>OY728120.1:1987055011-1997055011 GCA_963277665.1 Viscum album | reverse complement strand
AAAATATTTCATTTTCAACCAAACTAACCATCAGGTAAAACCCCAAAAAAAATTATCAACACAAATAAAATAATTGCATGTAAAAGAGCACAATAATTCTCTAGAAAATAATGGGGTTTAAAAATCCACTGACCTTATCACAACTTGTCCTATAGATTCACTCACATGTATCTCCAAGATCTTGATTCAAAATAATTGGGCCACTAAACCTTTATATCTACTTCCCTCAGCCATTTTCTCCATTTATACTCCCATGTTTCCACAATACAAGAAGTATTGGCAGGGTCATTCCCCACAACAATTTCTCATGGTGATCCAACAAACTTATCAAATGATTCTCCGTGGAAACATATGTATTATGCTCATCGTCATACACATAGATCATGGGAGTATGGTTAGGGTGATACATCAGTTTAAATGACACATGAAATACATCATTTATAGCACTGCACCTCTGTGGATGATCAAATCGGTATGCCACCAACCTGATTCACTATACAACATCAAATGGTCCAACGAACATTGGCACATTATTTCCCTACCCATGTATCTTAGGGTGACCATATCTATACAACACCCGAAGTAATACATGATCAGAATATATAAACACTTGAAGTTATAGTCATCTATCAGCATATGTCCTCGATCTACTCTGATCTATAACAATATATTTTCGAATCAACTAAACCTACTTTTATTCCTCATGCACCAAAACTTTTCCCAATAACTAGGACTCACAATCCAGTATCAATCATAGTAGTGATAAATATGACCTACCGTAAATCACCTTATATGGTAATATATGTATAGTTTCTTAAAAACTTTTGTTATATGAGATATCCACTACAGTTGAGTTCTTCCCCAAAGACCCACTGAAGTCTAGGACAAACGCTCGAAACATTTCCTCACGCACCTGTATATTACATTCCGACTTACCCTATTTCTATTGGTGGAAATAAATACACAAAAAAACATGTGTACTAATAACCTAATTAAAACCCTTATAGATTTTTGAACTAAGGCACAAGCCATTATTTTAGAAATTACTATGAGTCACACTATGATGATGGATTATCTCCTAAACATATAACTCTACCAATTACTCCATTGAGAAAGTCTGAGTTTCTTATAGTAAAATCTCTACCTTGACCATTCTTCCGACAATAACCCAAAAATCATAATTCTAACTAGTAATCATTGGGGTATCCCCCACAATGTCTATATAAAATATTCCCATTTCCAATTCAGAATGGTAAATTACTATAACAACCCACCCGGTTGTTGATGATCGAGCTTCACCTGCTCATAGGAGTAGAATCATGACAAAAATGATATTTTCTCCTTTTTTATCCCCATCCCTCAAAAAGGGTGTCGTATTCCATGTTATATTTTGGTCACCCCTAGTTGCACCACCAACATAAAGGCATGAAATTTTTTCATTATCTCATCCCAAATTATCGTAGGCACAACAACCCAATTCCTGAAATAGATGTTCAAGTCCTCATATATGCCCCAATTGGAAGGTGACTCCCTACCATCAAATATTTTACTTGAGAACATATATTTCAGATCCTCTTAATTCATTTCTCTTATATGGATCAAAAGTGTAGACTCTTCTCAAAATGACATGAGTTTCATATTCTCCTAGCATTCATGGACTAAAAAATATATCCTAGATAGAGTGTTCATCATCTTCCACTCAACATTAGACTCCATAATATCCTGAGATTAAGTTTTCCTACTCTAGGAGTCATCAAAAATATTTCAATTTTTAGGAATATATTCTACCAAAAAATCAAATTACTACATATATTCAACCAACCTATATTTTCTGATAATCACATCTCACTACAAAATGATAAACTCTAAGATCCCGTGTTTTGTATACATAGTAAAATTTTCACCAAGTGGATAATGTGGCCAGCATATTAAATCATAAACCACTATAGCTAACAAAATTTCATGTGTGGGTTAGTTATGTTCATGTGACCTCAATTTCAAATACCCATACATCGCTACTCATCTCCCTACACCAACACAACTCCTATTCCAATCATAAAATCAACACAAAACACCTTATACTCCTCACATAGACCAAGTAGGATATGGATTGGTGATGATGACAACAACTAATTCAACTCCATGAAGGAACTCTCACAAGATCCCATCCAGTCAAACTTTACCCCTTCTTGTTCAGTCATAAAATTTGTTCTTCTAAAAGGAAATAATCTTGAGTGAACCTCTGATAATATCTAGATAATCCTAGAAAGCTATGGATATCAAAATCTTTCTTGGGATTATCCTAAGAAATTACTTCCAAACATTATCTAGGACTACTAGAACACCTTCTTCATTGATGATGTGACCTAATAATCTCACATGATTAATCTGAAAATAACACTTCAATCACATGGTATATAGTCTATTCGCTCTTAGTGTACATAGAAAAATAACAAACTATTGACCAGGATCATCATGAGTGTTGTAGTAATCCATGATGTCATCCAAAAACACTTCCCCAAAACGATCAAGGTACAGATGAATGATTATATTCATTGATTCCATTAATATTTCTGGTGAATTCATATACCCAAATGACATTAAAAAGAACTCATATAGTTTATAGATTCTTTAGAAGAATGTTTTTGTTATACCAGATGTTTGAACTCTCAGTTGGTGATAACCTCATCTCAAGTTGATCATTTAAAAAAGACAATATCCTCCCATCTAGTTGATGATATTGTTGATACATGGAAGAGGATACGAGATCTTCACAATCATATTGTTCATCATTCATTAACGAACACACATTCCTAGACTCATGCCATCATTCTTATGAAACAACACTGTAGAACCCCAAGGTGACATACCCTGTCAGATAAACCCCTTGTCCTCTAACTACTCCATAGATTCTTGAGATCCTGAAGCTCTACTGGTTCCATTCTATATGGTGTAATAGAAACTAGATCATCCACTATAAATATCTCTTCATAAATTCCACATATTTCATTGGTGAAATACCTAATAAGTATTCATGAAAAATATCCTGAAACCACTCTAATACTGGTCGAAATAAACCATCCTTCACCCTTCCATCATCTAGAAAACAACGGGCAACCTCAGTTGTGAGATCCATAGGTTTTTTGGTGAACTATGCATCCTTCGCCCGCCTTGATATCCCACTCTCCATAGTGAATATAATTTTCACAATCATGAGACATGAAAGTCCCTCTCATTTTGTATCAATATATGTGGACTTGGTATGATAATAGCCATTCTATACTCATAATTTAGTCAAACCCCATCATGTTAAGGAGATAAATATGAAACAATTGATACTCCCCAAAATTGAGAGAAAACCCCTTGCAGAAATAGATGTCTCTAGATTGTACTCCCAATGATGTATCTAACAGCAACACCCCACTCATGAACTCCCCCTCCATGATAAAATAATTTACATGTTCTGGAAAAATAACATAATTAAAGGAATCAGTATAAAATATTCCAATAGAAAATGTAGAACCTATAATAAGTGTACCTATCACTATCTATTGCCCATCTTTAGTCTCCACATGTCTGGGAAGAATATCATTTTACTCGCTTCCCCCACTACCCTATGATGTTGTCTAAACTACCTCAGTAACGCCACTCTGATGATATGGGTTATCTTTCCCTACAGAACCTCATCAACCACCAATACATCCATGTCCATCAGAACTCTACCATCCCATATGATAGTTTTCATAAGATCATCTTCACACTCTATGCTATTGTCTAGCTCCTCCATCACTACCCATCTATCATGGGTTCTTATAGAACAACTTTTTCTGCCCATCCTGCCGTATGATCAAAACTCTTCAAGGGATTAAGAATAGTTTTTGTGATATTGTTTCAAACTACAACACTAGTGACAGGAAATTTAGATAAGGTTATATGGGACCGACCCTTCCCCTTGTCCACTCTTCATGATATCCCCAAACTAACATTCTCGTAGTGAAACTTCCTAATATCGGAAGATGTACCTCATAACCATTCAATAGAAACCATATTTCCTACACTGGAATCCACCTTTAGGTTCCAATCACCTACGAGATACTGATGCACCACATCATCATACTACTTTAACTAAAATAGGATAAAATAGTACATAATCCCACATTTAAGTGCATCCTAGAAATTACTTGTCATTTCTATTTTCCCCTTCCGATGCTAAAAAAAATTGTTTCATGTTTGTAAGGAATCCAGTATAGTATATCATGTATGTACTCCCATGAGACAATATCACGAACTCTTATTATATATCCTACCTCATCATCCGAAGATTGAATTTCTCCAACAACCTTTCCTAGCATTCCTTCCATAACAAACCATCATCCTCTCCAGTCTAACACAAATATCCCACCATCTATTCACTAATCATCATATCATATAATCATAAACCATGACCCGGTTCATAGTAGGAGTCTTTAAATGGTCATTTATATTATGGATGGACTCAAAACAGAACTCAGCTCCTATTGGTCCAATATCTCTAGTAAAGTCAAAGGGTTTTGCGGCTAAATATCCAATGTCAAGTTAGGAAAGATCTTCACACCCTGCTCAAGGACCCTTTCCCTAAATTTCATGAATATAGAAATATTTTCATAGATCATCTCACTTGCTTCCTCGCCTGACACTATCATTGATTAAGGTTCCTCTCTTAGTAGATCATCCCATTCTATATCCTCATGTCCTCCTCTCAACAAGAATCATCATGGAGGAATATCTCTAAAATTTCAAACAAACATCTCAGAACAAAAAACACCACATTAAAAAAATTTAATAATAGGGTTTTTACATTAATCCATAACAATTCCTTCCCCCATTCCCAAAACACATTCAAAATTGAGGCACTATCACTACCCTTAACCATACTATGTCTTGGTCATGGTTATGAAAGGGTAAAATCATTCTCCTCATCTGGGTTTTAAATTAGACGCCCATTTATTCTAATTAGGCATGACATTTGAGTTTAAATTTCACATTAGGAACCCTTTTCCAGTTGAATTTTACAAACAATGAATAAATATCAATTTCAAAAACTTACCAAAACCCATTTTTCTAGGTGTCCCTAAAATGATATAGGTCACAAAATAATATTGAGTTCCTCGAATGATGCATTCATACTGTACTCTCATGCCAATCCAAGAATAAAATTCAAATATCTGTAACACTCAATAACAAAAGTCACGTCATAAAAAAAGTGAATCACTCAAACTTAAATAGTATTAACTACAACAAAACATATAAGTAACAATAATCCAACCATAGGTATATCTAATTTACCCACATACATGGGTTAGCTACTCCCATGCCTATGCTCTAAACATACACATGAATAATCATATTCTAATTTTTACCTTTAGAAAATAGTAAAACAATAGAAAAAGTAAATAAACCCCTTTGATACCACCTTATAACATCCCAACCCATGTGCCACACATCTGTTCCTCGAGCTGATTGTTCACATGACATCAGGCGCACCACCCATTTTTCGAGAGGCTACCAACTAGTATCGAGAGTATAATATTGGTCATAGGGAGACTATAACAAATTTATCTATTTAATACCACATAGGAAATAAATAATAAATAACCAAAATTACATGTTACCATAAACAAAATCATACAATAATCCTAAGATGACCAATACATGAAATAAAATATTAAAATCGAACTGCATATATGACATGCCAAATTACATGTCATGTGTGAATATAAAAATCCCAGAAAAAATAAAGGCACAGACAACTCCCGAGTGGGTACCAAACAACTTCTAGTTCAATCAACCATGCTTTATACCGATGCAACCATTTAATGTATGGACTTTTCCCTTATCATGTCCTACAACCATTAAATTTATTATGGTACCCATTAGGCCTCTCGAGTAGGTTATGAGTAAAACTCAGTAGGCCACCACCAATAGTGTCTAAATCAATATCCAAATAATATAATATATATGAATTTTTATAAATTTCATTTAAATTAAATAAATGAAACAGATTACACATATACAATTACTCTTTATTTTACCACATAACACTCGGGTAACTGAGGAAACCTAAACTCTCAATACCTGCTCTGGCATGTTCTATAGTATGAACTATTTCATAGTATTATCATATATCAGAATACCAATTTTACCTTTTTTCAATTTAATTTACCTATACATTCCAAATTTAAAATTCATCAATTTAATTCATGTATGATTTCTATTGTTGTCATTCATCAATTCATGTCACATGTGAATTCCATTATTACCATTTCTAGTCACATGTGAATTCCTTTTTTATCAATAATAATTTTTGTTCATGTGTGAATTCCAATGTTACCATTCACCAATTTAAGATAGGTGTGAATTCCACTATTAATATTCACTATTTCAAGTCATGTGTGAAATCCATTATTACCATTCACCATTTAATGTCACAAGTGAATTTCATTATAAATATTAATCATTTCCCAAAATCATATTAACTAATTTAAAATTAATTAATCAAACTCAATAGTGGAACAATAACATCATTCCATTAATTAATTCAATATTTAATTAACTACTTCAATATCATTACTAATTCAATATTTATTTTTCACATCATTATGGTTAATTAATTAAAAAATTAATTAATATCCTCAATGCCATTTTTTTATGAAACCTCAATACCATTATTTAATTAACCTATTAATTAATTATTTAAATCCATTAATTAACTCACCATTAAATTAATTAGTTAACATGCAATAAATAATTAAAATGATTAAATAATAAAATTAACAAAACCAATAATAAATTCCTCAATTATTTATTTCAAACAATAAATTTCATAATCCCGATCATTCCCAATAATCAGTTCAATAGTTAATAAATCATTTTCAATAATCCTAAAAAATCTATAATTAATTAAATTATTAATAATTAAATTACACAATCCCATCATTACTAATTTGATAAAATCCATTAATTAATTAATTACCTAAATTAATTACATCAATAATGAACTAGATTGATCATTACCGAATTAAAATTATAAAATTACATGAAAATGAAATAAATACATTGCGATTTGAATTATAGACCATTTACCATAATTTGTTGAAGAGTAATCAACCAACTGAAATCCAGAATTTCAGTGGAGTAACAAAAAAAATGAGAACAAGATCTTAAATCTGAAATCAATATTAAACAATCAATATCCCAAAAATCTAGATCTAGATCCACAATCTGATATCTAAATCCTACCATAAATAATGAAGAACAATCCTTCAAAGGATAGATGTAGAACATAAATATAAAGGACACCACATGGTATGTGATCATATTATCGATAGGGGTATAGATATTCAATCTTGTCGTCAAATCAAGGATAATATATGTTTGAGTATCTTGGAATTCATCCAAAAACCTAAAAAATGGTATAAAGGGAGATGATCTATGTGGGGGCCAAATATGGGTTATTATGGGGTTTTGGGTATTCAAAAAAATTCAAATTAATTTTAATCCCTGACATAGTTTGATGGGTAGGGCACACAGTTTCACCTAAACATGCACCTTAATTGTGCGCCTCCTCAAGGGGGTACAATATTTATCCTAATAGGTCACACGGTCCGAAAAATGTTTCACCATCTGAATGAATCACATCTGTTTGGGTTTGCTGAGTTTATTTGTTCAGGGAAATTTTTTTGGGAAAACTGTGTGCCAAACATGCACATGCCCTCTTCTTTCCTAAATTTCTAATTTTCATCCAAATTCACCCTAAGGTAAAACCCAAAAAATAGTTCCCAATACAATGACAAATACTACTGATAAAAAAACCAAGGAATCTACAAAAAAAGGGTGGGGTTTAACAATTTTCAATAAATATACATGATTATGTTGATATATATATCTATAAAATAGATTTTGTACAAGTTTTTAGGTCATTTTATCTCTTATCCTTTTATGTTAACCCCTAATAAACTCATCATTTCCTTAACCATGGGAAATAAATATTACTATGTCTATTATTAATTATGGTAAAAAATTAATTTTACATTTTAGATATTATAAATTATGTTAATTAAAAATTTGGAATCCATTTTTCCAAATTCCATTCACAAAAGTGCATAAATATATTTCATATTAATCCCACATATGTGATGAAAAATCGTGTTTCAAAGATAAAATTATCAAAAGTTTGTAATGTATTAATATTAATGTTAATAATGAAAATGATTCCAATGACCAAAATTTTTACTAGTATAATTATTATTTAATTAATACAACATTAACTCCAATTGAAAACATATTTTTACTTTATAAAAAATTTAATCGAAAAATACATTTTCAATAGAAATTTAGTATTATAACTATTTAGTGAAAAATGAATTATTTCCAAAAATTTAAAAAATATACTCCCTATGATTAATTTGATATAATGAGTTCTCAATTGATGTTCCACATGATTAAAAACATTAAAATTGGTAAAAATAAATTTTAAATTATGTTCATCAATAATGACCAAAATCATTTATAAAAAGTAAAAAAATCAGAAAACATTTCTCTTTCATTATAATGTTTCTGGTTTTATTTATAATAAAAACATTACCATAATTTTCATAATTTATTTACCACTATTCATTCCCATAAACATAATTACTAGTTTATAATGGTCATGTTTAAATTGTAATTTAATTGAGTATTTTCATTTAAAACATGTGTTGTGGGTGTCGTAAGTCATCAATGAGAATTCCCTATTAGGAAATAAGTTATAAAATCATTTGCTGCTACAAGGAATTTTATGTAATTTTATTCATACATATTTACATTATTAAATATTATTGAAAAGTGATGAAATAAAGATAATGTTATAAATAATTTATCACATAAGTACATATGAACTAGTTTTCGACAAAGTGAATACAATACAATTTAAATTGAAAATGTATGTTACTATTCAATTTTTTTTTCATAAAACTAAATTATATTAATTTTTTATTTCTAAAACCCCAACTTAATCACCTATAAATAAAATATTTCACACCCATATGGATACCAAACATAAAACTCATCTCATTTCCTATAATATTTCAATGTTATCCCCCCACAAACTCTCAATTTCCTTAGAGGATAATCGTAACATATAGCACCCCAAGTATTCAAGTCATTAGACACTTGGAAAATGATTATATATCATAGATAATAATTATCCATTATATATAACTACTTTATATTTTTAAATAAACCCTTATTTACGTATATAATTATCATTTCAGAATAATATAATTTTTATAATAAATTTGTGAAATGAAAATTAATTTAAAATATTAAATTTTCGTTTCCATTGACTTAAATTGACACATATATTTTATTATATATTCATTGAATTTATTAATATGAAATAATTCTATTATTATCATTTAATTCATTGATATAATTCCATAAACATTTTATTTTATGTTCAATTCAACCACCTAAAATTATTGTACGGTAACATATGGTTCATAAAAACAAAACAAATTCATCGCAAATGATTAATCATCAAACATGAGAAAACATGTTTTTATCATAGTGATATCAATATTATTATATTGATGTTATTATATTTATGGAACTTTGTGAAAAATAATAATGATCGGTTCAATGATACTTAAGAAAATATGAAATTTTATGAATGATTTTGTCCTCGTGAGTTCTATTTATAATAAAAGGAAAATATCTAATTAATAGTTAAAGTAAATTATCAAAATTAGGTAAATGAATGTAAAAAATATTCATTAGAAAGGTTTCACTAAGTAATACTCTCTTATAATTGATTATAAAGTCTATTTTAGTTAATTGGTATTAAGGTAATGGAAATTTACCTAATTTTTTCTTTTTTTATTGAATTAAATATTCTTAATATATTGTCCTTTAATTATATTATATTCTAAACTATTAATTTCTATTACTAAATATTCCATTTATTTTATGGAGATATTAATGAAATTTCACTATATAATTTTTAGTTTTTTATAAAAATGTGAAAAATGTCACTTTATTTAAATTCATTTTTTTCCTTTATCATTTTTTTGTTCTTCATATACAATTTTTCATTAATTTTACCTTTTAGATTTAATATTTTATCTATAATGATTTCTATTTCATTTTAATCTCCTTCATTGATCTATATACGTTAGAAGATATATCAGATAATTCCCACCAATGATTTCTCTTAATTTACTCATGATTCCCTTGATTTTTTTATTTTATATTTCTGGATTATGTTTTTTATATATTAATTTATAAATTTTTAAATATTTCCATTGAAAATATATTTTGTCTTTATCTATCATTCAAACTCTACTTAATTGGATCGTTTTATATTATGTTTTCTAGGAATGATATCTAATCAATTTTTCTTTTATAACAGGTTATATGTGTAATGATTTTTTATTTTTGTTTCATTCATTACATACTTTTCATTATTCATGGAAAACATGATTTAAAACATATTATGATATAAAATATAATCATGAAATTAAAAATCTCCCTTATTCATTATTTAAATCTGGTGTCTTGTATTATGTTATATATGGTCCATAGGTAGATATTGAAACCTATTTATGTTATATTTTCCTAGAAGTGAGGCTTTACATTTTCTTATAATAATTTTTATCATAATAACTATTTAATTTATCAAAAAAACCATTCTATAGGAATTTAATACAATAATGAATTTCAAAATAAATTAATCCTATTGAATATCATTGAATAAAACACCTACAAAAACCATGTGAATATCATAAATCATATAATTTAGAAGCGTTATGAAAAACTATTCCATGTTTTGTGAGTTCATCAAACTCTATGTTTCTTCACTCTATATGTGAAGTATAAGTGTATTCCTAAAAATGATACATTTTAATGCATGAATTGTATATTCAATATAATAGTGATATTTAGCTTAATATTTCAAAGTACACACTACCATAATTCATTCCAAATCTATATGGGTTCAATTTTGATCACATGAAACACATAAAATCTATAATTTCCACATGTTTTTTCCTTTATAAGTAGGTAATTTCTTTATTTTAATTTTTTTATAAAACCTAATACCATATACCATTTATTTCTTATAACTAACCTTCTTATATCCTTAATTAATAAAACTATGGTATTCATAAATTATATTTCAATCTAGAATAAAGTTAAATGTGTCTATTATAATGTGCTCTTGGGTATTGAGTACATCCAGTCATCATGGAACATGTTATCATTTTAAATATTAGATGTAGCCTCACAGGCCAGTAAACTATCAATTTTTTTTGACATTCTCTAATAATAAAAAATCTTAATTCATCGTTATTAAAGAAATTACACATTATTATAAATCTAACTATTATAGGTAATTAATAATTTCTAATAGATACATATAATCCTTAAATATCTAACGTTTTCAACTATGGATCCCCAATTATCATATATAATCAATGATAATGGAAGCCTTTAGAATGACCATCTATGAAAATATGCATCTAATATGGATTAATTGAGATATATCCATTTATAAATTCTTGAAAATATTTTTAGTATATTCTACCTTTGAATATTAATAAAACAAACCTTTAGAGGGATACAATAAACCTATTTTTGGAATTATACAATCAATTATTACAAATATTTCTTCTAATACACCACCAATCAAATTATAATTCTTAATAAACAAATTTCAATAAATATAAAAATATTTATTGGCATATAAATTTATCTAAATTAGATTAATAAAATCACCTATAAATAAGGATATATTATCTAAATCTACATGCTTCGCCTATGTCTTATACTCAAAATGCTAAATAACTATGGAAGTCTATTTTTTTCACTAGTTTTTATCCCAATTTTTTTATGATCATAACAAGAGTAATTTTAATAATATAGTCTAGATATCAAGAAAAAATAAAAAAAATTGAACTTTTGATATTTTGGTATTGGGGTGTTTTTATCACACATAACTCATCTTGTCTTTGGAAGAAATCATGGAATGATATAAAACATATTTTATTATATGGGATTCATCATTACACTTATATTATCTTCTAAAAAATTGATTCGATGACCATATTTATAATTAATATTGGGAATTGAAGATCTCCAATGATGGTAGATATTGCATATTCTTAGAATTCATTAAATGATTTTGTTTAATTGGATTACTTAAAACACATTTAATTTAAATGATGTGATTTTATGGTTCTATTTATCACCACATACGTCTTTAAACTAATCTATAAATTTTTATTTAAAATTTTATATAGGGAATATATGTTTATCAATGTGTTTATCTAGAAAATTGAAAACATTTTTATGTATAGAATTGGTTGTCTACCCGATGGTACAACTATTTTATTTTTTAAGTGGAAATAAGTTGGTTATAAAAGCTGATGATTCAACATTGGTGAATTATAAAAAACTCATATATTATCTTTTGACAAAGATCAAAATTATAAATTCATACTTTATATAAGACATGGGGCTTATAGTAGGACATATCTTCTATGGAGTATCCACTACATTAAAGGATCTATGTCAGTTATTAGAGTATCATATCTAGAGTATGAAATATTGGTATTGAAAGATAATGTATATTGTAATGGGGAATATATTTTATTTTAAAACATATTTCTTAATTTTGTGTAACTTAATTTTTCAATTATCCACTAGTTTATTAATATACTTTTAATAATCTCATCTTGGATCCAATGGAAAAAGAATCATGAAATTTTGAGCTGTGGATTTAAATGAATAATATAGAAATGTTTTAAAGAGTGAAATATATATATTTAATTCAAAGATATTAAATTTTAAATTTAATAAAACCAGTTTTGATCAATTCTCAACTTCATTAATGAATTCATATTCCATTTAAATAATTGAAGTCTGATACATAGATTTTTAAAAACCATAGAGTGATATTTTTAGAGATTTGGAAGAATATTTTATAACTTATACATATTAAGAAATCAAAAAACCTTCCATATATAATTTTATGTGCCTTTTATAGAAAAATCTAATTACACATGAATCACCTTAATTAGGCATATAGTTTGATGGATATATTAAGAGAAGTTCATTTCTTTCTTTTTTACTGTCTTAAATTTTACACGCATATAGTTTATACATTTAGAAATATTGGAAGGATATTGAATCATGGGTTTAATAATAACTAGGATACTGAATATAGTTTTCATTAGGGATAATCAATAATGTGAAAAAAACATCAGTCAGTGTCCAATGGTGGCGGGCATAGACTACGGTGTTAACAGCTATGGCCGAGGAATATAATATTATCTAGTTTTAATTTAATGAAAAGAAGTGTTACATGTATCCCAACAATTGGGGAAATTTTTATTATTGTGTTTCATTAGTTTGATACATTTTATCTGACCCATTAGATGGTGGATAGAAGGACTACATCAGCCCAGGATAATTCAAGAATGCATAGTAGTTAAATTTTGATAAGTCATTTGATTATTTCATAAAAATGACACACATAGGACATGTTAACGGTTATAGATATTGTTTATGTACAAGGATAGTGATACCTATATCCTTATGATCAAATTATCATACATCTGAAGATAGACATATTAGAACCGCATTGGGATGCATTGATGTGGAACACCATTAGTTAACCAATCCATCTGACATATATATTTAATGGATGAGATGTTATTATTTGGTGGTATACCCTAGGATAATATATCCATGTGCCTGGGGGTTCCCATTAGCATTCACAAATGGAAAGAATAATGAAAATCCATGCAGATGAATGTTGAATAACCAAACTAGAAACGAAAAATTACATTGAACTACTTGCAACATCTAATTCCCAATAGAATCATATTTGTGTAATTTTATAGAGAATTTATAGATAAATATGAAAATTTATTATGAAAATATTTTGTAAATTTGTATTATATAATAATAATTTAACTTAGGTTAAACAATGTTCGTACATGATTTTTTTCTACCTGTCACCATATTTGAGATTAATGAGTCAAATAAACATGGTGTAGTTTCATTTCAAGGACAAGATTTTTAATTTTCTTTTATTTACCATGAATATATAATAAATATATTTTCTATTATTTTTTAACCATCAATTGTCATCCCAAAATTAGATAGCTGATCCAGCCTAAGGAAATGACCAATGGGTGTTCGTGATCCCTATGAGAGGGTAACAAGAACATGAGCATCAAGAATTACCTTTGAGAATTATTTTCCCCACAATAAACCTACCATTCACAGGATTTGATATATAAAATAATTATAGAATACAAAATTAAATTTATTTATTATATGTAATAGAGTTCTCTACGACATAAGTGCCAAGCCAAAATTGTTTGACAAAAGTACTAAAGATAAAATACCTCTCATATCTAAGTAATATGAGGTTACATATCCCACTATGTCACTACCATAATCTAATATCTTGCCAATAATGATTCTCCCACCTAGTTGATAGACCTTTACTCTACACATATAAGATAAAAAATATCTAAACACAACTTTTTGTATATTCTGGGTGCAACACCTTAGGATTTTAATGAATATTTTTTCCATCAAAACCAAATGTGTTCGATTTTTTGATTCACAACCAACACCAAAGCAAACAGTTCCCATATAATTATACAACCATTAATATGTATCCTTATAATTTATTGCTATAAATATAGGTAATTGTGTCTTGAAATATATAATTATTTATATTGAAAAATAATTTTAATTAATTCATAAAATTCAACTTGTATATCTTGGTAACTACAAAAGTCATTTACTCCATAAAATAGTATCTTGTTAAAAAAATAACAAATTGTGTGTTAGGAATTTTACTAAATTATGGTAAATTAATGATATTGAATAAATTTAATGAAATATGTAATGATAAATAATTTTACAACCATCCAAGAGTTTTTATTAAGTAGATAATAATTTTACTTTATTCTTAGAAGATAAGTGTTTCTTAAAATAAATTATGTATTATGAAAGCCTATATAAAAATTCATTTTTATCCCATCTAGAAAATAAATTATATAAAATATATTTTGTATTTGTAACTATAATTTTCATAATAATTAATGAGATAAATTTCATTTTTATGCAAAAAAAATTATTTTACCAAGACAAATATTTGCAAGCATGGTAAAATAGTTATTTTTTATAGAAGAGTACTTTATGAGAATATTGATCTTTTATTTTAATTAAATTGAAATATTTTTAATTAAGACTGTAACATTTTTGAAAATATAACAAAAATTTAATGAAGAATCATTTAGTTAGAAATAAATAATAAATAATATTAAGATCACATAATGATTGAATCAACTTTTCACTATAGAAAACGGTATTAAAACATGTTATATGATTTATTTAAAAAGTAAATATTCTCATATTAAGAAATTTAATTAGATTAAATGGATTTTATAATTGGATTTATCACATCATTATTTTTTATGAATGGCCATCTAATATTTTAATTAATAAAATAATTACCATGGATGTTTTTTTATCAAAACTTCATAGTGTTTAGATTGGTAGTCTAATGTGGATTGAGTATTACTAGATAAATATAACACTTAAAAATTATAGAGTGACTTTTTTGTTTAAACGTAATACTATCATGTCTCTCCAACATTATTCCCCCAAATCCAAACTCAATTACTTCTCATTCATTTCATTTCTTACCCATAGACTAAATTTCTCTTCCAAATATTTTTCCCATTTTTTACCTATTAATGGAGATCACTTATACCAATTTTATGACCAACATATGGTTTTAAATACCGATGAACCTCTACCAATTTTATCTACCCTAGATCCACTCTATATAGTTTACATATTCTTGCATAAAAAATGTTCTCCAATTCCTTTATCTATAAAGGATACCTGAAGGGAAGATCTAAATTCTCAACACAAGTATTACTTTTTATTTATCATTAATTCTTTATAATTTTCATAAAACCTGATCCAAAATATTTCTAACCATCTATATATAATGAATCCAAAATAAATAATATTTTTAAGTGTTATTTTATAAATGGTATAAGCATTACATATTCTCCTCTCATTCAATAAGAAAATAAAATTATCGACAATGTGTGTGTAATACAATTTACATGAAAGATATCTTTCATTTTTAATCACAAAATTACCAGGCATATGGAGACTAGTTTTTACAAAAAAAGATATTACGTCTTAAAAAACAAATTTTCATTACATAACATTATGATCCATGGTAGAATCATATATATTTATTACCATTGGAGACTAGATATAATTTCTTATTACTTTAGGAATGATATTTAATATTTCCACCAAAGAACACTTATTATGCATAGCATTACTAAAACCTATAATATTAACTTGTGGAAGGAAAATATTAGAAACTATGAGATCAAATTCTGAGTAAGGGTAGAAATATGATATATCAATTGGTGACCATGTTTAATCTTATGATATGTTTATGGGTACGAAATTAAGATCATGGTTTACAATGTTCATACCTAATATTCCATTTATCATAAACATTATTGATGGAGTAAAATATTTTTATAATAAAATAGGATATTTATAAGAGTGAAGAATCATCCATAATCAATCACAAGCTCTGATATTAGGACATACTCATAGGAATGTGGAAAAACATAATACTATAAATATGCACATATGTAGAAATAGACACATGTTCAATCATTAGGTTTTGTACATGAAATCAATAACTCAAATAAACTTATTGAAGTGGAATTATATCCATTCATAACATTATAGACTAAAAATCTTTGTCAATGCGTAGACATATGGAATTGAAAAGATGGTCCTTGTATAATATTTTGAAAATTAAATCATGTTCACACACAAGGTATTAATCAAATTATTAATCCACATGTAACATATTTATTGAATGGATATATAATTCATTCCCCACACATAAAGTAATTATAATCAATTCATATTTTTTCCACATGATCATAAATAATTCATCATATAACATAAAACGTAGAAATTATGTGGCTTTCATAAACATGCCAACATTTCCTCATAAAAAATTCCCTAGAATATAAATATTTTCATAAACATATCATCATCAAAATCATAAGCCATACAGAGAAAAAACAATGATTGGATAATTGGTCATGCCCCTAGAAATGAATAAGAATAACCAGTTGATGTAATAATAGATAAAAAATTATTTCAAATTTCTCTAAAATTTTTTTAAGGACAATCAAATTCTCATTTTCAAATCACTTATTCAAAATCTAATACTTTTTTACATTTTATATAATAGTTTTTTGAACATATAAATTGAAACACATAATGGAATCTTCAAATATTTGTTCTTTTATGATGTTGATAAACTTCATTCTTGTTGAATATGTTCAATAAATATCTCATTTTAATTTTTGGTAAAAATTCAAATGAGACTCATTCATAAAATGACACAAAAAATCCTTTGAATATTTCTCATAAAAATTTAACCATTAATAAAAATAAATTTATGATTTCATTAGATAATACTAAAATATTATATAATACATTTATTTAAAACATGAACATTGAATAAAATGATTCCAACCCAAAGATGAAATAATGTTTTCTTTGTCATAAAAGTTTTTCTAATCATTTTTACTATAAATATGTGAAAAATGGTAATATTTTGTAAAATTTTGATAAATAAAATGAGGATATTAAAATTAAAGGGGGTATATAATCTAATAATAATTTAATTTCATCAATTTAAATTCAATAATAATTAATCCATATTAAAATTTTATTAAAACATAAAAACCGTCCCAATTTCGTGACCGTAAAGTAAAAACAACATGAAAGGGATATCCTTATATAGATATGTTTGTCCACATAATTTTCATGAAAATAATTAAAAAATATATTAATGTAAATTATATACAGAACATAAATGATAAAAGTTGTGAATAGGTTACGTGTCTCATAGAAATAAAATAATGATGAAAATCATATATCCCTTGTCTCGTCTTGCTTCAGAAGATTTCAAATGTCCCTTATAATATGTACAAATTTATTTTAAATATTTTAGATATTAAAAATCATATATATCATACCATGTAAGATTTATTATAATTTATTGTCATCTTTGTATTAACAATTCAATATTAGAATCACCTGTTCAAGGTGATAATTACATTGTATTTCAAAAAGGTTTTGGTGTAGTGGTCCTATTATTTATAAATATATCATCGTTAAATAACATCCAGATTACCATTAATGATATAATTACATTATATATTAATTATCTTTATATTTATCGTCATCCATAAAAGTGATACATAAGAAATGAATTAAACCATTAATATAAATTAATTTTCATTATAAAGTTCTTCCAATAATACTTATTTAGAATCTAGGATAATTAAAAGTCTAAATAAAATGATAAAATATTTTTTTTTGAATGTTTAGATGATTTTTTAATCCTTATTTCTTAGTTTTAACCCCTTGTATATGCTTTTTAAAATTACAACAACAAAAAAGTTTTACAATCTTTAATGGTCAAAAATGTAACCATTGAAAGACAAGGTGACCCATAAATGGACCATAGATGATATATTCATCCATATCCAATTAATATTTTTGATGATATTATTTTATGTATTTTATGTAATTTAACAAAATATTTATTTTTTAAATTATCACTGATTACATTTTTGACATTATTCATTTAATATGACTTTAATGACATCTACAGTATTATGTAATTAAAATATTAAAATTTATAACATATATAATATTTTATATTCATTAATAAAATTTATATAAAAATAAATAAATCATCCAATTTTACTTTTCATATTTCAAAAATCATGACTTTTACTTATTTAATAAAAAAAAATTGTGTCTATATTGTGAAATCTTTTTAGGTAATTAATAAACAAAATAAAATTAAATATAAATTTCCATGATAAAAAAGAAAAAAAATTTAAAATAAAAATATATGACCAAATATATCATATTTTAATATTTAGGTAAAACAATTAGTGTTATTATATTCAATATTCACATTTTATAATTATTTTTTCCTTAAACTAATATAATGGTTATAATGAAATAAAAATGGATCCCTATGGATGTATATTAAACATTATGATGTACGTATGTGAACTCCAATAATATAATAGTATAATGTAATGTTTTTTATAAACATTTAAAACCATATCGCAACGTTTTAAACCAATTTTATGAGATTTACCATTATTGTGGTGACAAATATTTATCATGATTACTGTTCATGTTGAAAAAAATAATAGGGTCGTATTAATAAAAATGAAACTCATAATTAAAAATATAATATCAATTTGTCAATATTTAATATATATATGTTGAAAAAATATATTTTTATATAAATGTGTAAAATCAAATGAAAAAATGTTTTTAGAGAAAATCATTTTTATGTATATAAAATAACTTATATCAAAATATTGAATATTAGAGATTCAAATATAATTGATTATATTATTTTAAATAAACTCATTAAAATATAAAATTAAAAACAAATACAAAATATAATTATACTTTTAAATTACCTGATTTAATGAGATGAAATGATAGTTTTTGAAAAAATGGTACATTCACTATTCAATGAAAAATAAAAATTTTAAAAAACAATTCAAAAATTTAACAATAAGGTAATTTTGATTTCGAGATTTTAAAAATTACTTTTTGTTAATACAAAAATATTTCTATAATTTCTGAAAACAAATTTCAATTTCCATTAACAATATATAATAAAATGGTGTGTTCGGTCCAAGGTGATAGTATCACAAGGAGGTCATGGAATCAGCCGCGGCTCTATTCTTCCATGGAGCATTCGTGTGGGAGAAGGCGGTGAAAGGGTGACGGTAGGGGAATCGGTTCTCTGGCGTCCACGGCAGCAACGTCTGTTCTCTGATGTCCACGGCAATGACATCCCTCTGCAGCGGAGTTTCGTGCGGGAGCAGGCGACGACGACTCTTCTGGTCGGTGTTCACAGATCTGGTCCAAATCTGTGCTTCAGACTAGATCTGGTCTGGATTTGGTTTGCGGTGTAAGGGGTGACGACGATTCATGACTGCAAGGGCATTTTCTCCCACCTTGGTTTGTGTGGGATTAGGCCGTGGTGACTCTTCCGTGTTTGTGGCAAGACCAGTTGGCATTTTCAGGTCTTTGTTCAGGACTTCATCGAGGCAGTGTTTTCTTAGCTCGACTATGGTCTTCGGGTGACGAATTTCGTGGATCTTGGTGTGTGGAGGAGGAGTCGGTGGTGAAGTTGGACCTCGGACTCGACGATTCGAAAACCCTATGCCGGAGACCTTCAGTCACGGCTGAACAATTCTGGGGTGTTATCAATTTTGTGTGGATATGGGGTTCCGAACCTGTTGAAGGTCGGGAGATATTCCTTTCCGCGGTTCTGCACAGCGGATTCATGGCTCTCGGGCTCAGCTTGGGTATTGGCTTTTAGCATGGAAGGCGATCTGGATCATGGGATATTCTTACAATGGACCTGCTACTAGCAAGGGTCGGGTGGGTCGTGGTGATGCAAGCCGGCTCAGGCGGAGCATTGGGCGTACAATGAGGCGACCACCTCTGGAAAAGCTGCATGGACTTCAGGATGTGGGTGAATGCATGATGGCTATTATGTGATAGTTTCGGTCTTTGGAATGCTACTTTACATGGGTATTATCCCACTGGACCCTAGGGTCATTGAATCCATGCCTTTGGGCCTCTGTAATTGGTTCTTTTCTGGGATTTCCATTGGGTTTGATCTCCCTGGGTCTACTGGCTTTTTATGGGTTTTCCATTACCCAAATCAAAAGGGGTTCCTACTGTATTTTTCTTTTTTTTAATAATGGGGCCATCCCCCAACTTTTTCACTAAAAAAATATAATAAAAATAAATTTTAATGCATAAAATGAATTCATTTAAAATTTATTATTTATTTCTTCATAATTAATCAGTAATGTTGCACTAAGTTTTACCATTATAATAATATTTCCAAATTTCGTTACTAATATTCATAAAATCCAATTCAAATTTTATTTTATAATAATGAAATTTAAATAATATTATTTTTATCATATAACAAAATTTGATTAATGCTCGATCTTCTTTATTAAGAAAGCTACCATGATTTATATTTTATTATATGGGATTCATCATTACACTTATATTATCTTCTAAAAAATTGATTTGATGACCATATTTATAATTCATATTTGGATGTGAAGGTCTCCATAGATCTTAGATATTGAATAAGTTCAGAATTCATTACATGATATAGTTTCATTGGGTTGATTAAAACACATTTGGATTTAAATAATTTGTTTTATGGCTGAATTTATCACCACATAAGGCTTTAAAATATTGTCTAATTTTTTTTTATTAAAAATAGTATATAGTGAATCAATGTTTATCAATGTGTATATCTAGAAAATTGAAAACATTGTTATGGCTAGAATTGGTTGTTACCCTATGGTAGAATTATTTTAATTTTTAAGTGAAAATATGTTGGTTAGAAAAGCTGATGATTCAACTTTGAGAATTATAAAAAAATTCAATTATAATCATTTGAAAATGATAAAAATTATAAATTCATACTTTAGATAATACTTGGGGCTTATAGTAGGACAGATCTTCCATGGAGTATCCACTACATTAGAGGATCTAGGTTAGTTATTAGAGTATCATCTCTAGAATATGAAAGAATGGTATGGAAATTGAATGTATAATGGAATGGGACATATATATTATTTGAAAACATATTTCTTAATTTTTCGTAACAAAATTTTTCAATTAACCATTAGTTTATTAATATGCTTTTAATAATCACATATTGGACCCAATGGGATAAGAAACTTGAATGTTTGAAGTTTGGATTTCAAAGAATAATATGGAAAATTATTAAAGGTGGAAATATATATATTTAATTAAAAGATATTAATTTTATAATTTAGTAAAAATAGTTTCGATCAATTCTCAACTTCATTAATGGATTCCTATTCCATTTAAATAATTGATGTCTGATACATAAAATTTCAAAAACCATAGAGATAATTTCTTTCTAGTGATTTGAAGGATTATTTTATAACTTATATATATAAATAAATCACAAAACCTACCATATATAATTTTATGGGTCTCTTATAGAAAAATCCAATTACACTAGAATCACCATATTTGGGTATATAGTTTGAAGGGTGTACTAAGAGATGTTTATTTCCTTCTTTCTTACTCTCTTTCTTTTTAGGCACATAAAATTTATATATTTAAAAACTGTGGATGGATATTGGATCATGGGATTAATAATAACTAGGATAGTGAATGTATTTTTCATTAGGGATAATCAATACTGTGAAAAAAATATTGTTTGATAGCCAATGCTGGAGGGAAGAGACAATGGTGATAACATCTACGACTGATGAATCTAATATTATCTGGTTTTTAATTAATTTCTAGCATGGTTCTGTATATTCCAACTATGGGAGAAATGTTGTTTATTGTGTTTCGTTGGTTTTAGTCACTTTATCTCAACTATTAGATGGTGGATAGAGGGTCTACATCAGCCATGGATAATTCAAAAATTCTTAGTAGATCAATTTAGATAGTCCATTTGATTATATCATAAAAATGAAACACATAGGCCATGTTAACCATTATATATATTGTTCACAGACATGTATAGTGAAATTTCTATTCTTATGATCAAATTATGAGACATTTGAAGACAGACATATTGGAACACTATGGGGATGGAGTGATGTGAAACACCAGTAGTTAACCGATCCATATGACATATATATTGAATTGATGAGATGTTAGTATTTTGTGGTATAATCATGGATAATATATCCATGTGCATTGAGGATCCCTTAATAATTCTCAAATGGAATTAATAAAGAAAATGCATGTAGGTGTATATTGAATAACCAAACTGGAAACTGAAAATTATTTGGACAACTTACGACATCTAATACCCAATAGAATCATATTTGTGTAATTTTATAGAGTATTGATATATAAATTATAAAAAGAATTATGGAATTATTTTGTAAATTTGTATTATATAATAATAATTTTTCATAGTTTAAACAATGTTCGTACATGATTTCTTCCTACCTATGACCAGATTTGATATTAATGAGTGAAATAAACATGATGTTGTTTTCATTTCAAAGCCAATATGTGGAATTTTCATTTATAGACTATGAATATATAATAAATATTGGTTTATAATATTTTTTAATCAAAAATGGTCATCCCAAAATTAGATAGTTGACCCAGCCTAAGGAATGGCTGAAAAGGGCATCTCGATCCCCATGAGAGGGAAACAATAACATGAGCATCAACAATTACCTTGGAGAATGATTTTTCCATGATAAACCTATCATTCAATAGATTTGATATATAAAATAATTATAGAATGAAAAATTAAATTTATTTAGTATATGTAATAGAGTTCTGAATGACATAAGTGGAAAGCTAAAGTGGATAGACAAAAGTACACAAGATAAAAGAAATCTCATATCTAAGTAATATGGTGGTACATATCCCACCATGTAACTACCATACTATTATACTTTTCCAATAATGATTCCCCCGCCTAATTGATGGCCCTTGACTCTACAAATATAATATAAAACAATATATAAACACAACTTTAGGTACATTCTGGGTGCAACACCTCATGATTTTAATGAATATATTTTCCATCAAATCCTAATGTGGTCAATTGTTTGATTCACACACAACACTGACCCAAAAAAATCCCACACAATTATACAACCATTAATATGTATACTTATAATTTATTCTTATAAATAGAGGCAATTGTTTCAAGAAATATACAATTATTTATATAGAAAAATAGTTTTAATTAAATCATAAAATTCAACTGTTATATCTTGGTAACTACAAAAATCATTTTCTCCATAAAACAATATCTTATTAGAAAAATGAAAAATTGTGTGTTAGGAATTTTACTAAATTATGGTTAATTAATGATATTTAATAAATTTAATGATAGATGTAATATAAAATAATTTAACAACCATCCAATAGTTATTATTTAGTAGATAATAATTTTATTTTATAATAAGAATATATGTGTTTGTTAAAATAAATTATGTATTATGAATTCCTATATTAAAATTAATTTTTAGCCCATCTAGAAATTTAATTAGAGAAATTCTATTTTTTATTTGTAACCAGAATTTTCATACTAATTAATGAGATAAATTTCATTTTAATGAAAAATAATTATGTTACCAAGATAAATATTTGAAAGCATGGTAAAATAGTTATATTTTCAAGAAGAATAATTTTTGAGAATATTGATAATTTATTTTAATTAAATTTATCTATTTTAAATTAACACTATTATATTATTTAAAATATATAAAAAATAAATGAACACTCGTTTAATTAGAAATATATAATGAGTAATATTAAGAGCACTTAACGATTGAAAAAAATTCACTACAACAAACTGTTTTAAAAAACATTATATTATTTATTTAAAAAGTAAATATTCTCATATTAAGAAATTTAATTACCTTAAATGGAGTCTATAATTGGATTTATCACATCATTATTTGTTATGAATTACCATCTTATATTTTAATTAATAAAATAATTACCATGGTTAAATTTTTAACAAAATTTCATAGTGTCAATATTGGTAGTCAAATGTGGCTCGTGATTTTCTAAATAAATTTAGTAGTTAAACCTTATAGAGTGCATTTTATGTTTAAAACTAATAATATAATGACTCTAAAATTATCCCCCCCCCCCCAAACCAAACTCATCTACTTCTCATGATGTAATTTTCCTACCAAAATCCTAAATTTCTCTTCCAAATATTTTTCCAATTTTTTACCTATTAACGGAGCTCACATATGCCAATTTTATGACCCACCTATAGTTTTAAATACCGATGACCCTCTACCAATTTTTTCTACCCTAGAACCAATCTATACAGTTTATATATTCATTCATCAACAATGTTCTCTGATTCCTTCATTTTTAAAGGATACTTGAAGGTAAAATCAAAATTCTCAATATAGGTATTATTTTTTGTTCATCATTAATTATTTATCATTTTCATACAACATCAGCCAAAAATATATAACCATTTGTATATAATGAATCCAAAATAAATAATATTTTTTAATGATATTTTATATATGGTGTAAACATTATATATTCTCCTCCCATTAAATCCAGAAAAAAAATATTGATAATGTGGGTATAATACAATCTCCATGAACTATATCTTTCTCTTTTCATCACAAAATTGCAATGCTAGTGGAGACTATTTTTTTCAGACATAGATAGTTCGACGTAAAAAATCAATATTCATTATATAAAATTTTGATCCATGGGAAAATCATATATATTTATTACCATTGGAGACTAGATATAATTTCCTATTACTTTATAATTATATTTATTATCTCCCCCAAAGAACACTTCTTCTGCATAGAATTTATAAAACCTATCTTATTAACCTGGGGAAGGAAAATATAAGAAACTGTGAAATCAAATTATCAATAAAGGAAGACATTGTATATATAAATTGGTGACCATGTTTAATCATATGATAAGTTGATGGGTATGAGATTATTATCATGATTTACAAAGTCTATACCTAATATTACATTTATCATAAACCCTATTCATGGTGTAAAACATTATCATAATAAAATAAGATATTTTTAAGAGTGAAGAATCATCCATACTCAATCATGAGCTGTGAGATTAGGACATAGTCATAGGAATGTGGAAAAACGTAATACTATAAATATACACATATGTAGAAATAGAAAAAGGTTCACTCATTAAGTTAAATACAAGAAATCAAGAAGTCAAATAAACTTATTTAAAGTCAAATTAGATCCATGCCAAATATTATTGTTAAAAAATCTAGGTCAATGCATAGACATATGGAATTAAAAATATGGTTATTGTATAAAATTGTGAACATTAAATCATGTTCACACCCAACATATTTATATCATTATTTATCCACATGTACCTAATTTATTGAATGGATATATAATTCATTCCCCACACATTATATAATTATAATCAATTCATATTTGTTTCACATGATTATAAAACATTACTCATATAACATAACCCATAGTAATTAATTGGGTTTCATAAACATGTCAACATTTCCTCATAATAAAAACCCATGGAATTTATTTTTTTCCTAAACATCACAGCATTATAATCATAAACTGTGCGGTGAAAAAATAATGACTGTATAATTGGATCGTACCCCTAGTAAAGAATAATAATAATCAGTTGATGTAATCATAGATAAAAAATTATTTAAATGATCCATAGAAATTTTCTTAAGGACAATCCACTTCTCATTTTGAAATCAATAATTCAAAATCTAAAACTTTTTGACGTGTTATATAAAAGATATTTGAAAATAAAAACTTAAACACATAATCTTATCATCAAATATTTGTGCTTTTATGACATTGATAAACTTTATTACTATTTATTATGTCAAAAAAATAATTCATTCTAATTTTTGGTAAAAATTCAAATGAAACTCATACATATAATGACACCAAAAATAAATTGAATAATTCTCATAAAAATTAAACCATTAGTAAAAATAAATTTCAGATTTCATTGTATAATAATAACATATTATAGAATAAATTTATTTTAAAAAAGAAAATTTTTGAAAATGATTACAATCCAAAGATGAAATAATGTTTTCATTCTCACAATAGTTTTTCTGATCATTTGGATTATAGATATGTGAAAATGGTACCATTTTTTGAAATTTTGATGAATTAAAAGAGGATGATAAAATTAAAGGGGGTTTATTATATAATAATAATATAATTTCATCAATTGAAATTCAATAATAATCAATCCTAATTAAAATTGGATTAAGACAAAAACCCATCCCAATTTGGTAACCTTCAAATCAAAATAGCATGAAAGAGATAAACTTATATGGATATGTTTGGCTACATAATCTTCATGAAAATAATTTAAAAATATATTTATGTAATTTATATACAAAACATAAATTAAACAAGTGGTGAATTGGTTATGTGCCTCATTGAAAAAAAATTATGATAAAAATCATTTATCCCATGTCTCATCTTGCTTCATGAGATTTAGAACATCCCCTATAATATGTACTAATATATTTTTAAATATTTTAGATATTAAAAATTATATATATCATACCATTTAAAATTTACTTATAACATATTATCATCTATGTATTAACAAATCTTTATTATAATCACCTATTCACGGTGACAATTACATTGTTTTTTAAACAATGATTGGTACAGTGGTCCTATTATTTATAAATATATCAATGTCAAATTATATATAGATTACCATTAATGATATAATCATATTATATATTAATTATGTATATATTTATCATTATCCATAAAAGTTATACATAGAAAATGAATTACACCATTAATATAAATAAATTTTCATTATAATGTTTTTCCAATCATACATATTTAAAATATAGACAAATTATAAGTCTAAATAAATAGATAAAATATTTTTTTTAAAGTTTAGATGTTGTTTTAATCCATATTTCATATTTTTAACCCCTTGTATATGAATTTTGAAATTACTGCTACAAAAAGATTTTACACACTTTAATAGTCAAGAATGTAACCATAGAAAGGCAGTTTGACCCATAAATATACCATAGATGATATATTCAGCAATATCCAATTAATATTTGTGAAATGGTATATTATTTATTTTATGTAATTTATGAAAATATAAATTTTTAAATTATCATTGATTACATTATTGACATCATTCATTAAATATGACTTTAATGATAACAAAAGATTGATGTAATTCAAATATTAAAATTTATAACATACATAATATGTTATATTCATCGATAAAATTCATAGAAAAAAATAAATCTTCTAATTTTTAATACTTTTAATATTTCAAAAATCATGTCATTTACTTATATAATAATTGAATAAAAAATGTGTCTATATTGTGTAATATTTTTATCTTATTATTAAACAACATCAAATTCAATATAAATTTCCATGATAAAAAACAAATAATTTTTAAAATAATTTTTTTAACCAAATGTCTCATATTTTAATATTTATGTTAAAAAAATAGATATATAAAATTCAATATTGACATTTTCTAATTATTTTTTCCTCCAAATAATATATTACTTATAATAAAATAATAATGTATCCATGTAGATATATATTCAATACTATGATGTACGTATGTGAACTCCACTAATATAATGGTATAATGGATTGTGTTTTAGAAACATTAAAAACTGTATAGCAACGTTTTAAACATATTTTACGAGTTTTACCCGTATTATGGTGACAAATATTTACCATTATTACTATTCATGTTTACAAAAATTAATAGGGTCATACTAAAAAAAATTGAAACTCATAATAAAAAATATGGTGTCAATTGTTCAATATTTAATATATAGAATTTGAATAAATATATTTTAATATAAATGTGTAAAATCAAATGAATAAAATGTTTTTAGAAAAAATTATTTATTTTGTATATAAAATAACTTATATCAAAATCTTGAATATTACAGATTCAAATATAATTGATTATAAGATTTTATATAAAATCAATAATATTTAACATTAATACCAAATAAAAAATATAATTATACTTTTAAATTACATGATTTAATGAAAAGAAATTAGAGTATTTGAAAAAATGGTACATTCACTGTTCATTGAAAAATCAATGTTTTCAAAAAAATTGAAAACTTTAACCATAAGGTAATAATTATTTAAATATTTTAAAATTTATTTTTTTTACACAATAAAATTTCTTTAATTTCTAAAAAATAATTACAATTTCCCTGAACAATATTCAATAAAAATAATTTGTAATCCAAAAAATGATGTCATTTAAAATATATTATTTATTTCATAAGAATTAATATATAATATTGCAATATGATTTACCATTATACATATATTTACAAATGTGGTTACTCGTATTCATGAAATCCAATTCAATGGTTATTTTATAACAATGAAATTTAAAAAATATTATTTTTATAATATAACTAAATTTGATTAATGCTTGATCATCTTTGTCAAGAAAGTGGCCATGTTTTTTATTTTATTACAATTAATTTTTAGGGTGTTATATTCCCCCAATAAATTAATTTTTCTCTCAAAATGTTATATTTTTCCCATAAAATATTAATTATTTGGAAATAAATTTGTTCAAACCCATATCATATGAAGGGTTAATAAAACATCCTCTGAAACAGAAAGTGGGAAATGTATTGGTTACCTAGAATAACACATTATCAAGTTACCATATAAGGATCATAGTAAAGGGTAGTTAAAATATTGACATGGAGGAGAGAGATAATGAAAAATGACTAATATAGGGAAATAGATAACATGGTCCTGATAAAGATAACATCCAAAAAACAATAATTTTATTATGGATGAAAATACCATCAATTCATCAAAAATTTAGTTAAAAGTATTAAATTTGTATTTCCAGATCGTTTTCCTTATAATGTGGTTTTATTTTAATATCCTGATTTAAAATTTGTGAAATTATACCAACTTAATTTTATTTCAACTCATAAGTACAATTTCATCCTCTGGTTTTACATCGATCAATTTTCACTTCTTCTCACACTCCAAGAAAAAATATTCTTGATTAAATATTCTAAATTGAGGAAATAAAATTAACTTTAAATGGATCATAAAATACATGATATAATTAAATTTAATTCCACCAAACACGAGATATTTAACAAAACTAAAATTATTAGCACACGTTATCCAATAAGGTTAAACCATGTTGTATTCTCTGAAAATAATACCCAATGAAAAACTTAGACACCTCCATATATTTTTAACCATAAAACTCCAACAAAACACATCTAAACGAACAAAAAATCCAAAAATTTATAAACATATATAATTAAATTCAAAAATAAACATTACAGTAATCCCCGAATTAAAATTATGTTACTCTTAATGTAACATACCAATTATCTAAATACCGATATCATATATTTTCCAGAATTATGGAGATAAAATAAATTACTATAAAAACACAATGAAAATATAATGGCTTTCAAAAATTAAATATCCTCACTTTCTTTAAATAAAATTGTATATTATTTAAAATATTCAATAAATTCCAAATAGGATTAAAATCCCTCAAAGATAAAAAAAACAAATGTGTCATCAATGACTTATTAGATCAAAGGTCCTCAATACTATCCCACTTAAATTATAAATATTTATCGTCCATTTATCAAATATAAACAATAATATATTTACAGTGAGTATATATTAAGATTTATCATTCCCTTAATCAAGTGTATTCTTTAAAATATCACCTTCATATTAATTTACTTTTCTAGGTTGTTAGTATCATTCGTCATATTCTTGTAAATCATTACTAGAAATATTCTGCCGAGCAACCTTTATATGTTTCATGATTCTTATATCTATAATATATTTGGTAATAAATAATATTACATAATTATTAAATCCCAAAACATAAAAAAAATTTGCATTCCACATCAATCATCGGCATAACATCTTCCCTTCCTTCTTTTATGAGTTAGGTCTTAGATTTTTGAATCGAATTGACTAATCCCTAAATTTCCCACATATAAGAAATAAAATTCCTTGGAAACACATTTATTTATACCCTTCAATTCAAAAAATATATTCTCATTAATTAAACTCATTTCTATGAGTGCTTCTTCTCACAAACTTAACATGTATTATAAGGCCCCATCCTTAAACCTTACTTAATATTGAATTAAATGAATAATTCACATTGAGGATCTTTTCAGGTTTAGAGTTTTAGAGAATTAGAACATAACTATTACATCTTAAAAGATTACAAAGTAGACACTTCTACTAAGTCTCCATAAAATAAAAACTCTTAAAAAGAAAGATGTCTAGATTCCATGTTTTAGATAGCATGAAATTCCCTTGATCCCATCCATGACCCTATTCCACATTAAGTCCTGTGAAAAACATTTAAAAAAAACTTTGGGTGAGCATAAAAAGCTCAGTAAGAGATACACAAATAATGAAAACTGTTAGTTTTTCAAAATCAAGTAAACCATGTATACTCAATCAAAGTAATACCTTCACCTTCATGAAGTTGTAAAAACTTTTCAGTGAATAAAGTATCATTATTTACCTTTTTGTAACCAAAGTATTACCATAAAACCCATATAAAGAACACATAACATATATAAAGGTATCTTGGGACATAAACATACTTAAGTGGAATAACCATACGGTCGACTTCCACACATATCACTTAATGGAATAGCCATACGGTCAATTTCCATACATACTTAATGGAATAGCCATACAGCCGACTTCTATACCCAAAGCATTGGAGGTTATAACATAACCACCCGTCCTGGTATTCACGGCACCACCCGTCAAATGGTTTATAACGTAACCACCCGTTAAAATGTCCAAGTACCAGTACAAAATCATAAAACATAAAACCAATATAAAGGAATGATAAAATTCCCACATTTCAATCACAATATATCATAAATATATTGACATAATAGAATCCTTTTTCAAAACCATTTTCAATACCAAAATACATAAAATAGTATATGGTATTTATTTTATTTTAAAAACATTACGGCTTGTTGAGGAAGCCAAAGACCAAATAATACTCGCAGCAGCGGAAAAAGTCATTGTCACCGCGTACGTTAAAAAACATTCCTTTTTGTCGTTTAGTAAAAAGCTTCGTAGAAAAATATTCCTTTTGTATAAAAGTAAAATTCAAAGGAGTTTATACACCTTATAAAAGAAAGTTGTGTATAAAATGAAATATGCCTCAACGAAAGGAGATTGAGACGAAGTCCCTTACCTTGGGTCCGACTTGACTCGATCGTTCTTTAACGTCCTGAATAATAAACTTGAGTTAATTTATACTTGATTAAGAACCTTTTTAAAGTTCATTATTTTTTTTATATCACTTATTGCCATGTTATAAACATTATGTAACCATTTAAGTTAATAATGTTTGTTTTGTCAATATTTGGTTCTTAAGTCGAAAGTTGACTTCTTACAATTACATGTTGTTCATGTGGTCAAAAGTTCTTTATATCCAGAATGAAATTCCCGATTTGGATATAATATGTATCATATATATCCGGCATATACATGTATTTATAATATTACATAATCATTTAGAGGTAAGAAATGAAATGCACCGTTCATGGAGACGGTAAGCCGTACGTACGCATGAACGCTACTTTCATTTCTTTGTCATATTAGTGGAATTAAAACTAAATGAGATGTATGTATATTTTAAATCCAGAATTATATTCATCATTTAGATATATCATTAATTATATATATACTTTATATACATGTAATTTTAAGAGTACATTACATTTGGGGATAAGAAATGAAATGCACCGTTCATAGAGACGGTAAGTCGTACGTACGCATGAACGCTACTTTCATTTCTATCTCATACTTTAATGGAAAGAAATAATAATGATATAGAGGTATATTATAATTCCAGTATAACATCATATATAATAACTTTAAATCCATCCTTTACACGTCCCACATATGGTATTTAACGAATCAAATCACTTTCAGGGGGCGGTAGTCCGCACTTCCTAAAATGAAGATATCGTGTTTACCCATAATGGAAACCATAAAGGTATGCCAAAAATGAAAAATAAATAAGCTTAAATAAAACATAACCATATTATATATCATATATAAAAATAGTGACATCATAATGGCTACCCTTGAAGGTGTTAAATGAGTATTGAACAATCATCATTTCGGGAGGCAGAATTTCGCCATCCACGGAAACCGTATGTTCTTTAACCATTTGATGTAGTTGTGTGAGAGTGTAGCTCAAATAAATATTATAACAACATCATAGTATATTGAAGATACTGGTGTTGTTACAAAAGAAGTAAATAAAAAGAGTTTAGAGGGTTGGATAAGCAAAATAAAACAAATGAACAAGAGAGAATGAATTACCGTTAAAAGTGTAACTCCCTTTTGATTTGAGGCTAAAGGCTTCCTTTGAAAGGATTCTGCCCAAAGGGAATCCTATATGATGAGGAGAGGGATTTGGAGAGAGTAATTGGGCAGGGGTTGGCTGAGCCAAAGGCTTGAGAAGTGTGTGAAATGGGGTAGAGGTGGGGGCCTTTTATAAGAGGAGAGGAGGGGCACTTTTGGAAAGTAAAGAAATATTACTTTATTTGAAAATGTGTTTCGGTTTTAAAAGGTCCCACATTGATATAATTCGTGGATAAGGTGATAAGGGTTCGAAATACACTCATCCAATTTGTTTTTTCCATGTGTAGGTTTTATATTTTTCATTATCTTCCCATTTTATTTAAATCGTCAAATAATGATGTCATCGCTGCATCATTATTATGTCATAAATAATTTAATTTATTTAATGTCTAAAAATTATTAAAAAACTACTATGATGTAGAAAATCTTTTTATCTTTCCAAGGACTATTTATAATCAAAATTTGGACCTGTGTAACCCTACTTAAAAATTGTTTTAGTAAAACAGCTCATGTTTGTGTCAATTTAATTTTAACATTAAATAAAAAGTTATTTATATCATTTCCCAACCAAAGTGTCTCCATGGGGTCCCCAAGTTTGCCCATGGCTTTTCTTGGTCTTCCATGACTCACCCAATAGGTGTAGGACAAGTGTCATGGTGTTTTCACATTCTTATAATATCATTTTTACCTTAAACTACACTAATTACCTCTAATCGCGATTAATGAAAACAAAGTTACTATTCACCAAAAAATTATTTTAATCTCATTGAACCACATTTTAATTCTTAATGACAACCATGTATGTCGGATTTTTAAAATTCAATATACATTAGTGGTAAACTTTCATTTAACTGAAAAATCAGTTTGCTTGATTACCACTTAGTGGTTTCAATATTCATCAAAAATTGAAGTTTTTCAGAAAATTACCAAAAATTCACCCTAAGCTATACTTGATATTACGAATTCAAAAATGAATTCCATTTTACAAAATTCAAAACATATAAGTCAAATTAATTAATTTAATAATTAATTCCCGCTGTCATGACAAATAGCGTGTTTTTGTGAAACAATAAGTATCAAAAGATTGACACCTGTTTAAGTCCAATTTCGAAGTGAAATTGATCCCAATGACCACCATTGGATTAACTGGTAAAAATATTTTCTAATTTCACTTTAAAACCAATTAAAATAATAATCTAATCATATAAATAATTTTGATTAAAAAGAGGTTTTGAAATAAAATACAACATTTTACACTATTCATAAAAAAATGAACTTTATCAGAAAGGTACCAAAAATTTACACAAATTAAATTTTGATGTCCCGATTCTAAAGAAGTGTTATATTTGGTCCAAAATAATGTATAAGAGTGATCAAAACTATATTTAATGAATGTTCACCATTAAAAGGTGATAAGTGAACCTTTAGTGAAAATTAGAGTATATATGCCCTAAAATTGAACTCTTTCCGTATTTTAAGCCTTTATCTTTTATTGGGTAAATGTATAAACATTTAAAAACATATCTAATCATATTTTAGTTATTTCTATCCATTCCCGCCAGTACAACGGCTACTTGTTAACTAACATTTAAAATAATATTATTTTATTACTAGTGTGCTACGTAAGTTTCAAAGAAACTCATCGTTGCGTATCGGGTACGCTATCGAACATAGCAACCCCTTTAAAATAAAATAAATATTTAATTCGTAAATATTAATAAATATGAAAATTCTTTATTCTTTATTTACCTGGGATGTTACATCCTTCCCCCCTTTTGGGAATTGCGTCCTCGCAATTTTATTCACTTATCAAAATAAGTGGGGGTATTTATCCCTCATAGCATTTTCAGATTCCCACGTTGCCTCTTCAATCACATGGTTTTTCCACAAAACCTTTACCTGATGAATCACTATAATCCGTAACACTTGATCCCTGTGGTCAAGAATCTGGACCGGTTGTTCCACATAAGATAGGTTCTCTTCCAGCTAAACTACCTCTGGACTCAAAACATGAGATGGATCTGGCATATACTTTCTCAACATCGAAACGTGAAAAACATTGTGTACCTGAGATAAACTCAGAGGTAATGCCACTCGGTATGCAACTGATCCAACTCTTTCCAGAATTTCGTATGGTCCAACGAACCTTGGACTCAACTTTCCTTTCTTACCAACTCTCATCACACTTTTACAAGGAGAAACCTTGAGAAAAACATGATCACCTACCTCGAAAGATAGATCCTTCCTCCGGTTATCCGCATAACTCTTCTGCCTTCTCTGATATGTTCTCATGTGATTCTGAATCAACTGAACATTTTCTGCCATCTCTTCTACCAATTCTGGTCCCATCAGCTTCCTTTCACCCACTTCATCCCAAAATGCTGGAGTTCGACACCGCTTCCCATATAATGCCTCAAATGGTGCCATCTGTATACTAGAATGAAAGCTTTTATTATAATAAAACTCAACCAAAGAAAAATGTTGGTCCCAACTTCCCTGATAATTCATCAAACAAGCTCGTAGCATATCCTCCAATGTCTGAATTGTTCGTTCTGACTGCCCATCTGATTGAGGATGAAAAGCTGTACTAAAATTTAATTCAGTACCCAACGACTTCTGAAGGCCTTTCCAAAAGTTAAAAGTAAACCTGGGATCACGATCCGATACAATGGAGAGAGGAACTCCATGTAACCTGACTATCTCTTTAAGATACAAAAAGGAAAGTTGATCTAGAGAGAAATTATCTCGTATAGAATGGAAATGAGCAGATTTGGTCAAGCGATCAACAATAACCCAGATTGCATTATTACCTCGAGATGTCTTCGGTAATCCAACAACAAAGTCCATGGATATATTCTCCCATTTCCACTCTGGCACTGGTAAAGGATGAAGCATCCCTTTCGGTAACTGCCGCTCTGCTTTAACCTGTTGACATGTCAAACACTTCACAGTAAAATCAGCAATGTCTCTTTTCATTCCATCCCACCAGTAATACTTCCGCAGATCTCTATACATCTTAGTACTGCCCGGATGAACTGAAAACGGGGAACTATGACCTTCACATAACAACTCTCTCCACAACTGTGAATCACAAGGCACACATAACCACTTCACAAACCTCAAAACACAAACACAAACTTATCCAAGAACTCATGGAAAATTTTATTCATAAGGTCCATGAATACAGCAGGTGCATTGGTTAACCCAAAAGGCATAACTAAAAATTCATAATGGCCATATCTAGTACGGAACGCAGTCTTCGGAATGTCTGCTTCTTTTACTTTCAACTGATGGTACCCTGACCTCAAGTCAATCTTCGAAAAATACTGAGCTCCCTGGAGCTGATACCACTTCATTCGATGGCCCAACATCTACTGAAGTTGTTGCAAAGGATTTTACCACCCCTTTCTGCTTGTAGTCTAGCTGCATTCCCCCAGTTGAGTTCTTCGTTGGACACTCGTTTGCATAATGACCCATTTCATTACACTTAAAACATCTTACCGTTGGCTTTTCATTTCCTGCTTGATCATCTCCCTTACAGTTACGAGCAATATGACCAGACTTACCACACCGAAAGCACTTACCAGACTTGGATAAACATTCTCTAGGATGCATTTTACCACACTTCTCACAGGATGGATATTTGGTTTTCTTACCTCCTTTCTTCATTGATGAATTCTTCCCCTTTGCCTGCCAACTAGACCTCTTATTCTGTTGTTTGTCATAGAACACCTGATCATCGGCAAACTCCATTTCCACCTTCTCCACACATCGAAAAAGTTTTTCATAACATTTGAACTCACGAGAAGCTAAAGCCCTTCGATACATTGGCTTTAACCCTGAGTAAAAACGGTTTATTTTACTATCAAGATGTCGTATGATGTTTGGAGCATACCTTGCCAATCGAGTGAACTCTTCTTCATAAGCAGCCACTGAATCATCCTCCTGCCTCAATTCTAGGAACTGCTTTTCCATCCTAAGACGAACCACCTTAGGAAAATATTTCTCAAGAAACATACCTTTGAATTCGTCCCAGTGAAGATCCTCAATCTCATCACTATCCCTTATATTTTTCACCATTGACCACCACTGATCAGCTTCACCTTCAAAACGGTAAATAGCAAGACTAACCTTTTGATGTTCTGAACACCCCATGACATCAAAAATCTTCTCCAGTGCTTTAATCCACCCTTCAACTTGCACAGGGTCAGATGATCCTCTGAATGATAGGGGATGTTGCCTCATGAAATGTTCCACCACTGACATGTTCCTCTGCGGTTGATCTGGCTGATCTCGTGCATGGATACCATCACCATTTATAGCTTGAGTCAACTGTGCCATCACTGCAACAAACTGTTCAGTTCCGATTCCGACCATCTCAGGTTTCTGATTTGGAAGGTTATCTTCCTCCTGCCGTCGTCCCAACATAGCTGCTTTGTTTCCTCTGCGGAAAACCATTCTGAACACAGAAATATCTTAGGCAAAGCAACATGGTAATCCGTAAATGCTATATCATTTCAATCATATTATAATTTAACACTTTTCTAACTCCTAAAGTTGTCTAAACCAACCTTTGATACCAACTATAAGGCCCCAGCCTTAAACCTTACTTAATATTGAATTAAATGAATAATTCACATTGAGGATCTTTTCAGGTTTAGAGTTTTAGAGAATTAGAACATATCTATTACATCTTAAAAGATTACAAAGTAGACACTTATACTAAGTCTCCATAAAATAAAAACTCTTAAAAAGAAAGATGTCTAGATTCCATGTTTTAGATAGCATGAAATTCCCTTGATCCCTTCCTTGACCTTATTCCACATTAAGTCATGTGAAAAACATTTCAAAAAAACTAGGGGTGAGCATAAAAAGCTCAGTAAGAGATACACAAAGAATGAAAACTGTTAGTTTTTCAAAATGAGGTAAACCATGTATACTCTATCAAAGTAATACCTTCACCTTCATGAAGTAGTAAAAACTTTTCACTGAATAAAGTATCATTACTTACCTTTTTGTAACCAAAGTATTACCATAAAATCCATATAAAGAACACATAACATATATAAAGGTAACTTGGGACATAAACATACTTAAGTGGAATAACCATATGGTCGACTTCCACACATATCACTTCATGGAATAGCCATACGGCCAATTTACATACATACATAATGGAATAGCCATACGGCCGACTTCCATACCCAATGCATTGGAGGTTATAACCTAACCACCCATCCTGGTATTCACGGCACCACCCGTCATATGGTTTATAACGTAACCATCTGTTAAAATGTCCAAGTACCAGTACAAAATCATAAAACATAAAACCAATATAAAGGAATGATAAAATTTCCACATTTCAATCACAATATATCATAAATATATTGACATAATAGAATCCTTTTTCAAAACCATTTTCAATACCAAAATACATAAAAGAGTATATGGTATTTATTTTATTTTAAAAACATTACGGCTTGTTGAGGAAGCCAAAGACCAAATAATACTCGCGGCGGTGGAAAAAGTCATTGTCACCGCGTACGTTAAAAAAACATTCATTTTTGTCGTTTAGTAAAACGCTTCGTAGAAAAAGATTCCTTTTGTATAAAAGTAAAAGTCAAAGGAGTTTATACACCTTATAAAAGAAAGTTGTGTATAAAATGAAATATTCCTCAATGAAAGGACATTGAGACGAAGTCCCTTACCTTGAGTTCGACTTGACTCGATCATTCTTTAACGTCCTGAATAATAAACTTGAGTTAATTTATACTTGATTAAGAACCTTTGTAAAGTTCATTATTTTTTTTATATCACTTATTGCCATGTTATAATCATTATGTAACCATTTAAGTTAATAATGTTTGTTTTGTCAATATTTGGTTCTTAAGTCGAAAGTTGACTTCTTACAATTACATGTTGTTCATGTGGTCAAAAGTTCTTTATATCCAGAATGAAATTCCCGATTTGGATATAACATGTATCATATATATCCAGAATATACATGTATTTATAATATTACATAATCATTTAGAGGTAAGAAATGAAATGCACCGTTCATGGAGACGGTAAGTCGTACGTACGCATGAACGCTACTTTCATTTCTTTGTCATATTAGTGGAATTAAAACTAAATGAGAGGTATGTATATTTTAATTCCAGAATTATATTCATCATTTAGATATATCATTAATTATATATATACATTATATACATGTAATTTTAATAGTACATTACATTTGGGGATAAGAAATGAAATGCACCGTTCATGGAGACGGTAAGCCGTACGTACGCATGAACGCTACTTTAATTTCTATCTCATACTTTAATGGAAAGAAATAATAATGATATAAAGGTATATTATAATTCCAGTATAACATCATATATAATAACTTTAAATCCATCCTTTACACGTCCCACATATGGTATTTGACGAATCAAATCACTTTCAGGGGGCGGTAGTCCGCACTTCCTAAAATGAAGATATCGTGTTTACCCATAATGGAAACCATAAAGGTATGCCAAAAATGAAAAATAAATAAGCTTAAAGAAAACATAAACATATTATATATCATATATAAAAATAGTGACATCATAATGGCCACCCCTGAAGGTGTTAAATGAGTATTGAACAATCATCATTTCGGGAGGGAGAATTTCGCCATCCACAGAAACCGTATGTTCTTTAACCATTTTATGTAGTTGTGTGAGAGTGTAGCTCAAATAAATATTATAACAACATCCTAGTATATTGAAGATACTGGTTTTGTTACAAATGAAGTAAATAAAAAGAGTTTAGAGGGTTGGAGAAGCAAAATAAAACAAATGAACAAGAGAGAATGAATTACCTTTAAAAGTGTAACTCCCTTTTGATTTGAGCCTAAAGGCTTCCTTTGAAAGGATTCTGCCCGAAGGGAATCCTATAGGATGAGGAGAGGGATGTGTAGAGAGTAATTGGGCAGGGGTTGGCCGAGCCAAAGGCTTGAGAAGTGTGTGAAATGGGGTAGAGGTGGGGGCGTTTTATAAGAGGAGAGGAGGGGCACTTTTCGAAAGTAAAGAAATATTATTTTATTTGAAAATGTGTTTCGGTTTTAAAAGGTCCCACATTGATATAATTCGTGGATAAGGTGATAAGGGTTCGAAATCCACTCATCCAATTGGTTTTTTCCATGTGTAGGTTTTATATTTTTCATTATCTTTCCATTTTATTTAAATCGTCAAATAATGATTTCATCACTGCATCATTATTATGTCATAAATAATTTAATTTATTTAATGTCTAAAAATTATAAAAAAAATACTATTATGTAGAAAAGTTTTTTATCTTTCCAATGACTATTTATAATCAAAATTTGGACCAGTGTAACCCTACTTAAAAATTGTTTTAGTAAAACAACTCATGTTTGTGTCAATTTAATTTTAACATTAAATAAAAAGTTATTTATGTCATTTCCCAACCAAAGTGTCTCCATGGGGTCCCCAAGTTGGCCCATGGCTTGTCTTGGTCGGCCATGACTCAACCAATAGATGTAGGACAAGTTTCATGGTGTTTTCACATTCTTATAATACCATTTTACCTTAAACTACACTAATTACCTCTAATCGCGATTAATGAAAAAAAAGTTACTATTCACCAAAAAATTATTTTAATCTCATTGAACCAAATTTTACTTCTCAATGAAAACCATGTATGTCGGATTTTAAAAATTCAATATACATTAGTGGTAAACTTTTATTTAACTGAAAAATCAGTTTGCTTGATTACCACTTAGTGGTTTCACTATTCATCAAAAATTGAAGTTTTTTCAGAAAATTACCAAAAATTCACCCTAAGCTATACTTGATATTCTGAATTCCAAAATGAAGTCCATTTTACAAAATTCAAAACATATAAGTAAAATTAATTAATTTAATAATTAATTCCCACTGTCATGACAAATAGCGTGTTTTTGTGAAATAATAAGTATCAAAAGATTGACACCAGTTTATGTCCAATTTCAAAGTGAAATTGATCCCAATGACCACAATTGGATTAACTGGTAAAAATATTTTCTAATTTCACTTTAAAACCAATTAAAATAATAATCTAATCATATAAATAATTTAGATTAAAAATCGGTTTTGAATTAAAATACAACATTTTACACTATTCATAAAAAAATGAACTTTATCAGAAAGGTACCAAAAATTTACACAAAGTAAATTTTGATGTCCCGATTCTAAAGAAGAGTTATATTTGGTCCAAAATAAAGTATAAGAGTGATCAAAACTATATTTAATGACGGTTCACCATTAAAAGGTGATAAGTGAACCTTTAGTGAAAATTAGAGTATATATGCCCTAAAATTGAACTCTTTCCGTATTTTAAGCCTTTATCTTTTATTGGGTAAATTTATAAACATTTAAAAACATATCTAATCATATTTTAGTTATTTCTATCCATTCACGCCAGTACAACGGCTACTTGTTAACTAACATTTAAAATAATATTATTTTATTACTAGTGTGCTACGTAAGTTTCAAAGAAACTCATCGTTGCGTATCGGGTATGCTATTGAACATAGCAACCCCTTTCAAATAAAATTAATATTTAATTCGTAAATATTAATAAATATGAAAATTCATTATTCTTTAATTACCTGGGATGTTACATGTATGAATCTGATTAATCTTCCCACCATAGTCCTCATGAAACTCCAATTTTATATTTTTAGCAGTGCTAATAATCTCATCCATGATGATGGTTTTATTAAAATAATAGTATAGATATAGTGGTTGTATAATTTTTCACATATTATTATATTATTTAAAGCATAATAAATAATTAAATTACAAGACATGTATCATAAATTGTAGTTTCTTGGAAGATTAGGTACATAATTATATCACATGAAACCAAACAGAATCATTTATTATTAAATATTCATAATGAACTCATAACTCAATTTTTCCCTAACAAATTCATAGGATAACCTAGGGAATATATGAACAAAAGGGATGAGCAAAAAATTCTAGTAAGGGAAAAGTATAGGAATAAACCGCCGCACATGTGTTAGAAGGAATGACATGATTAAATAAATGCATGGAACATGAATAAAAATAAATAATAATAATCTATATATAATAAGATAAAATTTATCCATCTCATAATAGGAATGTGGAAAAAATATATAACATGACAGAAACCTGAGTCAATTCTTTCTTCAAAGAAATGGTGGGAAAAGTCCCATAATGGATTCGTGTTTACTCCATGTCCCAAAATAACATCTCATGAGAGTAAAAATTAACCAATTCCTTCGAATGGTGTATGGGAAAACCTATCATACCATGTTCATGAATATGTGTTCCACATGAAGAATCATACAATGAAACAAACCTAATCATAAGGTTTACACATTGAATGAATTTTGTATTATAATGATGTCAATAGGCATAACATAAGGGAATATCGTAATTATTTCTATGATATAATAGATTTAAATAATAACTGATGATTCATATGGTAAAATAGATATATATCATGATAAATTATAACTGATTGTAGTGAAATCTTGTAAAAAAACTATTTACTAATCTTTAAAAATTAATCATTTTAGTGTAGTTTAAAGAAAATATAAAAGAGAATTTAAAGAGAATATGGAATATTTATTATCATAAAACCATAAATGAACAATGTCATATTTACCTCATAAAATGTGTGATTGTAGAAAAATAATATTTTATAAAAATAGAATATGGATAGTACTTGAAAACGGGTAAAAATTTGGAGGTTCCCTTCAATCGGGCTTGCTAATCTAGTAGAATTGAAATGCGAACCTTTATAAAAAATATAATTCCCCATAAAATAAGGATGACCCAATCTAGATACATGAGTTTTGGATATATTAATATAATTTATAATATTTACACAAAAAATAAATTAAAATTTCATTGGGTTAAATAGAGGGAAAGGTTAACCTGAAAGAAAAAATGGAGGTTCGGTTAGAATCCCTTTCTTTATGTCCAAAACAGTTATGCACATGATATTAATATTCTAGATAATCATATTAAACACATTGAGTAATTAACTCATATTCATTTATAAATTTATTCTATTCATTATGATTGTATTATGTTCATTTATGTCCTATTGATAGTTTATGAGACTTAATTTCATAGTTTGGGAGCGTTGGTTTCGATGGTTAACATTATCAATTTACTTGTATACATGTATGGAAAGTATTGTAAAATGAGAATGGATTTATAGAATTGAAATTATATGTTATTTATTAACATAAATAATGTTAAATGGTTATCCAATTCATTTGGTAATTTGGCATGAGATTGAATCATTAGATAAGATGTCAATGAAATCCGTTTAGATTATTTAGGTGTTTTTTGATCATCACAAATGAGTTTTTTATTAATAAATATCATGTATATATAATGGTTCTAGAACATTAAATAAAAAGTAATAAATATATTATAATATTTTTAACCATGAATATTTTTCATGATCAAACTTGAAGGAGTAAATGGATGTTTAAAACATCATCATCTTTGAATGTGAAAAATTAACACATCATGGTTGATTCATTCATTTTTAGTAAAAAAATATATGGGAAGTGAAAGGATGATGTATTATTCAATTTTCATAATAAAATTTTAGTATATTTATGGTAATGTATTTATAATACCATTTTTATATGGTTTTATGATGATAGACAATAAAATAAAAGAACACAAAAAAAAATTAAAAGAAAAGAAAGTATATTTTATCTCTTGAATTCTTCTTCTTGAGAACCTCCTTAGGGTATTTGTTTTCAACTTTTTTGAGAAAAATGCTTCGGGATGTGTGGTATGGGCGTGGTATGATATTTTAGAATAAATTGGATAATGTTCAGAACATGATACGTGTGATGAGAATAGGTACCGATGGGTTGTATTTATTGGGTATGAGAGGGGTGTTTTCTCAATATGTTACTCACTGTTTTATTATTTCGGCCCAAGGAAATGAATACATTACTCAATATCAAAAATAATATTAAAATATTGAATTCAAGTCCAATATTATGTCCCTTATATATGCAATGACATAAGGAATAGTTTATTTAACTAATAATGTATATATACTCCAAATTACTTTATTTTACTATTAAAAGAAAATTCAAGTATTTTAAAAAACAATCCAAACAATTAACCGTAATAGTTTTTCAGTATATATATATCAAAAATTATCTTCATTTTATGAAGATAATTTTAAAAATTTCAGAAATTAAATATTTAAATAAAATCATTATTTATTTGAAAAAACCCAATTTTAAAATTATAACTATTTTTATACTACATTGAAAAATTAATTAAGGATTAATAATATTATATTATAATAATAAGTTAAAAAATACTAATTTAAGAATAAATTTCATGGAAATAAATTTTCTTTTAGATAATAATAATAATTAATTAATTAAAAACAAAAACAAATGTTTTATAAAAATATCAACACATAATTAATAATTTTTAAAACATTTATTTGCATATAATGTGACATAATTATATGATATTATCATTTATTAGATGGATAGGTTATATATATAAATTTATTGGTGGGGTTACTATTATATTGTATCTTTTACTATTCATTAGGCTCCCATTACTATTCAAATGGTCATGTTACTATTCCATTGGGATATGATCCTTAACATATAGATATATATCTTATTTCATTAACTCATTTTTTATCATTTTTTATTTGTTTTATCTATGTGATTTTTATGTTATTTATATTATATAACATAATTATAAGATGGTATTATTCATTGATAAATTTTTTTATACAATATTTCCCCTTATGAAAATTTTCACTCTAAATTTTGTTTTAAATACTATGGTGAAATGTTTGGGTAATTATCCTTCATCGCCTCCTCTAATTCCAATGATTCCCCATTTTACATGTGGTTCTTCAATAGTACTTTGACCTAGTGTGTAGTCTTATTATGTATAACATTATCCCTTTGGTCCAAGATCATTACTAGATTCTCCTCGTATGAGAGATCATTTTCAAACTATTCTATATTTTAATTCAGTAAATTTTAGGGAGTAGGCATGTACTTCCTCAAGAAGAATATGTGGAATACATTGTATACATGAGACACGGATGGTGGGTGTTCTAGTCAATAGTCAATAGCTCAAACACAATCATGAATCTTAAAGGGGATGATGTACCTAAGACTCAACATTCCTTTCTTCCCAGATCAACAGATCCTATTACATGGAGATATGAACAGGAATATCATGTCTCCAACCTTAAACATGAGATCTCTTTAATTATTGTTTTCATTTATCATTTTTTTTACATTGGGTTTCCTAGATGTCTTGTTGAATTCTATTCAACTTTTCTTCATTTCACCAGTATTTTCAGGTCCTCGAGTCTTATGTTCACTAATATCATCCTACCATGCTATTGTTCTTCTTCATTTCTGAAAAAGGTCATTATATAGAAGAATTTGTATCTTGAGTGGAATCTAATGTTATTTGAGAATTCAACTAATTGAATATGCTGGTCCCTTCCTCCTATGAAATCCATATAAATTGTACCCAACATTTCTTCCAATGTTTCAATAGTTCACTAGTAATGGACAATAGTTTTAGGGTGATAGTTCATATTATGTCCAATATTGTGTTTAGAGAATATTGGAGACATTTCCATAATATTGAGGTGAATCTTGGATCACGATAAGACACAGTCGACAATGTCACTCCAGGAAAACATACCACTTATTAGATATATATCAATGAAACTTGATCCACTTATAATTCCTATCGAATATAGATAATGTGATATGTCTTTGTGAGATGATTCACAAGAACCCATATAGAAATGTTAATTGTAGATGTCTTTGGAAGTCTAGTGACATAGTCTGTGGGGATGTTTTCCCATTTCCGTGTAGTTTTGGTTAATGGTTACATCATTTTGTATAATTTCCTCTTTTAGCCTTTATATGATGAAATAACAGTCACTTTGACGTATATTTGGTTACCCCCTTTTTTTTATTTTCCCACCAATTCTTTTTCTTAGATATCTCAATACATGTGTTTTCTCCATTTGTGAATAGAGGAGTCTGAGCTACATTTGTCATTCATAATATCATTATTTATATATAAATTGGATGGTACACACAGTTGTGACCAAAATCTTACGTCCACATCTACATGCATCATGAACTTAGATGATTTTCAATTTCTGATAGCTTCCACCCATTTATGAATTGCTACATCATTCCTTTCAGCATCCTTTATTTTCCCATTTAGTGATAGTTGATGAATTGTTTCAGAAACTATTAATTACATTCTTTCCTTAATGATTCCCTTGTCTATCCTTTTAATGTCTATAAATATTGGATCCTTATCAATTCTCATTATTTATAAAGATATCGAATTCTTTATACATAGAGAATCTAGTACAATATTTTCTCTACTAGGATGGTAGGGTATTGAGCAGTCATAATCATTGACGGTCTATAACCACCTTCATTAGTGCATATAAAATCCTTCTATATGAATATATATTTAGGGCTCCATTAATCATTATATATTACATATTTCTCCAGTAGACATAATGCCACAATATTTTCAAAACAATGATCACATCTACAAATTCTAGATCATTTGTAGGATAGTTTTTCTCATGAATATTCAATTGAATGGAATCCTAGGATCATATTATCATCTTGCCTCTATACACATCATAATCCCTTATTTTAAACACTGTTTTACACCGCATAGAGTTCCCCACTTATTGGTAGTGTGGGAAATGGTGTCATGATAAACATAATTTTCAAATCATTAAAGAAGTATTTACATTCACTAATCCAGAAAAGCATTTACCCCTTCTTAAATATCATTGTTGGTGATTTTGAAAATCGATAGATGTTCTTCAAAAATCACCATTAATACCCATCTTGACCACAGAGGATATTGAACTCTATGACAGATGTGGGTCTAGGCCACTCCTCAATTTCCTTTCTCATGGATGTGCCTACATATATTCCTTTTCTGATGATTATCTTCCCCAATAATGATACATATTCCTTAAAAAATTCAAATTTACTATACTTTGGATAAATTTCCCCCCTTAATCATGTATTTATAATTGTATTCAAATACTCATCAAGTTCTTCCTTACACATCAAGATTCTAAAAATATCCCTAAAAACTACCATAAATATTTCAATGTAATCTCAAAAAACATTATTCATTTTGTACATGAATTTTTTAATATATTTATTGATTAAAAAGGAAATAACTATGCTATCATAGTGTCCATGAATCATTCAGAAGCATGTCTTGGGAATATCTTTCATACACACCATTAATATGTGATATCCCTACTGAAGGTCCAACATAGAGAAAGAACTGGCCCCACATACCTAATAAAACAATTCAAATTCCTATGGTAGAGGATATATTTTCTTTCTATTTAATTTCATAATATCATTATAGTAAATTCAGAGCCGCATTAATTCATCCTTTTTCCCGATGTAGTGGACCGGCGCATCCTACGGTGAAACACCCAGGTGTATAACCCCTTGTCCAAATTTTCTTATAACCACTTCTTAATGTCTTCCATCTCAATGGTAGAAGAAATAAAAGGTGTATTTTATATAATGAGATATCCACAAATAAGTTAAATTGATAAATCAACCTATCATTCATGGGGAAGACCAGGCAATTCTTCAGGGAATACATGAGTGCAATCACCCATGATGGGAATTTCTTCGTGTTTGTTATCTTCTTTGTCTAGATCGTTTGTTCTTGATATTTTATCTCAAAAGGAAAAAATATCCATAATTGAGTTGATGATTCTGTAGGATATTTATCATCAAATTTAAACTTATATAGAATTGGATGATTCTGCAGGATGTGATGAATGATCTCCATTTCCCCAAAGTTGATGTTGTCTTTATATAAAGTGAGATAATACATGCCCAAAATATAATCAAACTCTACCAGAGGATGAATGATATGATTTTTAGGGAGTTTCAATCCACACATATTAACTGTGGAGGAAAAATAAACTTTTTATGCAATAATTTATACATTTGTGGTTCTCACCTCCCGAATTTGAGGTGGTCACGAAATAGTTAAACTAAACATGAATGATATTAATGAATGTGTATAACTAGAATAAAATAATATGTTCTCTATACGTGAATGAATAACTAGTGCACCTGCCACATCTTTATTATAGCGATCCACCTCAGTAGTACTAGTTTCATATTCCCAATTTAACCTTAGATGTTTTCGTAGTTTATTTCCACTAACAATGATAATCTTAGGGTAATGTATTGCACAATGCCCATGTTCCTTGTAGATGAAATGATACACTATAGGATGAGGGTTGATATTAACAGTCCTATATTCTACATAATCATTCAGATTATTCATATCCTTTCAGCAGTTATTATCTATATTCTCTTCTCTTTTTATTTTTAAGAATCTCATGTTTCCCTTAAAATAGTATCTTGGATATTACTTCCCACACATTTGACATTTGAGATGTCAGGTCTTCTTTGCTTCCTAGGATTTATCTATTTATCCTCCCATTTTAAACCCTATTCTCTTCAATTTTCACTTGGAACATGAGACCACTAAGAGTCTCTAATATACATTTTGACCGTAAGGGAACAATGAATAATATCCTCATAACTATTGCAGTAACAAATCAATAATGATTTTTTTCGAATAATCTTTAGTCCACTAAAGAAGAGATCCACCCTACTTTTGATGTTCATGAAAAATTCTGAGGCATATCTTCCATGAATCGTGAATTTTTCCTCATATGTCAAAATTGTCTCCTCTTCCTTCGGCTTCAGTATGAGGAATTCCCTTTCCATATTGAGATGGTGATTTCCTAGAAAATATTAATTCAAATTTATTTTCTTCAATTCCCCTCAATTCATGGATTCAACATCCTATTAGTTTACACCATTGATCAAATTCGCCATAAAAATAGTTAACCCCCGACACAAAATTATCTCTTTTTGAGTATAAGATTATAGAGAATAAAATCTCAATGAACATAATCATTTTTAACTGAGGAGAGGATCATAATATCCAATAATATGGGAGGAATTTTCCATATGAAGGATTTTATAGAAAAATTCTCTTACTTAGGAGAAGGAGGGTTTTTCAAAAAAATTAAATTTTTATTTATAACTACTTCCAACTACATATGGACAATTGTATTTTTTTGAGTGCTCATTCATATAATAATTAGAATTCCCTTAGGGAAAGCCTCAGATTTCCTATCACATTGATTATTGAAAAATGTTCTTCAATTTCTAACCATTAAAGAAGAAAAAAATTACAACTATGTAGATTGAATACATTGGTAATAAGAAAATAAGAAGAACACCTAAAACGTAAATGGGTAAACTTGTAAATGAAAATGATATCCACACTTTTGATTCCCTATATTTATATCATTATTATCCATGGGTATAAAATTACCCCAATGGATCATAATAATGTGTTCTAGTCCTAATCTCAGAAATGACTTAAATTTTTTTATGATACCAAATATATAGGCCTTATCCTTTTACACATATTATTACATTATTTTAAGAAAAAATAGACATAAAATTTCAAGCCAAGGATCATAATGTCTAGTGTCTTGGGAAATTAAATACATAATTAGACATCCAAAAACTGGAATAGAAATATATTTTATTTAGTATTGAAAATGATATCCTAAATCAATTTGAGATCATAATTATTCATAGGATAACCAGGAGAATACATGTACAAATGGGATGAGTAGAAAAACCATGTAATGGAAAATGTATAGGAATAGAAAATAGAAAAAGGATTAAAAGTAATAAAATTATTACATATAGGCATGGTGCATGAATAACAACGTAGAGGAATAACATCAATCACATTGGAATATATATCTATGACATCATAGTAATGTGTAAACAACATATAACAAGACATAAACATGATTTAAGGATAGCTACCAAGACATGGTGGACAAAATCCCATAATGGAATCAGGTTCACTCTATGTCCCAACTTGGAATCTCATGAGGCTAAACATTACTCATTCCAATTGAGATCTACATAGGAATACCCATCATAACATGTTCATGATTAAGTGTCCCAATTTAATAATCATACATAAAGAGTCAAACAAAATCATAAGGGTTTCCCCTGGAATGAATCGGGTATTATAATCATGTTAAAAGGAATAACATAGGGTAATGTCATAATGGTTTCCATGAATGAATGGATTTAAAACATACATGGAAAATAATATGGTAAAATAAAAATAGAGTGCAATTATTGATGTCCAATTAAAGTGAAATAAAGTAAAAATATTGTTTATGAAAAATTAGTCATAAACCATTTTAGTGTGGTTTAAGGAATCTATTAAAGAAAATTTAAAGAAAAAATGGATATTTGTTTTCATTAAAACAGAAATTAAAAAATTAATTTTTATTGGATCAGATTACTGATTTTAAAAAAATAATGGTGTATTAATATATATTTTGGTTGGTACATGAATATGAGTATAAATTAAGATATTCCCTTTAATCGGGAATTCTTATCATAGATAATTGAAATGGTATCCTTTTTAAAACATGTAATTCCATATAAAAGAAGGATGATCTGATCTGGATACATGATTTAGGAAATTATAAACTAGATTAATAATATTTAATAAAAATAATGAATAATTACATTGGGTAAATTAGAGAGAATGTGTAACCCGAAGGAAAAAAATAGTGGTTCATGAATAATCCATTACTATCTGTCTAAAATAGTTCAACATTTGATATTAGTGTCCTGGATAATCAGAATAAATCCATTAGTTACTAAATTAAATTCCACTAATAAATTTATTTGATTTATTATAATTTTATTATTTTCATTTATGCCTCTTTTATGGGTTATGATATTTAATTTCATTATTAAGGAGGATTGGTCTCTATGGTATTCATGCTCATTTTACTTCTATACAAGTATAGATAATCATGTAAAATGAGTTTTTTTCTATAAATCCTATTATATTTCATCAATGAACATACATAATACTAAATGGTATTATAATTAATTTTGTAATTTGGGTTCAAGATGAATCATTTGAAAAGATGTTAATGATAATCATTTAGAATGTTTTTGTATTTTTTATATAATCACAAACTAGTTCTTTTTTGTAAATTAATATCTTTTATATATAATGTTTCTCAAATAGTAAATTGGATTAAATAAATATATTATAATTTTTTTTATAATAAAAAATGTTTCTTTTTCATTATTGAATGAGGGAATGGTAATTGAAAACTTTGACATCCTTGAATGTTATTAATTAACACGTCACATATGATTTTTTCATTTTTAGTAAAAAGGATATGGGAGAGAAATAATGATTAATTATTCCATTAGCATTATAAAATTCTAGTATGTGTATTATAATGGAGTTATCATACCATTTTGATGATGGTAGGTGAGGATGGAAGAAAACAACATGAAATGAAATTAATTAGGAAGAAAGAGGAATTTACATCATGAATCCTTCTTATTGAGAACCTCATTAGGGGTATTCGCCTTTTTCTATTTGTAACTATAAAAGGATTCAGGATGTAGGGAAGGGGATTAGAATGATATATTAGTAAACTTTTTTACTTGTTTCAATGATTGAGAGGTGTGAGAAGAAGACATGGTGAGGGGTGGTATTTATTGGGGATGAGAGGGGTGTTTTCTCATTATTTTATTCAATAGTATGTCATTTTAGATCTAGACAATGAATATATTGAGAATTATCTCAAAAATATATAAATCAATGAATGGAATTTTGGGATTATGGTTCTTAAATTATCGAGGAATCAACCAACTGTTTATTTTAATTATAATGTAAAAATAAAAGAAATTATTGTATTTTACTAATCACAAAAAAATTATTTATATTAACAAAATACACAAAAATAAACCCTAAATAGTATATGATATTTGGAATTAAAAAATGAGCTTCATATTATGATTATAATTGTCTTAATATGATAAATTTTAATTTTAATTAAAATTATCATTTACTCTGAAAATATAAACATTAAAATTATAACTGATTGTGTAGTACATTGAAAAATGAAATGAGCTCTCATAAAATAAAATAATATTCACAATATAAAAAATATTAATTTACTAATACATTTTATGGATATAAATTTTCTCTAAAAACATTATAAAAATTACAAAATATAAAATACATACATATGTTTTATAAAAATATCAATACGTAATTAATAACTTATAAAACATTTATCTACCTATAGTATGATATATTTATATCATATATCCATTTATAATATGGATATGTTTTATATATACTTTCACTGTTAAGGTTACTATTCTATTGTCTGTATTACTATTTATAAGGTAACAATACTATTCCAAATTTCAAGTTACTATTTCATTGGTATATGTTCCTTAACTTATAGATATACCTATTGATTCATTCATTCACCATTTATAATCTTCATATTTTGTTAAATATGTTATTTTTATGTTATTTATACTATATAACCTAATTATAATATTTGGAATTTAATTGATTAATTTGTTGGTCATTACAATAGATAATTTGTCATAATCTCAATGTTTCACTTTTTTGTTCCTATTACATTTAATTACAAATAAGGACAATAAATTTAGTGTTTGTCACTTTCAAAACTATCATGATTCCTCATAGTTCTATCCATTTTCAAAAATCAAAAACCATAATGCCATAAATAATAATTATAGTGAGAAATATTGAATAATTATTCAATAGGTGCCTATATCCTAATGATTTTTTTTAATCTATGGCACTTTAAACTAAACTTATTTCATCCCTGATCATCGTCCATTAAAATCCTTCATAATTTGTTTAAAATACAATTTTAATTAACCAAATCATATTCTCCATCTGTATTATATGGGAAGTAGTGTAAGGCTGCACTCACTGTGCATCAGAATTATTTTTGTTAAATACTCGACCAAATATTTAAGGGGTTATTAACCCCATATGAATTAGTTCCAAAACCATGTCCACTTGTAGTATCCTTATAGGGAATCATTTTTAGTAATCCACATAATTGTTTCAATACCCATTCACAAGGATGTTATTCAATTTGTTGACTTATTCCCAAGGATTTTGATACATATCATTATTTCTAATATTTAAATATTGACTACATCGTTATCAACCCCCACATATAGAGACATATACATTACATAAATATATATTATATCTTAATATATTAATATTAATTATATATCATTTTGATCCATTCATGAAGCATAATGTTTTCATATCAATGGAGACATGATAGACAATTATTATTTCATTACAGATCATTAATATCTACCAAAAATAACACTTCTTAGTTTTAACCTATGTAAAACCTTTCTTCTTAACTTGTGGAAAGAAATAATAATAAAGAAAGAGATAAAATGATTAGAAAGGGGAAACAAAGGAAATATCGATTAATGATCTTATTCATGAATAAGTTACAAATAATTGTATTAAATCACAGACATGACTTATAATGTTCATACAAAATCTATTAGATATCAAAACAATATTAATGGGGAAGAACATTATCATAATAAATGAAAATATTCATAAGAGTGTGGAGTTTAAAATAATCAATCATGATATACGAGAGAATAAAAGTCATAGTAATGTTGAAAAATATAATATAATGAACTTGTGAACAATTATAAATTTGAAAACATTCACTCATTCTGCTAAGGACTTGAAATAAATCCCTCTTAAAAATAAGTACATAGGAGAGCATGTCCAAACATAATCCTATGGACACATTCTTCAGGAACAATCATTACCATATAGAAATGAATTCCAAGACAATCTATAATATTGGTAATAAATAATCAGGTTCACATATAACATATTTATCTCATGAGTTATCCTTATTAAGTCAATTTATTGATGGGATATACAATTTTGGGCCCAACCATCACATAATCATAGTAAACTCAAATACATTCCACATTGTTATAAATCATTCATCAAATATCAAAACGCGTGGAAGGGGAATGGGTTTTAGAAAAATTTCATCATTTTATTAAAACATAACCCCTGGAATTTAAATATTTTTCATTGAAATATCATTATCAATAAGATAAATAATAGATATAAAGATTGTGGATGTTATCTATGGGAAAATAATTCCTCAAGGTAATATAGTAGTGTTTTTTGGATGATAGTTTCTTTTATTCTAGTAGGTTTCTATGGTCAGTTATGTAGTTTTAGAGATATTGATGACAATATATGTTGTAAAATATTAAATATAGAGGAATGGATTCCCCAGAATCCATTAAAAATATTTGTTATACAAGTTTCCACAATTTCCCATAGTTTGAAAACAAATTTGGCTCCAAAATTTGGAGTATTTCCTTATCATCACAAAATAATGATTTCTTTGATGACCATATAAAAATATGGTAAATTAATGAGTTTTAAAATGACTGGGTTTCAAAAATGTTATTTTATGATGGTGTGGGTTGTTACAAACAATCATCACAAAAACATGATGGAAAGTAGGAAATCTCTACAAATATGAGATGCTTCTTGAACAAAAAATTACCTTGTTCTTTGTGAATAGGTAGCATCACGAACAAGATAGGAGAGCATTATGAAATGGTGATGATTTTAGTGGATGATTTTGGAATCAGAGGCGATGCATATAAACAAGGATTTATCCCTCTTAAAAGTAGAGAACTAATAAAAAATGATTCTATGGCTCTTAATTTTCTAAGGTGATTCACGAATATTGAGTCGGTGAAGAAATTTACACAAAAATTTAGTTTTTAAAGGATATGAATGACAAAAATATTTAATCAAAATCAAATTATATATGTTCCCAAAGACAATAAAAAGACAACCAAAAGTTGTGATATTGACAAAGGCTAATTGAGGTTTACAAAAGTGTTTGATCATCACAAAATAAGGTTGCTTCAGGAAATAGGTGAGAATACAGAATATTATGGGGTTGAAAAATGAAATATATTCTTGAGAATAATAGTGTTGTTTCGTGAAGGTTGTGTGAGCTTCGTAAAGGTAGTGAGAATTGCGCAAGTTAAAAAATATTTCACATTAATTATTTATAAATATTTATTAATAAACTGATTGAAATTTATACTTAAAAATAGAATAAATCTATAATTGAAGATGTTTTAATTATCACTAATCTATAGTCCTACATGATTTTAGACTATTTGTGGATCACATCCAGAGTAGTGATCAATATATGTGGAAGAAGGTAATCTCTTCACTCAGTAGTGATCCATATAATGATATATTGATGGAGTGACCCTTGGGAAGTAGTGAGCTATGCTTTAACATTATAAAGGTATTGTTAATAGAAATAAAAGTGATCTATCCCAAACCATTTATCTTAGATGTGAGCATTAGTGGGTTTGGTACATTGGCACATTATAGTTTTATTCTCTTTGTAAGTAGTCCAGTTAGGGTGATCCAAGTAAAATAAGGGTGTTTCAAGTATGATTTATATTCTTATCATACATTGTAGTAATTAATATATAGAATAGACTTTTGTTTAACAACATCACAATATCATATGAGACATTTATTTTAATCTGTCAAACCCTGATTCACCCCCACCCCCTCTAACGGTATTTTACCTAGTTGGGATGATAGTGTCAATGGATCATATCCCTTGTAAACAAGAAGTTTTAACAATGTATGTAATCATATGTGAAAAGTTTTATTTTAAATATCACGAGAATATATGTTAAAGAAAAACTCTCTTTTATTTTCAAATAATTTAATTCTAATTTATAAAGGTAGAAAAATAATTAGAAAAAAATTACATTTAAAATATCCATTGAAAAATATAATTTCAGATAAATTATTATAGTAGTCATGGTGACATTAAATTCAATCATGGTTCATTACATTAAAAAATAATACATTCCAATTTTTGTTAAAAATTAAAAAACAACCATGTTCATAAAATTAAATGATGATTCCTTTGAAGAATATTTAAGAAAATCATATCATGGGTAAAAATAACTTCAAATATTCATATTATAATATTAAAACATTCTTGAAACAATATATGAAAAATGTGTATCAGAAAGAAAAATATTCCCAACCAAAGTGGAAATAATATCTGTTTTTCTCAAAAAAAACATTTCCAAGTAATTTTAAATTAAAGATTTTCTGAAACAGTACTATTAATTGAAATGTTTATGATTTAACTAAGGATAATAAAATTAAATTTTGTTTAATATATAATTTTAATATAATTCCTCCAATAGAAATTCATGAATAGAAAACCATGATTAAAATTGGATGGAAAATAAAATCCAAAACCACTTTAGTATCTTTTGAATGAAAACATCTAGAAAGAGATAATATTATATGTATGTGTATATAACCATTATTTTATTGAAAATAATCATAAAGTAAAATAATGGTAATTATAGAAAAATTAAAAAATAAATAACTAGTGAATATAAAATGTGTCCAACAAAATTAAAAGTGGCATGAAAACCCTTTATCTGAAGCCATATCATGATTTTTGAACAATAAAAACTCATGTATAATAAGTATATAATTAATATAAATAAAATGAAAAATATATACTTATATTAGAATATATGATTTAATTATAAAATTTTATCACCATGTTTTAACAATTGTTTAACTCATGGGTTTCATGTGATAACTACAATATTTCTCATACATGTTTCGGGTGGGAAGCACTGATATTTTTTCATTGATTGTAGATAAATCATATCAAAATTTTTGATTCAGATATAACATCATATATATTCATTATATTTAAATTTATAGTAATACATTAATGGTTGATAAAGTGAATGAATAATACCCTTAAAGGAGGCGATAAGTCATGTGTACGCATGCATGTTGTTTTCAAATTTCAACTATGTGAAAAAATAATAACTAATATTTCACCTCTTAAGAATAAATAATCTATCATACATATAATATATATTAGTTAATTATTTATCTATTACCTTCCACGTAAATCAAAAATGAAAAAAAACATATGACTTCGTAGACGTGGTAGTGCACACTAATTCGTGAGCGATGATATCATTTTCCAATGGATGGAAATGTAAGAATAAAGGTTTTATATTATAATTAGAGAATAATAATTATATAATTGATATAATATATAATCATCAAACCCTTCATAATAAAAATCTTTCAAAAATGGTCAGAGAAAATGAAGTGTATCACTATGTAGTGGTGGTAATCTGTGCATATGCATGAGCAATACATTCTCTTCCCATTTAATGGAGTAATGATTTGATATTTGTGGTAACATAATAAAACTACTATTTAAGTATTTTATTTACACTATGATATAATTTCAGCATGAATATCAAAGATTTAAAGGTTGTATAAGAAGAAATTAATTGAAATAGGTTGGGTAAGACAATTGCCTCTTCTTTAGTAAGCCTCATTTAAATCCTTTCTTAAGGGACCATATATTGACCCAGGATTAACATAAATGGACATTAAATCATTTTAGATCAATAGTTAGAACATTATAATATTAAATAACAGATGACCGTAAACATTTAATGTATTTAAAAACATGGAATTTAATCATGTAACTTGGTGAAATATATTCAATGTTTCCCACAATGATCTTCCTCTTTAGTAATTATACTTAAAACCATTCTTCATAACTTGGGGAAAATAAAAATTAAACGGGTGATATTATATAATTAGTAAGGGTAAAAAATAGATATAAACATGAGAATACGTGTATAAATATGTGATCAAAACATACGAAGATCATACCCTACATACCAAAGATTAGAAACATGAATCGGGGAATAAAGACTAGTTGTCCATATGAAATGAATCATAATGGAATCTGGATCATAATCTATAAAATAATAACATAGGAATATTATATTGAATTTGTGGCATACACATAATCATATAAAATCCCATGTAAATTATACCTATTATGACCTTTATAACATGTTATTATTGGGCTTATAACATGTGTACCTACTTTAGGCTAGGGATACCCTCCCATATACCTTATTATGTCATTCATGAAATACCATCTCATGTATGCTCCTATTTTGGGATTGGGATGCCCCCAATGTAGACTCTTGTTTTGAGATTAGGATTATCTCCCATATACCCTCTTATTTTTGGCTTGGGATTCCCTCTTGTATACCCTATTGGTACAAGCATAGGATGAACTTTTGATTTGGGATTGGTATGCCTTCTTGTTTACCCTCATAATTTATTCTTTGGATTCCCTCATGATTTAGGATTAGGATTCCATCATGTGTACCCCCTAGGTTTGGTAATAGAATTCCATCTAGTTTCAGTGTGGGGATTCCCTCCCGTATACACACTTTTTCATGATTGGGATGGCCTCAGAAGTACCCTCTTGGTTCATGTTTAGAATTCCATATTTTCTGTACATGGGATTCCTTCCCATATACCATTTTATATCTGAAAATATTTATCATTACTTAATTCATTAGAGAGAGATTGTTCCCACTCGTCACATAATGAAATCATACATGCATTTCCCATAGGGTATCCAAAAATTCAACTTATCATGGCCCTTAAAAAGATATCAAATCACAAAAAATGAAACAAAATGGGCATCATTAACATTTCATCCCATTATAAGCTATGAAATATTGATAGTTTTCTTAATAATTTCATTAATGTACTACCTCTGAAAAGTTGTGGGTTCCAATATAATATAACACGCGGAAGAGAAACAGATGTCATGAAAATAATTCCATCAAAACCTAAACCATTCAAGAAATATTATAAATTGTTTTATTGGATCATATCCCTAGTAAATCATAATCTAAAAATAATATTTTCATCTTAAATGGTGAATGATTTTGGAAGATGACCTAGAAAATTTCTAATGGAAAATAACCTTTCTCTGAAAATCAGTTTCATAAACCAATTTCAAAAAATAATGTTCATAAAATGAAATATTTATTAAACCAAAATTTTGGGGAAATATATTTTCCTTATTGATTTTTTTTTGAAACATATATCATTTTGAAAACATTTTTCATTTAAAATTTTTTAATAAAATATAATGGAAATATGAATGTATTCTACAAAAAATTTTATTGGAAATATTTAGAAACATATAATGAACGCTTCAGGTAATTTTAAAAACATTTATTTGGAAAAATAATATAATAGGATTGTAAATATTTTGAAATATTTTATACTTGAAAACATATAAAAGATTCAGGAAAATACATTGAAAAAATATTCCCTGAAAACATATAATAGGATCCTGAGAAAAATTTATAAACATTTTGAACAAAAATACATTAAAACCTTTTTTATAAATGATTTTGTTTAATGACCAAAAATTTCCTACTAAATAGATAGATAATGTTAAATTTTCTTAAATACACTTTCTGAATTATCTCATGTAGAAAAGAGTGAATAAATTTTATGAATACATGAAGATATCATCAATAACCATAACCAAATAAATTTCATCATTATTACTGAGAGATGGATTGTAATACCTCATAAATGGAAAAATAATTGTAAAAATTACTTTTAAATTATGAGATTGTAGAAATAAACTATTACCACATTGGTAACTTATAATAATAATCAACGTAATAGAATAAAATTACAGGAATCATAAAATATAATGAATGATAGGGATTCATGATATTACATTTAAAATTGTTTTATATTCACACTATATAAAAATATTGGTGAATAACATGGGATGTATCTTAATGGAGGAAAATTGAGAATAAAATAACATTACTAATTTGTAACTTTTTAACCATAATCCCAATGAAAAAAAAATAAAAAAATGAGTATGTAAATACCCATAAATTTATGTATAAGAAATATAAAAAACATTCATTGGTATTATATAAACCACAAAAAATAAATGGTTGATTAATAAGGAATGTATCTCCTGAATATATAATTATAGATGAGAAAACCCTTACCTAACGTCTTGACTTTCATTGTACATGTTCAAGCCTCATCTTCTTTTCCTAACTCCTTTTGGTATGCACAAAAGGTATTCTATGGATGGATTTATGATCAAAATGATTATTATATGCTAATATTATGTATTTTTGTAGGAGATTTGGGTAGATGTATGTTGAGCCAAAGGTCTTTAGAGGGTTGAATAAGTGGGATAGGACAGTTAGTTTTTATAGTGGAGGAAGAGTGGCATTCTTGTAAATATTTGAAAATTGAATTCCACCCACATTTTTCCTATGTCAGTTTGATCTAGTAAAAATTAAAATATAAACCAAGGGATTATATTGTAATAATATGAACCTATAATGGATTTTGGACATGTTTCGAGGTCATTTCTGGCCTTAAGATTAAGGGTTTGTCATTTGTTAGGCTAATTTTTCTCTTAATCACTAAAATTAATTTTAATGACATTCCCTCGTATTTTTCATCAAAAACTATGTTTAAATTAATTTAAATTTTAAATATTTATTTTTAAAATATTTATTCATTATAAATTATATTTATAGAATTATAAAAAATTAATATTTATTTTATTCCTAAAGATGGGCTAAAAAAGTGGGTTTTCATGTAAAATGTCCAAAAGTTTGAATTGTTTTTATATCAACATTTAAAGTGAAATTGATTCCATTAATCTAAATATTATTAATTGATGTAAAATTTACCTATATAAATTTGAAAAAAAATTAAAATATAATTTAAACTAATAACTCATATAGATGAAAATGATGTTCTTAATAAATATTTCAGTATTTTTTCATTATTCATCAAAATATTAATATTCTTTGAAAAATATAAAAAAATCTCATAAAGAAAATTTTGATATCCATATTTTAAAAATAAAGTTGATTTTCTCATATGAAATATATTAAATTGTATAAAAAGTATATTTTAAAGGGTTTGTCTACTAAAATGTTGAAAAATTACATTTTATAAATATAAATCTTTTTATTCATAAAATTATTTACTTCTTTTCGTATACATATAAAAACTAGGGGACCAATTCAAAAAAATAATATTGAATATATAATATATATATTTTATTAAAAATGTTTAGTAGCATGGTTTTTTTAATTTATTGAGATATAATGTTGTTTGTATGTAGTTTTCCTTGAAAAAAATTTCATTATTTTTAACAAGTTATTACATTCATTTTTAAATAATATACAACCAAATGATTCATTTTATATACATGTATAAAACATAATTTCATAATTAATGAAATATAAATCATATCTTTGAATCTAACAACTTTGTGAAAATTATAAAAATATGTTTATAATAATATGAATAGTATATTGTAGTTAGATAAAAAATTGGCATTATGTGTATCAAAAACTATCGAAGGGTCTCATTATCATGTGTAAAACAAGCCATGAATTGTGTTTCATGTACCATAAGGTACAATGTTTGTTGAGTGTAGCACTAGCTCAATTTGGTGTTATGTACAATTCATGAATAACTTACTGCATTAATATAACATAAGATAAATTCAGTTCTGTTTGGAATTAAAAATATAAAAAATATTAAATTTATATGAAAATAATAGCACAACATATTGTTGTGTTACATTTTACCCCCGTTAAAATTAATTTCATGCAAAAGTTCATTTGGGTTGTCAAAGGAATAACACTTTATAGTTCATTTCATAGAAACCCACATCTCAAAAATCAATAGTAATTCTTCCTTTAAAATGTGAAAGCTAGAAACATAAGGGTTACCAAATGTATCTCATAATTAGGTTTCTACATAGTATAACATAGGTTTGGAGTGATGATTATAAATGTATTAAAAGCATATATAATTAATAAAATTAATAAATAGCATTGATCACCATCATGTTAATGATCAATGGAATGTTAAGGGCCTCCACACTATAATTCTATGAGGATTTATAGGACCATTGGTTCAATAAGAAAAAAAAGTATTGGTATTTCTCAGTATCAGTATCTTTTTACTAGATTGAAAGAATTATTTCACTATGTAATAATATAAAAAATATATACTTACTTGATTTAATTCTATTTCATATGCACAATCATACCCTTTAGTTGTGTAGTGACCAATTTCCACATCATCCATTACTCAAAAAATGAAGGCCAAATTTTTATCCCTATAAAACTAACATATCATAAGATCCATTGGTATAATTATATGTTATTCCATCAAACATTAATTATAATCATAGAAAAATGGTTAGAATAGGTGATCCAATATGCATAAATCCTCATTTTAAGTGATAATACATTAACCTATAAATCCTCATATAAAATTTAACTTAAATTTTCTATAAATGGTTAACCTTATAAGACAGGGAAACATGGATGTCAAAACATTAGAATTATGTTCTCTAAATCACTTTAACATTGATCCACTATATTTCGTAACGTATCCCTTTGTTGTCATATTCCAAATATGTGAATACCTTTATCATGTTTCCTCTTGAAACATGGTAATAACCTGAATTAAAATAAATATTATAGAAAACATGGATAATTTCATATATATATATATATATATTCCTTAAATCAAAAATATTTTTTAAATTTATTCCATGAAAACATACAACACCTTTTCAAAAAATCATTAGTCAATTCCTAGGTAATGAGTACCACCAAATTTACAGACTCACATCCAATATATCATTCTACAAACATCATTATTTCAATATAATAATCATTTTAAGGGTTTTATTTCTCTAAAACACATGTTTTTCAGGAATATTTCCTTGAAATTAATTCAATTTTCTAGTTAATCTGAATAATTCAACATATTTTTTAATATACATAGCAAAAACTAAAACTGAATATTCGTTATATATTCCATAATTCATGAATCCAAATACATAAAATCATAAATTATTCTAATTCATCCATACCACATTAAAATGGTTACCACATCCATTTACTTAATAACTATTTTCTTTCACATTTCACCAATTGTATACTCATCTTCCGCAAAATAACCACTAATCATAAAACTATGCTGATTCCATTCATTATTTTTTCACATGGGACATTTATTTTAATTATTATCATTAATTACACACATAATGAATTTAAACATGAATGATCCCTTTGGGATTCCAATATTCCCATCCATTGTGTTAATCAGACCCTTTTTCATTTGTTATTACTTAAAACGTTTTTTTCTTTTCCACAGTCAAAAAACCATCTTGTTACTTTAAGAATTCACATATGTGTATCTTTTTACATTCATGAAATAAGGGAAACTAAATATTATATCGTCAATGGTCTCCATTACTTAAACTCTCCGTGGACTCCTTCCTTACCTTCTTGGGTGAGTTCAATAGCTTGTTATTTTTTATATTTATAATCCTGTTCTGTGAAAACTATATAGGAATGATCACAATATCTATATCTCCAGTGACCTTCCCATTTTAGTTCCCATCAACAAGTTTTACACCACATTAAATGTTATCCCAATTCTATCTACTTCATTCAATTGACTAAATCATTAATGAATTGTGAAAAAAATACTTTTCATTGTGTAAAACCACATAACTATGAAAAATAACTTATAGAATGTCTAAATTATTAAATCTTCTTTAAACCATGACATGTTAGACTTATCCTTATAGGCACCCATAGACATATCCATATAAATATTCTGAGGGAGATCATCAAATGTTTTTTATCCTTGATTCTGATTGTGGACTAAACCATTCGATTGATACCAATTATATCAACCCATGATCTAAATAAATGGATGTTACACAATTTCACATGAATATTCAGTAAATTACATATGTAGATTCCCATGAACCATATTAGTTAAAAATATTTGGTTATATGGAACAAAATATTCTAACATGGTGAAGTATCTTCAATGTTCTCCATAAAGATCTCCCCATTTTGTCAATCTACATAAAACATTTCTTCATAACCATTATAAATGAATCATAAGAAATGTGAGATCTCGTATGCTCAGTATTGGTGAACAATGGTGTTAAACAAGACCGTAAGGTTATTATAATGTGGTCATAACATTATATTATCATACCCTAAATATCAAAATTCATAAACATGTATCATGGCATAATGATTTCCAGTTCATAGTAGATGAATCATAAGGGAATCAAGAGCATAAGCTATGGAATCAGAACATTGTAATAAAACATGTATATTTTTTAATACAAAAAATATAAAAAAATCATATATCAATTCTACCTACCAAGACTATCATAATGTGTTAGTATTCTGATAATAACATGTGTACCTACTTTGGAATTGGGATGACCTCCCTTGTACCCTCTTGTTTCAGTCTTTAAATTCAATATTGTGTACCCAATTTTTTTAGTTCTAGGATGTCCTCCCATGTAACCTCTAATTTAGGGAATGGGATGGCCTCATGTATACCCTTTTATTTCGGCCTCAGGATTCCCTACTATATACCCTCTTATTATTGGATTAGGGTGCCTTCTTGTTTCAGGAATGGGACTCCCTACCATGCACCATCCTATTTCATGCTTTTTATTTCATCATGTTTCAGTCTTGGGACTAAATCTCATTTACCCTCTTGGTTCGGGATTTGGATTGCTTCTTGTTTCACATGAGGATGACCTCCTTTGTACACTATTGTTTCAGGCTAAGGAATCCCTCATATTTTGGTCTTGGGATACCCTCTTGTGTGCCCTCTTAGTTTGGTATTAGTATTCCCTCGTGTTTAGGGTTGTGGATTCCTTCCCATGTGCTCTATTATCTCATAAAAAATTTATCCCTACCAAATTTATTGAAGGTAAATATATGTCCCCCATCATAGAATAAAATAATTCTTTCATATTCCAAAGGGTATTAAAAACATTCATAATATATTGATACATTAAATTTTTCTAATCATAACCCATGAAATGAAATGGGATTCGTTAATATTTCATCACATCATAACCTATGGAAATATATTGGTTTTCCAACCATTTAATTAAAGAATACCCCATGAAAAGTAGCAGGTTATAAAAGCATATAACCCATGGAAAATAAAAATATGTTGTAAATATAATTCCATCCACACAGAAGCCATAAAGAAGAATATGAATGGTATTCATAGATCATATCTCTTCTAAGTCATAAAATATAATAAATTATGTAATCAGAGATGGAGAATAATTTTTAAATATTAGATTGAAAATTTCATTAGGAAAATAGAAATTATTTGAAAATATTTTTCATAAAACCATTTAAAAATAACATTCATTATTAAGAATGATTTATTTAAATATTTATTGATAAAATATATTTTCCTATTGATTTTTTTTTTAAATATACAATTTTGAAATAATTTTCCTCTTAAAATACAGTTTAAAACTCATAAAAGAAGTGGGGAGGTATTTTGAAAAAAAAAATCATGAAAATACATTGAATATTTAATTATGGTATGAAATAATTTTGAAACCCTTTTTCCATAAAACCTATAAATTAATCTTGAAAATATTTTGAAAACTTTATCCCTGAAAACAAATAAAAGAAGATTAAAAATAATTTCCAAAACTTTTTTCCTTTAAATAATATAAATGTATATTTAAATAGTTGATAATATTTTTAGAAATAAATTTTTTTGAAAACATGTTTTTAGAAAGCATATTTTTGATGGATCATAAATTATTTACTAAAGGAAATTAAAATGTTAGATTTTCATAAAAACACATTCTTAATTAGTTCAAGTACAAAAGTGTTGAATAAATGGTACATATATATGATGATATCATTAATATCTAGAAAAGATGAAAATTCATGAGTGTTATTGACATATGGATCATAAAATTTCATCAATGGAAGCATAATCATAAACAATCTCGATGAACGATGAGATTGTAGAACTAAACTATTATTTCTTTGGTAATGTTGACTCATAATCCACATGTGATAACAACATTAAATGAAAAAAATATCAATAAATATGGATCATCATGATTTAAAATATCAAAGGGAAGTGTATAACCCATATAGAAAAATATAGGTCTATAAATTTCCTTTTATCTCAAAGAAGGAAAATTGAGACAAAAATTACTATACCGATTTGGTAACACTTGAACACTAATCCTGATGAAAGAAATATAATAAGATGGATATGTAAACACCCATTAATTTATTTATAGGTATAATACAACACATTCATGGGATTTATATACACCACATAGATGAAATTAGTGGGGAATAAGGAATTTAAAACATGGGTATAAAATATGATGACAAATCCCATTCCATATGTCTTGGCATTCATTGTACTTGTTAGAACCTCCTAATCTATGGGTAACTCTTTTTCGATTATACTAAATGGATTTCTCTAATGAATTTCATCTATAATTTATTATTTTAGGATGAAGTTATAGATTTTTGGAGTCGATTTAAGAAGAGGTTGGCTGATCCAAAGTGATTGAGAGGTTTGAATAAGTGGGAGAGGTTAGTGGCATTTAATTATGGAGGAGTAGTTTCATTCTAGTTATTTTTTTAAAAAAAAATCACACCTTTGTTTTTTCTATGAAATGTGTCACCAATAATGATATAAAACCAATATAAGTGAGGATTTGTTCAAAATTTTAACATATAATTTCTTTTTTACATGTTTCCATGTTATTTTGGGCCTTATGTTTAATGTTTAGTACATTATTAAGATATATTTTCCCTTAATTTTTGTAATTAATTTCAATAAAATCACTTGTATTTATGGTTGAAAAATCATATTACCTCATTAGACATTATAAATTAATGTTATTACAAATATTGAATCCATTTTTCCAAATTATAATCTGAGAAATGGGATAAATTAATTTAAATTTTATCACACTTGCAGGATAAAAAAGCATGTTTTTAACGTAAAATTGTTTCAAAATATTCAAATATTTTTTTATCCAATTTCAATGTTAAATTGATTCAAATGACCAGAATTAGATTAATTGATTTTAAATTTAAACTAATTAAACATAAAAACCAATTCAATATTTAATTTACACTATGAATTATTTAGATGAAAAAGAATATTTGAATTAAAATTTAGTGTTCTTTCAATAGTCACCAAAATTTGAAACTTCTATAAAAAAATACTGAAACATCACCAAATATAAATTTTATGAAAATTATTGAAAAAATAGTGTATATTAGTTCAAATTTTTTTTTTTAAAGTTTAAAAAATTGTTTTGAATATGGTTTCTTCATTAAAATCCATTGAATTTTTTTTAGAATTGTACATTTATTTATTCATAAAATTTGATTTCTTCTTATCTTAAGACTACAAAAACTGTAAGATGTGGTTGAAAAAATTTATTGAATATAGAATAATAAAATTTAATAAATTGATTCATCAACATAGTTTTGTTTATTTTGTTAAGGTAAAATGGTTTTTGTGAATAATTTTCATAGAAAAGTAATTTCATTATTTTCAACTAGTTCTTACATAAATTTCTAATTAATTGATAACCAACAGATTGATTTTATATAAATTTTAAACTATATTTTCATATTTTTTAAATATCATTCATATATTACATTTTAAGGGCTTTTTGTTAATTATTAAAATATTTTAATGATAATATTAAGAGTACATTATAGTTTGGTAAAACTCGGCATTGTGTGAAACAATAACTGTCGAAGGGTCTTGATATTGTGTGCAATAAAAGTCAAGAATAGTGTTGAGTGTTCCACAAGTTACACTATTTATTATTCCCATTTCATGATAGGTTAGTTTTGTATAAAATGAAATAATAACTTGGATCTTTTATGTTACACATGATGAAATCTACCTTGCATGAAATGAAAAATACCCAAAAAAACATATTAATTTGAAAGAAAACATGAAATCTTAGGGTGTTACAACCTAAGGAAGGGTGTTTTAAGGATATGATAAGTTCTAATTCATGTATATATAATTTTAGTGGATAAATAAACATGTTTTTGTTGAGAAATATAGATTAAAGGGTGTTAGGAATTTTAGATAAGATGTTCCCTTTTATAGGTGGGGGAAGGGGAACTATTAAAATAAGCACTAGTCAGCACAATACCAATCTATTCTTACTATAAATCCTGATGCATATGATCAAAGTATCTCATAGTATTTATTTCATATGTTAATTCCATAACTATTTTCATAATGAATTATTATACATAAAGATTCAGAAATAATGTTCTCCTTTCCTAGGGTATAGATGATGTCGAAATCAAAATGCTGAACCAACTCCACACATATGCTCAATCAAATTTTCAATTCGTTCTATGAAAACCAATATATTAAACTCTTATGTCCATAATAGATAGTGAAAATTTCTCTAAAGAGGTAAATTTTCAAACTATTGAGACCATGTATAACTTCTACAAGTTCTAAATAATGGATGGGGTTAATATTATCATGTGGATAAAGTGTTGGAAAGAGATAAACCACTATATGAACTTATTTGTTTAGAATAAAATACAACTCTTCACTTAAATGATCTCAAAACAAAAAATTACCCATTCATTATTATCGTATAATAAAAATATATTTTGAGGTAATATATTACATCAATTAAAAAAATGATGAATACCATGTTGAATACCAAATAAATATTACCGCTTTCTTAGTTAGAGAAGTCAATAAAGATTCATTATTTGATAAATCATTCACAAATAATAGTACATTTATATTAAAAGAATATTTTTGGATTCTCAATGAAATTTCATAAATACTTCCCAAAAAAGATATATTTTACCTTATCATTATCAACTGAGATACCATTTTGTGAAACCACATGTCATAATAATATAAATTTAAAAATCCAAAACAACCATTCTGACATTATAGTATAAATTCAATAATCCTTCCAGATAACTAAAATGGATCTCAGGTAAACCTCATTGTCATATTCAGATATTGACTAAACCATAATTTCATCCATGAATACAATGATAACAAAATAATGGTTCATGTGAAAATAGGATTCATCTGGGATATAAAAATATCTGATGATTTTTTGAGGTCAGATTGAATTAAACAATATTTGAAGTTACAAAAAATGTTCCATAAAATTGAATTTGGAATATCTTCCTCATTTAATCTAATTTGATTATATCTAGACTAATGATTAATTTCCAAAAACAATTATTATCACTTTAATTACCCTAAAAATTCACATATATATATGGAAAATGATACTTATTATTAATCATTTTGTGGTTGAACATACATTAACTGACACAAGAATGGAAAGTACAATCATTATTTTTGCCGAAAATAATAGGTCTTTCCTAATGAAATATACTATGATGAATAAATCCTTTATTTTTAAAATCATAAAATGGAAGCTTCAATTACTTCGATTATGTCATAGTTGTATTGTATGGAGGAAAAATTATTGGATTAGATCATAGAACCGGATCAATTAAAACTAAACATCACTCTCTAGAAGTATACAAGGGAAATTATTTGGGGAAACATCATGATATTATCTGATTATTATTTTTTAATTACAACTTGAGGGGTCATCATCATGCTCAAAGATGAAAGATTATATCAACTCCACATTCTATGATAAATGATATCATGCTTAACTAGATCTCGTATCACAATCCCCTTGAAAAACAAATTATCTCCCATTAGAGGTCCTAATGAAAACCCACTTACAATAAAAATCAATATTTACCACATGGGAAATTGGCCAACTAATCCCTATTATAAAATCAATGAGATCCATGTTGAGAACTATGAAATATGAAATTGTCTCAACTTTATATAACAAAAGATAATATGATGGGAAGAACCTACTCATTATTAATTATAAGAGGTGTGACCATCTCCATAATAAATGACATGAGTTACATTGGATGTTATAAAATATTCTTCTAGTGGGTCCGTATAAAATATATATAGGAATCTATAGTAAATAATATTATCTATAAATAAGAATTAATAAAAATAGTAACTCTAACTACATAGGGACCTATATAACCTTTGATAATAGAAACATCCTCTATGTGTAACTGCTTTATTCCAATGGAATATGGCTAGATCCCTGCTTTCCTAGAAGCATAAAAATTCACCATAGATCCATTAGCTTTCAATGTTCTTTAATCATAACATGGTGTAGAAATTGAATGACAGAACATCTATAAGTGACCTTGGAATCCACACGATTAATAGATTTTTCGGGTTCTAGGGAAGGTACATGTAATATTACCTATATTTCTACACTAGCATTAATTAAATGATCAATTACTATCTACATATTACGGTGTTGTATAATTCTTCTTCTAGGATCCATATCCACCACCCTTTTGAGCATTTTTCTAGTTCCTCATAATTCTATAGAACTTGTTGTAAGGGGAATTACAAATTACCCAAAATTTCCAAAAAATTAAATTTATTTTATCATTTATCTATCAAAAACATTATTATAGGAATTATGATTCATAATTTTAAAAACTCATTACAATCTAACCTAGCTAATCCTTAAATGAGGAAAGTGATATGGCATGTTCTGAGGCTCGAAGGGTGTTCTGAATACATGTGGCATAGAAATAATATCCTTTGAATCATGAAATAACATTTGAAATTATTTTTCCCATAATAATCTGAATAATCCTTAAATAGAATATATTAAATATAAATCATATAATATTTAATTCACATAATGGAAAATAATGAGTACAAGGTGATATTAGTTCTAAACCCAAATAGAAAAACAAATGAACTTATGAAAAAATACACCTCATTTCAACGTGATATGAGGGTGATCATCCAACCATTACACAAATAAACTCTCACACCCCACTAACATGGATACCCAACGCATCCATGAGGCACTATTCATTAACATGTGGTAGGTAAAACATGATATAATCTTAACCAGAGGTATGTGAATAGTTTCCTCTAAAAAAGACTAGTAGGATCCCACCATGTACTATGTAAGTCATATTAAAAATTATAATTATTCCCATGAAGGAAATTAATTTTATGATGTATTTCAAGAAAATGTTTTAAAAAAGTAATGACATCCTCTATTTTTAAAATAGTTTATAATTTATTAATAGACAAAAAAATTAAATAGATTACAAATAATCCATTTCTCAAATCATATATAAATAATAAATCAAAATATTGAACAATTGAAACTTGTCTAAGGGTGAGTCGAGTCAAGGATTGTTTGGGTCCTCACCATTTAATATTTAATTGAATAATAGAAAATAAATCCCATGAACATGGTTTTGGTCATGAGATAACAGACCAATAAGTGACATCTATCTCCATACAATGTTTAGTTATAGTTGCACTATAACTACAAGATATGTATATTCAAACAATCCTAATGTGATTGTAACAAATATATCCCCATATTAAACACCCCACATTTCAATTTTTAATATCCCACACATGGAGCCTTTTATGTTCAGAGACATCCTATAATTAGAGGATTTTATTTTCATGATGAACACACACTTTGGGGATTTTATTTCTATATCGAATATAATTTTAGGGAACAATAAATATATATAATCAAACCTCTATCATAACACATAAAAACATGTATTAAAAAAATTCATAAATAATGTAAAAATGGGAAATACTTTGAATAAATTTATCACAAACATTAACATATGAATTATCATAAATAATATAATTAAACAATTCACAAAACTAATTTGAAATGGGAAAGAAATATATTTTCATAAAATAAATTATTTTCATGATTCCACTTACATAAAACATTTTTATTTTTCAAAAAACAGAATTGGATCCATTGTACTATAGGAAATATATCTATTAGATAGTAAGATAAGGTGATAAACGATAAAACCCATTTCAAGAAACCTAAATTCAATAATATCATGATCAAAAAAATACAATAGAAACCACATATCATGTATATTCCTGATGAAGAACATAGTGATCTAGTTATATATAGTTTCTAACATTCATCTTCCTGTAAGATCAAAATTATATCAAATTATATCATAGAAGAAACCATATATTCAAACCTAACATCCCTGATCAAAAGTTCCTTTTGAAAGAAAGACATATGACCTAGAAATATTATCATTAATAACAAATAATGCATTATAACCATGAGTTTCATAGACCCAATACCTTAATATATAACAAAATTTCTCTCTAAAATGGTTTTTATCTCCATAATTACAAATAGGAATACTTAGGTTTGAGATCTAATGCTATATAAAGAATAATGAGAGAAAAAAACATCATACAGGTTTAAAAAATATTTTTTACACTAATTAATTCTGATATCATGGTTGGTCTACAAGGTTTGGAAAATATTACACCTATTTTTTGATTGGGAGAAGTCACATTTTATTGTCACATGGTTTGGCTAACCATGTTCCAACCATTTGAAACCCCATAATCACGTACCACAATAAGCAAGAACCATTCATGAGAATTATAAACTGTTTTTCCAAAAGATGTGCCAACTATGAACATACCTAAAAAAATATAACATCTCCCAAAAAACCTCAGAATTACCCCTAAATAGATCAAATAAAAATATGGTAAAATTAAGAGAATATATATAACTAAAAGTGGAAATTTTTTGTTATTATATTTATAATAAAATATTTTTGTATGTTAAGGGGGGATTTATTTTAGAAAAACAAATTGTTTCATTTCCCTATAATTTTGATATTTCTCTATAATAAAACCCTAGTGTTGTGATAATATGTTTAATAATAATGAAATTTAACTGTATAATATTATCAAAAAAATATTTTTATTGTTCTTTGATACTTTTGTCTACCTGAATGGGTATAATATATTCACATCACTATAATGAATTTTTTATTATAATAATTTGTGAATGAAATTGTTTTAAATAAAACAATGAGGTGATATAATTTAATATTTTAGTAAGGATAAAATGGGGTTATCAAAATTTTATCAAAATTAGAAATGTTTTATATAAGCTACCTAAATGAAAATATAGTGCATAAAAGAATTGATGATTTATTTGGAGGGGATTTCAATAATAAACACTATGGTGTGGAAATTGGTATATAAATTTATTAGTTATTTATCAAAACATTGGATTAATTTAAAATAGTTAATTTTTATAGTGAATTTAGATGATAAAGGTTTGATATGTTGATTTATATAGTAAGATAGTGAGAGGGAGAGAGATATGGTGTATCATTGATGATAAATTTTTTAACTACATGGAGAAATGAAATCATGTGAGAGGATTCAAATTTTTTATAATTTTAATATAAAAAAGGATGTTTAATAAGGAATATTGAAAGTATATATAAGTTTTTAAATGGTCATATATTTATAGTTACTATTTATATATCATTATATTTATTATGGTAAATAGTTTTATCACATTCAATTGCACTGATAACACAAATATGAATACCTAATGAGGATAGGGATATCTTCAATGTTATTATATTGAAATCATAATAATTAAGTAATCTTCATTAATCTATTATTGGTTTGTTTTTCTCTTTATACGGATTTTCAACGTGTGGAGTGTGTAGATTAAAATTTTTTAGTTTGATTGATATACAAGAATTCATGTGTGACTGATTAGCATGATCATGAATTATAATTGAGCTAATTTTTATGTTTACTCCACTACCCATATATGTGATATAAATTCTGAAAGATATTAATTGATGTAAATTTTATACGACAGTGATCTCCTTTATAGTGGAACTATGACTAGGGATAGAGTGTTACAATTGTTGATATACATGTCCCTCTAATTTCACATGATAAATACGATATAATGCTTCTATTTATATCTACCCCACCCACCCCTAAAATGTTTTAGGGATATATCCCATTTTCTCATAGAAAAATGTGGATGCATCATTCTTCTTGAAGAATATATATATGATAATTACAAATGGGTAATTCTTCCATCACCCCCAACATGACAATGCATTGAATGGTAATTCACTCAAGATGAGATATATTTTCCAAACACTTGAACTATAATTGATATTGATATTTATTCCTTGTATAATATCTATCCTCTTACCATTAATATTAAATTTAGGGGGAAGCAATATATAACTCCATTCTTATAAATGTAGATATTTTTGTACATTGATATTCTGATTTATCTCTTAATATTTTTATTTTCTCTTGTATTCATAGGCATAAATATTTTAAAGATTTTGAAATGTGTATTTCCTCTTGTAAATTAGATAAATGTATTCACATGATTCCCCCCACCCACAGCTATTGGATGTGTTCTTCTTGGATGAACTATTTTGTGGGTAACTTATGAAGGGATGAAATATTTTGATTCTTCCATTTTTTGAGAAAAAAAATAATATTTTGTGACTGTGATGAAGGTGAACCATGGGTAGATTGACTGTATGTATCATGGATATGTTTTTATCAGATGATGATTTCTTGTGATTTTGAAATTTTCTATAAATTAAATTTTGTTGATTCTTATAGACATTATATATTTGTTTCATTGGACCGTTACATGGGGTGACCATACTTTGTATTGTTTTGACCTAGTATTCATGCACACATTCATTTTGTTCTCCTTGTGTCCTTTTAGATTAGATGATATGAATGATTCATATCATCGAACCTGGAGATGTTATGTTTATATATATACATGATTTAGAGGATAAATGTTTACGATGGTTGCCTGTGTGTCATCTATATTTGTAAAAGGATTATATTAAGGATGTATTTATTATACCAGTTGATTTATGTGCATCATTTCAAATTTTATCACAGAAATATTGTCATATATATTTTTGTTAAAAAAATTATCTATGTTTCACCCATTTCATGGTGGATGTTGATTCATGATTGTGTGTGATAAGTTTTTATTAAAGTTAATGAATCCCATGATTGTGTGGATACCTCAGTTCTAGTTGATAACCTCTATCTTAATGATTGTGGGTATAATTAGATCATTAAATGTTAATTCATGTCATTAAATATTAATATCTAATTATTAAAATATTTTATATAATTTGATGAATAAGTTTTTTGGTTGGGATATTTTTGAGTAATAATTACTCAATATCATTAGTACATGTAGCCATAGTAGTAATGAAATCAATGGATGTGGCTTCCAACATATTCATAATTATTAATTCTATTGATCATAGATATATGGGTATATAGAATGTGATCTAGGATATAGAGGGATATCATGAATCATATAGATTCAGGTCACTGTTTTATGATTTTCAAGTTGATTTTATCAAAATAAAAGGATATACTCTATAAGTTGTACTATAAAATGAGTTATTGATATCCTCATCAATTGTATTGAGTTCTAAGTCAATATATTTTTTGGGTGATACTGGGAATGGATGTTAGTGATTGGGAAATTTTGTTTTACATAAATGGATGTGATGATGTGTTTTAATAGATATTTTAGATTATATGTAGTGGAATTCCACTAGATAAATAATAATTAATGGACCTGATAAGACTCATATATTAGTCTTGAATCATAGTTTTATCGATTCATTATGAGATGATAGATTGATTCCTAGTTTCCTTCTTTAATTTCTACAATTTATGTTTTGAGTTTAATCAAACCTTGAGAACATTCATTTTTGATATCTTGTACTCCATGCACATTTATGTGAGTTAGAAAACTACACCACTATTTTTACAAATAAAATATTTCCACAGTGGGTGTTTATGATATGTGAGATATTAATGATTATATTTTTATAGTGTATGTTTGGTAAAATATGTGATTATCAAAAGTTATGGATTCACATCAAATTAATTCTTTCACAAATAGGAATTATCATGAACAATAGAAAGATAAAATATAATTAATGGAAGTAAATTTTTCATTTATTATTAGTTTTCTCAATTTTTATATGAGGGGAATCCACATTGTGATATATTATGATACTTATCATTCAGGATAGGACATTCAATTGACATGGGATATTTGTATGTATTTGGAATACACTATTAGTATTATTGAAATGATTATAAAGAATATTAATTCTTACTATTTTTATTCCACCATAAATTCCACTATAATCAAGATAGGTATTATGCTGTAGTTTTGACACGCCCATTTGGATTCACTTGTACATTGATAGAACCACATACGTAATATGAAGTGACATGGGTCCCTATGACCCATTCCAATTATATTGAATCATTAATATTAGTTGGACTTTATGGTGAGATCCCCATGATGTTATATTTTATCTTGGTTTGGTGATGATATTAATAGGCCTCTTTCTAGGTATTGAGAAATATTGACAAACTATTGTTAGGGAAGAATAAATTCTATAGATGCAAAAATAGATGATATTATATTTATCTATATAGATATATATATTAGTCATAAAGTACATGTTTTGTTAATGAAAATAAGATATGTTGTTGGTGGTTTCTCCATAGTTTTTAATGTAGTAAAATCATCATGCCTATATAGATTATTACTTTGTATGGATAGATGTGAAATCACAATACACTGCGTGACGCATGTGAATTATGACCAAGATTTTTTAACAATAGATGGAGGTGATTTATATGAGATAGAAATCCCATTATTAGGATGTTTTTTAGTGTAGTTAAGAGATATATTTTGGGTATGATCATAATCTAGTAAAAAGTCATCATTTTCATGAGTGGTAATTCATGTTATATAATTTTATTAATTTTATGAAAAATTATTTTGATGAAAGATAAATGGTGAGTAATTGTTATTATATTATAAATAATCTTTTTCATGAATTTAACTATTTTTTATTTTTCATTATCCTCGTTCTATTGGGATCATTTTGGAGTGTGATATTTATAAATGTTATCTTCATGTTTCATCCATTAGAGGACCTTATGATACCATGGATTTTAGTTTTAAGGATAAATAATGTATAAGTTATTTATATAAAGAAGAATCAATATAGTGCTTACCTATTATTAAGATGTTATGGAATTTTAGTTGGTGGTAAACTTGTCCAATAGAGGATTTCTTTTTTGTTTACATTACTATTTTACATATGACTATTTCTATGGTTGAGATTATGTGGTTGTTCCAATCTAGTATTCATTAAGTATTTATAATCATTATGTAATGTCCCTACATAAGTGTGTTTATTCAAAATGTATTTGTTTTTTGATTTGATGTATTTTAAATTAAAGATAGAGCCCTTCCTAGAAGTTGGGGACTGTGATTCTCGACCAAAGTGATTTTGGGTAAATGTTGGTAACATATGAAATAATATTTTAAGAAATCATTACAATTTTTAATTATGATTTCTACAATATCTTAAAATCTAATTTCTGAGTGGTTGTGTACAAGATTCTTTTAGTTGGCTAGTTAGTGGTACAAACCCTATTGATCTTTTTGGGGGATCTTCTATACTATAGTAATAGATTTTGAAAATGTGAGTATCTATCATGTTAAATTCTAAAAATGTTTGTTTATCAATGGGAGTACTTCTTCTTGTTAGCTTAGTAAGGAGACCCTTAATTTTTATATGATCCCCTTTGATTTACAAGATCCAATTATAAGATTTGGTTATCTCTATTGATCTTCAATATTCACTACTATCAGTTTGTTATCATTTGATAGTTCTTTTTTTATGATGGATCATTGATGAATATATTGATAAAAAATTTGTACATTTATTCTTTTAAGGAATTGAAATTTTTATGGTTGGTAGCATTTAACAACATAGGAATTCAATCGAGAAATACATTTTCTGTTATATGAAATTAACACCAATTCAAGTGTTAATATATTCATTAACACTCATTTAATTTTAAATGATTTTTTTGTGGATATCTAGATCACTAAGGGATATTTTCAATGGAAATTTTAAGCCATTTATTTAAAAGTGAAAAATGATAAATTCACAATTAAATGTGTGTCATATTGAAAAATGGACCATAATGTTGATTGAGGAATTTGATGCTTATCCTTTAATTTCCTCTACAAATTTTCAAGATATTTTATGTTGGTGGGTGGTGGTCACAATTCATTATTAGTAAATTATTCAGATAAAGATAATATGTTTTCAATATTTGACCAAAAAACCGTAGATAAATGGATAATTTTGGGTCGACATAAGGTTTATGGGGGATTGGATCCAATATTATGGAGATATTATAAGGGTGTATTATGGCTTATAATTAGTTGAGTATCGTAGGAGGATGAAAGATAATCATACCAAAGGTATTTCTCTTTGACTAACGCATATATTTTTTTCTTAACCAACTATATTATATTTATATAGATTATTTTTTTAATAAACCATTATTACATAAATATGTTTTTCTTCTTCTTGTAATCATTTTTATTTCATTTGATTCATGAATTTATGAGTATAGATTCAATGGAATCATAGAGAAACGTTTTAGAATGAAAAACAAACCTCTTTTTTTAAAATGTTGATAATTTTAAAATTGTATAAAATAATTTTAGTTTAATTATACAAATTATTATAGGTTCAATGTCCTAACAATCATAAAAATATAATGCAGAATTATCTAGAAAATATATAGATTATTTTTGGTCATAATTTTAAATAATGGTTGATAACATGATCATATGGATGAAACATGATATAGAGGTGAATATAATTCCATTGACATCCCATTAATCTATAGTATAGAATGACATATACCTTAGAGATAATTTTTTTACCTTTTTATCTACTCTCTTAATTTTATTACATATAGATATCCTTTTTTTAAAAAAAATGTCTTCTGGTTATTAAATCAGTTGGTCAAGATCTAAAGGGATAAGATTTTAGGTGTTCGTTAATGATGGTTAATAGTGTTCGAACAACCATGGTTTATTGATTGAAATGGAAAGTGACAGTGATAGTGACACATCAGATACACAAGGTATCTTTTGTGTCCCTAGGATACATAATTTCAAGCCATATAGTCAAATAATTAGATATCTAATGATGGACCTAAGGTGTGTACATGGGTATACTGAAATTTGGTACCTTAAAAACCAACCTATAATTCTTATTCAAGCATTGAATGGCCAAATAATGGGAAATGTTTTTGGACATTGACACCCCTCGATTAGAAGAATAAATAACATGAGTGGGGGTGTGCTAAACCTCGTTGAGAAATGGTGGACATAATGGAACCACGTATCAGTCATTTTGGAGATTTCTTATTGACGATATTTATTTATGATGAAATTAGTTTGAATATTATTATTATAAATATAGTAGTAATTAAATATTTACAAAACAATTTGATAGAATTATTTATCACCAAGAGTCAACGGATATGAGACTACTGAGTTAAATGAACCCAAAGGCAAGTGAATTTATTGAATATGATATTGATATTTCATACAATGATAATGAAATTTTTATTTGTTGAATAATAATATAAATGGAAATATCATTTAGGTTTACTGATGACCTTGACCAATGTCTAATTTATATGTTTTATACCAGGGGATTATTTATCTCATTCTATAATGAAAACCTTAGAGTTATGATAAGATGTAGAATATTATAGATACTAATGAAAATAAGTTCAATAAACAAAATATTGATTCTTTCTAGAGAATTTATAACAAATGAATAAATTTATAAAATTCATTTTAATCTAATGAATTTTAGATGATGTTCATACATGAATGTAATGGATAAAAATAAAATATGGAATTATAATGATAAATTTCATTATAAATGATTAAATAGGATGATATTAATGATAATAAAAAACTAAACAGTGTATGAAAACAAATTATATTAAAATATGAGGATTAAGATATTTAATGATTTCTTTAGAATTTTTTTCAAGAATAAAATCAACATATTTGAATGATTGATATAAATGGGATCATTTATATCAAGATATAAAATTTATTATATCCAAAAAAGTGGATAGATAATATGGATGTTTTAGTAAACATACAGTGGCTAGTATTGTTAGTTACTAAAAGAGATAAAGAGGTGTAAAATAACTAGGGATAAATGTATCCCTTTAATGATGAAACAATATCATGAAATTGGATTATAACATCCTAGTGATTGTTATATGGAAAATATAATTTTAATAAGGATTTATGGTATGATCCTCAAAGAGTAATGTAGTGGAATCATTGTGATATTGATTCTAATAGAATTTAATTAACTTCCTAAGAAAGTGGTATTACCTTGAGTAACATTTGATAATAGGAATATGAAATAAAATAAGGAATGTGAAGTATATTCTATATTGTAATATAGAAATCTGAATAATTCAATAATTAACATTTATTTGTAATTATATTTTCATTTACATTACTTTTATTTAGAACATATGGAAACCATAAAAGATGACATTTTAATTGGATTTATACATAGTTAGTGTCATGTTATTGATAATGGGGGTAACCAGTTATGATTGACCTGGTTTGTGTGTATATTTATTAATATTGATATGTGATATAACCTATGAAAGATGAAAATAAATGATGATGAGATTCAAGAGTGATATCCTATATATTCACCTTCTAATATGGGACTAAGTGGGACAAAATTTTACATAAATTTATCTCCCACTACTAATGGAAGAGATGGATGATGATTTATACATATATCCACCACCACATAAGCATTTCACAGGGTTGAGAATGATTATATGTTTCTAGGATATAAGTGGAGAAGATTCATTCCTCTAACATCAATAGTATAGAATTGGTGGAGAAGGGTAAGTCATCCAGTATCCATTGTATAGGAATATATTTGATCAAAATTCCTTTAAGTTGTTACACCCCTTCTCTTCCACAATATTTTGATTGAGGGGGTTGATGATGAACTATGCACTCTCTATTTTTCTACCCATAACTTCTAGAAATATAAAGACAACATGTATAGATTCATCCATATATATTTATATTTCCTTACATACCATGACATAAATATTTAGACCTATATATTTTTATTTCCATCAATGTTCGATCATTTGTATTGCTTCTATCTTCAGAGAGTTTAATTTCCTCTAGTAATTCAAAGAATGATAGAGATGTGTATTTCCTCTAATAGCTCATAGATCTGTGATTATATGATGGATAATCAAGTGGGATATCAGTAATGGTATTTTAGAACTAATTTCTACTCTATTAATAAGGAGTATTGTTTCTTGGTATGAATGGTGAAGTTTTTCTATGGATAGTTTGATCCAAATAGATCATTGGTATGGTATTTTAAATTGGAAATGTCAGGAGACATCCCAATTATTGATGTATATAGAAAATATATTTTTATGGTGTCAAAAACCCTAATTTGGATGACCATTATTATTATTATTTTCCTCAAACCCATATTTCATGTTATTCATATTTTTTCATGTAGTAAAACGGATATATGTGTTTCAGAATCCTCGATCCAAGGGATGTATGGATAATGTGGATATGTAATTGAGTATAGACTTTATTATGATGGTCATAATAAATTTTTTAGTATATTTTTTATAGAATCCATTAAGGATGTGATGATTGTACATAGTGATTCACATATATATTTTATAATTATTTCCAAGAGATTTTTCTATATATTCATTTACTATATTTGTCCACATATGTCTAATGAATGTAAAAATCTATGTTGATATATGATAGATAGTTTCAGGTTTCATATAAATGTAATGCCTCTCATGATTTTGTGGATAACTCAATGTTGGTCTCACCTTATACTGTAGTAGAAGGAGAATTGGGTAAATCACCAACCATTAATCTGAGATATTATAGTATCTTTTTATCATAGTGATATAACCCTATACAAAATTTTAAGCCAACTATTCTTAAAAACCTTATGTAGTTTCATGAAGACCCATCACATTAAGCTAAATTACTAAGAATAATATATAAAAAATTAACTTATTATTATCTAATTGAATCTATTCTCACTATTGGAATCCAAATGAAAATATGTGAACATTTTATCAAATTATATAATATTATATTTATAAACCTAAATCATAGAATTAATATTTAATGATATATAGATCATGACTCATTAAATTATATTTTATTCCATATAAATCAGATAAATTTTTTCTTTATGTTTTCTGCCCATTTATAAATTTTATCAACCCCATAATTTAAAAAAGTTTCCTGAATAATCCATCTACTAAGAAAACTTTAATTAATTATATAGTTAAATCATTTTTTTCAAACACTACAAGTGATAAATAATATTATCTTTATCAGAATATACATCCATAAATAACAGTGAAAAAAATTGGTATTACTATTAAATTATCTACTAATTCTACAATAATATTTAAAAAACCATTGAAATATTTACTAATTTATATTACTATTCATGAAATCCATCATCAAATATGATAAAAGAAAATGATATATTTCTCGACAAAAAAATTCCGTAAAAATCCCAATAAATATATATTCCTACAAAAGTATTATGTTTGGTAATTAAAATATATTTTGAGAGATATTCCCTATATATATACAACTATATGATTTTAAAAAAACCAAATTTTCTCCGAAATAATGATACAGAAAATAAAGAAATTAAAAACATGATAAAAAAGTATACTATGTTCCTCTATGAATCCAAGTTATCGAAGAAATCTCAAAAACACAACTATACAAATAATTATCATGTGATCTTTCAATATTAACAATGATCATAACATTTCCTATCAAACCCTTTTATAAATGAAAAAAATAACCTCTTATATTATGAAAATACCCCCAAATATAATTTAATCATCAAAACCCTATATAGTTTCTATGAAATGAAATCAATAATATATTTACATAACTGATATTTTATAATTTTTTCATGTTTAATTAATTAAAACTTTTGTGTTATTAATGGATGAAAATGTTGAATTTGATATTACTATTTTTTCTTTGTAAGATGGGAATGAACATTGGTTGTAATGGAACAAGAAAAAATACACCCTTTAATTAAATCAAATATTTCCATAACAACATCATTCTTTAAAACCTCAAATGATGAAATATGAAAATATGTAGTGAATATTTTAGTTTAATGTGTACTATTCAATCTATATTTACAACAACTTATATGTCATTTCTTAGTTATGTATTAATGTAATAGTGTTTTTAGGATTTGTACCACTCATCAATGGAATTCCATAAATAGAACCTCATGAGTTTTGTAACATAATCCTCATAAGGATGAATCATGTACTTAATAACAATGAATCTTTGATAAATAAAACCCTACAATAGGTCCCAGAGTTTATAGTTTTATTATAAATGATTCATCATACATTTTAAAATTCTAATTACAATAATTTTTTCATTCATCTAAGAAATAATAGATATATTATGTTTCATTATTACTCTTTTTCAACATTCTATATTCATATGTTCAAATATTGATCTACATTTATAACATTTTTATGTCTTGATAATGAACACTTGGATATTTTATTACCTAATATTGATTTATAATTCCATTATTTTTCTACACTTTTCCTTTCATTATTCCATTCATTTTATGTTTATACCATGTTGATTATATTTTTATGAATGTTATGATTTATTTAAAAAAACATTTATGGAAATTAGGAAAAAAATGATACTGTATTATTTTTTATGTTATAATTATATATTTTTCATAGAACCTAGCCAGATGATTTTATAATGTCTAATATACATTATATTCGTATAAAATGATATAAATTTTTTTATGTGATGTATAGTCAAATAGTCTTTGAACTATATGAAGGTTTAACAAAATTTATGGATTATGATAAATAATATAAGAACATGTACATTAAATAATATTGGGATTGAACGTATGGTATAAAAATATTGGAATATATGAATAAATTATTGGTTATTTTGAAATAATAATTTATTTATCTCTTATTTGTTGAATTATATATTGTTATTGTTCTCATCCACATTTTATTTATTTTAATATTGTGAGACATAGGGTGAACCTAGAAAAAAAACCAATTAAATGGGAAATGCAATGATAATAAAAATAATTATTCTAATATAATATGTAATGGAGTTACAAACCATATATTAGTTCTATTATAATTATCCTAGGATTTAAAATTAACATGAATAATGAAAATCCTCCACATTTTCCAGAGCAGATGAAATAAGAATTTTATTCCATCAAGAATAAGTGACCATGTTAATTTAATAGATCATCGGATCAACTTACCACAAAAGAGTGTGATAAAAATATGAAATATTTTTTTTATGATACATTATTCTGAGAAATATTATTTTATCAAAGTTATCTAATTTGTTGACGGGGGATGTTGATAAAGAATTCGAATATTATGGACAGTGCTAAAAAACGGAATGGGATGAATTCAAGAAGATATTTATTTACCAATATTTTCCTTACTTTCATTTTACCAAAATAGGGGCATAATCTATTTTTCTTAAGAATAATTAGAATCAAATTATTTTGTCTTATGAGGTAAATTTCATTTTATGTTCAATTTTTACCTCGGTTTTTGTATTTAATCTTAGCAAAAAATATAATTTTTTTGTGGATCAATATAAAATCATTAAAAAATAAATATATTTATGATTTTTTGAGTTATAAAGATGTATTTTAATTATATTTTAATATATATATAAACCATAGTGACCCTAAATAGCCTCATTTAAATTTAGAAAATCATTGAAGGATGGTGTGTTGTAATTCCCCACATGTTAAAAATGGTTCATAATCCATGTGGGGAATGGTTGTAAGGTAATTTAAAATAGATTCAAGCAGGAAAACATATGATTTTAATCCTAAAATCATGTAATAAACGTGAATAATCAACTTAATATAATAGAATAATGAAATTCACCACTCATGGTTCACTGTTTTAACTATAAGGAATATGGGTGCTATTAAAACCAGCACACTAAAAAGAGTAATATTGGTTAATCAAAAACAAAAAAAAATGTTCCTTGGGAGAGTAAAATATTTTTCATCATCATTATTGATATTCATTAACAGAGAAAAAAATTATACGTACAGTTTTAATTCACTATCACATAAATTTGTTTCTAAATTTTTTCACTATATTCTTTTATATATTTAATTTTTTATTTCAATTTTGAATAATGTCCTCAAACTATCATTATTTAGGTACCAATTTAAATATATACTAGAGAAATTGATTCAATTCACGTGTATAATTATTCCCTACTTAACATTTGATGGAATATTATTCCAAAAAATCATGTGATTAATTATCTAGGTGAATTAAATATATCAATCCATCCTATGAATTTATATAAATTTAAGGAGAATTATGAAACTTCTTTTGATCCCTATTATTAGATAATGATCATTATAACCAATAAGTAAGAATATCATGATTAAATTGTGGAGAAAAAGAAAAATGTTGGGCATATATACATTCTTATTAAATAAGAATGTATAAATGTATTCCCAAAATAGTTCTCATATATAATATTTTAGTGAGTTAGAGTTTTCAAATTAATATATATTACATGTGATGTTTTTATCCATGTGACCAAAGAAAAAATATCTAATAAAAATTTTGTATTTAATGAAGACACTATGTGGCAATTAGAAAAAAGGGTTTATATGACCATGTTCACTACCTTGGGGTGTACCAGTTCCCTTGATAATGATGATGTAGAGATTCCAAAAAATTTATTGATTACTGAGATCTCATTATAATTACACTAGAAAATAAATATCCACAATTATATTTTGATTAAATATTCTATCAACCTCATCAATCTCAATATTTCTCAAGGGTGGATAATGTTTGTGAATAAAATCAGTTTAAGGTGACAAAATAATATTTCCAAAATAATACCTTCTATAAAGCATATGGATTCCATTATTTAATATTTAATCCTTTATTATATAAATATTTCTTACCAATCAACATATAACAAATGAGAAGTGACTTTAGAGTCTTGTTTGATAATTTTATGTTCATTTTTTTCAGATATTCATAAATACTATGAATTAATGAAATATTTATAATGATTATTATTGGTGTTGAATATTCAATGATGTGAGAAATTTTATAACAAAAAAAAGTGATATTTATAGACTCTGCATGTGATATTATTCGGTATTGTGATCATAAGAAAAGGATTTTCAATTAATACATTAAAGATATAGTAAATTAAAAATAGACCAGAATTAACACTAATAAATATTCCTTGGATCGATATAGGATCATTGAGAAAGGTAGGGGTGAATAAATGGATCCATTTTCATTCATAAATAATTTTATTAACTTTATAAAAAGAGTTACATAACCATTAAAAACATGTTAGTGTTTTGATACATTGAAATATAAATATCAATGATAACTTTCACATGCGTCAAATATAAAGATAGATCATTACACAATATTCACAAGGACCAATATAAATATCTACTCATTTCTGTTTTCATTATTCTCCCCAACATGGATTCTTATAATTATGTCTTTTCTACATATAATGTCAAAGGTTGAAACTGGTTCTAGACCCCAGTAATCATTCCTCCATTCATCTATGGTTTTACCCTCCAAAATCATATCTTTTCATATTTGGTTATTGTATAATCCCAAATAAATAAATAAATAAATAATTTTCATTTTAATTAATATTTTGTTTATTATATATTAATTTTACTTTAAATAGGTTCCTATGTCTGATGGCGTGCCCAGTACGCAACAATAGGTTTCTCTGAAATCTAACATTGCATAACAATAATATAATATTATTATTTTAAATGGTAGTTAATTCCTATACATTGTATTAGCGGTAATGAAAATATCATACTACAATATTATAATATTTTTTTAATTGTTTTTTACAATTATCAAATAAAAGTCAAAGTCTTAAAATTTGAATGAATCTAATTTACTTTAAAAGGTCGATTTACCGCCTTTTAATGGAGAGCCCTCTTAAAATCTATCTTTGGTCAATTTTATATGTTATGTTTGACAAAATAAAATTACCCTTTAGAATGGAGACACAAAAATTCAATTTGGGTATAATTTGGGTATTTTTCTGATAAAAATCAATTTTTGACGAATTGTGGAAAATATTGTATTTTAATTCAAATCTACTTTTGAATCTAATTTATTTGTAAGTTTATATTATATTTGTAATATATTTTAAAGTATAATTAGATTATTGTTTTATTATTTATTCCAATTTTGGTCAATAGAAGTAATTTCACTATGAAATTGGACATAAATAAGTGTCATTCTTTTGAAAGTTAATATTTCTTAAAAACATGCCTTTTGTTTAGACAGTGGTAATCAATTTTAAATAAATTTCGTCCACTTCTATGTTTTGAATTTGAAAAAATGGGTACCATATTTGGAATCAGTAGGTCCAAATTTTGTAAATAGGTTACTTTTATTTTTAGACATTATGAATATTTACTTCAGTAAATATTTTATTTACCCTTTTTTAAATGGTAAATCTTGTAAATAAGGGTAAACAAATATTACTATAATAATATAAAATTACAATAACATGTGTCATAATCCTATTTTTTGATACATATCCAACCATGGGAATCTTTGGGTCGATTTTGGGACCTCATGGTGACATGTGGGAGTGATGATGACACTTTATTTTAATTAACTTAAAGTAAAGAAAAAATGACATAAACAAATATCTATTAGTAAGTTAATTTTTTCCTAGGATTATATAAGTTATATATTTGAATAAAAATATTCATTTTAAATATAAAAACATTTACAAACTTATGGCATTTTTTTATAATTTGTAGACATAAAATAAATTAAATTTATTATGACACAATAATGATGTAGCCTTTACCTCATTAATTAATGATTTAAATAAATTAGATTATAAAGATTAAAATAATATCCAAAACCTGTAAAATTATTATTGGATGATTTTATTTTGACCATTAGTCATCTTTTCTTATTATTTATGGATTTTTTGACCTTTTGAAACCGAATATAAGTATATAATACAATAATTGATTAAAACATTCCTAAAGAGCCCCTTCTCCCCCTTATAAAAGGACACCACATCAATCCCATTCCTCACACCTATCGAGCCCCCTGGATCATCCAAACCCTACCCAAATAATATCTTAATATCCCTCTACTTAACTTAGAAGACTTTCCTTAGGTAGAACTCACTTCAAAAAGGCATTTAGGTTCAAACCAATGGGAGTTACCCGAATTAAAGGTATCATCTACTCTTATGTTCTTTTGATTTATTTTACTTCTCCAACCCATAAAATAATTATATTACATTATTTTATAACCCCAACAGTATCATCAATATACAAGGATGTTTTTATGAGATGTATTCAAACTACACTTACACACACCTCCATCTAATGGGTAAGAACATGCTGTTTATGTGGAAAGCGAACTACTGCCTCAAGAAACGGTGATTGTTCAAATATCATCAACTGCCTCTTATGGAGCCCATTATGATGGAACAATATTTATATATGATGTATATTATTATTTTTGTTTATTTATGGTTCTATATTTTTAATTTATATCATACCTTTATGGTTTCTATTATGAGTATATGTGATAATTTCATTTGAGAAAGTACGGACTACCGTCCCCTCACAGTGATATGACTTGTTCGTACCATACATGGGACGTGTAAAGGATGAAGTTATTAAAATTATATATGATATTACATATGGATTATAATATAACTATTTATCATTATGTTTTATTTCAATTAAAATACGAAATATAAATGAAAGTAGTGTTCAGGTGTACGTACGACTTACCGTCTCAATGAATGAGGCATTTTATTTCATATCTCCAAATGCTATGTACTGTTATAATTACATATATATAATGGATATATATATATATATATTTGATATCTAAATCATTTTTCTTATTCTGTAGATAAAAGACTTTTGGCCACATGGACAAAATGTAATTATAACAAGTTCATTTTTTACTCAAGTACCAAATATTGACTTGATGATCGTTATTAACATAAATGATTACATAATGTTTATAACATTGTAGTAAGTGATATAAAAGGTATAATAAAAATTAAAAAGGATATTAATAAAGTATAAATTAACATCAGTTAATTATTCATGATATTAAAGGACAGATGGGTCAAGTCAGACATGAGGTAAGGGACTTCGTCTCAATATCCATTAATTGAGGAATATTTTGTTTTAATAAACAAATTTCTTTTATATGTTGTATAAACACATTTTACTTTTCATTCCATTCAAATGGAATATTTTTCAATGATGTTTTTTACTAAACTAAAAAAAGGAATGTTTCTTTTAATGTAAGTAGTGACAATGTCCTTTTCGCCACTACAAGTATTATTTGATCTTTGGATTCTTTAACAAGTCTTAATGTTTTTAAAAGGAAAATAAATATCATATACACTTTTATGTAATTTGGTATTGAAAAAGGTTTTAATATTAGATTTCTAATGTCAATATATTTAATTCATATATAGTGACTGAAATGTGGAATGTTTTTTTTCCTTTATATTTTTTTTATGTGTTATGATTTTATAATGGTACATGGACATTTGGTGGGTGGTTACATGGTAAAACAAATGACGGGGTGTTACATTATAACCTCCAATTCATTGGGTATGGAAGTTGGATTTATGGCTATTCCATTTAGTGATATGTGTGGAAGTCGACCATATGGTTATTCCATTTAAGTATGTTTATGTCCCAATATACCATTATATGTTATGTGTAATTTATATGGGTTTTATGGTAATATTTTGGTTACAAAAGGTTACCCAATGATATTTTATTTAGTAAATAGTATTTACTTCATAATAATTGTTAATTTATTACTTATGATAAAGTATTTATGGTTTACTTTTTATTTGAAAAAAACATACAGTTTTCCTTATTTGTGTATCCATTACTGAGCTTTTTATGCTCATACCATGTTTTGAAATGTTTTTCCCTGGACAAAAAGATGAATAGGGTCAAGGAAGTGATCAAGGAAACGTCATGTTCCCTAAAACCTGTAACTATACATGACACGTTTTTTAAAATTGTTTTCATTTTGTGAAATAAATTGAAACTATGTAGAAGTTTCTAATATTCATTTTTTAGATGTAATGTTATAGTTATGGCCTAATTATCTAAAACTATATACTTGAAAAGATATTCAATGTGAATTATTCATTTAATTCAATATTATCTAATGTTTGAGGTTGGGTTCTTAATGTTATACCCCTGTACTATCCTAACTATATCAACTAAATTCAATTCTGGTTATACCCACCATCCAATAATCCTATACACAAACTAGTTATACCCCTAGTAAAAATTACTTTCATTCATTTTTTTGATCTATTGTAGAATTTTCTTCTCTTCATTAATGAGAAATTTGGATGACCTTCACTTGTGTAAAATCACCAACTTCCTTAAGAATAAAATAAGATTTTATTAAACTATATACATCCTCCTGATATTTTTTATTCAAGATATAATAAATCTCATTATTCATTATCATTTTATAAAAAATATTTCCCTAGAAATGTTTTGTTCATTATCCTCATCTCGTATCCATATATCTGATGTGTCTCCGTCTATTTTTTCTCTCTAGATTACATATAAATTATTTTCACATAATTCTAGAAATCCTTTTTTAGAAACCACATCATATGGATCCATGTATGATACTTTTATATGTAATGAATTTGGTGTAGTCAAGTGTACATCCTACTTATTTGATGTGGTAGGATCTAAATCAGGTACATTTACTATTTTTATTTTCAATCTAAAAAAACATACTCTGACAGATTTTCATTTACATGAAACTTAACATGGTTGGAAAATTAATCTTCCACAAAAAAAGTAGTCTGTCATCCTTTTCATTTTGGTGAATATTGTTAGTCCATATTATATAAACTAAAATTTATGTAGGCTTCCCATTAGAAAAATAGAATAGGAACCTGAACTATTTTCCAACTCAGATAAAAAAATTAGATGTTTCAAATGAATTCGAGAATATTATTGATGATTATAATAGACAATATAATTCAAAAAAATCATTTCTTTTCCTTACTCTCGGAACTAAGGATCTTTGGGAAACATCTTTAACCATGGAATGATGGTAAATATTAAATTATCATCTTCATAATCATCATGTGAATAAATTTACATATATTTTTTGTAAATATATTTATAACTCATATATAGAGTGTATTTTTCCATTATTAAATCATTATGAATTGTATTTCAAGTGGTAAAATTTTATTATTCTCTATCTTATGGTTCTCACAACAATCCAACATCTATTAGAACATTAGTATGCCTTCTTTCATTCAAAAACGTATTTCAATTTAGATTAAAATATTTTTTATTCAAAAATCTCATATCTCCAAACAATGTATCCATTTGGTGTATTGTGCATTCACCTAGTGTAGTCTATACGATGTGCATCACTATTTTCACTTTTTCTATGATCTCCAAATTGAAAAAATACATAGGCCCCTCAAACATCTTCAATATCTCTATCTAATTTTTGGCTATATATTTAATGTTCATCATAGGGATCTTTGTATGTTGGACTCAATCTGAAAACATTTTGAAATATTCATCCACTGAAGCATTATAGTTTCCATCTGATAGATTCTATCTGTTGAAATTTCATAAATAACTTCTTCTAGAGAATTTATTTTTATTTCCTCTATCCATTATCTTGAACAACCTATCCTTATTACACACAACCTCTACATAGATAGCATTTTCATATATCATGTGACTATTCTACTACCATTACCAAAAAAACATGTATAATTTTACGTGGTTGGTGAATATCTTGAGTTAAATTTATGTAACTATCTCTATATGTCCACAAATCCTACCATTGTAACTAGGAATTTTGTTCCATATGAATTCTTATTTTGTTTAACTTCACCTACTGATCATTATCCTAAACATCTGTATATTTTTTTGTCTCTAGTTTTCTTTCACTTACATTTATTAAAAATATTATGTTCCATAACTCCTTGTATATTTTTATACAAAAAAATCAGACTAATGGATCTTCAAATTGTATTTAATATACCTCTCATCGTATCACTATCTAGTGATTTTTTTCAATGGTCTATGTCTACCGATAATGTTTTTTGAATCATCATTTTTACAACAATGTACAAGCATCCATATCAATTTTAAAATTTGAAAACATTATCATCAAAAAAATACTGACATATTTAATATAAATACAACCGAACACACTTTAACACAACAATATTCCCCTTTGTGATTTTTTCAATACATTCATGAAAAATCAAATATATATGAAGTCATTAGCTATGCTAAATAATTTCTCCTCGTGTGGTTTTTCAGCTTCTTCTCCCCTTATATTACTTCTATGTATTATTGAAAATAAAATTCATGTGAGTGATTTCCACTTATGTTAATTCATCTCTAAATCTCGAAAAAGATTATCAACAGAAAAAAAAGAGTCTTATGAGTTTCTTAAAAAATATCCTTCTACTAAGAAACAATATGTATATGTGGGATAACCCGTTGTAGAGAAAAATAGTGTATAATCATAAGGATGAATCTTTTCCATAAATCTTCTTTCATGAAATACATTCCTCAAGCTTCTTCAAAAATATTTCTAATAGGGGTAATCTGAATATGTTTTTTGGGAAAAAAATACACACATTTTAATAAAATAATAAATATATTTCAATTGTAAAAACAATATTCTCCGAAAATACCAACATTATTATAATGATAACTCCATATGAAAAAATTGAAACATATCCCTCATATCCACTTTTTCATCCCAATAAGGGTATCACATCATTCATCCTCATAGTTTAAAATAATTTAATGATGGACTTATATTACTATTTTAGAATCTAATATATCACTTAGTTAAATTTATTCTTCTCCATCTATTCCAACAAATACTTTTCAAATAAAAACATATTTTTGAATAAGGATGATCCACTAGTTTCATTAGAAGTATAATTGAGTTTTATAATCATCTATCAAACACAACGTAATCATATTCTTCTCTTATTTTTTAGTAGATGTGATTTTTATCTTGCAATCAACCTCTGTGTATTTTTTAATTTATTTTTTCTCATATATATAATCGACATATGTATCTACCTTCTATTTTTCAGATATTGATAAGTAATCATTATAAATAGTTTGTATCATTTTCTTCCCGATTTCTTCTTGAAAATATAATATTATCATACAATATTTTATAACATTCTCATTGTAATCACATATTTTACACTTCTTCTTTGTTTTTTACCCACTGACTATTAGAAATTGTATGTCAAATTTTTTCTCATGTTTAAAAATTTATTTCCAATATTTTCATTCAATATACTTTTTTTATTCCCCCTTCATTCCATCCAACACCATTTATTATCAACAAACAACTAAACAATATTTATTTTCCCAGCTAAAATTTGAACATTTATAATATTTCTTAAACTCATTTTTATTCTCAACATTCATAAGAATAAAATTTGTGTCATTTAATGACTTCACATTCCTTATATTCTAATCATTATTTTATTCTTCTTCATTATTTCTTGGAGTGTTAATTATCATATAAACAAGAAAGATCCCCCTTTAATAATTCATATTAGTTAGGAAGGACTTTTTTATTACCAATTTTGGTATGATCTATGCCAGAAAACTCGACAACAATAGTTGTGAACCTAGAATATTTATAGAACCAAGACACATATACCACAATAACGAGTTCTCTGGGTTAGTTTACCAGTATTCCTTAGTCACACCTCTATGTATGAAATTTATGTTGACTAGTAGTGAAGATTTGCAAGTTGATAGTGGTGAGACTATATCCTATTTTGGTGATAATAATAATGTTCTCTATATATATAACAGTCAAAAAATGACCATAACACGTTGGAAGCATTAATATAAACCAAAAAACCTAGCATAAGAACAAATGATGTATAATTAGTGAAATAATAAACAATCTAATAGGGAGGAATATTATATATTGATAGCATGCCATAGAAGATCACACAAGGTAATAGACAAACAAGTCACCCATCAGCAATGATCGGTATATACATATATAAATCATTATGAAACAAAAGTAAATTATATATAATTCAATAAAATCCAAGGCCATTTACCATCCATCCCATTATAAAGCTCTAACCTGACCATAATGTTCAATCTCCTTTGCTCAGTCCCATTCCTTAATATAGAGCCATACAGCCTGAAAGTGTCTCAAGGGGCCTATGTATGGCGTGAGAATAAATCTTAGTAAACCACCACCTATGTCTTAATGTTTTATATCCATGATTATATAGTTTTATGATAAATATTATTAAAAAACACATAAACCTCATATAAATAACCCACTTTCACTTTTCATAGTAGCCATAATTAAGTGATCACCTACTATGGCTATCATCAGTATGTCTAAACACATTCCCACAATTATATATATGGAATATATCGTATGTTTTGATATATATAACTCTAATAGTTCCGAACCATTGAATAATACCAAGGGATACCTTGATGAGTGAAACCCATGTGAATGCTTGGAATCCACCTCCAAGTACAAACTAGCACCTCATGCCAACAATCATAGAACATGACATCCAGACGACATGCCCAGGTAATGATTTCCTAGTCTCTCAAACCCCAACTAAGAAGTCACCATCGGCTTGAATCCCTATAGAATTTGGAACATCGACGTATGTCCTCCAAATAATAATCATCATCAAAATCCATTGTCTATAGGTTTGATGATATACCCCCCCCCCGAGTCATGGCCAAATGAACTTTAGCATATTGGTGAGCCTCTACTTCTAACCAAAGGACAAATCGATAAAAAAATAGGGAACATAACCATCATAATGGATTTATATAGTGATCACCAATTGAATAACTAATATTTAACCCCATCACCTATGAAACATATTCTATAAGGGACTCCACCAACATGAGTAATCACACCCACTTCAATATGAGTCATATATGAGTTCAAATATATGAAATGACACATTGTACGTCAAAATTTGATGGAAAATCAACCAAACAGTACCTAATCCACATTTTCATCCCCTCATTCCCCTATTATTATGTTTTTAAATGAAGATATTCGAGACCATCTCAAATCACAGAGGCCATGCCCCATTACTAAACATCTCATCATCTAAATCTGATGACCACAACACACAACCACTGATTGACATCACCAAAATATCACAGGCCACACCCAACTGGAAAAACTATATACCATTAGTCTAGGTAATAAATACCAAAACAATATTTGAGGCATTCTCATCTTATTCCCATGCAACCAAGAAATTCAAGAAAACCATTTTCATTTCAATCAAAACAAACACCCAACTTATTATTTATATGTGGCCTCAAGCTATTACATGGCCTAGAATTTATAACTGTATTTTTTCACAGATAGAGTAATTCATAAACATTGATTAATCAATTATATTCTAGAATCAATTTATTAAGTTTCTCGATCAGTCATCCTACATGGTGAAAATAGTGTTCACCCCTAAAACAACCATAAAAACAAGGAGAAATATGGGCACCACATACCTCATACTAGTAGGTGATCCATTTTATGATATCATATTTTTCTCAAGAAAAATGAATGAAAATGATATATAAGAAGAAAACAATGAATATAAGGTAAAGACTATCACACAGATTTACCACACTTTATGGAGAGAAAAATAGAACAGAGAGGATAACATAGTGAAGGCTATACTAAGATGAATCAATATCTAGTAATGAATATATTATTAGGTCTCAAATGGTGAATAACATCCAAGTCCTATGTGGGAGGAAAAAAGGGATAACCCGTTGTTACATGCAAATAAAAGGACGTGAAATGGGAGGAAAATAATAAATAGAGGGAAGGGGAAGAATTTTAATTTCACACTAATTAATGGGTCACATGGTTTGGCCATAGAATTTGGATAACTCTGTTCCAACAGTGTGGAATTCACTATCCAAGTACTATAAACACAGAGAAATGGATCATGGTTTTCTAAACCATGTGATAACCATGAGAAATACCTCTATCAAATAATATATAGGTCATACCCTACCGTGTTCCCCAACCTACAAAATTTTTCAAAATATGTTTTTTCTATAGCAGGGGTAACATTGTTTCTCCTAGGATTCCACAATTTTTTATAATCCATAATCCTCGGTCTGTTATTTCCCAAAATGGAGATTCTAAGACTCTACCTAGCCAAAACACTCCTGAAACCCTGAGGAAATTTTCAGGCCTTAAAACCCATCTAAAAAATGTACTTGGGTCAGTAAAATTCCTATAATTATTTTCCAAACCCGAAAAGAAATATTGACCTTCCCACTAATGTAAAATCATTCAAATTCACAGGGATAACATCTTGTTCAAATACCAGGGATGTTAAAATCTCCCCCCATTAACATATATCATCCTTATGTTATTAAGCCTTACTCGAAGATAGTACTGCACATGCCCATATAATTTAAATCAACCTATTCAACCACGTTCTTAAATTCATAGGTTATCCTCCCTCAATGAATTCCCCGCTCTAGGGGTTCCAATCGAGTCACATCCTATATCAAAATAAGAATTTAATGGTCCTAAAATTATCCATGGACACAAAATACCTCCAATGACACATTTTCATTCCAGAACCTCATCTGGTTCTCAATCCACGACCACATTATAACTAAAACACATAATATCATACGTCTCATTAGATTCCCCTAAGTATCTAAGTTTAAAATTTACCTCATACAAAATCAGCAGTACATTGATTCCCAGATGCGAGTACAAATCATATAGATGACGCATCACATTTTTTCCTAGATTAATACACCTCAAACCAAACTTGAACTACATTGATTACCATAAATAATCTCAGTTCCTTTAACAAAAAATATATATTTATCATTATTACCAATTCTATCCTACTAACTAGCTCCTTATTAGCCCAAAATAAATATGTGGGCCCTACATTCAATAAAATCAAAATCAAAAAAACAAAAGATAACCTAGAAACACCCAAAATATACCTCTAACTATAGTTGACCCCTCAGCATTCTCAACACCTCATAGATCTACTATGTGCACCGAGAATAAAGATCCACTACATGAGTCATAAACACCTTATGGAGCTACGATAACCATTACCCACGGACCCAAACAATGTTTCACCATGTATCTTCCACAACCTTCACAAGAATACGAATCCTAGATACTGTCTCCTTATACCTCTCATGATCCTACATCACATTCTTGAGTCCAACCTAGTCCCTTGCACAGATCTTCCTAATAAGGCTTTCAATAGAACCTCTTAAAATATATGATCGGATGACATACACAACAGTCCATCAAGCTATAATCACATTGAGTGTAAAAATTTCCTAGAAGCTTTCATTGGAAACACATTTCGGAACACCCAATATAAATAAGTCTTCTCTAACCTCTCTCCAGTCCTTCCTATTGAGACTCCTAGCAATCTCGATTCATACTAACTGAAGCATCATCATTCATCTCAACCGACCCCATCCCCCTCATCATATAAGAGTGACCCATAAAATTTACATCTCCTATCATCCCCTACATTAATTTATATAAAAAGGAAAACTATTTGGATATATATAACTACCCCTTGATTGTGTACCACAATCCATCATCAATGTGGCGTATCCTGGAGATTTCATCTCCCACCATCATTATTTGAAATTGGGACATATCTATTGAATTGGTTTCCTACTCTAGGAAAAAACTAGCCACCTTCTAGGGATTCATAAATTTGTGGTGCCAGTCCACCATCAGCCACTCTAGGATAAAATTCTCAAAGAACATATCCTCAAATTCCGTCCAAGATATTACATCATGTCATTCTCTATATAATAGTACATCCCATCAAAAAAATCATTCCTCTAAACATGTACGTCTCCAGCTTCACCCTCTAACCTGGCGGTGTCTTGAGATGGTAAAATATGGTATGGACTAAATTGATCTAGTTATCTACCACTTTTGGTCCTCCCTCACTCCAAAATAGTATTGGGTACTACAATGGGAACTTATGATTCATGTATTCCATTGAAGGTTCAGCTCGCTGATCTCCCCTATTGAAACCCTGTATAAACTGAACTGGGATTTCCATAATCATATCATCATGACATGGCATAATAGCTTCCATTTAATGTAGTAATCCCAACTACACATTATCCTATAACATTTACTATGGTTGTGGCTCATGATGAGATCAACCCTCTAGGGCCTCATCCCAACCCTTAAGGGACAAATCCTACTCTTGCAGCTCCAAATCACCACCCTCCTAACACTCCATCGTATCTGTTCTTGGTGGAATCCCACTGAGTACCAGTAAAATGGTTAAATATCTATAAAAGTATATATATATATATAACATAGATGGGGAATGTTGTAACATGGAGTGCAATCTAACCACCCTTACACAGACCCATACAACCATGTTATTCGACATTTGTCCTCAAGGAACCTTACATTCCCATATCATGGTTAGTTTTGACATGCATCCAAGCCTCATGGCCCCATAATTACTCATAAAATATTTATAAAGAATAATTAATATGTACTATCATCCCACTGCCTACCCCCATTAGAAATTGACATCACTTGTCAATCCGAGGTAGCTGAGTATAGTTCCACCAAAGTGGCTATACGGGAAAACAGCACTTAGATTCATTGTTGACTCATTAAAATAATAACCGTTATCATAATCCTTGAATACAAAAATCAATGTCAGAACAATATATATATATATATATATATATATATATCAAAAAACATATAATTTCACAATTATTTCATTGGAACCTAATCTCTGGGCTCACTGAGTAGAATTCCACTAAAAAGGCTATTACGGAAACCGTATTTTTTTTCTTTGTTAACACTTTAAGAAACCAGGAACTGTATAGTGTAATCAAGGATCACAATTCCAATGATTCATAGGAACAAACATATATCAAAATTCCCTATGTTCCTACCATGATGCATAAAAAACCTCGTTACATATCGTGTCTGGGACCAAAATCTATAGCTCATATAAATATAACATCCAAGTGCCCCACTTGAGGTGGAACTAATATCGACATTAAAAGAGAAAAGTAGAACCTCAAATTTCGACCCCATGTAACTTGGTCAACCCACCATCCATTGGAAGGCGGGAACCCAAACAAGCGTTCTATATCTAGTAATGAATACCTCTTATTCTCCCGTACCATATCAAAAACTATAAAAACTAATAATGAAGAAAAACCCCATGAATAACATTAGTAGGTATTTGAACCCATCTATCCAAACCCATTGAAGTTAAATTCTAGGATACCATTTGTATTTCCCAAACCCTTGTTTTTATTTTGTATCCTTTGGTGTACAAGAAGTACGTCGATGGTCTTGTGTTAAACCTTCCCATTCAACATCTTAAATAGGCAACTAGGACTTGGTTCTAAAATATTGAATTGTTATACTGATAGTAGTACATCTCAAAAAAAAATTATTGTTTTATTTTTACAAACTTTACTCCACTTATATGAGGCGATAATTCCATGATTAATTACACAATTTTATAGAATAAAAGGAATTCTAGTAATAATTTCCTTGGGAAATGAATTATTAGTTGATGAATAATTTTAATGAGATTGTTTATGAATAGAAACAACCAGAATATGTGTATCCTTGTATAAAATTCATTGAGAAGATTAACCTTTAACCTCAACATCATTTGTGAAGTCTTGTCAAAATTTTCATTACTCACTTTTTGATATAAGAATCATTGTTTTTTCTCTAAAAAATCCACATATTTCATAGAAAAAATTTTGTTTAGAGCATTTACAATATTCCAAATTTAGATTTAGTGAATGGTTCTCCATTCATTCATTAATAATTGAGGTCTCTACCATGTTCATATTCTCTTTCCCAACTGATGTTTCTACCAAACTTTTATTTTTTTTCACAACCTCACCAACATTAATTTTTTGAGCTCTAATATAATTCACTATTGTGACCACATTTTCTATTCTCTCTCCATTCAATTTTTTCCCTTAAGATCTTTATACAACTTCTTGCATTACATCCTGAGTTTTTTATTTTTCTGAAGTGCCGCCCCAAATTATCTTTTATGGTAAACATAATTTCTATTCCCACATCACCATCATCATCTCGATCTAATAAATCACATCCTCTTCTATCTTGATCTAAAAATTAACATGAGTCCAAGTTTAATATCATGTTAGAAAATATCATTTTCTATTCTACTAAACACAATTTTCAACTTTTGTGACGAAAACTTTTCATATCTTTTTTAATCATTCGATTCTGAACATACTTATTTTCTTCTTTTGGTTCAGTATATTTATACTTCTTGTTAGGATAATCTTTGTCAAGATGACATTTGACATTAAAATTAAGATAATAATGATATATTTTAAATATTTTCCTCCTCATTTTCATTTTTTATCTCTTTTAAATGTGGGAAATAATTTTGTTGATGACTAAATCTCATTGCTCAGTCTCTGAGTCAAATTATTCTTATTCGAATTATATATTTATCAGATTCCATTTTAATAAGGTTTCGTTATCTTTTTGTTCTTTATAATTATTATTGAAAATTATATTTTTCATCATATTTGGTTTCATGAGAGTATTCTGATTCTCATCCACTGATAAATCCTCTTGATCATCTAATGAAAAATATGGAATAGAAAATATTTCAAATGTTTCTTATCGATTGAATAAATATTCTATAATCTTCCAGATTTTTACTAAAACCTCTATTAATTATGGGGATATCATTAATTATTATAATTATTCCTTAATTATTTATTCATCATCTATATTAGAATCATAGAATAATATTCAATATATTAATATATTGTCTTCATTAATATTCATATTTCCTCCAAATGTGCTTCCCAAAATATCCCACATTTTATTAGCTATTAAGAACCCCAAAATATTTGTATAAATATTCTCTATGAGATCCATAAAAATTGAGTTCTATGATTTCCCAAAAATATATAATTTTATTTTTTCAGCAATTTTCATATAAACATAATTAATGGGATTAAATCCCATAATTTTAAAATCTATAACTTAATGTCAAATTTATAAAATATCGATTAACATCCTATTCTTAAAACTATGATAATTCCACACATATAATACAGGAACACCACTTATATTCACTAAAATAAAATTCTCTATTCTCATTGATGGATATTTTATATGAATCCTGCTCTAATTTCATCTAAAGAACACCTATATATATTAAGTATATTTTATTATGGGAGGGTTGGATTAGTGATCTATTTTTCTTTTATAATAATTTTACATAACTTCATATTGAAGCATTCTTAAGCTCTAAAAACGTTTTCTAGTTAAGATAAACTAAAATATAAATTTGAACCTCACTATTCATTGGAATAAATATAATGGGAGATCATAAATACATATTTAACAGTTTAAACACAAATAATAACTCCATGATGTTTGGTTTATTACACCCAAGATGGATAATTTTACACACATATTTATAAAATAAAATTTCATATGAAACTATTGGTTCTAGACCTTGATGATCATTCTTCAAGATAACCCTCATTTTTCCATTAATTAACTCTTCTACAATAGTTGGTAACACCCCACCAGTTTTTCTAAATGTGTCCACTAAATTCATAGTTGTTTATACCACCTAGAAAAAAATCCACCTCACTAACTATGTATACCCCTATCTATAAAACCATTCCTTCATCTTTCCTAATTTACTATTGAAATATCTTCTCTTATTCCACAATCAATTTGGATTACCTATTCCTATAAACAATTATTGTGTTCTTTGAAAACAATGTTAAGTGTTTAATATCCTTATAACTTATCCCTGATCTACGTTTGACCTAGAAATTATCAATCTTAACATTTAGAAATATTTTTTAATATTTTTCATAGAAAATTTTCATCCATTGACATTTTCCAGTATCCATATGTACAATGAGTCTCAATTCATTTTTTCACTATCTATTTCTTCTCAGTTAACTATAATTTTGGCTCGAGAAAATTCTTAGTAAAATATATCCGATGACTCTATATTTTATACTTATCAATATAATGAAGTAGACTTCGTCTTTTGTTCTTTATGATTCACTCATTGTGTATGAACACAATCAGATACACTCACTTTTGTCATTATTTATCAAACCGAATTAAATTGGGTAGCTTTTCATCAACATGAAATCTAACATGGTTGGAAAATCAATATTCCATAAAATCATTATTATGTAATCATTTATTTATGAATAGTTTTAGTTCACGTAGTATATACTCGCTTTTATATAGGAACCCATTTTGAACAAATGTGTGGTAACTTATTATGATTTCCCTCATAGCTAAAATTTAATGAGGGATTCTCAAGTATTCAATAATATTTTTGAACATTCTAAAAAACTAGAATAAAAAAAAACCTTGAACTTCCCTAAAATTAGTTTTGTGTAACTTTTAAAAAAATCATTAACCATTAATATATTGTAAACATTGATCAAATTTCTTTATAATCGTCTTATAATGTCCATTATAGGGTTTATGTAAATCACCCATAACTTCATATTTGGAGCATATTAGTCAGCTTCAATCATTAGTGCATCAATATATGATGGTATAACATTAGAGAACTCCGTTAGAAAGACCTCATAATCATTCATCATATGTTAAACCTTGATTTAGTTTCCCTTCATTTTTAAACCTTCATCGGTTTAACATCGCATCTGTGTGTCCGATGACATCTCATTTATCTATCTATTTTGTAACTCTAGTGTTCCCAACATTCATCTGGTATGCTATATTCTATTATCCTCATTGATTTTATTTATTTTCAATAATCTATCTATTTAAAAAACCACAACACCTCACAACATCTTTGGTATCCAAATGTTTTGTTCCTTCACCTAATGGATGTTCAGTTTATGGATCTTTTTCTATTGGACTTGGTCTGACAGAATTTGGAAATCTTTATCCCTTCTATATTTTGAGTGTTCTTATAATTCACTCCCACCATTGAAAATTTATTTAGATCTCTATATAGTGTTCAACTTCTAAATCCATCTTTCTAATAATGTTGATAATGTATTTATCTTACATGGAACATTTATGTATATAAAAATTTTATCTCTCATGTTACTTAGCATATACTGTTAGACAACACCTTTTATTCATCTATATAGGTATTTTTAGTCTTATTTTACCTTTAAATTACTCTATCCACATAACCAAAAATTCCTTCTTTGTAACACATTATTCCATCTGAAAAGGACTTCTTCATCTGGTGATATTTTTTCGATGATTACTTTCATAAATATATATTTGTTTCTCTAGGTCTTGTGGTTCACACTTTTACTTATTATAAATAGTATATATAATAAATCCATCTTGAACATTATAAAAATTTCATTTTGATGGATTTTGTACTTCTTTTGAGTATATTTCCACTCATATCTCTATCTGATGAATCTATGTCCTATTATATGTGCTGGTGAAAATTTATTTCCTTTACATTATATGAAAATGTATAACCTTAAAATTATATTAAAATATTAAAAAACATTTATTCAAACTCTTCATAATATATGGACATAAAATATGAACAAACACACTTTTTTCAAATAATTATAACTTATTACCATGGTTTTCATCAGTTAGTTAACTATTATCTGTGTTTTGGGTGAAATTTACATGAATTTACAACCTAAAAACTACATTGACATGGAAGAGAGCAATGTATATACAAACTGAATATTTTAAACAAATACTCATTAATTTTATGGATAGGCTGGTCATTATATATATATATATATATATATTCATTACCTAAGACAGAATATGTTTTTTGGGAATAATTTTATGCATTAATGAAATTCTTGGGTCTGATCCTCATGAATAATTAAAAATTAATTGTATATTTTTCATTTAAAATTAATATCGATGAAAAAAATAACTGATTCATGATTTAGAATATGCAATAGTAATAGTAGAATTGATATTTTCAAGATATTTTCTCCATATAGAGAAGTGTGATATATATAATGATCACAAAAGATTAATTTATAGATTCATAATGAATGATTTAATTATTGATACACACCCATACCCAAAAATACCGATATGGTAAAACACATACATATGTTCCATTTATAAAATAAAATTATAACTAACACCCTTAATCAAAATCATAGTTTCTTTGAAAACTACTAACGTAAAAATAATAATCAAATATAATAACATAAAAAGTAATAAAATGAATCATAATATACCACTTAAAAGCTTAACCTAAAATCCTTAACACTTAAATCATCTGGGGACATACATCATAGAGAAGGGTGATATAAAATGCCTTTTAGGGGAAAATAAGAATGAAATAAGAAGAACATAGTCAGATGAAATTTCATAAGATAATCAAGTATATCATGAGATCATAACACAAAGAATGAAACAGTTACATGGAATATTAATGAGTAAGACCATGAGTTCATTGAGCGTAATATGAAATTAATAATATATAATAGTTATGAATTAAATTCATATCATAGAAATGTATAAGAATGTGGAAAAAATAAAAAACATTTCACTGTAAGAATATTTTACGACTTACTTCCATATTATCATAACATAGTGTGCTAGTATCACTACCATGAACCATAAAATATTTTTCATAACAAACTACCTTTTAAACATAGCATAGTGTTATTATCTCACTATCATTTCACTATAGAAACATAAAATGAGATATAGTTCATACATAATTCATTAGAGGGATATGTATTTTTATTTTACCCATTTTCATCATAACACACACATATATATATATGGGTGTTCCATATAGAATAAAAACTTATATGAATCGTAGGCCTGATAACCCATAGAAAAACGAAATTACTTGCAAATCGATGTTGTATGGAATAATAATAACATAAGAAACTTAAGAATTATGTATGTACCAATATAAGAAAAGGATTGTCTAGAATTAGTTTCCACGAATAGGGTAGCACGTGAATAAAAGAATATATAACAACAATATTTTGATCTAAGTAAAATAGAGAATAATGAAATGAATCCATAACAGAAACATTTTTAATAAGAATGTTTTGGGATAATGATTGTTGTACAGTGATTTAAATTTTAATAGATAAGAAATTTCACATGAGTAATGGAAATATATTATTTTATAAATCAATGGAATGTATTATTTGAGAAAAAAATCATGTTTTATGAAGAAGATAAATCATGAATATAAAATATTAATGTGTGAGAGAGTTTTTTTCCTTTATAAACATCAAATGGTTATTCATCCGGCTCTCCTCCAGACTCAATTATTGATTAGAGAGGTTATCTGATATATTGTATTTCCATCATAGAAAAACTTCTTGGAAAAGTTGGTGATGCACCCATTGTACTGATATCACTATTGTACTATCTGGAAAGGTGGGAAATGATACTTTTACTTGTGCTTGGTTGGATATTTTCTTCCTTCGAACTTATAGCCTTATTTTGACCATAATCTTTTGGTTTTCCTTGGAATTTTCCCTTTTCTATAATAAGTTATGTATTACCTAGTCCTAAAAGAGGTTATTTTGTTTTTTGTTCAATAAAGAGGGCATAACCCTCAAACTTTTATAAAAAATAAATATAACATTTAAAAAATTAGGTGATCATCAAGAATTTTGGAAGAATTCCCTTTACTGAAATTTTATGAAATGTTGGGAAATAGTTTTTGAAATAATTAAATTCATATAATTACCCAATAAAAATAGAATAATTGATATTATTGGTTTATAAATGATATGGTATTCAAACCATAGAACAAAATATTGACGATTTTAGTACTTTTCTAAAATTACAAAGATATACCTCGTCTATCAATCGGTACTTCGTTTGGTTTGGATTTAATGAAATTGTTGGAATGATTGTTTAAAAATATTTATATTGAAAAATAATAATGTGAAAGTGATATTAAATATTATTTTAATGGTATTAATATGGAAAATAGTAACTTATATGAGAGGTATATTATATAACATGGAATGAAAATGTGAGGAATTCATAGTGTCCATCTAAAAACTCACGATATATGAACAGTGAATCCTTGTGAGATGATAAAAGATAAGTAATTCCATAAAATGGAAATCTCATAATGTATACTTTCAATACACAGGAGATAATAAATAGAAGAGAATATCGACCATAGAGAAGTGATACATGGTAATAATTGATATTTTAAATATGAACCCTAATGAATTTTATATGATATAACATAATTATAAATATTTAAAATTAGGTTTATAAATTATTTTTAATATTTCATTACAAAAATTATTATTACATTTTTATTAGAAAATATATTAATAACTATAGAATGAGTATTTGAAAAAGAGAAGTAATCACATTGTAATGATGGATAGATAAACCAAACAAAAATTAAATGATATTGTTAAAATACCATTCTATAGAAATTAATGAATTTGGTTCCATCCAAAATAAAAAAATGGATATTATACTGGATGTACATTAATGTGGTTTAAAAATTAAAATAAAGATATATTAATCATTTTAAATGGTTAAACGAATACTATGGACATATGGAATCTATTCCCTTATATAACTATTTCGTTTTTACATTCCTATATGGTGGATGATTGTGACTGGATCAGTATATTTTCACTATCAATGACATTTTCATGGTTTATAATTATAAACATACATGGTTACCACATCCATATTTCATCTGGGCCTACCTTCCAAGTGCATATGGTCATTCAATTTTGATGACGAGCAATTCCATGGAAGTCACATTGGTCTAGAGGATGGGAGCTTGGGAATCCCAACCATGGGGGTGAGAATTAGTGCATATTTTTGGACACTTTTATAGATTTAAGATATGATCAAGAATCTCTTTGAGATTTAAATAATAAACCGATTACCCTAATAAAATGATTGGGTTTTGAATCATTATTCATGCAAGAGTTGTTGAATTAATGAGACCATATGTATGTATGTGAGGTTCTAAATCTATTCCGCATCATTTCATAGAAATGGTTACCTGGATATATTTTTTAAGTCATATAACCATAGACTACAGAGATTAATTGTATCCAGGAAGGATATTGGTGTTTTCGGGGTGGGATTAATCCTTAATAAGATGTCTTATGTATCCTACTTTTAAGAGGAATCAAAACCCATATAGTTGTTTTACGTTCCATTAATATTGATTAACATCATGAAGAAAATATATTTATGAGATCACTTAGGATTCATGATTAGAGCTTGTGCCTTAGGAATGTGTTCTAAATTTTCATCTTACAACACGAATTAAATTCATCCTAGTTTTATCTAACCTCAACCCATAGAATGATGTTAAATATAACAAATTCATGTGATTTTCATTTCCCTAAGGATTACCATTATGGGATTGGAATTAAGACTTTTATTAAAGTGGATTCCATTTTATGAGGGAAGTAGTATCATGTCACTATATGCGTCGTAAACACTAAGGATTCCCAATATTGGTGAAATTTAGGATGTTAGTAACATCATTATTTCGAATCCATATTCCCTGATGAGTCATGATCGGTGTGAGAAACATGGGATAGAATGCAATTAGACTCACCACATATGGATATAGGACTTACACATTGGGGTGGAGCTAATGAGGTGTTTGATATTGAGATATGGAATTAGAACAACATCCTTAGTGTGCAGCATATAATTGGAATCATTGTCCTTAGTTCAAATTTATTCTCAGTCCACTTATAGATGAGGTAGAACTATAATCCTATAGGAGATTTTATACCCCTTGGGTCAGAGCATTTGAGATAAGGGGTTATTTACACCAATGTGGATTCACATTGGAATATATATAAACCATAACCAAGGATGGTTATTGATTATGAACCATGAGTTTCTATTTGAGTATGTCTTGATGGAATGAGGATACCTTAATACCTATAGGATAGTATGAGTATCCATTCCAACCCCATTATGGACACTTGCCCTAAGAAATTATAATTCTCAACCAAATACTCATGGTTTATGGAAAATTCCGAAGTAATCCGGATAAAAAGGCTAAAATATATGAGTGTGTCCCCCTAAAAAGTCCATAGTGTCTTCTTAAAATGTCCTAATTTTATACCTCACATGACCTATGTGTCTACCAGAAATATACTGGTTATTTTTTTGATAATTCTGAGGATGTTTGGAAATGACTTCACCTTTCGGAATAAATTTTTAAGGAGTCCCATTTGATCCAAATGACTTGTCCATGTACTCTTCATTTGATTGATGCTAGCACATCCAAGGGTGTGAGATGATAAAGGTTTCCATATCAGAGATCTACCACAAGATCTAGTTGCCATGTCTGGTGTAAATTACACGGATTGAATGATAAATATAGAGGAAATAACATGCCTTCGATAATATTTGGGGAGGAATTTACATGACATGGATGACATTCACGGGTCCTATCTCAAGATTTGGATGAAATTCCCAAGTCTAGTGGAATGGTATATCTAACATGTTTGGGTGTTGTTTCATGACTAATAAATGGGTCAGGTGAAGCACATGACCTCATATAATGAAAATATATATATCTATCTTTTCATAAGGTCCCTTCAATTTTTAGAATTTATCACATAAATTCTTTAATGTTTTTCAGTTATTTTCTAGTTGAGACATCACTCGACCAAGATGACATATGAAAAATTCATTACATAATATATATAGTGCACCAAATTCCATAAAATGACCAATAATATGATAATTATAAGAATATATACATTTCATGTAATTCATTATGTCATTACATAGGTTTACATGGTTGGATACACTTTCCAATTCATGGATTTCTTATCCGAGAAGTATTCTAACACATCTTTTCTCCCATCTTTGTGTGTTTTTTCCAAGTGGAGGAATTTATATGGCTCACATCCATGGATTTATTCCACTTCACATGACACATATATTTAAAATATAATCCTGATTTGGTGGATAGATATTCTCATTATGAATTTCTTGTGGTCCTACCACAGGTTATCCAGAATGCATGATATATTTATACTGCATGATCGTTCCTCCCTTAAAAAATTTATTGGGCCCATGAAGTCATTCACATATTCTATTTGACTTGTTAAATAGACATTTCAATATTAAACAACCTATATGGTTGTCTTCCCAATATTGGGTTTCCTTTTGAAGAGGCATTCAAATTAGCAAGGAAGAATTATTTGGGGCCCTTTGTATGATCAAAATGTCCTTTTAAATACCTTTTGGGAGATCAAGATACCATCTTACAAGACCTTCTCATGATCAATGGTAAGATCACCTGAGGGGATTAAAACCTTCACATGAAAAACAACATAACATTCCCTCGAATGAGGGTACCACCTTTTTCATCAATTATTATTTATTTTATATTTATTTATTTATTTTGTCATTGATTTTCAATTTCGACATTAATTTATAGAAGGGACGCGTCTGAGGTCCTTCGCCTTAAGAAGGTTATTTTTCCAAAGGCATTCACATGGCATGGTTTATATTTCGGATCGTGCATGGCAATTTAACTTATAACAAGATCCTTATAATACCTTCATGGGAAAATCAATGTAACTTAATGTTGAGTCAATAAGGTTTTCCTTATGACTTTTCCATTCCTTCTTGTTTTGAAAATCACAAACATCTTATCTTAAGGAAAATTACTTTCTTAAGGAAAATTGCTTTTATAAGGAAAATTGCTTTTATAAGGAAAATTGCTTTTATAAGCAAAATGGATTTTATAAGAAAAATTATCCTTATCTTATTTTCATCCATATTTTTCTTAAGTATGAAATTCAGATTCATTTCTATTTTCTAGGAATCATTGAAACATTGATATAAAGCATTCTGTTTTAGGATTCAGATTCTGGACAAGAACTATAAGGATGTTTCATTCCGAATTCCGGATATGAACTCTGACTAAGTTCTATTCCAGATTCAGGATACGAATTCTGAAGAAGAATTCTCATTACGAATTCCAATGAAGAATTCTCATTACGAGTTCTAATGAAGAAATCTCATTCCGAATTCCCATTACGAATTCTAATGAAAAATTCTCATTACGAATTCTGATGAAGAATTCTCATTACGAATTCTGATGACGAATTCTCATTACGAATTCTGATGATGAATTCTCATTACGAATCCTGATGATGAATTCTCTTTACGAATTCTAATGACGAATTCTCATTACGAATTCTGATGACGAATTCTCATTACAAATTCTGATGAAGAATTCTCATTACGAATTCTAATGAAGAATTCTCATTACGAATTCTGTTGACGAATTCTCATTACGATTTCTGATGATGAATTTCTAATCCGAATTCTCATTCCGAATTCATCTATTAAACAGAATTTGAGTATATTTGTTTTATACACTCTGAATTAATTCAGACTTCGAAAAATATCTTTGTTAGACTCCGAACATCTATATTGCTTACACTTCTAAAATTTGTCTACTCTTTACTATTGTTCCTTACACTCTGAACCTTCACTCCGAAGTTTTCATTCCGAACTTTTATGTCAGATTTTAAAACGATGTCGTAAATTCTATTACACTTGTTTTGTTATAAAACGATGTCGTCTGTTTTGTTATAAACTAACCGTTGTCTAAGTGACATGTGTACAGGTCCCTCCGATCTTTAAGGAAAATATGACCGTTGGAGAAGGAGCCGACCATACCTATAAATAGGATCTCATTTAAAAGAGCTCGTTGCTGATAGCTAATGAAAGTGCTGAAAGTCTGACTAATTTGCTTGAAGTGATATCTAGAGAGGGAGACTCTTATTAACTCTCAAAGCTTCGTGCGACTCCGAATGTTGGTGATTACATTCGAGGGATTCCGGGGATAGGAAGACAGAGGTGCCGAATACCTTGAAGTTCGAGGGCTTCCTTGCTGAGGAAGACAGAGGTTGCCAACTACCTTGAAGTTGAGGGCTTGCGGGGATAGCAAGACAGAGACTCTGATCTTTGTATCGAGGGCTTACCCTGGTGTGGGTAAGACAGACTTGCTTGAAAGTATAAATCAAGGGACCTTTATCCAAGGTTGTTGGATACCCTCCTCTTTGGGTTAAAAGACATATATCTTGTTACTAGTAGTTTTACTACTTGTTTTTATTCCGCTGCATTTTGTAATATAAGGAAAGTATAACTTTCTTATACTTCCTTATTTGTACTCTGTTTCATTTTGATTCTATACGCTTTAAGGTAGAATCTCATATTGTAATCTTTTGTTAAGTTTCAACTTCCAGAACCATATTTCCAGAACCTACTTTCGGAATCTCTTTCCTAGTTTGCATTTGGTGTTAAGAGGTGTTGTGAATTTGCTTAGTTTAACTTTGTTAAACTTAGCCTTTTCCTTTTCTTAAGGAAAACATAGTTATTCTTAACTAACTTTAAAGGTTCCAAAGGAATTTTTTAAAGTATACAATTCACCCCCCTCTTGTATATTGAGCATCTACATTACTATTTCGATCCTACACTTAAATCACATGAATATTATACCTTTTTCATATTCTATTTTACAACAGGATTTAGGAGATTATTAGGATTTTCTCAATTAACATGTCCTTTGATTCAAGGAACTCATCTGAACGAGGTTCATATAATCAAGAAGAATTTTCGGATGGGGTTCACATGATGAAGCATACAATCTTATTGGGATTTCTATAATAAGAAGGTAAAATTGATGGATCTATGGAATATCATTATCAAAGAATATGAAACATGTGATGTGACCTCATTTTGTTCCTAGAGTCATGAAATTTTTCATCATCTTGAGGTTCACATGATCTGCGTCACCTTGTCACCTGATCTCCATGTTTCCTTGTTGATCCTTCCATTATTTTTTATAAAGAGACTAGTACTTATGCACAAGTTATTTATTCAACACTATAATTGTTGAATCTCATCTAGTGGGAATAAAAAAATACCCCCCTAAAAATAAAAGTATGCAGCGACAAGTACTTGGTTATGAAAAAAGTTAATGCCTGCCTAAGTCCCTCCATCTTTTGCTTACTGGTGATCCAAGAAGGTTTTAGTCTTCCATGTGACATTTTTTATTTTTCAGGGTTCCCTATAAATAATGAAATGGGACATTCATTTCAACGTTTAATTATTACTTCATAACACATGATTCATTATCTCTCACATGATTAGTTTGTGAGAATGTATTGTGTAACATTATCATGGGAACCTTTAATGAGGCTTGATAACGTGATCTCTCTTGATGACATTCTCATCTCAATGAATTTCCAAATTAATATTTCATTTAATAAATTGTAATTTACTCAAAAAGTGATTTATTTCATTGGTTGTGGAGCTATCTAATGGGATTATCATAGTCTAATAGTCCTTTATCATTTGATCTCTTGATCACTATTCAAGTCATATAACCTCCATATGTTTACATGATCTCAAGGATTAAAACAAGATGACATGATCCCAAGTTTTTACAAGGGTTACATGAATCAAAAGACATATGATGGGTCATGTAATAATGAACCCTTATACATATCATGAAATTGTTTCTAACATTTCTTACTCTATAAAAAGTTTCTGATGGGTTTCCCTTTCAGGATTGTACTCCTTCTCATGTATTCTTCACATTTCTATGAAAATGGATTCCCATTTGATGGTGTATTTTAATGTCATACTCCAGAGGGATATGGATTCCCTAAATCTCAATTATGACCCTTAATAACAAATATTCTCTACCAACCGGGTTTTTGAAGGGGCTTCTTTAGGTTGAACTTTAAAAAAACTATATGTGCCACATACTACCTTTCTATAGATTTGGTCTTCTAGATGATAGATAAATTCTTTTGAACAAGTATTATATTTGATCTTATCGATCCTCAAATTCTCTCAATTTCATTATAAATAAAATTTCTAAACATAGACAATTGATCAAGGAACCACTCCAAAGGGTATCTTATATGTTAAATAATTCCCCTCAGGGTCTAGATAGTCATGATCTCACCCATCATCTAAATTCTCAGAGTTACTCAAACATACATGTATCCTACTTGTATAATCTGAGAAGTTTTAATAGTTCATAGTGGGACTTGTAACTTAACGACAAATTCTCTAATGAATGCTCATGGAAATTTTGGATTAAGAAGATCTTTTCAGAATTATCTGATTAGTTACATGTTATTCATCTTTATAAGGTGATATGGACTTCTAAAATTTTTAATTTACTATCTATCAAAATTCATCACAGATCATATTAAAAACTAGTGTCCTAGAACTCAGTCATTTTATCTGCCTCATAGAGAATCAGGATCAACCTATATGATATTTATCTACTGGGAGGAATGACTCCTCTTAGGGAGATGTATGATTAAGACCTTCCAAATATAGACATTTGGGAAGACCACAAACAAGATCTAAACTTGGCAAGTAAAATACTCACAATTTAAATGGAGAATTTAAATAAGTAGATAAACCTATGCTCTCTCATTTCATTCATGTATTTGATCAATATCATCTTTTATCATAGAGGTACTCTCCCTTCCACAATATTCATTCATCGATTTCTAGCACAAGAAGTTCAAAACAATGCATGTGACAACTGGGCCCCGGTGACATCACATCCACCCCGCCTTAACATGGCCATCAGGTCCTGGCGAACTGGTGGTACGTACTCTCCCTTACACAATATTCCATCATCGATTTCTAGCACAAAAAGTTCAAAACAATGCATGTGACAACTGGGCCCCGGTGACAGCACATCCACCCCGCCTTAACATGGCCATCAGTACCTGGCCCACAAGGTACCACCAGTTGCCCCGTAGACACGTGGGGCCCACCCCAGGGTCCACCCACGTGCCTGAACGGGTCATCCGACTAATGACTATCCCCACAGGCCAACACATGCCCTTTCCAGTGTGCTTTTCTCCTCACTGACACACACCCTGGGAAACTTCCCAGAAGGTCACCCATCCTGACCACTACTCCAGGCCAAGCACGCTTAACTGTGGAGTTCTAATCAGGTAGGCTCCCGAAAAGGAAGGTGCACCTTGTTGACATGAGTCATATCATTTAGTCATTCAACCCTTTATCATTTGGGGATGTTACAATGCAAGCTCCAATTAGTTAATCCATGAAGTAGTGGAGTATTCCACATTAGAATAACAAGTGAGAATAGTGCTATCCATAGTACGTTTTGGCATGGTTTTTATCAATGTTTTATAATGGTTGGATTTCCCCATCAGGGAAAGCATAGTTGGGCATTCAGGTGGGCACATGGGTTGTGCAACTCAATTGGAAGAGGGATGGATTCTTATTCTAGTCATCCAAACTCTTACATACCATTTTCAACTTCATTGTAGTTTTTAATAGTGTAATGTAACCTATCATATCAACAACCCTATCAAAAAATTTGGTTGTATAGGGGGCTATTTTGGAGTAATATAATTCAGAATACTATCGAAATCCCTCATTCTTCATTTCAACTAGGGATATTGAAAATTATTGTGGATGCAATTTTTCCATTAGGCCCTAATAATGTTATTCATATATTTATTTTTCAAGAATAATTCAATATCATTACTTATCCATCACCTATTAGGACAATTATGGATAATTACAGTGGTTCCCTTAACAATAGGTCATAAAAAATCTCTCTCTAGGATGGGGTTCGTAGAACTCTAAAGATGATCTGATTGTCTATTATACATACACCCCTTATAGATATTATAATTATTTTTCATGTATTTAGATGAATTAAAATATTAATATTGATATTTTATTGATAAAAAAATATCCTGATATTATTCACTAGTTTTGTATTATTCTATCATGTGAAGATAAAAATGTGGAAATCATTTTTCCACCTATCTATTTCCCTACCTACCAATTTCAGGAATATGCCCAATCCTAGGATAACACATACTAATGTTTTATACTATATCGACATATATTTTTGGTGTAAAATCTATGTACATCCGTAATCCCCTTAACGTTGGTCAAAACAGAGTTGATATGGGGCTTAGGGGAGCTTCCAACGAGGCATTATCACCATTGTGATGAGTCTCCCACTAGCATGGACGAATTTTTTTAGGAATATATTACATAAATATTAGTGATAGATGATGCATTATTTGAAGGAGCAGTATATGTGGATTATTTCATGGCTTCCCCATCTACTCGATTGGACATAATATATGTGAATACCTCACCATCCATTCATTCTCCTACTACACTCTCTCATATGGTCATCAATGATCAGGTATCATGATTGATTATTTGGATGAAAATTCTTTCTATGAATATAGATAATTCCATTCACAATATCCCAGACCTATAGGAACACCTTCAATTGTATTTCTATGATTTTGTAACAAGTGACTTTTAGTATCGACAATTATATGACATCATATAATATATTTACCTAACCTATTATAAATTGTCCAATACATAGGAATATCATAATATATTTGACTAAATAAGATATGTGGTCCAGTTATAAAAGGAATCCTTATATGTTATTGAGTGGATACAATAAAATGTCTCTCAATTGTGTGCTTAGATGAAAGTTTTAACCAAAAAGACAACAGAACATGAAGTGCAAACAGCTCATATAAGATCTTCTCTTTTGATATCATCAACCATATTGGTGACCACATAGAAAGGTATTGAATATTTTTGTTTATAAATTAATACATTGCATCCTTTAGTCATGGATGTATAAACAGAGATGGTGTTTCTTAAGTTCTTAATTACCACGTCCTTCTAGCCTCTTACGCTTTTGTAAAAATCATCTAACACGATTATATAATGATCTATCCATAGAAATGAATGGTTTCTTTTCTTCTTTTTGAATACATGGATGATTCTCAATAATATAGAGATTCCTCCCTCTTTTTATACATTAGAAACCATAAAACAAATCAACCTTTTCACATTTCTATTAGGATTTCTTTTATTATTTATGTGCATGGAATTTCATTGACATGATATCATATTGATTATGCATGATATTTTCCATTTTTTAATACCAAGTAATGCAAGACACATTGATTAGAATTATTGAATCATAACATATTTCTCTTTATAATTTTTCATGAATGATGAATGATATCAGATCCCTCATTGATGCATCCACAGAATTTTTCATATGATCACAAAAATTAAAACGGTAACATGTGTGAATATTTGTACTAGCAGGAGATCAATATAATTTCTTCCCAATTAATTGAACATAGAGATCATAGATTTATTTTTTTTGAAAAAATAATGATCCCTTCAATAATTAGTTATTTTAGAATATTTCACTAAATCTTTTATAAGTTTCATATGGGAAAGGTGTTGTTGGCATGGACTTATATTTTTTTCCGGATTCACATTAATGGGTTCTCAACCATACAATCTTTATTCCATTTTGATTTTATGAGGTCTGAATATTTATAATATCTAATAATATTTATTTCCAGTTACAAAAGACATGAATTTTTCATGGGGTTCCCCTTTCAGCTATTCAACCTGGCAGTAATTGCATCTCTTTCAATTAGGTTATTATGGGCTTGCTTATTTGACCATTTTTTAGTTTAGGTTCATCTTTTTTGGGAAAAAAATTATTTTATTATAGTTTCTTTTACATATGGAAATCTATTTTTGAAGTTTTGGGGATTCTAGCTCAAAACCTCTATTGTTGTATTTTATTTTCTTTCTCCATATACATTCTATTGTTGTAGTTTTTTTACTTTTAGCTCATACCATCTATTTCATTAGTTTAGGGTTTTCAAGATCAAACCCTCTAATTTTTTATTATAGGTTCTTTTATCTTGAATATTCTATTATTTTAATTTATGGTCTTTCAGCTTGAGCAGTTGGATTCTATATTTAGTGACTTTTATCATGGTACTTATCTTACATTAGTATTATGTATTTTAACGTGTAACATATGATTCTATAGTCTAGGATATTATAATCGGAACCTTCAATTATTGTAGGTTAGGTTATTTTATCGTGTACCTTCAATTATTGTAGTTTAAGGATTTTTAATGTGGACTATCGATTATAGTTTTATGTTTATTTTAGAAAAAACCCATATAATACTGTTGTTTATGGTCTACTAGATCAGACCTCATATTTCTTGTATTTAATCATGGGTATTCATGAAGGGTTCAATTATTATACAAACTTGATGTTATTTTGATGAATGAGTGTCCATGTAGGGTTCTGATACCCTGCATTGTTAAATGAAATTCTAAAAGAAGAATTCTCATGAAGTGTTCTAGTAACATGCATTCTTATTGAAAATATTATGGATGAACATCCATGATGTTTCATGAAAACCTAAATCAATTATGAGTTCTGGATTGATTGAAGGGCCAAATAGTAGGGTTTTTGAGTTTTCATGGATAGTTTGAATATTGGTTTTGTAAGTCACCTATATTGAATCTTGAATAGAGGAATGTGGAATGGGGTCTACATGTTGGGATGATCACAAAACACCCAAAGGTGATGAGTTCCACTATGGTGTTTCTAGGGATCATAGGGATTTTATGTTCTTTCCTTCATGGGATGATTCTTCTAGTTAATGGGTTAATTTCCCTTAGGAATTATCACATAGGGTATGCATGTGTGGTTATGCAGAGGCATCCTCACTTCATTACAAGGTTCTTGGAATATTAGGGAAGATTCAAGCATTTGGCGAATGTTGTGGGGTATGGAGAGTTATCTAGGAGTGGTATTAGAATCCTTGGGTAGATCAGTTTGTAGTTGGGAAGCTCAGGCCCTACACCATGTGGGTTTGAGTGATGTGGTGTGGGCCATCAAAAAGCTCAAGAATAGAATATTCATTCTTTGAGAAAGTGAATAATACACAACGATGTAATGTCGATGATTTCGAATCCTCTTGTATAGTCTAGTTCTAGGGATTTTAAATCACTTTCTTAGAATATCTATGTTAACTAGATTTCGAATCCTATGGGTATAAGAAAACCATTGATAATGGTGGGAGTACATTTTCTATGCAGTTTGGAAATTAACTCCTAGGTTTATGGGGGGCCTCTTTTCTTGAACAAGACATCCTCCAGGAACTAGCACTTTAGAATTCATCCATTCACCAGTGAATCCAAATAGGGACCCATTGGGACAACCATTCATTTCTAATGTGTATAACCTAGAGAAATAACTCATGTATATGGGGTTCTAATATATGGGTGTGAACTTATGAAATTGGTTGTGTCAGCTTGGACATAAAAGATATGAAGGTGTTTTATGAAAAATATCAACGTTAACAAGGGTTCAATCATAATGAAAGTTGTTTCCATGCCTCGGGAACATATTTTCATAGATAGGAGATCTGATAATTCATTTCACTATATTTTTTAGGCCAGGGATTCTTGTGGGAATATGTTGGTTTTTACATGATCCACATGATGGTCCCTATGGGCTATATGACATATTTATTTATTCATTATCTTTTTCATAAACTATATATTTAATGATTTTAGTGAGAAAAAAACTGAATTTTTCTCATACTTCACTCTACTAGTCGTAATCTTTAAAAGTTTTATGTATCATTCTATAGATATTTAGGGTATTATAATTTGGGTCATAAATGGATAATATTTTAGTTCATAAATATTTGAACAAAGGGAATTCAGTTTAAATTAATGATTCATGTGAAACTTATAGGAGGGTATTGTTACGCGACAACCTAATTAATTTTCACAAGGTCAAGAGTACTCTAACATCATTTTGAAGATAAGATGAGAGTGTTGTCAATCATGGCTCAAGGTTCTCTATTCAAGAGTAAGGTTATGACATAGTCATTCCAAAAAATGATCATGAATCACTCTTTGGTGATGAGGCCCACTATGATTATGTCATTAATCACAAAGATTATAAGTTCCTTTCATATAGGTCCATGAATCCTCTAGTTCATGGTTCCAAGGCCCTTACAAATATCCACCTCTTACATCAACAAACAAATAGTTCATTTCTTCTTTTTAAGGAATGTGAAGGGTTCACGAGAACATGATATTCTCTATACAAAATATTATATCTCGGGATAAAGGTGCTTCAATGATAATGGAAAAAACTCATACTCTGGTTGAGTAGGGTAATTCTCTTATGGTCCTTCAATAATGAATTATTATGGTTGATTGTGTGAACATTTTAACATCAAGTGGTGTGGAATTATTTTCTTTGTTGAATAAATCTATGTAACAAGGTCGTTTTCGTTGTAGTTTAACATCATGATGCACTAAAATTTTCAGTATGATAAATGTCTAACTCATGGAAATTGGTTATTTACATAAGATTCATACACAAAGATTATGTATTTCATGAAAATGATTTTATAATATTTCATTGATATGTGAATCCAGTGGAAATTTTGGTTTTTGGTAAGTTTAAATAATAATCCAATAATTTATTAGTTACATGTAGTTGGAAACTAGTGGGTACATGTCATCCATTTATAATGGTGGAATCCCATATTCCACACATTTATGAAAATAACTCCTGGTTTTTTGGGTTAATCTTCTTTGGGAACAAAATATCTTCTAGTTAAAAAATAATTGGATTTATGTTATTCGATAATGATTCCTTTCAGGGTACCTTTGGATTAACTATTCCAAGATACAAATTAACTATAGGCGATGCCTACTAAAAAGGGGACACAAGGTCCATGGGGTTCCAAAAGAATGACATAAACTACTGGAATTTATTGGTAACAACTCATATAGTGAAGATATAATGTTTTTTCTTGGAGAACATTAGATTCATGAAGGGATGAAGAACCCCTTAAGTCTAGTCCAATGCGCACTGAAAAAAATGGAAGTGAAGTGATAAATCTTTGGATTCAGAAGTACAAAATCACATGAGGGGATTATTTATTCAATTTGAATACCAGTGGTTTTACATTTTAATGATATGAAACAATGATGTTGTTAGGTAGTTTAATATCATGAAACTAGGATGTGGTTTTGCATCATTAGATAAAAAACAACTTGACCACACTCAATAGAGTGACTATTACGTTTCCCTAAGAACACATGGGTTATTCTCGTTGTGAGAAACAAGGAAAATAGAATACTAATTTTTTTTGTGAGTTTTCATGCTAGGTAATATGTGGGGATACTCACATTTTGATATGAGTGGGGGTGTCTAGTGAAATTAGGATCTCATCAATGCACATGGTTGGGAATTATCAGAATTCACTGTTCTGCCTAAACATTAGGATCTGTAAATCACTATCTATCCCATAGTATAACAATCATCCAATACACATTTTTTTAATTTAGTTAATACCTTATTCAAATCTGTAGCATATGAAAAAGATGGTGGATTTTTGTCCATATCAGTACATCTAGACCTGGGGTTTGAGGTTTGAGCATCACTATGTAAACTATTGTGGAAATAATCCATCCACTTATAGTTATAATATAAATTTCGTGTAGTTTATAATCTTGCTACCTGGAATTTTTATGTGATGGAATAAAATTTTATGTCATTATACATCCCTCTTTTATTTGGGGAAAATGGATAATGTGTATCTATATCATGAAGTTTTAAAGGTTTGGATCCAAATGGATTTCTTAGCATAAGAAATTTTTGCCTTCATGGGGGATATTTACCATAAAATGAAATTGTATAAGATGTAAATTCCTTTATATTTCATTGAAGAAGAGTGTGATGAATATATGAGTAACATTGATGGTATATAAATCCACTTTAATTATTGGGTTATGGTTATGTAAATCATAAACCAAGAATAACTTAGTTAAATGCAGGCGGAAATCGGTGGGTTCAAGTCAGCCATTGATAATAGTAGAAGGCCATATTCTGTGATGTTTGGATGATAACTCAGTGATTTAAGGGGGAGCACTCCACTAGGACTAACCATCGTGTTGGAAGATGATCTTTATAATTGTTTCATCCAGTAGTGAATCATATTATGGACCCTTTTGATTACTCATTCCCTATTACTAGTTTTCTATATTGGTGAAAAATGATAAAGGGCTCCGAAAGATCATCGGTTTCCAAGAGAAGGATATTAACTCAATTAATTGGTTAGTACCAACTCAGATATTGAAGATATGATGTTGGTTTATGGAGAATATAGGATTCATTAATTGTTCAATCATCCTAAAGGAGACACCAATGTGTATTAAAAAAAATTTGGTGAAGGGTTATGAAATGAAATTGTTCAGTACACTATGATTAGGTTGTGAAATTTTTGGAGTGAATACCTCTTGTCATACTGTTTAACACCACGTGACAAGGTTGTTGTAACATTATTTAATATCATGTTAGTAGTAAGTGATCATGTAGTTTAATAACAAGTGTCTAGGACACAGTTCCTTATCCAAGACACATCTCAGTTGCTTGGGCCAAATCGTCTTTCCAGGTTCCCTAATATCACATGTACCATGATGGATCTGAGGAACAAGGGATAATTGGGTAATTGATTAATTCATGAGAGAGTACATGACGAGGACTATGTGTAGTTGATCACTATTTATCCGGGAAGAAATCATCAACTTAGATCTTTCTCTGATCTGGATTAAGAGTGGTAATTACTCGTGTATGGGCCAGTAATAGAGGATCTGGGCATCCATATGTATCATGTGATGTCATGAATCAATCCACACATAGTTCTAATATATTTCCTTACATAGTTCAAGACCAAATTTACATATGGGTCATATTTTATCAACATATATATTGCATATGGACCCATGATTGGATATCTGGGAATCAGTAAATATCCTTTTGTAATGGAATTAATCTACAAGTTGATATTGAAAGTGAAAATTTAATGCACAATGTTTATCCATATCAAGAGATAAAGTAAATTTTTTTACTATTTATGTCATGGATAGAACCATGATTTGAGATATGGGCATCCCTATGTATAGTATAGTAATATGAATCCATCCACATGTAGTTTTTGAATGAAAAACACTCCACGCCAGTCTAACCGAAATTAAAAGGAAGGTATTATTTAATTTATATTGTTAATGGGATGAGGATTTCAGATCTGTTGGTCCCTACATATCATGTGGTAGTAGGAATCAAGCCACACATATTTCTTGAATGGGGATATTACTTATAAGTATCTGACTCTAACATAGGAATGGAATTAATTTATTTTTCTTTTGCATTGATCTTCATCATTTGTAATGAACCTTATATGATGTAATGTTATCCAAGAAATTTAACATAATATGATATGGACATATTAAATGTAGTTTTACATCATGTGGTATGGATTTATTCCATTATATTTAATTTCTTACAATAAGGATATCTTCTATATAGTTTAATATCATGTTATAGGGACAAATGATGTTATTCGGTTCAAATTCATGGGGCCTTTACTTGAAATCCCTTATGTGATCTATAAAAAATACATTTTGAGAAACTTTTACATGTGGGGGTGGGGGTGAAGCATGTTCTTCATTCATTTTGTACATTCAATTAGATCCATTTGAATTGACCTTATATATTATGTAAGGCCCTTCCCAAATGGATTTCAGCGATAGAGGTTTCATTTATGGTATCATTCGAGTTCTGAGAGCCAATTCAAATTCTTTTTTTAGGTAATGAGTGGACGTGATCCTTTTTATTTGATGCTCACATTATTCAATTTTGATGATTTTAGAGGATGTTAAGTGTGTATAATCATTTCTCCTAGAAACATTTGGACTCATCCTATTGATTTATTCAATAGATCATCATATGAGAGTTAACTAAAAATAGTTATTGTGATCAAGGGTAACTGGACTTCAATGGGTAGAACTACGTTAGTTCCTTACACACACAAAAACATGGACTCACTTTTCTTGTAGTGCATGTGCTTTTATGGTATTCCCATAAAGCACGAAAGAGATTGTTTCTACAAGAATTCATCTCATTTTTCACCACTCTTTGGATGATATTTGATATAGACCTTTTAAAGGACTCTATCTATCCATTTTTTACTACATTCTAGAAGGATGAATAGTTCGATTCAATTTTTTACTCCTTGTACAATTTTATTAATTTATAAGAGCATATGTTGGTGTCATTTTACATATATATCATGTAAGGGTCAAAAAATACGGGGTTGATGTTAAACATTAGGATGTAAAATAAATTCTCCATCTCCAATTCCTATAGGGGTACTGACTCATCCCATTCAAAAAATAATTTTGTGGGAGTAAGAATATAATTAAACTACTTAACTTTAACAGGGGATATAACCCCACAAAATCCATTCCCCAAATAAAAAATTTCCATTAATGTTTATCTATATTTAGAAACTCTAAACGATGATGGATTAATTTTTTAGGATTATGGAATGCATAAAATTTTAGGTTGAATTCCACTTAGTGTTGTATCATTTTTTCACAAGTAAACAAGCCTCCTAATTTAGTGGGAGAGTCTGGTCCTAGTCTGATGTGATCCACTGGATCGTGCATGAACTTCTTCCACCATGGTGTTAATATCTTCTTATGATATGAACCTGAGGATTATACTATTAAATTCAATTTTAGAGGGAGTTTTTCACATTTGGAACTTCATTAAGGGTAGGATTCTCTAAACAACATTGATTTTGTTCCCTTTTGGATCAATTTAATAAGAGGGTCCCATTATAGAGGTAATCAACTATGGGACCCATCCATATAAGGGAGGATATCAGTTTATAATGATCTGGGGTAGTTTTGAAGCGATTTAGATCCTCCAAGTCCTAAATGATTACTAATGAGACCACCCTTCGGTGCATGATGTGGAAAACTACTTCATCTTTATGATATTTTTCCAGAGATGTGGAAACATTAGATAGTGTTTTGAGACAATTTTTTTTTCTTTAGGTATCTGATGCAATATTGGTTCAAAAGAGAATCATGACATCAATCCTCTAATGTAACTAATGATAGGGTATAATTATTCCTTCTCAATGGAATAATCTGCAATGGTTTGTTCAATCACCATCTCCAAATCACCTTGGATATTCATGTATGGTATTTGCATATGGAGGTTTATTTTCCAGCTGTTAATGAGATTTTGGCAACCTACCTCTTTATTAGTGTAGAATACAGATAGTGAGAAAGTGTTGGGAACATTATATTTGTCTAGGTAATCAAATACAATCCACAGACAGTCCTGATTGAGCTTCATGTTTTCTATCCTATTTCTAAGAGGACTTCAGGATGCACTGTAAAAAATTATATTCACAGTGTATCATCGGTAAAGAAAACTTCGTCATATAGAAGATTCGTGTCTACTGGTGTACTTTATATGGTGGTATGTGTTTATGTAAATCACAAGGGGTCTTCAAGTTAACTACCTTCTAGGACATTAATTGATTAGCATTTTGTTTTAGAATAACCTCCCATGTGTGTAAATTCTTAGTCAAAATTGTGGATCCAAGGATATACTTGAGTGGTTCAATATGAGAGAACAAGTATATTTTCAGACCAGATAGTATTATCTCGTCATTTTCACTATAATACTATGTGTGAGACAGTTCTTCTTAATATCTGACTATCAAGTATAAATACATAATATCATTCAAATTAGATAGTATATGACCTTTTCATACCCTGGATCATTTTTCTATGTGAGTATAGCACCATGAGATTGTCCTGTAGTAGACACATATAAGTTAAGTGGCTCACATCAACCAAAAGAATCAAGACTGGTGGGTATATAATTTACTTATTTAAATAATCAATGGATTTTTAGGAGTCATCATCCCATTATTAGGAAACTCCATTCTTATTTATATTACTAAATTGAAGTGATTTCACAGCTTGGTTAGCTATAGAACACACAGTGTATGTGAGGTTCCCTTAGACCACCCCTCAGTTCCATAATATTCCACTAGGGTGACATATCTAGGATTTCAATATAATTTTAATGATCGAACTCAATACCACAGTGGAATACCACAAATCTATGGAATTTCCCTTCTATGACTATAAAAACACACTTCATAGGATTCATTTTCTAATTGTAATTCAAAAAATGGGAATATATTTTTTCAATATCCAAGATTTGATCACATTAATGTTGATATTTTCTTACCAGGTTATTGTTGAGTCAATAAGGTTTTCCTTATGAATTTTCCATTCCTTCTTGTTTTGAAAATCACAAACACCTTATCTTTTAAAAAATCACTTTTATAAGGAAAATTGCTTTTATAAGGAAAATCTCTTTTGTAAGAAAAATTATCCTTATCATTTTTTCATCCTTATTTTTCTTAAGTATAAGATTCGGATTCATTTCTATATTCTCATAATTGTTTGAAACATTGATATGAATTATTCTGTTTTAGGATCCGAATTCTGGATGAGAACTGTAATAAAGTGTCACTCCGAATTCCAGATGAGAACTGTGATATGGTTTCATTCCGAATTCCGGATACGAACTCGGATTAAGTTCTACTCCGAATTCAGGATATGAATCCTTATGAAGTTCGACATCGAATTCTCATTACGAATTCTGATGACGAATTCTCATTACGAATTCTGATGACGAATTCTCATTACGATTTCTGATGATGAATTCTCATTCCGATTTCTCATTCCAAATTCACCTATTAAACAGAATCTGAGCATCTTTGTTTTATACACTCCGAATTTATTTATGCTCCGAAAATTATTTTTGGTTAGACTCCGAACTTTCACTTTGCTTACGTTGTTATAATCTGTCTACTCTTTAATATTTTTCTCTCACTCCAAACATTCACTCAGAATATTCACTCCGAACTTTTTAAGACTTAAAACGATGTCATACATTCTGTTTCATTTATTTTGATATAAAACGATGTCATCTATTCTGTTATAAACTAACCGTTGGTTAAGTTACACGTGTACAGGTCCCTCCGATTTTTAAGGAAAATATGACCGTTGGAGAGGAGGCCGACCTTGCCTATAAATAGGAGCTCATTTGAATGACCTCAAAAAAAATAGAAGTTAATCAATCTAGAGACCACACGTTGTTAAGTTGATTTCTAGAGAGAGAAATATTTTCATGCCTTGTGCATACTGAACTGCTCGTTCAATTTTTTCTTCACGCGACTCTGATTGTTGGTAATTACATTCGAGGACTTCCGGGGATAGGAAGAAAGAGGTGCCGACTACCTTGAAGTTGAGGGATAGACAGAGGTGAACAACTACCATGAAGTTGAGGGCTTGCGGGGATAGAAAGACAGAGACTCCAATCTTCGTATCGAGGGCTTACCCTGGTGTGGGTAAGACAGACTTTCATGAAAGTATAAATCAAGGTACTTTTATCCAAGGTTGTTGGATACCCTTCTCTTTGGGTTAAAAGACTTATATCTTGTTACTTGGAGTTTTACTACTTGTCTGTTTCCGCTGCATTCTGTATTTTAAGGAATCTATAACTTACTTATACTTCCTTACATGTACTCTATTTCATTTAGATTCTATACGCTTTAAGGTAGAATCTCATATTGTAATCTTTTGTTATGTTTCAATTTCCGGAACCATATTTCTGAAACCTACTTTCGGAATCTCTTTCCATGTTTTCATTTGGTTTTAGAGGTGTTGTGAATTTGCATTGTTTAATCGTTGTTAAACTTATCCCTTTACTTTTCTTAAGGACACTATAGTCATTCATAACTATCTTTAAAGGTTCCAAAGGAATTTTTAAAGTATAAAATTCACACCCCTCTTGTATATTGAGCATCTACATCATTATTTCGATCCTACAATTGGTATCAGAGGAGGTATCTGAAATACTTTTTCTCACGTATAAGTTTTTCTTTCTCTCTTTCTCATTCCTATCTTTTCCATTCCGAACCTTTCCATTCCGAAATTTTTCATTCCAAACATTGTTATTACGAATTTCTTCCACTAAAAAGTTTGTGTGCCAAAGGTTTTTAAGTATGGAAGGAATTAATGTTTGATATATTGATAATCTAAATCCTACAAGACCACCAATATTTAATGGTAACGAATATGAATACTGGAGAGATCGAATGAAGACTTTTGTTATCAATACTGGAGTGGACAACTTCATTATGCTTACTGGTGATTATAAAATTCCTGATAAGGAAGGTAGAACTTTTACTAACTAGGAAAAGAAAGAGTATCAACTCAATTATAATGTACGCAATACCTTACTTTGTTCAATGACAAGAAATATATATAGAAAAATTTCTTCTTGTGAAGCAGCTAATTGTATCTAGAAGAAGATAGAAGTTACACACTTTGGAACATCTAAAGTGATCGAGACTAGGAGAGCTATGCTTAGAGATGAATATCATGGCTTCAATTTTCCTTATGGAGAACCAATATGTAAAGTTCAACATAGGTTTATGACTATAGTCAATAGCTAACAGTCTATGGGAGAAAAGGGATTAGATGATGAAGCTCTTGTGGATAAGATAATTGATATTATGCCCAATGAGTGGGAATCGAAAAGATCTGCTATAGATGAGAACATGAAGGCCACTCAAATTTCTCTTGATGAGTTATTTGGAACTCTTCTCCAACATGAAACCAGAATGAAGAGAGATGCTGACAACATCAAAAAGAAGAATGGAAATGGTACTGTTTATTTTACAACAACATCAAATCATATGAAATCTAAGACTCCTGAGAGAGTAACCAGATCCAAGTCTAAGAAGATGGTTGTTCAATCAGATTCTAGTGAGAGTGAAATATCAGAAAATGAATTAGCAAATATTTCTTGAAGGATGAAGAACATAGCTGGCCAAAAAAATTTCTAATCCAAGAATAAAAAAAGGACAGGAAAGATAAAAAGATGGAGAAGTTACTTGTTATGAGTGCAAGAGAGCTGGACATATTAGACCAGATTTCCCTTTGCTCATAAAGAAAGAATGGAAAGAAAGGCATTCAGACAGGAACAGAAAGAAGTATTATAAAGCCAAAGCGAAGAAAGTTCTGAAATATAGTGACATCTGGAGTGTAAGTGGTGGTGACTCTTCAGATGAATCTTCTAATTACGAATATTCAGGACAGAAGAATCTTGGTCTTATAGCCAGATTGCCTATTAATAATCATTGTTTTATGGCTAAGGTACGAAATGTTGAATCATTGACCAATATTTCTTCAATTACTAATAATAGTAAGTATTATAACTCTTCTGATGATGAATCCTCTTCGGATGAAGAAAATACTTTACCTACTTAGGAAGAAGTCTCTAGGTTTGCTGAACTTCTTGAAATTGAGAATTCCAAACTCAATAAAAAACTTGATAAGGCAAAATCTAGGAATTCTATTTTTACAAAAGGGATATCAGATCATTCTATATATCTTGATTGGGAAAATGATGATTTTGAAAGTATTTCAAAAAATATTTAGGAAGTATGTTCTGAGAAGAACAAACTTTTTAAAGAGTTAGAAACAGTAATTTCTAAGAATAATGTTTTCGACCCTAGCTCTAGTTCTAAAACTAATGATTTGGAGGACAAAAACATGGTTATAAAACTCAAGTATGAAATTTTTTCCTTAAAGAAGTGTTTATCAATCTTTACCCATGGTAAGGAAAATTTTGATAAAATGTATTCCCAAATACGACCTTTATGAAATAAATCTGGATTTGGTTATACCCATGCAAAACCAATTTTTAGTGACAATTATTTTGTTCCTCAAAGTGCCCCATTTTGTACTAAGTGTCCATGTGGTGGCCACTGGGAAAATAATTGTTCCTTAAACAAAACCCAATCTCTAGGATTTTACAAAGCTTACTTTTCGTAAAAATATGTGGGTACCTAAAATTTTGTTTTCTGGAAATCTCGGATCCAAACAAGTTTGGATTCCGAAAGTCTAATTATCTTCTTGATTTCATGAAAATAAAGAGAGTACCATCAACAATACATGATACATGGATAGTGGATGTTCCTGGGACATGACTGGTAACAAAAGATATTTTGAAAATATTATCAAAATGAAAGGAGATATTATTCTTCAGTTTATCAGAACGCAATATCAACTTGCTGATATTTTCACAAAATTATTTCCTTATAATAGATTTTAATACATTAAACATATGTTATGAATGATAACTATAAGGTAATAATTCTTCATTAACTTTATGTTGAAAAGTCTCCTTACAGTAATAAACTCCTTTTCAAAGGGGGGTCACATTTGGTTGTTAGAGTAACTAAGTTTTTTTTCTTTCTTTCAAAAGATTGTTTTCAATCTTTTCGGAACAAAAATTCTGGAATGGGAATTTCTGGAACTAAAATTTTCCAGAATGGATATTTTCGTATAGAAAATTTCAGGAATGGAAATCTTCGTATTGAAAACATCCGGAATTGAAAATTTTGTACTGGTATTTTCATAACGAGATTTTCGTACCGAATCATTCATAATGAGCTTTTCATTTTCAAATTTTGTAATGAAATTTTCATACTGAGTTTTTCGTAATGAGTTTCTTTTTCGTAGTGAGTTTTGCGAACTATGTCTTTTCGTAGTAAAGTTTTTTTTCGTAGTTTTCTTAAGAATGTTACCCATTAGGAATAATCCTCCTAAGCCAATCCGAAAGGTATGATTTCCTTACTCAAGTTTTCGTAATCATACTTTACCTGCTGGCATTTTCTTATATTTTGTTTTCAGATTATAATTTTTCTTAAATCATAGTTTTAATAAAATCCTCAAATGATCGGATTCAAGTTTTCTTGAGAATTGGTTTTCAACCATGATATCTGATCTCAGCTTGTCACAACCATTCGATCGACCGTGGAAGTTGAACCGTCTTCTCGTTGCCGATATAAAGGGGACCCCAAATGGTTGTCCCACATCGGTTTTCAAGCTCCAGTATCTCGAAGCTCTGCCTATCTGTTTTAAGACCATTCCGAACTTTAGCTTTCTCCATTCAGAACTTCTCAGAGGTCTTCAGATCCGAATGTCTGTGGAAGTAGCTTCTCAAGACATGTCTTCCTCTAAGACAATTTCAATGTGGTTAGTATATCGAGAAAGGTTGGTTCATCCTGATTTCTTCAACAAGTATGATTCTCTTATATCCAATAATATTAAACTCAATGGATGGGAAGATGTTACGGTGTCTATGCCTGGGAATCAAGATGAAGTATTTTCGGATTTACTTATAGAATTCGATGAGACAGTTTCCTTCTTTAAGGAAAATGATAGGTATAAATTTTCATTTAAGTCTTATAGAAAGACTTATAAACTTTCGTATGTAAAGGCAGCTAGCTTGGTAGGGATGACCTATGAATGAGAAGCTGAGTTTATTTCTCATGTGTTGCCGGATTCAAAGGGAAGATTCGACATGAAAAAGGCATTAGAGACTCTCGGACTGTCAGATGACAAGGCTCGGAATATTGCTTCTCTGTCTATGAATTTCTGGATTCTAGAGTTATGGGTACAAGGCCTTATCGTACCGAGAAAGGGTGACAAAGATAGTTTGAAGAAGAGTGAGATCTACATCCTAGATTTTATGATAAATCTGAGGAATTTTAATCTGCTGAAACACATTCATATTACCTTTGATAATGTTAATAAAGGGAATTTGAGAGCTCAGATAATAATGTATCCAGCAATCCTCTCAAAGTTGATAGTTCGGTGCCTTGAGTCTTTCAAGGAGGCTTGCAAGTCTACGCCAAGAGTTTTAAAGATTATGTTAGTGAGTGATGGTACACTCAAAAGGATGGATGTAGCCTTTGACAAGAAGACTGGTCAGTTTATTGATTTACCCGCTCAAGAAGAAACGATTCTGAAAGTTGCTGATCCGGAATCCTCTAAGCCAGTGAGGAAGAGAAAGTTGAAAGGTGTTGAAGTTGAAGCAGAGAATCCCAAGTCTAAGGATGTTCATTCTGCACCTCCAAAACCGAAGAAGATGAAAGCTTACCCAGATGAGGTAGGTTCTAAATGGAGGGAAATCAAAGAAAAGAGAGTGCAAGGGGAGCATCAGTTTGGCTTGGATCCTGTGGAGGCAAAGGCCTTGAAGGAAAGAACTGCGGATGAGCTATAAAAACATGTCAATGAAAAGAAGCTTAATAAGAAGATGTCTGAAGCTGAGGTAGCTCAGGCTTTGTTGAAGTTTAATGAGATGGTTTCAGCAAACATTCCTATTCCGAGATCTTTTTTTATGGAATCTCTACCTGAGGTCCCAGGAAGAAACATTGTTGCTCAGGAAGAGGCAGTAGCTAAGCCTGTTGAGGAAATAGAGCAGATTGAGTAAGTGGAAGAAGAAGAAGCTTTTGCTGAAGGAATTGGTGAAACCAGAGATGTTTTAAAGCAAGTAGATGATTATAAGAGGACTCTTTCGGAACATTTGTCGCTCTGAACCTCAGAAGCTGAGTCTTCTAAGTTAGTCACTACAATGATGGTTGAGGAGAAAGGAGAAGAAGAAGTAGCTTATCATGAAGAGGAAGAACAACTTCTACATGATATTTCTCAAATGGAGAATGTATAGGTTGGTGCTCAGAAAGTTTCTGATGAGGACGACAATATTATTCAAGTGTCTGACTGTGAAAAGAGAACTCCAGAACAGGAATCCATTCCGAAAAAGGAAAAGGGAAAACAACTTGTTATTGATACCCTGAGCTCAGTGGTAGTAAAGAGAAGGGAAGTTGGTGACTCTTCTAAGAAAAAGGATGAGCATGTTTAAGAAGAATATTATCCAAGAAAAGTTTCGGATTCGGAGTCATCTTCGTTGGGGCGAGACTTTGTTGTTCAGTCATTAAAGAAGTTGGTAGGTACTATTCCGAATTTCTCAAGTATTGATTCATGATGCCAGATTCTCCAACATGCTTTGAATCAGAATACAGAATCCATATCTATGGTTATGGGAAAATGTGTTGAGATAGAGGCTCAGTTCAAAAATTTCATTGTTGGCTATGAATCCCACAAAAGATCATGCAAGAGGATGACTAGTTGTTCGAGGACGACTGTAGAAGAGATGAGGCTCTTTGAGGAATTCCAAGACAATGTGAAGGATGCCTTTGAAACAGAAGATAGGAAGATAAATGAGCTTACATCATCCTTTGAAGAAAAGCTGATATATGAAAAGAATTTCCGGATTCAAGATGTCAGAGATCTGAATGGGAAGCTAAATTCTGTTTCTCAAAATAGATGTTTGAAAGGGATCATCAGATTGAGTTTGAAGAGAAATTGAATCCTCGAGAAGAAAAGTTTAAAGCTCTGGAATAAAATCTTAAAGCTCGGGAAGAAATGATTGAAGTTCAAAGTGCAAGAATTTTTGTGTTAGAGAAGCAAGCCGAGGAAGACCATAAAGACTTGAAGAAGATAAAGACTATTCTTAAGGGTCTCATGGAGAAGGAAAAAGATCCAAAATAGATAGATCCGATATTTTGTTGTATCTAATATTCTTTTTTGTTGAGCGTAATGAAAAATTGTGCTTTCTCGTTTCTTTTATTGTTGCTGCTATTTTTTTGAGGTACTTTGTTATATTTTCCATTCCCTCGAATTCATTTTGAAAATCACAAAGGTGGAGAAGGAAAAGAACCCTACTAAAGGGGGAAAAATAATCTTAACAAAGGGTGAGAAAGAAAACAAACTCTAATAAGATTTTATCTAAGGGGGAGTTTTTCATTAAAGAAGACTTTCTTATTCGTAATGAAATATCATTCTGGAAATCTAGAAGACGATCATCAGAGTTTCAAAGCCTAAGGTGGAGTTAGTCGTATTCATCAATATCCTTAAATGAAAGGGAGCTAAGCCTTTATGTTTTATTTCTTCTTAGAATTTATTCTTTGTAAGGATGTTTGTTCTTTCCAAAAAGGGGGATATTGTTGAGTTAATAAGGTTTTCCTTATGACTTTTCCATTCCTTCTTGTTTTGAAAATCACAAACACCATATCTTTAAGAAAATCACTTTTATAAGGAAAATTGGTTTTATAAGGAAAATCGCTTTTGTAAGAAAAATTATCCTTATCATTTTTTTCATCCATATTTTTCTTAAGTATAAGATTCGGATTCATTTCTATAATCTCAGAATTGTTTGAAACTTTGATATGAAGTATCTTGTTTTAGGATCCAAATTCTGGATGAGAACTGTAATAAAGTTTCACTCCGAATTCCAGATGAGAACTGTGATAAAGTTTCATTCCGAATTCTAAATACGAAGTTTGATTAGGTTCTACTCTGAATTCAGGATACAAATCCTTATGAAGTTCGACATCGAATTCTCATTAAGAATTCGGATGACGAATTCTCATTAAGAATTCTGATGACGAATTCTCATTACGATTTCTGATGATGAATTCTCATTACGAATTCTGATGAGGAAGTATCATTACGAATTCTGATGACGAATTCTCATTCCGAATTCTCATTCTGAATTCACCTATTAAACAGAATCTGATCATCTTTGTTTTATACACTCCGAATTTATTTAGACTCCGAAAAGTATTTTTGGTTAGACTCCGAACTTTCACTTTGCTTACGTTGTTATAATCTGTCTACTCTTTAATATTTTTCTCTCACTCTGAACATTCACTCTGAATCATCACTCCGAACATTTTAAGACTTAAAATGATGTCGTACATTCTGTTTCATTTATTTTATTATAAAACGATGTTTTCTATTCAGTTATAAACTAAGAATTAGTTAATTTACACGTGTACAGGTCCCTCAGATTTTTAAGGAAAATATGACCGTTCGAAAGGAGGCCGACCTTGCCTATAAATAAGAGCTCATTTGAAAGAGCTCAAAAAAAAAAGAATAGAGAAGTTGATCAATCTAGAGACCACACGCTGCTAAGGTGATTTCTAGAGAGAGAAAGCTTTTCATGCCTTGTGCGTACTGAACCGCTCGTTCAGTTTTTGCTTTGTGCGACTCCGAATGTTGGTAATTACATTCGAGGACTTCCGGGGATCGGATGACAGAGGTGCCGACTACCTTGAAGTTGAGGGTTTCCTTACTGAGGAAGACAAAGGTGACCATCTACATTGATGTTGAGGGATTCCGGGGATAGCAATACAGATAATCCGATATTCGTATCGAGGGCTTACCCTGGTGTGGGTAAGACAGACTTTCTTGAAAGTATAAATCAAGGGACCTTTATCCAAGGTTGTTGGATAGCATTCTATTTGGATTAAAAGACTTATATCTTTTTACTTGTAGTTTTACTACTTGTGTGTTTCTGCTACATTTTTTATTTTAAGGAAAGTATAACTTACTTATACTTCCTTACTTGTACTCTATTTCATTTAGATTCTATACGCTTTAAGGTAGAATCTCATATTGAAAACTTTTGTTAAGTTTTAATTTCCGGAACCATATTTCCAGAACCTACTTTCAGAATCTCTTTCCATGTTTTCATTTGGTGTTAGAGGTTTTGTGAATTTTCTTAGTTTAATCTTTGTTAAACATAGCCATTTCCTTTGCTTAAGGAAACCATAGTTATTCATAACTAACTTTAAAGGTTCCAAAGGTGTTTTTAATGTATAAAATTCACCCCCCCTCATTTATATTGAGCATCTACATCATTATTTCGATCCTACAGTTATCAATATAACATTCTTCTATTTTTCCCACAAAGGGATTGAATACATGATGTGTAGCCTATTATAAAGTTGCATCACAACTCTTTTATACAGAGGGAATTTCCTAATAGGATAATATCCTCTAAGGTAGATTGATGTTGATTATTTCCTCATCTTTAGAGGACATTATAATTTGAATATACCCTGAATACCCAGCCATCAAGGAAAGGAATTGGATGAAAATATTTTCATTGACCAAAAGTTCTATGATTGGGAATGGGAAATCATCCTTCAGATTGTGTGTATTGTGTTCTCTAAAAACTGTTTAGACCCTGATCTATCGATTGTTTTTCATGATGTTGATGTTGTTTGTGAGCCATTGTGGGTACTTCACTTCCTGAAAAAAAAATCAATCAATATTTTTTCATCATCTAATTATACATTAGTATAATGAGATGGGTCAGTCCTCTTGGATACCATGTTGAAACATTGATGGCCATAAATTAATTCTAGGTGATGCATAGAAACATCGGGGTTCAACCCATGAATTTATGTTTAATTTCAAGAGAAAACATATGGAAAATGTTGTATAAATGATAAATTCAACCCCTTATCCTTTAAATTCATGATTCCTATACTCGGTGTAGGTTTTGTGTCTTCTATGGTTACTATATTAATCTATACGAGCTCAATGATGGTGGTGGAGAGGCCTTACTCAAAATATGGAGAAGTGTTCCTTTGGTTATAAACATCTTAATATGTATCTATGTCCATGGAAGAGTTTTTAGACATGGAGGGTAACCTAGGGGTATCTCTATCACTGTAGAGGTATGTGAGGCCATGTGAAGATTTATTTTCATCAGGAACATCCAGAGTCAACATAGAGAGATTCTAGAGATGCTAGTTTTCATTTATATTGATAATGAGGTCATGAGGTGGCTAGATATCCCGATTTGTATATAATTTCTTTAGGGAATCATCATGCGTTTTCTACTGGAATGAATAAATTAATGGATCCAAATATATCACTATCTTTATCAACTTTTCATTAAACCTCTTCAGATATTGTGACTATTATCACATAGAAATACTCCAATGACATTTTCATTTTATGATAGATTATTGGGATTATTGGTTCTTCCTTAGTCATGTTTATGGATTGCACATAATCATTGATAATCATATTCCATGTATTTTAATGGGTAGTCCCCAAGACATTGAAGAATAACTCATTCATATCATTATCCACCATTGTTTTTCTTCCTTCCTTCGTGTAGAAACCTTCCTCGGCGTATATGGATTCAAAAGACTTTGAATGGGTGATGTAACCATGTATTATGTCTAAATTCACATTGACAGGGTATTTCAAGAATTGATTTTATGTTGAAGGTTCCACAAATCTAGCTATGAAGCTAGGGTATTCCAAGAAATAAATTGTATGATGTGTCTTGCTGGATAATAATGAATATAGTGTTAGATTTGAGATCCCAAAATTAAGACTTGAGCTTGATCATCTTGAGATGCCTCTTCTTGGTCTTACCATACACATGAATGGTTATCTTTTTTAGAGATAATTCTATGTCACTTTATCAGAAATATTATAGTGTCCAAATTGGGATGAGTTTGTTGCATAAACATTTCTAAAATAGATCCCTTTGGATTTTGATATTTTCAATTTTTTTAAAATATATAGGGTTCTGATATGTATCTTGATATCTTATTCTCTATCATGTCTTATGGAAGAGATGGTGAAATGAAGTTCATATAGCATAATATCCAATAATTTTACCTGGATTATAGAAAATTTAATTTTCCAATCTAGTGGGTAGTAGAGGGTATAAATGAATTAATCCTTCATTAATTTTGAAGTATAGAGATCATCCCAGATTCATTTTTCGAATGGAACAACCACAAACTATTTCATAATTTCATTATTTTGTTGTGAAGGTCTCCACTTACAAATGAGTGGTTTCTCTATTTTATGTTGATTGATAGATATTGTGTTCATAGTGAACATGAATGGTTCTTGAGAATAGTTGAAGGGTATATCCTCTTTCAGTTGTGTAGTTTAGGCTACCTATCCCCTTTATTTGGGATCACCAGAAAATCACACCCCCACCATCCAATCGTGTAAGATGACTAGTCATGAATGATAACTGTAGGGATATACGGAATATCCATGATTTTATTATTATTAATTTAGTTTGGTTCTAAGGGTATTTGATTCATATATTGACTCAATGGGGATTTGATTGACATAGTGGGTTCGGCCACACTTGCCCCATACCCTATATCCATTGATTTTGCATCCTCAACACCCAAATCTTTGGTCAGATATAGGGAACTCATACTCAGAGTAATGATCATCATCAGATAAGGGATCTGTTTTGACGAATTCAATTAATATAAATAGAAATGATCTCTTCATCTTATGATGGTATTTTTTGGTGGGGTGATTCCTTTTCTCTGGTTGCTGAAGGATATAAGTCTTCAAGACTCAAATCCCGGGGAATTGATATATGTGACTCTCTCTATTATTTTTTTCTTATGTATGATGATTATTTCTTCCTCCTAAAATATTATCCAATGTAACCTTGCTAGTTAGTAGGATTTTTTGGTTTTTGATGTTTTTCTATTAAGGTGGCATGATCTCAGTCACCTGTATTTTGATTCATTTAGTTATCAAACATCTATCCATGCCTAGAATGAAATTATTTCCATTTACTAACTTCTTCTAATAGAGTTATAGTTAAAATAGTCACATGATTCATGGGATTCAATGGTATCACCGGTCTAGAATCAACCAAGCTCTGGAAAATTTATTTGAAGAAATATTATATAGGATAGTGAGACCCAACCTCTTATGAAAATGGTAGTTGTTAGGAAGATCAATATGGTTTTCCTTTTTGGGTTTCCTAGGATCTGTTATCTTGAGATTGTTATTTTCCATGTATTAAAGGAAATACAATATTACTTAGTCATTTTAGAAGCTACACACATTATTCATTTGATCCTCAATTCACATGTAACCCGGATCTCTTTTTTCATTCTTATAAAGGGTGATTTTTTTCTATTGATACTTAAAGGGATGTTCTTTATGATTCAAGAACATACTAGGTTCTCGAATAGAAACTGCTACTATTTTTATGGTGATATTAGTTGTCTTTATCTTACCAAGCCTTTCCACAATGCCGAGGGCATGGGATGATATGTGTCCCAGTTCTATTCAATGGAATCTTCTAGGTGTTCTACCATCTTTTTGTACTCGTGATATCATCTTGGAGACTTGATTATGATCAAATATGTTTTCATCTCATCAAAAATATTTTCAACATGGACTTCCATTCTTTTACATTATTATATAGGGTTACTGATTAAATAGGTTAAAACATTCCATCTGGGGATGAAGAAATAAAATCTCTCATGTCAAAAGTGGTTGCAACTTCTTAGGAAATTTTTTTTCGTAATCCATAACATAGAGAAAAACTAATAAAATAATTGATAGTGAATGACATATAATCCCATAAAAAATCTAGGTGTAAGGATATTTTACCAAATAAAAGATGGAAATATCATATTATGTAAATAATATTCTCTGTAAGTTTACCTCTGGGTAATATCGAGGGACCATTTTCTAGGTGCATTAGGAAATGATGTTTCTATGGTATTAATATAGATATCCTGCATCATTAAAGGTAGACATGATGGGATTGTCCAAAATGTATAGGGGAGAATTTTTATCTACCCATTTGCGATACATCATCATTTTTGACTGCACAAGTGGATTCCTCCCTTCCATGACTTATATTATAGTATACAAAGAGTAAATGGAATTGAGGAGTTGTGGATGTGATACTATTTGGATAACCTCCCATCTATGAGGATCCAGAAAGTCTTTATGAGGTGGCCAAATTTTCATATCACGCTAATTATAGATCTACGATAAGAAAAAATGATCACCCTAATGATAGAGAGGCTAGCATTGAAGGTGAGAAACAACTGAATCATCCTCAACATCCTAAGTTATGTCTACCATATTTCCAATTCCAGAGCTAGCTGGATGCTCGAATTCTACTCTTGAAGGTATATTAACTCTCTAGTGATATGTGTGCATAGGTATCTTTTTCTCTATCTAGAGATGATTCCCAACATGTATGTTCCCCCAATGAAGATCTTTATTGATTTATATGATATTTTGTATCTCATTCCCATACCAAGATATTTGTTCCTCTAAAAGGGTAATTTCATAACCTATGAGTGTTAAGAGCCATGAAATTCCATTTATTATAGGTAATGTTCCTCCATAGTTTTTAAAATTCATCATTCAGAGGTTCTGGGTTCTTTATTTTCTCTGATTCTATGTACATGTGACATCAGTTTTCCCATAAAGATCACATTCCTCTTGATGCATTGTTTCCGTAACTCATCCCTATATGCTTATATCATGGTCCTCTTCATTTTTTTGGATTTAAGGTGACCACATTCAGTGAGGTTTATTGGGAAATGGTAGTTATCCCATTACTTTCTACCCAATAAGATGGTTTTGTACTTATTAACCCGTCTTTATGGTGTTTAATTATGTTCATTTATCTTACCTCTTTCCATATTGGACAATTTTGGATTATAAACCATATGGGGTTAGATTTCTTCTGTTGTACATTCCTCATATCTCAGTCTTTGAATAGTAACCATTATTGAATTTATTGTCATACTTTTTGAACAGGAACCACATAAAAATTTATTCTCCATGGTTGGGGGAGTAGATGGGATGCCAGACATCAATATTTGTCTCCCAACATGGAGATCACTATTTATTTTTAGGGTGATGATAATAATAAAAACTCACTCAATTTTATGGGCTAGGGATGATTTTGGAATTCTCAAAGGAATATTTGATCTTGTTGTTGAGGATTTTAGGAGTCTAGTTGAGGATATGATACATCCCGAGATAGAAATACAAATATAAATGCCCCTATCCTTTTGGGATGTGGTTGATCTAGACATGATGCTGATTTAGCAAGAACCATCATGGGGTTCGATGAACCTAGTGGTGGATATGGAGATAAAAATTCACCAAACTCAATAGTATGGTGTTGGTTTTCCTATTCTCCTAATATTTCTTGAATCTTTCTAGGGTTTGATGACCAAAGGGGTGTAGTTAGTGGTAAAAATTCCCACATCTATGGGGGTTGTGTTCACTCATTGATGGATTCGTTGGAGACAGCTATTGTGATCAATTTGATACTGTGTTATTTTACACATGTATGACATGGGTTAAATGGCTACCTTTGATAGGAGTCATTTTCGACATTAAACTACTGGGTAGTCCACAACAATGGATTTTGTGTCTAAAATTAAATAATATTCATTTGAGTGGTCCATCCTAGGATTATTCATTCAACACTCTCCCTATATTCATTATGTATTTGTGCCGTCAAATCACTGGAATCTCACTGTATTTATCAACTGGCCCATATGTTACCAAGTCTCTTGATTCCTCTTGTTGATTTCACTTTACATGATCTCATATCAGGGGATCTATGTTGTTATAGAGACATAGTGTAGTGAAATTATTGATATTTTCCCCATCATGATATATATAAATTTGATGGGGATCTGGAAATTATTCGATGGAGAGTTGTTAAGATATAGTTAAAAACTCTTCATATAAATTTTCCATGAACATATATACCTAGGATCTAGGCAAAAGAGAACATCACCATGTTTATCTAACAACAGAATGTATTTAGGATCAAGAGGATACACTCAAATCCTTGATAAGGGATGTGTTTATCCTTCAAATATTGAAGATTTTCCCAAATGTTCTAGAGTATGTAAGTAATTAACTCTCTCTCATTCTTATTTTGGAATATATATATCAATGTCGAAATGGTGAAGATCATGGTTGGGAAGCTCTTTCACGATAACATTCACCATATATCCTTGTCGGCCTCTTATTCATTAATATTATATTACTCCAAGTGGTTAGACCATATAATATTCTTCTCTAGGTCACCTACTATCCATGGTTAGGTGCTACTAATAGTTAATGTGCCACTATATTTTGATAACCTCCATGTTTTGAGAACTACTCTATTCAATGATTTTTGTGTCTAGAGAAACTATTTATACAAATGTTCTCAGTAAGGGGGATTTATTTGAATGGAAGAGATATTATTATGGGGTGGTTTTCAATGATGGGCATTAGGATTGTATTCTCAATCGTATATCATTACACAAACATGGGGAGGACTATCAAGGCATTAGTGACTGTCTATTTCAGTTGAAGTGGTGACGATCCCTTGAGGTGCTTTAGATATGCGTCGTACAGCCTTAAGGAAATTATTACTGAGAAAATAATTGCTATGGTTCTCATTCAATATCATGGATATAATTTTTCGACCTATATTTTATTGAGGATGGACAAGATCCTACAACATGATGGTTTTTGAAATATGTTGATTATGATCTGGTTATGTGCGGATAAGTTGCTGCTGCTAAAACAATGTTCTATTATGATGGCGGGGTTTTATATAATCATTAGGGAGATGATCAAGCCATTGAATGGTGTCTAGAATATTCTGTATAATCCAAGATGAAGAAGGGGTATGATCCTTGTTCTTATATACATTCCACCTCAAAATATGTCCAATGATCTCATAAATGGTAGAAGTTATGTGAGCCTATTATAGAATAGAATCTAATGGATTTTAGTGTAGTCATTCATTGGTGAAACTAGGGATATGAGGTTGGATTCTATAAGTAGTATAAATATATAATGAAAATTCATCGTCATGGACATGATCATGCTCTAAGGGGATTGACATACTGTTCATATGTACCTTAGCTATTGCATTGACATGGTCTCAGTCATGTACCATTGGTGTATTCCACATGTCATTTTAAATGAGAATGTGTCCATGTCCCGATGTATGTGACAAACAAAGATGGTAATCCCAGATCAGAATATCAATATGTTCTAGGGCCTATTCATTGGGATTTTAGTTCTTGTGTTTTTTATAGGAATTTCTTCATGTCCTTAGGCATGTGCCAAACTGAGCTAGTGATCCCCTTTCATAATGGGGATATACAGTCATTCCTCTCACTTTGGAGTATGTCACTACAATTTCATGATAGGAATATGATTCAATCTTGATGTTTCATCCATACTAAGATGGTAATAATTCCTGGGAATTGGAATCTGATATTGACCATGTGCCTTTGGAGTATGTATTTGGTATTTTTGGATAGGATTGTGCTCTTATTACAAGTCATGTTCTAATAGATATGGTGATCCGTTATTAGAATTTCAATATGATCTTGGTCATGTACATTTATAATATTTTTATGGAATTTTTAAACAATATTGTTCACTATTCCTAGGGAATATTAAAAAAATGTTGATTAGCCCCGGTCAGAATGATGATATGAGCCTAATGTTGAGCCTCTTCGATTATTGATATATGCTGATAATCCACTTGGTTTAGAGAAATAATGTTATATTTCTCCAAATGAGCCACAATTTTTTTATGACAATAGTGATATTATACATTCACTATTAGTATATGGATTTTTGTATTTCCATGCATATATACCAGTGCCAGAATATACCGACAATGATCTTATTCTATTTTTAGAAACTAGTTAATCTTTAGGAAAGTGTGTGTAGGAATTTAGACATGCATATTTTTAGTCTTCAAGATAAACTATCATATTTATTCAATTGAATCATTGATATAGTCCCACTATTTTCCTCCTTGTTCCGTTAGAATATTCTGATTGTATTCTGTGAGGGTGAAAGGATATGTTCATCCTCTATGATTTTATGATTGAATATAAGTGCAGAAATGAACCAAGTGATCATGGATATAAACATTCCTTATATCCACCACATGAATATTCTAATGGGATTTATATGTGTAAGTCATGTTTTGATCCCAATCTTGTTAATCCATAGCTTTTCCAACTAGGAGAGACCTCTTTGGTACCCATGCATGAGTTTCAATGGTGGAATTTTTTGGGTGCTTCACTTAGCAAGAAATATTTTGGCACTAGATGGATGATATTGCTGACGATGATTGATTAGTTCCCTTCTAGGCATATCTTTTACTGTTATAGATTCATATTCATCATCTTTAACCACATTCCTATGATTTGGATGGTTCTTATTGTCCTGATCCACTTATAGGATTCCTAATATATTGCTGGGGGAGACAGGCTGTATTGGAGTCAATGTAGGTTTTATTGAGTGAGATATAATTGTCAACTTGAATATATAGAGACCTCTATATGTAACCCTATGGTTCGTGATCATACCATGATATTGGAATTTCAATACCATCACGTTCTCCACCCAAATCTAAAGGCATCAGGTGGATGAGGATATTTTTTACCTGAGGTGGTTATTGTTGTATCTTTGGTTCAAAAACATTTATTTGATAAAGACAATATATTTGGTCAACATGTTTTAGAGAGTAGTTTTGGTATTCAAAATAAAACAATGAAAAATATCACTGATCCTTGCATTGTCTTGAGTGTGAACCATAGTCAAGCAGTTATGCATGATTAATAGAATTGTCCATTCTTATTCCTCATTCGACAATTTTTCTCATGTGTAATTTTCATAATGATAATGGTCTATTTCATGGGAACTCCATTATATATTATTATATAATGATTTCACATCATTTCCACCATTTTTTTCATGCATAGGGGATGCAAATGAAATTTCCCCAACACATGGTCAACCAATAATTTTTATTATTTGATAGATTCACAATGTGTACACCATTTTTAATTCATCCATATATTCTAGTCTTGTAATTGATTATGAGGGGAATAATAGAGTTTAAAAATAAATAATTATAGCAGGTTTAATCCATAGAAACACCTAATTGTTCCCATATCCGTAGTGAATATGGTCATGCTTTCCAAAGGAGACATTCATTGATGTTTTAGGAATAATAATTCTAAGGAAATTATATTGATTGAGAGGATGGTAGTTTGGGATCATCATACCCTTTTGGAGGGAATTATTTTAAATTCATCGAATCTATTATAAATCATGATATGGGACTGGTAACAAAAATAATTTTATTGTGTTGAATCCTTATACATGTAGTTGGGTTTCAATTAATGAGACAATATTTATGTATCTATGATTCAAATTCATTTTTTAGTTATTTTTTATAATTGGGTAGATGATTATATTTTGAAGTCGTATAACTATGAACTATAGAGTTTACCACCATACTGGAAGGTGTTCAATGGATGGAGTATAAATATCATAACATTTCAAATGTATCCTATTTATAATAGGAATCAACACCCACATAGTTATTTTATGTCCAATATGTGTATTTTTACATCATGAAAAAATTGAAATATATTAGGGTACTGAGGAATTGGGTACGGATCTCAAGACATAGCAAGGTGTCCTATGTTTCGAGAATACAATAGGAATCATAGTCATCGTATTCTTATCTTCCCTGAAGACGCTAATGGATGGTAACATATAATTAACGTATTTGAGGGTTATTACCACAAGCATTAAAGATATGTCAATACCATTGTGACTTAAACAGATGTGGATATTCTTGAATGGGATCTATTATATCATTTCAATGAATTGGGACTACACACAAAGGGTGACCTAGAAAAGGATGAATTATAATTTTACAGATATGATCAATGAAAATACCTATGACCACATGAGTCATGATAGGAGTAAAAAACAAGGGATAATAAGTGATCAGACTCATCACATATAGATATAGGACGTATGCACTAGGGAGGCCCTACTAGGTGGTTTGATTTGAATCTAAGACTTAGGATGGTGTCCTATGTATCATACTTATAGTGAGAATCAGAGTCCTCATGGTTCAACTAGCTTAAAAATCTATTGATGGATGAGGAAGAATGATAAACTCATATGAAATTTTGGGTCCCACGGGTTAGAGTGCTTGAAATATGGAGGGACATACACTATTTTGGGGTCACATTTGAATATGTCTTACCCTTACCCTCTGTTAGATAAATAGTGGGAACCATGTATAGTAAGCTGAGAATGTCTGGATGGCATGTGGACCTCATAAAACCCATAGTATTATATTAGTATCCATTCCTATTAAATTATAGACACTATCCTTATGAATGTGGAATACCCAAAAAAAGACTCGTTGATTCAGTATCACATGTCTTGAAGGAACTTTCCCATGTAATCCTTCTAAAAAAGTTTGATATGTACAGGGGTTTCTACATAACATGTCTCGAGTGTCTGCCTAAGATGTCCAAATTTTATTCCTAACATGTCAAAAATGTCTTTCAAACATGTCTCAGTTTTCTATCTAAATTTTTTAATTATTTCTATACATGTCATGGTTTTCATCAAGACATTTCTAAGGACTGTCACATGATCCATCTGATTTTTTAAGGGAAATTTCATTTGATTCATGCAGACAAATTCAATGGATCCATGTGGTCAAGGCTTCCATGTTAGAGATATTCTATATGATCTAGTTAATAGGATTGGTGGAACCATGTGGATTTTCTAGTATTTACAAAATACTTTTAATGACTTGGATAAGATGTCCAGAGGGATTTCTATGACATGGATGGAATTCATTGGTGATGTCCCATGATATGGATGATGTGTCGAGCTGTTGTCGAATGACTAATGAATATTACATGCGAAGAACAAGAACCCGTCACATGAAAATAATTATATATATTTTTGTGTAAGGTGTCTATCTTTATCAGCCTTTGTGACATAAATACATAAATTTTCATTACTTATTACCCTGTTGAGACATCACAAGACCAAGTTAACAAGTGAAAGCTCTATTTCATTATATGGTCAACACATTAGAAGTCCTTTTCAAATTCAGTTTATTGATCATGTGAATCATATATACTTTTTTTGTAATCCCTTATTTCATTCCAGGGGTTTAATTTGTGGAATTCCATTTTCGATTATATGGCTTTATGCTCTGAGAAGTACTCTATCAACTCTTAACCCTGTCATCTATTTGTTAATTACTAAGGGTGTTCAATTTATATGCCTCATCATACTAGATATATAAATATTTTAATTTTACATATAACATAGATTTCGTCTTGATTTTATAGAGGGAGTATCTAATCACACATTTCACATGATCCTACTCTAGATTATCCATGCTTCATGATAAATAGTGACCACATAATTGCTCTTAATTTTCCTTGTTTTTTAAATCCATTTCTTGTCATTGGAAGTTTCATACATGACTTAACATGCCAAAAACATATTAAATATTGGCCCACATTTCTAGGTGTCTTCACAAAATATGGTCTCCTCTTGAATAGGATTTCTCATGATAAAGGAAAATTTATCTAGGTTCCATTCTGGTTTCAAACATACATGTATGATGCTAATATCAAGATCAGGATTTCATGTTAAATGGACTTCACATGATAAATAGGATGGTCGCATGAGGTGCATATCTCCTTTACGATAAAAAGTATAACATTTCCTTGCATGAGGGTACCAAATTTTTTAACTGTTATTCTTTATTTTATAATTCATTTGGTGGTTTCCCATTTATTGTTTTTCTGGGTGACACGTGTTCAAATAGATGTGTCTATGGGCCTTTGTATGATAAGGATGGCATGACCAAGGGATTAATATGGCATAGTTGACCTAAAACTATAGATCCCACATGATTTTTTAACTAGTCACATGAGTTTTATAATCACATAGAATAAATATCAACATAACATCCATTGAATTTAATCCTCCACCTTTGTCAACATTTATTTTATAGTGGGACTTATGCAATATTAAAGATATTATCAATTGAAATAACCCAGGATTAGATGAAATAATATAAAAGATGTTTTTAAAAACATGAATACTTGTTAGAAATTGATTCACATGATGAAGTGGGATGTCTTATTGGGTTTTCGATGACAAAAAAGAGTTTGTTAAAGGTGCATTAAATGATCATTATCAGATCACATAGAATTCATAATCTGACTCTATGATATTCCTAGGCTCATATGATCACATGTCCTCCTGGGGGTCATGTGATCCATGAATCCTAACTTCCGGATCTCCTTGTACCATGTTGCACCTTCCCTTCTTTTTTGGAGTGAATGATACTTATTCACTAGGTATTTCTTCATTCCTAGAATCAGTAATGCTCATTTGGTGAGTATCATCAATGCCATGCAGGGGTTAACATGAACATATTAAAAAGATATAGAAATAAATTTATATAACAAAAAATTTGAAAACTAATTAAAAATAATTATTAATGTATTTTTATAGAATATAGAAAAATAATTTGTATAAATAGGGAATATAAATAGAAAGAATGGTGATGTGGAATGTGTACCCTTACCTCAAGTAATATATTACATAAATACTTCCCAATCATCCTAAAAAGTTAAATATCATATTTTCACTGTCTAATATAGAACATTGTAAATTTATATTAATATATTATAATTCATTTATTACGATATATCATTCTATCGTTGTATTTTTTCAATCATGTTGATCATTTGGTTTTTTTTCTATATGGTTCTAATATCACTTCGATATAATGGTAAAGGTTTACCATAGTTGACATGTGATTTCATAAAATCCAAAAGTGTAATGTTGTTTTTTATTTATCATTATATTATTATAGAATTTACATAAGCCAATAGATATCACAAAATTGTAGAAACTAAGAAAACCATTCTTTATACGCTCATTTTAAGAGTTTAAAATGATTTTGATTTATTTTTTGAATATAATAATTATGGTTACCATTTTCTATTTAAAAATATTAATCATTTAAAAAATATTATATTTATTATAGAAATTTATTTTTAAATTCATCCATTTCTAGTGGTAATAATATATTCCTAACATCATCTTTTTAGGTGGTTAAAATTTTTCATTATGGAATAAATGGTATAAACAAATTGGAAAAGGATTATATGAATTATTTGAGTTTATGATTCATAATAAATTTATTAATATTATTATTCTATTGAATGAGAAATTTATATTAAATTTGGATAGTCTAATGAAAATAAATAAAAGAACTCTCTTGAATACTCTTATATTAGAAGAATTACTTTCCACCTTGAGATGATACCTTATGATTAAATGATAAATCATCTAGGAATAGTCATTTGATTATAAAGTGAAGTATGTATCTGGGATAGATGAAAATGGAGTGGTATTCTAATAGATCTATTTCTAGGAAATAAAATAGTATTTGATTAGGACATTTTCAAGTAAGGGTGTATTACATGTGAATGATAGATGTGTTTTTCAAATAACAAATCGAATAAATTTTTATTTTTTCTCAAGAATAATAATAATATATTATTATTATTATCTACTTATTTGAAAATATATATTTTATTTACATTGAAACACGGCCAAAATTGTATGGCATCATTTGTTATTTATTTCAAATTTGAGAATCAAAAATAGTTTTTTATAATAAAATATAATTTGGACATTAAAAATTCGGTTATATGTTTTGGAAATTTTTTTATTATTTATATATAAATTATTAAAATCATTAAATACATTATTATATAAATTATTTAGTCATTTTCACAATATTTTGATGTCATAAAACCTATGAGATGCACAATAACTATTTTTTACTATTCATCCATATTTCGATTTTTTAAACAAAATAAAAAATATTCAAACTGATATTATTCATAAAATTTAATTAAAAATTATATTTATTTAGGAGAAATAATTTTATAAATTCAATAATTTTGATATTTAAATTTTATTTAAAAAATTAATGTTAAAAAAAATATTTTAAAAATATTTTTTTTAAAAATGTCATATTCATTATTTCTATTATATAATTTTAGATTCAATTTTATGATATTAAAATGTTGAAATATAATTATTTATCTCATGGGAACTATGGTAGTTTTGGGAAATTTAGTAGGAATTGGTGTGGTGGTATCGCTATAGTTGCCCGAGGTACAATAGCAAAACTATTCACTGAAGAGCCTTTGGGTCAGAAATATGGGCCTTCATGTCCATTTAATGGTATTTAATGCCCATTAGGCCTACAGACCATGTAATGGGCTTCATTCCCACTAGGGCTATTGGAAATGTTCTGAGTAAAAATGCTTTATCGGTGGACTATTCCCGTGGGGGGCTATGTCCTTCCTTTTTGTCCTATGTGTGAGTTTTGTGTGTGTGTGTGTGTTTAAATGTAATTATACCCCCACAAGAACCTAATATATAATATTTCAATAGTCATATCATATATATACATCCAATAAATACCTCTTATCTCATAAAAATTTCATCCATATAGTATTCTATGATGCTTCTCAATGCATCATTCAAAAAATGGGAGTCATAAATCTATTTTTTAGTTTATTTTAATAGTATTTTCTACATGTGTGGTATTTATAGGTTACCATAACCCTATGGATTTCAAAATATTATAAAATTATTTTATTTATTTTTATAATTTATTTTAGTTTTTTTAGTTTTATTGGGTGTATTTATCATTCATATGTAATGTTATATGTTAATGGAATAAAATTGTTATTGTCTCTTTCTAGGTTACCATAATATTATTTGTGGAATTAATTGTGAATACTAGAATTAATATTTATTAAAAATATATTTGTATAATTATTCAATGCTACGTAATTTATTTTTAAATATTATGCATCCATATCATTAAAAAGTGAAAAAAATTTACTTGACTTATATATATATAATATATATAATAGATATATTTTTCAACATATTAATGGAAAATTAATGATACAAAAAACATACATTAATGAAGATTTATAGGGTAAATCAGAGACTATAACTAAAATATATATATCTGACATAGGAAGATAAATATAGAGACTGATGATCGTATTTGATAGGATCCTACTACCCAAACCATGATATGGATTGAAAAATACTAAATATTTTTTATTATATAAAGTAATGATCAATGAATCATAAAGGAATTGAAAAAAACCTACCTTTTCATGAAAAATTCCCCAACCAAATATCTAATGGAAAATAAAATAGGAATAAAAAATTTACTTTTAACTATAAAGGTTGACAAGTAAACAAGGGAGGAAATATTCATGAATTCAAGAGTCATAAATATGGATTCATTTGGTTTCCATGATAATTATATGTTTTATTGACACAAATTTAGATGATGGAGTGATTTGGTGACTCACATAGTTCAAATTTCTGAATCCAAAATGGAATAACCAATATGTATAATGAGCATTGGATAAAATTATTGTTGGAAAGAATAATGTATATGATTATAAAATAAACCTTATACTACATGGTATTCTATAAACATAAGGAAAAAATTCAAAACATTATGGTTATGGTATACCCATAACCAATACAAAAATGGATATGGGAGAACATCACCATGAATTTAGTGTCAATCATTCCAAAAAAACTAATGGAAGAAATTTCATATGGGTTTTTATGATTTAACATAAAAAATCACCCCACATCTATTTTAAAATGATTCTCTATATTTTCCTATATTCATAAATCACTCAATTTATATTTTTCATAGGGCATAGAGAAGTAGAGAAGAACTTAAAATGTGTTTTGGAGGCCTAATAACTGGAATCCTCATTTTGGGTGAGTGTTTTAGAGATTATCTCTTTGTGAAGTAGGAAGTTTAGTGATAGGGATCACTCTGATGACTTAAATGACATGATCATCGATTTAGAAAAATTTATGAATGCATTTCCTTCCTATATTAACTAGTTAGATGAAAAATGTGATGTATTGGACTAGATAACTATGAACTTGTAGTTGAAAAAGTTTGTTACCTGACCTCGGGCACACCACTCCATATTTCAGAGGATTTTTATTACCTGAGATTGTCAAATGTAAAATGTTTGGGGCCTATACCCTCTTTATCTGATTGACACTATAATTAAAATAATATTAAATAAAGAGAGTAAATATACACTATTAACCATAAATAATATAACCAAATCCCAAAACCATGTAAATTACCACAAACCAATATGGTGAATATGCCTATCATAATAGTGTCATATATCATGGCAAAACCCACAAACAAAGACCCACTGACAATACCCACAAAATGTCCCAACATCAGTCTAATCCCATCATCCATACTCCATCCCATGTCAAAAATAATCCATATAACAAATAAATATTTCCCTTATCCATACCTTCAACCATGAAATCTGTTTGGGTACTAATGGAGACCAAAGAATTGTGTGAGTACACCAATGGTGTAAAAAGTAATATCCATTCTAAAAATATTGTATATAGACTTACATTGAACAATTTATTGGTTAATTAATGTAATATATGTTCCAAAAATAAAAAGTGATCATTTTGAAACTTGGTCTCTCGGGTTTTATCATAACACCCATCCAACTAAACCCTCATCGGTCTATGTTGGGGGTCAAAATCATATTCCATAGGGGTTAGACACATTAGGTCTAGAATTGTTCATCAAACTTTTGGATTCTCCACAATGAGAAGCATTGGTCCATTTACTAACACCAATTCATGTTTTTTTAGTTCTTAGATCCTCATGATGGAACCATACCAAGAATAAAGAGAATAATTTCAAATATTTTATGGAAGGGATGTAAATAGGCATGTCTATCAATACCTAATGAAGGTTGTGGAGCAGCATGTCTTTCATTCCTCCCCATGGGTGTCGAGTATCATCTCAAATATCTCAAACCATGTGTCATTAAAAAAATAAATTTTCTAACCTACTTTAAAATTTTTTTAATTTAAAATATTATTAGGTGATCTGTTTTTAAACATTCAATTTTCTCCATGGTCTTTAATAATAAGCATCCTTTCCCCAAATTTTCAATTAAAACATTTAAACATTTTTCATATAAAAAACCATGAACCACTCATTAAAACTATTTAAAAAAATTTCACAAACCCTTTATAACCATTTACCACTTATTCTAATTATTATACTATATGATATTTCATTTCCAAATAATATAAATGACCCATTATTCCATAAAAACAAGTCATACATAAATTCTAATAGATTTTAACTCATGAAAAAAGAATCCAATAATGTGAAACCAATTTTAACATTTTTTTCATTGGATTGTTACACACCATGGGTGTTCTTAGGGTTAATCAAATAGTCATCAATGGACCCGACGGGATCAGCGAAAGGATAATTATATAATATAAGTCAGATGGCTATTATTATTAATAAAGATGAAAATTCCACAACATGTTGGAACATTAACAAACACATCATTCAACAGAACAAATTCAATACTATGAGAGTTATCTTATAAGACACGTACCTTATTCTCATAGGTGGATACTCATCTAATTGCAGCCTTTGATTCAACATTAAATGGCCATGATTTTTTAACTGATGTAATACTAAGAAATGAGGCTCGTGAGACTAAGAATAAGAGTATAAAGAAAGATATGAATATTTTGGAAAGAAAATAAGGAAATGAACTCATAAACATACCCATATATTCATATCAAAATAAACATCACATACAATGCATTATAATCAAAGGAGAAACACCGTTGGATGATTTGGGGGAACATGGTTTATAATCTAGGCTACTGAAGGGGATATAAGAGTGAAAATAAGTTGAGTAATATATACGTTCAGAGGATGGTGTAATTTTCACTTTTAATGAGGTTTGTTGTTTGCCTACACGGTTCTCCAAACCATGATCCAACCATGTGGTATCCTCTATGCATGAGGAAACTGAGTCAGGTGGTTTTATAGGCCACCCACAGTATTTTTCTATCCATTTGGAATATGTGTGAATGGATTTGTATATCCTCATATGGTTTCCATTCAACAATTTCATATTTTGTTCATTATCCCCTTGTTCATGTCACAATATCATGGTGAATGGTTAGCACAAAGAATGTACTAACTATACACCTTGTACTATAGCCCCAATTTTCAATCATTTTCAAGTCTCGATCCCCTAAGATTCTCCAAAGACCATTCCTATTCCCACAAATAATTCCCTAAACCATTCAAATGGAGTCCAACAAAAATTTAAATAGAAATTCACCTCATTAAAGGGATGGGATATTAAAATTTCTCCATCATATAATAGGCCACCATTGAGCTTTACTCCCTCACATCATGAAGCCTCCAAAGAAAAAATATCAACCCACCAGGCCCCCATATTTTCCTATATATCTCATATTTCCTTCTAACCATTACCATGCTACCAAAACACTCAAACCAGCATCATAGTCTTAACCAAAATAGTTTTACTATCATGATATATAAAATTAATTGGATTCTCCTTAAATAAGAAATCATCCTCAAGATAATATTCAGTAACTTCAATCAAATGATGAGGTTCACGGTGATACTACCAAATGGTTGAAATAGGGAAAAAATCATTCACAACACTATACCACTCTCAAATAATCAATTGATGACTTTTTTGGACAAATCCTCTCCATTATCTTGAATGTTCAAATACATATTGGTTCTAACTTACCGTGCTTCAATATCTATTGATGAAAAATATCTTTGACACATGATGTAATACAATATCACCCATTGAAAAATCCATAGATCGAATACAGTGATCATTGTTTGAATTTTTTATACTCTAGGTTGTATCCACACAAAGTTAGATCAACTAGACCTACTCTAGTTTCTCCTTTAAAATTACTTGTCCTAACAACCCTAACTCCTCAACTTTTTTTATCAGAAAGTTCATCGACATGGCATACAATAGAGTTCCTTTTATGGTTCCATCTAAATAGACACTTGATAAATGTGATTATAAGTGAAAATAGTTAGCATTAATGTATTCTCCCATATACCATTAAAATATTGGATGCATTCCCTCAATATTTTCTCTAATAACTTTCCAGTATGATTCAATTTCCCTTCATTTTGTGGTTGGTTAGATGTAATAAAAAACTCTTGAGTACCACGAACATTCCACAACCCCTAAAAAATGTTTGATGTAAAACAAGGATCATGATCTGATACAATACTATGATTCACCCTATGAAAATTCATTATTCCTCAAATACATATGTTGCTCAATTGGTCGATGGGGTATACCACATTAATTAGTGTGGAATGGGATACCTTTTAACCAATAGAAAATCACCCATATCGCATCATTATTTCAAGGATTCCTAAGTAGAACCACTATTAAATTCATAGTGGTATCATCCCACATATATTATGGAATCAGAAATGGTTGTAAGATTCCATCGGTTCAGTGATTCATACCCTTACCCTACTAAAAGGTTTAGCATAATTTCATAAAACCAATGAACTTTTTTTTCATACTTTTCCACCAGTACTATCTACAATTTTCAAAGTTCATTTTGGTCAAGCCATGGTGTAATGCTTAATTTGATCAATGATACCCAATCCTGATCTCCTCATATGTTCATGTGGGAATGTAAATATGAAATGAATGATATAATGGTCATCGATGGTCCATTCAATAAAAAACTCCCAATCATCAAACTTATCCCTAAATTATAGGAATATTGCATCATTATACAAAATACTCATAATATGGTTTATAATAGAGGGAACAAAAAATAGAGACATGAGTGTCATTTTTTATTTCACATCTCGAAGGCCTAATAGTGTCTCCAGAAAAACTCCATTATCGTTATCTCAGAACTACACTATTGTCCCACTGGAATCATTGTCTCCTAAGTCAAGGAATTGGGAACACTATTTCATCTTCCTAGTGTACAAGCATTCTTCATTTTGAAATATTTCATACACTCAACCCACCTCCACTAAAAATGAGTTAGATCACAAAGATAAAATATATACATAAGGTTATTTTTATTAGTATGAAAACCAAATGTCAAACTGAGGAGATAATGACAAAAACATTTTAAATCTTGAAATTTTTTTGATATCTCATGATCTTGTTTAGAATAGATATATTCATGTGGACTCAAATATATTGAACCATTAACCATGAATTAATCTCTATATATCAACACAGTTCCACCTTATATCACATATGCATCACAATAAAAGGTATATTCATTACTCGGGTATGGTAAGATCATAATCATTGTTGTGGATAGCCTCACCATTCTCTACTAAAAGGTGTTATCAAATTCTATCGACCACTCAATGATTATTAACTTGTTAATTAATCCTATGAGTGATACTTCCAAGAGAGAAAAATATCAGATGACCCTTTGGTAGTAACCAGTTGGCCCTAAAAATATTCGAATCTCAAAAATATTCATGGGATACTCCTACGAATCAACCGCATGGACCTTTTCAAGGTCCACTAACACAAGTTCCTCTAAGATGATGTGAAATAATAAATATACCTTGTCAATCCCAAATTGTTTCATAGATAGCATGGAATATATATTATTCCCTCATAGTGCATTCAAGATAATTTCATGATATTTGGCATGATAATCTTGATTTTGAGAGTACACTAAATGTAAAACAATAATAATACCACCAATTGATCCATTAATAGGTTAAAATTTTATTTAATAAACATCAAAGTCATCAAGGTGAACTCATACAATCCATTCATACTTTTCAAAGTAGTCCATGGTGTATCTGAAGATCTCACCTATTTGTAATTAGGTATTAACACCATAATATCTTTTTTGTTTTGATAAATTTCTCATCCATAAAATTTATTTAAATTCAACATAGTTTCAAAAATAATATTTTTCATTAACACATTTAAAACTTTTCATTTCTTAATTGGTATTTATAATTTTTTATGTTTTTTTGTGTGTGGGAATATTATAAAATTAGGCCTTCTAAACAAGGTCCATGGGAAAAACTACTACAACTCATAAATGGAATTGAATATTAATTAACATGGGATGTCTATCTTGTGAGGAACTTTCATAAGAGGGTCCATTAATTGTGTATGTAACGCTAAAATGGTCATGTGTATAAATATTTCATATCATACATGGTTTAGGATAGGTCACCCACTCGTCATGTTTATATGGACCGTGAGTTCCAATAGGGGGATACATGTGTTGATACCAAACGGACAGATTAGGGAGTGGTAGGCATGGGTTATATGATATACCATACCCATGACTAGCCACATTTATAATGTGTGACATAATTTTCTTTAACTATTCATTAATTCATTAAAATTTGGACCTTTCTCAGCCATTGGTAATTTTTAGCCTCCAAACTTCAAACATTATTTCAGTCATGTTCTTTATTTAAAATACACTACACCTTATAAATTTAATCTTAGAAAATTTCTACCATTAGAATCTCTAAAAACCTGGTGTGAATAGTACTCAAATAAAGCACTAGTTCTTCCGTGGTTCTCAAATATGGGCACTTTATAACAATGTGGCTGCCCTAAAATCATATTCAAACTATTGTTTATTTTTATTTTAATCAATATTTTACTGATAGTTTACTTCTAAGATCATCAATTATTGTGAAGAAAACACCATTTCATGACCACAATATCAGCCCTCAACATTTTTCCACTAATGATCTTCAATAGAAGAACCATTCTATGGTGGATCTTCCAAAATTCAATAGTAGCACCGTTATTATTTATTGATCTGACAACCTTCAACCAAAAAACAATTTTGTGGTGGATCCACCATACCTCAACAATTTCACCATTTTATTGTGTAACCCCAAGTCCTCTTAAATTGTTGACCCCATGATACATGTGGTGGGACATTATTTCATTGTCTCATTTCCCACCTTCCCACTTCCACATTAATAGTTCTATGTTTCCATAACTGGTAGATCCCTTCATTATTCATTGATGATATCCAATGCATCAATTCTGGTACTATCGTATTCACATATAATATTCTCTTAGTAATATGTTGTCCTTTTCTTGGACCTCCTTGGTAGAAACTTATGTTTTTCTACCTCTTATATCTACTGTAAATCATATCGACCATTGGATTCTAATAGTAAATACTCTATTTTGAAACCATTAGACTCCAATGGTAAATCACTCTTTTGAAACCAATTAAATCCAATGGTATATAGTCTCTTTTGATACCATTGGAATGTAATGGTAGATTGACTATTTTTTCTATCATTGGACAGCAATGGTAGATGATCTGTTTCAATGGTAGATCGTTTTTCTCCACCATTATTTAAAATATTATTTTTTTAAATAATATCTTTAATTTTTGTTATTAAAATAAATTTTGGGATTATTGTTTCATTTTTTTAAAATATAATAATATATTTTGTAAAAATATTTGTGAGAATATTCTATATACACATGAAGAACACCAATTGTTATGATGCTCTGTTTTGAACTACGTTATTTCCTTACAAACTAGAAACTTATTCTTTCATTGTCTAACTATTTTATCAATTTTAATTTTTTACATTTATTTTGCCTAACTTTTTGGATTATAATTTATAATATTTAAAGACATATAAAGAGTGTAAAAGCATTGTGATTATCAGAACAACCTTTTACAATTATTGTAACGATCATATTAATTTATTTTCCTGAACTAACAAGTGGAATACATATATTGGACATGTAGATTCTTTATAAATATCTTTTAATTAATGAACCTATGTTTATATAGTAAATAAGTGATCAAGGAAATAAATCAACTTGTTATCAGATGATTCAATAGAGAACAAGGATATAATTTTTGTGTCTTGTGGAAAATCAAGTACCTTCTATGACATATATAATTTTTAGTTATCAATAAAATTCAGAATTTCTTTCATCATCCCCAACTAATGTGATCAAATAGCATGAGATGCACCAAATTTATATAACATCTATTCATCTATAATTTTAATTGATTGTGTTATCTCTCCGTTGTAATTATTCCTAACATATATTCCCCCTATTGTGTTTTGTTTACAATTTTCACTTCTAAAATCTATGTCATTAGGTTTCTAATCCCATCTAAAAGGAATGTTGTGTTGTTCTTCCTAGAAAAAATAAAGGTACGTTCCTACTCCTTCAAAATTCATGGGTTATACCAACATCTATGAAAATAGTATGTTCACTTTTTTTGTAATCAGATTATAACTCCCTTTCAAATATGAGTATTTAGACACTACCAGTCTCCTCGTAGAGTGAAGGATATTGATGAGAGGACTAGGATATTGGTGATAATAACGTCTATAAAAACTCATTTTCTATCTATTTTATTTAAAATTCAATTTTAACAGTATTCTAACTCTGATATAAAAGTATTTGTTTGAATATTTTAACTAGGACTATTCACCCCCCTCTAGTCACTACTTCCATAACATGGGCCTTAAAATTTTGTATAAAATGGTGGTCCCATTTTAAGTATTTCAATTTATTTATCTATTTATCTATTTAAAAATTACGTTAACCTATACATAATTGTTTAAAGAAAATATCCTCTTCTTTGAAATAGAATTCCATGAATTTGAGTTATTGAATCCCTTCAGACCACCAAAATTTAATAGAATTTATTACATTTACTGGAAGGATCAGATAAAGGTATTTCATCAAAATATAGGGCTTTATTATGGGTCTATAACGATAAAACAATTTAAACTACCATATGTAGATTCAGAAACCCTTACTATTAATGACACAAACAAATGTGTTTTAATCTATAATGTTATGATTTACTTATACTATCCTATAAGTATAAATATTTAAAGTCTTTTTTCATCCTATAAAACAACTTCTTAAATCAAAAAGAAATTATAATCCACTCAAAAATTAACTCATATGTTATATAAAAAAACAATTTATTCACATATCTATGATTCAAAAATATAAATTAAATACTAAAGAATGAAAAATACGATGTTGAATATATTCACCAAATTATCCAATAGTATGGTATCACTCAGAGAGACCATGAATAATGAATATCTCATATAAATTTTACTTCAATCTCTACATATGATATGGAATTTATATAAATCTTCTATAGAAGATGTAAGGATTTATATTGGTATTCAATAGATGAGTTGAGACGATCACTTCTTCGGTACGAGAAAAAAATAAAGAATGAAAATGTTGATGGCCAAGATAAAAAATAAATATAAAGATTTTAAATTTAATATAATTGTTATTTTTAGTTCCTTTAATTTTAAGATATATAAATTTGAGAAGAATGAATATTAATTTTTATCTAAAGGAATTTACATGTGCACGATGGGTAAGAGAGGATTTACGAAGAATCCTAGAAGAGATCACCCAAAGGATGACTGAAATGAATATTAAATATTGAAAAGTAGTAAAAATAATATTTCATAATTAATATGATATGAATGAAACAAAAATGGATTAATAAAATCCAACTGTCCTAAACTGAAACATGTTCCAAATGAAAGTCAATACAAGTAGTTAAAAAGGTATACCATCTAGGTTGGGTTTTTACAGAAGTGTCAGACTCAAAAATTGATGGTTCTAATATTGAAAATCAATATCTAAAATATATGATATATGGATAAAACCATAAATGACCAACACTCAGATTATAATTATTGTTTTGATTATGAATACGATATTGAAAATGATGTTAGTTAATTAACGATTCAAAATGAAAATTTTCAAAGTGATTCTTTGAGAATGGTTGACCATTATAGGGAACTAAAAAGGGAAAATAATAATATTAAAAAAGAAAATAACAAAATGAGTTAAATTTATTTAAGTAATATATAAGAGAAAATTTTTATAGGTTCTAAACAATTAATGATTAATGTTTAGAATATGATAATAAGGGATTTATGGTCAAAATCAGAAGAAGATCAAGATAGGATATTTATATTAATTTCATACAATTTAGATAAATTTGAAAATGATTTTAAAAAATTATATATGAATATAAGAAAATGATAATTTCAGGATCATGTTCACATATTAAAATATGGTATGACTAGGATTTTATTCAAAATTATTATAAAAAACATAATATAATTACTATATTAAGGGAATCATTTTCTGATTTTGATATTGTTTGTGAAAAATTTGACAAGGTAATGGATATAAAAAACCCCAAACATGATAAATTAGGTTTTGGTTTTAATAATAAAGTTCTTATGATGTATTTGAAAACATTTATTAAAAGGATAAATTTGTATATTTCAAATGCTACATGCTTTAGATTTAATATGAAATTTCATTTTGAAAATGAATGTACTTTAATGTTTACTTAATCATTAAGCTAAAATAATAATTTTATTTTTAAAATTTTTACTACTATATTAACCTAAAATAAATTTCCAAAATATTTATGGGTGCCTACAACATTTTCTATTAATCATGATGGACCAATGCCCGCTTGGTTACCAAAAAACGATATATTTGATTTGATTTTTAGGAATCTATCCTGAAGTGTTTGAAAGTGGAATAGTATATGGAAAATGGATGATCAAGTCAAATGATAGGTAAAATATATAACTATTTTCCATCGAATTATTATGGTATATGTATTGTTACTTTGGGGGATAACTCTAAACTAATGGTTAATGGTATTGGAAAAATAGGTTTATTTACTTTTGTTATAATTTTCAAAGTATTTTTTATAGAATGACTAAAACATAGTTTAACTTGAATATTTATAATTTTTTAGGATTGTATGAGAATAATTTTTCCAGATAATAAATTCCTTATTTTGGAAGATAATTCATTTTTATTTTATTTCAATATAGAATAAAATATCCATTCAATATATTTTTCAAAATTAACTGAGTATAACAGAAAGTGCTTAAATATTGATAATATTAATCGAATTATGTGGCATAGAAGGTTATGACATGTTCATATTTGACCTTTTTATAGGATGGCTAAACATGAATAGGTTTTCGAACTTCCAACATTTACTATAGGAAAGTATTATGTATGTGATTCTTGTCTAACATGTTTGTAGCACAAAGAGTCATTTAGATATGTTAATTTGGTTAATACAACAATCTTCTTAGAGATTCTTCACATTGATTTGTTTGGAACCATGAAAACATATATTTTAAGATCCAAACTATATTTGATTCTAATTATAGATGATTTCAATTGATCTTCATGGAAAATTTTCTAACATAAACTTCTGAAATATCTTTGAAAATATTTGATATTTTCATAATTTTTTCACACCTACAACACCACAATAATATGGTGTTCTTGAGTAGAAAAATCATACTAATAGTGAAATTTCAAGAGAAATGTGTAAGTATTTCAACCTTCAAAAACACTTTTGGGATAGATTAGTATACAATTATTGTTATATATTAAATATATTTTATTATATACCCTTGTTAAAGAAAACCCCTTATGAATGCTTTGTGAATAAAAAACACAAAACATGTTACTTTAATGTTTTTAGTTGTACAGTCTATATTTTAATTAATGAATATAATCTCAAAAAAAATTATTCTAAAACTGATGAATGTATATTTTTAGGATACTCTACTAACAGAAATTCATATAGGGTGTATAATAAGATAAATATGTATATATAATAATCAATTCATGTAATGTTCATTTGAAATAAGGGAAAACAATGTATTCATTCTATTGATAAATTTAATGAATTTAAGGAATCAAACTGTGATAAATATTAACCTAAAATTGTTAATTCATTTCTTGAGGGGGTGCATATTTCTTCTAAATATTATCCATTAAATTTAAAAACATTTATAGAATAGTATAAAGATATTTTTAAATAAAATGTTGAATCTATAAATACGACTATAAAATTAGTTTTATTTTTATGTGGTAATTCTACTTTTGTAGATGCTTTTAATTATATTAATTTTAAGGACAACTTGTAAGATTATAACTATATTAATTACATGTGTGATGAAATAAAATATTTTTATAGGAATAATTTATGTAATCTAGTTGAGTTACCTGAAGATACACAATCCATTTGATCAAAATAGATTTTTGAGAAGAAATTGGATATGTCTTGTTATATAGAAAGAAACAAAGATTGATTTGTTTCCCATGGTTTTATATATGAAGACGTAATCGAAATTTAAGACTAATTTGACTTGGTTTCTAGATTAGAAATATAAATTTCTGAACTGGGTTCCACAAATTAGTTCCCCAAGCCAGTCAGATACATGATATCAGGCGCACCTCCCCATATGCCTGAGGCTACCAACTATCAGTGAGGGTATAATATATCCACATGGGGAAACCACACCCTCAATATTAATGTAGTATAATATAATAACTAAATAATAATAACCAAATGAAAAAACCAATAATCAAACCAAACTAGTATCACATGATGAATAAAACAGGAAATACAATATCCAAAACTAAACAATAGATATTTGGTTCCAAGTACATGTCAGATATCAATAAGAAACACCCAAAATAAATAACCAAAATTAAAACTCTTAATTGGGTCTCGAGTCATGTTATATTCCATCATCCATGCTCTATGCCAACTCTTCCATATAAAAAAGGGTCCTTTCCCTTATTCTCTCTGAAAAATATGAATCATATTCAAGTACTGATTCTGCAGTCAGAGTATGGTGTGAGTACAAATCAGTAGGCCACCTCTAACATCATAAAAAACAATATCTATTTGATAATACTATTTTCAATTGTATAAATAATAATGTATAATTTATTATTAAAGAGTTAACATGTTTTGATAATTGTTTAATTAAACCACATATACCCTCCAATGTTCATAAGGAAACTCAAACCTAATTACCTACTTCATCCAATGTAGTATTTTGAACCAATTAATATATTCAATTCACCATTCATGATAACAGAAGAGATTTTTGTATCCATTTACATTCAATTAATAATCATGTCCAATTGGAACCATAGTCCAATGAAGCCATTTTGGGCCTATAATTCCTTGTCTATGACCTTCTGGGTGTTTGAAGCATTATTCCAAGACCCCCACTCATATATAATTTAATCACATAGGTGGGATTTTGAAGAATAAATTTGTGTCCCACACTCATTTATCAAAAAATTACACAATTATTCTTTTGAAGCATATGTATGTGTCCCACGCTCATTTTTAGCTATGGGATTTTGATGTAGCAGACCATGTCTCAGACATGTCTATTTATCAATTCATCTCTATGGGATCTGGATTCACCATACCATGTCCCAAAAACCATTATCAGACAATTATCCACTATAGTATTTTGATGCAGCAGACCATATCTCGCACATATTAATCAAAAGATTCATAATTATAGGTATTTAATGTAGCGAAACATGTCCCACACACATATATCATATATATATATATATATATATATATATATCACATTAATGTAGGTTAATAAAAATTAACCCACATATCACAATTTCATAAACATCAGTGTTTATCCAACCATCTCATAATATCAATTTTCAATTAATTCTTAAATAAATTAATTGGAAAATCAAAAGATTCATTATTTAATTAAACAACTCGTCAATTAATTTACTAATTAATTAATTAAATTCCTAAATCACAATAGCCCATTAATTAATTAACAAATTAATTACTTACATTTATTTTTTAAAATATTCCATTAATTAATTCAATTACACATTCACAATAGTCAATTAATTAATTAAATAATTAACTAATTCAAATTTAACAATTCAATAAATCCAAAAAATTACATTAATTAATTCTCAAATTAATTAATCCAATTCAATCAAATTTCATAATACCAATATCCCATTAATTAATTCAGAAATTCATTAATTTAATTTCACCATTAAATTTCACCAATTTAACTTTTTTACTTAAAACATGACAAATAAAAAAATCAATTTAATTATCAATGCAATTTTTCATTCAAGGAAATTTAATTTCTAACAACTAATGACATGTAATTAAATCATCAATATGGTTATAGATTTTAGACCACCTACCACAAATTTTATGATGATCGGTGACCAATGGATATACCAAAATTGTAGAATGACTGAGAACATGACAAAGAATAAGATCTAGACCTGAATCCTAAATCCAAGATCAAAAAAATCAATACCCATCCAACCAATATCATAGTCCACAAAAAATAGATGAAAATATCACCTTAATGGATTAGAGATGAATGTAAATGATGGTGGAAACCAAAAATGATAAGATTCACATACAAGGGTAGGTTAAAATATTCAGTCCAGTCTTTTAATTTCTAATAATTGAATTTGGGAGCCCAATGAATCCATCCAAAAACCACAAAAAAATAAGAGGAATGGGTCAGCACTATGATGGGTTGAATTGGGTTTATGATTGGTGGGTTCGAGATTTTAAGTTCAATTTTGGGTCTAATTAAAACCACATTAACTATTTCAATGGTAGGTGCCTAACATTTTTCTAACAATGTGCCTAAACTGTACACCTGTTGTAGGTAGGGGTGCACGGTTACTCTAAAGAAGTTACACGGTTTTACAAACCATGTGACAATAATGAAAATCCCCTCTGTTTGGGTTTTCATGGTTTTCTCGATTGGGTTTACAATTTGGGATAACCATGATCCAACAATGCACTACCTCTCTTCCTTCGTATTTCCCCAATTTCACTTAAAAACTCCCCCTGAAATCACCAAAACAAAATGTACTTAAAATAATGAAAATATTTATTACTATAAAACAATCCTACTATTTTTCTAGACAAGGTTAGGATGTTACAATCTCCTGACCTTATAACAGATCATCCCCAGGATATACCCCCTAGTATCACTAAGGTTCTGTGTAAAAAATTCTAGGCCACTTAGTCCTCATATCTGCTTCTCTCACCATTGTTTCCCCCTGAACACAACCATATTGACACAAAATGAGAAAAATATGCATGACATTTCACAATAAAACAGTCTCAAAACAATCCAAAACATGTATTATATGCTCTTTAAAATATATATTTATCTCAAAATTAACATCATCTACATCGATTAAATGAGAAGGTTAGGGGTGATACTTCTAAAGTTGTGACACATAAAAAAAATCATGCATAGAAATTTACCTCAAGGGATGAGCTAATTGATATTCCACCAACTAGATTCACTACACAACCTCAAAAGGTATAATAGACCTAGGTGCCAACATTCCCCATCTCTGAATCCAGCGGTTACCCAACCAAAGTGATGCCCAATGAAATACATGATCACCCTCTATAAACTCTATGTGTTTTTGAAATCTATCAACAAATGACTTCGTCCGACTCTGAGTCATATCCATACATTTTCAAATCATTTATATCTACTTTGATGTCTCGTGAACAATACGCAGTGCAAATTTCTCACAATCATCTGCCTCTATCCCATTTAGAGATGATTTGCATTGCCTACAATTATTATCCTCTTATGGTTCCATCTTAACAGTTTCCTCATAACTTTTTTATATGATAACTCAACTAATTCTATTTTCTTCTCCCAAGACCCACCAATGTGAATAATGCATGCTTAAATCATATCCTCATTAACTTTTATAGTACGCTTCAACTACCCATATGTCTGTCAGTGGAAATCCATATTCTATAATACCAGTGTATTGAGAGCCTTCTCCAATCCCTTCCAGAATCATGAGGTATGTCCTCAAGCACAGTCTAACACAACAATTTGTGGCGCCCAATGCAGATGGAAATCTACCAAAAAGAGAACTCATCAAAATTATCCATTGATAATGTCTCTAATATTGGAAATAAATGTTATGATTTTGTAATTTAGTTCACAACCCAAATAAAGTCATTCATTTGAGGATTCCTTAGAAGAACCACCACAAAATCCATATTAACCTCATTCCACTTCCATTTTGGAATAGAAAATGACTTTAGTAACCCACCGTGTTGTTGATGTTCAGAATTTACCTATTGACAGGTGTAGCATCATGTCATCAACCCTGCAATCTTCAATTTCAAACATGGAAACCAAAACTGTCATTCTTGGTCGTGGTACATTTTAGTTACACCTATATGTACCTCCCACATTAAGAAATGAAATTTTCACAATATCTCATCTCACATACACATTTTCCGAACATCCTAATTTCTGATAGAGATGATCCCATCCTCATATATAGTCCAATTGGAAGGTCACACTCTAGTTTTTAGTATTTTTATCCACGATAAATATTATGGATCCTCGTAATTTATATCCCTGATCTATAACAAGTATTTATACTATACTAAGACATATATGAGGATCGTTTTCATCTGACACTCCTGAGACATAACATTCATGTCAACAATAAAATCCATCATTTTCCACTCAAAACTAGACACCTAAACAACCTCAATCAGAGTGTTCCTTCATAAAGCATTAGAAATACTATTTTACTTCTGAGTAAAATATGCTAGATAAAATCAAATAACCACATACGGACAACAAAAATTCACTTCCGGATATTAAAATATTACTATGAAAATGAATAACTTATGATCTTGTGATATGTACACATAGTAAAATTTTCACCCTGTAGATAATTATTCCAACACTAAAAATCATAAACTAGTATAGCTAAATCATGTTTGTGTGATGGGTAGTTATATTCATGTGAACTCAACATATACTACCCATACACACAACATGATCCCCCTCCATCAATATTCTTCCTAGCATTATAACAAAATTATCACAATATGTCATATAATCCTCGCTTGGCTCAGGTACAATCAAGTTTTTATCAATTCCAGACACATCATCTACTCATGAAAATGATTCTCACATGCTTCTGACCAATCAAACATTATCCCATTCTTGTCCCATCATGGATGTGGTGTTTTCAATTAAGAAAATTATTTTATGAACCTATCAAAATAACTTGATAACCCAAAAAAATAGTGGATATAAAAAATATTCTTAGTATTCACCCAATAAACAACTTCCTTTACTTTATATCGGTCCAATAACAAACCTTACTATGAGATGTTGTGACCAAATATGTGGACCTGATCAATAAAAATTTGACATTAAAATATCTTGGCATATAGACGATGCTATTTTAGTTTACATTTTATGATGTTAAGATGTTGTTCATGATCATGATGTGTCCTGGAGTACACAAATATTTCATCCACAAAAACAACCTCAATATGTTCCAAGTATTGATGGATTATTATTTTCATGGGGACCATAGACACTTATTATGAATTTGTAAAACCGAACATCATTATGATGAACTCATAAAGGTTTTACATACTCCTAAAATAGGTTCTCATTATATTAGTTGCTCAATCTCTTAAAAGATGATACCCTGATCGGAAGTCGTTCTTGGATAAAAAACTAGCTCATCTCAACCGATTGAATATAGCATCGATACACAAAAAGGGATTTTGGTTATTAATAGTAATCCAATTCTACTTCCTGTAATCTAAACATAAGCACAGAGTCCCCTAAGCCATCTTAGAAAATAAAAATGGGGAACCAAAAGGAATATATTCGAATGGATAATCCCTGTATTCATCAACTCTTCCAACTGATTCTAGAGCTCTTGAATCTATATTGTTTAAATTCTCTCTAGTGGAAGGGAAACAAACTCTTCCCCAAACATGATATTAATTTTGAATTCAACATCTCTATTATGTGGAATCCGTAGGAGGTATTCATGAAAAAGATCCTTAAATATATTCTATACAGGTGTAAAATAATCCTACATTACTCCTCCATCATCTGAAAATTCAATATAAAACTGGGTGTTGATCTCCCAAAGTTGATATTGAACTATATTTTCATGGACCTCTTGGATATACCACTCTCCATGCTAAATATATTTATCACCCTCATGAGATGTAAAAGACACCCTCCTATGGTAAAAATCATGATTGGATTAGTATGAATCTATCTAATCTATACACATAATCAGATTTAAGCCAAATATTTCATGGATGTAAAGATACCAACTGAAACGACACTCTCCAACCTCGATTGAACACCCTTTGCACAAATATATGTCTCTTAACCATAATCCCAAATTTTTATATATCATCATCATATTACCACTCACAAACTCCACCATCACAGTCAAACCATTCACAATATGTGTATCTATAATGGAATGAGAGGAATCTGCATCAAATAAGGCCCTATCAAGTGTAGAAGCTACATGAACGGTACCTCTAACAATTGATGGTTCATCCTTTGTATTTAATCATGTAGGATGAACATAATGAAATTATATTTACCCTATTCAAAGTAATGTTTCATGAGTCCTCTGAGTTATAGTACTCTGCCGATATGGGTTCTCATTCCTAAAAGATCCTTGTCAACAACCTCTAGCACCCCGACCAATAAATATCTAGTTTCCATACAAATATGGGGTAAAAGAACCCATTCGCATATTCTAGTTCTATATAACTTCCACATCATTGACCATATGTCACAGGTTCTTAAAGAACATCTTTAGATGTAAAATCCTTCTACATGATTGGATCATTACTAGTGCTAAGGGATATGGTCTATGAAAATGAATTAGCCTGCTGCACTGGTGGAAAGGAACTGGGGTGAGATCCTATTTAACAAATCCTTCCCCTTGGAAAGTCTTCTTTCCAATGCTCAGGGGAACATTATCATAGTGATGGTTCCTACCCTCGTAATTCTTACCTCATGATCATCTAGTAGAAACCAGCTATCCTCGATTTGAACCTTCTTTTAGGTTCCCCTAATATATGAGATCCTAATTCATGACTTTTAAATATTTCTTCAGCTTAATGATATTCACTGGGGAGTTAATTTAAAATTTAATACCATTTGGAAATTATTTTATTAAATTAGAATCATCCCCGACTAACCCTATATTGAAGAATTAAAAATCTATAAAGAATTCATCATAGACCATCATGAACATACTCCCCTAATTCAATCTTATGAACTCATTTTCCCTCTCCTATCTCATCATCTATGGAAAAAAGTACTCTAAGAAACTCTATTGAATTCTCTTTCACTAATAATACTCAAGAATTCCATTGTGACTCTAGATATCCACCCAATGCATTCCCTGACCATGTATGATATATTCTTCCATATTGACTATCTTCTAAGAATAAGTCCCTATGTGGTCATCTATACTCTGGATGGACACAATATAGAACTCAACTACCTTAAGTCTACATTCTCTTGTGAATTTCAGGGGGTGTTGCAACTGGAACACCCATGTTAGACCAGACAAGATTTTGACAACCCACCATGGTACTCTTTCTATAAACTACATGAAGCAGGAAATGTTTTTTCAGAAATTCACTTAGACTTCCTCAAATAGAAATATTGGTGGCCTAGGTTCCACTACTATTGGATCATTTCCATTCATAACCATCTATCATCATATCAATAAGATTCATCATAGAGGAATATCTAATTAATTATAAACACGCATATCAAGACATATAAAACAACATTATCACGGTTATGAAAGAGAAGTATCACAGTAAACCACAACAACACTTTTCTACAAACCTCACCATATGTATAAAACTAAGGTGTTATCACTACTCTTAACCATAATATGTCATGTTCATGGTTAAAAAATATTTAAATCCTTCTCAAATTCATGTTTCTCATTATGAATACATATATTCACTATTTTCATCATTTAAAAATTTTCAAGTTCAGGTTAGGCACCACTTTCATTGAAAAAACACAAGTGGGGAAATGAACATCAATTTGACAACTTACCTGAAAACCTTCTATTCATGTGTGTTCTGATAATGATATATGTCACAATGTATTCCTAAGTTCCTAAAATGATGCACGCATGCTAAAAATCTATCTGTACCAGACCACAATCAAATCTCTAAAAATATAATAAATAGTAATCACATCCCACAACATGTTCATCACTTGATGTGAAATAGTATCAACTGTAAAAACACATATCACTAAAATAATCCCACCAATGGTACTTAAATTTAACCCCCATACATGGGTTATCTACTCACATACATGAGATCTTAAATAATTCCTACCACATCTTATTATATGTATTACCTTTCCCAAATCGTAAAACAAATGATAAATAAAATGAAACTCCTTTAAAACCCCTTTGTAATATCCTAAACTGGGTATCACAGACATTTTCCCAAAGATAATAAGTTACATGACCTTAGGAATGCCTCCTAGTATGCCAGAGGATTCCAACATTAAGTGAGGCTTTAATATATAAACATTGGGAGACAATACCCTATTTAACAATGTCACTAAATTGTCCAAATAAATAAAAATAACTAAATGAAATTTTTATTTATTAAAACAAACCAATATTACATGGTGACCAAAATAAGAAATATAAAATCCAAAACTAAATAGTATACATGTCATGATAAATTCATGTCAAGTCTCAATATAAAAAACCCCAATATTAAAAAAATACATTCACTACTCCCATGAGGGTCATGAATCATGTTTGGTTACATCAAACATGCTTCATCCCAAATAATTCATATATTAAATTCCATTTTCCCTTATTGTATCCTACAAACATAAAGTCAATAAGGCTACTGATCAGGCAGCCCAAGTATAGTGTGAGTAAAACTCAGTAGGCCACCACCAATGGTGTCTAAAGAAATATAAAGGCAATGATTTTGTGTTAAGATATATAAATAATAAACTAGAAGTCATGAGTAAAAAAAATCAAATTTCAATTATTCTATCATTAAACCACATGATCCCTAAGGTTCATGAGGACACATGAACCTTAATAACTACTTCGACCCATGTAAGAGTCTGATCCAATTCACATATTCAGTTCACAATCCATGATAACACAAGATCCTTCAGTATCTATTTCATTTCAATTCATTATCTTTCTAAATAGGAACCATAGTCCAATACCATCATTTTGGTCCTACATCACCATGGATAGGACCCCATGGGAATTTGAAGCATTAGTTTGTGACCCCTAACTCATATATCAATCAATCACATAAGTGGTTTTTTTACGTAGTAGTCAATTTCCCACAATCATTTATCAAATAATCCCAGAAGTGGGATTCTGAATTTATAGTTTTTGTCCCATAGCCATTTATCACAATGGACTTTTGAAGAAGCATACCATGTCCCAAACACATTTATCAATCAATTGGTCACTATGGGAATTTGATGTTGTAGACCATGTCCCACACATTTTTTCAATCAATTCATCACTATGGTATTTTTGACAGAGCCGACCACATCCCACACACATTTATCAATCAATTCATCTCTATGTGATTTTTATGCAGCAGACTATGTCCCAAACACATATATCATATATATAAAAATAATATATATGTCAGATTAATCATGGTTAATCAAAATTTACCCACAATTTAAAATTTCAAAAACATCAAGGTTTAATAAACCATCTCTTTGTATAAATTTTCAACTAATTCAGAAACACATTAATTGGAAAATCATATAATTCATTGATTAATTAACCAATTAATTAATTCCATTCCACAGTCACAACAACTGATTAATTAATTCAAAATTTAGTTAATTCAATTCAAAATTTTCAGTAATACATTAATTAATTAAACAATTAACTCATTCAAATTACAATTTCAAAACCAAAAACAATTTCCAATTTTTAATTCCCAAATTAATTAATCCAGTTCAATACAATTACAGAATACCAATTTCCCATTAATTAATTCAATAATTAATTAATTCTATTTCGTGAATTAAATTCCCCAATTTAACCGTTTTCTTTACCCAAATACAATTAAAAAACATTTCAATTATCAGTGTAATTGCCCAATCCTAAAAATTTCAACCTCTATAATTACTTACTGGTAATTTAATAAATATGATGGAATTGTAATATAGACCACCTAACTCATGTTTATTGATTAATGGTCACCAATAGATATACCCAAAATGAAGTTGAAGAACAAAGAATAAGACCAAAAAATGAAATAGATATGAATCCTAGATCCAAAATCAAACAAGTCAAGATCTAATAAAACCTAGATCTCAATCACTAAAAATAGAGGAAAGTACCCTCTAAATAGACGAGAGAAGAATGGGAAAATGAGAGGAATCCATAAAGGATAATATTCACATACTAGGATTGATTAAAATCATTGATTCACCATTTTAATAATGATTAATGGAGGTTAGGAGCCCTAATAAATCATCTGTGAACCTCCAAAAATGAGAGGAATCACATAAGACTAAGTTTGATGTAACTGGGGTTATTTAGTGCATGTATGGAATTTAAAAAAAAATTAAGATAATTTAAACTGTGCGCATTATTAATTAGGAAGGGGTGCAAGATTATCAAAACCATGTAAATAAACAGTGGTCCTCTTTGGGGAGGTGGTGCATAATTACTCCCAAGAGCTAGAATATTTTGATGTATTTTTTCCCATATGTGAAAATACCCTCTATTTGGGATTATACAGTTTACTGGGCTAGGATCAATGTTTGGGAAAACCGTGTGCCAACCATTCACTATCACTCATCCTTCAAATTAATGAACCCAAAAACTCAACAAGGTAACACCCAAAAAAAGTACATGAAACATGGAAAAAATATTACCTGAAACCTAGCCTGATACATCTCCCAAAAAACATGGGATCATACAAGAAGCTTTTAGTATTTATTTTATCCTTTTCAATTTTGTATAATTGTAAACTATTTCAAATGGATATAAAATTTCAATTTTAAATGGTGTAATTTCATAAGATTCATATGTTGATTCACCAAGTGCTTTTATAAATAATTAATTTCAAAATAATGATTTCAAACATTCAAATTCTTTTTTTGGGATTTAGAAAGCACCTCAATCTTAGTAATGAATTTTCAAAATTAATGGAAAATGAATTTGATATGATCATAATGGTGGAATTGAAATATTTTATTAATTTAAAAATTTATCAAATGAAATATAGTATTTAAATAAATCAAAATAAGTATTCCAAAGAACATCTAAAATGATTTAGACGCGATTCCTTTAAAATTATGAGCCCCGCAATGAGCAATATTCTAAACAGCAAGTCGGAGAATTGAGAAATTCAATTTATATTAAACCGTATAGAGGAATTAAAAGTACTTCATTGTACTTCACTCCATATATACCTGGTATTTTTTTGTATGTGTTCTAGATATCTATATAACTCTATATAAATTTATATTAAATCTCATAAAATAATATAAACATATATATATATATATATATTGAGGTTACTGTATCTAATTGATTTTTCTATTCTATTGTGAACTACTTAGATTTAATATCTTACTCTAACAGTGAATTTAGAGGTTGTAGACTTTACTGGAAAAGTTCTACATGAATGTGTCATTTCATAGGTAATATTTTAATTTCATGGAGCATTAACAAACAACTTTCAGTTCCTTTATCAGTTATTGACGTTGAATATATGGATACATCTAGTTGATGTCCATTTAGTCGATGGATTAAACAAACTCCTTATGTTTTTGATATTTATTACGATAAAAAATCCTATTTTATTTGATAACAATAGTGATATTTCAATTTATGAAACCCCTCTTCAACACTATAGAAAAAACTCACAGATGTTAGATTTTAATTTTTTATAGGCCCTATGAATAAAGGATATATATGTTTAGAATTTTTTTTATAACTAATAAATAGTTGGATTACATTTTAAATAAGCCCTTGATTTTGTTAAATTTTAGAAAATGAAATTTTAATTGGGTATGATGGAATCATGATATATATTATTCTTATAATTACTATTTTGAAAAAAAAAACTTTCAATGATTTTAAATATCTCCTTTCATGGGTTCTGTAATCATAAGATATTTTCTTAATTCTAATTATTTCATAATATTTACATAAATTTTATGACATTATATTATCTTTTATGTCAATTCAATATTTTTTTATTTTTATGAAGTTTTTGTAATTAAAATGGGAACTAATTTATATAGTGGATATGAGTTTTCTTTTTAATAAATTAAATAATGAGGAAGAATGTATTTGAAAATTTAATAAATGTTTTTATAGTATTTTGAAAATTTAAACAAAAATTATGTTTCTTAATTCACATAATTGGGGAGACTATTTATAATTGGGTATTAACACATTAATATATTTTTGTTATGATAAATTACTCTTGCATCACATTTATTTAAATTCAATATCATTTAAAAATAATCTTTCTCCTTTACATGTCTATTTATACTCATTGATTAATTTATTTTAATTACTCTGTAGGTTTATTTTCTTATTTAGTTATTAATAAATTATGGCATTTGAACAATCCTCTTAGGCTAGACTAACTACAACTATTATGGGGACCCGAAGATCAAACCCCAAGGGATTTCCAGTCCAAGAAGACTGCTTAGAAGAAGGACCATTCATAATGTACACAGAGGTAAATTGTTGCAATTTATAAGTTTCGTGGATCGCTCATGGTTTGGGGTTTGTCCAATGTGTTCCGATAGTGGGTTGTAGGTTTTGATCCCCCGCTGATAGATCATGTTGTGGAAGTCACATATTGTATGATATATTAAACCCTCAACGAAACAAGTATCTATTTTGTGACCAAATTTTTATAATCTATTCATCAATTCATTAAAAAGACATACTCCCATGTAGCCTTTGAATATTTATTTCCCTCCACCATTTGATCATTTTTTCACTCCCACATCCTGTTTCAAATATAATATGATTTATAATTTTAATTTCAATCATCTCAAACCCTTGGCATATCCCAAAATCTGGATATAATTGTTCCAAACTAAAGCCCATTATCTTCAATGGTGACTAAGTCTAAGAGGTTGCTCACACTGTGGATGCCCAGGCATCATCTTCAATCTGTTGTTTCTTCATGCGTTCTATAAGATTCCACTAGTATTTTACTTCATTGATCATCATTTCATGCAATATAATAACCATTACATGAAAAAAAAATATCATCCCTCAGGGGTCAACCATTTATGATCTTTATAGAAAAACTATTTTACTATGGTTCTTCCAGATATCAATAGTGAAACTGTTATCAAGGTTAGATCATCCATCATTTATGGGTAGCACCATTTGAAACTGGATCTTACATCCTTCTTTGGTAGATCAATTTGACATTGGAACCTCTATCACTCCTCAATGGTCAACCATTGGATAAAAATGGTGGAATACTATTTCAGCATCTCTTTATTCACCTTCCCTCCTACATGTTGGTAGTGTTATGTTTTTATTACCGGTTATCCTCTTATTCATTCAATAATGAAAATATTTTCTTCATCATTTGAAGTTTCAACTTCTCATATTATCTTCTCATTTCCCTCTAGTTATCATATATTGGACCTCCTTGATATCATCTTATGTTCTTGATCTGGTTAAATCAATTGTAAATCATATCTACCATTTAATTCTAATAGTAGATAATCTATTTTCGTACAATTGGAAGCCAATGGAATATTTTCAATTTTTGTACCATTGGAAAATAGTGGTAGATACTCTATTTTTATACCATTGCACTCAAACAATAGATAAAACTATTTTATAATATTAAAAACCAATGGTAGATTATCTCTTTCAATGGTAGATTATTTTTTTCATCCATTGTTTGTTCAAAAATACTTTTTTCTAAAACAATTATAATTATTTATCTGTAATAACATTAGTGTTTTGATTCATCATTCATTATTTTATGGTGGAATCATATTATATGTAAAAATAATTTGAAGGATATTTTATGTGTGTGTGTGTATATATATATAGAGAACACATATTTTTAACATGAAATACTTTAAAGCATGTTTATGTTATTATAAATTATAATCTTATTCTTTATTTATTAACTCTTTTAGAAAATTTGATTTATTTAAATTTGTTTTTTTTAATCATTAAAAGTTTATTACTATTATTTCATTGAGAAATAAAGTGTGGGAATGCATTTTGGTAATCATTATTACCTTTTACAATTTAGTTAATGGTCAAATTATTTTTTAAAATTTTTATAACATGTGGATTACCGATATTGGGTATATAGACACTCCCCAATGTTATTTGGATTAATGATCCCATATTAATTTGTTAGAGAAGAGATAAATGTGATAAATCAACATGATATCAGTTGATTTGAAATATAACTATGGCATAATTTTTTCTTCTCTGAGAAAATCATGAATCATCGTTGAATTATATTCATTTTTTTATTACTAAAAATATTCATCAATTTCATCATCAACCACTAAAGTGATCAATGAAAATGAGTTTCACTAATTTATTACAAAATATATACAGTTATTTTTATATTTTTATTCTTTTATTTTTCCTTTCTAATTATTCCTACCATATTTTTCTCCTAGAGTTTGTTTTAAGATTTTCCCATAAAAAACAATATCTCTTGGTTATTCCTCCCATCTAAAAGGAATATCAGATTATTCCTCCAAGATAAGAGGAATTTAGGTTGTGACTCCTTTGAATGTTAGTGGTTATACCACCATGCGTGAAAAGGAACATTTAATTTGTATGTAATCTATGTATCACTCTCTTATAAAAGTGACTATCTATTTAATACTAGTTTCATGATTGAGTAGATGATATTGATGAGAGTAATATGGTCTTTCTGATCTTAATCTCTATAAAATCATCATGCGTTATATATTTTAATTTTTCTTCACATGAAAAACTATTCATAATTTTATATCAAAGTATTTTTAAAATAAAATAATTGAAAAATTATTACTCACCCACCCTAGTAACTACTTCCATACTAAGGGACCTAACATAAACCTCAATTGATGATATTTTAATATGAAATAAATCCTACATAACTTATAGGTATCCCTCCCCAGTTCCAATAGATCAATTATATATAAATATGAATACCAGTTCTAAATCATTATCTTGTTCATATTTCGATACTTAACACACAAATGAAATTTCCTATAATAACTATTGGAAAATAAAACATGTCATTCCTAGGGAAAAATTCTTTAATGGATAAATCATTTATCTTCTAATTCCTTTATTATAGAATTATGATATTGGAGCTTAGCTTATTTCAATCTATAAGATGGAATTGAAATTAGATCAATTCATGGAACCATCTCTCTATTAAAATAAAAATTTCTCTAAATGGTAATCTATTATAACTTCTCATAAAATAGGTATAGAAATTCATCCAATACCTGAAGGGAGAAATCATTCTCTACTCTCATGTCACCTATTGATAAACATACATCCTAGATTTGTAGCTTACCTAGCTTATGAAGAACATTCTCTTTATGTCCTACTTTAATTTACCTTTCCCCGTGATGTACATAGATGTTACCCTTAGGATATGTGATGGTAACTATTTGATAATAACAGTTGATGTGAGCCTGATACAAAATCAAAAAACCTTTAATTTTTATTAAATAAAAGCATGATAACTCAAGAATTTACTAATTCAAAAGAAAACAATTTTTACCAACCTCAAGAATCCACCCCTTAAAAATACATTATCCCTCTAATATCACCCAAGATGGTGCTCCCATCATCATAACCACGATAAAAAACTCCACATCATGACCTAAACTATTCACAAATGGAAAATATTTAAAATAATGTGAGGATAAAATATCATATAAAGAACTAGAAGGTGTAGAAGAAATAAGAATCATACCTCAGGTAGTTGATGGCCCAGCCTCACTACTAATGGGTTTTGGGTGAAATAAATGAAAATGACTTATACCTATACCATGAGATACTATATGAGTTCCATGCGATACACATCTCTGTTGATATGGATGCACTTATCATAATGCACTTCATCTACCACACAAACTAGTGCATTTAATATATATCCAATTTACATAAAAATATGTTGTATAATGTCCCCTTATAGACCTCTACATTGTATTAGGCCATCAATCAATAACCATCTATCGAGGGTTACTATAGAACCTATATATGATTCTCATCCGGGAACAAACTTGGCACTCTACTAGAGGTCATAGATATTACCCACTCAGGTGACTAGACATCCCATAATAATAGAAAACCATAGGACCACTACCCTGAGAGGTTGTTCAAATCCTTAGTATACTCTACACACTAGCACAATAGAAAAAGTTCTTATAACAACTCTTCCTACCACCTAAAGATATTCAACTAGACTGCCCAATAGAAACTCCCCCCCCCTTCCACTAGAAGCCTCCTTCCGGTTCCCCTTAGAAATGAATGCACAATTTTCTACCATATAAAAATTATTTTGAATGTTTATTTACCAGTGGCATGATTACACATCAAATTACATCATGAAAACATTTCACCTATGGTACCTTATATCATAATAACATCATGAGAAATTTGTTTATGGTCAGTGAAGGAGCCAACATAATCATGCTCTAGTATATTCACTTGGGTAAAACCTAGAAAATCATTATCTTCCTCCTTCCTTACTGTTTTGGGTAGAATTTATCCGCTAACATGTCCAAGATTTCCATTCAAGAAATTCCCTCAAGTTTCTCATCCTGAACCTAGATATCATACAATCACTCCTCTAGTCATCAAAATATATAATATTCCCACATAACCCTCCTCTATGAAAAAGTTTCTATGGGATCCATAATTATGTGGATATACTCAATCCCAAACAATGCTACCATTGTTCCACCCTCCCCATAAAATGTCAAAGGATGTTGTAGCTAGAACACCCTAGTCAAGTCAAGTATATTTGGCATATCACATTGAGTGATATTATCCACAAACTATATAAAGAGATTAAAATTCACCTATAACAACTCTTTTGACCTATCAACTATAAACAATAGGGTGTTTGGTCCCTCTATAAGAGGTTAATTATTTGAAATTCTATTTTTTCACCCTACTAGAAAACATCACCATAGGGTTATCCCTCTAAAATTCCTAACACACATCTTGGGATAAATAACATGTCATTTTCACAGTTTATCAAGGACATAGTTTTACAACTAGCCATAAAAAGCTGTTCTGTAAACACTATCCTAATGGACATAACTCTAACACCAAATTATACCCAACCATCCATATCCCGGGTCCCTAGATAGCTCTTGGAAGAAAAAACATCCAAAATTACAAGATTTTTCAGTTAGAAAAAATTTAGCCATTTCACTAATCATCTTTCAATATAACCATTTGAAACATATTTAATATTAATTATTTTACTAAAACCTCAAAATTAAAAAATTATCAATTCATTCCCGACAAGTCAACCATAAAACACTTTTCTATGTGTGATTAATATGATTCATGTAACAAAATTTCATGAGTGTATTAAATGGTTTATGTATATAAAATCTCTTGTTATAGAATCACATGAGTAAAATCATTAGAAACAATAACACCATACAACAATTAATTCACCCATTGTGAAATAACATCCAATTATAACATGTGAATATGAAGAACATCAATCCTTTCCTATGAACATGGGCATTTCCAACACACATTTTTTGTTAATTCCTATGTAGAGGATCATTACCAAGGCCTGACACATCCTAGTCTCGGTTCTAATTTTCCTAAGTATTAACGTAATAGAAAATAAATCTACTCTGATACCAGATTGAAACATCCTGGTCCAACTCACTCAAATTATGTTTCCAAACTAGTTCATCGTGTGACTATTTGTGCTCCTCCCCTATGTCATAGTCTTCTAACTATAAGTGATGGTCTATTATAAAACATGGTGATACTATGAACTGATTATTTGAGTGATACTATAGTTGAAATATCAAGAAATAAAAAATAAAAAATATATAATAATAACCACACATCATATAAAAAAATTCAAAAACAAGGTAAATTCACACAAGCTAATATAGTGAATATTCCATGTCATAGTAATTTCAAGTGTCAAAGGAAACCCCAGATAAAAAAGACATGCTAAAAAACTAAAAATTGATTCCCTACATAATTCTATTATCCCCATCCATACTATATCCCATATCCTAACTCATCCATCAAACAAATGGCCTTTTCCCATATTCGGACCTACAACCATGTAATCTTCCTCAGTTTGAATGGCGGCACGAGTAGAGTGTCAGTACAAATTTGTTGTCCCATAGAAATGGTTTCTAATGAAATATCTATTTTAACAATAGTTTATGAATTTTAAAGATGAATAAAATATAGATAAATAAATGTAAAATAGGTTTCACAAGTAAACTATTTTAATTTATCCACTTAGGCCTCCAATTTCCAACATGACATACATTTAACTAAAACTGTATCAGTCAGGGTTGGGATTCTGGACTGTACACTATAGGGGTTCAACACTTTATGTTAAGGGGGATTTTTATTAATATTTTTTTTCTTATCAGTGAGAATTACTAATCTATTTACTGACTTATATTCAATCACTATTAGTTCATAGATCATCATGTCAGCACCCAGTCCACAAATATGGATCACTATGTCCCACATTTAGGAGAAAGGATACCAAATTCTAGGTATATTCATTTTTAATCAAGGTTATGGAGAATCAGGTTCTTCATCCTTATTGAAGGGTTTGTTGTTTCATGTCTATTATCTAATACCATTCATCATAAACCAACTTCCAATTTCCAATATACATGGACTTTTCAACAAATTAATAGATAAGAAGGTGCATCCTTTATTAACATTTATATTTATCCATGGTCCATAATACTCGACATATTTAACCCCAATTAAAATTTAAAACATTTCATCATCTATTCATATAGTAAAACAATTAATTGTTATTTAAAAACATTTAAAATTTTACACAAACACACCTCAACCCATTTAATGTTGCTTGTCATTATTATATCATAATCTATTTAATTACCAAGAAAATAAAACAAACATATATGTCCTACTAACAATTCATACGATAAGTCCAATCAATTTAAACTCACAAATACTCAATACCACTATGTGGATCACACTTTATGATTTTAAAGGGATTGGTACACCCCTTGGGAAATCGTAGGCCTGGTCTTATAATCATCAATGGGTCAGTTGGGGCATGTTGAAGGGATAACATCTCATGTAAAGATCCAATGTAAACTTCTTAATAAAGAATAAAATTATCCGCATGTTGGAAAAATAACACATTCCGTATGCATAATAAATAAATCAGGACTATGGGAAATAGATTTTTAAAAACCAAACTTATGTTCATACATGAATACTCATCCAACCCCATCCCTTGATTCGGAATAAAATGGTCATAATCACATAAGATACGACCAATATTGATATAGGGCTCATAATACAATTAATATGATTGAAAAAAATCATTGAATGTTCATAAAAATAAATTAAAATTGGATCTGAGACTTAAATGTCCCTTAAAATAATAGACATCTATACCCAGACACCATATAATTATAGGATAAAGACCCATGGAAGAGTTAGGAGAAGTTGGTTCTCACCCAAGGCTACATGGAGTATAATGAATGTGAAAATTATATTTATAAGATTTAATATTGAGAGGTAAAATCGTAAAATTACCACCTTTAATAAGGAGAAAAGTTTGGCCACATTGTTTTCAAAATAACGTGGTCATCTTTTTCAATGGGGAAACTGAGTTTTATGGTGTTTTTGACACCCAAATGGGTTGGAAAAACATGTGAATGTCGTTTTAATGGACCTATCCATCCCCACAAATTTTCTAGGTCTACATTGCATTCCTAGTTAATCATATTTCTCCCCTTCTCCATATCTCATGATCATGATACACAGTCAGCCCTAATCGTATGATAACTATGCACCGTACACTGTAATCCTTTTCTTCCATCATTGTCATGTCCTAGACCCCTTGGGACTGTATTGATACCTCCCATACTTTTGGGAAGATTTCATAAATCCATTTAAAATGAGTATAGCCTAAATGTAAATTGAAATGCCACTTGTGATGTTTTCATGATATTAAAACAATTATAGGGATGCAATTTTTGTAGATGTAGTTTCTCTATGAGTCTACCCAAGGGAAATAATCATGTGGAAGAACGTGCGGATGCCATGGTTTTGGGTGTGTCATCTAGTTGAATCATGGTGATTCCAAGTGCAAGATGGGGGGGTAGACCATTAAGGGAAATCTATCTACATCATATAACATAGAGTATGGTGTGTGAGCTTAAAAGTTGAGAGAATATATGAATTAGAAGAAATGACTAAGGTGATTCTATAAATATGTTGTTCAAGGCATGGTGAACTATAAGGACCCTCGACATGATTTTCAAAATGGGTGAGATTCATGGGTATCAAAAGATGTAAACATTGAGAATTTAGACAATCTATATTATTATAGGTTCTATTAGCATAGTGAAATTCACAATTTATTTATGGAGTCCTTTTTAATTTCCTATTTTATTTTTGGAATTTATATTACTAGATTAAATATTACATCTCTTATTGTTGACCCCAATCCAAACCTTTCCCCCTCACCACTCTCTTTTAACACCATTGAGATTCTAATCACATTGGATAATCTAGATGATGTCTTGGATCAAGATGATCTCTCTCTCTCTCTCATACTCCTCCAATCCTCATTCTAATCTTCATTTTAAATTCATATAATAAATATATATTAATTTCACTCTATTTTGTTTTAATTATTTATAAAACATTGGTGGTGTCTTGTTATGTTAAGGTTTCACTGAATTTTCCATCAATTTTAGGTACATTTAATACCTAAATTATTTTATTATAACAAGGTATTTGTTTAACGATCTGAATGTTGGAATGGGATCTATTACATAAATTTTAATTTATGTACAATTGTGAACCGATCATGATTTTATCATTGAAAAAAATGGGAAAAGCCTAGAAAAGGATAAAAATTTTATCATAAATGAATTAGAATTGGGTTATTATGATCTTATTGGGTTTATAGTTATTTGTTTAGCTTCCTAGTTTTATAGATAATATGATATCTATTGTTTTTTGTTATTTCTATTGTTAGCATGCTTGATTTTATAGAAGTTGACAAACAACATAATTTTAGATTGATGTAATGATCAGTGAAAAAGGAAACTGAATTTGATAGTATTATTCCGTGATGTTTGATATAATTTGGAAGCTATACTAATGAAAAACTTATATTTATTCATATATTTTGATCAGTTTTTTTAGGGTGATAGACATTGAACCTATGTATTATGATTTGGTTAATTAAATATGGTTATTTTATATTTCTATACTAGTGAATTATTTTAGGTTGATCATGTTCATTCATTCTAGTTAAAGGCTTAAATTCCTTGCTTTTTATAGCCTTTGTTTCCACATGACTGTGACATGATAAAAACAATTTTATCATTGTGTATATTTTTTTTATGTAATAAACTTATTTTGATTTTTTTATAGCCATGTTTCTTTTGTAAATATACAGAATAATGTGCTAGTTTAACCTGTGTTCTATTAATGTATGTGGAAAGAAATTGAGGAGTCGAATTGGTTTTGTGCAATGATGTTGGGGATTTAAATGATGCGTGTGGAATAAAGTGAGTGTTGAGTTTATCATTAATAGTTTCAAGATTTTGGTACTTGATTTTTGGGATTGTGGATTATTATTTTAATATTTTCATGTTTTTACTACAGTTGGATATCTGAAAAGAACATGATTCTATTAATATGGTTGTTTTAGATGAATCATAGGAACTAGAAAAATTTGGAATGAAAATTGAATTAATAAATAAAACATTAAGATATGATTTTATTGTGGTAATTAATGACCAATGATTTATATATTAATAACAACCATGGGATTATTCAAATTAATTCTCTATGTGCATGTGTGTCAGATTTGGAAAATGATTAATGAAATTGTAGAATGTTACCTTATAATTATAGAAATTTTTTTCTAAAATAGAAATTCGTAATCTGGTTCAATAAAATAAAATGGATGAACAAGATTTTTTGATGTGATAATAAATGATGATAAAATTTCTAGTTCATAAATGATTGCATAGTAATTGATAACTATAAAGTGAAATGTTTAAATTTTTTAATCTGGATGCATGTGTTTAATTTGATACTAGAGGCCTTAAAAGTTGAAATGGTATTTCATTTGGAATGATTATTTCAGTTTGATTCTATGAATACATAGTTTCCATTAGTGTGGTTAGGTGTGATATGTTACTTACAGTTTTTTTATTTCATAATTTTCACCAAAATATTTGGTAGGGAAACTAACATATAAATTTTATGGATAGTGTTCTCCCTAACATCTAGGATGGAGATGGAATGAAATGATATACTCCCCCCTCTCCCATTCTCTCTCTTCATCTATAGTGTGTTATGTTGGCACAACTAAGCTGTACAGAATTAAAGTATAGGGTATGGACTCAAAAGTGTTTTTAAGTCTCCATGTTCACAATACATTTATGTGAACGTTGTAATGGCTTATGTTTATGGAACATACATGTATATGGGCTTAGTGGTTATGGATTTCTATTTGAGTACATGAATGCCTAGTTATGATAGGAGTTATAATTAGTGATACATGTTCTATACTAGTTTACAGGGTTCTAAATGGTTAAATATAAGATTAGGATTAGAATATCATAATGGTTACATAAGATGTTGGATTTTTATGTGATTATTTCCTGGTATATCATTGGATGAATTATGGGAGGTATGAGTATAGGACATGAGTCACTGGGGACTTATAGATACACACCAATGGGGAGGTGGAATCATGGTAACTTTATCTATATATATTATTTCATATTTAAATGTGTACATGTAATATTTTCTTAGGGTGTTATCCTTATGATGATGTGGGAATAGTTTTACAAGATTATATAATTAGATAGTTCCACTAATTCTTCTCTATTATTTAGTGCACTTCCATCACATTTTAAATGAGAGGTTCTACGGACGATCCTACTAAGGGTAATTGTATACTTATTATATTTATATATAAACTATATTATAGGTCCCTATTAGCTATTTAGAAATTGAGATAGCCATTATTAAATAAGATTAGTTTTTTCAGAGCAGTTGATTCTTTTAGTCACTAAATTTGGATTTTGTTCAATATTTTTCTATTTTTTAATATTTTGTATGAAATAGAAATAATTTTTTCGGATTGACTTGTTATTTATGCATGATGTTGAAAAGTGGTTACTCATCTCATCTCTTATTCCATAAATTTATAAAGATGTTAATACATCCCATTTGATATCATATACACCCATTTTTAGTCTATATCCAGTGGCCTATTAGAAGTGTGATTTAGGGGTTAACATCAATGTCATCAATTCTATGCCAGGAAGGGTACCATTTTTTAGGGTTCATGAGGGAGTGTTATTAATTCATACAGTTGAGTGATAGGATATGTTTAGAGATAAACATTAGTAAGGGAGCATAGGTAGGTAGGAAAGTTGTATTAACAGAACATAGCATGAAATGTAAATATGAGAGACCATCTAGTTCATATGTTCTTAAGAACCCTTATAATCCTATGAAGGGATCCTATATTAACAAAATAAGCTATTAAATGTGATACTACTTATAAGGTAGATACCTATGTTAGGATCAAACATCCATATTTATTGACCCTATGTTTAAATTTGGAATACAATGGAAATTATGATTAAATTAAATTATTTAAATGATAATAAATATTCAATATTATAAGTTTATGAGTCCCTAAATTTTATTAATTTATAGGAATGGATACCGGTAGACATCCTATTCATGTTAATGTTATATGTGTTTGAAAAGGTATAATCGAATATAATCATATATGTTAGTTCGGTGATGATGATATATAGAGGAGGACACTCAAAGACATTCAGTTTTAGGGTTTGAAGAAGTATGAGGTATTACTTTTAAATCAAGATACTGAGATATGGTTAGGGGAGGTGGATATTTTTTTTTCAGTTCTATTAGTGTATGATAGGAGCACTATGTTTCATTGGATGTGGAAATTTTGTAAGGTGAATCTCAATATTGGTGGTTCTTATTACTGTGGGATCATAGGAAGGTATATCATGTATGTTAGAAGTTATAATATTATTTTTATGTTGAGATTCCTTCATTAATTGGAAAAGAGGTTTGAGGGAGGTGATTATTAACCATCATCGGGGGAATTTAAGTGTGTATGAGTTCAAAATAAATTATAAGAAGACCATGAATTAATCTTTTCAACTTATTATAGATAATTAGCCTATAGAGAGTCGTTTTGAAAAGGATTTACATATATTGATCTAGCACAATTTCACAGAATTTATATTAAAGATATATATCCTGTTACTAGAGAAGGAAGGGGTTATTAAGATGAAACTATTCAAGACCATATCATCATAAATGAGAAGTCATAAAGACTCTTTGTGGAGTAGAACCGTGGATAAAAGTTCAATGTTTCTAAGGATGATGATGAATATTCTAATAGTGGGGAGATAGTTATTGCCTTCTTAATCTAATTTTAATAGATCAAGTAGTTCTCAAACACATTCTATCAATTTATCAGTTGATTTTTATTCTTGGGGAGGTAGTGGGAATAAACATTAAGAGTGTATAAACTTACTTCATAGTGAAGATGGAAATTGGGGGAAATTAGGAACAGTCACTACAATTGTATCCTTTGAGGAAAAAGTAAGATAAGTAAGATGAAAACATTGATTTTTGGAAAGGGTATAGGGTAGGAATAGTTTATCCTTATGATTCCCCTCTTCCTCTAAAATAGTTAGTAGATTATGGTTCTAGGGGTAGTCTCCATCAGTCCCAATGAGGCGGGGGAGCTTGACTTAATTTGGCGAATTCCTTAGATTTTACAGTTTTATGAGATCCATACATTTTGTGAGTTACATTTTACTTATTTTATAAATGGTTATATTTTTTATTTTGAGTCTTGGGTGAATAACATCTTCATTGAAACCACCCAAGTCTTGGACTTGGGACTTGAAGGGGAGAAGCTTCCAATTCCCAAGTCATTGACTACACTAGTTCGAGGTTTTTATATATTGTATTATGTGAACAATTACTATGGGTTTATTTAAGGAAAACATTGATGTTTTTAATATTTTCCTAACTTTGTTTATACTTATTTTTGTAAATTTCATTAAAGATTGCATAATTGTTGTGATATACTCATGTTTTAATATTAAATGTAATTTTTGAGCAATATTTGAATTAATCAAATCGATTCAGTTTACTATTATAATATTACTTATCACCCTATATCCCCAAATTCCATGATTATATCTTTTTAGGGTTCCTTACTCAAATTACAAAATTTCTTTAGAAGGTACCTTTGGTCTAATCATCCATTTGGAGGGTTATATGCTCTAAATAAAAACACCCAACGAATTTGTGATGAAATTGGACTAGCCATGATGATTGAGTTACTGGTCTAAATCTAGAAACCTAAATTTTATGAAACTCCACCATATTTACTAAATAATCCAAAATAACTAGGGATTAAAAATTTACTGTCCAACTACAAAAACAATGGTCCCAACTGATGCTTTGAATTTGATCCCACCATTCAGGATGGGAATTAATATCAGGACACTATTCATGATTTTTCTCCAGATCTACTCATAAAATCAAGCTGGGAGTATTCAGTTTGAAATCTAATATACGGGCACCTAACATGTTAGTCTAAATTACTTTTATTTGAGGGGATCTTCCTATTCAGAAAAGCATTCAAATTGAAACCTTCTAAAAGGTGTAGATTGAAATGGACAAATTACAAATGGTTATTTAAACCACCATAACACTGGCTCCTTAAGTCCTATGGAAACCAAATTTTTAGTGTATATATAAGGAATTAATATCTACAACTTTTAGGAAAACAATATTTCTTGATTCACCTTTCTTGATGTCCAAATCATCGAGCCAATTGGAGGGATAGTTTTGGAAAGAAATATTTCCACCTCCTTGTGATATATATACAACCCCCTCTTCTCCATTAAAGGGGATGGAAATTCGGAATATAGGAAGATTAATTGGCCCAAAAAATGCTCCTCCAAAAGGCTGGGAGGATATTCTAAACTCATGTTTTCACTTTAGAGACCCTTCATCCTCTCGTTGATTATATTTACATTTGTGTTTTTCTTCATTTATAATTTCATAAGTGTTGTTTTTTGTAATTTTCTATTCATTAATGTTTTTTCTTCATATTCTATTTTAATCATCCACCATATGTTATTAAATATTAATTCTCTTGAAATATTTTAAATCAAGTTGAAAACCCTTTCCTTTTTTATATTTCTCATTCAATATGTGGTTTATTTTTAATTATCATCACCCTTCATGTGTGTGTGTTCAATGTACATCTATTTTCATATCCCATTATTTTTGTTAAATACATAATTCATCACCATATAAACATATAATCATATTAATAAAAATCATAATGGATGATTAAATCTTCCATTTGGGTGAGTCATTAATAGGGGATGTTAAGTGATTGAGAGGTTTTTCTCGATGAATATTCTTCAAATTAAAATTGTGTATGTTGGACTTAACATGTAACAGATTAAGAAATTATTTTGTTAAACATGTGGTTTCCATGGATTATTGGAAACATAAATACCAAACCATTAACATGTACTGATTGATATTAGAACAATATGTTATGTTAAGTCTTGGATTAAAGCCTTAACACATATGAATTCCTATTAATGTCATCTTGTGAAGTGGGTGTTAATTTAAAGAAATATAATGAAAATATCAATGAAATCACAAGCTTAACTCTCTAATAATTAACTCACCCTAATATTTATCATATTTGTAAATCAAATTCCAGCCATTAACCACCTCATTTAAGCTCTACATACAACCCCCCCAAATCAAAATACAATCAATTAAAATAATTGACAATTAAAAAGTAACATGGTCGAGTATTCGACCTGAGTGTTGCAATAAAAATTAGAAAATCATCGGAACCTTGAACGGTTGATAGGAGACAATCGACGTATCTTTCAAATAGAGTCATTGTTGAGGATGGTACGTTATGTAGACACTCATTTTTAGTTATTGTAAAAAAATAAAATAAAAAAAACACAAAGAAAAAAACGCTTGTTCATAAAAATTATAAAAGGAAAAAATCACAATGAAAAACCCATATTTATCTTTCTTCCAAAATCACACTTAATGCTATATAGCCTCCCAAACAATCCCTCATATTTGTTTGACCCTGAAATTTAGTGAACACTTCAGAAACTTTGGAGGAAGATTATGGATAATCAAAACCTTTACCAACAATTGAATTAGATGTTACTAACCCTATGGAGAAGACCCTTAATTAACATGTTTCTCCTGATATGAATTACCAGCCCATTGGTATTCAATATTCAAACATTGAGGCTGACTTGGAACTCAAATTGGGTTTGATTCATCTTCTACCACATTTCTATGGGCTAGTCGGTGAGGATCCACATCTCCACCTAAAAGTGTTCCAAGTGGTGGGCTCTACCATGAATCCACAAGGGGGTTCTGAGGAAAAAATCAAACATCGACAATTCCCTTATTCCTAAGTTAAATCTGCAAAGTCATGGCTCTACTACCTCCCTCCTAATTTCATAAACTCATTGATTGACATGAAGCAAATTTTTATAGAGAATTTTTTTGTTCTTCTCTAACTGCTTCCATCCGAATGGAAATTAGTGGAATCTGTCCATTCACCAATGAATCGCTCCATGAGTATTGGGAGAGGTTCAAAAATCTCAGGCCAAAGAGCCCACACCACCAAATCCTTGGCCAAATACTGATCCAATACTTCTATGAGGGTTTATTGGATATGGAGAGTTCTCTCAATGATGCTGCAAGTGGTTGTGCTCTTGTTGATAAAACTCATGTAGCTACAAGAGATATCATAATAAACATGGTTGAATACACACTACAATTCCACACTCAAGCACATTCTCAAGTCATACATCCCCATGATAGTCAATTGATAGAGCCGAAAAAGATGAAAGAGTGGATGAGTGAACTTACAAATCTTTTGCGACTACTAGTTGTGCATCCAAAGACCCATACTCATCTTCTCCAAAATATTTGTTCCCTGGACCTATCAAGAACTATGGGATATGTATCTCCCCACCACATCTAACAGGAAAATTTCCTAAACTTTAATAGGATCCCTCTGATTTATCCAGTCCAATGGATCTCAATGAAGCATCTACTCAGAGGAACACCAACCCTCAAAAATCAGGTCTGTTCATTAGAAAATTCATCCAACCCCACTCAGAGACCATCTCCTCTACCTTCAACCAAGTCTTTAGGTATGGTAATCCCATTTCTCATCCCCCTGAATTCCTGCCTCTAATCCTAAACCAATTCCAATATCATCATGATGTTGGTAACTTCCAGAAACCTAACCTTTTTTTCCCTCAACCTCAAAGGATCAATCATCATCCTCCTCCTCCTAGATTCCACTATCATAGTGATCCTTCCCAATTTCAAAACCAATACAATCACTTTACCAAGAACCAAAATCAAGGAAATCCCAATCTGAGACAAGCCTCTTCTTCCTAGAAACCATGTGAATGAGAAGTGGAAGATCTTTCCACTTTTACCCATTCCTGCCTCGAAAAAATTGAAACCCAAATTGGTAAACTTTCTTCCCACCTGAGATGGAAACAATAATAAAACTCTTACCAACTCCCAACACAACCATTACCCAACCCCAATGGTAATGTAAGTGAAATTTAACATTGATCAGGAAAGAAATTTTTTTTCCACATGATGAGTCATCCAACTCCCCTTTAAATGTTGATGTGAAAAATGAGAATAAATAGAAACTATAAATTGAATTTGAATCCATTCCATCACCTCCTCCCATTCAACTTATGAATTCATTTCCTTTTCCTCAAGCTTTTTCTAAGCCAAATAAGCCCTTTGAACAAAATCTTGAAATTCCCAACTTGTTTAGATGTTTTGAAGTCAAAATTCCCCTCTTAGACGTTATAAAACAAATACTTAAATATTAAATGATTCTAAAGGAATTTTTCACCCATTAGAGGCCACTTAAGGCCTTTGAAAATGTTTCCACCCGGCAGTTTATTGCCACAAAGTGAAAAGATACATGGATCATTATGTTTCCATGAAAATTTGGAAATTCAAACTTCGATGATCCACTCATTGACCATGGCACCTCAATTAATGTCATTCCCAAATCCATCTTCTCCTTCCATGGTGTTGGCCCCTTATATCCAACGGGTGTTGTTATTTAATTGGAAAATCGAAGAACTACTAGTCTTGAGGGCATAATCGAGGATGTCGATATTTTTGAGAATGATATTATCTTCCATGCTGATTTCTATGCCCTTGACAAGGAAGGTGAGACAAACTCTTCTCGATCTCCCTTAATTCTAGGAAGACCATTCCTAATGATATAAAGAAAAATTATTAATATCCATTCAGAAATCTTATCCATGGAATTTGGTGACCAACTGGTCAAGGTCAACATTTTCAAAGCCATCTGATACACATATGAGGATCACTTTTCATTATCAATCCATGCTTCTGACGACACTTATGATTGTCAATTAAAGCCCATTCCATAATGTTCATCATCTTATAATGAGAGAGGATCTAGTGAAATCCGCATCATGATTAACTGTGTAATAAATTGTGAAGTTGATGTTGACATTTCATTCATATAATACATAAACATAGAGGTACTAAGAAACTCTCTTCAATACCACAACAACTTTGATCTCTACTACTCCACCTAGTATAGTATTAAGAAAAATGAATCTAAAGAAATTGAAGTCCCTTCCTCCATTCCTGAGTTATCTTACCCATAAATGAATGATGAGACTGATCTAAAACCTCTTCTTGAACACCTGAATTATTAATTCCCTTTCCATGATCACTCTTATCCTATCATTATCTCTAATTCCCTTACCAAAACTAAAGAGTCCAAACTAGTTCAGGTGTCAATGGAAAAAAAGGCCTTAGGTTGGACCCTAGATGACATATTAGAAATCAACCCTTCTCTTTTCATGCATCACATCCATCTTGAGGAATCATACAAACCAATTATACAACCACAATGAATACTCAATCCACTCATACTTGATCTTGTTAGGGAAGACATCACCATGATTATTCAATCTGGTATTATCTACCCAATTTATGATAGTGAATGGGTTAGTCCAATTCAATTTGTACCAATGAACGGTGGGGTAATTGTTTTCCCCAATGAACATGGGTAGGTAGTCACAACTCGAGTGAAGAAAAAAATTCGTGCGTGCATCGACTATAGTGACTTGAATGTAGAAATAAGAAAATATCACTACCCTCTTCAATTCCTTGTTCAAATTCTAAAGAGATTAGTTGGAAAGTCACATTATTTATTTCTTGATGTATACACTGGCTATTTTCAAATCCCAATCGCACATTAGGACTAAGAAAAGACTAAATTCACTTGCCCCTTTATAACATATGCATATAGAATAATTCATTTTGTGCATTGCAACGCTCCTTTAAAATTATAATTGTATAAGATGAGTATCTTTTCAGAATTCATTTAACACCGCATAGAAGTTTCCATGGATGACTTTACCATTTACGGTGATTCATTTGAATCTTTATTGAATTCACTCTCTCCAGTCCTTAAAAGGTGTGTCAAGCATTAACTTATTTTAAATTTTGAAAAATGTCACTTAATGGTTACAAATTAGATTGTTCTTGGGAACATGGTTTTAAAATATGGTATTGAAGTTGATCCTACCAAAATTTAAGTGATCCAATCACTTCCGGAACCCACCTCTATTTGATACATCCATTCATTCCTCAGTTATGCTGGTTTCTATTAAATATAGATCCATAATATTGGTTGGATTTCTCTCCCTCTCACTCAGTTGATCCAAAATTATTTCACATTCAATTTCAATGAGGTTTTCATGAGAGCCTTTGTTGAACTTAAAAATGCTCTTACATCTTCCCCGATAATCCAACCCCCATATTGGTCCTTAACCTTTGATTTGGGGTGTGATTCTTTTTATAGAGGCATCAGGGTTGTACTTTATCAAATAAGAGAAACGATTCCTCATGTCATCTATTATGCCACAAAAGCATTGGATGAAATTCAATCTCACTACACTATGACTAAAAAGGAACTTTTAGCTGTGGTTTTTTTCATAGATAATCTTCATCCCTATCTCTTAGGTTCGAAAATCATCATCTTAATAGAACATTATACAATAAAATTATTATTTATGTTAAGTGATTCAAAACCAAGTCTAATAAGATGGGTATTAATGATCCAAGAGTTTGACCTTGAAATCAAATATAGACTATTAAACGAAAACCATGTGGCTGATCCCCTCAATAGAATTTCTAATTATTCTCATTCAAAAATAATTTATCTGGAATTCTCCACGTTGCACCTTTCATCCCTCACTCCAATGTTACCCTGGAATGCCCCAATTGTAAACTATGTTGCTGCTAGTATTTTTCCTAAAAAGTTTTCAAAAGAACAAAAAATGAAGCTAAAATGTTATTCAAAATTCTATTTTTCGGATGATAATAAAATTTTGAAAACTGGTGATGACATGGTAATTAAGAGTGGTGTTGATGAAGATAAAAATTCCTCCATCTTAGGGTTCTGTCACTCACTTCCTGAAGGTCACCAATTTGGACAACAAAGGACCTCCCGAAAGGTCATAGACTATGGATTCTTATTTCCTTCAGACATCAAGGACTCACATGAGTTTTTTCAATAATGTCCCTCTCTTGAAATTTTTTAATACAATTTCAAAGATAAATGAATTTCCCCAAAAACCATTATTTTTTTGAGATCTACAATGTTTGGGGCATCAATTTCCTAGGATCCATCCCCCATTAAAACGGATTCTCATACATTATTCATGCAGTTGATTATGTTTCTAGGTTGGTCAAGGGCAACCACACTAGAAAGGATGATTCACATACTATTAGTGAGTTTCTAAAGAAATGTATCTTCCACCGATTTGGCACACCTTGTACCTTTCTAAGTGACTTCGGAAGCCATTTTTTGTAATATAACCATGGAATATATTCTGAAAAAGATTGGGTTGTAATTAAAAAATCTACATCATATCACCCCCAAACAAATTGCAAGGATAAAATTTCTAATAGACAACTGAAAAGAGTTCTTGAGAAAATTATAAAACCCACCAGAAAAGACTAGCCTAAAAGGCATGGGGAAGCACTTTGGGCTTATCGAAGTTCCTGTAAAATATTTGTGGGGATTTATCATTTTAGGCTAGTTTTTGGTAATGCATTTCATTTTCATGTTGAAATCCAACATAAGTTATTTTGGATTGTGAAAACCTGTAATTTTGATTTTGAAAAATATGGTGAGGAAAGATTGTTTCAGTTGGATGAACTGGAGGAGCATAGACATGATTCTTACAAGGATTCTAATCTCAAAAAAAAATCCAAGGAACTCCATGATAAACACATCCGAATAATGTTTTTTCATGACTGTGAAAAGATAATTCTCTTTAATTCTCAAATTTAGCTTCACACAGGTAATCTTACTTCTCATTGGGAATGTCTTTTTGTTATTACTAATGTTTACCCACCTGGTGTAGTGAAAGTCCAGGAATCCTCTTCTAAAAGGACATTCACAGTTAATGTACATCAGTTAAAGCACCACCATGAGAGGACACACAACCTGGGAACCACCTCAACTTCCAACAGTTCCACAACTTCCACCGATTGACCACTGTATGGGGATGGGGACCCACCAAATCCAAACTAGGGGCACCTATTTCACTTTAAAACACTATCTCTATCTCTCCCTCTCTCTCTCTCCCTATTTCTTCTCCTTCCCCTCTCTTTTTTCTTCTACCACATTCCTCATCATATATTTTATTTCCTGTTTCTCTTTTGTGTGTGTGTGTCTTTATAATCAAAACACAAGAAAAACAGAAAAAGAATAATAAAAGTCACTTAAAAATATGGAAAATAAAGTAATATAATTACTCACCTTTAACATATGAAATTTTTTCGAACCATTTAGGGGATTAAAAAAGACATGTTTTCATCTAAAAAATTTTGTGTTTTCATCAAATATTTGGATAAATAATATTGTTTCAAAACCCAAAAAAATTGAATGCTCAATTTTTTATTTGGAAATTGATTTTCCCCAACCATGAGGAAAAACATTAGCTTTCATTCCAAGGAAACCTATAGTCATATTTTCAAAATGTCTGTTTTTACACCCATTTTTGAGTCATGAGTTTGTGGACCTTCAATATGAATATCCTACTTCAGTGTATTCTAATTTGATTGAGGTATTCTCTAAAACTCATGAGAATCACAATATCCATATATCCTACCTTGATACTTACATTAATCCTAATTTTCATATCCCCTTAGATCTGATGAAAACCTTTTTGTTAATAGCCACATTACAAGCCCAATACCTTATCCCACCCAATATCTACATCGATTTCACTGCATAATTTTTTGAAATTTAAGTATGGGGGAATGTATTTCATTTATGGTACCCATTGTTGATTTCACAATGTTATCTTATGCTTGAGGTAAATAATACATTTCATTTTTTGGTAGAGGCTTTCATTTATTGGGGTTTTGGAATGTATATTTTTTTTATCTTGATCAAATTTAATTGAAAAGTGTTCAAACAAATGATGACAAAAAATAAAAAAATAACAAAAAAGAACAAAACAATGTGGTGTGTCTTGGTAGGGTCAAAAATTATTCTTTCTAAAACATTTATCCTATTATAATCATTACAATTATTGTTGTGAGGAGTTGAAATATGGTTTGGGATATGATTGGGTGATCTGTTTCAGGTTCATGTTTCAACAAAAGAGAAAAAAAAGAAAAAAATAACACTTACGTCATTGGGAGAAGTTTGGTGTTTTTATATATTACATCTTATCATCCCCTAAAAATTTCCTTCATCTTTTGTGTATTGATTCACAATATCATGCCCATGTAAATATGAGTTTCAATATCCTTTAATTCCTCATTTCAAAACATAAAAACAATACGCATTTCTTTATCCATGTTTGTGTTTTACCCCTATTTACTATCTTTTGGATATCATTTTCCTACCCTCCCAAAGCCATAGAAAACCCCCTAAACATACCTCTTGATTCATGTGCACATTAGGATAGGGAATTTAAGTTGAGATCTCTTTCAAAATCAATGATTTTTACTTTTGGATGGATAATGATTGAACCTCTATAAATTAATTTTATCATCTTGATAGGTTTGAGTTTTGAGTGTCAACATTTTCTATTCCTAAATTTGGAAATGAAAATTGAATTGTTTTTTGAACATTGTTTCTATAACATTTTTTGGTGGAATACAATATTGAAGAGTTAAATTATCTAAACCTCCCCTAATTGGGGAAAAAATTTAATATTTGTTGGTGATTGAAAATGATTGTGTTTTGTTTTATATTTGTTGCACATGATGAAATTAATATGACTATGTTTCGGGGATTTGATGTTATTAATACTGTCATAACATTTTTTATACTCCTTTTAGTAATTTGTTTTGTAAATGTTCATAATTTGGGTGAGATTCTCATGTTTTAATATTAAATGTATTTTTTGATCATTATTTGAATTAATCTAATCATGTCATTTTACTAGTTTCATTATACCACTCACCCAACATTTCCAAATTTCGGGATTCTTTCATTTTAGAGTTCCTTACTAAAATTACAAAATATCATTAGAAGGGACCTTTGTCCAAATCGTTCATTTGGAGGGTAATATGGTCCACAAAAGAAGACACAAAAAATATATGAATAAACTGGACCAGCCATGATGATTGAGTTAGTAGTCAAAATAATAAAACCAAAATTTTATTAATCACCTCCATATGTTTTTGATTATCCAAAATAATCATTGATAAAAATTTGGAGGCTTGTATACAATGAAAAGTGGCCCAACTGATGCTTTGAAGTCCAACCCATCATCCTTGATGAGGATTAAAAGTAAAATGCTAATCATGAATTTTTTCTGATCTACTCATAAAATGAAGCGGGAAATTTTCAGTGTGAAATATAAGATATGGTAGGCTAAAATTTTAGAATAAATTATTTTTATTTGATGGAGTATTCCTATTCAGAAATCCATTTACATTACACCCTTCTAAAATGTGTAGATTGATATGGACAGATTACAATTTTTTATTCAAAACCCCATAACAATCGGTCCTTAAGCCCAAAGATAGACAAATTTTCAGAGTATAAAGAATACATTCTTATATAAAACTTTTATGGAAACAATATTTCATGATTCATGAGTCTGGATGTCCAAATCATCAAGCCAAGTGGAGGGGTAGTTTTGGAATGCAAACAGTCCTCCTCCTTGGGCAATATTTACATCCCCCTCTTCTCCATTCAAGGGGGTGGAAATTAATACCATAGAAGTATCAATTGGAATGACTAATTCTCTTCCAAAATCCATGTAGGACATTCCAAATTCATGTTTTCACTTGAGGGACCCTTCCTCCTCTCTTTTTTTTTCATTTACTTTTTTGTTGTTCTTTATTTGTAATCTTGTATTTGTTGTTTTTTTAATTCTATTTTAATGCATGATTATTCTTCATATTATATTTTAATCAACCACAAAATGTTATTAAATATTAACTATCATGAAATATTTTAAATCATGTTGAAACCCCTACCCTTCTTTTGATTTCTCATTCAATCTATAGTTCGTTTTTAATTCTCACCACCCTTTGTGTGTGTGTGTGTGTGTTCGATGTAAAAATCTTTTCTTATTGTGTTATTTTGTGTCTATTTATAATTCATCACCATTAAAAAAATATTAATATATTAATAACCATCTTAATGGCTGGGAAAATATACCATTTGGTGGGGTCATTATATGGGGATGTTAAGTGATTGAGAGATTTTTCTCGATGAATATTCATCAAATTAACATTGTGTATGTCTGACTTAACATGTCATTGATTAAAGACTTGTTTTGTTTAAATTTTAGTTTAAATGGATTATTGGAACCATAAATACCATAAAATCAAAATGCAATGTCTGATAGTAGAACCCTATGTTATGCTAAGGCTTTGATTGAAGACTTAACACTTAGGAATTCCAATCAGAACCATCCTGTGATGTGGGTGTTAATTTAATGAAATATAATGAAAATCTCAAGTATATTACAAAATTAAATCCCAAATAATAAACTCACCACAATATTTATCAGATTTGTAAATCAAACACTAACCATTAGTCAATTCATTTAATCTCTGCAAACAATCCCCCTAATCAAAATACAATCAATTAAAAACAATTGACTACTAAAAAGTATCATCGTTGAGGACTCGATCTGATTTCTGATATTCACATTAGTATAGCATCAGAACCATGAATGGTCGATATGCGATAATTGTCCGCACTTCAAACATCTCTCTTGGGGTCAGTTTTAATTTTTAGAGATACAACCATAATACATCATCATCAACTGGTATTGAATATTTTTTCTAAAGGATACTATGGAGTTCTTATAAAGTTATAGCATTTTTTATAGTGATGATGGAGAGAGGAATGTATTTTTTGTAAATAGAAACCCTCAAATGGTTCATAGGAATTTTTACTATCTATTTTCTTTGATGTACAGGATGATTTTGAGTTTCATGAAGGATCAAGGGTTGGGGATACCAAGGGTTATCATGGAATACCCTGATTCTAATTGGATAATGTTAAGACCAAACCCCCATGATGAGAGAATAAAATTGAGATGCATATGCAACCAAAAATAAATCCTATTTTCATTTATTAATATATAATGGATTCAATTTGTTTTGAGAAATGTGGATTCATGTTGATTATCTCCAATAGAAATAATTTATTCGACCTTGTGTGTCACCGTGGTGGCAGGGGGTCCAGTTTTTTATGAGGAATGAGGATGGTGGTTCCTGCATATGTATCTTTTATCATTGTTTGAATTTTGTGATTGTGAATAAATTATATAATCTCTTATATATTGATGATTTATTCTATCATTTTACGGGAGATATCTAGTTATTAAAGATTATTTAGTGTGAAATATTTCATGAGATGATGGTGAATGATGGGGATAGCCCAATGTATGATTTCTGATGTAATTATGGGAATTATGATTTCATTTTGATTTCATTCACTAAGATTTATTATCTAGATGTGATTATGATAGTAATGAAATAATCAATCCATGAGTTTTTGGATCAGTTTGTTGTGGTTTTTATTGAGGAAATCATCATGTTCTATAAGTCATAGGATGTATATGAAAGACATATGTTTGTTGTTTTGGTAGTTCATCATTGAAGAAAGTTGTTCTAGAATATTTACAAGTATGACAACTCGGCCCATGGAGTCCTATTATTGTGACATGTTATGTCTTAGTGAGGAGTCCATATGGATCCTTTGAAGATCATGGTGTTTTTTTTTGGGAATCCCCTAAGAATGTTCCACAGGTGAAAATTTTATGCAATCTTGCAAGTTATTATATTAGGTTCACATTAAACATATCTTAGATTGGGACACCTATTTGATACTTTAGATGGATTTTTGGACATTAATATGGGTTGACTAATTTCATGCTAACATTTATTATTTGATGGAGATGCTCCTCAGCAATCTGGTGCCTTGGTTTTTTGGGGAAGGCATCACATTTGAGGTTTATTAAAAGGATTCATGTATTATATTGGATTAAATGTTGATTTCGTAGAGGGAGGTTATCTCTTATATATCTCAGTATATATAAAATCATAAATAATGATATTATAATAATGAAAATTTGATTCATTTTCCTTATATTAGTTGAATTATTGTGTGTTTCAATTCATTGCTCAGAACTTTTTATTCTTCATATATAACAATACCATGAGGTATATCTTCTCCCCATGCGATTTGAACAAACATAAATAGTAGCGAATGGAATTATTATAGTTTTATGACTTATAGATTTATTCTAACACAAGAAATTGGAAGTTGGTCATTGATGATTTGATCAAGAATTCATGAAGTGATGTGGTACATTACACTAGAGATTCACTAAGAGTAATGGTGGGAATTTTTGTGATGCACCTTATTATGGTTGTAGTCGATGGTAGAGAGTTTTTTTCAGTTGGAGATGCATTCATATTTAGTGAAGTCAATTTTTTATTCCTAGGTAGAGGATTCAAAGGGAGTGATTGATAGTTCAATTTGATTATAGTTATTCCCCTAGGGATGGTCTGAGGATAGTAAATATCCGCTAAATTATTAGTGCAGGCTCATCATCCCATTAGCGATGTGTGAATTTTTTCTCTATAAGTGATATAGTTAGTCATTGATGGTTTATCCTACTATATATAAGATATATCACCCATTATTTTCATCACCCTAAGATTTGAACTTGTAATTCTCTTCTAAATAAATACTATTATTATTATCTTATTTCACACATATCACAGAACTAAAATCAAACTGAAATACATTTAACAAGGATAATATTATAAGTATTAAATTAGGCCTTTCAAATGATTCAATTGATTTATAGTTTATAAAATAATAGTAGAAGAAATTTGAAATATATTTTAAAAATAAAATAAAAATTCATTTTTAATAAAAATGAATTCAAAAATTTCAACTTGTGCATCTAAATAACAAATAAGATCACATAATTCATACAAATGAATTTTCATGAAAATTCCCCTTTTAGGTGCTATGGATTTTCATTTCTAGAAACTAAATATATTAAGGTTAAATGAGGTTAAAATATATTTTTTTTGATATGAATAGTATATTAAGAATAATTTAATTAAAATTTGATTGGAAATAAGATTAATAAAATGTAAAATTTAAAATTCCATCTTTCAATAAAATATTTTTTCATTACATTTTATATTTCATTTTCAAAATTAAATTCCTAACTATATTAATTTATATTATAAAAAATGTAATTAATTTTTGAATTAATAATTAAAATATTATTTTAATTTAAGTTTTCATCATTTTTTGAAAATATTGTTTTTTTAGAAAATAGTGGAAACACCATTTTTTAAAAAAAAATATGATTTATGAAAACATTAGGATATATCCATGACATAACCATATATTAAAATTTTATAATTAATAAAATTTATTCTATAATTAAATTTTTTTCATTTATAAATACTATTCTAAATCCTCAACTCTATATTTTACATATTAAAATATATGATATATATTTATCTAAAATATTTTTTAAAAAAATTACATTATAATTTAAGAATTTATATTAATGAAAATTATTGATTTAATATAATAAAATGGATTACATATTTGAAATCATAAAAAAATTAATTTGATAATTTCTATTATTTTTTAGTTTTAAATATATATTACATATGTAAAAACTAGTTAACGCTGTAAAATTCAAAATTATAAAAGATAAAAAAGGGTATATGAGTTAATGAATATTGAAACCATGTCTCCAATTAAGAGTATACGGTATTTCATTACAAAAATAATTTCCTCTCCATTAGTTTTCACTTTCAGGCCCACATTCCTTTGAAATTGGTGTGATATTAATATATTTTTGTGATTATTTACAAAACTATGGCCCCTCTTTTTTGACTGATTATTTTATTAACTAATAGGAAAATCCACCATCTAGGAGAAAATAAGAAATTGACGTGATGGATTATGGGGTGTAAAATAGTGAATCCAAATGGAATCACCTCTAATAATATCAAAACCTTCTGTGAGGATTGATCATACACATGAAAAATGTGAAATAATAGCATCTACAGAAGCACAGGGGGCAAGAAAGCCAGTCGGCTTGTTTCCATCACGCCATGTGTGCATAATTTCAATGTTGTTGGTAATGAGTCATATGCATTATAATCTATCCAAATTTCAACAAAACACTATCCAAATACCTCCACAATACTCTTATTTGATCTCAGGATTTTTTAATCTCCTCAAATGACCACCCCGAAAAGGCTGAAGCCAATTAGAAAAAGATTTTTTCCAATAAGTATCGTAAATATTCCCAAATGTATCCTTGTCATTTATATTTCTCTTTGTTTTCTTATTAAAATATAAAAACCTATTATACCATCACAAAATAATAATATAAATATCTTTTTTATACATAAATTTTATAATATTTATCTAAAAATAATAATATACCTTCTTTCTCCTGAAATTAGTGAAACGTTACCCATGAATATGTATGGACTACCACATCCATGAATTACATAAAAATATTCCACCACTAAGTTTAATGTAATGTTATATGAATTTAATTAATTAATTAACATGATATTTATAACATTATTAATATTCTCATAAGATAAATAAATTTTTACATTCTTTTCATAATAAGGGAATCAAAAATATTACTCGGAAATACATGCCTACTACCACCACTAGGGATGACATGTTACATTTTTCATCATTGAAATAAATGGATGATTACAATACATATTTTATGAGTTAATATGATATTAGATAATTATATATTTCATTTATATGATTTTTTAAGGATAGAAAAAAAATTAGAAATCTTTATAAAGTAATCTATTGATATAACTATATAACTCGAAACATGCTTGTCACAAATTTCAACTTCATGAATCATGACTTAAATTATCATGGAATGAAATTTTTATATTATAAATAATTATAAATAAATAATTATATTATAATAAATGACCTTGTAATGGTTGCTTTTTTCAATTAATGGGGTTTGTATGACCCTGATTCTTGATGGAGGTATAAATCCTTTAATTATCAATCTAAACATCTTATTTTGTCTAAATGGGAGTGTGTGTAGGGATCATGGATGTTTAGGGAGAATTAAAATATGTTTTAGAGCCAAAATTAGTATTTTATTAAATGAATAAGGTGAGTTATATGGTCTACTCATTGTTATAACTAACTATGCTTCTAAATCATGCGGCCCTGAGAGGGTGAAGTAGGGTTTGTCAAACCAGTAAAAAGGGAAAACAAAACAATGGAAGACCTATAATATATTATAGAATCACCCTGAAATATTTATAAAATATTTATCTGAACTCATGATCAAACCATGTGAGGTGTGTGATCATGGATTGTTGGAATTTTAAGGATAGAGCATAGTTCCTTCCATGAATCCAAATTGAGTACCCCTTTAAAATGGTAGAAAATAATATGTTAACAGTCATTACAATAATACTTATTTCCTTCTTATACACTATAATCATTATAGAATACACCACAATTAGATATCTCAATCTATTATTATATTTGTATTTGATATATTTCATTCATATAGACTTTGTTTTGTTTGTCATCAATCACGTTTGATCCCCACTATAAATCTAGCACTCCAATTTCTTCTTTTCTCTATTTTCATGGAAATATTCTTTGATATCTGCATTCCTAATGTTTTGCCCTATTTTTATGTTGATTTTATAGTTTTAAATTTTCTCTTGTTCCAAAATAAATCTAAGGATGATATCATCTGACACATCTAATACAAGTATAAGGTGTGTGGTTGACATCTTTTCTATAAAATTCTTGATGTATTAATTTTTCATCACTCTCCACACATCAGACTTTTCACATGATTCTTATAAAATTCATAATTCATTATGTTTTTGTCTAAGCTATGTTCTAAACGTGGTATGATACTTTGACATCATTGTAGGTAGAGTAACCAAACTTGATTTACCCCTTAGGGTCTATTAGTTTTAATTCCACTGAAAAACATTTATTTATTTTATCCAAAATTCCCATTGGGATTGTTTGGTTTGACACTTCTAAAAAGGAACAGTGAAATTGAATTAAACCTATTTCAACAAGGAATGTTTATTTTACATACCCCTTTTATCACTTATAACTGAAATGAATAATGGTATGAACGGAATTGATAAATGGTATGCATACATCACTTCACATGGGAATAAAAATTGAAATATTAATAGAAACTATTTATAGACCAAGTTAAATATAAAGGCATGGCCTACCATGAGTCAGAATGGGGTTCTCGACATGGAATTCCTTGTGTGAACTCATATGATGGAATCCAATTCATTGATACTACCACAAATTGGGAAGCCTAACTTAGGATCGGTATGTGTCTTAGCCGGTAAATTCCTCCACAAGAAACTGATGATTCACATTTATTTTAGGAAATTTGAATGACTTGGATAATCACCATGGATGTAGAATTATTTCCACAAACATGAACCACCATATACTATCTCTTTAGAATCCAATAAATTTATTCTCTTGATTACCTTACAATTATCCTCATAATTTGATTGAATCTTTTGAGGTTGAATTCCATTGTTTTACCCTTGGATTACACTCATACCACGTATCCTAACATCTATAATTATCAATGAGCATGGTCTCAACCATATTTTAAATTTATTCAATGAGTTTCCATATATCCTTTATTATTATCAAACACGGATTCCTTGTATAAGTTCACTGGGAACCAATCCAATTAATGGTCAGATAATTAGACATGTTTTTTATAGGACGAAGTAGGTAAGTTCCTCCATGTATCCCATGAATAAATCGAGCTTAATGCAATATTTATTTGGTTTCTGCATTAATTTATTATACATTCACACTGTTATATTTTATATTCATAGACTGGAGTTTCTTTATATGACATTTTTGGTTCCCTGGTATGTTTTACTCACACAATGTTTACGTTTTAGTTTTTACACATGTAGATTACATGGATGTATATAATAATATTGGTAATTTCCCCATGGTGGATGCTTGATTTCATCCATTGTAGGGGATATTTAAAGCTGATGACTGAGCCAGTGATCATGATTAATATAGATGTACTTTTTTCGTATTTTAAATTAATTTTTTATATTATCACTATTATATTTATGTTCTATGTTTCCTATTTACATTTTGTATCATATGATGCCATCATCATATATATATTTGATACTTCTTACTAATTATTTCAATTGTATACTAAATTGTGGTTTTATTACATATGTTTCATGTTTATTATTTCCACTAGTTCATCATTATTATTTTCTATCAAGGTGAACTCTGATAAAGAGGGTATAGTCTCCTAATAGTACCACCATAGAACCTGGCTACTAGTTGGTAGCCTCTGTCTTATTGGGGGGTGAGATTTAGGCCTTTTTCCATAGGCTCGATTACCTATGAGTGAATTGGACTCATCATGACATAGAGTCATATAAGAGGATTCATTTCCTTTATCTTGCTTATTTTTTAGACATGAGACTAGGAAATTTCATAACATGGTAATAAGCCATTCTAGAGAGTAAACAATACATGTGTTGGGGAGGAGAAAAGTTTCATAGTAGGAGAATTTTTATTTTGGATTTAATTGGTTATAGTTGTATTACGTTCACCATTTTGTGACTCTAATGATTTATGATAATTTTTTTGATTATTATATTGTAGCCATGTTTCTGTATTGTGGGGTATCATTTCATCATGAATCGTTATAGGCATATATTTTTTTATATGTCAGGAATATTCCATTCCATGATTATTCAAGTATCTCATATAAATTTTATGTTTGTTTATTGTCCTACCTATGAATTTTTAACATTTCTTGCTAGAAACAGAGGAAATAATTGGTTATCAAATGTATCTACATCAACCTAAAAAATTCCCATATATCTTAATGTTGTTGCCTTAATGAAATAGTTATGAAATATTTAATCCATGAAATTTAGTTACATGGGTTGAAAAGATAGTAGTTTTCAATTAAATGGATACCAATTGTAATTTATAAATATTTTAAATCTATATTTTTTCAAGAGTGATCCTTATACTTGGACCATCATATATTGAATTATTACATCCAATGACATAATGTAAAGGTTTTGTAATAGTTACAGGGAATTATAATTGTAATTTATAATACATTTATCTTTATGAATTGGGAATTGAAATACATTTAACTAAATCATTATGTGTATTTAGACATAAAAATTGTAAATCTTGAAAGAATTTGTTGTTATTAAATGGAAGTTATATATACAACATAAAGGATGTTTTCTTCTATAACATGGAATTGACACCGCATATAGTGGTAACATTATGTAATAAAAAAAATATCTAAATAATTCAATATAATCGGACCCTAGAAACACGTTGTCAAAAATTTCATCTCTTGTGTTCTGTTCATGATTCCATCCTTATTCCCTGTTATTAATCATTTTTCCTAGTATCAATCATGAGGTGTGTTCATGTAATTGTAGATATATGACACAACGATAGTATACGACCGGGTTCTAGAAATTTGGGGGTTACTATACTCCTAAGGTGGTGGGACCCGATCTACCTATAGTACTTCCAATGAAACACCCATTAGTACGACCTGTTATACACTTTTTTGGTACTAATAATCATCTTAGAGATATTTTCTACTAGATTCTATTGTCTATGATGTGATACACGGGACCTACACAGACTATTATAGAGTTAATGATGGATTTTTAAGAGGATAACATGCCAAATATGTCTAGGGAAGGTGGTCCCGTGACTATGAAGTTGTTTATTGAGGATATGTTATCAATCCTTGAGAATCTAGAAACACCTATATAAGGGAGGGTAACTCCCTCCACTAATATTATTTATGGATCATCCAGGTGATGCTGGTATTTTCAATCCCACGAAGATCTGCATTATCATATGGTCTGGAGGGATTTCCAAAATACATTGTATGACTACATTTTCACAAAGACCCATTGCATCGATCAGGATAAATAATTTATATCCCTTGATCAAGAGACTATGTCGTTAATGAACTATTCATCTTGCTTCATAGATCTCAAATGATTTTCAAACACTCATTCTTGTGATAAGTTGTATAGGGAGAGTCTCTTTAAGGATAGGAATAGCTATTCTATATGATATCAAGTGAACATATTATGATTATCTATCATCTCATAAATGGTAGACACTAACCTTTTATCTGAGAAAAATCTTAGGGAATAAAATGGCATATGGAGTTGTGATTTATCCCTTATAGAGGGAGGTGCATCATTAGTGTTTGTAAGTGTCTCTATGTGACTTCATATATGGGAAGTGGAAATTAGAGCATGCACACTATTTGTTACATGATATTCCATCAGTTTTTAAGACTAATTCATTTGAATCACCAGTATAGTAGTAACCTGGTAGAATGTTGATGTTGTAATAAAATTGGAAATATCTAGAAATAGGTTAATACTATTCCACTACTTAGTAGGGGGAGATTATATGTACATTCTAAAAATTATATAGTGGGAACCATGGAACTAACTGAGGTTTGGAGCTAGGGTATAACTAGCCATATAGGATGAGGAGGTGGATGAGTCAAGGAAGAAAAATTTATAATGTGAAGCCCCAAAATAGTGGTCCTACTCCGAGAGTTCAGGATAAAGCCTAGAGACATGTATGTATCCATTAATATATATTTTTCTGTACACCTAAGGGTAAAATTGTTGACCCATATACATTACAAGGTACGATCATTGTATCTTTAGCATTAGTATTTTGTTTTTTCGATACATTTAGTTTACACTGATTCTTTTCTAAAACATCATGGGAAATTATTATAATCACGACTGAGTACATTTGTGGGGTAATGACTGTCAATAATTCACTGGGAGTATTCTAGAAAAAAACTGTTGGCTTAAGGTGTTCCCCCTAAGGCTTCATAGTTTTATTTTCCTATGGAATTTTTTTCCACAAGATAATGTGTTTTGATATAATTCTAGAGAATGTTTATTTAGTACCTTATCGAGCATGTATTGGTTATTATTAGTAGATGTTGTCTTTATTATCAACTAATAGTAGTAGATATTTTCATAAATTAGAGTTGGATGTCCTATAAATTCGATATATACATGAGCATAGTGAGATGGGTAGAATTTTTCCATCAATTTCTAGTCTTTTTCTTGATGGTTTTGGAGTACGATGGACTATTTTTATGCTTGTTATTTATGAATTAATAGATGATTTACCAAATGAATTCTATAGGGGACATCTTGATAGGGAGGTAGATTTAACCCACAATCTTTTTCTTCAAATAGAACAAGTATACATAACTCGATACTAGATGGCTCTTACAGAGCATTAGGAACTCAACAAGAAGTTGGATAACATAAAATCAAATGGTTTTATAAGACCTTGAACTAATCTGTTGGATTTTCCTATCATTTTATCCAGAATTGTGGATCGTACCATATGTTTGATTGTGGATAACTTATGGATGAATTATCATAATGTTATTAATTTGTACATGCATCCTCATATAGATGAATTCTCTCATCCGAATTGAGGAGCTATAGTCTACTTGAAGATTGATTGGATATCAGGTTATCATCATTTTCACGTCAGACACATGGATAAACCACATACAACATTTAGATGTGTTAATGCAACATATAAGTATCTAGTTATGTCATTTGGCCAAACCAACACCCCTACTATCTTAATGGCCTTGATGAATGGGTTTTTCCACCAATACATAGGTTCTGTTGTGGTAGTTTTCATGGATGATATCTTATTGTACTCTCATACATGAAATGATCATCCCAAACAACATAACATTGTACTATGTACACAAATAAATAATATGTTCTTTTCTAAACTAAAAAAGTTCCACATAGAAATTCGTAATGTTCCCATCATGGTTCACATATTATAGAATGCTGGGGTATATATGGATCTAGAGAAGAGGATATTCAACATTGATTATTGTAATACCAAAAACATCATTGATATATATATTTTCTTATAGATATCCCATTAATATAATCATTTTATCCAAAATATTCCGGTCCTTCCAACACTACATAAAATATTGACTAATAAAGTGTAAAATTTGTATCTTTTAATATTATAAGAAGGATTTTCGGTAGTTGAAAGGGAGACTAACATTAGAACTAATCCATATTTCACCTAAGGCGAGAAGTGGATAAAATGATTATTTTGATGTATCTACCATCATGGAAGGAGCCATGTTGATACAATGGAAACAAGTTATATCATAAATGTTTTTTCATTTGAGGAATCATGAGTTTAATTACCAAAATAATTCCCTATTGTTAGCATCTATTTTTCATGCCTTGCGTTACTAGAGAAATTACATATCTGGGGAATGGTTTTTGGTTTAACGAAACAATAAAAGCGTCAAATAAATATTTTCTCTGTTCTAGTTGAACCTCAATCAAAAAATATATGTCAAAGTCCTTTAGTATCTCAATTATTATCTTTATTAAATATCAGGAAAGGGGAATATTTATATTGACACTATGATTTGAAATAGTTGGACTCATGTTATTTAGGGGATAGTAGAGAATGATAGTTACTGGAGTTTCTTATTCAAATTATTTTAGAGTTTCAGGAGTGTCATGAAAAGTCTTTTATCATGTCATCTACCATAGCATCATAAATATTTAGTTCACTAAAGAGGATAAAATTTTATTATTATGAAGGCTTAGTCATTATGGAAGTTGTTTCATGTGAGGACCCATTGCCTGGATGGGTTAGTGATTATAATTAGATCGTTTATATCAACTGACATGCTTGGGTACCAAAAGTCTTGTGAGAGAATTGGTTTTGATAATATAAGGATTCTAAATGGTTTTTTAATCATGGATTCACTAATATATACAATAACTAACACCTTCAATATTGGCATCCAATGATGGAAAACGAGGTTGTATACTTCATGACTAGGTGTTCAACCTATCAACAGTTGAAAGAAGAACCCCAACAAACTGATGGTATCTAACAGTCATCACACAACCTGGAGTGGATATTATATGATGTAGATATGAATTTAATGATGAAGAAAAATCTCCTAGATGATGTGATTCATTATGGGTGATCATGGATAGGTGGATGATAGTCACCAACATATTTATAATCTGCAGGACCTTCTCAATAGATAATGTTGATATAAAATCTGTTTTAGAGATTACATTAATTCATCGGTTTTCTCATACTATTATATCAAATTGATATTCTTGGTTCACTTCTTAGTTCTGAAGTGATTAGAGAGGGATCTAGGTTCACAGGTGCTTCTGAGTGTAACATATCACTTGTAGACTAATGGTTAGTCCAAGTTTACTATATACATAAAGGAGTATATCTTATGAGTGTATGCCCATGATTTTGGAATCTCTTACGAATATCAGTAAAATATTTTTTATTTGGCTGAGAATAATTTTTTCTAATTTAAAATCCAGATGGATCATTTAGAGGGACACTTTGGTAGGTCTTGTTGTTCACCACTATAATGGTTAGTGATAGAGGATGTAGTTCTACTGGGACCACATCTCATTCAGGATACATAATAATTGAAAATTAAAATTAAGAAATATATGTATGTTTCACATTAAATAATCATATGTCTATCATCATCTCTAACCTCTAGATTATGGGGTGGAAGACCGGCCCAACTTTTATGATTTTCCAGGATTAGGTATTCGATAGATTTGGAGGAGGGGTTAGTTTTCTAATACTTTTTTCCAAACATTCAAGAACATGGAGAGGTTTGGTTTAATATAATATTAAATATATTTTCCTATTTAGTATAATGATAGGAATATGTATCACTATGTTTCTTATCATTATTGTTATCACTCCAACTAATCCCATGTTTTTGTTCTAATGAAATTAAGTTAGAGGGAGATGGAAATTTTAAGGAATATCCATTTTGTTTTTTGATCATATAACTAATGACATATAGAGAATAAAAATTCTTTTTGAGTAGTTTTATTGGTAGAAAAAAATGTATAAGATGCAATATAGGGACAAGAGTATGATAGACATGATTATTGGTCTGAGTTATTTTCGGATGCAGCTCAACCATCCTCCAGAGGTAAACATGTAGATAAATTATTTTAAGGAAGGTAGGTTCGGTGATATTGGTTCATCATAGAGGTAAGGATACTTTAATTTTTTTTTTCTAAGACTATTTTTTATCTAAAAGGGAATGTGTGATGGGGTCATGGATGTTTCTGGAGAATTCAGTCTTCGTTGAGGGCATATAGAAATATTTTTCAAATAAATAAGGTGGAGTGAATGGTTGGTTTATTATTTCACTAACTATGAACCTCAACCGTGAATCCCTAAAAGGGTTAGGTATAATTTATTATACCAAGTAATAGGGTTTGAACAACTATTAAAAACATTTGATTTATTATATATTAAGTACTCATCGTTTTGGAACAATTTCTCTAACATTAGACAAAAACCAATCATGGTGTGGGATCATGGGAAGTGGGCATCAAATAGTTGACACATGGTTCATACAACCATGTAGACAAATTGTGAACCTATTTAAAATGATAGAAAATATTTTTTTGTCCCTCTTGACATTAACCCTTCTCTATTTATTCTCGAGCATAATTTTCATAGTGGCCACCTTTCGATGATCTCTCGCTTTCTTCTTATCATGGACTTTGATTGATCACCTTCATTAGGACTATATTTCGGTCATTGTTTATCCCATTGCATTCCCTACATTAATTATACCAATCCTCTTTCTTATTTACATTTTATTCTTCACTATAACCATTATTATCTCCATACGAGCTAATATGACATATTTTTTGGGAGTTTTTCTATTTTGCTATTTTCTCTCATTCTAGACTAAATATGAGGTCGATACTAGAAAATGTGTCTAAAATTGGGTGATTTTTGGTGTTCTGCTAATTTTCCCTAAAATTATTTAGGTATATAATTTTAATCCATTCGGACACACACTGAAAATTCAATGTTTTGTTTCTAAAATTTATATTCCCTTAAATTATAGTCTAATACCAATTCTAAAAGTTCAATAAGACCTTTAAAATTTTTGGAGGTTGATGATCCCAACTGGAACCACACATTACAGTCTATTAGTTTAAATTCAATTGAAAACCATATATTGGTCTTATCTAAAACACCCCCAGGTGTGTCATGTTTTAGGCTCATAAAAATAATAAAAATTGATTTTAATGAACTCTAATATTGAATGAATACTTCACTTGGACCTTTTATCACTTCTATGTGATTGAATAATGGTGTGAATTGAATTGATAAATGATATAGATAATTCATGTAGACTATGATTGGTTATTGAAATACTATTTCATACTCATTATGGAACTAGATCACTATAAGGATGTGGTTTTACATGAGTAATACTTAGATACATGACCTAAAATTCCTTGGGAGAATTCATATGAAATTAGTGGATTCATTTATGTAGCCTCTAAGTGATACAATAAACATGGGATCGTTCAATTTATTATATTCTGAATGTCTTAGCATAAAACCAATTATTCGGATAAATTTCTAGAAATTATAATTCTTTTGATAATATCCTTGGTTTTGGATTGATTCCTCTGGATATAGACTAGTTTGAATTATATCTTTAGGATCCATTCAATTTTATCTTTCTTGTACTTTTCATCAAGATTAGGTAGAAATTTTTAGTGTTAAATGATATGGGTTTAGCCCTATGTTTACACTTATACGCCAAAGCATAACACATCTACTTATCATTGAAAGTGGGATCAACCTTTTTTGTTCTTGTATTCCATGGGTTTCAGTTATCAATTAGTATTATAAAACATAAACACCATGGATATGTTCCTTGGGTACCTGAAAAATTCACGGTCATATTATTAGGGAAATATAACTTAGGCTTAAGTAGGTTTGTTCAGTAGGGTATCCTACACAGAACTTCATCATGACATTGTTTATATTTATTTCAGTCATTTTATTGTTCTACCTGATCATTACTAATTTATATTCACGAACATGATTTTCATTAGACACTAGTGGGGGTGACCTATAGTGTGTTACTCACACCCTATTAAGGTAATGGTTTGTTACCCAAAAATATTCTGTAAATGCAGGTAATGATAATGGGAAGTTACCAACTATTGAAACTCAAATTCATCCTTAGTATCAAAGCTTGGGAGTAGATGACTAAGGCAGTTCTCAAGATTCTCATGAATATCATTGTTTTTAATCTTTTCTCCTTTTTAAATATTTTTATTGATGTATTATTAATATCATGGTTCCTATATGCGTTGTTAATCACATCCCAACATCCCCATCTTTATTTGATACTATTTACTAGTTATGTCTGTTTTATATTATCTTGCTGGATTATTACTTCTTCTACATTATTAATGTTTTTCTTCCTAATATTTATTATTTACTACTATGGTCAACTATGATAATGAGGTCATATACATCCAACCATATCACCATAGACCCTTTCTCTTAGTATATAGCCTCTAGTATATGGGTATGCATGTGTAATGTCATGTTTACCTCTTGTTTGATTACTTATGAGTAAAATAAACCTAGGAAGTCAATGTTTTCACCATTATAATTACATAACATGTGTCAAACAATCAAAATTACTAAACACATGATGTTGGGAATAAATAAATAGATATTATTTCAATAATAATTAATTAATTAAAACATATATAGAGTAAAAAAATACAAATAAATTTATAAACTAATTTATTTTCATTGTTATGATTATTACACAGGAGGGTAAATATCTTTCATCAATGTTGGGTGCCTTAGGAAAGGTTATTTTCTCAAATATCCTTCTTTCAGACACGTTTTTTATTACCTAACTATTTTTCTATATGGTGTATATATTAACAATTTGAGGTATTATATAAAGATTCGTTCTTTATTCATTGTTTTTTGTGTTTTATACCTTTTTTTATTTCAATATATTTTGAATCAAATGATATAAAAGGTGAAATAATTTCTTGAAATAAGTTTCATTCTTTGATTCATATTACATATTCACTACTTTTTTATTTTATTTGGTTTATATGTTTCCCTATGGATAACTTTTATCATACCTTTTTTGAAATTAAATGGACATAAAAATCAATCAAATGTTTTTTACTCAAAATAATTTCATTCAAGTGTTACTAAATCCATTTGTGTTTATATTATCAAATACCCTTCATTGAGACACATTTTATATCATGCACATATTTATATATAACTGGTGTATATAATTTCTCTATAAATTTTATTAATATGAATATATTTATTCATTTTTTAAATGTGTTATTTATTTTTTTCTCCAATGAGTTATTTTTACTCAACATATACCAAATACCTAAGGGTTTCGTTCCAATATCATTTCCACGTCAAGTTTATTATGAATGAATTTTCATCTGGTGAAAATTGTGTGAACATTATCTCTTAAACCACACGAAATTCATTCTCTTCCAGTTGATATTATGGATTCACATTTCATCTCTCAATTTCATTTCGCTAATAAAATAATTTACTTCATGTGACACTAGTAATTGATATAAAAAAACTATATTATAATTAGTTGGGAATATTACTCCTCTAAATTTATAAATATTTTATAGATGTACATATCCATGATTCAATAATTGATTAAGGTCGATTTCTAATGTAATAAATTAATTAAAAAAAATTAATGTCTATTTTAATGATTTCTAAATGAATTGTTTTGAAAAAGTATCCCCTTTTAATGTTTACCAAGCCAACAACCTATTTATCCATTTTGGAATTGAACCTTTGGGAATATTCCTTTCCATTTTTTGAAATGGGTTTCAAAATGATGTTAATTCTTAATGACTTAGAAAAAGAAAAGAAAAAATTCTAAATTCATCAAAAGTAAATGCTTGATTTTAAGAATCAAATATTATTTATTAATGTATTTTAAAGGATTGGTTTTTTATGGAATAAATCTGTAGTGTTTTTTTCCTTCTAAAAGAGTTTTTTAGATATAATATATCATTTATAAATAATTTTTCCTATATAACCAATTTCATTTTAATGGGTAATTTTTAAAATGTTATATAAAGATCAAAAGTATTCTATTTTGGATAATACACATTAAGAAGTTTATAATAATTTAAAAATGGGATATTTTTTCTTGTTTTTTAAATTTACATATCCAATAATACAAAACGGGGTTTTTAATATATTTATTCATCATTTTTTTATACAAGGTTTTCACTTGAGATATATTCTTATGATACAATATCATTCATTCCTTGTATGGATTATGATGATGATGTTTTAAGTAAGTTAACATTAAATATGATTCTATCCCATGAGTTATATACATTAATAATACCATCAACATTCATTAAATTGATTTTTTTAATCATGTTATTACACTTATTTACTATAGAATGTGTGGACATCCCCTATGTTGTTATTCAAAAATAGATGTTTATGGAAGACTAAATAATGTTCATAATGTGTTGAAATATTGTTCATATCTTTTATATTTTGAATGAAATTGTAATAATGAAGTGATGTGTGGGGCTTGATATTATATTGCCACTCGATGCATCAGGTGGTGTCATTAGATAAGTTGTATTGGTAATTGGTGTATTCCTACCCAATTAATAGGGATCTACTATCTATTGACTAGATGGAATGAATTATCCTTTGGATATAGATATTAAAGAACTACTCCTATCATGGAAATATCCTTCATAGAAATATTGATCTTTTTGTTGAGGTCTTGGTGGAAATAATTATATCTTTTCTACAGTCATGATGTTAAAAATGTTTTCTTGGTCCTGGCATTAATAGGTAGTATGATGTCTTGGTATAAGGATTTTATGGAATGATCAAGATTCTTGACATTACGCAATCCATTTACATAATTCATGTTATATATAACCAAGATGTTATTTAAATTTTCATGTTATCAATGGATATATTTTATGCTCATGTTATTTTTATATGTAAACTATATTTAATATTTATTATTCCATAATATATATTCCATTTTTATTCTTGATATGATCTCCTATGCAATTTCGTTAAATACGAATATGATCACACCCATTTATTTAGTTTTATTACCTTGGGTTCTAAGAATGGATCTTTGATTAAATTTAAGTATTTTCTAAAATGAATAAGAATTTTTAAGGTATTATTTGTTATATGATTTAATATTTGAAATAAAAAAAATATTTATGCATATATACTCCAAATACTTCTATATTGTGTGATCATTTGTAAGGTTATCCATTGTATCATGTTCCAATGTGATAAAGAAAAAACAAAAAAATAGTTACTCGAATAAGGGGAATCATATTTTGTATTATTTCATGTTTAAAAGAAACATTCAGAACTATATTTATAAAACATATATTAGATTACATAACCCTATGGTACACTCTAAAGATATGTATACGAAAAAATCAAAATTGTTTTTAAGAATAATTTTTTTGGTTTCCATGAAATGAAATCTCTATCTAGATATGGACATGTGGATGCAATAATGACCATTAATGAACCTATGGGTAAAAAAATAGAAAAGAATTGTTGGGAATTAAATAAATCGTCACCTAGTTTACAACACGTGGGTCTAACTACACACCCAGTTTGATACACTCTAGTGATATAATTTGGTTGATTTACATGCTATGTAAAACCCATTATGAATGATTGAAATGGATGTTTATTATTTAATATATGACTAGTTAGTATAGAAAACATATTTTGATTATGACTATATATTACTATTATTGAAATAATGAAATTTAGAAGAACATTTACGAATGTAATTTATGAGTTATCAATTCTATGTTTATATTTTTTCATTTTTCATGTCAATTAATTAAAATATCTTCATCTAATTTTCATTATGTAAATAATTTATTGAGTATGGATAATCCTAGTTAATAATGGATAGGATGAGAAATTTAATGATTATCATAATGAGAAACCAAAAAATATCAGATAATGAGTTAGGAATGTTTTTTACCCCTAAGTAGATATCAAGAGTTATAATTAAAAATACTAATATAGTTGAATTTCAATACACAATAAAGAACAACATGATGGAGTTTCCTAGAATATTAGGTGTTAAAAACTATGGTGGAATGAAGATACAATTTCGTACATTTTAATAATGTTGGAATAAACACCAAGGTAAATCTATCAAAGGAATAAAAAGATGTGTTATGCATAGAAAATTTTCGAATGGAGAAAAAAATTTCTAGTGAAAAATTGAGTTTTTTCTTAATACAGTGAAAGAAAGAAATGATCTTTAATAGGTACCACTAATTGTTTGTTTTCTTAATTATGGAGAACCTAGACATTATACAAGTCAATTACTTTATTCGAGGGATGATAATAATGATTTGAATTAGTAACCACCATGAAAAAGGGAACTAAGAAGTATCTATGATATTAAACCCACTAAAATTGATCATGATAATTAAGGTAAATTTATCCTCTAATAAATAGTGTTGTATAACCTGACATAGTTTGATTCTAGGAACTCTAATTGATCTTAGATGATTTCTAAGGTCATAAAGTCGCAACCCCCATTTATTTTATATTCAATTATTTGTGAAAATATAATTTCCTGATTATTATAACCCAATTTGATATTTAAGGGAATATACATTGAGAACTATAATTATTATTCCTTTTTATGAATTTAATGTGATTTTTGAAAATGGAGTGGTTCTCTCTACATACAGTCAAAATTTACTTTCATAATAAAGAAATTACATTTCATAACAACCAATTATTGACTATCAATGCCATTATAATTATAAAATCCCATTAGAATAAAATTACAAATTATGGGCCTTCATACCAATTAAAGAGGGACTCTTTTCTAAAATAGTTGAAAAAAATCATTACATGGTATATATCTATTATTAATGAATAGATGAGATTCCATGTTTTAACCAACATAGTGGTGTAGATATCTCATTATAAATTATATATTGAATCATGGTTATCATTTGGAAACCCTTAAATATTTTCACTTCTAAATAATAATTATAATTTTGAGGAAATAATTTATTTACTGGGGTAGAATACAGAACATTAAATTTTAATATGTTGATATCTTGTAAATGAATAAAATTATAAATATATATCCTTGCATACACCAATAAACTAAAATTAAAATGTAACATATTTTACAAAAATAGTATTATGGGTATTCTAGGAGGTTTTTAGAATATATTCATTTAATTATATGGCATTAATAGAAGACTAAATTTTTTAAAACATTTAATTTTTTTTTCAATATTAGTGCATTCATATGATTCATTTAGTACATATAAATAAATAAAAAGATAATTTATTACATAAAATCTGTTTTCCAAAAAATATGATTTTAGATGCTTTCACTTTTTATCTATGAAAAAAATATTTATGTTCATATGATTATAAAATATATATTTTATATGAATAATATATCAACAGTAATGTAATTATAAATTGATAGAAAATAGTAATATTAATAGTTAATATTTAAAATTTCTTTGTCCGATGAAAAAAGTTTTCTTTATATTTTTTATTTCCTTGCAAATTTAGAATTAATAATTGTTTTATTTTTTATTTCATAAAATTAACTTTTTTTTGGATTCATCATTTTAATATTAGATTATGGTGAATTTTTGGTATTTTTATGGAATGGTTGATTTTTATTTTAATAGTTACAAATATTATCTTTACAAATACAATGAATTTGATGACATCTTGAAGATATAAGATTTCCATGAAAAAAATTTAAACCTATTTATTTTCAATAGATTTATTATTTAATTAAAAATAAATAAAAAATATTATTTTAAATCTATATACAAATATTTGACATTTTGGAACATAAGTATATCATTCTATAAAATTATTTTTAATGTGTTATAAATTTATTATTTTAGATCTAATTTTGAACACAATTTCAAATTTAATATGATAAATTAATTGCATATATGAAATAATAAAATCCAATTTCTTTAATATGGATCATATAAATTTTGGGATAAAAAATAAATTACTTAGGTTAAAATTAATTTTTGTAGTAAAAGTCTAAATGTTAAATGGATAAAACAAAGCTTAAAAGACATAAAAATTGTAAATCATGTCTCTAAATGGGGAATCAATGCCCCAGACTCATCACCACTCCATTATTGACCAATTTTAGATCCTTTTTCCATTTAATGTGACATTAAATTAATCAAAATTGTTGTTCATTTAAAAAATGGTCACCCCTCTCACTTATAAAAAGATCCTTTCACCACAACACTTTTACTCAGGCAACAAGAACTATCGGATAAAGAAAAATCTAGAAAATCTCTCTCTTTGACTCCTATCCATTTTTTAAAAGTTGATTTCCCCTTAAAATTACACCCATAAAGGCTTATCCAATTTATGGAGGAATTATTCCAATGAGTATGTAAAACATTCACAAATCAAACTTTTTTATTTATATTTCAGTAATTATTATTTTTATGCCTTAAATTTATTTTATGAAATCCATAAATGATAACATCGATATCTTAAGTATAATTAAAATTTATCATTTTTATGAAAAAATATTTATATGTCATCCTCCCCACTCTTTTGAAAAAGTGAAAATGTCATCCATGCGTATGTACGAAAAACTATGTCCAAAAATAACACATAAATGCTTTCATAAACACTATATTGGGATATTTTAATGAATTTAATTAGTGAATAAATGTGAAATTAATACCATGATTAGGATTATAAAAATATTAATCAGTTTCTTCTTTCTTTTTTTACTATGGAAAACGAAAACATCGATCTTGCATGCATATAGACTACCCTCCACCATGGATGACATGTTCTATTTTTCACAGTAACCAACATAGATGATTATAAAATAATATTTTCTTAATTTATAAGATATTTTTATTATTATATTTCATTAATATTATTATTTAGCGATAGAATAAAACATAATTTTTTTATAATGTAATGTGTTCATAGTTGAAAATTACATGAAATAAGCCTATCATTGGTTTTGTCATAAGGAATCACAACTAAAGTGGAATGAGATTAGATCTATATAAATCATTATATATATTATATTATAGAACCTTATATTATATTGTAATGATTATGTTTTATTCAATGAATGGGCTTCGATATCGCCATTACAAAACCTGCATGAATCCATCAAAATCACTAAGCATTCTATTATGAGAATGAACCATAATTGGATAATGGATGAATAATAAATAATTGCATTAGAATATTATATACCATAATAGTTATTAATATTAATTTAAAAATATGTATTATTATGGTTATATTTAATATATATGATGATAAAGTTCTTTTTCGAATGTTGTGAACTAAAGGTAAGGGGTTCGTCTAAAATTTTCATCGTTGCGGTATGTTTTACCTTATTCACCAATTTTTTTATAAGGTGAATATTCTTCCTAATTGAATTATTATAAATTTATTACCTATAAATTAATGTTATTTAATGTTTCATTTTCTATTTTATTTTTCAAGAGATTTTCAATCAAATGATATAAAATTTGTAACGGTTTTTTGTCCCTTTTTTGGTTCTATGAGACCTAAGTCATATTCACTAGCTGTATTATTTTTTATGGTGCATATACTAACCTCTGTATGATATTTATTTTAACTTTTATTAAATTCAAAATATTTATAAATCTGTCATAATGAATATTTTTCATGGGATTTAAATTCATTTTTACGTAAATTAAAAAGGGTTTTTAGTCTAAAAAACTCTTCTTTGTGATGGGTTTATTATTATTCACATATTTTCATTTACATGGTGTATATACTACCTCGAATTTTGAGTTTGATTCACATTATTCTATGTAAAAATTCATTTTATGTATATCATTCTCTATTTTTCAATAATTGGTTAAGTCCATTTAATATTAATCAAATATTATTCAAAAAATTGAAGGCAATGTTTTGTCATTTTCCATACACATAATTTTTATAAAAGTATCCACTGTTAACATTTTCTATTTCAAAAAATTGTTTCTCCATTATGGGAATTCTGATTTATAAAAATTTCATTCCGTGTTTGAAATTTGTTTTCCAAATGATCTTAATTTTAACTGATTTAGAAAATGAATGCAAATATTTTTACACTTTTTAAAAATAAATGTTTGATTTTATAAATTTATTCTTTGATTTAAAATAGTCATTAAATTATTTCTATTTAAATATGTATTCAGTGTTTTTATTCCTTATCAATTAATTTTTTGTAGTATATTTCGTTTATAAATGGGGTTTTAAACCCTTTTTCAAGTGTAATATTTAAAATATTATATCAGTGCCAACGTTTTTTTAATGACAATGTAATGAGGAGTTATCATGCATTTCAATAAATAGATATTTCTCTTTATTTTTAAGTCTTATTTGTCAAGTAATCATAATATGGTTTTATTAATTTATGTATTAATTCTTTGGTGTTACTTATATTACACATTGAATATATTCTAAAGAAACTATCCAACATCTTTAATTGGATGACACGTAATCATGACGTCTTAAAAAAATTTCATAAAAAAATTTCATTCCCCTGGGGGGATATACATTAAAAATGTCTTCCACCTTCTTTCTATAGATTTATTATGATCGAGTTATTCCATTTATTGACTGTGAAATTTCTGGATATCATGTATGTTGTTATTCTAATGTATATTTTTATAGATTACTAATATTAGTTTATTATGATTTCAATTATTGTTCATATATTTCATATGGTTAATGAATTATACATAATTAAATGATAGGTGAGGCCTACCATTATACAACCCCTAGATGCATTGGTTGGTCTAAGGAGAAAATTGTTTGGGTTTTTTATAGATACCAACCAAATTAATTTGGATATATGGGTTATAGTTTTTATTGAGAAAATGATCCTTTGGATACAATTTTGATGGAAATAATTATGTCTTGGTTAGAACACTGAATAAAGGTACGATGTATTGGAACAATTCCTCGATAGTAAAATTATTATATATGACATTATTAATTCCATCACCATAAATTCATTTATTGTAATCCAATTGATTATTTATATTATCTATGGATATATTTAATTCTTGTGTGATTGATCATATATAATTTTTATTGATTATTCAATTTTTCATAATGTGTATTCCATTTGTATATGTGAAAATTATTATTTTATATTTTCGATTACAGGGTATTTAATCTCACCTATTTATTTTCTCCCCTTCCCTAGGGCACCAATAAGAGATTTTTCATTAATTCAAGGATGTGAGAATAGTAATATTAATGTTTTTAACAATTTTATTATGATATGTGTTAAATTTTCTATTGTGATTTATAAAATATTTATATATAACGTATCTCAATATAATTAAATAGTGTGATCCTTGAGGATGTGATCTCTTCATTCTTATAAAAAATGTTATATTGTAATCAATGAATATGGGTAACATGAATTTGGGTGTTGCATTACAAGATCATCTTTTTTCATATAGAATGAAGAGAATAGTTATAGAGTTTTTCTTTAAATGTTTGGTGTGTCGGAGGGTGGAGGCTATGAACCACACTCCTGGTGGTTTACATTAGTTACTAGATGTTCTGTAATGGAATTGGGAGGACATATACTGTAAAATTTTCCTTATATATCCTCAATAAGAGGGAGGTTGGGATGTGATATGGGGTGACTGAAGACTGGTTGATAAAGCTAGATAACTTTTTATTGATAAATGATTCATTCTTAGTGGAGGTCCAACCATGGATGTTCCTAGAGGAGGTGGGTAGGATCCAAGTGGGTTTGATGATGATCATATATGGTCAGGATACTCAGTTCACCATAAGGGTTTAGACTAGTCTCTTGAATGGTTTTGGATCTCAGTTATTCCTAAACATTGTTTTTTATTAATGTATTGATGGCTATATAATGCTGATAATTCAGACCCTAGGGGCGTTTTGTACATTTGAATTCTATATTTTAGAGGTTTTTGAGTGATTCACCATCCCTTGCTGGGGTATTCATTATGTAATAGTAATCACTCCACTATTGGTATGGCTGTGTTGAAATCACTATATAGATTCGATTAATTATCTCTATTGTGAGTGGGTCACTTTTCATGTGAGTTTTATTTTTTGTTATAGTATATCATTGGATGTAAGTGATCAATGGAAAATAAATATTTCATTGATTTCAGTATTTTGACGAATATTTTAATAATATGTTTTCGGAAGGTTTGGATGATGCATCCAAGATTTTTAAAAAAGTTGATGATACTTATATGAATTAATGAAGAGTAAAGGAAGTGACCATGTCTTATTATCTTAAGAAATGTGAATTGTATTTTTATTACTTTGAGTATACCTATAACTATTTATTAAATTATCATAATACCAGAAACATGTGCTTGATGATTGGAGAATAATGATTGTAATAAACACTACAAAATTTCTTTAAGGAATATATTGAAGTGCATTGCGATGGAAAATGGATGGAGATAGTGAAAATCATAAGGATGATAGTGTACAATTATGATCAAAAAATATTATTATACTAGTATGATTGAGTGAGGATTATCATATTGAGGTAACTAGATGAATTTTATGAGAAGTTTAATTGGATGGAATTTCCATCCAACAGACTTTCTAAAGTCGTCTAACATAGTCTATTAGATAGACAAAGATAACAATTTCAAATAGAAAACGTAAATTTTGGGAAACCATTAATGGAATAATTACACTAACATTGAACTAATTTGAATAGACTAATTCGATCATCTGGTTTGTGGAAATAAAATTTTGATTGATTACTTACATTGTTATATCAGAAAGATAATAATTAGACCAACTATATCAAATGATGCTAAGTGGAATGTTCTTCATTGATCACACATCAAAATACATTTTAGAGTAGATTAGATTTTTTTATAGACAAATTTGAAATTCCCTAAAAATATATTTCAATAAGAAAAGTTCAAATATGGAAATTTATGAGTGGTTGTGTAATATTCAATTTATGGAGTTATGTTGGAACTCAGCTGAACTTTGGTTCCAAAACATTGTGGAGTTCTAATGGAAGTTGAAAAAATATATTTATAAAGTCCATAAGATAGAATTTTATAAATACCAATATGTTATCTTAAAAAGTTATATATAAAAAATGATGAAATATCCTAATGAGGTTATAGCTCAAAAAATGTAGAATAAAATCTACAATCTGTGATTAGCGAGTTATTGGATAGACTCTACCAGATATAAGTTCACAATTTATCAAGCATAGGTTTCCTAATAAATAAAATAGAATTGGTAAATGTGTGAGGATAATGAAATAAATATATTTTTAATGATTAGAGAATACTTAATAAATCATTAGTCAATGAAAAATTTTAAGAAGTAGGTGAATGGATAGAAGAATTGATGTAAAGTTAGGAAATATATGATTCTTAATGAATGGAATATTATTTAGTAACAAAGTTATAGAAAATTTATAAAGATCTTTGGATAGTGTCTGTTAGAGGATTCTGATTAAATGGACCAGATAGATGTTTTTGTATGAATTCATTTAATTGAAATTTATGAGTGATGTTCGTCCGAAAGAACATTCTATGTAATATGATCATACCGAGGTTATAGAGGTTATAAAAATGATTTCATTAGACATAAGACAAAAGTGTATTTTCTTATAAAAATTATTTCAAACACATCATGATGGGTCATACTATTTCAACTGATGTGTTTGTGTGAGTGAATTCTATAGAAGGAGTGTAACTAACATTAAAGGTTATCTCAGAAAAAGATAAAAAATGTGTTGGATCGAATATATAGATATGTATGTCTTAGATGGAACAATACAAGAGGGGGGGGAATTGTAGGTTTAAAAACTTTTTGAGTTTTATCACTTAAGATATAAGTTTAAATGATCTCAAACTAATACAAATACACACACCCACAATTGTATTGAATATAAATGGTATGATGTAATGTAATACTAATGAAATGTAAAAAAATTGTATTCAAGATGAACACAACAATCAGAGTAATATAAAGATGAACAATTCTACCTTAAAGCGTATAGAATCAATCAATACAATATGTAATAGAAAGCATGTAATTGAAAAAATTACAAATGTATATGAGATATAAAAGGAAACAATTAAAATTTCATTTCTAATACAATTAGCAGTAGAAATGTAAAAGAATTACAATTCTATTAACCCAAAGAGAAGGGTTATCCTTTCACCTAGGATAAATGGTCTGTCTCCCCAAACAACTTGGTGAGCCCTCGATACGATGATCGGGTCGTCTGTCTGCCTATCCCCGGCAGCCCTCGATATGATTATTTGACAGTCTGTCTGCCTATCCCCGGAAGCCCTCGATACGATGATCGGACCGTCTGTCTGCCTATCCCCGACAGCCCTCGATTTTGTAGGTAATTGGCACCACTGTCTTTCAATCACATGAAAGCCCCCGATATGATGATCGGACGCACAAAGCACACAACATGAGAGAAGTCACAACATATCTCTCTAGAACTTGATAGAAGAAAAGTATCACAGTTGTATCACGATTTTTCTTAGTTTTCTGTTGTTCTTCTCTCTGCTTCAAATGACCTCCTATTTATAGGCCTTGGGTTCCATCGGTCACATCTCCTCCAACGGTCATATTTCTCCAAAAAACTCAGAGGGACTTGGACACCTGACATCATAACGGTCAAATTGAAATTGAAAGTACGAGATCATTTTGATTAGTTTGTAACTAACTCAACGACATCGTATTGGTTAGAATAAGATATATGAATAAGATAATCATGAGTACGATTTATAATGAAGCATGTGTTTTTGACAAAATACCAAAACAAGTAAGTAATGAAAGTTATGAGACGCAGAGTCAATGAAATTTCCATATTCAGTACGATCAGCTTTGTAGGATTGGCATAGTCAGTATGATCAGTATGATCAGTACAATATGCATAGTCAGTACGATCAGCATGATTACTACGATCAGCCTGGTCAGTATGATCATCATGATGAGTATGATCATTATGGTCAGTACGGTTAGCATTGTACGATTGGCATGGTCAGTACGATACGATAGACAAGGTTAGTAGGATTAACAAGACATTTTTTATTTCCAAATCAAAACATAGAAGTCAAAAGAGGAATTTTGACTCAACAATCTCCCCCTTTTCAGAAAGCACAAATCACAAAATAAAAACTAAAAGAAATACTTATCTCCCCCTGAGTTATTGGAAACTCTTCTGAATAAGAAATTGAATACAACTAACTCCCCCTTTGTAAACATTCTCCCCCTTTGTGATTTAGAAAAAGAATGGGGTAAAATTGAATTGTCTGAAAGAGTTAGAAAATAAACACAAGACAATGGATAAAATAAATTTCATCACGATACAAAACTTGAGAACAAATACAAGTCACTTGTTTTCTCTTTCCTTATCCTTTTTGATCAACTCATGAAGAACTACCTTCATCTTTTTTATCTCCTTATTGTCTTCATAAATAGCATCACCCTGAGACCTGAGAAGGTCTTGTTGATCTGCAAAGAGTTGATCCTGATTTCTGATTGTCTCTTCCTAAACTCTGATTACTTCTTCAAGAGAATCAATTCTATCTTGAAAATTCTTGTTATCTTTGGATAACCCAGAATTTTTTTTATTCAATAGAACTATATCATCTTTAAAATATGAAACTTTCGAGAACTCGGACTGAAAGGCATTCATTCTCTTCTGCAAGTCTTTTACTGAAGGAACATCTGCTCGTTTGGAAGACAAAAGATTCAACTTTTCAACTGTTTCTCTGTCAAGCTTATTGAAAGCAATTGCAAGATAATTTGACAACCTTCTTATATATTCAATTGCTATCTCATGATCATTGATTGAGCTCTCTATTTTGTACGACCACTTGGTCCTCTTGTTGTCGGCCTTCTTATGAGCAACCGAACTTTCTGAAAGAACATTCAAATCAGCTTCAACTGACAAAACTTTATTTCTCAATTCTTTTACAGAGCCAACCTTCTTCTTCTGATTGTTAGTAATAAAATCAATCTTCCCTTCCAGCCTAGGGAAATATGGAATGGTCTTCTCAACCCTTCTCAAAACATGGACAATTTAATCACTCTTCTTGAGAGAGATTTTATGTTCTGAATCAGTATCTTCATCGTATGAAGCCAGTTCATTTGATCGGCTTAAATCTACAACTGGCTGTTTTCCTTTTGCGTTTTCTTTCTTCTTTCATTATTCTTCCATTTTATCACTAATGACAAAAAAATTATCAGTATCAGAGGATTCAGTACCTTGCTTTACTTGAGGGGGTGTTTTATCCGGAGTTTTAGAAGTTTCAAAAGGTGCTTGATCGGCATGAGGGATTTGTTGAACACCTTCACTCAGCTTTTGAACCGATTCCTACATACTTTTCTTCGAACTCTGAAGAAATTCTAAAAGAAAATATTCTTCCTATTCTTCAACTTTTTCTATCTCTTCCATCATTTTTTTTCCTTTTTCTTTCTCAGGAAGACTCTGTACGATGGGCTCTTGATGCACTTCTTCCGTCATTTGAGCACTTGCATCCCCAACCATTCTGAGTACATTCGAGATATAAAAGTCTTGAGCCTTTCATTTCAAAATAGACTTCTTTTTCTTTTCATCCTTAAGGGTTTCTTCTACCCTTATTCTTTCTGCAAAAGCCTCAGCCATGTCATGACCGAACTTTGGATCACCTTCATTTCTCTATTCCTTATCCTTTCTTCATTTGGCTAAAAAATCCTTACTGTACTTTGGCTTCTTCTTAGGATTTGAACTGGTTTAAAGATCAGACTTTTGAGTAAAACCAGTAGATTGAATGTTTGTGGCTGGCATAGGTGCCGATTGATTCTGAGCCGATTCAGCTTCTACATCTCTGAAAAAAAAATTAAATTCTGATCAAAACAAACATTCAACTTGTTCATAGTACTTTTTCTAATCCAGGAGGGCTTCAAATATATCAACTTCCCTTTAAAAATAATGTTTCAAAACTTCATACTCTCGAGAATAAACTTTGTAAGAATGGATAGATACATAATCAAATGAGATTTGATTGCCCCTGACTTCACTTTCCTAATTGTTTCGAAATCATATCCCATGAGATTTATTTTTCTCATATTTACAAGATAGTAAAGCATAAAAATATCAGAAACATTCAATGTATCTCTCTCCCCTTTCCTTGGGATAAGAAAACCATGCATCTATAATGCCACAAACCTATTGTCTGGTGAAAGATGATCCACTTTCATTTTCTCTTCATTCACAAAAAATAGAGACTTCTTGGCACATTCTCTATTAAACGTACCTACTTCCCCTAGAAGTTTATGAGATAGACAGAATGAATCCCTTTCTGTTGGGACATTAAGAAAATTTTCTGTTTGTTTCACAGACATAGATAGCTTTCTATCGTACACAACAAAATTTATAGCCATGTCTTTGTCGAAAGATACAGTTTTATAAAACTGACAGACTTCATCAAAGAGAACTGGATCTTGTGAAACAGGCCTTTCAACACACAAATGTTCCCATCCTTGAAACAAAATAATCCTCTTGATAGTAGAATAATATGAATCATAGAAGTCGCGTGAAACTATCCTTTCCCTTAAAAGGTCTTTTTCAGAGAAAGCCTTTGAGGACATATCGACAGGAGTGTTGGTAGAAGACTGAGACATAAGGAGGCTACCGATGAAAGATCGTATGATGACTTAAAACAATGAGGCAGAGCTTCGACGTAGATCCTGAAAAAAAAACGATGTGGGTTTGGGGAGGGGGCTATTTATAGGTGATATAGGGGTGACCGTTGATCTTCTACGGTCAGGATTAGAGGAAAATAGATCAATGGTTATGATTAAAACAAGAAAAATAAAATAAAATAAAAGGAAAGTACCTTCCGGAGAACATAAGGTAGTTATTGGTTTTATTAGAGCTAAAAAGAATACACAGCCGTACGAAATAAAAGAAAACTATCAATCATCATACTGATGGAAAACAAATACGTTACCATGAATCGACAAGCCGATGGAAAAAAATATCGTTACCATGAACTGACAAGCCAATGGAAAACAATATCCTTACCATGAACTGACATGCCGATGGAAAACAATCTCGTTACCATGAACTAACAATACGATGGAAAACAATCTTGTTACCATGAACTGACAATACGATGGAAAACAATCTCGTTACCATGAACTGACATTAGGATGGAAAACAATCTCGTTACCATGAACTGACAATATGATGGAAAATAATCTCATTACCATGAACTGGCAATACGATGGAAAACAATCTTGTTACCATGGACTGACAATACGATGGAAAACAATCTCGTTACCATCATTGGTCAGTACGATGGAAAAGAAAATCAAAACCATCATTGGTCAGTACGTTGGAAAAGAAATTCATTACCATCATCGGTCAGTACGATGGGGAAGAAAATCATTACCATCATCGGTCGATATGATGGAAAAGAAAATCATTACCATCATCGGTCAGTACGATGGAAAAGAAATTCATTACCATCATCGGTCAATACGATGGAAAAGAAACCCATTACCATCATCAGTCGATACGATGGAAAAGAAATCCATTACCTCCATCGGTCGATATGATGAAGTAAATAATACAATAAAACTGTCAATCTGATAAACAGAAACGTAAAAAACACATATCAGGAGAGTAGACAATTAAAGATCATAAGATAAAAAGAAACATAAAAAAACATAGTAAGAAATGTCCTCCCCCTTTCAAAAAGAGTTATTTAATGTTTGGAGAATTGTAAAACATGAAGTAGATATGAATGATTATTTTAATGTATTCATTCCAAGCTTCTGTTTTATAAACTCAAACCTACCGGAAGATAGAGGTTTTGTAAAAATGTCAGCAAGTTGTTCTTGAATTCCAATAAATTGTAGAATAATATCTCCTTTTTGTGTGTGATCCCTAATAAAGTGATGCCTATCATCTATATGTTTTGCACGAGAGTGGTGTGATGGGTTCTTACGAAGAGCTATGGCACTAGTATTATCACAAATAATTTGAGTTTTGGAGAAACTCAATCCATAGTCAGTGAGAGTGTGTTCCATCCACAATACTTGAGCAGGATGTTTAAATTTGAATAACACCCCTCATAATAAGATATCAGAGAACTAATGAAAATATAATGGGGTGTTGATTCATTAAGAATGTGTGATAATAAATAATTTTTGTGGATGTGATTTAAGATAAATATTTTAACTCCCATGTTAATTTTATGTCCATTAAGCATGATGGAAATTCTCATTTGGGAATAAGTTATGAAAAAAGAGGTGTCAGATGATGTAGGGGGTTCTAGATATAGCATAGGAATATGAAGAAGAAATAGTGTATCAACCAAATGATAGAATACGGGATCATATAGACACTAGGACATGTTTTCTTATCAATTGTTGACCAAATTAAAATGAAGAATGAGAAATTATCAAAGAGAACGACACCAAACTAATTCATATCATATGGAAAGTACCAAATGAAAAAGTGTTGCAATAAGAAGAAAAATAACATTCTATCCATCTATCACCAAAAAAATAGAATAGGATATAATTGATCAGATGATGTTTTTGGATGGAAAATTTTCAAATAAGGAAATATAGATAGAATAATAAGAAGAGTTTCTTCTCTATTTTATAAAGATTAACATTAGAATAATGATGAAGTAGAGAATAAAGAATCACTATGACATCCAATAGAATTTAAAATAGGTTGATGACTCTCATTGTGCTGCAAAGTTTCATACTGAATAATTTGGAGACCATCTACAAATGAAGAATAAACAACCAGAGGGGAGCTATAAAATAGACAAGGTCATCACCAGTCCATACATTCATGATTATATTCATCTCCCTATTAATGTGTTGGGAACCAAACTTATTCTAAGGATAATTTTCCATCCAACCCAATGTGCATGGTATCACATTATAGTAGAGAACATTGTAATGGTCATTAATATTCATATCATAGAAAATATACTCTTATTGAGAAATAAACTGTGTAGAAATATTTTGTGTCATATTTTACATTCATTGATATAATTTAATGTGATAATTAAAATAGTGTAAGAGGATCAATATCCTAACAGGTCTTAGAGTTAAAGGGATAAAATTTTATAATTAAATAAAAGTATCCCAATAATTTTTCAATAACCCCAATCCTATCATTGTTCAGCATATCTAGAATTATTCCTCTTAATTAGTATTATAGAATTGGTTCAACTTTACTAGATTTTCTAAATTGAAGTTATTCTCTATTAAATATTTTATTTTCATCCTAAGTTGAAAAGCAAGTTTAGTTTTGTGGAAATTAAGTTTTCTCTGATTAGAATTTTATTTATGATAAGAACATGATGAATATGAGGAAGAATGATAAAATAATGCTAAAAAAATATCGCTTTCCAAAAGAAGATGAAGTATCCGTTTCTACATTCTATGATAATAAAGAAGATAATCTGTATTATAAAGATAGGTTAAGTTGGCTATAATTTCCCTCAAGGATAAGGCTAAAATTCCTACCTCAATTGAATCAATAATGTTATGTGATCACGAGGTATGAGAAACTTATTTTCAAAATCATCCCTAATAAGGATATCATGAATAAATTGGGATAATGATCAATATAATAAATTAAGATATATCTGCTGATGGATTAGTGTATTTTTGTAACTGTGTTTTTATAATAAAATATCTAGTTTTTGTTTATTCATTAAATATATGAATGTAGAGATCACCTAACCAGAAGAAGAATAAAATGACATGGAAAATTATTTTCATCTAAAATCTCAAGAATTTATAATGCTCCTAGGTAGAGCAACATGGGCTTGATCTGGGGAAAATTCCTAAGCATGTTGTGGAAGAATTTTCCCCACTAGTTTTTCATGTTGAAGAACTCTTGGAGGTATAAGAGGATGTTCCTAACGATTCATTCATCCTCTCTCAACCATTTTAAGGAGAGATAAATTATAATTTACTTCATGTTGAGCTACATGAGGGAGATCAACAAGAACATGGTGAAGAATAGAATGACTGTGATGAACTAATTGATCATCCCAAAGCATTCAGAGAAGAATAATCATTACATTTAAAGGAAGAAACCACCCAAGTGGTGTAATTTGAAGTATAGATGTAGGAACCTGACTACCTACCACCACCCATCGATGATAAACTCTTTTAGGAACTTTCCATTGAAGAATATATTTAATACAAACCACATCAGTTAGAAGATAAAATCTTAAACTCAAACTGATTTGATTTTATTCAAACTAATTTGAGTATCACCCCTAATAGTTTTTAAAATTTTGATATGACCAACTCGTATTACACCCTGAAGGAAGATGATGAAGAATATGAATCACCTACTGATGAACTCTTGGAATCCATAGAGATTTCGAGCATTTACCAGAGTGAGTACAAGAAGAGATCCCAGTGGATCTTCCAGAAGAAAAAAATATAAAATAATCCTTCACTAAAAGGGATTATTTTTAAATTAATACATCAAATTGATATTTTTAATCTCCCCTTGATTATTATTTTCATGCAGGACATCTATAGAAACCACTGCATTTTGAAGAATACATAGCACAAGTAGCACCAAAGGAGGTGGAGGTTACATACTCCACCCTACCATCGCTATGCAAGCAATACCGCAAAACCAAGGAGGTAGATCTAGTGTACTCTATACATGTAAATCTCGTAAAAAAGAAAAAATATATAGATTCTGGAAAAATCCACATGTCGTCGTTCATGTCAAATAATCCCCAGCCACCATTAGACTTTGGATAGCAGTTGAGACTACCCACTAAATGCAGTAAATATTTGAGGCCCACATGGGGATTATACCAAGATTTATCATTACGGGATTTCTAGGAATTTGCATTTCAATTTAATTTCTTCATAATTATTCTATCATGAATACCAATTATTAATATTTTTCCAACTTTAATGACATTATCCTTATTCATAACTGAGTAATTATCTTTTTTAGGTTCATAAATTGGATAAAGGAAGCATCATATAATGGAAGACAAGGACTAAGATTCATTGGAGAGAGACTTAATTTTAATTATTTTTACATTTAAACTACTAAGATTTTTCTCCAAACCATATTTTGATCTGTAAAGATAAAAATTCATTCCCACACATGAATTATGTTTTACATGACAAATTTAAGAGATATGTGTTTCTTAAGAATCTTGTGACGTTATGTTTTAGATTTCAATTTTAATTATATTAAATGAGTAAAATGGGGAATTATATTATTAAAAGTGATGAATTGATATTGAAATGAGGACTCAGGATTTGCATGAATTAATTTACTCATGTAGATGAAATTCCCTAACCATTTGTCATACTTTGAATTTCTAAAATTTATTCTAATTGATTTTTTATTATTAATCCTTCTTTGAGTGATTTCCTAAAATCATTCTTCTCGTTCCTGAGAGTATTTCTAGAAGAAATAAATCATATTTTCTCTTGAACATGTTTCATGAGTAATCTTGGGACATTCCACCTTTTAGAACTTCAATTTCAACTAGTCAAATCTATGACTGTCCAAAAACACTTTTAAAATGACTAAGCCGTCTTTTGAAAATCTATTATCCTTAAAGACCACCCTTACATAAATAATTATTTATCACATAGGTAACATGAATGACCATTATAAGGATGAACCATGATTCAAGCAATTTTATCCATTCCTACCCACCATTGGTATTTTTATGATATTTGAAAGTCGAAGTGTGGGATTGAAGAGAATCATGGTAAATGGGATGGTTTACATTTTATGGAATAAGTGTGGTTGAACATATTTTTGTAATTATAAAAGGTTGTTTAATATTTCAGTGTACCTTATTTTTTCCAAATTTTAAATAATATCAATAAAATGAAAAAAATTACTAAGAAACTATAAAAAATGCTATGTGATTTTGGAAAACCAAAATTCAACATTTTCTAGACCGAAAATATTCTGATCATGAGTGGTTATTTTATGAATGTAAGGTTTAATTGAATAAAAATATTATAAAAAATTAAAAATATAGATTAATAAATGTAAGAAAATATAATATTCAAGTGGGTGCATAAAACATTCATTATGTTAAAACTGATCATGATCATTACATTTTTCCTAAGGAAGTGGGAGCTCCTAATTTTAAGTGCATAATTTCATTGCACATTTAAATATCCTTAATTTTACTCAATAGATAAACAATCTCTTTTATCCTTAATATATGAAGAATCAAATCCTTATAACCTTAATACTTAGTTTTATTTTAACCCTTATTGAAAAGTCCTCATGATTTTATGTATATTTAGTCTTTACAAAGTGGAGAATGTAGTTCAATTACAAGCCTATGGATAAGGAAAATGTTATCATGATATGATAAAAACTCCCCTGGAATTTTATAATGATATATGAGAGAAAATATTCATGTGAAGTGAATCATGATTTTTTATGTTTAATAATAATAAATTGAGAATCTAGAATGAATGAAAGGAGAAATTCTATCATTTTTCAAAGTGGGAAAGTAAAATAAATGGAGTTATTTTTTATATTATAATTGTGAAATTAATGTGATATTTTATGTGGATTTTTGAAAGTTTCATTTCATATTAATTTTTTTTTTCAATTTTATAACTTTGTAATTTGAATATTGGTAACATTGGTGTCCTCTAATTTCTATGTTGATATTTTATGATTGAGGGAAAGAATGATTTATGTGTGGTGAAATTCATAGATCCAATATTTTCATCATTATATATATATATATATACATATATATATGACTTCACCCCAACCAATTTAACAATATTATCTTATAGTAAAAAAAATTTATTTATGGTGCATTTTGAAAAAAATTGGGAAAATTTCTCAAATATGGATTTTTGAATGATTTATATCATAAGTTTATTTTGGGTATATTTTATAAAATTTCAATCCAGTTTGTGTGATTCATTTTTTTTAATCCTTAATTTATATCATTCATATTTGTCTTTAGGACCAAGAGATGATTCCATCATCTTAAGGCATGAAAAAAATCATTGATGTTGGGAAATTTTCTCTGTAGATAGGATTGACCCCACCTCCATAATTGATACATAAATTAGGGTCAACACCTATAATGGAGGTTATTACACCTGGAGTGGAACTAGGACTCAAAATCACATTCATGCAACAAATTTACTGGAGTTACACAGTCATAAATGTGGCCTTTGAATGAAATAATTTGAAGGAATCTTCTTGGAACCTTCATCCAGAAAGTGTAACGATCCTTAAAAAATTCATTACTCCAACCACCAATGGATAATTAAGCAATAATATTGAGGGTGATGGAAATAGGATATTATGAAAAACTTTTATGACGGACAGAACACGCGAGTCAACGATTTAAAAGGTCCAAAACATGATAAGCATCATAGGAAAAATTTCTACCTATAAAAGAATTATAGGTAATACCTCTCAAAAAATTCTAGTCCACTGCATTACATCCAAAGAACCAACGAGAGTTGACCAATAACAATTTAAGTTTTTTTTCTTTTTATTTATCTTTTCTAATTTATTCATTCATATTTTATGTTAATGTTTTTCACTTTCCTTCTTCCATTTTTCTTTCTCTTCCAACTCTAATTATCCTTCACACTACCATATTTCCATCATTATATCTATACATATTTAAATGGAAGGTGAATAACCTGAGGATTGGGCCTTCGGGAGGATTCATGGTGTTCTTTGTTATTTTTCTTCAATTCCAAATGTTTTTAAGATATTTGTGGTGAATGTGGGAGTATTTCACATGTGTGTCGGCCATCCACAATGAACTACTTCCAAATAAATTTCTTAACTTTGATTATTTTGATTTCCCTCACTTATCTTGAGAAAACCCTTCATACAGTGGATTTTATGTTTCCTAAAGGATGAAAACAACATATAGTTGACCTGGTTATTTTAAGAATAAAATTTTCAGTTGAGTTGTTATACTATTACACTGTCGGAGGAGGTGTGGTTTGGTGTTCCTTCTGAATTCTAAAATCAAACACTCAAAAATAAATTGAATGCAATACATTAATGATTTTTTACTAAATGAATTAAAAAATTGATTTTAAATAGTAAATAAATAAAAAATGAACCTATGTTATCAAGCATTGGACCAACACTTTTTTTCTTATCTATATTTTTCTGTATTTCCATTTAGATTTAAATTTAGCATTGCATTATCTATATTTAATGTATTCGAAAACAAACACCATTGGTTTAAATAAATATTAAAAAACCATCAATTATTAGATTTGGTGAATTATAACTAGTGATGGAACCAACTACAACGTTCCTTAAGTGAGACGACCCTGGTCAGCCTATGTACTACATTATGAAATAATATTTGTTTCCATGCCCTATGACAAGAGTGCGCTAGGAATACATTTTAAGAATGGTGGATAAGTTTCCAGAATCATTATATCATACAATTCTAATATTTCTAGAATGTTCTTAAAGAACTTTTCCTTGAAAATAAATTAATTTATCAATATATCATCCATGGTCACTAAAAATAATAAATCTAAACATATTCTAGGGAAATTGGTTTACGAAATTTCATATGAAAATTTGAAGTATGAAATTCCTCCAAGGGAAATTATACTACTAGTTTAACATGATTTTTTTAATCTATTTACCTATGTGGCCATGGATGTTTCAGGTTTATCAATGTTACAAGTGTAGTATATCCCAATTAATATATTTATCAGGGAATAAATATTGAAAAAACTTTATGATAAGTTTATGAGTTAACATTTAAAGAGGTATTAAGAAAAGTTGGTAAGGAACAACTTTTTTCCTAAATTAATTTGACATGTTTTTTTCATCGAATAGGGATTGTGTGGACATAGAGTGAAATGATAGTTAGAACATTTATTAAGTATGTAATGAAAACCTTTTCCTATTAATGTTTTATTTCTTATCATCAAGGATGAGAGAATGTGAACTAATATTTTAGAAAACTTATGATGATAAAAAGAATAGAGAAACCTAAATATTGATATATTAATTATGAAAATACATTAAAGCTATTGGAAATGAATACATTGGGGGAGATTGAAGATATAAGATTTTGTTCGAGATGTATTTTTTGTCAATGGATGACAATGGATGTCAATAGACAATGAATTTGAAAGATTTAATTGTTGAGTATTTGTTAAGGATATTATAAAGAGTATATTGTTGGAATCTTTGGTAAAAGAATCTATGATTGGTAACAAATATGATGTTTCTTAGATGAATGAGTGAATAATAAATGAAGAGATCTGGTCTTATTATCATAATAATGGTTAATGTTATTTTTATGATATTTAGCTTTCTTATGATGATTGATGACGTGTTCCTAATGTCTCAAACATATGATTGATGATTAGAGAATGTTATTTATTATCAACATAATGAATTTTCTATACAGAGCACCCTGAAATGGTTAAAGAGGAAAAAGTTCATGGATATACTAAAAATCATATGGAAGATAATGTATAGTGGTGATCAGAAATATTTGATCATACGAATCTGATTGGAAGAAGCTAATATGACCAACATAACCAGAAGAATGTTTTCATGTATAGCCATTAGATATAATTTCCATCAGTCAAAATTTACACACTCATATAACATAATCCATTGGATGTATAAAGAAGAAAAACACAAAAGATACTTTAATGTAGGGATGACCATAGAAGGAATTTTCACACTGAAAATGGACAGATGGGAATAGACTGTGTCTGTTATTACACTAGTGGAAATGAATTTTTGAATTATTTCATTCATGGATACATCATATGGATAATGTTTTTCAAAACTATTTGATACATTTCTAAGTGATGTGTTCTTTACTGATAAAATTTCACTATTCCTTATGTATATGACTCAAGATAATGTATAGAAAAAGTGAAAATTACTGGAAATGGAGTCCAATCAGTTAAGGCCAGAATGGAAATTGTAAAGTAGGTGTCCAATTTGCATGTTTCAAATTTTTGTTGGATCTCAATAGTGCTTTGGTTCCAAAAAAATTTATGTTTTCATTAAATTTGAATTAAGAGATATATGAATTCCATTGGATTGAATTTTATGAAGAATAAAATGAAATGTTAAGAAGATACCGAATGAATGAATAATTCTATTGATGATGTCGTAGCTGGAAGAAAAATAAAGCTTGTCATATAAGTTTGTTGAGTCATTAGAAATTTTATAGTATATATATAATATTATGATTAATGACATAAACATATATAATAAATGTTTAATGATCATCCAATGTAGTTATTGTTGAATTATCATGGAGGTGTTTCTAGATACTTGGACAATGAAGATGTTTTTAAAGTTTTTTGTAAGATGTAAGAATGGTTTTAATGTTACTGGGAAATGGATTATGAATGACTTGAAATGTGTTTTCTACCAAATTTAGTGGATATAAATATTGATAATTGGAAGGAGTCTTCTTGTGGTTTTGGATCATTTGGATCCGATAGAAGTTTCTATATGATGTTATCAGATAGTATTTTTCGAGTGACATTTATTGAATTGATGATTCTGTGAAATAAGATCGGATATATTTCCCAGTGGTTTCCAAATATATTACATAATAAATTAGTCTTATGAATATGTGATGAGAAATTATTTTCTAATGACATAATTCTATGTTTTAAAAATTCATTTGACTATATTCTACAATATAATCAGAAAAAATATGTATAACTAACCTCATAGGTTTCATCGAATGTATGGAAAATAAAGAAGATATGAGAAACCATTAGTTGTTGTAAAAGACCTATGAATGTTTATAGAAGATAAATTAAAATGGAAGATCGAATATATTCGTTTGATAATGTAGTTATCATGCAAAAGAACATCCATGTGAAAGGAAACCATATTGTTTCTAGAAATTGATAATGAACTATAAACATAGGTATCATTAGATTGAATACAAGTTATAAAGGTGTCCCCAATAGATATTTCAAAGTTATTTATGATTTTTTATTGTTTATATATTTGTTGATACTGAGTTGGATGATAAAAAATTTAATATTCAAAGCAGTAAGATTTTGATTCTATCTATGATTTTCTTAAGGGTGAGGAAGACCATTGACACTAAGATCGAAGGAAGTTCCTTTCATGATTGGTTAACTTTGATCTTTAATAAATTTTAAATCCATTCAATAAGATTATTTTTTAGAGAGATTCACTGGAATCATCAAATGGGAAGTTTTATTTTAAAGTACTCAACATACCCTAATATAGTAGAGAACAATGGCCTATATAAATGGGTGATAATATGTTGTGAATTTTTTATGAGAAGTGAGTTGTATGAATATGTTGTATGATGATTAATTGAATTTATTTTGGAAATTTTCAACCACAAAGAATGATATAAACTCTCTTTTGGGAAATGTTTTTGAAAGAAGAGGTATCAGATGAAGTAATGGGTTATGGATGGAGTATATACTCTGAGCAGAGAAATATTGCATCTACTAATGGAATGAAGAAGTTATCCAACCAACACCTTGTGATGTTTCCTTATCAGATATTGATTATATGAACAGAAAAAAATTTATGAGATCAACTTACATCATAAAAATTCCCATCATGAAAATAGTTCAAGAGGAAAATCTGTTGCAAGAAGAAGAAAAAGAAGGATCTGAAGATCTAACATTGGAAAAATCAGCTTTATATGCACCTGACAAAATGAGGTTATCATATGTAAAATATCAAGAAAAAGGATGAATAGAAGGAATATAAAATATATTTTTCATCCAAATTGCAATGTCGAGACCCCAGAATCCCTCATTCGGTGCATTATTTTAATAAATTAGCATGATTACAAGTAAATAAGTCCCAAGGACTGGTCAGTTTAACAGTCTTGGTAAATTGATTACATGAAATAACTTTACATTAAAATATATAACATAAAAATGTAGATAATCCTTTTAAAATGATATTATTACCATAGATTAACCATGTATATCAATAATAAAACACTTCTTGGAATCCTGGGAAAATAAAAAATTAAAAAGGGGTTAGCTCAAATGCTTAGTAAGGATAAACAATATAGCAGATGCTATCATACATAATTATAAACTTTTACGAAAAGGTACAAAATTTATACACAAGACATTTAAAACAAGATCTTAAACATAATAAGGAAGGAATAAATAATGCATTAACATATAAATATGAACATGGATATTCTACTAGTAGAATAATCACATGTAAAATCAATAATTAATCTCATAATGAGGGAATGTGTAATTTTGGACATCAAAACCACTATGCCATGGATTTCATCCAAGACAATTCCAAAATAATCTATCAAGGAATTTCGCTAAGACACTAGTTTGTCCCATGAGACCTATCGATTTATAGAGGGGCTATAGCGGTCCCTAACCATCACTTACTAATTCAAATGCATTCGTCATATGAAATGGGTGAAACATAACATAATCATTCGTATTAAATCTTGCATAAAAAATGTCAATAATATTACAATAAAACATGAATGGTATAAAAATAGAACATCCATAGTAAAAAATATCATAAATAATTCAATAAAATATGGAAGATTGAATTATAAAAATTCAACATCAATCAAGAATAATATCCTATAAAGGATGTTGACAATGTTGAGAATGACCAATAAAATTCTTTGAGAGAAATTACCTTTTTCATGAAATCATTTAAAATTAACAAAATTTATACATGTAGAAATTTAAAATATATTTTTGAATCAATCTTTCCCATACCACTTTGATACTTTTTAAAGGAATTAACATTTTAAAACAATTATGTTCATATAAACAATTCCTTAAAATCATTTTGAAAATGTGTCCATTAATTAAAAAGACTTGAAAAAATAAAATGATTTAAATAGTTAAAATGATGATCTAGATAAATAGACCCTTGCATAAAAACATAAAATATTCCTTTTGAAAACATTTTTATGTAACATGGACATTGATGACAAATATTTCCCAATAAATACATACACATAAACAATCTCAGATAATAATGAGATTGAGGAATTAACCCTTACATTAGATCTGGTACTCTCCATACGTGTCCAAAACTCCTATATAATGTTTTTAAGCATATTATTATCTTAGATCAGAAACATAATAATATTTAGGATATCATATTATGATTATTTTATTACATTATAATACCTGTTTATTAATAATTTCAAAATTAAAGCAACTTTTTGGGTAATAATTGATTTCATTATCATATGTGTTTTGACTTGTTATTTTTTATCGGAGTACTTATATCATAATTTAATTACATCCAGAATGTAATATAAGATTTATATATCATATATATTCTTTATATAAATATATATAATATATATATATATATATAAAATGGAACACACTGTTCATGGAGATGGTAGGCCATACGTACGCATGAATGCTATTTATGTTTTATTATTATATTGAATGGTAGTAAGTGAATGACATATATGTATATATATAATCCTAGTAGAATTATTTTTTCATATATTTCAGACATATTAAAAATATTTATTCTTATAATCATTCTTGGATGGTGAACATGGAAGATGAGTCTCCTCGCGTCTTGGAGATGGTAAGCTGTACGTATGCACGAGCTACGATATCATTTCATTAATGGTTAGATGGTATGGAATTGGATGTAATATGGATATTATAGAAACAATATCATGTTATATTTATTATTTAAATCCGTTATATTCATCGTTAGAATGGTAGAAATAATTTGTACAGGAAAAAAAATTTACACCGTTATGTAGAGACGGTAAGCAATATGTACACATGCATGGTGATATTGTTTTTAGTAGGATGGGTAAAAGGAGGAATATGGTTGTTCCCTAATTATAATAACATATCATAATGTGTATGGTACTAGATTTTTTATTTCAGTATGGAAAAAATAGTTAATGAAGAAGTATATGAATGAAAGAACATTGAATGAAGGGGTAAAATGATTACCACTTCTTCCAGTGTCTCCTTTTGATTTTCAAAAAAGGGCTCCATAGGATGGATTTCTTCCCACTTTCGTTCCTCTATAATTCCTTAAGGGTGATTGGGAGTTGAAATGTCCCTGGATTCCCAAGACAAAGGGCTTTGGTGGTGTGAATTAAAGAGAAGGAGAAGATCCCTTTTATAAGAGAGGTGTGGGGCACATTAAGAAAAATATTGAAATATTAATTTATTATAAAATGAATTTTGGTTTCTCATATCTTCAATTTGATTTATTTCGAGGATAAAATGAGGATGGGTCGAAATAAACTCATCCAATATATTGTAGACATGTTTATTTCATGAAAATAAATATATCTTTTAGATATAGCCGTTAGTTAAATATTTCAACTCTTACTGTGTCTTCATTTATTTAGACACTATATGGTCAATATAGCTACTATACAAGGTAAAAAGAACCCCAATTGGAACACTAATGAAATTTCTAATATTATATAATTCATTTTGATGAAATTTTTATTTTTATGATATTTATATCATTTAATAAAATAGTATTTGTTTTAAAAACTCATCTATGTCTACTTTGACACTATTTAGAAATTGATTTTTCTAAAGTCATACAAAAATTGATTCCTTAAAAAAATCATCCCTCATATGTCAATTCCTCCATAAAATTCGTGGATGGCATCAAAATTTTCAAATTACAATTATTTTAACATTTATAAAATCATTTATTTGAGTCATTCGTTAATAATGTAATCACAACATCATGATTGTGTCATAAATAAATATATTTAATTAATGTATAAAAATTATAAATAAAATACCATGATATAGGAAATCATTTGATAATTCTAATAACTATTTATAGTCAAATAGATAATTTATATAACCCTATATTAAATTTTATTTAGTAAAAGATATTTGTTTATGTTAAATTTCCCTTTTTTCAAATTAAATATTATAAAATATAATCTTCAAAATCAAGTGAATCGATCCAAGCATACCCTTGTTCAGAAATATATCATACAATAGTATCATGACACGTTTTATAGTAGTTCTATGTTATTATAATATTATTTTTATCAATTATCCATTGTAAATAAAAATAATTACTGAAGTTAGTATTCATAATGTCCAAAACAGGTACCTATTTACACAATTTGGACCTTATGATTCCAAATATGGAAACCATATTTTCAAATTAAAAACACAGAAGTTACAGTAATTAATTTAAAATTAATTTCAAACGCTAAAACCATAAATTATGTTTTTAAGAAGTAAAAAATATCAAAATATTGGCATGTGTTTGTTTACAATTAAAATGATAAATTACATCCAATTACAATCATTGGATTTAATAATAAATATATAATTTAATTATACTTTAAACCCACTCAAATGGATAATTTATCACTCTATTTTATTTTTATTTAAAAAGTTGTTTTCAATTAAAATTTAGTATTTTCACTATTCATCAAAATATAATTGTTATCAGAAAACTACAAACAACTCATCAAAAATATATTTTATGTCCTGATTCTAAATAATAATTTTCTTTCATCAATTTGAATATATAAAAGTTTCTAATATTGTATTTAAAAAGGGTATTCCATTAAAAGGGGTGAAAACTGCTTTAATTTTGAAAAATACTTCTTTTTTATGAAATGTTGAATTTTTCCTTATATTATGTCTAAGAAACACAAATGTTCACAGATAAATTTATATGTGATATATAAAATTAGAAATGTGGTTAATACTATTCATAACATCTTTTAAAATGTCCGTATTGGTAGGACAAGGTGTGGCTGAGCTCAGGGTTGCGTACACCATATGTTATCGAGTTATTTAAAAGAAATGTACCATGTAATATATGGGTGTTACACTACTATTGTGAAATTAAAATTACATGAAGAAGGAATTGGAAAAAAAATAATAACTATGACATCCAAAAAAATATCAATATGTGGAAGACTCACAAGGTGTTCCAAATTATATTGTTAATGAATTTGGATAATTTCTACATAGGTAGTACAAAGAAACCATTGAGGAACTACAATTTGGATAAGGACACCACTAGTCGATGGATTCAAGATTATTTCTATCCCACATAGTAAAGTTTATAAAATTAAACTTTAATTATGATTTTTTTTCAAACCACTATACACATTATCACGTTATAGTATTCAATCTCTATATTGTTATTCACCAAATGGGATAAGGATTGGTTATTCTTTTTGAGTAGTGAACCATGTAAAAATAGAATGTGGAATATTGTACATAATTTAAAATACTTTCATGTGATGATGAAAATAGATTATGAGGATCAATGTCTTATATTTTATAAGAGGAAATAGGGTAAAAATTTATTATTAGATAAATAGTTCCCATAAATTGTTCACCCCATATCATTATTGATTTTCTATCACATTAGTATTATATTGTTTTATTGAACCAAGGTCATAGTGCCAGTTATTTATGGTCTCAAAATAGAGACGATCACAAGGAAAAAGTTTCAGGTAATATTTTAGTGAATTAATTAAGAAAAACATAATCAAAATCCTTCATTGATCATGGGATTATACATCTACAAATTTTTGTTAGATATTATGTGTTCTTGATGGCATCTCACCATTTTGGGAATTGAATATTTGTTCATGTGATTAAGAAATATTCATTAATTGTCAGACCTTTCATGGTTTTAGTTCATGTGGAAGGGGTGGAATATTGGTTAGAACATACCCAATATATAACAAAAATAAATAAAGTCCTCTATGTTTCCAATATTCACCATTGTCGTCATGATGATACTCATGTAATCTATTAGGGTGAGCTAGATATTGAAAACTATGTGACCTTTGAGGAGTGGAATGTTTAGATTGAAGATCAATTGGATAAGGTGTTTCATAGGTGGGAAATTCCATTGGACTTGTAATTTGTTATCATAGTGGAATGGAGCATAGAACATAGGTGAGGGAGTCAAAAATATGAGATCAATACCCTGGTTCGTTCAATTATTGATCATATTTTAGGGGATCTATATGATATATTTTGATATTAATATGATGTCTATTTCTTCTTTTATGATATTTTTCTTGGAATTTCATGTTTATATTCAATTTTACCTTGTTTTGATTGTTATGTTATCATTCTGTCAACAACCTTGAGGAATATCTAATGAGGTGGTAATTTTGACCCTTTATTTATTCCAAAGGTTGGCTTAGAATTTTCAAGGATCATATTTTTTTGTAGGTATCTAATATAAGGGACCAGATTTCTGGATCCCTCCATTTCTGTTATTTGGGAAATGGTGGGGAAAAAAGGTTTATTAGAGGTTTTTTGGACATATGAGTGTGGGGAGAGTCATATTGGGAAAGTGGTTTTAATGCTTGGGATGTTATAGAATTCAATGTTTGGTAATGGGGTGCACTATAGTGAATTAAATATCCTGTCTGACTAATTCCAATAGAATTATTCTTAGGAATTTTATCTTATATAAAAAATATATATAAAAACTCATGGGATTATATTTCACTGGGATTGGTAGTTGGTGAGCCAACCAATGTGAAATTTTCATGAGTAAATTCCAAGAGAGCTTGTGGGGTATTGTCTGATAGAGAGTACAAGCATTATAAGATCAGGATTGTAAGGGTGGTGAAATTGGTTTGGACCTATCCATATACTGTGGATGGATGAGAATGGCATGTGATGTGGTGGACTTGAGTGGAGTGAGAAACTTATGAAAATTACAAAGGGGATTCCTTAATTCCATGGTATATGGTACGGTGGAATTCAATGCATCCTGGAAACAGTATTAAGACATTTGAGATTTGGGGGGATCAACCCATTCAAACAATGAAATTCTAGATCTAACCATTGAACAATGAACCATTGGAATAATGTGATTAACTACACCATGGTGGATGATTTTTTATGTTGAATATTATTGTTTTCAATTTCACACCTCTATTACTGAACCCTAGTAGACCCCTTGACCTCTTACCACTCACCAGCCACGCTTATGGGAGTCTAAACACTCTGATACATCCTGATCAATTTCATGGATATAGGTACTCTGGATCTTCTTCAATAATCATAATGTTCATTTTATATTCTTTTTATTGGTTTTTTTTAGGAAAACTCATATTTTTGGGATAATATTAGATAAATTGTATATTTTGGCATGTTTTGGTTAGTTTTCAGTATGTTTCGATTAAATTTAGGTGGTGTTTTATTCCTCAATTCATCCATTAGGAGTAGTGAATTCCTTAAATATTTGAATAAATATAGGGGATCCAATACATCTCACTTTATTTATTTGATAATATGAAGGTATCATGCATTATCACTTTGTTTAACAACAGGATATACCTAGAGGAATATAATAATCAAATCTATAATGAATTAGAAATAGGTTATTTTGAATGATTATTATGTATTCTTGTTGATGTTTCATGTGGATCAACTAGAAAGTGTTCTAACTATTTATTATGGTTGTTTTTTTTATTAGAATTTTTATGTATTTAGAAATTTATAAAATTTTAAAGATATAAATCATTAATGATTCCTATAGGGGAAATCAAAATTGATAACTACTTGTCCATTAATTTTTAATGAAATATGGATTTTATGTTAATGTAATGTTTATTTTTATTTATATATTTTGATTAGATATTTTCTAAAGGTTTCCTTTTTTTAAATTATTTATAATGAAACACTAATAACATATATTATTTGAATTTTTTTTCTATGTATTATTTTTTTGGGTATGGGTGATCCCATTCTTGTTTGATAATGTCTTAAATGCCTCACGTTTATAGATTTTATTTCCCCATGGATATTCCTTATAGAAAATTAATTTGATTATTTATATTCTTACTCAAGGATGTTAGAGACATGCTGTTATTTTTTGATAACAAGGAGTATTTGGTTGATCATGAGAATAATGGGTTTGTTTGTCTAGTGTTCTAGTAGTTATTGATGTTGATGATGGTATAATGGAATGGTTTGTGTACAATGGTGTTGAGGATGGAACCAGAGTGGACAATACAAGTTGATAGTTTATTTTCTCATATTTTCATTCATTATGTTATCATTAAATGAATGTGTATCCAATTTGTGTTATGTTTTATTCTCAATTTATTTATGTTTGTGGTTATTTGAATGATACGTGATTTATTGCATGTGGAAGCACATAATGTTTCCTAAAGTACCCATAAATTATGGAATGATGGTTGAGTTAATAAATAATACAATGGGAATTGGTGTTGTAATTATCATTGATGAAATATTATATATATATATATATGTATATTAATGAGAACAAAGGAATTGTTGGATTTAATTCTCTAAAAACATGGGTATTGAGTCTGTAAATTGTTTAATAAATTTGGATCACATTGGATTGTAATTATATAATGGTTTTCTTAAATAAGAGAATTATAATATCATTTAGTGAAACAAAATTAATGAACTAGATTTAATTATTTCCAAATAAATGGTTCATAAATTAGTGAACAGAAATTTATAATTATAGATTGAGTTGGTAAATGTTGTTAATATTCTAGCTTCTGTCAAATCTAGTCTCATAGGAGTTACTAGTGGTAATAAAATATCTATTGGGGTCATACATATTGTTTAAGTATATGGTTATGTAGTTTCCATAAGTATGGATATGTGTGATATTTTCCTTATATTTTCGATTTTACATGCTTCACCTCCCTCTCGGGTATAGAAACTAACACCAACATGTTTTTGGGGATGTTTTCCCTGACATCCAGATTGGAAGGGAAATGGAAGACTAGATTCTACATCACCCAAAATATATCATCATTAATATTATATTATGTGTGAATACCTATTATGTAAAGGTAAAATGAATAGGTTACATACTCATAAAATTTTTTATGGACCTTCATTCATTATACATTTATTTCTAGGCTATAATTGCTTTAGATAGTAGCACATAGTTATATATTGTCATGGTGGCTATGGCTTCCTAATGGATTAAATGCATGGGTATTGATATATTGATGTATAATGAAGGATAAATGGGTTTTATTTGTTTCTATAATTCTACTAGGTTGTATATGACATAATGACGATGAGGTTATATCGAGATTCAAGGTATATAGGTTGGCTCTGATGTGATTTCCAGTTTTTGGGTAGAAAGACTTATGGGATGGATGAGAATATAATTTCTTCCATTGAAGAATGAGAATGATACAACATTGGGTAAGTGGAATCATTATAACTTCATCTACATATATAATATGATATGGATTTTCCTACTTGTATGTGTTATTTGGTGAGTGAATCTTGTGTGGGTGGAGTTGTATTTTTCCTCTTAGGGGACTTGTTCATTTCATTGCTTATTCATTGGGATTTATTATACACAATTGACATTTTCTAAGATTTGTTCAATGTAATTTTATACTGATTGTCCTTTTATTCTCACACTACCTATTTATATAAAAAAAATTAATGTCTATAGAGGCTGTTAAGTGATCAATGTAGGAATTTCTATATTAGAGTCGTTTTAAAATATTTTTCACATTTTTTGGTCATTTCCAAGGATTCTGATTTTGTACATTTCAGTTATTTCATATTATACAAGAAATTAGATTTATGTATTGGTATTTTTTATTTATTTATGATTTTTTTCCTTGTAGGTTCTGGACATAGCCGAATTGCCTATTGATAATTAGCTATCATGGATTTTTGTGGAAATCTATGAATAATTTGTCTTGTACACAATACTGGTTAGCCTTGACCGATGATGTAATTAGAGAATTAATTTAAAAAATTATAGAACTAATAAGATAAAACCAAAACATAAAATTTTTAATTCATTTATATAAATAAATAATTACCTCATGTTGGAGTTCATTCATCATTGATGAATCAATTAACCATTTCTTGGTGTACCCTAATTCCAGTGAGAGGATTAAAGGGTAGAATTACTATTATGTTTATCTAGTCGTGTTTCGAAAATTTCATAATTTCAACATAATAATCCTTAGGAGCTAGTATGGAAGACTCTATTGATTTTTTATTCATCATTAATTTCCATAAGAATATCTCCATGATGTAAGGATTATTTTTTTTATTTATATACTCAATAGGGTGTACTAAGAGGATGTATCTCTGTTCTTGAGAGCATTCTAGGATAATGAATCTCTATGTATTGAGCTGATTCTCTATAAATTGTTTTGGTACAATTAAAATGAGGCTATAGACTGATATAGTTGGGTATGAATAATTTTGGGGGTCTAAATTAATAATTTCACATGGTCGCTTAATGTACTCATATTCTTCAGTGAACTCCATATCTAAATAATAATTTTTTTTTTATTTTTTGACATGTTCTAGACTCATGGAATAAAAAATTATTATCTCAAATAAAAAATGTAAGACTTATCAAAAAAATATTTAGGATTTCATTTGTCACAAGAACATTAAAACTAATATTTAAATCCTCATAAATATTTTTTAAACCTTATATAATGGTTTTTTATTTGAATAAATAAATATCATTACATTACTCACCAATAATTATATTAAAATTATTTTCACTAAAATAGAAAATAAATATTTCTAAAATATATAGCACAAATTCATTATATGTTTAACTAGTGACTGAATATATATGATCAGTGCCAAAATGATTATTTATTAAATGACATATGGGAGTAATATTTATTCAACATGAAAAATTATTATACAATTTCACTGAGCTTTTAAAAACACATACTGTGTGACACTCTAGGACACATTCTCAGTGGAGTTAGGTAATACTGATTAATGTCCAATGTTAGAATATTTCAAAATCCAAATTAAACAATAAATATATAAGTTAATGTCTCAATTAAATAAGTACCCCAAAAAATGGGCACTGTGTTATATAATCACTTTATATCGATAACTCTAATCAAGCAGGTTGCATACTACAATCATCATCCAATGTGCTCAATATCACATTCATTGGTTTCTAGAAATTAATCGTTGGAAAGAACATCTCATTCATTGACTTAATTAGAAATTTCATTTCCACTCTAAGGGATGAGATATAAAATTTCATTTATAAAAAATAGAGAAACATCCTTTCTCACATTTTTCATTAATAAATTATAAATTATGATTCACCCAATGTATCTTACTTCACCATGAGCATTTGTCATCAGTATTTTCTATAATAAAAATAATATTATGTGACTCATGATATATATTAATAATAATAATAATATATAAGGACCATTACATATGTATGCAGATAGGGAAATCTGATGACACATATAAATGTGGATTTTATACTAGCGGTTCAAGTTCTCACAACCTCCTTCTCGTAGAGATTATAATGAAATAAATTTATGAGAAAAAGAATCAATGTGTTATGATCCACCTACCCTATATTGCATGTATCGTTACTTTTTGTCAAATTATATAATCCATCTATATCAAAAATGTCTAATAATACATTCCTAACACTTTTTGGTTTTCATCATAGATGGGAACTTTTATGACATATCATTAATATTGGTACACTTAGGAAATTATCACATTTAATGTCATATAGAAGAACACTTATGATGTTATAATAACATAGATAATATTCTAAATACATGAATACAAGTAATAATAAGGTTTGTAGATATTGGTTCTTGGGCACCAACTCTTAAAGACTCCCACTTACTCCAAATCCCACTACTATGATATCTTTTAATAGTAGTTATCACATGATATTCATGTTTCTTATTGGATAATTATTTATGAAAGTGTTACCCCACACTATCCTCTATAGATACTCTAATCACTATAGCATCACCCATTTTAGAAATATCTCTTAAAAGGTGATATTTTCAAAGTATGTTTTTCATCTATTAATATGAAATTGGATTTTTGTAATATAAATAGTTGTAGTATAATCACGATATAGCTTGGTTGGATATTTCATTTTTTTAGGAAAGCTATTACTCATGCTCTTCGATTAAAAAAATAATTATTTCAAGATGATAAATGATGATATATTACATTTACCCTGAAGAAAATGTGACACCATGCCATCCAGAAAAGTGGTCGAGTAGTGACATCCTTCGGTAGTGAACCTTTTATTTGGGATCCCATCATAAATAAAGATTTCTTATTGAAAGGTGTGAATGATTAATTAATTGATAGTATAGTGTCTATGAAGAAATGTTTACTATTTAGCTCTTATCCTCCATTATAAATGAATCTAGACCACACTTTTGGCTAGCACAAGAGTAGTGAAATCACATTTGAACCAGATATAACTCTATTCTCATTGATGTGAAAGATCAATTACCATAATAAGACCCACAATATCTCATTCCAGTGAAATTATATGGCCACAAGGACCATAAATGCACTGCAGAACATCCCTATTATGGTCCCTGAATATAGAACCATTTCCTGAGGGACCTGGGTTACTCCTAGAAGCCCCATCAACATTTCACTTTATACATACAGTGAAGGGTGACATCCAAAATACTTCTAGGGATCCATGAGGGATAAAAAATTAAAATAAATATTAATCTGTCTGAGGGTCATAAAATCACAAATGGTGTTGCTACATTTTTCATTGTGCAGGTTTTTAGAAGATTGCACTACGACAAGAATGATCTCCATAGAAATTCCAACATTAAAATAGATATAGCTATGTATGTATTTGTTCATTACTATCTATATAGAGTGGATCAACATGGAATATTCCACCCTAAATAGTACTAAGAGTTTCATTGAGAGGATAACATCATAAATGTCTTCTAGGAAACTGTGAACCGAGTCTGATTGGGGGAATTGAATCTCAAAAATATTTAGGACAACCATCCATAATGAATAGGTAGTCTTGAAGCTCATAAATAAGTGATCCACATGATTTTCTATTCTGATCTCATTAAGAAAATTTTTAATTGAAGGATATCCCAAATAGTGGTATATTGGAATCCACTGAATGCTTGTTGAGTGGGAGTCTCCATAGAAGGTTAAATCAAGAGGGTGTCATCTATTTCCCATTAAAGTCACCAATCCACAATTTTTAACCATGGATCATACAATTGTAGAAACATTTAGACACGTGGAGATAATTTGAAGACCCCTCCCATATTATAAGTTCCTCCAAATTAAATAAATCATAGATGGAAATAATAGATGAAATTCCATACGAAGTCCTATAAATATTATCCAACTGATCCCTAACAGTGATTTTGTGGTCAATATCATGGTCCTCGGTCTTAACCCAATTAATAAGTAGGGAACATGTTCATTTATCATACCAACAATACAGGGATGAATTCCAATTATCAATCCATTGAGAGAGAGAGATAATTTTATATAAGATGAATTCCAGTCTAGGCCAAATAGGGGATTCAAGGTAACTTCTTCTTCCTACTCAGCGCCTATCCATAAATCTAGTTCTTATAAATTCTAGGGTATTATAATTGTGGTTAATTATTTTCCACAATAACTTGGCCTGTAATGAATGGTCGAACAACTCTGTGTACTTTTTACCAGGTCTTCCAAATTTGTTTGTAAAGTAGCACTTTGTCTTTGGGGTATTAATGATTCTCCTTTCCATAACACTTCCACTCTAGAAAAAAATCATTCATTATAGTATTAAGCTTTATAATGAAAGATGAAGGACAAATAGACACCATTAATGAGTAAACACTCTTTGAGTTCACCTTCGGGTTTATAAGAAAAATGCATCCTGACATTGATATTTACATTCCATTCTAAGAGAGAAGTGTTCTTCTAGTATGATCCATTGCATTTTCAATGTTTGGTGGGATTTATTTTACCTAAAAAATTGGGACACAAAGTTATACAAATTGTATTGATACCTCCTTTATTCACAAATCATTGGTGAGACAAATCTTCATCATGATTGTAATGTTATTATCAAAGTATATAAAAGATATTCTCTAGTTAATTGTTTGTTCAGAGAAATTTTCATTGTTTTGAAGATCATTATTGAGATTGATGATGTTACTCTAATCCCCCTAGGTGAAAATGTCAATGTCGTCTACAAAAATTATGTGGGATGGGGTAGAGATACCTCGAGCTGCTCTAATGGTCAACAAATCACTCCTATTCATGATGTCAGGAAGAGGTCTACTAAGATAATCCTCTACAATAGAATATATATTGGATAAAAGGGGACCCCTGTCTCACTCCCCTGCAGCATGTGATGTATCCTTTTGGGGACCCGTTAATAAGGATGGTTATGTGGGTTCACTCAAGTATAACCTTGATCCAATGTATGAATTTCATACTGTAGCCAAAGATCTACAAGACCCTGCCTATAAAGCCCCAGTCCATTGTGTCAATGTATTTTTTAATGTCATGTTTTATAATTATGTTTCCTCCTTCGATTTATTTTCTAATGAGGTTCATAGACTCTGAGGCAATGTGTAAATATTCCTGAATATTCCTTCCTTTCATGAACCTAAATTGATTCGATGATATTCTTTTCTTCGAGACCCAATATATCCTTTTTGAATGGATTTCTATAATAACATCATGAATGGTACTATGAAGATAAACTCGCATGAATTGACCAATCTCACTATCATTCTCATCCTTTAGGATGATGGAAATAAACTCGGAATTTATTCCTTAAAGAAATTTCCCACCATTGAAAAATTGTTTAACAAGCAAGAATAACTCATTCTGAATGACTCCACAAATGTTTTGGAATAATTGATTGGTGAATTTGTCCAGTCCTAGAGAGATTTCCTTCTTGAGTCCAAATACACCCTCTTTAATTTCAAATTCCATTAGGATAAAGGTGAGGATAGTATTGCCTAACTGAGTAAGAATTATTGGATTGATGTTTTCCCTCAGAATTTCACTCTATTGGGGTCCATTAAATATATTCACATTAAAAGTGATAATATGATTAAATGGATCATTCCTTTCCTCCACAATTCTATCCCCATCCTTGAGTAAGGAAATATTATTATTTATACATTGATCCCTTTGATGAGAATTAATTAATTCAGTGTTTATGTCTCCATTACAGTTCCACCTGTTTTTGATGATTTCATTCTTGATTTTTTCTCTATGTTTGATAAGGCTCATAATATTGGTTCAAATTTGAAAAAATTAATTGATTAATCCACAAAAGTTTTCATTAGTGAAATATTCCAAAATATTAGCTAAAAAAATTCCATACCATCAATTTCATCAGCCATTGAGCTGGACATGGTCTTACTGTATTCTTTTAGCTTTATTTTGATCATTTTGAACACATAGATATAGACCAATGTATTTCAATTTCAAGGCCTCAAGCCCCATGTTTGTAGAATTATACCTGAAGACGTCAAAAGATAATCGCATACGTTATTGAATCTGAAAGGAATTTCCTGCTTCCATTCAATGTTTAGAAGTCTAAAAACAATGGGATAATGGTTAGATTTGTGCTTGGAAAAAGTAACACATGAAATAGATTTACAAACACCAAGTGAGGCCACATTGACAAAATCCATGTCAATTAAGATTGCCCTCATTCAATTAATATGCCTCTTATACCATGTGAATTTTTCCCAGATAAGGTTGATTCTAGTCATACATGCCTTCTCTATACAATCTCTAAAATCCTTGATATATTTAGAATTTACCATAGGTACAATATTCTCATTCACATAGATAATGGAATTAAAGTCCCTTGCTACGATCCATGGGTCAATGATTTTATTTTATATCTTCTATATTTGGTTCCATACGATTCTCTTATCAATAAAATTATTCTCAACATAAACAATTGAACATATCATTTTACATCCAGACTCCATGAAACAACATGTGAGAATCTAGTTGTCTTCATATACAATAACTAGGTTATCAAAAAATTTATGTAATATAATCTAGATCCTATCCGGCTACTCTATAGCCATGTTGGTACTAATAATGGAGTATACTTTATTTCTCAAAAGAGTTCCCATATTTAGTGTTCTAATATTTGGCTCAGAGATCCATATTATTACAATTTTTTACCTACCTATGAGTAGCATAATTGAACTTATTATTTCCGGATTGGCTAGTTCCTCATAGTTAGAGAAGAGAATCCCTATTATTATTTTTATTTGGGGGTGAGTCCCCCCTTTCCATTTCTATCAAATTGTTGATCTTTCCATTTAATCCATGTTGATGAGGTAGAGACCTTAGTTTTTTATTCATTTTGTGAACCCCCAGATTTCATCTGAGTGTTGTTCATTCATTCTATTGATTATTTTTGGGTAGTATATTCCATTACCGTAATATATGTTATAACCTATTCATGTTCTCCTTGTTCCTTCGCAGATGTTTGGTTCCTAGTTATTGGAAGTGTCTTCAATTGGATGCATTCTTTTTCTTCTTTTATTTTAGTATTCTATACAGTAATTCCTACACTTGGATTCTCTTATGAAACCTATCATAGATGTGTGTGGTATCATACACATACACTCTATTAATTTTTTGTTACAGGACAAATTTACATGGAAATAAATATACAACATTAAACTAGATAATAAAATCTCTTGTATTGTTCAATAATAAATATTATCAGAATTTATTTATTGTATTTATAATGTCTTAGTGCAAGAATCCTTCTGGATCTATCAAAAACTATCATGATCCAAATTATGATGGCTTTTAACCAACTCCTCTAAGAAAAATTACTTTTCAAATCAGTCTTGAACCAGCTATAGTAATAGAGTTTCATTTCTGAGAAATAATATTTCATTGACATACACTATGAGTAAAATGACCAAAATTCCACTAAATATTTTTAATGACATGGATTTCATTCATTTTTCATGAAACCAGTTTATTTTGTGGCCACATTAAACTAAATTTTCCATGACCTATAATTTTTCCTAATTCCAAATATAGATATGTGTAGTTTTTATATTTTATTCGTATAAATGATGGACACAAAACCTTCAAGTTTTTCAAAAACAAAATCTTCATGAAGATTTTCATTAAGCAAAGTTATTTTGACATCCATTTTCTAAATCACATAGTAATGGAATGGATATATGGGAAGAATAATTTTGATTATTTTTCTAATATGAACAGGACAAAAAGTTTCATCATGGAATGTTCTTTGATGTAGCTATGATTTATAGGTACAAACTTTACATCCCTGTGTAGTTTTTTTAATACATGTTTTTAACCAATGGGTTTTGAATGAACTTTCTAATTACCTTTAAATAATACGCAGTTCATATAAATGGAATCCATCCATAATTCCAAGATTCCATCAATCAAGTAGGTTCGATTTCTCCAACATAGTACAGGTTTCTTAGGTGTAACCACATCTATGGAGACCTATGGGTTGTGATCCTACAATAACTGTTGTGTATCTTAATCATTAACTTCATTTAATTTAATCTTACACCCACTATCTATATCAGTGGTGTCATTCATTTTAACTAATTTGGAATTTCATTCCCCAATAGCTTTATTTTATAATGGGACATATAGGTATCATTTACTTGATTCCTTTAGATATCCTATAAGATTCACTTTGGGCCCTTGGGTGCTAGTTTATTTCTATAATTGGCCTTAACAAATTACTCAAAAAAACAAACACTAGTATATGAAAACCAATGTTTATTTACCCTACAAAACTCGAATGCGGATTTTTTTCTACCCAATTTGGTAGATAGTTTAATTTTTTTAAAACATTATGAAATTTATATACCGAAAGGGTAATTTATGATCATCATGACTAAACATTCATATTACCATGTATAATAAGACTCGATTTATCCATTCACTAACAACATTCCTCTATGGTGTAAAAGGAGAAGTGAGTAAACACAAAATCCTAGAATCTCATAAATAACTAATGAATTATTTTTTATGATAATAACTACCTAAAATTTAATCAAATCATTTATTTTCTACTTCATTCATGAATACATTTAATTTCTCAAATGGTTTATATTTTTTCCTCATTAATTAGACAAACCAAATCTAGTAATGTTAGTAGTAAGAGAAATGAAGTATGAATTCCACTATTTATCCTCTTCTATAAAGGGTCCATGCACATCTGTATGTGAAAAAAAATTGTAACACACCATGATTTTTATGGTATGTTTTTTAAATTCAATTTCTTTTATTGTTTACGTTGCACACAACGGCAGTCTTAAACAAAAAACTAAATATTATTATTTAAATGATACTATTATAACTTATCCATTAAATTACAATTTCTAAATATTATTAACTAAAATAATAAAATAAATTTTTTATAATAATATAATATTAATTCATTAGTTTCTAATTAATTAGAAAATAAAATATAAACCAATTGTATATAGAAGAAATATATTAATGTTTATGTACCCAAAGGGATTTTTTCTAAATAAATTAAATTAATTACAATTTTTAAATGATATTAATGAAATATAAATATTATATATTAAAAAAATTATATTAATATAATAGATTTTATTTTTATAGGATATGATAAAACCAAATTTTATGCATTTAAACCTATATTTCTCAAAATGATTTTCTACCAGCTTTTAATTGAGAACCTATTTGAAATCTATTTTTTGAAATTTTATATATTTTATATGAAAAAATAAACTTTCAATTTTAATTCATAATATAAAAATTAATTTTGATGAATTTTTGGCATTTTTTAGATAAGTTTCGTGTCTTGATGAATAAGGATAAAATATTACACTTTAACTGAAATCAACTTTTTCATCTAAATAATTTAGGGTCTTAAATTGTATATTAAATTGAATTTAAATTATTTTTATTTTTATTTTATATAATTTAAGACAATTCAGTTCATTATAATCAATTTCACAGTAAATTTTTATATCAAAACATTAATGTCCTTTGAATGTTTTCACTTTTAAGAATAATTTACTCTTTCTGTTATGGTATAAATTTTAGAAAAAATACTAAAACATATGTGTTATGAATTTACAAAAATGTATTATATATTTTTTATCAGTGGTTCCAAATTATTTAAATGCGTTTCTTTTAATTTTGTGCATATTAATTGTAAAATTACTAATATTTTACTTACTATAGTTAAGAGTTAAATTGTGTAATTAAGGGTAATAACAATATTGAGTATTATAAAATTGCAATAACACAAGTTGAGATTTTATTGCATGATATATTTTTTTGAAAGTAAAACTTGGGATAATTTAATGCCATTTTTTCCCTAGGTATGAATTTAATCCTTCATATTATGTTATTCTAAAGGATGTCTAATATGGAAAACTCTTGTCTTAATAAGTATTACATTTTATATATATTGTCATTTGGAGGATAAATTAGAATATACATAGTAATTAGAATGATAAAATGATTTTATTCATTATGATAATTTATTTATAATTTTTAGGAAATAAATTATTAAATTAAATTGTTACATAATGATGATCTACTAATTGTTTGACAAAGAGTAGAATCAAAAAAGGATATCAAAAATATTAAAATAAATACAATTTTATAAAATTAATGTCATCCAAGAATTTTATATATTAATATGAAATATTAGTGATGAATTAAAATAATGGGTTACTAAATAAATTTTTTTATAAAATTATAAAAAATTCATGTAATGAATAGTTTCAAAATTTATGTTAATGATATATTTTTCAAATAAATAATACTTTATTAAATGATATAAAATTAATGAAAATATAAATTTTGGACAAATGATTGGGATAAATTTAAATATGTCATCGATGGTCCATTTAAGGTGCCTTTTTAATTTTATAGTAACTATATTAACCCCAAATGTGTAGATATCCATGTTTTCATTGAATGAGTTGAAGGGTTTAATTAAGGGTTAAAGCCAAAAGATAAGGCTAATAATATGACCTAAACTTGTCTAAAAAAATTGGTTTAGATTATTTCGACCCATATTGATCTATATTGAAAATAAATTAGTTTTGATCCATATTTAAATAAAATATTTTATTAATTTAATATTTTGACAGTTTCCATAAGTGACCCTCACCTCAATTATAGAAGGGAACCACTTCCCTAAATTCCTCATGCATCTCAAGACCCATTGGCTCAACCAAGATCTTCCCAGATAAGATTCATAGATTCCAATATTAATATTAGAGGCATCCCTTTTTATAGAAATACATCCGATGATTTTCATTGGTGTATACAAAAAGGAGTCACCCAAAGATGAGGTAACCTCTTTCTTCAAGATCTTTAGTATTATTTCCATACTCCACCAACACAAATCTCCTTATTTTTTTCATATATAATAACACCAATATCATGAATATAATAATGTGTTTTTGTACTACGTTTTTTACCTAAACATACACATAATTCCATCTAATGGGTAAAAAAACATGTTGTTTATGTGTATAGTGAACTATCACCTCAAAAAAGGATAACTATTTGTTTTTTTTCCTTTACCACATTTCATGGTTGGGAATTATGATGGAACACATTTTTATATATGTAATTTATGATATTTATTATTCCTTTATTCATATTTAATTATTTTATAACACATTCACTTATTCTTTCCATTTTGTATGAATATGATAACATCGTTAGTGGATGTGTGGACTACCGCCTCCCCAAAGCAATGTGATTTGTTCACGCTATACGTAGAATGTATTAAGAAACATTTTATTAATAATATAAATTATATATCAACTATACATTATAATATAATTATAATATACATAAATATAATTTTCTTTTCATTCTTTTAAAAATGAAAATGAAATGGAAGTAGCGTTCATGTGTATGTACGACCAACCATCTCCACGAACATTGTATTTAATTTTTTATCTCCAATTATTATTAATTATTTTAAATAAATATATAATGAATATATATGACATTTAGAAAATTTATTAACTTAATTATATGATGAAAGAAATATCTAATTAATGCTAAAAACAAATAACTAGTCAGAAACTACTCAAGAAACTAGGAAATTAACACCCGAAATAGTGAAAATAATTAATGATTATTATGAAAAGAGAAATAAGATATTATAGTATGATCATATATGAAATCATAAATATTAATATGGTTGTGGAATAAGTTAATAATATTCTCTAAAAAAATATACAGTAGGTTAAATCACATTCATCTAAAGGAATGTTCAAGGTGAAAGTTATTTACAAAATCTCATTTTTATTCAGGACCATTTATAAGTAAGTATCTATCGTGGAATATTTATCATCTATGTCCATGTTTATTACAATAAAATTTCCTAAATATTTTTTCTGTTATCCTATTAATTTTTTACTTATTTTACCCATGTTTTATGTTTTATAAAATGGTTTTTAGAGGAATTTGTTTTTCAATTTCCAAAGGAGTTACATTATAAATTTTTCAAAAAAATATGGAATGAATGTTTTTTTAACTTATACATCAAGACAAGATTTATCAGTCATCATGATTCCCTTATGTTTTTAATATTACTCAATAATTTTAATAATTTATTTTTAAATAATATAGTTTCTTTTATAAAATTTTATCTTTTAAATAAATCATTTGAAAGTAAAAAGGTATTTTGTCATGGTATTTATAATGATTTTATTAAATTATTTTCATCTATTTAAAAATCATTTTATGAATAAAATTTTATATTGGGGTTGATCTATTATGATGTTATCTAGCATATTTTATTAATTTGTTTTTGATCAGGATGACTGTAGATGTTCTATTTTGATACCATTCACCATATTACTCAGATTGGTTTGTGATTAAGTATACTTATTGGGAAATGTTATTTACATTTCATGGGTATATGTTGTTTCATCCCATTCATGCGAGGATAGTTTTGGACATAGTAAGTTATAGGTGGGGCCTACTATAATCCCTTGATACATCGGTTGGTCACTTAAGACAAACTATATAAGGAATTCGTATTTTCAAATATGGATTTGGCTGAGAACATAATGATTTATTTGGAAATGAATTGGATGAGGACTTGATGGTATGATTCAGATGTCAACCATTATTCATTAAATCAATATAAGATTATTTTTTGATACTCTATGTGATTATTTTACTAGTATAATATACAAGGTTATAATTTCCTAGCTCATGTGATTTTTTAAATGGCTTTTGATTCAACTATTTTTTGGGTTATATTTTTATAACATATGTACTTATAGCATCCACTATACTCTTACCTTTACTGATCATCTTAGATCACCCATTTCTTAAGTTTTATATTTTCCCAAGATATAAAAGAGTGTATTTATTTTTATATACAGGATTACACTAATGGGATTAATTTCATTCTCCAATAAAATTCTTATTCTATTTTATGATTTATAATTTTAATGTAAATTTCATTTTTGTAATCTCATTTGCAAAACTACTAAATTTTAAGGACCATTGGGATTTGAATATTCTATCAATGTCAATGTAATAATGTAATGCATCGGCTCTTGACTACATGGGTCAATGGCGTTAAAAATCTAAAAGTTTTGTGGATCTTTCCCCATGTCAACAAAAATTTGGATTAATCATTTTTACTTATAAAAAAGAGACAACCATCAATTAGTGATAGTACGAAAAAATAAAAATAGCCATTTGATATTTCTTTATCTACCACTTTACATTTATATGACTAAGGTATTTATGAAAACACTATGTGTGATAAAATTTATATGAAATGGATTCATTATCATTTTATAATACTTTTTCTATAATATAAAACATAAATAAAATTTGTTCAAATTATTTTTACAACTAAATATGCAATGTTTGAAAAACAAACAATATATATTTTATAATTTTAAAATAAAACCATCAACATCTAGTAGGGATACAGAAATTTTATTTTTAAATGGTGGGATAATAATAATAGTTTTCAAACCCTATATCATCTATATTGGAAACTGAAGGTGGTAGTATCCAGTATCAAAGGAACCATGTTCTTATATGTTGGCTAATCGAAGATCCACCAATAGTCTATTGATCTTCCATAAAAAAGCAGTTTTCCTACATTTGGATATAGATGTGAGTATTAGAAGCTATATCTAATATATTTTTTATGGATTAAGAAACATTTAGGTTGATAATTAAATCACCTAAATATTATTTTTTCTTATTTTACTAGGTTAAGTTCTTCTTCCAGCGACCCAACAATCCATATAAAAAACACACAACAAAATTTCCATCACATATCCTCTAATTTCTTTCTATGAAGGATAGTGCTTAGGATCCTTATACATTGAAGAAGAATCATGTTTCATTAACTTATTCATTCTTATATTCACCCTAAAGGAAATTTGTTTTTCATTCTTGAAGTCGTTATCAATTTTTAATATTATGTTATGTATTTCCAGGAGATAAATATCATTATTGATCATATTGTAATTACCAAATAAATTGGGGCACATTTTATGAAGTTAGGATAAAATGAAATCAATGTGTAAATCAATATGGATCTGAATGACCATGATGTAAAAGAAGTATATATATCTAATAATCATGACTATATAAGGTCCAACTAGTACTGACTCTCCATAAATTCATGTGAAAATTTCATTGGATATCACTTATTACTCTTCTCTAACCTTCCATTTATAAATATCACACAGGGGATACATTATAAAATACACATCCATACCCTCATATTAATTTTACATCACTTTGTACATGAGGAATAGCATGAAACATTGGAAATATCTTGTGTCATCTGAATTTTTAAGGTAACGAGATTTTTTTTCTTCACTTGCATCATTACTAGTAAATTTAGAAATAGGGGTTTCCAAAAAGTATAATTTTTAGTTAGAGAGTATTATAACAATAAATTTAATATACCTCCTAGGTAAATTGAAGACATTGAAAATGTTATCATTCCATAATATAAATTATAATTATATATTTGAAATCATGTTTACTTCTATTTCTATAATAAATAAGAATGATTTTTTAGTAATTTATTGGAATTTCTCAATTATATAATAAATTTATTTTATAATTCACCAACTATTTTATTGAAATATAATATCCCTCACCATTTATTTTAAAGTACCCCATCGCAAGTATTTTACAGTAGCAAGCATCCATATTTCCCATCCCATAAAGCATACATGGGCCTGAAAATCTTCTCAAATTTTTTTTGGTAGGTGGATATTTCTAACTAAATTAACTCATATCTCCTTGATCCCCTGATTGTACTCCCTATTCCAGTAATCATGAACATGGATTTCATCAACACTTTCCTCTTAGTTACCCCTTGTCTTGGTTTGGTAGTCAACCCTTGATGTGAACTAGATTATGTTAACCCAAAACACAATACAAAATTCCTTGATAACTGAAAGAACCCTGATATGGTCTCATTTTGAACATTGAACTATGGATCATTCATAACTAAAGAAGGTGAAAAAGTACAAGTATAATATTTTTATTTGAGGTATTTTTATCTTTATTCACAAATTACCCATTTTTATTATTACATACCCTATTAATATTAAGTGGATCTCATTTTTGTGAATAAGTAAGTATTAAAAAAATTATTCATAGTCATATTAATTTTAATTTTTTCTTATATAATTTTTAATTAATTAATTAATTGAACTCAATAATGAATCCATTAAAAATTAACCATGAAACTATAAAAAATCATTTAATAAATTGATACGATCAGGATCATTTTTCTGATGGTTGGTTTATCTAGTGGATGATAAAAAACCCCTTGAACCAAGAGGAAAAACACCAAGAACCATGACCTGGATTGGTTTAAACATTGCTCTTATGTTCCACATATTTCAAAGGTTATTTTTACCTCTTTTCTAGTTTTTGTTTGCCTCCGCTCTCTAGATATCTTTATTCTTTACATATTATTTCACTCAAAATGTGTGTGGGAATCCAAAGGATTGGTTATGTGGTTTTTATAAAATATACAACAATAATGTAGGCCCGTATATAATAACGGGGAGGGGTTGAAATGTATGTAATCATAATAATTTAATAATAATTATTTTAAATTAACCAATGACAAACTCACATTGATCTTATGTGTGATCGTCCACACAAATGAAATGACTACATCTTTAGTAAAGTAGCAATAATTTCAATCATTCTTAACAAAGGTAAAATTTTCCCTAATAAATTAATTATATTGTCTTATCATATATATTATGGAATACACATTATGTAATTTGTGACATGAAATTACAATTCCACACATAAGGCACTGAACATGGTCGGCGCCATGGCCTCATGCCCACCTCCATGTATGTTAAATTTTTCTAATATGAAGTGAGGTTCCACAATGGGAAATGGGGAAACTATACCCTCCTTATCATAGAAAATCACATTAGTGAAGAAAATAAAAATGATTAGATGATGTATAATAGAAATAGAAAAAAATATCATGTGGACAATAAATATTGAAATAATAAATTACCAATGGCATATATGAAGGATGATGTCTAGTTTCTATATAAAAATTAGTTTAAAAGGTTATTGTGAAATAGGCATACACTGTACATTCCATTTGAAAATAAAAAAATACAAAACAATAATCTATACTAGCAACATGATATCTATATCAGCCCTATACTCTCATACACTATCCTATTACATTAGTCAAGTGTCCATAACTAGTACATTATATTTATCCCTACCTGTTTCTATAATGTTTTTCCAAGTAAAAATTAGTGGTCCAAAAAGATGTGAGTAAGACTCAATAGTCAAACCCTAATGGTTTTTTATAATATCTACTCTGTGAAATTATATTTAAGTAGTGTGAACATAAAAAACTAGTAATCAAAAAAATAGCTCCCATGTTAGCTTGGGTTCGTCGTGGGATACCTGGATGATACTTCATTATTCAACATAAGCTAGAATTTCCATATGTTTTTAATATTTTATAATATGATATCAAGTCCTTATAAGAACAAAAAATTCATCCTGATAAAATGGAAATTATATAATGAATAAAAAATTCACATGGAATTTAGCAAATAATAGTTGAAGGTGAATGAAGGCATTAGTGAGATTAAGACCTTTAAGCATCTAAAACATTGAGTGAATACATGTATCTTTTTCTATTTGACATAAGTGTCATTTAATCAGATTAAATATTGAACTAATCCATGTAATTTAACATAAGGATTAAAAATATCACTCCATACATAATGTAATGTCACTGTATTATGGGCATGGAAATAGAAACCCAAATAGGAACCCAAGTATCAACCGAGGTGAGGAATATCATAATTTTACCTTCAATAACAACAAATGCATTCCATTTATTAACCTATGTTTCTCCCATGGAAATAATATCAAACCCTATTCCTTGTAATCATGTACAATTAATTCCATATAGTAACCCAAGTATCTCATTTTTATGGTATAAATTTGTTTATGATATATTTAATTCAATAAGCCTTATGATCCTTTTCAGGGAATTCTAAATCATGACATGAGTATCACCTAAATCATAACGTTTTGAATGTTCATGGGCATCCTAACTATCCAAATTATTGAAACATTAGTTAATTCATTTTTTTTTCATTTTAGTTACAAAGTAAAACTCATGCATAATGTAGGAAGAAACAAGAATATAAGGTCATGGAATTTAATAAACTCACCAAATAGGGTTGTATCAACTATTTTAAAAAATGTATAATGGACAAGGAATATAATCCATACACCCAAAGGGGTTGTTCATTTCATGGTTAACAACATACAACAATACAATTTAGGGTGAAATAATAAGATAATTCAAGGCATTAGGGGTTTATTTAGTTAGTGTCACATTTAAGAGGAGTCTCACATAAGGTACAGCATGTGGCACAACAACATATTATATAAACATCGTGAAATTTAGGGAAAAGTACTAAAACAGCTACCATATATCGGTAGATGATTCCTCATCCAGTAACTGCTCCATGTTTAGGATTGGATGGAAAGAATCTCAAAACCATACAAACACCCCCAAAAATAGGGAATATAAGATATCATGGAAATAACATTATAGGTGTTGAGATAAACTTAAATAATAAGGTTTAAAACTATAATACTTAAAATTGGTGATCCAATGTGAACAATGAAGTTGGATACTAAGTTTAAATGGAGGAGATCTCATACATCCTAAGAGATTGAAATGGAGGGTCTCTTCTATGTGTGGTCCGCTATGAAAAAGGATGAGATCAGGGTTTAGAATTAATATAAAGGAGGTGGAAAAGGTGTTTCACCATTTTAAAATGGGTGAGAAGTTTATACACTATTTTATTCAAACCGTTCACCGACCATGTGCACCTAAAACCCAAGGTGACACCCCCTTAGAGAACTAGGCTATGTATTAGAAAAATTGGGTGCAACTTGTGCCTGCAAAACTTATGAAGGATATTACCCTCACATATTTAGGTTCATAACTAGGATAAAATATGAATAAACCATACATTTTTTTCATGTATTTTGTTATAGGTTTTTCATGACTGTGTGACCCCCCTTTTATGGTTAAAAACACTGTGTCAGACCTTATGGACCACCAGATTGAGGTTCATGGTAATCACTAACCATGTTCCTCACCCTTTTTCCCTATAAAATAAATCATTAACTCAAAATAACCCCCAATCCTTAAAAAATACTTTATTAATCCATTTTTAAAAAACATATTTAGATAATATAATTGTTTTTAAATTGAATTTTGATTAACTGATACCTCATATAAATTTTTTGATCTTACTACCTATCCTGTTTAAAATAATGCTTCCTTGGGTTTTCAATCTGAGGTTAGTTTTGTTTCATAGAATAATAACTTTTTCCACTACACATGTATATCAGTCTCTCTATCCCAAGTCTCATCCTTCACACAATCATGAATCCATATCACCTGTAATAGAGGAATTGTCCTACCTTAGAGATCCTTTGTGGTATGATCTAAAGTATGAAAAGAATACTTCTCAAAGGAAGGATTAATATCTTACTCAACTTCTGAGGACTCAAGATCAAGTGATGAGAATAAGTAAAAATGATGCAAATAAGATACAGGAATGAAATCAAGAATAGACCTACATTTCTTAAGTGATATCTAATAAGCTAGTATTTTGACCCTCTCTAAAATATAAAAGATTCCAATGAAACTAGGTGATATCTAGTATAACTCTTAATCCATCTATGACCAAATATATGTGAAACATGAAAGATGACCTGATATCCCACATCAAGCTCCAGAGGTCAGTGATGATGATATTTATTATACTTCTACATAGATTTAGTTGTATTCATAAATTTCTTGATAATTTATACCTGATATGATGTCTTCTAAATGAGACATGGTCCCAGTTATGTTGACTTCCATGCCTCTAACTAGTACAAAGATGATCAACATGGTATACCGTATAGGGCTTCATAAAATCCACTTATATAGTATCTTGGATTATTTTAATGTAATATGATTCCTAAAAAGTTAATTGTGTCTTCTAAGAACCTATAAAATCAAGTATTCATTATTATATCATAAACTCTAGAACATGTATAGTAAACATGGTCTAATCTTTGGTCTAAGGATGGTAGGTTGTGTTTAAAAGAACCTTTAAACCAAGAGACATCTACAACACTTTCCAAAACCATTATGTAAAATGATAATCCATGTATGATAAATTGTTCTATGAAATGACATGAAGTAATATAATCTCATGGACATTAATCATCCCAATGTAAGACATTAATAAGGTCTACATAATATGTAATTAATATAATACCTTCACTTATCCATGATAAAACATATGGTGTCATGGTCACAAGGGGATTTAGGTATGCCCATCAAAAAATAAATGATGACATCATCTCATTTACACATTGGAATGGGAAAAGACAGTAAAATCCATGAAGGATGCTGGTGTTCTTCCTTCACCAGCAAGCAGGTGGAACACTAAGTAACAAGAGATTCTATATGATTTTTCATAACATAACACAAATATTGGTTATAAAATTCATGATACATATTAGTGGGTCTGAGATATACATCCCATTTCAAGGCATCAGATTATCACATCATCTACTATTTCATGTTTTTTGGTACCCAAACACACCCATAAATATGAAAGTTATCTTCCTTATCAAAGAGCCAAACATGGGGTGGGTCTTCACTTGAAATAAAATCCCCCTAGACCAAGCCATCGAGATCTAAAATCTATCCCATTTACACTAAATTTTTTATTTTTCACGTCACTAATCACGATTTAATTACATTATACCTATATCACACCTAAATTTTCGTATGCATCTCCAAAAACCTTTCTATCTCAAAAACATATCCATCAGCTGTCAGTCCACACTTCTTTCTTGAATCGCGTCTAAATAAGAATTCTAAATGAAAGAAAGAACCACCAAATTTCCATTCCCAGATGTATAACTATGATATAAATCAATGTAAAATGTGTATTCCACCCACCATCACTATATGAGATATAATTCACACTGGGTGAATATTTATTTGAGACACTTATGGTTTGGGTATACTATACACCATTCTCCAATCAGATGATGTCTCTAGTAACATAAATCATGGAAAACTGGTACTAACTCAAGGTCATGAAAATGTAAATTGAATTCCTGAGTTATCAACTAAATAGGAAGATATTCTTTGACTCAATACCCTTACATAAAAAAGACTCCCATCCATATGTTGAACCCATTAAAATAAATGATGGAACATACCAAGATCATGTAAAAGTAGGATCAATGATGATGTAATTCATCAATAAAATTCCTAAAAGTCCTTATAACAATATTTGTTTCATGTTAGTTTGACACCTTTCCTTTTCAATTCCATAATAGGTTTTACGAGGAATGATAAATTCTTGATAAAATGGTGAAAATAACTATCTATCCTTAAATAATTTTGAATATCAGAGAAGTTTATTGGATGATCCTAGGAAAACATAGCCTTCACAATCTCTCTATCTACAGATACCCCTACTACCAATATAATGTGACTCCAGAAGTGAAAATTATAAATCTAAATGTCGAATTTTTTTACCATAACATATTATTTGTTCTATCATAGTGTATTCGTTATGATGTCAACGTGATTGGATTGATTGGGTCAATATTTAAAATTAATTAAGATATAATCCAAGAAAACTACAAAAAGGTCTCAATCTATATATGAAAAACACGATTCATCAAATTCATAAGGACTAATAGACCATTCAAGAGATAAAATGGCATTTTCAGATACTCATATAGGCCATATATACTTCAAAATGTTGTACATGAAATATCATGGGGACAAACTCATACACGATGATCGTCTGGTGTTAAATAAATCTTATAGAATACCCTAGATCCTTATAGTTTGTAATATAGATCATTAATATGATGAAGTGTGTATTAGTTCATAATAGTATTCTCATTCAACAATCACTATTCCTTATGTAGCCTAAGGGTCTCATTCTCCTTCATGGAAAAAAGAAAGGGAGAACCCCTAATATAAGTACTAGATTAGATAAATATTTTGGCTTATAGGTCATCTAACTGTCTCTTAAGTTCCAGAAGCTCATTATTATCCATCTTGTATATAAGAATAGATACTGGTACAAATCATTAAACAAGCTCAATGGTAATGTTTACCACCCTCTTAGGAGGAATCCCAAAAAAAATCATTAGTGATGATAAACCTAAAATGGTCCACCACTAGAGGGAATTATATATGACATGTTACCTAATAATAGAGAAAATGGATAGTAATCTGATCTAACACTCTACCCCACCCTAGTTTCCCAGGTCTAAATGAACTTTCCTAGAACACCCATTCTCTTTCATAGACATAGATACCTCTATTGGGTGATGATAAGGAATCCCATCAATGAAAACAATTGATATGGGTGTAATATGACACTAACATGTTCATCTTGATAAATATTTCAATGATCATCATGATGATGATTAAAATATTCTAGAATAAATGATGGCCACCTATCATAAGATTACTATCTTTATGTTGGATCACACTCTCTAATAAAAGTCAAATTAGAGTATCTAGATTCATCACTCCCTGTAAGTATTTAATCAAAAAACCAAGTCCACTCACTAAAATAATATATATAAGCAAATGAGAGGAACCATTTTCAAATAAAGAATAAAAAAGAGTCTATTCTAATGAAATTATAACTTGAACTATATATGGAACAACATTATACTCCTCTATAGTAGGTTTTACTATATATATCTATCCCAATATCTGGACATAAGATACAATTACACTAGCCCAAGAAGGTCCACTTTGTTTTCACTATATATCAGAAATCTAGATTCCTCTACCTCATCCACATCCTCATTCAGAATAGCTTGTAGTACTCAAGCTCCCTTCCCATCATGGAGTAGCCAATCCTAGACTAGAACCTATAGCTAATGAAAACCCTCTCTCAATGAACACTAGAGGACAAGTCATTCAATACCATTGAATATGACCAATATTTCCACATTTTCAAAAATCCAGTCGTTTATTTATACACTTGTTATTTGAGTTTATCAGCCAATGTAATTGATGTAATACCACTTGAATACCTAGGCACACACATTAATTAATTCTACCCCCATGGGAAACCTCATGTTTTTTCTTCTTAATTACATATGAATAACAACACAAACTAGGAACTATACCACCATGACACGCTTCTTCATCTTCCCTTGGTCTATAGTCGAATATGAGAACCTAGTTCACTCTCTCATAAATTTTAATAAAATGGAAGACATTCAACTTTATTTGGATGGTATTCCCAATCCCATCCTCAAATTGCATGATTATAGATAATTCAAAACTTGAAAGAGTATGAAAAAAATGTTTTAACTCTGTGAAATGATCTCTGTAGTCCTTAAAAGACATAAGACCATGATCCAAATGCATAATTTCCCTCTCTAATTCAAATCACAATGTATCCGGGTAGAAGTAATCATAAAAGTAGTATGAAATTCACCCTTGACCATACCTAGATGGTAATATTCCTATTATAAAACATCCTCTTAATTTTTGAAGGATCCATGGATTATATAAATTGTGAGCATGACCCTCCATTCTATAGGAACCTACATATTATCAATTATGGTGAAAATTGTCTCTAGATATGACTAAGTAGGTTGTGGGACCATACCGTATGAAAGTAGGTGGATGATGCTGTTGAGATTCCCTAGTCATTATTGACATAGTGAATGATGGATGTGTAAGTCCGTGTATAGAAAAAATTGTTCATATGAAACCCTCTAAAATATTTGTGTTCATACCCATTCTACGTACAATAAGAGGTGTATCTAGAGGTGTTGTATGTTGAAAAAATTGTGGGTTATATCCCACCAATTTAAGAAAATGGTCATCACTACTATCCTAAGGATCATCCCAAGGATTCATTGAGGAATATATCTATAATGGAAAACACACTACTTATAACATGATAACTGAATAAGAAAGATACTTATGATAATGATATAGGAATAAGATCACACTACCCAAGATATATTAACATGACTACCTGATTCTATAGTCAGGGTTCTAAAATGATTTTTTTTCAATCACAATGATTCTTTTATATAAAGTTTCAATTGTATGTTATAGATTAAAACACAACATAATTTATTCCGATAATTCCCATATAATGGAATCCATTTTTATAATGAGGCATAAATTATCAAAATTTTACATTTAAACCACATCACAGTGTGATGTGATATCATTCCATTGTTATAATGTCATAAATTTATAAGTTTTAATTGTCATGTAATGTTACTAAAACTAGACCCTTACACTCAGTGTCAAGATGTAACAATTAAATATTGGATTATTCAGTGATATGGATTTCCCATCACAATTTATTTAGATGTAAATATTATAAATTGTAAATTGATTCCATTTAATCATAGTTAAATAATGTTTCAACTCATGTAACTGCAGTTATGTGGGTTAAACATGTAATAGTTTGTTAGTTAAGGTAACATCATCAATCTATATGGAAAAAAACTTTTTAGGTTGATTTTGACACTTTAATAAAAAATTTATTTATCATTTTCCTTAAATGAAAGATTAGTACAATTTCAAATATATTATTTAATGCCCGAACAATATGCATCAGGTAATGCACATGGTAAATAAACATATCATATCATATGCATGACATATAAATCTTTTTGTGCCACCAATGATGCCAGAAAAATTATGAATTATTATACTAGGATAAGGATAAATACCATAATCACAAAAAAAAATAGAAATCATGTGCATTTCCCAACAGGGAAAACATTACTACAATAATAAGTGAAAATAAGAACAATAAGTTTTCCCCCCTGTAAACATGGATTTTCCCTATATGTGGGTCATCTACTCCAAGGCACAGGTTCATTAAAAAAATTATAACATGTCCATGTCTCCTGTATAACAACACAAAATAATACTAAAAAACAACAAAAACCCAATACCACTTTATGATGTTTTGTCTCGGGTCTACTCATAATCCACTAATCTTAATCAGCAACATGACCTCATTTATACCTATCCATATGTTAGAGGCTGGTGAATATCAATGAGGGACTACAGGTGTAGAGACCCGTATCTTATCGTACATGGACATTACATTACTTTTGCGGAATACTTAGTACATAACAAAAACACACACACAAGGATCGTAATAGTTTAGTGTCTTTGGAAACTCGGAACGTAATCTTCTAATCATGGTGAAAGATCTTCAATATCTCCCATAAAGATCTTCCCTTTTTTTTACCTATAAACCTTTCTTTATATCCTGGGGAAAAGAAAACATAAAAGGGTGAGCTCAAATGCTCAGTAAGGGTAAACAAAAGAAATATCAATCACATCATATACAAAAGAACATAGCTTTTTTGGAAATCTTAACCTGCAAAAGAGCTCATAATATCATAACATGGGATAAATCATAGAAGTGAAAATGAGATCCCCATAATCATAACATAAAACTTGAAACTTTGTGGAATGCACACATAATCATGGAAAATCATTTCTTGTTAGTCATGACTCATTGCCAAGACTATCTTAGTGGACAAAGTCCCTTTCTGAACCGAGTTCACTCCTCGTTTCAGTCCTGTATCACTGAACCGAAATAACCTTCCGTTCCAGCCATGTCTATCTCATGAGATATAAAATCATTACCCAATGCATTGGAGGGAGATATAGGTCCCACCCATCTTATAATGAATCCTTTCTTATGTGTGCCACATAATCATAAAACATACATCATCGCATAACACATATAACAAAAATGGGATTCTTGAATCATCATGACATCATAAATCAATTCATATATGATAAAGGAATTCATAAACATAATTCCATCACAACATAGTCAAACCAATGTAAAAATATGGATAGAAACAGAACCCTTTATTATCTTAGATGGAAAATAATTTTGATAAAACACTTGAATTGATTTCTTGAGGAAAATATCCTTTCTTCTTCAAAAACATTTTTACTTTCATAACATGTCATACAACTTTAAAATAAAAGAAGTTGATTAAAAATAAACTTTAAAACTTGTAAAGGAAGCTTCTTTGAAGTAATGTTTTAAAAATCCATTCATGCCGTATAAGTTAAAAAAAACATTCTTCGTACTTTTGTCGGAAAAGTCAAAAAGTACATCGTATGAAAAACATCAAAAGATTCCTTTCATATCCTTTACTAAAAACTCATAGAAGGGTAAAATTGGATTTAAAAAATTGTAGGTGGATGGAAATAATATTACATATTGAGGGAACATGGATGTGGATGATAAAATACACCCCAGTAAATACTTACGAATAAACAATCTCGGATAAAAATGAGATTGTGATATTTCCCTTACCTTAGGTCCAATTTGCTTCGTATGTGTCCGAACCTCCTGTATAATGATTTAAATAATGTCATTGACTTATTACAGAATCATATTCATTGTTATGATATCATATATGGTTCACTTATGACATTATATTACCCGTTCTTTTGTAAATTCCATGTTAAAGAAGCGTTTTGGGTAAAATCGTTTCATTTATCGTAGGTGTTTTGACTTGTTGTTCTTGACATCATTATTACTTATATCATGATTTAATTACTTCCAGAATATAAAATATGATTTATATATATCATATATATTCAGTATATATATATATATAATAGATAGATAAATAAAATGAAAAACACCGTTCATGGAGACGGTAGTCCGTACGTACGCATGAACGCTGTTTTTCTTTCCTTATTGTCTTGAAATGGAAGTAAGTAGATGAAATACATATGTATATATATACATAAATCCAGTAGCTTTATAATGTCATATATTTCATTATTATTTCTTGTATATACATTATAATCATTCTTAAATGGTTAACATGGAGAAAGAATCTCATCGCGTCGTGGAGACGGTATTCCGTACGTACGCACGAGCGATGATATCATTTCTATAAATATTGAATTGAATTGGAGTGGATTATACAATATATCAGAATCAATATGATGTTGTAATAACTATGTATAGTTATTCTTTACACCATTATACCCATCCATGTAAGGTGGTGGTGGAAAATAGATTACACCACGGCGTGGAGACGGTATTCCGTACGTACGCACGCGCGGTGATTTCTTTTTCCGTAGGATGGATAGATGGTGAAATAGGGTTGTTTCATACTTATAATAACATATCAGTATATGAGTGATACTGATGTTATTACTTCATAATGAAACAACCTAAGAAGAAGAAGTGGAAGAAGAAATAAAGATGAAAGAATTGGTAACGGTAATTACCTCTTCTTTGAAGTGCCTCTTTGAGACCTCCTCTTAGGGCACTAGAATTGGTCTTTGAGGAAGACCAGAACCTCTAGGATGTTTCTAGGGAAGTGGAGAAGAGATTTTGGCAGGGGTTGGCCGAGCTTGAGTGCTCAAATTGGTGTGAGGAGGAGGGGGAGGAGGTGTCCTTTTATAGAGGAGGAGAGGGGCACCTTAGGAATTCTTAAAAATATTAATTTATAATAAATCTAACCCCACTTAAAAACCTCCAAAAATGACTCATATTCGAAGATTAGATGAGATAGGGTTGTAATCTCATCAACCAATCAAATTTAGACATGTTTGGATATTATTTTAAACCTTATCAATTAGATTTAACTCTAAGTTAAATAATTTAACTTTTACCGTGTCTTTTTGTTTTCTTTCACTATATGGTTAATAAACTTACTATAACATGCCAAAAGAACCCCAAATTGTTTATTATTAATACATATATCCTTATCTAAGTCATTTTGCCGAACCTTAGATTTTTAGGAATAAAATAACAATTAATAATATAATATTTGATTTAAAAACTATTTTGTGTCAATTTTGACACTATTTGATACATGATTTTTGTGAAAGTCATAACAGAATTATATGTTCGAACCAAGTTGATTAAATGCACACTAATATGTCATAGTAACCTAGAAAATTAGTGGAATTCATAAAAAGTGTCAAATTATATTTAGTTTGGTGTTTATAACATCAATTATGTCAATATTTCATTAATAAGATAATTACTTCATCATCTTTGTGTCATAAATAAATTAACTTATTTGATGTTTAAAAATTACAAATAAAATACCATTATGTAGGAATTTTTTTTAGCTTTCTAATGAATATTTACAATCGAATTTATCTTATGTATAACCCCATATTAAAAATGATTTACTTATTAAACTTTGATTTTAACTATATTAACCTTTCTTTAAATAAATTAATAATAAATGTCCTAATCTAATCCAAGTGGGCCTAAATGGTCATATTTTATTCCTAAGTTTGTTTTTGGTCGAAATACACTTGTCCAATAGGATTATGACATGTGTTAGGGTAATATTAATATCATATTTACCCTTAGTTACCCTATTTACTATTAACCGCGGTAAAAAAGTAAAAAGTTACTATTCACCAAAAAAATTATTTTCATCTCATTGAACCACATTTTAGTCCTTGATATTAACCGTGTCTCTCGGATTTTCGAAATTCCATTCACAGAAGCGGCAAAATTAAGTTTTATGAAAAATTCAGTTTTTTTTAACTACCACTTAGTAGTTTCACTATTCATCAAAAATTGATGTTTTTCAGAACAATGCCAAAATTTCATCCTAAGCTATATTTCATATTCCGAATTCAAAAATGAAGTCTATTTTACCAAATTCATAACATAAAAGTTGAATTAATTAATTTTATAATTAAATCCCGCTGTTAAAACAAATAGCGTGTTTTTAAGAAACAATATCTATCAAAAGATTGACACTTGTTTATGTCTAGTTTAAATGTGAAATTACATCCAATGACCAAAATTGTATTAAATTGTAAAAATATATTCTAAATATACTTTAAAACCACTCAAATTAATGATTTATCACTATTAATTATTTCGATTAAAAAGTTGTTTTTAATTATAATTTAGTAATTTTCACTATTCATCAGAATATGAAAGTTATCCGAAAAGTACCAAAATTTCACCTTAGGCTAAATTCGATACTCCGAATCCAAAAATAAAGTTCATTTTGAAAAATAAGATTTACTGGATTTCAAAAAGTGGTTATTACTATTCATAACGGCTAGTTTTAATAATATTTTTATAGCATATCGTTGTTTAGTGAAACTCGGTATTGCGTACTACACACGCTATCGAGGAAGGTCGCGATTGCGTGTAATGCAAGTCAAGTCAAGGATGTGTGTTGTGCAAGCTCCTTTGGGTGTAGCGTACAACACAAGACATTAATAAAATTAAAAAGAATATTTTTTTATAAAATCTTGGGTTGTTACATTCTACCCCCCTTAAAATGAATTTCGCCCTCGAAATTCGTCGGGGTTATAAATGGTTTACTATTTCAAAGTTTCTTTAATATAAACCCACATCGTAAAAGGGAATACCAAAACTTGGCTTTAAAAACTAAAGTATGAAATGTAACGATTACCCAAATAAACTAATCACTGGGTTTCCACATAGGTGAAAATATGGATATGGAAGAGAAATCTAACCATCATGTTCTGATGGAGAGTGGTAGAGAACATGGCTATGGAAAATCCAGTAATCACAAATCCATAGATTTGTGACGATCTAAGGTACCATCTAATTCATCAGGTATAAGATCACTAGGACAACATTTTTTTGGTTTTCAAGATCATTTCCCTAAAGTTGAAAATTTGCTTAGAATAAATACTTACTTTATTTTGGTACAATATCACTGTTGTTCGTGCCTTGAACAATTTCCACTTCATCTCTTAAATAAATGAAGTTGAATTTGTTATTCGTGAAGTGTTAGCAGATCATGTGATAGAATGACGGGTCATTCCATCTGTCTCAAACAAAAGGTTAGCAAAAATTATATTCATAAATCGATCTATAGTGAGATTAATCATATATGGTTCCTAAAATGGACTTATACTTCATATATCATACTCCTTAATATAATAAAACTAGTTTCTACTAAACAGGGACTTCCTGTAGGTCAGTGGTAGGCGATAAAGGCCAGTCGCACTTCGGTTGTGGGTTCGATTCCCACAGCCTTGTCCGAAGCGATGGGCTGTCGCCCGTCCTGCAGGTTGTCCTTTTTCTAAAACTATATTACTATAACATCTCATAATATCTAAGAAACTTCTATCCTTAAACAATACTAACTTATGTCCAACATAACCCATTCCAATCTTTAGGCTTATCCATAATACTACAGTCCATTCTCATAACATAGTGAAAACGATTACCAGAGATTTAATACCATCGTTGATCCCCATATATCATAAGATATATCTTGTTGGTCACATTCCAAACATTCAAAGGCCTTAATCTTGTACTCTCTTGAATACCCATTGAACCTTAGTGAAAACTTGAATGCAGTTAAAAGTTAACACTTTTCACATACCAAAATCCTCAAAATTCTATATACTCAAACCATGATATCACTTAGTCCTTATATCAATCATGAGCTCATGAATATTGTTAAACATTTCATTTTCTCGTTTTCGTTGCATAATATCTCAATCACTTTGAATACCACAATAGACCAATACATAAGTATTCCAATATTCCATGATACAACATTATTTTGGAATCCCATTACATAAAAACTTAACCATTCCACCACATCGTTGTCATATTCAACATTGCCAATAGTGATCGCATGTGACTTCCCTTTGTCCTTTGCCTTAAGCGGTTGCTCATGTCGATCATCACTAACCCTTGGATTAGGGCAATTATTAGCATAATGCCCCATTTCCTTGCACTTGAAGCATTGAAGTGTTGGCGGTGCGTTCTCTGCAGTGTTTGCTTTATTCACATCATTAGAAACCCTTTTTCCATTACTTCGACACTCAGCTGCTCGATGACCTTCTTTTCCACACTTAAAACATTTTCTAGTCCCTTTAAGACAATCTCCACCATGCTTCTTTCCACACATTGTGCATAAGGAAACATTCATCTTCTTTTCACCATTATTCTGAGATCTCTCCTTGAACTCCATCTTTCGTTTCTTGTCAAAACCATGAGATGGATATGTAACACCAACTTCCATTTCTACCTTGATAGCACAACGCACAATTTCTTCATAGCTACTGAAGTCTCTTATAGCTAATGCCCTTCGAAGACTTGGTTTTAAGCCACTGAAAAATCGATCAACTTTACTTTCAGGTTGGATGATAATGCCAGATGCATACCTTGCAAGTCTTGTAAAATTCGCTTCGTATATACCAACAGATTCATCATCCTTCTGTTTCAGCTCAAGAAACTCCTTTTCCATCTTCATTCGAAGAATACGAGGGAAGTACTTACTGAAAAACAAGTTCTTGAACTCGTCCCATTCCATGGACTCAATTTCATCTCTTGGCCTCGTATTCTTGATAAGATTCCACCATTGATCAGCTTCACCTTCCAAACGATACACTGCTAGGATGACTTTATCATGTTCAGAACATTGAAGAACTGAAAATATCTTTTCAGTAGTACTAATCCATTGTTCAGCAACTAATGGATCAGTAGACCCACTGAAAGAAGGTGGACGCTGCCTCATGAAGGATTCAACAGAATGTTGCTCCTTCCTTTGCTCGTTTGGAAGTCCTGCATGATTTATAGCTTGAGAAAGTTGTGTGAGCATGGCTACAAGATTTTGCATTCCAGCTCCTATATCGTTTGGTTGCTCAGGGGGACAATCATTGCATTGCCCATCACATTCTGCATTAACACGGTTCCTTCGGGTTCCAGCCATCGTCTAAAACCCCAAAAGAATAGTGTGAGAGGCAAAAATCATGCTAGGGAAAACAACATAATAAAGGGGGAGTACCTTCAATATCCAACATCTTAGGTTTAATTCTATGATCGTTAGCGTAATTCTATTACTATAACCTATACGTATACTTATCCCTAGGGACATCCCTAGACATACCTTAGAAATATCTCTTGGGATCTCACTAACGTTTTCGCATCCTAGTTTCCAAAGGTTGACTAAACCTTTCCTCTGATACCAACTGTAGAGACCCGTATCTTATCGTACATGGACATTACATTACTTTTGCGGAATACTTAGTACATAACAAAAACACACACACAAGGATCGTAATAGTTTAGTGTCTTTGGAAACTCGGAACGTAATCTTCTAATCGTGGTGAAAGATCTTCAATATCTCCCATAAAGATCTTCCCTTTTTTTTACCTATAAACCTTTCTTTATATCCTGGGGAAAAGAAAACATAAAAGGGTGAGCTCAAATGCTCAGTAAGGGTAAACAAAAGAAATATCAATCACATCATATACAAAAGAACATAGCTTTTTTGGAAATCTTAACCTGCAAAAGAGCTCATAATATCATAACATGGGATAAATCATAGAAGTGAAAATGAGATCCCCATAATCATAACATAAAACTTGAAACTTTGTGGCATGCACACATAATCATGGAAAATCATTTCTTGTTAGTCATGACTCATTGCCAAGACTATCTTAGTGGACAAAGTCCCTTTCTGAACCGAGTTCACTCCTCGTTTCAGTCCTGTATCACTGAACCGAAATAACCTTCCGTTCCAGCCATGTCTATCTCATGAGATATAAAATCATTACCCAATGCATTGGAGGGAGATATAGGTCCCACCCATCTTATAATGAATCCTTTCTTATGTGTGCCACATAATCATAAAACATACATCATCGCATAACACATATAACAAAAATGGGATTCTTGAATCATCATGACATCATAAATCAATTCATATATGATAAAGGAATTCATAAACATAATTCCATCACAACATAGTCAAACCAATGTAAAAATATGGATAGAAACAGAACCCTTTATTATCTTAGATGGAAAATAATTTTGATAAAACACTTGAATTGATTTCTTGAGGAAAATATCCTTTCTTCTTCAAAAACATTTTTACTTTCATAACATGTCATACAACATTAAAATAAAAGAAGTTGATTAAAAATAAACTTTAAAACTTGTAAAGGAAGCTTCTTTGAAGTAATGTTTTAAAAATCCATTCATGCCGTATAAGTTAAAAAAAACATTCTTCGTACTTTTGTCGGAAAAGTCAAAAAGTACCTCGTATGAAAAACATCAAAAGATTCCTTTCATATCCTTTACTAAAAACTCATAGAAGGGTAAAATTGGATTTAAACAATTGTAGGTGGATGGAAATAATATTACATATTGAGGGAACATGGATGTGGATGATAAAATACACCCCAGTAAATACTTACGAATAAACAATCTCGGATAAAAATGAGATTGTGATATTTCCCTTACCTTAGGTCCAATTTGCTTCGTATGTGTCCGAACCTCCTGTATAATGATTTAAATAATGTCATTGACTTATTACAGAATCATATTCATTGTTATGATATCATATATGGTTCACTTATGACATTATATTACCCGTTCTTTTGTAAATTCCATGTTAAAGAAGCGTTTTGGGTAAAATCGTTTCATTTATCGTAGGTGTTTTGACTTGTTGTTCTTGACATTATTATTACTTATATCATGATTTACTTACTTCCAGAATATAAAATATGATTTATATATATCATATATATTCAGTATATATATATATATATAATAGATAGATAAATAAAATGAAAAACACCGTTCATGGAGACGGTAGTCCGTACGTACGCATGAACGCTGTTTTTCTTTCCTTATTGTCTTGAAATGGAAGTAAGTAGATGACATACATATGTATATATATACATAAATCCAGTAGCTTTATAATGTCATATATTTCATTATTATTTCTTGTATATACATTATAATCATTCTTAAATGGTTAACATGGAGAATGAATCTCATCGCGTCGTGGAGACGGTATTCCGTACGTACGCACGAGTGACGATATCATTTCTATAAATATTGAATTGAATTGGAGTGGATTATACAATATATCAGAATCAATATGATGTTGTAATAACTATTTATAGTTATTCTTTACACCATTATACCCATCCATGTAAGGTGGTGGTGGAAAATAGATTACACCACGGCGTGGAGACGGTATTCCGTACGTACGCACGCGCGGTGATTTCTTTTTCCGTAGGATGGATAGATGGTGAAATAGGGTTGTTTCATACTTATAATAACATATCAGTATATGAGTGATACTGATGTTATTACTTCATAATGAAACAACCTAAGAAGAAGAAGTGGAAGAAGAAATAAAGATGAAAGAATTGGTAACGGTAATTACCTCTTCTTTGAAGTGCCTCTTTGAGACCTCCTCTTAGGGCACTAGAATTGGTCTTTGAGGAAGACCAGAACCTCTAGGATGTTTCTAGGGAAGTGGAGAAGAGATTTTGGCAGGGGTTGGCCGAGCTTGAGTGCTCAAATTGGTGTGAGGAGGAGGGGGAGGAGGTGTCCTTTTATAGGGGAGGAGAGGGGCACCTTAGGAATTCTTAAAAATATTAATTTATAATAAATCTAACCCCACTTAAAAACCTCCAAAAATGACTCATATTCGAAGATTAGATGAGATAGGGTTGTAATATCATCAACCAATCAAATTTAGACATGTTTGGATATTATTTTAAACCTTATCAATTAGATTTAACTCTAAGTTAAATAATTTAACTTTTACCGTGTCTTTTTGTTTTCTTTCACTATATGGTTAATAAACTTACTATAACATGCCAAACGAACCTCAAATTGTTTATTATTAATACATATATCCTTATCTAAGTCATTTGGCCGAACATTAGATTTTTAGGAATAAAATAACAATTAATAATATAATATTTGATTTAAAAACTATTTTGTGTCAATTTTGACACTATTTGATACATGATTTTTTTGAAAGTCATAACAGAATTATATGTTCGAACCAAGTTGATTACATCCACACTAATATGTCATAGTAACCTAGAAAATTAGTGGAATTCATAAAAAGTCTCAAATTATATTTAGTTTGGTGTTTATAACATCAATTATGTCAATATTTCATTAATAAGATAATTACTGCATCATCTTTGTGTCATAAATAAATTAACTTATTGGATGTTTAAAAATTACAAATAAAATACCATTATGTAGGAAATTTTTTTAGCTTTCTAATGAATATTTAAAATCGAATTTATCTTATGTATAACCCCATATTAAAAATGATTTACTTATTAAACTTTGATTTTAACTATTTTAACCTTTCTTTAAATAAATTAATAATAAATGTCCTAATCTAATCCAAGTGGGCCTAAATGGTCATATTTTATTCCTAAGTTTGTTTTTGGTCGAAATACACTTGTCCAATAGGATTATGACATGTGTTAGGGTAATATTAATATCATATTTACCCTTAGTTACCCTATTTACTATTAACCGCGGTAAAAAAGTAAAAAGTTACTATTCACCAAAAAATTATTTTCATCTCATTGAACCACATTTTAGTCCTTGATATTAACCGTGTCTCTCGGATTTTCGAAATTCCATTCACAGAAGCGGCAAAATTATGTTTTATGAAAAATTCAGTTTTTTTTAACTACCACTTAGTAGTTTCACTATTCATCAAAAATTGATGTTTTTCAGAACAATGCCAAAATTTCATCCTAAGCTATATTTCATATTCCGAATTCAAAAATGAAGTCTATTTTACCAAATTCATAACATAAAAGTTGAATTAATTAATTTTATAATTAAATCCCGCTGTTAAAACAAATAGCGTGTTTTTAAGAAACAATATCTATCAAAAGATTGACACTTGTTTATGTCTAGTTTAAATGTGAAATTACATCCAATGACCAAAATTGTATTAAATTGTAAAAATATATTCTAAATATACTTTAAAACCACTCAAATTAATGATTTATCACTATTAATTATTTCGATTAAAAAGTTGTTTTTAATTATAATTTAGTAATTTTCACTATTCATCAGAATATGAAAGTTATCCGAAAAGTACCAAAATTTCACCTTAGGCTAAATTCGATACTCCGAATCCAAAAATAAAGTTCATTTTGAAAAATAAGATTTACTGGATTTCAAAAAGTGGTTATTACTATTCATAACGGCTAGTTTTAATAATATTTTTATAGCATATCGTTGTTTAGTAAAACTCGGTATTGCGTACTACACACGCTATCGAGGAAGGTCGCGATTGCGTGTAATGCAAGTCAAGTCAAGGATGTGTGTTGTGCAAGCTCCTTTGGGTGTAGCGTACAACACAAGACATTAATAAAATTAAAAAGAATATTTTTTTATAAAATCTTGGGCTGTTACAACAGGGGCACGGTGTGGAGAATAAAACCTCACTATTAGAGTAGAGCATAATGGGGAAGAATGTACAAATAAATTGAATATATATAATTGAAACAACAAAAATAATCTGCAAGAAAAAAATATAGAAATACGAAATAACCATCATCATATTTAATAGATAATGTCATCTTTCTCTAAAAAAATGTGAGTAAAGGGAAATAGGGAATCATGAATACATTGTACATTCTATACAAAAAATATAACTTACTGAAAGCTAATCTTCACTAGAATCATTATAACTATCTCATTCATCTAATCTCGCACACCATCCTAGTATAGAAATCAAGTGTCCATAGCTGGGTGCATCCATTCCTACATCCATGAATTCTACCCGAGTACCAATCATCAGCCTAAATACTGTGTGAGTAAAACTCAATAGGCCACCACAAAGGATGCTTATTATTATATAGTTCTGGAATATATAAGAAACTATTGTATTGTTAATAACAGAATTTTTAAATGAAAACAAATAGAACCCATGTTGATGTGGTTTCCTCATGTAATACTCAACCGATACTACCTTCTTTGTTATATTCCTGAAAAACTCTGAATATTTTTTTTATAATATAGGCTCATGCCCCAAGTTATAAAACTATGGAGTCTTTATATAATGATAGTAATATAAGGGATAAAAACCCCATGAAATTTAATACATATTAGTCAGAGGTAAAGTAATAAATTTAGGAGATTAATATCATTATGAATTTATCATATTGAGAAAATATGAGCATATTTTTTACATGTAATATTCATCATTTAATCGATTGAAGTCTTGAGCCATTCCAACGAATTATAAGTAAGGAATATTGGTATCACTACAAACATAATATAATCCCTATATCATATGGTCCCATTCATGGAATCCAAAATCAACCCCCAACTATCACCTAAGGAGGGGTATAACTACATTTTCTCATCGATCCCTTCGATGGTATTCCTTGTAGAAACCCATGTATCACCCATGGTATAATATAAATCTTACTTCATAGTGATCACTTCAAAGGAACTCCAAACAAGTACCAATGTATCACCTTAGCATGGAATAATTCTATTTATAATTTCTTCAATTAAATATTCCCTGATGAGCCCATCTATGTAATTCAGAATTAGAACCCATGTATCACCCAAATGTCATCATTATGAATAGTCATGCTCTAACTAACTATCCATACTATTTAATAATTTAATTAATTTACGTTGTTTATTTCAGTTATAAGGGAAAAATAAAGAAAAAATTAAGAAGATAGAATGTAAAAGGTTCATATCATTTAATAAGCTCACCAAAAGGGGGTTTTTGTCTCTTTAAATTAATGCATAACATAAAATCCATATAAGACAAGCACCCAAAGGGGGCGTTAGAGTTATGGTGTGAAACCACAGAAGATGTATTTCAGGGTCCATGAATTATAAAAATCTTAGTGTTAGAAATTTATTTAGTCAGTTTCACATTTAATTGAGGACACATGGAAGGTATGGTGCAATGAACAATGGAATGTGATATAAACATCAAGACTTTTAGAAAAAGGTACTATACCACCTAACATAATCTTGTAGATGACTCTTTATCTAGTATTAAAAACATATTTAAGCAATAATGTATGAAATTTTTAAACAAAAAAACCTAAAATATGGATTATGAACATTCTTTTAAATATCATCCAACACGATGAGATGTATTGAGAAAGGAAGAAAGTTGAGTCTCAAAATTATCAATGGTTATCAAACATGACATACAGTGATTGATTCTAAGTCATAAAAGAGGAAATCATACAAATCCTGGGAGATAGAGATGGGGGATATCTCTTACCTATGATGCACTATGAAAAAGGATGTAGAGAATTGGTTTTTAGATTTATGTGTATGTAAGGGAAAATTGGGATTTCACCCCATTAAAATTGATTCAGGGTTTAGATTCACAATTGGCCAAACAGTGAACCAACCATGTTTATGTACTGACCACTGTTACACCACCCCCGATCACATCGAATAGTGAAGAGTTACACAAAACATGTTCATCTCATGACTGAACAATATCTGAAACCCCAACCCCTCATATTCTAATGTTAATAGTTGGGATAAACCATGTGTAAAGCTTTTGAGTTCCACCTAATATTTATTATAGGTTTTTCATGGGCATGAATCCATCATTTCATTTTCTAAAAATCCCTTTTTCACCCCTTATGGACTAAATGATTTATGTTAATGGTTAGAGTTAACCATTCCATACCTATGTTCCTCACTAGTTTTCACTATAAATTGAAATTATGGGATCTAAATGAGTCCATATTCTCCCTAACCTATCCTTAATCCCTTAGAAGTTCATATTCATATGAAAAAATGTTTTCAAAAAAAATTATAAATTTTCAATACCTTTAAAAAAGAATTTCTTTTACAAGGAATGTACTATTAATAAATGGAACGTGATGATATGTTATTTATTTAGTTTTTAACATTAGTAATGTGTGCAGAGTAGTCAGTGTTTTCTTAAATACACATGGTAGATATTTTTTTATATTACATAAAAATTTCATATGTATTAAATATATATATATATAATTTAAAACACCATTTATAATATCAATAAATAAACACAGACATGTTTTCATTAGGTTTAAAATGAAAAACTGAATGATTTCATTTTCATTATTAACTAGGTGGGTGCACAACATGTACGATGTAGTTGTAGGTCTTGTATAATCATTCATGTTCTATCTATGACACATTCATGGGGACCGGTCATGTATGTGGTCTTAATTTATTTATGATATTTAGGGATTATAAGTGAATTAGATGTCGTGTGACCTCCGAGTAAGACATTTGTCAATGAAATATATTTGGTGATAAATACCCACCACATATTTGTCTATAAATTTTCCACCATTAAAATGCATACAATCATGGGACTGTAAGGGTATGTCACATAATGTATTCCTAAAAACCATGTACTAGGATATCCTACTCAATACAAGTAATTTATTAATACATTCCACAATTATTTACTACATAAAGAACTAGAAGTCTCTTGGTACATCTTGTTGTAGTGTACATAGTTATAAGGAATGTACCTTGGGGATTTACATTGTGTATTCTTTTGGTATTTGCCCAAAATCCACATCACCTATGGATAGGTTCTTTTATGTTCTTTATATATAATTAATACATTTATGATTATATTAGTATGAATAAATAATTAGAAGATAAGTTTTTAGACTTCGAATTTCTAGAATGATTACACTAGAAATGAAAAATAATTATAAATATGTATATCATTCAACAATCCGTAAATAATTTTAAGTTTATATGGGACCACTTTGATTGCAAATGTCCCTTTTGGATATAGTGGAAGTACCTATTAGCTAATAGCCAACTCATATTTTTTACATAATCAATGAAAAATCTGAGTTATACCTGATAATGGTTAGTCAGGACCAACCAATTAAAAAGATAATTCATTTATATAAAAACTAATACCAAGAATAAATGATCAACACAAATTAATAAAATTTATTTCTGTAAATAACCAATTTCCTTGTGTTGGAATTCATTCTTTGTTAATGAATTTTTAGACCACTTCTTGGAATTCCATCATTGCGGTGAGAGGATTTTTGGTTATATACCATCTAGGGGTGAAAAATAAATGATTTTTTCATCTATAAACGTCATCATAAAATTCCATAGGTTCTAGAATCAAAGACACTAACACATTCATCATTCACTTTTGATTACCAAAAACGTTTCATCGTAGTTGATGTATTTTTTTGTTCTATTTTGACTCGAGAGTGTGAGAGAGAAGGATTTCTCTTCGTTCTTGAGAAAATTATAGAAGATGCGCTATATTGGTCTTATAATATATCTCTATAAACCTTTATTATGAAAAACAACAGATATGCTTAATTATAATGCAGTTGTTTTTAAATAAATATAGGTTTAGAGGTTAATAATTTCTCATGGGCCCTTATTATTCTATTAATCCATTATAGACCCTATATATATGTAACATTATTATAATTATTATCATATACATAAATGTGTCTAGAATCATATATAAATAAATAATATTATCTCAAATAAATAAAATAATATTTAATATATTATTTCTGATTGAACCATTACAATCGGTACATCAATCCTCTTCAATATTTATCGAACCTTGAATAATGAATATTTATTAAAATGAATATTTATTTCCTCATTACTCTCAGATAAAAAAAAAATATTATCTGCACTAAATTATAGAATAAATATATATTAAATATCCAATTCCTATTTATTCTATTAAATAACTTGTGACTGAATATTTATGATCAATCTAGACATTAATTACTGCTAAACCATATATGAGAATAATATTTTTCTGGCATATTAAAATCTAAATGAATTTAACTGATTTTTTCAACACTCATATTGCATGAACCTCTAAGACTAATTCATAATGTAATTAGGCAATATCAGCTAATGGCTAAGGTTGAGAACTTATAATGAGTTAATCAATCTATATAGAAAGAAAAAAATTATTTATCGAAATATAACCTTGTATAAGTGCAAAAAATCTAATATAATACATGTATTTTGATATATCTAATTGATAAGTTATCATGCTGGTGTCATAAACCAATTTTCAGGTGACCCATGATTTTTATACATAAATATTACATCATATTAAAGTAATATTCATTATATTAAATTATTATCCATGATGAAACCATAATGGTTTAGTGTATTTGGAGACTAGATACAAAAACATATTATTTAGTTATATTATGAAACATCTCTCAAAAATGAATTCTCACCTTGTAACCTAGTTTTATACCTAACATGAAACGTTTCTTCATAACCTTGGGGTTGGAAACATAAGAAATATTGAGATCAGATTCCATGTAAGGATAAATAAGGGAGATATCCATCAATGAGCATATGACAGAATAAGATAAGAATAAAGTTATGATAATATCATAATAACTTCAAAATCTCATACCTAATTATTCACGGATCATAATCCGGAATCATGACATAAATCATTACCATTAGATTTTCATGAATCATATGAGTGAGAACATTCCACTAATCAATCTTGAAATGCGAGTCGAAAAAATAAATATAAAAACATTCTGTTAATGTTTGGAACCTTTAAAGGCATATAAACCATTAAATATATCTATATTAACAATCAAGAATGTAAAATTGTAGTGTATTAGGGATAAACACAAGTTTCCCATTATATAATGGATTAGAAATCACCAAATTGTTTTTATAGTGGATCAGGCATCCCAACCTATTTCCCATAGTGGATTTAGTGAAAAAATGTATTTAACATAATTATATCATTAGATATATATCCCTACCCACTGGATTAGAGAGTAATATAAATCTAGTCCCAAAAATCATAAAATTAAAACCATACATATGTGTTCTTCAAAATAAGAAATCCTTCATCATGTCATAAAATCATTAACTGTGTAAGGTTAATGACTTTAAAAAAATCATCATTTCACCATATCATATCACATAGAAAATATATATGATTGCTCATATTAATAAACCATACAGATAATGAATAAATATATTTTAATTACATCATATTCCAAGTAAATTATGATTAATATCCTTGAATGTTTTCATCAATTAATATTCCATTAAAAGATCCTTGGATTATTTCTTAAGGGAAATAACCATTTCATTTTGAAAAAACATAATTAAAATAAAAATATTTCAAAAATATTATGGATTATTTTTTAGGAAATATATTTCGATACTCATAAAGGAATATTCAAAACATTGAGCATTCATGAGAGTGGTAAATTCAATTCATTTCGTAATTCAAAAAACAAAAATTTTGGTTACCCCATTGGTCAAATGTAACTCATTCAAAAAACTAAAAAAATATTATTTTTAAACCATTATATAAAAAGTAAAACATGGTTAAAAATGACTTCAAAAAATTATTTGATAATATTGAATAAATTTTTTTCAAAAAATTTATAATACTTTGATATGGGTGGATAGAAATTTAGTAAAAATAGGAGAAATGATCGATGCTTTCCTTATAAACATTTTGTTGAACCATTTTGAGTAAAAAAGAGAGGTAAGTGGTACCAAAATATCAAATTTATAAAAATTAATAAACTATAATAAAAATTAAAGTGGTTTATCATATATTCATCATGTAATTTCTTTTGTTTAACTTCATGCATAAACAATCCGGATAAGAATGGGATTGAAACAGAAATCCCCTGCCAAAAGTATCGTCATTCTGCACACACATTTGACACTCATATATATTAAATATAAATTTATTATAAATTTATTCCAAAAACATACTCATATATGTCATAACATATATAATATACTTATAACATCTTATCACCCTTTTATAAACAATTCTTTATTAAAATCACCGTTCTGGGTGATAACTACATTCTTCATGCATGTTTCTGGTCTACAGTCCTAGAATGTATATGTTGACAATGGTTTCATCATCTCAAATATATAAACAATTTCATTATTATAATATATAATAAATATATACTATTTTATTACTATTCATAAACATTTCTGATGAAAAATGAATTACATCACATTGTGAGGATGGTAATCTATACGTACACATAATAGATGTTTCAATTTTTCGATGGATGGAACGAAAGAAATATAAATAGTAATTATACATTCCATAACCATAATAAAATAATATATATCATATATATTCTATAATTACACAATTTTTTAACATAAATGTGAAGTTGATATGGATAACAAAATACATCACTTCCTGACGGTGGTAGTCCACACGTACACATGGGTGTCCTTTATATATCCCTTATCATAGAAATGAGGGGGAAGATTATTGTTATATTATCATAATAAAAATATTTTATATTTAAGATACAAAAATTATTATTATTTATTTTATATCATATATTAACAAGCAGAAAAATAATTAAAAAAACTAATGTACTCAGCTAAGAGTTATGCCTTTTTGTTGAGAACCCACTTCTAGCTTACACCATAATCCGTTAAAGGATGGTATTTTAGAAATACCAGAATCTATATAGAGTGGTTATAGAATATATTATGGAATTAATTTGTGTATTTTCTATGATAGAAGGCTGAAAATGTGTATGTAAGATAAGATAATAGGTTCCCTTTAATAGTTGAGGCGAGGGGCTCTCTTGGAATTACTTAATGTATTAAATCAATAAAAATGAATTTTCATACTAAAGGGGAAAAAATTCAAATATTTAGAATATTGGATGAGGATAATACTAAATACTCTCATAAAATAATATTTATAAAATTATATGAGATATTTTAACCCTTATCCCTTAGTTTAAACACCTTATGAACCCTTTTGACAATTTCCACAATATCAATGTTTTTTCACTTTAAGGATTGTAATGTTACTATAAAATTAAAATTGACTCATAAATGAACCACAATTCATATTTGTAACTATTTCACATAAAATTGGATAACAAAATGATTTTTTCGAATTTTCAATCACTCAATAAAATATTTTTTTTTCAAATACCATTAATGTCATTTTTCAAACTATTCATTTACTTTGACATTAAATTTATCAATATAGTTATAGAATTAGAATTTAAACCTCATTAACATCCCTAAAATTTTATTTTTATATAAAAAGTATTTTACATAATAATTCATCCAAATTGAATTAATTTTATTATTTTTCAAATCATTTATTTTACATGTTTTTTACTTCATCAAATACTATGTCGGTGTTTCATATGAATTTAAGGTAATTATTTCATTAAAAAAATTTATAAATATATTATTATGATTTAAAATAATCCATATTTAAAATAAAATTTAGGACAAAAATTAACCTCATTTTATCTTTATAAAACAAATTTAGATACATTAAACTCAAAATAGTGACATTTTTTACATATCCTTTTTTAGAGTAATATAATCATCGTAATCATACGTATATGGAACGAAGTGGAAAAAGTTTTGAAAATAATATAGTATATTGTTTACATAAATTCAACCAATAAAATTTGGGTAGTTTTATATTTTATTTTAAATAATATTTTTTGGTTTAACTACTTAGTTAACCAATTTTAACCTAAACCGTGGTAATTACTTTTTCATTCTTAAGGGGTTATGGTTTCATTTATATTTTAAATATTGGAAAATAAATGGACAAGGTTTTTTAGACCATTTATAATCTTACTTAACCTATTGATTATTTTTTGAGATTTATAATTAAATTAATAAAATATTATCTTTCGTAAAAATTAATTAATTTCATTTTTTACACTATTCATTTTATTAGACATTCAAGAAGTAAATATAATAATGGAATTGTAATATAACCTATTTAATAATACATTATAAATTATAATAGTCCATATAATTTTCTTCACCATATTTAATCCAAATATTATAACTTTTAATCATTTTTAAATAATTTACAATCATTTTTAAATTTCTTACACAAGAACCATGCCAGTGTTGTGTAAGAATTTAGGGTAACTGTACTATAAATAAAAATTAAAAATCATAAAATAATAAAAATAAAGAAAGAGGCATAAATTTTGACATTTTTATTCATTCAATATTTATATTTACTCTCATATATGTCATAAAATATTATTTAATATGTTATTTTAGATTTTCTAGCAATGCGTAAGAATTGCACCGCCATTTGGATAGGTCAATTTTCATATAAATAAAAATTAATATATATCCATAACAATCATAAATAATAATTAATATTTATTTAAAAAGTTGATAAAATAGTTCTCTTAAAAAAATATTTTCTTTATGACTCCACATTTGACTTTTATAGTGTTGTGCAATCACTATGTCGACACTGAGAATGATTTTCAAATTTTTCATGAAATAAATTCTAATTTATATTTTTGGAATTATATTTGTTTTATATTTCTATTATATTATCAAATGGGATTCAATAAATAATTTTAATTAATATTGAAACCATATATATTTCTCATTGATGTCATAAAAGATATTGTATTTCGTAAAAAAAATATTTTCAATAATTCACTCAAGATTTAACTTCTTCATAAAATTATCAAAAAATTAATTTTAGGATAAGTGTGAATTTATGAATCCAAAAATTAACACCATTTGAGAAAAATTAATTCCTCTAGATTATATAAATAAATTTAATATAAATTCTTAAAATGTAATAAAAATAGTTTTTTAGAGAAATTTTTTTTTATTCCCGAAAATGAACTTATTACAAAACCGAGTATAAAGATAATTCATATGTAATTAATGATTTTAATTATAAATATATTTAGTTTCATTTTGATTTAATAAAATATTAAAAACATAATGTAAATTTTCCCTGAAAATAATGGAATATTTAAAAAAAATTGTTTATTCACTCTTCCTTGGAAAATCAGTCTCTTTAAAAAACTTCCAAAATTCCCCTAGTATATTATATTGACATGGTGCTTAAAAAAATTATTTCATCTTAATAAAATTTGACATATAATAGTTTCATAATTTAATTATAGTATTTTCTCTCAAAAATATATGATATTTTTTTTAAAATAAAAAGTTATTTTTGAAGCATAAAATGAATTTATTTACCATTGTGTACTTATTTTCTAAGAATTAATAAATAAATTTGAATTGAAATGGAGTATTTAAAAAAAATATATTCCAATTTTTCATATAAATTTTTGTTTCAGTATAATGTCTAGGTTAAAATGGTTATATTTAAATAATAATATATCATTATTCCTTTTAAGTTCAATGTTTTGTGCCAGGAAATCTATAAAACACTAATAATTTATATTATTAAAATAATATTATAAAATATCAGGGAGTTACATTATACCCACTTAAATAAATTATTCCATCAGAATTTTTATCTTCATAAAAATAGGTTGAAATTTTGAAAATACCTCTATTGAAAACACACATCATAAAAATGGTTAATAAAACAGCCTTCGAAAAGGGGAAGTTGGAAACATAATGGATACCAAAAATAATACATAATTGGTTTCTCATATACAGATAACAATGATGGATAATTAAAATATAGAAACACTAGAGAAAACTAACATCCAATGACTAATAGAGATTGATAAAGTACACAATAATAATAATGTTAATGATAACAAAATTATAAATCAATGATGGGTGAAAAGACCATCATTTCCTAAAAAAGTTAAAGGGATGGAATTTTATTTGAAGGTACTTTTCTTATATTTGATGGATTATTTTACTCTCAGGATATAATATACAAGAAAAACATACTTTATTTCTTCTCATTTCAAAAGCTCAATTCCATCCTTTGGTTGTGCTTTGATAAATTCCACTCATATCTGATCTCTTACACATGAAATGGATAATCAGGATAAATTTTTAATTTCTAAAGAACTAAAATTATCATTTACTATATAATAAGATCCATAAAATTTTATATTATTATAGTAACATAGCAATAACATGTATGTATATTACAACATTTTAGATGAATATTTATCGCATTATAAAATGCCTGCCCGTGGACTGTAACAGTTTAGTTTATTTTAAATCATGGAACAAAATCTTCTCACATGGTGAAATATCTTCAATGGTTTGTAAAAATACCTTACCCTTTATTAATTTTACTTTAAAATTTTCTTCATAATGTGTGGAATATAATAAAAAGGGATGGGTGAGCTCTGACGCTTATTTGAGGAAAATAAATGAGATATATAATAATAACATGGTCATAATGGTTTGAGAACATTAGAACAACATTTTCATATCCTACCCTTAATATCGAAGAACATATACTTTTGTAATTTAGTAAATATTGGAAGTTAATAAGACATGAATCATAAGGGAATCAAGATAATAATCCATGAAATAATAACATGGAAATAAGGCATATAATTTTTGGTATACAGATAATCATATGTAATTAATTCTCTTGTCATCAAGGTATTTCTTCTAAGTCTATATTAGTGGGGTGGGTTCACTCCCCATACCATCTTGGTAGTCATAATCCACCCCAATGTCTATATTAGTAGTAAATGTTTACTCAAAAGATTGTCTTTGTTGATAAAGTCTTTTATGTGTCCAATTTCACTCCCCATTCAAGCCATGTCTATCTCATGATAAATAATATCACAACTACAAAAACCCCTATAAATGTGTTGGAATTTACCATTACTAGAAATATTCACAGATAAAGTTCATATTTATCAGTGCTAAAATAATTTCTATTAAATGAATCCCTTTATATGCACTAAAAAAAGGACTGATAATGGAATCGCTTTATCAGTGCTTTTTTTTGCACTGATAAAAGGTAACCTTTATGATTGCTTTATATAAGCACTAATAAAGGAAACCTTTATCAGGGCTTTATTTTTAGTGCTAATAAATGGTTCCCTTTATCAGTGTGCTTTCAGCATGGAATAATGTTTCCCCATATCAATGCTTTTTTATCACTAATAAAACTCCTGAAAAAATGAAAAATTAAACAAATAAAATTAAAATGAGTAAATTATGAAAAAATATAAAAAAATTATTATTTAAATAATTATTTCTAAAAATATATAAATTTAATATACATATATATATATATATATTATAAATATTAATAAATAGTATATATTAAATATTGATATTGAAAATGAATAAGTATAATATATATAAAATGTTAATTAAAAACATATTAACGTCTTATTCATTTTCAATATTGTTTGATTTTTCAATTTAACCTATATCAAATGTTGTGGGTTAAATTTATTTCACATACACACACATAGAGATATATATATATAAATGTTATTTCATTTGTATACACAAACTCAAACACAAAAATATTTACTCAATATATAGAAACACATACACATAATATTTATGTAATTTATTCCATGTTTATTATATTTTATAATTTCATTATAAAATGATACATTTAATATATCTTTTGTTATTAATCGATTAATTTTATTTATTTATTTTCAATACTATTGTAAGGGTATTCATTTTTTTGTTTTTTGTTTTTTATTTTTTTTAATTAGATCATTTTCCATTATTTATTTATATTTATTTATTTACTATGTTTTAGTATTTTCAATATGTATTCATCCAAATCAATATATATATATACATATATGTCCATATGTTTTTGATAAATTATATTTAATTAAACAAGCTTATCCTTTTTTCAGTATTTTTAGAGTTTACTTATTTTGGAATATTCAATTTCTATCATTTTTAAAATGTATATCTTTAATATTATATATCTATTAATAATATTAAAAATATATTTGTAAATAAATATTTATAATTAAATATTTATATATAAATATATTTGTAAATGTATATTTACAATATTTATAATTATAATAAGTAAATAATTATTATTTTGACAATAAATATATATATATTTATAAATGAATAAATATAAAACTATAAAAAAAATTATTTAAATAATTATAAAATTAAAATAAAGTGATCTAAATAAATATTATATTATATTAAATTTATTTAAATAATTATTGAATTATAATATTTTTATTTAACTTATTACAATTATAAATCTTTTATCAGCATTGTAATGTTAGTGCTGATAAATATGTCTTTTATTAGTTCTTTTTTTGAGCTGATAATCCTCAGGATATATTAGTGCTAAAAAATCACTGATAAATATTCATTTTATCATCACTTCTAAAATTTCCTCTCATAAAAGGGATCTTTGTCAATGCCTTTTTGAAAGTGTTTTTAAAAGTTTCCCTTATCTATTTAAAAATACCATAACCACGAATCAGTCACTCTTGATTCTCAAGATCTCGAGGAACTCCTCCACATCTTTCGCGACTCATCTACATTCCCTCAGATTAATCAAGGCTAGAATACAATTTATTTTATTTTCTACTCTTCATCTATTGATGTTTGATTTAATGGGTTTTGTGTTTTTCATTTTATTAATTGTTCTTAAACATGATTAAAACTATATCTATTCTTGTCAATACTGAAATACAGCTAATGTGGCTCTATTTCATATTTTTTATCCTTTCATTTGAATTTGAGTGTCCATCCCATTTTTCCCTTGAGACACACATAGATGGTTAATTCTCCTCTATGTATTATTAAGGAGACCTCTCATCCCCCCTGAGCAATCCATTCATTTTCAATAAAACAAGGTACCAAAATCTAGGTAGTTTCTCATATTTAATTCAACTTATATAATAGATTACAGATTATAAAGTCTTAGTTATGACGGTGTTTTAGGATTATGTGATACCAAATTGTGGCCCTCGTTTATCGGTGACGGACATATGGGGACCAAGGTAAGTGTAAAAATCCTTAAAACAAGTTTTGTTCATTTTACTTATTCATGTAAATTGTTAAACCATGAAATGTGAAATTTAAATTTATGATTTGGATGGATAACATTTAATGAATTTAAAAAAATATTGAATTAATTAGTCACATTCCAAATATAATTTTATTAATGCATTTTGTGAGAGATTTGTTTTTTTAAATTTTTTCAAGAATATGATTAAACAATAACTATAGGTTTCAAAGCGTGATTGGGAATTTCATTGGTGAGAATAGCATGTACAAATTTTTTTAAAAAAATTAGTAGACTGTATAGAGTTGAGAAATCATTTGGTAAATGGACTTAGAAATTTAAAACAACATATAATGTACATATTTCCCAAAATTAATTGAGTTGTCCTTGGTTGGATAGTTGATCATGAAAACTAGGAGATGTGATTTATTAATAGATTTACTAATAACAATATAAGATAATTAATTCATAGGATATAAATATAATTATAAAATTCTTATAACGTGGTGGATAACAGAAGAGATAAAAAATGATTAAAATGTAATTTTGATGGTGTGGATATTTATGTCCTTTATGTCGTGTAATATGTTATCCATCCCCAAAATTCCAAAAAATAGAGATATCATATGTGCTGATATCCTTTAATTATAAAATAAAATTTAACCTTATATATACTTCTACTAGAGGCTACGACATATTACCAATGTAGATTATGGTGGGGAATTAAATATATGATATTGTATGAAATAATTTAGCTAGGTAATCCAATCTGTTTCCTATAAATTATAAATCATTAAGAGCATCATGGACTGCTTGAAACATTTATTAAGAAACTCAAAGAATGAAGTACCTGACATGAATAAATTTTCAGTTTCCGTGAGATGGAAGTCAATACTCAATTCACTCCTTATTAAATATAGAGTCCCTATAAAGGGATATGACCACACTATTTTAATTAACCCTTTGTTTCATATCCTAGCCAATCCACTCTTCTTCTTTGATCACTATTTATCACTAGGTTAAGGTTCTAGAACTCCTTCAGTGATTGAGGGTCCTGAAGAATATTTATGTGATCGAAGGATTGTGTAATGTCCCCAAAGGCTAGAATACCTTGTTTGTGGCTTCAGTGTTATAAATAAAACATGTTCCACTACTGCATAAAGATGGATTCCACTATTACTATATTAGAAATATTCCATATCGGGTTTTTCTTTATTTTGATTCACATTTATCAATGACATATATAAACCCTTCATTTGGTTTTTTTAACCCTCTAATGATCATAGGATGATAGCCTAACACTCATATGTGGTATCAGAGACTTGTTCTTCAAGGACACGATGTATTAATCTATTATTTTTTGAATAAATAAATGTCATATTGTATTATGTCAATATCAAATATTATGATATGAGGATTCCAATGTTCACCCATGGCATATGACTATTATATATGATATGTTATGACATATAGAAATATGATTATTTGAACTATATTTTATCATTCAATACATGATATCGTGACATATGTCTCCATCCATGGTTAGTGTGAAAATATTAGATCAAAAAACAAACAAAATATCACTTTATTTATTATATATGATAAAAAATATGATATATCCTATCATATTTTGTGAGAACAATCATAGCCTATGATAAAAGATTCATTATAAAATTAGATTGAGTTGTGGGGATACCTCTCTCAAATATTATATTTTACAACAAATATTATTATTATTATTAGTAATGTAAGACATTCATAGAGGTAATTTCATGTCTACATCAAGATATGGGGTATAATTATCAATAACAGGATGTACATATTGGCCCTCTATAATTTTATAGTAATATATCATAATAATAAATTTACTATTACATTGAATCAATTCATTTCATTTATAAGAGTAAAAAAATTCTATATCAATACTAAGAATATGTTGAAATATTCTCTCTTTAAAGTGATGCATGTCATTGGAGGCATCTTATAGTGGATTGAAGAAATATCCAAAATTTGAATTTGGGGAATACCTAGGTATATGTAATGACCTATGTAGGTCGATTGATATTTATTTCTTAATGACCATTAGAGTGAAGGTATTTTGATTCCTCTTCAATTGAGGGGGATTTTTACATGATTCAATTAGAGCAGGTTCATAGGACACATTAATCACTAAAGTCTTGATTGTATTTCATATTTTGATGATGGATTGGAATCCCTCTATCAAAATATCCTCCCTCCCATCATTATGATTTCTAAATTCATTGATTACATATCTACAAAATAGTGATGGGAGGAAGGTTAGTTTTAAAGAGGGAATGAGTGGCCTCAAATACATCATCAAGAGATGGAAGGCAATCGATCATATGAGGATTTACTAAATAAATGCAGTCAATGTTAGTTGTACTATAGTCTTGAATTATTATAGCTATGTTAAAGACATTAACAATTATTATTCTACATGCATGAAATTGTGGACATTTATGCGTTGAGTGTATTGCATTGTTGTTTTTCAAGAAAAAATAAATTTTTTACTACTCAAGCATACAATGTCTCATGAGCATGATGATGTTTTCAATCCCAAGCAAGAACAAAATGTTGTTGATGAAACTATGGAATTATTATGGGATCAACAACATGTTGAAGAAAAAAATAATTACACAACATCACCATTTTGAAATTCTTTTTACAGAAATAAGTCGGGTATAAAATTTGAGGTTGATTGGAATCAAAACTTTCAACCTATTGGCCCCAAAAACTGAATGTTCATAAGTTCTCTTGGGTTCAGAATGAGGATGAATGTGTCAATTGATATTGACTCATGGAACCGCGTCCAACCGATAATGAAGGAAATCCTTTGGAATGATATAACGGTAATGAAAGAATATACGTTCTCTATTTTATTGAAAAATTATATAATGAAATGTTGCTTTAGTTTTCATTATTCCTTGAATAATTCATTTACATTAGAACATTTTCCTAATAAAATTGTCTTAATATCCTCTTTAAAATCCCATAGAGGATTCCATACTCTTCTTATGAAGTTAAATATTAGGGATGTTGAAGGGGGAAATCTTTGCCCACCACCAAGTTATGCGCACATTATAAAGAAGGAAACATGGATTACATACATCAATCATCACAATGATAAATAAATTCCGTTGAATTATGATCTATAATATATAATTTGAAATTATCTATTTTATCCTACTTTTTTCAAAAAAATAATTAATTAAAAGGAAAAAGTGTGCTGAAAATTAAAAAGAGGCATCAAAACCATCGTACCATTATCACGAAGGAATGATGGGGTACTCTTCAATATAGAATAAAATGGTATATATTTTAAATCAATAATAATAGTATAATTTGGTGATGTGAAACATCATATATTCCATTTTTTATATAAAGAGTGACGAATCAAAATCTAAATCCACTACTGTCCCACATCAAGTGTTATAGTAGGAGGGACCTATAAATAAGGGTTGTATATTATTTGATATAAACATAAAATATGTATGGGAAGCATGTTTAAGTATGAGATAATTGTAATTATTTATGCATTATAACAATATTTCAGGAATATAATTATGTTCATATTTGATTAATGGTTTAGTAACATGAATCTGTAATGGCCATGCTAAAAGAAAAGTGACATTCGGTAGCTCTGATGTGACCTGAACAATATGGTCACATTAGATTATTAGGTTTTGGATTCTCTCTCTGAATATATTTTTAGAATAAAAAACCACATAATGATTCATATAATATAATTAGATGAATTCAGAAACAATTAGACTAACTTTAAGATATTATTTGTGGTATATTTTGGAAGAAAAATGTATAAGAAAGTATCAAAGTGAACTAGTGGTGGAGAAAAGTTCGGAAAATGAACCAAATATTCCAACTATCATTAAGGATAGTCATTCCACCTAGAACATACCTTACCTGAGGTAATAAATTTTTTCATTAATCTTTCTCTTAAATGGGAATCAATCAAATTTTGATATCTTTATACGATAAAATTCTATAGGGTATATTTGTATGAGATTTTTCTCTATCAACACCCACTTACCACCGTGTTGTGATGGGTACAGTTTATAATTTCCTAGGGGACAAGCTACCCAATCTGCCCCTCTGAGAAATCACATTATTGTTGGGACTGATGTAGCTTATGAGCCAACTATTGAGTTTTCTGTTCTATGTGATGGTCTGGATATTTCAATGGCCAAAGCTACTATTAGAGATTTCATATAATGGAAATCAAATCTTATAAAGATACATGAGTTATTTATTTTTAATAAATTCATATGAGAAACATATAAAATTATATGATTAATGGTATTGAGTGAGTTATGATATTATATATGGATAAAGTCATCAAGAAAATAAAGGTTGAATTAATTAAATCATGTAAACCGATTGATAAACCAAAATTTCCTTCTGAGATTACCTTCCCCCAACCAATTCCAGATAAATATATATTATCATTAAAAATTCAGGGAGAGACCACATTTAAAGAAAAAACTATTTCTTACATTGAATATGAAGAATACAGAAAGGGAGTTTCCTTCACACGTGTAATTGGTCTGGAGACTCTAACGGAGATTCTCAAGCAAGAATGGTTGGGCATCTTAGTTGGGAATACATACCTAAGGTATATTTTCATTAAACGTCCATCCAAATAGTGAGATAAATATTTTTATTAAAGCTAATAACTATTAAAATTTTATACCTGAATTTATATGAAAACTATATTAATGGAATATCATATGAAGTGTGATTTGGATTCAATAATCTGTGTATCATTTCTATGCCAGAAATTATATTTAATGAGGAAGAAATTAGGAAAAAAACATGACTTACTAGAAGAGTTTAATTAAAAATAATCAGACGATCTAATAATTTTAATTCTTATACTGAAAGGATAAAACATTACAATCTAATCACATAAAATATTTTTTTATTTTTTTTCATTACTTAATAGTTCATGTTTTTTTAGGAAGCATTGGATGCTAATAGAACTAAACATGGTAACCCTATATATTTATTTTATGGATTCAATGAATGGAATTGATACTAACCCAAAACACATGATGTGTATTGTGAATATTTAAAACACTACATTAAACATTTTATAGATAGACTTATGATTATATGATCATTCAATGTTTTAATGAGAATTTGGATTCGATAGGGCGATCACAAAATACATTCTAAATAATGTCATGAAGTCGGTGTATGGAAAGCTAAAGCCTGTGGATTACAGAAAAACAGAAATAAATTAATGTATATATAGAAATATTTAACCATAAAAACATTTCAAAACAATTTAGTTTTTTTGGTCAATATTTTTGCAATGTCGGAAATAAGATAATCTAATTGATTGGGGATATTTTTCTCGAAATGTTTAGAGAGAAATCATAATGCATGAACTTCCAGCATCCCCCAATACATAATTTCATAAAGTAATTAAAATTTTATTAAATGTATTTCATAATCATTATTTTTCCAATATTTTCTTTGTACTATTAATTTGACTGAAAAAATACATACTCAAAAGAAAAAATAAATTTGTTTAGAGATGATTGTGTAGTGTACCTTTTGTCAAAATGCTAATCGACCAAACAATTATCTGATTTCCTTCTATGTTTTTTATCTAGTATGATTTTTCACCTATGTAAGATATTTTTGGTGTCAAGAATTAGTGTCTGGATTATTATATATTATTTTTCATCTCTTTCTCAAGGATAAGGGTATTGTATGAAATAAATCTTCAGAAGCACTTACCTACAAATAATAAAATTTTTGGGAAATCAAAAGGCTTAGGTATAGGTGGAGGTGAAGGAAGAGGTGGAGGCATAGGTGCAGGTGGAGGTATATTTAGAGTTGGAGGACAATGTGGTGTAGGAGGTAGAGGCGAAGACCGAGGGGTAGACTCATATGGAGGAGGATAAGAAGCATTGGCTAGAAAATAAAAAAATTAATTGTTAATGAATTATAATAATTATTATACCATGATTTTGTTTGAGAACAATTGTTTAAAATTACACACAACACATTTCACATAAGATAAGTTCCATTGTGTGTCTTTCCAGCTTATAAAGACATTATAGTAAAAAATCATGTGGCATACTCAAAACTGAGAAAACACATTTGGTTTGTGTATTTACATTATTAAAATTATCTATACATAATTTTTGGTTTAGAGACCACTGAAAACTCAATCTGATGTATGGTGTGATCAGTATGACTCCAATATCTGTTATTAGTTTAAAATAGAAATTTTAATAAAAAAACTTACACTCACTAAATTCTGAGAAAACACAATCGGTTTATCTAGATAATTTGGGACAAAGATTCATAATTAATTTGTGATGTATAAGAATTAGTCTCATATCAAACTAACACACGATTCCACCAGTATGGATCATAGTGTGTGATTCCAGTTTAAAATTGCATTTTAGTAAAAAAAAAGTTCATACTCAAAAACAAGTAAATACATTCATATTGTTTTGATACATTCGGAAAATGATACATGATCCATTTGGGTTTTGTATCATTGAGTCATGCCTCAATCTAATGCACGGTGTGACCAGTATGACTCCATGTTCATATTTCTTATTCAAAATAGACATTAATTTTTTTAAAACTAACATAATCAATACCAAGAAAACACATTTATATTATTATGGTACATTATTAAAAAGATACATATATCATTTTTGCTGTTCTAGGATCATCCACACCTCAATCTTATTCATGGTGTGACATGTATGACACAAAGGGTTTGTTATTGGTTAAAAATTGTCATTTTAATACAAAAAAGTGGAACTCATTGAAAACCATGAAAATATACTCATATTATCTTGATAAATTGGTATAAGGATTCATAATAAATTTTTGGCCTGTATGAATCAGTCTCCAATCAATATAAGACACAATTCCATCTGTATGGCTCAAAGTGTGTGTTTCAAGCATAAATTGACATTTTAGTAAAAAACACACGTGGTGTACTAAAAACTAAGGGAATGCATTCCAATTGTTTTGAAACATTATAAAAATGACCCATGAGTCATTCGGGATGTGTATCATTCATCCATACCTTAATCTAATGCTTGGTGAGACTTCTATTACTTCATGTGCGCCTTTTTATTCAAATTTAACATTAATTTTAGTGACAAAAAACATCTAACATACTCTAAACCAAGAAAACTCATTAGGATTGTTTATTTACATCAAGAAAAGGATCCATATTTTATTTTTGATGTATTGGTATCAGTTTAAGTTGAATCCAATTCACAGTGTGAACGGTATGACTCCAAGTGTGTCTTTTCATTAAAAATTGGCATTATTTTTAATCATAAAAACAACTAACATACTCAAAATCGAGAAAACATATTCCAATTGTTTTGGTGCTTTATTAAAATGATCCATAAGTTATTTGTGAGATGTAGATATTAGTCACACCTAAATTTGACTCACAGTGTGACTGGTATGACACAAAGTGAGACTTTTAATTCAAAATTTACATTAATTATAGTGAAAAAACAACTCACATACTCTATAATAGTGTTTTCGATTTATTGTATTTGGGTTAGAAATTATATTTCATTTTAATTTAGTATTTTTATATTATTTTGGTAATTTTTGTTACTATTTTTGTTGATGCAGTGTGTTTTTGTAGCACAGTAGACCTACTTCTGGTGATGCAAGATGCAGCATCATCACAATACAGTTTTCAACATTATCAGGGTTACAAAATTCTCTGATAAAGCTACCCTTAATTAGCACTTATATTGGTACTGATGAACTATATCTTTATTAGTGAATTTAAAAGCACTAAAAAATCATACTCTTATCTGTGAAAATAAAATCGTAGATAAATCATACATTTATCAATAGAAATATAGTGTTAACAAATCATACATTTAATAAAACATTTAAAAGGGCTGATAAATTGAATATTTTATCAGCTCTTTTAAGAGATCTGATATATGTTTGATTTATCAATGCATTTATTTATGCTGCTAAATGTAACCATTATCAGTGATTTTTTAGCTTAGATAAAATCCATGGACTTTTAACCATTCTAAGGTAGTCAGTGCTTTTCTTGCACTGATAATGGCAGAATCTAGAACTGTTAATGGTGTGCTTTATAGTAGTTTCTTTACCCAATTCATTTTAGGGAGATATACGTCTCACCCATATCTTAATAAAATCATGATTATGTGTTCCACTAGATCAAAAGAAATCATATCATAACCAATGAAATGAATTGGGTATGAAAAATATGCAAGCATATCATAACATGTGGGAAAATATTCATGTTTTATAATAATTTTATCCGAGCATTATCCAGGAAAAGAAGATGGTTTTATAAGTATATAACCTGTAAAAATATGAATGGGATTGATAAACATCATTCCTTCAAAATAAAATCCATTCATAAAAACAAAATAAATGGAACCTTTGGATAATTTCCAAGAAAGGTGTGATCTACCACAATGGTTTCTATATTATATTAAAAATAAAATTTTAAGATATTTTTAAATAATCAGCTGGAAAATATCATTTCGTCATTGAAAAAATATTTTTATTAATTAAATCCTTTTTAAAGCCATATTCATTGAACATAAAACATGAAAAATTATAAATATGATTGAATATATTTTGAAAAACATTTTACTTGAAAATTTAGAATGTAATATAGAAAAAAAATTAAAATGTTTTTTAACTTATAAAGGATGCTTCCAAACATTTTGAAAACAAAAATTCAATGAAAATACTTGGAAAACATAGAATGAAGGAAAGAAAAAAAATTGAAAAACTTTTTCTACAATATATAGAAATGATTCTGGTAGACATTTCGAAAACATTTTTAACTAAAAACTTATAAAAGTGGCATGGAAAAATTTTGAAATACTTTTTCATCAAAACATATAAAATAATCTTGAAAACATTAAAAAAATATAACATTGAAATGTTTTGAAAACATTTTTGTTTGAGGAAAAAAATAAAATTAAATAACTAGAATACAAAAAAAAATTATTTAAAAATAAACTTCTAAACCTATAATGGAAGCTTCTAGAAAATTACAGTCATGATGGAGTGTATGTATGTACTTTCCAAGCATTCCTTTTTCACCATAAAAGTTTTGATCAGTGACATGATCATAAAATGACATGATGATTACTTTTAAAATAATTTTTTTAAATAGTTAATAAATGGGTAACAAATCCATTTAAACATCATAGGATAAAAATAAAATATTTTTTAAAACATTTTTAGAAAACATTTTTTGGAAAGAACATAGACTTTCGACTTAAAGGAGAAATAATGTCAATTTTTTATAAAAGCATTTTCATAATTATATGAGGTACCAAAGATTTGAATAATGGTAACATTTTGTGTATATAACATGAATAACCATAGTGTAACAAATTTCATGATATGTTTTCGATGTGGAACATTACATTTAATCAATAGAAGCATAATCATAAACAATCTCGCCAAATGATTTGATTATACAAACAAACCATTAGCACTTTAGTAACATATAAGTATAATAAAATGGAAATAATAACATTAAATGAATCTTAAAATATCACCAAAATAATGAGATTCGTGATATTAAATTTCAAAGGTAGTATATACCCCTTATAAAAAATTATAGCTACATAACATGGCATGTGTCTCAAACAATGAAATTTGAGAAACAATTACTTTACTGATTTGGTATATTTTGATAAATATACCCCATGAAAGAAAGATCATAAAATGGATATGTAAATATCTATAAATATATGTATTGGAATAATATAATACAGCCATTGGATGTATACACACCACATATAAAAAATATGAGGTGAACATGGATTGTGTCTCACTAAAACTAAAAGTGAGAAGAGAAATCAATTACTACTTGAGTCACTCGGGAATTATAACCCCATGAGATAATAACATCTATTAAATATTTTAATAACATTAAATAAATTAAATTAATTACATAACATGTCATAGTTAGATATATACACCAAACAAAAGAATCAAGTGGTGAAATATTCATGTATCTCCCATAAATACAAAGTGGGATGACATTCCCTTACCTTATGTCTTTAATTAATTTATACACATTCAAACATCATGTTTAATAAACATAAGTTTATTATAAATATCACAGTCATAGTTATTATTATATATAATACCATATATCATTATATTATGACTTTATATTACATATATATTAAAAACACCATGTAAATGTTACATTTCGGGTAATAGCTGTTTCGCTTTTAAAATATGTTTTGGCTGGTTGTTGTTGATTATCTTAATTGGATCATGATTTAATTATTTAATGATTATAGAACTTGTTATAAATTTCATATATATACATTTAAATTTTATATATAATAATTTATAAAATATATAAATATGAAATGGAATACACCATTCATAGAGACGGTAGGCTATATGTACGCATTAATGTTGTTTCTATTTTATTTTCATATTCAAAGAACGAATCTAAATGAATTACATGATTGTATATATAAAAATATATAATATCATTCATGTAGAATTTTTATGTCATATATATCATATAATTTCACTGAAAACATCATTAAGAAATTCTAGCTATATAGAAAACGAATCACATCATTTTTTGGAGGCGGTAGTCCACTCATCCACAAACCGAGTTATCATATTTAAAAAAATGGAAATTTGGATGTTATATTTCATATATTAATTAAAAAACCATAAATACATCATAAATATCATATATATCCTATGATAATTTAGTTTCAATCATAATTCCCAACCATGAGAGGTGTTAAAGAAAAACCAAACCATATTGTTTCGTGAGGGGGTAGTTTTCTGTTCACCCGAACGATAATTTCTTTAACCAATAGCTGGATGTGTGTGAAATTTTAGGTATAAACCATATAATAAAAAGATATAACTAGATTTATGATACTCATGTTATCATATAATTAAGTAATAAGAATATTTTTGGGGTTATAGAATATAAGTAAAACAAAGAATCTTGAGGAAGGATGTTACAACTTTTTTGGGTAACACATCTTTGTTGACACCAATGGGATTCCATTGATGGATTTATTCACAAAAATAAACTTCTAGTATTAAGTTAGGTATGTTGGGATATTATTCTATAAATTATTGTGTGAGAAAAATATCTTTAGAGGTGTGAATAAGTGTGAGGGGTGAGTGCCTTGTTATAGTGGAGGAGGAGTAACATTCTTGTAAATTTTTGCAAATGGAATGCCTCCTATAAATTTCTCATGTCATGTAGATTAAATAATGTTTCAGATTATATAAAATGGAGTATAGGGTAGAGATATTTCAATACCCCAACTTTTGGTCATTTTTCTAGGTCATTTTGTCCCTTATGAATAAGATTTAGTCCTTTATTAAGCTAGTTTTTCTCTTCATAGTTGAAAGTAGTTTTATTCACTTATACTAATATTATTCGTAAAAAACCAGGTTGAACTAATGAATAATTATAAACTATTCTGATTATAAATATGGATTCCATTTTTCCAAATTATAATCACATAAGTGGCAGAAATTAATTTAGATTTAATCCTGTAGATAGCATGACAAAGTGTGGTTTTAATGTAAAAATATTCAAAAAAATTAAATGTTTTTATAACCAATTTCAATGTGAAATTAATTTTAATGAACTAAAATATATTAATTTATTTAAAATTTATCTAATTAATACTTCAAACCAAAATAAATTATAATTTAACTAAATAAATAAAATAGGAGAAAACATAGTTTTGAATTAACATTTTGTGTTTTTAACTATTCAATAAAAAATTATACATCCTAGAAAAATACTAAAATTTCACCCAATGTAAATATTAATATTCCAATTCAAAAAGAGTTTCTTTTTAAAATTAATATTATTAAAGTTTCAAAATTCATATTTAAAATGGGTTCTCTATTAAAAGTCATAAAAATTACATTTTAGAAAAATACGCCTTTTTATTCATAAAATTGGATTTATTATTATCTTATACATATCAAATTTATTGGATATGTGCACAGATAATTAATGAAAATATAATATATATATATATATATACATATATTACTAAACAAATTAATCAAAAATGGTTTTTTTTAATTTATTATTGTAAAATTGTGTTTGTATATAGAAAAATAGTTTTCTTAGAAAAGTGGCTTCTTTGTTTTCAAATAGTACTTACATAAACTTATACTAATTGAAAATCAGAGGAAATATTTTATATACATTTGTAAAAAATATTTTCCATGTATTGTTAATCTTATTCATAACATCCATTCCAAAAAGTAGGTGGTAGACATAATAGTATTTTAATCCTAATATTAGTTGTATCTTGTAGTCTGGTAAAACTGGACCTTGTGTGTAACCCAAACTATCAAAGGTACTCGATTTTCTTTGGTATATAAGAAAAAATTTAATGATTAATGTTTCCCATGATTATATATGTGTCAATTATTGAACATGATTTATTTGGTTTTTCCAAAATCTCATGAAAGACATAGTTCATTAATATAATAAAATCAATATTTTGTGTTGAGTGAAATGAAAAATTCCAACATATTAAAATAATTAGAAAAAAATAATTCAAAAAATATCATGGTGTTATATTATACCCCCTTAAAAACATTTTCCTCATCCATGACACTATTTTGAGGTAGTGTTTTTTTATTTTCATTTTTGAATTTATACCATAAGTGTTTCATGAGTATTGGAGAAAATTGGAGCGTTTGGGATTTACAGAAGGTGTTGTGTGGTTGGAATGTAGTTAAGGGAAATCTCTCTCCATTTACAATGACATTTTATGGACATTTTCATTTTACACAGTGGAAACTGCATGATAGGTGAACTAATTTTCAAATCATGTGGTCTCACTATACAGTTTATCCCTCATAAGAGTGAGGGATTCATAGTTTCCACGCGTTTTAGAAAACTGTATGGTCGAACCATGTAGGCTTTGCAGGTCATTAAGATGTGTAACATTAACTTTGTCCCCTATTCAATTTTAACCCTGAGACACCTCTCATCCAATACATGTGATATTTTCAGCCTTGGTAGCCTCCTCCAAGCATTATAATGACTTTTAACCTCAATCCTTCGGTTGTTTTAACCCTGATTATTCTAGGAAATATCTTATAAGTGTATTCCCTTAGGATTTATAACACTTTCAAAGGTCATTCCTAAATCATTATTTTGTTAATATTTCGTCCACAGAATTTTTGACCAAAATAGTTTTCACTATTTTTTTTGTTGGGGAAAATATTGATGATTATTTTCAATAAATACATTATAGGGTCTTATTATTCTGTTGTTATGGTTCTGACCTGATTTATGGAATTTTTCAAGTGTGAGGTAAATTTTTATTTTCTTTTAGATGATTGTGTAATTTTTATAGTCTTTCATGGATTGTTAAATGTGTTCAATGGATTATTTTTGTGGAGATTAACACATTTTGGAAATGTTTTTCAATGAATATGTGATGAATGATGGGGTTTAAAATTAAATAAGATTAATTTCATGTAAGCATCATTGTGGTGTTTCATAAATATATTTCATTCCTCTTGTAAAAGGTGAGAAATAGGATTTTATTTTGATTTAACAGTAAAATTGGGAGGAAAGTGGGTTTTCAATGTTAAATGATTTTTATTTCATGTTGAATTATTTTTTGTTCACCATAAATTCATATTTGAATTTGAATAATGTTATAAAAATGATTTTGATGTCAGTATGATTTTGAAAGGGGCTTTCCTCAGGGAAATTTTTTTCATCACATATCTTTTCTTCTTGTGGTATATTAATTAGATTTCATAAATTTTTCAACTAGTTAAAAATGTATTTCCAAATAGATTTGGTTTATGTGGGAAATGGAATATTTTTTTTGTTTATGTAATGTGATGGTTTCCTTGTGAGCTTCGATTATTAGATTAATGTGAAAATTTAGAATTGTGAAAATACGAATATAGAGATTTCCTTATTTATTTTGATTCATTGAATGTGTATATGAATATTTGGATTTATGTAATATGTGAAATGTAATTTGATCACAAAGGGAATCTCGGGTATCTAGGTGGGTGAACTTGAACTAGTACTGTAGTTGATTTAGAAGGGGTGGATTCTCGGATTCTTAGAGCAAGATTAATGATTGGAAAACTAATTAAACACTTCATATGATAGAAGAAAACTATAAATTTGAATGATATATTCTCAATTGGATCATACATGAGTACACTGTTGGACTACTAGAATGTTAGATTAGATCCTCTCCAATGGATCCTACATGGGAATGTTGTTGGTAGTTGTGTTGGAGGATTTTGATCACCCAGGTATGATGTTCATTAGGTCCCATTTTTTCTAGTTACCAATATGTATTTTTCCATTAGGCTCTCTTGTGAAAAATTTCTTATGTGATATAGTACTGGCCTTCGATATATGGTAGACCTTGTGTATATTTTTATTTCAAGAAATATTATCTGTGAAAATGGGTTTTCATTGAAAAGTGTTTCATAGGATTGTTTTCTTTAAAATAATTTCTAAAATTGTTTCTACTGTTATTATGAAAATGTGCATGTTAATTTTTATCCTAATTATATTACATGGAATAAATTATTTTGGGTGGAATCCTATGGGGCTTTGGGTCACAACCGACATACAACTTCGGGTGTATGTAGACATTGTTATGTATGACCCAGGTATAGGAAATGTGTGTCTTTGTGGTGATGGTGGATCTAGTTACTAATATTTAACTTCTTATATGTGTTGGTCATTGCAGTAATGGGGTGATGTCCATCTTCTTTCATAAGGTTTTTGTGATAGTTTTCTTATTTACATTTTTTTATTACCATTTGGTTTTGGTAAATGTTGTAAAAATATGAATCTAAAAATTATTATACCTTGATTGGTTATGGTTAATAGTTATTGTGATTTTTATTCCTGTTGGTTCTTTATAAATAAATAAATGGATAAAATAATTCCCAAAGTATATTTTTGATACATGGACACTATTTTCCTTCCTTTGGGGATTGGGAATGACCTTTGGCCTATGCCACGAACCAGATCAGGTGTTGGGATGGAAGGAAATCCAGTTTGGTTGATGAAAAAATGGTATTAGAGTAGGTAAAGCTCGTTTGGGTCATGTTATTTGGGAATTAATTAATATATACCATAGATATCATTATTGGGGAATGATATTCTAGTACTGATTGGTTTTTTTGTCCATCAAACCTCAGTATAGGACTGAAATCACCATGGGATATTTGGGTTTGATTTTATTTATACTCTAGGTGAGGCATACAGGATTCAACTATATATGGATACTAGGGTGGCAGTGTAGTGGATTTACATTCCTTTATATTATGATGTATTTGGTTTTTTTTATTTATGGAAGTGATTGAGTTTTTTTAATAATTTTTCGAAACGTGTGTTGATGGTTCTTCATGGTGGTTGTTGGTTGTTGTACCAAAATACCTCCCAAGAAAATTCATGTGCAACCATGGGAAGAAGATATATAGATTTCACCTCACTAATTGATCAGATTTTAGTGGAGGTAGTTGTTCAATAATTCCATTATTTGGGAAAGGAATGGCCTATGGTTCTGCTCAGGTTATAGAAACTGAACCAGGTCCTGTAAATGACAATGCACAGGGGTTCCACAAGAATGAGACTCCTTATTTCTGATGTATAATGGAACCTCAGAATGTAGAGGAGTGTATTGAGAAATGAGAATGGAAATTGGAATTAGATGAATTTTATGAGGCGGATAGAGTCTTCATTATTGTTGGGAGATCATAGTTGTATGTTCAGGGACTTAGTGTTGTAAGCTATACAGTATGAGCAGATTGTTTGAAAGTCATCAGGGTCATTTTCAATGAGAATTATTTTCCTGATATTTTAGCCTTTTCCAGATCCAGGGAGTTTATGAAGCATATCCCAGGAGACCAGTATGTGATGGAATATGCTAACTAATTTGCACTGTTAGATTGGTACATGCCTAAGATTTTTTATATTGAGCATATGAGGGATCGAATGATTGAGATGGGGTTGCATCCAAAAAAATGATTTCCATTTTTCTTATTCAGGATGAAAAATTATGTTGTGGTGGTTGGCCATTCCATTATGGTAGAAATTCATCATAGAAGCACGTCTGGATTATTTGGAGTGGAATCAGTAGTGGTACATGGATGTTTATCTGTAATGAAGAGGAAGTGGGGTGACTAGGGGAAGAAGGTAGGTGGTTGTTCAATCCATACATCCCATCTGTCATCATCTGGGACTTTTGATGCTAGGTTAATAGTGTGACATCAGTGTGGAATGGTGGGGCACACAAAGCCTAATTGTTCTTTTAAACTAATGCATTTTTAGTAATGTGGTGTTATGGAGAACTTGTATCATTTTTTAAGATTTTTATACCCATGTCAAAGTGGGTTACGATATGGGAATTCCAAAGGGATGACAGCTTAATCAGAACAATATATCAATGTAGGTTCCTAGTTTCATGCTCGTTGTTGTAGGGATGGATCATCATCCAGGATGAGTTAGTTTTGGTTAGAGACATATGTAAAGACACGTAAAATTCAAGAAAATTGTTTCTTAATTATCTTTGGATTTTACAAGAACGCAGTTTCTGACGGCTCTTGATTCTGAAGCCCGGTGTGCCCGGAATTTCTATCCGAAGTTTAGCTCGGGTACGTTCAATGAAAGAACGAGCGGGAAATTCTAACTTTTTAACCGGTGTTTGGAATCGAATTCTGATGGCACCGATGGAACCGCAGTTCTGGTAATTTCTTAGGAACACATGTTCCGGAGTTGCGTTGTCACGAGAGTAGATGATAAAAATTGTTGAAGTTTAATGTATTATTATTCTACAATTTTTATTTTTTTCTTAAAGTGTTTTAAGGTTTGGGTGAAGGTTGGGTAACTACCCAACATCCCAAGGGAGGTTATGAGGGTGGTGGGGCCAACATGAACCCCACCCCTTCAAATTCCTAACTCCCTCAACTTACCTTTAATGATGACAACTTGGCTTGAATTAATTAAGTGAAATTAATTCAAACCTTTGAAATTCAAATTCTTATATTGTGTTAACAAAATAAGTCTTGGGCTTATTTTATTTTGGGTAGCATCTTTGTGTTGAAGGGGGGAACATTCTTCTTTTCATTTGGAAGAACTTCATCTTCTGGGCGGAGAACTTTTCTACCACGACAAAGAACGTCGTCACGTCTTTCTTCTGAAGAGCGATGACGCACCATCCCTCATTCTTCATCCCACGTCAAAGGAAGGGAGACGTCGTTCCACCTCAGACAATCTCCATCTTCATCTACGAATCCTCTTTCCGTGACACCGACCCATGACGCGATGTATTTTTCTCCGCGACAGAAACCTCGTTCAAGCCACAATTGAGGTAGGGGATTTATTTTATTTTGTTCGAGATCACTCCCTTAATTATTTTTATTCTTCGTGAATATTTCCAACTGCTATCGTTTAACGAGAGGGGGTCGGACCGCATAAAGACAGCCGACCACCTCCTTTTTCCATGTTGGATTCTTTTGTGGGTTGAAATGGGTGTGGCGTGTTGCGGTTTCACCGCACGGGATCGTGCGGCAAGAAATGTGTGGCGTCGTCGCGCTGCGCCGTAAAATCATACAAGGACGTGACGTCGTCGCGCCGCGTCGGTGAAACCCGAAAATACCGCAGCCGGAGCGGGGTCGCGGCGGAGGGGCACGGTGCCATCGCACCGCGCCGGACGAACCAGGCCATGGCCGGTTCCGGGCCGCGGCGGAGCAGGGTGACCAGCGGCCGGTTCCGGGCCGATGGTGTCTACGAAGGAGGAAGGATCGGCTGTCGTCGTTCCTTGTTGGCGGAACCGGCCAACCGGTGTGGGCCAGCCGGACAAAAGGAAAACTGGGGGATTCAATTGCCTCGGCCGGCCAATCAAGTAGCCCCATTAATTGGGCCGCGGTTACAGGGAAACCGGTGGCGCCCCCCCCCCCCCCCCCCCGCGAGGCGGAACGGCTCGGCCGTTTGGTCGAGCCAGCTGGCGCCACGCGCCAGCACGCTGGGTCTCCGGCCAGGCCGGGCCACACTGGGTCTTCGGCCAGGCCGGGCCACGCCGGGCCGCGCCAGGCCGTGCCGACCGGGGGGGTCTTGGGCCGGGTCGGTCCAGGCCGGAAACCCCCGTTTTCGGACCGTCTTTGGTATTTTTCCCATAACATGGACTAAGGACCTCGTATCTATGCACCGTCAGTTGCGTAGTGATCCTTGAAATGAGACGGTCGTTTCGGTATACTGAACTCTAGGTTTCAGAATACATTGGGTTCGGCCGGGTTGGTTCGTACACGAAACCAACCGGGCCCTCAGAGCGGAAATGCTCATATCTTAAGCTCCGGATGTCCGATTGACGTGCCGTCGACTTTGTTGGATTCCTCTAAGTGAGACAGATCTTTTGGATTACTCCACCCGAGGTTTAGACACAGGTGGAGTACGGTCGGGTTTGTTTTACCTTAAAAACCAACCGGGCCCCTCGGACGAAAAGGCCAATAACTCTCAGACCGGGCGTCTGATTGACGCACCGTCTACGACGCTGAGTTCCTGTTGACGATACGGAACGTTTGGATACATCAACTCTGAACTATGTGTCAGTTGATGTATCAGCCTCTTGGCTCGTGGAGCGGACCCTCCCGAACGAGCTTGCTGTGTGCGGGAACCCTAGAGCTGGCTGTGTTTACAACTGTGACGACAACGACGGTACAAAAATCCTCAGTGGATTCGACGGCGATGACTACAGCACTCAGCAATCCTATGTGGATCAGTGCTTCTGATCCTGTGTGGGTCTGATCCTATGTGGGTCAGCGCTCAGCGGTTCTGTGTGAGCCAGCGCCTACAGATCCTATGTGGGTCTGATCCTGTGTGGGTCATTGCGGGGGTTAGTTACCTATCGATCCTTTGTGGGCCAGATCCTTTGTGGGTCATTGTGGGGGTTAGTACCTGTCAATCCTTTGTGGGTCTGATGGCTTAGATGAATCAGTGGATATATCTGATCATCTCTATCATCATACGAAGAAGTATACCTATGTGAGCTAAATATTGATTGCTAACCTGTGTGGATTATGAATTGTTTCCCTGTGTGGACTAGTTTGTGCTTGAGCTCGGAGGTTGGAGTGTACTGGAAATGGTGACTTAGGTATATGTATGGGCATTTACCTAAGTAGAATCGAATGTTACTTTGTGATTGTATCTTTCCTCTTTGGATTATCCTTTGTGGATTTTGGGAGACCGTCAGGGGTCTCGGGGTCCCTACTGAGTAGCTTATACTCACCATTACACAGGCTATGCCCACACTACGTTGTGTTGGTTGTAGACGACGGACAGTGCAGATCGTGGTTGAGTCTTGTGGAATAGGACGGTGCCTGGAGGTGGACCACTGGACAAGACGTATTCGGAGCGGTCGGCTGGACCCGAGGAGCAGAGGAGGCTATCTGTACTCACCCTTCTGGTGGGATTTCCAATGGACAGCTCGGCGTTGCGACTTTACTTTACAGTTGTTGTTTCCCTTTCTAGTTGTACTTTACATTCAGTTTGGGTTTGTATATTAGCCCACTAATTTTCCGCACTTACTGTTGTACTCTGTTTTTACTTATTGTATACTTCTACTGCTTCCTTGCTCTGTGGTGTTTTTTTAATTTACAAAGGCAATTCCTTCCATTTTTATCGGGAATTTACGCCTTGGTGCTAGTTGCCAGCCCCTGGCCTATGGAAGGCGGGCTTGTGGTAGTCACGGCACCGGGCCTGAGGACGGGTCGTGAAAAATTGGTATCAGAGGAGTTCGGTTCTACCGCAAAACTTGGGACTCTGATCTTTTTCTATGTGAAGCAATTGTGTTTAGCGTATTGGGTGTGGTTATCAATCCAGGGAGTCCAGTGTTGGTGCGGCGGCCGACGTATCCGTACACCAGGACCCTGACATCTGATTTCTGACTTAATGAACGGAAACATTGATTGCATGTGTGTTTCGAGTTTTCTATGTGATTACTTTGTGTCAGCTCACCAGGTATACTGTTCTGACTATGGCGCACCTGTTTCCTTTTCAGGATGGCCCCACGACGGCTGCCAGCTAGGGTTCCGAGAGTTGAGCGTGACGACAACCCACCGAGCGACGAGGCCTCGGGGCATGGCCCTTTGACAGTAGTGGCACCGACGGTAGCTCTACCCACCGAGCCACCGATGCATCCAGCCCCATCTGCTGACGATGCACGTCGCCTTAGTGAACTACATGAGTTCCAGCGCCAGCGACCACCCAGGTTCTGTGGGGAGACGGACCCCCAGGCAGCCGAGGACTGACTGGAGGCAGTGGTCAGAGTTTTCAGGTTAGTGAGGACACCAGCAGACCTCATGGTGATCCTCGCAGCGAGCCTACTGCACGTAGAAGCATGCAGATGATGGATATTGATGCTCCAGGTGCACGATGAGGCATCTCTCCACATGACGGACTTTGAGGGCATCTTCCACTCGGAGATCATCCCAGCCACACTCTGTGCGGTACGCATCCAAGAGCTTCTTCAGTTGCGGCAGGGCAGCATGACGATCGCCCAGTACTCAGCGAGATTTACTGATCTCTCGTGGTACTCTACAGACATGGTACGAGACCCATTATTCTGGGCCCTGGCCTTTGAGCAGGGCTTGAGACACATGGTCAGGGCATCGCTGATCTCCCCCAGCATTTTGACTTAGAAAGGAGTACTGGAGTGAGCCCTTTTGATCGAGAGATTTCTTGCTGAGTCTACACCAGTGTCGAGACCCACCGCAGGGTGGCACATAGAAGAGTCTTCTACAGCAGGAAGTCGAAGGATGACTCATGGGTCTAGGCAGACTAGACCCTCATGCAGATGACCTCAGGACACTGGCTCAGCAGTGCGGGGCACACAGCGCGGAGCCAGTCTTTCAAGAGGCAGGCAGTGCTACTCGTGCGGCGGGCAGGGCCACATGGCTCATGATTGCCCGAACCGTTGTGCCGAGGAGCATCAGACGGTTGAGGGACCACCGAGGCAGAGGCAGAGGGTCGACCGTGGCGGTCTGCAGGGAGAAGGCGGACGAGGTAGAGGAGCTGGCCGAGCAGCAGGTGGTGGGCAACACTTTGAGGCTTTACCACCACCACCACCAGGAGGTCCACCCCGACCACAGGTAGCTGGCGGGCAAAGACAGGAACAGCTCCAGGAAGCAGAGGCCTATGACCACGACGCGTCTGAGATGATTCGAGGTACTATCTGTGTCTATTACACCCTTTCTGCAGTACTTATAGACACATGAGCGAGTCATTCTTTCATAGTCGCTCCTGTTGATTAGAGCTCGGAGATTCCGACAGAGCTGTTGGCTTGATCCTTACGTCTAGAGACTCCTACGGGAGCAGACTCGATGATTACACACTAGTGCCGATAGTGTGAGCTTACTCTAGGAGGCGAGAGCTTCGGTTGGGATCTTCTTGTAGCGGCGTCGAGGTCTTATGACGTCATCTTGGGTATGGATTGGTTGTCTATATTCCATGCACATTTTGACTATATTAGGCGCAAGGTGCAATGTGTACGCACCGACGGGAGCAGGTTCACCATCACCAGCGAGAAGGGAGCCTTTGTAGCACAGGATGGACTCTCATAGAGGAGGGGACAGCCCATCACTCATCAGTTATCTAGCCTCATCCTAGGAGCAGTTGACGTGTGGAGTCCTGGTTTTCCTACAATGGGGGATCAGTATGCGGACGTTTTTCCCGACGACGTTTCGGGGCTCCCTCCACGCAGAGAGGTAGACTTTTATATTGACCTGTACCCCGGGACAACCCCGATATCGGCTCCAGCATATCGGATGGCCCCCGCCGAGATTCGAGATCTGCGGGTATAGTTGGAGGACTTCCATGGCAAGGGGTTCATCTGACCCAGTGTTTCACCCTGGGCTTCCCCGATTTTGTTTGCCAAGAAGGCGGACGGGAGATTGCGACTTTGTGTTGACTATCGTCGCATGAACCAGGTGACACTGAGGAACAAGTATCCACTACCGATAATTGATGACCTCTTTGATCAGCTCAAGGGAGCACGGTGGTTCTTGAAGATAGACCTCATGTCAGGCTATCATCAGCTCAGAGTTCGAGACGAGGACGTGCAGAAGACGGCCTTCAGGTGTCAGTATGGCCACTATGAGTTCTTGGTTATGCCCTTCTGCATGACCAATGATCCAGCTGTGTTCATGGCCCTCATGAACAGGATCTTTCAGCCATACCTCGATCGATTTGTCGTGGTCTTCATCGACGACATTTTGATTTACTCGACGATTGTGGAGGAGCACGCCTACCACTTGCAGGTTGTACTAGACACACCCCGAGAGCACCAGCTTTATGGTAAGCTCTCGAAGTGTCAGTTCTGGATATGCGAGGTCCACTTCTTGGGACACGTCATCTCTGAAGAGGGAGTTGCGGTGGATCCTGCAAAGATCAGGGTAGTGCTAGCTTGGGAGCCACCCAGGAGCGTGACAGAGGTGCAGAGTTTCTTGGGACTAGATGGATACTACCGGAGATTTGTGCCAGACTTCTCCAGAGTTGCGGCACCACTCTCAGCTTTGATGAAGAAGGGGAAACCCTTTGTATGGTCAGACAGATGTCAGCAGAGCTTCCAGGAGCTGAGACAGTGATTGACCAATGCACCAATCTTGAGGTTTCTTGAGGAAGGCGTTGGGTACGTAGTCTACTATGATGCATCAGGGACCGGACATGGATGTGTCCTGATGCAAGAGTGGGTCGTGATCGCCTATGGATCACATCAGTTGAGGCGGCATGAGCAGAACTACGCTACCCATGACCTGGAGTTAGCAGCAGTGGTTTTCGCTATGAAGACATGGAGACACTACCTAATGGGAGAGCGCTTTACAGTCTTTTCTGACCATCAGAGTCTCAGATACATCTTCTATCAGAAGGATCTGAATCTGAGACAGCGGCGATGACTCAAGTTCCTCTAGGACTATGACTTTGAGATAGTCTATACTCTTGGGAAGGGAAACGTGGTAGCCGATGCCCTCGGTAGGAGGATGGGCATTCAGCTTCTTGAGGAGGAGACAGAGCAACTGGCCTCTTTGCAGATATCCTTCGTGGATAGAGATGGAGCAGCCTTCCTTCAGTCTCTCACAGTCACTACTCCACTACTACAGTGGGTCAGAGAGGCACAGCTTGGGGACGCTGACTGTGAGACACGGCATGCAGAGATATCCTCTGGATAGGCACCTGATGGTTTTTTCCTTTGCAGAAGAGCACGACGTCCTTTTCAGAGGATGTACCATGGTACCAGTTACATTACGGGAGCATGTGATGAGAGAGTTTCACACTTCTCCTTTAGCGGTAGATCCTGGAGTGGCGAAGATGTACCAGGATCTCAGGCGACAGCACTGGTGGCCTGGCATGAAGAAGGCTGTGGCAGAGTTCGTTTCTCGATGCCACACCTTCCAGCAGGTGAAGGCTGAGCACCAGGTACCAGTAGGCATGGTACATCCCTTAGAGGTCCCGGAGTAGAAGTGGGACGGAATATCTATGGACTTCGTGACTGGACTTCCACTCACTTCTAGAGGTCACGACTCTATTAGGGTGATTGTCGACCGACTCACCAAGTCGGCACACTTCTTACCCATCAGAGATCAGGGCTCAGTGGAGATCTTGGGATGAATTTACGTTCAGGATGATTGTACAGCTTCATGGTGTGCCATCATCTATCATCTTCGATCGAGATGCTCTCTTTACTTCCCGGCTTTGGAAGGGGTTATAGGAGGCATTCGAGACACATCTACGTCTGACCACAGCGTTTCACCCTCAGACGGATGGTCAGACGGAGAGGACCATTCAGACTCCCGAGGACATACTCCACGCATGTATCCTCGACCTTGGTCGCATCTGGGAGGACCACCTACCCTTGTTGGAGTTCGCGTACAACAACAGCTACCACTACACCATCGGGATGGCACCATACGAGGTGTTGTACGGCCGACCTTGCAGATCTCCTTTGTGCTGGACAGATCCTGGGGAGTCAGCACTTATGGGACCGAAGATGGTCCAGGCTATGACAGAGAAGGTCCAGGTCATCCAGGAGCGGATGAGGACAGCTCAGAGCCGGCAGAAGTCTTTTGCTGACAGGAGGCGGAGGCCACTAGAGTTCGAGGATAGCGACCACATCTTCTTGCGTGTCTCACCTCGACGTGGATTATGGATATTTGGTCGAGGCGGAAAGTTGTCTCCACGCTTCATCGGACCATTCTAGGTCCTCAGCAATATTGGCGAGGTGGCTTATCGCCCGACTCTACCACCTCAGTTTCACCGGGTGCACGACGTCTTCCACATATCTCAGCTGAGGAGATACGTGCATGACCCGACGCATATCATTGACTATGGGGAGCTTGACGTTGATGATGGGGCGACTTTTGCGGAGGTTCTAGTGGATATCAAGGATCTAGAGGAGCGGGTCCTCCATGGACGGTCGATTCCTCTAGTGCGCATCAGATGGCAGCACGGGAACCTCCATGAGAGCACTTGGGAGCGGGAGGCTCAGATGCGTGCTCAGTACCTACATTTGTTTCCCTAGCTTATGATGTATCTTTACGGGAACGTAAAGACCTGAGGTGGGAGTAATTTAAAGACCCTTAAAATTAAAGAATTTTTTTTTCTTAATTTTTTTTGGGATTTTACAAGAATATAGTTTCTGACGGCACTTGATTCTGAGGCCCAGTGTGCCCAGAATTTCTATCTGAAGATTAGCTCGGGTACGTTCAATGAACGAACGAGTGGGAATTTCTAACATTTGAACCGGTGCTCAGAATCGATTTCTGAGGGAACCGATGGAACCGCAGCCCCGGTAATTGCTTCGGAACACCTGTTCCGGAGTTGTGTTTTCATGAGAGTAGATGAAAAAAATTGTGGAAGTTTAATGTATTATTATTCTACAATTTTTATTTTTTTCTTACAGTGGTTTAATGTTGGGGTGGAAGTTGGGTAACTACCCAACTTCCCAAGAGATGTTATGAGGGTGGTGGGGCCCACACGAACCCCACCCCTTCAAATTCCTAACTCCCTCAACATACCATTAATGATGACAACTTGGCTTGAATTAATTAAGTGAAATTAATTCAAACATTTGAAATTCAAATTCTTATCTCGTGTTAATAAAATAAGTCTTGGGATTATTTTATTTTAGGTTGCATCTTTGTGTTGAAGGGGGGAACATTCTTCTTTTCTTTTGGAAGAACTTCATCATCTGGGTGAAGAACTTTTCTACCAGGACGAAGAACGATGTCACGTCTTTCTTCAGAAGAATGACGACGCGCCATCCCTCGTTCTTCTTCCCACGTCAAAGGAAGGGAGACGTCGTTCCACCTGGGAATCTCCGTCTTCGTCTACGAATCCTCTTTCCGCGACACCGACCCGCGACGCGACGTCTTTTTCTCCATGACAGAAACCTCGTTCAAGACACGCTCGAGGTAGGGGATTTATTTTATTTTGTTCGAGATCACTCCCTTAATTCTTTTTATTCTTCGTGAATATGTCCAACTGCTATCGTTTAACGAGAGGGGTCCGGACCGCACAACGTCAGCCGACCCACATCCTTTTTCCATGTTGGATTCTTTTTTGGTTTGAAATGGGTGTGGCGAGGTGTCATCGCACCGCGCGGGATCGGGCGGCAAGAAATGCACGGTGCCGTCGCGCCGCGCCGCGAAATCATACAAGGACGTGCCGCTGTCACGCCGCGTCGGTGAAACCCGAAAATACCATGGTCGGAGCGGGGCTACGGCGGAGGGGTGCGGTGTCGTCGCACCACGCCGGATGAACCAGGCCGCGGCCGGTTCCGGGCCGCGGTGGAGCAGGGTGACCGGCCGCCGGTTCCGGGCCGCCGATGTCGGTGAAGGAGGAAGGACCGACCATCGCCGGTCCTTGTTGGCAGAACCAGACGGCCAGTGCGGGCTGCCCAGGCAAAGGGAAAACTGGGGGATTCAATTCCCTCGGCCGGCTAAGCGAGCGGCCCCATTAATGGGGCCGCGGTTATAGGGAAACCGGGGGGGCAGGGCCCCCCCGTGAGCCGGAATGGCTCGACCGTTTGGTTGAGCTAGCTGGCGCCGCGCGCCAGCGTGCCGGGTTTCCGGCCAGGCCGCACCGGGCCGCGCCGGGCCGGGCCCTCCCGGACCCAGGTCGGGTCGACCCGGACCCAGTTCGGGCCGACCGGGGGGGGTCTCGGGCTGTGTCGGTCAAGGCCCGAAACCCCAGTTTCCGGACCATCTTCGATCTTTTGCCCATAACATGAGCTACAGACCTCTGATTGACACACCTTCAGTTGCGTTGCGATCCTTGGAAAGATACGGTCGTTTCGGTATATCGCACTCTAGGTTTCGGAATACTTTGGGTTCGGCCGGGTTGGTTCATACACGAAACCAACCGGGCCCTCGGAGCGGAAACGCTCATATCATAAGCTCCGGATGTCCGATTGACGTGTCGTCGACTTTGATGGATTCCTCTAAGTGAGACAGATCTTTTGGCTTACTCCTCCAGAGGTTTGGACGCAGGTGGAGTAAGGTCAAGTTGGTTTTACCTTAAAAACCAATTGAGCCCCTCGGACGAAAAAAACCAATAACTCTCAGACCGGGCGTCCGATTGACGCGCCGTCTGCGACGTTGAGTTCCTGTTGACCATACAGAACTTTTGGATACATCAAATCTGGACTATGTGTCAGTTGATGTATCAGCCTCTCGGCCCGTGGAGTAGACCCTCCCGACCGAGTTTGCTGTGTGCGGGAACCCTAGAGCTGGCTGCGTTTGCTACTGTGACGATGACGACTGTACAGAAATCCTCAGTGGATTTGACGGCGATGACTACAGCCCTCAGTGATCCTATGTGGATCAGTGCTACCAATCCTGTGTGGGTCCGATCTTGTGTGGGTCATTGCTCAGCGGTTCTGTGTGAGCCAGCGCCTACAGATCTTGTGTGGTTCTGATCCTGTGTGGGTCATTGCGTGGGTTCGTTACCTATCGATCCTTTGTGGGTCAGATCCTTTGTGGGTCATTGCGGGGGTTAGTACCTATAGATTATTTGTGGGTCCGACGTCTTAGATGAATCAGTGGATATATCTGATCATCTCTATCGTCATATGATGATATATACCTGTGTGAGTTGAATATTGATTGCTAACCTGTGTGGATTACAAATTGTTTCCCTGTGTGGACTAGTTTGTGCTTGATCTCGGAGGTTGGAGCGTACTGGAAATGGCGACTAAGGTATATGTATGGCCATATACCTAAGTAGAGTCGGATGTTACTTCGTAATTGTATCTTTCCATTGTGGATTATCCTTTGTGGATTTTGGGAGACCATCAGGGGTCTCGGGGTCCCTACTGAGTAGTTTATACTCACCCCTACACGGGCTATGCCCACACTATGTTGTGTTGGTTGCAGATGACGGAGAGCGCTGATCGTGGTTGTGGCTTGAGGAACAGGATGGTGCCTGGAGGTGGACCACTAGACGAGACGTATTTGGAGCGGCCGGCTGGACCCATGGAGCAGAGGAGGATATCTGTACTCACCTTTCAGGTGGGATTTCCAGTGGACAGATCGGAGTTGTGGCTTTACTTTACAGTTGTTGTTTTCCCTTTCCAGTTGTACTTTACTTTCAGTTTGGGTTTGTATACTGGCCCACATACTTTCCGCACTTACTGTTGTACTCTGTTTTTACACTTCTACTGGTTTCTTGCTCTGTGGTGTTTGTTTACATTACAAAGGAAATTCCGTCCCTTTTTATCAGGAATTTACGCCTAGGTGCTAGTCGCCAGCCCCTGGCCTATAGAAGGTGGGCTTGGGGTAGTCACGGCACGGGCCCCGAGGACGGTTCGTGACAACATAGGCTAGTGGATGTTCTTCGGGTGAGGCTGAGACAAAAAAACACCATGTGGTGGATCATGTTCTAGAGGAATCGGATTCAGGGCATGTGACAGTTCGATTTACCATTCTTATTCATTCATCATTAGCTTTTTTTATATTGGGTATTTAGTTTATTTTATTTATTCCTGACTTATTGATTTGTTAATTTTTTCAACCAAGCTTATTCTTTATGTTATGGATTTGGTAACACCTCTTAGTATGAAGTGTGAGTAGGGTTTCATTTGTCTCTCTTGTGCACTCACCATGTCCGGGGTTGATTTGGAATTTGAATTCCCACTTTAAGAAATGATCATGTTTAATGTGAACATTGGTATAGATTGGATGGTGTATTTTCAGGCATACATTGATTTTTATTGATGGTGAGTAATTTTGGTGGCACCTAATGGAATTACCAATGTTTATTTAGGTGAATGGGATCCTCGGTCAGGATGAGATGGACCTCTACTTTTGGAATAGGGAAAACTCATCTTTCTTATGTCTTCACTCAAATTGATGGAATATGAAGGTCACCTGAGGGTGGATTACCTCATTTTGTGGATGAGTTCCCAATTGTATTCATAGATGATTTTAAGGTCTTATTCTAGAGAGAGATGTGGATTTCTCTGTTGACTTGGTGTGTGGAGAATATCTGATATCTCTTCAATCATACCATATGTACTGTATTGATTTTATGTAATTAAATGTACAAATGGATGACTTCAAATCCAAAGGATTCTTTTAGCTAAGTGTCTCACCTTCATCCACCCCATTTCTATTTGTGAATAAGGATGATGGATCTATCTGGTAGTGCATTGATTATCGAAACCTGAATCATATAAAAATTAAGAAAACAATACTGATTTCCACAAATTTATAACCTTTTCGAATTTTTTATGGGAAAATATGTTTTTTATTATTGACATTCATTCTGGATATCACCATGTCAGGTTTATATTGGTGGATGACTTTAAAATACCCTTCTGAAGAAGGTACAACCATTTCAAGTACTTGTTCATGCCTTTCAGGTTGAAAAAAATGCTCCAGTTGTCTTTGTTGAACTAATGAATATGTTATTCCAATAGTATTTTGAATGTCTTTTGTGGTGTTTTTTAGATGAAATCCTTGTCTATTCTAGAAAAAAGGATGAACATGAGTGGAATTCGATGATTGTGATAGGCACACATCAGAATCGTTATCTCTATGTGATGTTTTCAAATTACACCATCTAGACTAGGGAGGTGATGTGTTTGTTTCATGTGATCTTAGGATGAGGGGTTTTTGTGGACCTTGAGAAGATTAGTGAAGTAATTTTATGGGAACAACCAAAGAAATTTTTTGAGATTCAGATATTGTTGGTCAAGAATGATATTGTATGATGTTTTTTGGAGATATATATAAACTTGCTTTATCTATGACAGTGTTCACCTTAAAAGGGGTAATGTTTGAATAGATCCTGGAGTTTAAAGCATCCTTTAAATAGCATAATTGGAAGCTGGCCACTAACCCAATTTTGACCATTCTAGAATATGGAAAGGGTTATGTGGTCTATTATAATGCCTCAAGTAAGGGTCTTGGGTGTTTGATGATGTAATATTACCATGTGCTGCCTTATGGTTCTCGCCAACTCCAACCACATGAAAAGAATTAACAAACCCATGACCTAGAGTTAGCAGCAGGGATTCATGCATTAAAAATGGTCCCATTATATTTTTCGGTATATTTTATTGGATTAGTCCGATCACAAGAGTTTGGCCTATATTTTCTCGTATAAAGATATGAATTTAACGTAGGGTTGTTGGGTAATGTACCATCCGGGCTTTCACTTTGATATAGTCTATACCTCAATTAAGGGTAACGATGTGGTAGATTCTTTGAGCAGGAATGTGCCAGTGAATGTACTAAAAGTGTCATGTGATGAGTAGACATTGATGGGTCTTTTCTCTCAAATGCATCTCAAAACCAAAGAACACAGTGGAGGTGTGTTCTTGACCAGCGTGTAGTTGGTAACATATATTGTGGAGTTGATCCATCAAGAGAACCCAAGTGATGAGTTGTGCAAGAAGTCTATGAAATTTCCAAATGGTTGGGAGAATTCATGTGATTGTTGGTTTTCTCTTGAGGTACTTTTATTCTTCAAGGGTTACTTAGTGGTGATGTGGTCATTGAGGAAGCTAGTGATTCAGGACAACCACTACTCTCAATGAGTCATTCCACTTGGTGGCACAAAGATGTAATATAATGTGCATCAAAAGTTCTGGTGACTTTGTATGAGGAAAGATGTTGCTGACTTCAAATCACAGTGTTATACAAGTTAGCGTGTTAAGGAAGATATCAAAAGTCCTCTATTTTTCATTATCCGCTACCTATTCCTACATGGTAGTGGGAAGAGATCTCCACAAATTTACGGTTGGATTTCCTCGTACACCATACGGAATGAATTCCATTTTGGTATTAATCCATCATTTGACTAAATTATCCCATTTCATTCAAATTATAGGCTTTGACCAAGTGGATGAGTAGTGATGATTTTAATTTTCAGAGGTTATGAGGCTTCATTTTGTGTCTTCAAAAATTGTCTCTAGAAAGGATCCCCATTTTACCTCATGTTTTTTGGGAAGTCCTTCAGTAGGCAATGGGGTTACGGGTTAAGATTAGCATGGTGTACAATCCTTAAACGGATTTTCAGATAGAGAAGATGAATTATATTTTTGAATTCATTCTCTTGGAACGCATTATGGATTTTACTAGTTTGTGGGATAGCTATTTTGGATTTAATCAGGTTGAATATAAGAATAGTTACTAATCCTTTACTCGAATAGATCCTTTTGTGGTACTTTATAGTTAGTTGTGTCGGTCACCTTTGTATTGGGATGAGGTGGGTGAATCCTCATTTTTCAGATAGATCCCGGTGAAAATGACTTCTAATAAAGTAAATTTAGTCAAGCAGTGGTTGTTGATAGATCAGATTCATCACAAATCTTATTCTGAGTAGATTTTTGATATAAGCAGTTTTCTATGGGTGATTGGGTGTTTCAAAAACATGAACCTTGCTTGGGTCATAGTCATTCAGGTATGAAAGGGAACAAAACCCTAAGGTATGTTGGACCATTTGAGATTAATTAGTCGATTGGTAAGGTTTCTTACATGTGTTCTTTACCATCTACATTGATGTAAAATATTGACAACTTCCTTGTCCCCCAACTGAAAAGGTATAATCTGGATCTATCTTGTGTATTTAATTTGGAGTTAGAGTTAGAGATTATTTTCATTGTGTTTGAGGGTCTAGTGCATATTGTGGATTCATATGATAAATTTATTTTTGGGACGTTTATTCTATTAGATTGAGTGCTTTGGCATTATGGTAATGCAGTGCATGATACCTAGTAGAGAACGTCTTGGGTTGAATATGAGTACTATTTTTTTACTAATGAGGCATTGATTTTACTTTTATATGGTGTAAAGTTTCCATGGAAGGGGAAAATTGTCACATCTGTGATTTTATTTTTTGGTAATATATTTTTTATTTTTAGGTTAGTACTTAACTCTTGTGTTTTTGATGAGTTTTTTGAGAAAAATTGAGAGTTTAGGCTTGATAGTATATTGTGCATGTTTGGCTCATGGTTAATGGAAATCATGTAAACTTACCCAGGAAACTGTGTGACCAGTTTCATTTTTGGGTAGTGGACACCACTTGGTTGGAATATGGTTAGTCAATCTATATTGGATAACCATGCGACCAATCCCTCTTGTTATGTAAGGGGTGCATGGTTACCGTATGGTTTTGAAAACTGTGCAGGCTAACTGTGCATCCTATTATTGTCATTAAAAATTGTAATGTTACCTTTATTCCCTCTTCTATATTACCCATAAAACAAATCTCATCCTCTCTCATGGGTGTTCAGACATAGGAGCCTCCTACATAATTTCTTGATGCCTTTTATCATTAATCGGTATGTGGTTTTGACCCCAATTCTTCAAGGAACCATCACGTAATCCCATCTCCTCTTGATTTATACCTCTTTATAGGGTTATTACTACATCTTTATTGATACCCTATTTTTAGGGGGTTTTTAAAATAAATATGGGTGGATATTGTAATGTTGGGGAAAATATTGATGATTATTGTTTTATATTGCTTTTATAGGGTCTTGTGGTGGATGGGTTTTGGTTCTACACGGATTTTCAAAAAAATCAACTATAAGGTTGGAAGTTTTTTTATTTTTCTTTATTAGATAATTTTGATATTCAAGCTTGGTTACCTAATATGTTCTATGGATTATTTTTGCAGTGAGAAATATGTTTTGTAAATTATTTGTAATGAATATGTGATGGAAGTTGTTTTTCAAAAAGAAACTAGTATTATTTAATGTGTTATTGATTGTGGTCTTTCTTTAATATTTTTTATCCCTCATCTGAATGGTTTGAAATGGGTTTTCAATTATATATAATGATAAAAATTCGATGAAGGTGGGTTTTCAAAGTGAAGTGTTTTTTTATATTGGATTATTTGTTGTGGACCGTTGAAGAATCATTGAATTGTAAAACATGTTAAAAATGGTTTTCATGTGATTAAGATTTTGAAATGGGATTTTCCCATAGAAAATTTTTTGATCTCATATGTGTTACTCTTGTGTTATTTCCAAATGGATTTCATGAATTTTGAAAGTGGTGAAAATTTTATTTTCAAATGGAATAGGGGGTGTGGGAAATGGAAATTTGTTTATAGAAAGTGATGGTTTCCATGTAATCTTTGATCATTGGATAAATTTGACAATTTTGAGTTTTCAAAATGTTAAAGTGGTTATTCACTTGTGTTATTGTGATACATTGAATGATTATGTAAAATTGTTTATTGATTTGATATGTGTAATGTAATTTAAGCACAAAGCGAATCCTAGTTATCAAGCATGGTGAACTAGAACTAGTACAATAGTTGATTCAGAAGTGGCCAAATCTTAGATTTAAATAGTAAGATTGAAGCCTGCAATACTAAATAAGAATGTGAAACGATTAGAGACAACAAGAACATTGGAAAGTGTCCTCTCTATTGGCATATTCATAAGGATGTTTTCCAACAACTAGATATTTTGATGAGATCCTCTCAAGTGTCTCATGCACAATGATATTTTTTGTAGTTCAGTTAGTGGAATTTGATCATCGAGGTATGATATTAATAGGGTCTCATTTTTTCTAGTTACCTATAGGTATTTTCCCATGGTTCTCCCATGTGACATCATACTTATTTGATATGGTTATAGCAGTCATTATATGGTAGACCTTATGTATATTATTATTTTAAGTAAATTGATTCGTGAAAAGGGTATTCATTGGAAAGTTTTTCATATGATTGTTTTTATTAAATACTTTGTTAAAAATGTTTCAAATGTTCTTAAGAAAATTTGGATGTAAATTTTTCTTCAAATATTATAGTGTGGAATCTTCTCTTTTTTATGGCATCCTACTAGGCTTTTTCTCACACCCTACATACAAATAAGGTGTATATAGACCCTGTTATGAATGATCGAGGTAAGTTCACTATGTGTCATGGTGGGGATGGTGGATCTGGTTTCTAGTCATCCCATTCATTTAGGTGTTGGTGATGGTGGCTTGAGGGTTATGTCCCTCTAGTTGCATGGTGGATTTTGGGATATTTTTTTCTCATTTTGTTGTATAACTATCTTATTTTTGTAAACATTGTTGAAATTTGAATATGAAAATTTTTGTACCGTGTTTGGTTGGGGATATTAGTTATTGTGATATTTTTATTGTTTTTTATGAATAAATAAATTGGTGAAATCATTCCCAATGAATATTTTTGATATAAAATTACTTGTACCCATCCCATGGGAATCCAAAACACCCAATGATCCATGCCACATACTCGGTGGGGTGTAAAAATGAATGGTAGTTCGACTTGGATCATGATCTTTTCTCACTCAAATGTCATCTAGGTGTTTAAAATTTTGTTAATTGTATGTTACATTCATAGAAAACCTCGTTATATGAATAAATAATAAAACTTCATTTAGAATGGGAAATTTGGAATCATAATAGTTACCCAATGAAGCACATAAATATGTTTCAGCAAATGAGAACATTATTGGGAGTTGAAATCATGGTCATGGAAGAAAAGACTCAATAATCATAGATATTGATAAAGCTCAATTATCATAAAAACATGGTTGATCCAAATAAGGTAACAATCAAAAACCTAAAGTTAAGAAGCATGAAAGTGGTCATTGATATCACAAAAATGATGATAATAGTACAAAATTTTATTTCAAAACCCTTTTCTTAATGATTAATATTTTTTTCACAAGAAGATATACTTATGTGATTTCATTCCCTTTTATAAGTAAAAACCCTATTTGGTCGCTTCATGACCATTTTCCACTTCACCTCATTATCCAAAAAAGAAGTTAAATTTTTCATTCTCAAAGAACTAAAAGATCATGTGATCCCTGATAAGTCTTCCCATATAACTTTTGCTTCAATCAACATAAATTGGTTATAATCTGTTATCTAATATTTATAAATCATTATGTGGTAAAATAAGACATTGAACTCAAAAACGTCATCTGATGTTTTACTTAAAATTCCCATAACTAGTTAGACTTATAACCCTTTTGGAAGATGAAAATAATAAACATTATATATAAGGTAACTAAATTTATTGAAAATACCTTTTCATTGATCCCCTAAATATCATAAAGGATATCTTGGTTATCGCATACCAAACATGTAAATATGGTCATCATGTATTCTATTAAAACAAGATAATAACCTGAATTACGAAAAATCCTAATTGAAAACATGTATGTTTCTTTATTAGAATGTTAATTGTATGTATTCCTCAAATCCAAAATTATTTTAAACATCCTCAATTATTGAATAAACCACTTGTCAACAAATCCTTAATTACCTCTAATGTAATCATTACCTACTATTTTACTTATTCATATCAAACATATCTTTATCCAAGCTAAAAACATTTTTCCCAACATAAGGGACATATGAAGGGTTACCTTACATTAATAAAAATTTCCCCTTTCCATTAAATACCATATCTAGTTCATCGTAAACAGTCGATATATTTTATCAATCCTTAAGGGAAAACATATAATCCATGATTCATATAATAGTATTCTTGAATTTGTATACATATACTTCAATCATCCATCATTATTTAAAAACCATTTCTGAGAATTCATCATATTATCTATCAATAAACCATTACGTGTATGTATAATTTGAATCATGTATTAATTTTACTCAACCTCAATCTATTCATGCTTCTTACATTTAATTTAAATAATATTGGAAGAGCATCCCATACATTTCCCAAGTTGTTTGTGGTCTCTTTATCTTTAGCGGTATAACCAATACTCAAATACCATCCAGATTCTATTCATGGGATTCCCACTTTGGAAATCAATTTTCTTCATGACCATACATCTAAAGAATTCAATGTTTACCAAGTTCCTTCCAGTTCCTTTTATTGACTAAAACTAAAGTTAAAAGGGGTAAAATCAATTATCATAGAATAAAACCCCCAAATCATGAAAAATTGCTTCTATGATGTCTAAATAATTTCACATAATTCATTAATACATGAAACCTTATTTTTATCAAAGTTTATTCTTATTCATATTACACTTAAATCCGTTTTGATAGTTCATAAAGTGTTTTTGAATTCCCTTTGCATCTCCCCCAAGAGTGTCAATCCAGGTGTGCAGAAAGGCTTATTGTCGTGGTCTTGTTCTCGATTGAGTTTACATAAATATGCTGTTTTCATGGTTTTTACACCTATATACCCTTGTGTTAGAGCCATATCCACTTGTAGTATCCAATCATGGATTAATTTCTAGTAAACAACTCTTTTTATCCTTTACCCAATTTCTCAGATATTTTAATATACTTTATCTCATCGTTAGACTTATCCTTAGAGACATCCCTAGAAATATAATTAAAAATATCCCTAGGGATATCACTATCATTTTATCATCCATGTTTAAAAATCATGTCTAAACTATTCATTTAATAACAACTATAGTGAATCAGGATTAACAAATATGGATATTAAATCATTTTAAATGAATATTCATCACATTACAAAAATATATGCCTAAGGATCCTAATTTTTTATTGTCTTTGGAAACATGAAAAAAAATATTCTAACTCGTTGAAATATATTCAATGTTTCACACATAGATCTTCCCACTTATTACTTCTATATAAAATCATTCTTCATAAACTTGGTAATGAAATCATAATAACTGTTTGATCTCAGATACTCACTAAGGGTAAACAAAGGAGAACCATAATCATAACTTAAGATTAAGGGTATGAGAAAATTATAATAACATTTTAAGATCATAACATACATATTAAGATCATATTAATGAGTCACAGAATATTTTTTCATAGTTAATAAGACATGAATCATAAGGTAATCATGGTCATAGACCATGAAATTATAACATAAGAATAAGACCTAGAATTAGTGGTAGACACATAATCATATGAAATTATTTCCATAATAGTCATGCAATTTATCCCAAATAAATATTAGTTATATGGATTCACTCCCCATACCAACATAGAAGTCATGGATCACTCCCATGACCATCGTAGTAATCAACATTCACTCTGAAGGGCATCATACAGGATAGAGTCCTTTACTGAACCGACTTCACTTCACATTTTGACTATGTCTATCTCATGAGATATAAATATTTATCCAATTAAATATAATAAGATATAGGTCCCACCCACCTTATATCGATATCATACCTACATATGCAATAAGATTACTCAAAATCATATCATAACCAATGAATGAAAATCAGTATCATAAAAATAAAATCATATCATGACCAATAAGAAAATAAATAGGTTTAATAACAATTTCATGAAATCATAACCCATTAAAATAAGAAGGTTACATAAGCGTATAAATCATGGAAGATAAATTTTTTTCATAAAAAATCTCTTCAAAACAAAAACAATTCAATGATCGAATATGAATTGAAACTTTAGATTTTTTTTCAAGAAAGGAATGTGTAACATTAATGGATTTCATCTTGGAAGAAAAATAATTTTTAAATATATTTTCAATAAAATACTTGATAAAAATATCCATTATTATTTGAAAAGGCCATTTTAAAATAGAAAACCTTTTCAAACCCATATTATATGAAAGTAGAACTTGAAAAATTATGATGGAATCAATAAAATATTTTGAAAACTTTTTTCATTGAAAACTTATAATGGAATCTTTAAAACAATTTCAAAACCATTTTCATTGAAAATACATTTAAAATGTTCAAATAAGGCTAGAAATAATTTGGAAAAAAATTTAGAAAACTTATAGAATAATATTAAAATCATTTTGAAAGCATATTACCATGAAATCTTATAAAAGTGTCTTAGAATCATTTTTAAAACCATTTTCCTTGAAAACATATAAAAGAATCATGAAAACATTTAATAAATATTTTATACATAGAACATTTTTTAAAACCATTTTCATTGAAAACTGTTAAAAATACGAAAATTTCCAAATTATTTGAATTTTTTTCTTAAATATAAATTTTTAGGAAGAGGGTCATGATGTAGGGTAATTCCATACATGCCGAATATTCCTTTTCCCCTTAAAAGTTTAGTAAATTTCTTGATCATAAAATGTCATGAATTTTCCTTTAAAATCCATTTTTATAAATGGTAATAAAAGGTTAAAAGTTATCTTCTAATAATCATACAATAATAGTAAAACATTTTTTAATACATTTTAAAAAAAACATGGATTTGAATGAAATTAGATTTCCGACTGAAAGGATATATAAAGTGGTATTTTTATAAAACAAATCATAATTATCTTAAGTAGAAATGAAAAAAATGGTACCTTTAAATGGATATAACATGAATATTTAGAGGGTATGAAAATTTATAAGATTTATTGAGATATGGATCATAATATTCCATCAATGGAATCATAATCATAATCAATCTTGATAAGTGATGACATTAAAGAAATAAACTTTTTCAAATTTTAGAAACATTGAATCATAATACAAATGAAAGTATGAAATTAAATGAAGCATAAAATATAATTGAAATATTTATATTAATTATATAAAATTTAAATGTTAGTACGTACACCTATTAGATAAGTATAGGTTCATAACATTGCATGTGTCTCAAAGAATTCAAATTGAGACAAAATTATGTTACCGATTTGGAATCTTTTGAAACATCGACCCCCATGAACGAAAGATAATAAAATGGATATTAAAATTACAATAAATTTATATATAATAATAAAATAATACATATATGGGAATTATACACACCCCATATAAGAAATTTGAGATGATCATGGCTTGTGTCCATGAAAATTAAAAGTGAGACGAGAAAACCCTTACCACTTGAGTAATATAAGAATCCTGATCCCTGTGAAATATTTACTTAAATAAAATATTTTAATATCATTACATAAATTAATTTAATTATATATCATGTCGTAGTTCAGTATATACACCCCATAAAATAATCGAGTGGTGAATATGTCATGTATCTCACGGAAATAAAAAGTCACCTGAAATTATCTTACCATAAGTCTTGAATTTCTACATTAACATTCATCCCTCCTTTATAATAAATATAATTTAATTATACATATAACATAGAACCATATTATTATATCTAATACCTTATATGATTTTCTTATGACTTTATATTACTTTTTTATTAACCACTCCTTGTTAATGTTACTTTTTGAGTAATATTTGCTTTCTTTTTTGTATATGTTTTGGCTTGTTATTCTTGAATATCTTACACAAACCATGATTTAATTATTTCAGGAATTTAAATAATGATATAAATGTAATATAAATTCCATTTATATTTATTTATAATTATATAAAATAAAATTGAAATATGAAATTAATACATCCTTTATGGGGATGATAGGTCGTACGTACGCATGAACGTTGTTTCCATTTTATTTTTTTTGTTGAATGAATAAAAGTAAATGAAATATGTGTATATATATAATTTAATTAATGTATAATTATTATTGCATATATATAATATAATTTTATTATACCCACCCTTAATACGTTAAATTCTGAGTTTGAGTAAATCATATCCCTTGGAGGAGGAGGTAGTCCACACGTCCACAAATGAAGTTCTCGTATTTAAAAAAAGGTAAAGCATGAAGGTATGTTTTATATAATAATTAAATAAGTATAAATAAATAATAAATGTAATATATATAATATAAAAATATATTTTTCATCGTAATTCCCAGCCATGAGAGGTGGTAATGGAAAAAGGAACAACATCATTCTAGGAAGCGGTAGTTCGTTGTACACAAGAATAGTAAGTTCATTACCCATTAGATGTAAGTGTCAGAAATTTTAGTTAAAACACATAGAATAAAAAAATATCAGTATATTTTGTATACTTATTATATTATATAATTTTTTAATTAGGATAGTTTATTGGGTGGATAATGAAAATAAAAAAAGGAGCTTGAGGAAGGGTGCTACCACTTCTTTGGGTAACTCCCCTTTGTTTGCAGTAAATTGATTCCTTGGTTGGATTTCATCCTAAAGGGAGGTGTCTTGTATGTAGGGAGTGATATTTTTAGATTATTTTATCATTTTTTGATACATAGGGCTTTATAGGTGTGATTAATTGGGAGGGGTGAGTTCTTTTTTTATAGTGGAGGAGGAGGGGCATTCTAGTAAATTTTTTAAAAGGGAATTTTACCCATATTTATCCAATGAAAATGGTAACCAATAATGGTAAATATTATAGAAACGGTATTATATGGCTATATTTGTCCTTGTTATGGATTTTGTAACATTTTATAGGTCATTTTGGCCATTAAGTTTATGGTTTAGTTATTTGTTAAGATATTTTTTCTCTTCATTGTTGTAATTAATTTTAATCGTGTTCACTGATATTTCTTGTAAAAAAATAACCTAAACTTATTATAAATTATAAATTACATTGATTCAAAATATAGAATTAATTTTTCAAAATTATAATCACATAAGTGGCAGAAATTTATTTAAATTTAATCCTAGAAATGGGGCGACAAATAAGATTTTTAATGTAATGGTGTTCCAAAGTTTGTAATGTTTTTATATCCAATTTCAATATAAAATTGATTCTAATGACCTATAATATATTAATTTTAAAAAATATTATCTAATTAAACTTTAAAACCATCTTGAAATATAATTTAATTATATAATGAACATAGACAAAAAAGATGTTTTGAATTAAATATATTTGTTTGCACTATTTATGAAAAAAAATTAAACATCATAGAAAAATAAAAAAAATCACCAAAATTAGATTCTGATATTTCACTTCGAAAAATGAAGATTATTTTTTGAAATAATAAATATAAATTTTTCAAAAAAAATTAAAATTGTTTCTCCATTAAAATGAATAAAAATTACTTTTTAGAAAAATATGTCTTTTTATTCATAAAATTAGATTTATTCTTGTCATATACCTTCATAATATATTGGATATGTAAAAAAAATATCGATTGAATATGTAATAAAAAAAATTATTGAAAAATTAATCAATATTGGTTTGTTGAATATATTTAGATAAAATTATATTTGTACAGTGGAAAATAGTTTTCTTCAAAAACAATTTTCATTATTTTAAATTAGTTTGGACATTCAAATGTACTAATTCTCAGTTAAATTATTCTTTTTATATACATGGGTAAATAAAATTTTCAAAATTTAGGTAATATTCTTCATAACTAACATTCCAATAGCTAGTTGGTAGAAATAATAAAATTTTAATAATAATATTAATATAAAATTGTAGTCTGGTAAAACTCAATATTGCGTGTATCAAAATATTAAAAAGGGACTTGGTATAGTGGGTAATATAATCCAAACATAGTGTTTTGTGTTCCTAAATATAATCTATGTGTTGTGCGTAGCACAAACATTACATGTTATTATATAAAACACAAAAAATGTTTAGTAATTTTGAAAAAAAAGTTATATTCAGTGTTGCGTGAAATGAATAATATCAAAAAAATAAATTAATTAAATAATAATAATTCAAAAAATATCAGGGTGTTACATTTTACCCCCTTAAAATGAATTTCACCATCTAAAATCATTTAGTTTGTTAAAATTTTTGATACTTGAATGTTCCTTTCATAGATACCCACATCATAAAAATGAATACTAAAACATCATTTAAAAAGGGAAAGATGGAAACATAACAGTTTCCCAAAGTAACACATATCTTGGTTTCTATATTGGAAATACAGATTGGAAGTAAAAAACATGATCTTGGAATAAAAGCGTAAATAATCATAGATATTTGTAAAGATAATTGATTAAAAGAATGTGGGTGATATAGAGAATGTTAACAATCACAAAACCATAAAGTGAAGAAGCATGAAAGTGGTCATTTATATCCTAAAATGGGATAAAATTTGATAATATTTTATTTCAAGACACTTTTCGTAATGTTGAATAATTTTTTTAGAAGAAGATATACTTAAATGATTTCATTCCCTTTCATAAGTAATATATCACCCATTGGTCGTATCTTGATCGATTTCTACTTCACCTATTTCCCAAAAGGATGTTGAAATTTTTATTCTTGAAGCACTAACAAATCATGAGATCAAAGGAAATTCATCCCATATGTCTTTAGTTAACATCAACACGGTGTGGTTAGAACATGTTACTCAATATTTATAAATCCTCATGTGGTGAGATAAATATTTAATCTCACAATTATAATATAATGTTTAACATAATCATTCCATACATAGTTAACCATATAACCCTTATAAAATATAAAAATATAAAACATTAGAAAAAAAGTCCCAAAATTTCTCAAACATAGATTTTCATTAATCCCATGCATATAAAAAAATTTCACTTGGTTGATTCATACCAAACATGTTAATACATTCATCATGTATTCCCTTGAAACATGGTGAAAACGAAAATTATCACAAATCCATACTGAGAACATGCACATTTCGTTATTCCAAATATTATAAGATATATTCTATAAAACAAATTTTTTTTAAAACAACATCAATAATAGAACAAAACACTTGAAAATAAATAAATAATTTCATCTAGAGAAATAATTAACATCCAATTTACTTATTCGTATTCAATGTATCTAAATCCAATCAAGATACAATTCACTCAACATCGGGGACACATTATTGTTTACCTTACGTTCATCAAAATATCACCTTTATATTAAATCCATTTTCAAGTTCATTATCACCGTTTAATATATATTTTCAAATACATGATTTAAAACCTATATTTCATGATTGATATAACATAATTCTTGAATTACTATACAACATAATTCAACGATCTTTATTCATAGTCCATTATATAGGATTCAACACCATATCCCTTAATATCCCTTTTCTATAATATTAAATATGAATCAGGTATTAAGATTCCACAACCTCAATATAAAAATATATCATACATTTAATATAAATAATATTGGAATAACATCCCATACCTTTAACATCGCATTTGCAGTCTATTTATCTTTAATTCATTACCAATACTTGTAGAACTTTCTAATTCTGTTCATGATATTCCCAAATAGGATATTTATTCTCATCATTCCCATACATCTTAAACATTCATTGAAAACCTAGATTCTTATATTTGTCTCTATTGAGTAAAATAATAAATAAAATGGTTGGAAACAATTATCATAGCAGAAAACCACATATTCATGAAAAATTAATTATTTGATTTCTAAATAATGAAACATACTTCTTTAATCTATGAATCCTAATGTTTATTCACGGTTATACATAGTCGTATTATATTAAAATCCTTCATGGTATTTCATAATGATTTTTGGAATTCCCAAAGATTACCCCCTAGTAGTTTCAAATGAGGTGTACAATAAGGCTCATTATCATGCACCAATTCTCAATTGAGTCTATCTCAATAAGTTATTTTTTGGGTTATTTCCCCTATATAAATATGTGTTTTTTCCAAATCCATTTTTAGTATATATGGAGAGATTTATTACTAGAAAATAAATATCTATATACTTTTCAAAAATTTGAATAAATTTACATATACAATAAATCATCAATAGTGTTATCCTTAGAAACATCACTAGACATATCCTTAAAAATATCATGTTGAATCTCAATAAATTTTTCTAATCTTAGTTTCCAAATTTTGAATAAACCATTCAATAGATACCAACTATAGTGATCCAAGATTAACATACATGGATAATATATAATTTTAGATGAAAATTTAGCACGATACGAAAATATATCCCTGGGGACCATAATAGATTTGTTTCTTTGGAATCATAGAAACAAATATACTAAGTCATGGAGAGATCTTAAATTTTTTCACAAATATCTACCCATTTAGTACATCTACTTAATCCCTTCCATTATAATATATTGAATAGAAACATAAGAAATGGGTGTTCTTAGATTCTCATTAATGGTAAACTATGGAGATTCATAATAATAGAATGAACATAAGGGTATGAGAACATAATAATAACATTTAATTATAATTAATTGCATATAAAAGATCATATAGATTAGTCATGGAATAAATATTGGATCTTTATAAGACATGATTAATTAAGGAATAATGTGAATAAACCATGAAATCATAACATAAGAATAAGACATAGAATTTGTGGTAGACACTTACACATATGAAATGATTTCCATAGTAGTCACTACAATGCTACCTGGGCTATATTAGTAGTACGGGTTCACTCCTCACACCATCCTGGTAGTCATGGTTCACTCCCATGACCGTATTAGTAGTAAAATTTCACTCCCAATGCCATCATAGTTGAAAAAGTTCATTACTTAATGGAGTTTACTCTTCGTTCCAAAAATTTATATCTCATGAACATTACATATTTACCCATTTCGTTTGAGAGAGATATAGGTCTCACCCATCTCATAATTATATTATACTTACATGTTCAATAAGATCAAAAGAAATCATATAATAACCCATGAAATGAAATGGGTATCACAAACATGAAATCATATCATTTCCTATGGGAAAGAACATAGGTTTCATCCTCATTTAATCACATCATAACCCATTAAAGGAAGCGGATTTCCTAAGCATATAACTCATGAAATAGAAACAGGTTGCATAAAAATGATTCCAACAAAATATAATCCAATCAGATAAATATTATGAATGGAAACATTGGATCATTTCCTAGAAAGTCATGAGTAACATCAACGGATGTCATCATAGATGGAAAATAAAATTTAACATTAATTTTAAAATGTTTCTTATGTAAAATATCCTTTATTCTTTGAAACATTTTTTTTATAAATAAAACCTTTTGAAACAAATTTTACTTGAATTTCAAACATGAAAAATTTTAAAAGAACCTATAATACATTTTGAAAAGTTTTTTCTCTTAAAATATAAAAAGTGTTATAGAAATAATTTTGAAAACCATTTTAATTAAAAATAATTTGAAAAAATAGAAAGAAGTACTGATATCATTTTTAAAACCATTTTGTAGAAATATTTTATAAGAATATTGAAAACATATTGAAAAACATTTGAAATAAAAACATATAATAGAGACTTTGAATCATTTTTTAAAACTATTTCCACAAAAAACGTAAAATAATCATGAAAATATTTAAAATATTTTTTAAAAATATTTAATTTTTTAAAATATTTTCCATGAAGAAAAATATAAATTAAAAAACATTCCATATATTAGGAAAAAAATTTCTTTTTAAACATGTAAAATTAAAAAGGATTCATCGAGGAAATGGTTGTCGTGTCTATGTGTAAGTCTGTACATGTCGAAGATCCCTTTGGGCCTTAAAATTATTTAAAAGTGCCTTGATCAAAAAAATAGGATTTATTTTAAAACCATTTAGTAAAAAGATAATAAAATGTTAAAAAATTACATTAAACATCATGTTATAGTATTAAAAAACATTTGAAAACATTTTTAGAAAAAGTGGTTTTGAAAGAACGTAGATTTCATACCGAAAGGGGAAATAATGTTTGATTTTCATATTAAAATTATCTTAATTATTTTCAGTTCAAAATAGGGGTAAAATGGTACCATTACATAGACATAACATGATTAATCAGAGTTTAATAAAATTCCTGAGATCTCTTGGGTGATGGATAATAATATTTCATCAATGTATGTATAATCATAAACAATATTGACATATGATGATATTTTAGTAATAATTCTTCGCAATTCAGTACCGTTAAATCAAAATAATGTGGAAATCATAACATCAAATGAAGCAAAAAATATATTGAAAATAATTATACTGATGATATAACATACTGATGACAGTATATAAACCTTATATAAAAATTTATGTGCATAATATGGCATGTGTCTCAAAGATTACAAATTGATACAAAATTACATTACAAATTTGGTAACTTTAGAAACATAAAACCCATAAATTAAATTTCATAAAATGAATATTTTAATACACATAAATTGATTTATATGAATAATATAATACATCCATGGTAAATATACAAACCATATATAATAAATTGGAGGTTATCATGGCTTCTATCTCAGAATGAAAACTAAAAGTTAGACGAGAAAACCCTTACTACATGAGTAACATTAGAATTGTGATCACCATGAAAGAATAATATCAATAAAATATTTTGATATCATTAAATAAATAAAATTAATTATATAAAAAGTCATAGGATACTATATACACCATAAAAAATTATAGAGTGGTTAATATGGCATGTATATCATGAAAAGAAAAAGTGAGATGAATCCCCTTACCATATGTATTGACATTACTCATACTTGAAAAAACCTACATTATATTAAATATAATTTTATTATAGATAAACCATTGAACCATATTACTATATCTAATACCTTATATGATTTTCTATGACATTATATTACTTGTCTCTTAACAACTTCATGTTAATGTTATAAATTGGGTAATATCTGCTTTATTTTTTGTATATTATTTTGCTTTTTATTCTTGATTCTCTTAACGAGATAAGATTTAATTATTTTTTGAATTTAAATAATTAAATATGATGTGGAATGCATCATTCATGTAGATAGTAGGTCATACATATGCATGAATGTTATATCTATTTTATTATTGTACTGAAATAAATAAAGTAAATAGAATACGTGTATTTATTTATAATATAATTATGGTAGAATTATTATTTCATACATATCATATAATATCCCTAAAGACATCCTTAATACATTCCATGTACAGTGTCACTGAATCACGTTGCTTTGATAAGGTGGAGTCCACACATACATAAACAATGTTATCTTATTTACACAAAATGAAATGAATGAAAGTATGTTTTATATAATCATCCCAAAATGATAAATATAATACATATATACTATAAAAATAGATTGTATGATAATTCTCATCCATGAGGGTTGGTAAAAGAAATACGAACAACACCGTTTTGTGAAGCGGTATTTTGTCACACACAAGAACGGTGTATTTGTTACAAATTTGATTGAAGTGTGCTTAAACATATGATGAACCCATATAATAAAAATATTTAATTATATTGATGATAATTAGGTTATTATATAATCATGGAATAATAAGAGTTGATAGATGGAGAATGAAAATAAAACTAATGAACATGAGGATGGTTGCTAGCTCTTCTTTAGGTAAATCCTCTCAGTTAGCACCAAAGGGATTCATTGATTTTTATTTATTCCATAAGGGAGGATAATAAGATGAATTTACAAATTTTTGTAGCTTATTCTAGTTATTTTTAGGTGAGCTTAGGTGATTTAGAGGTGTAAATATGTGGAACAGATGAGTTCCTTTTTATAGTGGAGGAGGAGTGACATTGTTATAAATTTTTAAAAATTGAATTCTGGACAAGTTTTCCCATGTCATGTTTCTCAATAGTGGTTTATATTTGATTAATGGGGGGATAGGGTAAAAATATGTTGACAAATTTTCTTTTGGACAGGTTTCTAGGTCATTTTGGCCTTTAAGATTACTGTTTAGTTCTTTATGAAGCTAAATCTTCTCTTAATCATTTTAATTAATTCCAATCACCTTCCATAATATTTTTTATAAAAAAACATATTTTAAATTGTTATAAAATATAAATTATTATTATAAAAAAAAGTATCTATTTTCTCAAATTCTAATCATAGGAGTGATAGAAACTAATTTACATTTTACCCCACATACGGGAACAAAAAGCGGGTTTTTAAAGTAAAAATTTGCAAAAGATTGAAATATTTTTATATCCATTTTCAAAATTAAATTTATTCAAATGACATAAATTAGATTAATTGACTTAAAATTAATCTAATTTATCTTTAAAACAAAACTAACATATTTCATAACTTTATAAATATATATGATTAAAATGTAATTTTGAATTAAAACTCCGGGTTTTTCAATATTAATTTAGAAATGAAACTTCTCAGAAAAACCTAAAAAATAAACCAATGTAAATTTCAATATTCCTCTTAAAAAAATAAAATTTATCTTTTCAAATAAAAATTATTTAATTTTCAAAAACCAGATTTAAATTTTTTTCCATTAAAAGGTGACAAAATTACCTTCTATAAAAATACAACATTTTATTCAAAAAAATATATTTCTTTTTAACTTATTCTAGTAAAATCTATTTTATGAGTATATAAAAATATTTATTGAATATAAAATATATATAAATATTATTTAAAACAATAATAAAATGTGGTTTTTTAAATTTATTGAGAGAAAACCGTGCTTATACATAGAAAACTAGTTTTCTAAGAAAAGTAATTTCTTTATTTTCAAATAGTTTGTACAGTCAATTCTTTTAACTGATATAAGGGATTCATTTTTTATAAATATGTAAATCATATTTTAACAATGTATTCAATATTATTTGTAACATTAATTCCAATGGTTTTGTGGTTTCTATTATAATATTTTAATAATAATATTAATATTATCTTATAGTCCAGTAAAACATGAGCATGTCTTTAACACAAGCTATCAAATATACTCGGTATTGTGTATAATATAATCCAAACATAGTGTTTTCTATAATAAAATATAACATAAGTGTTTCATATAGAGAAATCTTGACTGGGTGTTGCATATAATGCAAGCCATGCTTATTTATTTTGTGTTAAAAAATATATATTCACTGTTATGTGAAATTAAAAATATAAAAAATTAAATTAATTCAAAAATAATTCACAAAATATTGGGGAGTTAAATTTTTCCTCTAAAAATTTACCAATTCCAAAATGGTTAGAATAATTTTTCTAATGTGGATAAATACTATAAATTAATCTCTAAAACCTCAACAATAACACCCTAATTTATAGATAATCCATCCCATAAGTAGTTAACCATATAAATCCACCAAAATATGTCTAGGAAAATTCAAACCCGAAAAATATGAAATATTTGATCACATTTATTTTCAAAGATAAACTACAACATTTATACCATAAAAATTAATTATCATATAATTTCACAAAGCAAAAATATTAATAAATTTATTCTCTTAAAAGATTAAAATAACATGATTCAATAAAAATATACAAGAAAATTATATGCTTATAAAACAGAAAATTTTCTTTATAACTCAAATAAAATTATATACTATTGAATATATTTAATAAATCCAAAAATGAAATAATCATCATACAAGATAACTTAAATCAATTTTTCATCAAGACACTACCCAATTTCAATGTAAAAAATAATATATTATTTACTTTATTAATGTCAATAAACTCTTTGACTCAAATAAAAAATATTATCCCAACATCGGGAACATATTAAGTGTTGTCACTCCCTTTGTCATGTGTTTTCCATAAAATAACAACTTTTCATTAAATCACTTTTCGATATTATTGATATTATTATTTTTTCATATCATTAATGAAAAACATCTGCAGAATATTTCATATATGTTTCATTATTCTTATAACCAGAATATCATTGATAAAACACTTAAATAACCTAATTCTCGAATCCCAATACTTAATGACATTAAAATTCCCCTTCAATGATTGGAAAATAATAGGCCCTTCCTATCATGACCCATCCCCCAGGGCCCTTATTGTGATGAACCCCAAGCCCTCCATCCATAGGCCAGGGGATAGCGACTAGCACTAAAGGTGTATTCCTAAAATCTGGGAAGGCATTGCCTTTATAAACTGTAAACACATACAACCAATAACATAGCAAGATACGAAGGCAAGTCAACTGTATAGAAAAAAGTGTTATCAAATTAAAAATGGGATGGAATACAAAACCAATATTAATAGTACAAGTAGAACTGAAATAAAATAAAACTAATGAAAAATAATGGAAACTAATGGGTCATCCTCCAGGTTCCTGCCTGAAGGGTAGGTACAGATCGCCTCCACACCACTCCACATCCACCCATCTCCTCTGCATACCAACATGTCGTATGGTCCACCTACGAGCATCATCCAGTCATGGTACTCTCAACCTCGATCAGAACTGTCTGTTATATGTATCTAACACAATTAGGTGCAGGCATAGCTCGTGTAGGGGTGAGTATAACGATACTCATTAGGGACCCCGATACACTCAAGGTCTCCCAAAACCCACAAAGGATAAACCTAAAATCAAGAAGTCAGCTATCTACCCTATATAGGTATATGCCTATGCATATACCTATGTTAACAAGTATACCCATCTCAATCATTTGGAAACATAGGGTCCAACCCAAAATCCCAAAGATCAATTATTCCACAATGTAAGGAAAACCACAAAGGGAATTACCACATAGGTATTCCACATACAAGAATACCACCAAAGTATTACCGTAAAGAAATGTACCACATTGGTATGAAATTATATCACACTTGGTATAACATAGATACAGTAGTAGAGAAGATTAGTTATAGCTACTGAATCATCTTACTCCATTAAGAGGCTCTGATGCTGACCTACACAGAATCTCTAGGAGCTGACCCACAAAGGATCACTAGGAGCTGAACCACAGAGGATTTCTAGGAGCTTACCCTCACAGGATCACTAGAAGCTATCCAACATAGGATCGCTAGGAGCTGACCCACACAGGATCGCTAGGAGCTAACCCACACAGGATATCTAGTCAGTCTTCTCGTCAATGCCAGCTACTGGGTTCTCACACTCAGCTTTCACATCACTGGGAGGGTCTTCTCCCCTGAGCCATTGGTCGACACTCCAATTTCCATGAGGTCCCACAAAGAAGTATCTCAAAGAACTGCCATGTCATATGGGTTTCAACGAAATAGACGGTGCGTCAATCGGACGCCCGGTCTGTGAGTTACTAGCCTTTTATTCTCGAGGGCACGGTTGGATTCTTGCTCAATCCAAACCGACCATACCTTATCCTTGTCCAAATCTTCATTGGGGTATACCAAAGGGACTATCTCGCTCCCTGGTTTTCATTGTCGCAAACGGTTCATCAAACAGACTTCTGGTGCCAAAGTTATGGCCAAAAGAGCGTAAATAGCTTGAAGTGTGTCCGAGTCCAGTCCGACCCGGTCGGACCGACCCAAACTATTGTGTTCGTCTTGGCCTACTGGGAGGTCTGGTAGGCGGTGAGGGGCCGCGGAGGGTCGCGGACGGTGCGAGGACGCGGGGCGGCTCGGCCTGGGGGGTTGTCGCGAGGGCACGAGGCCTAAGGACGGCTCGAAAAGGGTGTCTCGGTTAGGAGGGAGGAGGCCATGGGGTAGCTCAGCAGGAGGGTGGAGGCCGCGAGGTGGTGCAGTAGGGGCGGCTTAGTTGGGATAGTGGAGGACAGGTGGTGGCTCGGCTGCAGAGGGAGGCCGCGGGGTGGCTTGGCTGAAGCATCTCGGTCGGGAAGTCAGAGGGCATAGGGGTGTGAGGCGGCTCGCCTAGGGCAGCTTAGCCGGGAGGGCGGAGGCCGTAGGGTGGCTCGACCAGAGGGTGTAGTGCTGGTGGGCGCGGAGGCCGTGGAGTGGAACGACGAGGCCGCGGGCGGCGAGGCCGCGGGCGGCGGTGCCGCGGGTGGAATTTTTTAGGGGGCGGTGTTGTTTCCTTCGTCTTCTTCGTTGCCTTCGTTACAGTTGATAGCTGGACTCCTACATCATGAAAAACACCACAAATCATCAGAAGAATTACAGAGAAGACGATACATGTTTTTTTTGGCCCGCACTCTCTACATTAGAGAAGTATAAAGTGTATATAATCTCTCTTTAATTATGAATAGTCATCAAGAACAAGAAAAGGAAAGAACAAGGGAATATAATAATACTCAATTTAAACCCTAAACTCATTCGTTTAATTCGTTGAAGATTTTCCATGGGGAAGGAGATGATGTCGTTGGGAATAGACGGACATTGGTGACGTTGGTGTTTCCACGATCGTCGATTTGTTGATGTTGAAGATGTTCCCCATCAACGAATGTACCGAGAATGATTTTAGAGTCAATGAAGATGTTCTTCATTGGCATTCTTCATTGTAGAGCTTTCTCCCAATGCTCTTTTCTCCCAATTCCACCAAAAAGTAAAGTAGCCAATTAATTTGTGTTTCCCCAATTTATTTATTGGAACAATCTCAAATTGGGTTAATTAATTAAATAGCTTGGCATAATATATTTAAGAGGGTCGCACCATTTATGTGGAGGAAGTTTAAGAGGCTCCCCCACACTTATGACGGAGTTCATGGGGTTTTAAACCTCGGGTGGTCCCCACCACCATAACCTATCATGGGAGTTTAGGCTCAGTGGTCCCCACCTCCTTAACCTCTCATGGGAGGTTTTAGTTCAGGTGGTCCCCACCTATGAAATATCCACATGGGTGGTTCAAAAGAAAAAAATGTTAAACAAATTTATTTTATTTTATTATTTCACAAATATGGAAAAAACTAACTTCTACCCTCGACCTACTATGGTCGAGGTGAAGGTATCCTTAAGTGAAAATTGGTGCTGCGAGATCAACGGTGCCCTCCAATTTCAATCCCGATCACCGATTCAGAAGTTAGAAAATCCCGATCGCACGTTTACTGAACGTACCCAAAAAAAGATCATAAATTCATTCTGGGAACTCCGGGATGCGGAATCACGTGCCATTGATTTTTTTGGACTCATAAATTTCCCATTTAATTAAAAAAAATACATGTAAATTCTAGCTCTTTACATTCTCCCCACCTAAGGGCTTTATGTACCCATAAGCCACATAAAAAAACTAGGAAAACAATTGGGGGTACTGAGCACACATCTGAACCTCCCGGTCCCATGTGCTCTCCTAGAGGTTCCCATGATACCAACAAACGTGCACCAGAGGTATCGACCATCCACAAAGGACCCGCTCCTTTCGATCCTTAATCTCTACTAAAACCACCATAAAAGTCATCTCATCATCGACGTCCATCATACCATGGTCGGTGATGTGAGTTGGGTCATGCATATATCTCCTCATCTGGGGTACATGGAAGAGGTCATGCACCCGGTGTAACTGAGGTGGAAGATCTAAGCAGTAATCCACCTCGCCAACTCTGCTGAGGACCTGAAATAGTCCGATAAACCTTAGAGATAACTTGCCGCCTCGGCCAAATCTTTTCAAACCTTGTCGAGGTGAGACCCATAAAATGACGTGGTCACCATCCTTGAACTCCAGATGTCTACATCTCATGTCGGCATAAGACATACTTATATTATATGGAGTCTTTATTTACTCCTGGATGATCTGCACCTTCTCTATGGTAGCTCGTACCATCTCTGCTTCTACTAGTACTGAATCCGCTGGGTTAGTCCAGCACAAAGTTGAAGCGCAAAGTCACCCATACAAGGCCTCGAATTGTGTAATACCAATGGTGGAGTGATATCTATTGTAGTATGCAAACTCCTCCAACAGAAAGTGAACCTCCCATCTGCGACCGAAATCTAGGACACAAGAAAGTAGCATGTCCTAAATGGTCTGAATGGTCTGCTCTATTTGACCATTCTTCTTAGGATGGAAGGCGATGCTCAAGCGAAGCATCGTCCCGAAAGCATCCTAAAACCCCTTCAATAGTCAGGAAGTAAAGTGTGCATCATGATCAGAGAAAATCATCGAGGGTACTCCATGTAGACACACAATGTCCTGCACATAGAGGCGTCCCAAGCTCCCTAATGGACCATGTTATCTGATCAGTAGGAAGTGGGAAGACTTGCTGAGTCAGTCGACAAGCACCCAAATAGAGTCATGAACCATAGATGTAAATGATAGTCTAGTAAAAAAGTCCATGGATATTCTATCCACATCCACTTTGGGACCTCTAAAGGCTGAACCAAGCCGGCTGGTACCTGATGCTCCGCCTTCACTTGCTGACAAGTGAGGCATCGAAAGACAAACTCTGATACAGATATCTATATTCCCGGACACCAGTGTTGTCTCCGGAGATCTTGGTATATCTTCTCCACTCTTGGTTATACCTGTATATGGGATGTGTGGAACTCCCCCAACACTTCCTCCTGAAGAGACACTGGTACAACAGTACTTCCTCTAAAGGGGATAATGTGATCCCCACCTTCATAAAATCCATCAGGTTCTAGCCTTGTGTTTATCTGAGCACGTCGAGCCTCGCAGTCAGCGTCCCCATGCTGCACCTCTCGGACTCACTGGAGAAGTGGAGGAGTGACTATAAGAGACTGAATAAAAGATTCTCCATCCTAATCCACAATGGATATATGTAAACCGGCCAACTGCTCTGTCGCCTCACATAGCAGCTGTATACCAGATTTCCTGCTGAGTGCATCTGCTACAATGTTCTCCTTCCCAAGAGTATAGACTATCATTAAGTCATAGTCATGGAGGAACTCAAGCCAACATCGATGTCTCGAGTTCAGGTCCTTCTGAGAGAATATATACCTAAGAATCATGTGATCCGAGTAGACTATGAAATGCTCGCCCATCAAGTAATGTCACCACATCTTCAAGGCGAATACCACTATTACTAAATCCAGGTCATGGGTAGTGTAGTTCTTCTCATGCTGTCTTAGCTATCGAGAACCATATGCAATCACTGCTCTCTCCTGCATCAGGACACATCCGATCCAGGTCCCTGATGGGTCGCAGTAGACTACATACCCTACGCCCCGCCTAATGAAGCCTCAAGATGGGGACAATATTTATCCTATTCCTAAGATACTAATAACACTGTTGGCATCTCTCCCACCAAACGAAGGGTTTACCCTGCTTCTTCAACACATATAGAGGTGCTGCAACTCTAGGGAAATCTGGCACAAACCTCTTGTAGTATCCATCCAATCCTAAGAAGCTCCGTACCGCTGTCACACTTCTGGGTGGCTCCTATGAAAGTACCGCCTCAATCTTCCCTGGATCCACTACAACTCCATCCTCTGATAGAACGTGTCCTAGAAAGTGAACCTCTCATATCTAGAACTAGCACTTCGAGAGATTAAAATAAAGATAGTGCTCTTAGAGTGTGTCTAGTACTACCTTCAAGTGATATGCATTCACCTCCTCTATAGCCGAGTAGATCAGAATTTCATCGATGAAGACTACTAAAAAGCGATCAAGGTATTGCAGAAAGATCCTATCCATGAGTCCCATAAACCCTGTTGGCGAATTGGTTACACCGAATGTAATAACCAAGAAATCCTAATGGTCGTACCGAAATCTGAAGGTCGCCTTCTTCACATCCCCATCTCGTACTCTGAGATGGTGATAGAATTATCTGAGTTCTATCTTAAAGAACCACCATGCTAACCTTCTGCTGATATAAGAGGTCGTAATCCTCTAAAGTGGGTACATGTTCTTCACAGTCTCCTGATTCATGCGTTGATAGTCAATACAAATACTCAAACTCCCATCCACCTTCTTGGAGAACAAAATCGGGGCTGCCCAAGGTGAAGCACTGGGCTGAATGAATCCCTTCCCCCTGCAAGTCCTATAGCTATAACCACAGCTCACGAGGCTCCGCGAGAGCCATCTGATATGATGGTGTGGATATTGGTGTCATCCCGAGGTACAAGTCAAAGTAAAAGTACACCTCTTTGTGAGGAGGTAGACCCAAAACATCATCAGGGAAGACATCTGCATAATGGTCCACCACTACAGGATAACTTGGACTCTCCTAATCAACTGCTCTGAGGGTTAGGCTACTGAACTGAAGAGTGATCAGCTGCACACTCCTCCAGGTAATTCCAAACAACACTGTAAAGTCTCCCTTCTCATCGATGAAGGTAATCCTAGTGCCATACATGTGGACACACTTCACTTTGTTCCTAATACAGTCTATCTGAACATGGAATGTTGATAACCAGTCCATACCCAAGATGACGTCGTAAGGCCTCGACGCTGCTACTGGGATATCCCAACTGATGCACTCGCCTCCTAGAGTATTCTCGAACTACAGGAACCAGTGCGTAATCATCGAATCCACTCTCGTTGAAGTCTTTAGTCATAATGATCGAGCCAATGGCTCCTTCGGAATCTTCGAGCTCTGAACGAGTTCAGTAGAAATAAAAGAATGACTGGAACCTATGTCTATATGTACTATATCTAAGGTGGAGTAGACATAGGTCGTACCTTGTATCATCTTCGAAGCATCATGATCTTAGGTCTCAGCTGCATGGAGTTCAGCTATCCCCTGTCCACCTGCCCCTTATGGTAGGGGTGGACCACCTGGTCGGGTTGGACCACCTGGTGGTGGTGGCGGTAGCATCTAGAACTATTGCCCACCGCCAGCTACATGTCCATCTCTGCATCCATATCTGCCTACTCCCTGTGGACCTCCTCGATCGAACCTCTATCTCTTTCTAGGATGCCCTTCGACTGTCTGTTGATCACCCATACGGTTGGTCAGACAATCAGGAGCCATGTCACCTGGCCTGCCGCATGGGTAAAACTGCCCGCTCCTGGTATGACTGCCTCTGCCTCTGGTGCCTAGCACAATCGATCTTGAGTCATGTTGTCGTCCACCTGTGGGTCTGGTCCTCTTGGACCTATGTTACATTTGTCTGCAGCTATCTATAGAAGACTCTGCAATGTGACATCCGGTGGTGGGTCTTTCAAGCTGGTGACTTCTCAGCAAGGAAACACTCCACTTAGAGGGCTCTCTCCAACACCCCTGCATGCGTCGGGTTGCTGAGTGAGATCATCGAAGCCCTATTCTCCCACCTGATTCCCTGCTCGAAGGTTCCGGACAGGAATAATGGGTCTCATACCATATCTTTATAGTAACATGACAGGTCAATAAAACTCGCTGAATATAGAGCTACAATCATGATGCCCAATTGTAGATGAAGAAGCTCATGTATGCACACTGCACGAAGATTCTTTGGGACAAAATCTGCCCAAAACAGGCTCTTGAAGTCTACCCAGAGAAGGGTTACCTCGTTGTGAGGCTGGAGCATCATGCTTCACCATCTTCCTGTTATTTCCTATAGAAGGCTAGCAGAAAGGATCACAGTTAAATCGGTTCTGTCCCTACCAGTCAAAAGACTCTCACTACAGCATCCAACCAATCCTCAGCTGCCTGTGGGTCCGTCTCTTCCATGAACATGGGTTTCCTCTAGTGTTGGAACTCATGCAATGAACTAAAGAAGTGTGCACCATCTGCTGTCAGGTCCAGTGGAATCGGTGGCCCAATGGGTAATGGTACCGATGCTGCCTCCGTTGGTGCCTCTACTGGAAAAGGGCCCTACAATGAGGCCTCGTTTCTTTTTGGGATATCCGTGTGTGCCACTCTCAGAACCCTAGCATGTTGTCTATGTGGAGGCATCCTGAAAAAAATAGGTTCACCATGTTCTTTAAGTTATACCTGGTGAGATGACTCAAAGAGGTCACAAAGAACACTTTGGAAATCACACACGCAATCTGTGTTTTTGTGCACTGAGTCGGAAATCAGAAGATAGTGTCCTAGTGTATGGATATGTCTACCACTGCACCAACACTGGATTCCCTATACTGATAACCACAGTCACTACAATTAACCCTATTGGAGTTAAAATAAATATCAGAGTATTATGTTATATGGTAGAACCAACTCCTCTGATACAAATTGGTCAAAACTCATCCCCTGGTGTCCGTGCTGTGACTAACCCCATGCCCGCCTTCCATAGGTGAGGGGATGTCGACTTGCTCCAAAGGCGTATTCCCTAAATCTGCGAAGGCATTGCCTTTATAACCTGTAAACACATGTATCCAAGCACACAACAAGATATGAATTCAAGTCAACTGTATAGAAAAATATGTGTTGAAAGTAAAAAGGCTCTGGAATACAATCCCAACAGAAATAGTACAAGTACAACTAAAATACAATACAAATTAAGAAAATGAAAGGCAGATATTTGGTCGTCTTCCAGGTTCCAAACTGAAGGGTAGGGACAGATATCCTCCACAGCACTCGATGTCCACCCATCTCTTCTGTGTACAAACATGTCATATGGTCCACCTCTAAGCATCGTCCAGTCCTGGTACCCTCAACCTTGATCAGCGTTGTCCGTCATCTGAATCCAACACAACGAGGTGCGGGCATAACCTGTGCAAGGGTGAGTATTACGATACTCAGTTGGGACCTCGACACCCTCATGGTCTCAAAAAATCGACAAAGGATAAACCTCCAAGCGTGAAGTCAACTGTCAACCCAATGTAGGTATATACCCATAAATATAACTAAGTAAACAAGTATACCCATCTCAATGAAGAGGAAACATAGGGTCCAACCCAAAATCCCAAAGCTCAACTATTCCACAAAGGAAGGAAAACAATAAATGCAAGTTCCACACAGGTACACCACACCAAAAAATACCACCAAGGAATCATCACGATGAAAAGTACCACACAGGAATGAACTCATCTCACACCAGGAATAACGTAGGTACGGTAGTAGAGATGATTACTTATAGCTATTAAATTATCTTACTCTATTAAGAGGCACTACTGCAGACCTACATAGAATCTCTAGGAGATGACCCATATAGGATCTCTAGGAGGTGACCCACACAGGATCGCTAGGATCTGACCTACACCAGATCGCTCGCAGCTCACCCACACAGGATCGCTAGTCAGTCCTCTCTTCACAGCCAGCTACTAGGTTACAGCACTAGGCATGCCCATTATCGGAAGGATATGCTACCCTAGCCACTGGTCGATAATCCAATTTCCATGAAGTCCCATGAAGAATTATCTCATATGAAAGCCGTGTCATAGGGGTCTCAACGCAGTAGATGGTGCATCATTTGAATTCCATGTATGTGAGTTATTAGCATTTTAGTCCCAAGGTCCCGGTTGGATTCATGATCGATCCAACCCGACTCTACGCCATCCTTATCCAAATCTCTAGTGGGGTATACCAAAGGTACTGTCTCCCTCCATGGTTTCCATCACCACTGACCAATCGTCAAACAGACATCTAGTGCCAGTGTTATGGTCAAAAGAGTGTAAATGGGTCGATGTGTGTCTGATCCGGTCTGACTTGGTTGGACCTACCCGACGCACCCAGCCTAGGTTGACCCAGCCTGTTGGGTTCAGCATGTCTTGTTGTTTAGTCTTCCAGGCCACGACAGGCCTTAGGGGATCGTCCGCGGATAGCGTGAGGCCACAGGGTGGCTCGGACGCGGACGACGCGATGCTGCGGGGTGGCTCAGTTGCGGGGGGTTGTTGTGAGGGCACGAGGCCATGTGTCATCTCAGTCGGGGCGCCTCGGCCAAGAGGGTGGAGGCAACGGGGAGGCTTGGCCGGAGGGCGGAGACTGCTGGGAGGCTCGGCCGGAGGTCGAAGTGCTGTAGGGATTGAAAGCCACGGGGTGGCACGGTGAGGCCGTAGGGTGATGCGGCAGATCTCGGGCGGCGGAGCCGTGGGCAGTGGCGGGCACGGGGCGACACCATTTCCTTTATTTCGATTGATAGCTGACCTCCTCCAATTCTAATAACTCCAAAAATCAATACATGAATTACGGAGAAGACATGCCATGTTTGTTTGGCCCGCACTCTCCACATTAGAGCGGTAGTAAGAGGCGATAATCTCTCTTGAATTATGAAGAGTCGTCAAGAACGTAAAAGGGAAGAACATGGGAATATAATCATACTCAATTTAAACCCCTACCTCATTCTTTTGATTCATTTAACACTGTCCGCAGGGATGTAGACGATGTCATTGGGAATAGACGGACATCTGTGACCTTGGCGTTTCCTTGATCATCGGTTCGTTGACGTAGAAGATGTTCCTTGTCAACAAATGTCCCGAGGAAGAAGTCGAAGTTAGAGGTGATGTTCTTCATTGGCGTTCTTCATTGGAGAGATTTCTCCCAAGGCTCATTTCTCCCAATTCCACCAAAAATCTATGTAGCCAATTAAGTTGTGTTTCCACAATTTAATTGTTGCTACAATTTCAAATTGGGTTAATTAATTACATAGGTTGGATTAATACATTTAAGGGTGTGTCACCATTTATGTGGGTGAAGTTTAAGAGTCTCACCCACACATATGAGGGTGTTCAAGGGGTTTTAATCCTCGGGTGGTCCCCACCACCATAACCTCTCATGGGAGGTTAGGCTCAGTAGTCCCCACCTACAGAACCTCTCATGGGAGGATTTAGATCAGGTGGTTCCCAAATGTGAAATATCCACATTGGTGGTTCAAAATAAAATAAAAATAACATGTTACACCATTTTATTTTATTTTATTATTTCACAAATAAGTGAAAAAATAACTTCCACCCGCGGCCTACTAAGGTCGAGGTGAAGGTCTCTTTAAGAGAATATCATCACTACGAGTTCAATGGTTCCCTTGGAATTCAATCCCGAGCACCGGTTCCAATGTTAGAAAAACCCTCTCACACGTTTACTAAATGTACCCAAAAAAAAGTTCAGAATATTCATTCAGGGAACTCCAGGCCATGGAATCATGTGCCATTAATTTTCGTGGACTCTTAAAATTATCATTTAATTAAAAAACAATTTACATGGATATTCTTGGTCTTTACCCTTCCACAGTCTAGGAATAATACCATAGAATATGTAATTGACTCAAACAATTCCCAAGATACCTATTATGGCTCGTATTTCTTACCTAAATGGTGATAGTACTAAGCCATATGTGGATCTTAAACATTGTATAGCTCATTGATGGGTATTTTCAAATTGGAAACTTGTCTTACTAGGTAATGGATTTTTTTATATTTTTCATGCCTTTGAGGATGAACTAGATCAGGTAAGGAATATAAGAAATATTCAACTCAAACCTTGATTACTACATATTTTTGAATCAGATTTTGGTTTTAACCCAAATACTCAAATGAACACCATGGAACATATTTATGTCAGATTTCACAACCTCAATAAGTTTTTTTGGCACCCAAAGATCCTAAATGATATATTCTCTTACATTATCACTCCCCTCAAGATTGGCCAACATACCATACAAAAAACAATTAGATCTATTTTCCAGTGTTATAGAGGATGTTTATTTGGAATCCAAGCAAATGTAAAGTATTTATTTTAATTCTATTGTTTATAAGACTGAGGTAAAGGATGAATATGAGTTTAATCCTCATTTCTCTGTGTACTTTAAAATCATTTCCCATTCAATAATAAACTGTATAGTGGTAAAGAAACATGTCACCAAACTAAATGACATTGATTGGATTGAATCCAGGAAACAAATGAAAGAGAAAGGATAAGAATTTGATAAGCATGAACCCTCTATGAAGAAAATTGAAAAATGTGTTGCAAAATCATATAATATTAACCCTATAGAGGATGATGTTGGAAAATCATGTGTATTATTAGTGTAAGAACATGAAAATGAATCTGAAGAGAAATGTATAATTGTGGAAATTGAAAACATTAAAATAGAGGTCCTCAAACATTACAAAATTGAACCTAAAACTTTTATTTTAGAGTCAAATATGATGTCCCCTAGCACACCCAGTCCAATCATTGACCCTCATAGGGTACCTACTAAAGAAAAGGAATGTAACTCGAAAAATTCAGTGCCTCCCACTAAGCAATTGGGGGACCTGAATGTCGGCCTCCCAATGTTTACACTAAGTGGATAAATGGGATATTCTGTTAAAGAAAATCCCCCTGATATTCACAATAATGAGGGTAGTAGCATGAATGTGTATAATTAGGGAATTGTTATCAAAATACAAACCGAACAAGACTTAAAATATGCTTATTTTAAATAGTTTGTACCTCACATTAATGAAAGGTCATGTGTTTAAAATGGAATATAATATTCCAGTACTATAGTTTCCACAAAGGTCACACAATGCTTTTCAATCTCAGATGCTAATGTGCCCAACACTGGCCTACCTAGCTAGAATTAGAAAACTAAGGCTGAAATAATATGTTACATGGTTTATATAAAAGATACCCCAAAGTCCAATCACTACATATCAATTTCTAATTCTTCTATGTCTAATAGTGACTTTCCTATCCCGAATGATAGACCAGTGACTGAAAGAAAAAATCAACTAGTTTCACATTCACATACAAAAATGTGTGACAAAACTCTACCTAAAATAGTTCAGGTACTACTATCATTCTTCCTCTTTCTCCTGTGAGAAAGTATGTAAATAAAACCATCCTGAACAAGGAAAAAACTCCTAGAAGATCATATAGGAAGCAGGGCTCTAGAAACAAGAGAAAAGAGGGATCTATCCCAAAAAAACAGGTTTTAATGAATATTTTCATTTCAAATAGTTAGGTTATGGAAAACTCAGACACCATTATTGTCTTAAATATATTTTTCTATAATAATCATCCTAAATTTTTTTCAATTTCTAAAACCAAATTCAATTTTTCCTCTCAATTATTTCATCTATTCCAATTTGGTAATAATTTTTCAGGAGCATGTATTAATTGTTCATATATTTTAACTCTTTGGATATTTACTCATTCTTCTTTATAGAATGTTATTATTTTTAATATTTCTGAGTAGTCCTTTACATGTGATTTAATCTCTGATCACTCACACATTTACTGTTCATTTATCTATTCTATAAATAGACACTAATATAGAAGACCCATCTGGAATGATCTCTCCAACATTATAACAACTTTCCAGACCCTTGGTGTGTGGTGGGTGACATTAATTTCATCGTTTCCTCAAGTGAGAAAATGGGACCATCACACTCCACCTTTACTTCCTGGGAGTTCAAATCCTCAATTGAGGATAATAATCTGAATGATCTTAATCTCACTGGTTCCATGTATACATGGTATAGACAACATTACAAAAGAGAGGTTTCTAGAAAATTGGATAGATCATTCCCAAATGTTTCTACCCTTGATAAACGGGATATCCTATCAAGACTCACCATTCCTAAACATAATTCTGACCACAATATGAAACTGGTCAATTTCTCATTCAATAACAGTAATCATGTTTTACCTTTTTTATTTAACATATCTTGGTTTTCTATCCTTATAGAGGTAAAATTATAAAAAAAAATTGGTCTTCTATGTACATGTGCAATGGTAATTTTTCCTATACCATTAAATTATAAAAATTAAAACATTTTCTAAAGGATTGGTGTATATCCAAATCTATGAAAATTGAAAACAACATCAATATTTTATAAGATGAACATACCTGAATATAAAACAACACTACTTGTACTAATATATCTTTTAATCCACAACAAGAAATCAATATTACTTCGAAACTTGTTTTCCTTCTCACCTTCAAGGATAAAATTCAAAAACAAATTTTCAAAACTAAATGGCTCACTAATGGTGATAGAAATACAAAATTATACAATTTCCTTTAATAAACCAGTAAATCGTGTAGACCTCTATCATTCCTCATAGACAGAGATATCCTCCTTGATATTGAATATGGTATTGTCAATCATGCCCTCACATACATTAAAAATATTTTCAACCGGGTTGACATTAAAAAATACCTTTTACCTGATGTCTTTTTGGTGGGGGTGAATAAAGATGATAAATCCTTTCTCTATGGTATTCCCATTGTCTATGATATTAGAGACACTGTATTTAGATAAAATCCAAATATTTCCTTTGGACATGATGGTTTCAATAATGGATTCAATCTTCAATTTTGGGATGTTGTTCCAAAAGTTGTTTTTAGATTATTTGGGACTTTGTTTTTTAAGGGTGGTCTTACTCATGGGATTACTCCAAATTCCTCGCCATAATCCCTAAAGTGAAGAATGATTTATAGATTTATCTCTTCAAACCCGTTTCCCTTATTAATACTATTTATAAAATCATCACCAAGATTTTTCCAATAGACTTTCTCCTATCAACATCTAAATTGTCTCTTGAAACCAATTTCATTTTCCTAAAGGAAGATCCATCCAAGATTGTATTTTCATTTCCTCAGAATGCACTCATTTCGTAAATAATTCTAGTAGGGGTGGAAATATTTCCATCAAACATAACATTTGAAAAGATTTTGATATCATGTGTTGGAGTTTATTTTCAATGTTATGTAGAATTTTGGGTTTAATGAATCTTTCATCAGTAAAATTATAACTCTTTTCAATTTAGCCTAAATTTCTATCACTGTTATTATAACTCCTAGGGGTTACTTTAAATGCACAAAATGTGTCCTATAGGGTGAGCCATCTCACCCATTATTTTCTTGATTGTTGAATATTACTTAACTGGACATATCGATTGTCTTGTCGATCAGAACAAGATAAAAATGATTCATCCTTCCAAGAATTTGATTGATCCTACACAACTCTTATATGTAGATGAAATCATCTTTTTTATACAAGGTGATAAACTAAATATCAATAATATAAAATCATCTCTTTCATAATATGAATATGTTTATGGAAAAACCATCAATTTTAGAAAATACTACATCTTTTCTGGGGAATGGTATCCTTCTAATAGAAAATACAATATTATCAATCTTTTAGGCCTTAAATAATGATCTCTTCCCTTCACTTGTCTCATTGTTCCCATCTCTTGGGGAAGATCCATGTCTAGTTACTTTTCTACTACTACTGACCAAATCCTCCACCAACTCACCAAATGGAAAGGTAAATCCCTCTCTATGGCTGGTAGGATCTGTCTTGTCAAATCCATGATTGTCACCAAAATGCTCTACTCCATGATGGTTTATAATTGGACTGTCGGTCTTCTAAAAAAATAATTTTCACATCAAAAACGTTGTGTGGAGTGGAATAATACATGAAATAAAACTGGTGATTGTTCTGTGATCTACCTATTTTTATCCTTTGGATAAAGGTGCTCTCGGCATCAAGAAACTAAAATTCTTTAATGATGCCTTACAGGCCAAACTCACTTGGAACCTTCTACATAATAACTCTAAATCCCATGAATTCCTCACAAACCAATTTAATGATAAAATAATGAATGTAAACTTAAATTATATGATATTTTCCATATAGACTTCTATTAAGAATTTCTTTTCAAACATCATGTATAAATCCACATGGATAGTGAATAAGGAATCTTCCTTGAACATAAGGTTTGACAATTGGACTGGTGATCCTCTAATTTCAGTGGTTTCCCCCATTCAACAATCTGATCACAAAAACAATTCTATTTATGATATGTTAATCTCTCAAAACATTAACTAACCTGACAATATTAAGTAGGTCATTGATAAATATAACTTTTCCAATGATGAAAACATTTTAATTTGGTAACCTTATCATAATGTATATGGCCCCAGCCTTAAACCTTACTTAATCTTGAGTTATTACAAGATTACACATTGAGGATCTTTTCAGGTTTAGAGTTTTATAGAATTAGATCATGAAACTTTCATTACATTCCACATTTAAAAAAAGTGGTTACATAAAAGACAGTATTAATTCTTCCCATAAACAGAAACATATTTAAAATAAAACATTGATTCTTTCTTGACACATCCTTGAAACTATCATCCCATCATGTACCTTTCCCTTGACCTGTGAATTTTTTTTCAAAAACATGGGATGAGCATAAAAAGCTCAGTAAGGGTTATAAAAATATGGAAAGGAAACTTGAGTTCATATATACATAAGAATGAAATCATAATTTACCCATAAAACATAGGCACATTAACATACCTCATCAAACCATGAATAAATCATAGAAATCATAAGACGTAAAGGTAACTTGAGGCATTCATAACATTCTTACGTTGGGAGTAACCCCCTTGGTTACATTTGGAATACCCATCATAGTATATTCCCTAAATCTATTCGGAGAAACCTTAATGTTTCACTCCATCGCGTTACCCATGCCTTGGAGAGCTATATCAGGCTCACCTGCCCTTAGTTTATCATGGAACCACCCGTCTTCATAATAATTCCCAAGAACCTCAACACAATCGTATCACATAAAACATGCATAAATGAAACATAACATTTCCACCTTTCAATCATAAGATATAAATACAACACATTGATATAAAAACATTATGAAAACCATTTTAAATACCAAAATAAAAGAAAAGTATAACATGGTATTTATTTTTCTTTTTTTAAAAAAGGTATGGCTTTTAGAGCAAGCCGAAACTCAAATAATGGTCACGGCAGCGGAGAAGTCGTTGTCGCCGCATTCGTACGACAAAAACATTCCCTTTTGTCGTTTAGTAAATGCTTTGTATAAAAAAGATTCATTTTGAATAAACGTAAATGTCAAAGGGGTTTATACACCGTATAAAAGAAGGTTGTGTATAAAACAAAATATTCCTCAATGAAAGGAGATTGAGACGAAGTCCCATACAAAGATGGTATCCTTGGATTAAGGATAAATCAGTTACATAAATATGTGTAAAAAACGAATACATGAAATATAAGTGGGTATTAATTGTAAAACAATCAGAGGAAATTCACACATAATCATATAAAGACATATTCAAGGTGTACAAGTTTATCCCAAAGAATCGAAATTGGGTTAAGAAGTTCCCTTGAAATAATTAGACAGCCTAACGGCGTCACTTCAAAATTTAGAAAAAGAGTTGATGAGAGATAAAAAGGGTATCTCATCACTTGGACATAAAATTTACATCAATAAGGATATATAAGAACATATCCCAAAATAATATTATGTGAATTAAAAGACATAACAAAATAAGTCTTTTAAAAAAAGGAGGGTGAAAGGTTCTCTTACGGACTTGGGTAACTTTCGAAAAGTACACCCCATTAAATAAGTGTCAACAAATGAATATGTAAATACCCATAAATGGAATTATATTACAAAAGTAGTGTAATAATGGGCAGTACATAAACCACTCAATGGAAATTGTGGAAAATGTAGCGTAAATCTCACGGGAATAAAAGTGAGATGAAAAATCTCTTACAAAAACTCGGCAGCCTAACAGCGCCACTTAAAACATCCAAAATGGATTGATGAGAGGAAATAGGGTCTCTCATCACATCAACATAAAGTTTACAGAAAAAGGAATATAAAATAACATCCCCCAACATAACAAAGATGAGCTTAAAAGAGGTGACATAAAGGAGAGTACTTAAAAAGAAAGAGAGAGGTTAGATCTCTTACGAAAATTCGGCAGCCTAACGGTGCCACTCAAAACATCCAAAATGGATTGATGATATAGAATAGGGTCTCTCATAATATGGACATAAAAATTACAGTAAGATTAATATAAAATAACATCCCAATAACAAGAAATATGAGCTTAGAAGGAATGACATAAAAGAGTGTACTTAAAAAGAAAGAGAGGAGTAGGATCCCTTACCTCGGGTCCGACATGACTCGATCGTTCTTTAACGTCCTGAAAAATAAACTTGAGTAAATTTACACTTTATTAAGAAGCTTTTTCTGGTTCATTATTCCTTTTAGATGACTTATTTCCATGTTATAAACATTATGTAATCATTTAATTTAATAATGTTTGTTTTGTCGATATTTGGTTATTAAGTCGAAAGTGGACTTCTTACAATTACATGTTGTTCGTGTGGTCAAATGTTCATTATATACAGAATTATATTCATGATTTGGATATAATATATATCATATATATCCATAATATACATGTATTTATAATATTACATAATCATTTAGAGGTAAGAAATGAAATGCACTGTTCATGGAGACGGTAATCCGTACGTACGCATGAATGCTACTTTCATTTCTACGTCATATTAATGGAATTAAAACTAAATTAGAGGTATGTATATTTTAATTCCATAATTATATTCATCATATAGATGTATAATTCATCATATATATCCATTATATACATGTACTTATAATAGTACATTACATTTGGGGATAAGAAATGAAATGCACCGTTCATGGAGACGGTAAGCCATACGTACGCATGGACGCTACATTCATTTCTATTTCATATTTTTATGGAATGGAATAATAATTATATAGTGGTATATTATAATTCCTGTATAACATCATATATAATAACTTTAAATCCATCCTTTATACGTCCCACATATGGCATTAACGAATCACATCACTTTGAGGGGGCGGTAGTCCGTACTTCCTTAAATGAAGATATCGCGTTTACCCGTAATGGAAACCATAAAGGTATGCCCAAAATGAAAAATACAGAATCTTAAAGAAAACATAAACATATTATATATCATATATAAATATATTGTCATCTTAATGGCCACTTTTGAAGTTGTTAAAAGAATGTTGAACAATCATCGTTTCGGGAGGCCGAAATTCGCCATCCACGGAAACAGTATGTTCTTTAACCATTAGATGTAGGTGTGTGAAAGTGTAGCTAGAATCCTTCTTATAACAACATCCTAGTATATTTATGATACTGGATTTTTTACAAAAGAAATTAATAAAAAGAGTTTAGGGGGTTGGAGAAGCAAAATAAAACAAAAGGACTCAAGTGAAGACATTACTTTAAAATCGGGTAACTCCCATTGGTTTGAGTTCAAAGGCTTCCTTGGGAAGACTTCTTCCAAAATTGAGGCTTCAAGGAGTAATAGAGAGAATTGGGGAGACAAAATGGGCATAGTTTGGCCGATACAAAGGATTTGGGAGTGTGGGTAAGGAGGTAGAGGTGGGGGCCTTTTATAAGAGGAGAGGAGAGGCACTCTTGTAAAGTTACAAAATGTTACTTTATTTTCAAAAGAGTTTCGGATTTTAAAGGTCCCACTTTGATGTATTTCGAGGGTAAGGTGATAAGGGTTCGAAATCCACTCATCCAATAGGTTTTGGACTTGTTTAGGTCTTAGATATTACATTATCTTTCCATTTTATTTAAATCTTTAAATAATGAGGTTATCGCTGCATCATCATGATGTCATATATAATTTAATTTATTTAATGTCTAAAAATTATAAAAAAAATAATATAATGTAGAAAATATTTTTATATTTCCAATGAATATTTATAGTCAAAACTCTGACTTGTATAACCCCATGTAAAAATTTTTTTAGTAAAACATTTCATGTTTGTCTCATTTTTACTTTAACTTTAAATAAAAAGATATTAATGTCATTTTCCAACCAAAGTGGCTTCATGGGATCCCCAAGTTGACCCATGGGTTGTCTTGGTCGTCCATGACACATCCAATGAGGTTAGGACATGTTTAAAGTTCATTTCATATTATTAAAACATTATTTTTACCTTAAACTACAATAATTACCTCTAATCACGATTAAAAACTTAATAAGTTACTATTCACCAAAAAATTATTCTAATATCATTGAACCAAATTTTACTTCTTAATGGAAACCATGTATGTAGGATTTTTGAAATTCAAAAAACATAAGTGGTAAGATTTCATTTAAACGAAAAATCAGTTTTTATAAGTACCACTTAGTGGTTTCACTATTCATCAAAAATTGATGTTTTTCATAAAAATACAAAAAATTCACCCTAAGCTATATTTGATATTCCAAATTCAAAAATGAAGTCTATTTTACAAAATTCAAAACATATAATTCAAATTAATTAATTTAATAATTAATTCCCGCTGTCATTACAAATAGCGTGTTTTTATGAAACAATAAGTATCAAAAGATTGACACTAGTTTAAGTTCGATTTCAAAGTGAAATTAATTCCAACGACCACTATTGAATTTAATGGTAAAAATATATTCCAATTTCACTTTAAAACCAATTAAAAAGATAATCTAATCATACAAATAAATTAGATTAGAAAGTGTTTTTGAATTAAAATACAGCATTTACACTATTCATTAAAAAAATGAACTTTATCGGAAAAATACCAAAAATTTACACAAAGTAAAATTTGATGTCCCGATTCTAAAGAAGAGTTTTATTTGGTCCAAAATAATTTATAAGAGTGATCAAAACTATATTTAATGACGGTTCGCCATCAAAAGTCGATTAGTGAACCTTTAGTGAAAACAAGGGCATATACGCCTAAAATTGAATTCTTTCTGTAGTTTATGCCTTTATCTTTTATTTGATAAATGTAAAAACATTTAAAAACATATATGATCATATTTTAGTTATTTCTATCCATTCCCGCCAATACAACGGCTACATGTTAACTACCATTTAAAACAATATTATTTTATTATTAGAGTGCAACGTAAGATTCCCAAGAAACTCGTTGTTGCGTGTTGGGTACGCCATCGAGCATAGCGTCCCCTTTAAATTCATATTAATATATTATTCAAAAATATGGATAAATATGAAAATTTCATATTCTTTATTTACCTGGGGTGTTACATCCTTCCCCCCTTCTGGGAATTGCGTCCTCGCAATTTTTAAAATTGGTCTTGGAAACATCCTTGAAAATCCCACATCAGAACAAGAGTCGGTAAAACAATCACTTTAAAATAAAGGAAGATAAGTACAGAGGTCACCCGAGTTAACCCATATGTAGAAAAACATGGACATGGAAGGAAAACCAAAGGGTCTTGTTCTTGAGGGAGAGTGATAGTAAACATGTCTAGGAGAAAGTTAACCATAAGAAAATCACAAACTTGTGATGGGTTAAACGGTACTCGATTCCCCAATAGGAAAAGTTAATAGACAACATTTTTGTTTTAAGTTAATTTTTATTGAAGAATTTATTCATAAGGAAACATAATCACTTATCATGTTGACTTTCAACTTTTACTAGATTCCTTAATCAAACTCATATGTTTTTCCAAAAGACGAGTATTTAGGGAGACTTGTTCGCATTAAGAGTACTATAATCAACTTCTAGAGAATCACCTAATCCACCAAAGAGAACTATATACATCCCATGTCTTTAGGCTTTAACCAAAATCAAAACAAAAAAGGTTAGTAAAAGGTCAGATAATCCAGAAAAGGATAACCCATTAAAAAGAAAATATATGCTTAATCTCCCAAATTTGTCCAACAAAACCCAAAGTTCAACGAGGACCATCCGATAAACAATTTGTCCATAAAATTCTTCAATGTAAACCAATCTTTGATTGAAACCCAAATATTTGAAGGAATTAGTCACATAGTATTCCAAGTTAAATCATAACATTTATCTCCAAACAACATCAGTTGCTCCTAAAGTCTCATATTGAAAAGTAATTAACCTAATCTCATATCCTCCATGATAGGTTAATCATTTTCATAAATAACCCAAAATCAACTTACTCTTAATTCATAAAATCATATAACTAAAACGAATTAGTCAAACTAACCAGGGACTTCACGTAGTCCAGTGGTAGGCAATAAATATCAGCCGTACTTTGGTTGTGGGTTCGATTCCCGCAGCTTTGTCCGACGTGACTGGTAGTCACACGGTCTGCGTGTTGTCCTTTTTCCAAAACTATATAATTCTCAAACCATTCCCCAAAAAGGGATAAAATCATCAAACATGATCATAACATATTTTAACCTCAAGTTTATCTCATTCCTTTCATTTTCCATCATATCATAGAGTAACCCATAATTACCTAAAAAGTAAGGATCAAATAAACTCTAATGGTTACCTTTATAATTATTACCTGAACTTCCACATCAATTGGTCATCTCGTACATGATGCATTACAGAAAATACCATGGTTCAAGTGGTTGATCACGGCTCCTTGATATTTGGTTTAGAACAACCACGAGTTTCCTCATTGAATCCTCCATTTTATCTAGTATCTTAATCAGAGAACCACCACAGTTTCCTTCAAACCTGTTGTATATTTGGTACCTGCTAGATCCATCCATTCACTAAAAACAGAAAAGTCAGTTTGAGTATATCAACAAAACCATCATGTACTAATGAGGAAGGTAGACACTAAGATATACTTACTCATTCACTTTATCTAAAACTAGGACTCTTTCTGAAATCCAAACCATTATGGTAATGCCACTTATGCTTAAAGAATACCCTAACCTCTAAAGATATCTAAACCGACCTATGATACCAACTATAAGGCCCCAGCCTTAAAACTTACTTAATCTTGAGTTATTACAAGATTACACATTGAGGATCTTTTCAGGTTTAGATTTTTAGAGTATTAGATCATGAAACTTGCATTACATTCCACATTTAAACAAAGTGGTTACATAAAAGATAGTATTAATTCTTCCCATCAAAGGAAACATATTTAAAATAAAACATTGATTCTTTTTTGACACATCCATGACACTATCATCCCATCATGTACCTTTCCCTTGACCTGTGAAAAACATTTCAAAAACATGGGATGAGCATAAAAAGCTAAGTAAGGGTTTTAAAAATATGGAAAGGAAACATGAGTTCATATATACATAAGAATGAAATCATACTTTACCCATAAAACATAGGCACTTTCACATACCTCGTCAAACCATGAATAAATCAAAGAAATCATAAGACGTAAAGGTAACTTGAGGCATTCATAACATTCTTACGTAGGGACAAACCCCCTTGGTTACGTTTGGAATACCCATCACAGTATATTCTCTAAATCTCTTCGGAGAAACCATAAAGTTTCACTCCTTCGTGTTACCCAATGCATTGGAGAGCTATATCGGGCTGACCCACCCTTAGTTTATCACAGAACCACCCGTCTTCATAATAATGCCCAAGAACCTCAACACAATCGTATCACATAAAACATGCATAAATGAAACACAACATTTCCACCTTTCAATCACAAGATATCAATACAACACCTTGATATAAAAACATTACGAAAACCATTTTCAATACCAAAATAAAAGAAAAGTATAACATGGTATTTATTTTTCTTTTTAAAAAAAGATATGGCTTGTAGAGGAAGTCGAAACTCAAATAATGGTCACAGCGGCAGAGAAGTCGTTGTCGCTGCATACGTACGACAAAAACATTCCCTTTTGTCGTTTATTAAACGCTTCATATAAAAAAAGATTCCTTTTGAATAAACATAAAAGTCAAAGGTGTTTATACACCATATAAAAGAAGGTTGTGTATAAAACAAAATATGCCTCAATGAAAGGAGAGTGAGACGAAGTCCCATACAAAGATGGTATTCTTGGATTAAGGATAAATCAGTTACATAACTATGTGTGACAAAAGAATACATGAAATATAAGTGGGTATTAAGTGTAAAACAATCATTGGACATTCACACATAATCATAGAATGACATATTCAAGGTGTACAAGTTTATCCCAAAGAATCGAAATTGGGTTAAGAAGTTCCCTTGCAATAATTAGACAGCCTAACGGCGTAACATCAAAATTTAGAAAAAGAGTTGATGATAGATAAAAAGGGTATCTCATCACTTGGACATAAAATTTACATCAATAAGGATATATAATAACATATCCCAAAGGAATATTATGTGAATTAAGAGACATAACAAAACAATTCTTTTAAAAAGAGGATGGTGAAAGGTTCTCTTACCGACTTGGGTAACTTTCGAAAAGTACACCCCATTGAAGAAGTTTCAAACAATGAATATGTAAATACCGATAAATGGAATTATATTAGAAATGTAGTGTAATAATGGTAAGTACATAAACCACTCAAAGGAAATTGTGGCAAATGTAGCATAAATATCATGGGAATAAAAGCGAGATGAAAAATCTCTTACAAAAACTCGGCAGCCTAACAGCACCACTTAAAACATACAAAATGGACTGATGAGAGGAAATAGGGTCTCTAATCACATCAAAATAAATTTTACAGAAAGAGGAATATAAAATAACATCCCCCAACATAACAAAGAGGAGCTTAAAATAGGTGACATAAAGGAGAGTACTTAAAAAAAAGACAGAGGTTAGATCTCTTACGAAAATTCGGCAGCCTAACGACGCCACTCAAAACTTCCAAAACGGATTGATGATAGAGAATAGGGTCTCTCATCATATGAACATAAAAATTACAGTAAGAGTAATATAAAAGAACATCCAAATAACAAGAAAGATGAGCTTAGAAGGAATGACATAAAAGAGTGTACTTGAAAAGAAAGAGAGGAGTAGGATCCCTCACCTCGGGTCCGACTTGACTCGATCGTTCTTTAACATCCTGAATAATAAACTTGAGTTAATTTACACTTTATTAGAAACCTTTTTCTGGTTCATTATTCCTTTTATATCACTTATTGCCATGTTATAAACATTATGTAATCATTTAAGTTAATAATGATTGTTTTGTCGATATTTGGTTCTTAAGTCAAAAGTGGACTTCTTACAATTACATGTTGTTTGTGTGGTCAAATGTTCATTATATCCAGAATTATATTCATGATTTGGATATCATAAATATCATATATATCCAGAATATACATGTATTTATAATATTACATAATCATTTAGAGGTAATAAATGAAATGCATTGTTCATGGAGATGGTAATCCGTACTTACGCATGAACGCTACTTTCATTTCTATGTCATATTAATGGAATTAAAACTAAATGAGAGGTATGTATATTTTAATTCCATAATTATATTCATGATTTAGATGTATCATTCATCATATATATCCATTATATACATGTACTTATAATATTACATTACATTTGGGGATAAGAAATGAAATGCACCGTTCATGGAGATGGTAAGCCGTACGTACGCATGAACGCTACTTTCATTTCTATTTCATATTTTTATGGAATGGAATATTAATGATATAGAGGTATATTATAATTCCAGTATAACATAATATATAATAACTTTAAATCCATCCTTTATACGTCCCACATATGGCATTAAAGAATTACATCACTTTGAGGGGGCGGTAGTCCGCACTTCCTTAAATGAAGATATCACGTTTACCCATAATGGAAACCATAACGGTATTCCCAAAATGAAAAATAAATAAGATTAAAGAAAACATAAACATATTATATATCATATATAAATATATTGTCATCTTAATGGCCACCGTTGAAGGTGTTAAAAGAATGTTGAATAATCATCGTTTCGGGAGGCCGAAATTTGCCATCCACGGACACAGTATGTTCTTTAACCATTAGATGTATGTGTGTGAAAGTGTAGCTCGAATAATTCTTATAAAAACATACTATTATATTTATGATACTGTATTTGTTACAAAATAAATTAATAAAAAGAGTTTAGGGGGTTGGAGAAGCAAAATAAAACAAAAGGACTCAAGTGAAGACATTACCTTAAAATCGGGTAACTCCCATTGGTTTGAGTTCAAAGGCTTCCTTGGGATGACTTATGCCCAAATTGAGGCTTCAAGGAGTAAGAGAGAGAAGTTGGGAGACAAAATGGGTAGAGTTTGGACGAGCCAAAGGCTTTGGGAGTTTGGGTAAGGAGGTAGAGGTGGGGGCCTTTTATAAGAGGAGAGGAGGGGCACTCTTGTAAAGTTACAAAATGTTACTTTATTTTCAAAAGAGTTTCGGATTTTAAAGGTCCCACATTGATGTCTTTATGGGTTAAGGTGATAAGAGTTCTAAATCCAATAATCCAATAGTTTTTGGACATTTTTAGGTCATAGATATGACATTATCTTTCCATTTTATTTAAATCGTTAAATAATGAGGTCATCGCTGCATCATCATGAGGTCATAAATAATTTATTTTATTTAATGTCTAAAAATTATACAAAAAATACTATAATGTAGAAACTCTTTTTATATTTCCAATGAATATTTATAGTAAAAAATATTACTTGTATAACCCCATGTAAAAATTGTTTTAGTAAAACATTTCTTATTTGTCTCATTTTTACTTTAACTTTAAATAAAAAGATATTAATTTCATTTTCCAACCAAAGTGGCTTCATGGGGTCCCCAAGTTGACCCATGGGTTTTTTTGGTCTGCCATGACATATCCAATGAGGTTAGGACATGTTTAAAGTTCATTTCATATTATTAAAACATTATTTTTACCTTAAACTACACTAATTACCTCTAATCGCGATTAAAAACTTAATAAGTTACTATTCACCAAAAAATTATTTTAATCTCATTGAACCACATTTTAATTCTTAATGACAACCATGTATGTTGGATTTTTGAAATTCAAAACACAGAAGTGGTAAAATTTCATTTAAACGAAAAATCAGTTTTTATAAGTACCACTTAGTGGTTTCACTATTCATTAAAAATTGAAGTTTTTCAGAAAAATACCAAAAATTCACCCTAAGCTATATTTGATATTCCAAATTCAAAAATGAAATCCATTTTACAAAATTCAAAACATATAAGTCAAATTAATTGATTTAATATTTAATTCCCACTGTCATAACAAATAGCGTGTTTTTATGAAACAATAAGTATCAAAAGATTGACACTAGTTTAAGTCCGATTTCAAAATGAAATTAATTCCAACAACCACTATTGAATTTAATGGTTAAAATATATTCCAATTTCACTTTAAAACCAATTAAAAATATAATATAATAATATATATAAATTAGATTAAAAAGAGGTTTTGGATTAAAATACAACATTTACACTATTTATTAAAAAAATGAACTTTATCGGAAAAATACCAAAAACTTACACAAAGTAAAATTTGATGTCCCGATTATAAAGAAGAGTTTTATTTGGTCCAAAAGAATGTATAAGAGTGATCAAAACTATATTTAATGAAAGTTCTCCATCAAAAGGCGATAAGTGAACCTTTAGTGAAAACTAGGGCATATACGCCTGAAATTGAATTCTTTCCATATTTTATGCCTTTATCTTTTATTGGATAAATGTAAAAGCATTTAAAAACATATATAATCATATTTTATTTATTTCTATCCATTCCCGCCAATTCAACGGCTACATGTTAACTACCATTTAAAATAATATTATTTTATTATTAGAGTGCAATGTAAGATTCCCAAGAAACTTGTTGTTGCGTGTTGGGTACGCCATCGAGCATAGCATCCCCTTTAAAGTCATATTAATATTTTATTCACAAATATGGATAAATATGAAAATTTCATATTCATTATTTACCTGGGGTGTTACATAATTTCATTCCTGACTCAATTATTTTTAAGAATATCTTCTTAGAAATTTTAACAATAACATGATATGTCTATAACTTTTGAAAAATTATGGTTAAATCCCTCAAAACTCAGGCTTGTTTGTTATATTGTGCACAAAAGGGGTCCCACTAACTATTGCCTTCAACATTTATGGATTTATCATTTCTCTAAATTTCATCTCTGTAACAAACATCATGAAAACATTAACCTCCACTTTCTATATTGTTCCATAACCAATACACTTTGGTATTATGTCTTTGATCATTATGTGTGCAGATGGTTACTTAATAACTCAATAAACTATCAACTCCAACATTGTGTGGATAAGATGGCCTCTTAGAAATTCATGAATCATTTTATTACTACAATAGCTGGGATTCTCCATGTGATCTGGTATGATAGAATTGCTCATGTTCATAAAAACTACTCATTTTTTCTTATTCTATGAAAAACGAGAATCCTCATTTCCATTTGAGAGGCCACCACGATTCAGAAGGGTCATTACAACAACACCGTTAGTGACATTGGGATTCTGCATCGGCATGGGGTAAAAGGTATATATCATTATCCTAGACGCACTCTTGATGTTTTCTGGCAAGCTCAAACCATAGGTTGGATTAATTTAAATGTTTATGGTGCATCTAAAGGAAACCCGGGATACAGGGGTAGTGGAGAAATTTACAGAAACCACTTTGGGTAGACTCTAGGGTGCTTCTTTGGAAGATGTGAAGTCTCATCATCCTTGGAATCTGAAATGATGGGTGTGATTTACATAATTTCATTTTAAAATCAACTTGTCTAAAATAATATATATATAAATAAATATATATATATTTGATAAACATTATGCAAGATCATTGGAATGTTGTAGTCCACCTTGCGTGGTCGATTACTTCACATTGGATGGACTATCTGCATTCTCTTATAGATATTATCTATATTTTCACTCATACATTTCATGAAGAGAACAAGGTTTTAGATTACTGTCAAAATATGGGATTCAATCATGACATAACATGGATAAATTAATTCCGTATTGATTTACTTTTCAATTATGACTGAAATTGTAAAAAATCCATCTTTTAGACTCATTTAATAATTTTCATTAATAAATTTAGTGTTTTGGTCTCTGAACAAAACACCACACTAAAAAATTTATTACTAAAAGTTATATACATAGAATAAAACAATATATTATGCTATGAGAAATAATAATCATAGTGAGAAACCATATAATAATGAAAAATAATTTATCAGATGTCTTATTCATGAAACCATTCATTATACATAAGACCTTCATGGTCTTTATATATTCAAATCCTCTATAATATCTTCCAATTAAAATGTTAATTAACATAATCATATCCCCAATGAGTGAAAATAAAGATGCATAGTAAGGTAATGTTCCCTATTAACTAGAAATATGAGAGATAGATACCAAAAAACTCTTCTAAAGGTTATTAACCCTAGATTTATCAAATAAAAAACAACATACACATCTAGTATCTAGATATGGGTGAATTTGAAGGAAACCCACACTATAAATACCATGCCAAAACTTCAGGTTATTGTCCAATACGTAGGCTTATACCCTGGGAATTCACAACTGTTCTCTAATCCTAATCTAAAAATATTGACTAAATTTAGATTTCAACCCAATTGAGGTGAATCAATAATTTCACATATAAATATTAAATCATTATATATTAATATTTTTTACATAACATGACAATCCATTCCATAACATTAAAGATTTAGTGTATCTGGAGACTAGATCCATTCCATACCCACTCTCATAAAGTGATTCTGACATTATACCCTTCTTGAAATACACTACTTAAAACATTTATTTATAACTAATATGAAGGAAACACAAGGAGGGGTGTGCATATAGTCTTGGAAAGGGTAAACAATGGAGATATCAATTGATTGATCATATTAAAATATTAGATAAGCCTTAGGGTATTAGATTATGATCATAAAATAAAAATTTCATAACCAATTTATCATGGATCATAATCATCAACCATGAAATAAATCATTACCATTTCAAAGACATGAATTATAAAAGTGAGAAATTATAAAAAAATCATTAACAACGAGTTCAAATCATAAGAATAAAAAACATGTCGTAAAAGTGTGGCCCCATTAAATGCATATAAACCCTTTATATTTTCAAGGTTGACTACTAAGACCATTAAATAAAATTTAATCAAATATCAAAACTTGTTTCCCATATCATAAGGGATCATACATCACCATATGTTTCCTATAGTGGATCAGGAAGCCCTAAATATTTTCCATATTTGATGGATCACATCAAAATATGTCCCCTAATTATATAATGAGATATTTACATTTACACAATATATTGGAGGGATATATAATTATTGGCCCACCAATTACACTATCCAAATCATAAATATGTTTCCTTGTTATAGGAAAACATTCATTGTATCATTGTATAATAACATGTTGAAAGGAAACATGTTTCTTTATCATTTCATTATTCTATTTTTCCATAAGTCGTGGAAAATAAATATGTTCCATCATATTCATCAATAATCCAGCGAAATAATAAGGATTAAAACATTATACCATATCCTCAATAAATAAAGATTGACATCAAATAATTTTTTATAGTCGAAAATTCAATCAAATGATGATTGGAATATTTCATGCTGAAAATACCATATTCATTTTGAAATAACTGATTTAAAATAAAAATATATAAAAACAATTATGAGAAATATTTTAATTTAAAATAATCTAGGAAACATGTAAATGAATCTTCAAATCATTGGTCAATCTTGATGGCTTGAAACTTTGTTCCATACAAAATCATTAAAACAAAAATTATACTCACACCATCACTAAGAAGAACCTATTTCATAAAATGAAAAGAATATTATTTTGAAAAAATTTTAAAAAAATTAAAAAATGGATAAAATTACATTAGAAAATAATTTTAAAATATCCAATATATTTCAGACAAATAATTTAGAAAACATGGATATAGATGAAAAGGGTTTTCTGACCGAGATAGGATAAAGAATAAAAACTTTTCTTCAAAAAGTTTTTATGTACTGTTTTTTTTACAAAGAGAGGGTGATGGTACCAAATAAAAAAATTATCTATATATAAAATAATAATAAAATTATATGGAAATATCATATAAGTATTATATAATTTCTACAATGTAAACTCAAGTATAAAAAATCTGGATTAAATGGGATTGAAACACAAATCCCTTACCACAAGTCCCATATTTCTTCATATGCATTCAAACATCATGTATAATAAATATAAATTTATAATAATTATTTTTCATAACATTAATTATTTAAATCAAAAAATATATTACATAATAATGACATCTTATCACCCATTTACAGACAATTATTTCTGAAAATAACTGTTATGGGTGATAATTACATTGTTTTCATGCATGTTTTGGTTTATCAGTCTCATTCCTTATACTTTCACCATGTTCCCATTGTCTACAGAGTTTTATTAATTACATTATTATTTTATATAACAATTATATAATCTTCCATAACTATTCATATAATGCATTGAGGAAATATGAATAACATCACTCCATTGAGATGATAGTCAGTACGTATGCATGAGTGATGTTTCAATTTTTTTACGAATGGATATAATGAAATATAACAACAAATTAACAATTAAAATGATTTAATAATATAATATATATCATATATATTCAGTAATTTCACCATTATAACAGTCAAAGTGAAGTGGTGATGAAAAAAACATTTTCTGGTTGAGGGATTAGTCCACAATAATGCATGAGCGATGTTTTCTTTTCCCACATAATGTAAAAGAGGGGAGAAATTCCTATTAAATAATTATAATAATAATTAATTTTATTTAAGATAATTAATTATTTATTTTAGAAATACACCATATATTTAGAAGTAGATAAAAATGAAATAATACTGTAGGTATGAATTTTAGAGTTATATCTCATTTTTTAGACGCCTCTTTTGGCTTCAACCTTAATCTATGAAAGGATTATATTTTGGAAGTATATTAATATATGGGCTCTTGGGAAGGAAACAAGTAATGAATTATAGTAGTATTATCTGATCTAGAAGGGTCAAAATTTGTAAGTAAGTGAGGGGAATATGTTCCTTCTTATAAGTGTAGGGAGTGGCACTCTTGGAACTACTTAAGGTATTAAATTAATATAAATATATTTTCATTTAAAAGTGGTAAACATTTATATATTTTAAATATATAATTAGGATAATTCTAAATCCTATCATCCAATAATATTCATATAATAGTTTTATTTTTAACCCATATATCCTAGTTTTAACCACTTGATAACCATTTTTACAATTACCACAATATCAAAAAAAACTTTAAGGGTAAATAATTTCTATATAAAAAATAAGTGACCAATAAATAAAACATGGTTTCTATTTTTTTAAATATCCATTTAACTTGTATTAATATTGGAATTTTCAGAATTTTAAAACATTTAATAAAGTATTTTTTTATTTCTAATGTCATTAATGTGATTTTTGAACTATTCCTTTACTTTGAATTTAAATTAATAAATATAGTTATGGAATTATAATATAAACATTGAGAACATACCTAACTTGTTATTTTTATCTAATAATTTCATGTTACATAATAATTCCTCTAAATTATTTTACTTTTAACATTTTTAAAATTACTTATTTAATTTTTATTTTTAAAGATCAAATATTTTGTCAGAATTACATTATAATTTTAGGTATTTATTGTAACATCGAATTATTTTATGAATTGTTTTCAAATATATTTATTTACATCCATAGATTACGTTACACGCAACACCGAGTTTTAACAAACCGTGATATACAATTCATATTATTATTTAAACAAGATTTTTAACCTAGATGTTAAAATTGGAGATATGAATAGGAATAACTAAAATTTTAAAATTAATTATAATGAAACTATAAAAATAAATCATATTATAAAAATTTACTTATTTTTTAGTAAATCATTTGTATACATTGAAAATAATTTTTTCTCCAAAATATTGTTTTTAATGTTTTTTGTGAACAAATTGAAACTGCGGTTTTTTCAATTTTATAAAATTTATATAAAAAAATAACATAATTTTTTAAATCTGTAGGTAAAATTTATCTTTTAATGAATTTTTTTAATTTTCTGAGAAGATTTATTTTTTGATGAAAATTATAAATTATTGATTTTCATTAAAAATTGTCTCATCATTAAAATCATTGAAAATGTCTGCATTAATTTAAAATTGCATTAAACGTAAAATTAGTTCAATTATATATTTATTAATTAAATTTATTTCATTCTAAAAAAATCATATTTAATTTAGATATTAAAACATTCTATAATTCTGATTACTTTTCTCTTTGAAACTCACTTTTACATTGAATCTGTTGGTTTAATATTATATTAAAATTTTTCCATTTATGTGATTTGAATTTAAACAAATTCATTACATAATTTTAATCAGAATAAATAAAATTATATAATAATTTAAATATAATTCATTGTCATAATAAATAGTAAAAAGTAATAATTAATTACATTGGGGTGTTAACCAAAAGATAATGGTATGTTTTCTGATAAAAATTATCTAAAACAAACTTTATGGAATTATTTCAACCTTATACTCTAAAAATTTATAATATGTGGATATTTGGAGGTATTTTCCTTTGGAATTAATTTATCATTTTGGATTACTTTCAGAATTTTCCATGTAGTTTCCAACTGAGTTCATTTCCCCACTTTTAAATGGGCATCTTCACTCCGTCCATATTCACACTTTTAAATCCCTTTGGATTATATAATAACTTCAAAAATAATTTTCTTAATTCAATCCTAATTTCCTTGAGTCATTATTTTTATTATTAAACCATCCTAATATGGCTTTTGGTACTAACCATAAGTGGTTTCCCAAAGAAGGGTTATTGTTATTAACCTAGTATTTAAATTTTATTTTTTCTTATAACACATACAAACCATATTGAAACATGATTATATAATAACATTAGTGTATAAAATATATATAGATATTATTATTTTAATTTAATTACCTATATAAATCTATTCCTCCATCGAATGGGAAATGAAATCTTTGATCGTATGTATAAGAGATTATCGTCTCACAAATCGATGTAATCAATTATCCATCATCGCACATCACATCTCTATATAATGATATATTTATCATATTTATATGATATTTATGAAATATTTGTAATTATAGAATTATAATATCCCATCTACCTTCTTACCTTCCATTCCTTTGGAAAAATATAACATCATATGTGTGTACCTGTGGACTACCGCCTCTATGAAGCGATGAGATATTTTTTCATTTTATATCCTTCATGGATGGTAATAAAAATCTATGTAATGAATATATATGATATATATGATTAAAAAATTATTATTTTGTGTTTAATTAATATTTCCTTATATTTTATTCCTTACATTGAGAAAATGGAAACAATGTTCATTCGTACGTATGTCATATCGTCTCCATGAACTGTGTAACTCATTTTATATATCTGCCATAAATTAATGAATATAAATACATTTATAGTGTATATATTATATATATATATATATATAATTTTAAAAATTATTTAGATAATGTATCCATGATCTAAGTAAAATAACCAAAAATACCAAACCATAAAATACTTGAATAACGATGTAGTTATTACCTGAAACGTGTATTTAAGGGGTTATTGAGAATAAAAGGGTAATAAAAGATCATAATTAAATCATATATGGTTTGATATATGTAAGTATAGATTTTAAACTTTTTTATAGTAAACCCATATTTGTTATATTGGAGGTTCAAATGTGAATAATGAAATTCAATACTTTGGGTAATGGAATTTCATCTCACTTTTATTTCTATGGGACACATGCCTTACACAAAACATGTTTATTTTTCATGAAGTATAATCTAATAATGAATTTATTTTATTTTTATTCTCTTGAAATTATGGTGTATGAATATCTATCTAATATTATTTATTTCATGGTTGTATTAATCAAAATACAAAAAATTGGTAAGGTTGTTTTGGTATAACCTCATTGTTTATCGATGTTGTTTATGATTATGTTATGAAGATGGAATCATATGATGTGTCTCTTAATAAACTCAAATTTAGTTATTCTCTAATGGTTATTTATCTATAATACAATTTTTTTTTTAATTTTATCATCTTTAAATACCAAAGAGTCTAAGGTAATGATTTTAAGAACATTTTACTTTTTTCTATTTGCAGTCGAAAATCCTTTTATTCTTTGTAAATGTTTTCTAAAACTATTTTAAAGAAAGTGTTTCTATTTTCAAAATATTTTTTAATGAAATTTCCAATCATTATTTACTTTCATCAAAAAAATAAAATTGGATCTTCTTGTCATTTTTTGAATGTGGAAGTTTTTACTTTTTACTAAAAATATTAAAGAAATCATTGTTTTCAATGTGTACATCATTAATATAATTTTCCTACATCATTTACACTCAATTATTTAATGTTCAATTAAGAAAATTAAAATAAAATTTTATCGTTAATATTTGGGATTTTTTCAATGAATTGATTTCCAAATTAAATAGAAATTTTCCTCAATGATATTTTAATAATATTTGTAATGAATTTATATTCACCAACAACAACCAACATTGGTATTGTTTTTTTCTTTCATTGGGATATGATCTTATGCTACCATAATTATTCTTTATCTTTATAATTTATATGTATGATTTTGATGGAAATATTTTTACGACACTAGTTTATTTTCCAAATTTTATTCTATGAATAAATGTTTTTGAAACCCATTTATTTTCATCGGGTTTTACTATGATGAATGATGAAGTTTTTGTGAAATGTTTTTATTTTACATGGGTTATGATATGATGAGATATTTTTGAAACCTATTTCTTATCATGAGTTCTAATATGATTAATTTTTTATGACATTATTGCACACATATATATGATTTTAATTATGTGCTGGGTTGGTCCTATATCTCCCACCAATTAATTGGGTAGTTATTGATATCTCTATACATAAATAATTCTATAATGGGGAGTGAACTCTTCCAATAAGGGGATTTTTACACTATGATAGTCTCGGAAGTGATATTTTATTACTCATATTGTTTGGGGAATGAACCAGTTACACAATTATAGTCATGTAAATAAACATTGATTATTATGTAAATGATTTTATGTGCATATGGTTATGACAGAAATCTATGTATTATGCCAATGGTTTGTTCTCAGACCCCATGTTCTTCAATTATTTATGATTCCGGTCTAATGAACTACTAATATTTATTTTTTTTCTAGTTTTTATGATATATGATAAGGAAGATATGGTATTAAAATGTTACTCTCAAATTTTCATATCCTTATACTCAAGTTATATCGATAACCCCCATGTTTTCTCATACTAAGAATCTGAGATCATTATTTATTAGGTTTCATTTAAAAAGGTTATAATGAAAGGTATTATGTGTGATATAATTAATAATGGTGTTATTTATGAAGAACTTAGTGGGATATGATAGTGCTCACTTATTAACAAGTTGATTTTTTATCCAAGTTCGCAACCACATTATGCCTATAAAATAATGGAATAAATAAATTTGTTATGTAATGAATATTATTCTCTTATGTTTTGATATTTGTGTATGAAAAGTTTGTGTCTCAATAGATGTTATCTTCACAAGGTATTGTTAACAATCGGAAACTAATATGATAAACATTAGTGAGAAGAATGAGGATAAGTATTAGTATAAAAAATTATCCTAGAATTTTAGTAAAGGATAGAGTGAGTGATTTCTAATATATTACATAAATTTATAGATACTAAAAGTAGATGTGTCTCTTGGATATGTGTACCAAGGGGTAATAACATTAAAATTGAGTACATTGAAATAGAATCAATTTTCACCTAATGCACAACAACGAGCCCTGTTACACACCTCCTTTGACACCTTTGGGTGATATGATTCTAAAATTAATGAGATATTTATAAACTATAATGATGGATTTGAATATATGATGACTATGAATGACCTATGTTATACATAGGTTTTCATAGATTGAAAATATTATTTAATGATTTGGGCATGAAATAAATCATTTTTCAAGATTATGTGGTTCACTACTACGATTTTTTTTTCTTACACTATACTTTTTTGTTTTAGTCATTGGATAGAACCTAAATGAACCACGTTGATGTTGAATGTGACGTAAGATGAAATGGTTTTCCTCCTAAGAAGTGAAATTTTATGGGATATGGAATGAAAATTATAATTTCTATGCTCAAAAAAATCTCTTAATCTATGAATCATTCTAAGAATATGAATGATAAATGGAGGGAACAACTTTATGTTGAGTCCTTCATGAGGCAACATCTTGTTTCTTTTAGTGGTTACACTTATCCTCTATTTTTTATGAAATGGATCATTATAATGTAAAATATATTTTCCATTTACAAGTGTTTGGATCATGACGAAATAATTTCGTTAGTCTATTATTTGAAAGGCGGTGTCGATCAATGGGGAAATTATATCAAGAATAAAATTCAACAACCCAAAATTCACTCAATGTAATAGAATGAGTATAAGAACTAATTTTTCAATAAGTTCATTCCTTATATTTTTTTATGAATATATTGAAGTAATTTCATCAGATAAAGAAGAAGCCTAATTAATGATTTGGTACCTTAGAGAAAATATTTACAAAGAAAATTTGTGTAATATTCTACTATTATCTACAACCTAAAAATAAGGTTGATTTATTCTTCATTATATTAAAATAAAGTCCCTAAAGGGTGCTTTACCTAAGGAACTATAGTAGTTATGATGAAATAGTTTTATTTTATACCATGGTGGAAGTGGAGATTAGATTTTCCCTTCAATCTCATGGTTTTTATAAGAAAATAAAGGTATAATTAAAATTAAACCGTAAAAACCATAGAGATAAGAGGATGAAATTTCATCTATGCTTGAAGTATGGAAGGAAACATAGAGGAAATTTTCTTCAGAAATTTTTTAAATATTATAACTGTGTAAAGGTATGTCATTAGGAAATTGATTTTCAAAGTGATAGGAAGAAGTTATCCAATTATTCGAATAGAAAGTAATTTACATAGACTGAACCACCCACAATCCAGTGCTTAAAATTTAAGGAATATGGGAACCATGCTAAATAGTTCCCAAATATAATGGTTAATGGTGATTATTGATGTCAGCAACCACTTATTCCAAGAGGAAAAGTGAAATATCATTTGATCACTATTCTTAAGGAGGCGGGAAATAATGATGTGTTGAAAGGCACACTTACCATCCACTTTATAACTATTTATGTCTTATTTGACTATAGATCAACCCATTCTTTTATATCTTAATAATTTTCTTTGGGTATCAAGATTCCAACCAAATGACTAGATATTGAATTAAAAATACGGACCAAAAATTATATAATGGTTTCATCTCAAGTCTATCATTCATCCCTAATTTAATTATAGTAATGTGCTTCCTTTGAACCTCATTATTATACCACTATTTGAATTTGAGGTTATATTTGGAAAGTATATTATTTATCTATGTAAATCCAACATCAATTTTCATTGAAGGGAAGTTTAATTTGATATTCCAAAAAAACTATGATCTTTTATCAATGTGATGGTTGGTATGAACTTTTGATAACAATCATGTCCATTATATGGGTCATGATTCCTATCCCAAAGGGGTGTTTATCTCAGATGGTTGGGGAGAAAATCAACATTTATGATATAAATATTATGTTATAATTTATTGACATCTTTTTGAAATACATTCCCAGTACTCCACTGAATCATGAAGTCAGGTTCCCAACAGAAATCATAAATTTTGCCACATCTTTTTCAAAGACACTCTATATTACATCTATATTTGAGTTATATGAATTGAAGAATTAACTCTATGACAATATAAATAAGGGATTTATTCAGAAAATTTTGTCACTTTGGCCTTCACATGTCTTTTTTTTAAGTAGAATGATGGATTGATGAATATTTGAATTGATTATAAGGAGTTGAACAAGATCATAATCAATAAAAAGTATCATCTACCCTATATTGATGACTTTTTTATCAACTTTGTAAAGCTCGATAATTTTCTAGGACAAGCATTCATTCTTAATATAATCAATTTTAAGGTGTGATGGAGGATATAACCAATATGAAATTTTTTATAAGGTATAGACTGTATGAATATATAGTTATTCCATTTGGTCCTATTAATTCCCCTATTATCTTCATTTACTTATTGAATTGAGTATTTATAAATTACCTTGATTTTTATGTTGTAGCCTTTATAGATGACATTATTATCTGTTGAAATAGTATGGAAGATCCTAAAGATCACTATAGAATTATTCTGAAAACACTAAGGGATGGAAAATGTCTGAACATTTTATGATGTATGAATTTTAGCTATATAATGTTTTATTTTTGGGTTATATAATCTCAAGAGAGGATATATTTGTAGATCCATCAATGAAATACGTTATTGAACATAGGTTCAAACTGACCAATGTGACTAAGATCCAAATTTTTCTTGTTTGGGATGGATATTATTGATAGAATTTATAGAATTTATCATGAATATTTAATACACTCACCATGTTAACTCTACAGGGATCCATGTTCCTCAATATGGATTAATTCCTTGAAAACAATCAAAGAACTGAAGAGAATCTTAGTCATTACACATATTCATACAATACCCTATAATGGATAATGTTTTCTAATAATTATTTAACCATTAAATAAGGTGTTGGTATGAATCCACTCGTAGAATGATATACTGATATATTATGCCTCTTGAAAATTTATTGTTCATTGAAAAAATTACACTACTCATGATTTGGAGTTAGCTGCGGTATTTTTTGCATCAAAGAACTTGTGGAATTATCTTTATGGATAAAGGTGTTATATATATATATATCATAAGAGACTAAAGTATATATTCACATAGAAAAATATGAGCATGCTCCAGATAAGATGGTTGGAGGCAATTTACGAGTATGACTACTCAATACATTACCACCCTATGAAAGATAACAAGGTAGTAAATGATTTTAGTCAAATAGATCATTATAGATTTTTTAGGATAGAAATAACAATAAATAAAATTTCTTTTTATTTATAAAGGATACATCTGGAAATAATAAATGAAGTGGTAAAATATTATCTTTCTCAAATAAGTGTTCAACCATCTACCCAAGTGAACAATAAAGATGTACATAATGATTATATAGAGATACATAAGAATATTGAAATAGATCTAGAGTTTACCTCTAGTTAAAATGGAATAATAAGTTTCAGGATGCACGTATATGTTCTATCTATACTAAATTTTAATGATTATATATTTGAGGAATCTCATAGTTATTCATTGCATCTTCATCCTAGAAGTACACAGATAGATAAATATTTGAAAGATTATTTCTGATCAGATGGAATGAGTAGATATATTACTTGTTTTTTTCATTATTAACTTGTTAAAAAGTTAATTTAGGGGGGGAAATCCCTAGCTGTTGTAAAAACCGTTATCCATACAGAAATGGAAATGGGAAAATATATCAAGGGATTTTATCATAGGACTACCCAAAACATCTATAGGGAATAATGCCATATGAGTAGTATTTAATCATTATAAAATATTAGAACAATTATTTTCTATTTTAGAATATTTATATCTAGATCATATTACTAGGATGTGTGATAAGGGAAGTGGTAAGTTTGAATGGAGTACAACATTCTATTGTATCTAATAGGGATCTGAGGTTTACATTGATGTTCTGATGAATCTTTTTGAAGGATCCTGATATATAATAGAGTTTCAATACTTTGAATAGTGATATAAACCTAGAAAGCCCATATCTAGTGTCTATTAACATTTTATTGGAATTATTACAAGGAATAAAATCCTAAAGTACTAGGAGTTATATTTTAATGGTAAAATATATACATAAATGAGTATTTTATTACTAGTTAATACAATAATTATATCATAATTTTTTCTAAACAACTTCTACGATAACTTTGTTTCACCTAGTATATCCCTTCATGTCTCTCATAGTACACTTCTTAGATTCTTGAGGAAATGAATCATTATAATAATGATCCCAAATACTCTATATAGATAATGTATAGCATAAGAAATATTGAATCAATGAGAACTATAATTATGACATGGTAAATAATTAAATCCATATTCAATATAATCAATGAACTGAGATAAATTCTCATAAAAAATACCTTAATAAAATATATAGAAACAAATTCCATTCAAATTAATATATAAGATAAAATAAATATGGCATGGTTAGAAACTGAAACACATTCCATTTAATCAAATAATTGGAAATGAAATGCACCTATAGATATCTCAAGGAAAGATTTCATGGACAAATAATAATAAAAATTAATTGAGGGAAATGATTAAGTACTGGATTCCATGTTTCTTGGGTATATGGAACTAGTACCTTCAATAACATTCACAAGACGATTTATAACATACTGGGTAAAAAATGATTTAATTTAGCTGAACGTATCTCTATAGTCAAGACCTTTCACAAGACAGCTTATAAGATACTGGTTACAAACATGAAGGATTTTTATTACCTAATTTTATCCCATGAGTCAACATTTGTATCGAGGTACATTCATTAACCTATCCCTAACCTGTAGGGCTTACCTAAAATGGTCCCCAATATATTTCTTACCAATCCAAAACATTTCCCTTATGGAATAGATAATATTCCTTGTCAACTCCCCATATTCAATAGAAGATAAATATTTATAAATATTTCCCCAAATAATCAAATAAATTCCAAAGTAAACACCATATGAAAAATGGTATACGGTTCAGGAAATAGTTATATCCATGAAAAAATATATGAATATTTAGGGGAAATTCAATGGTAATGGATCATAGTAAATTGAATATTTCAAGGGGGTTAAATGGAATTAAAAAATTTTATTAGAATACTATCCTTGAAATAATAAATCAAAACCCATCTAGAAGAAGATTATAGATGATATAAATACAACTTTCCCTATGTGATTTAAAAAAGTGTTGATTTAATTAATGAATAAAGTGATATTTTAGAAACATTCTTGAGGAAAATGTTGTTTTATATTGAAAAAAAATCATACAAAATCCATGAAAATAAAAATTTAAAAAAAATTATTTAAAAATTAACCTAATAAACATGAAATAGAAGATTCAATGAAATGAAGGTGTGTAAATCCATATATGTAGTACGAGGTAAAAAAATATTCCATTTTCATGGTAAAAAGATAGAAAAATTATTTTTAAAAAAAGTGATTAGAATATTCCATTGATAAAATTGGTGAAATACAAAAGGGGTAAAAATGTATTTAACACATAATTTCAAAGAAATTTTTGAAATCCATTTTATAAAATGTTGTTTTTAGAAGAAAACATGTTCTCTGACTAAAAAGATAAATGAAGTTTGGTTTTTTTTAAAAATTTTCTAAAACATTTTTACTACCAAAGAATGGAAAATGGAACTGTTACTTAAAAAAGGTCATCAATAACTATAATATAGTAAAAAAGAAAAAGATTTTTTTTTTGAAAAATGGTCATATAATTTCCTCGAATTTTAATACAATTGAAATATCATTATAATTAATCTTGAGGAAAGTAATCCTTAAACATTACAATGTGTCACATACCACCATGAAACATTTTAATAATAAGCCCTAGGAAGGAATAAAAGTAAACGAAAATTTTTAATAACATAAAGGTAAAAGTATTTATCATATAATATATCAAAAGGGGGAGTAAGTACAGCACACAAAAGAATTAAGTGGTGAATATGACATTTATCTCAGATATTTTAAAAAAAGTGAGATGAGAATCTCTATCCCTGCATTTCCTTTCAGGTGAATGTAATTTAAATTCCAATATAATAAACTTGTGTTAATTATATACATTATTATGAACCTATTTCATGTTTATCAATAATTTTATTCTATTTATGATTACGTTTTATAAAACTACTAAATCAATTATGTTTAGGTCAGTGAACTGACTAAGTCTATGATATGTGTCAAAAATAACATTGTTATGAAAACTATGGTCAAAGGGGTCATTACATAACACCTCTAGAATAGTAATCATGAAACAATTATAATATTTTTACATCAAATATACATTTATTATCAATCATTAAATATTATTATAAAACATTAATCATCATTACAATTTGGTTGATGGTAGGTCATATGTACGCATGAGTAACATTATAATTTTTAAATGATCATTATAGAATGAATGTATGTATGATTATATCATTAAAAATGATAATTATATCATAAATTCAATATATATTTTTATATTTAATTATTTTTTATTTAAGAGGATTCACATCATGTCGATGAGGTGGTATTCCACATGACCACAAAAGACGTCATCAAATTTTATGTGTGAGAAAGGGTAATAAAGAAAAAGATATATAATATATATCTAAGAAGGTAATTAAGTCATGAATATAATATAGTTTTTTTCATGTAACATACTTTTAATTAATATAATCCTTTATATATTCTAGGTATCATGTGAATGAATCGCATCGGTTTTAGGAGGAGGTAGTCCACTCTTCTACAAAATATGTTATCATATTCCCACAAAAAGGAGTGCATATAGATATGTGGCAGAAAATATTTACAGAAGTATAAAGACAAAATAAATATAATGGATAACATATATAAACATAGTTTACATCATAATAACCACTTTCAAAGGCACTAACGGAGAACAAATAATCATCATTTCATTAGCCAATAGTTCTTCATACACATATATTGTAATTTCATTACCAATTATATGGAAGTGTGTGTTAGTGTAGGGAGAACCCCATCCCGGAAAACATAATTGTGTATTGAGGATAATTTTTTTATATAATTATTGAATAAAAAGAGTTTATGTGGTGTAGAATGTAAATAAAACTAAAGATATTACGAAAGTATGTTACCTCTTAATTGGGTAACTCCATTCGGTTTGAACCAAATGGTTTCTTTGGATTTCATCCTGCCCATGGTGAGATTATACGACGTGGTTAGGGATCATTAGGATATATTTTTTCAGATAAATGTCGAGATAAATTATCTTTAGAGGTTTGAAGATGTTTTTGGAGAGGAAAAATTTTATATTGGAGGAGGAGTGGCACTATTTAAATATTTTGACAATGAAATTCCATACACCTTTTTCACAATGCAACTGGCACCCATAATGGACCAATTTTGGTAAATGTGGGTATAGGGTATAAATATTAAAATCTAATGGATATTTGAAAATGTTATAGGAAATTGTTTACATTATGATATTGGTTTAATCCCTTATAAATCGAATTTTACCTTCATTTTTGTAGTTCATTTTATTTACAGTCACTAATATATTTGGTCAAAAAATAACTAAAGCCTATTAGAAATTATGAAAAATTATTATTCAAAATATGGAATGCATTTCTCCTAATTACAATAATATAAATTTCATAAATTAATTTAAATTTAATCTTCTATATTGGATGGCAATGCATGATTTTAATGTAAAAATGTTTGAGAGATTTCTATGTTTTCATATTCAATTTCAAAGTAAAATTGATTCTAAATACCAAAATTGGTTTAATTTATAAAAAATTAATCTAAATTAAATTTAAAACTAATATAAAATATGAATTATCTTAATAGATAAAGTAGATGAGAAAATTATTTTGAACATAATTTCATTATTTTTCACTATTCATTAAAAAATTAAACTTCATAGAAAAATACTAAAAATTATCCCAAAAATATTTTTTTAATTTAATTTCAATGATGATTTTTATTTTTACATGTTAGATTTATAAATGTTCCAAAACTTGTATTTAAAATTGGTTCTTCGTTAAAAGACGTTAAAAGTGCCTTAATAAAAATATATTATATTATGTGTAGTATTGGATTTTTTCTTATCTTATGTCTATAGAATCTATTGGATGAATATAAAAATAATTATTTAATGTATAATATATATATATATATATTAAATTTATATCACTCACTAATTGTAATTAACTTAATTTAATAGGATATAACTTCTTTATGAGCCTATGAATAGTTTTCTATATAAATATTCTTTTTATACTCAATTGGATATTATATTCAATTATAATTAATTTGAAACAAATAAATTAATATTATTTTTATATAGTCCATATATTCATAATTTATAAAAAAATATTTATAACTGTTATTTTATATAATATTATATTAAATAAGAATATATTAAAAATATATTATTTTTTCAGAATAACTCATTATTGTGGGTATCACAATCCATTGAAAAAACTCATTGTTGGATATGTCGCACACTATCCAAGTATCATGTGAATTAAATGATATAAAATATATTTAATTTATTTAAATTAGTAAATATATTATAAATAATAAGTATAATATATTCCCTTACACTCTTGGTGTTGCATGTCATACACGCTATCGAATAAAATATTCCTATTTTAGATTTCTAGGACATTACATTCTCCCCACCTTAACTAACTTTTTTCGTTGAAATTTAAACTAGATCATAATGATTGATTTTTTGATAATTTTAATTTTTATAATCTCACATCATTATAAGGGTTCATAAAACATCCTCTAGAAAAATATAATGGGGATCAAAAAGGTCACATGGACTGACATATAAATAGTTTTCTATGTATGAGAGAATTAGTGGAAATATGAGTAACATACATGGAGGAAAAGAGTAAATAATTATAAGGATGTACTGATTTCTTAAATCACAAACAAGTGAATGATCAATTTAAATATTAAGGGATCAAATCCACAAATTTCTGATCATTTTGAGGACCATCGATTCAATAAAAATTTAATTATCTGAGAAAAAATTATTTCAAGGTTATTTTCCCAATATTGGGTTATTGTTTTACTTCATAAGAATATAAGGTAATTTACTAGCACGATACATTTTAATTTCACATCAACAATTCCATATGCTGGTTGTGCATCAGTCAAATTCTAATTCATCCATTTATTCAATGAAATGAATATCCAAAAATTAACTTTGATGTCAGATGAACTAAAATACATTTCTAAAGGTTCTTAAGACACATAATAGAGTGATAAGTCTAACTATTTATATTTAACTATTTTTTAAATCAAATATGGTAATGAAATTAATCTCAAAACCTAAAAATAAACACTAATAGTTTATAATTAATTATTATTCATCAAATTGTTCAATTAAACATGAAAAAATATTAACAAAGAAATTATGTAGGTTAGTGGTTGGTGTGAAACCCTTATTATCATTTGGTCATGGGTTCAAGACTAGGGGTCTTTCTGGATTTGATTGGTTGTTACCCAACATAAAGGTTATCAATATTAATATAATTTAGAAAATAAAAATGATGGAAAACCATGAAATAAGGTTAATAACTAAATTCTCTATTAACTATGGTTTTCAATAAAAGCCTAATATATAAATAATTCATCGATTTATGTATACATAGATCCTTCCTTTGTCTAATGTTTATCCATATTATCATTTGTTGGATTTCTAATCATGAAACGTAATCTTCAATCCTAGACCCCTTAGGTTTAACCTAGGTTATTCATTAACATAATACTTCATAATGGATTGTAAAGAAAATGTGAATTTTCTTAACTGTATCCCCCTTGAGTATCAAACTAGGTGTGTAGTAAGGCCTGTTATCGGGTACCCAGTTACACTGAGTCAGGCCAGACACACCTTGTTAGATTTGTTACTCGCCTTTAAATTTGTTCCAGAAACATGTCCAGTTGTAGGATCCAGACAAAGATTTATTAGTATAATTACCCACATAATATCTAATTTTCCATAATTATAGGGTGTTCTTCTATACTTCTACTCAAATTCATCCTCAATTTTATGTTATAAAATATATGTTTTCCCAAATCTTATTATCAGGTATTCTACTAAAATTTCACCAATACCAACTATAGTAACCTGAAACTTGATTGTTTGAAGAAATTTTCTACTATATTTACATTGTCATGATTACAAGGAATCAAATCTTGAAGGACCAAGAGTTTACTAATCTTGGAAAACAATTTAGGATATAAATGATGAGTGTAGATGCACAATATACAAAAGGGGGTTAATATTATTCTTTAAAAATTCCTTTGGAACCTTTAATGTATAGTTTAACCATGATAAACAAACATACAGAATAGCTCTAAAAGATTCTACCTTAAAGCGTATAGAATCTGTAATATAATCAGAGTAATGGAATTAGAAAGTATAAGAAATTTATACTTTATATCTTTAACAATGTTATGATTTCATTGGAAATAAAACAATTTGAAATAGAAAACATGTAACAATAAGATTATTTTAACTAAAAGAAAAGGATATACAACAACATTGGATAATAGTTCCTTGATTTATACTTTCACGAAATCTTGTCTTACCCAATCCCATGTAAGCCCTCAATCCGATGATCGGTTTTTTTCTTGCTTCCCCATAAGCCCTCGATTTAGAAGGAAATCGGAAACTCTGTCTTCCAGGCCTGGAAGCCCTCAATCAGCAAGATCAATGTCTACAAAAAGAAAGTCTGATCAAGTTGTTCAAATCAGAACAAGTTGTTCATGACATCTGCATAAAGCACTGAGAGTTGAAAGAACCTCTATCTCTAGAAATAACTTCACATCTTTTTCACATGCGTCACGTTCATCCACTCTCTACATTATTTTCTGCTCATTCAAATGGACTTGTATTTATGGGCAAATCTTCTGAATGCTTGGCTCCACTCCAACAGTCATATTTTCCTTAAATTTCTGAGGGACCTTGACACATGTCAAACATACAATGTTTAGCTTGTAACAAATTGTATGACATTGTTTCAAGTATAAGAAATTATTAGAGTTAAATATGATCTTTTTGTAAGAAAACATGGAATCCTATAACATTGGAATGATACATTAAACAACTCTAAAATTATTAAGAAAAATTTATTCTTAATAATATCCTTATTTGAAAAACTGATTCATGAGGAAAAGTAAATCAGATTGTAAAACTAGTATCTCATTTGTTCCGGAATCGGAATCATAAAACTGGAATGACTTCCGCACCAGATTCGGAATCATAAAACAGAATTACATTTCCACCAGATTAAGAATCATAAAGATGGTATCACTTATACACCAGATTCGGTATCTCAAAAACAATATCAAAAATCATTAAATCTAATGGAATGGAAAATCGAAATAATACATCTCCGTGTATAATAGAATGACAAATCATAATGATACTTATGTAAGTATAATGGAATGACAAACTGTAATGATACATCTCTAAGTATAACAGAATGGAAAATCGTATTGATATATCTGTAAGTATAACAGAATGAAAATTCCGGATCTTAAGGGAAAAAAACAGAACATAAGAAAAAGTGTTTTTGATTTTCAAGACATAAAACTATAAGGAATAGAGAAGTCATAAGATAACCTTATTGACTCAACAATCTCCCCCTTTATGGAAATAACAAAAAACTTTTCTGAGAAAGAATATATTGACATAGATAAACAAGTATGAAAAACATTTCTCCCCCTTTGAATTTGATTTTTGATGAATACGACTAACTCCCCCTTATGTTATGTTTCTCAGGGTTCATATTCTTGATATTTTGTGTTAGGTTTTCATTATTTATAAAATATCTCCCCCTTAGATAAACATCACTTCTTAAAATAGAACTCCCCCTTACTCGGTCATTATCATTTCTTACCATAATCACCCTTAATATATTCTCCTCCTTTGATATCTTTATTAAATTCTTCCATAAAATAAATTCTCCCCCTTTGTGATTGTCAAAAAGAGGTAAAATAATGTTGAAGCATAAGATGTAAATTTATTGTTTAGTAAGCATACATTCGAAAAAAAAAGAAAGATATGCAAGATTATTCTTAAGGGGATTTTGGAAATAATGCTTAGATTACAACAAAACATTGAAATGTCAAAAAAATCATCCATCATTCTTATTCTCATAAAAAAACTCTTTATCAATGCTTTATGTTTCTTCAATTCCTTATGATATTCTTCAAAATTATTCAACAAGATCTCCTGATCCTGATTCTTCATTTCTAAGGACAATATCCTTTTTTTGGAGCAACCACCTTTCTCTCTAATTCATCTCTGACATCATTCTCACAGCTTATAGATCAGGCAACGGAATTGAGATGACTAGAAATCTCAATTATTGATGCCTTGAACTTGTTGAACCCGGTTTCACAAGTATTGAAAGCTCTATTTATTGCATCCATAAAGTCACCGAACTTCCTTAGCTCTTCATTGAGAGTTTTGGTATGGTTAAAAACATTCTTACAAGTCACCTTCTGGGCATTGTAATCAATCAAAAGATTCATAAAGTCTACTTTTTGGTTGAACACCATATCCATAAGCATATTGGTAGATTCAATCTTTTCATTCAGATATTATTTAATCATTTGACTCCAAGCATCTATATTTACAAGAACTGGATTGGTTCTTACCAAATTTCTTAAATATAGCATGACAAAGTCATGTTAAATAGATAAAGAAGATTCAGAACCTGAATCATATTTTCCTTTCACAACTCCTCTTGGAGTTAAGGAATGTGGCTTTTATATTTTTGTGAAAGACTTCTGAGGAGTTTATTTTTTATATGAGGAAACCAAAACACTTTTCCCTTTGACAGGATTTCGAACTGGAGAGAGTTCATCTGATACTTGGATAACATTAAGATCTCCATGTTCATCTTCTTCCTCTTGAATCTATTGTTCTTCACCACCTTGATGATAAACCTCTTATTTCTCTTCTTCTCCCACTTTAGTTTCTACTGGTTATTCTTCTTCAACTTCTACATCTTTCTCAACTTCTACTTCATCATCAACTTGTACTTCTTCTTCAACTTTCTCTTCAACATGATCTTCAACTTGTTCTTCTGAAATAGATTTAGAGACTGAACTCGAAGGAGTTCTAATGTAGTCTTACCCTTCCCTTAAAACATATGTATAGTCTTCTTGAACTATCAGATCTTATATTTCTTTAATAGGTTCTGATAAAGATAGAACATTATTACACTACAAGAAAATCAGGTTTTCATGCCTCTAGACACGGGCGACCACCATAGACGAGCGCTGTTGATAATATTAATGACCGCCATTGGCGGTCGCTAATACTAAAATGAATTTAGCTGTATTTTTCCCACCCCACTGTTTTCTTCCTTATTTTCCCCACTGTAACCCGCCGCCCCACGCCATTGTCATGCTCAAACTGGAGCAGTGTCAGTGTATCCCCCCACCGCCACCCCTACCACCCTCGGCCACCCCCGTAGCCACCCCTCGACGCCTCCCATTTTCCCTCGATGATGAACCCATCTATTACCCCTCCCAACTCACTTACCTAAACCCTCAACATTGAACCCACCCCTCCCTCCGGCCACCATAGATCTGCAATGGCTGGTGGCCGTAGCTTTAGTCCTTCCTCACGTCCCCCGCGGTTGTCCCCGTGTTCCCACCTTTTTTCCCACACAGATGAAACAAGATATTGTTAAAAGGACCTTTAGAGGCCTCCATTGGCGGTCGTTGTAGGCCTTTATCGATGGAGCAATAGTGACCGCCAAAAGCGGTCGCAAGGTGGCCACTGAAGACCATTAGCGACTGCTTTTGGCAGTCACTAATGGTGATAATTGTAGTAGAGTTAGCTTTCTGGATTTTTTGAGTGGAAACCTGATTCTTATGGACAAAAATTGATTCATGTACTTGTTGAGACTTATATTCTACAACTTTTATAAGATACTAACACACATGAGCTTCCAATGATTTCTTCTTCTGGAACTTATCCTTCTTTTCTTTCTCAAGATTTTTAGCTTGCTGATGTTTTATGGCCTTAGCCTCTATAGGATTTAAGCCAAAGGAAGGATCTCCTTCCTTTCTAGTAGATTCCATTTCTCTCCACTTTGGAACTTTTCATCGGAATAGGATTTTAGTTTATTTGTAGGAGGAGGTGCTGAAACCGGGACATTCGGAACTAGTATAGGCTTGATAGGTTCTTCCTGTTTCCTTTTCTTTGGTATAGATTTTGAAGACTCCAGAACATCACCTATGTTCAGGATGACCATTTCTTCCAAACTCTTGGATTCCTGTAAGAACTCAACCTTCATCCTCCTATAAGTGTCATCACTGAGTAACAAAATCTTTAATGGTTTTGAGACTGATCGGAATGGAACATTCATCTCTTGAAGTCACATGAAAATTATCTTAGACATAGTTTTTGGATACATAAGTATATGAGATCTAATGAATCCACCTTTTATTTCCTGGATGGTGAGAAAGATGTACTTCACAATGTTGATCATACTTAAGCTGATGAGAAAGTATAACAGAAAGATATCACATATCTTTAGAGAGTCCTTATCTATTTTTCTTGGTATTAGCAATCCTTGAATCCAGAGAGCTACCATCTTGTGGTTCGTTGAAAGATTCATAATCTTCGGATTCTTAAAATACATGAGACCATTATAATTTAGAGCAGTGGATTTTTGAAAAGAACATTCCTTCTCAGTAAGTTCATGAGAGAAAATAATAGCTTCCATTCATACAGAATGTTAAGAACATTTGATGCCTTATTCTAGGGGACTGTATATGTCTTATCATTACATTTGGACTTAAATTGATCCTTACCATACTTTTGTAAGAATGTAATAGATTCATAAAACTGAATAACCTGGTCAAGATAAATTGGATCCCAACTTTTCTCCTTATCTAGACAAACACTTTCCCATCCATTAGTTCTTATCACCTTATAGATCATGGAGTCATATTTTGCAAATAAGATATGGCAAACCAACCTTTACCAAAATATTGACCAATAATTCATTTCTTTTCTAGTTGGAATCTGGTCTACTGAGTATTTAGGATTCATCTAGGGTGATAGTGACAAAAGAATCGGAATGAAAACTTTGATGGAAATTGAGCTTCAGCACAGAGATCAGTAAGGATGGTGTGGCTCTTAGAAACGAGGAACCCCTTATATAGGCATAGCTATGAATTTTCAGCTTCCATAAGATAACCAAACAGCTTAATAGAACCTGAACCGACCTAAAAATTTAGGATGGATATAGGAAATATGAATTATGATCTTTTATAGTAATGTAAACCGAAATTTAATTTTTTGAAAAAATGACAACTAAAACATAATATAAGAAAATAATGATTAAGGAAGTGTGCCTTTTGGAATACTCTATGGAATTTATAACTATTATAAGAATTCTCTTGAAGGTTTTGAAATCCGGGATTTCAATACCGAAAAGATAAAAAAACAGAAATTTTCACAAATGATGTTTTCAAAAACAATTTTTTAAAAACTGAAGTTTTCCATACCAAAATTTTCAATACCGAAATTCTCAATACCAAAATTCTCAATTCCAAAATTTTAAATACTGAAATTTTCAATACCAAAATTTTCAATTCCAAAATTTTCAAATCTAAAATTTTCAATACTGAAATTTTAAATACTGAAATTTTCAATACGGAAATTTTCAATACTGAAATTTTCAGTACCAAAATTTTCAATACCAAAATTTTCAATACTGAAATTTTAAATACCAAAATTTTCAATACCAAAATTTTAAATACTGAAATTTTAAATATTGAAATTCCCAAATAAATAAAGTTAAAATTTTAAGATGGGACAAAATCATAAGGAAAGATAAAATTTTAATAAGAAGAAAAATCTTAATGAAAGGGGGAAAAATATACTCCATCTGAAATATGGAGTAATTTAATATTAGGAGATGAATTAATCAATAAGTAGATATGAATGATTACCTTACATATATCATTCTTACATTTCATTTAATGTATTCAAATCTATTAGCAGATAATGGCTTTGTAAAAATATTAGTAAGTTGTTCTTGCATTCTGATGAATAGAAGAATAATATCTCCTATAAGTGTGTGATCCCTAAGAAACTGATGTCTAATATCTATGTGCTTTGCACAAGAGTGATGTGTAGGATTTTTACTTAGGGAAATGGAACTTGTGTTATCACACATTATTTGAGTCTTAGTAAAACTCAAACCATAGTCTGTGAGTGTGTGTTGCATCCACTACACTTGAGCAGAACAACTTCCAGCCACTACATATTCAGCTTCAGCCGTGGAAAGTGCTACAGAATTTTGTTTCTGGCATGACCAAGAAACTAAGGAATCTCCTAAGAAATGAAAAGTTCTGGATGTACATTTTCTATCCATTTTACAACCACCGAAGTCAGCATCTGAAAAACTTTTAAACTCAAAATTATTTCTAGAGGTATAAAAAAGTCCCAAATCTAAAGTTCCCTTTAAGGAGAAAAAATTTATTTTCACTGTCTTTAAATGAGATTCTTTAGGATTTTAGTGGAATATTGCACAATAATTATACTGATAACATTATGTCAGATCAACTAGGTGTTATGTAAATTAAACTTCCTATCATCCCTCTATAAGATGTTTGATCCATAGGATTCCATACTTTATCAATATCAAGAGTATTAGAGGTTCTGATAGGAGTACTTATACTCTTAGAATTATCTTACCTGAACTTCTTACAAATATCTTTGATATAATTATGTTGAGATATGTATGTTCCCTATGGTTTTTGAGAAATTTGAAAACCAAATAAAAGGTTAACTCACTCATCATACTCATCTCAAACTCAGATTTCATAAGATTCGAATGGAATCGGTTAAGGTTTGCTGAGTTGATCTGAAGATGATGTCATCAACATAAATTTGGATAATCAGAACATATTTATTATTTTTCCTAATAAAATGGTTTGGATTAACAATTCCCTTAACATAGTTATTTTGAATAAAAAAACATGAAAGTCTATCAAACCAAGCTCAAGGGGCTTGTATAATTTTATACAGATATTTGGTAAATTTATAAACATGATTAGGATTTTTTGTATCTTCAATGCAAGGGGGTTGATCTACATAGACTTCCTCTTATACATAACTGTTAAGAAAAATCACACCTTACATTTATTTGATTATGTTTGAAACTAAATAATGCTGTAAAGGATAGAAGAATATGGATATATTAAAGTCTTGCTACAGGAGCATTAGTTTCTTCATAGTTTATGCCTTCTTGTTGGTTATATCCTTTAGAAACTAATCATGCTTTATTTCTAAAATAACTCCATTTTAATCACATTTGTTTCTAGAAACCCATTTTACTCCAATAACATAAGTTTCATTAGGTTTTTTAACCAGAGTCCATAACGGATTCCTCAAAAATTCGTTGAGTTCATATTGCATAGCCTTTATCCAATATTCATCACCAAAGGCTTCTTCAGGACTCTTTGGCTCAAAATGAGAATGAAAAGAAACATGTTAAAATTATTTTCAAAAAGAACATATAGTTCTCACTGGTTGATTATCATTTCCAATGATATTATCACTGGGATGATTTCTAAGTAATAGATGACATGGGGTTTGATGGACATGATTATCCACATAGGGTAGAAAATCATTAGGTGTAAATATTTCTGAAACTTTTTATTGAACATTATACCTATCTGAAAGGACTTCTATCAATGGTTGGTGATCATTTTTAGAAAATATATCAGAAATTAGTTCATGTTGTTTGAAAACAAAAGGATCATTTTCATTAAAATCAAAATGTACTATTTCTTCTACAGTGCATGTGTTTTTATTGAAACTCTATATGCCTTAGAGTTAGTGAAGTAGCCTAAGAATATTCCTTCATTGGAATTTGGATCAAATTTATATAAGTTATCCTTGGTATTCAAGATAAATACATTGCAACTAAAAACTTTAAGTAAGATACATTCAGTTTTCGGCCATTTCATAACTCAAAAGGCGTTTTATTAAGAAATAGTCTAATTAAAAATCGATTTATTGTATAACAGGCAGTACTTATAGCATCAGCCCGAAAATATTTAGCTATAGAATATTCAATCAACATGGTTCTATTCATCTCTTGAAGAATACAATTTTTTCGTTCAACAACACTATTCTGTTGAGCAGTTATTGGAGCGGAAAGTGGTAGTAATACCTTTTTTACTACAAAATGTTTCAAAATCAGAATTTTATAATTCGCCTCCATGATCACTATGAATAGTTATCAATGGAAGGTTTTTCCCATTTTTAACTTGATCTCTAAAAACATTGAAATAAGAAAAAGCTTCAGATTTATTTTCAAGAAAATATACCCATGTAAATCTAGTGTAGTCATCAATTAAGACAAAAACATTGTATTTGCCTCCAATAATTTCATTTTGTATTGAAATAAATAAGTCCATGTGATCTAACTATAAGGAATTATAAGTTGTATCTTCACTTATAGATTTAAAGCTGGATTTATGTTTCTTTCCATATTGACAAGGATCATAGACATTTGAAAAATCAAACCTAAGATCTGGTAGATCCTTAAAAAGTTCTTTCGTAGAAAGTTCAATAAGATTCCTTATGTTACAGTGTCCTAGTATTCTGTTCCAAATCCAATATTTATCTTTAATTGCGCTTAGGCAAGGAAGATCATGACTTATATGGTCTTCTATGTTTAGTGTGTACACATTCTCTTTCATATGGGTTGAGAGAATAATTCATCCTTGTAATTGTGTACTGACCACTTGTCATTGATAAAATTCACACAGTATCTTTCATCACATAATTTACTTATTCTATTGATGGTGTGCTTAGGACTTTGAACAAATAAAAAATTTAAATTAAGGATTTTACCCAAAGAATAATGTTACATATACTGAAAATTTCTCATTGAGGGTTATATCCAAAGGTTAATTTTCCACCTTTAGTCTATAAATTCTTTTGGAAATAGTCTTTGTTTCCAGTCATGTGCCGGAAAAATCCACTATCTTTGTACCATATATTGTTAGTACTTCCTTCATTTACTAGAAAAATATGAGTTAGGTTTTCATAATCCAAACTTTCTTGGATCCAGAATTTTTAGATAATAAAATTTTGGGTATCCACATTTTTTTAGAAAAGTAAGCTTTATGAAACCCAAGAGATTGAAAATTATTTAAAGAAATGTTCTACTTCCAATCCACACCACATTGACATTTACTACAAAAAGGGGATCTTGGGGGAACAAAATAATTGTTTCTCAAAATAGGTTTTCATGAGAATAACAAAATCCAAGATTATTACCATGAGGTCAGATCTTAGAATACATATTGTCAAAAATTTCCTTACCAGATGTAAACTTTTCATGAAATTTCCTCAATGAAAAAGTTTCAAATATTAGTCTTAGGAATAGATTCCAATCCTATGGAATAATATACTTAGAGTTAAGTTTATCCTCTAAAAAATCATTTTCAAAATACATATTTTTAAGATCATTAGAATGATTCTCCTTCGAAGAATTAGCTTCCTCAAGTTTCTTAGAAAGATTATCTAAAACATCAATTTTCTTATCAAGATCTTTGGTAAGATCCAAAATTTATTTTGTTAAAATAGATTCTCTAGAATTTCAATTTTCAATTTTCTTAGAACCTTTACAATTTATTATCTCTAGCGACTTAGTAACCCTAGAAACTTCCTCATAGAAAGGAAAATCATTATCATTATCTGATGAAGAAGATTCTTCATCTGAAGAAAAATCTTTATCAGGATAATTTTCACTCAAGGACATATTGGTTAAGGATTCAGAAGATCGTACCTAAAATACAAGACATTGATTTTGAAATATAGCTCGGGATATTAAACAAATATTCATTTTCTCAGAAGATTCATAATCTGAAGTATTGTCTAAAGAATCTCCACCATTGGAACTCTAAGTGTCATTGGATTTTAGGAGCTTCTTATGCTTTGATCTGTAGAACTTCTTCTTGTTTCTCTCGGAATTCCTGTCCTTCTTGTCTCTTTCCTTAATTAAGGCACAATTAGGTTTGATATGACCATTTATTCTACATTCATAGCATTTCACTTCTCCATCTTTCTTATTTTTTTCTTTCGTTCTTATTCAATCTATATTGAATGTTCTTCTACCCAACAATCTTGTTCATCCTCTGATCAAGATTGGATAACTCATTTTTCTAATGTTTCCCTTTCACTAAATTCATACTGAACAACAACCTTCTTAGATTTAGATTTTGTAACTCGCTCAAGAGTCTGGGATTTCGTATGATTTGAAGTAGTTATAAACGAAACACCTCTATTTCCATTATTCTTCTTAATATTATCAGAATCTCTCTCCATAATGGTTTCATGTTGAAGAAGGGTTCAAAATTGGTCATCGAGAGAAATCTATGTAACTTTTCAATTTTCATATATGGATGTTCTAATAGATTCTGATTTGTAAGGCATGATGTCTATAATCTAGTCTACAAGAACATCATCATCTAACCCTTTCTCACTCCTTTATTGTAAGTTGTTGACAATAGTCATGAATCATTGTTGTACATTACATATGGGTTCTCCATTAGGAAAGAAGAAACCAGGATACTCAGCTCTGAGCATAGCTCTTCTAGTTTTGATAACTTTGGATGTTCCAAAGTGATTTACTTTAAGCTTATTCCAAATAATATTTTCATCTTCACAGGATGAAATTTTGATAAATATATTTTTCTAGTCATGGAAAAAATAAAAGTGTTCCATACCTTAATGATTAGCCGGTGTTCCACCTTTTTCGGATTAGTACAGGTTCTAAGTTCCTTATTAGGAATCTTATAATCTCTAGATAACATAATGTAGTTTTCTACACCTGTGTTTATCACAAAGGTCTTCATTCGGTCTCTCTAATACTCATAGTCATTTCTATAAAATATTGGTGGTCTAGTAGGATTGAAATTATATATAGATCCCACATGAACTCTTGCCATAATAAAAGGAATTTTTTCTACCGAACTTATTATAAGTAAATGATTATAATAAAATAAGAAAAAGAACACATGAGAAAAAAAAATTATCTATGGATATAAGTATTTCAGAGACCTCCTCTGATACCAATTATAGGTTCGAAATGATGACTGTAGATTCTAAATATAAAAGAGGGCAGGTGAATTGTATTCTTTAAAAATTTCTTTGGAACCTTCAAATTTTAGTTCAAAAAAGTTAAACAAACCTAAACAACACCTCTAAAAGATTCTACCTTAAAGCATATAGAATCTGTGATATAATTAGAGAAACACGATTAGAAAGTATAATAATGTTATACTTTATATGTTTAACAAAGATAAGATTACATCGGAAATAAAATAGATTGAAATAGAAAACAACTAAAAACTAGATTCTTTTAACCCTAAGAGAAGGGTATCTAGCATCCATGGATAAAGGTTCCTTGATTTATACTTTCAAGAAATGTTTTCTTTCCCAAACTCAGGGAATCCCTAAATCCGAAGAATGGTATATATCTTACTATCCTCGCAAGCCCTTGATTTAGAAAGAAATTGGAACCTCTGTATTCCAAACCTAGAAGACCTTGATCAGCTCGATCAGAGTCTACACAAAGCAAGTCTGAACAATTTTTTCACACACGAACAAGTTTTTCATGACATCCTCACGAAGCACTGAGAGTTGAAAGATCCCCTCTCTCTAGAAATCACTTCACAGCTTTTTCACATGCGTCATGTTCATCCACTCTCAACATTATTTTCTACTCATACAAATAGACTTGTATTTATAATCCAAGCTTCCCGATGATTGGATCCACTCCAAGAGACTTATTTTCCTTAAATTTTGGAGGGACCTAGACACGTGTAAAACATATAACGGTGAGTTCGTAATAGATTGTATGACATAATTTCAAGTATAAGAAATGATGTTGAGTTAAAATGATAAATTTTTAAGAAAACATGGAATCCAAAAACATTGGAATGATACATTAAACAACTCAAACATTATTAATAAAAACGGATTCTTAAGAAAAGAATTATAATAAATATTGATTCCAAAGGAAAATTAAATTAGATTGTGAAACTGGTATCTCATTTGTTCCAGAATCAGAATCATAAAATCAGAATGACTTTTACACTGGATTCAGAATCATAAAATGGAATCACTATTTCACCGGATTCGGAATCATAATGACGGTATCATCTACACAGCATAATCGGTATCATAAAGACAATATCACTTATAAACCGAAATAATTATCATAATGATGGTATCACTTATACACCAGATTCGGTATCACAAAGACGGTATGAAAAATCTGTAAATCTAACAAAAATGAATATCAAAATAATACATCTATAAGTATAGAAGAATGACAAATCATAATGATACATCATTATGTATAATAGAATAACAAATCATAATGATATATCTGTAAGTATAACGGAATGAAAAATCTTAATGATACATCAATAAGTATAAAGGAATGACAATTCCGGATCATATGGAAAAAACAAAACATAAGAAAAAGAAAAAACTTAAGAAAAAGTGTTTGTGATTTTCAAAACATAAAAACCTATATAATAGAGACATCATAAGATAACCTTATTGACTCAACAAACAAGATACATAAATGGTTCTTATATTAAAAATTAATAACCTATTAACAACATCCTTTGTTCCAAATTACTGAGAGGATAATTTCATTCCATCTAATATAACCTTGTATATCCCTCACAGTACGCTTCCAGGATTTCTAGTGAAAGGAAATATAATAAGGGTGAGGTAAAATGATGATTAATGATAAGGTTTAGAGTTAGAAATAATGAATCATTGGGAACAATAATTATGACATGGTAAATAATTGAACTCACGTTACATATAATCAAAGAACTGGGATGGATGTTCATAAAAAATATGGAATGTAATAACTGAAAACAAATAGCATTTAAATGACTTAATAAGGAAAAATAAATATTGAATGGAAAGAAACTGAAACACATGACATTTAATCAATGAATTGAAAATGATATGTATCCATGGATATTTTAATTCAATATCTCATGGATTAATAATAATAGAAACAGAAAAAGTGAAATGATTAATTATTGGATACCATGGTTCCTAGGTTCATGGAACCAATACTGTCAAGACCTTTCCTATGACAGTTTATAACATACTAGGAACAAACTCATTTGGTTTGGAAAACCTTATCTCTACTATCAATACCATTCACAAGATAGTTTATAACATATTGGGTACAAATTTGAATGGTTTTTCCAACCTAATTTTGACCCATGAGACTACTAATACATCGAGTGGATTTCATTATTCAGTCCCCAACACACATGGATTACCTTAAACGGTCCCCACCTTCTGTTTTTCCGATCCAAAACATTCCTCATATTGAATAGACAATATGCCTTATCAATTATCAGTATTAAATAAATGATATATTTTTATCAATATTTTCCCACATAATCAAATAAAATTCAATGTAAATTCCATATGAAATATGGTATATGGTTTAGTAAATAGTCGTATCCATGAAAAAGGATCTAGATATTTACAATAAATTTAATGTCAAATGATCATAGGATGTTGAATATTTCATGGGGACTAAAAGTAATCAACTAAGTGAATTTTAGTAATATCCATAGTCAAATGAATTTAAATCCATATATAGGATGATCAGTACAATATACCCCAAGTGGAGAAAAAATAATGGGTTTTTTCATTGATGAATAATACAATATTTTAAAAAAAATCATGTGGAAAATATCTTCTTGTTTTCAAAACAATTTGAAAATATTTTATTTGAAAATCACTTTTGAAAACAGATTTATAAAAAATTAAACTTTTAAACATGCAGAGGAAGCTTCAATGAAATGAAGGTGGGTAAATCTGACATGTTGAATGAGGTAAAAAAACATTCCCATTACGTGATAAAAATTTAGAAAAAAGACTTGTTCGGAAAGTAATAAGTATATTACATTAAAAAAATTGGTAATAGAAAAAAGTGGTAAAAATATCTTTACCAAATCATTTCAAAGCCATCATTGAAAACCATTTTAGAAAAGATGGTTTTCGAAGAAAATAGGTTCCCCAACTAAAGGGACAAATGAAGTCGTATTTTCTTAAAAAAATACTAAAACATCTTGAGTACGAAAAATTAGAAACATTGTACTATTACATAAAAATGGCCATGAATAACTAAATACTTATAAAAATGAAAGGTTTTTTTTTAACAATGGTCATGTAATTTCCCCAAACAGAAATACCATTTAAATATCTTTAAAATAACTCTTGGGTAAAATAATCCTTAAACATTCCAAAGTGTCCAACACCACCTTGAAACATGTGAATTATATGAATCATGAAAAAATAAGTCTATATTAATGATTTAAATAAAATTATGGTAAAATTATTAATGATATAATATAACAAAATGTGTAGTAGGTATACCACAAAAAATACGTAAGTGGTGAATATCACATTTATCTCACAGATTTAAAAAAAAGTGAGATTTGAAACCATACAAGGTATTTCCTTTCAAATGAACATCCTTTAACTTCCATCATAATAAAAATAAGTTTAATTATATACTTTCTTCAAAAACTTTTTCATGGTTATCATTACTTTTATTTCACTTATTATCATGTTTTATTTAATGACCTAAATAATTATGTCTACATCTGGTATTTTGACTAGATTTTATTTTTGTGTAAAAAATAACTTTAGCATGTCAACTATGGTAAAATGGGTCAATACATAAAATATAATAAAACATTACATAATTATAATATATATATATATATATTAGTTGGATTTAATCTAATAATCATTAAATATGGTAATGAAAAATTAATCATCATTCCATTCATGGAGATGGTATGCCATATGTACACATGAGTAACGTTCTCATTTTTCAGGGATCATTAAGGAAAGAAGTTAAGTAGATTTATATATTTTGAGAATTATAATTACATTATAAAAAAAATAAATACTTATATATAAAAATGTTTTGATGTAAAAGGAATCAAATCATATTGAAGAGGTGGTATTCCACATGTCTATGAATGATGATATCACTTTTTAAGCGTGTGAATGTGTTTTAATGAAATGATATATATATATTATTTTAAGAAAGCTAATTATGTCATGAATATCATATAGATTATCTAAATTTAAAATATGTTTAATTAAAATCATCCTTTACACATTACATGTATAATGTGAATGAATCACATCGCTTTTAGAAGGTGGTAGTCCACACTTCCACAAACGATGTTATTGTATTCCCACAAAATGGATTGAATAAATATATGTGTAATAAAAAAATTTAAGAAGTAAAAATACATAATAAATTTCATATATAACATATTTATATATATTATATATCATAATGACCAATATGAGAGGTCGTAAAGGAAGAATTAATAGTCATTGTTTCGTGAGGTAGTAGTTCACCGTACACATAAATAGTATGTTCGTTACCCATTACATGTTAGTGTGTGTTAGTGAAGGTATAAACCATAGAAAAAAATAATAATATTTTTCAGATAATAACTTTATTATATAAACATGTAATAGGAATATATGAGGTGGTTTATAATTCAAATAAAACTAAACAGCATATTTAATGATGTTACCTCTTAATCGGGTAACTCATTTTGGTTTGAACAAAAGGGCTTACTTGTATTGCTTCCTGTCCAAGGTGAGCATTTAAGGATAAGGGTAGGGATGTTTGTGATATATTTTGGAATATATTGGTTGATCAAATTTTTCTTTAGAGGTGTGAGTATGTGGGAGGATAAAAGGCAATTTTATAGTGGTGGAAGAGTGTTACTCTTGTAATATTTTGGAAAAGGAATTCCATACACATTTTTCACATTTCAAGTGGCTCCCATAATATTCAAATATCTATAAATGTGGGTATAGGGTTGAAATATTTCTATATAATTTCTCTTGTACATTTTTCTAGGTCACCTTATCCCTTAGATTGAGGTTTAGTCTGTTATTAAGTTCAATTTTACCGTATTCATTATAATTAATTTTAATTAATTTCACTAATATTTTTGGTCAAAAACTAAGTTGATCATACTAGAAATTTAATATTATACTAATTACCTATATGGAATCAATTTTTCCAAATTACAATCACATAGTTTGAAGAATTTAATTTTAATTTAATCCTGTGGAGGGGACAATGTGAGTTTTTAAAGTAAAAACGTTCAAAAGATGGTTAAGTTTCTATATTCAATTTGAAAGTAAAATTCATTATAATGTCTTACAATGGATAAATTTAAAAAATAATACTATATTTAAAAATTAAAACAAATTTAATATATGATTCAACTATATAAATATATAAAATGAAAGGCAGTTTAAAACTACAATTTAGTATTTTTTACTATTCCTTAGAAAATGATATTTAAATGAAATATACAGAAAATTCACACTAAATTAATTTTTATGTTTCTATTAAAAATATTACTAGTATTTAGACATTAAATATTAATAAAATTTAAAAAATAGTATTTTAAATTGGTTTTCTATTAAAATGTGGTAAAAATGCCTTCATAAAAATATAGTATTCTCTGTGTAATATTGTGTTTGTTCATATCTTATGTCCAGAGAATCTATTGGATGAATATCAAAAATATTTTATTTAATTTTTATTATATATATTAAATAAATTTTACTCACTAATTGTAATTAATTTTATTTATTAGGATAATATATCATTGTGAGCATGCAAATAGTTTTCTATATAAATATTAATTTTATATTCAAATATTTATTATAATCCTTTATAATTAATTTGAAACCAATGAATTCATATTATGTTTTTCCAGCCATATATTTTTATAATTTATTTACTACTATTTATAATATCTATTTTATAACTTATTATATTAAATAATAATATATTAATAATATATTATTTTTCGGTAAAACTCAGTATTGTGTGTAATGCAAGCCATCGAAGAATCTCACTATTGGGTATGTCGCTCTCTATATTAGTATCATGTGCATTGAAATATATATAATATATTTAATTTATTCAAATTAATAAATATATTATAAATGATAAGGATATTATATTCCCTTTCACGCTTAAGGTCATGTGTCATACAGGCTATCGAATATAATGATCCACTTTTAGATTTTGAGGCATTACATTCTCCCCACCTTAAATAAATTTTTTCTATGCAATTTAAAATTCAACTTAGTCATATATTTTTTTAATATTGTATGTTTTTAAAATCCAACATCATGAGAAGAGATCGTAAAACATCCTCTAGAAAAAGATAATGAGGATTACCAAGGTCACATGGACTAACATATAAATAATTTTATAAGTAGGAGAACATTATTGGAAAGTGGAGATATATAATTAGAGAATAGTTTTTTAGTAGGATAATATTATAAATACTCGGTATATTATGTTCCCTTATGCACTTGGTGACGGATGTCATTCACACTATCAAATACAATGTTCCTACATTAGATTTTCGGGGTGTTACACTATGTATAATCATAAGACATATGGTCATTATAAGATAACAATTTAAAACCTAGAGTATATTCTTTGATCTTATTATATGTATTTAAAAGGTTGTTTGGATGAAAACCTTCTTCTATTCATGATTTCAATCAATAATTGATTTTACTCGAGCATTTAGATGGATCCACATGAATTCATCTTTCGAAAGAAGTGTATAAAACTACTGTGTAGAATTATGGTGGGAGAAAGAAATATATTAATACTAGAGATGGATGAATAAATGGTATATAATGTTAGATCCATTTAGTGAACCATAAGGGAGAGAAAAATTTGATAGAAAATTTATGTCGAAATTCATTGATGTGATCTGGAGTTTGAAATTGGTCAGAATTGTTTTCTACTAATTTATCCATGGAATATTGTTATGAGATGTGGGAATAAATGAACCATTATACCTAGGTATATTTTACCTTTTGATATTCTTGATGTCGTGGGGACAATTACTATCTCTTGGAATTCCCCCAGACCTCTCCCAAGTCCACAATGTGTTCTATGTATCACTCATAAGGAAGTAAATACCATACCCTACACTTGTACATAACCATTATTTCATACAATTGGATAAATTTAATTACAATTAAGAATAACCAATATTGATTATAGTTCATAGTTATAATTTTATATGAGACAATACCACTCACAATGTATATGCTATATTTAAAAACTACCTACTAGATGAATCTACATTGAACATGATTATACTTTTTGGAAAATGTAGCTTCATTTTTTGTATTAACAGGATGTATTTTTATGGTAAATAATAATTGTAAGGTGTTTATAAAGGAAAATTCTACGATTTTACGAAATATTTTTTCAAAATAAATTAAATTTCACTGATAGTTTATGTTATACACAACATAGAGTTTTAACGAACAATGATACGTTATTAAGATTATTATTTAATCATGATAATTATAACCTACACATTAAACATGATTTTATGAATAGTAATAACCATATTTATAAAATTAATTTTATTTGTTTTATATAAACAAAAATAAAGAGAAATAATGTTTTTCACCATCATGACTATTCGATTATTAGAAGCTTCCTTTACAAGTTTTCATTTAAAATAAAATGTTTTCCTCAATATTTTGCAAATTTATATATTTTAAATAAGTGATTTAAAAATGGAAAATAAATTTTCTGAAATAATACTTCAATGATTATGTAGTTGAATTTCTATTCATCAATGATATCATCCTTTCGTATTGATTATGTTTTACTAGGGATTCGATCCAATTATATACTATTTAATCATTATATAAATGGTTTATTTTTATGATTACGATGAAGAGGTGTTTATGAAACCTATGTCACATCCACAGGTTATGCTATGATGAAATCTTTATGAAACCCATTCCTATTCCATATCTTATGCAATTATGAAATGATTAAATATTTGTGAAATTCATTTCTTATTCAAAGGTTATGTTGTAATGAAATATTTATATGATTCATTTCATTTCATGGGTTTTTATGAAACATTTGTTATGATATTGTGTCACATGTATATATTGTTTTCATTATGTGATGGATAGAACCTATATCTCTATCCAATGCATTGGTAAACATGATGGAATGGGTGGTGATTCCAGTTCAATAGGGGATATTTCCCCTTATGATAATCTTGGGAGGGAACCATGAATACTATGATAGATTGGTGAGTTAACCAAATATTCTATGATAGTCTTGGAAATGATCCTTGAATACTAAGGAAAATATTTTATATTCTTATTTGTATGCCGAAAATATAAGTCTTTTTACATTGTTTTGTTCTCATAGCTGAGGATCATTGATTCAATTATGATTCAAGTCTTATTAACTACCAGGACATATTATAGGAATATAGATTATAATCTATGATATGTAGGATATAATTTTTTAATTTTATACTCATATTCCCATACCCTAATGCTCATGTTATTTTGATATACCCATTATTTTCACATAAGGAGCATCTAAGTTCACTCTTTTTTTTGTTTCTCTTCCCAGACTATGAAGAAAAGTATTATGTATGATATATAAAAAGGGTTATAGTAGAAAGGAATATTTTGGGAGATTATATATTTCAAAAATGAAGGAGTTGTTTATGTATCCGTGTTCTGAAAGGCACTAGATGTATAAAACTTCAGCATGGATCAATTTGTTATTTCATGAATATTTGTATATTAAAATGTTCTACATTTATATCAAAAGTGTGTGTAACTGTAATTATTCCCATAGTAAAATTAAAAAATAAATTAACTTTATAAAAAATTAATCCAAAATTTAAATAAACATTTAAAACTGAACATGATCTCTATTCATTCTTATGAAACAATTTTATAGATATTAAAGTAAACAAAGTTAAATTTTATATTTATCTTTTTATTAAAATAATGTAATGGTAAAAATCCAAGAATAATAGTTCCAAGTGGCCATATTTTCGGAACTATGATAGGAAATGGTTGAAATAACTTCATGAAAAAATATTTTAATAGAATTAGTTGGAATTTGAAATCATATATTTTTTGGTAAACCGCTTTTTAAACTAATTTCATCCTGAATTGTGGTAACAACTCTCTCAATCATATAGGTTTATAATTTTACTTTTACAGTAAAAATTTTATCATAAATATACAATGGATGATATTTTATTCCATTTTAAATATTAATTTTCCACTTTCAAGATTTTATTATTTTTAAACAATTTAATGAAATAATATTTTTTCCATTTAATATTATTAATATCATTTTGAAAATATAAATTTAATTTGACTTTAAAGACATCAATATTATAAAGGAATTAAAATATAAAATTTTTAACCATAAATTGTACCTCATTATTAAACATAAATGTTTTTGGATGTTTTATCCTTCCAAAAAATACCTTTTTCTATTTCTAAAATCATTTACATTGATTGTTTAGCTGAATGAAGAGGTATTATGCTAATGTGGTGTAAGAATTAATGTTAATTATACCATAACTAAAAAATACAAAAATATATTAACATAAAAAAAATAAATTAATTATGTTAAATATATTGTTTTATATTCATTTAGTATATTTATTTACTCACAAATATATCATGACAACTTATTTAATATTTTATTTTGATTTTTCTATCCTTGTACAACCATTGCTGAAGAATTTGGATATTCCACTATTCATATAACTAAAAAATATATATTTATCCAGATAAATCATCAATAAAAATTAATATTTATAAATAATGTTAAGAATAGAAATCCATCTTCTCAACTATGATATTTTGGAAAATAAATTTGACTTTTAAATTGTTATATGAGAACTGCATCATCACTGAAAATTATTTTCATATTTATCTAGAAATAAATTCTAATTTATATATTTTGAATTATTTTTATTAAAATTATTATTATATTCTCCCAAATTATTCATTCCATATGTTTAATAATTTTTTATATCATATTTATTTAATGGATGTATCCTAAAAGTTATTATATTTCATAAAAAATATATTTTTCATTATTCGACAAAAACTAACCTCCATTGAAAAAATATTAAAAAATATCATAAGATAAATTTTACATGATGAATATAAATATTAATTTAATTCATCAAATTAATTTTTCATAAGTTATATAAATTTATTGAAATAAAAATATTAAATTAAAAAGGGAAATACTTTTCTAGAAAAATGTTTTTTTAAGACCAAAACTTAACTTATACCAAAATCATGTATAAAGATTAATCATATATAATTATATATATTATTTATAATTAAAGAATATTTTTATTAATTTAAGATAATATTAAAATCATAATGATATTTTTAAGTGAAAATAAATGAATGTTTTACAAGTATTTTCACTATTTATTGGAAAATCAATCATGTGATAAAAATCAAAAACATTCACTCTTAGATAATTTTCATAAAATTATTTCAAAAATGATATCCTATTAACTAAATAAAATATATAAAATTTTAAATACATAATTAATATATTTTCTCATAAACATTAATATTTTTTCATAAAAATAATAAAAATTATTTTAGAATAAAACATATTTTAATGCAAAAAATTACTCTACTAAAAATTGAGTGATAATTTCCTTAGTATTAATCAAACACTTTATATTGAGTTGTCAAATTTTATATATATTGTAGAATAATTTTATTTCTATTAATATCTAGCATTTTAATGTCTAATTTATAATGGTTATACTTAAATAATAATAGTATATGATGAATCATTTTAAACTTAGTTTTTCATGTCAAGGATGATATAGCAGAATTAAATTTATTTAATGTGAAATATATTATAAAATATTGGTCTGTTGAATATATTGTTGGTCTGTCTTTCATGGTTTTATATTAGTAAATAATACTACTAAATGAACAGCCTGGGGATGGACGTAATCAGGAAGTTGAATTTTCATCAAAGGGCCTGAGATATCAATTTATACTGAAGAATAAAAAGGACAAATAATTTATTTCATTATTCATTTATGAAATATAAGTCCTGATTTACCCAATGTATCCTAATTCTATGTGATCATGTGTTTTTATGGTAATTTTAAATTTATAAAAGTATTTACCTAATGATATGCATTGAAAATAACAATAAATTCAGTGGAATGATATATATATGTTGATATATTTGAGTATCCAATGACGCATATAAATGTGTATTTCCTATTGGTGGGTTGTGTTATAATAACACCCATATCATATATGTTATCATGGATGGACTTTAATAATAGAAGTCTCAATCTCTTATAATCCCCTACCCCTGATTTCCTATATCATTTGTATCCAATAAAATGATATCAATAAACCATCGAACATATATTTAAGAATACATTCTTTCACATTGAAGTTATCATAATATCAAGGAATTTCTATGACCTTTTAGTTAGACAGTAACCATTAGTACATTACAACATTAAACTCTATATAAAAAAGAAATATTGATGCGATTTGAACATTATTAATGTTCATGATCCATCAATAAAAATAATCATAAATTATATTGATTTTGGTTCTATATAGCCAACTCTAATAGATCAATGGTATCTCAACTTTTCTATTACTCATTATATTTACATAGAGAGGGTATATCCTCCCATTTGAGACTATATAACATCAATGATAGTCATCAAACTATGGAATATTGGAGGTAGGTTTCAGAAGTCATCATCACTCTCTTTAATGTCAACCTGGTAGGGGTTCTAGTATAGGGGGTATTATATTCCCTCTTAACTATATTTCTAATACATATATAACATAAGATTTTATGGTCCAGGGGTATTTAATTTCATTTATATATGGTAATGTGACAAGGATTCCCTACAATTATTAGAGTATTTTTTAACATTTAGAAACTATCAATCTAAACATTAGTAGAACATATCAACCTCAAATAATGGTCCCAAAAAATTAAGACACAAACTATAGAGGACATTATTAAAAATTTATCAATTGAATTTAATGGAGATAAAGGGAAAATTTTCACATTTTTCCTTTTCTTATATTAAAATAATTCTTAATAAATTATATAAATAGCACTAAATAAATATCTATATGGGAACTGATACTGAGCATTGAATTATTAGGAAATATTTGGAGATTGAAAGGTTTTAGGACCTTATATTTTATATAAAAGGATATATAAGGTCAAATATATTAAAAATATATTAAATAAGAAAAAAATAAACATAAAATCTCTGTTATTGATATATTAAGATAATTAAAATTTGATTTTTGGGGTAAAATATTCCTTTTAATATCTCTAAAGAATATGGAATGGATTTTTTTGAATTAGGTAATGGTTTTCCCCAGATACACCAACCCCCATTGAGATTCATGACGGAGTAAGGGTTTTGGTTTATCGATTATAACATTAACTCAACCTATGTCTACTGATTAATGAGATCTATATGACTCTTTTGAGAATATACGTACCAGAGATATAACTTGTATTGAATCATGTGTTCACATAACTTTAGTATGATCTCTCTTATAAGGAGAAAAATGTGAATATAATTAATCATGGAGATAAATTACTATAAAATGGAAATTTTTTCCTCATCATGTTATTATAGAAAAATAATAAGTATAAAAAATTATATAGGGTATCTTGAAGATATAATAAAAAATATATAACATGATCCTTTCTCATTAGTGGATTTGTATTAATGTTTTCAGGAAAACATTTTTAAAATAGGGGAATATTTGAATAATATAGATTTTACAATATGAAATATTATTCCATTACATAAAAAATGTTATAATAAAATCAATTTTAATTCATATGAATAAAATAAATCAATTATAAATATATATTTTCAATTTTTTATTTACTAAACTATGAGGGAATAATCATTCTTTTTGTTTCATAATAAAAAATTACCAACTAAAGGAATATACCTTGAAAATTATTTCTAAAATTATAATGGTAAAATACACATATGTAAAAAATGACAATAATCTATAAACCCAATGCTTTATGTTCTTCAAAAATAGCATAACTATAAGAATCATTGTACTGTGAAAAAAAAACGATTGTAAATAAGATAAATATTTTATAAAATATGTATTGAGAACCTTGATAAGAGACTAAGTGACTAAAATTTACATGATTTAAGGTGTATATAGATGGTTTTAAGATGAAATATTAATCTTATAATTGGAAAGGTATTCATTAAAAATATGTCTTTTCATGACCCCCCTGCTCTAGTGCCTCTATAGGTACAACAGTAAAGATGGGTTGGGCCCCTACATCCCACCTCTAATCAACCACAAGTTGGATAAAACTAAAAATAATATTTATATAAATATTGGAGGCATTACCCCCCATTATCTAATCCAATAATAGAGACAAGATACACTAATAAACTCTATTTATATATAAACACAAAAAAGTTAATATTTCCCAATTCTAGATACAAATATGTAAAACATAAACAATGTAACCAATGATAAGGAACTATTGAGATCCTAGGGTAATAACTGAGACCATTCTATGGAAGGTAAACACTGTAACCTAATCTATCACATAATAAACCATATAATGATAATCTATTAGTTTACTTTTTAAAATTTTCATTTTGGAATTTTAAATTTACTAAAATAAATTCATTTGCGAATTCATCATATCAAAATTAACTTACTATAAATTTTGGAGTTTTTTCAAAATCTATTAGTTTTTGTCTCAAAACATATAATTTGGTTTACCTTATCATTATATATGAGTGAACAATAAGTCAAAAAAACAATTTACGTAATCAAATTTTAATTTAAATAATAATAATATGAATTTTAAAATATTCTATGAACATATAAATCCTAAGTCTGTCATTTTGAGAACTAATTAAAATATTTCTTCATTAAAAAACTGATTTCAGTATCTTCATTCAATAAATTATTTTTAGGGTAGATAATAAATCAATTTATATCATTAAAATATGTATCTAAAATAGTTTTTTCTTATATATATATTTAGATCCTAAAATTTTTATATTTCAATAATCAATTTTTTTGAGATTAATTGTGTTTATTTTAACATTATGTTTTCACAACATTAGAAATTTAATTTGATAAAATTATTTTCATAGTATAAATCATAATTTTAAATTTATGTATAAGTATGTATCTCAATATTTTTCATTTAAATTAATTATTATGGATAAAAATTAATTATCTATGTAATAATAAATTAGGGTAAAAGTTAAATTTTAAAAAAGAACTAAAATACTCAAAGTAGACTCAAAAAGGAGTGGTTGATGTGCTTAAAGACCCAAACTAACTACCCCCACCTATTATTCCTATTTTTTGACCATTTACCATTGAATAATAACGTTACATTGTTGATAGTGTAAGGGTTTCCCCCAAAACTACCCTTCTATTCACTTAGGAAAGGGAAACATCTCCACCCCTTCAAGACGCACATCTATTTTTAATTCCCACATATAACTCTACCATTTTCCCCATAGAACCTTATTGATTTTTCAGATTATTATCCTAATCATTTTAGGCATAAGTCCTTCATTTATAAGGTGAATTTCATGGAAAATTAATGTCCTCAACGTAAGTATTATCAATTACATGGATTTTCTTCTCAAATACCTTCATTGAAATATAAACTATACAAGCTAAAATTGTCATATTAGTATCAATTATATTCCTTCATGTTATTATATTATGTGTATTATAATTTTTATTCATATAATCCACTCATTAATAAAAACAAAATCATTTTTCATGTGTTGTGTGGAATACCGCCTACATGACACAAAATGTTTTATTTTCCATCATCTCTTTACAAGACTGGATCATAAGATGTTTTTAAATGATAAATTTTAATATTATAATATCATTATGTTTTTGGTATGAAAATTAGAGAAAATATTATTTTTATAATCGATAAATTTTAATTTTTATTTCAATAATTTAAAATATGTGTTCTAAGAGGAAAATATTTTATTGAAATTATTTAATATTTTCATATATGTTACAAATTTTTAAAAAAACGTTATCATTGCAATATATAATACAAATTATCTCAAAATAAAATCATTATACTTTTTTATAACCATATTACAATAAAAAAAACTCATAATCATTCATTATATCTTGGAATATTCATATTTGGGTGTCTTGACCACCAACATGGAGAATTCTATGAATTTATAGCACGAATGACTATGAGAACATAATTATAACTATAATATAATATAACTGTGTAAACAATTATTTTTATATTCTGGAAATATTTTATCAATATATAACTCACTAATTAAGAAAACACCCTTTGATTGTCTTGAATCACCGAGGCATGATTGTTATTGGTGGAAAATTCTGTTCTTGTCATACGTGTTATTTTTGTGAAAGGAATCATTCTTTTTAACATGTACTGCTTGAATATAAATTTTCACCACAATTACAATTCCATTATTTGAAGCTTATTTTACAAGTTTTTTATTTCAAATAAAATGGTTTCCTCAATAATTTGGAAATTTTTTTAGTTCAAATAAGTGACTTAAAAAAGGAAAATAATTTTTTTCACTGATTATTTTATTGATAGTTTTGTGGAATTTCTATTCATCAATGACAAAAACCTTTGGTGTTGCTTATTTTTTACTAGGGATATGATCCAATTGTAAAATATTTACTCTTTATATAAATAGTTATTGTTTATGATTATGATTGAGATATGTTTGTGAATCCTATATCATTTCCACAGGTTATTCCATATTGAAATGTTTATGATACAAAATACATTCCCAATGCTTATTCTATGAAAAAATGATTTAATGTTTATAAAATCGATTTCATCTCCAATGGTTATTCTATAATAAAATATTTATATGCACCATTTCCTTTAATGGGTTTTATATAATTAATTTTTTATGATCTTATGTCACATGTATCTATTATTTTCATTATTTGACGGATGGGGCCAATATCTCTGTCCAATGAATTGTTAAATAGGAATGGAATATGTTGTTAATCTAGATCAGTAAGGTACTTCGTCCACTATGATAATCATTGAATTGAACCATGAATACTTTTATGGATTTGGGAGTTAACCTAGTCTTCTATGATAGTCTTGGAAATAATCCTTGACTAATAAGGAAAATATTTTATATTCTTATTTGTATGACACAAATATATGTATTTTTCCAATTTTATAATCTCATCGCTCATGTTCATTGATTCCTTTCTGATTCATGTCTTATGAACTGCCAAGGCATATTCCAGGAATAAATTTTACAATCTATGATATGTAGGTTCTAATTTTTGAATTTTATACTCATATTCTCATACCCTTTTGATCATGTTATTTTTATATGACCCTTATTTACCCTTAATGGTCATCTAAGTTCACACTTTTTTGTTTCCATTCCCCAGGTTATGATGAAAAGTATTTTGTTAGATATATGTAACAGGGGTTCTATTTATAAAAACATTGTGGAAGATTATATAGTTCTCTAATGAACTTGTTGTTCATATATCGATGTTCTAAAAGGATATAAGAGTATACCACTCCAGCATTGATCAATTTGTTATTTTTTTAGTAAATGTATATTAATATTTTATATCTATATATAAAAATTTTGGGTAACTATAATTATTAACTTATTAAAATTGAAAAAAAATAACATGGCAAAAAATTAATACATAATTTTAATAACCATTAAGTACTAAAAATGGCATCTAGTTATTCTTTTGAAATAATTTTAGATATATTACATTCAACAAAGTGACTGTTTGTATTTATCCTTTTTCTAAAATAATATAATTGTAATAATAAAAGAATAATTGAACCAAGTGGCTATATATTAGATACTAAGATAGAAAATGGTTTAAGTACCTTCATGAAAAAAATATGATTGAATGGTATTTTAAAACATATATTTTTGGTTTAACCCATTGGTAATCCAAATTCATCTTAAACTGTGGTAACAACTTTCTCAATGTTATTGATTTGTAATTTTACTTTTAAAGTAACAATTTGATCATAAATGTCCAATTAATGATATTTTAGTCCATTTTAAATCTTAATTGTACTATTTTAAAATGATTATGATTTTTAGATAATTTTAAAAAATAATATTTTTTCCATAGACTATTATTAATAACATTTTGAAAATAAAAAATTAATTTGAATTTAAAGACATCAATAAAATAATTGAATTAAAATATATAATTTTTAATCATAAATTATTCCTCATTATTAACCATAAAAATTCTGTTTTAGTACAATTCATCCAAAAAATACCTTTTCTATTTCTAAAATCATTTACATTGATTTTTCTATTAAATAAAGAGGTATCATGCCAATGTTGTGTAAGAAGTATGGGTTATTGTACCATAACTAAAAAATAAAAATATATTACCATAACAAAACTAAATTAATTATGGTCTATATATTATTTTATATTCATGAAATATATTTATTTACTCACATATATATCTTAAAAACTTATATAATATTTTATTTTGAGTTATCTATCCTTGAGGATGCATTGCACAATAATTTGGATTTTTCACATGTCATATATTTATAAAATTCATATTTATCCATATAAATCATCAATAACAATTCATATTTATTTATAAATTTAGGAAAATAAATATTTCTTCTCATATATTATCTTTTAGAAACAAAATTTGACTTTTAAAACGTTGTGCATGCACTACATCATCATTGAAAATGATTTTCATATTTATCATGAAAAAAATATGGATTATATGTTTTCAATTACTTTTGTATAATATTTTATTATTTTATCCCACAATATTCATTCCAAAAGTTTAATAAATTTTTTTATCATATTTATTTCATGGATATATCATAAAAGATATTGTATTTCATAAAAAAATGTATTTTCACTATTCATATAAAATTTACCTCCTTTGAAAAAATATCAAAACAATATATTAAAGTTAATTTTTTACTTTATGAATTTAATATGAGTTTAATTCATTAAAATAAATTCCCATAAGTTATATAAATGTATTAAAATGAAAATCGTAATATGAAATGAGAAATAATTTTTTAGAAAAATGTTTTTTAAGACCAAAAAATGATCTTATACACAAAATCAAGTGTAATGATTAATCATATATAATTAATTATATTATTTATAATTAAAGTAACTTTATATTAATTTAAGTTAAAGATAATAGAATATTGGTCATTTTAAGTGAAATTAAATGACTATTTTACAAAAAAAACTGTATTTTCTCTATTTATTGGATAATCAATCTTTTCATAAAAAATCCCAACCATTCACTCTTAGATAATTTTTCTATGTTTATTTGAAAAATGATATTATGCTAATTAAAATTTAATTTATAGAATATTAATAATTTATTTATTATATGCTCTCATAAAAATTAATATTTTTCATAAAAATTAATTAAAATCATTTTGGAATAAAACATATGTTTTAGGAAAAAAATGAATTTACAAATTTTGAGTTCTCATTTCCTAAGTATTAATCAAAAAAATTATAATGAGTTCATAAAATTTAAATATATTTCATAATTATTTTTTCTAGTCATATTTACCATTTTTATTTCTATGATATAATTGTTATATTTAAATAATATTAGTATATCATAATTCATTTTAAGCTAAATTTCACATGTCAAGAATTCTATAAAACACATAGAATTTATTTACTGAGAAATATATTATAAAATATTGGGGTGTTAAATATATTTTTGGTGTCTCATTTATTGTTTTATTTTAAAAAAACTACTAATAGAACACTCTAGGGATGTACATAATCAAGAAGTATAATTATCATCAAAGGGAATGAAATATCAACTTATATTGAAGAAGAAAAGGGAAAATATTTTATTCCGGTATTAATTAATGAAATATGTGTCCTGATTTACCCAATGTATCATAATTCTATATGATCATATTTTTTCATTGTTATTTTCGATGTATCAAAGTATTAAGCTAATGATATTCAATAAAAATAATTATAAATTCAATTTAACATTACATATGTTCATAGATTTTAGTATCCAATGACACATATAAATGTGGATTTCTTATTAGTGGGTCATGTTATATTGACAACCAAATCATATAGTTTGTCATTGATGGAATTCAATATTATAAGTATCAATGTCTTATAATCCCCTACCCCTGATAGTCTATTTCATTTGTGTCCTATAAAAATTAAATCATTCAACCATAGAACATATATATAAGAATACTTTCCTGAACATCAAAGTTAACAAAATATCAAGTAAGTTCTAATACCTATTAGTGAGATATGAACCCTTAGTGCATTATAAAATTACAATTCATTTATAATAGAGTCATTGATGTGATTTGAACTTTATTAATATTCATGATCTTTGAATACAAATAATCATAAATTATATTGAAGTTAGTTCTAGATTACCAATTCCAATAGATCAATGGTATCACATATTATCTATTATTCATTAAATTTACATGTAGAGGACATGTCCTCACATTTGACACTTTATACCATAAATTATAGTCATCAACCAGTGGAATATTGGAGCCAGGCTTCATAGATTATCATCACTCTCTTCATTGTTAGCCTCGAGAGGGGTCCTAGTATAGGGGTATTAAATTATAGACTAATTATCTTTGTAATATATATATAATATATGTGGTTAGGATCTAGTGGTATAAAATTTTATTTATATATGATAATATTACAAGGATTAAATGAATTTATTAGAGTATTCTTGAACTGTTATCAACCCTCAAACTAAACATCAGTAAACATATTAGCCTCAAATAAAGGTCCCAAAAAATTAAGATACAAACTATATAGGACATTATAAAAAATTGATAAATGTATTTTAAATGTGGGAACAGAAAATATTTCCCATTTTACATGTTCTTATATTAAAATAATTTTTACAAAAGTGTATAAATAGAAATAAATAAATATCTATATGGTAATTGACACTGCGCAATGAATTATTTGTAAATATTTGGAGAATTAATGTTTTTTAGACATTAATTTTCCTATAAAATAATATATATTTCAAATATATTTAAAATATATTTAAAATATATTATATAAGAAAAAAATAAAACTAATTTCTTCTTTATTATTCACTTATGAGAAATAAAATTTGTTGTTGGGGGTAAAATATTCCTTCAAATATCTCAGAAAAATATGGTTAGGAGGTTTTTGAACAAGGTAATGGTATTCCCCAGATACACCAACCCCCTTTTAGATTCATGATCAAGTAGGGGTTTTTAATATTAACGGGGAAACTAACCTAACCTATTCCGAGTCTATAATGAGTTCTATATTCCTTTTTTGAGAAAGTACATACTAGATCGATCACTTGTTATCATTGAAAAATGTGAATATCATTAATCATAGATATAATGTTCTATAAAATAAGAAATTTTTCCTCATCGTGTTATCATTGAAAAATAATAAGTATACCCAATTTATATAGCATAGGTTGCAGATATAATAAAAAATATATACCACTTTCCTTTCCCATCGGTGGATTTGAATTAACCTTCGAAGGAAGAAATTTTTAGAGGGAATTAATTTAATAATATTGATTTTTCAATATGAAATATTATTACATAACTTAAATATTTTTTATAATTAAATAAATTTCATATTATTATGAATAAATTGAATCAATTTACAATATATATTTTAAAATTTTCATTTACCAAAATCTGAGAGAATCAATTTTTTTGTTTCATAATAAATCATTACCAACTAATGGAATATATATTAAAATTTATTTCTAAAAGTAAAATGGTTAAATACATATAAGAAAAAAAATTAATATAATATATAAATCCAATGATTTATGTTCTCCAAAAATACCATGACTATGAGCATAATTGTACTAAGAAATAAATATATTATAAATAACATAGAAATTTTTTAAAATAAGTATTGGGAACCTTGATAAGAGACTGAGTCACTAATATAAATAGGATTTAACAGGTATATATATTGTTTTAATAGGAAATATAAATATTATAATTGGTTAAGAAGTCATTAAAAATATGGCATGGCATGACCCCCCCCCCCCCCCAACTAGTTCCACTATATGGAAAATATTAAAGATAGGATGGGTGCCTGAATCGCACCACCAATCAACAACAAGTTGGAGAAGCCCAAAAATAGTATCTATACAGATATTGGAGGCATTAAACTCTTTATTTAATCAATTAATATGTATAATATACACTAATCAACTCAATTTATACATAAATAAGAAAATTTACCATTTCCCAATCTTATATACAACTATTTAAAACATAAAAAATGTAACCAAAGATAATGAACTATCGAGATTCTAGTATAATACATGAGACCCTATTGTTGAAGGTAAACAACATATCCTAAAATATAACATAATAAAACCTTTAATGATCCTTTATACACAGATTTATTTAAAATATTCATTTTTTATTTTTAAATTGACCGAAATAAATTCATTTCTGAATTCATCATATCAAAATTAGCTTACTATAATTTTTTTATTTATTCTAAAATGGTGAGTTTTTTGTCACATAAAATATAATTTTATTTACATATCATTATATATGAAAGACCTATCAGTCCAAAATATTATTTAATAAAATATTAGGTTATATATAATATTATCCATCTTAAAATATTCTTTGAATGCATCAATCCTAAGTCTAACATTTTGAGAACTAGTTAAAATAATACTTTACTAAAAAACTGCTTTCAGTCTCTTCATTGAATGAATTATTTTAAGTGTATATAATAAATAAATTTATATCATTAGAATAAATATCCAAAATAATTTTATTATATATATATATACTAAAAATTTTATATTTCTATAAAGTATTTTTTGAGATTATGTGTGATTATTTTAAAATTATTTTTTCAAAACATTAGAATTTTTATTAGATAAATTTATTTTCATATTGGAAATCATAATTTCCAAATTAGGTTTTAGTTTTTATATCATTGTTTTTCATTAAAATAAATTTCTATAGTTAAAAATTAATTACCAATGAAAAAATATATTAGTGTAAAATATAAATGTTAAAAAAGAACTAAAATACTCAAACTAGTCTAAAAATTAGTGGTTGAGGTGCATATATAATGAAATTATCTATCCCCACCAATTTGTCCCATTGTTTCCATTTACCATGGTATAATAACATTACATTGTTGAAAATGTTAGGGTTTCCCTCAAAACTGCCCTTCTCTTCACCTGTAAAATTGTAACATCTCCATCGCTTCAAGACACAAATCAATTTTGAATTTCCTATTGAAACACTACCATTTCACTCTATAACCATATTCATTTTTCATAAGATTATCTTCATAATTATTTAGCATAGGGACTTCATATCTAGGGTGACTTCTATGTGAAATTCAAGTCCTCGATGTGAGTATTATAAATTACATAGATTTTCCACATAATTACCTTCCTTGAAATATAAATTATAAAAGCTTTAATTATCATATTAGAATAATTTATATTCTTTAGTGTTAGTATATTTAATGTATTATCATTTTTAATTCATATAATCCATCCAGTAATAAAAACAAAAACAATTTTCATGTGTTGTTTGGACTACATCCTATATGACACAAATTCTTCGATTTTCCATTATCACCTTACAAGACGGGATCATGGGATGTTATTAAATGATAAAAATAAATTTTATGATATCATTAAAGTTTTTGTATATAAAATTGAAGAATATATTAATTATATAATCAATAAACCATCTTCTTTATTTCAATCATTTAAAATATGTGTTCTAATAGGAAAATATTTTATTAAAATTACATAGTATTTTCATATCCATTACTAAATATTAAAAATAATTTATCATTAAAATATATAAGAAACATTATCTCAAAATAAAATCATTAGACATTGGTTTAATCATATTACAATAAAAATTACTCATAATCATTGATTAAATCCAAGCATGTTCATGTTTGGGTCTTCGGGATAACCAACTTGGAAAATTATAAGAATTTATATCATGAACATCTAGGGGAACATAATTACTACTATAACATAATATAAATTTTTAAATAATTATTTTTTATTAAATAAACTATATATCAATATTTAACACACAAATTAATAAAACACCCTTTTACTGCCTTGAATCACCAAAACATGTTTCCTAGAGGTGGAAAATTATGTTAATGTTATACATGTTATTAATGTGAAGGATATCATTGTTTTTAACATGTACGATGTGAATAGAATTTTCCACCATCATGAATATTCAATTATTTGATGCATCCTTTAGAAGTTTTCATTTCAAATAAAATATATTCTCAATATTTTGGAAATTTCTATATTTTAAATAAGTGATTTCAAAATATAAGATAAATTTTATACAAGAATATTTTAATGATAATTTTTTGTAATTTATATTCATCAGCGAATACAACCTTTGGTGTTTCTTATTTATGACTGGGGATATGATCCAATTGTAAAATATTTACTCTTTCATTAAATGGTTATGGTTATTATTTTGATTAAGTTATTTTTATGAAACTTATTTTATTTCCACAGGTTATTCCATGATGAAATGTTTAAAAACTAATTCATTTTTCTGGGATTATGCTATGATGAAATAATTAAATGTTTTTGTAATCCATTTCTTCTCCAAAGGTTAAGCTATAATGAAATATTTATATGACCCATTTCATTTCATTAGTTTTAAAAATATAATTTTTTATGATCTTCTGTCACATGTATGTATTATTTTCATTAGGTAATGTAAGGGACCATTATCTTTGTCCAACGCATTAATAATAAAAAATGGAATGGGTTGTGAATCAAGTTCAGTAGGAGACTTTGTCTACTACGATAATCATGGGAGTGAACCTTGAATACTATGATGGATTGGGTACATAACCCAATCTTCTATAATGGTCTTGGAAATGATCCATGACTAATAAGGAGAATATTTTATATTCTTATATGTATGCCACAAATATACGTCTTTTTCCAATGTTATTCTCTCATGGATCATGTTCATTGATTCATTTATAATTCTTGACTTCTGAACTACCAAGACAAATTCCAAGGATAAAGTTTGTTATCCCTAACATGTAGGTTATAATTTGTGAATTTTATACTCATATTATCATACCCCTATACTCATGTTATGTTGATATAACCCTTGATTACCCTTAATGGGAATCTAATTTCGCACATTTTTTATGTTTCCATTCCCCAATTTATGAAGAAATGTATTATATATATATATAATACGGTTTCTAGTTATAAAAAACCTTGTGGGAGATTATATATTTCACTAATTAAATCGTTTTTTATGTATCCATGTTCTGAAAGGATCTAGACGTATACGACTCTAGCATGGATAAATTTGTTATTTAATTAATAATTATATAGTAAGATGTGATGTATATATATATGAAAAGTTACTGTAACTATAATTCTTCCCTTACTAAAATTAAAAAATTAATTAACAAGATAAAAAATAAATCTATAACTAAAATAAACATTTAAAACAGAACATGACCTCTACAAATTCTTATGAAATAATTTTTGAGTCATTAAAGTCAACAAAGTGACATTTTGTATTTATCATTTTCTTAAAATAATATAATTGTAATAATCAATCCAAAATGTAAACAAGTGGATATATTTTATGAAATAATATAGGAAATTGTTGAAATAACTTCAAGAAATAAATTATTAATAGGATTAATTGGTATTCGAAATTTTATATTTTAACCCCTTGGTAAACCAATTTCTTCATGAAATATGGTAACAACTTTCTCAAACTTATAGCTTTACAATTTTACTTTTAATGTATAAATTTGATCATAAATGTCTAATGGATGATATTTTGGTCCATTTTAAATCTTATTTGACCTCTTTCATAATTTTTGTTTTTTAAAATAATTTAATAAAATAGAATTTCTCCATTGAATATTATTAGTATCATTTTTAAATATACATTTAATTTTACTTTAAACACATAAATATAATAAAATAATTAAAATATAAAATCTATAACTATAAATTATACCTGATTGTTAACCATAAAATCTATTTGTATCTATAATTCATCCAAAAACCACATTTTCTAAAATAATTTACATTGATTTTTCAACTAAATGTAGAGGGGTCGTGCCAATGTTGTGAAAGACTTAAATGTAACTATACCATTAAAAATATTGCCATGACAAACATAAACTAATTAAGTTAAATATATTGTTTTATACTCATTGAATATATTTATTTAGTCATATATATGTGAGGATAACATATTTAATATTTTATTTTGTCTTTTGTGGACTTTCGCAAGCATTGGATAAGAATTTGGATATATCCCTTGTCATATAACTCAAAAAATTATTATTTATATATATAAATCTTCAATAAAAATTATTATTTAATTGTAAAGTTAATAATGTAAATATTCCATAAAAAATATAATCTTTTGGAAATGAAATTTGACTTTTAAAATGATTTTCTAGGACTATATCGTCATTGAAAATGATTTTCATATTTATCATGAAATAAATTATAATTTATATGAATTGAATTATTTTTTATAATATTTTTATTATATTGTCCCAAATTTTCCATTCCAATTGTCTATTAATTTTTTATAACATATTTATGTCTTGGATATATCATAAAAATATTGTAGTTCATAAAAATGTATTTTTCACTATTCATCAAACAATTTAACTCCTTTGAAAAAATATAAAAAACTACCCTAAAATAAATTTTACTTGTTGAATATAAATATTAATAATATTCATAATATTAAGTTCAAAAAAAGTTATATTAATTTATTAAAATAAAAAATGTAAAATGTAATGACAAATACTTTTTTAGAAAAAATGTTTTTTTAAAACCAAAAATGAACATATACCAAAAGTATAAAGACTAATCATATATAATTAATTAGATTATTTCTAATTAAAGGATATTTATGTTAACTTAAGATAAAATTCAATGACTAATTGTATTTTTATGTGAAAATAAATGATTGTTTTGCTAAAAATAATATTTTCACTATTTATTGGAAAATATATATTTTCATAAAAATCCCAAACATTCACTCTTAGATAATTTTGATATGATTATTTAAAGAATTATATAATATTAAATAAATAAAATTCATAATATTTGATAAAATTTTATATTATATTTTATCATAAAAAATAATATTGTTTCATAAAATGTAATAAAAATCATTTTGGAATAAAACATATTTTCAAGATTAAAATGAAATTAATGAAAATTGAGTGCTTATTTCCTAAGTATTAATCTATAATATTATATGGATTTGGTAAATTTTATATATATTTAATAATTATGTTATTTATATTCATTTCAAACATTTTAATTTCTATTTTTTAAGGGTTATATTCAAATAATAATAGTAAATCGTGATTTTTAAGCTCCATTTTTCATATCAAGAAAGTTATAAAACACTTATAGTTTATTTAATGATAAATATTTTACAAAATAATGGGGTGATACATTTATTTTTGGTGTCTATTTCAATGTTTTATTTTTGTAAATAAAAATAATGTAAGAACACTCTAGGGATGGACATAATCAGGAAGTTTAATTCTTATCAAAGGGCATGAGATATCAACTTATATTGGAGAACGAAAGAGAAAAATCTTTTATTTCATTATTCATTAATGAAATATAAGTCATAATTGACCCAATATATCCTAATTATATATGATCATATTTTTTAATGGTTTTTTTGGTGCATCAAAGTATTATGTTAATGATATGCATTGAAAATAACAATAAATTCAACATATTACTATCTATGTTCATATATTTGAGTAGCCAACGACACGTATAAAGTTGGAATTTATATTGGTGGGTCATGTTATAATAACCATATATTAGATATTATAAACGATTGAATTCAGTATTTGATGTCTAAATGTATTTTAATTCCCATACCCATGATATCCTATATCATTTGTGTCCAAAAAATGATATATTTCAACCATAGAAAATATATTTAAGAATAATTTCTTGCACATAAAATTTAACATAATATCAAGGAATTTCAATGAGCTTTTATTAATATGGTAACCCTTAGTACATTATAACATTAAATTTCATGTAGAAGAGAAATATTGATTGGTTTTGAACTTTAATAATATTCATGAACTCTAGAAGAAAATTATCATAAATTATATTGAAGTTGGTTCAAGATCGCTCACTCCAATAAATCAATGGTATATCATTGTATCTATAATTAGTCAAATTTTCAGGGAGAGGGTATGTCCTCCCATTTGAGACAATATACCCTCAATTATAGTCATTAACCTATGGAATATTTGTTGTAGGATTTTGTGGTTATCATCACTCTCTTCATTGACACCCCAGGAGGGGTTCTAGTATAAAGGGAATTATATTACCTCATAATTAGCTTTCTAATACAAATATAATATTTAAGGTTAGGGCTCATGGGTATTTAATTTCATTTATATATGATAATGTTACCAGGATTCCATAAAAATTTTGGAGGATTCCTTAACATTTATCTACCATAAAACTAAACATTAGTAAAACTTAACAACCTCAAATAAAGGTCCCCAAAAATAAAGACACAAATTATAGATGATATTATTAAAAATTAATCAATTTTATTTAATGAATGTAAAGGTAAAATTTTTCCATCGTATATGTTCTTATATTGAATTAGTTTTTACTAATTTATATAAATTGAACCAAATGAATATCAATATATTTATTGATACTCGCCTTTGAATTATTATGAAATATTTATAGAATAAAATTATTAAGACCTTAAATTTCTTATAAATTTATTAATTTGTTTAAATATATTAAATATATATTATATGAGGAAAAAATAAACATAATATTTATGTTATTAATCTCTTACGAGAAATAATATTTGATGTTTGGGGTAAAATATTCCTTCAAATATCTCTGAAGAAAATGGTTAAGAGGCTTTTGAATAAGGTAATGGTATTCCCTAGATACACCAAACCCCATTGAGATTCATTATTGAGTAGGGATTTTGGTATATCAATGGGAACATTATCCTATCTTATTCTTAGTTCATAATTTGTTCTATGAGTCTTTTTTGAGAAAATACGTACTAAATATATCACCGGTATTGATTAAATAGTTGACATAACTTTAATATGATCTCTATTATATGTTGAAAAATGTGAATATCATTAATCATAGAGATAATGTTATATAAACTAATAAACATACCACATCATGTTATCATTGAAAATTAATAAGTATAAAAAATGATATATGGTAGCATGAAGATATAACAAAAAATATATATTACTATCATTCTCATCGGTGTATTTGAATTAAAATTTAAAGAAAGAATTTTTTAGAAAAAGGGAATAATGAAATAATATATATTTTAAAATATGAAATATTATTAAATTACATAAATATATTTTATAATTAAATCAATTTTATATTATTATAAATAAATTGAATCAATTATCAATATATATTTAAAATTTTTCATTTACCAAACTATGAGAGAAACATTATTGGTTATCATCATAATAAAACATTACCAGCTAAAGGAATACACATTCAAAAAAATTTAAATGTAATAAAGGTAAAATACATATAATTAAAAAAAATATTATATGATATAAATCAAATGATTTATATTCTCTAAAAATACCATAACTATAAGCATCATTGTACTAGGAAATAAATAAATTTGAAAAAAGATAAAAAAATATATGAAATAAGTAATGAGAACCTTGATAAGAGACTGAGTGGCTAAAATATATGGGATTTAAGGGGTATATATAATGTTTTAAGAGTAAATACAAATATTATAATTGGTAATTTATTCATTAATAATATGTCACGTCATTGCCCCCACCCCCAACTAGTGACGCTCTAGGGAAAATAGTAAAGATGGGGATGGCCCCTGATTCCCGCCTCTAATTAACCACAAGCTGAGAACACCACAAATAGTATCTCCATAAATATTGGAGGCATTAAAATTTTATAAAATCCAAGAATAGATATAAGTTATAAAGATCAACACTATTTATACATAAATATAAAAATTTAACATTTCCCAATCCTTGATACAACAATATAAAACATAAACAATGTGACTAAAGATAATGAACTGATGAGATACTAGTGTAATACATGAGACCCTTTTGTGTTAGGTAAACACCATATCCTAAACTATCACATAATAAACCCTTTAAATATCCATTAATCATGGATTTATTTGAAATATATATTTTTTTATTTTAAATTGACCAAAATACATTCAGTTTCGGATTCATCATATCAAAATTAGCTTAAAATAAGTTTTTGAGTTTTCTCTAAAATTGTAATTTTTAGTCACAAAACATATAAGTTTTTTACCTTATACTTATATATTAATGAAAACATATGTCAAAAAAACATTTTTTGAATCAAATATTATGTTATGTAATAATAATATGCATTTTAAAATATTTTTTGAACATATAAATCCTTGGTGGAACATTTTAAGAACTAATTAAAATGATAATTTAATAAAAAACTATCTTTTAGTCTCTTTGTGGAATCAATTATTTTAAGTGTAGATAATAAATCAATTTATATCATTAAAATAAGTATCCAAAATAATTATATTATATATATATATATATCAAAAATGTTATATTTCTATAAACTATTATTTTGATATTATGTGTGTTTATTTTAAATTTAGGTTTTCACAACATTATAACATTCATATAATAATATTATTTTCATATTCAGAATAATAATTTTCAAATTAGTTATAAGTATGTTTCTATTTTTTTCCTTAAAATTAATTAATATGGTTTGAAATTGATTACCTAGGTAAAAATAAATTAGGGTAAATGTTAAAAGTTAAAAAAGATCTAAAATGCACAAAGTAGACTCAAAAATGATTGTTTGAGGTGAATATAGTCCCACACTAACTATCCCCACCAATTTTCCCCATTTTTTAGCCATTTACCATTGAATAATAACCTTACATTATTGAAAATGTAAGGCTTACCCCAAAAACTACCCTTATATTCAATTATAAAAGTGTTTCATCTCCACCACTTCAAGCCAAACATCTATTTTTAATTCCCACTTCAAACTCTTCAATTTCCCACTAGAACCATAATCAATTTTCTGAAGATCATCTTAATCATTTGTTTTCATAAGTCCTTCATTTCAAGGGTGGGTTCAAAGGAAAATTCAAGTCCTCGATGTAAGTATTAACAATTACATAGATTTTCATCTTAATTACCTTAATTGAAATATACCCTAAAAGAAGATAGAATTATCATATTAGTATCATTTATATGACTTAATGATATTATATTATGTGTATTATAATTTTTTATTCATATACTCCAACCATTAATAAAAACAAAATCATTGTTCATGTGTTATGTAGACTACCGCCTACATGACAAAAAATGTTTCATTTTCCAATATCCACACACAATATTGGATTGTAGAAAGATATTAAAAATTAAATATTAATTTTATGATATCATTAAGGTTATGGTATGAAAAAATAGAGAACTTGTTGATTATGTAATCAATAAACCATCATCATTATTTCAATAATTTAAAATATGTGTTCTAAGAGGAAAATATTTTATTCAAATTATGTAATATTTTCATATCCATTATTAATTATTAAAAATACTTATTGATTATAATATATAATAAAAATTCACAAAGAATAAAATCATTACAGTTCGGTATAATCCTATTACAATAAAACCAGCTCATAATCATTCATTAAATCTTGACATGTTCATGGTTGGTTTCTCTTGACCACCAACATGGACAATTCTATGAACATATTTACCGAATGACTATGGGAAAATAATAACTACTATATTGTCATGTAATTGTGTAAATAATTAGTTTTTTACTCTAGAAACATTATATCAATATATAACTCACCAATTAAGAAAATAACCTTTGATTTTCTTGATTCACTGAAACGCGTTTCTTTTTTATTTCAACTTCATGGTTAAAGACTAGAATGCTTGTGAATAGAATTTTAAAACTATAAATATTTATAAAAAATAACTAAAAATAATTCTAGTAACCTATTATTAATGTAATTTTGAGGGAAATGAATAGAGACACTATTATTATGAAATTATTACAAATGATTAAAATTATAAATACTTAATTGGAAAAGTAAGTAGAATTCATAGATGTATGACTATTTATGAAATAGAAAAATGAAAATGTATATGAGTAAGGTTATTAATAAATTTATTAAGATATATATGATTATGATAAAAGAAGTTAAAGACCATTCTTGGATGTTGGGATAAGAGGTAACTATTTTCATCTCAAATTCCCCTCATTGGGAAATCTCTTGTAATATGAATCCTACTTCCAATATGTGGTGTATATACTGCTTGTGTCATACTTTTTTTAATTAATTTACTTTATTAATAGAACATTACGATCGATTTCGATCCAAATTTTAGAGTGGTTTTGATTTAATTGATAATCAAGCTATATAAATGGTTTTTCATTCAAAATTTTAATTATTTTTGAGTAATGATATATCTTATACCCATTTCCTTTTTTGTAGTGTAGACATTTCCATGGAAGAAGTTTTTTATTTTTAATTACAAATTTTAATGGACTGATAATAATATATTTATATCCCTCTCTTGTATTATTTTAATTCATGTGTTACTAAAACCGTTGTATACCTCAATAATTTCCATGGTGTAAAAACCAAAATATGATTTCTTAAAGTAAAATTACATGTCATTTCCTATAAAATAAATCCATTTTCAGATAAAATAAAGTGGTTAAAGTTGTGGAACTGATGATCCTAGAGGTAATCACCATAAAAAGAGTTTTTTCCATTGAATCAATCATAAAATTGATACATGAATTGTGGGCCTTATATCTCACACCTAGAGAGACTCTATCGTGGCGTATGCTTTGGAATATTCACATTCAATTAATGAAGCATGATAATTGATTTTTCCTACCATTTTGTGTGTCTCATACGAATGAAATGGTTGATCCCAATTACCATTTTCTTGATATAACATAACCATTGGAGCTACCCTCACCTGCATATTTCATTGATGATGTTGCTTTATGTAACTTTGATGATAGTCCACATATTCCAAGTTAATTAAGGGATGTTCCCCTAGAAATCCACATTACACTATTGAATGGGGATTTATTTTATATTTATAAGACTTATTATATATATACCTATATTTTATTTAGTAAAAGTGTTCTTAGGTAACGGTATTAAATGACAAGATTAATCTTATTGTTAATGAACTTGATATTATCAGGTAATGGGTGAGGCCCAGTGTTCTTCCATGGCCATAGATATACCAAAGTTGATTCCATCTACCATTACATTATCATATGATATATGTAAATTCCATCCCAAATGATAGAACAATTTAATAGTCTTGGTAAACTAGATACATACATGAGTCTTGTATTATAAATGAATACACATATTTAAAACATGAATTTTGTCAATAATAAATTTATGCCATCTAGTATATCCTTTAATATATTTCTTAGTATACATCATATAATCCTAATGAAAGGTTAAAAATATAGGTAATCTCAAATTCCCATTATAGTTAATGTACAATTTAATCAATTATGAATCAATAAGAATCTTCAATGTTTCAAGGTAAATAACTGATAACGCATGTCATATAATAAATAATTTATAAGGAAGTGAGTAAAGAATATGTGAAGGAATTTAATTGAAAACACATTCCATTAAATTAATAAATTCATAATTATGTGCGTATATATATTTTTTCATAGTTAAAATTCTCTTGGTGATAATAATTGAAATGAAGGAAGAGCATAATTATTGGATGTCTTGTTTCCCAAGTACATAGAACCATTATCATAAAGATATTTCATAATCCAGTTTAAAACATACTAGTTATAAACTAAATTTTTTCTCCTACTATAACTCTACTACCAATACATTTCACAATACAGTTTAAAACATACTTTTTCCAAACATGAATGGTTTTTCCAAATAATTTATTTCTACGAAACTATAGAGGCATCAATTGGATTGAAGGAAATGGTCCCCAATACATTTCATACTTTTCCAAATTATTAATCATATATTGAATAATATATTTAATTTATAAACAATGTTCCATACCAAATATATGTATTGTGTAATGTATACATATTTATCAATTTTTCCCCAGTAAATAAAATAACATTTGAAGTAAAAACCAAACATAAAATTGGTATATATTGGAAGAAACAATCATATAAATTATATAATAATATTTATATCAAATAGAAATATAATATTTAATGAAAAATTATTTTGATAAAGTAATTGGGTTATGATTGACTTAAAAGTCACAAAATAAAGAGAGATTCCAATATATCATTTTCTAGTTGATAATTTTAAAGATAAAACCACATTCATAAGATAATTAAAATTAAAAAATTAAATACCATGAAAATAAAAGGATTAAATATATAATATATCAAAATGGGTAGGATATTCACCACACAAAACAAGTAAGTGGCTAATATGACAATTATATCACAGATGTACAAAGTGAGAAGAAAATATCTTAATTTATGCTCTCTTTTGATTGAAGACTCTTTAAACTCATTTATAATTTTTTTAATCATGTTATAAACTTATTAAATAACCATATTTATAATTATTAAAAAATATATAATCATTTTATAAAATATTATAACATGTTCATTAATAATATTTCATTATTTTCATTGTTTCAGATGTTAATTGCCTTGTTTTTTTAGTATGTTTTGACTTATAATTTTTTCTTCCTATTAATTTGATCATGGTTTAATCATATAAAGACATTTAAACATGATTTAAATATTATATAAATTTATTTTATTTTTATGTATATTAATCCATAATGTTTTGATATATGAAATGAAATACACCGTTCATGGAGATGGTAGGTCTTACGTAGGGATGAACGTTGCTTCTATTTTATTGATGTATCAAAAGAACAATGTTATTTAGATATATGTATAGTATAATTATAGTATCATTTTAATTTCATATATATTGAATATTTTTATTGAAACAATCCTTAATAATTTCCATTAACATTTGAATGAATCACATTGATTTGAGGAGGTTGTAGTCCATGCGTCCATAAAGGATGTTATCGTTTCCCCACAAAATTGAAAGCATGAACGTATGTGTTATGAGATAATTAAAGAAGTATTAAGAAATTATAGATATCATATATATCATATATAAACAACAAATATGTTATTATACCAAATCTTTAATGGTGGAAATGGAAGAATTAATGCCATCGGTTAATGAGGTTATTGTCCTCTGTACACCCAAACGATGATTGTGTATCCCATTTAATGGAACCGTGTGAAATTTTAGATCATAAACTATAGATAAAAACACCTTAGTAAATCATTGATACTTATGTAATCAAATAATCAAAATATAATAATAATTTAGGAGGTTGAGACAGAAAAAAAAATTAATGTGATCGTTGAAAATGATACCCCTTTTTCTAGTAACTCATTTTGCGTTATACCAAAATAATTACTTATATTGATTACTTGAAAAATTACGATTTTTAGTATTAATTTATCTATTTAGGGAGATCAGTTTTCTAGGTTTATATGATCCAAAAAGCATGTGAGGTGTGAAGATGTGGGGTGGGGGTGAAAGCCTTTTTATAGTGGAGGGGGATTGGGACTCTTATAAATATTAAAATCTAAATACAATTGGGAGGTCTCCCTTACCTTATGTGAATAAAAAAATTTCAAATAATTATTTAAATTTATTTTATGGTTGATCCAAACCCCAATAATACATAAATAGGTACATTTTTATAATCTTGTTCCTTAACTTCTACATTTCCCACCTTTTTTCATTTTTGTTTTTATTAAGTTAATAGGTCAGTTAACCTACGTAATTTATCCATTAAGACTAAATTAAATTAAATATTTATTATAAAATATATAACCAATTATTTATAAATATGATATATCATTTACAAAATAAAATACTCATGTGTGTTGGAAATTAATTTTAACATTGGCACATGTAACGCGCAAAATCACTACTTTAACACAAATCGTGCTCACAATGTTTTCACTGTTTAGGGGTCAATATTATCATTATAAAAGATCAATATGTCCATAAATAGAACACAGTTATTATTTTTTAATATTTAAATATAAATTGGAAGAATATATAATTTTTTTAATTTCATTTATTTTAATAAAATAACATTTATTATAAAATAAAATTAATGAAAATTTTTACATTATTTTCTTAATTTAAATTTATAAATATCAAGAAAATGATTGAATTAATGTTTTTTAAGTTCAATGATATTTAACATGAACTATTAATATTAAAACAAATAAGGGAACTCAATAATTCATTTAATTTTCTTCATTTTTATTATTTTTAGTATCATTTATTTTATTTTATTATTAACTAAATAATAATTATGTTGGTCTTTCATACGAATTTTAAGAAACTTTTTCATACCTAAAAATTAATGATAAAATATTCTTATAAATTTACTCATTTAACATTAAAAATGATATTTATATCCAAAAATATGATTTCTTTTTGTAAATATCTCAAGGATTTATAACTGTTAAAGATAAAGAAGTTTCCATTTTGGTCTTTTCCCTTACTTAAATTATTATATATCTCACTTTCATGGAATAGTATCCCACAAACCCAAAACATTATAAAACAATATATTATATAGTCTACATATGGAATACATTTGAATAAGGAGAAGTTCATAGGACATTTTCCCCTTAAGATTGAAGTTTAACCATTATGTAAACTAATTTTTACCATAATAAATGTAATTAATTTTAATTACTTTCCCGCATCATTTTGAAAAAAACTAGTTTCATATTATTATAAATTAAATATTATATTATTTCCAAATATTTATATCCAATTTTACAAATTTGATTTAATAAATAGGAAAAATTAAATTTATTGCTTTTCCCATATAAGTCGCGGGAAAGCATTTTGTTAAAGTGAACATTTTAAAATGTTCATTATGTTTTTATAGATAAATTTAATAAAAATTATTAAAATATCCTAAAATTGATTAATAGATGTATAATTTATCCATTTTACCTTAAAACCAATTTAAAATACAATTAATCATTAAAAAATATCTTAATGAAACGGATGTTTTCAACTAAAAATTAGATTTTCACCATTTAACAAAAAATGTAAATTCACAAAAAATAAAAAATATTACCATAAGATAATTTTGATATTTCAAATTCAAAAAAGATTTTTTTTTTCACAAATACAATTTTTTAGAGGTAACATTATTAGTTTCAAAATATTTTCATCATTAAAAGGTGGAAAATTCCTTTAGAAAAATACTTATTTTATGTGTAAAACTATATTTGATATTATCATATGTCCAAAAAATATATAAGATAAATTAAAAAAAAAGTGATTTTATATATAAAATAAAAAAAATATTTCAAAAATTCTCCAGATGTTATATACACATCTAATCTTATTCTTTCCTAACTTATACTATATTGAAGGAACATGGTATTGTTCGTAACACAAGACAACCTAGTGTTTCATAAAAAGAAATCTAGAAAAAACATTATATTTATTCTAAATGTAAAAATATTATAAAGTCTATTCTTCTTACATTCCCCTCACATTAAATAAAATGTGTCCTCTTAATTCAAACCTGATCTTGGTAATTGAGGTATTGTTATTTTAAAATAGTATTATTTAAAAACCCACATTATAAATAGGGTATATAACACATATTGTAAATAAGAGGGAAAAGGAAAATGAAAAGGTCACTGCAAAACATGCCTTTAAAATAGAGGAACATTAGTAAAAACATTTACCTGGAGGAGAAATATAACTATCATGTTCACTTGGACAATGATATAGAACATGTTCAGGTAAATGTTAATGTCCACAATTCCTTAAACTATAGTTATGAAAAAATTCATTAATATCATCAAAAATGATGATAGTATGATAACATTTTTATTTCAAGAATATTTTTTTAGAGTTGAGTTATTCTTTAACTCTCTAATAATATAAGTGAATATACATTTATATATCATAAACACAATCTTATCATTTGGTTATTCCTTGATCAATTTCTTATTCATTTATTAGAACAGGTTGCATCATATGTTAAAGTAATACATTAAAATCTAAAACCTCATCCAAATATAGGATCCCAGAACACCCTGAGAGGGGAGGGGTGAATCAGGGTGTCAATTTTTTTATTTTTATATGAAGGATCTTGTTCCCATGTTGGTAGGAACTCATTAAACTTGTATGATGGATTTGATCAGAAATAAAACATTAATATGCAGAGAGAAAACACTACAGTTTTATATGGTTCACCACTAATGTCTAGTCCCAAGAGCATATTCCAATAGATTATCGGTAGTACATAAATCAATTAATCATCACTTATTGTGAAATATATAGGTTTAGACATAGTAATTTTTTCCCCGGATCACTTCCTTTATAAATTTTTAGGAATATCTCACAAAAACCCTTGAAACACTTCCATCGACTCTCCCTAGCTCACTACCATAGGTGAAGTCTTACCTAGATTATCGACTTGAAGAGGCTTTAATGGATTGTCTTTAAAGTCCTTGTCTCTAACTAGCACGAGACTCTTCTTGCAATATTGACCTAAGTTGATGCACAAAAAAATCCATGTTCATTGAAAAACAGATATCCAAAACTACCATTCACAATGCCCCATCGCAAATCTCGTTGCCTTCACGAAGCTCCCTGCCTTTGTGGAACAAACTGCCTTCGGTGAAGCTCCCGGTATTCATGGAACAAACTATCTTTATGAAGATAATTGAGTCAAAATGGAATAGCCTGTCATTAATAATCCCCCTTTAATCAAAACCATTGGCATCATCCAAGAACTATAGAATTTTCATAATTCTCATTCTCACATAGAAATCCAGAATAACAAATCTCCCTTAGTTTCCCAAAATCAGAGAATTTCAGGATTTTACGTGAAAAAAAATATTACAATGAAGTGAAAGGTAGCATCATATTTAAAGGCTCATCCATTTATGATGCTCCACTACCTTCTACACATTTTCAGGATCTTTCATAAACTTCTCCTTGGCACTCCTCCCTTCGTGATTATCCAAAGAAATTTTACATAGTCTCAATTCTTTCCATCCAACCATTGTGTGTTGTGATGCTCCAATTATTCATCATTTGTGATGTCTACCAATTTCATGTAAACCACTATCAGTTTTCTATGATCCTTCATAAAACACTATTCACAAAACATATCTTTGAAAAACTCATTCCATCATTATATTTTCAAAAGTCCAATAAGGAAATACCTATTTCACGATGCAATCCCTTCTTCAAATTTTGGACCCCAAATATTTGGAAAACACTGTAAAACGCCAAGACCATCAAACCTATTTCAAGTATGAACTATATGATTCATTTGTTTTAAAACTCCCTGATCTTCCATGTGATGATTGAATAACACACAAAACATACACCATTTACAATAAATAACATCCCTATTCCAATAATCTCACCCTTTGTGTTTATTGACAATCTATAGAAAATTTCAATAGAGAACCCACCACTATCAAAACTAGATATGCAAGAAACAACTCAAAAAACACTCTAAGTCTACATGATAAAATCTTGATATAGAAAACAAGATGGTATCATGAATTTATTTCTTGGGTTTTGTAATTTTTAATGATTCCTAAGTTAATCATTGACTCTTTCCTCATAAAATCAAATTAAATTCTATATTATCATTCTCTCATTATCCCCTTTTGTAACTCATCTTCTTCCCCTTTAGAACTCATTTAATTTCATTATTTCTCCTTCTTCACATTTGGAAATAAACCTAAAGATCTTGATTTTCACTTGTAATGATCAAACCATACTCCCCCTAGATAATATCTTCACCATAAACCTCCATCACATTAACAACTAGATTAATAGTTAATTCATATGGGGAGTGGGGAAAATCCATGACCTACTCATGAACTAGGAGGTGAGTGACCACCAAGATTCAACTGATGTTTATTGAACACAAGTGCTACCTGGGGATTTGTCAAAATTTCATCCACATGATCATCAGTTCCAAAATGATCCATTTCCATCATGTAATGTTCCACATTTTCATTGATGAAGTGATACATTATTTAAATATGATTCATAAAATAATTCTGAAAATGATTTTTTATCAGATCGATCGCACTATAGTTATCATAGTGAGTCACCATTGGTTGATTCACCTCATCACCACTAATATTTAGTTGTTACATCATCAATAATATCTGTATGAAATCTGTTTTATCAGAGACATACTCTCCTTCCACAGTACTAAGATATGTACTTTCCTATTTACTACTCAACCATCCCATATATTTCTATCCAGTAATGAATTCTCCACCACTTGTGGAATTTCAATCAACAACATCTCCAGCACCAATTAGCATTATAAAATGATAAATGGTAACTATCCCATCCTGAAGAAAACTATGAGACCTAATTGTGAGAACCTTGAATGTACCTCATGATTCTTTCCACAGTGTCCATATGTTCTTCCTTTGGATTTCTTTTAAAGAGGGCCGCTAATAATGTTTCAATGTTAATATATTTAAATGTCATTTTTAGGTCCAATAATCTTCCAATGATTCTAATATATATTGTGGGATCTATATAAGTATCATCCTCATGATTTCAATGCTTTTTTCTAACCACATTTAGATTCAACATTAGTTTAGAGTCTTGAATGTTGAATTTATTCAGGATTTCCCTTGAATACTTAACCTGATAAAGGATAATTTAGTCCATATTCTGAATAACTTGTATCCATAACAATTATATGAGTACACCAATTATAAAAATTTCAAATTATGATTTCATGTTATTGGAAAATGCTTTGACTAATCTATACCCATCTCCGCCAGATATAATATAATCCACGTACACTATCTCCATAAATTGATCTACCGAATAAATTTTCACCTAGAGGTTATGATCATTATAACCCATTTTTAATTAAAGTTAGTTTATATATACATCTATTTTAGAGTATCATGAGTCTGGTGCCTGAATGAGACCATAGAGATCCTTCCTTGACCTATAGACCTTTTCTTCATCATTTATAATCATAAATCTCACTCGTTTTTTATTATAGACTTCTTATGAAATAAATCCATTTATGAATGTTGTTTTTACATACATCTAATAAACTTTGTATCCCATTTAAATTCCCATATCAAGGAAGAAAACAAATCACCTCCATTCTTTCTATTAGAGAAAATGTTTCTTCGACATCAATTTCTTCTACAATTGAATATGTTCAATGTCCATTGATCAAGATACCTCATGGGATGAGAAATAATACACTTATCTTAATGTTTCAATAACTCTAATTCCATGCTCAGGATAATAAATGTGATAAAAATATTTTGAGAACATTAAACATGAAACTCCATTTTTAATGACATGATATTTAATAAATTTCAATAATAATCAGGTTTGAAAACAATTGAAAAAATGATTCTAGAATCTTCTTCATCATTCTTCATTTTTTCTCCCCATAAATGGAAACACTTATCGACATATTAAAAATGGGGGATCTCATCATGAATAAAATTAAAGAAATTTATGTATGGAGAATACACCAGAATGGGTCTTCAAATTATTACTACCCACATTGGACAACTTTCACAACATCACCAAGTATGATCTTCTTAGAGACATTTTCTCAAAGATATCATAAATAAGATCAATCCATGATGGTACCTTATTTAACCTAATTTTCAAGAATATAAAATCTATATCTTCATCAAAATATGATCCTCCATAAAATCTATATTCGAATATTAAATTGAGGAATAATTCCAAGATTAGGACTTGTTCAACTTTGTTTTCATGAATTGAGAGCCCTATCTTGTTCTCAGGATCTTCCCCTGAGAACATGATTCACCTTCTCTTCCCTATATTATAATAAAAAATAAAATACACAAATTATTAATGGAAGAAGGTGGCTCTTCCTTACTTCATCAATAGGAACTGCATGGTTGATATGTTTTTCTCAAACAATTTTTTCTATTTACTTCAGTATTCATGTATACATGTCCCATTATATGTTCTGATTTATGTTGAGTCGTCATGGATATATTAACATCTTATTCCACATTGTGTGGATAATTTTTCTTTATAACAACCTTCATGGATGTTACATTCTTACTCCTCTTAAGGACTGCTTCTTGTTCTAGTATTAAGGTTTAACAATTTTTTTCAATGTTAACAGATTTCTTGCATCTATCCCAATGGAATTATTTAACACATGAGTTTTATTTTTTTAAAAATCTTGTGAACATTGACATCGTCATGTGAAATATTTTCTTTTTCCTTTTGCAGTAGCCTTAGAATGTGCCTATTTATGTTTCCTCATTCATTCTAAATCTTCATTCCCGTTAACTATCATGTCACTATGAATTATTATAGAATGTTTTGATCTTATATAAGGGTTTATCTGAGTGTCATCCCTATTATTAGTTCCTTCAGATGAACTGCCCTTAAACTTCATAGATTTAAAATCCAAGGTCTTCTAAAAATTAATACTTGTGATCTTCTTAGTAGCATTATTATTCACAATATTCTTCTGATTAAATTTTCCATGATTTTTTGTCTTATTTTCTTCTAAACAATTAATGCATGTTGATATAAGAATGTACGAATTTTGTACCCACATCCATTTCATACAAAACATATGTTATTTAGCTTCCCAAATCTATTGGAAGTAAATATATTCTTCTGGACCTGTGGATACTATTTCTTCATATAATTATTTCTCCCCCATGAGATAGACTTTTTTAGGTGTTCATATTTTGGGGATTTTACCAGAAACTTAATGTACAAATCCCAAATCTATTGTAGAACCAACATTAAACTAGAAATCTTGATTTATTTACATCTTTTATATATTTTTTATTTCTTCATCATGTCTTGTTGATATCTTTGTAGGTAACCAGCTTCCATACACTTTTTCCTATCCACCCTAGTCATTGTGGTGGGTTTTTTATCTCCTTTATTCATCCATTCAAGTCATGTATTTTTCATAAAACTTTATCTTTTTATGATAAATGGTTTAGGGGCATTAACATATGTTTTTTAGATGGTACCTATTTCTTCTCAAATGATTGAGATAGATCATCAAAAGTTTTCATGATCTTCTTATCTCATGTTGGAGGTATTTCCTATTTATAATCTTACAATGACCACTGAGTAGAAAAATAAATTTTTTCTTTCTTTTGTGGAGTCTTAATATGTATCTTCTCAATAATTTCCAAAATAGTATGCAAATATAGACATTTCCTATTTATGATTATATTATATTCTTCAACAATTATCATATTTTATTCATAGTCCTTCTTTATACTAAAAACGTATTCAACATTAGTCTTAACATTATTTTGAATCAAAAAGTAATGTTCCATGATCTTCTGGGATATTTTTTCCAATTGAAAACCCTTTACATTAGTGATATTTTTTCTTGCAAACTCTTTTCTAATGAATCAGCTTCCCCTTATAGCTGGGTGATCTCTTCTTATATTTATTGAAGGATTCTACAAATAAATGGAACTCTTTTTTCAACAATATCATGATAATATGTTTTTAATCTCTAAATTCAAAATTCATGTGAGTTTTTAGATTAATAAACATTCCCACTTGTGATAGGATCATTATAATGAGGATAATATTCAATGGTTCTAAGACATAACTCTTCATCACTTGACATCTTTGATTTATATGAGTTGGAAGTGTTTTCATTTTCATTGGTGGAAACCTAAGACACATAATATTTAACTTCCAAGAATGATATGTATTTGTTGTCAAAAAGGAATGTAGAACCAGACACTTCCTCGTATTTAGATAAGAAGAAATTATTCAACTTTCTCTTTTCTTTCCTTTTCTTTTTAATTGTGGTCTTAGTTGATACAGACTTTTACTCAGAGATAAGTAGATCTTCATCCAAACTAATATTCATTGTTAAAAAATGAATGAATGTTAAATATTCAATAGAATATATTAATTATAGAGTATCCCACATATCTGAACCTTTTTCTCTTATAACACTTGTAGAAACTCGGAACTCGCTGAGAGGGGAGGGGTGAATCAGGGTGTCAAATTATTTTCTTTTAATTAGAAGAATCTTGTTCCCATGTTGTTAGGATCTAATTAAAAATTTATGATGGATTAAATCTGAAATAATGTTTTCACCTAAAGAGGCACAACACATCAAATTTACTTACTTCAAAACAAATGGCTTGTCCAAGGAGTGTAACCTAACAGTGTATCAGTCATACATAAATCCACTAACTTCACTATTTGTGGAATAAAAAATTCATAGATGGTAACTCTATTCCAGTATCACCACCATTACAATATTTTTGGGATAAATCATTGTGTCCCTTGGAACACTTCTGTCGATGCCCCCTACCTCACTACCTTAGGTGAAGTCTTAGTGAGTTTATCGACTTGAAGGTCACTTCAATAGATTTCCATTAATGTCATTTCCTCTGACTATAATGATACTCTAATTGAGCCATTGACCTGAGTTGATACACTCTTAAAGCCATGTTAACTAAAAATCTGATCTTCAAAACATTCTTTCATGAAGCTACTTCACAATGCTCACTCCCTTCATGGAACAAACAGCCTTTGTGAAGCTCCTTACCTTCATTGAAAAAACATCCTCCACAAAGCACGCTGATTCAACACAGATTACCCTATCATCCCAAACCACCCTTTAATTAAATGAAATGGAATTATTCCAGACATTTAGTATTTTCATGATGCTCAAACTCACATAGAAATCCATATTGACAAAGCTCCCTTATCATCACAAAATCAGAGAATTTCCATATTTTACTTGAAAATCATGATAATGAAGTGAGGGTATCCTCATATTTGTAGGATCATCCATTCACAATGCTCCTCCACTTCTAACAAATTTTATAGATCATTCAAAAAATCACTGAAGCACTCCTCCCTTCATGATTATCCATTGAAACGTAACATAGTCACAAAGCTTTCTGTCAAACTGTCATGTGCCATGATGCTCTAATTATTCACCATTCGAAACACTCCTCATTTTCATTTATATCACAATAAATTTTCTTTAATCCTTTAAGAAACAATATTCACAAAGAATATCATCACAAACTCATAGTTTTTTCATATTTTCAAAAGACCCACAAGGAAATCCATGTTTCCCGATGCTAGGCCTTTTTTAAATTTTGGAACCCCGGTATTAGAAAAACAATAGTAAGTGATGCCACATTAAAAAATATTGCTAGTTTGGACTATAATGTCCCTTTTCATGAAAACTACATGATCTTCCATGTGTTTATTGAAATGAAACATGAACCATACTCCATTTATTGAAAATAACATCCTTTTTTCCCTAAAAAATATCAACCTAAACCTTTTCACAAATGGTTAACTCTTCCAAATTATTATAATCCAAAACACTAGAAATATGGTAATTAGATTTCCAAAATGATTGTATTAAATAACATGAATTGGATTATATCATCACATACCAAACATGTGAATATGGTAATAACATTAATTACCATAAAAGATTATTAAAAACATGTATGCTTCATTATTCCTTAAATAGAAAATGGATTATTAGATATACTCCTTAAATCCAAAAATCTTATAAACATCAAAAATGATATCATAAACCATGTTTAAAAAAAAAATTAATCATTTTCAAGTTATTTTGTAATATAACATCTAATTTATCCATATCAATCATATCTTTATCTAAACATAAATCTATCCACATTAGGAACGTGTTAAGGGTTATCTTTCCCTAAAATATGTGTTTTCAAAAATATTTAACATGATGCTAATTAACTTTTACTGGTACCATTCAACATACCATTTCTAGTCCATAATGAAACAGTACTACAATAGAATCATAACATATTTCATAATTTCTATAACTAGTATATTTTTTATAAAATACTCAAATGACATAATTATTGAATCCAAACACATGCATATTTATCATTATAGTTCATCTATGGTAGTTTATGAATATTGACAATGACCCTTCAGTCTCTTTTAGGGTATATTCTGTTGATACTTTAGACATTTATGTGCATAGTGACCTATATTCTTGTAGATGAAGCATTATACAGTGGAAACCTTATTCTTATCATTAGAATCACATGCATGGTGGAAATTCTCTACACACTTGTAAAAAAATTCTATTCCATTTAAGAATGGACTATGGTTATTATTTCCATAATTATTACATGTGGTAAAATACTTATTTCTCATATTCACTTTATCTATCTATTTCCCATTTTTCCTCTTATTCTCAAGCCTCCCTATAACTCTATAATACATACATAATTCTTTTCATGTCTATTTCTAACATGATACTATGTCCTCATATGATGATAATTCTTTGGATACTATTTTGGTAAGAAAAATTGTCTTAAGACCATAATATTTATAATCCTTCTTACTCTCTAGATCGAGTGCATTAGTGAGGTTCCCATTCATTCTAATAGGATCTTTTTAGAAATCATGAAGTACACTAGATCATCTCATATTATTGTGCAAGATAATTTATAATCTAAAAAATATTAAAATACATAACATAAATAGAAAAAAATATGTCATCTAATCTCATAAAAACAATCATGGTTTCATTGGGATGTACTTCTATCTTATTGTAAAATTCAATCATGGGCTTATGTTCCATAATATTTATTTCACTAAATCCATTTTATAAGGATAGTAAGTAACATTCTCTGATACTATCTACAAGGCCCCATCCCCAGAAATCCTGGAGCTGATACCTGCTATTGTTACATGGGAATAAGATACGAGTAAATTTCATCCCAAAGAATAGAATATTTTAGTAGTCTTGGTAAAATAGATACCTACATGAGTCTTGTATTAAAAATTAATTCTCAAATTAAAAAATATTTTTTAAATAACTTTATTCTATCTAGTATATCCCTACATATCATTATTTTTAAATTTTATAGAATCCTTGTGAAAGGGAAAAATATGGGTAATCTCAAATTATTTGTAAGGAAAAAGTTCACTGAAGTCAATAATGAATCATGGAGAATAATCAATGTGGTAAGGTAAATAAATGAGAACATGTGCCATGTAATCAATATCCAAGAAGAAACTAATTAAAAAATATTTCAAGGTAAATTACTAAAATCACATTCCATTAAATGAATAAACTAAGAATGAAGTGCATCCATATATTTTTTTAAAGTGAAAATCCACTAGATAATAATAATTAAAATGAAGGAATAGTAAATTATTCGACAAAATGTTTCCAAGGTACAAAGAACCTTTATAGTTATAAACATTCACAATACAGTTTAAAACACACAACTTACAGACCGATTTGGTCTATCAATCATTATCTCTATTATCATGAACATTCACAAGACAGTTTAAAACATATTCGTTATAAACGTGAAGGGGTTTTCTATCTAAATTTGTCGCATGAGACTACTGATGAGTTGAGGGGATTGAATTAACAGGTCCTCAACTGATGAATTTCATGTCTAAATCATTCCTTATTTATCAAATAACAAATTTAATTCATAAAAAAATCCTTATCAAATATCCATTTTGAGTAAAGGATACTAATTTCTCAATGTGTCCAATGTAAATCAAATAACATTCAATGTTGAAAAAAACATAAAAATGGTTTACAACTTATGAAATAATCATATAAATTATACAATAATATGGATATCATATATAAATATAATTTTCCATGGTAAGTGATTATGATAAACCGATTATTTTTAGATAAAGGAAACATTCACAAAAGAAAGTGAGATTTCATGATAACTATTACTAGTCGATAATTTTCAAGATAACACAACATGTATTAGATAATTAAAAACAAAACATTTAATACCATAAAGATATTATTATTAATGATTTGATATATCAAAATTGGTTGTAGATACACCACACAAAATGATTAAGTGGTAAATATCATATTTATCTCTTAGATGTAAAAAGTGAGATGAAAATATCTTACTATATTCTCTCATTTGGTAAAAACTATTTAACCTCCTCTATAATAGATTACCCATATTATTAAAATATAAAAAAACATTTTAATATTTATTATATCGTATGTTGGTCTTTTATATCATGTTATAACTCATTACTTATTAATTTTTCCTGATTCTCGTCATTTGGGGTGTTAATTTCCATGTTTTTTTAGTATATTCTGACTTATAATTTTTGATCCCATTTCCTAAATCATGGTTTAATAATATCAATAATTTAATCCATGATTTTAACATTATATATATTTATTTTATAATTATTTATATTAATCCATAAATCTTGGAGATAGGAAATGAAAAACACCATTTAAGTAGATGGTAGGTCATTCGTACGCTCCAATAGTATTTCCATTTTATATTAATATTTAAAGAAATAAAAGTAATTTATATATTTTTTTTAATTCTATAATCATATTAATTTCATATATAACACATATTTTAATTAAACCCACCCTTCATATGATCCATATTAAGTGTGAACGAACCACATCGCTTTGAGGAGGTAGTAGTCCACATGACCACAAATGAAATTGTCATATTCCCAAAAAAATGTAAATCATGAGGGAATGTGTTATGGGTTATATCAAATTGTTTATACAGATAAATCAAAATAAGAGGGTGTGAATTGTATGTTTTAAAATATTTTTTTATACTTAAATGAAACTTAGTTCAATAGAATAATAAAAATGAAATTAAAATAGCCTCTTAATGTATTGAAACACTAATTATACAGGGCCCTAGGTGTGATGGACATAGAATCGTAATATATAGGTTATGATAATTATTCTGTAGGTCATATATTTAATTAGTCATATTATCAATAAAGAAATGATTTAATCAATGTAAGCATGATATAGATCACAATCACAATAGTTACGATAAACAAAGTGAATCAATTAATCAATAAATCATATAGCATATAGAATCATATTGGGTTAATGAATTGATCAAATTCACAAGAACCATAATTGAAAATATTTTAATCACTAAATAGGGAACACAAAAATGAATATATTAAGTGATTCACTTTCTGTTATAGTGAAGTGGAGATCAAACAAATTAAAAAAGTACAATTATTTTAACCCAAAGAGAAGGGTATCTAATAAACTTGTATAAATTTCCCTTTATTTATACATTCAAACAAGTATATATTACCCACACTTGGGTAATCCCTCGATATTATGATGAGCTTCAATCCTGATATCCCCATAAGCCCTCAATCCAAAAGGTGATCGGAACCTCTATCTTCTAAGCCTCGAAATCCCTCGATCCAAAAAACGATTGGAACACCTTTCAAGCTATTCATGTATTCCCTCGATCGTAATCACTAAAAATTGGAGTCATACTAGGAAAATAAAAACTCATAGATGTAACAAGTATGTATAATAAGAATTTACGAACTATAACTCTTCAGAGTCTTTTGTACAAAGAAGAAATTTGACAGATCTCTCTCACAACCTCTCAAATTCGTCAAAATGTTCTGAGCTCATTCAAATAACCTGGTATTTATATGACAAAATCCAAATGGTCATCTTGGGTTCCAAAGATTGGATTCTCTCTTGATAATTTGGAGGGAATGGGACACCTGGCACTCCAACGATCATCTTATAATTGAAAAATATATATATCATTTTATAATGAATATTGAAATAGAATACATAACCACATTTTGATATAAATAATATTATTTCATTAGGATATAGTATTTTGGTTATGATGAGATTTAATGGGTACTATAATTTTTATTTGAAGGGTTAGTATTATATTTATCATTATAAAAAATAATTTTATAATGATGATTGGATAGTGGGTATGATAAAACTCGTATTTAGTGTGTATGATAAATATCTTATCTAGACCTATTACGATAATTATGGAATGAATAATTTATAAAATATTCATGAGTATGATTATTATGAATTCATAAAAAAATCATAATGGTGTAATGTAAAAAAATCATAACAAAATTATTTTACATAAATAGAGTTTTGGAATTCCAAAACCAAAAATAATGGAAAAATAAAATGAATTACTTAGACACAACAATATCCTCCTTTTTCGAAAGAAAAAACCAAAAGTAAAAAAATATAGTATTACAAAATAAAAAAAATATCATTCAAATGTGAGCACTTATACTTATCTCCTTTTTCATTTTAAAACTATTCTAAATAATATTTGAGTAGGACTAACCTCCCCCTTAGGAAAAGAATCCTTAATGAAAGTATTATTTATAAAAAATATTCCCTCATTCTAAAAAATAGTCTTCTTTTTAATTTTTATTCTCTTATTCCCATTTATGAGAATTTTAGCCCCTACCGAATATGCTCCCCCTATATAAAATATTCTCCCCCTTATGATTTTCAAAAACGAATAGGGAATGAATTCTTATTCCTGAAATAAGGGTTATATATACATGTAATATGAAGTGATAATTAATATTATCATCTTAAAATAAGTGAATGAACATTCATCCCAGAAATGGAAAACATTCATTCAAAAAATATAGAGATTTTAATGTATTTCACTAATGTTTAAAAAAAATACAATAAGAGTTCAAGAAATCCATTTATTTTCTTCCTCCTTCTCCTTTCCTTTTTTGATGATATCTAATACTACAATCTTCATTTTCTTTAACTCTTTCATCTCCTTGGTCATCTTATCAAGATATTCTTATTGAGATATGAATTTGTGTTCCTGATCTTCCATCAATTGGTCCTGTATAGTAATTACTTCTTCCTAATTTTTTATTTTGTCTTCTTAATTAGGAATTTTTTTTCATGGGAATTTTTGAATTGATCTAGAACTTCAATTATATTGGTCATCAAAACATTTTTATTTTCATCTCAATAATCTCATCCTCTAAAAAATATCAGTTTTGAAGCCTCTTATTGAATTTCATTAAGCTTCATTTCAATAACATTGTAATCATTAGATTTTCTTTCAGCTGGGATTCATAAAACCTTCAATTTTTTGGTTGTATCACTTTCCAATTTATTGAATTTAGCTTGGATTTAATTCCATAGGTTTCTAATACCTTCTATTTTGTCTTCATGAATCTTTGTAATTTCATGAGACTTATGTTAAAATTTCACTACATTATTATAAGAATTTATGTGTTCCTTGGTGCTTTCTTCCAGTACATTGAAGTCGGCATTGAGTTTCATCAGCATTTTTCTTTGAATCTTGATGGATTCTGATATTTTGTTAGGTTTTTCTACAACAAAATCAATATACGCTTAGATTCTTGGTAAATATAGAACTTCATTTTCAATTATTCCATGTGCATGAACAATATAATTATCTCTTTTCAATGAGATATTATTATCTAAATATGTTTCCACCTCATAATTAGGAATCTAAATATAAATACTTCTGAAACAGTCATCATCATCAACATCATTCTGATTCTAATTGTCATCAGATCTGGTTTTTTCTTCATTTTATGGGATATGCATGACATTTTCATCTTAGGATTCCTAATAAACATTCTTCAAAGGTTGCAGTTCGGGGGATGGAAATATTCTTATTTATTTTGGGAATATCATACTGGAATTTTATCAAACAGAGACTTTTGATCTTCAAAAAATTACTTTTCACCTTTCTTCTTTTCTCTTTCTTCCTTTTCCCCTTCTTCTTCTTCTTCTTATTATTCTACTTCATATTCTTTGATATATTCATATATATAAAAAAATTCCTCTGGATCTCCTAAAACATGTTCATTATAGGATTATGGGGGTGCAGATTCTTCACCCAGTTTTTGTTTCTTCTTTCCCGTATCTTGGAGAGAGGGATTGACTGATTATTTCTATAATGTCTCTTCAAAAGTATTTGTAACTCTGTCCTTTTCAACTCCTTTTAACATCTTATAAATATGAACAATATTATATTTTCTCCACATAATCATCTTTTTCTTATTACATTATATTATAATTTTTGAATTTTGGATCATTTACAAAATATCTTTAGTAGGATTGAGACCAAATTTTGGATATACTTCTTTCCTTCCAACATGATCTTTTATCCATATAGATTCAATTTCATCTGTTACATTGTTTTTATTTTTTATCATTAAGGAAGATTCAATCTTGGATTTCGGTTCCTTTTCGGAAAAAATTGGCTCTAAATATATTGGTATCTTTCGGATTCCTCCAATTACTTCTTTTGATACATTAGAATTGGGATATTTCGTAAATTGATTTGATTCAGGATAAAAAATTCAATCTCTTAATTTTATCATCACTTATCAATGGAAATTTTATATTTCTTGGCACAATCATTAGTGGGATATTATATTACTTCAATATTTATACAATGAACATGCAAATGATATTTGGATACAAGATACGCTATGATTTAATTTCACTGAACCTCAAATTACTAATGGTTACTAAGATGTTACCCATTAGATTTAATTTCCTAATGTTCAAAAAATAATCAATAATGAATACATTTTATACCTTTACAGTTTCTCCATCACCTCTCCTATTAATTAAGAACCCTTACATCTAGATTATTGCATGCCTATTTTCGGCTTAAAGATAAGTCACTTTTCATTTAGGCCCATGGAATTCAATGAATGGTTGTTTGGATCTACTCTTATTAAATTTCCATTTTACTCTTTGCAACATATATGGGGGAAAATGAATCACCCTATAATGGAACATTTAAGAAGTTATTAGCTTTCATTGCAGACATATATAACTCTCCATCGTATACATAAATAATTAACTTCATGTATTTATCAACAGTCACAATATTATATAACATCCTTACTTCATCCAAAATAACTGGATCATGAAACTTATTGAGTTTTTATATAGATACTGACTCACATACTTTGAATGGAATTATAATTTTGACCAAAGAATCATCATTATAATAAAAATAAATTTTGAATAACCTTTCATAGATGAACTTCATGTTGATGAAATCCTTTGGATTCATTTTCATTAGGGAAGTTGCAGAGGATTTAGATATTTGTATGATGAGAACCACTATGTATAGATACTATCAGACTCATCTATTTGAGGAGTAGTGGGGCATCAACATAGATAACAAGACATCCAATGTGGGATAGGGAGAAGGTCCCTTTATATAGGTGAAAGAAATATGACCATTGAGCTTCTATAGATTATATTTGATCAAGGAGATCCAACAGCGGTGAAAAATTGAACGCATTTTGTTTTTTAAAAAAGTTATCGTATTCAAGATGAATTTGATAATTTTTTGAAATCGAATGAAATTTCAACAAAAAAAATAATTGAAATCAAATTTAAAATTTTGAAAAATTGTAACTTTTAGAATCTCAAGATATATTTTTTGGTTTCAATAGATTTTTCTTCAAAAAGGAAATGAATCATAAAAAATATTAGAGAACTATAAAATGTTGTTTACCAAAAAATATGAGTACAAAAAATTTTGAGAACAAAAAAGTGTTGACTACAAAAATTGTTTTACGTGTAGGATAAAATTTTTACATGAACATTAATTATGAGTATGATATTTTTTTAGTATGAAAAAAATTTTGAGTACAATAATAATTTAACATGTATGATAATAATTTTACATAAAAAATAAATATGAGTACATAAAAAATTTTATTATGAAAAAATATTTGGTTATAAAAATAATTTGGCTACAAAAAAAAGTGTGTAAAAAAAATTGGTTACGAAAAAATGAAAAACAATATTGTATAAGAAATAAATTGGTAACAAAAAAACAATTTTGGATACAAAAAATAAATGTTGGATATATAAAAAAATTTGGGTACAAAATATTTTTTCCCTATAAAAAATATGTAGTCCCCCTTTTAAAAGAATTATTATAATATAAGAAGATAGTTTAAACAAGAAATATGTATGAATAATTTACATTAAATTGATCATTCCTAGATTCTATTTAATTTATTCAAATATATCAAATGGTAATGGTTTTGTAAATATATCAACAAATTGATCTTGTGTTATGATAAATTGTAAAATGACTTCTCCTTTTAGTGTGACATCCCTATGAAATTGATCCCAAATGTCTATGTGTGTTTTACGTTAGTGATGTTCAGGTTTTTTACATTAAGATACAGAACCGGTGTTAAAACATAGTATTTGAGTTTTAGTAAAATGCATGCCATAGTCAATGAGTGTGTGTTGCATCCAAAACACTTGAGCACAACAACATCCAACTACAACTTATTCAGCTTCAATAGTGGAAATTGATGCTGAGTATTGTTTCTTATAAGACTAAGAAACTAAATAATCAAATATGAAATGATATGTTCTTGATGTAATTTTACTATCCATTCTACAAACACCAAAGTCGTCATTTCAAAAACATTTTAATTCAAAAACATTTTTAGAATAATTAAAAATCCACAAATCTATACTTCAATATAAATAATGAAAAATAAATTCTAATACTTTTAAATGGGATTCTGTTGGATTTTCATAATACCTTTCAAATAACTGTAATGAAAACATTACGTCTGGAAAACCAACTATTAATTAGAGTGGACTTCCTATTATCCCTCTAAAAGTTTTTTGATTTACTGGTGTTCTGGTTTCATCAATTTCAATAGAATATTAGGTACCGATTGGAGTACTAATACTTTTATTGTTTTCATATCCATAGATTTTAATAAGATCATTAATAAACATATTTTGGTATATATATATATATATATCCTCAATTTTTATACAGATTTTAAAAATAAGAAATAATATAAACTCGCCCATCATACTCATCTCAAAACATAGATTTTAATATATTTTAATAATAATCAGTTAAAGATATTTGAGTTGATCCAAATATAATTTCATCAATATAAATGTGAATTATCAAAACTTTTATGTTTTGTTTATTTATAAAAATATTTGGAGCACTAGTTCCCCTAATACTATTGTTTTGTAACAAAAAACCTCCAAATCTATCACACTAGGCTATAGGGGATTTTTTTAGTCCATATAAAGATTTGGTAAGTTATAAAACATATTCAGGATGTTTTGTATCTTCAAAACCAAGAGGTTTTCCAACAAAAAAAATCCTCTTGAACATTTCCATTAAGAATATCACACTTCATATCCATATGAAAAAATGTTTGAAATTGGATAATGATTCAAAAGATAATTGTATTTGAATAGATTTAAGTATATCTATAATAGCATAGGTTTCTTCATAATTTATTCCCTCTTATTGATTGTAACCTTTAGAAAAAACTATTTCTTTATTTCTAATGATTATTCCATTTTAATCACATTTGTTTCTGAAGACCCATTTTACTCCAATTACATAGGTTTCAATAAGTCTTTCAACCAAGGTATAAAATTTATTCCTTTCAAATCCATTTAGTTCATCTAGAATTAATTTAATCTAATCTTCTTCACCTAAAGCCTCATCAGGTCTTTTATGATCGAATTGATAAAGTTATTCTAGATGTTCTACTTCATTTCACAACGAACTTATACTCCTTATAGGCTGATTTATATCACCAATGACAATATCATTGGTATGATACTTAAGAAACAACTATTTTGGGTTTTTTAAAACATGTTCATCAACATAAGATAGAAAGTTTTCTAGAGCGAATACTTCAGAACCATTTTCTTTAGTATTTTCATTACTAGAAGAATCTTCTTTTAAATTTTGATAAAAAAATTTTGAAAAAAAATCAGAATATGTAGGTTGGAATTGTTTAAAAAAGGATAAGTTTCCTAAAATTTAACATGTACTGTTTCCTCAATAGTACAATATTTTTTTATTAAAAACTCTATAAGCCTTAGAAGTAGAGGAATGGCCTAAGAATATAACATCATTGAATTTGGGTGCGAATTTATGTAAATTGTCTTCTATATTGAATATGAATACTTTTCATCCAAATACCTTGAAGTATGAAACTTTTGGTTCTTGGAATATCCATAACTGAAATGGTTTTTTATTATGAAATGGTCTAATAAAAACACAATTTATTGTATAATAAGTTGTACTCACAGCTTCATCCCGAAAGTAGTTTTCAAAAAAAATATTCACTCAACATGGTTCTTGTTATCTCTTAATGAATATGGTTTCTTCATTCAACAACACAATTTTGGTGAGTAGTTCTAGGTGCTGAAAAGTTAAGAGAAATACATTTCTTACTACAAAAGGTTTAAAATTTATAATTTAAAAATTCTCCACCATGATCACAATGAATAGTTTTCAACAGAAGGGTTTTTTTACTTTGACTCTGAATGTTTTAAAATAACAATAGGATTCATATTTATTTGCTAGAAAATAGACCCATGTGTATCTAGTGTGTTCATAAACTAAGACAAATTCAAAATAATAGCTTCAAATAATTATAATTTATCTAGGAAGAAAATGATCCAACTACACTAACGATAAATCATCAATATTTTATACGTCTCTGATTGATTTAAAACATGACATATGTTGGTTTATATATTGACAAGGTTCATAGACTTTCCAACAATCAAATCCATTTTCTGGTAGAACCATAACATGTAAATTCATTGTAAATGTATACATGTTTCTAAGATAATAATGTCATTAATTTATATTACTTAACCATGATTGTTCTTCCATTTCACTAAGGATAGGTATTTATGATCTTTTTAGGTTTTCTATGTTGAGTGTGTAAACATTATCATTCTGATGGGAAGAAAGAATGAATTCATCCTTGTACTTGTTTTCTACACATTTATCATTCCTAAAATTCTTATGTTAAACTACATCACATAATTTACTCATTATTATAAGGATGTGCTTCAGCCCTTATAAAAATAAAGCATTTGAAATTAAAGATTTTCTAAGAGGAACAATATTATCCATACCATCAAACATTCTTTATCCATGGCTCTCAAGGTAAACCTTCCACCTTCCATTTAAATAATTTTTTCAAAGAAGTGTTTGTTACTAGTCATATGTTGGGAACATCCACAATCCATGTACAATATTTTTTTGTTGGTACTTCATTTTTTTCCTAAAAAAACAATTAGACATTTGGAATTCAAACATTCTTTGATCCAGAAATTTTAGAAAGAATATTTTTGCGAATCCACTATTTTTTTGAAAATTGGTCTTTGTGAAATCCAAAATAATGAGTTTTATTTAAGGATAATTTTTTATTCCAATGACCTTCACAATGACATTTTGTACGAAATGGGAAATTCTCATGAATAAATTAATTGTTTTTAAAAATAGGTTTTGAATTAGTATATCCCATTCTTAAACTATTACCTTGTAGAATAATTTGTTTATAAATTTTTCCAAAACCTTCTTTACCGATTGTGAAATTTGATAAGAGTTTATTTAAATAAAATATTTCATAATTTTGTATTATAAATAAATTCTTACCCACATTATTATTATATATAGAAAAGTGTTTTGAGTCGAAAACATTTTTCTCAGAAATTACTTTCTAAAAATATTTTGAAGGATTATCCTTCACCAAAATAGTTTCTTTAAGTTTTATAGAAATAGAAATAATTTCAAAAAATAATCTTATCATGATCCTTAGATAGATCTGATAATTTTTTTGTTAAAACACTTATTATATTATTTTCCTTTTCATGTTTTTTATAACTTTTCAACTTTCATTTTCAAGTAATTTTAAAAATCTTGAAACTTCTTAATATGAAGGTAATGTATTGTAATAACTAGATAATGAGGATTATTCATCCAAAGATATATAATTATTTTCATTAAGATAATTTTTATTTAATGAAATATTAGTACATGATTCTAGTGTGTGTACCTTTTCCATGAAACATTGAGTTTTGATAGGTATTATGGCAAGAAGACCAATATTCCTTTGTCCAGAATTTACATTTTATGAAGATTTATCTAATCAATATACTCTATTGGAACTCCATGATTCATTTTCTTTTAATAATTTCATTGATTTTGAATTATATTACATTTTTTTATTCTTTTCAGAATGAATGTCCTTTCTATATTTCCTTTTCATATTTGGATAATCTAGACTAATGTGTCCAACTCTCTTGTATTCATAAAAAGTACCTTTATAATATTTATTATCCTTGTTACTTTTATAATATCTTTACTAAAAGTCCTTTTAACAAATAATGTTCATTCTATAAGAAATATTGGCTAACTCATTTTCTGAAAATTCCGATTCACTTGAGTCTGATTGAACTATGAATTTCATTGTCTTTGTAGACTTAAATAACTTCTAATGAGTCTTGGATTTATTTTTATTTGATATAGAAATAAAAGGAACTCCCCCATTTTTTTCTTTTCCTTTCTTCCATCTATTTTCAATCTGTTTTCAAATTGGAAAAGAGATCCAAACAACTCATCAAGGATAAAAAAAGGTGACTTTTCTTGATTCATCAATAGCTATCCTTTTATATTTCTACTATTTTGGCATGATATCTATGATCTATTCAATTTGGATCTCATCATCTATTCCTATGTCTCCCATGGCTTCTAAACTGATCATAATTCTAAAAAATATTTTGTTTTAACATAAAAATAGGTCCTCTATAGGTGAATTGGAATGCCTAATAGTTTTCCCTTAGAAAGGATCTTCTTTTTTCAACTACATTAGATGCACCAGAATGAGTTATCTCTATATTTTTAAAAATACTATTTCCTGATTCACAAGATTAAATATGGGCATATATTTTTCTATTCATAGAACAATGTAAAGTATTTCATACCATATAATTGAGTTGATACTCTTGCTTTTATTGATTGGTAAAAACTATAACATCCTTATCAAGAATTTTATAGTCACTGTTCAGCAGAAAAAAGTTTTCAACTCTAGTTTTGGTTACGAAGGTCTTAATTCATTTTTCTAATATTCGTAATCATTACCATCAAAAATTAGTGGTATTGTAGGATAGAGATTTTCAATTATTTAGACATTAATTCTTACAATCTTTAAAACAATAAAAAATTATCTTTTCCAATGAACATGTTCGTGTATCAAATATTTATAAAAAAACGTTTATAAAAGAAATATAACTAACTAGAAAAAGTATGGTTAGAAAATATATATGAGAAGTAGAAACCACACATAATACCAATTGTTGGATAAAATGTATATGCAAAAAATAAAATACAAGAGGGGGATAAATGTATGTTTAAATACCTCTGTTTTTATACTTAAAGGAAACATAGCTTAATAGAATTGACAAAATGTAATTAAAAAAACAATATAATGTATTGAAATAGTAATCGGACATGGCCCCGACTTTGATAGAAAGTTTTTGAAAATTAGTATGGTCTAATAAGTATTCCACGTCTCATATTTTAAATTAGTCATATTCTCAATAAGGAAACTATTTAGTAAGAGTAATCGTGATATAGATCATAATCACAACAATTACAATAAACTTAGTGAAATAATTAATGAATCTATCATATAGTGTATTGAAAAATATTAGGTAAATTAATTTATTGTATTCACTAAAATAATAATTATAATGATTATAATCCCTAAATAGATAATATAAAAAATAATATTTAAAATGATTCAATTTCGATTAAAATGAAATGGAAATGTAAACAATTAAAAGAATACAATTCTTTTAACCCAAAGAGAAGGGTATAAAATAACCTTAGATAAGGTTCCCTGGATTTATACATTCATGAATGTCTCTCTTACACACACCCTGGTAATCCCTCAATATGATGATCAACTTTTGTTCTATTGTCCCCACAATCCCCCAATCAATAAGGTTATTGGCACCTCAGTCTTCCTATCCTTAGAAGACCACGATTCGTAACTGATCTAAAAAGTTGTATTCCTATCCATGTAATCTCTCAATAATAATCACTAATGGTTGGTGTTTCACTAGGAAAAGAAAAAATCTTTGAAGTATCAAGTATATTGAACGATCAGTTAAAAACATGTACTCTTTAATGTCTTTCATACGAAGCAGTAATTTGAGAGAGCTCTCACGCAGCATCTCAAATTCATTAAAAACATTTGAAATCTTTCAAATAAACATGTATATATAGTCCAACATCCCAACAGTCATCTTGGATTCCAATTGTCAGATTTTCTCCTAAACATTCATTTGGGCATGGACACCTTGCACTCCAATGGTAATCTTATAACTGAAAAAATAGTATTGTTTGATAATGAAAATTGAAATGGAATAAATAAAATAGTTTTGATATAATTTTTTTCCATTACTTATGATACTTTATTTTGGTTGCGATGAGATTTAATGGGTTTGATAATTTTTTTAAAAGGTTCAGTATGATATTTATCATTATGAAAAAATCGGTAGTATGAAGACTGGACAATGTGTATGATAAAATTTGTATTCGGTCTGTGTGATATATATCATGTCCAACCTTTTTATGATCATGGAATGAATTATTTATATTATATTCATGATTTAAATTATTACTATGTCCATATGAAAAATCATAATGATAAAATGTAAAAAAATGGTAACAATATTATTTTATAGAAAGAGAATTTGTGATTTCCAAAACAAGAAGGAATAGAAAAGTCAAAAAAAGGATTTTAAATAAAAATTGTGATATAACTAATGAAGTCTATGAAAATTAAAAATATCATATATATCATATATATAAACAATAAATCCATAATTATTCGAAATCACCAAAGGTTTCAATGGAATAATAAAGGACATTGGTTCACATGGTAGTAGTATTTCGTACACACGAAGGATGATTGTGTATCCCATTTGAAGGTAGTTTGAGAAATTTTAGGTCATACCCTTAAGATAAAAACATATCGTTGTATTTTGCATATTTGTTTTACTATTTAATATTTATATAAGAATAATTTAATGATTAGAGAATGAAATAAATCTAATGTGATCATTGAAGAACATTACCGCTTTTTTCAGTCACTCCATTTGGTTTACACCAAAATACATACTTTGTTTTTTTATTACCCAAATTGAATCTTATAGGATTAGGGGAGTTATTTTGGAGATTACTGGTGAATGTTTTGGATGAGATGAATAGATTTTATGGGGTTAAAAATTTGTCGAAGTGAATAACTTTTTATAATGGTGGTGGAGTGGCATTCTTCTAAGTATAAAAAGTTAAAGACTATTGGGATGTCGCCCTTAACTATTGTGACATCGTAATTGAAAATTAATTTATTTATATGAAATTATGGTCAATAAAAACGTCCACTACACAAAAAATAGTGCATTCTTCTAATTTTTTTCCATAACTTTTATGTTTCCCCACTTTTACAATTTTGGGTTTTATTAAGGTAATGAGTTTTCTAAAATATGTAATTTATCAAATAAGACTAAATTAATTTGATATTTACAATGAACTATTGACCCACAAAATTATAAAAATCAAATATAATTTCAAAAATAAAAATCATATGTGTGTTGGAAATTATTTTTAATTGAAGCGCATGTAACGCCCAATAACATTACTTCAGCCCAAACATCACTAACAATTTTTCACAACTTAGGGGTCAATATGTTCATTATAAAAGATCAATTGTCCCATAAATAGAAAATATTTTCTATTTATTGACATTTAAAAATAAATTTTAGGAATATATTACTTTAGTAATATTAACTCTTTTAATAAAATATCATACATTATAAATTAACATTGATGTCAATTTTGACATTATTTTTTAAATTTATATATAAAAATATCAATAAAATGATGAAATAAAAATTTATTAAGTTAAAATCTATGTAATATGACCTATTAATCTAGAAATATAATGTAACATAATAATTCATTCACTTTTCATCAATTTTTATATTTTTAGTATGATTTATTTTATTTTATTTTTTACTAAATAATCATTATGTTGGAGTTTTCTAGGAATTTTAAGTAACAAATTAATCTCTAAAATTTATGGAAAACATTATATGTTAAAAATAACTCATTTATATTAGAAAATCATATTTATAACCTAAAATATGATTTTTTTCACATCTCAATGTTTTATAAATGTTAAAGGAACAAAAGGTTCATTATTTGTTGTTTTCCTTACATAACATAATATATAGGTCATCTTCATGGAATATTATCCCAATAACTCATAATTGTAGAACCAATAGGGTATATAGACTAAATATGGTAATATAATTGCTTATATAAATTAATCTATGTCAGTTTTTCAATTAATATTTAATTTTAACCACTAAGGAAACTCATTTTCGCCTTATTTGTTATAAATAATTTAAACTATAATCACTAATTTTTTTGATAAAAAAATAAGTTAATATTATTAAAAATATAAATAGTATACTAATTCCAAATTTTTTTTGTTCATTTTTCTAAATTAAATTCAAATAAGTGGACAGGTTAATTTTAAAGCTAATCCCACACATGTGGCGAGAATATGGGTCTTAAAAGTGAAAATATTGACTTGTTTATTAAGTATTTATATATAAATTAAATATGAAAATTTTTAAAATAACATAAATTGGATTAATATATGTATTACTAATCTAATTTTAATTTAAACCAATTAAAAATATGGTTCTACAATAATAATTATTTATAAGAAATTGTATTTTTCAACTATAATGTAGTATTTTTCCCTATTCATCGAAAAAATGAAAATTCCTAGAAAAATTCCAAGAAATTAACATAGGGTAATTTTGAAATTTTGAAATTTAAAAATGAAGTTTATTTTTATAAATAAAATTCATAAAAAGGTCGGAGTTTATTTTAATATAGGTTCGTCGTTAAAAGTGGAAAAACTACTTTTAGAAAAAAAAAATTATGCCTAAAACTAGATTAGTTCTTATCATATGTCTATCAAATCATTTTTCAGAATTTAAAAATGTATAATTAAATATAAAACATAAAAATAAATATAACATAATGTGTTAGGATGTTATATACACTACTAGTCTTGGTCATCCGTGTCTTATACTCTATAGAAGGAACTCAATATTATGTGTTACCAACCCAATTTAGTGTTGTGTGGATGAAATCTTACAAAAAAATTACATATATTCTAAAAATAAAATATTTTAAATCCTTATGTTGTTATTATCATAATTATATATCACCTCTAGGTATCAATAGGTCTAATGAGACAAAATATGTAGGTTTTTTTATACTACATCCCATGACCAAATCGTGTCTTGGCATAAGTCCAGGATAAATTTTTCGATGTCTTGCATTATGCATTCCATTATTATAAGATAAATGATTATTATTATCAATTTTTTATATTATATCTTGTATGTATCTTTCCCTTTATTTCAATTTATTATCAATTCTTATTGTTCTTTTATTTCTACCACATCAAAAATTCCATGTTTATGTTATGAAATTATTTGTTGTGTGTTTGTCCTTATGAAGAATCTGATCTCACTCTTAATTGTTTTATTTTCCCCAGGAAACCAAATGTAGGACTATGTGTAATTTTTACATACATAGTGTAAGGAATAGTAATGTTCTCATAATGTGTTCATGTTGTAACTTCTGTTTTATAATAAAATTTATATATAATTCTAGTCATCCAAGAATACTAATCCCATTGATCATGTGGTAGCACTTCTATTCTGTTCCAATAATGTAATATTACAAATTTATTCAAATTTATGGAGTCCAATATGTCTCAGTTGGTATCATTTTGGATTAGTAGCAACTATGGGGACTTTATTTTGATTAAAAAAGTGATATAGAACATGTGCTATAAGAATCCATCAATGGTGCTAGGGAACATTATATAAAACATAATGGGAATATTATTTTACAATTCAGTTTCATGAGATAATTATGTGAACATAAGTTTGGAAACCTGGAAACTAATTGGAGTAATAATATCCATATCAACACTCATTGTCAATGCAGGGAAATCCCCCCTGAACAATTTAATGAAGCTGGAGTTGAGGCTAATCAGTTTATAACTATATTAGGTTAATAAACCTCGGTTATGAAAAATAATTACTCCCATATAGAATAATCTATTGATCCACAATATGGAGAAATTATGTAGGGTCACTTCATGTGAAAAAAACATCTACGTTTAGTGTAACTATTGATCCATTGAGAGATGAAAAATGGATCATGTCCCTGGAGAAGATATTTCTCACTTTAGGAATGAAAATGAAAACATCATCATTATGGTATATCATCAAAATTAAGAAACTTACCAATGATCACTACTAGAAAATTAGGTTATAGCCACAGTTTGGAACCGTAGCTATAAGCCCACTAACCTTGGATATTGGTTATAGCCATGGTTCATTGAATCATAGCTGGTATTTTTGTGGCTATAGGGCCAAACCTATAGCCATGGTTTCCAACCGTGGCTCAAGCCCTATAGCCACGGTTTCAAACTGTGTCTATAGCCCTACAGCCACGGTTTCAAACCGTGGCTCTAGGTTTGGCCCTATAGACATGGTAATAACACCCACGGTTCAATGAACCATGCCTTTAGTGTTTTATCCATGGTTTGAAACCATGGCTAAAACCCTTCTCATTTCATAAACCCCCGCTGGACTGTATCCCCCCCCCAAACACACACACACACATCCCTTACACCCCTTTCACACCCCTTCCCCCCTAATGGACCCCTTGGACTACAGCCCCTTCCCCCACCCCCCTTGGACAACAGCCCCCACCCCCTCCTGGACCCCCTAAATAGCATCCCCCCTGCTGGACCCCCCATGGACAACAACAACCACCTACTGGACCCCCTGGACAGCAGCAACCCCCTACTAGACCCCCCTGGACAGCAGCCCCCCCTTTTGGACCCCCTTGATAGTAGCCCCCCCCCCCCCACTGCTGGACCCCCCTAGACAGCAGCCCCCCATGCTGGACCCCCTGTATTGAAGCCCCCCCCACGGCTGAACCCCCTAGACAGCATTCACCCTGGACAGCGCCCCCCCCCCCCTTACTGGACCCCCGTGGACAGCACCCCCCCCCCCCCCCACACACACACACACATCCCTTTCACCACTCGCACACAACCCCTTGCACACCCCATGCCCCCCTACTGGACCCCCTGGACCGCATCCCCCCACCCCCTACTGGACCCCCCTGATAGCAGCCCCAGCCCGCCCCCCTGTTGGACCCCCCTGGATAGAATCCCACCCCCTGTTGGACCCACTGGACAGCCCCCCCCCCCCCCCCACACACACACATCCCTTGCACATATCCTAAGGGATCCATAGTTAAGCAGATTGACCAAGCATGTGAGCTTCAAGATTTTCCCTTAGATGTACCTACCAACTCTTAACCTATAGAGGCTGCTTTACGAAGTGTTGAGAGAGTTGATTCCCCAGTGCCTTCAGATTTGGTATCCATAGTATATTTATATTATTTTAGAGAAATACTTCTTTTAGATTTCAGTGGAATATTTAGTTATCAAGAACCTTCTATTATTGCATCAACATCCAGTGCTCCACCTCACACGGCTTTAGTTGATGATGATTAAATCTAATCTATATTCAAATAGAATCTCCATGTTGGTATAGGTGATGTGCATTCATCTCATCAGGTTTAATTGAGGTAGATTCTGTACAATGGGTTTTCAAGGAATAGGTTTACCAGTTGAAAGTGATGACAACTCTAATCATGCTATTCATGGATGAGATGATTTATTTTGTAGTATGGAGTGATCAGGAAATATTATTATAGAATTTTTCAATCTAATAAAACTGTTCCTATATGTATCCAATACTCTAGTGGCTGTCAGCTGGAAGTCAAAAGTGCAACAGTAAAGTGGACTACAAATTTCGGCCCAACTAGATCGGGCTACACCAATCCAACAATTTCCCTTGTTTCATCCCTTGATGAGAAGGAGGTTAAGAGTGACCTTTTTTCCCTAAATCATGAGAGTGTGGATGGTCTTGATGGGTTCACAAATTAATTCTTTATTTTCTACTGGAACATAGTTTGTGATGAGATCCCTAATGCTATGAGGGAGTTCTTTAACCATGCCTCAATGCCCAATGGAATAAACTCCAATTTTATTTCCCCGATCCCAAAGAATGAAAATGTTGTGGATTTAAAGGATTTAAGACTTATTTCTATTTGGAATACCCTTCCAAAAATCATTAGAAAAATTATTTCTATGAGGTTAGCCCTTGGACACCCCACTTGCACCCTACCCTGTAGTCCCCCACTGAAAAGCCCTTAGACACCCCTAGATATCCCCTCTTAGACACCCACCTGCACCCGCCCCTACCCTGCAGAACACCCCCCCCCCCGGATAGCCCTTCGACACCCAACCTAGACATCCCCTCCTAGAAAATTCTATAGCCATCAGTACCTTTACTTCATTATGAAATAATGCTAATTGAACAATGCATTGAAACTTTTCCCAGAATCGTCTTTGTGAGGGTTAGTCTGAAAAAATCTACTTCCACCACTTATAACTTGGACCTTCTTCTAGGATGGTTACAAAAAATAACCTTTAGAGACTCATAAATATAATGCTGGATAAAAATATCCTCAACCTTTAGTACCAAAACCAATTCATCCTAAGAATATTGTTACCCAGGAATTATTGTGAGGCAACCATCTTGATTCTAGGGTTCTTATGTGTGACTTCATGATTGATTTATTCAAGTCTTTTGATTCTGTCAGGTGGGACTTCTTATGGGATGCTTTGGATCTACTATGCTTTCTGGTTAGGTTCTCGTCTTGGGTTAAAAGATGTGTCTCTACCCTAATGTTCCCGATGAACATTAATGGATGTTTACATGGCTAATTTTCGGGGAAAAGAGGATTCATGAATGTTGATCCACTTTTGACTTTCCTTTATGTGATTTTCATAGAGTTTTTCTCGCGCATCCTGGAATGCAAGAGGTTGGGGGCTTGTACAGTGGCTGGTGCGGGCTGGAGTGGCTGCTGCGCGTGGGAAGTCAGGCGGCAGGGGGATGGCAGGGGGCTAGTGAGGGCTGGAATATGTGGAAGGGGGTTGGTGTGGGCTGCATTTCATGTGGATGGGGGTTGTTGGGCATGTGGTCGGGGCTGGTGTGGGCTAGGATGTAAATGCTCGGGGGCTGGTGAGGCATGGAATTGGTGGCTGGGGCTATTTTGCAGGTGGAAGAGGGCTGGGATGAGTGTTTTGCAGGAGACTGGGGGGTGGTGGCTAGTGTGGTGGTTGGTGCGGGCTGGAATGTAGGTGGTTGGGGTTTGTGCGGGCTCAAATACAGGTGGAAGGGGGCTGGAATGCTGGTGGAAGGGGGATGGTTGCAGCTGCTGGGGGGATAGTGCGGGCTGATTCGAAGGTGGCGGGGGGTGGGGGCTGTTGCGGGCTGGAATACTGGTGGTAGTGGTCTGAAATGATGGTGGAAGGGGGTTGGTGTGGGCTGGATGTGGCTGGATCAAAGCCAAATCATGACATTACCAAGGAGTGACAGTAGCGTGAATACGGCGTGACCGCAGCGTGTTGGCCCGGTCCAACGACATTCGTAGGGCAGCATCTTCTGACCAGGAGTGAAGGGAGTAGGAGGAGGCAGGGCAACATTCCGGTCATCGCCTCGCTGGTAGAAATTCTGATTAGTCAGTCTCAACATTGATCACAAGACTCATGGAATAGTATCACTATGAACCGCCGCGGGGTGTCGTCCTGGAGAAAGGCCAAATCACGGCATTACTGCAACGTGACCACGGCGTGACCATGGCGTGACCATGGAGGGACCACACTGAGACCGCTGTGTGACCGTGATGTGACCACGGCGTGACCACGGCGGGACCGCGGCGGGACCGTCGCGTGACCGTGGTGGGACTGCGGCGGGACCGTGGCGTGACCGCGGTGGGACTGCGGCGTGACCGCAGTGTGATTGCGGTGGGACCGAGGTGGGACGACGACATGACCACGGCGTGACCGCAGCGTGTTTTCCCCGTCCAGCGATCTCCATGGGGTAGTAACATCTGGCTAGGACAGAAGGGAGTGGGAGGAGGTAGGGAAACATTCCCACCATCGCCATGCTGGCAGATGTTAGAACAGATCACCTATTTAATATTCTATTACAATGGATCACTAGATAAGGTTGTAGAGAGCGGAAAAATGACACAACTTCTAAATAGAAACTAAATGATGGAAAAGAATCATACACCCTATACAAACCATTTAAAAATTCATTCATTTTTCCTGAACATGGATATTTAATTTATAATATTCAATGCGTGAAAAGGAAAGTGTTATGGTCAAGGAATATGCCTACTCAGGCAAGGTCATTTGAGTTAAACGAGTATGATAAGAAAATTTATATAATTCAAATAAAACAAAATCTAACTAGAAAAAAAACACCAACAAGAGGCATATGAAAGACTCAAACCAAATCTAAAAATGATACAAATAACTATCACTACTCTTTGGTTTAGAAGATAGTGCACCTCCGTTGCAGAGAAATTATTATAATATCATGGAATTACTTTATCACACAATTCATTTAATTATATTTAACATTTATTCTATAACTCATTCAGCACAGATCAAATGCAATAATTTAAGAATCTATATCAACATAACTATCAATGTGAGTTTTTGTAGACATCACACCTCCATTGGAAGGGTTTTATTATAAAAACATGACTTTATTTATCAAAAGAAACAATTATATGAAAGAACACTTATTCAAGATATACTATTCAAAATAATTAAGTAGAATTAAGAAAGAAGGTAAATTAAATTTAAAGTATTCTTGAATTAAATAGGCTAGAAGAGGGATCATACCTCAAGGTGGAACCAAACCATCCACTTTAGCTCCTGGAGCTTTCTTACTAAAAGGGGTTTTTACCCCACTGGGTATACTCACCTTCACACACATGAAAGGACACCTAGCCCTTATTCACACACCCACATGGCCATGATCATGTGCAAGGGGATCCTTGCACATATGCTTATATGCATATAACAGTCTCCACTCACCTGTCTATGTATTTATATATATACATGGGAACATATAACCCCATACGTTCATAATCACTACCATGGTTGAATATACATGTAATGGGGGAAACCACATACATATACTTTCATATATATGCACACGTAGGCGAGTCACCCTTAACTTGGCTACTCGAAACCAACGACCAGCAATCAATGCACTACACAAAGGATATTAGGAACATTAAAACACATAAAGGATGTTACATAACTAGTGAGAAACCAACCAATGGAATTAAAGCCTCACCCCGATTGGGAGAACCAAATCCACACGAACCAACCCAAAATGATCCAACTCCCTACTAGAAACATGATATAGAGTCAAAAACACTGAAATCCCCTAATACCTGAGGTGTGAGACAAGTAGTAACCATATAATCTTACCTTGGATCAAAGTCGATAGACTGAATCAATCTGAACCCCATTTCCCCCCATCACAGAATATAATTACCCTTTGTCCATAGATAGAAGTAAAAAACCTAAGTGGACAATGTGATAAAAAATGAAATAAAAACTAAACTAAAACATACCTGTATCTTGTGACTATACACGTCATCGCCCAACATATAAGAACCATAATGCCCCATGGGTCAAATCATGTTCCTGCAATCAAGGGGGAAATAGATCCATATTTCAAAATGATACTAGCAAATAGTACATTCCTATTAATTAACAATTATTCTTTCTGTTAATGGTATATAATTTGTTTGGCATGAGTTTCAACTTAATTTGGTTTTGTTCGATGCATGTTTTTATCCCACCTGATAATAAAAGTTTACTAGAGGACACAATTTCAAATCAAATAGAATATATCATAACAAAAAATGGATCTGCACCTATGAAGAAGTTTGAACATGATAAGAATGAATGTTTGAATGTATAGTATGATGAGTTATAAATGGATAAACCAAAAAAATGAAAAACATTGAGAGGTCTCAAATTGCTCAAGTGAATATGAAATTTTCAAACAATAATAAACATGTGAAAGAACAGAAAACCATGTTTCCTCAACATAAATGTTTAGAATGTGAGAAATAAGAATGTGAAAATAAAATCAAACACTTTTGAGCTACAAAGAAAAGTGCTATAGTTTTGAGAAAAAAGACTAATAACTTAGATGTTGATAAACCCACCTTATAACTAAACATGTTTATAGAAAACAACACTCAAATGGAAATTTCACATAACACACACTTCACACATATATTTTTTTAAGGAAAATAATTTTGAAAAATGAATCCTTTATATATTGTTGTTATTCCATTGAAAAGCTCAACATGGAGAAAATGTGAATATACATTTTTGATAACCACATATCTAAAAAAGTATCAACACATTTCCCATGAGTTAATGCTATATTTATAGGGAACTTTTCATCAAGATAACACTTTATAATTCAATAAAATATGGATACCCATTCAACTGTATGTGAATCAAAAAATAAAAACACATTTATCCATAAACCAATTTCCCTTCACATGCATCATGAACTTACTAAAACAGCACTCATTAGATAACATTTTCATTTTCAAATTATAACACTCCATTCATATGACAACTGAATCCACAAAGCATCAATGGTATGAATAATTCTACACAAAAAATATTCTAAACATTTTAATGAGATTTAAATTACTTCACATATAATATTATATTCCTTATGAAACTTGAAACACATCAAATATTTTTCACCTGAATCGCAAAGAAATAATGTTCTCATGGTATCTTATATGGGAACATCCAATGATTCATATCTACATACTCTACATTGATAACTATTTTTATGTTTTTAGAAAACCAAAATCAATCATATATCACAATATGATATTGATTTTCATGAATTCATTATTTTAATGTTGAACATAAAATTATCTTTCTAACACTCGAGCTCTAGGTTGACACCCAGGGTATGCCAAACTTGATTCAATAGAGTCCCATATATTTATCTCTATGCCTACCATTATCGAGGATGATTTCCTTAACAAGGAACCATGTCCAGGTACATTAACCATTCCATAGACCACTGACATAAAACACATTACCAATTCCAGGTATATCTTTCATCTTACATGGGTTAATGGACTTTTGTTGAATTCTCATTATAGAGAAGATTACATTCCCAAGGAGAATAAATAATTCTAAGTGTGGAGTAACCATTCCAGGTATTTTATAACCATGTGTCATGAACAACCAAGAGAAAAACCCCTAACAAAACACCAAAACATGACAAATATTTCGACATATGACACATTTTTTAATTGAAAAAAATTAACAATTCTCATTCCTCATATTCAATTATGTCAAATATCAGTTCTTGTCAATATATCATTATGTCTGTTCCAATTTCATACCAATTATACAGTTACATACTACATTATTAGTTTACATTTCAGTTGTGTCAATTCCAATTCACCTACTGATAATTACAAATTCTAAATCAAATGTCCTTATAAGAACAAATTAAATTCACAATTTTATTCATTCCTTAATCAATTTTTCATTCCAGGTATAAGGAACTAGACTCATACCATCCATTCTCTAACCCAAGGTTATAGATAAGAACACCTCTTTGGTGGTCAATGGATCATGGTCTTCATCACCAATGGACCCAAAAGGATATGTAGAAGGTCTAACAGTGATGATTGAAGAAATTTCCATGGATTCTAAATAGAAGGGGTCATACACACGACATGATGACACTATCATACATGATTTAGATACTATAAAACCAATAAGGACATTTGGGATATTATTCAAATCACTCTCCTCAACACAAATAATATTAATCTGAAATCATAAAATTTTGATAAAAGTAATCCACCATAATCCCATATGGAAGCTGATAAATACACCACATCAAGTCAATTAGAAGAATATCAAAGTGGAAAATAAAAGGAATTCACCAATTTCAAGCAAAACGCAATGAATCTAGAAGTTTGAATCGAAGAATGGATTTAGATATCTATTATTCAAGGTATCCTAAAAATGAGGTAGATGTAAATTAGGGTTGAAATCCTGGAGAGATATGTTCTGGAGAAAGTGAGATCGCGATGGAGGAAGTGAGCTCACCAAGTAGGGTTCATTCTCAGGAGGTAGGGTTGGAGGAGAGATCTAGTTGAAGGAGGAGATCACATTTAGTGGAGTGATCTATTTGAGGAGATATTTTGTTCAACAGAGGAAGTGAGCTCGTGGGTTCGTTCTTGGGAAGTAGGGTTCGACGGAAGATAGATCTGTTCAGTGATGTGCGGAGAGATCTATTCGCAGGTTAGCTATAATTATTTGGGGGTCTTTTCAACAGTTTCTAAAACCGTAGATAAATATAATTTGGGGGGGTTCCCTAAGGTTTCTAAAAACTGTCGGAAAATATTGTCTAATTTAATATATACCCAATAGTTTAAAGAAACTGTTGGGAAAAAACATCAAATTATTACATAAACCAACATTTTTTTCAAACCATTGGTATGCAGGAGTTGATATAAGTGGGATTTCCACCAGTGAATGTAATTTAAAATATCATATTGAATATAGCTTTGTATAGATAAATTCATGCAATGTGGTAGTGGAATCAAACCACCAAAATGAGGATAGATTGCAGGATCCAAATCTATCTTTATAATCTATAATTAAAAGAAGTGGACATAATGGCCTGGATTTTTAAAATAAAAGGTGTTAAATCAATACTAATAAAAATTGGTGGTGTCATACAAAATTAGATTTGTTGCAACTAATATCAAGCCATGATTTAGTGAAAGCAATCTGTTGTAAATTGGAGGTAATATTTGGAGAAACCTAATCATGAAGAAATGGGGGAGTTAGAGATGGATTTTAATGGTTGTTAAACCTTATCTAAGATTAAAGAAACCTAAAGAGACTAACTACACCCCACTCCCCCAACCCCCTTTCCCCATTGCCCCACTGCCCCACCCCCTCCCCTGCCCTGTAGACCCCCCTACAGAACCCCCCTGACCCTGCCCTACAGACCTCCCCACTCCACCCTGCCCCCTCCACCCACCCCCTCCCCCTCCCCCCTACCCTACAAACCTCCCCCCTCCCGCCTCCCCCATTTCCTGAAGACACCCCCTTCCCACTTCCCCCATCCACCCACCCCCTGCCCCCCTACACCCTACCCCCTACCCCCTTCCCCCTAACCCCTACCACCTTCCACCCAGCCCCCTAGCCTGCACAACCCCCCCTGCACCCCCCAGCACCCCAGCCCCCTAGCCTGCACCAGCCCCCCTGCCTGCACCGCCCCTAGCCTGCACACCCCCATGTGAGTCAAAAAAATCATTGGAGATGATCGTGGAGTCTCAAATGAGAAGAGTAAGGATTAATATATAAAACATAAATGTAATAATTTCAAACAAGCTATATAAGAATAAACTACCACAATTGGATCCTTATATATATACTCACATGTATAAGCATGGGCTATGTTTTGTTGTTATTTCTCTGCATAGCATCCATCCCTATCCACATACACAGACTATCATGTGAAACCATACACGCATGAAATCTATTTCTTGTGAGGACATTGAGGCAAATAAAGATTCATAAAGATATATTCAGAATGAGTTATACTAATAAAAGGTATGAGAATAATGCCTGGGGAGGAAGCCGTTTCAAAAGGACCATCAGCATTTGAAAAATAATATTTGGAAAATGAGGTCCAATTGTAATGTACTCCCAAAGACTGTACTAAAAAGAACAGAATAGTGGTTATCGAATGAAAGGACCAAAAGTAGTATTACATTGAAATTGTTAGTAATTACCTATCAATGTCATCAAGGATTATGATGCTTAATTGTGACTTATAGGCATCCTCAAACACCTGAAATGAACAGATGCAAAAAAGGACTAAAATTATTCAGTATTCAGGTTGAAAATTCAATAATCATAAACAAATGGATGTATGGGTGTTATAGCATCTCGCTTTTTTATAACATAACTTTTCATTACATTTTTCAAAACCGAGGATCTTTAAGGTTTAGTGTCTTGGATACCAGGAACTTAATACATGAAACAAAAAACATTTCTTCTTAAACACTTGAAGGGATTCTCCTTATGTTCATCCTAGGTTCATTACTGTATCTCATAACCTGGGGACATACATCAAAAGAAATGGTTAGCAGAAGGCCCAGTAAGGGAAACAAGGGAAACATTTAACATGTGTACTTGAGATACATCAACAATGTCATGAAAAAGAACTTTAAGGCATGAGAAAGAAATAATGAGGCATATCAAAATAAAAATAACATATTTCATAACTTGAAGATGTGGCTACAACATTTAACATAGACAATTATTTCCATTTCACCAGGGTCCATCCCCAAGGTGTCTTTAAAAAAATTACCATGGTTATTCACCAAGGTATCAGTCTAAATGGTCATCTCTAGAGATTAAGTCTTTACCCAATGCATTGAAGTGATATCTGGGGGAACCCTTGACATGTCTTTATTATCATGTGAGCCACATATATCATCATAAATAATTTCATAAACAACCCATATAGCATAAAATAAATGGGTTTCATTTCATAATCATAACGTTTTAAAAACTGCTTTAAAGACATGATCTTTATGTCACTTTAAACCCACAAATAGGGAAAGTGGGTTTCATTTATGTAAATCCCAGAATTTAAAATAGAAAATTTTGATATATATGTGAATACCCCTATAGAAATAAGAGCTTTCAGTATTCACTTAATAACATAAAATTATTTTGAGAAAAGAGATAGGCATTTTGAGACGAAAATTATGCAGCATAACGGCTACGTTATAGGGTTTTTGAAAATATTGAAAAGAGAGGGGACATGGGTCAACCACTCATAAATTATCCATAAAATAGTAGAGGGATAGAATATAATGGATATAAGAAAATGGTAATGAAATTTGAAAATATACCATATGAAATGAAGAACATGAAAGGAAGACAAAAATAAGATTTCTCTTATGAAAATTCGGCAGCCTAACAACGTCACATAAACTCCAACCAAAAATGAATTGATGAGATCAAATAGGGTCTCTCATCATATGAACATAAAATATCAGTATGATAGATATAGATATCATACCCCAATAGAATAAAATGGAACCTTCAATACTTGACATGGAATTAGAACATTGAAAAAGGAGAAAGGTGAAAGAACCACTTAAAAATTTGGCAGCCTAACGGCGCCACATAAAACTTCAAAATACTGAATTAAAGAGACGAAATGGGGTATCTCATCATATGATCATAAAATATCAGTATGATAGATATATAGATCATACCTCACCATAATAAAAAGGAACATTAAAGACTTGACATGAAATTAGAACTTGAAAACGATAAGGGTGAAAGAACAACATAAAAATTTCGGCAGCCTAACGACGCCACTTAAAACGTTATAATACTGAATTGAAGAGATCAAATGGGGTATCTAATCATATCATAATAAAAGATCATTATTATATATTTAGATATCATACACCAACAAAATAAAAAGGAACTTGAAATACTTGACATGAAAGTAGAACGTTGAAAAATGAGAAAGGTAAACAAATCCCTTAAAAAATCAGCAGCCTAACGGCACCACTTAAAACTTCAAAATACTGAACTGAAGAGATAAAATTGGGTCTCTAATTATATGAACATAAAAGATCAGTATGATATATATATAGATCATAACCCCACATAATAAAAATTATCTTCAAAGACTTGACATGAAAGTAGAACATTAAAAAATGTGAAAGGTGAATGAATCCCTTAAAAATTTGGCAGCCTAACGGCGCCACTTAAACATTCTTAAACTGAATTGATGAGATCAAGAAGGGGTATCTCATAACATGAACATAAAAAGGGAATTAAGAGGAATGTAAAAGAACATCCTCCAACATAAGATAATGGAGCATAAAATAAATGACATAAAAGAGATTACTTGAAAAGAAAGAAGGAGGCAGGATCCCTTACATTAAAACGTAACTCTTAAAACTCAAAGGTTGGGACCTTGAGGAATTGGAGGAACCTTGGTAGGACTCCTTGGGAGGTAATGAGACCATAGCTTCGTTGGGGAAGAGTTGGGAGTCGAATGGATGAGAGGATGGCTTGGTATTTATAGGGAAAGTTAGGGGACAAGGCATTAATGGCCAAGGGACACCTCATTAGTGGTTTTGGAAGAACCATGGGCTTTCCCATGGTATTTTCCCATGGTATTGGCCACTTCGGACACCTCATACCTTATATTACTATTCATAAGTCGACCATATTGATTACATTCTTAATACATCATTTAATGATGTCATTAAACACCCGTAACATAAAAACTGTATTTTCACTATTCATCGAAAATTCAAATTTCTCAGAAAAATCCAAAAATTTCACCTTAACCAAATATCGATGCTCTGATTTCAAAAATGAACTCCATTTTATAAAAATATTTTTCTAAATATTTTCAATTTAATTTTTAAATAAATACACTATTCACACAAAATTCATTTTCCTCAGAAAAATCCCAAAAAAATTACCTTAACATAATATCGATGCTCTGAGTTCAAAAATGAAATCCATTTTATAAAAATATTTTTATAAATATTTATAATTAAATTTTTAATTAAAAAACACTATTCACCTAAAAAAACTAATACTTGACTAATAATTTATGAAACCATTATTTAACCATTTTATTGAATCACATTACTTAATCAAGATGCCTATATTATATTAATTCTTATTTAAGTAAGATTACTAATCCATTTGGTCACATTACTAATCCTAAGCATAAAATCACTATTCATAATTTACTATTCATCAAAAATTAAGTTGATCTTATTAGACTCTAAATTTCGTACTAAACAAAATTGTAGAAGATCATTTTTTGAAAATAATTACACATTTTTAATTATTTATGTTTTACAAAAACATTTTTAAAATATCCTTTCTCTAAAATTCATCAAACATATGCATACTATATTTATCCAGACATTTGAAAATTCATAAACTTCGTCATAAGAAGAAATCAAAATTTTTATTTAAAACAAAGGATTACACAAGACGATTACAGTATCCTTACATATCCCCTTATCACACTAGCATAGAACCTAAGTGTAAGGTGTGTTAAGGTGAGAGAATCTGAGGGAGGCTTGGCCAACATCGCACGAGTAGTAATTTCTATCAGTTTGAACTTCTCGCGAAGGCGATTCCGTTCTAGCTTCACTCGATGAAGTTCGGCTTGGGTTTGGTCAAGAGAAAATTCCAGTGGTGCTACCTCCTTCCCATGTTCTATTATATGGGCTTCGATCGGTCCAAGACTACTGGGTGAGGCCATCGAATCTCTTTTCTATATTAATTAACCAATGTCACTTGTATTTAGAGATAAAAGGCGCAACATTAAGTTTCAATGGTCATACTGACTAACGGTCATATAATAGTCAAAACTCAACAGTCTCATTTTTATTATACTCATGTTATCAAATGAAACAGTTTTGTTGATTATGAAAAATAAAATAACACACAAAATTAGGAAAGAAGATTTATTCAATATTTCGGGTCGTTACAATTTTACCCCCTTATGAAATTGCGTCCTCGCAATTTTTAAAATTGGGTTTTGAAATTTCATTGAAAGACCCACATCGAAAAAACAGTCAGTAACACTATTACTTTAAAAGGAAGAAAAGGAAGTACAAAGGCCACCCGAGTTAACCCATACTAGGATTGCATGTTGGAAAACATGGATATGGGAGAAAAAACAAAGGGTCAAGTTCTGAGGGAGAGTGATAGAAAACATGATTAGGAGAAAGTTAACAATAAGAAAATCACAAACTTATGATGTGTATAAACGGTTTTTGATTACCCAGTAGGAAACGTTAACAGACAACGTTTTTGTTTTACGTTCCTTTTCATAGTTTTGAGGAATTCATTTACTACATAGAATAAAAACATAAGGAAATATACCTACCTTCAAGTAGAGTTTCATCCTTTAATACGTTTCTACCAAAACTAATCTTTTCTCCAAATGATGAGCATTCAAAACACTTAATCTCATCAAAACACAAGAATCATCTTCTATAGAATCACATAATCTACCAGAGATTAACTATCTATTTCTTCTATTATCCAAAAAATAGAAAGGATAAGATAAAACAACTATTCAAAAACAAAGAATCCCATAGGAAGGGAAACTTCTTTAAATCTTCAAAATTCCACGGTACTACCCAAATATCATCATAGACCATTCCATAAATAACTGTCCTTAAAATTCCTCAAAATAAACCAAACTAAGATTGAAACCCAAATACAAAAAGGATTTGATAACATAGTCTTCCAAATTAAACTTCTTCGTTCATCTCCAACCAACATCAACCACTCCAAAAATCTTATAAAAAAAGTAGCTAACCTAATCTTATTTTCCCCAAGATAGGTTAATCATTTCCATAAGTAACCTACATTACTATAATTCCACCTTAAATTCATCTATTCTTCAAAATATAAGTCATCCACTACTCCTCAAAGAAAATACTGTAGTAATCAATTTACCTTGATCAACTAGGGTTCCCAAAACAGTGAACATCTCCCAAAATAATAATCATCTTTTAATCCCCTAATCATCTCTATCATATTAATATGACAATCATCACATTTCATATCACATTGGTTGTTGGGACATGTTCTTCCATTTCCCGCCATTAACAAAAAAAATAATGTACAATTAGAGGCTTAAATACTTAGCCAATAATCATGAAAAAGAACTTGAAGCATAGAAGGATAACTTGCAGAAGAAAAGTATACCATAACTTGTGATCCCCAAGGTTCCAAACTAGGTTATACGTGATCATATATTCTTATGTGAATCTTTATTTTATTTTATCTTTGTTCCTTTAATAATGGTTCATACTAAGATTATGAATTTACCAAAGCATATCCCCCAGGAGTGTCGTAACAAAGAGTGCAGCAAGGCCCGTTGTCGTGTACCAGTTCCCGTTCAATTATAGCTCAAAGCAGTGTTTTCAGGTTTTACCCCTATGAACATCTGTTCCAGAGCCACCTCTAACTGCTCGTATCTAGACAGGGATGTATTTTCATGGCAACCCCTTACTCAATACTCACCAAAATACCAAGAATATTTCCTATTTTTAAACATTTCTATAGGCTTCTTCCTAACGTTTTCATATCCTAATTTACACAAATAACTAAACCATCCTTTGATACCAACTATAGAATCCCGCATTTTTATAACATAACTTTTCATTACATTTTACAAAACTAAGGATCTTTAAGGTTTAGTGTCATGGAAACCAGGAACATAATACATGAAACAAAAATAAGATCTTTTTAAACACTTGAAGGGCCTCTCCTTATGTTCATCCGAGGTTCATTACTATGTCTCATAACCTGGGGACATACATCAAAAGAAAGGGTGAGTAGAATTCCCAGTAAGGGAAACAAGGGAAACATTTAACATGTGAACTTGAGATACATAAACAATGTCATGAAAAAGAAATTTAAGGCATGAGAAAGAAATCATGAGGCATATCATAAAAAAATAACATATTTCATAAATTGAAGATGTGGCTAAAACTTTTCTCATAGACAATCATTTCTGTTTCCCCAAGGTCCATCCCCAAGGTGTCTTTAAAAAAATTACCAAGGTTATTCACCAAGGTATCGGTCTAAATGGTCATCTCTAGAGATTAAGTATTTACCCAATGCATTGGAGTGCTATTTGGGTGCACCCTTGACATGTCTTTATTATCATGTGAGCCCCATATATCATCATAAATCATTTCATAACCAACCCATATATCATAAAAGAAATGGGTTTTATTTCATAATCATAACGTTTTAAAAACTGCTTTAAAGACATGATCTTTATGTCACTTTAATCCCATGGAAAGGGAAAGTGGGTTTCATGTATGTAAATCCCTGAATTTAAAATAGAATATTTATATATATATGTGAATACCCATTTAGAAATATGATCTTTGAGTATTCACTTAATAACATAAAATAATTTTGAGAAAAGAGAGAGGCATTTTGACATGAAAATTATGCAGCATAACGGCTACGCTACAGGGTTTTAGAAAATATTGAAAAGAGAGGGGACATAGGTCAACCCCTCATAAATTATCCATAAAATAGTAGAGGGACAGAATATAATGGATATAAGAACATGATAAAGAAATTTGAAAATATACCATACGAAATGAAGAACATGAAAGGAAGAAAAAAATTAAGATTTCTCTTATGAAAATTCGGCAGCCTAACGGCATCACATAAACTTCAACCAAAAATGAATTGAAGAGATAAAATAGGGTCTCTCATCATATGAACATAAAATATCAGTATTATAGATATAGAGATCATACCCCAACATAATAAAAAGGAATTGCAAGACCTGACCTGGAATTAGAACTTTGAACAAGGAGAAAGGTGAAAGAACCACTTAAAAAATCGGCAGCCTAACGGCGCCACTTAAAACATCAAAATACAGAATTAAAGAGATAAAATGGGGTATCTCATAATATGATCATAAAATATCATTATTATAGATATATAGATCATACCACAACATAATAAAAGGGAACTTGATTTACTTGACCTGAATGTAGAACTTGAAAACGAGAAGGGTGAAAGAACCACTTAAAAATTTCGGAAGCCTAACGGCGCCACTTAAATCCTCAAAATACTGAATTGAAGAGATAAAATGGGTTATCTCATAATATGATCATAAAATATCAGTATGATAGATTTAGAGATAATTCCCCAACAAAATAAAAAGGAACTTGAAATACTTGACATGAAAGTAGAACTTTGAAAAATGAGAAAGGTGAACGAATCCCTTAAAAATTCGGCAGCCTAACGGCGCCACTTAAAACATAAAAATTATGAATTGAAGATATAAAATAGGGTCTCTCATCATATGAACATAAAATATAATTATGATAGAAAAAGGGATCATACCCCAACATAATAAAAAGGAACTTCAAAGACTTGACATGAAAGTAGAACTTTGAAAAATGTGAAAGGTGAACGAATCCCTTAAAAATTCGGCAGCATAACGGTGCCACTTAAACATTCATAAAACGAATTGATGAGAGAAATAAGAGGTCTCTCATCACATGAAAATTAAAAGGGCAGTAAGGGGAATTTAAAAGAACATACTCCAATAAAAGATCATGGAGCATAAAATAAATGACATAAAAGAGATTACTTGAAAAGAAAGAGAGAGGCAGGATCCCTTACCTTAAAACGTAACTCTTAAAACTCAAAGGATGGGACCTTGATGGCTTGGGGGAACATTGGGAGGACTTCTTGGGAGGTAATGAGACCAGATATTCATTGGGGAAGAGTTGGGAGGCGAATAGATGAGAGGATGGCTTCGTATTTATAGGGAAAGTGAGGGGACAAGGCATTAATGGCCAAGGGACACCTCATTAGTGGTTTTGGAAAAACCATGGGCTTTCCCATGGTATTTTCCCATGGTATTGCCCACATGGGACACCTCATACCTTATCTAACTACTGATAAATCGACCATATGGATTACATACTTAATATATCATTTAATGATGTCATTAAACACCCATAACTTAAAAACTGTATTTTCACTATTCATCGAAAATTCAACTTTCTCAGAAAATTCCCAAAATTTCACCTTTACCAAATATCGATGCTCTGATTTCAAAAATTAACTACATTTTATAAAAATAATTTTCTAAATATTTTTAATTTAATTTTTAAATAAATACACTATTCACCGAAAATTTATTTTTCTCAGAAAAATCTCCAAAAATTACATTAGCATAATATCAATGCTCTAAGTTCAAAAATGAAATCCATTTTATAAAAATAATTTCCCATATATTTTTAATTAAATTTCTCATTAAAAAACACTATTCACCTGAAAAAACTAATACTTGACTAATAATTTATGAAACCGTTATATAACCATTTTATTGAATCACATTACATAATCAAGGTGCCTGGATTATATTAATTCTTTATTTAAGTGAGATTAGTAATCCATTTGGTCACATTACTAATCCTAAGAATAAAATCACTATTCATAATTTACTATTCATCAAAAATTATGTTCATCTTATTAGACTCTAAATTCTGTACTGATCATAATTTTAGAAGATCATTTTTTGAAAATTATTACACATTTTTAGTTATTTAGGGTTTACAAAAATATTTTTAAAATATCCTTTCTCTAAAATTCATCAAACATATGCATACTATATTTTTCCGGACATTTGAAAATTCATAAACTTCATCATAAAAAGAAATCAAAATTTTTATTTAAAACAAAGGATTACACAAGACAGTTACGGTCTCCTTACATAGCCCCTTATCACACCAGCATAGGACCTAAGTGTAAGGTGTGCTAAGGTGACAGAATATGAGGGAGGCTTGGCCAACATTGCATGATTAGTAATTTCTATCAGTTTGAACTTCTCGGGAAGGTTATTCCTTTCTAGCTTCACATGATGAAGTTCGGCATGGGTTTGGTCCAGAGCAAAGCCCAGTGGTGCTACCTTCTTCCCAAGTTCTGTTAGATGGGATTCGATCAGTCCAAGACTATTGGGTGAGGCCATCGAATCTCCTTTCTATATTAATTAACCAACATCACTTGTATTTAGAGACAAAAGTCACAACATTCAGTTTTCAACGGTCATACTGAATAATTGTCATATAATAGTCAAAACCCAACAGACTCATTTTTATTATACTCATGTTATCAAACGAAACAGTTTTGTTGAGTATGAAAAATAAAATAACACACAAAATTAGAAAACAAGATTTATTCAAAATTTCGAGTCGTTACAGATGTACCAAAGGTGAATCTATTAATTCATTAGGGATGTTTTTGTCGAGGGGGAGAGTAGGTTTAGCACTAGCTGGGGACTCTAATATCCATTATACATTGAACATCTATTTTTCCGAGGCTAGGAAGGCTTTGGAATTGATTTGTAGGAAGAAGATTAAGGAGTCTCAATAACCACATGAGGTTTTATAATACTGATACCCCCCTTCCCCTCCCCCCTGCACAACCCCCATGCAGACCCCCTTTCCCCCCTGCAGACCCTCCTGGACACCCGCCTCCCCGCTGCCAGTCCCCCCAAGTACGGTCTTTTCTATTGGTCTTTTTAATGTGGAACCTTGGATTCTAGATCATCCGTAGCAATTTTCCTGGTGGGTATGATTTATTTCTACCCATAGTGGTTGTCCAGTGTATTGATAACCATCCACTGCATGATCTCCATAAGGGAAAGCGGGTGAGGGCGATGGCAGTCATTTCATCAGAATAGAGGTATGAAATTTCCATGGTTGGGTGATCATGGGTTTTAGTAGAATCGTGGGAACTTATTCTACCCCTACACCTATTAGTAATGGTTGGGGAACCTCGCCTAAAAAATATATTTCTTGGAATTCCATAAGATAATTTCAATCAAAATTTGAGTATTTTTTATGATTATGATTACTAATATGCCCTATATTACTCATTATATCATTTTTTAAGGATACGAAATTCTTAATGGGTTCAACAATCCCTGCAATTGATGCCCAATGATACTAATCCTCTATAGGTTAGTCACCTGAGGTATTGTAGGCTCATCACATAATGAACTCGAGGATCATCACCCAAGGAATTCCATGCTCATCGCATGAGGAAGGATGGGATTCTGGTGTATTTGGAAAGGTGAATCATCCTATTCATATCACATAATAAATCTTATACTTTTCAATAATGCATCTGCCGACATCTCTATAAGTATAAGATCACATCACCAGTAAAATGTATACCCATGACTTCATGAGAATTATTTCCCATGTTTTAACTAAAGATTCTGATTCCTAAAACATGGGTACTCACACTTCATTAATCCATATTCATACTCAAACAATATTCTATTCAAGATTAAAATATTTTCATCTTGAGGGGAACTAATTATGAGGTGTAATACTCCCTATTTATCAAATATTTATCTGTATTATCCCCTGAATCATTAATATAAGTATAATAAATTTATTAATAATTTTTTTTAGGTTCCCTTAAACATATATGTGCAGATGATCAATGGATATATTCATATTCATCCTTGAAAACTCTAGTGGTTATTAAAAACCCATTTTTAAAAACAATAAATCCATTATGGAAACATGTTTTCAAAACCATCAGGCAATTATAGAATTCAAATTAATGGATTAGGCAGAGGGAACCTACCTCAACCTCAAGACGCATTGCTTTTGACGATAACCTCTCGAATCTTCCTTTTTTCTACTTGCATACAAATGAAACTTCACATATATATAAGGACACCAAGCCCCTATGTACATATTTTCATGACCAAATATGTACAAGGGTGTCCTTAGATATATATTTATACTTGCATATACCCCTTTACACTTACACATGTATGAATTCTTCATATGAGTTTGATTGGAATAGAATATTATAAAACATGTTCCTCTATTTTTGGGAACATTCTAAGAATATAGAAAAAGAAAATTTCTATCACCCTACCCATGAGTCATATCTATGTAGGGAATCTCATATTCATGGAATAAAAATCCTTGGATGGTGTAATTACCCTAACAACTTTTAGTAAAATCCATTCATCCTAAAACATTAGTGTAATTTGGTTTTATGAAGCCCTAAACTTCGAAATTTTAGAGTCTTTTTCATGTTACCATTATTATAAGCTTAACATGCTAATATTTAGACATTCTGACAAAAAAATATGTCTAATCCATTATTCCTATTAATATTTCAATGGAAAGTTGTAACAAAGGGACAGATGACTGAGAGCATAAAATATTCCATTCATTGAAAAAACTATGGAGGAGTATCCACATCATATAGTGTCTCTAGACCTTATTTGGAAATAAAATAGAAATGATGTGACTATTTTGAAATTCAACCTACCTAGTTCAATAAATCTACTAATTCCTAATAAAAGGTGTTAAGGGTAGACTCAAAATTGGTTCTATGACTAGCTCAATCTTTTTATAGAGTATCAATTTGTGTAACAAATGTGTTTAGCACTTGTATATTCTATTTTATGGATTCTATACTTATGTTTTTTTTATGATAGTTGTTCCTTTATTCTATCTATGTGAGCCATAAATTCATGCATCTCTGCTGTCTGTATAGAAATAAAATCATCAGGCTTCACTTCCTCTATAGTTAAGAGATTTAAAATCGGTAGTTTTATACTCTAAATATATTTTATGGTGTATGGAAAAATAAACTTGATGAGATCATATTCATGGGTTGATAAATATTCTCAATAAATGAGAACATTACGAACAAGGATGTTCTAGTGTTGATAATAAAACACACCTATTCCTTGGCCAAGGAATGTTGTTGAAGGTTGTAATCTTTATCAGAAATTATATCTAAAGGATTATATATGATAATTGTATAAACCTTGCTCCAATCCCACATTCATTTAACCTAATGATAGATGACAATATTGGGACCCAGACTCTGTTCACCTTCCACTATATGTATATCAACTAGAATTTTATTTTTTAGGGACATATCTTCTATAAATTGTGTCATAGTTGAATGAATGTCCTCCATCATTGCCTCATGTTTAACATTATGGATTGAACATGATATTTAGCATTGATCATATAAATACTTAACAATGTTCCACTGGGAAAAATGTAATTAGGTCTTCCAACACTAGTAGTCAAACATGTGGAGTCTTCACCAATCCCAAAAGAAATATCATGGGGATAAAACTCCCTCAAAATTATTATAATGTTGGGAAATATTTCTTTTTCCCCCCAATAAATTATAAGGATAGTATGACATGAAAGGATCATTAAGAATCCAATTTTTTATACACCCATCGAACTTGTTTCCTTAATACCCCATCATAATAGTATTCAAACCTTAACATGGAATAACCCCATGAAAATTTATTTGGACTATTCGCAATATGTAATGAAATTTCTATGTCAGAATCCTCGTGCATCATCGTCGTCCACATTTCATAAAGGAAAAAATGGGTTATATTATCTCTAAATATTGATTAGAGGTAAATATATAACCTGTTTTAAATGACAAAATTATCGTGAGAACCTATAACGATAAAAAGGATCTAAAATGGTTACTCCATCTATAAAATCATCCAAAATCCTATCTCACAACAAGATAATGTATGAAATTTGTTCTGAATTCCCTCTATCATTATCTACCATTGTACAAAAACATGTCGAATAAGGAATGAACCCAAAATTTGAAACATCCTTTAACAAATAAATAGGACCATCGACTCATTAATTGAAAAATAACAAGACCATCTACCATAGCTTCGTAGTTCACTCCATATCTAGTATTAGTTTCATATTCAAGAAATAAAAGATGAAATCAATGAAATTTTCAAATACCTTGATGATAGGTAATGGGGGAGTATCGACCTTGGCGTCCGGGGTGCTGAGGGTTGTGGGGGAAAACAGTCTGGAAGGAATAGAGGATGTGGGGAGGCCACTCAGAGCAGCTTCGCTGGATGAGGAGGATCATGGGGAGGAGGGTCGCGATGAGGAGGAATCATGGGTATTGAGGGCTGTTTGTGAGGAGGCGTTAGGGAGGAGTCGTCAGGATGGAGGAGAGGAGGTGGGGAGGCTGCTCAGAGAAACCTCTCTAGATTAGGAGGGTCGCGGTGAGGAGCCGTCGGGGAGGTCATCGGGCTATTGAGGGGTTTCGTGGACTATGGATCGAGCGGAAGGAATATGAAATGAATGGGTCGGGGTATTTAGCCATGGAGTCCTGGCTATTTATGGGGGTGTAGCCAGAAATTTTTTAATGAGTGGCTTTATAGGTGTAGCTATAGCTCAATTTCTTAGTATTGGGTTGTCACTAATTCGATAAAATAAATACTACTACTAATTAATTTGTTTTATTTCAATAATTACTTTTATGGAATTATGGGGAACTAATAAAATTCACTAGTACAAAACTATCAACCCACAATGGATATTACATGATCATTCAAAAATATAGATAATTAGTATGGTTTAACCAATAGATATTACATTAAATGGATGTTACCTTCATGTATGTATTATCTTTGATAAGATCAAAAAAATAGAGGGTTGTCTTGGCCCAGATATAAAATTGCTCATTCAAGCTCATTTTCCTCTCATTGAATCCACATATCAAAATACGATTAAGTTTATCATTAAAATTATCCAGTTATTTAGTAATATTGACTTTTATGTTATTTAAAACAGTCGACTTCCATCATCATTTAATATATTTAATGTGATGTACTCCTTTGGAATCTCTTATTTAAAGTGTAGGATATGCTCCATTACTATTGAATTTACATATTCTTCCCTATCTTCACCCGTCAAAACAGCACCATTTTCTGTCATCTAGAGATCTAGGGGAAATACCTATGTAATCCAGATTCGTTCTGATGTTTTGGGTCCATACTCCTACCACCTAATATGTTCTCATCCGTACAACACTAATTGGAAACATTTTTTCCAAACTTTCTATGTTTTTAAGTAACATCTTCTTTAGGTGTTGGTTAACCCATGGGAAGCTCATCCCCATGTTTCTTTTCCATACTTGAGGATATGGAAACCATGGTATTTATTAATTTCTAGTAGTCCTTTCAATGCCTTATTTTCTCCCCCTTGTTGACTATGGAGATTCTATATATGAAATTCCTTATTTTCCATTGATCAAACTAGACTCAACACTCTTAATTCTATGTGGATCCTATTAATAATATATCAATGGATTTGAGATGGTTTCCATGTCACATGGATAAATTTACTAATGGTACCCTTTTTATCTATTATTCTTTTTCCATCTTGGAATTTATGTTTTCAAACCTTAATTATTAGTATTCTCCTTTTCGTTTCCATTAAATAATGAGAATCTATTATGGAGATGCATTGAGCTTATTGTAACATTCTGGATAGAAGATCTATTCTTGGGAGCATTTGTGGCGTTATACCCTGTAAAAACATGAATTTGAGAGAGGGGACTTGAATCAATTTTAAATTTACTACAAACATCCCTGATAACATCTATTTTAATGGGCACCTCCTTCCCTTTTACCTCACTTCTAGCCATTATAGTTTCTACAAAGGAGGATGAGACTCTATTAGGGGATGGATGACAAAACCTAGAGTACATCATAGATTAAATGTGATCCCCTCAATCATGTCTCAATTTGGGCAATATGTCTGAAACCGTTAGGTTTGGATACACTGGACCTGAATCCTTCAGAAGAAAATCGACCTTGGCCAGTCCTATGAATTCCAAATGATCAACTGAGGGGACTATGAGATAAATATTCGCATTCAACTACGAACCAGGGATGATCCCCCATGTGAATCTCCCTATTTCCATGTCGACATAAATAGAATGGATTAACCAAACGTTTTTAAGAATAAAAATCCATCTAATACTGGAAGATCAATTCTTGTTCGTAGTGTAAATATTCCACAACTGTGATCCATACCCACTCCATTGGGGGTTTAGACACATGAACCTCAACAAAAATTTTGGGATTAATTGGGTTAAAGGAAATATTTTTTTCTATTAACTAAGAAAAAGACATCCCATCAATATTTCATAGCATGCATAAAATCAAAGGGTTTTGAAATATTAGAATAAGTTTAAGGAATATTTCCCATAGTTCTATTGTTGGAGCATCTCACTTCTTATTGTATTCATTTGACCATAGAAATAGGTAGAAATGGGACACTTTGAAATTTTTAGGAGATGTAGACCAATCCATGATCAGATCCTATATCAATGATAACTGGACCATAATATGCCTCTTTTAAAGAAGGCCAATAGTCACCCACTCTTATAATCCCCTAGAACCAATCAAAAATCAGTCGATGGATTTGACTGATGGATGGTGAGAGATGAATCGATCCACCAAGTTCTTGTTCAAAATATAATAAGTTTTCATGAAATCTATGTTCTGAATCATGAGGTTAAGACATCCACATAAAATCAAGGAATTATGGGAAGAGATTGATTATATGAAATGGTGATAGGAAATCAATATTTTAGAATTGATGAAATGGAGGAGGAAAATCCCTAGAGGAAGGTAGAGAAAGACCCCCCCCCCCTCAATGGGGGAGGGGTCTGGGTGGCACCCATTTCCACATATGGAATCCAAGGAATTATCGAGGCCAATCGGTGAAGCACCCTAGAATCCATTCAAAATAATTAATAAGAAGATAAGATAATGTGAATGGAATTTTAAACAACATAGGAGGTATTAAATGAAAAAATATTATCCTTATCATTAGATAGAATAATTGCAAAGTAAATTACTCAATATTATAAAAAGAAAAAGGAAACTTTTAATTTTTATGAGACTGAATTTACATGGATAGTAATATTTTCCTTAAACTATGTGTATAAACTAGAAATAAATACTGATAGATTATATAATGGGTTAATGGTAAGCCTCTTAAGGTTATTTTTCTCACATACCTTCTCTTTATATGAGTATATAGTCATAAATTCTATTAATATATAAAATTATATCTATAATATGTATATATTTATTTTCCATCAGGATAAGAATAGGTTAGTTGAGATTCATTGAAATAAAAATGTTAAAAGGGGGAATAAATTAAGGGTGAGATTTCCCATATGTGTTCCTTATTTGAATAAACAGCATGGGGCTAGAATTAAATGAACAAGTGTTTACGAAAAGTGTGGAGAAAAATTCTATGCATTCCAAAACTTTGATGGAAAATTCATAATATATTGATTTAAATGCTTTAACAATAGGTATAAGGGACAAAAATTGCAAAAATTCCCCAAATAGGTAGGTCATTATCCTCAAAACATAGTATAAATAAAAATTCCTAATGGTGTAGTTGAAGGTACTTTGATAATAGCCTCAAATTCAGCTAATGTTTTATTTGATTCTAGATTCTAACACTATATTATATCTTACATGTTTTCTAAAACATTAGATAATCTCATATAACCTTATTAAGGTAATTATCGATTAAAAAACCAAGTTTATGTCTCGTTAAAACAATGGTGTGTCATGTGGTTCCAATTGTGATGTATGGGCATACCCTATTTGAAAACCTGGTTATTTTACCTATGATTGAAATTGATATAACCCTTGGTATGTATAGGCATTCAGTTTATAATGAAAAATATATATTTCTAACATATGTTTATTATGATTCATTATTGTGAGGTGGAATCTCTTGTCCTTAAAGTGGAAATATCATCTTGTAAATAATTTTTGGATCATACCCTTGTAGCACTCCTTAATGAATTTATAAGAATTTAGGAACGTATACCCTGATTTATATATAAACAAAATATCATTAGAATAAATTATATAAATATTGTACAAAAAATCATTGATGTTTTTAGAATAATTACATGTTTATCTACCTTAGCATGAAATTGAGTTATCGAATGAAGTCATACCTAATGCATGGACAATATACAAAATTCCTAATATAATTGAACTGGTGAATTGGAGGATTTGAATAAACAATTGTAGGAGTTGAGTGAAAGGGAATTTATCCACCTTAGTGTTCATGATGGAGATCACCTATTTTATTCATGAAAAATATAGATGGGTATTTGATACTCTACATTGATTATAGGGAGATAAATTACAACACTAAAAATAATAAGTATCCTTTAATGCGCATTGACAACTTATTTGACCCACATAATTGTTCTCAATAATTTTCAATGATTGATTTTCTCTATTGTCTTCATCAGTTAAGGTTAAATATATATTTTTATACATAATATTTTATTTTTTAAAATGTATGGAGATTATGATTTTATGGTAAATTTATTTGGATTGGCTAATGATCCTTCTTTCATTATGGATCTGATGAATAGAGTATACAATTATTATCTTGGTAATTTATTGGTGATATTCATTGATGTTATCTTTTTATATTTAAGTTCTATGATGAGTATGATATTCACTTGTAAATAATTTTGGAGACCCTCAAGGAAAACATGTTTTATGGGAAATATATTAAGTGTGAATTTTGTCTTAGTGAATTATCATTTCATAGCCATATTTTCTACAAGGATAGAATATCTACTGACCCTTAAAACCAAAAGGTAGTTTATGAATGTCCTATACTGATGAGAGTAATGTAAATATAAAATTTCTTAGGATTATCAATTTATTTTCAGTGGTTTGTTAATGAGTTTTTTAATTTTACCCACCCGTTAACCAAGTTTTCATGTAAATGGGGTAAAATCCACATTGTCAAGTGAATGTGATGAAATCATTGAAGATCCAAATAGGATGATGATTAATAAACATGTATTAAAATTAAAACCTTGAAAAGAATTATTTATAATATGTTGTGGTGAATTAAATAAAGTAAATGGTTTTATCCTTATTCATAATTTTAAGGTGATTGACAATAGCGTAAGGAAATTGAAAATATAAGAAGAAATCTATCCTACTCATGACACAGAGCTTTCACCTATAATAATTCCATTGAAAATATAAATTCACTACCTCTATGGTGAAATATGGAATAACAATATAGACCAAATGAGTTTTATGTATATATTCTCTCATAAGGATCTCAATATGTAGAAAAGAAGATGCCTCCTACAACTCAAGGACTATGATTGATCGATACACTACCACCCTATGAAAGAAAACAATGTGGCTGATACATTGAGTGGGAGGGGCCATAGTGTTCTTACCATGATATGTATTAACGAGGAACCTATATATAGATATCTATTAAAAATTTATATATTGATTTTTATTCAAGGGGGTCCATCTTTCCCTTTTCAGACAATTGATAAACCATCCTTTTAGGAAAATATAGAGAATTTCTTGCAGGGTGAAGGGAAATTAAAAAATGAAACCAAAATAAATTAATCATGTAAATTTTACATATTTCATCTATAGAGTCAATGTGTTGATGTTTGAGAATAGAATATGTTTTCCATGCATGTCATACTTAAAAACGTAACTATTAGATGAGTTACATATCTCAAATTTTCTATACACTATAATAATATAATTATATATAGGGATATAAGAGATCAATTTTGTGGGATGGTATGAAGTGGGAAATTGTAAACTATATTTCCATATAATTAGTATGATAGAAGGTGAGGTATGGATTAAACTATTTAAAAAGATTTATGAAACCACTGACTATACCTATATAGATTTGGGAAAAAGTTAAAACTGACATTGTCACTAGACTCCAAAAGACTCCATGGAGGAATGACATTGTTTGAGTCATCAGTGATCATCTTACTAAGTCTATTAATTTATTATAGATAATATAATATCTACCTATGATCTCCTTTCCTAGATCTATATCAATGAAATCATAATTTTTTATGGGACACCATTATCAGTTATATCTAATCATAACCTTTTTCTCACATCAACATTCCAAATGATTCATAAAAGGGTTCTCGAAACTAAGAAACATTCAAGCACCACATATCATATCTAGATCAATGGGTGGTCTAATAGGACTATATAGACATTTCAATACATGTTATGATCTTTCTTTAGTAACTTCCAATGATTGTGTGATTTGTATCTAGCTTTAAAATAGTTTTAATACAGTAATAGCTTCCATTTGAGAATATAGATGGAACTATTTGATTCATTGTATGGGAATAGTTGTTGCACTCTAACATGTTAATAATAAGTTATAGAAAAAAGATTAGTTCACCTAGAGCTTGGGGAGGAGATGACTATTGAATTATGAACTATTCAAAATCGTATTAAAGCATCCTTGAGTAGAAAAAAGTGATATGTAGACAATAAAAGGAATGACTTGGAATTTCAACATGTGGATCATGTATTATTTAAGGGTTTTAATGTAAGTAAGATGAAATATTTTTTTAAAAGGTAAAATTAATCCCTATGTACATTGTACCTTTTGAAATACTAAAAATAATTGGTGATGTAGTTTACTTATAGGATATGATGACCAACATTTCTAAAGTATGAGATGTCTTACATGATTCATTATAGGAAAAATATATTCCATATCTAATCAATATTTTCACATATAATCGAATAGATTTAGAGCATGAATTTTATTATAATGAATATTCTACCTTGATTCTTGACTCCATAGAGAAATTTTTTTGAAATATTATAACTCGATTAGTGAAATTCATTTAGAGATAAAAAACTAAAAAATGAAATAAGGAAGATGGATGAATCTAGGAGTAAGGAATATCCAAAAAATCAATAGATGATATAAAACCTGATTTCAATAATGAAATTTTTTGGGGGAAATTTGTAATACCCAAGAACCTTCTATAGTATGTGAACACTATATCTGGAACTATCCCACAATTCCCCTTTTAAAGAGACTTTATTCATAAATTTATTTAAACTATTATATTTAAAATTTTAACTTGAACAAAATAACATCATTCTTGAATTCATCCTATCAAAATTAGATTACCCTGAATTTTTTATTTCATTTTTGAAAATGGGTTTTTTAGTCAAAAAATATGATTTTTTCAAAACATACAATTTTCATGACATTATCGTTATATAATAATGTCCTATATTATTAAAAAAACATTTTAATTATTCAAATTTTAATTTATGGAATAAAAATATTAATTTCCAAATATTATTTGTTGTTATAAATCTTGAGCCCCACATTTTTATAACTCATTAAAATGAAATTTTAATTATAAAAATGTTTTTATGTCTTCTTAGAATCATGTATTTTCAAGGGATATTAAGTTTTTTATTTTCGAAAAAGACTCAAATCCTTTATTATTATATAAAAAATAAATATATTTCATTCAAAGCGTTATCAAATATAATTTTATCTTAAATATAAATATAAGTCTTAGAAATTTTATTTTTACAAAAAAAAATTCTATAAAAATAATTTTGTTTATTTTTAAATTAACAATTCAAACAATTAAAATTTAATTTCATAAAATTATTTCCAAATTTATAATCAAAATTATCAACTTTTTGAAATGGATAAATCATAATATGTTTCCTTAAAATTAATTATTAATTTTTAAATTATTTACCATGGTAAAAGTAAATTAGGGTAAAAGATAAAATATAAATAAAAAAGACATAAAATATCCAAAGTATTCTATATAAGGAGTGGTTGTGGTGAGTTTATAACAACACTATAAGATCCCCTATTTTTTCAGGTATTTGCATCCTTATGTTTTAGTAGAACTTTTTGTTATTTGTTTTTTGGGATTGAACCTTGGTGTTAGATCCAAGGTCTCTACAGGTTTGTTTTGAAAGGAAGTAAGAAGAAGTGGAGTTGATATGTAGAGAGTATTTTTTCCATGGATCCTTCTACTAAATGATAAGGTATTATGATACATCATGGAGATCTTGGATACAACATTGGGTTCTGGGATGAGGATAATATGAGATACTGCCTTTTTTAGCATAGCTACAGCACGGAGGAATATAGTGGTGTTGTAGTAGACTGGCTTTGACATGGATAGGATGGATGCGATGTGGATAGGATGGTTGTAGTTCAAGGACAGTGGGGTGGTATTTGGTCTGTTCGTCCAAATCTAGTACCCTTGTGGTGTGGAGAAAGTCTGCATCATAACCTACATCTTGGGTTTCTGAGTTCTATGGTATGGTGGTTTAGGTTTCATTTTATTTCCCCAGCCATGTTTAAAGTATCATTATCATGATCATATACTTGAGTTTCATACATGGTTTAATGGGGCACGTTGTGGCATGGTCCTTTATGATATATTGTAGTCCTACCCATTTTATCTTGTTCTATAGCATGGTCTGGGAGGTTCCATCATAGTCTTCTATTTTATAGTCCATCATTAAATATCCTAAACCCCTCTAAAAATTATTTTCTCTAATATATCCCACTAAAACCATAGGTTCCCTCGATCTATATTTGAAGTCATTTGATCCCCCTTTTGATTGGATTCAGTCATCGCCATCTATGGATTGATATGTGGTGATCCAAGCCTTCCACTGGTATTGTCTGAGCATTCTCTTCAAAATATAATCATGATCCATCAAATAATTTTGTCCCAATCCTAGATTATGAAAGTAGAATTATCAAAATTATACCTAGTACATCATGAATTTTTCCATGTCTTATACTCTTTTTAGGTGGTTGGTCTAAAAATTTCCCCATTTTCTGTTTCGATTTTAATAATTTATGAAATAAGTGTGATTATTCTATAATTCCATGTGCAAGGCCTACCAATGTTTATAATACAATTGTTTAATTATTATTCATATTATTATACCTCTTAAGGATCTTATTTAGTCCATTGGCATTGAGGATGAACTTGAAGCCACCCAAGCGGTAAGCCTACCCATGTGTAATTTTTATAATTATAATTAAAATTTAAAATTGGTTTAACTATTTGAGTATATTTAAATATGAATTGATTTTTTTAATTACATGGTAATATTTTAATTGGGTTTAATATGTACTAAATTACCTAAAATTGTTTTATAATAATTTTTATGTTAATTAATGATTGGGTCAACATAATAAGAGGGTGAAATGTGAAAATAAAATGGTTACCAAATGTGTCTTGTGTTGAAATGTTTTGTATGATGAAATTATTATATAAAGGGATCGCTATAATTTATTTTGAAATGTATATTTATGGTCAAATTCCTAGTTATGTTTAATGGGGTATAATAATGTATTATTCATAGTTATGCTATAATTTTTATACAAAGCCATTTCACCCCAATATTAATTAATTCTTATAGGGATATTCCCATATCTCATTTGATATTTATGGGTTATAACTAGGAAGAATTACGGATATGGTTAGCATAGTTCAATGATATACTCTATGATATCTAGGATCATGTTGAAGTAGGTTTCTTTGTCCATGGGTGTCAACCATAAACTCAGGGGTCGACGGAATTATTTCTTGTATAATATTAATTTATTAAATTAATACCATTATTTATCACTTTATTACAAGGAATACATACCCAAACATAATTTTTTTGGACACCTTTAGTTTTACCCTACTATCTTTTAGTCACAACCTTTTTGGGATTCTGTTTGGTACGTAGGATATTTTCATGGATAAATGTATGGATAATAGAAATTGGCCTTATGTTGATTGATTTTCTTGCTAGATGGGTTAGAGGTTGGAGATGGGTCTAAAAAGGGGTTTGGACTGAAGTATTGGAATATTTAATAAAATTGTTTTATTCTATTATTTTTAGGACTTTCATAATGTTATTAAGATACATTCACCATATCATCATGTTATTATACTATTATATGGTTTTGTTTGATTCTTCCTTTTTTAGTTGAGTTTTTTGGATGATTATTTATATTTTTTACCACTATTATTGCTACTATGTACAAGATATTGTAGTCTCCCAACAATATTCCTTACACCCTCAGGGATAATTAGAAACCAATGATGTATGGGGAGGAACATCTAAAGTCATGTAACCACTTGGTTCTATCATTTTATGGAGTACTAGGCAGATGATGTTACAAAGTGGTATTAGAGTCAGGTTTCTTTTCACTTACTTTAATGTTTATGAATGGTATAAATGGTATTAGGATGCTTCTGGTATGGGTAGTGAGGTTGTTCTTTGGAGTAGTTGACCCATGTGTGGGGGAAAATGAATTTCCCAGATATGGTATTGTTTTTCATTTTGTTCGCTTACTAGAGTCTTCATGTAATTTCACCGTGGGCGATTCATTAGTTATGCGACTTTGTTATTTATTGAGATTCTAATTGTGCGATTTTATCGAATGAGATGAGTTTTCAGGCATTGTGGTAGAAATTTAGAGACCTGAAGCATGACGTACATTGATATTACATTACTTTTGCGGAATAATTAATACATAACAAAAATAGACACACAAGGATCATAATAGTTTAGTGTCTTTGGAAACTTGTAACGTAATCTTCTAATCGTGGTGAAAGATCTTAAACATCTCCCATAAAGATCTTCCACTTTTTGTTTCCTTACATAAAACCTTTCTTTTAATCCTAGGGGAAAATAAAACATAAAAAGGGTGAGCTCAAATTCTCAGTAAGGGTAATCATGGATAAAATAAAACATACCATATACATTTGAACTTAAAAACGTGAACATAATGTTTAAACATCAAAATCTTGAGCAACAACTTAAAACATGGAAGTACATATGGCATAGATCATAATGGAACATAAATCATGATAAAATATCATGGGAATAAAACATGTAATTATGGAATCAATTAAGCACATTTAATGATTTCCATAGTATCCAAGGCATTTCTGCCAAGACCATCTTATTGGACAAAGTCCCTTTCTAAATCGAGTTCACTCCTCGTTCCTGTCCTGTAATACTGAACTGGATTAACATACCATTCCATCCATTTCTATCTCATGAGATATAAAGTCTTTACCCAATTCATTGGAGGGAGATATAGTTCCCACCCATCTCATAATGAAATCATTCTTTCATGTGCCACAAAATCATAAATCATACATCATATCATAACCCAATAAATAAAATGGGTTTCATAAACATCATTCCATCATCACATAATTCATATAGAAGAAATGGATATAATTTCATAATAAGAAAACTGAAACCATTTAAATCATAGAGAAATTATACTTGAAACTTACACATATGAAATAATGTCATTGTAGATGAAAAATGGTTTTGATAAAACACTAGAAATGAATTCTTGAGGAAAATATCCTTTCTTCTTGAAAATCAATTTCTTTTCACAAAACGTCATGAAATTTTAAAAGAAAAGGATTTTGTGGAAAATAGTCATGAAATATTTTGGAGGAATATTCATGAAAATAAGTCTTTATAAGACCGTAAAAAATCCTTTCATGTCGTATATGTTAAAAAAACATTTTTCTCGTACTTTTGACGGAAAAGTCAAAAAAGATCCTCGTAACGTAAACAAAAGAAGGATTCCATAAATACCATGTAGTAAAAGTAAAAAATGGGTAAAATGGACTTTAAACATACATGAAAAAACTTTTATAAAACATGGACATGGATGATAGCAATAACACCAGTAAATACTTACGAATAAGCAATCTCAGATAAAATGAGATTTGCAAAATTATCCCTTACTTTAGGTCCGATATGCTTCGTACGTATCCAAACCTCCTGTATAATGATTAAAATAATGTAATTTATTATTAAAGAATCATATTTATATTTATTATATCATATATGGTTCACTTATGACTTTATATTACCCGTTCTTTTGTAAATTCATGTTAATGTAGCGTTTTTGGTAAAATCGATTCATTTGTCTTCCGTGTTTTGACTTGTAAATATCCATATCATTACATATATCATGATTAATTAATACCAGAATATAAAACATGATTTATATATAATATATATTCAGAATATTCATATATATAATAGATCGATAAATGGAAAGAAATACACCGTTCATGGAGACGATAGGCCGTACATACGCATGAACGTTGTTTTCATTTCCTCATTTTTTTGAATGGAATTAATTGGATGACATACATATATATATACATAAATCCAATATCATTATTATGTCATATATTTCATGATTACTTATTATATATACTTTATAATAATTCATGAATGGTTAATCATTGAGAATGAATCTCATCGCGTTGTGTAGACGGTATTCCGTACGTACGCACGAGCGATGATATCATTCCCATGATCGGGAAATTTTATTGGAGTGTATGTATACTATTGCAGAATCAATATCACTTTACAATAATCATATATATTCATTATTTACACCATTATACCCATCCAAGTAAGGTGGTGGTGGAAAAAATATTACACCACGGCGTGGAGACGGTATTTTGTGCGTACGCACGCGCGGTGATTTCGTTTTCTGTAGGATTGATAGATGGTGAAATAGGGTTGTTTCAAACTTATAATAACATATCATTATATGAGTGATAATTATTTTATTACTTCATACTGAAACAACCTAAGAAGAAGAAGTGGAAGAAGAAATAAAGTTGAAAGAATCGGTAACGGACATTACCTCTTCTTCGAAGCACCTCTTTGAGACCTCCTCTTAGGGCACTAAAATTGGTCTTTGAAGAAGAGAACGACCTGTAGGATGTTTCTAGGGAAGTGGAGAAGAGAATTTGGCAGGGTTTGGCTATTCTTGAAGGCTCAAATTGGTGTGAGAAGGAGAGGGAGGAGGTGCCCTTTTATAAGGGAGGAGAGGGGCACCTTTGGATGGTGTGAAAATATTATTTTATTATAAACTTATATTAGGTTTCAAAAGGTCAAAAATCATTAAAGATGAAGATAAGATGACTCATGGTCGAAATAAAATCATCCAATCAGAATTGGACATGATTTGGAAAATATTTAAATCATTATAATCTTATTTATTTAAATCATTTATTAATGAGGTAAATACATCATCATTATTGTGTCATAAATAATTTAATTTATTTTGTGCCTAAAAATTATAAAACAAAATATCAGTATGTAGGAAATATTTTTAGCTTTCTAATGAATATTTATAGTCGAAAATATAATTTATATACCCCTAATAAAAATTAATTACTAAAAGATTTTTGTTCATGTCAATTTTTTCTTTACATTAAATTAATTAATCCAAATTGTCATTGTCACTACCAAGTGGATCAATGGGGTCCCAAAATCGACCCATGGGTGCCCATGGTTGGACACTACTCATCCAATAAGTTAAGGAAAAGTGTCAATTTAATTTTGAATTATTATAATATTCTTTTAAACTTGAATTACCCTATTTACCTTTAACCGTAGTAAATAAAAAATTATCGTAGTTACTATTAATAATATCAAAAAAATAAAAGTAACCTATTAACATAATATGGTCCCACAGATTCCAAATATGGAATCCTTTTTTAAAATTAAAAACACAGAAGTTGCAGTAATTAATTTAAATTTAATCTCGTTGTTAAGAAAACGGGTTTTAAAAGTTAAAACATTTCCAAAGATTGAATTTATTTAACCTACGAATTCAATGTAAAATAAAGGCTAAAGACATAAATTATATTAAATGATAAAAATATATTCTATTTATAAGTTAAAACCATTCAATATTATAATTTAACCACATAAGTTATTACAATGAAAAAAGTTGTTTTTAATTAAAATATAGCGTGTTTTTACCATTCATTAAAATATGAAAGTTACCAGAATAATATGAAAAAAATTATCCAAGGTAAAATTTTATATCCTGATTCCAAATAATAATTTTATTTTGTAAAATTGAACTTATAAACATGTCAAAAACTAGATTTAATGTGGGTGCGCCATCAAAAGGCGGCAAAACTGTGTTTTTTGAAAAATAATTATTTTACCGAAAAAATTTATTTTGTTCTTATACAATGTTCTAGAAAATGTGTAAGATGAATAATAATGTAATAAAATTCAAAATTTAGTCAATACTATTCATAACGTCTAGTTCATAATAATATTATAATAATATATCATTGTTTAGTAAAACCCGGTATTGCGTACAACAAACGCTAACGAGGAAGGTCGTGATTGCATGTAATGCAAGCCAAGTCAGGGTTGCGTGTTGTGAAAGAATCCTCTATTATTTCATATAAAAGAATCCAAACATATTTCAATTATAAATTTAATATATATATATATATGTACACTAAATGTTGCGTAGAATAACTTTTATAAAACGAAATTGAAATTGTGGGTAACAAAGTCTATGAATAGTGTTGCGTATACTTCAAGATAATACAGTGTGGTGTATAGAACAATATCATATTGTTGTATCATAAAACACATGACATGAAATAAATTAAAAAGAATACTTATCATAAATATCGGGTTGTTACAATCTACCCCCCTTAAAATGAATTTCTCCCTCAAAATTCGTCGGGGTTATACATGGTTTTCTACTTGAAAGTTTCTTTAATTGCAACACACATCGTAAAATGAAATACCAAAACATAACATTAAAAAATAAAGTATGAAAAGTAAGGGTTACCCAAATTAACTAATCGTTGTGTTTCCACATAGGAGAACATAGGTGAAAATATGGATATGGAAGAAAAATCTAACCATCAAGTTCTGATGGAGAGTGGTAGAGGACATGGCTATGAAAAAGCCAATAATCATAAAGCCATAAATTTGTGATGATCTAGGGTACCATCTGATTCATCGGATATAAGGGCACTTGGACAACATTTTTGGTTTTCAAGATCATTTCCCTAAAGTTGATGAAATTGGAATTAGAAGAAATACTTTCATGATTTCGGTACAGTATCACCTTTGGTCGTTCTTTGGACAATTTCCACTTTATCTCTTAAATAAATGAAGATGAATTTGTCATTCGTGAAGTGTTAGCAGATCATGTGATAGAATTATGGGTCATTCCATCTCTCTCAAACAAAAGGTTAGAAAAGTTATCAAAAAAAACATAAGTCCATCTATAGTGAGATTAATCATATATGGTTCCTAAAATGGACTTATACTTCATATATCATACTGCTTAATATAATAAAACTAGTTTATAATAAACAGGGACTTCCTGTAGTCCAGTGTTAGGCAATAAAGTCTAGTCTCACTTTAGTTGTGGGTTTGATTCCCGAAGCCTTGTCTGACGCGATGGGTTGTCGCCCGTCCTGCAGGTTGTCCTTTTTCTAAAACTACATTACTATAACATCTCATCAATAATATCGAAAAAAAGAATAACTTATGTCCAACATAATTCATTCCAATCTTTATCTAAAATACTTAGGTCCAAGCTCATAGTATAAAGAAAATGATTACTTGAAATGTCATCAATCAACCATCATTTATCCCCCATTATCTTGTTGGTCACATTCCAATCATGTGAATACCTTGATCATGTATTCTCTTGAAAAATGAATACCCATTGAACCTTAGTGAAAACATGAATGCTGTCAAAAGTTAACTATTTCCACATTCCAAAATCACAAAAATTATATATACTCAAACTAGGATATGACCTTCTCCTTATATCAGTCATGAGATCATGAATACTATCAAACATTTAATTTTCCCTTTATCCCTTCATTATGAGCATATCATCTACTTTCAAAAAATATCTGAATAACCTTTCATGGTCACTGGTACCATTCATCATATACTTTCAAAACCTAAGGAAAGACCACAGTGTAACAATCATTAGATGTCTTTTTATTCCATAGTACCATGAGATTACTTATACAACATTACACTTGATAAACATGTAATCATTCCACTACCTTCTTAAACCATTGACTGAGCTTCAACAATTATTTCATCTCACATATCATTTGTAGTCTCTTCATCATCATCAACATAAATACTACCCATACGACCATACTGATTCTCTTCATGAGACTTTACCTTAGGACATTGGTTTGTATAATGCTCGTACGTTCCACATTTAAAACATTTAACCATTGTTGATGTCATAGCAATACCATTATCCTTGTCCATGGTGTTAACTGAACCATTTCCTTTGCACTTACTGGCTTTGTGTCCTTCTTTTCCACACCAAAAGCATCTTCCAGTTCCTTTGAAAGATTCTCCTTGATGCCTCTTCCCACATGATTTACATAGGGGAAATTGAACTTTCTTTCCTCTATGATCATCATGAAACTCTATCTTTCTCTTATTAGCCGAGTCAGGAAACATACCAAATTTGAGTTTATTGATCATATTATGAGATTGCTGATTCGGCATAATAATGATGTTTGGACTTCCAAATCCCATTTAATTTGGTTGCGCATGAAGAATATCATCCCATTGTCCATCATATCCTCCATTATTGTGAATCTTCTTGTTTCCATCCATTTTCTAAAACCCAAAAAAAAGTGTGAGAGGAAAAAATCATAATAAAGGGGGAGTAACTTTAATATCTAACATCTTAGGATTAATCTAATATTGTTACCATAATTCTAGGACGATAACCTATACTTATACTTAACCTTAGTGACATCCCTAGACATACATTAGAATTATCTCTAGGGATCTCACTAACGTTTTCGCATCATAGTTTCCAAAGGTTAACTAAACCTTTCCTCTGATACCAACTGTAGTGACCCAAAGATTGACGTACATAGATATTACATTACTTTTGTGGAATAATTAATACATAAAAAAATAGACACACAAGGATCGTAATAGTTTAGTGTCTTTGGAAACATGGAACGTAATCTTCTAATCGTGGTGAAAGATCATCAACATATCCCATAAAGATCTTCCACTTTTTGTTTCCTCACCTAAAACCTTTATTTTAATCCTGGGGTAAAATAAAACATAACAAGGATGAGTTCAAATTTTCATTAAGGGTAAGCATGGATAAAATAAAACATATCATATACATTTGAACTTAAAAACATGAACATAATGATTAAACATCAAAATCTTGAGCAATGACTTAAAACATGGAAGTACATAAGGCATAGATCATAATGGAACATAAATCATGATAAAATAGCATGGGAATAAAACATGTAATTGTGTCATCCATTAAACACATGTAATTATTTCCATAGTAGCCAAGGCATTTCTGCCAAGACCATCTTAGTGGACAATGTCCCTTTCTGAATCGAGTTCACTCCTCGTTCCAGTCCTGTAATACTGAACCGGATTAACTTACTGTTCCAGCCATTTCTATCTCATGATATATAAAACCTTTACCCAATTCATTTGAGGGAGATATAGGTCCCACCCATCTCATAATTAAATCATTCTTTCTTGTGCCACAAAATCATAAATCATACATCATAGCATAACCCAATAAATAAAATGGGTTTCATAAACACCATTCCATCATCACATAATTCATATAGAAGAAATGGATATCATGTCATAATAAGAAAAGTGAAACCATGTAAATCATAGAGAAATGATACTTGAAACATACACATATGAAATAATGTCATCTTAGATGAAAAATGGTTTTGATAAAACATTAGAAATTAATTCTTGAGGAAAATATCCTTTCTTCTTCAAAATCAATTTCTTTTCACAACACGTCACGAAATTTTAAAAGAAAAGGATTTTTTTTGAAAATAGTCATGAAATATTTTGGAGGAATATTCATGAAAATAAGGCTTTATAGAACCTTACAAATCCTTTCATGCCATATACGTTAAAAAACATTTTTCTCATACTTTTATCGAAAAAGTAAAAAAAGTACCTCATAACTTAAACAAAAGAAAGATTCCTTACATACCATGTAGTAAAAGTAAAAAATGGTTAAAAGGACTTTAAACATACATTAAAACAATTTTATAAAACATGGACATGGATGATAGCAATAACCCCATTAAATACTTACGAATAAGCAATATCAGATAAAATGTGATTTGCAAAATTATCCCTTACCTTAGTTCTGATATGCTTCGTACGTATCCAAACCACCTGTATAATGATTTAAATAATGTAATTGACTTATTGAAGAATCATATTCATTTTTATTATATCATATATGGTTCACTTATGACCTTATATTAGCCGTTCTTTTGTATATTCATGATAAAGTAGCGTTTTGGGTAAAATCGTTTCATTTGTCGTCCGTGTTTTGACTTGTATTTATCCATATGATTACATAGATCATGATTAATTAATTCCAGAATATAAAACATGATCTATATATAATATATATTCAGAATATACATATATATAATAGATCGATAAATGGAAAGAAATACACCGTTCATGGAGACGGTAGGTCGTACGTATGCAAGAACACTGTTTTTGTTTCCTCATTGAATTGAATGGAATTAATTTGATGAGATACATATAGATATACATAAATACAGTATAATTATTATGTCATATATTTCATGATTACTTATTATATATACTTTATAATCATTCATGAATGGTTAATCATTGAGAATGATTCTCATCGCGTTGTGGATACGGTATTCCGTATGTGCGCACGAGCGATGATATCGTTCCCATGATCATGGAATTTTATTGGAGTGTATGTATACTATTAAAAAATCAATATCAATTTACAATAATAATATATAGTAATTATTTACACTATTATACCCATCAAAGTAAGGTGGTGGTGGAAAATAGATTACACCACGACGTGGAGACGGTATTCCATACGTACGCACGCGTGGTGATTTTGTTTTCCGTAGCATGGATAGATGGTGATATAGGGTTGTTTCATACATATAATAACATATCAGTATATGAGTGATACAGAAATTATTACTTCATAATGAAACAACCTAAGAAGAAGAAGTGGAAGAAGAAACAAAGTTGAATGAATCGGTAACGGACATTACCTCTTCTTTGAAGCGCCTCTTTGAGACCTCCTCTTAAGGCACTAAAATTGTTCTTTGAAGAAGACCAGGACCTCTAGGATGTTTCTAGGGAAGTGGAGAAGATAATTTTGAAGATTTTGGCCGAGCATGAAGGCTCAAAGTTGTGTGAGGAAGAGAGGGAGGAGGTCCCTTTTATAAGGGAGGAGAGGGGCACTTTTGGAAAGTGTGGAAATATTATTTTATTATAAACTTATCATCAGTTTAAAAACGTCCAAAAATCATTAAAGATGAAGATAAGATGACTCATGGTCGGAATAAAATCATCCAATCAGAATTGGACATGTTTTGGAAAATATTTTAATCATTATAATCTTATTTATTTAAATCATTTATTAATGAGGTAAATACTTCATCATTATTGTGTCATAAATAATTTAATTTATTTCATGTCTAAAAATTATAAAAAAAATATCATTATGTAGGAAATCCTTTTATAGTTCTAATGAATATTTATAGTCGAAAATATAACTTATATAACCCCTAATAAAAATTAATTACCAAAATCTTTTTGTTAATGTCAATTTTGTCATTACATTAAATTAATTAATCCAAATTGTCATTGTCACTACCAAGTGGCTCAATGGTGTCCCAAAATCGACCCATGGATGCCCATGGTCGTCCACTACTCATCCAATAAGGGTAGGACAAGTTTCAATGTATTTTGGAATTATTACAATATTCTTTTAACCTTGAATTACCCTATTTACCTTTAACCGTAGTAAATAAAAAATTTCTGTAGTTACAATTCATAATATCAAAAAAAATAAAAGTAACCTATTAACATAATTTGGATCCAATGATTCCAAAAATGGAATCCATTTTTCAAAATTCAAAACCCAGAATTTGCAGTAATTAAGTTAAAATTAATCCCCTTGTTAAGCAAACGAGTTTTAAAAGTTAAAACATTGCCAAAGAATGAATTTATTTAACCTACGAATTCAATTTAAAATCAAGGATAATGAAATAAATTATATTAAATGGTAAAAATATATTCTATTTATACTTTAAAACCATTAAATATTATAATTTAACCACATAAGTTATTACGATGAAAAAAGTTGTATTTAATTAAAATATAGCGTGTTTTTACTATTCATTAAAATATGAAAGTTATCAGAATAATATGAAAAAATTATCCAAGGTAAAATTTTATATCCTGATTCCAAATAATAATTTTATTTTGTAAAATTGAACTTATAAACATGTCAAAAACTAGATTTAATGTGGGTGTGCCTTCAAAAGGCGGCAAAACTGCATTTTTTTAAAAATACTTATTTTACCCGAAAAATTTATTTTGTTCTTATACAATGTTCTAGAAAATGTGTAAGATGAATAATAATGTTATAAAATTCAAAATTTAGTTAATTCTATTCATGATGGCTAGTTCATAATAATATTATAATAACATATCATTGTTTAGTAAAATCCGGTATTGCGTACAACACACGCTATCGAGGAAGGTCGTGATTGCGTGTAATGCAAGCCAAGTCAGGGTTGCGTGTTGTGCAAGAATCCTTTATTATTTCATATAACAGAATCCAACCATATTTCATTTATACATTGAATATATATATATATACACTCAATGTTGCGTATAATGACTATTATAAAACGAACTTGAAATTGTGTGTAGCACAATCTAAGAATAGTGTTGCGTATACTTCAAGCTAATATAGTGTGGCATATAGCACAAGATAATATTTTTGTAGAATAAAACACATGACATCAAATAAATTAAAAAGTATACTTATCATAAAATATCGGGTTGTTACAAGAAACATGTGGATATATATGGAAAATAATTTTCCATGATAAAGATATATCTTTTTCATGTGAAATATATATTCACATATATTGTGTGAAATGAAAACCCTTGATATACCTAGTAAAAAGTAAATGAATGAAACTGTTATCTTATTCAAATTCACATCATAATCTAAGTGTAGATAAACCTTTAGTCACTGGTTTTTCATTTTTTTCACCTATTGAGGTTAACCTTGGGTTGTAATGGTGTTCTAAGGAGTGTTTTGTACCTTTTATAGAAAATACATCTTCATCCTCTTCGAATCGAGCATCTGGAGAGTAGAAATTAGTATTCTCCTAACAAAAATGATATGGAACTTCCTACAGCAATAGAAAATGAGAATAATGATCAGCTCTATAAAATATTTCTTAAGGTAATGTGATCTATGGAAATGAAGATTGTTCACATCGTTCCACTAAATTCTGCGATAATGAGATAGTTCCAACTCCAACATTTTCCTATGTTCACTAGGGAGGGTTACCCCTAGGCTTTTGATTTTTGGATTGAGTCAACCCATATGATATTTATCCACCTGAATACTCATACAGATATGAATTTGAAGCTTATTAATTACATGTTGTGAGGATCATCCAATCATTTGTGGGATTTTTTCAAGAACGTTGACCAGTAAGGTGAGTTATCATGGAAAGTCTTTGAGGCAATGTTCGTAAGCCACTTATATGCAGAGATGTTAATTATTTATAGGGATAGTGATATCCTATACATGAAATAGGAGGGATTGTTAGTGATGGACTATATTGGAATCTTCTACAAAGTAAAATGTTTTTCTCTATCTTTGGAAGCTAATGAGGTATCCAAGGTGAGACATTTTTTGGATGTGATGCTCTATGAAATAAAGTTATGGGTGACCATATTTCTCATAATAATATTCAAATTTATAATGATCCAATCTCAAATCATGTAAGGAAACATGAGCGAGTCACCAAGTGTCAACCAGGTAGGATTGGTGTGGATAACTAAGATCTCTTCTTCTTGCATTGGGAAGCGCTAATACAAAAATTATCACCAAGGAAGTAGAGGGTAGATCAGCTAAGTAAGTGGACTTATACATAAAAATAATGGCTTAAAAGAGTTCTATCAGTGTGGCGAGGCTATAAATAGGTACCCTAAGTGCCCTTTCCACATTGTGAATCAATTTTAATGAGGTATATTGGGTCATCCATAGAAGTTCTATAGGTTCCCACAATAGTAGAATAGTGGTAGGGGACCATGAAAGAAACCAAACATTGGGAAGGACTCAAATACCTCTTAGTAGAATGGGATCTAGAGTTCTATTTAATATTAAAGATGAGGGGACATGGTACCTCAACATTGGAGTGGTAGTACCATCTAGTGGGTACAACATCGGGGAGTTTGAATAGAGCGCAAGGTAGAGGGATGAATCAACATCACACTATTTAGTCTATTCTAACTAATTTTCATCAAGGATCTTCTTTCACCATAGCTGTAATTAATTTTATCATCATCCCTATACATTTTTTTTAATATCATAGAATTACATTTATTTATATCTACTCAATTTCAAACGTTTTTGGTTTGGATGTGGTCTGTTTGGATGGAATGGTGACTATCAACACACCATTAGAAGTATAGTCAGAGGATGTTAAATTCTTCAAGGAATTTTCGGTTCAAATTGGTGGATATCATTTCCTTTGAGAGATTTTTTTATAGAAATGAAAGGGATTAATTTGATTCTGGGTATCGAATTTCTTTTTTTGTAGTAGGACTATGTTGACTCATTTTTAAGGAGTGTTAAATGTTTAACCCCAAAATGGGGAATTTATTCTCACTAGGGTGAGTGAAATCTATAGGATGGTCATGTGGGATCAATTCAGTGATGATTTGATTTCATCATGGAATAGTTATCATGCCTTCTTTATTAATTATGGAATAAATAATCTTTGTGATTTTCCTCCAATTGTGAACTATTTTCAGGATGTCTTCCCCAAATATTTCTCTGGCTTACTTCCTGAGGAAGAGATATATTTTTCAATCAAGATGGAGTAGGGAGCTATGATAGTTTCAATACAACCTTATTGATTGGAACTAGTAGATCATTTTGTGTCGAATGTTCCATTAGAAGATCTAACCTTAAAGGTATTCATACAACCTAGTACTTATCTATGGGGTTTTCCATGCTTTTATCTATGAAAGAAGATGGAAATTTGTTCTTATATGTGTATTATTATAGGTTAAAAAAGATAATAGTCAAGAATTATCACCCCCTTCCATGCATTGAATATATATTCATTCATTTGATAGGTTCCAAGATCTTCTAGATTATTAAAATGAAGTCATAATAGCATTAGTTGATGGGGATACTATCAGACAAAACTTGAACAACTTTTATTAACAAATATAGCTTATACATGTTTTTAGTGATGTTGTTTGGTCTAAAAAAAGAACCATTACTATTCATGGCACTGATGAATCTAATTTTTAATTATTCCTAGATTAGTTTTTGATTGTTTCTATTAAATACATCTTGGTTTTATCTCTATCTATATAAAATCACGTACAACATCTGGAAATCATCCTAAGTACACTGATATAACAACGTCTTTATGCCAATTTATCAAAATGAAAAATATGGATTGATAGATTTAACTTCGTAAGAAATGTTGTATCATATGTTGGAGTGGAAGTTTACCTATAGAGGGATGACATTTTTTTTATTATGGTATTTCCTAAAAAATTTCTTCAATATTCAGAGCATTCTATGTCTATCAAGATATTATCAGCACTTTTTCTTAAGCTTCACCCATTTCAAAGAACTGATGCCTAGCCTGATGAAAAAGGGTGTGAATTTTTTTGGTCAGATGTTTCTAATAAGGATTTATAATAGATGAAGAGAAGGTTTATCATTGAATAAATCACCATTATCTTAAGTTAGAAATTGAATATATCATGAATTATGATAAATATTGAGTTAGAATCATAGTAATTCTAATATAGGAGGATATAATAGTTTATTATAGATCTAGATAAATAACACCACATGATAGGAATTACCCTACTCAGAATCTTTTAATTAGCTTTGGTGGAATGTGAGTTGAGATGGTGGATACACTATCTCGTGGGTAAAATGTTTTTATTATAAAATAACTACAATACCCTCAAGGAAATATTTTCCCAAAGAGACTTGAACATTCAATAGAGATTTTTGGTTTTGTATTTTCAATCCTTTAATGTCAATATTTCTTACACACTTGGAAAAGGGATATCTTGTCCCTGATTCATTAATATTAAATTCTTAGAAAGAAGTATTATTGGAGCCTTTTAATGAGTGGCGGCTGATGGAAGTCTTTTTTGACATGTATCTAGATGTTCAGGAGTCCTAGGGATGAGTATATAAGGACTCAGCCTTAAAATATTACATAATATTGAATTAAATGAATAATTCACATTAAGGATCTTTTCAGGTTTAGAGTTTTAGAGAATTAGGACATAACTATTACATCTCAAAAGATTACAAAGTCGACACTTCTACTCAGTTGACATTTTTTCATAAAATAATAAGTCTTCAAAAGAAACATGTCAAATTCTATGTTTTAGATAGAATGTATTTCCATGATCCCATCCTTGACCCAATTCATCCTTAAGTCATGTGGAAAACATTTCCAAAATATGGGATGAGCATAAAAATCTCGGTAAGGGTTAAAAAAATACGGAAAGAAAACATTGCTCCATGTATACATAAGAATCAATGAAATCATACTTTACTCATAAAAAATAAGCACTTTAATATACCTCATTAAATCATAAGATTTATTAATAACTCATAGAAATCATAAGACATAAAGGTAACATTAGTCTTTCATAACATTTTTATGTAGGGAGTAACCCTCATGGTTACGTTTAGAATACCAATTGCAGTATATTCCCTAAATCTCTTCAGAGAAACCTTAGCGTTTAACTCCTTCGCATTACCGAATGCATTGGAGAGCTATCTCGGGCACACCTTCCCTTAGTTTATCATGGAACCACCCAACTTCATAAACAATTCCCAAGAACCATAACATAATCATATCACATAAAACATGCATAAAATAAACATAACATTTCCTCATTTCAATCACAAGATATCAATACAACACACTAATAAAATCAAAACATTATCAGTATCATTTTCAATACCATAATAAATGAAAATTAAAACATGGTATTTATTTTTCATTTAAAAAATTTGTGGTTTATAGAGAAAGCTGAAACTCAAATAATGGTCACACCGGCGGAGAAGTCGTTGTCGCCGTATACGTAAGACAAAAACATTCCTTTTGTCATCTAGTAAAACTATTCTTGTAAAAATATTCCTTTTGAATGAAATTAAATTTCAAAAGGGTTTTATACACCATATAGAATAATTTCGTGTAGAAATCAATAGATTCCTCAATTAAAGGAGATTGAGACGAAGTCCCGTACAAAGGCAGTATCCTTAGATTAAGGATAAATCAATTACATAATTATGTGTGACAAATTTAAATACACTAAATATGAGTGGATATTAAGTTTAAATCAATCAGAGGTCATCCAAAAATATTCGTAGCATGACATAATCATGAAGTATAGGTTTAACCCAAAAAATTGAAATTGGGTTAAGAAGTTCCCTTACAGAAATTCGACAGCCTAACGACGTCACTTTAAAATTCAGAAAATGAGTTGATGAGAGATAAAAAAGGTTAAATCGTCACTTTGACATAAAATTTACAGGAATAAGGATATTTAATTACATATCCAAACATAATAATATGTAAATTAAAAGACCTAACAAAAAGCAGTCTTTTAAAAAGAGGAGGGTGAAAGGTTCCCTTACCGATTAGGGTAAATTTCAAAACCAACACCCCATGAAAGAAGGGTCATAAATTAAAGATTTAAATACCCATAAATTAATTTATATTACACAAAGAATACAATAGTGTGTAGTACATACACAACACAAAATGAAATAGTGGCAAATGTCGCATGAATCTCAAGGGAATAAAAAATGAGATAAAAACCCCTTACCTCGTTGTAATCCATCAAGTCGTATGAACAAAAGATAATAAACACCAAATGAATCACATAATACCATGAATATAAATATATTCATGATAATAAATATTAAATGGAAGTACACAATACACCACATGCTACAAATAAGTGGCGAACAGTGGAAATCTCATGGAATTAAAAGTGAGATAAAAAATCTCCTTACCTCAAGTCCGACTTGTCTTGTTCGTTCATTTATATTCCAAAATAATAAACTTTGGTAAATTTATAATATCTTACTGACTTACTTTAAAGTTTATTATTCAATTCATATCACATATTATCATGTTATAATAATTATTTAATTATGTGAGTTCATATCATACGTTTTTTCGATGTTCGATACATGAGTCAAAAATAAACTTGTTTGAAGAGAATTGTCCATGTAGTTATAAGTAAATCATCTCTAGAATGGTTTTCATGATTTAAATATCATATATATCAAGTATATATGTATTTAATAATATTCCATAATGTTTGGAGATATGAAATGAAATGTACTGTTCATGGAGACGGTAGGCCGTATGTACACATGAACGCTACTTTAATTTTTTGTCATATTAAGGAACTTTAATACTAAATTATACGTAGATATATTATAATTACAGTATAATATATATGTTATATAGGTAACATAATTTCATTAATTACATTATGTATAAATTCCATGTTTGGCATGAATGAGTCACATCACTTGAGGGGGCGGTTGTCCACACTTCCTCATATGAAATTATCGCATTTTCACAACATGAAAATCATAAAGGTAAGTTTTAAATATTAATACAGAATCATATAGAGGACATGAATATATTATTTATCATATATAAATATAGTGACATCTTAATGGCCATGATGAGAGGTGGTAGGAGAAGATTGAACTATCATCGTTTCGTGAGGCAATAATTCGCCATCCACAGAAACAATATGTTCTTTAACCATTAGACGAAGGTGTGCGTAAGTGTAGGTACAATCCTTATTATAAAGAAAATCCTAGTATATTTAGGATACTGGTGTTACTATGGGATCAAATAATAAGAATATATTGGTGAGTGAATAAGGAAAATAAAAGAAACAAACTCGAGAGAAGACATTACCTCAAAATCGGATAACTCTTTTTTATTTGAGTCGAATGCTTCCTTGGAAAGACTTCTGTCCAAATTGAGGCTTCTAAGAGAAATATAGGGATTTGTAGAGATAACATGATAAGAGGTTGGACTAGCCAATGGCTTGAGAGGTGTGGTTAAGGGGGTAGATGTGGGGCGTTTTATAAGAGGGAGGATGGTCACTTTTGGAATGTCTTGAAATGTTACTTTATTATAAAATGATTTTCTGATTTTAAAGGTCCCAAAATGATATATTTTGAGGATAAGGTGATAAGGGTTCTAACTACACCAATAAAATAGGTTTTAGACAAGTTTATGTCTTACATATTACCATATCTTTTCATTTTATTTCAATCGTTCATTAATGACATAATCACTGCATCATCATGGTGTCATAAATAAATTTATTTATTTAATGTATAAAAATTATAAAAAAATACCATGATGTAGGAAACATTTTTAGCTTTAAAATGAATATATATAGTCTAAGATTTCATTTATGTAAACAAAATTAATTTTTTTTTGCTTAGGATATACAAACCTTTGTTATATTTCACATCTTTTTAAATATAATGTCATAAATGTCCCTATCACACCCATGTTACTCCATGGGCCCTCAAGTTTGGTAAAAAGCTTCCCATGGTCTTCCATGACTCAGAAAAGAGGATTTGGACACATGTTGGGGTCATCTTATATTATTATGATATTATTTTATTACCCTTAACTACCCGATTACAAATTAATCATGATAATTAAAGATAATTATTGTCGTTACTATTCATAATGTCAAAAAACAAAAGGGTCTTAATTACATAATATAGACCATATGATTCCAAATATGGAATCCATTATATCAAATTACAAACAAAAAAATTTCAGTAATTAATTTAAAAATAATTCTTGTTGTCCAAACCAACGACGGGTTTTTAAGAAGTAAAATCTATCAAAAGATTCATTTGTTTTTACATCCAATTTAAAAGTGAAATTACATACAATCACCAACATTGTATTAAATTAAAAAAAATAAAAATACACCTTAAAACCAATTAAAATGACAATATAACTATATAAATAAATTGGATGAAAAGACAGTTTTGAATTTAAATGCTGCATTTTTCAGTATTCATTAAAAAATGAACATTATCAGAAAAATACCAAAAAATCACCCTAACCTATATTTGATATTAAAAATTCAAAAATGACGTCCATTTTACCAAATTAAGAAAATATAAGTTTCATTAATAAAATATATAGTTAATTCCCATTGTCAAAACCAATAGCGTGTTTTTAAGAAACAAAATCTATCAAAAGATTGACACTTGTTTATGTCCATTTTCAAAGTGAAATTAATTATAATGACCACCATTGGATTAAATTGTAAAAATAAATTCTAATTAAAATTTAAAACCAATTAAAAAGATAATTTAACCATAGAAATAAATTATATTAAAAGGGGGTTTTGAATTAAAATACAACATTTTCACTATTCATTAAAAATGAACATTATCCGAAAAAATACCAAAAATTTACACAAATTAACTTTTTATCACTCAATTATAAAGAAGTATTTTATTTTTTCAAATATAACATATAAAAGTGAAAAAATTTATATTTAAAAAGTTTTTTCCATCAAAAGGAGGTTAATCGACCTTTTAAAGAATATTAGAATATTTATGCTTAAAATTGGATTCATTGGCATTTTAAGCCTATAACATTTATTGGATAAATGTAAAAATATTTAACAAACATATATAATCACTTTTTAGTTAGTTCTGTTCATTCCTGCTAATACAACGGCTAGGTGTTTACCTCCATTTACAATAACATTGTTATATTATTAGTGTGCATCGTAAGATTTCAAAGAAACTCGTTGTTGCATATTGGGTACGCCATCGAACATAGAATCCCATTTAAAGTAATATTAATATTTTATTCAAAAATATTAACAAATATGAAAATTTCATATTCTTTATTTACCTGGGAGGTTACATCCTTCCCCCCTTCTGGGAATTGCGTCCTCCCAATTTTAAAATTGGACTCGGAAACTTCATTGAAACACCCACATCAGAAAAGGAGTCAATAAAACTATCACTTTAAAAGAAATAAAGAGAAGTACAATGGTCACCTGATATAACCAATACTAGGATCCCATGAAAACATGGATATGGAGGAGAAACTAAGTGTCAAGTTCTGATGCAGTGTTATAGAAAACATGGTTAGGATAAAGTTAAAAACAAGAAAACCACAAAATTGTGATTGGTTAAACGGTATTTGATTCCCCAGTAGGAAAATTAAACGACAACGTTTTTGTTTTAAGTTGCTTTTCATTAAAGAATTTATTTATAAGCTTAACTAAAACATAATAAAACCTACTTACTTGTCAAGTATACTTTCATCTCTTACTAGATTTATAACAAAAACTCATTTTTTTCTAAAAAAGATGAGTATTTAGGATGACTTGTTCACATTAAGAGCGCTGTGATCAACTTCTAGAGAATCAAATAATCCACAAAAGATGAACTATATATTTCCCATGTCTTATCCAAAACCAAAATTGTTAGTACCAGATCAGATAATCCTCAAAAGGACAATCCTTTACAATAAGAAAAACTACTCTTAATCTCCAAAAATTTTCAAACAACACCCAAATTTCATTAAATACCAATCAATAAACAGCTAAAATTCATCAATGTAATCGAAAGTAAAATTGAAACCCAAATATCCTAATGATTTAATCACATAGTCTTCCATGATAAATCTTAACATTTATCTCTAAATACAATCAATTACTCTTAAAGTCTCTTACAGAAAAGTAATTAACCTAATCACATATCCTCCATGATAGGTTAATCATTTCCATAGATAACCTGAAATCAACTAATTCCTTATTCATAATATCATCTAACTAAAAAGAGTTAATCATACTAAATAGGGACTTCACGTCGTCCAATGGTAGGTGATAAAAAACAGTCACACATTGGTTGTCGGTTCGATTCCAGCAGCTTTGTCCAACGCGACGGGTTGTCACACAGTCTGCGTGTTATCCTTTTTAAAAAACTATAGAATTTTATAACATTCCCAGAAATATATAAATTCATCAAAAATAACCATAACATATTATAACCAGAAAGGTTATCTATTAACATTGATTTTTCATCCCAAAATGTAATAACTCGTAACTACCTCAAATAAAAGGATAATATAAATTAACATGGTTCTTTATAACTATATCCACAAAAGAAAAGATAATCATTCCTTGAATAAAATTTTCATATATCATACATCAGGGTTACACATACTATAAAAAGTCTTCTAATGTAATCTCATAATCAAAAGAGCCTTAATACTTTTAAGAATTTCACCATCCTAAAATCTACCATAACTCTTTAATCCCTTATATGTTGACTTCTTACTCATTAAAAATTCTCCATGATCTATTAACCATTCCTTTACAAGTTATTCTAAAATACTTCTTTCCAACAAACAAAATCATGAATCATATACTAAGATTCAATATTAGGAAAACATAAGTTAAGGAATAATCCATACCTTTCATTAGTCATTGTTAGTTTCTTCATCCTCAATTGAAATGGCATTAGGTATTGGTAAAAAAATATTTTTATGATCTTGGTGATCCCATTCCCAAAACATCTTCGTAGTACATGTGTTTTCATAATGACCATGCACACCACATTTAAAACATTCAATTGATCCCTCAGAAAGAACTTATTTCCCTATCCTAGAGTCAACTGGATGCTTCCTTTTTCCATGGAAGGTTCTTGCTTTATGACCTTAATTTCCACATCTATTTAATCTTCTTGTCCCTTTGATACATTTTCATAGGTGTTTCTTTCCACATCATTGACACATCGGTTTTTGAACATACTTACCTTTATGATTATTACCTAAACTTCCATAGGGATTTGTTTCTCACATATATGATGCCTTATAAAAATCACTATGGTTTAGGTGGTCAATCATGACTTCAGATAGTTGGTTGAGAATAACCAAAAGAGTTCTCATTGCAGCTACCATATCATTAAGTTGCTCGTTCAGAAAACCATCACAGTTTTCTTCACATCCAGTGTTACATTACTGCCTGCTAGATCCATCCATTTTCTAAAACCAAAAAGTTCAGTCTGAGTATATTAGTAAAATCATCATATAATACTAAGATATAATTATTCATGTTATCTTAAACTCATTAAATTTATCTACAAAAACTATGAATCGTTCTGAAATCGTAACCATTTTTGTAGTGTCACTTATGATTAAAGATTACCCTAACCTCTAATGTTATCTAAACCGACCTTTGATACCAACTATAAGGTCCCAGCCTTAAAACATTACATAATCTTGAATTAAATGAATAATTCAAATTGATGAACTTTTTAGGTTTAGAGTTTTAGAGAATTTGGACATAACTATTACATCTCAAAATATTACAAAGTAGATACTTCTACCCAGTTTCCGTTTTTTCATAAAATAAAAACAAATAAAAAGAAACATGTCTAGTTCCATGTTTTAGATAGAATATCTTTCCATGATCCCATCCTTGACCCTATTAATCTTTAATTCTAATGGAAAACATTTCAAAAACTTGGGAAGAGCCTAAAAATCACAGTAACGGATATAAAAATACGGAAAGAAAACATTAGTCCATGTATACATAAGAATCAATGAATTCATACTTTACTCATAAAACATAATACCTTTAACATACCTCATGAAATCATATTATTAATGAATAAATCATAGAAATCATTAGACATAAAGGAAACTTGAGGCATTCATAACATTCTTACTTAGGGAGTAACCCTCACGGTTACGTTTGGAATACTCATCGCAGTATATTCCGTAAATCTCCTCAGAGAAACCTCAGCTTTTAATTCCTTCATATTACCCAATGCATTAGAGAGATATATCAGGCTCACCCGCCCTTAGTTTATCACATAACCACTCGACTTCATAAACAATTCCCAAGAACTATAACCTAACTGTATCACATAAAACAAGCATAATGGAAACATATCATTTCCACAATTCAATCACATGATAACAATACAACACATTGATATAATCAAAACATTATCAGAACCGTATTCAATACCAAAATAAATGAAAATTAAACCATCGTATTTATTTTTCATTTAAAAAATTTATGGCTTGTAGAGGAAGCAGAAACTCAAATAATGGTCACGACGGTGGAGAAGTCGTTGTCGTCGCATACGTAAGGCAAAAGCATTCCTTTTGTCGTCTAGTAAAACGATTCTTGAAAAAAGATTCCTTCCGAATGAAATTAAAATTCAAAATCGTTTTATATTCCATATAAAATAAAGTCATGTAGAAATCAAAAGATGACTCAATTAATGGAGATTGAGACGAAGTCCCGTACAAAGACGGTATCCTTAGATTAAGGATAAATCAATTGCATAATTATGTGTGAAAAATATAAATACACTCAACATAAGTGGATATTAAGTTTAAAATAATCAGAGGTCATCCAAACATATTCATAGAATGATATAATCAATAAGTAGAGGTTTATCACAATGAATTGAAATTGGGTTAAGTAGTTCCCTTACAGAAATTCGACAGCCTAACGATGTCACTTTAAAATTCAGAAAATGAGTTGATGAGATAAAAAAGGGGAACTCATCAAATGGAAATATAATATATAGAAATAAGGATATATAAGAACATATCCCAACATAAGAAGATTAAATTAAAAGGCCAAACAAAAAAGAAGTCTTTTAAAAAGAGGAGGGAGAAAGGTTCCCTTACCGATTTGGGTAACTATCGAAATGTACACCCCATGAAATAAGGGTCATACAATTAAGATTTAAATACCTAGAAATTAAAGTATATTACAAAAAGAATACAATCTTGGGTAGTAAAACACCACACAAAAGTAAATTGTGTCAAATGTATCATGAATCTCAGGGGAATAAAAAGTGAGATAAAAACCACTTACCTCATTGTAATCAATCGAGTCGTATGACCAAAATATAATAAACACCAAATGAATCACATACTACCATGAATATAAATAGAATCCTGATAATATATATTAAATGGCAGTACACAATACACCACATTCAACAAATAAGTGGCGAACAATGGAAATCTCACGGAATTAAAACTGAGATAAGAAATCCCCTTACCTCAAGTCTGACTTGTCTTGTTCGTTACTTTATATTCCTAAATACTAAACATTGGTAAATTTATAATTGAAAAATTAATTCATTTAAAGTTTATTATTCAATTCATATCACATATTATCATGTTATAATAATTAGTTAATTATGTGAGTTCATATCATACGTTTTGTCGATGTTCGGTACATGACTCAAAAATAAACTTGTTTGAAGAGAATTGTCCATGTAGATATAAGTAAATCATCTTTGGAATGGTGTTCATGATTTAAATATCATATATATCCAGTATATATGTATTTAATAATATTCCATGATGTTTGGAGATAATAAATTAAATGTACCGTTCATATAGACGGTAGGTCGTATGTACGCATGAACGCTACTTTCATTTTTTGTCATATTAAGGGACAGTAAACCTAAATTAGACATAGATATATTATAATTACAGTATAATATATATTTTATATAGGTAACATAAGTTAATTAATTACATTCTTTGTAAATTCCATGTTTGGCATGAACGAGTCACATCACTTGAGGGGGCGGTTTTCCACACTTCCTCGTATGAAATTATCGCATTTGCACAACATGCAAAGAATAATAGTATGTTTTAAATGTAAATACAAAATAATAGAGATGAAATAGATATAATATCTATCATATATAAATATAGTGAAATATTAATGGCCACCAATAGAGGTGGTAGAAAATTATTGAACAATCATCGTTTCGTTAGGCCGTAATTCGCCATCCACCGAAACAGTATATTCTTTAGCCATTAGACGGATGTGTGTGTATGTTTAGGTAGAAGCCTTATCATAACAACATCCTAGTATATTCATGATACTGGTGTTATTATTGGATCAAATAAGAAGATGATATTGGTGAGTGGAGAATGAAAATAAAAGAAAGAAACTTGAGAGAAGACATTACATCTAAATCGGGTAACTCTTTTTGATTTGAGCCAAAGGCTTCCTTGGAAAGACTTATGCCAAAAGTGAGGCTTCTAGGAGTGAGATAGGGATGTGGAGAGATAATATGAGTAGTGGTTGGACGAGAAATGTACTTTAGAGGTGGGGGTAAGGGGGTAGTGGTGGGGTCCTTTATAAGAGGGAGGAGGATCACTTTTGGAATGTTTTGAAATGTTACTTTATTATAAAATGATTTTCGGATTTTAAAGATCCCACAATGATATATTTTGAGGATAAGGTGATAAGGGTTATAAATCCACCCATAAAATAGGTTTTATACAGGTGTATGTCTTATATTTTACCTAATTATTTCATTTTATTTAAATCGTTCATTAATGAGGTAATCACTTCATCATCATGGTGTCATAAATAAATTTATTTATTTAATGACTAAAAATTATAAAAAAATATCATGATTTAGGAAATATTTTTAGCTGTAAAATTAATATTAATAGTCTAATATAGCATTTATGTAAAAGAAATTAAATTTTTTTTTCTAAGGATATACAAAACACTGTTATATTTCTCTACTTTTTAAAACTTATGTCACAAATGTCACTATCACACCCATGTGAATCCATGGGCCCTCAAGTTTGTTAAAAGCTTCCCATGGTCGGAAATGACTCAAACAATAGGATTTGGACACATTTGAGGACATTTGATATTTTTATGATATTATTTTATTACCCTTAACTACTTGATTACTAATTATTCAAGATAATTAAAGATAATTACCATTGTTACTATTCATAATTTCTTAAAATAAATGATTCTTAATTACATAATTTGGACCTTATGATTCAAAATATGGAATCCATTTTATAAAATTCCAAACACAGAAACTGCAGTAATTAATTTAAAAATAATTCTCGTTTTCAAAACCAAAGACGGGTTTTTATGAAGTAAAATCTTTCAAAAGATTGATTTGTTTTTACAGCCGATTTAAAATTGAAAATACATACAACGACCAATATTGTATTAAATGATAAAAAATAATGTTACACATTAAAACAAATTATAATGACAATCTAAAAATATAAATAAATTGGATGAAAAGGTAGTTTTGATTTAAAATTTTGTATTTTTTACTATTCATTAAAAAATGAACATTATTGGAAAAATACCAAAAAATCACCATAAGATATATTTGATATTACAAATTAAAAAATAATTTCCATTTTACAAAATTAAAAATATATAAGTTTTATTAATAAATTATATAGTTAATTACAGTTGTCAAAACAAATAGCGTGTTTTTAAGAAACAATGTCTATCAAAACATTGACAGTTGATTATATCCATTTTCAAAGAGAAATTAAATCTAATGACCAAAATTAGATTAAATGGTAAAAAAATATTCTAATTACACTTTAAAACCAGTTATAAATATAATCTAACCATAGAAATAAATTAGATTAAAAGGAGGTTTGGAATTAAAACACAACATTTTTCACTATTCATTAAAAATGATCTTTATCAGAAAAAATATCAAAAATTTGAACAAATTAAATTTTTATGTCTTGATTCTAAAGAAGAATTTTATTTTGTCAAATATTACATATAAAAGTGACAAAACGTGGATTTAAAAAAGGTTTTCCAACAAAAGGCGGTTAATTGACCTTTTAAATAATATTAGAATATTTATGCTCAAAATTTGATTCATTCACATTTTAAGACTCTAACATTTATTGGATAAATGCAAAAATATTTAGAAAAAATATATAATCACATTTTCGTTAGTTCTATTCATTCTCGTTATTACAACATCTAGGCATTTACTACCATTTACAATAATATTATTATATTATTAGTGTGCATCGTAAGATTTCAAAGAAACTCGTTGTTTCATATTGGTACACCATCAAACATAGCATCCCCCTTAAAATAATATTAATATTTTATTCAGAAATATCAACATATATGAAAATGTCATATTCTTTATTTACCTAGGATGTTATAGATTATCCCACTTCGATATATGTATTACCCATCCTTCTAACTCTATAAAGATAGAGAATTATGAGATCCATATGTCTTAACATGGAGGGAAATCCTATATGGAGGGGATCCACCATGTGGATGGTCACTTGGAATCGATGATGTTCTTCTCATCACTGGTCATGTATGGTTTTTTTTCAAGCTTGTGTGAGGATCTGATGCGGGTGTTTTTAGTTCTTCAAAACTAAGTTATACCAATAGTTAAGAATCATTGGTATAGGCTCTAGAACCATTGGTATAAGGTATAAAAATGGTTCTATGAACCATGGGAATGATAGTCATCGATATATGTAATTACCAATAGTTTACTTTAAAATCATTGTTGTAGCTCAATAAATAATTTGAATACCCATGGTTTTCATAAAAACATTGGTATACATTAATACCATCAATTCCTAAAACAATGGGTATTGAGGCCTATCCAAAATTGATGTATACCAAGGGTTTTTGTGAATTGTGGGTATAGAGTCCTACACCCAATGTATAATAGTTTCACCATCCAATACCTCTCACAGAACCTACAAATAAATTATAAACCATGGTACACATTTAATATAATGAAATTATTATATATTTATCTTTTAATAATTAGGTTATCAATAATTTAAAAACCATTTACAATACTATTACATACATATACATTCCACACCATGAATCACTTTTAGTAATTAAACATCATCCAGACATGTCTCTTTAATATCAACTCAAAATTGGAGGGGACCAATATCTCCCTTATCTCGACCAGTTCCATCAAAATCATCACTAGGATTAACACATGGAGCATTAGCACCATCATCATCATCAAAACCACTTCCACTAGTAGTATCATCACCTCAACAGCCACTAAGACCCTCATTATCATCACATTGTTCATCAAATATAGAGATTTTGGTTTCCATTGATGAATCTAAAACATTAGTAGTCACTAATTCAAATGTTGAATATGTAGAAGACATAGATTTTAGTAACTTTTGGTGTTCATTTTACCTCCTTCATGAACATGTTTAGACATTTTCATTCCTTACCTACTTCTACATGACCATTTTATAGATCATTGGTGTGATATGTTTGAGAGGATCCTGATTAGGGCCAATAACTATTGGAGATGATGATTTTTCTTAGGCCGACATTAGACTCTCTCTTGTGTTCATCACCTAATACCAATCTCAAGTCATCATTTGGCACAATGTTTTCATCTTCTTTCACATTGAGGGACTTTAGGGTGTACTATTGAAAATATAAACTAGATATTTAATCTTGAATTACATATCAAAATCTAATATATCAATAAGAAGACTTACAATCCTTTATTTTTTTGTTTAAGTGAAATTCATGCTCAAATGGGAAGCTATGTTAGATTAAGAATACATTGAAAAGATCATTTTGAAGTAAATTTTTTTTTCTACATAGGATTTCAAAACAACCAATAATAAATTAAATTAAATATTGAAGAAATCCATCTAATAAAAAATCATATAAATATATAATCAGTGAGAAATTTAATAATACTTGAATAAAAAATCAATGTGTACTAATTAGAATGATAAACATTGTAATGAAATAGATTCCTCTAGTTCATTTAAGTCCAATTATAGTTGTGTTACGTTATTTAGTTATTTAGTCACTTGGTTATTTTTTCATTTTGCCATTTGGTTCATTTTTTGGGTAGATTGTTTGGTAATTTTTTCATTTAGTATTTTTCTCATTTGGACAATCAGTTAGAGTATTCTTCATATTTTTTTATGTGGACATTCGATTCATTTTGGGGAAGGGTGTTTCATTCACTAATGATTTATTTTATTTCATATATTTTTGTGTTAGATATTTTGGAATATTTGGATATTTTGTCATGTTGCTAGATTATTTTGTTCATTTTATGTTAGGTCACTTTGGTGGATTTGGTTTAATCCATTTTCTTTATTTTTTTTATAATTCTTTTTTGAGTTATATAATTTGGTTTATTTTGGAAATTTTTATATTGTTAAATTTGGTTTAGTTCTCTTTGGGTTTAGTCATTTGGTTCATCTTTGGGTTATTTCATATTTTAGTTAGGTTATTTATTTTATTTTGGGATTATCCATTTGATTCATTTTACGGTTATTTAATTTTTGTTTAGTTCATTTGGTCATTTGTTTATTATTTGATTAGAATAATTGGTTTACATGCGTTTAGGTTATTTGGTTTAACAAGGATTATGTTGTTTTGTTAATTTTTAATTTGATCTTTTTATTTTAGGTTATTTTGTTCAATTTTGGGTTGTCTTTATTTAACGTTAGTTTATTTTGTTAATTTTATGTTAGGAAATTTGGTTTATATTTTGGTTATATATTTTTTTGGTTTTTTATTTGGTTAATTTTTGTTGTTTTGTCATTAGATTGTTTTGGATTAAGTCATTTGATCAATTGTTCATTTTTTTAAGGACAATTAGATCATTTTTTGTTAAATTATTTATTTTTATTTGGGTTAGGTTATTTATTAAATTTTTTAGGGTAATCTCATCATCTAAGGATATGTAAATTGGTTACTTTTGGATTAGGTTATTTGGTTTATAATATTTTTTGAACTGAGAAATTATCAAATGTTTCCCTTGAGGAATGATAAATTCATTGAAGCATGATTTCAATGGTAGAAGGATTATAATGAAAAATCATTGAGGAGTTAAATTAATATCAATCAAGATAGTATTTCTAGATTTCATTGTGACTTTCAGTATATTTGGAGAAATAATGATAGCACACCCTGGATTAAGAAGGGGGAATTCATTCAAGATATAAAGTATAGATTAATGGGGAATATTCAATCTTAAATTAAAGGGATTTAGGATAATAAAACTTATATTTCACCACAAAAATCTAAATAAATGGGTAATTCTGACCTTTTTTATTGATGTGTCTTTTTCTAACTTCAATAATTGGACTATGTGAGTTTGATTGATGACTGTTTTAAGACTATTTTATTGATTTTTAAATCCTTTTTATGACTATTTATATTTTTATAATTCTTGAAAAGACAAATAAAATGAAATGAATAATTTAGGATTGGTTGATTCTATTAAATTAAGGTTATGTTGATTTCAATGGAAAAATGAATATTACATGTAAGAATATTTTATAGTTTATATGAAAACTATTTTTCCAAATTAGTTTACAATTTAAAAAATGAATATAAAATATGGAAATTTGAATTTAATTAACCTCAAATACTCAATTTTATATAAGATAAATTAAAATAGGAAAAATATGGTCGGTCTAATAATATCATTGTTGGATAAATAATTTATAAAAGTGTTGGATCCTCAACGTATGGAAAACATGTTGTTGAGAACATATCAAAACACCAAGCATCTAGTTTTGAAAAATCTAGGCAACTAAAACTCCAAAAAACAAAAAAAAAATATGATTAGGTCATTGGATGAACTATTATAATTTTTTTAATAAGTAAATAGATTCTTGTGGTTATTATTCAATAGTTTTTTATATCAAAAATATTCAATTTCACTTCTCTCTCACCCTGAAAAATCATGAATCCTATCTAAAAGAAATATCCCCCCAAATTTTGACTTCATCAAATAAATATATTATACTTAAGTAATGATATAAATATAGGTATTATTTCAATTCATATTAAATTACATGTCTCATCCCATGATTGGGAATTTTACTGTTCCCAAAAGTGTGAAAATACATCATATAATCCTTGGTATTTTTGTTTTTTCACGATGCATCGAAAAAATAAATATAATTAACAATAATAAAAATTTTAATGATAAGAATTAATAATTAAGAATAACTTAAACTCATTACTCTTCTAATATGTGATCACTCCTTGATATTGTGTTGTTGTAAATTCGATGAATATTGTTACACCCAATAAATCTGAACCGACATTAATATTCCAACCAACATACAAATTATTATTATATGATTTATCCAACACCCCAAGATCAATAAATCATGTGAGTTTAGTATCTTTTTCATCGGGAAAGTTAAACAGGTGATTTAATGAACATTTTATTTCATAAATATAAAATAATAAGATTGATATCAATTTAACAAATTTTCATACCAATATCTATGCCTATGATTTATCTATGATTTAATTACTGATATTCCTCCATGAGGCTGGTTTCACTAGAATGATATCAATGTACTTGGTTAAATATTCCATAAAACATCTAAAATGTCTGGTATTTTTTCCTATCTTTTGATTGTCTTCATTGTAATAAACCATTATTTGTGTGTGAAAATTCCTGGCCTTATGAATACATGTGTGCCCACATAACTAATTAGAAGATTCCAATGAATAATATAAAATAAAAAAATGATAATTAATACATATTATAATAGGAATAAAATGATTTGATATAATTTAAAAAACTTAAAAATACGGGATGAAGTATTCTCAATAGTCTCTAATGGATCTATGGGATGTCCTTGATTGGAAACCTCCAAAGGATGTTCCAATTCTAATGCATGCATTGTGTAACACCCCGACCCCAGTTACCCAGAGTTGGTGCATTATTACGTAACATTGTCATGATCACAAAAGATCAATTCTCGAATGACTGATTAGTTTAGTAGCCTTGGAAATACTAGATACATTCATAAATGTTACATTACATCATAAAGTGAAAAACTAAAATAACATAGTCTCCATTTTCCACAATCATATCCCCTTCAGACTATCCCTACAGGTCATTCATAAAATACTTCTCCACATCCTGGAAAAGGTAAAACATTGAAAGGGGTGAGCTATGATGCTCAGTAAGGATAACAATATAGCAGAAGCTTTCATAAATAAACACTAACATTTAAGGAAATGTTTAACTAAACAAAAGCCTTTTAAACATGAACATCAGCATAATATGGAAAATGTAAAATGAAATAATGACATTTACTTATTCACATGGATATTCTACTGGTCGAATAATCACATGCAATATCAATAACCACTTTCATAATGATGGAATGCATAATACCAGACTATCATAACCACGTAGCCAAGGCCTCATGCCAAGACTACAAATAATATTTTGTCAATGCCTCGTTCCAAGACACTAGTTTGTCTCATGAGACCTGCCGATGCATCGAGGAGCTATAGCGGGCTCCACCCGTCACTTATTATGTCCAATGCATTCCTTATATGAATAGATTTAAACATGTCATAAACCATAACATAATTGTATCATATAAATCATTCATAAAGGAAACATAATATTTCCACATTTAAATCAGCAGATATCAGTACAACACATTGGTATAATAAAACATTATCAAAACCATTTTCAATACCAAAATAAAAGAAAAGTAAAACATTATATTTATTTTTCTTTCAAATAAAGTTATAGCTTGTAGAGGAAGCCAAAACTCAAATAATGGTCACGGCGGCAGAGAAGTCATTATCGCCACATACGTACGACAAAAAAACATTCCCTTTTGTCATTTAGTACAACCAATCATATAAAAAATATTCCTTTTGAATAAATGTAAAATTCAAAGGAGTTTATACACCGTATAAAAGAAAGTTTTGTATAAAACAAAATATGCCTCAATGAAAGGAGATTCAGACGAAGTCCCTTAAAAAGATCATTGTTTTAAATAAAATAAATCTATTATGTGTATTCAATATAAGTACACATAATGAAAGTATAAATACAATATAGGACATAATAATATCATTACATAATTTGAAAGTAGGAGATTAACCCAAAGAATAGAAATTGGGTAAAGAAGTTCCCTTACCTCATGTCCGACTTGACTCGATTGTTCTTTAACCTCCTGAATAATAAAATAGAGTTAATTTATATTTTCTTAAAAACCTTTTCCATGTTCATTATTCCTTTTATATCACTTATTACCATGTTATGAACATTATGTAATTACTTAAGTTAATAACGGTCATTTTGTCGATCTTTGGTACTTGAGTCAAAAATAAACTTCTTTTAATTACAAGTTGTTCATGTGGTGAAATATCCATTATATCCAGAATTATATAAATGATTTAGATATAATATATATCTAGTATATACATTCATTCATAATATTACGTAACATTTTCAGGTAAGAAATGAAATGCACCGTTCATGGAGATGGTAAGCCGTACGTACGCATGAACGCTACTTTCATTTCTATTTCGTATTTAATGGACTGAAATCATAATTATATAAAGTTATATTATAATTACAGTATAATATAATGGATAATACCATTTAATCCATCCTTTATACATCCCACCTATGGCATTAACGATTCAAATCACTTTGTGGGGGTGGTAGTCCGCACTTCCTAAAAAGAAGATATCACGTTTACCCATAATGGAAACCATAAAGGTATGACATAAATGAAAAATACAGAAGCTTAAGTAAAACATAAACATATTATATATAATATATAAATATAGTGACATCTTAATGTCCACCTTTGAAGGTGTTATATCAGTGTTGAACAATCATCATTTAGTGAGGCAGAAATTCGCCATCCACAGAAACAGTATGTTCTTTAACCATTAGATGTAGGTGTTTGTAAGTTTATCTCGAATACATCTTATAAAAAAATCCTAGTATATTGAGGATACTAATGTTTTTACAAAAGAAATTAATAAAAAGAGTTTAGGGGGTTGTAGAAGCAAAATAAAGCATAAGAACACAAGGAAAAACACTACCTTTAAAACGGGTAACTCTTTTTGAATTGAGCTCAAAGGCTTCCTTGGGAAGACTTCTGCCCAAAGTGAGGCTACTAGGAGTAAGACTGGGATGTGCAGAGATGAAATGGTTAGGGTATGGCCGAGCCAAAGGCTTGAGAGGTGTGGGTAAGGTGGTAGAGGTGGGGGCCTTTTATAAGAGGATAGGAGGGGCACTCTTGAAAAGTTATAAAAGGTTACTTTATTATAAAATTATTTTCAGATTTAGAAGGTCCCAAAATTATATATTTCTAGGATAAGGTGATAAGAGTTTGAAATAAAACCATCCATAGGTTTTTGACATGTGTAGGTCTTAGATTTTACATTATCGTTTCATTTTATTTAAATCGTTAAATAATGAGGTAATCGCTGCATCATCATGGTGTCATAAATTATTTAATTTATTTAATGTCTAAAAATTATAAAACAAATATCATGATGTAGTAAATCTTTTTATATTTATAATGAATATTTATAGTAGAAAATATGACTTATATAACCCCATTTAATAATTGTATTAGTAAAGCAACTCATGTTTGTGACATTTTTATTTTAACATTAAATAAAACGTTTTTAATGTCATTTTCCTACCAAAGTGGCACCATGGGGTCCCCAAGTTGACCCATGGATTTTCTTGGTCGTCCATGACACATAAAATAGTGGTAGGACATGTTTCAATGTCATTTCATATTATTATAACATTATCTTTACCTTAAATTTCACTAATTACTTTTAATCGCGATTAATAAAACAAAAAAGTTACTATTCACCAAAAAATTATTTTAATCCCATTGAGCCAAATTTTACATCCTAATGACAACCATGTATGTTGGATTTTTGAAATTAAATTCATAGAAGGGGTAATGTTTCATTTAAACAAAAAACCAGTTTTTAACTACCACTTAGTGGTTTCACTATTCATCAAAAATTGAAGTTTTTCAGAACAATGCCAAAATTTCAACCTAAGATATAATTGATATTTTGAATTCAAAAAATATTTCTGTTTTAAAAAATTCCAAACATATAAGTTTCATTAATAAATTTTATAATTAATTCACGTTGTCACAACAAATAGCGCGTTTTTAAGAAACAATATATATCAAAATATTGACAATTGTTTGTGTCCAATTTCAATGTTAAATTAATTCTAATGACCACCATTGGATAAAATGGTAAAAATATATTCTAAATATACTTTAAAACCACTAAATAGTATAATTTATCACTATAAATTATTTTGATTAAAAAAGTTGTTTTATGTATTTTTCACTATTCATAAAAAATTGGAAGTTCTCGGAATATTACAAAAAATTCAACATAGGATAATTTCGATATTACGAATACAAAAATGAAGTCCATTTTGAAATATAAAATTTATATAATTTCAAAAAGTTGGTATTACTATTCATAACTACTACTTTTATTGGTCCCGGTGTGTTAGAACTCAAGGTTGCGTTCAACACACACTACTCTATTATTCAAAGAGGAGCGTACCATAGAAGCTTGGGGTGTTACATTCTCCCATCCTTCAATAAATTGCGTCCTCTTAATTTAATTTTTCATTGAAAATAGAATGTTGAAAATAGAAAATACCTTTGTGGAAAACCCACATCGGAAATAAGGTTAATAAAAATATAACATTAAAAGAAAGAAAGAGAAGTACAAACGTCACCCGAGATAGCCCATACTATGATTCTATGAAAATATGGATATGGAGGAAAAACAAACCATCAATGTCTGATGGAGAGTGGTAGAAAACAGGATTAGGAGAATGTTAACCACAAGAAAATCACAAACTTGTGATTGTTTAAATGGTCATTGAATCCCCAGTTGGAAAAGTTAACCGAAAACATTTTTGTTTTAAGTTACATTTCATAAATTTGAGGAATTTATTTAGGATATTTACTAAGAATAAAAGGAAATATACTTAATTGTCATGTATACTTTCATTCTTTAATAAATTTTTACCACAAACTCATCATTCACTCCAAAAGGTAATAGAACTAAAAATATTATATTTCTCATAATTGTATAAGGTTACAAATATTAAAACATACCATTTAGATTAGGAAAACTATTTTTTAATAACGAGGGACTTCCTGTAGGCTAGTGGTAGGTAATAAAGGCCTGTCGCACTATGGTTGTGGGTTCGATTCCTGCAACTTTGTCCGATGCGACAGTTATCCCCCGACCTGTAGGTTGTACTTTTCCTAAAAATATAGTGTTATAATATTCCAAAAGTAATCTTCAGAAATGTTTTAACTTTAAACAATACTATCCAATGTTCAACTTAATCCATTCCAACCTTTATAGTTATCCAAAATACCTCTACCTCGACTTTCTCTAAAAGGACTCTAAATTCCAAAATCAATTGTAACATCAGATTCCCCAAACAAAGTAATGTTTCTCTTATTGTCACATACTAAAAATATGATTACCTTAATCATATTAAAACCTTAATTAAATCAAAAAGTACTACAATACAATCCTTATATATGTCACGACCCGTCCTCGGGGCCCGTGCCGTGACTACCCCAAGACCGCCTTCCATAGTCCAGCGGATGGAGACTAGCACCAAAGGCGTAAATTCCGATAACTAGGAAGGAATTGCCTTTATAAAATTAGACAAAACACCACAGAGTACAAGCGGATGTAAAAAACTAAGTACAAAAGGAAGTGCTGAAAAGTAAATGGTCCAGAATACAAACCCAATCCAAAGTACAGCTACAACTGAAAAAAAGTACAATAGAAAAGACAAACAGCTGGAAGAATAGAAGCAGCTCCTGGGTCGTCCTCCTCGGATCCTACCTGAAGGGAAGGTACAGATAGCGTAGCTCCTGGATCATCCACCACGGATCCTACCTGAAGGGTAGGTATAGATAGCCTCCACAATTCTCTTTCCCGTCAACCTCCTACGAGTGTCTTCTTGTCGTGAAGTCCACCACCGGATATTGTCTCATCGTGAGGTCCACCTCCGAGTACCGTCCAGTCCTCGAACACTCGGCCTCTATCTGCGTTGCCCGTCGTCTGAAACCAACACAATGAGGTGCGAGCATAGCCTGTGCAGGGGTGAGTATAACGATACTCAGTAGGGACCCCGAGACCCTCAAGCTCTCACTAAATCCAACAAAGATAACCCCTATGAAAGATCTCAACATATAACCGCTACTTAGGTATATACCCATACATATACCTAAGTTATCAAGTAACCCATCTCAATCAGGAGGAAACAAAAGATTATGAAATACATGGATAACCACTACCCAGGTATATGCACATACATATACCTAAGTTAACAAGCGACCCATCTCAATCAGGAGGTAAAGACAAAGATCAAAGACTCAGCTCAAACCAGGATTTTCATTATCGAAACCATAACTATTGAAGAGCCCCGTCTCTAGATTGTACAGTGGTCCTGTCACGACTCCGAGGTACTGATCAATAACCGAAGACTGCTGAGGTACTCCTCCTATCGAGTACCGCGGGTCAGCCACCCAAACATAGTAGTGCTTCCCGCCGGGGTATGCCACCCAAACATAGTAGTGCATCCCCCCTATTAGCCTGCAGTGGTACTCTCCGGACGAGTACCACGGGTCTGCACTGTCACACAGAAGTGCTCTGTCCTCCATGGGTCCGCACCCAAACAAAGTAGTGCTCCGTCCATTGGGCTAGTCGACTCACACCAAGTCCAGTCGGTCAAGCAGTCGTTAGGTCTCAGTCGGCTACACGGTCTCTGTACTCCGTACGCTCATCTCTAGGAGGGTCCGATCGATGAGCTACAGTTCGATAATCCAAGTATCTCAAAGTCCCACGAAGAAGTATCTCAAAGGGCCGCCTCGTCATAGGGGTCTCAACGCAATAGACTACGCATCAATCGGACACCCGGTCTGTCAGTTATTAGCTTTTTCGTCCCAGGGGCCCGGTTGGTTTCGTGTGCGAACCATCCCGACTGTATCTCATATATACCCCGAACTCCCATAGGGTATACTCATAGGGACCGTATCTCAACGTGATCACCAATGCCGCTGATGGTTCGTCAAACGGACGTCCGGTCTGAAAGTTATCATCTTTTCCATTTGAGGGGCCCGGTTGGATTTCGGGTACAATACAACCCGGCCACTATCTGACTAAAAACAAAAATCAGGATAAGTATTCCAAAAGTTCTTTCTCATCAAGAGGAATCCAACAAAGTTTACGGAAAGTCAATCGGACGTCTGGAGCTCAAGATATAAGCGTTTCCGCTCTGAGGGCCCGGTTGGTTTCGTGTTCAAAACAACCCGGCCATACCCAAAGTTCTTCGAAACCTTGAGTGTAATATAATGAAACGACCACCTCGATCCAAGTATCGCTACAGAACTGACGGTGCATCAATCGGAGGTCCTTGGCCCATGATATGAGCATTTTAACGGAAACTGCCCGAAAATAGGGGGTTCGGGCCCGGTTCGACCCGGCCCAACACCCCCTGGGTGGGCCCGAACCGGGTCAACCCGAACCGGGTCCGGGTCCGGCCAGCTTGGGCGTGGCCTGTCCCGGCCTGGCTTGCGCAGCCCGGCCTGGCGCTGGCGCTGGCGCGGCGAGGCGCCCGCGTGGCCAGCGGGTGCGGGGGTTACAAACCCCTTCGGTCGATGTATCCGGCGCGGCGTTGAGTTGCACTGCTCCACTTCCGGAATGGCTAAGACGTTCTGGTTCGGCCTACCGTCATGGATCAACTGCGGTGGTTCCGTTCCGGCAGCGCGCCGCCACCGCCGGTCGTCGGGGCCACCGCGCTAGCGTGGCACGCCGCCGCCGCCTTCCGCTGACCACCGGAGTTGCTCCTATGGCTCGTTTTCAATTCTGTCTTCGCCTATGGTCCTCCCAGGACAATCCCTTCGCTTCAAGGCCTTCAAATCGCCCACGCGTCCCGTTCTTCCTTGGCCCAACGTTCCGTACGCCAAATAAACAAACCGCGTCTCTTCGTGGTTTTCTGGTGCTGCGTGACGGTGCCGCGGCTTTGTTCGGCTTCAACGGCATGGCGCGACGGCACCGCGCATCCTTGCCGCATGATCCCGCGCGGTGTGACGGCACCGTGCCATCCCCATTCCAAACCACAACAAGTTCAACAACAAAATTATGGGAGGAGGGTCGGCCGTGTTTGTGCGCCCCCCCCCCCATTAATCGAAATCAAGCGGTCCAATTTGAAATGAGCAACGACGACCGAAGAAATCAAGAACAACAACAACAAAATTCCCTACCTCGAAAAGATGTCGCATGTCGTCGAGCCGCGGGAAAAGGAAAGCGTCGTGATGATCAGTCGTCGCGGAGGATCGGTGTCGATTCCGTTGACGTCGGAGGAAGATCTTTCGTTGATGGCGATGTTCCCCGCGGTGGTGTCTTCTCCCTTGATGTGGAGGAAAAAGAAGAGAAGGTGTGCCTTTGGTGTCTTCGCGTTCTTCGTCGGAGGCGTTCATCGTCGAAGAAGAACCGTTAATCGTTGAAGATGCATCGTTCTTCGTCGGAGGGAAGTTCTCTTCTTTTTCACACCAAAGTTCTCCCAAAAACTCCAGAACGTTGTTAAGGTTTTCTCACACACCAAAAGCTCCAAAATAATATCCCATGATATTATTTTTATTCACACCTCCATGATTTTAAAATTCAAACCAAACCACATAATTAATTAAAGTGATTTGGCATGAATAAAGAGGAGAGAGGGGGAGGTGAATGGTCTCACATTAAAGGGAGTTTCAAGGGGTTCTGGGGAATGTGAAAATCTGGTGGCTCGTGTGGGCCGCACCTCTCATTTATTCTCCCAAGGGTAGTTACCAACCCAACTTCCACACAAAGGATGAAACTACTTAGAAGAAAAATAAAATTCGATTACAAATTTTATTTATTCTTCACTTACACCTCAAATATTAAACAACTCCTCCTGAGAAAATGCACCTTCGGAAAATTTCTTCTTAAGAAACTATCGGTGTTTCGAGTTCATTGGTTCCCTCGTATTTCAATTCCAAGCGCCAGTTTAAAAGTTAGGAAAACCCGCTCGTTCGTTCACTGAACGTACATGAGCCTAACTTTGGAAATTAATTCCGGGAACACCGGGCCTCGTAATGAGGTGCCGTCAGAAATTGAATTCTTGTAAAATCCCAAAGAAAATTAGGAAAAAAAATTCCCTTGAATTTTATGGGTCTTTACATTACTCTCATCTCAGGACTTTACGTCCTCATAAAGCTTTAACACAATCTAGGGATACAAAAGCGGTACTGAGCATGAATCTGAGCCTTTCGCTCCCATGTGCTAACCTGGAGGTTCTTGTACTGCCAGTGAAAGCGCACCCAAGGAATCGACCGTCCTTGTAGGATCCTCTCCTGTTGAACCTCAACCTCTACTGGAACCCCGCAAAAGTCACCCCATCGCTAAATTCTCATTCCCCATGGTCGATGACATGTGTCGGGTCAAGCACGTATCTCCTCAGTTGAGATACGTCGAAGTCATCGTGCACCCGGTGCTACTGAGGTGGATGGTTCAAGTGGTAAACCACCTCGCCTACCCAGCTGAGGACCTGAAATGGTCCGATGAACCTTGGAGATTACTTGTTGCCTTGGCCACATCTCTGTAAACCTCGTCGATGTGAGACCCGTATAAGGACGTGGTCATCATACTTGAACTCTAGAGGCTTCCTATCAGATCTGTGCAGTCTCATCTGCCATGATCCATAGGCGATCATTGCCCACTCCTACATCAGGACATAGCCGAGTCTGGTCCCTAATGTGTCACAGTGAACTACGTAACCAACACCCACAGGCTGGGCACACTAATCAACCCTGCTCCTAAAAGCTCTGCTAAAAGTGGTGCCGCAACTCTGGAAAATTTTGGCACAAAAGTAAGTTTGGCCATCTCCTGAGTGATCGAATGCACCCTCTTATGCATGATTCCATCCTATGCTGCATGGGTTTTCCTTTTCACCAACCAAGGAAAACCCCATCCCAACGTTATAGATAAACCACAACCTTTTTGCCTAATACAGTCAATCCGTGTATGAACTGTGGATCCAATCCATACTCAGAAAAACATTGTAAGGCCTCGACACTGCCACCAAGAGATTCCAACCCAAACTCTCACCTTGTGGGTCATATCACACTGTCGGCATAAGTGTGATTATAGATTCTCCTCCTAAAGTATCTCCAGAGGTGAGGGTCAAGTCTACAGATTACCAGAAACTCTAGGTCTGGGACAAGATTTGTGGAAGGAAGGAATGATTCATTTCAACGTCTGTTACTATGGAAGATAGTAGTGGACACAGACTGCCCCTCGAATCATTCTTAGAGCCATTGGGTCACTCTCCTTGACCACATGCAGCTACTCTCTTCCCCTGCCATCCAGCTCCCTGAGCCTGGCGGGGACTACAATGGCGGGTGATTGTAACATGTCGAAAAGTACACCACCACATGCTTCTCTCCTAGCTCCGCTTCCACGTTTTCTACTCTTCAGATTCATCTTTCCTTGACACTTCCTCTTCATGAAACATTTTACACGTCCATGTCTCTGATACTGACACCAGTTCGCATCTTCCCACTGTTAACATTCACTGGCTAAAACCGATCAGCCAAAGAACATTAAACCACAAAGGTTCTTTCTAGAAACCTAACATAAGTAGGAATGCATAGAGAAAAGAGTGCTTACTCAGATATCCATTAAACACACCTCGCTCTGTGGTCCGAGCTCTAAAGCACTAATCATATCGTAGTCATCAAGTACCAAGAACGATCGGTATGCCTCGATGTTTACTCAGCTTCTGAAACATCATCCTGCCGAAGCTGTATAAGCTCTAGAAAACATCCATCCACCTCCTCAAGCCATTCCTCAGCCGACTGTGAGTTGGGCTCACCTCGGAACATGGGGGCATATGATGTTGGAACACCTGTAAGGAATTAATCCTACATGTGTCACCTACCAGTACTGCCGGTTGTAACTACAGACCAACAAGTAGTAATGTATAGCTGACACACTACCTGAAGGCACTATCTCTGGCATCAGTCCACATACCGAAGCCTCATCACTATGCGGACCATCCTCATGGTCACTCACTGGAATACACTAGTAGCCAAGTCCACCACCCACTCTACTGATGTCTCAGCTAGGCGGAAAACTCTAGCAATCGCCTCCAGCCAGTGCTCTGCTGTCTGGGAATCTACCTCACATCGTATCCTCGGAGGCCGCTACTGCTGGAGCTCGTGCAACGCGCTCTTCCAGCGTGCACAGTTCGCTAGTAAGGTTGGTGGAATCTGCTGCCCAACAGGTGGTGGTGCTGCTGGTACACCACCCGAGGGTGCCAACATAGTAAAAATGGCCCCGCACCGGAGCCTCTCCGCTCGGTGGGTCGTCATCGAGTACTCTCTCGGAACTCTAACTGACTATCTTGCATGGAGATATCCTGAACAGATGCGACACGGTCAACGATTTATACCTGGTGAGCTGACCTGGTTTGATCTGACTTTAAAACTCTTGGAAACACACATGCAATCAGTGTTTTTTGTGCACAAAGTAGGAAATCAGTAGTCAGGGTCCTAGTTTACGGATACGTCGGCCGCCGTACCAACACTGGAATCCCTGAACTGAATACCACACTCAGTACCCTTAACATTATTACTTCACAGAAAGGGAATATCAGAGTTATTAGTTCTGCGGTAGAACCGACTCCTCTGATACCAATTTGTCACGACCCGTCCATGGGGCCCGTGTCGTGACTACCCCAAGCCCACCTTCCATAGGCCAGGCTCTGGCGACTAGCACCAAAGGCGTAAATCCTGATTACTGGGAAGGCATTGCCTTTATAAAAGTAAACAAAACACCATAGAGTAAAAGCGGAAGTAAAACACTAAGTACAAAAGGAAGTGCTGAAAAGTAAATGGGCCAGAATACAAACTCAATCGAAAGTACAGCTACAACTGAACAAAAGTACAACAGAAAAGACAAACTGCTGGAAGAATGGAAGCAGCTCCTAGGTCATCCTCCACGGATCCTACCTGAAGGGTAGGTACAGATAGCGTAGCTCCTGGATCATCCACCACGAATCCTACATGAAGGGAAGGTACAGATAGCATCCACAACGCTCTCACCCGTCAACCTCCTCCAAGTGTCGTCTCGTCGTGAAGTCCACCACCAGATACTGTCTCGTCGTGAGGTCCACCTCCAGGTACTGTCCAGTCCTCGAACACTCAGCCTCTGTCTGCGCTGCCCGTCATCTGCAACCAACACAAAGAGGTGCGGTCATAGCCCGTGCAGGGGTGAGTATAACGATACTCAGTAGGGACCCTGAGACCCTCAAGCTCTCACTAAATCCAACAAGGATAACCTCTAAGAAAGATCTCAACAGATAACCTCTACTTAGGTATATACCCATATATATACCTAAGATACCAAGTAACCCATCTCAATCAGGAGGAAACAAAAGATTATGAAATAAATGGATAACCACAACCCAGGTATATTCCCATACATATACCTAAGTTAACAAGTGAACCATCTCAATCATGAGGTAAACACAATGATCAAAGACTCAGCTCAAACCAGGATTTTCATTATTGAAACCATAACTACTGAAGAGCCCTGTCTCTGGAGTGTACAGTGGTCCTGTCATGACTCTGAGGTACTGCTCACTAACCTAATACTGATGCGGTACTCCACCTATTGAGTATCGCGGGACAGCCACCCAAACACAAAAATGCTTCCCGTCGGGGTATGCCACCCAAATACAGTAGTGAATCCCCCCTATTAGCCTTCATAGGTACTTTCCGAATAAGTACCGCGGGTCTGCACTGTCACACAGTAGTTCTCCATCTGCCATGGTTCTGCACCCAAACAAATTAGTGCTCCGTCCACTGGGCTAGTCGACTCACTCCAAGTCGAGTCGGTCAAGCAGTCGTCAGGTCTCAGCCGGCTACACGGTCTCCGTACTCCGTATGCTCGTCTCCGGGAGGGTCCGCTCCACGAGCTACAGGTCGATACTCAAAGTATCTCAAATTCCCACGAAGAAGTATCTCAATGGACCGCCTCGTCATAGGGGTCTTTATGCAATAGACGGCGCATCAATCGGACGCCCGGTCTGTGAGTTATTAGCCTTTTGTCCCAGGGGCCCGGTTGATTTCGTGTGCAAACCAACCCTGCCATATCTCATCTGTACCCCGAACTCTCATAGGGTATACTTATAGTGACCGTTTCTCAGCGTGATCACCAACGCCACTGACGGTTCGTCAAACGGATTTCTGGTCTGGAAGTTATCAGCTTTTCCATTCCAGGGGCCCGGTTGGATTTCGGGTACAATCCAACCCAGCCACTATCCAACTGCAACAAAAAATCAGGAAAATTATGCCAAAAGTTCCGTCTCATCTAGAGGAATAAAATAAAGTTGAAGTCACGTCAATCAGATGTCCGGGGCTCAAGATATAAGTGTTTCCGCTCCGAGGGCCCGGTTGGTTTCGTGTTCGAACCAACCTGGCCATACTCAAAGTTCTCCGAAACTCTGAGTGTAATATACCGAAACTACCACCTCGATCCAAGGATAACTACGAAACTGACGGTGCGTTGATCGGAGGTCCATGGCCCATGATATGAGCATTTGAACCGAAACTGCCCAAAAATAGGGGGTTCAGGCCCGGTCTGACCCGGCCCGAGACCCCCTGGGTCAGCCGGAACCGGGACTGGGTCCAGCCTGCTTGGGCGCGGCCTGGCCCATATGTCGCGGACCGGCCCGGCCTGCACGGCCCATCCCGGCCTAACGCTGGGGCTGGCGCGGTGCAGTGCCCTCATGGCCAGCGGGTGCGGGGGTTACAAACCCCCGCGGTCGATCTAACCGGCACGGCTTTAAACCACGCCGCTCCGCCTCTGGAACGGCTAAGCCATTCCGGTTCGGCCTGCCACCGCGGCTGAGCCGCGGCGGTTCCATTCCGGCGGTGCGCCGCCGCCGCCTGTCATCAGCGCCGTCGCCGCCTTCCGCTGACCACCGGAGTTGTTCCGGTGGTACGTTTTCAATTCAGTCTTCGCGTACGGTCCTCCTGGGACCTGCCCTTCACTACAAGGCCTTCAAATCGCCCCTGCGGCCCATTCATCCATGGCCCGACGATCTGTACACCAAATAAACAAGCCGTGTCTCTTTTTGGTTTTCCGACAAGTCATGACGGCGCCGCGGATTTGTTCAGCTTCAACGGCGCGGCGCGACGACGCCGCGCATCCTTGCCGCATGATCCTGCATGGTGTGACGGCACCACGCCATCCCCATTCCAAACCACAACAAGGTCTACAACAAAATTAAGGGGGGAGGGTCGGTCGTGTTTGTGCTGTCCGGCCCCCTCCCGTTAATCGATATCGAGCGGTCCAATTTGAAACGAGGAACGATGAAAGAAGAAATCACGAACAACAACAACAAAATTCCCTACCTCGAAAAGACGTCGCATGTTATCAAGCCGTGGGAAAAGGCATGTGTCGCGATGATCAGTCGTCGCGGAGGATCGGTGTCGATTTCGTTGTCATCGGCAGAAGAGCCATCGTGGATGGCGACGTTCCCCGCGGTGGTGTCTCCTCCCTTGACGCAGAGGAAGAATAAGATAAGGCGCGTCGTCGGTGTCTTCGCATTCTCCATCGGAGGCGTTATTCATTGAAGAAGAACCGTTAATCATTGAAGATGCGTCATTCTTCGTCGGAGGTATGTTCTCTTCTTCTTCACACCAAAGTTCTCCCAAAAAATCCAGAATGTTGTTAAGGTTTTCTTACACACCAAAAGCTCTAAAATAATATCCCATGATATTATTTTTATTCACACCTCAATGATTTTAAAATTCAAACCAAACCACATAATTAATTAAAGTGATTTGGCATGAATGAAGAGGAGAGAGGGGGAGGTTAGTGGTCTCACATTAAAGGGGAGTTTTAAGGGGTTATGGGGAATGTGAAAAGGTGGGGGATCGTGTGGGCCCCACCTCTCATTTATTCTCCCAAGGGTAGTTACCAGCCCAACTTCCACACAAAGGATAAAACTACTTAGAAGAAAAATAAAATTGGATTACAAATTTTATTTATTTTTCACTTACACCTCAAAAATTAAACAACTCCTCCCGAGAAAACACACCTTCAGAAAATGTCTTCTTAAGAAATTACTGGTGCTACAAGTTCATCGGTGCCCTCGTATTTCAATTCTGAGCATCGGTTTAAAAGTAAGGAAAAATCGCTCGTTCGTTCACTGAACGTACCCGAGCCTAACTTCGGAAATTAATTCCGGGAACACCGGGCCTCAGAATCTGGCACCGTCAGAAACTACATTCTTGTAAAATCCCAAAGAAAATTAAGAAAGAAATTTCCCTTGAATTTTACAGGTCTTTAAAATATATATAACATTATTCTTATAACCATAATATAATCCTTGAGTCCAAAAGCACCAATACATTAATTATTCCACATCAACTATAGTAACAGCATAAGATTGTCCTTGATCCCTTGGAATTTTCTGAGGTATGTTTCCCTGACGCTTAGGATATTCATTTTCATAATGCCTCATTTCCCTACAATTTTAGAATTCAAAATTGATAGCCTCTTTCTTTCCCTTGCAATCACGTGCCGGGTGACCTTTTTCTCCACATTTATAACAAACTCCCATTCCTTTTAGGAAAGTACCAGGTTGATTCTTCCCACAATTATCGCATAATGGAAAATCATTCTTTCCCTTTTTTCCTTTATCTGTCTCTTGTTCCATCGTTTTGTTCTTCTCTTGCTTTACTTTATTTTCATAAGATTTAGAGAATTCCTTTTCTATCTTGATATCACACGAGACTATATCTTCGTATGTTGAGAAATATGGTGATACTAATGCTCGATGGAGAAACGGTTTTAACCCATCAATGAAATGATCGATCTTACTTCTTGGGTTACGTATATAATCTATAACATGCCTCGCTAACCTTGTAAAGTTAGCCTCATACATTTCGACATTCTCATCCTCCTTCTACCTCAGACTCAGAAATTTCCTTTCCATATCTGCTCGATGGTCATGTGGAAAGTATTTTCTAAGAAAATTTCCTTAAAATCCCTCCATTACATACATGATACTTCTTTATCTTCCTTTGTGTTTTGAATCAGTGACCACCATTGATTGGTATCTCCAGTGAGGCGGTAAACTTCCATGACAACTTTCTCCTTTTCGCTACTCCCCAAGGCGTGGAATATTTTCTCTAAGGAGTTTATCCATTGCTCAACTACTAATGGATTTGTACCCCCATTAAATTTTGGTAGTTTTTGCCTCAGGAATCATTCTAACATTGATCCTCCACGTTTCAGATCAATGTGCTCCATACAAGTAAGGTTATTATTCATAACCTGAGTGAGTTCTCCCAGTACGGCGATTAGCTGATCAGCACCAGTTGTATCACCAACTCCATTATAATTATCTTGAGTAGGGGGGAAATCCCTACATGGATTGCATGCATTGATATGGTTTTCATTCCTTCCACTAGGCGCCATTTCTAAACAATTTCATAAAATAGATTAGTTTATGAATCGAAATACATAACAACAAACTTGAAAAACACTTAACATAAATTGAACTATTTATGGGTATAATCCATAATCATAAAAAAAATTACTTTGAGGAAGTATATACTCATAACCCTTTATAGTGGTTTGTAATGAAAAATTAGAATTATCCCAAGCATATCTCCTGGGATTGTCGTAACCAAGAGCACAACAAGGCCTGTTTTTGTGCACTAGTTCCCATTCGAGTCTATCTCAAAGCGGTGTTTTTGGGTTTTACCCCTAGGTACATCTGTGCCAGAGCCGGCTCTACCTGGTCGTATCCAGACAGGGATGTATTTCTTGGAAAACTCACAAAATCTCTATAATATCAAAATTCTAGAAAGTTATTCTATACTATTCCTCAAACTCTATCTTAGGGATATGTGATCTAATCAGAGTTTATCAAAATCCAGCTTCCAACGTTAGTACTAAACTACCTCTGATACCAACTGTAATGCCCCAACCCCAGTTAACCAGAGTCGGTGCATTTTTACGTAACATTGGCATGATCATAAAAGATCACGTCTCGAAAGACCGATTAGTTTAGTAGCCTTGGAAACACTAGATACATTCATAAATGTTACATTACATCATAAAGTGAAAAACTACAATAACATAGTCTCCATTTTCCACACTCATATCCCCTTCAGACTATCCCTGTAGGTTATTCATAAAATACTTCTTCACATCCTGGAAAAATTAAAACAATGAAAGGGGTGAGCTCTGATTCTCAGTAAGGATAACAATATAGCTGAAGCTTTCATAAATAAACATAAACATCTAAGGAAACGTATAACTAAACAAAAGCCTTTTAAACATGATCTTCAGCATAATATGGATAAAAGTAAAATGAAATAATTCCATTTACTTATTCACATGGATATTCTACTGGTCAAATAATCACATGCAATATCAATAACCACTTTCATAATGATGAAATGCATAATGCCAGACAATCATAACCACGTAGCCAAGGCCTCATGCCAAGACTACAAATAAGATTTTGTCAAGGCCTCATGCTAAGACACTATTTTGTCTCATGAGACCTGACGATGCATCGAGGAGCTATAGCGGGCTCCGCCTGTCACTTATTAAGTCCAATGAATTCCTAATATAAATAGGTTTAAACATATCATAAACCATAACATATTTGTATCACATAAAACATTCATAAAGGAAACATAAGATTTCCACATTTAAATCAACATATATCAATACAACACATTTATATAATAAAACTTTATCAAAAACCATTTTCAATAGCAAAATAATAGAAAACTAAAACATGGTATTTATTTTTATTTCAAAAAAATTTATAGCTTGTAGAGGAAGCTGAAACTCAAATAATGGTCACGACAGCGGAGAAATCATTGTCGCCTCATACGTACGACAAAAAAACATTCCCTTTTGTCGTTTAGTTATACCTGTTGTATAAAAAATATTCCTTTTGAATAAATGTAAAAGTCAAAGGGTTTTATACACCGTATAAAATAAAGTTTTGTATAAATCAAAATATGCCTCAATGAAAGGAGATTGAGACGAATTCCCTTACAAAGATCATTTTTTTTAAATAAAATAAATCTATTATGTGTATTAAAGATAAGTACAAATAAATAAAGTAAAAAATACAATATAGGACATAATAATATCATGACATAATTTGAAAGTAGGAGATTAACCCAAATAATAGAAATTGGGTTAAGAAGTTCCCTTACCTCATGTCCGACTTGACTCGACCGTTCTTTAACCTCCTGAATAATAAACTAGAGTTAATTTATATTTGTTTAAGAACCTTTTCCATGTTCATTATTCCTTTTATATCACTTATTACCATGTTATGAACATTATTTAATTATTTATGTTAATAACGGTCATTTTGTCGATCTTTGGTACTTGAGTCAAAAATAAAATTCTTATAATTACAAGTTGTTCATGTGGTGAAATATCCATTACATACAGCATTATATTCATGATTTATATATAATATATATAATACATATCTATTATATACATTCATTAATAATATTACGTAACATTTTCAGGTAAGAAATGAAATGCACCGTTCATGGAGACGGTAAGCCGTACGTACGCATGGACGCTACTTTCATTTCTATTTCGTATTTAATGGAATGAAATCATAATAATATAAAGATATATTATAATTCCAGTATAATATAATGTATAATACCATTTACTCCATCCTTTATACATCCCACATATGGCATTAACGATTCAAATAACTTTGAGGGGGCGGTAGTCCGCACTTCCTAAAATGAAGATATCGCGTTTACACATAATGGAAACCATAAAGGTATTCCATAAATGAAAAATACAGAAGCTTAAGTAAAACATAAACACATTATATATCATATATAAATATAGTGACATATTAATTTCCACCTTTGAAGGTGTTATATGAGTGTTGAACAATCATCATTTCGGGAGGCAGAAATTCATCATCCACAGAAACAGTATGTTCTTTAACCATTTGATGTAGGTTTCTGCAAGTGTAGCTCGAATAATTCTTATAAAAACATCCTAGTAAGTTGAGGATACTGTTTTTGTTACAAAAAATTGAATAAAAAGAGTTTACGGGGTTGGAGAAGCAAAATAAAACATAAGAACACAAGAGAAAACACTACCTTTAAAACGGGTAACTCTTTTTGATTTGAGCTCAAAAGCTTCCGTGGGAATAATTATGCCCAATGTGAGACTTCTAGGAGTAAGAGTGGGATATGTAGACACAAAATGGGAAGGGGTTGGCCGAGGCAAAGGCTTTATTGGTGGGGGTAAGGTGGTAGAGTTGGGGGCCTTTTATAAGAGGAGAGGAGGGGCACTGTTGGAAAGTTATAAAAGGTTACTTTATTATAAAATGCTTTTCAGATTTAAAAGGTCCCAAAATTATATATTTCTAGGATAAGGTGATAAGAGTTCTAAATACACGCATCCAATAGGTTTTTGAAATGTGTAGGTCTTAGATTTTACATTATCGTTTCATTTTATTTAAATCGTTAAATAATGAGGTAATCGCTGCATCATCATGGTGTCATAAATATTTTAATTTATCTAACGTATAAAAATTATAAAAAAATATCATGATGTAGGAAATATTTTTATATTTATAATTAATATTTATTATCAAAACTATGACTTGTATAACCCCATTTATGAATTGTATTAGTAAAAAAACTCATGTTTGTGACATTTTTATTTTAACATTAAATAAAAAGTTTTTAATGTCATTTTCCTACCAAAGTGGCTCCATGGGGTCCCAAAGTTGACCCATGGATTTTTTTGGTCGTACATGACTCATCCAATAGTGGTAGGACATGTGTAAAGGTAATTTCATATTATTATAACATTATCTTTACCTTAAATTTCACTAATTACCTTTAATCGCGATTAATAAAACATAAAAGTTACTATTCACCAAAAAATTATTTTAATACCATTGAACCACATTTTACATCCTAATGACAACCATGTATATAGGATTTTTGAAATTCAATTCATAGAAGCGGTAAATTTTCATTTAAATGAAAAACCAGTTTTTAACTACCACTTAGTGGTTTCACTATTCATCAAAAATTGAAGTTTTTCAGAACAATGCCAAAATCTCACCCTATGCTATAATTGATATTCCAAATTAAAAAATTATGTCTATTTTAAAAAATTCCAAACATATTAGTTTCATTAATTAATTTTATAATTCATTCCCACTGTCACAACAAATAGCGTGTTTTTAAGAAACAATATATATCAAAATATTGACAATTGTTTATGTCCAATTTCAATGTTAAATTAATTCTAATGACCACCATTGGATAAAATGGTAATAATATATTCTAATTATACTTTATAACCACTCAATAGTATAATTTATCACTATAAATTATTTTGATTAGAATAGTTGTTTTAAGTATTTTTCACTATTCATAAAAAATTGGAAGTTCTCAGAAAATTACAAAAAATTAAACATAGGATAATTTTGATATTAAGAATACAAAAATGAAGTCCATTTTGAAATATAAAATTTATATAATTTCAAAAAGTGGGTATTACTATTCATAACTGCTACTTTTATTGGTTTCGGTGTGTTAGAACTCGAGGTTGCGTTCAACACACACTACTCTATTATTCAAAGAGGAGCGTACCGTGGAAGCTTGGGGTTTTACACATTGGGTCATCATAATATAGTGGAGTTGATGAATAAGGAACAATATCTTCATATCCAAGATGGATAGTGGGAAATGGAGGTAGTGTAGACATGGTTGGATAAGGATTTAAGGGTTATGGATACATCATAGGATATGGATATGGAATAAGTGGGAACATCACTAGAGGTGATGTTGGAAAGGTATGAGAAGTAGAGTCTAAATAAGATGATTTTGGAGGCACGGGTGGGAACATATCTGGAGGATAAAGTTTACAATGAAAATGTTTGGTAGATGGGATGTATGTTGGCTGTTCAGATTGTGAATGGTTATAAAGGGTGAACTGTATAGTTTTAGGAGCACCCCCCCTTGGACACATACTAGAAGAATTAGGAGAAGTTAACTCTGGTTCAGATTAATTCCGCTAAAAAATTATAAAGAATAAGAACATGAACATGAATTTAATGTTGAACAAAAATATTATAATTATTATACATACCAAGGGAGCCATAGGAGGCAACACAAGCTTATGCATTCATCAATCATTATTAGAAAATATTCTCCATCATATTTCATCAATATATTTCATAATCTTCCTAAAGATCAAATGAAATTTTTTTATAAAAAGTTATTTAAAATTATAAAAAATTATAGAAGCCAAAGAATTCATAAAATATATCATAAATGTTTTTGGGAATTATAATTGAAAACCATGTTATACATTCTTTAAAACCATTTTTAAATCTTGTTTTTTGAATTGAAATAAATATAATTATATGAATTTTGAACAAACAATACTAAATTAAATATTTCATTCAAAAAAGAACTAAATTAATGTAATTAATATAGTAATAACAACATCAATGACTGGCCTTTGGAATTTTTAAGAAAGATGGATTTGAACGATAAAACTAGCAACATTAAAAATACACTAATTATTTCATTCAATCATTATGAGTGATAATTATAGGAGATTCCTTACATAATTTATGCCCTCTAGCTTATGAGGTTCACTAAAGGGGAGCCTTTAGTAGCCTTGAAGGATATATCACTTCCAACCTTCTTTGTGTGTGGCCAACTCGATAGAGTGTTATTAATTCCTCATGGGATCAATTAGTTTAGGATATACAAACCCAAACCCCAGATCAAAAAATCTCCTATTACGTTGTATATGATCATGAATGTGTAAGGATTATCCCATAATTAAAAGGATATATAATGTCAAATTCAGTAATTAGACACAAAACTAATTCTTGAAAAAACCACTACTTGAAAATTAAAAAAATGAAATATAGATAATTATGTAAGATAATGATTGAAGAAAAGAAAAAAAGTTACAAGACATATAATTCCTATGTTTGTGCACTATTGATTGAAAAAAAATACCGACTTATTCTTCTTTTCCTTGGAATTATGTCTAATTCATAGCCCCTACCCTGTCCGATTTGAGGGATTACACGGACTCTCTCTTGAATTACCCTTTTTAATGGTCATACACTTCAGTTCATTTGTGAGAATGGTAATAAAACCCCATTTTTAAATGTCGATCCTATCATTCCTGATTATTATAGTGAATGTAGTATTCTATTAAATGTGTTATAGAAAATCCCCTTAGTAAAAACACAATGTTAATTTATTGAAAAATAAGATAGACGGGTAGTTAAGATAAATGAATATGAAACCAAAATTAATTAAATAAAAATACATAGACACACTTGTGTGATCCCCCTTTCATCACATATTAGGTAGGAATAAAGATCACCCTCTAATGATATATATGATAGGGTGATGAAAAAATGAATCATAACATATAAAATCTATGATAGAGCATAAATATAGAGGCTTTAGTCCATAGAGAATAAATAAATCTTTAATGAATTATTCGACACATAATTTTAAATGAAAATATGAAAAAATGATCATGGAAATCCATCCTTTCCCAAACAACATAGGGTTTTTTCTTCCCCCATGAAATTATTTAATAAATAATTAGATTCTCATTAATATGATTAATTATATGTTTTATAAAAATAAAGTTCAATATATATATCATTATTTTTTACCAAGGATAAATATTTTTTATTTCATCTAACATCCCACCATACTCCCCTTTCTTAATTATCTAAAACATTGATGATAATTATTTTAGCATGACACTTTTACTTATAGTTTTACAAAAGTTCTCCGAGTCAATAGATATTAAATTCCATCAATAAATTCACAACAATTTTGTTTTTTTAGTATTGGATGGACTTTTGTGACATAAACATAAACTATGGAATGACCTATGCAAGGTCGTCCATGCTTCATGATGCAACTTTTTACATCATGGAATGAAAAAAACTAATAATGTGTAGAATTTAAAAAATGAAAAAAAATCACAAAATCTATATTCCACCTATATAAGAACATGAATGTCTCATATTGATCCCAAAAATAAATAGATAATATTATAACATTACTCAGTAAAAGAGTATAAGGGATCGGAACATACTAATACAATGCTGAAGAAGATCTGAATCAAAACAATCATGTGTAAGTGGGGATATCTATAGGATATGGGAATCTACCATGTTCTTGGGGGAGGGAAATTAGGGTAGGTATCCTTGGTGAATAGAGGGAGTCTGGTAGATGGTAAATTTCTTCAAATGTTATACCAATGGTTTTGTAAAATCCCTTGGTATAGCCCAACCTATACCAACGGTTTCCTAAAACTATTGGTATATATTTATCTATACCAATGGTATTTTGACCCATCGGTATTTACTAGATCAAATAACACTTTAACAATAGTAAATATAAACCATTGGTATAGATGCATGAAGATAGACCCACTATCTCTTAGTTTTTTTTAATTCTAAATGGGCATTACATGCATGTCTAAAAAATATTGTTAATGACCTCCAAAGAACATACTGCTGGTCGGAGATGAAAATGGAGATAGAGGTATTTAGGGAGAGATGATTTACCTATCATTAGATAATGCTTGGGAACTACTATTATACTAGGTTGTTATAGCCTCTACACATTCTGGAATTGAAAAGGGATTATGTCACTATAGATTTCATAATATGATTACAAAAGACACCTCCCAAGAATGATGTGGTATGGGTGATCGTGGATCGACTGAAAAAGTTACCCCACTTCATTCCAATTAACAAGAATGTTATAATTGATGATCTAGGTAGTCTATATATACAATTTATAGATTGGATTTATGATTTATTATGAGAATCATTTTATATTGAGATCCTCATTTCACATCTCAATTTTTTCAAAGTCTTCAGAAGGCCTTGGTATCATGGGTTCTTCTGATTATATCCAATAAACCCCAGATTGATGGCTAATATAAATGTGAATTTACTATTTGTAATGATGTGTTGTGATCCAATGTTCTGAATTTTGGGGGTTCATAGGAGGAACATATAGAAATCATGTAGTTATATTATAGCAGCATCTTATAGGAATCAATCCAAATGACTCCTTTTGAGTATTCCTATTGAAGGTAATGTTGTTCACCTATTTACTTGTTAGAGGCAGGTGAGTTAGTTATCTTTGGACCTAGTCTTTGATGAGAGACTTTTGATCTATTTTAATAGATCTAAAAAAAAATTGACCACATAGATATGTTATAAATCCTATGATGTCCATCGATGACATACTTGGTAGTATGAGGTTTCTCATAATTTTTTCCTTCAATTGCTTCCTAGGATGAGGAAATTCCATATCATGAAGAAAAGGAATATAGTGCCTTGGTTTTTTGGGCTATTCTAGATAGTGGAAAGGTTAAATCAAGTGGCATACCATTTATCTCTTTCACAGTGCTATACTAATATGCGTGATTTGTTTTATGTGCCATGTATTTGGAGATATCGTCTTGACCCTTATCAGTTTATTGAAATTCATGATGTCGAGTTAGATGTTGATGCATCCTTTGAGGAGAATTTGATCTATATCATGGATTGTAGTGAGAAGATTCTTTTGGGTAATATCCTTTCTATTGAGTGAATATAGTGGTTTCATGGTCTTTTTATGATGAGACCTATGAGAGGGAGTCTCATATTTAGACACAATGGGATGAAATATTCATTGACACCCATTGCGATTCTTTACAAAATAGCTTTGGGATGAGCAGTTATATGGTAGGACGATTGTAATCTCCCATACTTTTTCAAGTATTCCCCTCCCTATGTTTTGAAACCCCTCATTGATATGGTTTTTTGGTTTCATGCTTGGATTCCAAGCCTTATTCTAGATTATTTTGTTCTTGGGGGAAGAAAGAAGAAGGTGAGTTGAGATGTAGAGAGGATTCAATGTCTTAGAGACTTTGGCTATGTTGTAAGGTATGATGTTGTGTCATGGAGATCCAAGATGAATCATAGGGCCCTGGGAGGAGGAGAATCTGAGCTAATACATTTTTAGGTATAGCTATGACATATAATAAGGTGGTGGAAATGTAGTCAAGAGGTAGTAGCATAAATAGAATGGCTTTGTTGAAGGGACCTTGGGGATGGATTTGGTCAATTATGCAAAATCTAGTACCCCTGTGTTGTAGAGTTAGGATGAACCATATCCAATATATTTGGATTATTTATTCTGAATTATGGTGGTTTAAGCTATGTAATAGTCCATCCCTAGGTTTATATGATTTTTGGCATGGTCCTAGCCCTGATTTTTGGAAATGGTTTGACCAGGAAGGTTGTGGTTTGGTTTCTTGCACCATATCATAGTTCTACTCATTTCAAACATTTTCCACAGGGTCATTTTGGAGATTGTTCCATAGTAATATGTTTTTCTAGTTTTCTATAAATACTAAAAACCCCTCTAAAACGTTTTTCTCAGATCTCACCTACTTGAACCCTAGGTTACTATTTAACTTTTTGATGTAAATTGAGGACCCTTTTGAACATATTTAACCCTCACCTTATTTGAATAAATCTGTGATGATCTAATCCTTATAGAAGAAACCTATGAGTGTTATATTCATACCAAAAGAATGATCTTTCAGATATTGGAGTTTCAGTACTATATTTTGAAATGAAAAGGAAACAAACAATACCTTGGATATCAATTTTTTTTCAATTTCATCTCCACTGTTGAGGGGGGGTGGTCTAAAACAGTTCCCTATTTTTTATTCATATTAGTTTATAAAATAAGTATAATCCCCCAAAAAATATAAAAATAAATATTTTATTACCTCTTAATTCATGGATTGTTTCATAAAGATACACATAATTCATCTCCAGAAGATCATTAGGCCTAGTGTAACATCATTTTATACAAAATGTTCCCTTACTTTCATTGGATTTTATAGAACTACCTAGAAAATCCAAGGGACCTACTTAAGAAAGGGGAGAGATATAAGTTCCAATAAATGAATAACAATGTATATCATAAAGTAAAGTAGTAAATGTCATCCAAGATAAATATCAGGGTATCATAAGAGCTATGAAAATCATAATCTTGAACAATGATTCATGATGTAACGTGAAAAAATAAAGGCAACATAGGAATGTGTCATCAACAAAAAACCTGACATCATAAACATAATTCAAGTATAAAAACCAATAAATCATAGTATAGTGTACATATGATAAGTTATCATGCACAATACTTGGAATATCAAGAGATAAAAACATTACATAATGCATTGTAAGTCTATATAATTATGGTCCCTCCTGTCACTTTCATATCATGTACATTCATAACAGTGCCACATAGATTATACAAGATAATGATGTGTTTCATAAATTTTGACACCATTATTATGGTGTGTGGGTCACATAAATAAAAATTCCAGACAATGAAGTATCGGAAAAACTAGGTGAATACCGATTAGGAAAAATGGATATGAGTATTCACTAAACAAATGTTCGGAATGGAAAAATCACAAGATAAATTTGGCATTATAATTGGTGTGAATAAAGGTTTATAGAATGGTTGGATGATATCAAAAGTGTTATATAATTACATGGAAATCATAATTATATTAATATTAAGGTATTAAAATATCTCCCAATATGAACAATTCTAAATCTCAAGGCATGACATAAATAAGGTGCTTGGATAAGAAAGAGAAATAGAGGATCGGTTACCCGGATATGATGCTTCTAAAATATTTATAGAGGATTATTAAGAGATAAGTGGAACTTTAAGAGGGATATATAGAGATAATGGTGGAGTAACATTGTGTTCCATGTGTTTCTATGGTTGATTAATTAAATTTTGTGTTTGTTTATATAGAAAAAGGGGGGAAACTTTTTTTTAAGTTCCCAATCATAGTTTTTGGACTCTAAATAATAATGTAATTAATGTCAAAGACCTTATAATAGTTTCTTCCCATGGTACCTATGAAATCATATTGGATTTAATTATTTTATAATTCAAAGAACCAAACACATTAAAATAATTCCCTTGTTGATGTCGAAATGATTCATGTTTATAAAGAATTGATTTTAAATCCTTAAAATATTATATATGATTTGGAGGATTCATTAAAGGTATATAAAATTAATCAAATAACATAAAAATCACATTATTTTATAGGGTAAACATAATTTTGGTCTTGGATACACATTATAGTATTTATTACATAACATTCTAGAATTTATGATGTCATAATGCATACCATATAATTATATCGTATTTAATTTTTTCCCCAAAATTAGATTATCTCATGAAATTATGAAAACAAATACTATTAGAAAATTTCTATGTTGTGATTTGAGAAGTAATTTTATATTTTTCCAGAATAACACTCTAAAAACGAGAGTTTAAAATTTTAAATAAAAAATCCTCATTTCTTGAAAAATACTTGTTTTTTTATAATAATAATTTGTTAATCGTTATAACAATTACATTTTAATTTTAAAAATTATATTATCATTTATATTTAATAAATATTATATAATAAAAATATTTTATTAATATTTTATTTATTTTTAAAATTATTTATTCATAAAAAAGAGTTTCTTCAATGAAACAATATATTTCCCAACAATACTATTTTGGTTCCATCATACAAATATCTAATTTTTTTCATAATCACTATTTAATAATTTAAAAGGTATTATTATAAAGGGTAAAACATAGTAATTTACTAATTAAAAAGAAAATACTAAAAAATCAAACCAAATGTGTCTGTATAAGTAACCCTTTATTGCACCAATGAATTCCCAATGGGTAAGGTGTTCGATGATGTGATTTTTATGGGTTGATTTGGGGAACATGGTTTGGGTCATGATCATGGGGATCTTGAACATCTCTCATTGACAGTTTTGATCATGCTACAATTATTAAATCACATAGTTTGTTTGGTCAAGGAAATATCCAACTCATGTGATCTCCGACAAAATATTCAATAAATGAGCTTCATAGGGTACAATTATATTTGTCGAGGTCGTCACTTATTTTTCTATTTCAAATGGAATTTATCATTACCCTTGATATAATAATCTTAAATTTCAATATAAAAATGATATATTATAAATTTATATGATGATTAAAGGATTTCTAAATTTTATAGACAATATAATGGCCTAAAATAACCAATTTTGTGCATGTTTTTTTATAAATTCAATTCTTAATAAAGAATTTAATCATTAGAAAAATCATTTAGAAATTTAGTGGTCATTATAGGAATGTAGTGAATGACACCTACCTAAATGAATAATCCAGTACTTTGATGATAATTTAGATTCTTAGCACTCACCTGGATCTCATCGTTTCCATTATCACTGAGAATGGACCTATATCCACCAGAGAGGTGATCCTACCCTTGATGAAAAAATTATTTTTTTGCAGTTCTGAAAATGTGAACTTCAATTAACTATTTGATTCATTTGTCAAGTGAATTGTGTTTTCGGATGTAATTGTAAGTGGTTAATTTTCTTATATATAGATCACATTACATGAAAAGGATTTATAAAATATTTCATGATATTTGATGCATGGATCAATAGAATAATGGGGTGAAATGTGCTATTGAAATGGGTAACTAAATTGGAATATTTTGACATGTTGGGTTGGATGAAATGATTATATATATGGATCACACTTTGTTATTCTGAAATGAGTATATAAAGGTCATGTTCCCAGTTATTCTGAAATTTTTATATAAATGGCTTGTTCCTGGTTATGATGAAATTCTTATACAAAGGGCTTCATCCTAGACATGATGTAATGCTTATAGGGATCTTCTTAGCTATCCAGTAATGATTTGTAGGGTATACCATGTAAGGGTTGTGGGTATTGATTTCATGGTTTTATGACATAATCAAAGATATTCATCATCCTAATAATATATGTTTAGATGGCCCTAGGGGTTAACCCTAAAATATGGGGTCAACGGGTTTATTTATTATGTAGTATTAATTTTTTAAATTATTACCCCTATTTATCACACAATTTTATAAATTACATACCAAATCTGGATTTTTTATACATCATTGTGGTGGCCTACAATTTCTTACTCACATCCTATTTGGGAAATTGTTTGACACCACATAATATTTCATGGATGTAGGTATGGATAAGGTATGTGGGCCCTGTGTTGATAGATTTTATTTTATGATTTTTTTTAATATTGGATATGAGTAGTCATTCGGTTTGGGACCATGGTATTGGATTATTTTATTGTAATGCCCTGACCCCAGTTACCCTGAGTTGGTGGATTATTACATAACATTTCCATGATCACAAAAGACCATGTCTCAAAAGACCTATTTGTTTAGTAGCCTTAGAAACACTACATACATTCATAAGTCTTACATTACATAATAAAGTGAAAAGCTACAAAAAAATTGTCTCTATAGTCCACACTCATATCCCCTCAGACTATCCCTGATGGTCAGTCATAAAATACTTCTTCACATCTTGAGAAAAATAAAACATACAAAGGGGTGATCTCAGAAGCTCAGTATGGATAACAATATAGCGGAAACTTTCATAAATTAGTATAAATATTTAAGGCAATGTGAAACTACAACAAAACCCTTTTAAACATGAACTTTGGAATAATATGGCAAAAATAGAATGATATAATTCCATTTACTTATTCACATGGATATTCTAATAGTTTAATAATCACATGCAATATCAATAACCACTTTCATAATGATGGAATACATAATGCCAGACTATCATAACCACATAGTAAAGGCCTTGTGCCAAGACTAAAAATATGATTTTGTCAGGTCCTGGTGCCAAGACACTATTTTGTCTCATGAGACCTACCGATGCATTGAGGAGCTATAGCAGGCTCCACCCATTACTTACTAAGTCCAATGCAATCCTCATTTGAACAGGTTTAAACATTACATAAACATTCATATTAAAACTATCAAACGAAATGTCAATAATTTCTCCATAAACTATGAATGGAAAAAAAATAACACATTCATAGTCAAACATATCACAAAACCTTCAATAAAATATATAAGTTTTGTATCATAATAAATCAACTTCACATAAGATTAAAATCCAACAAAATATGTTGACATAGATGAAATCAATACTATTTGAGTGAAATATCACTTTTTTAAATCATTTAAAAGTCACATAATTATAAAAGAAAACATTTACATTGAAAATCATCTTATATGCTTTTAATGGAAGCATCGATTATTTTATAACGGCAGAAAATAGCTGCACCCACCGTATAAGTTAAAAATGACATTCTTTCCTTAATTTTGTCGAAAAGGCTAAAAGGACATTGTTTGGAAAATGAGGGAAAGATTCCTTTATAAACATCTTATAAAAAGTAAAAAAAGGGTATAAATGACTTTATCCCATAGTCTATAAAATAGTAAAAAAAATTGAAATACATTTTTATGAAACATGGATGTGGATGATAAGGAGGTCCTAGTAGATAATTACATAAAAACAACCTCGGATAATGAAGAGATTGTGAAATTGACCCTGACCTTGTAATTTTCCTTGGTAGAGGGTAGGTTAACCTCTTGTATAATATTTAAATAATTGTTATTAAATTATACTAGAATCATATACATTAATATGATATCATATATGATCTTTTAACATTGTTTTGTTAATAATATCTTAGTATTATTGTCGTTTTGGGTGTTAATGGATTCATTTTCCTTTATATTATTTGTTATATGAGTCATATTTGTTATGGATGGGATTTATCTTATTCATATCAAGAATTATATCATGTCTTAAAACATTATTTTTAATCATCTAATGAAATTTATTCTTGAATGGATACAATGGGGAATGAATCACATCGCGTTCGTGGAGACAGTAATCCGTACGTACGCACAAGCAACAATATCATTCTTTTGATATTAAAATAATATATAATTGGATGGTATATCATATATAAAGAATCATTATCATGTTATATTTATTATTTACATGAATTAAACATCATTATTATACTCATCCCCATAATAATATATTGAATAACAATTACACCCTGACGTAGAGACGGTAATCCGTACGTACGCACGTATGGTGAAATGTCATTCAAATTATGTATAGAATAATGAATATGGATGTACGATATTTATAATTACATCAAAATTTATATAAGACACTGGATTTATTATTTTAGAATGGAAATAATAAAGAAAGAAGAAGTGGAAAAATAAAATAACTTGAAAAAGGGTGGTGAAATTATTACCTCTTGTATCAAGAACCTTGAAGGTCTCTTCACAATAAGACAGATCGGGTTCCAGTTCTAACTCCTCATAGGTGAGTACAAGCGTTGGGTCATGAATGTGTTTTCTTAACAGTGATACATGGAACACATCGTGAACTTTAAAGAGATTTGGTGGCATTGCCAAACGATAAGCTACAACCCCATTTCGTTCAAGAATTTTGAAAGGTCCGATATACCTAGGTCTCAATTTACCCTTATTATCAAAACATATAACACCCTTCCATGGAGATACCTTCACAAAAACATGATCTCCTACATGAAATTTCAAATCCTTCCTTCAGTTATCGGCATAGTTATTCTGCCTACTTTGTGCTTCTTTGATGTGGGTTTGGATTACCTTCACATTTTCCATCGTTTCCTCAACAAGTTATGGGCCTACAAGTTTTCTTTCACCAACATCATCCCCAAAAGTTGGTGTGCGACATCTCTTTCCGTATAATTCTTCATATGGTGCCATCTGAATACTTGAATGGAAGCTATTGTTACAGGAAAACTCTACCAAAGGTAAATATTGATCCCATATACCCTGAAAGTCATGTGAGTAGGATCTCAACATGTCTTCTAAGGTTTTAATAGTCCGTTTTGATTATCCATCAATTTTGGGGTGGTAACCAGTGCTCAAACGAAGCTCAGTATCTAGGGATTTCTGAAGACTTTTCCAGAATCTTGATGTAAAACATGGATCACGGTTAGAAACAATCGATAGGGGTACTCCATGACGTCTCACAAATTCATTAATATATAGTCTTTCTAGATGTTCAAGTGGTAAATCCTCCCTTATAGCAATAAAATATGCTGAATTGGTAAGACGATCAACAATGACCCATATTGCATCGTTCCTTATAGGAGTCTTTGGTAGTCCCATGATAGTGTCCATCGTAATATTATCCCATTTACACACAGGTATGGGAAGAGGTTGCATGACTCCTACAGGTTGTTTCCTTCTAGCTTTCACTTGTTGACAAACCATAAATCTTGACACAAAATCAGCAATATCCCTCTTCATGTTGTCCCTACAAAAACGTTCCTTCATATCTCTATATATCTTGGTGATCCTAGGGTGTATAGATAAATTGGAACAATAAGCATCGTCCAACAATTCCCTTTTTAGATCAGGTATATCGGGAACACAAAGTCACTTCCCAAATTTCAAAATTCCATCTTTATACACAAATTCACTCAATCTCACATCATTCACAGCTTTTATCATCTTTTGAAACTCTTCATCATCAGCCTGAGAACTCTTTATCCTTTCTAGTAAAATTTGTTTGGAAACCATTTGAAAAATTATTGATGTTTCACCTTCCATAGTGATTCCCATATCCATCTTTACTAGATCCATGTATATAGTATCCTTTTAAACTCTCATATTATTTAAAACTCCATGATCCTTTCTACTCAAAGCATCTTCCACATTATTTTTCTTCCCCAAGTGGTAGTGTATAGTGCAATAATAATCCTTGAGTAGTTCAATCCATCACCTTTGCCTCATGTTGAGTTCTTTTTGTGAGAAAATATTCTAAAACTATTATGATCGGTATATATCTCACATTTTTCACCATAGAGATAATGTCTCCATATCTTCAAAGCAAATATTATAGCAGATAACTCAAGATCATGAGTAGGATAGTTTTTCTCTTGAATTTTTAGCTTTCATGATGCATAGGCAATAATTCTATAATTATGTATAAGGACACAGCCATCTCCTTTCTTTAAATCATCACTATAAATATTAAACCCGTCATTCCCCGATAATAGATTCAATATCGGAGCATTGGCTAATATTCTCTTCATTTCATCGAAAAATTCTTCATGCCTTTTATTCCAAAAAAAATTAACCCCTTTACGTGTGAGCTTCATTAATGGGGTATCCAATTGGGAAACATTCTGGACGAAATATCGATAATAACCTACTAAACCAATAAAACTACGTACCTCAGTTATACTCGTTAGTGCTGGCCATTCTTGGATTGTACTTGTCTTAGAAGGATCAACAGAGATTCCGTCCTTAGAGACAATATGGCCAAGAAAAGAAATCTCCTGAAGCCAGAATTCACACTTGCTAAAATTCCCATATAATTTGTGTCTTCTCAGAGTCTTTAGGATAATGTGCAAGTGATTTTCATGATCTTCATAGCTTTTGGAGTATACTAAGATATCATCAATAAATACCACGAAAAAGTCATCAAGATATTCCTTGAAAACACTGTTCATTAGATCCATGAAAACAGAGGGTGCATTAGTTATCCCAAAAGGGATTACTGTAAACTCTTAAAGCCTGTACCTGGTTTGAAATGCTTTTTTCAGAATGTCTTCCTTCTTCACACACAACCGATGATAACCAGATCGAATGACAATCTTTGAAAATTATTTAGCTCCATGATTTTGGTTGAATAAATCATCAATGCGAGGTAGGGGATACTTGTTCTTTATTGTTATAGCATTGATCTCCCTGTAGTCAATGCACAACCTCATTGATCCATCTTTCTTCTTAACAAAAAGAATAGGGGCTCCCCCTACAGAAACACTAGGTCAAATAAATCCCTTATTACTCAATTCATTTATTTGTTTATTTAGTTACACTAATTCCATAGTGTCCATTCTATAAGGGGTCTTTGATATGGGCCTTGAACCAGGAATTAAATCAATGGAAAACTCAATTTCTCATTCTGGAGGATGTCCAGGTAAATATTATGGAAACACGTCAACATTTTCTCTCACAATTGGAACATCCTCTATTTGAATATTCATTTCCTCACCCATAGTCATTTCATTCTCTTCCTCCCCAATAATTGAATTTATTTGGGCTACTGGGGGTGGATCTAGATTAGAATTAGGTGGTGACAATTCTTCTCTAAAGATAACGAGTTCTTTATCATCTTCATCAAAAATAGTAACCTCTATCTTTTAACAATAAATTTTTGCATCATGGTCTGAAATAAAATCCATACCGAGGATTATATAAAATTAAATCATGGGTATAATGATGGGATGAGAAAATAAAGACCATTTATATTCCCTAATGGGAACTGATTCATGGAACTTTGTAGCAATGATACTTCCCTTAAGAGTTTTGACTAACAACTCCCTTGTTAAATCAAATTGGAAATATCTAATTTTCTTAGAAAACTGGGAAGATATGAAACAATGTGATTATCCATAATAAAATAAAGCATTGGAAAAACTTGAGGAAACCATTAAATTATTTGCCACCACATCTTTTGGAGCTTTAAACTCAGCAGTAATGATATCATAAGCTTATCCTTGATCCCTTGTACTTTTCTAAGGTAATCTCCCTTGACACTTAGGACATTCATTTTCATAATGTCCCTTCCCCCTACAATTATAGCATTGAAAAACAATATCTTCTTTATTCCCCTTGCAATCATGAGCTTGGTGGCCTTTTTCACCACACTTGTAACAGACTCAAATTCCCTTAAAGCAAGCACCGGGGTGTTTCTTCCCACATTTTCTACAAGATGGATATTCAACTTTTCCATTCTTCCACTTATTTCCATTTCCAGAGTTATCAGATGATCTCTTCTTCTCTTGCTTTTCTTTAAAGTTGTAAGACTTAGAAAAGTTCTTTTTTGTCTTGAAAGCACATGAGAAAATGTCGCCGTAGGATGAGAAGGATTGTGAGAATAATGCTCGATGGAGAAACGGTTTTAACCCATCAAATAAATGATAAATCTTACTTCTTGGGTTACATATACAATCTGAAGCATGCCTTGCTAACCTTGTAATGTTAGACTCATACTTTGCAACATTGTCGTCCTCCTTTTACCTCATACTTAGAAATTTTCTTTCCATATCTTCTCGATGGTCATGAGTAACGTATTTTTCTAAGAAAATATATTTACACACCCTCCATTCCATATTTGATACTTCATCATCTTCCTTCGTGCTTTGAATCATTGACCACCATTGATCATAATCTCCAGTGGGGCGGTAAACTACCATGACAACTTTTTCTCATTCGCTACTCCCCAAGGAGTGGAATATTTTCTCTATGGAATTTATTCATTGCTCAACAACTGGTGTATTTGTACCCCCATTTAATTTTGGTGGGTTTTTCCTCATGAAGCGATCTAACATTGATCATTAACGCTGTGGATCGGGGTACTCCATACGGGCAAGGTTGTTATTCATAACCTGAGTGAGTTGTCCCAGTATAGTGATTAGCTGATCAGCACGAGTTGCATCACCAACTCCACTATAATTATCTTGAGTAGGAGGAAAATCCCTACATGGAGTGCGTTTATTTATACAGTTTCCCTTCCTTCCACTAGGTGCCATTTCTAAATAATGGAATAAACTAGATTAGTTTATGAATCAAAATACACAATTCCAAAGTTGTAAAACACTTAACATAAATTTAACAGTTTATGGGTATAATCCATAACAATAAAAATGTTTTATTTGAGGAATTATATAATCATAAACCCTTCAAAATTATTTGTAAATAAAATGATAATTATCCTAAGCATATCCCCCGGGAGTGTCGTAACCAAGAGTGTGGAATGACTCGTTTTCATGCACCAGTTCCCATTTGAGTCTAGCTCAAAGAGGTGTTTTCGGGTTTTACCCCTACGAAAATCTGTGCCAGAGCCACCTCTATCTTCTCGAATCCAGACATGGATGTACTACTCAGAAAACTTACAAAATCTCTACAATACCAAAATTCTAGGAAGTTCTTCCATACTAATCCTCAAAGTCCATCTTAGGTCTATGTGCTCTAATCAGAGTTTATCTAAATCTAGCATCTATGTTTGTACTAAAATTTCTCGGATACCAACTATAAGGCATAGAACCCAGTTACCCAGAGTTAGTGCATTATTACATAACATTATCATGATCACAAAAGATCATGTCTCGAAATACCAATTTGTTTAGTAGGCTTGGAAACACTAGATACAATAATAAATCTTACATTACTTCATAAAGTGAAAAGCTACAACAATATATCCTCCATATTCCACACTCATAACCCCACAAACTATCCCTCCAGGCCAGTCATAAAATACTTCTTCATATCAACTGAAAAAAAACATAGAAAGGGGTGAGCTCAGATGCTCAGTAAGGGTAACAATATAGCGGAAACTTTAATAAATAAGCATAAACATTTAAAGAAATGTTTAACTAAAACAAAATCCATTTAAACTTGAACTTCAGAATAATATGTCCAAAATAAAACGAAATAATTCCAATTACTTATTCACATGGATATTCTACTAGTTGAATAATCACATGCAATATAAATAACCACTTTCATAATGATGGAATGCATAATGCCAAACTATCATAACCACATAGTCAAGGCCTTGAGCCAAGACTACAAATAAGATTTTTTCAAGGCCTTATGCCAAGACACTAGTTTGTCTCATGAGACCTACCAATGCATCGAGTAGCTATAGTGGGCTCCACCCGTCACTTTCTAAGTCCAATTCATTCCTCATATGAACAGGTTTAAACATAACATAATAATTCGTATTAAAACTAGAATAAGAAATGTCAATACATTCTCCATACACCATGAATGGTATAAAAATAACACATCCATATTCAAACATATCACAAAATCTTCAATACAATATGGATGTTTTGATTAATAATAAATCAACTTCAAATAAGCTTAAAATCCAACAAATTGAGGTTTTTTGAGAGAAAAATATCTTTTTTAAAATAAATTAAAAGTCGCATTATTTTAAAAGAAAACATTTACATTGAAAATCATCTTATAAGCTTGTAATGGAAGCTTCTATGATTTTATTATGTTGTATAATAGTCGCACCCTCTGTATAAGTTAAAAAAGACATTCTTACCTAAATTCTGTCGAAAAGGTTAAAAGGACCTTGTTTGGAAAAAGACAGAAGTATTCCTTTATAAACATCTTATAAAAAGTCAAACAAGGGTATAAATGACTTTAACCCATAGTCTATAAAATATTAATAATTTTTTTAAATACATTTTTATGAAACATGTATGTGGATGATAAAGAGGTCCTAGTAGATAATTACATATAAAAAACCTCGGATAATGAAGAGATTGTGAAATTAACCCTTACCTTATACTTTTCCTTGGTCGACAGTAGGTTAACCTCTTTTATAATTGTGAAGTAATCGTTATTAAATTATTCAATAATCATATACATTAATATGATATCATATACGATCTTTTAACATTGTTTTTTTAATAATATCTTAGTATTATCATCGTTTCGGGTGTTAACGGATTCATTTTCCTTTATATTATTTATTATGTGAGTCATAATTGTTATGGATGTGATGTATCTTATTCATATCCATAATGATATCATTTATTTAGACATTATTTTTAATTATCTAATGAAAATTAGGCTTGAATGTATACGGTGTGGAATGAATCTCATTGTGTTCGTGGAGACGGTAGTCCGTACGTACGCACGAGCGACAATATCATTCTTTAGATATTAAAATAATATATAATTGGATGTTATATATTATATAAAGAATCATTATAATCTTATATTTATTATTTATATGAATTATACTTCATTTTTATACCCATCCAAATAATAATGTCTTGAATAACAATTACACCACGACGTGGAGACGGTAATCCATACATACGCACGTATGGTGACATGTCATCAAAAGGATGCATATAATAATGAATATGGATGTACCATATTTATAATAACATCACATTATATAGAATATACTGGATTTATTATTTTAGAATGGAAATAAAAAAGAAAGAAGAAGTGGAAGAAGAAAAGAACTTGAAAGAGGGTGGTGAAATTATTACCTCTTCTTCAGGTTCTTCATTTTGATTTAATCAAAAGGGCTCCTTATGTTGGCTTTCTGACTAAAGGAATGTATCTAGGATGACGTGAGGGAAGTTGAGAAGATATTTGGTCGGGTTTTGGCTGATCCAAAAGGCTTTGAAGGTGTGAATTAGAGAGAAGGGGGAGTTCCCTTTTATAAGACGGGTGAGGGGCACCTTTGGAAAGCTAGAGATATTATTTTATAATAAAATAATTTCCAGTTTATAATGGCTCAAAATGGATTCTTTAAAGAATAAGGTGTGTATGGGTCTAAAATCACTCTACCAATATGTTTTAGACAGGTTTGGGTCACTATATTAACTTTATCTTTTAGATTTAACTCTTCGTTAAATAGTTTGACATTTACCATGTCTCTTTGTATTTTTATATTATATGGTTAATAAACATACTATATACTTCTAAGGGAACCCCAAGTGGTTAATTTTTTATTAACCTATCATTATATAAGTCTTTTGGACGAAAATTATATTTTTATGAATAGAATATCAATTAATAATATAATATTTGTTTTAAAAACTCTTTTTTGTCAATTTTGACACTATTTGGTATTTTGTTTTTTCTAAATTCATAAGATCATTATTACATCGAAATAAATTCATCTAACCAAACCTAATATTTCATATTAACCTTGAAAATTAGTGGAATTTATAAAATGTCTCAAATTACATTTATTTGGATATTTATAATATCAATTATTTTAATATTTCATTAATTAGGTAATTACTGCATCACCATTGTGTCATAAATAAATTAAATTATTTAATGTCTAAAAATTATAAATAAAATACCATAATGTATTAAATCTTTTTATACTTCTAATGAATATTTATAATAGAATTTATCTTACGTATTACCCTATATTAAAAGTGTTTTAGTTATTAAACTTTGATTTTAACTCTTTTAACTCTTCTTTGAATTAAATAATAATAAATATCCAAATCTAATACAAGTGGACCAAAGAGGTTCATATTTTATTCCTAAGGTTTTTTTTGGTTGAAATATACTTATAAAATAGAATTAGGACATGTGTTTGGGTAATAATAATATCATTTTTACCCTTAATTACCCTATTTACTTTTAACCGTGGTAAATAAAAGTAAAAAGTTACTATTCACCAAAATTTATTTTTATCTTATTAAACAAAATTTTACTCATTGATATTATCCATGGCTCTCGGATTTTCGAAATTCCACTCACAGAAGTGGAAAAATTATGTGTTTTTTTTTTGAATTTTCAAATTCTCCTAGGAGATGGCTAAAAGACGGTGAAAAGTTCAATAAACGTTTTATATATCTAAAATTATTATAAACTAACTCCAATGAATTAAACTGAACTTATATAGGTATTATGTATATATATTGACCTAAAATAAATTTAAATAAAATAAATAATTATTTAAATTAATATTCGGTTTTAAACTATAACTCTGTATTTTTCATTATTCATCAAATGTTGAAAGTTTTCAGAAAAATACCAAAAATTCACCCTAAGATAATTTCGATATTCCGAATCCAGAAACGAAGTCTATTTTGAAAGATAAAATTTATAAAATTTCAAAAAGTCAGTATTACTATTCATAATGGCTAGTTTGAATTTTTCAGGTGAGTTAGAACTCGAAGATGCGTACAACACACTGTATTGTATTATTCAAAGTAAAGCGTACCGTGGATTCTTGGGGTGTTACATTTATCAAGTCTCTTTAGTCTTTTATTTGTATAAATTTCGACATGTAATTTGGTTAAATTCACCATATCATCATGTGATTATATTATTAAAATGTTTAGTTTGGGTTTTCCTTTATTTAGTTCGGTTTTATTGTTAATTATTTATATTTTTTCTAATTTTATTATTAATCTATACCGTAGGGTATAGTCTCCCCACTATATTTATTATTCCCTTATTTCTAGTCAGATTCCACTGGCATATGGGAGGCATGCCTGAAGTCACATTTCTAATTAGCTTAGTCACACTACGGAGTACTAGGTTGGGGATGTTACAAACTCCCACTACACCCAAATATTTTATCCATTTGTTTCTATTTAACCTTGAATTTTAACCTTACACTATTAAAAATGTAAGGGTTACTCACAAAACTATCCTTCCCGTCATTTATAAAATGGTAACATCTCGACCACATGAAGATTGCTTATCTTTAAAATTAAATCATGAAACTCTAATATTTTTATCCGCATAGAACCCTGTATAATGGTTAAAATATTATGATCTCCATTAGTTATCAAAATTCCTTCATTTTGAAGGATACATTCAAAGAAAATTTCAGTCTCTGATGTGCATATTATCAATGAAATAGTTTTTTCTCTGAATTATCACCATTTAAATATGTTATATACATATTAATATAATTATATTTGTATCTTCTATATTCATTACGGTTCCTATAGTAATAATATTATCATTTTTTATTCACATACATCATCCATTATGAAAAAAAATTTCTCCGGTGTCGTGTCGACTACAGCCTCCTCGAAGTGACATATTTTATTTATTACCATTATACAAGGCTAAATATATGGATTTTATTAAATCTTAAAAATAATTTTTATAATATAATTATGTTTTTGGTATAATAAATTTCATAAAATATTAATTGTATATTCATTAAACCATCATTATAAATTCATTCATTTAAAATAAGTGTCAAAATAAGTAAATATTTTATATAAATTACATAATATTCCCGAATCCATTAATTATTATTCTAAATACTTTATATTATGGTATAAAACAATAATAGACACCAAAAAATATCATTATTCTTATTTTATAATGATATTATAACAAAACAACCTCATAATCAGTCATTAAATCTGGATATGTTCATGTTTGGGTCAGTTTAACCACCAATTTGTTCAATACTATGAATTTATAACATGATTGATTATGAGAACATAATTAATTTTATAATATATTATAAATTTTTAGATAATTATTTTTTTATTGTTAATAGATTATATTAATATTTAATTTAATAATTGAGAAAACACTCTTTGATTATAATGATTCACCAAAAAACATGTTTGTCATCTTAGAGGATGAAGACTAAAATGTACATGAATAGAATTAAAACATCATAAATATTTCTAAATCATAACTAATATTATTTTAAATTTCTATTAATAAAAAACATTGTAATTTGGATTAAAATTGATGCTACTATTATGAAACTAGTGCAAACGATCAAAACTACAAACACCCAAAGGGAGAAATATGTTGAATTCCTACAGTGGTAGATTATTTATGAAAAGTATAAATGAAAATTCATATAATTAAGGTTATTATTATTTTTTATGATCTATATTTTTATGATAATCCATGTTAATGTAAATTCATGGATGTGAGGTTCATAAGTCATATTTTGCATCTCAAATTCCTCTCGTTAGGACTTGTCTAACATTATGAACAAAAATTCTTTTAAATGGTATATATAAAAATTTATTTCATATTTTTTATCATTTAATTCCATTATTCATGGAATTTAAAGACAAATTTTAATCTCTCTCTTTCAATGATATTTTATAGGATTTCTACCCAATCCATATATGGGGGTTTTTCCTCACAAGTTTCAATTTTTGGGACTCATGTTATATAACCACTATTTCCTTTAGTTTGGTGCATATATTTACATGGAATACTTTTTTCCATATTTCAATTGAAATTTATGGGACCTAAATGTTTATATTTTTACAACTCTATCATATATTTTTTATTAATGAGTTATAAAAACTATTATAAAATTCAATCTTTTCTAATTTGGAAAAACTGTCCTATGTTTTGGTAAAGTATAAGTGTGTATAATTTCCTTGATAATATATCCATGTCTAGATACTAGAATGTGTATGTGGTTGTGGAATAGATACACTTAAGGGTTATAAACTCTAATGGGGTTGGTTGAGCATTGCCACTATCATCACTCTAATTCATGAAGAGTGTCTCTAAAACCATGCACCTAATAAGATACACATGGGGGATATGATTTGGAATATTCACATGCTCTTAATGAACCCCGATAATGTATTTTTATAACTAATGATTTTCTATCATAACAATATAAACTATTGAAACGAATTAATATTATCCATAGATAACTCATCATATTGAAATTACCCCTTGTACATATATCTTTTTATTAGGGTACATCATATTACCTTTTTGATGCCACATACATTCAATGTTGATTAAGGGATATTCTCCTAGAAATCCACATTATTTTATTAAATGGGGAATTATTATATTTATATATTTCGCATTATATGTATATCCATGTTTCCTTCAGTATCATATTCAACAGGTAATGGTATGAAAGGTCTTTATGGATCTAATAGTGAATGCATTTAAATTAATCATATTATTGGTGGGGCCTTGAATTATATATCCCCTCGATGAATCAATACGTATCATGACATAAAACATGTTGGGTTTTGGTGTATACATATTCCCATGAAAGGATAGTGTTTTGGAACAAGAACTCAGCCATATGTTTTGATGTCCAGCATTATGAATTCCATCATTAGGATATCAATTATTATTGTTATCCAGGTTTTCATTTATTTTTATTCATATAGAATTCCTTCATTTATAGTTGATTATTGATTCATTATGTTAATTTATTCATACCATATGATTAATTCCAGGTTCATATTATTAATTTTTATACTATATGATACACCTTAATGAGAATCTGATGTCACTATTATTTGATTTACATTCCTGAGTAACCTTAGAGGGGGTCTATTTATAATTTTCAGGGATATAATCGAAGGTCTAATAATGTTATTGCAATGATTTCAGGTTGTATCATATGTTTTCAAATTTCATTTGTGTATGTATCTAATATTCCAAAACAACCATGTCTTTTGATCATATGGGGATACTTTTATTGTATATAAATAATTTTATACAACTACAGGTTCTATGTTTCTATATATTGGGATGTTACACCTAGCCCCACTCTTGCTACTCGTATGGTGGAATCTCTATTCTATCACAGGTTATCCACCACCAAACTCAAGAAATTTTATATAGGGGTGACCTCTTATGAGTAATCAGTTGCATAATACATCAAATTAAAATTAATAAATTTGAAATAATTGTGTTGGGATATATATGAATTGAAATAACTAAGTATGACAAGGTTGGAAATAAGAATAACGTGAACCAAATATATCCAAGAATAACCATGATCACCAATTTTATTAGTGTGACACCCTGAGTTTCTGTAAAGATTTTTTTATTAAATTAATTTTCTTTGATGTTGTGTGTTTCACACTACACTAATTTAGACATTCATTATATCCAACACCGAATTGGCATGCGTTACACGCAACACCGAGTTTCTACGAAACATCAATTTATTATTATAATAATTTATATGATATAGTAATAACATGGCTGTTAAAAATATTAATAATAGTAGTAACAACTAATTTTAAAAAATATTATATAGAATAATTTTATAGAACTAATAAATATTGATAACAAGACATGAAATATTTAGTAAATTCATTATATGATTAGAAATTCTATTTTCTTAAAACAATTGCTTTTCATTCCCTTATATGAAAAATAATATAATTATTTTCTCAAAACATTAGAAATTTAATTTGATAAAATTATCTTCATTTTTGAAATCAAAATTTCCATAGTATATAAGGGTGTATTTTTTGTATTTTTCTGAAAAACTACATTTTTGGATGAATAGTAAAAAATACTGAATTTTAATAAAAAATTCAAATAAAATATTTTTATATTTAAAATGTATTTTATGTTGTAACTAAATTCAAAATAGATCAATTATACATATATTAATAAAATTTAGGTTAATTTATTTATTTTAAATTGAATTTAGATATAAAATCTTAATGAACATTTGAACATTCTCACTTTAAAACCTCGCATTCTTGACACGTCTGTGGAATTAAAATTAAACAAAAATTTTACTCTTATATGAAATTATTTTAAAAAAATACATAAATGGGTTTCATAAGTATAATATTTATAGTATTATGAGATCAACTTAATTTTTGACCCAAAATATTAGTCAAATTGATTAATTTTAATTACAGTGATTAAGTTAAAACTAAGATTAGCGATGGACTAAGCCTTAAATTTAATGGAAAAAATGACCTATTAATGTATCCAAAACAAATTTAATGACCATAATTCATACATAAATCTTATGTTGTTGAGTTTGGTTAGTTCTTGATGACCTTGTTTTTGTGAAAACATTGGTACACCTAACTTATTTTGAAAAATTACATATTTATCCCCTCCCTACCTTATTAAAGGCCACCACATCTCCCCATTATTCACACATCTCAACCCACTTATGTTCATCCAATAAATTCCCAATTATCAAAAAAACCCCTACCTTACACCTTTAATCCTCCGATTTTTTAGAAACCAACCAAGGAATCCCTTTGGAGAAAACCAAAAGGTGTTTCCCAAAGAAGAGCTAACATCCTTCCTCATGCTCCTTTCCTTATTTTTATTTCTTCGCTATCTAAATCATTACTATTCCATGAATAAATAATATCCTTAGTATCCAAAGTATTCTTAAATATTCTTATGATAATTTTTTTCCCACGCTTACACACACATCAATCTGATGTGTAACAAAATCACTGTTCTTGTGTATGAAGAACTACCGCCTCATGAAAATATGTTGTTCAATTTTCCATTACCACCTATCATGGTTGGGGATTAAGATAGAAAGAATATTCTTATATGATAAATAGGATTTATTTTTTATTCTTGAATTACTATATAGTGCATACCATCATGATTTCAATTGTGTGTAAATTTGATAATTATTTTTGGGGAAGTGTCAACTACCACCTCCTCTAAGAAATGTGATTTGTTTCCACACTATATGTAATGTGTTATGGATGGGTTCAGTGAACATAAATGATATATATGACATATTTATTATATTTTAATGATATTAAATACATATATATATATATATATATCATTTACTTTCAATCTTCCAATTTGATAAAAAAAATATAAACAACGTCCATGCGTATACACGACCATCCATCTACAAGAATGGTGTATTCAATTTAATATTTAAATATTAAAACAAAGCTGATACTACTCGAACCGAAACTTCAACATGGAATTATTAATAACAAGGTAATATAATTTCATAATAATGAAATATATATTGTTACATATAATAATATGGTTGTATAAAATTTCTATAAAAAATATATTTCTTATACAATATTTGTTTACAATTATGAAGCGATTCAAGACAGAAGGTAAGGGGATTTCAAGTCTCACTTTTTTGTGAGATTTTAACCTTATTTTTCACTCATTTTTTTATGTGGTATATATAGTCAATTTTAATATATTCTATTAGTATTATACTAAAATATATGGGTATCTACATATCCATTTTATTATCTCTCTTTCATGGGGTTTTTGTTCCAAAAGTTACCAATTTGGTAAAGTATCTTTGTCTCAATTTTCATTCATTGAGACACATGCGATGAATTTCTGAAAACTATGTTTTCAAAAAAATAAAAAATGTTTTTAAGGATGATATTTTAACCTCATTTGCAAGGAAAAAATATTATAAAAATGGTTTTTTTTCAAATAATCCTATATATGTTTTCTATGTGTTTTTAAGAAATGTTTTCTAAACCATTTTCAATAATTCTATATAAGTTATCAAGGTGTTTTCTAAGAAATGGTTTAAAAACGTTTTCAAGACTTACTTATATTTTTTTACTTTTACTGTAAAAGAAAATGTTTTTAAAAATTCTATATGTTTCAAAATATATTTTTCAAAGAAGAAATGATATTTTACTCAAGAAATTTTTAAATGAAATGGTAAATATTTCTTTATAAGAACATGATTTTTAAAACGGTTCAGGAAAAGAATTTTAAAAGAAAGAATTTTTAACTTAATAAATCTTCAATGTGATCTTTAAAAGTCCTTCTCCATATAAGATGAAAAACTCGGTTATAGTTTATTCTTCACATGTGATATGATCCAAGAATACCATTCATATTTTTTCTTTAATGGTTTATGTATTGATGAATGATATATATGAAACTTGTTACTTCTTCATGGGTTATAGGTCGATGAAACGTGATTCTTCTCATGGGTTATGATTTTATGAAATGACTATGAAACTTGTATTTTCTGATAGGTTATGATATTATTACATATTTATGAACCCATTTTATTTCATGGGTAATGGTATAACTCTTTAGGATTTTATCAAACTTGTATATATGATTTCATTATTAGATGGGTGGGAAAAATATCTCCATAAAATTAATTGGGTAATGATTTATGTCTCATGAGATAATGATTAGAATTGAGTCAACGGGTTTAATCTACTATCAGTAGATAGGGCAACTCAAACCCTTATAATAAAATGACTACAACTGGGGATAGTGGTGGGTCCCAACCTATATGAGTAGGCACTATAAAGAAGAAAGATGGGGAAACCCAATTCACTATGGGAAAATGGTGAATCCCGTTCCAGTTTGGGTAGATGGGGAAACCTGATCCATAATAAGTAAAGGAATCTAACAGGGGATGGTGGTGTGTCCCATCTAGTAGGTTTAGTACCCATGAAGTTCCTTGATATGTTATATCAACATGTCTTCACCTATATCTGATAATATTATTTTTTTATCTGTATTCCACAATTCCATGACTTATTTTAATGTTAGGCTTTCATTTATCATTCTATTGATTCCCTTATGATTCATGTCTTGTGCACTGCAAATCTTTATGCCATGATTTATATTTATGATCTTAGATAGGCATTGTATGATATTCTAATGTTATGATCATGTTCTAAAACCCTTATGATCATGTTTATTCTTACTTCTCTCCATTTTTTCCCTTACTAATTATTTAAGCTCGCCCATTTTTGTTTCATTACCTAGGATATGATAATATATATTATGTATGATGTGTCTAAGAAGGGTCCTAGTAATGATGAACCTAGTAGGATATAATGTATCTCAATTATATACGATTATTTAGGGTTCCATGTTTCCAAAGGCACTAGACTAATAAGGTCTTTTAGAGTCCATTTGTGTAATTTATTATGTATTCCATAAAAGTGATGTAATTTTAAAGAATGAAAATATATGTTTTCTATAGTTGGTATCAGAGAAACGTTTTATCTATCCTTTAGAAACTATGATGACAAAACCATAGTGAAAACACTAAGAAAATTCATAAGGATAAATCTAGGGATGAGGATAAGTATAGGAAAATGTCATGGAATTTTTGTAAATGATAGAGAAAGTGGTTTCTAATAAATACATCCATTTCTAGATACTAATAGTGGATTTGGTTCTGGCATTGTTTTACCTAGGAGTAAAAAAATAACAATGTGTGTCGGGCCTAACTCGAGCAGATCCTCGTACATGAAAATAGGCCTTTCCATGTACCTGGTTTGACAATCCCAAGGGATATTTTATTAGAATTAACTGACTCTTCATTACCCATCCTAAATGATTTAAAAATACGTTGACTATGAATAACCTTGGAAAATATTAGGGCTTCATATTTTATGGATGGTTTCATAATTCTGACGTCCTATAGGTGGTTTTTCTTGATTTTGTGGTTCCTTAAATTGACAACTATTTCATACTCTATGATTTTTTTATTTAATGCCCGAAACATAAAGGAACCACATTAATGGTGGTTATGATAGACAATAAAATGACTGTTCTCTTGGGAATCCTAATGCTATTAGAGCTAGAATTCAAAACCTTATTTTTATTCTTGCACAGATTTCTCAAGATATGAATGATGTTGAGCTTCCTAACAAGAAAAGGGGGGATCAATGTTCTATTGAATCCTTCATGAGGAAACATCCACCTTATTTCAGTGGTTCTACTAATCCTTATGTTTCTAAACACTGGATCAATACTATTAAAAATATATTATTCATTATCCCATGTTCAGATCATGAGAAATTCATTTTGGTTGTTTATCAGTTAGAAGGTGAAGTATACCAGTGGTGGACTCTTATCAATAAAATGAGGAATAAATATAAAATTGAATCCAGGGATTGGGACGATTTCAACAACATATTCTTCAATACGTACTTTCCTCATGTTTTTCCTAGGGATATAAGAAATGAGTTCCTTTAGATGAAGCAAAATGATGATTAATCTCTCGATAACTACAAGGGTAATTTCAAAATACATGCGAGTTACGATTTTGGAATTTTCATCCAACCTGAAAGTAAAGTTGATATGTTCAAGAGTGGCTTAACAATAAGTATCATAACGGAGTTAGACATAAAATACTTTAGTAGCTACGAATATATTGTGCATTAAGAAATCAAATATGAAATGGAGTTTAGATTTAAATATAAATCTCATTGTTTTAACAAGAAAAGGAAGATGAAGTTCAAAGGAAAATATATTAACCATGAAGATAAGAAGATGTGTCTGGATTAATGCTCTATGTGTGGAAATAATCATATAGGGAATTGTATTATGGTTTCTAATAAGTGTTTTACGTATTAAATATAAGTCCATTAGGATTTTTTTTGTCATACATATGGGAAGAAGTTGTAAAATGATAAAAATGGAGGAAAAGCTACATAGAATGAACCTACCCACATCAATGCTTTATGTGTAAGGTGGATGGGCATTATGATAACCTATTTCCAAACCCAAGGGTTGGTGGTGATGATCAGAATAAACGTCCTCATTAATCAATGGACATGGGAAATACGATGTTATCATTTTTTTGGGGAGGGGTGTCATAATTAAATTGTGAAAGGATAACCTACCATACACTCTAGAACAAATAATGTCTTATCTGATTCTGGATCTGTCCACTCTTTCGTATTTAAATATTTTTCTAAGGTATTAATATTCCACAAAAATTATTATATGTAGAATTAGCATTGAAAATCACTAAGTGTACTATGATATCATTTCAAGTCTATGATTCCTCTCTAGATGATGTTTGTGGAAATGTACTTCCTAAAAATATTTTTGTTATTCCCCTGGTTGAAATTGATATCATCTTAGCTAGGGATTGGATTTCACTACATAAACCCCATATCAATTTTTGAGGAATGGAAGTTACATTTGATATTTCAAACCAACCTATGAACATCTACCAATGTATCAATAAGTATAAACAACCTATAGAGATAAAATCCAATGTATGGGCCTTAATTCCCATTTATTTGTCATGTTTATCTCAAATAGTTGGGTTGAAACTTGACATCAATGATATGAGTATTGTTCAATAATTTTTGGATGCGTTCCTTGAAGATTTTCCTAGCCTTCAACAAAAATGTGATGTTGAGTTCTCGATAGAACTCGTACCCGGTTCCACACCAATTTCAAATACTCCCCATATAATGGCCCTAATTAAGTTACAGGAATTGAAGAAGAATCCATAGGAAATCAGTGATAAAGGATTGAATCATAAAATTGTGTCAATTGGGTTGCACCTATCCTTTTTCTAAAAAATAATGATGGATCAATGAGACTCTACATTGATTATTAGGAGTTGAACAAGATCAAAATCAAGAAAAAGTATCATCTTCCCCGTATTGATGTCTTTTTTGTCAAATACATGGATCTCAATACATTCCAAAGTTTGGCCTTCACTCTAAATATCATTAATTAATGGTCATGAAAAAGGATATATCCAAGACGACATTCCATACAATGTTTGGACTCTATGAATATATAGTGATTTTTATTTATCTTACTAATTCTCATGTAATATTTAGGTATTTTATGAATAGTTTCATAAGATATTACCACGATCTATTATTGGTAGTCATTATAGATGATATTATTATCTATTCCAAGATTATGGAAGACAATGAATAATACATTTGAATTGTACTAAATACCTTGGGGAATGAAAAAATATGTTAAATTTACAAAGTGTTAATTTCGGTTGAAAAAATATTAATTTTTGCATCACCTAATCTCAAGAGATGGTATAGAAGTATATACATCCAAGATAGAGTTTTTTTAATATTTTCCTAGAAAAACCCGTAGTTACTGTGATCCATATATTTCTGGGATTGGATGGATACTATCAATGGTTTTTGGATAATTTCTCATGATAATCAAATCATCTAACCACATAAACTCATAAGGGAGCCAAGTTCCTTAGGTTAGATAAATGTGAGGAAAACATCAAGGAACTAAAGAGAAGTTTGTCCAGCGCACCTGCGCTTACATTACCCTATAGTGTAGAATGGTTTTTAATCGATAGTGATTCATCCAAGAAGTGATTGACATGTGTTATTATGTTGAATAATATGGTTATCACTTATGACCTATTATAGTTTAATATCCACAAGATAAATTACCCAACTCATGATTTTTAGTTTGTAGATGTAATTTTTTCATTAATGATACGGAGGAATTATCTATTTTGGAGAAAAGTGTGATATATATTGATTATAAATGTATAAAATATATATTCATGTAGAAAGAGTTAAACATGTGCTGGATAAGATGGTTAGAGCTAATAAAGGACTGGGATTTCTAAATACATTACCACCCAGGGAAAGAGAACAAGGTGGATGATGCTTGGAGTCGAAAGGACCATGCTAGCTTATTTATGATCCATATTAAAAAATTTCCAATATTTATGGATTTGAAATAGATGGATATTGAAATTGTGATGGAAAGGGAATCATATTATCTTTCTTAATTGAATGTGCCACCCTCTATATAATTGAAGATTAAAAAGGTGATGAAGAAAGATGTAGATCTGCAAAAGAAGGCTATAAATGTTCCTGAGTTTATCCATGATCAATATGAAATTATAAGGTATAGAAAATGTGTATTTTTTTCCTTACATACCATAATTGAAGAAGGAGATGTTAGAGGAAGTTCATAGTTCTTAAATCTCTATTCATCCTAGAAGTTTGATGATGTACAGATATTTGAAAGAACACTTTTAGTGGGATGGAATGAATAGGGATATCACGGAGTTTGAATCTTAGTTCTTAGTATCCCATGAAGTTATGTTATCAATACAAAAGTCAAAGGGGATTTTTCATCCATTACCCATACCATGATGTAAATTGGAGAACATCAATATCTATTTTCTCATAAGACTCCCCAAAAACTCTAAACAGTTTAATGTTATATGGGTGGTAGTTGATCTCCTTACTAAGTCAGCACACTTCATCACTATTAAATAATAATACTCTCTAGGTCAATTTTCAAGGATATAAATTAAGGAAGTACTAATGTTTTATGGAGGGCCACATTCTATTATATCTTATCGGGATCTGAGGTTTACCTCAACGTTTAGGTGAACCCTTAAAAAAGAACATGATATTTAATTTAGATTAATCACTACTTTTAATTCTCAGATAGACTGTCAGTCTGAAATAACAATTGAAACCCTACAGTATATGTTGGGTTCTTGTTCATTGGATTTAAAAGGTGGTTGGGATCAATATAAGAACCCCAGTTTTCATATGAGGTATCGATCCCTTATCATTCAATTTTAATGATTAAATATTGCCTAATATGGATACCCTTTGAGCTCATGGGTATAATAGGGGTTTCTGGGTCTTTTTTGAATCCCATACCCATGTTTGGAATGATTTTAGACTAGAGAATGGTTAGGGGAAACTTTAAGGGGGAGGAAACATGGTTTGAGTAAACCATACGAGGTTGGATAGAGGGGGTGTATAGGTAGCACAGTGTGAGAAAACCCTATGATAAAAGTTTCATGGATGTGAAGCCATGTCTTAAGGTTTAGTAGGTATTAAAATAGGGTTTTTTTCATAGCTTCTTCATGATTTTTGAACATTGTAAGGAACCTGTGCAGGTGCCCCTTGGCCTATAGGAAGTCATGCACAGTTGGTATACGGTTTTCCAAACAATGTGCATAAACCTTGTAGCCCGAATAATTTTTGAAATTTATTGATTTTAAATTAATTAAAATCTAATTTATAACCTAAATTTATTTCCTTTCTACGTAAAAAAGGAGGGTTTGAGAGCTCCCCTTTAGGGGTAAAACTATGATTTTATCCCACTTCACTATCAGATATCCAATTAAATTGAGTATATCTCTTCAAATCTACATTTGTTAGATCTACATTACTTTTTAACCTTTATTAATTCTTGGGGATATCATCTGCACTATTTAGATTTAGGATTGTATTCCCTATTTTCTTTTTCTTTTTTTTCTTCAGATTTCTCCCAATCAGAGCTGAATCCAGACATGATACTGGATGAGCACTCCACTATTGAGCTAAGGCAAGTTGAATAGTTAGGTATTTTGAGTATTGGTTCTTTATAGAGTTATTGATCTTATTATTCCCATCGACAATTTTGGCATAGCCCTAAAATTGAAATTTTAAATTGAAAAAAAATCAAATAAGACCTATTTGGGATGCTCGTTGGTTTCTTCGAGATTGTGTTTGTATAGCATCCCACCTTTTTATCACATAAACTTTCATTACATTTTACAAAACCGAGGATCTTTAAGGTTTACTGTCTTGGAAACCAGGAACATAAAACATGAAAACATAAAACATTCTTCATAAACACTTGAAAGGCTTCTCCTCATGTTTATCCTAGTTTCATTACTGCATCTCATAACATGGGGACATACATCAAACGAAAGGGTGAGCAGAAGGCCCAGTAAGGGAAACAAGGGAAACATTTAACATGTGAACTTGAGATACATCAACTATGTCATGAAAAAGAACTTTAAGGCATGAGAAAGAAATCATGTGGCATATCATAATAAAAATACCATTTTTCATTACATTATGATGTGGATAAATCATTTAACATAGACAATCATGAACATATAACCAAGGTCCATCCCCAAGGTGTCATTTGAAAATTACCAAGGTTATTCACCAAGATATCGTGAAAATTGTAATCTCTAGTGGTTGCATCATTACCCAATGCATTGGAGCGCTATCAGGGAGCACCATTAAATTTGAATTTATTATCATGTGAGCCACATATATCATCATAACTCATTTCATAAACAACCCATATAGCATAAAATAAATGGGTTTCATTTCATAATCATAACGTTTTAAAAACTGATTTAAAGACATGATCTTTACATCACTTTACACCCATAGAAAGGGAAAGCGGGAATCATGTATGTAAATCCCAGAATTTAAAATAAAACATTTTGGAATATATGTGAATACCCCTCTATAAATAAGAGCTTTGATTATTCACTTAATAACATAAAATAATTTTGAGAAAAAGATAGAGGCATTTTGAGACGAAAATTCTGCAGCACAACGGCTACGTTACAGGGTCTTAGAAAACGCTGAAAAGAGAGGAGACATGGGTCAAACATTCATAAATGACCCATAAAACAGTAGAGGGACAGAATATATGGGATTTAAGAACATGGTAATGATTTTTGAAAATATACCATATGAAATGAAGAACATGAATGGACGACAAAAATAAGATTTCTCTTATGAAAATTCGGCAGCCCAACGACGTCACTTAAACTTCAACAAAAATGAATTGACGAGATCAAATAGGTTATCTCATAATATGAACATAAAAGATCAGTATGATAGATATAGATATCATACCCCAACATAAGACAAAATTAACTTGAAATACTTGACATGAATTTAGATCTTTGAAAAATGAGAAAGGCGAACGAATCCCTTAAAAATTTGGCCGCCTAACAGCGTCACTTAAACTTCAACCAAAAAATGAATTGACAAGATCAAAATAGGGTCTCTCATAATATTAACATAAGGGTTCTGTGTGATAGATATAGATATCATACACCAACATAATAAAAAGGAACTTGAAAGACTTGACATGGAAATAGATCTTGAAAACGAGAAGGGTGAAAGAATCCCTTAAAAATTCGGCAGCCTAACGATGCCACTTAAAACTTCAAAATAATGAATTGAAGAGATAAAATGGGGTCTCTCATCATATGATCATAAAAGATCAGAATGATATATATAGAGATCATACCCCAAAATAATAAAAAGTAACTTGAGAGACTGGACATGAAAATGGATCTTGAAAACGAGAAGGGTGAAAGAATCCGTTACAAAAATTTCGGCAGCCTAACGGTGCCACTTAAACTTTCATAAAATGAAATGATGAGAGTAAGAGGGGGTATCTCATCATATGAACATAAAAAGGACATTATAATGAATATAAAAGACCATCCTCCAACATAAGAACATGGAGCATAAGAGAAATGACATAAAAGATATCACTTGAAAAGAAAGAGAGGGGGGCAGATCCCTTACCTTAAAATGTAACTCTTAAAAATCAATGGTTGGGACCTTGAGGGCTTGGGGGCACCTTGGGAGGACTCCTTGGGAGGTAAGGAGACCAGAAATTAGTTGGGGGAGAGTTGGGAGTGAAAAATAATGGAGGAAAGGGTGGGTATTTATAGGGAATGTGAGGGGACAAGGCATTAATGGCCACGGGACACCTCAAAAGTGGTTTTCTCAAAAGCATGGGCCCTCCCATGGTACTTCCCATGGAGTTAGGCCACATGGAGACCCCCACACAATACTTCATCCTCTTTAGTCTAACATCCCTTAAAATATCTCATGACATCATCATGACACAGTTATGATGTCATTAAACATACTGAAACCCTAAAACTGTATTTTTACTATACATTGAAAATTCAACTTTCTCAGAAAAATCCCAAAATTTCACATTAACCAAATATCAATGATCTGATTTCAAAAATGAACTCCATTTTATAAAAATAATTTTCTAAATATTTTTAATTTTATTTTTAAATAAATACACTATTCACCGAAATTTTTTTTTCAGACAAATCGCCAAAAATTACCATAACATAATATCGATGCTCTGAGTTCAAAAATAAATTCCATTTTATAAGAAAAATCCTAATTATTTTTAATTAAATTTTTAATTAAAAACCACTATTCACCTAAAAAAACTAATACTTGACTAATAATTTATGAAACAATTATTTACCCATTTTATTGAATCTCATTACTTAATCAAGGTGTATAAATTATATTAAAACTTTCTTTAAGTTATATTACTAATCCATTTGGACACATTACTAATCCTAATCATAAAAACACTATTCATAATTTACTATTCATCAAAAATAAAGTTGATCTTATTAGACTCTAAATTTCTTACTGAACATAATTTTAGAAGACCATTTTTTGAAAATCATTACACATTTTTAATTATTTAAGAATTACATAAACATTTTTTTTAATATCCTTTCTCTAAAATTCACCAAAAATATGCATACTATATTTATCCGGACATTTGAAAAGTCATAAACATCATCATAGGAAGAAATCCCAATTTTTATTTAAAACAAAAGATTACACAAGGCAGTTACGGTCTCCTTACATAGCCCCTTATCACACCATCATAGGACCTAAGTTTAAGGTGTGCTAAGGTGAGAGAATCTGAGGGAGGCTCGGCCAACATAACACGAGTAGTAATTTCTATCTGTTTGAACTTATCGCGAAGGCGATTCCGTTCTAGCTTCATACGATGAAGTTTGGCTTGGGTTTGGTCCAGGGAAAAGCCCAGAGGTGCTACCTCCTTCCCAAGTTCTGTTATATGGGCTTCGATCGGTCCAAGACTACTGGGTGAGGACATAGAATCTTCTTTCTATAATAATTAACCAATATTACTTGTATTTAGAGACAATAATCAAAACGTTTAGCTTCCAGCGGTCATATTTTCCAATGGTCATATAACAGTCAAAACCCAATGGTCTCATTTTAATTATACCCATGTTATCAAATGAAAAAGATTTGTTGAGAATAAAAATAAAATAACACATAAAATTAGGAAAAAAGATTTATTCAAAATTTTGGGTCGTTACAATCTTCCCCCCTTAAGAAATTGTGTCCTCGCAATTTTTTTAAAAATTGGGTTTTGAAATTTCATTGAATGTCCCACATCGGAAAAGGAGTCAGTAAAACTATTACTTTAAAAGAAAGAAAAGGTAAGTACAAAGGTCACCCGAGTTAACCCACACTAGGATTCCATGTAGGAAAACATGGACATGGAGGAGAAAACAAAGGGTCAAGTTCTGAGGGAGAGTGATAGAAAACATGATTAGGATAAAGTTAACCCTAAGAAAATCCCAAATATATGATGTGTGTAAACGGTCTTTGATTGCCTAGTAGGAAACGCAAAACAACAACGTTTTTGTTTTATGTTTCTTTTCATAATTTTGAGGAATTCATTTACTACATAGAACAAAAATATAAGGAAATATACCTACCATCATGTAGAGTTTCATCCTTTAATAAGTTTATACCAAAACTAATCTTTTCTCCAAACGATGAGCATTCAAAACTACTTGGTCTCATCAAAACACAAGAATAATCTTCTAGAGAATCACGTATTCCACAAAAGAAAAACTATCTATCTTTAAAAATTTATCCCAATAACAGAAAGGGTATGATAAAACAAATCTTCAAAAAGAATGTTTCCCATAGGAATGGAAACTACTTTTAAATATTCAAAGTTCCACGGTACTACCCAGAGTTCATCATAGACCATTCTGTAAGTAACTGTCTTTAAAATTCCTCAAAATAACCAAAACTAAGATTGAAACCCAAATACAAGAAGGGCTTGATAACATAGTCTTCCAAGATAAACTTTATTGTTCATCTCCAAACAACATCAACCACTCCTAAAATCTTATAACCAAAGTAAGTAACCTAAACATATTTTCCCCAGATAGGACAATCATTTCCATAAGTAACCTATAATACCATAAGTTCACCTTAAATTCATTCATTCTTCAAAATATAATTCATCCTTTACTCCTCAAAGAAAATACCGTAGTAATCTATTTACCTCGATCAAATAAGGATCCCAAAGCAGTGAACGTCTTCCGAAATAATAATCATCTTTTAATCTCCTAATCATCTTTGTCATATTAATACGGCAATCATCACATTTTCTATCACATTGGTTTTTGGGACATGTTCTTCCATTTCCCACCATTAAGTAAGAAAATAAAGTATAATTAGGGGCTTAAACATTAGCCAATAATCATGAAAAGGAACTTAAATCATATAAGGATATCTTGTAGAAGAAAAGTATACCCTAACTTGTGATCCCCTAGGCTTCAAACTAGGTTATCCATGATCATATATCCTTATGTGAATCTTTATTTTATTTTATCTATGTTCCTTTAATAATGGTTCATAATAAGCTTATTAATTTACCAAAGCATATCCCGCGGGAGTGTCATAACCAAGAGTGCAGCAAGGCCCGTTGTCGTGTACCAGTTCCTGTTCGAGTCTAGCTCAAAGCGGTGTTTTCGAGTTTTACCCCTATGTACATCTGTGCCAGAACCACCTCTACCTGCTCGTATCCAGACAAGGATGTATTTTCTTGGCAACCCCTTACTCAATACTCACCTAAATACCAGGAAGATTTCATATATATAAAAATTTCTATAGGCTTCTTCTTAAAGTTTTCATATCCTAATTTCCACAAATAATTAAACCATCCTTTGATACCAACTATAGCATCCCACCTTTTTATCACATAAACTTTCATTACATTTTACAAAACCGAGGATCTTTAAGGTTTAGTGTCTTGGAAACCAGGAATATAAAACATGAAAACATAAAACATTATTCTTAAACACTTGAAAGGCTTCTCCTCATGTTCATCCTAGTTTCATTACTGCATCCCATAACCTGGGGACATACATCAAATGAAAGGGTGAGCAGAAGGCCCAGTAAGGGAAACAAGGTAAACATTTAACATGTGAACTTGAGATACATAAACTATGTCATGAAAAAGAACTTTAAGGCATGAGAAAGAAATCATGTGGCATATCATAATAAAAATAAAATTTTTCAAAACATTAAGATGTGGCTACATCATTAAACATAGAAAATAATGAACATATCACCAAGGTCCATCCCCAATGTGTCATTTTAAAATTACCAAGGTTATTCACAAAGATATCGTGAAAATTGTAATCTCTAGTGGTTACATCATTACCCAATGCATTGGAGAACTATCAGGGCGCACCCTTAAATTTTCCTTTATTATCATGTGAGACACATATATCATAATAAATCATTTCATAAACAACCCATATAGCATAAAATAAATGGGTTTCATTTCATAATCATAACGTTTTAAAAACTCCTTTAAAGACATGAGCTTTACATCACTTTAAACCCACGGAAAGGGAAAGCGGGTATCATGTATGTAAATCCCAGAATTTAAAATAAAACATTTTGGTATATATGTGAATACCCCTGTATAAATATGAGCTTTTAGTCTTAACTTAATAACATAAAATAATTTTGAGAAAAAGAGAGGGGCATTTTGAGACGAAAATTCTGCAGCACAACGACTACGTTACAGGGTCTTAGAAAACGCTGAAAAGAGAGGAGACATGGGTCAAACATTCATAAATGACCCATAAAACAGTATAGGGACAGAATATATGGGATTTAAGAACATGGTAATTATATTTGAAAATATACCATATGAAATGAAGAACATTAAAGGAAGACAAAAATAAGATTTCTCTTATGAAAATTCGGTAGCCCAACGACGTCACTTAAACTTCAACAAAAATGAATTGACGATATCAAATAGGGTATCTCATCATATGAACATAAAAGATCAGTATGATAGATATAGAGATCATACCCCAACATAATACAAATGTAACTTGAAATATTTTACATGAAAGTAGATCTTTGAAAAATGAGAAAGGCGAACGAATCCCTTAAAAATTCGGCAGCCTAACGGCGTCACTTAAACTTCAACTAAAAAAATGAATTGACAAGATCAAAATAGGGTCTCTCATAATATGAACATAAGGGTTTAGTATGATAGATATAGAGATCATACCCCAACATAATAAAAATGAACTTGAAAGACTTGACATGAAAATAGATCTTGAAAACGAGAAGGGTGAAAGAATCCCTTAAAAGTTCGGCAGCCTAACGACACCACTTAAAACTTCAAAATACTGAATTGAAGAGGTAAAATGGGGTCTCTCATAATATGATCATAAAATATCAGAATGATAGATATAGAGATCATAACCCAACATAATAAAAAGGAACTTGAAAGACATGACATGAAAATAGATCTTGAAAATGAGAAGGGTGAAAGAATCTGTTACAAAAATTTCGGCAGCCTAACGGCGCCACTTAAACATTCATAAAATGAAATGATGAGAGTAATAGGGGGTCTCTCATCATATGAACATAAAAAGGACATTATAATGAATATAAAACACCATACTCAAACATAAGAACATGGAGCATAAAAGAAATGGCATAAAAGATATCACTTGAAAAGAAATAGAGGGGGTCAGATCCCTTACCTTAAAACGTAACTCTTAAAACTCAAAGGTTGGGACCTTGAGGGCTTGGGGGCACCTTGGGAGGACTCCTTGGGAGGTAAGGAGACTAGAAAATCGTTGGGGGAGAGTTGGGAGTGAAAACTAAAGGAGGAAAGGGTCGGTATTTATAGGGTATGTGAGGGGACAAGGCATTAATGGCCAAGGGACACCTCAAAAGTGGTTTTCTCAAAACCATGGGCCCTCCCATGGTACTTCCCATGGAGTTTGGCCACATGGGGACCCCCACACAATAATTAATTCTCTTTAGTATAAAATCCCTTAAAATATCTCATGACATCATCATGACACAGTTATGATGTCATTAAACATACCGAAACCCTAAAACTGTATTTTTACTATTCATTGAAAATTCAACTTTCTCAGAAAAATCCCAAAATTTCAGATTAACCAAATATCAATGCTATTATTTCAAAAATGAACTCCTTTTTATAAAAATTATTTTCTAAATATTTTTAATTTTATTTTTAAATAAATACACTATTCACTGAAAATTCATTTTTTTAGAAAAATCCCCAAAAATTACCTTAACATAATATCGATGCTCTGAGTTCAAAAATAAAGTCCATTTGATAAAAATAATTTTCTAATAATTTTTAATTAAATTTTTAATTCAAAAACACTATTCACCCGAAAGAACTAATACATGACTAATAATTTATGAAACCGTTATTTACCGATTTTATTGAATCTCATTACTTAATCAAGGTGTCTAAATTATATTAAAACTTTCTTTAAGTGAGATTACTAATACATTTGGACACATTACTAATCATATTCATAAAATCACTATTCATAATTTACTATTCATCAAAAATCAAGTTGATCTTATTAGACTCTAAATTTCTTACTGAACATAATTATAGAATACCATTTTTTGAAAATAATTACACATTTCTAATTATTTCAGTTTTACATAAACATTTTTTTTAATATCCTTTCTCTAAAATTCACCAAAAATATGCATAATATATTTATCCGGACATTTGAAAAGTCATAAACATCATCATAGGAAGAAATCCCAATTTTTATTTAAAATAAAAGATTACACAAGGAAGTTACGGTCTCCTTACATATCCCCTTATCACACCAGCATAGGACCTCATTGTAAGGTGTTCTTGTTGGGCGGAGAAAGAAAGGAGTGATGGCAAGAGGGGGGGTGAATTTCCTTTTAAAAAATAATTAACAAATTAAAAAACAAAGTGAAAGTGCAGCGGAAATAAAGAGGCAAGACACAAGAATTGATAACGGAGTTCGGCCAAAAACCCAGCCTACGTCTCCGCTCCCAACTCAACCGTTGAGAGATTCTACCGCTTGCCTTTCAATGGTTTTAGCAAGAAACCCACTAGACTTTACAGGTAGTCTAGAACCTATTACAGCTTGCTTTTATATGGTTATGCAAGAACCCACTTTCTTTTAATGGTTTTGCAAGAACCCACTAGCCTTCTTACAGGTGAAGGCTAGCTCACCTATGTCTCAAGCCTTTTACAAGGTAAGGCTTGACCAACCTCTTCACACCTTGAAGGTGGTGTGAGAACCCAAAAGAGAAGATGAGAGAAGGAGGTGGTTTGTAGGCACAAACCCAAAATGAAGTTTAAAAAAGATAAACAAGAAAAACCGTAATGTGAGAAGCCTTGGGCGCCAAATGATTGATGAAGTTGATGAAGTGCTCTCCCAAGCCTCTATGGTGATGCTCCTTGGATGCGGAAGTTGGTTGGAGCAATTGGGGTTCCCTTGGAACAATCCGCCGGAGGTTGGCCAAATGATGGAAAATGTGTCCGATGTTTTTCCTTATGGCTTGGTTAAGTTTCCGGGGCTTCAAGGTCCTTTATTTATAGAGGGGGAACCCTCATATGGCCGTTGGAGGCCTTTGGAGCCGTTGGAGAGGCTTTCGGAGCCGTTGGAGGCCAATTGGACAGGCTGGTCAAAAGCCCAACGGCTAGTTTGACTGGCTCCACCGGCTGACCGGTACAGAGCCACCGGTTGGCCGGTGTGAGCAAAATGGAGGGGGGTTTCTGTCCAGGCGCCACCGGCTGGCCGGTGAGGAGTCCACCGGTTGGCCGGTGCTGGGGCAGTAGCAACCACTATTCATCTGGGTGCCACCGGCTGGCCGGTGCTGAGGCCACCGGTTGGCCGGTGCTGAGGCAGTGGCTCTGCCTTCTGCCCAGGGTCCATCAGTCGGCCGGTGGTGAAGCCACCGGTTGGCCGGTGGACTGAATTTCAGTCCATTTTGGCTTTTTGCCTTCTTGGCCTTATTGGCCCAATTCCTTGGCCACCTGAAATCATGCCTATCATCCAAAACCACTTAAAACAATATTAGATAAATAATAGAGTGATTGTGATCATGAAAATAAAACCTTGAGGGGTACGAGAGGTACAACAATCTCCCCCTATTTTGATGATCACAATCACCAAAACAAACAATGTAAAAACTGAAATGAAAGTCATGCTTTAAAAGATTTTTCCCCCAATCAATCATGAATTTCTCCCCCTTTGTGATTATCAAAATAGCACGGGGCATAAAACTTGATTGAGGGAATAAGAGATTTTAAACCAATTGAAATTTTTGAAATTTGAATTGAAAGTTTTGAATCGAAAATGTTGAAATGAATGTTCTGAATGAAAAATTGAATAACAGTTTGAATTGAATGTTTTGAAATGAAAAAAAAATGAATTGAAAATTTTGAATTGAAAATTTTGATACCAAGAGTTGAAAATTTTGAAATGAAAATTTAAAAGAAAATTTTGAATTAAAAAATTTGATACCAAGTGTTGAAATTGAAAGTTTGAATTGAAAGAATTGAATAAGAATTTGAATACACAAAAGGCTTAAACGATCCTAACTCCCCCTAAATAAAAACAACAAATCACCGGGGAGAGGTGTTTGAAACCGAGACAAATTTCGGTCCGGTGAGACTCGCTAAGAGGGATTTTTCAATCCATACTTGTCTTGTGGCAGGTCTTCTACTATAAAATTAATCATTAAAGAAAATACTTTTAGGGCGGCCATACCGGGCATTTTTACCATTGCACTCATAGATTAAGTGCCCGGGTTTTTTACAATAATTGCAAAATTTAAATTGGGAGCTCCCCCTTACAAAAATAGTAGGTGCATGGGAAGAGGAAGCTTGCTTGGAATAGCCAAGCCCTTGGGTGGTCCTAGAAACGCGTTGGGAACCTAGGAAATTGTTCAAATTTTGTTCCCCTTGGGTGAACTTGGCTAGAGTCTCCCTTAGATCTTTGATTGTTGATTCCATGGAATCAATATCGGGAAGATTTTGGATTTTGAGGGTCAACTCTTCCTTTTCTTTGAGAAGTTGTTCTTTTTCGGAAGAGAGTTTTTTGAAATTCTTTTTTAAAGCAACAAATTTGGAAGAAAGTTCGTGAAAACCTTCCTCCAATTGATCTCTAGCATATTGGAGATCCTCATAAGATAAATGATTAAAAGAATTTGAAGAACTAGAGGATGAGGAGTCGGAAGATGTTACCTCATGGAATGCCATTAGGCATTTGTTACCGTTGTCGCTTGAGGAGGAGGAGGTGGAGGATGTGGAGCTATCACTCCATGTGGCCTTGAAAGCCTTCTTCTTTTCCTTTTGCTTGGCCTTTTTCTTGTTGAGTGGGCAATCGGGCTTGTCATCGCCTTTAATACCTTCATGGGTTACTTCTAAAAGATTCCAAATATCATGAGAAGATGAGAAAGTAGAAATACGATTAAATTCATTATGGTCTAACCCTCAATGAAGAGCATTCATGGCTTTGCCATCAAGCTCAAAATTTGCAATGTCTTCGGGGGTCCATTTGGATTCATCGGGAGAAGAAAGTGAATAACCATGCATGAAAATTTTAAAAATAGGATAGCCAATGCTTCTAAGAAAAGCGGTCATGCAGGTTTTCCAATAAGTATAGTCGGTTCCATCAACAAATGGAGCACGACCCAAGGAAAAGCTTTCGGGGGTGAATGAAGTTGAAGCCATCACAATGGATCTTAAATTTGAAACCGGTTAGGGTATTACTCAAATTTTCCCTTTGATACCAATTGTTGGGCGGAGAAAGAAAGGAGTGATGGCAAGAGGGGGGTGAATTGCCTTTTAAAAAATAATTAACAAATTAAAAAACAAAGTGAAAGTGCAGCGGAAATAAAGAGGCAAGACACAAGAATTGATAACGGAGTTCGGCCAAAAACCCGGCCTACGTCTCCACTCCCAACTCAACCGTTGAGAGATTCTACCGCTTGCTTTTCAATGGTTTTAGCAAGAAACCCACTAGACTTTACAGGTAGTCTAGAACCTATTACAGCTTTCTTTTATACGGTTATGCAAGAACCCACTTGCTTTTAATGGTTTAGCAAGAACCCACTAGCCTTCTTACAGGTGAAGGCTAGCTCACCTATGTCTCAAGCCTTTTACAAGGTAAGGCTTGACCAACCTCTTCACACCTTGAAGGTGGTGTGAGAACCCAAAAGAGAAGATGAGAGAAGGAGGTGGTTTGTAGGCACAAACCCAAAATGAAGCTTAAAAAAGATAAACAAGAAAAACCGTAATGTGAGAAGCCTTGGGCGCTAAATGATTGATGAAGTTGATGAAGTGCTCTCCCAAGCCTCTATGGTGATGCTCCTTGGATGCAGAAGTTGGTTGGAGCAATTGGGGTTCCCTTGGAACAATCCGCCGGAGGTTGGCCAAATGATGGAAAATGTGTCTGATGTTGTTCCTTATGGCTTGGTTAAGTTTCCGGGGCTTCAAGGTCCTTTATTTATAGAGGGGGAACCCTCGTATGGCCGTTGGAGGCCTTTGGAGCCGTTGGAGAGGCTTTCGGAGCCGTTGGAGGCCAAGTGGACAGGCTGGTCAAAAGCCCAACGGCTAGTTTGACTGGCTCCACCGGCTGACCGGTACAGAGCCACCGGTTGGCCGGTGTGAGCAAAATGGAGGAGGGTTTCTGTCCAGGCGCCATCGGCTGGCCGGTGAGGAGTCCACCGGTTGGCCGGTGCTGGGGCAGTAGCAACCACTATTCATCTGGGTGCCACCGACTGGCCGGTGCTGAGGCCACCGGTTGGCCAGTGCTGAGGCAGTGGCTCTGCCTTTTGCCCAGGGTCCATCGGTCGGCCAGTGGTGAAGCCACCGGTTGGCCGGTGGACTGAATTTCAGTCCATTTTGGCTTTTTGCCTTCTTGTCCTTCTTGGCCCAATTCCTTGGCCACCTGAAATCATGCCTATCATCCAAAAACACTTAAAACAATATTAGATAAATAATAGAGTGATTGTGATCATGAAAATAAAACCTTGAGGGGTACGAGAGGTACAACAGTGCTAATGTGAGAGAATCCGAGGGAGGCTCGGCCAACATCGCATGGGTAGTAATTTCTATCAGTTTGAACTTCTCGTGAAGGCAATTCCGTTCTAGCTTCATACGATGAAGTTCGGCTTGGGTTTGGTCCAGAGAAAAGTCCAGTGGTGCTACCTCCTTCCCAAGTTCTGTTAGATGGGCTTCGATCAGTCCAAGACTACTGGGTGAGGACATCGAATATTCTTTCTATAATAATTAACCAAGATTACTTGTATTTAGAGACAATAATCAAAAATTTTAGCTTCCAACGGTCATATTGACCAATGGTCATATAACAGTCAAAACCCAACGGTCTCATTTTAATTATACCCATGTTATCAAATGAAAAAGTTTTGTTGAGCATAAAAATAAAATAACACAAAAAATTAGGAAACAAGATTTATTCAAAATTTCGGGTCGTTACAGTTTGGGTTGTTTCCCCAACTCAAGGACACCCATGGGGTGTTCCATGACTTTTCCATGGTTTTGAACACTGATGAACCACCTAAGGGGTGTGTTCTTGATTTTTTTTGATATAGTAAACTCAATTAGAATTAAATTGAATTTAATTACATGCATTGGAGATGCACTAACTCATTTTCTTGCGTCATCATGTTATTCCATTCTTCATTGAATTAAATAACTTAAATATAATTAGATGAAGGGCTGGGTATATCCTGATGATATGTTTAATTTTTAATGGAGATGAATGTGTGGGTATACCCATGTTACATTATTGGATGAGAAAGGATTACATGAGTGGGTAGACTCATGTATTGTATATAAAAATGGTATGAAATGAAAGAATGAGTGTATGGATTCCATGGAAATATATCTATATATCTTGATCCTAGTAGTGGACACCTTGGATAGTGATGCCGCTTGGGTCTTTCTTCCATAGTATTATTTGGCCTTGCTACCCCTTGGATTGGGATTTCTTGGACATGTGTAGGATGTGTTCGGTAGGACATGATCCTAGGACTCCAACCAGTGCCTATACCGAGTTTCTCTTGAGTTGCTCCTAGGACATGATGGGGATGTCTCAGTCTTTAACACCTTGGATCTAGCCCTTCATTTTTTGACACTTTGGTTATTATGTAAATGCCATGGGTATGTGATACACCACATTATATGGCACAACCGTGGAAACTATGACATGCTTGGTTGAGCGGATTGGCCATGGTAAATAGGAATGGGTTGTTGTATGGAATAGTTGTGGGTTTTGATATGGTTTTATCATATGGAAATGCCATGTCGATACTATATGTATGAGAGTACAGTGAGTTCATATTGTTTAGTTATATTTATTTTAGATTCCTTGTTAGGATCTTGATAATTACTTTACAGGGATCCTCGAGAGGCTTTTTGGATTCACATGCGTAGTGGTTTATGTTCCATGGGCACATTACTTTTGGTTCCTATTTACTTGTCACATATGATACTACCATTGGAAATCATATATTACCTAGAATAAAGTATATATACTTTTGGGTGGTTACCTACTGGGATATTTTCTCACATCTTGTTTCGACCACCCTTGGGGGACCAAAACAGAATTTTATGGTTGCAGGTATGAATAGTGGAAATCACCTTAACATAGGTTTTTGATTTCTTATTACGATATAGGGATCATGGGACTGAGCTAATTCTCTCAATGATATGTGGAGATAGCACATTTTTCATTTTTTTATACATGTATCGAAAGTTACTATTTTTTTCATGTTTTGGTTGTTTCCTAGACACGTGACATGTATTATTATAATGATTGTATATGTGACACTTCTATCTTGATTTATTTTCTTATCTTGTCTAGTTATCAATTTTATGCTTGTTTATATGCTTCCACTATTGGTATTCCATTCATATTCTACTATGTATACTCAGGTGATGAGGGAATAGTCTCTCTCCAAACACACCTAGGCCCCCACAGCTAGTTGACAACCTCTATCATTTGGGGAGATGTACTTTATGCCTTATAACCCACAGGGCATGGTTCACTATTGAATGGAATCTTTGTTTGGGATGTTATAATGTTGTATCATAGGAATATTTTATGGTTTTCTTTACTATTTGGTGATAATATGCAGAGATATGAAGGAAATTGAGTTTGGTAATAAGGTGTGCTCATTAGTAGCTATCGCATGTTTATGGAAACGCCAAATTGCCTCGAATTAAATATCTTTTTAGGGATTCTAATTGTTATAGTTGATTTGATTCTACCATTGGCTGATGCACATGATTTATGTTGATTCTATTGAAGCAATTTATTATTATATTTCGGTTTCAATCCAATGAGATGAGGGTATCCCATCACATGCATCATATAGGAACTTTTTAGAAATTAAATTCCATTCCATTTAGGATTTATTACTTATTACATGCTATTTTTATATGTTATATGATATATTTACCTATTGTTTTGATATATTTCATGTTGTGGATAAATAATGTGAGGTCATCTTTCAGTTCATAATGTCTATGGGTACTTATTGACTAAGAAGTGATCCAAATTTTGAATTAAACTATTTAAGGTGAAATTGATATGTATGGATTGAATGGGAACCAAATTCTAGGTTCATGAGGTGTTATTGGCCCTTAGGGATTTTTAATTGGTGAACTATTGGATAAATCATATAAACTATTGAATTATGGGAATTAAATGGAATCATGAAATGGTAAATATAGACCTAACCTTAACCTGGATTTTGATTAGGAAAGAGGTAGAGTTTCTAGTGGTGTTTGTGACCTTTCATGTTATAGTACTTCGTTTAGGAATTGGTTGTGGGTTGTGACTTGTTTTTAGAAGGGTTTTGATATGTCCTATATTTTTAATTTATGAGGTTTGATCCTTTTATTTTATGATGTGTGTGTTTGGAATTGTAGGTGAATTCAACCATGATGACCTCCAGTCGTACATCGTGAGGGAGGTGAAGACCACACTCCATAGGTGTTGGGCCATTGAATATTGCGAGAACAATCTTCAATATTAATTTTGTTTCTAGCTATTTTTAAGGACATAGGGGATGAGTCATAGTTCCGTGAGGGATTCTTTCACTTCATGAAGACTTATCTGGGAGCACTATAGCATGCCTAGTCTATGGATGAGTTGTTGCAGGTGTTCCAGCAGTATCATCCTCCTACATTTTCAGGGGATGGTGTTAAATGGTATGTTGATCAATGTATTGAGACCACATTAGTGATTTTTAAGCATTTGTATATGCATACAATCCCGATACTTATATGTGATGTTTAGTAGAAAAACAATAGTGGGATGTACTAATCCAGGATTTTGAGATATGATATATGTGTTGGGATGATTTCCAAACCTGATTCTATGAATTTTTCTACCACAAAACTCTACAGGAAGACAAGTCTAGTGATTTCATGTGTCTGGAGTAGGGTGAGATGACAGTTATGGTGTACTCGACATGATTTATAGAGTTGCATCATTTTATGTTGACATACCTTACTGATGAGCTAAGTAGAGTGAGGCACTTTACGGAAGGTCTCTAACATGATTTCATTTATTAGGTCAATATGATCATGTTGACCACCGTTATTGAAATTTTGAATCAGATGATGATTAAAGAGTGTAACCTCAGGAAACATGGGGTGTAGATTAGGGAGTCTTAGTTTCACAAACTGGTGGTTCTACATCTTAAGGTAGGAAGATTTGTATTTAGGCTTTCTGGGAGATTATTACGAGTACAACTATGAGTACTGGTAGCTTAGTGTTTAGTCATTAGTTTTTTAGGAGAGGCTACATGAAAAATCAGTGCAACTGGGATCCAATTGAGTGTCTATATTGTGAAAAAATGGGCCACATGCAGCATTTCTGTAGGAACTTCCCTCCAGAAGTGAGTGGTAGGGGTTCATATCTAACACCAGGTTCTATATAAGGTCCCACAACTCTGCTTCAGGTAGGGAGCTAGAGCAGTGTCAGTCAATCTGTTCATGGTAGTTGTGGTTATGGCCAAGGTAGCTAGGAGCCATCTATACCGAGACATCAGAGTAGGCTAACTCTGGGTAGTGAGGTATTATCAGAAGGACAAGGTACATGCCAAAAATTTTCTATAAATACCACCCCTGAGGATCAGGGTGTCATTCCATCTATGGGGAGAGGTAAGATCTTATGATCCTATACTCTTTCATCATCACATTTTGATGTAGGTGCATCACATAGTGTCATATCTACACATGTGGTGCAAATCATGGGGCTTGTTATTTTGCCTTCTGAGAGCATTATGATATAATACACTCCATTGGAAAAAATAATGGATGAATTACAATAGTTTAGGGAGTTACCCATTGAGGTTAGTGGGTTTCACTACCTCTGTTATATTTCAATCCTTGATATGGAAAGGTTTCATGTCATACTCTGGATGGACTGGCTATTATATTATCAAACTTATGTTGACTTCTATCTCTAATGGTTGACTTTCATATCAATAGAGGGTGAATTTTATATGAAAAAAGGTGAATGGTACATCCAGGCGAGTTGACCTAGACCACAACATCTTTGGTTATGCGTGATGATAGCCCATATTTCAAGTTTTTCTCTTGATGATCAAGGAGATAGTCAGGAAGACATTCCTCTGGTGGTTGAGTACTTTAGATAAGTCTTACCAAATGAATTTCTTAGTTTACCACCTAAGAGAGATGTGTAATTCTCCATTGATCTACTGTGAGGAGCTTCACCAGTATCCATTGCTTCTTACAGAATCGCTACGATAGAGTTGCAGGATCATAAGAGGCAGCTTGGGGATTTAGAGGTGAAGGGTTTTATTAGACCTAATACTTCTCTATGGGGTTCATTAGTCATTTTTTAGTGTGGACATAACTATTAATATATGAATAGATTATTGGAAACCGACCCAGTTGAAAATTAATAATTGATATCCTTTGCAACAGATATATGATCTGTTTGATAATCTTCTGGGAGATCAAGTGTCATCGAAATTTTTTTTGAGGTCTATACATCATCAAGTACATGTTGGACCTATAATCATACCTTCTATATCCTTTTTTAGAAGTTATTGTGTTTAAAAGTATCTGGTTATGATTTTCGTTCTCATGAACACGCCATCGGTTTTCCTGGAACTAATGATCTGATTGTTCCATCCTTACCTGGATTATTTTTAGTAGTTTTCATAGATGATATCTTGTTGTATTATCAAAATCATCCTGACCATTCCAACCATATTGGGATCATTTTGAATACACTAAGAGAGAATCATTTATATATTATGCTCACAACGCTTCACTTGTGGATGGATTATATTCACTTCCTAGATGACATTATATCAGAGATAGGTGTATAACATCACCTAGAGATGGTGAGAGTTATAGTTTCTTAGGAAAATAACCAGAATATTATTTAAATAATAAGTTTTTTATGGATATTCGGTTACTATAGGTATTTCATCTTTGACTTATCATTCTTAGAATCACCGTTGATGGGTTTGACTAAGAATGGTGTGAAGTTTGTATGGTTATATTCCTATGAGACAGCCTTTGAGAAGCTAAAAAAAGAGTTTGACATCAGCACCGGTCCTAATATTACCAGGGTAGGGAAGGAGATAAACTCAATGTTATGATTCTTTTGTTAATGGGATGGGATCATTGTGGATGCAGGGTCATAGATTCATGGTGTACGGGTCCCGGTAGATGAGGTCTTATGAGAGGAATAACCCAATGCACAATCTAAAGGTATCTACAGTCATTCATCCTTTACAGTATTTGGTATATTATTTTTTGGGATAGAATTGTGTGGTGTATGTGGACCACAAAAGCCTTAGGTAAATATTTACCTAGCATGATATGAAACTGATGTAGAGGATATGGGTGTATTACCTACAGTCCATTGAATTTTAGCTTGCCCACACTCCATGTAAATGAAATGCAGTGGCTGATGCACTGAGTATGAAGACTCAGATGTAGGAAGTGTGGTAGACCAATAGAGAGTGGTGGCTTATGGTATTATTATATAATATTCACTAGGATATGCATGATATTTAGAGATATACATATATATCATCCTTATTTGTGAACTCTATCTTACTAAATAGAGTGAAGATGAGGCAGCTATTCGATTCTGAGGGCCTAGTCATATGGGATAGTGTGGTAGGTGAGGAACCACCTCCTGGGTGTACCATTATAGAGGATGAAATCCTATGTATACATGGTCTTGTTTGGGTTCCAGCGGATATACATGAGGATTTGATGTTGTAGTTTCATGCTTCATCTTGGGCAGTGCATCCTGGGGTCACCAAAATGTACAGTGACATATGCCATCAGTACTAGTGGATAGATATAGAGCTTGAGGTATTTGGTTTTATTATGAGTTGTTCCACCTGTTATAATATGAAGGTGAGACAATAGTTAACAATCCTACTTGTAGAGTAGTTACCTATTCTACAAAAGAAATGTGATGATATAGTGATGGATTTAAATACCAGTTTTCTAAGGTCACCTAAAGGTAGAAATAATGTGTGGTTTGTTGTGGACAGGCTCGTGATGGTTTCTCATTTATTACATATCAAGTATACCTTCATTATGGATTAGCATCATAGGTTTTACATCTAAGATATATTGTGGCACCTTGAGGTTACTCATTCTATAATTTCAGATAGGGACACCAGATTTATGTCTCATTTATTCCAGATTTTTCAAAGGGCGCTAGGTACATTGGTGATTTTGATCATAGTATACTCCCTTATACTAATTTCTAGTTAGAGTGTATGAAACATTTTCTATAGGGAACACTTCGAGCATGAATCCTAGATTTTGAGGGCTCATTGGAGAATCATATGCCTCGGGTTGACTTTTCGTACAATATTAATTTCTAGTAAACTATACATATGGAACCTTGTGAGGATTTATATATTTGGCCATTCAAATCACCCTTAGGCAGGCTAGAGGTAGGTGATGTAGCGTTACTAGGACCACTTCACAAGAAGGAGACTTCGGATCAGGTCCAGTTGACTCAGAGGTGGATGGCTACTGCATAGTCATGAAAAAAATCATACATTAATCACTACAGAAAAACTATATAGTATCAGGATGGGAATTGGGTTTTCTTATGTGTTTCACCAAGGATGGTACATAGACAGATTAGGATACTAGTTAAGCATTCACCATGATATGTTGGGTCCTTTGAGATTATATGGAGAGTTAGTTTGATAGCCTATCGGTTGTAGTTACCATAGAGGTACTGATCCATGCACAATATCTTCCATGTCTCTCATCTCCTTCACTATCTTATGGACTTGTCTCATGATTTTCATCCAAAGGAGGTTGTGTTATAGGTAGATGTGTCCTTTGAGGAGCATCTGATTCATATCATTTATAAAAGAATAAAATCTCTCAAAGGTCAATCAGTTCCTCTAGTACGGGTGTTATGGCAGCGCGTTTGTTTACTAGATGAGACTTGGGGGAGAAATTCCGATGTACATGATAATTTTCCATAGATGTTCTTAGACGAATCTTGAAAACACGTTAGAGAGAAATTCAAGGAAGAATTTCTATAGGGGGGAAGATTTTAAGAACCTAGGTTTTTGTACAAGGAATCCATCCATTATTTTTCAATTTTAATACTTAAATATGTCCTAATGTGGGTTCCATTTGATGTCATGAGTGTAATGGTAGTGTTAGGTGCATTTTTAGACCCTATAACCTATGTTTGTGGTGATTTAATCATGGTGTATGCTTTTAGAAAAGAGTTTGTGGTAGGATGGATTGTTTGAATAAACCGTGAGAGGCTTGAAAGAGGGGGTGTATAGGCTAGTCAATTCGAGAAAATCATGTAAGAGAAAGCACATAAACATGCATCCAGGTCTTTAGTTTTTCATATCCTGAAAGAGGGTTTTTTCTTGGATTCCACACCATTTGTAAACCATGTAAGGAATCCATGGGGGTGCCCCTTGGACTGCTAGAATTCATGAGTGGTTGGCCCATAGTTTTCCAAACGATGCACATAAACCATGGAGCAACAATATTTTGATAATTTTAATGATTTTGATTTAATAAAAATATAATTTATAACCTAAATTCATTTACTTTCTATGTAAAAAAAATGGAAGGTTTTGACAGCTCTCCTTCAGTGGATAAACTAGTATTTGAGAATGGTTCTCTGTCTGATCACCGATTCAAGCTTGATATATCTCATCAGATCTGAATCAAAAATATATAAATTCATTTTTAATCATTCTTCATTATTCTGGATATTGGTTTAACTATTTTTATTTATCCACATATTCCCTAATTTCACATTCTCCATCTGTTATTTAGTTTTATCCCAATCTAAGCCAAACCAGGACCCAATACTAGATGTGAACTCTACTACTGAGCTAAGGTAGGTGGTTTATACTTTTATTTTTATTTTTAGTTCTCTATAGAGCTATCAATTATTATTCCCCTTGCCGAACATTTCGGAGCGGTCCTGAAATTGAAATGTTATATTAAAAAATGAAATATGACATATTAAGGATTCCCATAGGTTCTTTCTAGATTGAATTTTTGGTTTTCTCCCCAACCAAAGGCCTCCCATGGGGTGTTCTATGAATTTCCTTGGTTTTGACATTTGAGGAACCTCCCAATGAATGTGTTCTTTAGTTTCCTAGATCAATTGTAATTAAATGGATTTTAATTACATGAATATGTGATTTACTACCACATTTCCTTGTGTCATCATGTTATTCCATTCCTGATTGTATTAAATATCTTAAATAAAATTATTTTAATGGGTTTGTATACACTAGTGAGATGTTTAATTGTGAATGGAGATGAATGGTAGGGTATACCAATGTGACATGATTGATTGTAAATGGATAACGTGAGTGGGTAGATTCATGTATAATGAATGGAAATGGTATTAAATGAATAAATGACTATATCTATTCCATTTACGGATCTCCATTTACCTTTTACATGGTAACGGACACCATGGTTTGTGATTCGACTTAGGAATTGATTTTATGGGATGCTTCAGTCCTTTCTACCATTGGATCTATCTTTCTTGGAATCTCATAGGACATGTACAGTATAATATTCTCTTAGGACTACCACGAGTTCATATACTGACATTCCATCGAGATTCTCCTAGGACTCGATTAGGATTATTTGGTCTTCAACATGTTAGATTTGGCCATTGGTGGTCTGATGCTTTGGTTATTATGGTGAGGTCATGGGGATGCAATTCACTTAATTATACATCATGGTAATGGAAATTATGAAATTATTGGTTGAACGGCTCAATCATGGTAAATAGGAATGGATAATTTTATAGGAAGTGCATGGATTTGGATATGGTTTTGTTATATGGAAAATTCATGTGGACATGATACGTATGGGAGTACAGTGAGGCTGTGTTGTTTATTTATGTTGGTTTTATATTCCTTTTTAGGAGAATGAAACTTATTTTTCATGGATCCCTGATAGGATATTTGGAATCACATGCTTATTGGATTACCTCCCATGGGAGCATTACTTTTAGATCATGTTTACATGTTACCTTCTTTACTTTCACTACATAGCTTATTTACAAAAACTAAAATGTATAGACTTTTGGGTAGTTACGTACTAGGATGTTATCTCACACCCAATTTGGACCACCCTTGGAGGACCCAAATAGATTATTTGGTTATAGGTACAAATTGGGAAATGTTCCCAAACACTGGTTGTTGATTTCTTCTTAGGAGTAGGGGAGTAAAGGGATGATCTAATGCTTGGGATGATATATAGAGATAGCACTTTTTTTCATTTAGTTTTTGGATATATGTATCATAACATAATATTTTATACCTATTTTGAATTTTCACAGACATGTGACATGTATTATTATCATGATTCTATGTGAGAGACTATTGTCTTGTTTTATAGTACTTCCTTGTTTAGTTATCAATTTTCAGCTTATTTATCTACATTCCCTACTAGTATTTCATTGATATTCCAATGTGTATACACTTGTGATGATGGAATAGTCTCACCACAAACACAATTAGGCCCTTGCTAATAGTCAAAATCCTCTGTCATTTTTGGAGATGCACTTGAGGCCTTGTGATCCACCATGCTTGGGACACTGTTGAGTGGAATCCAGGGTTGAGATGTTATAATCATCACTTTCCTCTAGTTGAGTTTTCTTACTATAATATCTTTAAATAAATCTTTCTTATGGATCCTTATGAATACCTATATGGGAAGAAATGTAGAGATACAACTTTCTATCTTATAGGTGGAGAAAGAAATCTTTTGGGGCCTGATATAGATGAAGAAATGGTAGAGAAGGTTTGATCCATTCAGCGGCATATCTAGGCAGCTCAAAGATAGATATAAATTTATGCTGATAACCATCGACGTGACCTAGAATTTGTTGTTTTAGAAAATTGTTTCAACTAATTTCTCCATAGAATAAGGTTATGAGGTTAGGGAAGAAAGGGAAATCATTCCATAGGTATATCGGCCCCTACAATATTCTTGATCGTATCAGAATGGTATCCTATCACTTGGAACATCTAAAAAATCTATCCCAAGTCCATGTTCTATTACATGTATATCCCATAAATAAGTACATACCTAAACCTTCTCATGTACTAAACTAAGAGTTAATACCGTGGTGCAGGACCATTCTTACAAGGAACAACAAGTTGAAATTTTGGATTGTACAGAAAAAGTTCTATGAAACATGACCACTTGCATGTTCAACGTTTTTTTGGAGAATCCACTAGTTAGATGAAGCTATGTGGGGACTTTTCGATATGATGGGGAAAAATTATCCTCATTTATTTGTTTGAAACTAACAAATTTTGAGGTCAAAATTCATTAGAATGGGAATAGAAAGTAACAACCCATGTTTTTGTGAATCCTTTTTCAAATTAATTAATTTTCTTTGAAGTCATGTTTTTCCTACTACACTATGTTAGACATTCATTATTAATAACAATAACTTGTCTTTCCTTACAAGTAACATCAAGCTTCTACGAAACATCATTTTATTATTGTAAATATTTAAAAGATGTAGTTATAAACAAGCTGTTAAACATAGTAATAGGATTACAAATAAATAATTTTAAAACTATAATTTAAAATTGTTTTATTAAAATAAAACATATTTATAATAAGAAAAATAAATTAGTGATGTCTATATGTGTTTGAAAATACTAATTTCTTAAAAGAACTTCTTTTTATTTCCTTCTATGAAAAATATTAAAATTAATTTTAGAAACTTTTAGAAATTTTATTTTATAAAATAACCTTTCTTTTTGAATTCATAATCTCAAAATTATGTATGGGTGAATTTTTTGGAATTTTTTGAGTAGCCTGATTTTTAGATGAATAGTTAAAAATACAGAATTTTAATTCAAAAATTTCTTTTTCATCTAATTCATTTTTATACATAAATTCTGTTTCATGTTTATTTTAAAGACAAAATAGATCAATTATTCATCTATTAATTTAATTTAGGTAATTTGAATCATTTTTATATTGAATTTAGATATATAATCATAATGAACATTTTAACATTCTCTCTTTAAAAATATGCTTTCTCAACACTTCTACTAGATGAGTATTAAAATTAATTTTTCATTTTCTGTGAACATTATATTGAAAAAATGACATAAAAATTTGTAATTATTATGCTATTTATATTCTAAGAGTAACAAAGTAATTTTTTATTAAAAATATTTGTGAATGTGATTAAAATTTACAATATCAATTAAAATAAAATTATGTTTAACAAGGGACTAAACCATAATCTTATAGGAAAATTTAATATATCCACTTGTCCAAAACCAATTTTATATACATAGTTCATCCATAAACGATCAATTTTTAATTTCTGTTGATTTTTTATGACTTTTTTAATTAAAAATGTGTGAACACCTAACTTTTTTTCAAAAATGTCAATTTTCCTCCCTCCATCCCTTATAAAAGGACATCACCTCTACCCTTTCTTCACACATCTCAACCCACATAATTTAGGATAAGGTCTACCCAATTAACAACAAAACATCTGTCCATTACACCTTTAATCATCAATTTGGGCATAAATCTAACCAAGGAATCCCTTTAGTGAATACCAAATGAAGTTACCCAAACAAGAGGTAACATCCTTCCTCAAGATCCTGTCCATTATATTCCTTTTATAATACCCCCATTATTCTTATAAAATTAATACATAATAGGCCCAATATACAAATTATGTTGAGATGTTTTTATTTTATGGTTTAAACCTAAACTTACACACACATTCATCTAATTGGTAACAAACATACCATTCTAGTTTACAGTGAACTACCACCTCACGAAACGATGTTGTTCATTTCTCCTTTAACACCTATATTTTTTGGTAATTATGATAAAAAAAATATATTTCTATGATATATGTGATATATAAGGTTTATTTAGGATTTTTTAATTATTATAAAACACATTCCTTCATGATTTACATTTTTAGTAAATACGATAATTTCGTTTAATGAAGTGTGGCCAACTACCTCCTCAAAGCAATGTGATTCATTCACACACTGCATGGAATGTATTAAAGAATGGTTTTAGTGAACTTAAATGAAAAAAATTGAAATCATAATGATAATATAATGATATTATATATATAAACATATATTAAATTAATTTTTCTTCATTCATAATGACAAAAAACTAGAAAGAGAATTCATGCATATGTACAGCCTACCGTCTCCATGAATAGTGTATTCAATTTCATATTTATATATTCAATTTATTATTATAAAAAACATATATACTGAATATAAATGATATTTATATCATGTTTTACATTATTCAAATTATTTTATTAGTATGAGGACAAAAAATATAACAAATTAAGACACCTGCAAAAATTAAAGTGGATATTAGACAAAGCAAAACCTTAAAATAGAATTGTTAATATGTGAGTAATATAAAGTAAAAATAAAACCATATATGGTACTATATATAAGAATATATTCCATTAAAATTTGAAAAATAAACTTATATATAATATACATGAGGTTTTTATGAGTTCAAGGATATTCAAGTCATCAGAAAAGGGTATTTTAAGACTCACTATTATTTGTCATGGATTTAAGCCTTATTCACCACTTGTTTCTTTTATGTGGTGTATAAACTACCTATTAATATATTCCATTATTATAATAATTAAATATATGGGAATTTAAATATCCATTTTATGATCTCTCTTTCATGGGGTATATGTTTTAAAATATAGCGTTTCTGTAAAATGGCTTCATCTCATTTTTCCTTCTTTGAGTCGCATGACAATAATTTAAAAAAACCATGTTTTTAAAAAGGTGATCATAAAAGTTTTTAAGGATGATATTTTGATAACAATTTCAAGGAAAATGGTTTTATAATTTTTTTATGGTTTTCAAAGAATCCTTTATATGTTTTATAAGTATTTTCAATGAAATTTTTTTCAAAACGTTTTAATAATTTATTTATAAGTTTTCAAAGTGTTTTCAAAGAAATGGTTTTCAAAACGCCTTCACAACATTATAAATTTTCATGATTTTTTTAAAAGGATAAAATTTTCTAAAGGATTTGTGTTTTAAAAATCATTTTTCAAAAAATAAATAATATTTTCCTCACTAAATGTTTTTAATTAATTGGTAATGGTTTCTTTATAAGAAAAGTATTTTTTAAATTGTTTTATTAAAACAATTTTCAAAGAAAGGACATTTAAGATAAGAAATTTCAATGAGATCTTTCAATATTCTTCTCCATATAATATGAAATATATTTTTATAGTTTAGTCATTATTGTGGATATTATCCAAGAATATCATTCATATTACTTCATTAATGGTTTATGTTTTGATGGAACGATGTTTGTGAAACCCATTTCTTCTTCACAGGTTAAATATCGATGAAACCTGCTTATTTTCACGGGTTATGCATTGATAAAATTATTGTGAAACCGATATTTTTTTACAAGTTAAGATATGATTACATGTTTATGACACCCAGTTCATTTCATGGGTTTTGATAGGATTATTTATCATTTTTTGAAGATGTTATTGTGATTTCATTATAAGACTACTGGGAACAATATATACCTCCAATGAGTTTCATAAAGATCCATGTCTCATGGGATAATTATGGGAATCAATTTGACTGGATTGTTACACTATGGGAATATGGGGAAAACTGATCTCTTATAACTAAAGGACTACGACTAGGGATGGTGCTATTTCCCACCCAAATAGGTTTAGTCACCATGAATATGGAAGATGGGGAAACCTGATCCACTATGGGAAGATAGGGAACCCATATCCACTATAGAAAGATGTGGAGACCCAATCCTTAACAAGGAAAGGACTATGACTAGGGATGGTGGTGTGCATATCCTTGTTGGTGTAGTCCCCATTAAGTTCCTTGATAAGTTCCAGCAATGTGTCTTGAAATATAGGGAATGATATTACATGTTTATATATATGACACAATTCCATGTATTTTTAGTATGATATGATTTCATGGATCATTCTATTTATTCCCTTATGATTCATTTCATTGGAATAATAATCTTTATTCCATGATTTATGTTTATGATCTTTGATATGTAGGATAAGATCTTACAATGTAATGATCAAATTCTCATACCCTTATACTCAAGATTATGCTTACCTTTATCCCATTTTTAACCTTACTGGGCATCTGAACTCACCACTTTTTAGGTTTCCTTCCCCAAGTTATGAAGAAATGTATTAATTATAATTTTTCTAAGAATTGGGATAATCATGAAGAACCTAGTTGGAGATAATGTAGATCACTTATGTACCATTGTTTATGATTCCATTTTTCCAAAGGCACTTGACTAATAACCATCAGTATTCAAAAAATCATATTAATATCCCATATCATAGGAATATTCTTATAAACCAGACTATCTAAATCAGTGTGAGATGTATATAATCGAAAATCAATATAATTTACACCCTTTCAACATTCCATGTAACCATGCCATTTCCAACATAACATAACTAATTGGTATCAAGTTAAAGATAAGAATAATATATTATTAATGAAAGGGGTCAAAAAATAAAATCATACAACTATCACCTATCAACAATGGTCCACACATCAAACTTTGAATGACCTTGTAGAGGGACCCATCATAAAATAATTTTAAATCTAATAAAGGAATAAAAATTTATCAAACGCCATCTACCTTATCATCATATCTACATCACATAATATACACATATAGCCACCATGTTACCTTCATATCCATCACCCCATGAAGTAATCACTACCACCACATCCCTACACCTTGTATGACCATTACTACTACATCATCCCACATTTCCATCACATTAATATCATGTCATGAACCTCTTGTAGCCACCATGTTCACATCGTCGCCAATTCATTTCATCCAAGTATAATATCAAATGAATATCACATAATATAAAATAACCAAATCATGTACAATAATTATTTAATATTTCATTATTTATATGGGAAAGAAACCAGAAAACAACAATATATATCAAAATAAAAGAATTTTCATTATCAATAGGGGAGTTCTGTTAAAACACACTTACTAATAACTTTATAAAACCATTTTTGAATCACGATTTTTCATGTTTTAATTCCATTAAATCATTAGTATTCATATATTTCCATCCATGACATTAGTTTCAATTCCATTCATAATTTACTATAACTAATAATGCTTCACCCATTTTTATCATCATCATATCATTAATATAAACTTATCAAAAATTAGAGGAGTCAATTTATCTATTTAATCATATTCATGTAATCCAACATAATTATCTTCAAATATTCAAAACTCTAACTGAGTTAATAATTTATTTATTTATACTATGTTTTAAAAACCTAGTTACCCTAATTGTTAAATTAATTTAAGCTTTAAATCATTTCTCTATAACTAAGAAATATACCCTAAATAAATTTCTCACCCTATAGTCACTCATGAATCTAAACCTGAAACCTCATGGCTTCCAATTCAAAAAAATATATACAAAGAAACCCTATTCATTTTCTTCCTCTAAACCATCTCATTACCAACACCTATTCACCCATATTAGTATCGTATTAACCAATAGGTCCCTCAACTAAAAGAACATCCCCTACTTCTCTTTTTTTATATAGAAATCAACTCATCTAACATATACCAGTCTTCCCCCTCCCAATAGGGACACTAGACCTCCTTTCATAATGGTCCTCTAATTCGTCATTATAAAACTGAAGTTTCCCTTCACTATCCTAGTGAAATAAAATACTCACAATGTATAATAGTTGATAAATGAATCAAATAAATCACTCTCTATCATATATATAGGATAAAACCGTCCTATAATTCCCTTTGAAAACTATAAGAAAAGCACTAACATCCCAACACAACACTCTTTCAATGAATAACATCATGAATAGATGTGAGAACCTAGAAAACTTCAATGACACCCCGAAACAATATGTGAAAAGGAAAAGAACATATTAAATACCTTTAAATATAAATTTTGGATCACCTCTATTTTCATATTACATATTTCTATTTTCAAGCCCCTTAGTCAAACCAATTATAATTTTATATTAAATTAACTTCATATTATTTTCATCATTAAACATTATATTTCTTCCCTAAATTATAAAATTTCACGTGTGTCCCTTTAAAAATATTTCACATAGCTGTCATCAAAAATATCAATATCTATCTAGTAGGATAATGAACATAATTCATTATTCATATCTTTTGAAAATGAATAAGTCAACCAACCTGATCACCTTTTCATTACGAGTTTGATAAACCATCCCATTCCATATTCAAATATGTTTTTTTATTAAAACATGTAAAAAATATTAAATAAAACCAGAATAAAAAATAAAATAATAAATGAAGGATTCACAAACTAAACAATACATGAAAAATGAATATGATATCCCCTTCCCCCATTCAAATTTCAATGACACTGAGCCAGAGAGAATATTTATATAAGGAAAATTCATATGATAATTAATACCCCCCCCCCAACATGATATATCCACTACCCAAAGATGAAGGATAATGTTAAATTATGTAAAGTATAATGTAAGAGATACCCTTACCTTGGACAATATCTCACCCAAAACACGAGGCATGAGGGATAAGTTATAATTTCTATCTCTGTAGTAAATTTAGGTATGGTTGGATTACTAAAGAATGGTTTCATGTGCAGGGAATTAACTCATAATACAAATGGTAGGGACTTTAAAAATTAAATATTATAGGCAATAAGCATTCAAGAGAAGGGTATCATTAATCAATGAATAATGATGAATATTCCATTCATTCAATTCAAGAGGTTATAAAATGAAGTGTTTTCATGTCCCAGTGGTAATATAGATGTTTCCATATAATATCTTAGAAAATAGGAAATCAAATGATAGAAGTATGCTCAGAAATACCATTCCTAAAAAAATCTCGGAAACTCCCTAGTAACGAAATCTGATTCATGTGACAATGAATCCACAATAGCTTCTAGAAACCCATAGCATCACATACAAGATTTGAATATCGACCACAATACAGCATAACCAACACCAACATTTTCCCATCTTATGGATGAAGAAGAATTAGAGAATATATAAATATAAATACACCTTACATTGAAGAAGGAACAACAACATGAATCAATAAGATACATATCTTTAAAAATATGAATAAATTCTCCTAATAGTGTTCTTGGCATCGTTTAAAGCTCAAAAGGAATAGATAAAGTAAAACAAGAATGAATAGTCAAACCCCTATTTATGGGTTACCCAAAAGGACCTTTACCAGGTTGTAGTGACACTCAAAATGGTCATAGTGGAATCAATCAAAAAAGATATTTGATATTATATAATTAAAAATAACAAATTCCCCCTTCTCACAGTGGTAATTTTTCCTATTTAAAATTGGATTTACTGCCACCACGGCCTCCAATATGGAATGGATAAACCTATATCATCATTTTTTCCTCCAAAAAATAACCATGGGTTTTTCTATTAAGTGTTAGTGTTGTTATCACAATTTCAAATAGTTCATTATCCCCACCTCACACCACTATAATAGCTTTCACTAGAGCTATTTTTACATTCTTATTTTTCACATTAGACTATCAAAATAAAACCATCCACAACTCCATATAAAATTATACCCATATGGAAGGGTTTTCTAAACTCAGCTCCATCGAAGGCCCACAAAGGCTACACAAAACAATTATATAATTCCTTAGCCTTGAACCACTCAATAATGTTGAGACATTGGGTGTTACATGGCCTCAATAATGTTTCCCATTTTCCAAAGGCTTACAACTATTAATGAGATCAAAAAACATGATTTGGAAATAATTTTCCCTCAAAACCATATAAATAAATAGCAATAAATAACCAATAAACTCCACATCATAGTATGTACAATAAATAATGGCATCTAATGACCAACACGATGCAGTCATATAAAATAGTAACAGAAAACCTAGCAGATGGATCCCATATACAAGATAAATTAAAAGGATAAAATACATACACATACACTACTACCATTGTGAGGCCTCATCAAAATCACTTATACACATCATGTTTCTTCATCTTGATCAAGTACACATTTCATTATCTAACCTAAAATAATATATATGTTCAGCACATGAACCAGAGTGCTCGTGTAGGTTGTGATCACATAATTCAAAATGGAATCAAAATTAACCCCTAATATATGACATCATATACATGTCTGTGAATGCAGAAAATAAAAAAAATTAACATTTTTATCTGGTCATCATATGTTAACCAATCCACCATGACACAAAATTAGATACACACACCTATCAAGCAATCATGTTCTAACTAGGCCACCACGGTTCCTAACCAAACATTCTAATATGCCATGTTGGAATCTTGTTATCACCACACCTTGTGCCACCTCAACTGATACCAATCCCACACATAATGATTCGTGGTAGAGTATTGTCTAATCCTAGACTCTCTATGTGAAGTGTTAGGGAGCAGTCATAGTGTAACATCCCGAACCCGGATTCCACTCAATAGGACCCTGATCCCAGTTGGTCACATGACCACAAGTGTATCTTCCCAAAGGCTAGAGTCATCCAACTTGTAGTGAGGGCCTTGTTGTATCCTTGGTAATAATATTCCCTCATCATTAGAGTGTATCAATGCATAATAACAATAACTTACATGTAGCATAAGTAGTAAAACCAACCATACAATAAAAACTGTGGAAAGAGATAACAATACCAAAATGGAATCTCATATACAATGAAAATGAAACATGTCACTTGTCTCTAATAAAATAGATATAACATGAATTCAAATAATACATCCAATACATGTAACTAGAGTAAAAAAGGCCAAAAGTGTCTAGAAAGCATCGCAAGCCTCAAATCAGTCCCTTGTTCCCCTGTTCCAGAGTAGCAATCAAGTACTTATATTAGGGTGTTTTCCCTTATCAGCACCTGAAATCATATAGTCATTTTGGATACCAAATGGTGAACCAAACTATGTGTGAGATATAATCACCTTAAAAAACCACACATGGTCTGTGACAATAATTTTTTTTATTATATATAACAGGAAGTGATCGACAAGTAAATAGGTAAGAAATGAATTACTCAAAATTAAATATCTAATCAGTACAGGTTCTTATTTAATATCCAGTTCATGTAATATAAATTATTTAATCAATATGTTTTGGAACCTTTCCTAAATCCCATTATTCTTCGTAAGAACATATAAACTGGGATCCCTTCATGGGCTTTCCATATAGGTATAACTCAAGACCAAATCTAAGCTTGTTTTTTTTTCATGGCATACATTTCATATGATTCAAATTATTTAATCTTAAATTCAGAACCTAAGCCTATACATAGTATTCCTAATTTGGAATTCAACTATCACTCCAAGTGTAATATCAAGAAACACCTTACAATCCCATCCAAGTCTACCCTCTCAAGAACCCATATATCTCTTTAAGTGTGTTATAACATCTCTACCAATCAAGTACATCCTTAGAGGACTACAAACTGAGCTCTAGTGTCACCCATTCCATAAAAGATAAAATTACCTTAAGTCAGCCCTAGTAAATCCATAAGGATTTCAAGTATCACTAAACATTTGACAAATAAACCATAGATTCCATCATTGTTTATCCTCTAGGGAATCCATGTATCACTAAAAAATAATTAGGGTTTAACAGTATTGAGTTCATCTATAGAATTTTCATTTGGATCCATGTATCACCCAAGGAATAAAATAATTTATTCAATTCAATTAATAATAATAAATATCAATTATCTATTTCAAGGACAACACCAAGCACATATAAAGTATAAATCTTCTCAAAAGGTGTTCCAAGCCATTGGCCATGCATATAAGGCTTGTCTCGCAATTATTCACAAAGGGAAAACACGATAACAAGAATATCAAGATTAGACAACCCATTAAACAGAATATTCTCTATATAAATCACATGGGTGAAACATCGAGAAGATAAATTCATGTTAAGTCAACCAATACAGGTCATATCCTCTACCTTAACTTGCATGGAACTTTATTCGCTAAGGAAAGACAAACATTAACAAGCTATTTCATAGCCAAGGCCAAGGTCATGATCATCCACACCTTCCTATTATTCATTCAACTAAATATTATTCACATTTAAATTCAATTCGTAATTATATTCACATTTAACATCAAAATCAAGGGGTAAAAGGGAACACCTTAAGGAATCCAATTCTCAAATCCACACTTGGTGGTCCATACATATAACCAACACACCAAAATTGGTGGTTTAAAATAAATTAATGTTGGAAACCAATAATAAAACATAACCAAGACTCTTTAATTAAATAGGCCAATCATTAAAATTATAGGATTCGATGTAATTTTAAGGAGAAACCAAGAAATTGGGTGCACTAGACAATGGTGTATATACGCAGATCAACATTAAGTGAATGGAATGAGATCACCTGCCTTAGGTATATGATTTAAAGATCATCCAATATCGACTTTTGATTTGGCACAGATCATGAGAAATTTGAAGAATAGATGAATAACCTTATAATAGGGCAAGTCAGATTTCACCTAAATAGTGCAACTGATATCTAGAATAATGGTGAATGGAAAGAAATGTGTCAAGTTTTATAGTTATAGATCCAATGAGATGAACATCATTTTATTTAGAGATTAGATTGAGAAGATCAATCAATTCCACGAATATGCTCAAATGGGAGCCTTAAAGGGTCGTTCATGATGTTATATAGGATAAAGAACCTAAAATTAGCTTTTAAAAAACATTTTTTATTTAATTTAAGATTACAAAATTTCCCAATTTTAATGTTTCACATTGTTTTCACACACAGTTTAACAAACCATGCTCCAACCATGCATTGTTATATGTAGGCTAAGGGATCCTTCATAGTTTACCAGCATGGTTTGACTAACCATGCAGAATCCATGAAAACACCAACTATCAAATTCGAAAAGCTGATATCATGGTTTTGTGGCAGATCATTCACATTTTGTATTAACTATGTGGGCATGACCTACACTTTTCCCAGGCCTTGCACAATTTTCTAAATTGTGTGGCATGCCCCATACAGTTTTCATGACCTATTTTATAGGTATTTCTCAACCAATAGTTGGTATTCGGGATTCAAATGAGCCAAAGACATAACATAGACCTCCAAAAACTCAAAGTAAATTCATTACAGTCCACATTTAAACATATTAATTGTGAATTGATGAAAAATAAAGGAACCATACCTAAAGGAAGAACTGAGTCCTTACCAACATTCCCCCTTAAAGTAATTCATCCCTGAATTCCCCTTCCAAGGATGGTGAAGCATCATCCAGGAATAACTCCAACCACTATGATCATAAATCAGCCTCCCACTCCAAGGTCTCATCCTATACTTGACTGTTCTTCTATAGCAACCATACTAGAGGAACAGACCAACCTCGGAGAACCATCATGCTACAATCCAAAATTCATATAGGATTATCCTTAATGGATGAATCAACCTATAACTCAACTTCCTTGGACAAAAATGCATGATATGAGTCTAAATATTATCATTGTAGCTGAGATTCATTGCATACATCATGCATTCCTAGTACTTATGAGGTAATTGGAACCGATAAGATATCATCCCAACTGTCTCCAAATTCTAAAATGGCACTATGTAACACCATAAAATCTTACCTAATATCTTGATCCTTATGTGTCCCTGTCTCGGTGGAAATTGTACGAAAATATGATCCTCGACCTCAAACTCTATATGTCCTCTATGGTGATCAGTTTATGATTTCTAATGAGACTGTGTAGTAACCATCCAATTTTGAATCAACCACACCTGTGTTATGGTATCCAAAATAGGACATGGTCCGAACATAGCTACCTATCCTACCTATAACCCACACAAGGGAGATTTGCATGGTCTGTCATACAAATCCTCATAAGGTGTGATATAAATAGTTTCTTGAAAGTTATTTTTTAGGAGATTTCAACCAAGGGTATATGCCTCTCGCAAGAGCCCAAAAAATCCAGGATTCATGCACGCAGCATTACCTGAAGCACCTAAATCATGCCCTCAGACATTCTATCTCTCAGGGGGTGGTATGTTGTGCTCAAAAGCACCTGTGTACCCAATTCCATCTTTATCACTTTCTCGAACTGTGATGTAAACTAGGATTCCCTATCAGAAATGATGGTATGTGGGACCTTCTGAAGTCATACAATATCAATGATGTAAAACCTTTCAAGATCATCCATTAGAAAGGTCTCCTTTATAGGATGGAAATGTAAAACCTTTGTGAGATTGTCAACAGAAACCCATACAACATCATTACATTGAGGTGACCTCATTAAACCACTCACAAAATCCATCAGAACGTCTTTTAATATCCAATGGAGGATGGGTAGCTACTATTAAAGCATGGCTGGTCATTATTGTTCCCCCTTTTCCAACTGATAGATTTAACACCTCATGTAAAAACTAGATACATATCTTTTCATACCTATACACCACTACTAGGGATACAAATCATGATATAACTGGGTGATTCAAGGATTCACTACCCAAAATGATTCATAAAAATACCACATCAGCAACTCGTGCATGTCTACTGAAACCCACACAAGATCATGTACTCGTAGAATCTTATCCTTTCATATTGTCTAATTAAGTGGAGGGTCCTCACCTTCCACAGTCTCTTATAGAACTAGGACTTATAATTCGGATAGCTACATCATCCTTACTTTACACAGAAGTGTAGAGGTAACAACTAAGGATGATAGAAACTTCTACCCCTAACATTATTGCACTGTAGAGACCCAAAGCATGACGTGCATGGACATTACATTACATTTTCGGAATACTTAATACATAACAAGAAGCAATACTCAAGGACCGTAATAGTTTAGAGTATTTGGAAACTTGGAACAAAATCTTCTAATTGTGGTGAAAGATCTTCAACATCTCCCGTAAAGATATTCCCCTTTTGTTTTCCTACCTAAAACCTTTCTTTAAATCCTGGGGAAAGGAAAACATATAAAGGGTGAGATCAAATGCTTAGTAAGGGTAAGCATGGAGAAACTTAAACAAATCATATACATTTAAACTTAAAAACATGAACATAATGTTTAAACATCAAAATCTTGAGCAATGACATAAAACATGGAAGTCTGTAAGGCATAGATCATAAAGAAACATTAATCATGATAAAATAGCATGGGAATAAAACATGTAATTGTGGAAACCATTAATCACATTTTATGATTTCCATTGTATCCAAGGCATTGCTACCAATACCATCTTATTGGACAAAGTCCCATTCTGGATCGAGTTCACTGCTCGTTCCAGTCTTGTAACACTGAACCGGATTAACATACTATTCTAGCCATGTCTATCTCAAGAGATATAAATCATTACCCAATTCATTGGAGGTATATATAGGTCTCACCGATCTCATAATTAAATAATTCTTACTTGTGTCACACAATAAACATACATCATTCATAATAACCCAACGAATAAAATGGGTTTCATAAACATCATCCCATCATTACATAATCCATATAAAATAAATGGATATCATTTCATAATAAGAAAAGTGAAACCATGTAAATCATAGAGACATTATACTTAAAACATAAACATATGAAATAATGTCATCTTAGATGGAAAATGGTTTTCATAAAACACTTGAAATGAATTCTTGGGGAAAATATCCTTTCTTCTTCAAAATCATTTTCTTTTCTCAAAATTCCATGAAATTTTAAAAGAAAAGGATTTTGTTGAAAATAGTCAATAAATAATGTAGAGTATTCTTCATAAAAATAAGGTGTTATGAAACCGTAAAGATCCATTCATGCCGTATAAGTCAAAAAACATAATTCTCGTACTTTTGCCAGAAAAGTCAAAAAGTACCTCATATGGTAAAAAACGATTCCTTACATACCATGTAGTAAAAGTAAAAAATGGGTAAAAATGACTTTAAACAAAAAATTAACCATTTTTATAAAATGGGGACATTTATGATAAATACAACCCCAGTAAATACTTACGAATAAACAATCTCGGATAAAAACGAGATTGGAAAAGTCATCCCTTACCTTAGGTCTGATATGCTTCGTACGTATCTGGGCTTCCTGTATAATGATTTAAATAATTTCATTGAATTATTACAGAATCATATTCATTGTTATGATATCATATATGGTTCACTTATGACTTTATATTACCTGTTCTGTTGTAAATTCCATGTTAAAGCAGTGTTTTGGGTAAAATTGTTTTATTTATTTTACGTGTATGGAATTGTTGTTCCTGATATTATTATTACATATATCATGATTTAATTACTTCTAGAATTTAAATAATGATTTATATGTCATATATATTCACTATATATATATATTAGATAGATAAATGAAATTAAATACACCGTTCATGGAGACGGTAGGCCGTACATACGCATGAACGATGTTTTCCTTTCCATATTGACTTGAATGGAAGTAAGTAGATGAAATATATATATATATATAAATAAATCAATTAGATTTAAAATTTCATATACTTCATTATTATTCATTATATATACTTTATAATTATTCTTGAATGGTTAACATGGAGAATAACTCTCATCGCGTCGTGGAGACTGTAGTCCGTACGTACGCACAAGTGATGATATCATTCCCATAATATTTTGAATGGTATTATAGTGGATGATGGAATGTATCAGAATTAGTATCATGATATAATAATCATATATAGTTATTCTCTACACCATTATACCCATCCAAGTAAGGTGGTGGTGGAAAACAGATTACACCAAAGCGTGGAGACGGTATTCCGTACGGACGCACGCGCGGTGATTTCATTTTCCGTAGGATGGATTGAAAGAAAATTATGGATGTTTTATATTTATAATAATGTATCAGTATATAATTTATACTTATGTTATTAATTTATAATGAAACAAATAAATAATAAGAAGTAGAAGAAGAAATAAATTGGAAAGAATCAGTAAAGTATATTACCTCTTCTTTGACGCGCCTCTTCTTAACATCCTCTTAGGGCACTAAAGATGGTGTTTGAAGAAGACCAGAACCTCTAGGATGTTTCTCGGGAAGTGGAGAAGAGAAATTTTCAGGGGTTGGCCGAGCTTCAAGGCTCAATAGGGTGTGATGAGAAGAGGGAAGCGGTACCCTTTTATAAGGGAGGAGAAGGGCACCTTTGGAATCCTCAGGCATATTAGTTTAATATAAATTCAAACCTCACATAAAAACCTCAATAAAATGACTCAATTCAAAGATGAGATGAGATAGGGTTGTAATATTATCAACCAATCAAATTTAGACATGTTTTTATTTTATATTAAACCTTATCATTTTGATTTATCCTTAATTAAACTATTAAATTTTATTTGTGGTAATAAAATGCTAAATTTTAAATGGTTATAAGTAATCACTTTTGTGTTGTTAATTTTCCCTAATTGGATAATTAATGACTTTTTCGACAATATAAATTTCAATTTATAATTTTTAAATATTTTTGTGATTTTTATACAATTTAATAATATGTTATTTTTATAAAATAACAGTAGTGTCAATTTTGACACTATTCATTTATTTGAATTTAAATAAAATCCACACAGAGGATATATTCGAAGTAAAATATTTAATAGGTTCCTAACATGTCATAGTAATATATAAAATTAGTGGATCACATTAAATAGTTTATATAATATTTATTTCACTATTTGTAAAACCATTTTTTTGATATTTCTCTTAAAAAAATAATTACTACAACATTTTTGTATAATTATTAAATATACTTATTTTTTGCATATAAATTAAAAATAAAATACTAGGATAAAGATAAATCTTATAGATTTATATAAATACATTTACTAAGATTTATCTTCTAAAACACCCAAATTTTAAAATGTTATATTTATTAAATTATGAACATGACAACTTTGAAATCATATAAAATAAAATAATATATGTGTCATAATCACTTTTATAAGACTCAAAACGGTAATATATTCAGTCATTTGATGCTTATGGTGTAGATATATATTACCAATAAGTTTTTATCATGTTTCTGGGGCCTTTAATATAGATTACTATTTCATTAAATACAATATTATTGATTTTTTTACTAAATAAATAATTTCTGCATCATTAATGTATAAGCTAATAAAGTAATTAAATAACTCTTAAAAATTACAAATAAATTACCATGATAAAGAAAAACATTTTAGATTTCAAATGAGTATTTATAACCGAATTAATATTCTGTATAACCTTATATTAAAAATACTTTAATTATTAATGTTTGAGTGAGACATATTTGACATTCCTTTAAATAAAATAAACTAAAGGTCTTAATCACATCCAAGTGAGTTCTAATGGATTCCATTTAAACCCAAATATGAATTAGGACGAAATATAATCATCCAATTATATTAAGACAAGTTTTAGGGTAATTTTATAATATTATATTTACCCTTAATTACCCGATTTACCTTTAACGATGGTAAATAAAATTTACCATAATTATTATTCATAATGCGCAAAAATAAAAAGTAGTCTATTAATATAATTTAGACCCAATGATTCCAAATATGGAATCCAGTTTTCCAAATTCAATACATAGAAGTTGCAGAAATTAAATTAATATTAATCTCATTGTCGAAAGAAAACGGGTTTTTGTTTAAAACATTGCAAAACATTGAATTGATTTAACCTACTAATTCAACGTAAAATCAATGATAATGACATAAATTATTTTAAATGGTAAAAATATATTATATTTATACTTTAAAACCATTCAATATTATAATTTATCCATATAAATTATTATGATGAAAAAACGTGTTTTTAAATAAAATATATCATGTTTTTACTATTCATTAAAATATGAATGTTATCAGAAAAATATCAAAAATTTATCCAAAGTAAGTTTTTATATCCTGATTCAAAAAAAGAAGTTTATTTTATCAAATTTAACTTATTAACATGTCAAAAACCATATTTAAAGTGGGTGCTCCATCAAAAGGCGGCAAAACTGCATTTTTTAAAAAATACATATTTTAAATGAAAAATTTATTTTGTTCTCATACCATGTTCTATAAAATGTTTAAGATTAATAATAATGTTATAAAATTCAAAATGTAGTTAATACTATTCATAACGGCTAGCCCATATTAACAATATATCATTGTTTAGGGAAATCTGATATTGCGTACTACACACGCTATCGAGAAAGGACGTGATTGCGTGTAATGCAAGCCCAGTCAGGGATGCGTGTAGTGCAAGCTCCCTTTGGTGTTGAGTATAAAATAATTTCAAAAATAATTTCATTTACACATTATACAAAATCTATACTTAATGTTGTGGTCTTGAAATTGTGTGTAACACGAGCCAAGATTAGTGTTGCATATACTGCAAGCTAATACGGTGTTGTGTATAGCACAACCTAATTTTGATGTAGCGTATAACACAAGACATCAATGAAATTAAAATGAATAATTATCATAAAATCTCGGGTTGTTACATTCTACCCCCCTTAAAATGAATTTCGCCCTCAAAATTCGTCGGGGTTATAAATGGTTTAATACTTGAAAGTTTCTTTCATAGAAACCCACATCGTAAAAAGGAATACTAAAACTTAATTTTAAAAAGTAAAGTAAGAAACATAACGGTTACCCAATTTAACTCATCACTGGGTTTCCACATAGGAGAAAATGGGTGAAAATATGGATATTTAATAATAATCTAACGATCATTTTCTGATGAAGAGTGGTAGAGAACATGGCTATGAAAAATCCAACAATCACAAAGCCATAAATTTTTTATGATCTATGGTACCATCTGATTAATCAGATATAAGAGCACTAGGACATCATTTTTGGCTTTCAAGATAATTTCCCTAATGTCGAAGAATTTTTGAATTAAAAAAAATTCTTACTTGATTTTCGTACAATCTCATTGTTCTTCGTGTCTTGAACAATTTCCACTTCATCTCTTAATGAAATGAAGTTTAATTTGTCTTCCTTGAAGTGTTAGCGGATCATGCGATAGAATGACAAATCACTCCATCTGTCTCAAACAAAAGGTTAGAAAAAGTTATCAAACATACATAAGTCCATCTATGGTGAGGTTAATCATATATGATTCCAAAAATGGACTTATACCTCATTTATCATACCGCTTAATAAAATAAAACTAGTTTCTACTAAATAGGGACTTCCTGTAGGACAATGGTAGGCGATAAAGGCATGTCTCACTTCGGTTGTGGGTTCGATTCCCACAACCTTTTTCGAAGTGATGGGTTGTCTCCAATCCTGTAGGTTTTCCTTTTTCTAAAACTAAATTATTATAATATTCCTGCAATAAAATCAAAAAAAGTTCTAGCCTTAAACAATACTATTTGATGTCTAAATTAATCCATTCCTATCATTACGCTTATCCAAAATACTTCTATCCAATCTTATAGTATAAAGAATGTGATTACTAGAAATGTCATCAACCATGCATGTGAATACCATCATTTATTCCCCATATATCATACAATATATCTCGTTGGTCACATTCCAAACATGTGAATACCTTAATCATGTATTCTATTGAAAAATGAATACCCATTGAACCTTAGTGAAAATATGAATGCAGTCAAAAGTTCACACTTTCCACATACCAAAATCCCAAAATTTCTATATACACAAACCATTATATCACAATTTCCTTATATCAGTCGTGAGCTCATTAATACTATCAAACATTTCATTATCTCCTTACCCGTTCATTATGCGCATATCATCTTCTTTCAAAAAATATTTGAATAACATATCATGGTTACCGGTACCATTCAACATATACTTTCAAATACTTTAGGAAAAAAATAGTGTAACAATCCTTAGATGTGTCTTTGTTCCATAGTACCATTACCTATACAATATAACTCTTGATAAACATAAATCATTCCACTACCTTCTTAAACCATTGACTGAGCTTATCATTTTATTCCTCAATACATCCTTTATCTCATATATCATTTGTGGTCTCTTCATCATCATCAATATAAATACTACCCATATGACCATGCTGATTCTCTTCATTAGATTTTCCCTTAGGGAATTGGTTTGCATAATGCCTATACATCCCACATTTAAAACATTTAACTGTTGTTGATGTCATAGAAATAACATTATCCTTATCCATGGTGTTAACTGAACCTTTTCCTCTGCACTTACTGGCTTTGTGTCCTTCTTTTCCACACCCAAAGCATCTTCCAGTTCCTTTGAAATATTCTCCTTGATGCCTCTTCCCACATGATTTACATGGGGGAAATTGAACGTTCTTCCCTCTATGATCATCATTAAACTCCATCTTTATCTTATTAGCTGATTCGGGAAACTTACCAAAGTTGAGATTATTGATCATATTATGAGGTTTCTGATTAGGAATAATAACGATATGTGGACTTCTAGATCCAATTTCATTTGGTTTCTCAGGAAGAATATCATTCCATTTTCCATCATCTCCTCCATTATCGTGAATCTTCCTGTTTCCAGCCATTTTCAAAAACCCAAAAAGTATTGTGTGAGAGGAAAAAATCATGATAGGTAAAACAACATAATAAAGGGGGAGTAACTTTAATATATAACATCTTAGGATTAATTCTAAGATAGTTACTGTAATTCTAGCACTATAACCTATACGTATACTTAACCTTAAGGACATCCCTAGACATGCCTTAGAAATATCTCTAGGGATCTCACTAAAGTATTCGCATCCTAGTTTTCAATGGTTAACTAAACCTTTCCTCTGATACCAACTGTAGAGACCCAAAGCTTGACGTACATGGAAATTACATTAATTTTGCGGAATACTTAATACATAATAAGAACCAATACTCAAGGACTGTAATAATTTAGTGTCTTTGGAAACATGGAACAAAATCTTCTAATTGTGGTGAAAGATCTTCAACATCTCCCATAAAGATCTTCCCATTTTGTTTTCTTACATAAAACCATTCTTTAAATCCTGGGGAAAAGAAAAAATATAAAGGGTAAGATCAAATACTCAGTAAGGGTAAGCATGGATAAAATTAAACAAATCATATACGTTTAAACTTAAAAACATGAACATAATGTTTAAACAACAAAATCTTGAGCAATGACATAAAACATGGTATTCTGTAAGGAATAGATAATAAAGAAACATTAATCATGAAAAAATAGCATGGGAATAAAACATGTAATTGTGGAAACCATTAATCACATGTTATGATTTCCATAGTATCCAAGGCATTGCTTCCAAGACCATCTTAGTGGACAAAGTCCCATTCTGAATCGAGTTCACTCCTCGTTCCATTCTTGTAACACTGAACCGGATTAACTTACCATTCCAGCCATGTTTATATCATGAGGTATAAATCTTTACCCAATGCATTGGAGGGTGATATAGTTCCCACCAATCTAATAATGAAATCATTCTTACTTGTGCCACCAAATAAACATACGTCATTCATAATAACCCAACGAATAAAATGGGTTTCATAAACATCATCCCATCATTACATAATCCATATAGAAGAAATGACCATTATTTCATAATAAGAAAAGTGAAACCATGTAAATAATAGAGATATTATACTTGAGACATAAACATATGAAATAATGTCATCTTAGATGGAAAATGGTTTTGATAAAACACTTGAAATTAATTCTTGGGGAAAATATCCTTTGTTCTTCAAAATCATTTTCTTTTCTCAAAATGCAATTAAATTTTAAAATAAAAGGATATTGTTGAAAATAGTTAGGAAATCATGTAGAGTAAGATTCATGAAAATAAGGAGTTATGAAACCGTAAAAATCCATTCATGCCATATAAGTTAAAAAAACATTCTTCTCGTACTTTTTCCAGAAAAGCCAAAAAGTAACTCGTATGGTAAAAAAAGATTCCTTGCATACCATGTAGTAAAATTCAAAAATGGGTAAAAAGGAATTTAAACATACATGAAATCATTTTTAGAAAACATGGACATGGATGATAAATATAACCCCAGTAAATACTTACGAATAAACAATCTCGGATAAAAACAGGATTGGAAAAGTTATCCCTTACCTTAGGTCTGATATGTTTCGTACGTATCCGAAGTTCCTGTATAATGATTTAAATAATGTCATTGACTTATTACAGAATCATATTCATTGTTATGATATCATATATGGTTCACTTATGACTTCATATTACCCGTTCTTTTGTAAATTCCATGTTAAAGCAGCGTTTTGGGTAAAATATTTTTATTTATCGTACGTGTATGGACCTGTTGTTCTTGATATTATTATTAATTATATCATGATTTAATTACTTCCAGAATGTAAATCATGATTTATATATCATATATATTCAGTATATATATATATATAGTTAAATGAAAATAAATACACCGTTCATGGAGACGGTAGGCCGTACGTACGCATGTACGATGTTTTCCTTTCCATAGCGACTTGAATGGAAGTAAGTAGATGAAATATATATATATATATACACATAAATCCAGTAGATTTATAATGTCATATACTTAATTATTATTCATTATATATACTTTATAATCATTCTTGAATGGTTAACATGGAGAATTAATCTCATCACGTCGTGGAGACGGTAGTCCGTACGTACGCACGAGCGATGATATCATTACCATAATTTTTTGAATGGTATTAGAGTGGATGATGGAATATATCATAATTAGTATCATGATATCATAATCATATATAGTTATTCTCTACACCATTATACACATCCAAGTAAAGTGGTGGTGGAAAACAGATTACACCACAGCGTGGATATGGTATTCTGTACGTACGCACGCGTGGTGATTTCATTTTCTGTAGGATGGATAGAAGGTAAATTATGGTTTCTTCATATTTATAATAACATATCAGTATATTAGTGATACTTATGTTATTAATTTATGATGAAACAAATAAATAAGAATAAGTATAAGAAGAAATTAATTGGAAAGAATCGGTAAAGTATATTACCTCTTCTTTGATGCGCCTCTTCTTAACCTCCTCTTAGGGCACTAAAGATGGACTTTGAAAAAGACCAGGACCTCTAGGATGTTTCTATGGAAGTGTAGAAGAGAAATTGGCAGGGGTGGGACGAGATTCAAGGCTAAAAAGTGTGTGAAGAGAAGAGGGAAGGGGTACCATTTTTATAAGGGATGAGAGGGTCACCTTTGGAATCCATAAATATTTTAGTTTAATATAAATTCAAACCTCACATAAAAACCTCAAAAAATGACTCAATTCGAAGATGAGATGAGATAGGGGTTTAATCTCATAAGCCAATAAAATTTAGACTTGTTTTTATTTTATATTAAACCTTATCATTTTGATTTGTTCTTATTTAATCTATTTAATTTTATTTGTGGTAATAAAATTCTAAATTTTAAATGGTTATAAATAATCACTTATGTATTGTTAATTTTCCATAATTGGATACTTTAGGAATTTTTCAACTATTTAAATTTCAATTTATAATTTTTGAATATTTTTGTGGTTTTTAAACAATTTAATAATATTTTAATTTTATAAAATAACAATAGTGCCAATTTTGACACTATTCATTTATTCGAATTTAAATAAAATCCAAACAGAGGAAATATTAGAAATAAAATATTTAATAGGTTCCTAAAATGTCATTTAATCTAGAAAATTAGCGGAGAACATCAAATAGTTCATATAAAATTTATTTTACTACTTGTAAAACCATTTATTTGATATTTCTCTTAATAAAATATTTACTACAACATTTATGTATAATTATAAAATATACTTATTTATTGCATAAAAATTAAAAATAAAATACTAGGATGAAGATAAATCTTATATATTTCATAATAATACATTTATTAGGATTTATCTTCTAAAAAACCAAATTTTAAAATGTTATATTTATTAAATTATGAAGGTGACAACTTTGACATTATTTAAAATAAAATAATATAAGTGTCATAATCACTTTTATAAGACTCCAAACGGTCATATATTCTGTCATTGGATGCTTATGGTGTAGATATATATTACCAATAAGTTTTATCAGGTTTGAGGGCCCTTTAATATGTATTAATATTTCAATAAAAACAATATTATTGCTTTTTTACTAAATAAATAATTTCTGCATCATTAATGTATAAGCTAATAAGGTACTTAAATAACTCTTAAAAATTACAAATTAATTACCATGATAAATAAATAAAATTTTAACTTTCAAATAATTTTTTATAATCTAATTTATATTCTATATTACCTTATATTAAAAATACTTTAATTATTAAAGTTTGAGTGAGACATATTTCACTTTCCTTTAAATAAAATAAACTAAAGGTCTTAATCACATCCAATTGGGTTCTAATGGATTCCATTTCGACCCAAATATGACTTAGGACGAAATATAATCATCCAATTGTATTAAGACAATTTTTAGGGTAATTTTATAATTTTATATTTACCGTTAATTACCCGATTTACCTTTAACGATGGTAAATAAAATTTACCATAGTTACTATTCATAATGTCCAAAAATAAAAAGTAGTCTATTAATTTAATTTGGACCCACAGATTCCAAATATGAAATCCATTTTTCCAAATTCAATACACAAATGTTGTAGAAATTAAATTAAAATTAATCCCATTGTCGATAGAAAATGGGTTTTTGTTTAAAACATTGCAAAAGATTGAATTGATTTAACCAATGAATTTAATGTAAAATCAATAATAATGACATAAATTATGTTAAATGGTAAAAATATATTCTATTTATACTTTAATACCATTCAATATTATAATTTATCCATATAAATTACTATGATGAAAAAATTTGTTTTTAATTAAAATATACCGTGTTTTTACTATTGATTAAAATATGAAAGTTATCAGAAAAATATCAAAAACATATCCAAAGTAAATTTTTATATCCTGATTACAAAGAAGAATTTTATTTTGTGAAATTGAACTTATAAACATGCCAAAACTATATTTAATGTGGGTGCGCCATCAAAAGGTGACAAAACTACTTTTTTTGAAAAATACATATTTTACATGACAAAATTATTTTGTCCCCATACCATGTTCTAGAAAATGTGTAAGATGAATAATAATATTATAAAATTCAAAATTTAGTTAATTCTATTCATAACAGCTAGCCCATATTAACAATATATCGTTGTTTAGGGGAATCTGGTATTGCATACTACACACGCTATCGAGAAAGGTCGTGATTTCCTGTAATGCATGCCAAGTCAGGGATGTGTGTAGTGTAAGCTCCCTTTGGTGTTGCGTATAACATAATTCAAAACATAATTCATTTACACATTAAAAAAATCTATAATTAATGTTGCGAACTTGAAATTGTGTGTAACATGAGCCAAGAATAGTGTTGCATATACTGCAACCTAATACGGTGTTGTGTATAGCACAAGATAATTTTGATGTAGCGTATAACACAAGACATCAATGAAATTAAAATTAATAATTATCATAAAATCTCGGGTTGTTACATACACTTCAAAGTGCATGTCATTGAACAAATCCATGAACTTCCACTCACCACTGTCATGGTGAACTTCAGGTATATAAGTCCTTGTGCTCGGTGTATCAGCCACTTTATTACCTTTAAAATGTTTTTAGGAAATCTTGAAGTCAATGGACTATAGTTACTCCACATACCTTCATTATCTTGGATTCATATCATGATTTTTATAGATGTATTTGAGGATTTTTTGGTCCACGTACACTACAAACCACTATCCATGTATGTAATGTCTCTAATAGTGAAAAGTGTGATGAACGGTATCCAACATGACATTGTGTTCCAAGTAATTCCTCTTTTGTGGCCTCAACTACCGAGACTCATACGTTGTGACTATATCCCCCAGCATAAGAACTCCTACAAAAACCAATACCAGATACATCACAAAACATAGTTTAACTCCGTCCCTTTTATGTACAAATCAGTATCCATGCTGAATTAAATCTCCCTTTCAGCTCTTGAAAGGTCGTCTCACTAGAATCCATCCACACATGCTTCACACCCTTCTTATTCAAGCCCTTCAATGGTTCTCTACGATTTATGAGTCCTATATCAAATTCCTATAGTAGCCATCCATCCATAAGAAACATCGTACCTTAAATAAATTCTTGGGCTACTCCCAAGAAACAATATCTATCACCTTTTCTAGGTCAATTGATAATCATTTCTATCATATAATGTGACCTAGGAAGTGAATCTGAACCATCTAGAAGAGGCACTTGGTGAGATTATCATATAACTTATTATCTCCTGTGTGTTCAATATGATCTCATGATTTATGTCATTTTCATGTTGATTATGAGAATACACCAAGATTTTATCCCTAAAGACCACAAAAATGATTCATGATAATGATGGAAGACTTGGTTCATCAATGACATGAAGACCACTCATGATTTTCTGAGATTCAATGGCATAACAAAATACTCATAGAGACCATACATTCTATGAATGGTTGTGAAATGTGTGTTTTGTAGTCTAACATGCACCTGATGATAACAATATCGAAAATATATATTTAAGAAAACCTGATATCATCATACTTGGTCAAATAAATCATCTATCTACAGTAGAGGATAATTTTTTTAACAGTTTTCTGGTTCAATTTTCGAAAATACACACATATCCTGAGTGTTTCTTCCACCTTTTTCGCAAAATTGATCTAGAGAACCACATGGATAATTACTCGTTCAGATTAAACCATTTAGATCTAAATCCTCTAATTGCCCATTGAGCTCTTTCAACTTGGACATAGTCATCCTATAAGGAAGAATGGATACAAGTTTAGCTCTTAGAACTATCTTTAGAGAGATATCTACCTATCTCACTAATGGTAATCATGAAAATTCATCCAAGAAAACGTCCCCAAAATGGTCAACCACTAGAGGGAAACCAGTCTGACATGTTCCCTGATCATCTAGATATAAACTCGCAATCTGGGAAGTCATCCCACCCAACCCATGAGGGTCCGGTCTAACTCAACTCACATGGACATCCCATTCACCTTTTTGAATGAACACGCCACCCTATAGTGAAGTGAATGTAACCCTTTGGTGATAGAAATATATGAAATCATGAAATATAACCATCCAATCCATATCTATAATGATATCAAAACTAGTCATCTCAGGACATAGAGGTCTCAAACGAAGTGACACCCACCAATCTCAAGGTGGAACTCCCTAAATCAATAAACACACTTATTTTTAATCCCCAGTGGATTTTCCAATGTCATAACACCATAAAAAGTATAAACATAAATCCCTAGGATCACCACAATGGGAATTGATGAAGTTCTTGGGATCCTGCACCACTAGGGTTTGTTGCACTGCATATTTCTAGCCTAAACTAGGGCCCTATGAAACTTTTTGGATATCCTAAGTTGATCCACACTATTTTCATTGTAAAATTGGGGCCTAAAAACCATGGACATGACCAATGACTTGGCGTGATCGACCAATAGCTCTCCAACTCCCCACTTGATGATAAGCTGGTAACCCTACTTCTAAATGTAGTGTTAGTAAAGACCCTCTCTCATGTGATTCTAGTTGAAACATTCAAAAAAAGCGTTGTATATAGACCATAATACCATTTGAACAATACTAGATTGGGTCTCCTGTACAATGTGGCCTCATAAGTACCTATCTACCACATCGGTAGAAACTCACCTAGCTACCTAAATATGTCATCTGACTAATAATATAACCATATGGAAGCTCAAGATGATGCTTCTTACTACCAGTCGATACAGTACCAAATCATGATGTCGAACCGCCTTGGCTTGCACCTCCAGCCTCCCTCAGGTTGTGCTCTGCGATTAGGGTCTGGTTCACTGTTCAAAAAAATGGTCATCAACCAAAATAAATTTACCTATGATCGGATTTCATACCTGAGACCATCCTCAAATTTTCTTGATTTAGATGGATCTTCACCCATCATAATAGTTGTGAAATGATGGAGAGTAGTAAAATGGGATGAATAATCCATCCCAAATAATGCACCTTGCTCTAGGAAAAATAACTCATAGTATCTATCTGTACTCAATGTCTCTAGATAGAAATGATCATAGAAGGGCGTATAAAAATATGTTGAGTCTGTCTCCCATTAACGATTTGTCTGAGTGATAACATCCCACTATATATTGTCAAAATCACTATGTATATACATATCGAGCATTACCCTCCTCTCAGTAGGAATATCTAAATGCTCAAAGATAGTTAGCATGGCCTCATGCCCTGACTCTAAAACCTGTGGTCCACCAACCCCTGAGAAAATTGAAGAATGCTACTATTGGAACCCATGTGTCAACTCTTCTATAGTTGGGGCATGTCGCGGTGCTCACTGAATGGTCAACTTGAAGTGCAAGAATCCATCATGGAACGGTTCTTCATAACCTGTGTCTAGTACTAAAATAAATTCCATAGCTTTCATGACTAGAGGACTCACTAGTATCCCATATCCCACCACCTCCAGAGTATGTTAGTCACCACCCTCCTAGTGTATGACTGGAAGAAATCACTACATCGCAACTCTAAATATGCCAAGTGCATGCCTTATAAAGGAACATTGTCAATGTTTGCATCTCAAAAACATAGATATTTAATAAGGATAGGTAAAATACTACCTCTATAAGAACACACCCCTCTTCCTTCTCCAAGAGATAAGTCTGGGTGATTTACAGATTATGTACAAGCAAAAAAGACTACTATCAACCAACTGCTAAGTTATGGTCTAGTCATGTTCTCTTCCATAATCAACTCAAATTTCCATTTTATTTTTTTTCAATTATGTTCACATACTCAATCTCATTTGAACTCATAATCAATTCACACTTATATCACAATTCAATTTAAAAGGTTGAGAAAATAGTGCTCCAAATTATGATCCATGAGGGCCCATACTTCTCAAGGACCAATGCTTGGTGTCCATATCATCCATACAATAACACATCTCAATACACCTTTCCCAATAAAAAACATATTTATCATGGAACCTATCACAACAACATGAAATAAGTAATTCATCCAAAATGGCATACCAAAATGCATCGCATGTGATTTCTGAAAAGTGTCTAATATGATTCCAGAAATGGAATACACTCATCTCATCGGGTTAAAACTGAATATATCCCAAAATTATATCAAAAATAATTGAAGAAATCTAGTTTTTTCCAATAGTGGAATCAAATCATCTGTAATAGACAAAATCTAGAAAATAGTGATTCAATTCCAAGTAATTTTGCTTTTTCTTGTACACAGGTTAGAAACACCTGGGCACATCTAATTACCAAAATATTATTCCTTTATATCCCTTTCTATTGTCTCCAAATGGTAAATAAAACCATATAAGAATTCTCTGATACCACATTGTAACATCAAGGACCCAATTCCACTCAAAAATTCCCCAAGCCTAGTTAGTCACATTGCCTCAAGCGCATCTCCCCAAACTGTAGAGGTTATCGACTACTATCAAGGGCATTGGGCTTTCTAGGGGGAGACTATTCCCTCGTCACCAGAGTGTTGAGAAATAGAGTATTAATAACATACAAGTAGTTGAAGCGGTACTAAAAACCAAACTACTGAACAACTGTAGGAAATACATAACAGTAAAAAATGTAATCTCATATAAAATGATGATGATACATGTCTCATGTCTCTAATAAAATTTTCAAAACTTGTTTACTAGGTAGATATCCAAGACATATAACAAAATTACAAAAATTTCAAAAGTGTATAGTTGGAATCATGAGCCTCAGCTCTATCCCAAGCTCCCCTTCTCCTAAGAATCTATAAAGTACCTATATAAGGGTGATTTACCATATCAACACCTGAAATTATATAGTATATTTGGGTACCAAAAGGTGACCCAAATAGGGTGTGATTTATAATCCTAGTAATAAAACAACCATGGTCTATGCTAATGAGTTAGTAATATATATAACAGGCCGTGTGAAATAAGTATAGTTGTAAGAAAGGAAGTACTCAAGATAAAAATCCTATAATTATAGGTTCTCATGCAATATCCAATTCATGTAATAAAATTCATTTAATCAATAATTTTTTGAACATGTCCTAAATCCTCAAGTTCCACAAAATAACATGTAACAATGGATGCCCACACGGGCCATCGATAAATGTATAAATCAAGACTAAATCTAGTTTTGTGCCTTGTCTTGGCAGACATGACATATGAGTCACTTTATTTTATATTCAATTTATAACCTGTGTTTATCCTTGACATTCATAATTTGTGATTCAAGTATCACTCTATGTGTAATATCGACAAACACCTTACAATCATATCTAAGATGAATCTCTCAGGACCCTTGGTTTTTCTCTAGGTGTGGTATAACATCTCTTCTAATTGATTCCATCCTTGGTAGTGCACTAAGGGAGCCCGAGTATCACCCATGGTAAAACAGATAAAATTCCCCTAAGTCCAACCTTCAAAATTCATAAGGTTTCCATGTATCACTCAGCATATAATAGTCATGCTTTTTAGTCCATCCTTGGAAGTCGTCTAAGGAGTCCAAACATCACTCAAGAATAATCAATGGTCAAACCAATGGAGTCTGTATAAGGCATTCTCATATAGATCCATCTATCACCCAAATAATAAATGCATTAATTCATTTAAATTAAAATTAATCTATATCAATTAGCTATTTCAAGGTCCAAACCAATAAAATCTCAACTATAACTCACCTCAAAAGTTTCTCCAAGACATTGGAAAATATTAGAAGGATTGGGTCCCAATTTCTCACATGTAAAAAACCTGATAACAGGTATCTCAAGCTTAGTAAACCCATTAAATAGCATAGTTTCATTATATCTAACATGGGTGAAACATTTCGAAGAGAAATTCAAACTAATTAAACCAACACACAACATATTTTCTACTTTAACTCACATGGAAATTTCATTATTAAGGCAAGAAAATATTCAACATGATATTTCATATCCAAGTCCATGGGCATGGCCATCCATCCCTTACTATTAATTAATTCAATTACCCTTCATTCACATTGAAATTCAATTAAAAATGAAATTCATATTAAATATCCTAAACAAAGAGTAAAATGGAACACCCTAAGGCATCCAATTCAAAAATCCATCCATGGTGGTCCATCAATATAGACAACACACCCAAAGGGGGTGTTCCAAAAAATTCAAGGTTCTCAACCTATATGATAACATAACCAAGCCCCTTTAATTAAATTGGTCATCCCCAACAATTCCAGGATTCAATTTCATTATAAGGTGATTTCCATAAATTGGTCACACAGCACAATGACATATATAAATAACCCTACATTAAGAGAAAGGCATGATACCACCTACCTTAGGTTTGAGGTTGATATATCATCTAGTATTATCTCCTGATTCAGATAAGATCAGGAGAAATATGAAGAATGGATGAAGATAATAATAATAGGGAAAATCATATTACACCTTAATAGGTAAACCAATATCCAGAAGAACTGAGAATGGGTAAAAAGGAATCAGGGTCATACCTTTAGAGATCTAATTAGATGAATGGCCTTTGATTTCGAGATCATCTAGAGAGGATCTATAAATTCCAAAAATAGGCTCAACGTAGAGCATCAAATGGGGGTTCTTGCTATTTTAAAAGAGAAATAACCTAAAAGTAGGTTTAAATTTTTTTTAATTTAATATAAACTTGTAAAATCTACCAAATTTATGGGGTCCCTCAGTTTAGGAACACGGTGTGATAAAGCTTGTGCCAACCATGGATGGTTATATATAGGCAAGGGTCACCCTCATGGTTTGACTAACCATGCTTAAACCATTAAAAATCCCACAATAAAAAAATGTAGAGATGGCAGCATGTCTATGTGGTCCATCTCACATAGTTTTCCTTAACCATGAAACCTCACCCTACTCTCTGCCTAAGACTCAAATGGTGTTTTAAACCATGTGTCCAGACCTACATGGTTTACACTAATTTTGCACCATACATTTCACACCCATGACTGCGATTCTAGACTTCAAACGAGCCTCAAACACCATTTATTCCTCCATAACCTCAATGTATGTTCATAACAGGCCACATTTAAACATCTAAACGAATAATTTATGGAAAATAAAGGATATCTACCTCAAGGATGAACTAGGTTATTACACATACATCCACGTCTTAACCAACTACTTTATCACTCAAGGTTGGGTACATCAGCTATTCCTCACAACACATCTTGAGCTAATACTCTCTTAGATATTCTACTACCAAAACCTAAACCTCTCATAGAAAGAACAATCATTCAATTCCTACATCATTCCAAGTCCTAACACGTGGGGTTGTCCTCAACCCAGGCATACTATAGTGTGGTCTATGTATCTCATAACCTAAGACAACTCTAGGAATGGTCAATCACCAATACCTAGGCCTTCTCACATAAGGAATTTTGAGGCCTCAATATCACTCTCCTCATCTAGTTTCATCGCCTAAAAACACACTTAAATTACAAATATTGTATGTAATATATCACACATCTCACTAGATAATCATAGGGTTCTAGTAACTTAAGATCTATCCCCTAAACTTAAATAAGCCTCACCTATCCCACCTAGGAATCCACTGGTTCCTCCAGATCCTCCAGAGTCACTACTCGTAAATTCAAACTAATTTTCATTTCCCAAGAGTGAGGATACATCTATAAGAATAATCCCAACCCAAACCCCATAGTCCATTCAAAACATTCAAAAACCATCATCACTCCAAGTCCTGCTACCCAGGGATAATCCCAAGACATCACACTCTACCTTACCTAAACCTCAATGGGTGGGGTTAAATTCCCATATAAACCCCCTATGGAATACCAATTCAAAGTTTTTAACCACTCCCATGACCCTAAACTGGTTATCATAAGATGTCTCCTAAGATGTAACACCCATCCACCATAGACCAATAATAGGTGTCCATAATGATGGTTAATATTTAACATAGTTGTTCCTACCAAATCACCAGATATTACTGACTTGCATCAATGGTCTATGGATTTTTCTTGGGGTGTATATTCCATCTATATCATTGTGATAAAACATAAATAAATAAATAAAACTTATCCATCAATATAAACATCTATCATAATATACTAAAATGAATAGATAAATATACATAATTAAAAAATAAAAGATAATATATTGTCATTTAAGATGGATTAGCCATCTTCCCGATCACATATGGAGATATAAAAGTAAAACATATAATAAAACCAAAATAAATGTGAGGGGTAAACTATAATCCTCATGCCTTTCCTTAAAAAGATCTCGAATCCCATCTGATCCATCTTCCTTGACTAACCAATACCATCATTTGGAAAAACCAGAACCTAAAACCAAGTGAAGGGTGATCAGACACCCCAGTTCAATGGGGGCCTGAGTATGGTGTATGTTCATAAATCAATAGGGTGCCACAAATGTGGTATCATACTATACCAGTAATGGAATTAGACGTTCATGTGACTTATTCAGAATAAAGAAATTACTACTAAACCAATAATATAAAAACATCAACATTGAATGCTTCACCATGATGCTATAATATCTCTAAGAACATCATGATGACTATTCCAACCAGTATCTCAATATCCACAAGAGAGTTGAAATATACTCAAAGCCCAATACTTTCATTGATCTTTAATTATATGACACTAATTGACAGTAATTGTCTTGGAAAATGTCAGATTGTCACTGAGCATGAGAATCACCATTGGAAATAACTTTCCAAATTCTAGGAATTATATCTTGACATAATGGAAAGTGTTCTATAGGGTGTAGCTATGAATCCATTATCCTAAAACTCTTAGGTCAAACACCGTGGTACTACCTAGGAATTCATTATGTCAGGTCTATGTATGATTCCAAGGGCAATGTGGGCCAAGGAATTCCAATAATTCTAAGAATAAATGATTCCTAGTTGACCTAAATGGAATCCCCTCCCTAGATAACATGTCCAATATCATGGGTATCTAATATCTCAAGGATCTTAGGCCAATTTTTCATTGGTACATCCGTCTGATCTGAGGGGGTATCCAAGTAATTGATTGAGCAGATCCCAAAATCAGCCTCATGTTTTCCAACATCCATGATCAGGGATATATTCCCAGATAAAACCTCATACCTCTTGTGAAGTCATGGAAATATTAGGAATTTGTAGTAGTCTATTGGTATCTCCGTTTGAATTCAATCACTTATGCATTCACAATGGTATCACAATATCATTACAGTCCATACCATCCTATGAATTCCTGTATATATGGACAAAGAGAATATTATGCATGATCCAGGGTACCACCTCTAGGTATCCACTCTCACATCTACCAGGTCACTGGATGTTATCCGAGCTTATAATATTCCAATAATATGTCATGGCACGGGATCTTAAACATGTCAGGCATCCCAAGGACTCATCCATGTCAATGAGTGATTCTTTGGAATCCCCGGAAATAAAAATATTACAAGTCCCAACTTTTGATTCCTAGGTTTATTTGGAAACCAAATATCATAGAAAAATTAATAAAATAATACATTTCAAGTGTTAGTTGAATTCCCACACTCATCAAACTATCTATATCCCCTTGAGCTCGAATGTTTTATACAAGTTCTAGGTGACACACACTATTATCTCTAACCATATCCATGAACAGCCACCCAGGGTCATCTCTCAATGGTGCACCCATAATGGTCCCCTAAATCATCACTATGGTAGAGGAATCCCACATGGGATCCTCAACCATATCAGTTCTATCATTCTAACACCAAATTCTTAGAGGGCATCTCATCCCTCTAAATCATCAGAATTATTATACGAACTCATAGGCCACAAGGGTATTCAACAATTAATGTAGTTTCTAGATATCATTCAATACCAATGTCTATATATTGAGTCCCTCAAAACTGGTCAACTCACCCATCCCATGTCCATTCTACCAACAGTCAATCCACCTAAGAATCATGTGTCCTAAGGGTCCTCACTGAGCCTACTAAATCCATCCATCATTGGTTATGTTACTCCCCCTTTTGTAGATGTCTAGTTGTATGGGTATCCTCTAATTCCAGGCCATAGATAATGAAGGATGATGGGTCAATTCAGATAACAAGGCCCAAGGTGGCCTAAGAACCCTCTCTCATTATTCTTAGGTACCCATATAATTTTAAAATTTTAATTTCAACTAAAACATTTATAAAAAATTTAAAAATTACTAATCATAGTGAAACCACCTTTTGGGAGAGTTCTCACACATACTCATGAATTTAAACATCATGACTAATCCATATTTCAGGTTCCAATACCACCTACCACATGTGGAATCCAAACCCCTCTTAAAATTCTCGGTCTGGTTTCTCTGCCTTGGATCACTAAAACTCACCCGAGCCCATCCAAGCTCATCCAGCCACCACCCACCCACATGACGTCCTAACTCATGCCCAAATTCTCACATAAAATAATTATAACATTTATAATTAATTAATAAATGTAATTCTAAATAGTAAAAATCACTAAAATCTCAATGGATGACCTCATCAAACTGAAACTATGACCTACAACCTATGGGGACCCTATAGTGAACCCCTGACATATTCCAAGGAAAAATCACCAACAAAAACTACTAATTCAAAAACCAAATAATTTTAATTTTAATTAAAAACCTTATTAAATTAGGTTATGTTATGTAACATCATCCAAAATAGAGCAACTGCATATAGATGGGGTCTCAGGATGATATATTCTAGGGAAAAGTTGAATCCCAATCTCACATGGCTGATCCAACCAAGTTTTGGTAGGATGAGAATCAAAACCTTTTGTGATATAGAATAAAAATATAATTAATGGAGGAGGGAATATAAAAAGATTATCTAATTCTATGTATTACCTTAAAACACAAGAAAAAATCTCGTGAAACCCACCCCTTGCTCAAGGGAAAAGAGGAAGGGAAAGGGGTGGAATCCCCTAGTCGTGCGAGAAAAATCAGAGGGAGAGGAGGGGTATACCCACTTAAAATTTTTTAGGGGAAAAGATTAAATTTTCCCCCATTTAAACCCACATAAAATCTGGTACTGGACCACTAAAAAGTTGGTGGAACTTGTAGTGGTACCAAGACTTTACCACCCCAACAACTAGTCGGTGGGCTAGTGATGTCTAGTCGATGGTTGTAGATTGCATCTCAGCTTTCCCATATCCCTTTTGAATCCCTATAAACCCTTCAATCCACCATATATCCTCTACTACAAGTCAAAAATGGCTCGTTTGATATGGTTAAACATCTATAATTCCATTCTGAAGCTCTTTTGAAAATCTTACCCAGCCACTAATTCAAAATTCACGATTCATCAAAATAATGAAACTCATCTGTAAATGAAGAGTTTTCAAATATGCCCTCCAAATAAATTATCATCCCAATGAAGTCCCATAAATCATTCTTTAATTGTACTTGACCCACTTGGGTCCCTAATTCCCATTCAAATTCCCATGTTTTATCCTTCATTGAAGAACAAATTTCTGAAGCACAACATGAAACATAAGGCTCTCAACCACCAAAACAATGTCAAATTCCCATATTCATTATCCAAAAGCATGATACAGTGCACCCCAAAGAATTTCTATCTTTTGAAACCCATTTTTCATTTTCTGACATTTAGTTCTCCAAATTGTGCTCCCAATTATAAAATTTATCTCGTAGCATTCAATTCTCATTCTATAACACATCCATTATTGGAACTTCCTATTGAAACATTACCTTAGTGGTCCAATGATGCACTCACTGGGGTTTCAACATATCTCCCGTGAACATGCCTAATAACATAGTTTAAATGTTAGCTCCCATTTTCATTTTTTGAATCCCAATCCAATTTGAACGTGCCTCCACCATCCTCGCACAACAATAATAAGCTGTATTTTTTTAGAAATCCAAGCAAACTTCCAAAAACCACCTTCCATATCCCAAATGATTTTCCTAAAGTTGTTTTCATCTCACTGGCCTACATCCAGGGGGCATAAAATAGTGATGTTATAATTCTACCAAATTCACTAAGACGCACTACCAATAACGATGGTTTGGGAATGATCTTGTCTATACCCAGGCTCACTGCCTTTACAAGGTTTAGTGTCTGCTCACTACATTCCCAAGGGTCACTCCTAACATCTCTTTCTCTAGCTCATTGTAGGTGTAAAGGATCCTCATCTTCCTCATCCATTGTTCACTACTCTTTGAAGGGGTCCAGTCAAAGTATGTAGACTTTTATGTCTCTTAATTTTCATGAAATAGCACATCCTCATTTGTAGATAGATTCTCTATTGAAGTTCCAATTTCATCCAATTTATGAATACTACATTACCACAGGTTTATTGTGAAACATCAAACATTCATGCAACCTTAGGGTGATTTGTGTGGAAACTTAATTACTTGCATGAAATTTTTTCCTTTGACATGGAAAAACAAATTTAATGCATCATTCTACATTCATGAAAATCTTTACGTGTACAACACTTCTTTCAGATGTGGAACACCCTTTCTATGTGAAACTCTCTTCTTACGCACAACTCTTACGTGCAACTCACTACTTGTGTGAAACTACCTTCCTACATGTAACTCAATACTTGCACGATTCAGAGACCGTTTTCTCTCTAATTGTATATAATTAGAAAATGAGGGGGTACACAACTATTTATAGGCATTTCATACCATACGTGCAGTATTACACAACATTTCCCCATGTACACAAGTATCATTTGTTCAAGTATACTTTACACAAACTAACCTATCGCGAGAAACCAATAATTTGGCTCACTTCTTTCCTTTTCCATAATTTTATATACCAATATTCAAATATTACTTATGCACAACTTTCCAAACTTCCTTAACACTTGTGGGAAACATCTTTTTTCAAAAACACTTTTCTCTATTCTGAATTTTTTGTAACTAAAAATTTTGTAAATACTAGGAAACAGTGTCACCTTGTATAAGATATTTTTATACCACCTCCAGAGCTTCCATTCCTTTGACATAGATTTTTTTTTTCAACATATTTTGTCAAAAATATCTATGGAAATGCACAACTTATCAGTGAGACCCTCTTTGTCAACAAACACAATCAACTCCAAAATGCTTCAATGTTACCTTGTGGTTTTTTGACCAAAAATATCCCCCTTCTGGGTTTGTTGACAACTCTTCACATTTTGATACATCATTAGAGATTCTTCCATTATCTACCACTAATCAAAGAATGTGATTTATATAGTGATCTGATTCCTACTCAATAAACACTCTAATCCCACACGAGAAATGCTTATCTTGAGAAATAGGTGTATAATGTAATTTTCATCACTGAAACAATTCTTTCCAAAAATTAAACTACTTTTATCACGAACTCCAACTATCAGGATATTTGACCTTTGATCAATCAGATTTACCATATTTCGATTTAAAACTCACCCTATCTTGTTACTCCCCCTATCACATTACTCCATCAGTCAGCCTCGCCTCGTGACTCCCCCAATCTCACTGCTCCCCTGATCTCATGGCTCCCCCTATTAGATTCTCCCTATGACTCTCCCTATCTCACTTCTCCCCTATCTCACTACCCCACTTGTAAGATTCTCTTTGTTCCATTATGAAGACATTTTCTCCCTAAAAAATCCATAATTTCTTCCCCTTTGTTAGAAACCTGAAGGTCACATTATCATATAACACAAAGGTCACTTGATTATGGTCTCCAATAGGATAAAGAACACATATCAGTGCCTTAGGTAAAAACACACATTACCTCGGGGAGGGGTCCCATATCTACACTTTTTCATGTGTGGGGATTTGACTGAACTCCCATTTCCAGTTGATTCCTTTGATATTCTTCATTGGGTAAGACCTTTGTAAAAATTTATACAACCTGTAGTTTTTTAGGCACAAACTAAAACTTCACTAACCCATTATTCACCTTCTCCTAGATAAAATGATACTCGACTTCAATGTGATTTTTTCCCTGAGTGATGGACTTGGTTTTTTTTAGATTTATAGTACTTGAATTATTTTAATGGATTCTAATCAGATACTTCACATCTACGCTCATATCATTAAGTTTATGCTTGATCCTAAATAATTGTGAGCATACATGAGTTCCAACAATATACTTAGCTTATATGGTGATCAATGAAATGAATTCTTTTTTCTTTCTTATCCAAGAAATACAAAATCCACCAAGGTATAATGCACCACCGAACATTGATTTTCTGTCATCTATTGATCCGTCTCAATCTGCATCTCTATATCCCAAGAACTCTTGTTGAGATTTTTCATTGTATAGCATTCCTAAATCCCTCGTTCCCTTGATATACTGAACTATTCATTTCACTATAAGAAAGTGGTTTTCCTTGAATATTCTTTGATGAAGTGCCACATCATTTGATCCACTGGAGATTACGTCATTTACATAGACCAGAACCTTCATCCTTTGATTACTATCATTGTTTACATATTGATTATAATCAACTCCACCACACTTAAAACTAAGCTTGTTCAGAAACTGATCTAGTAATGAATACCATGATCTTGGTGCTTAATTCAACCCATATATAGCCTTCTTTAGACAAATAAATCTATTATCATTTTCATGAATGAGAAAACCCTTTGGATGCTTCTTCTTCCAAACCCCCATTCATAAATTATGACTTCACATCCATAATGAAAACATTGAACTTTTATTTCACTTCTATAGTAAAAATAATATGATTGTCTCTTTCCATGAAATAGGTGAAAAAATTTCACCGACATTTATACCTTCAATCTAGGAGTGCTCTTTGAACACTAACCATTATTTGTTTCAGATCACTGCACCATCTTCATTTATCTTTTGGTGAAAGACCCATTTATTCCCAATGAAATTCTTATAATTTGGCCTTGAAAAAATATCACAAGTATCATTCTTCTCAATCTGGTAAAGCCCTTCATTTATAGCCTGAACAACCTATCAATTCCAGCTCAAATATTTTGTTTTTGTGAAGATATAGATTTGACATTTTCATGATCATAATCATTATCTTCATTTGAATCATCATTTGACACTTTTACTCACCCATATTTTCTTACCTCCTCATTGGTTCCATATGGAAATTGTTCACTGTCCTGATAAAAATTCTATTCATTATCTATTACAATGACATCAATACATTCAACTAATTTTTCACCATCATGTAGAAACATTGTTGAAATTATCTTGTAGCTTCATATTATCCTGAAAATAGTACATGGATACAATATTTTTAGAGAAAAATAGATAATCATGAATTACATGAGTTTTTATGCTTCTCCCCGAATCGGTCTTCTTGATGTCAGAAAACATAAACATGCATCCTTCATATCCCATTGAGATCATTCATCTCATTAAAAGATTGTATTCTCTCCCAATGTTGTGTAACTCTTCTTTTGTTGGGACAAATATTTAGACCCACCATCATTCTTCTTCTCCGGCATCATTTATTCTCATGTGGCGCTTTTCAATGAGCCATCAATAAATCCTTTGAACCCATTGAGTTGGAACTTAGTGTAAGAAACAAGAGATATAGTTTATAACACAATAAAAATCTATTATACACAATTAAATCTGGACATAAACATTAACTTCTTTCAAGAAATTATTCAGGATTAATTCTTCATCACTTTTCACTGATTTTAATTAGTTGAAATTATATAGCACATCACATAACCACTTTATACCTTTTGACGCCACTTCCCCTTTGATTGAATCACTATAAAACCTAAAACACTTGAATCATTAATTTATATCATTTACAAACATATGGAGAGGGGATCATATAGAATACTCAAGTAGAGGAGTGTGGTTAATCCTAATTGATCAACCCTTTGATTCTATATTGCGAAGAACCGTGCCATTTTTGTGAATTTTCCAACTGCCCATCCAACATCAACTATTTTTTTATATGACTAAACATTATTTACCCACATGCATAGACTTCATTTGATATTGGGATTTTGTAGGCTTGTAATTTTAGAAATTTTGGGTTTAAATAGATTTTTATAATTTTCCATATGTTCTTCCCCACTGGTATTCCATTTTTCGTAACTCTTTATTCAAGTAGGAATCATTTCACTAGTCATTTTATCTTTTTTATTTCTCTATTAGAGGACTTTTTTTGTTTCCTTCACTTATCACAATGTGTCATGACATGTGAATTATTCATGGAATTATTTATTCATTTTTCATTCATCATTTATCTAATTCATGCCACCCATTACTATTGGGGATGCTTCTTCCACTGGATTTACATTCTTCATAATCAAAACTAGTGCATCTCCTCCTTTTTTCTTCCAGCTTTGTTCAAATTCATTCCAAGAGAGATGTTGTGAGTGTAACCAAGGAGATGATTGATCAACCATTCATTGATCTCCTTTTGATTACCTTGAGGTTGTAAACCTATTTTTTATCCTATCACGTTGTCTTGCAATATAGGATTTCTCGTTATATTCTTCCAATGAAGGGTATCTCCTTATGGGATAATTTTCCTTCCCTTATTACATATTTTTGCAATATCTTGATGAATTCACATGATTTTTACATATAAAAAATCTCTTTTTAAAAACATACCATGTGTCATAATTTCTCAGTTGAGATGCTGATATAGCATGAGTTTTTATTCTGACATTGAGATCTTGGGCTTCTTAACACATACTCATGGTGTGTCCCATTATTCTACAATAATAGAACTTCATCATTACATTATTCTGAGAGAAACTTATTTTATATTTCTCAAGATGTTTCATCTTATTCTCATATTTAAAGATATTTCTATATTCACTGCATGAAATATATTTCAAAGCCTTAAAAATCCATGATGTATGACAATGAATGTCACAGAAATAGAATATTCTATCATTACTTCTTATAAAAACCTTTATATGTTTGTTTCTGGTTTCTAGATGAATTTTCCTATTTTTATAACTATTCACAACTCTAATCATGTCTTTCATGAGAGAGGGTTCATCATATCCAATATCTATTTTTCCCATATCATATCACCTTTGAGATGAGAAAAATTATTCTTGTTTCTCATTAGAAATATCATCTTTTCTTTTTATTTCATTATCACCTACTGAAGGATAATCAAAAAGTAAGTGAAAATCATCATTTAGTTTTGGATTGCCTTTGTAATTAGATTTATCCCATTCTATATTAAAATATTCTTTCTCCTCTGCAAATTTTTCATTCTTCATATCCTTTTATTCAAATTGAGTTTCATGTTTTCTCTTGAGATTATTCCCACTACCAATTTCATGCTCCAATTATCAGGTGAGACTATCCACAATAACATTGTTCTTCTTTATTTTATATTTTTCCTGAGCATTATAATGAGAACAAAATGTATTATCATTTTGTAGAATTTTTTTCTCCTTAACTAGTTCAGTTATTTTTGTAGTAAGATCACCATTTCTGGATTTCAGATTCTGAATTTCATCTAAGTTCAATCTCTTTCTATTGTAATAATTTTTGAGTTTTTCTACCATTGTAGAAATATTTTTCAGTTCTTTATCTTGGGAATCATTCTTATCCCACATATCAGTGGCCACAAAAATAAGCCTTTAATTTAATCCTCTATTCTTATTGACCTCAATTTCTGACAATTGGATTCAAATATCTTTAGATTTAATTTCATCAAAAAATTTCATTTCCAATTAATTTATTAAATGGACAACTTCATCTTGGGGCCTTCTTAAAATTTCATCATCATTATTTCTTTCTATATCACTTGGAATATCAGGTTCTCCACTATTTCATGAAACATAATTGAGTGAGTAGACACTTTTAATATCTGATTCATCAAAATAATTCTTCAGTACATAGTTTGTTTCCTTCATTTGAATCACAATCCTTCCCTAGAAACTTACACACTGAGGAATTCCACCATAATTATTCTTCTTTAAGGTTCATCCGTTTTCCATGGAACACCAAGATAATATTGTAATAAATTTTTTACTTCAAAAATCTAATGCACCATGTTAGAGTAAACAAATATGTTTAATGAAACATGCCTCCAATACTAATTTTTAGGTCTAAAAGGGGCATAGATACCCGGAGAGGGGGTGAATCAAGGTATTAATATTCTTTAATAAATTCTTCCTACCCCACTATATCTTGGCCTCTTTATTATAATGGTTACATTATTAGAACTTGTGTTTTAATTTTGGTATTATTATTTCCTCCTATATCTGATGATGATGCATTGAAAGTAATACAAGAAAGAAAGAATAAGGATGTAGGGATTTTTATTTGGTTCACCCTCACTTAGCAACATCCAAGGATCATACAACGATGATGTTATGATTATTACTAATTCAATAAGTCTCACTAATAATAATGATGGTTTAGGTTCGATCTTGTCTATACCCAGGCTTGCTTCGTTTACAAATTTTATGGTCCTCTCACTTCATTCCCAAGTTTCACTCCCTACATCTCTTTCGCTTGATCACTTTCAGGGGAAAGGATCACTATCTTCCTCTTACATTTCTCACTTATCTTAGAATGGATCCACTCACATTTTATAGACTTGTAGGTCTCTTAATCATTATGATAGAATGCATCCTCATATATTAATATATGCTCTATTGAAGTTTAACGTTCAACCAATTAATGAATACGAATTTATCATATGTGTACTGGGAAACAACATAATTTCACTCAACCTTAGCGAGACATGTGTGAAAACTTAATTACATGCCTTAAAATTTTTACTTTGTCATGGAAAAACAACTTTTACACAACAATGTACTTCCATGAAAAACTCTACATACGTGACACTCCCGTATGACGTGTAACTCCATTCTAATGCGCAACTTCATTATCATGTTCCACTCAAAACATGTGTGAAACTCCCTTTTTGAAAACAAATTAATACTATTGTGACCCAAAGATATGATTATCTCTAAGTATTAAGCATTATAAAATGATTGTTGGTATCCACCAACATATAGGAATTGTAGACCATGCGCATAACTTTTCCCCAAGTTCGCAAGTATCATTCGCGCAAGTCTCTATTGTGAAAACTCAACTGTCATTAAAAACCATAACATTATATCAGTTATTCCATTTTCTATATTTTTATGTAAGTATATTGAAATATTCATTTATTGCAACTTTCTAAGCCTCCTTAACACATATGCATATGTTTTTTTTCAAAAACACTTTTCCCTATTATCCAATTTTTTGACACAAAGATTTTGAAATCACTAGAAAACTGTGCCCCCTGGTATATGATATTTTTTTTACTGCCTCTAGAGAATCCATTCCTTTGAATTTGATCTTTTTCAGCTTAATTTTTCAAAAATATATTTGTAAATCCACAATATATCATGGGAACCCTCTCTTTCAACAAACACAATCAATCCAAAAATTCTCCAATGATACCTTGAGGTATTTTTTCCCAACAATCTCCCCTTTGGTATTTTTGAAAAATATTCACATTTTGATACCACATTACAAATTATTCCCTCATCTACCACTAATATGTGTATGCGATTCATATAGTGATCATATACTTACTCAACATGCACCCTAAGACCACATAAGTAAAGCTTAGTGCGAGAAACCAGATTATTCTGCAAAATCCATAAATGAAACACTTAATTATAAAATCAATAAACTTATTTCATCATGACCTCCAAATATCATGACATGTAACATTATATCAATCATCATTAGTATTGGTAGATTTTAAACACCCCTATCTCATTGCTCCCCATATCTCACTACTCCACCTGCCAGCTTCTCCATATGACTCCCCCTATCTCACTGCTCCACCTATGTCATAGCTCCACCTGACATCTTCTCCCCATTCCTTCACAAAGATATTTTATCCCTTCAAATATCCATAATTTCTCCCAATTTTTCAATGAACCTGGTGTTCACTTCCTTAGAAAACCTCAAGGTATCTTCATTGTTGTCCTCAATAGGGTAAACAACACATATCATTATATTAGAGAGAAACACACCATACCTTTTCGAGATGGGGTCCCACATTAAAAAATTTAAAGTGTGGGGAGTCAAATTAACTTCTAGAGCTAGTAAAATCATTTTAAATGATTCTTTGGGTAAGGCCTTTTTCATAATGTTTGAAACATGTAGTTCTATAGGCACATACTCCAACTTCACCAGCCTAAGATCTGCCTTCTCCTTGATAAAATGGTACTTGATTTCAATTTTATTTGTCCTTGATTGATGAACATGATTTTTACTTAGATTTCTAGAACATGAATTATTGAAATGGACTCTAATTGGATACTTCACTTTTACTCCGATATCATTTTGCTTCGGCTTCATCCACAATAATTTTGTGCACGCTTCAATTTCCGAAATATACTCATCTTCTGTGGTGTTCAATTAAATGCAATCTTCTTTCTTTAGTATACAATAAATACCCAATACACCATGGAAGAATTCACCACTTTACATTGGTTTTCTATCATCTAAAGATCCATCACAATATATATTTGTATAGCCTAACAACCCTTGAGGATATTTCTCATTGTATAGAAAGCTGAAATCCACAAAGCCCTTGATATAATAAAGTATTAATTTTACTAAAATGAAGTGATTTTACATGGTATTGATTTGATATTTTGCTGCTTCATTTGATCCAATAAATATTTTTTCATTAACCTATACCAGAAACATCATCCTTTAATTACTATCATGGTTGACATATAGATTATAATCAACTCCACCACACTAAAAAATGAGCTTCTTCAAAAACTGATCTAGTCTTGAATATGATTATCTTAGTGCTACCTTCAACTTTTATAGAGCTTTAATCTGACGAATAACTCTATTCACATTTTCATTAATGAGAAAACCATCTAGATTCTCAATATAAACTTCTTCTTCTATAACGCAATTTAGAAATTATGACTTGAAATATATCTACAAAACATTGAACATTATCTCCACTTCTATGGACAAGAATAATCTGATTGTCCTTATCTTCAAAACATGTTCCAATGTTTCATCAACATTGATACCTTATTTCTGGGAGTACCATTTAAAAACTAATCACACTTTGTTTCAGATCACTACACTATCTTCATTCATATTTTTGTGAAAGACCCATTCAGTCTGGATGGCATTCTTATACATTGTCCTGGAAACAATCTCACATTTTTTATTAATATCAATCTGGTCAAGCTCTTCCTTGATAGCCTAACCCCAATTCTCATCTCCAAATACATCAACAAAATGTTTAGGATATACCTTTAATATGATGTATGCTTGTTGTATTGACTTAATTATTTGTGCTTGAACTAGTGTATCTTGATCGCCAATGATATTCTACATATCAATTTCAGCTCAAATATTTGTTTTCCATGCAAATATAGATTTGAATTATTTATGTTAGTCATTTTTATCTTCATCTGAATCATTATTTTTGAATTTTACTAAACTAGAGTTTCTTACCCCCTTGTTGCTGCCATAAAGAAATTATTCATTGTCTTGGTAAAGATTTTGTTCATTCTATTCTATAATTAAATCATTACTTTCAACTGCTTTTTCAGCCTCATGATGAAACATTATTGACATTATCCCATAGATTATTAGTATCCTAAAAATATTCAGCTACTAGCATATTTTTAAATACGAATAGATAATCATGGGATACATGAGTTTTTATGCTTCTCCACCAATTGTTCTTCATGATGTCCGATAATATAAACTTTCATCCTTTATATCCCATTGAGATATTTCTATGATTAGGAGATTGAATCCTCCATATATGATGGGAAACTATTCATCTATTGGGCCCACTCTTTAGACCCACAAACATTCTGCTTCTCCTGCGTCATTTACTCTCATGTTGCACTATTCAATGAGCCATCAACAAAACCTCAAAGCCCATTGATGCGGAACTCGGTGTAGGAAACAAGAGATAAAGTTAGAAACAAAATCATTATCTATTGCACTCAATTAATTCCATACAAAAAAAATTAACTCCTTTCATGGAATTCTTTGAGATTAATTATTCATCTCTTACGACTTATTTGAATTAGTTGAAATCCTAGAGCACATCACATCACCATTTTTCATCTCTTGATAACACATCCCCTTGGATTTTATCTACCTAAAACCTAAACACTTGAATCATATGTTAATATCATTTAGACACATAGGGAGTGTGGATCCTTTAGAATTCCCCAGAATAGTATTTTGGTTCATCTGAATGGATCACCTTTTTGATACATTCTTGCAAAGAACTGTACAATTTTATTTGCATGTTGTAACTTCCCATCCAACATCAACTATTATGGATATATGACTAAATATTAATTACCGACATGATGAGTCTTTTTTTTATATTTGGATTCTATAGGCTTGTTCTTTTCACAATTTTGCGTTTCAACACATTTTTAGAATATCCCATCTATGATTCACCACTGATATTTCATTTCACATGACTCTTTATTTAAGAAGGAATATTTTTTCCAATCATCTTCTCTTACTTATTTCTTAATTGGTGGGTTAATTATATTGCCTTCAATTGTCTCCATGTGGCATGACATGTGCATTTTTCAATGCATTTATTATCTATTTTTATTTCATCAGTTATCTGATTCATGCCTCCCTTTCATGTGGGGGATGAGGCTTCCATTGAATTTATATTATTCTTAATCAAAAATTAATCAGCACCTCCATTTTTCATCTAGGTTTGATCACATTATTTCCAAGAGAGTAGTTGTGAGTGTAACAGCAGAGGTTATTGATAAACCTTTCATTGATATCCCTATGATTACCTTAAGGATAAAGACCTATTTTGCAACTTGTTATCATCTCTTCCATTGTAGGATTTCTTGTTATACACATCTAGTGTTGTGGATCTCCATATGGGTTCCATTTCCTTCCATTATTCCTTCTTACTATAGTATCTTTCCCAATTCCCATGCATTGTACATATGAAACAACTCCGGCTAAAAACATACCTTGTGTCATAATTACTCGGTTGGGATGTTGATAAATATTGTGTTTTTATTCTCATGTTGTGCTCCTAGGATTATTAACACACACTAAAGGTGTGTACCATTTTTCCACAATAGTAGCACTTCATGGATACTTTCTTCTAAGAGACTCTTCTTTCATATTTCTCATCATGTTTCATCTTATTAATAGATTAAAATATATGTATATCTTCACATCATGAAATATATGCCAAATCCTATGGGTAAAAACTTTATGTATGACCATGAATCCCTTAGAAATAGCACTTACTATCATTACTTTCTGTAAAACCCATTTTAGGTTTGTTTCTGGTATCTACAATATTTTTCCTATTTCTCAAACTATTTGCAACTCTCATATTGTAATGCATGAGATAGGCTTCAACATATCAAATACCAGTTTTCCCAAACTGTATGGCCTTTCATATGAGAAACTAAGTTCTTCTTTATCCTCATAAATAGTTTATTTTCATTTTATTTCATCATCATGTTACGAAGGATAATAAAAAAGTACAGGAAATGAATCCTTTAATTTTTTCTTGCCTTTGAAATTAGATTTCTCTACTTATTTCTTAAATGATTCTAGATACTCTCTCAATTTTTGAATATTCATATCCCTTGATTAAAGTATAGCGTCATGTTTTCTCTTGAGATGATTCCTACTACTAATCTCATGTTTCGATTCTCAGGTGAGCTTCCCCACAATGTAACATTAATCCTTTATTTTAAACTTTTCGTGAGCAATAAAATAAAAACAACATGCATTCTCTTTTTGTATCCTTTGGTTATCCTAAAAAGATCAGATATTTCTGTATTAAGATCAATATTTCCGGCTTTCAGATTTTCAATTTCATCTGAGTTTAAACACTTCCCCTTTTAATCAATATTCTGTTTTTATACCTTTGTACACATTTTCTGATGTTCTTCATCTTGGGAAAAATTCTTCTCCCTCAGATCAATATCCACATAAATTATCCTTTTGTTTTATCATATGAGCTCATGGACCTCAATTTTCTTCACTTACATTCAGATATCCTTGGATTTGATTTCATCATAAAATATCTAATCCAATTCATTGGTTTCATGTGCAACATCCACTATTCTTCTAATTACAATTTCTTCTTCAACGTTTGTCCCAGTATAACATAGAATATAATGTTCTCCACTCATTCATTCAATATCATTGAGTTAGAAAACACATTCATTGTCTGATTTATCCAAATCATTCATCAGTACACTGCTTGTTTCCTTCAACTGAATCGCACCCTTTCCATGTACACTACCACACTGAGGAATTAGACTAGACTTTTTCCCTTTATTTGATTGTATTCCATTTTCCATGGAACACCAAGATAAGAGAAGAGTAAATATTTAACATCATAAATCATCTGAGAAAAGTTATGGAAAAAACAGATAAAACAAACTTACCTCTGAAAACAACTGATAGCTGCAAAAGGCGCCTAGATACCCTGAGGGGGGGCGGATCAAGGTATAGATATTTTTTATTAAATTATACCTACCCTACTAGATCTTTAAATATTTTTTATAAGGGTAACTTTTTTTCACATAAGTTTTAATGATGTTCTTATTCTTTTCTTATTTATCTGATGATGATTCTTCGAATCTAATGCAGGAAATCAAGCACAATGATGTAATGATTTTTACTTTGTTTACACTCATTGGGCTGAATCCATGGAACATACAATGGAGATGTTCCAATTGTACCAAATTCACTCAGGCTCATTGATAATATAGATTGTTTGGTCTAGAACTCATATATATCCAAGATCACATCCATTAAAATATTTAGGGTATTCTCACAGCATTCCCAAAGTTCATTACCTATGTCTCTTTCTCTAGCTCACTACTGGTGGAAATGATAAAAATATACCTCTTATTTTTATCACTCCTCTAGGAAGTGATCCACAAAAAAAAATTAGAGACATCTAAGTCTTTTAGTTTTCATGAAATCATGAATCCTCATCTGTAGATATATTCTTATTTGAAGTTCCACATCCATCCCATTGATGAATCTGAATTTATCACAGGTGTACTGGGAAACATAAAACTTTCACACAACCTTAGCATGAATTGTGTGAAACCCGAATGAATTTCTTGTAACTTTTTCCATTGTGATGGGAAAAAAACATGTGTGAAAATTTATACTTGTGCTCGAATCTATACATTCTCTCTACTTACTTAGGATGTGAAACTCCCTATTTACATGCCACTCCATTCTTACATGAAACTCACTACTTACATGCAACTCTATTCTTGCACGCAACTCAATACATGTGTGATTAAGAGATCTTATTCTCTCTAAGTGTTGAGAAATTAAAAATAAGTGGGGTGGAAAACTATTTATTGGAATTTCCAACCCTACATTCAACTTCACGCAACTTTTCCCTAAGTAGGAAAGTATCATTCATGCAAGTCTGTTTCACACAAACTCACCTGTCAAGAAAAATGATAACTTACATGATCTTCGTTCCTTTACCATATTTTGAAGTACGGATCTTAAAATATTCCTTAAATGAAACATTCCAAACCCCTTAAATCATTCATGCAACTTTATTTTTTAAAAATGATTTCCTCCATTCTCTAATTTTTTGACCCAAAATTTAGAAATCATTGGGAAAGGGAATATCCTTGTATAAAATCTCTTTGTACTATGTCTAGAGTATCCATTCTTTTGACATGGATATTTTTCAACATTTTCTTTCAACAATATTTCAGGAACTCAAAAACTTATCATGAAAACCTGTTTTGTTAACAAAAAAAATCAACCCAAAATGAATCAATGTTACCTTGATGTATTTTGTTCCCAACACAATGAAATTATCATCTAACGATTATTCCCATCAGGATACAGTGGCCCCACCCACATGTGTGTTACATAACCTATGACTGAAATCACACTCTCCCACTATAATAGTGCCTTTATCATCACTTTCTTAAGATTAACTCTCAATGACCATATTCTACTCTCTATCCATGTCCTAACTTAATGAGTGAGCATAGAAAATATGCTTATTCATAATCTCTAACATTAAACATAATCTAGAACATGTTCCCTTCTCACATATATTCTATTTACACCATCCACCTAAATTTTATCTACATTGAGGGACATATCCTCTATTAGCCTATGGTGGACTCCTCAACATTTGGTTTCATATAACATTCCTTGACTGTGGAACCTCACCAAGTTTATCCATAACCTTATGCATCCTGCTCATCTAGGGCTATGATTATCATGCACTTGGGAATCTAAGATCATAATTAACATACATTAAACCAACAATACTCATTATACCCATGAACATAAACAATTAATAATATAATTTTTTCTATGTATGATAGTGTGTGTTATATCAATCTCATCTAAAAATCAATAATAATAAGATCTAGTACCTCCGAACTATAGAAAACTCAGCTCACATTGTCATAGATCATTTCACCAATCTTGGTTAACCGTACTCTATGGAATGTTAACTCATCAACCAAAGAACATCCTAGAGGATCTCATCCAAAACCCATTTTTTCACCCAAGTTGAATCCAAACATACTCTTATCTTATATATAGGGTCAATCCAATCAATAGAGTCCATTTTTTCTCTCACCTTGTATTTAAACACATCCAAACAATGGATCTAGGAACCCAACTAGTCCATCCCTTGAAAGATAGCCTTAATACCACACCATTATAAGTACTTCACATTCCAATCATAACCATTCCTTCTCTATAAGCTCGATTCTACCACCTATGAATAAATTTAAAATCTACCATGTACCGATGTTGTCCATATCTAAGGAACTAAAAATTCTATGAAAACCCCTCTCAGTGGTTTCACATGATCAAACAGTCAACCAAAAAAATAAATTATGAGTCGAAATAAGAATCTATAGGTCTCTGACCTATCATAAAAGTTAGTTACGGAAATGATCATAGCTCATTGGACATCATCCATGCTCACTTCCCAAACACATAGCATCAAAAAGGTAGAATTCCCTATTTAGGGTCTCATGTTCATGAATAAATCTCATAGTAACACTATCAAACTATAAATTATCTGATTCTCACTGTGCATCCATGTATGAGATTACTAACCTGAGGATCACAACTCATTAGGGATATATATATGTATAAAGGAATTATCCTTGATTATCGATATCCAAGAAAACTATAGCATTTAGCTTGGTTAATTAGAGGGTTATTCAAGTATATATAGGAAAACAGTGTATAGGTTCTTATAGGAATATTAAATATCCAAACTTATAGGGTACACTATACTTACATTTCCCAATGGTGATCCATATCTAATGAACAATTATTGCATAGTTTGGTTATATAGAGTATAGGAGTATCTCTAAACTAGATAATCAACATAGAGAACCTCTATACACACTCCATGCATCTCGTGATCATACAACCACAGATTATTATTGGAACCCAGTGCGTTACTAGGCATCCCTTATACTCATGCCCATAGGTTGAACCCCATTGTAGTGATGGGGATTTCCTATTACCATGTCGACATATGATTCCTATTGTAACAAATGAACGTTTTATGAAGGTATGGATCATCTGTTTTTTTGTTAAAATAATTATCATTATCTTGGTAAATATTATATATGGAATAAAGAAGGTTTCAGGAGAATTCAGGAATTATTCAGATCCTGTAGTTCCAGATATTAGACAAACATAGTGGGTCAACCGATTAGTGCACGGTTAGTGTAAACCATGTGACTCTACCATATGAGGAACCAAATACACATGATAGGCTGCATGGTTTACCTAAAACCATGTGATATGGGGATCATAACTTTGTTAAGAGTCATAGAAATTAGATGGAGTATTTCTGTACAGGTAGTTCATGGTTAGTAAAACTGTGTGCCTAGCCCATGTTAGGGGGATTCATGGAGAGTGGAGGGAGAATGATTGGTTCATGGGTTGGATAACCATGTGAAAAAACCATGAGACCCAGTTTTTTAAGGTAAATTATATTTTTACCCCTAAAATGATTTAAAACCCTTTTCTTTCTTTTTCCTTCTCCTCCAGTGGACAAAATCTATTCTCCTCCCCCGTGAGAGATCCTCCATGGTTATCCCCGGATTTTTTGTTACTCATCATTATGAACTCTATTTTTTAACCGTAAAATTTATTGGATCCCTCTTGGTATGCTCTATAATCATATTTTTTACTATCTTAGTTTATCCTCCCTTCTCTTCCACTATTTTGGTGTGAGCTCATTTATGCTATTTTCAGAACATTTTTCTATTTTATATATTTTTTCCATTCTCATTTGAATCAAAGGAATGGGATAGATGAGTGGTATACATACATAAGGTAGGTGGTATAGAAATTTTACCTCAGGTTTTAGATGTTGTCATAGAATTTTTTCAATGTGACACATGCCATACATTTCCATGAAATGCTTTGAATTATGTTACTCATTCTTTAATTAATTAAACCAAGATGTTATATACCTGTATATCGATGTCAATTTATTATAGGATTACTACCTATTATTTTCCTCCCATTTTTTTGTTCTCTAAATTATGTTCACTATTTTTTAATAGATTTTTAAATTTCCAAACACCTTCTAAGTGTTCATATTATCATAGTAAATGGAATTCCCCTCTTTTATATAATTTTTTCGTTGACTAAAGAACCATATAAGTGTTTGTATGAGCTTCTAAATGGATTTTATATGACTTGTAAATGAAATTGATTAATTAAATTGATTGGAAGTGGGTGTAAATTTAATTCACATGTTATATAATTATAATCGTGAATTGTGTGAATTTTTTACCAGTGGTTATTTATGCAAAATGATTATAACTTTTTAGAGGTAAACCCTCTTTGGTATTATTATTTGAATTCTATTATTATAGGATATTGAAGAATTATTAATGTTTCTAGTGAAAATGGTGTTCCATTCTCCCTTATTTTGTGTCCTAGAGATGACACTTATCATTATTAGACATTTATATGGATATTGGGAATGACGTTCAACATTCATATGCTTCGGGTGTTGAGAATGTTGAATCACCCCACCATCTCAAGTGACATGAAAGATGTATAATATTCATATGAAATTATGGTATTATACCCTTTTCTCAATCATTTGGATCATAAGACAAGTTATAGACACCAAAGCTACACCCCGAGTCTAGATAGCTCCTAGAATCCATGTATATGCCTCTAAATGTCCTCACAAATAGTGTGAATATACATGTATAGATATTATATATATATATATATATGATTAATATATATATGATTGGTTACTTATAAAACTAATTTTGGCCTATTCCAATGAAGGAAGATACATCCAGGTGTACTGTGGGAACATTAGATAGCTGGTATTAATTCTTTATCAATATATATATTTTCAATACATGCACACTATTATTGTTATATATACATAGTATTTATTACTTCTGGACATTTTTGGTGGTTGCCTAGTGATTTTATCTGACACCCTACTCAGGACACCATCATTACCATAGTAGAGTTCCTAACAATAGATGTGGATAAGGGAAATCACCCCGTAATGAATGTTTGATCTATTTACTTATAACATGGTGCATGGGAGCAGAGGACCGAGTGTTTGCTCATGATGCTAGTAGATCCATATTTTGACCATTTTTTACTTTTGTATAGATTATTGTATATGTATATCCAATATTTACCATTTTTAATATCATCATGCCATGAAATCATCAAATAGATGACATAGCCTGTGGATTATGGTATTTATACATGATTCTTAGTTGTTTTTTCTTTCGTGGTTTGTTATTATGCTTGTTTCGATGTGTTATATATTATATTATTCTTCTTATATTTCCAATTATTTATTATTACTGTTGTTCTACATTGATATGAGTGTATAGTCTCCTCACCATACCACCTTTGACCCTCGGTATCAGTCAGCTACCTTTGGAATATGGGGGCTACTTGAGGACATCTGACCCATCGACTCGGGGCACCATTTTAGTAGACCTAGTTCAGGATGTTAAAAGGTGGTATTAGAATAGTTTTTTTCCTTTTTTCTTACTTGTTGGGTATTATAAACGAGATAAGGATGGTAAAAAAAATTGAACCGCTTTTTTCCTAAGAGTAGCTAACCCATGTAAAGGGAAAACCAAGATTTTCTAGGATGGGTTATTGTTGTTTTTGGATTACGCCTATTATATATGATAGGATTTATCCATTAGATTATGAACATGTTTTGTGATGATATTAATATTGATATTATTTGATTTATTAAGGATTATATTTTCATCTCTTATAAATGAACAGAATTGTCATCTCATGCATCATTATAGGCACATTAGTACTAATGTACAATGATTTTTCCATGAAACATCTAATTTATGTGTGAATTTTCCTACTTCATATGGTTAGTGAAATGATTATTATATAATAATCAATGATAATGATTATGGTAGGTTTAATATAATTGGACTAATTAAATATCCTTTATCAATCTAAATGGTTTTTTCTCACATAGATTAGTGATGAAACCTTTAGTGGTTAATTATAACATGTTGTGTATTCTGGACCTACTTGTTCCATGGACCAAAATAATGATTTTTTATTGGATTAATTGAATTATAAGGTTAATTTATGGGGAAAATAATTCTACAACTCTTGAAGTGGATTAATACAATCAAATAGTTGAATGTTACAAGTCACATCCAAATATCAGATGTAAGGGTTGGGTTGTAGTAAAATAATGTACTACTTGCAATTTATAAGGATAACGACTATTATAAATGTGAAATAGAGACATATATAATTGTACCATGGTATATATATATTTATATACATGAGTATTAGTTTAAATTGAATTAAAACATTAAGGTTAAACTATTACTGCTAAATGGGATTCCAATTTCAAAGTATAGGGTGTTTTCCTCTATACCTTTCAATTGAAAGTCTATATACTCGAAACTATATCAGCTAATATGAGACCTATACCTGAAACTAACCTTAGCAGTGGGTAGTTAGGGGTGTCTCTAATGTTCTTATCAACTTATATGGTATTTCCTTTATCACCTAGACCTATACATTAGAGTAATCATAGTGGTGTGACCATTTCTATTGGAGGAAAATGTATATTTCCTATTTAATATTTGTAATATTTTCAACTATTATGTTATCTTATCATGAATGTGTTTGGAATTTCAGAATAATTCTACCATGAATACCTCGATTCATACACTAAGAAGGAGGTGATGTCCATGGAACATAGTTGGTGGTCCATGGACCACCTTTTATACCTCCTATGGTGACAATCCTGGAACCACCTACTATTCTTGATATGGGAACTAACACCCAATGTATAGATGGTTTCCATCCTCTGATTAAATCTATGAAAGGGTTATTTCAAGCTACCCCAACTCTGTCAAAATTGACTCAGGAGTTCCAGAAGTAGATTCCTCCCACCTTCTCAGGGGATGGTGCACCTTATGATGTCGAGTCATGGATAGAGGCTATAATTTATGAATTCCAGAATCTTGAGATTCCTCCAGAGTAGAGGATAAAATTGGCTACTTTTATGCTATGTAGTTCTTCCAAGTGGTGGTGGGTTCTCACTACCAAGGAAGACCAACATCATAACATGATTTGGACTGACTTAAATATGCTCTTCTATGATTACTTATTCCCACAAACATTAATGGATGATTAGTCCAAAACGTTTATGAACTGATAGCCGGGAGTATTGTCTATCATAGAGCATTCTACTCGTTTTATTGAACATTATTGATTGACTTCAACTCTATCTAGGTATGATTTCATGAATTTCATTTGATTCAAGGATGTGATGGTATATACTATTTTACCACAAGTTAACATCTTTTGTTTGATCACTATATTTGAGATAGTCAACCATACCATCATTACTAAGTGGAATTTTATGGATTCGGATTGTGATAACCATGGTGGTTCATCACCCAGTTATGGTAGTGGATCTTCTACTGAGAAAAAAAATGCTTTGAGGGTTTTCAAGGGGGTAATAGTAGTTTGGAAACATTTAATATCTGCTTCCTTATATATCATCAGTGCAAAAAGTTGGGACATATCAAACCCTAGTGTATTTTGGATCACTTTTAGTGTATAGGTTGTGGAAATATGGGGCATATACATTGATTATATAAAACTTTTCCACTAGTACAAGGAGAGAGATTGTTGAAAACAACACAATGTTTCGGAGAGGAACCAGTAGTATCTCACCATTCAGGTATCTAGAAAACCACTAGACACTCATGACGAGGTAATGATCAAGTTAGAATGAATTAGACACAGGACGTGTAGTTCCCGTTGAGTGGGACTTCTCAGGGTAGTTATATTGTGACTCAATCCCATAGTACAGTCCAATTACATGGAGTGAAACATATTCTAGAGGAAAAGAGTGAAATTCCTTATACAATTTGAGGTACTATTATAGTAAACTCAAATTTAGTGTCATATTTATTTAAAATAGGCATGTCACACTCATTTATAATGATGGAAATTCTAGAGAGTTTGGGCCTCATGATAGAGAACATTTTTGGTCTTATGAAACTTGATACCCCATTGGGTGTTCAATATGTGAGTGTTTAGTTATGTAAGGGATGTCCCCTAGAGATCGGAAGATATATGTTCTTGTGGAATATTTTTACCCTCAAAATGATAGGTTTTTATGTAATCCTTAGGATTGATTGGTTGGTTCCATGTCAGTCCCACATTGATTTTTATTAGTGGAGAGTGAAATGTAGATCACCATAGGGTGGTAGACTTATGCATAAGGGATAGTGGGATATCCATTCTTCTCAAGATGGAACTAAGCATTATGGGATTAGATGGTTGACATCCCATATTTCAAGTCTTTTCTAAGATGGTTAGGGAATACAACATAATATTTTCTAATATATGGTGGACCATTTCAAGGACATCTTACCTATTGAATGTACATGGCTACCTCCATTAAGAGAGGTACAATTCTCTTTTTAGATAGTGTTTGGAGTGGAACATGTATCCATTACTCCTTACAGGATTTCACCTATAGAGCATCTAGAGCTCAAGAAGTAGTTGGAGGAAATGGAGGGAAATTATTTTATCCGTCCTAGTAATTCTCCTTTGGGTTAACCACACATTGTTTCCAAAGTTTCAGATGGTAGCCTTAGGCTCTATGTGGATTAACAATGGTTTAAACTGCTCGTGGTTAATAACGTGTAACCACTTCCTCAAATATATGACTAATTTGATCACTACTGAAGAGTGTGAGTGTTTTCAAAGATTGACTTGAGCTCGGGTTATCATCATGTACATTTCATGTCTTTAGAAATTCCTCTTATACCTTTCTAAAGTAGGTGTGGTCTTTACAATTACCTTGTAATGTCGTTTGGTCTCAATAACATGCCAATAATTTTTAGGGCTCTAATGAATGGATTTTTACAACAATATCTAGATTTATTAGTCATGTTATTTGTGGATGATATCGTGTTATATTATCATTCTTGACACGACCAAACCAAATATAATAAGATCATATTCAATACCTTGAGAAAGAACTAGCTTTATGTTAAGCTCTGAAAATTACACTTTTGGATAAAAAAATTCCACATCCTGGGTCATATAATCTCAAAGATAGTATTTTCAGTAGACCCAGAGAAGGTAAGAGTTGTAGTTTTTTGGGAGTCACTCGAGAACGTATTTGATATTTTTAGTTTATTGGGGATTGTTGGGTATTACAGATGATTCATTCAAGATTTATCAGTCTTCAAAATTCCTATTACGATATTAATTGTGAATGGTAGGAATTTTTTTCTCATTAGAATCTTATGAATAATCCTATTAGGAGTTAAAGGGAATATTGGATTCAGCTCCAATTAGGATTCTGCAAGAGAAAACAAGGAGCTATATAGTTTAATCTAACCTATCAATTATGAGATTAGGAGTAACTCTGACGTATGATGAGAGAGTTTTAGTATACAGGTCTCATTAGTTGGTGCTTAATTAGAGGAATTACCCAACACAAGACCTCAATATAGTGGCTTCTTTCATGCTAAATGATTTTGGAGAAATTATTTTCTTGGGGAGAATTTTTTTCTGTTCATGGACCACAAAATCCACTATAATATCATTACATAGTGAGATCTATGTTTTAGTAAATGTAGATGGCTTGATTACCTACAATTAATTCATTTTGAGATCACATATATTCCTAGAAATGAAAAGGACAAAGTTAATTCTCTATGATATAATGCAACGACACAAGTGGTTCAGGAGACGAGTGGAATGTGGAAGATACTGGCATTGCATTCATAGATGCATGTTGAGGTTTCGAAGGATCATGGGTAGACTGTAATGTTATCCTTAGTAGTGACCTATACAATTTCGGAATTGGTTAGAATGGGTAAACTCTTTAATCCTAGGGTCCTAGTCCTGGGGAGAAGTATATAGGTTCATTATTCGTATTCTGATTGGACCATGGATGAGGATGACACCTTAATATTTTTTGGGAATGTATAGGTCCCAGAAAACATCTTAGATTAGTTTATGTGGGAATTTCATGCATCACATTGGGTGGTATATCCTGGAATCAAAAACATGTATTGAGACTTATGTCGCCAGTATTGATAGCATGTTATGAAATGGTAGATAGCCATATTTATCACTCTATTTTCCAAATTTCAGTAGGTTAATGTAGAAAATCCATGACCGGGATGACTTTTACAGCCATTTACCATTCCCAAGTTGAAATGGGGGATATGTAGCTACAGAATTAGTGAAATTATTTCCATGATCTCCTTGAGGAAATTATACGATTTGGTTAGTCCTTGGTCATTTGATAAAGGATGAAAACATCTTTCCTATTCAAGATACATTATTAGTAGATGATCTATGGAGTCTATACATCTGGGAGGTCATAGTTATTCATGGAGATTCATGATGTATCATATTAGATAGGGATTTTCATTTCAAATCTCAGATCTAGAAGTTATTTCATAAGTCCTTGGTTACACTGGTTCTTTTAAGCATACTGTATCACCCTCAGACCTGTAGACAGACAGAGTGTATGATATAAGTGTTAGAGGACATAATCCATTAATGTGTCCTTGACATTAGATATTCCCAGTAGAAACACATACCCCAATTTTATTCTTCTTACAGTAATAGATTTTAGGGTTCCATTTATATGGTTACATATGAAGCCTTATGTGGTAGGCCTTGCCAAAAACCTATATGTTGGTCAGAGGTAGTGGAAGTATATTTTCAAAGAATGTGTCTCATTTAGGAGACTTAAATTTAGGTCCAGTTTATTATAATGTGCATGTTGATCATTCAGTCCATACAGTAGTTATATTCCAACCTTTTTCAACAACCACTTGAGTTCATGGTTGAGGACCTTTTTCTCTTGTGAGTTTTTCCCATGTTGGCCCATTGATGTTTTTGAAATTAGGGTATTTCATCTCCTCGATTCATTGGACCCTTTGAGGCCTTAAAGTGAATTAGACAAATAAATTATCGAATAGAAATTACTCAGATATACCAATCTATGCATGAATTTTTGGACAACTTCGCTTATATTATCCAGGACCATCACTTTTTTTGTAACCTGATGAGGTTGAGTTTGGTATGGATGATTAATTTGTGGAGAATAAAGTAATTATTGTGGATATGATCATGGAGACACTCCACGGTAGGCCAATTCCTTTAGTACGCGTGTTTTGGAAGCATGACAAGGTGTAGAACAATACCCAGGAGTGGGAACCCGGTATTCGAGATCAGTGACTAGAGATTATCTCAGATGATCCCTCTTTACCCTTATAAGTCTAACTAAAGAGGACATGATTTAATAAGGGGAGGCTATAATAACACATATTTTCATGAAGGTACAGATCATTTTTTATTCATTTCAAATGCTTTGTTTTATCTCGGTAAACATATCCTATTTCATAAAAAAGGTTTCAGGAGTGTCAAAGGATTGATTGAAGTCTAGTGTTCTATAAATTTTAAAAAAAAGTGAGTATTACGGTCAGCACATGCTAAGTGCTAATAGTGAAACTCAGTCATGTGAGTCACCTAGTTCACAGGAGAGGCCACACAGTTTGAATGAATCCATGTGATTCAAGGAGCATGGCCATGTAAAATATCTCAAACCTGAGATAGATGAATTTTGCATGGGCTACATGTGGTTAGCCAAATCGTACACCTAGATCCTGTGAGGGGTCTCTTTCGATTGTGGAATGATCATGGTTGGTGCACTAATTTTCTAACTATGTGACCCAGTTTTTTGAAAGTTAAATTACATTTTAACCCTTGAAATGTTTTTAAACCCTTTTTATTCTTTTTCTTTATCCTACGGCAGACAAAAGCTCTTCTATTCTCCCATGAGTGCTCCTCCAAGCCAATCCAAGGCTTTGTTGTTACTCCTCAATCCAAACACTGTTTTCATCAACTATAGAAGAATTTGATACCTCTTGGTAATATTTCTAATCCTATTTATTACTATATTATTATATCTTCCCTTTTATTTTTTAATTTGGGTATGACCTCATTATCCCTATTTCCATGGAATTTGTCTATTTTGGTGATTTATTTTGTTCTTTTTAGAATCTAAGGATGAGACTAGACAAGTAGTTGTATATAGACCTAAGGTAGGTGATTTATATAATTTTCTTCAATGTTTATATGTTTTCATAGCATTTTTTTTGTTCTTCATGCTAAACATTTCCATGAAATGATTAAAATTATGTTTCTCTATATTTATTTAATTGATCCATGATATGATATAACCGTAGAACTATATTAATTTATTAGAAGTTTCTTACCTCTTGATTTCCACCATTTTTTTGTGACAAATGAAATTATCTTATTTTATATAATTTTTTAAATTCCCAAACAACTTCTATGTGTTCGGGATGACATGGTAAATGAAATATCCCTCTTTTATAAAAAATTTTTGTTAACCAATGAACATTATAATTGTTTGTCTTATCTCCTAAAAATATTTATTGATCCTTGTAAATTGAATGGATTAATCAAATAGATTATAAATGGGAGGAATGGTCACACTACATGTTATATAAATATAATCATTAATTATGTTATTTTTGCACCCATGGTTATTTGTGAAAAATTATGATAATTATTTATTGTTAAACCCTTATTTAAATTTTTGTTATTATTATTATTATTATTATTATTACATGGATATTAGATGTTTAAATATTATTAATGGTTTGTTTGAGCATGATTTTTCATGCTCCCTCATGTTGGGTGATGGGAATGATGTCTCACACCATTATACTTTTATTTGGATGATGGGCATGATGAACAATGTTCATATGCTTTGCTTGTTGAGAATAATGACTCACCTAACCATATCGAGGGATGGGAAATATGTCTTTAATTCATATGATATTGTGGTCTTGTACCCTTTATTTGAGCCTTTTTATCATTAGACTAGTTATAGATTCCTATGTTAGGAACCAGGTCTAGATAAAACCTATTATACATGTATATGCCTCTAAATTTCCTCACATAAAATGTGAATATACATGTGTACACAATATATACATATATATATATGATTAATATATCTATTGTTACTGATAAGACTCATTTCAGCCTATGATGATGCTGGTAGATCCATCCAAGTGTCCTTTTGGAAACTGATCTAGGTAGTATTTATACATTAACATTATTTATATTTTCTATACATGAAAATTTATATTGTTATGTACATTGGATGGATTTTTTAATTACCATATTTGGTGGTGCCCTGCTAAGTTTATAATAAAACATACTCATTCCACCTTTGGTTCCCATGTTGACTTAATGAATGTAGTCATGGATAAGGGAAAGCACTCTATCATGGAGGCTTGATCTATTCACTTCTAACATGGATCATGGGAGAATAGGATCGAGTGTATGGTCGTGATGCTAATGGAGTCATCTTTTTTCCCTTTTGTACATTTTTATATCGTTTTCTATATGCATGTCCAATGTTTCCCTTTATGTATATCATCATTCCAGGACATCATCATGTATATGACTTAGCCTATGGATTTTGGTATTTATTCTAGTTTCTTGGTTGTTTAAACTTCCATAATTGATTATTTAGTCTTGTTTTTGTTATTCCATTTGTTATATTATTCTTATTATATTGTATGTTTATTTTTTATTACTATTGAGACACTATAATGTGAGCTTATGGTCTCCTCATTGTACCACCTTGGACCCTGACTATTAGTCGGCAGCCTCTGGTGTATAGGGAGGTACCCTTGAGTCCATGTGACCCACCAGGTTAGGGGACCATTTTAGTGGATCCTAGGTTAGAACATTACACCTAGGTGGAATTCCCTTAGAAATACTATATGTACAATCATGAATGAAACCAAGGAAACCCAATAAATCAAATGGAATTTCATTCATCGATCCCATGGTCAATATCTGGGGCATCCAATAACTCAAGGATCCACATCCAATAAGGGGTACACTTATCCTTGATCGTGGTGATCCAACATTCCCCCTTGGGATGTCCAATATCCATTCATGGGGATATATTACCACCCAAAAACTCATAATACTATTCAAATATTAGGCATTACTGGTATTTTCAATTGTCCACTGGTATATCTGATAGAATCATGATACCTGGGAACTCACAATGGTTTCACAATATTGGAGGAATCTCATACATATTAGAAATGATTGTACCCATTGACACATAGACTCAAATATCCAATCCTATGTTTCACCACTAGGAATCCACTCTCTCACCAACCAAGCCATTGGATGCTTGTGGAACAAGGTATATTCCCACAATACTTCATGACACCAGATCTCAAACACTCTAGTCATCCTAGGGCCAAGTCCATATCAATGATTGATCCCTCAGAATCTTAGGTTGTTAAAATTTTGCTCAGACAAATGGATGATTCCTAGGAATCTTGGGTGATGAAATATCATAAAATAATAATAAAATAGGACAGATTAAGGGTTGGTTGAATTCCCATTCCCATCACATGATCTATATCCCCTCAGGCTCACATGTTTGGTTCAGGTTCTACGTGAGACTTCTACCATCTCTAGACATATCCACATACATTGGATCTGGGTCATCTCATAAAGGGAAACCCATAGGGGTCCCCTATATCAACACTATAATATGGGAATACCATTGTGGATACTCTACTGAAACTAGTATCTTGGGATAACACCTAACGTTTGGAGTACATCTCATCCCTCGACATCATTATAATTTTCATACATCCACATAGGCCTCAAGGGTACACCTAACTGAAGAGAGTCTCAATATATTTCTCAAGTCCCGTCTCTATGTCCAGATTCACTCATGGGCATTAAACATTCATATCCTATGTCTATTATTTTCTTGTTCAATCCATGAAATCCACACATGTATCAAGGTTCCTTACCCATCCAACTAAGTCTATCCATATTCAGTTTTATCACATCCCCTATGGGAGGTTTCTAAGTGTCTTGGTATCCTATTAGTCTTGGCATCGACCATCGGTGGTTGTGGTGACAAACCAATGAACATGGCCCATGGTTGCACATTCACATTGTCTATATATTCTTCGGTCCATATACAATTTTATAAATTTAACATAAAAAAACTGTTTAAATAAATTTAGATGAATCAGTGATCATGTGTCTGCTACCTTATGGGTGAGGCCATATATATATACATATAAAAGTCATGCATAAGCCATATTCAATGTATCAGGACCACCTACATCTTAGTGAAGCCAAAACCCTCTTTAGATTTTCAGTCTTGTTGTTCTACCTAGGTTTTCCAAGACTCACCCAATACCATCCATGAATTTCCAAGATCAACCAGACACCTCCAACCGATGTGACCTCCTAACTCATAAAAAAATACCCATTTTAATTTTTTATATCAATAATAATTATTTAATAAAATTTAATTATAATGATTAATAGTCTCTAAAATCTCCCAAGATAGCTTCGTCACATCTAAACCATGACCAACAACCCATGGGGGTCTCTTGTTGGACCCCAACATCAACCCAAGAAATTGCACCAAACTAAATCAATAATTACATAACCAATTAAAAATACTAATAATGAAAAATCTTAATAAACTAGGGGATGTGACATAGATTCATCAAATTGCTAATAAAATGCATGCAGACTGGGTCTTGAGATGCCCTCATCTAAGGAAAAGTGAATTCCCCAAGTCACGTGGGTGATTCTAGAAATATCTAGTGGATTCGAAATAGAATCCATAAAAAAGATAATAAATTTAGAATTTAGGGTGGATTGAATTTAATAATATCACCAAAGTCAAACATGTACCCAAAAAGATGTAAAATCCCATGAAACCCATCCCTTATTCAACAAAAAATATAGAGAGGAAGGGGAGGAAGCGCATGGTGATGCAATAAAAGTGAGAGGAATATGGGAGGCATATAACATTAAAAGTTACTGGGAGAAAAGACTAAATTTATCCCCATTTAAACCACCAGCTATCTGGTATGAATACACTGGTTAGATGGTAGGCTGGTACTGTCTAGTTGGTGGCTACAGACTATAGCCTAGCTAGACCAGCTCCCTTATAAGGACCTATTACTACTCCCATCCACCATATAACTTACATTAATTATATAAAACCCCTTTTATGTTTTGTTTAATCTTTTGGATTTCCATATTGAATCTCAGTTAAAAATCTATCACATAAATTAATTCAAAATTCATCGGAATTACCAAACTAATCTATACAGGTGCAGTTTTACATAAGGGAGGCCCATCTAATGATAAATATGAGGAAAACACATCTATAACACATAATTCAATTATATTAGGACTTATCTTTAACTTCCCACATATTTCAAGACTCTTCTCCTATAACACCCTCAAATTTTAGAATATAGTTTTATTCTCTAAATTAATACTCATTTTGATAGATTTCTCCACACAAAACCCTAAACTAAAATGGTCAATGGAATATTTAATGAATATTATTATGAAAATATAATAATAAAAAACCTCTAGAAAATAAAAATAGTGTAATCAATTATAATTTAATATAAAAAATAATTAAGAACACTTAATGTTTTAAAAGTGTTTTTTTTAATAAAAGTGGATTTTCTTTATATATCATAATTTCATGATAAATTCACAAATTTTATAATTTAACTATTTTAAATGAACTTTATTTTTGAATTCATAATTTCAAAATTATCTTTGGGTGATTTTTTGAGATTTTTCTAAAAGGATTGATTTTAGGTGAATAGTAAAAATTATGGATTTTTAAAATATTATGATTTTTATGACATTATCATAATTATGGAATGAAATAAAATTTATTTATATAAGATAAATTTTCATAAATTCAAATAAATCATTTAAAAATACTATGTTGAATTTTTAAAACCCATTCTTAATGTTGTGGGATCTTAAGTAATATTTTCCTCTAAAAACGGTTTGTATTCACTTATATACAAATAATTTTAACACTTGTGGAAATTAAATATAAAAAAATATTTAAATTTTGAGATTAAAAAATTATACTAGTTAATAATTTCAATTACACTTATATTCATAATATTATGATTACAAAATATAAATTTAATGACCATGATGATGACAAAACTGTTATTTTCAAATAATTTTTTTATTATTGTTGGGAAATATTTACCTAATAAATTTACTTTTCCTGCTTTATATAATGAATTAATTATTATTATTAAACATATATAAGAACATATATAAATCATTTAGTTGATAAAAAATTAAAAAATATTAAGGCCACTTAATGGTGAAAATGATGTTTTTATACAAATACGTTTTTATATATATTATATGTTTTAATTTAAAAGATAATTATATATTATTTATAAATTGATTTAAATTATGTGGATATCATATTTCCTTTCAAAATACCCAAATTTTTTAATTGTGTATACCATATATGTTTAATCAAATATAAATTACATTTTCTAAAACTAGATACAATGGTAAAAAAATTATGAAATGAAAAAATCATGTGTTAAAAATATTAAAAAATGTCTAAAACATGTGTAAAAATGATAAATACATGATTTAATGACTATATATCTTACTAAACTTCATTAATGTTCACATTTTAATCAACAAATCACTAAATAGTGTCCCACCATTATTGAAAAATAATTGTTATTCACAAAAGTGCGTAGTTTAACATGTCAAAGGGGATCACTTATACCACTCTATGACATGACAATACCATTTAATTCTATCCTTAAAAGCTTCTATTTTACTAATTATTGATTCTTATATCAATTTTATAATCCACCTAACTGAATTAGATATCCTAATTCTTCCATTTCTAAGTATATTTTGAAGTGAAATCTCATATTCTCAACATGATTATTTCATACTCATTATTATTTTATTCTCAATATTCATATTTAAAAATTATTAAATCCATGAAAATATAATGAAACCATTATTATTGATATAATTGGATTTTATTTTATTAATTTATCAACCTTTATTCAATCATTTTGATCCTCTAATACAAACCAAACAACATCGATCATTAATACATGAATACTACCACCATCATGAAGTGATGTAGTTCAATTTAAATAACTACCTATCTTGTATGGTAAAAGGATGATGTTTGAGGAATTAATATTTTAAATATTCCAAATTTATGACTTTTAAATGTTATTGTTTCACTTAATATCATTCCATCACATTTATTGAGAAGTTGAATCATTAATCATTCGTATGTGTGGACTACCACCTCCAGGAATGATGAATTTAATTTTTCATTACCATCCTGAATGGATGTTTAGAATAATTAAGGTAATGACGTTAAATTAAATTAATTAAATTGTTATTCATTAGTAAATTTTATATTGACATTGTATAAGAACATGTCCTCACTTATTAAATCCTTGTAAAACGATCCTATTTGAGTTAATTTTACCACCTGTGTGAATAATTTTATAATGATTATATTCTGAATGATTAACTAATATTAGAACATAATAATATCATGTAATAATAATTTATTTAATATTTAATTATTTTATAATGTTTTAATAAATATATAATATATTTTTTAATATATCACATTCTGATCACTAATCCTTCCAAAACTCGTTCTTCACAATTTCCATTTTTGAAAAACGAACCTTTATCATTTACAAAATTAAAATGGAATATACTAAATCATTGAAACTCCATGATAATAGAATATTGTATAATTTTTTAATGATTAATTTTTTGTTAACAATAGATAATCCAAAATTCCATGACAGTACTGGTATGAAATATGAAATCGATGTTTCTAGAATCTGATGATAAAAATAAACCATATTCTTCAAATATATTTGTAATAAGAGGTTATAAATTAATTTAATAAGTGTAAATATATATATACAAATAATGGTTTGGAATAATTGATTAAGTTTTTTTCCTTATTACACTATAGGTTAGGACATGTTCATGTAATAAATAATACATGGTAAGGGGTTATTTGTCTCAAATTTAATTCCTTGAGACACATTTCTTATTATTTACCATGATATCATTGATTTGGTGTGATTACTGACAAAAAAATATCTTTTCCAATAATCATTAAATTCATGGTGTTTTATGTTCCATATTGTTTTTATCCTTTTAGGGGATTTTGATTCAAAATATGCCAACATTGTAAGGGGTTTTGTTAAATCAACTCCCTTTATTGAGTTATAATGCATCTTCTTAAACTTCTTTATTACAATATTATTTTCTTCCACCCTAGGATTTTATTTCATGGTAATTTTTTCTGTCAGGATAAAATTCCAATTATGATTCAAATATTCATCCTTGATGAATTTATTCCCTAAAAAATGATATCATTTTTTATTATAATTATAATCCTCTTTAATGACAGTTACCACTCCTTATCCATATTTTCCTTTCCCACCAATGTTCACCTTTATATTTGGAAACCATGTTATGTGTTATCTCTTATTGAATTCATATTTCCATTAACATATTTTAAAAAGGATAATCTATTACTCTTTTTGTGAGGTGGGTTTTCAATGGTATTTTGAAATATTTAAATTAGTTTACATCCTTTCAAAATAAAATATTTTATCTTCCACTCAACGTTTATTTTGATAACCTTTATGTCATTCAAATGATCTATTATTGATGATTATGTTTCAAAATTAAATTTTTATAAATGTTTCATTAATCATTTTTGAAACCTTATTATATTTTTAAAGATCCATCATTAAATAACATTTTAAAAAGTAATAATTTTCAAACTTTTCTATGTTCACCTTTTTAACACCTTTATATCTCTTCAAAGAGTATTTTAATATATTTTTTTAAAAAAATAAAATTTTTATTTTCATAAAAACATAAATTTATGAAAATTACTTTTCGAAGTTACTATAACATTATCATTTATGTAAAAGATAAAATAATTTTCTAAAAAGTCTCTTATGATTTTTCTACCATTTCCTCTTCATATTTAATCGTTTTAGTTCCATGAAAATTATTTTTTATGAATCACCCTCTATATGTAATAATAAATTATTCTTTTAGGTTGACTTAATTTTGGTAATAAACTGTTTAAATTCATGAGGTTAATTTTGATGATATTATTTATAAATGATATGAAACCAATTTTATATCCATGTGTTCATCAAGTTATTATTTTTTATTGATGTTTTGTATGAAAAACAAGTATATTTATAATAATTTTGATATGGTTTGGATCCCATAAAACTCTAAGGTAGTTTTGGTATAATAAATCCTTGATACATTTTGGGTCTGAAAATCACTCATATAGTTTTGGTCTAATAAATCTATGAGACATTATGGGTTTGATATGTTCCTAATAAATTTATTTATGATAAAACCATGAGATATTTTGTGCTTGATAAATACCTAATATTGTTTATTCCTATTAAATCTCTAAGATGGCGTGGATCAAATAAATCCCTTATAGCATTTGATTCAGATAAAGACCTGAGATTGTTTAGGTCAAAAAAATCCTTATGATGGTTTGGGTCTAAAGACTCAAAAATCCTGTGGAATGTTTTTTAAAATACATGGTATTTTTACGAGTCCGCGCAAATTTACAGTGCTTGATTCTGAGGCCCGGTGTGCCCGAAATCAATTTCTAATGTTTTTTTCAGGTTCGTTCAGTAATCGTACGAGTGGTTTTTTATAACTTTTGAACCGGTGCTCTGAACTAAAATTTGAGGGCACTATTGAACTCGCAGTGCCGGTATTCGCTTAATAAAACTTTCTCTTCGACAACACTGAGTCGAGGATAAAATTTAGTTTTTGGATTTTCATGTAAAATAATAAAATAAAGTGTGTGTCACATTATTTTATTTTTAACCGCCATGTGGAGGTTGGGTGGCTAAAACCTCCTCATGGGAGTTCGAGGTGGGACCACCACACCTTAACCTCCCTTGAGAGGTTATGGTGGTGGGTCCCACCTGAGCATAACCTCCCATGAGAGGTTATGACATGGGGACCACACGATGCTTCACCCCTATTAATGGAGGAGGGTAAAACCTCCTCAACTTCCCATTAAATGGGGAGAAACCCCTTGACCTTCCCCATCTTAATGGAGCCATCCCCCATTAAATTTATTTTGTGCCACCTCTAAAGTAGTAATTAGGGTAGCTGAGTTAATTAATTAATTCTCTCTTTTGAATTTTAAATCCAATGTTCTAAAATAATAGAAAAACTATTATTTTTGTTGGACATAATTCTTGGTTTAGCACATCTATTCATTTTTTGGAGGAGAGCTTGGGAGAAAAGGAGTTCTCCAATGAAGAACCTACACTTACAATAGAGAACGAAGAACTCTCCCCCGATGAAGAACACATATCCTCTTCGATTCTTCCCAGATCACCTACCGATGTGGAGTATCTTCCACAAGACGACGTAACTCGGGTTCGGAAGTGCTTGGCGGACGCGACGAACAACGATCCTCTATGTCTTCTTTCTACGACATTCACAATGAACCACGAACCTGAGGTAAGTGGTTCACTTTAGGTAATATACCTTTCTTTTTGTCATCTTCATTTGAAAGGAATCAATGTGATGGTTTTTAGGAAATTGGTGTTCATCATTCTCTTTTGATTAACCAATTGATACCACCCTAAAATCAGAGGGTGTGGGCCAAACCAACAAGGCCCGACCCCTCCGCCAATCTTGTTTATGATGAACTCTTGCATGGAAATGTGGAGACAATGACAAAGGTTGCACTACCCGCGGCCTTCATGAATCGCACTGCCCCTACGACGCACTGATGCTTCAGGCCGAACACCGTCGGCTCGCGTTGGCCCGAGCCGCGCCGAACTAGCCTGCTCGGCCTACCAACGGCCTCCCGTGCACCATACTGGCATGCCCGCACCCTACCCGGTGCCCCGTGTGGCCTGCCTGGTGCCCCGTCGGCACACTTGTGCCCCGCGCAGCCTCCCGCAGGCCCTGCCCCATGCCTTGTCGGCCTGACCGCACCCTGCCCGGTGCCCTGCCGGCCTACCCGCACCCTGCTCGCACCCCACGCGGCCTCTCGCGCGCCCTACCCAGCACCACACTGGCCTGCCCAGTGCCTCACCGGGCTGCCCGGTGCCCTTTCAGTCTTCTCTGCGCCCCGTGCGGCCTGCCCGCACCCTGCCTGGTGCCCTGTCGGCCTACCCACGCGACCTCCTGGAACCCTGCCCGATGCCCCGCTAGCCTACCTATGCCCCACGCGGCCTCTCAGCGTCCTTCCAACCTCCTGGGCTTAGACGCAAAGTCACCCCCCTCATAGCGCTAGCTGAACTGGCCCCAACCACCGGGTCGAGCCGCCTACGTGGTGACCTCTGAGCCAAACCGCCCCTGCAGTCCACTGGGCCGAGCCAAAGGACCGGGCCGAACCTAGCAGGACGACCTACCCAACGGGTCGGGTCAGACCCAGTGGGTCTGACCGGGTCGACCCAGACCGGGTCGTCCCAATCTGGGATGGGCCATGTCGGTCCGACCGGGTCGGACCGGGACGAGGCCCATGACAGACCCCTTTACTTTCTTTGGCCATATATTTGGCATCGGACATATGTTTGACAAACCGTCGGTGGTGCTGGTATTCTTGGAACACAACGGTCCCTTTGAGTATACCCCACCGTATTTCTGGGTAATATTGAGATATGGTCAGGTTGGATCGTACACAAATCGAACTGGGCCCCTGGGAAAAAAACATATAACTCACAGACTGTGTGTCTGATTGACACACCATCTATTGCATTGAGACCCGTATGACAAGGCAGAACATTGAGATAATTCTACGTGGGACTTCATGACAGTTGGAGTATTGACCTCTAGCTCATGGAGCAGACCCTCCCAGAGATGAGCGATCAGAGTACGGATACCTAGTATCTAGCTTAGACCTGACGACTGCTTGACCGATTTGACTCGGAGTGATTCGACTAGCCCAGTGGGGAGCGCCTGGTAGTTGGAGGCAGACCCATGGCGGAGGAGCGCTTGGTAGTTGGTGGCAGAACTACGGTACTCGACAGGAGGAGTACCTCTGCAAGCTATTATGGGGAGCGCCTAGTAGTTGGCGGTAGACCCAGAGTGGGGAGCGCCTCTATGTGAGCACGAAAGACCCACGATACTTGACAGGAGGAGTACCTCAGTGGTCCAAGGTTTTGTGGGAAGAACCTGGTAGTTGGCGGCAGGGCCCCTATACTTGACAAAGGAGGAGTTCTCCAGCAGCCGAGGTTTTGAAAATGTGAATATAAATCCTTATTGAGCTGAGTCAGTAACATTTGAGGTTACCTCATGATTGAGATGGATTACATGGTAACTTAGGTATATGTATGGGAATATACCTATGTGAGGTTATATATTTATTTCATTCTTTGTGGTTTATCCTTGTTGGATTTTTTGAGACCTTGAGGGTCTCGGGGTCCTTACTGAATATTGTTATACTCACCCATGCACGGGCTATGCCCGCACCTCATTGTGTTGGTTGCAAACGATGGATAACACTGACTGAAGAGAAGAGTAGTAAGACTAGATGGTACCCAGAGGTGGAACTTACGACAAGTCGGTACACGGAGGAAATTGACAGGCATGGAGCACTGAGGAGGCTATCTGTACCTACCCTTCAGGTAGAAATCCCAAAAGGATGAACCAGTAGTTGCTTACCTTTTCTTCAGTTGTACTTGTTTTTTTAGTTGTACTTGTACTTTCCTGTTGGGCTTGTATTTTTGTCCCCTTTTACTTTTTAGAACTCCTTTTTATATAGTTTTTATTATGGTTTTAATTCCATCTCATACTCTATTATGTGTGTTTACACATTATAAAGGTAATACCTTCCCAGTATTAGGGATTTACACCTTTGGTGCAAGTCTCCAGCCCCTAGTTTATGAAAGGCGGGCTTGGGGTAGTCACGACACAGGTCCTAAGGACGGTTCATGACGTTGGGTATTAAATACAATCAATTCATTGGGTAATATTTTATACCTTATAAGATAATCAAGTATTAACTTGATTTCATCATTCTAAAAACATAATATGTGGAAATACATAGATTTATTCACAACATAGAGGGTGTAGATTCATGGATTTATTCTCAAACATAAAGGGTGGACATATTTGGATTTTTTAAGAACTTATAGGGTGGACATAAATTTATTTTTTCACACCATATCTGGTTCACATGCTTGTATTTATTCAGAAACATAAGGGGAGGACATGCTAGGATTTTTTCACAACCTAAATGTGGAGTACAATTTAGTTGTATTCTAATATAATGTTTTAATGTTCTTAAATTATGCGCATTTGCAATACTTCATGGATAATCAATATTTTCTATTAATTTCAAAGACATATTCCATGGTATATATTTTTAATTTGAGCTTATAAATCCTTCTATAATATATTATAAACATCTCTCATTATTTCATGTTCTCTTAATATGATATTTCTTCTCCCCTCAGGTCTTCCCAAATTATTTTGATTTAAACCATGATTAAATGATTATGATTTAATTTCCATTATTAAGAATTTTGGTTTTCCCATTTTTATGTTTCCATTCCACAAATTATGAAGATAATTGTAACATAAGAGAAGTCTATAAGGGTGTTTAGTGGCATTTAATTATTTAGTAATTTCAACAATTTTTTAAAAATAAGGTACCTATGTAAATGGTCCTAAAAGACATTAAACCTTTGGTTTTTGTGAATTTTCGATTATTTTTGAGATGTATGGTTTATATTATTACAATTTATTAAAATAATTATAAGTTCCTCTCACATTATATCAAATAATTTTTTTTAAAGAAAGTGTTTTAGCACCAAACTTAGGAGTGTGGGTCGAGGGCGCCTCAGTTGGTATCAGAGAAATGTTTAGTTATTTATTAAAATTATTTTAGTTTGTTTATTAGGAGAAGATAAAAATATTTAAACCCTAGGGATAAGTCTATATATATATATGATAACTTAATGATGTCTTGTAAAGTATATATTGTAGGGTTATCCTCAAAATTAAATCCTTGTATGGACACTCAAATGTTGATGCAGTTGTGTCTTAGATGCACATAGGGGTAATCACACTAAAAATGGACGGTTTAGTAATAAATCAGTCTTAACTCTTGTGAATAATGATTGGAAAAAAGACTACACATCTACCTAGACACTCTTGAGGGATATGATTTTGTTAATTCAATATCTCTTTACAATAAAATTTGGAATTATTTATCTCCCAAATAATTTGGGAAATTGTCTTAAGAGGTTTTTGAGTACCAAACAAAAATTACTATAGGATAAAATAAGTGCATCATAGGTTGAAAAATAGAATTAAAGGCTAATATGATGTCATCATAAAGTGACACATCTTTTGATTAAATTTTCCTCAGGTTACTTATGATAATTACCTTATGATATTAGTATTGATCACTCATGATTAACAATTTTTGTTATATAAATGGATGGATATAGGATATACCATGTAAATAATTGATATGATGAGTAATGTAGTAATTTTAATAATTAGTAACCAAATGGGATAAAAGTTGGGGTTGAAAATAGTATGGTCATGCTCACCCTACTGTCTCGATTTTTGATTAATAACTTGAGTCTTTAAGAAAATTTGAACACCTAAAATAAGAGAAGGATGAAGTTTCATAGAAGATCAAGTGACAATTATGGCGAAGGAATGAATATTCAATTTTCTTAAATTTAATAATATGTAAAGAATCACCAAAGGGAATGTCTTTGGGAAACATGAAAGTGTTTCAAATATTGAATGATTTTCCATAAAACATATAATTGTAAAGTTAGGGTGAAGAAGTTGATCAATGAAATAGAGGTGAAGAATGTCCAATTACTCAAATGTCATGAGTTTGGGAATTATATAATATGATGCCCCCACTTAAGGGATAATGAGGATAATAAACATCAGTGGCCTCCAAGACTAAGGGAACAATTGAATGCCTATGTTATCCCAACTAGTGGAAGTAGGTCATCAAAATAATGGGTAAATTGTATAATGACCCTCCACTATAGATTTGTTTATAATCAATTGGAATATACTTCAATCCAAAATAGTATGCCTAAGTAATTTTGAAATCGAATACAATCACTAATCTAATGATTTGATATTGAATTATCCTTGAAAATTTTTAGTAGTATGATTGATGTATCCCAAGTTAATGATTTTGGAAATCAGAATCTTATTATTTTGAGGTGATTTTGGGAATGGAATAAAAATCTCCATATAGACTCTATATTAATTACAAAAATAGGTAAATTCACATTTATAACTAACCTATTATCATCTATTAGTATAAGTATGACCATGATCTCCCTTATAAAATTAATTCTACTGTATAAGTTATGCTACCATATCACGAGGGATGTTTAGATAAAATAATCAGAAAAAATATATTAAGATTAATATCTTCCAATGGAAAAATATATATATCCAAGTTTTGTTTTTTAACCCAAATATATTAAAATAAAAACATTATATTTAGTAGAGTATGGAACATGAAACACTGAGCTTAAACAACCCCTGAAATATAATTCATTAAATTTATTCTCATTGATAGCTAATAGATCTTGCAACCATGAGCCTAAATAAAGTATAATATTTTATACCATTATAAAAGAACATAATACTGCTTTTTATTGATTGAAATAAATAAATTTTGAAAATTCATATTTTTATTGATTAGAAATAAATTTTGAATCGTCTAAAATAAAATGAAAAGGTTTCTGAAAAATATATTTTTTCTAAAAGGCGTTTTAGTCATCCATTGTGCAAATAATTTAAAATTATTTTTTATTACTTTTAAAATATAAATTTTCAAAAAACTTAAATTTTAAATTATTAATATCAAAATTATTTTTGGTAGGAGTTTTTGAGAATTTTTGAAATATTTCATTTTTTAATGAATAATGAAGATACTGATTTTTATTGGAAAAAATCATTTTTAAAATAATATATGAGGTTTAATTATATTATAAATTAGATTAAAATTAAAATAAGTTAACTTATATTAAAATTAATCTAATTTAGGACATTTTATTAAATTTTATATTCAATTTTGATATTAAAACCTTTTATACAAGTGAAAATTTTCTATTTGGAAACCCGCTTTTTCATCAGGCCTACTAATATAATTTTCAATTAGATTCTACCGCTTCTATGAATTGAATTTGGGAAAATATATTAAATTTATTTAATCATAAAAATCTATATTATATAATAAATAATAATTATGTTATTATTATTATGAATAGTAAAATAAGTAAAAAATAATTACTATGACTATAGAAAAAACTGATTTATAGGGGATTAAACTAAAATGATAGGGGCTAAAGTGACCTAAAAACTTGATTAAACCCCATTTTAAATCCATATTTATACCTTATACCTAAAAGGGTCATGAATATACCATTTTTGTGGATTTTTTTTAAATATGAAAATGTGGCTGTAATTGATTCTTTTCAAAAATTCAATGTGTGCCCTCTCCCTTAATTATAAAAGGCCACCCCATATTCTCCACACTTCACACTTCCAAATCCATTTGTTTCATCCAATTGCTAACAAAATCAGTTCCTTGATCTACTCTCTACATCCAAAATACATTTTTTTTATAAAAAATCCATCCTAGTATGGATTTTTCTACAAACCTAATGATGTTTTCCGATGAAGAGGTAACATTCATAAACAAGCATTTTTATTTTGTTTATTATTACACCTACTTAAAATATTATTGAAAAATTATTATATAATAACCTCAATATATTACATATAATGAAATTTTTTTATGTAAAATTCATCACCTATATCCATCTACTTTTCCATCAATCGTGAATTGAAACCATTAATCGTGTGTAAAGAGGTCGACCTCCTCGCATACCGATATAATCCATTTTCCATCACCACCTTTCAAGGATAGATAAAATGTTAAATATAAAACATTTGTATTATATTTATCACATTATTATACTTCTATAATTTTAATATCACATATATCTTCTTACCTTAAACTCCTTTTAAAATATAATAACATCACTCATGCCTATATAGGACTACCGCATTATAAAGTGGTGCAATTATTTTTTCACATGCACATTACATAGATGGTAATAAGGATAAATTTAGTGAATATATGTGATATATGTGACATTATATTTATTCTAAAAAATAATCTATCCCCCACCACCTTTCCCTTTCACCCATTAATGAAAATATAACATCACTCGTGCGTACGTATGGCCTTCCATCTCTACAAAGAGATGTGATCCATTATCCATGTTCCAATTTAAATAATGATTATAAAAATGAATCTAATGAAAAAAACTATTTATTAAGTTAATATAATTCTCTAGATTTTGAAACTATATAATATTCTCAATAACTAGATATTTCATGAAGAAACACGCATGATAAAATAAGGTAGTTAATACCAAAAACAATGAAAATAATGAAATATTATTAAATAACTTGTGTTAATAATTTATAAGAGTGTAATATAAGATATTATATTAATATGGTTTAGTAATAATATAATAACATTATTAAATCCATTTTTCATATGGTCTAATCACGTTCAACCAAAAGTAATTGTAAGGTAAGGGACTTCATCTGAATTTCCCTTCATTGTGGCATATTGAAATGTTTTGAACCTAGTTTCTTTTATATGGTTAATATAAATCACCTTTTAAATTTAGTGTCATGATTCATTAATAGTTAATGTTATTTTCACTTTCGGTTTGAATTATTTCATTCAAAGGGATTTGAAATTGCAATTACCAATTTCAACTGAATTTTATAACTCAATTTCTTTTCACTGGGTTATATTACTTCTTCGTTGTATTTAATATTATATGATTATGTGTTTATTTATATTGGACTATATTATGTGATATATCCAAAAATTTTCTCTACAATTAAATTTGATACACATAATTTATTCATAGGTTAATTCTCAATTAAATGTTATTATCTTTTTAAGGGTTTATTTAATAATCTCATTTTAATCGAGATTATTTATACTCGAATTCACATTGAAGGTTATTTTATTGATGGATAATTAATCCATATAATTTTATTCTATTATTATGATTAATTGTTTATTTAATTAATAGAACCATTTTCCACTCTATTATACTTAAAATGACTGATAAATTTTTATAGGAAAATATGACTTCATTTCACTATTTAGTCAAAAATCCTTCTTATTTGAAACCTTATTTTCTAAAAATGCTTATAATTTTTTACAAATAATCTCCAAATTATTTATCACTTCTTTTTTTACCCATGTTTTAATTTTTTTAAAAAAAATAAAGTAATCTTCGTGTTGTTTTCTAAACAATCCTCATATAGATAATATCGAAAATGTGAAATGAATATCTATTTTAATGTTTACAGTATGTACGAAATGTCATTCCCCCATGACTACTCAGTGTTTTAAATATTTTTTTTATAATTTTAAAAATTTATTTTCAAATAAATTTATTTTCAATTTACTTTTTTGAACATTTAATTTTAAAAAAAAATTCCAAGTGAAAAGAATATTTTCATTATCAATTTTTAGATATATTATTCTGGAATTTATATTCATCAAAGACAAAGAAATATTTCTTTTAGTTTTACTCCACTAGGGATATGTTGTATTGATAGGATTTTGATTCCTTTTATGGATAATTAATGACCATCTTGACTAAGGAAAGTATTGGCATTGACTTTTTTTATTCATTTTTTTAGTAATTAACTTTCCCTTTAAATATTCACATTCCTATGATCATTGGATATTAAATGTCCCATGAGTGTCCATATTATTTATCATGTATATATTTATTTCTTAAACAATATATCATACCTACATATGATTTTATATATTGGAAGTTATTGGTTTATATAGGGAAATATTGATAAATATATATTCATTACTCAAAATAGATATTTTATGATAGGACACATTGTTCATGAATTAAATCTATTAGTTAATATTTGAGTAATTATTTGGACATGTTGTAATGGGTTGGACTTAAAATTATATATCCCCTAGATACATCATTGTTCTCATGAGTTAAATTAGTAATCGAGAATGAATTTTGTTTTTACCAATAGTTTAAAACTGTCTTGTGAAATATTTGAACTGTAGAGGCTTCATGATGCGTGAGACCATAACATCCAAAAACTAATCATTTCCTTCATTAAGAATTAAATTATTAATATCCTTGATATTTGTCTCATGATATTATCTCTAGAATAATTTCATTCTCAATAATTGATTAAATGGAATGTGTTTTCAGTTATTTATCTTTTAATATTGATTATGCCTTACCACTTCATGATAATAAAATTATTAATTAAATGGAATATGTGTTCAGTTATTTACATTTCCATATTCATTTTACCATATCTATTCATGGTAGTCATGTTATTTAAATGTAATGTGTGTTCAGTTATTTACATTTCCATATTGATTATTCCTTAGCTATATAAGATAATCATGTAATTGCTTAAATAGAATATGTGTTCGGATACATACCTTTCCATATTGATTATTCCATATTTATTATTCTTAAATTACAAATGATATCTTCCACTATATGTCACTCTAACTGAGAATTTGAGATCACCCTTATATTTGTTACTTTCACAATAATCTAGGATGTGTACTGTGAATGATATACAGGGATATTCTAGAGGGAATAATGACATTCTTGAAAAATATTATATTATAATTTTAAAATTAAAATCTAATATTGGAATAATTTTTTTACCTAGGTTACCAGGAATACTAATCTATTCTATCTATTGGGATACAATTCCTTATATCTTGTGCCAATATATTAAACTAAGCATCAGTTATGGTTTACTAGAGTTAGGGTCGCTATAGTCAGTATCATAGGATGTTTAGTAGAAACCTTGGAAACTAGATTAAGGAAAACATAGATTAGGGAACATAACCCAATGATAGACTTTGAGGATAAGTATAGAAGAACATTATAATGTTCTAGTAAGGTATATAATATGTGGTTTTTTCTATAAATACATCTCTATTAAGTTGCTACAATTGGTCTTGATTAAAACACAAATATACCAAAGGGTAATAACCTTTAAAAAAAGGGCAGTCGGTTTTACATGATTGTTTCTTGGTATACGATAATGGGCCTTACTGTGCACCTGGTTTGAAACTCCCAAGGGATATTCATTAGATAATTCACAACTTCTTTGAAACCCATTAGGAAGGATTTGAATAGATAATGACCTTGAATGGCCTTGGTTAAACAAAATGTTTTTTTAAGTTGATATGTTTAATTTTGATCATAAGATTAATCAAAAAAATACCCATTTTGTGGTTATATGTGATGAGATTTTAAAATGACTAATGATTTTTTTGGAGACATTTTTTGGAAATAAAACCCGTTAGTTTATAATATGAAAATTTATTTGGGTAATAATTCCTTACATTTTAGGGGTTATAAGATTTGGGGTACTGGTAACTACTAAGGTTTATCATATCATTGATGTTATGGTAATTATGGGCCATTCCCATTGGGAAAAATTATAGGAATTATATTAATAATTTCTTTGAAAAAAGACACCTTGTTTGTGGGGTGATAACTCGTCACATCCAGAAAGGCCTTGGGGCTTAAACCCACAAATAAAGATAAAATTGGTGTTTGTCCTGCCATTATCCTACCAGATTTTTTTTGTAAATACTTCATTTATTACTTAAATTATTTTATGAATAAATATTATTTGATGAACCATTGGTGTTTTCGTTGATCTTTAGAGAGTAATATATTATATTAAATAACTTTTTCTAAAAAAATTGTTTTATAAAATATTAAGATAATAATATAAATAATTTTCACTCTTTTATAGATCTTGGGATCCGTTAAAAGTGAATTTTAGTTATTTGGATTTATAAAAAAAATTCATTTTTTTATATTCCATTTGTGAAGGGATGAATTGGAAAATGATCGAGGAACAACCAAATGATGAAATTGTTCTTATGAAATAGAAATATATTAAGTATGTATATATCATTATATTATTAGATGGAAAAATAATTCCTCAACTTTAGGTAAAATATATTGAATAAAAAAAACTCATATTACCTTCATATATGATGAAACCATTGGTATTTTAAATCATCACATATTTTTGGTTTTCTGGTTTTTGACATTCTCTTGATCATTCATATTCTTGTAACTAAGAAACTATATCAATCTCCATAATTATTTATAATTTTCTTTCATGCCAATATCTTCAATTCCCAACTCTTTTATCATACTTGATAGCTTAGTCATTTTTATTCTAGATGACATTTTTATTTTCTTTTCATTATTATCAAGATGACTTCTTATTAACCCTATTCCAATGTAGGTTTTTTAACAGTAGTATTTTCTATCATCAAACCATTGATTAAAAATATCGTGCTTAAATTGAGTGAAAATATATTTCAAAGTTGGGAGAATTTGACACAATAATATTTTAAATGAAAAACATTTTTTTGATAGTATATGCAGAAAGAAACATATAGATTAAACAACCCATGAAATATATTTATTTTAAGTAAACCCCTTTAGTAGCTTTTCTGACATGAAACCCTAAGATTAAATGAACCATAACATAGTATACCATTATAACCCCTCCATTATATTTTTAGAGTATGAATATCATGAACTAAACTATGTACATAATGGTTATAAATTCCTTATAAATAAAATAATTATTATTTAAAATAAAAAAGAAATGTTTTCCGAAAAATAGTATTTTTTATAAAAGACAGTTCAATCATAATTAGGACACAAAATTTAAAATTAATTTTCACAAATTTTAGAATATTAAGTTGAAATAATAAACATCATATTTAATTAATCATTTAAAAATTATGTTAGGTTTAATTATTTCTATTTTTATGAAATTTTTATTTTTTGATAAATAGTTAAAAAATAGATTTTTATTGAAAATGTCATATTGTTTAAACAATTTAGAAGTATAAATTATATTTCTAATTGGTTTTTAAGTAAACTAAATTCAATTAAATTAAAATTTAACTAATTTGGTTCATTTTAATCATCTAAATTTTGAATTTTGATATCAAAACTTCATATATACATATATATATATATATAAGAATTTTCCCTTTGGAAACCCACTTTTTCATTGAATCTGTTGGTATAATTCTAAATTAGATTCATCCAATGATATGAATTGAATTTAAAAAATGTATTAAAGTTTTTTAATTATTATTATATATGTTATAAAAAAATTTCAACTAGTTTTTTGGCCATTATGAATAGTAAAAACATTTAAAATTAATCATCACAGTTAAGGTAAGCACGGATTTACCCGGGATTAAATGAAAATTATAATGGTTAAAATGACCTAAAAACCTATAAAGCACTACTTTTTTGGATATATATAGACCATATAACCAAAAATTATCATGAATGACCTATTTTATATGCTTTTGGAATGATAAAAACATGGTAGTAAGTGAATATTTTCAAAAATTCTATGTGTGTCCTCTCCCCCACATATAAAAGGCCACCCCTCTCTTACCCTATTTAAACATCCAAGTCCATTTGGTTCCAAAATAATCCACCAAAATATCTTAATTAAACCCATAAAAACATCCTAGATCCCTTTTTATAATATATCCATTCTAGGATGGCTTTTGGTGTATACCAAAAGAAGTTGTCCGAAGAAGAGGTAATTTTCTTAAATATGAGTTTTTATTTTTTTATTCTTCCACCTCCTTAAAATATTATTAAACATTTATTATATAAAAAACCAAAGTACCTTACATATACTTAAATTTTATTATGATATGCGAAGGAACTTTGTATATCTCCTCTTCCATCAAATGGGAGATAAAGCTTTCAATCATGTGTATGGTGGACTACCACCTCTTGAATCGATGTAATTTATTTTCCATCAACCCCATTCGGGGACAGATATAAGGATATATTTAACACATGTATATGATATTTATTATTTTATTTTATTTTTAAATTTTAATATGACATAAAAATTATAAAATTGTATTCCATTTAACATACTATAACGTCAGTCTTGTGTACGATGGACTACCACCTCATGAAGTGATGTGATTAGTTTTTCACTAATTATTTTAATGGAAGGTAGTAAGGATGTATTTATTGAATATATGTGATATATATGAAATTGTATTGATTTTATATAATTAATATATCAATTTAATAATTATCCTTTGACTCATTGATGAAATGATAATCTCACTCATGTGTACGTACAGCTTACCATCTCAACGAAACTATGTGATTGATTATCCATGTTCAAATTAAAATAATGATTATAAAAATGTATCTAATAAAGAAAAATTAAATTTATAACATTAATATAATTATAAATATAATTAAATTGTATAATTGATGAATTTACTATAATATTCATGAAAATACACGCATGATAGAAACAAGGAAATTAATATATAAAATAATGAAAATAAAAAAAATTATTAACAAATAGTTGATAAGATGATATAAGAGGATAACATATGATATTACATATGATCCCAAAATTTTATGAATTTATCATGGGCTCCTTTACATGTACACTTTCTTTTAGTGTTGAGTACATTTTGGGGGTTTTAAATTGAAGAGTGTTGGGGTGGATTTTGAAAAAAAATATGGAGATACGGTTATGCACGGTTGGCACACAGTTAAGAAAAACGTGCACCCCGGCACCGAAAAATGTGAAATTTTGGATAGTGGGGATTTGAATGGTTGGTTAATTTTTTTATAATTTTGTGATCCATTTAGATTAATAGTGCACCCCTAAAATAATATGTGCACATTTTAGGTGCACGGTTAGATAAAACCAGGCACCCCTGGCCAGAAAAATCTATATGGAAATTAAAGTCACCCTAAAATTAGACTTTAAATCTCCCGAACCCCCAAAAATCATCCTATTCAACCCCTATTTTACCCTTGGTAATCATTCGTGGTTTTGGAGCTCTCTGGTCTAATTCCATGCCTTCTCGACCTCTTTTCTTTAAAATTTGATGCATGAATCGATGATTCTCATATCTCCCTCTTAGTGAACCATTTCCTAAGTTTTTTCTTATTATTATACCATTATTATAACTTTGTTTAAGAGATTTAATCCTATATTTTGGTTAGATATAAAACTATTTGGTGATATATTGATATATACTTATTAGATCTTGATTTTGTTTAATGTTGATTTAGAGTTTTAGATCAAGATCTCATTCTATGTTGTTATACTGCTCAATTTTGGGGATTTTTATTGGTTGATTGGTAATAAAAAAATTAGGTAGGTTGTATAATAATAAAATCCTATATACATGATATTGATTATGTGTATGAAAATTTTAAAATTACTAGAGTTATTAGCAATTGGAAATTCCTAAATTGATCTTATTAATTTAGTAAATTGATTAATTGAAGTATTATTGAAATAGATAATTAAATATGGAATTAATCATGATATTCATGAATTTTTTAATTAGATAATTATTTGGGGGATTAATTATGATATTTATGGATTTTTATTTGGATAATTAATTGGGGGATTAATTATGATATATTGAAATTGTTTATTTTAATGAGTAATTGTGGAATTTATTATAAGATAGTGAGATTGTAAAAAATTAATAATTAATTGATGAATTAATTATGGGATTATTGGGATGGTGATGTTTGACTAATTATTTTGGAGATTAGTTATGGTAATTGACATGATGAACTACTTTTTGAATTAGTAATGAAATTAGAAGAAAAATTAATTATTGATTAAATTAATGAAAATAAGATAATTAATTAATTGTTTAATTAATTAATATGAATGAGAAGATTAATTATATGTTGAATTAATTAATTAGAATGAGATGATTAATCAATTGATGAGTTAATTAATGGGAAATAGATGATTAATTAATTGATTAATTAATTAATGAAATAATGAATGGTAACAATGAAATTTCTATGAGAACTGAGATCTATAATGGTAATAATGAAATTCTAATATTTCAATGAGATAGAATGGTAAAAATGGAATTCTAATATATGAAATACCTCAAGGATTTTCTAGAATTTGGCATCGACAAGATAGGTATTGAGTATATAGGTGTGCTTAGGAACCTGGAAAGTTTATGTTATTAGATAAAGAATAATTTTGTAATTTGATGACTGTCTACTTATGAATTATATATTTTTTTTTAATACAACTCCATAGACTATCATTAATTATATATTGTTTTAGATGCCATTGGTGGTGGCCTACGGAGTTGTACTCACACCATACTTGGGATTCTTGATTGATACCTGAATAGATTTCATTACATCATAACATTTTAAGGGAAAAAAATTGAGATTAGATGGATGATTTTGGGATGGATCATGGTTGAGGGAACCTGACGTGGTTCAAGACCTACTTGGGAGTCGTCATTGTATTTATTTTTATTTTTCATTTTAGACACTTGGAACTTAAATCAGCATGAAATGTTTTCTACATTAGTTGGATATTTTATTTTCTCCTTCAATTATTTTTGAAATATTGATATTATTTATGGTTACATATTCATTATCTATTGTGTACTTTTTACTATTATTGTATTACTCTAATAAATAGGGTATAGTCCCCCCATGTTTGACATACCTGAAACTCCCTACTAGTCAGTAGAATCTGGTGTATGAGGATGCATTCTTTATATCACATGGTAGTTCGGATCGGGGCATCGGTGTGTGGCTCCCGTGATGGGACATTACAATGTGGAATCAAATGGGTTTTTATTTACTTTTTCTTTTCTATTATTAATTGGGGAATGGTAGAATGAAATATAGTCATATTGAAGACTTGGTTAAGAACTATTTCAAGGGAGTTGCAAACCCATATACTGGGGAACGCCAATATACCTGAGGTGGTATTGTTTTTTATTGTTAAAGTTGAATACAGTTTCAACTTGGGTGACGCACTTGTTATGTGTTATTAAGAAATTATTCTTTTTTTATAGTTGAATCAGGGGTTGGAATGGCACAAGACTTGAGTATACATCCATCATTCTGGGAACTCAGGGTTATTTTGTGACATAAAACATTTTAGGCATGCATGGGATAATTGTTTTGGGTAAGTTGTTGAACATAAACTATTTTTCATTTGTTGTGAAATTGAAATGAAAATCATGCGTAATATGAAATTGGAAGAGGAAAAATGATGTAATAATGTGATTAATTGGGTTCTTAAATGAGAAACCTGAATAATGAATGTGATTTTTCTCTTTTATAACCTTTACCAAGATGTAAGATGGTTTAAGGTAGTGTTAGAACCTTAGTTATGACTGTGTGGATGAGTTGGGGAAAAGGCTAGTTGTGTCTTATATTTTTTTTCATAAATGTGTTAATATTGAGAAAATTATCTTAAGTAGGATATTTGAATTATAGATTTATTTATCCATGATTATGCTCATTGAGATGATGATAGTATGCCATGGATATAGATGATCTTCTGGTGGTGGAACCTAAGGCACCAATAGTACTGGGTGTGGTAGTTGGAGAATAGATTCAGTAAAACTTTTATCACTTCATTATTTTTATGGAAAGTGATCCATGAAGGGTTGAGAAGAGCATGTTTGACTAGATGAGGGAGTTTTAGTTCCAACACCATATTAAATATATAGGATAAGGTGAACCTAAGAGAGATGAGTTTTTGATTGAGTTTACCCATACTATAGATGGTCACATAGAGACTCCTTCTGAGAAAATGGTCAAGTTGGCTGCTTACAAACTATGAGAATTGGAAAAGAAAAGGTGAGACATTTAGGATCTGACTGGACATCTTGATGGTATTTTATGGAAGGACTTCTTGGAGAGGTTCTTTGATCACTTCTATCCAGAGATTTTGAGGCATGAGAGAGTCGTTGATTTCATGAGGTTGACTTAGGGGACCATGAGTGTGATATAATATAATGGAAACTTTATGGACTTTTAGAATTTTTCACTTACATTGGAATTGTATGAAGATACTTCATAAAAATTATTTTAGGAAGGAATTATGTGTGAAATGATGTTCCAAGTAACCATATTTAGTCTTAAGAAGTTTTCACTAGTGGTGAATTAGGATCTCATAGTTGAGGTGAACCTGAAGGAAGCTTCTAGTGTAGTACATGTGGTTATTTTTTAATGATTGGGTGGTATTTCTTCCTTGAGAATGAATATTAGTTTTGATAATTTTTTCCAAATAAGTGGAAGATAGAGTTTCCAATGGTAAAGGTCAGTTACACAAGACATTTCTCTAGTGATTTTCCACTAGTATGATTGGCTAGGCCAGTAACATAGATACTGTCCCTAACCACCAATAGAATTTTGATCTTTCAGAAAGATGGGATATCTGCAGAAGTTCTGTTAGAACCCATGTTAGACGAATAATTATGGGGCCAATGGATATAATCAGATTATACGGAGCGATCTTATACACCTTATCAGGTTAGAATTCGGAGTTCTATTGGACATGATAGTAGTGGAAGTGGATTAGGTACTTCTGGGTAGTATCTGCCACATTAAAAAAGTGGTTCAACTTAGGGTACCCGAAAATCATCATAGGGATGAGGTGTAAGAAAGTAACATATAGTGTAGCCCACACTTTTGGATAGTGATTATGGACCATCAATAGTGAGTGGTAATATTCTTGTACTTGCTACATTAGTTTGTTATTTATTTGATACTAGTTCCTCTCATTCCTATATTCCATCACAACATGTAAACAGTTTTATCCTAAAGGTGGAGTTCATGAGTGGGGTGTTAACTAGAGATAGACTATTAGGAGTAAAATCTAGAGATAGCTGTATGTGCAAGGGGTGTTCTCTGGAAGTTGGCGAGTATCACTTTATATGGTATCTCTTGAACATATACATGTCAATATATGACTTAATTCTAAATACGGACATGATAGTCTCATACCAAGACCATATTGATTTTTATCACAAGATAGTTTATTTATGGACTCCCAAGGATGAAAATTACATTCACCTTGGAGAGTGGGATATTCATGTGGTCCAAGTGGTCAAATTACACAGAAACTGGGAGATCTCACATCCCATCTAGTCTAATGTTGGATGATAGGAGTGTGTAATAGGCTGTATTTCCCCCAATAGTGGAATGGTTTTAGGATATGTTTCCTGATGACTTTGTAGTATTTCTACATGAGAGAGATATGGAATTTACTATTCAGCTCATGAAAGGAGCTAAACCAGTTTCAATTAGACCACAGAGAATGGAACCAACAGAACTTTAAGAACTCAAGACTTAGCTATAAGAGTTGATGGATAAGTGTATTATCCATCCGAATATGTATCCTTGAAGATCACCTATTTTATTTTCAAATAAGGATGATGGTAGATAATTCTTGTGTGTTGATTTTTGGAATTTTAATGGGATGAAATTTAAGAAATGATATCCTCTTCTATGAATTGATGATATTTTTTACTAGTTGAGTGGATCTAGTGTCTTTTCCAAGATGGACTTGAGATTGGTGTGTCGTCAAATGAGTGTTTGGAATCCTAATATACTAAAGACTGATTTCATATGAAGATATTTCCTATATGAGTTCATCATAATTTTTTTTGGGTTAACGAATTCACCAGTAGTGTTTATGGCCTTGACGAATAAAATATTATACACTTAACTAGATCAGTTTTTTGTATTGTTTTTTGGATAATATCATGGTGTATTCCCAGACTCATGATGATATTTCCCAACATCTTGAAATATTTTTGAGTACACTGAGATAAAATCAGATATATTCCAATATAACTAAGTGTCAATTTTGTATTGATAAATTACTCTTCTTGGGGTACATCATCTCAAAGGAAGGTGTGTTAGTGGATGCATAGAAGTTTTATGCAGTGGTTTCTTAGGAGTATCCAAAGGCTGTTTTCTATATGAATTGATTTTTGGGGTTAATAGTATATTACCAAAGATTCATTTAAGAATTTTCCAAATTGATAACACCTCTTTCAAGCTTAAACAAAAAGGGGATAATTGTTTTTCGGTGAGAAGAATGTGAGTCACTAATCTTGATCCTACCTATGTCAGGTGATGAGTATACGGTGTATTGTGATTCTAATGGGATAATATTTGGAGTTGTGTTGATATAGGGATATCGAGTTGTGGTATATGGGTATTGGTGGATCAAGACACATGAATGGAACTACCGCACACATGAACTCAAGTTAGAATTTTTTGTTAATGCTTTGAATTTTTTGTGGAATTATCTATTGGGAACAAATTTTAAAGTGTTTACTAGTCACAATATCTTAAGGCATATCTCCCTAAAGTGATATTTGAATCTCTGACAGTTGATATGGTTTGTGTATACGAAATAATTTTATTCTGAAATACCATATACCCATGGGAAACTAAATAGTGTGGCTTACGCATTAAATAAGAAAACTCTGACTCATGTGGTTTGGGAGTCTAGTCATGAGTGGAAGATGATGAATCTAAGAGCTTATATGCATGTGGTGCTGAAGATAGTAAAGAGAAGATGACTCTGGTATTAGTTTCAAGGGAGTCTACAATTTTTAGATTGATATGGGATAGGAAATATAAGGATTGGAATGTTTATCATTGAGGGAAATCCTTAAAGGTGGGGGAGACCTTCATATTGGTCGATAGATGATTTTGACATCATCTACGTTAAGAATCAGGTTTTTATGCCTAGAGGCATGCGAGAAGAGTTTATGTAGAGATTTAAGGCCTTAAAGTGGGAATTATATCTAGGTGAGACCAAAATGTATTGTGACTAATGATGATAGTTTTGGTTATCAGGCATCAAAAAGGAGATAGTAGGGTTCATGAAATGATAATACACCTATCAATAGGTGAAGGTAGAGCATCAATGAACTAGAGTTTTGATACGACCATTAACCATTATGGAGTGCAAGTGGGACAACATGACAATAGATTTTTTGGTGGGTATCCAGAGGACTCCTTAGAAGAATAGTGTTATTTGGGTTGTTGTGGATAGACTGATGAAGGTAACACATTTACTTCCTAGGTGATAGGCTTTCTTAGTGGATAAGTAGGGATATTTGTATGTTCTAGAGATATTATATCATCATAGAGTACCACATATTATAATTTTATACCATGACTCAGATTTCACTTCCCACTTCTGGAATGGATTATAGAAGGCACTCTGTACAAAGGTTTTATTGAGTATAGCCTTCCACCCAAAATCATATGGGTAGTGGAAACGTACTATAAAGGTTCTTGGGGATATGTTGTGAGCACTTGTTTTTGTTTTAGAGGATCTTAGGATAAGAACATGGATTTAGTGGATTTCTCCCATAATAACAGATATCAGGAAACAATACAGATGGAACCATACGATACACATTATGATAGGACATGAAGATTTCCTAAATGATGGATAGATGGAGGTGAGTCATAGTTATTGGGCCTGAGACTCAAGTAGGAGATGTTGGAGCAGGCTCAGTTGATTTGAAAGCATATGGCTACAGTTAAGAGTATATAGAAGTCATATGTAGATAGATGTTGATGATCCAAATATCTTACAGAGGGTGATCATGTATTCCTTCAGGATTCTCATAGGTTGGGTCACCACTGGATATAGAGATACAGGAATTTGTACCAATATTTGTTAGACTATTTGAGGTTGTGGAGAGAATCAGACCAGTGGCATACAAATAGGCTCTTCCACAAAAATACAGTGTTATACACAACATTTTTTATTTTTCACAACTATGATGATATCACCCTAACCCTTGTCATGCGATCGTGGTGGATGATGTTGATATTGAGATAGATGCGCCCTTTTAAGATCATCTGATAAATGTGTTTGATCACAATGGGAAAGTGTTTTAGTGAAATAACATGATGATAGTTTTTGTATTGTAGTAGTACAGGAATGTGAAAGAGGAGACATTAGAAATGGAAACATATATGTAGGCTCAGTTCCATGACCATTTTGACTCTGAATCATAGAGATTCTTGGGAGTGAAGCTCTAGGATGAGTTATTTTAATGTGGGGATATTGTAAGATCCAAACCATTCTGAAGTTTTCAGAGGCTCATTTATAGGTACACTTTTGTTTAGTATTGTGTGATTTTTCTTTCAGTTTTAACATGAATAGTGTTTGGGTGGATTTTGAAAAAAAATAAAGGAGATATGGTTGTGCGAGTTTGGTGTACAATTAGGAAAAACATTGTGCCCCAGCCCAACAAACCATGCAACCTTGGACAATGGGTATTTTCATGGTTGGAACATGGTTTGTATAACTGTGTTCTCACTTAGGATTAACCGTGAAACCCTAAAATAATAAGCACATAGTTTTGGCACACAATTATGGAAAATTGTGTGGCCCTACCCAACAGACCATGAATGGGAATTAATGTTACCAAAACATTATATTTTAGGACCCCCAAGCCTCGAAACTCAACCTATCTAAACCCCATTCAACCCTAGGATTTCTTTTATTATCTTAGAGCTCTCCGAATGAATTAAAATCCTTATAAAACTCCATTTTTCACAATTAAAATCCTGGATCGAAGATCTACCCCTCTCTTGGTATTTGATTCTTATCCTGGTTCATTTCTCATTCTTCTCCTATTATTATTTCATTATTTTAGAAATGTAATCATCAATTTGGGTTGGATCTAAATATATTTGAGGATATCTAGATATATGATTTTATATCTAGATCTAGATTTATAATCTATTTATTTTTTAATCAGGATTTATAGTTTTAGATCCAGATCTCATTCTACATTGTTGTGCTACTCAATTTTGGGGATTTCTATTGGGCGATCGTTGATCAAAAAATTGATGTAGGTAGTCTAATATTAACATCCCATATTCGTGATATTGATTACGTGTTTAAAAATTGTATAATTTCTAGAGTTTTTAGAAATTAAAATTCCTAAATGGGAGTAATTAATGTGGAAAATTGATAAATTAATGTATTATTGAGATAGATAATTAATTGTGGAAAAAATTAAGAGATTTATAGATTGTTGAATTAGATAATTAATTGGGGGATTAATTATGATATTTAAGGATGGAGATTTAAAAAGTTAATTGGGGATTAATTATTAGATATTGATATTGTGGATTTGAATGAGTAATTCTGTAATTTATTATAGGATAACGAGACTGTAAAAATTGAATAATTAATTCAAGAATTAATAATTTGATTATTGTAATTTTATATTAATTAATTTGGATATTAATTAAGTTAAATGACATGAGAAACTAATCTTTAAATAAGAAATGAAATTAGATTATTAATTAACTGTTGAGTTAATTAATTATAATGAGATTATTAATAAATTTTTGAATTAATTAATAAGAATGAGATGTTTGACAAACTGTTAAATTAATTATTGAGAATTAGAAGATTAATTAATTATTGGGTTAATTAATGATAAAGATATTACTAATGAATTGATGAATTAGTCAATGAAATAATAAATTGTGATAATGACATTCAAATGAAAACTATGATCTAGAATGGTAACAATGGAATTTTAATATTGATATGAGATTGAATGGTATCAATGGAATTCTAAGACATGATATCCCTTAGTGATTTCCTAGACTTCGATGTGGTTCTAGGTTGGTATTGAGTTTATGAGTGTCTTAGGAAACACAGTAAGTTTTTTCAATTAAGTAATGAAAAGTTTGATAATGTGATTACTGTTTACTTATGAATTATGGTTATTTATTTATAAATATTTATACAATTTCATTGATTGGATATTGTTTTTGACATCGTTGGTTGTGGCCTACTCAGTTGTACTCACACCCTACTCAGGTTCCTAATAAGTACCCAAATAGATTTCATTGTCGCATGATAGATTATGGGAAAATTAACTATATTAGATGGGTAATTTTGGGATATATATTGGTTGAGGGAACCATCCCTGGTTCAGGATGCACTTGGGAGTCATCAGTGTCTTTATTTTTAGTTTTCATTTTAGAAACATGACACATACACTAACACACCATTGTTTCTACTTTAGTTGGATATTGTTTCCCTGTTTTGATTATTTTGAGATATTTTTATTATTTATGGTTATATATTCTTCCACTATTGTGTATTTATTTCTGATGGTGTATTACACTGATAAAGAGGGTTCAGTCTCCCTATATTCTACAGATTATACCCTCACTGCTAGTCAGCATCCTCTAGCATATGGGGGGAGGCATGCTTGAGGTCCCATGGTGGTCAGCATGGGGCACTGTTGTGTGGAACACAAGGGAAGGAATTATATTTTATAATAATATGGTTCCATTATAAATTAATTACACACTTAAAACCATTATGCAGGATGTTAAATCACATATAATAAAAAGGAATCATAAGGTAAGGTAATTCGTCCCAATTTCCCTTCATTGAGGCATATCAAAATGTTTTTCACCTAATTTATTTTAAATGTTTTATATATTTTACTTTTCAAATATACTATCATGATTCAATAATAATTTATGGAATCATATTTTTAAATTTGATTTATTTCATCCAAGGGGATTTGACTTTAAAATTGTCAAGTGGTAATGAATTTGATAACTTATTTTCATTTCTTTGGGTTATATTACTTATTCATCATATTTTATATTATGTGATAAAGTGTCTATTTAATTTCTAAAATATTATGTTTTATATGAAAATGATATATGTATATTTACATTTGATAAAAATAATCGAGTCATTTTATGATTCTCACATCAACTCTATGATCTTTGTAACGGTTTATTTCACAATATCAATTTAATCAATTTTTTCTACTTGAATTTCCATTGAAGGAAATATTTGGGTAAATTGATAATAAACCCAATTAATTTTGTTCTCCTTTAATAATTCATTATTGTTTTATGAAATTGTCTTAGTTTTACACTCTTTGGTATTTAAAATGATTGATAAATGTTTTTAACAAAATCTGACTTTGTTTCCCTCAGTCAAAAATCCTTCTTCTTCCAAAACGATGATTTATAAAAATATTTTCAATAATAATTTTAACATTATTCAAGTGATTTATTAATGACATTTTTATGGTTGTTTTATTTTTTTTAAAAAAAAATTAATGGAATATTCATGTTGTTTTCTAAACAAGCCCCATTTGGATTTTATTGAAAATGTGAATGGAATATATTTTTAATAGTAATGGCATGTTTGGAATTTCCTAATGTCATGAAAACTAAATGTTTTAAAGTTTATATTATTAGTTTCAATTTTTATTTCGAAGGAAAAAAATTTTAAAAATATTTTCTGAAAATTTGGTTTAAAAAACAATTTTCAAATTGAAAACGAAGTTTTTCTATATAATTTTATTAATGACATACTGTGGGATTTCCACTCATCAATGAAAACAACCTTGTTTTTTAATTATAATCCACAGGTGGATATATTGTATTGATACAATCCATATTCATTGTATAGAAGTTTTACAGGAATTTTTACAAAGGAATGTATTGACACTCACTTTCTTGATTTATTTTTTGTAATCATTAACTTTTACTTGAAATATTCACTTTCTTGTGATAATTGGATATCAATTTCTCCCTAATTATCCCTATTATTTATCATCGATGTGATTATTTCATAAACCATACATCATTCATAAATATGGTTTTATGCATTAAATGTTTTTTTATCTTGTTAAGTATTGATAAATCTATATTCCTTACTCAATACGGATATTCGATGATAAAGAACATTATTCATGATTTAAATCGATTATTTAATATGAAAGGAATTATTTAGAAATATAGTGACGGGTGGGGAAAGAAATTATATATCCCCTCAACGCATTAGTACTCTAGTAAGGAAAATCTATAATATATAATTAAATAGTTTTCCCATAGTTTTAAACTATCTTCTAACAGTTCTTAATAGTAGAGGTGTAATGATGTCTTAGATCATAGCATACAATAATTAATAATTTCATTCATTGAGAATTCTGTTATTATTATCCATTATATTTTTTCAATGATATTATCTCTCGATACATTTTATGATCATTTATTCATTAAATGGAAGGTGTTTTCTATTATTTACTTGTCATAATGATTAGGCCTTAGAAATTTCAGATAGTCAATTTATTGATTAAATGGCATGTGTATTAAATTATTTACCATTCCATATTGAGAAATCCTTATATATTCATGATAGTCAATATATTTAAATGGAATATGTGTTAAGTAATTTACCTTTTCATATTAATTATTCATTATTTAATCATGATATTCATGTTATTTATCAAATTCTATGTGTGTTCAAATATTTACCTTTCTATATTGATTATTCTATATTGATTTACAAGAAAACCTGAAACAAAAAATTCCACAATAAATTATATGAATATTATTAAGAAAGTTTAAGAATAAGAAATACTTTAGTAAATAAAAATAATTTAGATCAATCAAAAAATCATAAAAAATTGGATTACGAACACTTATAGATTTAAAATGGAATTTTACAATAAAATGGTTTTTATTTATAAATTATATTTTCCTACATTTTTTGGAATTCTTAATTTTAATTCTATAAAATGAAATTCTTTTTTTAATTCATAATGTCCAAAATTATCTTAGAGGATATTTTTCAAGTTTCTTTGAAATGATTTATTTCTAAATTAATTTTATAATGATAACAATTTCTCTTGTACCGAAACATTTTTGAAATAAAAATAATACAAGAATGATTTGAGTTTTTTCAATAAAATATATAAAAATAAAGTAAAATAATTCATTTAAAAATAATGTATTAAATTTATAGAACTTATGTTTAATGTTTTGGAAAAAAAGTAATATTTTACTCTAAAATTTGTTTCTATTCCCTTATATTAAAAAAATTCAAAACCTATATAGATTAAATATAAAAAAATATTATATAATATTTTATATAATAATTTTCATATTATTTAATAAGGTTAACATCATTTTTAAGCATAAAATTATTATTGTTAAGGTTAAATTTAATGACCATGGTATTGGTAAAAGGGTTATTTTTATATAATTGTTTTATTAATATTGTGGAATATATATTTAACAAATTATGTTAAAATATATTATATAATAACTATTATATAATTTTTACATATATATTCAAATATATTACCACTCATTTTATTGGTATCAAATTTTATATAATACTATGAATAGTAATGGGAATACGGATTTTATTCTACAAAATTGTTTTTCAATATATTAAATTTTTTCAATTAAATATTAATTTTATATTATTAATTAATTGAATTATATTATAGGGATATGAAATTTAGGTTCATAAGTACCAAATTTGGTTAGTAGGGTTTCCTTATATTTTAATAAAATATAAATTACAATGGTAAAAAATACTTACCAAGGTAAAAACCAAAATGCTAAAATATAAAAATCAAGTGGTAAAAGGATAGAATCATGATTAAAATATGAGATAAATTGAGTTTTAGTGGACTTATTAGACTTATATCACCCAAAAATCAATTATTTTTTACTTTTGGATCCATCTTCCCATGAATACTTTCATTTAATTATTGATAAATATTGGGTATTCACAACATTGAATTTTTATTCATTTATAAAAGGGGTTCACTTCCACCACCATATTCTATTCCTATCCCCTGTAATTTAAAAATAAAAAACTTCAGGTTTTCTACTAATATAAGCCTATATCATTTTAATAAGACTTTTTCCTTAATTAGATAACATAGGACCTCCATTTCCCAGGTTGTTTTCAGGGGAAATCTCAATTTCTCTATGTGAGTATTAATACACCGTAGTCATTTGTTATTTATATTTCACTTATATACTTCTTAAAAATACCCTAATATAGTTAAAACATTGTTAATAATATAATTTTATTTTATTATATTAATTTACCAACCATTATTCACTCATTTTCATCCTATAAGAGAAATATAATAACATTAATGGTGCGTATGTGTAGACTACCTCTACCACAGAGCAATGTAATTTTTTCCACCATCACCTATCATAGTTTGAAAAAAAGGAAATATTTGAGTAATGAATATTATTAATATGTAAAAAATTATAACACTTCAATTATTATTTATCATATACCTTCATTCCATCCCATTTCTTAAGAAATTGAATTGTTAATCATGTGTATATGTATACTACTATCTCCATAGATGATGAATTTATTTTTTAATAACCACCATACATGGATACTAATGATAATGAATATAATTAATTAAATTATATTTAATATATGTTTAATATTTTTTCAAATTTATTTTAACATTATATAAAAACATTTCCTCACTCGTTAAATAATTACAAGACGCCCCCATTTAGGTCGATTTTACCACCTACGTGAATGATGTTATAATATTTTTATCATGAATTTTTATGGAATATTATATATTTTTAATACCTTTAAATAATAATTTATTTAATAATTTTTAATTATTATATAAATTTTTTCTCATTAATTAATATTATTATTGAAATATAACCTTTTTAACATTAAACACACTAAAACTGGTTCATCACAATTTCAATTTTTACACCAAATTTCTTTCTGATTCACCAAATTAAAGTTGGATAGGATTAATAATTAAAAAAACATGATTATAGTGTATTTCAAAATCAATGAATGATAAAAAATTTGTTAATAAACATTATTTGACAACTCCATCAAAAAAAGTGTATGGAATAATACACTATAGTTTTTAGGATCAAATGATGAAAATAAACCATAAAAAACAAGTATGTGTTTAATATATGGATGTAAATTATGTTTATAAATAAAAATATATATGAATAAAGATTATCAAATAAGTGATAAATATAGTTATGTTTATTATATAGAAGGTTAGAGCATGTTTGGGAAAGTAAGATTATAATGTAAGGTTTACTTACCTCAAATTTAATTCGTTGAGATATAATTCTTATTATGCACCATGATATATTTGAAACAATGTGATTCATACCTAATGAATTTATTCATACATATTCCATAAATTCATGTGGTTTGAATAGACAAATCTTATTCTTTCTTAAAATGTAATTTTATTCAAAAACACTAAATTTGTAAGGGTTTTTATTTACTCAACTCTATTTATAGAATTATAAAGTGTCTTCTTAAACTTATTTCTTCCAATATTTGTTTCTTCCACCATAAATTTTTTTGTTATGGTACTTTAAATTTCTCTCTAAGTTAGGCCACACTTTTTATTCTAATCTTCCTCCTTGACTAATTTCTTCCCCAAAAAAGTATATCATTATTATGAATAATTCTAAACCTATTTAATGAAGGCTTCCCATCCATGTACATATTTTTCTTTCCTTCCAATTTTATCCATTACATTTGGAAACCCAATTAGTTGTTATCTCATGTGACCTTAATATTTCCCCTTTCCTATTTAAAATACTATTTTTTTACTCTTTTTATTATGGGGTTTTTTATCAATGGTATTTAAAATAATTAAAAAAGTTTTTAATATTTTCATATTAAAATTTATTATATTACACTCCAAATGTATTTTAATCACCATTATTTCATTTCAAATACCAATTATTAAAGTTTCATTTTAAAAATTATTTTTATTTCAAAAAATCTCACTTCACCTTTTTGGAACCTTTATGTTTTTATGGATCAATTGTTGATTATTCTTTTTAAATGTAATTTTTTCAATGCGTTTTAACTTCCCATTTTTGAAAATTTCTTGTATTTTCAGGATTTTTTCCTAATATTAATTTTAAATATTTATTAATTTTAATTTCTGAAATGTTTTCTTTCCGAAAATGACTTTTCATTGTAACCATTCTACATATTTTACGCAAATGATAAAAAATACTTTAAAAACACTTTTCCATGATTTCACTCTTCTTTACACTTTATCTATTATGTATTAGTTTATTTAAAAAAAATTCCCATCAATCTACTTATGAATTATATTATTAGATTCGGTTTTGGGTTCATTTAATTTTTGGGTATGATCTATTTACATTCTAGAGGTCAATTTGTTGATAGCATTTAGAAATAACATGAAACCCATTTTATTTCTATGGGTTCATCATATTAAAATATTGGGTTGATTTTTATATAGTACACATGTGTGTGGATTATCATTATGAGATATTTTGGGTCTAATAGAAGTATGATATGGTTGTGTCTAATAAACCACTAAGACTGTGTGGGTCTTATAAAGTTCTAAGACAGTTTGGGTTTGATAATTCCCTAAAACCATTTGGTACTAAACAAGCCTTGTGATGTTTTAGTTTTGATAAACCTTGAGATGGATTGGTTTTGATAAATCCTTGAGATATTTTGGGCTAATAAAGTCATGGGATGGTTCAGATCCTATAAATCCTTGAGTTAATTTGCATCCGATAAATCCCAGAGGTGGGTTCTGTCAAATAAAACCCATTGACAGTTTGGGTCTAAAAAATCCTGATATATTTTGGGTTTGTTAAAGTCCTCCAATTAAATATGTAATGTTATATTTATCGTGAAATAATTAACAATGTACATGCATGGATATTTTCACAAATTAAAATCATGGACATACTTGGATTTTTTAAAACATACTGGGTAAAAAAATATATGATTTTTGCTAAAACATAAATAGTGAACATACTTTGTCTTTTTCATAATATATAGGGTAGACATACATGGATTTTTTTCATACCTCACTATGTGGAAATACGTATATTTTATCACAAACACAAAGGTTGGACATTCATATATTTGTTCATAACATTAAGGTAGACTATGATTGGTTTTACACACAATATGATTTTTTTAATGTGCTTATGTTATACTCCATTATTATAAATCATAGATCATGATTGTTTTCTATTGATATTTCACTCTTATCATATCCTATATATTTTTAAATTTGATTTTATAATGCCTTAAATAATTACTTATAGAAAAATCTTATTGTCTTATGTTCTTTTAATGTGATAGTTATATACTTCTCATGTCGTCCCATATTATTTTGATCTAACCCATTATTTAATAATTATGAATAAATTTCCATTACTAAGCTTTTGAGCTCACCCATTTCTTATGTTTCCATTCCATAGTCTATGTATATACATGTAACTTTCTACAGATATATAATGGATTCTAATTTTGATGGACTATGGAGAAATTATCACAAGTATTGAAAATTAGTTTCATCTATAACTGATCCTCAAAGATACTAAACCATTTTTTTATATAATTGTTTGATTTTTAAGGAAATTTTTAGTTCATATTTTTAATATTTTGTAACATAATTATTGTTTCATCTCAATTCATATCAAATTAAAATTTTACAAAAATATTTTTAGCACCAGTCCTAGGAGTTCGGGTCTAAAGAACCATAGCTCTAGCCTTGGGAGGATGTTCCCAAACACCTTAGAGATATGCAAACATCCCATACATCATCACTCAACCTTACACCACTCATTCTATCCCATTATCCTGATGAACCTGAATTAGGAAATCGGAATCTCATCTCCCATATGAAGACCACCAATAGGTATCTCTTCATCTCATGTAATATATTATCACCATTTTTACCGATTAATTGGTATCCCTAACTTGTATAAGAGATTGGAAGCATTTATTCAAATAATATGAAGCCATGTTCTATCACATCTCATCTACCCATGGAACACTTTTCCCCTAAACCCCATGCCTAAACCCTATATATTATATAGGCTTGTACACTCATGAATAATAAAACATTTAATATTGTATCGTATAGGCCACCTACCATGAACATGGAGTTAACCCCTTTGTCGGCTCAGAGAAGCCTCGTCAAAACCCACTGAGCCTCGTCCATGCTACCAGGTACGTATCTCATGCTAAGATACACAAATAATTAATTATATATAATTATATATAATTATTAAAACTATATTAAGTGTTAGATTTTGTATAAAAACTAATCGGGCATCATCAACTTGTCCAAACCTCAAGAAATGTGGTGTGGCCCACTCTAAATACACACTTAAACCTAATCTATAAAAAATGCAAAATTAATTACCCAAGGAAACCTTAAATTTCATCTAATTTATAAAAACCATAAATTAATTTATTGGGAGACATAACTCCCTCAAAATGACTTGAAACGATCTATAGACATATTTTTGGGATGTTATCAAGAAACCATGCATGAAATTCCAATTGATCATAGGTGATTTCTCCATTTTCTAGTGAACTTTTTACCAGAAACCTACTGAAAATTCATCTAAAATCGGAGGTCCATAGCCAAAAGGATTAATATGGTAAAAGAGAAAAACATACCTGAGATCACTACTAGAACGCACCTAGAATCACCATTGATCATGGTGAAAGAATGGATGGATGATAAGGGGAGGTGTCAGCCCCATGGTCCTCCCTGCATGCTCTTGGTTGACCAAAATATAGGGGAAGCTCACAGTAAAAATACCACATAACCTGTATATAAAAAACATCCTATAATCCATTCATAGCACGAAACATTCAACGTATAAGGGTCCTCCCCTCATTTAAACTAATTCAATGTGTGAACCACCCATCCACTCTTTTGAATACTTAAGAAATAGGATCACACACCTTGGCCAGCCCCATTCACAATGTGAACCCCATGTTTCATGGCATTAATAGATGTATATACTAAAAATTCATCTCTTGGGATATATTTACCTTCTTCTACTTCTACCCAAGCATCTCAAGCACTAACATGGCCTGAAATCACATCCATGAAAACATTTACGGATGTATAAAAATCCTTATCTAAGTCTCTATTCTAAAAATAAACCTCTCACAAAACTAAAAATTAATATCCCTTCAATAAATAATCACCTAGAAATTAACATGCCATTATAGACTCCCTAAAATAGGTCTTATGATCCTAAAAACCATCTGGTAGTCCTCTAGGGACAATCTAAACTCACCTCAATCATCAATTTATAACAAAACCTTTATGTTCCACCGCCAAATAATCAACACACCCCTACTAAACAAATTCTAACACCATGATATGAGACACCATATTTCCCTCTGAAAATTCATAGTATGATATACATACCATCACAATCGTATCTTTCATGATGATCCTGGCATAGATTAAATCTCACCATGTCTAGTTGTGAACAAAAATGCTTGTCAGTCCTCCTCCAGTAGTCTTTCTTAAAAAACACTCAGTTTCACCTTACAAAATGTTCTCTAAATAACTGTCCATGATATTTTAGAACCTAGAGAAACTGAAGAGTCATAAAATCTCCAACACATATGTTCAAAACCTACTCATGGATTAATTCCATGTCTAGGTCACTGACCAAATACTCAAGTCATTATACTCTCACCCCAAGAACTAATGCACCTCTGATTCCAATCACCCTCGAATCACTCCCAAAACCAACCATGGCCCAATTCCATTGCACAAAATTAGAGGAAAACCACTTTTAAATATCAATTTTTGTATAACACAAGGAATCATATCACATTAGATCCACCCACACAATGGCATCCCAATGTCACCATGACAATCCATCGATCGGTGTCAGCATAACAAAGCCCTTCAAAAATGAGGTTTATTCACTCTTTATCAATCTAATTACCCCCACTATAGAAGTATCATTATTGATCCTATATTGAACCCAACACTGAAATCCATGTACGACACATTTTTCATCACTAAAATCAAGGAATTGATTTGGTTTTTCTACTCAAACCTTAGCAAAAAACATTAAACATCCATCGCTACCCACTCCTGGCTCACTGGTGTATCATCCACACTGACCACTAATAGCTAGTACTATACTCCCCACCATATGGTTTTCTATACACTGCTCTCCAATCATAATACCAAATTGTTCCATTTGTCATTCATCCCTAATAACACCTTGATGGTTCCTGAAAATTCTACAAGGGGGAAATCCAATTACCCCAAGGCATGGGAACAGACCAAACCGGTCCGTGCAGCGGCTCCCAGCAACAGTACGCGGCCGGTTCGGCGAACCACAATTCCGCGAACTAGCGTCGTCCGCGAAGCAGAGGCGGAGCTCCTCTACAGGTGTGAAGAAGGATGGACGCCAGGCCGATCCACCGCCACGAACTGCACCAACCGGCCCATGCCGCGCACACCGTCGTTCACAAAACGGAGGTGGAAGCTGGATGCGACCGCGAACCGTGTCACTCGCGAGATTGAGGCAGTAGCCTTATGCCACTACGAAACTCTTCCTTCGTAGAATAGAGGCGTATTGGTGTGCCGCCGCAAAGCAACCCCACATGCCGTGACTCATCAAAAATTCCCAGTTGACCGAGTCATCCACGGGTGGGGATTCCTTCATGGGCATCCATATAGAGTGCCACGAGCCCATCGATACCACCTCCTTCGTGACTCTATAAATATTCACCGAGGGGCACAAAAAAAGGAGAGGAAGTACGGGTGAAAACCCATGGGGAGGTGCTGGAGAAATCGCTCCCAGCAGTCCGTGACCATCCGCGTACCCCTATGTCGTCCGTGGATGCGCTCTTCCGCAGAGAGGAGAAACCAGTCCACGAACCACATGTGGTCAGCTCCTTCGTGGCCAGCCCATAGCGGCCATTTCCTTCGCAGATAGTCCCTCCGCGGCCACCCCTTCTGTGGACCAGTGTCATTCGAAAAATGGTGGTGGAACCCCTCCGCGGGCGCGAAGTCGGACGGGCGCCAGCCCCTTTGCAGGCATCCTTCGCGGACAACATCCTTCGCGGACAACCATCCTTCGCGGACAACATCCTTCACGGACGACCATCCTTTGCTGATCGCCATCCTTCGCAGACATCATCCTTCGCGGACATCATCCTTCGCGGACAACATCCTTCGTGGAAAGCTCCTCCACAGAAACCCTTTGCAAAAAACTAAACCACGAACCACATGCAGCTCCCTCACGGCCAGTCCTTCATGGACAGCTCCTCCTTGGCCAGTCCCTCACGGCCAGCTCCTTCACGGCCAGCCCCATGTGGAAAACCCCATGCACTTGTTGGTCCATGCCGCGGGGGATGCACCCCCGCTCCCCCGCTCAAGATCAGTGCCTGGCTATGGTCCCGGCCTTCCGGGATCGTCCCTTCGCTACCATCACTGAACCCCATGAAAAATGGAAAGTCGCACCATGAGCTTTTCGGCCCGGGATGTCGGGATTTTCCATTGCACCCTTGTGCCGCCCCAACATCTATCCTATAAAGCCCATGAGTCGACCTACTCCTTATGACTCTCCTAAAACCCCATTACCTAGCTCCTTTTGCTAGGCTCATCTAGAAATTTCCGCCCTTGCGATAGTCCCACACCAACCATTTCTTGGTGTCTCTTACCCAGTCATCCTGACCACATGACGTTAAACTGTATGGCCCTCGTCCTATCCATATGATGTTAAACTATATGGAAATAGTCCTCTCTACATGACTATAAACTATAGTTCTCCCCATGTTCCAAACACAGGATGCCTCCTGTTCCAAACAAGAGATTACTTATGCTCCAAGCATAAGATGCCTCATGCCATGTTTACAGTGGCATAATTTCAAGAGCGCTGGAATCCATTCAAACATTCCATCACTCCACCCCACGCTTTGCGTGTCCTTCATTCGGATCTCCATCCTATTTCATGCCTAAAGGGACCCCCTAACGACCTAGCCTCATGCCGCATCGGCTCGCCTACCGTCCTGGGCCAACGCCCCAGAAGACATTTGAAAACACTTTGAGTCAGGTCCTATGTTTCGAACATGGTCAGCAGTCGACCCTCATTTTTTTGTCCCCATTTCTGGATAACGCGATATGGATGCTGTGTTTCAAACACGGTCAACAGTTATCCTCCAATGCCATGCCACCCTCATTGCATTCCGAATGTCGGGCATGTAATTCACACATTTCATCTCCCTTTGTTTGGACTGATTCCAACGCCCTTGGCGTTATCCCTCTTGTGCACTTGCGCATAGGCATTGGCCCCCATTATATTCCTCCACCCACCAATGGGTTGGGATTCCCTCATGGCCATACATGAGGAAGATATTACTAGTGTCTATCTCAGAGTAAGCCCTGACCTTCTGGGCCTCCTCAGAGTGTAAGCCCCAATTCATCACCCTGGGCTTCCCTCATGCGTAAGCCCCACTCTGTTTCTCACGGACGCACCTTTCACGACGTGATCCTCTGGTCCCAGCTGCCTCTTGATTCTCACACTGAGCATGACTCACGTGGGATTAGATTAAACCTTGACCATGACATCCTTCTATTGGCTCCTCAGAGTGTAAGCCCCAATCCATCATTCTGGGCTACCCCAGAGCGTAATCCCCAATCCATAAGCGAACTACGGGGAATTTGATCCATGCCAAAGCATGGTACGTAGGAAGCCTCCACGAGGTTCAAGCCCACCACTCGGTTGTTTCTTCACGTCGAGTTCCACCCTCGTCCAGGATGACTTTAAACTATATATGCGAACTACATGGACTTTGATCCCTGCCTCCTAGACAGGGTACATAGGAAGTCTCCATGAGGTTCAAGCCCACCACCCATTGGACCACCTGGTCTCTCTTCATGTCGGTTCCCCGACACCTATCCGAACTACATGGACATTGATCCCTTCTTCCTAAGCAGGGTACGTAGGAAGCCTCCCCGAGGTTCAAGCCCAATAACCCGTTGATCCGATCATCTCCACATCGGTTCACCGTGCCACTCATATTTCCGCCACAAGCGAGTTCCAACCCTTCGGGGTCATTAATCCAATGAGTGATGGTAAACCTTGGGCATAAATGATTCAGAACCCCTGCGTTCAGTTGACCATTGCCCATCAAGTTTGAATCTGTGGATACTATGTTTGGGTATAAACCAAAGATTCACGAACATATGAATACGTCTTAAATCTATAAGAGAGTCCTGTAACAGGCAATAATTCCCCCCAAAAAGGGTGTGATGAGCCCGGATTCCCATCCTCTCGACCAATGTGAGTTCTTAAGAGTCGCTGGTCAGACCATCCGGCGAACGCCTCCCTTTGGAAAGCAGGTCCATTAATCATTGGATATGGGTCCGTTGGGAGTTCCGTGGCCAAAAACCAGAACGAAACACAACTATATTCAGAATCAAAATCATAAGTTATCACATATTCTCTCATCATTCCAATAGACTACCATTTTAGTACCATTTAAGTTTTTACACAACCAGGACAACTCTCAATGGACCCACATACATCTTGTTCATTGATTTACAAAAAAAATAGGTAGTACACAATCTTATTGTGCAGCTTTCCTAGATAGATGATACTTTTTGTCATAAATCCATGTCAACTCTCACTCTCATACACCTATGGGACAGTGATCAACCAAGATCCCTCTCATAGGTTCTTACCTTTGATCACTCCAAATCTCACCTAAAATCATTGGACTATTATCCCATGAACCTTTCCCTATGCTCATACTCAAAAATTGATTAATCAACCCCCATATAACATTTTATCATGTTCTTAACCCACTTACCATTCCCATCATGCATGTCAACCTCACCTAAAAACCCAATGCATCATACTCATGACAAGTCTAACCTCCAGATCACCCACCAACCATGTGTCATTCCTGAAACCATGATTGTCTACTCACACTTCCACTTCACTACATGAAAGTTCATCATGATAATTACAAATATATTCATTTAAAATTTCATTCCCTCTACACCCACCATTGATAATAAGAGAACCCATCACATCATATCCAAGTCATTTACACTCCTTAACTCAACCACCAGGTTCGGTTAAGTAGTGTGAAACCAAGAAGATATTTGTAAAAAATTTCATATATATTTTTATTGATATTTTTTGTAACTGAACTCACATACCCATGGAAATTATTTCCCATCCTCAAATCACCTCTCTAGAATACCATACCCTCATTGAGTCACTATCGAGGCATCAATGCCCAAACCTGACTAGTAGAGGTTTCCATACATCCCTTAACGAAGGGATTGTATTACAATTATAAGAGTTACTTGCCCAGTAAGATCCAAATGACCTACTATAGAATGTAAATACACTATGTTCCAGTTGACCATAATTCTAGTAACATGTCATATATGAAAAAACATTAAATTTTATTGTTCAAACATTAACCAAATGACACTATCATTATAAAATGACCATAGAAAATCACATTTGTGTTATTTGGGTCATAAATTCCTAATTATGATCTACGCAAAATGGACCTTTCCTCCACGGTCCATGATCCAAGACTATAACAATGATCTCAAATACATAAATCAAAATTTAATCAATAACCAAATCATAACATCGAAAAGTGAAATATAAATCTAATCAGCCTAGTCACCGGTACTTCAAGCCAAAAAAGTGTTTATGATGCATGAGTAAATGGACCATCATAATCTCTAACATATTCCTAAACCAGAAAAAATGACCTGAGTTTTAAAATTATATTTTCCAATGAAACATGATGTGTTTGAGAGCTTGCATCACATGGAACACTAAAGAAGAACGAACTTCCAAACAAAATATAACGGTTGAAATGTAATCATAGAATTTTATGCTAAAATAATAGGCAACTGAATTATGATATATATATATATATATAATCAAAAGTAATCATTAATACTATGGCATTGATAAAACTGAATTAGTGTAGCTATGTAACTAATAAATAAATTATCCTTTAAAATATAACCCTTCAAAATAATGGATTTTATGATTTTTATTTTAAGATGCTAAATATATTATGGACAAAAGATATTATAGGTATGGATAATATGTAACATAAAATTGTATTTGTAATGTATAGGAAATAAGATTATGAATAGTAAAAAATTTAAACACTTGTTTACGTATGAAAACAATTTTCAATAAAATTTCATTTAAAAGTTTCATTTTAAAATTTTAGAATTTGAGTTTCCCCAAATTGATTTATTTTATGGATTTATAATAAAAATGTTGCCTTTATATGATTTTTTTATGATTTTTCTAAAATGGTCGATTTTAACATGAATAGTGAAAAATATAGTTTTTAGTAAAATTATAAATTTTATGAGTTTATTAATTTAGGAGAAAGAACTATAAGTTTATAAAAACATTTATTTTAATAAATATTTTTTTATAAAGAATAAATATTCATTTAAAAATATTATTTGGAACTATTAAAACCAATTTTTAATTTTCAGAACATAAGTAACATTTTATTCCAATTTTAAATTAGTTTTCAGCCGTTTCTTTTAATTAAAAAATTTTATGGTAAAATTCAATTTTGGCCTGATTTGAATTCCAACAATGTTTTTATTTATTTTATGATAAATCAAATTATTTCATGTAATTTGGTATCATTTATATTTTTGAACAACACATTAATTTTATGTTTTAAAACACACTTTTTCTAAAAATTATATTTACAGATTATGTGTGTTTATTCAAAAATTAACATTTCTCACCCTTAGATATTTTATATGATAAAATAATATTAAAATTTGATGTTATAATTTTCAAATTATTTAATAATTCTTTTGTAAATTCAGTTTATTAAAATTAATTAGCAATGATAAAAATATATTGCCACAGTAAAATTATATTAGGAAAAAAGTTAAAAAATAAAGATGAAAAGGAATTAAATCACTTCAATTTTTCCCTATAATGAGTTTTGGAGAGAATTATAGGCCAAATAAAGTACTAAAAATCATTATTTATATATTTTAGATCCATTTACCCTTAAATAGTGTCATTATATTGTTGAAAAATAATGAATTTTCATAAATGTTATGTTTTCCTCACATATAAATAGGGATCACTTCCACCGTTTCAATTATCCAATTTCCCATGGAATTTCCTTCAAACCCTACCCTATTTTTGCCTCATATAATTAAATTGATATTTCTAAATCCCCTAATCAAGATAATTTTTCATAATTCATTCATTTCCAAGGAGACTTTTAAAATAATGTTCAAGGTCTCAATGTGAATAATACTTAATCCTTAAAATTTTCTTCTTAAAATTTATATTTTAAACCTACCATGATATCATTAATATAATTGCATATATATCTTTATTATACTAATGTTTAATTATATTTATGGGAAACCCATTATTTGTTCCTTCTTATCCGTATAGGAAAACAAAAAGAACATTGATTGATCATATATGCAGAATATCGTCTCCACAAAGTAATGCTTTCATTTTTCATCATGATTTCCATTAATTATACAAACCACATAAAAAAATATTAACTAAAAAAAATACTATAATTGTATAATTAATCTTCAACTCTATTATATTATACACTTCCTTAATCATACTCACCCATTGAGTTATAGCGCAATATTGTTTGGGTCAGTTTAACCACCTATGTGGAGGATGTTATAAAATTATGTCATAGGTGAATATAGGAACTTAAATACTCATATTATTATAAGTTAGTAATAAAATGGGTTTTGTTTTATAGTTATTTAAATTTTATATTATATATTTATCTTATAATTATAATATCATCTTTAATGAAATAAATTACCCGAATTACCCGACAATTCTTCCATTCTCACACAACATAACTAAAAAACATGTGGAATGCGATAAGATATTTATAATTAAATATATGTTATCAGTTATGGTATATAACAAATTCTTGTAAATTATAATTTATTATTAAAGAATTGACACCAAATCAATATTATAAAGCAAGCGTGAAAATTTTAAAGTTACTAACACCCTCTTGTAATGTTAAGCTATAAATAACTAATATATTCATAAAAAATTTCATAAATACTGTATATAAAATTTAAATTATTTGAATAAGGTTTTTAATTTGAATAATAAGACAGTTTTACTTTTTTTACAAGATTTTAGATCATATTTTATTAATCACTAAAACAAGGTACGATTTTTTACATCTCAATTTCTCTTCATTAAGATATAGTTCATACTCACCAATTTTTTCCTTATAATGGTGAATATATTGAAAATGGGTTATTTTAATTTTAATTAAATATATTATTTTCAAACCCATAACACAATTTATCTAGCAAGTGATTTCAATTCAAAATACATAAAAATTATAAGGGTTATGTCTCACTATTTTTAATTTCATGACACAAGTTTGATATTGAAAACAATCATTTATTTTATATGGTGAACTTTCAGACCTATTTACTTAAATTATAATGTATATATTTTATTTCATTATGTTTTAATTTTTATTTCATGAAAACCTCTTTTGTTCTTTATATTATTATATTACAATTATTGTAACGATTTATTCGTCAATCTCATTTACAAATTGGGAGGTATATTTTTAAGAAGATACATATAGGGAATTTATATTCTCTTTATTCTTAAAAACCCCCCATAAGTTTATACTACACTGATTTTTTTATATGTCTTCACACTATTCCAATTTCCCACTTATATCATTATTTAATAATTTTATGTAAACTGGCCCTACCTCTTCTTCTTGGTCAATAATTCACCTCTTCCATGAACATATTCAATAGATGCCTTTATGAATGTCCTTATATAAGACTAATTTTTTTTTAAAGTTCATTTTATACCACATTGACATTATCTAAATGTTTTAAATAATTTTTTAGCATGTTTTATATGACTCATTTTTATCAAAGTGTGAAAAGCATCTCTTTTTAACATTTTTTTTAATTCATCTTTATATCATATTTTTATTTTACTATGAAACATCTTATATATATTTACAGGGTTTATAAAATAAATAACTATTATCCAAGTCTTATATGATATTTCTATTTTAATAAAGTTTTTTAAAAGGTCATAGTTATGTCTTATTTCTAATTAAATTTTCCTAATGCTCATAAAAACTGTTCTTAGACTATGTCTAAATCTATTAAGATATTTTATTCATGATCAAGAAAATTATTCAATTGATACCATCAACATTGTTTATTTGAATATCTTATTTAATGTTCATCTCAATTGGATGAATGATCCATCATTTCAATTTTCTTTCCTAATAAGCCATTTTTAATAAATATGACACTTATTCGGGTTATTTTACTTTATAAACACTTTATAATTCCTCACATTCATTTAAATATGTTCACTTAGATTCCATACATCGATTGATTGGGAAAATTATTTACTAAAGCATATACCTTTTATCTATATGGTGTAAATACACTATACCTCGTCATCTTAATTTATGGGTATTTACCTATAATGTTACTAAATCTCTTTAGTTTCCTATTTATCATCTATGGTTTTATTGTGTTTTAATTATTAATTTAATTTTGTATGATTTCTATATGTTAATATATTTGAGAAGGATTATGAACTCATTTAATTCCATAGGTTCTTCATGATGTGATGAATTAAACTCATTGTATTCTTAGGGGTTCATTATGATATGATAAATGATTTATTTCATGTGGTACACATAGGTATGGATGAATGATGGTAGGGGTCCTATCAATATACAATCCATTCATTAAAATAATATATCTCATAATACAAGCATATGTAGACACAATTTAGTTTATCATAATTGTGGGTGAAAGTGTGTGACACACATATGTGATTTTTACCTATGATAATGTTTTTCTAGATTTATATGGTATCATGATTATATGCCCTTATGGAAATTTTTTATTGACTACTTCTTAAACGCTCATTTAAAAAATGTCTTATGTTATGCCATGCCTTATTCCATGAGTCATGAATTTTGATCTGTGAATTTTTCAGTATTGTTTTCTTTTTTTATTTCTATGTACCCTGGTTATACTCATATTCTCATCTTATGATTATTTAAGATCATTAATTCTTATCACTTATGTTTACCCCAATAGAAAGATTTATCCCACCCCTTTTATTTTGTTCCCACTTCCTCGGGTAATGAAAAAATTAATACATATGATATGTCTAGATTAATAACATGTGTAGATAATTTTTGGGAGATGTTAATGACTTTTTATGTTTTAATTAGTTTATTAAATAGTGGAAAACATATATTTGTTAAAAATTACTTTGGTTTTATCATTTAACGGTTTACAATAATTATTTAACTCTCTAAACCTCAATTATTATGATAATTTATTATAATGAAATATTTATTTAATGTCATGTAATTTTTATATATTCATGTCTATGGGGCATCATATCTAGAATCAAAGTAGGATTTATATAACTTTAGATATTATGATGTTATTAGTTTATTATATAAATTCTATCAAGGGGAGATATGTTAAGGTTCATCCTAATATAAATGATATAGATAACACTTTAGGTTAGTTGAAGTAATGTTGAATATTCTTGGGATTATGATTAGGGAATATTAGTGAAAAATGTAGGTATAAATATTTGTAGAGGATAACATCACAAAGGATTGATAAAATATTTATTTATTGTTTCCCATAGAAATTAAATCTCTATCTAGATATTGGGATGTAGATGCAACCATAGCACAAATGCAGGTAGGGTAAATAACACTCAAAAGTGATAGTTGAGTATCAACTCAACCTCCACTCCAATGAATTAGGAGTGGGTGTAAGATTACAAATCTATGTAGACACTCCCAAGTGATATTATTTATATAATATCATTAATATTTACAATCCATTATGAAGTCTTTATTTTTTACAGATTTAGGTTAAGGAATATAAGAGAACCCAACCTAAAGAAACATATATTGAAATGAGAGTGATTTATGTTGAATTAAAATCCAGTGAAATAATTTGAAAGAGTAAGACAACTTGAGGATTAATTTTTTATGTTATTATATTAAAATAATTCTTCTATGGTGTTAGTTTTTAATTACACTCTATTAAATCCATTTATTTTTAGTAGTGGATAAATCCTGAATAAATCAAGTTAAAAATGGATGTCGTTGAAAATATAAAGATTTTCATTATCAGAAACCTAATGGGATAAGAAGGGATGTGAGAAAAAAAATTATTATTTCAATCCTTATATCAAGAATCATGATTAAAAATTTGAACATATTTTAATTCATAAACAAACCCAAGAAGGGAATGATGGATTATCATGGAAGTTTGGGTGACAAATATGAAGAAGGAATGAATTTTTTATTTCTTATATGTTAATAATGCTGGAAGAAGGACCACGGAAAATTACCCAAAAGAACTGGGAGATGTTTTATGTGTGGATTAGTAGGGCCTAAAGAAACTAGTTTCTAGAGAAAAAGTGAAGAGCATAGTGGAAACAGTGAAATGAAATAGATTTTGTCATGCGGCACCACTAATATTTCAATATATTAAATTTGGGGAACTTGGACAATATCAAAGTCAATCCCATCATCCAAATGCTATCAAGGATAATAGAAAGAAACCAAATCCATTATAATGGGAATCCTATGTAACCACAACTAAATAAATTTCTTCTATATAAGGATTAACATTGATCACCCACTCAAGAACTCTGGGTATTGTATTTTTACCTTGTTCAACTGACTCCTCGTTACATAGAATGTTTTATTAGAATATAATATCACACCATAAATGACTATATGCTGAATTGTTAACTTCGCAGGGTATTATTATTGTATCCAATGTATATAAAACCTTTCTAATATATGTTTATAGGATTGTGTTTTCTATAAAATTTAATTATCCTTCCTTTAGTAAAATTTTATGTAATATTAGGCATGTATTATATCTCTTGGTATAGAGGCCATAAAAATTTTCAAGATAGGAAAGTCACCTCTTAAAAATAACTAACGACCACCTTTTAATAAAAGTTTAACTGTAAACTCTCTATGAAAAATTAAAACAATTATATAGGGGAATTTAGCATAAATGGATAAAGGAAAACTCAATATTAGTTATATTCATATTATGGGGGATAACATGAGTTCACTATTCAAACCAAGGATAGTGAGGGAGAAACCATGTAATAAATTAAATCTAGAGTCATTTCTATCTTATGAACACCCTTCATAATTTAATTAGTTAGGAATAACTAAAATTTTTGGGATGAAATTTATTTAATATGGAGAGAATGTAATTATTGAGCTTTTAAATTATAGTGTTTTTTTAACCTAATGTGTTTGATACCTTTCCTCACATACAATATTAAACATTAGCAAACTATGTAATAGTAAATAATAATTAAAATTTTACTATAGAATTAGAGGGGAAAAGTAGTGGAAACCAAATTATGAAATGTTTGAAGAAATAAAAATAATTTTCATTATTAATACTATGGAATTTTGAAAATTACAATTGTGTAGTTATGTAACTAATAAGAAAGATTTAGGGATAAAAAGGTAGCACATCTAAAATTGGAATTTATTATGATTATTTTATTATATTAAAAATATTATGGATAAAATATATTATTGATTTAAATAAAATGTTAACATAAAATTTTATTATTAGTTTCTTGGAAAAAAAATGGATAAAATTTTAAAAAGTTATTTTCCTATGAAAATGGGTTTTGTAACACACCAATATTTTGTGAATTTTTTTTAAACGAAATTAGATATTTTCAATATTTTTTATAACATGTAATATTTATTTTATATTAAATTAAATTCAATACTGATTTTATATTCTTTTACATGAAATACTAAGTTTCAAAAAAATATTAGATATTATTAAAAAAATATTATTTAATATGATAGTTATCAACTAGTCATTGGAATAGTGGGAATAAATAGAATTATAAAAATTATGAAAATATTTGTTTTATACATGTATAAAAAAATTATTCTTTGTTGACTGATTAATTTAAAAAAAATAGAAACTTCTGAAAATAATTGAAATCCTTTTCAGAAAATCCATTGTAATGAAAAAAACAAATTTTATCTCAATAAATTAAACAAAATAACAATTTCAGTGATTTTAATAAAAATAATATATTATATATGCAATAAAATATTTAAAACTTATTTTCTATGTTTTTATAGAGAAGATATAACAGTAAATCGAATTTTATTCTTAAAAACATTTTTTTATAAAAAGTTGTTTTCACCTATTTTGTGTAATTATTTTAAAAATAATTTTCCACATATTTATAATAATTAATTGAAAAAATAAACATCATTTTTGATATCTTTATATCAAAATTATATTAGGTGTAACTTTTCATATTTTTCAGGAAAGAATAATTTTCTAATGAATTGTGAAAATACTAAATTTTAATTTAAAACTGTATTTTCCTTTAAAATATTTATAAATTTAATTTATATTTTAAATTGATTGTAAAGTAAAATTAGATAAATATTATATATATTAATTTAATTCTGTAAATTTGAATAAATTCAATATTTAAATTGGATATAAAAACATTATAAAATTTAAACATTTTTTCCTTGAAAACTAATCTTCTTATCACTTTTGTGAGATTAATTTTAAATAAAAATTTTCCAATAATGTGAATTTAATTTCGATAAATGGATTTTATATTTATAAATATAATAATTAATATTATATAATAAGTTAATATTAATTTATTACCATAATTAATAGTCAAAATATTAAAAATTAATTATCATAATTACGAAAAAATCGGTTATTTGAGGGTTAAACTAAAAAGATAAGGGTTAAAATAACATAAAAACATTTATAAAATATATTTGATGAACATATTTCAACCCTATAATGTCTGTGTCTCTAAACCAGTTAATTTTGGATCCTTTTGGCTAGAGAAATGTGAGGGTACCCAATTTAATTTTGAAAAATTTACATGTCTGTCACTCACCTCACATATATAAAGTCTCCTCCTCTCATATGTTCTTCACACCATCAAACCATTTTGGTTTTCCCAAGACCTAGACAAATTACTTCCCAATATAAATAATATCATATTATAATCCTTAATTTTTTTTAAAATCTAACATTTGAAGGATTTCCGTAAAAATATAAGGAGGTTACTAGAGGAGGAAGAGGTTTCATCATATATAAAATAAGTTGAGACCAAATGTAAGGGATTTCCATCTCACTTTTTACTTATATGAGACAAAATCATTTTTTACTATATATTTATTTCATGTGGTGTATATAATTCTCATGAATGTATTTTATTATACTTATACTATAAATTATTGGGTTTTACATATCTATTTGAGGAACTCTCTCATGGGGTTCATGGTTCTAATGATACAAAATCGATAAGGGGTTTTTGCCTAAATTTTCATTCATTAGGACATAAGTTATGTTATACACTTCTATTATTATATTAGTTGTATATAATTCTCATTTTACATTTTATATCATTTATATCATTCTTTCGATGATATTATAAGTTTCGTTTAATGTTATTCGTTTATGGGGATTGTGATTCAAATTTTCCCAAGTGGGAAGAGTTTTATGTTACAATATCATCATTTATTTAGATTATTTTTTATTGTGCTTCAAATAATTAAATAATATGATCTATGTATCAATAAACTCATAACTGTTATTCTCCTCTATTTATGTTAAGATAAAACATGATTTTCCATTATTTTCCTCTCTTTTTATACTCAAGAGTTCAAAACAATGTATTGATGAAAAATCTTCTTTATTTATCATTTCGGTCAAAAAATAATTTTTCCTATGAAACCATGATTTCTAAAAAAAGTCTTAAATTTTTTTAAAAAAATTATTCGATTTATTTGTTAAATATATTTTTATACATGTTTTACTTTTTACAAAATGTTTTCAAAGGAATATTCATGTTTATCTTCAAATAATGCATTTTTGGATTTTGTCAAAAAATTGAAAATAATATTCATTTTAAAATTTATAACATGAAATTAATTTCCCACATTCTTGGGAATAATTTTCATTCAAAATTACATTATATTATTTCAAGTTTATTTTCAAGGAAATTTATTTTCAAAATTTTTTATATTTTAAAAAGTGTTTTTCAAAGTGGAAAGACATTCTTCCTTAAGAAATGTTCTCAGTGATTTTTCATTCAAAATAAATCTACATATAATATGGAATAATTTTATGTTACTTACTCTTTATTGGGGATATGTGTAACACCCATATATTTTGTGACTGTTTTTAATTAATTTAATATTTTTGTTATTTTCCTTTCACACTAAGAAATATAGGTTTTTTGTATGATAACACTAAGTTTTGATGGCATTATACACAAATCCAAGTTAATACTTCACTATTCTAAACACTAATATTAGCTTAAGGTACCCAAAAAACTATTTATTTTCTTCTATTGCACAAAATACCGAGTCCCTTTGATAGATTTTGTTACACGTAAGGCCGAGTTTTACCAAACAACAATATTTTATTAATATTATTATTATAATATTATTATAATTCTCACCTAGCTGTTAAAATGGATGATATGAATGGTATTAATTAAAATATAAAAATATAGTTTAAAATTTATTTAAATTGAATCCTTTGGTTATCAATTAGTTAGAAATGAAGGTAACAACTTTTTGAGAATAAATATATTCCTTTTCTAAGAAAACTATTTTTCAATGTACAAACACCATTTCGTCTCAATAAATTTAACAACCCACTTTTGATGAATATTTTTTACACACATCCAATAGATTTTATATGCATATGATAAGAATAAATCCAATTTAATGAATAAAAAGTTGTATTTTTTCAAAAATGTATTTTAACTGCCTTTTAATGGAGAACCCATATTAAATATATTCTTTGAAAATTTTATAAATATTATTTGAAAAAATAAACATTATTTTTTAAAGTTTCATATCGAAATTCACTTTTGGTGAATTTTTGGTATTTTTATGAGAAGTTCTATTTTTGATAAATAGTGAAATATACTAAAATTTAATTGAAAATAGTATATTCGTATAATTTAATTATATAGGTAAATTATATTAAAAATTAGATTAATATTTAATTTAGATTTATTTTAATACATTATACCAATTTTGTTCATTTTAGTCAATTTGACATTGAAATTGGATATAAAAATAATTCAAACTTTTAAACATTTTCAATTTAAAAACATTTTTTTTCGTCCCTTCTGTGGGATTATTTTTAAATTAATTTCTACCAATTATGTGTGTTGAATTTATAATAATGTATTACATATTTGGATTCATAATTATTTATAATATCTAATATGTTCAACATGATTTTTTACCAAAAAAATAGGGTAATTAAGTAAAATTAATTACATTGATTAAGGAAAAAACAAGTATACATTGTGGATAAAAATTAACATAAGGGGGAAATACCATAGAAAAATATCCCCAATTCATTAATTATCAATATTCTGACCATATCCTCCAATTTATCAAAAATGAAAAATTATTTTAGACGCATGATATAAGGGATGACTCCCAATATTGTTTACCTTTTTTATATTTTCAAGAATACCTCTTCTCCTCTCCTATAAAAGAGAACTCACCCTACTCACTTATCCAAACCACTCAAGCCAAATAAAATCTTTCAACCCATAACCAAATATAATTTTGAATTATTTTACTTCATCCTATAATCCTCACATTGGCCATAAATCAATCCAATTTAGTTCTTTGGTGGAAACCAAAAGTAATTATCCAAATAAGATGAGGTTTGAGCATATGCGCAGAAATTTAAGACTTATGAAAATGGTTTTCTCATCTCACATTTATTTTTTTGAGATACATGATATATTCACCAATTATTCTTGTTTTATGGGGTATATACTTCAGGATAAAATTTTATATCATGAATTTCATTTATTTTAGGATATTCAAAGTGTTGATCCAAACGTTATACAGGTGAGTTGTCCATTCCATTAGTTTGGGAAATTAGAAACTCTTTCTCAAAAACTTAATTACTAACTTTTATGTCAAAATTATTTTTAGAATATTTTTGTAGAAAACATATACTTTTTTATTAAAAAATTAATTATAACTTAATCATTAATTAATATTATATTTATTCATTAAAATTATCATAATGAATAAGGAACCGATAACAATAAGATTCACCTTATCAGATATGTTATAATAAATTTTTTCTTTTCAATCATGCTGACAGAATCATTATAATCATAATGATATAAAAACTGATAAAAAATGGAATCCACATTCACAAATATCATCATAATGACATAAGTAAATAAATCCATTGTATTGAATAAATTTTAAATTCGTAATAGTCACAACTATTTTCTATCTAAATAGAACATTTTTTACACTTTGATGGTGTAAATTTAGTATGATGTTGGGCCATCAATTAAGGTAGAGAGTCATGATCTGTCAAAATTTCAGGATTCCATGTCGTTTCAAAAAATTTAGTGAAATATGACAATTGGGAATGAAATTTTACCATCTGGGATCTGCCTATAGATACTCGTCCATTCAAAGAGTTTGGACCAAAAACATTTGTCAATACATTGATGATTTTTCTGTTGTGCGAGAGATCTAAATATTTTCAAAAGTATGAATAACTTGTTCTTATATTTTTTTAATTGTTTAAATTATTTTTATTTTAAAGGAGTCCTTGTCCAGTTTGTTTGTAATAAAATATTTTCAATTTCATTTTTGTGTCTGATCTTGGATTATGATTGAGGTCTTCGAAGGCAAGGAAGATAGAGAATCCGATCATTCTACAGATTGAGGGATTTAAGGGATATCAAGAAGGAATTTATCCATCAGATCGAGTACTACCAGGGAAAGGCAGATAGAGAAGTTGATCATCGTATCGAATGCCTTCCTTAGTGAAGAAATACAGACTTGGTTTTAATTATAAAATAATGAAACTATTTATATTGGGTTTGGGGATACCTTAATCTTAAGGTTAAAAGAGATATATTAAAATTTAAATATATAAAATTCATTATTATAATATTTTACATGTTTCTTACAAGTTTATAAATTTTTTTGTGAATGTATGTTAATATTTTTATCATAATGACTCTCATTACGATAAATATAATATGTATTACTTAGTCGGGTATGCTATGAATCTGAGACATACTAAATTAATAATATTTATCCTGAAAATGACATATTTACACTAACTAGACTAGATATTTTGTTATTATGACTCTCACACTCTAATATTATCATAACCAAGCTGATTACAATACTTTGACATAATTGGACTGAGGACCAAGTCTAGATTTACTGTTTTATCATAAATAGGTATTATGAATTGTTTAGGTCAAATCCTCTTAAACCAAAGTTTTTAAAATATATAATCCCCCCTATTTTAATTAATCCATATTGAGTATATTCTTCAATACTATTATTTATATAAATCATATTGATATCCAACAATTGGTGTGAGAGTAGGTTTCCACTGCTCAAATACTTGTTGAACTTTTTGTATTCTTTACTATTAGAAGGTAGTTAAATTTTATTATAAAATTTTTGTTTATAAATACTTATTACACTAATGTGTATTGTGGAAAATAATTTTTGTGTCTATTTTCAAAAGATATAAGGAATCAATGTTGGATTAATAGATAATATGAATCCAAATAGAATACATATTTTTATGGTGTTGACTATGAATATTGGAGAGATATAATGAAGACCATTTTGATCAACACATGATTTGTTATTTTTTTAAGGATCACTATAGATTACCAAATACCTAATAAGGAAGTATGATCCTTTACTATTTAGGAAAATATAGAATATCAACTGTATTAAAAAATAAATAATTCATTATTATGTTCAACGAAAAGAAATTCCTACAGTCATATTTCATCATGTGAGGAAATAAATAGTATTTTTTTAAAAATTATAACCTCTAAAATTTGGCACATAAAAGGTTGTTAAGACTAATAGTGTAATTCTTAGATATGATTATTGATCTTTTTGAATTACTAAAAGGTGAATCTTTTACTATGATGCATGAAAGATTCATGAAAATAGTTAATAGTTTTAAATCAATTAGACATGACGAATTAGATGATGAAAATCTCATAGAGAAGATAATGAATACCATTCCAAATGAATATGAGTATAAGAGAATAGGTATTTATGAAACAGGAAATATTAGTAATATCACTTTTTATGATCTTATTAGAACACTGTTATTGTATGAAAGTAGACTCAAGAGAAATGCGAAGAATGAAAAGAAAAATAATGGTGGTGTTACTTTTCGTAAATCATCTACCTTACCTTATAAATCCCAATATAACGAATATTTTATATGATCATTAAGAAATATGAAAGTGGTTATTTAATCTGAATCAGAATCTTCTCAAAATTCTGAATGTAAAATAGATAATATTTCTTAAAGGATGAACAAGATAGTTGGAAAAAACTACATTCGGTATTGATATAAGAAAGGTATCAAGGATAAGAATGACAATAATGGTTCTGAAGTTACTTTTTATGAGTGTAAGAAAGATGGAAGTATCATATTGTATTTTCCATGGCTGAAAATAAAATAGATGAAGGATATGAATTTTGAAAGAAATTAGAAAAAAACAAAACAAAAGAAAGTCCTAAAAAACTGACTCTTTGAGTGAATGTGGTGGATATTCCTCATATAAATATTTTGATAATAATAGTTACAGATAGTGTAACATTGGTCTTCTTTGCAGAATAGCTAAATTGAATTTTTGTCTTAAGGATAAGGTATACACATCTGATAACCTTATAAACATATCATTAATTGAAAATTATCCAGAATCTGATAATGATAAAAACTATAAATCATCTAACAGAGAATCATCCTCAAAAAAGGATAATACTCATCCTTCATATAATTAAATTTATTATTTTTTAAAACTACATGAAAATAAAAATTACAAAGCTAGAAAAAAAATGGTAAGGAAAATTGAAGGATAAATGTTTTAATGAAACATGTATTGGATCCTTCTAAAGATCATTATAAGGATATTTTTAAAAAAAAGATATTGTTCCTAAAAATTTATAAAAATTATTTTATGAAAAAATTAATTTAAAAACTAGTTTTGAAAAAATTAAATTTAGAAACCATTACTCAAGAGGATAAGAATTTAGTTGTAAAACTAAAATCTAAAATTTATTCTTTCAGAAAACCTTTTTCAAACTTTTCTTTTGGTAAGGAAGGTTTTGATAAAATGTTTAAACAACTATTCCTTGTGGTACTAGTTCTAGAATTGGTTATACTATTAAAAACCAATTTTTAGTAACAATACCTTTATTCTGAAAAGTGATCCCGTTAATAGAAAATTCCAAAGTGGTGGTCACTAGAATAATATTTTTTCCTTAATTAACATTTATTCCTTAGTATTTAGTAAATCGTAATTTTTTAAAAAATGTGGTTACCTAAGATTTTTTTCTAACAACATACCTAAGAAGTTTTGGGTTCCAAAAGTCTAATGGTGTTGTTTTCAGTAAAACAAAGAAAGTACTAAAAAAAGAATACTTGGTATATGGATTTTGGATGTTCCATCATCTTCCTGGTAATAAATACTTCTTCAAAAAGATCATCAAGATGGAAGGTGGAAAAGTTACCTTCGAAGATAATTCTCAAGGAGTGATTATCACAGTAGTTCACATTTTTATTCTTTGTATATCATTAATTTCAAATGTTTTTTTATAATAGGTATTATGACCAATTTTATAAGAATAATTAAATTATTTGATGAGGGTTACCTTGTGAATTTTAGGAATGATAAATGCATTGTACAAAATTCCAAGGATGAATTCATTCTTTTTTCCCATCTGTATGAGAATGTATATATACTAAACATATAATACCATAGGAGAAAATACATACCTTTACTTAGTGAAATGGAATATTTGTCTTGGTTATTGAATAGAAGTCTACGACAATTTAACCTTATAAACATATGTAATTTGACTAAGAAAATATTTGTTAAGGATCTATAAAATATTTGATTTGATTCTTCAAAAGTATGTGACCCTTGTCCTTATAGTAAGAAGAATAATTCATGTTTTAAATATATTAGTGAAGTCTCATATTTATAGGTTATATAGTTAATGCACATGGATTTATTCATTCCTGCATAAACTCTGAGTATTGGGGGAAAATAATATGCATTTTTTCTAGTTGATTATTACACTAGAAACACATGGGTCTATTTTCTAGTAAATAAATATGAACCCTTTGGTTATTTCAAAACATTTTCACCCAAAGTAAAATATGATAAAAACATTCCCTTGATAAATATTCATAGTGATCATGGTGAAGAATTTGTAAATTATGATTTTTCAAAAAAAATAGTAACGAAGGAATTACACATAACATTTCACCTCTAATAACTCATCATAAACATGGTGTTGTTGAAAAAAGAAATTATATTCTTCAACAAATAATATGAACCATGTTGATTGAATACCCAATTTCAATACATTTTTGGCCTAAAGTGGTTAATACTAATTTTTATACTATAAATAAAGTTTTGATAAGACATTTTATTAACAAAACTCCTTATGAATTGTGGACTCGCCAAAAACCAAAAGTTTCTTACTTCAGAGTATTTAGATGCAAAGTATTCATCTTGAATATGAAAGATAACTTATAAAAAATCACCAAAATACGATAAAATCATATTTTCAGGTTATTATATTACTTAAATATAATATTGAGTTTTTTATAAAAAAAACCTTGTACGGTTGAGGAAAGAGTACATGTTATATTTGATGAAATTGGAACTTTTGTTTTTAAAAAATCTCAACTAGCATCCTTGGACGTGTTTTCTAAAACTATTTCTCACACATTGTTGTAAAATTGTTCGTATAAGAAAAATACCCATGAAATCATTTCTAAAGTATTCACTCGGGAATATTTTCTACCATACGTTGATGAATAGTTTTTACAAAACTCAAGTCAATTGTTTCTTAGGAATCATTGAGTGGTACTATAATTGGTGATGTTGATCACCAAGTTTGGACTAGAAGTTTCTTAAGGAATGGAAGAGAAAATCATTCTTCTCTATCCCAATTTGAACCTAAATATCCTAATGAGGATTTAGGTAATGGGGATTGGATTAAGTCTATGCAATATGAGATAAATGAATTCGAGAGGAACAAAGTCTGTACCTTGGTTGAAAAACCTAATGAAACTTCAAGAATATGATTAAAATGTGTTTTCAGAAACAAATTTGATAAAAATGTAATAATCATTAGAAATTAACCAAGACTTGTTACTAAAGGTTAAAACCAACAAGAAGTATTATAATATAAAGAAACATATGCATCAATATCAATAATATAATTTATTCATATTCTACTAGACTTTTTATCATTATTTAGATTCCAAATTTTTCAAATGAATATATATTGTGCTTTTCTTAATGGATATATTTAGGAGGGATTTTTATGTTGACTGAACCCCTAATTTTTAAAAAACAAAACATCCTAAATACATTTATAAACTTACCAAATCGTTATATGGCCTTGAACAATCCCTTAGATATTTCTATGCGAGGTTAAAAGGAAATTTTTTATTAAAAAAATTGTTAAGGGAGCTACAGATCCTACTATTTTTATAAAAGAAGTTAACAAAAATATTATGATTTTCCAATCGATGTTGATCACATTATATTCAGATTAACTCCGCAATATATAAAAAATTCCTTTGTATATCTTATGATGTTTGATTTTGAGATGATTATGATGGGTGATTTAACATTTTTTCTTGGTTTTCAAATTTCTCAAAAACCAGAAGGTACTTATATATCTCAACATAAGTATATAAAATATCATATTAAAAAGTTTGGATACAAAAATACTAAAACTATATGAACTCCCATCAGTACCACAAATACACTTGATCTTGATGAGGCTTGTAAAATAGGTGTCAAAACAAATTTTAGATGTATGATAAGAAGTTTATGCTACTTAACTTCTACTCAACCATACATAATGGTTTCTATATTATTATGTATAGGTTATCATGCTAATCCAAAATAATCCCATTTAGAAGTAGTAAAACAAAAAATTTATTATCTAAAAGTAACCATGGATATATGACTTCTCTATTCTTCTACAAATGATTTTGAATAAAAATGTTTTTCGGATGATGAAATTGGTGGTTGTACAATGTATAGGAAAATTACATCCAAAAATTTTCCTTTTTCAGACAATTAATTTGTTTCTTGGTCTGGTAATAAAAAACACTTGGTGTCAATTTACACTACCGAGCTTGAATATGTAGTAGCTGAAAGATGTTGGGTTAATGTGTTGTGGATATAACACACACTCACTGATTATGGAATGATGTTTACTATAAATCAAATAGTATGTGATAATACTAGATCCATTTAATTAAGTGAAAACCATGTACATCACTCCTATACAAAACACATAGATATTAGACATCACTTTCTTCATGATAACACACTTAAAAGAGATATCGTTTTTCAATTTATCGGATTACAAGAACAACTTACTGATATATTCACAAAACACTTACCTTATGATAGATTTGAATACTTTTAATAGAATCTAGGAATGACCAATTTAATGTGATCATTTATATCTACTTCTTTTTTACCAATATCCTTACATGCAGTTACTCGTTTTCATAAGGGGTATATTTGTTTTTTGTTTTGAAAAACATTTACATTTTTAAAAATATTAATTTTCTTAAATTTTTTATAATGGATGTTCAGGACTTATATTTCTTTAAAAAAAAATTAGACTCCAAATTCTTAAAAGAATCACCAGATTCAGAAAATTGAACATGTTTTCTGGACTCTTGTTTTCCAAATATTCTGGGATTCAAAAAATTCATTTTTTAAAACTAATTATGTATTTCATTTGAAACTCCTATATTTTTTGGTATATTAAAACAATTGTATTAAATATATTAAAACTATCATAATCAAAAAAAATTAAAAAATAAAGAACATTTTTATCATATTCATATGTTTTTCTAACTCCACAAATTATTCTTCATATATTTTAATTTTTGTAATATTTTTTGAAATTCGTTATCTTTGTTTTTGATAAAATTTATTTTAAATTTCATAGAAAAAATTGTATTTATTTTTCAAAATTTATTTATCGTATTCACTCTCGATATGAAAATCTATTTATTTTTTTAAACCTTAAGAGTTCAATTTATTTTTAAAATTCTTCAGATCAATCACAATAATCATATCTTTAGGCTTTCAATCTTAATCATTGAATTATTTTGGAATATGGACTGTCACCCAAAATCGCTAATATGAATGGGGGACCCCTGTGTCCCACATCGATTTAATAAATATTTATGCCCCAAAGTGTTACTACCCATAAATTTATCTAGTATGAATGTCTTCCAGTCTGAAATTTTTCCTTATGTCATAATTTCAGACCTCATCAAATAGTTTGATTCCTACAAAGGATTGTAGTGAATGGTTTGTCTTTCAGGAAAGGTTAGTTGATAATGATTTTGTTGAATAGTATAATTCTTCTCTAAAAAAGATTATATAATTTCAAAAATGGAAATCTATATGTGTATAAGATTCTAAGGATAATTTTTATTACATTTTTTTTATCTTGTTCAAAAAATTTATAGGATCTTTGATTTCTTCAAAGAAGATGAAAAAAACATTCTTTCATGGTAAATGACAAAGGTATAAAATAACTAATAAAATGTGTACAAGTCTTCTTAAATTTACATCTGATGGAGATGCTTTAGGCCCCTCTCACAAGTTACTAGATGAAAAAGTTTCTTTTAATAGAGAAAAAGTTGAGAAGTCTTTATTTTTCAATTACGAAAAGGGTAGGAATGCTTGTCACCACACATCAAATAATAGGATTGTTTCCTTATGGATGCAAGAATTATTCATTCCAAGAAAATTAGATCATGATACCTTGAAAGTCACTAATGACATTGTCCTAGATTACATTATGAATATGAGAAATATAAACCTTATTATTTTCATGTCACGACCCCCTCCCACCAAAGATTCCCCTCCTAAGCTGGAAATGGTGAAAGGGAGATAATGACCCCCGAGTCCCGCCTCCAGTAGGTCCCGGGGTGGCAACTAGCACCAAGGGTATGAATTTTCACAAATATGGGAGGCATTACCCTTTTTATTTATTTAGGATCGGGAAATAGGACAAGTCAACCACCAAAAAGTAAAAAAGAACAAGTGTATAGAAAATAAACTCAAACCAAGCCCACATGCATGTTTAAACAATTTTATAATAAGGTACACATACAAGAAAGCTCAAAGTACAATACCAAAAGAAAACAAGAGTACAACAATAGCAACAACTCCAATTGTCCGACTAGTAGGGTCCCACACTGCCCTGGTAGTCCTCCTGGAAACCTAAAAGTAAACGTAGGGTGAGAATACAAGTATACTCAGTAGGGAAACCTAAAGCTCTCGTGCACAAGTGGGGAGACATCCTAATGTCCCGTGAGAACAACATAAGAAACCTAGCAAGGAATTATATCCACCCATCCTCACCAGCCACACTCACCAAAACACAAGCACAACAGGTAACAGTATATAAGAAAAAGAGTATTGGGTACCCCACACCATTTCCCTTTAATTAGCTGCTCTTATTAATGGAAAATGTCCTGATCCTGCCACACTCTCCCCACCCACACACACATGGGCCTCACTACCACGTATCCCGCCCGCACACACCTAGGCCTCACAACCACTTATCCCGCCCGCACACACGTGGGCCTCACAACCACCTATCCCGCCCGCACACACCTGGGCCTCACAACCACTTATCCTGCCCGCACACACCTGGGCCTCACAACCACACATCCCACCCGCACACACCTGGGCCTCATAACCACACATCCCGCCCGCACACACCTGGGCCTCATCCCGACGATTCTTGGGAAATAGTAGAACCTTCCCGAAGAGTCTTGGGATAAAGACACCCCAATTGAATCCTACCCGAAGAGTCTTAGGTGTAAGGTTGCCTAAATCCATCATAGCCTAGGGGAGAAGGAGCAGGAAGGAGCTAGTAACTGAGGGAAAAACACCCTCTCCCATGAAATGGGAGTGTTAGGAAGTAAGTTCTAAACATGGGTGGGGTGCGATAAAACACAAAAGATACAGATATATATATATATATATATATATATCAACCACACAGCCCAACCTATGGCTTATAAGAGAGAAACTGAGGACATGCCTCGGCACTGCTACTACGAAGCATGCATACAACAAACAACCCCAACCCCATTTAGGTTTTCATGTTTCGGCAGAAATTAGTTTATTTAGTTCATTAACTACTGGGAAACTATCCAAAACCAACCATATCGGTCGTTCATAAAACATAACCCTGCCATCCACAAATCAAGTTAGGAAAACACAAGAAACACAACCAATTCCTTCTTATTAACCAAATAGACCCATTGATTTTTAACTCCGTTTCATTACCATGCCCCACCATTCATTAACTCTTCATCTTTTATTTATTATTCACAACCCATAGTCCGTTCACATTCAACTCATCCCCGCAGCCTCGATGCCAACCACCATAACCACAACCGCACCAAAACCCATACATCATTATCCCTTTAATACAATTTATCGCAGCCCTGCTGCCCATTACCAACATTGCATTCACACCAACCCACAACCAATCCAACCGCAGCCCCGCTGCTCACCCTATCCACAACAACCCACAAAACACCCCCATCACGTGCCATGAATCCAAGCCAACACCCACATGTTCATTATTCCATTTTTTTTACCCAGGGTGATCACACAAGGGTTACAAATTTTAAATAGCCAACTTTACGTGATTAACCAAATTTCCACATTCCACAAAGTTCCAACCACAAAACGGTCTATAATGATAGGGAAACATTTAATTGCGCAAGAAAAGGCCCCCAACGACCGTGATTTTCAGTAGGTAGAATATCATTCAATTCACAACATAATATCACAGGATATAAAGATAAACAGCAATCAAAAACATCCCAACCCCGTTCTTTAACCAGTTAATATCTTCATTTAATGGTTCAACTGTTTCTCATGAAAACAAGCAGATACCCACCCTACCTGATGCACAAATTATAGAGATGAAGGTAATATCCCTACCTCAACAGGTTCTGATCACAACGCTCCCCCAGATCAACTTTAGAAGACGTCTGTCGGCATCCGTCACTTCTGTCGGGTCCCGGAAAAACCTCCTCGATTGGAAGTCAGAAAGGAAAGGCCGAAGGAAAAAAAGGATCCAAACTCGGAAGTTCCGCCTCGTCGTTACGATCCCGTGGCCACTGAAGGATCGTAAATCAGAGATTGGACAAAGAAGTTAGGGAATAAAAGGAGCCATTGAGTCTCTTGGGAGAGCTCTACTCAGAGGAAAGGGGAGGAGAGGAGTGAATTAGAAGGAGGAGGGGACCCCTCCTTTTATAGGCAAGAAAAGGAAAAGTACATGGCGTGTATTTTATGGTACACGACGTGTACTCGGTTATTTTACACGGTATCCACGCGGCTTCCAACACGGCTTCGTGGCCGTTGACTGGTCAACACACGGTTTGAGGGTAACGCATACGTGGGGAAGGACTACACGGCTTGTAGTTTAGATACACGGCGTATACTCATTTATTGCACAGGGCAAGGACACGGCTCCAACACGGTACACGGTCATTGACTGGTAACGTGTACGCAGGGAAGGACTACATGGCGTGTACTCATTTATTGCACATGGAAAGGACACGGCCTGCAACACGGGGTATACCCAGAAAGGGGGTACATGGCGTGTACTCAAACTACACGGCGTGTAGTTTCAATATTCTGGAAAGTGTGGAAAAGTCCATTTGACCCTCCATAACGCTTTGTGGCCTTCTTTTTGACAAAGTAATGGGCTGGAGAGGTCCGAGCCATTACATTAGATACCTCTTAAAACATTCTTGTCCCCAAGAATTAAAAACCAACCCAGAGGAAACCCAACAAGAGACCTCTTAGGGTTCTCGTTATAACAAGAACCCAACCAACAACCCTAATCATATGTGTTAGGAATTCCTTCTCCTATGTCGAGATATTATCCGCTTTATGCGGCACTTAGTCACCTGCACGGGTTTAATCGCATCCTCATTAATGCTTCTCGATTAAGAATTGGGTCTTCCCACTTTCATACATTAGGATTTTTCAACTCGCACTACCCCCAACACCACACAACCAACACACTGCCTGAACACGTGGGTTTGGTAAAATTCCTCCTCCTATGTCGAGATATTATCCACTTTAGGCAGCACTGACTCGCCCACACAGGTTCAATCGCATCCGCATTAATGCGTCTCGATTAAGGGTCATGTTTTTTCCTTTCCCCACACATCCGGACATGTTACACATTACCAGGGAACAAGGAAACAAGAGGTATCACAACCGACAATCCATGTATTCCATATATCAAAGGTACAGAGTACAACATCAACACAAAGCTCAGAAGAACAAGGGAAAAACACAAGTCAAAACAACTCCGGGTACTGAGCGTGCATCTGGGTCTCCCGCTCCCAAGTGCTCTCCTCGAGGCCGCCATGCCTCCAAAACACACGAACCAACAAAATGGTTCGACCACGGAGCACCTTATCTTTACGATCCTCGATCCTGACTGGTCGTTCCTCGAAGGTCGAGTCGTCTCCCATATCTAACTCTCCCCAGTCGATAACGTTGGAGTCGTCGTGTAAGTACCGATGAAGATGGGAGACGTGGAAGACGTCATGAAACTTCTCCAACTGAGGTGGTAGGGCGAGCTGATATGCCACCTCGCTGACTCGCCTCAGTACCTCAAAAGGTCCTATGAACCTAGGTGAGAGCTTACTCCCTTTCCCAAACCTCTATTTCCCCCGTCAAGGGGAAACCTTACAGAATACATGATCTCCCACCTCGAACTCCAAGGGCCTCCTCCGACGATCAGCATAAGACTTCTGTCGGTCCTGAGCCACTTTCATCCTCTCACGTACATGCTGGACATTCTCTGTGGTGCACTGCACTACCTCCGGCCCAAGAGCACCTGTCTCACCATTCTCTGCCCAACAAATGGGTGAACGGCATGACCTTCCATACAAAACCTCATATGGTTCCATTCCAATAGTAGAGTGGAAGCTGTTGTTGTAGGCAAACTCTACTAAAGGCAAGTGACGTACCCATGATCCTCCAAAATCCAGAACGCATGCTCGCAGAATGTCCTCTTATGTATGGATTGTCCTCTCCATCTTCCCATTGGTATGGGGGTGGAAAGTATTGCTAAGGCGTATATGGGTGCCAAAATCATGTTGTAACCCCCTCCAGACTCGTGAGGTAAACCGAGTATCCCGATCTGAGACGATAGTCTTTGGAACTCCATGCAAACATACCACCTCATCTACGTACCTCAGTTCTAAGGTACTCACCGGGCCTGACTCCTTAATTGCTAAGAAGTGATCTGATTTCCTCAGTCGATCCACCACTACCCAGATATCATCATAACCACCGTGAGCTCTGGGTAGTCCTGTGACGATGTCCGTTGAGATGTCATCCCACTTCAACTCGGGGACATCTAAAGGATGCAAAAAACCACTGGGAACACAATGTTGAGCCTTCACTTGCTGACACACTAGGCATTTAGCCACAAACTCTGCCACTGCCCGTTTCACCCTGGGCCACCAAAACTGTTCCATCAGGCCTCGGTACATTTTTGAAACTCCTGGATGTACCGCCAAGGTTGAGCTATGGAACTCACGGAGAACTCCCTAACGCATTGCCTCCAGAACAAACAACCTTCCATGGAAAAGCATCCGATGTCAGCTGTCCTCTGACAATCCCTCTGGAGCATTCCCCTGATCGACATGATCCTGCAACACTTCCGCCTTGGAGTCCCCTCACTGAGATTCTTCCACCTGCTACAACAAAGAGGACTGCACCATCATCTGAAACAGACATCCTCTAACACCTTCTGCCCTGGCATCCAAGTGCAAGGCAGCCAACTCTCCCATCACCTTCCAAGCATCAGTGGATTCCCAAACTACTTCCTAATGTGACTTCCTGCTCAGGGAATCAGCCACAACATTTCCCTTACCTTCAGTGTAAGAGGTCTCAAAGTCATAGTCTTGGAGAAACTCGACCCATCTCCACTGCCATAAGTTCAGGTCACGCTGGGAGAAGATATAACGTAGGCTCTTGTGATCTGAGAAGACCACAAAGCACTCCCCAAAGAGGTAATATCACCACAACTTCAGTGTGAACACTACTACTGCAAGCTCTAGGTCATGGGTGGAATAGTTACACTCGTGAGGGCGTAACTTCCTAGACCCATAACAGATCACTCCCTTATTCTGCATCTGCACGAACCCCAGACCAAGGCCAGAAGCATCACAAAACACCTCATACAACAACCCTTCCTTTGGCAACCTGAGAACAGGAGCACTGACCAACTTCTCCTTCAGGTAGTCGAAAGCCTTCTGGCATTTCTCTCTCCATAGGAAGACCTCGTTCTTCCTCGTCAAAGCTGTCAATGGACCAGCAACTCGAGAGAAGTCCAAAAAGAACCTTCGATAGTAACCTGCTAACCCCAGGAAACTACGAACTTCTTCCATGCTCTTGGGTGCTGCCCAAGAAACAACTACCTCCACCTTCGATGGGTCCACTAACACTCCATGCTGAGACACCACCTGCCCAAGGAAGTGTACTTCTTGGGTCAAGAACTTACACTTCGACAATTTCCCATAAAGCTAGTGGTGTCGAAGGACTCCCAAGACTGCCTTGAGATGCTCAACGTGCTCCTCCTCTGACCTTGAGTAGATCAGGATTTCATCGATAAACACAACAACGAACCGGTCCAGAAACTCCCGAAAGACAAAGTTCATAAGTCCCACGAACACAGCCGGTGCAGTCGTTACTCCAAACAGCATCACCAGAAACTCGAAGTGCCCATACCTTCACTTGAAATTCGTCTTCGAGATGTCACTTTCTTTTACCCTCAGCTGATGATATCAAAATCGTAGATCAATCTTGGAAAACCAACATGCTCCCCTCAGTTGGTCGAAGAGATCATCTATCCTTGGGAGGGGATAGCGGTTCTTGACCGTTACCTGGTTCAACCTTCGGTCGTCTATGCATAGCCTGAGACCACCATCTTCCTTCTTCACGAACAAAACCGGAGCACCCCCTGGCAATACATTGGGTTTAACAAAACCCTTCTCCATCAGATCATCAATCTGAATCCGCAACTCCGAAGGTGCCATCCGATGAGGGGCCATCGAAATTGGATGGGCACCAGGCTGTAAGTCTATCCCGAACTCAATGTCACGTTAGGGGGGGTAGATTCACAACCTCCTCAAAAAAACATCGAGGAACTCCCCAAAAACCTCCGGGACATCCATCATCTCTGTATCAGCTGGAACCACAGATAGCCCACCTAACAAGGAAAGGAAAGGCTCCACGCGCCAGCTTCCCACTTGATAGCTCCTCTCACCAACAAAAGATATGCGCTTCCCATCGACGTCAGAGAACATGACTCTTCCCTGGAAGTATTCGATAATGACACTAAGAGAAAATAACCATTTGATTCCTAGGATGACATCGTATGGATGCATCTGTAACCGAAGAAAGTCTCCACTAGATCGATGTGGTCCCAACGTCAGTACCAGTGGTATGGAATGTCTCTATACAACTAGTCCCAAAGAATGGTCTAGACCAGGTGCAACGAAGTAGTGTGAAACTCCCGAATCGAACAAAGAAGAAACAAGAGTGTTGAACAAACAAATCGTACCTCACGCCACCTCTGGTCCTACCGGAGCTGTAAACTCTGCTGTGTGAAACTGTCCATGCCCAGCTCCTCTGCCTCTTTAATGTCGTCCACCTCCCCGACCACGCCCTTGTCGAGGTCCCTGAGGAGCACCCTGAGTTTGGCCTCCTCCTGCAAAGTCTGTCCTTAGGGGAGCACGGTCCTGCTGCTGTTGGAAGGGCCTCACCGGCAACTGGTGCTGCTGAGGTGGACGCTGAACCTTCCCACCTCTATCGTACTGATCTTGGGTCGAGCACCAACTCTGAACGTGCCCGAAACCTCCACAAGAAAAAAACCTCGGTCTTGGGCTCGTGAAAAAGGGACAAGGACTCGATGATCTGAACTGGAACTGTTGGGGCCTGCTCCCCACTATCCTGAACCTGGAAGGTCCCATCGCAGGAGACCTGCTGCTGACTGCCTTCCCCTTCGACGAGCCTGGCCGGATCCCCTCTCTGGGTGCACCTCCCAGCGAGTGCATCCTCTCTACAACCTCTGCCTTCTTCTATACAGCCATGTACGTCGGAAATTTGAAGGGGGTGACAGAATACTGGAGCGAAGGACGAAGCGCCTCCTCCAAACGTCTCGCCCGAGACTCCTTAACCAGAAAGGGATCCAGAGCAAAACGCAGGAGATCCTTGAACATGATCCCCAGCCCTCGTACTAACATACTCTCCTACTAAAGGGAGAGTAACTCCTGCCACTTCTCCGCCTTGATCATGGAAGAAAGGAATTCCTCTTGGAATTACTTCTCAAAGTCATCCCATGGAACCTCTGCCACTATCCTCTCTCCGAGGTAGAGTGTCCACCACTGTCGCACCACACCTCTCAGCTGAATGACTGCTAGGGGAACCCAGTACTCCCTCGGAGCATGGATCAAGGTTAAAGAGATCCCTAGCTCCTCAAGACACCCCTCCTTCTCCGTATCCAAAGTACTACCCTCGTACTTCTTGAGGGTCTACCGCTGGAATGAATGGAGAGTCTTCTGCCACTGGCTATCTTCCTCCTCTTGGTCAATCCTCAACTGATTGACCGCCTGAATCTGCTAGGCCTCGGCTATCTGAGCCACCCGGGGACGACGTCCAGGTGCCATAGTTGTACGGTAAACAAGGATCACCTAAGCCTATGTAGTAAGGAAAACTCAAGGTTTTATTTTATCATTTTATTTCAATTTCATTCCCAAAACACCCAAATCAAGTAAAACACAATCATGATGATGTATGTACCTTCCCTAGGGTCTCTACCCTGTAATCAATATAGTCTCACTTGATCGTTCAGTAGGCTCAGAGTCCTTGCATCGGATCACGGGGGGCCCTAAAATCCCGTGTCCTAGTCGGTCTTCCCTGGACTTTGTCACGCACCAAGATTCACTAACATTGATACCCTACCATCCCATGCAATCCTCACTATGACTAACTCCAGACTTCATCCTATCTCTCAACCATCACCTCTGATACCATTCTTTCATGACCCCCTCCCACCAAAGATGCCCCTCCTGAGCTGGAAATGGTGAAAGGGAGATAATGACCCCCGAGTCCTGCCTCCAGTAGGTCCCGAGGTGGCGACTAGCACCAAGGGTATGAATTTTCACAAATACGGGAGGCATTAACCTTTTTATATATTTAGGATCGGGAAATAGGACAAGTCAACCACCAAAAAGGAAAAAAGAACAAGTGTATAGAAAATAAACCCAAACCAAGCCCACATGCATGTTTAAACAATTTTATAACAAGGTACAAGTACAAGAAATATCAAAGTACAATACCAAAAGAAAACAAGAGTATAACAATAGAAACAACTCCTATTGTCCGACAAGTAGGGTCCCACACTGCCCTGGTAGTCCTCCTCGAAACCTGAAAGTAAACGTAGGGTGAGCATACAAGTATACTCAGTAAGGAAACCTAAAGCTCTCGTGCACAAGTGGGTAGACATCCTAATGTCCCGTGGGAACAACAGAAGAAACCTAGCAAGGAATTCTATCCACCCAACCTCACCAGCCACACTCACCAAAACACAAACACAACAGGTAATAGTATATAAGAACAAGAGTTTTGGGTACCCCGCACCATTTCCCGTTAGTTAGCTACTCTTCCTAACAGAAAATGTCCTGACGCTGCCACACTCTCCCCGCCCACACACACCTGGGCCTCACTACCATGTATCCCGCCCGCACACACCTGGGCCTCACAACCACATATCCTACCCGCACACACCTGGGCCTCACAACCACGTACCCCTCTCGCACACACCTGGGCCTCACAACCACATATCCCGCCCGCACACACCTGGGCCTCATAACCACATATCCCGCCCACACACACCTGGGCCTCATCCCGAAGATTCTTGGGAAACAATAGAACCTTCCCGAAGAGTCTTGGTCTAATTCCACCCCAATCGAAACCTACCCAAAGAGTCTTAGGTGTAAGGTTGCCTCAAGCCATCACATCATAGGGGAGAATGAGCAGGAAGGAGCTAGTAACTGAGGGAAAAACACCCTCTCCCATGAAATGGGAGTGTTAGGCACTAAGTTCCCAACATGGGTGGGGTGCGATAAAACACAAAAGATACAGATATATATATATATACCAACCACACAACCCAACCTATGGATTCTAACAGAGAAAATTAGCATGTACCTCGGCACTCCTACTACGAAGCATGCATGCAACAAACAACCCCAACCCCATTTAGGTTTTCGCGTTTTAGCAGAAATTAATTTATTTAGTTCCTTAACTACTGGGAAACTATCCACAACCAACCATATCGATCATTCGTAAAACATAACCCTGCCATCTACAAATCAAGTTAGGAAAACACAAGCAACACAAAAAAGTCCTTCTTATTAACCAAACATCCCCATTTATTTTTAACTCTGTTTTATTACCACGCCCCACCATTCATTAACTCTTCCACTTTTATTTATTATTCACAACCCATAGTCCGTTCACATTAAACTCATCCACGCAGCCCCGCTGCCAACCACCATAACCACAACCGCATAGAAACCCATACATCATTGTCCCTTTAATACCATTTATCGCAGCCCCGCTGCCCATTACCAACATAGCATTCACACCAACCCACAACCAAGCCAACCGCAGCCCCGCTGCTCACCCTATCCACAACAACCCACAAAACACCCCCCATCACATGCCATGTATCCAAGACAACACCCACATGTTCATTATTCCATTTTTGTTTAACCGGGGTGATTAGACAAGGGTTCTAGATTTTAAACAGCCATCTTTACGTAATTAACCAAATTTCCACATTCCACAAAGTTCCAACAACAAAAATGGTCTAGAAAGATAGGCAACATTTAATTGCGCAAGTAAAGGCCCCCAACGACCATGATTTTCAGTAGGCAGAATCTCATTCAATTCAAAACATAATATCACAGGATATAAAGATAAACAACAATCCCAAACTTCCCAACCCCGTTCTTTAACCAATTATAATCTTTATTTAATGGTTCAACTATTTCTCATGAAAACAAGTGGATACCCACCCCGCATGATGCACAAATTATAGAGACAAATGTAAGATCCCTACCTCAATAGGTTCTAATCACAACGCTCCCCCGGATCAACTTTAGAAGACGTCCATCGGAGTCCGTCACTTCTGTCAGGTCCTGGAAAAAACTCCTCGGGTGGAAGTCGGAAAGGAAAGGCCGAAGGAAAAAACAACGGATCCAAGCTCAGAAGTTCCGCCTCATTGTTACGATCCCGTGGCCACTGATGGATAATAAATCGGAGCTCGGACAAAGAAGTTATGGAAGAAAAGGAGCCTTCGAGTCTCTTAGGAGAGCTCTACTCAGAGGAAAGGGAGGAGAGAAGTGAATTGAAAGGAGGAGGGGACCCCTCCTTTTATAGGCATGAAAAATAAAAGTACACGGCATGTACATTATGGTACACGGCGTGTACTCAGTTACATTACACGGTCTCCACGCGGCTTCCAACACGGCTCTGTGGCCGTTGACTGGTCAACACACAGTTTGAGGGTAACACATACGCGGGGAAGGACAACCCGGCGTGTAGTTTAGACACACGGTGTGTTCTCATTTATTGCACATGGCAAGGACACGGCTCCAACATGGTACACGGCCATTGACTGGTAACGCGTACGCGGGGAAGGACTACACGGCGTGTAGTTTAGAAACACGGCGTGTACTCATTTATTGCACATAGCAAGGACACGACCTGCAACACGAGGTATACCCAGAAAGGGGGTACACGGAGTGTACTCAAACTACACGGCGTGTAGTTTCAAAATTCTGGAAAGTGTGGAAAATTCCATTTTACCCTACAGAATGCTTCGTGGGCTTCTTTTTGACAAAGGAATGGGCCAGAGAGGTCCGAGCCATTACATTTCATTTTTCAAACCATCATCAGTATGAATAATGAAGCTATTAAATATCAAATTCTAAGGTATCAAGCAGTTTTGAGTAAGTTATTATTTGAATTCAAGAGATCCATTAACATTGAAAATAAGTCAAAACCTCTTAAGATAAAAATACTTTTTCTCAGTGATGAAACCTTGAAAAGAATGAAGTTTTCATTTAATAATGAATAAACATTTTTTTGTTACATCTGGAGTCGAGTCGTCTAATAGAGATGAATAGGGTGTTGAAAAGAAAAAGGATAATGTTAAGCAAGGTAGTTAGAAGAAGAAAAAGAAGAAGAATGTTGAATAGGGTAATGAGGGATAAAGGAAGAAATCTGAAACTTCCTCACCTCAGAATGTAAATAATAAAAATAAGTTTCCAGATAAACTAACTCAAGTGTGTTGAAAGAAAATTGATTAATGGAAATAAAGAGACCCTAAGTTTAGACATAACCCTACTAGAGCCTTTTCTATCAGATTACATGGTGTTGAAACTCAAAAAAGAGAATCAAAATAAAATAAATAGAAAAATAAATCTCTAGATTTACGGTAAATATATTTTTTAATGAAATTTGTAGAATTAGTCTCAATAAATGTTGTTTTACTATCCTCCCAAACAATTCTAAAAAAAATTGAGATTTAGAATTAGCGTTTCAATATACCACTATTGTTCACGAAAATGATCCCTATATCATAAAAAAGGGTAAGGAAAAAAACTTTTCTGAATAGTACCTCCGTAAGTTTATGAAAAAGAATCAGAATCCATAATGGTTAGAAATACTGATTTAATAAAAAAATCTCAACTCTGTGAGGAGTTTTCTAATGAAATGGAAGAAGGTTAAAAAGGAATCAATATATTAGCCAAAGAAGAAGATGTTCAACAAGGAGAAGGAAGTTAATATGAAGAAATATATGATTATTTTGATGAAGTAGAAGAATAATTAGAATAAAAAAATTAAGAAGACTAAAATGATGAAGAAGAAGATGAAGAGGTTTAGGATGATGATGAAAATATAGAGAAAGATTGAGTTGTTTATTCTGATAAGATTTCCTTCAAAACATTGCAAGAATATTCAAAATAATTTCTATAAGTAGACAACAAAAAACAAAATTCCAATTGTATAGAGAAATAGAAGTCCTCATCCGCTAAAGAATTTGAATCTTTATCAAAGAAGGATAAGAAAGACCAGAATTCTAAAACAGAAGTCGATAGAGATCATCTGATAAAATAATTTGTAATGATAATGATAATGATATCATCTAAATATTTAATGGAATAAAATTTTGAGGAAGAGTTTATAAATTAGTGACAAAAATTATTGATAAAGGAAAGTCAAATCAAGTGGAAATTAGAACAGTTCATCCTCAACTGCCTAAAATAGAAATATCAGATTCAGTGGATATGATGAAATTTCAAGGAGTATGTTATATTGTTCAATATTTATAGATATTGGAAGAAATTATTATCCAATTTCCATGATTAGAATCCAAGGTCGATTTATTTCATTAAAATCAAATTCAAAAATCAGAGTCATTCAAAGTGTTATGTGACTTGGTGATTTAGATTGAAGAAGATCGTAAAATGATTTTAGAAGGATCTAAAGAACATAAGAAATATTATAATGATGTTTTGAAATGGTATCATAATGCCGATATTTATGACAAGGTGCATGAATAATAAACTTAATAATTAAATAAATACATTTATGATTCAGCAGAAGACCACAATGACCTATCCAAAAGCATGCTAGTCAGGGTGAGGTTTGGGGAGAAATTCAAGAATATGACTGATATTTGGACTCATGAAATTAAATACATTAATTGGAAGTTTAAATACATGAAAATATATATTTCAAGACACATTGATTATAAATATGAGATCAGTGTTTTAAAAGATTATAATCAATAAATTTTTGGAATGTTTTGAATTCAAGAAGAACGAATTTTCATTAAATAAGTGAAAAGATTATCTCAAGAAGAAATCATTGTAAAGTTTTAGGAATAAAGAAAGGAGTTAAAAAAGTTAAAGGCCACTATGAGAACCATGATGATGAAGAATGATTGGAATAGTTTTCTCCTTTGAACTCTTATTGTAACAATATCTTTTGAGAACTCTCATAAATGAATAACCTCTTCATCCAAATATGATTGTTTGAATATTTAAAAATTATTATTTGTTTAATATTCTTTCATAATTTTTTTTATGCATGATTGGTTAATTAATAAATTTCGTTCATATAGTTGTTCTCTAACCCTTTCAAGTATATCAATACTTTTCCCTATTCCTTTTTCAAAATCACAAAGGGGGTGAATTTTATAGAAATGGGGAGATGTTTTACATAAAGTGGAGAAATCATTGAGGGATCAAATACTATCCTTAGGGTAATTTTTTATCCTAAGAAGGAATTATTCGTATTCATCACCATATTTTGATGAATTAAAAATAACAATGGAGATAATGATTAATAGTTTAATTCATAATATAATTTACTTTAAAGATAATGGAATGTAATTTTTTCAATGTTATTTCTTATTTAATCTTATAGTATGTTTTTCCCAATAAGGGAGAGATTGTTGAGTAAAAAGTTTTACTTGTGAATTTTTTATTCCTTTGTTTTTAGAAATCACAAACTCTTTCTAAAATACTTAATTACTTAATTCTTTCCCAAAGTATTTTCAGATTTTTTCATAGAAAAATATACATTTACGGTACTTATAATTAGTTTTAAATTATTCTTGAATTCATACTAACTTTACCCATTATTATTAATGTAATGAATATAAAATAGATAAAAATAGGATTCACCTTTATCAGATCATTTATAATACATTATTTCTTATCTTTTGTACCAACAAAATCACTATAATCGAATTGATATCAAAACTGATAAAAATCTGAATCAATATTTATAATGATAATTGTAAGGATATATGTAATTAAATCCATCAGATTGACAAAATTCTAAAATATGATTATGGAAAACAATTTTATATCAAAAAGGAACATCTTTTACACCATGATGATGTAAATTAAATATAACAACATACCATCCATTAATCTAGAGAGGCATGTGTTTTCAAAATTCTAGGTGTCCAAGTCATTGTGAAAAACTCAGAGAAATATAAACATTGGGAATGAAATATGACAATTGGGGATTTCCCTATAAATACCTAGTCATTCTAAAAGTTTGTATCTGACACTTTGGCAATACTTTGTTGATTTATTTTGATATCTCTTAAAATTGATAAAAGAATGAACAACTTGTTCCTAGAATTTTGTAAATTTTTAGAGACTTTTTTTAAGTAATCCATATCTAGGTTGTAATACAGATTATATTTATCGTAATCAGAGAATCTATGATAAAACTACTAACATACATTCACAGAAGAATTAAAAGACATTTAATAAACAGATAAAAAATATATAATAATGACATATATCTATTTAAATTTGGATATAACGCTTTTAACCTTAAGAGTACGGTAGACATAAACCCTAGCTAAAAGTTTCCCTTATTTTGTACATATATGGAAGTTTTTATTTCCTTAGTAAGGAAAGCCTTTGATATATATTCATTTATCATAATATCAAAATAAATTATATTGATATCAAACACAATGTTTCAATTGACTTTATTCTTCCAAGGATCTCACGATTCAATAGTTACTCAACTGGTAAGGGGGCTTCATATCTCGCTTTTATTTCTGTGAGACCTACACCTTATTCACCACTCATTACATTTTCTTGGTTCATATACTTCCCATGAATTTTTTCTATGATTTTTACCCTTAAATTAATCAGTATTTACAAAACCATTTTATGATCTTTTTCCATGGGGTTTATGGTTCAAAAGTTACCAAATCGGTAGAATATTTTTTTGTCAATTTGTCTTCTTTGAAATGCATGTTATTTCATGCAACTATATTATTTTACAAGGTGTATATACTACCTCTTTGGCATGTTATATCAGTATTATCATTATTTTCAAGATATTCTATGCCTTGTGTGTTGTTACACTTTCATGAGGATTATGATTCCATGTTACCAATGTGGTAATACTTTATTGCTATAATTTCATCATTTATCAGGATTCATTATGATTACACTTACATTAATGATATATTATCATACATATCACAATAATTCACATTAATTTTCTTATCCTACATATCTTCATGATGTAATCATGTAATATTACCATTCTTCCACTCTTTGGTACTTGAAATAATTCAGAAAGTGTTTTTAATAAAATATGAATTCATTTCCCTCTTTAATCGAAAATATATTTTATTCAAAAATTATATATCAAAAAAATGATCTCAAAAAAAAATTAAAATGGTATTTTTAACTCATTTTAAAGGACAGGTATTTTAAAATAATTTAATATTTTAAAAAGTTTTCCAAAAAAATCAATATTTGATTATAATTTTTCCATGATATTTTCAAGGAAATGTTTTTAAAAATGTTTTCGTGATTCCTTTGTAAGTTTTCAAATCTATTATCAAAGAAATGGTTTTCTAGGTTACTTTATATATATTAAAATCAATTTTTAATGAAAATGTTTTCAAAACATTTTCACTCTTACTTTATATTTTTTCAAAGTTATTTTCAAAGAAAAAGTTTTTAAATTTTATTTGTTTTAAAGAGTTTTTTTCAATGAGAAAATGATATTTTACTGAAGAAAAATTTTAAATAATTATTAAATATTAAATAATAAGCTTCGGAATTTTTTTAAAAAGAAAATGATTTTGAAATTTTTTTATGTTTTAAAAATTGATTTTTAATGAATGTTTTTCCCTTAAGAAATACTCTAAGAGAACATTCAAAATCCTACCCCATATAAGATGAAATCCTTTTATATTGTTTATGAATTACCAGGGATATGATCCAAGTTCACCATTATTATTATTTATTTGAATGTTTGTGATTTTAATGAAATATTATTTATGAAACCCATTTCACTTCTATGGGTTATACCATGATAAAATGCTTATGAAACCTACTTCATTTCATAGGTTATTTAGTGATGAAATGATTATGAAACCTATCTATTTTCCCCATGTAATGATTGGATAAAATTTTTATGATACCAATTTAATTTCATGGGTTATGAAATGATATTTATGAAACTGATCTCTTTTTATGGGCCATGATATGATGAATCTTTACTTATCTTTTGGCACACATATATATGGTTTCATTATATGTTGGGTGAGACCTATATCATGCTCCAATGCATTGGGTAATGATTTATACCTCATTATATTGTGATGGTAAACATGTTGATGGGATTGATCCACTATGGGAATAATGGTAAACCATATCCACTATGGGGTGAAGGGGAAACCCATTCCACTATGGGAAGAATGGGAAACCTGATCCACTATGGGGTGAAGGTGAAACCCAATATAAAATGGGAAACACATATGTCTTAATCCAATATATTTATAGTCTTCGTAGTGAACCTTGAATATTATAATGTATTGAGTGAAACTGATTTAATGTTCAAAATATAGCGTTTTGAACTGGTTGGATTTCCATAAGTATATGCGAAGTTCTGATTTGATGTCCTTTATTTAATGATTGAACCTGTTTATATTTATACTTGTTCACAATGTTATAATCTGAGGTGTATGAAACAAATCAATGTATTATTCCAATGTTATTCTATCGTGACTCATTTTATTTGATTATCTTATTATTAATGTCTTATGAACTACCAATATTTATTCCAGGACTCATGATTATGATCTTTCATATGCATGGTGTGTTCTTAAAATATTACGTTCAAGTTCTCACACCATTATGTCTGTGTTATTCTTGTGTATCTCTTTTATTTTTAACCTTACTGGGCAACTAATCCAACCCTTACATTCATTTCATTTCCCCATGTTATAAATAAAAGTTATAAGTAGGATTAATTAATGGGAATATCATTATGAGAAAGATCTATGATCTTTCACCAGACCAGAATATTGTGTTCCATGCTTCAAAATACACTAAACTCTTACGATCCTTAGACATTTACATTTGTAATTTGATAAATATTCATAAAAAATGATTTCATATCCTTGTATTTTAAGACTTGGTTTCAATAGTTCATATCAAATAAACGGTTTCTTCAACCTTTAGAAACTAAGATGATAAAACGTTATTGATATCCCTATGGAAATTTATAAGGATATTTCTTGAGATTTAATTAATTATAATCCTAGGGTATCATATATTTAAATGAAGGTGTCATTATTTTGACATACTATAAGTGATTTTTCATGATTATGTGGTTTTCCTCTTTGATATGTTCTTCACACACTACGATTTCTAGATTTATTCAATAGTGGAACCAGAATGAACTCATTTAACATTGAATATAATGGAAAACATTCTAATGGAAAGTCAAATGGGATGATCATTGGAGTGAAGAACATTGTGTTCATGCCTAATTTGTTTTCATGGAACATTATTAACAAATTATAACTTAAATCACTTTCAGAATCACCAATGAAAAGAACAAATGAGTTCATTGAGAGTTCAGTTAATAGATACCATTTTGGAAAAAATATTTGGTTTCCTTTCTGTAACCCCCCAATATTCCATAATACATTATCTCTCCAAAATACTTAAATAACTTGCACAACACGCGACACCGAGTTTAAGCGCACCAAAACTTACCAAACTATTCTTTCAAAAAGGTGGGTTTGAATAGTGTGAAATGAATTTTGAATTTTATAAACTATATAAAATTCTATAATCCATATTATGTGTTTCTTAGACAGAATATAAGAACAAATTCATTTTTTTCAGATAAAAGATGTATTTTAAAAAAAACCAATTTTACCACATTTTAATGGAGAACCCTTTTTAAATCCAATATTTGACACTTATATATATTCAATTGTACAAAATAAACTTCTTCATTATAATCGGGACATAAAAAATTAGTTTTGATAATTTTTTTGTGTTTTTCTGATAACTTTCTTATTTGGGTGAATAATGAAAAATACTAAATTTTAACAGAAAACTACCTTTTTAATCAGAATAATTTATAGTGTCCAATTATATATTTGAATGGTTTTGAATTATAATTAGATTTTATTTTTATCATTTAATACAATTTTGGTCATTATAAGTAATTTCACATTTAAATTTGACATAAACACATGTCAATCTTGTGATAGTTTTTACATTTTTAAAAAACCCGGTTTTTGGTTCTGACAACGGGAATTAATTTTAAATTAGTAAATTCAACTTATATGTTTTTAATTTGGTAAAATAGACTTCCTTTTTGGATTCTAAATATCAAAATCATCTTAGGTTGAATTTGTGGCACATTTCTGATAACTTTCATATTTTTATGAATAGTGAAAATACTAAATATTAATTAAAAACAACATTTTTAATCAAAATAATTTATAATGTTAAATTATAAATTTGAGTGGTTTTAAAGTATTATTAGATTATATTTTTACAATTTACGCTAATTTTGGTCATTGGATGTAATTTCACATTTAAACTGTACATAAACAAGTGTCAATCTTTTGATAGTTATTATTTCTTAAAAACATGGTTTTTGATTTGACATCGGAAATTAATTTTAAATTATTTAATGACACTTCTGTTATTTGAATTGGGAAAAATGGATTCCATACTTGGAATCAGTAGGTCCAAATTGCGTAAATAGGTAACTTTTGTTTTTAGACATTTTAAATATTTACTTCAGTAAATATTTTATATACCAAGATTAAAGGGTAAAATATAATATTATAATTATATTAAAATACCCTAAAATGTGTCCTAATCCTATTGTCTTATACATATCTGACCATGGTAATCATTGGGTTGAATTTGGGACCTCATGGAGCCACATGGGAGTAATAATGACATTTTATATTAATTAATTTAAAGTAAAGACAAAAATGACATAAACCAATATCTTTTAGTAAATAAATATTTACATTGGGTTATATAAGTTATATTTTCGACTATAAATATTCTTTGGAAATATAAAAATATTTTCCACATCATGGTATGTTTTTTATAATTTTTGGACATCAAATAAATAAAATTATTCATGACACAATAATGAAGCAATATTTACCACATTAAAAAATGATTTAAATAAATAAGATTATAAATATTAAAAAAATATAAAAAACCTGTCCAATTCTTATTGGATTATTTTATTTCGACCATTAGTCATATTAAATTTGTTATTAAATAATATTTGACCTTTTTAAACTGAAGATGAGGTTATAATAAAATAATTGATTCAAACTTTCCAAGAAATCCCCTCCTCTCCATTATAAAAATCCCTCACTTCCTACCCATTTATCACAATTCTCAAGCCTTTGGATCATACAAACCCTACCCTAATATCCTCCCAACATCCCTACCTTCATTCTAGAGGCCTTATTTTAGTCAAAATCCAACCTAAGGATCCCTTTTGATCAAATCAAAAGGAAGAACCTGAAGATGGGGTAAATATATCATCACCTCCTTCAAGTTCTTTTCTTCATCCACTTCTTCTTTCTTTATTTTTTACATTATAAAATAATAACTATGGTATAATCTATATATTGTGATGTTATTATAAATATGGTACAACCATATTCATTATTCTATCCATCCTTTGAATGACGTTTCACCATACGTGCGTACGTACGGCTTACCGTCTCCACGTCGTTGTGTAATTGTTATTCAATAAAATATTATTTGGATGGGTATAATAAGGATGTGTAATTGATGTAAATAATAAATATAACATGACAATTATTCTTTATATATGATATATTATCCAATTATATATTATTTTAATATCAAAAGAATGATATTGTCGCTCGTGCGTACGTACGGATTACTGTCTCCACGAACGCGATGAGATTCATTCCCCATCGTATCCATTCAAGACTAATTTTCATTAGATGATTAAAAATAATGTTTAAAGACTTAATATCATTCTGAATATGAATAAGATACATCCTATCCATATCAAACATTACTTATGTAACAAAGCATATAAAGGAAAATTAATTAGTTAACACCCGAAACGACGATAATACTAAAATATTATTAACAAATCAATGTTAAAATATCATATATGATATCATATTAATGTATATAATTCTTGTATAACTTAATAAAAATTATTTCACCATTATACATGAGGTTAACCTACCCTCAAACAAGTAAAAGTACAAGGTAAGGATTAATTCTACAATCTCTTTATTATCTGAGCTTGTTTTTACGTAAGTATCTACGGGGACCACTTTATCATCCACATCCATGTTTATTAAAAATATATTTCAAAACATTTTTACTATTTTCTAGAAAATGGGTTAAAGTCATTTATACCCTTATTTTAACTTATATGTTTTGAAAGGAATCTTTCAGGCATTTTCCAAACATGGTACTTTATGACCTTTTCAAAAAAATTAAGGTAAGAATGATTTTTTAACTTATACAGTGGGTGCGGTTATTCTCCAACATTATAAAATCGTCAAAGCTTGCCTTACAATCTATGAAAATTATTTTTAAAATTAATGTTTTGTTTTATAATTATGTGACATCAAATTATTTCTAAAAAAGAAAGAGATATTTCTCTCAAATAGTTTTATTTCATCAATTTCAACATCCTCTGATGGATTTTATGCTTGTTTGAAGTCGATTAATTATGATACAAATATTCCATATTTTATTGAAGTTTTTGTGATATATTTGACTGTGGATGTGTTATTTTTATACCATTTATGGTTTATGGTTAATGTATTGACATTTCGTATGCTAGTTTTAATTCGAATATTTATGTTATATTTCAACCTTTTCATATGAGTAATGTATTGGACTTAGTAAGTGACTGGTGGGGCCTGCTATAGCTCCTTGATGCATAGGTAGGTCTCAATATACAAAATAGTTTCATGGAACAAGGCCTTGATAAAATTATATTTGTAGTCTTGGCACAAGGCCTTGACTATGGGGTTATGAAAGTCTGGCATTATGCATTCCATCATTATGAAAGTGGCTATTGATATTGCATGTGATTATTAGACTAGAAGAATATAAATGTGAGTAAGTAAATGAAATTATATTGGTTTTATCTTTGACATATTATGCTGATGTTCATTTTTAAAATTCTTTTGTTTTGGTCTACAAATTCCCTTAAAATTTTATGCTGATTTATGAAGGTTTACGCTAAATTTTTATCCTTACTGAGAATCAGAGCTCACCCCTTTCTATGTTTTATTTTTTCCATGATGCAAAAAAGTTAATTATGAGTGAATTTTAGGATTAATATAGGAGGCTTGGATGTTTATTATGGAATTAATTAGTTTATATTTCTTTTCAAGTTGTAAATTTGAGCATCATGTATGTAATCTATTTTCCAAGACATCTAAACTGATCGGTCCATCAGGACTTGAATCCATGTAATCATGCCAATGTTAAGTAATAATTCAACAAATCTGGGTAACTGGGGTTGGGGAATTACCATTGGTATCAGAGGATGTTTAGTACAAACCTTGGAAACTAGATTTAGATAAACTCTAAATAGAGCACATTACCCTAAGATAGACGTTGAGGATTAGTACAGAAGAACTTCCTAGAGTTTTGGTAATGTAGAGATTTTGTGAGTTTTCCCAGCAATACATCCCTGTCTGGATACGAGCAGGTAGAGGTGGCTCTGGAACAGATGTACTTAGGGGTAAAATCTGAAATCACAGCTTTGAGCTAGACTTGGATGGGAACTGGTGCACGACAACAGGCCTTGCTTCACTATTGGTTACGACACTCCCGGGGGATATGTTTAGGATAATTCTCATTTTCATTAAAGACCATTATGAAGGGTTTATAATTATATACTTCCTCAAAGAAAACATTTTTATGATTATGGATTATTTCCATAAACTGTTCAATTTATGTTAGGTATTTTACAAGTTTGGAATTATTCATTGTGATTCATAAACTGACCTAGTGTATTCCATTGTTTAGAAATGGCGCCCAGTCGAAGGAATGATAACTCTAGAAATACGTGTGATCCAAAGAGTAAGACAGATCATATCTTGCATGGTATTAAGACAACATTTATAAGGGAAATAGTCTCCCATGTATTCTCAACATATGAAGAAATATTATCATGTGTTAATAAGATAAGCAAATAATTCACTGAGTCATATGGATTTGAAGGGAAGTAAGAGAAGAAAAGAATGGTAGAGAGAAAGATGGATAAATGGAAGAGGAGAAAGAAGGATTTTCCCACATATGATAACTATGGAATGAATAACCTTGGTAAATGATTGAAGGCAATGGGATTTGGTTGTAAGTGTGGAGAAAAAGGACACCAAGTACGTGATTGCAAGGGTAAGAAAAAGGTTTCAAATGTAAAATGCTCTATCTTCAAGGAGTTGGGACACTATGCCAATCAATGTCCCAATCATCAGAGTATACCACAAATGATGCTATTGGATAATAATCAAGTTATATACTACCATATATATAGATGAATAACTAGTTTTCTTATGTTGTTACTAAAGAATTATGTCATTTCAGTGGTGTATCAATAATATACTAGTTATATGAATTATGGAATAAGTATTGTACTGCAGTACTATTTCATTTAGGATTTGTGATTATATGGTTCTATGAAAAGTTACTCAACAACAAGTTAATATTTTTGAAAAATACATGGTTGGAGGAAAGGTAAACCTTAATATGGACTTGATACTGATATAGTGATTTTGGAATAAAAGACGGTTGATTTGGATAAATTATATTGGATATTCTTGACTTCCTTGGAACTGATTAATGGTTTGTTTATTCCATCATTGTTGGAGTATTCAAAATATTTGCATATAAGGAATATATCTAGTATTTTATAAATAATTAGGGAGCATGAATGTAAAAAAATAAGTTTGTTACCATGTTTTGAAAAAAAAATACATGATGAAAGTATACACATGTTATTACGTGGTAAAAAGGATCTTCATTGTGATTACCTTCCTTATAGATTTTGGACTGTATGTTTAGAAAGAAGTATTTTGGATAAGTATAAAGGTTAGAATGGATTAAGGTTGACATTGGATACTATTATTAAGGATAAATAATTTTTTTAATATTATTTTTGGATTTTTATAAAAAGGACAACCCGTAGGTCGGGCGACAACCCGTCACATCCGGCAAGGCCACGAGACTTGAACCTGCAACCGAAGGGTGGAAATGGTGCATCACCTACCACTAGCCTACGTGATGTCCTGGTTTGTATAATTTCGTTTTTTTAATAGTCTCACAAATGAATTATAAATTCATTTCTTTAACCTTATACGATTAGGATAAATAGAGTATTTTTAGGTTATGTTATCTTTTAGAGTGAAAGATGAGTTTGTTGTAGAAATTATTTAAAGGATAGAACATTACCTATCAAGTATATTTTCCTTATCTTATTATATGATGAAATTAATTATTAAACATTAGTTAAGGGATCTTTAAACCAAAAATTTATTATCCTAATACCTTATGTTTTTTTGAAATGATGATAATTTAAATCATCATAGATTGGTGGCTTTGAGGCCCTCAATTTTGGGAAAGATGACCTCAATCACTCCCTAAAAATATTTACATTTTCCCTCAAATTATGTGTCTCTAATTTCCACTAATTTTCTCCTAATAGATATCATAATTTAGTGGTTACTTTTCATTTTCCTTTCCCTCTTATTAAGACTAAATTTTATTATCCCAAATTCTGATGTGGGTCTTCCGCAAAGGTATTTTCTATTTTTAACCTTTTATTTTCAAAGAACAATTTCAAATTGTGGGGATGCAATTTATTGAAGGTGGGGATAATGTAACACCCCAAGATTTCATAGTACATTATCTCTTCAAAATAATTCAATAACTTGCGCAACACGCAACACCGAGTTTGAGCGCACCACAACATACCGAACAAGTCATTCAAAAAGTGGTTATGAATAGTGTAAACTAAAATTTGAATTTTATATACTCTATAAAATTTTAGAATCTATATTATGTGTTTTTTAGACAGAATATAAGAACATATTCATTTATTCAGATAAAAGAAGTATTTTTCAAAAAAAAGAAATTTTACCGCCTTTTAATGGTGAACCCTTTTTAAATCCGTTATTTGACACCTTAATATATTAAATTTGAAAAAATAAACTTTTTATTTAGAATCAGGACATAAAAATTTATTTTTGATAAATTTTTGGTGTTTTTCTAATAACTTTCATATTTTGGTGAATAGTGAAAAATACTAAATTTTAACTAAAAATAACCTTTTTAATCAAAATAATTTATAGTGTCCAATTATATATTTGAATTGTTTGGAAGTATAATTATATTATATTTTTATAATTTAATACAATTTTGGTCATTATAAGTAATTTCAAATTTCAATTTGACATAAACACATTTAAAATCTTTTGATAGTTTTTACTTTTAAAAAAACCTCGCTTTTTTAGTTTTGACAACGGGAGTTAATTTTAAATTAATAAATAAAAATTATATGTTTTTAATTTGGTAAAATATAATTTTTTTTTGGGTTCAGAATATAAAAATTATATTAGGGTGAATTTTTGGCACTTTTTAGATAAGTTTCATATTTTTATGAATAGTTAAAATACTAAATCGTAACTGAAAATAACCTTTTTAATCAAAATAATTTATAGTGTCCAATTATATATTTGAATGTTTTGGAAGTATAATTATATTATATTTTTATAATTTAATATAATTTTGGTCATTATAATAAATATAACATTTAAATTTGTCATAAACACATGTCAATCTTTTGATAGTTTTTACTTTTTTTAAAAAACCCGCTTTTTAAGTTTTGACATTGGGAATTAATTTTAAATTAATAAATGCAACTTATATGTTTTTAATTTGATAAAATATAATTCTTTTTTAGATTTTTAATATCGAAATTAGCTTAGGGTGAATTTTTTGCAGTTTTCTGATAACTTTCATATTTTTTATGAATAGTGAAAATACTAAATTTTAATTAAAAACTAATTTTTTAATAAAAATAATTTATAGTGTTAAATAATAAATATGAGTGGTTTTAAAGTATAATTAAATTATATTTTTACCATTTAATCTAATTTTGGTCATTGGATGTAATTTCACATTTAAATTGTACATAAACAACTGTCAATCTTTTGATAGTTATTATTTCTTAAAAACACGCTTTTTATTTTGATAGCGGGAATAAATTTTAAATTAATTAATGAAACTTCTGTGTTCTGAATTTGGAAAAATGGATTCCATATTTGGAATCAGTAGTTCCAAATTGTGTAAATAGTTAACTTTTATTTTTAGACATTTTAAATATTTACTTCAATAAATATTTTATTTACCCTGATTAAAGGGTAAATATAATAAGGGTAAAATATAATATTATAATAATATTAAATTACCCTACCATGTGTATCAATAATATTTTATGATACATATTCGACCATGTACATCCTTGGGATGAATTTGGGACCCCATGGAGCCACATGGGAGTAATAATGACATTTTATATTAATTATTTTAAAGTAAAGACAAAAATGACAATAAAAAATATCATTTAGTAAATAAATTTTTACTTGGGGTTATATAAGATATCTTTTAAACTATAAATATTATTTGGAAATATAAAATTATTTCCTACATCATGGTATTTTTTTTATAATTTTTGGAAATCAAATAAATTAAATTATTTAGGACACAATGATGAAGAAATATTTACCTCATTAATAAATGATTTTAATAAATAAGATTATAAATATTAAAAAAATATCCAAAACCAGTCCAATTATTGTTGGATTATTTTATTTCGTCTATGAGTCATCTTAACTTTGTTATTAATTAATATTTGACATTTTTAAACTGATGATGTGGTTATAATAAAATAATTATTTCAAACTTTCCTAAAGGTCCCCTCCTCTCCCTTATAAAAAGACCTCACTTCCTACCCATTTCCCACACTTATCAAGCCTTTGGCTCGTACCAAAACTACCCAAATATCCTCCCAACATTTTGAACATCATTATAGAGGCCTTATTTTAGTCAGAAAGCCATCTTAAAGAACCCTTTTGATCAAATAAAAAGGAAGAACCCGAAGAAGAGATAATATTTCAACACCTCTTTCAAGTTATTTTCTTCTTCCACTTCCTCTTTCATTGTTGTTTCCATTATAAAATAAAAACACCATTATCTTATATAAACTTTGATTTTATTATAAATATGGTACAACCATATTCATTATTCTATCCATCCTTTGAATAACATGTCACCATACGTGTGTACGTACAGCTTACCGTCTCCACGTCGTGGTGTAATTGTTATTCAAAACATTATTATTTGGATAGGTATAATAATGATGTTTAATTGATGTAAATAGTAAATATAAAATGATAATGATTCTGTATATGTGATATATTATCCAATTATATATTATTTTAATATAAAAAGAATTATATTGTCGCTCGTGCGTATGTACGGATTGCCTTCTCCACGAACACGATGAGATTCATTCCCCATCATATCCATTCAAGAATAATTTTCATTATATGATTAAAAATAATGTTTAAAGACTTAATATCATTCTGAATATGAATAGGATACATCTTATCCATAAAAAACACTACTTACGTAACAAATTATATAAAGTGAAATGAATCAGTTGACACCTGAAACGACGATAATACTAAAATATTATTAACATCCAATGATAAAAGATCATATATGATATGATATTAATGTATTTAATTCTTGTATAATTTAATAAAAAATATTTCACCATTATACATGAGGTTAACCTACCCATGACCAAGGAAAAGTACAAGGTAAGGATTAATTCAACAATCTCTTTATTATCTGAGGTTGTTTTTACATAAGTATCTACTAGGACCTCTTTATCATACACATACATGTTTCTTAAAAATGTATTTCAAAACATTTTTACTATTTTCTAGAAAATGGGTTAAAGTCATTTATACCCTTATTTGAACTTATATGTTTTGAAAGGAATCGTTCAGTCGTTTTCCATACACGGTGCTTTACGACCTTTTCGAGAAAATTAAGGTAAGAATGTTTTTTTTAACTTATATGGTGGGTGCAGTTATTATCCTCCATTATAACATTGTCAAAGATTCCCTTACAGGATTATAAGAATATTTTTAAAATAAATGTTTTCTTTTATAATTACGTAACTTTATATGATTTCCAAAAAAGAAAAAGATATTTCTCTCAAATAGTTTTGATTTCATCTATGTCAAAATCCTTTGATGGATTTTATAATTGTTTGAATTCGATTCATTATGATACAATTATTCCATATTGTATTGAAGGGTTTGTGATATGTTTGAGTGGGGATTTGTTATTTTTATACCAATCATGGTTTATGGTTAAAGTATTGACATTTTTTATGCTAGTTTTAATATGAATATTTATGTTATATTTCAACATTTTCATATGAGGAATATATTGGAATTAGTAAGTGACGGGTGGATCCCACTATAGCTCCTCGATTCATTGGTAGGTCTCATGAGACAAACTAGTGTCTTGGCAAAAGGTCTTGACAAAATCTTATTTGTAGTCTTGGCACAAGGCCTTGACTATGTGGTTATGAAAGTCTGGAATTATGCATTCCGTCATTATGAAAGTGGCTATTGATATTACATTTGATTATTAGACTAGTAGAATATCCATGTGAGTAATTAAATAGTATTATTTTGATTTTATCATTTCCATATTATGTTGAAGTTCATGTTTAAAAGGCTTTTGTTTTAGTCTTATAAATTTCCTTAAATGTTTATGCTTATTTATGAAAGTTTTCAATATATTGTTATCCTTAATGATCATCTGAGATCACCCCTTTCAATGTTTCATTTTTTCTTGGATGCGAACAAGTTAATTATGAGTGACTTATAGGCCTAATATAGGAGGCTTGGATGTTTCTAATGGAATAAATTAGTGTTGTATTTCTTTTCAAGTTGTAAAGTTGAGATTCATGTATGTAATCTATTTTCCAATACCACTAAACAGATTGGTCCATTAGGAGATGATTCCTTTTAATCAGACCAATGTTACATAATAATAAACCGTCTACGGGTAACCAGGGTCGAGGCATTATACTTTCTATCAATAATGGGTAAATAAGAACCCAAATGAATATATTAGAGGAATAGGGAGATGTTTCAACTATAGAAAAAGAAGGACAAAAATCATGTAACATTAAAAGGAAAAAATAAATGTTTAGTTAACACAATGGATGAGAATAAAAGCCTCCCTAAGACACCATAGATGGATGATTGCTTTAAATGTAGAATGAACTGGAAATTTGAAAATCAATATCCAAATTGGGAATCTCCCAAAGAGAACTAGCAAAGTGGTATGATTAATGGTTATATTTTTGATAATGATGATACTATAAGGGAAATGTGAAGGGAAGAGGTATTAGGTAATATGATGAGTTGTCCTTGTTAATGGCTTAAGGATGAGGTGGAATAATCAAATTTTTTATGTATTTCTATTCATAAATTTTAAATTGTGAAATATATAATGATTTCCCAGTTTATGCTTTACTCTAAGGATCTACAAAAATATGTTGAATGGTTCTGATGGACTAGAAATGTTATTTAATGTAAAAGTGATATTCATTGGAAATATTTGATTAAGGGAAATATTTCCATTAATATTTTCCTCATGTTGAGATAATAATATTTGGATAAAGATATGTTCGATATAAATAAGTAAATTGGATGATACTGATTAACTTGGAACTAATAGATGATTTTTTGAAAAATTGGTTTGTGCTATCATGGATTCTAAGAACCTAGGTTTTTAGAATGTGTCAAAATCCCGACCCTGTTTGAAATTTTGACTTTTTCTTAGAAAACTGGGAGAATCTGTGATGTTCTAGAAATTTTCATATTACATGCCATGTACTCCAAAGTACATGGAATGTGTATGTTAGGCATGTACTAGCAGCCTGGTGGACGAGTACAAGTCATGTGTTGACTGTGTAAAAATTTCCTTTTACACTGAGTGTAGTGTTACTTGACATATCATGTATCTTCCTTCTACGTACCTGCTAAATATTAATCGTGTATTAACTAGTGTGGTGTGTCCAAGTTGTGTGGATACCTCCTCTTAAGTCAGAGTATGGAAAAAGCCACTATACTGTGTGTAGTCCTTCATACAAGCCATGTACTTTTATTTTTAGTCTCTTATATGGCATATCATCGCGCCTAATTTCTAGATCTATCTTATTATTCCTAGTTTTTTGAGTTTCATACTTCAGGAGGATGAGAACTTTTCTTCTCCTAGAATCATCATATGACATCCATTCTTCAATCTGTTAGTGGATACAGGATACCATCGAGAAGGCTAAACCCATGCACCCTCTTATGTTCTAGTTTCCTTGTCTCACACACCACAGTTTCCATTCGAGCATAATTTCAAGGAATTGAAGAAAACATTTATCTAGGAAGATCAGCTTCGAATTAGAGCTCAATGTCAGATGTGCCTACGTCTATGAGTCTTAGGTAGGTGGTTCATACATTGTTTCTTATTTCCATGGACATTTGGGGTTGCGGATTTTTATCATGGCTTTGGGATTCGAGAGATACCATTTATTAATTATATTTAATTGACTATGTTCATTGTGGGGTGCAGTTCCGTATTCCATTATCTTAGTTCTGCTAGAGAGAGGCAAGGTTAGAGGTGGTTTCTAATTTGGGGCATTTTGGTCGGGGTTCGAAAATGATTATTATTGAACTGTTTTGGTTAAACTGCTATGTATAAACATTTTATGCTTGATTAAGGGAGAACATGGCTTGTGCAATTAAACTGTTTAGTTTGTTTCACTTGTTAGAAGTATTTATTTTGATTTTATATGTGTGATGTGTGATATTCCATATGTTGAAACCATTGGGTTGTGTCGGGCATGGCCTAGGTATTGTTGAGTGATGCTGATCACAGGTTGGGCATGGCCCTGATTACATTGGGTGGTACTGACCATAGTATTGGGTGCCATGGAGGTTGTCTTGAGGTAGTGTGACTGTCAGGATGGTCATGTCCTGAGTTATTTGGATGTAGAATCCATCATACTTGAGCAACATGGTCATAGGGGAACAAGGTGTCAAAGATGTTGTGGCTTGGGAACTGATTTGGGTGATTACTTCTCACTCGGAACATTGAGTAGTGTGCACATAGATAGATTTTTTGATGAGTTGGTCTTGACCACTCATTGGGTAGAGGCTGCCGATAGATGTGGTTAGATATATCTGGTTTGAGGTTTCTAACCATAGGAAGCAAAGTGGAAGGTGAGGAGTCTTCCGGGGATAGAATTGAGGCTATCGGGTTGGTGGAAGAGGATTTTCGTGATTTGTGGGAAAACATCATTGTCCCTCTGATTACTAATTTTAGGGAAGTCATTGTTGTCCCTTTGGTTACTAACTTGACGGAAGACATTGATGTCCCTCCCGTTCCTATTTGAGGGCAGGCATCTCTTCTCCTCTGATTGTTGTTCCATGGGAAGGCATGGGCTTTCGATGAAGGTTACTATTTATTGGGTGTGTCTCCAGGACATCTATACTTGATACATGAGGTGTGAGGAGGAAGATTGTGTCGGGTTACATGATAGAGATTCTAGTGTTGGCCAAATAAAGTGACACACCATGGTGGTTTCTGAGAACCAATGGAGTTTACGTTTATTTGTGCATCGTACTATTTATTTCATTCCTTATAAATGAATTCCTACTAAAACACTTATACTAGGTACGCAACATTGGGTGGTATCCTATTGAGATTCATCTCAAACCCTATATGGGCCCTTTGGGACACGAGTAGACTTAATGGATTTAAGTGCATGAAAGAGACCAGCTTCAGGAGATGGATTGTATTAGCTGTTTCATGGAGATTGCATGGGCGTTGAGGTCATACCAAGCTGGAGATTATTTTTTTAGTCCTTTTTTTCTGTTTCAACATGCTTACATTAATATGTAGAAACTTTTGGTTAGACATTAGATCCATTTATATATATATATATATTGACATGTATGACAAGTTATAGATGCATGATCATTTTTTAGTAGTTGTTTCAATTGATTACTGACATGTTTTCTATTTACTTTCCGCTACTTTTATTTCTATTTTTCTTCTGTTGTTTATCTACAATTGATTGTGCTTCAGCTCTATAGGTCTTGTTTGAGTCTACTATGTCGTTTATTTTCATTACATGTTATATATTATTTCTCAAACTAGTGACATTATTATCCTCTAAGAGGGTATATCATCCCTACTATACCTATCAGACCTTCTCTACTAGTCGGCAGCCTTTAGCGTTCGGTGAGGTGCACCTAATGTAGTAACACTCGACCCGTTTAGCACTATTTGGGTGGTCGTTCAGGTCTGGGATGATACAATGTTGTATCATAGGAGTTCTTGATAGGGATTTAGTAGTAGTGTTTTTCTAGCTACTAATGAGATTGCGATTTCTCTTTTTATTTCTACTAGTTTACTATTTGGGATATGGTGGACAAGAGATAGGTTGTAATTGGAAATGGATTTCTAGCATGTTCTTGGGTTCCTGCATCCCTAGGTACAATGTATGGACCATGATTCCTTGGGGGGGGGGATTTTTGTTTTTATTTTTTTTAGATTATAGTTTATATGATTTCAACCTTGATGGCTCACTTGGTAGGTGATGTTATTTATTGTGATATGTGATCCTTGACCTGGTGCGGTAAGTGAAAATTGGACCTTTTCCTGGTATGGAAAGGGGTGATTGTTTGGCTTTTGGTAGGAACATTTTTAAGGTATTTCAATTTTATAACTGCATGTATTCTTTGTGAAGTGATAATACCATGTGAATAATATGAATTTTCATGCTATATATGCTTTTGAAATGTGAAGGGTGAAAATCCTGATAAAATTTCTTGTTAATTGCAATGTAATATTCCATGCTTTATATATATTTTTATATTTTCATTTGGTAGAGGATTTGGGTCTGGATATTGTACTAGAAGTAAGGTGTTATGACTGAGGTGATATTCATCATCATGATTGGGAAATTGGGTTGTTAGTGTGAGGCAACGTTGGTTTTTTGGATGGGCATGGCCTGAGATACTTTTGATACTAGGCTCTATTGAGGGTGGGTAAGGAGGCCATGAGGCCGAGATGCCATGGGCATGGGTTGAAATATGGGAGATTAAGGGTAGTTGTTATATGAAACCTCTTTACTAATTTCCTTGTCTATGTTGAATATACTGTATAAATATATGGGTTGTCTAGCTATGATGGTATTCAGTGGGTTCCTCCAAGATGATTCAGATGGAGCGTCTGGAGAGAGATGGAACAGTGTCATAAGACTAGGATCAGGGTCTGGATCTGGTGTAGGAAGATCATGATCCATATGTACAGGCTCAGGGATATGATCAGGTTCAGGATCCAGTGTAGGCAGGACAATATCCTACTTGGGCAGCGTTTAGGTTGTGGCTCAATAAGAAGCTCCGAACTGGCCTGGTACATGTCTTGTAGGGGATCGACAGAGGTACACAATGTATAGATCCATTTATGGAATATCTGACGTGGTAATTCCAGTCATAGAACCCACCACTCTTTTAGTGTGAGGGTGGTCTATAGGTTGTTGAGAACTATATAGATGTCATGCAGATGATCTTCAAGCAGTTCGAGATGCCTCTTGGGTGGAGGGTCAAGCTAGCGATGTACATGCTGAGAGGATCGGTGAATCGTTGGTGAGATGTGCATGTTGAGGATTGCGGACAGGAAGGGCTAGAATGGAAGGACTTCAAAGACGTTTTCTTCAAGAACTTTTACCCAGAGACACTGATGGAAGAGAGACCTCGAGAGTTCTTGAGCCTTCAGGAGGGCGACATGTCTGTCATGGACTATGCTCTAACTTTCACTAAGATGTCTCAATTTGCACCCAGTATGGTACGAGATGACTCGGAAAGAATGAGACACTTTGAGGATGGATTATGAAATTCCATTCGGATCCAAGTAAATATATTCATGTTGGGTTTGTTCTCATAGATGGTGAATCGTGCACTCATAATGGAGGGAAATGATAAATAGTGGTCTCACTTAGGACAGACAATGACTTCAGGTCATGGTTAGAATAGCAAGAAACGAGGTCGATATGAGTTTCAGTAGGTCAGTGAGGCCAAGGACTCAGCTAGACCACCTCATAGCAGTTCATCAATGGTTTTCTTTCAGTTTGGATAGCTAGGTAATATCTGGACTCATTGCGATAGTCCTCCAAAGGAGTGTGACACATGTGGATAGGTGGGGCCTCTTGAGAGTTTCTAGAGGCAACCTTCTCAAACAGCTGGTAGGTAGGGACTGGGAAAGACTATAGAATATGGGGTCGGATCAGGGTCCATACTAGGTGATGGTTACGAAGGTTTAGCTACACCTAGAGGATGTGGTAGAGATAGTGGGACCCAGCTGACGGGTTAGTGGTCGGTGACTGGAACAACACCGTAGGGAGTTCAAGCATCAGGCAGTCATACTTCAGGCTAGGTTCATGTCGTGGAGCTGCCATAGGATGAGAAGGCTGGTGAGCCAATGACAGTCAGAGGTACACCATGGGTGTCACCATTATTTTCATGTTTTATTTTGGCATGTCCTATTAAGGCGTGTCTGGATTGAGTGCACGTGGTTCACATGATTTAGTTGGACTTACTAGATGCTTGTCAGTGGGTTTTGTGGAATATTGAGTGTGTGATATATTTGTTAATATGCATGAGATGTGTGGCATCAGGAGCATCGAGGATGCGGGTTACATGAGGTTTCGTGGGCATCCAGTCATCGAGGATGTAGGTTACTTAAGGTGCCAAAGTTATTGGGGCATAGAGGATGTGGATTACCTTAGGTTCATGGCACTAGGTTTAGATTTGAGAATCCATGGGATGCAGGACCCCATGGAGGCAGACACCATGCGGTGTGAGATATTATTGGGTGTCAAAAATAAAATGGGATCACCGATGAGGGGAAGGGGTGATGATGCATCATGGGAGGACCATGGGTCCAAAAAATAGGTCGTTCTACCTTTTCTTGTTTTGAGTTTTGTCAGGTTGAGACTGAGTTAAGAAATTCCTAAGGTGGGGAGCCTCATGAATAATTTAGACAGAACCATTAAAACTGGGTTAGTCTAGGTTAATTTGACCAGAATGGGTATGTTTGGCGCTATATCAAGGTTTCTTTTGATAGCTCGGGGATGAGATATGATAATGTGGGGAGATCGTAAGAACTCGGGTTTTTGGAACGGGTCAAAACCCCAACCCTATTTGAATTTTGAACTTGTTCTGAGAAAACTGGGAGAATATTGGAAGTTCTAGAAATTTCCAAATTACACACCTTGTTCTCCAAAGTGCACGTTGTTTGTATTTTAGGTGTGTACTAGCCACATGCTGGCCAAGTACATGTCATGTAGTGATCGTGTAAAACATTCCTACTACACATCGTGTAGTGTTACTTGACATGTCATGTATCTTCCTTTCCTTACTGGCTTAATCATACCCATGTGTTGACCTCTGTGACGTGTCCAATCCATGTGGCTACCTCCGCTTAAGTGGGAGTTTGAAAAAATCCACTACACGGCATGTAGTCTTTCATAAACTCACTGTAATTTTATTTTTAATCACTTATATGGAAGAGTTTCGCGTCTAATTTCTAGATATATCTTCTTCTTCCCTAGTTTCAGACTGTGATGCTCTGGGAGGCCGAGAACATTTCTTCTCCTAGAATCACCATACAACGTCTGTTCTTCAATATATCGGTGGCTGTGAGATTTCGTCGGGAAGACTAAACCCACGCACCCGCTTTCTTTCTAGTTTCATTTTCTCAGAAACCATAGTTTCCATCCTAGAAAAATTGCGGGGATTTGATGGAAAAGTAGATCTACAAATATCAGATTTGAATTGGAACTCAATATCGGACGTTTCTTTGTCTATGAGTCTCAAGAAGGTGGTTCATACCTTATTTTGTGTTTTTTGTCATTTGGGGGTTCCATCTTTTTAGCAAGACATTGGGTATTGTGAGAGACCATTGTTTAATTATATTGAATTGACTGTATACATTTTGAGATTCCATTGGGTATTCCAATATCCTTTTTATGCTTGAATGAGGTTGGATTAGAGGACATTTCTCATTTACGGCATTTTTTCAAGGGGTTCCAAAATGAGTATAATTGAACTGTTTTGATTAAACGATTGTGTATAAACTTGTTATGCATGATTAAGAGAGAACATGGAAAATACAATTCAACTGTTTAGTTTGTTTTTTCTGTTATAATTATTTCTTTTGAATATATTTATGTGATGTGTGATATTGCATATGTTGGAACCTTCATGTTGTGTTTGTCCAGGCCTGTGTATTGTTGAGTGACGATGATCACAAGTTGGGCATGGCTTAGATTACATTAGGCAGTACTGACCACGAGATTGGGAATCATGGGAATTTTCTTGAGGTAGTGTTATTGTCAGGATGGGAATGGCCTGGTTTACTTGGATGGTGAGGCCATATAACTTGAGATACATGATCATAGGGGAACAAGGTGTTAGAGATGTTGTGGTTTGGGAACTGATTTTTGTGATTACTGCTCACCCGGAACATTGAGTAGTGCGCACAAAGGTAAATTCCATGATGAGGTTGTTTTGAACACTTGTTGGGTAGAGTCCCCTAATATATTTGGTTTGCTATAATTGGTTTGGGGTTCTATTCCATAGGAATCCACGTGGACGGTGAGGAACCTTCAGGGGATAGTGTTGAGGCTCTCAGGTTGGGGTAGAGGCTCGTTGTGATTTTTTGGTAGACATCATTGTCCCTCCAGTTACTGATTTGAGGGAAAACATCATTGTCCCTCCGGTTATTGACTTGAGGGTAGATATCGATGTCCTTCTGGTTCCTATTTGTGGGAAGACATCATTGATCCTCCGGTTGTTGTGCCATGGGTAGGCATGGGCTTTCGAGCAGGGTTACTATTGTTTGGGCGTGCCTTCAGGATGTCAGTACTTGAGACATGAGGTGTCATGAAGAACATGGTTCCGAGTTACATGACAAAGATACGATCATTGGTCGAAGCAAGTGACACTCCATGGTGGATGATGAGCACCAGTGGAGTTCATGTTTACTGCTTTCCTTATAAATGAATGCATGTTTAAACACATATACTATGTAGGTACCATTGGGTGGTATCCTACTGAGATTCATCTCCCATAATGTAACATCCCTTCAGAACACGTAAAGACTTTATGGATTTACGTGCAGGAAAGAGACCAGCTTCATTAGTTGGATTGTATTAGTTGTTGCAAGGAGATGGAATAGACCTTGGGTCATGCCTAGCTGGAGATTACTTGTTTAGTCTCCATTTTTCTTGTTCCATCATGCTTACTTTAATATATAGAAACTATTTGTCATATATTGGTTCCATTTATATATATATTGACATGCATGACCTGTTAGGGATGCGGGCTTATTGTTTAGTAGTTGTTGCAATTGATTGCTGTCCTGACGTCTGTTTACTTTTTGCTGATGTTGTTTATATTTATATTATTTTGTTTATCTTCTATAGATTGTGCTTTCACTCTACAGGTCTGGTTTGAGTTTGCTTAGTCATTTATTTCCGCTGAATGTTATATATTATTTCTTAGACTAGTACCATTTTTATCCTTTGAGAGGGTATAGCCTCCCCACAATAATTATCAGACCATCGCAGCTCGTCGGCAGCCTTTGATATTCGGGGAAGTGTGACTAAGGTTATAACACTCGACCCATTTAGCATTTTTTGGGTGGTTTTTCAAGTCTAGGATGTTACATGGATGGGGTTTAACACATTTTTGTATTTAAGGAATATATCCAATAATCCTTTTAATAAGAAGTAATTATTGTTTTCAATGATGATTTTTGGTAATTACCATGTTTCAAGGTAATACATGTTAAATTTATTCTCATGTTTGGTGTGTGAAAACCAGGAGATACATTATGAAATATGGGTGATCAATGCTGAGCTATTTTTTTAGAAATTTAGGGACCATATTTTAAAAGTTTTAAACTTTCATCTTTAGTATGGTTTATAAGGGTAACCATTTATGTAATGTTATAAATTAAACTTCGAATGATGTTTCAGAGATAAAAGTATTATCTTTCCATATGAGGATTTATGCATATTGGATAAAATGTTATATCCTCTTTTTTATGATAAATACATATAGAATGACATGTAGTTATATTTATGGATCTCATGATCTACTAGTGCTTCATAAATGAAAAACACACCATCATTTCATAGAATAAGAGATTAATTGGAAATTGATCAATGCACTAAAAATGGTGACGTTGTCCCAAAATAATATATGTATATTTTCTCATGATAATTATACAACTTTTGTAAATATAGTCTTAAAATAAGGTGGTTTCATGTTATCAATATTTTTTGTGATATCAAGGAACTTTTTTAGGACTCTTTCGGTTCTGTATTTGTGGTCATTAACTTTCTCTTAACCATATTCTATATCACACTCCATCAGAACTTCATAATTATATTTCTCTTTCATGTTCATGTTTTCACTTTCTACCTATGTTCTCCTATATGGAAACCTAGTTATGACTAACTTGGGCAACCATTAGTTTTCTAACATTCCCTTTTTAAAGGAAGTTTTAGTACTCATTTTTATGTGGGTTTCTATGAAAGGATCATTAAATTATTAAACCATTAACAAACTAGCTGAATTTCAAAGGTGGTATTACATTAGGAGGGTAAAGTGTAACACCATAAGGTTCTATGGAAAAATTGAATTAATTTATTCTTTTTGATATTTTTCATTTCACACAACACTGAATATAGATTTTATTATATTGAAGAACTATTTTTTGCTTGCATTATACACAACACCAAGTTTATCTTGCACTACATGAAACACTTAGATTATATTTTGGTAAATGAAACACTATATTTATCTTATGTTAAGCACAATACTGAGTCCCTTCAATAGCTTGTGTTACACACAAGATTCAGTTTTACCGAACTACTATTTACTATTGATATTATTATTAAAATGTTATTATGATTATGACCGATCCATTTGAATGGAAGATATGAATGAGATTGACTAAATTTTGAAAATATGTTTTACACATGTATATAAAATAAATCATTTGGTTTTTAATTTTTTAGAAATTAAACTAGGAACTATTATAGAATAAAGAAAATTTTTTTCTAAGAAAACTATTTTTCTATGTACAAACACCATTTTAACACAATAAATTAAAAAAACAAATTTTGAGGATTTTTTTAAAAAAAATTATATATTATATATTCAATAAAAATTGAAACTCGTCAAATATATTTTAAATGCATAATATAAAAATAAATCAATTTTTATGTATAGAAATTTTTATTTTTTAAAAAGTAATTTTACCACCATTTACTAGAGAACCATTTTATATATAATTTTTAAAACATTTATAATTTTTATTTAAAAAAGAACCTTATTTTTTAAAATATTAATATCAAAATTTACATTTGGTGAATTTTTAGTATTTCACTGAGAAGTTTCATTTTTTGGTGAATATTGAAAAATACTGAATTTTAATTGAAAAATATATTTTAATCAAATTTAATTAAATAGTAAAATTATAATTTTAATTGTTTTTAAAGTAAATTTATATAAATTGTACATATGTTAATCCAATTTAGTTCATTGGAATCAATTTCATATTTAAATTGTATATAAAAATAATTCAAAAAATTTAAAATTTCAGTTAAAAAACTTGTTGTTTCCTCCCGTCTACAGCATTATTTTTAAATTAATTTTGACCACTTCGGTGTTGGGAATTTTGAAAAATTGATTCTATATTTGAATTAAAAATAATCCAAAATATCAAATGAGGTCAAATTATTTTATTACCAAAAATATTATTTAATGTGATTATAATTAATTATAGTGATTATAGTGAAAACGAGTTTACTTAGTGGTTAAACTTTAACATAAGGAACCAAGTTCCCTATAAAAATGTCCAAAAGACATTGGATGGACCTTTTTAGACTATATCCTTCCATGGATCAAAAATTGAAAATCATTTTTGACACATGATGTAAGGGATACCTCTTAATAGTGTTTACCTTTTTATATTTATAAGTTCTTTCCTCCTCCTCCACTATAAAAGACTCAACCCCATCACTTCAACATACCTGTAAAGCCCTTTAGATCATCCAAAACATTCACAAATAAGATCCATACTTCTCTCCATTCAACATATAATTATAAATTTTGTCATTAAAAAACAAGTTAGTCCTTTGGTGAAATGAAAAAATTAATTAACCAAAGAAGAGTATATTTGAATGTGTACAATGAAGTTTAATACTTGATGTAAGGGTTTTCCCATATCACTTTTATTTATATGAGATACAAGATATTTTCACCACTTATTGTTATTATGTGGTGTACATGCTACACTATAACATGTTAAATCATGAATTTCATTTATTTCATTGTATTTAATGTTTCAATAGATGTTAGTCTTTCACAGATCCCGTGATTAAAAAGTTACTCAAGCGGTAAGGGGATTTCCAGTATCACTTTTATTTCCTCAAGACTTATTCCATATTCACCACTCATTTATTTTGGGTTGTGTATATACTTCCCATGAATGAATTATATTATTACTATCCTTACATTTAATGGTATTTATATATCTATTTTATGATCTTTCTTTCATGGGGTTTACGATTCAAAAGTTATCGAATCAGTAAAGTTTTTTTGTATCCATTTTCCTTCTTTGAGACACATGTTATTTCATGCACCTATATTATTTTACAATGTGTATATACTACCCCTTTGAAATTTTATATCATGATTCTCTTTATTTTCATGATATTCAATTCTTCATGTAATGTTATTTTTCATGGGGATTGTGATTAAAAGTTACCAAAGTGGTAAGAGGTTATTGCTACTATCTCATCATTTATTGGGATTGTTTATGATTATGCTTACATTGATGAAATCATATGATATAGCTCTCAAAAAATATCATGAATTTTTTTAAGCTCTGTTTATTCATGATATTGTCATTTAATAGCACAATTTTCCCACTATTTAGTTTTTAACATAATTAAGGAAGTGTTTTTAATAAAATATATCTTTTTTCTCTCTTTATTCATAAATACGTTTTATTCAAAAACCATGCTTCAAAAAAAATCAAAAAAACATTCAGTGATATTTTTATCTCATTTTCAAGGAAAATGGTATTAAAAGTTTCTTATGTAATTAAAATGTTATCAGAAGTATTTTTATGCTTTCTTAATGAGTTTTCAAATATATTTTCAAATAAAAAGTTTCAAAAATGTTTTAAAGATTCCTTTATAAGTTCTCAAATATATTTTCAAGGAAAAGGGTTTAATTTTTTTTCAATACTCTTTATATGTTTTCAATTCAATATTCTATGAAATGTTTTTTAAAATGTGTTCATGATTCCTTTATAATTTTTAAAAGTTATTTTCTATGAAAATGTGTTTTTAATGTGTTTTATATTTTAAATTTTTTTTCAAATAGAAAATTAAATTTTCATCAGGAAATGTTTTAAATGATTATAAAATTTTCATAAAAAGTTTCCAAAGTAGTTTTCAAAGAAAATTATTTTGAAAATGTTTTATGTTGTAATAATTTATCATCAAAGAAAAATTATTCCCCTTACAAAATTCTCTTAGTGATCTTTCAAATTCCATCCCCATAAAAGATGACATAATTTGATATAGTTTATGATTTACTTGGGATATGATCTAATGACACCATTATTATTATTTCAATAAATGTTTATTATTTTAATTACTTTTTGTTTATAAAATATGTTTCTCATCCATTGGTTATACCATGACAATACGCTTATGAAACCAACTTTATTTCAGGTGTTATTAAATGATGAAATAATTATTAAACTTGTCTCATTAACACAAGTTATGATATGATAAAATTTTTATGATACCCATTTAATTTCTTGGGTTATGAAATTATGTTTATGAAACCCATCTCGTTTTTATGGTTCATGATCTGATAAATGTTTTATTATCATATGGAACACGTATATATGATTTGATTATGTGATGGGTGGGATCTATATATCCCTCCAATGCATTAGTTTACGAGTTATATCTCATGAGATGATGATCGGAAACAATATGATACGATTGATCCACTATGACAATAAGGGTAAACCGGATTCACTATAGGAAGAAGGGTAAACCCGATACACTATGGGAAGAAGGGGAAATATAACGACCCACACTTTACATACATTGTTAATACTTCAAAATTGAAGCACACTTATTACAACATATGACAAAACCACAAAGGACCGTATAGGTATAGTGTCTTTAGAAACTGGGAAACATAAACAACTGGTTCATAAATCTTCTACAGTGTCTCCCATTTATTTCATCATATCTAGGGTCCCTTTTAGCATATTCTACTTAATATCCATCTTCCTGACCTGGGAAAAGAAAACATAAAAGGGTGAGCTCAAATGCTCAGCAAGGGCAAATAAAGGAAATAAAAATCATATCATATCTTTATGAAAATCAAAACCTGCAAAAGAGATCATAATATCTTAACATGGAATAAATCATAGAAGTGAAAATGAGATCCCCATAATCATAACATAAAACTAGAAACTTTGTGGAATGCACACATAATCATGGAAAATCATTTCTTCTTAGTCATGACTCATTTCCAAGACTATCTTAGTGGACAAAGTCCCTTTCTGAACCGAGTTCGCTCCTCGTTTCAGTCCTGTATCACTGAACCGAAATAACCTTTCGTTCCAGCCATGTCTATCTCATGAGATATAAAATCATTACCCAATGCATTGGAGGGAGATATAGGTCCCACCCATCTCATAATGAATCCTTTCTTATGTGTGCCACATAATCATAAAACATACATCATCACATAACACATGTAACAAAAATGGGATTCTTGAAACATCATGACATCATAAATCAATTCATATAAGATAATGGAATTCATAAAAATAATTCCATCACAACATGATCAAATCAATGTAACAATAGGGATAAAAACAGAACCCTTTATTATCTTAGATGGAAAATAATTTTGATAAAACACTTGAACTTCATTCTTGAGGAAAATATCCTTTCTTCTTCAAAAACATTTTTCATTTCATAACATGTCATACAAATTTAAAATAAAAGAAGTTGATTAAAAATAAACTTGAAAAATTGTAAAGGATGCTTCTTGGAAATAATGTTTTAAAAATCCATTCATGCCGTATAAGTTAAAAAAAACATTCTTCGTACTTTTGTTGGAAAAGTCAAAAAGCACCTCGTATGAAAAACGTCAAAAGATTCCTTTCATATTTTTTACTAAAAACTCACCGAAGGGTAAAATTGGATTTAAACAATTGTAGTTGGATGGAAATAATATTACATTTTGATGAAACATGGATGTGGATGATAAAATACACCCCAGTAAATACTTACGAATAAACAATCTCGGATAAAAATGAGATTGTGATATTTCCCTTACCTTAGGTCCGATTTGCTTTGTTCGTGTCCGAAGCTCCTGTATAATGGTTTAAATAATGTTATTGACTTATTCCAGAATCATACATATTGATATTAGATCATATATGGTCATATTATTAGCTTCTTGTTAGTAATATTTCATTGTTACTTGTTACTCGGGTCTTTATAACTTTTTGTTCTTATGCGTGTTTTGTCGAATAAATTCTTATTCTTATCTTTAGGTTATAGATAATTCATTTCCAGAATGGTATTAGTGTAGTATATACCATATTAATTCATTCAATTCATTTATATAATCATTATGAAATGAAGATCATGTAGAACGAATCGCATCACATCGTGGAGACGGTATTCCGTACGTACGCACGAGTGATGATATCGTTCCTATGATCGTGGAATTGTATTGGAGTATATATATATATTATTTCAGTATCAATATTACTTAATAATAATCATATATAGTTACTCATTACACCATTATACCCATCCTTGTAAGGTGATGGTGGAAAATAGATTACACCACGGCGTGGAGACGGTATTCCGTTCGTACGCACGCGCGGTGATTTCATTTTTCCGTAGGATGGATAGAAGGTGAATTAGGGTTGTTTCATATTTATAATAACATATCAGTATGTAAGTAATACTGATGTTATTACTTTATCATGAAACAACTAAAGAAGAAGAAGTTGAAGAAGAAAGAAATTGAAAAGATCGGTAATGGATATTACCTCTTCTTTGGAACGCCTCTTTGAATCCTCCACTTAAGGAACTAAGATTGGTCTTTGGAGAAGACCATGACCTCTAGGATTATTCTAGGGAAGTGGAGAGGAGAAAATGTCAGGGGTTGGCCGAGCTTGAGTGCTCAAATTGGTGTGAGGAGGAGGGGGAGGAGGTGCCCTTTTATAAGGGAGGAGAGGGGCACCTTAGGAATATCTCAAAATATTATTTTATATTAAAGTCAAAATCGGTTTATAATGGTTCCAAAGGGTCTTATTTCGAATATAAAGTGGGGATGGGTCGAAATCCTATAAACCAATAGGATTTAGACAAGTTTAGGGTATTATTTTAACCTTATCAATTAGATTTAACTCTAAGTTAATTAATTTAACTTTTACCGTGTCTTTTTGTTTTCTTTCACTATATGGTTAATACACTTACTATAACATGCCAAACGAACCCCAAATTGTTTATTATTAATATATATATCCTTATCTAATTCATTTGGCCGAACCTTAGATTTTTAGGAATAAAATAACAATTAATAATATAATATTTGATTTAAAAACTATTTTGTGTCAATTTTGACACTATTTGATATATGATTTTTGTGAAAGTCATAACAGAATTATATGTTCGAACCAAGTTGATTAAATCAACATTAATATATCATAGTAACCTATAAAATTAGTGGGATTCATAAAAAGTCTTAAATTACATTTATTTTGGTATTTATATTATCAATTTTGTCAATATTTTATTAATAAGATAATTACTGCATCATCATTGTGTCATAAATAAATTAAATTATTTGATGTCTAAAAATTACAAATAAAATATCATCATGTAGGAAATCTTTTTAGCTTTCTAATGAATATTTACAATCGAATTTATCTTATGTATAACCCCATATTAAAAATGATTTACTTATTAAACGTTGATTTTAACTATTTTAACCCTTCTTTAAATAAATTAATAATAAATGTCCTATTCTAATCCAAGTGGGCCTAAATGGTCATATTTTATTCCTAAGTTTTTTTTTTGGTCGAATTACACTTGTCCAATAGAATTAGGACATGTGTTAGGGTAATATTGATATCATATTTACCCTTAGTTACCCTATTTACTATTAACCGCGGTAAAAAAAAGTAAAAAGTTACTATTCACCAAAAAATTATTTTCATCTCATTGAACCACATTTTAGTCCTTGATATTAACCGTGTCTCTCGGATTTTTGAAATTCCATTCACAGAAGCGGTAAAATTATGTTTTATGCAAAATTCAGTTTTTAACCTACCACTTAGTGGTTTCACTATTCATCAAAAATTGAAAGTTTTCAGAAAAATACCAAAATTTCACCCTAGGCTAATTTCGATATTCTGATTCCAAAAATGAAGTCCATTTTGAAAAATAAAATTTATAAAATTTCAAAAAGTGGTTATTACTATTCATAACGGCTAGTTTTAATAGCATATTGTTGTTTAGTGAAACTCGGTATTGCGTACGACGCAAGCTATCGAGGAAGGTCGCGATTGCGTGTAAAGCAAGCCAAGCAAGTGTTGTGTAGAAAAAGATTCCTTTGATGATTTATATAACATAAAAGTCTCGGGTGTTACATTCTACCCCCCTTAAAAAGAATTTCGCCCTCGAAATTCGTCACTTTGTAACAAACAAATGAGGATACTTCTCCCTCATCATATCCTCAAGCTCCCATGTAGCTTCTTCAAGTTGGTGGTTCCTCCATAAAACTTTTACCAAGCGAGTGGTCTTGTTTCGTAGGACTTTTTCGCTACGATCCAGAATCTATATCGGCTGTTCTTCATAAGAAAGATCTTGCTCCAGCGGTACAACTTCTGAGTTGAGTACATGTGAAGGATCTAGTATGTACTTTCTCAGGAGAGATACGTGGAACACATCATGAACTTGAGAGAGATTCGGTGGAAGCGCCAATCGGTAAGCTACCTTCCCAACACGATCCAGTATTTCAAAAGGACCGATATATCTAGGGCTCAACTTCCCCTTCTTTCCAAATCTCATAACCCTCTTCCAGGGAGATATTCGTAAGAACACTTTATCGCCCACTTCAAACTCTAGGTCTTTTCTTCGGTTGTCGGCATAACTTTTCTGTCGACTCTGAGCTGCTCTTATGTTTTGTTGAATAGATCTAACCTTTTCTGCCATTTCATCAACGAGATCAGGTCCTAATAGCTTTCTTTCCCCAACTTCATCCCAGCAAGTTGGAGTCCTGCATTTCATTCCATAGAGAGCTTCATAAGGAGCCATCTGAATACTGGAGTGAAAGCTATTATTATAAGAAAATTCCACCAAAGGTAGGTGTTGATCCCAACCTCCTTTGAAATCCATAGAGCAAGCTCTCAACATATCTTCTAGGGTTTGAATTGTTCTCTCAGACTGACCGTCTGTCTGGGGATGATAAGCAGTGCTGAAACTCAACTCTGTATCCAGAGTATGCTGAAGACTTCGCCCGAACTTCGAGGTAAATCTCGGATCTCGATCAGATATAATAGAAAGTGGTACTCCATGCAATCTTACCACTTCCTTTACATATATCCTGGCAAGCTGATCTAGAGAGAAATCCTCTCTAATAGGAATGAAGTGTGCAGACTTTGTAAGACGATCAACTATGACCCAGATAGCATTATTGCCTTTGGATGTTTTAGGAAGTCCTGTGACAAAGTCCATAGTGATGTTTTCCCATTTCCATTCGGGTATGGGTAATGGTTGTAACATCCCCTTAGACTTCTGTCTCTCAGCTTTAACTTGTTGACAAACCAAGCATCGAGAGACATATTCAGCAACATCTCTTTTCATGCCATCCCACCAGAAGTACTCTTTCAGGTCCCTATACATCTTCGTGCTTCCAGGATGAATAGAGAATGAAGAACTATGAGCCTCATCCAGCAGCTCTTTCTTTAATTCGGGGATGGGAGGAACGCAAACCCGATTCCTGAACTTTATTATCCCATCACAATCAAGGTTGAATTCAGGAACATTTCTCACCTTCTTTTGTAACTCGACATCTTCTTTCTGTGCCTCTTTAATCTTCACATGTATAGATGGTTGAACATTCATTTGAGAAAGATAAGATTTTTCCCCTTCCATTATAATTCCAAGATCCATCCTTTGTAAATCCATAAATATTGGATCTTTTGTGATCCTCATCATGGATAAACTAGCATGGTCTTGTCGACTTAATGCATCTTCCACCTTGTTTGCTTTCCCAGGGTGGAAATGGATTGAGCAGTCATAATCCTTAATCAGCTCCAACCATCTTCTTTGACGCATATTCAACTCCTTTTGTGTGAAAATATACTTTAAACTTTTATGATCAGTATAAATATCACACCTTTCACCATAAAGGTAATGCCTCCAAATCTTTAATGCAAAGATTACCGCAGCCAACTCCAAATCATGTGTTGGGTAATTTTGCTCATGGATTTTCAACTGTCGTGAGGCATAAGCTATCACCATATCATTTTGCATAAGAACACACCCCAATCCCTTCTTGGATGCATCACTGTAGATCACAAACCTTTCTCCACTACAAGGCAGTGTGAGCACAGGTGCACTGGATAACCTTCTTTTCAACTCCTTGAAATTCTCTTCACATTCCTCTGTCCAGACAAACTTAACTCCTTTCCGAGTCAACTTGGTGAGTGGATTAGATAATCGTGAAAAATCTTTTACAAAACGTCGATAATAACCAGCCAAACCAAGAAAACTTCGGATCTCAGTTACTGTTGTTGGTCTTGACCATCTTTCGATAACCTCTGTTTTTGCTGGATCCACAGATATCCCCTCTTTTGAGATTATATGACCCAAAAATGAAACTTTTTGAAGCCAAAATTCACACTTGGTAAATTTGGCATAAAGCTTCTCCTTTCTCAGGGTCTTCAATATAATTCTCAAGTGATCTTCATGCTCTTCCTTGCTCTTTGAATAGACAAGAATATCATCTATAAAGACTACCACAAATTGATCAAGATAGTCTCTAAAGACTCTATTCATTAGATCCATGAAGATAGCAGGGGCATTAGTAAGACCAAATGGCATCACTATAAATTCATAGTGTCCATACCTTGTACGGAAAGCTGTCTTTGGTATATCCTCCCTTTTGACCCTTAATTTATGATACCCTGAACGAAGATCAATCTTGGAAAAGTATTGAGCTCCGCGTAGTTGGTCAAATAAGTCATCAATGCGTGGGAGAGGATATTTGTTCTTGATAGTGATCTTGTTAAGTTCTCGATAATCAATGCAGAGTCTCATTGATCCATCTTTCTTCTTAACAAATAGAACAGGTGCTCCCCAAGGTGACACACTAGGGCGTATGAATCCCTTATCAAGATTCTCTTGGAGTTGCTTCTTCAATTCCTACAACTCAATTGGGGCCATTCTATAAGGTGTCTTTGAAATAGGCAAAGCACCCGGTACGAGTTCTATTGAAAACTCAACTTCACGATTTGGTGGAAGACCCGGCAATTCCTCCGGAAAGACATCATCAAACTCCCGTACAATGGGCATATTCTTAATCGTGAGTTTCTCACCAACCATTTGAGATAAATAACCTTCATTTAGTGGAATCAATACCCATAAGATGGAAGAAATTTCCACTGGAAGTTTATGTTCATCCTTGCATTGGTATACGATCGTAGATTGATCTGGAATATGAAATGTGACTTCCCTTCTTTGGCAATTGATATGAGCTCCATGTAGAGAAAGCCAATCCATGCCAAGAATCACATCAAATTCCACTAAAGGAAGGATCACAAGATTTGCAGGAAGCACTTTCCCACAAACTTAGATCGGAGAAGAATTATAAACTTTTGATGCGATTGATGTGCCATTAGGTGTTGTCACAGCTAACTCAACATCTAATTGTTGAGGTAGTACGGTGATACCCTTAGAAAAGTCTTCAGAAATAAAAGAGTGGGTGGATCCAGAATCAAATAAAACATTTGCTACTTTAGAGTGGATGGTAAGTGTACCTTTCACCACATCGTTATCGTACTCCACCTCGCTGATAGAAATTGCATGTGACTTTCCTTTGTCTTTAGCCTTAAGAGTTTGTTGACGTCGACCATCATCATCAACCCTTGGATTTGGGCATTGATTGGCATAATGCCCCATCTCCTTGCACTTGAAACATTGAAGTGTAGCAGGTTCATTCTGTGTATCCCTTCCTTTGTTTGCATCATTAGACATCTTCTTCCCATTATCACGGCATTCAAATGCCCGATGACCTTCCTTTCCACATTTAAAACATTTAATTGTCCCTTTAAGACAACTCCCTCCATGTTTCTTTCCACACTTTGAGCATAAGGGGAAGTTCATCTTCTTTTCCGTGTGCTCTTTAGATTTTTCTTTGAGTTCCATCTTCCTCTTCTTATCAAACCCATGTGACTGATGGGTTACTCCAATCTCCATCTCGACTTTGAGAGCACATCGAACAATTTCTTCGTAGCTATTGAAGTCCCTTATGGCTAACGCCCTTCGAAGACTTGGTTTTAAGCCACTAAAGAATCGATCGATCTTACTCTCAGGTTGGATAATAATACCAGAAGCATACCTTGCAAGTCTTGTAAAATTTGCTTCATAGGTACTAACAGATTCATCATCCCTTTGCTTCAGTTCAAGGAACTCTTTCTCCATCTTTGTTCGGAGAATACGAGGGAAGTACTTATTGAAAAATAAGTTCTTGAACTCGTCCCATTCCATAGACTCAATTTCATCCCTTTGCCTCGTATTCTTAACAAGATTCCACCATTGATCCGCATCTCCTTCCAAACGATACACTGCTAGGATGACTTTATCATGCTCAGAACATTGAAGAACTGAAAATATCTTTTCAGTAGTACTAATCCATTGTTCAGCAACTAATGGATCAGTAGACCCGCTGAAAGATGGTGGACGCTGCCTCATGAAGGATTCAACAGAATGTTGCTCCCTCCTTTGTTCGTTTGGAAATCCTGCATGATTCATAGCTTGAGAAAGTTGTGTGAGCATGGCTACAAGATTTTGCATTCCAGCTCCCATATCGTTTGGTTGCTCAGGGGGACAATCATTGCATTGCCCATCGCATTCCGCATTAACACGGTTCCTTCGGGTTCCAGCCATTGACTAAAACCAAGAAGAATAGTGTGAGCAACACTAATTATAATAGGAAACCACATAATTCAGGAATAAAATTTTCATGCTTAAGGTCTTATCCTAGGTTATTCAAGGCCATTTCTAAAACACTAAGATTGTGTTCTATGCTTAGACTTATCCTTAGGGTTCTTACTAAGGCTTTCACATCCTAGTTTCCAAAGGTTGACTATACCTTTCCTCTGATACCAACTATAACAACCCACACTTTACATACATTGTTAATACTTCAAAATTGAAGCACACTTATTACAACATATGACAAAACCACAAAGGACCGTATAGGTATAGTGTCTTTAGAAACTGGGAAACATAAACAACTGGTTCATAAATCTTCTACAGTGTCTCCCATTTATTTCATCATATCTAGGGTCCCTTTTAGCATATTCTACTTAATATCCATCTTCCTGACCTGGGAAAAGAAAACATAAAAGGGTGAGCTCAAATGCTCAGCAAGGGCAAATAAAGGAAATAAAAATCATATCATATCTTTATGAAAATCAAAACCTGCAAAAGAGATCATAATATCTTAACATGGAATAAATCATAGAACTGAAAATGAGATCCCCATAATCATAACATAAAACTAGAAACTTTGTGGCATGCACACATAATCATGGAAAATCATTTCTTGTTAGTCATGACTCATTGCCAAGACTATCTTAGTGGACAAAGTCCCTTTCTGAACCGAGTTCGCTCCTCGTTTCAGTCCTGTATCACTGAACCGAAATAACCTTCCGTTCCAGCCATGTCTATCTCATGAGATATAAAATCATTACCCAATGCATTGGAGGGAGATATAGGTCCCACCCATCTCATAATGAATCCTTTCTTATGTGTGCCACATAATCATAAAACATACATCATCGCATAACACATGTAACAAAAATGGGATTCTTGAAACATCATGACATCATAAATCAATTCATATAAGATAATGGAATTCATAAAAATAATTCCATCACAGCATGATCAAATCAATGTAATAATAGGGATAAAAACAGAACCCTTTATTATCTTAGATGGAAAATAATTTTGATAAAACACTTGAACTTCATTCTTGAGGAAAATATCCTTTCTTCTTCAAAAACATTTTTCCTTTCATAACATGTCATACAACTTTAAAATAAAAGAAGTTGATTAAAAATAAACTTGAAAAATTGTAAAGGATGCTTCTTGGAAATAATGTTTTAAAAATCCATTCATGCCGTATAAGTTAAAAAAAACATTCTTCGTACTTTTGTTGGAAAAGTCAAAAAGCACCTCGTATGAAAAACGTCAAAAGATTCCTTTCATATTTTTTACTAAAAACTCACCGAAGGGTAAAATTGGATTTAAACAATTGTAGTTGGATGGAAATAATATTACATTTTGATGAAACATGGATGTGGATGATAAAATACACCCCAGTAAATACTTACGAATAAACAATCTCGGATAAAAATGAGATTGTGATATTTCCCTTACCTTAGGTCCGATTTACTTTGTTCGTGTCCGAAGCTCCTGTATAATGGTTTAAATAATGTTATTGACTTATTCCAGAATCATACATATTGATATGAGATCATATATGGTCATATTATTAGCTTCTTGTTAGTAATATTTCATTGTTACTTGTTACTCGGGTCTTTATAACTTTTTGTTCTTATGCGTGTTTTGTCGAATAAATTCTTATTCTTATCTTTAGGTTATAGATAATTCATTTCCAGAATGGTATTAGTGTAGTATATACCATATTCATTCATTCAATTCATTTATATAATCATTATGAAATGAAGATCATGTAGAACGAATCGAATCACATCGTGGAGACGGTATTCCGTACGTACGCACGAGTGATGATATCGTTCCTATGATCGTGGAATTGTATTGGAGTATATATATATATTATTTCAGTATCAATATTACTTAATAATAATCATATATAGTTACTCATTACACCATTATACCCATCCTTGTAAGGTGATGGTGGAAAATAGATTACACCACGGCGTGGAGACGGTATTCCGTTCGTACGCACGCGCGGTGATTTCATTTTTCCGTAGGATGGATAGAAGGTGAATTAGGGTTGTTTCATATTTATAATAACATATCAGTATGTAATTAATACTTATGTTATTACTTTATCATGAAACAACTAAAGAAGAAGAAGTTGAAGAAGAAAGAAATTGAAAAGATCGGTAATGGATATTACCTCTTCTTTGGAACACCTCTTTGAATCCTCCACTTAAGGAACTAAGATTGGTCTTTGGAGAAGACCAGGACCTCTAGGATTATTCTAGGGAAGTGGAGAGGAGAAAATGGCAGGGGTTGGCCGAGCTTGAGTGCTCAAATTGGTGTGAGGAGGAGGGGGAGGAGGTGCCCTTTTATAAGGGAGGAGAGGGGCACCTTAGGAATATCTCAAAATATTATTGTATATTAAAGTCAAAATCGGTTTATAATGGTTCCAAAGGGTCTTATTTCGAATATAAAGTGGGGATGGGTCGAAATCCTATCATCCAATAGGATTTAGACAAGTTTAGGGTATTATTTTAACCTTATCAATTAGATTTAACTCTAAGTTAATTAATTTAACTTTTACCGTGTCTTTTTGTTTTCTTTCACTATATGGTTAATACACTTACTATAACATGCCAAACGAACCCCAAATTGTTTATTATTAATATATATATCCTTATCTAATTCATTTGGCCGAACATTAGATTTTTAGGAATAAAATAACAATTAATAATATAATATTTGATTTAAAAACTATTTTGTGTCAATTTTGACACTATTTGATATATGATTTTTGTGAAAGTCATAACAGAATTATATGTTCGAACCAAGTTGATTAAATCAACATTAATATATCATAGTAACCTAGAAAATTAGTGGAATTCATAAAAAGTCTTAAATTACATTTATTTTGGTATTTATATTATCAATTTTGTCAATATTTCATTAATAAGATAATTACTGCATCATCATTGTGTCATAAATAAATTAAATTATTTGATGTCTAAAAATTACAAATAAAATATCATCATGTAGGAAATCTTTTTAGCTTTCTAATGAATATTTACAATCGAATTTATCTTATGTATAACCCCATATTAAAAATGATTTACTTATTAAACTTTGATTTTAACTATTTTAACCCTTCTTTAAATAAATTAATAATAAATGTCCTATTCTAATCCAAGTGGGCCTAAATGGTCATATTTTATTCCTAAGTTTGTTTTTGGTCGAATTACACTTGTCCAATAAAATTAGGACATGTGTTAGGGTAATATTGATATCATATTTACCCTTAGTTACCCTATTTACTATTAACTGCGGTAAAAAAAAAGTAAAAAGTTACTATTCACCAAAAAATTATTTTCATCTCATTGAACCACATTTTAGTCCTTGATATTAACCGTGTCTCTCGGATTTTTGAAATTCCATTCACAGAAGCGGTAAAATTATGTTTTATGCAAAATTCAGTTTTTAACCTACCACTTAGTGGTTTCACTATTCATCAAAAATTGAATGTTTTCAGAAAAATACCAAAATTTCACCCTAGGCTAATTTCGATATTCTGAGTCCAAAAATGAAGTCCATTTTGAAAAATAAAATTTATAAAATTTCAAAAAGTGGTTATTACTATTCATAACGGCTAGTTTTAATAGCATATTGTTGTTTAGTGAAACTCGGTATTGCGTACGACGCAAGCTATCGAGGAAGGTCGCGATTGCGTGTAAAGCAAGCCAAGCAAGTGTTGTGTAGAAAAATATTCCTTTGATGATTTATATAACATAAAAGTCTCGGGTGTTACAGGAAACCTGATCCATTATGGTATGAATGGGAAACCTGATACACAATGGGAAATTGGTGTGTCCGAATCCACAATATAAAAATTCTTGGGAGTTAAACTTGATTACTATGATGTTAAGTGTGAACATTATCATATATTCACAATTCTTTGCGTATGCATGTTTGTATGTTTGTAAGTTTATGAAAAGGATTGATTTCATGTACTTAACTTAATGACTGAACCTATTTCTATTTATACATTTCCACAGTGATATAAATTGATGTGTGTGAAAAAATCTATGTCTTTTTCAATTTTTATGATATCATTACTCATGTTCATTGATTATCTTATGATTTATGTTTTATGAACTAAAAATCATTATCACATGACTCATGATTATGATCTTTTATATGCCAATTATGATCTTTAAATTTCATTATCATGTTGTCATACCCTTATGTCCATGTTAATCATACGTATGTCCTTTTTTTACACTTACTAACAATCCGAGATCACCCTTTATTATGTTTCCTTTCATTAGGATATGAAGAAATGTTTTAAGTAGGATTACTAAATAGGAAGATCTTTGGGAGAAACATTGAAGATATTTCACTAGTCTATAAAATTGTGTTCCAAGAATCGAAATAAACTATAATAGTTTCCCCCCGAGGTATGTACTTTTGTTATGTGGTGAATATTAATCAAAAAAAGATATAATATCCAAAAACATTATCCTGGGTTTCTATAATATGATTTAATGACACAATTATCATTATTTCCCTAAATTTTTTATGTGACGATGACAAGTTTTTTATGAAACCCATATCTACTCCATGTGTTTTTCTATGATGAAATGTTTTATGAAACCCATTTCTTTTAATGGGATCTAATATAGCTAATGTTATAAAACCTTATGGTGCACGAATTTATGGATCATGTGATTGGTGGGACCTATATCTACCACCAATGAATTGGGTAATGATTAATGTTATATGATCTCAAAAAGAACATTAGAGGTTATCCCAAGCCTGAAAGAGGGTACACAAGAGTTCATCCCAATACGATTGTAGGTACATGAGTTTTTAGCCTGATCTTAACATGTTATGAATGTCTTGGTGGATAATCATGACATAAGATTTTATATTCTTATGTGTATGCAAAAAATATATGTCTTCTGCTCAGGTTATTCTCTCATAGATCATGTTCTTTGATTCTCTTATGATTCTTGTATTATGAAATTATACTATATAATCCATGAAACGAGATTATGGTCTTTGAAATTTAGGGTATGATTCTCAAATTTTATTCTCTTTTTCTCATACCCTTAGGTCCGTGTTATACTTATGGATCTCCCTTGTTTACCCTTACTGAGCATCTGAGGTAACTATTTCTTATGGTTCCTTTCCCCAAGTCTTGAAGAAATGTATTACGTATGATATGCAAAAAAGGGAACTTTTTATAAAAAGGTCACTAGTTATAAATAATATCATGGGATATTATGAATTTTATCTATGAAATTTTTTTCCCAAGTTTCCCAAGTCACTATACATTTACGATCATCAGGTATGTGTTTGTGTAATGTAATAAGTTTTCATTAAAAATAATGTCATATCTATGTATAAAAATCATGGTTCACTATAGTTGGTATCATAAAAAATGTTTAATTAACCTTTGGAAACTAGGATGAGGAGACTTTAGAGAGATCCCTACGGATATTTCTAAGTTTATGTCCAAGGACTTCTCTAAGAATAAGCCTAAGGGTTAAGTAATGTATAGGAACATGTACATGAATTTAGGTAAAGGATTGAGAAAGTAATTTCCATGAATTTATATCTATGTATAGATACTATAGGTTTCTGTGACTCTGAAATAGAGTTACCTAGGGAAAATTACTCTAAAAATGGAATTTTTACCGAACTCAATCATCACCTAGTTCACAAAAACGGTATATCCTACACACCTAGTTTTAAACTCTGAGGAGATACGCTTTGGAAATTTAGAAACTCATTATGAACCATCATAAATTATTTAAATATATAATGGCCATGAGTGACCTAGATTTATCCTATGGTTTTATACATTTAAAATAAGTTTTAATGATTTAGAGACCCTATAAGTGATTTTTCCGGATTATTTTTTCCCACAATGATTTTTGTTTCCCAGAATATGATTTAGGTTTCAATTCAATGGTTAGAAACTAAAATAACTATGTTAATGGTGAGTGTGATAGATAATGTAATGATTGTCCTCCTAAGAAACCAAGTGTTATGGGATATGAAATAAAAATTCTTGTTTATATTCTCGCACAACTTTTTCAAGCTATTAATCATATTGGACTTGAAAATGGTCAAAGGAGGGAACAATGTTTGGTTGACTCCTTATTGTGGAAATGTTTACCTTCTTTTAGTGGGTCTTTTAATCCACTATTTTCTATGAAATGTATTAGAACCACTGAAAATACATTTTCAATCCTTCATTAATCGATGCATGAGAAAGTAATTTTATTTTTCTACCATTTTAAAGGTTAATGAGATAAATGTTATAATATCATCAAGAATATAATGTAACATGATGAAATTGAGCCCATGGATTTGGAAAATTCCAAGAAATATTTTTCATTGCGTACATTGCTTATATTATTTGTACGAAGTTAGAGAAGGAGTTCCTTGATCTAAATCCAAAATATGATGAATCTATTGGTACATATAGTGAAACTATTACAATACTAGTTATGTATGATTCTAATATTATTATCCATCCTAAAAATAGGGTCATTTGATTCATTTTTGGTTGAAATCCACGTCTCATAATGGTTTTATCCACAATAGGTTTCAATAGATATGAAGATATTTTTAGATTCGCTATCACGATGTAAATGGAGATTGAAGTTACATATCAATCTCATGGTTTTGGTAAGAAGAGTAAAATGGAATTCAAAGGAAAATATATAAAACTTATTTAGAAGAAGATGAGAATTAATTTATGCTAATAGTATGGGAAGAAACATGCAGTAAATTTTCTTTAGGGGACTTGTAAATGATTTATGTATGGAAGGGAATGCCATCATGCATTCAAATTCTGAAATGATTGAAATAATTTAGCTATTGATTAAAATAGATATAAGGTTACACATAATGCACCACCTAAAATTCAATGTTTCAAATTCATGGAGTATGGTCATTATGAAAATTAATTCCCTAGTACAAGGGTTCATGAGGATGATAAGACACAACATGCTCGGAAAAAAGGAAAAAGGGAAAGCTTATTCAATCATGATGTTTAAAGTTAATCACAATAATTAGCGAACACTTATCCTCTAATACCTTGTAGAGAATTTCATGTTTTATTTTTTATGAATGATCCCTAGGAAAATATTATTGTTAATTATTTATTTAAATATCATTTGATTTGAAGAATTTATTATCTCTCTATATAGATATTATGGAATAATGAAATTACATTTTATATTTCATCGGTACAAAGTTTGAACCCAAGATTCCAATGGAAATATTTTTGTATAAGATACGATATTATCCAAATAAGAAAGGAAGAACTATCTTTTAGAAGCATATATGAATCCAAGTCAGATTAACATAAGAGTTATGGATACCATCAGGGGTTAATGAGTTAATGTTTGATCATATGTTCAAAGTAATTGACACCAATCTTGAGGTTTAGGTGATGGGATTTATCAATATTTTGGATATTTTAATAGAAATTTATTGAAATACATCCCTTTGTTTTATATATGTTTTACTGGAAAAAATTATTTTAAGATGAATGCCTTTACACTTGGAATATATATTATTAAAGTTATTGGTAACCTTTAGGGTTTATCTTATCATTGATTTTTAGTTAATCATGGGATATAGTTGATCACCTTATGAAGTTAGCACACCTAATTTTAATCAGAGAAAATTTATATCTATATCCTATTGAAAAAATGTACATTAAAAAAGTCATAAGGTTTCATGGGGTTCCATAATCAATTGTATCTTATTGGGATCTTAATTTTACATCGATTTATTTGTGAAGATGAGTTTCAGAACTACAGATGGTCATTCTTTGAGAATAATTAAAACTATACAAGATATTATAATATCCTTTTCTATATATTCTATAGGTGTTTTGGATCAAAACCTTCCCCAAGTTGAGTTTCCTTGCAACAATATCTTTTACTCAATCATTTATATGGATCTTTATGAATCCCATTGTGTAATGAATTGTAAAACAATGATGTACAAGAATAAATTTATTGAAAGAAAGCTATTGGGACCTGAGAAAGATAATGAGATAGTAAAAAATATTAGATCCATATTGAAACAAATAAGGAATCCATAAATATGATAAATATTATATGTTGAAAATATTAGAAATTATATAGAATTTTATGTTGCTGATAAGGTATTTCTTTGAATTTCTTTGTGAAAAAAAAGTAAAACTAAGCCCTATGTATATTAGTCCCTTTGAAATACATGATTGTATCATGACAATAGATTATCATTTTTCACATACATTAAACCCCTATCTGGTTCATTATGTGTTCCTTTTACCTCTCCTGATGAATAATATACCTAATCCTTCACATGTTCTGAACTCATTGGTTGTATCGTTGGAGCACGATCATTCCTATAAGAAACAGTTTGTTGAGTTTCTGGGTGATAATGAGAAAGTCCTAAAAACAAGACCACTCACCCGGTTTATATTTTTTAGAAAAACCATGAACATTAGTTGGATACAAGGTAACCTAAGTATATAATGAGGAATATTTATCCTCATTTTTTGGTACCAAAGTGACATATTTAGTTGGTGAAATTCATTTTATGGGGGTAGAATATAACACCCCCAAGAATTTGTGAAATATTTTTTTCAAATAAATTATTTCATTCCCATATTTTCATTACACAGAAAATTGATTTAATCTTTTATTATATGATAAACTGAGTTTAGTTGGTGTTATATGTAACACCTACTTTAAATGAAACATTATATATAATAAAAATATAATTATTTAATATTATAGTTATCACATATCCATTGGAATGATGGGTATGACTATGATTATATAGACTATGAAAATAAATTCATTAAACAAGTATATAAAATGAATTATTTGGGGACCAGTTAATTAAAAATTACAATAAAAACCATTTGGTAATAGAGAAAATATTTTTCTAGGAAATTAATATTTTGAAAAAAATAACCACAATAAAATCCAAAAAACAACTTTTAGTGAATGATTTTAATAAAATGTATATATTATATATTCAATAAAATATTTAAAACACATTATATGTGTTTTATAGACAAAATATAATAATAAATTCAATTTTATGCTTAATACATAATTTCTATGAAAAGTAGTTTTGTCGCCTTTTTCATTCACCTATTTTAAAACTAATTTTTTAAAAATTTTAAAACATTATTGGAAAAAATAAACATCATTTCTGAAATAATCAAATAAAAATTAGCTTTGATTTAATTTTTGAGAAATTTTCTGCAAATATTACTTTTCTAATGAATAGTGAAAAATAATTAATTTTAATTAAAAATAGCTTTTTTGTTTAAATTTTTTATAAAGATAAATTATATTTTAAATAGATTTTAAGTTAATATTAGTTCAATTATATATCTAATAATCCATGTTTGTTCATTTTAATCAATCCCATGATGAAATTAGATACAAAAAACACTATAAACTTTTGAACATTTTCTCTTTGAAAATTTTCCTTCTTATCACATCTGTGGGATTAATTTTAAATCAAATCCATCCACTTATATGAAACGAATTTAAAAAAGGGATTAAAAATTTAGAATAATAATAATTTATATTATCCAATTAGAACAATATAATTATTGACCAAAATTAATAATAAAAATAGTAAAAATTAATTACCATGGTTAACGTAAAAATTGTCCTACTAGCAGATTAAAAAAACCGATAAGGGTTAAAATGACCTAAAAACTTGTAAAAAAATACATTGGAAGGAGATATTTAGACATTAACTTGTATAATTTTCAATAATAAACCATTTTGGGAACTTTTTTCATTATAGACACATGGGTACACATTTTTATTTAAAAAATATTACAAGTGGCCCACTCACCTCAGTTATAAAAGGCCACCCCTCTCCTTACTTATCCACACCTTAAAACACTTTATGCTCATCCGGGACCTGTACAAATCACTACCAAAATTCAATCCTATAATCCTAAAATCTTTATTTTGGTCAAAAATACATCCTTTTAAGGATTTTTTTTTCAAATCTAAGGATGTTACTTAGGGAAGAAGAGGTTAGAATGTGCATGAAGGAAGTAGAGACTTAAGGAAAGGGATTTCCATCTCACTTTTTACATCTATGCGACACATTCCATATTCATCCCTTATTTATTTTATAATGTGTATATAATTCAAATTATTATTTTTATTCTTCTTCTAGAAATTATTGGGGTTTACATATCCTTTTTAAGATCTCCCTCAGGGTTTTATGGTTCTAATGTTAACAAACCCGTAAGAGATTTTTGTTTCAATTTTCCTTATTTTGGATATAACTTATTTTTTACACCTATATTATTCTATGAGGTTTATATAATTCCCATTTTACATTTTATATCATGAATATCATTCCTTTAATTATATTATATGTCTAATTTATTATTATTATTTAATAGGGATTTTGATTCAAATTTCCAAAGTGGGAAAAGTTTTATGTTACAATCTCATCATTTATCAAGCTTATTTATGATTATTATTAAAATAATGAAATAAAATTATATATATCAAAAAAAATCATTAATTTTATTTTCTTATGGTTATTTCATGAGAATACATGTTTACACTTTATTCTCCTCTCTTTGTGTACTCAATAATTCAAAATAATAATTTTAATAAAAATAATCTTTATTTATCTCTTCATTCAAAAATTAATTTTTCATATAAACATATGTTACTAAAAAAATGTTTTCAGAATTTTTTTATCATTATTCAAATGAATTATTAAATACATTTTTCCCATGTTTCACTTTCTAAAAAAAATTCAATGGAATATTCATGTCGTTTTCCAAACAATTCTCATTTGGATTTTATAGGAAATGTGAAAGGAATCATTGTTTTAATGTGTATGGTCTGGAAGGAATTTCCCACCATCATGACCATTATATTCTTTAAATATTACTTTAAAAAATTTCTAGATTATTTTCAATGAAAACTATTTTCAAAATGTTTTATTTTTTAAAATATTCTCTTCAAAGTGGAAAGGTTATCTTCCTCAAGAAATGTTTCAAGTGATTTTTCTTTCAAAAACATTATCTGTATAAGTTGAAATACTATGATGTTACATATGATTTAATAGGTATATTATCCAAGCATTGAATTTTTATTACATTCATGAATGGTTTATGTTATGATGACCAGAGGTTTCTAAACCCCATACCTTTTCCCTGGGTTATGCAATGATAAAAGGTTTAATAAAACCCATTTCATTTCTGAGGTTCTAATATGATGAATGTTCTATGATATTTTGGGGTACAGATTTATGAATTATGCTATTGGTGGAACCTATATCTCCCTCCAATTAATTTTTTAGTTTTTAATAATATATAAGCTAAAAGGTTACATGGGAGGTTATCCTAGGCCTGAAATAGGGTACATGGGAGGTCATCCCAAGCTCGAAGTAGGTACACGGTTGGTTATCCCAGTCATAAAATGGTATGAATGTCTTATTTTGTATACATGACATAATATTTTCGATGATTATGTTTATCCAAAAAATATATGTCTTCTTCCATTGTTATTCTCTCATGGATCATGTACTTTGATTCTCTTACGATTCGGGTCTTACAAAATTCCAATCTTTATTGAATGTCCCAAGATTGTGATCTTTGATATGAATTATTTATTTTTCCAATGTTATAATCATATTATAATACCCTTTTTTCATGTTGTGCATATGTATCTCCCTTATTTACCTTTACTATGAATTTGAGCTCTCCCTTTCTTATGTTTATTTCCCGCAGGTTGTGATTAAATATATTACGAATGATATGTCTAAGAAATGTTCTATTTTTGAATAACATAGTGGGAGATGGTGTAGTTTACTTAATAACCAGTTTTCTATGTTGATAGGTTGTGAAATTTACTATATATTAACGATCCTTAGGTGTTTCTTTGAGTGATTTAATAAATATTCTTCAAAAAATGATGTAATATCTATTTATGAAAAGTACAAGTCACTATAGTTTTCATTATAATATTAAATAATAGTTAAATTTTCAAATTCAATAATATTAATTAAACCAATTTTATATTATTTTTATATTTATAAAAATAATATTATCTTTTTTTTCATGTTATATACTTTTATGAAATATTTTATTTTTAATTTAACAGTGATAAATACATTTTTAAACAAAAATGTAAATTTTATTTATTTTTTAATATGTGATAATGACATAGAAGTTTATATAACCATTTAATTAATTTAAAATTTATTTAATAAGTACAAATATTTATTTTAAAATAATATTTTTCACCTATAAGACCTACATTAAATTTAGGGTTTATGTAACATTTTTATTCCAATTTAAAAATAGATTTTGGTATTTTCTTTTAACTAAATAACTTTATGGTAAAATTATACTTTAGCGTTATTTTAAAGACAAAAAGACATTTATCTATTTTATAATAAACCTATTTATTTCATGTAAGTCATATCATTGATAATTTAAATCCAAATATCAATTTTTAGTTTAAAAACACACTTTTTATGAAAACTATTTTTATGCGTTATGTGTGTTAATTCTAAAATTCACATTTCTAACCATTTGAAATTTTATTTGAAAAAAATTATTTTAAAATATAAATAATAATTTAAAAACTAATTAATAATTCCATTTTAATTTTTTTCACTAAAATAAATTACCATGGTTTGAAATTAATTGCTAAGGTAAAAGGATATTAGGGGAAAGTTAAACAAATGGAAAAACGCCTAAAATCACTCCATTTTTTATTCAAGACATGTTTTTGAGAGTTTTATAATCCCTATAAATATATTCAATTCATTATTTCAAACTTTTTGAGTCATTTAACCATTATTTGAAGGATTCCATTATGGAAAAATAATGGGTATTCACAAAAGTTCCCTTTTCTTCACTTATAAAAGTGGATCACTTCCATCCTTGAAATACACCACTTTTATTTTCAAATTAACTTGAAACTAAACCATATATTAATCTATTATAATTCCTTTGTGTGTTTTAAATCCCCTAATCATGAGAATTTATCCTAATCCCTTCATTCTGAAGAAGATGTTCAGGAGAATTTTCACGGTCCCAACAAAAATATTACTTGACACATAACTTATTGTTCTTAATATTTAACTTCAAAACCAACCCTAAACATAGTAATATAATGAAATAAATAATGTTATTACATTGAATTGTTATTATATTAATGAAAATACTATAATTTATTCCTTCATATCCACATTGAAAATAAAAAATGTCGATTTTGTGTACATGTTGACTATCGCCTCCAAGAAGTAACATTTTCTATTTTTTATTATGATTTTAAAAAATTTTCCAAAAAATATTAAATATGTTTAACCAACTAAAAAATAAAAATATTTTTATTATTCTATCATTATAATGATATTATAAACTCCATTAACCACACTAAAAAATCTAGTTATAGTGTTTTCATGGTTGGGTCGATTTAACAACCAATAAAATTGTCTCTGTACAACTATATCATGGATTAAAATGAAAATATAAATATTTATATTATTTTAGTTTTTTAAGAAAATAATTATTATTTTATGTTTCTAAAAATTTTATGTTATTTATTTTACCTGTTATTAAAATTCCCTCATTGATCACTAAAATTACAGAAACAAGCCTAAACAAATTCCATTTTTACACAACGTAACTAAAACACTTATGGGAGGAGATATGAGAAATATAAATGAATATAAGTTTTATATTATATTATATTAAATATTATTGAAATGATGAACTTGTTATCAATAAATTGATATAAAAAACAACATCATCAATAATGCACAAAACAATCAAATTTATTATCACTTGATGGTAAAAATAGGATAAAACTATATAATATATTCATAATAAATAATCATAAATTTAGTATATAAAATATAATGTATTTGAATAAGATTATCAAATATAATATTATGATACTGAAGTTTGTTTTATAGGTGTATAGATCATATTTGATTATGTGATGAATCAAAGTAGGAGTTTTTCATCTCAATTTTTCTATATTGAGATATAATGTGTAAACACCACATATTTTGTGGTTTTGGTACATATATTACCCATGACAATATATTATGTTAATTTTAATAAAAATAGTGGGATTAAAAATACATATAACATTTTTTAATTTCATGAGATTTTGATTAAAAAACATGCCAAAGTAGTATGGGTTATTTATTCCTATTTTAAATTACCTTATACAAGTTAGATATTGTACATCATCATTTTTTTATATGTTGTATTCACTATCCTATTACATTATTGTAAAATTAATATATTAATTTCTTGATATTTGAATTTCCATTTCATGGTAACCCTCTAATGTTCTTTTTATTCTTACATTTCTATTAACATAAGGATTTCTTCTTAAATATTAGTTTCAAAATGAGGAATGTCTTTTAATTTTGAAATATTATCCATCTAGGGAATTTTAATGATCCTTCTCTCTAATGTAACCATAAATTTTTAATCCAATAATTATTTTTCTTTGGATTTATATGATTTCTCACTTTTTAATTTTCCCTTTGGGATCATTATTTACCTATTATAAAGAATCCAAACCTACCTCTTCATTTTGGTTGGGAATATTTCCCTTCAATGACCATATTCATTAGATAATGTTAAAAAAGTCCTTATCTATGACTGTGTAATTTATCAAGTACATTTTATACTTCCTTTACCTTATCTAAATGTTCTAAAAAAATTATATCATACTTTGTATGATTCATTTTTATCAATGTGTGAATCCATCTCTTTTTATCATTTTCAGAGTGAACACCGCATTCCACCATATTTTCTCTTTATCTATGAATCTTGATATCCATGTTTACATAGTTTCTAAAAGAAATATTTTTTATCCTATTTTTATAAAATACGTATATTTGAACAAATTTCTTAAAAAGTTCGTGGTTAATTAACATTTTTAATGAAATTTCCCAAATGGTCCAAAAATGTGTTTTATATTTATGTCTACATCTGTCTCCATATATTAATATTCATTAATGATATTTTTCAATTGGTACCATCCATATTTTTTATTGATGGGTTATTTAATGTTCTTCTTTATTAGAAAAATGATTCATCACTATCTTTATATTTCATAATCATCCAATATGTATAAATATGAGTTTTAATCCAATGATTTTCCTATCTGAACACTCTATAATTAATTCCACTGATTAATGGATGTTCACCTAAATTCCATAAATCAATTGATTTGGTGAAATATTAACTAAAATACTTTCCATTTATTTATACAGTGTAAATACAATATGGATAATCGTTTTGATTAAACGGTATTTTCATAGAAAGTTAATAATTATATTGGGATAACCATTTATTTTCTATTGGTTTATAATGTTATATATATTACATACTGGGCGTACAATAACAAATAAACACAGACACCCACACCCATAGTCTAGAAGAGAATGTTATATCCCCCCTTCCAAGACCCACCCTTTATATATACATTATATATAGGTCATTAGACATTATTATATGTCCCAAATGACATATAAACATATACCCTATGGGATCATCTAAGGAGTTGACCCACTAATGTCCCATATATGTTCTCTCTATTGGAGAATTTCTTAAGAGGCCCATAATGTCTCCTCTATATGACTAGCTCATATTGGGTCATCAAACACCGACAACACTTAAATCACTACTGATATCCCCCCTAGTCATAAGATACTGAACATTTACCCATGGTAACTCCTCACTAGACTTCCTCTAGTCATCCTCACTTCAAGGTTTCTCCATCAACCAACTACATAAGATACAACAAGATTCCCTAAGAGCACCCATAAATCAAGATATATAAAATATAATGATCAAGAATCGGGAATTGATCCCCCGTAACTCCATACTTTGATTTCAAGGGTATATTCCACATTACCAACTGATCTGGAACCCGTTGGTTATATTTTTTTTATGATTATTGATATAATTATAAATAATTTCCTTAGGTGAATCCATTTGAAAATGATATTAAACCCATTTTATTTCCATTGGTTCTTATGACTTGATTAATGAAACCCATTTTCTTCCCTGGTCTACCTTATGATATGAAAAATTCTGGATTTCAAAAGGCACATGTAAGTATGGATAGATGATGGGTGGGGTCCTATATCGACCTACAATGCATTTTTCAATGATTATATCTCTTGGGACATATATATAGATAAAATTTATTTTCCCATAAGCATAGGTGAAAGTGTGTGACTCATGAAGGTGATGTTTCCCTATGCTAATATGTTTTCCATGTTTCTAAGTTTCTCAAGTGTTATGATCTCATGGATTATGTTTATTAAGTAATGTTTGCATAATATTTATATTAATGCCTTATTTTATGCCAAGACTTATTCCATGGCATTTTATTTACGATCTATACTTTGTTGGTTATAATATTCTAATATTCTCTCTATGTACCCTGACTATAACCATATTATCATCTTATACTAATTTAATATATTGAATTGATATCTATTATTTTTACCCTTACTGATCATTTGGACACACCACCTAATTTATGATTCTATTTCCCCGAGTTATAAATAAAATTATTATGTATGATATGTCCATAAGAGTATCAAGTGTGGAGAATTTTATATGGATTTTGAACACCTATTATGGATTAAACAGTGTCTGATATAGTTGGAAAAATGTTTCTTGATTGAAAAATAAATGTATTTTTTTAGTTAATGTTTTTTCCAAATTCTCTAAAACTCCAATCTTAGAAGATAAAGAAAATGTATTGTAATGAAATTTTTATTTAATTTCTTTTAAATATGTAACAATAAAGTTTTTGGGGAGTTATTTAATGTGTCTATTATCTCCCCAAATATAAAATAAACAGTGACTTAATACCACTTTGTAATTCCCTTGAAATGCACCACTCATAAGTGGTTGAGTTACGGTCACCACATTGCCTCAACAACACCTCCCCATACACCTAAGGATGCTGACTAAAAGAAGGGAAAATCATTTGGGGGGAAAAGTCCTTTAATACCATATTGATCAACAACAAAATAACCAATCAACATCCACATAATTTACATAGAATAAATAATCATATATAATAATGAACATGATGTATTCATACAAAACATAAATTGGGCTCCCACTTAGGTAATCTCATATACAAGATAAACCAAGAGAAAAAATTATCCCCATTGTACCATCTATTATCCCTAAGATTCGTCCCAATCTCTAATATCCATTGAGCTACTCCAACCCAAACCACGGTAAGTCTCATGCTCTGACAAGAATGAATATATATGGTCTATAGTAAATCTGGAGTCCTCATACAGGGTGTGGTCATTTAACTTTGTAGGGTCTCACAAAGCACCCCAAATATATGTTTTTATATTCTTGTATATTCAAGAGGAAAATAAATTCATAAATAATCAGCCTTGTTTTGCTTTCATGTGCTAACCAGGCCAGCCCAACACCCAATGAGATACACATGCCCAACAAGCTACCATGTGTGAACTAGAACACCATGTTTCCTGATAGTACCTCCTTAAAGGAAATACTAGAATGCTTTAATCACCTCACCTGATTCCACTATAAATGATACAGAGCATGAACCTGATGACTCAGGGTAAAACATCATCCAAACCTCAACCTGCTACCTAACGATGTAGGGTACATACATATGTACACATCTCAGTGTGTAACTTAATCACTAAAGTAAGGTTCCATCGGTCATGTGTCATGCCACATCTCAACCCATACCTCTCAGGGGACATCCATTAAAACTTCCTAAGACTCTCAGGGTATATCCACTAGTGCAGAAAACATTTTTTATGTCGGTTATTTTTCATTTTTTACGTCGGTTTCTAGCGGAAATTAATACGTGCGACGTTATAAATAAGGTTTTTGACGTCGGTTATTTAAAAACCGACGTCAAAAACATAAAATCGCGATGTTTATCACATCGGTTATTTTAGAATATACATGATAAAGAAAATGGGAAGGGTTTATAACGTCGGTTATTTAACAACCGACGTGATAGAAGGCCTGGAAAATGGTTTATCACGTCGGTTATTAAACAACCGACGTGATAAATAGGGGCGAGGGGGTTTTATCACATCGGTTCATATAGAACCGACTTGATAAACCGGGGTGAGGGGGGTTTATCACGTCGGTTCATATAGAACCGAAGTGATAAACCGGGGTGAGCGTGGTTTATCACGTCGGTTCTTATAAAACCGGCGTGAAAAACCGGGGGAGGGGGGTTTATCACGTTAGTTATTATATAACCGCCGTGATAAACCGGTGGGAGGCGGTTTAACACGTCGGTTATTCAATAACCGACGTGATAAACCATTGTCCAGGCCTTTTATCACGTCAGTTATTCAATAACCGACATGATAAACCATTCTCCAGGCCTTTTATCACGTCGGTTATTAAATAACCGACGTGATAAACCATTCTCCAAGACTTTTATCATGCCGATTATTAAATAACCGACGTGATAAACCATTATCCAGGCCTTTTATCACGTCGGTTATTAAATAACCGACGTGATAAACTATTTTCTAGGAATTTTATCACGTCGGTTATTTAATAATCGATGTGATAAACCCAATTTTTTTTAAACAGAATGCAGTCATTTTCTCTCCACCAAAATCAACCAGAAAACAAATCAAGAAATCATACCACAAAAACCTAAGTAGATCAAGATTAAGCATGTACATAGATAACATATAAAACATACCACTAGACCGCCCCCACCCTCATTTATACCCCATGGACAGCCCTCCCCCACCCCGTTGGAGCCCTCACCCTCATGTATACCCCCTGGACAGCCCTCCCCCACCCCATTGGAGCTCCCACCCTCATGTATACCCCTTGGACAACCCTCCCCCACCCCATTGGAGCCCCCACCACACTCCTGGACTGCCCCCCGACCCTCGGACACCCCCAAACACCCCTCGACAACCCCCCACCCGCCTGAACAGCACCCCCTCACCCCCTCACCCCACTTGACAGCCCCCACCACACCCCTGGATAGCCCCAAACACCCCTGGACAACACTCCCCCCCCCCACCCATGGATAGCACTCCCACACCCCTGGACCGCCTTCCCACACCCCTGGACATCCCTGCCACCCCCCAGGACTATCCCCCCACCCCACCGGACAGCCCTCCCATACCACTGGACACCCCCCAACCCCACTGAACACACCCCCACACCCTTGGAACCCCTCCCCCACAGACCCAAATCCATACCAGAAAAACCATCAAAAGTAGACCAAAACAAGAAGTAGAACAAAATTAAACATTCACTTATATAACATTCAAAACTTACGCTGTCAACTTCAAAAAAAACCAAATCCAATCTAAAGAACTACCAAATACACAATTAAAACGACAATATTCAAAATTACATTTTACATTACAATCAAACCTGTAAAATAATTTGACCACTCCAATTGTACGTGTTTGATGTCTTCAGCAGTATAGGGTTGAGGGTCATCAAAAAGCTAAAAATGAAAAATAAGATAGTTAACGTGTACAATGAATAAATCAAATTGAAATATTATGGAAAAGTTTAAGAGGAAATCGTACCAGGTCAAAATTCACAACTGTCCCAGTTGTTATTATTTCATACATAAATCTTAACATATAATATCCGCATTCGATGAGGCCTTGTTGTTCATGACAATTCTATTTGAATGAGTGTAAATTCAATATATTATTTTTATGTAATAAATCAAAAAGTACAAATTATTAATGGAAATTTACCTTCGCATTTACATATTTGATCTTTTCATTTCTTTTCTTTGTGTTTTTTCGAAAGTAGACCCATGTACTGTTAGAAAATAATACGAATGGGGTAAATTTAAAATTCATTATAATATATAAAACTATTGAGAAATTGAAACTTACTTTTCCAATATATTCTGAAAGCTTTCTCGCACATCACCATGAACAGAGCATATCCAATAAAGAGCTTTATCCCTTGGGCAAAAAATCCCTAACATCCAATGATCACTGATAAAAGGAAATTTAATGTTAGTGGTTTTTTCTGTTAAAAGATAATTAACTCTTTGAGAGAAATGTGTTTCATACCTCTCACAAAAAGGCATCATCCAACATTGTGTGATTATATTCTTTTCAAATCTTTCAGCAATATAAACCATTCTTTGTTCCTCATTCAATGCACATGCTTCAGGGGAAATCAATTGCGGGTCCATGAATCCATATACTTCTGTCAGCTCATTCCTCTCACAAATTTTATAAAGATACCTAATACAAAATAGACATAAGTATACATTTTTAATAAATATAACGCAGGGAAAAGGTGTTAAGACTTACATGGAAAAAATTTGCACCACGTTGATGCCCAACTTATCTCCAGTAACAAGCTCCATGATATCAGTTTTTGTAATCCCCACACTTATTTCACGTCCACAAACATGAGATTCCATTGGAAACTCATAAAAACCCGACAAAAAATGTGAATATCTTGACAATCTGTCAAGACCACTGGAATCTGTATCTGATGTCATAGCATGTTGTCTTTGTTGTTGTCTATACAGTATTTCTTTACCTTTGAAGTATTCCTGTGAAAAAAAAATGAAAAATATAGTAGTTTTCAAATGATAAAACAACTTTAATAAACAAATAAAATAAAAGATATAACATTCATACCTCTATGGTAATGAGTCGAAGAAGTCTGGATGGCCAAACTAAAAAATGGCTGATACTCTGTCCAACTGTCGCCACCTCATCTGTAGGTATTGGTACCCTAGCTAATCTATCTATAATATCCTGTACAGTGACCCTCAGATTCTCTACCTCTAATTGTTGATGATGAACTGTATCTCCTATACAATATACCAACCCGTATACTGCTATATGATGTTGATAATCATCAACATACAACTCGCAATATGTAGGAAGCTGTGGTGGAGGCGTAGTATAAAAAATGGGTTCTGCAGGCTGAGGTGGGGGAGTGGGAGCTACTGGCGGAGGTGGAGGATAAATAATGGGGTCTGCAGGGGGAGGTGGAGGAGTGGGAGCTGCAGTCTGAAATTGTCTTTGCATTTCTGCAAACATAGACTACACCGACTCTCTAATCTCTTCCTCCATCGTCGCATTAATATTTTAAACTTCAGCCTCTGAGGATTCTATTTTTTTTATAAACCCCCTAAATGTTAGAAGTTGAAGAATGTGAAAACACTTTTCTTACCGATACACCTTCCGGATATCCTCTTACACGACCAGGATGTTCAGGACTTCCCAATGCTGCAAATAAAATATCTTCCCTCCCAGTAGCTCTAAATGTCCCCTCTGAACTCGGCTCCTCAAGAGAGTCATGTATTAATTAATTGAACATTTCTGTAAGGATTGAAACTTATATGAAGAAAAAAGTTAACTTAAATAAATTAAATAGATATCTTACAATCCTATCAGCTACGATTCTCGATTCTTCCGAAAGATATTTCCCTTTTTTCCCTTCCGATATCTCTTCCATTTTTCATGTCTAGATGGAGGGGATGGAGGGGCCACCTATCCAGAGCTTGAAGACTCAGCTCTTAGTTGTTGAAATTTTTCCACCATCATTTTTTCTTCCAATAATGCATACCCTCCCCGAGATAAACTATGAGGGTATACATTTTTAGATTGGATCTCCTGATGAGCATTCCTTGTTTGCTGTAATTTAAGAATAAGAAATCATTAACAAAACATTAATAAAATCATTTATATAAGAAATTTTATAAAATTTTACATTTCCCTTACCAAAAATGACTTTTTTTCTACTTTCAAAAAATTGTATCCATGTGTATTCATCTATAAAAGGATATATACGACATGGATTTTTGTGACTCCTATGACCATAAATGAAATCAGATGAGAGGGTTGATTTGAAATCCCTCCATCTACTAGCATCCAATGATAAGCATTTCTTCCTGACTCCTCTAGTGTCAGGAATGTCAAATGTCATCTGATAAAGAAGAGTTTAAACATATTATATATACTATAAACATTAAAAGAATGGTCAAACAATGACAAAAGATCTTACCAAAATTGTCTCCCAAAACTGAGAGATAATTGCCTTATCCACACCTCTCCAATCATCATACAGAATGATTATTTTGGTCTTAGCTTGAGTTGCAACAAAACTCTTAAAATATTTAGCATTCGGACCTCTAGGAATATCATCATCATCAAACTCAATGACTATCTCCTGATCCTGCGTACGGGCAAGTGATAATTTTGGTAAACGTGTGCACCCACATTTACCAACCTTTGAACTCTTTGTCGTAATAGGAGCATGTGAATGTTCATCCTAAGAGGTATGACCAGCAATATTCTCCTCTCCAGGATCATGTGGTTGATCATCTAAATGATCTGTCATTATCCTTCAAATCAAAAAAAACAAACGTCAGTTCACAAATATACAAATTCAAATATTTTAATACTACTGTAATCAGAAAATAGAAAAGTGTACTAAGTTACATAATAGTAATCATTGGCAATATGGTATGCATGTTAAACAATGGTAACGATGACAAAGATGGTCAAGATGGTCAAGATGGTAAAAATGGTAAAAATGGTAAACATAGTAAACATTGTAAACATGGTAAAGTAATTGTCAGTGAACAAAAATAACCATTTTACAATTCATGTAATGGTTATAAACATGATAAAGTAAACTAAACAAACATAAAACAAACAAAAACATATACTTATTTTATTTTAAAACATGATTTAATAAATAAAAAACTTATAATATCTAACATTTATGGAAAAAATAAATATAAACAAGAAATAAACATATGTTACCTCTAATTTTAGGAATGTACAAATGGATTGTTTTCCCAAATTCCTTCATCGTGATCGTTCCTTATGGAACAAACTATGTCTTCAACATGATAATCATTATGTTCTGTTAATATTTCCATGGAAGTAGGGATCTCACATAAATCAGCATATTCATCAATTTCATCCTCACCAACATATTGTTTTTTCCCTTGTAAAACAACAGCACACTGCATATCTGATTGATCTAATACATAGAAAATTTGTTTTGCATGTGTTGCCATTATAAAAGAATCAACTGTGTCTTCCAGTCTATTCAGATTAAAAAGTGTCATTCCAAATTCATCGTGTCTGACACTGTTGTTACCGTTAAACCATTTACAGTTAAAAATGGGAACTTTAATTTTAAATTAATCAACCTCCCATATGTCTTCAATCACTCCATAATATGAACTTGATGCAGAAATTGGGTTTTTGTCCTTAGCACTCGAAAAATGCATTGCTTCTGCAAACACCAATACACCACTATTCTGAACTACACTTCTGTAGTCTTGAGATTTTTTAAGAAATGTATAACCATTAATGTCATAACCGGACCATGTTATCACATTTAAACATGGACCACCCACTGTCCATTTTAATGTCTCTGATACATCTGATCTACCAAGAAAAGTCTTTTTAATCCATGACAAAAAAGTTTTGTTGTGCTCATTCAAAATACACATTTATTTCTTCTTTGGATGACATTGTTTCAACTCATTAATATGCAATGTGATATATGGTTGACCATCAGCTATGTTCTTCAAGATGTATGATTCTAACTTCTTCATCTATTCAGCTGACAATGATTAGACTTTCAAGCCGCGAATCCCCTTTCAATCATTATTAACTCGTTCATGGCGAGATGGAGGCAAACCAATGTGTTGCGCCGCAGCCAAGTAGCTCATACAAAACTCTGCTACCTCCTCAGAAATATACTTTTCAATAATGGAGGCTTCAGGTCGATATAGATTTTTAACATACCCCTTTAATATTTTCATATACCTTTCAAAAGGATACATCCAACGAAAATATACAGTTCCAAAAATCTTTATTTCTTGAACCAGATGAATCATTAAATGCACCATTATATCAAAAAAAGTTGGAGGAAAATACATTTCCAATTGACAAAGTATAAAAATTGCATCCTTTTCCAAAATGTTCAAAGCATTCACATCAATCGCCTTGTTACAAATTGAATTGAAAAAATAACACAACTTCATTATAGTCTTTTTGACACGAATGGGCAATATTCCCCACAATGCAACTGGTAGAATGTGTTGCATCATGACGTGACAATCATGTGATTTCATACCTATAAACTTCAAGTCCATCAATGAGAAAAAAAATTTTACATTAGAAGAATAACCTTGAGGCAATTTGGTATCATGAAGACACTGACAGAAGCTAATTTTCTCCCTCTTCGATAATGTATGACAAGCCGAGGGAAGAAATGTTCGTCTTCCTTTAGGAGTGGGAGCTAACTCCAAACCTATTCCCATTGATAGTAAGTCTAATCTTGCATTCAACCCATCTTTATTATTTCCTTTAATATCTAACAATGTTCCAATCAAAGAATCACAGATATTCTTCTCCACGTTCATGACATCAACAATATGTTTAACTTCATGATACCTCTAATATGGTAGCTCAAACTAATTGACCTTTTCTTCCAAATATGTCTATCATTACCAGATTTCTGTGTCTTTCCCAATGTCACGTCAAGGTTTTTCACCCTCTCAAAATAAAGATCAGGGGATAAAGGTTTTGGAGCAGTATCAAATTCTTGTGAGCCATTGAATGCCTTTTTTAGTCTTCTATAAGGGTGTTCCATAGGCAAAAACTTTCGATGACCCATGTACACTATTTTCCTCCCATGATTCAATTGACAATATGACGTCTGTTGTTCACAAATTGGACATGCTTTACGCCCTTTAACACTGTATCCAGAAAAATTTCCATACGCTGGGAAGTCATTTATAGTGAATAGAAGCACTTCATGGAGTTGAAAATTTTCCATTTTATAAGAATCATACACCCTAATACCATCAGCCCATAACAGTTTCAAATCATCAATCAACGGTGACAAGTAAACATCAATATCATTACCGGGTTGCTTTGGACCAGAGATCATTGTACTCAACATGACATATTTGCGCTTCATACAAACTTCAGGAGAGAGTTTGTAAATTACCAATAAAACAGGCCATGTACTATGTGTGCTACTGAGTGTTCGGTATGGATTCATTCCATCTGTTCACAACCCTAGTCTGAGATTTCTAATTTCATTTACAAATGTAGAATAATGTGCATCAATTTTCTTCCATTGTGGACAATCAGCTGGATGACGTATTTTTCCATCACATACTCGCTCTTCAGCATGCCATCTTAACCTTTTTGTATCATGTGAATTAGAAAATAAACATTTGAAACGATTAATTATAGGAAGATACCAAAATACCTTTGAAGGGAGCTTTGTAATCTCTACATCAGCCTGTGATTTTTCTTTCACCTTATACCGTGATGTCCCACATTTAGGACACTCTAACAGAAATTCATATTCCTTCCTATATATAATGCAGTCATTCGGAGAGGCATTTATTTTCTTGTATCCCAATCCCCTCGGGTATAATATTTTCTTGGATTTGTAATGTGAATCTGGAAGATCGTTATCTTTTGGAAGAATGTCTTTCATCAATTGTAGTAGCTCTGTAAAACTTCTGTCACTCCATCCATGCTTTTCCTTCAGGTTAATCAATATTAACACTGCCGACAAAACCGTAAAATCTGTACAACCAGGATATAATGGTTTTTCCGCATCACTATTTAGACGCGCAACTGTCGGTTCTATCTCAATTTGTTCTGCTACAATATCGCGAATCATTTCTTCAATTCCATCGGAGTTACCATCTTGCGAATCATCATCATCAGTGACATTCCGTCCAGTTTCACCATGCCAAATCCAAGGGCTGTAACTCGGATTAAAACCATGAAAAATCAGATGATCTTTTATCTCTCTAATTTTCAACTTCTTCATATTCAAACATTTCAGGCATGGACAGAAAAAAATGTCACTACTTGGAACATTTCGTTTTGCAAATTGCAAAAAGGCATAAACACATTCCTCAAATTCATTGCTCATTAAATGTGTCATAATCCAACTTCAACTCATTATTACCTATAACAAATATCAACAAAAAATATAAATTTTTAAGATAAGACAAATATATTTTTATATGAAAAAAATAATAATTTTAATGTAAAACAATTTAAAATATAAAACAAATCTATAGGTATTTAAAAAAATATGCTTGAATATTATTTTTAAAACAAAATATAGTTAGATATAATAGTTTTAAATTTCATTGAATCAAAGAAAACCATGATGCCTACATAGTTTAATATTGATTTCAGTTTTGATGTTTTAATATATTAGATAAACTACCTATTTAACTTGTTATTAATGGTTTCTGTAGACCCTAAATCCATTTGGTAAATATTTTCACACAATTATAAAAATCAATGGAAGTGTTTTTGGGAGGAATATGTTCAATCATTTGATTTTGATGTCCCATATTCTATAACAAAAGGCAATGTGGATACCAAAGCCCTTAGTTTGGTTTTTTATTCTCAAAGGGTTTGTGATGAAAAAAAAGAGTATAAGTTGATGTATATGATAAATAAAATACAACTATATTTTATTTATGGGCATAACATGTATAAATAGTAAGATCCTCCCTAAAACATCTCATGAAAATGTTGAGGAAGCACACTAAAGCCCTATGAAAAAAGGAATCTAAATCATCACCTAAACAAGGAAAAATAGTTTCATATAATCACTATGGATCACTCACAAAATAATTCATATAAATAAACCTTTTAATATAAAAAATTATATATATATATATTAAGGTTCTCGTATACCACTTCTCCACTAGTTTTCCTCTCACACCCCAATGCGCTACTCCATAACACTTCCATGCTACTAACATCTATAAAAAACTACAAATTGATTTTAAAAACCAAAAAAAAATATATTTATGTATGGTGGGCATAACAGCTAAAACATCTCATGAAAATGTTGAGGAAGCACACTAAAGCCCTATGAAAAAAGGAACCTAAATCATCACCTAAACAAGGAAAAATAGTTTCATATACTCACTATGGATCACTCACAAAATAATTGATATAAATTAACCATTTCGTATAAAAAATTATATATATATATATATATATATATTAAAATTAAGGTTCTCAGATACCACTTCTCCACTATTTTTCCTCTCACACCCCAATGTTAATGTCATGGTCTCACCCCGCCCATAAATCATCCTACACCATGTGAAATTGTATCACTTCCATCAATGAATCATATGTATCTTATATTATCTCATCACCATCTTATAAAAATAGTAATGAGGAGCATACTTTGAAACCACTACATCTTGTTTACATTAAATGTACAAAAATCGAAAAACATAATTATAGAATATCCGTGAAAAAAAACGAACGAAATATATTCGTGGAAGTATTACTTGAATGTTGTGAGTTGAGATGACAGATCCGAGAGGAGTGAAGAAGATAAACAATGAAGCCAAAATGAGTTTAATGGAGGTCGATCGACGAGCCGATTAGGGTTTACCGCGCGAGAGAGACGAGCCGGCGGACTGTCAATCGAAAAATCGCAAATGACAGTCCACGGGCTTTAATTTCTTTAAAAGTTTTATAACGTCGGTTATATAATAACCGACGTTATAAACTATTTTTGAAATTTATAACGTCGTTTATTTTAAAACCGACGTAAAAATGCTCTCGCGCTTTGTTTTTTACGTCGGTTATTTTATAACCAACGTAAAAAACCCCCCGTGCTATGGTTTTTTACGTCGGTTATAAAATAACCGACGTAAAAAATGCGTAGATATCTCATTTTTTTACGTCGGTTATAAGATAACCGACGTAAAAAACCAATACGCGGGGGGTTTTTTACGTCGGTTATTTGGAAACCGACGTAAAAAACCCCCCTCACATTGGTTTTTTACGTCGTTTATAATATAACCGACGTAAAAACCGAACAGGCGGGATTTGTAACGTTGGTTATTAAAATGACCGACGTTAAAAATCTACTCACCGCATTTTTACCTCGATTATATATAACCGATGTAAAAAATGGTGACGTAAAAAACGTTTTCTGCACTAGTGATCCACTCATCAAATTCATGTTTCGTACCATTACTCATCTCCTAAGGTAGTCCTCAACCCATTCCTATTAAGGAAATGTCTATCTAGATCATAACCCAAGCCTAGTAAATCTATTCTCTCTACTACCTATCTCGTGCCAAGGGACATAAAACATTAATAATAATCTATTATAATAAATTATTAAAACTAAAATAAAAAGGAAATGTTTCCTCAAAAACTCATTAGATGTCATTTTCTCATCGAAACATTGAGCAGTGGGGTACGGCCCACTCCCAACAAAAATCATTACCTAAGACATGGAAAATCCCAAATTAATTACCCGATCAAATAATAAATTTCATACAATTTAGGAAAACCCCATAAATAAATTCACCAGAAAACATACCTTAGTCAAAACAGCATGTGATGATGTGTAGAAATTTCCTCAAGAAATATTCTAGCCATGTACATAAAAAACCCCAATGTTTATAGATTATTTCACCATGCTCTAGTGAAATCATCCCCTAAAAACCAACCCCAAATTAGTTAAAAATCAAAGGGCTATAACCTGAATAAATAATTATGGAAAAAATATGAACATGCATTAGATCATGTTTGATACAAACTCAAAATCAACCTAGATCAAGGGGATATAAAGTAAAAAAAATATGGTAGAAACCAACCAAATGGCCCTCTATTCACATTCTTGGTTAACCAAAAACAATGGGAGGCTAGATATTGATTTATCAGGCTACCTCTTTTTAAAAAAACAATTATATCATCCATTTGAGGCATCAACCGCTAGTTAATGCTATGTACCATGCAATGAAATGGGGTACTCCACTTATCTAAACACATTCATGTTGTGATCCCCCCATTTATACTGTGAAATCCTTGAGTCAAAGTGATACAACCCTCAGCCAACCCCATTAATAGTGTGAATACCATATATCATAATATGAATGGATACAGTAGTTGAAAATGTAGCTCCTAGGACACCCATCCCTTATCTAACTTCTACCTAAGCACCCAAGGCACCAACAAGGCCTTAAACCATGTCAAAAAACACCATTTAAAGATATCAAACCCCTTAGAATCCATGTCTAAGTCTCATTCCTTAAAAAAAACCCTCACCAAAAGATAAAATCAAACTCCTCTTCGAAATAACGACTCATAATAAATTAGTTCATTACAACTACACCATATATACTCCCCTCTTTTTACACAGGGATCCACCTCAAGGAACCAAACCTTCTAAAATGACAACCACCAAAAAATGTCAATGTTCCTATTTAATATAGGGAATTATCCCAAGATTAATTCCTTCAACCATTTTTGTTTCACTATAAATTTTTTACAAAGTAACCAACCCCCAATTCTCATGAACAAATCTCAAAAACATCCTAGTCCAAATTCCCACAGAGCTTACACATCCAACACCGCACCCTTCACCATGGCATGGTGAACCTATTTTATTGATAGAACACTTAAATACACCTTTATAACACCACCACACTCCCTCTATATACCTCTAAAAATAGAAACACACAATTTAATGTACCATGATGGTTCTATCTATTATATGGCCATTAGAATAGAATCATGCCCATTAGAATTGTAAAATGAATATTATAGTAAACTATTAAATTAACCATGTAAGTACATAAATATCAATGATATAATAAGACTATAAAAATAATAAAAAATCATATTTAAAGTGAAAGATACAAATTTTATATACTTTAACATAAATAGTTCAAATGAAATTAAATGAAATGGTAAATATTTTTTTAAAAATCCTAACAAATTCCCCTTACAATAAAAAAACAATTTCGACAGTTTATAGTGATTTTTTTAAGGTAAAATTTTCAAATTTATAAATATAGATTTATTAAATAAATTTAATATTTGGAATTAGGTTATGGTGATTTTTTTAAATTTCGAAGAGTATATAAATAACAAAAATAACATGTGAAAATGATATAATGAGAAAATTATTATGAAAAAATATAATCCCATTTGTAAATATGGTCCTGAATAGAATAAATGGTGTATAATACTATTCAAATTCCAAAAAAATAGATGAGTATTTCAAATAAGGGTAATTAAATTTTATTATACTCAATATTTAATTTTAAATTACCCATCCTTACCACCTATAAATATCACCTTTCACTTCCTTCAAGAAACCAAAACTAAAATTATACTCATTTAATATCATTTGACCATATCCCACCTAATAATCCTTAAAATAGCCATTGATATGTTTTAACCTCACAACACCATATGCTTCCATGGTGTTTGTAACTTAACAAAGGGTGGTTTGTCAAACAGATATAAAACCCTTATTAATAGCCATTTAATTTTTTATTTTTATTAAATCCTTATTTATATAATTAAAAATAATGTATAATAAATAGGGTTTGTTTTTTAAATTATTAATAATAATAAATATTATGTTTTATTTATCATGTACTTCAGTTAACACGGCTTCTGTATAGTTGGTCTTTACAACCAATGAGGGTGATATATTTCTAATATTTTATCTATATTCATAGATGGTGTATTTAATTTATATACTATAGAAATATTTCAGTTTATTTATTTTTATGATTGTGTATTATGTTATTATGATTTACATAATTTATTTAACATTTTTTGTTATGGTTTTTAAACCACTTAAAACCTTTGTAGAGTAAAACATATATTTGGAAACCCGATAAAATACACACAAAAGATTGATCATGGAAATTAATAACCCACAAATATATCATGGTGTTTTAAATTAACTATCATAATTACATTTATGGGGATATTTAACTCGTTGAAAAAAATGATGGTTCGAAACATGCTATATTAATGGTCGCAAAAGATTTTAAATAAATCTATTCTCATAACTTCTATAGATAATAATAGGCTAATTACAATTTATTAAATGAAATAAATGATAAAAAATAAGATAATTGAGTATAAAAAAGATTATAAAATAATTTTTAAAAAATTAAAACATTCTTATAATGGAGTTTAGATTTCATCAAAGCCACTTATAGTAAAGTCAAGGGGAATATCACTTCACTATATCTATTTTGGTTTTAATCAATATTCTCACTCTATATCATTTATTCTTGTTATATTATTTCATATGTATATACATATATATTATTATGTTTTATAATAACATTATAAGGATATGTATACCTTTTCAATATCTCTTTTTTATTAATTTTTACATTGTAAGAAAATTTATCTCTTCATCTATTTAAAATTCACACTCTTTCTTTAAATTATTTCATAAGAATTATGTGTAATGTTTCATTTAGCTTATCTTGTTACCCTCTATGTTTTTTTAATTATGGATTTACATATCTAATTTTCTTATTCATTAATTCTTATATGTTATCATATTTTTTGGTTAATCTCTTCTAAATTAGTTTCATAATTCTCCTCAAATTCTCCTCTTTAGTTCTAATATTTCATTGTTTGCTTGAATCTTATCAATATTAATTAAAATTTTATATATGTATTTTGTGAAAACATCTTAAATATTTTTCCATTATTTTCATGGAAAATTAAATATTTTTCTACTTATTATTCCTTGATTAATGTTAGATGATGTTTTGAAGGACTGATATGAGACCCATTTCTTTTTTATCATGGTTTATCCATGTTATGATTAATGATTTATATATGATTAATTATATCATTTTATTTTTATGTGTCATACATTATATTGAACATAATATGATATGATGGGTGGGACCATATTAGACTATTCCCCAACCATGTAAGTGATAATCTACTACCCATGTAGAACAACATTATTATTAATGTTTGGTAAACCTAAAAATTTGATAACATCCCAATTGCATCTAGGTTTTTAAAATTTATTTTTCCTAAAATTTTATCTACTTATCATGAACTTCATTTTCACCAAATAAAAATTAACCACATACATATAATCTATTATTAAAGCAGCTTAAATTTATATAGTAAATGGTATATTGTGAGGTTTTAAATCGCTACTTAATGATTCACGGTGGTTTCTAAAAAACATCATGAATTATGTGTCGAGAATATTTTCACAACTGATTTTTTACGCTACCATGAATCATTTAGATTTAGATTTTCACTGTAGTTTAAACATCTATGAAGTGACTGAAATTATTTATTTATTTCAATGCTTATTTTTAAATATTTTTTAATAAAATAATTTTTAATAAAAATATAATTTTAAAATTTATATAATTATTAATTACTTATAACATTTTTTAAGTATTTAACATTTATTATTTATTTTCTATTTTTTATGATGTTTTTAAACAAGACATAACAACTTTCAAGGAGGTCACCCATCCTCAAACTTCATCCACCCATTCAAACTTAAGTCTATATGCACTACTTACTCAACCAAATGAGTTTAAATATAATAATATATTAATTAATAATGTTTAACCTATTTCAATGAAAAAATAAACTATATAAATAACTAATAAATAAAATTATAAATTCATATTTAATTAATAAATTTTAATAATTAATAATATTTAATATTTAATTATTAAAAATCTTATAAATAAATTAATTAATTAATTAATATTAATTACTAATTAAAAATATACAAAAAATTAACAAGTGATTAAAATTTCAAATAACATATCATTCATAATTTGAAATGATTGAAAATTAATAATAAGTAATTTTTAATTATTAATTAATAATAAATAATAAATAGTGAATAATTAATAAATAAAAATTAAAAATTAAAAATTAATACTTAATATTTTATAAGTATGAATAATTAATAATTAATAATTTTTAATAATAATAAATATTGACTATGATAGGTCAAAGGGTTTTTAATACAATTCTTAGTCATAAATTAATTGACCATTTCAATTCATGGTCTGAAATTTATTCTATACTCATTATTTAATTTCAAAATTCCACTCTTTATCAGCTATAAATATCACCGTTCACTCTCATATAGAAAGTTAAACTAAAATTTATCTCATTTCCTATCCTTTGACCATATTATCCTTACTATTCCTTAAAATAAACTTAATGATGTTATGGTTTCACAACACCCTATGTTTTCAAGGAGTTTGTAAACTAATAAATGATTATTCATCAAAGAAAATGTAATATCCCATATCATTAAACCTTTAAATTTTTATTATTAATAATTCACTCTTTGGAAAATTAATCATAATATAAATTATATAAGGTTTTTTTTATAAAATGATAATAACATTAATTGTTAAATTCTCTTTATAGTACACATCCTTAAAAAACATTTGTATGGTCGGTTTATACAACCAATAAGTATGATATAAATCTGTTATTAAAATTTCTTTCATGAATGGATAGTGTAATTAATATAATAAATAAATATACCTTTTTATTTATGTTAATGATTGTGTAATTAGATGATTATGATTTATATAATTTCTTTAATAATTTCTTTTATGGATGATTAAACTACCTATAACCATTAAGGAGTCAAACCTATATTTTGGAAACTTGATCAAATCTTCAAAAAGGATTGATAATATAACTTCATAACCCATGGATATATTATGGATATGTTATTTAACTATTAAACTGACATTTATGGGGATAAGTAACACATTATAAAGAAATGTAGATTGGTACCTTGATAGATTAGTGACCATGAAATTTTATGGATGATCTCTCCTCATAACTTATATCATTAGTAAAAGGATATTTAAAATTTATTGATGGAAAAAATGATAAAAAAAAGATAGTTTAATATATAAAATGTTATAGGATAATATTTTAATAACTAAATCATTATTACACTTGAATTTAGATTTCATAAAAGCTACATATATTCAACGTTAGTTGATTTACTCTTTATTATCTCACATTCAGTTTGAATTTAATATTCTTCCTCTATATACCATAATTTATAATGTATTATGTCTTATCAATAAAAATTATTTTATTTTATATGTATTTTGAGGGGATATGTATTTTTTTCATTATTAATTTTTTATTAATTATGACATTATGAGAAAACTTCTCTCTTCTAATCTTTGAAATTCACTCTCTTTCTCTATATTTTTTCATAAGATTTATATGTAATTTTTCTTTTATCTTCTCATTTTCCCTTCATATTTTATATTTATGGATTTACATGTCATATTTTCTCATTTATTGATCCTTATATGTTTTAATATTTTTTGGGATAATCTCTTATAAACTATTCCCTTAACTCCCCCCTTATTCTTGTATTTAGTTCCTATATTTTATTGATTATTTTCATCCTAACTAGGTTGATTTTAAATGTATATATGTATTCCCTAAACATCTCTTAAATATTATATCTCTATTTTCATGGAAAATTAGTTATTTTTTTACTTCTTCTTCCATGATTCTTGCTTTGTAATGTTTTAGGGGACTCATATGAAACTCATTTCTCTTTCATCATGGGTTATCCATGTAATCCTTACTGATTTATATATGATTTATTACATCCTTTATTTTTAAATGTGATATATATTTTTTTGATCATATTATGATTTTATGTCAGTAATATAAAGTTACACACCATCCAATTAAGTTCATTACTACTACCCATACAAACCCATATTATTATTAATATTAGGTAAAGAAAAAAATTAGTAGCTACCCATTTATCGTAGGGTTTTCATATTTATTTTTCCTTATATTTTATCTTCCTTGAATGAAAATCATTTTTTCTAAAATGTTTAACCACCTAGGTTGAACTTGATACTGAACTATCTTAACAATACAAGAAAAACGGAATTTGGAACTGGGGTAAACCACTTCTAAATGTTTCATGATAGTTTCTTCATATATTTTGAATTAATATGTTTTGAATCATTTTAGGGTTGTTATTTGAATTACAATAAACCATTTATCCATAGTTTTATCATGGTGGTTTAAAAATTCATTAAATCTTACGAGGACATTTTGGTTTAAATATTTTTGAAATAAAATATTATAAAAATATTTTTTATTTTTTATTTGAAATTGATTATTTTTAATTCATAGAATTTTTAATTATTAATAATTTATTTTTTTATTAATTACTTTTTAATATTTATTTTATACTTATTTTAATATATTTTTAATACCTGACATAACAAATCTATAGAAGATCATTCATTTTTACACTACTCCCACTCATTCCCTTTTAACGCTCTACGTATTAACCACTCTAATAAATTTATTTAGATATATTAATATGTTCATAAATATTATTTGAAATAATTTGTTCAACATTTTTTTAGTTTACAAAAAATATTTCCAAGAAGGTCACATATTATTACACCACTCTCACCCACTCCAAGTGTTAACCACTTCGCCAAATGAATTTCCATGTGATAATATATCATTTAAGGTTATTTAACCTATTTGATAAAAAAATGCATTGTGTAAATACCTAAAGAAACAAATTATAAATTTGTGATGAATAAATAATTATTAATGATTATTAGTTGTTAATATTAACTAATTAAAACGTAATTAAATAACTAGTAAAAGATTCATCGATAAAGAGTACTTATAAACCAATAATCCATTTAAAATAATTAATAATTAAAATGTAACTAAAAATTTAAATAATTTATAAATAATAATTATAAATATAAATTATAATTAATAATTAATTATGAATTATTTATTATTAATTTAGAATTGATTATTGATCATTTTACATTAGTGATTAATAAATAATAATTAACAATTAATCATAAATCATTACTAATTACTAAACACAGATATATATTGACTAATTAGTAAATAATTAATAATTAATTAAAATTTTAAATAATAAGTAGTAAATAATTATAAATTATTATTACTAATTAATAAACAATAATTAAAAAGTAATTAAAATTAAATTAATTATTAATATTTATTATTAATTATAATTAAAATTACAATTATATTTTATAATTGAAAAGTAATTAAATTTTTAGTTATTTATTAATAATTGTAATTGATAATTAATGTCACCCCCAACCACTATTACCACTCCCGATTTGGTTGTAATAAAGTGGATGAGTCCCAAGTCCTGCCCCCAATAGGTCATGGGTTACAAAGTAGCACAAAAGGAATAAAATGTATAAAATAGAGGTATTACCCTCAATTAATAAATATAACACCATAAATTATATCCACCTACAAACTCCATATTATAAATAATTGATATTCCAAACCCAATACATATAGTGGAATAAAAATTGAAAACAATTGGAAATACCAAAGACAAAACCAATGTAGAGACCACAAACTCTAACAACTATAGAAAAACTCAATGATCTAGTGATTCCTTGCTTGATAACCAACCTTCTCCTATATACATAATATATGTATATATATATATATATCTGTGTGTGTGTTTGTTTGTGTGTGTGTGTGTGTGTGGTGATCATACACGTAAAAAAATAGGACCTTCCCTATGACCTCTTGATCAAATGTGAAAGAAAAATGCTAAAGCCTAGTGAATAAGAATAGAAAACTAACCCATTGCCTATGTATGAAAAAATATATCCTATCCTCACTAGGTCTCACTCACCAAGTAACACATGTAAATAATTAATTCTATATCACAAACATACACATAAGAAATTCACCTCACTTCTACTTCCCTACTGGTTTGTCTCTCTCATACCCCAATGCCAAAGGTCATGTTCATCAACCCCTTCTATAAGTCCCCCTACCCACCTTGGAAACCATATCACAGATGTATCATCATCTTGTCCCACACCCCATGCATTCATATCTCAAACACATCTCATCATGTCCAAATAAACAAATAAGCACAAAATCCATCAAAAGTCAGGTATTATAAATTATACCTCATGCCATAACATCCCATGCAAGTACACCTTAGGTAACCATATCCAATTCAAGTGGAATTCATGCATGTGTTATAACATTTATTTGTTACATTCCATAAACACATGTGCAGTAAATATGATATAAATATTTTTCAGTGTAAAATAGATATCTGGGAACCCTTTTTTAGGTGGATTCAGTTTGGCCTAGTGATTGATTTTTAAGGGTTCAATTTCTTCAACAATCACTGGTTTTGGGTCACCATTATCATTCCTGATGGAAAATTCAAATGGTTCCCTTATCCAAAACTGGGTACAAACCTTTTTTCCAAAGGTAGGTTGTCAACTGTTGTTTCATACCCAATGACACTTATGGAATCACATTAGTCTAGAGAATGGGAGGTTAGGCTAATCACACCCTTTAGGGGGGGGGGGGGGGTTATTGCCTTCTTCAGGACTCTCTTATAGATTAATTATATGTTCAAGAATCTATTCCTAATCCAAATATAGTACTGATTACCCGAACATAATGATCCTAGGTTAAACCTTTTATATGAAGAAGAATGGGATATCATTAGTGAATCCATCTCTATGTATATGAGGTTAATCATTCATTTCCAACTAATGAATAACTACTTATTTGTTAAATCCACATAACCAAGCACTTTATAATTTTCTTCCATGTAGGTGGGCATTTAATATTAGGAGGAGGGTATTGAGACACCATGAGGAATCCTATGAAACATGTTTTTTAGAGAAATAGAAACCCACATAGTTCATTAAAACTCATGCAGTTTAGAATCATGCAGAAAGAACATATGAGTGGGAATTTAGGTGCAGAATGTTTTGATCATAATTCTCAAGGAGATTTCCTATGTATCCTGGTTATAGTTGGAATTATAGTTATCATTGTTCGATCACATCCTTTATATAGGACCCATGGTAGATGCCTTTATATGGAGGATGTTAATATCATGCCACTCATTGGGGCTTAAATATTGAGATTTACCTTGTTGTTGTAGAAAACAAATGTGAATGATATGAATATTACACGTCCCTAAGCCCAGGTGATCTATGATAGGTGTGAGTAATATGGGATAAAAACTAATCATCCTTAATTCATGTGGATGTGTGGATTATGTGTTGGGACTTCCCTAGGGATGTTTACTATGGAGCTCGGTCCTTAAAAATGTATCCTACGTATCTTGGTTAGCATGAATCACATTCATCATAGTTCATTTGTCTTCTCAGTCTGTTGATGGATGAGGTAGAATGATCATCCCATGGGAATGATTGGGTATTAATGGTCAAAATGTTGGAGACATGGGGGACTTAAAATAAGGTGGATGCTTATTTGAGATCATGTCTTAGGAAGGCGTCCAATGTAACCTAGTTATATTAGGAATCAAACTCACCGTAGTTCAATTCCTTAGGGATTACACACTTATGTTTCCATATATGAATGATATGATTATTTCAACTACCTAATCCCACATGATCCCTGCTCAGTGTGAGAAATAAGGGATGGGAAAAAATAATCCCCATAACTTTTGGATGCTCGACTTATGCACTAGGGATACCCATTGGATGTTTATTATGGATCTCATGCCTCAAGAAGGCATCCAACATAACCTTGTTATAGAAAGAATTAGAGTCATCATAGTTCAATTAGTCAGGCCTTACACAACACTTTTTCCCTTGTGATATGGCCTTCTTGCCTACCATAAATTCATTTATTGTGTACTTGACATGTCATAGTATGTCAGGTTAACATTTCCAAATACAATCACATGATCCAGTTGAATTTTCCCAGGGACATCGCATTTCCTGGATGGCATGTTTGAGGTCAATCTCATGATCAGGGATGAATTTTCTAGAGGAAGTCGTGATGCCTGGATGGATGATCCCAGAAACCAACGCATCACCCAGGATTAAAAGTCAATAGAGTGTCTCATGATCTAGCTTACATTCCCTAGTGTCATTGTAAAAGTTGTCTGACACACTTAAAGGTAATCATGATATTCAATGCGACATGTCTTGAGGGTGACACATGATCCAGGATGAAATGTCCAGAGGACATCATGAGATCTATCTAGATTGATCATAGGGTGTCATGAGAGCCATTCTTCATGCCTGAGTGCTACTAGAGACTCAGATGACATGTATTGGTGCCACTATATGAGTTGGGAGACATGTCTAAAGGACAGGTCAAGGAATGGAGGGTGAGCCTAGAGGGCTTTATGAGACATAGGTGGCATGCCAGAAGGGGCACCATGTGACTTGAATTTATATGTTCGTAGGACTTTACATGATCCAAATGTTATACTAAAGGAGTGTCGCAAGATCTGGGAAATATTTCCTAGTGTTTTTGTATGCCCTTGGTGGTTCACATGAAGCAAATCAAGATTATTATACATGTTATTCGCATAATCCTCAAATCTTTTTTAGTCTTCTTTTCAATCCATTTTTTCAAGTGCCTTAGATTTTTTCATTTTTATCTTATTTTAAGTCCCATGTGATTTATCATATATGTGTGATGTTCTTCGTGGGACCTAAAATATGTCTTTCATGTGATCTTTGAGTGATAAAGTGAATTACTTATGCATGACGCATGATCACTCTAGTCGTTCGCCAAATCATCCCTGATTGGATTATTTTTCGGTCGTGATATAAACCACTCTAAGAAATCCTCACTAGTGTTTGGGTGATCTAGTTTTATGTTACAAGGATCTTTCTTCTATGTAAGGCAGTATTTTTCATACTCAGGTGGGTGATTGTTTTCCCCTTGCCTCCCCAATTATTCACCATTTTGCATGGCGTGTGTCCAATAAATCTTGGATGGATTCAATGGAGGGATTTGGAATCATGCGTCTTCATAAGGTCCTAATGTAGTTTATTCTTGGGATGTAACATGATTTTCAATGACCACAAGCCCATAAAATCAATTCCCTATTTTCTATATTATATCAAAATAATGTGGTCTTTTTTAATCATGCAGATATGTTGATGAATTTACAAATTGTTAGGGTGACTGGTCTAAGAAATTTTTAAAGATCAGGATTCCAATCAAAAATATTTTTTCTTAATATTATTAAACTTTCTTGGGAACTTTCATGAGACAAGGATGGCATGTCAGGGGGCCTTCACCAAATCAGGTCATCTGGCTGAAGGTTTTTGTGAGACTGTGTTACAGACAGCCTAGGCTTCTCGCGTGATTTTTACTATCATGGGAGGATCCTGTCATTTCCCTCTTTATTTACATTGTTTATTTTATAAAGGTTATGGATTTGAAGAGGTAGTATGAGTTTTTAATAATAAAATAACTCTACAGATCGGTGATGCATCGCATGACCAATAAAAGGTCATATAGTGATGTATGAGCATTTTGTGGAAAATTTTATATGTTTATCCTTATATATTGAAAATTGGAGTGTGAGGTCACATGGACATGACTGAGGCCCATCAAGCGATGAGTATTTCATGCCAGTGTTCTTTCATGAGATGAGGTAGACATGTCACTAGATGCTCTCTGTGTATTTATAATTTCTTGGTGTGCATCACAAGATGTTTTACAACCACAATGGACTCCCATATTTCCCTTATTAATTTCCTTTTTTTATTTTAAAAATTCATGGGTTTTAAGATGTTTTCTTAAGTGTTATAGAGGAAAATAATTCTCCCCATTAGTGATGAATCCGGTGAGATTTATGACCACAATATTCTTCCACCTTTTGGATATTTTACTTCTATTTTTTAAAAAAAAATGGATGGTTTGTCAGGTCTCTACCGGATGACAATTTGCATGACCATATGGTTCATTTATGGCTTCCTCCATGTGATTAGTGAGTGTTTCAGAAGACACCACAAGAACAAGGATGCTTTGTCAAAGGGACTTCACGGGACCTTCCTCATGCTATACGCTGTGCGTGGCCATCTGCATGACCTACCATAGGTCATGCGGTCACGTACCTCTAGGGGGTTCTCAAGCTCCACATGATCCTGGCCATCTTCCTATTCCTTTTAGTTGAGGGAAAAAAATAATCATACTTGGGTACTTCTTCCTTTTTCAATTTTTTGATACTCCTTTTGAGGGTGTTAGCAAATTCCCCCCCACCCCTCGGGAGTGATGACCGCAAGGATATGGGCTCTGTTTTAAGGAAAATAAATGCCCACCCAAGGCTTTGGATTTGTCACCAATTGGTGTCTTTAGAACTACTTGGTCTACCAGGATATTTTTGGTATTCTATGGGATTCCATATAAATAGGGGAGTGCATAGAGATTCATTCACTAGCTACTCAACCCTATAATACTCATGCACCCTGCTTCTGTCACATAATTATGTCACAAGACCATCCTAAAAGATCTAGTCATGAGACCTCGCCACGAGACTATTTTCACAAGATATTCTTCATAATTATTTATTTTCCCAGGAAACCTCTTAAATCAACCATAAAATGTTATTCTTTAATTTTTGAAACAATTTCCATGGGGGTGCATGGTCATATTGAGGGATTTGTGGGGAATTTTGTCAGTATTGCATGTTCCTTTAATTTTTTACAGCACATGTGACCATGACAACGTCAGGTGATCACAAGTCTTCTAAGGAATCATGTAGTAGCAAGTTCTAGTGAGGGTTTATGTGGTCTGTGATGTCTTCATAAGTTAGGAGTTTCATGATTCCTTTATATGATCATGAATACCTTGTTGATTCATGCGATGCACATGATGATTCTAGTTTATGCCTTTATTTTGACAAGATTTTATTTAAACTGCCTAATATATGCCACTTTATTTTTTTCAGATGTATTTTGGATCTCATCATACTTCTCAAAAGCCTTCGAAGAGGGAGTTGAAAGTAGCAATGGTATGTCTAATAAATGTTGTGGTGCATCTGGATTCTACTTTTCATCATGATGATGGGTAATTTAAATTTAGGATGATGGAGTTTATGGGAGTAAAACTTGGGGAATATACCCTTTCTTACTTTATTCCCCTTTAAGGGTTTGTACTTAATAATAAAACTCTCATTCCTTGACCACAATCATGAATCAAACCCTCCTCTTGGGTTAAGAAATTCCAAAACACCTTCTGAGAAAACATCTATCATGGGGGATACAATGTCACTGAGGGAGACCATGTATACAAGTATATAAGAATGTACATTCCCACATAATTCTATAGGAACAATCATAATCTGGATTTATATGTTTATATATATTGCTCGATAATGCAAAAGCCCACCTCCAACTAGAATTTAAGGTGGGTTCCAAATTGGGACTTCCAGTCATTAGGTAGATGTTTAATGGATTGGAGCTAGATCTTCTGGGTACAATATATTTTTCTAAATTTTATATGGAGATGAATCAAATTGGAATGTATGAGGTTGTCTGGATATCGCATAAATTTTTCTATTGTAGCAAGGGTCTAATGACATAACTATTCTATCATTTGAGTCTAGTCACAAAATTTTCCACCTCATGCATGGTGAGGGGGGAATTAGGCTCTTGGATGTGGAGTATATATGTGACGAACCTATATTAGGTGGGTTTTATGATGAGTTTTCCCCTTATGGTATTCCTAGGATGACGTAATATGGAATCCTCTTCTCACCGGAGAACTACTTTGGTTAGATTAAAAGGCCCTCTAAAAAGAGAATCTTCATAGAGAGGACATTCGGTTCAAGACACGGGTGGGATGATTCATCAAGAAGTCATTCTTTTAATAGGAATCAGTGAATCTTAATTCTTTTCTTAAGAAGGACTCTTGTAGTGCATCGGGTACTTACTAACCTATGGTTAATGAAGGGAAATTTAATGAATGGGGATTGGAATTGGTCCCCAATTTTTACCGAGAAATCCTACTAGCTAGTTTTCATTCCTTGTACTTGAGTGTTTACTTACTTCCTATTTATCAAAAATTTTGATTTAGAGTTTCCACTTTAATGATGGAACATCCATTGAAGGGGGAGAATTTCAAGCTATCCATCCCTATACTGGCCAAACATTATCACCTTCAACGTCATTTTTATAAGGTGAAATTTCCTTAAAGGATATTGGGCCCTTATAAGTATTATTGGGTTCGATAAGAGCTTATATAGAAGGCAATGAATATCTGAACATATAGGGAATCCCCAATGATTTCTTGAAACCATATTTTCAATGTATCAGTGTGGTAAGAAATGTTACGGTAAATGAGTGGGAAGTCATGGATTATATGGGCCTCTATTAATTTTTCTCTTTCATAACCTATGTTCTTCTATCTATGGGTGATATGGTTGATACTGGTGAGGCCAGTCTTGAGGCAGAGGCTTATATGACATCACTTCATGAGGGAATTCTTTCCTCCCATATTGACAGGGATCTCCTCAGTGAATGTTATTGTAACGACTCGAAATTTTGAATAAATCTTGTTTCCTAATTTTATGTCTTATTTTATTTTATTTTATTTTTATACTCAACAAAAATGTTTCATTTGATAACATGAGTATAATTAAAATGAGACCGTTGGGTTTTGACTGTTATATGACCATTGGTCAATATGACCTCTGCGAACTAAACTTTTCGATTTTTGTCTCAAAATAGAAATGATCATGGTTAATTAATATAGAAAGAAGATTCGATCGCCTCACCCAGTAGTCTTGGACCGATCGAAGCCCATCTAACAGAACTCGGGAAGGAGGTAGCACCACTGGGATTTTCTCCAGACCAAAACCAAGTCAAACTTCATCATGTGAAGCTAGAACGGAATCGCCTTCACGAGAAGCTCAAACTGATAGAAATTACTACTCGTGCGATGTTGGCCGAGCCTCCCTCGGATTCTCTCACCTTAGCACACCTTACACTTAGGTCCTATGCTGGTGTGATAAGGGGATATGTAAGGAGACCATAACTGCCTTGGGTAATCCGTTGTTTTAAATAAAAATTGGGATTTCTTCTTATGATGAAGTTTATGAATTTTCAAATGACCGGATAAATATAGTATGCATATTTTTTATGAATTTTAGAAAAAGGATATTTTAAAAAAGTTTATGTAAAACTTAAATAATTAAAAACGTGTAATGATGTTAAAAAATGGTCTTCTACAATTATGTTCCGTACGAAATTTAGAGTCTAATAAGATCATCTTGATTTTTGATGAATAGTAAATAATGAATAGTGATTTTATTATTAGGATTAGTAATGTGTCCAAATGGATTAGTAATCTCACTTAAAGAAAGTATTAATAAAATATAGGCACCTTGATTAAGTAATGTGATTCAATAAAATAGTTAAATAACAGTTTCATAAATTATTATTCAAGTATTAGTTTTTTCGAGTGAATAGTGTTTTTTAATTAAAAATTAAATTAAAAATATTTAGAAACTTATTTTTATAAAATGGATTTCATTTTTGAACTCAGACCTTTGATATTATGTTAAGGTAAATTTTGGGGATTTTTCGGAAAAAAATGAATTTTCGGTGAATAGTGTATTTATTTAAAAAATAAATTAAAATTATTTAGAAAATTATTTTTATAAAATGGTGTTCATTCATGATATCAGAGCATTGATATTTGGTTATGGTGAAATTTTTGGATTTTTCTGAGAATGTTGAATTTTCAGTGAATAGTAAAAATACAGTTTTAGGGTTTCGGTATGTTTAATGACATCGTAACTGTGTCATGATGATTTCATGGGATATTTTATGGGCTGGCCGACCAAAGGTGATGAATTATTGTATGGGGGCCCCATTTGGCCTAACTCCATTGGAAATACCATGGAAGTTCCCATGCTTTTGAGAAAACCACTTGTGAGGTGTCCCTTGGCCATTAATGCCTTGTCCCCTCACTTTCCCTATAAATACCAAGAAATCCTCTCATCCATTCGACTCCCCACTCTCCCCCAACAATTTTCTGGTCTTATTTCCTCCCAATGAGTCCTCTCAAGGTTCCCCCAAGCCCTCAAGGTCTCAACCTTTGAGTTTTAAGAGTTACGTTTTAAGGTAAGGGATCTGACCTCTCTCTTTCTTTTCAAGTAATCTATTTTATGTCATTCTTTTTATGATACATGTTCTTATGTTGGAGGATGTTATTTTATATTAATTATACTGTCCTTTTTATGTTCATATTATGAGAGACCCCCTCTTACTCTCATCATTTCATTTTATGAACGTTTAAGTGGCGCCGTTAGGCTGCCTAATTTTTTGTAACAGATTCATTCACCCATCTCATTTTCAAGTCTATTTTCTTATCAAGTCATTCATGTCCCTTTTTATTATGTTGTGGAATGATCTCTATATCTATCATACTGATCTTTTATGATCATATGATGAGAGATCCCATTTTATCTCTTCAATTCAGTATCTTGAAGTATTAAGTGGCGTCGTTAGGCTGCCGAATTTTTAAGGGATTCGTTCACCTTTCTCATTTTTCAAAGATCTACTTTCATGTCAAGTATTTCAAGTTCCTCTTGTATTATGTTGGGGTATGATCTTTATATCTGTCATACTGATCTTTTATGTTCATATGATGAGAGACCCTATTTTATCTCTTCAATTCATTTTTGTTGAAGTTTACGTGACGTCGTTGGGCTGCCGAATTTTCATAAGAGAAATCTTATTTTTGTCTTCCTTTCATGTTCTTCATTTCATTTGTTATATCATTAAAATTTCATTACCATGTTCTCAAATCCTTTATATTCTGTCTCTATACTGTTTTATGTGTCATTTATGATTGTTTGACCCATGTCCCCTCTCTTTTCAATGTTTTCTAAAACCCCGAAACAAACCCGTTATGCTGTAGAATTTCCGTCTCAAAATGTCTCTCTCTTTTTATAAAGTTCTTTTATTTTATTAAGTGAATACTCAAAGATATTTCTTCTAAAGGGGTATTCACATATATACCAAAAACATTTATTTTAAATTCTGGTATTTGCATACATGAGACCTTCTCTCCCCTTTCGTGGGTTTAATGTGACGTAAATATCATGTCTTTAAAGAAGATTTCAAAATGTTATGATTATGAAATGAAACCCATTTATTTTATTCTATATAGGTTATTTTTGATATTTTTGATGATGATAGATGTGGCTCACATGATAATAAATGAAAATTTAAGGGTTCTTTCTGAGAGCGCTCCAATTCATTGGGTAATGATGTGACCACTAGAGATTACAATTTTCACGATATCTTGGTGAATAACCTTGGTGATTTTCAAATTACACCTTAGGGATGGACCTTGGTGATATGTTCATGATTTTCTATGTTGAATGTTGTAGCCACATCTTCAAGTTATGAAAAATGTTATTTTTATTATGATATTCCTCATGATTTCCTTCTCATGCCTTAAAGTTCTTTTCAAGACTTTATTGATGTATCTCAAGTTCACATGTTAAATGTTTCCCTTGTTTCCCTTACTGGGCCTTCTGCTCACCCTTTCTTTTGATGTATGTCCCCAGGTTATGAGATGCAGTAATTAACCTTGGATGAACATGAGGAGAATCCTTTCATGTGTTTAAGAAGAATTTTTTATGTTTTCATGTTTAATGTTCCTGGTTCCCAAGACACTAAACCTTAATGTTCCTCGGTTTTGTAAAATGTAATGAAAGTTTATGTGATAAAAAATCGGGATATTATAGTTGGTATCAAAGGATGGTTTAGTTATTTATGGAAATTAGGATATGAAAACATTAGGAATAACCCTATAGAAAAATTTAAATATAGGAAATATTCCAGGTATTTTGGTGAGTATTGAGTAAGGGGTTGCCAAGAAAATACATCCCTGTCTGGATACGAGCAGGTAGAGGTGGCTCTGGCACAGATGTACATAGGGGTAAAACCCTAAAACACCGCTTTGAGCTGGACTCGAACAGGAACTAGTACAAGACAATGGGCCTTGCTGCACTCTTGTTTACGACACTCCCGGGGGATATGCTTTGGTAAATTCATAAGCTTAGTATGAACCATTATTAAAGGAACAAAGATCAAATAAAATAAATATTCACATATAAATATATGATCATGGATAACCTAGTTTGAAACCTAAGGGATCACAAGTTAGGGTATAATTTGCTTCTACGATTTATCCTTATATGCTTTAAGTTCCTTTTCATGATTATTGTCTATGTATTTAAGCCCCTAATTATACTTTCTCCTCTTAGATAATGGTGGGAAATGGAAGAACATGTCCCAAAAACCAATGTGATAGGAAATGCGATGATTGTCGTATTAATATGACAGAGATGATTAGTATATTAAAAGTTGATTATTATTTTGGAAGACGTTCACTATTTTGGGGACCCTATATGATTGAGGTAAATAGATTACTACGGTATTTTTACTGAGGAGTAAGGTTGACTTATATTTTTAAGAATCGATGAATTTAAGGTGAACTTATGGTATTATAGGTTACTTATGGAAATGATTAACCTATCATGGGGTAAATATGTTTAGGTTAGTTAGTTTTGTTATAAGATTTTAGGGGTGGTTGATGTTGTTTGGAGATTAATGATAATGTTTACCTTGGAAGACTATGTTATCAAATCCTTCCTGTATTTGGGTATCAATCTTAGATTGGTTTATTTTGAGGAATTTTAAGGACCGTTATTTATGGAATGGTCTATGATGAACTTTGGGTAGTACCATGGAACTTTGAATATTTAAAAGTAGTTTCCATTCCTATGGGATTCTTTCTTTTTGAAGAGTTGTTTTACCTTACCCTTTCTGTTTTTGGGATATTGTTTAAAGATAGAAGAAATAGATAGTTAATATTTTGTGGATTATGTGATTCTCTAGTAGATTATTCTTGTGTTTTGATGATACCAAGTAGTTTTGAATGCTCATCGTTGGGAGAAAAATTATTTTTGATAGAAACTTATTAAAGGATGAAACTCTACTTGAATGTAGGTATATTTCCTTATGTTTTTGTTCTATGTAGTAAATGAATTCCTCAAAATTATGAAAAGAAACGTAAAACAAAAATGTTGTTGGTTTACATTTCCTACTAGGTAATCAAAGACCATTTACACACATCATAAGTTTGGGATCTTCTCGTGGTGAACTTTCTCCTAATCATGTTTTCTATCACTCTCCCCCAGAACTTCACCCTTTGTTTTTTCTTCCATATCCATGTTTTCCTCCATGGAATCCTAGTATGGGTTAAATTGGGTGACCTTTTTACTTCCCTTTATTTCTTTTAAAGTAATAGTTTTACTGAGTCCTTTTCTGGTGTGGGAATTTCAATGAAAATTCAAAACCCAGTTTTAAAAATTGTGAGGATGCAATTTCTTAAGGGAGGAAGATTGTAACGACCCGAAATTTTGAATAAATCTTGTTTCCTAATTTTGTGTGTTATTTTATTTTATTTTATTTTTATACTCAACAAAAATGTTTCATTTGATAACATTAGTATAATTAAAATGATACCATTGGGTTTTGACTGTTATATGACCATTGGTAAATATGACCACTGTGAACTAAACTTTTTAATTTTTGTCTCTAAATACAAGTGATCTTGGTTAATTAATATAGAAAAAAGATTCAATTGCCTCACCAAGTAGTCTTGGACCGATCGAAGCTCATCTAACTGAACTTGGGAAGGAGGTAGCACCATTGGGCTTTTCTCTGGACCTAACCCAATCCAAACTTCATCGTGTGAAGCTAGAACGGAATCGCCTTTGCGAGAAGTTCAAACTGATAGAAATTACTTCTCATGCGATGTTGGCCGACCCTCCCTCAGATTCTCTCACCTTAGCACACCTTACTCTTAGGTCCTATGCTGGTGTGATAAGGGGTATGTTAGGAGACCGTAACTGCCTTGTGTAATCCTTTTTTTTAAATAAAAATTTGGATTTCTTCTTATTATGAAGTTTATGAATTTTCAAATGACCCGATAAATATAGTATGCATATTTTTTATGAATTTTAGAAAAATGATATTTTAAAAAAGTTTATGTAAACCTTAAATAATTAAAAACGTGTAATGATATTCAAAAAATGGTCTTCTAAAATTATGTTCCATACTAAATTTAGAGTCTAATAAGATCAACTTTATTTTTGATGAATAGTAAATTATTAATAGTGATTTTAGGATTACGATTAGTAATGTGTCCAAATAGATTTGTAATCTCACTTAAAAAAGAATTAATATAATATAGGCACCTTGATTAAGTAATGTGATTCAATAAAATGGTTAAATAATGATTTCATAAATTATTATTCAAGTTTTAGTTTTTTCGGGTGAATAGTGTTTTTTAATTAAAAATTAAATTAAAAATATTTAGAAAATTATTTTTATAAAATGGATTTCATTTTTGAACTCAAAGCATCGATATTATGTTAAGGTAAACTTTGGGGATTTTTCTGAAAAAAATGAATTTTCATTGAATAGTGTATTTATTTAAAAATTAAATTTAAAATATTTAGAAAATTATTTTTATAAAATGGAGTTCATTTATGAAATCATAGCATTGATATTTGGTTAAGGTGAAATTTTTTGGATTTTTCTGAGAAAGTTGAATTTTCAGTGAATAGTAAAAATACAGTTTTAGGGTTTCAGTATGTTTAATGACATCATAACTATGTCATGATGATGTCATGAGATATTTTATGGGTTGTCCGACCAAAGGTGATGAATTATTGTATGGGTGCCTCATGTGGCCTAACTACATGGGAAATACCACAGGAGAGCCCATGCTATTGAGAAAAGCACTTGTGAGGTGTCCCTTGGCCATTAATGCCTTGTCCCCTCACTTTCCCTATAAATACCAAGAAATCCTCTCATCCATTTGACTCCCCACTCTCCCCCAACGAATTTCTGGTCTCATTACCTCCCAAATAGTCCTCCCAAGGTGCCCTCAATCCCTCAAGGTCCCAACCTTTGAGTTTTAAGAGTTACATTTTAAGGTAAGGGATCCGACCTCTCTCTTTCTTTTCAAGTAATATCTTTTATGTCATTCCTTTTATGCTCCATGTTCTTATGTTGGAGGATGTTCTTTTATATTAATTATACTTTCCTTTTTATGTTCATATGATGAGATACCCTCTCTTACTCTCATCATTTCATTTTATGAATGTTTAAGTGGCGCTGTTAGGCTGCCGAAATATTTGTAACGGATTCTTTCACCCTTCTCATTTTCAAGTCTATTTTCTTGTCAAGTCTTTAAAGTTCATTTTTATTATTTTGGGGTATGATCTTTATATATATCATACTGATATTTTATGATCATATGATGATAGACCCCATTTGATCTCTTCAATTCAGTATTTTGATGTTTTAAGTGGCGTCGTTAGGCTGCCGAATTTTTATGGGATTCGTTCACCTTTCTAATTTTTCAATGATCTACTTTCATGTAAAGTATTTCAAGTTCCTCTTGTATTATGTTGGGGTATGATCTCTATATCTATCATACTAATCTTTTATGTTCATATGTTGAGAGACCCTATTTGATCTCGTCAATTCATTTTTGTTGAAGTTTAAGTGACGTTGTTGGGCTGCCGAATTTTCATAAGAGAAATCTTATTTTTTGTCTTCCTTTCATGTTCTTCATTTTATTTGGTATATCATTAAAATTTCATTACAATGTTCTCAAATCCTTTATATTCTGTCCCTATAGTGTTTTATGGGTCATTTATGATTTTTTGACCCATGTCCCCTCTCTTTTCAATGTTTTCTAAAACCCCGAAACATAGCCGTTATGCTGCAGAATTTCAGTCTCAAAATGTCTCTCTCTTTTTCTAAAGTTCTTTTATTTTATTAAGTGAATACTCAAAGATCTTTCTTCCAAAGGGGTATTCACATATATACCAAAATGTTTTATTTTAAATTCTGGTATTTACATACATGAGACCCGCTCTCCCCTTCCGTGGGATTAAAGTGACGTATAGATCATGTCTTTAAAGCAATTTTTAAAACATTATGATTATGAAATGAAACCCATTTATTTTATTCTATATGGGTTATTTATGATATGTTTGTTGATGATATATGTGGATCACATGATAATAAAGGCAAATTTAACGGTGCGCCCTGATAGCGCTCTAATGCATTGGGTAATGATGTAACCACTAGAGATTACAATTTTCACGATATCATGGTGAATAACCTTGGTAATTTTCTAATGACACCTTGGGGATGGACCATGGTGATATGTTCATTATTGTCTATGTTAAATGTTGTATCCACGTCTTCAAGTTATGAAAAATGTTATTTTTATTATGATATTCCTCATCATTTCATTCTCATGCCTTAAAGTTCTTTTCATGACTTTATTGATGTATCTCAAGTTCACATGTTAAATGTTTCCCTTGTTTCCCTTACTGGGCCTTCTGCTCACCCTTTCTTATGATGTATTTCCCTAGGTTTCAGATGCAGTAATGAACCTAGGATGAACATGAGGAGAAGCCTTTCATGTGTTTAAGAATAATGTTTTATGTTTTCATGTTTTAATTTCCTGGTTTCCAAGACACTAAACCTTAAAGATCCTCGGTTTTGTAAAATGTAATGAAAGTTTATGTGATAAAAAGGCGGGATGTTATAGTTATACACCATGTTGATTTAGTCATTTAGTAGTGATTTACTCACTTAGTTTATGTCTAATCTAATTATTATTTTATGTTTTCTCCATAATTTTGGTTGATGTTCACCAAGGAGGAGACTTGGACTGAGATAAACCTTCCTCTCTATGATGTAGGAATTGGTTTATCTCATAACTATGTTGATGTTTGGATCTACTCATATCTCAGTGGTAATTTATACAAAATGTTAAATGAGGCCTTCCAAGATATTGATAATAGTCATAGGCCTAAAAGGAAATTGGCTTCTAGAGGGCCAACGGCTCCAGAAGAATCCCCTAAGGAAATAAGGAATTTTCTATCTCCAATGGGAGCGCCAACTGATGTGGTCATATTGAGTGTAATACCATAGGGTAAAGCCATGTCATAGTTGTCATTTCTTATCACATAACAACAATGGGTGGCTGGGAGGATGAAAAACTCAAAGACTGAGCTCTAGGGTATATAGTGTCGATCAGAATTACCATGGGAAGGATTTTCCCAGGTCATTGCTCCTCTAGGTATGACTTTTAAAGACCAATATAAATAGGTCATGTAATTATTATGAGACCTTAATGTATATTTGGAAAGCATTAGGGGTTAGATATTTTATTCCCCATTGGTACATAAAATGGTTTTTCATAGTATCCTTCAAATTTTTTTGGATTGATAAGGTTATTCCATTGTTGTGGAAGTGGTAAATATGAAATCATGGTTATTCTTACAGGTTCATGGTTCTATTATAACTATACTGAAACCCTTTGTGTTTTAGGTGACATAGAGGAAGGTCTCAAAGGACCATCCAATCTTTTTGTCCCCTTTATATTCTCTCCACGGTACATCGGTGGGAGATGCATTTGATAGTGATCGGGAGACCGATGATGATGGGTCCTTGGGTCGACTGGCCGAGGTGAGGGCATAGATTTCCACCTCTGAAGAAATTATGTTGACATCAACACCTTTTAAAGAGCCTTCCCTTTAAGGGATGAGAAAAAGGAAGTGCTCTATATTTTCAGTGACTCATCCACCTGAAACTTCAAGTACGTGGGTCATTTCACTTATTTCAAGTTTTGGATTATTCTAAAAACACATCCTGATTCGTTAGAAATGTTTAGGTCCCCTCTGAGCTCACTTGGAAGGGCATGTATCCACTTATTAGGATACATGGAAGAATTTGGTTTCTTTATAATACCCTTATATGTATTGACTAGACCATAATGAAGTGGAGATGGCTGAGGTTATGACTAAATTATGCATGTTTCTTAAAATAGAATTCCCAGTGATCACACCACTTGACCTGATGCATGTGGATTTGCCTTTGGAGGATACTAACACAGGTAGCTTTTCTGCTACTCGTTATCCCTAATGGAAGATATTTTTGGAAAATTTGAATACTTCTTCAAGATTAGAAACTTTTTTATTTGTGTCATGTCTTTGGAAATTATTTTTTGTTTCTTTAGTCTTCAAGGGTAGTGAGAAAAAAACATCTTTAGGAAAAACACCATAAGTTCCATGAAGTTTCCCATCATGGGAAGGTGTCACCTCTTAATCATAGGATAAGGTTGTGGAAGTGGACATTTCCAATGGTGAAGCCAAAAAAATTATGTTTCTAACATATTTCATATCCATTGATTACACAGTGATACTATATTATTTATCTTGTAACTAACAAACCCATGTTCTCTTTACTATAGTGTATTCTCCCTGAAGTTTAGATGCTCTAGTACTTTCTCCGTTGGTAGTTCCTCCAACTGGGTTAACCAATATTGAGCTTATATCCCTTATAAATTTGTCCAAAACCATGAGAATGATTGTTTCCCAAAGTGAAATAGTCCCAAAATATGTCCCCATTCCCAGGATAAGATTGGATTAGTTCTTGGTGTCTATTTCATTCTACCAGTCGATGTGACCCCAAAGGTGGATAGAGATATAGGCCATAGTTTTAGATACTCCCTTGGAAGAGTTGAAGGATATGTTGAGCCACTATTGATTTATGTTTCCTACCGATGGTAATGAGGTCTCTAATTAAACCTCCCTTCATACCTGAGTGAATGAGGTGGTCTCTATGAGATAGCATAAGAGGCCCCTTAAATCAAGGGTGGTAGATGTTGAGGCTTCCTCTTTAGTGAAGCAGAATTGGGATGAGGCTGTAAATGATGCTTCCTGGCATGTGGTGGGTGTGGAAGCTCCCTAGGACTTGGTTAGTATCAGGAAGGTTTAAATTGACCATCTCTAATATACAATTGACCATCTTCAATCTAAGATCACAAGTCATTATGTGGAGTTATCCTAATTTCAACATGCACTTCAGATATCATATAAGACTATGCTAGATCAATATGGACTTCTTGATGTGTTAGAGAAGGAAAGATTACATCTATTTATTGGGCTGATGAGTTTCAAAATTCTATGGAGCAGAGACTGAATTCAACAAATAATTACACAAATGTTTTACCTCCCTACAGAAAAGGATCGAAGAGTTCACGGATTCTTCTAAGTATATTCTATGTTGGAGTTTTAATTTTACAGATTTTCTTTGTCTTATATATTCTTGGGATATAATACAATATGTTGAGATTCCTTCTATTGTATTCTTATCAATGAATAGATTTTTTAAACCTTTCATGTTTATTTCTATTTTTTCTTTCATTCATGATGTGCATGAAATTTCACCAATCTGATGTCACATGAATCTCCAGTGATAAACATAATTATCATAACACCAAGTAAACCTTAATGTATGAATCTGAATTATTAAATCATAATAGATTCTCCTATATAATTTCTCATGAATTTCCACCCACATTAAGATTCATTATTTATTTATGTTTTCATATTATCTTGAGATTTTCTATTTCACTGAAGGATAATTTGGATGGAATATATGTTCTGAAGGGATAATTCTCTCACTTTTTCTAAAGTTGATGGGATTGGAGAGCGTGGATTGGTTTTTTCTAGGGCCATATGGTGGGCCTTACAATATTTTTCATTCTTGCATATTAAAACACTATTTTTCTCTAATTTACGATATTTTATCATAGACATTCTATCACTGGATTTAGATTCTTTTATCTTGGTTCTTTTATCGTTGTAGTTTATGGTATTTTCTCTTGAACCATATATCATTGTAGTTTAGGGTTTTTTAGCTTGGAATTTTTTGTCCTTGTAGTTAATGGTATTTTAACTAAAACATTTTTATTCCATAAATTTTATTGACTTACTACCATGAATTGATATATTATCAGGGAATATGGCACAGAATTCTAGGAATGCCGCAAAACACCCTAGGGTGTTGAGTTTTATCCTGGCATTATTGAGGATCACGAGTTTTGAAGCTCCTTTCTTTCATAGAGGAGGTTCCTCTGGTTGGTAGGTTGAATCCATTATCCGTTGATAGAATTTTCAAATAGAAGTGTGACTACTATTTTCAAAGGGTCATGTAAGAATTATGGGGTAAATATTGGCTGAGGGTGAAATACTAGGGATGAAAGGTCCACCTGCATAGTTCGAGTATGGGTGATATAATTCATAACTAAAAAGTTTGGGTCAACGAATATTGGATAGGGGAAACTTTTCGGGGATAACCCATAACACCTTGATGTGGTGGGTTCCACCACAGTGTTTCCAGGTCTCGTTAGGATTGAATATATTTTCTTCCAAGGAGGAGATGCATTTAGTTGGTAGGTCAAATCCATTATGCATTGATACAATCATCATGAAAAGATAATATACACTCCTTTTTTTAGGTCTGTGAAATTTTTTTGAAGACTCAAACATCCAAATGATGAGTTTGGGTATGGGATGAAAGTTATCCTAGAAGGGTTCTGGATTCCTAGGGAAGTTCATCTCTTAATTGTGAAGCTGGAGCCCCACATATTGTTGTTTCAAATCAAAAGGTGTGTTCCATAAAAATTTTTGTAATAGAGTTTCCCATTTTTATATAAATAAAGTCTACAAAACACTGTGAAGTAAATTCAAGGATGTCGAATATGATTGAAGAGTATGGTTGTGGGGATTTTAAATTGGTGTCTAGGAATATCTATGCAAAATGAGGGTGGGAATCTATTGGTATAGGTCAATAATCATTGATGGAATGAGCCTCTACTATTCCATGAAGTCAATATGACAAATCTTTGATTTAAGGGGGGCCTTCATGGGATTTGATGGTCTGTTCAGATGATAAAGATCTTATTATTTGTTTGTGATGGGGATCTTTTTCCATATTCAAAGTTCGAAGGAATGAAGGTGGTTTAGGAAATTTGTATCATTCAAGAAAGGTTTGATCACCCTAAAGGTTATGTCACTACCTAATGAACGGATTATCATGTTGAGGATATGTGAAATACCATTACTCTTACTTTTTCTAGGACCAGGGGGTCCAGTGAGTATAAATCAGCTTTTATTAGGGCCACAATGTGGGACCTATGAGATTAAGCCTTATTTATTTGTTCATTGGTTGTTTCCTAAACACTAGAGGTGAATATTTTAGTGAGTGAATGTTTGACTTTTTCTCAAGACTCCCTCTATGGGTTTTCAACCTAAAACGTTTTTTGTTTCTTTTATATGGGGATTAATTTATTTCATTTTTGACCATTTTAGGATAGTGTTTAAGGTCATACATCTTCCACCATAGTGCTGGAAGATCAAGGTTGTGATGCACATGGACCTAATATAGGTTTTGTTACTCAAGATCTCAATTAGGATACGCAGGGTCAAGAGTAATCCAAAATCCTTCTGAGTGAGAGATGAATATTTTGTAAATCATAGATTGAGGTTCTCTGTTCATGAATAATTATATGGGAAAATCATATCGAGGATGGACCAGAACTCCCTCGAGTGATGAGTTCTACCACAATGATGTCGGGCTCACAATGATAAGAAATCTCTCTATATAGATCCATGATTACTCTATTCAGTAGGTCCTATCCCTTATTCATTAATTTCATGATCAATCGGAGAGAACTTGTTTATATTCCAAGGGCTATGAATGGTTTATAGAAATATTAGGTTCTAGAGACAGGAAGTGTAATTTTGGAATTTTGTTGCTTAAAAGATGGTGGAAGCACCCCGTACACTGGCTGATCTAGGTAAGTCTCTTGTGGTCCTTTGATAAGGGATGACAATGGGTTATGATCTACATAGTTTAACATTGTGTAGTATAGACATTCTATCTTCCATGCAATTTAATATCATGTTGTAAGGACATTTGTTTTAAATATTAAAGTCATCCACTAAAGACATGTTTGTTATGAAATTTTAATATCATGTGACCTAGAATTTTTCCTTGTAGTTTTACACCATTTGAAAAGGATGTGGGAGTTGATGCAAAACAATTTCGGCAAATATATTACATGCACAAGAAGTCTGCAAATTGATCTAACTCATACATAGAAAAAATTGAATTGTATGGATCATCCCCTATGTATTTGGGGAAAAACAATTTATCAGTTGTTGTAGTTGGGCTTAGGATTAAAGATATGGGAGTCACTACAAATCTTGCGATGATTGGAATCAAGTCATATGTAGGTCCTGAAAAGGAAACTCCCCATACAGGGGTGACTTGTGTGCAAAGGTGGACATTGTTTCTATTTATTATGATTGATAACCATAGGATTGGAGAATATAGGAATCACTATTTATTCTATGATGATCAGAATCAATCCAAATGTAGTTTTGGAGGAAGCATGAAATTTAACATCATGTGGAAATGACGAAGTGTAAAAATCTAGTGTTTTTAGTAAAATTGGTTTCCTAAATAAATGTGTGTTGTATTATATTATATCATATTATACACATGAAAAATATATAGAAAAAATAAAATACATCATATAATTAATAAATATTATTACATTAATCATCAATGAAACTAATTAAAATTCAAAACATTACAACTGGACAAAAAATATAAAATAAAAAGCTAAAATGGAAAAACATGGATCGCCCTAATCTACTAAAATCATCACCCACTCAAACAAAATATAGAGAGGAAGAAAAATATTAGTAACCAAAGAAAAAATATAGAAAATGGAAATATATAACCTTGATATGAGTTGAGTTGAATAATTAATGAAGGATAGTAGAGGTATTTATAAGAGATCATGTGACCATTAGAATAATAACATCATTATTGGAATAATAACATGAAAGTTGTAATAGTAATTTCAACTCAAAATAATAAATCATGATATAAATAATATTTATAATGATTAATTTATGTAAATATAAATTTTATAATTCCAAAAAATAATTATCATCATTAAAAACTCAAAGAAAATATAAAAACATTTTTTAAAAACGGTATTTTACTGTATTTTATAAAAAAACTTATTTTAATATTAAAATTTATTATTTATTATTTCATAAATTTATTTTTATAAAATGGATATAATTTTTTAAATCATCATTTTGAAATTATCCAAGGTTTTTTTGGTAATTCTCTAAAATACTTCAATTTTGAAGTGAATTATAAAAATACAGTTTTCACATAACTAGTGTAACTCAAATTACATCATTTGTGATGTAATATTCCTTTACAGAATAGAAATTTCGGCCATTTTATTTTTAATTTCATAAATATTTCATTAAAATAACATAAACTCAATTTCAAAACCTTAAAATATCTTCCCAAAACCTAAATTCAAATGTGATTCCCGAAAATAATAATTTTTATTCCCTCCCACTCTCCTTTTTAATAAACTTATGGATTTGAATTATAAAAGGGTTTTAAATTCATAAAATCATTATATAATATTAATATACAATTTATATATTAGAAAATCACTAATACAAGTTTTAACTTTGATATATTATTATATTCAATATTTTATTCAAAAAATTACCCTCCCCTCGAGTATAAATAACCCCTCTCCCTTCCCTTAGAAAACCACTCTGAAAACCAATTAAAAATCCCATTTTCTTCCCAAATCCTCCCTCTTAATGGCCTTATAATTCTTAGGGATATCTTAGATCAATCCAACTCCAATAACCTAGTCGTTATAGTGTCGTACAATAGAAGCTGCACTATGGAGAGAGTTAGTCTCTATTGACTCTTCCATCTTTTCTTCTTCTCTTTTTTATTTTTATCCTCTTACTTTCAAAACCATATACTATAATATTAATTATAGCATATACTAAAATTATATTAATTATGTTAACCAATTGTAATTATAATATTTATTTCAAATATAAATTTCATACATCCCTTTCCCTCTCTTTCGACAGCATCCTATTAATGGTCGGTTAACCACCAATAGAGACATTGCCTAAACAATTATTATAACCACATTAAAGGATAGAAAATATGAATTATATATAATATATAAATATGAAATTACCAGTATTCTATGATTCTATAATTTATTAAACTAATTTATTATTTACATTTAAAAAATAATGAAATCAAGGAAAATGGATTTTTCTAGAAAAATATGATATCAATACGCTTCAATATCATCAATAATAATAAACAAATATAATAAAATTATTATAATTTATGAATATTTTTATAAATTACTATAATTAAATTCTATATTAGTGTTTTAATAAAAATAATTTTATTATTAAGGTGGCTCAAAAGCAATGAAATTAAGCGGGAATAAAAGTAAGGGGATTCTCGAAAGAAACTAAATTTCCTTGGTTTTCCCCCTTTCACATCAATTTCAGTATGGATATTCTTTTAATGTTCTTTAATTTTCATTTCATTGTTATTCCATTTTCCTTTCTGGGATATACATGTTCTCCTCTTGAGTTTATGATAAAGAGAAAGACTTTCCAAAATAACTCTTCTTTATAAAAACTCATCATTTAATTCCCTTGAGATTGTTTCTTCTTCACTCAAGATTGTTGATTTTTATACCAATTATGTTATTCGAATTTTATTTTGTGAACACCAATGTTTATTCATGAATTTATTCTTTATTAAATACTTTTTAAACCCATTCTATTCTTTGGTTTTACTTCATTATATTTATTGATATGTGTTATATGTGGCATGCAAGATTATGGAAGTGTTGTGATGTGACAGGTGGGCCTAGAATTATATATCCTTCTAATGCATTTTTTAATGTGATGTATCTCATGAGATAGTGTGAAATATGAAAAAACATGATCCTAATTTTTTCACAGTGATGATGTTTTGATTATTTACATATGTTGTGTGTGAACATGATGATAGATTTTCCCACAACTATGTGTTGTATTTGACCACTAAGCCAGGATGTTTCATTTTTATGTACTACCCCATCCCATAACTTTATATAATGATTCCTGTAATGATTATGTTGATGATACTATGACTATTTTATGATGATGATTATTATTTCTACCACATTATATTGATTCATTACCTTATTTATCCTATTACTAGGCTTTTAGCTCACCCCTTTGATTGGGGTATATCCTCGAGTTATTACTTATACTAATGAGAATGAAAGGGCCACTAATAAGCTAGATAATAAGTAATTAAATAATTTTTATATTTTAATATATAAAAGTTATGTATAATCCAATTTTTCTCAATAAATTAATATATTTCATCCTGAATTTGTAACTTTAATATCTTTATTATCTTTAAAACGATGTAATAGTCTTGTAAGAAAAATTAGGGCTACTATAGTTATTATTATATAAATGTTTAATTAATTTGGGTATTTGGATTAGAAAACATTATTAAAACCCCTTAGGATAAGACTAATTATATATAAAAATCATAAAATGTTTATTTTAGAAAAATTATTGACATTGTAATCTCATATGATATTCCTCTATGGTTAATTGTGCAAAATAATAAATTATTTATTCATGCCTTTTATATTTATTTTTTGTTAAAACCATTTATATTTCAGAAAATGGTGTATTTTAGGAGAAACTTGGACGACAACCCATGTGAGGGGTAATGAAATGATTGTATGAACGATATCCACAATGCCATGGGATCTGGAGTTCAAACATTTATGGTGATGCTTACCCAGCTATCTCATGCTATAAATAATAACCTGAATCATGTGGAATATATACCTTCGCCCGAAAAGGATCAACTAGCCATTGATTCCTTTATGCTAAAATGACCAGTGACATTTAGTGGAAATTATGATCCACTTGTCCTATAACAGTTGGTTAAATCAATAAAGAATATCTTTTTTGATCCATTGTTATGTGAAGGAGAAGGTGACTCCATCAGTTTATCATTTAGATAGAGATGTCAATCAATAGTGGGAATTCATAAACAACACCAAGCCAAATAATGAAATTGAAGAGATGGAGTGGGAAGACATTAAGAAAAAATTTCATACCAAGTAGTTTCCCCAAACTATTCAAAAAAATATGGAGAGAGAATCCCAAGAGATGAAGAAAAATTAAGGTGAATCAATCAATGATTATGTGGAAAACATAACAATTATTTAAAGATATTCCTTGGGTTTTGTTATCAAAAACTATAGAAAAATAGATATATTCTTTAGTGGTTTAAATTCACACCCTCAAAAGTCTCTAGCAGTTTCAGAATTTGGGGGTTATGAAGATGTGGTTTGATGTGCTCTAAAAGTAAACATTGAGTTCAGAGAATGGTCCCTTGGTTATAGAGATAGGAAGATGATAATGTTGTTTCAAGATAGTGTGTCTAAGGAGAAAGGAGGAAACAGTATCCAACTACCCACGTGTCAAAAATGTGGGATGAAGCATCATGGTAATTTCCTCAAAGGGAAAGGGAAATGATTTATGTGAAAGAGATAAGGCCATCACTCTCATGAATGTTGAATAGATATAAATAAGTTTTCTGACATGATGGAAGAAATGAGGATTCCTCCTAATGAAAAACATATGGTTCAATGTTTTAATTGTAGGGAGTAAAAGGACTATACAAGACAATAAACTAAACCTGGAGTCATTGAGGATAATCAGTTTCATCATCTACTAATGCCAAAGGAGAAAGGGAAAGCATATTTTTTCACTACTACTGAAGTTGAGAAAGAAAATGAAGTCGTAGAAGGTATACTTCATATTCACTCAATAATGGAAAAAATATTTATTTTATTCTAGTTCTACAAATTCCTTTATATCCTAAAAGTTGAATAGAACTATTGAATTGAATCCCCTATACCTTGAATTAGATATATATATATATATATAATCACCTAGTGATGAAATTATTGTAACTCAAGTGTTTTAATCTTCTTCTGTTGGTGTATGTAGTAAGATTCTTCCAGAGAAAATTTTTATGCTTCCCTTGGTGTAATTCGATGCTATATTGGGCCATTATTGGATCTAATTATATAGCACACACATAAAAGTTTAGGAAAAGAAAATACCTTTTCATATTTTTAACATCCAATTATCCTCTATAAATGTAAGGAAGATCGTGAGCCTCTGTTGGAAGGTATTTCAATAGTGTGGGTGATGATACCTAGTGAAGAAGAATACCTGGCCAAAATGATTGTTTCGAAGGAAAGAATCAAACTTGAGGAAATTCCCATTGTTAGGGAATACACTGATGTATTTCTCAAAGAGTTACCCAGACTTCCCCTAGATCACGAGGTAGAGTTATTAATAGATCTCATAACTGGATCCAATCCAATCTCAAAATGCCCCTATAAGATGGACTTGATCGAACTGGAAGAGTTAATGAAGAATTTTCAAGACAATTTGGACAAAGGGTTCATACACCCTAGTGAACTACCTTGGGGTTCACCAATGCCCTTTGTCAAGAAAATGATGGATCATTGTGATTGTGTATCGATTTCCAGGATCTCAATAAGATCACCCTAAAGAACAAGTGTCATCTTCCAATTATTGATGAGTTTTGAGATCAAATACGATGAGCTCAGTAGTTCTCAATGGTGGATCTTCATTTTGGATATAATAAATTGAATGCTTAGAAGGAAGATATTCAAAATAATATTTTCCATTCAAGGTATGGGCATTAAGATTTTTTTTGATGGCCTTCAGACATACTAATTCCCCTGAAATCTTTATGAATTTTATCAATAGTTTTTACAGACTTCCTCAACAAATTTTTCGAAGTGTTTTTCAATGATATTCTCATTTACTCCAAGATAAAGGAAGAACACGAAGAGCATATAAGGATTGTACTGGAATCATTAAGGTAGGAGAAAATTTATGTTAATTTCATAAAGTGTTACTTTTTGATGTAGAAAGTTTCATTCTTGGTTCACGGGATCACAAGTGAGGGAATTTCTATAGACCCTTCAAAGACAAAGGCAAATGAGGAATGTCCCAAACCCACTAGTGTCATGAACATATATAGTTTTATTGGATTGTATGGGTACTATCATCATTTTGTGATAAATTTCTCTTGATTTTATATCTCAATAACTATTTTAATGATGAAAGGGGTAAAGTATTTCTAGATAGAAGAATGTGAGAAAATATTTAAGGAGATCAAGAAGTGTCATGTCACTACACTTGTACTCGCACAACCAAAAAGTGGAGAAGGTTTTGTGATATAAAATGATGCCTAGAAGAAAGGATTGGGTTGTGTACACATAAAAAATGATAAATTGATAGCCTACACCTCATGAAAGTTGAATATCCATGAGAAGAACTATCCAAATAATGATCTAGAGTTAGCAACTGTGATCTTTCCTCTGAAGATTTTCGGGCACTACCTTTATGGAGAAACTTTTGATAAATACACTGATCACAATAGTCTAAAGTATATATTCACACATAAAAATCCCAACATGCATCAAAGGAGATGGTTATAGCTAATCAAGGACTACTATTTCTCTATTCACTACCATCCGGGAATGGTGAACATGCTAGATAATGCTCTTAGTAGAAAATAACCTTCCATTCCATCCATGATGGGGATTTAGAAAGATATTATCTTTATGGAAATGAAAAGGATGGATCTGGAAATCATAATGGTATAAATTAAATCATACCTTTCCCAAAATATTTCCCAACCATCCATCCAAAAGAAGATCATGGAGGCACAAAGGGATGATCTGGAGCTACAAAAGAAGGTGAATGTGGTAAAGAAAGAGAAGCTACAAGATTTACATATCGATGATGATGGTGTGATTGAGTTTGGAACAAGGCTTTGTGTGACTTTATAACCAGATATAAATAAGTATCTATTGGATAATTTACATATCTCATCTTTCTCTATAAATCCTAGAAGTAAAATTATGTATCACGATCTTCAATAGAACTTATTGTGGAATAACAAGAAGAAGGATATTATGGAGTATATATCATGGTGTTTTGTATTTCAAAAAGTGAAATAGGGTAATATAAGAGAAAAGGTATGATCAAAACATTTCTTATACCCATGTAGAAATGGGATAATTCTGCAATGGTATTCGTCACGGGTCTCCTAGAAACATCCAAATGAAAAAATTCAATATGGTTTTTAGTGGATAAAATCACTAAGACATCCCACTTTGTCACTATTTGCAAAGATTTATCACTTGGAAAACGTTCAAATATATATGTGAAGGAATTGGTGAGGCTATATGGGGTACCACATTAGATATCTTGTGATCATGATCCAAGGTTCACCCATAAATTCTAGAAAATCATAAAAAATCATTGAGTAGTGAATAGAATTTCAACATGGCCTATTTCCCCCAAACTGATGAACAATGTAAAAGGAATATTCATATTCTTGAGGAAATTCTAAGAGCCTTCTCAATGTAATGTTATTATTTTGATCTTCAAAATGAGGTAATATTCATTCCAGAAAATGTAGGTTCTCTATACATAGGCCTAGATAGGTGAAAATGGGTATTTTGGATGGACCCAAGGATAGAAATATGGGCATCACTATGTGTCCCAAAATGACAGGAATAAAGCCACAGATAGTTATTGAGTAAGGAGCTTCATGCACAGGTCCAGCCTATATACTGGGAGGGGAAATTGTTATCATTTATTGGGACTGGACCCAGGGTTGGATATTTGGGTGTCACTATGTATTCAATGATATCAAGAATCAATTCTCACATAGTTCTTTAATAGAGGTGTGGTAGTGGACCAATCATCAATAATGGTGGTCCTCTTGGTTGAGGTTGTGGTACTTTTTTTCAGGCAAGGGAATTCAACCATGTAGTTTAATGTCATATGGTGATTACTCAGAGTATTCATTTTGAGGAATTTAATTTAGGATCAAGATGAACCTTCCATGAATATTTATTCCTTTTTTGTGTTGGAAATACCATACTAAAATTTCTAAACTCATGAGAGCTATTCTTGGTGTGACAAAATAGGAATACCAAGGGTTATTCTCACCATGTATAGCCGATTATGGTTAAGACAGTGGAATTTTGTATAATGTGGTGCGTGGACCAATATATAAGATCGAGGTGTCCCTATAAATCTCATTGAAAATGAGAATCAAGCCATACATACTTCTATAATCTCATATAGTTTAATTTTATGTGGTAAGAACATCAGTCATGTAGATTAACATCATGAAGTTAGGGCATAGGTCACCCAATGTGAATAAAGAAGGATCTTGTGGATCTGTGCAGTTTAATTTTATATGGTAAAGAAGTTTTCCATGTATTTTAACATCATGTGATAAAGAAAAGAATCCCCTGATGTGAAAGGAAGTTAATCTTCTGGCTAGGACCAACAATAGAGGTTCATATATCACTATGTATCTTATAATAGTAGGAATAAATCTACATGTATTTCTAGAGAGCTATTCAGTTTAGTGCCATGTGGAGTGGACATCAGTAGTTCATTTTAACATATTGCGGTGAGGATGAGGGTCACATGATATGAATGAGGATTATCCATTTAGAGATCTATGAATCTTATCTTCATGTAGTGAGGATGTTATCTATATAGTTTAATGTCATGTGGTCAGGACATGAGATGTTATGCATTTTCGCATCTTACTACCAGATTTGAGTTGTTATGTAGTTTAACATCTTGCTTCCAGGATGAGTGGCCCTTGATGATATCTATGTAAATTATTTATTTGGAAACCTTACATTGGTGGGGGTATGACATGTTCCCCATCCATTCTAGCTAGTTAGTATGCTTTGTTATGATAGACCTTATCTATGATGAATGGACCTTCCCATTTGGGTTCCACCTTTGGAGGCTTCTATCCTAGTATCATCAAGGTCCTGAGAGCCAACACTAGTTCTCCTTTGAGGAATGATTTGAGGTGAACCTTTTTATTAAAGGATTGTTCCATGTGATTATTATGGACTTCAAGGTTGTGAAATGTATGCAAATTATTCTCATCAAGACACTCCAATCCATCCAGCCTTTTTACGATTGTTCATCATTCGAGAGTTTTCTACAAATAGCTATTTGGATTGAAGGTAATTAAACTTCTATGGGTAAAACTGCCTCAGTCTCTTACAACAATGAGTATGGTGTTTCTTTTGTAGTAGTACATGAGCGGTATGATAGTCCCATAAATAATAAAGAAGTTTGTCTCGCTAGGACTTCTTATCCATGTTCACCATCTTTTATAGTATATTTCGCAGGGCCTTAATGAAGTCCTCTATCTATCCATTTTCCACTATGTGATCGGAAGATGAGTGATTAGAATCGATATTGTACTCCTGTTATAGTTTCTTTAACTCTGTGGAACATAAGTTGGTGTTGTTGTCTGTCAATATTGTGTCGGGGACTCTAAAACTGTTGATGATATGGGTCTTTATGAATTTGATGGTGTTTTTCATCCATACTACCTTGAGGTGTATTTACTCATCCCATATGTAAAATAAGTTTGTATCAATAAGAATTTACTTGAACTATTTAGCCATGGCTAGGGGATATGGCCTCATAACATCCATTCCGCATACAAAAAATGGCTTGGAATACTTAGCTCTATGTAGAAATTCCAGGGTCTAAAGGATGAAGTTTCCAAAGATCTAACATGAATTAAATTTCACGGTGAATTCCACATTGTCATGTATCATGGTTTTCTATTATTAACATAGCCTCTTTATTTTGTAGGAGAGTCTAGTCTTAGATTTTTTTGCACCATAGAATCCCACGTACTATTCTTCCATGATGACAAGAATATATCCTTCTATTCCTATAAGGACGATTCCATTAAATTCATGCCTGTAGAGGGCCATCTACTAATTTAGACCACCCTATATGGTAATTTTCCTTACACGATGCCAATTTTGATCCCATTTGGCTTGATCTATCGGTAGAGTCCTATTTTAGAGATAACTGATTACTGGATCTATCCATCTAGGGGTGGATATTAGTTAATCATGCTCTAGAGAAGTTTTTACACAATTTATTTCTTCTATATCTTAGACAATGATTGATGGGACCATTCTTCGATTCATGATATCAAATATTGATTCCTCCTCATCAGGGTTTTCCCGGACTGTGGTTATATTATCCAATGTGTCAGCACAAGAATTATGTTATTGGTGAACATGATGTAGTGTGGTCTCAAAAGGGAAATATGCTATCATTCCACTAACATAGCCAATGAGAGGGTAAAATTCATTCTTTTTGATGGAATATTCTCCATTGATATTATTTACCACTAATTTTCAATCCCCTTTGATATTCATGTAGGATATATTTAGTTTTGTGGTTAGTTCCACGCCAAAAATGAGGGCTTGGTATTTGGACACATTATTCAAGCATCACTTGGATAGGGAGAAGGAGTAGGGAAAATTGATTTTTCTGGGAAGACAAACACAATCCCTAATCAAACCTAAATGAGTTTTAGGTTTTCCATCCTCTTTGTCAATATGACTTAGGAATGCACCATCAAAATACATCATCCATGTCTGGGGAGTTTCATGGGAATAGAATACCCCCTCATTTGGGAGATCAGTGTCAACTAGTGTATTCTCCAAGGTAGGATGTTCCGTGAGGAAATCATCTAGGACTTTCCCATTCACTGTATTCTATGACAGAAACTGGATGTCGTATTGTCGCAAAATTACAACCCATTGGGCAAGACACCCAATTAGACTGTGGCAGCAAATGATTTACTTGAATGGGTCAATACATTAGACCAGATGGACTTCTTGGTGTTGTAAGTAATGCCTCAATTTTTTCATTGCAAAGATGAGTGCAAGGAAGTTCTTCTCAAAATATGAGTATCGGGTCTCAGTACATAACATATTTTGGATGAGGTAATAGAGACTCTTTTTAATCCTTACGTTTTTATTCTATATAAGGAGGGTTCCTAGTGAGTATTCCATGGTACACACATGCATGGTGAGTGGAATCCCTTCCATCGAAAGCATCATAACTCTTTGGTGTAGAAAGTATGGTGGCAGTCATCGTCCCATTGATAGGTGATTCCTTTCTTCATTATCCCGTTGAAGGGTGATATTTTTTAGCTAAGATGGATTCGAAACAGTTAATATAGGGATTGTTCCCCTGGATCCCCCTTATTTCGTTGATATTTCTAAGGAGGGGACATTACTAAAAGAGAACTAGTATTTTTTGGGTTAACCTAAATGTTACGGTGGTGTACGACAAAGAAAATGAACTTCCCCAATGTTACACCAAAGGAGAATTTCATTAGGTTCATTTTTAGACTATGAGGTTGCAGCTTGTTGAAGACTGTTTGAAGATATGTGAAGTGATCAAATCACCGTTGGTATTTAACCACCAGGATATCGATATAAAATTCATTCATTCTTCTTAAGAATACCTAAAACATATCATGCATGGAGCATTGAAAAGTGTCTCTAGTTTTATTTAAGCCAAGGGGCATAACCTCATAGAAAAATATCCCATGAGGTTATTTGAAGGTATTAGTCTCCTCACCTTCATGGGCCATATTTGTTTGATATTACTCTGAATACCCATCCATGGAGTAAATATCTTAGAAGCCAAAAGTTACATCGATCAAGTGTTTTGTGATCAGTAAAGGGAATGCATCCTTTTGGAAGTTCCAATTAAGGTCTTTAAAATCAATTCAGAACCTAATATGCCCATTATTTTTATTGAGGGAGATGATATTTGAAATTCATCTTTGGTGTTTCACTTATCAGATAGATTTATCATTGATCAATTTGTCAACTTATGCCTCTACATTGTTGGCATGAGAAGGGTGCATCCTCCAAGTTGACTTCTGGAATCTTCGATGCCCATTGGGTAAGCCGATATAGTGTCTATCCACATATAGATTCAGTTTGGGAATTTATTTATATTTCCAAGAAAACACATATGGTTGTTTCTTTATAAATGTAATATACTTATCATGATCTTCAAGAGGCATGGAAGCGTTAATCAGTGTAGGTTGTGGGTCTTCTTCTTTTATCATATTTACCTACCTAAGATCATAGATAGTGTTGGAGATTCCTTCCTCGAATGCAGGAAGTGAATTCCTGAGGTCATCCTCATATACATCCTCCTTTGAGTGTGTGGATACATTTTAAATTGAATTTGGAAATCTTGGGGATTCTCTACAACTATTAATGTCAGGTAGGCCATAATAGGATACATTATCATCTCCTACTCCTAGATTCATTACAAAGAGATGTTTGAGGTAAATTTATTTTACACTACATTGGACATATAAGGGTCTTGAATCTCTAGGAACAGTTCTATCACCAAAACAAAATTTATGGGGATCACATAGTCATTTTCAAACATACTCTAGGGATTTTTAGGGGTGTTCCCAAATCCATTGGAGGCTAAAACCTATATTTCATCATCCACCATTTTTTAATTGTATCCCCTTTTATAGAAACCATCTTCAACATATATGGATTCTCAAGTCTCAAAGGGGTCACAATAATTGTATAGTATGATGAATTTTCCATTGATGGGGTATTTTAGTCATTGATGTAATGTTGAAGGTACCACCATGTGGCTATGGAGCTAGGGTCTTTTAAGAAGGACATTTTATGTCGTGTCTTTCTAGATGACTATAAACCCAAAATCATATGTGAGATCCCAAAACAATTTTTTCAGATTGATCTTCTCAAGAAGACTTCTCTCACAACTATCAAACACTTGAATTGTCAGTTTTTTGAGAGACAGGCTCCCTTCACTCTATCCCATACACTAGAGGGTTTGAATAGAGATGAGGTTGATCCAGAACCCATTTTAATTCATAGGACCTAATACAATGACATTATAGAGTCAGGTATGGTGTATCCCTAGGTGACCTCTTCCTAATCCTACTCAGTGAATGAGATGCTGACGTGGCATTCTGATGGAAGGGTCTACAACTGATAAACCTCTATTGTAGTAACGTAAATATAGAATTCCTTTGGGATATAGAGGGATTTAATTATTACCTCTCTAAGTTGGTTTGAAATGTGGAGTGCATCCAGGATTGAGAACATGGCTGGGATAACCACCATCTTTTCATAATTTCAAACTTTTGTGCCATAGTTCAGTTCATCCCAAGGTGGGGTTTCTCCTGTACATGTCTCTTGGGAATCAAGTAATTTTATGTAGATGAGTCTAGTGCTTGAGTATAGGCCATGAGAGTATATTCTTACATTGTAATAGGTCACACCGGCCTTCCTCATTATCTGGGATGATCAGAAAATCACACCCTATCTAGGCGATCATGTAAGAGAACTGGGAATGGGTGACTACTAGAGGGTTTCAGGACACCTCCATGCCTTTTTTAGGAATGATGAAGCACTTTCCCATGGGTCTCAACTACATATATATCCTCAATGGGGACATGACCAAAATATTGGATCTGACCATGCCTGTGTTGTCCCATGTATCCTTAGTTCCTATGCATGTGACCTCAAGATCCTTGATTTTTTGTGAGGAACTCATACATGGATGTATATTAATCATTGGAGAAGAAGTCTACTAAGTTTATCACATTTATATGAAAAATTATGCACTCTTTTTCTAATGATAATTCCATTCGGTGGGGAGGTCTCCATTCTTCAGATGTTATAGAGAGGAAATATACAAGATTTAGATAATTTTTTGGATCCTAATATGACCCTCCCCCCCCCTCTTATATTTTATCCTAATTTCGATTGTCACATCCACCTTTTGGAGGAATATTGGATGTTACCTCCCTTGGTTGTGGATCTATTACCGGACTATGAATCTATTCTCTTAGGGGGGGTATGATCTCAGTCATTTGTTTTTGAAGTCATCTAGTTTCTGATCTTCTACCCACACATGGTTGGACCTTTCTACTGGTCTCCCTCTTATTATGACTATGAAATGATTATACAAACTACCTACTATGAGGAGTAATCTAACACTACTTTTCTAGAATCAACCATTCCATCAAGGATTCCTTTAAAGATAAATAAATCTTAGATATTACAACACAACTTTCTATAGAACGGGAATTAGTTAGGACAATCAGTGAGGTTGAACTCATTGGGTTTCCTGGGTTATGGAAACTTGAGTAGGTTATTGTCCATGGATGTGAGGAAATAACCAAGGACATGTTCAATTCAAAAAGAGTATGCTTTATTAATCTATTCCTCAAATCCAAGGTCGCCCTAATTTCTATATGCTTCTTTAGAAGGGTGATTTTTTAGTTATTCTAACTTGATCTGTGGTGTTGGGTGGTTCAGGATATTATTAGGTACTTAATGGGCATTAATTTTGGATTGAGATTAACAACTATAGCTTCTTCTTTGCCTGGAATTTTCCCATGTGCTAAAGGAACGAGTCAAGATTTATCTCGGGTTCACTGAATGGCATCTTGCTGAAATTTTTTGGTTTCTGTAAAATCATGGAGATCAGTCCGATACTTCATTGGGATCAGTGTTGTCTGCAACTCACCCCCAATATTTTCTGCATAGACTTCCAGCAATTTTACCTATGTGATAAGGATACATAAATAATAGGTTAAACCATTCCATATTTCTATGAAGTTAGACACCTTATTGTTCTCACTCTGTATGTAGTTCATCTGGTCAATGATTTTCCTTTTCCTCACCATGGAGCTGAACTGATAAATGATTTGGTGAAGAAGGTCTTCTCATCCAGTAATCGATCATTTTGGCAGGCCGTTGTACAAAACAAATTGTTCCCCTACTAGAGAATATATAAAACACCTCATCTTTTTCACCTCCTATTGATCTCAATGGTCCATCATCAGACCACAATAGGATACGAAGTATGTGAGATGTTTATTGGGGTATCCTACACCATTAAAGTTAGATAAGGTAGGATTACTGAAATTAGGTAGGGGAAAAGTGTCATCCACCACCTCAGGATATAGCTTCCTATTTGGATTCACATGTGTGTGTCTCCCTTCCATAGATTATATTCAAGTAGATACTGACTTGATGATGATAATCAGCTCTGGGGTGTACTGTAGTCTAAGTCACCTTTTTTCAATAGGGAGTGGTTGGGGTTCGATGAGGTGTCCATGTAGTCTTCTCCAACTTATTCTAGATTCATTATAATACAGAATGATCACCCTGATGAGGGAGAGGTTGTTTTCTCAATAGAGGTAAGTCATTATCATTTTCAACTTCATCATTTTTATAGACCAGTTTCCAAGATCTGGAGCCTGTCTAATGCTCAGATTCCTATTTTTCTCGTGGATAGGCTCTTATAGAAGGAGGAATATTCGCCTCATCTTAAATATGATACCCAATAGGAATATTTCCCCTTTTTAGATCTTTTTTGAGTTCTCTAAGAGTTTTTATCTCATTCTCATATTGTGATAATTGTTCCTCCATCGATGGAACTTCAACTCCTTTGGGAAATGATCGGGATGTGGCCACAAATTTCCCTTTTCTTTGGAAATTTTCCTCCATAGAGGTGGAAACTGGATATTTGAAGTTTCTAGGTTTTGGATCCTCCTTTGGTTCCAGGTTCCTACAACCTCATTTGTTGCATCCAGATCACCCTCCTCTCATGGTATATTTTCCACGTTGTGGCCTTCTATATTTTTTTCCTGATCCATAATATATATCCCATTGAAAGTGATGACATTTACATAGGTGTATCAAGAAATATTGGTTTTCCTATTAATTTCAATAGCAACAGGATGATTCGAAACTACATATATTAGGGTTGTTCTTCGAACCCTTGTCCATATTGGGTTCTTTTTCTTGTGACTTCAGTAGGGTCAGATTTCCTTCATTGTACACTCCTATTTTCTTAGCCTATGAGTAATGACATTGAGGGAGTTTTGATCATGATTTTCAAAAGAGTCCCAAATAGAAAAGGTTTGTCTTATGGTGGGAGGAACATATGAGATTTCAACCATCAATATTTACCTCCCAACCTAAAGAAGACTAATTCTCTTTGTGGTGGGGATGATGATGAAAATTCCCCCAACCCTATAGGCTAGAGGTTATTCTGGTCCACAATTGGCATTTATTAGTCCAGTTATTGGGGATTAGATGATTATAGTTGGGGTTTTGATGATTCCCAAGATGGATAATGATATATAAATACTCTCATACAAGTGGTATGAAGTTAATCAAGAATCAGTATTGATTTCACAAGGACCCTCTCTGGGGATGATGAACATAGTGATGGTGATTGAGATATAAATTCCCTCATCTTTTCTGGTTGGGGTTTGTTTGCAATTATATAGGATATGTCTTGAATACTCTTGGTAATTGATGATCGGAGGGGTGGAGGTAGTGGTAGATATTTCCCCAACCTGACAGGCTATGTTTTCTCCTAGATGGTTACTATGGAAGCTACTACTACATCTTGTTTGATGTGGTATTGTTGTTCTTGTGTAGGAGTTGTGTGCAATGTCATCCCATGATGGGAGTTAGTTTCTATTGGATGTTGGTGGTTTAATTACAACCATGGATTTCGTGTATGAAATGAATTATCATTATTTTTAAGGGTCCATCTCAAAGATATTTTGGTTTTCAACTCCCTCTATACATTATGTATTGTCATCACTGAAGTGGGGACATTATGTTATAGTAACCAACTGGACTGAGCGTTACCTAGTCTCCTATTTTTTATACATTCTAAGAAATTATAGGATGTCAAATCTGATGGGTTATACTATTCTGTGGACATAGTGATGTGTGATGATCCATATTTCTCCCATCCTTGGATTCAAATGTCAGGATATGCTTTGAAAATCTATCATCAGAGAGTTATTATAGTGTAGAAACAAATATTGCACTACTGTTTGTTATGCTATTCTACTCATGGATTATAGGCCATGAAAAGGGTGGTCACGTCCAACTGATAATAGAGTATATTGATGAACTGAAGGTGATAATCGTATCTTGCACTTCTGATATTTCTATCCTTCCATTGCTAATGACTTTCCCATACATTTTGGCATGGGTAAAAAATATAATAATTTTTTAACTCATCCAGGATCTTGTAGTTAAAAGTAACAAGTGGCCAAAACATGATTGGGATGTTGTTTATTTCAACCTATCTCTATATGTCAATTATGGATTCCTTTTCATCAACCTTACACACGTCCATCTATTCAGATCATAGAAGATGCCTCTCAGGTTTGCTTACCAACCAGAGTGGAGTGATTCTAAAATTTAATGGGAAACTATATGAGGTTGACCCTGATGTTTCGAGCACCTCTCTATACAAAGGTGTTTATGTTTTTGGACACCTCTCTATATGAAGGTGTCTGGTCAATGGGATTATTTCCTTATTTGTGTGAGATATAGCCATGGGGAGGTTGACTGTAGATTATTTTAATAGTTGATTCCTTGTGATCCATATCCACACTACCATGAAGGGGACTATCATGATAACGACCATCCTCTACTTCATTTGAAGAGTTGATGGACCCTTGAGGTGTTGATAATGTGCCTCAAATGACCTCAAGGACACTAGCATTGAGTAGATTAGGGATATGGGCCTCATTCTAAGTAATGGAGAAAATATATGCACCTGACTTTTAGAATTATGTCGGGATATGTGCCTTTTGTGTGAAGAAGTTTTGGAACTTATTTTTAACCATATGGTGATGTGGTAGTATGATCTGAATACTAAGAAGATGTAAGAATATTCCAATGATTTTCATTATTATTGACAGGAATATGAGCCTATCTCAAGGCATGTTCCATTGCCACTTGGTGAGCCTCGATTAGATTTGGATTATGAGCCTGATCATGAGCCTTTGTAATATGGTTCTTGTGATTTATGGAAGGGATATGAACCTTCCCTGAGGCATGTTCTAAAATCACTTGGTGAGCCCCAGTTGGAATAGGAATATAAGTCTGGTCTAAATATGCATTCCCCACTGAAATATTCTGATGGACCTCCATAATAGTAGAATTAATGTAACCCTCCTCGTGTATTTCGATGGATGGATTTTGGTGTAGTCATTCATTAGAAAAAGTAGGAATATGCACCAAGATTCTGTGATATACTAGAATATACTTGGAAGATTCACTCAACATAATATTATCTTGTCTCGAGGCATGTTTCATTCTCACTTGGTGAGCCTCAACCATTACGGGGATATGATCCCAATCCAAGGCCTTTGGAGTGTTTTGATGGCCTTATTCAATAAGAATATGAGAATATCCCAAGTCATGTACCCCTCTCCCATAGTGAACTCCCACCAGAATAGCGATATGAGCCCGATCATAGGCCTTTGGAAAATACTGCTAGACTTTTTTCATAGGAATATTCCCTTATCTCGATGCATATTCCACTCTCACATGGTGAGCCCTAATTGGAATGGGAATATGTACCCAGTCTGACCCCCCTTATTTTACAAGAATATATCGATAATACTTCTATACAGGAGCAAGAATTGGTGTTTTATATGGAGAAACCACTTGTTCATAATGATTAGAGTGTTCAGATACCCTGACTGTAGCTATAGAAATATAAACTTATCCATACATCAGTACCAGTGCAGGAATATGCTGATGGAGTTCTTCAATTATTTATAATATGTAATGGAATTTTAGAAAAGTGTCTATAAGGATATAATTATATATATTTTTCATCTCCATTATATAATGGCAGATATATTTTATTGAATCAGAGATATGATCCAACCTCTTTCCTCCTTGCACCACTGGAATATGCCATTAGATTTCATATGTGGGGTTAGCGATATGCACCTCCAGCATGACAGTTGTAGGAATATGCCTATAGACTTGTTTTATGTGATAAAGGATATATTCTTATTCAATGGTTACTGCTAGAATATTCTGACAGACATCGTTAGTGGGAGTAGGGATATGAGCCCACTCTTAGATATCTGGCTCCTTCTATGATCAAATTGTTTTCCTTATTTCCCATGCATGGGCATCATAGGTGGTATTGTGTTTGTTGAGACCCTCTTTAGGTGATTGGTGTGTACTGGTGGGATAGTGCTATTGATGACGGTTGACAGGATCCCTCCTCAGTAGCTCCTGGACCAGAAGTGATCCATATTTGACTCCCTAGTCAACCTTCATCAGATACAAAAGGTGGTTATTGTCATGCTCTGGGGATAAGATCCAAAAGTGATTGTTTGTGGAAATGAGGGATGCTATCTTAGTTGTATCTTTCCTGGGACAATGTGGATACAATGGTTTCAGTACTTAGAGACCCCTATGGTTGCTTCAAGGGTCGTGATTGTACCACATTGATGGTACTCCATAACCATTGTGTTCTACACCTGATGTTGAATATATTGGGAAGGTGAGATCATTTTTTGACCCATGGGGGTGGAATCTAGAGCTGAATTTATGAAATGGTCTCTGGATGAAGACATTTTCTTGGATTTCGGTGTTTTTGGTGGGAATTGAAATTTCATTCATGCAAACCACAAGGAAAAAGGTCACTGATTAGTGCAATGCCATTGGAAATATGCAAGCTCAATTAGATATGAACAGTTCACACACTTGTCCTTTATTACCAATTCGTTCATTCTACTCATGTAGACCTGTCAAAGTGAAGATGGGATTTTTTTCACGGTTACCCTAGTTATAGAGGATCACATGGAAGATTTATATCGAGGTTATCATCTTTGTTTAATATTCCACCAAAATATCCTAACACATGGAAAACTGACCATCCTTCTATTTTAGTTTTTATGTCGGTCTCATTATTTGTTTTTGTGTAGAATATGAATAGAAAAATGGAATGATGCATGATTAACAGATCATTCTATTTATTTTATAGATTCACATCAGGTTTACCCATTTTTTTGATAGATAGGAGATGACTGAGAACCATCGTTGATGTGGATTTGGTTTTCACTAATGATTTGTGAGGTGTTCAATTTATTTCACAACCACTAATGTCAGATCACTTTTTTTTTCTTTATGTAAACTCCCAACAGTTCCCCAATCCATAACTAGGTATATACCTACTTTCCAAATGTATGTGGTCAGTTGGGGTTTCATAACGAATGACACTTAGGGACTCGCATTGGTCAATAGAATGGGAGGTTAGGGTCATCACCCCCATTTTTATGGGGAGTTTTTACCTACATCGATACTCTCTTATATATTTAAGATATTTTCACAAATATATTCTTAATCCTGATATGGGACAGATTACCCTAACAAAATGTTCATTGATTAGCCCCTTTTATATACATAAGTAACGTATCTCATTAGTGAATCCATATCTATGTATCTAGTGTTATTCATCAATTTCCCAGTAATGAATATCATCTTATATGCTAAAGAATTATAACCAAGACCTTAGTAATTTTCTTCCATGTAGGGAGGTGGTTAATGTTATGAGGAGGGGATTAAGACACCATGATGCATCCAATATATCATGTTAATTACATGAGTCAGAACTCATGTAGTTTGTTAAAACCTGTGTAGTTTAAAGTCATGTAGAAAGTAAATATGTGTAGGCACATAAGAACTAGATATTTTGAGCTTGAGTCACAATGAGATGTCTAATGTATCCTCGTTATAGCAGGAATCGTAGTTATTATAGTTCAATCACGTCATTGGGACTAGCCCTAAGGGAGATGCCTTTATATGGGGATTTTTATATCATGCCACACATTAGAGCTTACATACTGAGATTTACCAAGCTAGTGGAGATTCAAAATTTCAATGATATTACTATCAAACCTCTCTAAGAATACATCATATATTCTCAGTGTGAGAAAAAAGGGCTAACATGTAAACAACCTCACTATATGTCGATGCAGGGATTATGTTCTTAGAATACCCTTAGAATGTTTTAATATGTATATTGGGCCTTAAAAAGGCATCCAATTTATCATGGTTTTCAGGAATGAGAGTCATCATTGTTCAGTTGGCTTCTCAGACCGCTAATGGATGAGGTATAATGATTATTCCATGGTAACGATTAGGTCCTACTAGTTGATATGTCGGATACATAGAGGACTTACACCGAGGTGGATTCCTATTTGGTCATGGGACATAGGAAGACATTCTATGTATCTTTGTTATAGTAGGAATTAGAGTCATCAAAATTCTATTGGTCGAGGCTTATAGATTAACATTTCCTTGTATGAAGGATATGATTATTGCAACTCTTGAAGCCCACTTATTCCATACTCGGTGTGATAAAAAAGGGATGGTAAAAAATCAATCTCACTACTTGTGGATGTGGTAATTTTGTGCTAGGTATTCCCTTTTGTGGTTTATTATGGAGCTCAATCATTGAGAATTCATCCTACGTGTCCTGGTTATAGCAAGAATCAGAGTTATTGTAGTTTTATTTCTCAGGGATTACACACTGATGTTTCCCTTCTGATCTGGCCTTACTTCTTGATATGCATTGATTGTCTACTTCATATATTAAAGGATGTCTACATGAAATTTATGTAGAAAATATAATGATCTATTTGTATTTTCCTAGGAATTTTTCATATCCTGGATGGCATGTTTGAGGGCCATGAAATGATCAAGGCTGACTTTTCTGGAGGACATCATTAGTCTTGTCCGACTAATCCAATAATCCATCATGTGGTCCTGGTTGAAAATTCAAGAGGGTGTTATATGATTCAACTTATGTTCCCTAGTTTCATCATGAAAGTTAGATGACATGATTGAAGGGTGTTGTGCGAGTTAATATGACATGCCTAGAGGGTGACACGTGATCCAGGCTTACATGTCTAGAGGACATCACAAGATCTGGATAGCAGGACCATAGGGTGTCGCGAGATCTGGTTTACATGTCTGTTGATACAAATAGATTCATTTTATATGTTATGGGGCCTCCATATGATTTGGGAGGCATGTTTGAAGTACACCACAATATATGTATGGTGAGTCCAGAGGGCTTCGCAAGTAGGGTATTCATTTGAATTTATTTTATATGTCCAAAGGACATCACATGATCCAAATGGTATACCAAAAGAGAATTTTGATATTTGGGAGACATGTCCTGGTGTTTTTTCATAACCTATATGGTACAGGAAAAGTCTGTAAGGGTCAGAGTACATGTTCTTCTCATAAGCCTCCCATATTTTTTAGTCTTTGTTCTAAACCTTTATTGCAAATGCCTCAGATCAGTTCAGTGTTAGCTTGTTTTAAGTCTCATGTGATCTTGTAGATATGTGGGATGTTCTTTGTGTAACCATATAGAAGTCATTCACATGATCTTTGAGTGATCACATGTAGTTCTTATACATGTTGTATGATCACTCCAGTAGTCCACCAGATTATACCTGATGGGAACCCTTTCTGGTCGTGAGATCAGCCCCTTCAGGAAATCCAATCCAGTGCCTATGTGCGCAAATGTGATGTTCCAAATATTATCCTACTATGTAAGGCTCTATTTTTTGTGTTGGGTGGGGGATTTATAGGCCTCTCCAACTTTTTTATTCGTCTCTTTTCATGGCATGTATCAGAAAAATCCAGGTAGGAGTCACTGGAGGGATTTCTCATCACGCATCTCTATGAGGTTCTATTGTAGGTTATTCTATGGGTGTCACATGATTTCTAGAGACCATGAGAACATCCCATCAATGCCATATTTATTATATTATAGTAAATTTATGGGTTCTATTTTAATCATTTTTACCTACCTAGGGATTTCCATATTGTCAGGCCAATATGTATGACGACTTTTTTGAGATCATGAAACATGTCGAAAAGACCTTTGCTTGATCTTAGTTTACTTTTCTAGGTCCTTTCACAATACACAGATGGCTTTTGAGGGGGCCTTCGTAAAATCAATTCATCATTCTGAATGGTTTTTCAAGACTGTATTGTGGAAATCATAGGTGAATTTCATTAGTTTTATAACCACAAGAAGATCCCTTTCATTTCCCTCTTTATTTCCATTGTTTATTTTAAAAATGTTGGTTATTTCATGAGGTTTTGTGAGTGTTTTCAAATAAAATCACAATAATTATCAGTAATGTTTCATGTGACCAATAAAACGATATGTAGACATGTGCAATAATTTCATGGACAATTTTTTTTATTTTTCCTTATGGAGCCAAAGGTGGAGCACAAGGTCACTTGGAAAAATCTGAGTCCCTTTGCATGATGAGGATTTCATGCCAGCGGGAATTCATGAGATGATGTGAACATGTCGATGGGTTCTTGAAGTGTCTTATGAATCACTTGTGTGCATTTCAAGATGTTTTATTACCACAAGAGGTCCATTTATTTCCATTCATTATTTCCTTTGTTTATTTTACACAGGCTTGGGGTATCATGTGTTTTCATGAGTGTTGTTGAGGAAAATCATTCTCCCTATTGGTGATGTGTTTCATGATTTTTAAGATCTCAAGAGTCTCCCTAATTTTGGATGTTTTCCTCCTATTTTAGAAGGATTTTGGGATGGTTTTATAGGCATCCACTGGTTGAAAATTTTCATAACCTGGGGGTGATTTTCTGGCTGGTTTTATTTTATCATAGAGTGCATGGGACGACTTCTCAAGAACAAGGTGTCTTTGTCAATAGGACTTTGTGGGACCTTTTATAGGATATGCACTATGTGTGTCCATCTGCATGACCTTCCATGGTTCATGCAATCACATTCTTCTTAGAGGTTCATAAGCTCCACATGATCATGCAAACCTTCCACTTCTTTTATGTTGTGGGGAAAATAATACGCATATTCATATATTTATTCATTTTTGATTTTTTAAGCTTATTTGGTGAGCATAAACACCATAACAACTCTTATATACATATACCCTATAACTTTATCTATTACAACTTTGATATGAGAACCCATTTTAATACATGTGAAGGAAGAGATTGAAAGAGGTAGTAGTTATCCATCTATACCCTCACACACCTAGATGTTGGGGGAAAATCATGGAACCCAAAACATTTGGGTGTCAACCACTCACCCATCATGGGTGGTGGGGAATTTGATATTTTAGATTATAAAGAATATAATATCACCCCAAATACAAGGGTAAATTACATATCCTTATACTGAGACTGCAATTATAATCCCACACACCACCTAGCTTCCTCCACAAAGTTCTTGGAAAATATAATTTACAAAATAATATGACCATAAGGATTAAACACCCTTAATCACTTAATAATTTATCAATTTAAAACCATTTATTTACCCCCATCATCAATTTCTATTTAATTGTTTTTCATCATCCTAGTCAATGTCTTTTATAATTCATCATTTAAATTCTATATTTCCATTTCATTCTCTTAGAGAATCAAATCAACTATCCCATGGTTATTATTTAATATTTCATTATCTCCTTCATCAACACCCATCCCATGAGTTAATTTATAATTTATTTACTATTATATGATCTGTGTATTCTAAGAGTTATCCCAAAATATCACAAGGAAGATGTACTTGTAGTTCATAGAACAAACTGTAGTGGGAAGATTGAAACTGCAACAACCCATCTTCAAGAAAACCATACTATGGAAATAAATCATTATAAAAATGGGAAATCATGGATATCAACCCATACCAATTATCTGATCAACATCCCAACATAAGACTCTAGCATTAGGAAAGAACAACTCTCAACCGTCTCTATTTATTACCAACATCAACCTTATCTCGGGGAATAGGAAACAAGGAATCCAAACACTAAACAAGTTTCATATATCTATCTCCAAATATCTCATCCATAAAAGGATTCATAATAAACATATTATGTATTCAAACAACATAAATCATATAAATAATAGAAATCATATTTTAATCCTATTAAACTCAATGGGAAACCAATGTTATAATACCCAAACATAAAATCCTATAATAATCAAGTATCCAGTCATAACAGCCCCAAACATTTAATTTTAGAATGATTCATTACTCTTTATCATCTTGGATTAATAGATAATATATAATATATTTTCATTAATAAGAAACCCAAATTTTGTATCTAAAAAATCCTATAAAATAATCATAGACATATGTTAAGAATTATTTTCATGTTCAATAGCTTTCCATGAAAAAGGGTGTCTAAATTATCATATATCCATAGTTTTTCCCTTTATTTTACAATATTTACATTATTTTACCAATTCCAACATGTAAAAGATTCCAAAAAAAATAAAAATACTAAAAATTATTTATCACACTATCTAGAAAGTTTCCTAAGGCATCACCAAATATAGCATAAAACACATGTGAATGAAAAAACCCTTATAATTATTTCATAATCATTATTTTTCAGATTATTTTATTTATTAGATTAATTCCATCATTATCTAAGGAATCTAAGTCATGTTTACACCATGCATTCACATAATATAAAAAGAATTTATGAATCTCGAACATTAATTCATATCTTTCAATGATCTTCAATAAATAATGGAAGAACAATAAATGATCTCCCAATCACTCCTCCTGTAGTGACCCATGATCCCGAAGGACATCCCACCATGGATATACCATCAATCATCAATAAAAACACCAAAAATATCAAAGGAAATAAGCCTTAATGTAATGAAAAGAGAGAAAATATAATATAAGAACAAGAATATAAGAAGAAAACTAACCATGGATCACCCATAAATCCATCTCTAGAATCTAAGGGAAAATAAAGGAATAATGGATTCCATAGTCTTTGAAAGAGTTTCCCTAGTCCCCAAGTGTTAGAAGTAGCAGGTAGAAAATAATATGGAATCTAAGGAACTTTCAATTTTTTATATGCCTCCTAAAACATAAGGCCCTAGGAAAACCCCCTTCCCCTAACCTAGTGGTTATAGTTCTGGCTAAAACTACATCATATAAGGGATGGCCATAATGCAGTAGTCCAAATCAAAGTCACCCTCTATAATCCATGATGAAATTCCACCATAGATCGTATAATCCTAAGGTTGGGTTGTGTCCTATCCTAGGAATCATGTTTTAGTGGCCCCCTATAATATTTATAAAATGGTCTTGTCCACCGATACTCCATGATGTAACCCATTCCTCATGACACAACAACCCTAAGGAAAATATATTCTAAGAACCTAAACTCAAGATATGTAGTGAATCACAAATACCAAGACACAATATCCCATGGGAAGGCAGTGAGAAATATCTTGACCCCTAAATTTCCACATCACATCCGTATGAAAATTCCATATCCACACCTAAAATAGAAAATCTACCAAGTCTTCATCCCAATATTCCACGCTGCATGGAAATGGCCACACCATAAGGGCCATGTCTAAGGTTAAACATGTTGTATCATGCTAGACCATATTTTAATCATCCTCTAGTTGAAATTTTAGCTTCATCGGTACTTTTATCCTTCCATTCCTTCTTTTACACCTTCAATCACTTAAAAAATTAAATTCTTGGGAAAAATATGGTCTTTACGTATGATACCTCTCATAAAATTTCCATCCTTTATAATTTAAACTAAAACATGGGAAGGAAGTGAAAGGGGGAACCAGGAAACCACCCCATGAGGCACCTATTAGGGATAACTGTACAATAAGAAAATAGAAAATACATCATAGGAACAAGGTGTAGAAACCTACAACATCATTCATCATCTTATAAATCAACAAATGTCATAAAAATCATCCAAAAAAACATTTAACAACCCATGATATTAAGTTCACATATGTGACTCATTCATCCATGTACTCTCCTCCAAGACATTATGTATTTATAGTAAAATAACCAATGGTATAATATATGTGAAAAAAACCTTCTCATAATGGTCTTGGATATCAATATACCTCTCACTAAAGGTTGGATCATCTTCAAATTTAAACTCACCCCTTTCAATTACATTTGATTCATTATAAAGACACTAAAAAATATATTAAACATGAAATAAATTATGTAACCAGCTATAAAATAAGTTTTAACTGACACACAATAGCTCCAACATATTCGAACACCTCAAGAGGAACAACAAATTGTGGATAAATCTAACTAAATTGATGGAAACTCCACTACCCATGATTATGTGGTATCATTAAAAACACAAGATCGTTATCATATAACTATAAATGCCTCATCCTAATATCGTAATAGGATTTTTGTAAATTTAAAACAACATTAAATATATCAAGAATCACTTTCACCTTCTCTATAATGCTAAATACCAACTCTGGATGAAGAATAGATGACTCCCTAACCATGGTCCAACACAGTAGATATCTGAATGGTTTATTGAAAAATTATTTGAATGGATCCATACTAATAGTAGAGTGATCACTATTATTATATATAATATCCACCAAGTGTATGTTCTTTACCCTTAAACTTCTAAAATTAAAAATGTATGTGTGTAATATATCCTCAAAATTCTTGATATTTTTCTCATTCCAACCATCTATCTATATATGGAAAGTAGTGTCAAGTCATAATTGGGAGAAAAAATAAATCTATAGACCTCTACACACTATGAAAGTGAAATATGTACCATGATTAATGATAATTACATTTGAAACCCCATGAATCCATGCCACCTCCTCTAAATACTAACTTGAAAAAACATCCACTAATCTTCACAACTTAATCACTAATATGGGAGGTGACTTTTCAAGTAATCCATGTTCACTCATATAACATCACATGAACTATGGGATTGAATAAAAATAGTGATGGATTCCACCATGATATCCACCCACATCCACTGGGGAACATCGAGTGACTAAAGAAACCCACCAGAAACATGGTTCCTGTATCTCACCCTTTATAAATCCAAACATTAAGACATGAATTAGAAAACCAATAATATTATCCTTGATGATGAAAACTAAGCATTCGTGGAATTAAAAATATTCATTAACTAGGATGTACCATTAAGTAGGAACTATTTAATGCATAGAGAACCATATCATGCATCATATAAGGAAAACAGAACCTCACATGAAACAAATCCTAGTGTTGATCATCCTCATACCATCCCTCAAAAGTATCACCACAAAAAACTTGATCTCACCAATCTTTAACCCCAGAATCCCTCAATTGGGACTCCTCTTCCTAATACACCATTATCTGATAAATTCACTATCAACCATCAACCTCTTATATATCAAGGTGCATCACATAAATCTCTTCCATCACTCTCTACTAATCAACATACTCGTGCATGGAATCTCTACAAGACTTTATACTCAATGCATCAGCCACAATATTTATTTTCCCTAGTATAAAGGAAATATAAAAGTCATAATTATAAATATGTTCCATATACTACCACTGTCTAAAATTCATATCATGTTGGGAGAATATATATCTCAATATCTAATGATATGTGAAAACCACAAAGATCTAACTAATGAGGTAATTTCCCCACAACGTCATAGTAATCACAACTACCACAAGCATAATATCATGGGTAGTATAGTTATTCTCATGTGTTCATAAAAATATATAATTATAGGAGATAAAAAATCTCTATTAAATCAAAACACTACACAATTCAAGATGTGATGTGTCATAATAAACCTCTATTATAACATCTTCCTATAGAAAATAAATAAGATGAACACAAATTAGTTTCTCCTTCAAATACTCAAAAGTGGAATTGAGCTGGTTAGTTTACATGGAATCGTAATCCTTTCTTTAGAAAGTTGTCCTTGAAGTCACAATTTGATATAAGTCGGGTATGAACGTCCAGTAATATTCCGAAAGACTAATGAAACTCCACACCTCCTCATTGATCATAGGAGATACCTAATAAAAAATTCTTTAACATTAAAATTATATGCAAATAAACCAGTTTGATACTTGATATGTACAAATAATTAAACATCAATATCCTATAACATCCACTTTTTAACTATCCCAAATATCTAATGACATTGAATAACTCCCAAAATAACTCAAAGAGGCTCTTCATGATTCTATCCAGACTCAAAATAAAATGAGATATATTTTATAAACACCTTCATTAATTGAAAAAGAAGTTCATAAAATAAACAATTAATTAGTCCCATGAATATGGATGTATAATTCGTAACACTAAACAACATTACTGCAAACTCATAACACGCATAATGACATTTGAAACTAGTCCATAAACCACATATATTGATATCCTAATATCAAATTGGTCTTTGAGAACCAACTAGTATCCTTCATATAATCTAATAAAGAATCAATGCATGGAATATGATAGATTTTTTTCACTATACCTTGATTCAAGTGATGATATTTGATACAAAAATATATACATCCATCTAACTTATTCATAATTAGAACTAGAGCACCCTGAGGAGACACACTGATCTGAATAAAACCTCACTATAGTATATCGTTAATCGAAATCATCCACTCCAACAATATAGAATGCATCATCCAATATAGAGACATCATATTGGTGTGATTATATGATGTTACTCTATCCAAAATTTGATCTCACATTGGGTGACTTGCATCAAAACCACTTCTGGAATGAAATTATGGTACTCTTCTACAACCATAGGATACACCACTACCTAATTATCCATTGAACTCAACATCATCCTAACCATTAAAGAATTCATGTATTCCTCATGCCTCCAACCCATCTATGTGCATCACTTTCCAACAAAAAAGACATGATCGTCATTGGTATCAGAGGATATAATTTTCAACTAAAAGAAATCAACAATACCATTCATTGAATATAGTCATTCATAGTCAGGGATGATATTATATGGATGTATCCACAAATATAGGAAATGTTCCCAAGGTAAATATCTCCCTAAAACTAACTCATAGTCTCTACACACATCATATAAGCAAGATCGTCATTTAGATAGCATAGCCAATATAGAAGGAACGTGAAACATATACACTTCATTTCCTAAATAAGAGACTAGGGTGGCCTATATAAAGTAGTGAATAGAACCTAAATAAAACTAATAATACAATCATATATATTATAAATGTATAATTCCTCTCATGAAGTCTAGATCACCCATCAATAATAACTCTAAAGTATCCATCTGGCCAAGTTCAACTCTATGGACTATCTGGCCTTGATGGTTTCTACCTATATTGTTTCAATTTACTCTTTACCCTTGATGATGATGGAATATGAGGGATATCCACTACCCAACTGATTCCCTCTCTATTGACCAAAAACTAGATAATCATGGCATTGTTGCAACATTTTAAACCTGAAGACGTTTTATATCTCTTTATTGATTATAATAGAATGTCAGGAACTCAATCATATATTGGGTATGAGCTATGCATGAAAAATAAACAACACATGATATACTTTTAAGGGTATGGAAACTACCAACCCAATGGAAATGGGATGAAGAAGCCTAAAGTTGAATCTCTTTTGTTTGAGTCTACATCTAATCTATAATCTATGAAACTCTTAAAATATCTTTAATCCATATAAATTCCTAAATACACCCCTATCGGGATGATCTATATTTATCTAGTAACCACTAAATTAAATCCACCTTTACTATCACATCAATATACTTTGGAAATTTGAATGAGGTTACATGAATTTAGATATATAGGAAAAAAACCTCCTAAAAATTCCTCACCCTAGCCTCCTCATCTAGAAGTAGGTCAGAATCATAATACAAGGGGTTCTTATACCATATACTAACATCTTTAACTCTATAATTCCCCTTTCAATGAGTAATAATCTTATGTGGAGAATCTTTTATCATGGTTGATGAAAAAACCCTACCAGAAACATATCAAGATGCTTCTCCCATAAACTTCCAACTCATCATGATCCCCATGAAACTAAAACCACCGTAGTCAATAAACCCTATCAAAAATAATTATTGTCAACATAACCTATTTGACCCTCTAATAACGGATCAAGGTAATGAAAATATCCAAATAATCCATCCAAGACATGATTTATCAATCTAAAACAGAGCCCTCATACTTCATTAAGATCTAGAATAAAACTCTTAATGTGTCATTCAAAAAATATTTTTCAATGTTGATCTCAACTCTGTGGTGATATACTAGTGTATCCTACTAGAAATTATTAACACAAATGTAATGGGGATTCCAACTTGGAGCCATACTTTAAAAAATGTAAAATTTTATAGACTCCATAAACCTTTAATATTAAATATTTATGTCTAATTAATTAATATTCAACCAAATTCCCATTATCTAACCAATTTCGATATAGTAATATACAATCATGATGCATGATCCATACCAAGATTTCTACCCCATAAGAATCACTTTTTATCTTAGAATGTTTAGTGACCTTATGGTATTTTCATCAGATCATAGGGATACTTAAAATTCCATGTATTATCTGGTCTCCCTTTCTTTCATTATGTGTTTAGTCCAGCTAAAACTGCTTCCCTACCAACCCATTAAATCCTCACCAGTTATCATCCCCAAGATCTATTATATATCTTGACCATAAACCTTGATATCACTATGTCTTGAACCCCCCTCCACTAGTACCCCTCCAAAAAAGGTAGTGAATATGGGTATGACCGTTGAATACTCCCTCCAATAGGATATGAGTTAGAGACAAGAACCAAAGGTATAAAATTCATAAATGTGAATCATCACCCTTAACAAATTAATCCATTAAAATAGATAAGACCCCCAAAAAAATCCATCATATAAATAATAGATAAAATAATCCAAATACATGTAATTTCATAAAAAATGAAAATACCATGGAAAAATATTAGGAAGTGACCATGAAATCTGGTAGCTCCGGAAAAACACCATGATCTCGTAACACTTGGCTTGATCACCAAACAACTCTCATGGACCTGGAAAAAAAAAGTTAAATATACCTTTAGGGTGATCTTATAGGTATACTTAGTTGGATCCTCCCCTAGCCCTTTCTTATAAATTTTAAATAATCATACTAAAATGTAGTAAATAAAGAGAGAGAACAAACTCATTACATGTCCAGTTAAGAATATTTCCCATCCTCAATAAGGATCTCTCCCTAAGTAATTCATATAAGTAATGAAATTTATATCAAAATAATATATATAAGAAACGTACCCTTCATCTACTTACCTACTGGTTTCTCTATCTCACATCCCAAATTCAAACATTTTGTACTTCACTCACTTGTAGAATTCATATGTTCCACTTGGGATACCATATTACAAACATATCATTATCTCATCATGTACCCCATACACACGTATCATCACATCCATTCCATGTGACATGTAAAAAATCCATCACATCCCATCTATCATAAAATATACCTCTGGCTGTTATGGATCATTCAAGTACACATGTGGTTACTATAATCACTTAAATTAGAATACATGTATTTTTTATAAACTCAGGTCACTATAACCTACATAAATGTGTATGGTAAAAATAAGAGCAATAATAAAATTTGAAAAAACATACCATATACCTTAAGACATTACATAAAAAATATTACTATATATTATCATACATCTAAATAGATAGTGTAAAAGGGGATTAACTATCCATCAATTCTCTCACAAACCTAGTTATTGGAGAAAGCACCCAGAACACCAAACATTTGGGTGTAGGCTAGCCACCCTACCTGGGTGGTGGAGTGTATAAAATCAGAAAATATAATAAATAGTATATCAAAAAACCAAAAAATGAGAAACTAAATAGCCTTAGACTCAAAATACATATATTATCCCACCCTACACTCGGATTCCACCACTAAGGACTAGAAAACTAGGCATAATATAAGAACACAAGAATCAAGATTTAAAAAATGAGTCATTTAGTAATCTTTAAATTAATAAAAATTAGTTTAACCCTAGCATTAATTCTGGTTGATTCATTTTAGATCATCCAAGTCAAAGGCTTTTATAATTCATTATTTATTTTCCATATTTTCATTACATTCTCTAAGATCATCAATACAACCATCCCATGGTTCATATTTAATTACTTTATCATCAACACATATCCCATGAATTCATTTAAAATTAATTTACAATTCCAAAAGATGAGTATTCTATGAATCAACTTAAAACCCAATAAAAAATGTGATCATTTGGTGCATAAACCAAAATGTAAAAGGTAGTTAGAAATTAAAACATCCCATCATCTAGAAACCTATTAATAAAGAATAGAATGCCAAGAGAAACAAGAAACCCCTTCTCTAAATCCATTCCAACCAAACAATAAATATTGAACACAATAATCTGGTAGAAATTAATCCTAGCTCTTAAACTAATCTATCTATTCCAAAACACTAACCTTATCTCAATGAACTTGAAATAGGAAATATCAACTCTCAACTCATGTCGTGCATCCATTTTCTAATATCGCAATCATAGTAGGATTGATAACAAAACATAGAAAGGGATCAAACAAGCTAAATAACATACATAACAATAATCATATTTTCAATAAAATAAACTCAAGGGGTAACCAAGTCTATAGAACTCAAGCATACAAGCCTATAACAAAAAAGGATGGTCACAGAACTTCACCAAACTTTTTATTATAGAAATAATAATTACTCATTACTATTCTAGAATAAAAAAATTAATTATGAGTAGGTTTGAGCAACAAGAAACATAAATATAGTAGCTAAAAAGTATATAAATTAACAATATACATGCATCAAGAATAAATTTTATGTTCAAAGTATTTCCAATTCATATGAAAATTAAATTATTATGTCTCCTAATTTTTCTTTTATTTCATGCATTTTACCATATTTTTTTTAATATTAACTATTTATTTAACACTAAAATTGGTATTTAATTAGTTAATTATAGTATAATGGTTAATTTATTGATAAAATATTAAATCAATAAATAATCTGTTTAAATAATTTTTTATGCTTAAATTATATTTTGATTCATTATTTGATTTTTAATTTATGTTATTTTTTTGAATTATTATTTTAAAATATATTTTTTATTGTACTTTTTATTTTTCTAGAAATTTTATATTTAATTTATTTTTTATTACAAATTAATTAATTAATAGAAATTGAATTTAATTTTTAATCTTCTATTTTTTTATAATATTTTTAAATATTAATCTATTGGGTTTTTTCATATAATGTAAACGCATGAAGTATTCTAGCATACTATTTTCCAACCTACCATTCCCATGAAATTTGAAGAAGTCATGGACCTGTTGTAAGGACCACAGTAGGTCAAGCTATCATGAGGATGAAATTATTGGTATGTGGTTAAGTGATCATGCCTTCCACTTAAAGTGACTGCATGAATAAATTTTAAATCAACCACAAAGAGTGAATTCAACCTATTATGGCCATTAACAAGCCACCATAATAAGAATCCCAACATACCATTTGTGTTCCCAGTTAACCAAGAGGTTTAATATTTGATGTATTATGGTTGTAAAACTAACTATAAGAACAAAAAACCAAATGATATTGCATATTTATGGTCGAATGTGGTCATAGGGTTATATGAAGAAACAAAACCCAATATCAACTTGTAGATACAATCCAAAGCCATTCGAAGATGAACTAAAGGAAATTTGAAATTTATCTTGGTATAATCAAATCCTAAAGATAAATTTACATTTAATGAAGAAGACTCGAATATCTAAAACTCATTTATAGATTTATTAGACACTGATTATTTCCTATTGTGTCAATGTGAACTTATACACTCTATTGAAGAATAAAATCAAAGACTCCATGGATGAGGATTGTTAAAAAAATAGTGGTAATTTTATGATGTCATTCTAATGGTTGAAGCGAGGTTAAACAAGCCTTTCAAAAATATAGAAATGAGAAAAATTGAGTTGGGAAAATAAAAGTATCATGAGGAGTGAGCTCGATTAGTAGGGGGTCCTAGGTGCTGAAGATTTTAACTATTATCCTATGATAATTAGTCTAGAAATCTAAATTAAAACTAGATAAAATAAAATAAAGAACCCATGGTTGAGATTTTTTTGGGCTAATGATTGAATAATAAGATACATAAAGGCATTGACTCGATCTAGTTAAAACCTGGGAGTATTTTGTTTACTAAATTTAAGAATAAGAAAGTCATGATCAAGTGTGACTATGGAAGTTTTATCCAAATGATGATAAAGGCACACCTAATGATAGGGGAATCAAAGTTCTGTGTATAATGTATCTTCCATGAGAATATTATAATTTGAATAAAATGGAGTGACCATGGTTGTTCTAATGGATATGGTTTCAAGTATGGTTTTAGGAGCATTGTAGGTATTTGATGAAATGGTAAAATGAATTGAAAAATACAACATAGAACATGATAAAAATATCTATGATTTAGGTATTATTTATACAATTTTTTGCAACATTTATGTAAATTTTTAAGGCTGAGTTTGATGGAAATGGAGAATAAAGAAGAATTATTCACAGGTTTATAGAAATGTTGGCTATTGGTGAAGGTGTTTCGGAATAATTTTAGTGTATTTGGAGTCTTAGGACTGTACCAAAATCCATGGAAATCTTGATTGTATATAATTATATAGTTTAATATGGTTTATCATGTTAAGAAAATATCATTTCTTCAAGGTAGTGATGATGTTTCAAAATCATATGGAATGATTAGTGAAAATGTTAGGTAAATATCAGCACTATATTCAAAATTTATATAATTGTATCATCAAAATCCACGTAAAAGTCAAGTTGGGTATGTGGAATAAGCTAAAGCTATAGGGAATTATTAAAATGATGTTCAATGGCTTGAAACATGACTATTTAAAGACTATGGATGTTTTAATTTCCCACCTAGTCACATGTGAAGAAACAAATTTAGGGAATTAGAAGTTTATAAAGGATGCTTTTAGAGGTTATTGGTAATTTCAAATAAGTGAACTAAACCAAAATAAATTTATATATTCATTTAAACTAAATTCCTGTGGGAATGATGATTTAGTTTTGATATCTTTCCATGAGTTACTAGAGAAAGAATTTCTATAGTGAAGTTATTCCACATGGTTACTAAGGAGATCAGTTTAACATTATTGATTGTGAGCTTGACCTTGTGAGATATGTGACTAATTTTAAGGGACAAGACAAGGGGGAGATTAAGATAACATTAGAGACACTAAGTGGGACTAGGACTAGGGAATGTAGTAAACACATAAAGTAGTGGCTAGGGAGTGGGATTTGATGGAAGGATACGTTTTCACTAGAGATGTTTCCTCTTATCTATATTTTAATTTCTTGATATAATATTTTGAAATTATTTTTTTAAATATTCTTTATTACTACTAGAATGAGTGGTGAAATCATGTTTAGGGGATTGGATCAGCAAAAATTAAAATATATTCTCTATTTTTATCCTGATTTCACAATTCACTTCAGTTTTATCATTCACACAGTGTTATTATCTTCATTATTTATGATAATCACTTCTACACCACTATGCTTCTGATGGGTGATGATAATAGAAATTTAACATTTGAGCATCAATTGAAATACTAAAAATTAAAAAATAGTAATGACTTTATTTTCTATAATATAACTTTTATTTCCTTAGTCTCGATTGAAAAATCATTACAAGGGAGAGTTAACAATATAGTGTTGGTTATCAGGTTACAATTTTATGTTTTGAAACCTTTTTTATCATCACTAGATTAATTGTGACTATTTTGTAGAGAGAATATAAAATATTTAAAATCATTCCAAATCTATCTAGTTATCTAACACAAAATTAGTTTCTAGTTCATCTCGATTTCCATTTTTCCATTTCTGATACAGTACCACCTCTATTGTCACATATCTTTTATAGTTTAATTTTCATTCAATCACTTCCTTTTTTATATTTTTTTGTTTTATTTGGTTTTAAACACTCACTTTATTTATGACTTGGGTTCGAACCTACTTCCACTAGACTAATTTAACTATGTAAAAATAAATAAATGAATTGAATAATTCTAAAGAAACTCATCAAATATTGGCCCCATTTTCATGGAAGGTATGTGTAGCCAATAAAGAATATATAAAAACAAATAAAAACACAAAAAATATAAATAAAAAAATTATCTTCAAATTTTTCATGAATTTCAACGTTTTTATATTGTTTTTGAACTATGTAAACCAAGGCATTGAATACAGAATAAGGAATCGTCCATTTTTTAGTTATAAACATTAATAAATAAGATAAAAAATCACTTTAGTTCCCATAGAAATAAAGGAATATAAAATAGAGAATCAGGAACTTCAAAGAGATGAAAATGTAAATGTTATTCATGTCTCACCTCTAAATATTTTAAAAAATGAAATGATTCATAGGCTTAGTGATTTTTAAATTCCTGCTATTTCAAGTAATCCTTAATGTATTAGACTTTCCCCTAGGCATATTAACTATAAAATCAAGCAGTCACACCTCTCAATATTACCTTCATTAAATGTTCATCTAACTGAAGATTATTTATATTTCATTAGAGAATTCTATATCACTATCTAATAGTTTCATTTTCATGGTTTGAGTTAGTAAGAGTTGAGTATGAGGGTTTTCCAATTTTTTTAACAATAGCGCGATAAGTTGGTTCCAAAATTTATATGAGAATATTTTTTACACTTAGGAAAATCTATTCAATGTCTTTGTTGCTAATATTTACCATAGAAATAAAACCATTAATGTAAGAAAAAAAATAACATAGTTCTTTATATATAAGGGAGAATGGTTTTATGAATCTTAGCATAGATTAATAGATCCACATAGACAATTCCTGAACCACCAATTATCTCCCCACCTTCTATTGGATACATAATAATATAGTCTCATGCCTTAACAACAAAATCTTTTTGTTGTTATTTCTTAAACATGATTGTTGAAGATCGCAAACAAGACATTAAAAACATACTCATAAGTAACAACACAAGTGAAGTGAGAAGAGATTAATTTATAAAGTTGAAATAAATCTGTATGATTCTATAGTTAATGATAATTATCTTAGAGTATAGTGAAATTATAGTGGGATCTATGGTCACACTAAGAACATTTGTTACAATTTTAACCTATGTTTATAGTCCAATAAAAGTGTTCAATTTGTGGGTTATGAGCATAGAAATCAGGGTAACAATGATCACATTTCTAAGCAATACAACCCTGATTATATTTATCATCTGAATTTATCATGGAAGGGACAAGTAGTAATCAAATAACATGTTTTCTTTAGATTCACACAATAATATAGACCACAATTTCAATATCAATATAGGGACTAGTCCTCAAATTATCAAGGGGAACTTATGGGTGTGACGTAGAAAATGTTGGGAGAAATCATTTTATTAAATAATATAGATTTTTTGATTCAAAACATGGAAATAAAAATGGTTCAACTAGTTAAAGATTTATGTTATAAAGATTAAGCAAATCTTACCAACAAAATATAACCTAATCAAACAGAAAATTTCATCGAAGTTACTACAATATTTAAATTAAAAACACGGGAACAAGTTATGGTATATCCTAAATAAGTACATATATAAATCAAAATAAAAATGGAACTTAAAAACAAAAAATATATAACTAGAAAAATATATCCAAGATGGAAAAAATAATGTTTATATACTTGAAAAAAATAGTGATCAAAATAAAATGAAATGGTAAATAATAAAATAAGTTAAAAAGAAAGTTATGTTTGAAGATCAAGAGAATAATCAACCTGTTTTGAAAAGTAACACCCCTCTCATTCCTTTTCCCCAAAGAGTTAAAAAGTTTTCTGAATCTGATTATTTGTAATTTATTTATATTTTTAGTACTTTTAGTATCAACATGACTTTTATGGAATATTGGAACAAAATATCAACATATGAAAAATTTATTAAAAGGTTCTAATCTATAAAAAGGGATTAGGGAGACTATAGAGCCATTAATATCACTAAGGATTATAGTGTTTCCCTTAAAAATTTATTACCTAAAAAATTAAAAGGCCTTCGATGTTTTGTTATTTCATATAGAATATGATAAATTTAGGGAATAAATTTTCTATGAAATATATTAGATAACATTAAACATATCCATTACTCTTTGTTTCTTAAGTTAGATCTTAAGAAATTGAAACCGAAATTGGTTTCTCTAATGTTGGAAAAGTGATCGCTTTATTATCCTTGTAGAAAAGTTAATGATATGTTAGTTAGTATAGGGAATATCACACTAACTTCTGATTTTCTTATCCTTGTGATGGAGTGAGATAAGAAAATTTTAATCATTCATGGGAGACATTTATTATCCACTATTGGGGTAATCATTAATGTTTAAAAAAGAATATTGGACCTTCAATCAGGTTAGGAACAAGATGAGTTTCATGTTTTAAGGAGTCTCTAATTTTTGTGAGTTGAAAATAGGTAAATATTGTTGAGTAAGCCATTCGAGTAGAGGATAGGAAGGAAAATAACCACTCTTATGATGACATAATCAAATAATTAGTTAATTGAAACATAAATTATTTTTTAATATGAATTCACTTAGAATATAGAAAGATTATAGAAACTTGAAATATAAACTGGGAAATTAATTTCTAAGTATGAGGAATTGTTCTATCCTAAAACAAGTTATCTAGTAAAGAGCATCACTCGATATTTTATTCCAACCCTTTAGTAACGTATTTGTAAAGAATTTCATTTTATTTAGAAAAATATATAATATATATCATAAACACTTCTCGCTAAGTGTTTGGAGACTATTTATGATTATGTATCATCTAGGACTATTTGTTTACAATTCCCAGATGTTGGGGATAGTTCTTGTTTAATTATATTTAAAAAAAATCTTTTCAATATGAACATGTTTTTATTCTTTAAAATCTTTTACCTAATGAGAAAGATATTTAGTGTGATGTATTATAGCCTAAATCTGAATCGCTTACTTCATTTGAGTCTTTTGTGGACTTTCAAAAATACATTTTAAAGGTATAATTCAATTAATCTAAATAGGATTATTTATTTCACATTTATTTATAAGCTACATTAAGAATATAATTTGGAAATGGTAAGAAAGTTGTAACTGGTTTGGCACTTATTTCTCAATTTTTTTCATTCCTCTACTTATGGGGGAATCAGAGCCTAATTTTTTTATAATTTGGAATATTTTTCTATTATTTTATATCCTTTTTGAGAGTTGATAGAGAAGTTTCAAATGGGAAAGTATAACTGGATAGCAATATATCTAGTTCAATTTTTGAAAATTTATATAGACTTTTTCTTGATTATGTTGGTGACTTCTTGAGAGGTCATGTTAATTTACTCATATAAAATAGTGAAATCAAAACAATTAGTAATAAAAACTCATTAAATCATCAAGGATAGAGTTTTATGTGTTTTGGTTATGTTAAAGACTTAAAAATTAGCATTACATGTGAGCCAACCCATGATTTTCTAGTTTTTTCCTTTTAATTTTTTCTAAAATACATATTATTAGTCAATTTTTATATCCTTGTTTTAGTAAAACAAATATTCATGGATTCTCAATGGAATAGACTTACTCATGCATGTTTTATTTTCATTTTAAAGTGACAAGTTCAAATTATTATGAGCTATTTGTTGTAAAGTAGGTCAAGTGACCACAATAATAGGGAATTTTCAACTATGAGATCTAGTATTCAGTGGTAGAATCATTTTAAATTTCATGTCTAGGTTGAGATGAAAGTATAAAATTACTGATTAAATCATTTAAACATATTCATTGGTTGCCTATTCCTTTTGGATTATATTATAGACTTCAAATATTGGTTTATTTTTTAGAATTTAGTTATTTTAATGTTGTGACTAATGTGACACCCTTAGAGTCAAATGTATGATTTAATTTTAGGCTTAAATTATTTATTTTTATGTTCTAATGGGTTTTGGGGAGTCTATGGTTAAGAATTTAGGAGTTAATAGGTAACATTCTAGGAACATAGTCAGTGCATGGTTAGTATTAATCCTGCAGTAACCATATAATATGGTTATGTCGGTTCAGTGTGTATTTACAATATTTGAGCTTGGTTTGTTTAATCTTATGATTTTCCAAGAAAACCATGTAGAAGGAATGAGTTTCAATAGTATCAACCATGGATATAACCGTAAAAGATACAATAAACATTGTACCTCTCATGATTTTTGGTCCTACCTCGGACTCCTCTGGTGCACACTCCACTTCATATAGACATTCATCCAAATATTTCCATTTCTTCACAACTTAAGAATCACCCTCGACACAGGGGTGAGATCCCACCCTTTTCTACTATAGATATAAATTGAGAGCCCATGGAAAGGTGGGATCTATCTATACTGCCTTGGGATACTCTCTCATAAAAATTATAAATATGACCACATTTCTGAAATTCATAACATACCATGTTTATTTCCTTATGATCAAGTCTAAGGTGTATATTTTTTCTACACTAATAACAGACCACATAACTCTATCCTAAAATATATTGTTCACTTCTACCACTAATTTGTCACTGGTCACCCCAATTCATCTTCTATATAGAATATAAACATTCACTACATCCCAATTTCACTAATTCTTTGAAGATTTCTATCTTCCCAACTATATCTACATCATCCATAACTATGTTTTCCACAAATTCCATGAATATGTGTAGGATGATAAGAATATAGATATATTGAATATCATTCCCTAGGCATATCTCAAACCTCTATGATTGGATATAGTCATAAGAAATAGTATTTGGAGATATGCCCACCAACCTGGAAAACTGAGTAGCATACTCCATAAGAAAATGATCTCCCTAATCCAAAGAAAACAAACTATTGTTCATTCACTATTATCATTGTATAGAGGTATAATTATTGACTAAAATATTTCTTGGGAGTATTACATGTGATAAATTTCTAAAACTTGGATTACACAATATATTACCACCAATTCCTTCCTATCATTTCAAGAAAATAAGTGGTGAAACAAACTATGGAATCTTCTAGAGCCTTCAGGAAGTTGGAAATCCTCCCAATCCACTCAATTGATTCCTCTAATTCATGAGGTCCCTTATCGCCATGGAAGATAGGTGGAAACTGCTTACTGAATTGTATAGCATAGTACACACTCTATTCTATTTAAACATTGGTGACATGGCCCATAGACTAGAATGTTAAGACTATAATATCCACAAAAAATGATTCAACTAGATGATTCACCTATGGGGATTTCTCCATAGCATCCTTAATAGAATTCGAAGATATTCTTATTGAATTATACATATTATATAAAACAATAGGACATAAAACACTTATAATATGATTCAATTAATTTATTATAAAAAAAATTTAGAGAAATTAATACAAATATGATAAAATACTAATAAGGATGCTAAAAACCCTCAGACATCCAATGGTAACTCGAGGCTTTTCATGAAACTGATCTGGACAATCACACTCCCAAACTACCTCTTAAGATCTGATATTCCTATCTCTAGTCTATTAATAAACCTCAGAAACACTAGGGTGATACGCAATCATGATAATATGATTTATCAATAACTTGTCCCTTCGATACAAATTTATAACAGACTAATCTAAGTAAACCAATAAAACCACATGAGTTTTCCCGTCATAAGGCCTGACTTGTGTTCCTAATCACCACGGTAATGAGATAAGAACTAGGGTATCATAAAAATAAATGTGGGGATGATTTAACCCTAAAAACATATGATAATATAGAAAATAATAGTATACCATAAAATAAATCCAAGATATATCATATATCAAAAACAACAAAACCATAAAAGGAAATATCTAGTAATTGGGTAAAAAGATATAAATCAGGAAAAAAATAGACTATTAATATAGAACCTGAATTAACCCATGGGATGATCTACACATGATCATATATCACCGCTATCCCAACCTACCAGAAGTCAACACAAACTAGGAGAGTCATCCTCTACATAATTCTATTCTCTTTACATGTATCCTAAAAAACAAATTTTACAAACTCCAAAAGTAAAACAAATTAGGGCATCATCACTAAATTTTAGTAGGATATCACCCAGAATCTATATAATGTATATCCATGTGAATCAACTAGTTAAAAAATAAAATATATTTGGAAACATTTCAAAAGAAATATTTTTCTATATAAAATCATATTTTGGTTTTCTTTTCAAAAACATGCCATATTGAAACAAACAAATAATTATGACATAAATTTATCCATGAGCCATAAGTAGATGAAATAAAAAAATGAAGAATCGATATCTATATTAAGTGGTAAATGTAATATAAAATAAACAATCATGTAATGTATCTTCAAATAATAAAAGGGAAAATCACAACTCAAGGGTGTGTACAACTCAGATGAATAAGACCACTAGTCTTCATAAGTGACACCTATAGTCTGAGAACCTTGGTTCCCAAGAAAAAATACCCACCATCAATCCATGGTATCATGGGCACCTTTCTTAGTGATATATAACTCCAGTATCAGTGGCGTATGACTAGTTTTACCCCATAACCTAAGATATTCTTGGTGTGATATTACATTTCCAATCAATTCTATTAAATAAGCCAAGTTCATATTTTTATTAAACATTTTATAAGGAAAATACATTTCATTTAAATCCCAAATTTTCATAAAACATGTTCTATAGGGATAATACATTTCTTCTCTTCTTGATAAACCATTTCATTTTTAAAATCATATTTAAATAAATTTATCAAACACATAATGAGTATTGAAATAGTATCCATCAAAAAACCCATTTCTGAAAATCATTTTTATTGCCATCAATGATAAAATAACCTATCATGGATTTAAAATCATAAAACTCAAAATTTTAAATAAATTAAATTAAAAATGACACATTTAATTCCAAGGGATAGACAATATGTTAGATAGACCTACCTCAAGAATGATTAAAACCTTGTTTCCTTCAAAGCCAATGATGGGAAAATAAGAGATCTATTTTTCATGAGACTAAGTCTATAAATGGAATCATAACTTATAAATCCTCGAACTTATATCCAATAATAAAAAACCAAATTGGTCTCTAATATATTAATGGAAATATATATTGAGTATATATATTCGGAAGGGGGGGAAATCAAGTGAAAAATGGAATGAGACTTGTTTAAATATTTAAAAATGATCAAGGATCACCATGGAATCAAGGACAGAGTGCTCTAAAGACTCGTGGATGACCTGGTTTAAGCTAATGAGTGACTAGGAGGAGATTAAAGTTAAAACTAACCAAGTACGTTGGGGTAATTTTCTATTTCAATAAATTTATATCGGTGAAATTGGTTAGGACACATGGTTTTCTAAACCATGCGATAACCATGTGGTGGCCACTTTCCTTTTAAACCCAATTTGCCTTTTTTCTTGGAAATAGTTGTAGAGTTTTAAAAGCTATTATCATTCCTTGTGAAAACCTCTATAGTTAATCCCAAACAATTTTATTATTTTTGTATAGACTAGCATAGTTAGAAAATCATTCTCAAAACATGTAAAACTCCATTAGAATCTAAATATCCATATTTCTCGGTTAGAGAATGGTTAGTACTATCATGTTCCTAAACCATTTTCTATTTTTGTTTTCCCTAAACCTCTACATTTTCATCCCCCAACACCTAAAATCCTCTAAAATCTCACAATATCATAACTAATCTCAAAATTAATCATAAATGTGACTCAAAGGGAATCATGCATATAATTATAATACTAATATTTATCCCATTATTAATAAACCACCTTTTATTTGTTAAAAATTAATGAAATATACAAGTTACGGATTTTATCTTGGAGTCCATGTAACAACCTAAGATAATGGATCCTTTGAAATACATTATATGTTCTATAACTTGTGTCACAAGCTACACCTAATTTAAAAAAACATATCATAATAACCATATATTATTAAAAAATCTATAATAAACACTACAATGATAAAACATTACTAGTTATTACCTTTATAATGTAAATAATTAATATGAGTTAATATTGAAAAGGTTATTTCTAATAAAACAAATTCGTGGTATTTTAAATTTTCATTCAAAAATATAAATTTAAAAAAATTTATAATTTAAACATGATAAAGTTAAATTCATTATTTAATTCCTCGCAAAAATAATATTAGGATCAATTTTTGAGACTTTTCTAAAATAATTAATTTTCTGGTGAATAGTCAAAATATAGATTAATATCATTACTTTTTCAAAAATGTTTTATTATATGAGTATATTGAAAGTTTTTTAAACCTTTTTCCCAATAAAATTATATATTATAAATTAAAACATAATAAATTAAAATTCTTAATTAATAAACTCATGCTCAACATTTTAAAAACTTATGTCATGTTTTAATGAAAACTATTTTTCAACTATTTTGTTTATTTAATTATAACATGATGGTATTATGTTTTTATATATTTTACAGTTAAATAAAAAAATTAATGAAAATAATTATTTTTAATTCATTTTAATCAATAAAATGAATAATGTATATTATTTTATTGCTAAGATTAATGTATTATTTAATTGATGTTTATCTTGGGTCTCCTTAGTTGTTTTTGGCTAGGGATTCGTTATTTTGGAGATTAGGTTAGATATTTTTGTATATTACTTTATCTACCTTTGGTTTTAGGGTTATATAACCTTAGTAAAAACATTATATTTGGGTCTAAATATAAGATGATATCTTCAAATATATGTAAATTCTTGATAAAGTGGGTTTCATTGAAAAAAATCCCTACCTGGATTCTAGAAAGTAGATACGGTTATGGAACATATATTCCTAGGAGTAATTACCCTGAAAATAATTAATTGGGAATTGACTCGATCATCACCCTGATGCATGATGAGTGGGCCTAAGGCTACAAACCTAGCTAGACACTCATAAGGGATATGATTATTTTGATCATATGATCTTTACAAACCACTGTTAAAGACTAATTTCTAAGTTACATTGAGAGGATAAGTTAATAAATATAAGATGGCCCAATTTAAAGTATCCTCTATTGAGAAAAGATAAATATATGATTAATCATGTATAACATAGTTCAAATGAAAGTATAATAGGTTTAAATAAATATTTTATTAGAGAATACATCTTTGGATTATTATTTCATATTCATACACTCTAATTCTTTTGGATAGTATCACATCCATTTTTTTGGTATTTTTTTATCATGATCCGGGAAATGAATCTATGAAAATTATATCCATAAAGCCTCTTAAGAATAATATTTTGTATAATTGGTTTCTCAGTCTTACTAAGGATAATGATGTTCATATCTCAGTAAAAGATATAAATTGAGTTTCTTATGGATATCTTAGTTTCTTCCTTTAGTAGAAAATAATTAAAATTTTGAGGATACAATTTATTTAAAGGGGTAATGTAATGATATTATATTTTGGATCATTTAAAATACAATATATTGTATATAACTTGTCTCACATTCTACACCAATCATAAACAAAAAACTACATAATAACCATGTGTTATTAATAAAGTTATCATAAAGGCTGATATGGTAAGCCATTAATAGTTATTACCTTTAGAAGGAAAGTAATTAGTATGATTTAATATTTAAAAATTTATTTTAAAAAAACATTATCTTATAAAAATTATTTTGGGAAGGTAAATATCAAACAATTATAATTTAAATATGATAAAGTAAAATTAATTTTATAATTCATAAAAATAAAATAAACTTAGGATAAATTTTTTAGTATTTTTCTAAAATAATAAATTTTTAGGTGAGTATAGAAAATACAAATTAGTTTCACCACTTTTATTAAATTATTTTATTATATGAATATAGTGAATGTTTTTGAATACTCTTTCCTGTAAAATTATATATTATAAAGTAGAATAAAACATTTTAAAATACACTTTTAAATTTATAAACCCATGATCAACATTTTGAAAACATATTTATTATTTTAATGAAAACTTTTTTGACTATTTTTCTAAATTAATTATGACACGATTCTCAGGATCCAATCTAGTTTGACCCTAAACCTTGAAATTAATCCGGCCTATAATAAGGATCCATATGCCTTATCTATCCGTCAAGGCTATAAACTAATATCAGGAATTAATAATAACTCAATAGGGAATGATTTATCCCCTTAAATAACTCATAAAAAATTATAAACAAGTAAATAAAAAAATTGCTAGATGAATGAAGAAAAACAACTAAATAGACCTCCATATAACCTCTTAGGTCAACACCAACCATAGAACCACACTCTCTCCTTGAGTTACCCAAATCTAAACCGATCCTAAAGCTGAAATGATAGAGTATGCATGAGCATCATGATGATCAGTATGGATACTAAGAGAGAAACCATTCCCTATGCATCACCTTTAAAAATAAAACCTTCTCCTGTTTTTTCGAAAAAAAAATAAATATATCAAAATATGGTTTTTCATTCCCATCAAAATAAGTAGAAAGATGATAAATCATAAGTACCCTTTTCTCTTTTATTTTAAAAAGATTCATAAAGATATATAATCATTTCAATAAACCATTTTATATAAGATTCTTCTAAAAAGGCTTGAATTTTTGTATGAAAAAATAAAAATATAAATTAATTTTCAAAGTGACAAAAAATAATGGAAAGTATAATACATTTAAAAAATTTATCATGGTAACACTACAAAAAACCCTGGTTTAGTGGCGGTTTTGTGGCGGCGGTTCACGAAACCGCCGCTAAACGTTATCCGGGAAAGGTTTCGCGGCGGTTTATTAAAAACCGCCGTGAAACCCATTTTTTTTAGAAAACTCGCGACGCTTTCCCCCTCGTGTTGTCTCCCCTCTTCCCAGATCCGCCTCAAAAACCCTCTCCTCACAAACCCTCCTCGGTCCCCGACGACACCTTCTCCCTCCAGCGACACCGGCTCCCTCCGGTGACAGCCGCACCCTCCGGCGACCCCCGGGCCCCCGGCGAACCCCGCACCCCCCCCCCCCCCCCCCGGCGCCCCCTTCGACCGCCGGCGACCCCCACGACCCCCGCGCCCCCCCACGGCTTCCGGCGACCACCACGCCCCCCGCGGCCTCTGGTGATCCCCGCACCCCCCGGCGACCACCGCGCCCCCCGCGGCCTTCGATTTTGGTAATTAGAGGTTCCATTTTCAGATAATCATCTTCATTGACTGTAATATTTTATACCAAATCCCCTCATTCTATCATATATGTGTATGTTGTGAAATATTTGAATATTTTTATGGATCTCAAACACTATGTAATTGGTATTTCTTCTCCAACAAGAAAAATAAGAGACAAGGATTTGTTATTACCTATCTATACTTTATTTATTTCATATTTAAATCTTGTATGATATTTATTGATTCTGTATATGAAATCTCAACATGTCATTGTTATAATGGATTGGTTGATTTCCCATAATGGTCTTATTAATTATTACATTCATTTGATTTCCATTGCTGGACCTAATGGGTTTTTATGTATTTCAAGTAGAATGGAACCATATGTTGATTTGTGTTAGATATTCTCTTCTAGAGTTACATAGGATGATATACATGATTACAATTTTTCCTGAAAAGTGATCATCATGTAGTGATCTTCCTCCCATATGTTTTGAGTTTCCAATGTGTTTTATTATAATATTTTGGTTTACATCTATTGAGAAGGGGTGGAGTTTTATAATAACATGATTTGTAAAATGTATCCTATTTTTTCACTTTTATCAAATCACACAATCTAAAATGAAGGATTTTAAAACATAGTTTGATGGTTTTTTTCTAAAGGTTTTATCCAACCCATTTAATATGTTCTTGTAGGTTAAATAAGGTACTCTATTGGTTATATAATCTATTTGATCATGATATTGAAATCTTTAATTTTTTTAATCTTTTTGAATTTATAAAAAAAAGTATAAAGTAACCTCTACCATGCCTCTGCCCTGCCTCCACCCTGCCTCCGCCCTGCCTCCGCCCTGCCTCCGCCCTGCCTCCGCCCTGCCTCCGCGCTGTCGCCGGTGCCTCCTCCTCCACCGCGGCCTCCTCCTCCTCCGCCGATGCCTCCTCCTCCTCCGCCGGTGCCGCCAGTGCCTCCACGTCTCCTCCTCCTCTGCGGTCACGCCGCGGTCACGCCGCGGTCACGCCGCGGTCACGATGCGGTCACGCTGCGGCCACGTCGCGGCCACGCCGCGGTCACGTCGCGGTCACGCTGCGGTCACGTCGGTGCCTCTGCAGCCGCCGCCTCCTCCTCTGCCGTCGCGGCCGCCGCCTCCTCCTCTGCTCCTGCTCCTCCTCCTCCTCCTCCACCGGCCTCATCCTCCTCCTCCTCCGCTGCCTCCGCTGCCTCCGCCCTGCCTCCGCCCTGCCTCTGTGCTGCCGCTGGTGCCTCCTCCTCCACCGCGGCCTCCTCCTCCTCCACTGATGCCTCCTCCTCCTCCGCCGGTGCCGCCGGTGCCTCCGCGGCCGCCTCCTCCTCTGCGGTCACACCACGGTCACGCCGCGGTCACGCCGCGGTCACGCCGCGGTCACGCCGGTGCCTCCGCGGCCGCCGCCTCCTCCTCCTCCGCCGCGGCCGCCGCCTCCTCCTCTGCTCCTGCTCCTCCTCCTCCTCCACCGGCCTCATCCTCCTCCTCCTCCGCTGCCTCTGCTGCCTCTGCCCTGCCTCCGCCCTACCTCTGCGCTGCCGCTGGTGCCTCCTCCTCCACCGCAGCCTCCTCCTCCACCACAGCCTCCTCCTCCTCTGCTGCCTCCGCTGCCTCCTCCTCCTCCGCCGCGGCCGCCGCCTCCTCCTCTGCTCCTACTCCTCCTCCCCTCCACCGGCCTCATCCTCCTCCTCCGCTGCCTTCGCTGCCTCCGCCCTGCCTCCGCACTGCCTTCGGTGCCACCGGTGCCTCCTCATCCACCGCGGTCTCCTCCTCCTCCACCGATGCCTCCTCCTCCTCCGCTGGTGCCACCAGTGCCTCCACGTCTCCTCCTCCTCCGCAGTCACGCCACGGTCACGCTGCGGTCACGCTGTGGTCACGCCGCGGTCACGCCGTTGTCACGCCGCGGTCACGACGCGGTCACGCCGCGGTCACGCCGCGGTCACGCCGCGGTCACGCCGCGGCCACGCTGCGGTCACGCCGCGGCCACGCCGCGGTCACACCGCGGTCACGCCCGTGCCTCTTCGGCCGCCGCCTCCTCCTCCACCGCCACGGCCGCCGCCTCATCCTCTGCTTCTGCTCCTCCTCCTCCTCCTCCTCCGGCCTCATCCTCCTCCTCCTCTGCTGCCTCCGCTGCCTCCGTTACCTCCGCTGCCTTCGCCCTGCCTCCGCCCTACCTCTACGCTGCCGTCGGTGCCTCCTCCTCCACCGCGGCCTCCTCCTCCTCCGTTGATGCCTCCTCCTCCTCCGCCGGTGCCGCTGGTGCCTCTGCGGCCACCACCTCCTCCGCGGTCACGCCGCGGTCACGTCGTGGTCACGTCGCGGTCACGCCGCGGTCACGCCGGTTCCTCTATGGTCGCCGCCTTCTCCTCCTCCGCCGTGGCCGCCTCCTCCTCCTATGCTCCTGCTCCTCCTCCTCCTCATCCACCGGCCTCATCCTCCTCCTCCTCCACTGCCTCCGCTGCCTCCGCTGCCTCCGCCCTGCATCTACGCTGCCGCCGGTGCCTCCTCATCCACCGCGACCTCCTCCTCCTCCACCGCGGCCTCCTCCTCCTCCTCCGCTGCCTCGTCCTCCTCCTCCGCGGCCACCGCCTCCTCCTCTACTCCTGCTCCTCCTCCTCCTCCTCCGGCCTCATCCTCCTCCTCCTCCGCTGCCTCCACTGCCTCCGCCCTGCCTCCGCCCTGCCTCCGCCCTGCCGTCGGTGCCTCCTCCTCCACCGCGGCCTCCTCCTCCTCCGCCGATGCCTCCTCCTGCGCTGCACTGGGCATTGATGATATTTCATTAGAGAAGTTGTGAATCCATTATTTTGGACTGGTATTTGAGATAGATATAACCTTTTTCTCCTTTTCAGTTTTATTGAAGAACATATCTCTTTATTGTTGGGTTAGTTTTTCGTCAATCTTTAGGCTCAGATGTCTAATATTAACATGTATTCTATTCCTCCTATATCGGGTTTGGATGCGGAAGGTTGGGTGTATATGTGCTCAAACCTAATTGAGTTATTCCCACACATGTCATGTATATATAGATAATGTACAAATTAGTTGTGTATTATGTTGGGAAAAGTGATAATTGGGTTAATTTGACCTTACATGGTGGTCGGTGATTATAGATCAATAGTCGATCTCTCTATAATTCATTCGTTTCATATTATTTCCAGGATATGTAATATTTCCCTATTAGGTGTATATTTTTTCCATTTTTTTTCATAATACCTATTATACTATTTTTTATTCTCTAAAGTAAATAACATGATAGAATGTAAATATTTAGTTTATTTTCTCTTATTTTTATTATTATGAACATATTCATATATATGGTTGGGTGCATGCCTACATGTACATTATGAAGAGGCCTACCATTATAATTATTCATTCTCGTCACTTATCTTTAAAAAATGGCCTATGGTAAAAAGAATTGGGTTTTGGTGGCCTAGTCTTTCACCGTGAGGAGGTCATTACTGCGTCGAGTCTCAAAAAACCATAATGGGAAATAAAAACACATGGGTCATCAAAATAATGAAATATCTAAAAAATTATTTCAATTATGACAAATATACATGCCACCTTATCAACAACTACATGACTTAAATATTTCAAAATACCAACATATATTCCTATGATGTAGACATTGTTTTTGGGAGAGGCAGATAGATAGAGAAGGGGATGGGGAATAAATTATATGGTTAGGAAGAAGTATATGTAACCAACACATCAAAAAGGTGATGCTAATGTCAAATAGGACATCATTTGATTATAAACTACTTGCATCAACCTTGGATAAATTCCTCTACAACATCATTCATGGCCATGGTTTGGGTCAAACATGTAGTATTATTTCCATTATGTATGACTACATCTGATGTTACCTTTAGATTGTTCTTCATTTATTTTTGGATTTTTTGGTTAGATTTTGGAGATTATTTACACTGGATCATTGTATAAATCATCTGATCTGATAATTATTTTTCTCAAAACTGATATGAGATGTCCCAACATTATTATCTCATGATGTAACATGTCATTGGGTTAGAGGTACATCACCATTTATATGTCGATGGTTGAAGACATGATTATAAATGTCTGGCTTGTAATACTCAAACCTAGAGAGGTGACACTTCGATGAATAAAGTGAACATAGTGGCCCTCTTTATAGTTGTTTGTGTATGAAACCATTGAGAAACATCATTCCTCTTGGAGGACATCTAAGGTTAAGCCTAAACAATCACATAATGTCTCAGGTTTAAAATTCATTATGATTAGTTTCGATCACACATCAATGGGGTGTTGTTTGAGGAAACATAAATTTGTGATCGATAGTGTTATGATAAGTGTGTAGCCCGATATTCTTATTGCTCCTCAATGAGGTGTTGACGCTGTCTCCTATGGACCAGACTTTTTCTGTTGGTCTGAAGTGGTAAATGTGATCAATGAATCATCTTTATTATATTATGCATACTTTATGATCAATGGTTCATCTTTATTATATTATGTTTCTGTAATCTTACACTATCGTATATTTTTGTGTAGGCACATTGTGATATACATGGATAAAAGCTGGATCACATTACCGAGAAACACACCTCAATATGTTAAGGGTTTGATTGAGTTTTTAGATTTTGCAATTTCTAATCGATCCGTTGAAGGGAGAATAAGATGTCCATGTCCTAAATGTAAATTTAGAACATGATTGAAGAGGGATGAAGTTTATGAACATTTAATACTGAAGCAATTCCCTGATCAGTATTTGTGTTGGATTTGGCATGGAGAATCAAACAATACAGAAAGATTGGGGACTGATGTTAATCCACGGAATGAGGTCCCAAGTTTGTCACCAATGGAAAATGAAATGAAAAACCTCATAAATGATGCATTCGGCACTGCAAGACACCACTATGAGCATCAAACCATATCAGAACAACCAGAAGATGATGCTACAAATTGCAACGTGACAAGTGATGTTTTTGAGACTATAACACAAGCAGATCAATATTGTAACATATCATTGGATCCTCCTCTTGATTCTGTGGAGCCAAATGTAAGGGAAAACTTCAGTGAGAAAAATGTGTTTCATGATTTAGTTGATGATGGAAATCATGAGTTGTATAGTGGGTGTTTGAAATATTCAAAGCTTTCATTTCTGCTGAAGTTGTACCATATCAAATGTCTTTGTGGAATTACAAATAAGGCAATGTCTATGTTATTGGAATTGATTCGTGATGCATTTCCTGAAGCAAAAAATCCCAGAATAGTTTTATGAGATGAAAAAAGTTGTAAACAAGCTTGGTCTGAATTATACAAAAATATATGTGTGTCCCAAGGATTGTATGCTTTACTGGGGAGAGGATTCAAGTAGACAGAATTGTAAGAAATGTTCTTCTTCTAGATGGCAGTCAAAGGGTAATGTTGGAAGTATGACTGAACATAATTTCATGGAGAAGAAGAAAAGGAACACACCTGCAAAAGTTTTGCGTTACTTTCCTTTAAAGCCTCGATTGCAAAGATTATTCATGTCATCAAAAACCGCCGAACACATGAAGTGGCATGCTGTAGATAATAACAATGATGGGTTAATGAGACATCCACGAGATTCCCAATCCTGGAAGACATTTGATTCATTACATCCAGATTTCTCAGCTGATCCTAGGAATGTTCGATTGGGATTGGCTGCCGATGGATTCAACCCATTTGGGACTTTGAGTACGAGTTATAGCATTTGGCCAGTTGTTTTGATCCCTTATAATCTGCCTCCGTGGATGTGTATGCAACAAACATCTTTTATCATTTCGATAATTATTCCTGGAAAACAAATGCCTGGAAATGATATTGATGTATACCTGCAGACTTTGATTGAAGAATTGCAGGAGTTATGGAGCAACGGTGTTGAGACATTTGATGTTTCTTCTAAAATAATGTTCAAAATGCATGCTGCTTTAATGTGGACCATTAGTGACTTCCCTAGGCTTGGGAATTTATCTGGTTGGAACACTTATACGGGTTTGGCTTGTCCCGTTTGTAACTTTGATTTCGAGCCCAAACAGCTACCTCACAGTAGAAAATGGTGCTTCTTGTGCAATCAAAGATTTCTTGATGCATCTCATAGATTTCGGCTGAACAAATCAAAATTTAATGGTTCCATTGATCGTAGACCACCTCCAAAGTTGTTAACCGGTTCTGAAATATTGACACAGCTTGAAAATGTTAAAACAGAATTTGGTAAGGTTCAGCAATTGAATTATAGCGGAAAACGAGTGCGAAGTGCATCGTCAAGTGAAATCAGAACGCAACAATGGAAGAAAAAAAGTATATTCTTCAAACTTCTGTACTGGGAATTTAATTCTTTGTGCCACAATCTTGATGTGATTCATATTGAGAAGAATGTATGTGATAATTTGATTTTTACATTACTTAATGAGCATGTAAAGTCTAAGGATCATCTCAATGCTCGCAAAGACTTACAAGTAATGAACATAAAACGTGATCTCTGTCCAGATGAGAATGAAAAGTATGCTCCGGCCATTTTTTCAATGAAAATAGGGATAAAGATACGTTCCTTCAAATTTTAAATAATGTTAAGGTATCTGATGGGTATTCGAGTAACATCTCGAGGTGTGTTGACTTGAAGAATCATAAGTTATATGGATTGAAAAGTCACGATTCACATATTTTGTTACAACAGTTACTACCATTGGCATTGCGTACATTATTACCTGAAAAAGTTACTGCTTTTGCACTCCAATTCTGCACATTTTTTAGGCAATTATGTGAGAAAGCTCTACATCCATTTCATCTTGACATCCTACAGGAGAGGTTTGTATTGACCCTTTTTTCAATGGAGATGATCTTTCCTCCATCGTTTTTTACTGTCATGATGCATTTAACTGTTCATTTTGTTGATGAAGCTAAATTAGGAGGCCCCGTCCATTATCGATGGATGTATCCAATTGAGAGGTATTTTATTTATATGTTTCCAATTAATTAAACAATTTCTGGCATTTAAATAAATGCATAATATTATTTTTTTTTTCACAGATATCTTGGGCATTTGAAAGCATACGTGAGAAATAAAGCTCAACCAGAAGGCTCTATTGCTGAAGGCTATTTGGCCGAGGAGTGTCTCAGCTTTTGTTCCAGATATTTGGATGATATTGAGACAAGATTTAATCGAGTTGGACGTGTTGACGACACATCAACTCATTCTCAAATGCATCAGAAATCAAAAATATTTCCTGCTATTGGCCGATCAGTTGGGAGGACCTCATACGCGACACTAACAGAATTGGAATTATCACAGGCACATAGATATGTGCTGCTGAATAGTGAAATTGCAGATCCATTTATTGAAGAGTTGAGGATACAAAAAAAGCGACGAATGAGAGGCCGAACACGAAATGAAAAAGATATAACAAAAGCTGTGAATAAAGAGCTGGTAGAATGGTTTGCACGACGTGTAAGTTTATAAATATTGCAATAAATACAAATATTAGTTTGACACATACAATTTTCAAATCTATTAATTTTTTTTTCAGATCATGAATACTGATACTCGAGCAGACTTGTCAGAAGATTTGAAGTTTCTTGCTAGAGGTCCTATAAAACAAGTTAGAATGTTCGGTGCTTATAATGTGAATGGTTTTAGATTTCGTACAGTCGATCGAGAAGTGGGTTTGAAAACACAGAATAGTGGTATATTTACATTTGCTGAAGTGGAATACTATAGAAAGCTGCATGATATTATTGAATTAAACTACCATGGGCATTTTTATGTTGTTTTATTCAAATGAAAATGGGTCGATATTATCAGAGGTGTTAAAAGAGATTCCTTGCAATTTACTTCTGTAAACTTCTATCGTTTGATGGATGTTGGTGATCATGAACTTCATGATCCATATATCTTAGCATCATAGGAAAAAATGGTATATTATGTGAATGATGTTGTGGATGAAGGGTGGAGTGTAGTTACTCATGTAATACAAAGAGATTTGTATTATATGGGTGATGAAGTGGAAGATTTGACCTCTATAATTGAATTTCATCAACAACAGGAAGCAGAATTATTTGTCCATCATGATATTGAAAATATTAGTCTAGCAAGGATGAATGAAGTGGATGAAGCAATGGAGTAGGAAACCGACATGATTGAAGGGGAAAATGATTGTCTGTACAATTATTTATTCATTCAGCAACCACTTGTTTCATTTCTGTAGTCATTCATTATCATTGTTATATTTATTTTGTTTGTTAGTACTGGGCATCTATTATCATTTTTAATTTTTTTTTTCTGCATAAATTTTTTGAAATATATATTCTGAAATTAATTTTATAATATTAAATGACAGGAATGCCAAGGAAGAAGCGGTACACCATTCCTTCTACTTCTGCGACAGATGACGATACGTCTGTCCCCACGACATCTGAGGCAGCAGCTGCCCACATCCCTGCATCATCTCCCCCTGCACCATCTCTCACACCATCAGTGGATGCCTCATTAGAGGATGAGTCATCGCCTCCCCCTACAGAAGCCTCAGCAGTGGGGCAGTGACACGCCCCTTCCAGTTCATCACGGACATTCTGGAGGGTCACAGTCATAGGTACAAATATTAATTAAATAAATTTATTGCATTTTGTTTATAGTAATTGTTTGCTCATTGCAGATGAAAACAATGCAACCGTGGAAAAACACATAAAAAGTTCTGATGTTTGGAACATGCATGGCGAGAAGATAGTGGTGCCATTTTATTCTTATGGGGTCCCGACGGATGACGCCGCAGGTTTACTTGGTCAGATTATAGGTCAACTGGTAGCAGAGCCCATTTCCCTGCCTATTTCATATGATGATTGGAGGCATATGCCTCCAAACTGGAAAAATGAAGTTTATGATTCTCAGATAAAGGTAATTTTATTACATTATGGTTTAATTGAATGTCATGTTACTAATATATTCAAAATGAATTTCTATATATAGATGTTCTTCCACTTTACCGTTGCTGATGTGATAGCACGGAAGTGGACATTGAAAAATCTTGGAAAAAATGGAAAGATTTCAAATGGAGTTTGTGGTGTGATGTCAACGATACTTCGTTGACCTTGCAGCAGATGTATGAGAAGCTACCCAGTGGGGTACCAAAAGAACAGTGGAAGGTTTTTGTCGATAGACATCGTGATGAGAAGCAGATGGTATTGAAATATATATTATTATATTATCCTCATTTTACATTTATACATGTACATGAAGAGAAGATAGACATTGAATACAATACTTTTAAATTGAATTTTATTTATTTCAGGATCTCTCCAGACAGAATGCTTCAAACCGGGCAAAGCAGGTCATCCCGCACACTGCGGGTTCAAAAAGCTTTTCAAGAAGCCGAATTTCATTGGTAATATTTTAATTAGTTTAAATATTTATAAGATAATATTATCTATTTAACATATTTAATTGTTGATTTATCTTTGTTTAATGCAGTCACAGAGTTTAGGGCATGACGCATCCCGAACAGAACTATGGCTGGATGTTCATAAAAAAACAGATGGAAGTTTTGTTAATGAACCTGCCAGAGAAGTTGGGGTATGAAGTCAATTATTTATTATAATAACTTATTATCAGTTTTTACTGTGTTAATATATATTGATATTTGATTTATAGGTAAAAATTAAAGAAATATGGGATGCCAATCCTGGGAAATCCTACTCAGTCTCCCAGGATGACCCGGTTGGTAAAGTCCTTGGGAAGGAGCATCCCAGTAGAGTGCGCAGGATGGGTTTGGGACCTGTACTATCTGAGGGCTTTCGCATGCCATCAGGGATTTCAGCTACATCTACTCCTGCTTATAGTCATTTCATACCTGAAGATGCTCAGAGGGAGATGTATTCTCTACAAAACACAGTTCACCAGCAGGGGGATCAGATATCTGGTTTGCAGAAAGAGTTTCTTGAAATACATCAGTATATGAGCAGATATGCCCCCGGTGGTAGTGCATCGGGTAGTGGTGAGCAGGTAAATCAAAAAAAATCAAAATCATTTAGTTTTCAAACTTTTATTGGTTTTATGTTTTATTATAAATATGCAACAATATTTAATTTTCAATATAATGTTCTTACAGGTGACAGCAGGTGGTGGAGATGAAGTTGGAGAGGGTGACGATGCAGCATCAGATGATGAGTAGTATTATTATTGATGTGTTGAACAAGTATGATAACGGTTGGTTTGTATATGTAACATTTATGGCACATAGTTGATGATCTTATTTTATCCCAAACTTATCGTCGGACTCAAAGGTGATGTTTAAAGGGTAATGATTATAGTGGGATGGATCTAGGTTCCACCCTTGTTCATGCTGGGGAACAATGTATTAAATGTTTAGGTGATGGAATGACTAAGAAATTTCATTGAAAGTCAGGTATGGGCTTATGTGAATGTGCTTTTGGTAAACACGGGATTTCATAGAGGAAGGAATTATGGTTCAGGTTGTGATATGTGAGTCATCTAAGCTGAGTATCTTGGGAATGGTTAGCTGAAAGTGGATTGAATTATTATACTTCTTCTTAGATGTATATAGGTGAAAGTATCCATTTAAATCATGTCACTAGGCTAATGTGGGTGTCATGAAAGGGTCGAAAATGTCTTCTGAGAAAGATTTCATGACTAGTTTCAGTTAGGCTGATTGGAATTTGACTGTTTCTATATAGTAAGGTCCCTATTATGGCCTCAGAAGTATTTTGGATTTCCCAATTAGAGGAAAAATTCCAATATTATCATTAGAAATCTTTGGATATTCTTTATAGGAAATTACAATGGTGGAGAATACTATGGTTTATAATTTTCTGTTAATGTTAAAACCTATGGTGGGGAGCACGATCGGTTGGATGCTTAAAGGGATGACGATGTGATCATTTATCTATATTCTGGTTTGATTTATTTTTCAGGGCAGTGGTGTAGTACAACCAAAATTATTTTTTTTCCAGTTCAGCATTTAGCAGTGGTTTTAATCACCGCTAAATACCTTGCTGGGCAGCATTTAGCGGCGGTTAAAACCGCCGCTAGATATATTACGTTTATATTTAGAGGCGGTTTTTACCGCCGCAAAAATAGGTGCATCAAACGGCATAATTTTGCGGCGGTTAAAACCTCCGCGCATAAAAAGGTGTGGCATACCCATAAAACCGCCTCTAGATGGAGAGAAACTGCCGGGAAATGAGGCATCTATGACACATATTTTAAACCGCCTCTAAATGAAAAAAAAACTGCCGCTAAGCGCTGCTTTTGTTGTAGTGTAACCCTGGAGCTTGTTAAGATAGTATAATAAAATATTATCCACATTTTAATAATAAATATCAAACAAATATTGATACCAAAAATCAACCTGCCCTATCACTTAGTGTCACCCTCATTGGTTTGACCAAGGGGAATATTCGATAAGAAGATGGGTGATCTAGCTTAGGGACAGTAGTCAGAACATAATACAAAACAAGTGTATAATGTGCCTCTATATCTCCATCAAAACAATCCAAGACTTACCATGACATAAAAATGGAGGAAAGTTTTGTCAAAATGTCACATATGTATATATCACTTACTTTTCACTAACACAAGTAATTCACTTCCTAACCCATAGACATCCTTTTAATTACTTCCCCTATCTCCTTTTCAAAAAAATATAAGCAATACACATGCCCCTTTACTAGAAACTCAACACATGTCACACAAAAAAATTCAATACCTAGGGGAATTCTTTTAGAGGGGGTTTTATTTCAAAATGAATACCTCAAATTGCCAATCGGGCCTCATCAATTGGAAGGAAACATTGTTTATTTGAAAAAACCAATTTTAGTCCAAATATTTGAAATTAAAATACCACTATTTTCACTTACACACTTATGAACCTTAATGTATGTATATATATATATATATATATATTCCCCTAGTTCCAATTCACATATTCTCAAAACCATTCATGCATATGTATAAAGAATGTATATATATATATATGTATGTATGTATAAATGTGTATGTATTATTTAGTAGATTTATATAATTGAAATCCTATTAAAGTTTTTTAGAAAAACAAAATATACCATTTTTACATCATGTAAAACCAGTTAAAAGACCAAAAAATCCTAGGTTATTCCTAATTCACATGATAAGAGTCATTTATAAATCCAATCATGCACTTAGTGTGATTTACATTTCAAATAATTATTAAAAACAAGTTTTAAAAAGATAAACCCATGATGAAAACTTAGGAAGAGTATAGAAAACAAGAGGGAGGTCAATTTCATGCATCATAACCATTTTCTATAATATATTTACTTCATAATATATTGAAAACACAAATTAAGATATTAAATAAATTATATTTTTCAATTTAATGGCTCATATATATGGTAACATAATCAAAGATTATTTCCTCTAACAATAGTAGCTCAAATCCTACCTAAGGATGTCCAAAGAAAAAGGGAGACCAAGGGAAACCTTAACAAAGTAAAACCCCATAATTAAATCAAATTAACATGAACCCTAGGTTATCAGAAACCATGGTAGGGAAGGAACCAAAGGGTTAATAGATGGAAGGAAGAGATACATAATCTAGAAGCACATTACCTTGAAGAATCAAGTTAAATCCTTGAGTAAATTCCTTGAATCTGCCATGGAATGGAGATGAACCAAAGGATATGTGAGGTAGGATCCCCCTAGAGTCATGTGAGAAAAATGAGAGGGTTTATGGGTGGTTTTGGGTTAAAAACAAAGATGGGAAAATTGTAAAATACCATTTTTAAAGAACCTGATAAATGTGAATTGTTTGGAAAAGGGTTTGTGAAATTGTGTGTCATTTACAAGGCTTATAGAGAAACATTAATGGGTAGGATGAATGGTTTGGTTAATCATGAACCAACCATGAGGTTTTTCTTTGGAAAATTATATATTCTGTAACACTGTTGTCACACAGTTTTGAAAATCGTGCACCTAAATATTGTTACAAGCTCTTTATTCCTAAAATAACCAATTTTTGATGAAAATTTACCCAGGATGAGAGATAAGTAAATATAACGCAAAAATAAAAAATTAACATAGTAGATTCATATTAGAGTGGGAAATTTATCCCCATCATGACACTCTATACCCCCATAAATTCCGAATGGATTTGGTTGATCAAGACAAAAAGAAAGAATAAACTACTAATCAAGAAGTGTCCCCAAAACCCAAAGACCAAAGAACCAACACTCACTTTCCCTTAAAAACCCGGTGCCCCAAAATCCAATAATTGTCTAGAGAGATCATCATCAAGAATTAGAAAAATCAACAGAGAAAAAAACTAAAGAAACTAAGGAAATCAACCCATGAAGTGAAAGGATCAAAAGAGGGGAAGAGACTCATACCTCTAAACACATACTCAATATATGGAATACCCTCAACCTTAACATAGAAATCGCAAGTAAAACTAAATATGGTCTATTCATGATATCTGATATCATCTATCACATGAGGCACATTTTAGGATAACCAAACTACTATGATTGGGGTGGAGTGGGGCGGGAATAAGAATACCCCCCCCCCATTTATTAGAATTTAGAATTCCCAAAAATAGAAACATGTGGTCTAGAAGAACAGTTTCACCCTAAGATTCATCAATAGTGGCCACCCCTCCAAATTTGGACTTAGGTCAAGCACTGATTTTCCAAAATAAAAAAACTAAATATTCCCAATGAGGGAAAACTTCATGAGATATGATACATGAAACAAGAATCGTTTCGACTCTATGACAAAAAGGATTGATAATTTCTCAAAAAAAACATCAATAATGGATAGGATTCCTATAACATCTAGGAAATGTTACTATATTACCCAAAAAATACAACCCCATCAAACACCTCATTCAAAAAATAAGACATGTACAACAATGGATACTTTAAATAGATCTTGAATCAATTCTAAGATCCCTAAACTGAGTTAGAAGATCATTCGAGGAGGTCGATCTGCCTCCACATCCCTTTCTGGAAACACCACTATAGAATATTTGTAAGTTCCCCAAATGACCACAATTATGATTGGTCTTTATTGTTTCTTATTATCATGGATTATTATTCTCTAACCATCCAACCTGATGGAAAACCATGAATTTTCTCCTAGAAGAATCTATTAAAAGTAAACACAATGACTTTTCCATGCAACCTCCCAATGGTCTAGATATTTCTTTCTTCCCCTTCCCCTTTATGGAGTTCCACCACTACTCCATAGAATAAGTGAAACATCAAAAAACATGGGAACTCTATCCAATCCCTCTTCATTCATAGGAACCTAACTCACCACATCTTCATAAGGGTCAAGGTCTACTGAAGACATGGCTGAATAATTTATGTTTGGAGGCCCCTTCCAATGAACAGAGCCTTTAAGGATTCATACCTACAATGATATGAAAGATACGACACCAAATCAAAGAAACTCTTAACATAACCCCACACTATTGAATGACCTTACTAGAGACCATACATTTTCATATTTTTTTATACTTAAAACATATTATAATTAGTGATGGATAAAAAGGTCTTCGAAGCTTTCTCACTGGTGGTCTCTTTTTGGTTTAGTCTAAAAAACAAAATTACACCTCTTCCAACTGAGGCATTATAATATAAAGGTAGAAAACTTGATATTAATATTCTCAAGAAGCTCAAGGATATAAAATATATAATTAATTATTTTCAACCATCACTTATCTTTTCTCGATTCCAGTGCTCCAAATAAATGTGGAGGATTCAACCCTCATATCTTCTTGACAAGTTCATGATACTTAGTCATTGGATGAGAACCACTAGGATCCATATTAAGAATAGATGAACCATATGAATAGGATGAAACATGAACAACCAAAAATACCATGGTCTAAGATCCACCCATTGATCCTCTTCCAGATTCCTTAGATATTAGTGAGGGTGTACTCTAAAAACAAGAAGCACAAAACTAAATCAAAGAATATAACAAATTGAAACTCCACATGCCATTAGAAAATCAATAATCCAAACTCATAACATTACCTAAAAAGAACTCAAATCATAGCATCTATAAAATTACAAAATCAAATACCCCAAAACATAAAAATGAAAACATCAAGTAATACATACTCAACAAATCATTGAAATTATCTTCTTGAAAACATTTTGGAAGGAAAAAATATTGGTAAATTATAAATTTAATGATGGTATTCCATGAAATTTAAAAAATATATATATAAATAGGTTTAAACTAACATAAGCACCAACATATACACATAATCATGTTCTTACTACACACCCATATATATATGAACATTCATAATGAATACAAAGAGTAACATTGGAAATCATTCCTTAAAGATAACTTAAAAAATTTAATCCCGCCATTTTCCAATAAAACAAAAAAAATTATTAAAATATAAACTTACTAAATGAGTTATCAATAATTAACACAGTATAAAAATTTGTTTAATGATATAAAAAGTGTTAAACAGGATTAAAACAATTAAACTTACTAACACTCGACGGTCATAATACGCTATGACTAATTAATGTATTCATGATAAAAATTTACAGTGAGGAATAAAAAATGTATTTTTAATGAGTAATATTATGGAATATGATATTAGGTTATCTATGTATATTTTAAAGGTTTTTATAGTGTCAAAAACTATGTTTGGAAACATGGTAAGTGGTTTTGTCTCAAACTCCCATCTTTGAGACATGTTTATGTTATACACCATATTTCCATTTGAATAATACAAACCTTTTTTCATATTATTTTCGCGATTATATTGTTCTTTTAATGATACTAAATTTTCTATTTAAATTTATACCACTAAAATTTATTTTATACAAAAATTACTTTAATTCCTAAGGGTTTTTGACACAAATTCTATTTATTAAGAAATGTTTTAATGTTGTAGAACCAATTAAGTATTTCAATGGTGTATACACATTATAAAAAGGTAATTTTTAATAGTACTTGATTTAATTTATGGTATTTATAGAAACATGTGATTTTAATATTCCAATGAATTTTAATTAAAAAATTACTAAATTTGTAAGGTTTTGTGACTCGATTCTTTTCCTAGGGTCCTAATCACTCAACTCTTTATATTGACTTTACTTATTGATATATTTAAAACTATGATAATTTCAGGATATATTACTCCTTATTTACTAGAGAAATCATGTTTCATACAAAATTATTCTACCTTGATGATTTTTATTTTATTTTTCTAAAATTATTTTTAGTTAATAATAATCCCAATTACATTTAATGGATTTTTCTTCTATGTACAGATTTTTTCATCCCACTAATGTTCTCTTTTCCCTAGTGGAAACTAAAATTGTTTTTATCTATACCAATATTTGTATTCCCCTTATTTAGTTTTAAATTAAAAATTTCATTATTCTTTTGAACAATGTGGGTTTTCAATAATTTTATTTTAAAAGGTTTAAATGGTTTTCAATAATTTTAAAATAAAAGGTTTTATCGTCCACTCCATTTTTTATTTTGATAAATTTAACTCATTTTCAATGTTATTTTATAAGATATTTTATTTTAAAATAAAAAATTTCAAAGTATTTTCAGTATCCTTTTTGAGAACTTTATTTATTTTTCAATTATCTATATATAAAATATTATTTTAAAAGTAAAATTTTTCAATGTATGCTCACTTTCCAGTTTTAATAATATATGTCCTTCCCAAAATCTTATTTATTAAAGATAATCTTAAAATTAAGAATTTTCAAAGTATTTTCAATTCCCCTTTTTGATAAAATTTATTTCATTTTAGGGATTTTTTATTTGGAACTATTTATATTATGTTCTTCATAATTCTTCTCTTCCCCTTCATAAAAAATTATTTTTTTAAGTAATTTTTTCTTTGATTTTTTAAAAAATTTATTTAAAAATTTAGTATTATCACTTATATTTACTCTAAAAGGTTTATCGTTCATGAATATATGTTTTTTACCCTGTATATGTTATTTTTATATATTTTCATTTAGAAAATGAGATTTTTGATGTTCTATTATTTCATAACTTTATGCTATGTGAACAGGTTAGTAAGTCACTTGTTTTGAAAATGGTTAATGTGGTGTAACTAATAACTACTCAAAAATTTATGTGTTAATTGGTTATCAAGTATATAAGTTCAAAAAGGGTGAGTGTGAAGTTGTTAAAAGTTTATCACAATTTTATGTGTGAACGGGTTGGTGAGTAGCAAGGTTCATAAGGATTAGAAGTCCTATGTTTATTATTGTGACACCATTTCAATGTGTTGATCATGTTATTCCATGTTTTAATGATTATTGCTTATTTTAATATTATTTGACACTTGTATATTGTTCTATAATTTTTTATGATTGTTGATATTTGTTTTTAAACTTTGTCATTTCTTTTATGGTTTCTCAACGGTATTCTTATGATCATAGGTTACTCCATAAAGTTTTATGATTATTATCTACGGTCTTTTGAGATTTTATTATTTTATTTATATCATTATCATATTATCCTTCACGTTTATGATATAATCCTCTATGATATTCATTTTTTAACACTGAGCATTTTATCGCACCCTTTTCTTATGTTTCCAATCCCTATGTTATAATGATGAATGTATCATTCCAAATGTCTTAAAAGGGGTAGAGGAGCATGATTATGGATAAATTTTTGTAAGTATAGTAAGTTAACATATTTATGTAGCTAGTATCCAAGACACTAAACCTTTTTTTATTTGGGTTATGCTATTGTTTGTGAGATTTATTATTTAAATAATTATATTAATGTATTATTTAAGCTGTGTTTAGCTTATGTTGCTTCAGAACCTTTCTAGAAAATCTGATGGAAGGTACTTAGGACATCATAACTCATTTTGGAATTTCTATTCTAGTAACTTCACTATTCTTTAGATGCTGAACTCATGAACATGAAATGATAACCAAAACCATTATACAAAAGGCCGATAAGAAATGGTTGATACTATAAATAATTGGTGACCAATATTAACAAAAACATTTGTAATAATCATGTAATAAATTAATATAAAATAATCATATGCATTAAAATTGTGCTTATATGGATTATAAATGATCATTAGTTTATTATATAGGAATTTAGGGCACATTCAACTGAGAAAGAATTCATGGTAAGGGTTTTTTGTCTCAATTTCCCTTCCTTGAGGCATATTTGTATTAAACATTTATTAATATTTCTATGGTGAAAATAAAACCTCTTTAAAATATTATATCATGATTTAATTTATATTAATGTTATTTAAAGATTTATTTATTTTTCTCTCCTTTAATGGATTTTTATTTAAAAGTTACCAAAGTCATAAGGGTTACATCACCATTCTTATTTTGAAATCAAGATTGCTTGCATTTTAACATACATCAAGGGAAATTTTATGTTATTATCTATAAAACCCATAAATTTAATTATCTTATGGTTATTAATGGGGTTTTCATGTATTCGTATCATTTACCTTTCATTTTTTTCATAATTTACCCAAAGTAATTATTGTAATAAAAATTGACCCTATCTCTTCTTTTTAGTCAGGAGTCTTACTTTTCCATTACGATATTCTTTATTTTGTTTTATAAATGAATTTATCACTTATTATATGATTAATTTAGTGATTTTTCAATTTAATATTTTTATTTAAAAAATTGAACTTATTTTAACATTACTGGAATAATCGTTTTCCACCCACTTTGAATCTCTTTGTAACTGTGTGAAAAGAATCATCCTTTTTTTAAAAATTTCTGCATAAATGAATTTTCCCTATTTTATAACCAATTTTAATAATAAAAATTTATTTAAAATAATTTATGGTTTTATAATGTATTATTCATTCTCATTATAATGACCTAACCCTATACGTTACATAATCTAGTTAATTCAAAAAAAAACTAAATTTCGTACATTCCAAAAGATCTTTTCAGTATAGAGTTTTTTAGAATTAGGAAATAATTCAAACATATCAACCCAAAATCATAAAATGTGTTTAATACTAAAAAATAATCCATTTAATCCATAATAAAAAAGTTTAAATAAAGAATGAAATTTTTTCATGAAAAATATTCTCAACATTCAGCTTGGCTTCTTCTTTTCTCTTACCCATCCTTAAAACCCTATGAAAAATATTTTAAGACACATGATGAGTAAAAAAGGATTATTAAGGTACATAAAAAAGGAAATTATCCATTATCCCATGAATAATTATAAAAATGTGAAATCATTTTCAAAAATTCATACTTCTCACCCATAATGTATCATATAATTACTTTGTGGAAAGAAAAGATTTCCATAAAACATAGAGAAAACAAATAAACCATTTAGGTAACTTGGGGAATTACTTAATTAGAATTTTAACCCTTATGGATACCAAATGATTTGTAACCCTCAAGGATACCTTACAATGTAACCATCATGACTACCTTATAATGAAACTGTCACTACTACCTTTTGGTGTAACCATCACAGTTACACTTGGAGTAACCATACGATCGAACTCCAACATAAACATACCCAATACATTTGAGAGAGATATAGGTCCCAACCTACATCATAAAAATTTAACAATTACTATAACATAATAAGAAAACATTAATAATTTCACCATAAATATATTCCTCCTGAATTTTGTAAAAAATATAAATTTAAAAGTGGATTTTAAATGAAAATTCTCTTACATCAGTTATGTCTTAATAAAATTGTGTTCAAACCTCCAGTATAATGGTTTAAATAGTGTTATTAATTTATTAAGGAACTATACTCATGTTTATAGTACCTTATATGACATTATTATAAAAACATTCATCCCATTTATTAATAATTTTTTTTTTAAATTTTCATCGTTTCAGGCGTGTTCTTTTAATGGTTTCCATGATTGGTTCATTGTGAATTTTTATGTTGAATGGAAGAAAAACTAAAAAATTTGATCAAAATGGTATTTATATGTTTCTATAAATTTTAATGATACCATATCTCATTTTATTTTCAGATATGAGGATGAATCATTAGATAAAACTTTAATATAAATGATATAGTTTGTTTTGGCGATATTTACGACCATCACAAACTTATATCATTTTATTTAATATCATTCTCAAATAATGGTTATAGAACATTATATAACATATAATTTGTATAATAAAATTTTATTTAACCATTATAATGGTTTTATGGCCATCCTTGAAGGTGGTAAATGAAAATGAAAACACATCGTCCATGATGTCGGTACGTCGACACATCACAGATGATGTTTTTATTCTTTTAGAATAAGAGGATAAGAGGAGAGTTTTGATGATTTATATTACATTAAAATAATATAATTATAGTATATGTAAGATAATATAGCTATCATTTCAATTTTATTATGGTAGGTGAGGATATAATAAGAAAAAATTTGAAAAAAAATAAAAGAAAATTAATGAGGATTTTACCTTTGGATTCTTCTCTTTGAGAACCTCTTTAAGGCACATGGTTTTGGATGTTTGGTGAGAACTATAGGTAATGGAAGTGGGAAAGTGTTTTGGGAAGTTAATTTGGTAATAATTAAACGAAATACAATGCTTTGATGTGTGAGGAGAAGAGATGGTGAGGGGTGGTATTCATAATGGAGGAGAGGGGTGTTTTTTTAATATCTTATTAATTAGTTTATTATTTTGGCTCAAGACTATGAGGATTTTAGATTACCATGACTATATACAGTAACAGGAGTATTATTTTTAGAAATTTTGGTCATACATCAGCCATACATCATCTTCGACTCAATAATTCATGTATTTGTTAAATAATGTAATTTATTATACTTCACTATTCACAAAAAATTCCACTATTTTAGAAAATAACCAAAAATTCACACAGACAATTTTTTATGTGTGGAATTAAAATATGAAATCCATTTTCTGAAAACATTTTTCTAAATATGATAAATTTAATTGTTAATTAAAATCATCATTTATTCAAAAAATACTAATTTAAAAATTATAGCTGAATCTATGAAACTTTGAGAATTTAATTAAGATCTCATAAAATTATATTATAATCATAATACAAAAAATATTAATTTAAGATTCTATTTAATGAAAATAAATTTTATTTTAAATCATTATATTAATTATATAATTGCAAATAAAAATTTATGTGTCCCAAAAATATCAACATTTAATTTATCATTTTCAAAACACTTATTTACTTATTCCATGGTATAAATATATCATATTTTAAATTATAAGATACATAAATTGTATTCATACTTTCATAGGTGAGTTCACTATTCCGGTTATTATGAATTTAACTATTTAACGTCAAATTGAAAATAAAATATTTTATATGTGCCTCAGTTGTTACGTTATCCCCCTCTTCTAGAAATTGCATCCCCACTATTTTTATTCACTTATTAAACAAGTTAGGATAACTTTTCCTCGTAGAATTTTCATATTCTCATGTTTCTTATTAAACCATATGGTTTCTCTAAAAAACCTTAACCTGGTGAATTATTACCAAAAGATCTATTTTGTAGTCCCACCATAAAGTCCATGGATATATTTTCCAATTTCCACTCTGGCACTAGAAAAGAATGAATCATCTTCTTTGGCTCAAGACTATGAGGATTTTAAATTATCTTTATTAATTTTTGAAAATAAAAAAATAACATCAATAAAAACAATGAAAAACTTATCCAAATATTCGTGGAAGATTTTATTCCAAAGATCCATAAATACATCAGGGGAATTTTTTAAACCAAAGGTCCAAAAAAATCACAATGCTCATATCTAGTTTGGAATTCTATTTATCGAATTTCATCCTCCTTCACCTTCAGATTATGGTACTCAGAAATAAAGTGAATCTTAGAAAAATATTGAGCTCCCTCAAGCTGATCAAAATAAAAATTGATATGAGGAAATGGATACTTATTCTTAATAGTAATGTTATTTAATTATTTATACGAAATTAAAAAAATAATAGAACCATCTTTCTTTTTAACAAACAAAACAGTAGCACCCGAGGATGATGTTGTATGAAAAATTAAGCCTTTATCATGCAACTCCTGTAACTACTTTTTAAATTCAATAAGTACCAGTTTAGTTATTTGATAAGAGGGTTTTTAACTTGGATTAACATTATGAACTAAGTCAATAGTAAATTCAACTTCCCAGTCAGGTATAACACTGGGAAACTCATTAGGAAAAAAATACATATATTCATTTACCACTGGAAAAACATTAATCTAAATAGTTCCCTTGTTTTTAACAAAATGTGATGTATAAGGTTCATTTACATATTTTAACATATAATCAACTTCATGATATACTATTAGTGGTATGGGTTAATTTTTTTGTACAAAATAAAACTATTTTTGAAAAAAAAAACTTCTTAACTCTATAATAAATCATACCATGATAAAAATATAGTCATTACATACCCAAAATAACATCAAACTCTACTAAGGAGAAAAACAAGGTTTGTAGGTAATGTCTTTCACAGAAAATAATATGAATTTTTTTATAATTCCTTTTTGACTTAATATTTCCCCAATTGTTTTTATTATAAGTTATGATTTCATTTCATGAGGTGAAATTTACAATTTACTAAAAAAAATCTCAGAAATAAATGAATGTGTAGACCCCATATCAAAATAGATATTAGAAAAATTTGAGTAAACAAACAAAGAACCTAATACCACATCATTGGATGACCCAACATCTGCATATATCTAAGTAGTATCAAAGGATTTAACTGTACCTTTCTACTTATAATTTGGATGCTTTCCATCATTTATATATTTCTTTGGGAAGGTATTTTCATAATAAACTATCTCCCCACATTTAAAATACATTACAGTTTTATTATCATAATTAAGCATACCATCACTAATATATTTTCCTTGAAATCTCAGTTCATAAGTCTAAAATTTCCACATTGGAAACATTTCCCAGATTTTTCAAGGAATTCCCTTGGATTTTTTTACCAAACATCCAACAAACTGGAAACTATATTATTTTACCTTCATATTTCATTGATTGGTTGTTACTGATTTATTTCTATCTAGGCCTCTTGTTATTATTGTTCTCAAAGTACATATGATCATTAGTAAACTCCATTTCTACCCTCTCATCACATTGAACAAGTTTCTCATAACTTTTTAATTCCCAGGAGGCCAAATCCCTTCAGTATCATGGATTTAATCTTGAGAAAAAACCATTGATTTAACTAACATGATCCTAAATAATATTTAGAGCATAACTTTCCAATATGGTGAACTTTTATTCATATACAGTGAATGAATATTCCTATTTTTGTTTCAATTCAAGGAATTTAATTTCCATCATAAGTCAAACTTCCTTAGGAAAATATTATTCAAGGAAAATATTATTAAATTCATCACATTCCAAGGAATCAATCTCCTTTATATCTCGGATATTATTAACCCTTGACCACCACTGTTTGTCTTCACCAAAAAAAATGGTAAATAGAATCACTAACCTTTTGATTATCTAAACCCCCCATAACATCGAATATTTTTTCAAGGGATTTAATCCATCCTCCATCCACCACTAGGTCAGAGGATCCACTGAACGCAGGAGGGTGCTACCTCATAAAATGTTCCACTATAATCATTTTATTTTCTGGTATCTCTGGATATTCTCTTATATAAATTCCACCACAATTTGTATCCTATATCAACTATACCATTATTATCATAAACTACTCAGTTCCAATTCCCACCATTCCATGTTCTATATTTTGAAAGATATCACCCTCTTGGTGTCTTCTTACTTTATCTTCCCTATTCCTTCTATGGAAAACCATTTGGAATAGACATATCTTTGATGAAGCAATATGGTAATATTAAAATAATATATTATTTAATCTTAACTATAAGTTAAATATTGTTTATGGTCTTCTATTAACATTATCCTAACCCCTAAATGTTTCTAAACCATGCTCTGATACCAATTATAAGGAACTGACCTTATACATTACAAAACCTAGTTAATTCAACTAGAATTCGCCTTCGTATATTCCAAAATATATTTTCATTTTAGAGTTTTAGAGAATTAGGAAATAATTCATACATATAAACCCCCAAGAATAATAAGTGGGTATTACTAAAATAGTATCCAATTCTTCCATAGTAATTTTTTTAAATAAAACAAGAAATATTTTCATTAAAATATTGACAACATTCATCTTGGATTCTTCTTTTCTCTTACCCATCCTTAAAACTGAGTGAAAAAAAATTAAAACATGGGATGAGAAAAAAAATCATAGTAAGGGATATAGAAAATTAAATGAACCATTAGAATATGATTACTTATAAATATATGAAATAATTTTCCCAAAGACACAATTCTCACCTATAAAGTATCATATACTTACTTTGTGAAAATAAGAGATTTCCATAAAACATAGAAAACATAAATAAACCATTTATGTAAATGGGGGAATTTCATACTTAATATTGTAACAAAAAATGATAACATATTATTTTTAAAACTCATGTATACCATATAATGTAACCCTCATTACTACCTTATGATTTAACCCTCATATCTACCGTATTGTGTAACCATCATAGATACACTTGGCGTAACCATATGATCGAACTCCAAAAAAAACATACCCAATAAATTGGAGGAAAATATAAGTCCCATAATTCACCAGAATCAATTCCCATGAAATATAACATAATAATAAAACATGAATACTTCCTTTATAAAAACATTCCTTTTTTATTTTGTAAAAAATAGAAACTTAAAATAGGCTTTTTAAAGAAAGGTCCCTTACCCTGGCTTCATCTTACCTAAATCATGTTAAAACCTCATGTATAATAGTTTAAATAGTTTTATTAATTTATTAAATAACATCAAACATGTTTATACTACCTTATATGATCATTTTATAACCACTTTCCATCCATTTATTAATAATATTTTGTTACTTCCATCGTTTTGGGTGCGTTCTTTTCATGGTTTCCATGGTTGGTTCATTATGGATTTTCATGTCGAATGGAAGGAAAACTACATAAGTGGAATGAAATGGTATTAATATGTTTCAAAAGTTTTAAATGATACCATATATCATTTATTTTTATATGAGGATGTATCATTATAAAAAGCATTAATGAAAATGATTTAGTTTCTTTGGGCGGTTTTTATGACTATCACAAACTTATATAATTTTATTTAATTTAATGTTTATATGATGGATCTATAACATTATATGACATATAATATGTATAATAAAATTTTATTTAACCATAATAATGGTTTTATAAATAGCCATTAATGTGGTAATGGAAAATGAAAACACATCGTCCATGATGACGGTAAATCGACACATCACGAATGATGTTTTCATTATTTTAGAATTATAAGAGAAGTCGAGAGGTTTGATTATTAATATTATATTAAAAAAATACCATTATAATATATGTAACTTACTGTAGTTATCATGTCACTCGGTTGATGGTACATGAGGAGATAATAAAAAAGGAAAATAAATTTAAAAGAAAACAAAAGAGGATTTTACCTCTTAAATTCTTCTCATTCAGAACCTCCTTAAAGAAATTGTTTTTGGCCTTTTGGTGAGAAAATTAGTTCTAATACGTGGGTAAGTGACTTGGGAACTGAATTGGGTAGAAATTAAACAAGATAAAGGGGTTTTAGTTGTGACTAGAAGAGGTGGTGAGGAGTTGTATTTATAGTGGAGGAGAGGGGTGTTTTTTGATTATTTTATTCATTAGTTTATTATTATAGCTTAAGAATATTAATAGTTTTTATTCTCGTGACTAAATATAGTAAAGGGAGAATTATTTTTTGATATTTTTGGCTTACATGATCCATATATCATTTATGACTCAATAATACATGTAATTGTTAAATACAGTAAATTACCGTATTTTACTATTCACAAAAAATTCTACTATTTTAGAAAAATACCAAAAAAACACCGTAACCATTTGTAAAAGTTTATAATTAAAAAATGGTATTCATTTTTTGAAAATAATTTTCTAAATTTGATAAAATTAATTTTTAATTAAAATCAGCATTTATTCAAAAAACCAATTTTAAAATTTTAACTAATTCTATTACACTTTGAAAAAATAATTACGGCCTAATAAAATTATTTTATACTCCTAAGAAAAAAAATTAATTTATACTTCTATTTTAGGAAAATAAATTTTCTTTTAAATCGTTATATTTATTATAAAATTGAAAATAAAAATTATGTGCCACAAAAATAACAACACTTAATTTATCATTTTCAAAACATTTATTTTCTTATTCCTTGATATAAATATATTATATTCTCACTTGTAAGACACATAAATTTTATTTATACTTTAATAGGTGTGGTTAATATTCTATTTATAAAAAATTTTAATATTTAATTTTAGAATGAAAACATATTATTTTATAACTACCTCGGTTGTTACACCCACTGTTTTTTTATCATTTTAAAATAAAATTTATCTAAAAAGGTATATTTATTATTGTTTTTTCCAAAGAAATTTTATAAATCTATTACTAATGGTTTTTTCATCTATTTTAAAATCCTTTAATATTTCTTATGAATTATTGGGAATATATTATAATGATAACATCCACCTTATTTCTCTGTCTGGATTAAGATCATTTTATGATTTTCATGAAACCAATTTCTTTCTGAAGGATTAATTAAGATTTTTTTGGATTTTTTTTTCAAGTACTAGAGGCACACATATGTATGGTGTTTTATTAGGAGGTATATGGTTTTGTTATATACCTTAAATTCATTGGATAAAGTTTTATATATCATGATATAATGTGTGGGAATGATTGTGTTTCCTTACAACATAATTGTGTGGAAATCATTGGGATTTTTCACAACATTATTTTGGGGCATCATTAGGTTTCTTCAAAACTAAATTCATGGGAATGACTATGTTCTATTATAACTAAATTTTTGGGTGTTATTATGTTTTTACACAACCTAATGTGTTGACATCATTTTGGTTTTTCATAACTAAATGAGTTGGAATGATTGGGTTTACTCACAACTAGATATGTGGGTATAATTGGGTTTTCTCGTAATATTTTGATATAATATGAATATTCTTATACCACATATTTATGTTATTCCTCATGACTATGTTATTCTCCTTGGATCTTGATCATAGAATCATTTTTTCACATTTACTTTCCACATTTCTTATTTTGTGTAAAAATATTTATGCCATGACTAATGATTTTATGAACTATGTTTTATTGGGTATGATTCCCTTATGTTATGTTCATTCAACATGATTGTGTTTCACACCCCCATGCTTGCCATATACTCACATATGATGTGTCAAAATGAGTATATTTATAAGGCCCCAGGCTTAAACCTTACTTAATCTTGAGTTATTACAAGATTACACATTGAGGATCTTTTTAGGTTTAGAGTTTTAGAGAATTAGATCATGAAACTTGCATTACATTCCACATTTAAACAAAGTGGTTACATAAAAGACAATATTCATTCTTCCCATCAATGGAAACATATTTAAAATAAAACACAGATTCTTTCTTGACACATCCTTGACACTATCATCACATCATGTACCTTTCCCTTGACCTGTGAAAAACATTTCAAAAACTTGGGATAAGCATAAAAAGCGCAGTAAGGGTTATAAAAATATGGAAAAGAAACATGAGTTCATATATACATAAGAATGAAATCATACTTTACCCATAAAACATAGGCACTTTAACATACCTCATCAAACAATGAATAAATCAAAGAAATCATAATACATAAAGGAAACTTGAGGCATTCATAACATTCTTACGTAGGGAGTAACCCTCCTGGTTACGTTTGGAATACCCATCACAGTATATTTCCTAAATCTCTTCGGAGAAACCTTAAAATTTCACTCCTTCACGTTAACCAATGCATTGGAGACCTATATCGGGCTCACCCGCCCTTAGTTTGTCACGAAACCACCCGTCTTCATAATAATCCCCAAGAACCTCAACATAATCGTATCACATAAAACATGCATAAAGGAAACATAACATTTCCACCTTTCAATCACAAGATATCAATACAACACATTGATATAAAAACATTATGAAAACCATTTTCAATACCAAAATAAAAGAAAATTAAAACATGGTATTTATTTTTCTTTTAAAAACAAGGTATGGCTTTTAGAGGAAGCCGAAACTCAAATAACGGTCATGGCGGCGGAGAAGTCGTTGTCGCCGCATACGTACGACAAAAACATTCCCTTTTGTCGTTTAGTAAAACGATTCGTATAAAAAATATTCCTTTTGGATAAATGTAAAAGTCAAAGGATTTTATACACCGTATAAAAGAAGGTTGTGTATAAAATAAAATATGCCTCAATGAAAGGATATTGAGACGAAGTCCCATACAAAGACGGTATCCTTGGATTAAGGATAAATCAGTTACATAACTATGTGTGACAAACGAATAAATGAAATATAAGTGGGTATTAAGTGTAAAACAATCAGAGTACATTCACACATAATCATATAATGACATATTCAAGGTGTACAAGTTTATCCCCAAGAATCGAAATTGGGTTGAGATGTTCCCTTGCAATAATTAGACAGCCTAATGGCGTCACTTCAAAATTCAGAAAAAGAGTTGATGAGAGATAAAAAGGGTATCTCATCACTTGGACATAAAATTTACATCAATAAGGATATAGAAGAACATATCCCAAAATAATATTATGTGAATTATAAGACATAACAAAATAAGTCTTTTAAAAAGAGGAGGGTGAATGGTTCCCTTACCGACATGGGTATCTTTCGAAACATACACCCCGTGAAAGAAGGAAAATACAACATTGATGTAAATACTCATAAATGAAATAATATTACACAATGAGTAAAATAATGTTTAGTACATACACCACTCAAAGGAATTTGTGGCAAATGTAGCATAAATCTCACGGGAATAAAAGTGAGATGAAAAATCCCTTACGAAAACTCGGCAGCCTAACGGCGCCACTTAAAACATCCAAAAATGGATTGATGATATCAAATAGGGTATCTCATTACAATAAAATTTACAGAAAGTGTAATATAAAATAACATCCCCCATCATAAAAAAGATGAGCTTAAAAGAAGTGACATAAAGGAGAGTACTTAAAGAGAAAGAGAGAGGTTAGATCTCTTACGAAAATTCGGCAGCCTAACGGCGCCACTCAAAACATCCAAAATGGATTGATGAGAGAGAATATGGTCTCTCATCATATGAAGATAAAAATTACAGTAAGATTAATATAAAAGAACATCCCAATAACAAGAAATATGACCTTTAAAAGGAATGACATAAAAGAGTGTACTTAAAAAGAAAGAGTGGAGTAGGATCCATTACCTCAGGTCCGACTTGACTTGATCGTTCTTTAACGTCCTGAATAATAAACTTGAGTTAATTTCCACATTATTAAGAACCTTTATCTAGTTCATTATTCCTTTTAGATCACTTATTGCCATGTTATAAACATTATTTAATCATTTAAGTTAATAATGATTGTTTTGTCGATATTTGGTTCTTAAGTCGAAAGTGGACTTCTTACAATTACATGTTGTTTGTGTGGTCAAATGTTCATTATATCCAGAATTATATTCAAGATTTGGATATCATATATATCATATATATCCAGAATATACATGTATTTATAATATTACATAATCATTTATAGGTAAGAAATGAAATGCACCTTTCATGGAGACGGTAAGCCGTACGTACGCATGAACGCTACTTTCATTTCTATGTCATATTAATGGAATTAAAACTAAACTAGAGGTATGTATATTTTAATTATAGAATTATATTCATCATTTAGATGTATCATTCATCATATATATCCATTATATACATGTACTTATAATAGTACATTACATTTGGGGATAAGAAATGAAATGCACCGTTCATGGAGACGGTAAGCCGTACGTACGCATGAACGCTACTTTCATTTCTATTTCATATTTTTATGGAATGTAATAATAATTATATAGAGGTATATTATAATTCCAGTATAACATCATATATAATAACTTTAAATCCATCCTTTATATGCCCCACATATGGCATTAACGAATCACATCACTTTGAGGGGGCGGTAGTCCGCACTTCCTTAAATGAAGATATCGCGTTTACCCATAATGGAAACCATAAAGGTATGCCCAAAATGAAAAATACAGAAGCTTAAGGAAAACATAAACATATTATATATCATATATAAATATAGAGTCATCTTAATGGCCACCTTTTAAGGTGTTAAAAGAATGTTGAACAATCATCGTTTTGGGAGGCCGAAATTCTTCATCCACGGAAACAGTATGTTCTTTAACCATTAGATGTAGGTGTGTGAAAGTGTAGCTCGAATACTTCTTATAACAACATACTAGTATATTTATGATACTTTAGTTGTTACAAAAGAAATGAATAAAAAGAGTTTAGGGGGTTGGAGAAGCAAAATAAAACAAAAGGACTCAAGTGAAGACATTACCTTAAAATCGGGTAACTTCCTTTGGTTTGAGCTCAAAGGCTTCCTTGGTAAGACTTCTGCCCAAAGTGAGGCTTCAAGTAGTAAGAGAGGGATTTTTAGAGACAAAATGGGCAGATTTTGGCCAATCCAAAGGCTTTGGGAGTGTGGGTAAGGAGGTAGAGGTGGGGGCCTTTTATAAGAGAAGAGGAGGGGCACTCTTGTAAAGTTACAAAATGTTACTTTATTTTCAAAAGAGTTTCGGATTTTAAAGGTCCCAAATTGTTGTATTTCGGGAATATGGTGATAAAGGTTCTAAATACACTCATCCAATAGGATTTGGACATGTTTAGGTCTTATATATTACATTATCTTTCCATTTTATTTAAATCGTTAAATAATGAGGTCATCGCCGCATCATCATGATGTCATAAATAATTTAATTTATTTAATGTCAAAAAATTATAAAAATAATACTATGATGTAGGAAAGCTTTTTATATTTCTAATAAATATTTAAATTAAAAAATATGGCTTGTATAACCCCATGTAAAAACTGTTTTATTAAAACATCTCATGTGTGTGTCATTTTTACTTTAATATTAAATAAAAAGTTATTTATGTCATTTCCCAACCAAAGTGGCTCCATTGGGTCCCCAAGTTGACCCATGGATTTTCTTGGTCATCCATGACACATCCAATAAGGGTAGGACATGTGTCAAGTTATTCTCATTTTATTATAATATCATTTTTGCCTTAAATTGCACTAATTACCTCTAATCGCGATTAAAAACTTAATAAGTTAATATTCACCAAAAAATTATTTTAATCTCATTGAACCACATTTTACTTCTTAATTACAACCATATATGTCATATTGTTTAAATTTAAAACACAAATATGGCAAAATTTCATTTAAACGGAAAAATCAGTTTTTATAAGTATCACTTTGTGGTTTCACTATTCATCAAAAATTGATGTTTTTCAGAAAAATCCCAAAAATTCACCCTAAGCTATATTTGATATTCCAAATTCAAAAATAAAGTATATTTTACAAAATTAAAATCATATAAGTCACATTAATTAATATAATAATTAATTCCCGCTGTCAGAGCAAATAGGGTGTTTTTATGAAACAATATGTATCAAAAGATTGACACTAGTTTAAGTCTGATTTCAAAGTGAAATTAATTCCAACCATCACTATTGGATTTAATGGTAAAAATATATTCTAATTTCACTTTAAAACCAATTAAAAATATAATCTAATCATATAAATAAATTATATTAAAAAGTGGTTTTGAATTAAAATACAACATTTTACACTATTCATTAAAAAATGAACTTTGTCAGAAAGATACCAAAAATTTACACAAAGTAAATTTTGATGTCCCAATTCTTAAGAAGAGTTTTATTTGGTCCAAAAGGATGTATAAGAGTGAACAAAACTATATTTAATGACGGTTCTCCATCAAAAGGCGATAAGTGAACCTTTAGTGAAAACTAGGGAATATACGCCTAAAATTGAATTCTTTCCATATTTTAAGACTATCGTTTATTGGATAAATGTAAAAACATTTAAAAAACATATATAATCATATTTTAGTTATTTCTATCCATTCCCGCCAATACAACGGCTATATGTTAACTACCATTTAAAATAATATTATTTTATTATTAGAGTTTAACGTAAGATTCCCAAGAAACTCGTTGTTGCGTGTTGGGTACGCCATAGAGCATAGAATCCCCTTTAAAGTCATATTAATATTTTATTCACAAATATGGATAAATATGAAAATGTAATATTCTTTATTTACCTAGGGTGTTACATCCTTCCCCCCTTTTGGGAATTGCGTCCTCGCAATTTCTAAAATTGAGCTTGGAAACATCCTTGAAAGTCCCACATCGGAACAAGAGTCGGTAAAACAATCACTTTAAAAGAATGGGAGAGAAGTACAAATGTCACCCGATTTAACCCATACAAGGATTCCAAGTATGAAAATATAGATATGGAGGAGAAAAAAAAGGGTCATGTTCTGATGGAGAGTGATAGTAAACATGTCTAGGAGAAAGTTAACCATAAGAAAATCACAAACTTGTGATGGGTTAAACGGTATTCGATTCCCCAGTAGGAAAATTTAATAGACTACACTTTTGTTTTAAGTTACTTTTTATTGAGGAATTTATTCATAAGGAAACATAATCACTTATCATGTTGACTTTCAACTTTTACTAGATTCCTTAATCAAACTCATATTTTTTTTCTAAAAGACGAGTATTTAGGGAGACTTGTTCGCATTAAGAGTACTATAATCAACTTCTAGAGAATCACCTAATCCACAAAAGATAACTATATACTTCCCATGTCTTTAGACTTTAACCAAAACCAAAACCAAAAAAGGTTATTATAATATCAGATAATCCAGAAAAGGATAACCCTTTAAAAAGAAAATCTATGTTTAATCTCCAAAAAATTTCCAACAAAACCCAAAGTTCAACGAGGACCATCTGATAAAAAATTTGTCCATAAAATTCTTCAAAGTAAAACAATGTAATATTGAAACCCAAATATTTGAAGGATTTAGTCACATAGTCTTCCATGTTAAATCGTTACATTTATCTCCAAACAACATCAGTTGCTCCTAAAGTCTCATATTGAAAAGTAATTAACCTAATCACATATCCTCCATGATAGGTTAATCATTTTCATAAATAACCAAAAATCAACTTACTCTTAATTCATAAAATCATATAACTAAAAATAATCAGTCAAACTAACCAGGGACTTCACGTAGTCCTGTGGTAGGTGATAAATACCAGTTTCACTTTGGTTGTGGGTTTGATTCCCGCAGCTTTGTCCGACGCGACGGGTTGTCACACGGTCTGTGTGTTGTCCTTTTTCCAAAACTATATAATTCTTAAAACATTACCCAAAACGAGATAAAATATTCAAAAATAATCATAACATATTTTAACCTCAAGTTAATCTCATGCCTTTCATTTTCCATCATATCATATAATAACCCATAATTACCTCAAAAGTAAGGATCATATAAACTCTAATGGTAACCTTTATAATTATTACCTGAACTTCCACATTGATTGGTCATCTCGTACATGATGCATTACAGATCATACCAAGGTTAAATTGGTTGATCATGACTCCTTGATAGTTGGTTTAGAACAACCACGAGTTTCCTCATTGAATCCCCCATTTTATCTAGTATCTTAATCAGAGAACCACCACAATTTCCTTCAAACCTGTTGTCTATTTGGTGCCTAATAGATCCATCCATTCACTAAAAACAGAAATGTCAGTGTGAGTATATCAACAAAACCATCATGTACTAATGAGGAAGATAGACACTAAGATATACTTACTCATTCACTTTATCTAAAACTATGACTCTTTCTGAAATTCTAACCATTATGGTAATGTCACTTATGCTTAAAGAATACCCTAACCTCTAAAGTTATCTAAACCGACCTTTGATACCAACTATAAGGCCCCAGCCTTAAACCTTACTTAATCTTGAGTTATTACAAGATTACACATTGAGGATCTTTTTAGGTTTAGAGTTTTAGAGAATTAGATCATGAAACTTGAATTACATTCCACATTTAAACAAAGTGGTTACATAAAAGGCAATATTCATTCTTCCCATCAACGGAAACATATTTAAAATAAAACACGGATTCTTTCTTGACATATCCTTGACACTATCATCACATCATGTACCTTTCCCTTGACCTGTGAAAAACATTTCAAAAACTTGGGATGAGCATAAAAAGCTCAGAAAGGGTTATAAAAATATGGAAAGGAAACATGAGTTCATATATATATAAGAATGAAATAATACTTTACCAATAAAACATAGGCACTTTACCATACCTCATCAAACCATGAATAAATCAAAGAAATCATAAGACATAAAGGAAACTTGAGGCATTCATAACATTGTTACATAGGGAGTAACCCTCTTGGTTATGTTTGTAATACCCATCACAATATATTCCCTAAATCTCTTTGGAGAAACCTTAACGTTTCACTCCTTCACGTTACCCAATGCATTGGAGAGCTATATCGGGCTCACCCACCCTTAGTTTATCACGGAACCACCCGTCTTCATAATAATGCCCAAGAACCTCAACATAATCGTATCACATAAAACATGCATAAAGGAAACATAACATTTCCATCTTTCAATCACAAGATATCAATACAACACATTTATATAAAAACATTATGAAAACCATTTTCAATACCAAAATAAAAGAAAATTAAAACATGGTATTTATTTTTCTTTTAAAAAGAAGGTATGTCTTGTAGAGGAAGCTGAAACTCAAATAATGGTCACGGCGGCGGAGAAGTCGTTGTCGCCGCATACGTACGACAAAAACATTCCCTTTTGTCGTTTAGTAAAACGATTCGTATAAAAAAGATTCATTTTTGATAAACGTAAAAGTCAAAGGGGTTTATACACCGTATAAAAGAAGGTTGTGTATAAAACAAAATATGCCTCAATGAAAGGATATTGAGACGAAGTCCCATACAAAGACGGTATCCTTGGATTAAGGATAAATCAGTTACATAACTATGTGTGACAAATGAATACACTAAATATAAGTGGGTATTAAGTGTAAAACAATCATAGTACATTCACACATAATCATAGAACGACATATTCAAGGTGTACAAGTTTATCCCAAAGAATAGAAATTGGGTTGAGATGTTCCCTTGCAATAATTAGACAGCCTAACGGCGTCACTTCAAAATTTATAAAAAGAGTTGATGAGAGATAAAAAGGGTATCTCATCACTTGGATATAAAATTTACATAAATAATGATATATAAGAACATATCCCAAAATAATATTATGTGAATTATAAGACATAACAAAATAAGTCTTTTAAAAAGAGGAGGGTGAAAGGTTCCCTTACCGACATGGGTTTCTTTTGAAACATACGCCCCGTGAAAGAAGGACAATACAACATTGATGTAAATACTCATAAATGAAAGAATATTACACAATGAGTAAAATAATGGTCAGTACATACACCACTCAAAGGAAATTGTGGCAAATGTTGCATAAATCTCATGGGAATAAAAGTGAGATGAAAAATCCCTTACGAAAACTCGGCAGCCTAACGGCGCCACTTAAAACTTCCAAAAATGGATTGATGAGATCAAATAGGGTATCTCATTACAATAAAATTTACAGAAAGATGAATATAAAATAACATACCCCATCATAACAAATATGATCTTAAAAGAAGTGACATAAAGGAGAGTACTTAAAGAGAAAGAGAGAGGTTAGATCTCTTACGAAAATTCGACAGCCTAACGGCGCCACTCAAAACTTCCTAAATGGATTGATGAGAGAGAATATGGTCTCTCATCATATGAACATAAAAATTACAGTAAGATTAATATAAAATAACATCCCAATAACAAGAAAGATGACATTTAAAAAGAATGACATAAAAGAGTGTACTTAAAAAGAAAGAGTGGAGTAGGATCCCTTACCTCGGGTCTGACTTGACTCGATCGTTCTTTAACGTCCTGAATAATAAACTTGAGTTAATTTCCACTTTATTAAGAACCTTTATCTAGTTCATTATTACTTTTAGATCACTTATTGCCATGTTATAAACATTATGTAATCATTTAAGTTAATAATGATTGTTTTTTCGATATTTGGTTCTTAAGTCGAAAGTGGACTTCTTACAATTACATGTTGTTCGTGTGGTCAAATGTTCATTATATCCAGAATTATATTCAGGATTTGGATACCATATATATCATATATATCTAGAATATACATTTATTTATAATATTGCATAATCATTTATAGGTAAGAAATGAAATGCACCGTTCATGGAGACGGTAAGTCGTACGTACGCATGAACGCTACTTTCATTTCTATGTCATATTAATGGTATTAAAACTAAACGAGAGGTATGTATATTTTAATTTCAGAATTATATTCATCATTTAGATTTATCATTAATCATATATATCCATTATATACATGTACTTATACTAGTACATTACATTTGGGGATAAGAAATGAAATGCACCGTTCATGGAGACGGTAAGCCGTACGTACGCATAAACGCTACTTTCATTTCTATTTCATTTTTTATGGAATGGAATAACAATGATATAGAGGTATATTATAATTCCAGTATAACATAATATATAATAACTTTAAATCCATCCTTTATACGTCCCACATATGGCATTAACGAATCACATCACTTTGAGGGGGTGGTAGTCCGCACTTCCTTAAATGAAGATATCGCGTTTACCCATAATGGAAACCATAAAGGTATTCCCAAAATGAAAAATACAGAAGATTAAGGAAAACATAAACATATTATATATCATATATAAATATATTTTCATCTTAATGGCCACCTTTGAAGGTGTTAAAATAATGTTTAACAATCATCGTTTCGGGAGGCTGAAATTCTCCATCCACGGAAACAGTATGTTCTTTAACCATTAGATGTAGGTGTGTGAAACTGTAGCTCGAATACTTCTTATAACAAAATCATAGTATATTGATGATACTGGATTTGTTACAAAATAAATGAATAAAAAGAGTTTAGGGGGTTGGAGAAGCAAAATAAAACAAAAGGACTCAAGTGAAGACATTACCTTAAAATCGGGTAACTCCCTTTGGTTTGAGCTCAAAGGCTTCCTTGGGAAGACTTCTGACCAAAGTGAGGCTTCAAGGAGTAAGATACGGAAGTGGAGATACAAAATGGACAGAGTTTGGCCGAGACAAAGGCTTTTTGAGTGTGGGTAAGGAGGTAGAGTTGGGGGCCTTTTATAAGAGAAGTGGAGGGGCACTCTTGTAAAGTTACAAAATGTTACTTTATTTTCAAAAGAGTTTCGAATTTTAAAGGTCCCAAATTGATGTATTTAGAGGATATGGTGATAATGGTTCTAAATCCACTCATCCAATAGGCTTTGGACATGTTTAGGTCTTAGATAGTACATTATCTTTCCATTTTATTTAAATCGTTAAATAATGAGGTCATCGCCGCATCATCATGATGTCATAAATAATTTAATTTATTTAATGTCAAAAAATTATAAAAAAAATATTATGATGTAGGAAATTTTTTTAGCATTATAATGAATATTTAGAGTCAAAACTATGACTTGTATAACCCTATGTAAATTTTTTTTTAGTAAAACATCTCATGTGTGTGTCATTTTTACTTTAACATTAAATAAAAAGTTATTTATGTCATTTCCCAACCGAAGTGGCTCCATGGGGTCCCCAAGTTGACCCATGGCTTGTCTTGGTCGGCCATGACACATCCAATAAGGGTAGGACATGTGTCAAGGTATTATCATTTTATTATAATATCATTTTTGCCTTAAATTGCACTAATTACCTCTAATCGCGATTAAAAACTTAATAAGTTACTATTCTCCAGAAAATTATTTTAATCTCATTGAACCACATTTTACTTCTTAATGACAACCATGTATGTCGGATTTTTGAAATTCAAAACACAAAGATGGAAAAATTTCATTTAAACAGAAAAATCAGTTTTTATAAGTACCACTTAGTGGTTTCACTATTCATCAAAAATTGAAGCTTTTCAGAAAAATCCCAAAAATTCACCCTAAGCTATATTTGATATTCCGAATTCAAAAATGAAGTCTATTTTACAAAATTAAAATCATATAAGTCACATTAATTAATTTAATAATTAATTCCCGCTATCAGAGCAAATAGTGTGTTTTTATGAAACAATATGTATCAAAAGATTGACACTAGTTTAAGTCTGATTTAAAAGTGAAATTAATTCCAACGACCACTATTGGATTTAATGGTAAAAATATATTCTAATTTCACTTTAAAACAAATTCAAAAGATAATCTAATCATATAAATAAATTAGATTAAAAAGTGGTTTTGAATTAAAATACAACATTTTACACTATTCATTAAAAAAATTAACTTTATCAGAAAGATACCAAAAATTTACACAAAGTAAATTTTGATGTCCCAATTCTTAAGAAGAGTTTTATTTGGTCCAAAATTATGTATAAGAGTGAAAAAAACTATATTTAATGACGGTTCTCCATCGAAAGGCGATAATTGAACCTTTAGTGAAAACTAGGGAATATACGCCTAAAATTGAATTCTTTCCGTATTTTAAGCATTTATCTTTTTTTGGATAAATGTAAAAACAATTAGAAAACATTTGTAATCATATTTTAGTTATTTCTATCCATTCCCACCAATAAAACGGCTACATGTTAACTACCATTTAAAATAATATTATTTTATTATTAGAGTGCAACGTAAGATTCCCAAGAAACTTGTTGTTGCGTGTTGGGTACGTCATCGAGCATAGCGTCCCCTTTAATGTCATATTAATATTTTATTCAAAAATATGGATAAATATGAAAATTTCATATTCTTTATTTACCCGGGGTGTTACAATATTCTTAGAGTATATTTATGGGAAATGTTGAAAAAAATTTAAAATAATTTTTTTTATATATTTAATCTCAAAATACACTAAACCTTTAGATTATAGTATTATGTGAACGTTTTTGAGATGTAATCTTGAAATTATTGAAATTATGTAAAATTTATAAATTTTATTCTCATGTCATATCATTTGGCATAAAATATAATGTATAATTTTTTTTAGTTATAGATCTAGTAGTTCAAGTCTATGGTTCATCGGTTGGCATCATAGTGAGGTTTAGGTATTTTTAGGTATTATGTTTAGAAGTATAAGAGAACCTAACTTTAAAAATATAGTGACTAATCAAAAGTGGTTTCGAGTGAACCTAAAATATCTGTAGTGTCCTAATTTAGGGTATAATATGATTTATTTATCATATACTATGATGTATTACTCTGATTATTTTTTATTAATACTCACAATGACCCTTTTAGATTTGGTAAATGGATGGAATCTTGAGGAATTCAGTTAATAATTATTGAGATGGGAAATGTGGTGACAATCCCATTGAGAAACCAAATGGGGTGGGAGATAAAGTGAAATCCTTAATGGAAATGATCTCTTATGTTATGATAAATAACCTAAATAATGTTGAACTTCTGAATATGCCAAAGAAGAAGCAACATGCTATCAATTCCTTCTTTCAGAAAAACCCACCATTCTTTAGTGGGTTTTCCAGTCAACTAATTTCCAGGTAATGGAAAAAAACACTATAAAATGTATTTTCTTTTCTCCAGTGATTAGAGAAAGAAAATTTTGTTTAATCTATTTATCATTTATAACGTGAAACTTTCCAATGGTGGACTCTAATTAAGAATACAACACAAAAGGAATAATTTGACCTTATGGGATAGGAGGAGTTTAAGATACTATTATTTAACAAAGATTTTCCTCAAAATCTCCACACAAGAACAGATATTGAGTTACTATATTTGAAAAAAAAAATTAAGATTAATCCATTATAACAAATTAATCAAACTTCATAATGCTCACAAAGTATCCCTCTAGTTTAATTATGGGCATTGTCACACCCGGTTTTTTTTCATGTCATGGTTTTGATCCAGTTCATTGAGAATCTCGATAATTTTCTTAGGTATTGGGTGAGATTAATTTTTAGTTTTGAACTGACATATATGTCTAATCACCCTAATTTGGGTTCCCTATTTCTTGTTTACGATTTTTTTGAGAGATGGTGGTTACTTCATGGTTTGGGCCAACCATCAACCCATTTCTAGTTTTAAAATGCATATTTTTTTCTTTTATAACTCCTTTTTTTCAACATTTTTAACCCATTACACTTAATAACTTTCCTCCAATAACATATTTAAACCTCCATATCATTTTTTACCTTAATAATTCATAATCATGGTAAATTTTGGTTACTTATTTATGTATTGGGAAAACATGTGGGCACATTTCCAGTTTTAAAAAAATAATTTATTTCTTTTATATTGTTTTAATTTTTTTATATTTTTAGGTTATTCCACCTCCCACCCAAATAAAAAATAACTATAATCACCCCCATTATCGATTTTACCTCTTTGGGGCTCATTTGAATCAAATATTAGGGAGAAAGTTCTGAGGTTTCCTCAAATTGTCCAGAATTGATAAGTTAAATTGTTTTATAAATAAATCATTCAATTCGTACTATTTTTCCCACAAATCATCTTTTCCTAGTTCATCTAGACCATATGATCCTCTCCAAGAAGTTACATGCCTTTCCCGTTTTTCTAAGGGGGCAGATCTAATGGAAGACGAAGAGTTTTCGAGTTGAAAAGGTGAGATTCTTTATCCTTTCTCCTCCCTCTTCATCCTCCTCTCATTATTTCTTGGTTTTATAATCTCCCCTAGTCATGATATACCAATGGTTCTATTATCCCATGATTTTTTATGGGTATTTTGTTCTTTTGTGTCTTTTCGTCATAGGTTTAGGGTTTGTAAACCCTCGGATGGTGATATTGGGTGTGAGTTTCCATTACGTCAAGGATTTTAGGTAGGATATCCCTTGCACAATCCTTTATCATTTAAGTTTCATCATTATAATTCTCTTAAAACATTATTTATATTATATTCTCTGATTTTAAACTTTTGTTTTAATTTTTTTTTGTGCAAATTATGTTGTATACCATATTTTATTAAAAATATAGTTTTTTTGGTATAAATGTGCACTCCTCTTGTTCGATAAATTATTACATGAACTTTTTCACTTGGTTTATGGTATTTTGAATATGTTTCAGTATATTGAATAAATTTATGGCATGAAAATGATATTTTATCCCTTTTTAAGTTCATAAAATATGTTTTTTTTTGTCAAAGAGTGCATGCCATGTTTTCGGTAAATTGTACGATTGGATTTTATGTGTCTAGTGCAATTTAAGATGAATTTTTTGGATTTATAAATAAATTTTAAGCATGAAAAAAATTATTTTTGGGATTCTTTTAAGGTTTCCCAATTTGTATTTTTTTTTACAAACAAATGGGTTTTTTTACAACATGTTTTGCCCCGAGTTGCCGGAAAATGGCATGTTTCACATCCTTATGAAAATGATTGTGTTTTGAATATGTAACCTGAGTGTTTTAATAGATTTATAAATGTGTTTTTCTGCTGTAAATGGTTTTTATACACCAACTTAATAAAATTTAAATTCATAACTTTTTCAAATTTTAGATTTGAGAAAACGTTTAAAGGCTCATTTGGCCTTTCCTAAAAATGAAGGATGAGTGTTTTACATGTATATACCATGTTGTGTCAATTGGGATTGTTTATGGTCCACGAAATGATTTTATTAAATGTTTATAGGGATGAAAAATGTTTTTGGGTGTGGTTTTTTTGTGTTTTTATACTTAAAAAGGTGTTTTTGAATGAGTTTTATGTGAAAAGCCTCCATGCACTCCTTGAAATTGTTTTATGAAAATGTTTAGGGGTTTACTAATTCGTGAAAAAAAATGTGAAGCAACTTTGTGGGATATTTCTATGCTAATGGTTTGGGAATGTAATTTTGATGTGAAAAGTGTATTTGATAATATGTGTAACTTGATTGAGCACTAAAGGAAATTCCAGATATCTAGGTGGGCGGACGTGTACTAGTATGTTACTGATCCTGTGGGATTTGGCCCCTATTTCCCGTAGTAAGATTGATGATGAAAATACTATGTAAACTATGATGATTATGATGTTGGGGGACCACTAGGTTATGGGTATGTTCTCTACTATTGGATTGTGTGTACAAGAAAGGATATTCATTATGGTTACTTTCACCGAGATATGAGGTTCCTGGGGCTCATAACTGACTAGTGCCTAGGGGTGTTCCCATGAGTTGTGCTCATTGGCTATTTTGTACTAACCGTTGGCATATGGTGTTTTTGGTTGGTAAATTCAATAGTGTGTGTGATTTAATTAAAAGTTTTCATTATTTAAAGTATCCCTCTTGAAAACTATTTTCATTTAGAAGTTTCACCTCTTTGAAAATTGTTATTAGTATTCTAGTTTATAAAACATGCATGTTTTTGTTTGGTATTTTTTTTATCATGGGACCTCATTTGGAAAACATGCCTTTATATCTTTAATTTAAAAATTTAAATTGATGTTTCTTTTATTTTAAAGGATGTTCATTGGGAATACAATATCAGGTTAACCTACTGAGTTTAAATACTCACGCCTATAGTCTTCTTCTGTTTTTATCCCTTGTGCATGTTTCAACTTGAGTTTGAGTGCCTTGGGTGAAATGTTATCATTGTATTGGAGAGTGACCAGCAGGGTAACATGGAGTTATTTGGTTATCGGGTTTGGTTAGTTGAGTTGTTGGTTTATTTATACTTTCAGTTTCTTGTACAAATAATGTTCAGTTCGATTTTTATATAAATATATGTTGGTTTGTCCATTTATTTATGCTATTTATTTGATTGTTTATATATAGGTGAAATAATTCCCTTGTGTATTATATTGATTCCCTTGGTTCTTTTCACCATCCATATAGGATCAGTAATACCTCTCGGGACTGGTTGCGGGCTGGCCTAGGTGAACGGTTCAGGCTGCTTCGTGACAAAATGGTATCAGAGCAGGTCGGCTCTTAGAAAAACTTTTTTTAGAGCACCCTTGTTATTTGGGGATGTCAAGGTAGATGGAGTATGATTTTTGAGACTTTAGGGGTAAGTGCGGGAAGAGCGTCATAAACTCTTTCACGTTCTGGTCCTTGGGTTTCCATGGGATGTCTAGTTTTATTACTGTCTTTTGTTCTTGTTGATTGTTTTTTGTTGGGATATGACAAGGGGAGTCTGACTAATGGCCTCTGTGAGCTTGCAAGGACTATTAATCCATGTGGATCTCTATGCATGGTCCTAAGAAGGCTCTCTGTGTTGGTGGTGTGTTTGACATATGGCCACCAACCATATGTTCAAGTCACTAACCGACACTAGTTCCCTTTTGTGGGTCTCTTGGAGCTTTCTTCAATTCTGAATTATTGTTTTGAAAATCCCTGTGTGAGAATTGTGGAAATGGGTTTTAAAGGAAGGATTCGATTTTGAAAAGTGGAAAAAGGGGTTTTCAAAAATTAAATATAAGAATGTTTTTGGAAGGTTGTGTTTTTGTAAAAGAAATAGGAGGAAGTGGAAATTATTTAATGGGATTGGATTATCCATAATCAAATGGTGTGGTTTATTGGAACAAAATGTTTTGAATGTGTGAATCATTTAAAGGAGATTCTCAATCATTGTTTTAAATGTTGAATTTTGGTATGTTGAAAAGTGTTTGAATCTGATAAATTAGTTTTGGAAATTAGTTTTGAGTAGTTGGTGTTTTCTTAGAAAGGGTATTGGTTTCAATGGACATCGAATTATGAAAATATACCTTACTGGATTTCAGAAAATGGGAAGCGGTTATTTGGAGTATCTTGGTTGTTTTAAAAGTTGCTAAAAATGAAAAGGGGTGAATTTTTTTAGAAAATGTTTCTTGATGAAGTGTGGTTTGTTATGTGAATTATGAAAAGGGTTTTTAACTTGGTGGTTAGTGTTCCTTTGGAAGGTATATGTTTTTTTTGGAATGATGTAGTTTTGTTTTTGACTTTAGTGTTTTCATGGGTTCTAACATACATGGTTTTATTAATATCTAGAAGGATGGCCTATATTGTATGGTGGTTGGGTGCCTGGTGGCATGGAAATTCTCATGTGGGTAAGACTTGATGAATCACCATTGTTTAATGAGGAAACACAACAAATTAGTTTGTTTTTCAAAAGTGTTTTGAGCTGAAAAATTGTGTCCTTTTTTATGAAAATACAGTTTTGTGGATAGTTTTTTCTATGTCTTAGAATAGTTTTTTTATTCATTAACCTTACTTGTGATCTAGAATTCATAATATTTTTGTATCTTGAGATGAAATCTTGTTGGTGGCTTGGTTTTGGAGTAATGTTCAGTGGGCTTCTAAAGATGTGTTAGATGTTGTGATGTTTCCATAGAAAGTTCTATGTTTGCAAGATTTCCAATTAATAAACCTAAGGATTATTTCTCATGTTTCACAAGATATATCCACCTCATCAAATAATTCTTCATCCCATTAGTTGAAATAGAGAGCTATTGAGGATTGATTTAAAGTGCTTCCAGGCCATGATAATACTTTTGGACATTGCAGTTGTGTTCGGTGATGTTGTTGTGTTTCACTGTATCTCTTTTCCATTCTAATCCTCATTCATAGTGAGATACAATTTTTATATGTATATATTAGTTCCTATTTATATGAAGGTTTTTTGTTAATCAAGTGAGTTTTTTGAGTGGTGTGATCCTTAGCACCTGACTATGGTGCAATAGATGCTTCAAGATTTAGGGATCCAGCCACAGGCCTCGGAGTGAAGCTTTTCACACAGTCAAGAAATTTCAAGATGTGTGGCGAGGTTGACAAGGATTCTACCTCCACCATTGTGGTATGGTATTTTCTATGTATCTATTTTGTTTTCCCATTACTGTGAATTTACCTTTTGTCGCAACAAGCATAGTGGACTTACCCCTCACACTGTGTCTATGGTTATACCTTCATGGATGTGGGTTTTCGATCTATTTCCCTGTGTGGACCGCCTGTGAATATCTGGTACAGTATTGGTTTTAACTATTCATAGGTTGAGAGTTTAGGGTAGTTCTTTTTTTTATTTTTATTTTTTCATTTCCCTAATTATTGGTTCCCCTTCCCTTCCCTCCCCAAGTGGTGGGGGTCTGGATTTGTGCTAAAAGTGTTGGACCAGTTCTTGTCCCCTCTGTGCGGAAGTGGTTGGTTTATATGTTCACGTTCTAACCCTATTAAATTGGTTTTGTAGGTTTTTTTGGGAGGTTTTTGGTGGTCCGGTGCAGGTGAGTCCCAATTCTTGTTCATTTTTAATTCTTTTTTTTTGTTCATTTCTAGTTGGTCTCTAATGGTGGGGAGACCCACTGTGGGTCTCAAAGATCTTTCCTTTAGGATTCATCGGATGGTGATTCTGATTTAATGGTGGGGATCTCATTCCGGCCTCAACCCCGATTCATTGTATTTTTTGAGTGAACTATGGTTTGGGTGATCATTGGATTCATTGGGAGAAGCTCCAACAATCTAGTTCTTGGATTGGTTGTGGAGGTGGTGTCTTGATCTTTTTGTTGATTCTCCAGAAGTGGTTGTGAGTTGGTGTTTTGTTTGGGAAAGAGAATAAAGTTACATTGTTGTTGAATGATATTTTCATAGCTTTAGTATATGTATTCTGTTGATAAAGAATCCTTAGGTTTTTTTCGATCAGTTGAAAAGCGTTATGGCTTTCTGAGGGCAGAAATCTTTAAGGGTGGGGAGAATTGTCACACCCGGTTTTTTTTCTTTTCATGTCATGGTTTTGATCTAGTTCATTGTTAATCATGATACTTTTTTTGGGTGTTTTGTGAGATTAATTTTTAGTTCTGAACTACCATATATGTCTAATAACCCTAATTTCGGTTCCCTATTCCTTGTTTAGATGTTTTTGGAGAGATGGTGGTTACATCATGATTTCGGCAAACCGTGAGCCCATTTCTAGTTTTAAAAAGTAGATTTGTTTCTTTTATAACTCCTTTGTTTTTCAAAAATTTTCACTCATTCTACTTCATACGTTTCCTCCACTGACATATTCAAACCTCCATATCATTTGGGACCCCTTATGAATTCATAAACATAGTGAATTGGGGTTGCTTATTTATGTGTTGGGCCAGCCCATTGGCCCATTTCCAATTTAAAAAAAATAAATTATTTATTTTATATCATTTTCATTTTTTTATATTTTTTGGTAATTCCACCTCTCACCCGAATAAAAAATACCTCTCATAACCACCATTTTCTATTGTACCTCTTTGGATATCATTTGAAGCAAATATTTTGGAGAAAGTTCTCAGGTTTCCTCAAATGATCCAAAATTGATAATGTAAATTGTTTTATACATAAATCATTCAATTCGTACTCTTCTTCCAACAAATATTCTTTTACGGGTTATTCCAGAACTTTGGATCCCCTCCATTAAGTTCCAATCCATTCCTATTTCTATAAGGGTGCGGGTCTAATGGAAGACGAAGAGTTTTCATGTTGAAAAGGTGAGATTCCTTCTCCTTTCTCCTCCCTCTTCTTCCTCCTCTCATTATTTCTTGGTTTTATAATCTCCCCAAGTCATGATCGACCAAGGGTTCTATTATCCCATGATTTTTTATGGGCGGTATTGTTCTTTTGGGGCTATTCATCATAGTTTTAGGGTTTGTAAATCCTCGGATTGTGATAATGGGTGTGCATTTCTATTACGCCAGGGATCTGAGGTAGGAAATCCCTTGCTCAGGTATTTATCATTTATGTTTCATCATTATCATACTATTATAAACCTATTTATATTATATGTTCTACTGTGAAACCTTGGTTTTAATTTTTTTGTGTGCAAATGATGTTTTATACAATATTTTGTTAAAAATATAGTTGTTTTGGTATAAATGTGCACTTCTATTGTTCGAAAAATTATTCCATGAACTTTTTCACTTGGTTTATGGTATTTTGAATATTTTTCAGTAGCTTAAATAAATTTATGGAATGAAAATGTTATTTTAACCCTTTTTAAGTGCTTCAAATATGTTGTTTTGTTGAAGAGTACATGTCATGTTTTCGGTGAATTTCCTGGTTGGATTTTATGAGTCTAGTGAAATTTAAAATGATTTTTTTGTATTTATAAATACATTTTTAACATCAAAAAAATTATTTTTGTGATCCTTTTATGTATTTACAATTTTTATTTGGTTTTTCAAACAAATGGGTTTTGGTTTAAAACATGTTTTGGCCCGAGTTTTCAGAAAATGGCATGTTTCACATCCTTATGAAAATGGTTGGGTTTTTAATATGTAACTTGGGTGTTTTAAGGGGTTTATGAATGTTTTTTTCTACTATAAATGGTTTGTATACACCACATTAATAAAATTTAAATTCATAACTTTTTAGAATTTTAGTTTTGAGAAAATGTTTAATGGTTCGTTTGGCCTTTCCTAAAAATGAAGAATGAGTGTTTTACAAGTATATACCATGTTTTGTCAATTAGGATTATTTTATGGTCCATGAAATGATTTTATTAAATGTTGATAGGTATAAAAATATGGTTTGGTATGGTTTTGTTGTGTGATTATACTTAAAGAAGTATTTTTTAATGAGTTTTATGTGCAAAGCCTCCATACACTCCTTGAAATTGTTTTACAAAAATTTTTTGTGGTTTATTGATTCGTGGAAGAAATGTGAAGCAAGTTTTTTTGATTTCTGTGTGCTTATGGTTTGGGAATCTAATTTTTATGTGAAATGTGTATTTGATAATATGTGTAACTTTATTGAGCACTAAAGGGAATCTCGGGTATCTAGGTGGGCAGATGTGTACTAGTATGTTAGTGATCCCGTGGGGTTTGGCCCCTATTTCACATAATAAGATTGATGATGAAAATACTAACTAAACTATGATGATGATTTTTTTGGGGGACCACTAGGTTATGGGTATGATCTCTAATAGTGGCACGTGTGCACGATAGAGGATATTCATTATGGTTACATTCACCGAGATACGAGGTACCTGGGGCCCACAAATGATTAGTGCCTAGGGGTGTTCGCGTGAGTTGTGCTCGTTCGCTATTTTTTACTCACTGTCGGCATAAGGTTTTTTTGGTTGGTAAATTGAATATTATGTTTGATTTATTTAAAATTATACATTATTTAAATTATCCCTCTTGAAAACTATTTTCATTTTGAAGTTTCACCTCTTTTAAAATTGTTACTTGCATTCGTGTTTATAAAACACACAAGTTTTTGTTTGGTATTTTTTAGAGCATGGGACCTCATTTGGAAAACAAACCTTTATATCTTGTATTTAAAACTTTAAATTGATGTTTATTTTTTTTAAAGGTTGTTCATTTGGAATAGAATATCAGGCTAACCTACTGAGTTTTAATACTCACGCCTATAGTCTTCTTCTATTTTTAGCCCTTGTGCATGTTACAGCTTGAGTTCAATTTCCTTGGGTGACATGTGATCATTATATTACGGAGTGACCATTAGGATAACATGGAGTTAGTTGGTTATTATGTTTGGTCAGTTGAGTTGTTGGATTAGTTGTACTTGCGGTTTCTTTTACAAATAATGTTCAATTCAATTTTTATATAAATGTATTTTGGGTTTTCCATTTCTTTCTGTTGTTTGTTTTATTTTTTATATATGGATGAAATCATTCCCCTGTGTACTCTATAGATGACCTTGGTTCTTGTCACAATACCAGGAGGATTAGGAATGCCTCTCGGGACTTGTCGCAGGCTGGCCTAGGTTACTGGTTCAAGGTCGACTCGGGCCAGTTCGTGAGATGCACTAAAAGTAAGATCAATCATTCCTTTAGTGGCCTAAAATTAAATTTTTTAAAGGAATTGGGTATAATGGGGTTTGGTAGTTATAATTAAATTTATTGATGTGTGATTAAGGTATAAATGGAATTGGGTGTCTATAATTATGTTCATTTATTTAGTGATATGAAAAGGAAAATTGAGCTTCATGAAAACTATAATGATAAATCACATGGAGGAATGAAAATTCACCTGCCTACATGATAAAAATGTTGGATGGATCACCCAAGAAAATGCCCCAATGGAACTAAAATATGTTTTATATGAGATAAATGAGGTAATAAAAAATGAACTACTGATGAAAAAATAGGAGTTTAGTTAACATGATGGGTGAAAATAAATTTCATCCTAAGGTACGACAAACAATTAAAATTTTTAAATGTGAGGAATTTGGGAACTATGTTGACCAGTGCCCCAAGCCAAGGGTTAAAAATGAAAATGGACATTAGAATTATTGTAATCCAAGGGAAAACGGAATGTATATATAATAACAACTATAGAAGTTAGTCATGAGAAAAACGTGGTGCAAGATACACAAATCATCTAATCAGGAACTACAAATATCCTATTTGATTATGGTTCTACCCACTCCTTTATATCTTGGGAGTTTTCTATGATAATTAATTCTCCACCTCTATAATTATATAATTTGTGAGAAATTATAGTGGTATGATTATGAAATCTCAAATATATAACTCTTCTCAGATTGAAGTTTGTAGGAATGTGATTCCAAAAAATCTTATTATTCCCCCATTAGTCAAATTTAATGTTATTTTGGGAATGGAATAGATCTATCAACATAGACTCTGTATTAATTTTCAATATATGGAAGTCAAATTTCATATCACAAATAAACGCATGATCATCTATCAATGCAAGGTTGAATATGAACTCTCTATGGAAATTACTTCCATTATATGGGTCTTAATACCCAATCATGAGTGCTATTTATCTCAAATGGTTAGAGAGAAACTCAATATTGGAGATATTTTTATTATGAGGGAAAATATGAGCTTCCTAGTATTACCTAATACATTGAGGTTTATGACTAATTATAAATTATATCTTGAGATTTTTTTATATTATGGATATGCTAAAATGTTTTCATAAGAGGGTGAAAATTAAAATAACGAGGATGAAATTTACTTATGATGGTAGAATGTAACACCCTGGGATTAATAGCACATTTTTAATTTATATATATAATTAATAAAAAATTTATTCTATTTCGGAAAAATTGAACTTAAAAAATAATTAATACAAGTTATGAATCAAACTAACAACCCTTTATTCAAACATGATAGAACGTTATAATAAAAAGTATAAGAATACATGTATTTCATACCATGAACTTTTTCATATCATAGATTATTATATACCATGGATGATAACATCTCTTAAAAGTATATAAATTAAAACTAAAAAATAAATAGAAAATAATAATATCTTTATCACAAGTAAATCTTCTAGATCATCTTCACTCTTGATAATCATCATTAGTGGAATTAAACTTATAATGAAAAAAACCATTAATGGAGAAATCATATTCTAAAACACAAGAAAACTATAATAATGAGAATTAGTCTTTGATAATATATAATGGAATAAATTTATAAGATGTGATGGGTATAATATAATGGTTATATTACCATTATAAAAGGGTATATAGTCATTGGGTAAAATATCAGTAAACATGTTACTGGTTTAGAATTACCGGTATATGGTCAATGTACATAGTGTTTATTTATTTTTTAAAAAAATTCATCTTCAATATAAATAATTTACTTGAAATAAAATATGGTTTTTAATTTAATTAAAGTATGTTAATTCATTTGTGGAAATACATTTTATTTTAAATATTTTTTTATAAAATATGCATTTTTATTAAACATATTACTATTAAAGAATGTCTAAAATAAAATTATTTGATAAAAACTAATTATTATTAAATAAATTTTAAGAAATAATTATGTTACTAAAATGAATACTAATTTAATTATTCATAACCAAACAAAATTGTTTTATTTAAAACATTACTTTTATTATATTTAATATTTTTTATTTAAAAGATAAATTTATCACATTTGTAATATGAAATGAAATATTTTTATTATACATATTAGAATTGATAATAATCCATATATTTATTATTAGTTATTTATAAATGAAGATAAAATCATATAATGAAAAAAGGAAATATTTTCAATGAATTGTTTTTATATATATAATGCATTTTTATCTTTATAAATTTAATTAAAGACTAATAATAAGTGATTTTAATGATATTTATTGATATGTAATAATTTGAAATTAATTTAATGTTTATTAAATTGTAATGAATAATAATAAATCTTTTTATTCTTATAATATATTTATCCAAAAGTATTTTTTTATACGTTATTTTTTCTTATATTAAAATTATTTTTTATCAATTTTCGAAATTGAATCAAATAAAATGAATTTAATATTTTTAATAAATACATTGAAATTAGTTTATAATGTTAATTTTATTTTTAGGGGAAAAATAAGGTACCCAGTTAAAAGTTAGTTGCCACGGTAAAGGTATAAGGGTTATTTCAGATAATTATTTTTATAACTATTGTGTATTTTTGTCCAAATAAATTAAATTTATCCTTTTTAAATTAAGAATATAATTTATTTTATATATATATATATATATAATAAAATATAATAAAATTAATTTAAATTAGTTGGAAATAAGAATAATAATATTTACTGTTTAGATGATCATTTTTCAACAAAAAATGTTTTTTCTATACATCTTCTGTTTTAATTTAAAAGTTAATTTTATCATATATTGAAATTTAATTAGATTAAATTAAGTCCAAATTTGGAATCACCACATAAAAATTTGGTAATATGAGCCATCTTATGTTTTTAGTGAAATTAATAATTACAATGGTAAATAATTAAACTAGGTAAAAAGATTTAAAAAGAGTTAATTTATCATGGATTGACTTTTGTTTAGTTAAATTTATATATGAAAATTTTAAAATCCCATTGATAGGTGTGGGATTCAGTCCTAAAATTCCAATTAACATTTCCACGCCTAACTCACCTAACACTTATGTGATTCCATCACTATTTTTCAACAAACTTTTGTTTATGAGGAGATGTCCCTTAGTTTTACGTATAAAAGGTTCTCTCCACTATCCTTTCCAAACCAATATCCTTATTTGAATAACTATTGAATACGTACTAATTTTGACTCTCCTAGAATCATCTCCCCTTTTTTGAATCCTTTGGTCATAAAAATGAGGCCCATTCCCTTCATTCTAAGGGAAATTGCCATGAGAAGTGATTTCATCAAAGTATGTAACGACTTCTCCTTCATTATTTTTATTTTATTTATCACCTCTAATATTCATAATCCTTGTTCACCACTGAAATTATATTTTATTAAAATCATTATTCTTCTAAAAATATGATATTATCATAATATAACTCCAGTTTCTACTCATTTGGTTGTCATAACACATTCTCTGTTAGGTCGATTCTACTAACTAAATGAACTTCGTTATTTTTATTATATTATAAATGATTATGAAAAATTAAATTATGGTAAAAATAATGTAATAATGATGAATTTATGACATGTTATTAATTTTTTAATTATAATATTAATATTTACCTCATTATTAATATACCACCTTTTATTCACAAAAAGTATTGAAACAATCACGTTATAGATTTCATATTAGGGAACCATACTCAAAACTCTCATTGAATGAACTGAAAACATCCAAAATAGAACTTATAATTCATTAAATTTAATATTATAGAGATTATTATCTCAATAACAAGTAATTATGATCAAAACCATTTTACAGAATATCGAGAAGGAACTATTGAAACTATAAATAACTGATGAACAATACTTAATAAAAACAGGTAATATCTCAATAATAAATGAATATAAAAGATTAAAATAAATTAATATGTCTCAAAAATATATTATTAAGGATCCTTAGTTTATCATAGAGGAATTTAGAGTGTTTTCATCCAAGAGGAGATCCAAGGTAAATATTTTTCTATCTCATTTTCCTTTCTTTAAGACATGTTTTATATTATACACCTATTTATATTTATTTGTTTATATACTTCCTATTTTAAATATTATATCATAATTATATTTATATTAATTTTATTTTATGTTCTCTCTTCCAATGGATTTTGGTTCAAAAGTTATCAACGTATTAAGGGTTTCTTCACTTATCCCATTTTGAAATCGAAATTGTTTATGTCTGAAATTCTATCTAGAGAAATTATATGTTCTTATCTATGAAACCCATCCTATTAATTATCCTTTTTTTATTCATGGTGTTATAATTTTTTCTTAACATTTTACATTTCTTTATTTTATAATTTAACCAAATTATTTCTGGTAAGAAAAACCAAAATTATCCCTTATTTTTATTCAGGATCCTTTTTACTCCATATCCATATTCCTTATTTTTTTTATAGATGTCCTTATCTATGATTCAATTATTTGATAATTTATTTTTCAATTGGATTAACTTTATTTAAAAAATCAATCTTCTTTTAATATTCTCAGTAAAGTCATTTTCCACAAACATTGACTCTCTTTACAAAAGTGTGAATAGAATATTCCTTTTTTAACACTTTCCACATGAATTCCTTTTAATGATTTAATAAATATTTTCATAATGTAGTTTCATTTCCATGATTTCATGGTTTCCCAAAGAAATACATATTTGCATTATTTTGTGAATTTTTTGTTTCAAAATAAAAGAATATTGTTTCTTTCTATTTTTCAAATTAATTTTTCAATACTCATATAAAATGGTTTTTTATATTTGTAAAAATCATTTAATGTTTCCTATAATTCATTTAGAACATTCTATAATGATACCATCCCCCTTATTTTTATATATCAATTAATATCATTTTATAATTTTCATGAAACTGGTTTCTTTGTCATAGGATAATTAAGTTATGATGGAATTATGAATCTTTTCATCTACATGAGGAACAAATATGTATGGTATGTTATTATGATATGGGTGGTTCTATTATAACCCTCCAATTCATTGGTTTAACTGTTATATCTCATGAGATAATTTATTTTCATGATAATGTGTTTATATTATTTATTTTTTTGAGAATATAATGCATAGACATCATTGGGCTTGTTTATAACTAAACATGTGGGAATTATTGGGTTTTCGTAGAAATAAATGTGTTGGAATAATTATGTTTTATCATAATATTATTTTTGGCAGCATTGGGTTTGTTCAAAACTAAATGTGTGGGCATAATTGGGTTTGCTAAAAATTATATGATTTATTATGGTTATACTTGAACCAAAACTCTATTTTATGACTTAAGACTATTAGTCTCCATGGAACATGATTATAGACTCAAATTTCACCATTTATATTCCTCATTTCATATGTTAGGTTAAAATATTTGTTTCATGACTCATGATTTTATGTTCATTGTTTTATTGGATATGATTCTTTTATGTTATGTTCATTCACATTGATTATATTTTTATACCCACATTCTTATATTATGCTAAATTATGATCTTTGATTGAAATATATTATATTAAACCTTATTAAGAATCTGAGAACAAACTTTCTTATGTTTCCATTCACTAGGTTATAAATGAGAGTATTATGTATGATGTGTCTAAAAGGGTATTATGTGAGAAGACCATTTATATAATATATTAAAAATACTGAAAAATAATTTTTGTATGTATCTAATCTCAAAATAAATTAAACATTTAGGTAATAGGATTTTGTGATCATTTGTGGTGTGTAATGCTTAAATTAAGAAAGTGATATAAATTTTATGTATGTCATACTCGAGTCATCTCACTTGGTATTACTGAAAGTGTGTAAATTATATGTTTTTAATATATGATATCATAGTGTGGGTCTGGAGTTCCTTAATACCTCTCAAATGAGGATATCTCTATAATAAGAGCACAACCATCACATCATGATGGAAGAGAATATAATTATATAGAATCATTAAACATTACTCAATCAACACAAGGTTATACATATCATATTAAGTTAATAAATCTTAAAAAAACTAATGATATTATGCATACATCAATGAATCACACTTGTGAGTACACTCTTTTAAGACATTATGTTACCAGAGGAAATGAACCAAAGGAATAACATTCCCATGAAACACCTTCTCTTGATGGTCTTAAATCTCAATAGGTCATTCCTTGAATGTTGTATCATCTTTAACATCTAAATCACCTTGTTCATAGACATGGTATTTTTCAAGAAGATACCAAAAAATATATAACACATGGAAAACAACATAGATCTAATTTATATAGAGGAATCATGGACCAATATTCAACATCATCAATGCACTCCAACGCCTCAGAAGGACCAGAAAAATTAATTAGAGACATTACATACTTGATTGAATCCCCATTTCCCATGAAGAGGAGATACATTAAAGAACACATGATCTCCAATGAGATTCCTTAATCTACTCTCAAATGACATATAACTTCTTTTTCATGTTGTACAACAACTCTGGTGTATTAATTTTAGATTCTCCAACCTTAATCCAACAAAAAATAATCTAAAATGTTGGACATATAGTGGTTTAAATAGGGTCATACCATGGGTGAAGAGATAACTATTGTTATAGGAAAACTCTGCCTAGGGTAGGCGTTCCACTCATCAACCCCCAAAATCCAGACTTCATGTGTACAATAGGTATTCCAAAGTTCAAATAGTCCTATCCATTTGACCATTCATCTTTGGATGAAAAGTTATACTAAGTAATATTTTAGTTCAAAAATCACATGATGACCTCTCTAAAATTGGGTGCTAAAAAATGGATAATTATTAGAGATGAGGTTGCCGAAGCAAGGGGTTGCGCACTAAAAGGGGAGGGTCGTGTGCTGCATATGTTAGGGAGGGGAGGGAGTCGACGCAAGAAAGGGGGGAAATTGGAGAAGAAGGAAAAAAATAAAAAGGAAAAAGAAACCCTACAAAAGACAAAAAACAACCTAATAAATTAACTCTAATAGAACTATCTTAATATTAATAACAATAACATAATAATATTATTATTTTCACTTTTAATAATAATAATTTTAATAAAAAAAATTAATGATGATGATGGTAATAATAATTTTAATTATTATAATAACAAGAACAATTTTAATAATAATATTTTTGTTGTTGTTAAAACTCTCCATTTTCATTAATTTAATTTTTCCTCATATCCTTTTTATTATATTTATTTCATTTATTTGAATGTTGGGAAACCACGTGGCTCATGCATGACTCAAGAGACCGTGTGTGAACCGTGGGGTAGCTCCTACCCATTCCAAAGGTGGTTGTATGGGTCTTCAAGCTGACCGCACGGTTTCCACTAACTGTGCAGTGCCCGGGCACCATCCTAAAACCCAACACAACTCCCAATAATAATAATAATAATAACAATAATAATAATAATAATAACAAAAAAATAATAATAATAATCCTAATAATAATATTAACATTATTATTATTATTAAAACAATACATTTAATTTTATTTTACTTTTTCTTATTTTTTCATAACTTTCATTTTATCTTAATTTTATTATTATTTTAAATTTTTAATTCATTCTATAAAATGGGTAGGCTACACAGTGACCAAGGTGTAGCCGCACGGTCCACAAACCATGATTTTTCTGTTCGCTAGCTACCGCTTAGCCCAAAACACTTAACTTTTAAATAAAAAATCAAAGATTTAATCAGGCATTCAACCCAAACCTCAACAAGAATACTTGATTTCAGGAGAATTAATAAAATAAAATAAATTCAAAAGGTCAGGAGTGAAAATTCTTTCCACCATAATGCTTTCTGCCCCCAAAAATCAATAATAAGTTTGAACCCTAGAATAGAAATAGATACTCCCGTACAGTTCAATGATATTCATTAAGAATGAAAAATAAAAAGAGGAAAAATCACTATTGACAAAGAAATATAATTATAAAATAAACTGGGGTGACCTAGAAAGGAATCTTCACTAAGTGTCACCCACCCCCAAAAGTTTAAACCCCCCACCCCCAAATGATCGATCCAAATGACGTAGGATTTTAACAACACTAAATACTACCCCAAAAAATGAATATCCTAAACATTAGCAAGTGGAAAACATACCATGCATTCAAATAAACAAATTAATTCAACCCCATCCCATAGATACCTTTATAATTTTACTCCATCCTAAACCGCCGAAATACCCCCATCTCTACATTTACTCAAAGGGAGAACTTAGAATTTCGTGGTTTCATATAAGACCAACCACCACCAAACTGATACCAATGACGGAACAGAAATATTGACATGAGGAGACCCAAATAGACTCCCTATCATGAAAAACAAGCTAACAAGAAATTTACCAAGACCCCTGATAGGTCTCCCCGCCATAAGAACTAACCAAATTAAACGAACTTGAAAACATCTGAAACTAACCAAAAACCCCAAGAACAAGGGGAGGACAGGGGGGACAACTAATGAGGAAAAAGACCATAATCGAAAATATACCAACAACAACACACCCTCAGAAAAACAAAAACCATGCAACACTAAGGGCCGAAATTAAATAAATGCCTTTTTACACTGTTGGGTTCTCCTGACTATGTGCTAGCTTCACTCTAAAACCTATAGATGAAGCTTTGATTTTTGAATCATGTAATTACTTGTAGTAAATAATTAGAAACTCCCAAACATAACATAAGAATCAAAATTTCACAAAACAGAGTTCCATTTAAATAAATGTTCTAAAAGGTTCAACAACAACCATCCTTACTATTGAAAAAGAATGAAAAGCCACAAAATTCCACAAGATATGACTATTACATCCAAGGAACACTACAAAGGGAAACCCCCAAAATGGTCCCAAACATTTCTCTACTCCTGCATATGGGCTAAGGTGACCTTTGAAGATCCAGGTTTGGCTTCACAGGGCATCTTGGAAACACCCCGACAGAACCATCGCAATTGACCCAAGCATCCACAGGTGTGGAAGTTTCTTAGAGCATTCAGGAATGAAGACCTTTTATGAATATACTTACCACACTAATGCTAGATCATGGGATTGTGCTCTGAATAAGTTGATTGGAGGTCTGAAGGCCTCTTAATTCCCCTACCATCACTACCAGCATCAAGCCATCTCCCAAACTTCATACCATCATACTCTTCACCTCTTCTAAAGACTAGAGGAATGTTCACCATCTCATGTCCTCCCCCTAACTCAGCTTCATCATGAAAGCATTGTCTCACAAAATCGAAGCATGTGGTTAGGTTAAGCTCTACCACCTTAGAATGTACTTTAGGATGGAGTCTAAACTCAATATTTCAAGCATTCATTGGATTGTTTGCAACATACCCTGGGTCATATGGAACTAGATCCAAAAATCATTGATATAATTATTGTACCAATCCAACACCCTGCTAAAAATCACACAACTCTATTCTATTTATCTCCTTCTTCATCTCATAGAAATACTATTGGATGAATGATGACTTGAAGAAATCTGAAGTAAGATCTTCCTAAGGCTTGTTTTGAGACACTAACATCCACCATTTACAGGTTGTACCTTAGAGAATAAAGTTAGAAAACATTAACTTTAATGTCTTTGGAAGCATGAGGAAACTAAAGTCCCTCTCAATATTTTTGCATCCACTCCTCCACATCGAGAGGATCATATTGACAATAGGAGAGAGGAGGGTTCAACTTCTGAAACATAAGGATTTAGTATATGGGTTCATCAATTGATTTTTTTTCTAAAGTTTCACCACCCGAAGTTGCACCCTGGGGATCCATTGAATCTTCATGGGGACGGACACTGAGAAACCAGGAAATAAAGAAACATAGAACTTGATCAAAACAAATTCATTTCCATTTTAAATTAATAATTCTACAATTCCAATGATGGAATTTTAAAACCCATTTTTCCATAATCAATGAAGACCCAAAATGCTTCAAAATGGGAAAATAGTGTCTATGGGTGACTTAGCCCTATGATTAGCGACCATATTCCAATCACACCACTATCATGAGGAGTTATTTAAGACCATTTCCTTAGCTCCACATGGCTTTCCATGCCCTATGAGCTCACGGATGTCACTTGTATAACTCCCTCTTCATTTCCCAACACCAAACAATCCACATGAACCAAAAGACATTGATGAACCCGAGCATCACATGGTAACTCGAGGTTTGTAATGAGATAGGGTTCATAACATCCTTCCCATTCTGACATCCTAGGTCTGGATAATCATACTCCTTCTACCTTGACACCCCTAAAAACAATGGGTTCTCTAAAAACAGAATTCTAATTAAGATCCCACCACATCTCATACAATTTTTCATGAACCAACTAGGCTCAACCCTGAACTAGTCACCCGAGTCGATCTGTGGCAAGGCCCGAGATGCATTTTTGATCCTCCCGGGCTAGAGAAAAGTGCCAACTAAATCGTTAGAGTCAATGGGAATGGTTTCTCGCAATAAAATAAACAAGGTAACTAAATAATTAAAATAAAAAACTGAACTAAATAAGCTTTTCAAACATTACATCATTTACAATGTAACCAAAAATACAAAGGCTAGATAACAAATATACATAAGAAAGACTTGAAACTGAACCTGAAACCAAGACATATCCATGAGACCTTGAGGGACACTCTCTAACCCACAACCAAATATCGCCTGAGGTGATCAAACTCAAGATTAAACCTACAGTATAAACTAAAAACAAAAAACACCATAGGCATGAGTATTAAAACTCAGTAGGTAGACCCAACTAACTCAATTCCCAAGGTACATTATTTAAATAAAGAATCATTGGTTAAAAGGTTTTAACTACAAAATATTAGAACACTTTTCAACACTTTTCATTTGAAAATAAATAATCATATTCCACTACCCTTTTGATTAAAAACAAGGTTCCAAGGGAGCAATAAAAAAGAAACAAAATTGAAAAGGATTATTTTTCATAAAAGTGACAAAGGGGAGTGTTATTATTCTTTCAAAACAATTTTCTTGTAATCATTTTTAACAAAAAAACATTCATAATTTTACAAAATAATATCAAACCATGCACAAGATTATGATTCCACACAATGAGGGTAGTGGCATAAAAGGTACTAGTATTGGAGGAACATGAGAAAACCTAGGAATGCATAGGAGAACCAGAACATACTAATACATGATACCATATCCCCAGTATCATTCCACACACGATTATATCAAAACACCCAAAAAACCTCCACCCTAACTCAAGAAAGACCGAGGGGGCCAATCACATAGAAATAAACCCAGATGTCCACCTACAATGAGGAACTGGTTAGTGCATAAACTACTAGTGTATAAATCATTATCATTAATCCTCATACAAATGCTAGGTTATAATACTATTTTCATAAAGGGGTGTCTCAAACAAGGTCAAGAAACAAGGAATATACATTCCTTCACACATAACACACAAATCAGCACCACTATGGCTACCTCAAGGAGTAGTCCTTTCCTTTAAAGAATAATCATACAAGAGAGATCCCATATCGAGGAAACTCTTAATGCATTTTTAACCAACAAGGTAAGACTCACTACTCAATGGGTTTTCAAAATAAACCATTTCCAATATGCCAAATGGGCCTCACAACATTTCCACATTTCAAACCCTTTTATGAATAACCATGCACAAATCCTTTCTAAAACCAAAAAATTTACAAACCCATTTTTAAAACACCAAACACCTTTCTAGATATCACAAATACATTTAAAAAAAATCAAACATGATTTTTATAATCATAAACCACTATCAAAATCTAATCGGTCCATTTGAAAAACATATAGTGTGAACTGGTAAACAAAAACACAACACACACTCAAAATTCATTTTTAAAATCATACACACCCCAAAAAATTCTCTAAACATGATTAGCACCATTTTTATAATTTAGTAAACCATTAAAAAAATTTACAAAAAAAATTCAACAAACAAATCATGGCGTTTACATCAAAGATTCACCCAAAACCCTCTTTAAAAACCAAATGCAGACCCAAACTATTTCAGACTAATTTTCACAACCTATATAATTCAATAAATAATTTAAGCCATTTAAAAAATAATTTCAAGAAAACTAGATGCATGCTTTAGAAAATGACATCAAATGACACATAAGGGTTTTCATATGAAAAATACCCAATTTCACATAAAACTACAACTTTAAAAATTAAACACATTCTCAATAATACCAAATACCACTTTCAAATCACATGAATAATTTAAAAATTGTGTAAATCATTAATAAATGGCTCAACCAAATTTTTCACTAAAAACACAACTAGTTTCATTAAAAAATGCCACATTATAATAAACCTCACTTGAAACAATTATTCTAAACATCATAGGTCGCTAATTAACTCTCACGAATGTGTTGAAAAACAAGAAATCAATGAAATCAAAATTTTAAAGGCTATGTTCAAAGGGGTCCTAGGTCAAATGACGACAGAATTATAGAATCCAATGAAAAAACTCAATCGAACCTCAATCACACCCAAAATTTAATGGATCAACTATAAAAATAAAACCCTAACATCTAGGGTTTTATCCAAATTAAAACCCTACATGGAAACCCCAAATCAAATAATCCTTACCATAGGGGGAGTCGTCAACATCGAAGGAGGACATCGATGAGGGTCGCACACCAGGGAGGATTCCAGCCTAAGGGAGGAATTCTAGAGTGGGGAATTCAGTTGGATAAGGTGCACCAGAAAGGGGAGTCGTGTCAGTTGGATGGGTGCACCAGCAAGGGGGTCATGCTGGAGGAGGTGCACTGGCAAGGCGGTCGTTGGAGGAGGAGGTTACAAGAGAAAGGGGTTGCGCACAAAAAGGGGGTATCACGCGTTGGATAGGTGAGGGAGGGGAGGGATTCAACATAAGTAAGGGGGAAATGGGGGAAGAAGGGAAAAAAGTAAACCCTACAAAAAATTAAAACTAACCTAATAAATTAACTATACTAAAACTATCTTCATAATAATAATAATAACATAGTTCTAAAATTAATAATAATTTTCTTTTCAATTTTATTAATAATAATTATAATAATAACTTTTAATAATGATTTTGATAATAATAATTGAAATAATGGTAGTAATAAGAACAATTTTAAAAAATAATAATAATATGGTTAAAACACCCCATTTTCTTTAATTTAATTTTTCCTCATATCCTTTTTATTTAATTAATTTAATTTATTTGAATGTCTAGTTACCACGTAGGATGGGCATAGCTCAAGAGATCATTTGAAAATTGTGTGGTAGCTTCGGTCCACTCTAGAAGTACTCGCATAGGTATCTGGGCTGACCGCACAGTTTCCACTAACCGTGTGGTGCCTGCGCACCATCCTAAACCCCACCACCACTCACGATAATAATAATAATAATAATAATAATAATAATAATAATAATAATAATCCTAATAAAAATATTATCCTTATTTTTATTATTATTAAAATACATATTACTTTTTCTTATTTTATCTTAACATTCATTTAATCTTCATTTCATTATTATTTTTAATTTTTAATTCATTTTGTATACCAGGCGGGATGCACAGTTACCAGGTCATAGGTGCATGGTCCCCAAACCATGTTCTACCCATGAACAAGATGTTGTCAAGACCAAAACACTTATCTTTAAATAAAAACTCAAAAATTTAATTTGGGATTCATCCCAAAACTCAACAATGATACTCGATGCCAAGATAATTAATAAAATAAAATGACTTAAAAAGGTTGGGTGTGACAATTCTCCCCACCATAATGCTTTCTTCCACCAAAAATCCATAAAAAAATCAAACCCTAGAACAAAAACTAATATTCCTTTATAGTTTAAGGAGAGTAGAAAAGAACAACAGATAAAAAGAGGCAAAATCGATATCAACAAAGAAAGAGATTTGTAAAATAAACTGTAGAGTCCCAAAATGGAATCTCTACTAAGTGTCACCCACCCCCAAAAGTTTAAACACCCCTAGTTGATTGGCCCAAAAGACATATGATTTTCAAAACACTAAATCCTACCTCAAAACATAAACATCCTAAACATCACCAAGAGTAACACATACCATCCATTCAAAAAAAACAAAAAAATTAAAACCCCATCCCACAGACACTTTTATAACTTTACTCCATCAAGAACCACTAGAATACTCCAATATCTACATTTACTCAAAGGGAGAATGTAGAATTATATGGTTTCACACAATCCCAACCACCACCAAACTAATACCAAGGAAGAAACTGAGATATTGACACAGGGAGGCCCAAACAAAATCCCCACCATAGGAAATAGGCTAACACTGAATTCAATGAGACCCGTGATGGGTCTCCCCACTATAAAAACTAATCAAATTAAATGAACTTGAAAACTTATAGAAATGACCAAGAACCCCCAGTACAAGGGGAGGTGAGGGAAGGGCCCAACTAAATAAGCATCAAAACCATAACTGACAATATTACAACAACTTCACACCCTCAAAAAAACACAAACCATGCCACACTAAAGACAGAAATCAAACCAAGACCTTTTTATAGAGTTAGGTTTTTTTGACTATGTGTAATCTTAAATCTAAAACTAATGGCTGGAGCTTTGATGTTTGAAGTATCTCCTGCCTCACATTCAGGAATTGGAAACTCTCAAACAAGAAACATGAGTCAAAATTTCAAAATACACACTTACATTAAAATATAAGTTCTAAAGGGTTCGATAACAACCATCCTTATAGTTGAAAATGAAATAAACACCACAAAATTCCAAAAGATATGACTATTACATCCATGTAACACTACAATGAGAAACCCCCAAAATGGTCACAAACATCACCATACTCTTGCGGACATAGTGAGGTGACCTTTGAAGAGTTGGGTCTGGCTTCACAGCGGTTCTTGGAAACACCTTGATAAAACCGCTACAAGTGACCCAAACATCCATAGGTGTGGTAGATTCATGGAGCATTCAGTCATGATGGTCTATTATAAACCTCCTTACCACACTGATGATAGATCATAGAATTTTTCTCTAAATAAGTTTAATGAAGGTCTGAAGGCCTCCTAATTCTCCTACCAGCACCACCAGCATCAAGTCGCCTCCCAAACTACTTATCAGCATCCTCTTCACAATTTCCAAATACCAGATGATGATTCACCATCCCAAGTCCTCCTTCTAACTCATCTTTGGAACAAATGGCTTGTCTCACTACGTTATAGAAGCTGGATAGGCTGAGCTCTTCCACCTTAGGATGAAGTTCCAGATGGAGCCCAAACACAAAATTTCAAGCCTTCACAGGATCACTTTCAATATACCCTAGGTCATAGAGATCTAGATCTAAAAAACATCGACAGAATTATAGTAATGATCCAACACCCAACTAAAAACTACCCAACTCCATTCTCTTTTGGACCTTCTTCATCTTAGAGAAATACTATTGTATGAATGATGACTTGAAGATCTCCCAGGTAAGATCTTCACAAGGATTGTTTCAAGTCACAGACTTCCACCATTTCCATGTTGGGCCTTTCATAATAATGGTAGAAAACATTACCTTTAACATCTTAAAAATCATGAGGAAACTGAATTCCCTCTCAATATTTCGCAACCACCCCTCTACATCAAGAGGATTATCTTGACCATATAAGAAATGACGGTTTAAATTCTAAAACTCAAGGATGTAGTATATAGGTTGATCAAATGGAGTGTTTTCTAAAGATGCACCACCCGAGTCTGCACCTTGGGGATCCAAAAAATCTTTATGGGATCAGACACTAAGAAACAAGGAAACAAGGAACTTGATCAAAATAAAGTCATTTACATTTTAAATGATAAATTACACAATTCCAAAGTAGTATTTTCAAAACCATTTTTTCAAAATTATTGAAGACCCAAAACACTTCATAAAGGGAAACTAGTGTTGAGGGGTGACTTGTCCATATGGTTGGAGGCCATATTCTAATCACACCACTATCATGAGGAGTTATTTAGGACCATATCCCTAATTCCACATGGATTTCCAGGACCTTCAAGCTCACGAAGGCCACTTTTCCAACTCCATTTTCATTTCCCAACACCAAAAAATCCACAAAAACCAAAATATACAAATTAACCCAAATATCACATGGTTACTTGGGTTTTGGAATGAGCACTGGTTCATGAAATGATTTTAGTTCCTACATTTGATGTCTAGAAAATACTACTCCTTATACCTTGACATCCCCAAGTAACAATGGGAACTCAAAAAAGAAAAGTCCACTTAAGACCCAACCTCCTCTGATATTATTTTTTCACTAACCAACTCAAGTGAACCTGAACTGTTCACTTGAGTTGATCTATTGTAAGGACCAAGAGGTGTTTGTTAACCTCCTGGGCTAGCGAAAAGCACCAATGGAATCATTATAGTCAATTGTATTGATTTTTTTTCAAATAAAATAAACAAGAAAACTTAATAATTAAATGAACAAACCAAACAATGCATGGTTTTCAAACGTTACATCAATTACACTATTACCAAAAATACAACAGCTGGATAATAAAGATACACAAGAAACAATCAAAACTAAGAATGACACCAAGACTTCTCCATGTGACCCCAAGGGACACTCTCCAACCCACAGCCAACTATCACCTGGGGCGATCGAACACAATCTAAAACCTACATCAGAAACTAAAAACAAGAAAACACTATATGCATGAGTAATAAACCTCAGTAGGTATTCCCAACTAACTCTATTCCCAATCAAAATTCTTTAAATAAAGAAGCATTTATTAATATATTTTAACTAAAAAATATAAATATATGTTTTCCACATTTTGGATATTTAAAACCAACAGTCATGTCCCATTTCCCTCTTGATTTAAAACAAGGCTTAGGGGGAGTCAAAGTAGGGAACCAAATAGGAAAGGATTATTTTTTATAAAAGTAAAAATAGGATAGTGCTTACTCTTTCAAAAAACAATTCTTGAAATAATTTTTAATAGAAAACCCAAATTAAAAATTTTCCATAAGAATACCAAACCAAGCACAAGATTACTATTCCACACAACGAGGGAAAATGGCACAAAATTACTAGTATCGGTGGAACACATAAAAACCTAGGAACTCAGTGGAGAACCAAAACATAATAATACATGAGACCCCATCCCTTGTAGCTTTCCACATAAGATAAAATCAAAATGCCTATATTCCCAACCACTCTAACTCAGGACAGACCAAGGGGCCCAATCCCATAGAAATAAACCTAGATGTCCACCTACTATGAGGCACTAGTCATTGCATAAACTACTAGTGTTGTAATCATTCTTAATAATCCTCATAGATATTTAAGGTTACCATTTTATGTTCATAAAAGGGTGTTCCAAACAAAATCAAGAAACAAGGCATATATATGCCATCACACATAACACACAAACATGCACCACCCCGACCGCCTCAAGGAGTAGTCCTTGCCTTTAAAAAATAATCATACAAGAGAGATCCCATACCTAGGACACTCCCATCCCATGGTCAACCAATAAGTAATGACTCACTCCTCGAAGGGTTTTCCAAATAAACTATTTCAAATATGCCAAATGGGCCTCAAATCATTTCAACATTTCAAACCCTTTTATGGAATAACCATGTACACATCCTTTCTAAAACCCAATAATTTAGAAACACATTTTTGAAAAACCAAAAAACTTTCTAGATATTAAAAACAAATTTAAAAAAACATGATTTTAATAATCCTAAACCACTAGAAAATTTATCTAGGCCATTTGACCAATATATGGAGTGTATAGATCAACAAAAACACACCACATGTTCAAAATTCATTTTTAAGATCATACACACCAAAAAAAATTCTCCAAACATGCTTTTCACATTTTTTATAATTTAATAAACCATTAAAATAATTTTTTAAACCTTTTCAATAAACAACCCAAGGATTTTATATCAAAGATGCACCCAAAACCCTCTTTTAAAACCAAACGCACAGCCCAACCATTTCAAATCATAATTCACACCACCTATATAATTAAATATATCATTTAAACCATTTATAAAATCATTTAAAGAAACACCATAACGTTTTACACCCAAAATCCCCTCTTTAAGTTCAACCGCACATCAATGCTATATCACAACACAATTTTCAGCACACACAAAGTTTAATAAACTAGTTGCATGCTTTATTAAATGACATCAAATGACAAACAAGAGTTTTTACATGAAAAATATGCAATTTCACATAAAACTGAAACTTTAAAAATTAAATTCATTCTCAATCGTACCAAATACCACTTTCACATCACACGAATAATTAAACAATTCATTTAAAAAATTTAAAAAGCATTAAAAAATGGAGTAACCAATGTTTGCACAAATAACACACTCGGTTTCATATAAAAATATCTCTTTAAAACCAACCACACAAGAAAAAAATTTTATAAACATCATATGTCACTAATTAACTCTCACATAAGGTGAAAAAAACAATAAATTAAGGAAATCTAAAATTTAAAGGCCATGGGAAAAGGGTCCTAACTCAAATGATGACGATATTCTGGAATCCGATGTGAAAACTAAATCACACCTCATTCAAATCAAAATGAAGATAAATCCAACCCTAAGTATCAAATTGGACACAAAAGTTTAGTGATAAACATTAAAGATCAAAACCTAGGATGTAGGGTTTTAGCCAAATCAAAACCCCACATTGAAACCCCAAATTAAAAAACCCTTATCGGTGGGGGTGGACCGTCACCGGAGGAGGAGGACACCGATGAGGGTAGCGCTTCGGGGAGGAGGTCAGAAAGAGGGAGGTGCACTATAGAGGGGAATTCATCCATAGGAGGTGTACTGGCAAGGGGGGTTGTGCCAGCTATAGGGGTTCACCGGTAAGGGGGTCACACCGAAGGAGGTGCACTGACAAGGTGGTCTCCACAGGAGGAGGTTGTCGTAGCTAGGGGATGTGCACCAAAATGTGGGGTCAAGCGCTACAAAAAAGTGGGATAGGAGGGATTCAATGCAAGGAAGGGGTAAAAATGGGGGAAGGAAAAAAATAAAAAAAAAGGAAACCCTACAAAAAATAAAAACCAACCTAATAAATTAACTATAATAAAACTATCTTAATAATAATAATGTATAATTATAAAATTTATAATAATATTCTTTTCATATTTTATAATAATAATTTTAATAAAAAATTTAAAAATTATGATGATGGTAATAATATTACTAATGATAATAACAAAAATAATTTTAATAATATTATTATTATTATGGTCAAAACACTTCATTTTCTTTACATTAATTTTTCCTCCTCTCATTTTTATTTTATTTATTTAATTTATTTGAATTCTGGAAAACTATGTGGCATGCACATGGCTCAAGATATCTTGTATGATCCGTGTGGTCACTTATTCCCACTCTAGAAGTGGCCGCATAGGTATTCGAGATGACCACATGGTTTCTGCTAACAGTGCGGTGATCGTGCACCGGCCTAAAACCCACCAAAAATCCCAATAATAATAATAATAATAACATTAATAATAATAATAATAACAAAATAATAATAATAATAATAATAATAATAATAATAATAATCCTAATAATAATATTATCATTAATATTACTATTAAAACAATACTTTTAATTTTATTTTACTTTTACTTATTTAATCTTAACTTTCATTTAATCTTAATTTAATTTTTAATTTAAATTTTTAATTCATTTTTTATACTAGGTAGGTTTCACAGTGATCAGGGCATGGCCACATGGTCCCCAAATCCTTCTTTTCCTGTGCTCCAGATATCGCCAAGACCAAAACACTTAACATTAAATAAAAACTCAAAAATATAATCAGGGCTTCAACCCAAACATCATTGAGGATACCTAATTCCAATTGAATTAATATAATAAAATGACTTAAAATGTGAGGTGTGAAATTAACCCATGACATTAAATTACATGTGAAACCACCCTTCCTACCTCCTCTAGCCAACCTTTCTCCAAATTCTTTAATTAAGCCTACACACTATCTCATCACCTTAGTATGATGCATTAACTTCATAAGGTGTCCCATTATCATCCAATATCCAAAAAAATTGCAAACCTAGATTCCATTGTTATCCACTATTGGATCACCAACCACCCACACTAGTCATCATGATCTTACCATAAGAATCGAGTATCCCAAATTTGATGCACACTCAGATCATATCAATTCCATCTTGATTCTAGTGTCAATGCTTAAACTCCATCCAAATGTGTCTTCAAATTTAGGAATCTATTATTTAATGAGGACCAAGAACACATCGAATCCACCCATGCACCTTCATTTTAGTTCCACCTCGACCATTCACCAATCAGTTTCATGCATCTATGACCCTTCCAACACAAGGGTCATATACTCATAACCGATACAATCCTCCCCACTAAAAGAGTGTGCAATCATCACTAAACTATATCAAAATTTTGATATTTTTGGCCCATGCTCCATGCATTATTGGATGTAATGAATGGATGCGTCCATCCAATTCATACCAAAAAGAAAATGAAAAATACCAATATCCACCCATTTTGGGATCATGAGAGAATCATCCTCAAATCCATTCAAATACATTAATAATGAAGTTCACACACTCTAATGACCAATGGTTTTCTCCCTTCTATATGGATTCCCCTATACCACTCCTTGAGTGTATCCTAAATAGGATACATAATCACAAATGTGTCACTCCTTTCGAGCCACATTCACTTTTCACCAACCTATCACACCAAAGCTCCCTAATGGTCTATCTCAAGGAACAACATAGGGTTTATCATACGATGTTACCTCTATCTATTCACATTATCACCATCAATTTTTGGGTTAATATTCCCCATTAGCATCTAATCCTCATACCACTAATCCCACAAGTGTCTCATCAAATTCCACAGTCCTTTGACAAAACAAAGTTGTTCACCTATCTAAAATCAACATGGACAACACGTCTCCAGTTCTCCCTACGTTGATACCATCTAAAATCAATGTGAATACTCTCTCATACCACACATCAACGAAAACCTCACTCACACTCTCTTTATGTGTGCATCATCGAACCTAGGCTTACATGCCTAATCAAAAAAAATCTATTCCACACAATATGCCAGACTCATCTAACCAGAGGCCTCATGGACGTTATTATCCCATTATCATGACATCTCATATTTATTGGGGCTAACCAAATAAAAACCTACCACTTCAGGTATCCTTCAATAAATCAAAATTGTCCACCCATGCTCTCAATGTGATACCAAAATGTATCCAAAATCAATAGGGCGATGCATCTCACCAATCCTTTCCTTGAAATAAAACCTCAGTACCAATAGTATAATCACTCATATTACTTTACCTCATTAAAATTCAAGATATTCCATATACCTATACTGCATACTTCATCACTCATCCCATGTATAAACCTTATCACACAGAATCTATGCCTCTCACCTCTATGGTCACTCACAAGCATAGGCTAACCACTCTCAAGAGATTCCCCCAAATATCCTAATTCATAACAAGGGAACAAGTATCTCCCAACAAGACCATAAACCACATCTCACATATATCCTAGATCTTAGGGAAACATTTGTGCTCCCAAATCTGATATCATAGGGAAATTCACATGAAAAATGTAGCACCCCCAGTTTCAAGTAAGTAACCCTATATTTATGATTTTTAAGTATGTAAAGTATATGGGTTAATTTTGGGAGTGTTTGGAGAACTTTTAGAGAGTTTTTGGGGCTTTTATATAGGTTCAATGTTGCTGCACAGTTTGGTAAAAAAAACAACATCTACAAAAAACTATCTACAATGAAATAGGGGTTGAAGGGAAGGTGCATGAGTTGTGCATGGTTTGTCCAAACCGTGTGTAAGCCTATGAGAACCTCTGGTGTTTTGAGAATATATTATATAGTGATCTGTGGTGTGGTTGGTACATGGTTTTGTTACTATGTGATCCAACCATGATAGGACTCCCTTAAGGTAGAGGCAGGAGCATGGTTAGCGCACGATTTTCCTAACTCTATGAATAAACCATGTGTGGATCAAAAGTTAGATCCTTAAATTTTGGATCTAACGTGTTTTCACCTCTAAAGAATTTTTTCCCCAAAATAGCCCTAACTCATTATTTTTTCCTATTAGTGATTAGAGAACCTATCCCCATTGAATTAGAAGTGATCCGGATTCATTCCATTGTGCATTGAAGCTTGATTCTCATAGTAAGTCATCGTTCTTGGTGGTTTTTGATACTTTTCCATAGATCTACTTCTCCCCATATCTCGGTTTCTTAGAACAACAACCATTGTGGGTAGATATAAGGTTACGGATGCTAAATATGTTCATATTTTGTCTTGATGTTGATTGTAGAAGATATATAAGCTGGGTTCACACAGTTTTAACCCGATTTCATGAGCTTTTAAGTGTCATTCTTCATTTTTTCCATAAAAATCGAGGCAGGTGGATTCACTATTGAAAACTATATTTATAAAATGAGGGATTAGTTTCAAATGGATTAAATATATTAATATTGATAGTGAAATTTGTGTTCAAATAATGGTAGAAACATTCTTTAGTGATGGTTTGTGGATTTGTGTGAAATTTTGGAATGATTCAGCAAAGAGCTTTAATAAATTATTTTAAAATGATGATTTTAAAATAGTTTCTTTTTTTTGGTTTATGTATAAAGGTTTTGAATAAAAAAGTTGTTTTGTTGAAATGATTTTGGAATGATTATATTTTCATGGTTATTGATCATACATGGTGTGTGTGTCCATATTGCATTATGAGGATTGGTTGAAATATGACATTATGCTCGATGTTAAAGGTGTAATGGAACATGGGGTTTAATTACCATGTAAATAATTGGTGAATTGATGAGAAACCACTCATGAGTATGGAACATTCAAAATGAATCATGCATGTGTAGATGTGTGGATGTGTGGATTGGAATGTGGTATGCCAAAGTGAATTAATGAAAGGGTTTTGAAACACTGTTGGGTCGCTTTCCGTGGAAATTGGTGTTGTTTGATAAATTTTTTTATATTTTAACTTGTTTATATTTTTAAATAAATGTTTTTAGAATAATATATATATATAAGTTGTTTTATATAAATGGGTAACATGTTCTCTCCTAGTTGTGTGAGTAGGGAAGTCATTAAGGGAAAATCTAATTAGTTTCATTACTCACCCCTTCTTTGGAACATTGGTACATTTGATGGTGTTATTTATTGATACATGGGAAAAGGTAAAGTATCACACATCTATTGTAGTACATTTTCATACTTGTTTTATTGTGAATTTGGGGCATGGAGCATGTTTGGATCTTGTAGTTTTCTTTAGAGACTTTGAGTTTTGTCTTCCGCTATTTACATTGATAATATATTCTTCCCCTATGGTACTTAGTTAGTTTGATTTTGATCAATAAAAATTTATGTTTTCTTTCATTGTTATCATACATCATATGGTGGTTGTTTGGTTTTTTATTGTTTGGTTAGTTGTTTTATTCTTAAAGGTAAAATTTTCCCCCACATGTATTGAATCCCTTCAGCATTTATTACCAGCCTTTAGCATCTTGGAGATGTATCTAAAGGCCATATAATGTTCTTACACCTTCTCAAGACACCGATAAGGGGAAGGATGTTGCACCAAAACACCCATATCGGCTCCTCATTCAAAGATAATAGGAATCACCTGCCAAGTCATTAGACTATTAAGGCATTATTCCCCTCTAGAAATCTACATACAAGACTACCCATTGAGAATTGCGATATCAATATAATCCTCATTGGGCCTCTTCATATGAGATACACACCCTCAGGTATTAAATTCTCATTCGTCATTATTTATAAATATCCTGGCATCATCCTGGGTGATCTATTCTGGGTAACCATAACTATATAGTTGGGTTATGTATAATTCAACCAAAAATCTATATAGAAAAACACCATATAGTTTTTTATTGAAAATTAAAAGAACTTAACCTGTTTTATTTCAAAACCAGTATCAACGAGTCAAATTCATAAAGAAACACACTATGGGTTACTATACATCCCTTCAATAGAGGGTGCATATAACTCTCATCATTAATGAGAATCTCTCCATAAGATCAGTAAGACATGTCATTAAAAGAAGATATATATATTTCATATTCCATATTAGTAGAATGCCACAAAAAAATAATATGGGAAACCACCATATAAGTAATTTTTGACACTTTAAACATCTGAATATTCTATTTTCAGTGATATAAATAACACAATAATTTATATTTCATGTAAATACTACCTAACAAATATAATACATGAAGATGCCTCATTCCACTATGGGAAAGGAGTAAAAGTAAAAATAAATCAAAAATCCAAAAACCCAAAGGAATCACACTAGGTGAAGTTATATATCCATAAAAGTGAAAAACAATAATAACAATCCCATGCCCCTAGTAACCTAGAATTCCATTAGAAAAGGAGTTTGTGATGCATCAGTAAAATATCTATCATAAGATCTAAAATATCCCCATTCTATATATATCATATCCCAAATAGTGATTCAAAATTAAATTATGCTCTGATACCACTTATTAATATCCTTCTACCCTGGACAACTCAACTGGTGCCTAAACTGGTGGTCTTCATGTGACCACAAGCATGCCTCCCTATATGCCTAAGGATATTGACTAGAAATAGGGATCTAGGGTGTAACAATGGGATTTTATTTTTTGGTAATTTGAATATGAAATTATTTTCTTCAAAGGAGAATATATAAAGGATTGGTTTGAAAAGTTCTTCGGTTTATTGGAGTTAAAGTAGCAGCATCAATTTTCACTCAAAATTCAATAGTGGAGTTTCAGAATGAGGATGTTTCAGAAGGGGATTCTTCTAAATGGGATCATTGTATATAGTTTCATTCTAGATGTTTAATCTTGTACTTATGAAACTTATTGATTGTTTATTTCTAATATATTTTTTGGTTTACTATAGGTCGTAGTTACACTAAATATTTCAGTAAGAGATCGACGGCAAGAATAGTGAAATGGATGGACTCTTTAATTTTTCATAGGTTGGTGAAACTGGATGAATAGAAAAAACTCACTATAAATAGGTTTTTGGGATTATATTTTTGTTTATTTGGGGTAATCCATAGTGACTCATTGGTTTCTAATTTTTTATGGTTTTCCTTTTAGAGAAATAAAATGATATAATGTTTCTCTTGTAGATATGGGACTCTCAGTCTAAACCGCATTACATCAAAGTGTTATTTTACATTGTTAAATTTAATTTAAATTTCATAAAAAAATTTACTTTTGGGTTTACTATGGATGAACAAGGTTTTCAATTTATTGTGGTAATTTTGGTGAAATTTATATCTACTATGTTCTGTAACATTCATATTAGAGAGTTCCTTTAATAATAGGTTTCTTCCAGGTGATTCTAGAACGATATATTTTGATTTTAATTTATAATGATAGTGTAACTGAATGAATTATTAGAAATTTTTATCAAATTAAGGTTCTCATGAGGCTCGTCATTTTTCTTAATAGTTCAGGTAAAATTATTTTGCTTAAACATTTTTTTGAATTTTAGTAGGAATCATTTTCTCAAAATGATGAAATCGGAATAAGTCAATGTTCGGATTGAAAAAATCAATGAAATAGATTTTATTTTATATGAAACAAATATATAATATTATATCATTAAAAAATATTTGAAGCTTCTATTAAGGGGTTCAAACTAAAATCAATGGAAAAGTTGATTGGGAAAATATATATCATAAGGTACTTAGTCTGATACAAATGTATTTAGTATAGAAAATGAATTTATAACTTCAAGACAATAATTCCATATAAAATTTTATGGTATCCCTTGAAAATATATACAATAAACCTATATCACTAAAAAAAGCGTGATTGATGTGTAGGTTATCAGTGTGAGGTTATCAAAAAGAATATTTACATCATATTTATTGAATGATTTCAACTTAATATAATATAGTTACAGCATATGAAGGTAAAATTAAATAATTTTGTTCGGTCTATTTTGGTGTTATTATCCCTTCAAGATTTTTTGGAGATAATGGTTATAGTAGTGGGCTGTTGAAGTCGAAATAATTTTTTTGAGTTCATTGATGTTCAGAACTTCATTATAAATAATGTTATCCAAAGGCATGAGAGTGAAACACCTTAAGATGATGTATTAAATATGGAAGGAATGTTATTCTCACCTCATCATAAAAATATATGTATTTATATATAAATTCAATAGATAATATCAGAGGTAAGTCTTCTAGAAGTAGTCATATTCGTTAACATTGCTGAAAGAGAGGTCACCTTGAGACAAATTGTCATGATAAGAAGAATAATTATATAAGGACTTCATTAGAATATCTATGTGTTGAAGATGAAAGAAGTTTGAATATAAATGAAAATTTTTCTATATAAATGGAATCATGGATCATTGATTATATAGATTTATTCTATTCTATAGGGAAAAATAAACTTATAAAAAATTATTTATCTGGGAATTTTGGTAGACTGCATCTTACTAGTGAAGAAGATCTTAACATTGTGGGAAAGTGACACATGGAATTTCAGTTTAAGAATGAATGTTTTCTTATATTTAATAAAGTTAGGAATGTTATAGAACCTTAGAAAAAAATGATTTCAGTGGGTCAACTGGATGAAGTATGTTCCAAATGATCTTTGTATAATGAGTATGGAAGATTACTTGGGGTTCTCTTTTCATCACTAGAGGTGTAAAATATAGGACAGTTTATCTAAATAGAAGAGAATTAGGAGATAAAATATCTAAAATTATGTATTCCTAAAGTTTAGAAAATGGGAATAATTGGTTTGGGAACCTTGATGAGAAAGGTATTAAGATTCTAGTAGATAAAGTCATACCGAAGCAGGATCAATCGGATATTAGATGATTTGAGAGTTTTATACTCAGGAAAAAATAGAAGGATTATTTCAATATTTCTATAATAATCTTTGAATACTGAAATCTTGAGTTGGTTTATATATATTTTTGGGTACCATCCCCTATTTATTCTTATGGAAAGGTTAGGTACTTTGTTACCTCCATTGAAGATTCCACAAAGAAATTATGCATTACATTATGAAACATAAAAGTGAAGTGTTTGAAATTTTATTCAATGGGAGGCTATTGTGGAAGTAGAATCCAAAATCTAGTTCATTTTACTAATATCATAAAATATTTGTGAGTATACCAAAATTATTTTTTTGAACTATTACAAAAAAATGGGAATATGGCATGAAAATATAGTTCATAAAACACGTGAACAAAATGGTGTAACTAAGATAATGAATTGGAAATTGATGATAAAGAAAGTAAGTATTTATGTTTCAAAATAACTAAGTATTTTTTTGGAATAATAAGTGGTCACAATGACTTAATCAATCAATTTAATTCCTTCAGCACCATTTGTAACAAATTTATTAGAAAAACTTTGATCCAAAAAATGTTTCAGAAGTTTCTCACCTTAGAGTCTTCATATGTATAGTCTACATGCATGTTGATGAAAAATATAGAGATAATATTGACGCTAAATATCTATCATGTTTCTTTTTAGGATATGGAGATCAATACTTTGTCAATCAATTTTAGGATAATGAAAAGAAAAAAGTTTTCAGAATATTTAATGTGATATTTAATGAGAAAATATTGTGAAAATATTGGGACATAAAGGGGGAGGAAGTTGAGGATAAATATTTATCTTTTTTTAAGTTGATCTAAAAGGTAGTCCTAAATGATCAAATGTTTAATAATTTTAATATTTCTATAAATAAAATATAATAAATCATTATATAGAAGTATGTTAAGATGGCTTTGTATAAAGTTTTAAAGTGTAGCCAGTGGAAGAGATATAAATAATATCTAGAACTAGATAATATCACCATAGATTTCCAAAAAAGAGAAGTTATAAATAGAGGAGTACCGTGATGATATTATCAAAAAGTTATAGTTCCAGAAGAAGTTTATTCATTTGTTTATTTTAGAGGGCATTTAAGGATCATATGGTCAATATAGAGGTATGCAGATGGTCTATGTTTCTATATTTTAATAGATTCATGAGAACCATAGTGTATAGAAGAAATGGATTCTTTGAGTGATTTAATAAGGTGGGAGTTATAAATTTAAGAGGATTTGGACTCACTATCTTTGAAAAAATCTTTGGAGCCAATGGAAATACAAATTTTTAAAGAAATAACATGAACATATTTAGGTATTCTGGTCAAAAGAATAAGTATATAGAAGTAAAAGGAATAATAAAATGTTGGTTGTAAAGGGATTTTACTAGAAGGAAGGGATGGACATATATAAAATAATTTCTCTAGTATTAAAACTTATTAACATTTTAATTGTGTCAATTTTTGTTTCTTTCGGAAACTTGTTCCTTGAAAAAATGGATGTGAAGATGGATTTTCATCATGGGTATTTAGACGAAAAAAATTATATGAATCAACCTATTGGTTTCATGGATCTTCAAAATTAGGGATTGGTGTGAAAAATAAGGAGTATTTATGGTTTTAAATAATCACCAAGATGTTGGAATCAAAATTTTGATTCCTTTATGAAGGAGAGAAGTTCCATATTAAGTAATTGCAATAACTCGTGTTATCTAATGGTGTTTAGTGAAAATAAATTTATAATTTTACTTTTCTGCATCGATGATATGCTATTGTTAGGTCATAATATTCATCTAATTTGGAATTTAGAGGAGGATATTACAGAAATGATTAAGATGAAAGATCGTGGGAATGAAAATAAGATATTGGGAATAAGGATTGAATGTTATTGCAAAATAGGATGTTTGGTTTTAACATGGATAAATTAAATCTATAAGATCATTGAGTGATTAAAAATGAGTGGATGTAATAAATTTTTAACTCCACTTGTTGGTCATTTTAAACTATTAAATTATTTTCCACCACAAATAGAATAATAAAATAAGTATATGGATAAAATTTTTTATGCCTCAACATTTAGAAGTTTTATGTATATTATGGTGAGTACATGTTTGAAAATTTATCATCTAGTTGGAGTGGTCATCCAGTTGATGGGAAATCTTGGAAAGTTTCTTTAGGAATTAATTAAATGGAGTATTTGATACCTCAAAATAATGGAAGGAACAAATCTTTTTTTAGGTGATGATGATCTATTACTTGGGTTCATTAATGAAAACTTTGGGATGATTCAGATTATCGAAAGAGCATAATCAGATATGTTTACGCATCTAGAGGAACTATGGTAAGTTGGGTGTCTAGGATATAACCAATTATTTCACTTTCTACAATAGAATCATATTATGTGATAGTATTAGAAGAAAGTAAGGATATGGTATGGTTAATATGTTTTGCTAAATAACATGGATACATCTAGTTGAAAGGTTTGTTATTCTATGATAGTAAGGGTTAAATTCATTTGGAAGAGAATCCAATGATTTATTCTAGAACTAAACATATTAATCTGAAGTTCCATTAGTTCTATAAGATATTGGAGGATGGTGGGTTTGATTTATGGAAGGTAAATTGGAAATAGAATCTAGTGGATATTTTTACCACGAGTTTGGGTCTAAAAATATAGAGGCATCATAAATCCTCATTTGGACTTGGGTGGGCAGAAAAATGTAGAGGATCTTTATCCTCAATCGAAGTTGACGATGATGTCAAGGTATTCTCTAAATAAGTATTCAGTTAAGATATATTTGCGAATATGAGGCCTAATTTATTTTATCAGAAGGAAAATCTATTAGGAGTAGTTCTACAAGTTCTTCAGTTTATTGTAGTTGTGGTAGCAATAACATGTTTTTTTAGTGTTCTAAATTTTAGTTTTTGGAAAAGGGATTTTTCATAATGGGATTTTTCTTAATGGGTTCAATGCAAGATATTTCATTTAAGAAGATTTATATTATACTTTTTTAAGTGGATGAGTTCTCATTTCTACTATGTTTAATGGTTTACCAAGGGTTGCAGTAACACTAAAGATTTCTATAGGATATCAGTAGTGGGAAAAATTAAAGAGAGGGACTCCCATATTTTTTCATTCTCGGAGCAACTGGATGATAGAAGCCGCTATCTATAAATAGAGGTGGGGATTCCTATGCTGTTTTAGTGTGGGTGGATAATTTATATTACATTCCTTTAGTAATCCAGAGTGACTCTTTAGTCACTAAATTCTCAAACTTTTATTTTCATAGAAATTAAATGAAGAAAAAATCTCCCATTGATGTAGTAATATTATTAAGAACCATGTGAAATCTACGTGTTATTTTACTTACATATATTTACATTAAATTTCATGAATTTTCTATATTTTGGAATGAATAGGTTTAAATTTTGGTTTTTAGTTTATTGTGGTTATTTGGGTGGACGTAGTTTCATTGAAGTTCCAATATATTAATTTGGGAGAGTTCCATCTAGAATTTGTTTCTTCCAAGTTATTCCAAAACAATTGCTTCTGATTTTAATTCAAGATGATAGTGCAGTTAAAGAGATTCTCAACAAATATACCCCCATATTAGGGTATGGAATAAAAATTAAATAACTAAATGTAATATATTATAGTAAATAATCAAAGAATGTGGAATAATAAACAATAACTATATTATAATAAATAAAATGTGGGAATACCTTCATATAGACACACGATCATAGCAGTATACATTGACACTTATCACCCACTAGGTTGATCAAATATGTAAATAAATAAAATAATAAAAATGAAATAGATATTCAACTACCATCCCCAAGCCTCACATTTTCCAAATCATATGTACCATCCAATATATCCTTCTTGATCATGTAACATCGAGAATTTTCCATGCTGAAATCCATGATGAATGAGATATGCTCGGGTATCCATGTTTCATGGATTCTCAAGAAGGGTGTGAGTAAAAATTGATAGGGAATCACTAATATGGTCTCTTACATAACCACTAAAGTAGTTTATGTTCATGGAACATACTTGGTTGAATAAATTGATACAATGTGGAAGTATAAATAAATTAAAATTATCAATCCTAACATTCTAACGTGACACTTAGGATCTATTATACCTACTTCATCTAGTGTTAGATTCCTCTAATGATGTCACATCAATCACCCAAGGGGATCAAGTCCTACTCTAGAATCAGTTACCAAACATCAAAAATGCTTCATCCAATAATGGGGTTTTTATGAACATACATAACCACCCAAGGAAAATATACCCATCCCCAGAACATATGAGAACCACCCAAGAGAAATATACTAATCACCAAAACATAGAGAAACCACTGGGGGAAATATACCCATCCCTAAAGACATCTTATACCCCATTCCATATCACACCATGAAACATATCATACTCAGGGGTATCCCTCCCTAGATCCATACCTTCCATGGTTCATAGCTCATAAAAAACTATAATAATCATACACTTGGGGGTCACATCCCCTACCTAGAAACAGGTATCAGTCCATCATTACCTTGAGATACATACCTCATTGTGATGCCTGAATCCACATGTCACATGAATCACATAATTAAATATATATACATTCCATATAAATCACATATACCCTAGGGAAATTTTTTTTGACACCTTGTACAATATTCACCCAGGGTATCCCACCATAGAACCTCATATATATCACAAATACATGAGGTCATAACACTTCCTTGGAAACTTATGTCAAACAAAATTGGTAGGTTACTCCCCCAAACCCATCACATGTCACTTAGGATTTCCAACCAAGGGAAAAACCTAAACTAGACATAGCATCCAATGCTATACTACCACCATAAATCCTAAAGCTCTAAAGTAACACCTGATCCTGATGATATCAAATATATTACACTAACCCTATATAGGATCGAAATATCACTAGGGAACCCATATAGTTACCTTGGGTCTCATCAAAACACATACACCTTACATAGGCTCCTTGTTCGTAAATTCATCCTTCTAGCCAAGCCTGTCACTCAAAGGGAATAGCATCCCTCATCATCATTATACTCACATAACATCCTCACTCTCCTCATAAATCATTCCTCAATAAAATTACAAGATCTTATATTACTCTTCAAGATTTATTAGACTCATGAACTGTATATTAATGTGACTTCCTACTCAACCCATCAATAATAGCTTCACCCTTCCTAGTTTATACGAAATCTAAAAGTCATAATCATGAAATATTTCCATCCATCGCTATTTCCACAAGTTAAAATTACGATTTTAGAAGATATATATCAAAATATTGTGATCTATAAAGATCATAAAACTCTCATAGATAAAATATGGTCACCACAAATTCTTGAAAAACATAGCTATGGAAATATCAAGATCATGGGAAGTGTAGTTACATTCATGGTTCCATAACTGTCAGGACCCTAAGAAGATAAATTCTCTCTACTATACCAAAAAAACCCAATAAAATTTTTAAAGTATAAAAAAAATCAAACATAACTCCTTCCTCTATAAAGTGAAGAATATGATCACTGACTAGATTCTCTTTTATATACTCAAAAGTAGTCTGACATTGGTCGGGACACATGAGAGCTTGATCCTTCATGGTCAGAGCTATCATATTAGTTATAATCCAAGATAAATCAAGCACAAAGACATTTTAATATCTTGTGACACCAAGGAAACTCCAAACCTCCAAAACATTCTTGCATGATACCTAGGAAATAACCACCTAGATCATTAAATTATCCACAACTTGTAAAGACCCGTAAAATTCAAGGAAATTTTTTTCTTAATTTTCTTTAGAATTTTACAAGAGCGCGGTTTCAGACGGCACCTAATTCCGAGGCCCGGAGTGCCCGGAATCAATTTCCGAAGTTTGGCTCAGGTACGTTCAGTGAACGAACGAGCGGGAATTCCTAACTTTTGATCCGGTGCTCGGAATTAAAATCCGAGGGCACCGATGAACTTGCAGCGCCGAAATTCGCTAAAAGAGACCTTTTCGGAAGTTGCGTTTGTTGCGGGTTGAAAGTTAGTTTTGGGGATTAAAAGATAAGTAAAATAAAATTGTGTGTGAATTTTATTTTATTCGTGGTGGTTAGACTCTCTCATGGGAAGTTGTTGGTGGGGCCCACAACCACCCAACTTCCCATGTGTGGTTATGAGGGAGGTGGGGCCCACACGAGCCCCCACCTTTTCAAATTCCCTAACCCCTCTAAACCCCCTCTTAAATTATGTGGCTCTCCCCTACATTAATTCTTGCCAACTTATCTCTTCATTTAATTTTTGACAACTCTAGATTTAATTAATGTAATGAATTCAACTTTTGAATTTTGAAAGGATGGCAAAGTGAAAATAAAATAAGGTGTAGCTTATTTTATCTTGGGAGTTGCTGTGTTGTGTGGAGAATTGAGAGAAGAAGAGTTCTACACTTTTAAGAACTTCATCTTCCTCCTTGAAGAACGCGAAGGACACCGACACGCCGTTCTATCTTCTCTCCACGTCAAAGAAAGGGAGACACCGCTTCCTCCTCGTTTTTCCTCCGTCGACTTGAGAAGTTTCGCCAACGACGTATCGCATCGGACGCATCCCTTCGCCAACGGATTTGACGAACGACGACCGCGACGCCCGACCTCCGCGGCGTCGTCTTCCGCGGAACGTAGACAAATCTTCGAACCTTATACCAAGGTAGGGGTTGTTGATTTCTTTTTGGTTTAATTATTTTATTCTTGAACGTGATTTTAACAAGTCTAACGTGTGGCTTTGATTTATTTAAAGTTGCGTTATTATTTTAACGTGAGGGGGCCGGACCGCACGAACACGTCCGAACCCCCTCCATCGTTCTTGTGTATTCTTGCGGGTGGAAGCAAGTGGCGTGGTGCCGTCGCATCACGCGGATAATCGTGAAAATATTTTTGCGCGGCGCCGTCGCGCCACGCCGAGGAAGAATCTTCAAGAACGCGACGCCGTCGCGCCGCGTTGAAAGGAATCAAGGCACGACGAAGGGGCGCGGTGCCGTCGCACCGCGCCGGACGATGAACACCGCGGCCGGTTCCGGGCCGCGGCGGGACGAGGAGACCACGGCCGGTTCCGGTCCGCGGCGGGAAGAGAAGACCGGCGGCCGGGCCGCCGGCGTCGGAAGCCGAAGGGGGGACCGGAATTTTCCGGTCCCGTTGGAGAAAACCGGCCGGCCAGCTGGCCGGCCGGAAGGCATTAAACCGGGGGAATTAATTCCCCCGGCCAACACACAAAACCCCCCTCTTTATGAGGGGGGCGGTTCTTTGAAGAGAGGGGGGCAGCCGGCCCCCCGGTTTGTTTCCAGCCGGCCCCCACGTGCGGGGGCCGTTTCATGCAAATGGCGCGGCACAAAGGCCGCGCCGCTTCCCAATCAGCGGGGGCTTGCCCCCCGCGTGCCGACCATGTGTGGCTCCAGCCTCCGCGGCCGCCGCGCCGCCGCCGCGCCGCCCCAGGGGGGGTCGGGCCGGGTCGGCCCGGACCCGAACCCCCCCGTTTCGAACCAGAATCGGTTTTTGGGCTATATCTTGAGCCTCGGACCTCCGATCGACGAACCGTCTGCGGAAACGCGATCCTTGGATCGAGACGGTCGTTTCGGTATATTGAACTCAAGGTTTCGGTTTACTTTGAGTTCGTCCAGGTTGGTTCGTTCACGAAACCAACCGGGCCTTCGGAGCGGAAACGCTCATATCTTGAGCTACGGACGTCCGATTGACGTGCCGTCAGCTGTGTTGTGTCCCTCTTAGTGAGGCGAATGTTTTGGCATACTCCGCCCGAGGTTTGGACGCAGGTGGAGTACGGTCGGGTTGGTTTTGCCTTAAAAACCAACCGGGCCCCGGAGACGAAAATGCCAATAACTTTCAGACCGGGCGTCCGATCGACGCGCCGTCTGTTGCGTTGAGTTCCTATTGACGATACGGAACTTTTGGATACATCAAATCTGGTCTTCGTGACAGTTGATGTATCAGCCTCTCGGCTCGTGGAGCGGACCCTCCGAACGAGCTTTCTATGTGCGGGAACCCTAGTGCTGGCTGCGACTGTTCTACTGCTACGACTACTACTGCTACTGTGACTGCGACGACGACAGTACAGAGATCCTATGTGGATTCGACGACGACGACTTCAGCACTCAGCGATCCTACGTGGATCAGTGCTACAGGTCCTGTGTGGGCCCGATCCTGTGTGGGTCCTTGCGCTCAGCGGTTCTGTGTGCGCCAGCGCCTACAGGTCCTGTGTGGGCCCGATCCTGTGTGGGTCATTGCGGGGGTTAGTTACCTATCGATTCTTCGTGGGTCCGACGACTTAGATGGATCAGTGATCATCTTTATCGTTGTAACAGCCCAAGATTTTATAAATAATATTCTTTTTAATTTTATTAATGTCTTGTGTTGTACGCTACACCAAAAGGATCTTGCACAACACGCATCCTTGTCTTGCCTTGCATTACACGCAATCGCGACCTTTCTCGATAGCGTGTGTAATACGCAATACCGAGTTTCACTAAACAACGATGTGCTATTAAAATATTATTAAAACTAGCCGTTATGAATAGTAATAACCACTTTTTGAAATCCAGTAAATCTTATTTTTCAAAATGAACTTTATTTTTGGATTCGGAGTATCGAATTTAGCCTAAGGTGAAATTTTGGTACTTTTCGGATAACTTTCATATTCTGATGAATAGTGAAAATTACTAAATTATAATTAAAAACAACCTTTTTAATCGAAATAATTAATAGTGATAAATCATTAATTTGAGTGGTTTTAAAGTATATTTAGAATATATTTTTACAATTTAATACAATGTTGGTCATTGGTTGTAATTTCACATTCAAACCAGACATAATCAAGTGTCAATCTATAGATATTGTTTCTTAAAAACACGCTATTTGTTTTAACAGCGGGATTTAATTATAAAATTAATTAATGAAACTTCTATGTTATGAATTTGGTAAAATAGACTTCATTTTTGAATTCGGAATATGAAATATAGCTTAGGATGAAATTTTGGCATTGTTCTGAAAAACATCAATTTTTGATGAATAGTGAAACTACTAAGTGGTAGTTAAAAAACTGAATTTTTCATAAAACTTAATTTTACCGCTTCTGTGAATGAAATTTCAAAAATCCGAGAGACACGGTTAATATCAAGGACTAAAATGTGGTTCAATGAGATGAAAATAATTTTTTGGTGAATAGTAACTTTTTACTTTTTTTACCGCGGTTAATAGTAAATAGGGTAACTAAGGGTAAATATGATATTACTATTACCCTAACACATGTCCTAATTCTATTGGACAAGTGTAATTCGACCAAAAACAAACTTAGGAATAAAATATGACCATTTAGGCCCACTTGGATTAGATTAGGACATTTATTATTAATTTATTTAAAGAAAGGTTAAAATAGTTAAAATCAAAGTTTAATAAGTAAATCATTTTTAATATGGGGTTATACATAAGATAAATTATACTATAAATATTCATTAGAAAGCTAAAAAGATTTCCTACATAATGGTATTTTATTTGTAAATTTTAGACATCAAATAATTTAATTAATTTATGACACAAAGATGATGCAGTAATTATCTTATTTATGAAATATTGACATAATTGATGTTATAAACACCAAAATAAATGTAATTTGAGAATTTTTATGAATTACACTAATTTTATAGGTTACTATGATATATTAATGTTGATTTAATCAACTTGGTTAGAACATTTAATTCTGTTATTACTTTCACAAAAATCATATATCAAATAGTGTCAAAATTGACACAAAATAGTTTTTAAATCAAATATTATATTATTAATTGTTATTTTATTCCTAAAAATCTAAGGTTCGGCCAAATGACTTAGATAAGGATATATATATTAATAATAAACAATTTGGGGTTCGTTTGGCATGTTATAGTAAGTGTATTAACCATATAGTGAAAGAAAACAAAAAAAAACACGGTAAAAGTCAAATTATTTAACTTAGAGTTAAATCTAATTGATAAGGTTTAAAATAAGATCCAAACATGTCTAAATTTTATTGGTTGATGAGATTACAACTCTATCTCATCTAAGCTTCGAATATGAGTCATTTTTGGAGGTTTTTAAGTGGGGTTAGATTTATTATAAATTAATATTTTTAAGAATTCCTAAGGTGCCCCTCTCCTCCCCTATAAAAGGACACCTCCTCCCCCTCCTCCTCACACCAATTTGAGCACTCAAGCTCTGCCAACCCCTGCCAATTTATCCTCTCCACTTCCCTAGCAACATCCTAGAGTTTCTGGTCTTCCTCAAAGACCAATTTTAGTGCCCTAAGAGGAGGTCTCAAAGAGGCACTTCAAAGAAGAGGTAATTACCGTTACCAATTCTTTCATCTTTATTTCTTCTTCCACTTATTCTTCTTAGGTTGTTTCATTATGAAGTAATAACATCAGTATCACTCATATACTAATATGTTATTATAAGTATGAAACAACCCTATTTCACCATCTATCCATCCTACGGAAAAAGAAATCACCGCGCGTGCGTACGTACGGAATACCGTCTCCACGCCGTGGTGTAATCTATTTTCCACCACCACCTTACATGGATGGGTATAATGGTGTAAAGAATAACTATACATAGTTATTACAACATCATATTGATTCTGATATATTGTATAATACACTCCAATTCAATTCAATATTTATAGAAATGATATCATCGCTCGTGCGTACGTACGGAATACCGTCTCCACGACGCGATGAGATTCATTCTCCATGTTAACCATTTAAGAATGATTATAATGTATATATAAGAAATAATAATGAAATATATGACATTATAAAGCTACTGGATTTATGTATATATATACATATGTATGTCATCTACTTACTTCCATTTCAAGACAATAAGGAAAGGAAAACAGCGTTCATGCGTACGTACGGACTACCGTCTCCATGAACGGTGTTTTTCATTTTATTTATCTACCTATTATATATATATATATATACTGAATATATATGATATATAAATCATATTTTATATTCTGGAAGTAAGTAAATCATGATATAAGTAATAATGATGTCAAGAACAACAAGTCAAAACACCTACGATAAATGAAACGATTTTACCCAAAACGCTTCTTTAACATGGAATTTACAAAAGAACGGGTAATATAATGTCATAAGTGAACCATATATGATATAATAACAATGAATATGATTCTGTAATAAGTCAATAACACGATTTAAATCATTATACAGGAGGTTCGGACACTTACAAAGCAAGTCGGACCTAAGGTAAGGGAAATATCACAATCTCATTTTTATCCGAGATTGTTTATTCGTAAGTATTTACTGGGGTGTATTTTATCATCCACATCCATGTTCTCTCAATATGTAATATTATTTCCATCCACCTACAGTTTTTTAAATCCAATTTTACCCTTCTATGAGTTTTTAGTAAAGGATATGAAAGGAATCTTTTTTCGTTTTTCGTACGAGGTACTTTTTGACTTTTCCGACAAAAGTACGAAGAATGTTTTTTTTAACTTATACGGCACGAACGGATTTATACTGTTTTATAAAGCCTTATTTTCATGAAGCTTCCTCTAAAAGATTTCATGACTATTTTCAATAAAATCTATTTCTTTTAAAATTGCATGATGTTTTGTGAAAAGAAATTGATTTTGAAGAAGAAAGGATATTTTCCTCAAGAATTCAATTCAAGTGTTTTATCAAAATTATTTTCCATATAAGATAATAAAGGGTTCTGTTTCTATCCATATTTTTACATTGATTTGACTATGTTGTGATGAAATTATGTTTATGAATTCCTTTATCTTATATGAATGGTTTTATGATGTCATGTTGTTTAAGAATCCCATTTTTATTACATGGGTTATGCAATGATGTATGATTTATGATTTTGTGGCACACATAAGAAAGGATTCATTAAGAGATGGGTGGGACCTATATCTCCCTCCAATGCATTGGGTAAAGATTTTATATCTCATGAGATAGAAATGGCTGGAATGGTAGGTTATACCGGTTCAGTGAAACAGGACTGAAACGAGGATTACTCGATTCAGAAAGGGACTTTGTCCACTAAGATAGTCTTGGCAATGAGTCTTGACTAAAAAGAAATGATTCTCTATGATTATGTGCGTATGCCACAATGAGTAATGTTTTAAGTTATGATTTCATTTCACTACTATGATTTATCCCATGTTATGAAATTATGCTCTCTTTTGCAGGTTAAGATTTCCAAAAATGTTATGTTCTTATGAAAATTATGTGATTGATATTTCCTTTGTTTACCCTTACTGAGCATTTGAGCTCACCCTTTTATGTTTTCTTTTCCCCAGGATATAAAGAAAGTTTTTAGGTAAAATAAAATGGAAGATCTTTATGGGAGATGTTGAAGATCTTTCCCCACGATTAGAAGATTATACTCCGAGTTTCCAAAGACACTAAACTATTACGGTCCTTGTGTGTGTGTTTTTGTTATGTACTAAGTATTCCGCAAAAGTAATGTAATGTCCATGTACGTCAGGCTTCGGGTCTCTACAGTTGGTATCAGAGGAAAGGTTTAGTCAACCTTTGGAAACTAGGATGCGAAAACGTTAGTGAGATCCCTAGAGATATTTCTAAGGTATGTCTAGGGATTCCCCTAAGGATAAGTATACGTATAGGATATAGTTCTAGAACTATGGTAACGATATTAGATTAAACCAAAGATGATAGATATTTAAGTTACTCCCCCTTTATTATGATTTTTGCATCTAACACTATTCTGTTTGGGTTTTAGAAAATGGCTGGAAACAAGATGATTCACAATAATGGAGGATATGATGGACAATGGAATGATATTCTTCATGAGCAACCAAATGAAATGGGATTTGGAAGTCCAAACATCATTATTATGCCGAATCAGCAATCTCATAATATGATCAATAAAGTAAAATTTGTTAAGTTTCCTGACTCGACTAATAAGAGAAAGATGGAGTTTCATGATGATCATAGAGGAAAGAAAGTTCAATTTCCCCTATGTAAATCATGTGGGAAGAGGCATCAAGGAGAATGTTTCAAGGGAACTGGAAGATGCTTTGGGTGTGGAAAAGAAGGACACAAAGCAAGTAAGTGCAAAGGAAAAGGGTCGGTTAACACCATGGATGAGGATAATGGTAATGCTACGACATCAAAAATGGTTAAGTGTTTTAAATGTGGAATGTATGGGCATTATGCAAACAAATGCCCTAAGGGAAAGACTCATGAAGAGAATCAGTATGGTCATATGGGTAGTATTTATGTGGATGATGATGAAGATACTACAAATGATATGTGAGATGAAAGAATTTTTCAAGCTCGGTCAATGGTTTTAGAATGTAGTGGAATGATTACATGTTTATCATGTGTAATTTTGGAATAAAGAGACATCTATGGATTGTTACACTGTTGTCTTTCCTTGTGTTTTGAAAGTGTATGATTAATGTTACCAGTATCCATGAAAGGTTATTCAGATATTTTTTGGAATGTAGATGATATGCGCATAATGAAGGGATAAGGAGAAAATTAAATGTTTGATAGTATTCATGAGCTCATGATTGATATAAGGACTAAGTGATATCATGGTTTGAGTATATAGAATTTTGAGGATTTCGGTATGTGAAAAGTGTTAACTTTTAACTGCATTCAAGTTTTCACTAAGGTTCAATGGGTATTCAAGAGAGTACAAGATTAAGGCCTTTGAATGTTTGGAATGTGACCAACAAGATATATCTTATGATATATGGGGATCAACGATGGTATTAAATCTCTGGTAATCGTTTTCACTATGTTATGAGAATGGACTGCAGTATTATGGATAAGCCTAAAGATTGGAATGGATTATGTTGGACATAAGTTAGTATTGTTTAAGGATAGAAGTTTTTTCGATATTATTGATGGGATGTTATAGTAATATAGTTTTATAAAAAGGACAACCTGCAGGACGGGCGACAGCCCATCGCTTCGGACAAGGCTGTAGGAATCGAACCCACAACCGAAGTGCGACTGGCCTTTATCTCCTACCACTGGCCTACAGGAAGTCCCTGTTTAGTAGAAACTAGTTTTATTATATTAAGCAGTATGATATATGAATTATAAGTCCATTTTAGGAACCATATATGATTAATCTCACTATAGATCGATTTATGCATATAATTTTTGCTAACCTTTTGTTTGTGACAGATGGAATGACCCGTCATTCTATCACATGATCTGCTAACACTTCACGAATAACAAATTCAACTTCATTTATTTAAGAGATGAAGTGGAAATTGTTCAAGGCACGAACAACAGTGAGATTGTACCAAAATAAAGTAAGTATTTATTCTAATTCAAATTTTCAACTTTAGGGAAATGATCTTGAAAACCAAAAATGTTGTCCTAGTGATCTTATACCTGATGAATCAGATGGTACCTTAGATCGTCACAAATTTATGGATTTGTGATTACTGGATTTTCCATAGCCATGTTCTCTACCACTCTCCATCAGAACATGATGGTTAGATTTCTCTTCCACCTATGTGGAAACCTAGTGAATAGTTTATTTGGGTAATCGTTACATTTCATACTTTAGTTTTTAAAGCCAAGTTTTGGTATTCCCTTTTACGATGTGGGTTTCTATTAAAGAAACTTTCAAATAGTAAACCATTTATAACCCGACGAATTTCGAGGGAGAAATTCATTTTAAGGGGGGTAGAATGTAACAGCCCAAGATTTTATAAATAATATTCTTTTTAATTTTATTAATTTCTTGTGTTGTACGCTACACCAAAAGGATCTTGCACAACACGCATCCTTGTCTTGCCTTTCATTACACGCAATCGCGACCTTTCTCGATAGCGTGTGTAATACGCAATACCGAGTTTCACTAAACAACGATGTGCTATTAAAATATTATTAAAACTAGCCGTTATGAATAGTAATAACCACTTTTTGAAATCCAGTAAATCTTATTTTTCAAAATGAACTTTATTTTTGGATTCGGAGTATCGAATTTAGCCTAAGATGAAATTTTGGTACTTTTCGGATAACTTTCATATTCTGATGAATAGTGAAAATTACTAAATTATAATTAAAAACAACCTTTTTAATCGAAATAATTAATAGTGATAAATCATTAATTTGAGTGGTTTAAAAGTATATTTAGAATATATTTTTACAATTTAATACAATGTTGGTCATTGGTTGTAATTTCACATTCAAACCAGACATAATCAAGTGTCAATCTATAGATATTGTTTCTTAAAAACACGCTATTTGTTTTAACAGCGGGATTTAATTATAAAATTAATTAATGCAACTTCTATGTTATGAATTTGGTAAAATAGACTTCATTTTTGAATTCGGAATATGAAATATAGCTTAGGATGAAATTTTGGCATTGTTCTGAAAAACATCAATTTTTGATGAATAGTGAAACTACTAAGTGGTAGTTAAAAAACTGAATTTTTCATAAAACTTAATTTTACCGCTTCTGTGAATGAAATTTCAAAAATCCGAGAGACACGGTTAATATCAAGGACTAAAATGTGGTTCAATGAGATGAAAATAATTTTTTGGTGAATAGTAACTTTTTACTTTTTTTACCGCGGTTAATAGTAAATAGGGTAACTAAGGGTAAATATGATATTACTATTACCCTAACACATGTCCTAATTCTATTGGACAAGTGTAATTCGACCAAAAACAAACTTAGGAATAAAATATGACCATTTAGGCCCACTTGGATTAGATTAGGACATTTATTATTAATTTATTTAAAGAAAGGTTAAAATAGTTAAAATCAAAGTTTAATAAGTAAATCATTTTTAATATGGGGTTATACATAAGATAAATTCGACTATAAATATTCATTAGAAAGCTAAAAAGATTTCCTACATAATGGTATTTTATTGGTAAATTTTAGACATCAAATAATTTAATTAATGTATGACACAAAGATGATGCAGTAATTATCTTATTTATGAAATATTGACATAATTGATGTTATAAACACCAAAATAAATGTAATTTGAGAATTTTTATGAATTACACTAATTTTATAGGTTACTATGATATATTAATGTTGATTTAATCAACTTGGTTAGAACATTTAATTCTGTTATTACTTTCACAAAAATCATATATCAAATAGTGTCAAAATTGACACAAAATAGTTTTTAAATCCAATATTATATTATTAATTGTTATTTTATTCCTAAAAATCTAAGGTTCGGCCAAATGACTTAGATAAGGATATATATATTAATAATAAACAATTTGGGGTTCGTTTGGCATGTTATAGTAAGTGTATTAACCATATAGTGAAAGAAAACAAAAAAGACACGGTAAAAGTCAAATTATTTAACTTAGAGTTAAATCTAATTGATAAGGTTTAAAATAAGATCCAAACATGTCTAAATTTTATTGGTTGATGAGATTACAACTCTATCTCATCTAAGCTTCGAATATGAGTCATTTTTGGAGGTTTTTAAGTGGGGTTAGATTTATTATAAATTAATATTTTTAAGAATTCCTAAGGTGCCCCTCTCCTCCCCTATAAAAGGACACCTCCTCCCCCTCCTCCTCACACCAATTTGAGCACTCAAGCTCGGCCAACCCCTGCCAATTTATCCTCTCCACTTCCCTAGCAACATCCTAGAGGTTCTGGTCTTCCTCAAAGACCAATTTTAGTGCCCTAAGAGGAGGTCTCAAAGAGGCACTTCAAAGAAGAGGTAATTACCGTTACCAATTCTTTCATCTTTATTTCTTCTTCCACTTATTCTTCTTAGGTTGTTTCATTATGAAGTAATAACATCAGTATCACTCATATACTAATATGTTATTATAAGTATGAAACAACCCTATTTCACCATCTATCCATCCTACGGAAAAAGAAATCACCGCGCGTGCGTACGTACGGAATACCGTCTCCACGCCGTGGTGTAATCTATTTTCCACCACCACCTTACATGGATGGGTATAATGGTGTAAAGAATAACTATACATAGTTATTACAACATCATATTGATTCTGATATATTGTATAATACACTCCAATTCAATTCAATATTTATAGAAATGATATCATCGCTCGTGCGTACGTACGGAATACCGTCTCCACGACGCGATGAGATTCATTCTCCATGTTAACCATTTAAGAATGATTATAATGTATATATAAGAAATAATAATGAAATATATGACATTATAAAGCTACTGGATTTATGTATATATATACATATGTATGTCATCTACTTACTTCCATTTCAAGACAATAAGGAAAGGAAAACAGCGTTCATGCGTACGTACGGACTACCGTCTCCATGAACGGTGTTTTTCATTTTATTTATCTACCTATTATATATATATATATATACTGAATATATATGATATATAAATCATATTTTATATTCTGGAAGTAAGTAAATCATGATATAAGTAATAATGATGTCAAGAACAACAAGTCAAAACACCTACGATAAATGAAACGATTTTACCCAAAACGCTTCTTTAACATGGAATTTACAAAAGAACGGGTAATATAATGTCATAAGTGAACCATATATGATATAATAACAATGAATATGATTCTTTAATAAGTCAATAACATGATTTAAATCATTATACAGGAGGTTCGGACACTTACAAATCAAGTCGGACCTAAGGTAAGGGAAATATCACAATCTCATTTTTATCCGAGATTGTTTATTCGTAAGTATTTACTGGGGTGTATTTTATCATCCACATCCATGTTCTCTCAATATGTAATATTATTTCCATCCACCTACAATTGTTTAAATCCAATTTTACCCTTCTATGAGTTTTTAGTAAAGGATATGAAAGGAATCTTTTTTCGTTTTTCGTACGAGGTACTTTTTGACTTTTCCGACAAAAGTACGAAGAATGTTTTTTTTAACTTATACGGCACGAACGGATTTATAATGTTTTATAAAGCCTTATTTTCATGAAGCTTCCTCTAAAATATTTCATGACTATTTTCAATAAAATCTATTTCTTTTAAAATTGCATGATGTTTTGTGAAAAGAAATTGATTTTGAAGAAGAAAGGATATTTTCCTCAAGAATTCAATTCAAGTGTTTTATCAAAATTATTTTCCATATAAGATAATAAAGGGTTCTGTTTCTATCCATATTTTTACATTGATTTGACTATGTTGTGATGAAATTATGTTTATGAATTCCTTTATCTTATATGAATGGTTTTATGATGTCATGTTGTTTAAGAATCCCATTTTTATTACATGGGTTATGCAATGATGTATGATTTATGATTTTGTGGCACACATAAGAAAGGATTCATTAAGAGATGGGTGGGACCTATATCTCCCTCCAATGCATTGGGTAAAGATTTTATATCTCATGAGATAGAAATGGCTGGAATGGTAGGTTATACCGGTTCAGTGAAACAGGACTGAAACGAGGATTACTCGATTCAGAAAGGGACTTTGTCCACTAAGATAGTCTTGGCAATGAGTCTTGACTAACAAGAAATGATTCTCTATGATTATGTGCGTATGCCACAATGAGTAATGTTTTAAGTTATGATTTCATTTCACTACTATGATTTATCCCATGTTATGAAATTATGCTCTCTTTTGCAGGTTAAGATTTCCAAAAATGTTATGTTCTTATGAAAATTATGTGATTGATATTTCCTTTGTTTACCCTTACTGAGCATTTGAGCTCACCCTTTTATGTTTTCTTTTCCCCAGGATATAAAGAAAGTTTTTAGGTAAAATAAAAAGGAAGATCTTTATGGGAGATGTTGAAGATCTTTCCCCACGATTAGAAGATTATACTCCGAGTTTCCAAAGACACTAAACTATTACGGTCCTTGTGTGTGTGTTTTTGTTATGTACTAAGTATTCCGCAAAAGTAATGTAATGTCCATGTACGTCAGGCTTCGGGTCTCTACAGTCGTCCTCTGAAGAAGTATACCTGTGTGAGCTGAATCCTATTGCTTTCCTGTGTGGATTGTGTTGTGCAATCCTGTGTGGATTACGTTTTGCTTTACTGTGTGGAATACGTTTACTTTCCTGTGTGGACTTAGTTGTACTTGGGCTCGGAGGTTAGAGCGTATTTGAATTGATGACTTAGGTATATGTATGGGCATATACCTAAGCAGTGTCGGTTATTACTTCGTGATGGTTACTTTTCTTCGTGGTTTATCCTTTGTGGATTTGAGAGACCTTCAGGGGTCTCGGGGTCCCTACTGAGTAGCTTATACTCACCCCTGCACGGGTTTTTCCCGCACTACGTTGTGTTGGTTGCAGACGACGGACAGCGTTGACCTTAGCTGAGGCTTGCAGAGCGGGACGGTACCCGGAGGTGGACCACTGGGCGGGACGTGCACGGAGCGGGCGGCGGGACCCGTGGAGCAGAGGAGCTATCTGTACCCACCCTTCAGGTGGGATTTCCAGTGGACAGCTCGGTGTAGCGGCTTTTACTTTTCAGTTGCTATTTTCCCCTTTTGAGTTGTACTTTACTTTTAGTTTGGGTTTGTATTCTGGCCCATTTACTTTTCCGCACTTTCAGTTGTACTCTGCTTTGTTTAGTGTTTACTTTCCGCTTGCTTACTCTGTGGTGTTTGTTACTTTTCAAAGGCAATGCCTTCCCTTTTTACTGGGATTTACGCCTTGGTGCTAGTCGCCAGCCCCTGGCCAATGGAAGGCGCGCTTGGGGTAGTCACGGCACGGACCCCGAGAGCGGGTCGTGACAAATTGGTATCAGAGGAGTTTGGTTCTACCGCGAACTCTGATCTTTTCTATGTGAAGCAATAATGTTTACCGTATTGAGTGTGGTTATCAGTCCAGGGAGTCCAGTGTTGGTGCGGCGGCCGACGTATCCGTACACCAGGACCCTGACTTCTGATTTCCGACTTAATGCACGAAAACATTGATTGCGTGTGTGTTTCAAATTTTTCTTTGTGATTACTTATATCAGCTCACCAGGTATACGGTTCTGACCGTGGTGCACTTGTTTCCTTTTCAGGATGGCCCCACGACGGTAGCCAGCTAGGGTTCCGAGAGTCGAGCGAGACGACAGCCCACCGAGCGACGAGGCCTCGGTGCAGGGCCCTTTGCCAGTAGTGGCACCGGCGGTAGCTTTACCCGCCGAGCCCCCGATGCTTCCAGCAGCAGCCGCTGACGATGCACGTCGTCTCAGCGCACTGCATGAGTTTCAGCGCCAGCGACCGCCCAGGTTTCGCGGGGAGACAGATCCCCAGGCAGCAGAGGACTGGATGGAGGCAGTGGTTCGAGTGTTTAGGCTAGTGAGGACACCAGCAGACCTCATGGTGATCCTCGCTGCGAGCCTACTACACGCAGCAGCAGGACGATGGTGGAGCCTGATGCTCCAGGTGCACGATGAGGCATCTCTACTTTGGACGGACTTTGAGAGCCTCTTCCGCTCGGAGTTCGTCCCAGCCACCCTTCGTGCGGTGCGTATCCAGGAGCTTCTTCAGCTGCGGCAGGGCAGCATGACGGTCGCTCAGTACTCGGCGAGATTTACCGATCTCTCGCGCTACTCGACCGACATGGTACGAGACCCATTCTTCCGGGCCCGGACCTTCGAGCAAGGTTTGAGACACGAGATCAGGGCATCGCTGATCTCCCTCAGCATACCGACTCAGACAGGAGTACTGGAGCGGGCCCTTCTGATCGAGAGCTTTCTTGCTGAGTCTACACCAGCACAGCGACCCACCGCAGGGCGGCACGTGGCAGAGACATCTGCAGCAGGCAGTCGACGGATGACTCAGGGGTCCAGACAGACCAGACCTTCAGGCAGACGATCTCAGGGCACTGGCTCAGCAGTGCGGGGCACACAGCGCGGAGCCAGTCTTACGAGAGGCAGACAGTGCTACTCGTGCGGCGGGCAGGGCCACATGGCTCGCGACTGCCCGACCCGCCGTGCCGAGGAGCAGCAGTCGGTTGAGGGACCACCGAGGCAGAGGCAGAGGGTCGACCGTGGCGGTCCGCAGGGAGGAGGCGGACGAGGAAGAGGAGCTGGACGAGCAGCCGGTGGTGGCCGACGCTTTGAGGCTCTACCACCACCACCACCAGGAGGTCCACCCCGACCACAGGGAGCTGGCGGGCAGCGACAGGCACAGCTCCAGGCAGCAGAGGCCTACGACCACGGCGCACCCGAGATGATTCGAGGTACTATCTGTGTCTACTCCACCCTTTCTGCAGTTCTTATAGACACAGGAGCGAGTCACTCTTTCATAGCCGCTGCCCTTGTTCGGAGCTCGGAGATTCCGACAGAGCCGTTGGCTCGATCCTTACGGCTAGAGACTCCTACGGGAGCAGACTCGACGATTACGCACTGGTGCCGGCAGTGTGAGCTTACTCTAGGAGGTGAGAGCTTCGGTTGGGATCTTCTTGTAGCAGCGTCGAGGCCTTACGACGTCATCTTGGGCATGGATTGGCTATCTACGGTCCATGCACAGATTGACTGTTTTAGGCGCAAGGTGCGATGTGTACGCACCGACGGAAGCAGGTTCACCTTCACCGGTGAGAAGGGAGCCTTAGCAGCACAGGATGGACTTCCGCGGAGGAGAGGACATCCCATCACTCATCAGTTGGCTAGCCTCATCCTTGGAGCAGTTGACGTGCGGAGTCCTGGTTTTCCTGCAGTGGTGGATCAGTTTGCGGACGTTTTTCCCGACGATGTTCCAGGGCTACCTCCTCGTAGAGAGGTAGACTTTTATATTGACTTGTACCCCAGGACAGCCCCGATATCCACTCCAGCATATCGGATGTCCCCCGCCGAGCTTCGAGAGCTACGGGTACAGTTGGACGACTTGCAGGGCAAGGGGTTCATCCGACCCAGTGTTTCACCCTGGGCTTCTCCGATATTGTTCGCCAAGAAGGCGGACGGGAGCTTGTGACTTTGTGTTGACTATCGTCGCCTGAACCAGGTGACAGTGAGGAACAATTATCCGCTACCTAGGATTGATGACCTCTTTGATCAGCTCAAGGGAGCACGGTGGTTCTCGAAGATAGACCTCAGGTCAGGCTATCATCAGCTCAGAGTCAGAGACGAGGATGTGCAGAAGACAGCCTTCAGATGTCGGTATGGCCACTATGAGTTCTTGGTTATGCCTTTCGGTGTAACCAATGCTCCAGCAGTGTTCATGGCTCTCATGAACAGGATCTTTCATCCATACCTCGATCGTTTCGTCGTGGTCTTCATCGACGACATTCTGATTTACTCTACGACAGAGGAGGAGCACGCCTATCACTTGCGAGTTGTTCTTGACACACTGTGAGAGAACCAGCTTTATGGTAAGCTCTCGAAGTGCCAGTTCTGGATACGTGAGGTCCACTTTTTGGGACACGTTATCTCTGAGGCGGGAGTTGCAGTGGATCTCGCGAAGATTGAGGCTGTGTTAGCTTGGGAGCCACCCAGGAGCGTGACTGAGGTTCGGAGTTTCTTGGGACTAGCTGGATACTATCGGAGATTCGTGCCAGACTTCTCTAGAGTTGCGGCATCACTCACAGCTTTGACGAAGAAGGGGAAACCCTTCGTATGGACAGACAGATGTCAGCAGAGCTTCCAGGAGCTGAGACAGAGATTGACTAGCGCACCTATCTTGAGGTTGCCTGAGGAAGGAGTAGGGTACGTAGTCTACTGCGATGCATCAGGGACCGGACTCGGATGTGTTCTGATGCAGGAGCGGGCAGTGATCGCCTTTGGATCACGTCAGTTGAGGCCGCATGAGCAGAACTACGCTACCCATGACCTGGAGTTAGCAGCAGTGGTCTTCGCTCTGAAGACATGAGGACACTATCTGATGGGCGAGCGCTTTACAGTCTTTTCCGATCATCAGAGTCTCAGGTATATCTTCTCGCAGAAGGACCTGAACCTGATACAGCGGCGATGGCTCGAGTTCTTCCAGGACTATGACTTTGAGATAGTCTATACTCCTGGGAAGGGAAACGTAGTAGCCGATGCCCTCAGCAGGAAGACGGGCATTCAGCTACTTGAGGAGGCGACGGAGCAGCTAGCCTCTTTGCAGATATCCTTCGTGGATAGAGATGGAGCAGCCTTTCTTCAGTCTCTCACAGTCACTCCTCCACTACTGCAGTGAGTCAGGGAGGCACAGCGTGGGGACGCTGACTGTGAGACACGGAGTGCACAGATATCCTCGAGACAGGCACCTGATGGTATCTCCCTTGGAGCAGAGCACGACATCCTTTTCAGAGGATGTACCATGGTACCAGTCGCATTGCGAGAGGAAGTACTGAGAGAGTTTCACACTTCTCCTTTATCGGTACATCCTGGAGTGGCGAAGATGTACCAGGACCTCAGACGACAGCACTGGTGGCCGGGCATGAAGAAGGCAGTAGCAGAGTTTGTTTCTCGATGCCTTACCAGCCAGTAGGTGAAGGCAGAGCATCAGGTACCAGCAGGCTTGGTACAGCCCTTGGAGGTTCCAGAGTGGAAGTGGGATGGCATATCTATGGACTTCGTGACTGGACTTCCACGCACTTCCAGAGGTCACGACTCTATCTGGGTGATTGTTGACAGACTCACCAAGTCGGCACACTTCTTACCCATCAGAGAGCAGGGCTCAGTAGAGAGCTTGGGACGTCTCTACGTTCAGGAGATTGTGCGGCTCCACGGCGTACCATCATCTATCGTCTCCGATCGAGATGCCCGTTTTACTTCCCGACTTTGGAAGGGGTTACAGGAAGCGTTCGGGACACAGCTACGTCTGAGCACAGCCTTTCACCCTCAAACGGATGGTTAGACGGAGAGGACCATTCAGACTCTCGAGGACATGCTCCGCGCATGTGTCCTCGACTTTGGTCGTAGCTGGGAGGACCACCTACCCTTGGTGGAGTTCACGTACAACAACAGCTACCACTCCACCATCGGGATGGCACCGTACGAGGCGTTGTACGGCCGACCATGTAGATCTCCTTTGTGCTGGACAGACCCTGGGGAGTCAGCACTGGTGGGACCGGAGATGGTCTAGGCCACGACAGAGAAGGTCCAGGTCATCCAGGAGCGGATGAGGACAGCTCAGAGCCGGCAGAAGTCATATGCTGACAGGAGGCGGAGGCCACTGGAGTTCGAGGATGGCGACCACGTCTTCTTGCGGGTCTCACCTCGACGTGGTATTCGGAGATTTGGCTGAGGCGGCAAGTTATCTCCGCGCTTCATCGGACCCTTCCAGATTCTCAGCAGGATTGGTGAGGTGGCTTATCGCCTGGCTCTACCACCTCAGTTGAACCGGGTGCACGACGTCTTCCACGTATCTCAGCTGAGGAGATACGTGCACGACCCGACGCACATCATTGATCATGGGGATCTTGACGTTGATGATGGGGAGACTTTTACGGAGGTCCCGGTGGAGATAGAGGATCGACAGGAGCGGGTCCTGCGTGGGCGATCGATTCCTCTTGTGCGCATCAGATGGCAGCACGGGAATCTCCAGGAGAGCACATGGGAGCGGGAGGCTCAGATGCGTACTCAGTACCCTCATTTGTTTCCCTAGTTTTTGATGTATCTTTACGGGGACGTAAAGCCCTGAGGTGGGAGTAATGTAAAGACCCGTAAAATTCAAGGAAAATTTTTTCTTAATTTTCTTTAGAATTTTACAAGAGCGCGGTTTCAGACGGCACCTGATTCCGAGGCCCGGAGTGCCCGGAATCAATTTCCGAAGTTTGGCTCGGGTACGTTCAGTGAACGAACGAGCGGGAATTCCTAACTTTTGATCCGGTGCTCGGAATTAAAATCCGAGGGCACTGATGAACTCGCAGCGCCGAAATTCTCTAAAAGAGACCTTTTCGGAAGTTGCGTTTGTTGCGGGTTGAAAGTTAGTTTTGGGGATTAAAAGATAAGTAAAATAAAATTGTGTGTGAATTTTATTTTATTCGTGGTGGTTAGACTCTCTCATGGGAAGTTGTTGGTGGGGCCCACAACCACCCAACTTCCCATGTGTGGTTATGAGGGAGGTGGGGCCCACACGAGCCCCCACCTTTTCAAATTCCCTAACCCCTCTAAACCCCCACTTAAATTATGTGGCTCTACCCTACATTAATTCTTGCCAACTTATCTGTTCATTTAATTTTTGACAACTCTAGATTTAATTAATGTAATGAATTCAACTTTTGAATTTTGAAAGGATGGCAAAGTGAAAATAAAATAAGGTGTAGCTTATTTTATTTTGGGAGTTGCTGTGTTGTGTGGAGAATTGAGAGAAGAAGAGTTCTACACTTTGAAGAACTTCATCTTCCTCCTTGAAGAACGCGAAGAACACTGACACGCCGTTCTATCTTCTCTCCACGTCAAAGAAAGGGAGACACCGCTTCCTCCTCGGTTTTCCTTCGTCGACTTGAGAAGTTTCGCCAACGACGTATCGCATCGGACGCATCCCTTCGCCAATGGATTTGACGAATGACGACCGCGACGCCCGACCTCCGCGACGTCGTCTTCCGCGGAACGTAGACAAATCTTCAAACCTTATACCAAGGTAGGGGTTGTTGATTTCTTTTTGGTTTAATTATTTTATTCTTGAACGTGATTTTAACAAGTCTAACGTGTGGCTTTGATTTATTTAAAGTTGCGTTATTATTTTAACGTGAGGGGGCCGGACCGCACGAACACGGCCGAACCCCCTCCATCGTTCTTGTTTATTCTTGCGGGTGGAAGCAAGTGGCGTGGTGCCGTCGCATCACGCGGATAATCGTGCAAATATTTTTGCGCGGCGCCGTCGCGCCACGCCAAGGAAGAATCTTCAAGAACGCGACGCCGTCGCGCCGCGTTGAAAGGAATCAAGGCACGGCGAAGGGGCGCGGTGTCGTCGCACCGCGCCGAACGATGAACACCGCGGCCGGTTCCGGGCCGCGGCGGGACGAGGAGACTGCGGCCGGTTCCGGGCCGCGGCGGGAAGAGAAGACCGGCGGCCGGGCCGCCGGCGTCGGAAGCCGAAGGGGGGACCGGAATTTTCCGGTCCCGTTGGAGAAAACCGGCCGGCCAGCTGGCCGGCCGGAAGGCATTAAACCGGGGGAATTAATTCCCCCGGCCAACACACAAAACCCCCCTCTTTATGAGGGGGGCGGTTCTTTGAAGAGAGGGGGGCAGCCGGCCCCCCGATTTGTTTCCAGCCGGCCCCCACGTGCAGGGGCCGTTTCATGCAAATGGCGCGGCACAAAGGCCGCGCCACTTCCCAATCAGCGGGGGCTTGCCCCCCGCGTGCCGACCATGTGCGGCGCCAGCCGCCGCGCCGCCGCGCCGCCCCAGGGGGGGTCGGGCCGGGTCGGCCCGGACCCGAACCCCCCCGTTTCAAACCAGAATCGGTTTTTGGGCCATATCGTGAGCCTCGGACCTCCGATCGACGAACCGTCTGCGGCAACGCGATCCTTGGATCGAGACGGTCGTTTCGGTATATTGCACTCAAGGTTTCGGTTTACTTTTAGTTCGGCCGGGTTGGTTCGTTCACGAAACCAACCGGGCCTTCGGAGCGGAAACGCTCATATCTTGAGCTACGGACGTCCGATTGACGTGTCGTCAGCTGTGTTGTGTCCCTCTTAGTGAGACGAATATTTTGGCATACTCCACCCGAGGTTTGGACGCAGGTGGAGTACGGTCGGGTTGGTTTTGCCTTAAAAACTAACCGGGCCCCGGAGACGAAAATGCCAATAACTCTCAGACCGGGCGTCCGATCGACGCGTCGTCTGTTGCGTTGAGTTCCTGTTGACGATACGGAACTTTTGGATACATCAACTCTGGTCTTCGTGACAGTTGATGTATCAGCCTCTCGGCTCGTGGAGCGGACCCTCCGAACGAGCTTGCTATGTGCGGGAACCCTAGTGCTGGCTGCGACTGTTCTACTGCTACGACTACTACTGCTACTGTGACTGCGACGACGACAGTACAGAGATCCTGTGTGGATTCGACGACGATGACTTCAGCACTCAGCGATCCTACGTGGATCAGTGCTACAGGTCCTGTGTGGGCCCGATCCTGTGTGGGTCCTTGCGCTCAGCGGTTCTGTGTGAGCCAGCGCCTACAGGTCCTGTGTGGGCCCAATCCTGTGTGGGTCATTGCGGGGGTTAGTTACCTATCGATCCTTCATGGGTCCGACGACTTAGATGGATCAGTGATCATCTTTATCGTCCTCTGAAGAAGTATACCTGTGTGAGCTGAATCCTATTGCTTTCCTGTGTGGATTGTGTTGTGCAATCCTGTGTGGATTACGTTTTGCTTTCCTGTGTGGAATACGTTTACTTTCCTGTGTGGACTGAGTTGTACTTGGGCTCGGAGGTTAGAGCGTATTTGAATTGATGACTTAGGTATATGTATGGGCATATACCTAAGCAGTGTCGGTTATTACTTCGTGATTGTTACTTTTCTTCGTGGTTTATCCTTTGTGGATTTGAGAGACCTTCAGGGGTCTCGGGGTCCCTACTGAGTAGCTTATACTCACCCCTGCACGGGTTTTGCCCGCACTACGTTGTGTTGGTTGCAGACGACGGAAAGCGTTGACCTTAGCTGAGGCTTGCAGAGTGGGACGGTACCCGGAGGTGGACCACTGGGCGGGACGTGCACGGAGCGGACGACGGGACCCGTGGAGCAGAGGAGCTATCTGTACCCACCCTTCAGGTGGGATTTCTAGTGGACAGCTCGGTGTAGCGGCTTTTACTTTTCAGTTGCTGTTTTCCCCTTTCGAGTTGTACTTTACTTTTAGTTTGGGTTTGTATTCTGGCCCATTTACTTTTCCGCACTTTCAGTTGTACTCTGCTTTGTTTAGTGTTTACTTTCCGCTTGCTTACTATGTGGTGTTTGTTACTTTTCAAAGGCAATGCCTTCCCTTTTTATTGGGATTTACGCCTTGGTGCTAGTCGCCAGCCCCTGGCCTATGGAAGGCGGGCTTGGGGTAGTCACGGCACGGACCCCGAGGGCGGGTCGTGACACAACTACTCCTTGCTAAGATATGGAATTTCTTAAGAAATACACATCCCTGGTGACTTTATAAATATTTCAAGGTATCTTAGGACCTCTAAAATGTCTTGTAGATGATTTATATACTCCTCCTTAGACTAAAAATACATAAAGAGTTCATATATTAACACTACCATAATTCAGTCTATGAACTCATGAAAAATGGAGTTTATCAATCCCATGAATGTAGAAAGTACATTTTTGTCACCAAAGGGAATTACTATGAACATGTAGTTCCCATAATGAAACATGATGGTGGTCTTAGGAATTTCTTCATCCTTCACCATCATTTAATAATATCTCGACCATAAATTAATCTTCTATAACTATCTAGATCCCTTAATCAGATCATATTGATCACCAATCCATGGAAGCAGATAGAAGTTATTCATCATCACCTTATTCAAGTATTAATAAAAAATAGATTATCACAAATTTTCATCAACATTATTAAAAAAGACCTAAACAACCCAAGTAAATACATTGGATCAAATAAATAACCTCTAGAGGGGATCATCATTCTGAATTTAGAGCTCTTAAAACTCTGAAATCACCATCCAACATGAGTAAATAGATATCATAGAGACATCTGGATGAAATTTTATCCCAACTCAAATTCATGTTGAGGGGGTAGCATCAAAACCTCTTAAAAAAATTAACTAAGGTACTATTTTAGAACCTTGGGAGACACCACTAGTTGAACCTATGTTATACTCTACACCGTATTTAACATAATATATTATAATGACTTATCACATCTCTAACCAATTTGATAGTTTCTCTCACCAACGAACATGACATGATTTCAGTAAAAATCAAAGGGTAAAACTAGCCTCTTATAGAAATCATTGATATCTTGAAAAAATATATACATTCCATGTTGAAGATGACATTTTATACTTATATCCATAGACATAGAAAATATCCTGAAATTTGATTTTCCCCTAACATCAACTCATAATCCCTACATTAATCATACAAGCTAACTCAATATCTAAATGGAATATTAAACACCAAGGGAAATTAAATAATCTCCACCTCAAGTTACTTGATCCAAGATTAGGGTGGGTTCAATGAAAGAGTTTATATTTATTGAATAAAATAAATCATACACTTAGGTAGACAATAAATAGATATTACCTCACACAACTCCTAGATAACTATGCATTGGTAACCCTTAGACATGCATTTGGCCGTGATCGGTTCCATGAACACTCTAGATATAATTTCTTCCACCTATAAGTTAATGTTATTATATTTATCCCTATTTATGAGTATAATCATAGGGTTTTTGTTGAACTCCTCAAGTATTAATCATGTTTTAATGATCACAAATACTATTTAGTTTATAAACCATGTTAACTCTATGTAATCTATCTTACATCAAATGTTTTGTAGCTTAGTAAAATCTATCCAAATCTCTTAAGTTCTATACACTCAGTTTGTTTACTATGCACTTTCTCTTGATTCACATTATAATGATTTCACTGAAAAATGATTAAGTTTAATTCATTTCATAAATACTACTCCTTAAGTATGAATATAGATATTTTCCTAAACTACGAGACACTGTGATATCCAGATATTGTGACATCTAGACACCGTGACCGCAAGACACTGTGACATTCAGACATTGTGACATCTAGACATCGTGACTGCGAGACCCCATGTCATCGAGACACCATGACCATGAGACACTATGATTGTGAGACACTAGGACAAATACAGATTCCGTGTGAAAGAGACACCGTTTCTATGACATAATGTGACACTGTTTCCTAATATATTTTGTCATATTTCAATTTAATCTCTAACAGTCATATTTTATGATTTTAATGCACTGACATAATTAATGATTCTTTCTAGACATGTCATCATACAGTATGAGGTACGAGGTGAAGAATACATGGAACCTATCAGCCCCAACACATGAAATCCATGATAAAAGAGAAATGCGGCCAAGAGAAATAGAGAAGTGCCACAATACTAAAGAACAATCTGGTGGGTGTGAGCGTGACAACAGAATACATTTTTAGATAATTGGATCGTGCAACTCAACTCTGCTGAAGAAGACATGAAGAATACTGGAATCCAGAGAATATCTTCATGCTGTAAAACACCATGAAGAACACAAGATGAATCTTTCTAACTTCCGACACTCTGATTTTTCATACGAGGACTAGAGGTCTACATCTGCCTCATCTCAGAAGTCCAGAGCTACAAAGACCAACACCCAGAGCACTTCTAAACATATATCAATATTACCTTTCTATTGTGTATCATTTTATTAATTTTCAAGTATTGTGTGTATCTGTATTACAAAACACTCTGTCACCTGCATTAAATTGAAGGATACAAGATATCCTTACTGAAACATTTTTTACTCTTGTTTATACCCATGGATAAGTGTGGAAGAGGTCCTTTTGTGGCCTGGTTTTTTGTACCCACGAAGAACTCTGGGAGAGGTCCCAGTGTGGCCTGGACAGTACTATGTACTGTTATTAACCCCAATCTAGGGTGTGGATCAAGTTTATTTATATAAACTACTTGGTGGTATGTGATCACCATGTGGAGTGGATTAGGTCTCGACTTGAGACTAAACCACTTGTTTCATATCCATTGTGCTTCTTAATTTAGTCTTGTATGTTTTACTGCTTTACTATATAATTCAGAAATCTCTAAATTCACTTTGATAGTTACTCTTGGAATGAAGTTATAATTGTCTTGCCTTATTAAAATAGCTTCAAAAGTAATTTTAATAACTAATATTAAGATTACTGAAAACTAATCAATCTTATATGAAGTTATTAAAAAAGTAAAACTAATATAACAGTATAACCTTGATTAATTGGGCTGTATTTAATCTTTTGGGGAAACATTTTAGAAATAATTTTTAATTAGAAATTTTTATAGATACTCAATTCACCCCCCCCCCCTTGAGTAATCTACTCCGACCAACATTTGGTATCATAGGTTGTTTATTAAGTTTATTAAGACTTAGTTTAACCTTATTCACCTGTGATTGTAGTTGTACTTTAAAGGCCTATAAATTTTTGTTAATTCTAAATTTCTAGCTCTTTCAAAGTATTTATATATTATGGATAATATATTAGAATGTGTTGCAACCAACATACCACCATTTTTTAATGGAACCAACTATGCTCAATTGTAAATTAAAATGAAAATGCATATAGAGAGTATGGGTTTTGAAATTTCGTCTTCCATTATATATGAATATAAGCTTCCTAATACTGATAGAATCACATGGGATGAACCTATAAAAACTGCCTAAAATAATAATTGCAAAGCTATGAATGATTTAGACTTCTCTTTAGGAGATGAACAATTCAATAGAATTTCTGGTTGTAAAACTGGCCATGAAATTTGGGATACCCTGTCTGTCTCACATGAAGTAACATATACTGTAAAAGAAATGAGACTTAATACTTATACTACTAAATATGATAACTTTAAAATGAAACCTGATGAGCCTATATCTGACATGTATCTTAGGTTTAATGAGATTTTCAACACAATGATTTATCTTGGAAGAGAATTCACTGCCAAAGAACAAATCATTATAATTGTCAGATGTCTTCCTGACAGATAGATAGGAACCTCTGTCTCTATTAGAGAATCATGCAACATCAAAAATCTACCTATAAAAGAACTCATTGGGAAACTGATGATGTATGAAGAGGAACTGAAATTCAACAAGGAAGAGGAGGATGAACCAAAGAATAAATCTGTTGCATTCAAGACCACCACCTCTAAAAACAAAGACAAAGGGAAATTGGAAGCTTCTGTAGAAAGTTTTGATAGTGAATAATCATCACCTGACAGTGATGAGGAGATGGATCAATTAGCCAGAAGATTCAATAAATTTTACAATAAGAAGAACACTTTCCGAAATCCTAACTTCAAGGGAAAATATGACCAAAAAGGAAATTGGAAGAAGGACTAGAAAAGAAGTGATAAGACTGATGAGATTGCCTTCTATGAATGTAAGCACAAATGACATATCCAGGATGATTGTCCAAAGCTCAAGTACAAAAAGAGATATGGGGACAGGGATAGGAAGCATAAAAAGGCTATGAATGAAACCTGGAGTGCTTCTAAGGATAGTTCAAGTGACTCAGAAACATCACATGATGAATTGGAAAACAAAGCCAATATGTGTTTTATGAAAAGCACATCTGAGGTAACACTGATCTCTGTTGTACATAATTCATACTATTCTAAAAATGAGAGTGACTCTGAAAATTTGACTAATGAAGAAATGTTTGAATACTATAACATGCTTGAAGAAATATTAAATGAACTAAAATACAAATATAAATCATTAAAGAAACAATATTCTCTTACTGTGACTGTTAAATCTTAACTCACAACTGAAAAAGAAAAAAATTCTCAACTACTCAAAGAAAACAACGAATTAAAAATGTCTAATGAGCAATTGAAGAATGACCTTGAAAATTTTACTAATGAGAAGAATTCCAATACTCAAAATCTAGGAAAAAAATTTCCCCTAAATACAACACTAACATTGGTTGTCAACCCGGAAAAATAAATCTTGGTAGAAAAAATTTTGTTTCAAGATCTATGATATATATTTTTACTCCCAGTTCTGAACATAAATCAACTAATTCAATTCCGGATACACATTCTACTGTTTCAAGTTTTCTTAACCGAATAGATTTTATTTTTCAAAGACTTTAGATAATTCTTATAGGAAACCTATGAGGCATATATGGGTTCCTAATGCACTTATTACTAATATTACTAGACCCAAACAAGTATGGGTACCAAAAACTATTTTTGCTTAATAATTTTGTAGAAAAACTGCTTAAAGAGTTCCTGTAAAAGTGTATGGTACTTGGATAGTGGATGTTCAAGACACATGACAGCAGACTATTCATGATTCAAGAATCTAATAAATATATATGGAGGACATTTCACATTTGGTGACAATTCCAATGGAAAGATAATTGGTCTCGTCCAAATCAGTAACTCTAACTCAGTTTTAATTTCTAAAGTACTGTTTGTTGATAGATTAAAATATAATATGCTTAGTATCTTACAAGTATGTGTTGATGGATTTCATGTTACATTTGAAAATGATGCTTGCAATGTCTTTAATTCTAAAGATTAATTAGTGTTTTTTTCTTTAAGAAATGAAAATGTTTACTCTGTTAATTTATATTCCTTATCTTCTAAAAATGTTTCATGTTTAAGTGTATTTTAGAAAGAGTCTTGTACATGGCATAGGAGACTAGGACACTGCAATATTCAATCCCTTAGAAAGATAACTATAAAAATCTTAGTTAAATACTTATCGAAACTTGAGTTTCTAAATGTCAAAGAATGCAATCCCTATCAAAAGGTAAAACGACACAAAATTTTCTTCAAAACAAAGAAAGAAGTGTCAAATTCACAACCTATCAAACTAGTTCACATGGATTTATTTGGACCATCTAGAGTTTATAGGTTAAATGGGAAGCACTATGTTTATTTTCTTATAGATGAATTTCTAGATGTACTTAGACCTTCTTTCTGGATCACAAAATTGAAACCTGCTCTTATTTTACAAAATATGCCAAGTCTGTGGAAAATCTTAGTGGACTTAGATTCAAATCCTTAAGAAGTGGTCATGGCTGTGAGTTTGAAAATCAAGAGTTTGAATCCTTTTGCTCCCAAAATGGTTATAGTCACAATTTCTCTTCCCCTAGAACACCTCAACAAAATGGAGTTGTAGAAAGGAGAAATAGAACCCTACAAGAGATTTTTAGAACAATGCTGAGTGAATATGACCTACCTATTTATTTTTGGGCTGAAGCTCTCAATATAGCATGCTACATAATCAATAGAGTGTTGATCAGACCTATTCTTAATAGGACTCTTTATGAGTTATGGAACAATAGAAAACCCAAGGTTAACTACTTCAATGTTTTTGGTTGCAAATTATATATTCTAAATAATAAGGAAAATATTGATAAATTTGAATCCAAGAGTGATGAAGGTATCTTTTTAGGATATTCCATATCCAGTAAGGCCTATAGAGTGTTCAATAAAAGAACTAAATGTGTGGAAGAATATTTCCATGTTAAATTTTATGAAATAGATCCACATGAGCCTAAAACCATTCTAGAGAACCTAGAGGGTGATCTATTGAATCTGAACATTAATCCAAAATCCTCAAACCATTCTGTGAAAGAATCTGTGAAAACTTCCAGTTCTAGAAATTCCTTAGACTCAAGCCATAATGAATCTAAACCTGTTGATGAACCTGAAATCACTAGTCCCTCCTTTTCTAGAACTGTTAGAACTCTTAAGAACCATCCTTTAGATATTGTTGTAAGAGACCTAGACAAAGAAAGACAAACTAGATCTTCTCTTAGAAATCAGGTTGAACATCAAGTTTTCTTGTCACAACTTGAACCCAAAAACAGTAATGATGCTACCAATGATGAATTTTGGGTGATGTCTATGCAAGAAGAACTTAATTATTTTGAAAGGAACAATGTTTGAAAACTTGTTGAAGGACCTAAGGACACATTCACCATTGGCACTAAATGGGAGTTCAGAAATAAGGTAGATGAGGCTGGTAACATAGTTAGAAACAAGTCTAGATGAGTTGCACAAGGCTATAGTCAAGAATAATGAATTGATTATGAGGAGACCATTGCACCAGTTTCTAGACTTGAGGCCATCAGAATCCTTCTTGCTTATGCGGCACATCTGAATTTCAAACTATATCAAATGGATGTTAAGAGTACATTCTTAAATGGGTATATAGATAAGGATGTATTTGTAGAACAAACTGTTAGTTTTGAAAACCCCCATTTTCCAAATAATATTTTTAAATTATCATAAGATTTATATGGTTTAATATAAGCTCCAAGAGCCTGGTATGATCGGTTAAGTACTTTTCTTATTTCCAAAGGTTTTACAAAAGGAATATATGATCCTACTCTTTCTATAAAATGAAATTCTAATGATGTTTTAGTTGTTCAAATCTATGTAGATGACATTATCTTTGGATCTTCAAGAAAATCATTATGTGTAGATTTTTATAAAATGATGCAAAATGAATTTGAAATGAGTTTAATGGGTGAACTAAAATTCTTTCTTGGATTTAAAATCTTTCAAAATAACGATGGTATTATCTTAACTCAAAGTAAATATACAAGGGATCTTCTAAAACGTTTTGGATTAGATAGTACTAAAATTAGTAACACTCCCATGAGTACCACTTGTAAGTTAGATCATGATGAAGATGAAAAATCTCACAAATAGAAAATTAACCTACGGCCACGGTTTGGAACCATGGTCATAGGCCCAAAAATGTGGTGATAGAATGTGGCCACGGTTTTGGAAAACTGTGGCTGCTATCTTCATGGAATTAGGGTAGTTAAGGCAATGGTCAAAACTGTGGTAGTAGGCTATACTGTCACGGTTAAAAAAGTGGCAAGATACCCCTTAATGCCATGGTTTAACTATGGCACTAGGGCCCTACATCCACGGTTAAACCATGGTGGTGTGATTCATATGGTATAAAAACCTAATTCAGTCCCCCAGCTGAACATCCCCTTGAACCCACCCCCCCCCCCCAGACCCCCCTGGGCATCCCCCATGCACCCCTTTTAATGCCCCCCCCCCTGCACCCCCAGAACACCCCCCCCCCCTTGGACAGCCCCTTTGCACCCCCTTGAACTCCCCCTTGCATCCCCCTGGACCCCCCTGGGCAGCCCCCGTGCACCCCCTTGAACACCCCGCTGCACCCCCAGAACACCCCCTTGCACCCCCCCCCCCCCGGACAGCTTCTTTGCACCCCTAGAACACCCCCTACACCCCCAGAACACCCCCTGCACCCCCTGGATAGCCCCTTTCCACCCCCTTAAACACCCCCATGCACCCCCATGCCCCCCTAGACACACCCCTTGCACCCCCATGCCCCCTAGAAAACCCCCTTAAACCCTCTTGAACAACCCTTAGACAGACCTCATGCACCTCCTGGACAACCCCTTGCACCCTCTTGAACACCCTGTGCACCCCCTGCCCCCCCCCCCACATGGACAGACCCTGCACACCCCCATAGACACCCCCCATGCCCCCTTGCCCCCCCATTCCCCCTACAGAAATAGCTTGTATAATAATTAAATGAAATTTCATTTGTATTGATATAAACTTCACTATCAGTATATGAAAATAGCATGCTATTCACCCAACAAGATCAAAATAACACATGAAAGCAGTCAGAATAAACTTATCATGGATTATGAATTTCAGTGAAAAGAAGAGAGCAGGAAATTAAATGAGGCAAAATACTCCCCTGAGTGACAGATTCCAATCCCAAGACTCTCTCCTCTATCTTTGTTGAAAAAACCTGGTATAAATATTGAATCACCTCTAAACTAGGAAATATTAGCATATTATAATCTTATTCGCATATATACAATAGTTGAAACCAGCAAAAAAATGAAGATTTAGAAATTATAATTCATCTTGATAGTTCACATGAATATAACTAATTAAAATCCAAATCGAATTTCAACAAACAAAACATGTATTGTGCTCATCGCAACTTTCAAATGATATCAACATGGCATAAATCATGCACATTCCAAGAATACCATAACATTAATTTTAAAAAAATATAATATCTACAAGTTAATCATGGAGAGAAGTAAACATTATTATGGAGTTGAAAATACCAAACATAATCTACAATTTTATCATCATTCAATATTTCATTTCACATTTTCTAGTCCCACCCCCCCATGCCCCCCCACCCTCCCCCTTGCTCCCCCCCCACCCCCCGGACAGCCCCCTTGCACCCCCCTGGACACCCCCTCCACCTCCTTCCCCCCTCCCTACCCCCTGTACACAGCCCCCCTGGACAGCCCCCTACACCCTGCACCCCCATGCCCCCCTGAACATCCCCCTAGCACCCCCCATGGACACCCCCCCCAGCACCCCCATACCCTCTACAGTAGCCCACCCCCTCCCCCTACACCCCCACACCCCCCTGCCCCCCCCCCCCCCCGAACAACCCCCTTGCACCCCCCTAGACACACCACCATGCCCCCCTGGACAGCCCCCTAGACACCCCCTACACCCCCACTGGACACCCATGACCCCCTCTAGATATCCCCCTGGACACCACCCCTACACCCACCTGGACAGCCCCCCCCCCAAACACACCCCCATGCCCCACCTGGACACCCTCTGGACACCCCCACACCCCTCGCTTTCTTTATATGAATTATCATTTGGATAACTATGATATTCTGAGATGATGTCAAATGAGGCATCGCATGATCAAAAAGTGATCATGTGAAGATGTAGTCATCACACAGATTGTGCCATCATTCCAACAATTATGGAGATGCTGAGAATATCGACATTAATAATATCCCGAGATCCTCAGGCATCTGAAGAGGTCCTTGACGCACCTTGAAAAAATAAGCAACACCACCTATATAAACAAAAGATATACCAAGAGTTTGGTTGTTGTTGGTTTTCTGAGAACTCAATAGTAACTCTCAAAACTAATGAGCTCACGTGATTCAATCATGTGAAGAAGATCACACAAAACCATCTTGGTTAGGCGATGGAAAGGAGGAACCCACGAACAAACCATAGTCCCACGAAAGTGATCCCATATACTTATCTACTGTCTTACAAAGGAGAAACCTGAAAGACACCAGGTCATGAGAAGAGGTAAAGGAGAACTAATGGACACACCATATGTCATGAAAAGAATTTATGAAAGACATCATCTAATCATACAGTGTTCTTGAGATCCTGTGAAGCATCTATTTGTTTATGTGAGGAAATTTGGTGATCCACACTTGGGGTCACGCAAAGGTAGTCAAGAGATCACATAACATTCCTTAGATCATGCTCTTTGCATGATACACTGAAGAAGAAAGGAAGATAAAGGTTTCATGCAACCCATGCTACCCATGAAATCCATGCAAGCATAATTTAGATACCCAAAACAAGACATTAAATGACATATAAAGTGATATAACATATAAACAAGTGTGTTATTGTTTCAGATTCCATGCAACCCATGCCCCCTTCACCCTGCACACTCCCCCCCCAGGACACCCCCATGCCACCCCTGGACAGCCCCTTGCACCGCCACCCACCCTGAAGTTTCCCACCCCCTCCCCCTGCACCCCCACACCCCCTCCCCCCCTCCCTTCCACTACAAACTTCCCCCAACCCTGTCCCCTTTCCCCCCCACCCCCTACCCCCCCCCCTGCACACTACCCCTACCCCCTTCCCCCCTCCCCTGCCCCCTGCACCCTACCCCCCTGCACACTGCACCCCAACCTTCACCCAAGCCCCTTTCCCCTGAACCCCTAGAGAGAAAAGATTGATTTATTTCAGATAAAAAATATAAACATCCATCTTCATCCACTACAGTACCATATGAATTAAGAAAACAATGAGGGTGAAAAGACCCATTATCAACCAAAATCTAGTAAAGAAAACGGGTTTAAACTCAGTTGCAATACGCTATAAACACACAACCTATTGTAAAAGAATATGGAAACCAATAATCAAAATAACACATGAAAGCAGTGAAAAATAAACTCAGCATGCATTATGAATTTAAGCATAAAGAAGAGAGCAGAAAAGTAAATGAGGTAGAATACCCCCCTGAGTGACAGCTTCCAATCCCAAGACTCTTTCCTTGTTATCTTTGTTGAAAAAATCTAGTATAAAAATTGAATCACCTATAAACTAGGAAATAGCAGCCTATTAGAATCTTATTCCCCTATATACAATTGTTGAAACCATCCCCAAACTCAAGATTTAGAAATTATAATTTAGCTTGATAGTGAACATGAATATAACTAATTAAAATTCAAATCAAATTTCAACAAACAAAACATGTAATGTATCCATCACAAATTGAAAATGATATCAATGTGGCATAAAGCATGAACATTCCCATAATACCATTCCCCCCTTTAGTTCCCCACCCCCACTGCCAGTTCCCCCCCTCCCCTTACACCCCCACCCCCTGCTAGTTCCCCCACCCCTTGCACCCCTCCCCCTGCCCCTACCAGTCCCCCCTACCCTCCCCCTTGCACCCCTCCCCCCTTCCAGTCCCCCACCCCTGCCCCTACCAGCCCCCTGTCAGTTCCCCCCTACCCCTGCCAGTCCTCTCTACCCTCCCCCTTATACCCGTTCCCCTGCCAGTCCCCCACCCCCTGCCCCAGCCAGTCCCTCATGCCCCTACCCCACCCCCTTGCACCCCCACCACTTGCACCCCCCTCCATTCCAGTCCCCCCTGCCCCTCTTCCAGTCCCCCTCTCCCCTGCCCTCCCCCTTGCAACCCCTTCCCCTACCAGTCCCCCACCCTTTCCCCCCCTTGCACCAAGAACTACAAACATAAGATTTTCTATTTCATCATAACTAGCATTAAATCAAAAAAATTGAATACAATATTTACCTTTTATGCTTGGATATTAGAAAGGTGAACATTATTCCATGATTGGGAAGCTGTTGGCCCATATCTAACATCACTTTAGAGAGTCACCTGCGCAGCTCTCAAAAACATCAGATTCAGGTGAAGTTCTGTCAAACTGTAAGGAAACCAGCAGCGTAAATACCTGAAAGTCGTCATTGAAAAATGAAAAACGGGATTTGAGGGTGAGCATACATTGCTCTGGTGTACCAAAAAGGCTGGTCTCCCCATGGTAAATGTCAGCCTACATAAACAAATAATATAATATGGTAAGATGCATACAACCCTAGAAATCACCTGTCAAAGTCAATTCTGAACATCAAAATGCTGAAGCCAATTCATTCTAACTTCTATATTTTTCTTTATGAATGCAATCTCAATTGCATTTCCATCTACATTGTCGACCCATAGAAATTCCTTATTGTTCTTTTGGAGCTAACTAAAGTATTCTTTTCCTTTTTTAGATGTGGTTGTACCCAACCCACAGTACACAAATTTCAAAAAAAAAAAAGAAACGATGCTTTATTATTTTATTATAGAAAGGAATATTGATTATATAACATTTATGTGAATTGAATCCAAAGCCCCCCCCCTGCACCCCCACCCCCTTCCCCTGCCAGTCCCCCCTGCTCATGACAGCCCCCCCCCACCCCCTGCTCGCCCCCTGATATCCCCACTCCCCCTGCACAAACCTGCAGTATACAAATACACCATACACATACACCTGTAACAAATTGAAAAAACCATTACAACATCTCATTTCCACATAAATAAAAAAACAACTAATAAATATAAAATTGAAATTTTATAAACAATGAAAATAAAATGATAGATACAAAAATTGTCAATAATGTCACTCCAAAATGTCATCTGAATCCTCCTCATCATCAGCACCAATATCAACAGCATCAATGTGTGTACCACCATCAGCAGCATCATCATCACCATCATCATCTTCACCCTCTCCACCATCAGCAGCATCTTCAGACCCTCCACTATCAGCAGCATCTTTAGCCTCTCCACCAACATCTTCATCTACACAATCATTTCCATCCTCATACATTGAGCACAAACTCGATAAACATCCATCCATTGTTATTGCACCCTCTAGCGGAAGTGAAGATCATATAGCTAATATCAACTTGAAAAATTGTTCATTTTATTTTTTCCGCGTCTTTTGAGACTCTCGTCTAACTTATTGATTTTCTGTCTCAAGGTCATCATATAATTGTTCTTTGGAAACCATTCTTGAAATATTTCTAGAAGATTCAATACCTGATGACCAATATTTAGACAACATGATTTTCATTCCGGGTTTACAAAGAACTCTAAAATTGTGCTCGTTGCCACGAACCTGATGTAAATAATCATTTAGTCCAAATGTTTCGGGTTCCTTTTACATTAGATCTTGAAGAGCATCCTATAAAAGGGCATTACCATTTTACTAGATGTAACACCCCGAGATTTTATGAAATATATTATTTTTAATTTCATTAATGTCTTGTGTTTTACTCTACACCAAAAGTATCTTGCATGAAACGCATCCCTTACTTGTCTTACATTACACGCAATCGAGACCTTCCATGATAGCGTGTGTTGTACGCAATACCGAGTTTCGCTAAACAACGATATGTTATATAAACTAGTCGTTATGAATAGTAATACCCACTTTTTGAAATTTTATAAATTTTATCTTTCAAAATGGACTTCATTTTTGGATTCGGAATATCGAAATTAGCCTAGGGTGAATTTTTGGTATTTTTCTGAAAACTTTCAATTTTTGATGAATAGTGAAAACACTGGATTACTATTCAAAAACCGACTTTTTATTTAAATAATTATTTATTTTATTTAAATTTATTTTAGGTAAAAATTGATACATAATACCTATATAAGTTCAATGTAATTCATTGGAGTAATTTTATAATAATTTTATATATATAAAAATTTTATTGAACTTTTCACCGTCTTTTACCCACGTCCTAGGAGAATTTGGAAATTCACATAAAACATAATTTTACCGCTTCTGTGAGTGGAATTTCAAAAATCCGAGAGAAAATTTTAATATCAAGGACTAAAATGTGGTTCAATGAGATGAAAATAATTTTTGGTGAATAGTAACTTTTTACTTTTATTTACCATGGTTAAAAGTAAATAGGGCAATTAAGGGTAAAAATGGTATTATTATTACCCTAACACATGTCCTACTTATATTGGATAAGTTTAATTCGACCAAAAACAACCTTAGGAATAAAATATGACCATTTAGGTTCACTTGGACTAGATTAGGACATTTATTATTAATTTATTTAAAGAAGGGTTAAAATAGTTATAATCAAAGTTTAATAACTAAAACATTTTTAATATAGGGTTATACATAAGATAAATTCGACTATAAATATTAATTAGAAATATTAAAATATTTCCTACATAATGGTATTTTATATATAATTTTTAGAAATTAAATAATTTAATTTATTTATGACACAGTGATGATGCAGTAATTATCTCATTAATGAAATATTGACATAATTGATGTTATAAATACTCAAATAAATGTTATTTCAGACTTTTTATGAATTCCACTAATTTTATAGGTTAATATGACATGTTAGTATTGATTTAATTAACGTTTTTCGAACTAATAATTCTTTTATGATTTTCACAAAAATCAATTACCAAATAGTGTCAAAATTGACATAAAATAGTTTTTAAAACAAATATTATATTATTAATTGTTATTTTATTCTTAAAAATATATTCTTTGAAAAAATGACTTATATAAGGTTATATATATTAATTATAAACATCTTGGGGTTTGTTTGACTTGTTATAGTAAGTTTATTAAGCATATAGTGTAAGAAAACAAGAAGACACGGTAAAAGTAAAATTATTAAACTTAAAGTTAAATCTAAATGATAAGGTTAAAATAGAAACCTAAACTTGTCTAAATTCTATTGGATGAGAGTCTTTCGAACCATAACCACCTTAGATTTTAAATAAATCAATTTGTAGCTATTAAAAACCGAATATGACTTTATAATAAGATAATATTTTTAGTTTTTCCAAAGGTGCCCCTCTCCTCCCTTATAAAAGGGCACCCCTTCCCTCTTCTCTTCACACCACTTTGAGCCTTCAAGCTCGGCCAAACTCTGACAATTTCTCTTCTACACTTCTATAGAAACATCCTAGAGGTCTTTTTCTTCTTCAAATACCATCTTTAGTGCCCTAAGTGTAGGTTAAGAAGAGGCGCTTCAAAGAAGAGGTAATGTCCGTTACCGATTCTTTCAACTATATTTCTTCATATACTTCTTCTTCTTTAGTTGTTTCATTATGAAGTAATAACATCAGTATCACTCATATACTGATATGTTATTATAATTATAAAACAACCCTATTTCACCATCTGTCCATCCTACGGAAAATGAAATCACTACGCGTGCATTCGTACGGAATACCGTCTCCACGCCGTGGTGTAATCTGTTTTCGACCACCACCTTACTTGGATGGGTATAATGGTGTAAATAAATAACTATATATTATTATTGAAAAGTAATATTGATTCTGAAATATTATACATACACTTAAATACAATTCCACGATCATGGGAATGATATCATCACTCGTTCGTACGTACGGACTACCGTCTCCACGACGCGATGAGATTCATTCTCCATGTTAACCATTCATGAATGATTATAAAGTATATATAATAAGTAATCATGAAATATATGACATAATAATGATACTGGATTTATGTGTATATATATATGTATTTCATCTACTTAATTCCATTCAATTCAATAGGGAAACGAAAACAGCGTTCATGCGTACGTACGAACTACCGTCTCCATGAACGATGTATTTCATTCCATTTATCGATCTATCATATATATATGTATATGCTGAATATATATTATATATAAATAATTTTTTACATTCTGGAATTATGTAAATAAGGAGATAAGTAATAATATCAAGAACGACAAGTTGAAACACATAGGATAAATGAAATGATTTTACCCAAAACACTGTTTTAACATGGAATTTACAAAAGAACGGGTAATATAAAGTCATAAGTGAAACATATATGATATCATAACAATGAATATGATTATGTAATAATTAAATGAAATTATTTAAATCAATATATAGGAGGTTCGGATCCATATGAAGCATATCGAACCTAAGGTAAGGGATAATGTGGCAATCTCAATTGTTTTCTATCCAAGATTGCTTATACGTAAGTATTTACCGGGGTTATCTTTATCATCCATGTTCAAGTTTTATAAAAATGTTTTCATGTATTTTTAATTTCCTTTTTAACCATTTTTTACTTTTACTGAATGGTTTGTAAGGAATATTTTTTTTGTTTACCATAAGAGGTACTTTTTGACTTTTCTGAAAAAAGTACGAGGACAATGTTTTTTTTAACTTATACGGCGTGAATGGATTTTTACGATTTCATAATGCATTATTTACATAAATCTTCATCTACAAGATTTTATGACTATTTTCAACAAAATACTTTTATTTTAAAAGTGCATGTCATTTTTTGAAAAGAAAATGATTTTGAAGAAGAAAGGATATTTTCCTCAAGAATTCATTTCAAATGTTTTATCAAAACCATTTTCCATCTAGGATGACGTCATTTAATATGTGTATGTTTCAAGATTAATGTCTCTATGATTTTCATGGTTTCACTTTTCTTATGATGAAATGTCCATTTGTTTTATATGGATTATGAGATTATGGGATGATGTTTATGAAACCCATTTTATTCTTTGGGTTATGATTAATGTTTTAGTTTATTTTGTGTCACAGGTAAGAATGATTTCACTATGAGATGGGTGGGACCTATATCTCCCTCCAATTCCTTGGGTAAAGGTTTATATCTCATGAGATAGACATGGCTGGAATGGTAAGTTAAACCGGTTCAGTAATACAGGACTGGAACGAGGAGTGAACTCAATTCCAAAAAGGGACTTTGTCCACTAAGATGGTCTTGGCAGCAATGCCTTGGCTACTATGGAAATCATAACAAGTGCTGAATGGTTGCCACAATTTCATGATTTATTCTCATGCTATTTTATCAATATTGATGTTCCTTTATGATATATGCCTTATGTACATCCAAGATTTATGTCTTTGCTCAAGGTTTTAATGTCTAGATTTCATGTTCAAGTTTTTTCTTTCAAATGTTTATGGATTGTTTTATGTTCTCTATGTTGGCCCTTACTGAGCATTTGAGATCACCCTTTTTATGTTTTATTCTCCCCAAGAAATAAAGAAAGGTTTTAGGTAAGGAAACAAAAAGGGGAAGATCGTTATGGGAGATGTTGAAGATCTTTCAACATGATTAGATGTTTATATTCCGAGTTTCCAAAGACACTAAACTATTACGGTCCTTGTGTGTCTGTTTTTGTTATGTATTAAGTATTCCGCAAAAGTAATGTAATGTCCATGTACGTCAAGTTTTGGCTCTCTACAGTTGGTATCAGAGGAAAGGTTTAGTCAACCTTTGGAAACTAGGATGTGAAAACTATAGTGAGATCCCTAGAGATATTTCTAAGGTATGTTTAGGGATGTCCCTAATGTTAAGTATAAGTATAGGTCATAGACCTAGAATTACAGTAAAGATATTAGAATTAAACCTAAGATGTTAGATGTCTAAGGTACTCCCCTTTGATTATGTTATTTTCCTTGTATCATTTTTTCCTCTCACAGAATTCTTTTTGTGTTTTAGTCAATAGAGGGAACCAAAAGGAATTCAGTTAACATAGAATCCAATGGACAAATTGGTGACTATGAGAAAAAAAATTGTGTAATTCCTAGAGAGAAAGATATTGTGATTATTCCGAATCAGTCATCGCGATATATGATTAACAAGGTGAAATTTAGTGGTATGCCTAATTCATCAAATAAGAGGAAGATAGACTTTTATGCATGTTCGCATGTTGAGGAGCATAAAGAAATGAAGACTGAGATTTCTAAAGAAGGGAAGAGAACCTTCAGGAATACCTCAAATGGAGGGATAGATGTTATCTATGTGGATAAAAGGGTCATAGAGTGACAGACTGTTATGGAGTTCAATGTCTTATTTGTGGAGAACATGGGCATTACCCAACTCAATTCCCTGACCTAAAAAGTTACTTCTAAATCAAGGAAGGACTTATTCCATGACAATCATTGAAGAGGATGGATTGAAGTGTTTTTGTATTGGTATTCAAGAATAATGTTGTTGAGATACTTTTATGGTGTATTAGAATATTTTTGTATTAGTCTATTGTGGTTTTCAATAATTTTATGGTACCGGTAACCATGAAAATTGATTCAAATATTTTGGAAAGCATATGATATGCACATAATGAAGGGATAATGAGAAAATGAAATGCTTTACAGTATTCGTGAGCTCATGACTGATATAAGGAAATAGTGATATCATGGTTTGAGTATATAGAATTTTTGGGGTTTTGGTATGTGGAAAGAGTTAACTTTTGATAGCACTCATGTTTTCACTAGGGCTCAATGGGTATTCATTTTTCAAGAGAATACATGATTAAGGCCTTCTAATGTTTGGAATGTGACCAACAAGACATATCTTATGATATATGGGGATCAACGATGGTATTAACATGCTTGTTATATGAACTATATGGTAATCGTTTTCACTATAATATGAGAATGGACATCAGTATTTTGGATAAGCCTAAAGATTGGAATGGATTATGTTGGACATAAGTTAGTATTGTTTAAGGCTAGAACTTTTTCAATATTATTGATGGAAAGTTATAATATTTTATTTTTAGAAAAAAAAGGACAACTTGCAGAATGGGCGACAACCCGTCACGTCGGACAAGGCTGTGGGAATTGAACCCACAACTGAAGTGCGATAGGCCTTTATCGCCTACCACTGGCCTACAGGAAGTCCCTGTTTAGTAGAAACCAGTTTTATTATATTAAGCAGTATGATATATGAAGTATAAGTCCATTTTAGGAACCATATATGATTAATATCACTATATATGGACTTATGTATTTTTGATAACTTTTTCTAACCTTTTGTTTGAGACAGATGGAATGACCCATCATTTTATCACATGATATTCTAACACTTCATTAATAACAAATTCAATTTCATTTATTTAAGAGATGAAGTGGAAATTGTCCAAGGAACGACCAACGGTAAGACTGTACCAAAATCAATAAAGTATTTCTTCTAATTCCAATTTCTTCAAATTAGGGAATTGATCTTGAAAACCAAATATGTTGTCCTAGTGCCCTTATATCCGATGAATCAGATGGTACCTTAGATCATCACAAATTCATGGCTTTTTGATTTATGGATTTTTCATAGCCATGTTCTCTACCACTCTCCATCAGAACTTGATGGTTCGATTTTTCTTCCATATCCATATTTTCACCTATGTTCTCCTATATGGAAACCCAGTGATGAGTTACTTTGGGTAATCGTTACGTTTCATGTTTTAGTTTTTAAAATTATTTTTTTGTATTCCTTTTTACGATGTGGGTTTCTATGAATAGTAAACGATTTATAACCCCGACGAATTTCGAGGGCGAAATTCATTTTAAAGGGGGGTAGAATGTAACACCCCGAGATTTTATGAAAAATATTGTTTTTAATTTCATTAATGTCTTCTGTTGTATGCTACACCAAAAGGAGCTTGCACGACACGCATCCCCGACTTGGCTTGCATTACACACAATCGCGACCTTCCACGATAGCGTGTGTTGTACGCAATACCGAGTTTCGCTAAACAACGATATGTTATATAAACTAGCCGTTATGAATAGTAATACCCACTTTTTGAAATTTTATAAATTTTATCTATCGAAATGGACTTCATTTTTTGAATCGGAATATCGAAATTAGCCTAGGGTGAATTTTTGGTATTTTTCTGAAAACTTTCATTTTTTGATGAATAGTGAAAACACTGGGTTACTATTCAAAAACCGACATTTTATTTAAATAATTATTTATTTTATTTAAATTTATTTTTGATAAAAATTGATACATAATACCTATATAAGTTCAATGTAATTCATTGGAGTCATTTTATAATAATTTTAGATATATAAAAATTTTATTGAACTTTTCACCGTCTTTTACCCACCTCCTAGGAGAATTTGGAAATTCACATAAAACATAATTTTACCGCTTCTATGAGTGGAATTTCAAAAATCTGAGAGACACGGTTAATATCAAGGACTAAAATGTGGTTCAATGAGATGAAAATAATTTTTTGTGAATAGTAACGTTTTACATTTATTTACCACGGTTAAAAGTAAATAGGGTAATTAACGGTAAAAATGATATTATTATTACCCTAACACATGTCCTAATTCTATTTGATTAGTGTAATTCGACCAAAAACAACCTTAGGAATAAAATATGACCATTTAGGTCCACTTGGATTAGATTAGGACATTTAATATTAATTTATTTAAAGAAGGGTTAAAATAGTTAAAATCAAATTTTAATAACTAAAACATTTTTAATATAGCGTTATACATAAGATAAATTCGACTATAAATATTAATTAGAAATATAAAAATATTTCCTACATAATTTTATTTTATTTATAATTTTTATACATTAAATAATTTAATTTATTTATGACACAGTGATGATGCAATAATTATCTCATTAATGAAATATTGACATAATTGATGTTATAAATACTCAAATAAATTTAATTTCAGACTTTTAATGAATTACAATAAATTTTTAGGTTAATATGACATGTTAGTACTGATTTAGTTTACTTTTTTCGAACTAATAATTCTGTTATGATTTTAAAAAAAATCAATTACCAAATAGTGTCAAAATTGACATAAAATAGTTTTTAAAACAAATATTATATTATTAATTGTTATTTTATTCCTAAAAATATATGGTTCAGAAAAATGACTTATAGAAGGATTTATATATTAATTATAAACAACTTGGGGTTCGTTTGGCTTGTTATAGTAAATTTATTAAACTTATAGTGTAAGAAAACAACAAGACACGGTAAAAGAAAAATTATTTAACTTAAAGTTAAATCTAAATTATAAGGTTAAAATAGAAAACTAAACTTGTCTAAATTCTATTGGATGAGAGAATTTAGACCCATACCCACCTTATCTTCGAAATAAATCAATTTGGAGCTATTAAAAACCAAATATGACATTATAATAAGATAATATTTTTAGTTTTTCCAAAGGTGCCCCTCTCCTCCCTTATAAAAGGGCACCCCTTCCCTCTTCTCTTCACATCACTTTGAGCCTTCAAGCTCAGCCAAAATCTTCCAATATATCTTCTACACTTCCCTAGAAACATCCAAGAGTTCTTTTTCTTCTTCAAAGACCATCTTTAGTGCCCTAAGAGGAGGTTAAGAAGAGGCGCTTCAAAGAAGAGGTAATGTCTGTTACCGATTATTTCAACTTTATTTCTTATTATACTTCTTCTTCCTTAGTTGAATCATTATGACGTAATAAAATAAGTATCACTCATATACAGATATGTTATTATAATTATGAAACAACCCTATTTAACCATCTATCCATCCAGCAGAAAACAAAATCACCGCACGTGCGTACGTACGGAATACCGTCTCCACGTCGTGGTGTAATCTGTTTTCGACCACCACCTTACTTGGATGGGTATAATGGTGTAAATAAATAACTATATATGATTATTGAAAATTTATATTGATTCTGGAATATTATACATACACTTAAATACAATTCCACGATCATGGGAATGATATCATCGCTCGTGCGTATGTACGGACTACCGTCTCCACGACGTGGTGAGATTCATTCTCCATGTTAACAATTCATGACTGATTATAAAGTATATATAATAAGTAATCATGAAATATATGACATAATAATGATACTGGATTTATGTATATATATATGTATTTCATCTACTTAATTCCATTAAATTCAATAAGGAAACAAAAACAGCGTTCATGCGTACGTACGACCTACTGTCTCCATGAACGGTGTATTTCATTCCATTTATCGATCTATCATATATATATGTATATGCTGAATATATATTATATATAAATCATGTTTAAATTCTGGAATTATGTAAATTAGGATATAAGTAATAATATCAAGAACGACAAGTCGAAACACATACGATAAATGAAATGATTTTACCCAAAACGTTGCTTTAACATGGAATTTACAAAATAACGGGTAATATAAAGTCATAAGTGAAACATATATGATATCATCACAATTAATATGATTATGTAATAAGTCAATGACATTAGTTAAATTAATATACAGGAGGTTTGAATCCATACGAAGTATATCGGACCTAAGGTAAGGGATAATGTTGCAATCTCAATTGTTTTCTATCAGAGATTCCTTATACGTAAGTATTTACTGGGGTTATATTTATCATCCATGTACAAGTTTTCTAAAAATGTTTTCATGTATGTTTAAATTCATTTTTACCCATTTTTTACTTTTACTGAATGGTATGTATGGAATCTTTTTTTTTGTATACCATACGAGGTACTTTTTGACTTTTCCGACTAAAGTACGAGGAGAATGTTTTTTTAACTTATACGGTGTGAACGGATTTTTATGATTTCATAACACCTTATTAACATAAAGCTTCCTCTACAAGATTTTATGAATATTTTCAACAAAATAATTTTATTTTAAAAGTGCATTTCATTTTGTGAAAAGAAAATGATTTTGAAGAAGAAAGGATATTTTCCTCAAGAATTCATTTCAAATGTTTTATCAAAACCATTTTCCATCTAATATGACATTATTTCATATGTGTATGTTTCAAGTTTAATGTATCTATGATTTACATGGTTTCATTTTTCTTATTATGAAATGTCAATTTGTTTTATATGGATTATGAGATGATGGGATGATGTTTATGAAACCCATTTTATTCTTTGGGTTATGATGAATGTTTTAAGTTTATTTTGTGGCACAAGTAAGAATGATTTCATTATGAGATGGGTGGGACCTATATCTCCCAACAATGCATTGGGTAAAGATTTATATCTCATGAGATAGACATGTATGGAATGTTATGTTAAACCAGTTCAGTAATACAGGACTGGAATGAGGAGTGAACTCGATTCAGAAATGGACTTTGTCCACTAAGATGGTCTTGGCAGCAATGTCTTGGCTACTATGGAAATCACAACAAGTTCTGAATGGTTGCCACAATTACCTAATTTATTCCCATTCTATTTTATCAAGATTGATGTTCCTTTATGATATATGCCTTACGTACTTCCAAGATTTATGTCTTTTCTCAAGGTTTTAATGTTTAGATTTCATGTTCAAGTTTTTTCTTTCAAATGTTTATGGATTGTTTTATGTTCACTATGATTTCCCTTACTGAGCATTTGAGCTCACCCTTTTTATGTTTTATTTTCCCAAGGAAATAAAGAAAGGTTTTAGGTAAGGAAACAAAAAGGGGAAGATCGTTATTGGAGATGTTGAAGATCTTTCAACATGATTAGATTTTTATATTCTGAGTTTCCAAAGACACTAAACTATTACGGTCCTTGTGTGTCTGTTTTTGTTATGTATTATGTATTCCGAAAAAGTAATGTAATGTCCATGTACGTCAAGTTTCAGGTCTCTACAATAGATATTCAAAAAAATGTCCATTCAAATGCTCATACGTGTTATGAGTAAAATGTCTACAACCTCCTTTTTTTAATGAAATTTAGACCAAAACATAAGTAGCGTATATCCTTTTATATTCTTTAAACTACTTTTAATAGTTGGTATAACTTATATAAGTATCTTGGGATGTTTTATGGGTTTACAGATATATTAGTAGTGGTTATAGACCTATTTGAGAGTCTAAACCTTATCAATATTTGAGTGGATTTCAGATGTCCTTTTTAAACCTTATCAAGAATTAATCTTATTAAATTATCATTAGGAACACTAAAGAGAGTGGCATATAATGTATTGTACTAAATAATACCATAGGAACAAGTGATTTAATTGAATCATGAATTATCATTCCCTATGAGGAAAACAAAGCTCATATAATTTTCAATGAATGAAACTGCATACAAAAAGCTAAAAATTTAAAAACATTCTTACAATTTTTTCCTACATTGCCTGATTCACAGCAGTTCCATATTTCTTTTTACTACTAGAACAAAACAATAATGATCATGGAACACATCCTTCAAAATTTAATGCTCATTTTTACATGAAAATTGAACATAAATCAATGAAAAAATAAATTCAAATTCAATGTTAAATCATATATTACCTGTGACAGTTCATGATATGGCAGTGTAGTTTACCCCAGAGTATGATTATATATCATGGTGCCCTTATTTTATATATTTATTTCAGATGAATCATATTATTAAACAAAAATAAACAAGCCTTTAAACAAGTCAAAAGGGATAGAAAATCATCATTTCAAGTTAACAATTTAACAAGTTCAAGACATAACTGAAATAACCAAGTCTGGAAAATAAAACTGAACACAATCACATCTAATAAAATCATCCACTACAAAAAACTATGATTACTGAAAAAAAGAAATTTATTAAAAACATTAAGATTGTAAATTACCTTGAAAGAGGAAGAACTCCAATATTTAATTAATTCTTTGTATTGTGAAATTGGTAATTCATTGAATATTGGTTCATTTTCAAGAGGAGGGCCTCTTTTTTTTTCCAGCCAATATGCAGGTCATGCTTGTAGGCCTGCCACATCTCCCATGGTTCCATTAACCTAGATCTCTTAGTGAGGAGACCATCCGGGAAGTTATAGTGAAGGTGAATATTCAAAAAAAATTATCAATAATACTTTATAAAGAAATTGAAAATTAATTTTAAAAAATATATTACCCAAATTTATGAACAATCCTTGTCTTTTATTTCTTGTCCGACTTTTCTCCACTCGATTGGTTGAACCATAACAATATTGTTATGTCTGCTGAGTTTCCCCATGAAACTCCAAAATTCTTTACCATTTTCTTCATTAATTTGCATTTCCTTGTTATACTGAACCATAATTTGCATGTGTCTATTCCACATTTTATTCATCTTTGTATGACCATGTCTTTTAGTAGAAGAGGGTCCTGAAAAAAGAAAAATATATATTACACATAAATAACTGAAATTTAATAAAAATTTATTAATTTCATTACTTTTTAAACATTTATCAGTGTCACTATTTGTTGTTTCTCGATCATGAACACTATGATGAGGGGCAGCAACTGGAGAAGTGTCCTCCATAGTAGACTGTGGATACTGAGGTTGGGTAGGAGGGTATGGGTATATGGGGGAATAACCAATGGAGGTGTACCCTTTATAATAGACCATGGATTCTGAGGTTGGGTAGGAGGGTATGGGTATATATGAGGCATAACCAATGTAGGTGTACCCTGTAGAGATAAAGGTGGATAAGGGTAAAAAAGGATGAGGGATAGAAGAAGATGGACTACCCTGCATGGTAGGAGGAGGAAATTGATAAAAAGGATGACTGCCCATGTATGGATAAGGCATATAAGTGGGGGTATGATAGGAGGAAACTGTCCCAGTGACTGCAGATCCATGGACTGTGAGGCGGTACATGTAGGGGGGCTGCATGTAGGGTTGGTCCTATACTTTGGAGTGTTTGAACCATCTTCAGTGAATGCAAGTTTCCTCCTCGATGATTAATGTTCATATTAAATAATAATTGTGGAAAGTTCATACATAATCAATAAATAAATAAAGGACTCACTGGAACAATCATATTTGTAAGGCCAACTTCTCTAAGTCAGTGATATTTTTCCTCCATTTTTTTCTCCGAAACTCCCCGTAAGACATAATAATCTGTAAATGCCAAAAGTTATGTGAAACTTTTAAAAATATAACAAAGCATTAAATAACTATAAAGATGCCAAAAATTCATATTATTTTTCATTATGTTGTTTACTCGCTAAATGAAAGCAATACAAAAAAAATAAGTTGATACTTTAAAAGTTCAAAAAACACGCACCGGGTCAGAATAATATAATCTGAATAATTTGAAACATGTAACACAATGAATTCTCTGTTATAATTTCTGATTCACAATCTATTCTCACAATTGAATCATTTGTATCATCAAATGATATATTTAACTGAATACCGACTGGTTCATCCAAAACATCACCATCATCCAATACTTCATCGAAAATGTGTCAGGGAATAATATCAACAATAACACAAAATTGTGGTTTTAAAGGATCATTTACATAAAATACTTGTCTATCTTGTGATGAAAGAATATAAGGCTCATCTATTCGCTGCTGAAGTTTCATATCAATCACTCAAAAACCGTAATTATCTATATACAAGCCTCGTCATGAAATTGAATCAAACCACTTTCATTTCATTATAGCTACACAACCATGTTCATAGTAATCTAATAAAAAAATTCTCTCAACAACACCATAATACGACATATTTTCTGATCAAGGCTGTCTGTCTGATGCACTATCATAACAATTAGTTGTAGTGCTTATCATGACACCATCATGCTGTGTTGCCATATTTTTTGCACAACTATTTATAATGAATTTAAAACCATTGAAAACCATTTCTTTAAAATCACGAACCACATTGTTCGGACCAAAAGGAAATTCCCTTATTTTAGCAGATACATCGTCCATCGGTAAACTTTGGACCTGAAATATATCAACAACGAATATTGAAAAACTACCAACGATTTGGTAATGTAAACAAAAGAATTTGTTACCTTTGACTTTAACCAAGAAGGAAATTCTTTGTTATGTAATTTCTCCCACCTCTTAACAGATAAATAGTGATGTGCTCTTTTTATAATTTCACTATGTTCTCTACAAATATAAAAATTTAATGATGTCTGGAACTATAAAAAAAATAACCAACAAAAATATATATATTTATAATTTTACTTACTTGATGTAATCGTCAACCACACCACAGTTAAATAATACCATACGATGAGCCATTTCCCAATCATCCCTATTCAAAGTACACAACTTGTATGATATAGATATCCCTCCAGTTTTAGGCAGTGATGGAAATGTTGGATCAATGGGATCATATTTCTCATCTTTAGTTCTCATTGGCCGATTATATCTAGTGGCGACATTAGGAAAATACATTGAACAAAAATCCATGCATTCTTGTGCTAAATAACCTTTAACAATAGATCCTTCAGGATGATTCTTATTTCTCACATAATATTTAAATGTAAACATCATTCTTTCTATTGGATACATCCAGTGACAAGAAACGGGACCACCAAAAATAACTTATGTTGGAAGATGCACGGTCAGATGGAACATACATGTAAAAAACGATGGGGGAAATATTTTCTCCTAGTCTCAAAGAATTATCAGTGCATATTTTTGTAGTTTTTTACAACACTTTTGTTAAATCTTTTAGCACAAAGATCTCGATAAAGGTGACAAAATCTAATCACAAAAACACTGACATTATGTGATTGTAAATGTCGAATGGAAATAGGAATCAATTCATGAAACAGGACATGGTAGTCATGGGTTTTGTGGGATTTTAGTTTCACATCTCGTCTATTAACTCATTTTGAAATGTTACTTGAATAACCATCTAGAACCTTTAAACTTTCCTAGACTTGAAGAAATTGTTTTTTCTCTGCATTTGTCATCGAAAAAAAAGAAAAAGGGATTTTCCACAGATTCTGACCAATTAACTCAGGATGAAGTCTTGGTTTTATACCCCAATCCATTAAATCATGACGTGAGAGGAAATCATATTTTGTATGTCCCTTTATATTTAGAAGTGTTTCAAGTAATATTTTACACAAACTTTTCTCAATATGCATTACATCCAAGCAGTGATGCAACAAATGTGATGACCAATACGGCAACTCATATAATATACTTTTATTTCTCCAATTATTTATAGAATTCAAAGGAACATTCTTCCATATGTTGGAATTTAACTAACCCTTTCCAAGAAAAAAATTCAAACTATCAAGTTCATTAGGGATATCACACCCTGACATTCGTTGAGGTATTTCATCTGTCTCTATGGAATTATCAAACTGTCTTTGATTTTTTCTATATGGATGATCCATTTGTAGAAATTGTCGATGGCCTACGAAGCTAAAAGTTCGTCGAAAAATTAATCTCCTAGAACATGTATTTTTCATACATATAGGGAAAGATAATATCCCCTTGGTACCCCAACCAGATATCATCCCATATGCAAGGAAATCATTTATTGTCCATAATAATGTTTCATGACACATAAAGTAGTCCTTTCTAAATGCATCATATTTCTGCACCCCAACAGTCTAAAGCTCCTTCAACTCATCTATTAATGGTTGAAAATATATGCTGATATCATTTCTAGAATCATTGGGTCCATAAATCAATGTACTCCTGATAGTAACTGGATTTTTCATACAAATCCATGATGGAAAATTATAAATATGAATGAAAACATGCCAAGTACTATGTGCAGTATGCATCTGCTTAAATGGGTTGAAACCATCACATGACAATCCCAATATAACATTCAGTGGGTCAGCTGAAAAATCAGGATGTATCCTATAAAATTTTGGCCATGCTAACATGTCAGCAGGATGAACTATATCATTACTATCCTTATTTCTTTCATCTTCATGCCATCTCATATTCTTAGCCATTTGTTCTGACATAAAAATTTTCTAAAGTCTGGGAATCAATGGAAAGTGACACATCACTTTTTCTGGTACATAGGATTGAGTTCCATATTTATTAGTCTTCCATCTCAATGTACCACATTTTTTTCACTCATTTAACTCGACATTATCCTTCCAGAATAGACAACAATATTTAGGGAATGCGTGAATTTTCTTACTTGAGAATCCGAATTTTTCAACCAACTTTGATGCCATATAATCATTTTCAGGAATAGATGGATCATCAGGTAGAAATTCATTACAAAGAGTAAGTAGATAGTAGATTTTAGTATTACTAAATCCATACATTATTTTCCCATGATACAGTCACATTAAAAAATCTAGTTGGTCATTTTTCCACATGACTGGTAAACTGGGGTATTTGCATCTTCTAAAAACTTTCTAACATGTTTAATGTCATCATTCCAATAATTAGATGAAAAATATTTTCCCGTATTCATTTCCCCTTCCACTGCTCTACATGAATTTTTGTCTTGAGAAGAAAATAGAAACCGATCGGAAATCAAATTTTACATTCTGATCCTTTCAACTGAATCAATGTCATTCTCCGTTTGAACTTTTCCTCCATTGTGATACCAAACATGATATCCTTTTGGAAAACCTTTTTTAGTGATGTGGTAACTTACTTCCTCTTGTGTTAACCATAGTCTTCTATTGCAATAAAAACATGGGAATCGAATCAATCCACCGTCTAAACCATTGTTGAATACGAAATCCAAAAAATATTCCAAATCCTTCTAAAACTCATCAGTGAACTGATCAACATTATACATCCAACTTATATCCATTATAATTTGAATAAAAAATAGTTAGTAAAATTTTTGATTGTAAATAACAACATTGAAACTCATTCATGCTTAAGAAAAGTAGTATATGGACTCATTTATAGGCTTCTATTCTTTACATGATTCTTTAAAAACATAAGAAATTATTCAAGATAAATGCATCAACTATAACATTATCATTTACTAAAGTATATGAGATCTCTAAATCATAATAATATAACAACTATACCCATATCCACTAATTAATATTTATGTCATGTTAATAGAATACCTAATGAAATATCTTACTATCAATTATTACACCATGACAGGTCAACCTTGGGTTGCTAGCAAGTTCCCATATTTCTAGATATTGGTAAACATTCTAAATGAATCAATCATAATCATCAGTTATTTACATTATCTAAAAATAATATAATAAAATACATGATATACTAATATACATGAGATACAAGGGGAGGTAACAATTTATATCCTAATGAAAATTTAATAATGCGTACAATGGGTATCATTCTTAGATACTTATATAGTGGAAAAAGAATCAAATGTTGGATTCATGTGCAATGAATCATATTAGAATTACACAATTATAGTAGAACATGGGGTTTATATATTAAGTATGGTTTTTTTTAAGAATATTGGGTTGTAATACATGTATAAGAGAGGGTCTGGTGTGCAGGGAGGGGGAGGGGCTGGGCAGGGGGGCTGGGCAAGAAGAGGAAGGGGAGGGGCTGGGTAGGGTGGGTGGGGGTGGGAGGGGCTAGGTAGGGGGTAGGGGGAGGGGTTGGGCAGGGGGAGGGGGAGGTGATGGGTATGGGGGGCTGGGCAGGGAGAGGTGGGGGAGGGGATGGGCAGGGAGAGGAGGGGGAGGGGTAGGGTAGGGAGGGTGGGGGGAGGGGCTGGGCAGGGTGGAGGGGGAGGGGACAGGTTGGGCAGGGGGAGGGGGCTGGTGGGGGGAGGGGTAAATTTTAGATCCAGTAATTCAGGGTTATTTGAATCCAAAATATTCACGAGGTTTAGTGAATTCTGAAAAAGAAGTAATTAGTGCTGCTATATTTGATATATATTCATTCAATTCAAAATAGAGGCATGTGAAAGTTTGGAACTATTATTCAAGACAGAATAATTTATATGAGCTATGTAAAAGAGTGATAAGACCTAAAACAATTGGTTATAAAGATATGGAGTGGGAAATTCTAGATCCATTAATTCGGGTAGATTTGAATCCAAATTATTCATGTGGTTTAGTGAATGCCAAAAAAGAAGAAACTGGTGCTGCTATATTTGATATATATTCAACAAGTTCTAAATATAGACAAGTGGAAGCATTCCAGTATTATTCAAGAGAAAATAATTTCTATTTTAAAGATTGGAAGGATGTTCTATTTTAAAGATTAGAAGGTTTTATTCCTAATCTATAATAAAGTTCAATTTTAGTAACGATTTATCTATCTTATATTTGTATTCTATTTCTACGAAGACTAAATTTCCATGTGTGGAGCTTGAAAGCATCTAGAAAAAGTAATCACTCTAATTTGGTAATCTAAGTGTGATTCATTTGGCCTAGATATTAGTGTTTTATATGAGGATAAATCACATCAACCTAAAGTACCATTGTATCTTAATATTGCTTGAATATAGAGTTTTAGGGTTATAGAAGATAATTTGATGGTGTAATGTTGAATATATGTTCACAAAAACATTAGTCCATGAGATAATGTGATAATATAATGCCTTAATTAGGCATGGGTGAATAGATTAAAGAATGAATAGGAGTATTAAATAAAGTAGAAGTATAGTGGGTGATGTTTTCAAATGTTTTTTATGATACCATGAATCCCTTGAAGTAGTCTTTAGGTTGAATATTTTTAGGATTTGTAAATAATGTTCTCAAAATATTAAAATTTACCCTAAATGATAAATTTCTAAGGACTCTTCGGTTTTGCTGGAGTAATGGATGTAGGATTCGTTTGGGTGGTAGTGTTGTTTCTAAAAGATTGTGGAATTTTGATGGATTTCAGCTTAGTTGGTAATATCCTTTGGCAATTTTCTAAAACAAGGTAATATATTACCTATCATTTCCTTTTTCACTTCATCAGTATCCTGATACATAGAATTTCCAAATTTTTCTAGACATTTTTAGATCCACTAAAACACTTCAAAATATTCTATAATGCTTTCAAAACTTCTTCACCTAGATATAATGATCTTCATCATTATAACTCTATGTAACTAAAGAATTAGAAAAAATCAACTCTACTCCTATAAATTAAATATATTAAACAATTTATCCTCATAAATTCTCAAACAATAGCTTCCTCAAACCAGAATATGTAAACTGGCAACCAAAACAACATTTCCATGTGAATGGATCTTTAATAATAACCATTATTAGAATTTATCAAATGAAAAAAGATCAAATTATGGTATCCTTGCTTTAGAGTAACCCTTACTAGTTCACCTATTGGAATGGGTGAATCACACCAGAAGGGATCCAATAGGGTTCATCCACAACAGCAGGGGCGGGTGGGGTTTCTTCGACAAATATGGAGAGGTTAGGATTTCATGAGAACAGGGAATGGGTAGACTTCCATTGTGTGTGCCTATGTCGTGGGAGTAGGGAGCGATGAGAAGGTTATTCACGAGATCATCGGGGGGGGTCAATCGTCTGGAGGGCTTCGATCGTGGTAGGATTCTATCATAGCAGGCAGGGAGACGGCTTCGATCATGGCAGGCAGGGAGACAGAGATAGCTTCGATCGCACGAGGGTAGGAAGAGGCTTCGATCACGAGAGGATTGCGAGAGGTAGGGAAGTTTGAGAGAAACACGAGAGGTAAGGAGGTTCGGGTTAGTGGTATGTAGCCACAGTATACATAAAAACCATGGGAAAATACTTCTCTATTTCCACGGTTTATAAAACCATGGGAATATAAGTGTGGAAGTATCCATATATTCTAGTTGTGTCTATTGATCTAACCACTTATAGAGGAATGATTGGAAGTTTACTCTACTTAACAGCTAGTCGACCTGACATTCTATTTAGTGTGTGTATGTGTTCTCTTTTTCAATCAAATCCTAAGGAATCTCATTTAAATGTTGTAAAGAGAATTTTCAAATACCTTAGGTATACACCCAATCTACACTACTACAAATACATCTTTTATCAGTGCTAAAAATGGCCTTTAATAGTGCTACAAAAGTGCTATAAATGTCGGCGAAGATAGGGGGTCCCCTTTATCAGCCCTCCAAAAAGCACTGATAAAGACCCATTTTATCAGCGCTAAAACAAAGAGCTGATAAAGGGGTCTTTTATCAGTGCTTTCTTTTTAGCACTGATAAAGGTTAAAAAAATAAAAAATAAAAAATAATAATAAAATCCTTCCAATCAGTGGGGGGGCTTTTATAGCACTTGATCCCCCCTTTTATAGCTCTTTTTCGCCCCCCTCATGCGCCCCGCATGCACCCCTACGCCCTTTATCAGCACTATCCCCAGATTCACCCATGTGCATGCATCCCTACCTCCACCCGGATTTGATCTCAAGACCTCCCCCCTGCACACCTGAAGCATTTGCCACTCCCCTATATTGATTTGTTCTCATATTAGTGATATATCTATTTATTTATATATATATATAGTTATATTTATTTGTATAGTTAAATATATTTATATTAATATATATATAGTTATATTAATATAAATATATAGTTATATCAGTATAAATTTATAGTTATATTAATATATATATATATTTATAGTGATATTAATATATATATTTATAGTTATATCAATATATATATATATAGTTATATTAATATATATATATAGTTAGATTAATATATAGGTATATAAATATTCATATATTTGTATTTTAAATAAAATTGATATTAGTTATTATTTAGATAAAGCTAATATATTTTATATGTAAATATATTTTATTATTTATATTTATAATTAAATTTTTAGGTGTTAATATATAAAAAATATATACATATAGTTATATATTTGATTATAAATAGCAGTGAAATATAAAAAACAATAAATTTTCAAAGACATAATATCAATATGAATGTAATACCTTGGAATAAATTCAGTCCCCACCAAAAAACGTCAGTAATATCCCCTTAAACGAGGCTGAAAATCCACAAAATGTTAAAAAAATCGGGGTACCCCGACTAAAAACACAGTTTTAGAGGCCTTTTGGGCCTATTTTGGCCTCAAAAAGACATTGATTGCGGTCCCCCCCCCCCAAGTCATAGAGACTTAGAGCTCTTCGCAAGCTTTGATTTGATATGTGGTATAGCTCAAACGGACACCCGGATCAAAAGTTATGGTCGTTTGAAGTTTGAGTTGCGTTTTCAACATATTTTGGATCTTTTTTTCATTTTTTATATTTTTTTAGTCTTAAAATTTTTATTCAATGGCTATTAATCCATAATAATTAGAAAATTATTGATTAAAAATATTTTTTAATTTTTTTATAAGCCATTTTCACTAAATATCTTATATATTAAGTGTAACTGTATATTTATACTTATCTAAAATATATTTAAAATTATATTTAAAAAATATAATTTATATTTATATAAATATAACTATATCAATATATTTAAATATTAATATATAATTTTTAATGATTTTTTTTGGAATTAGACCCTTTATGAGCGCTTTTTTTTAAAAGCGCTGATATAGAGCCCCCTTTATCAGTGCTACTAAAAAAACACTGATAAAGGGGTGCCCTTTAACAGTGCTAAAAAAAGAATTATTAAAGGGGGTACCTTTATCAGCACTAAAAAAAGCACTGATAAAGGGGTACTTTTACCAGTGGTTTTTTTAGCGCTGATAAAGGTACCCCCCCCCCCCTTATCATCGCTTTTTCGTTAGCCCTGATAAAGGGTGGCACTGGGAATGCCCAGTTTTGTGGTAGTGCTAGGACTATTCTATCCTAGGGGACAATCATTTGAATTAGTTAGTTATTCTAATACTAACTTCGGTGGCTGTAAGTTATATATAAAAAACACCTCTAGAACATGTCACTTTTTAGGCAAGTCACTAGTATCATGGTGTAGTAAGAAAAAAAAATTTGTTACATTATCTACTGGAGAAACTGAATACATAGCTGCTGGCAACTATTGTGCACAAATCGTGTAGATGAAACACTCATTACTATATTATGGATATCAATACAGGCATGTACCTATAAATTCTTACACCACAAGTGCTATTAACATCTCAAAAAATCATGTTTCACATTCTAGGAAAAAGAATATTCATGTAAGACATCACTTTTTGAGAGATCATTATCAAAAAGGGTGATATCACTTTGGAATTCATTGGTATTGAGTATCATCTTGCTAATATATTTACCAAACCATTAAATTCTGCAAGAATAGACTACATCATAAATTAATTAGGCATGACAAATCTTAATTAAATGTCTTACTATTTTATATCTTATTATTTCATGTTTACGGTCTCATAGTTAGTATTTTGTGATTATTGTCTGATAGTTACTATCTCACTGTAACTCTCATTTACTGTGTCACCATGAGGTTCGTTTACTATCTCACCGTGAAGTTTGTTCACGGTCTCACGGTAATGCTAATTTATTGTCTCACCATAACATTCATTCTCTATCTCACCGTAAAACCCCGATATGGTATCACCGTAAAGTTTTTCTAGTTATGAATTAAAAACTGTATCGTGGAAATTATTCATTTCATCCATTTATTTTCCTACATTTTTACTTTTGTGACATTTGGTATTCCTAAATGATAAAATAAATGAAGTATCACTTGTCCTTCACTTGATCATTATTCTATTCACTCAGTTTTTAACCCTTCCTCAACCCTTCAAACCTTCTCTCTCAAAACTTTAGTGAATTCCGAGGATGAAACTCCCTTTATCATCTACTCCTGAGAAACGTAGCTTAATGAAGAAGAAAATTGCACCCAAGCTAACACCCGAAGGTCCTCTAAACCCAAATCTATTAAACTGAGTTGTAGTACCTGAGAAATAGGTTTTCCCCAAATGGCTTCTATCAAGTAAGTCTTTGGTTCTGAAGTTTTTTAAAAGAGTGAGGTTGGTTAGAGTGGTTTTTGAAGGACGATAGACCTATCTATCCTAAGTTATTGAATCAGTTTTATCAATATGTTCAGTTCTCCTACGATTCTGATGATTGATATGTTGTGGAAAGTTGGATCAATGGGGAAAAAATGCTCATTCTTTTTGAGGTTATGGGATGCATGCCTTCGGATACCTCATTAAGGCATCGGTGAGGACTATCAGGGAGGACCTCCACCTTCTAGTGAATTTTATGTCCTGGAATATTCTCTGAAAAGATTTACTGGAAATGGAACCCAGAGGAGAGAAATTGCTGCCGAACTAGATGGAGAATCAAGGCTTTTGATTAAGTTTATACAGAACCTGATTAGCCCAAGAAAAGGTGATTTTGTTGTACTAAAATATCAGGATGTGTTTCTGATTCATCTTATGAAAAATGGGCATAAGATCAACCTTTTTAATTATATCATACACCGTATGTGTGAACTGATCAATGCCACTTCCAAGTCAATCTCTTTGTTTTACTCTTGGCTTATCTCATCCATGCTTCATGCCAAAGGTATGGTTGGAACAAATGAGGAAGTTATCAGATATTTTGAGTACTGCCTTTTAAAAGTCTCTATTAATAGAATGAAAAAAAATTGGAATCCTTGGAAAAAGGCATGGGTGGAAGACAATGATAGAATTTATGAAAAATTCAATCCAGTAGAATATCCCTCAAGACCAAGAGATATTTCTGATCCCAGTTTAAAACCAGATGAGGATGTTGAGTATTATAAAGAAGAAGAATAAGAGGTTGTTGTGCCCCCCAAGGAAACTATTTCTGTAGAAGAAGACAGTACACCTATCCCTCATGTTGTAAGTGAAAAAGAAGTCCTTGCTACAAAATAAGTTGTTAATATGGAAGATCAACCTGAGGCTAAAATAGAATCTATTTTCAAGGATACTGAGAAGAATGTTGTGGAATAACCTATAGAATAATAATTACCTATTATGCAAGAATCTGACCTTGACGAACTCTCAATGGAAGAATATGTTCCTGAAGTCATTCCTTCTGCTGAGGAAAGGATGGATCTAGCTTTTCATCTAGCTAGGAAAGAAATGGGTGAGGAACTAAGAGATGATTTTGTGGAATTATATCAAGACCCTAAGCTTCTTAGTCCTGAGAAGGATGCAACTATTGAGGGGGAGAAAACCCCAATTATGGAATCTACTAAAGTACCAAACCCAATTGTTTCAAGCCTTTTAGACACTAGGTATAAGTTCCCTAGTTTCTATGATGTGGATGACTCTCAGCAAGTTTCATTAAAAGTCCTTGACCTTTATACCATCTTCCAACTGAAATTTGTCTCTAATCTTGCTCTTGAGAAGGAACCTGAGCTTGTATTAGTCCCTATTTCTGAACCTTCATCAGAACAACTATCCTTGGTAAGTAAAGAGGATCTGAAATAATTTGGAGCTACTCTTTTGTCTGGTGATGAAAAATTCCTGAATTCCTAACCTGCTCTTGTGACACATTTGAGTGATAAATATGCCTTGTTGTTATTGGAAAAGGTTATTTGGTAGATTCAACCCAAAATGATTCATGAGATTCAGGAAGTAGGAGTTGAAAATAAACTTCTTAGTGATGAAGTGAAGACTCTAAGAGTTATGATTGAAGAAATGTAGAGAGATATACATTCGAGATCAGAGCTTTCTTTTCATCCTGTAGATCATGTTGTTCCTCAAACCCCACAGAATTTTGTGTCCCGGATTCAACTTCATTTATCTTCCTTAGTGGAAAAGGTCACTAAAAGGAACAAACAGATTGTGAAGGAGATGATAGAGTTAGTTCTTAATCTTAACAAACTCATTGATGAGTACACGGGGTGTCTTTAAAAGGTTCTAAACCAACTGAAATCTCTAACCACAACTATCAATGCTTCTAAGGCGTCTGTGCAATCATCTCAACCTTCCCTAGATGGTGACCTTCTCAGAACAGTGGTCAAAGAATAACTTCAGACTATGCTTAGTGGCATCAATAAAGATTCTCTAAATGATGTTATCAAGAATAGTGACAGAGTTCTTGATCTAGTCCAAATCCATTCGAAAATTTCAAATGATACTCAGCAATAAATTAAAAAGATGGTGGATTTCTACTTCAACCAAATATTCTCAAAGACAGACATGGAAAACCACTTTAAATATCTTGTAGAAAATTTTGTGATTCCACCTATTACTCAATATTTCAAGGACCAAGTTCAAAAGCTCATAGAGTTCACTAGTCTGTTGGATAAGTTTATAGAAAATAAGGATGACTTTGAGAAAGCTATGCAGTATGATGGAGAGATCATTGAGGATTTTATCAAACTTGTGAGGCCCTATATTCATGTCTAGAGTACATCCATTGTTTCTCCTGCAACTGCACCTCTGAGACTTGGTCTGCCAACATTCCCCACTGCCATAGCCTCCACTTCTATGTCTATCAGTCAGGTATTGAGTAAGATTAGGCCTGTGATCCTTGATCAACAACTACCTCGGGCTTCTACTGCACCTACTCTAGCTCCCTATTTCTTTGAAGGTCTTCCTTTACCTTCTCTATTAACCATCTCACTCCCTTCTTCTACCTCAACTTTTTCTCCTCTGGCTTCCCCTACTACTGCTACTGCTAGAGGAAAAGAGATGACCAGTCAGTGAAAGAGGGAAAATGTTTACTCTATTATGATGGGAATCTTGTTTCATTTGTTTCACATTTTGTAATGCCTCTCTATTTATCTAATACATCATGCACCTTTTCTTGACTCTGTTTTCTTTCTTTGATACTTTTTTATAATCCCAAAAGGGGGAGAAATATATGGGACTTATATGAGAAATATATGGGAGATAGAAATCATTCTATATATACTTATATGATAAATATATGGGAGATAGAAATCATTCTATATATGTTATATTCTCTTTTGAACTATGTTGTTAGAACAAATATACACTCAAAAGTTACATGATTTGTGATCATCAAAAAGGGGGAGATTGTTGGACTCCTCATGTATTAATCATTTTTTAATGATCACAAATCCTATTTAGTTTACAAAGCATGTTAACCCTATGTAATCTCTCTCACATAAAATGTTCATTAGTTTAGTAAAATCTATCCAAAGCTCTTAAGTTCTATACACTCAGTTTGGTTACTATGAACATTCTCTTGATTCAGTTTATAAATATTTCTATGACGAATGATTAAGTTTAATTCATTTCATAAATGATACTTCTTAAGTCTGAAGAAAGATATTTTCCTAAACCACAAGACACCGTGACATCCAGACACTGTGACCGCAAGACACTGTGACATCCAGACACCGTGACATCCAGGCACCATGACCGCGAGACATTATAACATCCAGACACCATGACATCCAGACACTATGACATCCAGACACCGTGACCATGAGACACCACAACATCTAGACACCATGACATCTAGACATCGTGACCACGAGACACTGTGACATCGAGACACTGTGACCGCGAGACACCGGGACTTCGAGACACCATGACAAATCCAGACACCATGTGAAGGAGACACCACTTCCATGACATACTATGACCCCGTTTCCTAATATATTTTTTTGTCAAATTTCAATTTAATCTCTAACGGTCATATTTGAAGATTTTAATGCACTGACATAATTAATGTTTCTTTGTAGACATGTCCTCAGACAGTACGACGTACAAGGTGCAGAATACATGCAACCTATCAGCCCAAACACATGTACTCCAAGATAAAAGAGTAATGTAGCCTAGAAAAAGAGAGAAGTAGCACGATACTAAAGAACAAGATGGTGGGCGTGATCATGACAACAGAATACATTTTTAGAGAATTGGCTCATGTAACTCGACTCTACTGAAGAACACACGAAGCATACTAGAATCCCAAGAACATCTTTGCACTGTAAAATACCAAGAAGAACACAAGCAAAATCTGTCTGACTTCCAACACTCTATTTTTTTCATACAAGGACTTGAGTTTTGCATATGCCTCATCTCAAAAGTCTATAGCTGCAAAGACCAACACTCAGAGAACTTCTAAACCTATCTCAATATTATTTCTCTATTTTGTATCATTTTATAAATTTTCGAGCAGAGAGTGTATATTTATTACAAACCACTTTTTATCTTGTATTAAACTGAAGGATACAAGATATCCTTACTCAAACACTCTTTTACTCTTGTGTATAGCAACGGATAAGTGTGGAAGAGGTCCTTGTGTGGCCTGTTTTTTTGTACCCATGAAGAATTGTGGAAGAGGTCCATGTGTGGCCTAGACAGTACTATGTACTGTTGTTAACCCTGATCCAAGGTGTGGATCAAGTTTATTTATATTAACTACTTGGTGGCAGGTGATCACCAAGTGGAGTGGATTAGGACTCTGCTTGAGATGGAACCACCAGTTTCATATCTGTTGTGATGCTTAATTTAGTCTTGTCTATTTTACTGCTTTATTATATAATTCAGAAATCTCTAAATTCACTTTGATATTTACTCTTGGAAAGAAGTTATAATTGTCTTTCATTAATATAATAGCTTCAAAATTAATATTAATAATTGATATTAAGATTACCGCGAACTAATCAATCTTATAATAAGTAATTCAAACAGTGGAAATCTTATAAAAGTATAACCTTGATTAACTAGGTTGTATTTAATCTTTTAGAGAAACATTTTAAAAATACTTTTTAACCAAATATTTTTATATATACTCAATTCACCCCCCCCCCCTAAGTAATATACTCTGACCAACAGTTGTAATCTACCTTCCCCATCTCTTATCTATTCATCAAAGCCTATATAATCATGTTACTACTACTATCTTGGAGGATACAGTTGTAATGTATAAACCTATACATGGCTTCTAACTCCATTTTCACTATTGAGGAAGGTCATACACTCTAGATTTTTATGAAAATAACCTCTATATGAAAAATAATTAAATCCCAACATCCAAGTATGGATATAAAAACTATCACCTCCGATGAAATAGGATGAATATAGCTGAACCCGACTCCCTACTATATGGAACTTTGACTGACTGGGAAATTAGGAACCTCTATAAATAATTATATTCCTAAAAGAATCCTAATAACTCCCCTCATGTCATGAAATAGTCCTATGTATAATTTTAGTGATAACCTCTTCCTTTTACAATACCTCATGGAATGTGGGAAATGTAAATGGGGTGACCTAGCACCGGATCTCCAAAAAAAACACCTCCTCAAAATACCTCATGATAGAATATTCATTTGGAATAATATATGAAGAATAAAAAAAGATTTTCTTAAATTTAATACTAAACTCTCACACATTGGAATCCCCCTGATAAAGATAATAAATCTCCTTCTGGTGCATCATCTTTATGGTTGATGAAATAAGCAAATCTTGGAATTGATCACTGGTCTTCTCTCATGAAACTTCAAACTCATCATGGTCTATAAAGAACAAAACCTACAATTTTCAATCATCTCATCACATAATATTGATATCTAATGGAATCTATTTTTCCCTCCTAACATAGATCAATCCAAAAGTAATCTCTACCATCTCCAACAATGTCGTATTCTCTGGATCAAGAACCAAGCACTCATAATTATGTAGGTCCTGATGTTGAAACTCATAAATTGTCTTCCTTTGAGAATCATCTTTATCAACTTTAACTATTTAGTGTTCCATTGGTGTATCTTTTTTAACATCATTAGTACAAGCCTAACAAGGATGTAGACCAAGATCCATACCTATAAAAGAGAAAAGTTTAGGGACTTCCTAAACCCATTATATGGAATAATTAATATTTATTAATTAAAATTCACTGTAGTTCTCAAAATATACCCAATTCAATTATAGGCACAGTTTATCATGATTTATGCCCCTTACTTAGGTTTCTACCCTACAAGAAGTGTCACTTTTCATAGTATATTTAGTAAACTTAATGTCGTTACATTAGTTCATAGGGGGGGCTAAAATCCCTCATCCTAGTTCGTCCCCCTTTCTTAAATCATTTACTATGTTTAACTAATATTGTTTCCTTACTAACCCATGAAATCCTCACTGGGGAACATCCCTAAGCTCCATCAGATCTCTTTACCAAAAGCTTAATGTTTCATTACCTAGCCCCACCATTACACTTCTTGGGTCAAAAGTGAAGATAGGAGTGAACTTGAAAGCTCATCTCCAATAGGCCATGAGTTGGTGACTAGAATTGAGGTTGTAGAATGAACTCATATGGGAATAATTTCCCTAAATATTCCTAGGAAGTGATACGAATCCACTAGTCAAATCTATGATAATAAATAAACCATCCTAATACATGTAATATCATACAATGAAAAAATCGAAAATACTATAAGTGACTCATATAACAATTACCATGAACACCAAAAATCCCCCAATAATCTTCTATGAGATAGTAATGATCATCTGGATCACCAAAGTTTTCCAAAAATCCCAAAAAATAGCTATATATATAGGGTTGAGAATATAGGTATACTTAATAGGATCCTCCCCAAAACCACTCATGTTGATGTGAAAGAATCATTCTAAATCCCCAATGAAAGAATATAGAATTCAAATCATCAGCTAAATCAAGTCAAATATATATCCATCCTCACCAAGGATCACTCATAAAGTAACATACAGAGATAGGTAACATAATATCAAAATCGTGTGTTGAATATGGGCACCCCGCTACCACTTTCCCATAGAATCAGTCACCCAAACCCTCAAAGTCTTATGTTCTTTCTCTCTAATCCTCTATATAATTCATAATTTGTATTCATGAAAAAAATCATATCCACAAAACCATTACAGACCCATAATCACTTAGTAATGTTGAGATCCATCATAGCCCTTGTACACTTCACTTTAAGCAATTATAGGTTATATATAAATATACATTTAATATCTATAAGGAATTATAGCTTGTATGCAAGTATATTTTATAATTTTAAGTCCCCATATACCACATATACATGTGTTTCATGACCATAATACATTACAACTTGTATGGTTATACATCCTATAACTATAAGCCACCATAGGTCATACATGTCCACATACTAGATCTTTGTCTATAAGAGATAGTGGTAGGGGGATTAGTTAACCAATCATATCCCCAACAACCTATATGATGGGAAGAAACATGGAACCTAAGGCTAAACATGGGCATCAACTTCCCAACTAAATCTGGTGGTGTAACATATAAAATAATATAACATCATGAATATAATAGCTCGCATCCATTTTTGGGGAAACTATCCTACCAAAGAATCTATATATAACTAAAATATCTCATGAAAACTAGTTTTCGTCTCTAAGAACTAGGAAGTTGATACATTCCTTACCACACAAGCATTAAGAATAAATACCATCATAAAGTATTTACTTTTTTAATCAATTACCAATCATTTATTAATACCCCAACAGAAATTATAGTTTACCATTTACATTAACCATATTATCCCTCGTACTTTTATATTTCGAATTTAAATTCAATATTTATATGCTATTACTTTAATAATTACCCAAACAAAACTTTCAATATATCATTATCCTTATTAATCATCAAGAACCATCCCCATTAATTAATTCATCATTTATTACCATTTCATAATATTGTTCACTAAGGCACATCTATACCAACTTTAAGGAATGAATAAACCTAAATGATAATAAGAAACTAAAAGTTTATCAAATATCATATAAAAACAAAACAAGGATTCCCAAAACTTTCCCAAACCATCTATATTATCTCATCCTCAACCGCATCAAGAATCTACCAAAACCATGTAAAAACTACCCATACCTCACTATAACAATAAACCATACTAGGATTCAATTTTAATAATATCAATGGATCTAATACTATAAAATATATTTAAAAAAATTCATAATTCTAGAAATAATATATATATTGAATAACAAACAACATAGCCATAAGAAATTCAAGAAAACTTTTAGTAGAAAATTAGGAATTAAATTTGATCACTAATACTAATTCCAACAAACATCATTTTCTTATACCATCTTGATTATATAAATTAATTATGAGTAGGTACCATCATATAATGAAACCTAATGTAAAAAAACTCAATAGAAATAATAATTAACCAAAATACATTCTTAAATAAATTTTTTATCAAGTTAATCCTTTAACAATGAAGAATGATAACTTATTTGAATATATATTTCATTACCCACCATGATTTACTATATATAATATTTTTAGACATTTAAAAATAAATAAAATATAAAATAAATATTAAAAAATCATAGAAATACATAATCATCCTATATATAAAATAATAAGTGGAAATAAAATGGATAACACAACCACATAGAAATATATACTGTCATTTTTTTATTCTTAATTTTTGAGTTATTATCTTATTTAGGTAAATCTTATCTATATTTAAATTAAAAACTAAAAAATATTAATCCAACATTTACACATGAAATAATGTATAAGTTTCAAATTCCCTACCTCAATATGCGGATTCAACATTCATCAAATGATAATGGAAATGTGCAATAAATAACACCAACATGTTACCTCATGGTGATCCCACAAACCCTAAATAAATAATTTTCTTAAAAATAATCCATAAATATTAGATAATAAATATAAAAAATAAAGAGGAATATAACTTATAATACTTGAGAATAAATAATTAGATAAGAGTAATGTGATAAAATATGTGATAGATACTTTGTATTTACCTAAAAAATCATAAGGATCAGTCAAAAAGGCCTAAGTTCTTCCAAAATGATCCCATAGATACTTAAGGTTTAGGTGGAGAAGGAGAAAATAGAATAAATTTTAGAGGCACCATAAATTTATATATAGTCCTAGAAATGACTGTGGCATGGAGTAGAAAGGATATTTAATGTTGAATTGGGCCTAAATCCTAAGAATGTGATGTAATTTCCCTATATAGCTCCCCTTTTTCCTCATTTTCAACAGTCATTTCTTCGATAAAAATAAGTAGGTTCACAACATGGATAATGGTTCCATGTTTTAATGATTAATCCACAAAAATCACAACATGGCTCTCAGAACAACCTCAACTCCCCTACCAACCCTAAACAAGGTTCATGGTGGCCCAAGTACCATGTTATAATGACTCCTAAAATGGAAGAAATGAGGGACTTAACCTCCAAGTCATCATAGCATTACAAATAATCTTCACACCATGACCATAAAAATGGAGAGGGAAATATATAAGATTATTAAATACATATGTAATATTATTTTAAGAAACATAATTTTTTTTACTTTACAATAATTCTCCTCAAACCCCTTCATGTTGTGAAAAAATCTAGTCACTTCATGACTTTAATTCTAACCCAAGAATGTATGGTTCCAAAATCCCATATCCTACACCCCTGGGCTATGAAACATTCTCATGTTATGACACATACCATCATTCCACAACAAAACCCCTTATAGTGTGATTCCTATAAAAATCATCCTAACTCCTTGCCCAACCCATAAGACTATTGCCAAAAAAACCCAGACCTCCTAATCATGAGAGAGAAAAAAATGAAGGGTTTAAAAAAATATGATCCATTAAATATTACCCACCCAAACTCTTTTAGATACATATTTATTTAAATTCTCATGGTTTATTCCTTAGTTGTTTATTATTTTCCAATAGTGTGATTAACAACTACCATTTTTTAAGGTTATATAAACAAAGAATTAAAATCCCATATGTACCTCTTGGATATGATCATAGGTTTATATCACAAGGATCTGATCCTAGAATGATCATTATTTTTTACTTATGTTTTTTTACATATTTGAAAGAATAATAGATATGAGAAGATGTTTGTGTTTTTAGTTTTTTAAAATTAAAAATCCACATAAAGTTTAGAAAGAAAACAATATAGTCCTAGGTTAAATTCAAATGGGTTCTATAATCATTTTTTAAATTTCAAAATATCTTAAATTAATAAGCAGAATCAATACCATTCATCTACTTATGCCCCATTTTATCCATGTATGAGAGTACTAAATTTCTCAAGGACCCTTAAGATGATCAGCAACTCCTTTTTTATCCATAGTGATATCTAAATAACCCTCTTTAATGGATAAAGTGAACTTTCTCACACACTTAGTAGCAAATTTATACCATTCATCCTTTTAAACCACTCAACTATAAAAGTATGGTGAGTGATTCAATTGGTGAGAAACTTTTAGTTTTAATTAGAATTAAAAAATAGATATTTTTGGAGGTTTATTCACATCTGTTATATATAACCATCATTAATTATAAAAAATTGAATTTCTATCGAATTATTAGTAGTATTTTAAGAAAAACCATCACTGACTAATTAATAGGAGTGTTTTCTTAATAATCCATCACTAATTTAGTACTTGGTGGTGGTTTTTAAAATAAAATTATAATAAAACCATAATTTCACCCAACCATACTCTCCTCTTAACCAAACTATTCCCCATCTGCAGACCATGTCCCTCCCTAATCCCTTCTTCATACTGGACTTTTTCACATCATCACCATCCTCTACTACCCCATCACTATCCTTCTCCATGAAGTACTCTTCCACCCCTTCCAGATCAAACCTTCAATAAATCCTACCATGATACATAATTTACTATCACCATATCCTTTATCCTATCATAAACTATCATCATCACAATCTCCACTACTCTATTATAATCTTCAAAGTTGTGATCATTTCCACCTCATCCCTCCCTTTATCTACAACAGAACTTGTAACTAATCACCAATCTTGTATAAGGTAATATGTGATATGTTAATTTTCAGTATGGAATGTTTGTCTTGATTGATAGTAGTAATACACAATATTTTTAAATATTAAGGTATATTTTATTTTTTAAATTTTTTTAAAATATATATTTACATAATCTATGATTTCATTTGTGGGTGTGAAAAAGTATGCAAAATATTATATGTGTGGGTGTAATTATGAAATGATTCAATATAATTATTTACTATCACATATATATTTTTATTTACATAAGAATTTTAGATATAAAATTTAACTGTTCTTTACAATATATTAGGATTTTATTTTTTTATTAGTTAATAATGGTTTTATTTTAATCATATTTTATATTTTAAACGTTATTTCATTTCAATAATATATTTTCTATTATTTGTATATTTATTTCTCGACAATATATAAATATAAAATGTTGGATTTCATTAACTTAAAATAAACCTCATTATCTTAAGGGTTTTTATGCATTTTTAATTTTTTTCAATTGAAAATAAATCTAACAATCGATGAATTAAAAGTCTATGTACAACCTATAATTCTATATTATGGTTAAAAATACATAGATTTTAGGGAACTTGATATTGAAACTATATCCTATTGGATATGTTTGGTGGATTTGTAATGAATAATATATGATTATAGAAAGTTATATCTTTTTCTAATATTAAAATCATTAAACTATTACACTTATAGTAAAAAATTAAGTTCAGGACAAATTATTGATTCTCTAGGAATAACAGCACAAACCGATAAAGATTTTAACATGTTAGTTGATTATCATGTTGATTATTTGGATGTTAATACATGGGACAACATAACTATGCAATAAAATTAGATTTATGAACTTCTATAAGACAAAAATAAAAGGGTTTTATGAGGTTTGTAAAAAATGTTCATGTTTTTCCATTCTATAGAAATTGTACCATATCAACTATTTATTTTAAATTAAAAATAAATAAAATACATTGAAATTAGAGTCTTTTCATGATGGTTTTGGAAAATCTAAGATCTATAAATCATTTTATGAGATGAATAAAGGTATTGACAACTTGGTTCTCAATTATAAGATGATACATCAATATTCCAATGATTGTATGTTATATATTAGGGATAATATTTATACTAAGTGCATTGTAAAATATTCCATACTTTTATATGGAAATAAATGAATAATTATGCAAGACTAAATGAATTTTCAACTAGGTAGAAGTATAGAAATAAAACTCCCATTAAGGATTAAAATTAATTTCCTCTAAAACCTTTGTTGAAAAGATTATTCACATCATTTAAAGCTGTAGAATAGATGATGTGGAATGCTATGAAAAACAATGGTGATGGTTTTATGAATCATCTAAGAGATTCATTAGTATGTAAATATTTCAATTATTTATTTTTATATTTATCTTTATAACATATTAATGTGCATTTAGTATTTAATATTGGTGGATTTAATCCATTCTGGACTTTAAGTACCAATTATCGCATATGGTCAATTGGTTTGATCTCTTGTAATCTAACTCCATAGATGTGTATAGAAAAAAATTATTTTATTATTTGGATGATTATTCTATGAAACAAATTCCTAGAAATTATATCAAGGTATTCCTTCAACCTCTTATATAGGAATTACAAAAAATATGGGTCAATGGTGTGGATATATATGATGCATCAGTGAAAAAAATGTTTAAAATCTATCTTGCTCTCATGTGGACCATTAGTGAATTTAGGGTACTTGGGAAGTACTTTGGTTGGAATACAGACACTAGTGATACATGTCTAGTTTATAACTTTGATTTATTTTATAAAAGGAAACCATATAGTAGAAAATTATTTTTTATGTGTCATCGTCAATTCCTGGATACATCTCATAGAATTGGATTTAACAAGTTATGATTTTATGGATAAATAGATTTGAGGCCCCCTTTTAAATTATTATTTGGATCATAAATTTTCACATAATTATCCACTATTGTTAAAAGAATTGGGAAAGACTATCATTTGACCAATTATGGGAAAATAGTTTATACAACATCAAATGAAATTGGAACCTAGTAATGGAATAAAAATAGTATATTTTTTAAAATTACTTATTGTAAACTGCATATGTTACATTATAATATTGATATTTTTCACATTAAGAATAATTTCTTTAATGATGTTCTTTTTATGATACTTAATTATAATATAAAATTGTAGGATTTTCTTAATGCATGTAAAAAATCCAAATAAATGGATATAAAGCATGATCTATGGGAAAATGAGAATGAGAAGTATCATGAAGTAATTTTTTCATTGAAAACCCATGAAAAAAATGTATTCCATGAATGACTTACAAATTTAAAAGTACCTTATATTTATTCTAGTAACACTTCATGATGTGTTGACTTAAAACATCATAAATTACATGAACTGAAAAGTGATTACTTGTATATTTTGATGGATTAGCTACTACTATTAGCATTATGTAACTTGTTACATGATAAAATAATAGTATTCATAGTTGAGTTTTACATATTCTTTATAAAAATTTATGGTTAACTTTAAACCTAAAAGAGATTTTTAATTTATAGAAAATAATTATAAGGACACTTTTTTACCTAGAGATGATATTTTACCCCTTATTTGTCACTATGATGATTCATTTGACAATACCTTTAGCAAAGGAATCTAAAGTTGGAGGACTCATACACTATCAATAAATGTATCCCATTGAGTTGTATTATCATTTAAAATTTTCCTAATTTTGAATTATGTTTTTATAACTTGAAACATGTTATTTGTATTATATGTTGATTCATTAGTTACCTTGGTCATTTGAAGTCTAATCTAAAGAATTAATCTCAATTATTAGGCACTATTTTTAAAGGTTACTTTCCCAAGAGTGTTTCATATTCCATTTTAGGTATTTGTATAGGATTAATACAACATTCAATCAAGTTGGGTGTACTTATGATAACTCAAATAATATTCAATCCTTCAGTAAACTAATAATCTTTTCAGAATTTGGTTTTATTGTTTGAAATATATCCTAATTTTCACTAAATCATATGGAGTTCAAGTAATAAAACATATTTTTTCTACTAAATAATGATATCATAGAAACATTTTTTTGAGAACTAAAGACACAAACAAATATATGAATTTGTATTAAATATCAAAATGATAAATAAATAACATAAGTTATGAAATAATAATATATTTTAGACTATTTTTCATATCATGTAAGTTCATAATTGTTTTCATATTTATAATATGTTGATAATTATCATTTTTAAATAAGAATATTTTTTATCAATTTATATATATCACAAATTTTGATAATTAATATCAACTATAAAGTGATTTTAAATATTTATCTTGAGGTCATTTCAAGAAGTCTATAAGATTTCATGATTGCAGTATTAATGGTTTTAAGTTTCAAATAGCTTATCATAAATATGTTTTGAAAAAATTGACATATTCAAAAAATTCCTAGAGTTGGGTATTATATAGAGTTTATTGAAATTATGAAATTAAATTATCTTGAACACTTTTCTATTGTGTTATTCAAATATAAGTGGGTCGAAATTTAATAGGGTTAATAAAGATTCATTATTTTGTACTTATGTATACTTAGATCATTTGATAGATATGGGTGACTGTGAATAGTGAGATCCCAATATTTTTTCTTCACAAGCTAAAATGGTATATTTTTTTGATGATGGGGTAGATGAAGGGTGGACTATTATCATCCATGTGAAACTGAGAGACTTATATGATATGGGTGATGACATTGAAGAATGGTTTACTAATACTAAACCCTATCAATTGGAAGCGATTGGTATATTTTTCCATGATGAAATTTAAAATATTGATCTTATAATAGAGGGGGAAGATGAGGGCATTGAGTTAATAGTGGATAATGATGATAAATTATGAATGAAACCATTGTATTCTTAATCCTATGTTAACATAGTAATTCACAGTTTGTTTATTATTACCAAAGAGCGATTCATTTTTAATAGAGTTTCTATCATATAATTTTCACTTTAATTTCATAGATATTGATATTCATGTTTATAGTGCAGAATAAATTTTTAAAAAATAAAAATATAGTTTTGAGTAATAGTTTTTTAGTATAAATACCTACATATTATTAGAAATTTTTATATTGGTAATTTTAAATTTTATTATTGTCTTATATCATTGTATATGTTGTGACTTCTTTCACTGTTGTTTATATTTTATGAATAATGGAAATGAAAAATTGGTTTATAGAATGTAGTTGGTATACATAGTCAATGTCACATAGATGCCAACAGTGATGATATTGACTACATATAGTATGTTTCCTACTACTACAGGTATGCTTACCACTGATAAAGGGTTGTCCATGGAAAATATTCTTGGGTAATTGGTTCCGACATTAAATGATCATGATTCAAATAAACATATTGTGTCACCCATAGTATCATAAGGGTATTAGAGGGTGACCACAATTGGTGTGTATGTTATGGTGAACATATTATTTATTGGGATAATTATTTAATATTTTTGTATTATAGATACAAATAATAAAATAAAATAAACAAAAATTGAAATAAGGTATATTTTCAGTTTAATGAATTTAAAGGTTGTTGTGTCATCTTTCAATTTCAATATAGCTATGATTGATGCAGGAGTCAAGTATGGGCAGTTTTTTAGGTCATTTGTTATCTGATATAATGACCATCCCCATAACATAACATGATTAGAGGTATGTTCCAATCAATTGGAAGAATTATATCTTTTATAACAAAAAAGGTAAATGAAAATAATTGTTGATAAATTAATCTGATATTACAATAAATAATATTATTCTAAAAAACATTTTATTTCTAATTTTTAGTTGGTTTTCTATTTTGAGGTGGATTATGCCATTATGCACCCGTGGACTTTGAAAACCATGGAAAAAATGGAAATATTTCAAGTATATATTATGGTTCAATTTCGATGATTCCTTATTAAGCATTCAATATATTTATAGTAAAGTACCATAAGTGATACCTTGATAGAAGTGCAAATATTTTGTGGATAGGTTGTCTACTACTTCATTGAAGTTATTTTATTATGTGGTATTATCTTGATATGAATTTATTAAGCATACTAATTTTTTTATTTCTTAATAATATTACATTTCAAAGTATTGTATATTGTTTTATTCAATATATTTTTAAGAAAAAATAATGAGTGGAGAGAACTAGATAATCCCACATGCAGTAAGGTAAAATATTTTTTGTAAATAGAAGGTCTATAAAGGTAATATTTTAATAAAGATAAAAAATATGTGTGTTAAATTTAAATTTATTAATATTTTATAATTGTTAATTTTCAATTTTAATGATATTGTCTTTGGTAGTTGGTCATTAGGTTGGGGGGATTGAGATGTGGTTCGATGTTTATATAAAGTCATATGGGAGTTATGTTAATGAATATTCTTAGAGCATAGGGGTAAAATATATTAATTATTAATTGATTATTTTTAGTAAATTTATTATTTTAAATTCTTCAAATTGCATTCTAAAATTAATGATGCATGGGATATAAATATATCATATTCATCATTAATTTCCTAGACAAATATGATTTTCGGGGTTTTGGTAATTGAGAATCCAGGTCATGTGTGAATGATGGGTTCTATAATATCCATGTTTTGAGTCTTTTTGAGGTCCCTATCATCGATCATTCCAATTCCATCCCCTTCCCCAGATCATAGTAGTGTTCATGATCCAATATTACAGTAAAAAGTTATGATATTGAAATCCAAAATACAATAGTGTGATTCACACATGAGAGCATGGGATGAGAAGATTTTTGTAGTGGGGTTCCTTTGGATACTTTATTTGGGACATGATTGGGATTATTATCAATTTTATTTCATCCATCATACAATAGTCTCAATAGGTACAGATAGTTATTGTTTATATATTTTTTATGTTATTATTTAATATAATCTAATTTATGTTTTTAAACATTTTAATTGTAAGAACTAGAGAAAGTAATTAATAAAAATAATGAGGATAAGATATTATCTAAAGTCATTAATAGTAAAATATAAGTAATTTATTATTATATTTGGAGCATTGAATGATTTTATGACTACACATCTTCTAGTTATATAATAATTATTTTTATAATGCTGAGTAATTTTCATGCCCGTATGACTGATGTTACGTTATGTGTATTTATATATATTTATTGAATATGGTAATTTAGTTTAATCTGTTTTTATAATGATGATTATATTTATTTTTTTAGTAATTATGCTTGTACCTTCTAAGACTGTTGTAATTGTAGGAATTTTGTTTTTTTATCATTTTAATATATGGGATTGAATTTGAAGAATTATATATTTTTTTCTTTTTTTTATTGTTAACAGTTGTTTAAATTTTAAATTATTTGGGTAAAACACCAAATATATTAAATTTAGTGGTTCAAACTGTCATTAAGAACTAGAAACCCACTACTAATTGATCTAGTATCTGAGAAATTGGTGAAAAAATAAATATATGTACTCATTACCACCACTATATATGGAAAAATTATAATATGTTTTATATTTATCGATATCATTAACTAACACGAACTTTTTTTTCTAGTAGCCTAAACCACCCCTGAATTATAGTTCTACTGTAGTTTTTATAAACCATCACCAATAAAATAACACCATGTTTGAATTTATGAAAACACATAATATGGTGGTTTGGTAAACCATATCAAATCATTTAATAGAATTTTAAATCACTATGTATACCAACAAAATATCTAATTCTTATATTTAATATAGTGTAGCGGAAGAGTGCAGCTATGATAGTGTAAAATATATTGATTATCATCAACTCAACTCTTCACCTTCACTACTAAACTAGAATAAGATAAATATATTTTGGAATTTAAATACATAAATTCAAGATTCCCACTATGATTCTACTCAAACCAACCATAATGGGATAATTCTTCATGATCATAAAAAAAGATATCATATGTACTTTATAGTGGTTAAGAAACATAAGAATCAATGAAGAGATAAGGATACAACACAAGTAAACAAAAAACACAAAATTATTATTAAAATGTATAAATTATAGAAACCTTGTTAAATAAATCCAAGTATGAAGTCAATGTCTCAAATTCATTATAAATAGGGGAGAAAAATATATAATGGATTCATGCTTCATTATCCTTCCTCCTCAACTTCAAAGTTTAGTTCCCTCATACTGATATGTCTACGACATATTCTAGATGAGCATACATATTCATGTGTTTATCTCTCAAATATTCACCTTTATTTAATCCCATACCACAATCATTATCAACTTCTACTTGTTGCATGGTTTACACACGGCCAGTTTGCTGATCCATTGCCAAATTTGGTTAGGTGATGTGGTATCAGGAATATTTTATGGACTCTAGGGGTTTTTTATGTGTTCCATGTTATAAAATACCAGAACCCACACTCCTTGATCCTATTCTAAAATCCATAACCTTACATTTCCAGCTATGATGCCAATAATTGTGACCTAATTTTTTCCATCAAAACTATACAACCTAAAAAGGAAAACTGGGATCACAGAAATTCTATTGGACCTTTTAGGTTTAGAGTTTAATATAATTTGGAAAAACTTCTACATAAACATTTCACAACACTTTAAATGAACATTTATACAACTTAACCCCACTTTTCTTTATCACAGTAATACATCACTATCATCCATATGAAATATATTCTAGATATTACAGGTTAAACATAATTTATATAAAACATGGGTAAAAGGATACATAGGAATGGTGATCTCAAGTTCTTAGTAATGGTAAACAGAAGAATTAACAATTAAATGTTATCAATGAGAATAAAAAGAGAATAAGGGTATGATTTCATAATCAAAGTGCATGAGTAAATCATAAAGGAACCCATGCACATCAATACCTAGATCATAAAATATGAAAACATAAAAAAGTCAAAAGTTAATAGAAAAAATAATCATGAGCCATTTGATATCAATATCGATCATGATAAACCTTATGAACTCATAATAATTAATTAAAACTTTTTTTGAATCTTGGAGCACCCCTTTCAAAAAAATCCCTTTCAAAAGCCTTATAATATAAATTTGCATAAGTAAAAATTAAAATAAAATCATTAACCAATGAATTGGAGTTATATAATGAGGATCAACCTTCATATAATCTAAATAAATCTCACCCATTTTATATGACTTATAATTGCGCTCAATCCTTCATATAAGCTATATTGGGATCACCCGTGAGCTATAATGGGGTTCAACTATATGTATATGCTATATTGGGCTCACCTATTTTTTATAATACTCAAGTAGCATTAATAAAACATGTTCATTAGGAAACTCATAGAAACAATAATTATTCATTTATAACCTAATAAACTCATGGAAAATAAATGGGTTTAATGTCAATATTTTTGAAACAAGATTAACCGATGGAAAAGAAAATGGTTCCATAAAAATTTATTCTAAACATGATTAACCAATGGAAAAGAATTGGGTTTAATGTAAATAACTTTGAATAATGATTAACCCATTTAAAATAAATGGGTTTTATTTCAATATATTTGAAGCATGGTTAATTCATGGAAAAGAAATGTGTTCTATAACAATCTCTTTGAAATATAATTAACCCATTGAAAGGAAATGGGTTCCATAATGATATCTTTGAAATAATAATAATCCATACAAAGAAATAACAAGGATGGTATCAACACAATATATCCACAATGAGAATAAGTATCAAAAGGTCTAGTTTACATTGATGAATAGAAATTTCCTTAAAATATCATTAAAACATTCTTAAGGAAAGTAATCATTAAACATTCCAAAGTGTACCATACCAATTTGAAACATTTGAATTATAATATTTAGGAATTAATAAAACTTAGTAAACATTAAATAACATTAGTATAAAAAATCATGATTTTATATGTCAAATGGGATGTATATACACCTTTTAAAAGAATATTGGTGTATAACTTAACAAGCATCATAAGGAAGGAAAATTGTGACAAAATCCCTCACAACTTTGGTAACTTTGAAACCATAAACACCCTAAAATAGAGACCCTAAAATGGGTATTAAAATCCATATAAATTTAATTATAATAATCATAAACTTCATTCATGATCAGTATATACACTTTACAAAATAATAGGATTTGAATAGGGACTATATCTGAAAGAAATAAAAGTGAGATAAGAAGAATCATTACTAATTGAGTAACTTTTGAATTAAGAGATATGTAAAATAATAACATAAATTAAAAAAAATAATTACATGAAATAAATTAAACTCATGATATAACATTTCAAATTATCGTATATACACCATAAAAAATAAATGAGTCTTTAATATGGCATAAGCCTCTCAGAAATAAAAAGTGGGACTAGAAATACCATAAAAATTATGGTAAAAGATGAATTAGAATCCCCAAAAGTAATAATAATCAAATGAAATATTTAAATAAAATTAAGATAAAATAATTCATTATATAATTTGTCAAAAGTCACAGTAGATAAACCACAAAAAAATAAGGAAGTGTTGAGTGTGAAAATTATATCACAGACGTAAAAAGTCAGATGAAAATCCCTTACAAAGTTTGTATCATTAGAGTTAAAATTAATCAACTAAATAATTATGTGTTCTAAATTTAAATCCAAAAAATAAAAGTGGAAATTAATTATAATACAATCATAGGTCATTTCACACATATTTTTATCATAACATAACCAATGAAATATAAGTTTAACCTAATGAATGGAAATTGAGTTAAGAAACCCCTTACCATGAGTCTGATTTGTCATGCTTGTCTTCAATATTCCCAAATAATAAAATATGTCAATTATTTACTTTATTAAAAACCTCTTACATGTTTATTATTACTTTTATTTCACTTATAAACAATTTATATACAATTACTTAATCAATAATGTTTAAGTCGGATGTTTTTACCATATTAGGATAATGTCTCAAAACTTACATTAATAAGTTGACTAAGGATAGTGAGGAAATTATATAAACATGTAAATAATAATAATTATGTAATAATTATCATATTTATGCATCAATTATAATTTTAAACCCATTCATGAAACATGGTTATGAAAAATGAACCAACTTTACAATCAAGGAGATAGTAGGTTGTATACACGCATGAGTAATGTTCCCATTTTTTAATGATCATTATGGAAATAAGTTAAGTTAAATTTGCCTTTACATAATTATATTTATAGCACAAATACTATATTATTTAATCATATATAATTATTTATTGAATAATTATTATGTAAAATGAATCACATCACTTCGAGGAGGCGGTAGTCCACATGTCCACAACTGATGTTATCACTTTTTCATTGTATGATAAGGTAATAAAGAAAATGATATATTATATTTATAAAAAGTTAATTATGTCATTAATATAATATTTATTTACTTTATATCATATATTTTTATTAAACATATCATTAATACATTCCATGTAAAGTGTGAACATATCACGTCGCTTTGAGGAGGTGGCAGTCCACGCATCCACAAACAATGTTATCATATTCCCACAAAATTGAAATCATAAAGGTATGTTTTATATAATAATTACATAAGTATTAAGACAATACAAATATCATATGTATAATATTAAAACATTATTCTCATCATAATTATCATCCATAAGTGGTGTCATAAAAAAAATGGATGACATCGTTTCGTGAGGCGGTAGTCCGCCATAAACACGAATAGTGATTTCATATCCATTTCATGGGAGTTTGTGTGGGTGCAGGATGAAACCTAAACATAAATTAAATTAGTTTATTTAGGATAATTTTTTTATTATATAATAATTTAATAAGAATAATTTAAGGTTTGGAGAAATAAATAAAACCAAAGTTCTTGTTGAAGAATGATACCTCTTCTTCAGGTAACTCCTTTTGGTTTGATCCAAATGAATTCCTTAGTTTGATTCTTGAAAAAAGTGAGGATTATAGGATTATATGAGGTATTTTAGGATCTTATTGGTTCAATTTTTTTATGATACAAATGGATTGATATTTTTGAAGAAGTGGGGAGAGTGAGTGCCATTTTATAATGGAGGAGGAGTGACATTCTTGTAAATATAAAAAAGTAAATAGAATTGGGTGGTCTCCCTTATATAATGTTACACAAATAATGAACCAAATTCAATCCAATTTATTATATGTCTAAATATTTCCAAAAAATTGGTTTTAAACATGTTTCTAGGTCATTTTTTCCCTTAATATTAATGTTTAACCGTTGTGTAAACTCATTTCTACCTTAATAGCTATAATTAATTTTAATGGATTTCACTGATATTTTTGTTAAAGATTTGTGTTTAAAGTATTAGAAATTATAAATTATGATGACTAAAAATATTTAATCCATCTTTCCAAATTATAATCATGGAAGTGGGAAAAATAAATTTAAAATTAATCCTGCAAACGGGATGAAACAATCGGTTTTTAAAGGGAAATGTTTAAAAGTTTGAAATGTTTTTATATCCAATTTCAATGTCAAATTTATTATAATGAACTAAATTGCATTAAATGATATAAAATTGATCTAATTATACTTTAAAACTAATTATTAATATAATTTAATGCTATAAATTATTTAAATTATAAAGCAGATTTCAATTAAAATTTAGTATTATTTATTATTCATCAAAATATGAATGTTCTTAGAAAAATAAAAAAATCACCCCAAGTAAATTTTTATATTCCAATTTCAAAAATTAATTTGTTTTTTCAAATAAAATTTATAAAAGTATAAAAATTAGTTTTAAAACTAGTGCGCTATTAAAAGGCATTAAAACTACCTTTTTAAAATATACAGCTTTTTCTGCTTAAAATTAGATTTATTATTATATTAATCCAATAAAAATTATTTGATGAATTTAAAAATTATTAGATATATAAAATATAAATTTCATTAATATATTTCACTAATATTTGTTAAGATAAAACACCATTCTGTTCATAATATTATTTTCAGAAAAACACATCCTTTATATTCAATGGGACTTTATTTTCATTTATAATTAATTGGTTAATAATGAATTGATTTTATAAATATTTGTAAACTATATTTTCATAATTTTGTTAATGTAATTTATTCTTAACATTATAATGGCTAGGTGATAACTGTCATGTTAAATAATAATATTAATAGTATATTGTTGTCAGGTAAGACTCAGGGTTGCATGTAACATAAGTTATAGTGAAAACTCGATGTTTTGTGCAAACTAAGATAAAATTGATGTTTTTATAATGAAATATAAACTATTAATTTTTTATAAGGCAAGCTATCAAAGAATTTAAATTAATTTGAAAGAAAATATTTTTTAAAATCTCGAGATGTTACATCATACCACCTTAAAAATAATTTTACCCTCAAAATTCATCTGGGTTATCAAAAGTTTTATTGAATTCCTTTATTTAAACCCACATCATGCAAATTAAATAAATAAATCACACTTTAGAAAGATAAAGTGTGATATATAAATTCTTCCTAAGTTTAGGCATAACTATGTTTCCACATAAGGGAAACATTGGTGGCAAATTAAAATATTGATTTGGAAGGGAAAACTAATTCCCATGGACTAATAGAGATTGATAGAGAATGTGGTAAACAAGAAGTCAATGAATACAAAACTAAAAATAAAATAGTTTTGGAAAAGGCCATTTATATCATTCAAAAATATGGTAATAGGATAACATTTAATTTCATGAACATTTTTCCTAAATTTGAAGGATTTATTTCATTACCTAGAATGAAAATATATATATATATATACTTACTTGACAAGTGAATTTCATCATTTAACCAATTTCCACCAAAATATAATCTTTTCTTCAGACAATTTATATTTAAGATTAATTTTATTATAACTTAAGTAAAAAATATACTTTTAAATACCTCATAACCATAAAAGGTTTAGTCAATCTATTCCACCTGTCTATAGACAATAACCAAAACCAAAATGGTTAGAACACTACAAGATAATTCCAAGAATGAGTAAAACTTCATATGATACAATAATCTTAAAAATTAAAAAGTATTACCCAATATTGAAACTAAATTATTTTATAAATAACTATCCTTAAAGTTATTCAAAAATTTACTAACTAAATTGAAACCCAAAGATTATAAGGATTAGATCATTTATTCTACCAAGATTAATTAACCATTATTTCTCAAATAAGATCCCATATGTCTCTAAAATACTAGTTAACAATAACAAAAATATCATGATAACCAGGACATTATGTAGGCCAGTGGTAGTTCATGAAACCATTATTATTCTTTGGTTATGTTTTCAATCCCCACCACCTATCAGGATAAGACAAGTTGTCACCAAGCATACAGGTTGTACCCATTTTTTATTGAAAAAACAATCTTCCTTAAAAACACTTATTGTTCATCCAATGGGTTATAAATTACTCAACCCAAGAAAACATTTCCAAAAACATCATTTATAACCTAAAAATTTTTACAACATAAAACCCTTAAGTGGGTATCTTAACACTTTAAATTTTGATCAACCTTAAGCTTGTAGTCCTGTGATAGTATATAAAACTCTTAAGATAAACTCATTTGAAAACATACTAATCTACAAAGTTATCTAAAATAACTATTGATACCAACTATTATAGCCCAGAAGCTACACTCCCAAATCTTTTTCTGAAATTCATAACCTTACATTTCCGGTAATGATGCTAATAATTGTGATCCAATTTTTTTCCATCAAAACCTTACTTCTTCAAAATGAGAACTTGGATCATAAAAATTTTGAAGGACATTTTAAGTTTAGAGTTTTATATAATTATGAAAAATTCTACATAAACAATTAAAAAAACATTAAATGATCATTTCTCCCACTTAACCCAATTTTTATTTATCACTTTAAAACATCTAAATCATCCATATTAAATATCTTCTAAACATAACCCATTCAAAATAATTTCAATAAAACTTGAGTAAAGGAAGCATAAGAAGGTTGATATTAAATTCTCAGTAAGGGAAAACTTAATAATTAACAATTTAATGTTATTAATGAGAATAATAAGAGAATAAGGGTATGATAACATAATCAAGGGGAATGAGAATATTATAAAGGATCTCATACACATTAATACTTGGATCATCAAATATGAAAACATATAATTGTAAAAATTCAATAGAAACAATAATAATGAAGACATTTTGTATAAATATTAATCATGATAAACATTATAAACTCATAATAATAAATTAAAACACTTTTTGGTAACATGGAGCATCACTTCCATAAAACCATTTCAAGCTCTTTTAATTGGAATAACCATATGGCCAAATTCCAATATAATAATTAACCAATTAATTAGACATCTATAAGATTATCACACTACATAGAAGCTATATTGGTATCACCCATTTTCCATGAGCTATGATGGGTCCCATCCCTTCTTATAATCTATATCAGGTTTATCCATGAGCTATAATGGGGCTCAACCCTTCCTGTAAGCTATATTGGGATCACTGGCTTCATATAATGATCAAGTAAAATGAATAAAATATATTCACCATAAAACTCATAGAAACAAACATTATTAATTTATATAATAATAAACCCATGTAAAATAAATGTGTTTAATGTCAATCTCTTTGAAAAGAGATTAACCAGTGGAAAAGAAATGGGTTACATAACAATTTCATTAAAACATGATTAAACCATAAAAAAGAAATGAGTTTTATGTTATTACATTTTAATCATGATTAAGCCAGGGAGAATAAATGGTTTTTATGTCAATATTTTTGAAAAATTATTTAACCATGGGAAATAAATGGGATCTATAACAAGCTCTTTGAAACATAATTAACCCATGGAAAATAAATGGGTTTCTTAATGACATATTTGAAAAAATCATAATCCATTCAAAGTAATAATGAGGATGGTATCAATAAAAAATATCCCCAGTGTAGGATAGGGTACAAAAACATTTTTTGACATTTATAAAGGTAAACTACCTTAAAATATAATTAAAACATTCTTGAGGAGAATAATCTTTAATTATTCTGAAGTGTCCCTTACCACTTTGAAACATTTGAATCATAATTCCCATGAAGGAGTAATATTTAAAAAAAACTAAATAAAATTATGATAAATAAATTTATGATATTATATGTCAAATTTTTTGTATATACCCCTTGTTTAAAAAGATAGGTGTATTACTTAACAAATTTCAAAACGAATGAAAATTGTTATAAAAATCCATTACCGCTTTGGTAACATTAAAACCATAAACCCAGTGAAAGATAGATCCTAAAATGGATTTTTATAATCCCATAAATTTAAGGATAATAATCATAATATACATTCAAGGTAATTACATAAACAACAAAACAAAAATAATTGGTGAATATGGAATATATTATAAATAAATAAAAATGCGATAAGAAAAACCCTTACTAATTGAGTAACTTTTAAATCATGTGTTCTGTGAAATAATAACACCAATTGAAACTTTTAATGAAATGAAATAAATTAAATTAATTATATAACTTTTAAAATGTAAGTATATACACCACACAAAAGAAATTAATGGTGAATACGGCATAAGTTTTGCAAAAATAAAAAGTGATACTAAAAATCCTCTTACAACTTTCATAAAATATGTATCGAAATCCAAAAAAGTAAAAAACATCAAGTGAAAAATTTAAATTCCATAAAGATTAAATAATTCATGATATAATATATCAAAATTATCAGTAGATACACCACATAAAAATTAAGTGGTGAATATGACATTTATCTCACATATATAAAAAGTGAGATGAAAATCCCTTACAAAGATTATATCGTTGGAGTGAGAGTAAATCAATGAAATAATTATGTGTGAAAATTTTAAAACCAAAATGTAAAATTTTTAAATATATTATAATAAAATAATTTGTAATTTCACACATATTATTTTAATAACATAACCAATGAAATACAAGTTTAACCTAACAAATGGATACTGAGTTAAGAAACCCATTACCTTGAGTCTGATTTGTCATGATTGTCCCCTATCATCTTGAATAATAAAAAACATTTAATTATTTACTTTCTTTAAAACATCAATAGGTTTATTATTACTTTTATTTTACTTATAAACAAGTTATATACAGTTACTTAATCAATAATGTTTAAGTCGGATGTTTTGACCATATTCGGCTTATGTGTCCAATTGCACATTGATAGGTTAAAAATGACAATGAGTTCATTATATAAACATATATAGAATAATAATAATGATATAATTATAATATTTATACATAAATTATAATTTTATAACCAATCATGAATGATGTTTAGGAAAAATGAACCAACGATACAATCATGGACACGGTAGGTCATATGTATGCATGAGTAAAGTTCCCATTTTTAGATGATCATTATGGAAATAAGGTAAGTAAAATTTATCTTAAAAAAATTATATTTATTTCATAAATACCATATTATTTAGTCATATATACTTATATATAGTCTTATTTTTATATAAAATGAATTGCATCACATCAAAGAGGTGGTATTCAACATATCCACGAACAACGTTTTCACTTCTTCAATGTGTGAATAGGTAATAAAGAAAATGATACATTATATTTCCATAAAGGTAATATTTAAATTAATATCATATATCTATAATTTAGATCACATATTTTTATTAAATACTTTTTAATACATTTTATTTAAATTGGGAATGCATCACATCACTTTGAGAAGGTAGTAGTCCATGTGTCCACATATGATGTTATCAAATTCCCACAAAATGAAAATCATGAAGGTATGTTTTTTATAAAAATAAAAGAATTATTAATTAATTATAAATATCATATATATAACATAAAAATATTATTTCCATCATAATTACCAACCATAAGAGTTGGTAAATAAAAAACAAACTACATTGTTTTGTGAGGCGATAGTCCACCGTATACACAAACAGTGATTTCGTTACCCAATTGATAGAAGTGTTTGTAGGTTTTGGTAGAGCCATTAATATAAAAACACATTAGTATATTTAAGATACTTATTTTATTATATAATCATGGAATATGAATAATTTATGTTTTTGATAATGAAATAAAACAAAAGTTCTCATTGAAGAATGTTGCATCTTCTTTTGGAAACTCTTTTTGGTTTTCACCAAAGGAATTTCATGGTCTTATTTATAAAAATTTATGGTAAAATTTAAATCTAAAAGGGATTTTTAATTTATAGAAAATAATTATAAGGACACTTTTTTAACTGGAGATTATATTTTACCCCTTATTTTTCATTGTGATGATTCATTTAACAATACATTTAGCAAAGCAAGCAAAAGTTGGAGGACTCATACACTATCAATAAATGTATCACATTGAGTTGTATTATCATTTAAAATTTTCCTAATTTTGAATTATTTTTTTCTGACATGAAACATGTTATTTGTATTATATGTTGATTCATTAGTTACCTTGGTCATTTGAAGTCTAATATAACGAATTAATCTCAATTATAAGGCACTATTGTTAAAGGTTACTTTCCCAAGAGTGTTTCATATTCCAGTATAGGTATTTGTATGGGATTAATACAAAATTCAATCAAGTTGGGTGTACTTATGATAACTAAAATAATATTCAATCCTTTAGTAAACTAATAATATTTTCAGCATTTGGTTTTCTTGTTTGAAAGATATCCTAATTTTCACTAAATCATATGGAGTTCGAGTAATAAAACATATTTTTTCTACTAAATAATGATATCATAGAAACATTTTTTTGAAAAATAAAGACATAAAAAAATTTATTACTTTGTAGTAAAACTAAAAATGATAAATAAATAACATAAGTTATGAAATAATATATTGTATATTGTTTTTCATATCATGTAAGTTCATAATTGTTTTCATATTTATAATATGTTGATAATTATCATTTTTTAATAAGAATATTTTTTATCAATTTATATAGATCACAAATTTTGATAATTAATATCAACTATAAAATGATTTTAAATATTTATCCTTAGGTAGTTTTAAGAAGTCTATAAGATTCGATGATTGCAGTATTAATGTTTTTAAGTTTCATACAGCTTATCAAATATATGTTTTGAAAAAAAAATGACATATTCAAAAAATTCCTAGAGTTGGGTATTATATATAGTTGATTGAAATTATGAAATGAAATTATCTTGAAAACTTTTTAACTGTGTTATTCAAATATAAGTGGGTCAAATTTTAATAGGGTTAAAAAAAGATTCATTATTTTTTACTTATGTATACTTAGATCATTTGATAGATATGGGTGACTGTGAAGAGTGAGATCCCAATATTTTTTCTTCACAAGCTCAAATGGTATATTATTTGATGATGGGGTTGATGAAGGGTGGAGTGTTGTCATCCATGTGAAACTGAGAGACTTATATGATATGGGTGATGAAATTGAATAATGGTTTACTAATACTAAACCCTATCAATTGGAAGCGATTGATATATTTTTCCATGATGAAATTTAAAATATTGATCTTATAAGAGAGTGGGAAGATGAGGGAATTGAGTTAATGGTGGATAATGATGATCAATTAAGAATGAAACCATTGTATTCTCAATCCTCCTTCAACATATTAAATCATAGTTTGTTTATTATTACCAAAGAGAGATTCATTTTCAATAGATTTTCTATCATATGCTTTTCACTTTAATTTCATAGATATTGATATTCAAGTTTATAGTGTAGTTGAAATTTTTAAAAAATAAAAATATAGTTTTGAGCAATATTTTTTTAGTATAAATAGATACATATTATTAGAAAATTTTATATTGGTAATTTTAAATTTTATTATTGTCTTATATCATTCTATATGTTGTAAATTTTTTCATTGTTGTTTATATTTTAGGAATAAGGGAAATAAAAAATTGGATTATAGAATGTAGTTGGTATACACAGTAATATGACACATAGATGCCACTAGTGATGATCTCGAATCCATACAATATGTTTCCTACAACTACAGGTATGCTTACCACTGATAAAGGGTTGTCCAAGGAAAATATTCATGTTGAATTGGTTCCGACATTAAATGATCATTATTCAAATAAACATATTGTGTCACCCATATCATCATGAGGGTATTAGAGGGTAACCACTATTGGTGTGTATGTTATGGTGAACATATTATTTATTATTATAATTGTTGAATATGTTGGTATTATATATACAAATAATAAAATAAAATAAACAAAAATTGAAATAAGGGATATTTTGAGTTTAATGAATTTAAAGGTTGTTGTGTAATTTTTCAATTTCAATATAGCTATGATTGATGCAGGAGTCAAGTATGGGTAGTTTTTTAGGTCATTTTTTATCTGATATAACAACCCTCCCCATAACATATCATGATTAGAGGTATGTTCCAATCAATTGGATGAATTATATCTTTGATAAAAAAGGTAAATGAAAATAAATGTTGATAAATTAATCTGATATTACAATAAATAATATTATTCTAAAAAACAATATATTTCTTATTTTTATTTGGTTTTCAATTTTGATGTGGATTATGCCATTATGCACCAGTAGACTTTGAAAAGCTAGGAAAAAATGGAAATATTTCAAGTATATATTATGGTTCAATTTTGATGATAGATAATTAAGAATTCAATAGATTAATGGTAAAGTATCATAAGGGATACCTTGATATAAGTGTAATTATTTTGTGGATAGGTTGTCTTCTACTTCATTTAAGTTATTTTATTATGTGGTATTATCTTGATATGAATTTTTTAGGCATGCTAATTTTTTTATTTCTTAATAATATTACATTTAATAGTATTGTATCTTGTTTTATTCAATAAATTTATAAGAAAAAATAATGAGTGGAGAGAACTAGATAATCCCACATGCGGTAAGGTCAAATACTTTTGTAAATAAGATATCTATAAAGGTAATATTTTAATTATGATAACAAATATGTGTGTTCAATTTAAATTATTAATATTTTATAATTGTTAATTTTCAATTTTAATGATATTGTCTTTGGAAGTTGGTCATCAGGTTGGGGGGATTGAGATGTGGGTCGATGTGTATATAAAGTCATATGGGAGTTATGTTAATGAATATTCTTAGAGCATAGGGGTAAAATATATTAATTATTAATTGATTATTTTTAGTAAATTTATTATTTTAAAATCATCAAATTTTATTCTAAAATTAATGATGCATGGGATATAAATCCATCACACTCATCATTAATTTCTTAGAGAAATATGATTGTCGGGGTTTTGGGAAATGAAAATCCAGGTCATGTGTGAATGATGGGTTCTATAATATCCCTATTTTGAGTCTTTTTGAGGTCCCTATAATCGTTTATTCCAATTCCTTCCCCTGCCCCAGATCATAGTAGTGTTCATGATCCAATATTACAGTAAAAAGTTATGATATTGGAATCCAAAATACAAGAGTGTGAGTCACACATGAGATCTTGGGATGAGAAAATTTTTGTAGTGGTGTTGCTTTGGATACATTATTTTGGGACATGATTGGGATTATTATCAATTTTATTTCATCCATGATACAATAGTCTCAATAGGTACAAATAGTTATTGTTTATATATTTTTTATGTTATTATTTAATATAATCTAATTTATGTTGTTAAACATTTTAATTGTAGGCACTAGATAATGGAATTAATCAACATAATGAGGATAAGATATTATCTAAAGTCATTCATAGTTAAATATAAGTAATCTATTTTTGTCTTTGGTTCATTGAATGATTTTATGACTAGACATCTTCTAGTTATATAATAATTATTTTTATAATGCTTGGTAATTTTCATGCCCATATGATTGATGTTACGTTATGTGTATTAATTTATATTTATTGAATGCTGAAATTTAGTTTAATCTGTTTTTATAATGATGATTATATTTATTTTTTTAGTAATTATGCTTGTACCTTCTAATACTATTGTAATTGTAGGAATTTTGTTTTTTTATCATTTTAATATATGGGATGGAATTTCAAGAATTATATATTTTTCATTTTTTATTGTTAATAGTGGTTTAAAATGTAACTCATTTGGGTAAAACACCAAATATATTAAATTTGGTGGTTAAAACTATCATTAGGAAATAAAAACCCACTTCTAATTGATCTAGTATCTGAAAAATTTGTGAAAAAATAAATATATGTGCTCATTACCACCACTTTATACGGAAAAAATTATAATTTATTTTATATTTATCAATATCATTTTTAACTAACACAAATTTTTTTTCAAGTAGTCTAAACCACCCCTGAATTATAGTTCTTCTATGATTTTTATAAACCATCACCAATAAAAGAACATCATGTTTGAATTTATGAAAACACTTAATATGGTGGTTTCATATACCATCGCAAATTATTTAATAGAAGTTTAAATTACTATGTATACCAAAAATATATCTAATTTCTATATTTCATATATTTTAGTGGAAGAGTGAAACTGTGATAGTGTAAAATATATTGATTGTAATCAACTCAACTCTTCACCTTCACTACTAAACTGGAATAAGATAAATATATTTATGAATTTAAATGCAGAAATTCCAGATTCCCATTATGATTCTACTCAAACCAACCATATTGGGATAATTCTTCATGATCATAAAGAAATATATCATAGGTAATTTATAGTGGTTAAGAAACATAAGAATCAAGTAAGTGAAAAGGATACAACAAAAATAAACAAAAAACACTAAATTATTATTAAAATGTATAAATTAGAGAAACCTTGTTAAATAAATGAAAGTATGGTGTCAATGTCTCAAATTCATTATAAATAGGGAGGGAGAAAAATATTTAAGGGATTCATGAGTCATTATCCTTCCTCCTCAAATTCAAAGTTGAGTTCCCTCATCCTGATATGTCTACCACATATTCTGGATGAGCATACATATTCATATGTGTATCTCTAAAATCTTCACCATTCTTTAATCCCATACCACAATCATTATCAACTTCTACTTGTTTCATGGTTTACACATGGCCAATTCATTGATACTTTCCCAAATTTGGTTAATTGATGGGGTATCAAGAATATTTGACGGATTCTAGGGGTTGTTCATGTGTTCCATGTTATAAAATCTCAGAACCCACACTCATCCTATGCTAAAATCTATAACCTTACATTTCCAGCTATGATGCCAATAATTGTGACCTAATTTTTTCCATCAAAACCTTACATCCTAAAAAAGTAAAACTGGTATCACATAAATTCTATAGGACCTTATAGGTTTATAGTTTAATATAATTAGGAAAAACTTCTACATAAACATTTGCTAACACTTTAAATGAACATTTATCCCACTTAACCCCATTTTTCTTTATTGCAGTAATACATCAATGTCATCCATATGAAATCTATTCTAGATATAACAGGTTAAACATAATTTATATAAAACATGGGTAAAAGGATACAGAGGAAGGGTGATCTCATGTTCTCAGTAATGGTAAACATAAGCATTAATAATTAAATGTTATCAATGAGAATAAGAAGAGAATAAGGGTATGAATTCATAATCAAAGTGCATGAGTAAATCATAAAGGAACCCATGCACATCAATACCTAGATCATCAAATATGAAAACATAGAAAATTCAAAAGTTAATATAAAAAATAATCATTAGCCATGTGATATCAATATTGATCATGATAACCTTATGAACTCATAATAATAAATTAAAACTTTTTTTGGATGCTTGGGGAACCACTTTCAAAAAAATCCCTTTCAAAACCCTTATAATTTAAATTAACATATGTAAAAATTTAAATAAAATAATTACCCAATGAATTGGAGTTATATAATGAGGATCAACCTTCATATAATCTATATCAATCTCACCCATTTTACATGAGTGATAATTGGGATCAATCCTTAATATAAGCTATATTGGGATCACCCATGAGCAATAATGGGGTTCAACCCTACGTATAATCTCTATTGGGATCACCTATTTTATATAATTCTCAAGTAACATTAATAAAACACGTTCATCATGAAACACATAGAAAAAATAATTTTTAATTAATAACCTAATAACTTCTTGTAAAATAAATGGGTTTAATGTCAATATTTTTTAAACATGATTAACCAATGGAAAAGAAAATGGTTCCATAAAAATTTCTTTTAAACATGATTAACCAATGGAAAAGAAATGGGTTTTAGGTAAATAACTTTGAATAATTATTAAAACATTTAAAATAAATGTATTTTATTTCAATATCTTTGAATCATGGTTAATCCCTGGAAAATAAATGTGTTCTATAACAATCTCTTTGAAATATAATTAACCCATTGAAAGGAAATGGGTTCCATAATGATATCTTTGAAATAATAATAATCCATACATGGAAATGACAAGGATGTTATGAACACAATATATGCACGAGGAGGATAAGTATCAAAAGGTCTATTTTACGTTGATGAATAGAAATTTCCATAAAATATCATTAAAACATTCTTAAGGAAAGTAATCATTAAACTTTCCAAAGTGTACCATACCAATTTGAAACATTTTAATCATAATATTCATGAATTAATAACACTTAGAAAACATTAAATAACATTAGTATAAAAATCATGATTTTATATGTCAAATGGGATGTATATACACCTTTTGAAAGAATATTGGTGTATAACTTAACAAGCATCATAAGGAAGACAAATTGTGACAAAAATCCATCACAACTTTGGTAACTTTGAAACCATAAACCCACTAAAATAGAGAACCTAAAATGGGTATGAAAAGCCTTATAAATTTAAGGATAAGAATCATAAAATTCATTCACGATCATTATATACACTTTACAAAAAAATAAGTGGGGAATAGGGACTATATATCAATGAAATAAAAGTGAGACAAGAAAAATCATTACTAATTGAGAAACTTTTGAATCAAGAGATATGTGAAATAATAAAATAAATAAAAATTTTAATAACATGAAATAAATTAAAATAATGAAATAACATGTCAAATTATAGTATATACACAATAAAAAAGAAATTGGTTGTGAATATGGTGTAAGCCTCGCAGAAATAAAAAGTGGGACTAGAAATCCCCTAAAAATTATGGTAAAAGATGAATTAGAAACCCCAAAAGTAAGAAAAATCAAATAAAACATTTAAATAAAATGAAGATAAAATAATTAATTATATAATATGTAAAAATTCATAGTAGATAGACCATAAAAAAATAAGGAAGTTTTGAGTGTGAAATTTATCTCACAGAGGTAAAAAGTCATATGAAAATCCCTTACAAAGTTTGTATCATTCGAGTGAAAATTAATCAAGTAAATAATTATGTGTTCTATATTTAAATCCAAAAAATAAAAGTGGAAATGAATTATAATACAATAATAGGTCATTTAACAAATATTCTTATCATAACATAACCAATTAAATATAAGTTTAACCCAATTAATGGAAATTGAGTTAAGAAACCCCTTACCATGAGTCTGATTTGTCATGTTTGTCCTCAATATTCCCGAATAATAAACTATGTCAATTATTTATTTTATTAATAACCTATTACATGTTTATTATTACTTTCATTTCACTTATAAACAATTTATATACAATTACTTAATCAATAATGTTTAAGTTGGATGTTTTTAGCATATTAGGCTAATGTGTCAAAACTTACATTAATAAGTTGACTAAGGACAGTGAGGAAATTATATAAACATATAAATAATTATTATTATGTAATAATTATCATATTTATGCATCAATTATACTTTTACAACCATTCAAGAATCATGGTTATGAAAAATGAACCAACGTTACAATCATGGAGACAGTATGTTGTATACACGCATGAGTGATGTTCTCATTTTTCAATGATCGTTATAGAAAGAAGTTAGGTAAAATTTTACTTTACATAATGATATTTATATCACCAATACCATATTATTTAATCATATATAATTATTTATTGTACAATTATTAAGTAAAATGAATCACATCACTTTAAGGAGGTTGTAGTCCACATGTCCACAAATGACGTTATCGCTTTTTCATTGTATGAAAAAGTATTAACGAAAATAATATATTATATTATAAAAAGTTTATTATGTCATTAATATAATATATATTTAATTTATATCATATATTTTTATTAAACACATCCTTAATACATTCCATGTAATGTGTGAACATATCACATCGCTTTGAGGAGGTGGCAGTCCACGCGTCCACAAACGATGTTATCATATTCCCACAAAATTGAAAGCATGAAGGTATGTTTTATATAATAATTACATAAGTATTAAGACAATATAAATATCATATATATAATATTAAAAAATTATTTTCATCATAATTATCAACCATAAGTGGTGTTATAGAAAAAATTAATGACATCGTTTCGTGAGGTGGTAGTCTGCCATAAACACGAATAGTGATTTCATATCCATTTCATGAGAGTTTGTGTGTGGGTGTAGGTAGAACCCTAAACATAAAAAAAATTAGTATATTTAAGATAATTAATTTATTATATAATAATTTAATAAGAATAATTTAAGGTTTTTAGAATGAAATAAAACCAAAGTGATTGTTGAAGAATGTTACCTCTTCTTCGGGTAACTCATTTTGGTTTGAAACAAATGAATTCCTTAGTTTGATTCTTGAAAAAAGTGAGGATTATAGGATTATATGAGGTATTTTTTGAATATTTTTGGGTAAATTTTTTTATGAGACAAATGTATTGAGATTTGTGAAGAAGTGGGGAGAGTGAATGCCATTTTATAGTGGAGGAGGAGTGACATTCTTATAAATATAAAAAAGTAAAAACAATTGGGTGGTCTCCCTTACATAATTTTCCTCAAATAATGAACCAAATTCGATATAATTTAGGATATGTCTAAATATATCCAAAAAATTGGTTTTAAACATGTTTCTAGGTCATTTTTCCCTTAATATTAATGTTTAACCGTTGTGTAAACTCATTTCTACCATAATCACTATAATTAATTTTAACTGATTTCACTAATATTTTTTGTAAAGAGTTGTATTTAAATTATTAGAAATTATAAATTATGATCATTAAAAATATTGAATCTATATTTCGAAATTAGAATCATAGAAGTGGGAAAAATAAATTTAAAATTAATCCCACAAACGGGACGAAACAATCAGTTTTTAAAGGGAAACGTTTAAAAGATTGAAATGTTTTTATATCCAATTTCAATGTAAAATTTATTATAATGAACTAAATTGCTTTAAATGATATAAAATTGATTTAATTGTACATTAAAACTAATTATGAATATAATTTAACACTATAAATTATTTACACGATAAAGTATATTTCAATTAAAATATAGTTTTATTTACTATTCATCAAAATTTGAAAGTTCTTAGAAAAATAAAAAAAATCACCCCAAGTAAATTTTTATATTAAAATTTCAAAAATTAATTTTATTTTGTCAAATAAAATTTATAAAAGTATAAAAAATAGTTTTAAAACAAGTGTGCTATTAAAATGCATTAAAACCGCCTTTTTAAAATATACAACTTCTTATGCTTAAAATTAGATTTATTATTATATTAAACCTACAAAAATTATTTTATGAATTTAAAAATTATTAGATATATAAAATATAAATTTCATTAATATATTTCACTAATATTTATTAAGATAAAATACCATTCTTTTCATAAAATTATTTTCAGAAAAACACATCCTTTATATTCAATGGGACATTATTTTCATTTATAATTAATTGGTAAATAATGAATTAATTTTATATTTTCATAATTTTGTTAATCTAATTTATTATTGACATTACAATGGATAGGTGATAACTGTCATGTTAAATAATAATTTTAATAGTATATTGTTGTCAGGTAAGACTCAGGCTTGCATGTAACATAAGTTATAGTGAAAACATGATGTTTTGTGCACCCTAAGATAAAATTGATGTTTTTTATAATGAAATATAAACTATTCATTGTTTATAATTCAAGTTATCAAATAATTTAAATTAATTTGAAAGAAAATATTTTTTTAAATCTCGAGATGTTACATCATACCCCCTTAAATTAATTTTACCCTCAAAATTCATCTTGGTTATCAAAAGTTTTTTTGAATTCGTTTATTTAAACCCACATCATGAAAATTCAATAAATAAATCAGGCTTTAGAAAGATAAAGCGTGATATATAAATTCTACCTAAAGTTACGCATAACTATGTTTCCACATAGGGGAAACATTGGTGGGAAATTAAAATATTGATTTGGAAGGGAAAACTAATTCCCATGGACAAATAGAGATTTATAGAGAATGTGGTCAACAGGAAGTCAATTAATACAAAACTAAAAATAAAATAGGTGTGTAAAAGTTTATTTATATCATTAAAAATTATGGTAATAGGATAAAATTTTATTTCAAGAACATTTTTCCTAAATTTGAAGGATTTATTTCATCATCTAGAATTAAAACAAAAAATAAATATACTTACTTGACTAGTGAATTTCATCATTTAACCAATTTCCACCAAAATATAATATTTTCTCCAGACAATTAGTATTTAAAATTAATTTTATTATAACTTAAGTAAAAAAATACTTTTGAATACCTAATAACCATAAAAGGTTTAGTCAATCTATTCCACCTGTCTTTATACAATAACCAAAACCAAAATGGTTAGAACATTGCAAGATAATTCCAAGCATGAGTAAAACTTCATATGATACACTAATCTTAAAAATTAAAAAGTAATACCCTAGGTTGAAACTAAATTATTTTATAAATAACTATCCTTAAAGTTATTCAAAAATTTACTAACAAAATTGAAACCCAAATATTATAAGTATTTGATAATTTATTATTCCAAGATAAATTAAACATTATTCCTGAAATAAGATCCCATATTTCTCTAATGTACTATTTACCAATAAAAAAATATCATGCTAACCAGGACATTATGTAGGCCAGTGGTAGTTCATGAAACCGTTATTATCCTTAGGTTATGGTTTCAAGCCCCACCACCTATCAAAATGAGACAAGTTGTCACCAAGCATACAAGTTGTAACCCTTTTTTATTGAAAAAAAAATCTCCCCTAAAAACACTTATTGTTCATCCTATGGGTAATAAATTACTCAACCCAAAAAAACATCTCCAAAAACATCATTGATAACCTCAAAATATTTACAACTTAAAACCCTTTAGTGGGTGTCTTAATACTTTAAACTTATGATCAACCTTAATCTTGTAGTCTTGTGATAGTATATATGACTCTTAAGATAAACTCATTTGAAAACATCCTAATCTACAAAGTTATCTAAAATAACTATTGATACCAACTATTATAGCCCAGAAGCTACACTCCCAAATCGTTTTCTGAAATTCATAACCTTACATTTCCGGTTATGATGCTGATAATTGTGATCCAATTTTTTTCCATCAAAACCTTACAACCTCAAAATGAGAACTTGGATCATTTAAATTTTGGATGACCTTATAAGTTTAGAGTTTTATAGAATTTTGAAAAATTATACATAAACAATTCACAAAACATTAAATGAGAATTTCTCCCACTTAACCCAATTTCTCTTTATCACATTAATACATCTAAATCATCCATATTAAATATCTTCTAAACATAACTCATTAAAAATAATTTCAATAAAACTTCAGTAAAGGAACCATAAGATGGGTGATCACGAATTCTAAGTAATTTAAATCCTAATAATTAACAATTTAATGTCATTAATTAGAATAATAAGAGAATAAGGGTATGATAAAATAATTAAAGTGAATGAGAAAATTATAAAGAACTCATACACATTAATACTTCAATCATCATATATAAAAACATATAATTGTAAAAATTCAATAGAAATATTAATAATGAGACATGTGGTATAAATATTAATCATGATAAACATTATAAACTCATAATAATAAATTAAAAATATTTTTGGTAACATGGATCATCACTTTCATAAAACCATTAAAATCCCTTTTAATTGGAATAACCATATGGCCAAATTCCAATATAATCATTACACAACTAATTCGACATCTATAATAGGATCAAACTACATAGAATCTATATTGGGATCACCCATTTTCCATGAACTATGATGGGTCCCAACCCTTCTTATAATCTATATCGGGTTTACCCATGATCTATAATGGGGCTCAACCCTTCCTATAAGCTATATTGGGATCATTGGTTTCATATAATGATCAAGTAAAATGAATAAAAAATATCCATCATAAAAATCATAGAAACAAACATTATTAATTTATATCATAATAAACCCATGTAAAATAAATGTGTTTAATGTCAATCTCTTTGAAAAGCGATTAACCGGTGGAAAAGAAATGGGTTCCATAAAAATTTCATTAAAACATGATTAAACCATAGAAAAGAAATGAGTTTTATGTTAGTACATTTTAATCATGATTAAACCATGGAGAATAAATGGTTTTTATGTCAATCATTTTGAAAAATTATTAGACCATGGAAAATAAATTGGATCTATAACAAGCTCTTTGAAATAAGATTAACCATTGGAAAAGAAATGGGTTTCATAATGAAATATTTGAAACAATGATAATCCATTCAAAGAAATAATGAGGTTGGTATTAATACAAATTATCCCCAGTGTAGGATAGGTTACAAAAACATTTGTTGACATTGATAATGGTAAATTACCTTAAAATATAATTAAAAAATTCATGAGGAGAATAATATTTAATTATTTTGAATTGTCCCATACCACTTTGAAACATTTTAATAATAATCCCCATGAAGGATTAATATTTAACAGAAAATTAAATAAAATTATAATAAATAAATTCATGATATTATATGTCAAATTTTTTGTATATACACCTTGTAGAAAAAGATAGGTTTATTACTTAACAAATGTCACAAGGAAGGAAAATTGAAATAAAAATCCATTATCACTTTGGTAACTTTAAAACCATAACCCAAATGAAAGATAGATCCTAAAATGGATTTTTTTTTATCCCATAAATTTAAGGATAATAATCATAAAATACATGCATCGTAACTAAATACACCACAAAACAAAAATAATTGGTGAATATGGAATATATTACAATGAAATAAAAGTGCGATAAGAAAAACCCTAACTAATTGAGTAACTTTTAAATCATGTGATCTGTGAAATAATAACACTAATTGAAACTTTTAATGACATTAAATAAATTAAATTAATGATATAGCTTGTAAAATGTATGTATATACACTACACAAAATAAATGACCAGTGAATACAGCATAAGTTTTTCAAAAATAAAAAGTGATACTAAAAATCCCCTTACAACTTTCGTAGAATATGAATCAGAATCCAAAAAAGTAAAAATCATCAAGTGAAAAATTTAAATTCCATAAATATTAAGTAATTATTGATATAATATATCAAAAGTATCAGTAGATACACCACAGAAAAATTAAGTTGTGAATATGACATTTATCTCACATATTTAAAAAGTGAGATGAAAATCCCTTACAAAGATCATATCATTAGAGTGGGAGTAAATCAATGAAATAATTATGTGTGAAAATTTTAAATCCAAAATATAAATTTTTTAAATATATTATAATAATATAATTTGTAATTTTACACATATTCTTTTCATAACATAACCAATGAAATACAAGTTTAACATAATAAATGGATACTGAGTTAAGAAACCCATTACCTTGAGTCTGATTTGTCATGATTATCCCCTATCTTCTTGAATAATAAACCAATTTTAATTATTTAATTTCTTGAAAACCTCAATAAGTTTTTTATTACTTTTATTTTACTTATAAACAAGTTATATAAAATTACTTAATCAATAATTTTTAAGTCGGATATTTTGACCATATTCGGCTTATGTGTCAAACTGCACATTCATAGGTTAAAAAATGTCATTGTATTCCTTATATAAACATATCTAGAATAATAATAATGATATAATTATAATATTTATAAATAAATTATAATTTTATAACCAATCATGAATGATGGTTTGGAAAAATGAACCAACGATACAATCAGGGACACGGTAGGTCGTATGTACGCATGAGTAACGTTCCCATTTTTCGATGATCATTATGGAAAAAAGGTAAGTAAAATTTATCTTAAAATAATAATATTTATACCATTAATACCATATTATTTAGTCATATATACTTATATATAGTATTATTTTTATGTAAAAGGAATTGCATCACATCAAAGAGGTGGTATTCAACATGTCCACGAACAACGTTATCACTTCTTCAATATGTGAACAGGTAATAAAGAAAATGATACATTATATTTCCATAAAGGTAATATTTAAATTAATATCATATATATGTAATTTAAATCACATATTTTTATTAAATACTTTTTTAATACAATTTATGTAAATTGTGAACGCATCACATCACTTTGAGAAATTAGTAATCCATGTGTCCACATATGATGTTATCAAATTCCCACAAAATGAAAATCATGAAGGTATGTTTTATATAATAATAAAAGATGTATTAATTCATTATAAATATCATATATATAATATATAAATATTATTTTCATCATAATTACCAACCATAAGAGTTGGTAAAGAAAAAACAAACGACATTGTTTCGTGAGATGGTAGTCCGACGTATATAGGAACAGTGATTTCGTTACCCATTTGATAGAAGTGTGTATAGGTGTTGGTAGAGACATTAATATAAAAACATATCACTATATTTAAGATAATTATTTTATTATATAATCATGGAATATGAATAATTTGATTTTTTGATAATGAAATAAAACAAAAGTGCTTATTGAAGAATGTTGCATCTTCTTTGGGTAACTCTTTTTTTTCACCAAAGGAATTTCATGGTCTTATTTATGACCAAAGTGATGATTTTAAAATTGGATTAGGGATTTTTTTATACTATTTTTTCATGTTTTTTACTAGACAAATGGATTTATAGGTGTGAATAAGTGGTGATAGTGAGTTCCATTTTATAGTGGAGGAAGAGTGGCATTCTTGTAATTATAAAAAGGTAAATACTATTGGGGGTATACCTTAAATAATGTTCCTAAAATAATGACAAAAATTCTATAAAATTTTTTATATGGTATAAATATGGCCATAAAATGGGTTTTGGACTTGTTTCTAGGTCATTTGGTCCCTTAATATAAAATTTTAACCACTAAGTAAACTCATTTTAACCTTAATCGTTGTAATTAATTTTAATTTCTTTCATTAGGTTTTTTGATAAAATAACTAAGTTGAACATATTATTAATTAAACATTATTCTTATTGAAAATATTTAATCCATTTTTCCAAATCCAAAATCACAAAAGTGGGATGATTTAATTTATAATTAATCCCACATATGGGATAAAATAATGTGTTTTTAAATGGAAAAGTTCAAATGTTTGAAATTTTTTTATGTCTAATATTGATGTGAAATTGATTAAAATGACCATAATTTTATTAAATGATATAATATTGATCTAATCATACTTCAAAAATAATTAAAAATATATTTAACACTATAAATTTTTTATATGAAAAATTATATTTCAATTAAAATTCAGTATTATTTATTATTCATCCAAATGTGAATCTTCTGAGAAAATACCAAAAATTCACCCCAAGTAAATTTTGATATAATTCCTTAAAAAATAAATTTTATTTTTTCAAATAAAATTTATAAAAGTGTCAAAGTTTAGTTTTAAAACAAGTTCTCTATTAAATGGTAGTAAAACTTCCTTTCAAAAATATACAACTTTTTATGCTTAAAATTTGATTTATTCTTATATTAAGCTTACTAAACTTATTAGATGGATTTAGAAACATTTTATTAAATATATAACATATAAATCTAATTAATATATTTCACTAATAGTAATTATTTTTATTTATTATGATAAAAAAAATTTGGTTCATAAAAATAGTTTCTCATAAAAAAACATCATTTATATTCAATTGGTCTTTATTTTAATTTATAATTAATTCGTAACCAATTAATTAATTTTTATAAACATGTAAAAAATATATTTTCATAATTTTTTTAATATCATTTATTTATGAAATTACAATGTCTTGTTGATAACTTTTATGTTAAATAATAATATTAATTTTATATTATTGTCTCTTAACACTTGAGCTTGCGTGTAACATGAGTTATAGAGGAAACTCGATGTTATGTGCAACACAAGACAATATTTGTGTTATTTTTAATGAAATCTAAACTTTGAATTTCATATAATACAATCTATCAAAGAATTTAAACTAATTTGAAATAATATATTTTATAAAATATTGGGATTTTAAACATGTGAATTATCCCATCATTAATAGATGCGTGAGTTTGGGTAATCAAATGTGGAAGCTTCATGATGAAGAAATGTTATGGTTGTATTATCTTTCCAATGTAGTTCATTGGTGGTTCATGAGGATGTGTTGATGTGAGAACATAATATCAAGCATGGGATTGAGAATACATTGGAAGTTAAATGACATAAAGTGGTGCAACATGAGGAAGCACTGAGTGGATAATGCACACTAGAATTATGGCTTGAAACAACATTGGAGAAAATTATTGATTGAAATTACATCACTAAAGAGTAATAATTTCCTAAAAATAAAGCGTCACAATGATGATTATCTTTTTGTTCATTCGTATGTTTTCTTTGGGCTTGAGGTTTCATTGGAGGTGAAACATATTATCATAATGAGGGGTAATATGATTTCGAGGATCTTATTCTATAAGAGGAACCGCTATGAGATAGTGCCGGTGGTGTGATGCCTCCTTAAGAATTTTCATGTGGTTTCATTGGCCCATGAAATATTATTAATTCCTTTCAATAGCCCATTTGATTCTTAGATCTTCTCATGGATTCATTGGTCCCTTCTTGTATTAGTGGTAGGTACTTTCAAAAATTCTGTAAAGAACCAAAATTTCCGTGGAAATTTTTTTTTCTTAAATACATGGGAATTTTACGAGTCCGCGAAAATTTACGGCACATGATTCCGAGGACCGGTGTGCCCGGAATCAATTTCTGAAGTTTTGTTCGGGTACGTTCAGTAAACGTACGAGCGGGTTTTTATAACTTTTGAACGAGTGCACGGAACTGAAATCTGAGGGCACCGTTGAACTCGCAGTGCTGGTATTCACTTAAGAAGAATTTCACTTCGACGGTAGTGATTCAAGGATAGAAGTTAGTTTTTGGGTTTTCTTTAAAAAAATAAGAAAATAAAGTGAGCTACAGTTTATTTTTTTGAGCCTCCATGTGAGTGTTGGTGGTTAAAATATCCTCATGGGAGTTGGAGGTGGGTCACCACACCTTAACCTCCCCTAAGAGGTTATGGTGGTGGGGCCCACACAAACTCAACCTCCTATGAGAGGATAAATGAGGTGGGGACCTCTCGGGCTCTTAAACACTTAAACTCTCCATTAAAGTGGAGAAAACTCTTAAGCTTCACATTAATTTAGGTGAGTCTCTTCACCTCCCCAAGCATTTAATTTTTCCAATCCTCTAAAATTAAGGGGGAGCCTACCTAGTTAATTGCTCCATTTTGAATTGGATCCAGCTCTCCAATTAATATGTGCCAACACACATGAATTAATGAGGAGGAGCGTTTTTAATTTAATTCCCCCTTTTTAATTTGTGCCAACGAAATAATAGATTAAGTAATCTAATATTTGGCACAATGAATTCACTTGGGTGATTGAAGGGAAATCTCTAAATGAGGAACCTCATCCTCCAACGAAGAAATCTCCCAATGAAGAACGAAGAACGCCGGAGGCGATCCTTCTTAGAATTCTTCCCTATGATCTACCGATGTGGAACCGCTTCTACAACCGTCGTGCAAATTTGGGAGTGGAAGAGTGTGGCGGACGCGATGAACGACTACTCTATCTTCTTCCCGCGACTCCGTCAACGAACGAAGAATCAAAGGTAGGGGGAATATATTCATTTGAGTGCCTTGTTCTCCCCTCCTTTTTGGATATTGAAGGTTGTTGATCTTCATTCTTATGAACCGTTTGCGACCACCATAAATGCGGAGGATACTGTCCAACCTAACATGGCCCGACATCCTCTATCGATTTTTCCTTCTTGTGGTGTTTTTCGGCATGGCGATGTAACAACAATGAGGCGACAAAGGCAGCGATGACAAAGGTCGTGCTACCCACAGCCTCCACAAACCGTGTCGCCCCCATGGCACACCAGTGCTCCCGGCTGAACACCGTCGGCCCGCACCGGCCAAATCTGCGACGAACTGGCATGCCCGGCCGCCACCCGGTCATCGGCCTGCCTGCCCATGGTCTTTCGTCGGCATGCCTGCTGATTGGTCGGTGCCCCGCGTGGCATGCTCTGCGCCCTTCGTGGCCTGCCTGCGGCCTACCCTCACCCCACGTGCCCTACCCGCGGCCTGCCTGGTGCCCTGCCGGCCTTCCCACGCCTCGCGCGGCCTACCTGCAGCCTTCTGCATGCCCTTTCGGCCTGCCTGCAGCCTGTCCGCGCCCCGCCGGCCTGCCCGCGGCCTGCCGCGCCCTACCCGGCCTGCCCGCGGCCTCCCGTGCGCCCTGCCTGGCTGTCGCCGGCCTCCCGAGCTGGCCCACTGCATCCCTCGCGGCATCACAGGCCGAACCAGCTCAGCCTCCGGACTGAGCTGCCTACGCGGTGACCTCCGGGCTGAACCGCCCCCGCAGTTCGCTTGGTCGGGCCCAGCGGACCGGGCCGAACCTATCGGGCTGACCGGGTCGGCCCAAACTGGGTTTTTCCGAGTAAGTCCGACCGGGTCAGACTGGACCTGGTCTACTACTGACCCTTAACATGCTTTGGCCATATCTTTGGCATCAAATGTCAATTTGATTAACCGTCAATGACGCCGGTAATCTTGGAGCATGACGGTCCCTTGAGTATAACCCCTTGGAGTTCAGAGTAAAGTTGAGATACGGTCATGTTGGATCATACACGAATCTGACCGGGCTCTCGAGACTAAAAAGCTAATAAATCATAGACCGGGATTCCGATTGACGCGTCATTAGTTACGATCAAACCTCTATGACAAGGAGGACCTTTGAGATACTTCTACGTGGTAATTCGTGATAGTTTTAGTATCGACCTGCAGATCATGGAGCGGATCCTCCCAGAGGCGAGCGAGCATAGCACAGAGACCTTGTAGCAAGCTAAGACCTAACGACTGCTGACCGATTCGACTCGGAGTGACTCAACTAGCCTAGTGGGGAGCGCCTTGGTGTCGTGGAAGACCCACGGTGGGGAGAACCTCTATGTGACACGGTAGACCCATAGTACTCGACACGTGGAGTACCTCAGTATGCTACATGGAGGGGTGCCTCTGTGTGACGCGGCAGACCCATCGTGGGGAGCACCTCTATGTGATGCGGCAGAACCATGGTACTCGTCAGGAGGAGTACCTCAGTAGTCCAAGGATTATGGTAAGCACCTTTGTGTGACACGGCAGGCCCACTGTACTTGATAGAGGAGGAGTAATCCAGCAGCTGACACAACTGGAAAAACGACATATTCCCACGGTTCAAAACCGTGGGTATAGCCCCAAAAATCGTGGGTATAGCCTATACCCATGGTTTTGGGAACCGTGGGCTGGAAAGGCTTCGGTATAGGGGTTTTGACCTATACCCATGGTTTTTGGAGAACAGTGGGTATAGGGGAGTCAGTTGTGGCACAATGCTATTATAGCGTGGCACACAACTGTCCCCACGGTTTTCAAACCGTGGGGAATTTAAATCCAAAAAATTCGAAGCTGGGGGGAATTGAACCCAGGTCTCACGCTACCCCAATCAGGTGTGCCCCAGCAACCGACCAACCAAGCTTCTATTCTAATTTTCTATATAACTACATATCCGCGTATATATATTCATATTACCCAGCGCGGTATTTAAATTTCAAAAACGCAGTCCGAGAGAATCGAACCCGCGTCTCATGAAACACTTCACAGCCGCGCCGCACAAACGCACCAACCCATCTGAGACATTTAACTGTTATATATTCATATATCTTTTTATATATATTAATATAATCTGGTACAGTATTAACATTCAAAAATAACTGCCGGAGGGATTTGAAACTGAATCCTACAGATCCTGCCCAGAAGGTTTTACCAACCGAACTAAAGATTTTTGAAATAATATATCTATATTATTGTAAATATATTAATCTTAACCGTGAAAATTTTATTCCCCGCTAACTTTTTTCATGTCCAGCCTAGTTTTCTTTTCCCGCCATAATGTAGGAAATCTATACCCACGTTTCTCCAGAAATGTGGGTATAGGTCCAAAAAAACCCCCCCAATACCTACGATTTTGATGAACTGCCAGTATAGGCCTTCGAAAAATACCCTATACCCACAGTTTGGCCAAACCATGGGTATAGGGTTTGAAACAAAATCACATATACCCATGGTTTTTCAAAACTGTGGGTATATGTGTTCAAAATAAACCTATACCCACGGTTTGAAGAAAAACTGTGGGTATAGGGGACCTATACTCGCGGTTTTGGAAAACCGTGGGTATAGGTCCCCATATTAACCCTATACCCATGGTTTTGAAAAACTCTGGGCATATGGGTACTCTATACACACGGTTTTTTGTAAAACCGTTGGTATAGACCCATTTTCCAGTAGTGTGAGGTTTCAATAGTGTGACAGGGATGTTATTTGATACTACCCCATGAATAAAATCCTAGTTTGAGGTGAGTGAGTAACTTTTGTGTTTACCTCATGATTGAGATGGATTACTTGATAACTTAGGTATATGTATGGTCATATACCTATGTGGGGTTATCTGTTGATTTCATACATTGTGTTTTATCCTTGTTGGATTTTGGTGAGACCTTGAGGGTCTCGGGGTCCCTACTGAGTATCATTATACTCACCCCTATACAGGCTTTTCCTGGACCTCGTTGTTTTGGTTGTAGATGATGGACATCACTAATTGAGGCTGAGTGGATCAGGACTGAACAGTACCAGGAGGTGTACCACACAGCGTGATAGTACACGGAGGTGATGGATTGATGTGGAGTGTTATGGAGGCTTTCTGTACCTACCCATCAGTTAGGAATCCCCGGAGGATGACCCAGTAGCTACTTTACCTTTTCATTAGTTGTACTTGTTTTTCAGTTGTACTTTTACTTTCCTATTGGGCTTGTATTTCTGGCCCCTTTTACTTTTCAGCACTCCTTTGTATACAATTTTTCTTAGTTTTTTTCTTCCAACTCGTACTCTGTTGTGAGTGTTTACACTTTATAAAGGAAATGCCTTCCCAGTATTAGGGATTCACGCCTTTGGAGCTAGTTGCCAGCCCCTGGCTAATGGAAGGCAGGCTTGGGTTAGTCATGGCACGGGCCCTGGGAGATGGGTCATGACAAATTGGTATCAAAAAAGTCATTTCTACCACAGAACTTAGGAAACTGATCATTCTTTTCTATGAAGCAACAATGTTAATTGTATCGAGTGTGGTTTTCAGTCTTGGGAGTCTAGTGTTGGTGCGATGACAGACATATACATACACCAGGACCCTGACTACTGATTTCCGACTCAGTTCATGAAAACACTGATTGCGTGTGTGTTTTCAAAAGTTTTCTTTAAGTCATCTCAATCAGGTCAGCTCACCAGGTATAATCTTTTGATGTTTTCACATCTATTTCTTTCAGGAGGCCTCCCTACGGATGACCAGCTCGAGCCCCGAGAGCTATACTCATAGAGAGCCCACCAAGAGATGAGGCCTCAGTGTAGGGCCCTCTTCCAGCATAGGCACCAACAGTACCACTACCCGTTGGGCCACCGATGCCACCAGCCCCAGCAGCAGACAATGTGTGCCGTTTGAGCGCATTTCAAGAGTTCCAGTGCCCGAGGCCACCTAGTTTCAGGGGAGAGATAGACCCACAGGCAGCTGAGGATTGGATGGAGGCTATGGTGAGAGTGTTCAGAAATAGTAGGGACACCAGCCGACTTCATGGTGGTTCTTGCTGCCTGCCTTCAACAGGAAGTGGTGGGAAGATGGTGGATCTTAATGCTCCAGGTTCATGAAGAGATGACGCTTCTCTGGACTGACATCGAGATCATGTTTCAGGTGAATTTTTTTCCATCCACCCTTCGTGTAGTGTGGATAAAAGAGCTACTTCATCTGCAGCAGGTCAGCATGACAGTGGAATAGTACGCAGTGAGGTTCACCGACCTCCCGTGCTACTCCACGGATATGGTGCAGGACCCATTCTTCCGGGCCCAGAACTTTGAGCAGGGGATCATGTGAGATATCAGGGCTTCAATTATCTCCCTCAGCATCCCGACGTAGGCAGGGGTGTTCGAGTGAGCCCTCTTAGTGGAGAGTTTCCTTACTGTGCAGTCTCCCGCAGCGAGACCCACCACTAGTCGACATGCAATGGAGTCTTCTGCAGCTGGCAGTAGACAGATGTCACATAGGTCCAAGAGGACCAGACCCACAGGCGGATGACCACATGACTCAGGATCAGTTGTACGGGGCACCCGGGGCAGAGACACACATGCCAGGAGCGGGCAATGTTACTCATATGGCGGGCAGGGTCACATGGCTCGTGACTGTCCGACCCGCCATTCAGATGATCACCTGATAGTTGAGGGACCACCCAGGTAGAGGTTGAGATTTGATCGAGGCAATCCGCAGGGTGCATGCAGATGTGGCAGAGGAGCTGTCCATGCAACTGGTGGTGGACGGCGTTTCGAGGTGTTACCGCCACCACCACCAGGAGGTCCACCCTGACTGCAGGGAGCAAGTGGATAACGGAGAGCTCAGCTCCAGGCAGCTGAGGCCAATTATCATGGCACTCTGGAGTTGATTCTAGGTACGATCTATGTACACTCCAACTTAGCTGCAGTTCTTATAGACATAGGTTTCTGTCACTCTTTCATTGACACTGCCCTCGTTCGGAGCTCGGATATTTTGACGGATTCGTTGGCTCGATCCTTATGGATAGAGACTCCTACGGGAGCAGACTCAATGATCACGCACTAGTTCCGGTAGTGTGAGATTACTCTAGGAGGCGAGAGCTTCGGCTGGGATATCCTCGTAGCAGCGTCAAGGCCTTACGACGTCATCTTGGGTATGGACTGGTTATCTACAGTCCATGCTCAGATCGACTGTATTAGGCGCAAAGTGTGGTGTGTCCGCATGGATGGGACTAGGTTCACCTTCACTGGCGAGAAGGGAGCCATTGTAGTGAAGGACGGACTTACTCGGAGGAGGGTGAAATTGATCACTTATCAGTTGGCCTGCCTTACCCTCAGAGCAGTAGATGTGGAGAGTCCAAGCTATCTTGTAGTGGCGGACCAGTACATAGAGGTTTTCCCTGACGATGTTCCAGGACTTCGTCCTTGTAGAGAGGTGGACTTCTACATTGAAATGTATCGTAGGAAAGCACGAATATCTACACCAGCATATCTGATGGCTCTCGCTGAGCTTCGTAAGCTGCATGTACAGCTGGAGGACTCGTAGGGGAAGGGATTCATCCAACCCAGTGTTTCTCCCAGGGCAGCTCCGATTTTTTTTACCAAGAATGTGGATGGGAGCATCACATTCTGTATTGTCTACCGTCTCCAAAACCAGGTGATCATGAAGAAAAAGTACCTAATTCCGATGATTGATGACCTCTTTGATCAGCTGAAAGGACCACGGTGGCTCTCGAAGATAGACCTCAGATCAGGCTATCACCAGCTCAGAGTTCGAGACGATGATGTGTAGAAGACAACCTTCAGGTGTCGGTACGAACACTACAAGTTCTTGGTTATTCCCTTAGGCATAACCAATGCTCCAGCAGTGTTCATGGTTCTCATGAACAGGATCTTCCAGCCATACCTCGATCGCTTTGTCATAGTCCTCATCGACGACATTCTGATCTACTCGACTACTGAGGAGGAGCATTCCTACCTTTTTTAGGTAGTACTGGACACACTCCGAGAGCACCATCTTTATGGTAAACTCTCAAAGTTCCAGTTTTGGATCCAAGAGGATCACTTTTTGGGACATGTCATCTCAGAGTCTAGAGTTGCAGTGGATCCAATGAATATTGAGGTGGTAATTTCTTGGGAGCCACCCAAAAGTGTGACGGAGGTATGAAGTTTCCTGGGATTGGTTGGTTACAACCAAAGGTTTGTACCAGACTTCTCCAGAGTTTCAAAACCACTGTCAGCCTTGACGAAGAAGGGGAAACCCTTTGTGTGGTAGGAGAGATACCAGCAGAGATTTCAGGAGCTGAGGCAGTGGCTGACTAGTTCCCCCGTCTTGAGGCTTCCATAGGGAGGATTAGGGTATGTAGTCTATTGCGATACATCAGGGACCAGACTCGGGTGTTCCATGATGCAGGAGTGAGAAATGATCACATATTCTTCTCGGCAGCTGAGACAGCATGAGTAGAACTACGCTACCCATGACCTGGAGTTATTAGAAGTGGTCTTCTCCTTGAAGATGTGGTGACACTATCTGAGGGTAGAATGTTTTACTGTGTACTCTAATCACAAGAGTCTCAGGTATATCTTCTCTCAGAAGGACCTAAAACTGAGACAACGGTGATGTCTTGAGTTCCTCCAGGACTATGACTTTGAGATAGTCTATACTCCTGGAAAGGGGAACGTTGTAGCAGATGCACTTAGTAGAAGGTCTAGTATATAGATGTTAGGCAAGGAGATGAAGCATCTTGCTACCTTATAGATATCCTTTGTGGATAGAGATGGAGCAGCCTTTCTACAGTCTCTTATTATCACTCCCCCACTTCTTCAGTGAGTCAGAGACACACAGCATGGGGACGCTGACTGCGAGACACGACGTGCTCAAATATCTATAGGGCAGGCACCTAATGGATTTTCTAAAGGTGGGGATCACGTCATCCTCTTCAGAGGATGTACCTTGGTACCAATAAAACTTCAAGAGGCATTGTTGAGGGAGTTCCACACATCCCCTCTAGTGGTACATCCAGGAGTGGAGAAGATGTACCAGGATCTTCGCCAACAGCACTGGTGGACAGATATGAAGAAGGCGATAGAGGAGTTTGTCTCTCGATGCCTCACTTTTCAGCAAGTGAAGGCAGAGAATCAGGTACCAGCGGGCTTGGTACAGCCTTTAGATTTCCCAGAGTGGAATTGGGATGGGATATCCATGGACTTCATGAAGGGTCTTCCATGTACATCAAGGGGACACGACTCGATTTGGGTGATCATTGAAAAACTCACCAAGTTAGATCACTTCCTTCTGATCAGAGAGCAGGGTCTATTAGAATTCTTGGGATGCCTCGACGTGTAGGAGATTGTGTGGATACATGGAGTACCTTCTTCTATTGTATCCAATAGTAATGCACGGTTTACTTCCCAGCTATGGAAGGGGTTGCAGGAGGCTTTCGGGATGTAGCTTTGTCTGAGCACCGCCTTCCATCCTCAGATAGATAGTCAGACCGAGCGGAACATTCAGACCCTCGAGGACATGCTACGTGCTTATGTCCTCGACTTCGGTCGCGGCTGGGAGGATCACTTACCTTTGGTGAAGTTTTCATACAACAAAAGTTAACACTCCACCTTTGGGATGGCACATTTTGAGGCCTTTTATGGGCGACCTTGTAGATCACCCTTGTGCTGGACTGCCCCTAGGGATTCAGCACTAGTGGGACCATAAATGGTACGGGCTACCACGAAGAAGGTGCAGATCATCCAGGTGAGGATGAAGACTGCACAGAGCATACAGAAGTCATATGCTGACAGGAGACAGAGGCCTCTAGAATTCAAGGATGGTGACCATGTCTTTTTATGGGACTCACCTCGATGAGGTCTATGGAGATTTGGCCGAGGCGGAATGTTATCTTCGAGATTCATCAGACCTTCCCAGGTCCTCAGCAGAGTAGGTGAGGTGGCTTACCACCTGGATCTTCCACCTTGATTGCACTGGGTACGCGACATCTTCCACGTTTCCCAGCTGAGGAGATATGTGTACGACCCTTCTCACATCATCGACCATGGGGATCTAGACGTCAACTATGGGGAGACTTTCATGGAGGTTACAGTGGAGATTGAGGATTGAAAAGATCGGGTCCTCCATGGATGGTCAATACCTCTGGTGCGAGTATGTTGGCAGCATGGGAACCTCCAGAAGAGCACATGGGAGTGGGAGGCTCAAATGTGTACTCAGTATCCCCATTTGTTCCCTTAGTTAGAGTTGTAGCTTATGGGGACGTAAATCCCTAAGGTTGGAGAATGTAAAGACCTAGAATTTCCATGTAATTTTATTTTCATAAATACACTGGAATTTTATGAGTCCGTGAAAATTTACGGCGCATGATTCTGAGGCCCAGTGTGCCCAGAATCAATTTCTTATGTTTTGTTCGGGTACGTTCAGTAAACTTATGAGTGGGTTTTTATAACTTTTGAACCGGTTCTCGGAACTGAAATCTGAGGGAACCATTGAACTCACAGCGCTGGTATTCGCTTATGAAGACTTTCACTTCTACGGTAGTGAGTCAAGGATATAAGTTAGTTTTTGGGTTTTCTTTAAAAAAATAATAAAATAAAGTGAGCTACACTTTATTTTATTGAGCCTCCATGTGAGTGTTGGTAGTTAAAATCTCCTCATGGGAGTTGGAGGTGGAGACACCAAACCTTAACCTCCCATGAGAGGTTATGGTGGTGGGGCCCACCCGAACTCAACCTCCCATGTAAGGATAAATGAGGTGGGGGTCACCCGGGCTCTTAAACCCTTAAACTCCCCATTAAAATGGAGAAAACTCTTAAGTTTCATATTAATTTACGAGAGTCTCTTCACCTCCCATAGAATTTAATTTTTCCAATCCTCCATAATTAAGGGGGATCCTACCTAGTTAATTACTCCATTTTGAATTGGAGCCAACTCCCTAATTAGCAAAAAGACCCGGAACTAGTGGAAGCCAGCCCTAATAAAATTAAAATAAAAAGTAAGAGAGTTAGGAATACAAGGGGTTATTACATAATCGACCGTACAACACCCTACATCTATCTGCCTACAAAAGTGGTGCATAATAATTAGGCACTTTAAAATATCACATTCCACCAGGATCAATAAGTTCCCACTTTGCCAGAGCATCCTCCACCTGGTTCGCCACCCGATAGACTTGTGAGACCTCCAGGCGCATTTGTGCTACTTTGTTAAGAAAATAAACCCATTGAGGCAGCACACACCTAGGAACATTACGTGTCTTAGTCCTCAATGCATGAACCGCAGACTGGGAGTCAGATTCAATCCATATACACCTCTAATTAAACTGGACATCATACCTGACCGCAAATATCATGGCCCAGATTTCATCTTCGAATGCATTTCCAATTCCAATGGCATGGCGGAAGCATCCATTGAAAAACCCTCAGTAGGTCTGAAACACTCCCCCACACCCTGACATACTCGGTGCACCCGACACAGCCCCATCAACATTCACCTTGAGATAAGGCACAATGGGTGGAATCCACCGAATATGCTTCAGCATTCGAGGCTTGTGCAGCCTACCCGAAACACCAAGCTTTCTCAGAATTTGGATATCATCAACAGTGTTAGACATGGCTCTATCCTGGACCATTTAGTTATAATACACATCCCTATGGAAAAAAATCATACCCTGGTGTACCGTGGAGTGTGCATCTCCAAAAAACATGTAGTTTCGGGCTTCCCAACAATCTGCAATAACAGCTGCAACAGCCACCAAAAGAAGGTTATGTACTTGTTCACTGCATTGAGTATGAACTATGTCGGACAGCAGGTCCAAGACCGGCCTACCTGTATCAACCACAATCTCAAACAGATATTAAATGTAGGCCAAAAGCTGCTTGGCGCACCTACAGTCCACAAACACATACTGCATCGAGTGCTCCTCCTCCCTACAGATGGCACACATCGATGCCATTTTCAGGCCAGTCCACTTGAGAAGGTCGGTTGTTGGCATTCTATTATTTCACAATCTCTAAAACAAGAAGAACCTGGCCGGCCAGATGAATCCATCCTTGAACTGTAGAATCCATGCCGGTGCAGGAGATGAACCCCCACAGGTTGTCCGGTAAAAGTCCGTAGAGTTAAACTGCCCAGTTTTTTCATGAACCCAAATCAGAGCATCCACATCCATGAAATCATATCCATTGATTTCATCTTCCAACTACACAGGAATATCAAAAACAGGAGCATGCATTTGTGAAAGAAAGGCCAAGATGGACAAATGGGCTGCATCCATTGGAACATTCAGATCATGAAGGGGTTGTGTGAGCCACTTTGTTGTCCAACAATTCAGGGTTGAATCCCTGCAAACCAACCATTTAGTATCCTGCACTATCTTCCCATATGCATGCTTGAGAGATTCCCAAACCGATGAGGCAAGATAGTATTTATAACCATTAAAGAGCCTCCTTGTAATTCGATTCGAAAGGAAATAATCATCAGCCTCATGTGTGATCAGGTTCCAAGTGAATTTCCCAATCAAACCATCATTGAAGGTGCGGAGGTCCTTTACCCCAAGGCCCCTCATCTCCACAGGATTTATCCATTCCTTCAATGCAACTGTAATCATCTTCCTTTCATGTGGTGACCTCATCCATATAAATTTTCGTACCATGCTCTGAAGCTCCTTAATAAGTCCTCTCTTCCATCTATAAAGGGAGAAGGAACAAACAAACTTTGATGTGATCATTGAATTCACCAAGGATACCCTCTCGTCCAGTGACATAGCATTTCCCTTCTAACTGGCCAACTGATGTATAATAACAGCAGATATTCCCTCCAAATACCGCCTTTTCACCCTTCCCCAAAACATTGGGACCCAAAGATATTGGAAAGGAATTGATCCTCTCCTCACCCCAAGATACCTTACAATCATGTTCCTTTTACCAACCGACACCCCATTCCCAAAAATGATCGAAGATTTTCCCTAGCTAATGGCATGGCCAGCCACCTCCTCATAATGACTAAAGAGGGCCTTAATTGAGTATATAGTTCTCCTTAAAGATTTTCCAAATAATAAGATGCCATCTACATAAAATAGATGCGATGGAGCCTGCCCACTCACACCAGCCCTGCTCTGCTTGTACTATCCCATTTGACCAAGGTCGTTGATTCACCTACTGAGATAATCCTCTATAACTGCAAAAAGAATTCCATAAAGTGGATCACCTTGCCTCACCCTCCGGGTGTAAGGAAAAAAGCCCCTAAGGACCCCATTAACAAGAATTGACAGCCTTGTAGAATTAAGAATTATGCGGATCATGTTCAAAAATCTAGAAGAGAAGCCATACCACCTGAGGACATACAAGAGAAAATCCCATTACAACGTGTCAAAAGCCTTGGATATGTCAATCTTGATAGCAATTTTCCCCTCCTTTGATTTCCTTCTTAGGAGGTTGACACTTTTAGAGGCCATGAATAGGAACTTTTGGATGTTCCTCCCATGGATGAATCCAAATTGGTTCATGGTGATCATACCATCAACCATCCCACCCAGTCTTCTCACTAAGATCTTACTGATAAGTTGGGTTTTGTATTCCCAAGAGCCATCAGTCTGAAGTCCTTGATGTCTAGGGCATTCTCTTTCTTAGGGATAAGCAATAATAAAGCATGATTTCATACCATGTGTCTTGTAATAATGAGAGAAGAAGTCCTCCATGGCCTTCTCTATATCATTGTGAAAAATGTCCTAGTAAAACATGAAAAACGTGTTCTTAAATCCATCAGGGCCCGGGGCACTCTCCAGGTTGAGAGAGAAGAGGGTGGATCTGATCTCCTCTTTGCATGGGGCAGTAGTTAAAAGTTGATTCGACTGGTCATCAATGCAGGAGATGATGTTGTCCACCATACTATGAATACTGGACTACCCATTATCAGAGTATATTCCCTTAAAATACTCAACCACAGCCAATGAAATCTCATCCTCCTCTATGTAGAGTCGCCCATCAATGCTAATCACCTTGGTCCCTCCCCATGCCCTCTTTTAATTGTTCAATATATTGAAAAATTTACAATTTATGTCCCCATCATTTAGCCACCGCACATTCAATTGGTTCCTGGCCAATCTTTCCTTTACCGTTAACAGATCATCAAGCTTGTTGTGGACAGAAATTTCCTCTCGTGAAACCCTCATATATTTCCCCTGACCAATCTGAATTCTGGCCAACTCATCCTCTAATTTTGTGATCTTCTCATCCAGTTTTGAAAAGGAATCCCTGCTCTATTCTCTTAGCATCCCCTTCAGATGCTTTAGTTTTGCAGTGGACTTACAATTGTGTCAAGTTTCCATGCTTCTAAAACAAGTTCCCTACAACCAGGCACCACAAGCCATCCATTTTTGAAACAAAAAGGAACAGGGGATGACCTTGTCACCTGATTCTCAACATCAACAACAATTGGGTTGTGATCAGAGTGGTCATTAGGCAGTGTGAATCCAAGAGACACCATGTGTTGTAGCCTGATCATCAATATGGAAAAAACATCTATCAAGCTTTCTATCTTGTTTCCCTTCCCACTTTTGAATTTGTGCCAATGAAATAATAGATTAAGTAATCTCATATTTGGCACAACGAATTCACTTGGCTGATTGAAGGGAAAGCTCTCAACGAGGATCCTCATCCTCCAACAAAGAACTATCACAACAATGAATGTAGAACGCCAGCGGAGATCATTATTCAACTTATTCCTCATGACCTACTGATGTGGAACCACTTCCACAACCGTCGTGTGAATTTGGGAGTGGAAGTGTACGGCGGATGCGACGAACGATAACTCCATTTTCTTCCTGCAACTCCGTCAACGAACGACGAATCAAAGGTAGGGGGATCAAATTCATTTGAGTTACATGTTCTTCCCTCCTTTTTGGATAATTAAGTTTTTAGATCTTCATTCTTATGAACCGTTTTCTATCACTATAAACGTGGAGGATACGAGCCAACCTAACATGGCCCGACATCCTCCGTCAATTTTTTCTTCTTGTGGCATTCTTCAGCATGGAGACATAACAACGATGAGACGACGAAGGCGGCGATGAAAAAGTCCGCGCTACCCGTGGCCTCTATGAACCATGTCGCCCCCATGGCACATCGATGCTCCAGGATGAACACTGTTGGCCCGTGCCGGCCTGAACCGGCCTACCCGGCCGCCACCCGGCCTACCCGGCCGCCACCCGGCCACCGGCTCGCCTGCCCGTGGCCTTCCGTCATCCTGCCCGGCGCCCCGTGTAGCCTGCCGAGCACCCCGCGCGGCCAGCCCGCAGCCTACCAGCACCCTACGTGCCATACTCGTGGCCTTCCTGGCACCCTTCTGGCCTGCCTGCGCCCCACGCGGCCTGCTCACAGCCTCCCACGTACCATGTCGGCCTGCCCGCATCCCACCAACCTGCTCGTGGCCTGCCGTGCCCTACCCGGCCTGCCTGCAACCTCTCGTGCACCCTAGCCGGCTACCCCCGGCCTCCCAGCCTCTAGATCCATCCCACGGTGTCCCTCGCGGAGGCGCAAGCCAAACCGGCTCAGCCTCCTGACCGAGTCGCCTACATGGCGACCTCTGGGCCGAACCGCCCCTGCAGTCCGTTGGGCCGGGCCCAGCCGACCGGGCCGAACATTGCAGGTTGACCCACCCAACGGGCTGGGTCAGACCCAATGGGTTTGACTGGGTCGACCCAAACTAGGTCGGCCCAGACTGGGTTGGGCTTAGTCAGTTCGACCGAGTCGGACTGGACCCGGCCCCACTAATGACCCTTAACGTCCTTTGGCCATATCTTTGGCATCGGACATCCGTTTGACAAACCGTCAGTGACGTGGGTAATCATAGAGCACGATGGTCCCATGAGTATAACCCATTGTATTTTGGGGTAAAGTTGAGATACGGTCAGGTTGGATCGTCCATGAATCCAACTGGGCCCCCGGGACTAAAAAGCTAATAACTCACAGACCAGACGTCCGATTGACGCACCGTTAGTTGCGTTGAGACCTCTATGACAAGTCGAACCTTTGAGATACTTATACGTGGGACTTCATGATAGTTGGAGTATCGACCTTCAGATCGTGGAGTGGATCCTCCTGGAGATGAGCGAGCATAGCGCAAAGACCTAGTAGATGGCTAAGACCTAAAGATTGTTGACCGATTCGACTCGGAGTGACTCAACTAGCCCAGTGGGGAGCGCCTTGGTGTCGCAGAAGTCCCACGGTGGGGAGAGACTCTGTGTGACACTGCAGACCCATGGTACTCGACACGTGGAGTACCTCATCATGCTATGAGGGGGAGCGCCTTTGTGTGACGCGGCAGACCCACGGTGGGGAGCGCCTCTGTGTGACACGGCAGACCCATGGTACTCAATAGGAGGAGTACCTTAGCAGTCCAAGGATTGTGGGAAGTGCCTCTATGTGACGTGGCAGACCCACTGTACTCGATAGAGGGGGAGTACTCTAGCAGCTGAGGATTCAACAATGTGACTGGGAATTTACTTGATACTACCCCTAGAATAAAATCCTGGTTTGAGCTAAGTCAGTAACTTTTGTGTTTACCTCATGATTGAGATGGATTACATGATAACTTAGGTATATGTATGGGCATATACCTAAGTGGGGTTATATTTTGATTTCATACTTTGTGGTTTATCCTTGTTAGTTTTTTGTGAGACCTTGAGGGTCTCGGGGTCTCTACAGAGTATCATTATACTCACCCCTGCACGGGATTTGCCCGCACCTCATTGTGCTGGTTGCAGACGACAGACAGCACTGACCGAGGCTGAGTGGATTAGGACTGGAATGTACCTGGAGGTGGACCACATAGCATGACAGTACACGGAGGTGACAGACGGATTTGGAGTGCTGTGGAGGCTTTTTGTACCTACCCTCATGTAGGAATCCCTGGAGGACGACCCAATAGCTACTTTACCTTTTCTTCAGTTGTACTTGTTGTTCAAGTGTACTTGTACTTTCCTATTGGGCTTGTATTTCTGACCAGTTTTACTTTTCAGCACTTCTTTGTATACAGTTTTGCTATGTATTTTTCTTCCAGCTCATACTCTGTTGTGAGTGTTTACACTTTATAAAGACAATGCCTTCCCAGTTTTAGGGATTCATGCCATTGGTGCTAGTCGCCATCCCCTGGCCTATGGAAGGTGGACTTTGGGTAGTCACGGCATGGGCCTCGGGGGACGGGTTTGAAAAATTCCTTCCACATAGGTAAATTTCCTAAAAATCATGAAAAAATACAGTGTAGGATTTGTTCATATTATATCCAAAATGATATAATCAATTGAAAAATAAATAATATTAATTTTTTGAAAATTTAATTATAGAATCAAATTATATTAAAGAGTGAGTTAATTTACAATAAATTTCTAAAAATTAGTAAAACTGTTAAAATAAGAATTTAGGATAGTTGAAATTTATATCAATATTCATATAATAAAACAAAAATAAATTTTTTTACACTATTAAGAAATATTATTTATACCAGAAATTATATTAAAAATAATAGAAAATGTGGATTCATCACTCCCCCATATTTGAAAAATTGATTTTCTTCAAGTCCACACCGGTCTCACTTCTTCCCAAGTGAAAATTTTGGTTTAATAATTGTTAAATTAATAGTAATTTATGGAATTAAATTCCAAACAAGTATAACTATCATTTATCTTACTCTCTTGGGATCATTTCATCGATGATCCATCTCCTAATTCCTTGATTGGACCCAAATTACATTCTTATAATTCAATTCCCTCTTTATTTGTTTGCTTTAATATTTCCCTTACATAAATCTATTCCTTTTTGACAATTAGGAACCGTACTATTTTTGTTTTTTAAATCCATTGTATGTTCAAGTAACATATTCAATTTACAAATGGATTTCTTTATTACTCATACACAAAATGCCTAATTATCTAAAAACTTCATGTGGGATCCCAATTTGCCATTTTATTCCAATTTCAAAGGAATTATATGAATTTATTTTAAGTTGGATCCCTGAGTTGTTCTTTTTAATAGTCTAAAAGTTACTCAAGATTAATTTCCAAAATATATTTCACTATATTTAAAATATGATTCTATTAAAATAAATGAAATTATAAATTTTTTTCCTATTTCAAAATAATAATTTTCCATGGTTTTGGTGTTATATTTTTATTTTCAAGTGAAGTGAGTAAAAAATTTAGATTTTTTATTAAGTTCAAAGGGATAAAAGACATCAAAACAATGAAAAACAAGAAACAATATGCACACGCTATACTTATAGGTACCCAACCCTGCATTTATTTATGAAAATACTCCCTAATGATTATAATTAAGAAAATTTAAATGGAAAACATAAAAATTATAATTAGTGTCAAAAAATGATAAGAAAAGAAATAACCTAGTTTTATTTAGTCAAGTAGTTTCATCTAAAAGAATATCTTGGGAAATCCACTTTCTAATTTTAAATTGAAAACCTATATTAAAAAACCTTAATAATTTTATTGAACACTAAGGAAAATGGGAAAGGAAAGTTAGTAAAGAAAATATTATTAGGTTATCACCCACAATATGGGCTATATTTTAACTTTCCATAATTAGATATCCTTGTATTCATCCCCAATCTAAAGGGGGGTATGTTTTATTTAACTATAACCACCACATATTTGTTTTTACATTATGATTTATTGATTTTTTATTCACCAAAAAGGATTCTTTAATAATATAAGACTTTCTCAATTCCATCTTAGTATTTAACATATAGTATAGTGGGTACAGAAGTATATGAAGAGCCTCTATGTTTTATTCCTTTCCTCCATCCATGTTGTTTTTTTTCATATTCTGAATGGAGATCTTCATGGGGAATCTTCATAGTTGCTTCCAGTTCTTTCATGACTAAATTAGTAGATTATTCATATGTTGGTTAGAATAAGGTGTCAATATCTTCCCTCTCTTCCATGGTTGGTAGTAAAGTCATCCCCCCTCTTGTTTTTATATACTTTTTACCCTCTTCAAGATCCTCTCCATCCTCTAAAAGGGTAAGAAAAACTGGTATTGGTTTTATAATTTTAAAACAATATGGATTAATAAGTAAATAGATTTTTTGAAATAAAAATGAAATAAGTTAAATGTTTGATCAGCACTATCATGTATTCTAGATTGAAATTATTTTAATTCACATGATTCCCTTGGAAAAACATTAATAATTTTTTGAGGAACTTAGTTCATTATCTAAGTGCAATGCCCCTTGGAAGTCCACTCTAATTACCACATTTGGTGTTATTTCCTCCTAACAAATATCCACCACATCCATGATGGTTTATTCTACTTCATATCTAATGTATAAGGATTGAAACCATCCTTATAATTATTCCTTTTCAATGTAAAAAATGACCAGTATATATTTTCGTTTCATTGAAATTAAATAAGGAAAATTTAAAATTAAATAAATTCCCCCTCAATAATATCTTCTTTAAACTCTTTTTCTTTGAAAACCCCCTCTGGGAAACCTCTCATGGAGGATACCAGCGGGAATTCTAGATTTTCTTCAAATAAAATCCCCTACAGCATGATACCCTGGTTTCCATATATAGAATATAATATTTATACTAATTATTCTAATTAAACTAAGGGGGACCAATTTGTTTTCCCTATTGAACATAAGTTGTCTAGTATCCATACAAGGACTCTTTTATTCCCTCAAATATCTCAGTGATGGAAAGTGTTTTTGATGTAATATACTATGCAATTTAATTGGTAAGATCTCATGTGGGGTTTTCTAATTTTTATTCAATTCCTTTGAGGTTAACTTCATCTACAATAGGGAATTCCACTATTTCCTCCACCTCTTATTCTCTTAAATTCTATTAAAGGAACTTATTGATCCCTATCATCCTGTCCTTTAACTCTTGCATCTCACACTTACGGATCTCGTCTTCCTCCTCCATTTATGAATATAATTGTTGATCATTTTCATACTTGTTAAATAATTTTCTATCCATGGATTTAAGATCATCATCCTCTTCAAACTGGGAATCATAATAACAATCCATTATGATATAAATAGACTACTCACTTTTACTCAACCTTGTAAAAATGTATGTGAGAAGAAATAAATAATAGAATAAAACAAACTAAAAAAATAAGAAACAAATTAATGAGACTAATTAAAAATTTAAAAAAAACATGAAATGTTCTTCCCAACTCCCCAGTAATGGAACCAGCTTTGAATGCATATATTTTTTAATGGATTATCAAAATAAAATTAAAATCCATTATGTACATATTAGAACATACCATGGGTTTTTTACTCAAGGAATTGATCATAGAACACTAACTATTCTCACACATGTATTAGAAATTTTGTTTATATTTTTTAAATAAAAAAATAAATACTGATATGATTAGTTTTTTGGTTTTATATTATTAAAATAAAAGAAATAAAGAAACACAATAAGTTCAATAAAGAAAAATGATAGTCCTATGGAGAATTCCAATGGGTTGTATCATCATTTTATAAAGTTATAAATAACTAAAATCAATAAGAAAGCTCAATACCATTCATCAATTTATAACCCGTTATTTTTTCATGAATAATAATAATAACCTTCTCAAGGACCCTCAAGAAGATCAGTAACTCATTTATTATCCATGGTGAGTGTGAAAGAACACTACGAAACCAAAAAAGTGAAACAAATCACACACCTAGAAACATTTGGATATCATTATTCCTTTTAAATCACTCAACTTTATGGTTATAGTGAATGATTTGATCAATGAGTGACTTTGAGGTTTAAATAGTGGATGAGTGAAGCTTTTTTATAGAAAATAGAGTGATAAGAACCACCTTCACTCTTCAACTTCATAGCCACACTAGAATTAGAGAAATAGATTTCAGAATTTAAATATATAAATTTAAGATCCCCATTGGGATTCCCCTCAAACCACCCACAATTGGTATGTTCTTCTTGATCATGAAGCAAGAGGTAATGGATACTTCACAAGGGTTGAGAAACAATATAATCAAGGAAGTGAGAAGAACATAACACAAACAAATAAATTACTATTTAAATGTATAAATTATAGAAACCTAGATAAATAAATTCAAGTATAAATACATGTTATAGAATCCTTTATGAATGGGGAAGGGTAAAAATATATATATGATTCTTAAGTCCTTATCCTTCCTCCAGGACTTCATTTTTGAGCTCCCTCTTTCTCATATGGATTTTGCAAGTCCTGGATAATGGTATAGATTCATATGGGAATAGCTCAAATCATCTCCTTGATTTAATACCTTCCCATGATCATTATTAAATTTATCTTGATGGATGGTATCCACATTCTTAATTCATTTATAATTTACCAGATTTGGTTAGGAAATCAGGTGTCAAGAATATTTGATGGCTTCCATGGGTCATTCATGTGTGCCACATGGATTCTCCCTTCACCAATGATTGGTGTTAGTTCGGGTGATCAAATATGGAATATTTGTGAGGAAAAATATTATGATAGCATTGGATTTATATCTAATCCTAATAGTGGATCATAAGGATTCGTTGAAGTGAGAATGTAATCTCAATCATGTCCTTAATAATACATTGGAATATGGACTATATATAGTGGTGTGATGAGAGGAAATGTTGTGTGGAGAATGTACACTAGCTTTGGGACTTTAGAAAACATTATATTAGAATTATATCTCTGTTGTGGAAGAATTTCCCAAAAAATAGAGCATTTATGTGCTAATTATATTATAGTGTGAATGTATGTTATGTTAGGACATAATTTGTAATTAGAGTAACAACATATTATCATATTGGGGGCTAAGATGATACCAAAGATCTAACACTATGTGACAACCCTATACAAAATAAAATTAGTAGTGTGATGTGTAATATCCCTACTTAGAGGACACTTGATTGGTACCCCAGACTAAAAGTCCACATGACCTTAGGAGCACCTCTTTGTACACTAGAGGATGAGAACTAGTAGCATGGGTATAGGGTTGTACCATGAGGAGAATATACCAACTTGTATCAGAGTAAAAAATAGCAGTATAAATAACCAGATAACATAAACATTCATCACATAAGAGTACACAAAAAAAATAAGTGGTAACATAAAATAAATATATGAAATTTTTTTATATAAAACCGAATGCTCACACTATTATACAAGACCGATCAACTACTATTCTGATTATATATACAAATAAATAAATAAAAATACATTGAGGCTCCACTGCTACTCAGATCCATACCTCATCCCAAAATCCTAACATCGTCTGATATGTGTCGCTCGATCATGCAAATAGCAGGCCTAAACACAACCTATACATCCAACCAAGTGAGATCACACTTGGGTACCCCAGTGTAATGGTGTCCCAAGAAGGGTTTGAGTAAAAAAACTCTGTAGGGAACCACCAACATGGTCCTATACATATCCCAAATGTAGTGATATGTTCATGTGACATGTTCTGTATAAATAGATAAATAAATTAAAGTAAAATAAATATATATCACTATCGATCCTCAATTGTATTACCATGATCAAACATACCTGATTTGTCCAATATTAGGGGATATCTATACATGTCATGATATTATTCCAACTGTATAATACCAAATCCTAGGTCATGTCTAGGAAACCTAAACGATCATGCTCAAATAACTATCAACTCATAATGAATGGCTCAACAGAAAAATCTCAGACATTCTGGGAATCTCTCCAAACTCAAGGTATAATGAATGGATAAAATATTATTCCTAGCTATCTCAAGTAATCACTGAATCAAAATCATCTCTTTGTCACTATGCCAATCAGATGGAACCCAGGTATCCTAGGCATCCCAATCAGGTACCTATATGTCATTTGGATCAAACTAAATAATCTGAGGGGTGACCAAGGAATGTAATAATAATCATGATAATAATCTTATAATCATGAATGGTTAGATCCTAGACATGCTAGGCATCCTAGGGATCCTTGGCGTCCAAGGAATCCCATATAGACCTGAGATTAAATTCCAATGTCCTAAGAATCATTCACATGGATCAATAGCTATATCTTAGGAATAACATCCAGACATCCATATAAATATCATCATAACATATGAGTCTCAAAATCTAAATCCTATAAATAACCTTTGGGAATCCACAACATCGTCATATCATATCAGGATCATAATTCGAATCATAGGAAGTACATCTGGGAATCTAGAAATATATCACAAGTAATAAAATGAAATCATAATTAATTTCCAAGTATTGGTCAAACTCCCAAACCCATCACCAATATCCATAGCCCCATTGGCTTATATGTTTGTTATGGGTTCTAAGGTGACACTTGTTACCATCTCTACCTAGGCCCAAATGCACCCATTCAAGTTCAGTCTATCATTGGGGTACCTACTAGGGTATCCTAGGTCATGTCATGGGAGAGGCACCCTGCTTGGAGTCCTCATGGAAAACAAGAAATAAAGGAACCGCATCTGGGGTCCATTGATTTTTCATATAGAAGAGGGTATTTTACTTGGGGTCCCCCTTATAACACCTCTCAATATGGTCAAAATCGATCACTCAAGGGTATCAAATCCCACAACATTGTCTGTAACATCTTACGACCTCACATTCCTAATAGACAAATCCTTATAATAAATACACTAGATATGGAACATGGACTATCCCAAACTCCTTAGTTACACTAGGGTGCTCCACTCACCCAACAAAACTCAACAAGACAAATGGCATAAAGATGTTTCAAGGGTAATTATATGGCCTACTCGAGTTGTTCCTCTCAAGTCATGTCACAACCTTATATAGAGGTGGATAAAAAAACTCTTACATAAGGGACATTTGATCATACTGTGTTTGGTCTCACCTCTCTAGGGATCCAAAAGTCACAAGGCAACAAGAAATTCGCCAAAACATTTCTCATCAGCAAGAAAGGTGTTATTCTAGTCTCCTAGTGTCCATAGTGTCTGCAGACACCTAGTGAAGTCCATATCAAGGAATATTAATTTAATAAATTCAAAATTTTAATTAATAAACCTATTAAACAATTTAATTTACTCATTTAAAAAAATATTTAACTATATCATTGATCGACTAAGGTGGAAAGACCTCATACCACATGATATTAAGTAGGTCATAAATCATAGGGTGAATAACATGGACTTCCCACATAAAATAAATATTTTAACCTTATAAATCATTGGTCGGTGGCTCTTAGAAGGGCTTTCGAAGCTCATCCCAGATCGACTCGAGCTCATCTCATTGACTGAGCCCTTCTCTCAGGATAATGGTCCATAATTAATTAATATTATCTATTATAATTAATTAAAATATATAATTTTAAATATATATTATCATCATTACACTCATAGGTGACCCCATCGCATCAAAACCATGACCCAAAACCCATGAATGGTCTATAGAGGACTCTAGATATCAACTGAGGACAAATACCTAGCACATTTTAACAAAAAATTTAACAATTTAATTTAAATTCAATGAAAAACAATATAAAGATCAAAATAGTGACATACCTCATCAAAACAACATGAGACATCATCTGGAAATAATCTCGGGACATCCCCTATGATGGATGAATGAAATCCATATCCATATCATCTAATTCCACTGAACTCCGGTGGAATTAGAATCAATACCATAAACTAGGTAACACAAAATTAGAGAATAATTTTGGGAAGTAAGATTGGATATAATTAGAGGTTATAAGTCACCTCAATCATTCAAATAATCACCACAAAATTTACTAAAAATAAAGGATATCCTAAGAGGAGAATTATAGGGGATCTATTGTCTCTTGTGTGTGTGAGAAAAGGAGAACAGGGGTAAATCATTCAAATTTTTATGGGTGTAAAAAGGTAAAAATAACCTTGTTAAGGTGCCACATGGTTTGGCTATATGGTTTTCCAAATTGTGCTCCAACTGTGCTATTGGATTTGTCCAAGAACATCCCCCCTTGCATAGTTGGGTTTCATGGGTTACCAAACAATGTTATAGTTTTGAAAATTGGCATTGTCTCGATATACAACATTTTTCCTGGTTTTTCTGCAACCATGTTCCAACTATGAGCCAAGCCCCATGTCCAAACCAAAATTCTAGATTCAAACTATAATATGCATGGTTTCCTAAAAACTATGCACTAAACATTCTCTAAAACCATTCTATAAATAAATTGAACTGAAAACCACCTAAAACTATCTTTTTCTCTCAGTTTCCCCTAAATCATTCACACTGAACTATTCACCCTGGGTAAAAACCTTAGAAACTTATTAAAATTTTACCTAAAGCTCCTAATAATTTCCTAAACATTTGAGGTGCCTCTCAGGAACCAAAACTTAACCAAAAACATCATCTTGGGACACTTCAACTCTAGGATAATCGATCAGAATTCTGGTTCTCAAAATGAGTTATCCACTAAAAAAAAATTCAAATTTCACTTAGAATTAAAACACTCATAAAGATATAGGGTATTAAAATATCCAAACTATATCACTTAGCATTCTTCAAAATTCCTAGTGATCATCCAGTGGGATATCCCAACCCACATTGGACACCAATTTTCTTCCTAATAGTTGCATTCCATCTTTAAATATTGAATCCACTCTCACTACAAAACCTTAAATATAAGGTGATTAAACCACCAACACCAAGATAAATCTCACAATTAACCATTGAGACACTGTTATGGAACTTAAATAAGCCTTTCCACCATAATACATAAATTTTTCATCCTTTAACAAATCATATAGCCTATGGTGCTCCCCACCATAGGTCTTGACTCATGAAAACCAATTTTGAACCACAGTTCCATACCACCATCAGAATTATATACTGAAACACATTCTCAGTAGTCCAATGACACAATCAGAATGGTTCCTAACACACCACAACACAACATATGTGAGAGAACCAGTAGAACTATGATATGAACTCTCACTTCACATTTCAAAGCTAAAGAGGGTGTTCCTCCATCGTCCAACTATAACATAAACGCGCTGGATTTTCCTAAAAAATCCTCAAAAAATTCCTAAACATACCAATCATATCCAAAATGATGCACCCAATGTGGTTTCAAACTATATTTATCCAATTACATGAACTGTTTGGACCTCCTCTAGCTGAGTTTTCTGAAATACACTCAACTTTAGACATTGATGCACTACCAAATTACCTGATCATATTGCCTCTACTCATGGAGGCACCTCGTATTGTTAAAATACACCCATCGAAGTCTATACCCTTATTATAGTAGAAATCCATGGTTGGATTCTCAACCGTCCAAAACTATTTGTAGTTATCTGTTGCGAGCACTAACACACCATCAATTATTGCACTCTTTAATTTAATCAAACTCATTCTAATCTTGAGGTTGATGCTCGGGCTTCATCTGATATCATATCTGAATTTATACCTTACATTAAATAAGTAATACAGATGTATTCAAATCCTATTACTCACCAGCAATAATATTCCAAAATAATCATCCAATTACTGATCCCTTACCTCTACTACCCATCTAGCATGAGGGTCATCGCACCCACTATTAATATTACACTCCCCATCATAGGGGTGAAATATTAATCACATCACATGATCATATTTTTGGCATCCATGACTGATATATCATCTATCTCCGAACACAATAATTGAGCAAGGTTGTTTCACTCATTCCCAAGTGCTAACCTAAAAAATTATTTATTAATTGTTCCAAACTCATGGATGCATCATCCATGGAATTTTTTGAAATTAAATAGAGATGTGGATCACCACCCCCCAACTAGACACTAGTGTACTCACCACTATATGGATTTACTTATACCACTCTTCAAGCTCAACCACCATAGGTTAAATTATTATTAAATGTGTGTTTCTCTTCCCAATTCATGCTCATTAAGTTCCTATGCTACTGGTCCCAAAACCAACTCACTAGACCACATCAATACTCAGACTACTTACAATCTTCACTAACCTTAAAATCCTATAGTCATCAAGCTTAGAGATTGTATAATTCCTCAATATCATTTATAAACAACAATTGTACATTCCCATACTACTTGACCACTAGAACTCAACCAAAAATCTCATGAGTCTCACATTACCAAACAAGGTTAACCATGCTCCATGGAATGTCAACTCATCAAGCCAAGAGCATCCCAAATTCTCTCATCCAAAATCCTGATATCACACCCATTTTTAATCCAAACACACTGTTATCCACCATCTAGTGTAGTTACAAGTCATGAACATATACCCATGCTCCCACTATATACTAAATGCGTCTATAATAGCAGGGTTAGGAACATGAAAGGTCCCTCCATTGAAATCGGTCTTGATATCATGAAACTCTAGGTGTATCACATTCCAAGTCACTGGCACTCAAGGTTCCTTGTCTAAAGAGAAGATAAGGCATCACCATTTCTTTACCACATACTCGATTGAACCTTTGGTTCATCAATCCAAACATAAGGAATCCACCCATGCCTTTTCGTCTCTAAGGAACACACAAGTCCTTGGGATAACCCCTCTCATTGGTTTCCCTTGATCATACAAGTCATAGATTCACTAAGGTCTGAGTTGAAACTAAGTGTTGATAGGATCTCCCACCTAACCCCAATCACATTGTCCATAGCTCACAGAAATTCATCCATGATCTCATCTCAAACAAACTATGACATCCAATGTGGCCAATTATCCACTCTATGGTTATATAAATCAGGAAGGACACACAAAGACACCCACAAAAGGTTTATCACATCAAAAGTCACATGCATATAGCGTCATCAACCTATGATGATTCATATTTATTGAGAATCTACCATGGGTCTGTTAACTAGAATTCTATTCCAATATATATGGGAAAACACTATATGGGTTATTATTGACACTTTAAATAATAGAACCTATGGAAAAACAATAAACATGGGGTCTAGAAGAAGGGATAATGTTCCTCTACCTAACCCACTAGGGTCACCGTACCCCCTGTGCACATAGTTATGCATCATCAACATCATTAATAAATGACTCGTTGTAGATCCACATGACTTGCCATCATAATAAAATATATATAAATAGAAATATAGGTGAGTATAATTTTACTGATAACTTATATGGGAAATATTTTGTGAGTTTTTATTATCACATTAAATATATGAGACTCTCTTCAGTGATAAAATCACAAAGTATAAAGCATATATGTCACGTGAATCCTACATGTCAAATCATGATACAAGAGACACCTTTTGTCACTAAAGTCCAAGGTAAAAAATAAAATATAAATAATAATCATCAATAATAATGTGAAGAAAAAGAAGATAAAATCATATAATTTTAACATGGGATATCAAGAGTAGTTATCGTGAACACCAAGTAACATATATTTCATATAGGAATAGGTGTTCATGATGTACATATAACATCCTGAGATTTTAAGAAATAACTTCTTTCAAATTAATTTTAATTATTTGATTGATTTTATTATGCACAACACATAGTTTATCTTATGTTATACACAACAATATTTTATCTTTTGTTTCACGTAACATTGATTTTCTTCTATAACATTTGTTATACACAAGCCCGAGTCTTATCGGACAATAATATACTATTAATATTATTATTTAACATGATAGTTATCACTGAGTTGTTGGAATGTTAGGAATAAATGAGATTAACTAAATTTTGAAAATATAGTTTACACAATTTTATAAAATTAATTTATTGATTATGAATTATTTATAAATTAAAATAAATACCAATTGTATATAAAGGGTGTGTTTTTATTGAAAACTATTTTTATAACCAGAATGGTGTTTTTTATTAATAAATTATATTAATCACTATTTGTGAAAGATATTAATTAAATTTTTATTTTATATATTTAATAAAACGTTTTTAAACTCATCCAATATGTTTTATAAGCTTAATATAAGAATAAATCAAATTTTAAGCCTAAAAAGCTATATAATTTTTCAAGGCAGTTTTACCACCTTTTAATGGTGCACTTGATTTAAAAATAAATTTTGAAACTTTTAAAAAAATTATTTGAAAAGGTAAAATTAATTGTTTAAATAATAATATCTAAATTTACTTGGGGTTTATTTTTGGTATTTTCATGAAAACATTCATATTTTTATGAATAGTAAATAATATTGAATTTTAATTGAAAAATTATTTTTCTTCTAAATAATTTATAGTTTAAATTATATTTTTAATTTGTTTTAATGTATAATTATATCATTTTTATATCATTTTATCCAATTTAGGTAATTAGGATCAATTTCACATTGAAATTGGATATAAAAACATTTCCAATTTTTGAACTTTTCCCTTTAAAAACCCATTGTTTTTGTCCCATCTTTGGGAAAAATATTAAATTAAATTCTACCAATTATATGATTTGAATTTGGAAAAATGTATTATATTTAAAAAAATAATAATTTATAATTTAAAAAAAGTTCAGCTTAGTTTTTGACAAAAAACATTAGTGAAATAAATTAAAATTAATTACAGCGATTAAAGTAAAAATGAGATTACATAGTGGTTAAAATTTAATATTATGGGACCAAATGACCTATAAACAGGTAAAAACCAATTAAATGAACATATTTATACCATAATCCCACTTATCTATAATTTTTTTCATTATTGGAGGAACATTATGTAAGAAAGACCCGCCAATAGTGTTTACCTTTTTATATTTACAAGAATGCCACTCCTCCCCTGCTATAAAAAGACACTCAATATCCCTACTTATTCACACCTATATGGAACTTTTTATCATAAAAACTTTGAAAATCATCTATAAACATCCTTAATATAATCCTATAATCCTCACTTTGGGTATAAATTAAACCAAGGAATTCATTTGGTGCAAACCAAAAGTATTTACCCAAAGAAGAGATAACATTCTTCAATGAGAACATTTGTTTTATTTCAATATACAACCATTAAATTATTATTATTAAATGATTATATAATAAAATATTTATAAAAAATATACTTATATTTTATTATGATAAATTTTTTACCTACACCTACACACACTTCCATCAAATTGGTAATGAAATCATTGTTCGTGTGTACGGAAGACTACCACGTCATGGAATTGTGTCTTTAATTTTTCATTTACCACCTCTTATGGTTATGAATTATAATGGATATAATATTTTTGTATTAAATATATGATATTTTTAATTTATTAATACTTATTTAATTATTATATAAAACATACATTCATTTTTTCTATTTTGTGAGAATATGATAACATTGTTTATGGATGTGCAGACTGTTGTCTCCTCAAATCGATGTGATACGTTCATACTTAACATGGAATATATTAAGGATGGTTTTAATAAAAATATGTGATATAATTAACATATATATGATAATAATAACATATTTTCCTTTTAAAAATATAATATATCACTTTCTTTATTACCTTTTCACACACTGAAAAAGTCATAACATTGTTCGTGGACGTGTGGACTATCGCCTCATTAAAGCGATGTGATTAGTTTTACATACGAAGAATAATATATATAAGTATATCTTATTAAATAATATTTTATTTATGATATAAATATAATTATATAAATATAAATGTTACTTACCTTATTTCCATAATGATCATTGAAAAATAGGAGTGTTACTCATGCATATATACGGCCTACCGTCTTCATGATTGTAACATTGGTTCATTTTTCATAACCATATTTAATGATTAGTTTTAAAAGTATAATTTTTTTATAAATATGATAATTATTTCATGATTATTATTCTGGATATTTTTATATAATGACCTCATTGACCTTATTCAACCAATCAATGTCAATTTTGACACATTAGCCAAATATGGTCAAAACATCTAACTTAAAAATTATTGATTAACTAATTGTATATGAATTTTTTATAAGTTAAATAAATGTAAAAATAAACTTTAAAAATGTTATAAATAAATTAAATAATTAAAATTAGTTTGTTATTCATAAATATAGAGTACAATCATGACAAATCGGACTCAAGGTAAGGGGTTTCTTAACTCAATTTCCATTCATTGCATCAAAATTCTATTTCATTGGTTATGTTATTCCAAGAATTTGTGAAATGAATGCTCATTATATTATAATTTATTTAAGATTTTATTGTGAGTATTTAAATTTCTCACACATAATTGTGTCATTGATTTATTCTCACTCTAATGAAATGATATTTATAAGGGACTTTTATTTCAATTTTTACATCTGTGAGATAGATGTCATATTCACCACTTACTTATTTTGTGTGGTGTATATACTACCCCATTTGATATATTATATCATGGATTATTTTATCTTTATGGTATTTAAATTTTTCATTTTATTATTATTACTTTTTGGGTTTTTGATTCAGATGTTACCACGTTTGTAAGGGGTTTCATCTCAATTTACATTCTATTGATACTTATTTATTATTATACACCTAATTCTTTTTATATGGTAAGTATACTTCCCATGAATTTATTATATTATTATTATACTTTAATTTATGTTGATTTACATATCCATTTTATTATCTCTCTTTCATTGGGTTTTTTGTTTCAAATTTACTGGAGTTGTAATGGATTTTTGTAACAATTTTCCTTCTTTGTGAAATTTGTAACGTTATACACATTACTTCTCTTATGAGGTGTATATAATTCTCATTTGACATGATATTTCATTAATACCCTTATTATCATGATATTAAAAGTTTCAATAAATTTTATTCCTCCATGGGGCTTACGATTCAAATGTTTTGAAGTGGTATGGGAGACTTTGGAATGTTTAAAGATTACTTTATGTAAGAATGATTTAATGATCTTTTAAGAAAATTTCCCATCATCAACATCAAAAACCCTTGTTTTTTATTATCATAAACTAGGTATATTTTCTATTAATAACATATTCATTATTTACATGGGTGGATTATGAATGTTTCAATGATACTGTTAAGGAGCCCATTTCTTTTCCATGGGTAAATCATGTTTCAAAGAGATTGTTATGGAACTCATTTATTTTCCATAGGTTAATCATGTTTCAAAGAGATTTACATAAAGCCAATATATTTTATATGGGATAATTGTGATTCAAATTCATTGACATAAAACCCATTTCTTTTCCTTATTTTAATAATTTTTCAAATAAATTCTTATGGAACACATTTCTTTTACACAGGTTAATCATGTTTCAAAGAGATTGACATTAAAACGGTTTCATGTCCATGGGTTTATAACGTTATAAATAAATAATGATTATTTATATAACTTTTATAATGAACGTATTTTATTCATGGTATTTGGGAATTACATGAAATAGTTGATCCATATTCATCTTATATGAAGGGTTGGGGCCCATTATATCTCTTGGGTGAACCCAATATAGCTTATATGAAGGGTTGAGCCCTGTTATAGAACATGAAAATGGGTGAGCCCAATATATATTATACGAAGGTTGATCCCCATTATATTTCTCTAATTCATTGGGTAATTATTATATTGTAATTTTTTTATATGTTTATTACAATTAAAAGGGTTTTGAAAGGGATTTATGAAAGTGATGTTCCATGTTACAAAAAGTGTTTTAACTGATTGTTATGAGTTTATAATGTTTCTCATGATCTAAAGTGATATCACATGGATAATTATTATTGTTTATATTGACTTTTGACACTACCATATTTTCATATTTTATAATCTGGGTATTTATGTGTATGAGTTTCTTTATTATTCACTCATTCACTTTGATTATGTCATCATACCCTTATTCTCTTCTTATGCTCATTGATGAAATTCAATTGTTAAAGGTTATGTTTACCCTTATCAATTATTTTATCACACCCTTCTTATCTTTCCTTTTCCCCAAGTTTTATAGAAATTATGTTGAATGAGTTATTTCTAGAATATATTTCATATGAATGATGGCGATATATTAATGTGATAAAGAAAACCTTAGTTAAGTGGGAGAAATGCTCATTTAAAGTCCTCTAAATAGTTTATATAGATATTTCTCCTAATTACCTAAAACTATAAACCTAAATAAATTCCATAATTTAAGTGATCCAAGTTTTCATTTTTAAAATGTAAGGTTTTTATGGAAAAAAATCGAGTCATAATTATTGGCATCATAGTCAAAAATGTAATGTTATAGATTTCTACACAGCATTTGGGGTGCGGGTTTTGGGATGTTATCATTGGTATCAAATAATGGTCTAGATAACTTTGGATATTATGATATTTTAAAATGAGGATTTTTTTAAGAGTTATAGATGCCTTCATAGGATAATAATCATAAGGTTGATCAAAAGTTCAAATCAAAAGATATCCCACTTGAAGTTTTTAAGTGGTAAAAATTATGATGTTATCAATGATGTTTTTTGGAGATTTTTTTTTTTGAGTTGAGGTATTTGTAACCCCTAGGATCAAAATGAAGTATTATTAGGGAGGAATTTATTTTTAGGGGAAAAGGAGGAAAATCCATATGCTCATTGACAATCTACTGCATCTTTCTAGGTGGTGGGGCTTGAACCCACGACCAAAGGATGATAAGGGTTTCAAACACTACCATTGGTCAACACAATGTCCTGGTTAGCAATAAATATTTTTATAGGTAGAAACATAAGGGATTTTATTTTAGGAATAATGGTTGAATTATCTTAGAAGAATATATAGTCAAATACTTCTAATATTTATGTTTCAAACATAGTCAGGAAATGTTTGAATAATTTAAATTATAGTTATTTATTAAATAATTTAGTTTCAACTTCGGGAATTACTTTTCGATTTCGAATACTAGTTTATCACATTAAGGTTTACTAATTTTAGGAATTATATTACTTTGTTATAACCATTTTTTTTTATAATTTCTATAGATAGGTGGAATATATTGAGTAACCCTTTTATGGTTATGTGGTCTTTAAAAGTTTATTTTTTTCTTCAGGCACAACAAAATTCATCTTGAATACTCATCGTCTGAAAAAAAGATGATAATTTTGTATAAATAGGTTAAAGGATGAAATTCACTTGTAAAGTATGTATATTTATTATTTTTTAATTTTATATGGTGAAATAAATCATTTAAATATTTGAAAATGGGTCTTGGAAGAAAAGGTTATCCCATTACAATCTTTTCTGATGATATCAATGGAATTTTCCAATCTTATTTGGTTTTTTGTTTTTTCATCATTGAATTCCTATTTGACACGTTCTCTATCAATCTCTATTAGTCCATGGTAATTATTTTTTCCTTCCAAATCAATCTTTTAATTTCCCACCAATGATTCCCCTATGTGAAAACTTTTTTATGCACAACCTTAGGTAAACTTTATCATTCCCATATTTAATTTTTAAGGGATGATTTATTTATTTCATTTGTAAGATGTGGTTTTCAGTGAAGGAATTATAAAAATCCTTTGATAACCAAGATGAATTTTGAGGGCGAAATTCTTTTAAGGGGGTAGGATGTAACATCCTAAGATTTTAAGAAATGCCTTCTTTCAAATTAATTTAAATTATTTTATATTTTTCATTATACGCAATTAAAATTTTATCTTGTATTACACACAACACCAAGTTTAACTTTTGTTCCATGTAACATCAATTTTCATATATAAATCATGTTTCACGCAAGCCCAAGTCTTGTTAGAAAACAATATACTATTATTATTATTATTTAATAGGAAAATTATCACATAGTAATTGGAATATTAGGAATAAATAAAATTAAATAAATTAGGAAAATATATTGTACACTTTTTTATAAAATTAATTTATTGGATACCAATAAATTAGAAATGAAAATAAAAACCAATAGAATATAAATGATTTTTTTATGAAAAATGATTTTTATTACCAGAATGGAATTTTATCTTAATAAATTTAATTAATAACTATTAGTGAAATAAATTCATTAAATTTATATTTTATATATTTAATATTTTTTTTAAATTCACCCAATAATTTTTATATGCTTAAGATAATAATAAATCTAATTTTAAGCATAATAGGATATATATTTTCAAAAAGCAGTTTGACCACCTTCTAATAGTGCACTTGTTTTAAAAATAAATTTTGACACTTTTATAAATTTTATTTGAAAAAATAAACTTCATTTATGAAAGGGGAATATAAAATTTACTTGAGGTGAATTTTTTTATAAGAACTTTCATATTTTGATGAATAGTAAATAATACTGAATTTTAATTGAAAACTATTTTTTCGTCTAAATAATTTATTATGTTAAATTATATTTTTAATTTGTTTTAAAGTATAATTAGATCCAATTTATATCATAAAATACAATTTAGGTCATTGGAATCAATTTCACATTGAAATTAGATACAAAAACATTTTAATCTTTTGAACTTTTCCTTTTAAAAACTCGTTGTTTTATACCTTCTACTAGATTAATTTTAAATTAAATTCTACCAGTTAAGTGATTTTAATTTTGTAAAATGGATTCCATATTTTTAATAATCATAATTTCTAATTTCTAATATGAGAAACATAGTTCATTACCTAAAATATTAATGAAATAAATCAATCCTAATTACAATGATTAAGGTAAAAATGAGTTTACTTAGTGGTTAAACATTAATATTAAGGGACCAAATGAACTATAAACATGTCCAAACACCATTTTATAGACATATTTTGAAAATATACCACTTTTCTAAAAAAAATATTTGAGTCACATGATGTAAGGGAGACCCCTCAATAGTGTTTACCTTTTTATATTTACAAGAATGTCACTCTTCCTCCACTATAAAAAGGCGGTCACTCTCCCCACTTCATAACATATCTCATGCCATATGAATCATCCAAAAAATAACCAAATAATCTCCCAAAATTCATCGTATATTATTATAATTATAACATTAGGAAGAAATAAAACCAAGGAATTCTTATGGTGCAGACCAAAAGGTGTTACCCGAAGAAGAGGTAGCATTATTTAACGATAACTTTTGTTCTATTTCATTCTCCAACAATTAAATTATTATTATTAAATGATTATATAATAACCTCAGTGTCCTAAATATAATTATATTTTGTTATGTTAATGGTTATATATATACCTATACACACTTCCATCAAATGGGTAACGAAATCACTGTTTGTGTGTATGGCGGACTATCGCCTCACAAAATGATGTCATTAATTTTTTTTACCACCAATTATGGTTTGGAATTATGATTTACATAAATTTTTTTATATTGTAAATATGATATTTATAATGTCTTCGTACTTCTAGAATTATTATATAAAACATACCTTCATTATTTTCATTTTTGGTAATATGATAACATCGTTTTTGGACGTGTGGACTACCACCTCCTTAAAGCGATGTGATACGTTCACACTTTACATGGAATGTATTAATGATGAGTTTATTAAAAATATGTGATATAAATTAAATATTTATAACAAATAATGTATTAAGGATGATTTTATTAAATCTTAATAATAATATATATAATTAAATATGATTAATTAATATGTTATTTATGATATAAATATAATTTTGGATAGATAAATTTTACTTTTCTTCATTTCATAATGCTCATAGAAAAATAGGAATGTTACTCATGCATATATATGTCCTACTATCGCTATAATTGTAATGTTGGTTAATTTTTCATAAACATCAATCATGATTAGTTTTAAAAGTATAATTGATGTATAAATGTGATAAATATTTCATGATTATTATTTTTTATATGTTTATATAATGATCTCATTAACCTTAGTCAACCTATCAATGTCAGTTTTGACACATAATCCGAATGTGGTCAAAACATATTACTTAAACATTATTGATTAAGTAATTATATATAAATTGTTTATAAGTGAAATAAATGTGATAATAAAAATTTAAAAGGTTCTTAATCAAATAAGTAATTAAAATAATTTTATTATTCTGGAAGATAGAGGACAATCATGACAAATCAGACTCCGGGTAAGGGGTTTATTAACTCAATTTCCATTCATTTGGTTAAACCTCTATTTTATTTGTTATGTTATGCCAAGAATATTTTTAAAATTACCTATGACTACATTATAATTTACTTCCACTTTTATTGTGTGGATTTAAATTTTTCACACAAAATTATTTCATTGATTTATTCTCACTCCAATGATATGATCTTTGTAAAGGACTTTCATCTCACTTCTTACATTTGTGATATAGATTTTATATTCACCCCTTGCTTATTTTTTGGGTATATATACTACCAATTTTGATATATTATATCATGAACTATTTTATATTTATGGTATCTAAATGTTTCATTTTCTGATTATTACTTTTTGGGTTTCTATTTTAGATGTTACCATGGTTGTAAGGGATTTCATCTTATTTTATATTCCATTGAGACTTATTTGTAATTATGCACCTAATTATTTTTATATGTTGTATATTCTACCAATTAATTTATTGTACAATTATTATACTTGAATTTATCAGTATTTTTATATCCATTATATTATATCTCTTTCATTGGGTTTAAGATTTCAAAGTTACCAAAGCGGTAATGGATTTTTGTCACAATTTTCCTTCTTTGAGACATTTGTTATGTTATACACTTAACTTATTTTATGAGGTGTATATACTTATCCTTTGACATTATATATCATGAATCTTCTTATTCTCATGATATTTCAAGTTTTCTTTAACATTTTTCTTTCATAGGGATTATTATTCAAATGTTTCAAAGTGGTAAGGGACACATTGGAATGTTTAAAAATTATTTTCCTCAAGAATGTTTTAATGACATTTTAAAGGAATTTCCCTTCATCAATGTCAAAAACCCTTGTTTTTACTTATCCTACACTATGGATATTTTATATTTATATTATCCTCATTATTTCTTTGGATTGATTATTATTATAAGTACCTGGCCTTCAAACATTACATAATCATGAATTAAATGAATAATTCACATTGAGGATCTTTTTAAGTTTAGAGTTTTAGAGAATTAGGACATAACTATTACGTATCAATGATTAAAAATTAGAAACATCTACTCGGTTTCCATTTTTTTCACAAAATAAAAACTCTTGAACAAAAGATTCATGTCTAGTTCCATGTTTTTGACAAAATGACATTTTTTTTATCCCATCCTTGACCCTATTCCACTTTATGTCCTGTGAAAAACATTTCAAAAACATGGGATGAGCATAAAAAGCTCATTAAGGGATACACAAAGAAATATAACATTAGATCATTAATATATACATAACATAAGCTTTTTAACATACATCATGAAATCATAAGATTTATGAATAACTCATAGAAATCATTAGACATAAAGGTAACTTGAGGAATTCATAACATTCTTACGTAGGGAGTAACCCTCATGGTTACATTTGGAATACCCATCACGGTATATTCCCTAAATCTCTTCAGAGAAACCTTAGAGATTAACTCCCTCATGTTAGCCAATTCATTGGAGATCTATCTCAGGATCACCCGCCCTTAGTTTATCACGGAACCACCCGACTTAATAAACAATTCCCAAGAACCATAACATAATTGTATCACATAAAACATACATAAAATAAACATATCATTTACACATTTCAATCACAAGATATCAATACAACACATTGATATAATCAAAACATTATCAAAACCATTTTCAATACCAAAATAAAAGTAAAGTAAAACATGGTATTTATTTTTCTTCTAAAAAAATTAATGGCTTGTAGAGGAATCCAAAACTCAAACAATGGTCATGGCGGCGGAGAAGTTGTTGTCGCCACATACGTAAGAAAAAAACATTCCTTTTGTCATTTAGTAAAACGCTTCATGTAAAAATATTCCTTTTTAATGAAATGAAAATTCAAAAGGGTTTTATACATTGTATAAAACAAAGTCATGTAGAAATAAAAAGATTCCTTAATGAAAGAAGATTGAGATAAAGTCCCGTACAAAGATGATATCCTTAGATTAAGGATAAATCAATTACATAATTATGTGTTACAAATATAAATACACCCAATATAGGTGGATATTAAGTCTAAAACAATCAGAGTTCATCCACACATATTCATAGTATGACATAATCAAGAAGTAGAGGTTTAAACCAAAGAATTGAAATTGGGTTAAGAAGTTCCCTTACAGAAATTCAACAGCCTAACGGCGTCACTTTAAAATTCAAAAAATGGGTTGATGAGAGACAAAAAGGGTATCTCATCACTTGGACATAAAATTTACAGCAATAAGGATATATAAGAACATATCCCAAAATTAATAAGATTTAAATTAAAATACCTAACAAAAAATAAGTCTTTTAAAAACGGAAGGGTGAAAGGTTCCCTTACCGATTTGGGTAACTTTTGAAATGTACACCCCGTGAAAGAAGGACTATACAATGTTTATGTAAATAACCATAAACGAAATTATATTACACAAAGAGTAGAATAATGGGCAGTACATACACCACTCAAAGGTGATAGTGAAAAATATAGCATGAATCTCCCGGGAATAAATAGTGAGATAAAAAAACCCTTACCTCGTTGTAATAAATCGAGCCCTATGACCAAAAGAAAATAAGAGCCAAATGAATCATATAATAACATGAATAAAAATATAATCACGATAATATATATCAAATTTCAGTACACAATACACCACATGCAATAAATAAGTTGAAAACAATGGAAATCTCACAGAATTAAAAGCGAGAAAAGAAACCCCTTACCGCGTGTCTGACTTGACTCGCTCGTATGTTCCTTGTTCTTTCTGAATAATAAAATTAAGTTAATTTATACTAGATTAAGAATTTTTTTCATGTTTATTATTCCTTTTATATCACTTATTACCTTTCTATAACAATTATTTAATATTTTGAGTTCATATTGGTCATTTTGTCGATGTTCAGAACTTGAGTCAAAAATGAACTTGTTATAACTATAAATTGTACATGTGGTCAAGAGTATATTAAATCCAGAATGATATTATTCATTTAGATGAAATATATATCATATATATCCATTATATTTATGTACTTATAATAGTACATAACATTTGGATACAAGAAATTAAATGCACCGTTCATGGAGATGGTAAGTCGTACGTACGCATGAACACTACTTTAATTTCTATTTCAAACATTAATGGAATGAAAACATAACGATACATAGGTATATTATAATTATATTATAATATATATGTTATATATGTTACATAATTTCATAAATTATATCCTTTATACGTTCCACGTATGGGATGAACGAGTCATATCACTTTGAGGGGTGGTAGTCCGCACTTCCTAAAATGAAATTATTGCGTTTACCAATTATGGAAACCATAACGGTATGACATAAAAGAAAAATACAAAAGAATAAGGAAAAAATAAGCATAATATATATCATATATAAATATAGTGACATATTAATGGCCACCATGATAGGTGGTATGAGATAATTGAATAATCATCATTTCGTGAGGCAGTAGTTCACCGTCCACAGAAACAGTATGTTCTTCACCCATTATATGGACGTGTGTGTAAGTGTAGCTCAAATAATTCCCATAAAACATCATAGTATATTGAAGATACTGTTTTTGTTACAAAATAAAGGAATAAAAAGAGTTTAGGGGGTTGGAGAAGCAAAATAAAACCAAAGAACATAAGAGAAGACATTGCCTTTAAATCGGGTAACTCATTTTGATTTGAGCCAAAGGCTTCCTAGGAAAGACTTCTTCCCAAAGTGAGGCTTATAGGAGTAAAAGATGGATGTGGAGTGATAATATGAGTATAGGATAGACGATCCAAGGGCTTTAGAGGTGTGGGTAAGGGGGAAGAGGTGGGGGCCTTTTATAAGAGGGAGGAGGGTCACTTTTGGAAAGTCTTGAAATGTTACTTTATTATAAAATGGTTTTCGGATTTTAAAGGTCCCACAATGATATATTTCAAGGATAAAATGATAAGGGTTCTAAATCCACCCATTCAATAGGTTTTATACAATCGTAAGTCTTAGATTTTACCTTAACTTTTTATTTTATTTAAATCGTTCATTAATGAGGTAATCAGTGCATCATGATGGTGTCATAAATATATTTATATATTTAATGTCTAAAAATTATAAAAAAAATACCATAATGTAGAAAATATTTTTATAATTACAATTAATATTTATAGTATAATATATCATTTATGTAACAAAATTAAAATTGTTTTACGTAGGATATACAAACCTTTGTTATATTTCTCTTCTTTTTTTAAAAATAAAGTCATAAATGTCACTATCACACCCATGTGACTCCATGGGCCCTCAAGTTTGGTAAAAAAAATTACATGGACGGCCATGACTCAAAAAAGAGGATCTGGACACATGTAGGGGTCATTTAATATTATTATGATATTATTTTATTACCCTTAATTACCCGATTACTAATTAATCACGATAATTAAAGATAATTACCATCATTACTATTCATAATGTCCAAAAACAAAAGAGTCTTAATTATATAATTTCTACCTTATGATTCCAAATATGGAATCCATTTTACCAAATTCCAAACACAGAAATTCCAGTATTTAATTTAAAAATAATTCCCATTTTCACAACCGAAGACGAGTTTTTAAGAAGTAAAATTTATCAAAAGATTGACATGTTTTTACATCCAATTGAAAAGTGAAATTACTTACAATGAACAAAATTTTATTTAGTGATAAAAATATAATTCAATTAAACTTTAAAACAAATTAAAAGGAAAATCTAACTATATAATTAAATTAGATGAAAAAGCAGTTTTGAAGTAAAATGCAGTATTTTTCACTATTCATTAAAAATGAACATTTGTCAGAAAAATACCAAAAACTTATCCAAAGTAAATTTGATATTAAAATTTCAATAATTATGTCCATTTTACCAAATTCAAAACATAAAAGTTGCATTAATTAATTTTATAATTAATTCTCGTTGTCAAGACAAATAGCGTGTATTTAAGAAACAATATCTATCAAAAGATTGACACTTGTTTATGTCCAATTTCAAAGTGAAATTAATTCCAATGAAAACCATTGGATTAAATGGTAAAAATATATTTTGACAACACCTTATAACCAATTAAAAAGATAATATAACCATATAAATAAATTAGATTAAAAGGAGGTTTTGAATTAAAATACAGCATTTTCACTATTCATTAAAAAAATGAACTTTATCAGAAAAATAAAAAAAAATACTCAAAGTAAATTTTGATGTCCCGATTCTAAAGAAGGATTTTATTTTATCAAATATAACATATAAAATTGAAAAAAAGTAGTTTTAAAAAGGATTCTCCATCAAAAGGCGGTTAATCGACCTTTTAAAGAATATTAGAATATTTATTCTTAAAATTGGATTCATTTGCATTTTAAGACACTATTATTTATTGGGTAATTTTTAAAATATTTAACATACATATATAATCATTTTTTAGTTATCTCTATTCATTCCCTCCATTACAAAGGCTAGGCATTAACTTCCATTTAAAATAATATTATTATATTTTTAGTGTACAACGTAATATTTCAAAGAAACTCATTGTTGGGTATTGGGTATGCCATCGAACATAGCATTATCTTTAAAGTAATGTTAACATTTTATTCACAAATATTAATAAATATGAAAATTTCATATTCTTTATTTCCTGGGATGTTACATCCTTCCCCCATTTTGGGAATTACGTCCTCAAAATTTTAAAATTGGGCTCGAAAACTTCATTGAAGGCCCCACATCAGAAAAGGAGTCAATAAAACTATCACTTTAAAACAAAGAAAGAGAAGTAAAATGGTCACCTGAAATAACCCATACTAGGATTCCATGAAAACATGGATATGTATGAGAAAAGAAACCATCAAGTTCTGATGGAGAGTGATAGAAAACATGGTTAGGAGAAAATTAACCTCAATAAAATCACAAACTAGTGATGGGTTAAACAGTATTTGATTCCCCAGTAGGAAAAATTAACAGACAATGTTTTTGTTTTAAGTTAATTTTCATTAAGGAATTTATTTATGAGCTTAAATAAAACATATGGAAACATACTCACTTGTTATGTAGACTTTCATCTTTTACTATATTTCTAACACAGACTCATATTTTCTCCAAACGATGTGTATTAAAGATGACTTGTTCACATTAAGAGTGCTAAAATCAACTTCAAGAGAATCACATAATCCATAACATATGAACTATATATTTCCCATGTCTTTAGACCTTAACCAAAACCAAAATGGTTAGTACAAGATCAGATAATCCCCAAGAAGGATAATCTTTTACAAAAAGAAAAACTACTCTTAATCTCTAAAATTTGTCCAACAAAACCCAATGTTCATCAAAGACCATTCAATGAAAAGATATCCATAAAATTCTTAAAAGTAATCCAAACTAAGATTTAAACCCAAATCTCTAAAGGATTTAATCACATAGTCTTCCAAGGTAAATCTTAACATTTATCTCCAAATAACAATAGTTAATCTTAAAGTATCATATTTAAAAGTAATTAACCTAATCACATATCCTCCATGATAGGTTAATCATTTCCATAGATAACCCAAAATCAACTTATTCTTGATTCATAAAATCATCTAACTAAAAAGAATAAGTCATACTAACCAGGGACTTCACGTAGCCCAGTGGTAGGCGTCAAATACCAGTCACACTTTGGTTATGGGTTCGATTCCTACAGCTTTGTCCGACACGATGAGTTGTCACACGACATATGTGTTTTCCCTTTTAAAAAACTATGTAATTGTATAACATTCCCCAAAAAGAGATAAATTCATCAAAAATAACCATAACATATTTCAACCACAAAGGTTATATAATAAATTTCATTTTGCATCCCAAAATTTATTAACCGGTAATTGCCTCAAATTCAAGGATCATATATACCCAAATGGTTATTTATAACTATATCCATAAAAGAAAAGGTAATTATTCCTTGAATAAAATTTTCATATATCAAACATCAGGGTTACACATACTATAAAAAGTCTTCTAATGTAATCCCATCATCAAAAGAGCCTTAATACTTTTAAGAATTTCACCATCCTAAAATCTACCATAACTCTTGAATCCCTTATATGTTGACTTCTTTCTCATTCAGCATTCTTCATGATCCATTAACTATTCCTTTCCAACTTATTCTGAAATAATTATTTCCTAAAAATAAAAACATGAATCATATCCTAAGATTCAATAATAGGAAAACATATGTTAAGAAATAATCCATACCTTTCATTGGTCATTTTCAGTTTCTTCATCCTCAATCGGAATGGAATTAGGTATTGGAAAAAAAATATTTGTACGATCCTGGTGATCCCATTCCCGAAACTTTTTTGTAGGAAATGTGTTTGCATAATTACCATTCACACCACATTTAATACATTCCATTGATCCTTCAGAAAGAACATCTTTCCCTTTCCTAGAGTCAACTAGATGCTCATTTTTTCATGGAAGTTTCTTGCTTTATGACCTTCATTTCCACATCTATAGCATCTTTCTATCCCTTTGAAACATTTTCCTAGGTGTTTCTTTCCACATCTTTGACACATAGGTTTTTTAACAGACCTACCTTTATGATTATTACCTGAAATTCCATAGGTATTTGTTTTTCACATATATGATGTCTTATAAAAATCAAAAAGTCTCAGGTGGTCAATCATGACTTCAGATAGTTGGTAGAGAATAACCACAAGAGTTCTCATGGTAGCTCCCATATCATTTAGTTGCTCTTTCGGAAAACCATCACAGTTTTTTTCACATCCACTATTACTTTGGTTCCTACTAGATCCATCCATTTTCTAAAACCATAAATTTCACTATGAGTATATCAGTAAAATAATCATATAATACTAAGATATAATTATTCATGTTATCTTAAACTCATTAACTTTATCTAAAAAAACTATGACTCTTTCTGAAATCCTAACCATTATGGTAATGTCACTTATGCTTAAAGAATACCCTAACCTCTAAAGTTATTTAAACTGACCTTTGATACCAACTATAAGGACCCATCCTTAAAACAATACATAATCATGGATTAAATGAATAATTTACATTGAGGATCTTTTCAGGTTTTAGAGTTTTATAGAATTAGGACATAACTATTACATCTCAATGATTACAAAGTAGACACATCGACTTAGTTACCATTTTTTCAGAAAATAAAAACTCTTGAACAAAAGATTCATGTCTAGTTCCATGTTTTAGACATCATTACATTTCCTTTATCCCATCCTTGACCCTATTCCACTTTATGTCCTGTGAAAAACATTTCAAAAACTTGGGATGAGCATAAAAATCTCAGTAAGGGATACACAAAGAAAGAGAACATTAGATCATCAATATATACATAACATAAGATTTTTAACATACCTCATGAAATCATAAGATTTATGAATAACTCATAGAAATCATAAGACATAAATGTAACTTGAGGCATTCATAACATTCTTACGTAGGGAGTAACCCTCATGGTTACGTTTGGATTACCCATCACAGTATATTCCCTAAATCGTTTTGGAGAAACCTTAGCATTTAACTCCTTCGTGTTACCCAATGCATTGGAGAGCTATCTCGGGCTCACCGTCCCTTAGTTTATCATATAACCACCCGACGTCATAAAAAATTCCCAAGAACCATAACATAATCGTATCACATAAAACATGCATAAAGGAAACATAAAATTTCCACATTTTAAACACAAGATATCAGTAAAACACATTGATATAATCAAAAAATTCTCAAAACCATTTTCAATACCAAAATAAATGAAAATTAAAACATTGTATTTATTTTTCTTTTAAAAAAGTTATGTCTTTTAGAGGAAGTCGAAACTCAAATAATGGTCACAGTGGCAGAGAAGTCGTGGACGCCGCATACGTAAGACAAAAAAACATTCCTTTTTTCGTTTAGTAAAACGCTTCATGTAAAAAGATTTATTTTGAATGAAAAGAAAAGTCAAAATGGTTTTATACACCATATAAAATAAAGTCATGTAGAAATCAAAAGATGCCTTAATAAAAGGATATTGAGACGAAGTCCCGTACAAAGACGTTATCCTTAGATTAAGGATAAATCAATTACATAATTATGTGTGAAAAATATAAATAAACCCAATATAAGTGGATATTAAGTGTCAAAAAATCATAGGTCATCCAAACATATTCATATTATGACATAATCAAGAATTAGAGGTTTAACCCAAAGAATTGAAATTAGGTTAAGAAGTTCCCTTACAAAAATTTGTCAGCCTAACGACGTCACTTTAAAATTTAGAAAATGAGTTGATGAGAGATAAAAAGGGTATCTCATCACTTAGACATAAACTTTACATCAATAAGGATATATAATAACATATCCCAACATTAAGAAGATGTAAATTAAAAGACCTAACAAAAAGAAGTCTTTTAAAAAGAGGAGGGTGAAAGGTTCCCTTACCGATTTGGGTAACTTTCTAAACATACACCCCATGAAAGAAGGACTATAAAATGTTGATGTAAATACCCATAAACAAAATTATATTACACAAAGAGTAGAATAATGGGCATTACATACACCACTCGAAGGCGATAGTGACAAATATAGCATGAATCTCATGGGATTAAATAGTGATATAAAAAAACCCTTTCCTCATTGTAATAAATCGACTCGTTTGACCAAAATATAATAAGCACCAAATGAATCATATAATACCATAAATATAAGTATAATAATGATAATATATTTCAAATGGCAGTACACAATACACCACGTGAAATAAATAAGTGGCGAACAATGGAAATCTCACAGAATTAAAAAGCGAGATAAGAAACCCCTTACCACGTGTCCGACTTGACACGCACTTATGTTCCTTGATCTTCCTGAATGATAAACTTATGTTAATTTATACTTTCGTAAGAATGTTTTTCAAGTTTATTATTCCATTTATATCACTTATTACCTTTCTATAACAATTATTTAATTGTTTCAGTTCATATTGGACATTTTGTCGATGTTCGGAACTTGATTCAAAAATGAACTTGTTATAATTATAAATTGTCCATGTGGTCAAGAGTACATTAAATCCCAAATGATATTCATCATTTAGATGTAATATATATCATATATATCCATTATATATATTTACTTATAATAGTACATAACATTTGGAGATAAGAATTGAAATGCACCGTTCATGGAGACAGTAAGCCGTACGTACGCATGAACGCTACTTTCAATTCTATTTCATACTTTAATGCAATGAAAACATAAATATACATAGGTATATTATAATTAAATTATAATATATATTTTATATATTTTACATGCGTTCATAAATTCTATCCTTTATACATTCCACGTATGGCCTGAACGAGTTATATCACTTTTAGGGGGCGGTAGTCCACACTTCTTAAAATGAAATTATCGTGTTTACCTATTATGGAAACCATAAAGGTATGCCATAAAAGAAAAATACATAGTCATAAGGAAAAAATAAACATAATATATATCATATATAAGTACAGTGACATCTTAATGGACACCATGAGAGGTGGTAGGAGATAATTGAACAATCATCGTTTCGTGAGGCAGTAGTTCGTCGTCCACAGAAACAGTATGTTCTTCACCCATTAGATGGAGGTTTGTGTAATTTTAGCTCGAATACTTCTCATAAAAAAATCCTAGTAAATTGTAGATACTGGTTTTGTTACAAGAGAAAGGAATAAAAAGATATTATGGGGTTGGAGAATCAAAATAAAACAAAACAAAATAAAAGAAGACATTACCTATAAATCGGGAAACCCTTTTTGATTTGAGAAAAAGGATTCCTTGGAAAGACTTATGACCAATGTGAGGATTCTAGAAGTAATATAGGTATGTGGAGAGATAATATTAGTAGATTTTAGATGATCCAAGGGCTTGATAGGTGTGGGTAAGGGGGTAGAGGTGGGGGCCTTTATAAGAGGGAGGAGGGTCACTTTTGGAAAGTCTTGAAATGTTACTTTATTATAAAATGGTTTTTGGATTTTAAATGTCCCACAATGATATATTTGAAGGATAAGGTGATAAGGGTTCTATATCCACCCATAAAATAGGCTTTATAGAAGTGTAAGTCTTATATTTTACCTTATCTTTTCATTTTATTTAAATCGTTCATTAATGAGGTAATCACTGCATCATCATGGTGTCATAAATAAATTTATTTATTTAATGTCTAAAAAATATAAAACAAATACCATTATGTTGGAAATATTTATAGCTTTACAATGACTATTTATATTCTAAGAGATCATTTATGTAACAAAATTAAAATTGTTTTACTTATGATATACAAACCTTTGTTATATTTCTCTTCTTTCTTTAAAAACAAAGTCATAAATGTCACTGTCACACCCATGTGACTCCTTGGGCCCTAAAGTTTGGTAAAAAGCTTCACATGGTCGTCCATGACTCAAAAAAGAGGATTTGGACACATGTAGGGGTAATTTTATATTATTATGATATTATTCTATTACCCTTAACTACCCAATTACTAATTAATCACGATAATTAAAGATAATTACCATCGTTACTATTCATAATGTCCAAAAAAAGAGTCTTAATTACATAATTTGGACCTTATGATTCCAAATATGGAATCCATTTTACCAAATTCCAAATACATAAATTGAAATAATTAATTTAAAAATAATTCTCGTTGTCACAACCAAAGACGGGTTTTTAAGAAGTAAAATTTATCAAAATATTGACTTGTTTTTACATCCAATTGAAAAGTGAAATTATTTCCAATGAACAAAATTATATTAAGTGATAAAAATATAATTCAATTACACTTTAAAACCAATTAAAAGGACAATATAACTATCAAATTAAATTAGATGAAAAAGCAGTTTTGAAGTAAAATGCAGTATTTTTCACTATTCATTAAAAATGAACATTTGTCAGAAAAATACCAAAAACTTATCCAAAGTAAATTTGATATTACAAATTCAAAAATTATGTCCATTTTACCAAATTCAAAACATATAAGTTTCATTAATTAATTTTATAATTAATTCCCGTTGTCAAGAAAAATAGCGTGTTTTTAAGAAATAATATCTATCAAAAGATTGACACTTGTTTATGAACAATTTCAAAGTGAAATTAATTCCAATGACCAACATTGTATTAAATGGTAAAAATATATTTTAACTAAACTTTAAACCCAATTAAAAAGATAATCTATCCATATAAATAAATTATATTAAAAGGAGGTTTTGAATTAAAATATAGCATTTTCACTATTCATTAAAAATGAACTTTATTGAAAAAATAAAAAAAAATTACACAAAGTAAATTTTGATGTCCTGATTCTAAAGAAGGATTTTATTTTTTCAAATATAACATATAAAATTGACAAAAAAGTAGTTTTAAAAAGGGTTTGCCATCAAAAGGCGGTTAATCGACCTTTTAAAGAATATTAGAATATTTATTCTTAAAATTGGATTCATTTGTATTTTAAGCCTCTGTCATTTATTGGGTAATTGTTAAAATATTTAACAAACATATATAATCATTTTGTAGTTAGTTTTGTTCATTCCCTCCATTACAACGGTTAGGCGTTAACTACCATTTAAAATAATATTATTATATTATTAGTGTGCAACGTAAGATTTCAAAGAAACTCATTGTTGTGTATTGGGTACGCCATCGAACATAGCATTCCCTTTAAATTAATATTAACATTTTATTCACAAATATTAATAAATATGAAAATTTCATATTCTTTATTTACCTAGGATGTTACAATTATTGTTTCAAATATATAGTTAAGTAACCCATTTCCTTTCCATGGGTTACTCATGTTTCAAAGAGATTGTAATGGAACCCATTTCTTTTCCCGGGGTTAATAATGTTTCAATGAGATTGATATAAACCCATTTATTTTCCATTAGTTAATCGTGATTCAAAGTTATTAACATAAAACCCATTTCTTTTCCTTAGTTTATTCTTGTTTCAATGAAATTTTTATGGAACCTGTTTCTTTTCCGAGGGTTAACTGTGTTTCAAAGCGATTGAAATTAAACCCATTTCTTTTCAAAGGGTTTATCAGGTTATAAAATAATAATGATTATTTCTCTAAGTTTTATGATGAACATGTTCTATTCATGGCACTTAAGAATTATATGAAACAGGTGATCCCAATACAGGTTATATGAAGGGTTGATCCCCATTATAGCTCAAGGGTGAGCCCAATATAGCTTATACAAAGGGTTGAGACCCATTATAGCTCATGGGAAAAGGTGATCTCGATATAGATTATGTGAAGTATAATCCTCATTATAGATATAAAATTCATTAGAAAATGATTATAATAAAATTCAGTTATATGTTTATTCCATTTATAAGGGCTTCGAAAGGGTTCTGAAAGGGTTTTATAAAAGTGATGCTATGAGTTACCAAAAAAACATTTTAATTGCTTTTTATTATTTTATAATGTTTCTCATTATAGATATTGATATCACATATATCATGATTATGTTTTCTATTTAATTTTCACTCTTCTATGTTTTAATATTTGATGATCAAGGTATTGTTGTGTATGAGTTGTTTTATGATTCACTCATGCACTTTGATTATGTCACTATACCCTTATTCTCTTCATATTATCCTTGATGACTTTATATTGTTAACTCTTATGATTTTACTTATTAATCATTTGATCTCACCTTTATTTTTTTCATTTTTACCAAGGTTTTATATAAATTATATTGAAAAAGTAATTTCTAAAAGATATTTCATATGGGAGATGATAATATATTGATGTGATCAAGAAAATATAGGTTAAGTGGAAGAAATTATCATTCAAAGTATTGTGAATTATTTATGTAGAAGAGTTTCCAAGTTCAATATAAATATAAACCAAAAATGTCCTCTATTATTTAGGTGATCCAACTTTTTTTTATGTTATAAGGTTTTTATGGAAAAATATTAAGTCATAATTTTTGGCTTCATTGCCGAAAATGTAAAGTTAGGGATTTCATTATAGGATCCAGGAGTGTGAGTTTTACACTATTAAATCACTATACCGGAATCCATCATAGATTATAATTAATTCCTATATATCTTGACTACTATATACCAAATAGTAATGAAAAAGAAAAAGAAGTATCTAGTACCACTTTGTAATGTCTTGACCCTGATGCCACCCAACTGGTGCCCTAAACTGGAGCACCACATGACCTACTCATATGCTAGAGGATGTAGAATAGTAGGGGGGGACTATTTTAGTACCATAAAGAGATTATAACCCATGTATCTAAGTACTAATAATAGCAGAAATGACCAGATAAAATAAAATTTCCATCTTATAAAAGTGAACACAAAAAGAAAAAAAATAAAAATGTGAAATAATAATATGAAATGTTATCATATATACCTGAACTGTCATGATAGAATATAATATTTATCTTCTACTACGATGATCTAATATAAAAATAAATAATGAAAACAAATAAAATACCTTAAGGATCCACCATCACTCTGATCTATACCTCATACCAAGATCCAAACATCAATTGAGTTATCCAACTCGATCATGTGAATATAAAGCCTTTACACAACCTATAATTGTAACCAAGTGAGAGTACGCTTAGGTACCCAAGTGTAATGGAGTCCTAATAATAGTTTAAGTACAAAACACAATAGTACACCACCAATGTAGTACTATAAATACCAAGAATTTAGTGATATGTTTATGTGACATTCTCGGGATAAACAGATAAATAAATTGAAGAAAAATAAATAAATAAACCATCATCAATCCTTGGGTCTATGAACTATATTGACCATACCTAATTCAAATAGATTTAGGGTGTCTATAAACACATAAAAATACCATAACAACCATATAATGGTAGATTCTATGACATAACCCAGGAATCCTTAATGATCAAGCTCAAATGGACAATAACTCATCATGAATGGATTAACATCCACATACTAAGAATCTTGGGAATCTCTCAGAACTCCAATAATAATGAATGGATCAAATATAATTCTCATTTATATTTTAAAATCACTAAATCGTAATCATCTCCATGTAACCATGCCAACCGATCAGATCCCAGGTTTTCTAGGTTTCCCAATTAGGTACTTATATGTCATCAGTCTCAAATGGTTGAATATTAGGGGTGAACTGGGTATCCTATAATCATCGTAATAAAAATCCCCTAAGATTTAATGGATGGATCCTAGCCATGTTATGAATCATAGGGACCCTTAACATCCTAGGAAACCCACATAGAACAGATCTTGAATCTCAATATCCAGGTCATTCTTCATGTGGCTCAACAACCAGATATGGGGAAGCACATCTTGGAATCCATATAATTATCATCATAACATATGAGGCTCAGAATCCAAATCCCATGAAGAACCTTTGGGCATCCACAACATCATTATGGAATATCAGGCTCATATGGTAGATCTTTGGAAGCACATATGGGCATCTATAAATGCATCACATGAAATAAAATGAAAGAATAAATAAATGTCAAGGGTTTCTTGAATTCTCAAACTCATATCTACTATGAATAGACCCATGGACATACAAATTCGATATGTTTTTTAAGTTGAAAATATCTACCATATCTATACATGCCCAAATATACCCATTCAGGGTCATTCTATCACTAGGGCACCTACTAGGGTCCCCTATGTCACATCAAGGGAGAGGTATTGAAGGTTTTTTACATATCGGATGTTCTTTTAGGGTGAAAAAAACATTAAGATTTTTTTCATATTTGATGGATCATTTTCAAATTCTTCAAGACATAAAAATCATGACCAAAAAAATTTCCCTCAAATATTTCCATAGAAAGCCCGAAACCCATAGAGAATATTTTTTCATGTTATATTTATAATTATTTTAAATTAGATATGAAGAATGATTAACTCATCTTAGGATTTTTCTTTGATTAAGAATTTGATCATCAAAACCCCTTTTCAGATCATTGTTGTTTCATTGGGATGAGACAGAGTAAAGCCCCGCTAGAGATGATCCATATGTTTTCCTTTGATCTTTGAACAACACCAATGGAATATCGGGTGCTAGCAAGGTAGATCAAACATCTGATGTTGTTTATCTTGATTGATTAAATTTCCTTCAGGATTAAAGGACTCTCGCTTTTTATTCTCATTCTTGAGAGTGTGGGAGAAGGAGGAATGTAGATCAACATTTTTTGTTCACAATTATTAAAAAATCTTGATAAACCCTACAAATAGTTATAAAATTATTTTTATAAATATAGGGTTTAGGTTAAAATATTATTTAATTACATAGAGACCCTTGAATAATATAATAAACCTCATATAACCCTATAAAATCTAGTATATGTAATATTATTATTTTATGTTGTGTACCATCTGGAACAACAATAAAAATTATTTTATTTTCTTGTAAATTAATATTTATCACAAGGCATGATCTTAGTCCACTCATCTTCCTCAGCATTTATTAAATACTTGAATAAATATTTATTAAATATTCTATTCACAGTATGCTAAATAAATTTTTATTAAATGTTCAATAAATAAAATAAATTTTCTATTCAGATTTTGGAAGATAAATATTTATTAATTATTGACAAAATTAAATAAATTATTTATTAATGAATAAATAGTTTTTTATTACCTTGTGAACATTTGTGATCAATAAATACTAAATAAATTTATTTCTTGGCCTTGAGAATAATATTTATTCCATTAACTAATTTCAAATAAAACTTTCTAAAGATTAATGGAAACACTTTTTGTGTGACCCCCTAGGATTTTTTTCCTTTGGTATTAGGTAGGCTTTCCTAAAGTACAATATTACTATCTAGAAGTGGGTCAAGGAACCCATGATAAATAAGTTAATGTCGCAACATTAAAAACCACACATGATTGATTACTATGTAATATAATCACTTTTTCATGATATATCATCAAGAAGGTAGAACACATGTTTCACTACCTTATGTTCTTGATAAATCTTTCTTTGACTATATGAAATAAAATTATCATTACAACACAACCATGGTATTTAATTTTACGGTCCCATTTCAATCAAAGGGATGACATATCAACTTCTATTAATAAGGAAATGAAAAAATACTTTCTCAATTAATTCATTAATAATATGTTATTCATGTTAAACTGAATGTACACTACTTCTCTTGAACATATAGTATCATGATTTTGGTCATCACATCAAACTACACGAGTCATGATAAGCGTTAATAATAATATTAAAGTCTAAGGACCATTACACATGCTCATAAATAGAAATATATTATGATACACAAACATCAATAATCCCCACTTGTGTTTCTGTTTTTATAATCACTCGTATTGGAGATTACCAAGAACAAACTTCATGAGAAGAAGTCTCATTTTCTTAAAAGTGATCATACCTGATAGTCAATATAATATGTGTATCATCATAGTATGTTATTCAACCATATAAATATATTTAATAATACCATCATGTCATTTCAAGGTTCTCATCATATTGGGGAATTATTATGACCTTGTCATTTTGAAAAATAATCTACGACATTATTACATTAAATACATTCAAAATAATGAACAATATGTAATAGTATGTTTTATTAATATTCAAATATTTCAATAAACATGTAATTCATAGTATAAATAGTTGGTTCTATAATTAAAACTCCAAAAAACTCCCACTTAGACTACATCCAACTACCTATGACTTTTAGTCTGCTATCCCTCATTAGAAGATCATGTTTATATAAAGTTAAGGTTTTAGTTGAGGGGTATGCCATATTGTCTTATATTAATATTCTTCTCACTGTAACTTCACTTCTTTTAAAAACATTCCCAAATAGGTGATACTTATAGAGTATGTTCTCTATCCACTAATGTGACCTTGGATCCTTTTCAAGTTCCACCACTATAGTGTTATCAAAATAGTGTGTGATGTGATCTTTACTACTAAGTACCATGTTAAGATCTTGGAAAATTATTTATATTCAAATTGTTTACGTATCTGCCTAAGAAGTTTTAATATAATTGGACTCTTTTGTAGAATCTATGGCCATATATTTCTTTGATATCTTCCAAATTAAAGTACATATATTTAGAGTAAAGAGGTATCTTGTATGTGATTTCATATTATCCTAATATATTTTGAAACTATAATCTGTATATCCCCTAATAAAGAGTTCATCATCTCCTCTATAGACCAATAACATATCCTTATTATGCACTATATACTTAAGGATAGTATTTATTTTCATCCAATGATGATCATTTGGGTCAACATGATATCTTCCAATTTTAATTAAGGTATCAGAGACATCTAGCCATGTATATAGTATAACATACATGAATTTCTCAGTCACCGACATATATGGAGTCTTTTCCATCATCTATATTTCTCATAAGTTTGAGGGAATATTTTCATGGAATTAGGAATGTCATGTGACATTTGAAACAATACACTCTTGGATTTTGATACTAAATCTCTTCATTATGTTGTCAATATATGTACCTTAACTTAGACCAAGTAGCCTCTTAGATCTATGATGATGTACTTAGATCCCAAGAATTTATGTTGCTTCACCTAATTCCTTCATAGAGAAGAATGTGATGAATTTTGATTAAATGGAATCTAAAACTAGTATTATGTTTCCAATAATTAGTATTTCATCGACATAAACTATTAAGAAAATGGATCCACTCCTACTAAACAATTTATAGACACAATGATCAAAATATTTATTTATGAAACCAAATTTTGTTATGGATTTACCAAACAAAGTTATCTATGAACTGGATGATTTATTTAATCCATAAATGGATCATTATAATTTGTATAACTTTTTGGCATCCTTTGGAATCGTAACCCATTCAGTTTGTGTCATATATACATCTTCCTAGAGGTTCCCATTAAGGAAGGCTATTTTATCATCCAATTTGCAAATCTCATAGTCATAGAAATCTATAATGACAATTAGAATTATGATTAATTTCATCATAGAAACTGGTTAAAAGGGATTTTCATGGTCTAGGTATTGATGTTATTTTAGCCCTTTTGAAAACAATCATGCCTTAAAAGTACTGACTTGTTCATCCATGTATAGTTTCTTCTTAAATTCCCATATACAACCAATAGACATTACATCCACTAGAGGATCAACCAAAATCTTATCTTGGTTTTGGTATGTGGAATTCATTTCATAATTAATAGATTATTACCACTTAGAATTATATGATCCACTTACTGATTCTTTTTAGGTTATAAGATCATTATTATTAACTAATAATGATCTGTTATCCTCAGTGACTAGGAAACCATATCTTTCTAGTTAGCTAACATATATTGTAATCCTACATGGTTCTTATGTCTGAATAACTACTTCTTCAATGAATATTTATATAATTGGTTCCTTTGGAAACTCTTGTTCACCTTGATCCTAAACTTCATCAAAGTCTATCTCACTCCCGCTATCACTTTTAAATATGTTATCCCTGTCATAGACCATGGTGATTCTTTCCACTATTAAAATTTTCTCTGATGGATTATATTGGTGATATCCCATTGTTTCCTTGGGGTATCCTATAAAATAATAGTTTCTTACCTGAAGAGGCCTTAACAAACACTTCGCAAATCCACACATGTAAATTCAACAAAATGGATTTCCTTCCACACCAAAGTTCATATGGAATACCCATTTTTTCTTTAGTTGGAAATTGGTTTAGTATATATACTTGTATCTTTAATGAATATCCCTTGTAGGATAATGGAAGAATCACATGACTCATAATTTATCTCACCTTGTACAATATGGTGTAGTTCCACCTTTTTCTTATACCATTCCACTATGTTTTATAAGGAGATGTGAGTTGAGATAGAATCCAAAACTCCCATATATAATCAATGAAGATTTTATTAATATATTATCCAACATGATCTGAGTGAGGTTTCTTAATATTATTATCATGATAGTTCTCAAAATCATTCTTATATTCATTGAATTTATCAATATAAGCTAACTTATACCTCATCAAGTAAACATATCCATATCTATTAAAATCATCTATAAAAGTTATGAATCATGAGTACCTGCCATATAGTTCAACTAGAAATGTTCCACACACATATGTATAAACTAATTAAATAATCTCTTTGGCCCTTTAACCAATTCTACTAAATATATATTTAGTCTTTTTTCCTTGTAACATGAATGACATACACCATGTGGTTTTAGTTCAAATGAATCTAAATATCCATATTTGTGTAATTTTCTCAAACTATTATCATTTAAATAACCAAGTTAGTGATTCCATTGTTGGTTGTGGTATGATTCAAGTTATGTAATTTCATTATTAATTTACATTACCAAGTTTTCATAATCCAACTGATAAATAATGTTATTTAAATGTGCCCAACCAAAACATATGGTTTCCTTATAAAAGAAACAACATTTATTCCCAAATTTGAAAACAAATCTATCTATATGAATTGTGGATACAAAAAAAATTAGAAATATATAGAACATAATACAAAAAATTAAAACCAAGACCATTCCCATTAGAAATGTAAGGGGTTGGTCCCAAATATCTAAAATAGCAATTCTATCTATATTGGTTACACATAGGTCTACCTTTACTTGTGAAATCTTCAAGAATATACTAAGTCCCTAAATTTGAATACCACTGTGAGCACTGCATGATGTATCTAATACTCAATTTATAGAAACAGATACATTGCACTAAATAACAAACACACCTGAGGATACCCCTTGCTTCTTTTCATGGGTATAGTTTTTCTTCCAATGTCCCTTATTACCACCTGAAAAATAGATAGCATCATGTTTCCGTTCTTGACACTTGATCTTTATTTTCTTAGAAGGTTTTTTCAAAGAATATTTAGATGTAGGGATCTTAACCCAACCTTTAATTTTATTAACCATAAGGATGAAATGATTTTCATGATTCATGCCCTTTTCAACTTGGTGAAGTGGTGTAAAAGGATAAAAGATAGACTTATCAATGTTTAATATATTTAAATTAACAAAAAATACTAAATAATATTTAAGGGAGTGATGAAATAATGATATTAGTGTGTAGTTCGTAGGGTAGTTTAAAACCTAGAAACCTATAGGCACTCATTGTTTCATATGAGTTTTACTATGTGAGTCCTGGCTAGTGTACCTTTTCCATGATTACTCTATAAGATCACCTTGGATATCTCAAACTATTCATGTCTGGTTCTCTCCTGATATAGACCATGAAGATATTGGGTCATGCTATAAGTATCCATATCTCCAGGTGACTTAATGAGTTAATTAGACATGGATGAAACAATTAAACTAAATTTTGACTATATCACTTAGTTTTTTATCATATATAGTGAACTCATCATCACTCACCTCCTTAGGAAGAAGATCTTGTAGTGAGGATTCTAGCATGTAATACTTCCATTCATGGTGCAACATAACCCTTAGGCATGTGAACTATTTTCAGAAGTTACTTCCAGTAAGAATATGTTATTTCTCCAAGATTAATCTTAGGGATAATATGGATGAAAAACATGCCATTATTCTACAATTATAAAAGGATTAGATTATTATTACTGAATTGGATTACAATTTATGTGAAACATAATGAAATAAATTTTATTAAGTCTCCTACTATTTTATCAAGTCCCAACAACCCTCACCATAATACTTAAAATGTCTAGTTTCTCAGAAATTTTGGTGGAAAGGATCAATATACCCATTATCAAAACCCAATCAAGGGCTCAGTAAATTACATGGTGTAATTTAGGTAGACGGTTTTTTTCCAACTATGGGATTGTAAATCCTTGATATGTTGAGTGGATTCCCCAATCCTGAAATCCTAATCGGGATTTATTTAACGTTTTTCTCCAAGTTACCCCAAGACTAGAAAGGGATGACTTTCTTAATATAAAATGGTTAAGTGAACCCAAATTATTCATAATAACTCTCTCAATAAATGTAAGTGTCCCAATAAGGGTTGTTCAAGCACTTAGTTCTATTGGTTTCATTCATAATCAAGCAATGGAATGCTAAGTCCAACTTAATATTTTGTCGAGGGAATTTTTTTATTATGTGTAAATTTTTATTCTTTTATCTTTTACACATATTGTTAGTATTAATTGGATTTAACTTAAATGATTAATAATGTTTTGATAAAATATGTACTCATAATCTATTTATTTAAATTACATCTTGTCATATTAGTTCATTTATTTATGTGATCACGGTCTTCCATCCATAAAATAAATAATCCATAAGACCAAAGTAAATAAATAAATAAATTACTTGATCATTAGCTTATATAATGGTTTATTTATTTAGAGGGAAATAAATCAACATATGGACCTAGGGAAAAACTCCTTGTGTCAGTCTTGGAATGATTTGCAGCAATCCACTTGCCCACTTATGCATCACCTAGGTTGGTTTCCTTTTTGTTCCATCTTGAACCACCTTCATGGACTTTGTTAAACTCCTTTAATTAGATATATTTACAAATTTTACATAGGTTAGGATAACAAAAGGATTGGTTAAGTATAATTATATAAATAACCTTTGACAAACAAGTCTAACATAATGAAAGAGGTAGGGATGACTAACATGCCATCATATTTAATTTAATAATAAATAATTAAAAACCCATGAAATAAATTAAATTAATATAAAATAAAATAAATGAATGGGTCTGGTCAAAGCTCATAATCAATCATACACATGAAATAATTATGCAAAATTACACTAGCTATCATTCTCTTGAATTCATTATTTATTATTGAGATAATCATGCATGTATTGATAAATTAATTAATTAATTCCCTTTATCTTAATAACCAACCTAAGTTTCTTAGAGATACCCATCATAAATTAATTCATGGAAAATAAAATTACATAAACAATCATTACTAATAATTATAATAAATTAACTGATAATTTATTAATTCTTCATCACCTTTATTACATTGTAAAACACATCTGTTTCCAATGATGTAATTAATTTTTAATACATCAATTAATTATTTTAATTTAATTTAATTTTTTCCTTTATTGGGATACTATAAAGAATGTACTTATGAGATACACATTATGTTCCCCATTTTTCATGTATTAGGGATAAATGAATGGGTCCTCACCAAGTGTACCGAATTAATTACATAGAATGTACTAACAAGATACATTTTATGTGTTCCACTTTCCATGTGTCCATGTAATGTAACGCCCCCACCCCAGAAGCCCAGAGCTGGTGAATTATTTTAATACATTGGCATGATTACAAGGAATCAAGTCCCGAAGGACCAATCATTTTAGCAGTCTATGAAAATAGATTTCATACATGAATGTTACATTACACATTAAAACATAAAACACAACATAAACAATCCTTTGAGAACATCATTATTCCCCTATCTTAAACCTGTATATCAATAATAATACACTTCTTGGAATCCTGGGAAAACCAAACATAATAAAGGGGTGAGCTCAGATGCTCAATAAAGGTAAATAATTTAGCAGAAGCTATACACTTTTAAGGAAAAATTTGTAATAAAAACAACAGCCTTTTAAGAATAAAATTGAATATAATATGGAAAAAATAAATCAAACATTACCATATAAACATGCACATGGATATTCTACTAGTCAAATAATCACATGTAATAACTAATTTAATAACAAGGGAATGCATAATGTTGGACATCATAACCACATAGTCAAGGCCTCGTGCCAAGACTACAAATAAAAAAATTTTCAAGTCCCTGTGCAAAGATACTAGTTTGTCTAATGAGACCTACCAATGCATTGAGGATATATAGAAGGCTCCACCTATCACTTACTAAGTCCAATTTATTCCACATATGAGAAGGGTGAAACATAACATAAACATTCGTATTAAAACTATCATACGAAATGTCAATACTTTAACCATAAACCATGAATGCTAAAAAAACAACACATCCATAGTCAAACATATCATAGCTCATTTAATAAAATATAAAACATTTTATTATAATAAATAAACCTCAATCATGAATAATAACCAGTAAAGGATGTTGACAAAGTTGAAAATGATCAGTAAAACTCTTTGAGAGAAATATCTATTTTTTATGAAATCATTTAAAAGGTAAACAATTTAGAAAGGAAGAAATTTAAAAGAAAATTTTGAATCAAAGTGTAAAATTCCACTTTCTAACTTTTTTAAAGGAATTAAAATTTTAAAACATTCATGATCATATAAATAAATCCTTAAAACCATTTTGAAAACATAAACATTAATGAGAATGATTTAGAAGAATAAATATTTAAAACATTTAAAATGATGTTTTAGTTAAATATTTCCTTAAAAATAATCCTTTTGAAAACAATTTTATGAAACATGGACATGGATAATAAATATTTCCTAGTAAAAACTTACACATAAACAATCTCGGATAATAATGAGATTGAGGAATTAACCCTTGTCTTGTACTTTCCTTTGGTTAAGGGTACATTTAACCTTCTATATAATGACCATAGTATGTTATTAAATTATAGTAGAACCATATTCATATTTATGATATCATACTTGATTAATTTATGGTTTTATACTACCCATTTAATAATAATTTCTATGTTAAAATAACATTTTGGGTAATAATCACTTTCTTTATCGTACGTGTTTTAACTTGTTATTATTGATCGTATCACTTATATCATGATTTAATTGCTTCTAGAATATAAAACATTGTTTTTGCTTCATATATATTCGTAATAAAAATATGTATAATAGATAGATATATGAAATTGAAAACACCTTTTATGGAGACGGTCGGTCGTACGTACGCATAAACGTTGTTTCTGTTTTTATATCGTATTGAATGGAAGTAAGTGAATGAGGTATATGTAAATACACACACACATATATATATATATCCATTATCATTATTATTTCATATATTACATACTAATTAATAATATGTATTTTTATAATCATCGTTGAATGGTGAACGTGGAAATGAATCTCATCGTGTCGTGGAGACAGTAATTCGTACGTACGCACAATCGATAATATAATTCTATTGATGGTGAAATAGTAAGTAATTGGATGTTATATCATATATATCGAATCATTAACATGTTATATTTATTATTTACAATAGTTATACTCATTATTATACTCATCCAAATAATAAAGCGTTGAATAAAAAACTACACCACGACGTGGAGACGGTAAGTCGTACATACGCACGTATGGTGACTTGTCATTCATAGGATGGATAGAATAATGAATATGGTTATACCATATTTATAATAACATCACATTTTTTATAAGGTACTGTATTTATTATTTTGTTATGGAAAAAACAAAGAAAGAGGAATTGGAAGAAGAAAATAACTTTGAAAGAGGTGGTGAAATTATTACCTCTTCTTCAGGTGCTTCCTTTTGATTTGATCAAAATGGCTCCATAGGTTGGATTTATGGTCAAATTAAGTCCTCTATGTTTAATTGAGGGTAGTTTGGGGTATATTTTAGCAGGGTTTTTCTGATCCAAATTGCTTTAGAGGTGTGATTTTATGATAAGGGGAAGTACACTTCTATATGAGAGGCGAGGGTCACTTTAGGAAAAGCTTGAAATATTATTTTATTATAAATTCATTTTCGGTTTCTAATGGCTCCAAACGGATTTATTTAATAAGGTTAGTATATGACTAAAACATCTCAACCAATAGGTTTTATACAAGTTTAGGTGACCATATTAACATTATCTTTTAGATTTATCTCTTAGTTAAATAGTTTAACTTTTACCTTGTATTCTTGTATTATTATAATAAATGGTTAATAAACTTACTATGAAAAACCAAGTAAACTCCAATTGGTTCCGTAATAACATATATATCATTATATGAGTCCTTTTTCCGAACATTAGATTTTTAGGAATATTATATCAATTAATAATATAGTATTTGTTTTAAAAACTCATTTATGTCAATTTTGACACTATTTAGTATTTGGTTTTTGTGAAAGTTATAAAAGTTTATTACTTAGAAAAAAATACATTTAATCAACCCTAACATGTCATATTCGCCAATAAAATTTATTTATGTCATCAAAAGTCTCAATTTACGTTAATTTTGTTAATTATAATATCAATTATTTTAATCTTTCATTAATAAGGTAATTACAGCATCATCATTGTGTCATACAAAAATTTAATTATTTAATGTCTATAAATTATAAATAAAATACAATTATGCATGAAATCTTTTTATCTTTCTAATTAATATTTATAGTCGAATTTATCTTATGTATAACCATATATTAAAAAAACTTAGTTATTAAAATTTGAATTTAACACTTTAAACTCTTCTTTAAATAAAATAATAATAAATGTCCTAATCTAATCCAAGTGGATCAAAAAGGATCATATTTTATTCCTATAGTTTATTTTGGTAGAAATACACTTATCCAATAGAATTAGGACATGTGTTAGGGTAATTATAATGTCATTTTTACCTTTAATTACCCTATTTACTTTTAACCGTGGTAAATAAAATTCAAAAGTTATTATTCACAAATAATTATATTCAACCTATTGAACCAAATTTTACTTACTGATTTTAACCATGTCTCTTCTATTTTTTAAATTCAATTCCCATAAGCGGTAAAATTACGTTTTATGCAAATTTGCAAATGTGCCTAGAAAGTGGGTAAAAGACGTTAAATAGTTCAATAAAATTTTATAAATCTAATATTATCATAAAAAGACTCCAATGAATTACATTGAACTTATATAGGTATTATGTATCGATTTTGACTTAAAATAAATTTAAATAAAATAAATAATTAATTAAATAAAAAGTCTGTTTTTATGTACTATGTAGTATTTTTCACTATTCATCAAAAATAAAAAGTTTTCAGAAAAATACCAAAAATTCACCCTAATCTAATTTTGATATTATGAATTAAAAAATGGTTTATGTTATACCAAATTCAGAACATATAAGTTTCATTAATTAATTTAAAATTAATTCCTATTGTAAAAACCTGAAAGCGTGTTTTTCTAGAAGTAAAAACTGTCAAAAGATCGATATGTGTTTATGTCCAATTTAAATGTCAAATTACTTCCAATGACAAAAATTGGATTAAATGATAAAAATATAATCTAATTATACTTCAAATCCATTAAAATATATAATTTAACACTATAAATTATTTGGATTTAAAAATTTATTTTCAATTAAAATTTTGTATTTTTCACTATTCATCAAGATATGAAAGTTGTCAAAAAAACAAAAAAATGTATCCAAACTAAATTGTTATGTCCCTATTCTAAATAATAAGTTTATTTTGTCAAATTGAATTTATAAAAGTGTCAAATATTGGATTTAAAATGGGTTCTCCATTAAAAGGTACTAAAATTTCATTTTTTTGAAAAATACTTCTTTTATCTGAAAAATTGAATGTGTTCTTATATTATGTCTAAGAAATGAATAATATGGATGTTAAAATTATATGGAGTATATAAAATTCAAAATTAATTTAATACTATTCATAACCGCCTTTTGAACGGCTAGTTTGGTAAGTCGTGGTGCGCTTGAACTCGGTGTTGTGTGTGACGCAAGATATTGAATTACTTTAAAGAGATAACTTACTATGAAATAATAGGGTGTTATATTCCATCCTCCTTAAATAAATTTTTTCCTCGCAATTTTAAATTGTTCTTTGAAAATAAAATTTTATAGAAAATACCTTTGTGGAAAACCCACATCGGAAATAGGGTTAATAAAATTTAGTCTTAATAAGAGGGAAAGGGAAATGAAAAATTCACCAAAAAATTATGATCTCAAATAGGAGAACATTGGTGGAAATTAGAGACACATAATTGGAAAAAAACGTAAATATTTATAGGGAGTGATTTAGGTCATCAATCAAAAAAAAGTGAACAATGAATTGGGTATTAAGGGCCTCAAAGCCATAAATCTATGATGATTTAAATATCATCAGTTCAACAAAACACATTGTATTAGGTTAACACATTTTTGGATTTAAGATCCCTTCCCTAAAGTTTAAGAATTAATTTCTTCATATAATAAGAGAAAAAAATTACTTGGCAAGTAGAGTTCCATCTTTCAACTAACTTCTACCACAAACTCATCTTTTACACCAAAAGATAATAGAATTAAAAAATAGTATATTTATCATAATAGTATAGGGTTCCAAAAATAATGAATTTATAATTCATCTTCCAGACCATAAAAAATTACATTATACAAACTAGGACATCACATAGACCAGTGGTAGGTGATGCACCCTTGTCACCCTTTAGTTGCGGGTTCAAGTCTCGTGGCCTTGCCAGACGCAACAGGTTGTCACCCGACCTCTAATTTTTCCTTTTTATAACAATCCAAAAATAATATTAAGAAATTTTTTAACCTTAAACAATAGTATCCAATGTCCAACTTAATTCATTCCAAACTTTAGACTTATCCAAAATACTTATGTCCAAACTCACAGTCCAAAATTTATAAAGAAGGTAAACATAATGAAGATCTCTTTTTCCACATAATAACATGTGAATACCTTCTTCATGTATTCTCTTAAAACATGGTAACAATATGAATTACCATAAAAACTTATTGATTACATTCATGTTACCTTATTCTTTATAGAATACTTGATATAATCCTTATATCCAAAAGTGTTGTAAACTCCAAAAATGATGGAATAAAAAAACAATTAATTAGCTTCAAGGTAGTCAAGAATATCGAATATAATTTATCCAAATCAATAATATCTTATTCTGAAATCATTATCTCAGTTCCAGAAACATATTAAGGGTTTTATTTCTCCCAACCATATATTTTCCAAAATGTTTAACTTAAAACTGTGTCACTTTACTTGGTACCATAAAATATCAAATCCTTAATGAAATAGTACTGCAGTACAATCCTTATATACTCTATAATTATTATAACTTTTGCATCATTAATACAATAATCAAATGACACAATTCTTTAATAATGACATAAGATCACTAATCATTCTACTTCATATGTGGTAGTATCATAGTATGATTATTATCCAATAGCATCATTTGGGGTATACTCTGATGATTGGGACATTAATTCATGTAGTGTCCCAACTCCTTACAGATGAAGCATTGTATATTTGAAACTTTTTTCTTACCCTTTCAATCACAAACTTGGTGTCCTTTTTCTCCAAACTTATAACAAACTCTCATTCCTTTTATTCACTTCCTAGGGTTATTATTACCATAGTTATCACATATGGGAAAATCCTTCTTTCCCTTCTTCCCTTTATCTATATTTTTCTATACCATCCTCTTCTTCTCTAGTTTCCCTTCAAATCCATATGACTCATAGAATTATTTACTTATATTTTTAACACATGATACTATTTCATTATATAATGAGAATACTAGGGAGACTATTTCCCTTCTAAATGTTGGATTAAGACCATGAAAGATATGTCCCTTTTTACTCTTTAGGTCATGCATATTTCTAGAGTCCTCAATCCTTCTACTAGGAAACATTTTTAAAAATGGAATACACTAAGTTAGTTTATGAATCACAATGCATAATTCCAAACTTGTAAAATACCTAACATAAATTTAACAGTTTATGTATATAATCCATAATCATAAAAAAAATGTTTTCTTTGAAGAAGTATTTACTCATAAATCCTTCATAATTCTTTGTAAAGAAAATGTGAATTATCCTAAGCATATCCTTTGGGAGCTTCATAACCAAGAGTGAAACAAGGCCCATTGTCATGTACCAGGATACCCCAGGTTAAGCCTGAAACTCCTTGTCGAAGTTTTCACTCCTAGGTACATCTTTGTCAAAGCATCCTCCACCTGATCATATCCATAAAGAGATGTATTTCTTGGAAAATTAAAAAAATCTCTACATTACCAAAATTCTAGGAAGTTCTTATATACTAATCCTCAAATTTTATCTTAGGGTAATGTTCTCTAATCAGAGGTTTTCTAAATCTTGTTTCCAAGGTTAGTACTAAACTTCCTCTTATACCAACTGTTACAACCTGAACCTAGAAGCCTAGATCTGGTGCATTATTTTAATACATTGGCATGATTATAAGGAATCAAGTCCCGAAGGACCAATTAGTTTAGTAGTCTTAGAAAATAGATTACATACATGAATGTTACATTACACATTCAAGCATAAAAAACATAAATAATCCTTTGAGAATGTCATTATTCCCCTAGCTTAAACCTACATATCAATCATAAAATACTTCATGGAATCCTGGGAAAACAAAACATAATAAAGGGTTGATCTCATATGCTCAGTAAGTGTAAATAATTTAGCGGAAGCTATAAACTTTTAAGGAAAAATTTGTATTAAAAACAATTGTCTTTTAAACATAAAATTGAACATAATAAGGAAAACATAAATCAAACATTACCATATAAACATTCACATGGATATTCTACTAGTCAAATAATCACATGTAATAACTAATTTCATAACGAGGGAATTCATAATGTTAGAAATCATAACCACTTAGTCAAGGCCTTGTGTCAAGACTAAAAATAAAAATTTTGTCAATGCCTTGTTCCAAAAAACTAGTTTGTCTCATGAGACCTACCGATGCATCGAGGATCTATAGCGGGCTCCACCCGTCACATACTAAGTCCATTTCATTCCTCATATGAAAATGGTGAAACATAACATAAATATTTGTATTAAAACTAGCATAAAAAATGTCAATACTTTAACAATAAACCATGAATTGTATAAAAACAACACATCCATAGTAAAATATGTCACAACTCATTAAATACAATATAGAACATTTTATTATAATAAATAAACCTAAATCATGAATAATATCTAGTAAAGGATGTTGAAAAGGTTGAAAATGATCAGTAAAACTCTTTGAAATAAATATCCCATTTTTATGAAATCATTTAAAAGTCAAACAATTTATAAAGGAAGACATTTAGAAGCAATTTTTGAATAAAAAGTGTCCCATACCACTTTGAAACTTTTTTAAAGGAATTAACATTTTAAAACATTCATGTCCATTTAAATAAATCCTTAAAAGCATTTTGAAAACATGAACATTAATGAGAATTATTTAGAAGAATAAATATTTAATCCATTTAAAATGATGTTTTATTTAAAGAGTCCAATAAAAATAATCCTTTTGAAAAAACCTTTATGAAACATGGACATGAATAATAAATATGTCCTAGTTAAAACTTACACATAAACAATCTCGGATAATAATGAGATTGAGGAATTAACCCTTGCCTTGTACTTTCCTTTAGTCAAGGGTACGTTTAACTACATTTATAATGACGATAGTATGTTATTAAATTATACCAGAACCATATTCATATTTATGATATCATACATGATTAATTTAGGGTTTCATAGTACCCATTTAATAATAATTTATATGTTAAAATAACATTTCAGTTAATAATCACTTTCTTTATCATGCGTGTTTTAACTTGTTATTCTTGATCATATCACTTATATCATGATTTAATTGCTTCAAAAATATAAAAAAATTATTTATAATATATATTATGAATATAAATATGTATAATATGTAGATATATGAAATAGAAGACACTGTTTATGGAGATGGTAGGTCGTACGTACGCATAAACGTCGTTTCTGTTTTCATATCGCATTGAATGGAAGTAAGTGAATGAGGTATATGTAAATACATAAATATATATATATAGCATCATTATTATTTCATATATTACATACTTATTAATAATATATATATATTTATAATCATCGTTGGATGGTGAACATGGAAATGAATCGCATCGCGTCGTGGAGATAGTAATCCGTACATACGCACGAGCGACAATATCATTCTATTTATGGTGAAATCGTATGTAATTGTATGGTATATCATATATAAAAAATCATTAACATGTTATATTTATTATTTACAATAGTTATACTCATTATTATACTCATCCAAATAATGAAGTGTTGAATAAGAAACTACACCATGATGTGGAGACGGTAGGTCATACCTACGCACGTATGGTGACTTGTCATTCATAGGATGCATAGAATAATGAATATAGTTGTACCATATTTATAATAACATCACAGTTTGTATAAGGTACTGGAGGTATTATTTTGGTATGGAAAGAACAAAGAAAGAGGAAGTGGAAGAAGAAAAGAACTTTCAAAGAGGTGGTGAAATTATTACCTCTTCTCTAGGTGCTCCCTTCTAATTTGATCACAAGGGCTCCATAAGTAGGATTTATAATAAAATAAATTCCTCCAAGTTTAATTGAGGGTATTTGGTGGGATATTGGAGCAGGGTTTGGCCAATCCAAATGGCTTTGGAGGTGTGATTTTTAGAGAAGGGGAAGTACCCTTTTATAAGAGAGGTGAGGGTCACTTTAGGAAAAGCTTGAAATATTATTTTATTATAAATTAATTTTCAGTTTCTAATGGCTCCAAAATGATTTATTTAGAGTATAAGGTGGGTATGTGTCTAAACCCTCTCAACCAATAGGTTTTCGACAAGCTTAGTTCAATATATTAACCTTATCTTTTAGATTTAACTCTTAGTTAAATAGTTTAACTTTTACCATGTATTCTTGTATTTTTATAATAAATGGTTAATAAACTTACTATAAAAAGACAATAGAACCCCAAGTGGTTCATTAATGACATATATATCATTATATCAGTCCTTTGGACAAACCTTATATTTTTAGGAATATTATATCAATTAATAATATAGTAATTTTTTTAAAAACCCATTTATTTAAATTTTGACACTATTTAGTATTTGGTTTTTGTGAAAGTAATAAAAAGTTTATTTCTTCAAAAAAATACATTAAATCAACCCTAACATGTAATATTCACCTAGAAAATTCGTTTATGGCATAAAAAGTCTCAATTTACATTTATTATGATCTTTATAATATCAATTATTTTAATCTTTCATCAATAAGGTAATTACTACATCATCATTGTGTCATAAATATATTTAATTATTTAATGTATGAAAATTATAAATAAAATACCATTTTTTTAGGAAATATTTTCATCTTTATAATTAATATTTATAATTTAATTTATCATATGTATAACCCTATATTAAAAATGGTTTAGTTATTAAAATTTAAATTTAACACTTTTAACTCTTCTTTAAATAAAATAATAATAAATATCCTAATCTAATCCAAGTGGATCAAATAGGATCATATTGTATTAATAAGGTTTATTTTGGTCAAAATACACTTATCCGATAGAATTAGGACATGTGTTAGGGTAATTATAATATCATTTTTACCTTCAAATTACCCTATTTACTTTTAACCGTGGTAAATAAAATTCAAAATTTACTATTCACATAAAATTATTTTCATCCTATTGAACCAAATTTTACTTACTGATGTCAACCGTGTCTCTTGGAGTTTTTAAATCCAATTCATAGAAGCGGTAAAATTGTGTTTTAGGCAAATTTTCAAATGTTCCTAGAAGGTGTGTAAAAGACGTTAAATAGTTCAATAAAATTTTATATATCTAATCTTATCAAAAAATGAATCCAATGAATTACTTTGAAATTATATAGGTATTATGTATCTGTATTGAATTAAACTAAATTTAAATAAAATAAATAATTATTTGAATAAAAAGTCGGTTTTTATGTACTGTGCAGTATTTTTCATTATTCATCAAAAATTGAAAGTTTTCAGAAAAATACAAAAAATTCACCCTAAGATAATTTTGATATTTCGAATTCAAAAATGATTTATATTTAACCAAATTTAAAACATAGAAGTTTCATTAATTAATTTAAAATTAATTCTCATTGTCAAAACCAGAAAGCGGGTTTTTTGAGAAATAAAAATTATCAAAAGATTGATATGTGTTTTTGTCCAATTTAAATGTAAAATTATTTCCAATGACCAAAATTGGATTAAATGATAAAAAAAATAATCCAATTATACTTCAAATCCATTCAAATGTATAATTTAACACTATAAATTATTTTTATTAAAAAAGTTGTTTTAAATTTAAATTTATTTTTTTTCTATTCATCAAAATATGAAAGTTATCAGAAAAACACCAAAAAATTATACAAAATAAATTTTTATGTCCTGATTATAAATAATAAGTTTATTTGTTCAAATTGAATATATTAAAGTGTCAAATATTGTATTTAAAAAGGGTTCTCTGTTAAAAGGTGGTAAAATTTCATTTTTTGAAAAATACTTCTTTTTTCTAAAAAATTTAATTTGATCTTATATTATGTCTAAGAAACACATAATATGGATGTTAAAATTATATAGGGTATATAAAATTCAAAATTTAGTTAATATTATTCATAACCTCTTTTTGAACGGCTAGTTTGGTAAGTTGTGGTGCACTTGAACTCAGTGTTGCATTTGGTGCAAGGTATTGAATTACTTTAAAGAGATAACATACTATGAAATCCTAGGGTATTACATGTAACCTGAATATTGACTTGGTGTTTCCTTCAGACACATAACCAAAAAAAGTGTATTATAGCTACAAGTCATGTGTTCTGCTTATTGTAAGTGGGTGCCTTCTACCCATCTCACGTATATACCTTGACTATCATTACATGTCTATAGTTTGATATGTATATGTGTTTACCTTTCCATAATAGCATTGAAAATTATGTTTCCACTATATTTATAGTAATTTCCTTAGATTACATGTCGTACCAAAAGGTTATAGTAGTTTTCAGTCTATAATGAGAACCTAGAGATACCATGATAATAATATTAATGTTATGTCATATAATCAAGATACATCATGCTGAAAGGACACAGATGATGTGTAATCATCATGTGCTAGTGGATTATAATAATTTAGACTTCTTCTCATGAAGTTCAAACTTGGTGATCTTGAGTAGATGAGAACATGAGGACTAGCATGCCAATAGGAAAACCATATGATTGCGGTGTCATTAGTTTCACCTATCTGCAAACACGTGTAATGGTCTCCTAACATGAGATTATTATCAGGGTATACTATTTGATCATGTACTTTGATGTAAGTGATAAACTATGTAATTGATGTAGTAGTGAGTTATATTGCATTGGGTGTGTCATTGGTGGTATGACATTGATTGAATAATCAAGATATAATTTTTCACTTCAAAAAGGAAGTCATATCTCAGGCTTAGTTGATCAAGATGGTAGTACCTTCATTAAATCCATGGCCATGGTAGAAGAAGGTATGTTTGTCTTGTAATTTCAGTGAATAATAAATTAAGAGAGGATGATTGGATAAGGTGTGCATATTTCTTTATGATATTTAATGAGAAAAATAAGTTAAATTAAAAAGTGTATGTTTGTAACGTCCCAATCTGGGTGCCACTCAACGGGTTCCCCGAACCCGGTTCGCCACATGACCTCAAGCGCATTTCCTCAAACGCCAGAGGCTGCCGACTAGTAGCAAGGGCCCAGGTCTAATAGTGGGGAAACTATGCCCTTGTTTGTCAAAGTGTTGCGCAGCGGAATGGAAATAAAACATACAACAAACAGCGGAAGCTGTAAACCATACAAAACTGAAATAAACAACTACAGTGGATATAACCAACAGTATATAGAAAATGATACTACGTGTATCAAGTACTAAGAAAACATCTAGAACATGTTATACATCAATACAGTACAATAAAATGCAGAGTACAACAAAACAAATCAAAACCACTGGCAGCGGCATCACGAGCCTAGGCTCGGTCCCATGCCCTCCTAATCCTCAACAGCAGTCAAGTACTTGTATATGGACCCTTTCCCCTATCTACTCCTACAGAAACATAATCTGTTTGGGCCGAAAAGTGTGACCCAAACAGGGTGTGAGAAATATATCTCAGTAGGCACCCACCAAAGGCCCGTGCCCAACTGTGTGTAAACATGCATCAACAGTGTCCAGTAGTAAAATGAAATAAAGTAAGTAGTATTTATAAGTAACTAACTTAACAGTTAAATTGCCATTTAATTATTCATTTAATCCATTAAATATTAGAAATCACCACAGTGCACTTCTAAGTAAACAGTACACATCCTCAGACAAGCAAAACCTTACCCTCAGGTAAGCAGAACCAAACCCGCAGGTAATTGCCCTCAGGCGTAACAGAATTTTTCCCTCAGGCGTAGGTAGTTTCGCCCTCAGGCACAGAGTCTATTTCCCTCAGGCACGGAAGAAGTTTACCTCAGGACAAAATAACTACAGCCCTCGGTCTAAATAGTCCAGTGCCCTCAGCTAATCACAACAATGCCCTCAGGCCAAACAAGTAACCGGGCCATTCCCAATAGGTAAACAAGCAGTAAACAAGAAATTCCTCTCAAGGAAATTCTACAAATACTACTTTAAAGGCGTACCCTCGGGTATCCTGGACAAACGGATAAATAGTGGAACACACCCCGGGGTGGTTCCGGATCCAAGCCACTATCCCAACCAGCATTTTAATATCACATTTAGATACCTAATAAATTCTAGGTGTTTAAATATAGCAACGGCCTTAGCTACACGACACCCCAACATGGGTTCGTGGAACAAAACTACACAAAACACACGACAGTTGGAAAAACAAACACCTAGCCACCAACCATATACGTCAATGAGCAGTATAAACGAACGCCGATTCCAGAAATGCCCAAGAACGACGTAGATCTGACGAAGAAGAAAACTCGCTTAAACCCAAATAACTTCCGTTAGGGGAATAATTGGTAAGAACCACACCAAGAGAAGAGAGGGCTTACCCGTGCGGTCCCAACGAGATCATCCGAAGCGGAATTAGATCCCAGATGTGCGCCCGGCGGATCTATGAAGGTTCAGCCATCCTCCCCCGAGCTCTCTTCCCGGTCTAAGCCCTCCCTATGAACAGGGGAGGATACTGCCCATTTTAAGCAAAAAAAAGTACACGACATGTACTTCCTTCATTTAACTGTTCCTCTGGTGGCACCGCCACACTGTTCATCCGTCGACATGAGTACACAGCATGTACTCCCGACTACATGGCGTGTACTATCGCCCAGCTGGCAGCTACTCCACCGCCTTACTGTTTTGGCATGCTGACTGACTACACGGTGTGTAAAGGACCACTACACGGCGTGTAGTTGGTTCCTACACCCTTCGTTGCCAACAAGGATACACGCCCCGTGTACTCATCCCACACGGCCAAAAGTACACGGCGTGTGAAAAAGTACACGGCGTGTAGTTCCAAAATTTAGGATTTTTCCCCATTTTCAATATTTTGTCAAAAACACTTAAGGAAAAAAGAAAAGAAGAAGTCCGTACCTCAAAGATAAGAACCGGGTTCTTACAAACCTCCCCCATTATAGCAATTCATCCCTGAATTTCCCTTCTAAGGGTGGAGAAGATATAGCAGTGAACAACTCCAGCCACTGAGCACGTACATCGGCCGCCCACTCCCAGGTCTCGTCCCGCACTCGTCCATGCTGCCAAAGCACCCGTACGAGAGGAACTGACTAGAATCGGAGTACCTTCATGCTCCTGTCAATGATATGGATCGGATTCTCCTCAAAGGACGAATCTTCCTCCATCTCAACCTCCTTGGGATGAAATATGTGAGATGGGTCCGAATGATAGCGACGCAACTGAGATACGTGGAAGACGTCGTGCATGGCTCAGTATCGCTAAGGTAACTGCAACCGATAGGCAACCATCCCGACCCTCTCCAAAATCTTGAATAGCCCCACATACCTCGGTGAAATCTTACCCTGTCTCCTGATCCGTTTGTGTCCCAGCCTCGGCGAAACACGCAAGAAAACCTGATCCCCGACAATGAACTCCAAAGGTCATCTGCGGCGATCAACATAAGATTTCTCATGAGACTGCGCGATAGCCATCCGCTTCTGAACCAACTGAACCTTCTCAGAAGTCTCATTCATGAGACATGGTCCCAGTAATGCTGCCTCACCTTCCTCTGACCAGCACAAAGGTGATCGGCATGTCCTACCATATAGAGCCTCGTAAGGTGTCATCTCAATAGTCTCCTAGAATCCATTGTTATAGGCAAACTCAACTAAGGGTACATGCTTCTCCCAAGAGCCCCCAAAGTCTAGGACGCATGCACGAAGCATGTCCTCTAGCACTTGTATCATACGCTCTGACTGGCCATCTATCTGAGGGTGGTATGTTGTGCTCAGAAGCACCTGTGTACCCAGTTCCCTCTAAAAACTCTTCCAGAAACAAGAATTAAAGTGGGCATCCCTATCTGAAACGATAGAATGAGGGACCCCATGAAGTCGGACGATCTCTTAGATATACAGCCTTCCAAGCTCGTCAACACCGAAGGTCTCCTTGATCGGCAAGAAGTGAGCTACCTTCATGAGTCTATCCATAATAACCCATACAACGTCATTGCCACGAGGTGACCTCGGAAATCCAGTCACGAAATCCATCGCGACATCATCCCATTTCCACTTGGGAATGGGAAACTGCTGTAACAGCCCAGCTGGTCTCTGATGCTCTGCCTTCACCTGCTAATAGGTGGAACACCTTGTAACAAAACTAGCTATCTCTCTCATCATACTCGGCCACCAGTACTGACTTCTCACATCACGGTACATCTTGGTAACCCCGGGATGAACTGCCCAAGCTGAAGCATGAAACTCCTACATCATCTCCTCGCGTATATCCCCTAGAACCCACACTCGTCCATGGAAATGCAAAACCTCATCTTCACCTATCATCCACCCAGGAGAAGGGTCCCCACTTTCCCCTGACTCCCGTAGAACTAGGCCTTCTGGGTCCGATAGCTATCTCATCCTCACTCTATCCAGGAGGTTAGAAGTCACAGATAAATATGAAAGATAAGTCTGCCCCTGATTGTTGTGCACCTCCAGATGAATCTCAGATAACAAGGCCATGAGCTTCCACTCACCACTGGCCTCCTTCACCGCCTGTATTTGAGTCTTCCTGCTCAGTGCATCAGCTACTGCATTACCTTTACCATGTGTATAGGCAAGCTCAAAATCGAAGGATTGTAGGTACTCGACCCACCTCCTCTGCCTCAGATTTAGGTCACGCTGAGTAAAGATATACTTGAGGCTTTTGTGTTTGGTGAAAACCACAAAATGATCTCCCAATAGATAATGTCTCCAACGGCACAATGCATGCACAACTGCAGCCAACTCGAGATCATGAGTCGGGTAATTCCTCTCATGTGGCCTCAACTGCCAAGACCCGTATGCAACAACTCGGTCGCCCTGCATCAACACTGCTCCCAGCCCAATACCTGATGCATCATAGTAAACTCTATATCTCTTCCCCTAATCTAGGAGTATCAGGATCGGTGTTGATGTCAACCATCCCTTCAGGTCCTGAAATTCTGTCTCGCACACTTCTGACCAAATGAACTTCACACCCTTCTTATTCGGACCCATCAACGGTGCTGCTAAGCAGGAGAAGTCCTGTATGAAACGTCTCTAGTAACCATCCAGACCTAAGAAACTCCATATCTCAAACATGTTCTTAGGATTCTCCCAGGAAAATACTTCTCTCACCTTCTCTGGGTCTACTGCAACTCCTGCCTCTGAGATAATGTGACCCAAGAAGTGAATTTGGTCCATCCAAGAGTGGCTCTTTGAGAGCTTAGCATATAGCTGATGCTCTCTCAGTGTACTCAATACGATCTCAAGAAGGGTGGCATGGTCGTGTCGAGTGTGAGTGTACACTAAGATGTCGTCCACGAACACTACCACAAAAGAGTCAAGATATGGATGGAACACACGATTCATCAGGGCCATGAAAACTATTGGTGCGTTCATGAGTCTGAACGACATAACCAAGTACTCGTATAGACCATACCTACTCCTAAAGGCTGTGAGAGGTATATCAGATGGGCTAACGCGCAACTGATGATATCCTAATCTCAAGTCAATATTTGAGAACACTCATGCTCCACGATGTTGATCAAAAAGATCATCAATCCTCGTCAAGGGATATCAGTTCTTGACCGTCAACTGGTTCAGCTTCCGATAATCCACACAAAGTCTAAGGGTACTATCCGCATTCTTCGCAAAAAGGACCAGAGAAGCCCAAGGAGAAGTATTGGGTCGGATGAAACCCTTCACCTATAACTCCTCTAACTGCCCCTTGAGCTCCTGCAGCTCAGGTGTAGCCATCCTATAAGGAGGAATGGACACCATTGCTTCTCCTGTCATAATCTTGATAGAGAAATCCACCTCTCGCTCTGTAGGTAGACCCGAAAAGTCCTCCGGGAAAACATCCCTGTAACGATCAACAATTGGAGGGAAATATATCTGAAAATTCCCCTGGTTTTCCAGATACAAGCTCATAATCTGGGTCGTGACTTCACCTCTCCCACGATGCTCTGGTCCAGCTCGACTTGCCTGAACATCCCACTCCCCCTTGTATAGAAACTATCCGCCCTCTGGTGATGTGAAACACACCCTGCGATGATTGTAGTCTACAAAGGCTCGATAGAGAACCAACCAGTTCATCCCAAGAATGAAGTAATAGCTTGTCATCTCTAAGACATAGAGGTCCCAAAGAAAGTGACACCCACCAACCTCAAGGGGGAACTCCTTGTACTGACGCACACCAGCCGTTCTAGTCCCCAACGGAGTGTCTAGCATCATGATATTGGAAGATGTAGAAACATAGAGCCCAAGGCTCTCCACAACGGGTACAGATATGAAACTATGCGTAGCACCCATATCAAAAAGTACTGAAGATAAGACAGAAGCTACTAGAATAGTACCTATGACTGTCGAAGGTCCGGGATCCTGATCTTGTTGGGTCTGTTGCACTGCATATGCCTGCCCAGTTCCGCGACCCTACGACACAGCCTGACTACCCTGAGCTGTCCCGCCCTGCTGCCTCTGAGATCCTAGTGTCTGGCTACCACGGCCACGACCACCATCTCTAACTGCACGCCCTAACGTATTCCAGTTCCCTGACTGGTAGGAAGCCACTAGTCCTGCTCCTGCACGCGGAATCTGTACAAAACCCCTATCACTAGCCACTGGTGGAAGCGCCCAACAAAAGTGTTGTAGATGACCCATCTTGCTGCATGCTCGGTACTCCACTGGGTCTCGTGGACACTGCGGCCTCTTTTTCCCCTCTCTACCACACTAGTAGCACCTGACCGGACCATCTGAAGAAATTGTTTGGCTGGTACTACCACCCTGAGAGAAGTCCATTTGTCTCTTCCTCTTGCCAGCAGAAATAGTACCAATAACTAGTACTGAACTGCCCGGGCCCACACAACTAGATTCCCACAGGTTGCTCTCTGTAATCAGTGCCTGATTCACAATAGCGTGTACAGTAGTCAAACTGGAAACATTCACCAGTGCTCGGATGTCATAACGAAGACCATCCTCAAAACTTCTGGCCCTCAACATCTCACCACCCACCAGCACGGGTGAAAAACGCTGAAGCTCTGTGAAACGAGCAGAATAGTCCATCACTGACATAGCGCCCTACTGCAGATTCATGAACTCTCAAGATCTATCTGCTCTCAGCGACTCCGAGAAGAAAAATTCATATAAGACTTCTTGAAGGTCTTCCCACACCATGTCCCTGTGATGATCTGACTGGGTGGTAACATCCCACCACCTCTTGGAAGAATCCTGCAACATGTATGTCGCGATCTTGAACCTCCACCCTGGAGGTGTCTCAAGATGATTGAAAATTTTCTGCATCAACCCCAACCAAGACTCCACAGCATGAGGTCCACCATCCCCTGAAACCGTAGGCGGATGCTGCTGTTGGAAGATACGTGTCAGCTCATCCATAGATGTGGCAGCCTGCGGTGCTCCCTGAAAAGTCTGCATGAACCGCATAAATCCCTCACAAAACGGCGCCTCCGCGCCTATGTCCGGTATAGCAGCTGGCGCTGCATCTGGCTCTGCTGTTGGATCAACTGGTCGCCCATGGCCCACCATCTCCGGAGTATAGACGTCGTCGCTCTCCTAGCGAACAATGCGTGGTCGTCTAGGCGGCATGACACTACAAGGTCAAAACACACCTTAGAACAAGATTATCAAAGACCAAAAGCGAAGGAACCACAAAGGGAACAAGAGGAAGATGGCATTTCAAGATTTTAAAAATAAGACTACACGGTGTGTACAATGACTACACAGTGTGTACTTGACTTCCCATTCCCCTGCCCGGGTCCTTCTACACGGCTAAGCCACACGGCTCCCATTGAAAAAAAAATACACGACGTGTATAATATCTACACGATGTGTATGGTGTTATTTTTCCAACTGCCTGTGCCGTTTGTGACACGGCCGACTACTCGACTTAAAACTACACAGCGTGTTACACCCGTACACGGAGTGTACACCACCCCATTTCCCCACCACACGGCTAAGTCCACTCGGTCTTTCCTCAGAAAATACTACACGACGTGTCCCATATTTACACGGAGTGTTCCAGGAGGGGTGTCACTGACCCATGTTGTTAGTTACACGGCCGAGTCCCCAGGTCACACTACACGACGTGTCCATCATTGACACGGTGTGTTTTGTAAAGGAGTTCACCAACCCATGTTGCTAGTTACTCGGTCGGACTCTGGGTCAACACTACACGACATGTATATCTGGTACACACTGTTTTTTACCCAAGCTCTTCCCTACCCCGTGTCGCCGCCCACACGGTGAGTACTCGAGATACATGGTGTGTACTTAAAAAGTTCATTTTTCTTCCCGAACAGAAGGCCATACATGGCGTGTTTAAAGTACTACATGGCGTGTATAGTGGGTTTCTGAACAGTATGCCTCAGAAACTTCTTTGGAACCCAAAAAATACCGAAAAACAACACCTAAGTGTCAAATTCTGACCCGTGAGGGCCCATACTCCCCACGAATCAAAGTTTTACATCTTATCTGTGTTATGACTAATAAATAGCTAATGATCCACCAAATTCCTGTCAATGGGGGGCCATACTCCCCAAAAACCAATGTTTGGCGTCCATTCTTTAAACAGGCTCACACAAGAAAATACTCCATCACAAAGCAGGTATTTATTAAGCAGCTATCACAACAGCATGCTTTTCTAACACAGCAACTATCACAACAAGATGAAAAATTCTAATTCACCTACATGGCATGGAAACTATGCATGGAATGTGATATCTAGAATGTGCCTATATGATGCATGAGATGGAATACCCTCATCTCATCGGGTTGCAACTAAATAGAACCCACAGATCAAGTATAAACAGCACAATCTCAAGTGCGTCACCCAAAGGTAAAAACAAATCAACTGTAAATTGAAAAATCAGTAAAATTGCAACATGAGGTAAATTTTCTTTCCCCTGTACACGGGTTAGCTACGCCCGGGAACAGCTTATTGCCAACTACTAGTCTGTCCTATCCCTGAATAAGGCTCAAAATAGTAAGTCAAAGAAAATAACTCCTCTGATACCACTTTGTAACGTCCCGATCTGGGTGCCACTCAATGGGTGCCCCAAACCCGGTTCGCCACGTGACCTCAAGCGCATCTCCCCAAACACCAGAGGCTGCCGACTAGCAGCGAGGGCCCAGGTCTGATAGTGGGGAAACTATGCCCTCATTTGTCAAAGTGTTGCGTAGCGGAATGGAAATATAACATACAACAAACAGCGGAAGCAGTAAACCATACACAACTGAAATAAACAACAACAGTGGATATAACCAACAGTATATAGAAAATGATGCTACGTGTCTCAAGTACTAAGAAAACAGCCAGAACATGTTATACATCAACACAGTACAACAAAATGCAGAGTACAGTAAAACAAAGAAAAACAACTGCCAGCGGCATCGTGAGCCTAGGCTCGGTCCCATGCCCTCCTGCTCCTCAACAGTAGTCAAGTACCTGTATAGGGACCCTTTCCCCTATCTACCCTTGCAGAAACGTAATATTTTTGGGATGAAAAATGTGACCCAAACAGGGTGTGAGAAATATATCTCAGTAGGCACCCACCAAAGGCTCGTGCCCAACTGCATGTAAGCATGCATCAATAGTGTGCAGTAGTAGAATGCAATAAACTAAGCAGTATTCATAAGTAACTAACTTAACAGTTAAATTTCCATTTAATTATTCATTTAATCCATTAAATATTAGAAATCACCACAGTGAACTTCTAAGTAAACATTCCACGTCCTCAGGCAAGAAAAACCTTACCCTCAGGTAAGCAGAACCCAACCCGCAGGTAATTTCCCTCAGGCGTAATAGAATTTTTCCCTCAGGCATAGGTAGTGTCGCCCTGAGGCACAGATTCTATTTCCCTCAGGCATGGAAGAAGTTTCCCTCAGGCCGAAATAACTACAGCCCTCAGTCTAAATAGTGCAGTACCCTTAGGCTAATCACAACAACGCCCTCAGGCCAAACAAGTAACTGGGCCATGCCCAACAGGTAAACAAGCAGTAAACAAGCAATTACTCTCAAGGAAATTCTACAATTACTACTTTAAAGGCATACCCTCAGGTATCCTACCCAAACAGCTAAACATTGGAACACACCCCTGGGTGGTTCTGGATCCAAGCAACAATCCCAACCAGCATTTTAATATCACATTTAGATACCTAATCAATTCTAGGTGTTTAAATATAGAAACATCCTCAGCCACACGACACCCCAACATGGGTTCGTGGCACAAAATTGCACAAAACACACGATAGTTAGAAAAACAAACACCAAGCCACCTACCTTATACATCAACGAGCGGTATAAACGAACGCCGATTCCAGAAACTCCCAAGAACGACGTTGATCTGACGAAGAATAAAACTCTCTTAAACCCAAATAACTTCCGATAGGGGAAGAATTGGTAAGAACCACACCAGGAGAAGAGAGGGCTTACCCGTGCGGTCCCAACAAGATCGTCCGAAGCGGAATCGGATCCCAGACATGCGCCCAGTGGATCTCCGAAGGTTCGGCCATCCTCCTCTAAGCACTCTTCCCGTTCTAAGCCCTCCCTATGAACAGGGGAGGCTAATGCCCATTTTAAGCAAAAAAAACAAAGTACACAGTGTGTAATCCCAAGTACACTATGTGTACTTCCTTCATTTAACTGTTCCTCTAGCGGCACCGCCACACTGTTCATTCGTCGACATGAGTACACGGCATGTACTCCCAACTACACGGTGTGTACTGTTGCCTAGCTGGAGGCTGCTTCATTGCCTTATTGTTTTGGCCTGCCGACTGACTACACGGTGTGTAAAGGACCACTACACGGCGTGTAGTTGGTTCTTACACCCTTCGTTGTCAATCAGGCTACACGCCCCGTGTACTCATCCCACACGGCCAAAAGTACACGGCGTGTGAAAAAGTACACGGCGTGTAGTTCCAAAATTTAGGATTTTCCCCATTTTCCATATTTTTTCAATAACACTTAAGTAAAATAGAAAAGAAGAATTATGTACCTCAAAGATAAGAACTGAGTTCTTACAATGTTCATAGGAAGGGTTATTGTTGCTATGAATTTTCCTTGTCAATTTAGGGGCATTTATGGGTTTCTAGTCTCTGCTCCTGGTTTATGAATAGTATTTACTAATATCGAAATAAGGTCCTAGAGGGTCACACACGTAGCACATTTAAAAAATTTCCCTATCCTATTGAATAAAAGTATAGGACATGGAGGGCCCCACCATGGGGTCTGAGATATGTTTGAGAATAATCAATCACAAATGAATAAATTAATTCATTATTATTCAAGTATAGAATAATTGGAGTTGAATTTATTTATTAAAATTTCTCGTAAGGTATTAAATGAATACATGGAAAATTATTATATGAAGGAATATTATTTTAATATTCTTGGTTCATTTAATATTTATTGAAATTATGAGTTGAGTTAATGACTTTCTTTTATCATGTAATATATTTATTATATATTATAAGTAGGTTTCAAAAATATAAATGATTCTAGGACACATTTAGCTATTTATAATGTTTCATTTATGGATTATTTAGTAGGAGTCATATATATAGGGTTCGGGGAACCATTTTCAGGTGTTTAATTCTCACTATATAAGAAAAGAGGGGCTCATTTCTGAGGTATTATTCATTCCCATAAATAGGAGAGCTCCTCTATATTCCTTCATGCATATTAGAGAGAGAAATCCATATTCCAAGAATTAGATCTTTAATCTTATTCTTAGGTCAAAGGAATGAGATCATGGTGATCATCAATATGTCAAAGGCATCATTGGACCTCTTCACTAGAACATAGATTCTGACGATCGGCATTCCCACATACTCTTGAAGTATGTGTGTAAAATCTAGAGGGATTCAACCTTGTATCATGCAATCAACTGTCAACGGTGACAAGTTTTTGTCAAATGTTCCATCAAAATGAATAAGGTAATCATTTGTTTATATTTTTGTGATTAAATAAATTCACATGAGATCTTTGAATCTATAATAATTCTCAAATCACCATATATTATGAAGTTACATCATTTCGGTGATGAAAATTTTAAAAGTACACAAAAACCAGCTTCCGCTATGTGCCCTGGTACTAAAGATTGGTATCCAAAAGATCGTATGAAATTTATGAGCTAGGAAAAATAAAAACTAATTTTAATTAAGTAGGGGGGTTTGTTTCAGTCCCAATGGAATAGACCACACATCATTCCAATTTCAGACGATGAAGTTATGGTCATCTAAAAAATTTAATTCGTATCGAAACATGGGTATAAATTTTGAAGAAGATATACTTTTATATATGTTTATGTAACCCGAGTTTTTGGTAGATTCTTTTTCCAATAATACAATTCTACCCATGTTCTGTATGGAATTTGGTGGCTGGAAAGATTCTGGTTGATGAGTTTAAATTGCACTATTTGGGGAATTAAAATTATTAAAAAAAAGGCTACATCAATTAGGCTTAGAAATAAAATTAATATGACAAAATTGAAAAAAAAAACATCATTAGGTGGGGCTTCGTTGTCAAGAAAATCAAAAAAAATAAAAGCCTAATCTTTAGGCTTTGAGAAAAAATGGAAACACTTCAAAGTGAAAGGTGGAAAGGTCCACTGAGGGTAAGGAAACTTTTATGAAAAAACTTTTTTATTAGAAAAAAAGGGAATAAAGAACCCTCTAGTTCCTCCTCCTTCCCCCCAGGTATCATCATGGCCAACCTCCGACCACCTCGGCTCCACATTATCGTTCCACCATCAGGTTCACCACAACATCCACCACCACCTTCACGTATATGACCTCCCCAATACTCGATGTCTCGACCACATACTCAGGTAGGTAGCTCGCCTTCACCACCTCATACTTCTCTTATGGCCACCGCCACATGCACGTGTTCCCCTATCACATCACCCATAAACACTTTTTCTCCTTGTCACCGCGTCCGTTGCCATTGAACACCATAGAACCAATGTCGCTTCCCCTGTCTAACCAACCATTTCTCGATTGGGCTAGCCCATGTAGGCCTCCTACTACAACTGGGATGACCTATAGTAAATCTGGGTCATCCCGACACTAAAAAGGTGGGGTGGGTTCTATCCAACCTAGAATAGGCCTATGTTGGATTAGCCCAACCCAAAATGGCCATGTGTGGGTTATGCCTGATCTAAAATGGACCTACAAATTTTCTTCCCGACCCGCAATGAGCCTGAGATGGTTTCAGGGCCCATGGTAATAATTTTAAATATACAAATATTAATTTAATTTTTTGTGGATTTAAAAAAATATTAAATTTATTATTTAAAATTTAATTTAATTTTGGAATAAAATTAAATTAATTTTGGGATCGAACAAAACTATGTTATTAGAACTAAAATATTTCATTTAGTTTATTTAATTATCATCAAACATGAATTTATCACATTTTAATTTTATCACGCATTTATCTGATATGTTGACTGGTCCTAATCAATATATGACTTTGTTTATCTAGGTTTATTTTTATTTAATTAATTATGAAAAGTATGTGTGATGATTTTAATATTTATTTATTTATTTTTGATGGTCTATGAATCATATTTATTCATTTAATATGTATAAGGGTTTTCACATCCATCAGTATTACCTGCGTGTATTTTATGATTCTTGAGACCCCATAAATTGTGTTCAAGTATTTATATAATATAATGATGACATTGTTAAAAGTGGATCATGCCAAGGTTAGGCAATTTTCTAGACGAGATGTGGAAACATTGGACAGGGGTCTAAGCTATGATATGAGTCAAGACCAAACTCAGGTATTATGCCCCTAGGTCACAGTTGATACATTATTCTTAAATGCATCAACCAATACTAGATTCTCAAGATCAATCGGTTAGTTTATTTAATTTATGCATTATTTATTATTTTATGAATATATATGTTTGTGGGAACACATAAAATAATAAAAAAATAATCCATGAATACGTGATGAATGTTTTCTATTAACGTATTGTTTAGTTATGAGTGATATCACATAGTATAAACATATTTAATAGAAATGGATTACATTCGTTGAAAAATAATAATAAAAATATCAAAGTAATATTAAGACATAACACCTTATATCAATTTAATTCGAACAAAATTAGGTGTATTAGGTGATCATCATCCCTATTTCAGGGTGCATCCTACTACTAGGGAGTTCTCGTGAGAGTAATGAGTTAACTTAACAAAATATGGTAGAAAAGAAGTAAGAATTATCTATATTCATACCACTTTATAGAAAAATCATTGAGGGAATCAAGGTTACTATTTTGAGAAGCTAGGACTTCACTCAATAGTTCAAGGAGTTTTGAGTCAATACAATCAGTCATCCTAGTGCCTACCTTAAAACTCTCCAATTATTGGTGTAGTCATATCTTGGACTATGATGATAGGTTTCAAGGATCATTTCTACTAAAATACTCAATCGATTGGGTATTCTAAATTTAGTAAAGTGGGTTACTAGAGTTCCAAAAAATAGTGTGATACATTTAAAGATTTAATTCATCGGTAATGACTAAATGGTAGTCAAGATGATGTACTAACTACTAAATTTTATTTATTGTTGTTAAAATGGAAATCCAAACCATTGGTACATTATCACTACTATTAATTTTGGACAAAGAAAGTATCATGATCATCCATAACTTCAATGAGTGATACAAACACTTGTGCATGGTACTACACCAAGAGAGGAAGCTTTATGTGATGGAGTATTCACTTCCTATTAGGACCCCTTAAGAAGCAAGCCAAGAGGATAAAGAAAAATATAAAAAACATATAGATGATACTCTAGATGTATAGTGTATCATGTTATAATCAATTTGTAGTCAACTAAAAAAATGGATGAGGATGATGATTCCTACAAGATGCCAACTCATCTCCAGTGGTTATATTAGGAGAGAGCAAGGTAATAATGGTATGATATATCAAGTGAACTTTATAGGTCAAATCTAGAAAAAGGGAATCAAGTAGGACCTCATGTACTCAAGATTATTGAGTACATTGAGAGACTTGAAACCTGTGGGTTCAAACTGAACCAAGAATTAGTGATTACTCTCATTTTTTCCTCTTTACCACCAATATTCTTATGGAATCCCACCTTTTTATTATATAACTTTACAAGACATTTTACAAAAGAAGATATTTTAATGTTTACTATCTTGGAAATAAGGTACATAATACATGAAAACTTAAAATATTATTGTATTCCACATGAAAGGATTCTTTAAGGTTCATACTAAGTATATTAATTTCATCTCATAACCTGAGGACATACATCAAAGGAAAGGGTGAGCATAAGTCTTAGTAATGGAAAACAAGTGAAACAGTTTACATGTGAACTTGAGGAATATCTGTAAGAACATGAGGAACATCATAAAGGCATGAGAAAGATGCATATGATAACAATAAGAACTTGAATAATAACTTGAAAATTTAGCTCAAACAATTAATTTATACATTCATAAGATTATCACCAAGTTATAACCCCAAGGTGTTATAAAAATTAAGAAGGTCATTCACCAAGGTGTCGTAAAACTTATAATCTCTAGAGATTAATTTCTTTACCTAATTCATTTGAGAACTATCAAGGAGCACCCTTAATATGTATTTATTTTCATGTGATCCACATATATCACAATCAAACATTTCATAAATAACCCAAATATAATAAAAGAAATGGGTCTCATATCAAAATCATGGTGTTTTTAAAAATTGCTTAAAAATATGATCATTAAGTCATTTATAACCCACAAAAAGGGAATAAGGGTTTTAGGTATTTAAATTCCAGAATAAAATAAATACTTTTTTCTGTATTGATGAATAAACATGTAAATTAAAGATTTTTTGGTATTCATATAAATAAAATAAAATAATTTATTTAGAAAAAGAAAGAGATTTTAAGAAGAAAATTCTGCAGCATAATGGGTATAAAACATGGTTTTATAAAACATTAAAAAGAGAAGGGATAGGGATCACCCATTTATAAATGGCTCATAATATAGTATAGGGATAGAATAAAATGAAAATAAGAACATGTTATTGAAATTTGAAATTCATATCACATAAAGGATAACTTGAAAGTAAAAGAGAAGTTGGGAATTCCCTTACCTTGAAGAGTAACATCTAAAACATGAATATCGGGACCTTGGGGGCTTAAGGGAACCTTGGGAGGACTCCTTCTGAGGTATAAAAATCATAAATTAGTGTGGGATGAATTTTTAATGAATAAAAACGAAGTAATTGGTGGGTATTTATAGTAAAAGAGGGAGAGTTTTTTATTAATTTCAAAGGACCCCTAATTAGTGGTATTTGCAAAACCATGGGCTTTCCCAGGGTATATTCCCATAGTATTGGCCACTTGGGACACCTATTGAGTTAATTTAACACATAAGAGTCTTCCATAATTTTTAATTAATCATTATATCATTATGACATAGCTATGACATCATTATACTTACTGAATAACTCAGACAATACTTTTACATTCACAAAAGCGAAAGTATTTTATAAAATTCTCATAAATTCACCTTAACCTGATATCAACATTCTGAATTAAAAAATGAAATTTATTTTACCTTAATAAATCTCTATATATGAGAAATTTAATTTTTAACTATAAAAATACTTGATTATTAAAAATAATAGTGGAGAGAAAATGCCTAGTGACATGCATAGTAAACTTTTTGACGCTTGAAAAAAATTTATTTTATCGTTTTTAATTAAAAACTAGTGTTTTTATAACACTATTTCATTATAATAAACATTATTAATAATTAATTATTTTAATATACAAATTAAAGTACCATTTTTACCTAAAAATGAATTTATCAAATTCCATCACAATTTTTAAGCAAAACTATTCTTAAAACGGAAATAATGAAATAAAAATTTTATTTAAACAATAGGATTACATTTTAGGTAACAATGGCCTTAAAACATAACCCCTTAAAACACTCGCATATAACCTAAGGGTAAGGTGTGTGATGGTGATGGATTCTTGGGGTGGCTCGGATAACATTGTCTCAATGGTAATCTCCACTAACTTGAACTTCTCCTATAAGTGATTTCGTTCAAGCTTAACATGTTGAAGCTCAGCTTAGGCATGGTCCTGAGTGAATCCTAGTGATGCTACATCCTTCTCAAGCTCCGATAAATGGGATTTGTATGGCCTAATTCTACAAGATGAGGCCATCGACTCTTATTTATGCATTAATTATCCATTATTATTTTATTTATAAATAATAATTATAACATTAAAAAATCTTATTGTTTCCAACGGTCATATTAACCAATGGACATATAACCTTCAAAACCTGATGGTCACATTTCATTTATACTTATATATTTTTAATGATTATGTCATAGTAAAACATACATTTTCAGGAAACAACATATTATTCAAAAGTTTGGGTCGTTATATTCTCCCCCCCTTAATAAATTTTGTCCCCAAAATTTCATCTCATACCCTCTGAAGAGAAAAGGTGTGGGTACTTCTATGTCATAGTCTCCTATGGTTCCCACGTGGCTTCTTTATATTTTTGGTTCCTCCTTAACACTTTAACAAGGTGGGTAGTCTTGTTGAGTATAACCTTGTCTCTACAATCCAATATCTCCACTGGCTGCTCCTCACAAGAGAGGTCGTGTTCCAATTATACCACCTCTGGATTTAGTACAAGTGAAGGGTCAGGTATTTACTTCCTCAAGAAGGATACATGGAATACATCATGAACTTGAGATATATTTGGAGGAAGTGAAAGCCGATATGCCACTACTCCTATGTGATCAAGGATTTAATAGGGGCCAATGTACCTAAGGCTGAGCTTCCCTTTCATTCCAAACTGCATGAATCTCTTCCATAGAAAAATTTTAAGGAAGACCTTTTCACCAACATTAAACTCCAATTGGGCTTCCTACAACCCAAGTCAACTGGATGAGGCCATCAACTATTCTTTCTACACTAATTATCCATTATAATTTTATTTATAAACAACAATTATAACATTAAAAAATTATTATTGTTTCCAATGGTCAAATTAAACAATGGTCATATAACAGTAAAAACTTGATGGTCATATTTTATTTATACTTAAATATTTTTATTGATTATGAAATAGTAAAACATACATTTTCAAAAAACTGCATATTATTCAAAAGTTTGGGCCATTAGAATTCTTACCTTTTATTGTTAATTACAACCTGAAAAACATAACAATGTCACTCCAAGACCTATTGTATTTAGTTCACCAAGATGATAAGGATATGAAGAATGAAAATTCTTCAAGGCTTATGGTGAACAAGAGGAATAAGGGTAAGGATAAGGGGTCTAATTCCAATACCAAGCTGAAGACACTCATGCACCATCCTTCAAAAAATCTAATGATATTAAGGGAGGGAAATGATCAGGAGGCAATATTCTCTTCATGTGGTAAAAATGACCACTATAAGAAAAATTGTAAGGTTTTGAAAAGGAATTATGTCAATGAACATACTTCAGGTATTTTTATCATTGAAGGAATTCTGTATTTATATAAAAGTTGGGTATTTTATATAACCACTGCCAAAAAACCGGGTTTCCGCAGTACCACCCTTTAACAGTGCTAAAAATGAACTGATAAATGGGGTGCATTTATCAACGACAAAAAAATCACTAATAAAGGGAATTTTTAAAAGCACTAAAAATGTGTTGTTAAAAGTGACCCTTTCTCAGCACTTTTTTTAGCACTGATAAAGGCACCCCCTTTATTAGCGCTTTTTAGCACTGTTAAAGGGGCCCCCTTTATCAACACTTTTTTTAGTAGCACTGATAAAGGGGTGTGTTTATAAACACTTTTTTTCATAGTGTTGATAAAGTTAATATTTCAAAAAAAAAAATTCATAAAAAATAATATATCGATATATTAATATATAATTACATTTATGTTGATATAAATATAATATATATTTTTTAAATATGTTTTAGATAAGTATAAATAAACATTTTCACTTAATATATAAGTTATATAGTGAAAATGACATATAAAATATCATAAAAATTTATTAATTAATAATTTTCTATTTATCAGTGACTAAAAAAAATTAATAACAATTTTAAGACTAAAAAAAGAAAAAAAATAATAAAAGATCTAAAATAAGTTGAAAACATAACTCAAACTTCAAACGACCATAACTTTTGACCCGGGTGTCCGTTTGAGCTCTACAGCATATCAAATCGAAGATTGTGATGAGATCTATGTTCTAGTGACCTAATGGAACTCTCTGGCATAGTTTTTGAGTCCAAAAATGGATCATAAGGCCTCAAAAACTGAGTTTTTAGTCTGAATACCCAATTTTTTTAAAATTCGATGGAATTTCAGCCTTATTTCAGGGGGTCTTTTTGACCTTTTTCATTGGGTACTGAATTTATTCTGAGGGTTTAAATTTATATTGATAATATGGATTTGAAATTTTATTATTTTTTACAATGTAATGTTATTTATAATCAATTATATAACAATATATACATATTTTTTATATATTCACCCATAAAAATTTAATTTTATAAACAAATAATTAAACATATTTACATATAAAGTATATTTATCAATATATAAGTCTTATCTAAATAAAAAAAATATAAATTTTATTTAATATAAAAATATATTAATATTTATATACCTATATGGTGTGTGTGTGTGTCTGTGTATTTGTGTGCGTCTGTATTGAAAAATAGATATATATTATCTATATATTCTAAACATTTATATATACATATTAATATCTAGTATTTGTAAATATATATAAATATGTATAATTATACTTACAAATACACATATAATGTGTGTGTGTGTGTTGTATATATGTATTTATTTGTTTATAAACACACACACAAAACATATTTTATAAATGTATTTAAAACTGATCTTATAAATATATATTAATATAAGAATATATATATTAATATATAAATATAACTATATATATTAATATACGGATATATATATATTAATATAACTAAAAATATATATATTAATATAACTAAATATATATATATATATATAATATAACTATATATATTAATATAACTATATATATATATATTAATATAACTAAATATATATATACTAATATAAATATATATGTGTTAATATAAATATATTTTAATATACGAGTAAATATAACTATATATATATATTAATAAATGAATAGAAAAGCAATATGGTGGAGTGGTAAAGGCTTAGGAGCATAGGCAATAGGTCTCGAGTTCAAATTCAAGTGGAAGTAGGTTGTGAAGGCAGGTGGGAATAAGTGATAGCACCGTTAAAGGGCGGGGGTGCTATTAAAGGATGGGGTGGGGTGGCTGGGGTGTGCGGGCTGGGGTGGGGGTGCTGTTCAAGGGGGATTCAAGCGTTGTTGAAGCCCCTCTCTAGATTATAGAAATATTTTTTTTATTTATTTTTTAATGTTTTTTAACTTTTATCATCACTTTTTAAAAGTGCTGATAAAAGTGGTCTTTATCAACACTAAAAAAGTGCTAATAAAGGACCCATTTATCAGAACTTTTTTTAGCACCGATAAAAGGGGTCTTTATCAATGCTTTTTTAGAACAAATAAAAGGGACCCCCTACCTTTATTGAGATTAATAGTGTTTTTTTACATTATAAATGGACTTTTATAGCACTGATAAAGGTCATATTTGCAGTAGTGAACATGTGGCTCACACATTTTTACTAATACATATGAACCAAGTTGATTCTAGAATATTGAAAATGGTTAAGTGGATCACCAAGATGAAAATGGTGCAATACTAGAAGCCTTGGCAGTGGATGATTATCATCTGAATTTTCCTAGTGGTTTGGTTATTGTATTGAATAATTTTTATTATGTTCCTTCAGTTACAAGAACCATAATCTCAGTGTTAAGTCTAAAAACGGTTGGATTTTATTTAAAGTTTGGAAATAAATGTAGTCTCTATTATAAGGATAACATTTTTAAGGTATGGAAAACTTAACAATGGATTGTATATACCTGAACTCAAAAATCATGTAATAGAAATTAATGAAAAAACCATTGAAAATGAATCATATAACACCCACCTGTGGAACTTCATTCTTTTTCATGTAAATGATAATAGTTTTCAAAAATTACATCAAGCGGGGTTTTTAGACTCAATTTAATTAAAACCCCTGGATGTATTTTATACTTGTTTATAAGGTAAAATTACCAAATCACCCTTTTCTGGGAATAGAGTAAGAGCTAGTGAATTACTAGAATTTTTTCATACTAATTTTTATGGTCCATTTATAGTGAAGGAAAGGGGTTGGTTTTTATACTTTATTGCTTTTTCAGATGACTATAGTAGGTATGGTTATATCTACTTAATGAGGTATAAGTTAGATTCCTTTTAGATGTTTAAGGAATAATAACCTAAAGTAGAAAACCATCCTGGTAAGAAGATTAAGGCATGTAAAATACTAGGATTTTATGAAATATTTTTTTCAAATAAATTTAATATCTTTGATATCTTTAATTACATGCAACATCGAGTTTAAAATATCCATGATATACTATTTAAATATTATTATTTAGAGTAAAAGATATCTTCTAGCTATTGGATTGTTGGGTATAAATAGGACTGACTAAAATATTAAAAAAATTATGGTTATATATGTATAAAATTAATTAATTTTTTATCAATTGATTATAAATTAAAATAAAAATAATTTGAAAGAAAAAGAAATATTTTTCTAAAAAACTATTTTCATGCACGCAATAAATTTTATATCTTAAGAAATTGAATTAATAAATTTTGGTGAATTATTTTAATGAAATTTATATATTATATATTTAATCTAATTTTTTAATATTCACTTATTATTTTTCTAATCATGGCATAAGAATAAACTAAATTTTATGCATAAAATGTATTTTTCTAAAAGGGGGTTTTTGTTCCATTTTGTATAATTATTTTAAAATTAAATTCATCTACTAATATGTATTTAATTCGATAAAATGGATCCTATATTTTAAATTAAGAGGTTCAAATTTAGTGAATAGTCACCTTTTAGTTTTTACCAATATGAATAGTGATTGTTGTAAAATTTATCACCTCGGTAAAGTGAAAATCAGGTTAATCAAGGTTAAAACTAAGTAATGAGGCCATAATGATTTCATTATAATTCTTATTGGATAATTTAAATTTACCCCTTATCACCTTATACGTGAAATTTACCTATTTAATGGACACTTGTCCTTGAAAATGACTTATATAGTATTTAAATCAAAGAAAGTTACAAAATGTCACCCTCTTGGTTTTAAATATCTCTTATAAGTCTGTATAGGGACAAAATCAAGTTATGAATGAATCTAACTGCCTATTTTAAGCTTAATGAAATAATTTTCATAATATAAATTTATTTCTAATTTTTAATAATTATATAATGACCTCAAATTCTTATGGAACACCGATGCAATATTTATCTAATTAGTAAAAAATATATATAATGATTTTGAAACAAAATCAAAGTAATATAATTTTAGTGATATTCTAGATTCTCTTTATTTTCCTTATAAGTCTTTATAATATATAAAGAAATATTTTTGGAGCTATGTGCTAAGACGACACTTGATTCTGAGGCTTAGTGTACCCGAAGTCAATTTTTTTTAAAAAAAATATTAAATATATTTTATATTACACATATGAAATTTTTGAAAAAAAAATGAGATATATATTTAAAGGAGTCTTGGAACAAAACTCCAAGACCATGGTTGAATCTGAAATGTGAGTTTTACTCTAATTACAACCTAAAGTTGGTTAACATAGGGCGTTCGAATAAAGCAGTCATTGGCGGGTGTGTTTAATTAAAATAAATTAATAATTTTATTTATTTTATTAAATAAACTAAATCTTCCCCCTCTATAAATATGATATTATAGAAAATATTTGGGGTTAGCTATATAACCCTAGGATCTTTGAGAGGATATTCCCAATTTCTTCATTGGTATATTGAGATCATATGATGTCGAGCCTTCCGATCAAGGCGAATTGAGGTACGATGAACACAACGAATCTTCCCCCTTTGTTGGAAAGCACATCCTTCATCAACGAACAATATGAATTAGGGTAGGACTCATCATATTTGGATTTCCTCCCTTATTATTAAATTATTGATCATGATCATTCATATTCCTTTGATCTGTACCAATTTGATCATTTCCATGCACTCACATATTAGATTTAATTTATTTATTTGATTAATTTTCATTGTGCCATGTTTTCTCACCCAAGTTATCCCTAATATAATTCATTGGGAAAGAATTCTTGCCCAATGATTGTTGAACCCTCAGTTTATGTGCTTTTTCCCCCATTATTCTTCACAATCTTAGTCTATTGGCCTACAGGGTCTCAATTCAACATTTTTGGCCAGGATCAGGCGTGATCGAACCCCCCAGATTCACAAAGGATTCACGTGAGACATATATATTGGTTATTAGAGCACATATTGGGATGATTTTTAGGATATAGGTGATGATTCCAATGGATCCAAGATCTGATAATGATCATCACGACATGGGAGATGCGACGACAGTGTGTGGGTTTTGTGTAGGAGGATTGTGATCAGTTTTTAGGTCAACAAATGGCTGAAAATGACAATCAAAGATAGATCCCACCCCCCAAATTTAGGTGAACAAAAATAGAAATCAGTAGTGAAAGTAGAATATCTAGAATCCAAATAATGGATCTTGAATTATTTGAAAATCCTAACTATATGGTGTATAATAGGATGAACACATGTTGTGTAGTACCCCTATGGCTAAGGTGATAGGGTTTTGGAAAAGGGTAAGGATCGCATGCCTTGTGTTTGGACCAAACACCATGTAACCATCACCAAGTAGATAGGTCGTGTGACAGAAGCACATGGTCAGGACCCCATGCAAGAGGAAACATTGTGTATCAGAACACATAGGTATGGACATGACCAGTGTACAGGGACATGACCAGGAGAAATGTCAAGATCCCGGGTGGCTAAGGCACACCATGTAGGTCTACATGAGAAGTGATATGTATACTAGAAAAGGACATGACTAGGTAGTGATGTGGGAACACACGTCATGTAGCCTCCTTTTTTTAGGTAATTTCTACCACACGTATCTCCATCATTTGGACTCATATTTTTTCCTAAAAGTAGACTAAATTGAGTGTTTTTCTATGTAGAATAAAATGGAGACCTTCATTTTGGATTTTGAGATATTTTGTGGGATGTTTTGGTAGTGGTGGTTCTTTAGGAAATGCTCGATGATGGAAGTGATCGAGCAGTATCATCAGAGAGATTATAGTGGAACCCTTCTTCTGGGATAAGGACCGAGTCCTCTATCCATCCATAGAGTGGTACCCTCTTTATGGGGCAATTCATGGGTCCTCTTTTGTCTATTAGAGTGGATCCCTCCTGTTGGGATAGTTAATGGTTCCTCTATCTACTACCAGAGTGGTACCCTTCTGCAGGATAAGGCATGGGTCCTCTACCTATCAATTAGAGTGGATCCCTCCCACTGGGATAGGGCGTGGTTCCTATATAGACTATCAGAGTAAAACTCTAATATGGAAAAGTTCAGGGGTCCTATACATATCTATTAGAGTGGCAGCCACCTATTATGATAGGGATTGGGTATTCTATCAAATATCATAGTGGAACCCTCCTGCAGGACATGGAATGATTCCTCTACCTATATATTAGAGTGGCACTATTCTACTGGGACAAGGCATGGGTCATCTATATAACTTCGAATTGTCACCATCATATGGAGCTAGGGTATGGTTCCTCTATCTATTGAGTGGAACCCTCCTATTTTACTATGGCATGGGTCCTCTACCGCAAGACTGTGTCCCCTCGACTGTGTGTCATAGTAGAGAGGTGTGGCTTCACATGGATGCTTCTACTGGATATATAAAAAACCAATATTTACATACATGGAAATCTAATTACATTTGTGGAATACTTAATACAATACGCAAAAAATATTCCCAAATACCATATTAGTTTAGTGTATTTAGAAACAAGGAATATAATCTTCTAACTTTGTGAAAGATCTTCAACATATCCCCTAAAGATATTCACATTTTTTTCCCTTCCTAAAACCTTTCTTTATATCCTGGGGAAAAGAAAACATAAAATGGGTGAGCTCAAATTATCATTAAGGGTAAACATGGATAAAATAAAACAAACCATAAACATAAGAATGAAAAAAAACATGAACATAAAGTTTAAACATCAAAATCTTGAGTCATGAAATAAATCTTGGAAGTACATAAGTCATAGATCATAAAGGAAAATTAACCATGATAGAATAACATTGGAATAAAACATGTAATTTTAGAAAACTAATAAGAACATGATATTATTTCCATTGTATCCAAGGCATTGTTTCCATGACCATCATAGTGGACAAAGTCCATTACTGAACTGGGTTTACTCATCGTTCTAGCCATGTATTACTTAACCGGATTTACTTTTTGTTCCAGTCATGTCTATCTAATGAGATATAAAAATTTACAAAATGCATTGGATGGAGATATAGTTAGCAACCATCTCATAATTAAATCATTATTACATGTTCCACAAAACATAAAAAACATAAATCATTCATCATAACATAACCCATGAAAAAAAATGGGATTCCTAAAAATAATTTCATCATAACATAATACATATAAGATAAATGGACCTCATAAAAATAATACCATCATAAACTCAATCAAATCAAAGTAATAATAGGGATAGAAATATAACCTTATGTCTTCTTAGATGGAAAATAATTTTTCTAAAACACTTGAACTTAATTCCTGAGGAAAATATCTTTTCTTCTTCAAAAACATTTTCTTTTCAACAAATGTCATGAAATTTTAAAAGAAAATAATTTAATTGAATGTAAACTTGAAATATTTTAAATTAATATTCATGGAAATAATTTTTTATGAAAGTGTAAATAAATTTCATGTTTTATATGTTAAAAAAACATTATTCTAGTACTTTTGTAGGAAAAGTCAAAAAGTACATCATATGGTAAACAAAAGAAAGATTCATTCCATACCATGTATTAAAAGTCAAAAATAGGTAAAAATGGCTTTAAAAATACATAGAATAATAGTAAACATTTTTAGAAAACATGGAAATGTATGATAAATATACCCTAGTAAATACTTATGAATAAACAATCTCGGATAAAAATGAGGTTGGAAAAGTTATCCCTTACCTTGTACTTTTTGTAAGTCAGGGGTGTGTTGACCTCCTGTATAATGGTTAAATCATGTTATTAAATTATACCATGACTATATCTATATTTATGATATCATATATGATCATATCATATCATTTTGTTAATAGTATTTCAATATTGCCATTATTTCGAGTGTTAACTGCTTCATTTTCCCATTCCTATTATGCCACGTAAGTCATGTTTTTAAGAATAGGATATATTTTATTCAGGACATTGAGTTCATAATTATTATTTTCACTCATCATATAAATTTTACAATCATTCTTGAATTGTTAACGTGGAGAACTAATTTCACCACACTGTGGAGATGGTTGGACATACGTACGCACGAGCGACTGTATCATTATCTTAATGGTTAAATGGTATGTAATTAGAGGGTATATTAATTATATAGAATCATTATAATTTTATATTAATTATTTAAATACATTATAATCATCATTATACCCATCCAAATAAAGTATTTTTGAATAAAAAAGTACACCACAGCGTAGTGACAGTAATCCGTACGTACGCACGCATGGTGATATTGTTATTCATAGGATTGATGAAAAGAGGTATAAATTTGTCCCATACTTATAATAACATCTAATATTGTATAATATATTTTATTTATTACTTTATTATGGAATCAACATAGAAAAAGTAAGTAGAAGAATAAAAGAAATTGAATTGAATTGGTAAAGCAATTACATCTTCTTCCTTGGAATTCCTTTGGGTCTCTTATTAGGGACACTAGGGATGGATTTTTGGAAAACCAGGACCTCCAGAAAATAACTAAGAATTTTTATTGGTTAATTGGGTAGGTTTTGGTCGAGATAGAAGGCTCATTGTGGTTTTAGGAAATGTGGGAGGAGATGCCCTTTTATAAGAGGAGAGGAGGGGCACTTTAGGATGGTATTGAAATATTATTTTATTATAAAATTATTTTTAGTTTCAAAATGTCAAAAGCTCATTTAATTAGAATATAAAATGATTATTTTTATAAATACTCTCAACCAATAGGTTTTAAACAAGTTTAGGTCTCAAATGTAACCTTGTCTTTTAGCTTTAACCCTTAGTTAACTAATTTAACTCTTACCATGTCTTCTTTTATATTCATAATGTATGGTTAATATAGTTACTATAAAATTACAATAAAACCTCAAGTGATTCATTAATGAAATTTTAAAAATTATCTAATTCATTTGACCGAATTTTATATTTTTAATACTATTATATCATTTAATAAAATACTATTTGTTTTAAAAACTCATTTATGTCAATTTTATATTATTCATATCATGACTTTTAAAATCTCCATAAAAACATGATTATTTAGAAAAAAAATTCATTGGTTAAAAAATAGAAAGTAATACACATCCATAAAATTCATTTATTACATAAAAAGTTTCAAAATAAATTTATTTTAATATTTATAATCTCATTTATTTAAATCATTCATTAATAAGGTAATCACTACGTCATCATTGGGTCATAAATAAATTTATTTATTTGGTGTCAAAATATTATAAATAAAATACCATGATTTAGGAAATATTTTTATATTTCCAATTAATATTTATTGTCAAATTTATCTTTTGTATAACCCCATATTAAAAAAAATTATTATGAAGATACAAGTTTATGTCATATTTCTCTTTACTTTAACTTCATTCTTATAAAATGTCATTTTCACGTCCAAGTGGTTCCATGGGGTCCCCAAATCGACCCAAAGACGACCATGGTCCATAATATCTCATCCAATATTATTATTACATGTGTTAGGATAGTTTAATATTATTATAATATTATTTTTTACCCTTATTTTCCATATTTACCCTTTAACCATGGTAAATAAAATAATTATTGAAGTTACTATTCATAATGTCCAAAATGAAAGATACCTATTTAAACAATTTGAACTTTATTATTATAAATATTGAATCCATTTTTCTAAATTCAAAAAACAGAAGTTGTAGTAATTAATTAAAAATTAATTTCCGTTTAAAAAAGAGCTAGTTTTTAAGTTGTAATCACTATCAAAAGATTGACATGTGTTTATGTCCAATTTAAAATTGAAACTACTTAAAATGACCAAAATTGGATTAAGTGATAAAAATATAATCCAATTAAACTTTAAAACCAATTAAAATTACAATCTAACAATATAAATAAATTATATGAAAATGCAGTTTTGACTTAAAATGCGGTATTTTTCACTATTCATTAAAAAATGAACTTTATCAGAAAATGACCAAAAATTAAACATAGGTAAATTTTTATGTCCCTCTTCCAAAGAAGAAGTTTTTTTTTAAATTTAACTTATAAAGGTTTCAAAAACAATATTTAAAATGGGTTCACCGTCAAAAGCCGGTAAAACTGCATTTTTTTTGAAAGAGTACTTCTTTTATCCGAAAAATTTGATTTTTGTTCTTATATAATGTCCTAGAAAATATATAAAATTAATTGTAATGTTATATAAAATTCAATATGTGGTTAATACTATTCATAATGTCCAGTTTATATCACATTAAATAATAATATTTTAACAATATATCATTGTTTAGTGAAACTCAGTATTGCGTACAACGTAATCTATCAAGGAAGGTTTCTCTTGTGTGTAATTTAAGACAAGTCAGTGTTTCATGTAGTGCAATATTCCTTTAGTGTTGCGTATAACATAATCCAAACATAGTTTTTTTATACATCGAACAAAATCTATACTCAATGTTGCGTGAAATTAATTCTATAAAAAGAAATTGAAATTATGTGTAACACAAGTCAAGAATAGTGTTGTGTATACTACAAGTTAATATAGTGTTCTGTATAGCGCAATATTATCTTGGTGTAGCATACAACACAAGACAATAAATAAATTAAAAAGGATTTATCTCATAAAATCTCAGGTTGTTATATTTTACCCCCCTTAAAATGAATTTCGCCCTCAAAATTTTTTGGGGTTATAAATGGTTTAATACATGAAAGTATCTTTTATGGAAACCTGCATCATAAAAAGGGATACTAAAATTTCATTTTAAAAACGAAAGTTAGAAAAATAACAGTTACCCAAAGTAACTCATCACTGGGTTTCCACATAGGATAACATAGGTGGGAATCAAAAATATGGATATGGAAGAGAAATATAACCATCAAATTATAATAGATAGTGATAGAGAATAAGGTTTGGAGAAATTTAACTTCAAGAAAGACATAAATATGTAATGATTTAATAGATCATATGATTCATCAGATAAGAAGGTACTATGATAACATTTTTGGTTTCAAGATCCTTTTCTTAAAGTTTATGAATTTTTTTCATGAGGAGAAATACATACTTGATTTTAGTACAATCTCACTATTGGTCATTCCCTGAAAATTTCCACTTCATATCTTATTTAAATAAATGATGTTGAATTTTTCATTCTTAAAGTGTTAGCAGATCATGAGATAGAATTATAGGTCATTCAATCTGTCTCAACAAAAAGGTTAGAATAGGTTATCAAATATGCATAAGTCCACCTATAGTAAGATAAGACATTAATCTAACAAAATTCAATCGGAATATAACTTATACTATGTATAGAATTAAAATCCTTCCAAAAACTGAAAATATAAAACTTTAGAAGGAGATGAACTAAATCAATTTAACATTTATATCCCATGTATCATAAGGTACTTCTTGGTTGTCACATTCCAAACATGTGAATACCTTAATCATGCATTCTATTAAAACATTGTAATAATATGAACTACCATATAACCTTAGTGAAAAAATGAATTCTGTCAAAATTAACTCTTTCCACACACCAAAAATACCAAAAATTGTATATACTCAAACCATGATATCACTTTGTCCTCATATCAGTCACAGGCTCATTAATACTATCAAACATCTCATTATCTCCTTATCCCTTCATTATGTTCATATCATGTGCAATAAAAAACTATTTCAATCACTTTTCATGGTTATTGGTACCAAATAATTATAGAAAACCCCAATATAACAATACATAGACATTCCAATATTCCATAATACTATAAATGATAGTCCACAACACTATTTTGTAATCCCATAATATAAACACTTAATCATTCCACCACTTTGTTGGCATACTCAACATCACCAATAGTGATTACATGTGAATTCCCTTTACCTTTCTCCTTAAGAGGTTACTGACGTTGATCGTCATTAACCCTTGGATTAGGGAATTGGTTAGCATCATGCCTCATTTCCTTGCACTTGTATCATTGAAGTGTTGGTGGTGAGTTCTCAGTAGTCTTTTCTCTATTCAAATCATTAGGAAGCTTTTTCCCATTACTTCATCACTTAACTTCTTGATGACCTTCTTTTCCACACTTGAATCATTTTCTAGTCCCTTTAAGACAATCTCCACCATGATTCTTTCCACACTTTGAGCATAAGGAAATATTCATCTACTTTTCACCATTGTTTTGATATTTTCCATTGAACTCCATCTTTCATTTCTTATCCAAACCATGAGATAGATATGTAACAAAAACATCTAGTTTTACCTTGATAGCACAAATCACAATATCTTCATAGCAACTAAAGTCTCTTATAGATAATTCCCTTTGAAGAATTGGTTTTATGCCACTAAATAATTTATCAACTTTACTTTTAAGTTGGATGACAAATCCAGAATCATACCTTGCAAGTCTTGTAAAATTTTCCTCATATGTACCAACAGATTCATCATCCTTTTTTTTAAGCTCAAGTAACTCCTTTTCTATCTTTGTTCAAAAAATATGATGGAATTACTTATGGAAAAATAAGTTCTTGAACTCATCCAATTCCATGGATTCAATTTCATCTTGCTGCCCTGTATTCTTAATTAGAGTCTGCCACTGGTCTGCCTCACCTTCTAAATGATAAACATCCAAAATGACTTTTTCATGTTTTGAATATTGAAGGATTGAAAATATATTTTCAATGGTACTGATCCATTTTTCAGCAATAAGTGTATCATAAGACCCACTTAAAGAAGGTGGATGTTGCCTCATGAAGGACTCAATAGAATAGTGTTCCCTTCTCTACTCATTTGGAAGTCTAGAATGATTCATAGATTTTGTAAGTATAGAAATAAGATTTATCATTCCATATCCCATAACATTTGGTTGTTCAGAAGGACAAACATTTCATTGACTAGTGCATTGACCATTAACACAGTTTCTTCAGGTTCCATCCATTGTCTAAAACCCAAAAAGAATAGTGTGAGAGGATAAAATCATGCAAGGAAAACAACATAATCAAGGGGGATTACATCCAATATCTAGCATCTTAGTTTTAATCCTAAGTTATTCATGATTTTTATCATAATTCTAGGACTATAACCTACACTTATACTTAACCTTAGGGACATCCCTAGACATACCTTATAAATATATCTAGGGATCTCACTAAAGTTTTCGCATCTTAGTTTCCAAAGGATAAATAAACCTTTTCTCTAATACCAATTATAACGAACCAAGATTGATGTACATGGACATTAAATTAATTTTTGGAATACTTAATACAAGATACAAAAATATTCCCAAAGACCGTATTAGTTTAGTTTCTTTAGAAACATGTAACATAATCTTCAAACTTTTTGAAGGTATTCAAAATCTCCCATAAAGATCTCCCCCTTTTGTTTTCCTACCTAAAACATTTCTTTATATCCTAGGGAAAAGAAAAAATAAAAGGGGTGAGCTCAAATTCTCAATAATTTTATACATGGAGAACATAAAACAAACTGTAATTACAAGAATGAAAAAACATTAACATAAAGTTTAAACATCAAAATCTTGAGCCATGAAATAAATCTTGGTAGTACGTAAGGCATGTATCATAAAGGAACATTAACCATGATACAATAACATTGGAATAAAACATGTAATTGTGGAAAATTAAAAAGCACATAATATGATTTCCATAGTATCCAAGGTATTGTTTTCAAGACCATCATAGTGGAAAAATTCCATTACTGAACCAGGTTTACTTGTCACTCCAGCCACGAATCACTTAACCAGATTTAATTTTCATTCCAATCATTTCTATCTCATGAGATATAAATCTTTATCCATTGAATTGGATGGAGATATAGGTCTCACCCATCTCATAATGAAATCATTTTTATGTGTTCCACAACACATAAAAAACATAAATCATTCATCATAGCATAACCAATGAAATAAAATGGGATTCTTAAACATCATTTCATTATAATATAATTCATATGAGATAAATAAACTTTATAAAAATAATAACATCATAAAATCAATTAAATAAAAGTAATAATATTTATAGAAATATAACCCTTTTTCATCTTAGATGGAAAATAATTTTGATAAAACACTTGAACTTAATTCCTGAAGAAAATATCCTTTCATCTTCAAAAATGTTTTCTTTTCATAAAATTTCATGCAATTTTAAAAGAAAATATTTTAATTGAATATAATTTTGAAATAATATAAAATAATTTTCATGTAAATAATTTTTTATGAAAGCGTAAAAATCCATTCATGTCGTACAAGTTAAAAAAATTATTCTCATACTTTTTCTAGAAAAGTATAAAAGTACCTTGTATGGTAAACAAAAGAATGATTCCTTACATACTATGTAGTAAAAGTAAAAAATGTGTAAAAATTACTTTAAACATAAATAAAATAATATTAAACATTTTATGAAAACATTTTTAGAAAACATGGATATGGATGATAAATATACCCCAATAAATACTTACGAATAAACAATCTCAGATAAAAACAATATTGGAAAAGTTATCCCTTACCTTGTAATTTTCATTAGTAGTGGTTATGGTGACCTCCTATATAATGGTTAAATAATTTTATTAAATTATAATAGTACCATATCAATATTTATTATATCATATATGATCCTATTATATCATTTTGTTAATAGTATTTCAATATTACCATTATTTCGGGTGTTAACTGCTTCATTTTCTCATTCCTATTTTTCCATGTAAGTCATGTTTGTTATACATAGGATGTATTTTATTCCTGAAATTAAGTTTATTATTATTATTTTCACTCATAATAAAAAATTTATTGTTATTCTTGAACTGTTAACAAGGAGAATGAATCTCACCGCGTTGTAGAGACGGTAGGTCGTACGTACCCACGAGCGACGGTATCATTCTCTTAATGGTTAAATGATACGTAATTAGAAGGTATATTAATTATAAATAATCATTATCATGTTATATTAATTATTTTAATCCATTATAATCATCATTATATCTATCCTAATAAAGTATTTTTGATTAACAAATTACACCACGGTGAGGAGACGGTATGTCGTACGTACGCACGCATGGTGATACTGTTATTTGTAGGATGGATAAAATGAGGTATAAATTTTTCCCATACTGATAATAACATATTATAATGTATAATATATTATATTTATTACTTTATAATGTAATAAACATAGATAAATTAATTATAATAAGAAAATAAATTGAATTGAATTGGTAACACAATTACCTCTTCTTCGTTGGACTTCCTTTGGATCTCTTCTTAGGGACACTAGGGATGGACTTTTTGGAAAACCAAGACCTCTAGAAGTTATATAAGAATTTTTATAGTAGAATATTTCTGTATTTGGTCAAGTTATAAGGCTCCATTTGGTGTGAGGAGATGTGAGAGGAGATGCCTTTTTTTAAGGGAGGAGGAGGGGCACTTTAGGGATATACTGAAATATTATTTTATTATAAAATTAATTTTGGGTAAAAAAGGTCAAAAACTCATTTAATTAGAATATAAGATGATTATTGTTCAAAATACCTTCAACCAATAGGTTTTAGACTAGTTTAGGTCTCAAATGTAACATTATCTTTTAGCGTTAACCCTTAGTTAACTAATTTAACTCTTACCATGTCCTCTTGTATATTCATACTATATTGTTAATATAGTTACTATAAAATGAAAATATAACCTAAAGTGGTCAATTAATGACATGTTAAACATTATATAATTCATTTGGCCGAATCTTATATTTTTAAGACCATTATATCATTTAATAAAATAGTATTTGTTTTAAAAACTCATTTATGTCAATTTTATACTATTCATATCATGACTTTCTAAAAAATCCATAAAAAACTTGATTATTTAAAAAAACATCATTAATTAAAATATTAAAATTCATATTCATCCATAAAATTATTTTATGGCATAAAAAGTTTCAAAACAAATTTATTTTAATATTTATAATCTCATTTATTTAAATCATTCATTAATAAGGTAATCACTACATCATCATTGTGCCATAAATAAATTTATTTATTTGGTGTATAAAAATTATAAATAAAATACCATGATATATGAAATATTTTTATATTTCTAGTGACTATGTATAGTCAAATTTATCTTATGTATAACCACATATTAAAAACATTATTAAAAATATACAAGTTTATGTCATATTTCTCTTTACTTTAAATTAATTCTTATAAAATGCCATTTTCACATCCAGGTGGCTCCATGGGGTCCCGAAATCGACCCAAGGATGCCCATGGTCTGATATATCTCATAAAATAGGATTATGACACATTTTAGTGTAGTTTAATATTATTATAATATTATTTTTTACCCTTATTTACCATATTTACCCTTTAACTACGGTAATATAAAATAATTACTGAAGTTACAATTCATAATGTTCAAAAATAAAAGGTACATATTTAAAAATTTTGAAACTTATGATTCCAAATATGGAATCAATTTTTCTAAATTCAAAAAACAGAAGTTGTAGTAATTAATTTAAAATTAATTCCTGTTGTCAAACTCAAAAAGCGGGTTTTTAAGAAGTAATAATTATCAAAACATTGACATGTGTTTATGTCCAATTTAAAAGTGAAATTACTTACAATGAAAAACATTGGATTAAATAATAAAAATATAATCCAATTAAAATTTAAAACCAATTAAAAGCAAAATCTAAAAATATAAATAAATTAGATGAAAAGGTAGTTTTGACTTAAAATGTGGTATTTTTCATTCTTCATTTAAAAAAAACTTTATCAGAAAATTATCAAAAATTCAACATAAGTAAATATTTATGTCCCTCTTCCAAATAAGAAGTTTATTTTGTCAAAATTTAACTTATAAAAGTGTCAAATACTAGATTTAAAATGGGTGTGCCATCAAAAGGCAGTAAAGCTACATTTTTTTTAAAAGTACTTATTTTATCTGAAAAAATTGATTTTGTTGTTATATCATGTTCTAGAAAATATATATTATGAATTTTAATGTTATATAAAATTCAAAATTTGGTTTATACTATTCATAATATCTAGTTTATATCCTATTAAATAATAATATTTTAACAATATATCATTGTTTAGTGAAACTCAGTATTGCGTACAACACACGCTATCGTGGAAGGTCACTCTTGCATGTAATGCAATCCAAGTCAGTTTTGTGTGTTGTGCGAGATTCGTTTGGTGTTGCATATAACATAATCCAAACATAGTTCTTTTATACACCGAACAAAATTTATACTCAATGTTACGTGAAATGAATTCTATCAAAAGAACTTGAAATTATGTGTAACACAAGCTAAGAATAGTGTTGCGTATACTGCAAGCTAATACGGTGTTGTGTATAGAACAAGATAATCTTTGTGTAGGGTACAACAAAATACATCAAAGAAATTAAAAATGATCTTTCTAATAAAATCCTAGGGTGTTACAGGATAGACACATGAGATGCTGGTCATCATTGATGGACATCTCTAATTGATGGAAGATGCTTTTCTTTATCTGGATTGTGAGATGAATATCCCCTTTCTCACTTATCAAGGTTTCTTTTATGAGAATATATATGTGTATCCTCATTATTGGAATACGTTTCTTTCTATGGGTTGAGATTTATGTTCCTATCGTGTATCTTACTTCTCCTCCTTCAGATTTCTGGGTTTCCTACTTGGTATGTATATACTCAACCATGCATGGGATTTTCATGCACGTGTCATGTGTTATATAGGTGATGGAGAGGTCGGTGGTGATAATAGAGGAGCCTAGTGATAACCTAGTTCATTAGACCACATATGGTGTACTAGGCTTGAAGATATAGATTTGGGATCTCTTAGCTCTTTACTTTTATAGGTTTTTCATGTTGGGAAATATTTCTTGTTGGGCATGTATTTTTACACCTTTTACTTTACAGATTATGTTATCATAATCTTATACTCCCTAGAGGTTTGATGTTTTGTTATTATATAGTTTTTTCATCTTTTATTATTATTCTTTTACACTTTTGCATGGATATGGTTGGGTGTGTGCATATAGGTACACTAGGAAAAGGAATCCCATATTAGTTATGCCTTTTAGTGATTATCACCAGCCATTGGGATATAGATGTGGGCTTAGGGTAGTTTCGATTCAAGCCCTATTAGGTCAGATCATGATAGATTGATATTAAAGAATTTCATTCCTTGGAATGGTGTTTCAATTTTTCCCCTTATGAGGATTTGGTTAGGATTTAGTGTAATGGTTTCAAATTTTTTTGAGTTCGGACTTCAGAATAGGGTACATAATGTTAGTGTTGTGGTCGATGTATCCATTTACCAGGACTCTGTCTACTTGCTTGTCAATTCAACACACCAAGACATTGGTTGCAGGTATCAATGGTACAAATATCATATATGATTGATTATTCAACTATCCTTCTGGATTCATCTCCCCATATATATATGCTCATTTGACCATGGTACATCTTGATTAAATTTTCAAGATGCATCTACAAAGACAATCATCTAGGTTATCGATTCAGGATTGTGATGATGATCTGATGAGTGATGAGGCCTCAGTTAAGGGGCCATCATGTGAAATTATTCCTCTATGTGGATAGGTTGCAGCACAACCACCTTTCTAGCAGTAGATAATACCATCATAATAGGATGAGGATGAACATAGGCTTAGCACACTCCATGATTTCTATTACCAGAGGCCACTGAGGTTACATGGTGAGCCAGATCATCAGGCAGTGGAGGATTTTCTAGAGTCAGTGATCCTAGTTTTCAGACTTATCTGGATACTGACTAATAAGGTTTTTGAATTGGTACACAGTATTTTCCATGGAGCATATGAGAAATAATGGAGTCTACTACCGCAAATGCATAATGATTTAACACACTCATGGAATAGCTTCCAATAGTTTTTTATGATGAGTACTACCCCTCATGCTTATTCTCAACTCAGTTTTAGGGTCTTATGAAGTTGTAATAGAGAGGGATGACAGTTGCTAATTATGTTGTGAGTTTCACTAGACTTACACAATACTCCCTCTACATGATTCGAGATGGATGATTCGGAGAATAGAAGATTGAGTGGGGTCTCCACAGAGACATCCATGTCAGTGTGGTACCCCTATGAATTCCCACTTATGTCAAAGTATTAGAGTGGAAAATGGTGATAAATAGATTCCTGTCAGAGGGACCCCATGCATCCAAATCTGGAAGTGGTCATCATGGGATAGAGTCTTCTATAGAAGCTAGCATATTCCAGTCGGCAGGATCTCAGTGTAAGATATTTTCCTATGATCATACTCATGCTTGTGGTAAGATAACATAGGGACCATGCAAAGAACAAGGGATTCCTTTAGAGGGGAGGTTATATGCATGTGATGGTTTTTGTCACATGGAATGTGATTTATCGACCATACTTACAAAATATGGAAGATAAATAGAATATAGACCACCACAACAGTGGAAAAACCATGATCATGGATCTCCAAGGTGAGGGAAGGGCGGCCCCCAGGGAGGTGAAGCTAGTAGAAGAGCATTTAGGACTTCAGAAGGAGGATCTATGGGTGGTGGACTATGCTATGAGCTCCTTCCACCACCACCACTTTGTGGCACTTGTTAGGCTTAGGGAGCCGGTGGTCAGGGCTATGGGGAGTTTCAAGCTATAGAGGCACATAACACAGAGGCTCATGATATTATTATATTAATGATCTATGTTTATTATAATATTTATTCAATAATATTATACATAGGTGTGTTTCATTCCTCCATATCCTTACTCCTAGTATGAGAGATGGAGATCCCAGTTGATATATATTTTCAGAAGATTTTTCTTGAGGTTCTTATGGGGAATGATTCTTCTATATATTTTATCTTCTAGAAGTGAAAGATATCACTTGGAGGAGAGAGTTTCTCATGGGACCTTTTAGTCATCACGATGAGACTTTATGACATCATCTTGGGTATGTATAGGTTTTAGATATTTTGAGATTAGATTGATTTTCACTACATATGAGTTAGATACCTTCACACGAATGGGATGAGGTTCTTCTTTGTGGGTGAGAGAGACCTCATGATGGAGCGAGTGGGTTTTTTGAGAAGGTGGATGAAACCCATCACCCATCAGTTAAGGAGTTTAGCCCTTGGTAAAGAATTATATTAAAGAATCTATATTCCTTAAGTTGTGGATTATTATACATATGTCTTCCCTAAGGATGTTCTGGGACTACCTCTGATATAGGAGATGGAATTTTTCATCGACTTGCATCTTAGGACCACTCTGACATCTTCTACAGCATATCATATGGACCCTAATAAGATCCAAGAGTTGAATGTGTAGTTGGGGGACCTTCAAGAGAAGATTTTTATCAAACCCATAGTGTACCTCGGGGTAGCTCCAGTGCTTTTTGTGGAAAAGGAATATTGGAGCTTGTAGATTTTTTTGGATTATCATCACCTGATCCAGGGCACAATAAAGAAAAAGTAAACCTTGGTGAGGATTGATGGCCTATTTGATCAGTTGTGAGTCGTGAAATGGTTCTCAAATATTAATCTCAATTTTGGCTACCACTAGTTGAGAGTTTTCAAGGATAATATTACGAAGCTAGAATTCTGATGTTTCCATGGACACTATGATTTTGTGGTGATGACTTTCGGTGTGATGAATTCCCCCACTGAGTTTATAGATTTTATGAACTAGATATTCCATCCATACTTGGAGAGATTTTTCATTTTTTTGTTGAAAACATTCTCATATACTCTATGTTAGAGAAGAGCATAAAAAGTACTTTATAATGGTCCTAGATTTGGTTTGGGAGCACCATCTTTATTGTAATCTCTTGAAGTGACTATTCTAGATCCACAAATTTCACTTCCTAGGGAATTTCCTTTCTAATAATGGATTATTGTGGACCCAGTGAAGATTGATGTATTAATTTCATAGGATCCACCTAAGATCATGTTAGAGGTACAGAGTTTTATTGAATTTTAAGGGTACTTCAAGAGGTTTTTGGAAAACTTCTCTTGGATTGAATCCCCTTTAACCACCCTAATATAGAAAATGTATCTATTTACCTAGAATGAGTAATGCTAGAGAGAATTCAAGGATTTGAGGTTGAGGCTAATGAGCACTCTTATTTTGAGGTTACCATGGGAGGGCATGGAATATGTAGTGTATTACAATTCCTCTGGAGCTAGACTCGACTATGTGTTGATGTTGAGGGAGGTAGTGATCACCTATGGGTCGAGGTAGTTGAAACCCCATGAGAAGAACTATGAAACTCGTGACTAGAGTTGGAAGTGGTAGTCTTTTCTCTAAGTATGTGGAGGCCCTATATTGTGGGAGAGAACTTTTTTGTTTACTCAAACCATAAAATTCTCAGGTATTTCTTCATGTAGAGAGACTTGAACCTAAGATAGAGCATCTGGTTAGACTTCCAGAGGACTATGACTTTGAGATGGTCTATACTTTGTGGAAGGGAAACATGGTGTAAAATTCCCTTAGCAGGAAGTCTGATGATTTTTTTGTTGTAGGAGGAATCAAAATAGATATATTCCATACAGTTGTCCCTTTTGAGGAGGATGGTGCATCTTTTCTTCACTCGAGAGTGTTGACTCCTCTACTTCTCCAATGTATGAGAGATTCCCATTTGGGATACAATGACTTTGAGATCTTATGTGACCAGATATCCTAAGGATATTTAAAAAATGGATTTTCTGAAGGAGTAAATCACATTATTCTTTTCTAAGGACGAATGGTGGTCCCGGTCATAATGTGAGAGGATGTGATGAGGGAGTTTTGCATATATCCTTTGGTTGTACATCCTGATGTGGATAATATGAACATAGACATTCAGTGGTATTTTTGGTGGGATGGAATGAGATATAAAATTGGTGGGTTCATCCCTCATTGTCCCACCTGTCAGAAAGTAAAGGTTGAGCACTAGGTTACGACCGGTTTGTAATAGCCTCTTGAGAACACAGATTGGAAATGTGATGGAATATCCATGGAATTTGTGAAAGGGTTTATACGGGCAGTGAGAGTCTATGATGCCATCTGGGTGATAGTTGACCAACTTAAAAAGTCAGATCACTTCCTTGCTATCGGGGAGAATAGTTCGGTGGAGAGTTTGTGGAATTTTTAGGTATAGTAGATCATTCACCTTCATGAAGTGCCCTCAATGATTTTATCTAACAATGATGTGTGGTTCATATCATGGTTGTGTAGAGGACTACATGAGGCATTCAGGATCCAGATGAGGATGATTATAGCCTTCCACCTCGAGACAGATGGTCAGACCGAGCACACTATCTAGGTGTTAGAGGATATGTTGAGGGATTGCATGTTAGACACCAGACAGAGTAGGGAGGTTCAATTTCCATTGGTGTAGTTTGTCTATAATAATAGATAACACTCTAATATCAGCATCAAACATTTTAAGGCCCTATACGGGAAAACCTACAGTTTACCCTTATACATGATAGAGATCAGTGAAGCATCTTTTTTGGGCCAAAGATGTTGTAGGTGATGAAAGAAAATATATAGGTGATCTACGAGCATATGAGGATAGCCCATAATAGGAAAAAATATTATATTGATTGACTTAATAGGCCCTTGGAGTTTGAGCAGGGAGACCACATTTTCCAAAGAGTCCCCCACGATAAGTATTGCAAAGATTCTTCCAGGGAGAAAAGTTATCCCTGAGGTTCATTGGGTCATTCTAGTTCATCCAGAGGGTTGGTGAGGTATCTTACCACATCACCCTACCCCCACATTTGGAGCAGATTCATGACATCATCCACGTGTTTCATCTAAGGAGATACATGCATGACCCCATGCAAGTTATTAACTAGGGTGATATGGACATGGAAGTTGGAACCACATTCAAGGATCATCCAATGGTGATTAAGGATCTATAGGAGAGTACCCTACATGGACATATAATCCACTTGGTTTGTGTATTTTGGTAGCATGGGAGCATGTAGGAGGGCTCCTGGGAGAGGGAGAGCTTGATACAGGCTCAGTGTCCTGACCTCTTTATATAGTTTTTACATCACAAAGATTAAAATCATGAAGGAGGGAATAATTTAGAGACCCTTTTTCATATAATACATTAAGATATATCTATAAATATTTTTTTGTTAGGTGCTGAGATGGCCCGCAATTTCAAGGCCCGGTGTTACTATAATTAATTTTATAAAAATATTAAATATATTGTATATTACGTGCACACAGTTTTTCAATAGAAAATGGATATCTCTTAAATAAAGTCTTGGATCAAAAATCTATGACCAAAATTGAATCTGGAACATGATTTTTTTCTTAAGAATGACCTAAAGTTGGTCGGAATTGGGCGTTCAGTTAAATGGTCATTGGCAGTTGTGTTTAATTAAAATAAATAATTGATTTTATTTATTTTATTTAATGACCAAAATAAGTTCCCCTTTATAAATATGATATTATATAAAATTTCCAAGGTTATCTACAAAAACTTGTGATCTTTGAGAGGATAATTCCACATTATTTGTTGGCTGATTGAGATCAGATGAAGAGGAGCCTCTGGATCAAGGTGAATTGGGGTGTAGTGAACATAATGAATCTTCCTCATTTATTAAAAAATGCATTATTTATCAAAGAATTATTCAAATTGAGGTAGGAATCATAATATGTGGATTTCCTCCATTATGATTAAATAATTGAGCACGATCATTCTTATTCATTTGATAAGCATCAATTTGAGCCTTTGCATGCTCCCGCAAATCGAATTTAATTTATTTATTTGATTAATTCCTATTGTTCGATGTATTCTCACCCAGTTTATCCCCCAATATAATTTTATATCCATAGATTCTTATCCAATTATTATTTCACCCTTGGATTATGTGCTTTTTCCTCTGTTTTTCTTCGTGATCTTCACATATAGGCCTATGGGGTCTCGATTAGAAATTGTCAGGCAAGATCAAGCATGATCAGACCCTAGGATTCATATAAGATTCATGTGATATATATTTAATTTCTATTAGATGGTGAATTTGGATTCTTTTTGGGATTTGTTTCATGATTCACATGGATTCATTATCCAAGAATGATCAGCACAACACATGAGGTGTGACGACAATGCATGTGTTTCATGTAGGAGGATTGAGATCTGTTTTCAATCTAGTGGATGGCCGGAAATGATGAAAAGAGATAGATCCCACCGATTTTGGGTAGAAAATAAGTGGAATCATTTTTAGAAGTGGTGGATCTAGGATCTAGGGAACATATCATGAATTCTATGAAAATATTGACTACATGTCATGTATTGGGATGAACAAATGTCATGTAGTACCCCTATAGATGTAGTTCTAGGGTTTTCAAAAAAATTAAGGATCACATGTCTTTTGGATAGGAATCATGTTGTGTGACACTACTCAGGTATATAGGTCGTGTAAAATAAACACATGGGTTGGAACCTATGTGGGAACACACACTGTGTATCAGAATACACGATCACTGACATAGAAAATGTACATGGACATGGATAGAAGTACGGATAGGGCCTCGAGTGGCTAAGGAAAGATATGTAGTCCCCTTACATACCATGTAGGTCCACAGGGTAGTGAGACATGTACTAGGAAAGGACATACACAGGTAGCAGAGTGGGACCCCACATCGTACAGTTCCCCTTACACGCCGTGTACCCTCATTTATAGGAAACTTATACCTCTCATATATATGTCATGTGGACTCAAATTTTGGTCTTCAAGTATCCTAAACTATGTCTTTTTCCATGTTGAACATGATTGAGTCTTTCATTGTGTATTTTGAGATACTATGTGCGATGTTATAGACATGACGCTTCTTTATGTGATGCTCGATGACATCAGTGATCAGGAAAGATCATCAGAGAGATTAGAGTAGAACCCTCCTATTGGGATAGAGCATACGTCCTCTATCCATCCATAGAGTGGAACCCTCCTTTTCTGGTAGGGAATGGGTACTCTATTTACCATTAGAGTTTCTCCTTCCAACTAGGACAAGGTATGGATCCTATATCTACTATCATAGTGGCACCCTCCTATAGGAAAATTCATGGATCCTCTTCCTATCTATCAGAGTGGAACCCTCCTTCTAGGATAGTGTATGGGTTCTATATCTACTATCATAGTGGAAACCTCCTACAGGATAGAGAATTCATCTTATACCAATCTATTAGAGTGGAACCCTCCATCGGGATAGGTCATGGGCCCTCTACCTATGTATTATATTTGCATTATCTTACTGATATAGGGAATGGGTCCTCTATCAACTATCAGAGTGGAAATATCCTTTGGTTCAGGGCATGGGTCCTATAACTATCTATTAGAGGGGAAACCTCCTACTTGGACATGCCACGGGTCATATATCTACCTTCTCAGTGGAACCCTACAATGGATCTGGGGTATGGGTCCTATGTATATTGAGTGGCATTCCCTTTTTACTAGAGAATGGTTCGTCTGCATTAATATTATGTCCCCTCAACTATAAACTATAGTGGAGAGGTGTGTCTTGACATGGATGATTCTACTAGATATACGTGTGGGATGTTGGGAATTATTAATGGACCTCTAGAACTTATAGTAGACTCTATTCATGGGCTAACCTATGAGAAGGAGATCCCCATTCTCACTCTTCTAGGTTTCTTTTATGAGAATATATATATGTGTATCCCCATTATTGGATTTCATTTTTTTACTATGGGTTGATCTATCTAATCCAATCATGTCTCTTACTTCTCCCCTTTATCTTTCATGGTGTTCTACTGGGTATGAATATACTCACCCCTATATAGGCTTTTCATGCATCTGTCGTGTCTTATACAGACTACAGATAAGTCGGAGGTGATTATAGTGGAACATAGGTATACCCTAGTGCATTATACCATGTACAGTGGTCGAGGCTTGGAGATCTATATCAAATCTCTCTCTGCACATTACCTTTCCAATTTTGTGATGTTGGGAAATCTTTCTAGTTGGGCATGAATTTTTCTCATTTTTACTTTCCAAATTATGTTTCCATACTCTTGTACTCCCTATAGGTTTTATGCATGTTTATTATCTAGTTGTTTCATATTTTATTATTATTCCTATGAAATTATGCATAGATATAGTTGGGTGTATGAATATAGGTACACTAGGAAAATTCATCCCTTATTAGTTATACTTTTCGATTCTTTTCTCCAACCCCTGACCTGTGGAGGTGATCTTGGGGTAGTTGCAGCTCAAACTCCAATGGGTCAGGTCATAACATATTTAATGTGTGATATGAATTTTTTAGATGAATATGAAATATTAGTGTTATGTTAAAGAATTATAATTGAATTACAACCTTGGATTTATGTCTTCTAAGTTAAATTAAATTAATAGTGTCTAAATTGGAAATAATGATATTTTATGAATATAATATTTTATTAAGTTACTTAAAAATAATGAAAAAATTAAAATTGGACAATGGGGATAAGATGTGGTTGAAAATTACATACATTTCCCATTTATAGGCCATTTTAACCATTTTTCAGGATAATTAATTTAATATATTTTATAAATTTTAAGAGTTCCCCTCCCCTCAATTTAAAAATGGTATCCCTCCTTTCCCTTCTTCACACCAATTTGATCCTTATAGCTCAAGAAAATACTACTAATTTCTCTTCTAAACTCTCCTATACAATTTTTATAGGTGTTTTTTCTCCAAAAATATCACCCCTATATCCCTTAAGAGGATATTTAAAGGAGTTATTTCAAAGAAAAGGTGATCACCTTAACAAATCACTTTCTTTTTAATTATTCTTCTACCTCCTTTAAATATATTATGTTATTCATAAAATAATAATTTAAGTATCCTAAGTATAATTAAAATTTATTATGATTATTTATCCACCTTTATTCACCCTCCTTCCATCAAATGGGAAGTGAAAATATTGCACATGCGTATGTACGTCTTACTGTATCCACATAGCGATAAAATTTATTTCTCATAACCATATTCTATGGATGGGTATTATGATGGTTTTAATGTTTATATATTATAATTATTAAATAATTATACTTTTTTAATGATAATATCATACCTACCTTCTTACCTTATAAACCATTGGAAAACGATAATGTCGATCATGCGTATGTGTGGATTACAACCTCTATGAAGCGATGTGATTTGTTTTTCATTTTGTTTACTTGGATAGTAATAATAATAGATTTAATTAATATTTATGATATATATGATATAATAACTATTTTTTAAATTTTATTTATTATATACCTTTATTTTTTCCATTCTTAGAAAAAAAATTAAAAGTGTTCATGCGTACGTATGTCATACCGTCTGCATAAACGGTGTAATTAATTTTTCTATATCTAACTTTTATGAATGACTTTAAAATTTTATATAATTAATGTATATGATATTTATATCATGATTCACATTCTAGATATTATTTAACCCTGACAAAAATACAAGGACCAAAACTAGTGAACTAGAACATACATGAAAAATGAAGCAGATATCACCCAGCAGAATGATTTTGATAAAGAAGTGTTAACAAATGGGAGATAAAAGGTTATAAAAAATCATATATGTTATGATATATATAATTATTGTTCATAAATAGATTTATAATAAATCTATATGAATTATAGAGGATTTTCCAAGGCATACAAAGGAAGTCGGGCCTAAGGTAAGTAATTTTCATCTCAGTTTTATTTTTGTGGGAGATGTGTCATATTCACCACATGAATCTTTTGTATAGTGTATATAATACCCATGAATAGATTTTATGATTAATAATATGAAATTTATAGGTATTTACATATCTATTCAAGGTTATTTATTTCATGGGTCTTACAATTCAAAAGTTACCAAAGCGGTAAGGGTTTTATGTTAAAATCTCATTGTATATCAGGATTGTTTATGATTAAGTTTCTGATGATGAAATAATATGATCTATCTCTCAATAATCTCATGAATTTTCTTATCCTTTTCTTATTTCTTGAGAATTAATGTTTTATTTTCATTTTCCTCACCTTAATTACTCAATAATTGAAAATTTGTTTTTAAGGTCAATTGACCTTATTTCTCTCTTTGATAAAAAATACTTTTTATTCCATATCCATGGTTTCAAAAAAATGTTTTAAATAAGGTTTTTAATATTATCATATGGTTTTTTAAATTATTTTTTACCCATTTTTTGACCTTTTAAAAAATTATTTTAAAATTCATCTTCTTTTATTTTTTTAAATGAGTAACTTTTTGATTTTTTTTATAAATATATGAAAGATATGTTTTTACCTATACGGCATGAATGGAATTTCTCACCATCATGACCACTTAATAATCTAAATTTTCCTTCACATGTTTCCAAGATATTTTAAATTAAAAAAAATTCCATAATATTTTGGAATTTTATAAATTTTAAAGTATTGATTTCAAAATGTGAAAGTTATTTTCCTCAAAAATGTTTTAATGATATTTTAATGGTATTTCTATTAATTAAATAAAATATCCCATGATTTTACTAATGATTTACTGAAGACATGATCCAAGGATATCATCCTTATTCTTTCTCTAGATTTTTTGTGTTTATAATGAAAATATGTTTATGAAACCCATTTTTTCCATGGGTTATTATATGATGAGTGATGAAATTTTTATGAAACCCATTACTTTTCCATGGGTTATGCTATGATAAAATGTTAAAATGTTTGTTAAACTCATTCCTTTTCCTTTGGTTATGTTATGATGACATGTTTATGAAACCCATTTCTATTAATGGGTTCTTATATAATTAATCTTTTATAATCTTGTGTCACACATACATATGGTTTTTATTATGTGATATTGGTTAAATAATAACCAATGAAGGTGGTTACATTATAACCAAGGATGGTAGTTACATTACAACCATGGATGGTAGTTACATTATAACCAATTATAACCAAGGGAGGTAGTAATGTCATAACCAAGTATGGGTTGGAGTTATATCTACCTACAATTCATTAGGTAAAGATTGATATTTAATGAGATAAACAATACTGGAATGAGGAATGAACTTATTTCAGTAAGGGACTTTGTACACTATGATAGTTTTGGGAGTGAACCTTTACTACTACGATGGTTTGGGGAGTGATCACATTCTACTATGATAATCTTGGAAATGAGCCTTGACTACTAAGGAAATGATTTTCTATTCTTATGTGTATGGCATAAACTTATGTCTTATACAAATTTTATGCTCTCATGGTTCAGGTTATTTGATTATGTTATGATTCATTCTTATTAATTGACGAGTTTTTTTATGACTAAAGATTAAGATTTATGATATTTAGGGTATGATTTTCAGATTTTATTCTCTTATTATTATACCCTTATTTTTAGTCTATGCTCAAGTGATCATTGTTATCTACCTTGTTTACCCTTACAGAGAATATAAGGTCACAGTTTATTATGTTTATTTTCCCTATGCTATGAAGGTACATAATATGATATGTCTAAGAAGGGTGATAGTTGTGAAGAATTTAATGAGAGACGATGTAGATATTTTATGAACCAGTTGTTTATTTTTCCATGTTTCCAAAGGCACTAGACTAATATGATTTTGGCATGGATCAATATGTTATATAATTAATATTCATCTACTAAGATTTGATATCTATGAGTGAAAGGTTTGGGTCACTATAGTTGGTATCAGAGCAAGGTTTAGTTAACCTTTGGAAACTAGGATGAGAAAACTTTAGTGAGAAATCTGGGGATAAGTCTAAGTATAGAATAAAATTCTAATGCTTTGGTAATGATAATGGATGACCTAGGATAAACCTAAGGTTTCATAGATTAAAAATAATGTTTATTGATTTATAAATCCTATAAATTATTTTTCATAATTATGTGATTGTTCACTATGATTATTATTGCTCACACGATTATTTTTTGTTTTAGTCAATGGTTGGTACCTGATGGAATCATGTCAATGCTAAATACATTGGATAATTAAATGATTATCCTCCTGAGAAACTGAATGTTATGGGAGATAGAATACAGAATATCATTATTATTACAGCACAACTTTCTAAAGATATGAATCACACTAATCTTCTAAATGAGAAAATGAGGGAACAACATTATGTTGATTCCTTTATAAGGAAATTCACCCATTCTTTTTGTGGGTCCATTTATCTAATAGTTTTTGAGAAATGGATCAGAACCACTGAAGATATATTTATTTTTCTCCAATGTTCAGAATATGAGAAATTTTTTTTTGGATATTTACCATTTGGAAGGTGAAGCAGATCAATGGTGTACACTTATAAAGAACATGAAGAAACAATAATAAATTAACTATATGGAGTGGGATGATTTAAAGATTTTATTTCACAATAATTACTTTGTCTATATTCTTCATATGAAAATATATAAGGAAATCCCTGAGCTGAAACATGAGGATGATGAATCTTTTGGTATCTATGAGGAAAATTTTACAATACTTACAAGGTATTCTTCTCATATGATCATTCAACCTGAAATTAAGGATGATTAATTATTTAGTGGCTTAAAACCAAGTCTCTGAAGGGTGTTATTTATAAGGGACTTCATTAGCTATGAATAAATCATTCTATATTCCATCAATTTGGAGATGGAGATTGGAATTACTCATCAATATTATTGTTTTGACAAGAAAATAAATATGGAATTCAAAGTAAATTCAAAAAACCATGGGTAGAAGAATATGATATTTCCTTTATTCTCAAATTATGGAAGGAAAGATGGATGAAACTGTGTCAATGAGACTAGTAAAATTTTAAAGTATGGGAAGGAAGGTCATTTAGAAATTGAATACTGAAATGATGGGAATAAGTTAGCTAATGATGTAAATAGAGATAAAGATTCACATAATACACCAACCACACTCTAGTATTTCAAATGCAAGGACTATGGGAATTATGCCAACTAAATACAAAATATGAAGTTTAATGATGATGATTAATATCAAAAACCTCTTAATCCCAGAGACAAAGGCAAATATCCTATGATCACTACTTTTTATGAGGGGTATGATCACGATGTGGTGAAAGGTACACTTACAATCCACTTTAGAACTATTAGAATATTATTTTATTTTAAATATAACCACCATTTTATATATATAAAATTATTTATGGGTATCATAGTACCATCTAAAATATTAGATGTTGAAATAGCTATGAAAACCCCTAATGGTATGATGATCACATCCCAAGTCTATGGTTCTTCTCTGGTTCAATTTTTTTGGGATATGATTCCTATAAATCTTTTTATTCTCCCTTTGGTTGATTTTGACATTATATTAGGCATGGTTTGGGTTTCTATACATAAATCCCGCATCAATTACCAAGAAAGAGAAGTCTCATTTGACATTTTGAATCTACCTAGGATCGTCTATCAGAGAAATGATAAATATGAGCCTCTTATTAAAATTGAATCCATTTCATGGGTTTGTATTACTATTAAAAAGGGGTATTTATCTTAGATGGTTGGGGATAAACTCAACATCAAATATATTCCAATTATGCAGGAGTTATTTCATGTCTTTCTAAAAGAACTGTATGGTCTTCCACAAAATAGTGAAGTTGTGTTCTTGATAGAACTCATACCTGGTTCTATACCTATTTCAAATACTCAATATAGAATTACCCTGATTGAGTTGTAGGAACTAGAGAATAATTTATAAGAGATTCTTGAAAAAGGATTCATTCAATCAAGTACACCACCATGGGGTGTACCGGTTATTTTTGTTAATAAGAAATATAGAACAATGCAACTGTGTATTAATTATTGAGAGATTAACAATATCAATATCAATAACAAGTATCCTCTATGTATTTATGACTTTTTTGATCAACTTCAAGGAGTTCAATACTTTTCTAAGATTTATCTTCATTCTAGATATCATCAATTAAGGTTCAAGAAGGAGGATTTCCCAAGACAACATTTCGTACAAGGTATGGACACTAAATTTATTATAATGACATTTTTTCTTACTAATTACCCATTATCTTTATGGATTTAATGAATAAAGTCTTTAGATATTACTATAATCAGTTTTTTAGTAGTATTTATATATGATATTGTTATATATTCAAAGATAAAGGAAAAGAATTAAGATCACTTGAGAATTGTTCTAAAGACCCTGAGGAAGCAGAATCCTTATGTAAAATTTACCAAGTGTAAATTTTGGCTTTAGTTTCTTTCATCCGTGGGTCATATGATCTGAAGTGAGGATAAATTGGTAAATACTTTGGATAAGGAAGTTATTGAATGTTGTCCCAGACCAACCACTGTTATTGAGATCCATAGTTTTCTTGGTTTGGCTAGATATTATCTGTGGTTTTTAGATAATTTCTCATGGATATCTAACCCACTCACCATGTTAACTTGTAAGGGAGCTAAGTTCCATTAGACAGAGGAATCTGAATAAAATTTTAAGGAAATGAAGATAAGGTTAGTTAGTGCACCTATGATTACATTGACCTATAGTAGATAAGAGTTTTTAATATATAGTGATGCATTAAAGAAGGGATTGGGACGCTTTCTCATACAAAACAATATGGTGATTACTTATGCCTCATGAAAATTGAAGTTTCATGAGAAAAATAAACCAACTCATGGTTTGGAGTTATATGTGGTAATTTTTTCATTAAAGATAAGGAGGAATTATATTTACATAGAAATATGTGATATGTATATTGATCATAAAAGTTTAAAGTAGGTTTTTCAAATAGAAATAGATGAATATGTACCTCAAAATATGGTTGGAGATAATTAAATATCATGAATAATCAATACAATATCACCCCGGGAAGGTGAATAAGGAGGTTGATGATCAGACCTGAAAGGGTCATGCTAGATTATATATGATGCAGATCACAAAAGATCCAGTATTTCTGGATTTTCAAAGGATGGATACTGAAATCTTGAAGGAAGGGGAGAAATGTTATATTTCTTAAATGATTATTCAACCATTTATCCAAGTGAAGATTAAAGAGGAATATAAATAAGATATGGAACTATAGAAAAAGGTGATAAATGTTCCTTATTTTAACCTTGATTGTGATGGAATGATAAATTTCATAAAACGTGTATGTTTTCTATTTATACCAAATTTTAAAAATGAGCTACTAGATGAATCTCGTAGTACAACATTATCTATTCATCTGATAAATACAAATATGTGTAGAGATATAAAATATTATTCCTAGTGAGATAATAAGAAGATAGATTTTTTTGAGTATGTATCTTCATACATGGTATGTCATCACATTAATTTTGAGAGACAAAATTCTAAGGGGATTTTACAAATATTAACCATACTAGAATAGAAATGGGAAAACATCACCATGTATTTTTTCATTTGAATCCCTAAAACATCTAAAGGGTACAATGTTATATGGGTTGTAGTCAATCGACTTATGAATTCAACAAACTTAATTTATATTAGAGGATATTTCTCTTTGAATAATATTTCTAGAATTTATATTAAGTAATTGGTAAGGTTTCATAGAGCACCACATTCTATTATATATAATAAGGATCCAAGATTGAACTTGAAGTTCTGGTGAATTATTTAGTTGGATCTAGATGAAAATTTCAGTTTCAATATGGTGTATCATCCTTATAAAGATAGTCAGTCTGGGAAAAAAATTCAAACCCTAGAGGATATTATGAAATATTATTCTATGGATTTCAAAGGTGTTTGGGATCAACACCTTCCTCTAGTTGAGTTTTCTTAAAACAATATATTTCACTCGAGCATTCATATGAATCCTTATAAAACCCACTATAGAATGATGTGTAGTACTCTTATATTCTAGGATGATATTGGAGAAATAAATCTCTTAGGACCTAAGGTAACTGAGTAAATGATAGAGAAATTCATAACCATTTAGTAGCACATCAAAATAGATAAGAGTTGATAGAAAATATATGTTGAAAATCTTTGGTATAAGATAGAATTTGAAGTTGGTGAGAATATTTTTCTATGAACTTATCCACAGAATAAGTTTATGATAACAAAAAGGAAGAAAATATGAGCCCTATGTATATTGTCCCTTTCTAGATTCTTGATCAAGTAGGGATGGTAGATTATCACTTGGTCCTTCCAAAAAACATCTCCCAAGTTCATGATGTGTTCCATGTATCTCTACTGACGAAGTAAATAACTGATTTATCACATGTACTAAACATAGAGATCATACCACTGGAATATGATATTCCCTATGAGGAACAACCAGTAGAAATATTTTATCATAGATATAAAGTGTTATGGAACAAGACTACTCACATGGTGAAAGTTCTCTAGAGAAATTACAAATTTGACGAAGCTACATGGGAACCCAATAATGTAATGAAACAAAGATATCATCATTTCTTGTATTAGAGTGATGAATTTTGAGGGTAAAATTAATTTTAAGGGGGTAAAATGTAACACCTAGAGATTTAATGAAATATTTATTTCAAAAAAATTAATTTCTTTGATTGTTTTTATTACACGCAACACCGAGTTTGAATGAACCATGATATACTATTGAAATATTATTATTTAAATTGATAGTTACTACATATCCATTAGATTTAAGAGTATGAAAAGGACTATGTAAAATAGGAAAATTTTATAGTTACATATGTATAAAATTAATTCAATGGTTATAAATTTATTATAAATGAAAATAAAAAATATTTGAAAGAAAAAATATATTTTTCTGAAAAACTATTTGTTTGCTTGCAATGTATTTTTATAATAATAAATTAAATTAATAAAATTTGATGAAAGATTTTAATGAAATGTACATATTACATATTCAATAAAAAAATTTAATATTCATTTAATATTATTCTAAGCAAGACGTAAGAATAAAAAAAGTTTTATGTCTTAAAATGTATTTTTTCTAAATAGTAGTTTTTACCACATTTTTCACACTTATATTAAAATTAATTTATTCCAATTATATGTATTGAATTAGATAAAATGGATTATTTTTATGGAATCAGGTGGTTAAAATTTGGTAAATATTTCTTTTAATTTTTTGACCAATATTAATAATTGTGGTAAAATTTATCACCTTAGTAAATGGTAAATCAGGTTAATCTATGTTAAAACTAGGTGATAAGGAAATAATTGTTTCATCCTGATTCTTATTAGTTGAATTGAATTCAACCCTTATCACCTTAGTCTTGAAATATAATTATTTAATGGAGAAGTTTCCAAAAAAATGACATATTTAGTATTTAAATCAAATAAATTAACAAAAAAATTACAATTAAAAAATTTTAAAGGGAACTTGGTAGAAAAGTGGCCATTTTTACCATAATTAAAAAAATTAAAGGAAAATTATATTGATACTTAAATTTAAACTTTTTTATGTTTCTTAATATTAGGAAGAATGTCTCATCAAATCCTTCCATATTCTCTTCTTCATTAGAGTTTAGGTGCTTATATTCACTATTCAAATTCTTGATTGATTTAAAGGAAATTTATTTCTCCTTATTGATGTTACTTTTGAGATTAGGTCCTCTTATCATCTCATAATTGATTAAAGTGTTTTGAAATTTATCAATTATAAATTCATCAAGTTATCTATCTTTAAGAATAGATATTTTTGCATCAAATTTATCTTGAATAATTCTCATGAGTTTCTTTATCACTGTAGAGTCTTCAAGAGTTTCTCCATATCCTCTAACAGTATTAACAATCATATTAAAACTAGTAAGTAAATCATCAATAGATTAATCTTATTATATTCTCACATCTTCAAACTAACATCTACTAAGTTTTATCTTTCCTTCCTTTACCTTTTTATTTCATTTACAGATGTTGTGAAGCTTAGTCTTGATTTCTTTATTAGTTTGTTAGCCCATGAATTTTGTTATTTCCTTCTCATATAAAGAGGATAAAAATAATATATTGACTTTACATAAATTTAAAAATTCTTCTTATTAGAATGATACCATGAAGTAGTTACACATGGTGTTTAAAAACCTTTTATATATTCATGTACGTAAAGTCTAAGAGAACAAAGATAGGGTTCATGTCACGAACTAACTTGGGTCAACCCTGAACCAGTCACTTGAGACGATCTGTAACATGGACCTTAGGGTGTTCCCTATCCCCACATGCTAGCAACTAGTGTTGGGTATCAACTGAGTAAAAAAAAGGGAATCATTTCTCCTGATAATAAATACATAACTAAATAGCGGAAAGATGAACAAGTAATACCAATTTATAAATAAAACTGAACTGAACATATTTTATACAAGAATCTGGAAAGTACAATGAAACTAAACAATAAAACCCAAACTAAAACAAGACAATAAAAAACCTCCATTTGACCATGAGGTTCACTCTATAGTACCAAAACCAAAAATTTCTCATGATGATCTAAGACAACATGATACCTTCACCACAAGATAAAAATAATAATAAATAATAGGTGTGAGTATTAAAACTCAGTAGGCATACCTGAAAAATCTATTCCCAATGTAATTCCATTAAAATAAAATAAACATCAACCTCAATTTTGAAATACAGTATACAAAGTAATATTTTCCACATTTTTCACTATAAAAACAAACAAGGTCCATTTCACTTTTTAATTACAAATCAAATTTAATTTCTATTAAAGTAGCATTCAAAATTTAAAGGGTAAAGTGATTTTTTCATTTCAAAGTGGAAAAGAGAGTATAAAACATTTTTTACTTTAAAATATTTTTTCATAAACCTTTGGATCTAACCAATCGCATTCCAAGAAATACACCACACATGAGAGCACAATAATAGTCACATAATAAGGGAAATGGAAATAAGCACACAAGAGTAACCAAGTAACAAGCATCTCATTCATCATTGTAAGCCACTAAGTGACAATAGACATGAGCGAACCTTGGAGATCATGAATAATCCAGAACATAATAATACATAATACCCATACCCAGAATCATTCCTTACATGATGAAATAAAAATCCCCCTAAATACTCTCGGCCACCCAAACTCAGGACATACCGATGGGAAAATCCCATAGTAATAAACCCAACATATCCACCTAGTATGGGCCACCAGATAGTACATAATCTTTCCAGTTCAATAATCATTCTTAGAAAATTCTCTTATTATGCTAGGTTCCCATGTCTCATGTCTAAAGAGGGTGAGCCAACTATTTCCAAATGAGCATCCAATCACATGCATATATAATAACAATTCAACAACATGCACCACCTTGAGCCACTCCAAGGATAGATCTCATGTCATAGAACAAATAAGTATCAAGGAGTCCATATCGAGGATCTCCAATTATCATAATGGATCACAAGGATTCCATATCGAGTACATCCCATCCATTAAACATAAAAAGGTAATTGAATCATCCAATTGAGGTTTTTATAATAAACGCTTTCATTATTTTCACAAAATTTCCATTGGCCCTTTACAAATTCTCCAAAAAACCATCACATTAAAAGAACCAAGTAAACTTACTCAAAGAGAGAAAAACACCCTTTTCTATTTCACAACCATTTAGAAAAAAAATCCCTTCAAAGTACTCACATTTCATTTTTAAACCAAAATAATTTTTTAGCGAAATGCCAAACGGGCCACTAATCAAAAACACATGCCAAACCATATTTGAAAACCAATTTAAGGAACATAAATCATCATTTGACATATCAAAAATATATTCACAAAGCCAAACTATTCTTTATATGTAACAAGACACATGTAAGGGAAAATCAGGAAATTCATCAAACACTTGTTGGGTAATATTTAGCAAAACAATCCAATTTATATTAAAACAAGTGTACAATAACAATTTTTCACACCCATAAATTATTTCAGGGAACATATATCAATATATAATATTCAAGGAAGGTGAAAAAACATGAAATCAGTGAATCTTAAACTATAACGGAAAGTGCAAGGTAAACATACCTCAAATCCATGGTGCATTAATGGCACACACTCAGAAACACATCGTTGGGCTTACAAGATCCAATATCTATTGAGTGGAACCCTAAACGAACAAAACCCCAAATTCTACACCACTTTAGGTATGAAAATAGGACAAAAATGGACCCTTGGGTTAAAATAGATGAGTCAAATGGAAGAAAAACAAAGGAGAAGGAGAAGGGATCTCTAACCTTTCGATCTGAGTGAAGAATCACCAAGAGAACCCATAAAAATCAACTTATAGGTGGTTGGAGGGGCTAAAATGATCCATGGGAGGCGCCCAAGTCATAGGGTTTGAATGGGGAAGGCTAAGGGAAGAAACCCAAATTAAAAAGAATGAGAATAGCCTAAAATACCCATTCCAGAGTGGGTTGCACAGTTAGTTTGCACAGTTTAACAAACTGTGTGCAACTCGTGAAATTAGCCATTGTTTAGTACTGAGCAGGCTACACACTTTGTTTTCAAAATTAGGGTTCACACTTAGTTAAGCATGTACAAACCATGCAACCCCTAATAACTTACATTCATGATTAAACTAATTGTGCACCATAACCATGTGACCTGGAAAGGTCCCCAAAAATCACAATTTTCACCCCCAAACTCATATAACTCAAGGGGATAAACCATAAAAAAAATATACCCCATAAAAAGGGGCTAATAAGAGTGTTAAAAACTCATTTTCCAATCAATATCTTCCTTATATCTTTCTCGCTAAACAGTAATAGGTTCAAGAACCACCCAAAACCTCCAATACTTAAAATTTAAATATAGAACACCTAGAACTTGGGAGAAAAACCAGGAGCCAAAAAGGTACTCCCAAAAAAAGGATGAGAAAAATATGAGTGTGAGAATTCTCCCCACCATAACACTTTTCTCCCCCCAAAAATCCAGAAAAAAATCTAGTTGATCGATCAGTGACTAAGGATTCTCAAAACCACAAGTTCTAGCCCCTTAATCTAAAAACATCCCAATAAAGTCAAATGGAACTTATGCCTCTTGACCAAAATAGACCAACAACCCAGAACCACGTCCTAAGAATCAATAGTAAATTATAGCCACAACCTTCACAATCATACATCAAATAGAACTATTGGAAACAATCTAAAAGAAACCCAACATTTACCCAAACTAAGGAGGAAACTCAGAAATCAGACAACTTCAAAATAAATCCACTTCAACCAGACTAACAACAAAACCAAACCAAAATAGATCACTAATAGGGGTGGCCAAAATAGACTCCACACCATTTTAATCAACCTATAAATTATTTCTCATAGAATAGTTTTTAACAAGACCCATGGTGGGTCTCCCCGCCATTAAGAACTAATGAGATTAAAGAAACTCAAAAACTTCCCCACAGAGACCAAAAACACCACCATAAGGAGAGGGGAGGTATGGGGTCTAATGAATGGAACATTGAAACCATTACTGAAAACTAACCCATGAATCATCACCCCTAGATGGCCACAAACCCAAACCATACCCGATTTACATGGGTGTTCCACACTAGAGAAACTGATTAGAATCTTGCATCCAAGAAGTCACAATCACAAAATTTGTGTGAGGGATAAGTCGATCATGAACTTTGCAACAAGAGTTAATTTGAAGCGATAGAGATACCACAATAGAAACATGGAAACTGGTTCACTGAAATGGTGGAAATACAAGCTTATCCAAACTCCACACACCCCCAAGATTCCTGACTATGTGCCATCTTCACTCTGAGGCCTTTGGCTGGAGCCCTAATGCTTGAAGCATCCACTACCTCACAGTCAGGAGCTCTTAATCCCTAATCAGAACTACTTATTTTGGTGCCACAATAATCCACATAGAACTCCAAGTAAAAATAGAATATTTTTAAACACCATGAAACTCACTTTCTCAAATAACACACTTTTACCCAAATAGGTACTTGGAAGATTCTCACACCATTCTTTATCACCCTAAAAAAGGATTAGAATGAACAAGGTTCCTGAAGAAACACACAAAACACCACCAAGAACAACTGTTAAAACTATGAGAATCATCATAACATGAAGGCACTTTAAATAGATCACAAATAGCTCTCTACTCCAGTAAATGGTCTACAGTATCCATGGAAGAGGTGGATTTAAATTTTGAAACTCAATAATGAAATACTTAACTTATTTAACTGGAAAGATTTCTAATGGGAAACCACCCATATGTGAACACAGGGCAATATGAAAACCAATATCACTATCAAAACTAGATCATGAACCAAAACTAACATTGAACATACACCATCACAAAGGGAAACCATTCCAAAGATTCCCAAAACATATCTAGAAACCCACTAAAATCTACTTCATGATCAAACTACCAACAAAATTTTAATATCATAACACAACATAAACATCACCTCCAAATAAAAAGGAAAAAAACTAAATAAACAAAACTTATGAGGCATAAAAACAACACAAAACCATTATATTATAAAAACACCATAATTTCCAACTTAAAAACACTTTTTAAAAACACAACAAACTTGGTGGATTTTCATACTCACCAATATTATTTTGTAGAGTCTCACTCACATGAACATTTCAGTGCTAATTGGGGCACATATCAACTCATTACATACGAGGCACTCATCAACCATGCCAATCATGGGCACTCTCTATCCACATCATCATTCAACCACTTCACGCATATATCAATGCATGTGATCACTCATAGAACATACCAAAGGTCAAAACAAAACATTATCATTTTCAAAACCAAATAATTCTTCCCATTTCAAAAATTCATGAATCCTTCCAAGGGATCACTAAGCACCAAGTCAAAAACCATTTTTAGATTCCATGTTTCATTCCATTTCAACATGATCAAAAACAAAATCACTTTAATTTCCATCCAAAAAATCAATTCGTTTCATTCAAAACATTTTCTAAAATCCCAGCAAATATTATTCCATAAAAAACAATTTGATTAAAAAATTACTCCTTTAAATTTAAAAAAAATTCCAAAACAAAAATATATTTTCAAGAAACCATTTTCCAAAAACCCCATTTTTTTAATATAAAAGTCCAATAACATTAAATCCTTTACATTTTACACCAGGAGGTTATTTTATAAAAAAAATATAAATTATTCCACAAGCTTAATTATTAAAATAATTTTTCCCATTTTAAAAAATACAACCATTACCACTAAAACCCCTTTTTTAAAAATTCCAACACAATGGTTTTGAAAATAGTTTTCAGGATCAAAGAAAACTCCATGAAACTCACGAGGGAAACTAGTGTCGATGGGTGACTTGGAAATATGGTTGGTAGTCATATGCCAAACACAAAACCATCACAAAGAGCCTTTTAGGGCCATACCCTCATCTCCCCATGGATTTTTGGTCCCTATGAGCTGATGGAGACCACTATCCCAACTCCCTTTTCGTATCCCAAACACTAAAAAATACACAAGGACCAAATAAACCAAAAAAACTAGACTTCCCATGGAAACCTGGGGATTAGGATGGTAAAGGGTACATGACATCCTTCTCATTACTACCTCTTAAGTCCCAACAGGCCTACTACATCTACCTTGGAATTCCATAAGTAAAAAAGGGAACTCTAAAACTCAAGGTCCTCCAAGAGCTGACCTACTCTAATACCATTTTTTCACAAACTAACTCGGGTCAACCCTGAACCAGTCACCCAATCCGTTCCGCAAAATGTCCCAAAGTGAATTTCTGATCTCCATGGGTTGGAAACTAGTTTCATGTATCAATAGAGTCAACAAAAAGGGCACGATTTTACCCAATAGTAAATAAATAACTGAATAATAAAAAGATGAACAAGGTAGCCTAATATATAAATAAAACTGAACCGAACATATTTAATACTAGAATATGGAAAGTACAATGAAACTACATAATAAAACCCAAATTAAAACTTGAAAACAGAATAGCTTCATGTGACCCTGAGATTCACTCTCCATTCCATAACCAAACATCGCTCATGGTGATCTAAGACAATATGGGACTTGCACCACATGATAAAACAAGAAGAAACTATAGGCATGAGTATTAAAACTTAGTAGGCATGCCCAAATAATATATTACCAATGTACGTCCTTTAAAATAAAATAAAAATCAACCTCAAGTTTGAAATATAATATACAAAGTAATCTTTTCCACATTTTTCACTTTAAAACAAAACACAGTAAATTTCCCTTTTTTGTTCCAAATCTAATTACTTTTTTATTAAAGTAGCATTAACATTTTAAAGGGGGAAGTGATGTTTTCATTTCAAAATGGACAATAGAGTATAAAACATTTTTTTAATTTAAAAAAATTCCGCAAACCTTTGGACCTAACCCATCACTTTTTAAGAAAGACACCACACATGAGAGCACTATAATAGTCACATAATAAGGGAAATGGAAATAAGCACACAAGAGTAACCATGTAACAAGCATCCCATTCATCACTGTAAGCCACTAAATTCCAATAGACATGGGTGAACCTAGGAGATCATGAATAATCTAGAACATACTAATACATAATACCCATCCTCGGAATCATGCCTTACATGATGAAATCAAAAGCGCCCTAAATACTCCTGGCCACCCAAACTCAGGATAGACCTATGGTAAAATCCCATAGTAATAAACCCAATATATCCACCTAGTATGGGCCACCATATAGTTCATAATCTAGCTAGTGCAGCAATCGTTCTCAGAAAATTATCTCACTATGCTAGGTTCTTATGTCCCATGTCTAATGGATGTGATCCAACTGATGCCAACCGAGCATCGAATCATATGAATATATAATAACAATTGAACAATATACATCACCACGTGTCATTCCAAGGATCTATCTCATTCCATAGAATAAATAGATCTCAAGGAGTCTATATAGAGGATCTCCAATTATTATAATGGATCACAAGGATTCCACATAGAGGAAATCTCATCCATTAAACATAAACAACACATGATAATCATCTAATGGAGGTTTTCATAATAAAAATTTCATTATTTTCAGAAAATTACCAAATGGGACTTTAAACATTCTCCACAAAACCATCACTTTAAAAGATCCAAGTAGATTTATTCAAAAAGGAAAAATCACCATTTTCCATTTCATAAACAATTAGAAAACAATCCCTTCAAAGTACTCAAATTTCATTTTTAAACCAAAACAATTTTTTATCGAAATGCCAAATGGGACACTAATCGAAAACATGTGTTAAACCACATTATAAAACCAATTCGAGGAACTAAAATCATAATTTTTTATATCAAAAATATATTCACAAAGAGAAACCATGCATTATATTTAATAAAACATATAAAAGGTCCAATCAGGAATTTCATTAAACACTTAGTGTGCAATGTTTATCAAAAAAACCTATGTATCACAAAACAAGGGTATGATAACCATTTCGCACACCCAACAATTATTTCAATGAATATATATCAATATCTAATATTAAAGGAAGGTAAAAATAACATGAAATAAAAGAATCCTAAACAATAAAGGCAAGTACAAGGGAAACCTACCTCAAATCCATGGTGCATCAATGATGCACACCTGGAAAAGAACCACTAGCGTTCCAAGATCCAAGATCTATTGAGTGGAACCCTAAACAAAAAAGATCCCAATTTTGCACCACCCTAGGTATGAAAATTAGTGAAAAACATCCACTATTGTTATAATAGAATATGAAAATGGAATAAAAGAAAAGGATAAGGAGAAGTGAGCCCTAAACTTTTGATTTGGGTGAAGAATCACCAAGAAACCCCATAAAAATCAACATGGAGGAGGTTGGAGAAGCCAAAATGCTCTATGCGAGGCATCCAAGTCATGGGGTTCGAATGGGGAAGACTAAGGGAAGAAACCCCAATATAAAATAAGGATAAAATCAAAAAATACTCTTTCCTGAGTGGGTTTCATGGTAATCTCACACGGTTTAACAAACCATGCACAAACCGTGAAATTAGCCACTATCTAGTCCTGAATGGGCTTCACACTTAGGTTGAACACTTAGTTAACCATGCGCAAACTATACGGATCCCTAAAAACTTACCTGCATGATTAAACTAATCATTAACCTTAACCATGTGACCTAGAAAATGTCCCCAAAATCACCCATTTCACCCCAATACTTATCTAACTCATGGGGATAAACCATCCAACAAACATACCCTATAAAAAGGGGGCACTATGAGTGTTAAAAACTCATTTTCCAAGACACCTACTCCTCATACCTTTCATGCTAATTTGGAATAGATTCAAGAACCACCAAAAACCTCCAAGTCTTAAAATTTAAATTTGGAACACCTAGAACTCTAGAGAAAAACCAAGATCCAAAATGGTACTCTGAAAAAAAAAGGATGAAAACAAAAATCTGGGTGTGAAAGCTCTATTGGTTCCTTGAAAATATGAAAACATTTTCTATAAAAATTTGTAACTCCTTTTCTATTTATAGAGTTTTTATGGTATATTTTAATGTTAAGATATATCTAAAGGCCAAACCATTTATTTGATACCAATTGTTGGGATCACTTAACAATGTGTTCAACACTGATCTAGGGGTGAACCAATGTTGATAATTTTTATTTTTCAAATTTATCTCATTCTTATTCAATATATATATCTCAAAATCACATAGTGAAAAAATATAAATAAGAAACGTGGAAGATTTTTTAATGTGGTTTAATTTCAAGATGGATGATTATGTCCCCAGTATATAGTGGTTATTATCCCCATATGCATATATTTTCTTTTATTATAAAGATGAAGTTGAAAACAAGGTTATATCCTTAAACCTGTTCAATTTCTGGTACTAACCAATTTATAAAATCACCCACTTGTAAACAGAAATAATGAAAGAACCCTTTTGAAGAATGATCATTGGTTGATAGAAAATTACATCTAAGGGATGAATCGTAATTATTTTCATCTCTGTGTAGGTTATAATCTTCTCACCTTTCAAATAAATACTTGGTAATATATATTTCTCCCTTTTCTTCTATAGATTATCAGATCATATTTATCATTGTACTCACCACCAAATATCCATGAAATATTTTCACACCTTTTTAAATAGAAACCACTAATTTTTCAAACACTTGGTTCCAGTTTTAATATAATTCCTATGAAATCAAAGAGTCCATTTATCCTAAATTAAATGCACAGAATGAATAATTATGATATTCCCATGATATCCTCCTTGAAAATAATATGTAAAATATTCAAACATAGTTGTAGAGGGTGTTGATTGTATTTTATCTCAAATATACATCTTGTATTTCACATTAATATCAACATCTTATTCAAAAAAATATTTATTTAATTTTCCATAATTATTGGCTAGTTCTTTTTAAATTTTAACAAAAATAATAAGTAGGTTCCCAAAAAAAACTTTTATCCTATAATTATGTGTGTGCATGCTCTGATACAAAGAATTGTTACTATGTGAAGCCTCAATTCATGGTAGAATATTCATATTTATTTATCTAAAACATCTTAACTTAAATCACAATTATCCTAAATATTCATGAAATTTATATCTTTGAAAGATAAATGAGGAATAATCTAAATTAATCTTAATTTTCTCCTAAGAAACCAACTGTAGAATCTTATATACCATCAAAATAGATCTTATGTGTCCTCTAGAACATGGAAGTTATCCTTATGTATCATAAATTGAATCTTCTATTTTTTTGTAAAATATTACATATCTATATAGTATGCATTACCTGAAAGATATTATATATCATAAAAAAGATATTACAAATCACTTAGAAAACATTTTGTATCCCTTAGAATATATTATGTATCATCAAATAGATTTTATGTATCCCACTATAATATTTCTAGCACTTTTTCAAATCATTATCTATGAGATCAATGCATTTTACATTTTTCTAAAAATACAAAAATGTTATGTATAAACACCAAAATTCTTCAAATCACCTTAAACTTTTTAAATAATATCCCTAGTATTCTCAATACAACTCCTACCAACCTCAACTAATCAAACTTATCTCAGATGAATCTATAAAAATCAATCATGTATATTAATAAAAAATAAAAATCATCCTCAATGAGTTAAATACTTAATAGTGGTTGTTCTGGTCACTTTATTTCTTTCAAAATTATTTTTTAACATTAAGAAAGACCCCATTTTCTATGTTTTGGATTCCTTAGCACTTTTTTAGCATTAAAAATGCCGATTTGGAGCATTGGAAAAGGGGTATTATGTTATAATGATGTAACTTATTCAAACTCCTCATAAAACATCATATAATGACATGGAATCTAAATTTATTATATACCACATGGAAGTGGAACTCAAATAATACAAACATAATATCAATTATAACATACATATCACACCAAAATGATATAACATAAATCATAAAACACATGCATATAATATGATTGATATAACCCTATCAAACCTAATGATATATACATTATTGATTTTTCTATAAATTCCATTTAGAATACTTTTTTCATATGGTTAAATTAACTTACTGAGTTAGGCTACATAGCTCGGTGTTTTTTGTTTAACATTGCGAAAAGGCATGCAGTTTTTTAACAATTTGTTCTCGAACTAGTATTTGAACTCTCTTTTTTAGGGGTGTATTATGACTCATTTTCAAAACTTACTCTCAAGGAAATTCTAATTTTCATTCCTTTTATATAATGAAATAAAATTTTTATTTGATTTAAAAAAACACTATAATATTTTTTTATTTTTTTATTATTTTTATTGAATATTTGTGTTTATTTTAATATATATAAAAATATGAAAAACAAATATAACTTTAAAAATTAAAAATAAATTCATGGATATTACATATACTATATTTAGAAATATAATTTATTATATTTTTATGTTGAATGATAAAGATAATTTTAATACTTTAAATTTTATTTTTAGGTTTCCTTATTGCATGAAACTTAAACCTATTCATTTTCTCTTCAGTTTTTTTAAAATAAATTAAATAATTGGTGTGTATTATATTATTAAAAACTCTATATGACATCGACTGTAAAATTTAATAATCAAACTAGTCTTACACCCCTCTGTTCGCATGACATGACCATTTTATTTTAATCTCTAATTAATATGTTAAATTTTTCAAATTATAAAAAAAAAATACATCCATAAAATGAATTAAATTAATTGGTAAAATCCAAATTTTTTAATGTGGTTTTAAAATAGTTACACCATTTTGTTTAAAGTTTACAACATATTACTTCTTTAAAAACTCAAAACAATTTCACCAAGTATTATAATAATGTTAGTTTACAGTTTACAACATATGACTCTTGTATTTCACCTATTAATTTTTAGGGGAATAAATATGTATTAAAGAAAAATAATTTATCAGAAACATGATATTTAATATTAATATCAATGTTAATAAATAGATATAATATTGAAATTTTAAAGTAACATTATTAATCAAGTAATTTCAAGGCCGCTTCATAATGAAATTCATTGTATTGCTAAAATTAAATGTAAAGTCACTTTAAAATCAAATGGAAGGTCATTTTAAAATTAATTGAAAATTAATTTTATATATAAATATTAAAAATGAAATGAAAGCTAAATTATTATATAAATATGAAAATTTTGATATATAAAAAATCAAATTACACCTCTATGTAGAATTGGTTATAAATATTTATGTTTAATTTGGATTTAATATATTATATAATTTAAAAATTAAAAAATATTGAAATATATAGATTTAATTTCCAAGTATATATATATTCACAATAATTTCTTATATTAAAAAATATATACATTGCATAATTATATATATTCTGAATTTTAAATACAATTAGAATAAATACGTTGAATTCAATAAGTTGAATAATTAAAGCTAAAAATTATATAATTTTATCAATTTAATAATATGGGAAGGATTTGAAAAATGAAATAGAAAATTATAGTGTGATTTTGATAATTATGATTATTTTGATGGAAAAAATTATAATAAATGGAAATTTAAAATTCTAAAATGATTGATCTATGTATATTTTATGAAACTCTCATTGAAAAACACTCTTCGAGGTTATATTAGTAAAATCTTAACTATTCCATTAACATTGATTCTATACTTGAGTGAAAAATAAAATTAATAACTTGATAACATTTATTTTTTGTTCTTTAATTAAAAAATGTATCCCGCTATTTTAAATCTTTATAAAATAATTCAAAAACTTGATCATTATTAGAGTTCCCCTCATGAATAATATATTGAAATATTTAATAAAATAGAGATCATTAGTGCCTTTAACTAAGCTCTATTAGAAAAACTTACAATCATAATAGATTTAAACATGAATATTGGTATAACTTGGATTGTCTTTTAAAAAATTTAAATCAAGCGAGCACATTTTCTTACCAAAAACACTACAAAGTCTATTAGACATAGCTTTAGTAAACAATGTGATAAAATTTATAAATTTGAAATTAACATATTAAATGAATAATAATTCCTAATAGTATCATGAATAGCTTAAATTGGGAAAATCATTTGGAACAAATATATTTTATAATCATCTACTCTATCAGAAATATGACTTAATTATAGATAAATTATAAACATTAATTCTTTCACTATGGTAGAAGTAATATTTTATAAAAACATAAATTTTATAAAGAATCATATAGTTCTAAATTAGGTTGATCAATATTTTTTTACTATTTTTAACAACTCATTATTTTATGGTATGTCTCTTTTTACAGTTAATCTTTTTGAATGCTTACGTTGCACGCAATGTTCAGATTAAACGAACAATGAAATATTATTATAACCTAACCTTTAAATTGGAGGGAATTAATATTATTAACCAAACTATGAAATTTATAAATTATAAATTTAATAAAAAAATTAAATTCATCCAAATAATTTTATAGACATAAGATACGAATGGATCCAATTTTACGCATTAAAAGGCTATATTTTTCTAAAGGTAGTTTTATAGATTTTTGATGGAGCACTTGTTTGAAATCTAGTTTTTGACACTTTAATAAATTATATTTGAAAAAATAAACTTCTTATTTGAAAATGGAATATCAAAATTTACTTTAATTTATTTTTTTTTTATTTTTTTGATAAGTTTTATGTTTTGATAAATAGTAAAACAATACAGAATTTTAATTGAAAATATTTTTTTGTCTAAATAATTTATTGGTTTTATAGTATAATTAGACAATGTTTTATAATTTATTCTAATTTAGGTAATATAATAAATTTCACATAGAATTTTTATATAAAAAATTTTCAATATTTTGAACGTATTCATGTTAAAAACTCATTTTCTCATTCCAGTAATGGGATTAATTTTAAATTAATTAATGAAACTTATGTTTTATTAATTTTGAAAAATAGATTATATATTTATAATAATTGGTTAAAAATTATATAAATAGGTTCATTTTATTTTTGTGCATTATGAATAGTAACTTTAGTAATTGTTTTATTAACACGATTAAAGGTAAATCGACTAATTAAGGATAAAAATAATATTATAAATATTATATAATTACTCTAAAAAATGTCCTAATTTTATTTAAAGAGTGATTTTAAACAAAAATCATCCTTGGGTGATTTTTTGAGCTCTTTGATCCACTTGTATAAGTTTAATCCATTTATAGTAATTAATTCAATGAAAAGTCAATTTTATCATACTTTTGATTTTAACAAGTGAAATATTTTTAATAGAGGGTTATATTGGGGATATGTTCGACTATAAATAGTATTTTTAAATATATAATATTTAACTTCAATTTGATAATTCATTTTTAATTTTTAAGTAATAAATAATTAAATTAAAGGCTTAAACAATGATGATGTAATGATTGTTTAATTAATGTACATATCAAATAAATTTTATTAAAAATATTAAAATAAATATAATTTCATATAATTAATGTCATTAAATAATTTTATATATGAATTTGACATATTATTGATGATATAAAGTAGTTGGTTTGAATATATCATGTTTTTATGATATTTGTAAAAAGTCAAGTAATGAATAGTGTCAAAATTAACATTAATGATATTTTAAAATAAATAATATATTATTAAATGATATAAAATTCATTTAAATATAAAATTTGGAAAAATTATTTTTATAAGGTTTAAAATTTCATACATGACTCATTTATGGTTCTTTTGTCATTTTATTGTAACTATATTAACCCTTAATGAGTAAAAAGTAAGGTTGTCACACTAACAGTTAAAGGGTTTAAATGAAAGTTAAAACCAAAAGATAAGGGTAATAATGTGACCCAAACTTGACTAAAAATTATTTTATGAAGAATATTACACCCTTATAACATTAATATTGAGTTTTAGTTATTTAATGGACACTTTTCCATGAATATAACTTATATATTATTTAAATCAAAGATAGTTACAAATTATTGCACTCTTTGTGTTTAATATCTTTTATGTGTCCTCATAGGAACAAAAATAAAGATATGAATGAACCTAAATTTCTATATTAATATTAATGAAATTATTTTCATTATGTATATTTATTTTGAAATTTTATAAATTATATAATTACCTTAAATTCTTCTTCAATGGTAAAATAGTATTTATTTAATTAACAGGAAAATAAAATAATTGATTTTAAAAGTATTAATTTTGATATATTTGTGATTATTTAATGTTAATAATTAATTTTTTAGATCTATAAGAATTATTAGACGTTTTTTAAATCATTATATTCAAATTCAAACTTTTCCTTGATTTATTTTAATTCAAATTAAATGAATAGTGTCAGTTTTGGAAATTATGATATTTTATTGAATTATTATTTTATTAAATTATTTTAAAATAATAAAAATATTAAATGATTAAAAATGGGTTGATATATGGTCTAATATTTATTCCCATATTCATTTATAGACCATTTGAAAGACTTTGGATCTATAAGAGCCTTATGGTATTTTAATATTTTGAGGATTTCTGAAAGTTTCCCCTCACCTTAATTATAAAACAGAACATCCTCCCTCACTTCATCACTCCAATTTGATACATATATCTTGAAAAACCCATAATTTTTTCTATTAAAAACATCCTTATAAATTTATATATGTTATGGTCCTTACAAAACACCTACCTTGGATCCCTTAAGAAGAGATCTCAAGGAAGTCCTCTGATGAAGAGGTAATCATTTTTACTAACTCATTCAAGTTCATTTATTCTTCTACTTCCAATTTATGTTTTGTTTTCATGATAAAGTAATAAATAAGATATAATATATATTCTAATATTTTATTATTATTATTATGGTATAACCATATTCCACCTTTTATCCATCCTATAAAAAACGAAATCAGCACACGTGCGTACGTACTGCTTACTATCTCCATGTCGTGGTGTAATCTATTATTCATCACCACTTTACTTAGATGGATATAATGATGTAAATAATAGATAAATATATTAAATATTACATGATATTGATTATGTAAAAATTAATATACCATAAACTACCATATTCATTCACTTGTTAGGGGAATGATACAGTCGTTCATGCGTACGTACGACCTACTGGATCCATGATACAATGTCATTCATCTCCCATATCAAAAATTAAATAATGGATACAAAATGTATTTAATGATTCAATATTATATATATAACATTAATATCATTCTGGATAAGTTGGATCAATATCCTATGTAAAATAACTTAGACATTCATGACAAAATAAGCATAGAAAAATAAAGTAGTTAACACCCGAAACAAGGTTAATAACAAAATATTATCAACAAACGGGTGATAAAATAATGTATGATGATAATTTATGATATATTAAATATAAATAATGTTATATTATAATTTAATAACATTATTAAAACCATTATACATGAGGTTAAATCATGTTATACTAAAGCAAGAGAAAGGTAAGGGACTTGGTCTCAATCTCATTTCATTGAGGCATAGTTTGATGTTATACAAATACCTTATTTTATGAGGTGTATATAAAACCCATTTGACTTATCATGTCATTAATTAATTTTTTATCAAGTTATTTAATGTTTTTTAAATTTTATTCTTTCATGGGTCTTATGATTTAAATGTTCAAAGTGGTATGGGACACCATGAATTTTTAAAGATTTTATTATCAAATATTTTTCTCCATGTCAATATTCTTGATATAATTTTATATATTTATTTATATAAAGTATAAAAAAGGAAATTTCTTGTCTATTATTATTTTTATTAAAAAATTAAAAAATGAATCTTTTTATTTATTTTATATGGAACGTTTTGACAAATGATAAAAGGAATTTTCAAATCTTAACATATACAACGACAATGAATTTTCCACCATTGTGGCCATTATATTATTCTTGTCTTCCATTTTCCATATTTCATGTTTCCTTAAATGAAAACCCATATTTATCATTTTGGATATTTTGGTATTGAAATTTTTTTTTCAAATAAATGCTTGTTTTGGTATTGAAAATGGGTTCTTAAAAGAAAAGAGTATTTTTATATGAAAGGGATTTTCGTATGAGTTTGACTTTTTTCCTAAATAATTTTTTCGTGATCTCATTTAAATTATTTTAATATATCTCAAAATCCTTTATTGAATCACATAATTCATTTAGGTTTATCTCTTATGATGCTATCTTCTTTAATTTAGTAAATGGTTTATGGTCATTTTTACTGGCGAAGTATTGATATACCATATGACTAGTTATTGATTTTGTTAAGAAATATTAATTTAGTTGTATTATTTATTCATGTGAGGAATGAATTGGACATGAAATAATGGGTGGGACCATATATAGAAAATCCCCTTGATGCATTGGTAGTCTCTTTAGAAAAAATAAGTTGGCAATAAACCCTTATCATTTGTTTCCAAGAAGTTTTAAATTTTTAAGAGGATAGATCTTGATGAAAATTAGAAGGGTTTCTTCCCAAATAATTAAATTGTCTTAAGGATAGATCTTGACAGTAACTATCTTTAGGGTAGATCTTGATAGTGAAGACATCCAATAGTATGCATTCCATCATTATTATTATTTCATGTGATTATTTGATTAGTTATAATATCCATGGTCAAGTTTTAAGCTCATGTGGTTATTTATATGGCTTTATTCGATCATATTTTATTCTTTCCATATTTATTATACATTATTAATTCAACTTGGATTATTTTTTATTGTACCCTTACTGAGAATTTTAGATCACCCCTTTCTTAAGTTTTATTTTTCCCCATGATTCTAAGATGTCAATTTTAACTGATATGCAGGGTTATGCTAGTAGAATAATGATATTCTCAAAGGAATTATTATGTTGTATTTTATAGTTTAAATTGTAATGTATGTTTCAAGTATGTATATATTTTTCCAAAACTACTAAATTTTTTGGTCCTTATGGATGTGATTCCTTGTGTAATATTCCAATTTAATAAAGTAACCATTGACTCCTGGCCACTAGATTCAAGGTCGTTATAGTTGGTATGAGAGGAGGTTTAGTAGAAACCTTGGAAAATATATTTAAGAAATCAAAGATTCAAAAAATCAACCCTATGATTGAATTTTTGGATAAGCCTAAGTATAGGATGTCATCCTATTGATTTGGTAATGAAAATTGATAAAGTTTTTTAAACATATGAACTCATAGATTGAGAAAAAATATGTCATGATTTAGATATCCTATAATTGATTATTCATGACTATATCACTATTATTATTGTTTCTCACATTGAGATTTGTATTTTGGTCAATGGTAAGAATCAAAAAAGTTATACAAGTATTGGTTATATTGTTGATGATGAAGAGACTAAAAAATAAAAATTAAAGGAGGGAGGTATTAAGGAATAAGATGATGAAGCATGGTTAATGGTATAATAATGAGTTAGAATGATTAAATTTTTTGTGTATTTAGATTAAATAATTAGTTCATCAATGGTTCTCTGATTATAAGAACCCTGTGATATATTAGGATTGTACTTCAATACTTATTCATTAAGGATTTGGAATCATGAAAGTTTTTATTAAGTTTTTTAAGGTGATCAAAGTATTCATATATGTGGTATGTGAAAATAAGTGATACATTACGTGGTTTGGGGAATCTAATTTTAAGACTAGTTTTGGAAATTTAGATACTTTTTTTGGCCTATGAATTTGGAAAGATATATTTTGGATGAGTCTGAAGGTTGGAATGGATTAAGTTGAACATTGGATATTATTGTTTGAGGTTAAATTATGATTCATCATATTGGATAACCTATTCTAAACATTTTTGTTTCAGTAAACATTTAAAGTCTGAAGGAATGACTCGTGGATATTATGTTTTATAAAAGTTCATTATGTGTGAAAATATCAAGTTGAACATTCATTTCCAGGAGTAAGGGATGAAGTAAAAATAGATATAAGGATAACCAAAGGATGATATTATGCTTATGACATGGAAAGTAATCAAGTAAGTTTATATTATAAAGTTCTTATTAGAATTTTAAAGGAATCCCTCAAATCTTGGAAAAAGTATTTTTGAAACAATAACGTTATCTGTTTACTTTTCTTACTAAGAAATCAATGGTCCTTTAACCAATCACAAATTTACATTTTTGTGATGGTTAACTTTATAATAACCATGTTCTCAATCACTCTTCATCAGAACATGATAGTTATATTTCTTTTCCATGTCCATGTTTTCACTTTATACTAATTTTATATTATTCTAAAGCCTAGTTTTTTTGTTACCTTCACATTTCCCTTTCCCTATTATTAAGATTAAGTTTTATTAATCTTATTTATAATGTGGGTTTCCCACAAATGAATTTTCAAGTATCAACTGTGATTTTTTTTTTAATGAAATTTTCAGATTTTGAGGATGAAATTAATTAAAGGATTTGAGAATGTAATAGCCCAATATTTTATCATATGTATCTTTTTAAATCTAATATTTTCATAAGCTTACGTTGCACACAAAGTCCATCTTAAATGAACAATGAAATATTATTATAACCTAGCTGTTAAATTGGAGGTAATGAATAGTATTAACCAAACTATGAAATTTATACATTATATATTTAATAAAATGTTTTTAAATTCATCCAAATGATTTTATTGAAAAAATATAAGAATGGAGCCAATTTTACGAATTAAAAGGCTATATTTTTCTAAAGGCAGTTTTACTACCTTTTAATGGAGAAATTGTTGTAAATTTAGTTTTTAACAATTTTTTAAATTATATTTGACAAAATAAAATTATTATTTGAAATAAAAATATCAAAATTTACTTTGGTTGAATTTTTTGTATTTTTTTGAAAAGTTTCATGTTTTGATGAATAGTGAAAATAGTGAATTTTAATTGAAAAAAGATTTTTCGTCTAAATAATTTATAGTATTAAATTATATTTTTGATTATTTTTAAAGTATAATTAGATATTTTTTTATAATTTACTATAATTGTTTTAATTTTAATCAATTTAAAATTGAATTTTGATATAAAAACATTTCAATCTTTTGAACGTATTCACTTTAAAAACACATTTTCCCATTTCATCAATGGGATTAATTTTAAATTAATTACTGCAAATTCTATGTTTTGAATTTTGAAAAATAGATTCTATATTTTAGAATCAATCGATCCAAATTATTAAAATGGGTTACTTTTATTTTTCGACATTATGAATAGCAACATTATTAAATTTTTTTATTAACATGGTTAAAGGTAAATTGAGTAATTAAGGGCAAAAATAATATTATAAATATTAAAAAATTACCCTAACACTTGTCCTAATTTTATTTTATGTGTTTTTATTGACCAAAATCATACTTGGTATGATTTTATGAGCTCTTGGAGCCACTTAGATGACTTTAATCCATTTATAGTATTTTATTCAAAGACAAGTCAATTTTGTCATACTTTTGTTTTTAACAAGTGAAATATTTTTTATAAAAGGTTATATAGGGGATATGTTTGACTATAAGTAGTATTTTCAAATATAAAATATTTATCTTCAACATGATAATTTTTTAAATTTTAAGGGAACAACTAATTAAATTAAAGGCTTAAACAATGATGATAAAATGATTGTTTAATTAATGGACATATCAAATAAATTTTATTAAAAATATTAAAAGAAATATAATTTGATATATTTAATGTCATCCATTAAGTTTATATATGACTTTGATGTATTATTTATCAGTTAAATGAGTTTTTTAAAGTATATAATATTTTTATTATATTTTTAAAAGTTAAGTAATTAATAGTATCAAAATTGACATTAACGATATTTTAAAATAAATTATATTTTATTAAATGGTATAAAGCATATAAAAATATAAAATTTATCCAAATAATTGTGGTAATGTTGAAAATTTCATCCATGACTCATTTGTGGTTAGTTTTCAATTTTATAGTAACTATATTAACCCTTAATGAGTAAAAATAAAATTTGTCACAATAAGAGTTAAAGGGTTTAAATAAGGGTTAAAACTAAAAGATAAGGGAAATAATTTGACCTAAAATTTTATAAAAAATATTGTTTGAATAATATTAGAACCTTATCACCTTGATATTTAATTTTATTTATTTAAAGGTCATGTTTCCATGAAAAATAACTTATATATTATTTAAATAAAAGATAGTTACAAAATGTCACATTCTTTGTATTTAATATCTTTTATGTGTCCACATAAGGAAAAAATAAAGATATGAAAAAAATGTATATTTTTATATTAATTAAATTAGTTTCATTATAGATATTTACTATAAAATTTTAGAAATTATATAATTATGTTAAATTCTTCTTCAATGTTAAAACAATATTTATTTAATTAATAGAAAAATAAAAGAATTGATTTTAGAATTATTACTTTTCAAATTTTTGGGATGAGTTTATGTGTCTAATTAATTTTCTATATCAATATGAAATATTATAGATGTTTGAAATAATTACATTCAAATTAAAACTTTTTCTTGATGTATTTAAAGTCAAATTAAATGAATTGTATCAAATTTGACAATAATGATATTTTATTGAATTATTATTTTATTAAATTATATTAAAATAATTAAAATATTGAAAAATTATAATGGGGATAATATATTTTTTAAAATGTCTTACTCTATTCATTTATAGTTTATTTTAAAGTCTTCATCTCTAGAATATCCTTGTTATATTTTAATATTTTGAGGATTTCTGAAAGGTTCCACTCACCTCAATTATAAAAGGGAATCACCTTGCTCACTTCCTCCCACCAATTTTATCCATATATCTCGACAAAACTCTGTCCATTTATATTACCAACATCCTAATCTATGTTCTAGAGGTTTTGTTCCTTACAAAATACCAAACCTAGATCCTTAAAGAAGAGATCTAAAGGATGTCTGCCGAAGAAGAGGTAATCATTTTTACTCACTCATTCAAGTTCATTTATTCTTCAACTTTCTATTTATGTTTTTTTTTCATGATAAATTAATAACTATAGTATCATATATATTTTTAGATTTTATTGTAACGGCCCGGGTTTTTGTGGGGATCCTTTACTTTGTGAAAATCTCGTGTTGGGTTTTCTGGTCTGGGAATCACGGCAGTGTAGGCCTATTAGTAGACTTAGCCTACCGATAGCTCGGTCTATCGGTAGCCTTAGCCAACCGGTAGCAGGCCTACCCTTAGCAGGCCAACCGGTAGCTTGGTCTACAGGTGGTCGGGGTCTACCGGTGGCCTTGGCCTACTGGTGGCCGTGGCCTACCGGTGGCCTTGGCCTACCGGTAGTCGTCACCCACCGGTATCCTTCAGCCACCGGTGGCTCTGGCCAACCCCCGCGGGTTCTTTCCAGTGGCATTTGCGCAATTAGGGTTTTAAACCCTATTTTGACCTGTTTGAGCATATTTTAAAGACCCGTAACGCCATAAGAGTCTTAATTAAATACTTAATTAATTGATGAGTCAGTTTAAACCACCTGACCCCCTTTAATGACAAGTGGGGCCACGTGGCCAACCCACAACCTCGTGCCTTACGCGGTTTGGCATTCTCATCTCAACCATCCGTGACTCTTATAAACTTAGGGTTAGCTGTGGTTTCTTCTTTCCTAGATCGCGGCTTTTCACGAACAGCTTCTGGTGCATCGGGAGAGCCGCATCGTTATCCATAATTTTCCGTGCCCGGCCTAAGCATCGATCGTCTATCAAAAAGTAGGTAATTTTTTCCTCCGTCTCTCTCTTTTGTGTATCATGCGGGGTGGGCGTGCTTTTGTTTCCCTAGAATTGGATAAACCAGACCTAAATAAAGATAATGAACAGATTCTATAAGGAAATAAGGGGGGTTGTGATCGTTGATGTTGTTTATATTATGATTATCTTTCTGAGTTTTGTTGGCTTACGCCTTCTAAAAATCAAGGTCCTTGGTGGTCGTTGTCTATGCACTAATGAACCCCTTGTAGTGATTTAAATGGATTGTTTTGTAATTTTAAACTCCTTCTCTGAAAATTAAATCGGAAAATCACGTATACCCGGATAAATAAATTGAAAGCACCAGGATTAACCCTTCTGTGATAACCCCAGGTTAAAACACACGGAAATTGAAATCATGGAGCGTGTAAAATATTTAAATCTGAAAAATACTGCATGGGACAGTTTTGCTTGATGATGGTGGTTTGTTTTTTTCTTCTTCCACGGGCCGGTTGCTGGAGATGTGGGAGGGGTTGGGATCCCCTGTTTGTATACTCTTGATGGCTGTGGAATTGGGAATGGGATTCCCTGTTGTTACGGATTCAGTGTTTGTGAGTTTTAAGACCGGGTGGTTACCTTGTTATATCAAGAATTGGGGTGGGATCCCCTGTTGTTGAAAAGCCTTTTTGGGGGAGGGGACACGGGGCAGTGTCTCGGGGTTTTCCGGTTCCAGTACTTCACGGGTTCTCAGTTTCTCCTTGTTGTTGTAACATTACAAGAGAATCGAGTGTGAATGTTTAAATTGATGATTGGCTGGATCCTTTTCCTTGGTTATGCTTATGGTGTTAGTTTCCCAGTAGTGCATGAACTTATTGGAACGTTATCACTGAACATGAAACAAAAATGGGACAAATGGGTTTTGTTGGCGGGAGTCGTGACTCAGACGTGAGTGCTGTTGTGATCTGTAGGATTTTTGAAGAAATACCTAGCTTTGGGTGAGTGCTTGTTACCTATATATATTCTTGTAGCTTTGTGTTTCTTATTCGCTCCCCACCCAAGTTGAGAACTTAGTGTCGAACACCCCCATTTCATGGGGGAGGGTGTTTTCCCCAACACTATTCTTAGTGGCTAGTTATTAGCTCCTTTTCTGCTCCCTTTCCCAGATATCCCAAGTATCTTTGGGCAGGATGTGATGGCCTGAGGTCCATTATTAGCCCAAGAACCTTCGGGCAGGGTAGTGTGGTGGTTGGCCAGGTGTGAGCGGCAGGTGGTTTCCCAAGTGTCTTCGAGATGAGGCCCAGGTGTCTTCGGGCGTGGCAGTGGATATTCTAGCCCAGGTGTCTTCAGGCGTGGTGGTGGTTGTTCTAGCCTAGGTGTTTGAAGGCGTGGTTATGTGTGACAGTTGTGGTCCAGGTGTTTGTGGGCGGGATTTGGTAGTGGGACTACGTGTGGTTGTGGCCCAGGTGTGTGCGGGAAGGTGTGGCAGTGGGACTGTGGTGAGAATGGCGGGATTGGTTCGATGCGTAGGATGTCTCAATAACCAGTGGGAAAGTGGTGCAGTGTACCCAAACATCGATGTGCTCTTATTATATATATTACTTGACTTTAATTTTTTGGGGAGTGTGCCTTGGTGAGGCTTGGGTGGATAGTTTACCTTGATAGGTATTTGGGTTACTCCTTTTCTCACGGGACTTTAGTACGTTCCCCCACTTGTGCACGAGAGTCTTTGGTTTTCCCTACTGAGTGTACTTGTATGCTCACCCTAAGTATATAAAACTGCTTTCAGGTTTCCAGGAGGACTTCGGGGATCGCGCGAGACCATACTAGCCTGGACCTTTGGGGCAGTTGCAGTTGCTGCTTTTCTTCTTTGGTACTTACCTTTGTAGTCACCTTTTGTATTTATGGCTTTTACTCTTGGAACATGCATGTGGGAATGGTTTACTTTTGGCTTTATTTTTCTTTTACCTTGGTGTTGTTGGTTTTCATCTTCTTATCTCCCGATCCTATAAAACAAAAAGGGGTAATGCCTTCCATTTGTGTGAAATTTTATACCCTTGGTGCTAGTCGCCACTCTGGGACCTATTGAAGGTGGGTCTCGGGGGTCATTATCTCTCCTCCATCTTAAAGAAGGAAGGGCCTGGAAATCTTCTGACCCTTCCCTCCTTTTAGTGAAGGCGGTTCATGACAGAATGGTATCAGAGGCGAGGTTGAGAGATAGGGTGGAGTCTAGAGTTAGGCATAGTGAGGATTGCATGAGATGGTAAGGCAACAGTGTTGGGTGACCTTGGTGCATGAATTAGGCTAGGGAAGACCGACTAGGACATGGGATTTTAGGGCCCCCCATGATCCGACGTAAGGACTTTGGACCTACCGAACGACCAAGTGATGCCACGCTGATTGCAGGGTAGAGACCCTAGGAAAGGTACATGCATCATAATGACTTGTGTTCTCATGTTTCTGGGGTGTTTTGGGAATTAAGAATAAACAAAAAGTTTAAGAAGTTTTAAAGACAATAATTTGCACTACTTGGGATTAGGCATTCCTTGTTTACCTTGCAGCTATGGCACCTGGAAGGAGACCGTGTGTGGTACAGACGATCGAGGCCCCACAGACTACCTTGGCCGATTGGTAGAGAGATGACTGAGAAGAGGAGGATGACCAGTGGAATAGTACTCTCTGGGCCTTCCAGCGACAGACCCTCAAGAAGTATGTGGGCAGCACCTCTAACATGAAGACGGAAGGCTGGCTAGAGGAGCTAGTGATAGCCTTCGGCCTGATTCAGGCCCCGACCGAGTACTGGGTTCCTCTGGCCGTCAGCCAGATGCGGGGACCGTCACATCAGTGGTGGACGCTTTACTTGGGGGAGAGGAGAGAGGCTAAGGTGGCTTGGCCGGATTTCGAGAGGGAGTTCCGGGTGGAATTCCTCTATTCGACGATGAAGGCGGAAAAGAGACAGAAGCTACTCTCCCTCCATCAGGGAGTATGTCCGTGAGGGAGCTAGGGATCAAGTTCAAGGACCTCCTGCGTTTTTCTCTGGACCTCTTTCCCGACGAGGAGTCTCAGGCAAGACATTTGGAGGAGGCTCTCCGACCCTCCCCCCAGTATGTTGTTACCCCCTTTACCCTTCCGACGTACTTGGAGGTCCAGAAGAAGGCCGAAGTGGTGGAGAGGGTGCATTCTCTAGGAGGAGTGTCACGAGAGGGGATCCAGCTGGGACCATCGAAGGGGAAGGCCGTCAGCACCAGGCCTCCAGCGTCAGGACCCTCTAGGTTCCGACCCGTAGGGAGCAGGCTGTAGCAATTTCAGTTTCGATCCCCTAGTCCTCTCCCCTTTTCTTCGGGCCCAGGGTCGTGGTGCTTCGTCTGTGGGAGCCCTGGACATCTCCGGAGTCAGTGCCCGGACCGGGTATAGTACGGCGGTGGCGGACAGCCCCACCACCCGCCCCATCAGCAGCTTCTAGCTAGACCTTTTCAACAGCAGTAGCAGGGACAGTGAGCTCCCGCTCCTCCGAGGGAAGACGTAGGAGGAGGAGGCTGACCTCAGGGCACTCCTCAGGGACCTCGACCAGGGCATGGTCGGGGAGGTGGCCGACAGCCGAGGGGCAGAGGAGTTGGGAGTGGATAGCTACATGCCGCAGAGGCATCAGTTCCAGCAGGGCCGGAGGTTGTTCGAGGTATGATCAGTTTGTTTAGTACCCTTGCTTATGCCATGTTCGATACCGGAGCTTCGCACTCCTTTTTTGCACCTAGCCTATCTTGTGCCTTGGGTCTAGATGCCAAGAGACTTCTAGTGCCCCTGGTATTGAGCACACCAGTTGGAGGTCAAACCGACTTGTTGTTTGTTTGTCGAGGATGTAGACTGATGATAGGGCCACATCAGTCGGTTAGGGAACTTCTTCTCCTACAGATACAACCATACGATTTCATCCTAAGCATCGACTAGCTATTCTCTATGTGTGTTGTCATCAACTATTTCCGAAGAAGGGTCATGTTCCCGGATTTGGGCGTCCGACGTGTTACCTTCACTGGTGAGTGGGGCGGTCAGAAGGGCAGCAGGCGAGAGGAACCCCTTCTCTCCTTGATAGTCGAGCTGTTAGTAGAGTCAGTAGATTCTCAGATGGTGGAGGTGCCAGAGGTTGTCCATGAGTTTATGGACATCTTTCCGGAGGAGGTGACGACTCTACCCCCTCGACGTGATATCGAGTTTGGGATAGACCTTCATCCTGGCGCTCATCCGATCTCGATGGCTCCTTACCGGATGGCACCTTTAGAGCTACGGGAGTTGCGGATCCATATTGACGATCTGATGAAGAGGGGTTATGTTCGTCCAAGTGCATCACCGTGGGGTGCTCCAGTCTTGTTCTCAAAGAAGGCAGATGGTGGTCTCAGGTTGTGCATAGACTACAGGAGGCTGAATCAGGTGATGATCAAGAATCGCTACCCTCTTCTGAGGATAGATGATCTTTTCGACCAACTGAAAGGGGCAGAATGGTTCTCAAAGATCGACCTGCGGTCTGGGCACCACCAGCTGAGAGTGAAGGAGGGAGATATCCCGAAGACGGAGTTTAGGTACAGATATGGACACTTCTAGTTCTTAGTCATGCCCTTCGGTGTTATGAACGCCCCGGCTGTGTTCATGGGGCTTATAAACTCCATATTCTGGGAGTAACAAGATCGGTTAGTAGTTGTGTTCATCGACGACATCCTGGTCTACTCAAGATCAGAGGAGGACCATGCAGAGCACCTGAGGATGGTTCTAGAGGTCCTCTGACATCATCATCTCTATGGGAAGTTGTCAAAATGCAAGTTCAGGACACGAGAAGTGCACTTCCTTGGGCACGTGGTGTCCGAGTAGGGGGTAGCGATGGACCCATCAAAGGTTGAGGAAGTTGTTTCTTGGGAAGCACCCAAGAATGTGGCAGAGGTCCATAGTTTCCTCGGGCTGGCAGGTTACTATCGGAGGTTTGTACCCAACTTCTCCCAAGTTGCAGCCCCTTTGACAGCCCTGACCAAGAGAGACCAGTTTGTCGTGTGGAGTGAGTAGTGCGAGTCAGCCTTCAGCTATCTGAAGGAGAAGTTGGTCAGTGCCCCAGTGCTGAGGTTACTAGAAGAAGGGGAGGCTTATGAGGTGTTCTGTGATGCTTCATGACAGGGCCTGGGATGTGTGTTGATGTAGTGACAAGGGGTGATCTCTTATGGGTCCAGGCAGCTACGCCCTCATGAGCGTAATTATGCCACCCATGACCTGGAGCTTGCAACGGTCATTTTTGTGCTAAATCTATGGCGGCACTACCTCATCGGAGAACGCTTTGTGGTCTTCACGGATCACAAAAGCTTGAGGTATATCTTCTCTCAGTGGGACCTAAACTTGCGACAACGGAGATGGGTGGAGTTCCTCCAGGATTACGCTTTTGAAATCTCTTATACTGAGGGAAAGGGAAATGTAGTGGCCGATGCCTTGAGTAGGAGGACGCAAAAGGATGTGGTCCAAGAGTCGGCAGACGCCTGGAAGGCGATGGAGGAGTTGGCTGCCTTACACCTGGATGCGAAGATGGATAGTGGTAGAGGTTTCCTATGTCAGATGACAGTGCAGTCATCTCTGTTTCAGCAAGTGGAGGAGTCTCAGTGGGTAGACCCAGAGTGCGAAGTAATGCATGACTGAGTTGACCAGGGAAATGCTCCGGAAGGATGGACAGAGGATGGTCGGAACCGGATGCTTTTCCAGGGAAGGTTGTTCGTTCCAGAGGCGATGCATGGAAAGGTTCTCAGTGAGTTCAAAAACTCACCCCTACCGGTACACCCAGAAGTTTCCAAGATGTATCAGGGACTGAAGAGACAGTTTTGGTGGCTCGGAGTTAAGCGAGCGGTGGCAGAGTTTGTGGCCAAGTGCTTAGTATGTCAGTAGGTAAAGGCTGAACACCGAGTTCCAGGCGGGCTACTGCAGCCTCTAGATGTCCCCGAGTGGAAGTGGGATGACATCTCAATGGATTTCGTCACACGACTACCCAAGTTCTAAGGGGGATATGATTCCATCTGGGTGGTAGTGGACAGGTTGACGAAATCGGATCACTTTCTGGCGATCAGGGAGTCGAGTGCAGTGGATGCTTTGGCGGGAAGGTATGTGGATGAGGTGGTGCGGTTGCATGGAGTTATGAGGTCTATAGTCTCAGATAGGGATGCACGGTTTACCTCGTGAGTTTGGAGAGGATTGCAGTATGTTTTTGTCACCCAGCTACGCCTTAGCACTGCTTTCCATCCCCAGACAGTTGGACAAACCGAGTGCACCATCCAGACCTTGGAGGATATGCTGCGGGCATGTGTTCTGGACTAAGGAGGATCATGGGTGCAATACTTGCCTCTGGTAGAGTTTTCCAACAATAATAGCTACCACTCTACCATCGGTATGGCCCCATTTGAAGCTTTGTATGGGAGGCCATGTCGTTCGCCTATGTGTTGGACCGAAGTAGGAGAGGCAGGCATCCTTGGACTGGAGGTGGTGCAGAGCACAACAGAGAAGGTTCAGCTCATACGGGAAAGGATGAAGGCGGCCCAAGACCGACATAAGTCGTATGCTGATACAAGGAGGAGGCCCTTGGAGTTTGAGGTTGGAGACCACGTGTTTTTGAAGGTCTCCCCTCGGCGTGGGCTGCGGAGGTTCGGCAAGGGGAGTAAGCTTTCTCCCAGGTTCATCGGACCCTTCGAAGTGTTGCATCGGGTCAGCGAAGTGGCTTATCAGCTAGCATTACCACCACCACTACTGAGGATACATGATGTCTTCCATGTGTCCCAGCTCCGTCGGTACCTGCACGACGATCCGCATGTCCTTGATTGGGGTGAGCTGGACATCGAGGACGACATGACTTTTGTGGATAGACTAGTGATGATGGAGGATCGCAAGGAGAAGGTGCTTCGTGGGCGAACCATTACCTTGGTTCGTGTGTTGTGGAGACATGGTGGGCTTGAGGAGAGTACCTGGGAAAGGGAAGCATAGATGTGTGCCCAGTACCCAGAGTTTTTTTGAGTTTTGTTCCTTGTTGTACCTGTTGTGGTAGAACGTTTTTCCTTGATGACTATGAAATGCACTGGTTTTATTCCTCTGAATGCGTGTGAAAATCCCTAGCTATGCGGGATGAGAGAACCCAACACCTAATAAAGACGCATTAAGGTGGATGCGATTAAACCCGTGCGGGCGAGTCAGTGCCACCCAAAGCGGATAATATCTTGACAAGGGGGAGGATACTCCCCAACCCACATACCTGGGAAGCTTGGCCTGGTATGTTGGAAGTGTGTGTGGGTTCACTCTTAATAGGTATCTTTAGAGGTGGTTGTTCGGACCCTCTCTTTCCTTCTGGTTGTTTTGATTCTCGGGGACGAGAATTGTTTAAGAGGTATCTGATGTAACGGCCCGGGTTTTTGTGGGGATCCTTTACTTTGTGAAAATCACGTGTTGGGTTTTCTGGTCTGGGAATCATGGCGGTGTAGGCCTATCGGTAGCCTTAGCCTACCGGTAGCAGGCCTACCGGTAGCTCGGTCCACCGGTATCCTTAGTCTACCAGTAGCAGGCCTACCGGTAGCTTGGTCTACCAGTAGCCTTAGCCTACCGGTAGCAGGCCTACCAGTAGTAGTCCTACCAGTCGCTCAGCCCACCGGAAGCCAGGGCCACCGGTGGCCTTGGCCCACCGGTGGCCTACCGGTAGTCGTCACCCACCGGTAGCCTTCATCCACCGGTGGCTCTGGCCTACCCATGCGAGTTCTTTCCAGTGGCATTTGCGCAATTAGGGTTTTAAACCCTATTTTGACCTATTTGAGCGTGTTTTGAAGACCCATAACGCCATAAGAGTCTTAATTAAATACTTAATGAATTGATGAGTTGGTTTAAACCACCCGACCCCCTTTAATGGCGAGTGGGGCCGCTTGGCCAACCCACGACCCCATGCCTTACATGGTTTGGCATTCTCATCTCAACCGTCCGCGGCTCTTATAAACTAATGGTTAGTCGTGGTTTCTTCTTTCCTGGATCGCGGCTTTTCACGAACAGATTTTGGTGCATCGGGTGAGCCGTATCGTTATCCGTAAGGTTCCACGCCCAGCCTAAGCGTCGATCGTCTATCAACAAGTAGGGAATTTTCTCCTTCGTCTCTCTCTTTTGTGTATCATGCGGGGTGGGCGTGCTTTTGTTTTCGTAGAATTGGATAAACCAGACCTAAATAAAGATAATGAACAAATTCTATAAGGAAAGAAGGGGGGGTTGTGATCGTTGATGTTGTTTATATTATGATTATCTTTCTGAGTTATTCTAGCTTACGCCTTCTGAAAATAGAGGCCGTTGGTGGTCATTGTCTGTCCACTAATGAACCCCTCGTATTACTTTAAATGGATTGTTTTGTAATTTTAAACTCCTGCTATGAAAAGTAAATCGGTTAATCACGTATACTCGGCTAAATAAATTGAAAGCACCAGGATTAACCCTTCTGTGATAACCCCCGGTTAAAACACACGAAAATTGAAATCATGGAGCGTGTAAAATCTTTAAATCTGAAAAATACCGCATGGGCCTGTTTTTCTCGATGATGGTGGTTTGTTTTTTTATTCTTCCACAGGCCGGTCGCTAGAGATGTAGGATGGGATGGGATCCCTTGTTTTTATACTCTCGATGGTTGTGGAATTGGGAATGGGATTCCCTATTGTTATGGATTCAGTGTTTGCGAGTTTTAAGACCGGGTGGTTACCTTGTTATATCACGAATTGGGGTGGGATCCCCTATTGATGAAAAACCTTTTGGGGGGAGGGGACACGGGGTTGTGTCTCGGGGTTGTCTGGTTCCAGTACTTCGCGGGTTCTCACTTTTTCCTTGTTGTTGTAACATTAAAAGAGAACCGAGTGTGAATTTTTAAATTGACGATTGGCTGGATCCTTTTTCTTGGTTATGCTTATGGTGTTAGTTGCCCAGTAGTGCATGAACTTATTTGAACGTTATCACTGAACATGAAACAAAAATGGGGCAAATGGGTTTTGTTGGCGAGATTCATGACTCGGATGTGAGTTCTATTGTGATCTGTAGGCTTTCTGACGAAAAACCTAGATTTGGGTGAGTTCTTGTTACCTATATATATACTTGTAGCTTTGTGTTTCTTATTCGCGCCCCACCCAAGTTGAGCACTTAGTGCCGAACACCCCCATTTCATGGGGGAGGGTGTTTTTCCCAACAATATTCTTAGTGGCTGGTTATTAGCTCCTTTTCTGATCCCTTTCCCGGATAGCCCAATTATCTTCGAGCAGGCTATAATGGCCTGAGCTCCATTATTAGCCCAAGAACCGTCGGGCAGGGTAGTGTGGCGGTTGTCCAGGTGTGTGCGGCAGGTGGTTTCCCAAGTGTCTTCGGGATGAGGCCCAGGTGTCTTTGGGCGTGGCAGTGGATCTTCTAGCCCAGGTGTCTTCGGGCATGGTGGTGGTTGTTCTAGACTAAGTGTTTGCAGGAATGGTTATGTGTGACAGTTGTGGCCCAGGTTTTTGCAGGCGGGATTTGGCAGTGGGACTGCGTGTGGTTGTGGTCTAGGTGTGTGCGGGCGGGTGTGGCAGTGGGACTGCGGTGAGAATGGCGGGATTGGTTCGATGCGTATGATGTCTCAATAACTAGTGGGAAAGTGTCGCGGGGTACCCAAACATCGATGTTCTCTTATTATATATATTACTTGAATTGTGTTATTTGGGGAGTGCGCCTTGGTGAGGGTTTTCTGGATAGTTTACCTTGATAGGTGTTTGGTTTACTCCTTTTCTCACGGGACTTTAGTAGGTTCCCCCACTTGTGCATGAGAGTCTTTGGTTTTCCCTACTGAGTGTACTTGTATGCTCACCCTACGTATATAAAACTACTTTCAGGTTTCTAGGAGTACTTCGGGGATCGCGCGAGACTATACTAGCCTAGACCTTTGGGGAAGTTGCAGTTGCTGCTTTTCTTCTTTGGTACTTACCTTTGTAGTCACCTTTTGTATTTGTGGCCTTTACTTTTGGAACATGCATGTGGGAATGGTTTACTTTTGGCTTTATTTTTCTTTTACCTTGGTGTTGTTGGTTTTCATCTTCTTATCTCCTGATCCTATAAAACAAAAAGGGTTAATGCCATCCATTTGTGTGAAATTCTATACCCTTGGTGCAAGTTGCCACTCTGGTACCTATTGAAGGCGGGTCTCGGGGGTCATTATCTCTCCTCCATCTTAAAGAAGGAAGGGACTGGAAATATTCTGACCCTTCCCTCCTTTTGGTGAAGGTGGTTCGTGACATTTATTATGATTATGGAACAATTTTATTCCACCTTTTATCCATCCTATTCAAAATGAAAGCACAGCGCATGCGTACGTACTACTTATCATCTCCACATCGTGGTGTAATCATTTTTTCATTTATACTTCACTTGTATGGATATAATTATTCAAATAATGGATATATATATAATAAATATTACTTTATTTTTATTCTGGAAAACTTAATATACCATACACTTTCTTATTCTTTCACTTGTTAAGAGAATTATATCGTCACTTGTGAATACGTACGGCCTACCGGATCCACAATAGGATGTAATTCATTTTCCATATCCAACATTAAATAATAGATAAAATAATGTATTAAATGATTACATATTATATTTATAACAATAATATCATTCTATAGATGTTGGATTTATATACTATGCAAAATAACTGAGACATACATGACAAAACATGAATAGAAAAATGAAGAAGTTAACACCCAAAACAATGGTAATAAAAAAAATATTATCTAAAAATGGGTGATAAAATAATATATAAAGAACATATATGAAATAATAAATATTAATAATGTTTTGATGTAAGTTATTAACATTCTTAAAACCATTATACATAAGGTTAAACATGTTCGACTAAAGGAAGTGTAAGGTTAGGGACTTCGTATCAATATCCTTTCATTGAGGCATAATTTTATGTTATACACATACCTTCTTTTATGAGGTGTATATACAACCCCTTTGACTTATCATATCATTAATTTATTTAATATCAAGTTATTTATAAATTTTTTAAATGTTATTCTTTCATGGGTCTTATGATTTAATTTTTCAAAGAGGTATGGGACACCTTGAATGTTTAAAGATTTAATTATCAGATATTTTTTACATGTAAATATTCTTGATATTATTTTATATATTTATTTATTTAAAATTATTATAAAGGAAATTTTATTTATATTTTGAATTTCATTCAATGGTTTTCAAAAAGGAATATTTTTACCTATTTTATATGGAATGTTTTGACAAATGATAAAAGGAATGTTATATTCTTAACGTATATGGAGACAATGACTTTTCTGTTAGTGTGACCATTATTTTGTTTTTGTCTTCCCTTTTCAATATTTCTTGTTTCCTTAAATGAAAAACCATATTTATGTCTTTAGTTATTTGGGTATTCAAAATTTATATTCAAAGAAATGTGTGTTTTTGAATTAAAAATGGGTTCTTAAAAGAAAACTGGTATTTTTATATAAAAGTGTTTTTCATGTGAGTTTAATAAGAGTTATTCCTCAATAATTTTTTGGTGATCTCATTTAAATTATTTTCATCTATGTCAACATCCTTTTTTGAATCTTGTACTTCATTAAGGTTTATCCCTTAATATACCATCTTCTATACTTTAGTAAATGGTTTATGATCAATTTTATTAGGGAGGTATTGATATACCATATGACTAGTTATTGATTTTGTTAAGACATATTGATTAAATAGTATAATTTATTCATGTGAGGAATGCATTGGACAACAAATAATGGGTGGGGACTATATATAGAAAAGCACCTCAATGCGACGGTAGTCTCTTGAGATGAAATCAGTTGGAGAAAAACACTTCGCGTCTATTCCAATAAGTTTTAAATTATCATGAGGATAGATCTTGAAATAAATTATAAGAGTTTCTACCCAAATACTTAAACTATCTTGAGGAAATATTTTGATAGTTATTATCTTGAGTATAGATCTTGATAGTACAGACAACCGACATTATGAATTCCATTATTATTATTATTTCATGTGATTATTTGATTATTTATAATATCCATGGTCATGTTTTAAGATCATGTGGTTATTTATTTGGAATTTTTTGATCATATTTTATTCTTTCCATTTTTATTATACATTATTAATTCAAGTTATCTTCTGTTGTATTTTATGCTTACTAATCATTTGATCTCACCCCTTTATTATATTTTATTTTACCTTAGGATTACAAGATTTATATTATGAGTGATATTCAAGGTTGTTCTAGGTGAATAATGGTGTTCTAAAATAAATCATTATATTGTATTTTATAGTTTCAATTTTAATTTATGCTTCAAGTATTTATCTAGTTCTCCAAAAATATTAAACTGATCGGTACTTTAGGATGTGATTCCTTGTGTAATATGCCAATGTAATAAAGTAATCATCAAATTTGGTCTAATGGGTTCAAGGTCATTACACTACTCATTTCCCCATAAAGATTCTTGATTCAGCTTTCCTACAAAATATATTGGTCATGTTAGAAGCTTGGTGACACAAATGTTGTCCATATTTAGTTATATTAATAAAATAATTGTCTTGTTAGAGTTTTTATAGGATATATTTATATGGTTTTTATGTTGAGTATTTGTAGTTGGGATAATACTTACTGAATTTATTCTATAATTATGGATCATTCTATTTCTATAATGAATAATATGTCAAAACATTATCATTGTGTTGATAAATTAAAAAAATTCATACGAATTTATAGATAAAATTTTGGAATGTTAATACTAGTAAATATATACTAAAAATTTGTACTAATACCAAAAATATAAATATAATTCATTATAGAGTAAACTAAAAAATTACATATATAAAAATAATATTAGATATGGGATAAAATCTATATTTTTAAATAAGAAAATTTTTAGAAAATAAGTAGTGTTTTTTTTAGCTCCTAAAACACAAAACCTATGTGATCTCTCTAGTCATCAAATCCTTCAATTCTTATAGATCCTGAAACAAAAAAACAACATCACACTCAATTCCAGGGAATACAAATGATTTGTTTATGCAATAATGATTTTATTAAGCATCTAATTTCACTTTCTCATTATTCCTCAATTGGAAAATATTCCCTATATTTTTCTCTTCTCTTTAACTTGAATGGAATTATTCTTTGATACTAGAATTAAAAAAATATGATATAGAGGGGGAAATAAAAACTCATAGATCAAGGCCAATGTTCTAAATTCTTCTTCAAAATGGTTCAATTGGACCTGCACCATATCCATCACCTATAGCTTCATCCATTCAACCTTCGGTTCCTTAGCTTAGATTCTAGATAAAAAGAATATAAAATCATCCCCATATTATTCTAGATTAAGGGAGTTGGGAACCAGTCAAGAATGTGGTATCTTCAACTTATTCTTTCATTTTTGAATCATCCCATTTTCACACATAACTTACCTTCACTGTGATTTTCTCACCGCACCTATACCTAGTTCCCTTTATACAAAGTGCCATGTTGAGATTAATCCCAATTGATTATGAAAAATGGTCTATATAAATTAGGGATTGAGGCAACCCAATCTAAACAAGACTTTAATCGACATCATTTACATAATTAAAATATTACATTACATAATCAAAAAAACATATCAAGAATTGTTAAGTTCAGTGTCTTCGAGACTAGTCACATAAGGAACTTATTTTACAAATTCTGTGGACATTTCCCTATAATTTCATCATACTAAGTATTCTTTTATGAATATCCCCAGTTAAACTCATTCTCATGCCTGGGAAATGGAAATTTGAGAAAGGGGTAAGCACAAATTTCTAGTATGGTAGAAATAAACATATCAATATGTTACCATAGGTAATATTAGAAAACTATGAGAAAGTATAAGAAATATTTTATTAAAAGAACATTGAATCATAAAAACAGTTCATAGAGAATGATAGGATAACATGTAATCACATATGATCAAACATATAACATTGAGCAAAGACTGTGAAGACATGAGATGTAAATCATGAACCAAGGAGGACAGTGTCATCACATATAAAAGGAGTTTGGAACCAGCATAAGAATTGAAACACAATATTGTGGATCAGGAATCACAACATGTTTCCCATAGTAAATCAGGCATCAAAAAATATTTCTCATAGAAGTTCAGGCATCACAACCTCTTTACCATTGATAATAATGAATCACAACTTATTTCCCATTTTGTATTGAGCATCACTACACATTTCACCATTATCTCATGAGATGTAAATCTTTTTTCAGTGCATTAAATGCATAAAAAGGGCCCAATCATCACTTAAGGATTAGTCATACACATGTGTTCCACTGGAAAAAATTTAATCATCACATCATTAAAACATAGGAATAATAATTTGTTTCACATTACATTTCTAAATGTGTCACATAAATCTCTGTATAAACCATATCAACTGAAAAAAAAATCAATAACCTAAAAATGTAACTTTATTAAATCATTTACAGAATGATTTATAAAATATAACATCATAGAAAAGAAATTCATTTTGAGATAAAATAGTAAAATGGAATTTGATTCATAAAAGAGAGTAATAAATATTATTTTTTAAAAGGAAAGTGTGAAGATCCCATGGATTGATACATATTTGGATTTAAGAATAAAAAAGGAAATCCTTGGTGGCAAGTGAAAACAAGGACTTGAAAGAAAGATCCATTTAAGAGAAATAAACACATAATAAGATGAGAATTATTCAAAAAATATTACAATTTTTTTGGAAAATAAAATCATTAATGGAAGGGGATTTAAAATAAGAACTCATTTTTTAAAGAGAGAAAAAATTGGACATCATATCTAAGGAGATCATTGAATATAGGGAACTTTTAAGGTCAAAGTTCAAAATAAACTACATAAATAAAATAAAGATATTTGATTTTATAAAGTACCTTGATTTTACTCTTGATTTACAAGGAAGTTCTTCATAACATTATATCAGAAATATAAACATATTAATTACCTTTCTAAGAACTGTATTCATATACATTTCCATTTATAACCTTAATTTTTAATAAATCTCTTCTTGTATTATATTTTTATAAATGGTTATTGATCATTTGTAATAATTTTGTAATGGAAATATTGGGATTTATTATTTTCCAAGAGTTTATTATTAAAAAACCATTAAGGGTACTAGTATTGATGCTCTATAATTTCTTATAATTTTATAATTCCCTTACAAGAGTTGTTTTTGTGTTTCGTGAAAGAAAAATCGATGATGGACTAGTTTTAGGTTACTTATCGGTATTGTCAAATTACCTTATAAAGATCATCAATTAATTTTTTTACATATAGTCACATTAATGATATATAATACTCATATATATCATATATTTTCGTTAATTATAAATAAAACCATCTAGAAGTACTGTAGATAAAATGGAATGCATCGTTCCACGGAGGTGATAGTTTTCACATACACTTGGGTGATGAGTTAATTTTTCATAGAATGGGAGAAAGTTAAAATATGGGTCTTTATTTAATAATATTAAAAATTCAATATATATCATACTAATTTATTAAATTTCCCTTTTATATCATCCATTTCATATGTTTAATTAAAAAAACATGTTTATTCATGGAGGTGGTGGTTTGTACACACTCACTATTCACAATTTCATTTTTATTAAATAGAAAAGGGGAGGTGGTTAATGATTGAACCATAATTATAATAACATATAAGTATACTAGTTATACTGAATTTTTAATTTTAATATGGTTTAATGTAATCCTAGAAAAAATAAGTACACATAAGGAAATAAAAAATAATAAGGATCATTTAGAAATTTATATGTCATTACTTTGATTATCTCCTTTGGGAAGGGAGTTAAAACTTTGAGGGATGGTCTTTTAAGAAGACAAGAACCTCTTTAAGTTGGATAATATGTATGAGTATAGTTTTGGTCAAATTTTGGGTTAAACTGTAGGGTTTTTGTTATTATGGGAAGTGAATAGAGGAGAGACCCTTTTATAAATGAAAAGGGGTGGCATTTTTATAAATAATTATAATTTTTTAATAATGGGAAGTCACTATCAAGGAAGGTGTATCAAAAATTGAGCAAAAATATAGGGGATATGTGGTAAGTTTTATAAATTCCACCTTTATCATCACTAAATAAAATTTTTTATAAAGGATGCCTTTATCAGTGCTTTTGTTAAGTATAGATAAATAGAACCCTTTATCAATGCATTTGGTAAGCATTAATAATGTGATTAGTGTGGATATTATAACTATTAATCCTGATGAAACATTTACACCCACCCATAATTCATATTTTGAGTAGGAAAGAAAATGTTTTTTAATCACACATTCCCACACATATTTTAAATATGTTTGAGGTCATTTACTCATATATTTTTTCTTCTACCATTTTATATTTTACCATGGTAACTAGTTTTTAACAAAGTAACTTATCTTTTTGGCATAAAAATAAAATGGTCCTCATTGTATAATTTTTACCTAATGATTCAAAAATTTAAATAAATTTTATTTTATTTACTTCTAAAATTGATAAAAAATAATTCTAAAATAATAAGTATATAATGTATTAAAAATAATTTATTGAAAAAAGTATTACATAAGTTCTAAAACATTACATATAGGTTTGTAAACTAGAATTGATATTTTTAAATTTATAATGTAACTTATAAAATGCCTATTTTTTGTACACAATGGTTTTATAAGTTTCAAAATTATTATTATAAACTAATAATTCCATAAAAGGCCTGGTATTTGTAAAAACAGTAAATTTAATTATTCACATAAAAATAATTTTTCTAGAAAAATATAAACAATTCATAAAAATATAATATTTCAAAATAAAACAAAAAAAATTAATTTTTCTAAATTCACATTCTAAAATTTATAAAATTTATTTTTAATTAAAAATATAAAATATATTGAATATTTTTTTTTCCTAAGAAAATAACTTTTGGTATATTATCTATTATTATTCATGTTTATTATAAACTACTAATTAAACTAGTGTTGATCATTTATTCATATAATAATATATTATGCTTGAAAAATGTAAATTTATAATGAAAAAAGAATATATTAATTTCATAGATTCACTAGTTGTGTCGATTTTTAAAGTGAGATTTATTTTATTTTGTTATTTATTTATATATATATATTATAATTTGGTTACTAGTGTTTATACATTTTGATTCTATGTCTACCTTTAAAAATTTTATATTTTTTTGGTTTTTGATGTTGTGTATAGAGAAAACGATCGAAAATAGTGTTTATTTAATGAGAAATATTTTATTAAAACTCATGTTATTACATTATAAGCCCCTTAAAAATAATTTCACCATAAAAATTTTATTACATAGAAAAGAACAATTGAGGGTACCTTTCTCTCATCACATCCTTAGGTTCTCATGTAGCCTCCTCAAAATTATGATTCTACCACATAAATTTGACTATATTGGTGGTATTGATTCTCAAAAAAAATCTCTTTGATAAAAGATTTCCATAGGTTTTTTTCATATAAAAGGTCATTTTCCAATTATACAACTTTTGATATCTATACAGGTGATGGATTTGATAACTATTTTCTTAAAATAAATACATGGCACACAACATGCACTTGAGATATGTGTGGATGGAATTACAATCAATAGGCTATGACCCTGAAACAATCATGGATATCAAAGGTACCGATGTATCTAGGGATCATATTTCCTTTCTTCCTGAATCTTATAACCCACTTCCATATGGATATATAAAGGAACACCTTATTGCCAATTGAAAACTATATATTTCATCAATTGTTATATATATAACTCTCTTTTTTGACTTTGTGTCACTTTCATATTCCACAGAATAGTTTAAAAATTCTCTATAATTTCCTAAACAGTGTTAAGACCTATCATTTTCCTCTCTCCAACTTTATCTCATCATGTTGGAGTCCTATATCTCTTCCCATAAATAGCCTCATATAGTTTCTTCAGAATATTATAATGTAAACTCTTATTATATGGGAACTCTACTAGGGGAATGTATTGATTCAAACACCCTTGAAAATCCTTCAAATAAGATATTATCATATCCTATAGAGTTTCAATGGTCCTTTTAGACTGACTATCTATATAAGGATGATAATCAATTATGAAGCTTAGCGCTATATCTACTGATTTTTGAATACCTATCTAGAATCTAGAGATAAACCTTGGATATTAATCGGATACTATGGATAGTGGTACTCCATATATCCCACGACTTACCTTTTGTATATATTGGTGAGTTTTTTAAGGGATAAATCATCTTTGATGGAAAATAAAATGTGTTTAATTCATAAGGTGATCGACTAAAACCCAAATAGCATTATGGGATTTATACATTTTGGGGTGTCCTATGATAAAATCCATAGTGATTTTTTCTCACTTTCATACTGATATGGGTAATGGTTGTAATATACCCTTAGATATTTTTCATTCATCCTTAACTTGTGATCATACAAAGAATCGAGATACATATTTTAAAATTCCTCTTATCATTATATTACACTAGAAGTTTTGTTTTAGGTCTCTATATAACTTTGTACTTAATATATGGATAGAGAAGGATGAACTATGTGAATAATCTAAAGGTTCCTTCTTCAATTTAATTTCTTATGGGACACATATTAGATTTATAAACCTTATATCTCTGTCTTTATAAATGTTGAACTCTATAATATTCACTACCTTTTTGTATCACTACATCATCTTTCTATGATTCTTTAATCTTTACATGAATGGATGGTTGAGTATTCATTTGGGAGATAATGGATTTATCACCTTCCCTTATAATATCAAGATTTATTCTTTTCAAATATAGGACTACTAGGTATTTTTCAATCCCCATCTTGGATAGGGTAGCATGATCTTTTCTTATTAGAGAAACAGCCACCTTATTTTCCTTCTCGGGGTGGTAATGTACTGAGAAGTCATAATATTTTATCAATTCTAACCATCTCCATTATAAATATTCATATCCTTTTTTTAATTATATATTTCAAGATATTTTGATCATAATATATATCACACTTTTATCCAAAGAGATAATGTCTCCAAATATTTTATACAAATATCACTATCACCAAATATAAATCATGTGTTGGGTAATTTTTATTAGATGTATTTAATTAGCCCGGGGAATAAGGAATTACCTTATCATTTTGTATAAAGATTCAACCCAAACCCTTATTTGAAAAATCATTATATATTATAAACCTATCCCTACTATATGGAAATGTAAGTATAAGAGTGGTGATCAACCTATTTTTTAGTTCCTTGAAACTTTCTTCACATTATTCTATAAAAATTAAATTTACTACCTTTCATGTTAACTTGTTTATGAGAGTTTATAGCTATGATCAATTTCTCACAAAGCATCAATAATACCATTCTGTCCCAAGAAATATAAGGATCTCACTTACAATGGTCAGTCTGGGATATTTTTCGATAACTTCTGTCTTTGGGATCTACTAATATTCCCTTACTTGTGATTAAATGAACCAAGAATGATACTTTCTACAGCCAAAATGCACACTTTATAACTTTGGCATATAGTTTCTCATTCCTCAATTTATTTTAAACAATCTACAAATGATCTTCTTGTTCTTACTTTCTCTTTGATTATATAAGAATATCAATTATAAAGAAAACTGAAAATTTATCAAGGTAGTCTATAAAGACTCAATTCCTTAAATCCATGAATATTGAAGGATCATTAGTCATTATGAATGTAATCACTATAAATTAATAGTGTCATTTCTAATTTATAAATATATTTTGAAAATATCAACCTTTTTGACCCTTAATTTATGAATAGTTCATAGATAAGGGGTATAGATTATTTATTCTTAATTGTGATATTATTAAAATCAAGATATTAAATGCAAAGATGCATTGATCCATCTTTATTATTAATAAATAGGAATGTTATACCCCATAGTGAATCACTAATGTGGATAAAACATTTTTTCAAATTCTAATTTAGTCGCTTCATTAATTCCTCCAATTCAATAGAATCCATCCTATACTGAATCTTTGAGATAAGCATAGATCTTGGAATAAGTTCAATAGAGATCTCAACCTCATGTTCTGACGGAAGAATTGGTAGTTCATCTAGGAATACATCAGTATATTCATATACAATGGGCATATCATTAATGATGAGTTGCTATTTGATAATTTTATCTATAAATTCCTCATTGCTATGTATCAAAATGCATACTATAGAATTTTATTCCAAGGGGATATCATACTTATGTTAATAATTGAGAATAGGATGATCTAGGATATGAAATGATATCTCCTTCTCCTAACAATTGATATGGTATATATGTAGGTATAGCTAATACATACCCAATATTATATAAAATTCAACCAAAGGAAGAAAATCAAATCTATAGGAAGTATATTCCCAAGAAAATGATATAAAAGGATTTATATCTTATATGAAATCATCGTTCCACTATGTGTTTTCACAGATAGTTCAATGTCCAAATGTTCTGTTGATTATTAGATATTATTACAAAAATTGTGTGATATAAAAGAATGTGAAGAACCAAAATCAAATAAATAATTCACAGATCTATAATGGAATATAATTGTACCTTGTATCACTTTATTATCATGATTCGCCTCATAATTAATGATTGTGCATTCTCTCCCTTATTCCCTGGTATTATGAGTTTATTGGGACCTATTCTTTTCATTAGCTCTAGGTTTAGGGAATTGATTCACATAATTCCCAAAAACCTTACATTTGAAACATGGAACAGTGTGTATAGAATTAGTAGGGACCTTCTTCTCTTCTGTTGGAATTTTTGTAACATTTTAGAATTAAAAGTTTTATGTCAAGCATTACCATAGTTGAAATATATTTCTGGCCCTCTTAAAAAATTTCCTAGGTGTTTCTTCTAACATTTTTGGAATGAATGGATTTGAATCTTCCTTCCTTCCTAGGATTTTTAATTTGATTTCCCTTAAAACTCTATCTTTCAATTCTTTTCTCTTGATTAATGAGAATATATAGCGTCCATCTCCAACTTAAGTTCACATCAGACAATATTTTAATATCTACCAAAGTTTCTTATCATAGTTCCCTTTGAAGACTTGGTTTAATTGCACTAAAGAATCGTTTGATCATATTATTAGGATCACTAATAAAGTTGGAGGAGTACCTATTGAATCTGGTAAATTTTCCTTCAAAAGTGTCAATGGATTCATCATCATTTTTTTAAACTCTAAAAATTCCATATCTATCTCTATAAAAATAGTTTTAAGAAAATACTTGGTGAATAACACTTTCTTTAACTCTTTATATACCATAGATTCTACTTCCTTTGTCTTCAATTTATTATTAATCAAAGTCCACTATTGGTCGGCCTCTCCTTCCAACTGATAGACATCTAGAACAAAAATCTCATGTTTTGATCACTGTATAATGGAAAATATATTTCTTATTATATTTATCAATTACTTAGAAATAAGTGGATTAGAAGATCCACTAAAGGAGGGTGTACATTTCCACATTAAAGACTCAATAGAAAGTTTCTCCCTCCATCATGAATTTGATAAATCAATGTTATTTGTGTTATTATTCATAGCTTGTGAGATTTTGGTGAGAATTTCCATGAGGTTATGTACACCATCCCCCATTCCTTTGGGTTTTTCATTGAGGAAATCATCATATTATACCTCACATCCATTTTTAATTCAATTCCTTCTGGTTCCATCCATATATAAAACCAAAAGGGGTTAACATGATTAATAAACATTTAACATCATAAGGTTATTATCATTATTAATAACATAAAATGGATTTCACCATAAAACATTTTACCCTTTGATAAAATCATGTGACCCAGTATTTCCTTTAGTTCAACCTATATCAATCTTATTTTAACCTATGTTACTTTAACCTGGGTTGTCTTACAATTTTTAAATTAATCCCTCAAATTAAATAGGAAATCAATCCTTTATAGCATTTTTTAAAGACAATATTATCAATTAACTCATATCCCCCACGGTTTTCTAACTAAGTATACAGTCTTAGTTCCCCTCATCATGCATTAAATTGGTGATTGGTTTAATGTTCAACCAACCCTTTTTGGAGTGGATACCCCTAGGTACTTATGTACCACCACCACATCCACTTGTCAGTATCAACACAGGGATTTATTTCTTGGAAAACCGTATAGTCAAGACTTTACCAATATTTCAAGATATAATCCCATACTTAGACCCATATCTAGTGTTTTCACTAAGGTTCTATAACCCTAACACTAAAGGTAACTAAACTAATCTTCAAAAATAACTAAATATATCCTTTGATACCAACTATGGAAACCTAATATAAATATGCCTTTATTATACATCATTTTTATAATTAAAATAGTAAATTACATAATAAACTCAACATCCCAAGAATCAATATGTTTAGTTTATTTATAGATAAGCTACATAAGAAACTTATTTTATAAATCTTTTGAAAATTCCCCCATAATTCTATCATACTAGGTCTTCTTTTAAACATATCCAAAGTTAAACTCATCCTTATGCCCTAAGAAATGGAAACATAAGAAAGGGGTGAGATCAAACACCCAGTATGGGAGAAATAAATATATCAACATATTTCTCTATGTGATATGAGAATAATATGAGAAAACAAAAGAAATCTCTAATTAAATGAACATGGAATTATAAAAACAGTTCATATAGAATGACAGGAGAACAATTAATCTCATAAGATCAAACATATAACATAGTATAAATAATAGGAATAATCAAGACTTAAATCATGATCTAGGGAGCATATCATAGTCACATATCAAAGGCATGTTCCACCAATATAGGCATATAAAGACTACATTATGTATCAAGCATCACCACCTATTTCCCATGGAGTATCAAGCATCACAAATTATTTCCCATAGCATATCAAGTATCACAACCTATTTCCCATAACATATCAGGAATCAGAACTTTTTTCCCATTTTGGATCAATCATCGCTACTCATTTCAGTATTATCTCATGAGATATAATTTTTTCCCAAATGCATTATAAGGATTTATATGACCCACCCATTACTTTAGTATTAACCATATACATATTTTACATAAGAAAATATCTAATTATAACATCATTAAAACCTAATAATAATAATGGGGTTCACATTAAATTTCAAAAGTTTTTATATAAATATAAAAATAATCCACATCAATTGATTCCAAATTCTTTCACTGAAAAGAGAAACTACATAAAATCATTTAGATGGTGATTTATAAAACATAACCTTGTGGAAAATTAAACCTTTTGAGATAAAGATGAAAACGGAATAAAAATTATAAAAGAGATTAAAAATATTATTTTTAAAATGAAAGTATGAAGATAAAATGAATTGATACGTATTTGGATTAAAAATAATAAATAATAACTTTGGTGGTAAGTGAAAACACAGCCTTTAAAGAAATATCCATTTAAGACATATCAACACTTAAGAGGATGGGAATTATTCAAAAAATATTATAATTTTATAAAAAATAAAACCATTAATGGAAGGGTATTTGAAATAAGAACTAATTTTACCCAAATACATAAAATTGGAAATAATATGTAAAAATATATCATTGAATATAGGTAACTTTTAATTTTAAAGTTGAAAATAAAATTCATAACTCGAATAAAGAGATTTCAGTAACCGAAGTCCCTTGCCTTTACTATAGATTCCCAAGGATGTTCTTAAACATCATGTTTCATAAATATAAACATATTAATTACCAATTTAAGAACCATATTTATATATATTTACATACATACAATTAATTTGTAATAATTCTCTTTATGTATTAGATTTTTATACCTGGGTGTTGATTGTTTGAAATAATTTTCTAACAGTGGTAATGGGATTTATTATTTTTATAAAGTTAACCATTATAAACCCATTAATTTTTTTAATAGATTTTATATAATGTCTATAATGTTATAATTCCATTAAATGAGAGTTTTATTTCAATTAGTGAAAGCGGAATCGATGAAATACTTGTTTTGGGTTATTTATCGGTATCAAAGTATTAACTTATAACGATCATTAATTAATTTGTTTCCCATAAATAGTCACATTAATGATATATAATACTCATATATACCATATATATTCATCAATTATAAATAAAAACCAACCAATAATGTGGTATATAAAAATGGAATGCATCGTTCCATAGAGGTGTTAGTCTTCACGTATGTATAGGTGATGATTCCATTTTTTGAGGAACAAGAGAAAGTATAAATATGATTATTTATTTAGGACTTTTAAAAAATTCATGTATATCATAATTATTTATTAAATTACCATTTTAGATGATCCATGATAGTAGGTTAAGGAAAATGAAACAGATTTATTTGTGGAGATGGTAGTCAGTACACACATACTATTCACATTTTCATTTTTATTAAATAGAGAAGGGGAGGGTAGTTAATGATTGTACCATAGTTATAATAACCTATAAGTATATTAGTTATTATTATTTTATCATTTTAATATGTTTTAATTGAAATTTATGAAGAATAAGTGAACATAAATAAATATAAAATGGAAAGGAGAGGTTGGAAATTTATACTTCGCTACTTGGGTTATCTATTTTGCGAGGTGGGTTAAACCTTTGAGGGTTGGTCTTTTGAGAATAAAAGAACAAATTTAAGGAGAATATGAGTTTTAAAGATAGTTTTGGGTAGTTGTTTTTTTAAACTTAGCGGTTTGTGTGAGGGTATGTGAGGAGAGGAGAGCATATTTTATAAGTGAAAAGGGTCGACATTTTTGAAAATACTCATATCTTTTAAATAATGGGAAGTAAATATCAAGTAAAGTGGATAGAAATTTGATAAATAATGGATATTATAAGTGATAAGTTATAAAAACACCCCAACCACGCAATCTTACATGTGTTTTAAAAACGTCTAAGGTCATTTACTCTGGCATTTTTACTTTAAACCTTTTAGCTTTAACTAGGTAACTAGTTCTTACCCAAGTAACATATCCTTCATGATTAAAAATAAAATAATACATATTATATAATTTGAACCTATTGATCCACATTTTAAAACCATTTAATTTTATAAAGTCTCCAAAATTCATAAAAAACAATAATTTTAAAATAATAAGTATATAAATTATTAAAATCTATTTCTTGAGAAAAAATTTACTTAAGTTCTAAAACATTAAATATAGGTTTGAAAATGGATATAAATAATTTTAAATTTATAATATTTATTATCAAATTCATATTTTATATATAAAGAATTTTCTTAAATTTCCAAATCATTCTTACAAACTAGTAATGTCATAAAAATCATGGTATTTGTAAAAATAATATATTTCATTATTCGTCTAAAAATAATTTTTTTTTGAAAAATATAAAATATTTATCTTAAACTAATATTTCCATTATAAATCCAAAAATTATGTTAATTTTATAAAATTCACATTCTAAAATTTATAAATTATATTTTTAATTAAAAACATAAAATATAGTGAAAAAATGTTTTTATGGAAAAATGAATTTTAGTATATTATTTATTCTTATTCCTATTTCATATAAATTATTGATTAAAATGGGGTTAATATTTTATTCATATAAAAATATATTACACATGAAAAAAATTTATAAGAAATATCTTATTAGTTGCTTCAGTTTCCTAGTTGAGTCAATATTTAAAGTAAACTTTATTTTATTGTTTTTTATTTATATATATATATATATATATCATGATTTTGTTAAAATTGTTTATACCTACTAATTCAATATATTCCATAAAATGATCTATATATTTTTCTTTTTTGGTGTTCTATGTGTATCAAACTATAAAATGGTGTCTATTTAATGAGGAATATTTTACTAAAACTTGGGTCGTTAATGGGATGGAAGTCAAGAATCTATGAACCATGCTGCACTTGAGAATTGTGGATCAATTCCAGTATTTTTATCACCAAAAAATATTCAATTTCATATATAAATATAATTGAATACATTACTCAATTTCACCCATAATTAATACTACCCTTATAAATATATGAAATCAATCAACATTTCAGATTCAACAATAAAGAGCCACACCATACCATAGGAAGAGTATGATAGGTCATTTTTATGAGGTGAAAATGAAATATTTTATTAAAATATCTTATACTATAATAAGAACTGACTAGATAAGTATCTTATCATGAATAAATAGTGAAACCGTCATTAAGTAGAAATCACATCTCATAATTTTGATAATTCATGGATCCCAAAATGAAAAATCCTTGAAATTACAATTTCAATCATCGATAGCATAGAATGGGACAACGCTCGGTCATTCCTGAGAAATAAAATTTCGATAAAATAATATGAACAAATAACAAAATAAATTCTAGGTAAAATCCCACCAAAAACAAATATTCCCCCTAAAAATCACAAATTGATCTTGTAATTTCAACATCACAACAGCAGTGAAAAACATTACATGAACATGGATCCATAAAAAAATGGAACATTGAATTAATGGTGATATAAAATTCATAGAACCAAACCACTATTCCATCACAACCTATATTAAATGGTTCCTCTTACATTGGTAATCCAAAATTCATAATTTCTCAAGTACACAACTCCAAATTTTCACACCAGCGATGGTGGTTGATTATGGTTGATGGATGTCAATGATAAAAATTGAGAGATAATGATATGAGGATAGGTGGTGATAATGTAGTGGATGAAATATTGAGGCAATTGTAATTTAGGGAGAGTAGAAGTGTGGGAAACAGTTAGGGGTGTTATAGGGATTTGGAATGGATCATGGAAGAGGGAGGAGGAATTGGGGGAGGATCCAAAGTGGGGAAAAATAATTCATTTTTGGGAGACATGTGTTACAAGGAGGACGTTATTAATTAGAATAAACTAGTATCCCACTTAGTGAATTTTCATGTGACATAGTATATATTTAAACAAGATAATTAATAAATTTTTTAAAAAGAATTATACTTTAAATTTTTTTATTAAAAAAATCAGTCAGTTCAAATTAATATGAATCTAAGAATTTAAAAATAACCCAATTATTTAGAAAAAAATATTCTTTGAGTAAAATGGAAAAGATTTGGTGGTAAATGAATATACTTAATTATTTTCCCTCTAATTTTAAAAAATATTTTTCTAACATCACCTTTAATGCTATTTTGAAAATGAAAACAAAAAATCTATTTGAAAACCAAGAGTAACTAAATCCTTATTTGGTTCAATTTTCAAAATTTTATTAAAACAAATCAGTAGATTGTGTGACTGAAAAAACATTTTTTAAAATTCAAGTGATGATTAACAAAATGGAATAACCAAGTAAGTAAAAAATTAAAATGAAAGTAATAACATAAAAAAATATCTAAATTAAATCACAGTTTTTAAAAATAAATATGTGTTTCATAGTAATTATTTCCTAAATACATGGATATGTATTATAAGATAAATAACTTAAATTAAACAGTAGTTGAAGAAACTTTTAAATTAAAAGAAGCTTAATTTTAATACATGAGCTTCATGGGAAACTATGAATGAACATAATTTAAATACATGAGGATAAATTTAAATTAGTAAAAGGAAATATTTGATAAATACCTAAGGTCTCCACTATTGTGGCATTGAGTGAACAACAGTTTTTTGAAATTCAAAGATGATATAATAGGAAAACACATGAATAGAACCATAAATTGAGGAGAAATATTTGACTCAAATATGAATATATACTTATAGTTTCTTAAAGTCTCCAGTGATGGTGTATTAGAATTAAAAATCATCTTCATGGCATTCAAATTTTATATAACATGCAATAACATGTAAAGAAACAACTAATGGAAATAAAATATTAAAAATTAAATGAAACCTTGAAAAAATAAATTCTACCAGTGCAAATGGATTCTACTATCATTTAAGGTAGTGGCACCCATAGAAAGATTTTTCTATACAATTTCCATCAAATATAGAACATATTTAGTATGTGTTACTAGAATCAATATTGAATCTTGTATATTAACACCATTCAATGGATATTGGTTTTGTATATCAAATTTTTGAGTAGTTAAGGAACAAATAAATTCATAACATCTCTTGGTTTTTTATATCTAATTTAGGTGAAAATAAAATTGAAACATTAGAAAGGACTTTTTTTGGAAACATCACTAACTAATAAAAAAAATATTCAAATGTTATAAAAGTTATAGCAGTTTGGAAGTAAAGGTAAAAATAATATAGGAAAGAAACTATAAAAATGAATATAAAAAGTATAACTATATAAATGAAAGTGTATATATGAAATAAGATAAGAAAAAATTGAATTAGAAAATTTTAACAAAGTAAAAGTACATTTTTAAAAATATGAATAAAAAGTTTGAAATTTGTTATTCAATGGATCAATGTCGCAATCATAGAGAATAAACAAATAATTGGAACCATTTATTTCAATTTGATTTTTCAGTCATCATTTTCTTGTGAGTTAAATTCAATTATTATAATTGAATGTTAGAATCTAAATCAACCATACTTCTATAAATTTGATGGAAATTATTTCATCACAATAAATAAACTGAATCTGGTGAAACATATACATAAAATAGTGTTTACCTCTGAATACTATTTCATCAATGAATAAATTGTATGATCAAGATATTAACAAGGAAACATTTCAAAAAACATAGAAAATAAACTTTTTTGGATAAATAAAAGAACATGAAAATGAGAATTAAATCCATTTTTCATGTTTTAAGGAAATCAAGCCTATTATTTGGAAAAAAAGGGTACTTTATTACATAAAAATATACATTAGTGGTTGTATTTTCTCTTTGAGGCTAAATAATTATTGATCTTAGTAAAGTGTTCAAGAGGGGGGTAAATTGAGCATCCAAAAGTGTCTATTTCAAAATCACTAGTTTAAAACTTAAAATCCCCCAATTAAAAATAATCCAGTAAGCATAAATAATAGAAATATATAATTTAATGATTTAAAACAATTATCAAGGCTTGATCATAGCCTCAATTAAAAAAAATTGGTTAATTTAAATATTGAAATTATTTAACTTTCACCAAATAAATTATATATATATATATCACTGATTGGTGTTAACTATCAAAGTTACATTGCAACCAAAGTTTTAAAATTAATTAGTTGAAAACTTAGAAGATTTTTTTTTTGAAAAAATCCAATTAAAACATAGTAAATAAATAATGTTAAAATGACATGGTGAAATTTTAAAATAATAGGTTCAGTTCTAAACTAGAACCTAGTCCTATCCAATTAATAACAAACCCAAGATCAATAAAGTTTATTAAAAACAAAAAACCGATCCATAACCTGGATTGGGTACACAAACATACAAATACATATAATTCAATCCACACTTCAACCAAGCCTCTTCCATAGTTACTAATGGGAGAAAAAAATGAAATGAGACAAAATATAGAGAGTATTTGATTACTTTTATTCATAGTGTCGGAGTGTGATTAATAGATATAGAGATAAATACAAGAATAACTTGTAATGTCTCAGAATTTCTGTATAATTTTTTTTTAATTATATGGAATTATTTCAAGACCACGAAATCTAACAGTGTGTGATTCTGAGGCCTGGAGTGCCGGGAATGATCAGTCGAAGTTATGTTAAACTTTAAATAGTGTGTGTAAGAAGTTTCCCTGAAAAAATAGAATAACTCTTAAACGGTTTCCTGAATCAGAAATCTGATGGAACCATTGTGATTAGGATGGAAAGTTTACCCTAGGCGCGGCTTAAGTTTAGTTGGCGCAGGCCTCCGGTGAGAAAACCGAAAAATGGAATTACTGTAAATAAAATAATTAAATAAATTTATTTTATTTTTCAAATGCTTATAACACACGAACGGTAACTCGGATTAAAAATCCGAGACCACTGCTGAACTAGTGAGGGTATGCTCACTTTAGGCAGATACTAACATTGGCCGACGCGGGCCACCAATAAAAAATATTTTTGGTCGTAAATAAAATAATTAAGTGACAATTATTTTATTGTAAAATCCATAACTTTTAAAAGGGTAACTCGGATTAGAAATATGAGAGTACCTTTGGGTTCGTTGGGGAGTGTTTCACTTAGGCAGAGCCTAACCTTGACCGGCACGGGTTGACAGTGACTGATAATAATTTTATGAACTTTTTTTCAGGTACGTTCAGTAAACCCGCGAGCAGCATTTTTTAACTATTGAACCGGTGCTCAGATTAAAAATATGAGGGCACCATTGAAACCGCAATGCCGGGATTCACTTAAGGGAGGCTTTACTTTGACTGCAGTAGGTTCGGAGAAAAGGTTAATTTTTGAATTTTTTTAAAATAAATGAAATAAAATAATTTTGTTATTTTATTTCATATCCTCTAATGGAAAAGTAAAGGGGGTGAGGTCAGTGATGTGTCAAGACAATAAATGGCTTGACCTTCCAACCCTAAGTAACAACATCGTTGGGAAATTAGGAAGCTTCCTAATTAATGACCCACATTAAACTCCAACGTCGTTACTTACCCTCCCCCTCTCCTATATATATGGAGCTTGGGGGAAGGTATCGACACAGCTTCACCAAGAAATGAAGTTTTGAAGGAGTACCGTGACGCCAGAGCCTTAAAAGATGGAGCCAACCCAGCGGGAGGTGACGGATGACACCGAACCACAAACTGAAGGGTGACGTACGAGTGGTGTTATTGGGAACCGGTTGCGGGAATGAAGAACACTAATCCACCTTCAAGAGTGGAAATTTCTCCAATGATTCGAGGTATGGGGTTTATTTCATTTATGCTTTTTAAATAATTTTCCTCTTCCCCTTTCATGAATAATACAAAGAACGCAGGTCAACTGACTAACAGGTTGACCCGTGATTCATTCATCTTAGCAGGAGGTCATTGCGGGGTATCTTGTGGGGTTTATCTTGTTAATTAATTCAATTGTTATTAAACCCTTAACCCCCCTCATGTCTATGAGCTACTGAAGAGGGAGCGAGCCTAATGAACTCGGCTTGAACCCTCTGTTATCATTGCTACATCCTTGTGCCTCCATGGAAGACCAACACCACAACGACACCGACCGTATACGTGGTGGATAGCGCGTCAATTCACGCCGCAAGAGGAGGGTCGCAGCTTGTCAGCTATAGAGAACGGAGGAGGAGGTCGGCACGATGGCTAACCGCAGGACGGGAGGTGGCGCAACCTCTATTCTTCCGGAAAACGGAAGTTGCAGCTGAAGCAGCGGCAGAGACCGAACTGGCCTCCAGTGGGTTCCAAAGTGACCGAGCGGCGCCCACGCGGCGCAGCCACCTCGCAAACCGAATGGCCTCCGAGTCATTTGGGAATCCTAGAGTCAGGGGGTTACACCCCCCGCGTTGGACTGAGCTGGGTCGCCGCCCTAGCGCCAGCCTGCCGACCTCAGACTGGGTCACCGCCTTCGGAGCAGGCCGCCGCCCTCACGTCGGGTGGTCGCCCTCGACCCGGGCCGCATCCCTCGTTTTGGGTCGCCGCCCTCAGACCGGGCCACCGCCCTTGGACCGGGCCGTAGACCCAGTGGGTTGCTGCCCCCAGGCCGGGCTGTCGCCCAGTGGGCCGCCGCCCTACACGGGCCGGGTCAGACCAGACCTTGGCCAAACCGGGCCTAGAAACACTCAAAGGGCCTTATCTTGAGAACTAGACGCTCTTTTGACGAACCATCTACGGTGTTGGGACTATTAGAGAGATACGTTCCTTTTTATTTACTCCATTAGAGTTTAAGAGAATCTTGGAGTACAGCTGGCTTGGATCGCACCTGAATCCAACTGGGCCCTCAACATTGAAATGCCAATAACGCACAGACCAGGCATCCGACTGATGCGCCGTATATTGCGTTGGAATACTTATGACATGGTGTATGATCGGGTTACTTATTTGTGAGAATTCATTCTGTTTGAGATATGACCGATGGCTTGGGAGAGGTTCTCTCAAGCGCACTACGTACGGAACCCTGCAACTGGATGAGACCTAACAATTGTGACTTTTCGACTCAGAGGGACTCGACAGCCATGGTGGGGTGCGACCGCAATATGAAATGGGGAGGATTACCTTAGAAGACCACGTTGGGTAGGGATGGCTCTGTGTGACCTGTCAGATCCACAGTACGCAATGGGGAGGAGTACCTCAGTAGGCCACAATGGGGAGCAATCGCAGTACGCGATGGTGAGGAGTACCTTAGCAGACCGCGTGGGGGAGGGACGGCTCTTTGTGACCCATAAGACCCATGGTATGTGATGGAGAGTAGTACCTCAGTATTTCAAGTTTAGTGGTAAGTGCCTCTATGTGACGCAGCAAACCCACTGTACCTGATAGAGGAGGAGTTCTCCAGAAGCCGAGGTGTTCGATGATGTGATTGGGGATGTTACTTGTTACTACCCCTAGAATAAATCTTGGTGCGATCTTTCATTACTTTGTGATTTTGATTGAGGTTATTCTATGTGGTACTTTACCTTTATGGTGTTACCCTATGGTGTTTCTTTGTGAAATTTCTAGGAGACCTTCGGGATCTCGGGGTCCCAACTGAGTATCATTAAACTCACCCCTGCACGGGCTTCACCAGCACCTTGTTGTGTCTTGTGCAGATGACGAGCAGTTGGGCTGAGGTTTGAGAGAGCCAGGACTAGGCGTTACGCGGAGGATATAGGCAGATGTGGAGTGCTAAGGAGCCGATTAGTACCTACCCTTCAGTTAGGATCCTTGGAGGATGACCTAGTAACTGTTTTCCCTTTTTCAGTTGTGTTTTTTTTCAGTTTTACTTGTACTCTTACAGTTGGGTTTGTATTTCGGCCCCTTTTACTTTCAGCACTCTTTTACTACAGCAGTTTACTTTATAGTTTCTTCTTGTCATGTTCTCGGACCGTGTGTTTGTACAGGTTAAAGGCAATTATTTCCCATTTTAGGGAATACACCTTTTGGTTCTAGTCACCAACCCCTAGCCTATGGAAGGTGGGCTTGGGGTAGTCACAGCATGGGCCCCGGGGGACGATTCGTGACAAAGTTGTATCAGAGGAGTTCAGTTATACCGAAGAACTAGGACTCTGATCGTTTCTATGTGGCAATAGTGTTAAGTGTTATGAGTGTGGTTTTCAGTTTGGGGAGTCCATTGTTGGTGCGGCGGCCGACGTATCCATACACCAGGACCCTGAGTTCTGATTTCTGACTCAGCGCATGAGAACACTGATTGCGTGTATTTGGAAAAGTCTTTCTTGTGTCTTCTTGAGTCATCTCACTAGGTATAACTTTTAATCATGACAATGAAGACCGCCACCTAGGTTTTCTAAGAGAGTACGCAATGACGGACCACCAAGCGATGAGGTCTTGGTACAAGGCCCCCTTACGGCATTGGAACCTTCGAGTGGTGTACCAGCAGCACCACTTCCCATTGGACAGTCATTTCCACCATCCCCACCAGTAGAGGGTACACGCCAACTGAGTGTGTTTCATGAGTTCCAGTGGTAGAGGCTTCCGAGGTTCTGAGGTGAGATGGACCTGCAGGCGGCTGAGGACTGGCTGGAGGATATGGCCAGAGTTTTTTGCCTAGTTAGGACACCAGCTAATTTTATGGTGATCTTAGCTTCTAGTCTTTTCCAACGATTGACCATGAGGATGGTCTACATAGTGATGAGGCTTCGGTATGTGGACCATTTCCTGAGATAGTACCTTCAGGTACTGTGTCATCTATATCATTTCCCGTTAGTTGGCTGTTACAACCGGCAGTACTAGTAGAGGATACATGTAGGATTAGTTTCTTACACATGTTTCAGCATCAGATACCCCTCAGGTTCTGAGGTGAGCCCAACCCAGAGGTGGATAAGGACTAGCTTGAGGAAGTGGCTGAGATTCCATCTAGTCAAGGCACCATTTGATCATATGGAGGTCTAAGTAGAGATCCTTCTATGTGGCTCAGTAGGACTATGACAGGGTTTAGATTACCCTGATCTTACGAAGAGGTGACCTTTTCTGTGGATAAGCTTGAGAACCTTCCTCAGATAATTCGGTCTCTTTCCATAAATATCCAAGGGATGAGATTTCCCTAGAGCTTCTATAGCTTTGGAAGGATGACATGTCGGTAGCTGAGTATTCATCGAGTCATACAAACCATCCTAGGTCCTCGATGAATACAGTACGATCAGTGCTTCAGGGCTCGAACCTCTGAGCGAGCTGTGTTTAGGGACATCCAATCCAGTACTAATCCTTTATGAATTCCTACTTATGTTAGGGTTCTAGAGATAACCTTTGTGGTTGAATGGTCTTTGGATGAGAAAATACAGCCGGTGAATGTTAGTAGTATGAAATCAGGAAACTGACGCCAGTCTCAGAGACTTGGTCATGTAAAATGTTTTGGGAAGGGGAAGTGATAGGGATAGATGAATCTTCAGGGAAGTAGATGTGGAAGTGGATCTAGGAGAGTAGCATGAGGTGGTATACATTTTGACATGTTACAACGACCACCTCAATATGGTCCCCTCCAGGCGTAGGGAGCTGGAGGATAGGGGAAGGGAGTAGCTGCATGCGTTCAATGAGTGTGACCCAAGGACTCCAAGAATGATTAGAGGTACGTTCTATGTCTACTAATAGATGTCGTATCAATAGACATAGGTACCAATCATTCCTTCCTTATACAAATCTTGTCCAAGACCTATAGTTTTCGGTTAAACCGTTGACTTGACCCTCATTTCTAGAGATACCTTTGGGAGGAGACTCAATAATCACACTTACACTGACGGTGTGATTTGACCCTTGAGGCGAGAGTTTCGGTTAGAACCTCTTGGTGGAAGCATCGAGGACATACGACGTTAGTTTGGGTATGGACTAGGCATCCACTGTTCAAACTCGGATTTATTGTATTGGGAAAAAAGGTTGTGGTTTATCTACAACATGGAAATGGGGTTTTCTTTGATCGGCGAAAAAAGAAACCCATGCAGCACAGGATAAACTCATGCATAGGAGGGTGCAGCCGATCACTCTTGAGTCATCCAGACTTACCCTCATGGGAGCATGAGTTTTGAGTTTTCAGTTCCAAACAGGAGTGTAAAAGCATAGAGACATCTTTTCAAAAGATGTTTCCAGGATTACCTCCCTAAAGGGAGGGGGACTTCTGCTTTTGGCTAGGTACTACCAGAGATGTGTACCCGACTTTTCTAGAGTTATAACACCCTTGTCAGCTTTGAAAGAGAAGGGGAAACCTTTCCTATGGATGAAGAGATTCCAAAAGAGTTTCCAGGAGTTGAGTTAGAGACTGACTAGTGCCCCCATATTGAGGCTGCCAGAGGATGGTGTTGGGTATGTAGTCTACTGTGATGCATCAGGGACCGGTCTTGGATGTGTCCTGATGCAGGAGCGAGCAATGATCTCTTATGGTTCACAACATCTAAGACAGCATGAGAAGAACTACGCTACCCATGACCTGGAGTTAGCAGTAGTGGTCTTTGCCTTGAAGATGTGGTGACATTACTTAATGGGTGAACATTTTACAGTCTACTGTGATCACAAGAGTCTCAGGTATATCTTCTCTTAGAAGGACCTAAACCTAAGATAGAAACGATGTCTAGAGTACCTCCAGGACTATGACTTTGAGATAGTCTATACTCCAGGGAAGGGGAATGTGGTAGTAGATGAACTCAGTAGAAGGTATGGTCTGCAGTTGCTGAGTGAGGTGGCAGAGCAGTTAGCCACGTTGCAGTTATCCTTTTTGGATAGAGATGGAGTAGCATACCTCCAGTCTATGACTGTCACTCCCTCGCTCCTTTAGCGAGTCAAGGAGGAGCAGCATGGGGAAACTGACTACGAGGCTCCACATGCTCAAATATCTTCAGGGCAGGCACCTAATGTATTTTCTAAATGTGGGGAGCACTTCTTCCTCTTCAGAGGACATACCATGGTACCAATGATGCTTTGGAAGGAGGTTTTGAGGGCGATCCATACATCCCCTTTAACGGTACATCCTAGAGTGGTGAAGATGTACTAGTACCTCCGACGTCAGTACTAATGGCCCGGGATGAAGGAAGTAGTGGCAGAGTTTCTATCACGAAGCCTCACTTGTTAGTAAGTGAAAATTACTCAGAGCCAGTATAAGTCTTATACCAACAGGAGGAGGGAGACCATGTCTTACTACGGGTCTCATCTCGATGAGGTTTGTAGAGATTTGTCCGGGGTGGAAAGTTATCTCTGAGGTTCATCAGACCTTTCTATATTCTCAGCAGAGTGGGTGAGGTGGTGCACTGTCTATCTCTTTCCCCAAAGATGCACCGGGTGCATAATGTTTTCCATGTGTCACAGCTGAGGAGATGTGTGCATGATCCAACGCACATTATCAACTAGGGAGAGTTGTACTTTGATGATGGGATGACTTTTATGGAGTTCTCGGTAGAGTTTGAGGATCGACAGGAGTGGTCCTTTATGAGAATTTGATACCTCTGGTGTGCGTTCGCTGGTAGCACTGGAACCTCCAGGAGAGCACATGGGAGCGAGAGGATCAGATTTGTGCTCAGTATCCCCATTTGTTTCCTTAGTCTGTGTTTTGGATTTCTGGGGTGAAAACCCCTAAGGTGGGGAGAATGTAATGTCTCGGAATTCCCATATAATTTTTTTTAATTATATAGAATTATTTTGAGATAGCGAAATCTGATGGTGCGTGATTCTGAGGCCCGGAGTGCCAGAAATGATATGTCAATGTTTTGTTAAACATTAAATAGCACGCATAAGCAGTTTTCCTAAAAAAATGGAATAAATCTTAAATAGTTTCTGGGATCATAATTCTGAAGGCACTGTTGTACTCAGTATAGCGGTTTTACCCTAGGCGCGACTTAAGTTTAGTCAGCATGGGCCTCCTCTGAGAAAACCTAAAAATTTCATAACAGTAAATAAAAGAATAAAATAAAATTATTTTATTTTTCAAATGATTTTAACTCACAAATGGTAACTCAGATTAAAAATACAAGACCCTCGCTGAACTTGTGAGGGTATTCTCTCTTTAGGAAGATAATAACATTGGTCGGCGTGGGCCCCCAGTGAAAGTTGGTTTTGGGCCATAAATAAAATAATTAACTAAAAATTATTATTATAAAATCCATAACTTTTAAATGATAACTCAGATTGGAAATCTGAGAGTATCGTTGGGTTCGTTGGGACGTGTTTCACTTAGATAGAGCCTAGCCTCGACTGGTGCGGGTCGAGGGTGACTGATAATAATTTTTTGAACTTTTTTTCAGGTACATTCAGTAAATGTGCGAGCAGCGTTTTCTGACTTTTGAACCAGTGCTTAGATTAAAAATATGAGGGAACCATTGAAACCACAATGCCAAGATTAGCTTAAGGGAGGATTTACTTTGACCGAAGTAGGTCCGAAGAAAAAATTTAAGTTTTGTGACTTTTTTAAAAGAAATGAAATAAAGATATTTTTGCTATTTTATGTCATATCCTCCAACGGACATGTAAAGGGGGTGGGGCCAGTGATGTGTCAAGCCAATAAATGGATTGACCTGCCAACCCTATGTAACGATGTCGTTGGGGAATTAGGAAGCTTCCTAATAAATGACCTCCATTAAACTCCAACGTTGTTACTTACCCTACCCATCTCCTATATATATGGATCTTGGGGGAAGATATCGACACAGCTTCGCCAAGCAACAAATTGCTGAAGGAGCACCGCGACGCCGAACCCTTAGAAGATGGAGCCAACCCAGCAGGAGGTGAAGGATGACACCAAACCACAAACTGAAGGGCGACGTACGACTGGCATCATTGGGAACCGGTTGCGAGAACGAAAAACACTGATCCAACTTCAAGCGCGGACATTTCTCCGAAGATTCGAGGTGGGGGGGTTTATTTCATTTATGCTTTTTAAATAATTTTCCTCTTCCCCATTCTTAAATAATATGAAGAACGTGGGTCAACCGAATAACGGGTTGACCGACGATTCATTCATCCTTGTGGGAGGTCGTTGCAGGGTATCTTGTGGGGTTTATCTTGTTGATTAATTCAATTTTTATTAAACCCTTAACCCCCCTCATTTCTATGAGCTAACATGGAGGGCGCGGACCTAACGAACCTATCCCGAACCCTCCGCTATCTTTGATACATCCTTGTGCCTCCATAGAAGACTGACAGCGCGACGACACCGACCGGCTATGTGGTGGATGGTGCGTCGACACACGCTGCAAGAGGAGGGTCACGGAACGTCAGCTGCGGAGAATGGAGGAGGAGGCCGGCACAATGGCTGAATGTGGGAAGGGAGGCAGCACGACCATCACGCCGCTGGCAAACGGAAGCTGCGGCCGAAGCCACGGCGGAGGCCAAACCTGCCTCTGATAGGTTCCCCATCAACTGAGCGGTGCCCACACAGTTCCAACACCTCGCAAACCGAATGTCCTCTGGGCCGTTTGGGAATTTGAGATATCAGGGGGTTATACACCCCGCGTCGGACCTAACCGGGTCGCCGCCCTCACGCCGGGCTGCGGCCCTCGGACCGGGTTTCCGCCCTCAGAGCAGGTCACCGCACTCATGTCAGGCCACCTCCCTCGGATCAGGTCTCCACCCCTCGGACCGGGCCACTTCCATCAGAGCAGGTCGCCTCCCTCGAGTCGGGTCGCCACCCTCAGACCGAGCCGCCGCCCTCGGACTCTGTCGCCGCCCCGGGTCGGGCCGCCGCCCAGCGGGCCTCCACCCCACACAAGTCGGGCCAACCTATTATGGTTGGTCCGCCCTTGTAGGCTGCCCCTCTTGTGGGCCATATCGGACATCGGCCCCACCCAGACCGGGTCGGGCCAGGTCGGCCCGACCGAGTCAGACCGGACCGAGGCCAAACTGGGCCCAGAAACACTCAAAGGGCCTTATCTTGAGAATCGGACGCCCATTTGATGAACCGTCTGCAGCGTCGGGACCCTTAGAGTAAGAAGGATCTTTTTAATTACTCCATTAGAGTTTTGGAGAAACTTGGAGTATGGTTGGGTTGGATCGCACCCGAATCCAATCGGGCCCTTGACACTGAAATGCCAATCACGCACAGACCAGGCATCTGACTGACACGTCATCTATTGTGTTGGAACCCTTATGACAAGGAATATCATCGAATTACTTCTTTGTGAGACTTCGTTCTAGTTGAGATGCGACTAATGGATTGGGGAGCGGTTCTCTCAAGTGCACTACGTACGGAACCCTACGATTAGATGAGACTTGACGACTGCTGACTTTTCAACTCGGAGTGACTTGACAACCACGATGGGGTGCAGTCATAGTACGAGATGGGGAGGATTAACTCAAAAGGACAAGGTGGGGACCGGTCACGCTACGCGATGGGGAGGAGTACCTTAGCAGACCACGTTGAGGAGGGATGGCTCTGTGTGACCCGGCATACCCATAGTACGTGATGGGGTGCAGTACCTCAGCAGTTCAAGGTTAGTGGGAAACACATCTGTGTGACACGGAATACCCACTGTACTCGATGGAGGAGGAGTTCTCCAGTAGTTGAGGTGTTAGACGTTGTGATCAGGGATGTTACTTGTTACTACCCCTAGTATAAATCCTGGTGTGAGCTATCTTTACTTTGTGCATGTGATTGAGGTTATGCTATGTATTACTTTACCTGTGTGGTACTTTACCTTCATGGTGTTACCCTGTGGTTTTTATTTGTGGAGTTTCTATGAGACCTTCGGGGTATCAGGGTCCCTACTGAGTATCGTTATACTCACCCCAGCATAGGCTTCATCTGCACCTTTTTGAGTCTTGTGAAGATGAATAGTAGATGGGTTGAGGCTTGAGGGATCCAGGACTAGGCAGTACGCAAAAGAGATAGGCGGACATGGAGTGTTGAGGAGCCGATATGTACCTACCCTTCATGTAGGATCCTCGGAGGATGACCCAGTAGTTTTTTTCCCTTTTTTAGTTGTATTTTTCTTTCAGTTGTACTTGTACTCTTACAGTTGGGCTTATATTCCGACCCCTTTTACTTTCAGCACTCTTTTACTACATCAGTTTACTTCACAGTTTCTTCTTGTTGTGTTCTCGAACCATGTGTTTATACAGGATAAAGGCAATGCCTTCCCATTATAGGGAATACGCCTTTCGATGCTAGTCGTCAGCCCCTAGCCTATGGAAGGCAGGCTTGGGGTAGTCATGGCATGGGCCCCATGGGATGGGTCCTAACATAACTCATTAGAAGTCTAGAGTCTAAAATTGTTCAGTATCACACACTTTTCATGAGAAATAATTCCTCTAATATAAATAATTTCCTTCTTCAAATAGTCATTGGAATATAATCATAATCAAATACTAAGATTAAGGAGGAAATATAGAAATATCAAACTGTTGTGACTTTTCATTAAATACTCCAAAATATATCCATTGGAATAAAATAATATTTCATTCAAACTTTAAATATGGTAGTTATAATAGTGACGATAAATTAAAACTCTTTATGTGGTTGCATGACCCTTATTTAAATAGGTACTGTTGATTCAAAACGATATTTCAGTTGGTCAATTAACCATGATTGACTGACTTCCTTTATACTATCAATTGGTTTCTTTGTGTAGTTTTTGAACACTTGACTGAGTTTGGAACCATCTCTTGAATATCATCATGTGGTCGGTTGAAGTCGTCATGTGGTCACTTGATTTCCTTTATGTGGTCGATCAAACACATAGAAAAAATATAACTTTATTACATGATTACTCAAAATAATTTAGGCAGATACCTGCCTGTAACATGTGGTTTCTTCAAAAATTTGAAATATTTTCTACCTAGCATGGTCACTTCATTAGATAGGTGAGCTATATTTAGATGTTTGATCCATCTGATTGCTTGGTTAGTTGAATATAACCTATGGTCAGTCCATTTCTCTTGTCGATTGAACTCTGAACATGTGGTTTATTTATATAACATGTGGTTGGTCCTTTATTCTTTTGGTTAGTAATTTGAACATATGGTCACTTCATATAACATATGATTGATTTTCCATATAACTTCTGGTCACTTAGATACTTAAAAAAAATTATTTATTTCCCAGAAATTTATTTTATGATCAAACAACACATAATTCATTAATAACATAAGAAACATGATTTTAGATCTTTAAAATCAAGTAATTTCTAGGATAATCTAACAATCTACCCCCTTTTAATGATAATAAATCATGCCAGGATAATTTAAATATTAAAACAAAATTATAAAAAGATTAAACACAATGTACTTTGAAAATAATGTTGTTAGTTACTACAATAATAGATTTCTCCCCCCTTTTGGGATTATCGAAGAGAAAAAAATTAATCAATATGAGAACAAATTATATTCATTTAAAAGAGGTTCAATTCAAATTAAAATTAAAAAATCCTTATTAGACAGCTAAATTAGAATTTGAATCAGAATCTCTTTCTCTAGGGGATTTTAGATCAACATGTTCTGCTTTTTTTCTATGATGCTTGAGAGTTTGATTAGAAATGGTAGCAGGAGAGTCACCAAAAAAACTCTCTTATCAATTTTGATCCTAGTTGTCATTTTATAATTAAATAATGTTATTTTTTTTAAAAGGTGGTGTTGAAAATCTTAGAAATAATCAAATTCTATCATGAAAACCTTGATGTTTATCAAAATAATAATGTTAAATTTAATATAGTATTAAATAATTATATTTTGAGGGAGGTCATGAAATAATATATTTAATATAATAGAATAGGAATGATTCTAGAAAAAAATAATATTGAAGTTGATATATGAGGGAAGGGTTATGTTTTACAATGCATTATGAATTTTGATATAATTGAACAATTTGAATAATGGGTAATAATTGCACTAAATAATATGTATGATATGAATAATTAAATAAAATTAATACCAATAGAAATATGGTACTTACAGAGGATGCTGAAGATCCATTTCCATATTATTATTGAAAAAACGGTTAATTACAACTATAGAAAATAAAATTTTATGCACTAAGATAATACTATGATTAACATCACATATAATAAAATACTTATAGGTCAAACAGTACTTGTTTTTTCAAACAGATTATTGTAAGTGATAATTATAAAAATTAATTTTCAATATGTCTCACCTAAATCAAACTAAAACGATCATAACCTCATATTTACAATATTGATAATTACATTTTTTTCCCCTAGAGTAAATGTAAGTGGATTTTTTGATTCAATTTACCACCATGTTTCTATAATTGTTTATTTATTTTCAGTTTGATTAGAATACCCTTGACAAGTACCAGCCTCAAAAAAATAGATTCCAATAACAAATCATCCATAGTATCTACAATGAAACACATCAATATAAATTTAAAAAGAAAATAAATAGTATTCTATAAGTTTATATTATGATCATAGAATAGTTTTCCATGAGTGACTTAAATATTTTTCTTACAGTATCAAGTAATTTGTTTTCTTATAATCACAACTTTAATAGCAATTACCCTCATTTATTCATGAAAATAATTTCATCATGAAAAATTAAAAAATTATAACAAATGAAGCTCATATCATAAGAAAAAGGAAAAAATATTGAAAATAGCTACAAAGTTATGATTTTTTAGGGGTTATTTGGGTTAGTTTATAGAAATTTTCAAAAAAAATTAGAAATAGTCTTCCACTTTTTCAATAGTGCACTCAAAATGTTCAATTTGATTTGGAATATTGCTCAATTTCTATAATCCATATAACATATTCAAATAGTATAGTAATGTATTAAATTAAAATTGATTCAAACTGTATACTAATATATCAACTAAATTTTTTTATCTTTTACTATAATGATTTTTAGGAACAAAAATGTAGAATTTTAGAGTACGAAAGGATAAAAAATCCAAAATATAACTATAAAAATAATATAAATTTATACAAAAATTTGATTCCAAAAGATGTTTCTAGGATGATTATCTTTAAATCTCAAGTTTTAAACATAAAATGACGCTAGTTGTTATCTTAAAAAATAAAATTGCACAAAAATGAATAGAATGTAACAACATTCATATGAAACAAAATCATAAAAGGAATAAAGTAATTTAATTGGTGTGACCAGATGACCTAATATATGACTTAAAATAAGTTCTGCCTCCCACTACATAAGAGAAGATAGTGAAAATGTTTAAATAATCATGAAAATATCATTGTATACTAACATAATCAATTTCACATCCATCTTCGGTATCTTGAAACTTATATGAGTAAATTAACTAGACAAAGGAGATAAAAAATTGATAGAAAATAATGAACTAATGTATATGGAGATAGAACATCCAAAAATATAGTTCTTTTAAATCCCTCTCTATAACAGCATTTGAACCCTTTATTTGTCTATACACTTTACTTTTATATTTTGTTTCTCTTTATTTAAGTTTTATCACTACAACCCCTTATCCAATGTTTCCTTTCAAATATTTCCCCTTCAGCCTTATTTTTATTATAAATATAGGAGTATAGGAATCCTAACACTTATATCTCATAGTGTTATAATTTCACACCGATAAATAATGGTTATTACTTTTTTTTATAAATCGCATGAAATGATAAAAGAACCTCAGAATCGTAATTTTGATTTCCTAATAAATATTATTTAAATTCACACTAAAAATTCATGATAATTCATATCATACAAATTTACAATTCTACAAAACGTACACTAATAATGAACTCCAAATAAATATACTATAAATTCACATTTCTAAAAATACATTACTTCCTTTTATAAACTACTAAAAATACACATTACAAATTAGAAGACTTTCTAAAAATGGTTTTTGAGACATAAAAAAATTTTAATATAAAAAAAGTAAAAATGAATAGAAAATCAATTATGTTTTATGAAGATACAGTTACAAAAAATAAAAATTTTAAAATAAAAAATGATATTGTTGAATTAAGAAATATAGGAAAAACAACAGTTAATATTTTATCTTAGTAGTAAAAACAACAACATTATACATAACTTTATTAATTTTTTTATGGAACATGATAGAAATTATTTTATTATTATATTTTATAGATTCATTGAATAATTTTCCAAATTCGTGAAAAAAAAATAAGTTTGAATTAGAGGAAATAAAAATCATCTTGTATAAAATTTAAAAATAAAAAATAATAAACTTGTGGAATAAAACAAAAGTTTGCACAAAAAAAATATTCATATAAAATATTCAAGGATGGATGGATTCTAAAATTCATTTTAAAATAATTTTATTATGATGAAATGATAAAATGAATTTTGAAACATAGTTTTCATATATATGATAGTTTTATAAAAAATGGATAAATTATCAATCATACTCTCCATTTTTTATCACATAGTAATTACCAAAACATAATTTTGAAAATAAAAAAATAAATATGTAAGGATATTTTTGTAAAAAATATGTTTCAATAACATATTTTACGAAATTGGATTGAATCTATTTTATGAAGTAATATTCAATATATTTTATATAAAATTTTGAACTTTGATATAATAGTAATGTATATAAAATTAACACCCAAACAACACTCAAATAAAAATATTTTCTAATTTGATACAAATAAAAAAATATATTTTTATGAATATTAATTCTAATCCTACATTTTTTTATATGTCACAAATTAATCAATAGTTTAAAAGGAATGAAATATAGAATAGTGTAAATTAATATGCATCAATATTCCATTTCTAAGAAGATAATTTTCCCAAGTCATTTTTCTAAATATTTTTGCATGGGTCTACCTAGGAGCTAAAATAAAATATAATAACATAGTCGATATTCAATAAAAATAGGATTTTATAGAATAAAATATATCATATTAAAATTTATAAATGATACTTTAAAACATTGGCTTGGTATGATATAATGATTTTGAGATAAAATTAATGAGATATAAAAAACACAACAACTTACCCACTCAATATAAGTCATTATTCATGTAAAAAACATAGTTTAGGGGACCTTTTATTATGATAAACATTATCCATATAAAAGTATTTATGCAGATCAGTAAAGAAATTATCAAATATTCTTACACATATATTATTCCAATATTCCATCATAAAAACATAGGAAATAATTTATTCAAAATAGAATATAAGTTAAAGCATTCAAAGGTGTAAGTTACATTATTAAACAACCAAATTGACAAAGGAATTTAGCTCAGATTTAAAAATTTTTATTATACAACTAATAATATAAATTGGTAGTAGGAATTGAAATTTATAAAAGTATATGAGAGTACCCATCCATCATAATTATTTATTTTAAAAACATCGGTTCTTGAAATATTAAGAAAAATAGAAAAAGTAGGATAGGGATTTGTACAACCCAAAAAATCTCAATGAAGCTATGAGAATTTCTAAAAGCAATAATGGAAGTAATATATAAATTTATAGTTATACATCATCAAAAGAATGATTCCTCTTACATGAAAGGAATTATTATTTCTCATAACCCAATATAAATTGTAACAAGAATAAATAAAAATTAAAGACCAAAATAAAATAAGGGATAGGTACTAGGTATAAGTGAGAAAAAAACCCCATCACTATAGGATATGGAAATGTTAATGTATTCATAATTCCATCCATTCATCATAGATATATGGAACAACTCCTTCTACATCTATCCTCTTCTCAATTTTTGATATCTTCTTTAACTAGGTCATAAAAAATATAAATTTATTATTTTTATGAACTAATATAAAATATAGAAGTGATTTATTACCTTATCATGGAAAAATTAGTTGAAACATTGTGCAATGTGAGAGGAATACTATGTAATAGGGTTTATAGAAACAAAAATTACAAATATAAAAACAATTGAAGGTGAATAGATGGTTGAAGGAGGATAATTTACTAGGTTTTGTAATCTATATCTCCAATACTATGGAGGCAAGGAGGTGAGGAGGTAAGAAGATGGAAAACGTAAGGTGAAGGGGGTAGGGGGAAAGTAGCGAAGTGGATAGGGAGAAGGAGACGGTGAGTTGGAGGTGAAAATAGTGTGGCAGAGGTTTTGGTGGGGATGTCTATAGGTGGAGTCATGGGGGTGAATATGAGAAAGTGATATAGGAGGGAGAATCGAGGGTTATGGGAGAGAGGAATATTAGATGGATTTAAGAATCTTAATTACCCACCTAAAATTCAGAATGAATTTCGGCTATGGGATAAAAACATGAGGCCCTTTTATACATAGAGGAAGATATTGAGTTCCCACTTAATCTAGTTTAATTGGATTTTTAGGAAATTAAAAAGAGATAAAATGAAGTGAAAATCCTTTATTTGTTTTTTTAGAACTTTTGGAAATTGGAGCTACTCAAACATGATTGAAGATGGACTTAAGGATTTTTTTACTGGTGATTGAAACCAATGGTTGAAAAATTATATGAAACCCATTATTTTCCCACTATAATTTTTGGAAATTAGAGCTTCTCTAAAGCTACTAATAATGGGTTCTTGGATTTTATTCCAGTGGCCAAAACTGAATGAAATGATAGAGGAAGGTAATGAAGATGAGTGGCTATAGTCATCAACCAGATCTACTTGAAACATCCAATAATGGGTAATACATAGTTGTGTTCTATAGGTTTTAGTCATGTTTATTTCTATTTAGAAGAGTAGAATTAAAAATGTACAATAGAGATGTTTTTCATTATTTTTTGCTTTTTTTCATAATATTCTTTGAAAATATTAGATTGAAACAATTGGTTATTTTTTTTTGTTTTCGTGATATTCTAGGATGGTTTTATATAGTATCAAATAGTCTCTTCCTTCAAAGTTCTAAATTATTTGGCATAATCAACATAAGAATGAAATGTACATTTTTTAGAAATAATTTTTATAAAACATTCATACAAATTGAAATTAAAATAAGGCATAATAAATGTCATAACATCTTTGAGTAACAATAATTTAAATCCAAGTTATTCATTTTTTAAAAACTCGTTTTAAACCGATTTTTCTAAATTGAAATAAATCTAATTAAAAGAAACAACACCTGACAACACTAAAAAAACATATCAGTCCAAACTAAAACTAAATTAAAGTGATTAAATTAATACTAACCTAAGAAACTCATTTTAAGGTAAACATAATGAACTGTGAACATATATGGTTACTTCTATATTTTACCCACCACTACATCAGGTTTACCATGAAATCTCACAATGGGAAAATTTGATTCGTCAAATGAAATATTTTGGTCAACACCAATGGGGGAGTCAATGGGGGAAATTTCATTACTATCATCATGAAAAATATGTCTTGGTATTACTTCATTAATGACACTATAATCAGGTATTAGGTGATCTTTCACATAAAATACTTATTTTTTCATTGACTCCCAAATGTATGATTCATCGGTATGCAGGAATCAACTCATATCAATAAATATGAATCCACTATCATCAATAAATGTACCCAGTCACTTCATTGAATCAAACTATTTACATTTCATCATAATGAATTGACCCTAAGATTAGTAATCCAATAAAAATATTTTTTCAACATGACTATAATAATGCACATCTTCATATCAAGGCCAACTATCTGATATACTAGAATAAAAATCCATTGTATTGGTTAATATAACATCATCATGTTGTGTTCTCATTTTCATTGGTCGGTCAGTTGTAAAAAAATATATACCAATTGTTTATTAAATATTTCCATTCACAAACCAAAGAACTGGGACCAAAATCCAATGCTATTAATTCTTGAGAAGCGGAGTCAATAGGTAAACTCAAGACTTGAAATATTTATGAATAATAAAATTAAATGGATATCTATATTTTAATTTAATTGAAGTAATGGTCATACCATTGATTTTAACCAAGCATAAAACTCTAGGTTATACAAAAACTCTCTCCTTCTCAAAGTAAAAGATCGATGAACTCTACTTATAATTTATTTATGTTCCCTACATAAAGTGATGATAAAAGTAGAAGATATATGTGAAAATTTCATAATATGAGATAACATATAAATATCCAAATTTCTTAATTGATATAGTCATTGAAAAAAAAGAGTTAAACAAGACTGTGCGATGTGCCATATCATACTCTTCAAGGTTCAATGTAGCCAATGTATAAGACCCAACAATTCCTCCTGTTTGGGGAAGAGATGGAAACATAGGATCAATCTCCCTATACTGGTCATCTTTATTTCTCATTGACTGGTTATGTATGGTGCTCACATTAGAAAAATACATCAAATAAAAATCCATTCATTCTTGAGCTAGATAACCTCTCACAATCCAACCTTCAGAATAATTCTTGTTTCAAACATATGATTTAATTGTGCACGTATTTTTTTAGTAGGATAAATCCATTAGAAATAAATTGGTCCCCCAAAAAGTGTTTTAATTCAAATATAGACTGTTAAATGAAGCATGCAGGTGAAAAATAATGGGGGAAAATAAAATTTCATCTCACACAAAATTAATGGCACCACCTGCTGCATTTTTTTCAATAATTCCTTATATAAAATTTTAACAAAGAGGTCTCTAAAAAATGTCACAATATAGTCATTGTGACTCTTACATTATTGGATAGAAAATTCCAAATTGATATTGGAATCAATTCATGAAGAAGGATGTGATAATCATTAGTTTTTAGTGATTTTAGTTTAAAATACCTTCTATTGACTTGTTTAGATATGTTTCTAGAATAGCCATTAGGAACCTTGATATTCTCAAACACTTATATAAATTTATTTTTCTCTAATGGTGGAATCACATAAGAAGCACAAGGAACTTTCCATTTGTTCTCACTTATATACAAAGGATGTAGTTCTGGTCGAATACCCCAATCCAACAAGTCCCAATGAGATCGAAAGTCATATTTGGTCTTCCCCTTCATATTTATAATAATTTCAAGAAAAAATTCACATATATGTTTTTCAATGTGAATTATATCTAAATAATGACATAAAAAATTGGTATACCAATATGGAAACTCAAAAAAAAGATACTTCTATTTTTCCAATTGTATGTGGATTCAGTGTCAACATTCTTCCTCATTTTATATTTTAGATGACCTTTACCTAATGAAAAACAAAAAACTTTAAATTCATTAATCACATCACTATCTAACATAAATTATGGTGGTTGTTTAGTGTCAACATTATTATCAAACCTCTGAAAATTCTTCATGTATTGATGATCCATGGGCAAGAATCGTCGATGCCCCATGAAATTGAAACTACAATGATATTTAAGCCTTCTCGGTCATGTATTCTTCATAAATATAGGACATGATAGTTTTCCCTTTGTGCTTCAACCATACATCATTTAATATGTAGAGAAATAATTTTTAGTCCATATAAGGTCATCACGCATCTGAAATATATTTTTTTAAGAAGCATTGAATGTCTGCACACCCATATCCCAAAGCTTATTCAACTATCTTATTAAAGGTTATGAGTATAACTATATATCATTACATTGATCATAAGGTCTAAATATTAGTATAATCAAGGAAGTGAAATTTTTTTCATAACCATCCATGGAGGAATATTAAAAACATGAACAAAAATAGGCCACATGCTATAAGAAGTAAGCATCAGACCAAATGGATTAAAACCATCATAGGATAGACCCAACCTGACATTATGCACCTTAGCTAAAAAATCGGGATGTTATGCCTCAAATTTTGGCCATGCTAATCCATCTGTAGGATAAATGAACTCATCATTACCTTTAATTATAAAAGCATCATTCTATTAAATATTGGATAATATTTCTGCAAACATTAATAGATTTTTAATTCTAGGAATCAATAGAAAGTACTACATGACTTTATATGGAACATGAGATGGCGTTTTGTTTGAATTTTCCTTACATCGAGATGTTTCACATTCTTCACAGACATTACAGTCATCTATTTCCTCCAAAAATAAACTACAGTATTTCGGACAAGCATGAACTTTATTATTAAAAAATCTAAGTTGCTTAATTAACTTTCATTCCTTGTAATGATTTGAAGGAATATCTGCAAAATCAAGAATAAAGTCCTTCAAAAAGGTAAGAATATAATCAATTGTAGTATTAGAAATTTTATACATGTATTTCCATGATATAACCTCATAAAAAAAATTCAACTTGGTCATTTTAGTACATTCATGATATACTGGAGTTCCGACATCATCCATTAAAGCTTTCACTCTCTCAAAATCATAATATTTATTCTCTTCCTCATGTGTATTGAAATCATTGTCTTATTTCACTATCATAATATTTATCTCCTAATGATGCACAAATGGGAACTGGTCAAATATAAAATTCTCCATACAAATTCTTTGTTTTTATTCATGAACAATAGAATATTTTCCCATCTCTCCATGCTGATACCAAACAAAATAGTTTGTATGAAATCTATCTTTCATTATATGGTAGCTAACTTCTTCTCATCTTAACCATGGTCTTACAATACAATTATATCATAGAAAATGTATACAACCTCCATCTGATGTATTTCTAAATGAAAAATATAAAAAAAAATCCAAATTCTTTTGAAACTCGGTTGAAATCTGATCGGTATGATATATCCAACTTCTATCCATTCTATTACAATGGAAAAATTATTTTCCAATTAAAAATGTAAACCATAATTAAAAAAAAATCATTACAACCAGTTTTAATATTAAAGTCATAAAAGCATAATAGTGTTTATAAAAACAAATAATAAGATAAATAACATATTGAAACTGAATAAATAATAAATACCATAAATAAGAAGGCAGAAGAACCAGAAATGGAAGTAGAAATAAAATACACATTAGTACAAAGTTTCATAACTACAGTGGAATATAAATGAGACTGAAAGTAAGACCAAAATGGAAAAACAAACTCCAGCCAACCGATTGTACAAATTAAAGGTCTGGTCACCATCCCCTCATGAAAATCAACTCACCAACATAATCCCAATAACCATACACTTCCATGGAAAGATGACATTGTATCCAAAAAATACAAAAGATGAAAATACCTTCAAAATACATGATTACTACATTCCTACCAACATGAGTATGTTGGCTATGAGTTAAAGCTATTAGGATACCACCATCAGTCCCATTTATTCATTTTATTATAGAAACAAATTTGAAGAAAAATTTAGGGAAAATAGTTTTTCATCTTCACTTTGAATTAATGGGAGAAAAAAGTTTAAGATATTAAATTCATCAATGATACCCATGTTGTAAAACCATTTCTTGAAATTCATGCTATTTAAAAACAATGAAATTTCCAGGGGAAAAAATTTCTTTAAATATAACTATTTTGAAATTAAAACCAAACATGGTATAAAACATTTCAAAATCATGCTAATACTAATGTCTCTATGAAAAAAATCATTTTTTCTTTAAAATAATACACACACACCCACCTCAATGAAAACAAGGAAGTAAGGGTAAATAATTAAGAAGAAACATGATAAATACAAGGATGGAATAACAATAAACACAAAAGGGTCAACTCACCAAGAAAGACCATCCAAGAAATAAACAATAAAAATTAAAATTTATAACTAAATGATCCATAACATAAATACATATCATTAGGAAAAATAATGATGAATAACATGACCACATAAGACATGAAAACATGGACCGAGTTTTCGGTCAGGTATAATCATACATCTATCCACTAAAGCACTCTATGTAGTCTCCTTAGTAAAAACCCCAAAATCAATGTTTTAATTACAACTAAGTGGGGTCTATCCAATGCACAACCTTTACTATCCTAGAAACTTCCCACTACTACCCAGTTAGAAACCTTGGTCTTCTCATGGAATAATAATTTAGGTAGACCATGTACAACAACTTCATTATAAGAAAATAACAAGCTGCTAGGGATAACAACATTATCAAATCCTTCCTACCTCTTACACTACCATGAATGTGACCCATAACACAGAAGCACAACATGAGTCATGTAACCAATCATCCATCGCATGGATAATAAAAAAATCAACAAAATCAATGGGTGCCAAAAAGGGAATTATCAACGATCAACTCATAACAAGGTGCTAATTGGGACTTCACTTTTATACATACAACATACAGAATTGGAAATTTTTGTACAAAACAACATTTCATGACAACACAATTACAAAATGAAATATATTCATTAACAATTATAACCTCCCAATTCATCGGATACCAACGTTTAGATTTTGAATCCAAAAATACCATCAAAACCTAAAATCCCTCTTTTAATACAAACAATTAACCCACTTTGGAAGCCTCATTTTTCTTATAATTCCAAAAACATGTTTGTTTCAATATGAAAACAAACCATATAATTTCATCAGACATATGGATTTTATAAAAAACAATTTCCTATCAAGATACCATTTTAATCAGAAAATTCCACCCATTTTCAACATGATAAACAATCAAAATAAATGAATGAAATTAAAAATTGACCCTATATATAGTCCACACCAAGAATATTTAGGCCAAATATGAATTTAAAAACACCTATAACATTATAAATCTTGAATAAAAGAAAATAAAATAGAAACACAAACACCAAAAATCAAAACCATGCCACCTTCAATAAAACACTTGAAAATATTAAAAAACTATAGAGAAGAAATAAGAGGAGGGAAGAAAATTTTTCCTCTCAAAGATCGCAACAAAAAATCACCAGATAAATAACAATTTGGATGGTTGGGTATGCCAAAATCATGTGAGGGTGGTAGTGGTTTTGTTGAAGTGGCCTGAGGAGGGCGATGGGATAGTCGAAATCACCGGATGGGAGGTAAGAGGACGGTCAAAGTATCCTAAGGGTAGGGGGATGCACAAATGCATGGTACGAGGTATGGTTAAAATGCGGATAAGGGGAGTAGTATCTCAAGAAAGCTTCCAATATTTAGAATTCAATACCTATGGTTTCAAAAAACCATTGGTATAGACCAACATATAGAAATGGTTTTTTAAAAACTATTGGTATAGGCTTGTACAGGAACCTCTATACCCCCCGTTTTTCTAAATCGTGGGTATAAATCCATTTGGATAGGCCCATTTTCTAGTATTAGTGCTCAAGTGTTGTGTATTGAACACACACTCACTAACATTAGGTTAAGTTTCTTTAAAACTCAAAGTTATTTTGATAACATAAGTGCCATAGATTTAAGTAAAAACACAACACATCACTCATAATCTAATAACATAGATATAATACATCACTTCCTTATAAATCACACACAAAATGGAGATATCATTTTAAAATTCATCAAAACACAATAAAGACTCATTGGAATGTTTAAAAAACCCCTAAATTATGATATGTTTTATTATATTAATTAGAATATATGAATGGTCAATACAAAATTATCATTCATATCTACTTGTCATTAACCAATATCTATATAGTAATAAATTCCTTTTCAAAGGGGGTACATATTTCATTATTTTTCTAAAAATTCTCTAGTTTTCAAAAAAAATAATTTTATTAAAGTTCTTTATTTTTTTAAAACTTTTTTTCACTTTTTTAAAGAAATTTATCATAGAAAATTTTCTTATAAAGTCTATTAAACAAAATTTTCTTAAAACTTTTTTCAGAAAAAACATTTATTAAAAATATTATCCAATTATATTTTCTTAAAATTTATCAGAAAAAAAAATTCTTAAAATTTTATTAGACAAAATTTTATTTAAAAAAACAAGAAATATTATCAGAAAAACCATCTCATAAAAATTTAAGTTTTATTTTGAGAGGTACTTTTCTTAATATTTACTCTTTACTGTATTTTAATATTTATATTATATATATTTTTAAACTTTCATAAGGATTTCATCAACTTTATAAAACACAAAATGAGAAAGAATCTAGGGTATCTATGTATTGGTTTGGAAAATTAAGAGGCTTTGGAATTTAAAGAGAAGACTCATGAAAATATTAAGAAATAATAAAATTTAAATAATAAGAAGAAAATATTTAATGAGGAAAAAGTTTATGAAATCCTTATGAAATTTTTGGAGAGATATCGTATAGATTTTTTTATCATAAAGGATCTCTTTTAATTTCTCTACTATTTGTTATTCAATCGATACATCCTTTAACGAATCCTTAATCAGTTCCACCAATATCTGGTGTTTCTAAAATTATTCCATCAAAACCAAAACAATTTGTAACTTCCAAATTTCCTTGATATATTGATAAAGCTAAATAAATGTTTCTGGAAAAGGATAAATCCTCACCAGAACATATAGTTTTTCAAGTTTAAGAAGCTCTGAATAAATCCGGAAAATTTTATTTGAGAGGCGATGCACAGTTCAAAAGTTTTTTAGAAAAATAGTTATATAAAGAATAAGAATATTAATATGAATAATAAGAAGGAGGAGGAGGAGGGGGAGGAGAATAATAATATACATAAGGTTCTTCTGAAACCTCCTCTTTCTCATCTCATTCTAAGAAGGATCTAGATTTGGATGTTTTATAAGAATAAAATAATTCTAAAAACATGACAATGATCAAAATTATCATACTAAGATATTGGATAAGGATGAATTTGATAATAATGTTGAAGTTGTTGAAATATATTAAGGAGTAGAAAAATAAATAAGAAAATAAGTGAATCTTAAAAAAAATATTTTTTCGGATGTGTCATCAGACTCAACTCATCCTCCAATAAGAGATTATGTTCCAAGATTATAAATGATAATTACATACTTTAACTAAGTGTTAAATAATCTTGAAGATACACTTCCTTATTTTCTGAGTATTTCATCTCATTGTAAGTATATTCAAATTATGTTTGATAACTTATAATATAAAACACTTTAAAATAGATAGTTGATAATGTTGTGAAAAATGAATCAGATTTCAAATATTTCAGAGATAATTTGAAGTTAGAAAGAAAAGGGTTAAAAAAAGTTGTTAGATGGATCAAAAAATAGAGACTAATTTAAAATTTCATGATGATACAATTGAAGTTTTCAATAATTCATCCTCGGTTCTATCAAAATATTTTTTAAGAGTTATATTATGATGTTTCTGAAAGAAAAAAAGATGTATAAGATCTTTAAAATCTTGCAGAGTATTTAGAAGAATAAGTTTCTGGATAGAAAAATAATTTTTTGTATCTTGAAGAAGATGTCTTGAAGTTGAAACTAGAAGGAACCAAAGTAAAATTTCTTGAATAATAATTTCTAGGTCTTAAAAAAAAGAAAATAGGAAGATTCAAGTGCTGGAGGAAAATATTGCTAAAATGGAATCTTCATCCACATATTCCGAGAAACTTCATGATGGGTTCAAGAAAATGAAAGGCATTGTGAAAAAAGTTTCATAAGAAAGAATGATTTTTCTCTCTAAACTCTTATTGTTTTTGTAATATTATAACAATTTTGTGAAGAAATAATGATTTGGAATGAATATTTCTTCATACTATTTTGATTGAATTTTTTTCCAATAAATCTTGGATAAATGTACTTTCTATATTTTTTTGGATTAATTTTTATTTTTACTAAATTGTTTTGTAGATATTTTTTTATCTAACTTTTCTGATACACTTTCTATCCCATATTATTTTTAAAAATATCAAAGGGGGGGAATTTATTAAAGATAAGGGAGAAATAATTTATTATTACCTATATTATAATTATACTAAAAAATCTTCTAGACATGTTTTTTTAAATAAATTGGAGATGTAAAGAAAGAGGATAAAATAGAAGTTATAAAATGTGTATGAAAATGGATTTAATGTTTTTCAAGGTTATTAGATTTTCTCTTTAAGTGTTGTATTTTGTGCTTTTCAAAAAGGGGGATATTTTTTAGTAAAAAGTTCTAATTTATACACATTTTAATACTTGTTTTAAAAATCACATTACATTTTATTAAATACTATGTTTACTAACTTTATACTTACCTAGATTTAGAATGAATTTGTATAAAAAACTTATTTTCATTGGATGTAGAAATCATTATAATTGGATGAATATGGACTTTATATTTTTATGACAAGACAAATTTGTGTCCATATGATGAATGTGGTTCAGTCCATCGAACGAACCCAGTTTAATACAATGTAAGAACCTTGTCCAATCCATCGAACAAACCCAGTTCAATCTATCAGATAAACCCATTTGAGTCCATCGGATGAACCGAGTTTAGTCCATCAGATAAACCCATTTGAGTCCATCAGATGAACCCACTTCAGTCTATCAGATAAACCCATTTGAGTCCATCTGATTAACCAAGTTCGGTTCATCAGATGAACCAAGTTCATTCTATCGGATGAACCCAGTTCAGTCCATCAAAAGAACCCAATTAATTATATCAGAAAACCCCAGTTGAGACTATCAAATGAACTCGGTTTAGTTCAGTCCATTGGACGAACTTAGTTATATCCATTGAATGAATGAAGTTTGGCCCATCATATGAATGGATTTCAATTTTTCAAATAAACTAATTTTAGTCTATCCGAAAAATGAAGTTCAGTCCATTGGAAAAACAAAGTTCAGTCCATTAGAAAAACAAATTTTAGTTCATCAGATGATTAAATTTTATAATTGAATGAAAAAAGTTATTTATACCATATGGAATATTTAACATCATTTTAATGATTCTACCAAAGAGTCCATTAGACAAAGTTTTTATAGATCATGTTGATTTATCAAGATGTAACTCATCTAAGTCCATTGAAACCAACTCCAAGAATCATGGAATATGACTGTTGGAGGTTTGCCTATAAATAGTGATGTATTCATAGAGCTGGGTGTTTATTATTTTAAAAATCAACCCATCTAAATATTTCTCAGTTGTAATATCTTGTTACTTTTTCTTTGTAAATATTTATATAGTTTTTTTAAGGAATCCAAGTGAGGTTTGTAAATTCCTTATAACATTTTTCTTTTGTAATCACTAATTCTGATCGAGTTCGATCAAGGGATTATGGGGATAGGAAGAATGGTGAATCTAATCTTTGTGATCAAGGGCTTACAAGGCTAAGAATACATATCTTATTTCGATCTTTTTAATCAAGTAATTTCTTATTGAAGAAAGACTGAACTTACAGTTTTATTAAAATTTTGGATACCTTAAGATAAGTTTATTGAAATAATTTACACTGAATGTTAAAGAGTCGTTATTTATTTTATAAAGTTTATTTTTGTTTTACTTTATAACTTCATAAAAATTTGTTTTACTTGTTTTTAAAAGTCATTATTTCAACTTTTCATTTTATAGGGAAAGTTTTGTTTTTTACTTTACTTTTATTATAAACTTTTATTATATAAATTATATTGTTTTGAAGTGAATCCAATTATAAATCTAAAATCATATGAAAATGGTTCTCTCTAACAGTTCAATAGAGGTAAAGGTTTTTGTTAGATCTATTTTTTAGAAACTACATTTCAACCCCACCCCACCCACCCACCCCCCCCCCCCACCATCTTATAGCCATTGATATACTCTTCGATACTACATTAAAAACCTAGACGTAGTCTTCCCTAAACATGGATCTGCTAGCTAGGTTATTCCATACGACATGATACCATTGGTACATGGCATGCATGGCCGCCTAGGATCTTATTTGTGTACTCCTATCACACTGGTCATCCACCTATGTAGTATCATGTGACATATGGGCTCATCCATATAGCATTTGATATTTAAATCATCTTTAAAACCCTAGTTGTCTCATGATAATGAACTAGAAGCCATGTGTTCTTCTAAAACACACAACATATAGTCATGTTTTTACAATAATAGTAAAGTCTGGTCTCCTAGTCTTCATGTGCTTCACCAGATCTACCAATCTGGTCATAAATCCCACTATAACTATGCCCAGTCCACTAAAATAGAAGGGAAAAATATCCAATAATCGATTCCTAGCCTCTGGTGGTCATAAATCAGGATTTTCATTTCTTAAAAATGACTCATCATTCCTCCTATCACCAAATGGTATCTTTATCCTCAGAACTACCATTTGCGATCCACAGTTGTGCCTCGATCCATCTGCAATCCATTGATCCAAATGTCATTTTAAAACCATCGTGAATTTGTAGGTACGGTCATGCTCAAACCGGTAAAGAAATTTCAAATCATTAACCCCATGTGCCAATGATGAAGAACATAAAGAAAAAAGAATGGAGAGGCACACAAAAAGTGATATTACCATTGGACATTGTGAACTCAGCCAATGATCATAATCAAAGAAACCAAAAATGGTGAAATAAAACTATCACAATAAAAAATCCCAAGGCTTTATAATTCAAGTATGAGTAAAATAAAATTCACATTAGATATATCTAATCCATGATAGAAATAAATTAACAAGGAAATAATCCATAAAATAACAATACCTACCTCAAGAACAGATCGATCATTAGTGAAGAACATGTTTTCTAGTGATGTCATTGGGGTTTCCATTATGTTTATCATTCATCCAATTAAATTAATAATTTAATTTATTTAATGAACACACCAACAACTGCACTTTAGGGGATCATATGACACCAACCAAACTTATGACATACCTAGTGTAAAACCCATGGTATCAGATTTTCCATCTAAGGTTATAATCAATAATAAATCCATTAATTATGGATTAAAAATTTCATGTAATTTAATATCTTTTATATTTTACATATGTTAAGTTTGGGGTCACATGACACCCAAAAAACCACACCAACTCTGATGAAAAATAGAAAAATATATATAAAAATATTCAAAGGATCAAATTATGAAAAATAGATTTCTTAAATTATCCCCACCATTAAGGATTTTCCCCCTGAAGAATATAATCTACCCAAAAAGGTTAGGGTAATGAGCCCACATCTAGCTCTTACACTCCAAAGATCTCTCCTAAAAAATCCCATGCTACCAAATCACTTGAACTAAAGGAATGTATAACACATGTAGGGTCTTATCCCTTCGATCCTCGATCAACACTGGGAACTATGAGAAGATGGCTCCATCCTCAATGTTTAGTTCACCCCAGTCAATAATGTGTGACAAATCGTACACTTATCTCCTCAGTTGCAACACATGGAAGATTTCATGTGCTCAATCAAACTATGGGGGTAATAATAACTCCTCGATATAAACATAACATAATTATTATAATAATCTCTTGATTTAAATAGTACATCTCACAAAAATCACAAAACCCAAAGATTGAAAGGTTTAGAGTCTTGGAAATTATCTATATAAACATCTTATTTTACTATAATTTCAAAACTTTCTCCAAAAATATGATCCTATAGACCATTTTCTTAAAAAATGACACAAAATAACCATCTTTATAACTTGGGTATTGGAAACATAGGAATGGGGTTACCTCAAATGCTTATAAAGAGAGAAACATATCATAAATTAATAGATCATAAACATGAATGTGGACATGAGTAAGAGGATAAATATCCTATAAAAATTCATAATTCCATAGATAATAATCATAAAACCTATTAAAGAAATATAATATCATAAAAGTGTCATAAATTAAGCATAAAATATAAAATATGTAACATGTGAACATGACATAAAAGTGTGGAATAATTAAAAAACATAATCATGGAAACATGGAATTTCATTGAAATGAAATGCATCTTTAAAATTTAAAATAAACTGATAAAAAATCTTGGATATGTGCAACAACCATAATTATAGGAAAACCTATGTAAAAACACATTATTCCCATGCCTATGTGAATAAATTCATTGTGTTCATGCCTAAAATTTGGGAAAACCCATCATACCCACGCTTATGTGAAAAAACTCATTATGTTCACACCTAATTATCTCATGAGATATAATCTTAAATAAATGAATTATAAGGTGATATAGATCCCCACCTATCATCATCCAAACATATGTGTACCACTTAAAAAAAATTATAAACATATCTTGATGAACCGATGTAAAAAATATTGGGTTGCTTAAACTTTGCAAAAAACAAATAACAAAAACATAAATGATCATAGGGTATCAAAAATATAATTTTAAAAAAGTAATTATATCATAATAAATTATATAGGATGATCAAAACATCACTTTATGATAGGTAAACCTTTGAGTAAAAATATAAATTAAAATAAAAATAAGTCACAAAACCTTTAAATAGTATTCTAAAAGATGAAGTGAAAATTGCATTCAAAAAAAAATGAGGAGGGAAAGAGAAGAATTTTGAAAACATTATTTTAAAGAGTTAAAAATAATATATACTTGAAAATACATAATAGTTTTCAAAAAATGTGTATTGAAATATAAAACATTTGATATTTAAATGATGGAAAACCCTTTTATTTAATATTTAGAAATACCTTTACCCACATCATAAAAAAAGTATTAAAATTTAATTTTTAAATGGGATAAAGATAATTATTAAAATAATAAAAAATAATCCATATTATCACTCCAAAAAAAATTAAATAACATTGGAAGGGGGTAAAATATTTCTATGGATGAAAATATTCATCGATAAGAATGGGAGTTATTCTTACTAACAGTACAATTTTAGTTTGGAAGACATTTTATAAAATAATTAGTTATTGATAATGAAAATTAATTTCTATATATAAAAAAAAGGAAATACCAAATAAAATAGGCGAAATTTAGGACTAAATAAATTTGGAAAAGTATATTTTGGTATGAAATTTTATGACCTAATGAGTTGGAAATTCAGTTAATGAAATCCTTATGACTTAAGAAATGTTCAAATAAAAAACACTTAAAAGATAGAGAGATTGAAATTCATGTTAAAAACCCATAAATAGTTATAATCCATGCTATTATTTATCCAATTTGAAGTATACAAACCATTTAAAATAATTTATGTGTTTAAAATAAAATGTGTCTCAATGAAATGAATTTTGAGACGAAACCCTCACCTTGTTCCAAATTTGTTATGCACACATACTAATAATCCTGAATAATCAAATTAATTTTATTAGATACATCCTTAGAAAAATTATTCTTATATATTTAATTTAATATATAACCTTTATTAAAATATGATATTTATTAATTATATTATTTTTCCTTATGTTTACGTGAAAATTGAATCGTTTTCAGCTTATTTTGGTAATCTTAGTGATCGAATATAACTCTTAAATAATAATTTAAGAACATAATATAATCATTAAAAACAAAAAAAAATATTTTCTTATTAAGAGATAATAATATTACTATTTAAGTTTCCATATTCATCCATGATATAGTTTTATGGTATCATTAATGTTGGTGGTTAAACTGACCCCAACTTGAACATGCTTTAACTTGATGGGAGAGTATGGTTAAGGAGGTGTTTATTTTGAAATAATATAATTATAATATAAGATTAATTTTATTATTTTAATTTTTTTGAACCAAATTTTAATATTTTTGTATAAATAATGAAAATGTAGAATAAAAATGAAAAAATTATTCTTCATGGAAGCGGTAGTCTGTGCACATGAACAATTAGTGTTCCTCGATTTTTCTAGGTGGATGTAAATGAATAAATAAGAGTTTAAACATTAATATAATAAAATATAAATATAAATATTCTTATGAACTCGTCATATTATTATGGTGATAAGATATTTGGCAGAGTAATATTAAGAAGAAAAACTTAAGAATGAGATAATACTTACATTGAAGACTTGATATTTCCTTGGAATACTCCATAGAATTATAGGGCTTGTGATAATTTAGGGTGTATGGGGGATTAAGAATGTGTATTGAATTATATTAGTGGTTATTTGTAAGTATTTTCATGGAAATTTTGAATGGTAGATGTAGGTTTGAAATTGTAACGTCCCGGTTCCGAAATCCACCCAGAGGTGCCCCGTACCCAGTTGGTCACATGGCCTCAAGAACATTTCCCCAAATGCTAGTGGCTGCTAACTAGCAGCGAGGGCCTTGGGTGTGATAGTGGGGAAACTATGTCCTCATTGGAAGATTACACAGTGGAAGTAAATAAACATGAAAGAGCGGAAGCAGTAAATAACCAATAATAATAAATAGTGGAAGACTAAATCAGCAAACAACTAGAGCACATATGTATATATGTGAAATGATGCATGATACATATCTAGGAAAGAATCCAAACAAGTCACAATGCTGAAAATACAATAGTACCAAAACCAGTACAAGAAAAAGTAAACAGCTCCTCAACATCGCAATCCAAAGCTTTCTCCCATGCTCTCCTGCTCTAAAGCAATCAAGTACCAGAAGTCGAAGGGTGCTTGCCTCTGTCTATACCTGCAACAACATAGTCTGTTTGGGCCCAAAAGCATGACCCAAACAGGTTGTGAGACTAAATCCCAGTAGGTAACCACCCGAAGATCTGTTCCTAATAGTCAATGAGTATATGGAAGGTAATAGTACAATAAGCAGTAAACTGTAGCAGCAACAGTAGGCAGTAATCAGTAAGCAGTAAATAGGATGATATACAACAGTGATCAATTCACAGAACAACAAGCAGCAGTGAAGCAATAGCTAACATAAGCAGGAAAACCTCTAGGAAGTACTCGCGGCCATCCCCTCTGGTCCTATCCAAGAAGTACCACAACCCTCTAGGTAGTGCACTCAGCCTAACCCCTCTAGTTTGGTCATACAAATTTATAAGACTCTCTGGGGAAGCTCACTTGGACAATTCCCCTTATAGTCTAGGGTAGTCAGGGACTCTCTGAAGGAGATCACATGGTCTAACCCTCTTTCCCAAGGTCTAGAGACTCTCTGAGTAAGATCACTTATTCAATCCTCCTATAGCCTCAGGTATACCATAGAATCTTTGAGGAAGCTCACTCAGTCAATTTCTCCTCTAGCCTGGGAAGGTTTTAAAGACATTCAAACAAGGTAAAGACTCTCCGAGGAAGCTCACTCGGTCTACCCTCATATAGTCTATATTAACTAAGACTCTCTGGGAAGCTCACTCAGTCTATCCCATGTAGTCTATAATGTCCAAGACTCTTTGAGGAAGCTCACTCGGTCTATCCCCGTATAGTCTATAATATCTAAGACTCTCTGGGAAGCTCACTCGGTCTATCCCTTATAGTCTATAGCACCAGATTCTCACGTTCTAGTGGCAGTCAGTGCATATTAATGCTATAAGGCCAGAGTACACCTATAGAGATACTTGGCTAACCAATGTACACCTATAGAGCTACTTGGCTAAACAGTCTACAGAGCAACAAGCATGTTAACAACATCATTCCGTCCTACGATCACAAGGAATGGAAACAGGTACAACGGCCAAAGGCTAAAGAGACCCAAAGGTTGCAACAAGAACAAAGCATGGTCAAAACATCCAATCATGACAATTATCCACAAACATGGTCAATTTACCTCTACACAAGCATTCAAGCAAGGTAGGAATAACCACAAGGGAAAAAAGGTAAACATGCAATACCCCGTTCACGGGTATTGGTGGAATTTGCACATAAAACTCAAAGACATCAAAAGGTAAAGCACAAACCACCTACCTTGATCCTAGGAGATCGATATACTTGAACCATGAGGCTTGATTCTCCTCAGAACGTCATAGATCTACAAAAACACACAAAACGTTCAACCCATGATAACTTAAGAAAGAGGAGGATTTGGAAAACAAAGCTCTAGGAGAAGGAAGAACTCACCGCTACGGTTCCAATGCAATCGACGGCGGTCGATTCTGAGAACAGATAGAGGCTCGGGGGCTCGGAGAAGATTCGTGGTCATACTGGTCACTCTCAGTCAAAGGCGCTGGAGAAGAATACAGTTCTGTCGATTAGGCGCGACCCCGGTCTGTTTAATGAAAAAAAAATACACGGCATGTACTTCTTGAATACATGGCATGTACTCTACTTTTCTATACTCCGCTTCATGAGGCCTCCACCTCACCCCTACACACCGTGTGTGTGGCCCGGACATGGACATCACACAGCTTGGCGCAACAAGGGAGTACACGGCGTGTACTCATAAAGAACACGGTGTGTACTTCAAAAATTTCCAAAAACTCCTCTTTTCTCAAAAATGACCAGAAAAGGAAAAACATACCAGAAACGAAGATTCAGGTTCTTACAAACTTCCCCCCTTAAATAAATTTGTCCCCAGATTTCCCTAGAGAGGCGTAGAAGAAGAAACCCCGAAAGGCTCCGGCCACTGCGATCATACATCGGCCTCCCTCTCCCAAGTCTCATCCTGCACTCGCCCATGCTTCCATAGCACCCATACTAGAGAAAAGGACTGGCCACGGATAACCTTCGTACTACGATCGACAATCCAGATGGGATGCTCCTAAAATGATTCATCCGCTTCAAGCTCAACCTCCTCGGGTTGAAAGACATGAGACGGGTCTGAAAAGTAACGTTGGAGCTGAGAAACCTGGAAGACATCATGCATATCCTGGTACCTCTGAGGTAACTACAACCGATAGGGAACCGCCCCAACTCTATCCAACACCTCAAATGTCCCAACGTACCGTGGTGAAAGATTACCCTATCTCTGAATCCTCTTGTGTCCCAACCTCGATGCGACATGCTGGAAAACCTGATCCCCGACCTCGAACTCCAGAGGTCGTCTCCACTGATCAGCATAAGACTTCTGTCGAGACTTTGTTGTAGCCATCCTCTTCCCAATAAACTATATCTGCTCTGAGGTCTCCTGAACAAGATGAGGTCCCATAAAAGATGTCTCTCCTTCCTCCAGCCAGCATAAGGGTGATCGGCATGGCCTACCGTAAAAAGCCTCGTAAGGTTCCATCTGAATAGTAGCCTGAAAACTGTTGTTATAGGCAAATCCCACCAGAGGAATATGATTCTCCCAAGAACCTCCAAAGTCTAGAATGAAATATTGGATCATATCCTCAAGCACCTGGATCGTATGCTCGGACTATCCATCAGTCTGGGGATGGTATGTTGTACTCAAAAGTACCTGCGTACCCAAAGCCTTCTGAAGTCCCTGCCAGAACCGAGAAGTAAAGCGTGCATCCCTATCTGAAACAATGGATTGTGGAACTCCATGTAGATGTAAAATCTCCCAGATGTACAACCATCCTAGCTCATCAACATTGAAGGTCTCCTTGATCAGCAAGAAGTGAGCAACCTTCATAATCCTTTCAACGACAACCCAAACAGCATCACTCTCTCGTGGTGACCTCGGTAACCCGGTCATGAAGTCCATCGTGACATCGTTCCACTTCCACTCAGGAATGGGTAACTACTATAAAAGATCTGCTAGTCATTGATTCTCTTCTTTCACCTGCTGTAAAGTAGAACATCTCATGAAAAAACCAACAACATCTCTCTTCATACCTGGCCACTAGTACTGGCGGTGTAGATCACGATACATCTTGGTGAGGCCAGGATGAACTGCCCAAACTGAGGAATGAAAATACCACATCATCTCCTTGCATATGTCTTCTGGCACCCATAATCATCCCTAGAAATGTAAGATCTCATCCTCACCCACTGTCCATCCACGAAGAGGGTCCTCTCCTAACACACTCTCCCGCAGGACTAAGCCTTCTGAGTCTGATAGCTGCCTCATCCGTACCCGACCAAGAAGAGAAGTGGTAACAACTAAAGAAGAAAGAAAAGTATGTCCCTGACTGTCATGCACCTCCAAGTGAATCTCATAGAATAGATCCATAAGCTGACCCTCACTGCTGGCTTCCTGAACTGCCTGAATCTGAGTTCTCCTGCTCAACGCATCAGCCACTGCATTGCCCTTTCCCAGCGTATAGGCAAGCTTGAAGTCGAAAGACTGAAGATACTTGATTCACCTGCGCTATCTCAGATTCAGATCACTATGATTGAAGATATACTTGAGACTCTTTTGGTCAGTGAAAACCTCAAAGTGCTCTCTCAGAAGATAATTTCTCCAACAGTGTAAGGCATGAACAACAGCTGCCAACTCCAGATCATGCGTCGAGTTGTTCCTCTCGTGTGGCCTCAACTACCGAGACCCTTAAGCAACAACCCCATATCCCTTAATGCGCACATCTCCTAGCATGATACCTGAAGTATCAAATAAGACATTATATCCCTTTCCCAGCTCTGGAAAGACCATTATCAGTGCTGACGTCAACCTCCCCTTCATCTCCTAAAAGGTTGACTCACAAGAATCTAACCATAAAAACTTCGCCCCCTTCTTGGTCATACCTATCAGTAGTGCTGCTAGGCGTGAAAAGTCCTGTATGAAATTCCTATAGTATCCAAACAACCCTAGAAAACTCTGTACCTCAAATAAATTCTTCAGATTCTCCCAAGAAACTACAGCTCTCACTTTCTATGGGTTCACTGATACTCCTGTCTCTGAGATTACATGACCCAATAAATGAATCTGATCCATCCAAAAGTTGAATTTCGAGAGCTTAGAATATAACTGATGCTCTCTCAGTGTACTCAGAATGATCTCAAGATGTGTGGCATGGCCGTGTCGAGTGTGAGGGTACACCAATATGTCTTCCACAAAAACCACCACAAAGGAATCTATGTATGGATGGAACACTCGGTTCATCAGTGCCATAAAAACTGCTGGCGCGTTTGTGAGACCGAACGGCATGATTGTATACTCGTATAGACCATACCTACTCCTAAAGGATGTAAGAGGTATATTTGATGGTCTAACGCGCAACTGATGATAACCGGACATCAAATCGATCTTCGAGAACACCTGGTCTCTTCGAAGCTGATCAAAGAGGTCATCGATCCTCTGAAAGGGATATCGGTTCTTGACCGTCAACTGGTTCAGCTTCCGATAATCCACACAAAGCCGAAGGGTGTCGTATGATTTCTTCGCAAACAGGACAGGTGAACCCCAAGGAGAAGTATTGGTTCAGAAGAAACCCTTTTCCTGTAACTCCTCCAACTTCTTCTTGAGCTCCTGCAACTCAGGTGTAGCCATCCTATAAAGAGGAATGGACATCGGTGCCACTCTTGGAAAGATCTCAATCGAGAAGTCTACATCACACTCTGGAGGAAAACCTAAAAATTCCTCTGGAAAGACATCCCTGAAACGATCCACTACTATAGGAAAGTCTAACTGTGAAGTCCCCTGGTCATCCAGATAAAGAATGGAAATCTAGGTTGTAACTCCTCCTAGTCCATGATTCTCTGGTCCAGCTCTACCCGTCTAGACATCCCACTCACCTCTATGAAGGAAATATCCACCCTCTAGTGATACGAAACTCACCTTGCGACGATAGTAATCGACGACTTCTTGGAAGGGAACCAACCGGTCCATCCCGAGAATGACGTCATAGCCCGATATCTCTAGGACATAGAGGTCCCATAAGAAATGACACCTTGCAACCTCAAGAGGGAACTCTCTTCACTGACTTACACTAGATTTCCTCATTACCAACGGCGTGTCAAGAGTCAACAAGGAAGCAGATGAAAAGATACAGAGCCCAAGGCTCTCCACAACAGCAACAGAGATAAAACTATGTGAAGCACCAGTATCGAAAAGGGATGAAGATAAAACTGAGGCTACTAAGATCGTACCTCGAACTGTAGAAGGGTCGGGATCCTGCTCCTGGTAGGTCTGCTCCACGGTGAAGGTCTAGCCTATACCGCGGCTCTGCACCCCTGGCTGACCACTCTAAGCTGATCCAATCTGCTGTCACTGATAACCTGGTGACTGACCACCACGGCAGCAACCTCCACCTCAGCCCGAACGTCCGGAAGAACTCCAGTTCCCAGACTGGTGAGAAACTGGTGAAGCATCTCCTAAACGAGGGGTCATAGAAGAACCCCTACCACCAGCTGAAGGTGATAAGATCTGACAAAAGCGCTGAATATGGCCCATCTTGCCGCAAGATCGGCACTCCATCGGATCTCTCTAACACTGAGGACTAGTATTCCCACTCCTACCGCACTGTTAGCATACAACCTAGCTTCCAGAAGATACATCACGCCTGCTCTGATCTCCTCGAGAAGACTCTCTATGGTGCTTCCTACTATCCGTAGGAGGAACACCAGCTCTGGATGTCGAACTGCCCTGGCTCACTGCTCCAGAATCCCTCAGGTTGCGCTCAGTGATCAGTGCCTGGTTGACGATAGAGGATATCGAAGTCAACCTGAAGATATTCACCTAGGAACGGATCTCCTGCTTGAGACCATCCTCAAACTTCCTCACAAGGAACAACTCATCACCTGCTGGGATCGGCGTGAAGTGTTGCAGCTCGGTAAAGTGGGACGAGTACTCCATAACAGAAAGAGTACCCTGTTGTAGACTCATAAACTCCTGGGCTCAGTCAGCCCTCAAGGTCTCAGGGTAAAAGTAGTCATAGAAGGTGCACCAAAACTCATCCCAAGACATACTCTGATGGCGCCCCGACTGCGAGATCACCTCCCACAACCTTTTGGCGATGTCTCAGAGCATATAAGTAGCCAGCTTTACCCTTTTCTCTGGGGGTATATCCAGATGTTCAAAGATCTTCAGTGTGGCCTCTAACCACGAATCTACAGCCTGGGGTCCTCCATCCCCTAAGAAAGTAGGAGGATGCTGCTGCTGAAAGACTCGCGTCAATTCGTCCATCGACGGGGCAGGAGAAGGCACTCCCTGAAAAGTCTGTATCATCCTCAGGAAATCCTCCCTGAAGTGGGTATCGGTGCCTACGACGGGTATAACTGCTGGTGCCAAGGCTAGCACAACAAGAGGATCTGCTGGAGGCCCCTGGTCAGCCATATCCAGTGTATGATCACCGTCTGGGAACTGATGTACAACCGGAGGACATCTTGGAGGCATAGCTTTGAAAGATCAAAAGCACACCTTAAAACAGGATTATCAAAGACTGAGAACACTAGAGCACAAAACTGGAATAGGATGAGGAAACATTCAAGTTTACAAAACACAACTACATGGCATGTATAAAAACTACACGGTGTGTTCACTTAAACCATACACATGGACATGTACTCCTGCCACCTCTGGTCGTGTAAAACCCCAACTACATGGTGTGTTGTCCCCACACACAGCGTGTACTTGAACTATATTCCCCTGCCCGAGTCTCTTTACATGGCTAACCCACACGGTCCTCTTAACCCTAGACTACATGGTGTGTTCACTAAGGACACAGCGTGTACTAGACAAGGTTTCGGCAACCCGTGTTGTTAGTTACACGGTCGGCTACACGGATGACCCTTACACGGCATGTTCCGAACAAACACGGCGTGTATAGGAGAAGATAACACCGACCCATTTTGTTCGTGACACGGTCGGGTACCTGGAAAAAGACTACACAGCATGTTCTTTACCAACACGGCGTGTTCTACTCGAGCTTCCCCAACCCGTGTTGTTAGTGACATGGCCGGGTACACGGCTCTATACTACATAGCGTGCACCTACTGTACATGGCGTGTTCCTAAAGAAATTTCCTCAACACCATGTTCTTGCTCACATAGTCGGTGACACGGTCTGAAAATACACGGCGTGTAGTCATAAAGTACAGGCCGTGTATTTTGGGTTTTTCTGGGCAGTAGCTCATAAACTGCACTGAAGCCCAAAAACATAGAAAACAAGGCATGAAGGTGCCAAATTCTGATCTGTGAGTTCCCATACTCCCCACGAACCAAATATTGGCATCCAACACAGTCATATATAAGGAAAACAGGTCAAAGATTCACCAATTTCTGATTCAAGAGGGCCCATAACACCTCAAGAACCAAAATTTGGCATTCATTTAAGCAAAGTACAATACAAACAGTCCTCTATCAAACAGTATGGATTCTATCAAAGCACTTATCATAATATCATGCATAATATATACAAAGTCTATCACAACAACATGCAATCGCTAATACAACCTAGATGGCAGGGCAAGAATGCATATCATGTGATTTATAACATGTACCTATTTGATGCCTGAGATGGAATACCCTCATCTCATCGGGTCGCGACCGAAAGAGAACCATAATAGCAACAACAATAACAACACAAGTCATGTGAATCACTCTAGGTGAAATCATATCAACTGTAAAATATCAAAACCATAAAACTGCAATAAACGAGTTAGTATGGATTTTCCCTGTACACGGGTTAGCTACTCCCGGGCACAGCTTATTACCAAGTACTGAATCCATCCTATCCCTGGATAAAGGCTCTAAACAGTAAATCAAGAGAAAATAATTCCTCTGATACCACTTTGTAACATCCCGGTTCTAGAATCCACCTAGAGGAACCCCGTACCCGGTTGGTCACATGGCCTCAAGCGCATTTCCCCAAATGCTAGAGGCTACCAACTAGCAGCGAGGGCCTTGGGTGTGATAGTGGGGAAACTATGCCCTCATTGGTAGAGTACAAAACAAAAGTAAATAAACATTCAATAGCAGAAGCAATAAATAACCAACAATAATAAATAGCGGAACGCAGTCAAACAAGTCACAATGTTGAAAATACAATAGTACCAAAACCAGTACAAAAGAAAGTAAACAGCTCCTCAGCATCGCAAGCCAAACCTTGGTCCCATGATCTCTTTATCCAAAGAAATCAAGTACCAGAAGTTGAAGGGTTCTTGCCCTTGTCTATACCTGCAACAACATAGTATGTTTGGGCCCAAAATCATGCCCCAAACAGGGTATGAGACTAAATCCCAGTAAGAAACCACCCGAAGATATGTGTCTAATAGACAGTGACTATATGGCAGGTAATAGTACAATAAGCAGTAAACTGTAGAAGAAATAGTAGGTATTAATCAGTAAGTAGTAAACAGGATGATATACAACAGTGATCAATTCACAGAACAACAAGCAGTGGTGAAGCAACAGCTAACACAAGCAGGAAACCCTCTGGGAAGTACTTGCAGTCATCCCCTCTAGTCCTATCCAAGAAGTACCACAACCCTCTGGGCAGTGCACTCAACCTAACCCCTCTGGTTTGGTCATATGAATTTATAAGACTCTCTAGGGAAGCTCACTCAGTCAATTCCCCTTATATTCTAGGGTAGTTAGGGACTCTCTGATGGAGATCACAAGGTCTAACGCTCTTGGTCCAAGGTCTAGATACTCTCTGAGGAAGCTCACTCGGTCAATCCATCTATAGCCTCAGGTATACCACAGACTCTCTAAGGAAGCTCACTCAGTCAATTCCTCCTCTAGCCTGGGAAGGTTTCAAAGACATTCAAACTAGGTAAAGACTCTCTGATGAAGCTCACTCGGTCTACCCTCCTGTAGTCTATAACAACTAATACTCTCTAGGAAGCTCACTTGGTCTATCCCCTATAGTCTATAATGTCCAAGACTCTCTGAGGAAGACCACTCGGTCTATCCCCATATAGTCTATAATATCTAAGACTCTCTGGGAAGCTCACTTGGTCTATCCCTTATAGTCTATAGCACTGGGTTCTCATGGTCCCATGCCAGTCAGTGCATATTAATTCTATAAGGCCAGAGTACACCTATAGAGATACTTGGCTAACAAAAGTACACCTATAGAGCTACTTGGATAAATAGTCTACAGAGCAACAAGCATGTTAACGACATCATTCCGTTCTACGATCACAAGGCATGGAAACAGGTACAACGGCCAAAGTCTAAAGAGACCCAAAGGTTGCAACAAGAACAAAGCATGGGAAAAACATACAAGCACGATAATTATCCAAAAACATGATCAATTTACCTCTACACAAGCATGCAAGTAAGGAAGGAATAACCACAAGGGAAAAAAGGTGAACACGCAATACCCCTTTCATGGGTATTGGTGTAATTTGCACATAAAACTCAAAGACATTGAAAGGTAAGGCACAAACCACCTACCTTGATCCTAGGAGATTGATATACATGAACCACTAGGCTTGATTCTCCTCATAATGGTGTAGATCTACAAAAATTCACAAAATGTTAAACCCATGATAACTTAAGAAAGAGGAGGAATTGGAAAACAAAACTCTAGGAGAAGGAAGAACTCGCCGCTGAGGTTTCAACTCAATCGACAGTGGTCGATTCGGAGAACGGACGGAGGCTCGGAGGCTCAGAGAATATTTGTGGTCGTACGGGTCGCTCTTGGTCGAAGGCACTGGAGAAGAAGACAATTTTGTCGATTAGGCATGACCCTGGTCCATTTAATGAAAAAAAAAATACATGGCATGTACTTCTTGACTACACGGTGTGTACTCTACTTTTTCGTACTCCACTTTAAGCGGCCTCCAATTCACCCCTACACACCGTGTGTGTGGCCCAGACATAGCCATCACACGGCCTGGTGCGGCAAGGGAGTACACGGCGTGTACTCATAAAGTACACGGCGTGTACTTCAAAAATTTCCAGAAACTCCTCTGTTCTCAAAAACGACCAGAAAAGGAAAAACATACCTAAAACGAAGATCCGGGTTCTTACAGAAAGGGTGTGAGTAATACCATTTTATAAGAGAGGAAAATGGTACTTTTGGAAACACCCTATATATTTTAATAATTTCATGATACTATTCCAAGTTCAATGGCTCCAAAGTTTAAAAATAATGGGTTTTGCAGTGTATTTAGTTAAGATAGACTCAATTAATGCTTTGTATAAATTTTTTAAACATGTTATATGGTTTTTACCATTAATCTTTTACATTTTACACTTTTACTTTTAAACTAGGTTACAAAGTTTAAATTAAGTGATTTTATGTTTTTTTTAATATAAAATAACCCATATAACAAAATTTATGAGTTATAGTACTAAATTTAACCAAAATTAAATCTCATTCAATTTATAAATATTATAAAATTAACATTTAAATTAAATAGATAATTTCTAGAAATATTATTTTAGTGGAAAAACAAGAAATTTTGACCATTATGGATTCTTCATCTTATTATTATTGATTAAAAATTAAATGAATGTTAATATATTTATTTATTTTCTTATACATCATATTATATTCATTATTTAAAGGATTTAAATTTAATTGATTTTATATAAATTCCTTGTTATTAATAAAACAATAATTTTAAAGAAATTGTTTTACCATTATCGTGGTAATTAGCATTAATTATAATAATCTAAATTTTACAGATAAAAATGAAATTGGAATTAATAATAATAAGAAAATTATTATCTAAAATATAAGAATAATTTTATAAAATTAACTTTATATTTTTACAGAAATTAATCTTAATGTTAGCACATGTAATACATAAAAATATATTTTTAAGAAAAATGTATTTTAAGATTAAAGTTTATGTATCAGAAAAAATTATCAATGTTGTTAATTCTAATGATATTAAAAAGATTATAATTTTTTAAAATAATATTTATGTTATATTAAAATAAATCCAAAATATTATTTCCCCATGTGTAAATGTAATTAGAGAAATAGATGAAAAATAGTTTTCATAAAATATTACATGATTTTCTAATATGATATTCATAGTATTTTTAAGTGTTAAATTTTAATTTAGAAATATATATCATGTATATCATAAAGGTTTCAATATTTTCTAAGTCATATAAAATTGATAGTATTATAAAAATTAGTATTTTTTACTATTCACTTAAAAATAGATTATTTTAGAAAAATATTAGAAATACAACCTTATATAATTTTGTTGTGAGGAATTCAAATATGAATTTTAATTTATCAACTTTAAATTATAAAATATCTAAATTTATATTTTTAAAATAAAATTCATAATAGAAATAAATCAGATCTTATTGAATATAACCATTTTAATATTAACTCATATTAATTATGTTCTTTCTAAAGGTAATAACTTTTAATGGTTTACTATCTTACTTTTTATTATATAATTATTAATAACATTCTCTTAATATTTTTTGTTTGTTTTTGTGTTGGGTGTAACATGTAATACAAGTTATATAACATCAAATATATTTTAAAGTATCTAAAATATCAGTTCATTACATTCTACCCATTAAATAAATTGAATCCTCATGATTTTAATTATCACATACCAATAGAAATAGTTAAGATCACATAAATTATATAGATGAATAATGATATAATTTCTTGAGAGATATTAACCATAAACTTGGGAAACATATCTCTTTCCTCAAAATAGTCTTATCCATAAAATTAAGTTTCTCTCCAACTGTTTGGGTCAAGATTCCATCATTATTTTGAATCAAGGACCAAATTTTATAATCTATTTCTAGAGGGTGTTTATTATCATCCTTTAATTGATATAGTATCATAGGATAATATGAAATGTTTTTTCTTTACTCTATATATTTTTTCATCTAAGTGGATGGAAACAATCCATCAGTAAAATCATGGTAAAATTATCTAAATAAAGGATAATAAGATTTACACAATGAAAATTATAGAAAATTTCAACTTGGTATAAAATAATTAAACTATTTTAAGATTCCTTTGACAATAAAATCTTTATGGAGGTGATTTAATGATCTTATAAAACTTCTTAGATATATTAAAGTTAATACAATCAAATTACAAAAATCTATTTACACTCCAAATTGAATGGTGCATGTACCTTAAATATCAGGATCCACTTTGGGAGTAGTACTTAAATAGACATTTTTTTCCCTTTTGGTCTCAGAGGTTAGTGATTCTCATTGTCTTAGTTAGTCCTTATATTGGGGAATTGACTTGGATAATTTCCAAGTTCCTCACATATAAGGCATTGAATTCTTAATAGTACATTAGGATGAACTCTATTTATTTCAGTAATATTAACAAAACTATTTATTTACTTATGGAATCTTATTTATCAATTCCCCCCTTTACCACAGATAAAACAACTTATAGATCCTTTGAGATTTTCCCCTGGGTGTCACTTTCTATATTTTTCACAAGAAGGAAATTGAACATTTTTTCCACCATCATCTTCATAACTTGATATTTCATGAGACCTCAACCTTCACTTATTTTGTATATTTGAGACTTTTACCATGTTCGCATTGTTAATAATATTTCATGATAGTTGGTTTATAATAATCATAATGTTTCTCATTCAAATTCCAATTCTGTTGGATTTTCCATTGAGGTAATCTCTACATTGTCCCTCACACCCATGGTTCCTTCCAATTCCACCCATTACTAAAACCAAAATGTTTGGCATGAGTGATGAAATATTAACAATGTGTGGGAATTATCATAATTGTATAATTAATTCAACCATAAAATGTCTTATTCTTTAACATTATCAGGTTGTCCTATAGTTCCTTTACTTCAACCTATATCAATATAAGTTTTACCTAGATAAATTTAAGATGTTTTATCATACACTTATCAACATAATACCTCAAATTAACTAGAAAATCAATCATTTATATTGGTTTGTAAAAATCATATGATAAACCAAAGTATATCCCTTAAGAGTATCTATCCAGGTGTACAGGCTGAGTCCCACTCATTATGTATCAGGGTGATGATCAAGTCAATTATCAACCAACCCTTTTCAGGGAGAATACTGATGTGGAAAAATTATTTAACACTTTGACACATCTATTTTTATTAATTCAATGTGTTTTTTATAAATAATTATATTTATAATGGATAATTTTTAAGTTTGGAACAAATATACTACTAATTTTTATAATGAAAAATGATCATTTTTGGGTGCTTAATTCTTCCTAGATACTATGATATAATTTATCTAAATCTATAGTTCAAAAAAATTGATTTCTAAAATAAAAAATTATGGTAGATGTGAATTTATGTATGGGAATTACAAAAATAAAAAAGAAGAGAAGAATATATCTTATTCCATGCTATTTTATCCAGATCATCTGCATGTTGGTAGGATCCTATAAGTACTTTGAATAAAACTGTCCAGAGTAGAATTTATAGTTTAGAGATATTGATATAGTCATTCCTTGTCAATCCCAACTTTATAATGCATGCTGCTTAAGCTGTTTGTAAAGAGTTGGTCGGTGTCGATGAGGGTGATGCCTCTACCGCCTTTGGGTTCCTCATCTAAAATGAGCTGCAATGAGGGTGCCACCAAGGACTATGTTCACTTGTACTATAAAGTGAACTGATCTACTTAAGATCTCGTGGCCTCTACTACTGGTTGATGTGGTTCTGCCCATTTTCACCAAATGCAATTTAAGGAGGATAGAGATTTCTATTTACAGGGGAGATCACAGAGGGTATGATTATTAGGGTTGAGGAGAGTAATAATGATAGAGAATACATCATTATTGGACAACATAACATATGTTACATGATGTTTGGAATTCAGTGGTAGAAATATAGAATAAAGGTCCAATCTAATATGTGGAAAATCGGCTACATCAATAATTGCATACAACGAGCATAATTCGGAAAACATTGTCAAAGGATATATTTGGAATCGGCTATGTGAAACTTAATTTCGTACATCGGTAAATAGATTTTTAATCCAAAATAGAGATTTAAAAGTATTTGGTTACATCATAGATTCTTACATTGAACAATTGGTTATGTAGGGAAACAACTACATGAAGAAAAATGAATACATAGAGAATCGACTGTGTTGACCATTTGGATAAATGGTCTATTCGACTATGTAGATCAGTTGGATATGTGGCTCATTTAGCTATGCCATTCAGAATAACCTATTTGAAGAATCATCTACCTGAATCATTATACACATCATTCATACAGAGGAACGATCTTATTATTATCCAGTTAGAACTCCTTCCATTCAAACTCATGTGTGGTGGCCAATATCAATTTCATGGAATCATGTGGGAGTTGTTGAGTGAATTTTAAGAGGTAGTTTTCATAAAATAACATGAACTGAAAAAATATATAATTAGGAGGAGAAAAAAAGAGTGAGATGAAGATACGGGGAAAATACACAGGATATTAGAAGGTAGAAAAGAGGAGGTGTGCTGAGAAGAATTCCTTTGTTTTATTTTTGAATCCCCTACTTGGGAAATCTTTTTATTTTTATATCCTTCTTCTCTTAATCTATAAAAAATCTCTTGAATTTAATGAACACCATTTTTGATATGATTGGATAACTTATTTTTGGGGGATAAAGTTTAGTTGGTAGTAATTTTTACCTCATTTAAGTGTTTGAAGCTATAGGAACCAATCCTTTTCTCACTAATCAATAATTTATAGAGTTTAACTCTCCAAACTCAGTTGGAGATTTTTTGGTTTTTATTGTCATAAATAACTTTATTTTTGAAAGTCAAACTAAGAAAAGGATATACCACACAAGGATGGGATACCAAGGAGCTTCAATGTGTGGGTGAGAGTGGCCCTTAGTTGAGAATCTGAAAGGATACATTCACCTACAGACTTTATACTTGAGAAAGTTGTCCAAGCACTTCTCCTAGTCCTACAGTGACTGACCTTGGGTGAGAAGAAAATAAAATAAAAATAAACATTCATAAAAATAAGCCTTATATCCTACTGATTTCACTTGTTTTATCCCATGAAATCCTTCCACTTTCTTCTTCATCTATCTAATATTCTAATACTCCCTCTATTTCTATCCTTGAACTTTATTTCATTAGCTTTATCTCCATTATTTTACTCATTATGCTATTTTCTTATTGATGTTTTCTTTTCATTTTGGTCAAACAATTTTCCTTCTCTTGGATTCAATCCCTACTTTCCAATACACTAATAATTAATTATGTTTTATAAATAATTAATTTCAATGAATTAAAATGACATTTGTATCAAATTTTTTGTGTTGTTGATGGGGAAGGACATGTGTGACTGAAATGAAAAGAAATAAAAGGGGAAACTTTTTGTCATTTTCTATTATTTTGTAAAGGGTTTGAAAGAAAACCCCATAATTGTCTAATAACCTCAAGGAATTCACCCCTAAAATTAATAAACATCTGAGTGGTTTGAAAATTATGAAGAATTTTTCAATGTAAAATTATGAGGAAAACTTTCTCAACCAACCAAATTAGAATCTCAACTAGAAGGAAAATTTTAACCCACAGCCAATAGGAAATTCAATTCTAGATAGAGTAAGGATAAGGTATTTTCAGGTTTTGATAGTATCAAATAACCCAAATTGTATTAGGTATACCTCAATCATCAATGCACACCCCAATTTCTTATGGATGCCTTTTACAATAGTTTGACATGGTATCATCAAACTTTAATTAACCAATATTATGGATAGGATTTATCTAAAAAAACAACTGAGGATATCAATAATATTTTTAATAATTTGGCATAGAATTCCTAGAACAAATGTTCTAGGAGGAGAACTATTGTTATAAAATAAACCAAAACCAACTCTCAAACTAAAGTATAGTCTACTGGTGATTACACTTAAAAGGATCAACATACTCTCAAGGAGTAGTGATTTCATTATGTAATGTTCGGCCATTCACAGTCCTACTGCCCAAACTTTAATATACCTTCCCAAGCCCCTAAAAATGCTATATTTTCTGGATATAGACCTATGATGAAACCAAGATCTAATATATTATCAAATAATTACAACCAAGGTTACTAGAACCATCCTAACTTGTCTTGGAGGGAATAGGGGGTGCTAAGACCTTTTCTACCCCCTTCTTTTCAACAAAATAGGGAACAATTCCAAAAATTCCAACCTCAACTATAATGCGCCGACCCTAGAATCCCATAGTATATGCATTATGTTAATACAATGGCATGATTACAAGGAATCAAATACCAAAGGACCGATCATTTTATAAGCCTTAGAAAATAGATTACATATATGAAATTTACATTACAATTCAGAACATAAAATACAACATTGATGATACTTTGAGAATGCCATTATTCTAATAGATTAACCCTATATATAAATCATAATACACTACTTGTAATCCTAGTAAAATAAGACATAAGAAAGGGGTGAGCTCAGATGCTCAGTAAGGTTAAACAATACAGCAGAAGCTTTCAAAAATAAGCATAAAATTTTAAGGCAAGGTATAAAATTTAAACACAAGCATTTTAGAAAATGCCTTCTGCATAATATGGAAAGAATAAATAAAATAACACCATTTAAATATTCACATTGATATTATACTATTCAAATAATCACATGTAATATCAATAACTAATCACTTAATGAGGGAATACATAATGTCAGACATCATAACCATGATGTCAAGGCCTCGTGAAAAGACCATACATAAATATACCATCAAGGACTTGTGCAAAGACACTAGTTTGTCTCATAAGACCTACTAATGCATCAAGGGGATATAGCGGGCCCCACTCACCACTTACTAAGTCCAATTAATTCCTTTTATGAAAGGGGTAAAACATAACATAAATATTCGTATTAAAACTAGAATAAGAAATGTTAATAATTTAACCATAAACCGTGAATGGTATCAAAATAAAACATCCACAGTCAAATATATCAAAATACCTTCAATACAAAATGGAAGATTGTATCATAATAAATCATCCTTAATTAGCATAAAACCCAATAAAGGATGTTGAAATATATGAAAATAATCTAACAAGTTCATTAAAACTATTTGAGAGAAATATCCCTTTTTTACTTTGAAATCATTTAAAAGTCATGAAATTATAAAATAAAATATTTATTTTTTAAAATAACGTTGTAATAATGTAATGGAATCTTAAAGATGTTAAGGTGTCATGATGGCAGAAATAATTGCTTGCACCGTATATTTTAAAAAAACATTCTTTCCTTAATTTGTCGAAAAAGTCATAAAGTACCTCATTTGAAAAAATAAAGAAAGATCCATTTCAAAACATTTTATAGAAAATAAAACATGGAGTAAAATGACTTTATAAAATTTTCAATTATAATTTGAAATACATTTTTAAGAAACATGTACATGGATGATAAATGTGTTCCAGTAGATACTTATGTATAAACAACCTCGAATAATAACGAGATTGTGAAGTTAATCATTTTTTAAAAACCTTAAAAGATTTAATTTTGAAAACATTGTAATAAACCTAAAAATAGACTTAAATTTTTCTTTATAATCCTTTATATACAAATAAATAAATATTTATGATAATATCAAGAATATTGAAATGGAGAAAGGATTAATTCTTTAAACATTCAAAGTGTCTCATACAACTTTGAACATTTAAATAATAAGCCCAATATCTTCAAATGAATCTTTAAATACTATTAAGATAAATTTATTCATGATATAAAACATAATAGGGGTATTAAATTCACCACACATAACAAATAGGTGGTGAACATGGCTTATATCTCATGAAAATTAAAAGTTAGACGGAATTCCCTTACCTTAAGTCCGATACTCTCCTTATATGTCCAAAACTCCTGTATAATGGTTTTAAATATATTATTAACTTATACCAGAATCATAATAATATTTATGATATTATATATGATTCTTTTATGGATTTATATTACCCGTTTATTAATAATTTCCAAGTTAAAGAAACATTATGGGTAATAATTTCTTTCTTTATCGTACGTATTTTGACTTATTATTATTGATCATATTACTTAGATCATGATTTAATTACTTCCATAATTTTTAACATGATTTATATATCACATATATTCAGAATATAAATATATATAATAGATAGATATATGAAATGTGATACACCATTTATGGAAATGGTAGGTCGTACGTACGCATGAATGTTGTTTTCGTTTTCTTATCATGTTGAATGGAAGTAAGTGAATGAAATATATGTACATACATATATATATATATATATATATTATTAAAATAGAATTATTATTTCATATATTTCATACTTATTAATAATATATATTTTATAATCATTCGTGAATGGTGAATGTGGAATATGAATCTCATCACATCGTGGAGACGGTAAGTCGTACGTACGCATGAGCGACGATATCATTTCTTTAATGGTTAAATGGTATAGAATTGGATGGAACATTAATTTTATAGAAAAAATATCATGTTATATTTATTATTTTCATCCTTTATATACATCTTTATACCCATAAAAATAAAATGTACATGAAAAACAGTTTACACCATGGCATGGAGATGGTAAGTCGTATGTACGCACACTTGGTGATATTGTTTTTTATAGGATGGGTAAAAGGAGGAATATGTTTTCCCATAACAATAAAAACATATAAGAATATATTATATTCTGTAGTTATTAATTTAGTATGGAAAAAACATAGTAATAATAAGTACAAGAATAAAAGAACTTTGAAAGAGGTGATAAAATAATTACATCTTTTTAGGTATCTCCTTTTGATTTTCACAAAAGTACTCCTTAGGATGGATTTATTCCCAAAGTATGGCCTCTATTATGTAGTGAGGAAAGTTTATAGAAAAAATGGGTAGGTTTTGGAAGATTCAAAGGTCTTTGGAGGTGTGACTTAAGAGAAAGAGAAGTTTCCTTTTATAAGAGAGGTGAGTGTCACTTTTGAAAGATCTTAAAATATTAATTTATTATAAATTTATTTTTAGTTTAAAATAGATCCAAAGTGATTTATTTAGAGAATAATATGATTATGGGTCTAAATACTCTAAACCAATGAATTTTAGACATGTTTAGTTCATAAAATTAACCTTATCTTTTGGATTTAACCCTTAGTTAAACAGTTTAACTCTTACCGTGTCTTCTTCTATTTTTACACTAAAGGGTTAATATAGTCACTATAAAATAAAAAACAAACCTCAATTGGATCATTTATTACATATCTGAAATTATCCAAGTTATTTTTCTGAACCATAGATTTTTATGAATTTTATATCATTTAATAAAGTACTATTTATTTTAAAATATTATTTATTTCAATTTTAAAATTATTCAATATTTTCATTTTTAAAAATATCAAAAAAACATGATAACTTTGAGACAATACTTAAAATATGTCACTAACATGTCTAATTTATCTGTAAAATGAGTTTATTTCATTAATTAAGTCTAATTATATTTATTTCAATATTTTTAATTTTATTTACTTGATATCTCAATTAATTAAATAATTACTCCATCATCATTGTGTCACAATTTAATTTATGTATTTAATGTCTGAAAATTATAAATAAATTATCATGATGTATATAAATTTCTTTTCTTTTGAAATACTATTTATAGTTGACCATATCACTTATATAACCTCATATTAAAAATAAAATAGTTATTAAAATTTGAATATGACATTTTTAACTCTTCTTTAAATAAAATATAATAAAAGTCCTAATCAAACACAAGTGACTTAAAAAATCATATTTTCAACATAAGTTTTATTTTGGTCGAAACATACTTATCTAATGAAATTAGAACAAGTTTTAGGGTAATTTTATATTTTTACAATATTATTTTTACCTTTAATAACCCTATTAAACTTTTACCGTGGTAAATAAAATTAAAAAGTTACTATCCACAAAAAATTATTTTTATCCTATTAGATCACATTTTTCATACTGATTACAAACAAGTATGTTGGATTTTTGAAATTCAATTCATAGAAGCAGTAAAATTACATTTAATTCTAATATGTAAATGTGGCTAGAAGGCGGGTAAAAAGATGTTAAAAAAGTTTAATGAATTTTTATATCTAATTATATTATATAAATGATTCTAATGAACTAAATTGGGTTAATATATGAATTATTTATCTATTTTCACTTTAAAATAAATTTAAATTAAAATAATTATTTAAATGAAAAAGTCATTTTTTTAACAATAATGTATTGTTTTTCACTATTCATCAAAAATTGAAAGTTTTTTGAAAAATACCAAAAAATCCATAAGATAATTTTGATATTTTGAATTCAAAAATGAAGTCTAATTTACCAAATTCAATTTCTAAGAGTGTCTAAAATTAATTTTATAATTGTTCACAAATGGACATAAAATGTAGTTCCTTTAAGAAAATAGTGTTTTCTAAACATATAACTATTTTACTGAAATTTATAAATTTCGTTATAAAAATGTTTTATTTATGAGAAAACATTACAAATAAAATTTAAAAATTATTTATTACTATTTATATTATTGTGTTTAATGGATAAGTTATGAATATATCATTTAAATAATTTTCACACTAAAGTGTTGTTTCACATAGACTCAATCTTGCGTGTTAAGCAAGATAAGTCTATGTTGTGTGCAATACAAGTTATTAAGGATAATGTACCATGAAATATCTGGGTGTTACATTCCCCCCTCCTTTAATAAATTTCATCCTCTCAATTTAAACTCTGAATTGAAAACTATGGGTTGGACTTTTCAAAATATATTTATTGAAATCCCACATAGGAAAATGGATTAATAGGACCACTATTTTAAAATAAATAAAGGGAAGTAAGAAGGTCACCATAGATAATACATACTAGGGTTCCATATAGTAAAATATAGATGTGTAAGATAAACATAACCATCAAGTTCTGATGGAGAGTGATAGGGAACATGGTCAAGGAAACATTAACAATCACAAAGCTATAAGTTGGTGATGATCTAAGGGACCATTGGATTCATCTGAAAAGAAATTACTAGAAAACAAATTTTGGTTTTAAGATCCTTTACATATACTTTAATAATTATCTTACTTCATAGAATAAGAAAAAAATTAATAATACTTACTTGACAAGTATAGTTTCATCCTTTAACTAATTTCTACCACAAACTCATCTTTCTCTCAAAAATATTCTACTTATCTTAAACTTATAGGGTTTCAAAAATGAATTTATACTTTATATGTCAGACCATTTAAATAAAAAACTATGTTATACAAACTAGGACAACGTGTAGGCCAATGGTAGGTGATAAATCCTTATTGCACTTCAGTTGTGGGTTTGATTCTCCCAGCCTTGTCTGACGTGATAGGTTATCACCTAACCTGCGGGATGTCTTTTTCTTAAAACTATATTATTATAACATTCCAAACATAATCCTAAGAAATTTTTTAACCATAAAAAATACTTTCCAATGTCCAAATTAATCCATTCCAACCATTAGGCTTATCCAAAATACATATGTCCAAACTCACAGTCCAAAAATTTATAAGGAAGGTCACTAAATTTATAAAATCAACATAACCTAATGCAAATATCTTTTGTCACATACCAAACATGTGAATAAATTCATCATGTATCCTCTTAAATCAATTCAATACCCTAAATTACCTTAAAACCTTATTGTATACGTCCATTAATCCTTATTAATTATGTAAAACATAGATTATTGGATATACTCCTTAAATCCAAAAATGTTGTAAACTCCAATAATGATGGAATAAAAAACCATTAGCTAGTTCCAAGGTAGTTGATAATATCCAATATACATTATCCAAATCAATCATATAATTATTCTAACATCATTATCTTCGTATTATAAATATATTATGGGTTATCTTTCCTTCAACCATATATTTTCCAAAAAGTTTAACTTGCAACTGTGTCACTTTATTTGGTACCATACAATCTCAAATCCATAATGAAATAGTACTTTAGAACAATCCTTATTTATTTCCATAATTCATATAACCAGTTCATCATTGATACAATACTCAAATGACATAATTCTTCAAACCCATAATAAGCACATTAATCATTACTCTTCATTCATGGTAGAAGCATAATCTTGATTGTGATCCATTAGCAGCTTTTGGGGTATATTCCTTTGATTCTTGGGGCATTATATTTCATAGTGCCCCATATTTTTACAGTTGAGGCATTGAACATTGAAAAAAAAATTATTCCCTTGCAATAATGATCTTGGTGTCTTTTTTCTCTACACTTTAAGCAAACTCTTTTTCCTCTCAAGTAGTCACCATGTTGTTTCCTTCCACAATTATAATATTAGGGAAAATACTTCTTTCCCTTCTTCTCTTTATCCAAATTTTTTTGCAGCTATCCTTTTATTCTCATGTTTCCCTCCAAAGACATAATTCATAGGGTATTCTTTACCTATATCATTATCACTTGATATTATGTTCTCATATGATTAAAATACTTGGGAGATTATTTCCCTTATAAATATTGGTTTAAGACCATGAAATATATTATCCTTCTTACTATTTGGATCGAATGCATCAGTGAGGTTCACATTCTATCTACTGGGTTCCATTTCTAAATGACGACATACACTAGGTTAGATCATATCGTAATGTGTAATCCAAAAACTAAAAAAAATTATTAACATAAATTGAAAATTTACATTTATATAGTCTCATAATCATAAAAATGGTTTCTTTGGGGAAAAATTTACTCATAAATCCTTCATAACAATTTTTAAAGAAAATTTGAATTATCCTAAGCATATCCCCTGGGAGTGTCAAACCAGGTGCACAGTAAGGCTCGTTGTCATGTACCAGGTTACCCCGAGTAAATACTAGAACACCTTGTCAGATTTATTACTCCTAGGTACATCTATTCCAGAACCACGTCAACTTTTAGTATCAATATAAGGATATATTTTCTATGAATACCCACATAATCTCTACATTACCATAATTTTAAGATATTTGTCTATACTTATCCTCTAAGTCTATCTTAGGGTTATGATCCCTAATCTAGGTTTTCTAAATCTAGTTTCTAAGGTTTTTTTAAACCTCCCTCTGATACCAACTATAACGCCCTGACCCCAAAAGCCCTCAGTCAGTGCATTATTTTAATACATTGACATGATTACAAGGAATCAAATCCCGAAGGACCCATCATTTTAGCATCCTTGGAAAATCAATTACATACATGAAATTTAAATTACAATTAAAAACATAAAATAAAACATTTATAATACTTTGATAATTCCATTATTCTCCTAGAATAACCCTGTATATAAATCATAATACACTTATTGGCATCCTAGGAAAATAAAACATAAGAAAGGGGTGAGCTCAGATACTCAATAAGTTTAAACAATATAGTAGAAGATTTCATAAATAATAATAAAATTTTAAGGAAAGGTATAAAATGAAAAAACAAGCTTATTAAACATTACCTTCTATATAATATAGCAATAATAAATCAAATAATTCAATTTAAACATTCAATAGATATTATACTAATCAAATAATCACATGTAATATCAATAACTAATCTCATAATGAGGGAATGCATAATGCCGGAAATCATAACCATACTATCAAGGCCTGATTCCAAGACCATAAAAAATATACCATCAATTCCTTATTACAAGACACTAGTTTTTCTCATGAAACCTACTGATACATCGAGGGGCTATAGCAGGCCCCACCCATCACTTACTATGTCAAATGCATTCCTCTTATGAAAGGGGTATAACATAACATAAAAATTCATATTAAAAATAGTAATAGAAATCATAATACTTTAACCATAAACCAAGAATGGTATTAAAATAACACATCCATAGTCAAACATATCATAATCCATTCAATACAATATGGAAGATTGTATCATAATAAATGAACCTCAATTAAGCATAAAATCCAACAAAGGATGTTGAAATAGATGAAAATAATATAATAGGTTCTATAAAAATCTTTTAGATAAATATCCATTTTTACTTTGAAATCATTTAACAACTATTAAATTATAAAATAAAACATTTATTTTTGAAAATAACTTTGTAACCTTGTAAGGGAAGCTTCAAAATGTTAAGGCATCATAACGGCGAAGACGGTAAGCCGTACATACGCACGAGCGATGGTGTCATTTTCTTAATGGTTAAATGGTATGGAATTGGATAGAATATGAATTTTATAGAAACAATATAATGTTATATTTATTATTTACATACTTTATATTCATCATTATACCCATATAAATAAAGTGTATATGAAAAACACTTTACACCACATTATGGAGACGGTAAGTCGTACGTATGCACGCATGGTGATATTAATTTTTGTAGGATGGGTAAAAGGAGGAATATGTTTGTACCATAAAAATAAAAAACATCTCATCATATACTAGATTCTTTATTTATTGATTTATCTTGGAAACAAAATAGTAAAAATAGCTATAAGAATAAAATAACTTTGAAATAGGTGATAAAACAATTAACTCTTTTTCGGGTATCACCTTTTGATTTGCACAAAAGGACTCCATAGGATGGATTTACGCAAAAATTATGGCTTATATGATGTATTTAAAGAATTTAGGAGAGTAAATGGGCAGGATTTTTCTAATCCAAAGATATTTTTAGGTGTGAATTAAGAGGATAAGTGCTCTTTTATAAGAGAGGTGAGGGGCACTTTTGAAAGATCTTAAAATATTAATTTATTATCAATTGATTTTCAGTTTCAAATAGATCCAGAGATTTATTTTGAGGATAAGATGATTATGGTTCTAAATTATCTAAAATAATGAATTTTAGATATGTTTAGGTCTTAAAATTAACCTTGTATTTTAGATTTAACCCTCAGTTAAACAGTTTAACTCTTACTGTGTCTTCTTGTATTTTTACATTATAGGGTTAATATATTTACTATAAAATGCCAAACGAACCCCAATTGGATCATTTATGATATATTTGACATTATCCAAGTTATTTGGATGAAAATTAGACTGTTATGACTTTTATATCATTTAATAAAATAGTATTTATTTTAAAATATCATTAATGTCAATTTTAATACTATTCAATTTTTTCATTTTTTAAAATATCAAACCAACATGATAACTTCGAGACAATACTTCCAATATGTCACTAAAATTTATAATTTATCTATTAAATTTTTTTATGTCATTAATTAAGTCAAATTACATTTATATTAATATTTTTAATATCTCTTATTGGATATCTCAACTAATTAAACAATTACTGCATAATCATTATGTCGCCATTTAATTTATTTATTTAATGTCTAAAAATTATAAATAAAATATCATGATGTATATAAATTCATTATATTTCTAAATATGATTTATAGTAGACCATATCACTTAAATAAACTTATATTAAAAATAAAATAGTTATTAAAATTTGAATATGACATTTTTAACTCTTCTTTAAATAAAATAAAATAAATGTCCTAATCAAACACAAGTATCTTAAAAAGGATCATATTTTCAAAATAATGTTGATTTTGGTCGAAACATACTTATCCAATTAAATTAGGACAAGTGTTAGGGAAATTTTATATTATTATAATATTATTTTTACCTTTAATCACCCTATTTACCTTTAATTGTGGTAAATAAAAGTCAAAAGTTACTATTCAAAAAAAATTATTTTGATCCTATTAGAAAAAAAAATCATACTAATTACAACCATGTATGTCATATTTTCAAACTTCAGTTCACAGAAGTGGTAAAATTACGTTTAATGCTAATTTATAAATGTGGCTAGAAGGCGGGTAAAAAGACGTTAAAAAGGTTCAATGAATTTTTATATCTAATTATATAATAAAAATGGTTCTAATGACCTACATTGGGTTAATATATACATTATTTATCTATTTTTACTTTAAAATAAATTTAAACTAAAATAATTATTTAAATGAAAATGTCGGTTTTTTAACAATAATGCAGTGTTTTCACTATTCATCAAAAATTGAATGTTTTCAAAAAAATACCAAAAATTCACCCTAAACTAATTTTGATATTTTGAATTCAAAGATGAAGTCTATTTTACCAAATTCAATTTCTAATATTTTATAAAATTAAATTTATTATTTTTCAAAAAAGGACATAAAAAAAGTTCCTTTAAGAAAATAGTATTTTCTAAACATATAACTATTTTACCGAAGCTTATAAATTTCATTATAAATATTTTTATTTATGTGAAAAAATTATAAATAATATTTAAAAATTATTAATTACTATTTATATTACTATATTTAATGGATAATTTATGGATATATCATTTAAATAACTTTAACAATAAAGTGTTGTTTCGCAGAGACTTAATCTTGTGTGTTACACAAGCCAAGTAGGTGTTGTGTGAAACAAAAGTTATTAAATATAATGTACCATGAAATATGGGGGTGTTACATAAACCAAGGGATGATTCATCCAGTTTACAAGATGAATTTAATGGAATGTTTTAGAAACTTATGGGTTAGTTTGATGAGAAAAAAAGAGATAAGTGGTTTTGATAAGACAAAGCTGGAGATTGGGTTCAAAAATCTATAGTTACAATTTGGAAAGCCAGTCATAAATGATAGACCTATATACAAGGGGTATCTACTTAGTAACACCAAGTCCAATCCAAAATAAAATTCCATGGTATTCACCACTGGAAGTGGGAACCAAACTCATCAGGAAGTCACAATAAGACAAAAATGGATTCCCATGAAAATTCTGTTGAACTTGCTGAACCCACTTTGGAATCCACACAGCCCAAAAATTTGGATATCTAGGATAAGATCTAGTCAGATACCACTTTACCTATTGAAAAATCATATGAGGAAGACCTAAAAATAAATAACACTAAAGGTAAGAAGCTAATTATAGAGTAATATAATAGGATTCCTCCGGTAGTGAGGAATTTTTCACTAACCATTTCTCATTCCTCAAAGAATAAAAATGGATAACCAAGACTCTGAATTGTTTAAGTTTATAAATGTTTCCAAGAAGCTGAATATTGATATCAATTTTCTTAAAATGCTTATTCATATCCCTTCTCATCTAAAATATATCAAAAAAATTATTCAAGTAAAAAACGTTTGGAGGAGTTTTCTACCTATAATGTCATGGAAAAGTGTACTGCAATCTTAAAAAATAAAATACCTCCAAAGCAATGAGATCCATGGAATTTTATTATTCCTTACACTTTTGGTTATAGGATTGTTTAGTTTAAATTCATGTGTAATATTGGAGCAAGTATCAATTTGATTCCCTTATCACTATTCCAATAGTTGAGGTTTGGAATTCCACAACCAAAAATAGTTGATTTGAATCTTGTGTATAGATCTATTTCCCACCCCATTATAAGGTTCAATGACTTGCTTATGGGAGTGGGAAACCACCTTTTACATGCTAAATTTTTCATTTTGGACATGGAATATGATCAATATACTCTTATTATTCTTTGAATACATTTTCTTTCCACATGGGGAGATTTCATTTATGTTTCAAAGGGAAATATAATTTAAAACTTTCCTGACTAGAGATAAGAATTCAATGTTTTCAAATGTCCAAAAGAACCACCCCAGAACCATTTTATACCAAGTGAAGAGTTTTTGAATGTTAATGAATTTATAGAGAAGGACGAAGAATAATTTTTAAGGATTATTAAAGAAATCAATAATACTCCTAATTTTCTTGTAGAAACCGATATGGGAGTCAGTTTCACCAAGGATGATGATCCCCAAGATTAACTTGAAGGGTAATTCCTAGTTCACTTGGATGTATTTGCAAAGGGTTATATTTTGACCTCATTGGAGGAACCTTCATTTGGAGAGTGTTTGTCTGACATTATCAATAATTAATAACATGATTTTTACACCTTATTTTTCAAGATACAACATAAAGAACTTGTACTCCCAATCCTAAGTGTCTACCTTCAATCTAGGTCCCACCAACTATGAAGTTCAAACCTCTTCTATCACATGTAAAAGTATGATTTTCTAGTGGAAGAATCTACTTTACCTATCATCATTTCTTTAGCCCTAGAGGATTTTCAAGAGGATAAGCTACTTAATCTTTTTAATAAGTTTAAATTTCTTATTGTCTAGTCTATTTCATATATCTATGATATATGTCCATAATTTTTCATGCATAAAATACCAATTAAACCTGACCACAATCCTAGAGTATAATCATAAAGAATATTAAATACAAACATGAAAGAGTTCATTGGAGAGGAAGTCACCAAGCTGTTAGAAGTTGGTATAATTTTCATTATCTTTGATAGCCCTTGGGTGAGTCTGGTTCAAGTTTTCCCTAATAATGGGAGTTTCTCAATTTAAAAAAATTATAAGAATGAAAAAATTTAAGTCAGAAAGGTTACCAAGTGGAGGGTCAGTATTGATTATCTAAATCATAACTCTACCACCAAAAAGGTTCATTTTCCAATGTCATTCCTAGATAAAATTCTTGAATTTATTGCTAGAAATGAATTTTTCTTCTTTCTAGATGGCTATTTAGGTTACAATTAGATTCCCATAGCCCCAGAAGACCTAGAAAAGACCTCCTTTACTTTTCCTTTTGATAAATTTTATTATAGAGGATTCCCTTTGTCCTATTTAGTGATCCTGCCACTTTTGAGTGGTGTGTGATGGATATATTTTATGACATTATTGAGAGGATTGTTGTGGTGTTTTTGGATGACTTTTCTATCATTGGTTTTGATTTTGAGATTTTTCTGGAGAATTTAGAAACTACATTACATAGATGTGAGGAGACAAACCTAGTCTTAAACTATGAGAAATATCAATTCATGGTTACATAATGAATTTTCCAAGTCCATAAATTTTATAAGTGGGGAATTAAATTAGAAAATTCAAATATTTAAGTGATTCAAAATCTTTGACCTCTTGAAAATGTAAAATCCATTATAATTTTCTTAGGAAATACTAATTTTTACCAGAGATTCATAAAATAATATTCTAAAATTATTAGGTCACTTTCCTCATTATTGGTCAAGAATAAACCTTTTTTTATAACAACTATCAAAAATCAATTAACTTTTTGAAGGAGAATATAACATCTACACCAATCATTATTAACCCTAATTATAAAAAATCATTCGAGGTTATGTGTGATGCTAGTTATTGGGTGGTAGGGGTAGTTTTAGGTCAAATAAAAGAGAAGTGGTTGCATGTAATTTACTATGCTAGTAGGTTTCTTGATGATTCAAAGAAAAATTATTTCACCACTGAGAAAGAGTTGACTGCTGTTATGTTTTCCTTGGATAAGTTTTTGCAATACCTCATAGGTTAAAAATTAATAATATCCACTAATCATTATGCTCTAAAATATGTTTTAACTAAAAAATAATCAAATTTAAGATTTATGGGGTGGAATTTTCTATTACAGTAATTTTATTTGGTCATTAAATATAAAATAGGTACTAAAAATTTGGTAACTTGCCACTTTTATAGGTTACCTAAAACCACAATTCAAACTACTGATCCCATAGAGATCAATACTTCCTTACCTAGTGAATAGTTGTTTACTTCATCTATGAAGCAATCTATCTGGTTTGTAAATTCTTCCAACTTTTTAGCTATTAGTGTCATGAAAAAATACCTTTCACATAGTCAGGGGAGGAAGTTCATTATAGATCTTAAATATTACTTTTGGGGTGATCCATTTCTTTTTCAAAGGTGTTTTGATGGGATCCTCATGATGTTTGTTCCTAATGATTAAATTATTACTATTTTAGAGAGTTTTTACTCCTCTCATTGGGGTGGACACCACAGGGGAGAGAGAACTACCCAAAAGTTTATCTAACTTGGTTTTTACTAGGCAGCCCTATTTAGGAATGTAATAAGTTTGGTTATAATCTATTATAAATGTCAAAGGTTGTAAAATGAGGATAGAAAATTGGATTTTCCATAGAAAGAGATTCTAGAAGTTGAAATTTTTTATGTTTAGGGATTAAATTTCATGGGTCCATTTCTATATTCTTATTCTAATAAGTATATTCTTGTGGTTTTAGAATATGTCTCAAAGTAGGTTGATGGAGTTTCACTTTCCAACAATCTTTATATTAGTATTTTTAATTTTATCAAGAATAATATCTTCTCTCGATTTGGTTTGCCAAGAGCTTTCATCACATATATTGGTACACATTTCAAGGACTTTAAATTCAAATCATTAATGGAAAAGTATGGATATGTTCATGGAACTGGTACTACCTATCACTCACAGTCAAGTGGGAAGGTAGAGGACTCAAACAAATAGATAAAAAAAATTGGATAAAAATATGGGTAATTAAAGGAAGGACAGGTCAATGAAGTTAGATAAGGAATTATAGGCCTATAATAAAACTTATAAAACTCCTCTCAATATGTCTCTTTATAGTATCCTATTTTTTAAGTCATGTCATTTTTCTATAGAGATTCATAATAAATAATTCTGGGTGGTTAAGGCCTTCAACTTTGATTTCATGTCTACTGGAGAAAAGATTTTGTTAGAGTTAAGTGATCTGGAAGAAATTCACAGAGAGTATTATGATAATTATAGAATTTATAAGGAATTATCTAAGGATTTACATGACCCTATAATTAAAAATATAAAATTTGAAGTTGGATAGAGGGTCTTTCTGTTTAACTCAAGATTGAAACTATTTCCTGGTAAGATTTGTTCCAAGTGGTCAAGCCCATTCACAATTTCAAGTGTGTTGGTAATTGGAGTAGTGGAACTAATTAGACATGAAAACTAACCATTTATGTTCAATGCATAAGAAGTGAAACATTATTTTCAAGGGTATCCCAAGGGTGTGGCTACCATCCTCTCTCTTCAATAATGAGTTCATTTTTTTATAATGGAAGACTATAAACTCAGTGCTTCATGGGAGTCAACCCATGGTTTCATGTGTTAACTTTCCCATTTTTTTATTGTTCATTTTTCATTTTCACTGCTAATTTATGCTATATTCTACCTCCTATTCTTGAAGATATATTTCTTTAATCTAGAGTGTGTGATTTCTTGAGGGGGCTGGAAGTATTCATGACTGATCTCTGTAAATCCTACCCTTTTCCATGGATTTTTTAGTTCTAATTTTTCCTATTAATTTCTACTTACTGATGGAAGCTAAGTGTGGGGGTCCCTCATGGTGTTTCTACAATTTGTTTTTGCTAATTTACTATGTATCATGATCCACATTTAATTGCATGAAAACACATTTTATTCATACTATAGCAATAAAAATCAATAACTTTCAGTACCAATGTTCTTTTTTAAATTGTAAATGTGTAAATAGTTCTATCTTTGAACTCTCAATAAACCCTCTCTATATTATTTTCAGAACTAAATTGATATATCACTTTTTTTTCACTATTTTCCACTTTAGAATTCAACATTGGGGAAAATTTTGGGTTTTAAGTGCGGGGGAGAAGGGTCTTCACTATGTGATTTAGTTGTACTTTAGTTATGCCACATCAAAAACACCCCATGTTTGAAAAATTTTGAAAAATATCTCTACTTCTAAAAAATTAAACATTTTTTTGTCTATGTAAATATGAATTTGAGGGTTCTCACGATTCAAAAAATAAGAACACACAATGTTTTTCCTAGGGGGAAATTCCTTGAACTATTTAAGGGGATTACATTGATTTTGAAATTACAGTGATTGGGTGATTATTGAGTGTTTTTTTCTATTTTTTTATGGAAATATTTCTCAAATACTTGGAAAAGGAAGATTGATAGATTATACTCTTGTTTAATTGAAACTATAACTTTAGGAAGCTTTAACTTGAATTTTAACTTAGATACTTATCCTAGTTAACATGGAACACCTTTGGGAGCCAACCCAATCAAGAAGTATTATAAAACCTTAGAATATGGAGTAAAATGGGAAATTGGGATCCCATGATGGGTATCTCAGACAAGGCAACTCAGTGAGATTTTGTAAATAAATCCAAATCAATAAGTGTTATGCACAGTGGTTTTCACACATTCATGGTTGGGAAAATTGAAATAAAGTAACATTGTCAAAAATGAGCTCATGAATATGAGGGGAATATTTAACCTATATGAACAAAGGTTAAATTGATTTATAAGAACATATTTTCAGTTGTATCAACAAATTGGGAAGCAAAATATTGGTTTGAGGAACCTAGGGAAGTTTTAAAGTTTTGGTTCCTTTTGTTATAGATCCAATTCTACTTGTTTCTATCTGGTATTTACTCTTGGAACTATGGTTTTAGTTTCTATGGAAGTTAGGCAGTGTGATGAACTTACATAGGAGGCAATAAAATCTCTTTCAATGGATGACTTGGTGCCCCCTAGGCAGGTTGTGTAATGTCCCAATGTTTTATCAGTGGAATTCCCTTATTATAATTATGTATTATAGTATAATCACAAAATATTACATATAGAACATAATAAAAACTTTATAAATGAAGAATTAGTTAAATAAAAGGTATCTCTAGAAGTTAAGGAATACATACCGATTAAATAGTAACTTAACCTTTGGAATAATAATGTCACCCTTATGAATAGTAAATCGGCCAATGTAATAGTAACCTCAGCAATTAAAGTATAAATAAAATTTATCCATCTTATAGGTGTAAATATGATATAATTATATCATATTATAAGTAAATAAATATTTTAAAAATTAATAATTAAGTGTTGGAATTTTTGTAAGTCATGTATATTTAATTACAATTTTATGATTAATTTAATAAATTAAAAGAAAATTTATTTTAATAAAATGTATTGATAAAATAATATTTTTATGTCTTAGGATTATAATATAATTTTATAATACCTTAATTAAATTTTCAAAGTGTTAGAGAAGCAGTTTTAATTTTAAAATGTTTATTTTTCAAGTAAATTGTGATTTTAATTAAAAATTAAATTACTCATATTTAAAAATTATTTTCATAAAATTGAGTTAATTTTTTAATTATATACATCAAAAAATGGTTAGGGTGGATTATTGGTATTTTTCTGAATTACTTGAATTTTTGTGAATAGTGAAATATGGTAATTTACGGTATATATTCATTATAAGATAGATTCACTATTCGTTGAGTCATAACTGATGTAAGAACCATTTGTTTGAACTCACATGATATAATTACTATATTTATTCACAATAATCCTCACTATTTCTTGTCTTAATCAAAATAATAAACTAATGAATAGAATAATAAGAAAACACCCCTCGCCTCCACTATAAATACCACCCCTCACACCCTCTTCTCCTAATACCTATCAAGCTTTGATCCTTGCCTAAATTATGATCAATACACTTCCCTAAACCCTTCCCCATGAAGTATCTCTTGGCATCATTAAAATACCAAGCATAGGTTCTTGGAGGAGGATCTCAAGAGGAGAATTCAAGAGGTAAATCCTCTCTCTTTTTCTTTTAATTTCCTTTCAATTTCAATTTCTTTTATTATTATATCCTAAAATCCCTTAATCCAAATGAAATAATAAGTCCAGTAACTTATATATACTATAATTATATCATGTTAATGTAAGATCCAACATTAAACTTCTCCCTCTCTCTATTTCATCTTAAAAATGAAATTATCGCCCGTGATGTGTCAATTTACCGACATCGTGGGTGATGCACTTTTATTTTCCTTAAACATATTCAAAGATATTAATATGGAAATTAAATGGTTTAAAATATATTTTAAATTTTATTTTATAACCCTTTTTATGTTCTGGAAATAACTTATACTCATAATACTAAATGATAAAACAAAATGAGTTCGTCGTGTTCGAAAAAATGCCAAAATTAACCTAAAACAATCATCATTAACTTTTATCTAATGAATCATCATCATGGTATATAAAAAAATCCTTTGTAAGATCATTTATGATTCTTGAGGATAATTTATAACATATAATAATAATTTTGGATATTCATCCTCATTTTAAACAAACTTTCATTCATGTATACAAACGAACCAATCATGAAAACCGTGAAAATGAATACTCTTGAACGACGATATTAAACTCTATAACTCATCAAAAATCCCATAAAAGAACATAATAAATCCATAATGAATCATATTGATTTATAAAAGGTTATTAAATTGTTAATTAATGAATCTAAAGTGAATATATAGGATATTAATATGAAGGAAGCTTTCGACAAAAGGTAAGGGGAATTCTCAAACCCAACTCTCTTTCTTTAGGTTTTCTCTATTTCACTCGATTTTTAGTATGGTTATCCCAAAAAATCATTTATTCATAATTATATTACCTTTTCCTAGATATAAATTTTTTCCACTAGGGTTTATGATAAACAAAATTCTTTATAAAAGAACTCTTCTTTCAAAAAAAACACACCTTTTACTTCCACTATGACAAAATACCCATTTAGGAGCAGTTTTTTTATATAGCGGCAGTTTAAACCGCTGCCAGATGGTTCTGTGATGCTTTCAAAAAACCTTTGATAAAATTTGTGTCAGTATTCAACACACGGCGGTTCTTTCCACTTAGCAGCAGTTTCTAGAAAGTGTCGTAGAATGCAAATTTCGCAGCGGTTTTTATAGTTTTAGCGATGGTTTTCGCTTAAAAAAATAATTGCAATCTAGAGGCAGTTTTTAACCGCTGCTAAATTGTGAAATTTTTATTGAGAAAAACTACCACTAAAATGGATAAAATTACCTCTAAGTAAAAAAAATTCATATTTAGTGGTGGTTTTAACCACCATCCTATAAATACCATAATATAGCGGCGGTTTAAACTGCCGTGAAAAAAACTATATCTAGCGGTGGTCTAAACCGCCGCTAAATCATGTATTACAAAAAAACAAGCTGCAGGTTCTGCATCCCCAGAACTTGTAGCCAGAACAACACAATAGTAACACTAAAAATTTTACCAAATCATCAAATATATCATCAACGTACAAGGAAAACAACACATGTTAAAACTAAATAATCAACGTACTTTGGTTCTCACCAAAACATAAAGAATAAACACATTGACCAAGGAAAGAAACACATTGAAAGAAATAAAACATGTATCTATACATTTAAAGAATAAAAAAAGACACAACACATTAAAAGAATAAATAATACATAAATACATTGAAAGAATAAGTAATACTTTTCTCAATACATTTAAAGAATTAATAAATTTCTCAATACATTGTATCAATACATTTCTCATTGAAAGTACGTTGATTATTTAAACTATTACACAACACATTTCCAAGGAAAACATAAATTTAATACATTTAAAAGTAGCTATAAATAATTAATGTACTTTCATTAAAATGAGCCTTCACATGTTAAAACTAAATCCACCAAAATTACAAATAAGATAAATTAATTTAATAATAAATAAACAATTCTCAATATGAAACCATCCATCATGAATACCATTTTCATGAAAAGGGTCATTAATGATTCAAAACAAATAATAAATGCTTAAATAAAATAGAAATCACCCTAAATATCCATAAATGATCTAAACTTCCACAAGCAATGATTAAAACTGACTTGGATTTATACAATGGGTAAATACTTTATGAAATCCTAGGACTTCTAACACTGATCCCACCCCTTGATGAGATCACAAAAAAAACATAGATGCCTCTATGTGCCTATTCCGATAAGAATCTACATAGTCCAAGTTACCCAATTAAATCCCCATAGTTTATCCAAGACTAACAAGACAGAGCTCAAAAAATAGTGCTCATGCACAAATAGAGCACAAAAATCTCCCAAAAGGGAGATCACTCAACACATCAAGATTGAGATCTAACCAAGAAGGTGAAAACAAGAGGATGCTAATTGAACAGAGGGTATGATAGATAGGGGTTGTCCTATATGTTATAGGCTTGAGATTTCACTGTATGGATAAGTGATATAGGACCTTAGTTTGGTGAGAGATAACATAGAATAATCCTTGGTTAGTAGTACTGGGTTATGATGTGGGATTTGGAAAAGGTTATAGACTTTCCTATAATGGCTGGGGTTAGATTGAGATCACCGTCTTGGAGAAAACCATCGGGTTTTGTGTCATGAATTGACCTATAGGGACCCTACTTGGGACACCAGTAAGCTGAGAGTGACACCACATGGTCACCCCCAATAGTTGAAGGGCTAGTGACAAGCACAGAGTAAGAATATCACTGAAGTGGGAGGTTGTATCCTATTATACGTGAACACACACACACACACAACTCCATGAAATAGTGCATAGGTATAATAAAATAAAACCTATCAGTGTAAAAAATTCATGTAATAACCTCTAGGAAATACATCATAATGAGATAGATAAATATATAGGAAAGTAAGAGGGTAAAATATATGCCTAACCAAGAAGAAGGAAAGTAGTTACCAATCTAGAAACAACTGAAAGCAAAAGAAAGAGTAGTTCCCAACTCAAGATCCCTAAGTCTGACCACCAAACATGGTCAGTGCCTCTACTTACTTCTATGTTCCAGAGATACTAGGTCCACTAGGGACTCCATCTACCAGTTGTCTGTATAAGAAAAAAAATCATCCATGCAAAGCCCGTGTAGGTGTGAGTATAAGCATATTAGTAAGGCACCATGAAAAAAAGTGGGAAATAGTAGAATATAATAGTCATATCAAACTATATGTAAAAGAGAGACAAGAAACTAAACATCATATATGATCATAAAGAAATTTCAATATTCATAGCCAGTTGAAACACAACATATAGACACATGGTTATACAACACATATATAGAGAACCCGTTGTCTCGATCCCTTTTAAAATATAAGAAAAAGATAAAAAAAATACCCACATTGTATGTAATTATACATGAAAAAACCCTCTCCACTAATCATTGTCCAAAAATGAACTCTGCTCGTCACCCTCTCCATCTACATCTCTATTTTCTGCTACCAGCACCTATAAGACAATTATATTGAACATTAAACAATTTTTTATATTTATATTTAAACTTAAAATCAATTAAAAGTTTATGAACTAAATGATTTTAAAGTTTTTTGATTTACCTTCTCACCACCAGTCATCGCTGAAAAATACCTAGGGGAAGATCTGGTAGTCTTCATATATAAATCAAACAACACTTTCTTCAAAATAGATATCTTATCCCCATGTTCCTCAATTTTATTTTTCATAGAATCAATATTTCTCAGAGCATCTTGTGGTAGGGAGTTACTACAACTATGAGTAGCTGCACTTTCAATCCTCTATTTCCTACCAAATACCTCAGATAGTAATGGTCCCAAACTCATCCCACACACATGACCAAGATGCTCTTTCCTAAGAACATTACCAACTGGGTCATCCTGGGAGACTGAGTAGGACTGTGTGGGATTTACATCCCAATGTTCTTGAATTTTTACCTATAAATCAAATATTATTCATATTAGAAGCAATATATATTAACATAGTTACAATTGATAATATGTTATTATAATTAAAAATTAATTCATACCACCAACTTCTTTGGAAGGCTCATTAACAAACTCCCATCATATTTTGTATGAACATTCAACCACACTTTTGTTCAGGATGTTTGGTGGCTAAAACTCTATGACGGCATTAAACAGAGATAAATCAAAAATTTAATATATTAAATAGATCAAATTTTCTAATAAATATTTAAACAAATGAAATGATTAACATATTTGATCGGAGTTTATAAAAACTCTTTGACCCCGTAGTGTGAGTATAACGCTTCCTCTTGGAATTCCTGACATTTAATCAAATAAAATTATGTTCAGAACATATATTTTGAAAATTTCATGTAGAAAAAATAATAGAAATGATAACTGATTCACAGTACTAAAAAACAAAATATACATAACAATGATAATTAATGACTTCACAAATGACATAAGTGGTTGATAAATAAATGGATAACTACACATACAATCATTTTCTCCGCCAAAAATGTCGGTTTCTTGCTCCATAATTAATTAATCTGCTTAAACCACTCTTGAAATACTAATATTCTTAATATCTTGATGGAAAAATATGCCTGTTTCTTGTTGTTGATGGGATTCAATGTCAGAGGTCAAATCTTTCACTTCATTGCCCATATCATACAAGACTCTTTGTTTTACGTTCTCAACTAAACTCTACCCTTAATCCATGAAATATTTCACATAATATACCATTTTTCTTGTGATGAAAAAATATACAGATCATGTAGTTAATGGTCACCAACATCCATCAAGCGAGAGAAGTTTAAAGAAGTAAATTGCAAGGAATCTCTTTTAACACCCCTGATAATATCCACCCAATTGCATTTGAATAAAACAACTAAAAAATGTTTTTGGTAGTTTAATTCAATAATATCAGTCAACTTTCCATAGTATTCCGCTTTAGAAAATGTAAATATTCCACTATTCTATGTTTTCAAACCCTCTTCCCGATCAACTATACATAATCTAAAGACATTCACATTGTAAGCGTCGAACTTTCTAGCTTGTTTTAGAGGACCTCGAGCAAGAAGTGTAAAATCTTCTGAAAAATATGCTCGAGTATTAGTATTCATGATCTAAAAAAATTAATATGCATTATTATATTTACAAAATATAAGTATCAACCTAATATCTATATTGATTTCAATATTTATGAACTTACATGGCATTCAAACCATTCTAAAAAATCTTTATTAATTGATTTTGTTATGCCTTTCTCATTTTGTGTTCATCCTATCATTCATATTTTTTTTTGTATCCTCAACTATTCAATAAATGGATTTGTAATTTCACTATTCAGCAGCACATATCTATGTGCCTGTAATAATTTCATTTCTGTTAGTGTAACATTTGAGCTCCTCCCAACTGATCGACCAACAGCAGGAAATATTTTTGATTTCCCATGTATTTCAGATTGAGTCGATGTGTCTTCAATATGTCCAACTCAATTGAATATTGTCTCAATATCATCCAAGTATATAAAACAAAATTTAATACACTCCTCTACCAAATTTCCTTCAGAAATAGAGCCTTCTGGTTTATCTTTATTTTTCACGTATAATTTCAAATGCCCAAGATATCTATGAAATAAAATAAAAAAACATAATTATGTATTTAATGAAGTTCCAATAATTGTTTACTGAAACAAAAAACATATAAATAAAGTACCTCTCAATTGGATACATCCATCAATAATGTATGGTGCCTCCTAATTTAGCTTCCTCAACCAAATTCACAGTTAAATGGATCATGACAGTAAAAAAACGAATGAAAGATCATCTCTATTGCACAAAGTGGCAATAAAAATCTCACTTGAAGGTTTTTAAGATGAAATAGATGTAGAGTTTTCTCACATAGTTGTCTGAAAATGTGCAGAATTTGAGTACAATAGTAGTAACCTTTTTAGGTAATAATGTACGCAATGCCAATGAAAGTAATTGTTGTAACAAAATATGTGAAATGTGGCTTTTAAATCCATGTAACCTACAATGTTTAAAGTCAAAAAACCTTGAGATGTTACTTGAATACCCATCAGATACCTTCACATGCTTTAAAATTTGAAGTAATGTATCTTTATCCCTATTTTTCATTGTAAAAATTTTTGGAACATACTTTCCATTATCATCTGGCCAAAGATCACGTTTTATGTTCATTGCTTGTAAGTATTTCCAAGCATTGAGATGATCATTTGACTTTAAAATATCATTAAGAAATTTGAAGATAAAATTATCAAAAACATTCTTCTCAATATGCATCACATGAAGATTATGCCACAACAAATTAAATTCCAAATACATAAGTTTGAAGAATATACTTTTTTATTTCATTTTTGTGTTCTGATTTCACTTAACGATTCACTTAAAACTCATTTCCCACTATCATTCAAATGATGGACCTTCCCCAATTCTGTTTCAAAATTTCCAAGTTTTTCCAATATTTCATAACCTATTAACAACTTTGGAGGTCGTCTACAATCAATGAAATCATTGAATTTGACTTGTTCATCCAAAATCTATGAGATGTATCAAGAAATATTTTATGACACAAGAAGCACCATTTTCTACTGTGAGGTAGTCGTTCGGGCTCAAAATCAAAGTTACAAATAGGAAAATAAAAACTTGTATAAGTGTTCTAACTAGCTAAATTCTCAAGTCTAGGGAATTCACTAATGGTCCACATTAGAGAAGCTTGCATTTTGAACATTGTTCTAGAAGATGCATCATATGTATCAACACTCTTGCTCTATAACTCCTATAATTCTTCAATTAAAGGCTACAAGTAAACATAAATATCATTTCTGGGCATTTTTTTCTAGGAATAATCATCGAAATGGTAAAATACATTTGTTTCATACATATCCATAGAGAATTCCACTTCATGTATTCGACAGTTTTCGATGACATGAATAATCTTTGCAATTGAGGATTTAAAGGAAAGTAACACAAAACCTTTTCAGGTGTTTTCATTTTCTTCTTATTCATGGTAGTATATTGATTCATACTTTCATCATCACCCATAGACTTCCATCTAGAAGAAGAAAAAAAAATTAATCAGGTATGCTTGAATCATCTCCTCAATAAAGCATACAATCATTGGGACACACATGAATTTTTGTATAATTTAGACCAAGATTGTTAAAAACTTTTTTCATATCATAAAAAGACTCAGGGATATTTGATTCAGGAAATTCGTCATGAAATAATTCCAATATCATGGACATTGACTTATTTATAATTCCACATAGGCATTTGATATGGTACAAATTCAGCAGAAAAGAAAGTTTTGAATATTTCAAACATTCACTATACAACTCTTGATTTCCATAATAAACTAAACCATGAAACTCATATATATTATCATTGAAGTTTTATCTTACATTAGTCTCCACAAAATAAAGAGGAGGATCCAATGATATGTTACAATCTTGATCTGGTTGTCCTATAGTCTCAAAAACATCACTTGTCATGTTGCTATTTGTAGCACCCTCAACTAGTTATCCTGATATGTTTTGATGTTGGTGTTAGTGTATTTCAATGTAGAATGCATCATTTATAAGTTTTTTCACTTCATTGTCCATTTTCAATGAATTTGGGAGCTCATTATTTGGATTAACATCAGTGCTCAACCTTTCTACAACGTTCGATTCTCTAGGCCAAATCCAACAAAAATATTGAGCAGGAAATTACTTTAATATCAAGTGTTCATAAACTTCATCTCTCTTAAAACATATTTTAAATTTACATTTAGGACATGGACATATAATTCTCCCATAAACAGATCGATTGGAAATTTTAAAATCTAAAATCTTCTCCAAACCCTTAGCATACTATGGTGTGTTCCTCAGTAATGTGATCCAACTTTTATCCATATATATCATAATGTGCCTACACATTATTAAAAAAAATTAAAACAAATAACTATTACTAAATAGTAAAATTGATTCATATATTCTAGTTGAAAAAATATGAATATTATAAATAAGGTTTTTCTATATAAATACACAAGAAGGTATCAAGATTCAATTTTCGTGACTCCTCAAGTTCAATCACCAAAATTATAAATAATTATATTTATGAAGGGATTGATCATGTAACATAAATTCCTTGTGGTTAAATACTTTTGAATATAATATGTAAACATAGTTTAAAACATAAAAGAATATTTTGAAAACATTTTTAACATTGACTTAAAATAAAGAGATAATATTTCCTTTATAGGATTAGGCTCACCCTAGTCTATTACAGGACATAACTGACCTTTTACTTTTGTATGTTCAAGAAAAAACCCAATATTTTCTAAGGTGAAGACCTAACCTATCACTCAGTATTTTGTAGGTGTATAAAGAACCTAGTTTATTCTACAAGATGGAAAAACCTTTTTTATTACCTTTTGATCATGTAAGAATAACCATACACTACCTTTTAAATGTACATATAACCATCTGTGAAATATGAATTACAGAAACCTATGAAAAATAATAAAACTATTTGGATAATTAGAATATTTCGATGAAGAAACTGGTGTAGATTAGTGAACTTCGACCCTTCTTTAATTGATACAGAACAAGGAAATATAGGGAAAATAGAAATACCTCAACAAATCAGTATAATGAATCCATGAATTTCTAAATGTATTTCTTATTCATTATCCAATTCTTTCCTTATCTTCTATTTATAGACAAAACAAAAATGGATAACATTCTTTTAAAATCTATTGAATCTTCTACACATGGGTGTTTCCTAATTCTTCATCATATATTTAAAACCCAACTGTTATAAATTAAAATAGAAACATATTACTATTTAAAGTATCATGCCCAAATTCAAAAAAACTCAATGTATTTCATTTTTTGTATTTTTTTTAGTGATAGAGGCTTTATACCATTAAAACAGATGAGATACACTACTAATTAAATATAATAGGGAAATTTTATACCTATATAGCCCACGTAAGGGTAAAATATTTTTTTCACAGGGTGTATAAGGGTACCTCATAATTTTTATAATTTGTGTAAAGGTAACCCTTAAAATATATAGCTTTCATAAAGATAATATGCATTATACACATGCTTTATATAGGTAAATTATAATTCTGTGTAAGGATGAGAACAAATTATAACCATTGAATAAGGGTCACATTTTCTATTTTAGAAAATAGTGGGAACCAGGAGAAACCAGGCCAACAACCCGTGCAAGGGATAATGCAGTGATTTCCCGAATGACATGCCCAATGCTTTGAGAGTTGGAGTTCAAAATTTCACGGTCATTCTTATCCAATTATATCATGTTATGAAAAATAACCTGAATAATATTAAATTTACTCCTTTGCCAAAGAGGGAGAAACTGGCTATCAATTATTTTATGCGGAAACAACCACCAACATTTGGTGGATCTTCTGATCCACTAGTTATGTAATGGAGGGTTCAACTCGATGGAGAAGATTGTTTATGTTATTCACTATTTTGAGATGGATAAGGTGACTCTGGATATTTATCATATATATAGAGAGGTTGATCAATGCTATTCTTTGATTAAGAACACCAAGTAGAGGGATGAAATTGAAGATATTGAGTGGGAATACTTTAAGATAATGTTTCTTAATAAGTATTTCCCTCAAACTATTCATACAAATATGGAGATAGAATTTATAGAGTTTAATCAAAAGGAAGAAGAATATTTCATATCCTATGAAGAAAATTTCACAAGGCTTGCAAGGTATGATTCATATTTTTTTATCAACAATGATAGAAAAATTTATAGATTCTTTAGTGGTTTAAAACCACACCTTAGAAATGCTCTTGAAATTCGATAATTTGGGAGTTATGAAGAATTTGTTCGATGTTATCTCAAAGTGGAGATACAGTTTAGAGAATGGTCTCATGGCTTTGGTGATAAGAAACGAAATATTTAGTTTCAAGATGGTGGATCTAATGAGAAAGGCAGAAAGAAAACTCAACCAACCACAAGTAAAAAATTTGGGAAGAAGCAACATGGGAACTGCCTCGAAGGGATGGGTAAATGCTTCAAGTGTGGGAAATAAGGCCATTAAGCTCATGAATGTTTAAAAGACATGAAAAGGTAGGACAATGTGGTGGAGTTAAAGAGAGCACCACCCATGGTCCAATGCTACAACTATAGAGATCAAGGGAACTATGTAATCTAGTTCACTAAACCTTGAGTCCTTGAGGGTAATCAGCATCATCATCCACCAAAAACAAAGGATCAAAGAAAATCTTATGCCATCACTACTACAGAAGTGGAGTAAGAGAATGAAGTTGTACAAGGGACACTTCCTATTCACTTAATAATGGAAAAAGTCATATTTGATTCTTTTTCTATGCATTCCATTATATCATGCAAGTTTTCTAGAACTATTGAATTAAATCCCCAAAACCTTGAAGTGTAGATATTTGTAAAAACACCAAGTGGTGCAATCATTTCAACCCAAGTGTTGGAATATTTTCCTAATGGCGTATGTGGGGATATTATTCCAGTGAATCTCATGATACTTCCCTTGGTGGAATTAGATGCTATATTAAGTATGGATTGGCTCTCTTTATATAGATAACATATAAACATTCAGGAAAAATAAATATCTTTTCATATTCTGAACCATCCCATGCTCTTATAAAAATGCAAGGAAGATCGTGAATCTCCTTTGGAAAATCATTCAAAGGTGTGGGTGTTGATTCCCTATGAAGAAGCATATCTAGATTAAATGGTTGGGTCAAAGGATGGTATCAACCTAGGGGAAATTCCCATTGTGAGGGAATACAGTGATGTATTTCCCAAAGAGTTACCCAGACTACCCCTAGATCAAGAGGTAGATTTCTTAATATAACTCATACCTAGAGATACTCTTATCTCAAAGTGTCCCTATAGGATGGATCCTATCAAACTAGAGGAGTTAGATAAAAAGTTGTAAGAGCATTTGGATAAAGAGTTCATACTTTCTAGTGCATCACCTTGGGGTGCTCCAATTCTCTTTGCCAAGAAGAAGGATGGATCGATGAAACTGTGTCTCGATTATTGGGAACACAACAAGATCACCATAAATAACAAGTATCCTCTTACAAGGATTGATGACTTGTTTGATCAGTTGAGAGAATCTTGGTACTTCTCAAAGGTGGATCTCTATTCTGGATATCATCAGCTAAAGGTGAAGAAGTAAAATATTTAGAATATTGTCTTCCATACAAGGTATGGGAACTATGATTTTCTGGTGATGCCCTTTAGACTTACTAATTCCCCTGCGATATTCATGGATTTGATGAATAGAGGCTTTTGACATCACCTCCACAAATTTGTGGTGGTTTTTATCGATGATATTCTCATCTACTCCAAGATAAAGGAGTAACATGAAGAACATCTAAGACTTGTGTTGGCAACATTGAGGAATGATAAGTTGTATTCCAAGATCAGAACGTGTGACTTTTCGATGTATCAAGTCACATTCTAGGGACATGTGATCACAAGTGAAGGAATTTTTGTAGACTCTTAAAAAACAAAGGCAATTGAGGAATGGACCATACCCTCTAGTGTCACAGAAATATATAGTTTTCTTGGTTTAGCAGGGTATTATTGACATTTTGTGATAAATTTCTCATGATTTTCAATCCTTATAACTAAGTTGACAAAGTAAATGGGTAAAGTATGTATGGATGGAAGAATGTGAGGAATGCTTTATGGAGCTAAAGAGAAGTCTAATCGCTGCACCTGTACTCACATCACCGAAAAGTGGAGAAAGTTTTGTGATATATAGTGATGCTTCTAATAAAGGATTCGGTTCTGTACTCATGAAAATGACAATTTGATAGACTTTACCTCATGGAAGTTGAATATCCATGAGAAGAACTAATATACACATGATCTATATTTGGAATCTATGATATTTAAGTTGAAAACCTTGCGGTATTATCTCTATGGGGAGAAGTATGAGATATATACTGATCACAATAGTCTCAAATATGTATTCACATAGAAGAAGCTTAATATGCGCTAGTGGAGATGGTTAGAGATCATCAAGGATTATGACTGCTCAATCCACTACCATCTTGGTAAGGCAAATAAGGTAGTAGATGCTCTAAGTTGAAAGGATCCTGCATCTTTATCAATGATGATAATTAAGAAGGATCCAATCGTTTTAGATTTTCATAGGATGGACATAGTAATCATTAAGGGGTGAACATCATCAATCCTTTCTCAAATGATTTCTCAACCATCCCTCATGGAGAAAATAAAGGATTCTCAAAGAAAAGATGTGGAAATTTTGAAAAGGGTGGAAGATATTAGAAATGGGAAATCCTCTAAGTTCAAGATTTATGAGGAAGGATTTGTAAGATTATGGTCACGATTATGTGTACCATCTGATCTAGAGATAAAGAAGGATATTTTGAATGACTAACATAGCTCAACCTTCTCTATTCACCCTAGGAGCACAAATATGTATCGATGTCTTCAAGATAACATTTAGTGGGACAATATAAATAAGGATATTGGTGAATATACATCAAAGTTCCTTGTATTTTAACAAGTGAAGGATAAAATAAAAAAATATAAGGGGATGATGAAACCACTACCCATACCAACATGGAAGTGGGATAATATTACCATGGACTTTGTCACTGGACTTACAAGGACATCTAGAGGAAATAATGTTATATGGTTCATTGTGGATCATATAACAAAGACAGCTCACTTTATCACAATTTGAGAGGAATTATCATTAGATCAACTTGCATGGATATATATAAAAGAGGTGGTAAGGATTCATGGAGCACCACTATCATTTTATCTGATAAAGATCTAAGATTTACCTTGAAGTTATAGAAAAGTCTCCAACATTCTCTAAGCACTGAGTTGAACTTCAGTACGGTCTATCATCCTCAAAAAAATGTCCATTCTGAGAGAACTATTCATACATTGTAAGAAATTTTGAGAATGTGTTCTATATACTTCAAAGGAGGATGGGACCAACATCTGCCTCTGGTTCTGTTCTCTTACAATAATAGTTTCCACTCTAGTATCTAAATGGATTCATATAAATCCATTTATGGGAAAATGTGTCGAACACAAGCAGGTTGGGATTCAGTCGGTGAATGTAAGCTGCTAGGTACTAAAATGGTCAAAGAAATGGTGGAAAAGGTGAAAATCATTCAGTAGCACATCTAGGCATCCCAAAGTCAAAAAAAGAGATATGTAGACAATCATTTATGGGACCTTGAGTTCAAAGTTGGATACAAGGTATTCCTCCTCATATCTCCAAGTAATAAGGTCATGATATTTGGGAAGAAAGGAAAGATAAGTCCTAGATACATCGGCCCCTTTGAGATTCTTTATTGAGTCAGAGTTGTGGCCTATTGACTAGAACTTCCACAGACCATGTCTAAAGCGCATGATGTATTCCACATATCCCTCTTAAGGAAGTACACATCAGATCTTTCACATTTACTGTCTTCATAGGTTGTATAGTTGTAGAATGATCTTTCTTATGAGGAGCAGATAGAGAAGATCTTGGATCATAAATATAAAGTTCTACACAACAAGACTACTCACTTGGTCAAATTACTATGGTGAAACCATAAGTACGAAGAGGCAACATGGGAACTATAGGAAGTGATGAAGGGGAATTACCCACACCTTTTTTCAACCTAGAATGTAAAATGAAATTTCGAGGTTGAAATTTCATAAGGGGGGAGGAATTTAATGAACCAATGTTTTATCAATGGAATTACCTTATTATAATTATGTCTTGTAGTATAATCACATAAGATTACATATATAACACAATAAAAACTTTATAAATGAATAATTAGTTAAATAAAAGGTATCTCTAGAAGTTAAGGAATACATATCGATGAAATAGTAACTTGACATTTGGAATAGTAATGTGACCCTTATGAGTAGTAAACCAGACAATGTAATAGTAACCTCACCAATGAAAGTATAAATAAAATTTATCCATCTTATATGTGTTAATATGATATAATTATATCATAGTATAAGTAAATAAATATTTTAAAAATTATTAATTAAGTGTTGTAATTTTTATAAGTCATGTATATTTAATTACAATTTTATGATTAATTTAATAAATTAAAAGAAAATTTATTTTCATAAAATGTATTCATAAAATAATATTTTTATTTCTTATGATTACAATATAATTTTATAATACCTTAATTAATTTTTCAAACTGTTAGAAAAGTAGTTTTAATTTTAAAATTTATATTTTTCAAGTAAATTATGATTTTAATTAAAAATTAAATTACTCATATTTAAAAAATTATTTTCATAAAATAGATTTCATTTTTAATTCTAAACATTTAAAATTGTTTAGGGTTAATTTTTTATATTTTTCTGAATTACTCGAATTTTTAGTGAATAGTGAAATACTGTAATTTACCGTATATATACATTATAAGCTAAATTCACTATTCATTGAGTCATCGCTGATGTAAGAACAATTGGTTTGAACTAACATGATATAATTGTTGTATTTAGTCACAAGAATCCTCACTATTTTTTTTCTTGATAAAACTAATAAACTAATGATTAAAATAATAAGAAAACGCTCATCCCCTCCATTATAAATACCACCCCTCACACCCTCTTCTCCTCACACCTCTCAAGCTTTGAGAATTACCTAAATTCTACCCAATACTCTTCCCTATCACCTCCCTCATGTTCATTAGCTCTTGGTATCATCAAAAGACCAAGCATGGGTGCCTTGGGGAGGATCTCAAGAGGAGAATTCAAGATGTAGATCCTCTCTCTTTTTCTTTTAATTTCCTTTCAATTTCAATTTCTTTTCTTATTCTCTCCTCACCACCCTTAATCAAAATTTCATGATAACTATAGTAACTTAAATATACTATAATTATATTATGTTAATGTAAGATCCAACAATATACTCCTCCCTCTCTCTATTTCATCCTAAAAATTAAATCGTCGCCTGTGATGTGTCAATTTACCGACATCGTGGGTGATGCACTTTCATTTTCCTTAAACATATTCAAATATGTCAATAATACCATTAAATGGTTTAAAACATATTATAAATTTTATTTTATAACCCTTTTTATGTATGGTAAATAACTTATACTCATAATACTAAATGATAAAACAAAACGAGTTCGTCATGTTCGAAAAACCGCCAAAATTAACCTAAAATGGTCATCATTAACTTTTATCTAATGAATAATCCTCATGGTATATAAAAAAAATCCTGTTTAATATCATTTAATCTTTTTTAGTATCATTAATAATATATAATTACATTTAGGGATGTTCATCCTCATTTTAAACTAACTTCCATTCATGTATACAAATGAACCGGTCATGAAAACCATGAAAATGAATGCTCCCGAACAGTGATATTAAACTCTATAACTCATACAAAGGCCCATAAAAGAACATAATAAAACCATAATTATTCATATTCATGTATAAAAGGTTCTATAATTTTAATTAATTAATCTAATGTGATTGTATAGGATATTATCATGAAGGAAGCTTTCACACAAAAGGTAAGGGGAATTCTTAAACCTAGCTCTCTTTATTTGGGTTTTCTCTATTTCACTCCATTTTCAGTATGGTTATCCTTTAAAAATATTTTCTTCATCATTATCTTACCTTTTCTGGGATAAGGGTTTATGAAAAACACAATGTTTTCCAAAATAACTCTTCTTTCAAAAAAATACACCTTTTACTTCTCACTCAAGGTTGATGATTCTTATATCAAGTATGTCATTCATGCTTTCATTTTGGAACCCAAAGTTTATGAATGTATTATTTATGAAGTGAAAATTATTCCTTTACATGGGCTATTATATGTTTAATATTGGTATATTTTCCTTGTGTCGTGCATCATAATGTAAATGTTATGATGTCATAGGTGTTCCCGGAATTATATAGCATAATGAAAATGTTATGATGTGATGGGTGCACCTCTAATTATATACAGCTCCAATGAATTGGGTAATGTTAATAACCACATTAGTAAATTGAAATATTCATGAACATGATGCTATCTTTTTTCACAATTATGTGTGGTAGTTGACCACTAAGACATGATGTTTCATTCTTATGCATTGCCACATTTCATGCCTTTATACAATGTTTCCTCTCATGATTATGATCATTTTCCTATTTTATGATGATATTCATTATGTTCACCCTTTGTCATATTGTTTCATGATCTTATCTATACTCTTACTGGTATTTTTATCTCACCCCTTATTTATGTTTATCCTTAGGTGACTACTTGTACTAAGGAGAATTCCAAGGACAATAAGAAGCTAGAGAAGAAGGAATTAAATAAATTTTTATGTTTTATGTTGTAAAAGTTATGCATGGTCCTAGTTTTCCCAAGACACTAAACCTTTGGATACTTGTTGTGTAATATTTTTATGTTTTTTATCACTAAAATGATGTAATAGTAATGTAAGAAAAGAAGGGTTGTTATAGGTTGAAGTTCATTAACCTTAAAGACTTTGTTAATGAATCATTTCAATTACAAATTTACCAGGAGTGAAATGTCTTAAGTGTGGGGGAGTTTGATGTGGAACCATTCTTTCACACTTTTCCACATCCATTTTGATTAATTAATTTTTTTTAGTGGATGTCTAGGATTATAATGTAGAATTGTTAAGTTAGGAAAAAATCTGATTCTAATTGTTATTCTTTGAATTTTATATTGAAATTTTCTATTTTTGGTGCTTAATTGTTCCTAGATGTTGTGATGTATCTTAACTAAAGCTATAGTGTAAAAAATTATTTATTGAAAAAAAATTGGTTTTAGTCAGTAATTTGTATAAATAAATTACAAAAATATAATATAATAGAAGAATGGATCTTGTTTCAGAATCTTTCATTTGAATCATGTGCATGTTTGAATGACCTAGAAGTACTTTGAATAAAACTCCCAATAGCATAATTTATAGATGAGATATGTTGTTGCAATCATTCCTTATTGTTCCAATATTTTTTATGCACTAATCTGAGGATGTTTGTGAAGAGATAGTCGGTGTCAATGAGAGTGAAGCCTATACCACCTCTATGCACCCCATCTGAAATGAGCTGCAATGTGGGCGCCACTAATAACTATGTTCACTTGTGCTACAAAGTGAATAGAGCCACCTAAGAACCCATGACCTCTACTACTTTTCGATGTTGCTCCTGCCATTTTCAACGGATGTAATTGAAGATGGATGGAGGTTTCCATTTAAAAGGGTGATTGTAGAAGGCATGATTATAAGGGTTGAGAGAAGAAATACTGATAGAGAAGACATCCTGCTCAGCCTATAGAAACTATGGTGCATGATGTTTGGAATTTGGTGGTGGAATTTTAGAATAAATATCAAATTGAATATGTGGACAATCGGCTATATCGGGAATCACATACATCGGGCAGAACCCCTACATCGTTAAAGGCTATGTTCGAAATCGGCTGCATGAAACTCAATCACCTACATTTATAAATATCTATATAAGACAAAATATCTATTTAAAAGGATTCTACTATGTCACAGAATCTTACATATAACAATAATCTATATAGGGAATAACTATATGAAGTAAAATCCATACATGGAGAATCGACTACATTGACTATTTGGCTGTATGGTCCATTTGTCTACATGGATCAATTGCCTATATTTCCCATTTGGAAACATCATTTATAACCGCCTACATGAATAATTGGATACATGTCCCATAAGCCACATTGTTCGTGCAAATGAATAATCATTTTGCTTACTAGGTGGAACTCTTTCCATTTGAACTCATGTGAGGTGACCAGCAATGGTTTCAAGAAAGAAAGAGGGGTTTTTGAGAGACTATCAGGAGGCAATTTTCATTAGAGAACATGAATTTGTAAAATATATAATTAGGAGGAGGAGAAAAAAGATTGAGATAATGAAAGGAAAATGGAGAGATGAAAAGGACATGGGAGAGTAGAAGATAGCAAGGAGGAGGTAGACCGAGAAGAATTCCTTTGTTTTATTTTTGATGCCCCTATGTGGGTAATTTTTTATTTATATAGTAATCTTATCTTAATCAATAAAACAATGTCTTGAATTTAATGAACACCTTTTTTGAGATAATTTTCTAACTTAGATTTTTAGTAATAAAGTTATGTTGGTGGGAATTTTTACCTCTTTTAAGTGTTGGGAGTTGAGGAGTCAATCCTTTTCTCACTGATCAAGAATTTATGAACTTCAACTATCCTAACTTAGTGGGAAATGTTTTGGTTATTTTTTTCATAAATAACTTTATTTTTGTAATTCCAACTGAGAAGATGATAGACCACACAAGGATAGGCCACCAGGGATCTTCAATGTGTGGGTAAGAGAGGCCCTTAGTTGATAAACTAAAAAGCTCATTTCACCTATAGACTAGACACTTGAGAAATTTGGTTAACAACTTATCTTGTTCCTACAGTGATTGAACCTAGGTGAGAAGAAAATAAAATAAAAAGAAACACCCATAAAAATATTTCTGTTAGCCAACTGATTTCCCTTAATTTAGTCATTTAAATACTTCCAATTTCTTGTCCTTCTGTCTCATCTTATATGACTTCCTGTCTTTCTATCTCTAAACTTTATTCCCTTAGTTTCATCACCATATTTTCAATGACTGTTTTATTTTCTTTTTCTTTTTCTTTTATTTTTATTTTTTACACACAAATTTTATTCTCCTGGGTTCGATCCCCAATTTCCATTACACTAATAGTTAAGTAGGTTTTATAAATAATTAATGTTCACAAAGTTCAATGATGTTCGTGTCAAATTTTGGCATCATTTCTAGATAATGGCACATTAAACCAAAAAGAAAAGAAAAAAATGGGGAAAATTTTTGTCACTTTCTATTATTTTTTAAATAGGGTGAATGAAAACTCAGTCAGCATTTGATAACCTTGAGGAATTCATCCACATAATTAACAAACATATGAGTTATTTGAAACTTAAGAATAATTATTCAATGGAAAATCCTGAGGAAAACTTTCTCAAACAAAAAAATCATATTCTCAACCCTGAGGAAATTTCCAACCCATGTTCAATGGGATATGTAGTTCTGGAAAGAGTAAGGCTTAAGGAGTTTCAGGTTCTAACAATATCAAATAACCCATATTATATTAGGAAAACCCCAAGATCCATAAATTATGAAATTAAGAAATCCCACTTTTTTATGCTACCATATTATCATGGACTACCCAATGAGGATTCCCTGGATTTCATAAGACATTTTTATAGAACATTCTAGTAGTTACCACTTTGAGGCCTAAGTGAGGGAGAATTAAAGTTGATAATTTTTTCATTATACTTAAATGAAAATGTGAAGTTATGGTTAAAATAGTTAGATGAAGATATCTTTGATATATGGGACCATCTTTACAATGCCTTTATTATGAATTTTTGTGCAAGAAAGATAATTTTTTGAATTTTACATAAGATCATGGGATTTTTACTAGAGGAAAGTGAATTGTTCCATGAATATTAGGTCATATTTAAATGGATTCTTCAACAATACCCTAATCATTAATGTACACCAATTTTTATCATGGATACCTTTTACAATAGTCTAATTTTGTATCATAAAAATTTAGTGGACCAATCATATGGAGGGGATTTCTCTGAAAAAAATAATAGAGGAGATCAAGAATATTTTTAATAAGTTTTCATAGAATTCCTAGCACAAATGTTCTAGGAGGAGAACTATTATTAGAAAATAAGCCACACCCAACTCTCAAGATGAATAATATTTTGTTGTTGTTTACACTAAAAATTTTCAACATACTCTCAAATACTAGTGCCTTCAATGTGGAATGTTTAACCATTTACAATCCTACTACCCAAACTTTGATATGCCTTCCCAAGCCCCTGAAAATGATATCTTTACTAGTATGGTCCTAGGATTAAACTAATAGATGATTTGTAATCAAATAATTACAGAAAAGGTTACCAAAACCATCCTAATTTGTCTTAGAGGGAACAGGGAGTGTTAAGTCCTCCCTTTCCCCCTCCTTTTCAATAAAATAGGCAGCAATTTGAGCATTTCCAACCTCAACCAAGGGTTAATCCATCCAGTTCACAAGATAAAGTCAAGGGAATGTTCTAGAACCTTATGGGTCAGTTTTAGGAAAAAAAGGAGAATAGTGATTTTGATAATACATGGTAGTAGTCTATGTTCAAAAACATATAGTTTCAAGTTGGATAAAAAGTAAGAAATATAGGATCTAGAGACAAGGGGAGGTTGTATAGTAACACTGAGTCCAATATAAAAGAAAATTACATGGTAGTCACCACTAGAAGTGGGAACTAAACTCATCAGGAAGTCAAACATGGCCCAAAATGGATTCCCATGAAAATTATGATGAACCAGATAAACCAACAATGGAATCCACCCAGTTTAGAAATTTGGATAGTCAGGCTAGGATCTAATCACAGCCTACTTTACCTATTGAAAAATCAAAGTAGGAAGACCTAAAAATGAAGAACATTAAAGGTAAGAAGCTAATTATAGAGGAAGCTAAGATTATGACTTTGGTAGTGAGTAATTTTTGCACAACCATTCCCTTTACTCAAAGACTCAAAAAGGAAAACCAGGATTTTGAATTTTCTAAGTTTCTAAAAGTTGTCAAGAAGAAGAATTTTGATATCTCGTTTCTTGAAGCAGTTATTCAGAGTCCTTATTATCTAAAATCTCTCAAGAAAATTTTTTCAATTAAGAAAACTTTGGATAATTTTTCTACCTATAATCTCACAAATGAGTGTAGTGAAATCTTGCAGAACAAGATACCTACAAAGAGACAAGATCCAAAGATTTTTATTATTCCTTTCACTTTTGATGATAGGATTGGTTAGTTTAACTACCTGTGTGAACTTGTAGAAAGTATAAATCAAATCCCCTTATCATTGTTCCTATAGTTGAGGTTTGGAGTTCCACAACCCAAAACAGTTGTTTTACAGGTTATGGATAGGTCTATTTCCCACCCCATTGGAATGGTAGATGAATTACTTATGAGAGCGGTAAAACTCTTTTTACCTACTAAATTTCACATTTTGGACATGGAATATGATCATTATGCTTCTATTATTCTTAGAAGACCTTTTCTTTCCATAGGGGGAGTTTTCATTGATGTTTCAAATAGAAAGATAATTTTTAACATTGCTAACTTGAGAGAATAATTCTATATTTTTAAAAATCCAAAATAACCACACCAAAACCGTGTTATAAAAAGATATGAGTTTTTGAATTTTGATGAATTTGTAGATGAGGAAGAAGCATAATTTTTAAGGATGATCGAATAAATCAATAATACTCCTAATTTTCCTATATTAACCTATATGGGAGTCAGTTCGGTCAAGGATGAGGATCCCTAGGACAAATTTGAAGGGGAATTCCTAGGTCACTTAGATGAATTTGATGAGGGTTATATTTTTACCTCATGGGAGGAACCTTAATATAGAGGGTGTTTGTCTGACATTAGTAGTAATAAAGAAGAGGATTTTTACACCTCATTTATCAAGGGATAACATGAGGATCTTAGACACCCTAGGACTAAGTGTTTAACTTCAAGATTTTTCCCACCAACTATAGAGATCAAACCTCTACCAACTCACATGATGTATGGTTTTCTAGAGGAAGACTCGACTTTACCTATCATCACTTATTCGGTCCTAGAGTAATTTCAAGAGTATATGTTGCTTAATATTTTATAGAATTTTAAATATATTATTGGTTGGTATATTTAATATATTAAGGGTATATTTCCATCCTTTTTCATGCATAAAATACCAATAGGGTCTGACCATAAGCCTAGAGTTGAAGTGTAAATAAGATTAAATCCAAACATGAAAGAGGCCATTAAAGAGGAAGTCATCAGGTAGTTAGATTCTGGAATAATTTTTTCAATCTCTGATAACCCTTGGGTGAGTCCGATTCAAGTTTTCCCTAAGAAGAGGAGTTTCATAGTTGTAACAAATGAGAATAATGAACAAATTCAATTCAGGAAGAATACTATGTGGAGGGTATGTATTGATCATCAAAATATTAACTCCACCACCAAAAAGGATCATTTTCCAATGCCATTCCTAGATCAAATTCTTGAAAGGATGGTTGGAAAAAAGAATTTCTACTTTTTGGATTTCTATTTAGGTTACAATTATATTCCCATATACCTAGAAGACTAGGAAAATACCAACATTACTTGTAATTTTGGGACATTTTCTTATAGGTAGATTCCCTTTGGCCTTTGTGGTGATCCTACCACTTTTCAGAGGTGTATGATGGCTATATTTTTTGACATGACTGAGAGGAGTATTTAGGTGTTCATGGATGAATTTTATATCATTGGTTCTGATTTTGAGATTTGTCTATAGAGATTTGAGGAGACAAACCTAGTCTTAAACTGGGAGAAATGTCAATTCATGATTACAGAAGGAATTTTCATATGCTATAAAGTTTGTAAGATGGGAATTGAAGTAAAAAATTCCATGATTTAAGTGATTTGAAATCTTCCACCTCATAAAAAATTTAAAATCCATAATAAGTTTCTTAATACATGATAGTTTTTTATTAGAGATTCATTAAAGACTTCTCTAAAATTGTTAGTCTACTTTTCTCATTTTTGGTCAAGGATACACATTTTGTGTTTGATAATAACTATCAAGAATCATTTAAATTGTTTAAGGAAAATCTTAAATAATCACCAATCATTATTTCCCCTAATTGGAAACTTTAATTTAAAGTTATGTGTGATTATAGTGATTGGGCGGTAGGGGTATTTTTAGTTCAATGAAAAGAGAAGTGGTTTCATGTAATTTACTATGCTAGCAGGTTGCTCGACAGTGCCCAGAAAAATTATTATACCACTAAGAAATAGTTTATCGCTGTTATTTTTTCCTTGTATAAGTTTAGGTAGTACCTCATAGGTTCAAAATTCATATTATTCACTGATCATTCTAATCTGAAATATCTTTTATCTAAAATGGAATCAAAATCGAGGCTTGTGAGGTGGAATTTGATGTTTCAAGAATTTGAATTCATCATTAAAGATAATATAGGTGCTAAAAATGTGGTAAATGACAACTTTTCTATGTTACTACAACCATAATTCAAACTAATGATCCCATAGATATCAATACATCCTTTCATGATGAATAGTTGTTTGCGACATCTATGAAGCAATCTGCATGGTTTGTGAATTTTTCCAACTTTTTAGAAATTTGTGTCATGCCAAAATACCTTTCACATGGTTAGATTAATAAGTTCATTGTAGATCTTAAATATTACTTTTAGGATGATTTGTTTCTTTTCTGAAGGTGTGACGATGGGATCCTTAGGTGGTGAGTTCCTAAGGAAGAAGTGCTTTCAATTTTAGAGAGTTCTAACTCCTCTCCATGGGGAGGACACCATATGGGAGATAAAATTACCAGAAAGGTTATCCAATTAGGTTTTTATTGGCCTGACCTATTTAAGGATGTAGGAAGTTTTGTTATAAGTTATGATAAATTTCAAAGGTTGGGAAATATGGGTAGAAAAAAAAAGAGTTTCCATAGAAAATGATTCTAGAATTCAAAAAAATTGGGGATTATATTTCATGGATCCATTTCCATATTATAATGGGAATGAGTATATTCTTGGGGTTATAGACTATGTATCAAAGTAGTTTGAGGTAGTTGTGCTACCCAACAATATTTCTAGTAGTGTAGTGAATTTTATTAAGAAGAATATTTTCTCCCAATTTGGTGTCCCGAGAGATTTCATCATAGATAATGGTACACATTTCAAGAACTTTAAATTCAAATCATTAATGGAAAAGTATAGATGTGTTCATATAACTAGTATTACCTATCACCCATAGTCAAGTGGGTAGTCAGAGGTCTCAAATATATATTTGAAACAAATTTTGGAGAAAATTGTGGTTAATTCAAGGAAGGATTGGTTTGTGAAGTTATATGAGGTATTATAGGCTTATATGATAGCTTATAAAACTCCTCTTGTGATTTCTCCCTATAAGATCATTTTTGGAAAGTCATGTCATTTTCCTATAGAGTTTCATAATAGGTCATTTTGGTAGTTAATTCCCTAAACTTTTATTGCAATTTTGCTGGATAAAGGAATTTGTTTGAGTTAAGTGAGTTAGAAGAAATTCGAAAATTTCCTTATTAGAATACTAGAATTTATAAGGAAAGAACAAAGGATTTTCATGACTCCATAATTCAAAATAGGTAATTTTAAGTTTTTCATAGGGAATTAATTTTAAATAAATATTAAAACCACTTCCTGGTAAGATTTATTCCAAGTGGTCAAGCTCATTCATGATTTCAAGAGTGTTAGTCAGTGGAGTAGTGGAATTAATTGGATATGGCAACCAACCATTTCTGTTTAATGCCCAAAGAGTGACACATTATTTTGAGGGGTATACCAAGGGTTTGGATGCCATATTCTCTCTTCAAGAATGAGTTTCTTTTGTTTCCCAATTGAATACTCTAAACTCAGTGCTTCATGGGAGTCAACCCAAGGTTTCTTGTTTTTAAATTTTCTTTGTTTTTGGATTGTTCTTTTTTCCATTTTTCATGTTGATTTCTACTATATTCTGCCTCTTTTTTTGCATATATATGTCTTTGATCCAGAGGGTTCACTTTATTGAGGAGGCTGCAAGTATTCTTGACTAAGATCTAGTAATTTTTCCCTTTTTTAGGGAAGTTTTAGTTCTAATTTCATATATATATTTCTTCTTACGGATAGAATCTAAGTGTAGGGGTCCCTTATGGTGTTTCTAAAAAAATTATACTAATTTATTATGTATCATGATTCACTTTGAATTGCTTGAAAAACATCTATTTTTACTATAACAATACAAATCATTAACTTTCAGTACCAATGTTCTTTTTTTAATTGATGAAGTGGAAATACCGCTGTCTTTGAACTCTCAAGAAACCCTCTCTCTATTCTTTTCACTACTGAATTAATATATCACTTTTTATTTTTCTATTTTCTACTTTATAATTCAACATTGCAGAAAATGTTTGGTTTTAAGTGGGGGAGAGGGTACTTCATTCTATTCTTTAGTTTTACTTCAGTTATGCCATATCAAAAACACCCCATGTTTAATTTTTTTTGAAAAATACCTCTACTTTGGAGAAATTCAATGAGTTTTGGTCTGCATAAATAGGAATTTTTGGGTTCTCTCAGTTCAACCAATAAGAACACGCAATGTTTATCCTGGGGGAAAATTCCTTGACCTATTTAGGTGGATTACATTGAATCTAAAATTATGGATATTTAGTGATTATTGAGTTTTTTTTTGTCAGGTTCTTTATGGAAATATTGATCAAAAACTATGAAAAGGAATCCTGATAGGTAAGACTCTTGTGGAAATGGAACTATAACATGTGTAAGATTTAATTTTAATTTTTGACTTATCTACTTGGCCTTGGTAACATATAACACCTTGGGGAGCCAACCCAGTCAAAAATTATTATAAATCCTTTAAATCTGGAGTAAAATGGGCAATTGGGATCCCTCGGTGAATGTCTAAGACAAGTGTAATGGGTGTATTTATCTAAATAAATCTAAATCAATAAGTTATATGCATAGTGATTTAAGCTCATTTATGGATGGGAAAAATTGAAATAAAGTTCCCTTATAAAAATGAACTCATGATAGTGAGGTGAACATTGAACCAAGATTAAAAAAGGGGAAATTTATTTATAAGAACATCTTTTGAGTTGTATAAAAAAAGTGTGAAGTGAAATATTAGTTTGAGGAGCCTAATGGAGAGTTAAATTTTTTGTTCCTTTTTTATAGATCTAATTTCACTTTAGTCTCTCTATTATTTGATCTTGGAAATAGGATTTTATTTTTTATGGAAGTTTATAAGTCTGATGAACTCACATAGTAGGAATGAAAATCTATTTTAATGGATTATTTTGAGCTTACTAGGTAGGTTGAAGTTCATTAACCCTAAATACTTTGTTAACTAATCATTTAAATTAAAAATTTCCTTAGAGTGAAATGTTTTATGGTTGGGGTAGTTTGATGTGGAACCATTATTTCACACATTTCCATGTCTATTTTTATTAATTCAATGTGTTTTTAATGGATAATTAGGCTTATAATGGAGAATTGTTATATTTGGAATAACTATTATGTTAATTTCTATTCATTGATTTTTATAATGAAAATAATCATTTGGGGGTGCTTAATTTCTCCTAGATACCATGATGTAATTTAATTGAAGATATAGTGAAAAAAATGATTTCTTGAATAAAAATTGACAGTGGGGGGGAATTTATGTACAAGAATTACAAAAAAAACAAAATAATGGAAGAGTGGACCTTTTTTCTGGCTCTTTCATCCTGATCATATGTATGTTGTCAGAATCCAAGAATTAATTTGAAGTCTAACTCCGTAGAGTGTAATTCACAGCTGAGAGATGTTAATGTAGTCATTCTTTTCTAGTCCCAACTTTCTGATGCACACTACCTAGGATGTTCGTGATGAGCTAGCTAGTTTTGAAAAGGGTGAATACTCTTTTACCTCTATCTTCCCAATAGGAAATGAACTTCAATGTGGGTTCCACCGAGCACTATATTCACTTTTTCTTCAAAGAGAACTGATCCTCCTAAGTTCCCATGACCATTATTATTGGTTGATGTTGCTCCTCCCATTTTTACTGAACATGATTGAAAAAGGAGGAAGAATTCCATTTAAAAGGGTAATCATGGAGGGAACGATTCTCTAGGTTGTGAAAATAAATACTGATAGAGAAGAAATCTTATTTGTCCTACAAGACCTCTAGTGAAAAAAATGGGAATTCAGTGATAGAACTAGAGAAGAAAGGTCAAATAAAATACAAAGATAGTCAGCGACATCAAGAATAACGCACATCAGGAAGAACGCTAACATCAACAAAGGTTATATTTGGAATTGACTATGTGAACCTTAATCACCTACATCAAGAAACAACTATGTAATCCAAAAAAACTACGTAAAAGGATTTGACTAGGTTAGGGACACTTACGTCAAACAACCAGCTACATAGGGAAATAACTATGATAAGTAAATTGTATACATGGAGAATCAACTACATGGACCATTTGGATACATGGTATATTTGGATATGTGGATTAATTGGATGTGTGGACCATTCTGATACATAATCTAGAATAACCTACGTGAAGAATCGACTATGTTTCCCACTATCCACATCATTCATGTAGATAAACAATCATGTTTATAGTCAGCTAGAACTCTTTCCATTCGAACACGTGTGAGGTGGCCAGTAGTAGTTTCATGGAAGCAGGTGGGATTTTTTGAGTGACTTTTAGGAGGTATTTGTTGTTAGAGAACATGATGTGGGAAAATATATAATTATTAGGAGAAAAAAATAGTGAGATGGAGAAAGATATATGGAGTGATAAAGGAAAAGACACTGGAGAGCCGAAGGTGGAAAGGAGGAGGTGTACTGAGTAGAATTCCTGTGTTTTGTTTTTGAAGCCCCTACATGGAAAATATTTTTATTTTTACAGTATTTTTCTCTTACACTAAAAAAATATCTTGAATTTAATAAATACGTTTTAATGATGATTGGATAACATAATTACAGAGGAATGAAGTTGATTTTATAGGAAGTTTTACCTAGTTTAGGTGTTGGGAGATGTAGGATTAAATCCTTTTCTCACTGATAAATAATTTATGAAATTTAAATCTCCCAACTCAGTGGGTGATATTTTGGTAATTGTTTTCATAAATAACTTTATTTTTGTAATTCCAACTAATAAGAGGAAAAACCACATAAGGACGGAATACATGGGAGCTTCAATGTGTGGGTATGAGAGGCCCTTAGTTGAGAAGCTAAAAGTATCCTTTCACCTACTGACTAGAAACTTGATAAATTTAGATATACACATCTCTTAGTACTATAGTGAATTCCCTTAATGTGTGAATGAAATTAAATAAAAAGAAACACCCATCAAAATAAGTCTACCATCCAATCTATTTCCCCTACTTTAGTCCTTGAAATCCATCCACTTTTTTCCTTTTATCTCATCTTCTAAGCCTAACACTCTTTCTATCCCCAAATTTATTTCATCATCTTAATAACCATTATTTCACCCACTATTCTATTTTATTTTTGTTATTTTCTTTTCATTTTGGTCACACAAATTTCCTACTCTTGGTTTCTGTAACACCCTGAGCTTCCACGATACGCTTCTCATTCAATAATGCAATAGCTTGCATTGTACGCAACTTCGAGTTTTAAAACACCGTGACTAATCAAAGTAGCCGTTATGAATAGTAATAACCACTTTTTAAAATTATAGAAATTTTATATTTCAAAATGGACTTCATTTTTGGATTCGGAATATCGAAATTATCCTATGTTGAATTTTTGGTATTTTTCTGAGAACTTCTAATTTTTTATGAATAGTGAAAAATACTTTAAAACAACTTTTTTAATCAAAATAATTTATTTTGATAAATTATACTATTTAATGGTTTTAAGGTATAATTAGAATATATTATTACCATTTTATCCAATGTTGGTCATTATAATTAATTTAACATTGAAATTGGACATAAACAATTGCCAATCTTTTGATATAAATTGTTTCTTAAAAACACGCTATTTGTCGTAACAGCGGGAATTAATTATAAAATTAATTAATGCAACTTATATGTTTGGAATTTTGTAAAATAGACATCATTTTTTAATTCGGAATATCAATTATAGCTTAGGGTGAAATTTTGGCCTTGTTCTGAAAAACTTCAATTTTTGATGAATAGTGAAACCACTAAGTGGTAGTTAAATAACTGATTTTTTGTTTAAATGAAATATTACCACTTCTGTGATTTGATTTTCAAAAATCTGACATACATGGTTGTCATTAAGAAGTAAAATGTGGTTCAATGAGATTAAAATAATTTTTTGGTGAATAGTAACTTTTAAGTTCTTAATCGCGATTAGAGGTAATTAGTGTAGTTTAAGGTACAAATAATGTTTTAATAATATGAGATGAGCATGACACTTGTCCTACTCCTATTGGATGAGTCATGTCCGACCAAGATAACCCATGGGTCAACTTGGGGATCCCATGGAGCCACTTTAGTTGGAAAATGACATTAAAATATATTTATTTAATGTTAAAATTAAATTGACACAAACATGAGTTATTTTACTAAAACAGTTTTTAAGTGGGGTTACACAAGTCCAAATTTTGACTATAAATATTCATTATAAAGCTAAAAAGATTTCCTACATCATAGTAGTTTTTTTATAATTTTTAGACATTAAATAAATTAAATTATTTATGACATCATTATGATGCAGCGATGACCTCATTATTTAACGATTTAAATAAAATGAGAAGATAATGCAAAATCCAAGGCTTACACTTGTCCAAAGCCTATTGGATGAGGATATTTCGAAACCTTATCACCTTATCCTTGAATTATATAAGTGTGGGACCTTTAAATCTGAAAAGCATTGTGAAATAATGTAACATTTCAATCTTTCCAAAAGTGCCCCTCCTCTCCACTTATAAAAGGCCCCCACCTCTCCCACCTCATTTACACTTTCAAGCCATTTGGATCGGCCAACCTCTACCCAAATACTCTCCCAACTTCCCCCTATTACTCCTAGAAGCCTTACTTTGGGCAGAACTCTTCCCAAGGAAGCCTTTGGCTCAAATAAAAAAGAGTTACCCGATTTTGAGGTAATGTCTTTTCTAATGTTGTTTTGTTTTATTTTTCTTCTCCAACCCCCTAAACTCTTTTTATTCATTTCTTTTGTAACAACACAAGTATCCTCAATATACTAGGATGTTGTTATAAGAAGTATTCGAGCTACACTTACACACACCTACATCTAATGGTTAAAGAACATACGGTTTCTGTGGATGGCGAATTTCTGCCTCACGAAACGATGATTGTTCAACACTCATATAACACCTTCAAAGGTGGACATTAAGATGTCACTATTTTTATATATGATATATAATATGTTTATGTTTTACTTATGCTTCTGTATTTCTCATTTATGGTATACTTTATGATTTCCATTATGGGTAAAACGCGATAATTTCATTTTAGGAAGTGCGGACTACCGCCCCCTCAAAGTGATTTGAATCGTTAATGTCATATGTGGGATGTATAAAGGATGGAGTAAATGGTATTATACACTATATTATACTGGAATTATATTATAAATTTATATCATTATTATTTAGTTCCATTAAATATGAAATTGAAATGAAAGTAGCGTTCATGCGTACGTACGGCTTACCGTCTCCATGAACGGTGCATTTCATTTCTTACCTCTAAATGTTACATAATATTATAAATGAATGTATATAATGGATATATAAGATATATATGACATCTAAATCATGAATATAATTCTGGATATAATGGATATTCTACCACATGAACAACTTGTAATTATAAGAAGTTTATTGTTGACTCAAGTTACCAAAGATCGACAAAACGACCGTTATTAACATAAATAATTACATAATGTTCATAACATTGTAATAAGTGATATAAAAAGGATAATTAAATTGAAAATGGTTCTTAATAAGGTAGATATTAACTCTAGTTTATTATTCAGGAGGTTAAAGAACGGTTGAGTCAAGTTGGACACAAGGTAAGGGAACTTCTTAACCCAATTTCCATTCTTTGGGTTAATCTCCTACTTTCAAATTATGTCATGATATTATTATGTCCTATCTTGTATTTTTACTTTCTTTATGTGTAATTATAGTGAATACACATAATAGATCTATTTTATTTAAAAAAATGATCTTTTTAAGGACTTCGTCTCAATCTCCTTTCATTGAGGCATATTTGGTTTTATACACATCTTTCATTTATACGGTGTATAAACCCCTTTGACTTTTACGTTTATTCAAAAGAAATCTTTTTTATACGAAGTGTTTTACTAAACGACAAAAGGGAATGTTTTTATTTCCGTACTTATGCGGCGACAACGACTTCTCCGCCGTCGTGACCATTATTTGAGATTTGGCTTCCTCTACAAGCCATCATTTTTTTTAATAAAAAATAAATACAAAGTTTTAACTTTCTTTTATTTTGGTATTGAAAATGGTTTTGAAAGCATTTTTATTATATCAATGTGTTGTATTTATATCTTGTGATTGAAATGTGGAAATGTTATGTTTCCTTTATGCATGTTTTATGTGATACGATTATGTTATGGTTTATGATATGTTTAAACCTATTCATATGAGGAATGAATTGGACTTAATAAGTGACGGGTGGAGCCCGCTATAGCTCCTCGATGCATCGGCAGGTCTCATGAGACAAACTAGTGTCTTGGCACGAGGCCTTGAAAAAATCTTATTTGTGGTCTTGGCACGAGGCCTTGGCTACGTGGTTATGATAGTCTGGCATTATGCATTCCATCATTATGAAAATGGTTATTGATATTGCATGTGATTATTCGACCAGTAGAATATCCATGTGAAGAAGTGAATGGCATTATCTCATTTTACTTTTGCCATATTATGTTGAAGTTCAAGTTTAAAAGGCTTTTGTTTTAGTTATACATTGCCTTAAATTTTTATGTTTATTTATGAAAGCTTCCGCAATATTGTTATCCTTACTGAGCATCTGAGCTCACCCCTTTCAATGTTTTAATATTTTCCAGGATGTGAAAGAAGTATTTTATGAATGACCTGCAGGGATAGTCCGAAGAGGACAGAATTGTGGACTATGGAGACTATGTTTTTATAGTTTTTCACTTTGTGATGTAATGTAACATTTATGAATGTATCTAGTGTTTCCAAGGCTACTAAACTAATCGGTCTTTCGAGACTTGATCTTTTGTGATCATGCCAATGTTACGAAGTAATGCACTGACTCTGGGTAGCTAGGGTCGGGGCGTTACAGTTGGTATCAGAGGCAGTTTAGTACTAACCTTGGAAGCTAGATTTAGATAAACTCTGATTAGAGCACATAGCCCAAAGATAGACTTTGAGGATTAGTATAGAAGAACTTCCTAGAATTTTGGTATTATAGAGATGTTATGAGTTTTCCGAGCAATACATCCCTGTCTGGATACGAGCAGGTAGAGGCGGCTCTGGCATAGATGTACCTAGGGTTAAAACCCGAAAACACCGCTTTGAGCTAGACTCGAACGGGAACTGGTGCACGACAACGGGCCTTGCTGCACTCTTGGTTACGACACTCCCGGGGGATATGCTTAGGATAATTCTCATTTTATTTACAAACCACTATGAAGGGTTATGAGTACATACTTCCTCAAAGAAAAAATTTCTTTTTATGATTATGGATTATATCCATAAATAGTTAAATTTATGTAAAGTGTTTAACAAGTATGGAATTATGTATTTTGATTCATAAACTAATCTAGTTTATGCCATTGTTTAGAAATGGCGCCTAGTGGAAGGAATGGAAACCGTATCAATGCACGAACTCCGTGTAGGGATTGCCCTCCTACTCAAGATAATTATTGTGGATCTGGAGATACAACTGGTGCTGATCAACTTATTACCATACTGGGACAACTCACTCAGGTTATGAATAATAACCTTACTCGTATGGAGCACCCTGATCTGCAACGTGGAGGATCAATGCTAGACCGTTTCATGAGGCAACAACCACCAACCTTCAATGGGAGTACAAATCCTACAGTAGCTGAGCAATGGATAAATTCCTTAGAGAAAATATTCCATGCCTTGGGGAGTAGTGAAAGGGAGAAGGTTGTCATGGCAGTTTACCGCCTCACTGGAGATGCCGATCAGTGGTGGTCGCTGATTCAAAACACAAAGGAAGATGATGACGTATCGAATATGGAATGGAGGGAGTTCAAAGAGCTTTTCTTAGAAAAATATTTTCCTTGTGACCATCGAGCAGATATAGAAAGGCAATTTCTGAGTTTGAGGCAGAAGGAGGATGAGAATGTCGCAAAGTATGAGGCTAACTTTACAAGGTTAGCGAGGCATGTTGCCGATTATATACGTAACCCAAGGAGTAAGATTGATCGTTTATTTGATGGGTTAAAACCATTTCTCTGTCGAGATTTAGTATCACAATCCTTCTCATCATACGAAGATATTGTCTCGTGTGCTATCAAGACAGAAAAGGAATTATCTAAGTCTTATGACAACAAAGTAAAGCAAGAGAAGAAGATAACGGTGGAACAAGAGACAGATAAAGGGAAAAAGGGAAAGAAGGATTTTCCATTATGTGATAATTGTGGGAAGAATCACCCTGGTACTTGACTAAAAGGAATGGGAGTTTGTTATAAATGTGGAGAAAAGGGTCACCAGGCTCGTGATTGCTAGGGAAAGAAAGAGGCTGTCAAAGATGAATGCTACAATTGTAGGGAAACAGGGCATTATGAAAATGAATGTCCTAAGCATCAAGGAAACTTACCTCAGAAAAGGCCAAGGGATCAAGGCCATTCTTATGTTGTGACTACAGTTGAAGCGGAATAATTAATGTATTGGTGCTTTTGGACTCAAGGATTATATTCTGGTTATAAGAATAATGTGATATATATATATATGGATTGTACTGTAGTACTTGTTGATTTCAGTAAGGTTTTAATATGATTAAGGTAATCATATTTTTAGTATGTGACAATAAGAGAAACTTTTCTTTGTTTGGGGAATCTGATGTTACAATTGATTTTGGAATTTAGAGACCTTTTATAGAAAGTCTGGACGGAGGTATTTTGGATAACTATTAAGGTTGGAATGGATTAAGTTGAACCATGGATAGTATTGTTTAAGGTTAAATAATTTCTGAAGATTATTTTTGGAATATTATAATACTATAGTTTTAGGAAAAGGAAAACCTGCAGGGTGGGGAATAACCCGTCGCGTCGAACAAAGCTGCAAGAATCGAACCCACAACCATAGTGCGACAAGCCTTTATTTCCTACCACTAGCCTACAGGAAGTCCCTGGTTATTACAAAATAGTTTTACTAATCTAAATGGTATGTGTTAACATTTTGAACCTTATACAATTAGGATAAATAGAATATTTTTGAGTTCCGTTACCATTTGGAGTAAAAGTTGGGTTTGTGGTAAAAATTTATTAACGAATGAAAGTATACATAACAAGTATGTATATTCCCTTACGTTCTTAGTAAATATCCTAAATAAATTCCTGAACATTATAAAAGGTAACTTAAAACAAAAATGTTGTCGGTTAACTTTTCCAACTGGGGATTCAATGACCGTTTAACCAATCACAAGTTTGTGATTTTCTTGTGGTTAAACTTTCTCTTAATCCTGTTTTCTATAACTCTCTATCAGACCTTGATGGTTTGTTTCTCCTCCATATCCATATTTTCATATAATCCTAGAATGGGCTATATCGGGTGACCTTTGTACTTATCCTGCTTTCTTTTAATGTTATATATTTATTAACCTTATTTCCGATGTGGGTTTTCCTCAAAGGTATTTTCTCTTTTCAACCTTTTATTTTCAAAGAAAAAAATTCAAATTGCGAGGACGCAATTTATTGAAGGAGGGGATAATGTAACACCCCGAGCTTCCACGATACGCTTCTCATTCAATAATGCAATAGCTTGCATTGTACGCAACTTCGATTTCTAAAACACCGCGACTAATCAAAGTAGCCGTTATGAATAGTAATAACCAATTTTTAAAATTATAGAAATTTTATATTTCAAAATGGACTTCATTTTTGGATTCGGAATATCGAAATTAGCCTATATTGAATTTTTGGTATTTTTCTGAGAACTTCTAATTTTTTATGAATAGTGAAAAATACTTTAAAACAACTTTTTTAATCAAAATAATTTATTGTGATAAATTATACTATTTAATGGTTTTAAGGTATAATTAGAATATATTTTTACCATTTTATCCAATGGTGGTCATTAGAATTAATTTAACATTGAAATTGGACATAAACAATTGCCAATCTTTTGATATAAATTGTTTCTTAAAAACACGCTATTTGTCGTAACAGCGGGAATTAATTATAAAATTAATTAATGAAACTTATATGTTTGGAATTTTTTAAAATAGACATCATTTTTGAATTCGGAATATCAATTATATCTTAGGGTGAAATTTTGGCCTTGTTCTGAAAAACTTCAATTTTTGATGAATAGTGAAACCACTAAGTGGTAGTTAAATAACTGATTTTTCGTTTAAATGAAATATTACCACTTCTGTGATTTGATTTTCAAAAATCCGACATACATGGTTGTCATTAAGAAGTAAAATGTGGTTCAATGAGATTAAAATAATTTTTTGGTGAATAGTAACTTTTAAGTTCTTAATCGCGATTAGAGGTAATTATTGTAGTTTAAGGTACAAATAATGTTTTAATAATATGAGATGAGCATGACACTTGTCCTACTCCTATTGGATGAGTCATGTCCGACCAAGACAACCCATGGGTCAACTTGGGGACCCCATGGAGCCACTTTAGTTGGAAAATGACATTAATATATATTTATTTAATGTTAAAATTAAATTGACACAAACATGAGTTATTTTACTAAAACAGTTTTTAAGTGGGGTTACACAAGTCCAAATTTTGACTATAAATATTCATTAGAAATCTTAAACGATTTCCTACATCATAGTATTTTTTTTATAATTTTTATACATTAAATAAATTAAATTATTTATGACATCATTATGATGCAGCGATGACCTCATTATTTAACGATTTAAATAAAATGAGAAGATAATGCAAAATCCAAGGCATACACTTGTCCAAAGCCTATTGGATGAGGATATTTCGAAACCTTATCACCTTAGCCTCGAATTATATAAGTTTGGGACCTTTAGAATCCGAAAAGCATTGTGAAATAATGTAACATTTCAATCTTTCCAAAAGTGCCCCTCCTCTCCACTTATAAAAGGCCCCCACCTCTCCCACCTCATTTACACTTTCAATACATTTGGCTCAGCCAAACTCTGACCAAATACTCTCCCAACTTCCACCTCTTACTCCTAGAAGCCTTACTTTGGGCAGAACTCTTCCCAAGGAAGCCTTTGGCTCAAATCAAAAAGAGTTACCCGATTTTGAGGTAATGTCTTTTCTAATGTTGTTTTGTTTTATTTTTCTTCTCCAACCCCCTAAACTCTTTTTATTCATTTCTTTTGTAACAACACCAGTATCCTCAATATACTAGGATGTTTTTATAAGAATTATTCGAGCTACACTTACACACACCTACATCTAATGGTTAAAGAACATACAGTTTCTGTGGATGGCGAATTTCTGCCTCACGAAATGATGATTGTTCAACACTCATATAACACCTTCAAAGGTGGCCATTACGATGTAACTATTTTTATATATGATATATAACGTGTTTATGTTTTACTTATGCTTCTGTATTTCTCATTTATGGCATACTTTATGATTTCCATTATGGGTAAAACGCGATAATTTCATTTTAGGAAGTGCGGACTACCGCCCCCTCAAAGTGATTTGAATCGTTAATGTCATATGTGGGATGTATAAAGGATGGAGTAAATGGTATTATAAACTATATTATACTGGAATTATATAATACATTTATATCATTATGATTTAGTTCCATTAAATATGAAATTGAAATGAAAGTAGCGTTCATGCGTACGTACGGCTTACCGTCTCCATGAACGGTGCATTTCATTTCTTACCTCTAAATGTTACGTAATATTATAAATGAATGTATATACTGGATATATAAGATATATATGACATCTAAATCATGAATATAATTCTGGATATAATGGATATTCTACCACATGAACAACTTGTAATTATAAGAAGTTTATTGTTGACTCAAGTTACCAAAGATCGACAAAACGACCGTTATTAACATAAATAATTACATAATGTTCATAACATTGTAATAAGTGATATAAAAAGGATAATGAAATTGAAAATGGTTCTTAATAAGGTAGATATTAACTCTAGTTTATTATTCAGGAGGTTAAATAACGGTTGAGTCAAGTCGGACACAAGGTAAGGGAACTTCTTAACCCAATTTCCATTCTTTGGGTTAATCTCCTACTTTCAAATTATGTCATGATATTATTATGTCCTATCTTGTATTTGTACTTTCTTTATGTGTAATTATAGTGAATACACATAATAGATCTATTTTATTTAAAAAAAATTATCTTTGTAAGGACTTCGTCTCAATCTCCTTTCATTGAGGCATATTTGGTTTTATACACATCTTTCATTTATACGGTGTATAAACCCCTTTGACTTTTACATTTATTCAAAAGGAATCTTTTTTATACGAAGAGTTTTACTAAACGACAAAAGGGAATGTTTTTCTTTCCGTACTTATGCGGCGACAACGACTTCTCTGCCGCCGTGACCATTATTTGAGATTCGGCTTCCTCTACAAGCCATCATTTTTTTTAATAAAAAATAAATACAAAGTTCTAACTTTCTTTTATTTTGGTATTGAAAATGGTTTTGAAAGCATTTTTATTATATCAATGTGTTGTATTTATATCTTGTGATTGAAATGTGGAAATGTTATGTTTCCTTTATGCATGTTTTATGTGATACGATTATGTTATGGTTTATGATATGTTTAAACCTATTCATATGAGGAATGCATTGGACTTAATAAGTGACGGGTGGAGCCCGCTATAGCTCCTCGATGCATTGGCAGGTCTCATGAGACAAACTAGTGTCTTGGCACGAGGCCTTGACAAAATCTTATTTGTGGTCTTGGAACGAGGCCTTAGCTACGTGGTTATGATAGTCTGGCATTATGCATTCCATCATTATGAAAACGGTTATTGATATGGCATGTGATTATTCGACCAGTAGAATATCCATGTGAAGAAGTGAATGGCATTATCTCATTTTACTTTTGCCATATTATGTTGAAGTTCAAGTTTAAAAGGCTTTTGTTTTAGTTATACATTGCCTTAAATTTTTATGTTTATTTATGAAAGCTTCCCCAATATTGTTATCCTTACTGAGCATCTGAGCTCACCCCTTTCAATGTTTTAATATTTTCTAGGATGTGAAAGAAGTATTTTATGAATGACCTATAGGGATAGTCCGAAGAGGACAGAATTGTGGACTATGGAGACTATGTTTTTATAGTTTTTCACTTTGTGATGTAATGTAACATTTATGAATGTATCTAGTGTTTCCAAGGCTACTAAACTAATCGGTCTTTCAAGACTTGATCTTTTGTGATCATGCCAGTGTTACGAAGTAATGCACCGACTCTGGGTAGCTAGGGTCGGGGCGTTACAGTTTCGATCCCAAATTTACATTACACTAATAGTTAAGTAGGTGTTATAAATAATTAATTTGCATAAAGTTCAATGATGTTCATGTCAATTACCCCAAGGTTCATCTGTGTCATAGCTACATAAACTTTCTAGTATCCAGAAAAAATCTGTATTTTCTTGGAAAACCATAAAACCTCAACTTTACCATAACATCGAGATGTTATTATATACCTAGAATTATACCTTGGGTTTTCTCTAAATTTATCTAAACTAATCTCCAAAAATAACTAAACCACTCTTATGATGCCAACTATTGTGACCCAAGCTAATAATAACATAATTAATACAATAATTTTATGATTTAAATAATACATCTCACAATAATTGCAAAACCTAAGGCACAAAAGGATCAGTTTCTTAGAAATTAGCTATATAGACATCTAATTATACTACACGTGTGAAAATTTCTCCGTAAATTTTCTTCTCTTGACCATTTTCTAGATACTTCATGTGAAATAATGATCTTATAACCTAGGAATTGGAAATATAAGAAAGGGGTGAGCTTAGATTCTCAGTAAGGGAAAAACATATCATAAAGTAATAAATCATAAACATGAAGGTGAACATTATAAAGTGGATAAATATCCTATTAAAAGATCATAAGACCATATATAATAATCATAAAACATGTTTTAGAAACAAAATATCATAAAATGATCATAAAGTAATCATAAAATACAAAACATATAACATGTGAACATGACATTAAAGTAAAGAATACTTTAAAAATAATAATCATGAAAACATGGAATTTCGTGGAAACGAAATGTATTTTAAAATTTGGCATAACTTAATAAGAAAGATTGGAGATTTGGAACATCCATAAGAATATGAGAAACTATGTGATCAAACCTATTACTCCCACACCTATGTGAACACACTCATTATGTACACGCAAGAATTCTGAGAAAACCCATAATTCCCACACCTATTTGAACAAACTCGTTATGTCCATTATTAATATCTCGTGAGATATAATCTTAAACCAATGCATTGGAGGAAGATATAGGACCCCACCCATCATCATCTATACATATGTGTGACACTTAAAATCAATCATAATCATATATTAATGAACTCATGGAAAAATAATGGGATGCTTAAACTTTATAGAAATATCACAAAACATAAACTTAGAAGATCATCGGATATCAAAAATATCATTTTTAAAAAGGATTTATATTATAATTAAGTATATAGGATGATAAAAATATCAATTAATGTGAGGTAAAATTTGGAAGAAAAATATAAATGAATATAAAAAAATCACAAAACCTTTCAAACATTGTTATAAAATATGGAGTTGAAGAACCTTTGTGGTTAAATTTTTTTAAACAAAGTTTTTGTATTTTTTGATAATTATCCTTTTTTGTATAAGAATGTTTTTTTATCTAGGAATAATATCTAGTCCATCATAATGTGATTTTTTATGAAATTTGAAAGTTTTTGGAAGAATCAGATCTATCTGCATTGTATCCAGATCATCGAATCCAAAATAATCAGAGGCAGAAATTTTTGTTTGTTGGAATTTTTCCTTTTTCATAATAATAGAAAGAAATAAGTTGCTAAGTGAAGAATTAGTATTGTTTATGAAGAGTTTTCAAAGAATATTATGAATTCATGAGTTAGAAATTTTTCATACTTTCTAAAACAAATCAGATGATGATTTGCTGATCAATAAGTTCTCACAAATCATGAAAAATATCATGATAAAATATTTCAAAGAAATGGTGGAGAGGTTTAAAGAATTTTAGAGTTATATAATGGTAATTTAATTGTAATGGTAATTCCATCGTAATGGGAATTCCATCATAATGGTAATTCCATCGTAATGGAAATTCCATCATAATGGGAAATTCCATCATAATGAGAATTCCATATAATGATCTAAGAAGGAAATAGAAATCATAATTAAATTAGAAGGAAATAAAAATCATAATGAGCTAAAGAAGGAAAAAAAATTTGTAATGAGCTACTATGAAGAAGACTCAAAAATAAAATTTTAGAAGTTTTTTGAAGAGTTGCAGATGTAAAACAAAAAATTCAATTTTTTATAAATCTTGTAGAAATTTAAGAAGGTTTGAAGAAGTAAATGTTGAAGTTTAAATGAGATATATTTTCAGAGATTTTGAAATTTGAGGAAGCAAGGAAATTTTTCAAGTTTCCCTCTATTTCTTTCTAAGTCACTTATAAATATTTGCTTAGATCATTCATTCACAATTGATTTTCATGCACGCAAAAAAGTAGGAGCGCTGAAGAAATCAAGTGAAATTCATCGATAGCCATAGATCTCATGAGGAGGATCAGACAGTTGAATGTTTGTTTATTGGATTGATCAATATCATATTGAGAAGATCATATTCAATCAATCATATTGATTCAATCAGACTGAAGAAAATCATATTGATCATTTTGAGTAATTTTTGAGTTTTATAGATTGAGAATGGGTTTATTTTATTGAATCCATTGTATTTAGAGAATTAGATCTAGACTAATCATTCTGAGAGAATCATATCCAGACTCACTATATTGAGAGAATCAGATCCAGACTCATCGGATTGCGAAAATTGGATCCATCCAAATCAGACTGAGTATTCAAACTGATAAATTGTGGAGAAGTTTCAAAAAAGTATTTATTATTTTGTTTGGATCAATTGTTTTATAAGAAATCATTGTAAACTGATGGGATTCAGTATAATATTTCATATTTACATATAGAAGGTGTCTAATGAGAGTTGGCACAAGTTGTAATCACTTATTTATAATAGTGTATTTTCATAGACCCATGGGAGTGGCTATGGAAAGGATGTAGGTTCTCACACTTAGGCTGAACCTTGTAAATATTGTGTGATTTACATTCTTTCCTAATTTTTTATGCATGAGTATTTACTAAAAGTTTATAAGGAAATAAATCTTAATAGGTTGTGGGGGTTAAGTTTCTAAGAGGTTTGAATCTCATCAAAAGTGAACAATTTATTCAACCCCCCTTCTCAGTTGTTATTAGATCCTTTATAACTTCAATTGGTATCAGAGAAAAGGTTCCATTATTTAATCCTTATCATAGATAATATCAATTCATTAAATAGTAGAGAAATTCCTACATTTGATGAAAAAATTATTATGGATGGGATGATTCTTTATCTCTTATATCTTGTCCTATAAGTTGTTGATGTTTCTACTCTTGGTTTTCCACCTATTGAGAAAGATGCTCCTATGAATTTTACTGATAAGATAAATATATAAGTTGATGGAAAGTCTAGAAATTATACTCTTATGTCCTTATCATAAAATTTTTATCATAAGGTTATGGGTCTCAATGCTTCAAAAATTATGTTGGACAAGATAGAAAGTGTTTTCAAAGGTAATACTAAAGTTAAAGAAAAGAAGCTATAAATCTGGCATAGTAAGTATGAAGACATCAAAAGGAGAGATGAAGAAACAATTGAAGAATACTTCACTAGAGTAAATGAAATTGTTTGCAACATCACAGGATTTAGATATGTCTTGGAAGATTCTACAATTGTGACACAATTTATGAGAAACTTTACAAATATATTTGATTCTAAAAATTATTCTTTAGAAGATGGGATGGTTTATCTCTTGATTAATTTCATAACTTTTTTGTTTCTTATGAAATGAGTAAATCTACAATGTTTAAAAATAATATTAAAGATGAAATGGATTTTTAAGCTATGAGAAAGATGAAAATCAAATATGTTGAAGATGTTGATCCTTGTGAATCCAAAGGTAAAGAGGATGATGATTTGAATGATAAAATCATGTATCTTATATCCAAAAACTAACTAAGAGGTAGAGGAAATTATGGAGGTAAAATTTCTATCAAATGTTTTGAGTATGTTGGAATCAAACACTTTTCTATGAATTTCCCCAAGAATAAAGTTGGAGAATATCGAGATGATTCCAATGAAAAAACTCAAAGGAAGAAGTGGAAAAAAAATGATAAAGAAGAAAAGTATTCCAATAGATAGAATAATAAGTTTATGGGAAACAAAAGAAGTATGTTGAGTAATAAAGTTGAATTAGTCTCAACTGATAGCAATTCTTCTAAATATGAAAGTTTAAAAAAATTCCGAACCTTCATTTCAAAAGTTGAGAAAACAAAATATTCCTCAGAGAGTGAAGAAGGTGGTGAAGAATATTATAGAGCTTATCATATCAGAATAGAAATTTTTTTGTCTTGAGCAAAAAAACTCTCAGGAAATAAATTAGAGTAATGAAGGAATATTTTGAAGAAGTTGTTTATGGAAGAAAAGATGTCATCAAGCAGGAGGATGAAAACATTCAGTATATTTTAAGTTACAAACATATAATTGTTGAATAGGGAAAGATGATTAAGATCTTAGTAAGAAGCTGGAAGCTAAGGAAGAAGAGGTTAACATGTTTCAATAAAAACATATTGATTCTGAAATTATCTTGATGAAGATGAATTAAAACTTTAAAAAAACTTTAGTAGTAAAAGATAATACTTCTAAAGTTGCTGAGAAGTCTCAATATGCTAATCAGGTGAAATATTATCTTACTAAAAATAATGTTCCATCTAATTCTTTTAACATTTCAGGTTCTCAAAAAATATTGGGAAAGCTTGGGTGGGGAAATTATGTGAGAAATCTATCAAATCTTTAAAATTAGAAAACTCACCCAAAAGAAAAGATGGTCCACGTTCTGAGTATGTCAGTGCAGAAAGAAGTTATCAACCTCAATAAGGTTTCTAAAAAAAATATATTTCTTAAATAGAAAACCAAGATTTTATAGCTATTTCTAGTGTTATAGAATCTATGGCCATAGGTAATATAATTTTTGGAATAAATTATCTCTCCCTGGAAGAATATTTGAAAAAAGTGGAAGAAATTGTGGAATTATAATAAGTAACTTTCCAATCTTATAGAAAGTTGAAAATGTGAGTTTTCAAGATGTTAGAAACATTCCAATAAGAAATAAATTTGAATGTTTGAAATAATTTTGTGGAATATGTGATTAGGCTGGTCATCATGCAGAAAGATGTATGGAACTCCTTTATAAAAAAGTTTCTTATGATAGAAAATAAAAGAAATCTAAAAGGAAGAAAGTTGTGGAAAGATCCTTTTTTGTTGATACATCTTTAAAATCAAGTAAAAGGAACAAAACATGGATACTTTATAGGTTTTGTTATTCACATATGAAAGGGGATATAAAAATATTGAAACATGTTAAAAGTCATGATAGAGGAGTAGTTTCCTTTGGTAATGATAGTTTCTTAAAATCAGAGGTATCGGAACGGATGAAAATGAAACTGAAAAGTTGAAATCTAAGGAATCTTTATTTATTTATGGGATAAAACAAAACTTACTTAGTGTAAGTCAACTTTGTGATAATGGAAAATAATTTTTTTAGAAAATATTTTAGTATCATCAAAAGTGTGAAAGATATAAAATTTATTACAAAAGGAGAAAGAACCAATGGTAATCTCTTTCAAATAGTAGAATACAGCAACTCTTGTTACTTGAGTGCTAAAGATGAAAACAAATTTTGGAACCGAAGACTTAGCCACCTTGGACAGAAAAACATAAATAAACTTTCTAAAGTTTATTTTGTTTAGAATTTTCTATAATTGAAAAGAAGAGATGAATATGTTTTTACTACTTTCCAGAAAGGAAATATTACTAACAAAAGTCATATGAGAATTGAAATTCATTCTACCAGACCTCTTGAACTTATTCATTCCTATTTATGTGGGCCAATGAGACATTAATCAACAAAAGGAGATTTATACTTTATCACTTTTATTGATGATTTCACTTGGATAAAAAACATTATATTTATGAATCATAACTCTGAGCCTATTGAAATGTTCAAATTCTTTAGAAATGATGTTGATAAGGGAATGAGGGTTTCTATAAAGAAGTTGAGAATAGATAATGGTACCTAATTAACAAACAAAAAATTTGAAACTTATCTAAGAAAGCATGGTTTCAAACAACAGTATAGTGATCCCTATACTCCATAACAAAATGGATTAGTATAAAGAAATAATAGAAGTTTGGTGAGAATGGGAAGAAGTCTGTTATCATAATAAAAACTTTCAAAATTATATTAGAGATAATCGGTTAGTACTGATGCACATGTTCAAAATAGATTCTTGTTGATACCGAAAAATAACATGATTCCTTATGAAATGTTTTATAATAAAAAACTTTCATTGAAATACTTCAAATTTTTTAGAAGCCCATATTTTCTCAAAATCAAAACTCCGAATTTGGGAAAGTTTGATAATAAAGGTGAGGAAGGGACTTTTATGGGTTATTCACCAAATGGAATAAGTTTCAATTGTTGGAAAAAATGTTTAAAAATTTTGGTGGAATCATATGATGTGAATCTAATTAAAAATAAAAATTTTAACAAAATTTGTTGAGAATTATAAGGTGGATATACTAAAGAATTCTAACAATAGTGAAATTAATTCAAAACATCCTTATCAAGACTTATAAGAATCATGTGATGAGGAAATTTCAGATGGAAAAGAAATTTTAAAATTTCCTAACTTACAAAAACATATTTAATTCAAAAACATTATTAGGAATCATAAGACTCTGGTTCAGACCATACGGAAGTTGATATTAGAAAATCAGAATTTTCTTATCTCAAAAGTTAACCCAAAATTAGTTTCAGAGGCTATTGAACATAAATAATGGGTGGATTATATGAATGAAGAGTTGTATTAGACTGGGAAGAATAAAACATAGTAACCTGTTCCTCATCTTGCAAAAAAAATTATCCAAACAAAGTTGGTTTATAGAAACAAATTTAATGAGCATAGAGAAGTTTCAAGAAACAAATCAAGACTTGTTTGTAAAGAATATGAATAGGTGGAAGATGTGGATTTTGATGAAACCTTTTCCTCATTTTCAAGGATTAAAATGATTCAAATGTTTCTTACATTGGTTGCACATTGGGATTAAAAATTTTATCAGATGGATGTAAAGTCAACTTTATTAAATATTGATATTGAGTATGAAGTTTACATTGAATAACCTTGTGGGTTTCTACTTGATGAGGATGAAAAAAAAATTCAAATTGAATAAATATTTGTATAGGCTGAAACAAGCTCCACATTCTTAGTATTCTAAACTTGAAATTTTTTTGTGAATGTTGAACTTTTCTAAAGAAAAATTTGATAGAAACTTATATATGAAAGATGTTGACTCCAGAAATCTAATTTTAATTGTTTATGTGGATGATATAATTTTTTCAAGGGATAGAGAATATTTTTTTAAAACATTTGTTGTGTAAATTAATTATAATTTTGAAATTTCTATGTAAGGAGAATTAACTTTCTTTCTTGGATTAGAAGTTAAAAAAAAGGAAAAATACATTTTATTATGTCAAGAAAGGTATTTCAGGGAATTGTTAAAGAAGTCTGGGATAGAAGAATACAAATAATTTTTAACTCCTATTTCAGTGAGCATAAATTTGAGTAAAGATGAATATGTAATCAGTGTGAATTAAAAAGACTTTCAAAAGATGATAGGAAGTCTTATTTACCTTACATACTCAAGGCCTGATATTGTTTATATTGATGATTTGTGTGTCAGGTATCAAAGTAATCTGAAATAATCACATATGTTGGCAGAAAAAAAAGTATGAGATATGTCAAAGGAACAACTTCACATGAGTTGTTATAAAAAATAAATACTGAGATGAAGTTTTATGGTTATACTGATTCTGATTAGGTTGGAGATTGTAATGATATAAAATCAACATCAGGAGGAACATTTTTCTTGGGTGAATTTTGGGTGAGTAGGCATAGTAAGAAATAAATTTCAGTAACTTTAAGTATTGTTGAATCCTAATATGTTGCAGCAACTCAAGCTTGTACTCAAATGTTATGGATGAAATTTTAGGTGCATGATTTGAAAGTAAAATTTTATAATACTTTATGATAATCACAGTGAAATTGATCTTTCTAAAAATCCTTTCCAACACTCAAGATCAAAGCACATTGATATAATGTTTCACTTTATAAAATATAAATTTTATTCTGGATATGTTTTTCTGAAATACATTTCAAAAAAGTATAATATTTTTTATATCTTTACAAGAGTAATGTCGAAAGAAATGATTATGGAATTGAAGCTACAACTTCATGTTCAGCCTCCTCCCATGTCTTCCTAAACTGCATTAGGAATGACCTCCATTGTGATTTGGATTATGTTAACAAAGGTGGAGATAAAGTAACAACTTTTTACTTTGTAATAAGTTTTTACTTATCTTTATTAAATAAATTTGAAGTTTTGGTTATCATAAAATGAGGGAGAGAAAAAGAAAAATGAGGGGGAGTTATCTTAAGATGTCTGCAAAAAAAATCACCGAGGGATGAAATTCCTCCAAAAACATTACTTTATCTAGTATTGTGGTGTCAAGATACTCTCTTTGGATTATGAAAAAGTTAAAAGAGAGTATCTTGAAGAGGTAAAAATTGAAATTAAATTTTTAATAAATCTTAGAGAAATATAATATGGTCTGAAGAAGTCAAATTTGATGTTTAAATGTGAGATATTTTTAGTGATTTTTAAATTTGAGGAAGTGAGGAAATTTTTCAAGCTTCCCCCTTTTTATTTCTGAGTCACCTATAAATTCTTTCTCAGATCATTCATTAATAATTAATTTTTCATGCAAATAGAAAAGGTAGAGCACGGAAGAAATCAAGTGAAATTTATTGATGACCACAGATCTCAAGCGAAGGATCAGTTAATTGAATGTTTGTTTACAGGATTGAGTAAGATCATATACAAAAGATCGTATTTCATCATTCGGATTGAGGAAATCGGACTAAAGAAAATCATATTGATCATTTTTATCATAGTTTGAATTTTGAAGATTGAGAATGGGTTTATCATATTGAATCCATCATATTAAGAGAATAAGATATAGACTAATCATTTTGATAGAATCGGATCCAAACTCATTGTATTGAGAGAGTCAGATCCAGGCTCATCAGATTGAGAAAATCAGATCCATCCAAATCAGAATGAGGATTCAAACTGATAAATTGTGGAGAAGTTTCAAAAAAGTATTTATTATTATTATTTCGATAAATATTTTTATAATATAACATTGTAAACTAATGGGAGTCGGTATAATGTTTTCTATTGAGGAATAAAAGGTGTCTAATCGGATTTGGCACAAGTTGTATTCACTTTTTTATAATACTGGATTTCCATAGACCCACAGGAGAGGCTATGGTAAAAATATAGATTCTCACACTGAGGTTGAACCTTTTAAATCATATGTGATTTACTTGATTTACTACTTTTTCATATATGAGTATTTACTAAAAGTTGATAAGTAAATAAATATTAATAGGTTGGAGGGGTTATGTTTCTATGAGTTTTAAAACTTATAAAAAGTGACCAACTAATTCAACCCCCCTTCTCAGTTGTTATTTGATCCTTTATAACTTTAAGAGTACAAATTACTTACAAAAAAATGAGTAGGGAAAGATAAAACTTTTTTAAACTTTCTTTTAAAGTGTTCTGAATAAAATATCCTTTAAAATTCATAAAGGTTACCAAAAATGGAGTGTACATTTGATTTTGAAAGGATAAAAAACCCTTTTCTTTAATATTTTAAAACAGATTTACCCACATCATAAGAAAGTATTAAACATTAATTTTAAAAGGGGGGAAATATAATTATGATGATCATAGAAAATAATCCATATAAACTTTCCCCAAAAATAGTAGAAAATTTTCAAGAAGAAAAATATGTTCATGTATGAATAGATCAATTGGTAAAAATTGGAGTTATTCTTACCAATGATATAATTTAATTTTGGAATAAATTTTATCAAAGGATTAGTTATTGAAAATGGGATTTAATTTACTAATATAAAAAAGGTAAATATCAAATAAAATCTTAGAAATTTAGTATCAAATAAATCTTGAAAAGTATATCCATGTATGAAAAGCTATAACCAAATGAATCAGAAATTGAGTTAATGAAACCCTTATGGCACAAGAAATGTTCTAATAAAACCCCCTTGAAAGAGAGAGTGATTGAAATTAAAGATAAAAAACCATTAATAATAATAATATATGATATTATATATCCAATTGTTTGTATACACACCATTTAAAATAAGTTATTTTCATAAAAGAAAATGTGTCTCGAAGAAGGGAATTTTGAGACAAAACCCTTACCTTGTTCCATATTCATTCTATGCATACACTTAACTTCATGAAAAATCAAATTAAGTATATTATATTTCTCATTATGAACCTTATTATTATATATTTAATTTAATATATACTATTTATTATCATATTTTATTTATTTATTGTATTGTTTTTCTTATGTTTTTGTGAAAATTGAATCGGTGTGAGCTTATTTTGGTAATCTTAGTGATCAAAGATGGAATTTTAATAATAACTTAAAAACATAATATAAACATTATATTAAAAAAATCAATATTTAATTTCTTATTAAAATATAATATTATTATTATTTAATCTCTTATATTCATCCATGGTATATTTTTTTAGCATCGTTCGTGTAGGTGGTTAAACCAACCCAAACTTGAACACTCTTTAACTCAATGGGTGATCATGGTTAAGGATGTATTTATTTTGACATAATATCATTATAAAATAATAATTATGATATTATTTTAATTTTTTTATGATTTTGAACTATATTTTAAGATTTTTGGATAAAGAACGAAAACCTGAATGAAAAACAAAAAAAATATTCTTCATGGAGGTGGTAGTCCTCGCACACGCACGATTGGTGTTCCTCGGTTTTTATAAGTGGATGAAAATGAATAAATAAGGTTTTACAATTAATATAACTTAATCTCCATATACTAATTATATTAAATTAATAATATTATTATGGTGATAATATATTTTTAAGATAAAGAGTAAGAAGAAAAACTTAAGAAGGAGATAATAGTTATGTTGGAGACTTGATCTTTTCTTGGAATTATCGTAGGAATTGAAGGGATTAAGATGAATTAGGGTGGATAGGGGACTAATAAAGTGTGATTTTATTCTATTATAGTATATTTTTACATAATTTCAAGTCAATTTTAAATGGTAGCTTTATGTTTAAAAGATTGTAAGTAACCCCCTTTTAAAAGAGAGGAAAGGGGAACTTTTGGAAAGAGACGTTATATTTTAAGAATTCCTTGACACCATTACAAGGTAAATGGGTCCAATTTTTTAAAATAAGGAATTTTTGGGTATTTATTTTCAATAAATACTCAACAAATTAATTAAAAACATGTTATAGGGTTTTTACCATTGAAAATATACATTTTACACGTTTATTTTTAAACTAGGTAACTTGTTTTAGCTAATTGATTTTGTGTTTTATTAAAAATATAAAAAATAAAATATAAAAAAATGGTGTGATAGAAATAAATTTAACCACTATTTAATCCAATTAAATTTATAAATATTATAAAATTAACATTTAAATTGAAATGGATAATGTGTAGAAAAACTGTTTTAGTGGAAAAATGGCATTTTGACCATTATGGATTATTAATATTATTTAGTATTGAGTACTAATGAAATGAGTGTTAATATATTTATTTATGAATTTATAAATCATATTATTTTAATTTTTTTAATGTATTTGAATTTAATTGATTTGATATAAATTCCTTGATAATAATAAAACAATAATTTTATAGCAATTGTTTCACCATTATCGTGGTAATTGGCATTAATCCTAATAATCTACATTTTATACATAAAAATGAAATTTTACTTATTAAATAATATAAACATTATTATTTAAAATATAAGAATAATTTTATCAAGTTGACTTTAGGTGTGTAGTGATATTAATCTTAACATTAGTGCATATAATGCTTAAAACCCCATTTTTAGGAAAAGTGTAGTTTTAAGCATAAAGTTTAAGTATAGGAAAAAATTATCATTGTTGTTAATTCTAATGATATTAATAAAATTATAATTTTGTAAATTAGAGTTATGTGGCATTAAATTATCCAAAACATAATTTCTCCATGTGTAAATTTAATTATAAAAACAGATGAAATATAGTTTTCATAAATTGTTACTTGATTTTATAATATGATATTCCTGGTATTTTTAAATGATTTATTTTAATTCAGAAATATATATCATGTATATAAAAAAAATTCAAAAAAATTTAAGTCATATAAATTTGATGGTATTAGAAAAATCAATATTTTGTATTATTCCCTTAAAAATCACTTATTTTAGAAAAATATCAAAAATACATCCTTAGATAATTTCATTATGAATAATTAAAATATGATTTTTAATTTATCAACTTTAAATTCTAAAATTTTTAAATTTAGATTTTTAAAATCAAATTCATAATATAAATAAAACAACTCTTATTGAAAATAGCATTTTCAATATTAACTCATATAAGTTATTTTCCTTCTAAAGGTAATAACTTTTAATGGTTTACCATATTATTATTTATTATAGCTTTATTAATAATGTATATTAATATGTAGTGGTTTTTTTACATTGGTTGTAGAATGTAACATAAGATATAGAACATAGAATATATTTTAAGGGATTTAAAATCTCATGTCACTACATTAAGGTCAGGTGGTATGCAACCTCACCAACCCTATGTTGAATCTGGAATGACCTGATGAACCTCAGAGATAACTTATTACCCTAGCCAAATATCCATAATCCTCACCATGGGGAGACTCTAAAGAATAAATGGTCTCCCTAATTGAACTCTAATGTACTAAAATGTTGATTTATGTAATATTTATACCGACTTTGAGCCATCCTCAAACGCTTGAAAATCACATGAACCTTCTTTGCCATCCCATGCACCAGTTCTTACCCAACAAGAGATATCCTGCCAAACTTAAACCAGTATAAGGGTGACCTGTAGAGTCTCCCATATAGTGACTTAAATTTTTCTATAGTGATATTATAGTGAAATATATTATTATAGGTTACCTACACCAATTGTAAGTGATACTCCCAACTCCAGATGAAATACAACATATAGGATCTCAGTATATCTTCCAAAACCCGGATGGTTCACTCATCCTAGTCATCCATCATGGGTGGAAACATTATTCTCATCTATAAATAAGTATTAAAATCATCATATAAACCTCTCCACTACCATGATGTAAACCTATCATGGTTAGATATAATCAGCATGGGTACGCCATGAATTCAGATGATTTTTCATACATAAAAACCCACCAAACTCTCAACTAAACTCTTCTAAAAAATGGAAAGTAAGTGTAATGACTTGACAATTCAATCAATAATCACCTAGATAGAATTTTGGACTCTTGTTTTCTATGGAATCCCCATCAAATAATCCATCAATATGTCAACCCAATTCCATTCTGAAATCTCAATAGGTTGAGTATGTCCTACTGGAACCTGATATTCATCCTTGACCTACTAAAATGTGAGGCATTGAGAAACATACTCAACAACACTCCTCCTCACACCAGCCCACCAAAATTTATTCTACTGGTCCTGGTACATATTCTTTATTCCTAAATGTACCTCAAAGTGGGGGTACAAAACTCACTCAGTACCTCCTCACGCAACATGATCAGAACTATCATCCATCCCTAGAAAAGGATGATGTGCTTCCCACTATTATAAAATCCATCTAGTACATCTCTTGATGATTTTTGGTCACATATAACTTCATGGTTGACATCACCCAAATGATTATCTCTCAAAAACTGAATAATTAGTGGATTCATCACTATCAATTGTAGATAAGTTGTCCCTATACCCTCTATTGGGGACAGTTACAATGAGGTAAATTGTTCTAATGAATTCTCCACTAAGTAAGAACGAAATTTCCTACTAAGGTAATTTACCACCACATTTCCTTTCCTTAGAGTATATATTATCTCTAAGTAATAGTCTTATAGTAACTCTAATAAATGCATATGTCTCAGGTTTATGTCTCTTTGGGTAAATATGTACCTGAGACTTTAGTAGGCATGAAAATCTATTTTAATGGATGATTTTGAGCTTACTAGGTAGGTTGAAGTTCATTAACCCTAAATACTTTGTTAACTAATCATTTAAATTAAAAATTTCCTTAGATTGAAATGTTTTATGGGTGGGGTAGTTTGATGTGGAACCATTATTTAACACTTTTCCACATCTATTTTTATTAATTCAATGTGTTTTTAATTGATAATTAGGCTTATAATGGAGAATTGTTATATTTGGAATAACTATTATGTTAATTTATATTCATTGATTTTTATAATGAAAATAATAATTTTGGGGTGCTTAATTTCTCCTAGATACCAAGATGGAATTTAATTGAAGATATAGTGAAAAAAATGATTTCTTGAATAAAAATTGACAGTGGGGGGGGAATTTATGTACAAGAATTACAAAAAAACAAAATAATGGAAGAGTGGATCTTTTTTATGGCTCTTTCATCCTGCTCATATGTATGTTGTCAGAATCAAAGAAGTAATTTGAAGTCTAACTCCGTAGAGTGTAATTCACAGCTGAGAGATGTTGATGTAGTCATTCTTTTCTAGTCCCAACTTTCTGATGCACACTACCTAGGATGTTCGTGATGAGCTAGCTAGTTTTGAAAAGGGTGAATACCCTTTTACCTCTATCTTCCCCATATGAAATGAACTTCAATGTGGGTTCCACCGAGCACTATATTCACTTTTTCTTCAAAGATAACTGAGCCTCCTAAGTTCCCATGACCATTATTATTGGTTGATGTTGCTCCTCCCATTTTTACTGAACATGATTGAAAAAGGAGGAAGAATTCCATTTAAAAGGGTAATCATGGAGGGAACGATTCTCTAGGTTGTGAAAATAAATACTGATAGAGAAGAAATATTATTTGTCCTACAATACCTCTAGTGAAAAAAAATGGTAATTTAGTGATAGAACTAGAGAAGAAAGGTCAAATCAAATACAAAGATAGTCAGCGACGTCAAGAATAACGCACATCAGGAAGAACGCTAACATCAATAAAGGTTATATTTGGAATTGACTATGTAAACCTTAATCACCTACATTAAGAAACAACTATGTAATCCAAAACAACTAAGTAAAAGTATTTTACTAGGTTAGGGACACTTACGTCAAACAACCAGCTACATAGGGAAATAACTTTGATAAGTAAATTGCATACAAGGAGAATCAACTACATGGACCATTTGGATACATGGTATATTTGGATATGTGGATTAATTGGATGTGTGTACCATTCTGATACATAATCTAGAATCACCTACGTGAATAATCGACTATGTTTCCCATTAGCCACATCATTCATGTAGATAAATAATCATGTTTATAGTCAGCTAGAACTCTTTCCATTCAAACACGTGTGAGGTGGCCAGTAGTAGTTTCATGGAAGCAGGTGGGATTTTTTGAGTGACTTTTAGGAGGTATTTGTTGTTAGAGAACATGATGTGTGAAAATATATAATTAGTAGGAGAAAAAATAGTGAGATGTAGAAAGATAGATGGAGTGATAAAGGAAAAGACACTGGAGAGCCGAAGGTGGAAAGGAGGAGGTGTACTGAGTAGAATTCCTTTGTTTTGTTTTTGAAGCCCCTGCATGGAAAATATTTTTATTTTTACAGTATTTTTCTCTTACACTAAAAAAATATCTTGAATTTAATAAATACCTTTTAATGATGATTGTATAACATAATTACAGAGGAATGAAGTTGATTTTATAGGAAGTTTTACCTAGTTTAGGTGTTGGGAGATGTAGGATTAAATCCTTTTCTCACTGATCAATAATTTATGAAATTCAAATCTCCCAACTCAGTGGGAGATATTTTGGTTATTGTTTTCATAAATAACTTTCTTTTTGTAAGTCCAAATAATAAGAGGAAAACCCACATAAGGACGGAATACATGGGAGCTTCAATGTGTGGGTATGAGAGGCCCTTAGTTAAGAAGCTAAAAGTATCCTTTCACCTACTGACTAGAAACTTGATAAATTTAGATATACCCTTCTCTTGGTACTATAGTGAATTCCCTTATGTGTGAATGAAATTAAATAAAAAGAAACACCCATCAAAATAAGTATACCATCCAATCGATTTCCCCTACTTTAGTCCTTGAAATCCATCCACTTTTTTTCCTTTTATCTCATCTTCTAAGCCTAACACTCTTTCTATCCCCAAATTTATTTCATCATCTTAATAACCATTATTTCACCCACTATTCTATTTTATTTTTGTTATTTTCTTTTCATTTTGGTCACATAACTTTCCTTCTCTTGGTTTCGATCCCAAATTTACATTACACTAATAGTTAAGTAGGTGTTATAAATAATTAATTTGCATAAATTTCAATGATGTTCATGTCAATTACCCCAAGGTTCATCTGTGTCATAGCTACATAAACTTTCCAGTATCCAGAAAAAATCTGTATTTTCTAAGAAAACCATAAAACCTCAACTTTACCAAAACATCGAGATGTTATCATATACTTAGAATTATCCCTTGGGTTTTCTCTAAATTTATCTAAACTAATCTCCAAAAATAACTAAACCATTCTTATGATGCCAACTATAGTGACCCAAGCTAATAATAACATAATTAATACAACAATTGTATGATTTAAATAATACGTCTCACAATAATTGCAAAACCTAAGGCACAAAAGGATCAGTTTCTTAGAAATTAGCTATATAGACATCTAATTATACTACATGTGTGAAAATTTCTCCGTAAATTTTCTCCTCTAGACCATTTTCTAGATACTTCATGTGAAATAATGATCTTATAACCTGGGAATTGGAAATATAAGAAAGGGGTGAGCTTAGATTCTCAGTAAGGGAAAAACATATCATAAAGTAATAAATCATAAACATGAAGGTGAACATGATGAAGTGGATAAATATCCTATTAAAAGATCATAAGACCATATATGATAATCATAAAACATGTTTTAGAAACAAAATATCATAAAATGATCATAAAGTAATCATAAAATACAAAACATATAACATATGAACATGACATTAAAGTAAAGAATACTTTAAAAATAATAATCATGAAAACATGGAATTTCGTGGAAACGAAATGTATTTTAAAATTTGGCATAACTTAATAAGAAAGATTGGAGATTTGGAACATCCATAATAATATGAGAAACTATGTGATCAAACCTATTACTCACACACCTATGTGAACACACTCATTATGTACACGCAAGAATTATGAGAAAACCCATAATTCCCACACCTATTTGAACAAACTCGTTATGTCCATTATTAATATCTCGTGAGATATAATCTTAAACCAATGTGTTGGAGGAAGATATAAGACCCCACCCATCATCATCTATACATATGTGTGCCACTTAAAATCAATCATAATCATATATTAATGAACTCATGGAAAAATAATGGGATGCTTAAACTTTATAGAAATATCACAAAACATAAACTTAGAAGATCATCGGATATCAAAAATATAATTTTTAAAAAGGATTTATATTATAATTAAGTATATAGGATGATAAAAATATCAATTAATGTGAGGTAAAATTTGGAAGAAAAATATAAATGAATATAAAAAAATCACAAAACCTTTCAAACATTGTTATAAAATATGGAGTTGAAGAACCTTTGTGGTTAAATTTTTTTAAACAAAGTTTTTGTATTTTTTGATAATTATCCTTTTTTGTATAAGAATGTTTTTTTATCTAGGAATCATATCTAGTCCATCATAATGTGATTTTTTATGAAATTTGAAAGTTTTTGGAAGAATCAGATCTATCTGCATTGTATCCAGATCATCGAATCCAAAATAATCAGAGGCAGAAATTTTTTTTTGTTGGAATTTTTCCTTTTTCATAATAATAGAAAGAAATAAGTTGATAAGTGAAGAATTAGTATTGTTTATGAAGAGTTTTCAAAGAATATTATGAATTCATGAGTTAGAAATTTTTCATACTTTCTAAAACAAATCAGATGATGCTTTGCTGATCAAGAAGTTCTCACAAATCATGAAAAATATCATGATAAAATCTTTCAAAGAAATGGTGGAGATGTTTAAAGAATTTTAGAGTTACATAATGGTAATTTAATTTTAATGGTAATTCCATCTTAATGGGAATTCCATCATAATGGGAATTCCATCATAATGGAAATTCCATCATAATGGGAAATTCCATCATAATGAGAATTCCATATAATGATCTAAGAAGGAAATAGAAATCATAATTAAATTAGAAGGAAATAAAAATCATAATGATCTGAATAAGGAAACAAAATTTGTAATGAGCTGCTATGAAGAAGACTCAAAAATAAAATTTTAGAAGTTTTTTGAAGAGTTGCAGATGTAAAACAAAAAATTCAATTTTTTATAAATCTTGTAGAAATTTAAGGAGGTTTGAAGAAGTAAATGTTGAAGTTTAAATGAGATATATTTTCATAGATTTTGAAATTTTAGGAAGCAAGGAAATTTTTCAAGTTTCCCGCTATTTCTTTCTGAGTCACTTATAAATATTTGCTTAGATCATTCATTCACAAGTGATTTTCATGCACGCAAAAAAGTAGGAGCGCTGAAGAAATCAACTGAAATTCATTGCTATCCATAGTTCTCATGAGGAGGATCAGACAGTTGAATGTTTGTTTATTGGATTGATCAAGATCATATTGAGAAGATCATATTCATTCAATTATATTGATTCAATCAGACTGAAGAAAATCATATTGATCATTTTGAGTAATTTTTGAGTTTTATAGATTGAGAATGGGTTTATTGTATTGAATTCATTGTATTTAGAGAATTAGATCTAGACTAATCATTCTGAGAGAATCATATCCAGACTCACCGTATTGAGAGAATCAGATCCAGACTCATCGGATTGCGAAAATTGGATCCATCCAAATCAGACTGAGTATTCAAACTGATAAATTGTGGAGAAGTTTCAAAAAAGTATTTATTATTTTGTTTGGATCAATTGTTTTATAATAAATCATTGTAAACTGATGGGATTCAGTATAATATTTCATATTTAGATATAGAAGGTGTCTAATGAGAGTTGGCACAAGTTGTATTCACTTATGTATAATAGTGTATTTTCATAGATCCATGGGAGTGGCTATGGAAAGGATGTAGGTTCTCACACTTAGGCTGAACCTTGTAAATATTGTGTGATTTAATTTCTTTCCTAATTTTTTATGCATGATTATTTACTAAAAGTTGATAAGGAAATAAATCTTAATAGGTTGTGGGGGTTAATTTTCTAAGAGGTTTGAAACTCATCAAAAGTGAACAATTTATTCAACCCCCCTTCTCAGTTGTTATTATATCCTTTATAACTTCAATTGGTATCAGAGAAAAGGTTCCATTATTTAATCCTTATCATAGATAATATCAATTCTTTAAATAGTATAGGAATTCCTATATTTTATGAAAAAAATTATTATGGATGGGATGATTCTTTATCTCTTATATCTTGTCCTATAAGTTGTTGATGTTTCTACTCTTGGTTTTCCACCTATTGAGAAAGATGCTCCTATGAATTTTACTGATAAGATAAATATAGAAGTTGATGGAAAGTCTAGAAATTATATTCTTATGTCCTTATCATAAAATTTTTATCATAATCTTATGGGTCTCAATGCTTCAAAAATTATGTAGGACAAGCTAGAAAGTGTTTTCAAAGGTAATACTAAAGTTAAGGAAAAAAAGCTATAAATCTGGCATAGTAAGTATGAAGACATCAAAAGGAGAGATGAAGAAACAATTGAAGAATACTTCACTAGACTAAATGAAATTGTTTGAAACATCACAGGATTCAGATATGTCTTGGAAGATTCTACAATTGTGACACAACTTATGAGAAACTTTACAAATATATTTCATTCTAAAAATTCTTCTTTAGAAGATGGGATGGTTTATCTCTTGATTAATTTCCTAACTTTTTTGTTTCTTATGAAATGAGTAAATATCCAATGTTTAAAAATAATATTAAAGATGAAATGGATTTTTAAGCTATGATAAAGATGAAAATCAAAGATGTTGAAGATGTTGATCCTTGTGAATCCAAAGGTAAAGAGGATGATGATTTGAATGATAAAATCATGTATCTTATATCCAAAAACTATCTAAGAGGTAGAGGAAATTATGGAGGTAAAATTTCTATCAAATGTTTTGAGTATGTTGGAATCAAACACTTTTCTATGAATTTCCCCAAGAATAAAGTTGGAGAATATCGAGATGATTCCAATGAAAAAAACTCAAAGGAAGAAGTGGAACAAAAATGATAAAGAAGAAAAGTATTCCAATAGATAGAATAATAAGTTTATGGGAAACAAAAGAAGTATGTTGAGTAATAAAGTTGAATTAGTCTCAACTGACAGCAACTCTTCTAAAGATGAAAGTTTAAAAAAATTCAGAACCTTCATTTCAAAAGTTGAGAAAACAAAAGATTCCTCAGAGAGTGAAGAAGGTGGTGAAGAATATTATAGAGATTATCATCTCAGAATAGAAATTTTTTTATGTATTGAGCAAAAAAACTCTCAGGAAATAAATTAGAGTAATAAAGGAATATTTTGAAGAAGTTGTTAATGGAAGAAAAGATGTCATCAAGCAGGAGGATGAAAACATTCAGTATATTTTAAGTTACAAACATATAATTGTTGAATAGGGAAAGATGATTTAAGATCTTAGTAAGAAGATGGAAGCTAAGGAAGAAGAGGTTAACATGTTTCAATAAAAACATATTGAGTCTGAAATTATCTTGATGAAGATTAATTAAAACTTTTAAAAAACTTCAGTAGTAAAAGATAAGACTTCTAAAGTTGCTGAGAAGGCTCAATATGCTAATCAGGTGAAATATTATCTTACTAAAAATAATGTTCCATCTAATTCTTTTAACATTTCAGGTTCTCAAAAAATATTGGGAAATCTTGGGTGGGGAAATTATTTGAGAAATCTATCAAATATTTAAAATTAGAAAACTCACCCAAAAGAAAAGATGGTCCACGTTCTGAGTATGTCAGTGCAGAAAGAAGTTATCAACCTCAATAAGGTTTCTAAAAATAAATATATTTCTTAAATAGAAAACCAAGATTTTATAGATATTTCTAGTGTTATAGAATCTATGTCCATAGGTAATATAATTTTTGGAATAAATTATCTCTGCCTGGAAGAATATTTGAAAAAAGTGGAAGAAATTGTGGAATTATAATAAGTAACTTTCCAATCTTACAGAAAGTTGAAAATGTGAGTTTTCAAGATGTTAGAAACATTCTAATAAGAAATCAATTTGAATGTTTGAAATAATTTGGTGGAAAATGTGATTTGGCTGGTCATCATATAGAAAGATGTATGGAACTCCTTCCTAAAAAAGTTTCTTATGATAGAAAATAAAATAAATCTAAAAGGAAGAAAGTTGGGGAAAGATCCTTTTTTGTTGATACAGCTTTAAAATCAAGTAAAAGGAACAAAACATGGATACTTTATAGGTGTTTTTATTCACATATGAAATGGGATATAAAAATATTGAAACATGTTAAAAGTCATGATAGAGGAGTATTTTCCTTTGGTAATGATAGTTTCTTAAAATCAGAGGAATCGGAACGGATGAAAATGAAACTGAAAAGTTGAAATCTAAGGAATATTTATTTTTTTATGGTATAAAACAAAACTTACTTAGTGTAAGTCAACTTTGTGATAATGGAAAATAATTTTTTTAGAAAATATTTTAGTATCATCAAAAGTGTGAAAGATATAAAATTTATTACAAAAGGAGAAAGAACCAATGGTAATCTCTTTCAAATAGTAGAATACAGCAACTCTTGTTACTTGAGTGCTAAAGATGAAAACAAATTTTGGAACCGAAGACTTAGCCATCTTGGATAGAAAAACATAAATAAGCTTTCTAAAGTTTATTTTGTTTAGAATTTTCTATAATTGAAATGAAGAGATGAATATGTTTTTACTACTTTCCAGAAAGGAAATATTACTAAAAAAAGTCATATGAGAATTGAGATTCACTCTACCAGACCTCTTGAACTTATTCATTCCTATTTATGTGGGCCAATGAGACATTAATCAACAAAAGGAGATTTATACTTTATCACTTTTATTGATGATTTCACTTGGATAAAAAACATCAGATTTATGAATCGTAACTCAGAGCCTATTGAAATGTTCAAATTCTTTATAAATTATGTTGATAATGGAATGAGGGTTTCCATAAAGAAGTTGAGAATAGATGGGTGGATTATATGAATGAAGAGTTGTATTAGACTGGGAAGAATAAAACATAGTAACTTGTTCCTCATCTTGCAAAAAAAAAATTATCCAAACAAAGTTGGTTTATAGAAACAAATTGAATGAGCATAGAGAAGTTTCAAGAAACAAATCAAGAATTGTTTGTAAAGGATATGAATAGGTGGAAGATATGGATTTTGATGAAACCTTTTCCCCATTTTCAAGGATTAAAATGATTCAAATGTTTCTTACATTGGGTGCACATTGGGATTAAAAATTTTATCAGATGGATGTAAAGTCAACTTTATTAAATATTGATATTGAGTATGAAGTTTACATTGAATAACCTTGTGGGTTTCTACTTGATGAGGATGAAAGAAAATTCAAATTGAATAAATATTTGTATAGGATGAAACAAGCTCCGCGTTCTTAGTATTCTAAACTTGAAAATTTTTTGTGAATGTTGAACTTTTCTAAAGAAAAATTTGATAGAAACTTATATATGAAAGATGTTGACTCCAGAAATATAATTTTAATTATTTATGTGGATGATATAATTTTTTCAAGGGATAGAGAATATGTTTTTAAAACATTTTTTGTGTAAATTAATTATAATTTTGAAATTTATATGTAAGGAGAATTAACTTTCTTTCTTGGATTAGAAGTTAAAAAAAAGGAAAAATACATTTTATTATGTCAAGAAAGGTATTTCGGGGAATTGTTAAAGAAGTCTGGGATGGAAGAATACAAATAAGTTTTAACTCCTATTTCAGTGAGCATAAATTTGAGTAAAGATGAATATGTAATCAGTGTGAATTAAAAAGACTTTCAAAAGATGATAGGAAGTCTTATTTACCTTACATACTCAAGGCCTGATATTGTTTATATTGAGGATTTGTGTGTCAGGTATCAAAGTAATCTGAAAGAATCACATATGTTGGTAGGAAAAAAAAGTATGAGATATGTCAAAGGAACAACTTCACATGAGTTGTTATACAAAATAAATACTGAGATGAAGTTTTATGGTTATACTGATTCTGATTAGGTTGGAGATTGTAATGATATAAAATCAACATCAGGAGGAACTTTTTTCTTGGGTGAATGTTGGGTGAGTAGGCATAGTAAGAAATAAATTTCAGTAACTTTAAGTATAGTTGAATCCTAATATGTTGCAGCTACTCAAGCTTGTACTCAAATGTTATGGATTAAATTTTAGGTGCATGATTTGAAAGTAAAATTTTATAATACTTTATGATAATCAGAGTGAAATTGATCTTTCTAAAAATCCTTTCCAACACTCGAGATCAAAGCACATTGATATAATGTTTCACTTTATAAAATATAAATTTTATTCTGGATATGTTTTTCTGAAATACATTTCAACAAAGTATAATATTTTTGATATATTTACAAGAGTAATGTCAAAAGAAATGTTTGTGGAATTGAAGCTACAACTTCATGTTCATCCTCCTCCCATGGCTTCCTAAACTGCATTAGGAATGACCTCCATTGTGATTTGGATTATGTTTACAAAGGTGGAGATAAAGTAACAACTTTTTACTTTGTAATAAGTTTTTACTTATCTTTCTTAAATAAATTTGAAGTTGTGGTTATCATAAAATAAGGGAGAGAAAAAGAAAATTGAGGGGGAGTTATCTTTACATGTATGCAAATAAAATCACTGAGGGATGAAATTCCTCCAAAAACATTACTTTATCTAGTATTGTGGTGTCAAGATACTCTCTTTTGATTATGAAAAAGGTAAAAGAGAGTATCTTGAAGAGGTAAAAATTGAAATTAAATTTTTAATAAATCTTAGATAAATATAATATGGTCTGAAGAAGTCAAATTTGATGTTTAAATGTGAGATATTTTTAGTGATTTTTAAATTTGAGGAAGTGAGGAAATTTTTCAAGCTTCCCCATTTTTATTTATGAGTCACCTATAAATTATTTCTCAGATCATTCATTAATAATTAATTTTTAATGCAAATAGAAAAGGTAGAGCACGGAAGAAATAAAGTGAAAATTATTGCTGACCAGAGATCTCAAGCGAAGGATCAGTTAATTGAATGTTTGTTTACAGGATTGAGCAAGATCATATGCAGAAGATCGTATTTCGTCATTCGGATTGAGGAAATCGGACTAAAGAAAATCATATTGATCATTTTTATCATAGTTTGAATTTTGAAGATTGAGAATGGGTTTATCATATTGAATCCATCATATTAAGAGAATAAGATATAGACTAATCATTTTGATAAAATCAGATCCAAACTCATTGTATTGAGAGAGTCAGATCCAGGCTCATCAGATTGAGAAAATCAGATCCATCCAAATCAGAATGAGGATTCAGACTGATAAATTGTGGAGAAGTTTCAAAAAAGTCTTTATTATTATTTTTTGGATAAATATTTTTATAATATAACATTGTAAACTAATGGGAGTCATTATAATGTTTTCTATTGAGGAATAAAAGGTTTCTAATCGGATTTGGCACAAGTTGTATTCACTTCTTTATAATATCGGATTTCCATAGACCCACAGGAGAGGCTATGGTAAGGATATAGATTCTCACACTGAGGTTGAACCTTTTAAATCATATGTGATTTACTTGATTTACTACTTTTTCATGTATGAGTATTTACTAAAAGTTGATAAGTAAATAAATATTAATAGGTTGTATGGGTTATGTTTCTATGAGTTTTAAAACTTATAAAAAGTGACCAACTAATTCAACCCCCCTTCTCAGTTGTTATTTGATCCTTTATAACTTTAAGAGTACAAATTACTTACAAAAAAATGAGTAGGGAAAGAGAAAACTTTTTTAAACTTTCTTTTAAAGAGTTCTGAATAAAATATCCTTTAAAATTCATAAAGGTTATCAAAAAATGGAGTGTATGTTTGATTTTGAAAGGATGAAAGACCCTTTTCTTTAATATTTTAAAACAGATTTACCCACATCATAAGAAAGTATTAAACATTAATTTTAAAAGGGGGAAAATATAATTATGATGATCATAGAAAATAATCCATATAAACTTTCCCCAAAAAATAGTAGAAAATTTTCAAGAAGAAAAATATGTTCATGGATGAATAGATCATTTGGTAAAAATTGGAGTTATTCTTACCAATGATATAATTTAATTTTGGAATAAATTTTATCAAAGGATTAGTTATTTAAAATGGGATTTAATTTACTCATATAAAAAAGGTAAATATCAAATAAAATCTTAGAAATTTAGTATCAAATAAATCTTGAAAAGTATATCCATGTATGAAAAGCTATAACCAAATGAATCAGAAATTGAGTTAATGAAACCCTTATGGCACAAGAAATGTTCTAATAAAACCCCCTTGAAAGAGAGAGTGATTTAAATTGAAGATAAAAAATCATTAATAATAATAATATATGATATTATATATCCAATTGGTTTTATACACACCATTTAAAATATGTTATTTTCATAAAAGAAAATCTGTCTCGAAGAAGGGAATTTTGAGACAAAACCCTTACCTTGTTCCATATTCATTCTATGCATACACTTAACTTCATGAAAAATAAAATTAAGTATATTATATTTATCATTATGAACCTTATTATTATATATTTAATTTAATATATACTATTTATTATCATATTTTATTTATTTATTGTATTTTTTTCTTATGTTTTTGTGAAAATTGAATTTGTGTCAGCTTATTTTGGTAATCTTAGTGATCAAAGATGGAATTTTAATAATAACTTAAAAACATAATATAACCATTATATAAAAAAAATATTTAATTTATTATTAAAATATAATATTATTATTATTATTTAATCTCTTATATTCATCCATGGTATATTTTTTTAGCATCGTTCGTGTAGGTGGTTAAACCAACCCAAACTTGAACACTCTTTAACTCAATGGGCGAGCATGGTTAAGGATGTATTTATTTTGACATAATATCATTATAAAATAATAATTGTGATATTATTTTAATTTTTTTATGATTTTGAACTATATTTTAAGATTTTTGGATAAAGAACGAAAACCCAAATGAAAAACAAAAAAATTATTCTTCATAGAGGTGGTAGTCCTCGCACACGCACGATTGGTGTTCCTCAGTTTTTATAAGTGGATGAAAATGAATAAATAAGGTTTTACAATTAATATAACTTAATCTCTATATAGTAATTATATTAAATTAATAATATTATTATGGTGATAATATATTTTTAAGATAAAGAGTAAGAAGAAAAACTTAAGAAGGAGATAATAGTTATGTTGGAGACTTGATCTTTTCTTGGAATTCTCCTAGGAATTGAAGGGATTAATATGAATTAGGGTGGATATGGGACTAATAAAGTGTGATTTTATTCTATTATAGTATATTTTCACATAATTTCAAGTCAATTTTAAATGGTAGGTTTATGTTTAAAATATTGTAAGTAACCCCCTTTTAAAAGAGAGGAAAGGGGAACTTTTGGAAAGTGACGTTATATTTTAAGAATTCCTTGACACCATTACAAGGTAAATGGGTCCAATTTTTTAAAATAAGGAAGTTTTGGGTATTTTTTTTCAATAAATACTCAACAAATTAATTAAAAACATGTTATAGGGTTTTTACCATTGAAAATTTACATTTTACACGTTTATTTTTAAACTAGGTAACTAGTTTTTAGCTAATTGATTTTGTGTTTTATTAAAAATATAAAAAATAAAATTTAAAAAAATGGTGTGATAGAAATAAATTTAACCACTATTTAATCCAATTAAATTTATAAATATTATAAAATTAACATTTAAATTGAAACAGATAATGTGTAGAAAAACTGTTTTAGTGGAAAAAATGGCATTTTGACCATTATGGATTATTAATATTATTTAGTATTGAGTACTAATGAAATGAGTGTTAATATATTTATTTATGTATTTATAAATCATATTATTTTAATTTTTTAATGTATTTGAATTTAATTGATTTTATATAAATTCCTTGATAATAATAAAACAATAATTTTATAGCAATTGTTTCACCATTATCGTGGTAATTGGCATTAATCCTAATAATCTACATTTTATACATAAAAATGAAATTTTACTTATTAAATAATATAAACATTATTATTTAAAATATAAGAATAATTTTTTCAAGTTAACTTTAGGTGTGTAGTGATATTAATCTTAAAATTAGTGCATATAATGCTTAAAACCCCATTTTTAGGAAAAGTGTAGTTTTAAGCATAAAGTTTATGTATAGGAAAAAATTATCATTGTTATTGATTCTAATGATATTAATAAAATTATAATTTTTTAAATAAGAGTTATGTGGCATTAAATTATCCAAAACATAATTTCTCCATGTGTAAATTTAATTATAAAAACTGATGAAATATAGTTTTCATAAATTGTTACTTGATTTTATAATATGATATTCATGGTATTTTTAAATGATTTATTTTAATTCAGAAATATATATCATGTATATAAAAAAATTTCAAAAAAAAATTAAGTCATATAAAATTGATGGTATTAGAAAAATCAATATTTTGTATTATTCAATTAAAAATCACTTATTTTAGAAAAATATCAAAAATACATCCTTAGATAATTTCATTATGAATAATTAAAATATGATTTTTAATTTATCAACTTTAAATTCTAAAATTTTTAAATTTAAATTTTTAAAATCAAATTCATAATATAAATAAAACAACTCTTATTGAAAATAGCATTTTCAATATTAACTCATATAAGTTATTTTTCTTCTAAAGGTAATAACTTTTAATGGTTTACCATATTATTATTTATTATAGCTTTATTAATAATGTATATTAATATGTAGTGGTGTTTTTACATTGGTTGTAGAATGTAACATAAGATATAGAACATAGAATATATTTTAAGTGATTTAAAATCTCATGTCATTACATTAAGGTCAGGTGGTATGCAACCTCACCAACCTTTTGTTGAATCTGGAACAACCTGATGAACCTCAGAGATAACTTATTACCCTAGCCAAATATCCATAATCCTCATCATGGAGAGACTCTAAAGAATAAATGGTCTCCCTAATTGAACTCTAATGTACTAAAATGTTGATTTATGTAATATTTATACCGACTTTGAGCCATCCTCAAACGCTTGAAAATCACATGAACCTTCTTTGTCATCCCATGCACCAGTTCTTACCCAACAAGAGATATTCTGCCAAACTTAAACCAGTATAAGGGTGACCTGTAGAGTCTCCCATATAGTGACTTAAATTTTTCTATAGTGATATTATAGTTAAATCTATTATTATAGGTTACCTACACAAATTGTAAGTGATACTCCCAACTCCAGCTGAAATACAACATATAGGATCTCAGTATATCTTCCAAAACCTGGATGGTTCACTCAGCCTAGTCATCCATCATGGGTGGAAACATTATTCTCATCTATAAATAAGTATTAAAAGCATCATATAAACCTATCCACTACCATGATGTAAACCTATCATGGTTAGATATAATCAGCATGGGTATGCCATGAATTCAGATGATTTTTCATACATAAAAACCCACCAAACTCTCAACTAAACTCTTCTACAAAATGGAAAGTAAGTATAATGAATTGGAAATTCAATAAATAATCACCTAGATAGAATTTTGGACTCTCGTTGTCTATGGAATACCCATCAAATAATCCATCAATATGTCAACCCAATTCCATTCTGAAATCTCAATAGGTTGAGTATGTCCTACTGGAACCCGATATTCATCCTTGACCTGCTAAAATGTGAGGCATTGAGAAACATACTCAACAACACTCCTCCTCACACCAGCCCACCAAAATTTATTCTAATGGTCCTGGTACATATTCTCTATTCCTAAATGTACCTCAAAGTGGGGGTACAAAACTCACTCAGTACCTCCTCACGCAACATGATAGGAACTATCATCCATCCCTAGAAAAGGATGATGTGCTTCCCACTATTATAAAATCCATCTAGTACATCTCTTCATGATTTTTGGTCACATATAACTTCATGGTTGACATCACCCAAATGATTATCTCTCACAAACTGAATAATCGGTGGATTCATCACTATCAATTGTAGATAAGTTGTCCCTATACCCTCCATTGGGGACAGTTATAATGAGGTAAACTGCTCTAATGACTTCTCCACTAAGTAAGAATGAAATTTCCTACTAAGGTAATTTACCACCACATTTCTTTTCCTTAGAGTATATATTATCTCTAAGTAATAGTCCTATAGTAACTCTAATAAATGCATATGTCTCAGGTTTATGTCTCTTTGGGTAAATATGTACCTGATACTTTAATGGCCTAAATAAACAATTAAATTTTTGATTAAAAGATAATAGCTCCACGTCTTTAAGTAAAATATTACTGATAATAATTCCAAGTCTATTTCATGTTGTTCTATTGATGGGGTATCAGTTTCCTCAACCCATAAGCAATCACTTCCTTCCTCTACATCAACATGAATCTGAGACTAGCTCTAGAGTAATCACAGAACACCACATATTCGACACCCACCTCTGGTAGTCTCAACATAGGAGAACAGGTTAACATCTGCCTCAGCTCCTCAAAGGAAATTTGACACTACTCAGTCTAAGAAAATGTCTTCCATTTCTATGTCAAGGTGTTAAAAGGGGTTTTAATCCTATAAAATTCTACCATAAACCTCTGATATTCCCATGTTAAACCAAAGAAATTTCACACCTATAACACCCTACTAGGTGGGTCCCAAGAAAGCACTGCATCAATGTTCACCAGATCCACTGCTACACCATTCTCATAGATGAAATTCCCTATAAATTGAACCACTTGAATCTAAAACTAAAATTTTGAGATATTACCATATAATTGGTGCTCCCAAAGTAAGTCTAGGACCATCCTCAAATTCCATGTGTACTCCTCCTCTAACATAGAGTAAACGAGAATATAATTGATAAATAAAACCACAAACTGGTCCTAGAAAGACTGAAATATCAGGCATATAAGTTCTATGAACATAGCAGGGTCATTATTCATACAAAAGGGTATCACCAAGAACTCATATCACCAATAGATAAATTAGAATTTTTTCTTCAAAATATCATCCTCATGAACCCTCAACTAATTTTATCATAACCCGAGATCATTCTTTGAGAACCATCATGTTCCTTTTAACTGGTTGATGAGGTTGTCAATCCTCATAAAGGGTACTTTTTCTTGATCATAACCTGATTCAGTTGATGGTAATCAATCTATAGCCTCAATCCCTCATCTACTTTTTTTAATGAACAACATTTTAGATTCCAAAGGTGACACGTTAGGTCTGATAAATCCCTTCTCATATAGGACTACCAATTACACCCTCATATCCCAAAGCTCTGTAGGGATCATCCAATATGTTATAGAAGATATTGATGTAGTCCTAGAGTGAAATTCAATGCAAAAGTAAATATCCCACCTTATAGGTAGTCCCAAAATATATTTAGGAAATACATATATATAATTATCCATTGCCTTTGGAATCCATATGTCTAAAAATCCCACTGCACCATGGTCCAGACTCACCAATGGATGGGTTATAGGTTTTAGTTTCCTACTCACAATCCCCACTTGTTCTGCTAATAGGTTCTTCTCACCATTAAAGGATAATATTATCTCATCAAGCTGTAGTAATCTAACTCTCCTATTCTGACAATATATTTGTACATACATTGTGGGAAATCAATCCATACCCTAGATAAAGTCATAAGGCTTCATCACAATAACCAATAGGCCCCATGAGAAAATCTCTCCACTAAGTAAAAAATAACACTATCAGAAGACATGTAAAATATAATTATCACTCCCTATAATAACCTCTAACCACAATTGATGGGCCAAAGACACTAAAATAATCTCTAGCTCATTTATAATGCATATGAAAATTGAAATAATGAATCATGCCTATGTCTATAAGTACTTGAGCTAAATTATGGAAGACACAGATCATACCTCAAATCATCTCATGTGAAACCTGGTCATATCCCTTCATAGCATGTAGCTAACCACGCCCTCTACCTCTATCCCTCTATCCCTCTAAGATGGGTGTGGGAAACCTAGTTTTAGTAGTGGGAGTAGGTCATAACATCATCCTCCACCTAAAAATTCTCCCTTTATGGATCCATCTACCCCTCTATAACACTGCCTCCCTAGGGGTCACCCTAACCATGCATGGGAGATCCCTAATTACAATGTTGCCTCTTTTTTGAGGTTTTTCAACTATCTAACCACTAACTGAAGTGCATTAAGTCAATAAATCATGATCAATGTGACCTTACCCATCACAATAATGTCATCATCCTTCTCGAGGCTGACTGGACCCCCTATGTGATCCTTGAGCTGTAGATCCCTGGTCTGAGTCTAGGCATGATTATTCCTTCTATGTAGAGACCTTGGTGATTTATTCCTACTAGATTATATAGATGACCCAATCCTGTGATGTCTGCTTCCTACTCTGGCTACTCGATGTCACTATGTCAGGAATCTCTCTATCAAAAAGACTCATTCTAGAAATCCAGTATAAATGGAAAGTCATAAAGAGATTAAATTAGACCTAATGTACTTATAGAGACCCTTCTAAAATTGTTGTGCCTAGAATTACCCATCTTGCACCATCAATAGACTATCACATGAAGTTGGTAAACCTCGATGCATAATCAAAAACTGTTATATCTTTCTAATGCATCTTAAGAAGCTCCTGGATCTTCACAAAGTGAAATCTCAAAGGATAATACTCATCATAAAAAAAAGTATTAAAAGTCTTTCCATGAGAGTGTTGCCTCATCATGGGTCTGAGTGACTAGACTCCACCAGCACCTTATTACTCTATGAATAAGTCTAGTTGCAAGCACAATCATCTGATCATTTGGGGTCCATACAAGCCAGAAAACTGAAACCACTAGCTCAAGATTATCCTCTACTACCTAAGGTTCTAGATCACTGCGAAACATGAGTGGTATTTCACTAGAACTCGCAAAACATTACAATACTATGATCATCATTATCCTAACCTACTTCAATTATCAACTACCCAACATATTGATGAACATCCTCCTGAACCACTAAAGGTGGTTCCATGCACTTCCCATTGAACGAAATCACTACTCTATTCTTTCCTAGAGGGAAAACCTCAAAAATAGTTCCTTGTATTAAGGGATCATTATTCAAATGGTTTTAATCATGACCCTATATTATAATTATAGATGGATATCATTACAGATGCATCCTAAAAATTAAAAAGACTTATCACGACTAGATGGGAATATCTAGGTAGTTGAATCAAAAAGGATATGAAAGTCAAAAGACTCAATCCTATATGATTCATATACCATTGGTTTCCCTATAACCAGTGATTTAGCATTTCAAGTTGACTATCATATAGTAAACATCCTAGTGTATGGATATATTAGCTTCCACACCACCAATGGGTTCCCTATCCTAATACCCAAACTCGAGACACTTCAACATCATTTTCCAAGTCCCTAAACCAATCCTCGTGAAATAACTAACACCAAAAACTCTCCCTAGGATAGACTTACTCTAATAACACTCTCTCGTGACTGAACTTAATCGAGCCCTACATGTTCCAAATATAAGTTGAGAGTGACACCCCAATCCCACCTCCAATAGGCCAAGGTCTAGTGACAAACACCTATTAAGAAAAACACTAAAATTGGGGTCCTTATCCTAATGTACCTATACACACACATAGACCCAACTCTATGCAATAGTGCAGAGATATATAAAAAACTAAAACCTGTAGGTCATAAAAAATAAATGCAATAACCTCTGGGAAAATAAATCAGAGTGAAATAGATAAATATCTAAAAATGTAAAGGGTAAAAAATACGTTCCTAAAAAAAGGAAAATAGGTCTCAACCTAGAAACAACTAAAAAAGGGAAATGTAGGAGAGATCTTGGACCAATATATATGAGTAATACCAACAAACACGGTCAGCACCTCCACATGATATTATTATCCACTAATACTAGGTCCACCAAAGTCACTACCAATCTATTTATCATCTATATAAGACATGACATGGGGTGAGTATAAACATACTCAATAGGACACCCACAAAACCAAGAGGGAGGTAATAAAATATAATATTCAGCTCAATCCATAAGACAATTGGGAAAATAAACCCAATATTAGATGCTCAAAATGAAACCCCAATCAAAAAAATAGGAATATCAATATCCACAACCAGCTAAGAATGAAAAGTCTACCTACTTCTCCAAAGGTATTATATCTGATATAAATCACTATGTGAAACCTCATAAGAATCATAATGGAGGGCTTGTTCCTCTTTATTGTGTACCATGACCAAGGAAGCACTGACTCCAATGGAGGACATGCTCCCCATCGAAGCTCAATGACAGGAGAGTATCACTTTATAGATAGAGGACTCACACTCTATATAGTGTGGGGGGTACATAATCTGCCTGTAATTTAGATATAGGGGACCCAAACCTCAATGAGTCGAGGGATTACCGACCCTAACATCACTCTGATGATCAGGCCTAACCACTTCCATCGGCTAAGCATCACTAAAAGAATAATCCCACTCATATATCCCCATGTTGTATCTATGGTGTCAAAACAATGGCCACCATAATGTCCTAGGTAGAATTATACTCAGAATAGGCTATTCACAAGCCCAAAACTGAGTCTTGGAGAAGGTGATACATAAGGTAATAGATTTTAGGGGAAGTATATAGTGTGTGCATTAGGTTACATAGTGTGTGTAACCACCCAAAGACCTAGGAATGCTCTTACCTAAACATGGATTGGCTAGCCATATCCTTCCACATGGTGTTTCCCTACTAGGAAATGACATGTTTAACCACATGGGGTCCTAGTTGTGTACTCCCTACACAAATCTCGACCATTCGGGTAGTATCACAAGATGTGTGGTCGCATTCACATGGCGCGTTTTATTTAACTTAGCTTAAAAACCCTATCCAGCATATAGTGACCCATACTTTCATACATAGATATCATGTCTTATTAGATGAATATTCATTACATAACATAAATATTCATGCCATAATCATATAGGTCTAGTACCTTTAGAAACTTGGATACATAAAAAACTCATTCATAAGTGGGATACATCATCTCCCACTAAGTTCTTCATAACTAGCGCCCTTTTTAGACATCATACTAAATACCTTTCTTCATAACCTAGGTTAAGGAAACATGAGGAAATGAGATATCAAATGCTCAGTAAGGGTAAATAAGGGATATATAAATATAATATGAGTATAAGGGTATGATAACATGATCATAATATTTGAAAAACTATACCCTTCATATCATAGATCATAATCTTAAGTCATGGAATAAATCATGGTAGTTTATAAGACATAAATTTAAAAAGGAATAAAGGAACATAAGCCATGATATCATAACATTGGCATAAGACATAAATTTGTGTCTTACACATATGCATATAAAATAATTTCCTTGGTAGTCAAGGCCCACTGCTAAGATGATCATAGTGTATTAGGTTCACTCTCCAACCATCGTAGTAGTCACGGTTCACTACCAAGAATGTCATAGTATACAGATTCCCTTACTGAAATGTCTTCACTCCCCATTTTATTCTTATTTATCTCAGGATATATCAATCTATACCTAATGAATTATATGGATACATAATTCCGGTCCCACCCATTACATAATGAAAATCATACATATGTGTTCCATAAGATCATAAAAATAATCATCATATCATAAATCATGAAAATTAAATGAGTTTTATAAACATTTAATTATAGAAAAACCTATAGAAACAAATAGGTTTTATATACATTTTATCATGGCATAACCCATGGAAAAGAAATGGGTTTCATAAAAATTTCATCGGTTCATAATATCATAACCTGGGGAAAATGAACTAGTTACATAAACATATTTTCATTATAAACATAAACCATACATAGAAATAATAAGGATGTTACCCTTGGATCATATTCCCATTAATGAATTATTGAAATAAAGGGTCTTTGTCTTTGATTAATAGAAATACTGTTAAAAGATCATTAAAATATTCTTGATTAAAATACCATTTCCACTTTGAAAATAAATTTTTTCAAAACTATAATTTTATAAAATATTGTGGAAATTATATTATATGAAAATATACTTGGAAACATATAAATTAGGCCTTATATTATTTAGTGTTCATGATGGTGGGAAATTTTGTTCATTTCGTATAAGTTAAAAGAAATCATTCCTTTCACGTTTTTATAAAAAGTCAAAAAGTAACTCATTCAAAAAATTATAAAAATAATCCTTTTAAACCATTTTAAATAAAATAAAAAATGGATAAAATGGATTTAAAAATCATTTTAGAATAGTAAAAATATTCTTGAAAACATTTTTAGAAAACATGGACATAGAAGATAAAGTATTTTTTATCGAAGAGAGAAACGAAGTCATTTTTCCTTAAAAACATTATTTTGGAATATTGAGTATATAAAGAGAGTAAAATGAATGTAAGGCCTATATTCTATAGAAATAACCAAATGATAATAAAATTAATGGTTTTATTTATAGGTAAATCATAATATTCCATCATCAGAAACAATCCCAATAAACAATGAAATTATAACATAAAACCCTTATCGCATTGGTAAAATTTGAATCACAAGCCCCATGAAAGAATAAATTCATATGAAATGTTAAATATCATGAACATAATGATAATAATTATATAAAATTTAAAATGGTAGTATATAAACCTCATAAAATAATATAGGGTCATAACATAACATGTATCTTAAAGAAGATAATTTTAGATAATAAACCATTACCTTGAGTTCCACGTGCTTAAAAAGCACTCTAACCTTCTATATAATAAATTTAAATCTATTATAATTCTATAAAAAATCATAAAAATAATTATAATATCATATATGATCCCTTTATAATATTTCAACACCCATTTATCAATAATTCCTTATTAAAATCATCATTTCGGGTGCTAACTATTTCATTTATCATGAGTATTTCAATTCAGTAATTTTGGTCCTTGTACTTTGATTATGGTTACATAATATTAATAATATTAATAATGAAGTAAATATAATTCATATTAATTATATATAAATATATATTTGTATTCATCCATAAAAGTTAGAGATAGAAAAATGAATTACATCGTTCATGGAGACAGCAAGTCGTACGTACACATGAATGTTGTTTTCACATTTCGACATATGTAATGAAATAAAGGTAAATAATAATTCACTTTTATAGAATAATTATTATAATATATATATATATATATATATATATTCATTAAATATATCCTTATGGAAATGAAAAACAAATCACATCGCTTCGTAGAGGTGGTAGTCCACACATACGCATGAGAGACGTTATCGTTTTCCAATAGATTGGAAGGTGAGAAGGTAGATATGATATTGTGATTCCAAAAGAATAATTATCTAATTAGTATCATATATAATCATTCAATCCATCATAATAACCATTCAGGAAATATGGTGGTGTAAAATGAAGTGTATTTCTATGTAGAGACGGTAAGCTATATGTACACACAAGCGATACTTTCACTTCCCATTTGAGGGGAAAGAGGTTGGATATTAGTTATTTAATAATCAAAATAACATTTAAGTATATTGATTATATTTAAGTAATTAGTTTATGATAAATAACATATATTTATATGAGATATATGAGTAGTAAAAAAATAAAGTAATCGATTAAGGAACAACTCCTTTGAAATAACTCCTTTAGATCTCCTCTTAAGGATCCTAGGATTGATATTTTGGGAATAAAATCTCCAATATAATGTGGATAAGGAAGTTTATAAGGTATTTTTTAAAGTTATGGTCGATATATATGGATCAAATTCTTATAGGGAAGAGGAAGTAAGGGTGTCCTTTTATAAGGGAGGGAGAGGACACACTAGAAATTTCTTAAAAGATTAAAATATAATAAAATAATTCTCAAGATAAATGATTCAAAATGACCATGTATTATAATATAAAGTTACTAGTGTTGAAATAAAATCATACAATGGAATTTAGATAGGTTTTGTTTTCATTTTAAATTGTATCATTTTAATAAATACCTTTGTTAATTATTTTTGACCTTAACCATGGTAACAACTATTTTAACCATAAAGGGATAAGAATGTTATCATAAATGAAAAGGTGACTCATGAATGGACCATGGGTGATGTGTTAAACCATGTTACATTAACCTAATTGAATATAATATTTTTATGAATTTAAAATCATTTAATAAAATATTATTTATTATAAAATATCACTAATGTCAATTTTAGAACTATTCATTTAATTTGACTAAGAAAAATATGGAATTTGAATATAATCTTTTTACACATCACTAATATGTTATATTTATCTTAAAACATTTTGTAACACTATGAATCACTCAAATAATATCACTTTTAATAATTTTAAAATCATTTATTTTTTTCTATTAATTAAATAAATATTGTATTAGTGTTACACAAGAATTTAAGGTGATTATTTAATTACTAAAATTTATAAATAAATTACCATCATGAAGATAGTTTTATAATGAAAAAATGATATTTATATTTTTTCATAACTTGATTTTGTCTCTATGTGAACACATAAGAGATATTTAAAACTAAGAGAGTGGCATTTTTTAACTTTCCTTTATTTAAATATTATATAGGTAATTTTCATGGAAAATATTCTCTTAAAAAATTAAATTTTGAGACTAATGTGATAAGGATGGAATTAAATTTATCCAATGGAAATTTAGATAAAAAATGGTGACCTTGAAACTTAATTTTAACCTAGATTAACTTGATTTACCCTTTATCAAGGTGATAAATTTTATCATGGTTACTATTTATAATGTCCAAAAATAAAAGGGAACTATTTACCAAATTTAAACCTTGTGATTAAAAATATAATATACATTTTATAAAATTCAATACCCATAACTAGTAGAAATTAATTTTAAAAAATGAGTGTGCAAAAGGCGATGAAAATTGCTTTTAGAAAAATACAATCTTTAGGTATAAAATTAGATTTATTCTTATACCATGTATAGTAAAAATATTAGATGAATTTTAAAACATTTAATTTAATATGAAATATATAAATTTCATTAAAATCATTCACAAATAGTGATTAATTTAATTTATTATGATAAACACACATTATGTGCATAAAAATAGTTTTTCATAAAAACATCTCCTTTTATTTTAAATTAGTTTTTATTTTGATTTTTAATTAATTGATAACCAAATAATTAATTTTATATGTATTTAAATCATATGTTTTTTATAATTTATTTATTACTATCTATACACTCAAATCCAATGGATAGAAGATAACTATCACATTAAATAATAATATTTTAATAGTTTATCAAGGTTTGTTTAAACTCAGAGTTGTGTGTATTGCAAGCTACTGAATAAATTAAATTTATTTTAAAAACATATTTCACATAATCTCAGGGTGTTACATTCTTAACTACTTAAAATTAATTTAACCCTTGAAATTATGTCACTCTAGTAAAAAAATGAGAATATCTCTATTTCATCACATCTTCTAGTTCCAAAGTAGCTTCTTCAAACTTATGATTTCTCTAGAGAAATTTAACCAAGTGAGAAGTATTATTCCATAGCACTTTATCTCTATGATACAATATTTATAACAGTTATTATTCATAAGAAAGATCATTCTCCAGTGGTATAGCCTCTGATTTTAGTTCATTTTAAGAATTAGGTATGTGATTCCTTAGGAGAGATACATGGAACACATCATGGACTTGAAAGAGGTTTAGTGGAAGTGCTAAGGGATAAGCTACCATCCATACTCAATCTAGAATCTAAAAAGGGCCAATATACCTAGGGATTAATTTTACCTTATTTATAAATCTTATAACCTTCTTCCATGGAAAATTCATAGAAAAAACTTCTCACCAATTTTAAATTCCAGATCATGTCGATATTATCAGCATAACTTTTCTGTCAACTCTGAGCTACCTTTATGTGTTGTTGAATTTCTCTAACTTTATCTTTCATTTAATCATGTATATTCAATACCAATAGATTTATTTCTCTAACTTCATCCCAACAGGTTAGACTTCTACACTTCTTTCTATAGAGGGCTTCATAAGGATCCATCTGAATGCTCGAGTGAAAGCTATTATTGTAAGAAAAATCGATAAGATGAAGGTTTTGATCCCAAACACCTTTTAAATCCATAGAAAAAGATCTCAACATATAGGTTTTGAATGGTTCTCTCAAAATAAATATCTATATGAGGATGGTAAGTAATACTGAAACTTAACTCTCTATCCATAGCCTGCTAAATACTTCACTAGAACTTCGAGATAAACCTCAGACCTCGATCATATACAATATAATGTGGCACTCTATGAAAACTTATAACTTACTTAATTTATATTCTATAATTTTGATCAATATAGAAGTCTTATTTGACTTCAATGAAGTGTGATGAATTTATAAGGTGATAAACTATAACCCAAATGACATTATGGCCCATATATGTTTTGGGGATTCCGATGAAAAATTATATGGTGGTGTTTTCCTATTTCCATTCTGGTATGGGTAATGCATGTAACATCCCTATTTAATTATATCTCTAAACCTTAACTTACTAACATACTAAGAACTAAGATACATACTCAGCATTATCTCTCTTCATACTTTCCCACCATAAATACTCTTTCAGATCTCTATACATCTTTGTACTTCCAAGATGAATATATAATGATGAAATATGAGCCTCATCTAATGGATCCTTCTTCAAATATGTTATGGATATAACAAATACATAGTTCCTAAACTAAATCATTTCATCACAATCAAGGTTAAACTCAGGAAAATTTCTTACCTTCTTTTGTAGCTCTATGTCTTCCTTCTACACCTTTTTAATCTTCACTTGGATGGATGGTTAAACACTCATTTGAGAAATATAATATTTCTCCCCTTACTTTAATATTTAAAAATCCATCCTTTAAAAATTCAGAAATATTGGATCTTTTTGTGATCATAATTATAGATAAGTTAGCATGATCCTTTTGAATCAGATCATCTACACCTTTTTCTCTTTCCTAATATGGTAATATATTGAACAGTCATAATATTTAATCATCTCCAACTATTTTCTCTAGCATATATTCGACTATTTTTCGTGAAAATATGATTTAAACTTCTATTATCAACATATATATCACATATTTACCTATAAAGATAATTCTTCTATTTCATTAATGAAAAAATTAATATAGTTAACTCCAAATCATGAGTTGGTTAATTTTTCTCATGAACCTTCAATTGGCATGAGGCATAATCTATTACCATATCCTTCATAATGAGAATTCATCTCAGTCCCTTCTTTCATGCATCACTATAGATTACAAACCCTTATCCACTATAAGTTAAGGTAAGAATAGGTGAACTAACTAATCCTCTCTTTAATTCCTTGAAATTTTCTTCACATTCATCTATCCAAAGGAACTTCACTCCCATATGAGTTAATTTGGTGATTAGATTAGATAGTTGTGATAAATTCTCCAAAAATAACTGATAATATCCATCTAAAATAATAAAACTATGGATCTCAGTCACAATGGTTGGTCGAGGACAACATTCAATAACTTCTATTTTTTAAGGATATACTAATATAACCTCACTTGAGATTATATAACCCAATAATGAAACATTCTAAATCCAAAATTCACACTTGGTAAATTCTGCATAAATATTCACCTTCCTCGGGGTCTTAATCACAATTCTCAAATGATCTTTATGATCTTACTTTATCTTTGAATATATAAGAATGTCCTCTATAAATACTACCACAAACTAATCAAGGTAATCTCTAAAAACTCTATTCATCAAGTCCATGAAGATAGTGTAAGAATTAGTAATAACAAATGGAATCACTATAAATTCATATTTTCCATACCTTATATGGAATTCTATTTTGGATATATCCTCTTTCCTGACCTTTAATTTATGATATCCATAATAAAGGTCAATCTTAGAAATGTATTGAGCTATGCACAATTGATCAAACAAGTCATCAATACAAGGTATAGGATACTTTTCCTTGATTTTGATCTTGTTAAGTTCTAAATAATCAATATAGAGTCACATTTATCCATATTTATTCTTAACAAAAGGAATAGGTGCATCCCAATGTGACACACTTTTCCAAATGAATCTAATGTCAAGATTCTCCGGGACTTTCTTCTTCAATTCCTACAACTCAACCAGGGTCATTCTATATGGAGTCTTTGAAATATGTGAAGAACTGGGTATGAGTTATACTAAGAACTCAACTTCATGATTTAGTGGAATACCAAAAAAATCTTCCATAAATGAATTAACAAACTCCCATACAATAGGCATATATTTGATGTTGTGTTTCTCCCTAACCATTTGACATAAAAATGCCTTATGAATAGGAATCAAGACCCACATAGTAGATGTGATCTCTATCAGAAGTTTATATTTATCGTTGAACTGATAGAAAATCATAGGTTGGTTGGGAATATAAAATGCGACTTCATTTCCTCAAAAATATATGTGGTATTTATGTAAGTAAAACCAATCCACATCCAAAATAACATCAAATTCAACTAGAGGGAGAATAAAAATATTTTTAGGAAGCACATTCCCAAAAACAAAAACTAAATAAGAATCATAGACTTGGGATTCAATCATCATACTACTAGGGGTTTTCACTTATAATTACATATCAAATCATTAGTGTGACATTTTTATACCCTTAGAAAATTATTCTAATGTAAAAGAGTGGGTATAACAAGAGTCAAATAAGACATTAGCAGTTCTAGAGTGGATGGTAATTTTACTTTTCACCATGGAATTATCATACCCCTTATAAGAAATAGTGATTACATGATATTTCCCTTCACCTATCGGCTTAAGAGGTCACTGACATCAATTAATATCATTAACCTTCAAATTTCATAATTGGTTAGAATAATTTCCATACTCCTTACATTTGAAACATTGTAGTGTGGATGGAACTTTATATGGATATTTCTCTATATTCAAATAATTATCTAACTTCTTCCCATAATTTCATTATTTGATTGTATAATGACCTTTCTTTCCACACATAAAACATTTACCAGTCCCTTTTAGAAAATTTCCACCTTTTTCTTTCCACACTTTGATCATAAAGGAATGATCATATTCTTATCTCCGTGATTTTTAGAATTTACATTGAATTCCATATTTCTTTTTTTATCAAAACTATGATATGGATAGGTAAATATAATCTTCATTTCCACCTTGATAACAAATCAAATGATTTATTCATGACTATTGAAGTATCTTATGCCTACCTCCCATTGGAGACTGGGTTTTAATCCACTAAATAATCAACCAATCTTACTTTCAGATTGGATAACAATACTAGAAGCATACCTCACAAGTCTCATAAAATTTTAGGAACCCATAGATTCATCATAACTCTACTTTAGTCAAAGGAATTCCTTCTCTATTTTCATAGGAATAATATGAGGAAATTACTTATTGAAAAATATTCTCTTAAACTCATCCCACTCTGTGGAGTTAATTTTTTCCCATTGACTCATATTCTTAATTATATTCTACCATTGATCTAAATCTCCTTCCAAACGATAGACAATGAAAATGAATTTTTCATACTCTGAGTACTGGAGAATATAAAATATCTTTTCAATGATACTGATCCATTTCTCAGTGACCAGTGGATTATTGGAACCACTAAAATAAGTTATATGTTTCCTCATGAAGGACTCAACAAAATATTTCTCTCACCTTTTCTTATTTGGATATTCATCATGATTCATATCTTGATAAAGTTTTTGTGAGCATAGCAATGATATTTTGCATTCCAACTCTCATAACATTTGGTTTCTCAGGAGGATAGTCATTTCATTATCCATATCATTAATCATTAACATGATTCCTTAATGTTCTATCCATATACTAAAACCAAAAATCATAGTGTAAGTAACAATAATCATAGTAGAAAACCACATAATCAGGAAAAAATATTTATTAGATATTTAAATTAAGACTTCTTCCTTTTAATCTATGACACCATAGGTTTAACCTAGGTCATCCATGATCATTACCAAAACATTATAATGTTATCCTATACATATACTTATCCCTAGGGTTCTTGATAATGTTTTCTAATCATAGTTTCCAAAGGTTAACTAAACTTTAGTATGATGCCAAATTTATAAACCCATACTTTTCATACGTAGATATCACATATTATTAGATGAATATACATTACATAACATATCAATCCATTCTATAATCATATAGGTCAAGTTCCTTTGAAAACTTGGATACATAAACAATTTTTCATAAGTGAGCTACATCATCTCCTTCTAAGTCATTTATAACTAGAACACTTCTTAGATATATCATACTAAATATATTTATTCATAAACTAGGGAAATGAAACATAATAATGGGTGATATTAGATTCTTAGTAAGGATAAACAAGGTATATATCAGTATGACATGAGTATAATGGTATGATAATATGAGCATAACATTTGAAAAATCATACCTTTAATATCATATATCGTAATCTTGAGTCATGGAATAAAGCTTAGTTGTTTATAAGACATGAATCATAAAGGAATCAAATAACATGAGACATGAGATTATAAAATTTGCATAAGACATAATCTTTTTTCATGCACATAATCATAGAAAATTATTTCCTTAATAGTCAAGGATCACTGTTAAGAGTATCATAGTGGATTAGATTCACTCCCCAAACCATCATAGTAGTAAGGTTCACTCACAATACTATCATAGTGTATATATTCCCTTATTGAATTGGTTTCACTCCCCATTCTATTATTGTTTATCTCATGAGATATCAATCTTTACCCAATGCATTGTAGGGATATATACTTTCAATCCCACCGACCACATAAAAAATCATACATATGTATTCCATAAGATCATAAAACATTCATCATATCATAACACATGAAAAGGAAATTAGTTTCATAAAAATTTTATCATAAAATAACTCATGGAAAGAAACAGGTTTCATAAACATTTCATCATGGCATAACCTATAGAAAAGAAATGGGTTTCATAATCATTTCATCAATTCATCGTATAATAACCTGAGGAAAAGGAATGAGTTTCATAAAAATCCTATAAAAATAAATATAAACCATACAAGGAAAGAATAAGTATAGAACCCTTGAATAATATCCCCAGTAAATCATTATTTAAATCAAGGTTTGTTGTCTTTGATGAATAGAAATACCATTACAAGATCCTTAAAACATTCTTGAGGTAAATAAGCTTTCCACTTTGAAAATAACTTTTCAAAAAATATAAATTCATAAAATATTGTGAAAATATTCTTTTTGAAAATAGACTTAAAAATTTATAAAATAATATTTAAAATATTGAGGGTTCATAATGTCAATAAATTTTGTTCATGTCATATAAGTTAAAAGAAAACATTACTTTCAAATTTTTATAAAAAGTCAAAAATACCTCATTTAGAAAATGGCAAGAAGCCTCATTTTAAAACATTTTTTAAAAATTAAAACATGGGTAAAAATGAATTTTATAAATTATTTTAGAATATTAAAAATATTCTTGAAAACATTTTTAGAAAACATGGACATGAAAGAGAATTGATTTTCGACCGAAGAGAGAAATGAATTTGTTTTTCCTTAAAAACATTTTTTGATATCTTGGGTACTTAAAAAGAGTAAAATGAAAGGAAAATGTATATTATCCATAAAAAACTATAGTAAAACAAGATTCATGATTTTCTTGAGAGTTATATCATAATATTTCATCATTGGAAACTTAATCATAAACAATCCTGATAAATAATGAGATTGTAACATAAAACCCTTACCACATTTGTAACATTTGAATCATAAAACCCATGAAAGAATAACTTCGTATAAAACTTTAAATATCATAAACATAATTATAATCATGATATAACATGTAAAATGGTAATATATACACCTCATAAAATAATATAGGTGCATAACATATCATATGTCCCAAAGAAGATAATTTGAGACGATAAACCCTAACCTCGTGTTCCACTTGCTTTGAAAGCACTCTAAACTCCTATATAGTAAATTTAAATCTATTATAATTATATATAAGAATAATTTATATAATTATAAGATAATATATGATCCTTTTATAATATTTCAACACCAATTTATCAATAATTTCTTATTAAAATCATCATTTCTTGGTGATAGTTATTTCATTTATCATGAGTATTTCAGTTCATTAATTATGGTACTTTACTTTGACCATGGTTCCACCATCTAAAAAATTTTAATAATGATTTAAATATAATATTTATTCATTATATATATATATATATATATATATTTAGAGTCATCCATAAAATTTAGAGATATAAAAATTACTTACATCATTCATGGAGATGGTAGGTCGTACGTACGTATAAACGTTGTTTTCACTTTTCAAAAGATGGAATAAAAGAAACATAATTAATAATTCACATTTATAGAACCATTATTATATTATATATATCTTATATACATTAAATATATTCTTATTACTATCCAAGTAAAACTAAAATTAAAAATGAATCACATCACTTCGTGGAGGTGATAGTTCACACGTACGCACGAGCGACATGATCATTTTCCAATGGATTTGAAAGTTATAATGTAGATGTGATTTTATAATTATATAAGTTAAATTATTTCATAATTATCATATATAAATATTAAAACCATCATAATATAAATCCATGAAATATTTTGGTGGAAAATTAAGTGTATCACTACATGGAAACGGTAAGTTGTATGTACGCACGAGTGATACTTTCACTTTCCATTTGATGAGAAATAGGGTAGATAATGGTGATTTAATAATAAAAATAACATTTAAATATATTTAGGATAATAAATTTATTATTTTATGATAACTACCAAAGATTTAGAAGAGGTAAATAAGTAGTAAAAAAGGAAAGTGATCGGTTAAGGCAATTACCTCTTCTTTGAAATAACTCCTTTAGATCTCTTATTAAGGATCCTAGGGTTGGTATTTTGGGAAGAAAATCACCTATAGAATTTTTTTTAAGTGATTTTAAAATGTATTTTGATAGGTTATGGTCGATTTTGATGGCTCAAAGTGTTGTAAGGAAGAGGAAGGAGGGTGTCCTTTTATAAGGGAGGGAGAGAACACAGTTGTTTTTCTAAAATGATTAAAATATAATGAAGTAATTATCAATCCAAATGCATAAAAAGTGGCCATTAATTAAAAGATAAATTTTATAGGGTTTAAATAACATAATAAATTGAAATTTAGAAAGGTTTTGGTGTCATTTTAAGCCTTATTTTTTAATTAATCCCTTTGTTAATTATTTTTGAACTTAACCACGGTAACAACTATTTTAACCATAAAGGGTTGAGAATGTTATCATAAATAGATGAGTGAATCATAAATAGACCATGGATGATGTGTTGAACCATATTAAATTCTCATGGATGAAGATAATATTTTTATGAATTTAAAATCATTTAATAAAATATTATTTATTATAAAATATAATTAATGTCAATTTTGGAAATATTCATTTAATTTGACCAAGAAAAAGATTAAATTAGAATATAATACTTTTAAAAATCATTAATATGTTATATTTATATATAAAATTCATGAAACACTATAAATCACTCAAAATATATTACTTTTAATTTTTTTTAAATCGTTTATTTTATTTTTCTATTAATTGAATAAATACTCTATTAGCATTACACAATCATGTAAGGTAATTATTTAATCACTAAAAATATAAATAAATTTACATAATGAATATAATTTAATTATAGAAAAAATTAATATTAATATTGTTTTATAACTTACTTTTTTTCATTTGTGAACACATAAGATATATTTAAAACCATGAGAGTAACATTTTGTAACTTTATTTGCTTCAAATATTAAATAGGTCATTTTCATGGAAAAGTGTTCCTTAAACAATTAAATTTAAAGTATAAGGTGATAATAGTTGAATATATACATCTGATGGGAATTTATATAAAAAATGGTGACCTTGACACTTAGTTTTAACCTAGATTAACGTGATTTTCCGATTATTGAGGTGATAAATTTTACCATCATTATTATTCATAATGCCTAAAAATAAAAGGGAACTATTTACCAAATTTGAACCTCATAATTCAAAATATGGAATAAATTTTATCATATTAAATATCTATAAGTAGCATAAATTATTTTCAAACAATTTTTACGTAAAACATGAAGACACCTGCTTTTATAAAAATAAGATTTTTAAGCATAAAACTGAATTTATTCTTATATAATGCATAGTAAAAACACTTTATGAATGTTAAAACATTTTATTAGGTATATAATATATAAATTTTATTAAAATAATTCACAAATAGTGATTAATTTAATTTATTCTGATAAACATACATTGCACGCATAAAAACAGTTTTTGAGAAAGACAACTCCTTTAATTTTTAATTAGTTTTATTTTTAATTTATAATTAATTGATAACCAAAGAATACATTTTATATGAATATAAAATATATGTTTTTTATAATTTAGTCAGTTCTATTTATACCCGCCAATCCAACTGCTAAGTGATAACTGTCACATTAAATAATAATATTTTAATAGTATATCGTGGTTCATTTAAACTCGGTGTTTCTTGTAATGAATGTTACCGAAAAAATTAAATTAACTTAAAAAAATATTTCACAAAATATTAGGGTGTTACATGTTGTACAAGAATGGACCAAACAATGTGTTTTCTTCAAAAAAAATGGTCAGTAGTCTAGTTTTTACACTAACATTAAATTATGGTCTTCTGATCATCATAATCTTTACCAGATCCATCGATCTAACCAAAAATATTATCTTAACCTTGCCCAATATATTGAAATTTAAGAGAAACATCTTCATTCGTCGATTCCTAACCTATGATGGCTGGAAACCAGGATTTTTTTCACCCAAACAAGGTATGTCACTCCTATTGTCACTAAATGTGGTGTCGATATCTGAAACCATTATCCACGGTCCATAGTTATGCGACGATCCATCCATAAAACATTGATCCCAAGGTCATTCATATAACCATCATGAATCTAAACGTTTGATTTCACTCAAACCAGTTTGACAATATCGAATCATTGACCCCATTGGCTAACAATGAAGAACACGATAAATGAAGAAGGGGAAACAGAAAAAGGAAGTGAGATTTTCATTTTCCATTATGAACCCAACCAATGATCATAATCATATAAACCAAAAATGATGAAATAAAATTGGCAGAATGAAGAAAATTCCTATGCTTTACGATTCATTGCTAGAAAATAGAAAATTCATAGAATATATATCTAATTCATACTAAAAATAAATTAATAGGGTAAGAATACATAAAATAACAAGATATAACCTAAGAAAGGATCAATAGTTAGTGAATAGCATGTTTTATAGCGATGTTGTTTGAGTTTATTCTCCATTCTCCATTCACCCTATGAATCTCTTTGATCATTATTCATTAATCCACAATCCTATGTTTTTCAATGCCTATAGAGGTTCTATCCTCCTCCTATTTAATCTCCTAGAGTTATAAAGATAACCCTCCCTAACATCATAAATATAGAGGAGAGGCTAGGTTTAGGCATTTAATAACTCACCCACCAACAACTACACTTCAACAGAACGTCTGACGCCGACTAGAATTATGTCATTCCTAGTGTAAACCCCACATTTCAAATTCAATCGTGGTCTTAGATTTTCTATTTCAGGTTTTGATCAATGATAAATACATTTATTCAAAAATAAACCATGCACATACTTTAATATCTTTAATATTTTTCATGTGTTAATTCCGAGGTCTCATGACACCCAAAACACCATGCCAAATCCAATGAAAAATCAATAAATATATATATAAATAGTAAAAGGATCAAATTATGAAAAATAGATTTATTACATAATTCATCTAACTGGGACTGGATAGTAATTGTCTCTCAATCCCTCACTAATACACCTAGGATCCCAATGAAATAAGTGACACGAGGTGAGGTACCATTAGTAAAATAATCATCCCCATCACACCTCCCAACACCCCCTTAATAAATCCCCTTAAAATACACATAGAAAATAATAAACAATATCATTCATATAGTTTACTAATAAACCAACCACATGGGTATAGAATAAGGGTGAACTTTAGATAATAATGGTTCCAACTAGGCCTTTAATTCCAAACTAGTTTTTCTATTTTCAAAAGAACCTTAGAAAACCACTTCATAACAATTATTTTTCATAAAAAAAATTTCAAGGTGCCAAAGGGTCATTTTTAACAAACCATAGACTTTCAAGTTGGGAACCTCTTATGAAACTCCATTTTGAAAACAGGAATCCATGGAAACAATTTGAGATGAAAAAGGTAGCGACCATTTTGAAACAAATAAACCCCATAACCATAGAAATCATATAGGAACAAAATAACTAAACAATAACATAAAAATTATAAATAATTAAAATCATAAAACATCATAAGATTAGTCCAAACACACATTAAATTTTAATAAAGGTTGAATCCCAAGAAAAACACTCTTAATACCAATGAATTTTCCTTATAATTTTTTTATAATTTTAAAACCTTATTCAAGTATTTAATCTCTTTTAACAAAAAACACAAATCACACTCATAGATACTTAGTATATATAATTTTAGATAGAAAATATTATTAGAAATTTCAAGCTTGCATGAAATTCTTGAAAATGGGGAAAACAAGGAAACACCTACCTCAAATCATGTGTGGATACAAAGAAACTCTTGAATACTAAAGGAATAGGGATCAAAGAATGATATGCACACCCTAATATCACAAGACACGGCGATTTAGGTAAAAATTATACCCTAGGATTTTTCTAAGAAGATTCTAAGGTAAGGAAATAAGAAAAAACAATAGGAAAGAGATAAATATAGATAGAAGAGTCTATGGGGAAAACACTAAGAAATTAAAGGAGGAAGCATAAAAATTGATGGAGGATAAAGGGGGTTTATTAGGGATCCTCTCAAGATGTATCATCTGAATGGGAGATAATAGAAGGGTTTTGGGGTTTTAATTCGAGGGAGTAGTTTAGAAAATTACACGATTTTAAAAAACTGGGTTATATGCATGGTTAGGATACACAGTTTACCTAATCAAGTGGTAACCATACAAATTAGCATGAACACACCTAGGAACCACATAATTGGACCACATGGTTAAAATAACCGTGTGAAACTGATCTATTAAAAATTACAGGACACTCGCATGGTTGGCATGCGGTTTGTACTAACCATGCTGGCAAACCATCCACCCTACATAAAACCTACAAAATTTTAAAAAATTGAGAAAACTCAACCCAATACTATAACGCCTATACCCCAGTTTCCTAGATTTAGTGCTAAAATATGACGTGTAATTTTTTTATGTAAAAAGGAAGTGAAAAATTAAACAACACATTACATAAACGAGGATCTTTACTAGTCTAGGTTTTGGAGAATTAGATATAACTATTACATTTCCTCAAACTGTACAAAAAAAACTTCAATGAACTGCCTCCACAAATTAAAGAATGTCACTGATAAATCTAATCAACCTGTAAAAATGAATTTAAAACATAGGGTGAGAATTTAAAATTCCCAGTAAGAGGTTTTAAAAAAATTAATAAATTATTTTAAAAAATATTTCTTTAAAATAAAAATAAATACTTAACTCGTTTTCTTTAAAATAAAGTAGCATCTCCCATAGTATGTCATCATCATTTTTTGAGAGTTACTAATAATCATTTTTAGGGAAAACACATGATCAAGAATTTATATTCTTATTTAAAAGTTAAAAATAAAAATCATTATACAATATTCATACACTTGAAAAAAAATGCATGAAATGAAACTTATAAGTTAGATGATGACCATTCTTAATTACATATGACATTTCAAAGGTTTGGATACAGATCTACACAAGAAATAATATTTGTTCATAATTTTCACATAAATTGATATCAAATATCATCTAACACATAAAATCAAACCATGAAATGATATATGAGTTTCTAACCTCTTTTTATAGATTGAAGATGAAATGAATTGCTATATTAGTATATGCATAAATATAAAACATTATACCATGTGAAAATAATTAACTAAAACCGTATAAACATTCATAAGAAAATAATTCTTATCCATGGATATTATATTAGTTGAATAATCACATGGAAGGTCAAGTAATAATATTATAATGAGGGAATGCATAATATTGTATATTCTAAAATATATTGTCAAGGCCTCATCCAAGAAATATGAAAATGATTAAGGCCTTGACCAAAACCATATCTGAAAATGGGAAAGGCCTCGACCAAATCCATTTCTATTTTTCTCGTGAGACCTACTAATGCATCGAGAAATACCGTTGATACTTCGGCCAAGACATCTGAAAATGAGTAAGGCCACATCCAAAACCATACCTGAAAATGTGAAATTCCTCAGCCAAGTCCATATCTATTTTGTCTCATGAGACCTACTAATGCATCTAGAGTCTATAGCAGGCCTCACCCATCACATAATAATTCCAATGCATTCTTGGTATGTCTAGTAAAAATATGTTCTATAAATAAAAGTGTATCAGACCACTTTGATTTATTTGAATATTAATCATAGATGAAAATAAATTCATTGATAAATTATTGAGGTACATAATCTTTAAACAATTCAAAGTTTCTCACACCACTTTGAAAAGTTTAATTTGTAATCCATATAATATCATAAAAAGATTAATCTCATATATGAAATAAATGTATCTATTTGTAATGCATAAATAAATAGTATAATGAAATAGATACAAACATGCACTCTAAAATGCATGGAATGTCATTTATAAATTAGACGTTGGCCATAAATGACTATGCATGACATACTATGAGGGGTGAATGTAGTTTTGCACATGAAATGATAGCTTTCACACATAAAATAATAACTTGTTTAGTCTTGTTACATAAAATGATAAATATTTTCATTTAAAAACTAGGTTACTCATAATCATATACCATAAATTGATAAATCCTAACTTTGAATACGAATTTGGAAATAAGAGACTAACCATTTTTAATAAACAAAAATATATACACACATGTATATACATTAAATAATAACCAAAATATCAAAATAATAAACACTTTTAAAATTTTAAGGCATACAATGACAAAAAATGGTTTTGTTATTGTTTTCTATTAAAAATCAGAGATTATATTCACTTAGGTAAACTAGATTTTTAATTGAAAGCAACATTTTCAACATATATACATGTATACGTAAAATATGTACATATTTATATGTATTCCTTTGTAGAACCAAAATCATTTGATTTTTTTTTTAAAGGTGATGCCTTGGTCAAAAATGACCAAAGCCTTAGATTTATTAAAAATGAAGAAATATTACAAGATTTTAAAGATGGGATCATATTACAATCTTGTTCATGCAAGGAGTGGAGAGCAATGGGGAGGTCTTCAAGCCAAGTAATTTCCTGATTGATTCCCATGTTGGTTAGACCATCTGCAACCGCATTTGCTTCTCAGTAAACATGTGTGATGATATAGTTAAGATAGCTAAGCGAGTAGGAGCAATCCATCCAGCGGGTGGTGATCGGCCAAGCAAGGTGGATTATGCCATTCCAAATTGCTTGGAAAATGGTCATCGAGTCACTTTCGATCCAAAGGTTATTCCAACCAAAGGATTTGGAAAAGGTAATGGCATGAATCAAGACCAGCATCTCAGCTTAGAGGGAGGTGGCAATTCCACATTTACCCATGAAACAGCCAAGGATCTGGTCGTGGTGATTTCTGAAGACAGCACCACATCCTGCAGGTCCCAGATTACATTTGGAGGCACCATCGATATTGATGTTGATCCATACAGGTATGGGGATCACCAGAACACCTCCAGAGTACGATGAGGCTGAAAAAAATTGCCTTTAATCCTGAGATGCCTCAGGATCAAAAAGTCATGGATGGTGTTTTGGCATCTTCCTTTTTGAATCGAGGCAGCTTCTTGTATGGCAGTGAGGATCTGCATTCGTCCTGCATTTTTATTGAATGTGTAATTGTGATGAATAATAGCATTTCGATCATACCAAATCACATGATGAAGCTCAGCAACCGCAGCATGAAAGAGGTTCCTGATTTGTTGAGATCCTTCCATTTCTGCACATTTTTTAAGTTGATCTTTGACAGAATTAAGATTCAACCATCTGCAGTCAAAAATGTCAAGAATATATTTCCGAAGAGAAGAATAAGTAGCACAAGAGATAAAAAGGGGGTTAGTATATTCCCTATGATGATTACAGATTTTTCATTTGGAACAGAGCTGGATGCCAAAATATTGGAGGCAAAGTTCAGTGGGAACTCTGTTGTGCACAAGACGCCATATAAGGTTGAAACGCGATGGCTTTATCCAAGGTTTGTTGAAGTGTTTTAACCAACTATATTCATTTTATGAGTTACAAAAAAATTGTTTGTAGAAATGCTTTGAGTTGAGCATACCATTGTGAGTAGGTTCCCAGATTAAGAGGTCATTGGTGGGAGAGAAAGAGTAGTTGTCAATAACGTTTAAAATAGTATTGGGAAGTTGATCTTGTTGAGAGTTTAAAATTTCTTTGATAGAGTTGTGGGTAGTATCATGGATTTGATCAGGAAGCCACATAGATATTAAAGGCATTCCAGTCTAGTTATCCAACCAAAATTTCATGGAGGAGTCTCTAGAGACCATCCATCTAGAGTTATTCATGATATTAGCGAAGGAGTTTTTGATGGAGGGCCAGATAGATGAGTTAATGAAGTTCGAGTTTCCCGTTTTAAGTTTGTCAAGAAACCTATTTTTAAGAAAGGAGATTGCTTCAGAGGTATTGTGAAAAATATTCCAAGTGAATCTTTCTTGAAGGGCTTCATTGAAGTGTTTGATATTTTTTATACCAAGATCGCCATTTTCAATGGGTTTACAACAAGTTGACCAGGGAACAGTCACAAGTTTTCTTTCAAGAGTGCTACCGGTCCAGATGAAGTTATTTATGGCTGTGTTTATTTTTTTAATGAGTCAAATTGGCCATTTATAGACCATCATTGAATAAACCATCTTGGAGACAATAATGGATTTAACAAGGCAAGTTCTACCGGCCATAGAGAGATACTTACCTTTCCAAGAAGAAAGTTGATTAAGAACATGATCAATTATAGTCATAAAGTGACAAGATTTGGTTCTACCCAAAAAAATGGGAACACCAAGATAGGTGAATAGAAGCGTGCCTTCCTTTTGACCCAGATCACTGAGAATGTTACATTTTCTGCCGGAAGGGAAATTCTTCCCAAAGAAGATGAAAGATTTTTTACAGCTGATGGTTTGACCAGAAACCTCTTCATAGTGTGAGAGAGCGTTTTTTAGGTTAAGAATGTTTCTTTTATCCCCCTGAAGGAAAAGGATGATGTAATCAGCGTAAAAAAGATGAGTGGTAGCGTTCACATTTCTGGAGACATGAATAGGTTTTATTTTGTTCTGGCTTACGATATTGTTGATCAGATGACTGAGGTAGTCTTCTTTTATCGAGAATAGAATGGCAGAAAGGGGGTCACATTGCCTGACACCTTTAGTGCATTTAAAATAACCTTTAGGTGATACATTGACCAGGATGAAGATAGACACCGAGTTAAAGAGAGTTCTGATTGCAGATATAAAAGAGGTGCTAAAACCATAACCATGGAGGACTTTGAAAATAAAGCTCCAGTCCATGGTGTCAAAAGCTTTTTTGATGTCAAGCTTAATCGCTATGTTGCCTCCCCTATTGGTTTTATTCAAATTATTGACACACTCTGAGGCAAGGCAAATGCAGTCTTGAATGGATCTTTCCTTTATAAATCCAAATTGGTTCCATGAGACAATTTTGTTCATGAGGGTGGAAAGTCTGTTGGCAATGATTTTTGTAATGACTTTAAAAAGTGTGTCGATAAGAGAAATGGGTCTAAACAAATGAATCTCAGAGGCATTATCTACCTTTGGTATCAATGTAAGAAACTGGGCATTTAGAGCGTGAGGGAGAACCCCATTTTTTGAAAAAGGATTTATCAATTTTACAAACATCAATCTGAATCGCATCCCAGTCATTTTGGAAAAAACCATTGTTGAAACAATCAGGGCTAGGGGCACTATCAGGATTCAGACTAAAGACAGTTTCTTTAATTTCATGATCCATCGGGGTGTTAAGGAGGAATGAGTTGTCCTCATCATTTATCACAAGGGGGATGACATCAGGTAGGAGGTCTTTGTTTATATCAGGACCATTGAAAATGGTTTCATAGTGGGAGACGATATGATGAGCGATGTCATGTTCATTGTCAAGGAGATTGTTTCCATCCATTAAGAGAGATAACGGCATGTAGGCCTTCTTTATTCTTTGAAGAGAATTGTAAAATTTAGTATTTCTATCACCGTCTATTAACCATTTATCTTTAAAAGTTTGTTTTCTCATATTTTCTTTGAAGGTGACCAGGGAGTTAAGTTTGATCGCAGTGTTTAGTTCATGAGTATGATCAACGTTGAGGTCATAGGTGGTGTTTATGTTTTGAAGATCATTGAGCTCTTTCTCTAGAGTCATGATGTCATTATTGATTTTTTTGGCTTTAGAGGTGCACCAAATTTTTAGAGTCTGTTTGAGATGTTTTAATTTGAGGCTACAGTCAAGAACATCATTGTTACTGGTCTTTGAGGACCAAAAGTTTTGAATGATATGAGATCACTCGTCATCAAAGAACCAAGCATTATTGAATCTAAAAGGCATACGGGGTTTCTTGTCTTTGGTGGGGACACTGATCAGGATGGGGTGATGATCAGAGTTCAGTCTATGAAGAGTAATACTAGAAATTGTGTCCCAATTGTCTAAAGCTATGACATTTGCGAAGGCTCTATCCAGTTTAGAGGAAACTAATTTGTTGTAGTGCCTTCTATACCAAGTGTACTTTGCACCAGTGAGATTTATTTCTATGAGATTATTGTCATCTATTGAGGTTTTAAATTCTCTTGTGGAAATGGAATCATGAGCGGGTCCAATTTTCTCTCTTGGGTTGAGAATGGAATTAAAATCACCTATAATAAACCAGGGTGCATTAATATTAGTGCCAAGATAAGAAAGGTCGTTCCATAGCATTATTCTTTCTTGATATCTATTCTTAGCATAAAAAAAGATCAATAGATATGTGTGTCATCAATATTAAAATTGCAAGTAATAATTTGATCAGAGATATTGTAGACACTATTATTCTACAAAGAGGAATGTGAAAAAAGCGATAATGATTCTACATTAAGGTTATTAGTGATTGCACCAGTAAAAACATAATTCTTTTGGAATAAGTAGGAATATTTAGAGCCATAGTTAATTTTTGGCTCTGTAATAGCAAATAAAAGAGGGTGATGAGTGTCTATCATTCTTTTTAAAACAATGAAGGTGTCAGAGTTTTCAATTACCTAACAATTCCAAAAAAGGATCTTCATTTAAATTTAGTTTTTTAGTTAGAACCCCCTTTTTTCTTTTTTCCAGAACCTTTATTTCTTGAAGATCTTCTGAATTTATGATTATCAGAGGTCTATTCTTTATTATTGCTGGATTTTTTGGTGTTCTTACTTGCAGGTTCGGGTATTAGAGTGCTCGTAATATCTACAGGCAGGGGAAGAAGTGTACCTGGTGCCTGTGGAGTGGATGCATTCTGCTTCTTGCTGCTGTCCAGATCTAGACAGCTCTGCATTTTCTCAACAGAGACCTTCATAGTCTGCTTGCTATTGTCCAGATCTGGATAGCTCTGCATTTTCTCAACAGAAACCTTCATAACCTGCATTGGATGAGTTTTCTGTACTGATAATATGCTACTATGATCAACCAGTTCAGGTACCATGACATCAGACTTAGAGGGTGTATTTTGAGTCTCTACACATTCATAAATGCCAGGGTTGCTTATAGTGCTAGAGGGAGATGGAAAAATAGCAGTTGGTTCATCATTTTCCACTGTGAATTCATTCTTTGGGTTTAGAGAGGTGCCTTTGGTAGTAGGTTTTATTGCTAAGTTCTTAAGATTTGGAGTTGTGGGTGTAGTGTTACAGGACAATATAGAAATAATGTTAATACCAGACCTATCAGTAGAGGTTTGTGTGACAGTAGAGTTGTCTGAAAAAAATTCTTTCACCCCAGGTTGTTCGAGAGATTTCTGTTTTGTGTAGTTGCTGCTTTGGGTTTGTGCAGGATCTTGTACCAAGGGAGGAGTTCTCTTAATTGGGTTGACAGGTTCCAGTTTTTTGGTGACTTCAGTCGATTGGTCAGTAGTGAAATGTTTTATGGTTAGAGTGTCATTCTGGTCGGCCAAAGGAATACCAGATTCTGAACTTTGTCCAGTGTAAGTCGGATTTTCGGAGCAATTAACAGATGTGCCTTGATTGTGAGGAGAGGCTACCTTATCTGTTTTATTACTGCATTCAATCTTTGCCTCTGATATTTCAGTGGCATTTGCAGCATTTGGCTTCGGAATTTGTCCAGAAGTCAAATCCAGTGTGTGTTTCATGATATTTTGACTTGTAGAAATCTCAGGACCATTATCCTTATGCAGAGGTGCAGTGAGATCTACATCTTGGATGAGTTTAGTCCTTTCTAGCTCATCCAAAATTCTTTGATCCTTAATTGCGGTATCCTCCTCTTCTGCAACATCTGCCCAGTTTATACCTGAGGTGCCCCCTAGTTGTGTTATATTGTTTTTTCTGACCCAGATTTCAGCTTTCTTTTTTAGGGGTTCAGATATCTCTATCATGGGAGCTTTATCTCTTTTATTCCTCCTAGTTTCCTTCCAATCATTATTAATTGGATGGATTACTTGCTTTCTAATCACTCTATAGTTAGAGATTGTGTGACCTATAATTTTAGAAAGGTCACAAAAGGGAGGTTTCCTCCCATATTCAATTTGGATTTCTATTTTGTATTCATTTGTAGTGAAGCTGATTGTGTTAGGAAGCTTTGAGTCTAAATTAATTTCCACCATAATTCTAGCAAAGAGCCCAGGATCAGCATTTAAATTTATGTGATCTATTTTCAGAGGGGTTCCTATGCATGAAACAATTTCATTAAGAATTTTTGGGTTCCAAAAGAACCAATTAAGGCCATGAAGTTTAACCCAAACTTGTGCTATTGTGTTTATATATGTGTGTGGGTTAAAAGTAGAGTCCCAATCAGAAATTCTAAGCAGTCCCGACTTTAGATTGAGGTTTCCAATTCTCCAAGCCTTCTCTAAGTCTTCTTTTGATTTTAGCAATATGTGGAAGTAGCCTTTCCCTATTGGAATCAATTTCCAGTTTTAAATATTCCAAAAATGAGCAATACACATATGAAAATCAGAAAGAGGCCAAGGATGATCACCTTTAAGGTATGTGACTCGGCCCATGATAGATAATTTGCATATTTGTGTGTGTTGATGACATGCATCCGGATCCGCTTCCACCAGGAAACCACCACCATCAAGTCGCTTGACAAGAGTAGGCTTCTTCATAATGTATGTGCTTGGATCATAGCCCTTCAGCGCATCCAGGAAAGAAATCCCTTGGGATCTACCAGCAAAAGTGGGGGTGCATGTATGCTCATCAAGGGTATCTTCCGTATGAACTTTCTCGACAGGATCATGAAGGTCGGGAGTCTGCTTCTTTTGAGGGATCCCAAAATGGTGGGATTCAAACCTCTCAGGCTTGAGGAAGTCTGCCATGTCTGTGCAGTTAGGGTTTCAGGCAGAGAAACCCGAGAAGCTCGAGGATTCTTGTGAGAGAAGGTCTTCCATCTCTCCTCCCGTCCCCTTTTTTCAGTATCTCTAGATCCACCAAAATCATTTGATAAAACTTAAATCCTTAAGTTTTAATTCTGAAAAATAAAATACATAGAAATAATTACATTTAATCACATTTGTATAAATCTGTATATATATATATATATACATATATAAATGTATAAAATTCTTATTGTTTGAAAATATTTTATCCTTTACAAACCATACATCTTAGAAATAACCATTTAATTCAAAACCCTTATCACATGAAAATAAAAATTTCATACTTATACATATATATATATATATACATGTGATGTTGAATTTATAATGTTCATCATTGTGGAATAAATTTATGTTTTATCAAAACTTTGATAAATGAGAATATACTTTGGCAGGGTTAAAATGAAATCAAATTTAAAACATTAAAATTTTTAAATACATATATATAAGTGGAATAATGGTTTTGGAATCATATTTAGAATTAGTATCCTATTATTCCAAATTAAATTTAAATTTGATAAAATAAATATACACTCATACATTAATTTTTCTAGAAATATTATACTTAGTTGGATAGATATACATATATATATATATATATATATGTATATATGTATATACACCCTTAATAATAAAACAGAAATTGTATAACTTAATAAATAAATAATTTGATACCTTATAACTTCATAGTACATACATAAAATATTTACTGAAATAATTTGTAACATAAAGCTTAATAAATATTTTTCATCAAAAATTCTTAAGTGAAAAAGTTATATATATATATATATATATATATAATTTTATATACACTTATATATATATGTATTGATGAATTCAAACATAAGAAAATTGAGTCTCATAAAACATGAATTTAAAACAAAGATCTTATATCAAAAATTCTTAAACCAAACAAGATATATATATATATACACATACGTATACATATAAGTCTTTCAATTTCAAACGCACCACCAATATGAACCCTTATGAAAATAAGTTTGAACATAAAAATAAAATCATAATTTTTAAAGGTTTTAAATATAGAGAACCCTTACACAAAACAAGGTTCGCAAAATATTAATTTTTGAGGATCAAGCTGTAAATAAATAATTTCAAATCCTCAAAAATAATATTTAATCAAATAAATAATTTCCCATTACATAATTAAAACCATATTGTTATAATTTTTCAAAATAATCATTCTGCCTCGTAACAGTGATCAACTATACTTGAATTGTAGTGGAAAACGGGGAAAAGAATTTGATCGTAAGTATTGAAATAAATATATACCATATGTTATTAAAAGAAATTAATATAACAAAGTAAATATTTCCAAAATATCTATGAAAATGCTAAATCCCTTACCTGACACTGGAAAACCGAAAAGGGAAGGCAAATTCTGCATACTAGATGAACTTGAACCAAGAGAGGTGTTTAGTTCGAGACTTGTGACCATGGAGGATGGATTCTACCAAGTCTCACTTATTTATAAAAAAAATTAAGTCATCGTAAGCTTCTTAGATAAGCTTGGTTATTTTTATTATATTATTTAAAACAAAAATAAATAAAGACCCTTATTCACGGGTCATAACTTTCTTATTATTTCTATTTATCATTTTTTTGTCTAACTTCTCACAGGTCATATCTTCTCCCTCCATTATTTTTTTCACTTTTTGACCTTTTTTCCAACATTTCATGACTCCCTCATGATATTATATAATTTTATCATCAATAAATTTTTTCTAAAAACATATTCTCTCTTTTTAAATTCACCTTTTTCTTTATTCCACCACTTGTCACGTTTATCTCTCCACTCATACTCACTTTTCATTTAGTCAACATATTATTATAATAATATATTACTTATTATTTGATTCCATAATTTCAATTTTTAAAAAACCTAAATGTAATATTATTTTTAAAAAACAATATGTGTCGTTTTTTACAAAACTCATAAAAACATTTTGAATAATAAAATAAAATATATGTATAATAAAATAACGATATATATTTATAAACACACACACACACACACATATATATATAGATCTTAAATTAAATAAAATATATATATATGTGTGTATTTATAAACATATACTTTAAATCATTTATATAAAAAATGTAAAACATAAAAATAATATAAATTCATATATTTATAAAATATATTAACTTAAAAAATTAATTTTATTAAAAATATGTTTCCCCTTAACTATTGTTATTGTCATTATTTATTTAAAAAAATTATCATTTCATTTAAACATTTTTTAACACAACACATTATAGCATCATATATATATAATTTAGTTTTTTTTAAACAAATATATAAAGTTTGTTTTTTATAAAAAAAGATAAAACTTATATATAAAATAGTAAAATGATAATTATATATATTTAAACCAAAATTCATATTCTTTTTTTATAAGTATAAATTCATTTATATATATATATATATATATCATTTTTGAATTTTTAAATATGTATATATATAATTTGTTTTTTTAAATATAAATAATTCAAATTACATTCTATTTAAAACATAAATATAATGTGCATTTTTTCATAATATAATAATTATATATATTTATAAATTATAAATTTTATAAAACAAAAACATAATATATCTCATATATTTATAAAATATATTATCTTAATAATAATTTTATAAAAAAAAGTTTTAACCTTAAATAACAATAAATTCTATTTTACCAAAAAAATAAAATAAATATAGTTATTTTAAAATTTTATTTTAAACAAAGAAAAACTATATTTGTCTTTAGAATATTAATTTAAAAACTATAAATAATATGTATAATTAATTATAAGTATTGTAATTAACTTATAATCAAATTAATTAAAACACTTAATTTAATTTATTATTATTTTTAAGAAAACATTTTAAAAATATTATCATTTTATCTTAATTATACATAAATCTATTTAATAAAATATTTTTTTAATAAAACTAAGTTTAAATTTTTTGGGTTGTTACATTATTCCCCTCTCAACAGAATTGTATCCTCACAATTCATTTGTCGAACTCTAAAAAATTCTTAATTTTCATCTTCAGAATTAAAAAACACTAGGAATGCTAAATTTCTAGACTTGAAAACATCTAATCTCCAAAGTTGTCTAGATCGTTCCTCTAATACCAACTATAACGCCCTGACCCCAATTTCCCAGATCAAGTGCTAAAGTATGCTGTGTAAATTTTTTTATAAAAAGGAACTGAAAAATTACATAACACAATACATAAACGATGATCTTTATCGGTCTTGGATTTGGAGAATTAGATACAGCTGTTACATTTTCTCAAAATTGTACAAAAATAAACTTTAATGAGCTACCTCCATAAAGTAAATAATGTCACTGATAAATCTACTCAACCTGTAAAAATGAATTTAAAATGTAGGTTGAGCATTTAAAATGCCCAGTATGAGGTTTTAAAAACAATTAATAAATTATTTTAAAAAACATTTCTTTAAAAAAATGCATACTTAAATCATTTTCTTTAAAAAAATGCATACTTAAATCATTTTCTTTAAAATAAAATAACATAACCCATAGCATGTCATCGTCATTTTTTAGGAGTTACTAATAATAATTTTTAGGGAAAACCCATGATCAAGAATTTCTATTCTTATTTAAAAGTTACAAATAAAATGCATTATATAATATGCATGCACTTGAGAAAAAATGCATGAAATTCCACTTACAAGTTAGATGATGATCATCCTTAATTACATACGACATATCAGAGGTGTGGATATAGATATACACATGAAATAATATTTGTTCATAATTTTCACATAAATTGATATCAATTATTATATAAAATTTAAAAGAAAACCGTGAAATGATATATGAGTTTCTAACCTCGGTTTATATATTGAAGACGAAATAAATTGCTATATTAGTATATACATAAATATAAAACATTAAACCATGTGAATCTGATTAACTAAATCTATATAAACGTTCATAAGAAAATAATTCTTATCCATGGATATTCTACTAGTCGAATAATCACATGGAAGGTCAAGTAAAAATCTCATAATGAGGGAATGTATAAAGTCAGAAATTCTGAAATATATCGTCAAGGCATCAGCCAAGACATCTGAAAATGATTAATACCTTGGCCAAAACCATATCTAAAAATGGGTAAGGCCTCGGCTAAGTCCATATCTATTTGTCTCATCAAACCTACCGATGCATTGAGAAATATCGTCGATGCCTTAGCCAAGACATCTGAAAATGATTAAGGCATCATCCAAAATCATATCTGAAAATGGGAAAGGCCTCAGCCAAGTCCATATCTTTTTTGTCTCATTAGACCTACCAATGCATCAAGAGGCTATAGTGGGGCTCACCTATCACATGATAAGTCCAATGAATTCCTCATATATCTAGAAAAAATATGTTCTTTAAATCGAAGTGTCCCATAACATTTTGATTTATTTGAATCTTAATTATAGATGAAAATAAATTCATTGATAAATTCTTGAGGTACATATTCTTTAAATAATATGAAGTGTCTCACACCACTTTGAATAGTTTAACTCTAAATACATATAATATCATAAAAATATTAATATCATACTTGAAAGAAGTGTCTCTATTTGTAATGCACAAATAAGAAGTATAATGAAACAAAAACATACATGATCTCTAAAATGCATGTAATTTCATTTATAAATTAGACGTTGGCCATAACTAACTATGAATGACATACCATGAGGGGTGAATGCAGTTTCTCACATGAAATGTTATCTTGCGCACATAAAATTATAACTTGTTTAGTCTTATCACATAAAATGATAACTATTTTCATTTAAAAACTAGGTTACACATAATGGTATACCATAAATTGATAAATCCTAACTTTACATACGAATTTTCAAATAAGAGATTAACCATTTTTTATAAACAAAAATATATACACATATGTATATACATAAAATAATAACTACAATATCAAAATAATAAGCCTTTTTAAAATTTTAAGGCACACAATAACAAAACAGGGTTTTGTTATTGTTTTCCATTAAAAATCATAGATTATATTCACTTAGGAAAACTGGATTTTTAATTGAAAACAACCTTTTCAACATATATACATATATACATAAAATATGTACATATTTATAAGTACTCCTTTGTAGAACCAAAATCATTTGATAAAACTTAAATTCTTAAGTTTTAATTATGAAAAATAAAATACATAGAAACAATTACATTTAATCACATGTGTCTAAACCTGTATATATATATATACATATATAAATGTATAAAATTCCTATTTTTTTAAAATATTTTATCCTTTACAAACCATACATCTTATAAATAACCATTTAATTAAAAAGCCTTATCACATGGAAATATACATTTCATACTTATACATATATATATATATACATGTGATGTTGAATTTATAATGCTCATCATTGTGGAATAAATTTATGTTTTAGTAAAAATTTGATAAATGAGAACATACTTTGGTTGGTTTAAAATTAAGTCAAATTTAAAACATAAACTTTGTTAAATACATATATATATATATATAAGTGGAATAATGGTTTTGGAATCATAATTAGAATTAGTATCTTATTATTCCAAATTAAATTTAAATTTGATAAAATAAATATACACTCATACATTAATTATTCTGAAAATATTATACTTATTTGGATAGATATACATATATATGTATACATACATATATATTTATATGTATCTTCACCCTTAAGAATAAAACATAAATTTTATAACTTAATAAATAAATAATTTTATCCCTTATAGCTCCATAGTACATACATAAAATTTTTATTGTAATAATTTGAAAACATAAAGATTAATAAATATTTTTCATCAAAAATTATTAAGTGAAAAATGGGTGTATATATATATTTTTAATTGTGTACACACTTATATAAATACATATATGTAACTATTCATGAATTCAAACATAAGCAAATTGAGTCTCGTAAAACATGAATTTAAAACAAAGATATTTCATCAAAAATTCTTAAACCAAATAAGATGTGTGTGTGTGTGTGTACATACATATATATATATAATCCTTGCAATTTCAAATGCAAAACCAATATGAAAACTTATGAAAATAAGTTTGAACATAAAAATAATACCATAATTTTTAAAGGTTTTAAATAAAGAGAACCATTACACAAAACAAGGTTCACAAAATATTAATTTTGTGGATCAAGTTGTAAATAAATAATTTCAACACCTCTAAAATAATATTTTATCAAATAAATAATTTCCCCTTATATAATTAAATCTATATTGTTATAATTTTCCAAAATAATCATTTTTCCTCGTAATAGTGATCTGTGATACTTGAATTGTGGTGGAAAAAGGGGAGAAAATTTTGATCATAAGTACTGAAATATATATATATATATACCATATTTTATTAAAATAAATTAATATAACAAAGTAAATGTTTCCAAAATATCTATGTAAGTACTAAATTCCTTACTTGACACTGGAAAACTGAAAAGGGAAGGCAACTCCTACCTATTGGTTGAACTTGAACCAAGGTAGGGGTTTGGTTCAGGACTTGTGGACATGGAGGAGGGGTTCTCCCGAGTCTCACTTATTTATATAAAAAAAATAAGTCTCCATAAGCTTCTTAGAGAATATTAGTTATTTTTATTATTTTATTTAAAACAAAACTAAATAAAGACCCTTATTCACGGGTTAAAACTTTCTTATTATTTTTATTTGTTATTTTTTTGTCCAAATTCCCACAAGTCTTGTTTTCTACCTCAATTATTTTATTCACTTTTTGACCTTTTTTCCAACATGTCACTCCTCCCTCATGATATTATATATTTTTATCATCAGTCAATTTTTTTAAAAAAATTTATTCTCTCTTTTTAAACTCACCTTTTTCTTTATTCCACCACTTTTTGTGTTTATCTCTCCACTCATACTCACTTTTCATTTAATCAACATATTATTATAATAATACATTACTTATTATTTTATTCCACCATTTCAATTTTTAAAAAACCTAAACATAATATATTTTTTTAAAACAATATGTGTCGTTTTTTTACAAAACTCATAAAAATGTTTTGAATAATCAAATAAAATATATGTATAATAAAATAACGATATATATTTATAAACATATATATATATTAAATTAAATATATATATATATATATGTATGTATATATATATATAATGATATGTATTTATAAACATATACTTTAAATCATTTATATAAAAAATGTAAAATGTAAACATAATATAAATTCATATATTTATAAAATATATTAACTTAAAAAAATAATTTTCTTAAGAATATGTTTCCCCTTAACTATTTTTATTATTATTATTTATTTAAACATTTTTTTTATCATTTCATTTTAACATTTTTTTTAACACAACACAATATATTTTCATATATATTTACAATTTAGTTTTTTTTAAAACAAATATATAAAGTTTGTTTTTATAAAAAAAAGATGAAACTTATATATAAAATATTAAAACAATAATTATATATATTTAAACCAAAATTTGTATCCTTTTTTATAAGTATAAATTCATTTATATATATATATATATATATCATTTTATCGTTTTAAATATATATATATAATTCATTTTCTCAATATAAATAATTCAAATTGCATTTTATTTAAAACATAAATATAATGTGCATTTTTTTATAATATAATAATTATATATATTTATAATTTATAAATTCCATAAATCAAAAACATAAAATATCTCTTATATTTATAAATTATTTTATCTTAATAATAATTTTATAAAAAAAATTACCCTTAAATAACAACAAATTCTATTTTACCGAAATAATCAAATAAATATTGTTATTTTAAAATTTTCTTTTAAATAAATAAAAACCATATTTTTATTTAGAATATTAATTTGAAAACTATAAATAATAGGTATGATTAGTTATAAGTATTGTAATTAAATTATAATCAAATTAATTAAAACACTTAATTTAATTTATTATTATTTTCAAGAAAACATCTTACAAATATTATCAGTTTGTCTTAATTATACATAAATCCATTTAATAAAATATTTTTATAATAAAACTAATTTATAATTTTTGGGCTGTTACAAATACTCATTGAAAAAACTAAACCCCAATAAATAAATAAAATATATAAAAAATAAGGGTTAGTGTGTGATAATTCTCCCCACCATAACACTTTCTACACCCAAAAATCCATCGATTCAATAGACAAAGATCACATAAGGGATATAAATCAGAAAAGAGGAATCACTCAAATGACATTCCCAAAACATTCAAATTAAAATCAACCAAAAATGACTAAAAATGTCTCTAAAACCACAATTTGTACCCAAAAACTAAGGAGTGATATTAAAGGAATCAAGATCTGAGACCCATTATAATGGTAGGGTTCATATGGGTTCATAAATTTCAAAGGAAATTTTCATTTTCTATATACTGGAGGTATGGATTGATAATTTGACTTTAGAATATAATTTTGGGGTTTGGGATCCCCCAAATATGTGTAATTAGATATGGTTTAGAATATTGAAGATTTTAGGGGAGGATTGGGTGTGCGTAAAAAGTAGCTCGAGGTGGTCGAGCTAATTGTAGTGAAAAATGTAGCAACCATTGGCTAGTTGATGGATGGCTAGTAGCACCCCCTCATATAGGGGTGCTATAGGTTATCCAATGGGGCATTTTTAGGGGAATAATAACTATTCATCCCTTATCAGTATTTTAAGGGAGCTTCCCCTCTTTTCTTCCCAGTTCACGTGTTCCAAGGGCAGTTAGCCCCCTTCCTCCCTCCCCTTCGTTCTCCTCCATTCTTGGTTATTCTTATGGTGATTATTTGGTGAATTGAGGTGAGTTCCAACCTTGGTTGATCTCTACTTTCCTTTCCTTTGTTCTTACTTAAGTTTGGTTTCTCTTTTTAGGGATTTGATACCAATTCCACCAAATCATGGTGGAAATGGTCATTTCTCATGAGGGTTTTGTTTAGCCTAGCTAATGGATATCCCAAAACAATATATTCATATCGTAGTTCATTTATTTGTAAAATTTATGTCGCATTGTCAAACTTATTAAGGTTTTTGAATTAATTAATTTTAATTGGTAATTATTTTGTATTATCTTGAGAGGGATTTTTTCTGAGTTGGTGTTAGGGGAATGACATCGACATTCCATGTGTGGTTGGTCATAGATTCAATGAGATGGTGGTACTTGGTGAGTTAATTGAAAATTATTCCTTTTTTAAAAAAAATTGTTAAATCAATTGTAAATTTTTAGTTAATTATGAATTGAGTATAACTAATTAACTTAGGTTCTTGGGCATAAGTTAAAATCTAAGGCATTGAAAAGAGCATGGATAGGGCTTGGAAGAGGCATGGAGGGTTGGGGATACAACTACCAACCTATAGAAATATACAAAAAAAAGAATTCCTTATGGTGGGTGGTCTCACGTTACAGCCCATGGTATTTGTGCTTTTATTTTATGGAACATGATGTGCAAGCTCACCATTATAGGCATTTACCATATTTTTTTGGAATAATAGAATTGAATTAAATGTTTAATTTGAAAATATTAAGTCTTTTTAATACATAAGACAAAAATATTGAGATAATTAGGTCATGATAAACCTAGTAAATTAGTGATATGTTGTGACTGCCAATGCTTGAGGCCTTGTCTATAGAGTGTCCCTGTAAATCTTGAACCCATTTGAGGGGTGTGGATTATATGAATTAATTTTAACCAAACTAAGTGGTCCTTGATTAGAAGCCTTGGAAATCCCTAGAAGGTGTGTATAGTGACATAGGAATACTTGGGTCGTGCAGGCCTTAGGGGTCTCCTTTGATGCCTTAGTGCCTCAGGACTCGTAGCGTTAACTTGGAGTGAGAAATTATCATTTATTTTATGTGACTGGGCCTAAGTGGACTATCCTTGTGTATATTGGGATTAGGTTGGGTGAGTGTACTGACCTAGTGAGACTTTAAGGACCAAGGTGGGTCGTGTTCCATCCCTTGATTATTTTCCATGTGATTTACCCCATGTAGTCATTGAGTCCACGTTATCCATATGATGATGTCATGGGACGCGGCATCCCTAGAGTATTTAGTGTTGAACTGAGACCAAGTTGTGTCTATAGACCCATATGAGGGTGCCTCGGTGAAGTTGTGACCTAGGGGACCCTCTAGGGTTCCATGTTGATAGACTAAACCTAAGAGGGTGTGTGTGTTTGGGTAGTGATGGTTGTGGGTTTCACCTTAGAAATTGACCCAACATGAAAGACCAAAGGGGATTTTATATTGGTGATGGGTGTGGGTATTTTGATAGAACTTTTGTATATTTATTTTGATTTATATTTATTATTAATGATATGTGATTTCTTATGATGTTAGGGAATTGGTTTTTAGGCTTGGCACTGATGTGATTGCTCAAAATTCTTGGGAATCACCTATTAAAATGGATGACACCCTAAGAAGACTAGAATGTATTGGATATAGCCTCAAAAATATATTTTTGGTGGATTAATATTTTGACTAACATCTAGTTTATATGATTAGTGCAGTCATGGATGTCTATAGGTGGTTCCTATGATCTAGAATCGGAGCTGGTTATGATGTTCATATAGGAATATCCAGGATTCCTGTAATTCCTTTGATATAGTGACACCGTTGAGAATGCTTGGGGTGCATCATATTTGAATGGTAATACCATTAGACTATTTTTAATGCCCAAGACTCTCCATATTTTCATTGTGGTATGAGGTGTTGGGTGGGAATATATCCCTAAGAATGAATTTTGGACATCCTAAGGGTGATTGTTGGATCCCCTTAGTCAATGCCTGGGTTTCCATCCTATGATTAGGTGGATGGACCAGTTATGGATTGGTTGAGGAGTCGTGTGATTTTTTATGCTTGGGTTAATGACCATGGGATCACAGTGGGTATTCCATTTTATTTCTTGGATAAACTAGGAATCAGTCATGCCATGACATATAGGATTTCCTAGGGCCTCCCCCTCCTAGGAATTAGACATTGACCTGACATCAAGAATGCCCAGGTACTATCATTGGGTTTATCCCTTGGGATTGATGATGAGAGATTCTTGGTGATTCCCAAGGTTCAGTTACTCGTCATGGTGGAGGTGTGAGCATTGAATCCCTAGAGTGTAGAAAAAGGTTCCCTTGAGTTGATTCTCATACTCAAAGACACCCTAACATTGGATGAAGCAAGTATGGTCAATCGGGGTCACAGGATTGAGGATCAATGATGGTTATTATGCATGGACCATGTTATCTATTTACAAACTTGTAGTGGTGGAGATATTGTGGTTTGAATGGTCCCAATGACATACTCAGAGACATCTGACATCAATTCAAAGCAAGTGTTTCTAGTGGACTATTAATTTATGTTCTGCTATTTATTTATAGATTATAGTTGAGTATATCACATGAACATATCACAGAATTTTTGGTTATATATGGGACTATTTTGGTGGTTCTCTAATAAGTTTTGTACACACACCCTACTCAAACCTCCATTACATTTGGGTACCCGAGCATCTTTCACTTGCTATTATGGGTTCAAGTTGGGTTGGTGCCCAATGTTTTGATCAAGCATGATGTCTTGGAATCTAGAGATTAAGGAGGTATGGATCATAGTTGTAGTAGATCCCAAAGTCTTTTTTATTTTATTTATTCTTTGTATATTAATCAACCCAATGGGTTATGTATCTGTATTTACATCTTTTATCATGAACATTTGAGTTGTATATTAAATTTCATTTTTTTATATCATTTATTATTTTTATTTATTCCAATGTACAATTTATTTTATATTGGGTATGATACTTGGTTACTTCCTTATGATTCTATACTCTTATACTAGGTGTATAGCCTCCCCACAATACCTCCTTCGACCTCCACTTCTAGTTAGAAGCCTATGGAATTTGAGGAGGTGAGTCTGAGGTCACATGGTGGTCTAGTACAGTTATTATTTAAAGTGAGCTGAGTCAGGAACAAAATGGTATCAGATCAGTTTTTATTTTTATTTTTACTAATTGTGAAGATTATTATCTGGAGACATAGAAATGTTTCAAAACTTATTATGGAACCCATACTAGTGTGTCATAAATACCTTTCCTAGTTTAATTCCAGGTTACCATGGGTATGATATTGATGTTATTATCTTTTTTTGTTATGGTTATTATTATTTTCACCTAGTGTGACCAACTAGAGGTTTTAGATTTATGATTTATGAGTTATTGATTTTTGGATCTTATCCCGTTGGTAAGAATCTAGTTATGGATTTGGATCTTGGCATATAGAGATGATAAGTGTCTCATGCATTATATCTGGTTGGTTAATTAATGTTTTAGTAATAACTTATATGGTGTTTTCCCATATATCTTATAATTACATTATACTTAACTGAGCTTTTTGAACTTGGTTTCTTGACACAAATCATCTCAAACAATGTCATAGAGGATAAGCCTGAAGTTATGGTTCTTGAGGGAGCAATCTCATAGAAGGATTCTCTATGATAATCAGTGCCTTGGTAGTCTAGGTTAGTATGTGATGTTGTTGTGTTGATGAGACCCTCAAGAGGTTTTTGGCATGTGAGATGTCTTATGGGTTGAAAATGGGAACATGAGATATTTCCCATGAGTTATAACCCTAGTGAGACCTTGGTTCATGGGATGGGTGGGAAGACATAGAGACCCTTAAGTCATGACTCGGGATTTTAGTGAGATAGAAAGTCATTTTCGGTGTAAGGGAAACCCACAAGAATGTTTTAACCCAGGGTTTTAGTGTGACTTGGGTATGATAAGTGTGGTGAGATGATTGGTGATGAGATTAATGCATGAAGGTGATATTGAGGATACAATGTAGGCATGGTGATACCTTAGTTTTATTATGGAAGGAACCTTGAGTGCTAGTTCATTAGTATCGAGGATGGTTTTAAAGGGAAAGATTATTTGGAGGCCTCCCCCTTTTTTTTGTTTGAGTTTGGGTTGCATTTGGAGCATGGATATATGCTTTGGGTACTAGAATGATGTCAAATTATGGGAGGTTGTGAAGTGGTTGTAGCCCTAGTGTGGTGGATAATTTTTTAGAGAAGTGGTTAAATGAAACTAACATACATGAGGTAATTCTCAGTGAGTCAGTTTTGAAAATTTGTTATGGTAGGGAGTGAGATGCCTAGGTTTTGGGGAAAATGAGTTAGTACATGTTGTATGTTCACAGGACCTAGGGAAATATTGATGAGATATTGGAGGGTGTGTTGACCTAGATATTTGGATGAAAAGAAGGGTATTTTCCAAAATATCATTATGATTCCAATAATAGTGTGATTTCAAGGGATAGTAGTAGATAAGTGTGGCTCGGAATGAGTGGAATGCGTGAGATGGATCTTACTAAATACCATGGGTACCATTCTTAGAAGCTGGGAATGGGTAGTATTTGATGGTTTATGTTGCCGCTCGAGTGAGATAAGTATGAACACATCTAATCATTGATTCTGGTGATGAATGGGGTGTGTTCCATAGATCTTCAAAGTTTTTTGGGGAAGAGTGGTGATAAGGACACTCCTACGGTGGGGAACAGAATGTCAGTCATGGTTACATGGCCCTCAATCTAGATGGATCGTGGATGCATGGAACCTATAATTGTGGCATCTTGATACCAAAGAGAAAATTTATCTAAATAAACATGTATTTTTTAGTGAATTATTGGTATAAATTCAAATATGATTTTGGATGGGGTATGAGATTTGATGTTGGGATCGGGATGAGCTTGTAGAAAATTCAAGGGTTTTTTAGATTGAAGATGTGTCGAGGGTGTCTGGATTATAATGAATAATTCATTTTACTGATGTTTTTATAGTTTTTTCACACTATAATTCAATGGAAAAAATTGATGATCATGTCTATATGATCATGGGATACCTTCAGGTGTGAGGGCATCATGATCGGGTAAGTGATAGCATGTCAGTGTTTAGCGTTGGTGTTCTCAAGTCATGTCAACCAAGGAGGGTTTTACTAGAGTTTTCACGTGTAAAAGGATGTGTTGAGTTTTAATTTTCAATGAACATGAAATTTCAGATGAAATTAATTCATTTTTATTTTTGGATGGGCCTTTTAGAATCAACCGATATGGTCGGAGTTTGGGGTGTGGATGGTGACGACCTATCCATATCATCTTGGAATTTGGAAATGAGGATAGAGTAGACATATATATGAAATAATTGTTTTTGATCAGGTTTTATGTGTTGGGAACCACATAGGGAACATTTTTAGAATTCATATTTTGTGTTATGATAGGAAATTCTCATAGTGGGGAGTGTTAGGAATCAGAATTGGCCTTATGAGTTAAGACCTACAATGGGGGTGGCATAGGCCAAGTGGATTATTGAACATCGACACCACAGATTTATTTGGATAGAAATGGATTATTTAAGTACCATATCATTGGTTTTTTAATTAATTTAATCAATGGCTAGTGTTTTAGTGATTTGAGCACCTTATGAGGGATTTGCTCTATGGAGGCATGTTTGGCATTCAAGGATGGAACATAACCATTGTATGGTGAATTAATGACCAAGATAGGTCCAGATTTACAATTAGAAGACCACTGAGAGTTATTAGGTATGATAATTGTTGTGGTGGGGGTTTTTTAATTCATGTTTCCATATGAGTTCGAAAATTTTAGAGTAAATTTGAATTTTCCATCTATTGGAGGGTAAGATTGAGAATTTGACTTAAGAATGGAACTTCAAGGGATGGTTTACCTAAAACATGTGTAGTATTATGTGGTTTGGGGTATGGAATATTTTAGTTAAGAATTGAGTGTGTTTCAAAATAATCATGGTGTGGTCAGGCTGGTGTAGTGAAAATTGCAGCAGCCACCGGCTAGCCGATGGCTAGCTAGTAACACCCCCTTGCGCAGGGGTGACACCAGCTAACCAGTGGGGTATTTTTATGGAAATAATTACCATTATTCCTATTTAGGTATTTAAAGGTGGATTCCTATCTTTTTCCCTGGTTCACACATACTAGGGAGAATCGACCCATTCCTCCCTCTCTTTGGTTCTCCTCCATTCTTGGTCATTATCGTAGCGATTCTTTTGTGGATTGTGGTGGGTTCTAACCTCCGTTGATCTCTTCTTACCTTTACTTTTTTATTCCTTAATTTTTTTTCCATGTTTATGGATTTTATACCGATTCCACTAGAACATAGTGGAATTGATCATTTCTTATAAGGATTTTGTTCAACCTAGCTAAATGACGTCCTGAGACGACGTATGCATGTCGTTGTTCACTGATTCGGAAAAATTACATCGTGTTGCAAAATTTATTAAGGTTTATAAATTAATTTAATTTTAATTGATAATTTTTTTGGCATAAATTGAGAGGTATTTTTTTCAGGTTGTTGTTTGGGGCATGACACAAAACTTCCATGTGTGGTTGGTCGTAGATTCAGTGCGACGATGGTGCCCAGTGAGTTAATCAATAATTATTCCTTTTCGGAATAAATTATTAAATAAATTTTAAATTATTAATTAATTATTAATTGATTGTAATTAATTAAATTGGTTTCTTGGGTGTGATTTATAGGTTTAAGTATCGACACGATCTTGGATTGGACTTAGATGAGGCTTCGTGGGTTGGGGATGCAATTATCGGCCTATGGAAATAAATGAAAAAGGATCCCTTGAGGTAGGTGGTCTTGTGTATAAGCCCGTAGTATTTGTGATTTTGATTTATGACATGATATTTATAGAATATACAATATAGGCAGTTCCCATTTATTTTTTTGGAATAATGGAATTAAATTAAATGTATAATTTAAAAATATTAAGTTGTCTAAATGACCAAGATGAATCTATTAAGATGATTATACCAAGATGGACCTGGTTCCTTGGTGAGGCACCATAATAGTCAATAAACAAGGACTTGTCTAGAGAATTTCCCTATGAGTCTAAAACCCCTTTGAGCGGTGTTTATAATACTTATCAATTTAAACTAAACTAAGTTGACCTTATTTAGGAGACTTGGAAACCCCCAAAAGGGGTGTATAGTGACATGAACATACTCGGCCCTTGCGGGCCTTAGGGGTCTCCTTTGATGCCTTAGTTACTTGGGGATCATGGTGTTTATCTAGGGTGAGTGATCATGTAACATATCATGATTTTAAAAGGAAGAACTATGTTTAATAGCATACAAGACATGTCACATCGATCTCAAACAAAAAACTAAATAATATTATTTAAATGTGACCATTATAAACTAGTTGTTAAATTGGGGGGGCATGAATAAGAATAAAAAAATCATTAAATAAATATAAAGTTTCAATTCAATATTAATGTATTGGTAATTTCTTATAAAATAATCACACAATTTTTTTAGTAAGGTCATTTTATTCTTCAAAAAATACATTTTCTTCAAAATTGTGTTTTTTCTTCTTTTTATGAGAGAATATTATAATTTATAGTAGTTATAGAAAATTTATTTTTCAAAATTAATTTCATTTTTTATTTCATCATGTAAATTTTATCATTAAATTAATTTTTCAGAATCTTGTGAAAATATTGATTTTTCAAGGAATTGTGAAAAATACTGTTTTTTATTAAAAACTATATTTTATTTTAAAGTATTTAAATGGTAAAATTATGTTTTTTTATTAATTTTAAATTTTAATTGGTTAATTTTTATAAGTCCCCAGCCTTAAACATTACTTAATCTTGAGTTTTCACAAGATTACACCTTGAGGATCTTTTCAGGTTTAGAGTTTTAGAGAATTAGATCATAAAACATGCATTACATTCCACATTTAAACAAAGTGGTTACATAAAAGATAGTATTCATTTTTCCCATCAATGGAAACATATTTAAAATAAAACATGGATTCTTTCTAGACACTTCCTTGACACTATCATCATATCATGTACATTTCCCTTGACCTGTGAAAAACATTTCAAAAACTTGGGATGAGCATAGAAAGCTCAGTAAGGGATATAAAAATATGGAAAGGAAACATGGGTACATATATACATAAGAATGAAATCATACTTTACCCATAAAACATAAGCACTTTAACATACCTCATAAAATCATGAATAAATCATAGAAATCATAAGACATAAAGGTAACTTGAGGCATTCATAACATTCTTACATAGGGAGTAACCCTCTTGGTTACGTTTGGAATACCCATCACAGTATATTCCCTAAATATCTTCGGAGAAACCTTAAAGTTTCACTCCTTCATGTTACCCAATTCATTGGAGAGCTATATCGGGCTCACCCGCCCTTAGTTTATCACGGAACCACCCTTCTTCATAATAATGCCCAAGAACCATAACATAACCGTATCACATAAAACATACATAAAGGAAACATAACATTTCCACATTTCAATCACAAGATATCAATAAAACACATTGATATAATAAAAACATTATAAAAACCATTTTCAATACCAAAATAAAAGAAAATTAAAATAGGGTATTTATTTTTCTTTTAAAAAAACGGTATGGCTTGTAGAGGAAGCTGAAACTCAAATAATGGTCACAGCGGCGGAGAAGTTGTTGTCGCCACATACGTACGACAAAAACATTCCCTTTTGTCGTTTTGTAAATGCTTCGTATAAAAAATATTCCTTTTTAATAAACGTAAAAGTCAAAGGGTTTTATACACCGTATAAAATAAGGTTGTGTATAAAACAAAATATGCCTCAATGAAAGGAGATTGAGACGAAGTCCCATACCTCAGGTCCGACTTGACTCGATCATTATTTAACCTCCTGAATAATAAACTTGAGTTAATTTATACTTACTTAAGAACCTTTTTCAATTTCATTATTACTTTTATATCACTTATTACCATGTTATAAACATTATGTAATCATTTAAGTTAATAATGTTTGTTTTGTCGATATTTGGTTCTTAAGTCGAAAGTGGACTTCTTACAATTACATGTTGTTCGTGTGGTCAAAGGTTCATTATATCCAGAATGATATTCATGATTTGGATATCATATATATCATATATATCCATTATATACATGCATTTATAATATTACATAACGTTTAGAGGTAAGAAATGAAATGCACCGTTCATGGAAACGGTAAGCCGTACGTACGCATGAACGCTACTTTCATTTCTATTTCGTATTTTATGAAATGGAATCATAATGATATAATGTCATATTATAATTCCAGTATAATATCATATATAAAATCATTAATTACATCCTTTATACGTCCCACATATGGCATTAACGAATCAAATCACTTTGAGGGGGCGGTAGGTCGCACTTCCTAAAATGAAGATATCGCGTTTACCCATAATGGAAACCATAAAGGTATGCCATAAATGAAAAATACAGAAGCTTAAGTAAAACATAAACATATTATATATCATATATAAATATAGTGATGTCTTAATGGCCACCTTTGAAGGTGTTATATGAGTGTTGAACAATCATCGTTTCGTGAGGCAGAAATTCGTCATCCACGGAAACAGTATGTTCTTTAGCCATTATATGTAGGTGTGTGTAATTGTAGCTAGAATATTTCTTATAAAAACATCCTAGTATATTTAAGATACTGGATTTGTTACAAAATAAATGAGTAAAAAGAGTTTAGGGGGTTGGAGAAGCAAAATAAAACAAAAGGACTCAAGTGAAGACGTTACCTTAAAATCGGGTAACTCCCTTTGGTTTGAGCTCAAAGGCTTCCTTGGGAAGCCCTCTTCCCAAAGTGAGGCTTCTAAGAGTTATAGAGAGATGTGGAGAGACAAAATGGGCAGGGTTTGGCTGAGACAAAGGCTTTGGAAGTATGGGTAAGGAGGTAGAGGTGGGGGCCTTTTATAAGAGGAGAGGAGGGGCACTCTTGGAAAGTAAAGAAATGTTACTTTATTTTAAAATGATTTTCGGATTTAAAAGGTCCCACATTGATATAATTCGAGGATAAGGTGATAAGGGTTCTAAATATACCCAACCAATATGTTTTTGACAAGTGTAGGTCTTAGATTTTACATTATCTTTTCATTTTATTTAAATCATTAAATAATGAGGTCATCGCTGCATCATCATGGTGTCATAAATAATTTAATTTATTTAATGTCTAAAAATTAGAAAAAAAATATCATGATGTAGGAAATCTTTTTATCTTTCCAATTAATATTTATAGTCAAAAATATTACTTTTATAAACCCATGTAATTTTTTTTTTAATAAAACAATACATGTTTGTGTCATTTTTACTTTAACATTAAATAAAATGAATTAATCTCTTTATCTTACCCAAGTGGCTCCATGCGGTCCCAAAAATATACCCATGGGTTTTCATGGTCGGCCATGACACATCCAGTAAGGGTAGTACATGTTTCAAGGTCATCGCATATTATTAAAACATTATTTTTACCTTAAACTACACTAATTACCTCTAATCGCGATTAAGAACTTAAAATTTACTATTTACCAAAAAATTATTTTAATATCATTGAACCACATTTTACTTCTTAATGAAAATAATGTATGTTGGATTTTTGAAAATAAAATCACGGAAGTGTCAAAGTTTCATTTAAATGAAAAATCAGTTTCTTTAACTACAACTTAGTGGTTTCACTATTCATCAAAAATTGAAGTTTTTCAGAAAAATACCAAAACTTCACCCTAAGATATATTTGATATTATGAATTCAAAAATGATGTCTATTTTAAAAAATTCCAAACATATAAGTTATATTAATTAATTTAATAATTAATTCCTGTTGTCATGACAAATAGCGTGTTTTTATGAAACAATAAGTATCAAAAGATTGACACTAGTTTAAGTCCAATTTCAAAGTGAAATTTATTCCAATTACCACAATTGGATTAAATGGTAAAAATATATTCTAATTTCACTTTAAAACCAATTCAAAAGATAATCTAATCATATAAATAAATTATATTAAAAATAGGTTTTGAATTAAAATACAACATTTTTCACTATTCATTAAAAAATGAATTTTATCGGAAAAATACCAAAAATTCACACAAAGTAAATTTTGATGTCCCAATCATAAAGAATAAGTTTATTTTGACAAACATAGCTTATAAAATTGTCAAAAGATATATTTAAAAATGGTTTTTCATTAAAAGGCAGTAAAACAATCTTTTAAAAATATTAGTGTATTCCATGCTTAAGATTGGATTTATTTTCATTTTAAGCCTCTAAAACACTATCTAATTCATTAATAGACATAGATAAAAATATCTATTATTCATTACTTACTTGGGATGTTACATCCTTTCCCCCTTTAGAAAATTTCTTCCCCGCAATTTATTTACTTATCGAATAAGTGGGGGTATTTATCCCTCATTGCATTTTCAGATTCTCATGTTGCATCTTCAATCATGTAGTTTTTTCACAAAACCTTTACCTGATGAATCACCTTATTCTGTAACACTTGCTCCTTGTGGTCAAGAATCTGGACCGGTTGTTCCTCATATGATAGGTTCTCTTCCAGCTGAACTACCTCTGGACTCAAAACATGAGATGGATCTGGCATGTACTTTCTCAGCATCGAAATATGAAAAACATTGTGTACCTGAGATAAACTCGGAGGTAAAGCCACTCGGTATGCAACTGATCCAAATATCTCCATAATTTCATATGGTCCAATGAACCTTGGACTCAGCTTTCCTTTCTTACCAAATCACATCACACTTTTCCATGGTAATACTTTGAGAAAAACATGATCACCTACCTCAAAAGAGAGATCCTTCCTCCTATTGTCCGCATAACTCTTCTACCTACTCTGAGTTGTTCTCATGTGTTTTTGTATCAGCTGAACTTTTTCTGCCATCTCTTCTACCAATTCTGGTCCCATCAGCTTCCTTTCACCCACTTCATCCCAAAAAGATGTAGTTCGACACCGCTTCCCATATAATGCCTCAAATGGTGCCATATGTATACTGGAATGAAAACTGTTATTATAAGAAAACTCAACCAAATAAATATGTTGGTCCCAACTTCCCTGATAATCCATCAAACAAGCACGTAGCATATCTTCCAAAGTCTGAATTGTTCGTTCTGACTGCCCATATGATTGAGGATGAAAAGCTGTACTAAAATTCAATTCAGTACCCAACGACTTCTGAAGGCCTTTCCAAAAGTTATAAGTAAACCTAGGATCACGATCAGATACAATGGAGAGAGGAACTCCATGCAACCTGACTATCTCTTTAAGGTACAAATGTGAAAGTTGATCTAGGGAAAAAGTATCTCGTATAGCAAGGAAATGAGCATATTTAGTCAAGAAATCAATAATAACCCAGATTGCATTATTATCTCGAGGTGTCTTCGGCAATCCCACAACGAAGTCCATGGATATATTCTCCCATTTCCATTCTGGTACCGGTAAAGGCTGAAGCATCCCTTTCAGTAACTGCCACTCTGCTTTAACCTGTTGACAAGTCAAACACTTAACTGTAAAATCAGCAATATCTCTTTTCATTCTATCCCACCAGTAATAATCCCGCAGATCTCTGTACATCTTAGTACTGCCAGGATGAACTGAAAACATAGAATTATGAGATTCACATAACAAATCTCTCTTCAAATGTGAATCACAAGGCACACAAAATATCTTCCCAAATCTCAAAACACAATCATTATCAATGATGAATTCATGCAACTTACCCTTTTGAACCAACTCTACCTTTTTCTGCAACTCACCTTCTTGCTTCTGTGCTTGCTTGATTCTGTCTGATAGAGAATATTTCACTGATACCTGAAACAAAACAGAAGAACATCCTTCACCAACAACTTCTATGCCAAAGTTCATCAAATCCTTAACCAAAGGATCATGTTCCAAATGCAACATTGTTAATGAAGCATTACTTTTTCGACTCAAAGTATCAGCCACTTTATTTTCTTTTCCCGGATGGTAATGAATTGTACAATCATAATCCTTGATTAATTCTAGACATCTCCTCTGTCTCATGTTCAATTCTTTCTGAGTGAATATATACTTTAAACTTTTGTGATCAGTATATATTTCACACTTTACTCCATACAAATGATGCCTCCAAATTTTTAGAGCGAAAACTACAGCAGCTAATTCCAAATCATGTGTAGGGTAATTTACCTCATGAGTTTTCAACTGTCGTGAAGCATAAGCAATTACATGATCATTCTGCATTAGGACGCAACCAAGTCCTTTCAATGAAGCATCACTGTATATAACAAACTCCCCATTCCTGGAAGGTAGTTCCAAAACTGGAGCATTCACCAATCTTCTTTTCAGTTTCTGAAAACAATCATCACATTCTTTTGTCCAATTAAACTTAACACCCTTCCGAGTTAGCTTAGTCATTGGACTAGATAACCGTGAAAAATTTTCAACAAACCTTTGGTAGTAACCTTCCAAACCAAGAAAACTACGAATATCTATTACATTTGTGGGTCTTGGCCATTCTTCAACAACCTTTGTTTTTGCAGGATCAACAGTTATCCCATCTTTAGAAACAATGTGACCAAGGAAAGAAATTTGTTGCAACCAAAACTCACACTTGATGAATTTCCCATACAATTTCTTTTCTTTTAAGGTTTGAAAAATAACCCTTAAATGTCTTTCATGCTCCTCTTTACTTTTAGAAAACACCAAAATATCATCAATGAAAACCACCACAAACTTATACAAGAACTCATGGAAAATTCTATTCATTAAGTCCATGAATACAGCAGGTGCATTGGTTAGCCCAAAAGGCATTACTAAAAATTCATAATGGCCATATCTTGTACAAAACGCAGTCTTCGGAACGTCTGCTTCCTTTACCTTCAGCTGATGGTACCCCGATCTCAAGTCAATATTTGAAAAATACTAAGCTCCCTGGAGCTGATCAAACAAATCATCGATATAAGGAAAAGGATATTTGTTCTTAACAGTGATGTTATTCAAGGCCCTATAATCAATGCAAAGTCTCATTGAACCATCTTTCTTTTTAACAAATAAAACAGGAGCACCCCATGGTGATGTGATAGATCGAATGAAGCCTTTATCTAATAAATCTTGCAATTGCTCCTTCAACTCTAAAAGTTCAATTTGAGCCATTCGATAAGGGGGTTTTGAAATTGGCTTAGCATAAGGAACTAAGTCAACAGTAAACTCAACTTCCCGATCTGGTATTATTCCAGGAAACTCATCAGGAAAAAAATCAGGATACTCATTTACCACTGGAACATCATTAATCTGAACAGTTCCCTTGTTTTCAACAATATGTGCAAGGTAACATTCATTTCCAGCTTTTACAAGTTTCTCGGCATCTTGATACGTTATCAACAGTAAGGGTTCATTATTGTACACAAACTGAAAGTCTTTCTGAAAAGAAACTTATTTAGCTCTACAGTCAATCTTAACATAGTAAATAGAGAGCCAATCCATACCCAGGATAACATCAAACTCTACTAGAGGTAGAACAATTAGGTTTGCAAGTAGGTTCTTTCCATGGATAAGGATAGGAAGATTCTTATAGATTATTTTTGCCACAACATTTCCCCCAGGTGTTTTTACCACAAGTTCAGGAGTCATTTCTTGAGATGGTATTCCCATTTTACTAGAAAATTTTTCAGAGATGAAATAATGTGTAGACCCCGAATCAAACAACACACTGGAATAATCTGAAAAAACAAAGTACCTAATACAACTTCATTTGATGGCCCGACATCTTCTGAAGTAGTTGCAAAGGATTTCACCACCCCTTTCTTCTTGTAGTATAACTGCTTCCCATTACTCAAGCTCTTTATCGGACACTCGTTGGCATAGTGACCCATCTCATTGCACTTAAAACATTTCACTAACTGTAAATCAAATTTGGTCTTACCTTCACCTTGATCTTTTTCAGTGCAATCACAAGCCTTATGTCCCATCTTACCACATCGGTAGCACTTTCCAGAATTCAGAAGACATTCCCCAGCATTCCTTTTACCACATTTATCACAAACTGGAAACTTAGTTTTCTTACCATCAGACTTTTTTGAAGAATTCTTTCCTTTCTCCTGCCACCTCGGTCTCTTCTTTTATTGGTTGTTATAGAACACTTGATCATTGGAAAACTCCATTTCCACCTTCTCAGCACATCGAACAAGATTTTCATAACTTTTGAACTCACGAGAAGCTAAATACCTTCGATATTTTGGCTTTAATCCTAACTAAAAATGATTGATTTTACTATCAATGTCTTGGATAAAATTTGGAGGATACCTTGCCAATCGAGTGAACCTCTCTTCATAGGCATACACTGAGTCTTCCTATTGCCTCAATTCCAAGAATTGTTTTTCCATCCTAAGTCGAACAGCCTTAGGAAAATACTTCTCAAGAAACATACCTTTGAATTCATCCCAATCGAGAGCATCAATCTCATCAGTGTCCCTGATATTTTTAACCATCGACCACCACTGATATGCTTCACCCTCCAAACGGTAAATAGCAAGACTAACCTTTTGATTTTCTGAACACCCCATGACATCGAAAATCTTCTCCAGTGCTTTAATCCACCCTTCAGCTAGCACAGGATCAGATGATCCTATGAATGATGGGGGATGTTTCCTCGTGAAATGTTCCACCACTGACATATTCCTCTGTGGTTGATCTGGCTGATCTCGTGCATGGATACCACCACCATTTATCGCTTGAGTCAACTGCTCCATTACTACAACAAACTGTTCAGTTCCAATTCCGACTATCTCAGGATGCTGATTCGGAAGGTTATTTTCTTCTGTATGCCTTTCTAGCACTACATCCCTATTTCCTCTGTGGAAAACCATTCTGAACAAACATGTCTTAGATGAATCAACATGGTAATCTTCAAATTCTATATCATTTCAATTTTAGCATAAAAAAATTTGGATAATCATTTAATAGAATTCTAACTCCTAAAGTTATCTAAACCAACCTCTGATACCAAATATAAGGCCCCATCCTTAAACATTACTTAATCTTGAGTTATCACAAGATTACACCTTGAGGATCTTTTCAGGTTTAGAGTTTTAGATAATTAGATCATAAAACATGCATTACATTCCACATTTAAAAAAAGTGGTTACATAAAAGATAGTATTCATTTTTCCCATCAATGGAAACCTATTTAAAATAAAACATGGATTATTTCTTGACACTTCCTTGACACTATCATCATATCATGTACTTTTCCCTTGACCTGTGAAAAACATTTCAAAAACTTGGGATGAGCATAAAAATCTCAGTAAGGGATATAAAAATATGGAAAGGAAACATGGGTACGTATATACATAAGAATGAAATCATACTTTACCCATAAAACATAAGCACTTTAACATACCTCATCAAATCATGAATAAATCATAGAAATCATAAGACATAAAGGTAACTTGAGGCATTCATAACATTCTTACGTAGGGAGTAACCCTCTTGGTTACGTTTGGAATACCCATCACAGTATATTCCCTAAATCTCTTCGGAGAAACCTTAACGTTTCACTCCTTCGTGTTACCCAATGCATTGGAGAGCTATATCGGGCTCACCCGCCCTTAGTTTATCACGGAACTACCCGTCTTCATAATAATACCCAAGAACCATAACATAATCGTATCACATAAAACATACATAAAGGAAACATAACATTTCCACATTTCAATCACAAGATATCAATAAAACACATTGATATAATAAAAAAATTATGAAAACCATTTTCAATACCAAAATAAAAGAAAAGTAAAACAGGGTATTTATTTTTCTTTTAAAAAAAACGGTATGGCTTGTAGAGGAATCCAAAACTCAAATAATGGTCACGGCGGCGGAGAAGTCATTGTCACCGCATACATACAACAAAAACATTACCTTTTCCCGTTTATTAAAAGCTTCGTATAAAAAATATTCCTTTTGAATAAACGTAAAAGTCAAAGGGGTTTATACATCATATAAAAGAAGGTTGTGTATAAAACAAAATATGCCTCAATTAAAGGAGATTGAGACGAAGTCCCATACCTCAAGTCCGACTTGACTCAATCATTCTTTAACCTCCTGAATAATAAACTTGAGTTAATTTATACTTGATTAAGAACCTTTTTCAATTTCATTATTACTTTTATATCACTTATTACCATGTTATAAACATTATGTAATCATTTAAGTTAATAATGTTTGTTTTGTCGATATTTGGTTCTTAAGTCGAAAGTGGACTTCTTACAATTACATGTTGTTCGTGTGGTCAAAGGTTCATTATATCCAGAATGATATTAATGATTTGGATATCATATATATCATATATATCCAGTATATACATGCATTTATAATATTACATAACTTTTAGAGGTAAGAAATGAAATGCACCGTTCATGGAGACGGTAAGCCGTACGTACGCATGAACGCTACTTTCATTTCTATTTCATATTTTATGAAATGGAATCATAATGATATAATGGTATATTATAATTCCAGTATAATATAATATATAAAATAATTAATTATATCCTTTATACATCCCACATATGGCATTAACGAATCAAATCACTTTTAGGGGGCGGTAGTCCGCACTTCCTAAAATGAAGATATCGCGTTTACCCATAATGGAAACCATAAAGGTATGCCATAAATGAAAAATACAGAAGCTTAAGTAAAACATAAACATGTTATATATCATATATAAATATAGTGACATCTTAATGGCCACCTTTGAAGGTGTTATATGAGTTTTGAACAATCATCGTTTCGTGAGGCAGAAATTCGCCATCCACTGAAACAGTATGTTCTTTAGCCATTAAATGTAGGTGTGTGTAATTGTAGCTAGAATATTTCTTATAAAAACATCATAGTATATTGAAGATACTGGATTTGTTACAAAATAAATGAATAAAAAGAGTTTAGGGTGTTGGAGAAGCAAAATAAAACAAAAGGACTCAAGTGAAGACATTACCTTAAAATCGGGTAACTCCCTTTGGTTTGAGCTCAAAGGCTTCCTTGGGAAGACCTATGCCTAAATTGAGGCTTCTAAGAGTTAGAGAGGGATGTGGAGAGACAAAATGGGCAGGGTTTGGCCGAGCCAAAGGCTTTGGAATTGTGGGCAAAAAGATAGAGGTGGGGGCCTTTTATAAGAGGAGAGGAGGGGCACTCTTGGAAAGTAAAGAAATGTTACTTTATTTTAAAATGAGTTTCGGATTTAAAAGGTCCCGCATTGATATAATTAGATTCTAAGGTGATAAGGGTTAGAAATATACCCATCCAATAGGTTTTTGACAAGTGTAGGTCATATATTTTACATTATCTTTTCATTTTATTTAAATCGTTAAATAATGAGGCCATCGCTGCATCATCATGGTGTCATAAATAATTTAATTATTTAATGTCTAAAAATTATAAGAAAAATACCATGATGTAGGAAATCTTTTCATCTTTACAATGACTATTTATAGTCAAAAATATGACTTGTATAAACCCATGTAAAAATTGTTTTAATAAAAGAATACATGTTTGTGTCATTTTTACTTTAACATTAAATAAAAGGCATTAATGTCTTTATCTTACCCAAGTGGCTCCATGGGGTCCCAAAAATAGACCCATGGGTTTTCATGGTCGTCCATGACACATCCAATAAGGGTGGGACATGTTTCAAGGTCATATCATATTATTAAAACATTATTTTTACCTTAAACTACACTAATTACCACTAATCGCGATTAAGAACTTAAAAATTACTATTCACCAAAAAATTATTTTAATCTCATTGAACCACATTTTACTTCTTAATGATAACCATGTATGACAGATTTTTGAAAATCAAATCACAGAAGTGGAAAAGTTTCATTTAAATGAAAAATCAGTTTCTTTAACTACCACTTAGTGGTTTCACTATTCATCAAAAATTGAAGTTTTTCAAAAAAATACCAAAAATTCACCCTAAGATGTATTTGATATTCTGAATTCAAAAATGATGTATATTTTACAAAATTCAAATCATATAAGTTAAATTAATTAATTTAATAATTAATTTTCGATGTCATGACAAATAGTGTGTTTTTATGAAACAATAAGTATCAAAAGATTGACACTAGTTTAAGTCCAATTTCAAAGTGAAATTGATTCCAATGACCACCATTGGATTAAATGGTAAAAATATATTCTAATTTCAATTTAAAAACAATTCAAAATATAATCTAATAATATAAATAAATTATATTAAAAAGAGGTTTTGAATTAAAATACAACATTTTTCACTATTCATTAAAAAATGAACTTTATCGGAAAAATACCAAAAATTCACACAAAGTAAATTTTGATGTCCCAATAATAAATAATAAGTTTATTTTGACAAACATAGCTTATAAAATTGTCAAAAGATAGATTTAAAAATGGTTTGCCATTAAAAGGCAGTAAAACAATCTTTTAAAAATATTAGTGTATTTCATGCTTAAGATTGGATTTATTTTCATTTTAAGCCTCTAAAACACTATCTAATTCATTAATAGACATAGATAAAAATATCTATTATTCATTACTTACTTGGGATGTTACAATTTTTATTTAAATTAATCCAATTATTTATTTTAAAATTTATTTTATACTTTAATTTAGTATAAAAATATTTTATATTAAAAAAATATTTTTTCTGAAAAACTATTTTTTTTACGTTTTTCTAGTTTAATTTTAAATTAAATTATACATCCTATATGATTTAAATTTTGAAAAATTGATTCCATATTTTGAATCAGTGTTTCCAAATTTATTAAATATTTCCCTTTTATTTTTGGATAATATAAATAGTAAACTTAGTGATTTTATTACCATGGTAAAGGAGAAAATTGAGTAATTTAGGTTAAAAAGAAAATTATTAGAATCATAAAATGACCCAAAAACTTATCTAAATCTTATTTTATGAGTATATCTAGACAATAATAATAAAAGGGTATAATATATGACTTTTTGGGGCCACCTGGATAATATTATGACCTTTATAGTATTTTATTTAATGAAATGTCAAACATGTCACACTCTTGTTTTTAATAAGTGTTGTATTTTTAATATGGTGACATCCAAAGGATTTGTTCAACTATAAATAGTAATTTGAAATATAATATAATTATCATCATCATAATAATTTAGTTTTTAGTTAAGATATAATTACCTTAAATGCTTTCACAATGTTGATGCAATAATTACTTAATTAATGGAAAAAATATAATAATTGATATTAAAAATATTAAAATAAATATAAATTTAGAAAATTTATGTTATAAAATAATTTTATAGATTCAATTTACATGTTAGGGATATAATAAAATAGTTGGTTCTAATTATTAGTGTTATATTGGTATTATTAAAGTCAAAGTAAATAATAGTTCTGAAAATTGTCATTATTGATATTTTATAATAAATATTGTTTTATTTATGATATAAAATTACTAAAAATATTAAATTAGGAAAATTTATTAGGATAAGGTTTAAAATATCAACCATTGTATTTTTATTCATATTTTCATATTTTATAGTAACTTTATTAACCCTCAAATTGTAAAAATTCATGTTGCATCGGTAAGAGTTAAATGGGTTAAATAAGGGTTAAACCCATAAGATAAAGGTAGAAATATGGTCAAAATATATATAATTTTTATTTTATGAGGTTATTAACACACATAATAATATTAAATTTTAAATAACTCACTTTTTATCCATTTTTTATTGAAATTTAATTTATATTAATTTAATATTTTGAGAAATGCCAAGAGTGCCCCTCCCCTCTCTTATAAAAGGGCACATCTTATTCTCATTTATTCACACATAAAACCTCTTTTTGTTTGTAAAATACCTAAAAAAAATATTCCTATAATCTCTCCTTTAATTCTATAAGTATTATTTTAGGTATAACTACCATCTTATAGGACATAAGGTGTTAAGAAAGAGGTTTTCCAAAGAAGATGTATAGTTTTTATCTGCATGTTTTTGTTTTGTTTCTTCTTATAAATCCATAAAACATTCTTAAACCATGATAAAATAATAAATAAAGTATCATGAATATACTTATATATTATTATTTTTGTTTCATGACCCATATCCATCTCCTCTTCCATCAAATGGGAAAATAATTCATCGTCCATGTGTTTGGCGGACTACCGCCTCGCAAACTGATGTAATTAATTTTCCATAATCGTCTCTCAGGAATAGTTATAATGATAGAATTATGTTTCTATATGATATTCATGACATATTTATAATTCTTAAAATATGAAATAATACTTACATTCTTACTTTTCCATTTACAAAAAAAATGATAACATCGTTTGTGTGTACGTGTGGACTATCACCTCCACAAAGTGATGTGATTTGTTTTTCAGAACAACATCACATGGGTGATATATATATAATTATATTTAAATAATTAATGTGATATAAATGATATTATTATCATTATTTAAATCTAAATTAATAATTACCTTCTTTCTATAATGATCATTGAAAAATGGAAATGTTACTCATGCGTATGTACGGACTACTGTTTCCCTAATTGTAACGTAGTACATTTTTCATAACAATATTTAATTATTGGATTTAAAAGTATAATTGACATATAAAATTGATAATTATTTAATTAATATTAATCTAGAGATGATGTAATGTTGATCTATTTGACCATAGTCATCCTACCAAAGTCATTCTAGACTTATGAACCATATATCATCAAAACGTCTAACGTGAACTTAAATGATTAACTAATTGAATATAACATGATAATAAGTGATAAAAATGAATATTAAACTTGAAAAAGGTTATCAATAAAGTATAAAATTATCATAATTTTATTATTCAAGAATACAAATAACATATTTGACGTGTCATATTCAAGGTAATGGACTTTCTTTTAAAAATCCACTTTTAAAGTTCCTCTTTACAAAAGTCAAAAAAGAATGTTTTTATTAACTTATAAAACATGAGAAACTTTTTCTAATATCATTAAGAAATAATGATTTGAATCTTCCTTTAAAATTTTACAAGTTTATTTTCAAATAAAACTTATTTATTTATAAGCGTGCAACTTTTAAAAAAATAAGTGTTTTCAAAATGAAAATTTTATTTTCCTAAATAATGTTTTTAATTATATTTTCTTTAAAAAACATGTTTTACATTGTTCTAGGGATTTTGGTATTAAAAAAATTAAAGAAAGGGATATTTTGATATTCGAAAGTTCATTTCATATAGGTTTTAAAGAGTTTTTCAATGGTTTTATGATGAAAATTGAAAGAGTAAAATGTTTTATTCACGATATGGTACTTGAAAATTATATGTGTAACAGGTGATCCCAATATTTCTTATATGTTGGGTGTTCCTAGATAGCATCGGGTGAGCCTGTTATAGCTTTGAGTGCTCCCAGATAGCTCTTCAATGCATTGGGTAGTGTACCTTATCTTTTGAGGCAAGAAGGAGGGAGTTACTGAAAGTTTTATCCTGTCGATTTAAATAAGATCCATTTATTCCTAACATGGGTTTAAAATAGGTTATTAATGTGATGTTCTAAGTTTCCTAAAGGGGTTTTTTATATTCTTGTTATGGGTTTTAAATGTTTTCTTTGAGAAAAAAGTGTTTTTTATTTTCATGTGGAAATTTTTTATTTCATACACTCAAAGAACTTTAAAAATAAAGTTAAAAATTACACAGGTTTTCATGTTTTTTAATAGACTAACAGATTTTTTCTTTTTATGTACCTTGCTGAGAATTTTTTTCTTATACCATATTTTTAAAAAAATCACATGTTTTTTAAGGATGGGTAAAGGAAAATAAGAATAAAGGTTTAAAGTTAAGAATAATTTCATGAAAATAAATCATGTTTTATTTAAAAGGGTCTTGTTTTGTGGGAAAATTGATACTATGTATAAGTTTCCACTTGTAAGTATGGGTTTACTATGTAGTATTTTGTCCTATTTATATAAAAATATAAAACAAAAAGATCCTTAAGAATATAAGAAACATAATTATAGTCTAAAGTCACTAGAATATGTCATGCTTAAGGTCGGGTCCTTATATATCCTCTCCTATTTGATGCGACTAAGCCTAGGTGGACTGATATTAGGTCAGCTGAGATTAGGTTGGGTGAGTGGACTAACCTAGTGATACATTGGGGTTTGAGTTGGGTCATATTACATATCTTTAGTGTTTCCCATGTGATGAACCCCATGTAGTTGGTGAGTTCATGTTATCCAGATGATGATGTCATGGGACGCGGTATCCCTAGAGAAGTAGGGGTTAACCTGAGACCTAGTTGTGTATAAGGAATCATGTGAGGGTTTCTTGGTGATGTTATGACCTAGGGGACCCTTGGGGGTTCCCCATTGATATATCTATTCTAAGAGGGTGCATGTTTTTGGGTAGTGATGGTTGTGGGATTCACCTTAGTACCTGACTAAGCATGCAAACCTGAATTAACTATGATGTTGGTGATAAGCGTGGGTGTTCGACTAACCCTTTTTGTATGTTTATTCTTATTTATATTTATTATCAATGAAATTTGATCACCTAGGATTCCTAGGAATCATCTATTGGAATTGGAATTGAAGTGACTACAAAAAATTCCTAGGAATCACATGTTAAGATAGATGAGACCTTGGGATTCCCAAAATGCATGGGATCTGGTATCATGGTATATTGGGGGTAGATTCCTAGTTTGGATAGAATCTATTGTATATGGTTGATGTATTCTTATATGCCTAGATGTGGTTTCTAGGATCTATCATCAGAGCTAGTGATGACATTCATATAGGAATTCCTGGGATGCCCGAGATTCCTTTGATATATCAAGACCATTGCAAGTGCATGGGGTTCCTAGGATTCGAATGGTGATACCATTAGACCATTGTGATTTCCTGGGACTCCCAGGATTCAATGGTGGTATGACATTCCATGTGGGAATATATCCCTAAGCATGGATGTTGGACATCTTTAGGGTGACTCTTGGATCCCCTTGATTGATTCCTATGATACCCCCTAGGATTGAATAGATGCGTCAGTTATGGATTGGATGAGGAACCGTATGATTTTGGATACCTAGGTGTGTGAACATGGGATTGAGGATGGTATTCCATTTGATACTCTGGTTCACTCATGAATCATTCACTCTTGGATTAATAGGATTTCCTGAGGCCTCCCTCTCTTAGGAATCAGATGTCGGCTTGTAATCGAGAATACTCAGGTACTACTATGGGGTTCAACCCTTAGTCTTGAGGATGAGGGATGCTTAGTAATTTCATGTGGTCCTCTACTCATCATGGTAGATATTTTAATATGGGATCCCCAAATTCTGGATACAGGTTTCTCTGAGGTGATGCTTAGGCTTAAAGACATTGATCGCATCATGATTCACTGCTTTATTTCACCCTTACATCACTGTTTTAAATTTTTTTTGTATTTAAAATTAAAAATATTATCTCAAATTTAAAATCCCATTTGATTCAATTTTTAAATTTTTATCACTATTAAAAAGTTAAATTATTCTTTTTTTGGTGATTTCGTTGTAGAAGGAGGTGATTTGGAGGGTCAAAGATGATTTAGAAGGAAAATGGGCCAAACTTCATAGAAGCCCAAGGACATATATCCATTGTTTTGCACATTTTGAAAAATTCATGTATCAAAATGGGATGAAATTTTTTGGGCCACTCCATAACTTAATTAGATACAAATAATATCAATAAACTGAATCCCAATTCATCCATTAAGGGGCCATCCTAATCAATTTGTCTAGGGGACAGAATCTGCATGAAGTCAAAAATTTGGTTCTGTATTTTGAACATATCTCATGATGTAAACCTCTATTGGATAGCAATTTTGACATGAAGATATTAAATATTCTTGCATACAACTTTTATCTTTTTTAAAACTTTATATAAGGCCATTTACCAACTCAAAAATGATATAAAAGTGGTATCTCTGAATCTATGTGCCCAAACCCACTTCCCATTTTGGCTATAAATTGACACCTTGGGAACCTCATTAGGAAGTTAGACCAAGGAGTAAAGTGATACAATTTTGGAGTTACATAGGATTCCTCTCATCAACTTGGAGGTTCTGTAACTTATTAGACTCATAGGGGGATCTCTTGAAGTAGGGATCCCTTCATCAAAGTCTTCCTCTCCTTCTCATGTCGTGATATTTGTCTTTGTGTAATAAACTTCTTAGTTCCTCTTTTATTTCTTCTGTTTTCCACTGTTTCATTCACTTATCTTCTTCATTAATCTTCCTCTTTGGTCTGGAAATCAACATTAGAAACGATATTGGGTTTTACCCTTTCTAAACATTTGCGCATGCAAAACGTTTCTACGATGACTACACCGCTCATGGAAGAGTAGTTCTTTTTAGTAATCGATCTACCTCTCACCTTATTCGTCTGTTTGTTTTGAATCAATGAGATACTTAAATTCACTTAATATGATATATGAATTGAGTTTTTAAAATATAATACTAATAAATCAATTGAACAATTAAAACAAAAACACATGAGGTCTATATTTGTGTAAATTGTGAGAGCACAAACTTAATCAGTAAAACAAAACCACACGGGATAAATTTGTAGAGTTAAAATACAATCCTTAAACTCAATTAATCCTCATTTATAGATTGTTTATGTTCCCCAACTCACTACTTAACATAAGTTATCCTTATAACATCAATCAAAGCAGGGTGCTACGATTGCATGTACTAAAGCTAGCCTAAGGTTTAATTAATTTCATCTTCGTGGTTTAGTTAATTCTCGTAGGGTTTGGGGGTTAACAAGTTAGGGGATAATAATTAAGTGGATGTTAATTTAAATGATAATTATAAATAATTGAGTGAATAGGTAGAGTTATATTGATTAACCCTTTTAAAATATTTTAAAAAAAACATCTTCTCAGTGTGTATTATTAATCAAATTTCATTTCAAAAACAAAAACAAAAAAAATACAATCTTCTTCCAGCATACTTCTTCTTCTTATTTTATAAACATTAACCCCCCCCCCATCCTTATAATTTTTTTATTTAATTTTATTTTATTTTCAAAATATATTTAATATGTTGTTTTAAATTACTTTCTCCTTTGAGATATGACCTTGGTCGTCCACTCTACTGCACATAAATAACCCGAAACCGAATATCATTTGAAAGCACCCACGATGGTGCTTTTCAAATTGGTGTCATCAATATAGAGGAAAGTATTTTATTCAACTAATAAGAGGTATTTCTTTACTTTTATTTTATCCTTTTGTATTATCTTTATTCTTTCTTCTTCTTTCCCCTTTCTTAATTTTTGTTTATTTTTCTCTCTCTCTATCTTTCTTATTCCTCTCTATTTTATTCTCTATTAAACCATCAATTGAAACTTATTCTCATTATATTATGGTCTACTTTTCTTAATTTCAATGATTTATTACATGATCTCATCCTGAGTATCTCTTTGATCTAGACCCCGAGATTGAACGCAGCCTTAGGGCTCGAATCAGAAAATCTCAGTCTATAGGAAGTGTCAACATTTACCTAACTAGGGAATTACTAAATTCTAAGAATATTAAAATTGTAAACACTTATAAATACAACATAAAATAATAACTAATGGATGAAAATAATAATGATGAACTTAATATAACCATTCGATAATTGGCTGCACTCGATATTAATTATCAACCAAATTGTATTTCATACCCAAATATCGAATCAGACTTTGAACTAAAATCTGGGTTAATTCACCTGCTTCCAAAATTTCATGGCCTCACTGGTGAGGATCCCAATAAATATCTAAAGGAATTTAATGTGGATTTATCAACCTTAAAACCAAGAAATGTATCTGAGGATCAAATAAAACTAAGAGAATTCCCATTATCACTTTATGGAACTGAAAAGGATTGGATGTATAACTTTCAACCTGAAGATGTAAAATGTTGGAATGATTTGAAACATCTCTTCTTGTAGAGATTTTTTCCATCATCAAGGACCACTTTCATTCGCAAAGAGATCTCAGGAATCAATTAAGATCAAATGGAGTCAATGTATGAGTACTGGGAGCGATTCAAGGAGTTGTGTGAAAGCTTCCCACGTCACCAAATTAGTGAGAAAATACTCATACAGTACTTCTATGAAGGACTCACGTCTATAGAGAGAAGCATGGGGGTTGCTGTAGCTGGAGGGGTATTAGTTTACAAAACACTAGTAGTTTCACATGTGTGGATTGACTTGGCACAAAACTCCCAAAAATTTGGTGATTAGGGTACACCACATTTTATAGGAGTACATCATGTAAGTACTTCCTCTATTTAAAATCATTTGATTCATACTAATTTGGAAGAATTTACCACTATGGTGATGTATATTTCTTTGGCTCAAAAGACATCCCAACCCACTCCTAAGAGGCCATGTGGAATTTTCACTGAAACAGACCACCCAACTGACTGTTTCCCCCAATTACAAGATTCAGAGGATTGTGAAGCAGTATTCCCTAAGAGACCATATCAGCAAAAAGAATAGGAACATCCCAAAAATAAGTATGATTCATTATCACCAACATTAAACCAAGGGTGGAAGTATCAATTGGACATGAGGTATGACTCTAGAAAACAACAAATTCCACCTTTTAAACAAAATTTCCAGTAGCCTATGCCTTACCAAAAGGGTTTCCAACAACCCCAAAGGAGATTTGAAGCCCAATCATCGAAAATTCAAAAAAAATGGAATTCTTAACCAAAGTAAGATTCTAACACTGATGATATTTTGAAACAAATTGTTCTTAATCAATAGAATGAGCTAAAGATTCAATGTTCTGAGTTGAGGGAGTTGAAGAAACAAATGAGCTAGATTGCCACCACCCTCCATGAGATGGGAAGTAAAAACTCCACAAATATTCCTTCCTAACCTACTCCAAATACCAAGGTTAATGTTAGTTCCATCACATTAAGAAGTGGGAAGAAAATAAATAATACCTTCACACCCACCATTCCACCAGGATTCACCTAAAATCTAGAGAAGCTCCATTCAAGACCACCTGATGAGAAACCAAAGGATAAAGAAAAAGGTAAGAAAAAGATTGATGATGTTCCTCCTAAACCCCTTACCTTTCCAAACAGGGTTGTACAAACAAAAAATATGGATAAATGGGCAATGCAAAAATAGGTTTTAGATATATTCAAGCATGTGTAATTCAACATCCCTCTACTTGAATCCATTAAGAAAATACCAAGGTATGCCAAATTCATAAAATAACTTAGTACCAATCGAAGAGAGATCAAGGGAAATGAGAGGATCAATCTTGGAAGGAATGTGTCAACACTCATTACACCAAATATATCAATTCCAACAAAGTGAAAGGACCCAAGGACATTAACCATCCCATGCACCATAGGGGAGTTTCACTTTTCGGATTCTATTTGTGATTTAGAAGCTTTTATAAATGCAATGCCTCACTCCGTTTTTTCTTATTTATAGGTTGATGAGTTGAAGTAGATGAGAGTAGTGGTGTAGTTAGTGAATAGAGCTACAACATACCCAATGTGATTCCTTGAGGATTTACTTGTTCGGGTAAGATACATGATATTACCTGCATATTTATACATGCTTAACATGGAGGATGATCACTTAAGTTCTCATGCACCCATTATCTTAAGTCGGACCTTCCTCAAAACTGAAAAAAAATGATCATAAATTTCCATGAGGGTACACTTTTGATGGATTTTGGATAAGAAGTTGTGATATTTAATGTTATAGAATCCATTAAGTACCCCTCATAATACCACTCTACTTTTGTTATCTCCTATTTTGAATCACCAAATAAAAACCCCACAAAATTTGATTATCCTATGCTTAGGGAGATTATGAGTATTGGTTCTAGTAATATGTTTAAGAGAACTTAAACACTTGTTTATAATGCACAAAACTATCATAGATTTTATTTTTAAATGGATTCATATTCTAATTTTGATAATTCTCACTCTGATTATGACATGTCAGTTGAGTATGCTAATGGATTTGATGATTTATTCTATGATTTTCATGATTTATATTATGATACTAATGTTCATTGTGAACATATTTTAGTTCCTTCAATTTATCCATCCATACATCACCCCTCTTCATTGGAACTCAATCCATTGCCACTAAATCTCAAATACTCATACTTATTAAGTGATGAGAAATTTCCTGTTATAATTGATAACAATATCCCTTTTGAACATGAAGAAAAACTTTGGAATATTTTGAGGGATAACATTAGGGAAATCAATTCGACCTTGGTTGACATATCTGGTATTAGCCCCTCCATTTTCATGCATAGGATTCTTTTAAAGGATGGGGCTAAACTGGTGAGGCAACCACAAAGGAGACTGAATCCAAAACTTCTAGAAGTTTTTAAAAAAGAAGTTGAAAATTTTCTTGAGGAAGGTATAATTTATCCCATTTCATATTCCCATTGGATAAATCCTATTCAGGTTGTACCTAAAAAAGGGGGTATTACTGTTGTTATAGATGAGAAAGATGATTTAATTCCAATGAGGGTGAAAAACAGTTGGCATGTGTGTATTGATTATAGGAAACTAAATCAGTCCATCTACAAGGACCATTTCCCCTCCCATTTATTGATCAAATGATTGAGAGAATAGCTAGGAAAACACACTATTGTTTCTTGGATGGATTTTATGGATACTTTTAGGTTCTTATATCCCCATAGGATTAGGAAAATAAAACATTCACTTGTCTATTTGGCACATTTTCCTACCGGAGGATGCCATTTGGACTTTGCAATGCCCCAGGTACCTTCCAGAGATGCATGGTGAGTATTTTTTCTGATTTTAGTAAGACCTACATTGAGGTATTTATGGATGATTTTACAATGTATGGGTCTTCATTTTATGATTGAATCTCTAGTTTGGGAAAGGTTTTTAATCATTCTATTAAAAAGAATTTGGTCTTAAACTTTGAAAATTGTCATTTCATGGTAGAGCATGGCATTTTCTTAGGGAATGTGGTGTCAATACATGGGATAGAGGTTGATAGATCTAAGGTATATATTATTTCATCCTTACCCTATACTTCATGTGTGCATGATGTCAGATCTTTCCTAGGGCATGTAGGATTTTATGGTCGCTTTATCAAAGAATTTAGTAATATTTTTCTTCCTATGTCATGATTACTTCAAAAGTATTATGATTTTGTGTTTGATAAATATTTAAGGACTTCCTTTGATGAGCTAAATAAGTGTCTCACAATCCACCTATCATGCATCCCCCATGATGGGAGCTTCCTTTTGATATTATGTGTGATGCCTCCAACTTTACGATCAGAGCTATCTTATCTCAGAGGGTGGAGGGACACTCACATGTGATTGATTATGCATCAAGGATATTGGATTCAGCTCAATAAAACTACACAACCACATAAAATTAGTTTCTTTCCTTCATATTTTCTTTAGATAAATTCCATTCATATTTATTGGGCTATAAATTAGTTGTTTTTTCTAACTATGTAGCTCTGAGGTACCTCTTGAAGAAGCCAGATGCAAAGCTCAGGCTTATCTGATGGATGCTTCTTCTTCAGGAATTTGATATTGATATAAAGGACAAGAAGGGGTCAGAAAACCTAGTGTTGGACCACATGAGTAGGCTTACTCACACATTAGAGGCTAACACCTTGGACCAGGTACCACTTCGGGACTCCTTCCCCGATGAGCATATTTATGCCATCTCAGATATGCATCCTTGGTATGCAGATTTAGTTAACTACCTTGTTTCCTCTTAAATCTATGAAAATTTAAAGAAACATAAAATCCAAAAATTAAAGATTAAGTCTAGATTCTATGTGTGGGATAATCCATACCTATGGAGCATGTGTAGTGACCAATTTATTAGGATGTGTGTTCCTAATCATGAGTTTGAGTCTAGTTTACATTTTTGTCATACATTTGCTTGTGGTGGAAAATTTAGACCCCAACGGAGAGCTAGTAAAGTCTTAGACTATGTATTATATTGGCCTAGCATATTCCATGATGCTCGTGTGTTTTTCAAGTCATGTTCACATTGCCAGCACATTGGGAACATTTCTAGGATACATGAGATACCCCAACAACCCATATTATTCTGTTAGATTTTTTATGTTTAGGGAATTGATTTTATGGGTCATTTTCCTAGTTTATTTGGTTTTTTTATATTATTATTTTTTTTTATGTGAGTAAATGGGTGGAGGCTAAAGCCACCAGGACTGATGATTCTCATGTTGTAGTAGAATTTGTCAAGGCATGGATTTTTTGTAGGTTTAGAGTACCAAAGGCCATCATCAGTGACCAAGGGACACACTTATTTAATCAGAAATTGTCTTCCCTCCTTCATAATAATGGGGTGACACACAAAACATCAACACTATACCACCCCCAAACAAATTTCCAGGATGAGGTTTTAAATCGGGATTTGAAACAAATTTTGGAGAAAATTGTGTAGCAGAATATGAAGGATTGGAGAAAGTAATTAGATGATGCGTTATGGGCTTATAGGATAGCATTAAATCCATCCATAATTATTTCCCCATTTCTAATTGTTTTTGGTAAAGCATTTTATCTCCTAGTGGAATTCGAGCATCAGGCATATTGGGCAATAAATTAATGCAACATGGATTTGGCCTAAGCTAGAATCCAAAGGAAGATACAAATTCAAGATCTTGAGGAAATTCGAATGTCATCATATAAGAACTCAAGTCTCTACATGGAAAGATCAAAATCATCACATTATAGAATGATCCAACGAAGGGAGTTTCATATTAGAGAGAAAGTCCTTCTCCACAGTTCACAACTAAAGTTGATGCCTGGTAAGTTGCATTCCAGATGGTTAGGTCCTTATATTGTATCTAATGTTTTTTAGTATATTGTAATAAAGATAACATAATAGTACACTGGAAGAATATTTATAGTCAATGGGAAATGTTTGAAGTAATACATTAAGGGAATTTCTACTGATGCGGCGGTTTTCATCACATTGCATGACCCCATCATCACTTGAGAATATCAGGTTATTCATAACCCTTTCACTTTTATATTATTTTTCTAATTTAAAATTATCCATTTTATGTGCACATATCATCTCATGGGTTCACATTGAGGAGAATGCAATATTTTAAGTGTGGGGGGGACCTTTTAGTTTAGTAATTTCAATTGTTTTTCTGTTTTTCAAAAAAATGTGTGTTTTTTTTAATTTTTTGTGATTCTAAAACTTTTGAGCTAAAATGATTCTCATCACCATTTTGAAATCCATATCAATAAGTGAAACATTTATCCCATGAAAATAATCTTAAATGAATTCTGAAAATTACTTTGTTTCAAGTTCAAATCTCTAGTAATTTCATGAAAAGTACTCTGAATTTTTAATCCCATGCCACATCTCACCGTCTTTATATTTTAAATCAATTTCCTATGAGGCTTATGAACCATTATTTTCATATTCTTTACATTTACCTCACTTATTGAGAGAACCAAACCATTATTGATTTAACCAGAATTTGATTTATTCCTATCAAAACTTGAGGGTTTGAGGTACTTGTGTTTTAAATGATTGAATAATTTCTTTGGTATTAAAGCCCCTATTTCAAAATAATCATTTTTATTATGGCCTACCTCAAAAATTTAATCCTTGTAGCCCTTAGAATCCATGAACAGCCTATTAGGTTAGCCACGTTACAAGACAATTTTCCCTATCCAACCAACTCTTGAAGTAAAATTGCATAATCTAGTTGGAATTAAGTGTGGGGGAAGATGTCTTGTGATGTGCTAACACATTTTGTGATACATTGGGTGGAAAATTAAATTCTGAAGAGAAGTGTTTTCTGTTAAAAAATAATTACGTTGAAAGTTGTGGCGTTTATGGAGATTTCATGATAAGTGAAGTTTTGCCTTTCTGGAGCTTCTAATAGAGGAAGAAATCTGTGCCTCTCTACAGCTTTCAATAAAATCATGTTTGACAAGATTGAAATTTTTGCTGCCGAAATGTTGAATAGTGTGTACATTCCTTGATTTTTCATGATGATGAACATTAATTGATGCTAAAGGGATTGAGGAGGAGACAATATTTAAGTGAAAATTAGAATAATGTGTCAAGCCCTCCCCATTCAGCCTCATAATTTTTCACACCAAAATCCTACCAACCAAAAGCCACAAAAAAACCCTGAAAATTCATCATGATAAACATATTTCATTGACTCACATCAATTAGAGATGTAGGAATTTATCAAGCCTATGGTGACCCTTTTATGAGTTTGTATGAGAAAGACATTACTAAAAAATTTACATTTGTGTGATAAGATAATATTCAAGTGAGGTAATTGTTTTGTGTGCATGGGAGGATAAATTAAGTGGAAATGCATTGAATGATATAAATGGAGAACTTGAAATGATGGTTTTTTATGATGCATGATATATTTTGGTGTGTAATTATTGGATCTCAAGGATATGTGTTTTAAATTTTGTTTTGATTTGATACTAATGTTTACTTGTCAAAAATATTTTTTGAATACATGATATGAGGTTTTTCCTAGGAGTGCAAAGGGGTAAGTGTGGGGGTGTGATCACATCACGATTCACTGCTTTATTTCACCCTTACATCACTATTTTAAACTTGTTTTCTATTTAAAATTACAAATATTATCTCAAATTGAAAATCCCATTTGATTCAATTATTAAATTTTTATCATTGTTAAAAAGGGAAATTATTCTTGTTTTGGTGATTCTATTGTAGGAGGAGGTGATTTGGAGGGTCGGAGATGATCTAGAAGGAAAATGGGGAAAACTTCATGGTAGCCCAAGGACATATTTCCACTATTTTTCACATTTAGGAATATTTGTATCTCCAAATGAGCTGAAATTTTGTGGGCCTCTCCATAAATTCATGGTATATAACTCATCTTAAAAAACTGAAGCCCAATTCATCCATTAATAGGGACATGTGAACCAATCTATCTAGGGGAAATAATCTGAACGAAGTCAAAGATTTGGTTCTATATATTGAACATATCTCGTTATTTAATCCTCTATTGGCCTCTAAATTTGACATGGAGATAGTAAAGATTCTGGTATACAGCTTTTCTATTTTTTCCAACTTGAGAAAATCTCATTTACCAACACAAAACCAATACACAATTAGTATCTTGAAATCTTGTTTCCCAAAACCAATTCCCATTTTTACTATAAATTGACACCTTGGGAACCACATTTGGAAGTTTGACCAAGGAGTGAAGTGCTTCCATTTTGGAGTTCCATATGAGTCCTCTCATCACCATGGAGGTTCTAGAACTTCTTATACTCATAGGAGGAGCTCTTGAAGCAAGGATCCCTTCATCAAATCCTTCCTCTCCTTCTCACGTCGTAATGTTTGTCTTTGTGTAATAAACTTCTTGGTTTATCTTTTATTTCTTCTGTTTTCCTCTGTTTAATTCACTTCTCTTATTCATTAATCTTATTCTTTTGTCTGGAAATCAAGAGTATAAATGATATCGGGTTTTATCCTTCCTAAACCTTTGCACATGCAAAATGTTTCTACGATGACTACACCGCCCATAGAAGTGTAGTTATTTTTAGTAATCGATCTACGTCTCACCTTATTCATTAATTTGTTTTGAATCAATGAGCTATTGTAATTCAATTAATATTATATATGAATTTAGTTTTTAAAATATAATAAACTAATCAAGAAATTTAACAATTAACACAAAAACACACGAGGTCGAGATTTGTGTAAATTGTGAGAGAGAAAACTTAATTGGTAAAACAAAACCACACAGGATAAATTTATAGAGTTAAAATGCAATCCCTAAACTCAATTAATCCTCATTTACATAGTGGGTATATTCCCTAACTCACCACGGACCATAATTTATCCTTATAACACCGATCAAAGTAGGGTGCTACAATTGCATGTACTAAAGCTATCCTAAGGTTTAATTCATTTCATATTCATGGTTTAGTTAATTATCAAAGGGTTCGTGGGTTAACAAGTTAGGGGATCATAATTAATTGGATGTTAATTTAAATTATAATGATAAATAATTGATTTAAGAGGTAGAGTTAGATCAATTATTCATTTTAAAATATTTTCTAAAAAACATCTTATCATTGTGTTTTATTAATAAAATTTAATTTCAAAAACAAAAACAAAAACAAATAAAATATTATTCGAGAATAATAATTCTTTTTATTTTATAAACATTAAACAACCCCCCCCCCACCCATCCTTATAAGTTGTTTATTTTATTTTATTTTATTTTATTTTCAAAATATCTTTAATATGTTTTTTTAAATTACTTCCTCCTTTGAGAGATGATATTAGTCATCCACTCTACTACACCTAAATAACCCAAAACTGAATATCATTTGAAATCACCCAAGACAATGTCATTCAAATTGGAATCATTTCTAGGGAGGCAAGTATTTTATTTAACTAATTTGAGGTATTTTTTAATTTTATTTTATCCTTTTTTTAATCTTCATTCTTCCTTCTTCTTTCCCCTTTCATATTTTTTTTTATTTTTATCTCTCTCTTTTCTTCTCTATTAGACCATCAATTGAAACTTATTCTCATGATATTATGGTATAATTTTACCAATTTCAATTATTTATGACATGATCCCATCCCAAGGATATCTTTGATTTAGACCTTGAGATTGAACGCAGCCTTAGGGATCGAATTAGACAATCTTGGTCTATGGGAAATGTCGACATTTACCCAACTGGGGAATTCCTACACTCTAAGAGTATTGAAATTGGAAAAACTTCTGAATCTAACACAAAACAAGAACCAATGGTTGAAAATAATAATAATGAACATAATAGAACCATTTGAGAATTGGTTGCACCAGAAATTAACTATCAACCAAATTGTATTGTATGACCAAATCTCGAATCAGACTTTGAACTAAAATCTGGGTTAATTCACCTACTTCCAAAATTTCATGGCCTCTATAGTGATGATCCCAATAAACATCTAAAAGAATTTTATGTGGTTTTCTCAACCTTAAAACCAGGAAATGTATCTGAGGATCAAATAAAACAAAGAGCATTCCCATTCTCACTTGATGGAACTCCAAGGATTGGATGAATTACTTACAACCTGAAGATGTAACATGTTGGAATGATTTGAAATTTCTTTTCTTATAGAGATTTTTTCCATCATCAAGGACCACCTCTATTCACAAAGAGATCTCAGGAATCAAGGAATCTCAAGGGGAGTCAATATATGAGTACTCGGATCAATTCAAGAAGTTTTGTGCAAGCTGTCCACATCGCCAAATCAGTGACCAACTACTCATCCAATACTTCTATGAAGAACTCACACCTATAGAGAGAGTCATGGTGGATGACCGAGCTGGAGGGGTATTGTTCGAAAAAATACCAATAGTTTCACATGCATTTATTGATAAGATGGCACAAAACACCAAATAATTTTGCGATCGAGGTACACCGCATGTTAGTGGAGTACTTCAGATAAGTCCTTCCTCTCTTGAAAATCATTTTATTGATACTAAGTTGGAATAATTGACCACTATGGTGAGGTATATTTCCTTGTCTCAAAATAAATCCCAACCCAATCCTATGAGGCCATGTAGAATTTTCACTAAAATAGACCACCCAACTGACTATTTTCCCCAATTACAAGAGTCAGAGGATTGTGCAGTAGTATTCCCTGGGAGACCATGTGAGAAACAGCAATAGGAACATCCCCAAAATAAGTATGATTCATTTGCACCAATATATAACCAAGGGTGGAAGGATCAATTAGACATGAATTATGTATATGGACAACAACAAAGGCCCCCTTTTCAACAAAATTTCTAGCATCCTCTGCCTTACCAATAGGGTTTTCAACAACCCCAAAGGCGATTTGAATCCCAGGCATCAACAATTCAACAACAAGGGAATTATCAACCAAAGGTAGACTCTAAAACTAATGATCTTTTGAAACAAATTTTTCTTAATCAACAGAATGAGTTGAAGAGTCAAGGTTCTGAGTTGAGGGAGTTGAAGACACAAATGGTCCAGATTTCCACCACCCTCCATGAGCTTGTAAGTAAGAACTCTAGAAATATTCCTTCCCAACCTACTCCAAATCCCAAGGGGAATGTTAGTTCCATCACATTAAGAAGTGGGAAGAAAATGAATGATACTTTTTCACCCACCATTCCACCAGGATTCACCTCAACTCTGGAGAAGCTCTATTCAAGACCAACTGATGAGAAACCAAAGGATAAAGAAAAAGGTAAGAAAAATATTGATGATGTTCCTCTTAAACCCCTTCACTTTCCAAACAAGGTTGTACAAAACAAGAATATGGCTGAAGAGGTGATGAAAAATGAGTTTTAGGATACATTCAAGCATGTGGAGATCAACATCCCTCTACTTGAATCCATTAAGAAAATACCAAGGTATTCCAACTTCTTAAAAGAACTTTGTACCAATCGAAGAGGGCTCAAGGGAAATGAGAGGATCAATCTTGGAAGGAATGTGTCAGCACTCATTACACAAAATCTAGCAACCCTAACAAAGTGAAAGGATCTAGGGACATTCACCATACCATGCACTATAGGGGAGTTTTAGTTTTCTAATGCTCTTTGGAATTTAGGAGCTTCCATAAATGTAATGCCTCACACTGTTTTTTCTTCTTTATAAGTTGATAAGTTGAAGCCAACGAGAGTAGTGGTGAAGTTGGAAAATAAAGCTATAGGATACTCAGTGGGAGTCCTTGAGGATGTACTTGTTCAGGTAAGAGACATGATCTTCCCAATAGATTTATATGTTATTAACATAGAGGATGATCAGGTAAGTTCTCATGCTCCCATTATCTTAGGTAGGCCCTTCCACAAAACTAAAAAACGATTATAAATGTCCATGAGGGTACACTTTCGATGGAGTTTGGAGATGAAGTTGTGATATTTAATGTTATGGACTCCATGAAGTACCCCTCAGAGGACCACTCTACTTTTGTTATCTCCCATTTTGAACCACCAAATAAAAACCCCATAGAATTTGATTTTTCTATGCTTAGGGATAATATGAGTATTGGTTCTAGTTTGATGTCTAAGAGCACTTCCATATCTATTTCTAATATACAAAACTCTCTTATATTTGATTTTGAAATGGATTTATATTCTGGTTTTGATAATTCTTGCTTTGATTATGACATGGAGGTTGAGTATGATAATAGATTTGATGCTTTATTCTATTATTTTGATGATGTATATTGTGATACTAAGGTTTATTGTGCACATATTTCAGTTCCTTCAATTTATCCATCCATGCATCACCCCCCCCCCATTGGAACTCAATCCATTGACACCTAATCTCAAATACTCATACTTGTTAAGTGGTGAGAAATTACTTTTTATAATTTCTAATAATATCCCTTTTGAACATGAAAAAAAACTTTTGAATATTTTGAGGGAGAACATTAGGGAAATCAGGTGAACCTTGGCTGACATATCTGGTATTACCCCCTCCATTTTCATGTACAGGATTCTTTTAGATGATGGGGCTAAACCAATGTGGAAGCCACAAAGGAGACTGAATCCAATTATTCTATAAGTTGTTAAAAAAGAAGTTGAAAATTTTCTTGAGGCAGGTATAATTTATCCCATTTTAGATTCCCAGTGGGTAAGTCCTATTCAGGTTGTGCCTAAGAAAAGTGGTGTTGTTGTTTTTAGAAATGAGAAAGATGGGTTAATTCCAATTAGGGTGAAAAACACTTGGCGTGTGTATATTGATTATACGAAACTAAATTATTCCACTCGCAAGGACTATTTCTCCCTCCCATTTATTGATCAAATGCTTGAGAAGCTAGTTGGGAAAACACACTATTGTTTCTTGGATGGATTTTTTGGATATTTTTAGGTTCCTATAGCCTCAGAGGATCATGAGAAGATAACATTCACTTGTCCATTTGGCACATTTTCCTACCATAGGATGTCATTTGGACTTTGCAATGCCCCAGGTACCTTCTAGAGATATATGGTGAGTATTTTTTTCTGATTTTATTAAGACCTACATGGAGGTATTTATGGATGATTTTACAGTTTATGGGTCTTCATTTGATGATTGTATCTCTATTTTGGGAAAGGTTTTGAATTGTTGTATTGAAAATAATATAGTATTAAACTTTGAAAAGTGTCCTTTTATGGTATAGCATGGCATTGTCTTAGGGAATGTAGTATCAATACATGGGATAGATGTTGATAGATTTAAGGTAGATATTATTTCATCCTTACCATATCCTTCATGTGTGCGTGATGTTAGATCTTTCATAGGGAATGCATGATTTTATAGGTGCTTCATCAAAAAAATTAGTAAGATTGTTCTTCCTATGTTGAAATTACTTCAAAAGGATTATGATTTTTTGTTTGATGATTCTTGCATGATTTCCTTTGATGATATAAAGAAGTGTCTGACCACTCCACCGATCATATACCCCCATAGTGCAAGCTTCGTTTTGAGCTTATGTGTGATACCTCCAACTTCGCGGTTAGAGCTGTCTTATCTCAGAGGGTGGAGGGATGATCACATGTGATTTTATATGCATCAAGGAAATTGGATTCATCCCAATAAAACTATAAAACCACTAAAAAGTAATTTCTTACCATCATATTTTCTTTAGATAAATTTCATTCATATTTATTAGGCTCTAAAGTAGTTGTTTTTTCTGACCACGCAGCTCTAAGGTACCTCTTAAAGAAGCCAGATGCAAAGACTAGGCTTATCCAATAGATGCTACTTCATTAGGAATTTGATATTGAGATAAAGGAAAAGAAGGAGTCAGAAAACCTGGTGGAAGACCACATGAGTAGGCTTACTCATATATTAGAGGCTAACACCTTGGACCAGGTACCACTTTAGGAAACCTTCCCCAATGATCATCTTTATGCCATCTCAGGTACACGTCCTTGGTATGAAGATTTAGTTAACTACCGTGTTTCCTCTGAAATCCCTACAAATTTAAAGAAACATAAAGTCCAAAAATTAAATATTGGGTCTAGATTCTATGTGTGGGATGATCCCTACCTATGGAACATGTGTAGTGACCAAGTTATTAGGAGGTGTGTTCCTGATCATTAGTTTGAGTGTGTTTTAAATTTTTTTTCATACACTTGATTTTAGTGGACACTTTGGACCCCAACAGACATCTAGGAAAGTATTAGACTCTGGATTATATTGTCCTAGATTATTCCATGATGGTCATGTGTTTTGAAAGTCGTTCTAATGTTGCCTACACATTGGGAACATTTCTAGGAGACACGATATTCCAAAACAACCCATATTATTCTGTGAGATTTTTTATGTTTGGGGAATTGATTTTATGGGTCCTTTTCCTTGTTCATTTGGTTTTTTGTATATTTTGGTTACTTTTGATTATGTGAGTAAATGGGTGGAGGTTAAGGCCACCAAGACTGATGATTCTCATGTTGTAGTAGACTTTGTCAAGACACTAATTTTTTGTAGGTTTGGAGTACCAAAGGCCATCATCAATGACCAAGGGATAGACTTCTACAATCAGAATTTGGATTCCTTCTTTCAGAAGTATGGGGTGACACACAAAACATTAACACCATACAACCCCAAAACAAATGGCCAAGCTGAGGTTTCAAATTGGGAGTTGAAACAAATTTTGGAGAAAATCGTGTATCCAAATAGGAAGGTTTTGGGCAAGAGATTGGATGATGCATTATGGGATTATAGGACAACATACAAGGTACCCATCAGTATTTCCCCATTTCAAATTGTTTTTGGGAAAGCATGTCATCTCCCAGTGTAAGTCGAGCATCGGGCATATTAGGAAATAAAGAAATGAAACATGGATTTGGCCAAAGATGGAATCCAAAGGAAGCTACAAATTCAATAGTTTGAGGAGATTCGATTGTCATAATATGAGAACTCAAGGATCTATAAGGAAAGATAAAAATAATCTCATGATATAATAATCCAACAAAGGGAGTTTCATGTTGGAGAGAAAGTCCTTCACTATAGTTCATGACTAAAGTTGATTCTCGGTAAGTTGTGTTCCATATGGTTAGGTCCTTATGTTGTATCTAATTTTTTTCCTTATGGTGTAGTAGAGATCACACAAGAGGACACTAGAAGAATATTTACAGTTAATTGGAAATGTTTGAATCAATACATTGAGGTAATTTCTACTAATTTAATGTATTTCATCACACTACATGACCCCATAATCACTTGAGAATATCAGTCTATTCCTAACCCTTTCACTTTTATGTTATTTTTCCTACTTAAAATTCTGTATTTCATGAGCACATATCATCTCATTGGTTTGAATTGAGGACAATGAAATATTTTAAGTGTGGGGGTAGGAACCTTTTAGTTTAGTAATTTCAATTGTTTTTCTATTTTTTCAACAAAAAAAATGTGTGTGTTTTTAAATTTTGTGTGTTTCTGAAACTTTTGAGCTAAAATGATTCTCATAACCATTTTGAAATCCACATCAATAAGTGAAACAATTTATCCCATGAAACTGAGCTTAAATGAATGATGAAAATGACTTTTTTTCAAGTTCAAATCTTTAGTAATTTCATGAAAATTACTCTGATTTTTGAATCCCATGCCACATCTCACTATATTTATATTTTAAATCACTTTCCTCTGAGGCTTCTGAACTGTTATTTTCATATTCTTTACATTTACCTCACTTATTGAGAGAACCAAACCATGCTTGATTTAACTAGAATTTGATTTATTCCTGTCAAAACATGAGGTTTTGAAGTACTTTTATTTTAAATGATTGAGGCATTTCTTTGGTATTAAATCCCCTATTTAATAAGAATAATTTTTATTATGGCCTACCTTGATCATTTAATCCTTGTAGCCCTTATAATTCATGAACAACCTATTAAGTTAGTCACATTAAAAGCCAATTTTCCCTATACAACCAAATATTGAAGTGAAGTTTCATAATCTAGTTGAACTTTAGTGTGGAGGAAGTTGTCTTGTGTTGTGCTGCCACATTTTGTGATACTTTGGGTGGAAAATTAAATTCTGAAGAGATGTGTTTTCTGCTGAAAAAAAATCATTATGTTGAAATTTGTGCCTTTTCTAGAGGTTTCATGATAAGTGAAGTTTTTCCTTTTTGTAGATTCTAATAGAAGAAGAAAGTTTTGTCTATCTGATCTTTCAAGAAAATCATTTTTGAGAATATTGACATTTTTTCTACCGAAATGTTGAACAGTGTGCACATTCCTTGATTTTTCATGATGATGAATATGAATTGATGCTAAGGGGATTGAGGAGGAGACCATATTTAAATGAAAATTAGAATAATGTAATTTTTCTTCAAAAAGAGTCAAATCCTCCTCATTCAGCCTTATAATTTTTCACACAAAAATCCTACCAACTGAAAGCCAAAGTAAAACCCTGAAAATTCCTCATGATAAACATATGTCTTTGACTCACATTAGGTGGATATGTTGGAATTTATCAAGACTATGGTGACCCTTGTATGAGTTTGGATGAGAAAGACATTAATAAAAAATTTACATTTGTTTGATAAGAGAAAATTCAAGTGAGGTAAGTGTTTTGTGTGCATGGGAGAATAAATGAAGTGGAAATTCATGGAATTATATAAATGGATAACTTGAAATAATGGTTTTTTATGAGGCATGATATCTTTTGGTGTGGAATTTTTGGATCTCAACGATATGTGTTTTAAAATTTGTTTTGATTTGATATTAATGTTTACTTGTCACAATTTTTTTTGGAATACATGATATTAGGTTTTTACTTGGAGTGTAAAAGGGTAAGTGTGGGGGTGTGATCGTATCACGATTCACTGCTTTATTTCACCCTTACATCGTTGTTTTAAACTTGTTTTTTATTTAAAATTAAAAAATTTATCTAAAATTTAACATCACATTTAATTAAATTATTAAATGTTTATCACTGTTAAAAATGGAAATTATTCTTGTTTTGGTGATTTCATTGTAGGAGGAGGTGATTTAGAGGGTCAGAGATGATCCGGAAGGAAAACGGGCCAAACTGCACTGAAGCCCAAGGACATCTTTCCACTATTTTACACATTTCAAAACATAAATGCCTCAAAATGGGATGAAATTTTTTGGGTCTCTTTATAAATTTATGTTATAAAACTAATCTATGAAATTGAAGCCCAAATCATCCATTAAGGGGGCCATCTGAACCAATCTGTCCAGGGGACAGAATCTGCACAAAGTCAAAGATTTGGTTCTATATTTCAGACATATCTCTCGCTATATTCCTCAATTGGATGCAAAATTTTACATGTACATATATAATATTCTTACCTACAACTTTTATCTTTTGTAAAACTATATATAATTCTATTTACTAACTCAAAACTGATACACAAGGGGTATCTAGAAATATGGGTTCCCAAAACCACTTCCCATTTTGACTATAAATTGACACCTTGGGCACCTCATTTGGAAGTTTCACCAAGGAGTGAAGTGCTTCCATTTTGGAGTTCCATAAGGGTCTTATCATCACCTTGTAGGTTCTGGAACTTCCTATACTCATAGGGTCATCTCTTGAAGCAAGGATCCCTTTATCAAATCCTTCATCTCCATCTCATGTCATAAAGTTTGTCTTTCTGTAATAAACTTCTTAGTTTATCTTTTATTTATTCTGTTTTCCTATGTTTTATTCACTTATCTTATTCATTAATATTATTCTTTGGTTTGGAAATCAAGAGTAGAAACGATATTGGGTTCTATCCTTTTTAAACCTTTTCACATGAAAAATGTTTCTACGATGACTACATCGCCCATGGAAGTGTAGTTCTTTTTAGTAATTGATCTCCCTCTCACATTTTCATTAATTTGTTTTGAATAAATGAGCTATTGTAATCCACTTAACATGATCTATGAATTGAGTTTTAAAAATATAATAAACTAAGCAATCAATTTAATAATTAACACAAAAACATACGAGGTCGAGATTTGTGTAAATTGTGAGAGCATAAATTTAATCGGTAAAAGAAAACCACACGAGATAAATTTGTAGAGTTCAAATAAAATCCCTAAAATTGATTAATACTCATTTATAGAGTGGTTATGTGCCCTAACTCACCGCTGACCATAATTTATCCTTATAACATCAATCAAAGCAGGGTGCTACGATTGCATGTAGAAAAACTAGCCTAAGGTTTAATTCATTTCATCTTCCTAGTTTAGTTAATTATCGTAGGGTTCTGGGGTTAACAAGTTAGGGGATCATAATTAAGTGGATGTTAATTTAAATTATAATGATAAATAATTGAGTGAAGAGGTGGATTTAGATCGATTACACCTTTTAAAATATTTTCTAAAAAAATATCTTCTCATTGTGTTTTATTAATCAAATTTCATTTCAAAAATAAAAACAAAAAAATACAATATTCTTCCAGAATACTTCTTCTTATTATTTTATAAACATTAAACAACCCTCCATAATCTTTCTAATTTTTTTATTTTATTTTATTTTATTTTATTTTATTTTATATTCAAAATATCTTTAATATGTTGTTTAAATTTACTTCCTCCTTTGAGAGACGATCTTGGTCAGCCACTCTACTACACCTAAATAACCCAAAACCGAATATCATTTGAAATTTCCCACAAAATCACCTTTCAAATTGGAGTCGTTTCCATGGAGGAAAGTATTTTATTTAACTAATTATAGTTATTTGTTTACTTTTATTTTATCCTTTTGTTTTATCTTCATTATTCCTTCTTCTTTCCCCTTTATTAATTTTTTTTTATTTTTCTCTCTCTCTTTCTTCTTCCTCTCTCTTTTATTCTCTATTATAAAATCAATTAAAAATTATTCTCATGATATTATGGTCTATTTTTATCAATTTATATGATTTATGAAATGATATCATCCTAAGGATCTTTTTGATCTTGACCCCAAGATTGAACAGAGCCTTAGGGATCGAATCAGACAATCTCGGTCTACGAGAAGTGTCGACATTTACCCAACTGGGGAATTCCAACACTCTGAGAATATTGAAATTGGAAACACTTCTAAATCCAAAATAAAACAAGAAAAAATTGATGAAAATAATAATAATGAACTTAATAAAACCATTATAGAATTAGCTTCACCAGATATTAACTATCAACTAAATTGTATTGTATACCCAAATCTCGAATCGGACTTTGAACTAAAATATGGTTTAATTCACCTACTTCCAAAATTTTATGGCCTCTCCAATGAGGATCCCAATAAAAATATAAAAGAATTTAATGTGGTTTTCTCAACCTTAAAACCAAGAAATGTATCTGAGGATCAAATAAAACTAAGAGCATTCCCATTCTCACTTGATGGAACTACAAAGGATTGGATGTATTACTTACATCCTGAAGATATAACATGTTGGAATGATTTGAAACATATTTTCTTGTAGAGATTTTTTACAGCATCAAGTACCACTTCCATTTTCAAAGAGGTATCAGGAATCAAGAAATCTCAAGGGGATTAAATGTATAAGTATTGGGAGCGATTCAAGAAGTTGTGTGCAAGCTGCCCACATCACTAAATCAGTGAGCAACTACTCATCCAGTACTTCTATGAAGGACTCACACCTATAAAGATAAGCATGGTGGATATCGCAGGTGGAGGGGAATTGGTCAATAAAACACCAACAGGTGCACATGAATTCATTGATAAGATGGCACAAAACTCCCAATAATTTGGCAATCGAGGTACACCACATGTTAGAGGATTACATCAGGTAAGTCCTTCCTCTCTTGAAAATCATTTTATTGATACTAAGTTGGAGAATTTACCACTATTATGAGGCAGATTTCTTTGGCTCAAAAGACATACCAACCCACTCCTATGAGGTCATGTGGAATTTTCACTGAAACAGACCACCCAACTGAATATTTCCCCCAATTACAAGAGTCAAAGGATTGTGAAGCAGTATTCCCTAGGAGACCATATCAGAAACAACAATAGGCACATCCCCAAAATAAGTATGATTCCTTTGAACCAACATACAACCAAGGGTGGAAGGATCAATTGGACATGAGGTATGGCTCTGGAAAACAACAAAGGCCCCATTTTCAACAAAATTTCCAGCAGCATCCGCCTTACCAATAGGGTTTCCAACATCCCTAGAGAAGATTTGAAGCCCAAGCATCAAGAATTAAACAACAAGGTAATTCTCAACCAAAGGTATATTCTAACAATGATGATCGTTTGAAACAAATTCTTCTTAATCAGCAGAATGAGCTGAAGAATCAAGGTTTTGAGTTGAGGGAGTTGAAGACACAAATGATCCATATTGCCACCGCCCTCCATGATCTGGTAAGTAAGAACTCTAGAAATATTCATTCCTAAACTAATACAAATACCAAGGGTAATGTTAGTTCCATAACATTAAGAAGTGGGAAGAAAATGAATGATACTTCTACACCCACCATTCCACTAGGATTCACCTCAACTCCAGAGAAGCTTCATTCAAGAGAAATTGATGAGAAACCAAAGTAGAAAGAAAAAGGTAAGAAAAAGATTGATGATGTTCCTACTGAACCCCTTCCCTTTACAAACAGGGTTTTATAAACCAAAAAGATGGATGAAGATACGATGCAAAAAGATTTTTTGAATACATTCAAGCATGTGGAGATAAACATCCCTCTACTTGAAGCCATTAAGAAAATACCAAGGTATTCCAAATTCTTAAAAGAACTTCATACCAATAGAAGAGGGATCAATGGAAATGAGAGGATCAATATTTGAAGGAATGTGTCAGCACTAATTACAAAAATTATAGTAGTGCCAACAAAGTGAAAGGATCCAGGTACATTCACCATCCCAAACACCATTAGGGAGTTTCACTTTTCTGATGCTCTTTGTGATTTAGGAGCTTCCATAAATGTAATTCCTCACTCTTTTTTTCTTATTTACAGGTTGGTGAGTTGAAGTAAATGAGAGTAGTGGTGTGGTTGGTGAATAGAGAAACAAAATACCCAGTGGGAGTCCTTGAGTATTTACTTATTCGAGTAAGATACATGATCTTCCCAACAGATTTCTACATTATTAACATGGAGGATGATAAATTAAGTTCTCATGATCCCATTATCTTAGGTAGGACCTTACTCAAAAATGCAAAAATTATAATAAATTTCCATAAGGGTATACTTTTTATGGAGTTTGGAGATGAAGTTGTGATATTTAATGTTATGGACTCCATGAATTACCCCTTATAGGACCACTCTTCTTTTGTTATCTCTCATTTTGAACCACCAAATAAAAACCCCATGTAATTTGACTATCCTATGCTTAGGGATATTATGAGTATTGGTTCTAGTTTGATGTCTAAGAAAATTTCCACACCTTTTTATAATGCACAAAACTCTCTTATATTTGATTTTAAAATGGATTCATATTCTTATTTTGATAATTCTCACTCTGATTATGACATGGAGGTTGAGTATGATAATGGATTTGGTGCTTTATTAAATGATTTTGATGATGTATATTCTGATACTGATGTTTATTGTGAACATATTTCATCTACTTCAATTTATCCATCCATACATCACCCCCCTTCATTGGAACTCAAGCCATTTCCACCTAATATCAAATACTCATACTTATTAATTAGTGAGAAATTACCTATTATAATTGCTAAAAATATCCCTTTGAAACATGAAGAAAAACTTTTGAATATTTTGAGGGAGAACATTAGGGAAATCGAGTGGACCATGGCTGACATATCTGGTATTAGCCCCTCCATTTGAAAGAATAGGATTATTTTAGAGGATGGGGATAAACCAGTGGGGAAACCACAAAGGATACTGAATCCAACTCTTCTAGAAGTTGTTTAAAAAGAATTTAAAAAATTTCATGAGGCGGGTATAATTTATCCCATTTCAGATTCCCGGTGGGTAAGTCCTATTCAGGTTGTGGTGTTACCGTTATTAGAAATGATAAAGATGAGTTAATTCCAATGAGGGTGAAAAATAGTCGACGTGTGTGTATTGATTATAGGAAACTAAATTATTCCACTTGTAAGGACCATTTCTCCCTCCCATTTATTGAACAAATGCTTGAGAGACTATATGGGAAAACACACTATTGTTTCTTGGATGGATTTTCTAGATATTTTCAGGTTCCTATAGCCCCGAAGGATCAAGAGAAGACAACATTCACTTGTCTATTTGGCACATTTTCCTACTGGAGGATTCCATTTGGACTTTGCAATGCCCCAAGTACCTTCCAGAGATGCATGGTGGGTATTTTTTCTAATTTTACTGAGACATTAATGGAGGTATTTATGGATGATTTTATAGTGTATGGGTCTTCATTTGATGATTGAATCTATATTTTTGTAAAGGTTTTGAATCATTGTATTAAAAATAATCTGGTCTTAAACTTTGAAAAGTGTCATTTCATGGTAGAGCATGGAATTGTCTTAGGGCATGTCATGTCAACACATGGGATAGAGGTTAGTAGATATATGGTAGATATTATTTCATCCTTACCCTATCCTTCATGTGTGCATGATGTTATATCTTTCCTAGGGAATGTAGGATTTTATCGGCGCTTTATCAAAGATTTTAGTAAGATTTCTCTTCCTGTGTCATTATTACTTCAAAAGGATTCTAATTTTGTGTTTGAATATTCTTGCATGAATTCCTTTGATGAGATAAAGAAGTGTATTACCACTCCACCGATCATACATTCCCCACGGTGGGAGCTTCCTTTTGACCTTATGTGTGACACCTCTAACTTTTTGGTCAAAGCTATCTTATCTCATAGGGTGGAGGGACACTCACATGTGATTTCCTATGCATCAAGGACATTATATTCAGCCCAATAAAACTATACAACCATGAAAAAATGAGTTTCTTGTCTTCATATTTGCTTTATAAAAATTCCTTTCATATTTATTGGGCTCTAATGTAGTTTTTTTTTATGACCATGCAGCTTTGAGGTACCTCTTGAAGAAGCCAAATGCAAATCTCGGTCTTATCTGATGGATGCTCCTTCTTTAGGAATTTGATATTGTGATAAAGGACAAGAAGGGGTTATAAAACCTGGTGGTGGACCACATGAGTAGTCTTACTCACACATTAGAGGCTAACACCTTGGACCAGGTACCAATTCAGGAAACCTTCCCTGATGAGCATCTTTATTCTATCTCAGGTATGCATCCTTGGTATGCAGATTTAGTTAACTACCTTGTTTCCTCTAAAATCACTACTAATTTAAAGAAACATCAAGTCCAAAAATTAAATAGTGAGTCTAGATTCTATGTGTGGGATGATCCCTACCTATGGTGCATGTATAGTGACCAAGTTATTAGGAGGTGTGTTCCTAATCATGAATTTGAGTCTGTTTTACATTTTTGTCATACACTTGCTTGTGGTGGACACTTTGGACCACAATGAACAGTTTGGAAAGTCTTAGACTCTGTATTATATTGGCCTAGCTTATTCCATGACGTTCATGTGTTTTTCAATTCGTACTCACATTGAAAACACAATGGGAACATTTTTAGGAGACATGAGATGCCCCAAAAACCCATATTATTCTGTGAGATTATTGATGTTTGGGGAATTGATTTTATGGGTCCTTTTCCTAGTTCATTCAGTTTTTTTTATATTTTAGTTTCTATTGATTATGTGAGTAAATGGGTGGAGGCTAAGGACACTAGTACTGATGATTATAATGTTGTATTAGACTTTTTCAAGACGTAGATTTTTTATAGGTTTGGAGTACCAAAGGCCATCATCAATGACCAAGTAACACACTTTCGCAATCGGAATTTGGATTCCCTCCTTAAAAAGTATGGGGTGACACACAAAACATCAACACCATACCACCCCCAAACAAATATCTAGGATGAGGTTTCAAATTGGGAGTTGAAACAAATTTTTGAGAAAACTATGTAGTCGAATATGAAGGATTGGAGCAAGCGATTAGATGATGTGTTATGGGATTATAGGATAGCATACAAGCCACCCATCGGTATGTCCCCATTTCAAATTGTTATTGGGAAAGCATGTTATCTCCTAGTGGAAGTAGAGCATTGGGAATATTGGGAAATAAATAAATGAAACATGGATTTGTCCCAATCTAGAATCCAAAGGAAGATACAAATTCAAGAGCTTGAGGAGATTCAAATGTCATAATATGAGAACCCAAGGCTCTACAAGGAAAGATAAAAATCATATCATGATAGAATGATCCAAATAATGGAGTTTCATGTTGGAGATAAAGTCCTTCTCTACAGTTCACAACTAAAGTTGATACCCGGTAAGTTGCATTCCAGATGGTTAGGTCCTTATATTGTATCTAATGTTTTTCCTTATGGTGCAGTAGAGATCACAAAATAGCACACTAGAAGAATATTTATAGTCAATGGGAAATGTTTGAAGCAATAAATTAAGGGAATTTCTACTGATGTAGTGGATTTCATCACACTGCATGACCCCATCATCACTTGAGAATATCAGGCTATTCCTAACCCTTTCGATTTTATATTATTTGTCCTATTTAAAATTCTGCATTTCATGTGCACATATCATCTCATGAGTTCGCATTGAGGACATTGTAATATTTTAAGTGTGGGGGAGGGAACCTTTTAGTTTAGTAATTTCAATTGTTTTTCTATTTTTCAAAAAAAATGTGTGTTTTTTTAAATTTTTGTGTGTTTCTGAATCTTTTGAGCTAAAATGATTCTCATCACTATTTTGAAATCCATATCAATAAGTGAAACAATTTATCCCATAAAACTAAGATTAAATGAATGCAGAAAATGACTTTGCTTCAAGTTCAAATCTTTAGTAATTTCATGAAAAGTACTCTGAATTTTGAATCTCATGCCACATATCATTGTCTTTATATTTTAAATCACTTTCCTGTGAGGCTTCTGAACTATTATTTTCATATTCTTTACAATTACCTCACTTCTTGAGAGAACCAAACCTTGCTTGATTTAACCATAATTTGATTTATTCCTATCAAAACATAAGGGTTTGAGGTACTTGTGTTTTAAATGATTGAGGAATTTCTATGGTATTAAATCCCCTATTTCATAAGAATCCTTTTTATTATGTCCTGCCATGAACATTTAATCCTTGTATCCCTTATAATCCATGAACATCCTGTTATTTTAGCCACATTACAATCCAATTTTCCCTATCCAAACAACTCTTGATGTGAAATGTCATAATATAGTTGAACTTAAGTATGGGGGAAGCTATCTTGTGTTGTGCTACCACATTTTGTGATACTTGAGGGTGGAAAATTAAATTCTAAAGAGATGTGTTTGCTACTGAAAAAAAAATCATTATGTTGAAAGTTGTGCCTTTTCTGGAGCTTTCATGATACGTGAATTTGTGCCTTTCTAGAGCTTTTAATAGAGGAATAAAGTTGTGCCTATCTGAATCTTTCAAGAAAATAATGTTTGAGAAGATTGACATTTTTGTTGCTGAAATTTTGAATGGTGTTCACATTCCTTTATTTTTCATGATGATGAACACAAATTCATGATTAGGGGATTAAGGGGAAGACTGTATTTATTTGAAAAATAGAATAATGAAATTTTTCATCAAAAATAGTCGAGCCCTCCTCATTCAACCTCAAAATTTTTCACACCAAAATCCTACCAACCAAAAGTCACAGAACAACACTGAAAAGTCCTCATGATAAACATATGTCCTTCACTCACATTGGGTGGTGATGTAGGAATTTATCATGCCTATGGTGACCCTTTTATGAGTTTGTATGAGAAAAACATTACTAAAAAATTGACATTTGTGTGATAAGAGAAAATTAAAGTAAGGTAGGTGTTTTTTTTGCATGGGAGGATAAATGATGTGTAAATACATTGAATGATATAAATAGATAACTTAAAATAATGGTTTTTTATGAGGCATGATATCTTTTGGTGTGGAATTGTTGGATCTCAAGGATATGTGTTTTAAAATTTGTTTTAATTTGATATTGATGTTTAATTGTCACAATTTTTTTTGGAATACATGATATGAGGTTTTTTCTAGGAGTGAAAAATGGTAAGTGTGGGGGTGTGATTGCATCATGATTCACTACTTTATTTCACCCTTACATCATTGTTTTAAACTTATTTTTTATTTAAAATTAAAAATATTATCTCAAATTTCACATCCAATTTGATTCAATTATTAAATTTTTATCACTTTTAAAAAATTAAATTATTCTTTTTTTGGTGATTTTGTTGTAGGAGGTGATTTAGAGGGTCAGAGATGGTCCAGAAGGAAAATGGGTCAAACTACATGGAATCCCAAGGACATCTGTCTACTATTTTGCACATTTCAAAACATCAGTGACTCCAAATGGGATGAAATTTTGTGGTAAGCTCCATAACTTTATGGAATACAAGTCATATCAAGAAACCGAAACCCAATTCATCCATTAAGGGGGCTATCCGAACCAATCTATCTATGGGATAGAATCTGCACGAAGTCAAAAATTTGGTTTTGTATTTCGGACATATCTTGAGCTGTAATCCTCCATTGGCCTCCAAATTTGATGTGGATATATTAAATATGTTGGCCTATAGCTTTTCTCTTTTTTAAAACTCTAGATAATTCTATTTACCTACTAAAAACTGATACACAAGTGGTATCTTGAAATTTGGGTGCCAAAACCACTTTCCATTTTGGCTATAAATTGACACCTTGGGCACCTCATTTGGAAGTTCAACCAAGGAGTGATGTGTTGTCATTTTGGAGTTTGAGAGGAGTCATATAATCACCTTGGAGGTTCTAAAAACTTCCTATACTCGTAGGGGTATCTCTTAAAGCAAGGTTCCCTTCATCAAATCCTTCCTCTCATTCTCATGTTGTAATATTTTTCTTTGTGTAATAAACTTCTTAGTTCCTCTTTTATTTATTTTGTTTTAATCTATTGTATTAACTTTGATTATTCATTAATATTTCTCTTTGGTCTGGAAATTAATAGTAGAAACAAGATTGGGTTCTACCCTTTCTAAACCTTTTCACATTCAAAACATTTCTACGATGACTACACCGCCCATGGAAGAGTAGTTCTTTTTAGTAATTGATCTACCTATAACCTTCTTCATTCATTTGTTTTGAATTAAGGAGATACTGTAATTTAATTAATATGGTATATTAATTGATTTTTTAAAATATAATAAACTAAGAAATCAATTTAACAATTAACACAAAAACACATGTGGTCGAGATTTTTGTAAATTGTGAGAGCGCATACTTAATAGGTAAAACAAAACCACACGGGACAAATTTGTAGAGTTAAAATACAATCCCTAAACTCAATTCATCCTAATTTATATAGAGGGTATGTTCCCTAACTCACTACTGACCATAAGTTATCTTTATAACATCAATCAAATCAGGGTGCTACGATTTCGTGTAATAAATCTAGCCTATGGTTTAATTCATTTCATCTTCGTGGTTTAGTTAATTCTCATATGGTTCAGGGGTTAACAAGTTAGGGTATCATAATTAAGTGGATTTTAATTTAAATTATAATGATAAATAATTGAGTGAATAGGTAGAGTTAGATCGATTATTCCTTTTAAAATATTTTCTAAAAAACATCTTCTCATTGTGTTTTTTTAATCAAATTTCATTTCAAAAACAAAAACAAAAAAAATAAAATCTTCTTCTAGCATACTTATTCTTCTTATTTTATAAACATTTAACAACTCCACCCCCATCCTTCTAAGTTTTTTATTTTATTTTATTTTATTTTCAATATATCTTTAATATGTTGTTTTAAATTACTTCCTCTTTTGAGAGACGACCTTGGTCAGCCACTCTAATACACCTAAATAACCCAAAACAAAATATCATTTGAAAGTGCCCACAACAGCACCTTTCAGACACCCTAACACTAGTTGAAGTAGGTATGGTCAATCGAGGTCCTGAACCTAAGGATTGATGATTGTTATTAGGCTTGGACCCGGTTATATGTGTATGCCCTTGGAGCGGTGGTGATACTATCATTTTCACAGTCCCCACAATGTGCTTGAAGAAATCCAACATTAAGTTAAAGAAAGTATTTCTGGTGGCTTATTTATTTAGGTTTTGAAGTTTATTTATAGATTATATTTGAGGATATCACATGTACATATCACAAAATTATCAGTTATGTATGGGATAGAGGTTGGTGTTACCATACTGAGTTTTTTAATCATACCCTGTTGATAGACTCCATTAAACTTGGGTACCCAAGCATCTCTCACTTGTTGTTATAGGTTCTGGTTGAGGTGGATCCTGATGTTTTGATTGAGCAGGATGGCTTAGAGTTTGGAAATTGAGGAGGTATCGCTCAGAGTTTTAGTAGAGCCCATAGTCTTTGTTATTTTATTTATTTTGTGTATATTAATAATCCCAATGGGAAATGTGTCGATGTTTACATTTATGAGCATGACCATTCAAGTTGTATGTTGCATTTCATTTTTTATAGCATGTCTTATTTTTCTTAATTTTTTTATAATATTTATTTTATATTGGGTATGTAACATGGTTACTTCCTTGTGATTGTGAACTCTGATACTAGGGGTATAACATCCCCATTCTACCTCCTTATACCCTCGCCGCTAGTCTGTGGATTTTGGAATTCAGAGAGGTGTTCCTGAGTTCATGTGGCAGTCTGGTCTGGTTTCTATTCAAAGTGATTTGGTTCTTGGTTTTACACCCATAGGGGGTCTCTCCACTATTTGAGTTCTTTACTAATAGTGTGGGCCAAAAGTACTAATCCATTTCAAAAGGATTGCTATAAAAAAAATATGTATTTCTAACCAAAAATAATCAAATTAAATGTTTGATAAAAAAATACATCTATAATCCCATATAAGTAATCATTTATTCTCTATTTAGACATAAATTATTGATATTCCCAAATTACAATCCACAAATCAAAACCAACTGAAACTAAGGATCAAGATAAATAATAAAATTAAAATAAGGGAAGGGAAAATAAATACCTCAAAGGGATATGAGGAATATTTATCATGATTATCATATTGATAAGGATTTATTTTCTAATTAACACTTCAACATAAAAAACTTATATAGGTGCCCCAACCAGTCACAATGATGACAGGTCTAGGGAATACTTGAGTAAGAGGGATTAGAATGACCAAGTTTACTGAAAGTCTCCACAAAAACTTCTGGAGGTGACCCACTCTCAAATATTTAGGATTTTACAAGGACCTAAAAGTATCCTTGGTCTTATATAACCACTTTAAAACCTCTGTAATACCTTAATCACCATGGAAAATAGTAAAACACTGAGAGGATTCTAGCTATGCCACTGCACTTAGAGTCTGGGTGGATTTTACCACTATAAGGACAACATCAAAACTTTGAGGCATATATTTTTTACAATATCTTAGGAATTTCCTAGGAGGAATACTCTAAATAATAGTAAAAGAAAAAAATAAATCATAAATTAATCAAACTCAAACCATAACTATCCAAAAATAAATCTCAATTAAAATAATAACCCAGAAGAATCAATAAAAATCACTAAGAATAATTTAAAAAAACCTCTTTTAAAATAATTTGAAAGCTTCATGCTCCCATTCCAAAATCTTAAATCTCCACTTTAAAATAATTTTAAAATACACACCTTTATTTGAAACTTTAAATACCCATTTAAAATTATTTTAAAATCACACATGCTTATTATTTAAAACATTTACAAACCACCAATCATTAAGTTTATTCTACAAAAATTTAGAATAATTCATTATAAATTTTAAAACTAACCTTAAACTTTTAATAATCAAGTCTTAATCACATAATCTCATCATAATCTATCCAAATAACACCGATATACAATGAAAATACCCTTTAAATCATCCCAAATAACATTTACATGAAACTCAAAGAAATTTAGATCAAAGGGAGATCAAAAAAATAAAAGGGAGGTTAGTAGTTCTGTATAGTTTGGCTTCATGATTTATAAAACCATGTACCAACCATGAAACTTACACTAAAAGGTAATAAAACCATATGCATAGGCTCCACATGATCTTCCGGACTATGCAAGCTAATTGTGCACCACAATTTCTCCTTTCCTTTTCACCCCAATAATATTTAAAACCCTAAAATCACCCATATAAATTCAATATAATTTAAAACATAATAAATTAAGATCAAAATACATTAGAAATCTATTTCTGATCAAAAACCATTTTATCTCCCTCAACAGTTGATTTTGGGGGTTAGAATGTTGCACAATAATCTGTGTCGGCCTCACTATTTTTGAATGGCTTCCAACAGGGTTTGTTCATGGAGCCAAAAACACCCAATGGTCCCATTATTCGAAATATATTATGATCCTACTTTCCAATGGTAGTAAATTGTTGAAAAATGGTCCAACAATTCTTATGAAATCACATTGGTCGAGATGATGGGAGGTAGGGATCATCACACCCTTTTGGGGGGAATTATTTCCTACTCCATGACTCTCTTAAATATTTAAGACATATTATCAAATCATTTGTTAATTACCAAGTATAACATGGGTCACCCTCAATCCAAAAATCAATTATTATAATGCATGGAATTTTTAATCATCTGTGTGTATCTGAGGTTCTTCATCAATGGATATATTTATATGTAGTTGAGGTTCTCTATAAATGGTACCCTTTCATGAATGAATTAGATATTATTTTATCATTTATTATTATGATGTTGGTTTTAATCCACATAGTGGGGATATCTAGAGTTTATCATTATCTAGGGATATATAAGTTGTTTTGGTGTTGGGATCGTATCCATGATATGGGATTCCTATGTATCCTCATGAAAGGAATCATAGTCTACATAGTTTGGTGCCACTTAATAGAACACATCATACCTTTTAAGGTCATGTGATGAGGAACAAACCTTGAAGTTTAATGTCACATAGAAAGGGACTCTAGGTAAAAGGTTCTTATTCAAAGTTTGGTGTGGGACTTATGTCAAGGAATCCCAATGGGCCTAGAAGGGATGTGGGATCCCATGTTAGATATGACCCTACTAGTAATGTGGCCTATAGAGAATTTAGGTTTATTCGTGGTGTGGGTTTTGGACCTCATGGAGGATTCCTATGTATCCCATTAGGATGAGAATAAAATCCCATGTAGTTTGGTTTTGTGGACCCATACCTATGGAGGTCCTATGAAGGTTTGTCTCATAGGTAATGTGACCCTTTGAGAGGATTGAGTTGGGGCTTATACTGAATGAGAGGCTCTTTGACTTGATCCATGAGGAGTGTCTCATCTCATTATGATTTAGAGGTTCGGTTGGGGATTACACATAGGATTATTCCACTTGTCTCATGGGTAATGTAGCCCTTTGATATGGATACATGGATTTGAGGATCTGCACCTATGGAGGTCCTCTGAAGGAAGGTTAGAGGAAGATCCAAAAAAGTATTCTATATCAATACATGCACTGGACCATGTGAATATCATGATCATAGCTAGTATATAAGACCATGTTAGTCATGCTCATATGTGAGAAACAAGTGGAATCAAAAGATCTAGAAAACCACACAATCCTTCTTCTTTTGGTGGAATAGTTTGAGGATATAAGAGAAGAAGAAATGGATTCCATGTTCCTCTCTCCTCTCCCATTTTCATAACCAGGATAGTCACATATGAATACTCATATAGATATGTCCCATATGAAAAGTCTAGGGGATTTATCTAGGATTTATTCCATGTGCCTAGTTCTAGAGAAGAGAGGAAGATAATTCACTAACCCTAAAAGGGAAAATCAAGTGTTATCCTCTCCCTAACCACCTAGAACCAGGGGTCCCTGGTCTTAGATACAATGATGGAAGGACATGGTCTTATTCCTCATATATAAGACTAGGAGGTCCTTTACACTACCCCTAGGGTTGGGGTGATTATGGATGAGGGAATGCATAGTTTCATGCACTCTGAGGACCCTACCCATTAGGTAGGACAAGTGTGGGACACCTCTGGCCGAAGGAATGCATAACCAAATGGGAGACACACTTGTGTGTCTCTCTACATGGTAGTTTAAGTCTGGAGGCTTCAGTAGAGGCTTCAAATTGGACCCCCAAAGACGAGGGGTCCAAAGTAAATGGATCCCTACCATTGGTGGCTTGAAATAAGGCTAATAGGGTGTCTTGAATAGGTCACAGCTTGGTGAGAAGAAGGTGCTTTGCGTAGGGTAGAACTAAGAGGAACTAAAAGTGCTTCACACAGGGTAGGATTGTGCGAGTTGTAGTTCCTTGGGATATGGATATCCTAGGAAACAACACTTGGGTGATGGGTTATTTTAGGAAACAATGTTTTCCTTAGTAATCTCTGGAAGGGTCTCTCATAGGTCTTGAGTTTGGGGAGGGACCTTCATGCTAATGCTTTTCAACTAGGGGGATGGGGTCATTGTATAGGTTTCATGTGTTTCATACCCTAGAGGGACTTTTATCCCACTATCCCCCTTAATTATATCTTCTTTAGGTTTTATAGGGTTTGATAAAATATTTTTTAGGGTCTGGGTGAAGGGGTTGTGTGACCAGAGCTCTAAAGCTTCTTTCTTTTTTCATTCCTTCAAATGAGGATCCCAAAGGTCCTATATATTGGAAAACATAGGACCCTAGTAAAATTAGGTCATTCATGAAGGTCCAAAGCACAAGTTTCAAGTGTATGTGTTGCATATAGGGGTGATTGATCCTTTAGAGCCACGCTAGTAGGGTATGTGTGAGCCTTCTAGCACACAGGCCGGGTGCATGCAGACCGACATAGATGAGTTCCCTTGATCCTTCTTAGGGGTCTTTACCAATCTGATACATGAATAATTTTTCATTAAACTTTTTCATCCCATGTGAAAAAACAGAGTGTCAAAAAAAGACCCCCCCATGGGATTGGATCCAATCGGAAGAAGAGGGTATAGTCTTAAGGTAGAGGGAGGAAAAGATTCTTAAGGTTTCATATATAGTCTGCACAGATCTGGCACACAGGTTAGCTACATCTATAAATATCATTGACCATCTGGTGAATTATTCATTCTGCTTTCATTTTCTTCTAATTTTATCATATAGGTCTTCCACATAATCTTTTTGCGCTTTTCTTTCATGCGCATATTTTGAAGAATCTTCTTCATGCAAGAACACAGTATAGCCTTATCAATGCATCATAGTGCCTTGGATGAGTGACCTTCATGAGTTCACCTAGGTGAGGGACCTATGTTAGGTCACCTAGGTGAGGGACCTACATGAGGTTACCTGGGTGAGGGAAACATGCAAGTTCACTTGTGTGAGTTGCTTGTACGAGTGAACTATGTGAGGTCCTATCCTTTACCAAAATTTTTGAATTTTATGAAACCAATATTTTGACTTTAATGAAAATATCTATATTTCCTTGAATATCGCTATTGGCTACTCTGATGGAATATCATGAACAAGTTGTTGCATATGTCTCAAATATTCTTAAAGATGCTGGACTATATTACTACAACATGTATGAACCCACTCTCCTAGAATTAGAAAAGCACTTGACACAGTACCAATACAAGTATCTATGAAGTGACTATCTTCCTTTGTACAATCATGGGCTTATAAGAGATGATCTCATCCCAAAGGCTTAGAGTTACTTTCCAAAGGCTTGGTTCATGGAATATACCAATTTTCTCACCTCCAACATCTCCTACAATGGATTATTCATCAAGGATGGAACGGTTCCTACTGTTTGTGTCATGAACCATGGTCATTGTACCCAAAATCTGACGCCTCATACCTAAGAGTCAAAACCTCATTACTATGATTCAACCTTCCGCACTTCAAAGATAGACCAATAACAAGGTTAGAATGAGGATATGGACTTCTTCTCTTGAGAGGGAGTCAGGCCTAAATGGATATGGGTGTACTAGGTGCACCAAACTTGTGCAGAATTCAAGAATGAGCTGCAAGACATCATAATTTATAAGATCATTTGGGTGGTGAAAACATTTGCTTACAAGAACGTGAACATCGTCCCTAAACTGTTGAGCTGATAGAGCCCTCAAACAAATTATTTTCATATAACACATGGTGAAGTTTGAATTAGCCTGTGGGATTTCTATAAGATCTCTAGAGCCCCTATCTTTGGGGATATGTATAACGAGTTTATACCACCAAAGGCAATGTGGGATGACACTGAAAGGATGTCAGCTTTGTCCCATGAACTATTGAAGTTAGCTCAAAATATTAAGATGGGAGTCCCTCTCCGAAGGGGTGATATTCATCCTAAAGTGCCAATGAAGGCCTTACTCAATCCAAAAGGAGAAGTTCCCACTTTTCATCACCCTACAAGATTACCCACTTTAGAAAATCGGTGCATTGGAGTAAGGCTGGTATACCCACTGGGTTTATAAGGTCAAGTATAAGGTTTCTATGAGAACCCATCTAGCCATCTTCCAGCTAAGTATCTACCTACTTCTAGTCCACAAATCCAACAGCGGTGTGAGACTAGGGACATTTGTTATAACATCCAAACTAGCATAAGGGAGCCACATGGGGTTGTATGCCCTTATCCCGGTGAAGATCTACTAGTGTTTACTACATGTGTACATCAAGAAGGCCCCATTTAGAATTCTAGGGAAATTTGATGTGTTGTGGGGGTGGATAATACCACAATTCATCTCTCACACTATGCTAAGTGGAGTTCAGGTCCTTGAGTGCTAGTTTCACCCATTTATTCAAGCTATTTCTAGTATCTATCCTTTATACCTAAATCATGATGAAGTCCTGAGGATTCTGAACATATCGGGAGAGTTAAACTTCTTCTTGTATGGTGATCCTCCTACCATAATGTTCACTAACAATGGAAAGTCCAATGATGATCTAAGGTAATACATGATTACATTCAGATATATCATACCGATGACCTATATTGATAATGAGTTCATATGTAAGGCATATGCTCCATATCGATTTACCTTCCAATTCAAGTGTCTGCAACAACTAAGTATCTCTCCCCCCATGAATATTTTTCTTGAGAAACACCCAATGGTGGCCTAAAAATTATGGATCCTGATGGCCATGGAGGTATCCTAAATATTAATCAAGGTAACTCCTTTGGGTGCATCGATCAGGCTAGAATCTGGGTATTCTAGTGCTTGTATTTATTCATACCCTCAAGGGGTGTTAACAAAAAGCATCCCTTGAGTCATGATTAGGAAAACTGCTAGTTGTGATAAGCATGGAAATAAGTTTCAACCTGAAGGTGATAATAATAAATCTCTAAAGCCTTCAAAGAGATCGTAGGAAAGGTCTACATATTAATCCATTATTGAGAAAATCACATCTTTTGGGGCAAGGTGGTCTAGTATTCACCACCAGGGGGATAACCGAGCTCTTGTCACCTAGTATTCTATGAGAGAAGATAGGCTTAAAAGGATTTAAAGTCAAAATATGTTGGGTCTTCCTCACATCCATCCATATTGTCATTAGATTATATGTGAACCATGGTAATCCAAGATTGGAAATGTGTAACCCATGACATCAGAGACATTTGGGTATTTCTCCAGGATGGCATACACAACCCAGAACTAGGGGATATCTGGGAACCCTCTGATCTTTGTCCCAGTAGAAATTTGATAGAGGTGGGTAAATTTTTTCTAGAGTTGGAAATGTTGATATATGTCGCTAATGATTAGATATCGGCCATAAAGAGAGTATCCAACATCTATATTTAGATTATTTTAAGGGGATATCTAGTTGATCTGAAGAGGAGTGGGTTGATTGTGCCAACATTGATGAGGTATCTATATTTTTCCCTTATTATTTCCCTCCTTTATCCATTATTATTAATTTTGAGGGGATATATCTCTATTTAAGAGGAGGAGAAGTAGAAGCAGTAGGAATGGAACCTGAGTCATCAAAATATGGTTTCACAAGCACCCCTATTGGAGTGGGGGTTGAGTCTCTTGATTCCTCGTAGTTGTCCTCTGGTTAGTGGATGATGGTGAAGGATATAGTGTGAGGGTCTTCTCAACTTCCACCTCCAATACCCATTACTGAGAGGACCAACATGGGTCCCTCATCATCTCAATAAAAGAAACCAAAGAGGGAAGATAAGTTAGTCAGGTGTATGTTCCACGATAAACATTTTCATCAATACTGAATATCATGAATTTCTTAACATACCCAATTGACCATGCTTACCTTTTACATGATCTTCTTTACTTTCCTCTCTTAAGGGGTCCATCATCGATCCTTAGAGGATTGATGGGGACATATCAAATGAGTCACGGACTCATGCTGATGAATCCATCCCTTTAACAAATTAAGTGATGAGAGATGAATTTTTGTCCTCTACCATTACTATAGAGAGAGAGGATATTATTGTTAATGTTATATGAAAACCATAAGGTGCCATGTTCTAGTATTTTTATTTTCTTCATCAAAAATTTTCAGATCTATCGCATACACTAGAGAAACCTACTGTAACTAATGTCGTCCTTGTCTCCATTCTGGAAGGGGCTGACATAGATCATGGATGGTCCAATGAAGGTGTAAGTGATGATCCTAACCTTGTAGGGTTCAAAGACATTATGCCTACTTATAGGTTGGATAATATAATTGATGGCGGATCCAATTTGGGTCCTGAGCCATGAATCTCAGATATCCCTACTGGTGAGGATGCTGCGAGACTTGAAGAAATGTATAATGAAAAGACATAACTTGAGGATATGTTAAAAACATTAATATTCATGCCTCTCTGGAGGAGTTTCAGGAATTTAGTAAGGAGTTGGATGGACATGAGTTTTCTCTTTCTTTCATTTTAAAATATGGTTGAACTCTTTTCATTTTATGTATTACACCATATATTGACTTGTATAGTGTTGTTTGTAGAGAAAATTTCCAAGTAAATTCATGACCAATGCCTCCAAGTCCATTCTACTTCCATTTTTGGGGGAGTAATAGCTGAGAACCCTAGAGTGGGAGATCCTCGAGTTCCCTTCATCCTGGTTACTGGGAAAATTCAAGAGTATTCTCTTGTTATGAGGTCCCTACCCAAATCATTGAGATGGGGGATGTTAGAGAGGCATCTATTATAGTATTTGATCCACCAATGGGTGAGTGTGGTTAACTGTTCTGGTTATTTTACTACATTTTTTGTCTGTTAACTTCCTAATGTTAAAGGAAGGTTCCACCAGCTATTCAATTCCTTCAACCTAAATGGTTGAGCATGAGGTGGGGGATTCTATGCCAATTAAATCAACACCAGTAGGTGACGATGATACTATTGCAGAGGGAGTATAGCAGGGTACCCAATTGAGTGTGTTGGTATTGAAATATATCCCTCCCTTTGAAAGCAGTTCTTATTCAGACTTGGAGACACCGAATTATCTTCGCACTAAAGGCTATATCATTTGGCAAGACATCTAGAAGATATTCTTGGAGATGCTTCTTAAAGAACTTTCATCATGAATTCACTGACTTATGACTATGTTCTCCATTTTGGGGTATTGTGGGTTTGATTACTACACGATCCTCTATGTTGTGAAGTCAATCATTCGATAAAGGGAATAGGAGTGAAGGTCGCAGTAGGCTAAGGCATAGTTAGTAGGCCAGTTTCAAGATCTCAGGGATACTATATCACAGGTGGAGTTAAATAATGCCAAGGAGGTGGAGGAGCATCAGTTCCATCTAGATGAGAAATCTCTCCAAATGGAACTTATTCAATAAAAACTAAATTCCATGAAGAAAGATATTTTCCAAATCCACCATTCATTGAAGAGGGTCTCGGAACAAGGTGAGGATTATATGGATGTGGATGAAGAGGATATTTTCCATGCTAAAGAGGTCATTACCACAAAACTAAATGGGTTCCAAAAAGCTGTGGAGAATTATCGATCCATAGTTAAACATCTCAAGGCCTATTTCGAGGAACACCTATAAAATTTTGCAGAGAGACTCCAGCATGGGGAAGATCCTTTGTATTTAAAAACACAAATAAATAAGGATTTTGTTTCATTCCTTGGTTATATGTTTCTATTTTTCTATCCAAATAATAATCATAACACTAAAAATGAATCATTTGATGGAATGTAATCATGCCAATGTGTTACAATTACAAAGAAAAGGATGAAAATTCTATAATTTTCTTTTTCCTAAGTCTTTTTGACCAATTGATCATAGTTCGACTATTGAAAAACCCTATGAACTTTTTGTATTTTTTGTCATCACCCTAAATTTTTTTCCTAAGTCCTATATGAAGAATAATTATTGGGAAAGACTTGGATTTTTCTTAGGCCTCCCTTTTTGAGTATTCAACCTAAGAAGTTTTGGGCCTCTTATATTTTCATTGCTTGATTATTTCCTAAACTACATAGATCATAGGTCTAGCGAGATGAGACTTGACTTTTAACTAGGTTTCCATTTTTTGGGTTTTTTGCTTGGTGATTACTATGCCTCTTTTTTGGAAATTTAAAAGCCTTGTAGGCTGGACTAATCTGAATAGTGTTTTAGGTTGAATAGCTTTGACCATGATTTTTGTAATGATCACCCAAACAAGGCTTGTTGGATGAGAGTGTTATGACATTCTCTAGATTAATGGATGGGAATTTTGAGTCATGATTTTTTGATTTTTGAATATAAAAAATGATGTGTGACAAACATAAAAGGAAAGGTTACGAACCATATTCGAAAAGAGGTTTCCAACATGATGTTGTCTTTAGGGATTATGGAGATATAAGAGGCCTCACTAGGGGATGAATATACCTTTGGTTGACATGTCCTTTTATGTGGGTGACTTATATAGTTCCAAACAGGGTGTATTACTGCGTAGTCAAACAGTGGTATCCCCTAGAAGACAGGCCATTTTGGTGGGTGACTTGTGAAAATCCAATTAGGGAATATTAATGCATAGTCAGATAGAGGTGTCATCAGGAATCTGACATTCCACTACTAATGTCCAGATATTTTGTGAAAATACAAATTTCTCAAGACCATGAAGGGTGGTTTATCAAGGGAAGGTGTATAAGAATGAATGGATCATCTATATTGGCATTGTACATGAATGGGAAACCAATAATTTGGCTTATGTAAAGGAGGTTGCATTCTATTAAATGACCGACATCAAGGGCTCTCTAACAAGGGTTGAAGCATGGTGTATTTTAATATCATGTGACTGTGAGATGGACCATGTAGTATAACATCTTATAGAAAGGATAGTGGGGTTATAGTTTAAGGTGTTTATCTCTGACCAAAAAATTATCGATTTCACCCTTTCACGGTAATGTGTCCAAGAATGTTCCATCATTTTCAGGTATGAAGGCGGGGTTGTAAGCTATAATTTGGAGGCTTCTAGATCCGAAGAGTGGTATGGGATGAATACATCATTGGGGATTACATAGATAGAATAGGTCTCTAATGAGGATGAATGTACCTCTGGTTGAAAATCCATTTTATGTGGGTGAATTATGAAAATCCAACTGGGGCATATTACTGCATAGTCAAATAGAAACATCCTATAGCTAATATTCCCTTTATGTGGGTGAATTATGCAAATCCAATAGGGAGTATTACTTCATAATAAAACAAGGGCGTCCTTAGGAATATAATATTCCACTACCAATGGTCGGGGAAATCTTATGGAGATTTATATTTTCCCAGTCACATATTTTGGTTTGTGGGAGGAAAGTACCTGAATGCGAGAGGATCATTTCATATCAAAATTATCATGAATGGGGAGAAATACTTTCCTTGTGTAGGTCTAACCCATATGTGAGAAAATATGATTTTTTTTTGTTCCGGTTGGGATAGGGGATAGAACCCAGACATTTCTACGTATCTCATCAGGGTGAGAATCAAGTCATATGTATTTATTAAATAAATTCCCCATACTGATTGAATTATTTTGTGGGGAAGGAATTTTTGTTAATATGGACTCACTAATTGGGTGAGAACCCATATTTTATCCTCTTATATAGATCTGACTCATACATAGGAGAGTGGGGATATTTCCCATATTGTGGCTAGACTAGGATATAGGATTTAGGAATCACTACGTATCTCATTGGAATGGGAATCAATCCGTATATAGTTCTTTAAAATCGTGTAGTTTAGTTTCATGTGGTGATGACATCAGCCATATAGTTTAACTTCATGTGGTGAGGAAATCTAGTGTATTTTAGTTTTAAGTCATACGGTGAAGACCATTTTTCAGGGAAATGAGGAGTGATATAAGGATTAGTGGGAAAAGGATGATCTATCATGCTTTGGACATGCAGGAGAAAACTGTAAACCATGATCTTGGGGGTTCTCGTATCCAAAGAGTGATATGGGATGAAAAAATTATTGGGGATTATGATGATAGAAGAGGTATCTCTTGGGGACGAATGTACCTCTAGTTTATAGACCTTTTTTGTGGGAGAATTATGAAAATCCAACTAGGGAATATTACTGCATAGTCAAATAGTGGAATCCTCTGGATGAAAACCCCTTTTGGTGGGTGAATTATGCAAATCCAACTAGATCATATTACCACATAGTCAGATAAAGGTTCCCTTGGGAATCTGACATTCTATCACTGATTTCCAAGGAAATCTTATGGAGATCTAAAATTACCTAGGACAAGGAGTATGACGTGTGGAAGGAATATGTCCAAGCACAAAGGAAGCATTTCGACCGGCATTGTCTATGGAGTGTGAATTCTCCAGTATAGATCTTTTTTTTATATGTGGGAGAGGAATATTTCTATTTACATGAAGGGATCCAAAATAAGGGAACTTGAATTAGGGTCTCCTATATAGATCTATGTTTTTATGCTGTATAGGGGGATTTTTTTTCTTCATGGATGGTCCTGGGACATCGGGTCTAGGCATCAATATGTATCTCATGAGAATGAGAATCAAGACACACATAGTTCTAGTAAGGATCCTTGTGAAATTATGACCCTTACACAGGGAGGGGGAATTTTTTATGTTATAGTTGGACCCATGATTGAAGATCTGGGTGTCACTACACATCTTGTGATAGCAGGAATCAAGCTGCATGAAGTTCTTGTATTAAAGGTGTGGTAGAAGACCAGCACCAAAGATTATGATTTGCTCAAGCATGGATTGAAATTCTATACAGTTTTACATCATGAAACAAGGATATGAACCATGCAGTTTTATGTTATGTGGAATGGACATTATCATACAGTTAAACATTTTGTGATTGGGATGTGAGGATATATAGTTTAAAGTATTACAACTCAGACTATTATGTCTTGTAGTTTTGGGTCGTACAACTAGGAAGATATGGTGTTCCTTTTTAAGGTTATACATATAGGACCATGATGCTATAAAGTTTAATTTTATACAGTAAGTATTTTGGTGTCATTCAGTTTATCATCTTATGACGTGGATGAAATTTCATGATTTTTAAGGTCATGTGACAAAGACTGAGTATGTATTTTAATGTCGTGCAGTAGATACAAAGATGTTCTTATCACATGTAGTATTTCTTGAGAAATATTATGTTGGTAATGGACATGATGAGCTCTCCATACATTTAGATCAAGGAATAAGCTCTGTTATAGAGAACATTGTTTATGGAATAAGGTCCCTCTCACTTTGGATCAATCATTGGAGGTTTCTTCCATGGTATCATCATATTTCTAAGGAACAGTACCAATTCTCCTTGGAGGAACGAATGGAGGGAGTCCATATTAAAATCTCATGATATCAAATTTTTATGGACCTCCAAGTGATGAAAGGTATGAAATATTTTTTCATCAAGTCTCTCCAATTCATCCAGTTGTTTCTGGGATCGCTCATCCATGGATAGCTAATCACATATGGCAATGAAGATCAAGGGAAATTGGACCTCAATGGGTAGGAGTGCTTCAGTTCCATAAAAAAGTGAATTGGGGGTTACCTGTGTGGAAGTATGGTTTGTGGTTTGGTAGGCCCATAAGGCATTAAAGAGATTTTTAGAGCAATATTTTTTATCCTTATCCACCATATTAAGGAGTATGTTTGATAGGATCTTGTTTAAGGCCTCTATCTGTCCATTTTTTACTGCATGATAACGAGATGAGTGGTTAGATTTGATATTATACTCCTAAAAAATCTTATTAAACTCATCAAAATAGAAATTGGTGTTTTTTCCATCATTATTGTATGAGGGACACTAAATAGGGTAATTATGTTAACTTTCACGAAGCTGATGATTATTTTGGCCTTGATTTCTTTGAGGGGTATTGCCTCAACCCATTTGGAGAAGAAGTCGGTAATAGTTAAGATGAATTTAAACTATTTGGACATAGCTAGAGGATATGGCCCTACAACATTCATTACCCATAAAAAATAGAAAGCTATATTTGGATGTATGTAGAAACTCTTAGGGTTGATGGATGAAGTTGGTGTGCACTTGGAATGAATAACATTTCTTGATGAATTTTGTGCAATTGTACATCATTGAAGGCCAGAAATATACAAGAATTCAGATTTTATGGGTGATCCCAAACCTTAACTAGTGGGTATGAAATTCTATCATAACAGTGAAGGTCTCTTCTTTTTTAATGCATCTGAGAAGGAATCCATCAAAGCCTCATTAATATAGTACTTTTTGGTGATTTAGGTCATTGTAAAGAGTAAAGTTAGTCACTCATCATCATATTTTCTCTTTTTTGGATCTTTCTTATGAGATAACTCCATTTTAAAGGTAGCCCATAATGGGTATCATCCAACCAATCATGAAACCATCTGGTTTAGGAACAGGACTGACCTCATTGACCTCGTCCATGCTGACATGAGAAAAAGGTGAGACCATTCGGTGATGTGCAGTGTTGATGATTGTTTTATCCCGATTTAGATCTTATAGGGATGTGGATGCATTCTCCAATGCATAGGCCTAGGAATTCTATGATCAAGGTATGTGAGTCAATGTTGTCTCTAATAGGAAATCTTCCATTAGTCCTCAGACATAGTCAGGCAAGGGGAGTAGTTCTTCTTTTCTGATAGAATAATCCATGTTGATCTATTTTATTACCAACTCTAAATTTCCTTTCACCTCTAGGTAGCCCACTGGTATTTGAAGTGATGGTTCTAGGAATTCAACGAGGGTCTAATATTTTACCTCATTCTTTGTACAGCCTTATAACAACAGGAAGGATTAAGTTAAGACTACCTTTACTGGAGATATGTGCATGATTCCCAACCCGAATTTTTTAAACTTGGGGTCTTACATTCTATTCCCTATTAGGCTTATGGATGCACCGTCAAAGTACATTTCTCATGTCTGGGGGTTTCCTTGAATATAAAAGACCTATTCATTTTGAAATTTAGTATTTAATGATTTTGTTCCTATAGATGGGTGTTATGTAAGTAAATCTAACAAAGTATTTCCTTTCACCACTTTCTAAGGCATGAACTGTATGTAAAACTACTGCAGGATAACCCCCCACCATGCCAAACATCTTTTCAAAATAGGACGGATGAGGATATATTTGATTGGATTATTGCGAGAGACCAAATAGACCTCATGGTGCTGCAGACAGTGCCTCAGTTTCTGAACTAAGAATATTAATGGTAGGCAGCTCTTCATGATATCCAAATAGAAAGTCTCAGTGTCAATCATGGTTAGACTAAGATAATAAGGGATGTTTTCATTCCTATTTTTATTCTTTTGTATGATTAAAGTACCCAGTGATCACTCTAAGGATGTTACATAAAAATGAGAATCTTCCCTTCAACGGGTTCCATTAGCACTGGTGGATTCAAGAGATGTTTCTTGAGGTTGTCAAATTCTTCCTGATAGTTGTTAGTCCAATTATATGTGATCCACTTTTTCATCAACCTGGTGAAGGGAAAACACTTTCATGAAAGGTTTGATATAAAGAAACAAATGTATTCAAGATGTCCCAGAAATCCTCTAAATTCTATGAGGTTTTTAGGTGGTGACATATTGAGGATCTCCTTTGTCTTCTTAGGGTTGAATTTGATGCCATGATGGAGTATGATGAAGCTAAGAAACTTCCCTAAGGTTACCCCAAAAGCACATTTCAAGGGGTTTGTCTTTAGGTTGTGCTATTATGGTTTTTTTAATAAAGTATTAAGATCAACTAAGTGATTGGAACACTACCAAGACTTAACTACCAGGTTATCGATGTAGCATTCAACAAACTTCCCTAGGAAGGGTTTGAAAATGAAATGAATGGAATATTGGTATGTGGATCCGATATTCTTCAAGATAAAGGGAATTACAAAATATAAGAATACTCCCTAGGGGGTCCTGAAGGTGGTGTATTATTCATCGTTTGAGGTCATCCAAATTTGGTTGTACCCTGAATATTCATCCTTGAAGGAAAGGGATTGATAGTCAGCTATCACATAAATCAGTAGCTCTATGATTGGAACTGGGAAGTCATCATTAGGGAAGTGTTAGTTGATATATCTAAATTTGATCCAAACCACGATTTTCCTATTCTTCTTCTAAACTAGGATGATATTTTCTATCCATGTCAGATACTAGACTTACTGAATGAAATTGGATTTGATAAACTTGTCGACTTTAGCCTCAATTTTGGTGAAATGAGTCGGCGTATCCTTCTATATTATTGTTTGTAACCCCAATGGTTCTTTCTTAATCCCAAGTGGTGAGTGTCCACATTAGGATTGAGGTTTGGAATTTTTGTGTAATTACCGGTGAATACAGCCTGGTGTTGCTTCAGGAAGGAGGTGTATACCTTTTGTTCTTCAGAATACATGGCTGCACTAATCACAGTGGGTTGTGGATCTTATCTTCTAACTAGATTTATTTCTCTGAGTCCATCAATGGTGTTAGAAACACCTTCCTCAAATTCTAGATTGGAATCCATAAGGTCCTCCTCCTCTTCCTCTTCCCCTTGATTGTAATGCCCCATTACCTTTCTATCAGGTATGTTTTAACCTTTTTTTTGGTTTTTATTTTTAGTTGGTTGAGTAATACTAAGAAGGAATTGAGAGGATGCCTATAATGGTGAAGATAAGGATTTTTTGTAATTTTCAGCATAAAACCTATAGTTTTTTATGTTCTTTGGGAAATTACACAGCGTGTAATGGGAATACATGACATGTAATGAACTCCAAACACAACCTATGAACTGGATACACAGTGTGGGAATTTTACATGTCGTGTAATGGTTACATGACATGTAATGAGAAAAATATTAGGTTTTAAATAAAAACTGATGGGTTTTTTATTATATGTGGGACTTAAGGATTACATGACATGTAATGGGATTACACGCCATGTAAATTCCTAAGGGTTGGTTTTAACCAAGAGGTTTAGATGAAATTTATATTTATTTCATATATGATTCCTTGCACTTGATGTAGAGGCTCTTCCTATACAATTTTGGGTGACTCCCTCCCATTTGGATCACTTTATTTAGTTAATGATCATCGTTGTCATTGGATTGTATCTCTCCTGATATGTAATGTTAGATCAAAAGAGTTTATAGTGTAATATAATAGGGGGTGACTTGTAGTTTAAAAAATTAAACTAAATACAAAATACAAATCCTATTTAAGTAAAATGATCAGACTCATAGATCATTTGATGATAAGAGTGTTAGAATTGGAATCACAGACATTCAGATTATATTAGATTATGTTTTATCAGTATCACAGACACACTGATAAAAAGGATTATTAGAAAGATAAGTATAACAACTAACTTTATAAAATAATGCATAGTGGAAAAATAGATCTTGTACAAATAATAAATATGATAGATTACAAAATTAATAATGACTTACAAGCTATATTAAAATATTTCACTCTTTTAACTAAAAGGTAAGGTAGTCATAAACTTTGACTAAAGGTATCCACAGTTTTATACCTACTGTAAGGTATGTCATTCCTTACCAAGAAATCCCTTGATATAATTATTAGTATGGATCTATCTTTATATTCCTAGAATCCCTCGATATGATGATCTACATTTGTCTTCCTAGCCTTATAATCCCTCAATTTGATAGATCAGATTCACCTTTTTCTTCCTATCCTCATAATCCCTTGATCAATTCCATGATCAGTTTCAGCAATTATAAAAGCAAATAGATCTAAAGAAATTACAATCCGCACAGGGATTCCTTAGAACTTAAACTCTATAAAGTATTAGAAAGACTAGAATGAGAAGTTCATGAAGATTAAACTTTAGATATATTAAGTTGCAAAATCAATATGCTCCTAACTCTTCAAATGACCAGTTATTTATAGGCAATCCCCCAATGGTCATATTTTTGAGTTAGTTTCAACAACCTTGGATAGCTTTCACTTTATAGCCTAGAAATAACTGAATATATGATGTCATTTTTTTTAGCACCATGAAAATTATATTTTTTATTCCTTACGATAGAAACATATCTATATACTTAGATTATTAAATTTTGAGTCCAATGTAAATCCTTGTTGATAGTAAATATGATGATCTAAATGAGTTTCAGTTGGATGTATTGGTACCAAGGTTAGTCTGATGGTCATTACTTTTTCCATTCTAATAGATAAGATATATGTCTAACCACTAGTTAGACTATAGGTCAATCAGATTGATCAGATGTACTATTAGTCTAATGGACCATATTGAATAATTAAAGTTTATATTTGTAACACATTAGAAACATTTCTATGTATGGTAATAAGTAATGTTTTCTATAAAAATATATTAAAAAACTTGGGGTATAAAAAGTTATTAAACATAGTTTTTAAGAATGTGTTTGTGATTTCCAAAACTAAAGGAATGAAAAATTAATAAGTAAGACTTATGACTCAATAATCTCCCCCTTTTTGGAAAGAACAAAACATAATACTTAAATGAAAATAATAACTTTGAAATACTTACAACCCATTTTTATTTTAATAACTTTGAAGATATACTTCATAATTCCCCCTAAGTTTAAAAATCTTGTGTTATACGATGAAAGAATTAATACTTCTCCCCCTTAAGATAGTATCTCCTCTTTTTAGAAAATAAACTTCCTTTCAAAACTTCTCGATACTTCTCTCCCAAAAATTCTTAATCTTTTTAGAAAAATCCCCTTTAAACGCATATCCTTATAATTTTTCTCCCAATGTTTCTCCCCCTTTGTGATTTTCAAAAAGAATGGTAAAGTAACCATAGTTTCTTGAAATTTTAGAAGAGTAATAATATATGAAACAATTATTTATAAACTAACTAATCATCCAAGAAATAATAGAAAGAACGTACATCCAAAAGTATTATAAGATATTAAAACATAAGTATTTGGATAAAAATATCATTCACATTCAATCAACCATTCAAATGTTTTAAAATATACATTGAGAGTTCAAAATAAAAAGGAATTCATTATTTATTCATCAATTTATTGACAATATAATTCATCTTTTTGAACTCTTTGTGATCTTTCTCAAGATTCATACTTTTTTATTCCATCACTCCTTGCTTACGGACTACAGTCTTCAAGATTTTAACCTCCCCATTAATCTTTTTGTGTTCTTCCTTTATAAGTATCAATTCATCTCCAAATGATATGAGCCTACTATTATCCAATTCTAAACTATGAACCTTTTCTTTCAAGGCTTTTACTTCATCATACCGATCATTAGTTGAGTCTTTGAAATGTTCCACAAACTTCACTCAATCAAAAACATCTAAAGATAACTTGTTAAAGGATTATTCTATTTCCACAGTAAGTTTATTTACTTCAAAAAAATTATCATCATGATCTTTGAGTTCCTCATCAACTTGATTCGACCATTTTACCATCTTATTATATGATTTTTCTAAGTCTGAGACTTTTCATGAAAAAATTTCAACTCTGCCTCATTCTAGATAACTAATTCAAGTAAAACTTTCAACAATTATGATTTCTCATTAAGATTGCTTTAAATAAGTTTACACCTTGACTCAATATTAGGAAAATATGGAAGGTGTCACTTAACCTTTTCAAAGTCTAGTAGATAAATTCAAAACCCTTATGAGAAAATGTATCCTCAGAGTCTGATGAACCTGATGATTCTTTTGAAGGTTTTTTTCTTGAGGATTTATCATTGGGTTTTGTTACTTACTCATATTTTTCATTTCCTTTCTTTAAAAATTTCTTGTAATCTTAAATTTATATAATATCCACATTCTTATATGATTGAAGATTTTCAAAAACTTTTGTATGTGAATGTTGATCTTCTTATTCTTTATTTGAGGATGAATTTTCTTCTTCCTCTCATGATGAATTTTATTTCTCTAGATATGATTTTTGTTGATATCCTTCTAAGTTTTCATCCTTATCAAACTATGAAGGTAAGTATGATGATGATGAAGATTATTTTGATGATTTCTTTTCATTTATATTTTTATCAAACTTTGTTTCTTCATCACCACCTTCTTCTTCCTCTTCCTCTTCTTCTTTCTATGTTCCTTATTTTTCTTCTTATTATTTTTCTCCTTCTTCGTGTTCTCTTTCTTATTATTCTCCAACTTCCTCATGTTCTATCTTTAATTGTCTTGTATTACTAAGAACTCCCTTTCCAACCTTTCTAGAGACTGGTTTTTTCCTTCTCAGTAACATTTTTATCTTTTTCTGTAACTGATTATTTAAGAATTTATTTTCCTTTTCCCTTATCATCTACTGAAGGGAAAACTAATGGAATGGTTAAAGTTTCTTCAGAAAAAAATTCCTACATCAAGAATGATTTGATCGATATGAGAAACTGGTAGATTTGGATTTTCTGAAGCTCTCTCTATACCCTTTAACAAACTTTCACAAATATTCACTTCATCAAATATCTTCTTTTTATTTTCCTTTTATGGTTATTTATTTCCTGATTTTTTTATCATTAATTATTTCTCATAGATTTTTATATATGAGGATGTATCACATATCTTTTCATAATGGTTTTTTTATAGATATTTGTTTACTTGTATACCTATTGATGCATGGATATGCTTTTCTTCTTTTACCACTTCTACTTGTTATATTTTTAGATCGATAATATAAAATGATTTTATGAAAACCAAAGGAAAAAAGGGGGAAAATTATTTATAAATGGTTTGTATTTATAATAATTATTTCTAAAATAGTTTTTTTTAATATATAATTGTTTCATTCTTGAAATTAGACCTGGTATAGAAATTGTGGTGGTATCCTACTAGGATTTGGATCACAACCTACTTGTGTCCTTGGGAATTTGTAGATGTTTTATTGTAGGATTTAGGTAAATAGAAGAGCATATTTTAGTATGTTTTTTTCTCTTTTTTATAATGCTTTCAGTTTGGGTTGGTCTGGAGGTGGCTATTGGTCAAATGGGTACTTGAATTACTTTCTAATTTAGCCTGTTTTGGCTTGGATTGTATGTATTTTATATTATCTCGACTATTTCTACTTTTTAATCTGGTTTTATGTATTTTTTTATTATATTTAGGTTTTTTTGTTGTTATATTATTTTACCCATATCATGTGACGGGCTGGTTCAGGTGGCTTGTCTAGTTGACTCGGGTTACTTCATTAAAATTTGGTATCAAAGGGGATGCACAGTTTGAAGTGTGTTAGAACTGCCTGAGTTTTTTTTTGTGTCTTGGGTAGACTAGATTTAGGACCATTAGAATTCATATAGTATGTGCAAAAAAGGGGTTTGGATAGCTCACTTCCATGACCGAAACTGATTTACCATGGGTGGTCGAGGATTTTTATCGGGTTTGAGACTTAGATTTTGGGGTCATTTGAATGAAATTTATGGTAAGTTTATTTAAATTGACCTGTTTATTTTTTAAGTAAGGTTTTTAATTGGTAGTTTCATGGTAGATTTAAATTATTAATGTTTTAAATATTTATTATCAATACCTGAAGTTCATCCTATGATTTTGGAATTTTCTCATGACTAATTGGTTTTTGTATTTTGTTAGAAAATGCCTCTGAGAAGAGATCTTCCAAATGTGAGAGAGGAAACTATGAGACAAGTTCCATAGGAGATCCCTCCAATGTACCCTACTTTGGTAGAAGTAGTAATCTGCACTATCAAGACTCTGGGTTAAGTGGGTATGAGGATCCCAGGACACATAGTGGATCATGGCTTAGAATTTACTAAGCAGCATCCACCCATATTTCATGGTGACAAAAGACCTCAGGAATATAAGGAGTGTATTAAGTATATAGAGAGAATCTGTTACTTCTTTAAGACTCTTAGATACTCTAAGGTGGGTTTTTCCATGTATATGCTCAAGGGACCAGGGATGATATATTTGGACTCTATTGTTCAAGTTAATTTTCATGAGGATTTTACTTGGGGTTATTTCAAGAAAATATTTAACCATAATTTTTATCTTGATACTTTGCATATAGTGAAGACATGAGAGTTTCTAACCTTATATTATGTGGAGAGTACCATTCTGGATTATTCTACCCATTTTACTAAGTTAGCGTATCTAGCACCGGAGCTTTTCATTAATGAGTACCTAAAGGATCATAGGTTTGAGTTAAGACTGAGACCTAATATTTGGTAAATATTGATACTCATGTGCATCCCAACCTTTTTGGAGGTAGTTGACAAGGCATATTTAACTGAGTTAGACATATCTAGGAAGATAGGTTTGGGTGGAGCTTCAGTTGGTTCAATGGTTATCCAGGGTGTACATTCTGTCCAGAAAAGAAAGTGTGAGAGTAGTCGGTTTTCCTCAGGACCAGTCTCAAGGGTGAAAACAAGGATGTAGTAGGTTAACTTATACCATTTTGGAAGGTGAGGTCATGCCAAGCCTAAATATATGGAGTCTCCTAATACTTTTCATCTTTTTGGATGATCTATATATCTACAGTGCTTTTTTGAAATGATATATCAGGGCAGTAGGGCAGGATCCACTCTCAGCAAGGGTTTGCAGGTTCATGAAGATGCTTCCAAGGGTGGTGGGTATAATCCTCAGGCCAAGGGAGATGTTTATGTGGATAATACTAGATTAATTTATGCATCTAATTATATGCCGAAGGAATCTAAATCAAGACCATATACTGTTATAGGTACGGTGTTTATCTCATCTTCTATGGTGTTAACTTTGTTTGATACGGGTTATACTCATTCTTTTATATCTTTAAAGTTAATTTATGCATTGGGATTATGTTCATAACTTATTCCATTCTTTTTTGGACCTTTTCATGCCTTTGATAAAGAGGTCTGAACAAGGTTTCATATGTCCTGCATGTTGGGTGATGATAGCCAACTTTGAGGTGGAGTGAGACTTCTTAGTGCTTGATCTTGACATTTTAAAATTGATTATTGGCATGGATTGGATGATCAGTGTTAAGGAAAATATATACTATTATAATAATCGAGCTCAGTTCTTATCTATCGATGGGTTCACTCATGTTTTCCAGGGTGAGTGGGACTCTAGATCGGGAAGGGAAGGGCTTGTTGTTCCATATGCTAAGGTAATATCATGTCAGTAAACAAAGATGTTTCTTGATACAGTTGAACCTTTCTTGGGTGGTCGACATCCTGTAGTTTTGTGTGATTACCCTTAGGTATTTTTGGATTATTTTTATGGTTTTATGTCATAGTTAGAGGTTGAGTTTACTAATGACTTGCTCCTGGTATGATGCACATTTCTATGTCATCTTATCATATAGAACCTGCTGAGTTGGTAGAATTTAAAGTCCAGCATGAGGACCTAGAGGCTAAAGAATTTATTCATCCTACCATTTCATGGTGGGATTATTATTTCCTCTTTTCTAATAAGTAATATGGGAGCCTTAGACTTTGTGTTGATTATCAAAAGTTGAATTAGGTGACTATTAAGGACAAATATCATTTACCAAGGATTTATGATCTCTTTGATATATTTAGAGGGGCTCATTGGTTTTCTAAGATTGAACTATGGTCATGGTATCACCAATTGAGAGTTTGAGAATAGGATATACCTAAGACGGTGTTTAGGATTCGATATGGTTATTTCAATTTTTTGGTTATGTTATTCAGTCTCGCAAATACTCATGCGGTGTTTATGGCTTTGATGAACCAGATTTCTCATTGGTTCTTGGAATATTTTATTGTTGTATTCATGGATGATATTTTTATGTAATTAAAATCAAAGTAGGATCATATTTATCATTTGGATATCATTATTCAAACCTTAAAAGAAAATCATCTATATGGTAATCCTTCCAATTGTGAGTTTTGGATTCTAGAGGTGAAGTTTCTGGGGCATGTGATATCTAAGAGGGGCGTATTAGTAGATCCTAAAAAGGTATAGGCAGTTATGTCCTAGGATCATCCCAAAAAAAAATTGAGATCTAAAGTTTCTTTGGTTTAGTTGGATACTATATATGGTTTGTTCAGTGCTTCTCCAATATATTATATTCTATGATAGTTTTAACCCTTAAGAATGTAAAGTTTGAATGTAATGACAAGTGTAATAGATATTTAGAGAATCTAAAGGTGACTTTGACTTCATCACCAATTTTTATTCTTATGGAACTGGGGTCGGGTTATGATTTTTTCTATGATGATTCTGGTATGGGTTTGGGATGTGTCTTGATGTAGGGGAAACATGTTGTGGCTTATAGATCTTTCCAGTTATTCCATCATGATAAGAACTACCCTACCCATGATATTAAGTTTGAAGCTTTTATGAATTCAATCAAAACATGGTGTCAATATCTCTTTGGGGATTGTTTTATGTTATATTTTGATCATAAGAACCTAAAATATATTTTTACTTAGAGGGATCGGAATTTTCGGCAGAGATGATGGGTGAAGTATCTTTAAACTTTTGATTTTGATAAATCTTATACCCTTGGGAAATGAAATGTGGTTTCCGATATGTTGAGAATAAAATTACTAACACAATCCATGAACAAATTGGTTGAGGAGTGGTCTTTGATAGGGTTTTTTACTGAGATGAGCTTGGAAGTGGAAGAGGTTAGTGGACAAGTGTTTATGGCTTTGATGAAATCTGACTCATCTTTTGATGAGTGAGTTTGTCTTGAGTAGTTTTTAGACACTGAGTTCCAATGCTTTTAGTGAAATCCTTTATGGTGGGGAGACCTCGGATAAGTGGTCTCGATATCCTAGTAGAGATTTGTGCTTCCATAGCAGGTTGGTTGTTTTGTTTTCCTCGAGGTAGGAGTTGTTGGATAGTGGACACCATTCTTGTTGGTCAGTTCACCCTGGGGATACCAAGATGTATCAATATTTGAGTCATTGGTATTGGTGATAAGGTATTATATGTTCGATAGTGGATTTTGAATCGCGGTGCCTTACTTTTCAGATAATTAAGGCGGAGCACCAGAGACCTGTAGGGTTATTGCAGCCATTACCCATTCTAATAAAGAAGTGGGATGATATTTCTATTTATTTATTCATTGGTTTTCCATGTAATCCTAGTGGTAAGGATTATATTTGGTTGATAATTGATCTAATCATGAAATTGGCACATTTCCTACCTATCAAGGAGATGACCAAAGTGGAACATCTTGGGGACTTATATGTCAAAGAGATTGTGAGACTTCATGGGGTTCACTCTACAGTTATTTCTAATAGGGATTCTATATTTGCATCTAGGTTTTGGAAAGGTTTTTAGGATTCAATGGGTTTTCATATTAAATTAATCACATCTTATCATCCACAAATGAATGGATAGATGGAGAGGTATATCCAGGTTCTAGGGGATATGCTCTGGGCTTGAGTGCTTGATTTTGGAGGATCTTGGGAAAATAATTTACCTTTGTATTAGTTTTCCTATAAAATTAGTCACCATGATTAAATAAATATGGAACCCTATGAGTATTTTTATGGTAATCCATGTAGATCTCCCTTGTGCTGGGAAGATTTGGGAGATCAGTCCTTGGTTGGGCTGAGTTTTGTTTAAGAGATGACAAAGATGGTGTAGTTGATTTGGAGGTGTTTAATCATGGAACAAAGTCATCATAAATACTATTCGGACCATCTTTGTTAGTCATTTAAGTTTTAGGATGGTGATTGGGTCTTTCTCAAAGTTTAACCTCTCTTGGGACATCATCGGTTGGGTAAGTTGGGTAAGTTGGCACTGAGGTTTGTGGTCCCCTTTGAGATCATTGGACGACTGGGGAGGGCGGTCTATAGGTTGAACTCATTATCTATTTTGACATATATCCATGAAATATTTCATGTTTTATAGATGAGGAGTTATATACCTAATCCTTCACATGTGATTAGATGGTAGGATGTTGATCTTGAGCCCGATACCACTTTGGTTGAGCAGCCAGTTCATATTATAGATCACAAGGATGAAGTAATATACAGTAAAACGATCCCCCTAGTCTAGATACTATAGTACTTCTGATAGAATATCCATGATATATTAGATTAGGAGTCATTGATGAGTCAGTAGTGGCCTTCTCTTTTTGTGGATCTAGGATATTGAGGGCTTTCTGGGGGTAGAAAGTGTTTATGATAGGGATATTGTAATGCCCCATTACCTTTATTTAGGGTATGTTTTAACCTTTGTTTTAGTTTTCCTTTTTCATTAGTTGAGTACTCCTAAGAAGGGACTGGGAGGATTCTTATAATGGTGAAGGCAGAGATTTTTTGGAATTTTTAGTATAAAATATGTAGTTTTTTCTATTCGTTGGGAAACTACACGACGTGTAATGGATATCAGACACAACCCATGAACTAGATACACAATGTGATAATTTTACACATTTTTTAATGGTTACACATAATTTAATGAGAAAATATCAGGTTTTAAATAAAAATTGATGGGTTTTTTTGTGTATGTGGGACTCAAGGATTACACGACGTGTAATGGGATTACACACCATATAAATTACCAAGGGTTGGTTTTAACCAAGAGGTCCGGTTAAAATTCTTATTTCATTCATACAAGATTCCTTTCTCTCGACTTAGAGGCTATTCCTAGGCGATTTTGGGTGACTCCCTCCCATTTGGATCACTTTGTTTAGCAAATAATCACTGTTGTGGTTGGATTTCTTCTCTTCAAGTATATAATCCTTTTTTTCTTCTTTGGTTTTGGTTGTAGAATTGTGATCTAATAGTGTTTTCTATTGATTATTTTTAGTTTCTTGGCATGACTTGTCTTTCATAGGTTGATCTCTTGGTTTCTGGTCACCATTGTTAAAAACAGCTAGGTTTCTACCATGTTGAGGTGGGTTTTTTTATAAAATGGGTTAATTTGATGAATTGAATGTTTTTCTTGATAAATTCCTTTAGGTTTTTCATTTATTGGAAGTGATAAATTATTTTAAATTATTTATTGGTAAAATAAAATGATTTCAAAAAGAGGGTTTTCTTTGAAAATGAATTTGCTTGATTTGAAAATGGGTTTTCAAACTCTGAAGCAGATTAGATTGGATCTGAAAATGTTTTACAAATTTATGGGCATGGTTTTGAAATTAATTTGGAAAATTTCACATTGGGAACCTTGGGTGCATCGGGAAAGAGGTAAGGGTAGCCTTAGTATGTGTTTCACCACTAGGAGGTAACCTTTTTTGATATTTACTGACAAGAATCGATATCTATTGGATCCAACGTATGCTTATTTAGGCTTGTGAGTGTCTAGTATACAGCTTCCCCATAAGCTAGAGCCTAATATTTGAGGTTCTTTGTCATTTATGGTTATCTATCACATGATTTTATTCATCATGGATTTTTGTTCTAGGGTTTTTATATATGGGGTTTCATCACATAGTTTTGCATGATAGGTTGTTTCATGGATATGTGTTTACCTCTATACCTCTTGATGCGTGGATATTCTTTCCTATTTTTATCACTTATACTTGTCATATTTTTGAATCAAGAATATGAATGTATTTTATGAAAACCAAATGAATAAAAATGAAAAATGATTTATAAATGGTTTGGATTTATAAAAATTATTTGTAAAGTTGTTTTGTTTTAAAAGATAGAATTGTTGCATTAATGATATTAGAACTTGTATATAAACTATGGTGGTGTCCAAATGGGATTTGGATCACACCCTACTTATTCCTTTGGGAGTTTTTAGATGTTTTATTATAGGATTTAGTTCAATTGAAGAGAATATTGTAGTATGTTGGCTTCACTTGATGTTGTTACTTATGGTTCAGGTTGGTCTAGAGGTGATTGTTGGTCACATGGGTACTTGAATTACTTTCTAGTTTAGCTTGTTTTGGCTTGGATTTTATGTCTTTTGTGTTATCTTTTCTGTTTATTCTTCTTACTCTATTTGTATTTCTTGTTTTTATTATATTTAGGACTGTTTTTTGTTATCCTATTTTACTCATATCATGTGACGGCCCGGTTCAGGCGACTTGTCTAGTTGACCCAAGTTGGTTTGTTACATTTATCTTCCTCTTCTACCTCACTTTTAGGGGAAGTAGTTAATGGATGAATCTCTCCATATTTTGTAGGGGAGTCTTCATTTTTACATCCAGAAGATGAAGTGACTCCCTCTGACCCCACTAGCAATGTGGGGCCTTTTCGAAGCTCTAGAGGGGATGGAGTGAGGGATAGAGAAGGAGTATATGTATTCTATCTTAGCTTATATGATGATTTGGGGATCTATTGGGACTCTATGGATAGAATGATGGTGTTTTCATCCAATCTTATACCACTTTCTAAAGGATCCATGGCTTTTTCAGCACTGCTGGGCTCAGTTGTCACAATTGATATCCTGTTGTTTATTGAACATGCAATTGAATCTGGGACCATGCATTCAATTTGATGGATAGGCATCACATATTCTCCATTGATCTATTTTAAGGGATTGTTCTAGGTCATTTATAAACCATTCGGGGCATTTATTTGAACAACATTGTTAATCATGGGTTATTTCCCTTCCCTCTGGTAAAATCATGCATCAATATATTGAGTTTTTTAGAATTCTAATGGGAATTTATCACCATAAAACATTATAATTTATCCATTAATGCAATATTTGAGGCATTGGTGGTATGGTGTGGGTATTGTTGTGTGATGATGCTACCATGGTCTTCCTAGTATAATGTTGAAAGTTGTGTCTTTCCAAACATCTATAAATTATGAGTCAGATACAAGGTCTCTAAAGTGTTCCTTGATATTGATTTCACTAAGATGATTTTTCTCGTTCTTTTCATAAACCTATAGAATTATAGTGGAGAGGGACAAGTGGGACTCACTATAACCTGGTTGACAAAGTGTCCAGACCAGAATGAGGTTGACTTCTGAGCCATTGTCTATGAAATTTCATCAGATATCAACATCATTTATCATGCCATATATATACAAAGGTATGATGTGTCCTTTTATGATGTAATCTTTTTTTTCTCTGTGAAAGAGATTATTGTGAGGAATTCTATAGGATCTACCTCTACATGATATACTTCTATAGTAGTAACTTCATCCTCAAATTCTTGAGGGCTTGAAAAGGCTTCTATGAGGGCTTCCTAGAGGTCTTTTAATGGAATCAAAGAATCCAAGATTGAAAACTTGTCCAACACCATCGATAATTGCTTTAAAATTTATACTTATGGGATAAAGGTCCAAACTTCCCAGTGTGAGGATGCTCTTTTGTAGGCACTTTATAAACTGGATTACTTGATGTAGGCAAATCGACCCTTGGAATAGGAGTTGGTGGTTCTTTTATCCTTGGTGGGTTAGGTTGATTAGGTCTTCTAGCACACAGAGGATAATTTTGTGACGGCGTCTCCTCTAGTCGATCTTCCAGGATGATCGGGTTAAAGAAAACCATGGCATATGTGGGGTAACATTCTTACTTCTAATGATCTTGTTGGAGGGCTCTCCCATGAGTTTCATCTACATATACAGTCTGGGTAGATATATGGTTGGAGTATTGATTTCTATCATGATCGAATCTTCCCCTATATCCTAGACCTCTATGGAATCCTCCCCTAATTATCTAATCATATATAGAGAATATGGGTTCATATCCACACTCATAATTAGAGAAGGGATCCATTAAGTTAATAACATTAATAGAACTAAATATCAACTCCTCGTCTGATTAGGAATCAGTCTGGTGGGTCAAATCTTATTGTACCATTTGGTGGGGTGGTGCCCACACTTCTGATACTGAAGGCATGAAGTATAATAGATTCAAAGAAAACTTCATCCTTGGAATAAGTTCATCTTCTTATGTTTTCTCCCTGATTTTCCTTTTGTCCATGTCATTTTGTTTCTGACGCTTTTGTTGGGGTGCGCATCCGTCTTTGGAGGACGCATAGATCTATTACCCCACATTCCCTCCTTCCAAATGTAGGCAACATCTATTGATTATTCATGGATGTTTGCTCCTTTATCGAAATGGGATGGTGGGATGTCAGCTCCTCCTTCTATGGATTCCTCCTCAGAACTCGTCACCTAGTCTGGATCTCCCTTAAATATTAAGACGTTGTTCGTGAATATTATTCCCAATGCCATATCTTTGTGGACACTGGTTAATTACATTGTTTCTGTCTAGACATTCCAAGGGGTCTTGATAGGGTAGAAACCTTCGGTCGGATTAGATGGTAACATCAGGCATGTCGGGGCATCTTTGGATGCTTGGACATTATTCAACAGTTTTCTTCCTCATTGAAGGGAATCTCAAGGGTGTAGAACCCAAGGCTTCCCATGTCGATCGCGAGGTATCATATTCCAGAGGCATGGTTCTGAGGTTTTCCTCAGATTCTCATGTTTAACACAAGGTAGGTCATGATTTTAACGTCTTACGGAGACAGTTATGCCAAAGGAATGTATTTTGAGGTTTTCATCAGGCATCTCATGTTTAAAACGAGGTAGGCTGTGAATTTAATGTCTTGTGGAGAAGGTTATTCCAAAGGTGTAGTTTCTGAGGTTTTCCTCATACATCTCATGTTTAACACAGGGTAGGCCATGAGATTAACATCTTGCAGAGACGGGTAAGAGTGATCAGAACATCTCATAGAGATGGATCAGATTGGTACATCCCTAGGGGGATCACCTAGAAGGTTTACCAGATGGATGGACTAGAACATCCAATGAGGGCAGATCTGAGGTGGTGTGTCCCATAGAGGGAAGATATCACACCGTGAAGCCTGATTTAGACACCATTGAGGGAGGATCAGGGAGAGTGAACCCTTGAAAGGGGAACACCAGGGTTTACCATTGGCTATTATTGAATCTCAGGGAGGATTCCTACATACCCTATGTATAAGAAAGGTATAAAAAACCCATGTAGTTCGAAGAGGTGATGAATCGGGGTGTACACAAAGGAAAACGACCCGGAGACATGTTGTGTCTTATGCATGGACAGTAGCCCATTGCAAGAGGGACAATCTTGGGTGGATGATTATAGACCGTGTGGGGGATTACACGTGTTTAGCTTCCCAAGAACCACAAGGGGAAGTGATGGGATGAGTGGCATGACCTTACTGAGATGTGGTGTCCTAGGTAAGAATCAGGATGGACGATGGATGGTTGAATGAAGTGGATGAAAGTAATGGGATGTAACTGATGTGAAGATGACGGTGGTATTGGTATTCAACCTTAGATAGGCTTCTTGTGTATCCCTGTGGTAGGGAATCAAAATCTGTGTAGTTCAGGATGGGGCAATGGGACACCTGAGGAGGTGTCCCGTGAGAATGGATGCATGGATGGGACCCAGAGGAAGTAGAACCTCCGGGTTGGGTAATGACCTTCCCAAAATGAAAAGGCTCAAGGAAGATGCTAGGATGAGACATGGATGATGGGATTGATCCTCAGGGAGGCCTCCTACATATCCTTGTGGAAAGTAATCAAAGTCCATATAGTTTGGGATGGGACATGGAATTGGGGTGTGCGCAGAGGAAAGCGACCCAACGACATGTTGGGGTCATGCGTGGTTAGCAGCCTGAGAGTTGGTCTGACACCACTAGGATGAACCAAGGATATGGGTCCCAAAAAATGGGACTACAACGTCTTACTATTAGTTAGGGACTATAATGGATTACTGCTGGTTGGGGTTACAATGGCTTACCATTGGTTGGGGTTTACAACAGCTTACCGCGGGTTTGGGTTTACAACGGCTTACCGCTGGTTGGGGTTTACAACAACTTTCCATTGGTTGGGGTTGAACCTCATGAAGGCTTCCTACATACCCTATCTATAAGATAGGGATCAAATCCCATGAGTTATAATGGGTACAGTTTAGCTTCATGTGGGATGAAAGAGGTGTAGAGTTTAACGTCATGCAGGACGAGGGTGAACCGACGTGAAGTGGTTGGGACTAATAGGTGATGGGCCTGAACCTTAGGGAGGCTTCCTATGTACCTTTCTCGGAAAGGGGAAAGGATCAAAGTCCATGTAGTTTGGAATGGAGGATACAGTTTAATGTCATGTGGGACTAAATTGAACTGACATGAAGGGGTCAGGTCAAGTAGGTGTTGGGATTGAACCTCAGGGAGGCTTCCTACGTACCTTGCTCAGAAAGGGAAATGATCAAAGTCCACATAGTTCAGAATGGAGGATTGGGGCTTATGTTCTAAGGAATCCCAAAGTGGGTTTCATGGTCATTGTTTTACTCTAATCTCATGTGATCCATGCTCAGTGTGAGAAAAAAGAGGCAACAATAGACCTGAAGATAGATGGGGCTTATGCATGGAAGCTTCCTAGGTGCCGCTAAGGTGCGGCAATGGTGAATGGGGATTATGCATGGAAGATGGCCTGGTTCTGTTAAGGAGAGGCAATGGTGAATGGGGATTATGCATGGAAGCTTCCCAGGTGCCGCTAAGGAGCGAAAATAGTGGATGGGGATTATGCATGGATGTTGCTCATGTGCCGCTAAGGAGCGGTAATAGTGAATGGGGCTTACGCATGGAAGCTACCCTAGTGCTGCTAAGGAGCGGAAATGTTGAATGGGGTTTAGACATGGAACTGCCCATGTGCCTAGAAGGAATGACAATGGTGGATGGGGCTTATGCATGGAAGCTGCCCTGGTGTCACTAAGGAGTGGAAATGGTGAATAGGTCTTATACATGGAAGCTACCCAGGTGTCGCTAAGGACCGGCAATGGAGGATGGGACTTACGCATGGAAGCTGCCCAAAATGTCTTCCTCGTGTTTTTCCATGAGGGAATCCCAACTCACTGGTGGGTTGAGGCATGTAATTGAAGCCTACACCTGTGCGCTAGTGCACAAGAGGGATAACACCAAGGGCGTTGGAATCAGTCCGAACAAAGGGAGATTAAAAGTGTGAATCACATGCCCAACATTCGGAATGCAGTGATGGTGGCATGATGATAGAGGATAATTGTTGACCGTGTTCAAAACACAACATCCATATCACATTAGCCATAAATGGGGACAAAAAAATAAGGGTTGACTATTGACTGTGTTCGAAACACATGACCTGACTCAAAGTGTTTTCCAAAGTCTTTTGGGGAATTGGCCCAGAATGGTAGGTGATCCAATGCGGCATGGGACCAGGCCGTTAGTGGGTTCATTCAGACATAAAGGATGATGAAGATCTGAATGAAGGACACATGAAGCATGATGTGGAGTGGTGGAATGCTTGAACGGATTCCAACGCTCTTGAAATTATGCCACTGTAATAATGGCATGAGGCATCTTATTATTAGAACATAATCCATCTCTTATTTAGAACAAGAGGAATCCTATTATTGAATGATAGGTAATGATACAATTTAAAGTCATGTAGTGAGGACTATTGGCATCTTATGCTTGGCGCATAAGTCATCACTTGTTTGGAACAAGAGGCATCCTATGTTTTTCATATAGGGTGTACTATAGTTTAAAGTCATATAGATAGGACTATTAACATCTTATGCTTGGTGCATAAGGAATATCTTGTTTGGAGCAAGATGCATCCTATGTTTGTCACATATGGTGTACTATAGTTTAAAGTCATATAGATAGGACCATTGGCATCTTATGCATGGTGCATATGGAATCTCTTGTTTGGGCAAGAGCCATCCTATATTTGTTATATAGTTTATACTATAGTTTAAAGTCATATAGATAGGACTGTTGACATCTTATGCTTATCACATAAGTCATATCTTATTTGGATCAAGAGGCATCCTACGTTTTCCACATAATGCATACTATAGTTTAAAGTCATATAGATAGGACTATTGGCGTCTTATGCATGGCGCATAAGGCATATCTTGTCTGGGAAAGAGGCATCCTATATTTGTCATATAGGGTGTAATACAGTTTATAGTCATGTAAAGAGGAATATTCGGTATAAGGTTCCTAGTAATGGCTGGTTTTGGGACTTACGCAAGAGCGGCCCTTTCTAGTGGATCCTATCATAAGAGTTAGGTGACAGGGTTTGGATGAGTTACATGAGGAATGGTTCGACTCAATGTACTCAGGGAATTGATGATGAGAATCTCAACTCACAACATATGAAAGGGACCAAGAGAAATATGTACACTCAAGGTATTTCATGGAGTTTGGAGGAGTATCTCGAATAATGGTTCCATAGGTGGAAGGTGGGTGTGTAGAAGAAAATGTTGACGTCCGGACCCAAAAGGTTCATGGTGTGATTGTCCATTTTTCATGGGGGTCAGTGATGGTAGTGAAGGGACTGGCCTGAGGGGTCGGTATCATAGCCTGGCACCGATCCCGAGCAGGGGTGCGGGGGCACAGCCCCCACTCTATGGACCAGCGGGCACAGGCCTATATACTGTTGCGCATAAGATGGGTTATATGTAGGATGGGCCATGCGCAAGATTGGAATGTATGACATAGGTGTGCAAAAAATTGGGCACAGTGGCACTGGTGCATGAAAAATTGAGCATAGTGGCACTATTTCACACTAAAGTGGGGACAGTGGCACTAGTGCGTGCAAAAATGAGGGGTTGCGCGGAATGTTGGATTCTTTGCATGCAACATTGGGGTTTTTCACGCAAGATGTGGTTTGCATGCAAGTTTGATGTTTTGTGTGCAAGAGTCTATTTTTCCTGCTCATACCCTAGGAAGAAAAGGGACCAGGAAAGGATCAAACCACTATGGGACCATGTGAAAGCAGACCCATATGGGACCTATCATGAAAGATCTCCCATGGAGGGTTCCTCTTTTCCACGCAGGTGTAGAAGAGGCGGTCTTACTCACAGTAGAGCGGTGGATGACCTCCGGAGCCCCCCTAAAATTAGGGGGTGCAATTTTATTTATAAGTGAAACCTTTAAAGGTGGTTCACGTAAAATTCCAAGCACACAAGTGGTTTTCCATGCAACCTATGCTAGGTGTGCTCGCAAAGGGGCTTTTAACATCGCATTTTGGGTGTAATAGGTTTACATGAGGGGTTGTGTGTAAAATTCCTTTATTACACATAAGATTCCATTCTTGCGTGCAATATTCCCTTTTGTGTGAAAGATTCCATTTTTTGAGCACACGGTTCCATTTTTTCATGTAAATCCATACTTTTCCCCAAAACCGTCCTGGATGGCCATTTCTAGAAGCTTGACTTCGAACAACCATAACTTCTGATCCCTAACTCTATTTGGGCTCCATGAATAGTCAAATCGAAGCCTACGGAATAGGACACACTCTTGGATCATGTATGGATGAATTTGGAATATATTGTGGATGTTTTTTCTAGTGCCAATACATTTCTTGGAAGACTGGATTTTGGAAGGTTGTGGCACCAACAGAGTTAGTTGTGTCATAGCAGAAGTGGATGGGGGAATATTTGGTTGTTTCAATTGTGCTTGAAGGATAGAATGAGTCTGGTTTATTGTCTTTATGACTATACAATCACTGAAATTTTTTGTACCTTTTTTAGTAACTTCCTTCCAATAACCCTCTCCCTCTAGATTGGTGGTAGAAACACATGTTTCCTATGCTAGTGGATTTCCCACCTTTACTTGTCAAGAGTCCATTATTTTTTATAGGATGTATTTGAAAACAAATTGTTATTGAATAGTGTTCCCCAATGTTTAGAAGAATGGGAAATATTTTGGTAGATATTTCAGACTAGTCTGGTCATCCCTCTTAGTCTTTGGTAACTTGAGCAAATTTTTTCCAAAGTCGTGATGAAGTATCTAGAGACTTGGTCATATTATAATGAATAAAATTGATCTTTAGCTCCTCAAACTTGTTTTTCCTCTAATATTTTCCCTCATTCTGATGAGACAGTCGTTTTTGTTGATGCTCAGGAGGAGGTCCCACGTGATATGGTGTAGGTTTCGGATTTGCAGCTAAGGAAGGGGCTAGATCAAATGTAATAGTGAAAACCTCTACTTTTCCTATTCTATTCCCTTGAGATATTGAAATTACTCAGGACTTAGCCATGGTCATAATGATAAAATATTCCTTTTTTTGAGACACAATGGTGAGATCCGAAACCCTCCTATGTATTTTATAGGGATGAGTGGTGTACGTAACTCGTTGCGAAGGTTCTCTATACAGATGGACAAAAAATATTTCTGGGGAAGCTATGGGATTAGGGAGTAGGTCAACCCTTTCCACCGAATAATGAAATTTGAGACCCTCTCATTATCTTGTTGTTTGTTGTTCAAGAGGTAAATGATTTTTTTTTCTTTTTTTGCATTGAGCTAAATTGAAAGGTAAACTATCAATGGAGATATTCCCATTCTACGATTGATCAAGCTATAAGACCGGTGTACCATACAAAGGCTGGCCCTTACGGTGTTTATATGAAGCTTCTAAGTTTCACTGCTTCTTTTTATATAGGGTTCCCCATCATAGGATCACAGTAGGACACAAAATACATTAAATTATACTTTATATCTCTTGAACCATTAAAATTTGGAAATGTGGGGTTCCCAAAATTTGGTGGGGGAGGGGTCAGATCTGCCCATTCAGGGTAAGGCCTCTTTTCTAGATGAAATGGTTCACACCTTTCTTATATATCTTCCAAATGAGCTATAAATGACTTAATAGTATTGAGGATCACTTGAGGGATGTTTTATTGAATAGAATCTTGAGCAGGGGCATCAACATGTAAATCTATATATGGTGTATTTACTCATACGTACGGTGGGTAGTCTATAGAGGATGGTCCATGAGGATGTGTCTGAACCAACCCTGGTTGTGTGCGTAATGGATGGAACTCCTGATTCTCACTATTGTGGGGTCTAAATATATTGTTCATTAGTTCCTCATGTTGAGCTGATGTTCTGGTTCCACGTTAGTTGTTGGGTTGATCCCCCTTTATTGAGGTATATTAGTTGGGAGTGCGGGTTGAGGCTCTATTTATAAAACATATCTGGTAGGAATTTTTCCTCTGAGTAGTTATGCATTGAGTCTCCTCAACTATTTCATTTATTCCTATTACTGAGAAAATATTTCCCTGAGTGTAAGGGGTTCAACCTCTTCGGGAATTGGGTGAAGCACAACCTTACCCTTACCCTTTTCTTTGGTAGATGCTCTATAGTGAGGTAGTGATGGAGTGGTTTAGGGAATACCCAAATTTAGAGTAAGCCTCTAGTTTTGGGTACACACACCTCCTTCAATCATTTCAGTCTGGATCGTATTATGAACTAAGACTTCATCCTCTTGCTCCTCCATATTGGCCTCATGTTCTGTAGGTTCTACAATGGTGGTTTTAATGACATTCATCGATGTGTAACACATTTTATAAATTTCATTAATCTCTTTGTGAGATCACCTTTGTTTTCACCCTCTATGAGGCCTCATCATCCCTTATATCTATTCTCTTAGAACCGTTTGATGAATGGAAATCTGAATGGAATATTTGGACAATTTTTTCATGCATTTTTCAAGAGAGGACATTGGGTCATGGGCTGTGATTAATTGGTAGGATTCATTCTGTGGTGTTCCCCCTGATCGGGAGAAGACTGAATTCCACTAAGGAGGAGGTTATTGAAGTGAAACACCCTCATCCTTGTAGTTTGGGGTTGTTCCTACTTGATTTCCACAACCTTTCAAGCCTGTTTTACTAACCTCAATGGTTGTGTTAAAAAATACCCCAACATTGTAGGCTGGGGTTAATCCTAGATTATCATGGCTACTACTGTTTCGGTTGCTTTCCTGATTTTACAGAGTCATGTCCAAAAATTGGTTGGGTACATCATACGATTTTCACCTGAGATACCTGATTCTGAATACATTTGTGTCATTTGTAAAATTTTCACTATATGATGATTGAATTCCATTAGGTGGTAGGTTTTCTCAATATTTTTAGATGTTTACTGCAAAAAAAATTGAGGGATCGCACTCTTCTATCCCGACATTAGTGAGAGTTGTTCGGGACCTTTTTTTGTTGAGTGTATTATCTATTGTAAACAAAGTCAATTTTTTTAATCCAGTCTGAGGCTAGGAAATTGTACGATGTCATTTTTGGTGATATTTTCTGATTGGGGAGTGCAGTGAAATGCAATGCTATGTGTTTACCACACCCTCTAATATTAACACGGGGTGAGGCATTTGTGATCAGCTTATGTTTTTATTTTTAAAGCGTCGATACATGCATGTTGAAGAGTTCCTTGTTGTTTTCCCAATTTTGTATGTCTTGCATTCAGGAGAGATACCAAGTCAATTTGGTGGTGTATCCCTTATATTACCTTGATGTGGCTTAGATATTCTTCGTAAGGTAATACCTTTTTCTTTTAAGTGGTGAAGAGTGTTCCATATATTGAGGCAGACATCGTGCACACAATCTTTTGACAATACCTATATAACACTGTATTAGGGAGTGGATAAAGGTTATAACATGACTGGTATGTCATATTTATCCAACTGTCTCCTCATGTTCAACATGTATTCTTTGTATTTTTATTTAGGCTCCTCAGCATAGCCCAACCAAAGTGGATTCTTCCATACTTCTTTATTATAAACATCAAGATTGGTAGGGACTTACCCTATTATATTGAAAGTTAGTCAATCAAAAGGTGTTTTAGAGAATGATCATCACCTTGGGTAGTGTTTTGGATGAGAAAGGATTTCAATTTTCATTAAGAAGGCATCAGGTATTACTATCCTCATTTTCCCAATTTTCTTGAGGTAGGAGGGATTTCTCATCATTAAATAACTAAGGGGAGGACATCCTTGAATAAGTGAAATGCCATTATGTGAAGGACTACCATCACAGCTTGATGTCTGGCTAGAAGGAGAGTTCCTACAATGTATACCCTATGGAGGAACTCTTGAGAAGATGATATCAAGGTTAGGGCCTCCTTAATTTTTGATCTTCTAGCCACGTGGAGAGCTATCATGGATCTCATCGGGAGATGGGAAATCGAGATCATATTTTGGACATAAATAAAGCCTTCATAGTGATGTTTTGTGGAGGACCTTCAGAACTACTTCTATTGTTCTTGTAATTTGGTAATAAAAGTGTGGGATCCTAATCTATGATAGATAAGTGTCTGAGGGTTTCAAGAACTCCAACATTAAGCAGATCAGGATCATAGATCATCTATTTATTTTCTAGTAGTCTTAGGTGAGGATTCTTTTTGGATTCCTTCTTATGAGTGACTAGGGATTCTTGTTGGGGAAAGTGGTTTTCATATACGAAAGCTTGTTTGGTTAGCTCCTGTGTTGTTTCCAGAACTTGCAGGTAGGTTTCTAGAATTTTGGTAGGAATTTGTGTCTACCTTGAAGTGATCATTATAATAGGATGATTACCTCCAGTGGGAATGGGGGTGTGGATATAATATGGTTCTCCATATATCAAGGGGGAATTTGGCCTATGACCCACCTAGATGGGAGCAGAGGTGTGTGTCTTCTCCGGAGTGACATGTTGATGAGTCACCCCAATTATAGGGAAGGTTTTGTGTGTCTGCCCATATTCCATTTTTTATGTTGTTATTATATCTTGTAAGGTTTTTAAGATGTGGGTGGGAATTTTTGTCTACCCTTTAACCATTTTAATAATGTGTTTGGTAACTTCAACGGATAGAATGGGGATATATGCCTATTCTGTGACTAGAGAAAGGGTGTGTGCCAATTTATGTCCCTTATTTCCTATCAGTGGATACTGATAGTACTTGGGAACGGGGGTAGATGTCACGACCTATCCTAGTGGGGGCCATTCCATAGCTCCCCAAGCCCGCCTCCAATAGGCCAGGGGCTGGTGACTAGCACTGAGTAGGCATATCACTAACATGGGAGTCATTGCCTAAGTACTTGTACACACTCACACACCTCCAAGCCCACAAATACTAAAATTTAAAAACCACCAAGGAACAAATTCATGCAGACAACTAAACTCAACCAACAAAGTACAATGGAAAATAAAGTACGAAAATTAAAGTAGGCCACAATACAATCCCACCAAAAGAAAGAGTCTGTAAACTACAAAGTCCAAGTTGTAAGCAAGAAATAGGTACTGGGACTACTGATCATAGTCGTAGGAACACCTCGGCCTATAAGGAAGCTCACAAATCTTGGTACGTTCTTGGTATGCCCTGGACTCTATCAAAAGGCTGCTCGTTTGCACAAGACATGACATGTGCGAGAAAATCCCGTGTAGGGGTGAGTATAACAATACTTAGTAAAGGACCATGAAAACCAAAAAGTAATAAAAAAAGTAAGGTACAGTCAGCTCTATATAGTATATATCCACAAAACATATAACAAGATAAACATATCCAGATATACTTGAAACCCAGAACCATAGTCTAGAGGTAAGTCGCAACGACCGCATACCCACACTAGGGATTCAGTTTGAAGATTCAATGAAGAACTCATCTGGGAGAACTCACTCTACAAGTCTGATAGCTCTAATGATTTCCATCCGAGAAGTACGTTCTTCAATAAGTTTCATGATAGATATAGATGCACTAATAGATCTGAAGAGAGAACAGATGCACTCATTCCAGGAGAACTCACTCCTAAGTGGGGAAAGATTATAATACACAAATGAGGAACACCACTAGGGCCATGGGGGTGATACTACGACTCATCTAGATACACCTACTAAGTAGAGGACCGAAATCTAGTATGATTGTTCATTTTGATAACCTTACTCTACCTAGGTCACAAGAATGGATAGAGGATATCACTCCGGGCCTCTTGGAGGGACTCCTACTCTATCTAGAAAGTCCTGCTGAAAGGGGTTGTACTCCTGTGGATAGAAATGATACCTGACCTCTAGGGGAATAATAAAAGGGGAACTAATCCAAATGAAACTTGTCCAAGGTATGGTGGACAATGATATCAATCCATGTACAAGAAGTACATGGCGTGTAGCAAGGTCACACGATGTGTCCCTTAACTTCAAGTACTGCCTGTGTGAAACGGTCTGAGTTAGAAGACATGTCATATAAAAACTGCATACACTGTGTGTAGTTATGGTCACATACCATGTCCGATTATCTGAGGTCCACTCCGTGTATGTTGGTCATGTTCCCTTACATGACTTTGACCCGTTTATGCCAACCCGTGTACCGATACACGGGGTAACCCGTGTAACCGGCCTGGTCTAGCCGTGTGGTGGAGTACATGTCCTGTACTCCACCCCATGTTCATGTATCATCTGAGATATATATCGAGTCCCACGTAAGGACCCAAATGTTTTGTGACAGTTTTCACATGTTGTTTCATCGCCTTCTGTATCGTGAAACCCTAGCCACCACAGATCTGGCCCCACACGCCAAGTTCTTCGGAGAACACGTTGTATTCTTTGTGATTTTACAGAATAAATGTTCTTCCTCTATGCTCCTCTGTTGATCTTCAATCCATCTATTCGTATAATCAATCTCCTTGAAACTCAATATCTTGGGTTGTCCCGTCATGTCAATGCTGATTTGGTAAGTTTCGAGTGTCCCATCAACTCCAAAAACATGTTTCAATCATTCATGCGGAGAACGGTCGAAGAATTATTTCTTCCAATCCGTTTTGATTCATTGTCTTCCATCGTCATCGCACCTCTACCGGGTCGTCTTGATGTAGGATCTCCAATTTGGGATTTTTGCATTGTGAAACGAACACGCAACGATCCATTGTTCATAACACTGTGAAGAAAGCGAAGAACGTGGGGTCAAAAGGGGTGAGAAATCCAAATAAAAAAAAGGTTGAAAGAACCCCAACTTTCATTCATCATGGAGTTGATCCACTCTAGTTATAAGGATAAAATGGAACAAATAAAATATAAATCAAATCATGCACAAATTAATTCCCCAAAATGAACTCGATAAAAGACCATCCTGCAAGAACGAACGATTCGCAGGTCAACCTATTCGTAGGTTGATCCACGTTCATTATTTAATCAAAGAACAATGGGAAATAAAATCAAAACAATAACCCCTACCTCAATTTAGGATCGATCACTGGTGAAGAGGGACTGTGTTGTCATTGTCGACGAGATCCTCTAACTTTATTGGCATCGCGATTCGTGAAAGGTCGATTCATCATCATTCGTTATTGAGAGGTTTCTCCAAGGGTTCTCCTCTCCACGTCTCTAAATAATTTTAGGGTTATGCGGATAACCCTGTAATTTTTTCTTAATATCTTATTTAAAATCTCATGTCACTGTGTTGATGAAAAGTTAATAAAATAAATATTTTATTTTATTTTATTTCCTTAAATGTCAAAAAACTAACTTCTTCATCCGACCCACACCGGTCGATGTTAGGCCTCACCTAAGGTAAATTAACTGCTCTGAATTCAACAGTGTCTTCTGATTTCTGATCCAGGCAACTGTTTAAAAGTTATTCCACTTTTTCAGGAAAACTACTCACATATGCTATTTAAAAGTTTGATTTATTTCAAACATTTATTTCAGGAACTCCGGACCTTGGAATTCCACGTAGTCACAAAGAATGGTCTTAAAATAATCTTATATAATATTTAAAATTAATATATAGAAAATCTGAGATATTTTATTATCCCCACCTTAGGGATTTTGCGTCCCTAAAAAACTAAAACAAAAGGATACTCAAATAGATGTGGGTATTGTGCATGAATCTGAGTCTCTCACTCCCACGTGCTCTCTTGAAGGTTCTCGTGCTGCCACCAGACACACACCAAGGGAATCTTTCACCCATGAAGGATCCTCTCCTTTCGATCCTTGATCTCCACCAGGTACTTTGAGTAGGTCTCTCCATCCTCTATGTCCAGCTCTCCCCAGTCGATAATGTGTGATGGTTCATGCACATACCTTTTCATTTGTGACACGTGGAATACATTATGTACCCATTGAAACTATAGAGTTATATCTAGGTGATATGCTACCTCACCAACTCTATGAAGTATCTAAAAAGGGTTAATGAACCTCAGAGACAACTTGTTTCCCAGGCCAAATCTCTGCAACCCTCATCGAGGTGAAACCCGAAGGAAGACATGGTCTCCCTCTTCGAACTCTAGAGGCCTCCACTGTCTGTCAGCATAAGACTTATGTCAGCTCTATGCAGTCTTCATCTACTTCTAGATGATCAAAACCTTCATGGTGGTAGCTCTCACTAACTCTGGACCCATGAGTACTAACTCTCCAGGGATGGTCCAACAAAGCAATGACTGGAAGGGTCTCCCATATAAAGCCTCAAATGGTGTCATACCAATGGTGGAGTGGTAGCTATTATTGTACGCAAACTCCACCAATGGTAGGTGGTCCTCCCAACTACAACCAAAGTCCAAGATAAAATCCCACAACATAACCTCTAGAACCCGAATGGTTCTCTCAGTCTGACCATTTTTCTAGGGATGGAATGTTGTGATCAAACGTAGCTGAGTCCCAAATGCCTCTTACAATACCTTCCACAACCAGGATGTGAAACAAGTATCGCGATCTAAGACTATCATCGAAGGGGTTCCATGAATCTGAACTATCTCATGTAGGTATAGGTTTCCCAAGATCTCTACAAAACTCTACTCCTAGATATCTAGGAATTGTTAGGACTTGGTGAGCCGGTCAATGATCACCAAGATGGAATCGTGTCCCATAGACATTAATGGTAAGCCCGTCATGAAGTCCATAGATATTTCATCCCACTTCCATTTTGGCACTTCTAGGGGGTGAGATAACTCTTCTAGCACCTGGTGATCATCCTTCACCTGTTGGAATATAAAGCATCGAGAAACGAACTCTTCTACTTCCTTCTTCATACCTGTCCACTAGAATTGATTTCAATGGTCCTAGTAAATTTTTTCCACTCTAGGATGTACTGCCAAGGGGGATGTATGAAACTCCCTCAGAACCTCCTCCTGTAATTCCATTGGCACAATTGTGTGTCCCCTAAAATGGAAGATGTTCTCCCAACCTTGATAATATCCCTTGGGATCTTTTCCTATGAATAACTGAGCACATAAAGTCTCGTAGTCGATATCCCCTAGTTGTGCCTCCTTGACTCATTACAAGAGTGGATGGGTAACAACCATTTACTGGAGATAATTTACATCCTACCTAACCATGAAGGATAATTGTAATGAGGCCAACTACTCTGACACCTTGCTCAGCAGCTGTGAAATCAATCTCTGACTAAAAGCATCAGCTACTACGTTCCCCTTCCCAGGAGTATAGATGATCTCAAAGTCATAATCCTGGAGGAACTTCAGCCATCACCTATGCCTCGAATTCAGATCCTTTTGCAAGAAGATGTACTTGAGGCTCTTGTGGTTAGAGTAGATGATAAACCATTCACCCATTAGGTAGTGTCACCACATCTTCAATGTGAAGACTACTATTTCAAACTCAAGATCATGGGCCACATAGTTCTTCTCATGCAGCCTTAGCTAGTGCGAATGATAAGCAATCACTTCCTATCTCTTCATGAGGACATATCCAAGCTCGGTACTTTTTGTGTCATAGAAAACTAATTACTCGGCACCCTCCTCTAAATATTTCAAGATCAGTGCGCTCGTCAAAATCTACCTCAACTACTAGAAAGCATATTGTCACTTCTCCTTCTATATGAAAGGCTCCCCCTTCTAGGTCAAGTCTGTCATCGGTGTTGATATCCAGGAGAAATTAGTGATAAATATCTGGTAGTATCCAGCCAACCCAAGGAATATCTACACCTCTATCACACTTTGGGGTGTATATCATGATAACACCGCCTAGACCTTGGATGGATCTACTACTACTCCATCTATTGAGATAACATTTCCCAGAAAGTGGACCTTCTATATCCAGAACTATCACTTAGAGATTTTCCCATAAATATGGTGCTTTTAGAGTATGTCTATAACCATCTGTAGGTGTCTCACGTACTCATCCTCTGATGTTGAGTACACAAGGATGTCATCGATGAAGACCACTACGAACTGGTCTAAGTACAACTAGAAGATCTGGTTCAAAAGTCCCATGAACACTGCAGGGGTGTTTGTCATGCTGAAAGGCATCATTAAGTGACCGCAGTGACATCTAAAAGTCATCTTCGGTATATCCTCATCTCGTACTTGTAACCGGTGGTAACCCGATCAAAGGTCAACCTCCAAGAACCATCGCACCCCTCTTAGTTGATCTAAGAGGTTGTCAATCCTTGGTAGTGGATACTTGTATTTCACCATTACCAGGTTCAGGCACCAGTAATCCATGCACAACCTCAAAATCCCATATACCTTCTTGGAAAACAAAACTGGGGATTCCCAGGGTGAAACATTGGGTCTTACAAATCCCTTCCTTTTCAAATCCTCTAACTGCACCCTTAGATCGTGTAGCTCTGTAGGAGCCATCTGATATGCTGATGAGGATATCGGTGTCATCCCAGGGTTAAAGTTGATATAGAAGTTGATCTCTCAGTGGGGAGGTAATCCTAGAACATCATTTGGAAATACGTCCTCATACTCCGCCACTACTTATTGGAACTGAAACCTCACAACATCTACTGCTCTAAGGTTAAGGCTATCCAACTCATGAGTGATCGGCTACACCCTCCTAAGCATGAGATCATTATATGATGTCTGGGTTTACTTTTCACCAACAAGAGAAAACCTTATTCTATCATTTTCGAAACACCGCACTCTTCGCCTAAAGTAGTCAATATGGGCATAGACCCAAGATAACCAATCCATACAAAGAATGATGTCATAAGGCCTTGATGCTGCCACCAAGAGGTTCCAACTGAAACTCTCACCTCTAAGGGTAAGATCACACTGCCATAAAAGATGTGTGATCATAGATTCTCCTCCCGTAGGTGTCTCCAAGCGTAAGGGTCAAGTAAATGGCTCCAATGGAATCTCAAGGTTTCACACAAGACATGTGGTAAGGAAATAATAACTGGAACTTATGTCTATAAGTACGCTAGCTAAGGTAGAAAAGATACAGATCGTACCTCGAATCATCCCTGGAGTCCCTGGGTCATATGCCTTGACCGCATGTAGCTACCCCACCCCTATTCCCCAGCTCCTTGATCCTAGTGCAGACCTCCTGAGGGTGGTGGTGGAAGTAGGTCAAAGCGTCTTCCACCTCCTGCAACTCTCCATGCTCCTCTGCCACATCCGCTACTTTGTGGGTATGCCTACTCCACTCTCTTCATTTGCCTCAGTGGTCCATCCACCGCCTCCCTATCAGTAGTTTGATGGGTTGGGAAATCTCTAGTGAGATTTCCCCTACCGTCGCACAATTAGCATCACCTCTCCCTAGGTTGATAGGATCCATCCTGAGAGCCCTGGACTGTAGATCCCCTATCTTGGGTCCTCCTGTGGTGTCTCCCTCATCCTGATCTTTATGCCTGATATCAGCTCCATGTTGTTGAGGTCTCTACACCTATCTACCTACTACTGACCACCACTAGTTGTCTCTACTCAGCCAAGAATCTCTTAACCACCAAATACCACTCGAAAACTCCTGTATAAATCGTAATTCATAGAGGCATGACACTAGCTTGGATGTCCCATCATAGACCTTGCTCGAAGGTCCAAGCTCTGAAGTACTGATCCCTGACCATATCCATCGAGTACCTAGAGAGGTTGGTGAACCTCGATGAATAGTCATCCACTATTAAACTGCCTTGCTGGAGCTAAAGAAGCTCCTGGATACGCACTGCTCTTAGTGTAACTAGAGATAACTCCTCCCTAAAGAGTCGCTCGAACTCCATCCACAAAAGAGTCTCCTCATCATGATTCTACATGTTCAAACTCCACCATCATCCCACTGAACCCTAAAGAAGGATCTCTCCTAGAATCACCATTTGGTATGCTAGTATCCTCGCTAGACATAAAACTCTGGTCACTGCCTCAAGCCAATCCTTATCCTCCTGAGGGTTAGGCTTGTATCAGAACCTAAGGGGTCTATATCTCTGAAACTCATGGAGCGCGCTCAGCTGGTGCTCATCATCTGCTGGTACTTTAGGTACCACGTGTTTCTCCATTGGTGGTGGTATAGTAGGTGCACCACTTGGAGGTAACGCCTGGGGAATCAATCCCTAAATCTGAGCCTCATCACTGAGGGGGTCATCCTCGTGATTGAGCTGCTGAATCCTAGCGGGTATGCGTCGCAGAGGCATCCTATAAGGAACCAAGATGTACCACATTCAAAGAGTATACCTGGTTAGATGACACTAAAGGAAATGGAAAACACAACCCATTCCTATATTATGCATGTACCATTCCATTTTTTGTTTCCCTATAACTAGTGTTCTCATGTACCGAGTTGAAAAGTAGGTTATCAGAGTCCTGGTGTATGGATACGTCAGTCGTTCGTACCAACATTGGAGTCTCTAGACTAAAATCCAAACTTGAAACACTTAACATTGTTTCCCCAAAACAATCTCACAAACTATTGGTCCTAAGGTATAACCGACCAGCTCTGATACCACTCTGCCATGACCCGTCCCAGTGGGGCATGTGCTGCAACTCCCCAAGCCCACCTGTAATAGGCCAGGGGTTGGTGACTAGTAATGAGTAGGAATATCACTAATATGGAAGGAATTTCCTAAGTACCAATACACACACACATATCTCTAATCCCAAAATGCAAAAACCACCAAGGAAAAAATGCATGCATACAACTAAACCCAACCAACAGAGTACAATGGAAAGTAAAGTGCAGAAAGTAAACTGAGCCAGAATACTAGCCCACCAAAAGAAAGAGTCTTCAAACTACAAAGTCCAACATATAAGTAAGAAATAGGTACTGGAACTACTGCTTATAGTCATAGGAACACCTCATCCTATAAGTAAGATCACAAATCTTGGTTCGGTCCTGGTCCACCCTGGACTCCATCAAAAGGCCATTTGTCTGCACAAGACACGACACGTGCGGGCAAAGCTCGTGCAGGGGTGAGTATAAAAATAGTCAGTAGAGGAACCAAAAACTACAAAGAAATACAAAAAGTAAGTTAAAGTTATATCTACACAATATATTTCCATAGAAAATATAACAAGAGAAACATAACCATATATACTCGAAACCCAGTCCTGTAGTCTAGAGGTAAGTCACAACAACCGCATACCCATGCTAGGGATTCAGTTCAAAGATTTCACAAAGAACTCATCTAAGAGAACTCACTCCATGAGTATGATAGCTCTAATGACATCCATATATGAAGTACATTCATCAGGAAGTGTCACAAGAGAGATAGACACACTGATAGATCTGAAGAGAGAATAGATTCACTCATTCTGGGAGAACTCACTCCTGAGTGGGGAAAGATCATGATACATGGATGAGGAACACCGCCAGGGCCATGGGGGTGATACCATGACTCATCTGGATTCACCTGCTAAGTAGAGGACTGAAGTCCAGTAGGATTGGTCACATCGATAACCTGGCTCTACCTAGGTCACAAGAATGGATAGAGGATCTCGCTTCGGGCCTCTCAGAGGGACTCCTACTCTATCTAGAAAGTCCTGCTAAAGGGGGTCATAATCCTGTGGATGGAAATGATACTTGAACTTTAGGGGAATAAGAAAAGGTGAAATAACCCAAACAAAACTTTTCCAAGGTACGATGGAAAAGAAGATCAAGCCATGTACAAGAAAGTACACGGCGTGTAGTAAGGTCACACACCGTGTCCCTTGACATCGAGTACTCTCCATGTGCAATAGCCCAACTTAGAATCCATGTCATATAAAAATCTCATACATGGTGTGCAGTTATGGTCACATGCCATGTCTGATTATCCGAGGTTGACTCCATGTACTCTGGCCATGTTCCCATACACGGCTTCGACCCGTGTATGTCAACCCGTGTACCGGTACACAGGGTAACCTACATAACCAGTCTGGTCTGGCCTTATGGTGGAGTACATGTCGCGTACTCCACCCCATGTATGTGTATTGTCTGAGATACATGTTGATTCTCATGTAAAGACCCACACATCATTTGAAATTTTTCGCACGATGTGTCATCACTTCCTACATCGTGAAACCCTAGTCGTCGCAGAGTTGGCCCCACATGCCGTGTTCTTCGGAGAACATGCTGTGTTCTTCGCAATTTTTCAGAATCATTGTTCTTCCTCCATGCACCTTCGGTGATCTTTGATCCATAAATAAATCCGTTAAATCTCCTCTAAACTCAATATTTTGGTTCATCCCGTCATGGAAATGTCGATTCGGTAAGTTTGGGGCATCTAATCAGCTCCAAAAACATGTTTCGATCATTAGTGCAGAGAACAGTCGAAGAATGATTTCTTCTAATCCATGTTGATTCATCGTCCTCCATCATCGTCACACCTTTTCTATGTTATCATGATGTTTTATCTCCAATTTTTTATTGTTTCATTGTAAAACGGACCTGCAATAATTCATTGTTCATAACCCCATGAAGAACACGGGGTCAAAAGGGGGGAGAAATCCAAATAGAAAAAAAAGGAGGAATGAACCCCAATATTCATTCATAACGGTGTTGATCTTCTCTAGTTAAAAGGATCAAATAGAACAAATCAAATATGAATCAAACCATGCACAGATTAATTCCCCAAAATGAACCCGATAAAATACCCTCCCACAAGAACGAACGATTCGCGGGTCAACCTATTCGTGGGTTGATCCGCATTCATTGTTTAATTAAAGAACAAGGAAAAATGAAATCAAAACAACAAACCCTAACTAAATTTAGGATTGATCTCTAACAAAGAGGGACTACACTACCATTGTCGATGAGATCCTCTAACTCTGTTGGCGTCGCGATTCATGAATGGTCGATTCTTCATTATTCATTATCGAGAGGTTTCTACAAGGGGTATACTCTCCACACCTCCAAATAATTCTAGGGTTATGCAGATAACCCTGAAAATTATGCTTAACATATTATTTAAAACTTCACATCACTGCATTAATGAAAAGTTAATAAAATAAATATTTTATTTTATTTTATTTCCTTAAACATCCAAAAACTAACTTCTTCAGCTAACCCATGTCGGTCGATGTTATGCCTCACCTTAGGTAAAGTCACTTCTCTAAACGCAACGGTGCCCTCATATTTCTGATCTGGGAACCCGTTTAAAAGTTATTACACTTTTTCAAGAAAACCGCTTGCACGTGCTATTTAAAAGTTTAATTTATTTTAAACATTTATTCTGAGTATTCTGGGCCTCATAATCACACGCCGTCACAAATAATGGTCTCAAAATAATCCCATATAATATTTAAAAATAATACATAGAAAATCCAAAACATTATAATAGAGTTATAGGTCTGCCCCTATTTTTTCAAGACTTTTTGGCTGATTTCTTTGAATGCTGCCAAATGAGGCTGCTGGAAGGCTTAATGGATGTGGACAGGTGTGTGTATTTTCCCATGGTTTGTTTCCAAATTTGAATGACAAACTTGATTAATGTGGGAATTTTTTTGTGTATGTTCATGGATTATTGTCATATTTGATTGGTGGGATTCTATATATGCTGTCAAATATTGTTGGTTGGCTTAGCTGGTGTGGGCAGGTGTTTGTTCCTACTCGTGGTTTGTAGCTGAATTTGACTGGCGGGATTTCTGGGTGTGGGCAGGTGTTTATGCCTGCTCATTTTTTTCCACTGTATTTTTTTATTAGGATTCTCTAGAGGTGATAGTGTTTTATCCTTATTACCTATTGTTAGGTCGCTACCCTTAGTGGGTTGTCTTGAGTGCCCAGGTCTAGATGACTTGCTCCGGACTTCTGAGGATGAAACCTTCATCATGTTTAGGGTTTACTATTGTATATTGTTGGCAGTGGAGACTACTAGCGAGATCCCTTTAAAATAACTCCTATGCCTTATGGGTGAGTTCCTTTGTGGCCTCTTGGTCTTCCTCCCTAAGATAAGGGAGGAGTTGATTGTTGTGTTCCGAGGATAAGCTCCCGAAATGGTTGGAGATGGCAATTAGTGTCTCCTGCTTCTGGACCACCAGTCGTCACTGAGTGGATGACTGGAGGGGTTTCATAAGATGGAGGGTCTTTTGAGTAGCCTCCAGGTTCAGGATGGTACCATTTTTGTGATACTATCAAACCAGCGCATTTGTGACCCAACATTGAAGATGTCGAGTGGGTTACGGTGTCCTCTATTTAGTTGAGTAACCAACTTATGTAGTGACTGATGTGAATATCTACAAGAACTGGTATGACTCCATTTGTATCATAGGTATTTCTTGTAAAAGGTGCCTAAAATATAGGTGAGAACGCAAATAAGAAATCTCCATCAAAGAAAAATCTCAATAAACAAATACATTCATAATTGATTGTCTTGTTTAGATAACTTTCATTTTCAGAGCGAAAGGGGCCTGACGTGTTGGTGACACTGTCATCTTGGTTAGATATTCATGTCAGGTTCACCATTTTTGTTTCTAATCAAAAACCATGTTCTCTCACTCGATGGTTGATTGTGTGGGTTTGAATGTTTCACAATCATCCGTGTTAGACTCACTATTTTTGAACGGATTCCAATGAGTTTTGTTCATGGATCTGGAAACACCCAACAGTCCCCTTATTCAAAATATCTTATGATCCTACTTTATAAAGATATTATATTGTTGATAAATGGTCCAACAATTCTTTGGTAATCACATGGTCTAGAGGATGGGAGTTTGAGCTCATCACACCCTTTTGGGGGGAATTATTGCCTACTCTGGGACTCTGTTAAATATTTAAGACATGTTCACGAATCCTTTATTCATTCACAAGTATAACATGGGTTTCCCTTGATCCAACAATTAATTATTATAATACATGGAATTTAGAATTATCTGTGTGTATTTTAGGTTCTTCATTGGTGGAGATATCTATATATATTTGAGGTTCTCTATTAATGGTACCCTTTCATAAATGGATTAGATATTCTTTTGTCATTTATTATTATGATGCTGGTTTTAAGACACATAGAGGGGTTCTCTGAGTTTAAAATCATCCTGAGAGATGATATTTGTTTTGATTTCAAGATCGGACCCATAAGATGGGCTTCCCACATATCCTCATGAAAGGAATCAGAACTCACATAGTCTGGTTCCACTTAACGGGACACATCTTGCCTTTTAAGGTCATGTGATGAGGACTAAACCATGTAGTTTAATTTCATGTAGTAAGGACGTCTAGGTGAAAGGTTCCTAGTCAAAGTTTTGTGTGGGACTTATGATTTTGAGGTGGCTCAGGGGACCTAGAAGGGATGTAGGCTCCCAATTTAGATATGACCCTACTAAGAATATGGCCTAGAGAGAAATTGGGTTGATTTGGGGTGTGGGGTTTAGACATCATATAGGATTCCTATATATCCCATTTTGATGTGAATCAAAGACCATGTAGTTTGATTGTGAGGACCCACACATATGGAGGCCCTCTGAAGGTTTGTCTCGCAAGGAATGTGGCCCTTTGAGAGGATTGAGTTGGGGCTTATACCGAATGGGAGTCCCTTTGACTTGATCCATGAGGAGTGTCTTGAATCGTGATTATTTATAGGTTTGGTTGAGGCTTACACCTAGTAGGATGACCTTTGTATTGAGGGGAATGTGTCCCTTTTATATGGATACATGGATTTGAGGACCCATGCTTATGTAGGTCCTCTAAAGAAAGGAAAGAGGATGATCTATAAAAGGATTATCTGCCGAGACATGCACTGGACCGTGTGAATTTCATGATCATAGCTATCCACTAAGCCCACATGATTCATACTCAGATGTGAGAATCAAGAGTAAGTAGAATATCTAGAAAACCGAAAAATACTTCTTCCATTGGTGGAAGAGTTAGGGGCTATGGGATAAGAAGAAAGGGATTTGATGTGCCTGTCTCCTATCCTTTTTTCGTAACTGGGATAGTTATATCTGACTACCCTCTTGTATATGGACCATAATAAAAGGCCATAGTCTTACTCTAGGAGGTATACCCTACTTCTGGTTCTAGATAAGAGAGGTGGATAAGCCACTAACACTCAAATGGAAACAAAATCATGATCCTCTCCCTCCCCTCCTAGAACCGTGGGTCCCTAGTCTTAAAGACGATGAGGTAAGTACATGGCCTAGCCCTTATATATGAGACTGGGAGGTCCCTGACACTACCCCCAGAGTTAGGGTCCTCGTGAACAAGGGAATGCATTACTGCATGCACCCTGAGGACCCTACTTGTCAGGTAGGATAAGTGTGGGGCACCTCTGACTGAAGGAATGCATAACTGAATGGGAGACACGCTGGTGTGTCAATATCCATTTTCATGAAAGTTCAGAGGCTTCGGTGGAGGCATTAATTGTTTTCCCCTCATATGATGTATCCAAAGGAAAGGTATCCCTGTCATTGGTGGATTGAAAGAGTGCTTAGTGGGTGTCTCACCCAGGTTAAGGCTTGGTGAGAATAAGGTGCTTCATGCATGGTAGACCTGGGAGGAACTATAAGTGATTTGCGCAAGGTAGACCTATGCGATCTAGATTCCCTTGGGAGATGGAAAACCTAGGAAACAATAGTTGGGAGAGTCCATGATCTAGGCACTAATTATTTCCTCAGGTGTCCCTGTAAGTGTCTCGCATAGGTCCCAGGTTTGGGGAGGGACCTTCGCACTAGTGTTTGTCAACTAGGAGGAGGGGTTCCTCACATAGGTGTCTTGTATTTCAGAACCTGGAGGGAATTTTATCCAACTATCCCCCTTAATTATCTCTTCTATTTGTTTATGGAGGGCTACTAGACAAATATTTTAGGTCCTGGGTGAAGGGGCTACACCACTAAAGATTTAAAGCTTCTTCTGTTTTTCCAGTCCTTCAAATGAGGAGCCCCATGGTCCTATTTATAGGAAAACATGAGACCTTGAAAAAAGGAGTTCATATGCACAAGTCCAATGCGCAGGTTTTTTGTGTGGCTATTGCGCACAAGGTTGGATGATCCTTTAAAGTCATGCAGGTAGGACCTACGTGAGCCTTCTGGTATGCAGGCTGACTTAGGTGAGTTCCTTTGATCCTTCTTGGGGATCTTCACCTCTCTAATACTTGAAGTGTTTTTCATTAAATCTTTTCATCCCATCCGAAAAAATGGAGTGTCAAAAAAATAAAAAAATAAAAGTCAAAATTTATGACTCATAGTTCAACATCCCCTGGAAACTTGAGGCTCATAGTGAGTAATAGCTAGTTAAACTCTTCCTTCCCCAACCTATCAAGTTTTGACAGTCCTATATCCAATCTACTAGACACACCCAAATAATAGAAGGAACTCTTATACCATTTTTTCACAAAACATCCTAAGTCATCCATCCACCAGACACTTGAACCAGCCCAAAATAAGGCTTATGGTGCTTTCTCAATCCCCATGGTATGGAAACTAGTGTCTTTCAATCATAGATACTCAAATGGGAATGATTTCACCCATATTAATAATGCTCAAAATAGAACTTTCACCTGAGATTTGGGCATGATTAATCCATATATTAGAGTTCCATACACAGAAAAAATAAATATTTTTGTAATCTAAAACAAACCAAATGAGGCATAACCAAAAATTAAACATATATAACAACTCAAAAAGTAATACATAGAACAAACAAAGATCCAGGATACAAGGAAGGTTGAATTGAAAAAAAACACTAAAAAAATAAAGAAAATCAAAAGTACCTAACATGGTCTCCATATGACCACTTTCTCACTAATCATCCATAACATCATCACACTCATTGTGAAAACAAGACTGAACCTGAACCTATAAAATAGACTCGGGTGTACCAATATTGATCAGTATAGGCAGGGTGTGATCTCGATAGCTTAGTAGGTAATCACCACAAATTTTTTATAGTTTCCTTTTTAATACATTCAAAAAAATGATAATTTAAGATGTGGTATTTTAAAAATAAGGTTTTCACACATTTTTAGAAAATAACTCATGAATCAATTGGAAAATCAATATAAATATCGAAATGTACTTCATGAAACCAACTTTTCAAAACCTTTATGAAATAATTTATTTCAAAATTTACCTTTTGAAGACCCATTTTTAAAACTCATCTTGAAACTATACAATTAGGGAAACTAGAAATAATAGAATTCAACATCAATAGAAATAACTAAGTAGTAAAAATAATAAACAAAATCTAATTCATGTAAGTGAAACAAAATGAAAAAAAATCACATAATAACACTAACAATATCAATGAACCAAAACTATAAATAAATAGTGGAAGAAATAATTAATAAATATATTTGAATCATGGAGAATTCCTAGACATATCATGAGGAAGCCCTAGAATTAATCAGGTTGGAACCATCCATCGACCTATCGATGCATTCCTAAGTCTATAACCAACTAGATTACCCTAAATTGGCCTCACCAATGGAACTTCCCCAAGGCCTGGGCCCATGCCATGCCAAGGGGGATCTAATCCATTTAATTAAGACTATATAATAACCATATCTCAATCCCCCACTTAGATTCCTAAGATCCCCATGAAATAAGTGAAAAGAGGCGAGGTGTCGTTGATAAAACATTCATCCCCATCCCACTCCTAACACCCCCCTTAAGCTAGCCTAAGGGTGTATATCTGGCCTGACAGATTGAAATCCCACTCGATCCAGCCTAAAAACTCACTAGGCCTGACCTAAAAAATCATGATCCAAGTCGGGTTGGGTTTGGGATGAGTGGTTGGTTGGGCTAGGCCTGAGCCACTATATTTTATCTTAGGTAAACCCAAAAGCCTGTCCTAGAAGCATAGCTCAATGGCCCGCCCTGTGGGCCTGAATTAGGCTTGTAAAACCCAAAAAGTTACCAAAAACTTACGGTAGGGGATATTTGAACCCAATGCCCTTATCTTCAAAGGATTCCCCTGGAAAAAATAGTACAGACATTGTGCCTAATATATTTATATGATATATATAATTATATATCTATTTTATAAAAAATATTATAATGATAATTTAAAAAAACATTATTATTTTTACTTTGATATTAAAGGCTCGATCGCCCGGGGATGTGGCCTGACCCAAAAAACCTAGCCCAATATGAAGAATCATTCCAACCTAAGATTAGTCCTGGACTGAGCTACGACACTGTTTGGGAGAGCCCAGACCATCCTGAATAGTGTCTTCCAGTCCAAAGATTTTAAGGTCAAGCCCAACCCATCCCTTCCTGAGTGGGCTTAGGACAGACCATTTTTAAACCCCTAAGTTATCCCCTTAAAATATTCGTAGCAACATAATCAAGAATATCATACACATGGTGTATTAATAAACTAACCACATGGTCATAGCATAAGGATGAACTTTGGATAATAAAGGTTCCAATCGGGCCTTAAATTCAAAACTAGTTTTACTATTTTCAAAACAACCTTTGAAAACCAATTCATCACAAGTGTTTTTCACAAAATCTATTTTTGAGGTGCCAAAGGGATATTTTTCATAAACCATGGAGTTTTAAGTTGGTAACCTTTTATAAAAAAACTATTTCAAAAACATGCATCCATGGAAACAATTTGAAATCAAGGGGTCGACCCCATTTCAAAACCAATAAACCCCATAACCACAGAAAGCATATAGGCACAACACAATTAAACAATCACATAAGCATAATAAACACTTAAAATCATAAAAAATCATAATAGTAGTACAAAAACACACTAAAATTTAATGAAGGTGTAATCCTAAGAAAAAACCCTCTTAAAACTAATGAATTATCCCATGCAAACCCGTTTAGAATTTGAGAACCTTTTTCAAAACTTTAATCTCTTTTAATAAAAACTACCAAGAACACTCATGGATACTTATAATATATAATTTAAAAGAGAAAAAATTATTGGAAAGTTCAATCATGCATTGAATGCTAGAAAAAGGGGAAAACACGGAAACACATACTTCAAATCACGTGTGGGTGTAGAGAAACACTCAAATACAAAAGGAATGGGGCTTAAAGAACAATATGAAAAATTTAACATCACAAAACATAATTATTTAGTTAAAAACCCCACCCTAGGGTTTGAATAAGAATATTCAATGGCAAGAAAAGAAGATAAAATAAGAGGAAAGGGAGAAATAGAGGGGAAAGAGGCCTTACCTTTGAAGAAACACCATGAAATCGAAGGAGGAAACCTAAAAATCGATAGATAAGAAAAGGGGATTCACCTAGGGATCCTATTGGGTTGTATCATGTGAGTGGGAGAGAATATGAGGGTAGTTTATGAAATTCAAATATTTTAAAAATCAGGGTGACCTGCACGGTTAGGCCATGTGGTTTACCTAATTGTGCAATAATTGGGCAAACCAGTCTAAACATAGCTAGGAACCACATTATTAGGATGCACAGTCAAACTAATTATGCACTGACCATGAAAAATTTATCTGTTAAAAATTATTGACCACTTTCATGGTTATCGTGCGGTTTTTACTAATCGTATGATAAAACCGTTTGCCCTGCACAAAACCTCCAAAATTTAAAAAAATTGAAAAAACTCAACCTAAAACTCATAAAAAAATATAAAAAACAATAAATAAATAAAATATAAGGAAATTAAGGGTTAAGGTGTGACATAAGAAGTAATGTTTCCTTCACTATTGTATATTTTTATGTGAATGTATGTTTCACTTTCTATCATTTTTTTTAGAAATTTTTAGAAGGGAAGTCTTTAGGAATTTCTTTACAATTTACAGGAACAACTCTCAACCACTTTGGGGTTATAATATTGGATTTTTCTTGGAGATGTATGTGTTTGTAGTCCTTTTTTCATATAATTATATTTACTGAAACAAGTTGTGTTGTTTTCATTGTAAAATTATCAACCCAACTTAGCTAAAATTAATGATAATTTGGATTTTTTTTGTAAACATGTCCACTATATACAGATAAGTGAATACACTACAATAACATTCAAATTCCAAAAATAAATTTTACATGGAATTGTTTGAAAGAAAATATTATCTGACTTAAACATAGATTCACATTATGATGAAAATGAGAAACTCATACATTGTTTTGACATTAAAATTTGAAACATAATCTATAAATTAGATAGTTTAGAAAAAAATAGTCTAACTTAAATATAATTTCATATTTTTATGCCAAAACATTGATACTTTCTTGATTTTTAGGTGTCATGTTCCATCTACAAATTTCTTCTGGTGGTGAAGATACTCTTTGTTCAACTATGCCTTGGATGAGCCATAAAGTTATGAAATATTTAAAAATTTAAATCATCTATGTGGGACTATGTTAATGAAGTTGAAAAGTGAAAACCAAATTTTATTGTATAGATTAAATAACAAATATAATGTTATGGTCTAAGATTATGGAGCACTAGTGTAGAGTTTCCTCAACCCATAGATCAATTATCACCTTATATTTCTTTGCATTAATTGGTGTATTCTCAATTAAATGTTTCACTTACATTTTCTGAAAAGTGTAAAGTGTTTCTATTTTAATACCATAGAGTTGAAGTACTTTAATAGTTAAATAATTATGTAAATATTAAATTATTACCATTTTAATGTCATCTTCTATGTAGTTATTTCAATATCTAAGTGATTACTTTGGTTTCATTTAATTAAAGTATAAGGATAAATTATTTTCAATGTTAAGAATGAGTAAAGTCCATTTTAGATTTTTTTTATTGATAGGAAAGAATATAGATTGACTGGATTTCACTGCTTAAAAATGTGGGTTATCAATCAGGAATATTAGAATTGACTCATTCTGACCTTTGATTATACTCTATAAAATAATATGTATAAATTTCATCAATTTTTATTTTGTTTAGAAATATGGAAACTCAATAAGTTTGATACTTATGTCACATGAACTTGTACTGAATGTTGATTTCTATATAAAATAGAAGATTTCACTACCTTGCCTTCACTTCTCATTGATGATCTCCTAGTAGGCATCAATAACCTTGTGTGAATATATTTATAATAAAAATTATTATATTAATTAGTTAAAATTGGTTGTGTAAAATTCTCACAAAACTGGGCATCATCCTCCTATCCATTAGTCGTGCATTGTCCTTTATTGATACTCATTGTTTTTTATTACTCGACTCCATGTGAATAATCTATAGTTACAAAGAAATAAGTAAATAGAACTGAGATAAATCAATTATTAAGTTATTTATATAAAATAATAAAATCATTATATGCTAGTTAGGTTTCATTTCTATTAGTTTGGAAAAAGTATAGAGGGTATCCCTTTTAAACTTTGGGTTTTCCTTTATCCATTTAGGAATGCTTGTAATAGTAGTTGGAGGTTATATAGTATTAGTTTTAGATATGGTGATACTACACATTTTTTCTTTGTTGATTGTAGGTTGTAAACATATGTTGGGACCATTTGTTTTTTCTTCTATGGCATGAACTTCACAATCTTAATCATGGAACGTGTTTGTATTCAATTTGAACTGTCACAATGTAACACCCCAAGATTTTATGGTATGTCTTTTTTAAAATAAATTTAATCTCTTTGATAGCTTACTTTTCACAAAACACCAAGCTTAAATGAACTCCAAAATATTATTATTTTAAAACAACCATTATCACCTAGTCGTTGGAATGGCAGGAATAAATGAGATTAACTAAATTATTAAAATATATTTTACATGTGTTTATAAAATAAATTCATTGGTTACCAATTAATTAGAAATGAAAATAAAAACCAAAATAACATAAATGATATATTTTTATAAAAAAAACATTTTTATTTGATAAATTAAATTAATAATTATTAGTGAAATATTTTAATGAAATTTATATGTTATATATTTAATAAAATGTTTTTAAATTCATCCAAAAAAATTTATAGGATAAATATAATAATAAATCCAATTTTAATAATGAAATGTTATATTTTTCTAAAAGTCAATTTTGAAATAAATGAAACTATTGTCCGAGTTATGGCGGTTAATCATCTCGATGAATAATGATTTTGTTTATTTTCCATTATCACCTTATTGGCTGGTTATAAAAGTATTATTATGGTTAAATGAGATTTTAATAATAATATTATAATATATTTAATGTTTTGGAACTAATATATAGACATAATAATAAATAAAACAAAACTAGTTCATGATGGTTAGAAAAAATGCCAAAACAAACTAAACATTTCTCGTTAACATTTTATCAAATGAATCATCCTCATACCAAAAAGAAAAATTATATATAAAACCATTTAAACTTATAAAAGTTCATTAATACCATTTAATTTCACTTGTGGAGTTTTATTTCCATTTGACAAGAAAATCTATAATTATACACAAATGAACTGATCATGAAACTATGAAACGAACACACCCAAAATAATGAAAATAATGAAATATTATTAATGAATGGGTGGTAATATTTTATAAAAGGGTCATATAAGATATTATAAACATGAATATACTTCTATAACAAATTAATAACATTATTTAAACCATTATATATGAGGTTAAAGTATGAAAAACTAAAGGGAAGTGTGAGGTAAGGGTTTCTCATCTCACTTTTTCTTCTGTGAGATATACTTCTTATTCAACACTTATTTCTTGTGTGTGGTGTATATACCCCCCTTTGATATATAATATCATGATTATAATTATATTAATGTTATTAAATGTTTCATTTGATAATTATTACTTTTATGGGTCATGCGATTCGACTAATTACAAAGTGGTAAGAAAATTATTAACCCAATTTCCATTATTTGGGTTAACCTTCTATTTCATCGATTATGTCATGATATGATCACATGTGGGATTATTTTTGATTATATTATGTTTAATTTACACTTTTTTTATGTGTATTTATAATGAATAAACATAATTGATTAATTTTATTAGTGCTCACTTCAATGATATGATATTTATAAAGGATTTTCTTTTTTTAAAAATTATCTTTTTAAAGTTTCCCATAAAACTCTATTTTTCTTCCATGCCCATGTTTTTATAAAATTGTTTCCATTTTTTTTACTATTCTATTATTGTTTTTAAATTAATTTTTACTCATGTTTGACTTTTTACAAAACAATTTTAAAGGATTCTTTTTGTCATTTTCTAAGTGAGGTTCTTTATGACTTTTCCGACAAAAATATGGAAGAAATGTTTTTTTAAACTTGTACAAAATGGGAATATTTTCCCGCCATCATGATGATTTAATTACTTAAATATTTCCTTACAATATTATAAGGTTATTTCCAAATATTTTTTTTTCTTTTATAGTTGTGTGAAATTTAAAAAAAATGTTTTCAATGGAGGGGCTAATACCTGATATTTCATCCAAGGTCCACCCAATTTCCCTAATGTTCTCCCTCAAAAGATTCAAAAGTTTTTCTTCATGTTCAAAAGGGAGATTGTTAGCAATGATAACAGGTAATTTCTCACTACTCAACAAGTATGAGTATTTGAGATTTGGTGGCAATGGCTTGAGTTCCGGTGTAGGGGGGTGGTGTATGGATGGAGACATAGAAGGAACTGAAATATGTGCACAAAGAGCATCAGTATCAGAATATACATCATCAAAATCAGAGAATAAAGCATCAAATCCATCAGCATACTCAATAGCCATGTCATAATCAAAGTTCACATGATCAAAATCATAATATGATTCCATTTCAAAATCAAATCTTAGAGAGTCTTGTTCCTTAGAAACAGGTGTGGAAGTACTCTTAGACATCAAACTAGAACCAATACTCATAATCTCCCTAAGCATAGGACAATCCAATTCCATGGTGTTTTTACTTGTTGGTTCAAAATGGGAGTTAAAAAATGCAAAATGATCCTCTGAGGGGTACTTCATGGAATCCATAACATTAAATATCACAACTTCATCCCCAAATTCCATGGAAAGTGTACCCTCATTGACATTTATGATAGTTTTTGCAGTTTTGAGGAAGGGCCTACCTAATATAATGGGGGAATGAGAACTTACCTGATTATCCTCCATTTTAATAACATAGAAATCCGCTGGAAAGATCATGTCTCCTACCCGGACAAGTACATCCTCAAGAACTCCCACTGGATATGTCGTAGCTTTATTCGCCAACTGCACCACTACTCTCGTCGGCTTCAACTCACCAACCTGTAAAGAAGAGAACACAGAGTGAGGCATCACATTTATTGAAGCTCCTAAATCAAAAAGAGCATCAGAGAAGTGAAACTCCCATATGGTACATGGGATGGTGAATGTCCCGGGATCCTTTCACTTTGTTGGCATTGCTAGAGTTGGTGCAATGAGTGCTGAGACATTCCTTCCAAGGTTGATCCTCTCATTTCCCTTGAGCCCTCTCCGATTGGTACAAAGTTCTTTTAAGAATTTCGAATACCTTGGAATTTTCTTAATGGCTTCAAGTAGATTAATGTTGATCTCCACACGCTTGAATGTATCCAAAACCTCCTTTTGCATTGCTTCTTCAGCCATCTTCTTGGTTTGAACAACCCTGTTGGGAAAAGGAAGGGGTTTAGGAGGAACATCATCAATCTTTTTCTTACCTTTATCTTTCTCCTTGGATTTCTCATCAGTTGGTTTGGAATGCGGCTTCTCTAGAGTTGAGGTGAATCCCGGTGGAATGGTAGGTACAGATGTATCATTCATTTGCTTCCCACTTCTCAATGTGATGGCACTAACATTCCCCTTTGTATTTGTAGTGGGTTGGGAAGGTAGATTTCCAGAATTCTTACTTAAAAGTTCGTGGAGGGCGGTGGCAATCTGGCTCATTTGAGTCTTCAACTCCCTCAGCTCTGAACTTTGACTCTTCATCTCATTCTGTTGATTAAAAACAATTTGCTTCAAAAGATCATCAGTATTAGAATCTAGTGTCAAAACTTAAGGGTTTGAGGTACTTATGTTTAAATTATTGAGGCATTTGTTTGGTATTAAAGCCCCTATTTTAAAAAGTCCTTTTTTATAATGGCCTAACTTGAACATTTAATCCTTGTAGCCCTTAGAATCCATGCACAGCCTGTTAGGTTAGCCACATTACAAGCCAATTTTCCCTATCCAACCAACTCTTGAAGTGAAATTGAATAATCTAGTTGAGCTTAAGTGCGGGGGAATCTATCTTGTGTTGTGCCACCACATTCTGTGATACTTTGGGTGGAAAATTAATTTCTGAATAGATGTGTTTGATGTTGAATAAAGTCATTATATTGAAAGTTGTGCCTATCTAGAGCTTTCATGACAAGTGAAGTTGTGCCTTTTCTGGAGCTTCTAATTGAGGTGGAAAGTTGTGCCCATCTGGAGCTTTCAAGAAAATCATGCTTGAGAAGATTGAAATTTTTGATGTTGAAATGATGAATGGTTTAAACCTTTCATTACTTTTCATGATGATGGAGCTTAATTGATACTATGGGGATTTAGGAGAAGACCATATTTAAGTGAAAATTAGATTAACGCAATTTTTCTTCAAAAAGAGTCAAGCCCTCCTCATTTAGCCTCAGAATGTTTCACATCTAAATCCTACCAACCGAAAGCCACAGAACAACCCTGAAAAGTTATCATGATAAACATATTTCCTTGACTCACATCAGGTAGCGATATAGAAATTTATCAAGCCTATGGTGACCCTTGTATGAGTTTGGATGAGAAAGACATTGCAAAAAAATTGACATTTGTGTGATAAGAGAAAATTCAAGCGAGGTAAGTGTTTTGTGCATGGGAGGATAAATAAAGTGGAAATATATTGAATGATATAAATGAATAACTTTAAATAATGTTTTTTATGAGTCATGATATCTTTTGTTTCTTGGTGTGTAATTGTTTGATCTCAAGGATATGTGTTTTAAAATTGGTTTTGATTTGATATTGATGTTTACTTGATATGAGATTTTGCTCAGGAGTGCAAAAGGGTAAGTGTGGGGGAGTTGATAAAACACCATTTTGTTGAATATTTTATTTATAATAAATTATATAATTTCCTCACATTGTGCTAAATATATTCATTTATGAAATATTTGGGATTTGATCATTCATTTGAAAATTTGGTGAAAATTTCAGTTTTACCCTTTATAGTGCACTGTAGTATTTCGAAGATAAATATTTTTATATTTATTATTTGAATTTTAAATTTTTTAAAAGTTTTACTAACTTAATTTTCTACAACTTTTATTCAGGAAACATGATCAAAATAATGCATTTGGATGGATTAATTGGGCCATAAAGTCAAGAGTGTACTGGACATGTCAGAATGGAGAAGCTTCTGTATTTCGGCCATAACTCCTTAATATGGTCTTGGATTAATCCAAAAAATTTATAGGAGATATAGGACCCATATCCGCACATATTATCCTTCTGGAAGGCCATCCAATTCACGCTTTTTGGTGGTCAAATGGGCGGTTAAAGTTGGAATAAAATATTTGGCCGAATTTCCACATTCACACTTGAAACCACTTGTAACCTCTCCTCCCCTCCCCTCTATAAATTGGAGTTTTTCTAATTTGGAGGGGTTAGTACGTGCATTGGGAAGTTTAGGGAATAGGAGAAGTGGATCCACTCCAATTCTCCAACCATTTCAATAAGGGTAGCTCTTGAAGCAAGGATCCCTTCGACGAAGCCTTCTTCTTCTCCTTCATGTTGTAATGATTTTGTTTGTGTAATAAACTTCTTTGTTATTATTTTATTTCTTCTCTTTTATTCTGTTTTGTTTAAATTTATTCTTCTCTTAATCTTCATATTTGGGTTTGAATTCTTGAGTAGAAGCGTGATTTGGTTATACCCATTCTAAACCTTTGCACATGCAAAACGCTTCTACGATGATTACGCCACTCATGGAAGAGTAGTTCTTTTTAGTAATCGATCGACATCTATCCTTCTTCATTCATTTATTTTGAATCAATGATCCAATTTAATTCACATAATATGATCCATGAATTGTGTTTTTAAATTACAAGAAACTAAGCAATCAATTGAACAATTAATACAAAACACGCGAGGTCGAGATTTTGTATAAATTGTGAGAGCGCGATCTTAATCGGTAATACAAGACCACACGGGATAAATTTGTAGAGTTAAAATATAATCCCTAAACACAATTAATCCTCATTTAAAGAGTGTATATGTGCTCTAATTAACCACTGACCATAAGCTATCCTTAGAACAACAATCAAAGCAGGGTGCTGCGATTGCGTGTTCCGAAGCTAGCCTAGTGTTTAAGTAATTTCATCTTTGTGGTTAAGTTAACTCTCTTAGGGTTCAAGGGATAACAAATTAGGACATCATAATTAAGTGTATATTTATTTAAATGATAATGATTAATAATTGAATGAAGAGGTAGAGTTAGATCGATTACGCCTTTTAAAATAGATTTCTAAAAAAACATCTTCTTGTTGTGTCATTTTAATCGAAATTCATTTCAAAACTAAAAACAAAAAAATATACAATCTTATTCCAGCAAACTTCTTCTAGATTCATAAACTATAACCAAACCCCAATCCTTTAAAGTAGTGTTTTTATTCTATTCTATTTTATTTTTTTATAATACCTTTAATAAGTTGTTAAATTCACTTCCTCCTTTGAGAGACGACCTTGGTCAGCCACTCTGCTGCACCTAAGTACCCCAAAATCACATTAATCATTTGAGGGAGCCCACGACAGCACTCTTTCAAGTAGTTTTGATAAAACTATTCTTTTTTGTTTTAGTAAATAGTTAGAACCTAAAGGAACCATGTTAATACTGAATGCAATGGGAAATAAAACGATTGTCCTCCTGAGAAACTAAATGTTATGGGAGTTGGAATGAAAAATATTATTGATATACTCACACAAGCTATGAATCATACATGACTACCAAATGAGAAAAGGAGGGAACAACATTATGTTGATTCATTCATGAGGTAAAATCCACCTTCTTTTAGTGGGTCTTCTGATCCACTAGTGGTTGAGCAATGAATCAACACCATTGATAAAATATTTTATGTTCTTCAATAATTGGGATATGAAAAGGTTTTCCTAGCTGTTTATCATCTGGAAGGTGAAGCAGATCAATGGTGGAATCTTATCAAGAATATGAGGCAAGAAGAATAAATTTAATCAATGGAATGGGGTGAGTTTAAGGGGATATTCCTATACAAGTACTTCCTTCATATTCTGCACACAAAGATGTAGAAGTAATTTCTTAAGCTGAAGTAAAGGGATGAAAAATCCATTGGCACATATGAGGTAGATTTTATAAGGCTTGCAAGGTATGCCTCAGAGTTGATTATTAGTACTAAAAATAAAATTGGTTGATTTTTTGGTTGTTTAAAACCAAGTCTTTTAAGGTAATTATCTATAAGAGACTTCAGTACCTACAAAGAATTTTTTTGATGTGCTCTCAAGGTGGAGATGGAAATTGGATTTACCCATCAATCTCATGGTTTTGATAAGAAAGAAAAATGGAATTAAAAGTCAATTATAAGAACCATGGGGAGAAGGAGATGATATTTACTTTATGATCAATATGTGGGAATAAATATGGAGTGAATTATCTTAAGGGAACTGGTAAATGTTTTAAGTGTAGAAGAAAAGGTCATTGGGAAACTGATTTCCGAAGTGATAGGAAGAAGTTATATAATGATGCGACTAGAGTGATAGTTGCACGAAATGCACCACCCACACTCCAGTATTTCAAATGAAAGGAGTTTGGTCATTATGGGAATAAATTCCCCAATACAAGGGATAATATGAATGATAATCTACAATAAACTCTGAAGGAAAAGGATAAAGGGAACGATTATGAAATCACAATGGATGAAGTAAATCATGTTAATTAGGGAACATTTATCCTCCTCTATTTAGTTGGGAATCTCATGTATAATTTTGTATGATTAAGACCTATGAAAATATTAGTGTTCATCCTTTAGTGGAATTTCATATGATTGTCTCCCTCTACATGAATTCTGGAATAATGAAACATCTAAGGATTGTTCCACTCTAGTTTTTCCTTAATTATTTGAAAGTATTTTTTGAATGGTACTGGTAACCATGAAAAATTATTGAGGTGATATTTTTGAAGAACACATAATTAATGGAAATATAACCCTTAATATGTGCATGATGAGGGTATAATAATGAGATAAAGAGATGTTTGTTTGTGATAATATAAATGGGATGGTGTTGATGACCATGGAACTAATTAGTAATATGATGACAAGGTGGTTTATGGATTGAGTTTATAGAATTTTTAGATTTATGGTATGAGGAAAGAGTTAAATTTTGAAAGAATTCATGTTTTCACTAAAGTTTTATGGTAATTAAGGTTATTACCATGTTTCAAGAGAATACATTATAATAATCATCACATGTTTGGTGTGTGGCAATTAATAGATACATCAAGTTGTTTGGGGGATTAATGATAAGTTAATTTTGAAAATTTTGTGACCTTCATTCCAATGTTTTTGGATTTTAATCTTTTGGAAGGTTCATAAGGGTAACCATTTATGAAATATTTTACATTTAACTTTGGAAAAGTTTTTAGAGATTAATTTATTTCTTAACCATATTAAGATTTATGTGTGTTGAATAACCTGTGTTAACCATTTTTTTATGATAATAACTAGAGACAGAAGGAATGAATTGTCATTATGGATCTTATGATTCACTAGTTATGCATGAATTACAATTTCATATTCATATCTTGGATTAAGAAATGAAGCAGAAATTGATCAAGGAAAAACCAAATAGTGTGACTGTACTTATGATATGAAATCAAGTGAGTATATATTCTCAAATTATTTTGAAATAAAATCTTATCCTATTATCATCATTTTTTATGATATCAATGACCTTTTTAGACCAATTTGGTTTATGTTTTTGTGGTCATTAGCCTTCTAATGACCATGTTCTCTATCATTATCCATCATAACTTGATAGTTATAATTCTCTTCTATGTAAATATTTTTACTTTAAAATAGTATTATCCTAATCAAAATCCTAGTTATGTGGTGATCTTCTCCTTTTACTTTCCCTCTTTTTAAGAGGGAGTTTTACTGAACCTTTTTATGATGTGGGTTTCCCACAGAAGAATTTTCAAATATCCACCTTTGATTTTTGATATGCAATTTCAAATTTGAGAGGACACATTTTTTTGAAATTATTAATTGTATCAGGATGGAATCTTATCGATTTACTCTCCAACCGAATCTCTCTCAAGTTTATGTTGTGTTCCATGTATCTCTCTTGAGGAAGTACATACATGATCCTTCACGTGTACTAAAGTTAGAAGTTATACTGCTGGATCAAAATCTTTCTTATAAAGAACAACTGATGGAGATTTTGGATCATGGAGATAAATTTCTACGAAACAAGATCACTCATATGGTTAAAGTTTTGTAGTGAAACTACCAATTTGAGGAAGCTACATGGGAACTTGGGGATCTAATGAGGTAGAGGTATCATCATCTATTTATTTTTAAGTAAAAAATTTTGAGGGTGAAATTAATTTTAAGAGGGGTAGAATGTAACACCACAAGATTTTATGGTATTTATTTTTTAAAAATAAATTTAATATCTTCAGTAGCTTACTTTACACAAAACACCAAGATTAAACGAAATCCAAAATATTATTATTTTAACACAACCATTATCACCTAGTTGTTGGAATGGAGGGAATGAATGGAATTAACAAAATTATAAAAATATATTTTACACATATTTATAAAATAAATTTATTGGTTACCAATTAATTAGAAATGAAAATAAAAACTAATTAAACATAAAGGATGTATTTTTATAAAAAAAACTATTTTTTATGCCCACAATGGAATTTTATCTTAATAAATTAAATTAATCACTATTATTGAAAGATATTAATGAAATTTATATGTTATATATTCAATAATTTTTTTTTAATTCATCCAATAAGTTTGATAGGCTTAATATGAGAATAAATCCAATTATAGGCATAAAAAACTATATTTTTCTAAAAGACAATTTTGCCACCCTTTAATGGTACACCTATTTTAAAACTAAATTTTGAAACTTTTATATATTTTATTTGAAAAAATAAAATTCAATTTTTCAATCTGAATATCAAAAATATCTTAGGGTGATTTTTTGGAAATTTTTTGAGAAGTTTTATTTTTTGATGAATAGTGAAAAATACTGAATTTTAATTGAAAACTGATTTTTCATACAAATAATTTATAATAAATTATATTTAAAATTGGTTTTAAAGTCAAAATAGTTCAATTATACATCTATTAATACAATTTGGGTCATTAAAATCATTTTCATATTGAATTTTGATATAAAAATATTTCAATCTTTTGAACATTTCTCTTTAAAACCCCGCTTTGTACCTCGTCTATGATATTAATTTTAAATATTTGTTTACTAATTATGTGTATTGAATTTGGTAAAATGGATTACATATTTGGAATAATAAATTACATATTATTTTGTAAGGTGATTTTAATTTTTAGTCGTAAAAAATTTATTGTAATAAAAAATAAAAGATTTACCACAATATAGGTAAAATAATGTAATGGGTTAAAGTTAAAAGATAAAAGCTTAAAATACCTAAAAACTACAACATTAAATGGTTGGTTTAAGTGTTTCTAGACCCTAACCATCCTTTTCAACATTAATTATCAGAAAAATTTGTGGTAATTAATTCCACCCAAATGTGTCTGGCTTTAAACTTAAAATAATCATTATTTAATCACTTAAAACCACCCCTCCTCAAGTATAAATACCACTCCTCACCACAACATTTCTTCTAAAAAGCCTTTAAGATTATAAAATATCTTCCAAACTATATCCTCCCCAATCTCCTAATTTCCATGTGCTTCTGGTCTCACAAAAAGACCAAATACAAGGTCTTTAAGGGATCCTCCAAAGAGGTGATATTCAAGAGGTAATTTTCTCAAACCACCTCTATTATTTTATTTTATTTTTCTACCTTCTCTTAACCTCATTAATAAATAAAATAATAATCACTCCAATTTCATTTATATACTATAAATTTATGTTTCTTATTGAATATCTTATATTCATCTCTTTTATTACCTCCTTTTATTCAAAGAAACAAAACTATTATCCAAGTTATAGCGGCTAATCGTCTCGGTGAATAACGATTTTATTTGTTTTCCATTATCAATTTCATGGATAGTAATAAAAGTATTATAATGGTTAAATTATATTTTAATAAGAATATTGTAACCTATTTCATATTCTGAAGCTAATATATAGACATAATAATAAATAAAACGAAACTAGTTTGTGATGGTCAGAAAAACCACCAAAATAAAACTAAACATTTTTCCATTAACATTTTATCAAATAAATCATTCTCATACCAAAAATAAAAATGATATATGGTACCATTTAAACTTATGTAAGTACTTTAATACCATTTTATTTTACTTCTAGAGTTTTATTTACATTTTACAATAAAATCCATAATTATACAAAAATGAACTAATCATGAAACCATGAAACAAACGCACATGAAACAATGAAAATAATTAAATATTATTAATTAATGGGTGGTAATATGTTATAAAATGATAGTATAAGATATTATAAATATGAATATAATTATAGAAAAAATTAATAACTTTATTTATACCATTATACAGGAGTTTTAAGTACACAAAACTAAAGGGAAGCATGGGGTAAGGGTTTTTTATCTCACTTTTTCTTCTATGAGATATGTGTCGTATTCACCACTTATTTATTATGTGTGGTGTATATAATTAGATTTTATATATAATATCATGAGTATCATTATCTTAATTTTATTTAATCTTTCATTTGATAATTATTACTTTTATGGGGCATATGATTCAACTAATTACAAAGTGGTAAGGAAATTCTTAACCCAAATTACATTCTTTGGGTTAACCTTCTACTTCATCGATTATGTCATGCTATGATTATGTGTTAGATGATTTGTTACTATCTTATGTTTCATTTCCAATTTTTATGTGTATTTACATCAAATAAAGAAAATTTATTAATTTTATTAATGCTCACTTCAATGATATGATATTTATAAGGGATTTTCTTTTTAAAACAATATCTTTTAAAAGTTTCCCTTAAAACTCACCTTTTCTTCCATGCCTATGTTTTTATAAAATTGTTTCATTTTTTTATTATTCTCTTATGATTGTTTAAATTCATTTTTACTCATGCTTGAATTTTTACAAAATGGTTTGAAAGGATTCTTTTTTTCATTTTCTAAGCGAGGTTCTTTATGACTTTTATGATAAAAACATGGAAGGAATGTTTTTTTAAATTATACGGCATGAGCATCTTTTCCTACCATCGTGAAGCTTTAATTCCTTGAATATTTCTTTACAATCTTATAAGGTTATTTTCAAATAAAATGTTTTTATTTTATAATTGCGTTAAATTTTAAAAAATGTTTTCAAAATAGAAAGGATATTTTCCTCAAGAATTATTTCAAGTGATCTTTCAAAATTACTTTACATATAAGATAACATTATTTGATGTTACTTATGATTTACTGAGGATATTATTCAAGGATATTATCCTCATTATTTTTATGGTTGTTTAATGTTTATGATGACATGATGTTTATGAATATCATTTCTTTTCCATGAGTTATGTTATGATAAAAATGTTTATGAAAATCATTTATTTACATGGGTTTTGATGTAATGAATGATTTATGTTCTTGTGAAACACATATGTATGATTTTAATTGTGTGATGGGTGGGACCTATATTTTCCTCCAATTAATTTGGTAAATATGGATAACTCATGAGTAAAAATGTTATGTGTGAACCTGATTACATGTTCACAAATGTTATGCATGAACATTATTACATGTTAAAAATGTTATGAGTGAACCTAATTATGTGTTTACAAATTTTATTTGTGGACCTGATCACATGTTCACAATGTTATTTATGAACCTTATTACATGTTCACAAATGTTATAGGTGAACCTAATTACATGTTCAAAATGTTATGTGTGAACCTGATTACATGTTCACAAATGTTATGCATGAACCTAATTACATATTCACAATGTTATGCATGAACATAATTACATGTTCATAATTTTATGCATAGACCTATCTTTCATGTCCATAAGTTTATGTGTGGACCTGGTTTCATGTCCATAAGTTTATGCAAGGTCCTAATTTCATGTCCATTAACTTAACGAACGAACCTATTTCTATTTATACATGTTCACAAAGTTATAAGTTTATGTATATAACACATTTACATGTCTTATTCCACTGTTATTATCTTATGATTCATGTATTATGAACTTCTATGATTTATTCCATGACTCAAGATTGTGATCTTTGATATACAGGGTATAATTTTAAAGTGTCATGTTCATGTTCTTATGCCCTTATGCTATGATTGATATCTTCCTTGTTTACCCTTATTGAGAATCTAAGCTCACCATTTTCTTATGTTTATTTTCCTAGGATATGAACAAAGGTATTGAATATGACATGTCAAAAGGGTTATAGTTATGAAGGGATAAGCAGGAGATTATGTATATGTTTTATGAACCAGTTGTTTTTGTTTCCAATTTTCCAAAGACACTAAACTCATATGGTCTTGAAATGGTTTTTTATGTTGTAATATAAATATTCATCTATTTAGATGTAATATATATGTAAAAAAAGAGTGGTTCATTATACACAAATTAAGTTTATTGCTACATTTGGGAAAGTAAATGTTGATTCTGTAACAGAAATATGTGGATTTGATTCTAATCTAACTGAGGAGATAATCCCATGTTTTTCTTTAGATTTAGTTGTTTTACATCATTTATGTCCTTTTTCTTCTAGTTCATTTCTCTTCCATATATCAAGTCCTTAAAAAGTGAAATCTTCCTATTTTTCTTCAATATTTTCTCTATAGTTTCTAAACCACCAAAACCAGCTTTAAAACTTTCATCTCTAACTCTTGCACTTTATACCCCTCTATAGTGGGTTTTTATGCCAAATCATCTATATTTCTAAAACATCATTTGTATTAGTAGTAGTACGAATCGCATGTGTGTACTAACTCTTCAACACAGAGTCCAATGAACTGAGGCTCTATTTTGTAAATACAACCACTTGACCTGTCCCCTTTGGTGGAATGATTTTTATGAACTCACAAAACCAATACTACATATGAAATATAGTGAGGACATATAAACAAATAAAATTTTTACCTATCACAACTAGAAAAAATGCGTATTGCCATGGTCTAAAATTGTGGCCATAAGCTACAACCACAGTTTTGGCCAAATGTGGCTGCTATCGTTGTAGTATTAGGGCCCGGACTATTGCCACAGTTTAAACTGTGGCTATAGCCTCAGTAAACCGTGGCAATAGCCTAAAACAAAATTGTGGCTGCCGAGTTTCAATCCCTGCACCTCCACTTTGTAAATCAATGTTTCTCGCAACTACATCATGGAACGCTTCATGTGTGTGTATATATATATATATTATGATATATATATTAATATAAACCATGTGAATAGCCTCAAAACCATGGTGGTAAGTCTTCTTACCAAATTTTTGGCGGTAAATTTTTTTCTCACGGAAGCGCGAGAACCCTATAGCCACGGTTTTGGAAAACTGTGGCTATAGGCCTTTGAAAAACATTATCCTATAGCCACGGTTTTGAGAATCGTGGCTAACCATGGCTATAGCCACAGTTTTTAAAATGGTGGCCATAGGCCACAGAAAACTGGCCTATAGCTACGATTCTAAAACTATGGCGACAGTTTTAAAATCGCATCTATAGGTCTGTGACATTAGCCACTTTTTCTAGTTGTGTATGTTATGAAAATTACACAACCCTTGAAACTTACCAAAAAGGTTAAGAATGACCCATATACTATCTCATGATTTTTGTATGATGACTTTGTAGATGTCATAAGATATCGATGAATACCATGTGACCATGCCAACTCTTTCATAACTTGATGATTCGATGTGAAATGTATAAAACCCCAACCAAGATAGTTACCACTCCTGGGGGGAAATAAGGTTTCACATGTGTAAAGGCATAACAATACAGTCGTGTCTTTATAGTCCAATATGTCCCTACCTTGTATCACCTCTACAATAGTTGTCCTAATTTCACTCTGAGTTATAATCTTTCCACATTTACAAAATCTTCTCATTGTCAAGTGTGATTTTTTAGGTTTCAATGTGTAGCATTCGGTTATTATGGTTGATCCATCACTATGCCATAAATGCAGTGAATAGTTTCTTCTAAAAATTATGCCTCCTATCCACTGATGTTGAATGTATTCATTTGTACATTATATAGCTGAAATATATATGACACAAAACTATCATACTTTTTATAGTCTAAATAAGAGAAATTTACCTTTAACAACCGATTAAACAAATTCTAGAAAGGTGTTTGTTTCAATGTTGTCTTGTGGTTATTAGTAAGGAGAGGGATAATTTCCTCTATTAATTGTTGAAGAGTTTTCATGTCTGAATAAAAATAGGGTGTGCTTCCACTGTAGTTTTTTTCCACCTGTATATCTTTATAGAATAAATACATTAAACATAATGATACACATGAAATTTGTACTTAAATTTTTGAACTAGAGATTTGGTAATGTGAATTTTCCTTACAAATATCCCATATGATATTTGTACTATGAATTTACCAGAGAATATTTTCCCTATGAATCTCCCATAAAATAATGGAAGTACAAATTTATTAGTGGTGATTTTCACTACAAATCTCGCATAGGATATTTACCCTACGAATCTCTCAGAGGAGATTCACACAGTGAATTTCCTAGTGAATATTCACACTGTAAATCTACCATGGGATATTTACACTATGAATTTCCCGTGAGTATTTGTACCATGAATCTCACATGGGAGATTTTCACTATGAATTTCCTAGAGGACCTTGTGAATCTCCCATAGAATACTTTCACTATGAATTTATGAAAGGATATTCACCCTGTGAAACACCCATATGAGATTTTCATTATGAATTCCCTTGTGGAGATTTTCCCAGTGAATCTCCCAAAAGAGATTCACACAAAAAATTTCCCAGTGAAAATTTTCACTAAAAATATCCCATCAGAGATTTTCATTATGAATTTATCAATGAAGATTTTCACCATGAATCTACCATTGGATATTTACACTATGAATTTTCCAATGGTCCCTTTGAATCACCCATGAGAGTTTTTCACTGTGAATTTCCCAAATGAGATTTCCCCTATGAATTTCTTATAGGTTATTTTCATTATGAATATATCAGTAGAGATCTACCCTATGAATCTACCATGAGAGATTCGCTCTATGAATTTCTTAGTGAAGATTCTCACTAAGAATCTCCCATAATAGATTCACATTATGGATCACTTATAATTTTTTATACCAAGATAAACGATTACTATAAAATTCCACATTGGATATTCTTAATGCAGATTCCCTTTCAATGATCCTAATCAATTCAATCATAATAAAAATACCAGTATAAAATATTAGGAGTATTATCACACCGGAGTTTTAAATTCATAAAAGATTACAACCCAGTGCAATTTTTTATACCAAGATAAACAATTACAATAGAATTCCACACTGTAGATTTTCAATGTTAACTCCCTGGAATAATTTTCAATGATAAAAAATAGTTAAATCTTTGTAAAATTATTAGCACTCAAATCCAAGAAAATTATTATATAAAAGTTTAAAAATTATGGATGGTTATCGTACAACATTTACTTTCTATATTAAATAACAATAGTCAATTATTACATGATTTTAATCAAAACTATAACCATCAATATAAGTATAACCGCCACAATTACACCCACACACAACAACTTCATCCTTAGTCCATCAACTTCAGACATAATCTCCAAGACCTTATATTGCATGTTCTTAACCACATTATTGCGTTCCATTTGAGACTGACAATCAACCACAAAACCTCATCTTTCATATACCTATTTTAATGGGTGGTTCTAACCACTTGAAAAAATTATATTTCTCTAATTGATAGGTGAAAAGTAATATATCTGTATTTTATTTAGTAGTTCATATATTCATGAAAGCCTTCTTTCCATAGTTATATTTCTCACAATGTGCTCTAATCGCAACACTAATATAACTCTAATAAAGTATAAGGACAATTTTTAGCAATAGGTCGATTCTCAATGATAGATGAATATAAATTCTCTTTGTATTTAATTTTTTTTTTCAATACATAATTTGAATAGGAAACTGTATTCTATGTAGTTTCATGAAAATTTTCAAGAATAGTATTTTTATGATACATTGTTTTAGAAAAAAATCCAAACTATAAACTATAACTGAAACATTTATGATTATAATTAGAAATAAAGATTTTGCAGTTTTAAGCATGAAGAAGCATTTTTTACAATATTTTAGCAAAAACGTTTCCATATACATCTACTTTTATTGAAAAAAGTTAATATATAACCATTATTAATAATAAATCAAAAATATGACTATATAATTCATTGGTTCTTACTGATAATAATGATGTATGTAACTACTTAGTTAATTAACGAAAGATGATAGCCATATTGTTGATTGGAGAACAACGAAACCCTACAACTCTACCAAAAAACCAATTTGTGGTGACAAAGATTGACGGTCACTACAGAAACCAATTTTGTGGTGACAAAGAACCATGATGAATAGAAAAGAAATGGGTCACTGGGACGACTGGTTGGAGGGAGAGAGATACAAAATCTGATGAAATCTGGATTTGGGTATGTGTAGATTTACCTAACCTAATTCCCTATCTCTAAGGGTAGTAAAACTAAAAAAAATGATTTATAAAAATGCCTAGAAAATAAAGGTGGTGACATGTGTGTAGTAACCATGCCTATTAGTATGGAAATGATATTTTATTATGAAACATTATTAAATGTATTTCACAATTATGATAATAGTGATGACTCCTTAATTCCCAATAAATTCCTCTCATAATATCTGACCTTCCATATACTTTGACCATTGGTATTCCATCTGTTGGATTAGACATTGTAGGGATTAATCTCAACCATTTGATCAAATTCCATGTACTCTATATATATGGTGATATGTTAATGAAATGGATAGAACTTCTGTCTCTACATTATGTTCTTTTCTTTACTTCATGTATTTATCTTGTATTTGTATTTCTATTTGTCATTTTCATTTTCATGTGAAAATTCAATGCTCGCTTCATCAATGATGTGCTTCACCTACGATCAGTCTTAAATTTCCAATTTTGAAATTCTTCACGATTTCAATCAGCGTTCGGTCAACTTCAAAACACATTATCAGCACAATCGTTTTCATCGTATTGCACATCTTGGCAACGTTATCATCAATAGTTATATCAACAAGTGATTATTATTTTCTATATCATATTCATTTTACCCCTCTTTATAACATTGGAAAATATATGAATTATTTTCTTAATCTTTTGCTATGGAAAATATAATGTGCTCCTAAAGAGTTGTAATGACTCTCAAATGACAAATTTCACTTCATTCATAGAAGATAATGTGTCTAATTAATAACCAATGTGGATGATGTCGAGAAAAACATCATTCATCAAATGAAAAATGATGCCACCGGAAGTGGTCAAATAATGAACATCACATATCTTCCGTACATAAAACCGAAGCTTGCTAATCAGTGATGAACATCGCGTATCTGTCGTATGTCAATCCGAAGTTTGATGATCATGCCACGAACCATGAAATTTCATATATCTTATTTCTTTTTACACCATGAAGGTGTCACTCTTGATTATGATGTTTAAATAATCATGATGGAGATGATATTTATTTTATTAATACACATCCCCTGAAGTTGATAAAATTGGTGAATTAAATATTTATGTTATTGTCTTGAAGACACTGTAAAAATCAAACAAATAATTTTATTCAATTCTCTAGAGTGAGTGGAAATATTTATTGAATTTTTTTTATTTAATTCCCTAAAGTGGATGAAAATATACATGATTTTATTTGAAATCAAGTTCAAGGTGAATATGATGTTTTGCAGATCATCATTTTTTTGTATTTGTTTATAACAAATAATAATAATATAATCACTAAAAATGGTTTGATGACAATAAATATTTATAGAGCATAATGAATTTTATTAATATTTATAAAACAATGCATCCTTGTATGATGATATAAAAAATAATTTCCTTTGACATTACGATTGAAGGATATCTTCATCTATCAATTATTGTTCTCGCAACAACAAAATTAAGGGGAAAAAATAAAATAAAAAATAAATAAAAATTAAAAAAAATATTATTTATCATGTTCTTATGGATTACTAATATTATCTCAAGTAATTCATTCAATTTTATCCCCTAAATTGGATTATATTATTCTTCTAGTTCATAAATGAGATGATTGAATTACATAGTTTTGATAATCTTATATACTTTATGAAAATGATTTTACTACCTTAAGTGGTTAAAATAATGATCATCATAATCAATAAAATTAGTATTTTATACAAGATGATCGTTGTTGATAAATAATGAATTATAAATCCAATGAATGAATTCATTCCCCGATGTGAATGTAGTTTTAATTACTCTAGTTTATTCCTTGAAATTTTATCATAAATATTTGAGAGTTGATGAAGTTTCATCAAATGATTTCTCCTTCATTTGGTAAAGTGAATGTTGTTATTCAATAAATTTTAATTTTGGATGGCAATGAGGTGTGTGTTGTGAATCCAGAAGATTTTTCCACACTCATCGGCTTCAATAGACGTGGGGGCTCTGATACCAAGTAGATGCATTGTAAAACAATATTTAGGATATAAGTTCCAAAATATTTGGGCTAGAGGTTCCAAAATATACAATAATCCACTCGGTGATGGACTTAACCCGTCATGGTTGTATCATGAATTCATAAACCACTATAAGTGGAAATTATAATGACAAATATGAGTATTCACAATGTAAAATTGAAAAGATATTATATAAATCGGTCTTAAAGAAAAATATTAATGAATATTGTTTTGAATAAATGCTTCAAAAGAACTCATATATGAGTTAGTGTATGCTCATGTAAGTACATTTACCTATAGAGGAATTTAATTAACTACTCCAAAAGAGAAAAAATATTCCTATCTGGTAGTAAAAATTCTTAATGTTTTGTTATATCTGAAGTCTCGATGAGATGTATGAATGGTATTCTTGAAAATGAATATCACATGGAGACATTGGATAAAAGAGGTACCTTGATATGTAACAAGCATTCGTAAAAAGTGATTATAAAGAATTTGTTATGTATAATCAAATCAATAACTCTAAACCATAAGTTTCTCGATCCTGGCACTATGAATATATGACATGATGGTTTAGGATATCCATGATCAATTATAATGAAATATGTTGATTCAAGTATGCATGAGCATCAATTTGTTGATAACATAGTAAACATCCACCAGGGGGGTGATGAATCTATTTAATGGATATATGTCTACTGAATTATCAATGAATTCATTCTCATTTGGCTATTATGAATGCCCCCTGTATAATAATTTACCATGAGTTACTGGTTATTAAGGCAAATATTATTGAGGTAAATTATTTATTTCATGAGTAGCTATTTTGGAAATGAATTTCCCATGTATTTATGATGAACAAATTATGAAGTATATATGGGTGTGCCCACATACCACATGATCCATTTAAATGCTATAAGAAAGATGCATCTACTAAATAGTCACATGTGATATTAGCTGTTGGTAAGTATATATTGTATGTTATGCATGTTGATTAAAATAAATATTGAGCAGCACATACTACATACAAAATGGTCATGTAGAACCATTAACGTGATGCTCACAACACTTACGTGAATGTAAAGTGTTTAAAATCAATAGTCTGATTATACACATCAGATGTGTTGTTGAACTGATTATATAAAATCATTGTTCATCATGAGTAGAAAGAAATAAATATATTTTCCCTTGATGCGGAAAATGAATATATCGACAACATTATATCTTTTTAGATATAGTCCCTAAAGTGACATTGGTACCAAAAAAATTACGAGATCTCAATCAAATGTTCTTGATGATATATTTTCTTTGAATGATTTTAAAACTCATCAATGACAATAGATTTTGATAGATGTCGACATCACAATAATTGGCCAAAATTATTATAGGAACTTATGATATGTTCGACGTATAAAGTTTTGGATTGTTTATCAAAACTACCAAGACTATTGAATACTGATGATCTTATTATAAGAAATATTCTTCCTTGTATATTTGGATAGTTATATATGAATCTCCAAAGGGTTCAAAATGCCCAAAGCATATTCAAAACTATGAAAGTTTCACCCAATATGATAAATCTAGGGGTGAATTGAATAAGATGTATTTCATGTATCCATATTAAGTTAAGGAAGAATGTAAATTGAATTTATCATCCCATGGTTTGTATGAAACATTTTAATCATCATATTATTAAGATGTTTTGAAAAACATCTAAACTCTCGAAGAGTTTTCTAAAATCAATGACTTTTTTATGATGAAATTATATGGAATGTCCTTAATTTTGAATTAATCATCCTGGAGATGAAATATTAAATTTTGGAATGATTTTACCCTTAATTAATAATTAAATCTATTGCTTCCAAGAGTGATATATTTCATATATGAGGGGTTAATGAAAATTTTATTTATCCCTGAAAGATTAAATATAAATGCACATTTTTTATCCCGCAAGGATATGCATGTACATGTGCGTATGTACCTTGTAAATAATAAGAAATCATATTACACTGTAAAGTAATGTTCTTCCCTGTCAATTGAAATCTAAAGGGTATAAATTATTATTATTCTAAAATTCAAAACTGAATGTTTTGACTATGAATTGATCATGAACATTATATGAGTTAAATGATGATCACTATGAGGGGGAGATGTAACAATTGTACTCTTTTTTCCTTGGTCAGGTTTTCCCATTGAGTTTTATTAATAAGGTTTTTAACGAGGCAACACTCTGAGTACTTGATGTAATTGTACTCTTTTTCCCTAATCAAAGGGTTTTCCCCTAAAGAGTTTTTTTTCTGAATAAGGTTTTTAATGAGGCAATCATATACCATAAAAGATATCCAATGGAATGTTATAAATTATTATGGTTATCTATAATTAATGGCAATTTGTTGTCTTCCCCATGAGTTATAATCTTCAATGAGACCATTTATTATTACCTACGGTCTCCCTTCCATGTACCGAAGACAGAATTAAATAATAATATTAATTGATGTCTTGAAGACACAATTAAATGATACAATCAGGTGGAGTTGAGATGCATTCTTTTTCCCTTCATCAGGTTTTCTCCCAATGAGTTTTCCTGGTAAGGTTTTTAATGAGAAAGAATGACATGAAATTCATTTATTTTGGCTTCACTTATTTTCCCCACATGGTTTTTTTAAGTGAATATTAAATAATATTCTATGAAATTATGACATTCAAGTGGGAGTGGTGTGAAACATTATTAAATGAATGTCATAATTATGATAATAATGACGACTTTTTAATTCCCCCAAAAAATCCCTCGTAATGGCCAATCTTCTGTATTCTTTGACCATTGAAATTTCAGTCGTTGGATTAAATATTGTAGGGATTAATTTCAATCGTTGGATCAAATCCCATGTAATCTATATATACGGTGACATGTTAATGAAATAGACAAAACTTTTGGTTTTACATTGTTCTTTTCATGTATTTTTCTTGTATTTGTATTTTTATTTGTCGTTATTATCGTCATATGCAAATTTAATGTTCACTTTGTCAAATATGTGATTCACCTGCAATGGGTCTTAAATTTCTGATTTGGAAATTCTTGATGGCCTCAATCGACATATTTTATATTTTTATCAAATGATGCACATTAAATGAGGGTTTTTTACGTATTAAATTATATTTTTCGGCTAAACGCAAGCTTCCATAGCGCGGTTGGAGCTCGACTGTCCGTTGCTATGGGTTTTACTCGCACTGACTTGATCGGCGAGTCGTCAAACGATCTGATTTGTTGTTGTTTTTTTTTTTTTAAATAAAAACTAAACCCGTATCTTCTAAAGCAAGATGTTTCGGTTTCCCGGTTTCACCATTGCAGAAATATGCGAACCGTCAATTTCAAATTGACTTGCATGACTCTTTTGACATCTTCAGGGAAGAATCACGAAAACTTCGACAAATTTGACACATTTCTAGGGGTCATGGAACACACGAGGAGTCCGCGAGCTGCAGCAAGGCTGTTGTTGCCTTTAGACATCTGGCTGGAACTTATACGGTTCAGGGTGCCCTAATCGCTTTCTCTAACCGTGTTTGGTGATTTTCTAATCGATATGGTTATTTAAACGGACAGTTTTTCCCCTTCTGTATTTGAGTGGGTTTATCTTCTATCGATGTTTTCTTCTTTTCCTCCCTCACTCTTGAGCTATGCTCTATGGATCAGGCGTGACGTTCAGTATAATTGAAAAATGAGGTTTCACCATTAATGGGATGGTTTCTCCACTTTTTTCGGCACCTTCATTAAGAAACCAGGGCATCAAGGAAAGTGCAAAATACTTTGCCTCCTCAGAGCATCATTCCCACGTTTGCGTCCTATCTTCCCCTCACTAACCCTATGACCCGACCCGTGTCCATCCACAGGAGCTCTTTCTTCTTGCGAAGGAGGTTCAGAAGCCCCATCATCCGAAACAATGGTTTCCTTGATCAGGCAAATGAGGTAATTCACAACATTGCTGTTCCACAAATGCAAAATGCGCTGTGGTTTCATTTAGAAAACACATGCAAGCTTGCATTGTTTATCGTTCTAACACAGATTAGGCTTTGAATTTTAGGGATTTCTATGCTACGAGTCTAAGAAAATAGTAACCGTATTTCTTTTCCACTTTCACAACGGGGCTTGCTGTTATCTCATCTTGCTATTTACAAGTATTTATTTCTGCATCAGCTCGAGATATGGCAACCCAGAAGACAAGAACAAGGAACAACCCAGCACTTATAAAGATAGAAAGGCATCCTTCCAGAAGAGCCAAAACTTTAACAGAGGTATGTCTATTTTGAAACTAAAGCACAATATCTAACTTTGGAAGGATCGATGCATTCATTTCACCGGATGAACACTTTTTTTCAATTTCCTATGCGTTCAATGGGTCGTCCTCCATGAGGTGCAGCAAAGTTCAGGCAAAGCGTGAAAAACTATTTTTTTTGTTCAAGTTGCAGATAAAAAAAAGGGCTGGATGGGTTGGTTCAAGAGATCTTTTCGCCAGAGTGGTCTTGATGATAGCAATCAAGTTGAGTACGCAGCTGCGGTTGCAGCAGCTGCAGTTGCTGTTGACTCATTTGGGAGATCAAACGCTATGGATACAATGAAACCCATGGATGGCTCTAAAGTCACTCTGGGCAAGGGGAAGAGCAAGCAAGAAGACACAGGTGTGACCCAAGAACCTCAGCGCACATCCAAGCAGTGCTTTTCTCTACCCCTCGGCATGTTTTTGGTCGCAATTTGCGTTTTCATGGAAACTGCAACTTTCCCTCATTCAAGAGAGACAATGGAGGGAAATGTTAAAAATAATAATGTGAAGAATAAATTAAATATTTTTTTCAATTTACTTTTTAAATATTATAATATTATACAACAAAAAACAATCCTTGAACCCAATTAAACAAGATCGGCTATATGAATCAAATATTGCCAAGATCTATTGAAAACCATATTTTCATTGAAACCATTTAGAATAAGATCATCTTTAATGATTTGTTTAAAGTTCCTTTTAGGTCTCTCTACTTTTTTTAATAATTGAATTTGTCATTAAAATTATAATATTATAATAATATTTATTATATATATATATATATTTAAACATAATATAATATTTATTATCATATTGTTATTTTAATTATATTAAGTTACTTTCCATCCGAAACCAAACACTATTTTTTTACGTTCATTTGTCTTGCTTTTTTCAGCATTTGTTTCATTTCCTTTACTCTGATTTGATTTTTGTCAACCAAATTGAACAAGGGTCCATTTGGTTCGCAGAAAATAAAAGAAATGAAAATGAAGAAATGAAAATGAAGGAAATAAATGAAATGGAAAGTAAACTGTAACATTGTTGTTTCCTTTATGGTCAGTTCCCCGTCACCTTCCCCTGATTTCAGTCAGCCAAATGGGTTCTTAGGATGCCTTTGGGTGAGCGATAGAATTTTCAGATTCTTTTAAATCCCCCCCCCCCCCCCCTTTCCCTCTATTATAATTCCGACTATATTGGATTAACAATATGACCCATGCCTTACTTGGTCATGGAACTTGAACTTGAGTTTTTTTTTTTAAGATACTAAATTTATCCACCTTCACTTCATTACCAGTCGAAGCTTCGAGGAGAAGTTCTGAAGGTGCAGGTAGGATGATGCCAATTAACGAGGGGAACCCCAAAAACAGCACTGCCATTGATACTCCCTTGGTCAGGAGAGATTTATCAACAGCCGGCAAGGTACCAGAAAAAGATGCAGGGCACAGCAGAACTGGGAAGGAGGAAGAGATTGGCCATCGTAATTCAACCAACCTGGTAAAAACAAAAGCAGATGCCTGGGAGAAATCTCAGTTGAGTGACATGGAACAGAGGTAATGATTAAGGAACCATGAAAAACGCTGGAATATGAACTGTTGGATTCTACTGAGATGGACAGGGATTATTTGTTATTGTTCTCCCACTAATATGAACAAGTTTTAGGTACGAGAAGTTGGTGGCCAAAATCGTGTCCTGGGGAGAACGCAAACGGGCGAAAGCACTACATCGAAACAGCAAGATTGAGGTGTGTTTTTGGCTGCCTCATCTTATCAATTCCTTGGGCTTTCCATGCGCCGATTTACTTTTGGTTTTCATCATGGTATGAATTAAATGGAAGAGTAAGAATAAGTGTGCATGTTTATTTGCTCAATTAAATAAAAATAAAAATAATGATGTTGACCTGGTTTTAAAACAAAACCTTTTTATGCTTTTAAAAATAAAATAAAAAATATAACTGGTTTTAGGAATTATTTTTGAAAAGATAAAAATATTAACTTGTTTTCAAAACAGCATTTTATTGGTTTTTTATATTTTATTTTTTATAACAAATAAAATTAGGTCGATAAACAACAATGCAACCGACTTGTCTATCCATGCACAGCTCGAAGGATGAGTGACATTTTGATAATATGACTGGGCTTTTGCTCCAATGTTCTGAACCGATTCTGTTTGGCCTAACTTGTCTACATTAATATTCTTATTACATTACATTATATTTTTAAATGATACATAATCAATTGTGTGTGCGTGTCTACATATTTCTAACCGATATATAACCGAGTCAAGCAAGCGTGCTGGAAAAACTCAGGTTATCGGATTGGGCTGAAAAACGGTCTCAAAAACGTCGATCAGCTGACGATGCCAAGTCGGATGAAAAACATGACCAATTGGACCAAGTATAGCAAACCTAAAAACTCAGTTTGCCAATAGGATAGGCACCCCTAAAACCCAAGTCATCGGATTAGGTAACACAAACATTTCCAAAAACTTGGGCTGTCGGATTGGATTGGATTGGATTGAAAACTCGAATCATTATACCTGCTCATGCCAAGTTGAAAACTTTTGTCGTCAAACCAGACCGAGATCTGGTCGTGCAAAAAATTCAAGTCTTTAAATTGAGTTGTGGTGACTCGAAAATCCTGTTCATCGAACGAGATCAGGTCAAGCCAAAAATTTAGGTCTTCGAACTGAGTTGGGCTTGGTTGAAAACCTGGATCTTTGGAGCAAGTCATGCCACTCATAAGTTGAAGGATCAAATTGAACCAACCTGAAAATCCAAGCTGTCGGATCGGAGACCCAAAAACTTGAGTTGATGGGCCGTGTGTCAAACTCTGGAAATTGGATTGGGTCGAACTGACATAAAAAGCCAAGTCGCTAGACCATTATCCCAAAAATTTGGGTTGTCGAACTGCGTCGGGTTATGAGTTGCCTTATCGCCCAGTTGGATTCAGACGTTTCAAAGACCCGTGTCATTGGACCAGGCCGTGCTGGCTCAAAAATCCAAGTTCTGAAAGCCTGAAAACATTGGTCACCAGATTCTGCTCCTCTGTCCCCAAATTTGGGTCGTCGGATCAAGCTGAGCCGCTCCAAAAACATTGATTGTCAAAGCAGGTTGAAAACCTGTGTTGCTATCAGGTTATTCTATCCAAAAAACACGTGTTGATGGATGAGGTTGAGTTGACCAGAAAACCTGACTCGCTGGACTTGGTGTTGACTCTAAAATTTGGGTTGGCTAAAAAATTCAGATCGTTGAACTTGATGAAGTCCACTTGAAAACCTGAGCTTCTAGGTTGAGTTGTTTCAACATGAAAACTCGGTTGTCATTCAGGTCGGGTTGGGCCGATAAAAACTTTTGGGTTGTCCGATTGGGTTGGGATGTTTCAAAAACTGTGACTGTTGAACTGAATTGTTTTTTTTTTAAAAGGTTGGGGTCGAAGGTTCAATTTATTATTTAAAGCAAAGACCTCTTTAGACTGGGTAGAGGGAGACCCATTACATAGTCCGAAGGTCCAAGGTCAAGTGACCTGAATACAAGGCTTGAAAGCCCATTTTTTTTCCCAAAGTACCCCTCAGTGAACAGTACTGCTACAGTACCCGCGCTGCTACAGTACCTGCTACAATACAGCCGCCACTACGGTACCTGCAACAGTCCCTCCGCCGCTACGGTGCCGCCGCTCTGTGCTTGACTTCGTAGTTCCGACTCGAAAAAACTGTGTCATTGAACTGGTCTAACTCAATCCAAATATTGGAGTTGTTGCGTCGGGTTAGGTTGTCTAAAAAGCCTGGGCCTTCAAAGGAAGTTGGCCCGACTTGAAAATCTGGGCCGACTAAAAAACTCAGGTCGCTGAACCGTGTCGTGTCAACTTGAAAACTTGAGCTGTTAGACCATGTTATTCTAGTTTGAAAACTCATGCCTTTGCATTAGTTTAGGCAGGATCAAAAGTCCGAGTCATCAAATTGCGCGGGTCAAACCCAGAAATTCTGATCACCTAACCTTTTCAGGCTGGCTTGGAAACCTAAATTTTCTGATCGGAGCCAACTTGAAAACTCATATCACCGGATTGAGTAAAAAATTTGAGTTGTCAGATCAGGTTGGGTAAACTCGAAAACTACTATTGCAAGGCTAGGTTATTTATTCCAGGCCAAAAACCCATGCCACTAGATTTGGGTAGATCTGGCTGAAAACAAGTTGCTAAAATTGGGTCAGTTCAACCCAAAAAACCGAACTACCTAATTGGTGCTGGACCGAAATGATTAGCCTTGAAACGCAACAATAACATCGAGATAATAAAATGAAGAACAAAAATTAGAAAATAAAATAACACTAGGATGTAATGTGAAAATTGATGGGTTTTATATGTTCTTCATAAGAACTTGGCAGCGGTAGCAAACCCATATTTATGCGATCTATCCTCGACAGATTCAACATGTATAATAACTGTTTACAAAACATTAAATCAATACACTTTATAAACCATATAAATTTGAAAAAACAATATTCTTAATATCAAATATGCTAAAACAATTTATAAATATTTGATTCAAATATTTATAAACAATTTATAAATGACCCGAAACTTCGATGCATGGTGCTCCCAACATTACATTATCATATAACGTAACGTTGAGAAGGGAAAACCAATTATGATTTCATAAAATGCGTTCTTCATTTAATAGTGAAAAAAATACGCCGATTCAACGAGGAAAAAGACTCTAATACCACTGATGGATGAGAATCACATTCCCTCATATGGACACATTCAATTTATTTGCATCAGTAATGGAGCTCCTGGGTGGAGATGTTGGATTGGTGTAATCTGATCCTCTCCGGGTGATGTTTGGGCTGAATGTCTTCAGCCTGCAATTTTTGCGGGTTGAGCTCGTTGAGGGTTGCAGGGGGCAACGCGCCCTTGCTTTGGGGGTCCGGGGGCCAAAGGCCCCAACCCAATTTATCGGGCACTGTAGCACCTCCGACCACTGTAGCAAAGCTGACCGACTGACACCGACAGAGCACTGTAGCAGTGCGGATTTTGGAGTCAACTTTACTGTAACCTTTTGAACTTCCAGCCGACAGCCACTGCAGCATTTTTGACTTGGGTGGCCGCATTTCACTGTAGCGGTGCGGACTTCCTGTGCAGTTGGTGGAACAATGGATCGTCTTCTCCATTTATAGCCCATTTCGGGCTAGGGTTTTAGTGAGAGAAAACTCCGAGATAAACTCCTGTAAATTGTGCTCCCGATTATAGTGAAATTATTTTGCCTCTCCGTGGACGTATGAATTATTCTCGAACCACGTAAATCTTTGCGTTCTCGTTTTTTTCCCCTTTTACTCTTCTGTGTTTCGCCGTTTTATGTCGTTGCAACTCTCGACGTTTCCGCATCAGGAGAGCTGCACTTCATCACCACTCATGTGTGAGAGTTTCCAGGAACCGACTAACCCTTTAGCCTCTGTTTTGATACTACCGATAAGTTTTATATGTTCATCATAATAACTTGACAGTGGAAGCAAACCCATATCTGTGCGGTCTATCCTAACGTCCCGACCCGGGTGACCACTAAAACGGTAGTCGGACCGGCAGGTCACATGGCCTCAAACGCGCCTCCCCGTATGCCAGAGGCTGTCGACTAGCAGCGAGGGTGTAAAGGTGGTTCAGTGGAGAGACTATACCATCACAATGAAAGTTGCGCAGCGGCATAACAAAGTATAATTAGCAGACAACAACAGAAGGATAATACAATAACTGAATTAAAGTGGCCAATGCCAGTTTATACAAAGTATGCATGAACAGTGATGATACTTAAGCTAAAACAGTAAACATACAACATGCTTTTTAATACAGTAGACATACAAGAGTCAAGTAAAGAAAAGAACTAAAAAGCCCAAAGGTGATCTCCACGAGCATCCTGAGCTTCACGAGCATCCTGAGCTTCAATTCAGTCCCGTGCTCCTAACTCTCAGGTACAAGCAAGAAGCACAAACAATCAACCTATGTCCTACAAATATAAGGTCTACTCGGGTACCCCAATGGCGGCCTGAGTAGGGTGTGAGATAATAATCTCAGTAGGCTGGCACCCACGGTTTCTAGCCCAATTCAGACAGTGCAATATAAATTATGGTAGTGTGCAGATAAGCAGTAAAGAACAGTAATGTGCCCATGACACATATAACCAAGCAAGTGATATCGTGTAGCCTAACATGACTCCTTGCAAAACAAGAGACAACTCCTATAACAAGGCAGTTATAACAAACAAAAATGAACACCACGACCTCGCTGTATACACCGCATACCAATACACCTCGGCCTTGCCGTACAACCTGTCATACCATGTCAACCATGACCTAGCTGTACAATCAGAAATGTCAAAACACGGCCACACCGTACTACCAGACGTACCATGCCAACCACGACCTTGCTGTTGTACTTGTGTATCAAACCATCATGGCCTTGTTGTATAAACAAAGTGTCAAAACGTCCACGGCCAAGCCGTATGATCGTGTGCATCACGTTTCCACGACCGCACCGTAATAATCAAAGTGTCAGACCACGAAGGGCCGGACCGTAATAATCAAAGTGTCAGACCACGAAGGGCTGGATCCGAGGTATAGAAGACCAAGACATCCTCGTTGAGTCCCACGAGCATCTTGATGGAAACCCGGTAAAGATATTGGTTGGAGTCTGTTGGAGTCTGTATCCCACATCGGACTTGTGGTCCGATGTGGAGTTTATCATTCATTATAAAAGAACGCCTCCTCCTCACTTTGAGGTAAGGAGGTAAAGGGGGTTTCCTCATTCTACATGGTATCAGAGGGCTAGGTTCCATCCTAACTTAACCCCCCACCCTTCAATTTCCCCCCCCCCTCTCTATCTAGGTTCTTTGCTTTTCCCCCGTGGGGGGCGGCGGCCTCAAATTCCCGTAGGGTTACCGCCGTCGCCCCTCCGCCTCTGCCCTGCGCGGCTCCCAGGCGGGTCTCCCTTCCCATTCGGCGCGTCGCAACTCCTCTCGCGCGGCTCCCTCCTGCGGTTTTCCGACGCCTTCCCGCTGCGCCATCCGGTTTCCTCCGCCGCCCCCTGCCGACGATCCCTTTCCGGCGGATTTCCCATCCCGACGGCTCTGTCCGGCGGCCCTCTCTCCCGACAGCCCTCCTCCCTGCGCACGTCAGCCCACTCGTCGCCGCCACATCTCGCCGCGCCTCCTGCCGTCTTCCCTCTCGATGCGGCGTATCCCGACAACTTTCCTCCCTCCCGCGGCGGCTCCTGCATGTGATGGCTCCTGCGCCTCCCAGCCGCGGCCTCCCTTGCCCGACTGCTCTCTTCACCAGCGGCCTCCGAGCGCGCCTCTCCAGCGCCTCCGAGCGCGACTCCCTTGCCCGCTTGCTCTCTTTCACCAGCGGCCTCCCAACCCCGGCGATCTTCCCCCTGCCGGCGATCTTCGACAGCCGGTCTCCAGCAACCGGCCTCCACCCTTGTCGGCCCCTCCACGCCGGTGGCGTCCTCCGGCTTCCAGCTAGCCCTCCCCGCTGTCCTGCTCCTTCGTCGGCCTCTCTCTTCCGGCGGCCAGCCGGCTCCAGTTTCTCCCAGCGGCTGCCCGACTTCAGTTTCGGCTCTCCGGCACCTCCTGCGGCATCCCCGCCTCGCCGACATCTCCCGGCGACTCCCGACAGCCGCATCTCTATCCGCCGGCACGTCCATTCGCTGGCGCAGCAGCTCAACCACCTAGAATTTGGGCCCCGTTGGCACCGCCAGATCCCGCAACACTTCTGCGGAATCCCCGCCTCCCGTCGCCGGCCCCGCACGTGCGGTTTTCCCGGTGCTAGTTTGGATTTCCTGGCGTTTCATCGACCGGCCCCACTAGAGCGGCATTCCTGGCGCTCCGTCAACCGGTCAGTCTGAGTGGTTTCTTCTGCTGCGCCCGCATCCTCATCCATCCCTCATTTTGAGGAGTTGCGATCGTGAGGGGGAGCATCATCCTTGCCGCTTTTATCTTTTATTTTTGCTTTGTCTTGTTTTGTCATCAAGCTGGGCATGTCCAGCTTGAGGGAGAGTGTTGCGGTTTTTTTATTGATTTGTCTGTTTTTTCATTTTGTGTCCAAGCTAGGTCCACCTAGCTTGAGGGGGAGTGTTGGAATCTGTATCCCACATCGGACTTGTGGTCCGATGTGGAGTTTATCATTCATTATAAAAGAACGCCTCCTCCTCACTTTGAGGTAAGGAGGTAAAGGGGGTTTCCTCATTCTACAGAGTCCTAGGAACATGTCTACCGAACATGTCCTACGCGAGTCCAAGCAAGCCGGATCCAAGGGGTAACAATGCCCAAGGTATCCCACGGATTCAAGACCTAAGGAACATACTCTATCCAAGGCGTCCGCTAACCGCGTTTCAGATTCATGGAGAGTCGTCTATGACATATATTTAATCATCCATCTATTTCAAATCGTTAACATTTCAATACTATGAGTCCATCCACTCATATATTCAATCATCCATCTATTTCAAATCGTTAACATTTCAATACTATATGAGTCTACCCACTCATATATCCAATTACATTCAATTCCATACAATGAGTATACCGACTCATTTATCACAATTCAAATTTAAAGACAACCGATGAACATACACTCTCATTGTTCACAATTCATATCTAAACATAATATATGAGTTTACCCACTCATTTCCAATTACAATCAAACATGTTCCGTGGGTATATGCACCCATTTATTACAATTCACATTTGCTAAATAACCATTTAAACAATATCAATTAACCATGTCAAGGTCAACACTAAGAGCATTTCGTTTATAACCCACCTCAAAAGGTGTTCCAAGGCATTGGCCACTCATAAGGCTTGCCTCTAATTCTACTCACATGAGCAATTCTTTAAAACCAACGTCTCATGCTTAGCAAACTATCACATGACATTGACTCCATTTAAGAACCACTTTAACGGGCATGCTCTAAACACGCCTTATACCAAACAATGACATTTAAGCAATAAGAAGGATCAAGCCATATGGCCAAGCAAGCTATAAATCATAAATCACCACTGTGAGATTTCAAAGATAGCGCACCTCCTTTGGAGGGGTTTTATTATAAAAACATGACTTTGTTTATCAAACAAATCATTCATCATAACTACGCACTTCATTCAAGAATCACAATTCAATCTATCAAAGAAGCATTAAGCAGACAACTATTGCATTCTTAAATTTAGAGGGCAAAGGGAAGAGATCCTACACCAAAAGGATGACCAAGCCAAACTCTCGACACTTGACATATCCAACGACAACGATCGCTTCACACTTGCACGCACATACATTTCTATATATATATGTGTGTCCCTTAATCCAATGCACATATTCCCCTCGCCATGAGGAAATATGTACAAGAAATATATATATATACATACCTACCTATGTATATGAGTGCAAACTTTCATGGAGTCGTCAAACGCTCTATAAACAAATACTCGGGACGCTAAATCACCAAAGGACCCAAAATAAATTGGGCGAAACCAAACAGTGGGTGTAAACCTTACCTCAAAGCGACGACGACAAGTCGAAATGAACCAATCCGCTTCGCCTTCGTCGGCGGATGTCGGAACACGCAAGAAGAGGTCTCGAGAGAGGCACCACACACCCTATCATTGGAAGAAAACCAAAAATCGGTCAACCCCTATTGGTCAAAAAAAATCTTGAATATTGGAGTGCACCTCACAAATACACACACCGGGAATCAGTTTGATGGTGTGATTAACATGTTCCAAGGTGGAGGCGGGGAGCTCTATTTATATGCAAACTCTCTAGGGACACCTTGCATTTCCTATAGGTAGATGATTATTCCACATGGTGAATAATTACACCCCACAATTAAATATGCATCCCCACAGTTAATTTGTGTTTTGCCTCATTAATGCCAACATATCTCTCGTTTGGAGATTTGATTGAAAATCATTCATATCTCTACGCCTCCTTTCTATTTCATCAAAGCATATGACTCATGTTTTTGCAAGTCTACTCTCAAGAATATGCATCATTTGAACTTATCAAAGTCAATTGTTTTTGTCAGAAAATTTGTCAAATTTTCTTTAGTGTGAATTTTATGCATATCCATATTTCATTCTTCCACCACTTATCAAACAAACTGATATTGTACTCTAATGTGTTTCATCCTGTAATAAAAAGATGAATTCACTACTAAAATTCTAACTTATACCCACATACCTATATCGTCGATTCTGGAGAACTGTTGGTATAGGTCCAAAAAATTTCGGGTTCCTATACCAATCTTTTTGGAGAACTGTTGGTATAGGTTTGAGCATTATTTATGAATTTTTTGTCTAATAATAACGAATACTTTAAAATTTATAATTACTTTTAAATAAATAAATAAATATATCTAATTATGTACATAAAAGTGATTGTAGGTTAGTGGTTAAGTCGTTGAAGGATAGCAGGAGGGTATTAAGATCGAAACTTGCGGGTGTTTTTTTTACATTACCTATACCAACGATTTGAGGACCGTTGGTATAAACCACGTATACCAACAGTTTGCCCAAATCATTGGTTTAAGTCTTTCCTGACAGAGTCACAACCAAATCGTTGGTATAGGCTATACCAATGGTTTGAGGGCCTATGCCAACAGTTTCAGACTGTGGGTATAACTTTTATTTCCAGTAGTGATTCCTTGTAATATGCAACACACTTTGACTATCAGAAAATAATGAATTTTTTGTCTGTTTTTGCTTGTGCTCATTTAACAACCTTCTCATCCAAATTGTCTCCTTACAAGTTTGTGACGCCACCACATATTTTGTCTCAGTTGTTGATAAGGGCACAACTGACTGCAGTTTTAAATCCCAACTTATAACCCCTTTTGAAAGAGCAAACACATAGTAGTTGAAAAATCCGAATCAATATAGCCTTTGATAGTAAACATCGATCCTTCATAACATAATGTGGTATTCGAGGTCTCTTTGATCTATCTCAGGATTCTCTTTACTGTAGTCCAATGCTCTCGTCCTGGATTTGGTATGTATTGACCAACTACTCCCACTGCATGTGCAATATGTGGTATCGTACAAACTATAGAGAACATAAGACTCTCCATTGTTGATGCATATGGAGCTCGGAACTTCTCCATTATCTTTGTTTCACTGCTAGGACTTATCGTAGAGGATAACCTAAAATTAATGGGAAAAGGGGTAAAAGTTGGCTTATGGTCTTGCATATTGAAGCATTTGAAGACTTTCCTCGAATAGTTCTTCTGAGATTGACAAATCTTCCCATTATTTCTGTCTCAGTAAATCCGCATCCCAATAATCTTGTTTGTTGGTTTCAGGTTCATATCAAACTTCAATAGCCAATTGTGTCTTTAAATTTTGGATCTGATTTTTGTTGAGCCCTATAACCAACATATAATCCACGTACAATAGAAGAATGATAAAATCATTATCAATCAAGCCCTTGAAATATACACAAGAATCTGAATGAAGTATGTTGTACCTAAGACTCATGATATAGGAATCAAATCTCTTATACAACATCTTGACGCTTGTTTGAGATCGTACAGAGATTTTTTCAACCTATAAACTAAGTTCTCCTTACCTTTTTGAGCAAGACCTTATAATGAGAGCTTACAAATTTTTTCATCAAGATATTACCATGGTAGAAAGTTGTTTTCACATTTAGCTGCTTTAGATGTAAACTATATGTTACACACATTTCTAGAACCACCCGCACAGTCACAAGTCTAACCACAAGAGAATATTTCATTGAAATCATTACATTCCTTTTGAGTATAACCTTTGATCACCAATCTTGCATAATATTGTTCCACTTGGTTATTTTCACCTCTCTTGATTATAAAGGCACATTTTTTTACCAATGACCTTCCTTCCACGAGATAATGAGATAAGATCTCAAGTCTTGTTCTTGTGCAGAGTTTCAAGTTCTTTCATCGTCGCTATCCATGAATATACATTTGAACTCCAAGTCGCCTCTATAAAAGAAGACTAACAAACCTCCGTCAACAAGCAGTACACGATATGGTTCTCAATATAATTCAAGTGTCATATTGTTTTTTTCTCGAGTTGGTTGTTGTGATTCAAAATCAACTGGTTCTTGATCATCGTGCTCTGGTAGGAAATGAGTTCTTCCTTCAGTTCATCCTCCATCTTGAATGTTACAGTGTTTGTATCCTCTTTCTCCATGTCTTCATCAATCATCATCTGCACCTTGTATTTTTCAAAAATGATGTCTATGCTAACGATAAGTTTGCAGGCAGGGGGAACCCACAAATGATTCTCTTTACACCATCAACATATCTTAAGAAGATACATTTCTTTGATCTCAAATCCAACTTTGATCTTTCTTGGTTATTAAACAATACATATACAAGTCTTCCAAATGCACGTAATTGAGAATAGTTAGCGGGTTTATCAGTTCACATCTCCTTTGGTGTTTTCAAATCAACCATTACTGAAGGAGATTGATTTATCACATAACAAGCGGTATTCACTAATTATATCTAGAATGTCTTGGTTACTCCTGTGGGATTCAACATCGTCTTCAACATCATCTTTGTTATGTCTAATAGGGTTTTGTTCATTTGATAGCCACTCAATTTTGTCGAGGAGTGTACGCCAATTGTCTCTTGATGCATTCTTATTGATGGAAAACATCAAATTCACCATGTGTATATTCTTCATCATTTTCAGTCCACAAGCACTTAACCTTCTTTTGAGATTCAAATCCCTCTAGTGTTTTCAATGGTTTGAAGACTTTAATGACATCTTCCTTCCTCTTGATTGGATGCATCCAATATCTCTTGGAATAGTTGTTAACGAACGATAAAATGTATTGTGCTTCTATCAGAGATACAACTGGTGCTTGCCAAATGCCAGAATGGATCAAGTCTAGGATCTTCTTGCTCCTTGTTGCTAGCGTTCCAAACTTCAATTTGTGTTTTTTTCTCATAACGCAATACTCCCAAAAAGTGCAAGGAAACCTTTATAAGCCTAGACAACAAGTTCTGATCAACAAGAATCTTCAAGGCTTGTTCAAACATATGATTAAGTTTTCGATGTTATAGGGGTCACCAATGCTTCCGCATCACATTTCTCTTAGAAGCACGTCCAAGTTTTTTGAGATCTTGTCTACCTTTATCACCACAAGCACGCCCTTTAAAATCTTCATCACCCTTTTCTCAGTGTGAGTCTTATACCTAATGTCGTCCAATTGTTCCAAAGACAATATTTTCTTTTTCAGACCCTTATGACGACGTTTTAATTGGATGTTTTGTATTGTACCATAATGCATTTTCATTTTGATAGCATTGACTCCAATGATCTTCAACTTGTGATCATTTCCCATGTACACAAGTCTTTTAGTGATAGGTTCATATTGATCAAACCATTCCCTTCGAGACGTCATGTGTTGAGTTGCTTTTGAGTCGATTATCTATGGGTCGTTGAAGTGTTTTCTACTTCCAACAATTGTCGGCGCTTCACTGAATAGTATATTTGCATCGTCAGAAGTAATTGACATGTTTCCTTGAGTACCTTTTCCTCCATCCTTATTTATCCAACACTCCCTTTTGAAGTGTTCATTCTTAGTGTAACTGTAACATGTGACATTCTTCTTCTTTGCCCTTGACTTGGATCTACCATTATTTTGGCTCTCATCAGAGGTGCGCTATATTATTCTTCCTTCCAGTGACCGAGCGTCTGCTTGGTGTTCTTGTCTTCCTTGTTTTTGCATTGACCTTCTTTTTCAAGAACCGCAACTTCAATATCATTAAAGACTAGAGTATCTGTAAAGATTTTGTTGGTGTGGTTGATGACGAGTTCATCATATGAATCCGACAAACTTTGAACTAGAATCTTTGCATGTTCTGTAACCCCCTATTTTATAATCGAACACAGTGAGTTGGGCGAATAAGGCATTTAGAGTGTTGAAGTTGTTAATCCTTGATGATGACTTTTCCATCCAAATAGTGTATAGTTTTATCTTCAAGAAAATCTTTTTGTATAGTGACTTGACCTTGTACAACTTCGTTCGAGTATCTCGGATTTTTTTTGTTGTTCTTTTTTTCACGATGCTTGATAGTAACCTTGCTAAAACCGAATGAATGTTGACAATAACATTTCCATCTATGTTGTTTCATTTCTTTTTAGTCACACCTATCGTTTTTTTTTTTCAACCACCGGCTGACAATTATCCTTTCGCAGACAGTTATCCTTTCGTAGTATTCTTTGCATCTTCATTTTTCACAATGGAAAATCTTTCTTGTTGAATTTTTTTATCTTAAATTTGTCGTCATCTGGATAGACTGTTAGTCCAGAACCACCACTGTTTCATAATGGTATATTTAATAATCTCAATAAAATTTTTATGTTGTGAAAGATCAATCGAAGCTGTAGTCTGAGTATAATAAAATTGTAAGAATTATTAATATCTAAAAAAATATAAACAACACTAGGCCAAAGAACCTTGGCTTTTTTTTCTTTGATAACCAAACACCAAACCACTTACAGAGCCAGAACAGTGTCCAACGTGGGGAAAGAACACATCCCAAACAGGTCGAATGACTTACTCTGGATTCCAAAGATGGAGAAAACCCTATAGAAGAACACTCCAGCCTGGACTGAGCAACACAATTCATCTTCAACCAAAGCACAGGAACAACCACCAGGAAATTTGGTATGACTGCAACATCATCCATCCGACAATAGTTTTGCATCATAGAAGCCACAGCGAACACGAACCACATCCACAGAAACCCTACTTGCAACACCCATTGCAGCTCTGAAATCCCACATATGAGATCAGTCCTCCACAAAGCCAACTAAAATTGCTATAAAGGGACAAAGGCTGAAGTCCACAGCAACAACCAAATCCTCGCCGAACACCCATAACAAGATACACCAAAACTCAAACCAAAAACCTCCAAATCTGAAACAAAAGAACCAACACCTATAGTGCACCAGGAAAGCAAAATATAAACAGAAAAAAAGAACTAACAAAAACAAGAAACGCCCCGACAAATTCAAAGCCCATAGACGCCTCCATTCAATCATCACGCCCCATTGCAAGGAAACAATAACAAGCAACGCCAAACGAACTAGATATCCAAGCATCATACCGAAGAAGCAGAGAATAAGTCTTACCCAGTCAGAGAAAAGATTTCATTCATCAGAGAAGATACTATTTCAAGAATGAAGTTAGTGTTTGATACAAAGTCAAAAAAATTTGTTGATAAGGTTGATGGGGCATTGTCCGAAGCCTGACCTTCCAAGAAACCAAAGGCTGTTGAAAAGAAGAAAAGAAAACGCCGGATGATGTTTTCGAAAAACTCATGGCTCATGAGGCACAAAAGAAACCAGGGGATCTTGAGTTTGGTATTGATTCTGCTGAGGCAAAAGCTTTGAGAATTCGAACAACCGACCAGTTGAAAGAAGAGGAGAAAAGGAAGAAACAGAAAAAGGGATTAGAAGAGGCCAAAATCTGTGAAAGTTTGCTAAAGGGTGTAGAATGAGCATCAGAAAATCCAAATCTATCAATCTCTCATACCAATCAAATCATTCCTGATGTTGGGCTTGCTTTTGAAGAAACTTCAACTATTCCTGCAATAGTTTCCTCACTTACTGATAAGGGAAAAGAAAAAGTACTTACTGAAGAATTGGTACCAGTTCTTGTTGAGAATGAAAAAGAATCGGTACTTAGTAAGGTTGCTAAAAGTATCCTTAGGACTGCGAGGCAGTTAGAGCTAGAGCTTGAAGAAGTAGAGAAAGATGAAGAAGAAAAAGAACAAGAGGAAGAGAAAAAAGAACAAGAGGTTGAAGAAGAAGAAGAAGATGGAGAAAAAACAGTGACCGACGAAGACTTAGAAAGAAAGAAAAACATCGGAATCATCATCATATCCCTTACCTACTTAGTTTAATAAGGATGCGGACATAGAAAAGTCATAAGAATAAAAGTCATCATCATCATCAAAGGAAGAAGAGTCTTCAACAAATCAAGAAGAAAAATCATCCTCAGAGGGAGCTGAAGAACAAGATCAACATTCCAATACAAAAGTTTCTGAAAAAGCTGAATCAGATAACAATGTGGACGTTGAAGCTTCGGATGATAAGATTGTTTGCAAGAAAGGAAAAGAGAAAGCTGAGGAAGTATCGAAACCTGATGCCGAAGCTTCAAGACCGAAACCTCCAAAACCTTCATCAGGATCTTCGGACTCAGAGACAACCATCGCTCAGAAAAGTTTTGACTATATTTTTTGAACTCTGAGAAGGTTAAGTGACACCATTCCTTATTTTCCAAAACTTGAGGCCAGGTGTCAAATTATTCAGAATTGTCTCAATGAAAAATCGGAGTTGTTGAAAGTTCTTACTGAGTCAGTTATCCGTATTGAGGCTGAAATGAAATCTTTCCAAGAAAAGTCCCGGACTCTGAGAAGATCATACAATCAGATGGTAAAGTGGTCCAATCAAGTGGATTGTGATATCAGGGAACATGACGATCAATTTATTGAATTAAAGAAACTTCTGTTAGAAACGGAAGATTCTTTTAACAAGTCATCTTCTGATATATCCGATCGAGTGAAGTTCGTGGAAAAATTTAGAGATACAACTGATGATCGGATAGAGGGAGTAAAAGTTTTGAAAGAAAAGGTTTGCGATTTGGAGTTGGAGAATAACATACTGAGATCGTGTGAAAATGAATTGAACCGACTGAGGGATGAGAATAAAGAGATTTCTGATGAACTTAAAATGCTGAAGACTGAAGTCCAAAAGCAAGCAGTGATGGAAGAAAATATCGTGAAGCTTGAAAAGGATCGCGAGGAGTTCAAAAAGATGAAAGCCATCGTCAAGAAGTTGATGAAGAAAGAATGGATACTTTTTCATTTTGAACTCTTCATGTATAATTTTCAAGCATTTGAATGATTGTTATTTTTCATCCAAATACGCTATGCTTGAATGTTTTCCAATTACGTTTGGATGTATATTCTTTCATTTCTTTCTTGGATGATTAGTTATTTCATATAAGAATTGTTTCGTATGTTATCTCTCACTAACATTTCAGGTTATATATTTTCCCAGTTCTTTTTGAAAATCACAAAGGGGGAGAAGTTTTAAGTTTCTGAAAGAAGTGTTGGGGGAGAAGATATGTTTTAAAGGGGAGAATTCTTTAAGGGGGAAAAGTTTTAATACTTTCCATCGTATCATAAAAGAGTTTTAAACTTAGGGAAAGTTATGAAGTTTATCTCCAAAGTTCTTAATAGGTAAAAGGGGTTGTAAGTATTTCAAAATTATTATTTTCATTTAAGTATTGTGTTTTGTGCTTCCCAAAAAGTGGGAGATTGTCGAGTCAGAAGTATTACTTCTTACTTTTCCATTCCTTTAGTTTTGAAAATCACAAACACCTTCTTAAAACTATCTTTACTAATTTTTATATATCCCAAGTGTTTTAGTATGTTTTTGTAGAAGATATTATTTTCTACTTAACATAGAAATAATTCTATTGTATTACGAATATGAACTTATCTTTCTTCAGTACGATTCATCGGATCAAGGATGAGTTCGATTCATCGGACTGATCTTTATTTTGACCAATGGTTAGACTTTTGTCTTGTCTATCGTACTGATAAAAGTCATGACCATCCGACTGATAATGATATCGATATATCAGACCGATCTTTATAAGGTTTATCATATTGAAAAACGTTAAAGAAGTTCATCGGACTATTCTAAGTTTATAATCGGAATACGTAGACTTATTTCTATCGTAAGAAATACTTATGAGCATTGTAATGGTGCTAAACAAAATGACATCGGACATTCAGTTACAGATGAGCTGTGAAGTGCAAAGTGTCCAAGGCCATTACAACTAACTCGAAAATATGATCATTGAGAGTTGACCTATAAATATCTGGTCATTTGAAGAGTTGGGAGGTGATGCATTTCGCAACTTCTAAAGATTGCTTAGCGTGAATTGCTTGTTTTTAGTCTTTGTAATACTTTAGAGAGTTGTCGTTCTAAGGAATTCTTGTTAGGCTTGTTTCCTTTAGAACATTTGCTTTTATATTCCGCGTTCGATCATTGTAACGATCAATGGCTTCCGAGGATAGGAAGACGGTGAATCTAATCCATCGGATCGAGGCCTTCTGGGGATAGGAAGACAGTCGCCAATCATTGTATCGAGAGCTTCTGAGGATATGAAGACAGAGCTTATTCTGATCATCGTATTGAGGGTTTTCCTGATAAGGAAAGACAGACTTTACAGTAAGTATGAAACTGTGGATACCTTTAGTCAGTGTTACTGGCTACCTTAACTCTTAAGGTTAAAGAGCAAAATCTTTTAATATAGGTTGTAAGTCATTCTTACTTTTATAAGCTGTGTATTTCTTGTTTGTACAAGATCTTTTTTTCCCACTATGCATGTATTAGAAAGATAGTCTCAATACTTGTCTTTCTAACAAATTGATATATCGGTGTATCTGTGATACCGATTAAAACATACTTTGATACTCTGATCGTTGGACAGTTTTGAGTCTGATATTTTACTTAAAAGAGGTTTTGTGTTTTGTTTTAGTTTAATTTTTTAAACTACAATCCCCCCCCCCCCAAGCATCATATCGAAGAAAACCCTCGAAGGAAAACAGAGCCCCAACCCATTGATGGAACTAGCTCCTAGGAATGGAGCACCGCTCGACGGAAACTTGGCTTTGATGCCACTTATTGGTTTGAAATGATTTGCCTCACAATAGAACTATAATATCGTGATGATAAAATGATGAGGAAAAATGTGAGCTTAAAATAACAACAGGATGTATGTGGAACCCTCCAAAAATGACTGCGGAGTAAAAAAATCACAGACAAGGAATAGAATGGTATCACTATAAGTAGTTGTGGGTACAGACTCCCTTACAAATAGAAAACCTCAAAAAATCTTTCTTGAATATTGGAGAACACCTGAAAAATACACTGGGAATTGGTTTGATGTTGTGATTGATGTGTTCCATGGAGACAAAGAGCTCTATTTCATTGAGAGTCAATCACGTGCTTACATAATAACTGAACTAATGGAATAGACTTCCCATGAAACACTTTATTCTAGGAGATGACAACCCAGATCGGTTTCTTAGTAATAGACACATCCATCTCTAATTCCATCACTTCCCATCTCAAAACATGGGAGGGATCATGATGGTATTTCTTTAATTGAGACACATGGATGAAATTATGAATTGAAATCATCCGAGTAAGTAACGCCAACCAATACCTGACCTTACCAATCCCTTTTGTGATATGAGGCACTAGTTGTTGAAAACTTGGAAGGATGGAGATGATGATTGACATAAGATTTATGGTGGCTCTGAGATGCCACTAGTCATTTCCGGATAATCTGGATCTAGGATTATAATAAGTCTTTTTATGGTCACAATTCTCAGGCATAGGAACCTATATGGGTCCTATGCCACAATTCTGTTTCACCTACACATGTCACGTGGTCATCAGTGACCATAAAAACGAGGCACATCACATGAAGAACCGGTCATGATCCAAAAGATCTCACATGCACCATAGGGAAACAACAAACCAACTCAAATTAGTTTTATGGCTTTCACACAATATTGGTGCTACCCAAATTTCATAAGATATATGTAAAACATATAGAAACCATTGAGAAATCTTAGGGGACCCCCCAACTAGATCTAGAAGGACCTCAGTTGTCAGATATCACCTGATTATTCAGCCTCAAATGACTAACTCACAAAACCAATAATGAGACCTAAAATTAGTCATATCTAATAATGAATAATGATTGATTAAATAAATAGGGATAAAATGCAAGAGGAGGGTTAGACATACCCTTGAAATCACTCTAGGAAAAATGATATGATGATCTAGGCAGAGGAGATTCAAGCCCGAAGGAAGATTAATAGAGAGACTGGCGGGGATGGTTGAACCCTCAGTTGTGAGGAAAATGAGTGTATGGACACACTTAACATGTTTTTATAGTCAATTTTATTATTTAAAATTTAAAAACCACAATAGATCATGTCGGGTACTCGATTAGACTCCCCCAGATACCTGGTACCTCATCGAGAACTCACTTTAGGTCCACCGAGTGGCTGATGAACATTCAAGATCCACCCCTCCACCTGGGTCCACCAGGTACCCAGTATCGGCCAACGGAGTACCTGGTAGATCTGTATTCAAGAAAAACGTCCCTTCATCCGGCCTATCATCCCGAAACAGACCCCTGATCCCCACCAATAGCTCTAGTATCAAATAATAATAAATAAAAAAAACATCGAAATACATTGTAATTTGTGAATATTTAAAGTAATTCATACCCCAAAATGGGTGGGGTGTTATAAAATTTACTAGAACACATTGTTACAACTAAAAATAATTACTCCATGCGGTGAATCATTACACTGCGGTTAAATTTGCGTTCTCGCATCATTCTTTTAATCATTTTTTTAATTTGTTTTGCTGCACTTGAATATGATCTACGGAATTTATGTTCACTTATTGTTTTTTTTATTTTTTCTTTTCAAAATGTATATATTTTAAATTATTTTAAGAAAAACATAGTTATAAACGGTCCATTAATTCTAGATCTGATGTTCAATTAAATGAGTAGTCATTGAATGGCAATGCAGGGTGAATTGGAGCGTAAAAGAGCGAAAGCCAGGCAGCATTACGCGAACAGCGTGAAAATAGTGGGTGAGGTTGTGGAGAATGGGAAAGAGAAGGCCAAGCGGCAGAGGAGCAAAGAAGAAGCTGCGGTCAAGCATCGAGCGGATAAGATCAGATCTACCAGGAGGGATCCCTGACTTGAAATTTCATTTACTGTGCAGTTCCATCTCTGAATCTCCCTCAGGTGATTCTACGCACACACTTTACACCCAAAATGATATGAATAAATAAATATGACAGCGCTATTTTATTATTTCATTAAAGTGCAGATTAAAGATATGCATTCCCAATATAAGTGGACAGTAAATATAAATAAATATCAGAATTATAAGTTAGAAATTATCTTGGGTTGCAACAAAAATTAAATCTTGTCATAAAATTCTCAAATATTCATCTATAGGATCTCTAACGGCCTGATAAATCTCAGGGATAGACTGATGAGAATTTATATATACACATGGAAACAATAAATATAGACATTTAATCACATTTAAATTTTAAAAAGAATGATAAACACTAGATTCTACTTTATATAATAATTGAGGAATGAAACACCCAGGTGTTTTCTTGATGAGAATGAGAGTTTTCTACAATTGTAGAGATAAAGACCATGATTGTTTTAGGTATACTTTCTAAAAATCATAGCTATGAGAATCATTGTATAAGAAACTTATCAGTCATAAGATAAATATTTTATAGAATGAAATTAGCTTGAGAAGGAGACTTGATATTGGAATGAAAGAATTTATAGGTTATGTCATTACACATGAAAGGATTTATAGGTTGTGTCATTACATGACTGTTTAGGATTTCTATTTGACTTAATAATTTTTATGTGTGATTCCTTATTGTTTTATTGTAGATATGCCCTAAAATTGTATATATATATGATGTGTTTTGACTATATTGTATTGTGCGATATGGGGTATGTTGTAATGTATGATATACATGAAGCTAAGGCATATTGTATGTCGCAATGTATGATATACATGAAGCGAAGACATATTGTATGCCATGACAATTCATGAGACACTTGCCTTAACAATATCCCATTGTATGATGTGGGCATATTGCCTGTGTTGCAATATATCAATTGTATTCTATGATTCATAACATGATATTTGAATGTTAAATGTTAACATTCAGATCTCTTTCATGTAAGGCTATCATTAAATTATGAAACATATAAGAGATTCAATGATGCTTTTAAATGCTAAATGAATGTATTTGCACTACTACAAAATCATCCTTATTTAACACTATTATTTATCACTGTTAGAAAAAAGCGTTGATAAAGAGATGCTTTTATCAACGCTAAAAAAAACTTTCATAAAAGTCGCATTTATTATCGTTGATATTGACAGTCTTTATTAGCGTTTTTTAGCACTGATAAAATGTGTACATGAATTTTTTTATATAATATAAAAAAAATCATATTTTAATATATAAATATATTTATATTGAAATAGATGTAATATATTTGATTAAATATGTTTCATATAATACTAAATATATATTTACACTTAATATATAATCAATTTAGTGATATATGATTTATAAAATAATTAAAAATTAATATTAATTAATTGACTAATTAGTATTGAGGGAAAAAATTTTAATAACATTTTGGAGATATAAAAAATTAACAAATTAATTAATCTCTTAAGATAAGTTGAAAACATGAATTGAACTTCAAAAGGTCATAACTTTTAATTTGAGTGTTCATTTGGCCTCTGTGAGATGTTAAATCGAAGACTGCAAAGAGATCTATGCCATCTGAACCGGGGGGGGGGAGCTTTTTTTCAGGTAAAAAAATGTTCGAAATACCTCAAAAATTGAGTTTTTAGTTGGGATACCATACTTTTTTGAACATTTGATGAAATTTCATATTTGTTTAATAGTTTTCTTACTTTTTTTTTCAGTAGAGACTAAATTTATGGGTTTACATTCATATGGATGTTATGGTATTGAAATTTTAACATTTTTCGCATTTTAGTGTTATTTATAATTATATATATATATATATATCTATATATATATATATAATGTTTATATATAAATATGTGTGTATAAACAAACATATATATATATACATCTTTATGCATATATTCTAATATATGTAAATAAATATTAATATATAATATATGTAAATAAATCTAAAAATATATATATAAAAATAAATAAATAAATAAATAAATAAATAAATATATATATATATATAAACACACAAAAACATATTTTATAAATGCATTTAAAAATAATTATATAAGTATATATAAATATATGGATAAAAAAGATATATATATATATATATATATATATATATATATATATATATATATATATATATATATATATAAATAAAGAGAAGTGATAAAATATAAAAAAAATCAACGTGAAGCAGTGGTAAGGGAATATGTGCAAGGTCTTAAGTTCAAATCCAGACAAAGGCGTGCACGACTGGTTGAGCAGGGGGGTGGGGCGAGCACTCATAAAGGCAGGGGCAGACGAGTGGGTGAGTGAGCACTAATAAGGCCCTTATGGGCGTCACGAGAGAGGTGTGTGCGAGCCTTGATGAAGGGGTTGGTGGGTGGGGGAGTGTTGATTTTTTTTAGGGAAAATGACAACGTAGGACTAAAACTGACAGTTTATTACAATTTGGGACCAAAAACATGTTAAATACCATTTAAAGACAAAAAAGATTACGTTTTTTCACATGAAATGAGATTTTACTTTGACCCAAAAATATACAGGTCCTTAACTGGAATTGGGGTGCTGTTTTGGTCTTTAAATGTCATTCCCCCATTTTTTTAGCGCTGATAAACACTAGTTTTATCAGTGTTGATAAAAAGTGCTTTTATCAGCGCAAAAAAAGCACTGATAAAACTAGTGATGATAAAAACAGTCAACTTTTAAGAGTGCTTACAACATTAGCACATTTTTAGCGTTGATAGACACAAATTCTAATGTTGATAAAAGACCAATCTGTAGTAGTTGACGAAGGGTTACAAATGGTTTGTAATCGATCGACATTACTTGAATGTTATGTAACATTCGAGTAAATGCTATGACAACTCGAGGAGTACCCCGGAGACCTATATAAAGGAGGCTAATGCCATGAAAATGATATCCAATTATTTGTGTGTGGCTGTAAAGACCCGGAAATTCTGTGGATTTTTTTTAAATACATGAGAATTTTACGAGTCCGTGAAAATTGACGGCGCGTGATTCCAAGGCCCGGTGTGCCCGGAATCAATTTCTGAAGTTTTGTTCGGGTACGTTCAGTAAACTTACGAGCGGGTTTTTATAACTTTTGAACCGGTGCTCGGAATTGAAATCCGAGAGCACTGTTGAACTCGCAGCGCCGATATTCGCTTAAGAAGACTTTCACCTCGACGACAGATGGTCGGAAATAAAAGATAGTTTTTGGGTTTTTAATGAAAGAATTAAATAAAAATAAAGTTGTAGCTTTATTTTTATTTGGTTGGTTGAAGCCTCCATGTGGAAGTTGGAGGTGAGGACCACCACACCTTAACCTCCCATGAGAGGTTATGGTGGTGGGGCCCACCCGAACCTAACCTCCTCTTCATGTTTAATATGGTGGGGACCACCCGAGGTTAAAACCTCTTGAACTCCCCATTAAGTGGGGAGAGACCTCTTAAGCTCCCTACTTAATGGTGCCACCACCCCTCCATCTTAATGGAGCCAACGCACGAGCATTTGTGGTGCCAAATCCTCCACATTATTTTTGTGCCAACCTCTTGAATTAATTAATTGGAGCTAACCTAATTAATTAACTCATTTAAATTTTGTGCCAACAATTAAATAATAGATAAACACAATCTATTATTTTGGGTTGACATTTGTCTTTTGGGTGGAATTTTGGGGAGAGGAGAGCTTGGGAGAAATAGAGTTCTCCAACGAAGAACTTCATCTCCCAACGAAGAACGAAGAACACGTTCATCCAACGAAGAACGCCGACAACGATCTCCTTCGATCTTCTTCCCCGAACTCCTACCAACATGGAACGTCTTCCACAACCGATGTGCGAGCTCGGGATTGGAAGTGTGTGGCGGACGCGACGAACGACGTCAACTCCATCTTCTTCTCGCGACTTCATCGTCGAACAACGAACAAAGGTAGGGGTTAATTTCATTTAAGTTCAGCGTTCTTCCTTTCTTCATCGAAGAATGAGGATGCTTTTTTTTTTGCGGGTGGATTGTTGTGGTTTGTTCTAAAGGACCGATTGCTATCACCCTAAACGCGGAGGGTGTGAGCCAAACTAACATGACCCGACACCCTACGTCGATCTCTTTTGTGATATCCTTCGGCATGACGATGAAGCGACGAGACGACGAAGGCAGTGAAGACAAAGGCCGCGCTACCCGCGACCTCTGTGACCCGCGCCGCTCCCGCGGCGTCCCGCACCGCCACCGGCCGAATCGGCCCCGGTCGAGCCCCCGCCGGCCGCGCCGCTCGCCGAGCCGAGCCGTTGCCCCGAGCCGACCCGCGCCCCGCCGGCCTGCCCGCCGGCCTGCCCGCCGGCGGCCCTCCCGGCCAGCCCGGTCGCCCGCCGGCCCGCCCGGCCGTCTCCCGTGAGCCATGCCGAACCGCGCCGGCCTGCGCTCCCCGCGGCGCCCCACGGCGCCGCTGGCCGAACCAGCCTCGACCATCCGGGCCGAGCCGCCTGAGTCGCGCCCCTCGCGGCGCTGGCCGAACCGGCCTCGGCCATTCGGGCCGAGCCGCCCGAGCCGCGCCCCTCGCGGCACTGGCCGAACCGGCCTCAGCCATTCGGGCCGAGCCGCGCCCCTCGCGGCGCAGGCCGAACCGGCCTCGCCCATTCGGGCCGAACCGCGCCCCACGCGTGCCTGGCCGAGCCGGCCTTCCGCACCCCTCGCGGCGCCTTCGGGCCGAACCGCCCTTACATCGACCCGCGGCCGGTCCGCGCCCTCACGACCGGTTCGCGCCCTCGCACTCCTCGCGGCCTTCACGGCTGGCTGGGCCGGGCCGAACCTAACGGGTTGGCCCATACTAAGTCGGGCCGGGTCGGTCCGACCGGGTCGGGCCGGACCCGGGCCCACTGCAACCCTTTACTTTCTTTTGGCCATATCTTTGGCACCGGACGCTAGTTTGACGAACCGTCAGCGGTGCTGGAAAACTTGGAGCGTGACGGTCCCTTTGAGTATACCCCACTGGAGTTCAGGGTATAGTTGAGTTACGGTCAGGTTGGATCATGCACGAATCCAACCGGGCCCCCGGGACTAAAAGGCTAATAACTCACAGATCGGGCGTCTGATTGACGTGTCGTCTGTTGCGTTGAGACCCCCATGACGTGACAGAACTTTGGGATACTTCTTCGTGGGACTTCGTGGCAGTTGATGTATCGACACTTGGCTTGAGGAGCAGACCCTCCTAGAATCAAGCGTGCTTTGTGCGGAAACCCTGTGGCTGGCTGCGCTCTGACTGCTGTTCCTGGATCCTGTGTGGGTTCGACAGCTCTGACGACTGTTCCTGGATCCTGTGTGGGTTCGACAACTCTATTTACTGTTCCTGGATCCTGTGTGGGTTGGACAGCTCTGACAACTGTTCCTGGATCCTGTGTGGGTTCGACAACTCTGTTTACTGTTCCTGGATCCTGTGTGGGTTCGACAGCTCTGACTTCTGTTCCTGGATCCTATGTGGGTTCGACAGAATAGATGATTTAGTGGCTACATCTAATCATCTCTAACTCTCTACAAAAGTTGTATACCTGTGTGAGCTGAGTCAGTAACTTTGTATTTTCCTCATGATTGAGATAGATTACTTGTTAACTTAGGTATATGTATGGGCATATACCTAAGTGGGGTTATCTGTTGATTTCATACTTTGTGGTTTATCCTTGTTGGATTTTGTGAGACCTTGAGGGTCTCGGGGTCCATAATGAGTATCGTTATACTCACCCCTGCACGGGCTATGCCCGCACCTCGTTGTGTTGGATGTAGACGATGGACAACGCTGACCGAGGCTGAGAGTATCAGGACTGGATGGTACCCGGAGGTGAACCTTATGACGAATCGGTACACAGAGGAGACTGACAGACGTGGAGTGTTGAGGAGGTTATTTGTACCTACCCTTCAGGTAGGAATCCCGGAGGACGACCCAACAACTGTTTTTCTTTCTTCAGTTGTACTTTCAGTTCCTTGTACTTTATAGTTGGGCTTGTATTTCCGGCCCCTTTACTTTTCAACACTCTCTTGTTATACAATTTTACTTAGTGTTTTGTATCCAGCTGTGTGCTCTGTTGTATGTGTTTACAGTTATAAAGGCAATGCCTTCCCAGATTTAGGGAATTATGCCTTTGGTGCTAGTCACCATCCCCTGGCCTATGGAAGGCGGGCTTGGGGTAGTCACGACACGGGCCCCGGGGGACGGGTCGTGACAGTGGCACTGATCCCCCCTACACCCAAGCTCTCTTCTAATTCTTCCTTTACACCCAAGGTACTGAAATACCACGAATGCAAGGAGAATCATACACAAATGTTGGGTGATTTGTTAACCCATGGATACCCTATAAGGAATCCGCTGGCTACTTCTTAGTGATCTTCATTAAGCGTGTGATTGAAGACAAGAGGCTTGACCATCTTCGGTGTACAAAATGTTCTTCATTTTATATTATGCATGGTTTTCAGTGTCGAAGGATGAATGATCTTGGTTTTTGGTTTCTTATGTTTTTCATTACTTGAATTGGTGTTATTTGATCCTAAGAAGCCTTACAGTGATATCAGAACAATTCCATGATTGGATTGATTCGTGAAATCAGGTTTAAAATGAAGAATAATGGATATTGTATTTGGCATCATAAAATACGATATAGATTTCCTTTTGAAAAATAGATATCATATTCGGTATCATTAAATATAATATAAGATCTGAACAGTGGATTATAATATGATATGCAATATAGTAAGATATGATAGGGTCATATTGTACAATATAACCCGTCGCCACTTACGACATATGCTAATATTATCAAATTTACTATATTGTAATGTACGATATGGGCCAATCATATAAAATGATAATGTCAATAACACTGTTTGCGTTTCACAAAAACAGTGTATCGTATTGTCTTTACGTTATAAAGGATATCATAATCTATGATTGCTGACATTGAAGGATGGGATCACGGGCCGCTGCCTGCCAATTGTAAACCATGATATGATTCTAAATAGAATCACTAATTATGATTTAATGTATATCGTAAAATATGATATAGATGAACAAATTGATTTTCCAATTTTTAATTATGATTCGATTTAGATAATTTATAAATTGTTTATAAATTATAGAAAAAGGCATTTTAAGATATTTATTTAATTTATAAAGTGTTCATAAATTAATTAATTATAAAATGTTCATATTAATTATTAAATTCATTTGAAATATTTAATAAATAAATATTTCTAATATTAATTATTAATATTAAATACTTTAATCTATATGGAATGACTTATAGTTTTGATATAGTGTTTATATAGAAATTATAAGGTAATTTATAAAGTGTTTATAAATTACAAAAATAAGACAAAATATAAAATAATTTATATTAAAATTATGATTTTTTTATAAATATTACTTTGAAATGTTCAAATTAAAGGTCTTATTTGAGGGATTATTTGAACCATATAAAATTGAGTTTTGATAATCGATAAGATCAAAGTTCGAATAATATTAAATATATGACATTTTAATTATGTAATTTTTTTACATAATATATGAATTGTTCATATAAATTATTAGATATTTATATTTCAATTAAATATCATATATTTTGATAAATACCATATAGAATGATAATATAAAGTTCATATTAGGAATAAATATAATGTATTTATATTTATTTATTTATAGAATATCCATAATGTTTATTAAATTATAAATTGTTTAAAATTTATTATTTTATGAAACATTCATAAAGTTTATCTCATGTATAAATTTATGAAATGTTCATTTACTTAGTTTATTCCCCACTTTATTCATGGATATAAATTGTTTATATTATGAATTAATGTATAGTTTAGTTTAAATGTGTTTAAACTGATTATCTAAATTATCAAATATATATATTTAAGCAGTTAAATGCTAGGCATGATAATTTATTTAGTTTCCTTCTTCCTTGGAATTGACTTTTTATGAGTCGTGAGATTGAATTTAGTGGTTAATTATAGTTTATAGAAATTAGGTGTTAGAATTATGATAGACTTGATATCTCTCTTATGTATTGAACCATGGACAGTGGGACTTTAGGTTAGATTGCTCATTGGTCTAGGAGCTTAGGCTATATCTAGAAAAGCGGGGATTGACTACCTGTCGCACAATGATTTCAATTGTAAGGATTCTTTGTCATGACCTCCCCTTCACCGGTACCCCTCCCGGGTCGGCAGTGAAAATGGGGATGACCCCCGAAACCCGCCTCCAATAGGCCATGAGTTGGTGACTAACACTGAGTGTATAAAATTCATAAATGGGAGACATTACTCTCAATAAATCCAATCAACTCCATAAATAAATAATCAATCTCAATACATGAATGAAATGCCATAAAAAGCAAAAACAACTGAAAATAAGCCATGAACCAAGCCTAGGCAGCGACCATATACACTGTTAGCTCCTGAACAACCACTACGAGCCAATAACACCTAGCTTGATCACCAACCAACTCCTATAGACCTAAAAAGCATATATATATATATATATATTGTATGGGGTGAGCATAAAAATATAATAAGTAGGATCCTCCTCAAAACCTCTCACACAAATGTGAAAGAAGCATACTAAAGCTTAGTAAATAAACGAGGAAACCAAATCATTACCTAAGTAGGTGAAACTATATCATATCCTCACCAAGGCTCGCTCAATAAGCAACACATATAATCATGCAATTTCATATCAAAAGCATATACATAAGAAAGGTACCTCACATCCACTTCCCCATTGGTTTTTTTATCTCATGCCCTAATTCCAAATGTCCCATGCTTCAATCGCTTCCATACCTGTGCAATCACACTATACACAAAGTCACATTTGATGTGGGTTAGGCCTCAACCCTATATACCCCAACCTATCATGATATCCAACATTCCTCACTAGCATTATTCTGTAATAGCCACATCATCATTCCATCCCACACCCCATGCACACATATCTCAACCACATCTATAACCATGTAGTGAGTACAAAATCCATTACAACCCATGTATACTGTGCTATACCTCAAGCCACTACATATCGTGCAAGAACACCCATAGAAACCATAGTCACCATAGTTAGAATACATGTATATGTTATAACCTCTAGCCATTACAGTCCACAAAGTATGGTAAAACTGGGATCCATCACAGCCCGTATAAGCACATACCTTATACCTTAATCCATCACATGTCGAGTATTCCAATATATAATGTTATGTCTGAAAGGAGTGTAGGGAAGAGGGAATAACCAAAAATCCGTTTCCTCACCAACCTAAATATTGGGGAAAAAACTTGGAACCCAAGGGAATTATGAGTGTCGACCGCCCCAATTGAGTTGGGTGGTGGAGTATAACAATATCATAACATAAGAATATATTAAACACAACCAAATAGGGGAAACTATCTAGACTTAAGATTGAACTGTAGCTATCATCCCACGTAACAATCCAGTTTCCATCGCTAAGGTCTAGAAAGATAGATCTAATATAAGCATACAAGAATCATGGTCTAACATTAACCGAATTCATTTAGTAATTAACAATTAAAAATCATTTAGTAACCCCATAATAACTCCTAGTTTAATTATTTCAAACCATTGAAATCCAAATCACTTTTGAGTTCAACATTATAATTTCCAGATTTCCAACCCATGCTTTTAGAGAATTCATTCAAACCCAATCCAGGGTTTCCTTTTATTTAACCATTACCAAAATCAACAAATAATACCACAAGTTCTTTTATAAATTCATTTACCATTCTATATCTCGAGTATTCTAAGATGCAACCAAACCCATACCATAAAGAGATAGTTCATGAAGGAACAAGTATACTACATCAAGAAGGTTTTAACAAATCACATTAGCCAACCAATAAACAAAATATGAAAGACCATCTATCAACCCATTATAATCATCCCTGTGTGATCCCTAACACCTTTACAAACCATCCATACTATCACCGACATCAATCCACCTCAACCACTGCCATAACAAGGGAAAAACAGCCCACCACTCGCCTAATATACCAACCATACCAAGTCTCATATAATCATAGAAAGAGATCTATAACATCTCAAGGCATATACATGGAAATATAAAATATTTACAACACAAAAAATTCAAGGGGGAATCAAGACCATCACATCAAGAACACAAGATCATAACAAACAAGGCTAAGATTTAAAGCAACCCTAACTATTTTATTTCAGTAAAAAACATTTTCCTTTACCATCATGAATTAATTGATTCATTATGAGTGATTCCTTCAATAATAAACCTAATATTATACCGCTAAAAATAGCTAAAATCATCCATAGACATGAATCAAGCAGTAATTTTATGTTCAACATTTTTAGGAAAGAATGATAACTCAATTCACGCGCCTCTTATATTTTCACTTTGTCTTACTGAATTTACATTGTTTAAAAATTTTTAGCATTTAAAATATGAATAAGAACAAAAAAACCATAATAATAAAGTTTCACACTATCTATGAAATATCAAGAGGCATAATCAAAACATAACATAACCATATGCGGATCTCAACACCCCCTTTTTATTTATTCCATTCATAATTCCCAGATTATTATCTTCATTAGGTTAACTTCAACCACCTGATCATTGAAGATAAATCATGTTAATCTCACACTTTAAAATAAAAAAAGATAGGTCATGAATCCCCTACCTCAATAAAAATCCTCAAGGAACACCACACAAAAACAAAGGAATAATGAATCAATCATCGCGAACCTTGATGGGAACCACTCTATAATCTAATCACAACAAACTATCAATAACCATGATCTAATACCAAATCCAAACTAGAGGAAGCCTCACCACAAAAATAATCTAGAATGAAAGAGGGAAAGGAAAAATATGATAAGAGGAGAAGAGAGTACCTCAAATCAATAGGGTTTGATCTTGATGAACTAAGAGGTTTAAAACCTCAAGGTAAATGGATGAGGAGAACTAAGAGGGACATGGAACATCTAGGGTTCGAAGGGAGAAAATAAAAGCCGAATTAATGGATAAAAAACCCCCTATTTATGGATAAATCCTGACAATCCACCGCTACGACATGGTGACTTCATCTACAACCATGGTCACTTCATTCAAAATAAGATCTATGTTTTTAGGCCTTTAAAACAACCATACCCCTCCCCCCGAATATTGTGCCCTTTTAAAACAACTTTAAATAGGTTTGACCAGTACCATGACATGTACTATGGAATGGTAGATTCCATTTCAATTCCCAAACTACCACCATGGATTCTCACTATGACATAGAGGGAATTCTCCTACTGTTTCAACTCATCACAACCAAGACCATGGTGTGGTGAGACTATGCTTGTCATTTCCACTCCTCCTTCACTTAGATTTCCATCACCTCGACTAACCACCACAACCATAAAACTAGGAGTTTCATTTATCCTCATTTCCTATAGGGAAATTCTACAAGCGCAACACCCACCAAAATGGATACCTCATAGGCGTGGCGCTCCACACACTGAAAAGGAAAAGCTACCAAACTTTCTGTGACACCATACCATCCTCCATGGATATGGATTCCTTCCCCATTTTTAATAGGGTAATTATCCAGAAACCACCCTCTATACTATGGGAATTCCACTCCCTAGATTCACTATGAAATACACCAACCAAGCACTATAACCACAACCTCAAAATGACCCTTTCGATGACCACCACCATGCCACCACCACGATGTGGTGAACCTCTAGAGGGAAAAAAATCTACTCTCTACTTATATATAACACCTATAATATTCCTCTTGACACCCCAAGCCCTAAGAAAACACAAAGAGAGGGATTTGGGAAATCTAACCCTTATATCAGATACCTATCAAAAAATAATCATCATTCAGAATTAATCTAAAACCCTGGAAGGAAAAGAAAAAGGGGAAAAAAACCAACCTCATGAGATACCTTATAAGGGATTGGTTTTTTTCGATCCATTAATTTATGTTTTGGGATGATTAGAGGTGTCCAGGAGGAGGAAACAAGGGTATAAGTGGATTTGAGCTAAATTTTTAGCTGGAAGGGGAGGCCTGTAGTAGGAGCTTATAGTTTGTAGCGTGGTGTGGTTTTGGAGATGGGCTTATGGTATAACCATATTCCTTGAAATGTGGAGGCCTGGGATGAGGGATTTTGGTGTCTTTCTCAATATTGAGGTAGTTGAAATGTAGGTGTATATATGCCATGGAGATCAAGGGGTTGGGATCTTATCTCTATATCCCAAGGGGTTATTATGATATAAGGGGTAGATTGCACCATGGAGCCTTGGAGATTGGGTTTTTTTTTCTCTACCTCTTGAAGGGTCGCTGTGGCATGGGTCTTAGCTGAATCATGGTGCCACTCAGGTTTTTAGGATCTGGGCAAGATATGCAGGGATTGCACCATAGATTCTAGAGGGTTGGTTTATATTTGACCCCTTGGAGTGTGGCCTCCCCTACCATGCCATAATTTGGGTAAAAACCCTATGGGTTATGGAATTGTCAAAGAGGTTGCATCAGGGTGTTGTTAAATTACATTTGGGTACCTAAGGGACAATTTTAGAAACTACATATCCCCTCTTGATAGGATTTATCCCCTAACATCTAGAGATCCTTTGTTGGTGATGTAAGGAATCAAGGGATTCATTATGGGAGATTAGATTGGAGATTAATGATTGTCCTTCTATTCTTTCTTAGAGAAAATTGAAATTTCTATCTTGAGGTAGGAGATTAATTAATTCTATTTTATTACGTGAAAGTGTGGTGGTATCATGCTTTAGTTCCTTTAAGTAATAGTGGAATCAGCCGAAAGATGATAATAATTGAAATTAATAATGGACCAGAAAGGTGTTGTGATTGCATATGTTAATGCTTTGCTATTGATTCCTCTTATTATTTGCTATATATTGTTCTATCTATTATACTATGATTATTTTTGTTGTTTAGAATGATTGATGTGCTTGAAATTGGATAAAAAATGTAAACCTAGTAATAACAGAGTGAATAATTAAGAGGCACTTGGATCTATTTACCGTTCTTCCTTAAAAAAGATTTAATATGATTTTTGAAGCATGTTTATGGTTAAATATTAGCTTTTGTTAGGTGCTGATGATAAGTTGTTATTGTTGAAACCTATACATAATGAATTGATTAATTCAAATATGTGAATAAAAAAGTTTTTTTGGAGATAAATGTTTGGGACTAAGAAATCCTATCCCTATTTGTTAAAGGATCATATGCCTTAGAGTTATGGAATTGGTTCCCCCTTGAGTTTTCATGATAAATATACTTCTTGTTTCCTTATTTTCTTACTCTATGATGGGAGTTACTTGATATTATTTGATGTGTGGGGTTGGTTATACAAGGGGTGGATGACACAAGTTGAGAGCAAGGCTTGATTATTTCCTTTTATTAAGATAAGGTTTATGAGAATAGATGAAATAGGTTGAGGGTGGGGATTTTCTATTGTTGGTTTATTATGTGAGGCTTATTGTTGGGTTTCTTTGGTATGAGTTGAAAGTTGGACTTTTCCCATCTTGATTGATGTGTGCTTTTGATGGTTATTGTGATTTTCAACTACCTATTGTAGCTGGTTTATGCATTCTGAGTGTATCTCATTACGGTAGATTAAGATGAGTCATAGATTACCTGAATTATGGAATAGTAAATGAATTAATAACAAATTCATGGGATGGGTGTTGATGTTGGTAATGTGGGGATAATGAAAACCATGGTATGGTTAAATGGAATTCTTTGAGAGCATGGCATGAGAATCTGGGAATTGTAATATGAATTATGAAAGCATGTTGTCTTATAATGAAATAAAATGATTAAAATAGAATTTATAATGGGGTTTAATTAATGGTTTATAATTTCTAATTAAAAAATGTAAATTATTAATGATGATCTAATTTAGATACCCATGTGCTTATATGAGATCATGTTTCCTAGGCCTTATCGATGGCAGTTAGGTGTCATGTGGGATGATAGCCTCATTTGAGTCTAAGGATATGAAGTTTCCCTTAATGTGGATGTACATTATATTATTCTTATATTTTATGATTTCATACAATCCACCACCAGAGTCGTGCTGGTTTCCAATGCCCAAATGTTGCGGGTATGGGTATTTTCTTCAACATCCAGGTTGATGAGGGAATGGATGACCAACTTCTTCATCTTCCCCACTCTCCCTTCATTGTTTCATGTTGTGTAGGACTATCTAGGATATAATGGATTAATTTATAGGGTACATGTCTATATGGGTTTTGATGAATCTTAGTTTTACTATACATGCATATGAAGGCTATACCGACCTGAGTTTATAACACTAAAATGTATTCTAACTGTAATGATTAGGTGTACTTGCATGAGTTGTGATGGCTTGAGGTATAATGCATGGTACATGATCTGTAGTGGCTTTAAATATTACTAATTAGTTATAAATGAGTTAAGGTGATGATATGGATTTGATATTTATGCAAGGGGTGCGGGATGACTTATGGAAGGAATTATAAACTAGGATGTTTGGCATTTGGTCATGGGAGAGACAAACCAGTGAGAAAGTGAATGTGGGGTACATTTCTTACTTATATGTTTTGATATAGATATGATTACTTGTATGTGTTATTTGGTGATCAAACCTTGGTGAGGTTGGGATATAGTTTTACCTATTTAGGTAATGAGTTGGTTTCATTTGTTTACTCATTGGGTTTTAGCATGCTTCTTTCACATTTGCATGAGAGGTTCCAGTGAGGATCCAATTGAGTATACCTGTATGATCAATATATATATATATATATATAAACTATTTTTCAGGTTTATAGGAGTTTTTTGGTGATAAAGTTGGGTGTTATTAGATCAAAGTGTTTGTTCAGGAGCTGTCAGAGTTTGTGGCCGCTACCTTGGCTTTGTTTTGGTATTTTCAGTCATTTTTTTATTATGTATGAAATTACATTTATGTATCGATATCAATATTTATTTATGTTTTAGAGTTGATTAGTGGATCTCATCTTGTCTCTTGACCTTAAATTTATGTAAAGAGGGTAATGGTTCCCATTTTTATGAATTTTATACCATCAGTTCTAGTCGCTAACCTATGTGTAACATCCTAGGTTTTTGGAACGGGCTATTTTCTGGGTAATTTTTAACTTTTAATGTTTCGGTGGAAGTCTAAGGGGTTTGGGTGAGCACTAGAGAAATGATAGATGACCTGGGAGGTTTAAAATAGGTCCAACCATAAATAAATTCCGTGTAATTCATTTACATGACGTGTAGTAGGACGTGAAGGCTCGAGTGTCCAACCTGAGGAATTCACGATGTGTAACCGGGTTACATGTCGTGAACCCAATACAAAACGTGTATAATTTACATGTCATGTAAGTTGTAGTAAATTATTTTTTAAAGGGGAATAGGGGGATCAAACCCCCTCATTTATTTTCCTCCATGCACAGAGACATGAGTGCCCATGGGGTCTCATGCGCCTCTCCTCACCCTACCCTAGGTTTCCTTTGTTCTTCTCCATCCGATCTCTGATCCAAGATTCGTCTATCTCATTGGAAGCATAATGGTAATGTCTCAACTCCATTTTCTTCTCTTACTTGTTTATATCTCCATATGGTGTGCTAAATCCTTGCAAGATCCTTTTCACAAATTTTAGGGTGTTTGTCTAAAATGTTGACTGCTCTCGTTTCAGTTCAAGTTAGAAGTTGATATTAGATGAGAGTACAACTATGAGTATGAGGTAGGTGGTTCCTAGATTTATTAATGATTTTGAGGGTATTTTGGGGGTTTTTTCCTAAACTTGTTGTTGGGTTGACCGAGTGAGACCCTAATAAACTAAATTCTTTTTTTTAAAATTATTAAATTGATTCCATGGGATGACATTGGGTATTACCTAGACCCTTATTGCATGATAATCCTATTAATGGGATTCAGAACACTTGGGAAGGTTAGATCGACTGTGTTTTAATTAATTAAATTTATTTTTTTGTATCAAATGATTGTTGGTTCCATGGGAATGTGACAGGCTTAGCCCGACGATTGAGGCATGTTGGTCACCTGGATTGAGGCGATGTAGTTCGTTAGGTTGGGTGTGGCCTGAGATATATGAGGTGATAATGATCACCAAGTTGGAGATATCGATGTCAGATTGAGGTAATGAGGGTGTCAAGATTGGGGCGTGGCCTATATGATTTGAGATGGTGTTGACCATCATGATTTAACAACACAATTACAGGGGAACAAGGTTCCAAATGATGTTTATTTGGATGTTTGATGATTTAAACTCACTGTTTGTCGGCCAAAATTCTATTGGAATCATGTGCACACAAATAGAATTCAAATCAAGGTGGTGTTGACCAATCATTGTAGGTAGAGACCTCCTTATACTATGCGGCTTAGGTGATAGTGTTGACTATCAGATTTATTGGGGGGGGGGGTTCTCACCATAGGAATCCATGTGGATGGTGATGGACCATAAGTTGAAAGTGATGAGACCATCAGTTGGGGGGGGGGGGGTAAGGCTTTCCAAGATACTTGAGGCCATTGGGCCAAGACATGGGAGGATGGATATCTCTGTGCTTTGGGATGTCGGATATTGAGCCGATGATGTATATTTATTAGAGGGAAGATATCGCTGTGCCTTAGACATCGGGATTCAAAATAATGGGGACTTATGAGCTATGGTTTGAGGGACTAGGTAATTATTTGTTTGGGAATTCCTGTTGGATTTTAGGTTTCTAGATTGAGGGCATGAGGTGCCGGTGTTATATTATAGGTGGAACCTAAGGGTTAGTCTAGGATGCATTTTTCTAGGGGATTCCTTTGGATTTATTCCATAGATCCTCACCACTACAATTATATATATATGTAGTTAGGTTCTGTATTCCATATATATAACTAGGGGAATGCGTTCAAAGACTTCCTACAATGACCAAAACAAGTAGAACGCTTCCTTATGGATACAAAGCACAAGGGAAGCATATATTTTATTAAATGTGTATGTGATGTCTTTTATTTTTATTTAGATACACTTGCATTATTGTGGATGTAAGATAAAAATATGTTGGTGGTGGCCTATTGAGATTTATTCTCACACCATACAAGGGCCCTTCGGGATGCATATAGACTTTATGACTCTACAATCAGGTAAGAGACCAATCTCAGGATATGTAACTTAGTGGTCAAGTTGGACCATTTACATGGGATGGATGGTAAGGGACCATGATGGTTCCTTTTCATCTTTTAGATTTTTCTTTTGAGTTTTTAGCATGCTTTATATATATGTATGTACTGATGGTCGACCATGGGTGACCCTGTCTATTTATTTATTTGTATAACCTTCTATGTATGTGTTGTCTACATATGGTATTATTTTAAATGGGATTGTTTATTTTAATATTCTGTTGTTGTTGTTTCATATTTCATTGGCTGAGTTTGTTGGTTTTATCTTATTGCTTCCGTTTTGTTATGGTCTTTCTTATGCGGTTATATATATATACCATTATTATTATAACCACCAGAGGGTATAGTCTCCCAAGTATCACCTATTTACACCCTAGATTCTAGTCAGCAGCCTTTGGCGTATGAGGAGGTGCGCCTAAGACCCAATGGTCAATTGGCCCAGAGCACCATTCAAAGTGGCATCCGGGTTGGGGTGCTACACTATGAGATATTAGAGGTAGGATTTGGGGGTCTTCTCCATCTTCACTACCATCCCAGGAGTGGTACCACTAGAGGGGGTAGAGGGTCGTGAAATACCTATTTGGGATCTCTCCAAAACAATAACATAACTAACATACTAGAGGGACAAGGTGCATAAAAATACAACATTGTCAATCATCTCATAAATCAAGTAAGGTCATTCATAACATCTCAACAAAACAAAACATAAAAAAACTCAGGATATTGAGTGCACATCTATGGCTCACACTCCCAACTACACTCCTCCAAGCTATTGTGCCTCCATATGACACAAATTAAAGGAATAACATGCCCGCATAATACATTCTCTTGATAGTCCTAGATCTCAATAGGACATTCCTCGAAGGATCCACCATCTTCAATTTCTTTCTCACCCATTCAGTGACGTGAGAATCATCATGAATATACCAATGAAGATGAGATACAGGGAAAACATCATGAATCTGTCCCATCTACAGGGGAATTGATATTCGATATGCAATAGCTCCAACATGTTTGAACACTTTGAAAGCCCCAAAAAATTAGATAGAAATCTTACTCCCGTGACCGATCCTCCGCTAGCCCTGATAAGGGGATACCTTTAGGAACAAATGATCTCTAACATCGAACTCCAGAGGCATCCTCTTAAGATCACTATAAAACTTCTGGTAATCCTATGATGCCTTTATCTATTTTTGAATTACCCACACATTCTCAATCATGATCTATACTATTTTGAGTCCAAGAATCACTGAATCCCCAACCTCAGTCCAACACAATAAAGATCTAAAAGGTTAACCATACAATGATTTGAACATAGCCATACCTATGGAGGAGTTATAACTATTATTATAAGAAAACTTGACCATGGTAGGCACCTCACCCATGAACCTCTAAAATCTAGAACACACGCACACAACATGTCTTCCCAAGTATAGATTGTCTGTTCTATCATAATATCCATCTACAAATAGAAAATGATGGTAAGGAATAATTGAGATCTAAAAGCATGACAAATACCTCTCCACACTCTAGAGGAAAAATATGGGCCATGATAAAAAATAAACATCTTCATATTCCCATGGTGCCTCATCACCTCCTCCAGATACTGCCTCAACAAAACATCCACTAATATTGACTCCTCAATCTCTAATAAGTGAGATGACTTCCTTAAGAGGTCCATGATCACCCAAATAGAATCTAATCCACCTCGAGATCAAGGTAAACTGGTGATGAATTCCATCAAAATGTCCTCCAACTTTTATTGGGGAACATCAAGTGGCTGAAGAAACCCACCAAGAACACGATGCCCAGACTTCACCCTTTGGAAGACTAAACTATTAGAGTTTCTCTTTGAATCACTTTAATTATTTTATATTTTTATAATTACGAATATTATTATTATTATTTAATTATTTAATTATTAATTTTATTTATCATTTATTTTATTTATTCCTTATTTATTATTATTTTTTGTATAAAATAGATTTCAATTTTTCATATGTTTTTTACTTACCCTTACGCGAGTTTTAAAAATCATTATTTACCTTCACATAGCTTTTGAAAATCATTCTTTACCCTTACAGAACTTTCTTCTCATGTTTATGCAACTTATGGTTTTACCCTTACATGAGATTTATATTTTTTATTCTACCCTTACATGATTTATTTGATACCTTTACATGAGTTATATTTAACCTTACACAAGTTATATAAACTCTGTTATACCCTTACACAACTTCTCTTGTACCCTTATGCAGGGAGTTTAACTTTCTATTTACCTTTACGCAGTACATGCACTTTGTGTTTACCCTTAAATAAAATTGCACTTACCCTTATGCAGCCTATTGAATTTCATATTTACCCTTACACATGGTTACATCTTACCATTACATAAGTTATTAACTTTTCTATCTACCCTTATGTAGCACATGCTTTACCTTTACATAACTATTTAGATTACCTTTATAAAACTTATGTATATTACAACTTACCCTTACACCGCATGTGAAAAGTTTAGGTTACCCTTATGTATTATTTTAAAATTATGTTTCACCCTTACCCATGCTTGTAAATGACCCTTACATAGGTACAAAATTTTGATTTTCTCCAGTTCACTCCATTTCATGATTTTCATGATTTTCATGATATATCGATTTGTTTCATGCATATAACAAATGTTTATTTTTTTAATGATTTTTTAAATTCATATTAATGAACCTATGATAAGTGTATTTAAAGATTTTAAAATATATTTATATGAAGATTAATTATGTTTCTCATTCACACATATATTTATAGCACAAAACTCAAATATTTTAAATTTATTTTTTTAGGTTGATTTGTTTGATTTTAATGTTTCTAAATTCATATTTAAGTATAAATAAGTTATTCAAACTTGTTTTATAGGTTTTTAATATATAATATTTAATGTTTGATATTATCACATGTTTAATATGGAGAGAAGTTTGAATTTAAATTTTGATTATTATAGTTTGAATTTGTGTAATTTTTCTTTGATATATTTAACCTATTATCATGGAAGTTTTTTGAACTCTTTAATGAGTTATTTAAAATGAGTTTGAATTGTTCAAATGGTTTTAAAATTCAAATGATAATCTCTCTCTCTCTGATAATCTAATAACTGTTATTTTTTTGAATTGCCTAATGATCAAATTTTCTTTGTTGAGATGTTTATTTTTGAAGGGATCGCGGCATTCATGGGAGAGGTGTGGTAAAAAATATGATATACATATGATTATAATATGATGATAAACTTTTGACTCAAAGAAGTACAAATTGTTTATAATATGTGAACCTTTATGTGATTATGTACACTACCATTAATGATGATCTCTCAAGGAGAAACTAAATATTCTATGATGACTACATTAACCTTGAAGAGACGTTATGATCCTTAATCGATAACCAGAGGTTGAGATTTATCATTAACCATCAACTTATTCTTGGTTTAGTTTGAGTATTTTATTTTAATTATTTATATCTTATCATCTGTGTTGTAACTTTGGATTATGATTTTCCTATACAAAAGCATTATTTATTCTTGGGTTGTGAATCTTGGATTATAAAGTCAAGATCCAAGGGTTGTGACTACCCATATCTAAAGTCAATGTTGTATTGGGTCGTGACTCCTAGATTCTAAAGTCATGTCATTCAGGTTGTGACTCCTAGATTCTAAAAGTCAGGATAGGTTAGAGATTCCTTAAAAAGCTTGTAAGGGTTGTGACTTCCCATAAAAAGTTAGCGTGTCTTTATAGTTATACCTTAACTAGAAAAGGTACACACTATATTAGGTTATGATTCCTCCTCAAAAAGTAGGTAGTAAAAATGAATATCTTTCTAATTATAGAGGTGTAAGAGTAGAACATGTCCACTTTGGATTGAACTACTATAAAAATTCAATATGTTCTTTTTACACTGAAAATCAACTTTTTTTAATTTTATTTGATAATAATTTTAGTTGGTTAATTTTTTTATAAGGTCTATTCACCCCTAGACCATATTTCATCCTTTCTAACCTAACATAAACATCAAGATACTAAATATACAATAGACCTCTTCATCCAAGACCATCAAAATAGACCCCTTAAGGCACAATACATCTTAGATATACTATGATGTACTGCCAATAGAGAACTATAAAACTCATGAAGAAATACCTCATGCATCTCTAAAAGAATGAATATCCTCCCTTGGAACAACACCCAATTTCGATCATCCTCAAACCACCTCTTAGGAACATCACCACAAATAGCTCAATCTCCCCAAACCTCCAACTTTGAATCCCCCAATGGGGATTTCTCTACCCACTACACTAGATATGATTTCACCATTATATGATAACCCTCTACCATAAAATTCTCCCATATCTAGGTACATCATTGAGAGATCCTACATTACTCTCCAATAATTACAACACACACACACAACATCACTATAAAACTTCCTTCTCACCCCATCAGCCAAAAAATTCCATTTACCTGATGTATAAGAAATATCAAATTCACAAGTCTATAAGAATTACATCCACGACCATTTTCATAAGTTCATATCAAACTAGAAGAATATATACCTCAATCTCTTATAACATGTGAAGACTACAAAGAATTCACCAATGAGGTCATGTCACTAAAACTGTAACGACATGACTCTTTGACCAAGGTATGGTTAATTATATTTTCTTTTTGAGTGTATTAAACAATCCTAATGGAGTCACCTAATCAAGATAAGGATTTCATGGGATTTTCCAGGGATTTTCAGGATCCTAGAACCCCAAAAAAGGGAAAATATATTGGGATTCATGGTTTGTCTGCAACCATGCGACCCAGGTGCACGACTGTGTGACCGGTTGCAGAGCCCATCTACACAGTATACGAATGGTTAGTGAAACTGTGCACAGAGGCTGTGCAAAGTGCCCAGTGAGGAAGTGAAGTACGCACAATGTGCACATGGTTTCCCTAACCATGTGCAGAAACCGTGTAGGCCTATTTTTAAGGGAAAATAACCAAAATGCCCCTCCTTCCACTTAAATCCTTTTTTTCCTTTATACTTTTTTTGTGCGCACAACAGACCTCCATTCCTCCCCTTGAACTCCCGAAACTACTCCTCCTTAAATCCCTTGCTACTCCTCTATATGGTGTCTGATCTTCAATCTGTTAGTGGCATTGGATCCCTTGAGGTAAGGATAACCTTTCGTACCCCTTCTTCTTCGCTTAATCTCACCATCAGTTGCACTATTTAGATATAGGATCATTCACCCTATTTTTAGGGTGTTGGAAGGAAACTCAGATCTACTCCAACCTGCTCCAAATCTGAGGCTGATACTCAGTGAGTCATCATCTATGACACTAAGGTAGGTGGTCATGTTGTTTTCCAGTTGAGTTTTTTCCATTTCGTATTTAATCTTGTTGTGCTGAAAGACAACCTTTTTTGAGCTCCATTATTGTGTTGATTTATTCATGTAAAATTGACCGTAGTGTGATGACATAGGTTAAATGACTCATGTTTAGGGGTTTTGTTATCACCCTTTCACTATATGGACTCCGAAGGGGTGATCCACCAAAATTTTCCATTTTAGGCCAATTTCTAAAAATGGGGAATTATGGTTTAAGGTTCCCAGAATGATTTTTAATTTAATTGACCCTTGTCCCATGTGTATTTGACTTATATAAAGGCGTCTCATGTTTTGGATCCTTTGAATTGGAATTGGAAAATTAACCATATGGGTATTTGGACTTGATCCTTTAGCCTTAACACTTTTCCTTGGAATGAATTTACATGTTAGGAAAATGGGATGGTTATATTGAATGGGTTGGCTAGGATGAGATAGGTTGGAACTTTAAAATGAAATAACTTAAATTAATATTTTCAAGGGATGACATGGCCATGCCCATGCCTTGGGTTTCATATTAAATGCATTAAAAATTTGGTTTTCTTGTTTAACTTGAGATAGTGTAAGATGGGTTGCCTTACATTATATAACATGTGAATGCCTATATCATTTATATTCTTGTGGGTTTATATACATGTGGGAGGTAGGTATATTTACCCCATTCCATTATTTCCATGTGGGTGATAGGTATATTTACCCCATGCCATTATTTATATGTGAGCGGTAGGTATATTTACCCCATGCCATTATTTCCATGCAGGCAGTAGGTATATTTACCCCATGCCATTATTTCCATGTGGGTGGTAGGTATATATACCCCATGACATTATTTCCATGTGGGCAGTAGTTATATTTACCACGTTCCATTATTTCCATGTGGGCGGTAGGTATATTTACCCTGTGCCATTATTTCAATGTGGGTGGTAGGTATATTTACCACATGCCATTATTTCTATATGGGCGGTAGGTATATTTACCCTGTGCCATTATTTCATCTAGGTGAGAGGAATTATTACCCCACACTAACAATATATACATACATACATACATACATAGTAACATATTCAAACATGCCGGTATTGAGCTGAAGCAGGTAGACCTTCCTGGTGTCCTTTCAGAACCTGAGTATGAGGGTAACTGTTTATTATATTTTTCTTTAATTTCCTACTATTAGATGAAAACTTTTTACTTATGAGTGCCACTATAATTACACATAGACACCGTTGGTGGTGTACTACTGATATTTATCTCACACCCTATTCGGTACGCCTCTCACACCTGAGCAGATTGTTTTCCTACAGGTATGGATAAGAGAAAGCATCATTTTTATGGCTATTGATCCTTTTTCTTAGATGAAGCTTAGGAGAAAAGGAATGGTCTTAGGCTCGAGATGCTATGGAGAATTTTTTGTATTTTTTTACTTTTGTACCTTGTATATGTATGACTTCTTCCTATTTTTTTGTTCCCATTTTGTATTATCATGCCATTCATGCATATTTGTATTAGACACTACCCATGAGGCCTTTTTTTATATTATCAGTCTTCCATTGTATCTATTATTCTTATGTTATTTACCTTATCTATCTGGTTTTTTATGCTTCTACTATTGTATGTTGTTGTTACATCCACCGTGTACTCTAACATGGGAGTAAAGTCTCCCCGCTGATTTTACCATTACACCCCTACTACTAGTTGGAAGCCCCCGGCTTATGGGGAGACTTTCCAGGGGTCATGTGGCCAACCGGGCTTGGGGCATGGGTTATGTGGCAGCCGGGTTCTGGATGTCACAAAGTGGTATCAGAGCATTTTTCCTTTCTTACTTTACTATTTGGTGATAATGGATTAGAGATTGGGAATGCTTGGGAATTGGTCAAAATCCATGTTTGGGCATCATGAACCCATGTAAGGGGTAAAAACCAAGTTTCCTTACTTATTTTTGTTATTGATTCTTCTATTAGTGTTGATATCATTTCACCATTGGGTGCTTCACATGTTTTGTGATGTATTTTCTATTGATGATGTTGGAATTGTGATTTCATTGGTTAACCTAATGAGATGAGGGTTAAGTGTTAGAACATGCATCACAATAGGAACAATATGAATAGGCCATGCATTTTCCATCTACTGTATGAGGTACTATTATAGTAGCCACCACTTTAGTATCTACTTTGTTTGATACAAGGACTTCTCACTCATTCATATCCTAGGAAATCACTAAGAGTCTGAGCCTCAACATTGAGTTTTATCATGGTGTTATGACGCTAGATACACCCTTAGGTATCCGTTAAGAGGGAGCTCACCATTTTCAGAACTTTACCCTTCAGATAAGAAGTTACCTTTTCGAATGGAACTTGTACATTCTCGATATGTTAGGTTTCAATGTAATCCTTGGGATGGACTTGTTAGTTCCCTAAAGAGACCATATTGACTTCTACCATTTGAGGGTGATGTTTACATCACCACAGGGTGTTACACATGTGCATAAGGGAGAATGATATGTTTGTGTGACATGAGAAGGACCCAAGTAGTAGAGGCTGGGTAGTGTTACGACACAGGTTTCCAGTATTTACCCTGATGATCAGGTTTTGAAACCCACCATTTTTCCTCCTATAGTGGAGCGTTTTAGAGACATTTTTCCTAATGACTTTTTTGGTCTAACTCTAGTGTGATAGGTAGAGTTTACTATTAAAATTATTCCAGGATCAACACCTATAACCATTCCTCCTTATATAATGGCACCTAATGAGCTTCTAGAGCTCATGAATTAGTTGGAGGATCTAGAGGAAAAGGATTTATACGACCCAAAAATTATCATCGGGGTTCACTTATCCTATTTTTTAAGAAGGCGGATGGTACCCTTAGGATTTTCATGGATTACTGCCGGTTGAATCAGCTGACTATCAAGAACCGATATCCATTTTCTAGAATAGACAGATTCTTTGATCAGCTCTGAGGAGTGAAGTTTTTTTCAAAGATAGACCTAAGGTCAGGCTATCATCAGGTGCATGTTAGGACTTCAGATATACCTCACATACCTTTCAAAAGTAGGTATAATCTCTAAAAGTACCTGGTTATGCTGTTCGGACTCATGAACACACCTACTGTCTTCATGGATCTTATGAATTGGGTTTTCCACCCATACTTGGATTCATTTGTGGTTGTCTTCATTGAAGGTATCTTAGTGTATTATTGCTTGATACAAAACCATGCAACCCATATTGAGATCATATTGAATACACTAAGATAGAATCAGCTCTATTCTAAGCTTAGTAAATGCCACTTCTGGATCGATAAAGTTCACTTACCAGGTCATATCATCTTAGAGTCAGGAGTTTTTTTTGACCCAGAAAAAGTGAGGGCTATGATCTCTTGGGAGCAGCCTAAGAACATATTTGATATCCATAGCTTCTTGGGGCTTTCCAAATACTACATATGATTTATTTAGGAATTATCACACCTTGAATCACCACTTACGGGTTTGATAAATAAGGGTGTGAAATTCAAATGGCCAGAAGCCTGTGAAGAATCCTTTTAGGATTTTAAGAACAAACTTACTTCAGTATCAATACTGATTCTACCAGATTCGAGCAGGGATTATATAGTCTACTGTGAAGCATCAGGTATCGGGCTTGGAGCTATTCTAATGCAGAATGAGTGAGTCATTTCATATGGTTCTCATCAGTTGAGGCCTCACGAGCAGAATTACCCAGCACATGACCTCGAGCTCACTATTGTTGTTAATGCCTTACGCTGTTGGAGACACTATTTATTGGGAGAGTGTTTTTTGGTGTTTACAGACCACAAGAGCCTTAAATACATCTTCAATTAGTGGGATATGAATCCTAGGCAGCTTAGGTGGGTCGAGTACCTATAATCATTTGATATAGATCTTTCTTACACTCCTAGAAAAGGAAATCCATTAGCCGATGCTTTGAGATGAAAGACTTAGACACAGGCAGTTCAGGAGTCTAATGATGAATGAAATATTATGGTCTTATTCTTGGAGATGCACATTGAGGTTCTGGAGGACCATAGTTAGACTATCCTCTCATCCTTAGTGGTGACATCTACTCTTATTGAATGAGTAAGGTCGAGAAAACTATCTAATCCTAAAGGCCTTGTCCTACGGGAGAGTGTCTCGGATGAAAACACATCTTCTAGCTGGACAGTCAATAGGGATGATACTCTTCTTTTTTGTGGGTGTTTATGGGTCCTAGTAGAAATTAGAGAGGAACTTATGAGGTATTTCCACACCTCAACATGGGTAGTTCACCTTGGTTTCACCAAAATGTATTGAGATCTACGACGTAAATATTGGTGGCCCAACATGAAATGTGAGATAGCTGGTTTCATTATGCGATGCTCCACTTCTCAGTAGGTGAAGGCAGAACATCAACTTACGGTAGGGATTATTAATCCATTATCCATTCCTGAGTGGAAATGGGATGATGTTTAGATGGACTTCGTGACTGGTATACCCAGATCACCTCATGGAAATGACACCGTTTGGGTTTTTGTTGATCGTTTGATGAAGTTCACACTTTTCTTACCTATGTGAGATACCTTTTCTATAGATGATATGGGAATACTATACATTAAAAAGGTAGTACGTCTTCATGGTGCACCTTGATCTATTATTTCTGACAGAGACACCCATTTCAAATCTTGGTTCTGGAAGGGTTTTTAGAAGGCATTGGGTACATAGGTACTTTTGAGCATGGCCTATCACCCTCAAATCAATGGGCAGAAATAATATACAATTCAGGTGCTTGAGGATATGCTTTGTGCATGCATTCTCAACTTTGGTGGTTCTTGTGAGAAACACATTTCCTGCATCGAGTTTTCTTATGAAAACAGTTTCCAAGATACCATTGAGATGGCTCCCTATGAAGACTTGTATGGTAGGCCTTGTCGCTCTCCTCTGTGCTAGCTAAAGGTAGGGGAAGCAACTATCCTTGGGTCTCATCTCGTACAAGAGACTTTAGAGCAGGTCTAGCTAATTCAGAAGCGTATATTGACAACTCAATCTAGACAATAGTCTTATACCAACAAATGATAACGACCTTTTGAGTTTGAGGTCAGAGACTGGATTTTATTGAAAGTCTCACCTAGGTTGGGGAATATATGTATTCAAAAGCAGGGAAAGCTATCACCAAGATTCATTGGACCCTTCGAGGTTGTGAAGTGGATCAGACCTATGGATTACCTGTTGGCACATCCTCAGAGATATCAGTCCATGCACAATGTCTTTCATGTATCTTAGCTTTTCCAGTATTATCTAGACCAATATCATATTTTCCATCCTGATGAGGTTGAGTTGGATATGGATACTTACTTTGAGGAGTACCTAGTTCATATTATTGATCAGAGCATGAAGACACTCCAAGGAAGGGTTGTTCCTCTTGCACAGGTGCTCTAGCAGAACGATCGGGTACAAGACAATACTTGGGAGTAGGAAGTTGATATACGATCTCAGTGGCGATAACTCTTTGATAATAATACCTATTTACCCCTAGAAGAGAAACTCAGGGATGATTTACTTTAAGGATGGGAGGTTGTAATGACCTAACTATTTAACCAAGGTACGGATCATTAGTTTTTCTTTTTGATTGTCTTAAATAGTCATAATGGAGTCACCTAATCAAGATAATAATGTCACAGGAGATTCTGGGGATTTTAGGAGCCTAAAACCCTGAAAAAGGGAAAACAGACTGGGCTGCATGGTTTGTATGAAACTGTGTGACCCAGGAACATGACCGTGCGACCGGTTGCAGAGGGGTTGCAGAGCCTATATGCATGTTCTGTGCATGATTAGTGAAACTGTGTGTAGAGGCCATGCAATGTTTCTAGTGAGGCAGTGAAGTACACACAATGTGTGCATGGTTTCCGTAACCATGCATAGAAACCATGCACACCTATTTTTAACAAAAAAATGACCAAAATAACCCTCTCTCTACTTAAATCTCTTTTTTTCATTTCTCCTTTATTTTGTGTGCATAACATCCCTATGCTCCTCCCCTTGAGATCCCAAAGATCATCCTCCTTTAATCCCTTGCTACTCCTCTGTATGGTGTCCGATCTTTTATCCATAGGTGGCATTGGATCCCTTGAGGTATGACTAACCTTGCATACCCCTTCTTCCTTGATTAATCTCTCTATCAGTTGCGCTATTTAGATGCAGGATCATTCATCCTATTTTTAGGGAATTGGATAGAAACTCAGATCTACTCCAAACTGCTTTGAATCTGAGGCCGATACTCAGTGATTTATCATCTGCAACCCTAAGCTAGGTGGTCACATAACTTTCCATTTGAGTTTTGTCCATTTCATATTTAATCTCATTGTTCCATAAGTCGTCCTTTGTCGAGATCCGTTATTGTGTTGATTTCTTCATTTCAAATTGACCCTAGTGTGATGAAATAGGTTAAATGAATCATGTTTAGGATTTTTTTATCACTCTTTCACTATATGGAATCCCAAGGGGTGATCCACCTAAATTGTCCATTTTAGGCCAATTTCTCAAAAATAGGGAATTATGGTTTAAGGTTCTCGAAATGGTTTTTAATTTAATCGACCCTTGTCCCATGTGTATTTGACTTATATAAAGTCATCTCAATGATTTTTTGGCTCCTTTGAATTGTAATTGGAAAATTGACCATATGGGTATTTGACCTTGATCCTTTAGCCTTGACACTTTTCCTTGGAATGAATTTCCATGTTAGGAAAATGGGATGGTTAGTTTGAATGTGTTGTCTAGGATGAGATATCTTGGAACTTTCAAATGAAATGACTTAAATGAATGTTTTCAATGGATGGAAAGGCCATGCCTATGACTTGGGTTTCATATTAAATGCATTAAAAATTTGGTTTTCTAGTTTAACTTGAGATAGTGTAAGATGGTCTTCCGTACATTATATAACATGTGAATTACTATATCATTTTTATGATTATGGGTTCATATACATGTGGACAGTAGGTATATTCACCCCATGCCATTATTTCCATGTGGGTGGTAGGTATATTTACCCTATGCCATTATTTCCATATAGGTGGTAGGTATATTTACCTTGTGCTATTATTTATATTTGGGTGGTAGGTATATTTACCCCATACCATTATTTCCATATGGGCGGTTGGTATATTTAACCCATTCCATTATTTCCATATGGGCGGTAGGTATATTTACCCCATTCCATTATTTCCATGTGTGCGGTAGGTATATTTACACCATGCCATTATTTCCATGTGGGAGGTAGGTATATTTACCATGTGGCATTATTTCCTTTGGGTGGGAGGCATTCTTACCCCATGCCAACTATATATATATATATATACATACATAATAACATATTTAGACATTCCAGCATTGACCTGAAGTAGGTAGAACTGCCTGGTGTCCTTTTGGAACCTGAGTAAGAGGGTAACTATTTATTCTATTTTGATTTACTTTCCTGCTATTATATTCAAACTATTTACTTACGATCACCACTAAGATTAAACGTAGACACCGTTGGTGGTGGCCTACTGAGATTTATCTCACATCCTATTAGAGATGCCTCTAGCACCTGAGAAGATTGTTCGCCTGTAGGTATGGATAGTGGAAATCATCATTTTTCTAGCTATTGATCCTTTTTCTTAGATGGAGCTTAAGAGCAGAGTATTGGGCTTAGTATTGAGATGCTATGGAGTAATTTTTGGATTTTTTTTACTTTAGTACCTTGTATATGTATGTCTGATTCCTATTTTCCTATTACCATTTTGTAATAGCATTCCATGCATGAATATCTGTATCAGTCACTGCCTATGAGGCTTTTTTTATATTATAAGTCTTCCACTATATCTTTTAATCTTCCACTGTTTACCTTATCTATATGGTTGTTTATGCTTCCTCTATTGTATGTTTTGTTACATCCACTGTGTACTCTGACACGGGGGTAAAGTCTCCCCATTGGTTTTACCATTACACCCCCACTGCTAGTCGACAACCCCTGGATTATGGGGAGACACGAAAGGGGTCATGTGGCCAACTGGGATCAGGGCACGGGTTATGTGGAAGCCAGGTCCGGGACGTCACAAAAACATCATATTAAACATAACAACAAAAAAAATCACGATCATGGGTGGTGTAGTAACATTCATGAGGCCATAACTGCCAAGACCCATATGAAATAACCACTCTCCACCACATCAGAACACCAATAAAGTTTAAACACAACTCCCTACTCTAGAAAACAAAGAATTGGGGAATTAGGAAACATCTAATTCAAATACTAAAAAGCATCATGACACTAGTCAGTAAAAAAATACATGATCCATCCTGGTCAAATCTATCAGAGTATTCATGATTTAAGAGAAGTCAAGTATGAACCTCCTACAATAGCCTACAATAACAAGGAAACTCCTCACCTCCATAACATTCAGGGGAGCTACCCCAAGAAACAATTGACTAAATTTTTGAAGAATCCATGACTAATCCATGATGAGACACAACATATACTAAGAAATGAACTTCATAGGATTAAAAATTACACTTTGAAAACTTCTCAAACAACTTATGACACAAAATAACTCCTAAAATAGCTCAAATATGCTCTGTATGCTCCTCCCTTAACATAGAATACAAAGGGATGTAATCAATGAACACCACCATGAACTGATCTAAAAATTCATAGATCATAGAATTCATTAGTACCATGAACAAGTAAGGGGAATACTTGATACTAAAAGGCATAAAAACAAACTCATAGTTCCCATAATAACATTTGAAGGCTGTTTTTAGAATTTCCTCATCCTTTTCCCATATCTAATGATATATTGAATGCAAGTAGATCATAGAGAACCAACTATCTCCCTTAAACTAATAGAATAGGCCATCAATCCATGAAAGAGGACAGTGGTTCTTCATTGTCACATGATTCAAGTGATAATAATCGATACATAGCTGTAAACCGCCATATACTTTGTTCACGAAAAAAACTTGAGCACCCCAAGGCCACACACTAAGTTGAATAAAATCTATATAAAAAAGGTTATCAATATGAATCCATAACTCCTACAACTCATAAGGTTCCATACTATATGGTTACATTGATATCAGAGAAACACTTGGCTACAACTCTATCTCAAACACAATCTCACATTGAGAGGGTATCATTATAAAATCTTCAAAAAATACATTAGGATACACTTCTACAACCCTAGAAAACACCATATACTAATCCTCCATTGAAATCAACATCATATTGACCATCAATAAATACAAGGACTCGACACACCCTCAACCCATATGAGGGCCTCACTCACCAATACACATAGCATACTCTCTATCAGCATCATAGAATACGAATTGCCTCCTAAAGAAATCAATAATATCTTGAAATGAATATAATTATTCCATGTTGAGGATGATATCATATGTCTATATACATAAAAATAGGAAATCCACCAAGATAAATTATACCTTAGAATCAACTCACAATCTCTACACACATTATTCAAGCTAACTCAGCCTCCAACTGGAATAGTCAATTCCAAGAGCATAAAAAGCCTCTCCACTTCATGTCATAGAGCATAGATTAGGGTGGGTGAAATGAAAGAGTTCATAACTACTGAATCAAATAAATTTTACACTCAAATAGAATATAAATAGATAATACCACACATAATGTTTGTCTCACTTGGCACCGGAAACTATAAAGCATGAATTTGACCTTGTCCAACTCCATGAACTCTCTATCCCTAAGGATAACCACCTCTAAGACCATGATTTTATCACTATACCTAAGGATAAGGGGAATCATAGGGATATACTCTACCCACACTATCCCCTCTTTGTTGATCAAAATATGGATCACCCTACTACCACTACTAGCTTGGAGGATACTACTACAACAACCAAGCATAAAGAGGACTTCCAATTTAATGCCAAATACCGAGGAAGCTTAGTTACTCAAGTTTCTAATGGACATGACCTTTTCATAAAAGTAAACCATGTGTTCTCCTCTTATAGGGGTCTAATAATTTCCAACCCTGGTGAAATGGTATGAAGGATAAAATTGAATCCCCTTTATTTGAAACTTCTTATGACTAGGAAACTAAGAAGATTTGATCATAGATATGCTCCATAGAGATTCCTACCAAATTCCCTCCCATGATGATTTGGTCATAGAAAATATCCTCTCAATGACCCTTTCCTTAACCAGAACCTTGAGATATGTAAGAAACATGAATGGGGTGAGTCAATGCTGGATCTCATGATGTAAAGCCTCCTCAAAATGCCTCTCCCTATCCTATTAATCTATAATAAGGTCCAAATCATAACATAAGTGGTTCTTATACCAAATACCAAACTCCTACACATTGAAACACCCTTGGTGGAGAGTAAGGATCACTTGCTGACAAGATACCTTCATAGTCGATGGAAGTAACTCAGCCTAAAACTGATCATGAAACCTAACCCACAAAACATCTGACACCTCAAGATCCATGAGGAATAAAAAACACCACCATGGAGAAACTTCACATAACATACCTAAATACAATGGAATCCAGTGTTCTATCTAAGTATCAATCAAGTTGAAATAAATATCTAACTCCTCCAACCAAGATCTAGTTTCTCGATCTGAAATAGAGACCATATACATCTATAGACTCTGGTGTTGAAACTCTCAAAGTGTATTCCTCTAAGAATCATCATTGTTGATCTCAACTCTATGGTGATCTTATGGCGCATCTTAGTAGAAATCATCAGAATGAATCTGATGAGGACATCATCATGAAGCCATACCTATAAAATAGAAAAATGACATGGTCTCCAAAATCCAAAATTTGGAACATTTAATGTTAATTAACTCAGATTCATCATAATTCCCATTGTTTACCCAATTAAAACATAGGCACAGACAATCATGATGCATGATCCTTATGTCTCTACCCTAAAAGTAACATCACTTCTCTTATTACACTTAGTAATCTTAAGGTTCTTTCATTAGATCACTGGGGACCCTAAAATCCCATTTCCTCTCTGATCTCCCCTTCTTACATTATGTGCTAAGTTCAACTGATAATGTTTCCATACCAACCCATACAGTCCTCACCAGTGCCTATATCCAAACTCTAACTTATCTCTCTACCAAAAATATTTTATACCACTCTGTCATGATACCCTCCACTATTTAACCTCTAAGAATAATAGTGAAGATGAGGAATGGCCATTGAATCCCACCTCCCATAGGCCATAGGTTAGTGAATAACTCTGAGGGTATAGAATACATAAATGAGATTCATTACACTTAATAAATGAATTATAAGATAATATAAAAGATCCACCAATAAACTCTATAAATAAATAATCAATCCTAATACATGAATGAAATTCGATATAAATAGGAAAAAACTAAAAGTAATCCACGAACTAAGCCTAGGCTACAACCATAAACACCAATAGCTCCTAAACAACCACTATGAGTTAGTAACACCCAAATTGATCACCAACTAGTTACTATGGACCTATAAAGAAGATATATATATATATATATATGGGGTGATAAAATGAGAATACTTAGTAGGACCCCCCTGAAACCTCTCTTGAAAATGTGAAAGAAGTATACTAAATCCCATTTAATAAACATAGGAAAAAAACTCATTACCCAAGTGGATAAAACTACATTCCACCCTAACTAAGAATCAAACACCAAGTAACACATAAAAGTAATTTATTACATATCAAAAGAATATACATAATAAAGGTACCCCATATTCACTTCCCTATAGTTTTTTCTTTCTCATTACCTAATGCTAAACGTCCTATGATTTAATACCTTCCATACCTATGAAATCACACCATATAAATAGTATCATTTGATGTGGGTCGAGTCTTATCCCTACCTACCCCAACCTCACACATGGTCCAATGTTCCTCATTAGTACCAGTCTACAACAACCACACCATCATCCCATCCCACACCCTGCACACACGTATCTCAGACATATCCATAACCAAGTAATAAGTCCAAAAGCCTTAAAAACCTATGTATACCAAACTATAACTCAATCCACTACATCCAGTTCAAGTAAACCCATAGAAACCCAAGTCAATATAGCTGAAATACATGAATATTCTATAACCTCAATCTGTTACAACCCACACATACATGTACGATAAAACTGAGAGCTATCATAGACCGTGTGAGAACATACTCTATACCTTAATCCATAACAGACTAAGTATGCTAACACATCATTCTATGTATAAAGGGAGATAAATTAAGAGGGAGTATTCAACCATACATTCCCTTACCAACCTAGATATTGGTGAAATCACCCAGAACCCAAGGCTATTATGGGTTTCAGCTTCCCCAAATGATTTGAGTAGCAGAGCGTAAAAATATCATAACATAGGAATATGTCATAGAAAACTAAACTAGTGGAAACTACCTAGAATTAGGATCAAATTATAGTTATCACCCCACATAACAATCTAGATACCATCGCTAAGGTTTAAAAATCTAGATATCATATAATCATACAAGCATCAAGGTCCATAATTAACCAAATTCATTTAGTAACTAGAAATTACCAATAATTTATTGACCCTATCATCAATTTTTCTTAAATCCTTTCATATCATAAAAAGAAAAAGTGATTTTGTGATAAAAATTACAATTTTTATATTTATAACCCATGATCATAGAGCATTCAATCCAACCCAATCACAGGTTTCCTTTCATTTAATCATTACCAAAATCAACACCCAATCCCATGAGTTCTTTTATAAATTCATTTACCATTCCATATCTAGGGTATTCTAATATTAAACCAAACATATCTCACGGAGATATAATTTCATATGGAATAAGCATACTATAGAAAATAGGTTTTAATGAATCACATCAGCTAATGAATAAGAAAAACAAGAAATATTAACTATCAAACCATTCCAATCATTCCGATGTCTTACCCAAAACCTTTCCAAACTATCCATACCGTCATCGACATTAATCCACCTTAACCACTACCACAACTAGAGAAAAATATCCCACCTCTTTCCTAATATAACAACCATACTAGATATAATATTATCATAGAAAGAAATTTATAACATCTCAAGTCATATACATGGAAGCATAACATATTTCTAGTACAAAAAATTTAAGGCGAACCTAAGGCCATTACATAAAGTACACAAGCTCATAGAAAACAAGTCTAGACTTTAAATTACCCCCAACAATTTAATTTTAGAATATAATGTTTTCCTTTACCATATTAAATTAAATAATTCATTATGAGAGGTTCCATAAATAAGAAACCTAATATTCAATAGATAATAGTAACTAAAATCATACATAAAATTTATTCAAGAAAAACTTTCATGTTCATTAGTTTTAGGAAATAATGATAACGCAATTCATGTGCCTCTTAAATTATCCACTTCATCTTACCAGATTTATGTTGTTTAATTTTTTTTTCAAGTAAAATATTTAAAAGAAAAAAAAACAACCAAAACAATCAAGTTTAACAATATCTATAAAATATAAAGATTCATTATCAAAACCTAATATATCCATATGAGAATCAACACTCCTTTCATATTTATTACATTCATAATTTTCATATTATTATCTTTATTAGGTTAACTTAAACTGCCTAATCATTAAAGATAAAGCATGTTAATCCCACACTTTCACATAAAAAAATAAAGTTCATGAATCCATAACATTGGTATAAATCCTTAAGGAAACCCACCCAAGAATGGAGGAACAAGGAATCAATCACTGCCAACCTCGATAGGAACCACTCTAGAATCTAATAATATTGAATCGTCAATAATCATGCTTGAATACTAAACCCAAATAATTATAAGCCTCATCACAAAAATCCTCCAAAATAAAAGAGGAAAAGGAAGATTAATATAAGAGAAGAAGAGTGTACCTTGAATAAAGAGGGTTCAATATCTAATAACCAAGAGGTTTAAACCCTCAAGGAAAATGGTTGAGGATTTCTAATAGGGCCTATGGATGGCCAGGGTTTGAAGGGGGAAAGTAAAATATGAACTAAGGGAAAAAAACACCCTAGTTATAGAGAAAGCATGATAGGCCTCCACCAAGGAATGGTGACTTAAAGTCATGGTGTCTCTGGTCAAAATGAAATTTGAGTTTTTAGGCATTTGAAATGGCCATATACCCCCAAATATCATGCTATTTTAAAATGAATTTAAATTGGTTGGACCAACACCATGACATGAACTGTGGTGTAATAGACACCATTTCAATCCTAAAATGACCACATTGGCTTCTCACCACGACATAAAGGTAATTCTCCTTCCGTTTCAGCTTACTATGGCCATGACCATAGTATGGGAGACCATGATAACTATTTACACTCCTCATCGCCCAGCTTACCCTCACCTCGACTCACCACCATTCCCATCAACCCAAGTGTTTTAGATATCCCCATTTCCCATTGGGAAACTCTTCATGTACCACTTCCACCAAAATGGATACCCCACATGCATGGTGATGCACACACAAAAAAGGGAAAAGACACTATAATCCTCACAAAACCACACCCTCCACCACAAATTTGGATCCCTTAACTATTTTTCATAGGGGAATTCTCTAGACACCACACCCTTTATAATGGGCGTTTCACTCCCCGGGTTTACCAAGCACCACAATGGCCAAGCACTATGGTCACAACCTCAAAATAGGCCTCACCACTCTCACCACCACACCCACCACAACAATGCAGTGAACCTATTGAGGGATAAAAATATACTATCTACTTCTATAACACTTCCAATCTTCCTATTGGCATCCCAAGCCTTAGAAAAATTAAATGAGAGGGATTCACTAAACCGATACCTTTAATTTTTGATTTTATATGATTTAAATCCTTTACATGAAAATGTTTCATATAACTTATGCATGAGATGAATTTGGATACATGTAAATATAGTTAGATTTTGATATAGGTTAGTCATAAAAGTTATGATTTGTGTAAAGAGGCACAAATCAATATGATTTGGACATATTTATTTGGTTGAAGAAATAATGATACAAAAACTAAATAATTAAAATCATGAATATATAAAGGGAATTCATGATATAAGATAATAAAATATTTAAAACCCCTTAATAAATACCAAGTGTTATATTCCTTCCAAATAAAACACATGTCAAGAATTTGATCATACAACAAAGTAGGTTCATGCTAAAGATAGGTTCCCATGAATTATCTTTTATAAGGAATGGTGGGAATAAATAACCCTAAGAGTTAGGTAACCAAATACCATTATAATAATTGGGTTATACTTATCTAGGAAACCTTAAGAGTTAACATACTAGAGGAATAGATTTGGGATAATCTATATAATGGATTTTAGTAAAGAGTTGTCTACTTAGTTATCCAAGAGTTTTATATGATCTGATTGACATGATAAACTACCTAAATAGCTAATTGATGAGAGGAAAACTAAATTGGACTCAAATATTAGTGAAATATGGATCTTGAACTACCAATTAGTATTATGGAATTTAAAAGGCATCACAAACCAACCCAATCCGTCTATCCATCAGACACTTGACCCAGCCCACAATAAGGCTTGAAGGGTGTTCCTGATCCCCATGAGTTGGAAAAAGTGTCTGGGAATCAATTAAATACTACCAGGGAGTGATTTTTCCCAATAAATAATTAATAAAAATAGTAGCATAAAAATAAATAAAATTATGGAATGACCCGTCTATACATCGGATGTCCACGCCAGAGAAAAATAAATAAAAAACAACATAATATCAAAACTAGGAAAGTAGTAAGCAAAATTGAGAACCAAAAACTACCCTCCCCCTCTGATATCCCTCTCATACAAGGAAAAGTTTCCCCTCAAATGGATTTTCTTCACCCACTGACAACTATAGTTACCCTCTGTCTCTATAAAGTGGTAAAAGAATAAGTGTCCAATGTGATAAATGAAAAAAAAAACTATAGACATACTTGCCTCCTTATGAATATACAAGTCATCTCTCAAAAAAAGAACCATGATTCCCCATGGGTGAGAATAGATAAACTGACACCTGAAATTAAAAATGATAATGTAAGTGTGAGCGCTGAGATTCTTTGTAGGGATTCCCAAAGAGAAACCATTCCCTATGAATTATCTTTAAAGAAAAAATTATTTCATGATAGTTTGAAAATATAGATATATAAAAATACTATTTTTCATTTATTTTAAAACAAGTAACAAACTAATACTTCTTTAAGACCATTTCCACTTTTTATTATGAATCACCATTTCAAAATAATGATACAATTTCCAAAAAACTCATTTATCTGAAATAACATTCGATAAAAAAATAATTTTAGTAGAAAACATACCAATGGAAAACATTTCATAAAATTGATACAACATAGAGGAAAGTAGTGCATATGAAAAAGGGTTTCATGGGATATTAAGATCTAGTCGATATGACCTAGTAAATAACCAAAAACATTTATATAATAATTATCTACCGACACCAGTTACCCACAATCAACTCACCCTAACACTCAGCGTCACCATCACTGGTTCAACTGAGGGGAATATCTCACAAGAAGACAAGTCTATCTCAGGGCCACTAGCCAGAGAATAATACTAAAATAGTGAAAAATGTGTACCTATAGCTCTCTCTTAACTACATAAGGATTCCCATGAAATAAAAATGGATGTGAGTTTTATCAAGCTATCATATACATATATATCACATTATTTGAAAAAAATAAGCATCTGCTTTCTCACCTATAAAATCCATTTTAAGAATAACCACTTTTCCCCTTTTCACAATACATAAGCAATACACAAGACCATTTACCAGGTATACATCATATATCACACATTAAATACACAACACATTTCCAATACAAGGGGCATGCCTTAAGAGGGTTTTTTATTTTAGAGGAAGAACCTCAAAGTGCCAACTGGGCCTCATCATTTTAAAAGGAAACACTTTCCTTTTAGAAAATGACTTTTTCCAAAATATTTAAAGTTCCAAAACCATCCTTTATCCTTAAAAACATATAAACCTTTATTTATATAAAATAACCCCTTATCCCAATGCACATATTCCCATCACTATGAGTGAATGTGCATAAATAGGGTATATATATCTATATATGTATATATATGTAAGCCATATTCAACTAGACAAAAGATCGGTAATCCCATCAAGGATTCCTATAAAACCAAACCATGCCATTAGGCCTTCATGAAAATCGGTCGAAAGACCAAGGAACCTTTGGGAATTTCCATTTTTCATGGTAAAAATATTTTGGAAAAATAATTAAATATTTAAGATGATTTACATTTCAAAACTTGGTTGAAAACATGCTTTGTCAAGGGAAACCCATGTATAATGTTTAGGTAAAATATGGAAAATAAGTGAGAACCATTTCCAAGTACTATAACCTCTTTTATAGCATATAAATTTGTCACAAACCATCCCAGGTACCCTAGTAACCCAATAACTGAGCTGGCCCTGACATAGCCCAAAGGGCGTTCCCAATCCCCACGAGTCAGTGACTAGCACCTGGAATCGTACAACATACAAGTGGGAATGATTTTTACACAAGAATGTGGAAGTAAAAGAAAAAAAGCAATATGAATAACAAAAGAAACTCCACTGGGATTGATATACCAGAATACAACATGGTATAAAAATCCCAAATTACTATAACCCAAGTACTAAAATGGAAAAAAAAACCCCAAGGTCCCCAAGGACACAAGTCACCAAGACCAAAGCTCAATAGTTGGATCCAACTCCAAGATATCCCTTACCTTTGCTTGAACCTGTAAGAAGAAAGTCTACAAACACCCAAAGGAAAAAGTAGGGTGTGAGCCTAAGCCCAGTATGATACCACCAAAGATTCGATAAAAGATGATAAATATAGATTTTTCAAAGAAAATCTTTCAATTTTATAGTAAACAGGTTTGGAAATTCAAAATCATATTTAAACAAAGCATTCTATACATTTTCAAATGATGGAAATAAATATTTTAAGCAATGATTTTACAAATGATGGAATATTTCTAAAATAATGGCTTATGTAAAACATTTATATAAAATAGTTTATATAAATTCATAAGGAATGTAAAGTAGTTCAAAAGCATTGGCATAAATTTATATCTCAAATATAAATAAACAAGTGAGCAACATGGCCATCTATCAAAAGGTATTATAGTATTAACCATCTATAGGATTCCACACTCTCTATGTGAACTCAGAAAAATGTGTATACACACATCCCTATGACACCGACCAAAGGAGACTTGTCACCAACCCGTCGGGGATGTGACCCGCCTCAAGTATGTTTTAGAATGTTGTCGTAGCATAGAGTGTATCCAAATAACTCATTAACTACCTGAGTCTTGCATGCGCTCTTACACGATGGTGGACTATTTTAAGACTGCTTAAAAATATGATCAATCCCATTATTCCATTTCAAAAGTGTCAATTTCTTTCCATTTAAAACCAAAACAAGTTTTATTAAAAAACATGCCTTTTTCACATGATAAAACCACTGGGTTTCTATTAAATCATTTTGAGCCATTTTCACTAGTTTGAAATCCATTAAAAACCAATTCCATCATTACAAAATTTATTTCCACAATTAAATTGAATAATTTAATTGAAATAATTTCCATAAAATCCACAATATAAATTAATCAATTTAAATCATCAAATTTCCATAAACACACCCAATTCAATAGAATCGAGGTTTTTCCAAATTTCCATACCAAAACCATTTCAAATATATCGATTCACTAGAATCGAGTTTTTATCAATTTAATTAAAATTAGATTTGAGCAATTGAATTTAAATAAATAATTGAGATAAATCAAGAAATATAAGGATAATAAATTTAGCTAATCAGAACGGAACCACCTACCTCAAGTTCTTCGATGTTAGTGGTAACGATAATCTACCCAGTGTGGTTCAAAACACCTTCTCACAAAATTATTATCATAAGCATCGACACACCAATTCTCAACGTTCATAAAGGGTTCCTAGAACCAAAAAATCTATTTTATTTCACAAGGAAGTAAAATATTACAAGAAATTACATTTTCTATCTCCTAGATAATCTCTATATTATCATTTTATATTAACACATGAAATCGAAATAAATATCCATAAGAATAATTATAAACCTCATTCGATAATTATATCCCTCTATTTTATTTCACAAGGAAATAAATTATTACATTCGATAATATTTTATCTCTCATGGATAATTTCAAATTATTGATTAAAATATTACATGTGATAATATTTTATCTCTCTTGGATAATTTTCAAATTATCGTTTTATAATTATAATATTTATCTTTTGAAAAAACATGTAATTATCCCTTGATAATTTCAATAATCCATGTCATGTGATTATTACCTTATAATTATCTATTAACAAATTAAATAAAATTATCTCGATAATTTTAATGGAATTATGCTTTGATAATTCATTGTGATTATATTTCAATAATTTGATGAAATTACCATTTGATGATTTTTCATTATAATTACATTCTAATAATCATGCACATTTAATATTTGAAAATTCATCACAATTATTATCTAATAATTCTTAAAAATTATCTTTTGATAAAAATAAAATATTTATCTTTTGATAATTTAATTACAAATTATCCTTTATAATTATATTTGATAATTTTTATCACAAATTATCCTTTATAATTTATCCTTTGATAAATCTTCTTAAGAATTATTCTTTGATATTTTAGCAATTATCATTTGATAATTTCAAACGATTTCCCAGGATAATTCAATGTTTTATCCTTTTATAATTTTGATAAATTATACTTTGATAAATTAGTACATTTATCTTTTGATAATTTTCGATAACATATTTTAACAATTTATTTAACAAGTATCTTTGATAACCACAATAATTATGACTTGATAATTTAAATAATTTTTTCATTGAACATTCGATGTGATTTTTGCGTCTTTAAACAAAAATTATCATTTAATAATATATTTTCAAATATTCATATAAAATATGAAAAATTAGATTGAATAATACCTTATTGGATTTGAAACAAAATATTATTTTTCTTCTTCTCATCGAGAAGAATCCAACGACACTAACAGGGTGAAATTCCGATCATTAACAAAGAAGTTATTTAATTTTTAAGATTGAATGAACGATAATAAAATAATAATAATAATACTTTTAAGTAATAAATAAATAAAATCACCTCCATCAACCTTGTATCATTCCAAGAGATGAAAAAAAATCTAAACCTCACATAAAGGAATGGTGACGTAGAATAGTGTCAGTTTGACAAACTCTTCAACAATCACTTGGAAGGAAAATTGGAATCAATCATACTCAAAATCATCGACCAACGCTAATTATTAAGAGGTTTTCAAAACATAAGAACCCTAAAAAAATACAGCACTCCTAAACCAATTTCAAAACACCCCATTTAATCCGTGATTCATCTGAAAATTAATGAGAGAGTCATTAATTTCCCCTCACTAATGAATTGCATCTGAAACCGATTGAAACAGTTAATAAAAGAAAGGTTTTAAAAATTGAATGAGGCTTCAATAGAGGATGACCATGCATAAAAGATGTAGGGAAGAAAAAAAACGAATTTCATAATTAAAATTCAGATTTAAATATTAAACTAAATTAATTATTTAATATAAAAACTAAATAACTTCAAATGTCCATTGCCCATAAAAATTATACCCTGTCTAGGTAAAACACCCCATTACGGATAGAAGGGTGGTCTCAGATTTCTCAAAAAATAAACCGTTTGAGAGATATTAACGATTTATTAATTAAAAATCAGAATAAATAATTAATTAAAATAAAAAGGGTTATTCTTACGAGCGAGACATCTAAACATCCGACAATGAAAAACGTTATACCTCTTCTAGGGTAAACCCCTAATTCCGGACCCATTGGTGGTCTTATATTTTCCATACAACACACCATTTGAGAGATATTTAATTATTTTTAATAAATAATATATTAAATATTATTTAATAAATTTATCTCATGAGTGAGACATCTAAATGTCCATCGTATTTGAATTTTATACCCCTTATAGGGTAAACACCATATTTTAGACATAACAGTGGTCTTATATTTCACAAACGATGCATCTTTTTGGAGTTATTCAAATATTTTGAATAAAAAGTGCGCACTTAATATATTCTGTTTAATAATTCTATTATGTCTTCACCATGATTTTATAGGCCTCAGAAACTCATACTTACTCAGTGTTTAACTCATAAAATATTTAATTGAATATTATGGAGTTTTAATTGGGTGTTTTACCATTCCGTGACATGTTTAACAAAAACATAACTTTTGACTGATAAACCATTTTTTCCCATTTAAGGTAATAATAATTTTACACAAGATGGTTTAGGAATACCTGAAACGGTAATGGGATGTTACAAAATTTTATATTATAATGAAAATACACTTTTAAATAATCAAGAAATTATAGTTTTCAAATTGAAGTCTTGGACATAGGGTAACCTACCTTAAAATTTTCCATCTTCACCAAAGGCGGCCCAAATCCACCTAAAGAGGGTCTAAGGAACTCTATAAAAATATAAGAAACCCAAAGATCACAAAATACCTAATTAAAAATAGAGTTAAAAAATAAATCAGAATAAACCTTACCTAGATTTGGTGGATAACACTCCACCTTTAACAAACATGGGTAGAACGAGTCTTGAATCAGTCCTCATGAACCCTAGGAACCAAGAATCACAAAAAAACCCCATTCAACTTAGGGTTTTTCCATGGTGCATGCACCAAATGGGAGAGAATAGAAACCAAGGGAAAATAAAATAATAAGTAATATGAGAATATTAGAAGCTAACATGGGATGACCACACCAAGAAATGAAGAAGAAATCTATGAGGGGAGGAGGCCATTGGAAAGGGGGTGGTGTGTAACGGCCCAAATCTGGAGCCACTCAACTGGTGCCCCATACCCGGTTCGCCACTAGTGTTATAGTTGTGTACACATTACACTAGCTGGTGACATGTATATTCCACTAGGGTAGTGTATTTTTATTTTAGTTCACTAATTTAGGGTCTCCCTATTTAGTGGAAAAGAAGTTCTAGGTGCCCATAGCCTTTGTGACCTTATGTTATATTTCCCATATTGCATCTTTTACATTATAGTTTATATGATATGTTATGTACCTATTTTATTATGGTATTATCATCCTATTTTATTTATGTTTTAGTTTACTATGTTCTAATCCATTCTTCCTCGAGCATTTATCTTTTTTATTAAATCTATTTTTTCAAAAGTGAATTGTATAGAATATTTGAAAAAGGAGGTTTAATGATAGTTTTCAAACATGAATTTTAATAAAGGAGGATTCAACTGATAAATTGTTTTCATAATTAATATTTTCATTTAAAGAAATTAAAAAAGGAAGGTTTAAAAAATTATTGGGAAAATGATATTGGTCTTTATACGATTATGTAATAAAAACTTGTTTTTTAATATTGTATTTCAAACTAGAATAAAAATGATCTTTTATTTAAAGACTTTACTTGGGGTATAATTTCCTTCGGAATGATTATTTAGATCATTACTCATGCATATCTATTACTTTTTAGTATAATATTTGGTTCAACTTTCTAATTGATCATGGAGCAAGTTTAGTTGTTTTTAGATAGTGACTCATGGAGTCACATGAAGGTATGTATGCTATTTTGTTTTATTTACATTTATTTATTGCATCGACAAAGTATGTCTTTTAATATTTCTAGTTATTGTTATTGATGGATTTTACTATGTATATGGGAGACCAGGGTGATCTAATGATGATGATATTTGGAGAGGGAGCTGGGGGTGAGAGGAGGGAGCTACTTTTATGGAGGGAGTTTAGAGGCTGAGTGAAGAGATTAGTTTAATTTATATATGTTACTTTATTTAGATTGTTTTACCTCTTTATATTATAATGTTTCTTTTCTATTGGTGCATGGCACTCTAATGTACAGAGTGGTCATGCGCATTTTTTTCTTCTATTTATTAACTTGTATTATTGGGTGAAACCATTCCCATTGGTTACACTTTGATTCCTTGACACTAGTTTCTAGCTAGGGGCGATCATAAACATGCCTCAGGTATATCATGGGTTTACTCAGGTATCCTATGGAGGGATTAATTGGGTTGGTTCATGAAATATAGCACCATAATGGAGGAAATAAATATGGAGAGACCTGATAGGGGTGGTTCAGAAGATATGGAATTTGATTGGTTTATTTTTATTTTCCAACCTGATAATACAAATAGAGAAGAACCAAAATCAATGAGTAAAAATTAAATGTCACTATTTTTTAATAATAGGAACAATGATGAAATATAATGATTTAAAAAAATAATTGTAGGATGTTAAGACATCGATGTATCCTGGATATGATAAAATGACCAAACTTAAATTTATGATGTAGTTATTTCATAGGAAAACCATATATGAATTTCAAAAAATCAGTATTGAATATATAGAAACCTTTTGAATGACTTACTTCTTTAGGATGAAAACATTATTATGAATTATTATGAGGTGTCAAAGTTAAATGAACATATTGCATTTTATTCTAATAAAATACATTCATTTTATAAAGGTAGTATACTATATTGGAAAGAAAGGCTATCACTAAATGACTATAAGCAATAAGGTACATGTAAATAGAATAATAATAAATATGACACACTATATCATGTTCTATATAAGGTTATGAAACAATTTATTCTAACATAAATACTTAAAATAATTCTTATATTATAAAAAATGGTAGAAAATATGAGACAACAAAAATAAGGAAATGAAAACTATGAGGAATTATTACACGTGAAAGATGGATAAGCATAATAAGATTATAACATAAAACATCTTTATTTTTCATCCGAGATACATAATGTGATATTGGGGCTATCTTATGATGGTTTTAATGTATTTGGAAAAAATCACATTTCACATAAAAATTTAACCATTTTCATTCACATATATAACCTTCTTCCTTGGATATTCATGAAGAATCCATTTACTTTCATGCTCATACTAACTTATTAACTGAATGATCTTTAGAATGATATAGATGTTTACATGTAACCGATGATATAATATTTGAATTGGTTATGTATTATGGTTCTGGCTATAAATTATGAATCTAGAACTAATTTATTTCAGATGTGTGCTACTGTTATATGGACAATAAATGATTTTCCTACTCATGGAATGATGTTAATTTTGAACAATAAGAGGAAACCAGGTCAGCATTTGTCAGCACAGGCCAAACAGGGTATGGTTCCAATGGAGTCTACCCCTGGAATGGAAACCAGGTCAAGGAAATCGGGCTCACAGAAAAAAGGGGACAGCCCCACCAGAAAGAGGTATAAATGAATATATTGTACTGGAATTGTCAAGGTATTTCTAACCTAGACACCTTTAATGTTTTAAAAAGATTTATCTTTTCTCACTCCCCTAAACTCTTTGTAATTTTGGAACCCAAAGTTAACTTTTCTTCCAGATTTCTTCAGATTCCGCTTGGATACACTTTCCTAGGGGCGTTCACTAATGGGAATTCTACTGAATCCTTGTGTATTTTTGCTCACCCCTCCTTACATAATGTTAGACTTTACAACTGCTCAAAACAATCCATCACTTGTGATTATATTTCTGACAATGTTACAGTCTTTACTACTTTTGTTTATGCTTGTAATAGATACCAAGACAGGAGAGAACTTTGGAATGACCTCCCACAACTAGGTAACTCTATCCAGCAACCTTGGTTCATTGTTGGAGACTTTAATGCTATCCTAGACCATAGCGAAAAAATAGGTCCTGCACATGACTCTATTTCCTCTAGGGAATTTAAAGGCTGCATTGAAATGAACAACTTGACAGATATAAATCTAATGGGCGCAAAATTCACCTGGTTTAGACAACATTATAATAGAATTGTGGCCAGTAAGCTTGATAGAGCGTTCTCTAACATCCATGCCTTCAATAAATGGGACAACATTGCTAGTATTACTTTAACGAGGATTGCCTCTGATCATCACCCCATTTTGGTTTATTTTTCCCAAAAACCTTCTAGAAACATAGTTCCCTTTAGATTTAATAACTTTTGGTCTTCTGATCCTGACTGCAATAACATCATTAAAAATTCTAGGGATAATATGCATGGTCAAAAGGATCCGTTTGCCTGCCCGGTGAAACTGAAAATACTTAAGCAGATTATCAAATTTTGGTGTAAATACAAATCTAATGAAATTGACAATAATATCACCCTCTTGAAAAAAGAGCTTAATAATTTTCAAAATAATAACTCCTCTTCTAATTTTGCTCAAGACTCTAAACATGAAATTAACATTGCCTCTAAACTTATCAACTTGCTCAACTTTAAGGATGACCTTAGAAATCAATTTTTCAAATCCAAATGGCTTAATGATGGGGATAGGAATACTAAGTTCTACAATGCTCTTCATAGAGTTAGAAAGTCTTATAGGCCTTTGGCCTATCTTCAAGTAGGGGACTAAATTCTTGATTCAGAAGAAAGTATCACTAATCACATTGTCTCTTACTTTCAAAATATCTTCAATGGTACTAGTTTTAATAAATATATTTTACCCAAAATCATTCCAAATCTTGTTACGCTTGAGGATAACACCTTGCTTAATAGCATCCCTTTAGATCAAGAAATAAAAGATACTGTCTACAGCCTTAACTTGGATGGTGCCCCTGGTCCAGATGGTTTTAATAATGGCTTCTATCAAAAACACTGGGATGTTCTACAAGACGATGTTTGTTGGCTGGTTAAAGATTTCTTTACTAGAGGCATTATCCCTCATGGGCTCAATTCTCAATTCTTAGTCCTCATCCCTAAAACTGAGAATGATGATGAATACATCTCTTCAGACCAATTGCTCTTATAAATTCCCTCTTCAAGATTATTACCAAATTAATTGCCAACCGAATGGACTCTATTAGTAATAGAATTATTTCTTGGAACCAGTTTGGCTTCATAAAAGGTAGATCTATTCAAGAATGTATCTGTCTTTCCTCTGAAACCACTAATCTCTTAAATAGGAAGAATAGAGGTGGGAATATAGCCATAAAACTTGACATTTCTAAAGCCTTTGATACGATTGATTGGAATTTTATGTATAAAGTCCTAGATCAGTTTGGCTTCAATGACACTTTCATAAATCAGATAAAAACTCTTTTCAACTCGTCACATATTTCTATCCTCATTAATGGTTCACATAGAGGTTACTTCAGCTGCTCTAAGGGAGTGAGACAAGGTGACCCTCTCTCGGCGATCCTTTTCTCAATTTCTGAAGATTATCTTAGTAGGCTGATCACTCAGGCTATTGAGCAAGGTACCATCAAACCCATCTCTGCTTCCAGAAATTTAAATTCCCCCTCACATCTCCTTTATGCTGATGACATAATTCTCTTTATCCAAGGGGAGAAAAGGAACATTCAAAAACTAAAATCCATTCTTCTCTATTATCAAGAAGTGTCTGGTCAACACATTAACTGGAGTAAATCCTACATCTACTTTGGTAAAAACTTTTCTCTGGGGAGGAAAAATAACACCACTAATATTTTAGGGGTTAAGGAGGGCACAATTCCTTTTTCTTACCTTGGTGTCCCCATTTTTTGGGGTAGACCAAAGACTACTTACTTCTCCCCCATCACGGACCAAACTCTTCATCTTCTTTCCTCTTATAAAGGTAAAAACCTTTCGATGGCTGGGATAATTTTCCTTGTTAAATCCACCATTGTCTCTAAACTCGTTTACTCTATGATGATTTATAAATGGCCGAAGAGTCTTATCAAGCGTATCAATGTGGCTATTAAAAACTTTGTTTGGACGGGGAGTACCTTGGAGAGAAAATTGATTACAGTTCCTTTGGATAATTGTTGTAAACCTATTGACAAAGGTGGTATTGGCATTAAAAATCTTTCCTATTTTAATGAAGCTCTTCAAGCTAAACTCACATGGAACCTCATTCATAACAACTCTCCCTCTATGGTGTTTCTCAAGGCCCGATTTCTTCATAAGCTTAAAAACAATCATGCACACTTCCTTACATCCTCTATATGGCATTCCATTAAAAATACTTTCACGTCAATTATGAACAACTCTAGATGGATGGTCAATAGGAACTCATATCTTAATTTTTGGTTTGATAACTGGACGGGTTCGCCCTTGATCTCTTTGGTTGAAAATAACCAGCCCCCTCCACACATTAATGATACTATTAAAAATGTTTTTAAAATGCAGAATTACTGTCTTCCTGAGAATGTCATCCAGATTGTTGACAACTATCCTTTCACTAACATGAATGATTATATTATTTGGGAACCGGTGCATAATGGAATCCTAAATTATAAAAGTTTTTATAATCACTTGTTAAAAAATTCAGAGAACAATTTTTCCTAGTTAAAAAGATTCAACAAAGCATGGTTAAAACCCTCGATATTTACGGTAGTTTGGAGGATTTCTCATAATAGAATCCCTACAGATACCTGCCTTCAATTATTTGGGATTACTCTTTGCTCCAAATTCCGCATGTGTAATCAACATAAAGAGGATGTAAACCACCTCTTTCTTTCTTGTGACACGGCAACCACACTTTGGCATTATATCTTTGACATATTTGAGTGCAGATAGTTGCTTTGTAGTTCCATTATCTTGTAGATTCAACGTTGTTTGGAAGTTTCTGATTCACAGCAAATCAAAAATCTCTTCACCATAGCGGTTCCATAACTTCTGCATGTAATCTGGTACGATAGAAATGCTTGTATTTTTCGTAATAGCTCATTCAAGATTAATATAGGGAAAACCAGAATCCTCATGGCCATTCGTGAGGCCGCTTCAATTCAAAAATATCATTGCAACAACTCTGTTCATGACTTTTGGATTCTCAGATGCATTGGGGTGGACGGGAAATACCCCCGTCCGAAGCATACCCTAGAATTTTTTTGGTGACCCCCACCTCCAGGTTGGATTAAAGTCAATGTGGATGGTGCCTCCAAAGGCAACCCTAGCCCAGCAGGTTGTGGGGCCATCTTCAGAAATCACCTCGATCAGACACTTGGATGCTTCTATGGCTCTTGTGGTACTGCTTCATCACTGGAAGCTGAGACGATGAGTGTTATTCACGCGACTTCTTTTTCCAGGCTTCATAATTGGAGAAATACCTAGATAGAGAGTGACTCTACTACTATTATTCAGGCTATTTGGAATGATTCCATTCACTTGGCTTGGATTCTCACCTTGCGGTGGATTGATTGCCTTGACTTTCTTTCAGAGATCAATGCCATCGAAACCCATACGTATCGTGAAGCTAACAAGATTGCCGATGGTCTTTCCAACATAGGTGTTACTCACGAGATGCATTGGAGTGATGTTCTCCCTCCTGAGTTAATCCTGCTCTATGTTAGGGATGTTAGCAAAATTCCCTATTTCAGACTTGTGTAATTCCTTTTCTTTTCAATAAAAATTTAGTGTTTTGGTCATTGACCAGAACACGACTTCTTTAAAAAAAATATTATCCCATATTTGTAAAAAATACATGATCAAGGAGAATGAATTTTAATAGAGTTTTATTTTTATAGGTCATTGTAATTTCCTGCCAATGAGATATCCATAGATAAAAAACATTTAAATTTAGATAATTTTGTTGAGAAAGTGAAACCACCATAATATATATTGAGAAATTAATGTTTAGAAGAGCTAGAGGGGATAAATATTGTTTCTAGAAAGGATATTCCACTTTCAAGAAACATAGTGAGTTTTCATGAAGATACCTACTTAAATTAGAGAAAAAACAACCTATTTTTATTTTTACCACATTGGTTATCTATTTTCTTGTGACATTGTTTAGATACACCGCATATTGATTTTTTTTTGTGAACTCTTAGTTACAATTATTCTAAATATTAAGGTAAAAATAAAAGATAAATTAGGAAAAATTATATACTTAATGAATTAAGGTAATAAGAAAGAGATGTATCCCAAGTTAATTGATATGAATGAGTAATATATTCCTCATGCTTGTTACATGATGAATATTTTTAAGAGAAAATAGATTTTACATGTGTAAGAGGGTCTCAAGGATAAGATGGTTTGTAACAACCCCAAATATAGTAACTCAGATCCAATGTCTAATTTATTACATTATAATAGATACAAGGGATCTAATCCTAAAGGATAAATCAATTTATTAGTCTTGGAGAACCAAATACATACACAATACCCATTTTATATTGGGAATATAATATAAAACATAACAAAAGAAAATGCTTGAAATCCTTAAAACTCATTCAAATATTTCATCTTCATATCAGGGGGAAAGGAAAAAAATAAGGGTGAGATCAAATGATCAGTAATGGTTATGTAAAGTGGAAGTTACTATGAGTAAATAAGCCATAATCAATATGGAAAAGGTAAAAAATAGAAAACAAACGACATTTAATCAATAACTTGAGAATGAAATGCATCCATGGGTAATATCAATGAAAAAATATCATGGATAATAATAAATAAATTCTTAATGAAGGAAATGATTAATTTTGGGTGTCATGATATTATACATCATGGTATTTATACCGTCAATACCTTTCACCAAGACAGTTTAATTAATGGGTAGGTATACACTGAAAACCCATTTAATTTGGCCAACTGATTTGTCTCATGAGACCTATCAATGAATCAATGGGATATCTATAACCAATCCCCATAAATAACTGGATTTACAATTCATTATTCATATATTGAATGATAGATTCAATTTATAAATAATATTCATTATCAATAAATATCATTATTGAGTAAATAATATGGATTTATCAATATTTTCCCCATTTAATCAAATAAATTTCATAGTAAAACACCATATGTAAAAATGGTATATGTTTTAGGAACTAACAATATCCCTGATACAAAGAATATGGGTATTTAAGATAAATTTAATGTACAATTATCACAAGAATTTGAATGTTTTAAGAGAAAGTTAACAACCACAAAATTAATAAGAGATAATAGATTACCATTGGTTCATTGGAAATATAGGTTTTATAATAAAATAATTTAATTTGAAAAAATAAAGAAAATGGAAGTGAACTATTAAAATAAGCTTTCATTAAAGAATTTTCTTTGTAAAACCATTGAAAAAGTGTATAAGAAGCTAAATATTGTAAAATAGTTACGAAAGTGGGGAAGTTCTCTAATGCCATATATATTAAAAACATCCCTTTTAACTTTTTATAAAGAAATTGGAAAATGAAACTTTTAGAAAAAATTATAAATATTCCTTTAAAAAATTTTAAAAAGTCAATTATGACTTAAAATCTCCTTAATAAATCATCTGAGTAATAAAAAGGACTTTTGTAAAACAATTTTGAAAAATATTAACATGGAAGAAAAATATATCCTATTAAAATAGAAATGAAATCAATTTTTTATTTTAAACATTTATTTGGTTGATTAAACTTCCAAATATATGAAAGTTTGAGTAAAATATGTTAAATCCTTAAATATCCAAAGTATTAGAAAATATATGTATTTTATGAAGGATGTATTATAAGATTCCTTCAATGAAAATTAAGGAAATCCCAAAAAATGAGATTGTAAAATACATCCTTACCTTTTTGGAAACTTTTAAATTGAAACCCATTGAAATAATAAAATTTAATTTAAACATTAATAATCATTAATAAATAGGTATTCATGTTAAATATATCAAATGGATTTTATACACACCACATAAAATTAAATAGGTGCAGACTATCAAATATGTTTCAATGGAATGGAAATTGAGATGAAATACCTTACCTCATACTTCCCTTTAGTTGAACATGATTTAACCTCTTGTATAATGGTTTTAAACATGTTATTAATTTATAAAATAACTATATTCATATTTATAATATCATATATCATCCTCTTATAACATCTTATCACCCATTTTCTAATAATATTTCCTTATTACAATTGTTTCGAGTGTTAATGACATGGTTTTCTCATACTTGTTTTGTCATGAAAGTTATGGTTATTTTAAATAGGATATAGTTAAATAGTATAAAAAATTATATTAATGTTATAAATATCATATTTATTCATCAGATATATTTTTAAAATCATTATTAAAATTTGGAAATGGATAATTAATCACATCACTTAATAGAGATGGTAGGCCATACATACACACGAGCAACATTATAATTTCTTTAATGGGTGAAAGGGTAAGGAAGTGGATGACATATTAATTTTAAAAAATAAATATTATTTCATAATTATCTTATATATTCATTATTTAAATCATTATGATTATCCATGTAAATCGGTGATGGAAAAGAAATTACATCGGTTCGTGAGGCGGTAGTCCACCGTACACACAAGCGATGGTTTTATTTCCCAGTTGATGGATAAAGAGATAGATAATATTATTAAATCAATGTAATAACATATTATTATATATATTTGATAATAATGTTATTATATTTTAATTATAAAGACATAATTTAAGGTGGTAAAATAATAATTAAAAAGAAAGAGCGTGGTGAAGATGATTACCTTCACTTAGAAAAACATCCTTTGGATCTCTTATTAAGAACCCCAGGGTTGGTATTTTGGGAATATAATAAGCTCTATAACATTGATAAGAATGTTTGGGATAGATTTTGGTATGATTTTTTCAAACTAAATTACTTAAGATATGTGAATAAGTGATGGGAGGAGATGCCCTTTTATAATTGAGGTGAGTGGAACACTTGTAATTTTTCAAAGTTTTAAAATAATTTCAAGTAACTTTCATAGAAAAATGGATAAAAATGGATCATATTTTAATATTATAAGTTCAATGTTTAAATAAATCCAAAAAATGTGGTTTTGAAAAATGTTTAGTCCATTTTAACCCTTATCTTGTATACCTGTTTTAATATTAACTATGGTGACAAATTTTTATTGTTTTTACTATTCATTATGGAAAAAAAGAAAGTGAAATTATTTAAAAAATTTTAAATTATAATTCCAAATATATAATATATTTTATCAAATCAAATTCATATAATTGGTAGAATTTAATTTAAAAATAAACCCATAAAACATGTCAAAAATCAGTTATCCAAGAAATGCATTTTCAAGCATAAAATGACCATACATTAACCATATGAATAGTAATAATAAATATATGGATTTAGATTAATATAATTATATATATATATATAATCTATAAATTTCATTTAAATTATTCACCATTAAATATTATTTTAATTAATTAAAATGGAAATACATTATGCTTTTAAAAAAGCAGTTTTCTAAAAAATATCCCATTTTACCTCTAAATGATATTATCATTATTTATATCAAATTAATAGTAAATATATAGTTAATTATAAATATTATAACATATTATTATAATTAAAATTAGTAATAATTAAATACTATATTTTCAATTATTAAAGATTATTTCTAAGGGAAAATTTTAAAAACTCATTCTAGGATTATGTTGACCAAGTTCCAAATCGATATTCATTCTATAAAATTATAATTTTTTGTGCCATGAAATATTAAAATGTGAATTGTATTATAGTTTTATTAAAATATAATATTCAATTACTATAATTTATTCTTAGGTGTTACATTCTTCCCTCCTACAAATTTTTTTCCCTTGAAATTTTCATGGATATTACTTTACAATCAAATAAGGGTGGTTCTTACTCATAAAATCCTATAGTTACCACATTTATTCCTCTATTTTTATAATCTATCCAAAGTAAATTTACTAATCGAGTCATAAAATTCCTTAATACTTTCTCTATATTTTCAAAAATCAGGATGTGATCTTTATAGTAAGAGAGACCAGATTCCAATTATATTTATTTAGAGGTGATAACATGCATTGGGTCTAGCATGAACTTCCTTAACAATGATATATGGAACACATCATGTAATTTAGAGATAATTGGTGGCATTTACAATTTTTAATAAATATATCCAATTATTTCCATTATTTTTGAAGGTATTATGTATATGAGGATCAATTTCCCTTTCTTATTGAACTTTATAACACCCTTCTATAGAGATACTTTCAAGAAAACATGATCTCCCACTTGAAATTAAAAATTGTTCCTTCAGTTATTAGAATAAATATTTTTCTTGATTTGATATGATTTAATATGAGTCTGAATAGTCATTACCTTTTTCATTATTTCCTCAAAAAGTTCTCATACTACAATCTTCCTTTCATTAACTTCATCCCAACAAGTTAAAGTATGACATATCTTTCTATATGATCCTTAATATGGATCCCTTTGAATACTTTAATCGAAGTTATTATTATAGGAAAACTCTACCAAAGGTAAATAATGATCCCACATACCTTGAAATTCAAGTGATCATGATCTCAACATGTTTTATAATGTTTTAATAGTATTTTCAGCCTGCTAATCAGTTTAGGGATGATTGGCGGTTCTTAAATGAAGTTTGGTATCAAGAGCCTTCTGAATAATTTTCCATAATTTCAATGTAAATCATGGATAATTACATGACACAATTGAATGGGGTGAACCATAAAGTCTTAAAAATTTATTAATATAAATATTTTATAGGTTCTTAAGTGGTAATTAATCTCTCATATTAAGAAAATGTGCATATTTGGTAAGGCGATCAACAATAACCCATATTGAATAATTATTTATAGGAGTCTTTGATAATATAGTGACAAAGTCCATAGTAATTTCATCACATTTACAAATAGGAATATGTACTAGTTTTATGAATCATCTACAGTGTAATATCTCAGCCTTAACATATTTACAAACCAAGAATCTTGATACATAATCATAAATTTCTCACATCATATTATACTACTAAAAATATTCCCTCAAATCCCTATACATCTTGGTGCTACTAGGGTGTAAAAAGAAATTCAAGCTATGAGAACAATCCAATAATTACCTTTTCATCTCAATTATAGATGGAATAAAAAGCTTCTTTTCAAATCTTATAATTCCATCTTTACATACTAAGTCCACCAATTTCCAATCATTCATAACTTTAATTTTCTTTTGAAAATTATCATCTGGATGAGAACTTTTTATCTTTTCGAATAAAGATGGTTCAAAAATTATTTGAAAAAGTAGTGATGTTTCCCATTACTTAATAATTACCATATCCATCTTTACTAAATCCATGAACACAAGATCCCTGTCAGTCCTCATTTTAGTTAAGACTCTATGATATTTCTTACCTAATTTACCCACTACCTTATTTTCCTTCCCTTGGTGTAAGTGTATTGAGAAATAATAATCCTTGAGTAGATTGATCCATCTCCTCTACCTCATGTTGATATCTTTATGTAAAAAGATGCATTTTAGGTTCTTATGGTCTATGTATATCTCAAATATTTCCCAAAAAAGATAATGTCTCTATATATTCAAAGAAAAGATTACAGCTGCCAACTCAATATCATAAGTTGGATAGTTATTTTCATGAGTATTTAAATAACTTGATTCATAGGAAATAACTTTATCATTTTGTATAAGGACACAACTGAGTCTCTTATTTTTTATATCACTATATATCATAAACCCATCATTTCCTGATGATAGAGTCAAAATTAGAGCATAAAACAATCTTCTCTTTAATTATTTAAAACATTATTCACATTCCTTTGTCCATATGAACTTAACCACTTTACACGTAAGCTTTTTTAACGAGTTATCCAATCAGGATTTTTTTTGAAAAAATCACTGATAATAACTTTCCAAAACAATTAAACTATATACCTCAGTTATGTTTGTTAGTGTTGGCCATTATTTTACTGCCATTATCTTCATATGATCAACTGATATTTCATCCTTAGAGATAATATGGACAAGAAAATAAACTTTCTGAAGCTAGATTTCACACTTTCTAAATTTCATATATAACTCTTTTCTTCCAAGAGTCTCAATAATTATCTTAAAGTAGTTAACATGGTCCTAATATCTTTTAGAATACACCAAGATATCATAAATTGATACTACAATAAAATCATTAATATATTCCATGAATACTATATTCATTAGATCCATAAAAAAATAGGATGCATTAGTCAATCCAAATAGAATTACTGTAAACTCATAATGTCCATACATCATTCAAAATTCCATATTTGGAATATTTTCCTTCTTTAATCACAATTTATGATACCCAAAACAAAGGAAAATATTTGTAAAATATTGATCTACATAATGTTGATTGAATAAGTCATCAATGATAGGAAGATTATACTTATTATTTACCACAATATCATTTATTCTCCTATAATCAATGCACAACCTCATGGATGCATTTTCTTATTAATGAAAAGAACAGGGGATCCCCATGGAGAAACAATAGGGTGTATATTTTTAATTATTGTCTATACCAAGGATTATATCAAATTCAACCATAGGTATAATACCAATTTCAACAAATAGGGCATGTTTATGTGTCATAATTAGAACTTCTTGACACATCCTTATTGTAGTGATATTTCCACTAGATGTTTTGATATAAAAATCCATTTTAAAGGTGCTAGGAAAATATCTAATATTCTTGAAAAACATGGAAGATATAAAAGAGTTAAAAGATCCCAAATCAAATAAATCATTGGCTAAATTTTAATACAAGATTAAATTACCTACCACCACATATTTAGGAACTTCAACCTCAGTTGTAGTGATCGTATAAGCTTAGAATTCTGTCAATAACCTATTCTATAATATGTTTGATTGATTATTGAGACATTGGTTTGTATAATACCCCATTTATTTATATTTGAAGCATTGGATAGTAGCGGTATATTTATTTTCCTTAAATTTATTAGCTAGATGACCCTTATCTCTGCACTTGTAATAAACTCCCATCCCCTTCAAGTATTTTCTAGGATGTTTCTTTCCATAATTCTCACATAAAGAAAATTACTTCATTTTCTTCTTATTTTTCGCATTCATTTTTTCTAGGTGTTTATATGGAATCTTATTTTATTTCCATTGAATATATAGGATCTATAAAATTACTTCTCTATTTTGACGGTGTATAAAACTATTTCATCATATGATGAAAAAGTTTGATAAACCAATGACCTTTTGAGACTTTGATTAATCCCTTTATATAAATGGTTAATGTTTCATTTTGTATTAAATATATAATCCATAGAATACTTGGGTAGTCTTGTAAATTTATAATCATACTCTACAATACTTTATTCTTCCTTTTTCTTTAATCTATAGAACTCCCTCTTCATTTCATCTTATTTCACATGTGGAAAATATGTGTTGAAGAATATTATTTAAAATATATCCATTCCATGTGTTCTATTTCTTATTCCTACCTATTATTTTGGATCAAAATCCAACATTTATTAGAATCAACTTTGATATAACATACTGAAAGTATACGTTTTTTCCTTTAATTTCATCCCAAGGATAGAAATATATTTTCAAGAGACTTAATCCATTTCTCATCAACTGCTGGATTAGTAGTTACACTAAATTAAATGGGGATTATATCAAATTAAATGATCCAATATAGGTTTATCATAACATATAAAATCATTTTTATCCATATATTCAAGGTTATTAGTCATAACTTGGGTCAAATTCCCTAATATAGCCATGATCTTCTCAACTTCAACACCAATTTTATTATCATTCTTAGCAGGGAAATTTCTACACTGGCCATGATTATTGGTACCATTATTTCTTCCATTTTATATTTCTAAATAGTGGAATATACTGAATTAGTTCATAACATTATTAATTTTAAATCATAATATATAATTCTAAATCTGGTTCAACACTTAACATAAATTGAAAATTTATTCATTTTTAATATCAGAATCATAAACTTGGTTTCCTTAGGGATATATTTAAATAATAAAAATATTTTCAAATGTTTCATAATGGTTTATAAATAAAATGTGAATTAACCTAATAATATCCCCCATAAGTGTCAAAATAGGTGCGCAGTAAGGGAAAACTCACTGTACACCAAAATTATGGATGAGATATACTTGATCAACTCTTTTCAGGGTTATTACCCCTAGATGCATCTATTTCAAAACCACATAAAATTTTTAGTATCTAGACAAGGATTTATTTCTAATAAAAACCACATAATCACCACATTATAGAAACTTTTAGGATATTATACTATAATTAGAAATATCCTTAAATTCTATCATAGGGTTATACTCCATAATTTGTGTTTTCCAAAATATTATTCTCAAGGTTTCTACTAAACTTTATCTGATACCAACTATAACAATACCAACTCCAATAACCCATACCCAGTGTCCACTTTATTACACTGGCATGGATACAATGGATTTAATCCAAAAGTACTGATAAGTTTAATAGTCTCGGAGAACCAGGTAAATGCATGATACCCATTTTACATTGGGAATATGATATAAAACATAACAAAAGAAAATGATCAACATCCTGGAAACCCATTAAAAGATTTCATCTTCATATCCCAGGGAAAACAAATAAAATAAGGGTGATCCAAAATGCTTATTAAGGGTTACATACAATGAAATATACTATGATTAAATAAGGGATAATCAGTATGGAAATGTAAAAAACTAAAAACACATGCCATTTAATTAATAACTTGAGAAAAAATTCATCCATGGATAATATCAATGAAAAAATCACATGGATAATAATAACTGAATTCTCAATAAAGGAAATTATTAATATTTTATGTCATGATCTCATGCATCATGATATCTATACCTTTACTACCTTTCACCAAGATAGTTTAATTTATGATTAAGTATATACCAAAAACCCATTTAATTTATCCAACTAATTTATCTCATGAGAACTATTAATGAATCCAGGGGATATATATAAAGGGTCCCCACATTTTATTGGATTTCCAATGCATTACTCATATATTTAATGATCAATTAAATTTATAAACAATATTCCTTATCAATAAATATCCATATTGAGTAATGAATATATATTTATCAATGTTTTCCCTAGTCAATAAAATAACATTCATAGCAAAACACCATATGTAAAAATGGTATATGGTTTAGGAAATAATCATATCCATTATAAAAAGAATATTGATATTTAAGATAAATTTAATTTCCAATGATCATAATAAATTGATTTTTTCAATAGAAATTTTACAACCACAAAATTAATAAGAGATAAGATATGACCATTGATTCATTAGAAATACAGGTTTTATAATAAAGTCATCTCCTATGAAAAAATAAATAAAATTGAAGTGAAATATTAAAATAATATATCATTAAATACTTTTCTTTTAAAACCATTAAAAACATGTAGAATAAGATAAATATTATAAAACTATTATGGTGGCGGGGAATTGCGTTAATGATGTATATGTTAAAAACATTCCTTTTGACATTTTATAAAGAAAGTAAAAAACGAAAATTTCATAAAAAATTATAAATATCCATTTAAAACCATTTAAAAATTGAATTATAACTTAAAATGTTCTTAATAAATCGTTTGAGTAATAAAAAGTTCTTTTGTAAAATAATTTTGGAAAATATGTACATGGAAGAAAAATATATCTGATTAAAAGAGAAACAAAATATATTTTTCTTTTAAAACATTTATTTACTTGATTTAATTGAAAAAGAGATGAAAATATGGAAGAAAATATTTAAACTCCTTAAATATCTATATTATAAGAAAATATATGTATTTTATAAAGGATAGATTATAATATTCTTTCAATGAAAATTAAGGCAATCCCAAAGAAATGAGATAGTAAAATAAATCCTTACCTATTTGGTAACTTTTAAATTATAACCCCATGAAATAATAAGCTTGAATTGAAACATTAATCATCATTAATAAATATTTATTCATGTTAAATATATCAAATGGTTAGTATATACACCATATAAAAATAAATAGGTGCATAATATCAAATATGTCCCAATAGAATGGAAATTGAGATGAAATCTCTTACCTCACGCTTCTCTTTAGTTGAAAATTATTTAAACTAATGTATAATGGTTTTAAACTTGTTATTATTTCATATAATAACCATATTAATATTTATAATATCCTCTAATAACATCTTATCACCCATTCACTAATAATATTTCATTATTACCATTGTTTTGGGTGTTAACTACTTCATTTTCTCATGCATGTTCTGTTGCAAAAGTTATAGTTCTTATGAATAGGATATAGTTTTATCATATCTATAATGATATTAATTTTATAAATATCATATTTATTCATTAGATACATTTTTATAATCATTCTTGAAATTTGGACATGGAAAATGAGTCACATCGCTTCGTGGAGATGATAGGCCGTACGTACACACGATCAAAGTTATCATTTTATTAATGGGTGAAAGGGTAAGGAAGTGGATGCTATATTAATTTTAAATAATAAATATTATTTCATAATTATCATATATATTCATTATTTCCATCATTATGACTATCCATGTGATTCGGTGATGGAAAATAAATTACATCGGTTCGCGAGGTGGTAGTCCCCGTACACATGAGCGAAGGTTTTGTTTCCCATTTGATATAGAAGTATATAGGTAAATATTATCCCATAAAAATAATATAATATCAGTATATTTTATATATCAATTTTATTATATTTTAATTATTAATAAATAATTGAATTTGGTAAAAGAAGAAGTAAAAAGAAAGAGCTTGGTGAAGATGATTACCTTCGCTTAGAAAAACCTGCTTGGATATATTATTAAGAACCATAGGGTTGGTATTTTGGGATGAATAAAAGATATATAACATATAAAAGGATGTTTTTAATATATTTTGGTATTTTTTTTGATATAAATAACTTAATAGGTTTGAATAATTTATGGTAGGAGGTTCCCTTTTAAAAATGAGGTGAGTGGCACACTTGTAATTTTTCAAAATTTTAAAATATTTTCAAGCCTTGGAATAATGGATAATATTTTAAGGTGATAAGGGTATGGTAAAAAATAAAACCAACCAATGTGGTTTCATAAGTTTTTTATGTCATTTTAACCCTTATCTTTTTAGGTTAACCCACATTAAACCCGTTAAAACCTTAACTATTGTGATTTTTTACCATTTTTACAATTTATTATGACCAAAAATGAAAGTGGAATTATTACCAAATTTGGAAATTATGATTCAAAATATGGAATTAATTTTAAAAAATTCAATTCACATAAGTGGAATAATTTAATTTATAAATATACCTGTAAAACATGTTGAAAAATAGTTTTTCAAGAAATGGATTTTTCAAGCATAAGATGATCTTAAATTAATTATTAAACTAGTAATCATCATTATATGGATTTAAATTAATATAGTTATATATATTATCTATAAATTTTATTTAAATCATTTATCATTTAATATTATTTTAATTAATTAAAATTTAAAGACATTATGCTTTAAAAAAATAGTTTACTGAAAAATATATCTTTTTACCTCTAAATGATATTATCTTTATTTATATAAAATTGATAGTCAATACATGATTAATTATAAATATTTATCATATTATTATAAATAAAAGGATTAATATTTTAATACTACATTTTCAATTATTTATAAAATATTATTTTAAAGGTAAAATTTCAAAAAATAATTTTAGGATTATTTTGACCAGGTTCAAAATCGATATTCATACTATCAAATTAGAATTTTTATGCCATGAAATATTAAAATGTGAATTTTATTATACTTTTATTAAAATATAATGTTCACTTACTATAATTGAAGCTCTAGTGTTACATGGTTACTCAAACAATATGTTAAAGTGAGTGAATACTAGAGAGGTGAAATTTAAATCTATGAAATTTCATGATTATCACATATAGTTACATTATTTTATTATTATAATCACTTTAAATGTGTTTAAAAAAAATTTAAGGGTTACTATTATTCATTTGTGTAATTTATATGAAGATATACATTCTAAAATATTGATTGAAATTGATGTAAAGAAAATACAATAAAATGCACAGATCATTTTTTATGAATCAGAAAATATATTTCTATCATATATCTACACAGGTATGATAAATATCATTGTAAAAATTCCAATTAAATTTCTTCTCGGTGGTTAAATTTATTATCATTGGATTTATCCCATTGAAAGAGATATATATAACATGAAGTCTTATGTAAGAAATAAAAATCGAGGAAACAGGTTCTGATTGTTGTAAAACTATAGGAACATGATAATTAATTATTTTTTGATATGTTGTAATAAAACTCACATGAATCCAATTTATGGTTTAGTTAGAATGACTATAAGTGTTTTTTTAATTTTAATTTTTTTAAAGTTAAAAATTATTGTTACATGATCAAATCAAGAAAACAAGATAAAATTATCATAAAAATCTAGGGAAATGATCTTTGATTAATTTATGGCCTATAAGAGCAAACTATACATTAATATGATATGTGGTTTGGTTGAAATGACCACAAGTTTGTTTTAATTTAAAACTATTTTTAAACTAAGAAATCATGCATCACATGATAAAAATAGAGTAAATGAGATATGATCATCATAAAATTTTAAAAAATGACCATTGATTAATTTTTTAACTCTATGAATAAACTACACATCAATTTAATCAGTGGTTGGATTAGAATTTAAAAAAGTGATTTTTTTCAATTTAAAAATATTTTTAAGGATAAAAACATGCTCTACACTCTTAAAACCATGATTTTTTTTAAAATTATCATGAAACTCAATAAAATGATATTTAATTAACTTTTTTACTTATAGGAATAAACCGTGCATCAATCTGATATGTTGTAAAGACCCAGAAATTTCAAGGAGATTTTTTTCTTAATTTATTTGGAATTTTATGAGTCTGCAGTTTCTGACGGCGCCTGATTCCGAGGTCCGGTGTGCCCAGAATCATTTTCTGAAGTTTTGTTCAGGTAAGTTCAGTAAACGTACATGCAGGTTTTTCTATCTTTTGAACTGGTGCTCGAAAATGAAATCCGAGGACACCGATGAACTCGCAGCACCAATATTCGCTTAAGGGGACCTTTATCGCAGTTGCATTTTATACAGTATGGAAGTTATATTTTTGGGATTCTTTATAAATTTAATAAAAAATTATGTGTTACATAATTTTTTTGTAAAGGGTGGTTACTTTCTCCAAAGAGGAGTTGGAAGTGGGGTCCACAACCTACAAAACCACCCATGAGAGGATAATTGTGTGGTGGGGCCCACATGAACCCAAACTCTTCAACTCCCCAAGAAACCCCCATTAAACTCTTAAGATTACAACTCCCCTCTTTTAATGTTGAACTCTCCACCTCCCACTCGCTCTCATTAATATGCCAACACCATTAATTAATTAATTGAACTCCACAATTAATTAATTTAATTGAGTGTTTGAATTTTGAAAACATTATGCCAACTTTAAATAAGTGAATCCTTTCTTTTATTTTGGGTTGGCATAATTTTTGGAGAGACTTGGAGGATTAGAGAGGAGGTGTTCTTCCCATGAAGAAAATGAAGAACTTCTTCAATGACCTTCCTCTGCATCAAGGGAGAAGGCACTGCTCGCAAGGAACATCACCAACTACAACGACTCTTCCTTCGACGTTGATGGAACGACACCATCTTTCACGACACTGTTTTCTGAACTACGATGAACAAACCTTGAATCGAGGTAGGGGGAAATATGGATTATTTATTTATTCTTATGTGTGTAAATTAACCTCACACCTTGGCATTTGATTTTGGTTGATGGTGATCAAGTTGTTATCAACTAACGCAGAGGGTGCGGGCTGAACAAACACGACCCGGCATCCCTCTGTTAGACCTTGTTTATATTGGTGACAAAGGCGGAGTCGGAAGGGCACGGTGCCGATGCACTGCGCTGGAGGAAAGAGGCCACGACCATGAGGCTGCGGCAACTGGAGGCCGCGGCCAGGCCGGGCCGCGGCGGCGGAGGACCGGCACCATCCCGCCGGTCGCGTGGGGGGAAAACCACAGCCCGCAAGCGTAGGCTGCTCAGACGAAGAAGAACCGGCCGGATAAAGCCGGCCGGGCTAAAGGAACCACGGTGCCCCTTGGCGCCGCGCTGTGGAGGAGGTGTGGCCCGTACCCGCGGGCCTCTTGCCGAGCCGAACCGGCCGGCCGTAGCCGGCTGGGCAGAAGACTGTGGTGCCCACGTGGCCCCGCACTGTGGAGGAACCGTGGCCCGCGCTGGGCGGTCCGATTTGGCGGGAGAACTGGCCGACCACCTTCCTGCCGGGAAGAAGAAACCGCGGCCCCAAGCGGTGCCGCATGGAGGATAAAGCGGCCCGATGTGCGGGCCGCTCGCGCTGGAGAAAATCGGCCGGCTTTGGCCAGTTGGGTAGGAGAGGGGGTGCTGCTCGGCGCCGCCGTTACAGGAAACCATGGGGTGGGGGGGGGGTGGGGCACCCCCCACTTTGCTCGTCCAGCCGGGCCGCTTGTGCGCAGGCCGGGCCGCCAGCCGTGCGGGCCGGGCCATCCTCGCACGGGCCGGGCCACAGCTGCCAGGCTGGGTCGTGCCCTACCGGGCCGCGCCGCGCCCTACCGGGCCGACCCAGGGTGGGTTGGGACGGGTCGGACCGGACCCAGACCCCCCTCTTCGGACCACTTTCAGTTTTTCGCCCATAACTTGATCTATATACCTCCGATCTATGCACCGTCAGTTGCGTTGGATTCCTTGGATCAAGACAGTCATTTAGGTATATTAAAATCATGGTTTTGTCAAAGTTTGGGTATGTTCGGGTTGGTTCGATCCCGTAACTAACCGGGCCCTCAGAGTGGAAACACTTATAACTTAAGGACCGAACGTCCGAATGACGTGCCGTCAACTACGTTGGATTCCTTTTTATGTGATGGTTATTTTGGAATAATATAATTGAGGTTCAGATGTAGTTGGAGTATAATCGGGTTTGTTTGAGCCTAAAAAAACAACCGGGCCCCTGGAACAGAAATTCCAATAACTCTCAGACCGGGCGTCCGATTGACGCACCGTCTGTCGTGCTGGGTTCCTTATGATGAGACAGAACTTTTGGATACATCAACTCAGGTCTTCATGATAGTTGATGTATCGACCCTTTTTGCTCGAGGAGCGGGCCCTCCCGGATTCACGTGTGCTGTGTGCGAGAACCCTATGGATGGCTGCGACTGAGATGACAGGATCCTCCGTGGGTTCGACAACGACTACTGTACCAGGATCCTCCTTGGGTTCGACAGTGATGACTTCTATATCGGGATCCTCTGTGGGTTCGACAACAACGACTACTGTACCGGGATCCTAAGTGGGTTCGTCAGTGACAACTTCTGTACCTGGATCCTCTGTGGGTTCGACAGCAGCTACTACTGTACCAGGATCCTACGTGGGTTCGACAGTGACGACTTCTGTACTGGGATCCTCCGTGGGTTTGACAGCAGCGACTACTGTACCAGGATCCTACGTGGGTTCGACAGTGACGACTCCTATACCGGGATCCTCTATGGGTTCGATAGTAGCGACTTCCATACCAGGATCCTACGTGGGTTTGACAGTGACGACTTCTGTGCCAGGATCCTACGTGGGTTCGATAGTGCTGATATTGTTCTAGGATCCTATGTGGGTTCGATAGAGGAGATGAATCAGAGGCTAGATCTAATCATCTCTACCCCTCTTCATGATTTTTATACCTGTGTGAGCTGAGTTATGTCTTTCAACCATTATCAACGTGGTGATTGACTTACTTCCTTTGTGGAATGGTTTGTGCTTGGGCTCGAGAGTTGGAGCCAGACTGTGATTGATAACTTAGGTATATATACGAGCATAAAACTAAGTAGGGTTGGTTGATACTTCGTGTTTGTATCTTTCTACTTTTGTTTATCCTTAGTGGATATTGTGAGACCTCACGGGTCTTGGGGTCCCTACTAAGTATCGTTATACTCACCCCTGCATGGGATATGCCCCGGACCTCGTTGTGTTGGATGCAGAAGACAGACAACGTTGATAGAGGCTGAGAGCGAGCTAGGACCAGACGATACCCGGAGGTGGACCGCATGGTGAGATGGTACACGGAGAAGACCGATAGATGTAGAGTGCTGAGGTGGACATCTATAATTACCCTTCAGGCAGGATACTCGATGGACGTTCCAGGAGCTGCCCTTTTTAGCTGTTGTTCCTTTTTCAGTTGTACTTGCTTTCCGTTGTACCTGTACTTTACTGTTGGGATTGTATTTTCGGTCCCTTTAATTTCAGCACTACTTTTTGTATACAGTATTCACTTAGTGTTTACTTCCTATTGCGTACTCTGTTTGTTTACTTTTGTAAAGGCAATGCCTTCCCAGCTTAGGGATTTATGCCTTTGGTGCTAGTCTCCAGCCCCTAGCCTATGGAAGGCGTGCTTGGGGTAGTCACGGCACGGGCCCCGAGGACGGGTCGTGATATATGTAGTTTGGTTAAAATGAACAAAAATTCATTTTTTTTAATTTATAAATATTTTTAAAGTTAAAAATTCATGTTTTAAGCTCAAAGCTATATTTTTTTTGAATTTTTGTAAAAATTCATGAAAATATTTTTTGATTAATTTTTGACCTATAGGAACAAACCATATGTAAATCTAACATTTGGTTTTATCAAAATGACTAATTTTTTTTTCATTTTAAATTGTATTTAAAAGTTAAACTTGTGTTTCAAATGTTCAAAAATCAGAAAAAATATTATATTATCACGATACAATATGATTTTTTTGATTATTTTTTATTATATAGGCCTAATATGCACATCAATTTGATTTTCATTTTAATCAGAATCACCAAAAGGATGTTTTTTCAATTTAAAATCATCTCCAATGTTAAAAAAATGTGTCACAAGATCATAACTAGAAAAGAATATTTTATTTTCATGAAATTTTAAGAAAATAATAATTTATTAATTTTTCATTCATATGAATAAATGTCACATAAATATTATGTATCGCTTGGTCAGAATTGCAAAAAATCAAAATTTCACAATGTATTTTCCTTAAATAAATATTATTTTATTAACTTGTTCTATATACAAAATTTAACTAAAATGGTCCGTGACATATTAGATGAATATTATTAATAAATTATAAGAAGAATAAAACCTCTAGTAAATAAAAATATACTAATCAATTAAAATTTATTACATTTAGTGGATAAATAATTAATATGATTTAATTTTAAAAAGTATTTTTTTAATAAAATTATTTTTATTTTTATTTTGTATTTTTCTTTAAAAAAATAAAATTATAAATTTTAGAACTTTCATTAGATAAAATAAATATCATTTTTGAATTTAGGATGTCTAAATTATCTATAAATTTATGGAATTTTCATGAAATAATTGATTTTTTATAAATAGTGAAAAATATTGTTTTTACTAAGACCATAGTGTTTATGTCTCTATCAATAATCAGGTTAACTTAAAAACTTAAAAAATATTTTTCATAATCAAAGATGTATCAAAGTACTATCTTTTCCTCAACATTTCTTCTTTTCTATATTTCCCTTTCGAATATATTTTCCCAATATTATATAGTGAATTCAGTATTTAGAGTATATTGATTGTTTTTATATTTTGATAATAACCATTAAACTCATTTTCCCCTTTCCCTTAAGGAAAATGAAAATGATATTTGTGCGTTTGTGCGGACTACTGCCTCCATGAAGTGTCATGTTCCATTTTCATTCACCACCTTAAATAGATGTCCCTAATGTGAAATTTAATAAATAATTATAATATTTATAACATATTTTATATTCTAAAATGATAAAACATATTATATATTTCTCCTGTTCCAAATAAAATAAAATCACCATCTATGCCTATGTGTAGACTACCACCTCCATGGAACAATGCATTTCGTTTTTCATCACCAATATTTATGGATGGTCATGATAATGAGTTTAATGGATAAATATTATGTTTATGAAATAATTATGTTTTTTATGACAAATTGGTCAAGCTATTAAAAATATGAGCAACAAATGACCATTGTAAATTCAACCATTTAAAACGAGCATACTAAGAGGAAAAATAATATATTCATACTATGTAATAGTTTTTTGTCCATTAAATTTTCTTATAATTATCTTAAATTATAATATACCACTTTAATAAAACCTAAAAAATATCATTATGAATCTGGAATAATGATATTATAACTGAATAACTTCATAATCATTTATTAATTATGGTATGTTCAGGTTTGGTTCAGTCTATCCACCTACTTGAAAAATGCTATAAAATAATATTATAGATGATTAATAGAAAATAATTATTGATAAAATACTATAAAAATAAGTAAATAATGATTTGATTTTGGTTTTGGAATGGTAACATTAATATTAAACTCATTAATTAAGATACCAATGTTTATTTGTTAAAAATCACCGAAACATGTTTATCACTAATTTCATCTTTAAGGATCATAACCAAAACTCATATATAATGAAATTAAAACATTATAAATAATTATAAATAATCAATTCTAGTAAACTTTATGATATATTAATGATGGAATTTTGGAGAAGAAAGTAGAATAACCATGCTATTATGAAACTAGTTCAAAATAATCAAGTTTACTCACACCTAATATTGAAAATAGATAATAAATAACTAATATACATGTAGAGAATAATTATAAATTAATTTTAGAAAAATTTATAGACATGAATAAGGTTATAAAATATCTAATTAATATATTTATTTTTTATATAGGATATTCTAGTATGTCTGTGAAATTCAAGAATTAAGGTAAGGGGTTTTTTATCTCCAATTTGATTTCTTGACACATATTTCATATTATGAAACATGATATCTTTTATATGGTGTGATTATTTCCTAATGAATTTATTTTTACCATATTCATGTAATTTATAGGGTTTTACATATTCCATTAAAATTCTATTTCCCCTTGACTCTTATTTTACCCAAAGTGTTTCTTTTAAGTGAAACCAACCACACCTCTTCTTTTTGGTCGGAAATATACATTTTTCACATCTATATTCCTTGGATGATTTTTTAATTTCCTTATTAATTATTTAATAATTTATTAATTTCATTTTTTACTACTTTTCCTTTTATTGAAAAATTTTAAATAATTTTTTAATTTTTTCCGTATGGGTCATTTTCTTCAATATGAAAAAATGATATTTTTTTAACATTTTTCTTATAAACACATATTTATGACATATTTTTATTTTTCTATGAAACATCCTCTCTATATTTTCATGGTTTCTAAAAAAAATTATTATTATCATATTTTTATAAAATAATTCTATAAATGTTTTAAAAAGTTCAAGGATATTTCTAATTTCTAAATAAATTTTCTTAATGCTCCTAAAAAATATTTTTTCATATATACGAACATATTTTGAAAAAATTTATGCTTAATCAAGGATATTATTCAAATGATACCATCCTACTTATTCATTTTTATTAATCATGATTTTTTTCTATCATAGAAATGATCTATCACTGCTTTTGTCATGAAAAGTCATTGGCTATTTATAAATTTTTTTTTCTTATAATTCCTTTACTATATGAATACTCTATATTTCCTTCCTTTTATTGAAATTTATTCACCTAGATTATATACATCAATTTATCATGGAAATTATTGAATTAATCATATACCCACTATCTATACGTTGTAAATACCATATGCTTCATTAAACAGTATTTACCTAGAAAGTTACTTAATATCATTGGATACCTATTTATTTTCCATGGGTTTATCATGTTATGATTATTTATGTAATCATGAATGTTTTATTTATATGACACACATATTAAATGTACATGTAATGCATAGAAGGGTGTGTCCTGATAGCGCTCCAATGTATTTGGTAAAGAATTAATCTCTATATATGACATGTTTATGATACCTTGGTGGTATGACTTATAAATGTTTTATGATACCTTGATAAAATTATTTTATGATACCTTAGTAATGAAATTTGATGATATTATTATTATTTCATGTATTATGTTTTTTTCACAATCTTTTAATGCCAAGATCCTATGATAAATATTCCCTTATGCTAAGAGCTTCATTTAATGAATCTTGGATTATGATATATGTTTTATTGGGTATGATGTATCTATTATGTGTTCTTGTATGCTGATTATATTATCATACCCACATGATAATTTTATTCTCACTTATGATCATTGATTTTTATCACTTATATTTACCCTTACTGAGCATTTGAACTCACCCCTTTCTCATGTTTAAATTTACCTGGGTTATGAAGAAAAATAATACATATGATGCGTCTAGAATAACATGTTGTGTGGAGTATTTATGGGAGATATTGAAGGATTATTATAGATTAAGTAGTTACTTATATAGTGAAAAAATTTCTATTAGTTTAAAAAGACATGTTTTTAGTTAGTTTTTTTCCTAATTTTATAAAACTATAAACCTAAAATATCATGGGAATGTATTTTAATATAATATTTATTTTAAGTCATGTAATAATGAGATGATAATGTTTGTAGGCTATTATAGTTGGTATCAGAGTATGGTTTAGATAAATTTGGAGATTAAGATGTTATCAGTTGAGGATGTAAATGTCATAAAGGGGTGATAAGTTAAGGTTGATCATAATTTCAAATGTATAGATAAAAATTTAGGTTATTTTAGGTAATATTGAATATTTTAGGGATTTAGATAAGATAACTTTAGTGAAAACCATATGGAAAATTATAAGGGATAAGTCTATGTATAATATAACATCCAGAAGTTTTGGTAAAGTAGGTATTATGTGGTTCTCCTATAAATTACATCCCTATATAGATACTAGAAAGTATATATGACTGTAAAAAAGATACACCTAGGGGTAATCACCATGAAAAGGCTGGTTGAGTATCAACTAAATCTTCACTCTGGTGCATGATGAGTGAGTTTAAGAGTAAAAACATTTCTAGAAACTTCTGAGGGATATTATTTGGTTAATAAAATTATCTTTACAAGCCAAAATTAAGGATTTATTATGTTAAATAATTATGTTAAATAATATGATAGAACCTAACCTAAAGAAACCTAGATTGAAACAATATTTATTTACATTAAACTGAAATCTAAAGTAATTATTTTAAAGGGTAAGATATTTTAAAGTTTGATTTTTCATGTAATTATATTATAATAATTCTCTTATGGTGTTACTTGTCCATCACTAATGATTACATATTTTTGGTTTTATTAATGGATGAATCCTAAAGGAATCAAGTTAAACATGGATTCTATGGATAATATAGAGATTATCCCAATGATCAACCTAATGAGATAAAACATAGAGTGAGAAATATTGTGATTATGCTAAATCAACTATCACCAATTATTATTATCTATGAGTAGTCAATTTATTTAAAAAAAAAGAATTTCATGGAGTCTCATGGAAGTTCGGGTGACAAAGATGATGAAGGAAAGAATGTTCGATTTCCTTTATGTAAAAATTTTGGAATATATTAATGTAATTGGGAGATGCTTTATGTGTGTAAAATTAGGGTATAGACTAATTATTGAGAAAATTGAAGAGGTTAGTGGACTTGGTGAAAGGAAATAGAGTTCATCCAAAGTTACCACTAATAGTTTAATGTCTTTAATGTGGAAAACTTAGACATTATCAAAGTCAATTACCTAATACAAGGGCTAATAAGGATGAAAAACACTAGAAACTTCCAAAAGAATGGAAATCATATGTAACCATAATTATGGATGTGGGTTTCAAAAATGGCATGGAATAAGGAACATTGATCACCAACTCAATAACTGTAAGTGTTGTATTTATTTCTTGTTCAACCTACTCCTTTGTACCTAGAATGGTTACTAAAAACATAAAATCTCCACCCCAATGACTAGATGTTAAATTGTTGATAAAAAATTACAGTGGTATGATTATTTTATCCCAAGTATATAACTCCTATATAATATATGTTTGTAGGAATGTTCTTCCTATAAAATCCTATTATCCTTCATTTAGTCAATTTTGATGTGATATTTGGCATGGATTGGATCTGTTGATATAGAGGCCATGATAATTTCTAAGATAGGAAAATAACATCTAAAAATAAACCCATGAACACCTATTAATACAATCTATAAAATAAATATTAAAAATTACTCTAATTATATTGGGATATTTATCATAAATGGTTAAAGGAATACTAAACATTAGTTATATTTCTATTATGAGGGAAAATATGAGTTCACTAGTCATACCAATGATAGTGAGGATGAAACCTCATTAGAAATTAAATCCAAAGTCATGTATATATTATGAAAACAATTAACTATTTTATTATTTATGAATATTTAAAAATTTAAGGATATAATTTATTTATGGGAGGGAGAATGTAATGATCAAAAAATTTACTATGTATTTTCCTTAAATAAATATTTTGTTAATAAATTGTTCTATGCATAAAACTAAAATAAAAATATCCAAAAAATATTATATGAATATTAGAAATAAAATTTAATATGAATAAAACATATATAAAATAAAAATATAGTAATCAATTAAATTTTATTATGTTTAGAGGATAAATTATTAATATAATTTAATATTATAAACGATATTTTTCAATAAAAGTAGTTTTTCTTTCTATTTTGTATTTTACATTGAAAAAATAAAATTTAAAATTTTAGAATTTATATTAGATAAAAAAATATCATTTTTAAATTTATTATTTCAAAAGTATCTAAGTATTATTTTTTTTAATTTTTCCCAAAGTAATTGATTTCTAGTGAAAAATGAAAAATATTGTTTTTACTAAAACCATAGTGTTTTTGAATCTATAAATAAGTAGGTATAACTTAAGAACTTATAAAATATTTTTCATGGAAAAATATGTATCTAATTATTAAACTAAACATTTTTAAATATGATTTTAAATTTAGAAAACCAATTTTTAACATTTTTTGAATTTAAGTAATATTTTGCAATATGGGAAACTATTTTTAGTCTTTTCTTTTAATTAAATATTATTTTGGTATAATTTAGTTTTGGATTGATTTGAAATCCATATATATATATATTATAATAAACTAATTTATATCATGACAATAAAATGCATTGATAATTTTATCCTACACATAAATTTTAAGCCTAAAAGTATTTTTTTTATAAAAATAGAGTTTTACGTGTTACATGTGTTGATAGTAAAATTAATTTTTATTACACATAAATTTTATCTGATAACTTTTATATCATATTTTAAATCATAACTTCCAAATTATTTAATTATATCCATATTATTTTTAGGGATTTAATATGAATTACTTAGGTCAAAAATAGTCACCACAGTAAAAACCAAAAGGGTAAAAAGGGTTAACGAAAGGGGTAAAAGGACTAACATCCTAAAAATGTTTATAATTTTGTGTTTTTGGTGTTTCTAAAGGAAAAATTATAAACACTCCATTTTTTCCTTTTGGATTATTTTTCACAAGTGAAACATGTGCTACTTTCAAAAAGCGTCACAACGCTAAATCATTTCAGGTGCATTTCAGTTGATAATATATTATTTGAAATTATTTATTTTATCCAACTTTATTCAAAAATTTTAATTTATGAAACAACAAAATAGTGTTGAAAATAAAGAGCGTGCATCAAAACCAGCGTACCCCTATCATAAAGGAAGGATGGGAACGCTTCATTTGATAAGAAATTGGTATGTATTTTAAATCAATAATTAAAGTTTAATTATGTGATATGAAACAAAATATGTTCCTTTGTTTATATGTATATTAATGAATCAAAATATGAAGCCACTTTAATCCCACATCATTTACTATAGAAGGAGGCTCGTGTAAATAAGGATGGTATATTAGTTGATGAAAAAAAAAGTAGTATGGGAATAACATATAAGTATGACATAATTGTAATTAATTATGATTTATAACAATATTACATAAAATAAATATGTTCATAATTTTTTATATGGTTTATACACAAGAATCAGAAATGATTGTACCAAAAGAAAAGTAACTTTCAGCAGCTTTGAAGCAGCCTAAACAATATGGTCACATTAGAGGATTAGGTTTTGGAGTCTCTCCTAGAACATATTTTGAGAAGATAAAACCAAATAACGATACATATAATATAATGATACAAATACAAACACAAATAGACTCACTGCAAGATATTATTTTGCGGTTTGGTTTGGCAGACCAATGTATAAGAAAAGATCAAAGCAAACCGCCAATGGAGAAAAGATCCACACATGATCCAAATGATCCCACTATATTTGAGGCTAGTAATTCCCCCACAAACCTTACCCAAGGTAATAATTTTTTTCATTACTCTTTTTCCTAAATGTGAATAAAAAAACTTGTGATTAATTTATATTACTAAAATTCTACAGGGTGTAGTTGTATGTGATTTTTATCTATCAACACCAACGTACCACCATGTTGTGAGGGGTACAATTTATAATATCCTAGGAGACCAGATACATAATAAAACCCTACCAAAATATCACTTGATAGTGTGGATTTAGGTAGATTATGAGATAAATGTTGAGTTTCCTATTCCACTTGATGATCCAGATATTACAATGGTCCAAGCTGCTATTAGAGATTTCATAGAATGGTCGTCTAATCTTATAAAGATACATGCAATACATATTTTTAATTTTTTTTCATATTAAAAACATGTAATAGTTGATGATAAAAGGTTTTAAGTGAGGTATAATATTACAGAAGGATAAAGTGGTGGAGAAATGATAGGTTGAATCAATAAAATCTACTGAATTGATCAAGAAAACAAAATTAACTTCCAAGAGTAACTTCACTCTACTAGTTCCAGAGTAACATTTACTAACATTAAAAATTCACACAGAGACCACATTTAAAGATAAAAGTATGTCTTATATTCACTAGGAAGAAGAAATATTTGGAGTTTCTATTATAGATGGAATTGGTCTTGAGACTCTAAATGAGATTCTTAAGCATGAATGGCTCGACATCTCAGTTTTAAATACACACATAAGTTACATTTTCATAATACATCTGTCCAAATAGTCAGATAAATATTTTTATTAAAGTTAATAACTACACATATTTTTTATAGCCATTTATATTACAACTATATAAAGGGAATATTTCCTGAAGAAAGATTTGGATTCATTAATCCCAGTATCATTTCTACAAAAAAATTACTTTGGATAAGGAATAAATAGATAAGAAAAGTGATGAGTTACTCCAAGCGTTTAAAAAACAAGTATCATAGGACATACTCTTTTTGATGCCTATAATTCAAGGGTAAAACTATATGATATAATCACATCAAATATATTTTTAATATTTGCATTAATTAATTATTTTTGTCTTTTTAGGAAGCACTAGATACTGATAGCAGTCAACATAAACACCCCAAATATTTATTTTTTGGATTCAATGCATGGACTTCCAAACTAACTGACCACACATGATGTGTATTGTGAATATATAATACACTACAATCAATATTTTATAGATAAACTTAGAATTATATATCCAGTCTATGTTTGAATGAGAATTTTGTTAAGATAGGGTGGTCTCTAAATATAGGGTAAATCATGGCATGAGGCCGACGTCTAAAAAGATAAAGCTTGTGGATTACTACGAATAGAAAAAAAGGTATATATAGAAATATTTAACTATAAAAACATTTCAAAACAATCTACTTATTTTTTTCAATGTTTATGTAGTGTCCGAAACAAGATAATGAAATCAATTATGGATATTATATTTTCAAATTTATGAGAAAAATCATACATCATGAAAAAACCAGCATCCCCTACAGGTTATTTCCTAAGGTAATTATAATTTCATTAAATATATTTCATAATAATTTATTTGTTTATATATTCTCAGTACTATCAATATTGCCGACAAATGAGGTATTCAAAAGAAGAAATAAATTTGTTTAGAGATGATTGGGTAGTGTAATTTTTGTCAGAATGTATGCTGACAATAAATTTAGGTGATTACATGCTATGTTTGTGATCTAGTATGAGTTATAACCATAAAAATATATTTGAGATGTGAAGTATTAGTGGAAGAATGCTTATATATTATTCTTCACCTCTTTATTAAGGAGAAGATTAATGGAGGAAATAAATTTGTTTATAAGTGATGGTCTGTAAATAATAAAATTGTTGAAAAAAAGGAGGCAGAGGTGGAAGTGGAGGTTAAGGTAGAGGTGGAGGTGGATGCAAAGGTGAAGGCAAAGTCGGATTCAGAGACCAATGTGGAAGAGGAGGCAGAGGTGAAGATCAAAATAGAGATCAAGGTAGAGGAGGATAAGAAGTGATGGATTCTAAATAATAATTTTTTTTGGAAATGAAGTATAATAATAATCATACCATGATTGTGTTTGATAACAATTTTTTAAAAGTTAACACAAAACTTGTCACTTAATATAAGATCCATTGTGCGTCTTTCTAGTTTAAAATGACATTTTAGTAAAAAACACATGTGGCATACTCAAAACCAAGAAAATTAATTCAGATTGTTTTGGTACTTTAGGAAAATATCCATATGTCATTTGTGATGTGTAAGGATCAGTCGCACCTCAATCCGATGCACAGTGTGACCAGTATGACTCCAAGTGCATCTTTTTTATTCAAAAGTGACATTCATTTTAATCAAAAAATAACTTACAAAATAAAAACCAAGAAAAAACATTACAATTGTTTTGATACTTTAGTAAAATGATCCATGAGTCATTTGAGATGTGTTTCATTCATCCAAACCTCAATCCGATGCACGATGTGACTGGTATGACTCCAAGTGTTCCTTTTTTATTCAAAACTAATATTAATGTTAATAAAAAAACTAACATACTCAAAACTTATAAAACAAATTAATATTATTTTTTTACTTTAGTAAAATGATCCATATGTAATTTTTTATATATAATGATCAACTACACCTTAATCTGATGCACAGTGTGACCAGTATGAATCCAAGTGCATCTTTTTTATTCAAAAGTGATATTCATTTTAATAAAAAAACTAAAATACTCAAAACTGAGATTTTATTTTTATTTTTATACTTTAGTAGAACTATCTATGAGTCATTTGGAACATGTACAATTTATCCACACCTTAATGCGATGCATGGTGTGACCGGTATGACTCCAAGTTTGTCTTTTTTATTCAAAACTGACATTAATGTTAATAAAAAAAACTGACATACTCAAAACTAAGAAAACTCATTCAGATTGTTTTGGTACTTTAGGAAAATGATCCATATGTCATTTTTTACATTTAGGGATTATCCACACCTCAATCCGATGCACGGTGTGACTGGTATGACTCCAAGTGTATCTTTTTTATTAAAATATGACATTCATTTTAATAAAAAAACAACTGACATGCTCAAAACTGAGAAAAAAATTCTACTTGTTTTGATAATTTAGGAAAATGATACATGAGTCATTTGGGATGTGTATCATTTAGCCTCACCTCAATTCGATGCAAAGTGCGACCGGTATAACTCCAAGTGCCTCTTTTCTTATTCAAAACTGACATTAATGTTAATAAAAAAAACATCTGACATACTCAAAAATGAGAAAACACATTCATATTATTTTGTTACTTTTGGAAAATAGTCCATACGTCATTTGTGACATGTAGGGATCAGCTGCACCTAAATATGACGCACGGTGTGACTGGTATGACTCCAAGTACGTGTTTTTTATTCAAAAGTGACATTAATTTTAACTAAAAAAAACAACTCACATAATCAAAAACAATGAAACACAATCCAATTGTTTTGATACTTTAATAAAATGATACATGAGTCATTTAGGATGTGTAACATTTAGTCAAACCTCAATCCGATGCACAATGTGACCAGTATGACTCCAAGTACGACATTTTTATTCAAAACTAACATTAATGTTAATAAAAAAACAACTAACATACTAAAAAAATGAGAAAATGCATTCATATTTTTTTGTAATTTAGGAAAAGGATATATACGTCATTTGTGATTGGTAGGGATTAGCCGCACCTCAATCCAACACACGGTGTGACCGGTATGACTCCAAGTGCATATTTTTTTATTTAAAAGTGACATTAATTTTAATAAAAAAAATAACAGACATACTCAAAACCAATAAAACACATTCTTATTGTTTTAATACTTTAGGAAAATGATCCATGAGTCATTTTGGATTTGTATCTTTCAGTCACACCTCAATTCGATGCATGGTGTGACCGGCATGACCCCAATCCCGTCTTTTTTATTCAAATCTGACATTAATGTTAAGCAAAAAAAACTGACATCCTCAAAAATGAGAAAATGCATTCATATTGTTTTTTCACTTAGAAAAATGATACATATATCATTTGTGACGTGTAGGGATCAACCTCACCTTAATCCAACACACAGTTTTACCAGTATGACTCTAAGTGCCTCTTTTATTATTCAAAAGTGACATTCATTTTAATAAAAAAAAACATTTGACATACTCTACAATAGTGTTTTATTTTTCTTGAATTTGTGTTAGAAATTTTGTTTCCTTTAAATTTAGTATTTGTATTTTATTTTGGAAATTCTTGTTGTTGTTTTTGCTGATGCAATGTGTTGTAGCACATTAAACATGTTTTTGGTGATGTAGTGTGCTGCTGCATCACAATGTAGTTTTCACCTTTATTAGCACTATTAACTGAGCTGATAAATACACCCTTTATCAGTGCATATAAATGAACTGATAAATTCTATATATATTTGCTCATTCAAGAGCATTGATAAATCATAATTTTACCAGTGCTAAAAAAGCACTAATAAATCTCGCTTTTATCAGTGCTTTTAAAGCGTTGATAAAGGTTCTATTTATTAGTGCTAAATTAAAGCGCTAATAAATGGGGTATTTTATCATCACTTTGAAAATTACTTATAAATAGTACCTTTATTAGCGATTTTATATGCACTACCAAATCTCCCTTTTATCAGCACTTTTTTAGCGCTGATAAAAGTCATGAACTTTTAACTGCACTAAGGTCATCAGTTCTTCTCTAGTGATGATAAAATCCAATTCTAGCACTGTTAAAAGTGTGTTTTGTATTAGTGATAAGGGTTGATCTCAAGGAAGCAGTTTTTAATTCCCTTGTGGGCTTACCAAAACTCTTTTTGTGTGTTTTTTTTAAAATTTGAAAGAATTAAATGGAAAAATGAAAAAATGTGATGAAAATCATAGAGGGAGTGAGTCAAATAGACATAGTGAATAAAAACAAAAAAATAGAGAATGAAAGCAGAAAAGAAATAAGAGAAAGTTAGCAAAAAACAAACCCAGATCTAGGTCAATCCACTATTCAACTACCTATCATGTATCTCTATATGGATTAGATCATTATAAAACTAACTCAGTGCATTCTCAATCTCTTGAGTCACAAACCTCTCTCATCCAAAATGATGAATACATATGATTCCAGTACATAGATATTCTCACAAAAGTGAAAAAATCACCTAGTTGGACCACTCTAGATGAGAATCTCTTCCTAGAAAAAGTGATCTTCATGAGATATTAAACCACACAACCTATCCCATATATTCTCTCAAGAAATCTAATAAAATAATGGGGAAAATATGATGGGTAAAGAGTGACAGAAACTTCCCTTTGGTGGTCATTCTCTCACTTAACCACTTACACTGTCACTATTCACTAAGAGAAAGAAGACGATGATGATTGACATGAAGTTCAAATATCCAAGTATCATTAGATATTCACACCCTAGATTTTGAATCATAGGTTATCCCTTTATCTTTGAAGGTTTTAGAGCACATTACATGAGGAAAAAATAATGAATGATCAACATGTATTTACAAAAGAGATACAAAATTATACTTAGAGAAATGAGGATGGAGAAATGTTTTCCTACCATATTCGGGAATTATAATTACATAGGAGAAAAACTACTCTTATTCAGAAAAATGTAATATAAAAAATAATGATAGAAAAATTATAATAGGAAGGTTATCCACGTGGCATGCTTTGAGGTTCTCATCCCCATCTCCTAGTGAAGTCCCTCTAAGAATATCCAATCTCCCGCAATAACATTCACTTCCCCTTGAATATTCCATGAAATAACCATGATCAAATTTATCTTTATCATGATTATATTTCCTGATTATTTCAAGAAAACATAAAAAAATGTGTTGTCAAGTCACTCTTCTTTATGAAATTATTTTATCATTTCTTAATTTTAGTCTTCCAGTGAAAAATAATTTTTTTGGGTACGAGGAACCATAACCATTTTTTGGGTTTTTGCATTGCAGCCCAAATAAATTTTGGTAACTCAACAAAGTGTGGCCCACCATTTTTAAAAATTCATCCTGAAATCTTAGAATCAGTTGAAACATTCTTTATTTATTGGCCCTTTAATATGATTTCATCATCCCCAGTTTGGTTTTAGTATCAACGAGATTTGAGCACCAATTATTTATTAATTATTCTTTTCCAAGTATCTTAAATTAATCCTATGGACTTAAAATTATTTGATAAAGATTAAATTTTATTCAAATTGTCTTGATCAAGTTCACTCTTTCTTGAAAGATTACATCTCAAGCCAAAGTTCCACATTAGAATTTGATCGAGCACCAAAGGTGTACCTCCTAACACCCTTGCATCCAAATAAACCAAGATAGATAATTACCATTGTCTATTCTAGAATTTAAACACATGAATATCTTGATAAAGAACATAAAATATAGATTTAAATTGGATTCAGTGTATTTATTAGCACAAGTGACTTGGTCAACTCATTATCTCAATGTGGTTGGGCTTGAGCTTGACATCTCCCATTAATTCAGGATTTTTGATGGGATTCAAATTTATTTTTGAAAAGATTGGTATTTTTTTTATCTTCTACAAGAAGAATCAATATCTTTTCATCTTCAAACAAATCCACATTGGGTGCCTTGTCCAAAGTTGGGACCTGGGTTTCTTTATGCATACATTTTGGTTGGTAGAATATGAATCTCCCTGCTCAGCCAATGTCTTCTTCCTCTAGGGAGGCTCATTTTTCAGTGCCACTTGGTTCACTGGTGGGGTGAATTAGCCACTATTGAGGATTCATCTTGATTGGAAAGGCCTGGGTTTGGTTCTTTTTCATGTAGAGGATCCATGTTCAGTGTCTTCTTCATCAATCTTGGTGCCATCCTCTTCAAATTATGTAAAGTTTTATCGGTGTTCTCAGATTTTAAGTATCTAGTTTCTCAACCAAGGGAATGATGAGGCTTGAGTTTAGATCCTATGTGATCAATGGGAGGTGTGGTGGAGCGGTAATAGGGAGAATGTAAATAGGGGATAATGAAGGTAGTATAAGAATGTTCGTTGTAGGTGATGGTGGTAGTATCAATGATGACGGGGTGAAGGGAGTAGCTGGTGGTAGCACAAGATTGTGGTTGGTGTTGGCGATAGAAAGTGGTGCTGGTGGTAGTAGATGGCCCTAGTGGTAGAAAATGGAGGTATTAGTGCTAGCAACATCAGAACTAAAAAACAAGAATATTTTTTCTAACTCACAGATATTCTAAAAAAATGATTTTAATAAAAAATTAATAAATAAATTTCCTAAATTAAAAAATAGTTGATGATAAATAAAATTCAACAAATAATTTTTTAAAATAAAATCATTGATTTTTTAAATAATTAATTATAATTATTTAAACATTTAAAAAATGATCCAAAATTTAATTCTAAAACTAAAAATCCAAAATAAAAAATTTCGAATTTCTTTCAAAAAATGTTCCCCTAAAATTAGAAAAATTAACTCAAGAACATTTAAGAAATGAAATCACCACAAACACATATTTTAAATAATATATTAAATGAATATAAAATTACAACCTCAATTCATCAAAAAGTCAATTATTATCCATTTCCATCGCTTTTCAACTAAAAACTCAATCAATTTAATAAAAAATATGTGGAAATATGTGAGATAATAATTCCATATAAAATCCACCCACACTTAATCAATTTAAGTCCCATAAAATTTAATTCATTTTATTTATTCACCTTGATACCTAAAAAAAATCACACCCTAATGAGTTTCAAATGCATAACAGAATTAAGGAAAGTCACAAATCCTTCCATTTATTGAAATTTTCATGCCTACTATGTGATTAACAACCAATTCCCTACTTTAACCCAAATTCAAATTCCAATACTAAGAGTTCAGACTAATGAGATTCAGGTGGAATTAAATCTATAACAAGAATCACTACTAGTTTTCATTCTTTACTAGGTCTCTCAACCAAAGTTCAACTTTCCACTTCATTGACACAAATCAAAATATTTTTTTATAAATCAATTTATCCTTATTCATTTGGGTTTAATATTATTCTCACCTTAATGAACACATTTATGATAAAATAACTTTATTTTAATTTTTACCAACCATAAATTTGTGCATAACACTGTGAAATAAAATTATTGAGTTTGGATTTTATTTATTTACACAACACACTTGATGCCCCTATCTCATAGATTCACCTAGGGATCCCAATTTGTCATTTTACTTCATTTTCAAAGGACTTATATTAATATATATTGAGTTGGCTCCCTGAGGTGTTCCACTCTACCAAGGACAAATTACTAGTTTCAAGTTCCCTCAAGTTTTAATTCTAATTCCATAAAAAATCTAACATATCAGACTTTCTTTTCTAGTTTTAAAATAGAATTTACATAAAAATAGTGTAGAACATCACTTAGAAACCATTCAATTCTAACAACATCAATATTAGTGAAAACACTTAAAATGAGCATGATGGTTTTACCATAGGTAGGATGCATAGAATTTTTATTTTCTTAACCTAAAAAAATATAAAATTTTTATTTATTAACAAGGAGAATATTTTACTTATAGAAAACATAAAATGATTATTAAACGGTATACATTTTTGAAAAAATTCGGGGGTTTCTGATGTGTAAAGAATTGAAGCACAATTAAGCATAATGAAATACCCCTCTCCCTTACACATAAAACTTAAAATTATCCCCAATGTTGAATTATAAGGTGGGCGAACAGTTTAATTAATTTTTTTAAATTCAATAGTTCATAGATTGTTTAAGGTGTTACATGAAAGTTCAAAACAACACATTTCCACACATCCAATTAGATTTTCAATTTTTTTTTGAATATTTTATACTTTTTATAGTTTGTAAATGGATGAAAGAATTTTCAATTCTATTCAAATAGAATCATGGTAAACAATGAAATATTATAATGAAACAATTTTAATACAAGGTAATTTTTAATGGTGTTAACTAAGTTAAAAATTTGGTTCAAATTGATTTTCATCTTTCAAGATACCAGTAAGATAGACACACAGCTAAGAAAAAATATTTTCATAATTCAACTTAAAACAATAAGGGGTATTCCCCCACACTTATCTTTATAATCACGAAGTAAAATAGGTAGAGTATTGAGTGAAAAAAAATTAAAAATAGACTTAAAGAAATAATCCCTTATTATATAGGATCATTCATCATTTAATTGCATCCGGATGTATTCCATCAAGTGGAGCATGCTATCCTTGATTGTTTTCAATATGGAATCAACTGCATGATTATTTTACTATAATAAAATACAAAAAAAATTAAAATCAAGAATAAAAATTTAAGTAAAAAATAAAACTAAAAGGGATAATGATAATCTTGGGATAACCCCCAAAGGGGTGCAATATTTAGACTGTCCACAGTTGGATAATCATTTCTTCAACTATAGTCCAAAGAAGGCCATGCATTCTTTATTAGGAACCACCATAGCCTATTCATTCCATATTCAGTACTTTTTAACTTATATAGGACCCCTTGTACAACTTACTTCAAGTAACCTACCTCAATAGTGTACCTTTTGTGGATTAATAGTGAGGGAAATAGAATTTAGGGGATCTTCCATTTTCCTTCATTTTGAGGTGTGATTTTCATGGGGAGTGAAATATAATCTTTAATATGTGACTTTTATTATGGTTTAATACAAATTTTTTTCATCTTTGAATATAGATAATTTTTCATCATCATCTTTTTCACTCATACATAGTTCCAAAAACCCCACTTTTTCTTCAACTACTCTCATAATTAAATCTTCAATAAACATTAGGAGCTCCAAAAGTTCCTCAGCCGGTGCAATATCAAGATCCTCTTGAATCTCTAGGAAATAATAAAGATAATATGAATCTATAATATCTTTATGGGTAGGAGAAAAATATTTATTATGATTAAAATAGTCAATCTTAAAAATAAACTTATCTTCTTATATAGAATTGCCAACTCTCTAAATCTATGCATGTTGTTCTTCTATATGATAAAAAAGTGATCATGGGAGTGTTTATGGGTCATGATTGAGGTACTAAACCACCTATAACCTCTATTTAAAATATAAAAACTCATTTTATATATATTATATGGTAAAGGATTGGGTCACCTTAGCTGGTGAAGTCTATAGAGTTAGTGATAAATAATTTTACAATTCATAATATAAAAAATCATCAAGTAAAGTACTATAAAAATGATTTTCCAAAATTTCTCTAGATTATTTAGGTAAAAATAATTATAATATTGATCTTATATCAATATCCTTGAATATGAGGGTACATCAATTTCATAATTGGAAAACTTTAGATCTTCTTCATAATACTTAGGGAAAAGGTGAGAAAAATCTTTGAGTTTGTTTGAAAAGGATTCCATAGTAGGTTGCCTTATCTATTTATAATCTTTAATAAGTTATTGAAACTGTTATTCATTCAAAATATTAAATTTTTCAATAATTTTATAGGTAATAAATCCTAAAACGTATTCTAATTTTCGAAGATTTCTCGTCATTTTTTTGAGGAAAAATAGAAAAACCACTAAGGAATGCATTTCTTACCAGAAAATGATGCAAAAATTTGAAAATACCTTATCATAAGGGATATTAAAGATACATTTATAGTACCCTATATACAACACAGTGGAAAACCCATGGGTCAATCTCAAGGAAACAGTGTTAAATTCCCTTGTGGTCTTCCCAAAACACTTTTAGTGTGTTTTTTAAAAAAGTTTAAAAGAATGAAATGAAAAAATAAAAAAACTATGATGAAAATCATAGATAAAGTGAGTTTAATAGAGATAGTGAATAGGAATAAGAAATATAGAAATATATTAAAAAAGAATGAAATGAAAGTTAACAATAAATAGGCCCAGATCTAGGTTGGTCCACTCATCAACTACTTATATTTGATCTATATATATTAGATCATTTTCAACCTCACTCAGTGCATGATCGATCTATTGATTAACACACTTATCTCACACAAAAATATGAAACCATATTCTTTTAATTTTTTCTTGTATAAAAATATTCTCCCAAAAGTGAATGGATCACCCTGTCAGACCACTGTAGATGAGAATCTCTTCCCAGTCGAAGTGATCTTCATGAGATCTTTAATCACACTACCACTCCTAGATACTCTCTAAAGTGATCTAAGAAAATAATGGGAAAAAGATAAAGGGGAAATACTAAAAAATACTTCCCTTTGGTGGTGATGATCTTGCTTCACCACTTACATAGTCACTATTTTCCAAAAGCAATAAGATGATTATGATCAACATGAATTTTGGATCTATAAGTAGCAATAGAGATTCACTCCCTGACTGTAAACTCATAGGTTATACCTTCATCTATAAAGGTTATAGATCATAGCACATAAGAAAAGAAGAAAAAATGATCAACATGTATTTAGAAAAGATAAAAATAATTACACTCATAGAAATGGGGAAGAATAATGGTTTACCTATCATCTATGGGAATTATAATTACATAGGAGAAAACCTCCTCTTATTCCAAAACATAGAATAGAAAAAATAGTGATAAGAAAATTATAACAGGAAGGTCAACCACGTTTCATGCATTGAGGTGCTCATCACTAGCTCCCAATAAAGTTCCTATAAGAATATCCAACCCACTGCAAATACATATACTTACCATTGAATATAACATGAAATTTCGATGACCAAATTCATATTTCTCATCATCATATTTCCTAATTCTTCCATAAAATAGAGAAAAAATTATACATTGAGCAACTCTGCTTTGGGAAATTAAGTTCCCATTTTTTAATTTTAGGCCACCATTGAAAAATAATTTTTGGGTATGAGGTATCTTAATCATATTATGGGTTTGTGTAGTGCTACCCAAATAAATTTCGATAACCCAACATAGTGTGTCCCACCAGTTTTCAAAATTCATCCAATAAGATTTGAATTAGGTGAAACCTTCTACCTTCATGGTCCCTTTAATATGATATCATCATCCCTAACCTAGTTTTAGTATCAGTGAAGCTCTAACACTAATTATTAATTAATGGTTCTCATCCAAGTATCTTTAATTAATCCTATGACCTTGAAAAAATTAGATAAAACATGACTCTATATAAACTCATATTGAGAAATTTCACTCATGCTTAAAATATTCCACCTCGAGCTAAAGTTAAACATTATCATTTTATCAATCACTAATGGTGAACCTCCTAACACCCTTTTAGCTGACTCTAATAAGAAAACTAATTACCATTATCTTCACTAGACTAGAAAAACACGAATATCATGAGAAAGGACATAAAATATAGATTTAAAATGGATTATATGTCTTCATTGGTGCATGTTAATTGGTTTAATAATTATCTCAATGTGGTTCAATTCAAGCTCAACATATCCCATGGATTCAGGATTTTTGGTGGGCTTTAAATTTCTTCTTCAGAAATCTTGGGATGGGTTCATCTTCTATAAGAATAATTGGTCTATGTTCATATTTAAGAGGATCCACATTTTGTGCCTCAAAAAAATCTAGTACCTAAGTTCCTTCGTGCATCTATTTTGAATGATGGAATAATTATCTCCCCACTCATCCAGTGTATTCTTACTTGGGGGAGGATCCGTTTTCAGTGGTGCTTGGTTCATCATTCGGGTGAATTTTCCTTGGTTGAGGTTTCATCTTTATCGACAAGTCTTATGTTTGGTTCTTTATCAAGAAGAAGATCCAAATTAGGTTAATTATTCATAAATCTCAGTTCCCTCATCTTTGGATTCAGTGAAGTTTCATCAGTGTTCTCAGATTTTAGGTGTTCGGTTATTTAGCTGTGGTCATGGAGAGGCTCAGGTTTAGCTTCAATTTGATCCATGGGAGATGATGTGGAGTGGTAGTGGGGTGAATGGTATTAGGGTACAATGGAAGTATTATAAGAACAATGGCTATTGGTGTTGGTGGTAGTATCAAGAGTGGTGGGGTGAAGGGAGTGGATGGAGTTAGCATAAGATGGTAGTAGGTGTTGGTGGTAACAAGTGGTATTAGTAGTAACATATGGCCATAGTGGTGGCACATGGTGGTATTAGTGCTAGAAATAATAGACCTAAAAACAAAAGGTTTTTTATATACTCACTATAATTCTAAAAAACATGATTTCAATAAAAAAATAATAAATGAATCTACCAATTTTTTTAAAAGTTTAACATTAAACATAATTCCATAAAAAATGTTTAAAAATAAAATCATGGAATTTTTGAAATAATTAATTATAAATTTTGAAAAATTTTAAAAACTATCCAAAATTTATTTCTAAAACTAAACATATGAAATTCCAAATTTCTATTCACTTTCAGAAAATGTTTTTATCATAAAATTGGAAAAATTAACTCAAGAATGTTTAATAAATAAAAACTCCATAAAAAACCATTTTAAATAATATTTTCAATGAATATAAAATTGAAACCTCAATTGATCAATAAGTCAATAATTATTTATTTCAATAAAATTTCAACTAAAAAATAAATTAATTCAATAAAAAATATGTGGTAATATGTGTGAGAAAATGCATGAACATGATGTGTGAATATTTGATCATCATTATCTTCTTGCTTAAAAAATAATGATAAAGAGAATAAGGATTACTTACATCAATTATGGGGAAAAAGTCCGATATAACTCAAATAAAATAAAGGAAATGAATACTATATAGAAAAATATAAATATAAGTAATCAATATATAAACATGGGAAATTTAAAACAAAATAAATAAAATAATATATTGATAAGAAGTAGGATTAATAATAAAAAATGGCTAGAAACAAATAAATTAGGATAAATAAACAATAAAAAATAGATACTAATCAATTTATAAGATGTTAAAGACTAACTAAAATAAAATATATAAGTATATATTACATATAATGAAAAAAATATATATTCAAAACCTTCTTCCAAAAAACAGTGTACAAATTTTAAGCATAATTAAGCATAATTAAATAACCCTTACCCCCACACTTAAAACTAAACACTATCCCTAATGTTTAATTCTATAGTATGAGAAATTTTGTATTCAAAAAAAGTTTTCAATTCATCAGTTCATACATTTTTAAGGGGTTACATGAAAGTTCTAAATTGCACATTTCCACACATCCAATCAGATTTTGAAAACATTTTTTTGAATATTTCATGATTTTTATAGTTTGTAAATACAAAAAAGAATTTTTAATTCAATTCAAGTAGAAGAATGAGAAACAATGAAATAATATAATGAAACATTTTTAATCCAAGGGAATTTTTAAGGGTGTTATCCAGGATAAAAATTTGGTTCAAATCAATTTTCAATATTCAAGATACCAGTAAGCTAGACACCCACTTAAGAAAATAGATTTTCACAATTCAAATTAAAACAAAAAGGGTTATTTACCCACACTTATATTTAGTAGAATGTAGTAAAATGGGTATCGCATTGAATGAAATAATTGAAAAAATAATTAAATAAATACTCCCCTAGTATATATAATATTTTATCATTAAAGTGCATTTAGATGTATTCCAGTAAGTGGATCCTATTGTACTTGATTGGTTGCCATGTGGAATCTATTACCTGATTATTTTCCTATATGAGAAGAAAAAACCATTCAAAAAATGAATGAAAATTTAAATGAAAAACAAAACTAAAAAGGAGAAATATAATCATGCGATAACCCCCTAATGGGTGTTGTGTTTAAACTGTTCACAACTAGAAAATCATTGGTTTAAACCTAGTCCGAAAGAGGTTGTGGGTTTTTTGTTGGGAACCACCATGGCCTATTAATTCTAGATTTAGTAATTTTAAACTTATAGAGGAACCCTTGTAAAAATTCCTTCAATTAAACCTCATTAATAGTGTATTTTTTTTTGGAATAATGGAGAGGGAAATAGAATGTAGGGTCTCTTACCTTTTTCTTCATTTTGAGGTGTGATTTTAACAGGGTGTGCAAACCAATATTTAGGATGTGAATTGTCTTATGGTTTATAGAAAAATATTATTTCCTATTTAAATATAGATAATGTATCATCATTCAATTTTTCATCAATAAATAGTACAAAAAAATCCACTTATTCTTTAGCTGCTCTCATACTTAAATCTTCAATAAATACTGGGAACTCAAAAAGTTCCTTAGTAGGTAAAATATGAAGCTCCTATTGAATCTCTAGAAAATAATATAGATGATATAACTCTATAATATCTACATGGGGATATTCACAATCAAAATCAGGATCAAAATACTTAATATTTACATTAAACTTTATTTCTTTAATAAAATTTTCAACTCCTTGAATCTATGTATCTTGTTTTTCCTTATGATTAAAAAGTGCTCCTGGGAGTTTGTCGAGGTATGGAATGAGTCATTCAACATCATACATAATTTGTTCAAAATATACCTCCTCATTTTATTTGTCTTACATAGAAAATTATAGGGTATCCTTAGCTAGTGAAGTCTATAGAGTCAGTGAGAAATCATTAGAAAATTAAGAATATAAAAAATCATCAAGTAAAGTAATAGAAAAATGATCTTCCAAAAGTTGTCTAGATTATTTTGGTTCTACATGAAAAATATCCCATTATTAATTAAAATAATAATTATAATATGGATCTTGTATCACTATCCTTGAATCCAAGCATATATCAATTACAAAAGTGAGGAACTCTAGATCTTTTTCAAAAATAATCAGGGAAAAGGTGAGAAAAATATTTGAGTTATTTTGCTAAGGATTCCATAGTAGGTTTCCTCAACTATTTATAATATTCAATGATTTCATGAAACTATTATTCACTCAAAATCTTAAGTTTTTCCCAAATTTTATAGGCAATAAACCCTACGATGTCTACTAATTTTTAGGGAGGTATCATCATTTTTTGGATTATTTTTGAATCAAAAGTGGAAAACCACCAAGGAATAAATTGCTTTTATGAAAACTACACCAAAATTTGATAGGACAATATAATTAGGGATATAAAATATACATTTATAGTACCCTATATATAGCACAGTGGCCAACCCAGGGGTTAATCTCAAGGAATCAGTGTCGAATTCCCTAATGGTCTTCCCGAAACTATTTTTGTGTGTGTTTTTTTTAAATTTTTGAAAAAATGAAAAGAAAACATGAAAAAATATCATTAAAATAAAAAATGGAGTGATTTAAAAAAATGCAGTGATTATTAATAAGAAATAGATAAATCAAGACAAAAAATGAAAATAAATTTAGTAACAAAAATTCCCAGATCTAGGTCAATCCACTCATAAACTACACATCATTTATCTCTAGATAGATTATATCATTTCAACCTCACTCAATGAAGGAATGATTTCTTGAGGTATAAAATAGTATCACCCCAAATTATGAGTACTTATTCTTTTAATATCTTTAATTACACATATATTCTCCTAAAAGTTAAGGAATTTCCCAATCAAACCACTCTAGTTGAGAATCTATTCATGAAAAAAGTGATCTTCCTGAGATATTAAAACACACATCCACTCCTAGATACTCTCTTAAGTGATCTAAGAAAATAAGGGGAAAATAATGAAGGGGAAAGAGTAATGAACATTTACCTTTGGTGGCCATTCCCTTACTTTACCACTTACATATTCAATATCCTCCAAGAGAAAGAAGATGATGATAATCAACATGAAGTTCAAATCTCTAAGTAGCATTATAGATTCACTCCTTGGATCTCGAATCATGGGGTTTCAATTAATCTATGATGTTTTTATATCACATAACATGAGGAAATAATAATTAACTATCAACATGTATTTACAAAATATAAAAATAATTTCACTTAGGGAAGTAAGTAAGAAGAAATTTTTGCCTCCCATCTCTAGGAATTAGAATTATAGAGAAGAAATCATGAAAAAATAGAGTATAAAAATAGTGATATGAAAATTCTAATAGATAAGTTATAACACCACAAGATTTTATAGTATGTATTTTTTTACATAAATTTAATCTCTTCGATTGATTACTTTTAACAAAACATGAGGCCTAAATAAACTCTAAATATTATTATTTTAACACGACCATTATAACCTAGCCATTAAATTGGCATGAATAAATAGTATTAAACACATTATAAAGTATATAATTTTCCAATTCATTTTTAATGTATTAATTAATTCTTTGTTAATATGAAAATAATTTTTAGTAGTCATTTTATTTTTCAGAAAAATGTTTTCTTCAAAAAGTGATTTTTATTTCTTTCTATGAGAAAATAAATATAATTAGTTTTTGAGAATTTTAGAAAATTTATTTGATAAAATTAACATTTTTTTATTCATCATTTCAACATTATCTTAGGATTATTTTTTGAATTTTTTTTGAAAAGTTTAATTTTTTAGTGAATAGTAAAAAAACCGATTTTTATAAAACTCTCATTTTATTTATATTTAAAAGTAATTTTATGATTATAAATTTATCTAAAAGTTAATTAATTAATTTTTAGTTATATATAATTTAATTAATTACATTTAAACCAAATTAATACCTTATGTTGATATAAGTACATTTTTGGGATTAAAAACACATTTTTCCAAAAAAACTATTCTTCATTGTGTTTTGATGGTTTAATTTTAAATGTAATTTTGAAACATATTTGTTTTTAATTTTTAAAAATTTATTCCATATTTAGAATAAATAGGTCCAAATTAGGTTATAAGGGAATTTTCTTTTTTAGACATAAAAAATTTACCATGGTAAAAAAAATATTTACCAAAGTATATGTAAAATAATGTTGGAGGTTAAAGTTAAATGGTAAAAGCTTAAAATACCTAAAAACTAAAACATTAAATGGGTAGTTGATGCGTTTTAAGAACTTAAACAGCCTTTAAAACATTAATTATCTTCCAAATTCATTAGAATTAATTCCACCCAAATGTGGTTGGCTTTTAATATGAAATAATCATTATTTAATAACTTAAACCCCCTCATAAAGTGTAATTATCACTCCTCACCACCCTATTTCTCATAAAAATCCTTGATGATTTTAAAATATCTAAAGAAACCACTCCTCCTCACTCTCCACACATCCAATTGCTTCTGGTCTCACCCAAATATTAATTCCAAGTTCCTTGAGGGGTCCTGTAAGGAGGTGATATTCAAGAGGTAACTTTATCAAACAACCTATCTTAATTTCTTTTCTTATTCTACCTTATCTTCACCTAATTCAACCATAAAATAATAATAAATAAATTATCATGTATATAATATAATTTTATATTTATAATGGAAAATATTCTATCCACCCCTTTTCTTATCTCCTCTTATTCAAAGAAACGAAACCATTGTCCAAATTATGGCGGTTAACCGTCTCTGTGGATAATGATTTTTCATTTTCCATTACTTCCTTCAAGATAGGTCATAAAAGTATTATTATTGTTAAATAATATTTTAATAGGTACATTATAACCTATTTTATGTTCTAGAACTAATATATAGACAGAATACTAAATAAAATGAAACTAGTTCATAATGGTCAGAAAAATTGCCAATATAAACTAAGCATTTATCATTAATAGTTTGTCAAATGAATCGTCCTCATGTTAGAAGGAAAAATGATATATGTGTAATGTACTGGATTTTTCATGTAATTTTTTTAATTACATAGAATTATTTCAAAAATAGGCTCTAATATGGCATGTGATTTCGAGTCCTAGAGAGGTTGGAATATATTTTAGAACTTTTTTTAAAGCACGTTAAGTAATTGTGTGAGTGGGTTTTTATAACTTTTGAACCGGTACCCAGATCAAAAATCCGAGGGCACCATTAAATTCATAATGCCAGGATTTTTTTAAGAAGGGACTAACCTCAAATGTTGTGGGTTGACTGAAAATGATACATTTAGGAGTTTTAGTAAAAAAAAGAAATAAAATAAAATAAACTCAAAAGTTTATTTTAATCAAAATATTTATTCTATGATGTAACGACTAGTCAATGTCGTGGTGCAGTGATGAGGTGATGCTGAATCATTAATGAACCTCATTAATGAGACAACGTGGTGATGCACAATGAATCTCCTTCCTTTAATTAAACAAGGATCTAGAATTGGGAAATAACACGGGGAAATTCTCTAACGAACGTGGAACCTATCTCTCTCTCTTTGATGATGAACGCCATTGACGAATGCCATCGAATTGGGGATCAAAAAATACCAGAGGGATGGATTTGAGAGATTAATAATGATAAAGAACGCTATAAAATCAAGGATCGACGATGGATTGGAGATTTTTCCCTCATCAATGACAGATCCTCAATCCATGTAGGGGTTTTTGTTGTTTCGATTTTCCAGTTCTTCATTCTAAAAACAACGAATGAGGATCAAACCATGAACAGGTTGATCCATGGATTGTCTATTCTTTAGGGAGGGTGTTATTCTAGGGTTTTATATATTGGGATTAAATTATTGTTGATGGAACTATGATCCCAAGCGTCCCCTATGTTTTTAAACTTCTAACGCAGAGGGCACTAGCTGACATGAACAAGGACCGAGCCCCTCTACTTATGAATTCTTTATGGAAAAATCCTCAAAAATGGAGGCAAGGTGAATTCGAGGCCATGGAAGGGATGAAGGTGACCCAAGAGGCCCAAAGGAGTAGAACAATCTGTGATCGGACCACTAGAGCGGACCCGGTGGCTCGTGGAAGGTGCCGCTGGCGTGACACCACTGGCACGACAGCGGCCGTAGGTAGGAGATGAAACCATCCCGGCGCCGCGTACAGGACAAGCGGCCAGCTCTTTCCAACCACGCTGGTGGAGGGGGAACACTTGGTGCATGGTGTGGAAAAGGGGGAGGCCACGACCCGTTGGCCGCGATGGTTGGTTGGACGCGACGCCAGCCTGACATCGTGTAGGAGTGGCTCGCTCCCTACAGGCCACATGCTGTCAATAGGGGTGACCGACTGACTGGCCGCACACACCCCAACCGGACCGACTGATACGGGCTAGTGGACTAGGCCACGCTAGCAGCTTGACTAAATTTTTGAGCTGGTTCACTTTAGCAGACCAGACCGATGGGATAAAGTCGGGCCGTACGACGGCCCGAGCTAAAAAAAGAGACTGGCCCGCCAGTGTGGGCCAGGCCGGATAAATTTCTGGTCACTGGGTGACCAAGTGGACTGGACCAATGAACAACCTCATCTTGGTCCAGTAAACCCCAATGAGCCAAGCCATTGGGCTAGGTGAACATTGATCGGGTCATATGGGACCTCAGGTTGGGTTGGTCGGGTCGGTCCAAACTAGTCGAACCAGGCCCAGACGCAACCGACCCCTGTTTACAAAAAAGAATTTATCTCCCAGACCGTGCGTCTTATTGACACGCTGTATATAGTGTTGGGACCCACGTGATGGGGCAGTCCTTATGAAATCCTCTAAGTAAGATTTCATTGAAGTTGACCTAGTGAGGCTTCGTGACTAAGCTACCCAGCGAGACTCCATGACTCAGCTATCAGTGAGACTGCATGACTCAACTACCCAGCGATACTCCTTGACTCATCTATCAGTGATACTTTATGACTTATCTACCCCTCAAGACTTCGTGACTCAGCTATTAGTGAGACTAAATGACTCATCTACCGAACGAGACTCCATGACTCTGCTACCAGTGAGACTTTGTGACTCAGCTACCTAGTGAGGCTTCGTGACTCAGCTATCAGTGAGACTTCATGATTCAAATACTGAATAGGTCTAGGTGACCTAGATAGCCTAAAGGAATCATTAGGGATGAGTGCCTTTGTAGTAATTTATGTTTAGTGTTTTCAACCATTGTTTTTTCTTTCAACACTTTAAGTTACACCTATGTTGAGCTGACTCTAGTGACTCTATTATTTGTGCATTATTTTGTGATTTACTTTATGGAATTATATGAGACCCGAGTTGGTTTCTGAGTCCCTACTAAGTATTGTTATTCTCACCCCTAAACCGGATTCACCTGCACCTATTGTGTCTTATGTAAACGACAGACAACTTTGACTGGGATCTTGGAGAGATAGGGATAGGTGGTGCTTGAAGGTAGATATATAGATATAGTATGCTTCAGTGACATCTAATAGTGAGATGTACCTACCCTTCAGGTAGGATCCTTGGCAGACGACCACTAGAGCTTGTACTTCCTTTTACTATACTTTCCTTTTCAGTTGGGTTTGTATTATGATCCCTTTTTTCCTTTCAGTTGCACCTTTACTTGTGTGGTTGCTTCCTTTTGTGACATACTTATTCTTGGTATCATAGTTTCAGATTTACTTTCCACAGTATGGTATGTGTGTGTACAAGTTTAAAGGAAATGCCTTCACTTTTTGGGGATATGCCTTTTGGTGCTAGTCGCCAGCCCCTGGCCTATGGAAGGTGAGCTTGGGGTAGTCACGACATGGGCACTAGGGATTGGTCGTGGTAGAGTGGTATTAGAGGTGGTTGGTTTTACCTCAATGTTTGAGAGTTGGTTGTTTTATTTGGAAAAAATTGTTTAATGTTTCAAGTTATAGTTTTAGATTCAGGAAGTCCAGTGTTGGTGAGGCGGCCAACGTATCCATACACCAGGACCCTGAATTTTACTTTCCTTATCAGTGCATGAGAACACCAGTTTCTTGTGTCTTTAAAATGTTATTCATGATATCTTTAAGTCAGATTTAGCTCACCAGGTATAATTAATTGAACATGTTTCATCTTTATTTTTCTCAGCATTCCTCCACATAGACAGCCATCCAGGATCCCAGTACAGGATCATGACAATGGTCCACCAAGTGGCGAGGCATTAGTGTAGGGACCAGTTCCTGAGATGGAACCCCTGAGTGGTGTACCAGAGGCACCACCACCCACTGAGAAGAAGTTTCTACCAGCCTTACCAGCATATGATGCACACTGACTGAGCGTGTTTCATGAGTTCCATAGGAAGAGGGCTATGAGGTTTTGAGGCAAGAAAAATCCTCAGGAAGTTGAGTTGGCTGGAGGTGGTGACACGGGTTTTCTGCCTGGTGAGGACACCTTCAGACTAGATGGAAGTTCTAGCCACTATCCTTCTACAGGGCGCGGTAGGGAGATGGTGGATCTTGACACAACAGACGCATGAGGAGGTGACCCTCATCCTGGTAGACTTCAAGCGCCTTCTCAGGGAGGAGTTCTTCCCTGCGACCTTGCACTCATTGCGCATATAGGAGCTGATCCACTTACGGTAGGGTAGCCTGACTGTGGATGAGTACTCTATGAGGTTCATAGACCTCTCCCTATAATCTTTTGATATAGTACACAACCCTTTATTTAGGGCCTAAACCTTTGAGCAGGGTCTTATACGGGAAATCAGATCATCGATGATCTCTCTCAACATCCCTATGTAGGATGGGGTGATGGAGAGAGCCCTTCTAGTAGAGAACTTCCTAGAAGAACTTACACCAACTTTGAGGGCTACCACCGGATGACAGGTAGTGGAGTCCTCAGTAGTGGTTAGATGACAGCTGACACATGGGTTGAAGAGGACCAGACCCTCTAGGGGACAACCCCATGATATTGGATCAGCAGTGAGAGGCCCCACGGCTAGTGGACACTAGCATAGGAACATGTTGTGCTTCATGTGCAGTGGGTAGGGGCACAAAACTCAAGACTGCCTAACCCTTCGTACAGATTATCAACATAAAGTAAAGGGATCTCCAAGGTAGAGGTAGAGAGTTGAATAATGTGGTCCATAGAGAGGCTGAAGTGTTAGGGGAGCAGGCAGAGCGACAGACGGTGGGAGGAGATATGAGGTACTACTACCACCACCCCCAGACTATCCACCATGAGCTCTGAGAGTTGGTGGAAAGGGGCAGGGCCAACTTCAGGTGATGGAGGCCTACAACCATGGTGATCCAGATATGATTAGAGGTATGATACGTGTCTACTAAACTTTAGCTACAATTCTTATAGACACAGGTGCCAATCACTCTTTCCATTCCACATACCTTATTCAAGGCTTGGAGATTCTAGTGGAGCCGTTGGCTCAATCCTTCCGATTAGAGACTTCTATAGGAGGGGATTCAATGATTACACACCGGTGATGACAATGTGAGTTTACTCTTGGAGGTGAGAGCTTCGGCTGGGATATCCTAGTAGCGACATCAAGGCCTTATAACATCATCTTGGGTATTGACTAGTTATCTATAGTCTATTCTCAAATCAACTGTATTAGGCACAAAGTGCGGTGTGTCCATGAGGATGGGACTAGGTTTTCCTTCACCGGAGAGAGGGGAACTTTTTCACCATAAGACGAGATTTCTTAGAGGAGGGTTTATACAATCACTCACTAGTTGGATAGCCTCACCCTCGGTATGGTGGATAAGAGGAGTTCAAGCTTTCCTATAGTGGTGGATGAGTATGAGGATGTATTTCCTGAGGATATTCTAGGACTACCTCCTTATACGGAGGTAGAATTCTACATCGATCTATACCCAGGGATGAAACCAATATCTACACCAGCATATCGGATGCCTCCCATGGAGATTCATGAATTGAGGGTACAACTAGAGGACTTGTAGGAGAAGGGGTTTTTAAGGCCCAACGTTTTACTATGGCCAGCCCCAGTGTTGTTTCTAAGAAGGAAGGTGGGAGCTTGAGCCTATGCATGGAATTTAGGTGCATGAACCAGGTGAAAGTGAAGAACAAGTATCCACTGCCGAGGATTGATGACCTCTTTGATTGACTTAAGGGAATAATATGGTTCTCAAAGATATACCTTAGGTCTGGCTATCATCAGCTTTGGGTATGGGATGAGGATGTACCAAATAGAGACTTGAGATGATGGTATGGCCACTATGATTTCTTGGCGATGCCCTTAGGTATGACCAATTCCCCAATAGTGTTTATGGGACTCATGAACAAGATCTTTCAACCTTACCTCGATCGTTTTGTGGTGGTATTCATTAATGACATCTTGGTGTACTCGGCATCATAGGAGGATCACACTACACACCTGCAGAGAGTTCTGGATACACTCTGAGAGCACCAGTTTATGGTAAGCTCTCGAAGTTCTTGTTATGGATTCAGGAGGTCCACTTTCTGGGACATGTCATCTCGGAGGCTAGAGTTGTAGTAGATCTGGTGAATATAGAGGCATTTCTTACTAGGAAACCACCCAAGAGCATGAATGATGTGAGTATTTTCTTGGGGTTGGATGGATACTACTGGAGGTTCATACCTAAATTTTCTAGAGTAGAATCACCCTTTTTAGCTTTGAAAAATAAGGGAAAACCCTTCGTATGGATGAATAAGTGCTAGCAGAGTTTCCAAGAGCTGAGGCAGTGATTGACGAGTGCCCCCATCTTGAGACTACCAGAAGAGGGAATTGGGTATTTAGTCTTCTATGATGTATCAAGGATCATACTAGGTTGTGTCCTGATGTAGGATTGAGTAGTGATCACCTACAACTCATGGAAGTTAAGGCAACATGAGTATAACTATGTGACCCATGACAAGAAGTTAGCAGCAGTGGTCTTCGCCTTGAAGACGTGGTGGCACTACTTGATGGGTGAATGGTTTACCATCTACTCTAACCACAAGAGTCTCAGGTATATCTTCTCATATAAGGAACTGAACTTGAGACAGTGTCGATGGTTGGAGTTCCTCTAGGAATATGACTTTGATATAGTCTATACTCATGGGAAGAGGAATGTGTTGGAAGACATGCTCAACAGGAGGTATGGTTTACAGTTGTTGAGTGAGGCGATAGAGAAGCTAGCCATGATGCAGATATCCTTCATGGATAATGATGAATCATCTTACCTTCAATCGATGACTGTCACTTCTCCACTCTTAAAGTGAGTCAGAGAGGAAAAACTTGTTAATATTGATTGCGAGGCCCTATGTGCTCAGTTATCCTCAGGACAAGCTCCTGATGGATTTTCGATAGGTGGGGAGAATGTCATCCTTTTCAGAGGACACATAGTGGTACCGGTGACATTACAGGAGGAGGTGTTGAGTGAGTTCCACACATCCCATTTGGTGGTACAACCTGGTGTGGCGAAGATGTATCAGGACCTCCAACATCAGTACTGGTGACTAGGGATGAAGAAAGTGGTGGTAGAGTTTGTTTCAGAATGACTCACTTGTCAGCAAGTAAAGGATGATCATCAGGTCCCAGTAGGCTTGGGACAATCACTTGAGGTACCAGAATAGAAGTGGGATGGTATCTCGATAGAATTCATGACGGGGTTACCACACATGTCCAGGGGCCATGATTCTATCTGAGTGATCGTTGACTGACTCACCAAGTCAGCTCAATTCCTAACCATTCAGAAGCAGATATCGGTAGAGGGCATAGGATGCCTCTACATCCAGAAGATAGTGCAACTACATGGGGTGAATTCAACAATCTTCTCAGACCATGATGCACACTTTAAATCCCGGTTGTGGAAGGGATTGTAGGAGGATTTTTGAACTATGTTGTGCTTGAGAACAACCTTTCACCCCTAGATGGATGATCAGATAGATCGGACCATTCAGACCTTGGAGGACATGCTTCATTCTTGTGTCCTCAATTTTGGTTTCACTTGGGATGACCACCTACCACTGGTGGAGTTTGCGTACAAAAACATATACCACTCCACCATTGGCATTGTACCGTTTGAGTCCTTGTACGTGCGACCTTGTAGATCAAATCTATGCCGGATAGACCTAGGGGATTCTGTACTCATGGGTCCAAATTTGGTATGAGATACCACTGAGAAGGTGCAGATCATCCAGGAGTGTATGAGGACTGCACAGAGCAGGCAGAAATCATATGATGGCAAGAGATGGAGACCCTTGGAGTTCGAGGTGGGATACCATGTTTTCCTTCAGGTTTCAAACCAATGGGGATTGCATAGATTTGGTCAAGGCAACAAGTTATCTCTGAGGTTTATCAAACATTTTCAGATTCTAAGAAGAGTTGGTGAGGTGGCATATCACCTAGCTCTTCCCCCATAGATGCACTGAGTGCACAATGTTTTCCATGTGTCATAGCTGAGGAGGTATGTGCATGATCCATCGCACATCATCGACTGGGGAAAGCTGGACATTGACGATGGGACGACGTTTACAGAGTTTCCAGTGGAGATAGAGGATTGATAGGATCAGGTCCTTCATGGATGGTCGATTCATCTGGTTCACTTTTGGTGGTAGCACCAGAACCTCTAGGAGAGCACATGGGAGTGGGAGGCTCATATTCATGCCCAGTACCCCCATTTGTTTGTTTAGCCTTGTTTTGGCTTATGAGGAAATAAATCCCCAAAAGGGGGGAATAATGTAATGTCCCAATTTTTTTTTGTATTTTTTTTTATTTACATGGAATTATTTTGAAAATAGGCTATGAGAAGACATGTGATTTCAAGGCCCAGAGAGTCTAGAATGTATTTTAGAACTTTTTTTAAAGTATGTTAAGTAATCATGCGAGTGAGTTTTTATAACTTTTGAACCGGTTCCCAGATCGAAAATCCAAAGGCACCATTGAATTCAAAACGATGGTATTCACCTAATAAGGGCCTAACCTCTACTGGCATGGGTCAAACGAAAAAGATAAATTTTGGACTTTTTGTAAAGAAAAGAAATAAAATAAAATAAACTTAAAAGTTTATTTTATTCAAATTGTTTCCGCTATGACACAATGACCAGTCAACGCTGCAGTGAAACGATGAGGCGATGTTGAATCATTAATGAACCTCATTAATGAGATAGTCTGGTGATACACAATGTGTCTCCTTCCTTTAATTAAACAAGGATCCAGAGTTGGGAAACAACGCGGGGAAATTCTCTGAAGAACGTGGAACCTCTCTCTCTCTCTCTGATGATGAACACCATCGATGAACACCATCAAATCAGGGATCAACGAATGCAGGAGGGATGGATTTTAGAGAAGAAAAATGATGATGAACACTAACAAATCAAGGATCGACAATGGCTCAGAGCTTCATCCCTTGTTAGCAATAGATCCTCAATCCAAGTAGGGCTTTTTGTTGTTTTGATTTTCCAATTCTTCATTCTAAAAACAATGAACACAGATCAACCCATGAACTGGTTGATACATGGATCATGTGTTCTTATGGGAGGGTGTTCTTATGAGGTTTTCTATACTAGGATTAAATTATTGTCGATGTAACTATGATCCAAAGCCTCCCCTGTGTTTTTTCTAACGCGGAGGGCGCGGGCTGACCCAAACAAGGCCCGAGCCCCTCTGCTTGTACATTCTTTGTGACCACATCTATGAAATGGAATAAAGGTGAATCTGAGGCTGTGGTAGTGATGGCGGTGACCCGAGAGGTCCGAAGGCACAGATAGATCTATGATCGGACCACTAGATCAGACCCGGTGGCCCGTGGAAGGTGACACCAGCGCAAAACAACAAGCGTGGAAGTGCCGATGACTGGCGACCGGTGGCGATGACCATAGGAAAGAGGTGGCGCCACCCCTAGAACCGCATGCAGGACAAGTGGCCAACTATTTCTGGCCACACTGGAAGAGGCAGCACGCTCGTTGCCCACTGTGATAAAGGGGGAGGCTACGACCCGTCGGCTGTGGTGGCTGGCTGGACACGGCGCCAGCCTGGCGTCGCGTAGGAGGAGCAGCCCATGTACTATCAAGAGGGGAGGCCGAATGACTGGCCGTGCATGCTCCAATTGGACCGGTCGAGCCATTCCAGGATGAATCGGATCAGCCGAGCTGGTCCAGGACGTCCAAGCGGACCAGATAAATTTTCAAGCTAGTTCACTTTAGCCGATTGAGACGATGGGATAAAGCCAGGCCGCGTGGCAGCCCAAACTTGGAAAAGAGACCGGCTCGCCAGTGCGGTCCATGATGGATAAATTTGGGTCACTGGGTGACCAAGAAGACTGGACCCATGACCAACCCCAACTGAGTCTAGTAAGGCCCAATGGGCTAGATGGAGAGGGGGTTATGCAGGACCCTGGGTCAGGTTAGTCGGGTCAGTCCGAACCAGTTGGACCAGGCCCAGATGCAACCAACCCTTGTTTACAAAAAGGGATGTATCTCCCAGACTGTGCGTCTGATTGACACGCTGTCTATGGAGTTGGGACCCACGATATGGGATGTTCATTATGAAATCCTCTAAGTAAGTTTTCATGGAAGTTGACCTAGTGAGGATTTGTGACTCAACTACCCAGCGAGACTCTTTGAATCAGCTATCAGTAAGAATTCATGACTCAACTACCCAGAAAGACTTCGTGACTTAGCTATCAGTGAGACTTAGTGACTTAGATAACCAGAAAGACTTCGTGACTTAGCTATCAGTGAGACTTTGTGACTCAACTACCCAGCGAGACTCCGTGACTTGGCTACTAGCGAGAATCCATGGATCAACTACCCAGTGAGTCTTCATGACTCATCTATCAGTGAGAATTTGTGACTCAGCTACTGAATATGTCTAGGAGACCTATCTATCCTAAAGAACTCATCAAGGATGAGTGAATTTGTAGTAATTGATGTTTAGTGTTTGCAACCGTTGGTTTTGCTATCAACACTTTAAGTTATACCTATGTTGATCTGAATCTAGTGACTCTATTATTTATGAATTATTTTGTGATTTACTTTGTTGAATTATGTGAGACATGAGTTAGTTTTGGGGTCCCTACTAAGTATTGTTACTCTAAACCCTACACAGGCTTCACTCACACCTGTTTTGTCTTATGCAGATGACAATAAACTTTGACTGGGATCTTGGAGAGCCAGGGCTAAGTGGTGCTTAGAGGTGGATCTACAGATGCAGTACACTTCAGAGACATCCGAAAGTGATATGTACCTACCCTTTAGGTAGGATCCTTGGCGGACAGCCTCCAGATCCTGTAATTCCTTTTAATGTACTTTCCTTTTTAGCTGGGTTTGTATTTGGGCCCCTTTTCCCTTTTAGTTGCACCTTTACCTGTGTGGTTACATCCTTGTGCGACATACTTATTGTTGGTATACCATTTTCATATTTACTTTCCTCAGTATAGGCTGTGTGTGTGTATATAGGTTTAAAGGTAATGCCTACCCTTTTTTGGGATATGACTTTTGGTTATAGTCTCCATCCCTTGGCCTATGGAAGGCGAGATTGGGGTAGTCATGGCACAGGTCTTAAGGGGCGGGTCATGAAAATATGAGACCATTTAAACTTATATAATTTCATTAATACCATTTTATTTCACTTATGGAGTTTTATTTCCATTTTAAAAGAAAATCTAAAATTATACACAAGTGAACTGACCATGATACCATGAAACGAACACATCCAAAATAATGAAAATAATGAAATATTATTAATGAATGGATGGTATGATGTTATAAAAGAATCATATAAAGAATTATAAATTTTATTATAATTATATATTAAATTAATAACATTATTTAAACCTTTATATAGTAGGTTAAATTACAAAAAACTAAAGGGAAGCATGAGGTAAGGGTTTCTCGTCTCACTTTTACTTCTGTGACATATATGCCTTATTTACCAATTATTTATTCTTTATGGTGTATATAATTCCCTTTTATATATAATATCATGAGTCTCATTATCACAATTTTATTAAATGTTTCATTTTATAATTATTACTTTTATGGGGCATATGATTTGACTGATTATAAAGTGGTAAGGGATTTCTTAACTCAATTTACATTCATTAGGTTAAACTTCTACTTCATTGATTATGACATGTTAAGATTATATGTGGGATGAATTTTGATTATATCATTTTTTATTTCCACTTATTTTATGTGTATTTATAGACGGTACACATAATAGATTCATTTTATTAATGCACACTTCAATGATATGATATTTATAAGGGACATTCTTTTAAAATTTATATTTTTAAATTTTCCCTTACAACTCACTTTTTCTTCCATGTTTATGTTTTCTAAAATTGTTTCCGAAAATGTTTTTATTATTCTCTTATGATTTTTAAAGTAATTTTATTCATTTTTTAATTTTTTAATTTTTTTTGAAAGGATTAATTTTGGTCATTTTCTAAATGAGGTTCTTTGTGACTTTTCCAATAAAAATATGGAAGGAATGTTTTTTAAACTTATATGGACTGAGCAGCTTTTATTGACATCATAAAACCTTAATAATTTTTTGTTTCCTTTACAAGATTAAAAGATTACTTTCAAATAAAATATTTTCTTTTATAATTGCGTGTCTCTTTAAAAATAAATACTTTGAAAATGGAAATGTTATTTTTCAAGAATTTTTTCAAGTGACATTTCAAAATTAATTTCTATCTAAGATAACATTATTTGATGTCACTTATTATTTATAGGGTATATTATTCAAGGATACTATCCTTATTATTTTTATGGTTGTTTTATGTTTATGATGACATGATTTTTTTGAAAACCATTTCTTTTCCATGATTTATGTTATGATAAAATGTTTATGAAACTCATTTCTTTGCATGGGTTATAATATGATGAATGAATTATGTTCTTGTGAAACACATATGTTTGGTTTTCATTATATGATGGTAGTTATATTATAACCAAGAATGGTGGTTGCATTATAACCAAGGATGGTGGTTACATTATAACCAATGGTGGGCAATACCTATATCTCCCTCCAATGAATTAGGTAATTATTTATATATTATTATATAGATAGGAATGAAAGATGAAGTTGTCACGACCTGTCCTAGTGGGGCCTGCGCCGCAACTCCCCAAGCCCGCCTCCAATAGGCCAGGGGCTGGTGACTAGCAATAAGTAGGTATATTACTAACATGGGAGGCATTTCCTAAGCACTTGTACACACACACACATCTCCAAGCCCACAAATGATGAAATGTAAAAGAAACCACTAAGGAACAAAATGCATGAATACAACTAAACCCAACCAACAGAGTATGACAGAAGGTAAATTACTGAAAGTAAACCGGGCCGGAATAAAAGCCCACAAAAAAAAATTATGAAAACTGAAAAGTCCAACCTGAAAACACAAAAGGTACTGGGAATGATGCTCATAGCTGTAGAAATGCCTCGGACTGTAGGGAACTCAGAAAGCTCGGTCCTGTCCTGGTCCGCCCTGGACTCTGTCAAAAGGTTGCTCGTTTGCACAAGACACGACACGTGTGGGAAAAGCCCGTGCAGGGGTGAGTATAACAATACTCAGTAGAGGACCCTGAAAACCACAAACCAGTACAAAAAGTAAAGGTATAGTCAGATATGCATAGTATATGTCTACAGAACATATAGCACAAACCAGATATACTCAAAACCCAGACCTGTAGTCTAGAGACAAGTCACACAACTGCATACCCACAGCTAGGGGTTCAGTTCGAAGATTCCATGAAGCACTCATTCTGAGAGAACACACTCCACGAGTCTTATAGCTCTAATGATGCCTGTCTGAGAAGTAATGTACATAGGGAAACATCACGAGAGGTAGTTACACTAATTACGGGATACACACTCCTGAGTGAGAAGGTTACGATAGATAGATGCACTAATTACGGGAGACACACTTCTGAGTGGGAAAGATCACGATACATAGATGAGGATCACTGCCAGGGCCATGGCGGATACCGCAACTCATCCGGAATTCACCTGCTAGGTAGAGGATCAACGCCCGGTGGAGCTGGTCACGTCGATGCCGAAATCTACCTAGGGTCAAGAATGGATATAGGATCTCAATCCGGGCCTCTCGAATGGATTCCTGACTCTATCACAGAAAATACTATTGAAGGGATAATACTACTATAGAAGGAAATGATTCCTGACCTTTAGGGGAACGAGAAGAAGGGGAACTAACCCAAATTAAAGATGTCCAAGATATGGTGAACAAGAGGACCATGCCGTTTTCCAAAAAAGTACATGGCATGTAGAAAAGTTACACGCCATGTTGTTTGACCCTGTGTAATACCCGTGTACAACGGCCCATGTCGTAAGGCTGGTCATGTAGAAAACTGAGTACACGACGTGTAGTAGGGTGTACACACCATGTCCGAGTGGCTGGGGTTGGCTCAGGGTACGTTGACCATGTGTCCGTACATGATCATTAACCCGTGTACTCCAACCCATGTAATCGGTACACTGGGTGACCCGCGTTACTCACCTCACCTTGCCGTGTGATGGAGTACACGGTCATGTACTACATCCCATGTCCGTGTATCCCCTAGATACACGCTGAGTTCCGCACAACCACATCTTCCATGCTATACACGCCGTGTCGTCTGAATCTGTGTAGTCCAACCCGTGTCCGTGTACTTCTTGAAATACACATCGAGCTTCGGGGAAAGTCTAACACGCCGTGTGACCAGGGTTACATGCCGTGTGATTCCTCTCTGACCCCCTAAACCCTATCCACCACTTCCAGTACTAAACGGCGTGTTCTTCGGAAGTACACGCCGTGTATTCTGGAAATTTCCAGAAACGCAGACCTCCGCCGTCGCGCCTTTGGTGATGCTCCATTCATCGATCCGGGCATCCGATCGCCACAAAACTCCCAGTTTTTGGTTGTCCTGACACCATGAAGCCGATTCTATTGTTTTTAGACCTCTGATCGGCTCCGAAAACATGCAACGATCCATCCGCGCAAAGAATTCTCAAAGAACAACCCTTATCGATCTGGTCCGATTCATCATCCGCTATCGTCGTCGCACCTCCGCAAGGTCGTTGTGGAGTCAATTATTCAATTTGGGATATTTTCATCGCAAAATGGATGCGCAACGATCCATTGTTTGTTACCCCATAAAGAACACGAAGAAAGTTCGAAGAAAGGAAAAAGGGAGGAAATCCAATAAATCAAATTGAGGAACGAACCTCCACCGTCATTCACCACGACGTTGATCCGCTCCCGTTAGTAGGCTTAAACGGGGCAGAAATCAACAAAAAAATAAAAATTGATTAATCCCCCCATAATCATCCCAAATAAATCCCTCCCACAAGAACATGCGAATCCACGGATCAACTTGTTCGTGGTTGATCCGCGTTCATCGTTTAAATCAAAAGTGGGGAAAAGAAAAATTAAATAACAAACCCCTACCTCAAGAAGGGATCAATCACCGATGAAGAGGCCGCGCTACCATCTTTGCCAAGATCCTCTAACCTTTTTGGCATAGCAATTTGTAGCTTCAATCCTTCGTCATTATTTTCCGAGAGTTTTCTCTAGGGTTTCTTCTCAAACTTTCACCAACGATCGATGTTCGATTATCCCAATAAAAGGGGAAATGTATTTGAAATTCAAAAATATGCTGCAGTATTAATGAGTCCAACTTGACATTCTTGAGTCATTATGACGTGCCATTTAATTAAGGAAATAACTGCCCCAATTTCGCACTGTAGTAGATGTTTCCATAAAAGAAATAAAATAAACTTGCGAATTTATTTTATTTTATTTTACTTAAAACGTCCGAAAATTAAAATTTTCCCCCGACTTGCGCCGGTCGAGGTTAGACACGTTCTTAGGTAAATTCGTCGTCTTGGATGCAATGGTGCCCTCAGATTTTTAATCTGGGCATCCATCTAGAAACTTCTACAACCGCGCACAAGTGCCGACCCGCTTAACTTAAAAAGTTCAAACCACTATTCTGGGCTCACTGGGCCTCAGAATGATGTGCCATCTTTGCACCCGGTCTCGAAATAATTCTATTTAAAATTTAAAAATAATACACGGAAAAATCCGAGACATTACATTCTCCTCACCTTGGGGATTTACGTCCCCAAAAAGCCAAAAAAAAAGGCTACTAAAAAAGACGTGGGTACTGGGCACGAATCTAGGCCTCCCGCTCCCACGTGCTCTCCTAAAGATTCTCGTGCTACCACCAGACACGTACCAAGAGAATCGATTGCCCATGAAGGATCCTCTCCTACCGATCCTTGATCTCCATTGGGTACTTAGCAAAGGTCACTCCATCCTCGATGTCCAGATTGCCCTAGTCGATGACGTGTGATGGGTCATGAACGTACCTCCTTAGCCGCAACACGTGGAAGACATCATGTACTCGATGCAACTGTGGTGGTAGAGATAGGTGGTATGCCACCTCTCCAACTCTTCACATTATCTGGAAAGGTCCAATGAACCTCAGAGATAGCTTGCCACCTCGACCAAATCTCCGTAACCCTCATCGAGGTGAGACCCGAAGAAAGACGTGGTCTCCCTCTTCGAACACCAGAGGTCTCCATCGTCTGTCAGCATAATACTTCTGCCGGATCTGTGTAGTCTTCATCCGCTCCTAGATGATCTGCACCTTCTCGATGGTAGCTCACACCAACTCTGGACCCATGAGTGCTGACTCTTTGGGGTCGGTCCAAAAAAGCGGTGACCGACAGGGTCTCCCATACAAGGCCTCGAACGGTGCCATACCAATGGTGGATTGGTAGCTATTGTTATATACAAACTCCACCAGTGGTAGGTGGTCCTCCCAACTACAACCAAAGTCCAAGACACAGGCTCACAACATATCCTCCCGAACCTGAATGGTCCCCTCCGTCAGACCGTCAGTCTGGGGATGAAATGCTGTGCTCAAGAATAGCTGAGTCCCAAAAGCCTCCTAAAATCCCTTCCACAATCGGGATGTGAAACGGTAATATTAGTTTGAGACTATTGTCGAGGGGACTCCATGAAGCCGAACTATCTCTTGTACGTAGAGGCATCCCAAGCTCTCTATGGTACTCTGCTCCCTGATAGCTAGGAAGTGGGCTGACTTGGTGAGTCAGTCAACGATCACCCATATGGAATCATGACCCTTGGACATCTGTGGTAAGCCTATCATGAAGTCCATCGATATTCCATCCCACTTCCACTCTGTAACTTCTAGGGGGTGAGATAATCCCACTAGAACTTGGTGCTCGACCTTCACCAACTGGTATATAAGGCATCGAGAAATGAACTCCACTACTGCCTTCTTTATGCCTGACCACCAGAACTATCGTCGGAGGTCCTGGTACATCGTTGTCACTATAGGATGTACCGCCAAAGGGGATGTATGAAACTCCCTTAGGACCTCCTCCTACAATGCCACTAGTACAACATTGCATCCTCTGAAAAGAAGTACGTGCTCCCCACCTTGAAAATATCCATCATGAGCATGTCCTGTGGATAACTGAGCACATAAGGCCACATAGTCGACATCTCCTAGATACACCTCCCTAACTTGTTGTAAGAGTGGAGGGGAAAAAACCATTTACTGTAGGTAAGATGTATCCTCTCTATCCATGAAGGATAACTGCAATGCGGCTAACTGCTCTGTCGCCTCACTCAACAGATGTGAGCTCGACCTTATGCTAAGAGAATCCTCCACCTTGTTCCCCTTCCCATGAGTATAGATGATCTTGAAATCATAATCCTGGAGGAACTGTAGCCAATGCCTCTGCCTCAGATTTAGATCCTTCTATGAGAAGATGTACTTGAGGCACTTGTGGTCAGAGTAGAAGATAAACCACTCACCCATAAGGTAGTATCGCCACATCTTCAATTCGAAGACTACCACTGCTAACTCGAGATCATGGGTCACATTGTTCTGCTCATGTGGCCTAAGTTAGTGAAAACCATAAGTAATCACCGCCTGCCTCTACACCTGGACACATCCAAGCCCGGTACCTGATGCGTCGCAGGAAACTATGTACTCGACACCCTCCTCCGGAAATCTCAAGACTGGGGCGCTCGTCAAACTCTATCTCAACCGCTCGAAAGCCTACTGGCACTTCTCCATCCACACGAAGGGTTTACCCTTCCTGGTCAAGGCCATCATTGGTGCTGATATCCGGGAGAAATCAAGAATGAATCTCTGGTAATATCCTACCAAACCAAGGAAGCTCCACACCTCTGTTACACTCTGAGGTGGCTCCCATGCTAACACATCCTTTACCTTGGATGGGTCTACAACTACTCTATCTACTGAGATGAAATGTCCCAGAAAGTGGAGCTCCTGAATCCAGAACTGGAACTTTGAGAGCTTCCCATAAAGCTGGTGCTCTCGAAGTACATCTAGAACCATTTGCAGGTGTCTCTCATGCTCTTCTTCTGATGCCGAGTACACAAGTATGTCGTCGATGAAGACCACTACGAACCAGTCCAAGTACGGTTGGAAGATCCAGTTCATCAGTCCCATGAACACTGCAAGGGCGTTCGTCATTCCGAAAGGCATCACCAAGTACTCATGGTGACCATAGAAGCATCTGAAATCCGTCTTCGATATATCGTCATCCCGCACTCGTATCTAGTGATAGCCTGATCTAAGGTCAACCTTTGAGAACCACTCTGCCCCTCTTAGCTGATCAAAGTGGTCATCGATACTTGGCAGTGGATACTTATTCTTCACCATCACCTGGTTCAGGTGCCGATAATCCATGCACAACCTCATAATCTCGTATAACTTATTGGAAAACAAGATTGGGGCCGCCCAGGGTGAAATTATGGGTCTCACGAAACCCTTGCTCTGCAAATCCTCCAACTTCACCCTCAGCTCGCGAAGCTCTATGGGAGCCATCTGACATGCTGATGAGGAAATCAGTGTCATCCCGGGGTGTAAGTCGATGTATAAGTAGATTTCCCAATGGGGAGGTAATCTTGGTACATCTTCAGGAAATACTTCCTCATACTCTGCCACTACTGATGGGAACTAGGAGCTCACAACATCCACTGCTCCGAGGGAAAGGCTGACCAACTCATGAGTGATTGGATGCAACCTCTTATGCATAAGCCCATTCTGTGCTGCCTAGGTTTCCCTTTCTCCGACAAAGGAAACCCTCGTTCCATCATGGTGGACACACTACACTCTTCACCCAAAACAGTCAATCTGGGCATGGACCGAAGATAACCAATCTATACCGAGAATGACGTCGTAAGGCCTCGATGCTACCACCAAGAGGTTCCAACCGAAATTCTCACCTCAAAGGGTAAGATCACACTGTCTGTAAAAGTGAGTGATCGTTGAGTCTCCTTATATAGGTGTCTCCAAGCATAAGGATCGAGTCAACAGTTATACCAGAATCTTGAAATTTCATACAAGACATGTGGCTATGAAGGAATGACTGAAACCTGTGTCTATAAGTACAGAAGCTAAGTTATAAAAGACACTGATCGTACCTCGAATCATCCCTGGAGCCCTTGGGTCTAATGCCTCGACCGAATGCATCTGTCCCCACCCCTATCCCTCAGCTCTCTGAGCCTGGTGCGGACCTCCTGGGGGTGGTGGTGGAAGTAAGTCAAAGCGTCTTCCACCACCCGCAGCTCTCCCTGCCCCTTTTCCACGTCCGCCACCTGGCGGGTCTGTCTGCTCCACTCTATGCCTCTGCCTCAGTGGTCCATCCACCACTTCCCTATCAGCAGCTTGACGGGTCAGACAGTCTGTAGCGAGATGTACCCTACCATCGTACGTGTAGCATCGCTTCTCCCTAGGCGGACTGGATCCAGCCTGAGAGCCCTGGACTGTAGATCCTCTATCTTGGTTCCTCCTATGAAATTTTATACATCTAGATCCCTGAGCCTGACGTTGAATCCCTGCTGCCGGGGTCTCCACACCAGTCTGCCTGCTGTTGACCGTCGTCGACTATCTCTGCTCCACCAAGAAGCTCTCAATCACCAAGGCCTGCTCAAGAACTCCAGCATAAGTTGAAATGCATAGAGGCATGACACTAGCTCAGATGTCTCGTCATAGACCTCTCTCGAAGGTCTAAACTCTGAAGTACTGATCCCTGACCATATCCATCAAGTACCAGGCGAGGATGGTGAACCATGATGAATAGTCATCTACTGTTATACTGCCTTGCTGGAGCTGAAGAAGCTCCTGGATGTGCACAACTCTCAGTGTAACCAGAGAGAAATCCTCCCTAAAGAGTCACTCAAATCCGTCCACAAAAGAGTCTCCTCGTCGTGAGTCTGTGTGGTCAGACACCACCATCATCCTGCCGAACCCTGAAGAAGTCTCTATCCTAGGATCACCATCTGGTTTGCTGGTGTCCTCACTAGAAGAAAAACTCTAGTCACCGCCTCAAGCTAGTCCTCAACCTCCTGAGGGTCGGGATCACCTCGGAACCTAAGGGGTCTCAGCCTCTGGAACTCTTGGAGCATGCTAAGACTGCGCTCCTCGTTGGTCGGTACCACAGGTACCACGGGCTCCTCCACTGGTGTTGGTATAGCAGGTGCACCACCTAGTGGAAACTCCTGGGGAACTGGTCCCTGTATCAAAGCCTCGTCACTGAGGAGGTCATCCTTATGATCGTGCTGTTGAATCCTAGCGGGTATGCATCATGGAGTCATCCTGTAAGGAAACAAGATGTACCATGGTCAATGAGTATATCTGGATAGCTGACACAAAGGACATGGAAAACACAACCCATTCCTATATGATGCATGTACCATTATTTTACTTCCCCGCAACTAGTGTTTTCATGTACCAAGTTGAAAAGTAGGTTATCAGAGTCCTGGTGTATGGATACGTCGGCTGCCGCACCAACACTGGAGTCTCTGGCTTGAAATCCAAACTCGAAACACTAAACACTGTTGCCCCAAACCAATATCACAGAATCTTGGTCCTAAGGTAGAACCGACCTCCTCTGATACCACTCTGTCACAACCCGTCCCAGTGGAGCCCGTGCCACGACTCCCCAATCCCACCTCTAATAGACCAGGGGCTGATGACTAGCATCGAGTTGGCATATTACTAACATGGGAGGCATTTCCTAAGTACCTATACACATGCACACATCTCCAAGCCCACAAATGCTGAAATGTAAAAGAAACCACTAAGGAAAAAAATGCATGAATACAACTAAACCCAACCAACAGAGTACAACAGAAGGTAAAGCACTGAAAGTAAACCGGATCAGAATACAAGCCCACAAAAACAAAAGTCTTAAAACTAAAAAGTCCAACCTGAAAACAAAAAAGGTACTAGGACTGTTGCTCGTAGCCGTAGAAATGCCTCGGCCGGTAGGGAACTCAGAAAGCTCGGTCCTGTCCTAGTTCACCCTGGACTCTATCAAAAGGCTGATCGTCTGAACAAGACACGACACGTGCGGGCAAAGGCCATGCAGGGGTGAGTATAACAATACTCAATAGAGGACCCTAAAAACCAAAAAGCAGTACACAAAGTAAAGGTACAGTCAGCTATGCATAGTATATGCCTATATAACATATATAAAAAACTAGATATACTCAAAACCCAGACCTGTAATCTAGAGACAAGTCACACAACAACATACCCCCAGCTAGGGGTTTAGTTCAAAGATTCCACGAAGCACTAGTTCTAGGAGAACACACTCCACGAGTCTTATAGCTCTGATGACGTCCGTCCGAGAATTACTGTACATCGGGAAACATCACGAGAGGTAGTTACACTCATTATGGAAGACACACTCCTAAGTGAGAAGGTTACGATAGATAGATGCACTCATTATGGGAGACACACTCCTAAGTGGGAAAGATCATGATACACAGATGAGGATCACTGCCAGGGCCATGGAGGATACCGAGACTCATATGAAATTAACCTGTTAGGTAGAGGATCGAATCCCAGTGGAGTTGGTCATGTCGATGCCAGACTCTACCTAGGGTCAAGAATGGATAGAGGATCTTGATCCGGGCCTCTCGGATGGATGCCTGACTCTATCACAGAAAGTTCTGCTGAACGGATCATACTCCTGTAAAAGGAAACGATACCTGACCTTCAGGGGAATGAGAAGAAGGGGCACTAATTGAAATGAAAGATTTCCAAGATACGGGGAACAAGAGGACCATGCCATTTTCCAAAAAGTACACGGCGTGTAGAAAAGTTACATGCCATGTTTTCCGACCTCGGGTACTGCCTATGTACAACGGCTCATGTCGTAAGGCTGGTCGTGTAGAAAATTGAGTACACAATGTGTAGTACGGTGTACACGCCTTGTCTGAGTGGTTGGGGTTGGCTTCGTGTATGCTGGCCATGTGCCCGTACACGGTCATCAACCCGTGTACTCGAACCCGTGTAATCGGTACACGGGGTGACCCGCGTTCCTGGACTCACCTGACCATGTGATGGAGTACACAGTTGTGTACTCCATCCCGTGTCCGTGTATCCCCTGGATACATGCCGAGTTCCACGTAGCCGCCTCTGCCATGCTGTACACACCATGTCGTCTGAAGCCGTGTAGTCCAACCCATGTCTGTGTACTTCCCAAAATACACACCGAGCTTCGGGGAAAGTCTAACACACCGTGTGACTAGGGTCACATGCCATGTGATTCCTCTCTGACCCCCGAAACCCTAGCCACCACCACCAGTACTACACGATGTGTTCTTCAGAAGTACACGCCATGTATTCTGGAAATTTCTAGAAATGCGAACCTCTACTGTCGTGCCTCTGGTGATGCTCCGTTCGTCGATCCGGCCGTCTGATCGCCATGAAACTCCAAGGTTTTGGTCTCCCCAACACCATGAAGCCGATTCCGTTGTTTTCGGACCTCTGATCGGCTCTGAAAACATGCAATGATCCATCCACACGAAGAACTCTAGAAGAAAAACCCTTCCCAATCCGGTCCGATTCGTCATCCGCTATCATCGTCTCACCTCCGCAAGGTCATTGTGGTGTCAATTCTTTAATTTGGGATCGTTGTGTCTTAGAAAATATGTACAAAAATCCATTGTTCATCACCCCATGAAGAACGCGAAGAATGTTTGAAGAAAGGAAAAAGGGAGAAAATCCAATAAAACAAATAGAGAAACGAACCTCCATCGTCGTTCTTCACGACGTTGATCCGCTCCCGTTAGTATGCTCAAACGGGGCAGAAATCAACAACACAATCAACATGGATTAATTACCCCATAATCATCCCAAATAAATCCCTTCCGCAAGAACATATGAATCCGTGGATCAACTTGTTCGTGGTTGATCCACGTTCGACATTTAAATCAAAAGTGGGGAAAAGAAAAATTAAATAACAAACCCCTAACTTAAGAAGGGATCGATCACCGACGAAGAGGTCATGCTACCTTCATCGTCGAGATCCTCCAACCTTGTTGGCACAACAATTCGTAGCTTCAATCTGTCATCGTTCGTCTCTGAGAGTTTTCTCCAGGGTTTCCTCTCAAACTTTTTCCAACGATCGACGTTCGATTATCCCAATAAAAGGGGAAACATAATTGACATTCAAAAATACGCTGCGGTATTAATGAGTCCAACTTTCCATTCTTGAGTCATTATTACGTGTCATTTAATTAAGGAAACAACTGCCTCGTTGTCGCACTGCAGCGGATGTTTCCATAAAATAAATAAAATAAACTTGCGAATTTATTCTATTTTATTTTACTTAAAACGTCCTAAAATTAACTTTCCCCCCCAACCTGCACCGGTAGAGGTTATACACATTCTTAGGTAAATTCGTCGTCCCAGACACAACAGTTCCCTCAGATTTTTAATCCGGGTATCTGTCTGGAAACTGCCACAGCCGCGCACAAGTGCCAACCCGCTTAACTTAAAAAGTTCAAACCACCATTCCGGCCTCCTTGGGCCTCAGAATGATGTGCCGTCTTCACACCCGATCTCGAAATAATTCCATTTAAAATTTAAAAATAATACATGGAAAAATCCAAGACACTACAAAAGTGAACTCGATTCATTGAGATAGAAATAGAATGAGGAGAGAACTAAATTAACTAAGACAAGATTGAAACAAGAAGTGGAACCAGTTTAGTAAGACATGAATAGAATGGGTAGTGAACTCAGTTCATTAAGACAAGACTAAAATGGGAACTGAACTTAGTTCAATAAAATAGGTCTAGAATGTGGAGTGAAATCTGATCAATAATATAAAACTAAAATGGGAAGTGAAATCAGTACAGTAAGATATGACTGAAATGTGAATTGAACTTGGTTAAGTGAGGGAATTTTTCCTCCATGATGGTATTGTGAGTAAACTGTGACTAATATTATGGTTTGGGGAGTGAAACCATTCCACTATAAGGAAAGGGATACCATTGGGGATGTTGGTGTGTCCCTCCCTAGAGGTATACCCACCCACAGAGTTCCCTTATATGTTTTGTAAATGGGCCTTTACTACTAAGGGAATGATTTTCTATGCTTATGTGTATGATGTGACTACATGTCTTATGCCTCATGTTATTTTATATTTCATTTATTATAAACTTATATGATTGATTCCATGACTCAATATTATGATCTTTTATATTTAGGGTATAATTTTCAAATGTTATGTTCATGTTCTTATGTGCTTATGATTATTTTATTATCGATATCTCCCTTGTTTACCCTTACTAAGCATCTGACCTCACCCTTTTCTTATGTTTCATTTCCCTAGGATGTAAAGAATGGTATTAAGTATGATATGTCAAAAAGGGTTTTAGTTATGAAGTAAAAAGTGGGAGATGATGTAGATGTTTTATGAACCAATTGTTTTTTGTTTCCAAGTTTCAAATGACACTAAACCCATATAGTTCTGGAATTGTTTTGTTATGTTATGTAATGAATATTATTCTATATAGATTCAATAACTATGTATAAAAATAATGGGTTGTTATATTTGGTTTCATATCAAGTTTTAGTTAACCATGGGAAACTAGGATGATCAAACCTTAGTAAGAACCATAAAAATAAGTCTAAGTTACAATATCATATTTTTGATATCAATCATGAATATCCTAGGATTAAAACTAAGGTGTCATAGATTGAAATTTTATAAGAAATTTATCTTGATTATGTGTTTTCCCACTATGATTATTTTTTCACACACTATGATTTTTGGGTTTTAGACAATGGATGTAACCTGTAGATTCATGTTAATAGTGATTGTGATAGATAATGGGATGAAATTACTTATGAGTAACCAAATGAAATGGGAGTCAAAATAAAAAACATTATTATTATTCATAATCATAAATATCATAATATGATCAATAATCTCAGTATTGGTGAGTTTCCTAACCCATATAATAAGATAAATATGGAGTCTCAATATTGGTGAGTTTCCATAGAGGAATAAAAGTTCAATTTTCCTCACGTAAAGTATTTGGGAAGAGGAATCAAGGAGAATGTTTCAAAGTAACTGGAAGATTCTTTGGGCATGGAAAAGAAGGACACAAATAAAGTAATTTCAAAGGAAAAGTTAAAGGTTTAGTTAATGAAATAGTAAAGAGTAATGGTATTCCTAATGAATCATTTATAGTTAAATGTTTTAAATGTGGAATGTATGGGAATTATGAAAATCAATGCCTTAGGGAGAAATCTCATGAAGAGAATTGACAAGGTTGTATGAGTAATTATTATATTGATGATGATGAGGATAATATGAATGAAATATGATATAGAAGAAGTGTTAAGAAATAAAACAGTGAATCTTGGTTTATGGTTTAAGAAGGAAGTGGTATGACTGAGTGTTTATATATTGTAATTCAATAAAAATATTATAGAAGTACTTTTATGGTATCAAGGAATAATAAAACATTTAAGGATTATTCCACTATAGTTTTTACTTAAGTATTTGAAATTATATTTTTAATGGTACTGGTAACCATGAAAATTTATTGAGGTGGTAAGGTGATATTTTTAGAGAACACATGATTAAGGGAAAGATAATACTTAATATTTGCATGATGTTGGGATAATAATGATATAAATAGTTTTTTTTAATGTAACAAAATAAATGGGATAGTATTTATGACCTTGTAACTAATTATTAATATGATTACAAGGTGTCTTATGGAACAAGTTTATAGAATTTTTTGATTTATGGTATGAGGAAACATTTTATTTTTGAAAGTATGCATGTTTTCACCAAGGTTTTATGGTAAATAAGGTGATTACCATGTTTCAAGAGAATACATGATAATGATATTCACATGTTTGTTGTGTGATTATTAAGGGCTACATCAAGTTTTTTTGGGGGATTAATGATAAGTTTATTTTGAAAATTTAGTAACCTTCATTCGAAAGTTTTGGATTTTAGTCTTTTGGAAGGTTCATAAGGGTAACCATTTATGAAATTTTTTATATTGAACTTTGGTTGAGGTTTTAGATATTATTTTATCACTTAACCATATGAATATTTATGCATATTGTATAACTTTTTCTAACCATTTTTTATGATGATAACTAGAGAAAAAATGAATGACTTGTCATCCCTTTATGGATCTTATGATCCACTAGTTCTTCAAGCATTAAAATTTCAACTTCATCTCTTGGAGTAAGAAATGAAGTAAAAATTTATCAAGGAACAACCAAAGAGATAAAATATACATATGAGATGAAATCAAGTAATTATATATTCTCAAAGAGTTTTTAAATAAAATTTTATCCTATTATCATCATTTTTGATGATATAAATGACATTTTTCAGACCTATTTGGTCTATGGTTTTGTGGTCATTAATGTTATCTTGACTATGTTATCTATCTATATATTAGAACTTGATAGTTATAACTATAATCTATGTCTATATTTTCACTTTACTGTTATATTATCCTAATCAGAATCCTAGTTTTGTGGTGACATTTTCCTTTTACTTTCCCTCTTTTTAAGAAGAAGTTTTATTGACCATTTTTATGATGTGGGTTTCCTACAAATTAATTTTACAATATACACCTTTTATTTTCAAAATTCAATTTCAAATCGTGAAGATGAAATTTAAAATTGTGAGGAGGCAATTTTTTGAAATTCTTGATTATATCAAGATAGTGTATTATCAATGGTGCTCCCACCAAACCTCTCACAAGTCCATGATGTGTTCCATGTATCTCTCTTGAGGAAGTAAATACTCAATCCTTCACATGAAATAAACTTATAGGTCATACCACTGGAGAAAGATCTTTCTTATGAAGAGAAACTAGTAGATATTCTTTATCATAGAGATAAATTTCTATGAAACAAGACCACTCACTTGGTCAATGTTTTGTGGTGAAACCTCTAGCTAGAGGAAGCTATGTGGGAACCTAAGGATATAAGGAGGCAGATGTATCCTCATCTATTTGTATATGAGTTAAGAATTTGGAGGAAAAACTCATTTTAAGTGGGGTAGAATGTAACACCCCAATATTTTACAATATGTATCTCTTTAAAAAAATTCAATCTCTTTGATAGATGACTTTTCATAGAACACTAAGCTTAAACAAACTCCAAAATATTATTATTTTAACATGATCATTATAACCTAACCATTAAATTGGTGAGAATAAATAGCATTAACCACATTATAAAATATATAATTGTAAAAATCATTGTTAATGTATTAATTAATTCTTTGTGAATATGCACACAATTTTTAGTAAAGTCATTTTATTTTTCAAATAAATGTTTTCTTCAAAAAGGATTTTTATTGCTTTATATGAGAAAGTAAATATAATTAATTTTTAAAATTTTAGAAAATGTATTTGATAAAATTAAAATCAGTTTTGGATTAAACATGTAAAAATTATCTTAGGATGAACTTTTGATAATTTTATGATATGTTTAAATTTTCAGCGAATAGTAAAAAAATACTGATTTTTATAAAACTCTTATTTTATTTATATTTAAAAGAAATTTTATGATTTTAAATTAATATATAATTAAATTAAGTAATTTATAGTTATATATAATATAATTAATTATATTTAAATTATCTTTATACCTTATATTGGTATAATTATATTTTTGAGATTAAAAACATATTTAAAAAAATTGTTTTTCTTTGTATTCTGATTGTTTAATTTTAAATGTAATTTTAAAAATTATTTGTTTTGAATTTTTAAAAATGGATTACATATTTTGAATTAGGAGGTACAAATTAGTTTATAAGTTCATTTTTATTTTTAGGTATAAAAATGATACCGTGCTAAACAAATATTTACCGTAGTATATGTAAAATATTGTAACGGGTTAAGGTTAAAAGGTAAAAGTTTAAAATAACTAAAAATTAAAACATTAAATGGGTATTTGATGTGTTTATATACCTTAAAAATCCTTTACAACATTAATTATAATCCAAAATCATTAGAATTAATTTGTCCCAAATGCGGTTGGCTTTAAATATAAAATAATCATTATTTAATCACTTAAAACCCCCTCCTCATGTATAAATACCACTCCTCACCACCCCATTTCTCCTAAAAAGCATTGAATCTTTTAAAATATATACCAAACCTTATCCTTTCAACTCTCCCAATGTCCAAGTGCTTTTGGTCTCACCCAAAGACCAATTCCATGTTCCTTAAGGGGTCTTTCAAGGAGGTGATATTCAAGAAGTAACTTTCTCAAAAAACCTCTCTTAATTTATTTTACTATTATAAATTCTCTTCACCTCCTTCAACCATAAAATTTTAATAAATCTAATATAATTTATATACTTTAATGTTATATTTCTAATGTAAAATCTTCTATCCACCCTGTCACGAACTGAATCTGGACGCCATCAAAACCGACACCATACCTAGTCCGTGACAAGGCCTGAAGGGCGTTCCCGATTCCCAAAGGCTGGAAAAAGTTCCCAGGTATCATAAAATAAAAATTGGGAATTATTTACCCATGTTTATAAACATAAAACAACAAACAAATCCAATAATACGAATCTGGATTTTTCAAACAAAATTATCTTTTACAAAATTTGAGAATTGATTTACACAATTTAAAACAATGTTCAAAGACCGATAAAAAGGTAAAAAACCAAAAATTACAGCCCAAGAACCTCCACATGACAAGAGGCACCGCCCTAAAGCCATATCCAAAACACTGCATCACGATAGACTTCTAAAAACCCGAACCACTGGCAAAAAGTTGTACCCAAACCTGTGACAAAAATAACCGAGTCTACTTACACCCAAAGGTGTAAGTAGGGTGTAAGCCAAATCCCAGTAGGATACCACCACTAAGAGATTACATGTGATAAATATTTAGAGAATAAAAGCATGCAAGTTTTCAAAACATGAAATGCAAGCTACAATTTTTGAAATATGCAACTTTAAATAAAAATCAATTTTCTAGTGGGCTATTTTAAAGATTAAAAACTTTTAAAAATAATGATAATGATACTAAAGTTTTCATCCAACCATACCATATGCCGATGGTAAGCACAAAGTATCTAATGGGAACAAGTAATGATAAATAACCCCTAGGCACTAGCTCACTGTGGGTCCCAGGCACCTCGTATCTCGGTGAAAGTAACCATAACAAATATCCATTCTCATGAATAATCCACTAGTAGGGAACATACCCATAACATAGTGTTACCCAATCATAATCATCATAGTTTAGTTAGTGTTGTAAGTGTCAATATTTCTATGTGAAACTAAGGACAAACCCCACGGGATCACTAGCATACTAGCACACGTCCACCCACTTAGATACATGGGTTTCCCTCTTGTGATCAAAAAAGTTCAAAAGACAAGAAATATATTTTTCACATGAAAATATCACTTCCACATCACACATTCCCCAAATATCCTACATGCACATCACACAAGTTACAAAATCTACCTTTTCATTCAAATTCATTTTGAAACCATACTCACACCAAAATAGCCCACAACACTTTTCAAATTTCTTTAACACTTCCACAAATCCTTTAATTTTTTTATAAAACCATTCTAAGATATTAAAAATCACATAACATCCCACACACATATCACATAATACTCTTCTCACCTTAAAAATTCATTTTGTCAATAAACTCACACGAAACAGCCCACAACCATGTTTCACACCCACAACACAATTTAGTAATTTTTTTAGCAATTTATAAAACATTCTAAAAATGTTTGACATATTAAATCACCACTTTACCTTTAAAAAAACCCATATTAGGTGAACACACTCACCCAAACAGTACATATAAACCATTTTCCCACTTTGTTTAACCAAATAAAACATTTACAATTTTCATAAAACAAACCTAAGAGGTATAACCATGGTTTCCACACAAAACCCATTTCAAAACCCTCATTAAAGACCAAAATCATACCAATACCAATCCAAAATATAATTTTAATCCCTAACCACATTTATTAAACTACCCCCAAGTGTTATAAAACCACCTCAAATAATACCACAAAAGATACACATGAAAAACACACATGTTCATAAATCACTTTCAAGAAGTAAAACATGGTTTTACACCTTCAAACCATTCAAAAACCCCCTTTCAAGGGCCACATGACACTAAGTCATTAAAAATATTAGAATTGGAAGCCCCTTTTAGTGCTAATAAATCACTTTCATATATTATAAAATACAACCAAACATTACCCCAAGAGTCACCCATGAAAAGCACACAATTTCAAGCTAAATTCAACTATAAAATTAAACGCTTAACTAAATCCATCAAAAATTGTTTTTTCACCACACACAATAGATTAGAAACATGATAAATTAATAATCCAAGTAATCTAACTCATCATAAAATGGTTACACATGGAATCACCTAACTTTTGAGTCAAAACCCTTGAATCTTGGTGCGAAACCTCAACCACACCTTCGCCGCACCACAAAGAAGATAAATCCAGCCCTAAACCAAAAAATTTGATAAAAAGGACAACACATCAAACCCTATGTTAGAACCATAACTTATGGACACTCTATAAATTCATGAAAGAGGGAGGAAACTCTAAGGAGAAGGAAGGAAATGAAGAGAGAAACACTTACCCTAATAAATCTTGAAGAAAATGACCCAAATACACAAGTATCTGAATTTAAAAACATCAATAAATGAAAGTTAGGTTCTAATAAGGATGAGGAGGTCATGTAGGAACTAGAATGGGAGAAAAAGAGTAAAAATAGGATTTATGAAGGAATCAATTTACCTTTGAAAATCTAGGATATTTGTGAAATCCATAGAAGTTTTTCCCAACTTCGTGATGAAAATTAGCTCCAAATAGGGGTAGGGGAGGATGGGGAGTGCCTTGGGTAAGTGGGCTCGGGTGAGAGTTGGAATTACCAAAAAAACATAAAAATTGAATGAGATATTAAATAATTAAAAACATATTTTAAAGTAGGAAATGGGCTTTCGGGCTAGCCCAACACCTTAATCAAATACTCAAATCCATAATTATTATGGATTCCTATGGGGTCCAAATTGATATGGTGGTTTTAATATACCAGGGTATACCAATTGAGAAGTGGAATGAGTGTAAAATATTGATGAAAGAGTTATAAAAGAAAAAAAAATTTATTTTTAAATCTGGAAATGGGCTCACGGTTTGACCCAAATTTTGAAAACCCACCACTTCTACCAAAATGAATGGGAAACCCCAAAAATAAAGTAATAATGAAAATTAAATGAAATATATCTTTAAAATAAGTCATGGATGTGACAATTCTCCCCACCATAAAACTTTCTGCCCTCGAAAAGCCACAACAAGGCAAAAGGAAAAAACCAAACCCAACCGAAAGGCCAAAATAGACTCCTTTGCCAAGTTTTTCCCACCCCTAAAAGGCCAAAACACCTCCAATTGATCAATCTAAAAATAAATACTCTCACCAACCAAAACATACAACACTTCCTGAAATGATCAAGTATATTCATATTTTATCCCTAAAGAAACCTCCTCAAACACTATCTAAACAAGATTATAGCATTTTACCTAAACAAACAACAAAAACGAACAAGGTTACACTTTTCGTGCTTTAACCAAACCGTTGGGTGTTCTCCACTCCCAACATTTACCCAAAGAAGATGTAGGTAGTTAGATAGATCCGAAAAAGACTACCTACCTCCAATACAAGACCAATGACCAATCTGAGTTACTAGTATGGGGAGACACAAATGGGCTCCCCACCATAAGAGACAACTCAAATTTTCCCTAGACAGGATCGAGACATTAATAGGGGGAGGACCGAATGGACTCCCCGGTACAAGGGGCAGACTTCTATTCGACATTTCCAAAATAACTTACTTGAGACTCATAGTGGGTCTCCCCACCATAAGAACCAATCATCTTAACCGACCAACACGAGCCGACATGAAAAGATCCCAAAACTTAAAGAGTTGGGATGGCCACATGGTTAGTTCGCACAGTTTGGGAAACCATGCACAAACTGTAGGGATCATTCTATCTGAATGGATTCCTGGAACACAGTCACTACAAATCATGTACAAATTGTGTTCTCAACCTTCCTAGCCAAATTCTCAACCATTCTCAAAAAACTCAATGGAAACCGAAGGGGGAGGGAATAACATTGGGCAATATCATGGACACGAGGTCCTCCCACCTCTTTCCATCAAAAGAGAACAACAAAAGCAAGATGAAAACACTAGAGGTTTAAAATATTCCCCATATTTCATGTTGAGGACATGACTTTTTACAAGGGTTTAAATGACCCTTGGATTTCACCTGACTACGTGCCAACTTCTCTCCAGGACCTATGGTTGGAGCTCAAAGGATTGAAGCATATTTAGCCTCGAAATTAGGCTTTGAAAACCCCTGAACAGAAATTCTTCTTCCGGTGATACAAAAAACTACACCAAAATCCCTGATAATTTTACCAAGACACAACACATTAAAAAATCACCTTACCCTAACCCAACATTTCACTAAAACAAGGGCTTAGAAGATTCACACACATCACACCTTGTTTCTTAGGGTGAGAAACAATAGAAGGAAAAGAAACATATAAACAAATTCCTCTAAAACAAAGGATTTTGAAGTTTTTACAAGGGATACATACTCACGACATAATAGATACTCTCATAGGATTGCACTACCTTCACCATTACAATCAAATGAGCACCTGACATCACAAGGCATCATCGAACATGATCATTGCAACTGATTTAAATAGTACATGGAGGGGGACCTTATACGACATCCCCAAACATCAAAGAATTCCAGAAAGTTTCCATAACAGCCTCTCATGACTATATTTTCCACACTGGTGGTTTAACGTGAACTTCTGCTTTGAAGAGACTACAAAGGACCCAGAGGCCCTCCTAGACACCATCCAGATACTCATCCATACTAACAACCCTAGACCACTTCCACCTTCGATGAATCTGGTTACTTTAGAAAATAAGGTCTATTTAAACCTTCCATGAGAAATCTCCCGCTACAAGAGGATCCAAAAAACCAAGAAAGGAAATGGTGTAGACTCAATCTCTAAATCTGGAGAAAAATATTCCTTATATTGATCAACTGGAGGGTCTTCCAATGGTGAAACAATCCAGGACACACTTCAGTTGTGCACTAACCCTTAATGGGGGCGTATCTTATCCAATGAGAAAACCCAAGGACCCAACAAAGATGGTCCATTGGTCAATACATACCACAAAACAGATCAAAAAACATGAAGGGAACCACTATAAAGACATCCCGAAACATTTCTCATAAGATACCACTAACCATCCCTTCAACCCAGCTTACCGAACGAACACAAACCCAAAACACCATTCAACAAGAGGGGTTATTGGAATAAAAAATTCCCACAAAAATAGCATTTAAAAAAACACATAGAACACACCATCCCAAATCATTCATCAATACATCATGTTTTCCTTTCAAAACATTTCTTTGAAAACAAATGGTTCAGCAGTTAGCGTATCCACCAATGGTACCCCATGGTCCTCACACATGCATGTTTCTGTGCCACACCTGGAACCCTCTTCATATCCACCCTAGAACTCATCTAGCTATTCCATTAACCATACATAATCCCATATAACCCCATGCATGTGGTCACTCATGGAGATACCAAGGGTTAAAACAAAAATTATTTCCACTTTTCAAAACCAAAACAATCAACCAATACTTCCTTTTTCTAAATACCACTAACCACGAGATCAAAATCCCAGTTTACATCTTACAAAAATTTTCAAAAAAAAACAACCATTAAAATAAGAACTCACATTAAAGTTATTCACATCAATTTTAAAACATCTCATACCATTAAAACACCCTTAAATAGTTTAGAAAACTCTATTGGAAACACTTTTTCAAAACCAACTTCAATATAGTTCCTGCTTTCAAAAGAGGTGTAAGCACACCATTTTCCATTTCAAGAAAATTATAAAAATTCAGTTCCACCATTTCATAAATAAAACCATTCCCTCTTTATTAGAAAACCATTTCTCAAAACTTTATGCTTCTTAAAACCATGAAATTATTCCTTTAAAATCGAACTTTCGTGATTTCAAAACTAAAGGACACAAGACAATGTGAGGGGAACCTAGCTTCGGTGGGTGTCTCAGAAATATGGTTGGAGGACATAATACAATCACTTCACCATCATAGAGAGTGTTCTTGGGAAATATTCCCAACTCCACATGGATTTTTAGACCCTGCAAGCTCACTGATACCATTAAACCAACTCTCTTTTAATTTCCCATAATCATCATCAAACTAAGAAAAACAAAGGACTCAGATAAGTCCCGACTCTCCTAGTGAATTTAATCCCATCATGAGGTGTGGTGATCAGGAACACTACCCATAACCGGAATACCAATTCCCGAAAATCCTAACTCCAGACTGTCTCAACTTTTCCCCAAATAACATGACCCAAAGAGTCAACCTGAACCTCCTCTGATACCATTTTATCACGAACCGAATCTGGACGCCATCATAACTGGCACCATACCTTGCCCGTGACAAGGACCAAAGGGAGTTCATAATCCCCACGGGCTGGAAAAAGTGCTCAGGTATCATAAAATGAAAATTGGGAATGATTTACCTGAGTTTATAAACATCAAACAACAAACGAATCCAATAATACGAATCTAGATTTTCCAAACAAAATCATCTTTTACAAAATTTCAGAATTTTTTTACACAATTTAAAACAATGTTAAAAGACCAATAAAAAGGTAAAAAACCATAAATGATATCCCAAGAACCTCCACATGGCAATATGCACCTCCCTCACGCCATATCCAAAACACTGCATCACGATGAACCTCTAAAAACCCGAACCACTGGCACAAAGCTGTACCCAAACCTATAAAAAAAATAACAGAGTCTACTTAAACCCAAAGGTGTAAGTAGGGTCTAATCCAAATCCCAGTAGGATACCACCAGTAATAGATTCCATGTGATAAATATTTAGAGATGAAAAGCATGCAAGTTTTCAAAACATGAAATGCTAGCTATAATTTCTGAAAGATGAAACTTAAAAAAAAAGTAATTTTCAAGTGGGCTATTTTAAAGATTAAACACTTTTAAAAATAATGAAAATGATACTGAATTTTCCCGCCAACCATACTGTATGATGATGGTAAGAACAAAGTATCTAATGAGAACAAGTAATGGGAAATAACCCCTAGGAACTAGCTCACTGTGGGTCCCAGGTACCTCATATCTCGGTGAAAGTAACCATCACAAATATCCATTATCATACACGATCCACTAGTAGGGAACATAAAAATAACCTGGTGGTCCCCAATAATCATCATCATCATAGTTTAGTTAGTGTTGTAAGTGTCAATCTTGCTTCGTGAAACTGAGGCCAAACCCCACGGGATCACTAGCATACTAGTACACGTCGACCCACCTAGATACCCGGGTTTCCCTTTTGTGCTCAAACAAGTTAAAAAAGAAAAGAAATATAATTTTCACATGCATATCACTTTCACATCACACATTCACCAAAAATCCCACATGTACATCACACAAGTCACAAAATCAACTTTTTCATTCAAATGCATTTTGAAACCATACTTACACCAAAATAGCCCACAACACTTTTCACATTTATTTAACACTTCCACAAATCCTTTAAACAATTTTATAAAAACATTAAAAGATATTAAAACTCAAATAACAACCCACATACATATCACATAATAACCTTCTCACCTTCAAAATTCATTTTGTCCACAAACTCACACGAAACAGCCCACAACCACGTTTCACACCACACCACAATTTAGTAAAACATTTCAGCAATTTATAAAACATTATAAAAATGTTTGAAATCTTAAATCACCACTTTAAATTTAAAAAAACCCAAATTATGTGAACACACTCACCCAAACAGTACATATACACCATTTCCCCACTTTGTTTAACCAAATAAAACATTTAAAATTTTTCATAAAACAAACCCAAGAGGTATAACCATGGTTTGCACACAAAACCCATTTAAAAAACCTCATTAAAGATCAAAAGCATACCAATAACAATCCAAAATATAATTTTAATCCCTAAAAACATTTATTAAACCACCCCCAAGTGTTATAAAAATACCTCAAATAATACCACAAAAGATACACATGAAAAACACACATTTTCATAAATCACTTTCAAGAAGTACAACCTGGTTTTACACATTAAAAAGATTCAAAAACACCATTTCAAGGCCCACATGACACTAAGTCATTAAAAAAACTATAATTGGAATCCCATTTCAGCACTAATAAATCACTTTCATCTATTATAAAATACACCCAAACATTACCCCAAGAGTCACACATGAAAAGCACCCAATTTCAAACTAAAATGAAACTATAAATTTAAACGCTTAACCAAATCCATCAAAAATTGTTTTCACACCACAAAAAATAGATTATAAACATTATAAATTAATAATCCAAGCAAGATAACTCACCATAAAATGGTTATACATGGAATCTCCTACCTTTTTGAGTCAAAACCCTTGAATCTTGGTGCGAAACCTCAACCGCACCTCCGCCACACCATAAAGGAGATAAATCTATCCCTAAACTACAAAATTTGACCAAAACGACAACAAATAAAACCCTAGGTTCTAAACCTAACTTATGGACACTCTATAAATTCATGAAAGAGGGAGGAAACCCTAAGGAGAAGGAAGGAAATGAAGAGAGAAACACTTACCTGAATAAATCTTGATGAAAACGACCCAAATACACCTGTATATGAATTTAAAAACATCTATAAATGAAAGTGAGGTTAGAATAAGAATTATGAGGTCATGTTGGAACTAGAATTGGAGAAAAAGAGTAAAAATAGAAGGAGTTATGAAAGAATCAATTTACCATTTCAAATCTGATCTATTTGTGAAATCCAGAGAAGTTTTTCCCAGTTTCGTGATGAAAATGAGATCCAAAGAGGGGTATGAGTGGATTTGGGTACGCCTTGGGTACGTGGTCTCGAGTGAGAGTTAGAATCACAAAAAAACCATAAAACTTAAATGAGATATTAAAGAATTAATAAAATATTTTAAAGCAGAAAATGATCTTTCGGGATGGCCTAACACCTTAATAAAACACTAAAATCCATCATTATTATGGATTCCTATGGGGTCCAAATTGATATGGTGGTTTTAATATACCAGGGGATTCCAATTGGGAAGTGTAATGGGTGTAAAATATTGAAAAATTAAGGAGTTGTAAAAGAAAAAAAATTTATTTTTAAATCTAGAAATGAGCTCACGGTTTGACCCAAATTTTGAAAATCCACCATTTCCACCAAAATGAATGGGAAATGTCACGACTCACCTTCACCAAGATGAGAGAAGGGACAAAAAACTGCTATACCCTTCCTTCCTCAAGTGTAAAGAGAGAGAATGACCCCGAGACCCACCTTCAATAGGTCTCGGAGTGGCGACTAGCACCAAGGGTATAGAATCACACGCAAAAATGGAAGACATTACCTTTTTTATTTAGTAGGATCGATAGATAAGATAGTAAATCCCAAAAAACACCAAGACTGGAAGTAAAAGTAAATTAAAAAATAACCCATTCCCATATGCATATTATAATATAATGTGCTAAAAAAATACAATAAACTCCAAAGGAAAGTACCAAAAGAAAAGAAAAATAGCAATGTCAATGGTCCTAGTGTCCGTACTAATAGGGTTTAGCATGGTCCTAGAAGTCCTCCTAGAAACCTGAAAGTAGTTTTATATATGTAGGGTGAGCATACATTTATACTCAGTAGGGAAAACCAAAATCTCTCATGAAAAAGTGGAGAGGCATTCTAATGCCCCATGAGAAAAGGAGATAACCAGAGCACCTAGCAAAGAAAATATCCACCCAAACCTCACCAAGGTACACTCCCTAAATAACACAAGTCAAGTAATGTATTAGTAATAACACATCGATGTTTCGGTACCCTGAACCACTTTCTCACTGGTTATTGAATACATCCTACATGTTAGACCTCTCCCGCCATTCACACTGCAGTCCCACTGCCATCCCCCGCCCGCACACACCTGTGCTACCACAACCACACATACTTCCCAAAAAAACCTGGGCCACAACACCCACACATAACCACGCCCACAGACACTAGGGCCAGAACAACTACCACCACACCTGAAGACACCCGGGCCTCATCTCAAAGAAACTTGGGAAACAACTTTCCCGCACACACCTGGGACAACCACCACAACATACCTTGCCAGAAGAACCTCGGGCTATAATGGACATCAGGCCATCACAGCCTACCTGAAGAATCTTAGGCTATTTGGGGAAGGGAGGAGAAAATGAGTTAATAACCAGCCACTCATTAGAGTGTTGTAAAAAACACCCTCCCCCATAAATGGGGGTGTTCGGTACAAAGTACTCAACTTGGGTGGGGTATGAATAAAAAACATAAGAACAAAAGTATACATATAGGTAACAAGCACTCATTCTAACCTAGGGGTTCCAAAACCAACCCAACCACAAACACCCTCATTACTATTCATTCATAAGAAATGCCACACCCTCAACCACACATCACAACTCATTACCGGGAACCAATTTCCCATTGAACCCACTCTTATTTTCATAATCAAGTGATTCCATTTAGACAATTCTTCACTACCGGGCAAATAACAGGCATAACCACAAGCCAAGGAAAGAAAAATAGCCAAACAACAATTTAAGCATTCACACCCGGTTCTCTTGTAAAGTCACCACAACCGAAGGGATCCGTGAGATCCCTCAAAGTACTGGAACCAAAACAAGCCCCAACATATGGCCCCACATGGATTTAGGTCCACAAACCAACAACTTCAAAATAGGGGATCCCATCCCCATCCACGTCACCTCACAAACATCAACTGTAAACATCACTAGAATAGAGCAAGGGAGTTTTCAAATTTAAATATTCCATTCATTTAGTTCCATATTTCCATTTGGTTAATCGGGGTGACCAAAAAAGGATTATTATTCATTGGGAATTCATTTAATCAACCAATTTTATGTGATTAACCAGTTTCCATGTTATATCCATTCAATCACATAAATACCCAGAAAACAAAGGTTCACTAGTGTGCAAGAACAGACCACCAACGACCACGATTTTTAGTGGACATAAGACCATACAATTCACAAGATATAAGAAACAGTAAAATATTACGTCAAGAACACCCATTAATTCATTAAAAACTATTTATTATCTTCATTAAGGTTCATTTCATCCATCCACATAGGAAAATTATCATACCCACCCCGCATAATACATAGTAAGAGAAGCGAAGGAAGGACCCTACATGGATGATCAATGATTGACATTTTTATCCTCGTGCTAATAACTGGGGTACACGACTTTCAGGGGAGGAACTCTGAGGACTCCAGGAGTGAGAAGAAAAGCTCCAGCACAGGCACACCACTAGCCTCAGGAAAGGGGACTCCAAACGCACCAAGGAAAGAAGGAAACCAACCAATAAGAAGAAAGAAAGAAACCTAGTGCAATAAAAAGGTGATATCCTGGAGTTACAGGATAAGAATTTTGAATGTATTTAAAGGCGGATCATGGTTTCACCATGTGGTTGGATGGTTACACATGATAGAATTGATTGTTATTTAATAATTCTCATCGGAGAGGTGGCAGTGATAGATTTGAATTAAAGGATTTCATTTAAAGAGATGAAAACAGGTCAGTTGAGGTTCACCCCACTCTTAATGGATTTAAAACATTGTTCATGGGGATAAAAATGGATTCAAATCACCTTAAAAAGTTTAAAAGACTTAAAAGTGGCGTTACGAGAAAAACTGGGGAAAGAGTCCCTGACAAGCCCCTGTGGAAGTGATTGATGACACACTAATCGGTGACACACTGATCGGTTACTCACTGATCAGTGACACACTGATCAGTTACTCACCGATCGGTGTCACCGATGGGTGACACCACGTTGACATCCTGCCACTGATATGCCTCCCTTCAGATCCTGACGTACTGATGGGTCCAGGGCATCCCAAGCACTAGAAATTGGTAGAGTAATGGACTAGGAGGGTCTGAGACATTACATTAGATACCTCTTAAACTATTATCATCCTCGAGAATTGAAAAAAACTTGATGTAAAGAGAGGTGTCTGAACAACCACCTCAGAAGATACCTCCCATGGCCAAACCACTCTAGACATCTAGGAATACCTCTCTCTCAAGAAACCACACAAACATGTAAAGTTTATACCATCCTGTCCAGTCATATGGTTTAGGGAGTCCCTTTCTCCATGTCAAGATACTATCCGCTTTGGGCGGCACTGACTCACGTTCATGGGTTTAATCGCATCCACCTTAATGTTTCTTGATTAGGGATCCGGTCCTCACCTTTTCCACAATCAGGAATCTCCACACACATTCATAGAACAAGGAAAACAACACATTTTATAGTTAACAAGTTCAACTAATACATAAAAAACAAGTTGAAACAGAACGAAACAACTCAAAACATCTCTGGGTACTGGGTGCACATCTGTGCATCTCGTTCCCAGGTACTCTCCTCAAGGCTACCGTGTCTCCACAACACACAAACCAAAGGGATGGTTCATCCACAAAGAACTTTCTCCTTTCGATCCTCGATCCTCACTGGTCACTCCACAAATGTAGCATCATCCCCTATATCTAACTCTCCCCAGTCAAGGACATGTGAATCATCATGTAGATACCGTCGGAGCTGAGACACATGGAAGACATCGTGCACTCTCAGTTGTGGCGGTGGTAGCGCTAGCTGATAAGCCACTTTGCCAACCTGTCACAACACCTCGAAGGGTCCGACGAACCTGGGAGAGAGCTTAATCCCCTTTCCAAACCTTCAATTCCCACGTCGAGGGGAAAACTTCAAGAATACATGTTCTCCAACCTCGAAATCCAAGGGCCTCCTCCTATGTCCAGCATACGACTTCTTCTGGTCCTGATCTTCCTTCATCCTCTCTCATATAATTCAAACCTTCTTTGTCGTGTTATACACCACCTCTGGGCCAAGAACACCTGCTTCCCTGACCTCTGTCTAGCACATGGGTGTGCGAAAAAACCTCCCGTACAAGGCTTCAAATGGTTCCATGACAATAGTAGAGTGATAACTGTTATTTTAGGAAAACTCTACTAAGGGAAAATGTTGTTCCCATGATACCCCAAAGTCCAAAACATAGGCCCGTAGAATATCCTCCAACGTTTGGATGGTCTGCTATGTCTGTCCATATGTATGGGGATGGAAAGCAGTGCTGAGGTGTAGCTGGGTTCCAAAAGCATGTTGTAATCCCCTCCAGACTCGTGAGGTAAACCATGCATCCCTATACGAGACTATGGATCTCGAAACTCCATGTAACCATACCACCTCATCAACGTATCTCCATGCTAAGGCATCCACTGCACTCGACTCCTTAATTTCCTGGAAGTGAGATGATTTCGTCACCCGGTCTACCACTACCCAGATAGCATCGCAACCTCCTTGAACCCTGGGTAGTCCCATGAAAAAATCCATTGAGATGTCATCCCACATCCACTTGGGGACATATAATGGTTGTAATAGACCTCTTGTTATGTGGTGTTCAACCTTCACATACTAACACACGAGGCACTTTTCCACAAACTTTTCCATTGCCCACTTCACCTCGGGCCACCAAAACTGATCCCTCAAGCCCTGGTACATCTTGGAAAATCTTGGGTGAACCACCATGGGTGAGTTGTGGAACTCAACAAGAACTCTCTCATGCATTTTCACCAGGACGAACAAATTCCCATGAAACAACATCCGATTCTGGCTATCTTTCAACCATCATTCCGGAGCATTTCCCTGACTAACCTGATCGCGCATCACTTCACTCTCTAAGTCTCCCCACTGAGACTCCTCCACCTACTAAAACAGAGAGGACTTCACTTTCATCTGAAATAGATAGCCTGTACCATCCTCCACCATTTCATCCAGGTGTAGAGCAGCCAACTCTTCCATCGCCTTCCAAGCATCTTCCAATTCTCGAACCATGCCCTTATGTGACTTCCTTCTCAAGGCATCGACCACCACGTTCCCCTTTCCTGAGGTGTAGGAAACCTCAAAGTCATATTCCTAAAGGAACTCCATCCACCTCCACTATCGAAAGTTCAAGTCCTACTGGGAGAAGATTTACCTTGAGCTCTTGTCATCCATGAAGACCACGAAGCACTCCACGATGAGGTAATTCCTCCACAACTTGAGTGAGAACATGACCGCTAAAAGTTCCAGATCATGGGTGGAATAGTTACACTCATGGGGATGTAACTGTCTAGATCCATAAGAGATCACCCTTGTTTTTTCATCAAGACACACCCCAAGACTTGGCCTGAAGCATTACAGAACACCTCAAACATCACCCCTTCTTCTGGAAACCTCAGAATTGAGGCACTAATCAACTTCCCCTTCAGATAACTAAAGGCTGCCTCACACTTCCCAATCCACATGAAATCCTAGAATTTCTTGGTCAAGGCTATCAAAGGTGATGCAAGTTGGGAGAAGTTGGGCACGAATCTTCGGTAGTAACCTGCTAGGCCCAGAAAACTACAAACCTCTTCTACATTCTTGGGTGATGCCCAAGAAAAAATTTCCTTAACCTTTGATGGGTCCACTACTATACCCTAATCAGACACCACATGTCCAAGGAAGTGCACTTCTCATGTCTAGAACTTTCACTTGGACAATTTCCCATAGAGCCAGTGCTGTCGGAGAACCTCTAAAATTGTTCTCAGATGCTTAGCATGATCCTACTCTGATATTGAGTAGATCAGGATGTCGTCAATAAACATGACTATGAACTGGTCTAGATATTCCCTAAATATGGAGTTCATGAGCCCCATGAACATGGCTGGTGCGTTCGTAACACTGAACGACATGACCAAAAACTCGAAGTGCCCATATCTGCACCTGAAGGTAGTCTTCGAGATGTCACCCTCCTTCACCCTCAACTAGTGATATCCTGACCATAGGTATATCTTGGAGAACCATCTTACCCCCTTTAACTGGTCAAAAAGGCCATCTATCCTCACTAGAGGGTAACAGTTCTTGACCATTACCTGATTCAGTCTCTGATAGTCTATGCACAGCCTAAGGCCACCATCTGCCTTCTTCGTGAACAAGACTAGGGCACCCCATGGTGATGCGCTTGGTTGATCAAAACCCTTCTTCATCAGATCATCAATCTGAATCCGTAACTCCCGCATCTCAGAAGGCACCATCCAATAGGGATCCATCGAAATTCGATGAGCACCAGGTTGCAAGTCTATCCCGAACTCAACGTCACGTCAAGGGGGTAGAGTCACTACCTCCTCAGGGAAGACATCCATGAAATCATTGGTGATCCCTAGGGCTTCCATGATCTCTGTATATGTCGAATCCACTCATAACTCAGCTAACAGGGAAAGGAGGGTCACCACTTTCCGACTACCTTCCTGGCAACCCCACTCGCCGAAAAAAGTCACACGTTGTCTACCCATATCTGAAAACAATATCCTTCTTCAGAAGCAGTCAATAATGGAACATACATACAAAAAATAGTCAATTCCTAGAATGACATCATATGGCTGCATCTACAGCAAAAGAAGGGCCCCACTGGACTGATGTGGTCCCAATACCAGTCTACATCCTTAGAAAACACAAGACAAGATGGTCTGACCTCTTACTAGCGTACTCAAAACCAGGGGCATGGATAGTCTCTCTATGTATAGGCCAAAGGTATAGGCTAGACCAGGTGTAAAAAAGGAGTGAGAAGATACTGAATAAAATAGGGAACAAGAAAGAGTGCTAAACAAGTTGATCATACCTCGGACGACTTCTGGCCCTGTTGGAACTGCTGCCTCTTCAGTGTGCAACTGCCCACGCCCAACTACTCTGCCTCTTGGCTGTCGACTGCCTCCACGACCATGCCCTGGTTGAGGTCCCTGAGGAGTGCCCTGAGGTCAGACTCCTCCTGCAACATCTAATCTCGGAGGAGCGGGAGCTCGCTGTCCCTATTGCTACTACTGAAAGGGCCTAACTAGAAACTGCTGCTGCTGAGGTGGGTGCCGAACCTGCCCACCCCCACTATACTGTACTCGGTCTGGGAACTAATTCCGAATGTTCCCATGGCTTCCACAGATGAAGCATCTCGGTCTTGGGCCCGAAAGGAAAGGGTGAGTTCTGGGAGATTGAAACTGGAACTGCTGGGGCCTCCTCCCCACTGGCCGTAACCTAGATGGCCCTGGCACTTGAGGCCCACTGTTGACGGACTTCCCCTTCGACGAGCCCAACTGGATTCCCTCTCGTGATACACCTCCCAACATGTGCATCCTTTCCAACACTTCATCCTTATTTTGGACCTCCATGTACGTCAGTATATTGAAGGGGGTAACAACATACTAAAGAGAATGTCAGAGTTCCTCCTCTAAACGTCTTACCCGAGACTCCTCATCCGGGAAGAGGTCCAGAGCAAAGAGAAGGAGATCCTTGAACTTGATCCCCAACTCTCTCACTAACATACTCCCCTGCTGAAGGGAGAGTATATATTTTCTCTTATCATCCTTCATCGTGGAAAAGAGTAATTTCGCCTGGAACTCCCTCTCGAATTCAGTCCATGTAACCTCAACCCCCCTCTTCTCCCCAAGGTAAAGCATCCACCACTGAGGTGCTACTACCCACATTTGGATTACATCCAGAAGAACCCAGTACTCTGTCAGAGCCTGAATCAAGCTAAAATCTATCACCATCTCCTCAATCCAGCTCTCCATCTCCATGTATGAGATGCTTCCCTCATGCTTCACGAGGGTCTGTCGCTGAAAGGCACGAAGCATCCACTTCCACTGGTTGTCATCCTCCTCTCGATCAGCCCTCTGCCGATCAACCAAATTAGCCTCCTAGTCCTCGATCCCCCGCACTACTCATGGTTGTCATCTAGTTTCCATAACTGCAAGGTAAAAAAGGAATGCCTAATACTGAGTAGTGTAGAAGATTAAAATTAAATTTTAATTTTTTGACTTTTTATTTATTTTAAATTTCCCAGAACACCCAGAACACACAATAACACAAGTCATAATGATGCATGTACCATTCCTAGAGTCTCTACCCTGCAATCAGTGTAGCCTCACTTGGTCTTTTGGTAGGTCTTGAGTCCTGGCATTAGAACACAGGGCCCCCTAAAATATCATGTCCTAGATGGTCTTCCCTGGCCTATTTCAAACACTAAGGTTGCCTAACACTATTGACCTACCATCCCATGCAATCCTCAGTATGCCTAACCCCGAGCTCCATCCTATCTCTCAACCAATCCTCTGATACCATTCTATCACGACCTACCTTCACCAAGATGAGGGAAGGGACAAAAAACTGCCAGACCGTTCCTTCCTCAAGTTGAAGGAGATATAATGACCCCCAAGACCCACCTTCAATAGGTCTCGGAGTGGCGACTTGCACCAAGGATATATAATCACACTAAAAAATGGAAGGCAATACCCTTTTTATTTAGTAGGATTGAGAGTTAAGATAGTAAATCCAAAAAAACACCAAGGTTGGAAGTAAAATTAAATCCAAAACAACCCATTCCCATATTCATGTTCCAATATAATGTGCTATAAAAATACAAGAAACTCCAAAGGAAAGTACCAAAAGAAAACAAAAGCAACAACGCCAACGGTCCCAACGTCCGTACTGATAGGGTAAGACATGGTTCTCGAAGTCCTCCTAGAAACCTAAAAGCAGTTTTATATACGTAGGATGAGCATATAGGTATACTCAGTAGGGAAAACCAAAAGATCTCATGCACAAGTGTGGAGGAATTCTAATGCCCCGTGAGAAAAGGAGATAACCAGAGCACCTAGCAAGGAAACTATACAACCAAAACTCACCAAGGCACACTCCCCAAATAACGCAAGTCAAGTAATGTAATAGTAATAACACATCGATGTTTGGGCACCCCGCTCCACTTTCCCACTGGTTATTGAAGACATCCTACATGTCAGACCTCTCCTGCCATTCACACTGCAGTCCCACTGCTATCCCCTGCCCGCACACACTTAGGCTACCAAAACCACACATCCTGCCTATAAACACTTGGGCCACAACAACCAGACGTAACCATGCCCACAAACACATGGTCCATAACAAATACCACCACACCCAAAGACACCTGGGCCTCACCCCGAAGACACTTGGGAAACAACCTACCCACACACACCTGGGACAACCACCACAATGTACCCTGCCTGAAGAGCCTTGGGCTATAATGGAACTCATGCCATTACAACCTATCCTAAAAATCTTGGGCTATTCGGGAAAGGGAGAAGAAAAGGAGCTAATAACTAGCCACTTATAGGAGTGTTGGAAAAAACACCCTCCCCCATAAATGGGGGTGTTCGGTACAAAGTACTCAACTTGGGTGGGGTGAGAATAAGAAACATAAGAACAAAATTATACATATAGGTAACAAGCACTCATCCCAACCTAGGGGTTCCAAAACTAGCCCAACCACAAACACCCTTATTACTATTCATTCATTAGAAACACCACACCCACAACCACACATCACAACTCATTCACGGGAACTGATTTCCCATTGAACCCATTCTTGTTTTCATAATCAAGTGATTCTATTTAGATAATTATTCACTACCAGAAAACTAACAAGCATAGCCACTAGTCAAGGAAGGAAAAATAGCCAAGCAAAAATTTAAGAATTCACACATGGTTCTCTTATAAAGTCACAACAACTGAAGGGATCCGTGAGATCCCTCAAAGTAATGGAACTAAACCAAACCCCAATATATGGCCCCACATGACCTTAGGTCCATAAACCAAAAACTGCACAATAGGGGATCCCATCCCCATCCACGTCACCTCACAAACATCAACTGTAAACATCACCAGAACAAAGCAAGGGAGTTTTCAAATTTAAATATGCCATTCAATTAGTTCTTTCTTTCCGTTTGGTTAACCAGGGTGACCACACAATGATTCTTATTCATTTGGCATCCATTTAATCAACCATGTTTACCTGATTAACCAGTTTCCATGTTACAACCATTCAATCACATAAATATCTAGAAAACAGAGTTTCACTAGTGCGCAAGAAAGGACCACCAATGACCATAATTTTCAGTGGACATAAGACCATACAATTCACAACATATAAGAAAGGGTAAAAGAGCATGTAAAACACACCCCATCATTCATTAAAAACCATTTATTATCTTCATTAAGGTTTGGTTTCATCCATCAACGTAGGAACATTATCACACCCACCTCGCATGATACACAGTAAGAGAGGAGAAGGAAGAACCCTACTTGTATGATCAATGATCAAAATTTTTCTCCTCGCACCAATAACTGGGGTGCGTGACTTCCATGGAGGAACTCTGAGGACTCCAAGAGTGAGCAGAAAAGATCCATCATAGGCGCACCACTAGCCTCAGGAAAGGGGACTCCAAATGCACCAAGGAAATAAAGAAACCATCCAATAAGAAGAAATAAAGAAACCCAGTATGATAAAAAGGTGAGATCCTAGAGTTATGGGATAAGAATTCTGAATGGATTTAAAGGCGGATTGTGGTTTCACCACGCAGTTGGACGGTTACACACAATTAAATTAATTGTTATTTAATAATTCTCATCGGAGAGGTGGCAGTGACAGATGTGAATTAAAGTATTTCATTTAAAGAGACTAAAACGGGTCTGTTGAGTGTCTCTCTACTCTTAAGGGATTTATTTCATTGTTTATGGGGATAAAAATGGATTCAAATCACTTTAAAAATTTTAAAAGACTTAAAAGTGGCATTATGGGAAAAACTGGGGAAAGAAACCCCAACAAGCCCCTGTGGAATTGATCGGTGACTCACTGATTGATGACTCACCGATTGGTGTCACCGATGGGTGACACCACAATAACATCCTTCCACCGATACACCGCCCTTCAGATCCGGACATATTGATGGGTCCAGGGCATCCCAAGAACCAGAAATTGGAAGAGTAATGGACCAGGAGGGTCCGAGCCATTACAGGAAACCCCCAAAATAAAGAATGAAAATTAAATGAAATATATATTTAAAATAAGTCATGTATGTGACACACCCCTTTTCTTATCTTCTCTTATTCAAATAAATGAAACCATTGTAAAAATTGTGGGGGTTAACCATCTCTATGGATACTGATTTTTTATTTTCCATTACCACCTTCAAGATTGGTCATAAAAGTATTATTCTAGTTAAATAAGATTTTAATATGTATATTATAACCCATTTCATGTTTTGGAACTGATATATTGACATAATATTAAATAAAACAAAACTAGTTTATAATGGTCAGAAAAACTGCCAAAAGAAACTATACATTTATCATTAAAATTTGATCAAATGAATCATACCTATGTTAGAAGGAAAAATGATATATGGGACCATTTAAACTTATGGAAGTTAATTTTTACTAGTTAATTTCACTTATGGAGTTTTATTTCCATTTTAAAAGAAAATCCAGAATTACACACAAGTGAACCAACCATAAAACCATCAAACATACACACCCGAAACAATGCAAAATATTACATCCCCCAATATTTCACCCTCTCATATGGCCAGAAAGGTTTGGTTACGAGATCTCATGTGTGCCTCCCTGTATTATAGAGGCTTTCGACTAGCAGTGGGGGTGTGATCAGTATATTGGGGACACTATACCCCCTGGTATGAAGTGTCACAAAATATTCATAATAAAATATAAATAATTAAAGTAAAGACACAGAGGAATACAAAAAAGGAAATAAATAATAAGGAATAATGTAATAAATTACTATAATGTAACTAAATTTCATGCTAGAACAATACAAGGAAAATACTATCATACTCAAATAAAAGACTCAAAGTCCAAGGTCCCAAACCCTACATTGGTCCCATCTCCAAACTCAAGTCCAACTACAAACAAGAAATAAATATCAAAGTCCTTTGACCTTGTCCAAACCTACATCTATGAAATCTGATCGGTTACCAAACAATGTTTCAAATATGGTGTGAGTAAAACACATTAGTTCAACACCACTGTGTCTAAACAAAACTAGACTGATAAGAATTGTAGTAATAAAGTGATACTTAGGTGTATTAATTAATTTGAAAATTAATAAAATATAAAAAAATTACTTTGGATCAATTCTAGAATATCTATGAGCATGTATTATGACCATTCCAACCACAACCATATAACCAGGGTAAAATAATCTTCTTTGACACCATGCTAAAATATCTCTAAGAATATCTTACTACCATGCCAACCACAACCATATTACCATGGTATAGTCACAACCATTAATCTAGGTCAAACCCCTATAAGCATTACTGTATTTCGAGTTAAATCCCTATAGGAATTATAATATGCGACTGGGCATAGATCACTCTCTATAAGCATTACATCATGAGACTGGACAGATCCCGCTAGATATCAGCATTAAAACATATAAGTGTGCAAGTTCCAGGGCTGATCCCAATATATAGGCATTACATCATGAAAAAAAATCCCTGTCATACAACATGGATGTCACAATATTGAATCATAATTATCAATGGTTAATTATGAAAATTACCATTCTACTTTCATATACCACTTTCAATTTAATTCACAATTGATTAAAAAATTATATCAATAAGAAATAATCCACAAATTAGGGATTCTATAACAAGAAATCACCCTAGGTCACATGTCCTGCTAAACATACATTAAGCTGTTTTTAAATTCAATTATAATCATGGTTCAATCACCCCATGGGTTTCCATAATCGAGGTCAAGTTCCAATTGAAAAAAAGGAATTTAATGAATAGTTCTATTCATTATTTAATTGATTTGGGCACAAACTAGGTTGGTGAAATCACAATATTGCATAACTTAGAAATTATCAAACCATAGGGTTAGGATTTAGACCCCTACCTTTAACCTATGATCCAACAACGATTACAATGGCCAATTCCCATGAAAAAGAAGGTGTAGATGATTGGAAAGAGGTTTATAGACCAAAATTGATCAAGACCAAGAACAAAAACCCAATAGGCCAAGGGATTTCACCACAACGATTGGAGAAGAAGGAAGTGAAGAAAGAAACCCAAAAAAAAGAACTTACCAGGGATTTATCAAAAAACGAGATGTACAGAAGGGAAGTTGGAATACCAAAAACACTTAGATAATTACCTAGGGTCTATAGGAGAGGTTCTATAGTGGATTAGAATAAAAATAGCCACTCAACATGTTTAAAATAGCAGGCCATAAATTTACATGACATGTAATGTGATTACATGTCATGTAAATATTTTTAATAGAATACATTGAAAAACCCATCACCTCAAATTTATTTAATTAGAACCCTTGAATAATTACAGGATGTGTAATCCCTTTACATGATGTGTAAATGTTATGTAGTTGATTTTTATCCCATTTTCCTTTTAAAAAAACCAAGCCGATTTTAAAGTTTCTCATATTTCCAAGAACCAGTAAAACTCTTAATCCATTTATACCCAGACTCCATTAATTTAAACAATCATTCATCCCTAAACTTTAGATAATTTTTCCAAAAAATATCTCATTGTGTATACTCTCTAGTCTTTATCAAGTTTCCTTTCAACCCATGACTGTGTTTATTCAAAAAAAATATTTCCATGATAAAACCGAAACCAAAAGAAAATATTAATAAAAAACTTAGAGAGAGTCATACCTAAAAAAATATGGGATCTTACTACCTCCACACCTTATAAAATCTTATCCCTAAGTTTCTCCAAGTGTTACTATGAGGTTCAAGTAAACAATTCCAACCATTATGTTCACATATCAGACTCGCTCTCACAGGTCTCAACCTGAATTTTCCTATGCCACCACTACATCGAAACCGATGGTATAGTCCTACCTCAAAGATATTTCTCACTACGATCCACAACCCTATTATATGCTCCTCAAAGGATGAATCAACACAAATCTTGATGTCTAATGAGTATATTACATGGGAAGGGTATGGATGATATCTTCATAGTTGTGACATGTGGAACACATCATGGATGGAACTATAGCACTGTTGAAGGGCTAAACGGTATGCCACTAGACTAACCCTTACCACTATTTCAAATAGTCCAACAAACCTGGGTGCTAACTTTCCCTATTTCATGACATTGTGCTATCCCAACCTAAGCGAAACCTACAGAAAAAAGTGATGACCAACCTAAAATTCATGAGGTCATCTCCAATGATTAGCATATTATTTTTTCCTACTCTGCAAGGTCACCAACCACTATCTAATCAACTAAACCTTCTTATATATCTCCTACACGATACTAGGACCAACAAGTGCTAACACACCAACCTCTAGCCAATAAAGAGGCAAACAACACTGTAATGACACAAAAATTTATTAATAAATTACCTTTATTTTCATTTAATTAAATGTATTATAGTTATAGAAAACACATGAACTTCTTTTATTATATCCAATTGTATTTTAAATGACTATTAATTATCTTTACTATTGATAATATAATAATTGAACAATGATCACATAAATAGTATAAATATGGGGTTTTAACAAATCCTTTTGGCACAGAAAAAGGAAGTGATGGCCTCACCCAGTAGGATCATACCATATGAAGCCCATTTATAAAAGCTTCTGAGGGAGATATAATTTCAGGGATTTTTTATAGACCAATCCCAAGCTGAGATCTAACAACTTAAGAATGAGTGAAACTATTTACGGGAGAAGATCAAGCTCATCGAGATCACGACTCAAACCATGTTCACCAAACAACCCGATGAGTACATGAGCCTCAGCCTGGTTGGTGAGGACTCAGTAGGTGCATCCAAGAGACCCGAGATCAAATCTGGGTGGAGGCTTATCTCTGGGTTACTGTAGTAGAACTATAGCAGCACTGTAGTAGGCACTGTAGTAGGTACTATTCAGTACTATAGTGGGTACTGTAGCAGGCACTGTTCGGTACTATAGCAGCTGGAACTATTCATCCATCTGGGCCTTTGGGCCACCGGTTTGGTCCTTGGGTCCTGTAAGGCTTTTGGACCACCCAAGGACTTCAGGCCAGTTGATTCTCAAGGCCTTCGATCCACCTTAAGGCCTTTGGGCCACCCTAAGGCCTTCGGGCCACATGAATGCAGATGTACCAGTCAGACTACAAGGGACAAGGCTTCAGAGGAGGTTTCAGGGCAGGCACATTCACTGGAGCAGAGCTAACTGGAATTAGAAGAATGAGAGGGTATGGCTTTGCCATCAGTACTGAGCCTGTGCAGCTTTGCATAGGACAGCTAGCCGACCAGCCCTATGAAGGTGGAGTGCTGATATCATGACACATGCTGGGGAGGAGCAGTTCCAAGTTGTCTTTTCTGGGTGATTCCCTCTAAGACCTATGGGTCATGTGATTTTTTATGATCCTTAGGGCCTTGTAAGGGTTCCACCTCATCCCTTGAAAAGTGGATTATCAAAAATAATAAAAAAATGAAGGTGTTCGGGCCATTCTGACTAAACAACCCCATGAAATCCACACCATCGCACACCTTACTCTTTGGGAATATACTGGTGGAATAATGGGATATATACCAATACCCTAGTAATAAGATTATGTACATTATTTTTTATAGAATAATGAATATATTTACTTCAGATTATTGTTACTTTGTAAATGATTTTTAAAGCACAAATAGTATTTTTGGAAATAAATTTTGATTAATTAATTGATTTTTGAAATAAACAATATTTTAATAAAATATTATTATTAAATTATTATTTTTTTAAATATAAATGATCATATAATTTTTATGAAGTGAAACCTAATTTTTATGAGGGTTTGAAAACTATTGTTTTCAAAAACCCATCATTTTTAATAAATGTTGGTTTTTATTTTAAAAGTAAAAATTCACATATTTAGAAAATTATTTAGACAAAATGAATATAATTTTTTGGAATTATAATGTTGAAATTATCCAATGGTGATTTTTTCATAATTTTCTGAGACATTTGAATTTTTGGATAAAAATTAAATACTGTATAAATATATGGGTGTTTTATGAAATCATAATAGACCAAGAGTGAAGTAATAAATACTATAAAAGGTATCCTTATTGATATATATGTTTTTAATTTAAAATAATGTAATCTTTATTTTATTGTATTTATTTTATAAAGCCTTAGGTAATCCTTCAAGACATATAATATATTTTAAGATTTTAAAATCATTTCTTTGAAAGTGTGACTCACCTCCACATAAGGAAGGGTAATATTTTATTATATTTGTCCCTTGGACTCATAAAATAATATATACCACTTCCCTTTGGCATAAAAAATGGGTAAAAACAATGATATGGCTTTTGGTTTTGAATATTTTATTATGTAGTGTCCAGAACCAAAATAATAATGAAATCCCCCTTCTTTCCTATATAAACCCTCCCAATCTCCCATTTATCTTCACTAAAACTACTTTAAGATCATACAACCTATTCCCTATACTCCCTAAAGTCCTTCCAAGGTTCCCACAATCTCCCAATAAGCCTCTTCCAAGCCTTTGGATCCACACATCTAAGTAAGGGGTTTCTCTCCTCTCCTTTGAATTCAAGCACCTTCTTTGAGATTATTTCTTTTAATTTCAATTGATTGTATATATATTCATTTTTAATCATTAAATTACTATAACATGGATGTTATTTGTATAATTGATCATTTATCCCCCCTTATTTGGACCCTTACCTAAGCCGTTACTATGCCTAAATTCCATAAGGGATTTCTCTCTTCTCATTTCCATTCAAGCACTTATTTTATATTATGATTCTTAAATTACATTTTCATATGTTGGTATATTATGTAACATGATTCCCTTACTGTAAATTTGATTTATAAATGATTATATCATCCTTTCACTCTCATTAATCCCTCTTATGATCCTTTATGTACACCCGTTACCATGCTGAAATTTCGTAAGGGTTCTTTTGCTTTCTCTTCTTACTGAAAGACTCTTTATTAGGTTACAACTAATATTTCCAATTAATTATGTTGGGAAATGTACTTACATGTACCTATTACTTTACATTTCATGTATAAATTATGATATACCCCTTTCTATCTCATCAACCTATTTTATGAATTTATATATGATGTTGTTATGCTGCCAAAATTGCACCGTAATTTTTCCATACCAAAATCATTGTGTAGTGAATACCATATCCATTTATCTATCAATGGTACTCAAATTTATACACATATACTTATTAATTTCATATCTATATGTATTTATTCCAAATTGTCTTTATTGTGGAATAAACTATGATGATTAATGAATTAATTTTGTATGATCTATGTGACACACTTAAGCATGAAAATGAAATGATTATGAAGGGTGCACCCTGATAATGCTCCAATGCATTAGGTAATGTTTAGTATATTGATAAATCATGTTAAATGATATTTAAATCACTATCCTCTAGATGCAATGAGTTTTACTCATGATCCTCCTTGTGTAATGAGTTTGACTCATGCTCTTCCATGTGCAATGAGCTTGACTCATGCTCCTTCATGTGCAATGAGCTCTGACTCATGCTCCTCCATGTGCAATGAGCCCTAACTCATGATAATATCATGTTGTATGTTGTTTCCACATTTTCCATGTTATTATTATCATTCTATATCATTCCTTTATATTCATGTTCCTTTTATGATCCTTTGATATGTATTTTGTCTAAAATGTATTGTCTTCCTCATATTATGCCATGTTTATTTCCTTACTGGGATTTATATCTCAACCCTTTATTATATATTTCCTCAGGTTATCCCATACAATGTTAATTAAGGAGGAATTTTTTGGTCATGTAAAATAAGTTTTCAATAAATATGTTTCTTTTTTTATGTTTTAAGTTGTTATGTAATATACCTAATTTCACAAAGACACTAGACCTATCCATCTTTTGAGTTTTATTAAGTGAAATTTTATGTACTAAATAATATTTAAATATGAAATGAAGATAAGGGTTATTATATTTGGTAAAATAGGATAGATTTAGTTATTTTTTATATTAGGATTGGAAAAACCTAGTGAAAACCCTAAAGGATAAGACTAAGTGTAAGAAAACATCACTAAATTTTGGCAAGTAGAGAGTAAGTTTTTTATCAAGACAATCCATAAATATATAGATTCTATAAGTGGATGTGGTTTTGGCACAAATTTACATAGGAGTAACAACTTCAATAAGGTGTTACGGTCTTGACTCAGGGTAACCTAGTACAAGACAATAGGCCTTACTGCGTACCTGGTTTGACACTCTTGAGGGATACACTTTGGTAAATTCACAAACTCATTAAAAACCAATATTAAGGGAACAAAAAAATTCCCATAATAATATATTTTAGGAATTATATCATGTATATCATAGAATTAATCCTAGAAAATATTAATTTAAGGTGATAAAAGTAATTTATAAGTTATCCCTTTAATGTCATTAGATTCCCCATTTTTGTGTTTAATTTTTTAATAAAATACTCATCCCTAATTCTATATTGGATAATGTAGAACTAGAGTAAAAATGTTAAAGGTAGGGTTATCATCTATAATTCTACTCATTCCTTTATACCATAAAATTTTAGTAGAACTATTCAAACACCACCAAAAATCATGGAAGTAGAGATGTCGGTGAAGACGGAAAATGGGGAAATAATTGCATCCCATGTATATAACTCCTCCCCTATCAAAATTTGTGGATTGAACATCTTGAAAAATCATGTCATAATAACCTTGGTAGAATTTGATGCAATTATGGTCATGGATTGGGTTTCCCTATATAGAGCCAACATAAATTACTACGAGAGGGAAATCACTCTCCATATAGAAAATTGATCCTCGATTATATACAAGTACATGGAGGGGTATGAATCTTCTTTAGCACCATACTATCAAGCATGGATATTACTTACCTATGAGTAAGTTTATCTAGCTCAAATGATTGAGTCTAAGGAAATTATCATAATTAAATAAATTCCTATTGTGAGGGAATACACTGATGCATTTCTTGAAGAATTTCTTGGTCTTCCTCCTAGCTGAGAGGTAAATTTTTTGATAGAGCTTATACCTGGGGTGTTTCCAATATCCAATACTCTATATAGAATGACTATTGTGGAACTTGAGGAGATAAAGAAACAACTACAGGAGAATCATGATAAAGGGTTTATATTCCCAAGTGATTCACCATGGGGTATACCGGTCCTCTTCGTCAAGAAGAAGGATGGGTCAATGCACCTTTTCATTGATTATCATGAGCTCAAAAAAAAAATCATCTTAAATAACAAGTATCCTTTTCTATGAATTTATGACTTGTTAGATAAACTATGTGGAGCAAAATACTTCTCCAAGGTGGATATACTGTCAGGATATTACCAAGTAAGGGTGAATAATGAGAATATCCCCAAGAATTGTGATAATTGGGTCAGGACTATGTGTTACATCAAATCATGAGTTAAAGAAATAACTTTTGGATGATGCACATAGTTATAATTTCTCCATTCACCTAGGAAACACAATTATGTACTAAGATCTAAAAAAGCATTATTGGTGGGATAACATTAAGAAGGATATCATTGATTATAAATCAAAGTGTCTGGTATGTTAGAAAATGAAGGCTGAATGGAAGAAGTCTAAGGGTATGTTGAAACCATTACCCATACCAACATTGAAATGGGAAAACATCACCATGGAATTTGTCACTAGACATCCGAAGACATCCAAATGAAACAATGCTATCTAGGTTGTTGTGGATCATCTTACAAAGACTACAAATTTCATTTTGAATTGAGAGTATTTCTCACTGGATCAACTGGCATGGATATACATAAGAGAGTTGGTAAGGATTCATGGAGTACCACTATCGACTGTGTTCGATCGAGATCCAATATTCACCGCTAAGTTTTAGAAAAGTCTTCAATATTATCTAAAAAATGATATAAACTTCATTATGTATTATCACCCTCAAAATGATTTACAGTATGAGAGGACTATACAAAACCTTGAGGATATGTTGATATCTTTCTCAATGGACTTCAAAGGTGGATGAGACAAACATCTTCCTTTGGCGGAGTTCTCTTACAACAACAGTTTCCACTCAAAGCATCCAAATGGCCCCCTATGAAGCCCTTTATGGGAAGAGGTGAAGAACACTAACATGTTGGGAGGAAGTCGGGGAATAGAAACTTCTAGGTCTTGAAACAATTGAAGAAATGCTGGAGAAGGTTAAGAATATCTACTAGCACATCAAAGCAGCTTAGAGTCGACAAAAGAGCTATGCTGAAAATCATTGACGTAACCTAGAGTTTGATGTTGGAGACATGGTATTCCTCCACAAATATGCATAGAAGAGTGTGATGATATTTGGGAATAAGGGAAAGCATAGTCCAAGGTACATCAGACCTTTTGAGATTCTTTATCACATCGGAATAATGGCCTATCGACTAACACTCCCACCAAACCTATCTCAAGTACATGATGTATTTCATGTATCCCTATTAAGTAACTACATCCCAGAACCATCACATGTACTCAATATAGAGGTGGTACCATTGGAGAATTACCTTTTCTATGAGGAGTATCTAGTGAAGATCTTAGATCCTAGAGAAAAAGTTCTACAAAATAAGACAATGCCCCTCATCAAAGTGTTGTGGTGAAACCACAAGTTTGAATAAGCAATATGGGAACTAGAGGAGGTGATAAAGCAGAGTTACCCTCATCTATTTTAGTATGGGAAAAGGAAATTTCAAGGGTGAAATTTCTTAATGGGGGAATGTTGTAATGACGTGAACATTTATGAATAAAATTTCATTTCTTTTGATTTAATTAAATGTCTTATGGTTATAAAAAATACACGTACTTATTTTATTATATATAATTGTATTTTAAATGACTGTTAAGTATCTTAATCATTGATAATATAGACATTGAAAAGTGATCACATGATTATTATAAATATGGGGTTTTAAAAAATCTTTTTGGGACAGAAAAAGGAAGTGATGTCCTTACCCAGTAGGATCATACCCTATGAAGCCCATTTATTGGAGATTCTGTGGGAGGTAAAATTTTAGGGATTTTCCCTAGACCAAGCCCAAGACGAGATCCAAAAACTTAAGTATGAGAGAAACTATTTATCAGAGAATTTCATGATCATTGAGATCACAAAATAGGGATATGTATCTAGATCCTAGAAATAATATTATGTAAATTATTTTTTATAGAATAATGAATATATTTTCTTCCTATTATTGTTACTTCGTAAATGATTTTTAAAGATCAAATAGTATTTTTGGAAATATATTTTGATGAATTAATGGATTTTTGAAATAAATAATATTTTAGTAAAATATTATTATTTTTTAAATATGAATGATCATATAATTTTTATTAAGTCAAACGTAATTTTTATTAGGGTTTGAAAAATGTTGTAAAAAAAACATCATTTTTAATAAATGATAGGTTTTATTTTAAAAGTGAAAATTCACATATTTAGAAAATTATTTAGATAAAATTAATATTATTTTTGGAATCAGGAAGTAAAAATTATCCATTGGTGATTTTTTCATAATTTTTTGAGACAGTCAATTTTTTGTGTAAAAATTAAATACTGTATAAATATTCAGTGTGTTTTATGACATAATAATATCCCAATAGTGATATAATAAATACTATAAAAGGTATCCTCTACCAAATATATGTTTTCCTTTAAAATAATGTAATTTTAAGTTTATTTTATAATTCCTTATTGAATCCTCCAAGACTTATAATATATTATAAGATTTTAAAATCATTTCTTTGAAAGTGTGACTCACCTCCACATAAGAAAGGGAAATATTTTATTATTTTCGGACCTTGGCCTCATAAAATAATTTATATCACTTACCTTTGGTGTAAAACATGGGAAAAAACCATGGTTTGGTTTGTGTTTTTGAATATTTTATTATGTAGTATCCAAAACCAATATAATAAAGAAATCCCCCTCATTTCCTATATAAACCCACCCAAGCTCCCATTTCTGTTCACTCAAAATCCATGAAACTCGTCCACCATATTCCCTCTACTCCCTATATTTTTCTCAAGGTTCCCCCAATCTCCCAAGAATTATCTCCCAAGACTTTGAAGTCACGCATACAAGTAATGGATTTCTCTCCTCTACTTTGAATTCAAGAACCTTCTTTGAGATTAGTTCTTTTAATTTAAATTAATTATATTTACATTCATTTTTAATAATTACCTTAATGTCTAATGGATGTTATTTTTAATAGGTATCATTTATCCCCCTCACTTGGACCATTACCTAAGTTGTTACTATGCTGAAATTCCGTAAGGGATTTCTCTCTTCTCATTTCCATTCAAGCACTTCTTTTATATTATGCTTCTTAAATTCCATTTTCATATATTGTGATATTATATTACATGATTAACTTCCTATCCATTTTATGTATAAATTATTATATCTTCATTTCACTCTCATTATTCTCCCTATGATCCTTTATGTACACCCATTACCTTGCCGAAATTTCATAACAGTTCTTTTGCTTTCTCCTCTTACTTCAAGAATTTTTATTATGTTACACCTTCTATTTCAAATTATTTATGTTGGGTAATGTCCTTATATTTCCCTATTAATTTACATTTCATGTATAAATCATGATATACCCCTTTCTCTCTCATCAACCTATTTTATGAATTTCTATATGATCTCGTTATGCTTCCAAAACTACACTATGATTTTTCCTTACCAAAATCACTATGTAGTGAATATGATACCCATTTCTCTATCAAGGATATTCACCTTTATTAACATATAATTATTGATTATGTATCTATATGTATGTATTCCATATTTCCTTGATCTTGGAATAAACTATGATGATTAATGAATCCATGTTGTATGATCTATATGGTACACTCAAGCATGAAAATGAAATGATTATGAAGGGTGCACCCTGATAGAACTCCAATGCATTGGGTAGTATTTAGTATCATGATACATCATGTTTAATGAGTTTTTAATCATGATCCTACATGTGCAATGAGTTTGACTTATGCTCCTTCGTGTATAATGAGTTTGACTCATGCTCCTCTATGTGCAATGAGGTCGACTCATGCTCCTTCATGTGCAATGATCTCTAACTCATGCTCCTCCATGTGAAATGAGTCTTGACTCATGATAATATCATGTTGTATGTTGTTTCCAAATTTCCTATGTTATTATTATCATGAAATATCATGTGTTTATATTCATGTTCCTTTTATGATCCTTTGATAAGTCTATTGTCTAACATGTATTTTCTTCCTCATGTTATTCCATGTTTACTCCATTTCTGGGATTTATAGCTCAACCCTTTCTTATGTATGTTGTTAGGTTATCCCATGAAATGTTAAGTATAAAGGAATTTTGTGGTCATGTAAAATAAGTTTTCAATAAAGATATCGCTTTTCAAGTTTTAAGTTGTTATGTAATGTACCTAATTTCTCAAAAAAACTAGAACTCTCGATATTCCGAGTTGTATTAAGTGTAATTTTATATAATAAATCATGTTTAAATATGAAATGAAAAGAAGTGTTGGTATATATATGACCTTCCATAAAAATACTTAAAAGGTTCCATATGGATGGATGACTTGAATCTATTATTATATGCAAACTCCACAAGTGCTATATGTTGCTCCCATGAACCACCAAAATCCAAAATATAGGCTCATAACATATCCACCAGAACCTGAATAGTCCACTTAGATTGACCATCAGTCTGTGGATGATAGGATTTTATTAAAAGAAATCATAATCCCTAGTATTTCTGAAGACCCTACCATAAACATGATCTGAAATGAGGATTTATGTCTGAAACGATACTACTCAGAACACCATGAAACCGTACCACCTCACGCACATAAAGATTACTTAGATCATTAACTGTGAAGGTTTACCTAATAGGTAATAAGTAAGATAACTTTTTTAGTCAATACACAACAACCCATACAACATTAATCTTATGGGTCATCCTAGGTCATCCTGTCACAAAATCCATTATGACACCATCCCATTTCCACTTCGGTATAGGTAAAGACTACAAAATCCTATCTGGACTTGGATGCTTGGTTTTCACCTGATGAAAAGTAAATCATCTAGGCACAAAGATTTACACCTTCTTCTTCATTACTGACAACCATTAACGTTTATAGAGATCACAATACATATTTGTTAAATTGGGATGCACTGCCCATCTAGAAGCATGAAAGTCCCGCATCAACTCCTCACGCAAGCCTGCAGGAAATGATACTTAGCCACAAAAAATAAGAGAATCTACACTACCAAGAGACAATCCAGATGGAATCTCCCCACCATATAATTTTCTCCCAAAATTTATCCCTCCATATCAAAGAACTTATCGGTCTTAATACAATCCAAAATCACGGGTATAATAGATGTTGAAGTCAGAGATACCCACCTATGATATTCTTGAACATACATATGCATGTCTGTAAAGAGAGACATTATCTGCCACTCATCACAAGACTCATGTACTACCTTTTTATGTGTCCTTTAGATCAAATAATTGGTAACAATATTTCCATTTCCTGGTGTATAAGCCAATTAAAAGTCGAAAGACTGCAGATACTTGACCCACCTCCTATGTAAAAGGTTTAGGACCCATTGAGAAAAGATATACCTGATAATTTTGTGATCCATGTATACCAAAAACATCTCAACCATGAGATAATTTCTACAACATATTAGGGCATATAACACTGCCTCTAATTGTAGATCATGAGTAGGGTAATTCCTCTCATGTTGCCTCAGCTTCCTAGAGCTATAAGAAACTACACGATCCTACTACATTAGAACTAATCTGATTCCAACTCCAGATGTGTCACAGTACATGGTATATGATTTACCCAGCATAGGTAAAGTGAGGATATGTATTGAGGTAGTCCTTCCTTTCATCTCCTAAAAATATCTCTCAAAGCATTAGACTAAACAAACTTCACCCATTTCTTAGTCATCCCAGACATTGGTGCTTCAAAATGGGATAAATCTTGGACAAAACACAGATTATATCCTACTAAACCCAGAAAGATCAGAATTTCAAAGAAATTTTTGGGATGTTCATAATATTTCACAACTGAAACCTTATCTAGGTCCACTAACACTCCTACCTCAGAGATGACATTGCCTAAGAAGTGCAATTCATTAATCCAGAAATTTCCTTTGGTTAGCTTGGTATAAACCAGATGCTCTCTCAATATACTCAAGATGATGTCAAGATGTTTGTTATGATCTTCTGTTGACTGGGATTACACTAAGATATCATCTATGAAAACCACCACAAACTGATCCAGAAAAGGATGAAAGATCCTAAGGCTATGAATACTGTAGGTGAATTAGTTAACTCAAATGACATCACTATGAATTTATACAAGCCATACCTGCTGGTAAAGTAGTATAAGGTATGTAAAATAGTCTCACCCTTAAATGATGATATCAAAATCTCAATTAAAACTTAGATAAGATATTATCACCTCTAAACTGATCAAAAATATCATCAATGCATGGAAGAGGATACCTATTCATGACCATCATTTGGTTCAACCTCCGATAATACACACATAAGAGAAAAGATCCATCAACATTTTTGGTGAAGAGAACTAGATAACCCCAAAGAGATGTACTAGGTTGCATGAAGCCTTTAGATTATAGATCTTCCAACTGAAATTTCAACTCTTGAATCTCTACTAGTGCTATTCAGTAAAGCGGGATAGAAACTGGATCTGCTCCCAACACTAACTCGACCGTGAACTCAATCTCTCGCTTGGGCAATAAAACATATAACTATTCAAGGAAAACATCTTGAAAATGGTCTACCACTAGAGGAAAATAATCCTACTGCATTACACCATTATCTAAAGAAAGATGAGTGATTTTTCCCATGATAAAATCCAATATTCACTGAATTGACCCTGTATGACTAGCCTGAAGATCCTGCTCACCCTGGTGAGAATAGATGCTTCCTTCTGGATATAGTAAAGTAACTATACTCTTGTAATATTGGATAAAATATTGGTACATAACTAACCAATACATACCAAGAATCAAGTCAAATCCTATCATTTCTAGCATGAACGGTTCCCAAAAGAAACGATAACCACCAATCTCTAGAGAACACATCTTGCAACATTTGATATTTTCATACCACACTACCAATGGTATGCAAATGTTTTAAACACCATCTAATATTTCCACATCCAATACCAAGACTTTTGTAATAATTGCAGATAGAAAAGAATGAGCTGATCCTATATCAAACAAAACACAAGCTATGGTAGATGATGCAAAAATTGTACCTCTAACAATAGACGGTCTTTGATACACATTAGTTAGAGTAGTCTTCATAGAGTGAAAATGACTTTTCCCTATTCCCTAGGCTCCATTCTAACTACCCTAATATATTTCCATTGCTTGGTACTATTTCTCATGAATTGGGGTACCATGTCCCCTACCTCGGCCTAAACGACCTATGGAACATCAGTTACCAGCCTTATGAGGGGTAGTTGATCCCCTTTCCAACTTCAATGCCTGTATTGATCCTCTACCACTGGTTTGCTGTGGAAATTTTGTATATAACCTCTAAATATGTACCAATTTTCCACAGATTCAACACTCAACTATAGGGTAAGGAAATGGTGGGTGCTTGTGGCCAACTTTTACACACTGATAGCACTGGAATGAAACATAATCTTGTGATGGTTGTCCACAACCCTAAATTCTCTTTCCACTACTTCTTTGGGGAAATATTTCATAATAACACTTATTACCACCTGAAGAAGAACTCCTAGACCACCCTACTAAAATAGCTTGGTCGATGCTCTGGGCCTCTCTCAGATTCCCTTCCATCACAAGTTCCTAATTTATCACATATTCAAATATTATTAAATGGAAAACATTTACTTATGACACAATCTTATAAAAAATACTGTCCTAGAAACATATCACACTTGAGATCTCATCAGCTTCCAAATATTGTACAATTAACTATAGGTCGGTAAAACATCCAATATAGTCCAGCACTGACAAACCCTCATGTGTCAGATAAATGAAATCGTGAGATTTTTCATCCCTCAAGGTATCAGGATAGAAATGGATTAGGAAATTCATCTTGAAGTCCTTCCAAGATAGATCAACCTACTACTTATATTCCTCTAGAATATCTCACCAACACTTGGAAGGTCCATGAATCATATACGTAGTAAGATTCACCCTCCTATCTGTGGGTGTCTCAAGATGATTTAAGATTGTCTGGACTGAATCAATCCATAAATAAACTGCTTGGGGTCCCATTTCCCTAATGAAAATAGGTAGATGATATAGCTGAAACTCTCTTTTCAGCTCAGAAATTAAAGGAATAGTGTGAACAATCTCCCTTTTTGTAGATCTCATGACCCTCAGGAAGCTGTCATGAAAATGAAAATCCAGATGATCCTCAAGAAATACAGGAAGTTTCAGTTCTTCAACATTAGGAGCATGTTGATTTCCACTCTCCTAATTATCAAGTCAAAGAAGATTATGAGGCATTTTCTCTACAAAAAAACATACACCTTAGAGAACCGAATTGCAACAAATTCAACCCAATAAGTGACTACAAGAGAGAACCACTAGATCTTGTTCTCTCTAAATATAAATTAAAAGTATTTTATCGTTAAATGAAAACTCATTTAATTTATCCAGTAAAAAAGATATATCATTTAATAGTTTTATAGGAAAGTAAATATCACATGAAAAAAATAGATATGCCCCTATTATGAAAAATACATGTCAATATTTCCCTATGTACTTATTATAGTGCATGTATTCTCATCTCACACCATACTAGACCATGAGTACAAATCTCACAAAATAATAACATCATAAAACAATAACCTCACACAACATGTGAATCACCCAAAGTGAAATAACATCAACTATAACAAGCAAAAAACACAAAAAACAATCCCATCCCTTAGTACTTGGATTTACACTTGTACATGGGTTAAATACTCCAATGAAAAATCTAATTACCAAGTCCCAACACATCTTAGTCTCATTTATACCTTTCCCAAATATTAAATAAGAATAAAAGAAAACCTATTCCTATGATACCACTTTGTAACATCCCCAAATCTTGAACTCTTTCACATGGCCGAAAAGGGTTGGTTACGAGACCTCAAGTGCACCTCCCCATATGCTAGTGGATTTCAAATAGCATTGGGGGTGTGATAAGTATAGTGGGGAGAATATACCCCCTGATATGAAGTTTCATAGTAGTATAAACAATTCATAATAAAAAGAAAATAATCAAAGAAAATACATAGACAATAACAAAATACAGCTAAATAATCCAATAAATAATAAGTAATAATGTAATGACGTGATGGAATGTAACTAAATTCCATGCTAGAATAATACAAGGAAAATACTAGCATACTCAAATAAAAGACTCAAAGTCCGGGTTCCCTAAACCCATGTCAGTACCATCTCCAAACTCCATCCCAATCGCAAACAAGAAATCAACAATAAAGTCCTTTTACCTTATCTAAACCTATACCCATGAAATATTCTCAGGTACCAAATGGTGGTCTGAATAGGGTATGAGTAAAACTCAGTAGGCCGAAATCACTATGACTAAACAAAACCATTATAATAAGAAGTGTATGAAAAAAATCAATAACCAAGTGTATTAATTAATTTTACTATTAATAAAATTTAAAAACAACTTGTTTAGGGTCTATACCAGAATATATATGAGCATGTATGCACATGAACCTCAGTTCGGTTGGTGAGGACTCTTATGTGCATCTAGGTGACCCGGGATCAAATCCAGGCAGAGGCATAATTTCCAGGTATTGTAGAAGTACTGTAGCAAGTACTATGAAATACTATAGCAGGTACTATAGAGGGGACTGTAGCAGGCACTGTTTGGCACTGTAGTAGCCAGAAATTTTCCCCTGTTTGAGCCTTCGGGCCACCGATTTGGTCCTTGAGTCCTTTGAGGCCTTCGGGCCACCCAAGAATTCAGGCCAGTAAGGCCTTCGGGCCACCTCAAGGCCTTCGGGCCACCTTAAGTGCAGATGAAAACCAGAAAAACTACAAGGAACAAGCTCTATAGGTGGATGAGCAAGGATATTTCACCATAACAGAAGCTACATAGATTGCAAGAATGAAAGGGTATGGAACCTGCCATCGGGACAAGCCTATGCATGCACAAGATATCCAAGTCGAACAGCCATGCGAAGGTGGAGATCCGATTTCATGATAAAGATGCTGGGGAGGAGCAGTTACAATTAGTTAGTCTGGGTTGTATGTAATGTTTGAAGCCTATGGGAAATGAATTCCTCTAAGGCCTATGGGCTATGTAATACTTATGCCTACGAGCCTTGTAAGGGTTCCACCTCACCCCTTGAAAGGTAGATTATCAAAATCAATAAAAAAATAAAGGCCTTCTGGGCATTGGATGGATGAGCATGTATTATGACCATAACAACCACAACCATATATCCAAGGTAAAATAACCTACTTCGGCACCATGTAGGAATATCTCTGAGCATGTCTTACAACCATGCCAATCACAACCATATAACCATGTTATAGTCACAACCATCAATCTAGGTTAAATTCCTATAAGCATTACAACATTCTGGATCAAATCCCTATAAGCATTACAACAAGGGAGTGGGCACAAACTACTCTCTATAAGCATTACAACATGGTATTAGGTTGATCCCACTAAATATTAGCATTATAACATATAAGTTTGCAAGTTCTAGAGCTAAGCCTGATATATAAGCATTACAACATGGAACACAATCCCTATCATATAACATGGATGTCACAATATCACATAACAATTATCAATGGTAAATTATGATAACTACCATTCTAATTTCATATACAACTTGAAATTTAATTCAAAACTGATTAAAAAATATATCAATAAGCCACAAATTAGGGATTCTATAACAAGAAATCACCCTAGGTCACATGCCATGATAAACATACTTTAATTTTTTTTCCAATTCAATTATAATCTTGGTTCACTCACCTCATGAGTATCCATAATCTATTTCAAAAGAAAATTGTAAAAAAGGAATTTAAGGTATAATTACATTCATTATTTAATTGATTTGGGTGAATAATACATTGGAATAATCACAATATTTCATAAATTGGAAATTATCAAACCATAGGGTTAAGATTTAGACCCCCTACCTTTAATCGATGGTCCAATAATGATTTCAATAGAAAACACCCACAAGGAAGAAGGCGAGGATGATTGAAAAGAGGTTCCTAGATAAAAAATGATTAAGATCAAAACCAACAATGCAATCAGTCATGGTATTTCACTGCAATGGTTGAAGAATAATTAAGTGAAGGAAGAAAACCAACCAAAAGGACTTATAAGAGATTTCTTAAACAACTGGGATGTCCATAAGGGAAGTTGTCACCCAAAAAATGCTTGTAGAATTCCCTAGGGTTTATAGGAGAGGAGATGTAGTGGATTTGAATGAAAATCATCCACTCAGAATGTTTCAAATAGAAGGTTGTTCATTTACATGGCATGTAATGTGATTTCACATCATGAAAATGTTTTTAATGGAATATGCTGAAAAACATATCACCTCAGATTTATTTAATTAAAAACCTTGAACAATTACATGACATGAATCCCTTTACATGATGTGTAAATGTTATATACTTTATATTTCAGCCTATTTTTCTTTTAAACAAACCGAACCTCTTTTAAAGTTTCTCATCTCACCAAGAACTCATAAAAAACAAAACCCATTTTTACTTGGACTTAATTAATTCAAACAAGAATACATCCCCAAACTTTAGTTTATTTTCTCCAGCAAAGCTCACCTCATGGATACTCTCCAGTATTTATCAAGTTTCTTCGAAACACAAGACCATTTTTATTTAAACTATATATTTTCATGATGAAAATGAAATTGAAAGAAAAGATTAATGAAAAACTCAAAGAGAGTCATACCTAGAAAATGGAGGGATCTTACAAAAGTAATGAAATATTATTAATTAATGGGGGGTATGATGTTATAAAAGTATCATATAAGGTATTATAAATATTATTATAGTTCTATAATGAATTAATAACATTCATTAAACCTTTATAAACAAGGTTAAAGTATGTAAAAATAAAGGTAAGTGTGAATTAAGAGTTTCTCGTCTCACTTTTACTTCTGTGAGATATATGACTTATTCACCACTTATTTATTATAAGTAGTGTATATACTTCCCTTTGATATATAATATCATAAATCTCATTATATTAATTTTATTAAATTTTTCCTTTAATAATTATTACTTTTATGGGGCATACGATTCAGCTGATTACAAAGTGGTAAGAGATTTCTTAACTCATTTTCCATTCATTAGGTTAAATTTATAATTTAATTATTATTCCATGTTAAGATTATGCGTGGGATGAATGTTTTATTATTTTATGTTTTATTTCCATTTTTTATGTGTATTTACAGTTGATAAAAATAATCTATTCATTTTATTAATTCCCATTTCAATGATATGATATTTATAAGGGACTTTATTTTAAAAATTATCTTTTTAAAGTATATCGTAAAACTCTATTTCCATTCCATGTCCATGTTTTCTAAAATTGTTTCTAAAAAATGATTTTACTAATATATTATGATTTTTAAATTCATTTTTATACTTGTTTGAATTTTTACTAAACGGTTTGAAATGATTATTTTTGTCATTTTATAAATGAAGTTCTTTGCAACTTTTCTGAAAAAATACCAAAGTAACATTTTTTAAACATATAAGGAATGAGTGTATTTTCACGCCATCATGATCCCTTAATTCTTTTGTATTTACTTTACAATATTATAAGATTATTTTCAAAGAAAATATTTTCATTTATAATTGCATGACACTTTAAAAGGAAATGATTTGAAAATGGAAATATTATTTGTCAAGAATTATTTCAAGTGATATTTAAAAATTAATTTCTATCTAAGATAACATTATTTGATGTTACTTATGATTTACTGGGGATATTATTCAAGGATACTATCCTTATTATTTTTATGGTTGTTTTATGTTTATTATGGCATGATGTTTATGAAACCCGTTTCTTTTCCATGAGTTATGTTATGATGAAATGTTTATGAAACTCATTTATTTATATGGGTTATGATATGATTAATGGCTTATGTTATTGTGGCACACATATTTATGTTTTTCATTATGTGATGGTGGTTAAATTATAACCAAGGATCATAACTAATTTATAACTATATACAGTGGTTATGTTATAACCAACTATAAGTGAGACATATATCTCCCTCTAATGCTTTAGGTAATGATTTATATCTCATGAGATAGACAATAATGAAATGATAAGTGAACTTATTTTATCAAGATAGGACTAGAATGAGGAGTGAAATCTATTTAGTAAGACAAGACTTAAATGGTAAGTGAAATCAGTTTAGTAAGACATGACTTGAATGGGAAGTGAACTCAGTTCAGTAAAACAAGACAGAAATAGGAAGTGAACCCGGTTCAGTAAGACATGGCTGGAATAGGGTGTGAACTCAGTTTAGTAATATAGGACTAAAATGAGAATTAAACTCAGTTTAGTAATATATGACTAGAATGGGGAGTGCACTCATTTTAGTAAGACAAGAATAAAATTGGAAGTGAACTTTGTTTAGTAAGACATGAATGAAATGGGAAGTGAACTCAGTTAAGTGAGGGAATTTTTCCTCCATGGTAGTATTGGGAGTGAACCTTGACTACTATAATGGTTTGGGGAGTGAACAACTTCCACTATGAGGAAATTAAATCCACTTGGTATGGTGGTGTTTCTCACCCAAGAGGTGTAGCCGCCCATAGATTTCCCTTATATATTTTGGAAATAATCCTTATATACCAAGGGAATGATTTTATATGCTTTTGTGTATGCCACAATTCCATGTATTATGCCTCATGTTATTTTATGTTTCATGTCTTATGAACTTATATGATTTATTCCATGACTTGAGATTATGATCTTTGATATGTAGGGTATAATTTTTAAATATTATGTTCATGTTCTTATGCCATTATGCTTATGTTATGATTGATATATCCCTTGTTTACCCTTAATGAGAATCTAATCTAATATCACCCTTTTCTTATGTTTCATTTCCCTAGGATATGAAGAAAGTATTAAATATGATATGTCAAAAATGGTTTTAGTTATGAAGGAATAAGAAGGAGATGATGTAGACATTTTATAAACCAATTGTTTTTTGTTTCCAAGATTCCAAAGGCACTAAACCCATATGATTCTGGCATATTTATGTTATGTTATGTAATGAATATTCATAAATATAGATTTAATATCTATTTATGAAAATAATGGGTCGTTATATAGTTCATCCATGTGGCATTCTATGAGGCGATCATTACTATATCCTAGTGAAGTCCTTGTAAGAATATCCAACCTCCCACAATGACATGTGCTTCCACTCAAATATGACATACAATGAATATGATCACCTTTATCTTTCTCATGTTGAGATTTCTCAGTTCCTTCATACAAATAGAAAAAATGTGATGTCGATCAGCTTTGATTTGTGAAATTATTTTCCCATTTTTGAATTTTAAGCTGCCAGTGCAAAATGATTTTGTTAGGTATGATTCAGTTTAACTAAGTTGTGGATTTTATAGTGTTTTTTAGATAAATTTAATTAAAACATTATAGTGTGTCCCAAAAGTTTTGAAAATTCATATAGTAAGCTTTGAATTAAGTGAAACCTTCTTCTTTCCTTGGCCCTTCAATTTGATTTCATCATCCCTGACCTAGTTTTAGTATCAATGAGGCACTATCACTAATTATTTATTACTGATTCTCAGACAAGTGTCTTAAATTAAGAAATAATCCTTGATGTAATTAGATAGATCTTGACTCTGATTCATCTTATATTGATCAAGTGTACTCATTTTTTAAATCCTCCACCTCGAGATAAAGTTCCAAATTGGAATTTGATTGATCACTAAAGGTGAACCTCCTAAAACCCTTACAGCTGAATCAACCAAGAAATCCAATGCCCATGGTCTTCACCTGAACTAAAACACATAAATCTCATGATAAGGAACATAAAATAAAGATTTAAAATAGATTCAATGTTTTAATCGACACATGTGACTCAACCGACCCATCATCTCGATGTGGTCTGACTCATTCTCAACATCTCCTATGGCTTCTAGATTTCCAGTGGGATTCAAATTTATTTTTCAGAAAACTTGGGATGGGTTTGTCTAGAACAAGAAGAATCATTTTCTATTCATCTTTAAGAAGATAGAATTTTTTTTCCTCAACCAAATTTGGGACCTGGGTTCCTTCACGCATCCACTTCGAATGGTTAAATAGGAATCTCCCCACTCAACTAGCGTCTTATTCCTCCAGTGAGACTTGATTTTCAATGGTACTTAATTCACTATAAAGGTAAATATTTCTCAAAAGAGGATTCATCTTGATTGGAGAGGCTCAGGTTTAGTTATTATTCAAGTAGTAGATATGAATCTAGTGTCTTCTTCAGCAAGACCAATGCTGTCCTCTTCAGATTTTGTGAAGTTTCATCGGTGTTCTCAGATTTTAGGTGTCCAGTTCTTCAACCTCAAACATGGAGAGGATCTTATTTTGTTTCTCTTTGATCCATGATAAGTGAGTTGGAGTGGTAATATGGGAAATGATATTTGGGTACCATGGAATTATCAAAATAATGGTGGTGGTAGGTTCTGGTGGTAGTATCAATAGTGGCAGGGTGAAAAAAGTGGCAGGCTGTAGCACAAGATGATTATAGGTGCTTAGAGTGGTAGCAAGTGGTACAAGTGGTACTGTATGGACCATGTGGTACCACATAGTGGTGGTAGTGATAGTGATAGTATACCTAAAAACACAAAGTTTTTTGTAAACTCACTTGCATTCTAAAAAAAAAGATTACAATAAAAAATTAATAAATTAATTTCCTAAATTAAAAAATATTTATGTTAAACGTATTTCCAAAAAAAAAACATTAAAAATAAAATCATGTAATTTTTGATAAAATCAATTCTGACTATTGAAACATTTTAAAAACCATCCAAAAGTTATTTCTAAAACTAAAAATCTAAAATTTAAAAATTCAATTCTCTTTTATAAAATATCATTCTCTTAAAATTGGAAAAATTAACTCAAGAATGTTTAAGTAATAAAAACATTAAAAACACACATTTTAAATAATATTTTCAATTAATATTAAATTGCAACCATAATTGATTAAATAGTTAATAAATTTCTATTTCCAACACCTTTAAAATAAAAACTCAATCAATTTAATCAAAATGATGTGGCAAGATGTGTGAGAATGATTCCACATCAAGAAATAAAGATGATTGTGGATACTAATAATGTGAAAGTGTTGGTGAGATGAACCCGACCAGGATACCCTCTTAAATTGGTACCAGACCAAAATTTCCACATACCCAAAGGGAGTTCTCGATTTCCATGGGCTAATGTCTAGCACTTGGTAAACAACAAAAAATAAATTGAATGATTTTTCCAAACCTGAAGTAAAAAAAAAGATATATATAAACATGTACTAAAAGGGAAAATGGAAGAGAACAAGAATATATATACATATATATATATATATATATGTATGTATATGTATATATATATATGTCACTACTGAAAGAAAACAACTAAAGTGGAAAAACTGAAAAGGTAGAAAAAAATATCTAAGAGACAATTCCAACAACAAAGGATAACAAAACTAAAAAATATACTCCAATAGTCTCCATATGATAGTGTGGGAAAACACACACCAACTCACCATCCAGCTACCCAAACCCAGCTAACCGAAAACCTCACCACCTCATTGAGGTTCCTTGCCTTTCCCTACATCGAAAGACATAACTTGTTCTATGCATCGTCAAAGGGGTACACGAGGTGTGAGCTAACAGGATCAGTGGTGTCTCACCCAAGTGTTCCATATCATGTCTCTGAACAATAATCCAAGCATGCTCAACTTTAAAGAAAACAATTCATGATATATATTTTAACAGTTTTTTTTATCAAAATCATGGAAAAATAGTTTAATTTCCCCCTTTTCTACATTTCTAAATAAAGTAAGTAAATTAGTTTCAAATAATTTCATATACATATATGAAAATAGATATATTATGTCAAAGAAAATCATGCATCACATATCATATCAAATCCATGTAAGTACAATAAAAATAGTATAATCCCAAATTGGCTAAGAATCATGGGTAACAACATGCCAAGGATCACACTAGGTCAGGATAAATAGGTCACTCATACCTAAACATAGAAAATTTCATGCACATCAAGCCCCTAGATATATGTTTCGATCCTAGAGAGTAGAGGAACACCCCAAAAAGTGAACCCCCCAACATATCTAACAAGCCCTTAGAACAAGAGGCCTAGGGATTAGAGGAAAGCCCCATGAGAAAACCCTCCAATAGTAAACCTATTACTATACCTTCCACCTAAGTATCTAAGGATTTACATGTGATCTATCTTCCAAACCATTTCATCATATCATTCTTTAAAAACCATTTCACAAAACCATTTCTCAATGCTTTGAAAAATCTTTTAATTTACCAAAACTAGGGGAAAACCATATTTTATCAAAAACCCAATTATAAACAAAAATAAAATCATTAAATAATTCAATTTCATTTAATAAAACAATTTATCAGGAATTGAAGTGATGTAGTTCACCATCACAGGATAGAGACAGAACCATCCACCTCAAAACTTGGGTCGAACACGCATGCAATGGAATCCACCAAAATAAAGGATTAAAAAATAAAAAAGGAGGCCCTAAAATCAATATATACATCTTAGAATCGATTAAATTTAAAAAATAGGATTGGTAGAGAATAGGAATCAACACATAACTCAAGAAAGAACACCCATCGCACCACAACCAACAAAGGATCGACCCTCAGAACAAGATTGCACAACATATCTAAAAGATAATCAAAGGAATCAACACCACAAATCAAAAAATATAATATTGAAATCCAGTGGTTCTATCGTGATCAAGGTAAATGAATAATTATAAAGGATATATTACTAGGAGAGATAAAACACAACCTCCCTAATGATCCAACACTAAACTAATCAATTCTGAACAAACAAAGGTTCCAAAAATCACCAAAGAAGATCCCTAAGATGAGAGAAAGGTTAAAAAATAATGAAATAAAATTCAGCTGATGCATCACACTAAAATCTATATCCACAACATTTACATGGAATGTAATACTTTTACACATAATCTAATCCACAAGACTCATACACACTGAAAAACCAATTCCTTTTTATTAAAAATAAATATTTTTATATTACATGGTGTGTAACCCCTACAGAGCATTTAATCATTCACACTGTGTACTTAGATCATGAATTGATCCTGGAAACCATTACATATCATGTACCCCTTATGTGACATGTAATGTTCATAAGGGAAAAAACACTATATTATTTACAAAAACATTAAACCAACTCGATCATTCTTTGAACTCAGTGAGAACCCCACAAATACACTAAAAAATTTATATTAGGAATCCATTAATTCAAACAAACATACTTCCCTAAAATTTAGGTCATTTTTAATAGAAAATTTTCCCCATACTAGGGAGTCACAAGACGCACCCAATTAACGAGGAAAATAAGAAAAGATAAGGGAATTACTTGAAAGTGGGTAAAAAGATGTTACAAACTCCCCACTATAAGAATTTAAGTCCCAAGAGAGTCATGTGGAAGAATGAAGTATGAAAAATAGGAAAGGCCATTGATCCCTCATAAACATATTATTCTCCCAAGTCTAATGAGAATCTGATCCATGTGGGTATAACACTATGACTAGCAAAATCAATTTCTCATGCAAGACTTTCACTTGAGAGTCAATGATCTCTACTGGTTTATCAACAAAAGAAAAATCCATCTCTAACTCAATATCTTCCCATCTAAAAATGTGAGAGGTGTCAATATGGTATTTACTGAGATGTAATATGTGGAAAACACAATTAATTTCCATTAACTAAAATTCCAATTCCAATCGATAAGAAAACTGCCCAAGCTGCTCAGTGACCTCCAATGGTCCAACATATCTTGAAGCCAACATTCCCTATATTCCAAGATAATGGTGACCCAACTGAGGAGAAATTTTCAATAAATTTTTTTCACCAATGGAAAACTACAAAGGAAAAATTCATTGATCTACATAATATTTCTTTCAAATCTATGTTGTAACCAGATGATGATGTATATTCTGAATCCTCAAAAACGTCTCTTAAACCAAAATTAGTACCACCAAATAAGTTTTTCCCACCTCTTCACAATAAAGAGGTGATCTGCATGTGTGAACATAAAAATCCTCTAAATGAGACATTATTATTGACTACTTATAACCATTTTTATAATAAAGCTCAACCAATCCTAGATGTATATCCCAGGATCCACTAAAATCCAAGACATAGGAACATATCATATCCTCTAAGATATGAATTGAACTCTCCTTTGGCTATCTGTCTATGGATGTTAAGCTATACCCAACCTGACATGATTCCCCATTTCTTCTTGGAGACTCCTCCATAACCTCTAAGTAAACTTAGGATACCAATCTAAAAAAATGGTAGAATTAACCCCATGTAACCTCACAACTTATTGCACATATAACCTACCCAGATCTTAAACTTTAGTGGTGTCCTGAATCATAATGAAATGAGATGACCTGGTTAATAGATCAACCACCACACAGATTTCATTTCTCCCTTATATATTCTATGGTAATCTAATTACATAGTCTATGGATACCTAGTCCCATTTTCAAACTAACATTGGAAGAGTTTGGAGAAAACCTAAAGGTTTCAGATGATATGCCTTTATATGTTGAAAGGTGTAATAAAAGGACACATAATCAACAATGTCACACTTCATACCTAGCCACCAAAATTACTATCTCATGTCATAATACATCTTTGTAGTGCTCTAATGAATAGTCCATGAAGAACTATGAAAATCAAAAAAACCAATCTCCTCACCAATGATAGGATAAAAAAATGATCCCCAAAATTGAGAATACCATCTAAAGAGAGAGACCAACCTAAAATGGTCTCCCCACCATATAAAGTTTCTTTAATTCGTATGAACTCATCATCCTGCTACTGAATCAAATGAATATACTCAAGAGGTGATGATAACTAAACACCGGCCAAAACCATGCCTAAAACATCCTCTTGAGCATCCAGATGAAGTTGAACAGAAATCCCTACAAGGTTCCACTCTTCCTTTGATTCCTAAATATCATATGACGGAACTTTACAACTAATAATGTCTATAATTAAATTCCCCTTCTCCAAGGTATAGAAAATATTAACGTCAAATGTTTTAAGATATTCTATCCATCATCTCTATCTAAGATTTAAGTATTTATGAGAAAAGATATATATCAAAATATTATGGTCTGAAAATATATTGAACCTTTCCCCAAAAATATAGTGCCACCAACACTTAACCATATGCATAACTGTTACAAGATCTAAATCATGAGTGTGGTAATTCTTCTCATGTGGTTGAAGCTAATGAGAGTCTTAAGATTCCACGTGATCATCCTGTATAAGAACACAACCCAAAATAGTGCCATTATCATAAAAAAAAACCATATACCACTTACTAGGATCAAGTAAGATTAGAATAAGAGTTGATGTCATAAGTCATTTCATCTCTTCAAAAAAAGGCTGACATTTTTCATGCCATATGAATTTTACCTCTTTCCTAGTAAGAGCAGTCAATTGTGACACAAACTTTGAGAAATCCTTGATGAACCTTAGATAATATCTAGAAAGTACAAGGAAGATCCAAATCCTAAATATAATATGTGGCTCTTCCCATGAAAAGAAAACCTTCACCTTCTTAGGATCAAATGACAATCCATGCCCCAAAATCATGTTCCCTAAAAAATTAACTTCTTAGATACAAAAATTGAATTTAGAAATATTTACATACCAATGGTGAGTCCTTATGATTTCCAAATACAAACCCAAGTGGTGCTTGTTATCATGATCAAATCTCAAATAAACCAAAATATCATCCATAAACACTATGTCACGACTCGTCCCTCAGGGGCCGTGTCGTGACTAACCCAAGCCCGCCTTCCATAGGACGGGGGATGGAGACTAAAACCAGAAAGGCATATCCCTATAATGGGTAGGCATTTCCTTTTAACCTACACACACACACACACACACACACACACAGTCCAAGAACACAACAAGAAGAAATCACAAAGTAAACTGCTATAGTAATAGTGTGTTGAAAGTAAAGGGGCTGGAATACAAGACCAACTGTAAAAGTAAAAGTACAACTGAAAGGTACAAATACAACTAAAAGGTACAAACAACTCTTGGATCGTCCACCTAGAATCCTACCTGAAGGGTAGGTACTGCTCACGAACAGTAGTCCTTACGTCACATCACGCCAAATAGTCCACCTCTGGGTACCGTCCAGTCCTGGCTCCCTCATCCTCGATCAATGATGTATGTCATCTAAAAAAGACACAATAAGGTGTGGACATATCCCGTGTAGGGGTGAGTATAACGATACTCATTAGGGACCCTAAGACCCATGTAGGTCTCCTAGATTTCCACAAAGTAAGATACCACAAAGCAAGACCCAAATCTCAAGCACAGAACAATAGACATAAAATCTACTTAGGTATATGCCCATACATATACCTAAGTTGTCAAGATATACTAATCTCATACACAAGGAAAGAATACCACAAAAGTAACACCATGAAGGTATAAGTACCACACATGTAACACAATGAAGATAGAAGTACCACACAAGTAACACCACAAAGATAAAACCACGAAGGTAACAAACTCAGCTCACACCACGAAGATAGAAGTTACACATAGGTAACACCAAAAAGATAACACCATGAAGGTAAAAGACTCATCTCACACCAAGAATAACTTAAGTACAGAAGTACAGATGATTATCCATAAGAAAGATCATCTTATTCTATTAAAAATCATTGCAGCTGACCCATACAGGATCGATAGGTACTAACCCCCACTGACCCACACAGGATCCGACCCACACATGATCGGTATGCACTGAACCAAATAGGATCACTGAAATCCGACCCACACATGATCCGATAGATGTTGACCCACATAGGATCGATAGATGCTGATCCACACAGGATCGATGTTCTTTCTTCACATTACAGCCAACCACTAGATTCATCACACCTGGTGCGCTCGAGTTCTGTAGAATCTACCCCTCAAGATATCAGTCATACCTTGACCACCACTAAGCTCCAAAAAGGATTAAACCAAAGTAACACCATGTCATAAGGGTTCCAACACAATAGATGGTGCGTCAATCAGATTCCTGATCTATGAGTTATAAGCGTTTTAGTTCAAGGGGCCTAATTGGATTTGGGTTTGATCCAACCCGACTGTACTCCAAATATTTCCAAAACTTAGGTAGAGTATACCAAAAGTACCTTCTCACTCCAAGGGTCTTATCACCATAGACAGTTCATCAAACAGACACCCGATTCTCATGTTATGGCACTTTAAGAGAATCTAGGCCTGGTTGGGTTAGGGTCTAGTCCGACCCGGTCAGACCGACCTAGCCCGAAAGGGGGTACGGCCCAGCCCGCAAGGGGGCAGCCTGACCCACAATGGGGTGGTCCACTGGTCCGACCTTCGGTGGGGTCCAGCCTAGCCAGTGCGGGGGGGGGGGGGGGGGGGTGAGACCCCCAGTCTCCTGAACGACCTAGAGGTCGTTCAGCTTGTGAAGCGGCGGTGCCACACGGGCGCCGCCTGATCGATGCGGAACCCACAAAGTGGGTTCCTCCTTCAAAAAGGCTTCGGTCGTAGACTCTTACCCACCGGTGACATGCTGGTCACACCGCCCTTCCCTTCTACGGTCAGTTGGTGCTGGCCACTCTGATGACCGCCGTGACTTAGTGTCACGACATCCTCTTGTGGTGTGCGTCAGCGCGCCGCCTCCTTTTTAATCGATCTGTGCCGCTGTGCTAGCGGTCTTCCACGGAGGCACAAGGGTAGAAAAGTAGAAGAGGGTTCGGGCTGGGTTCGTTAGGCCCACGCCCTCCGCATTAGCTTGTAATCACAAGGAAGGTTTTATGGGTTCAAGAAATTCACTTGAAATAAATAAGAATCAAACCCCTACCTAAGGTTTTTGGAGAGACTCTGTGCTTGTGGAAGGGGTTTGGTGTTCTCCTTCCTCCACAACTATCTTCCAATGACACCATTCATACGTCGTCCTTTGGTTCGGGGTTTCAGTGTCATTCATCACCGCTCGCCAGAACCGGATCTGTCCTCTAAGGGTTTTGCCTCTCAGCACTTGGTCAACACTTCGTTGCTTGGTGAAGCAGTTCCAATACCCCTCCCAAAGATCTATATAAATAGAATAGGGGGAGGGTAAATAACAACATTGGGAATTAATGATGGATCATTAATTAGGAAGCTTCCTAATTCCCCAATATTTCTATTACTTAGATTGAAGGGTCAATCCATTTAATGGATTGACACATAACTGGCCCCACACCCCTCTTGTCCGTTGGAGGATAAAAATGAAAATAAAATAATAAAATTATTTTATTCTATTTATTTTAAAAGTCACAAAACTTAACTTTTTCTCTAGACCTACTGTGGTCAAAATGAAGCCTCCCTTAAGTGAATCCCAGCGTTGCAGATTCAATGTTGCCATCATATTTTTAATCCAAGCATCGGTTCAAAATTTAGAAAAATGACGCTATTGCATTTACTGAATATACCTTAAAAAAAGATCAATAAATTATTAACATTCACCCTCAACCCGCGACAGTCGAGTTTAGGCTCTACCTAAGAAAAACACATCCCAACAAACTCAACGGTACTCTCAGATTTTTAATCCGAGTTACCGTTTAGAAGTTATAGATTTTAACAATAAAATAATTGTCCCTTAATTATTTTATTTATGTCCAAAAACTAACTTCCATAGTTGGCCCGCGTCGGCCAATGTTAGTATCTTCTTAAAGAAATCATTCCCTCACTAGTTCATCGGTGGTCTCAGATTTTTAATCCGAGTCATCGTTCGTGAGTTATAAGCATTTGAAAAATAAAATAACTTTATTTAATTATTTTATTTACGGTTATTCCATTTTAGGGTTTTCTCATAGGCGACCTATACCGACTAAACTTAATTCATGCCTAGGGTAAAATTGCCATCCTAAATGAAACCGTTCCCTCAGATTTCTAATCCGGGAAACCATTTTGGAGTTATTCCACTTTTTTAGGAAAAATACTTATGCACACTATTTAATGTTTAAAAAAACTTCGATGGATCATTCCGAGCACTCTGAGCCTCAGAATAATGCGCCGTCAGATTTCATGGTCTCAAAATAATTCCATATAATTAAAAAAAATTATATGGAAATTCTGATACATTACATTCTCCCCACCTTAGGGCCTTTCTTCCCCAAAAACCACAACATAGTCTAAGAAAATAAATGGGGGTATTGAGCACAAATCTGAGCCTCCCACTCCCAAGTGCTCTCCTAGAGGTTCTCGTGATTCCACCAAACTCGCACCAAAGGGATCAACCTTCCATGAAGGAGTCACTCCTATTGTTCTTCTATCTCCACCGGGAACTCCGTAAAAGCCGACCATCTTCAAAGTCCAACTCTCCCTAGTCAATTACGCGCAATGGATCATGCACGCATCTCCTTAACTGTGACACATGGAAAAAATTATGCACCCAGTGCATCTGTGGGGGAAGAGATAGATGGTACTTCACCTTACCCACTCTGATGAGAATCTAGAAAGGTCTGATGAACCTTAGAGATATCTTGCCACCCCGACCAAACCTCTACAACCCTCGTCGGGGTGGGACCTGTAGGAAGACACGGTCTCCCTCAACATCTCATCCCAAAGCATCACTGGTAGCATTGTACATCCTCTAAAGAGGATGAAGAGCTCCCTACCTTCAGAAAATCCTTCAGGGGACCGTCCTGGGGATATCTAAGCACATTGGGCCTCGTAGTCAACGTCCCCAAGTTGTGCTTCCCGAATTCATTGAAGAATTGGGGGAGTGATAGTCATATACTAGAGGTAATCTAATCCATATTTATCTACAAAGGATATCCGCAGCACGAATAGCTGCTCTGACGCCTCACTCAGCTGTTGTAGTCCAGACCTCCTGCTGAGTGCATCTACTACCACGTTACCCTTCCCAAGAGTATAAACTATCTAAATGTCATATTCCTAGATAAACACTAGCCATATTCACTATCTCAGGTTCAGGTCCTTCTGTGAGAAGATACACCTGAGACTCTTGTGATCAGAGTAAACAGTAAACCATTCACCCATCAAGTAGTGCCGCTGCATCTTCAGTGCAAAGACCACTGTTGCAAACTCTAGGTCATGGGTAGCATAGTTATTCCTGTGCTTCCACAACTTCCATGAGTCAAAGGTGATCAATTCTTGCTCTTGAATAAGGAAACAGCCTAGTGTGGTCCCTGATGCGTCGTAGTAGACTACATACCCAACACCCTCTTCTGGAAGCCTCAAGATGGGGGCACTCGTCAGTCTCTGTCTCAGCTCCTAAAAGCTCTGCTGACACTTCTCTATCCATAGGAAAGGCCCCCCTTCTTCATCAATACTGACAAGGGTTACACTACCATGGAGAATTTAGGTACAAATAGCCAATAATACCCAGCCAAATCAGAAGTCCCTATCCCTTCAGGGAGGTAATTTTGAAAAAATCTTTTGAAAATATATACCCACACTCTGCCACTCCTGTTGGGAACTGAAAACTCAAAAATATTGCTGCCATGAGGGTAAGGTTGGCCAACTCAAGAGTGATTGGATGCACCCTCCTATGCATGAGTTTATCCTATTCTTCCAAGGTTTCCTTTTTATCCGACCAAGGAAAACCCCATTCCAATGTTATAGATAAACCACAACCTTTTTACCTAATATAGTCAATCTGAGTATGAATTGTGGATGACCATTCCATAACCAAACTAATGTCGTAAGGCCTTGACACAACCACCAAGAGGTTCCAACTGAAACTCTCACCTCAAGGGTCAGATCACACCGTCGACATAAGTGTGATTATCGATTCTCCTCCCAAAGGTATCTCCAGATATAAGGGGAAAGTCAACGGTTTAATCGGAAACTCTAGGTCTTGAACAAGATTCATGGAAAGAAGGAATGATTAGTTTCTATGTCTATTAATACGACACCTAGTATTAGACACAGACCATATCTATAATCATTCATAGATCCCTTGGGTCACACTCCTTGACTGCATGCAGATACTCCCTTCCCTTGTCCTCTAGCTCCCTGAGCATGGTGAGGACCGCATTGGGGTGGTGGTTGTAACATGTTAAAATGTGTACCACCTATTGATGCTCTCCTAGCTCATATTCTACATCTGCTACCTTGAAAATTCATATGTCCTTATCACTTCCTCTTCCCAAAACATTATACATGTACAATTCTCTGAGATTAGCATCAATTTTCTACTTTCCCACTGTTAATATTCACTGGCTGCATCTGCTCATCCAAAGAACTTTCAACCACAAAGGTTCTCTATAGAACCCTAACATAAGTAGGAATTCATAGAGGAATAGTTATAGCTCATATATCCCTAAACCCACCTTTCTTGGAGGTTTGAGCCCTGAAGCACTGACCGTACTATATTCATCGAGTACCTGGGATGGGTTGTACGCCTTGATGAATACTCAGTTACTGAAATGTTGTCCTAATGAATCTTTATAAGATATATGGAACACTCACCCCTTATATTTTTATGGAAATAGACCCCCTTATATAAGGAATGTTCTCAAGGTTTTCCATTGAAAAGTCACCTATTTGTAAGATCAGGGTAATCTAAACCCTGTCATCATTCTACTGAGCCATGTAGAAGGCTCTCTACCAGGACCGCCATCTGATCAAATGATGCCCTGGATAGATGGAAACTCAGCCACCTACTCAAGCGAGTCCTTAACTTCTTGTGAGTCGCGCTCACTTCAGAACCTGAGGGGTATCTGATACTGAAACACGTGTAAGGCACTAAGCCTACATGTGTCCTATACTGGTACCACCAGTTATAACTGCTGGCCAACGAGCAGTGATATAGTTAGCACACTATCCGAAGGTACCATCTCGGGAAACGATCTATGTATCGAAGCCTCATCACTACGTGGACCTTCTCATGGCCACACACTGATAAAGACTAGTAGCTAGGATCGCCATCTAATCTGCTGGTGTCCCAACTAGGTGGAAAAATCTCGCCACAACCTCTATCCAGTCCTCAACTGCCTGGGGATCTAACTCACCTCTAAATCTTAGAGGCCTCTGTTTCTGGAACTCATGCAACGTGCTTAGTCGTCGTGCACCATCCTCCAGTGCGGTTGCTAGTAACTGCTACCCAACAGTTGGTGGTGCTGATGGTACACCACCCGAAGGTGTCAATACAGTAAGAGGGCCCTGCACTGGAGCCTCGTCACTCAGTGGGACGTAATCGTGTACTTTCTCAGGAATCCTAGCTGGCTGTCTACGTGGTGGCATCCTGATAAGGAATAGGTTCCCTATGGTTATTAAGTTATACCTAGTGAGTTGACACCAAGAAAACACAAGAAAAACTTTTCAAAACACATGCAATCAGTATTTTTGTGAACTGAGTTGGAAATCCGAATTCAGGGTCCTGGTGTATGGATACATCGTCCGCCGCACCAACACTGGATTCCCCAAACTAAAAACCGCACCCATAACACTTAACACTATTTCCTCATAGAAAATATCAGAGTCCAAGTTCTTCGGTAGAACCGACTCCTCTGATACCACTTTGTCATGACCCGTCCCTTGGGGCCCGTGCCGTGACTACCCCAACCCACCTTCCATAGGCCAGGGGCTAGCGACTAGCACCAGAAAGGTATATCCCAATAATGATATGAAATTTCATTTTAACATGTACAAACACAGAGTCCAAGTACACAACAAGAAGCAACCACAAAGTAAACTAATGTAGTAAAAGTGTTCTGAAAGTAATGGGGCCAAAATATAAGCCCAACTATAAAAGTAAAAGTACAACTGAAAGGTACAAATACAACTTAAAGGTACAAACAGCTCCTAGATCATCCACCGATAATCCTACCTGAAGGGTAGGTAATTCTCACGAACAATAGTCCTTGCGTCACGTCACGCCAAATGGTCCACCTCCAGGTACCGTCCAGTCCTGGATCCCTCAGCCTCAATCAATGATGTCTGTCATCTGCACAAGACACAAAAAGGTGAGGGTGTACCTAGTGTAGGGGTGAGTATAATGATACTCTGTAGGGACCCCGGGACCCTTGTAGGTCTCCTAGAGTTCCACAAAGGAAGATACCACAAATAAAGACCCTAATCTTGAGCACGAAGCAATAGACATCAACTCTACTTAGGTATATTCCCATAAATATACCTAAGTTATCAAGATTTAATCATCTCATACATGAGGAAATAATACCACAAAGGTAACACCATGAAGGTAGAAGTACCACACAGGTAACACCATGAAGATAGAATTACCACACATGTAACACCACGAAGATAACACCAAAAAGGTAACAGACTCAACTCACACCATGAAGATAGAAGTACCACACATGTAACACCATGAAGATAACACCACGAAGGTAAGAAACTCAGATCACACTAGATTTAACTTAAGTACAGAAGTACAAATGATTAGTTGTAAGCTATATTATCTTATTCTGTTAAAAAGTACAGCTGCTGACCCACACATGATCGATAGGTACTAACCCCCGCTAACCTACAAAGGATCTGACCCAAACAGGATTGGTATGTGCTGACCCAAATAGAATTGCCGAGTGCTGACCCACATAGAATCTGATAGATACTGACCCACATAGGATCGATAGATGCTGACCCACACAGGATCAATGATCTTTCTTCACGTTACATCCAACCACTGGATTCCTCACACCTGGTGCGCTCGAGTTCAGTAGAATATACCCCTCTAGATATCGGTCGTACCTCAACTGCCACTAAGCTCCAAAAAGGATTAACCCAAAGGAATTCCAAGTCTTAAGGTTTCCAACATGACATACAGTGTGTCAATCAGACGCTCGCTCTGTGAGTTATAAGCATTTTTGTTTCGGGGCCCCAGTTGGATTCAGGTTCGATCCAAAATGGCCATACTCTAACTATTTTAAAAACTCAAGTGGATTATACGAAAAGGAATGTCTCACTCCAAGGGTCTCAGCATTGTAGATGGTTTGTCAAATGGACACCCGGTTCTCAAGTTATGGCCCTTTAAGCGAATTTGGGCCTCGTTGGTTCTAGGTTCGGTCCGACCTAGTTGGACCAACCTGGCCCACAAGGGGGTGCGGCCCGACCCACAAGGGGCGGACCAACCCGCAAGGGGGTGACCTAGCCCACAAGGGGCATCCCAACCCACAAGGGGGTGGCCCACCGGTCCGGCCCGCTGTGGGGTCCACCATATCCAGCGCGGGGGGTGAGACCCCCGGTCTCTCGAACAACCCGGAGGCCATTCGGCTTGTGAAGAAATGACATCACATGGGAACCGACCAGTCACCGCGAAACTCACACGATGGGTTTCTTCTCCATCACAGCTTCATCCACAACCTCTTACCCACTGATGATGTGTTGGTCACACCGCCCTTCCATTCCGCGGCAGATCGATGTGCCGACCGCCTTCTCCGACTGCCGCAGATGACGAGCCATGACCCCTTGCTCACCGGTGGCATGCGACGACACACCACACCTACTCTATAGCCGGCTGGTGATGGAAACTCCAATGAACACCTCTGCTTCATTCCGTGGCCTCCTCTTGCGGCATGCGTCGGTGCACCGCCTCCTTCAAAACTGGTCGGTGCTGCTGCACTAGAGGTCTTCCACAGAGGCATAAGGGTAGAAAAGTAGCATAGGGTTTGGGCCGGGTTTGTTAGGACCACAACCTCTGTGTTAGATTGTAATCACAAGTTATGATTTAATGGTTCAAGAAATTCACTTGAAATAAACAAGAATCAATCCCCTACCTGAGGTTTTTGGAGAGCCTCCTCACTTGTGGAAGGGGCTTGGTGTTCGTCATCTTCCGTAACTAGCTTCCAAAGATTCCACTCGTATGTCATCCTCCGGTTCAGGGTTTCGGTATCGTTCGTCACCACTCACTGGAACCGGCTCTATCCTCCAAGGGTTTGGCATCTCGGCACTTGTTCAGTACTTCGTTTCTTGGCGAAGCAGTGCCGAGACCCCTCCCCAAGCTACTTATAAATAGGAGAGGGGGAGGGTAAGTAACGATGCTGGAAATTAATGGTGGATCATTAATTAGGAAGATTCCTAATTTCCCAACATTACTGTTACTTAGATTGAAGGGTAAATCCATTTAATGGCTTGACACATCACTATCCCCACACCCCGCTTGTCCGTTGGAGGATAAGAATGAAAATAAAATAATAAAATAATTTTATTCTATTTATTTTAAAAGTCAAAAAACTTAACTTTTTCTATAGACCTACTATGGTCAAAGTGAAGCCTCCCTTAAGCGAATCCTGGTGCTGCAGGTTCAACGGTGCCCTCAGATTTTTAATCTGAGCACCAGTTCAAAAGTTAGAAAAATTATGCTCACGCGTTTACTGAACACATCTTAAAAGAAATTGAATAAATTATTAATATTCACCCTCAACTCATGCCAGTCAAGGTTAGAATATTCCTAAGGGAAAAACATCCCAAAAAACTCAATGGTACTCTTATATTTTCAATCCAATCTACCGTTTAGAAGTTATGGATTTTAATAATAAAATAATTGTCACTTAATTATTTTATTTATGACAAAAAACTGACTTCCATAGTTGGCCCACACCAGACAGTATTAGTATTTTATTGAAGAAAGTATACCCTCACAAGTTCAGCGGTGGTCTCAGATTTTTAATCTGAGTCACCATTCCTGAGTTATAAGAATTTTAAAAATAAAATAACTTTATTTAATTATTTTATTTACGGTTATGCCATTTTGGGGTTTTTCTCATAAGAGGCCTCCGCCGACTAAAATTAAGTCGCGCCTAGGGTAAACCTGCCATCCTGAATGTAACGATGCCCTTGTATTTCAGTTCCGAACAATTGTTTAAGAGTTATTCCACTTTTTCAGGAAAACTTCTTACACACACTATTTAAAGTTTAACAAAACTTCGACGGATCATTCCAGGAACTCCGGGCCTTAGAATTACACGCCGTCAGATTTCACGGTCTTGAAATAATTCCATATAATTAAAAAAAATTTATACGGAAATTCCAAGACATTACACACTACCACAAAAGTTTTGAGATACTAATGGAATATCCAATTCATCAAATCCATAAAAAATACAAGATCGTTAGTTAGACCAAAGAGAATCACAATATATTTATAATGGACATACCTATTCATGAAAGCTGTATTTGGTATATCAAACTCTCAAACTCTAAGATGATGACAACCCGACTGAAGATCAATATTCAAAAACAAATTTCCCCTTTAATTGATCAAACAAATAATCCAAATGAGGAAAAGGATACTTATTCTATACCATTACACAGTTCAACTTTCAATATTACATAAAAAAATAGAGTAAACCTTCTTCCTTCTTGGAAAATAGCACTGGGGATTCCCAATGTGAAACAATAGGGTGAACAAAACCCTTTTGTATTAGGTCATCCAACTAAATCTTGATCTCTTTCAGATCTACTGGTTCCATAAGATAAGAAGGAATCGAAACTAGCTATGTACCTAGAAACATGCCATTTGTAAACTCTACCTCCCTCTCTAGAGGAATATTGAAGATATCATCTGGGAAAACTTTAGAAAAATCCTGTACAACATTGAGAATATCAACAACATAAGAAACTTCATTCGGGATCAACTACAATAACAAACAAAAAACTCATGAGCTATGGGAGGGAAGGTCCTGTAGGTTCCGGGCGCAGCGGAAGCGCATTGGTGGGTTAGACCAACTTTAATTTTAACGTTAAACAATGTTCAATCTGATATCCATCACGATATAAAATGACGAATATTTGGAATAGAACAAAGAACAAAAATAAAAGAAGAGTCCCAGAACCCTTGAGGAGGATCATCATATGTTGATTATAATTAATTTAATTAATGCATAAGAATTACCTCATTGGAATTATTTCTTCGTTGATGTGTCCGGTCACGATTCGGTGATCCATCGTTGCGTCGTAGAATCCAAGTGTAGGATTCCTCTAGCGGTGATCCACATGTGTCTCACGTATCTCCAGACGTCGCCGAAGGGATCTCCGGGTGCTAGCGTGGAAGAACCTTCGCTTGCGATGTCTGCCTTCGACCGCCTTGATCTGGTGGAGGATCTTTCTCTCGTAACTTGAGGGCATTCTTGGTGGAAAGGGAATTCTCTCTTGGATTGAGAGTATTTCCAAATCCGTTGTTTACAACAATGGATCTTTAAAATGTTGGGGTTGCGAGGATATTTATAATCAGGTTTGAGGTTAATAGAGTTATGACAATAAATAAATGCGTTACGCATTTTATTTATTTCATTAACTCTTATTGAAAACCCCCATGTCGAATTATTAATTCCTTGACATGCGCCCATGCTGATTATAATAAATATCATTTAATAAAACAATATTAAATCCTCAAAATCCCAACTGGAAAAACTACACGGCATTTAATAATTAATACACGGCGTGTACTTGTTTTCTATAAAACTACACGGTGTGTATATTTAATATACACGATGTGTACTTTTATTTTCCATTTTTCTCCACCACATTTATTAGACCTTGAGTAATGACTATTTATTTTTTAAATAAATGTAACAGCATTACTCGCTAATAAATATATTATTTCATCCACAATATATTCTCTCGAATAACTAGTGTCAAAATAAATGCGATCAGACATCCTTAAATAATTATTAAACCAAAGTCGGGAATAATATTTATTTAACTTGTTAAATTAATATTTAACTGAGATACATGGACACACTTAGTGTGTGACCCTATAGGCCTCTTTCTCGATGGTATTAGGTTGAGCCTACCTAAAGTCCAAGGTTAGCATCTAGCAACACGCCAAGGCACCCATAGAGAAAGTAGTTAACGCCGCAATGACGTGTCACTTCCTACGAATGCTTACCGTGTAATATAATCCCTTTGTCTCGATATCTCCAATCAAGCGGGTTGCATGCTAGTTCCATCAACCCATGTGCTTGATTATTCTTTCTTTGACTTCCCGGAAATGAACTTGTCCATACCTTACCATGGCCATGGATTTATTTAGGCTATATCAATTCCATCAAAGGGCCTGATATATCTACTTCTGTTATGGAACGGAAGGGACAAATCCTTTCTCGCATTATCTATTAATACGGTATTACTCGTGATGCACCCAACTTATCCTACCTCACTTCGAACAGTGTGTCATCACAGTTTTAGTCAATACATCTAAGTGAAAGAGTTGTAATACCCATTAATAACAATCTTAAAGTTTAAGGACCAATACACACATCCGCAGATAGGAACATCCAATGACACTATGAAATGTGGATTTCCTACTGGCGGGTCTCGTTCTCATAATATCCTCCTAGATATTACCAAGGGTGCACACCATGAGAAGGTGCCTCAAAGTTTTATGAGTCCTCACCCCTAATGACTTGTATTATTTGTGTCCCTCAAATAATATCATCTGGCCATAGAACATACATTCAAGAACAGTGTTATGGAACTTCCGGGTTCTCATCATAGCAGGGATCCGCTACGACCCTTTAATGCAACAGCTGTCCTTAGGACATTATCACATGACATGTCATGCAGAAGAATAATCAAGATGTGATAAGGTTTTTATTTAATGAATAAAGTACAAAGTAGTTGGTTCTAGACCACCAACTCCAACAGACTCCCACTTGGACTAGAGCCAAATGCTAACAACCTTTAACCCGCTAGCTTTCACATGATATTCATGCTTCTGCTGAGATAGGCCTTTAGTCATGGGGTCTTCCACGTTCTCTTACGTGGACACTCTGCTCACTGCAACTTCACCCCTTTGATAGAAATCCCTCAAGAGGTGATACTTCTGGAGTATGTTCTTTGTCCGTTGATGTGACCTTGGTTCTTTTGCAAGAGCCACCGCTACAGTATTATCACAATACAATGTAATGGGATCTTTACTTCTAGGCACCACATCAAGCTCCTGGACAAAGCTCCGAATCCATACGGCTTCTTTGGCTGCATCAAAAGCTGCTATATACTCAGACTTCGCTGTAGAATCGGTGACAACTGGCTGCTTTGAACTCTTCCAGCTCACAGCTCCTCCATTGAGACAGAAAACATATCCAGATTGCGACTTCAGATCATTCAGATCTGTTTGAAAACCAGCATCAGCATACCCTCTGATGACAAGATCCTCATATCCTCCATACACCAGGAACATATCCTTAGTTCTTCTCAAATACTTAAGGATAGTCTTTACAGCAGTCCAATGCTGTTCTCCTGGATCTGCTTGATATCTGCCTACCATGATCAGTGCATAGGCAACATCAATCCTGGTACATAACATGGCATACATGATGGATCCTATAGCCGAAGCGTATGAGATCTTACTCATCCTATCTTTCTCCTGTTGTGTCTGGGGACACATTTTCTTAGAAATATGTAAGCCATGTGACACTGGAACCAATCCCCTCTTGGATTTTTCCATACTAAATCTCTTTAGTATCTGGTCAATGTATGTACCCTGACTTAGTCCAAGCAGCCTCTTGGATCTGTCACGAATGATCTTGATCCCTAGAATGTAGCCTGCTTCTCCTAAGTCCTTCATGGAGAAACACTTGTTCAACTAGTCCTTAACTGACTGTAAGGCTGGTACGCCATTTCCAATAAGCAATATGTCATCAACATATACCACTAGGATGACGACCGCATTCCCATTAAACCGCTTATAAACACATGGCTCACATTTGTTCTTAATGAAACCAAATTACTTTATGGCTTCATCAAATCGAATGTTCCATGACCTGAATGCTTGCTTCAATCCATAAATGGATTTCTGCAACTTTCAAACCTGTTTGACTTAACTTGGTGTCACAAACCCTTCTGGTTGTGTTATATAGACATCTTCTTGAAGGTTCCCATTAAGGAATTCTGTTTTGACATCCATCTTCCAAATCTCTTAGTAATGGTAAGCTGCTATGGCAAGTATGATTCTTATGGATTTAAACATGGAAACTGGCGAGAAGGTTTCATCATAGTCAATTCCTTGATGCTGTTTGAATCCTTTAGCCACTATCCTTTCTTTATAGGTGCTAACTTGACCTTCCATGTCCATCTTTCTTTTGAATACCCATTTGCATCCAACAGGCTTTACATCAACTGGATCATCGACCAGAACCCAAACTTGGTTCTGATACATGGAATCCATCTCAGAATTCATAGCTTCTAGCCATCTTGCAGCTTCTGATCTTTCTACTGCTTCCTTATAGGAGAGAGGTTCATCATTGTCCAACAATAATGATTCACCATCCTCGGTGACTAGGAAACCAAATTTCTCTAGTTCCCTTACCTGTCTTGAGCTCCTACGTAGTACTTGTGTTTCTAGAACCTCTTCCACAGGGACCTGTGGAACTTTTTCCTGTACCAACTCCTGTGTATCTTGAGAATCAACTTCCTCGAAGTCAATATTTCTCCCACTATCCTTCTTGAGGATGTGCTCCCTCTCAAGAAAGACGGCTTGTCTGGTGACAGTTACTTTCTTGTCTTGAGGGTTATATAGGTAATATCCTTTCATTTCCTTGGGATATCCTATAAAGATACACTTCATGCCCCGGAGTGCTAGTTTGTTGCCAGATAAGGCCTTAACAAACGCCTCGCATCCCCATACACGTGTGTGTGACAAAGTGGGTTTCCTTCCATTCCATAACTCAGATGGAATTCCGTTTTCCGCCTTAGTTGGTACTCGGTTTAATGTGTATGCTGCGGTTTATAATGCATATCCCCAAAAGGATAATGGAAGATCCGCATGACTCATCATCGACCTCACCATGTCCAATAAGGTGCATTTCCTCCTTTCACTAACACCATTCCACTGTGGTGTATAAGGAGGAGTGAGCTGAGATAGAATCCTAGACTCCCGTAGAAGATCGATGAACTCTTGGTTCAGATATTCTCCACCTAGATCCGATCGAAGCTTCTTTATCTTCTTACCAAGCTGATTATCTACTTCATTCTTTAATTCCTTAAATTTCTCTAAGGACTCTAACTTATACCTCATTAAGTAGACATATCCATATCTACTCAAATCATCAGTAAAAGTAATGAAGTAAGAATATCCACCTCTATCTTTTACTGGAAATGGTCCACACACATCCGTGTGTACCAATCCTAGAAGCTCTGTGACCCTTTCACCTTGTCCACCAAAAGGCGGCTTGGTCATTTTTCCTTGTAAACAAGCATGACATCTATCAGGTGGTTTTAGCTCAGTAGAGTCTAAATAGCCATCTTGGCAGAGCTTTCTCAAATGCTTCTCATTCACATGACCAAGGCGGTGATGCCATAAATGGGTGATGTATGAGTCATGTGAGTTTGTTTCATTATCGATTGCCAACACTTGGTTTTCGTAATTAAATACATACAAACCAATATTTAAATGTGCCATACCATAACATACGTTGTTCTTATAAAAGAGACAACCCTTATTTCCAAATTTGAAAACAAATCCATCCATATCCAAACAAGATACATTAATTATGTTCTTGGTAACACTAGGCACATAATAACAGTTATGTAAAACCAAAATCATCCCAGTCGGTAATGAGAGGTGGTAGTCACCAATAGACAACGCAACCACCCTTGCGCCACTGGCAGCTCGAAGATCCACCTCTCCTATGGTGATCTTTTTAAATCTACTTGGTTGCTGCATTTGAATACATATGTGAGCCCCACAAGCTATATCTAATACCCAATGTGTATAAATAGAAAGATTTCACTCAATAACAAACCCACCTTTAGCATCCCCACACTTCTAGGTGCAGTTCCTCTTCCAGTGGCCCTGCTTTCCACATGAAAAATACACTGCCTCCCTTTCCTTGCCCTGCCTCTAGATCTTCCCCTTCTTGGAGGGATGGTGCTCGGGGGCTTCAGACCGTTTATAAGTCTTTGGCCCCTTTGCCTTGTCCTTCCTTTTCTTGTTCACCATAAGGACCGCGGGGTTGTCACACCCCATGTCCTTATCTACCTGGTGAATCAAGGTCAGAAGCTTCGATAGACTCTTCTCATTGCCACTCATGTTATAGTTGACAATGAAGCTAGAGAACGTCTTGGGCAGTGATGATAGGATGATATCTGTACACAACTCATCCGGGAATTTAATCCCTAAGATGTCCAGGAGTTCAATGTATCCAATAATCTTGACTACATGAGGACCAGCTGGCGCAGACTCTCCAAGCTTCATGGTAAATAAAGAATTGGAGATCTCATACCTCTCCTGTCTCGCCTTCTCTTGGTAGAGATCTTTAAGGTGAGACATCATGCTATACGCATCCATGTTTTCATGTTGCTTCAAGAGCTCATTAGACATGGCCGATAGTATGAAACACTGGACATCTGTGGAATCATCCATGTGTTTCATGTTGAGAGATAATTCCTCATCACTAGCCTCTTTCCCAAGCACAACTGGAATAGGATCTTCCAGCACATATAATTTCCTTTCGTGGCGAAGGACGACGCATAAACGCCTCTGGCACTCTTGGAAATTGGTGTCGGTGAGAAGGTTTTCTTTTTCGAGTATGGTGCACAATGATATGTTTGAAGTCATTTTCTTGCCGTTTCTACAAATTAATATGAGCAAAGGTTTAGTACTTTATTACAAAAATTGAGACAAATAAATAAATTAATACTTATTAGTCTCCCACTATTTTATCGAAATCCAATAGCCCTCACCATTGACTTCAGAATATTCTGTTGCATGAATATTCTAGTGGCAAGGATCCATATTTCCCTTCGCATTACCCCAGTAGGGTTGGTCAAGCAACTTGAAGGGTTTTAGGTAGGCATTCCAAATGCCAACTGCATTAACTCACAGCTCCTTGATCTGCTGAGTGGACTCCCCAATCCTAAAGTCCTTTTTGGATTTCCTCAACCTTTGCCTCTTGGTCACACCAAGTCCTGCTGTGGCAGTCAACCCTTGATGCAACCAAGTCAAGTCAACCCAAAACCTTGAATTATAATTCCTCGATAATTGAAAGCACCCCAAATATGGTTGGTCAAGCACTTTGAACTATGGTTCGATTCTAACCAAGATTATGGAAGGCTATGCCGACTTAATATTTATTTTGAGGGATTTTATCCTTATACGTAAATTTCCATTTTATTATCTTTTATTACATGCTTGTTAATATTAAGTGGGATATACTTAATTGATTAACCATGTCTAAGATAATATTTACATATAAGCCGATTTTATTTTAGTTTCATCTTGCATGCTCATTTAATTCATTAATTGTGTGATCGTGATAACACACCACCATAAATAAACCATGCAACTGACAGAAATAAAATAAATGGTATGATCATGAGCTTTTCTATTGGTTAGTTTATCTAGCGGTTGATAAACTAACCCAAGACCTAGGGGAGAAACACCATGAACCTTTCGGGTTCGTGTTTACAGCTTTCCACCTGTCCACCTTTGTATTTCCTTGGATTGGTTTCACCTTGGATCCTGACTTGAGCCACCTCCACTAGCTTGGGAGCTCCATCCATTACATATGCATTTATCTCACACGCAGGTGAGGGGTAAAGGGGGTTTTTACATAAAAGAATCCTTGGGTGGGCAGGCCCTACATATTAATGAGGAGATGGCTCGCAGGCCAACAAATTTAATTTAAATAAATAAATTAAAAGAAACCATTCACATACAAAGGTCTCGGTCTAGCTCATGATCATCCATACATGCAACGATATTTATGCATAAATAAAACTAGCATTCAATTCTTTAATCATTCTTGTTTAAGATAAATCACGCTCGAATCAATTAATTTTCTTTAATTAATAAATCCTTTTATCTTAAATCCCTTTTCCGAATTTCCTTGAGATTCTCATCCATCATAATTTTAAACAAATAAATTCATTTAAAATTATCCTTGTACGTAACATGTACCTTGGAGTCAACTCGGTGAATTACCATTTATTACGCATATATTAAATTAAACACACATATATATAAAACACCTATCATGTATTGTGCCTCAGCTTTATGCCTGCACCATGATACACGTCTCAAGGGTTTGTATAATATAATAATAAATTTTAATAAATCTGTGTAATTTGGGTGAGTACACGGTATGTAGTTCTGACTACAGGGCGTGTACTTTTCTTCACCGTCCATCCGAAGTACACGCCCGGGGATAGGGCGTGTTAATGTACTTCAGAAATTTTCGGAGTACACGGCGTGTACAGTGGGACACACGCCGTGTAGTTTCCGCGTTACACGGTTTCCAGCCGGGCAGTCCGTGTACGGAGTACATGACCCAACCCTGACCCGAAGGGACTACACGCCGTGTTCATTGGACCACACGACATGTATTCTGGAAACTGTGTGCCACCTGTTTCTGGTCAACACACGGTGTCTTTAATTCTTAGAAAGTATCCAATACATGGACTGATTTGGCAGATCAGTCAATGCATTGAACCTAGACTACACGGCGTGTACTTCCGAATACATGACGTGTATTCTGGTGTTATAGGGCCAGAAATGTTTGGCTCCTCCGGATGAGTTCCTCTATTTTATTTTAATCAAAATTAAAAGAAAAAATCGTTTCTGTGAGGTGAACAAGAAACGAGGGAGGAGGAATAGATCTCGATATTCATATTTCCAGAATGATTAAACTTGAATTGAAATAACTAAATTATTAAATGCGTAAATTACCAACTAAAAAACTAAATAATTATAATCAACGATATGACCCGCTCTGATACCACTTGTAGGTTCCGAGCGCAGCAGAAGCGCATTGGTGGGTTAGCCCAAATTTAATTTTAACGTTAAACAACATTCAATCCGAGATCCGTCACGATATAAAACGCCGAATATTCGGAACAGAATGAAGAACGAAAAGAAAAGAAGAGTCCCAGAACCCTTGAGGAGGATCATGATATGTTGATTATAATTAATTTAATTAATGCATAAGAATTACCTCGTTGGAATTCTTTCTTCGTTGATGTGTCCGGTCACGATTCGGTGATCCGTCATTTCATCGTAGAATCCAAGTGTAGGATTCCTCTAGCGGTGATCCACACATGTGTCACGTATCTCCGGACGTCGCCAAATGGATCTCTGGGTGTTAGCGCGTAATAACCTTCACTTGAGATGTCTGCCTTCGACTACCTTGATCCGGTGGAGGATCTTGCTCTCGTAACTTGAGGGCGTTCTTGGTGGAAAGGGAATTCTCTCTTTGCTTGAGAGATTTACAAATCCGTTGTGCACAATAATGGCTCTTTAAAATGTTGGGGTTGTGAGGATATTTATAATAAGGTTTGAGGTTAATAGAGTTATGACAATAAATAAATGCGTTACGCTTTTTATTTATTTCATTAACTCTTATTGAAAACCCCCATGTCGAATTATTAATTCATTGACATGCACCCACACTGATTATAATAAATATCATTTAATAAAAAAATATTAAATCCTCAAAATCCCAACTGGAAAAACTACACGGCGTGTAATAATTAATACACGGCATGTACTTGTTTTCCATAAAACTACATGGCGTGTATATTTAATATACACGACGTGTACTTTTATTTTCCATTTTTCTCCACCACATTTATTAGACCTTGAGTAATGACTATTTATTTCTTAAATAAATGTAACTGCATTACTCGCTAATAAATATATTATTTCATCCACAATATATTCTCTCGAATAACTAGTGTCAAAATAAATGCGATCAGACATCCTTAAATAATTATTAAACCACAGTCAGGAATAATATTTATTTAACTTTTTAAATTAATATTTTACTGAGATACATGGACACACTTAGTGTGTGACCCTCTAAGACTCTTTCTCGGTGGCATTAGGCTGAGCCTGCCTAATGTCTAAGGTTAGCGTCTAGCAACACGCCAAGGCACCCATAGAGAAAGAAGTTAACGCCTCAATGAAGTGTCACTTCCTACGAACGCTTACCGTGTAATATAATCCCTTTGTCTCGATATCTCCAATCAATCAGGTTGCATGATAGTGCCATCAAGCCATGTGCTTGATTATTCTTTCTTTGACTTCCTAGAACTGAACTTGACCATACCTTACCATGGACATGGATTTATTTAGGCAATATCAATTCCATAAAAGGGCCTGAGATATCTACTTCCGTTATGGAATGGAAGGGGAAAATCCTTTCTCGCATTATCTATTAATGCGGTATTACTCGTGACGCACCCAACGTATCCTACCTCGCTGCGAATAGTGTGTCATCACAGTTTTCGTCAATACATCTAAGTGCGCGATTTGTAATACCCATTAATAATAATCTTAAAGTCTAAGGACTAATACACACGTCCATAGATAGGAACATCCAATGACACTATGAAATGTGGATTTCATAGTGGCGGGCCTCGTTCTCATAATATCATCCTGGATATTACCAAGGGTGCACACCATGAGAAGGTGCCTCAAATTTTTATGAGTCCTCAACCCTAATGACCTGTATTATTTGTGTCCCTCAAATAATATCATCCGGCCATAGAACATACATTCAAGAACAATGTTATGGCACTTCCGGGTTCTCATCATAGCAGGGATCCGCTACGACCCTTTAATGCAACAGCTGTCCTTAGGACATTATCACATGACATGTCATGCAGAAGAAAAATCTAGATGTGATAAGGTTTTTATTTAATGAATAAAGTACAAAGTAGTTGGTTCTAGACCACCAACTCCAACAGGTCCTACATGACCAGACCTTAGATCCTTCTTTTCCTGAAACACCCATGAGCTCCCATTAGTTGAAAGAAAAGAGACATGATGATGATAAAAATCAACTGTAGCATGAGGAGAAAAAAGGAAATCCATCCTAATGATGACGTCAAATAAATCTAGATGAAGAACAAGAAAATCCTAGACTAACTCCAGATTAGATATTGATAGCACACAAGAAGGACACCAAACCCCTACCGCTTTCCTCTTTCCAAGAGGTGTCACTAACTCTATAAAAAATCACATGAGGTCCATCAGAAGGTTAATAATATATAAAAAATTGAAAAATATAAATGAGGAGACACACCAATATCTAATAAATAAATCTCTACTGAATATGAAATAAAGATAATACCACTCACTATTAATGGACCCACCCACCCACACACACAAACACATATACACCTAAAACTCATCTACTATGTGAATGTACTTCACTATTAAGGCCTATGGTTGGAGCCATATAGGATTAAATACATTTAACTACACCATAGTAGCCTTTAGAGTTAACGATCTCCCACTATATCACGGAGTAAACATAGCCTGACATAAACGCTGCAGATGAACATAACATCCAAAACTATTTCACATATTTATAGGTAAAGGGAAAGAATTCCTATTATGTTTGACCTTGAAACATTGATATAAAGTTAGAGGCACACTATTATATGTTACTGAAGGTTCCAAAGAATCTTGCTACTGAGAGCAACCTCCATCACTCCTATAATGATCCATCCACTTCCTCTTATCTCCTTAGCATGCCAATGAAGTTGGAACTAGGTGGAAGAGAAGGGACAGAATATCCAACATTGCATGCCATATTTATTTATTCTATAACATCCCAATTAACTATCACTACATAGATCAAAATCTTTAGCATAAATATCTGTGATATGAGATATTATTGAAAACCCTATAGGTACTTTTAAACTTTTATCTGGTTATTCATTACAACCTTTTGTTCAAAACAAACTAGATTTTCAAATCAATTGGTGTACATAAGCACAAAATTCTCTCTATACTATAAAGAGAGGAACTCTAGATACTTCTCCATCTTCAATGACTTTGGAAAAAACTGTGGGAATAAGAGAGTCTTAAAACCCTTACAGTTTGAGTCCAAATTTCTATCCACATATACCATTGTATCCACCATTTCTTAATAGGAACCTCAAGTTTGAATGCCATACACTTTTCCTTGATACTATCAGGTGTATTTGGGAAGTAGAATATCTGATCAATATTTTAAATCTAGCGCTCCACCTCTTGAGGTTCATTTTTAACTTTAAAGTATGGTGGATTCTCATGTGAAAAGTCCCTTGATAGATCTCTGTATCCTACAACTTTTGGTTGTACCTCAACAACTACATTATGAACTTGTGGTACATTTGGATTGATAGCACAAACTTCCCCCAAGATATCCTCTATAAAATTATAGTCCATAGGAGGATTTCCTTGAGGATCATCTGCTACACCTTCCTAAGGAACTCATGGAACACATATTAGAGGCATACCACTACACATAAAACCAGAAGAAATGGCCAGACAACAAAGTAATCACAGTTCAAACTAAAAAACCCATAAGGAAAAATTGATATTAAGGTCAATAACTCAAAATTGGAGATATAGATCCCAACATACCATGGTAACTTAAGTCTCATCATGACGAGATCTAGATAGGAACTCACCTCAATATACCTCTCAAGTCCTGAAAATCCTACCTCCCATCTAAAAAATATACCAAGATAATGAATATTTAGGAAAAACCACCTATGATACCAAAATGTGATGAACCTGACCCAGATACCCTCTCGAACTGGCACCCAAACTGAATTTACACATACCTGAAGGGTATTCCTGATCCCCATGGGATGATGTCTAGTACTTGGGGAACAACAACAAATAGATAGAATAATTTCACCCAACATGAAGCAGACAACATGAAATATATAAAAATATAAAGAAAGGAATAGAAAAAGAGAATCTGAATATATATATATATATATATATATATATTATAATATTAATAAAAAAATAGAAGTGAAACAACTGAAAAGGTATAAAAATGATCTCTAAGAGAAAATTCCAACAGCAAAGGAAGAAAAAACTAAAACAACAACTCTAATAGTCTCCATATGATATCATGGTAAAACTCACACCAACTCTCCATCCAACTACCCAAAACTAGCTTACAGAAAACCTCACAGCCTCATTGCGGTGCATTTCCTTTACCTAAATCAAAATACATAAGTAGGTCTACACACCACCGAAGGGGTATATAGGGTGTGAGATAACATGATCAGTATGGTCTCACCCAAGTGTTATATATCAAGTATCTGAACAATAATCTATGCATTCTCAAATTTAAATAAAATAAGGCATGATATACAGTTTATAATTTTTTATCAAAATCATGGAAAAATAGTTTAATTTCCCATTTTTCCAAATTTCTAAATAAAGTTGGCAAATAAATTTCAAATCATTTCATATACATATATCAAAACAGATATATCATTTCAAACCAAATCATGCATCACATATTATATCAAATCTATGGAAGTATAATCCAAATAGTACAAACCAAAAGCATCCCAAATCAGTCGAGAAGCATGGGTAACAACATGCCAAAGATCACACTAGGTCATGATAGCTAGGAAAATATTACCAAAACATATACAATATTGCATACATCAAGCCTCTAGATATATGCATCGAGACTAGAGAGCATAGGAACACCCCAAAAAGTGAACCCCCTAATAGGTCTAACAAGTCCCTAGAACAACAAGCCTAGGGATAAGAGGAAAGACCCTTGAGAAAACCCTCTGAAAGTGGATGATAAATATTACTATACCTTTAAACTAAGTACCCAAAGATTCCCATGTTCTCTATTTTGAAAAACATTTCATCAAAACCATTTCATCAAAACCATTTCATCATATCATGTTTTGAATAGAAATCATAAAACCATTTCATAATTATTTGAAAACCCTTTTCATTTACCAAACTAGGGGAAAACCATATTTGATCAAAAAACCTATTCCACACACACAAATCAAATTAGTCAATATTTACATTTAATTTAATAAAATAATTTATCAAAAAAACAAAGTGATGTAGTTCACCAACACAAGATAGAGATAGAAACACCTACCTCAAAACTTAGGTCACATGCGCCCGCAATGGAATCCACCATAAGAAAGGATTCAAAAATGAATAAAGGCCCTAGAATCAATCAACAAAGATCAAAATCGATACAATTTAACAAATAGGGTTGATATAGAAGAGGATAAAACACATACCTCAAGAACACACACCTATTATACCACAACCAACAAAGGATCAACCCTTAGAACAAGATTGCACAATGAATCTAGAAAATAATAAGAGGAATCAACACTGTGGATCAACATATACAATATAACAATACAATAGCATTATCTTAATCAAGGGAAATGAAGAAGCATAAAGTATATCTTACTTAGAGAGATGAAAAACAACTTCCCTAATGATCCAATGCCAAATGAATCAATCCAGAATGAATAGATGCTCCAAAAATCACTGAAGAATATCTTTAGGATAAGATAAAGGAAGGATGTGGAAGAATGAAATAAAATTTAGCTAATGCAACACCCTTATAGCCTTGTCTATGAAATTTACATGATGTGTAATCCCTTTACACATCATGTAATCCACATGACTCATATACACTGAAAAACCCATATCCTTTTTATTAAAAAATGATCTTTTAACATTACACATGGTGTAATTATTCACACTATATACTCAACTTACAACTTGAGCTTGGTAACCATTACACGTCGTGTTCCCCTTACACAGTGTGTAAATATCCAACAGATAGAGAAAACACCGGATTATTTACAAAAACCTCAAACTAACTCAAGCATTTTCCGATCTTGGGGAGAACCCTGTAAAGAAACTAATAAATTTATACCTATAATCCATTAATTAAAAAAACAAACATCCCTAAACTTTGGTAAATTTTCTTAGAAAATTTTCTCCATCCTCGGGAGTCCTATAACACACCCAATTAAAGAGTAAAATAAACAAAGGGAAGAGAATTACCTGAAATCAGGTAACAAGATGTTATAGTGGGAATAATCAAATAATTATAACACACATCAAGAAGTAAGTTTTGGAAGTGACGATGGAGCTATTTTTATTGAAAAGTAGATATATGTTTTTGAAATTAATATATGTTCAAAATAATTACAGAATGAAAACGATGATTCATCAATTTCTAGTGATATAGAGAAACCTATAACATCTTATTAAAGGATGATAAAGGAGGTTTAGGTTCAAAATATTTGGGGAGAATGAGAAAAGTATATTTAAACTAGAAGAAATTTGAGGAAAAAAACACATATGTAATTGTTTTTACATCTTAAACCAATAAATGTGAATAAAGCATTAGAGTATCAAGACCGAGTTAATGTTGTGAATATATAATTAGATTATATTGAGAAGAATAAAACTTAGGAGTTGGTAACCAAGCCTGAAAATAAGAATGTTATTGGAATAAAGTGAGTGTTTCAAAACAAGCTGAATGAAAGAGGAAAAGTTATAAGAAACAAGGAAATACTTGTGTACAAAGGGTATTCATAGTTTGAAGTAATTTATTTTGATGATGTATTCACACTGGTTTCTAGAATATAGACCATTAAGATATTTATTTATATTATATCACAAAGGAAATGAAAGATATTATAAATATATTACAAGTATGACTTCCTCAGTGGAGAGTTGGAAGAGGAAGTATATATTGAGAAACCTAGTGGTTTATTACGTGACAAAGATGAAATTTATGTATAAAGGTTAAATAAGACTCTATAAGGGTTAAAATAATCCTCATGAGTTTGGTATTACAAGTTATATAATTTCATAATAGAGTTGAGGTTCATGAAAGGAAAAGTGGAAAAAAATCAATACATTAAGGATGAAAATAGGGCATCACTTACTTCTATTATTTATGTATATGATATCATTTTTACTAGAAATTAAGGAGTCTTTGAATATTTTTCCTTATAAATAAATAAGTTGTTTGAAATTTATATTCTTGGATAAATGAGAAAATTTTCGAGCTTAGACATTTCTCAAGAGGAAGATCAAATCATTCTTTCTCAAGTGAAGTATGCTTGAGAAATTTTAAATAAGATTGGTATAGAGGATTCAAAAATGATTTCTAAACCAATATCAGTGAAACAAAAACTATATAAATATGGGAATGGAATGCAAGTTAACCCATGTAAATTTAATAATATTATTAGGAGTTTACTTTATTTGAAATCTTCATGGATGAATATTATATATATTGTTACTTTATTTTCTAGGTATCCGAGTGAACTAAAAGAATATCATTTTATGTATAGAAAAAGTATCCTTATATACATCAGAGGAATAATAGAATATGAATTGAAATATGAAAACAATGGAAATATTAATCTATTTGTATTTACAGATGTAGATTGGGTAGTAAATATAGATGATAGAATGTATAAACCTGATAGGGTTTTCATTTTTGAATGAAAGTGTGTTTGCTTTCACATAAAGAAGAAAATTTATACTTCCCTGAGTAACATTGAATTAGAATATGTGGATGTAACCCAATCCAAAAACTAATTGATGTGGATGAGGATGATGTTGGAATATCTCAAGGTGGAAGTGAAGCTACCACTCCTTGAGGTATATGATAATTAAAGTGCTATAAATTTATCAAAAATTCCCATTCAATATTTAAGATGAAATAAAATTGATATCAAATATCCCTTTATCAAAGATCTTTTAGAGCATAATGTGTTGAATATGGAATTTATTTCAAAAAAGGAGAAAATAGATAATGTGTTCACTAAACCATTTTCAAAGGATTCTTTTAAAAATTTGAGGTTATTTATGGGATTTCAACCCCATTAATCTCAAGTATAAGGTATGGTAAATCTATCCCCTCTATTTTACTTGTTCTTTGGATTTTTTTTCAAAGGAGGATAAATATAATATAAATATCTTATATGTTTTTCCTTTAATTTTATCCATAAAGGGAGAGAAAACTATATGAGAGTTAAATACTGAGATATTTATTTTACATATTTGGAGAGAGATCACTTATTTAGGGGGATCATGTATTTATAAAGAGTTATTAAAAATGGAAATCTGTGCGATTTTCATGTGGGTGTGGGAGTTTTTTTTGAGTCTTATAAAATGTTCTAACATTTTTTCCAAGTATGTATGTAGGAATTCATTTTATATAGGTTTAAAGGAATAATTTGTTAAATTGAAGAAGTATTTATTCTCATTTGATGTATAGTGGTATGAAGGGATAAGAAAATTTTAATTTTACATTGGTATCAAAAGTATTAAGTGATATTAAGAAAAAAACTTTAAGTCATTATTTATGGATAAAATGATATATTATCCAATGTTATTGTTTCTAACATTTAGTTTTATCAAGTAGGATTATAATTATTGAATAATGATTAATTTTAAATAATATTGAGTTTGAAAGTGATTTATGTTACTTGGTTTCTAAAAAAATAAAAAAGGGATATTTTTGAGATGAAGTGATGTTTTAAGAGATGTTGATACTTTGGGGATATTATTGTGACCCAATTTAAAGCTGCTGCGATCTTGGGTTGAAGAAGAATATTTGGAGTGGATATGTTTTTTTAGTTGGATTTTGGTTTCAATGAATAAAAAATTGAAAAATCATATAAAATAATGGATACTATATGAGGTGATGACTTCTTATGTTTTTATAAGTGTTTGGAAAAGGTTTAGAGAAGTTTGGAGTCATGTTGGATCAATTATTGAAGCTACGAGTTTTAGTGAATTTGAAAAAGTTCTTAAATATAATGGACTTCATAAGGTTGATCTTATGAATTTTTAAGTTTATCCCTAAACATAAGTTTGAGAAACTTTTAATTACATAAACTTCTTAAGGTTCATTTTTCTAACTTTCTAAGGTTTACTAAGACTGCATAATGTTAACTCATATGTGAAAAATTAGTAAGGAAACTTCGTAGGGTTGTTTTATAGATATCATAAGGTTGAGACATAACTTCATAAGGTTCATTCTAGAGACAAAGGGAATATCGTAAGGTTGCTTCCTAAACTTCATAAGGTTGATCCATATTTCATAAGGTTAATTTCTATAATTTTTAAGGTTGAATAAGACTTCATAAGGTTCATTTTACCTTTTGAAATACATGATGTGTAGAATTATTACTAAAGGATTGAATCCTACTTGCAGTTTATAAGGTTCATTCAAAGTGAATAGATCAAAAATTTGGAAAAGGGGAAAATCATAAGGATCATTCCTATTTTATAAGTATTATCTTATAATTTTCGAAAATACGATTTCTTTGATAATTAACAGTGTTTTTATAAATTTTAGTGAAATAATTTTAGAATTATTATTTTTGAAAATTCATAAATAATTCAGTATTAATAAAAAATATAATGCTATATATGAATTCATGGATTAAACATCACAAAGGTATTTTTGATTCAAGAAAATGAAGAAGATGGTCTGCACTGTGGTGAATATTTTTGCGCCATAAATGAAGAAAAAAGATGTTATGATTGAGGATAGTTATTTGGTCATGTCGAAATTCATACCATTTCATCATGTGTTTCACCTAGATAAAACCATTTACTAAAATAAAAGAATATGAAATAAGTGAGGATAAGAATAAGAATTTGAGAGTAGTTAAAAATAGATATATGTCTAAATTTTGATTTTAAATTCAAAATTTAAAGAAGGAAATTAATTCTTTTGGAGAATAAAATATTTATAGTAATATGAAAATATTATTGATGATTAATACGAACTAAAGAGAAAATTATAGAGATTATCAAAGATAGAGAATTGAATATGAAGAAGAATGTACTTATTACTATGCAAATAGAATAAGAAGAATGAAGAAGAAACAATACAGTGATAACTTGATAGAAGTATTATCTAGAATAATATAATTTTATTATTGAAAAATAATTTATTTCATTGTATCTATGTGGGATAACTTAAACATAGCGGGGATACTTATTTTTTCATGGTTTCATGGTTAAACCCTTATCATTTTTAATCCACATTATGAAACTAGTGGATCATATTATCTCATGTGAATCTATATCATTTTAAGGATTATACTTCTTATTTTGATTGGTGATCTTTTTAAAAAAATGATATTCCCTTTATGTGTGTATTTGTGTGTGACATAAATCATGTGATGACCCACCCCGATCCACTCAACAGTTTCTGAGTTAGAGATTCTACATGACCTTAGGCATGCCTCTCTATATGCTAGAGGCTATTGACTGCGGTGAGGGCCTAAAACATGAATTAGGGAGACTATTTAAATGATATCACAATAGTCAATAAAAGTAAATAACCAAACAATATTGAAATTATATTATAAAAAATAAATAAACATCCAATCACATATATGGTGTTTTTATATATAAAAAACATCGATATCCCACTAGTTCGATCCCAAATACACAAAAAACCAAAATAAAACACACACACACTGGACTTACTATGAAGACCATTCCTCACACAACCTATCTCCAATACACTCGAGCGGTATCAACCCAATCCACTACATGTCCTATGATTTGACCAAAAGTGCATATATATGGTTTGCATGCACATCAAGATTCCAGTGGAGGGTGTGAGTATATAACTCAATATGGTCTCACTAAGACCCTTAATTTATGTCTTCATATTGATGTGTAATAATGAGGAAAATAAGTAAAATAAGTGAACATGATTGCTAAGTCTTTATGCACTACCTAGACCTCCATGACACTTGATGAGATACACATGCCATTTAGGATATCAGGTGCTAACTAGGATTCCTTGATCCTGACTGTACCTACTTCAATGCCATTCCAAAAATCTAATTTTTTCCTTATTCTATTGATCCCATAACTGATGCACAACCCATACCCGAAGACTCAGGGTGTGGATATATCCAAAACCTCAAAACAATACCTAGAAAAATTAAGCACAATCATACTTCCATAAGCCTCAAACCATCCCTTTTTACTCACGAGAGGTCCATTGGTCTCATCTGGAATTGTACCATGACCCATACCCTAGGGAGGACCTAGACCCAATCCTATATAAGGAAAGAAAAAATTCATACACACCAAATTAAGACATGCATGGAAAGGTCCTCAACCCAATACCCAAAGGAAAATGGCTCGATAATCACACTGAACCATACCTGTATACTCTTGGGAGGTCTAATAGGAAAATTAAATATGGACAAGTCCTAAAATCCATCATAAAAATCACTGATTGATCCCAAGGCTCCAATCTCTTAAGACCTATCCCCTCATCACAATACATCTGAACTAACTCATCAATACCATTAAGAATCCATCACCCAATAGTGACATCATAGCTTAAAGGCTCCTCCAACCCAGACCCTGAGGTCTGGTATAACCTCACCAAGCCCCTCTTCACTCCTGGTCTCACTAGCTTGGGGATTTCCCAATCCATCGCATTCTACTTGACCCCGAACTCAATAGGAGAGGTCCAACAACCAACCAAAATTCCCTTAGAATTCATATAATAATTCATATAGGAATCATCTCACTCCAAGATCACATCAAGACTTGCATCCAACCTCAAGAGGGAGTTCCTATTTACTCACAAGGCTTGCATTTGTCTCGCCCAACATCACTCGGCCCCAAGAATCTCATGTATTATCACTATCCATAGGAACCAAAACAAGCCTATTAAATATCTCATATCAAATCCTAATACCTCACAGAGGACACTCATCGATTCACTTGAAACCCTTTCCCCTTGGTGTTACTTTCTTTTGGAAATCCTGATTCACCAAAGTTCTAAAGAGAATATAATCTAAGAATAGTTATCCTAGCTCTATCCTATATCATTTACCCAGGGAACTCTTAGTCCCTAAACCCCATACCCAAATACCATGAAAAATGTATGAATGCATGATAATGCATAGAAAAACATATGAAATTGTATTATAGGTTCCACCTTCTTAGAACATAGAGTTAACCCCTCACCAAGCTCCACCAAGCCTCGTTTAAGACAATAAATACCTTACCATGATATTGGGAACCAACCTCATTCTAAGAGTAACCCAAAATTAATTATGAAAAATTATAATTAATGATTCCATTTAATTTAAATAGGAATAAATTCCTAAAAACTCAATGGGAATCATCCTGTTGCTAAAACCTTGAGACCCATTGTGCGATCCACTCTTGGAATATACTCGAACCTAAGAAATAAAAAATACCTAAGTTAGATTCCCATTATAATAGATTATTTCTCCCATTTTTTTCTAAAAACCCTAGGAAAAACCATATAGTGACATACCTTTACCAAAACTGATTCCAAAAACATGAAGATAATGTCCCAGCTCCTCCTCTATGAAATTTGAGAAAAATATCCATTGATTGGGACAATTTCTACCATGATCTATTGAAAATAATTAAGAAACCCTTGAGAAATCAATAAGTATAAAATCTAACCCCAAGAAACCAATAACATAAGAATAATAGAGGAGGAACACACCAAAAATCACGACTAAAAACCACCCCAAATCAAGGGGGAAGGAGAAAGAAAGAGAGGGTGAAGCATTGAAATTAGGTCTCTCCCTGTGCATGCTTTTTCCATTAAGAAAAAATGAGTTGAGCCCTATTATTTAAAAATAGATGATGACCCTTTAATGTTGTGGACCATTAGTTCACATCATAAACCAATCGAGTAGGAGAAACCCTGCTACAATGTTCTAAAAACTCAATCCATGAATCCCTTCTTCACAATGTGAGCAGTCTGCAACAACTCCCTACTACAACTTGACCACTCTGGCTCCCCTATGATGCTCACCTGAACCCTTGGGGTACCCACTAAACCTTAAAACAAATCCAAAAATAACTTCTTAGGATGTTAAAACCTTTTAGTTCCTAACCTGAGTCTAGGTAATCAAATGAAGCATCCACCAAAAATAAAAATTTAAATTCCATCTAAACAAAATGTCCTAGAAATCTATGGGTCATTAAAAATCAATGAAATAAATTTAATTGGTGGAAAAGGTTTTTTCAAGATAAAACTTAAAAAGGCATTTAAATGACTGATTTGAACACCTCTCAGTGAGCTACCATTCCCTTAATAGTCAATAGAATGTTTGGACCATAGAGAGAAAGTATTCCTATATGTTTTTATAATTATTAAAAAATTTCTATTATTAATATTGAAAACTATAATACATTGATCAATAGTTATATTCCCACATTTTATGGAAAAAATTTCTACATATATAAATATCAGATGTTTCCTTATATTTTATCAATATGTTTGGATGTTCTAGAAGCTGTAACTAAAATATTTATTCATCGCACCGAAGGCATTTCTATGAAAAAAATAGATAGAAAGAACTTGGAAAATTATGGACATGCTCAAAATTCTAGTCTTTTGACTCTTTCAAAGAAGGATTTTCTTAAGGTTAAATTAATTAAGATAATAAAGGGAATATATAATATATTATAAAATATCGATAAAGGAAATAAAAAGGTTAATCAAGATAAAATATAGGTTTAGAGGTTGAAGTATGAACACCTTAAAATGATATAATATGAAACCAGGTGTGTATTTTTCACTAGATTAAATAAAATTTTGAGCATAGTTATAATTTTTTTGAAAATATATATGATAATATGGTTTTATAGAAGATATCGTGTATTTATCTTAACATGTTGGATGATAAAGCTCTAAACTTGAAGAACGTTATCCAAATACACTTATTTTGCACGACTTAAACAACATTATTATTGCATATAAAATGTGTAAGGGAACTATTTCAAGAAAAAGTCCAATTATGAAAAGGAAATTACCATTAAATCCTTGATATTAGAGAATTATAATAATGAATTTGATAAAAATGAAGTTGTTTTCTCAGATTCATAAGAAGATATTGAATATAAATTTAACAAAATCATGTCACTAATCTTTATAAGTATAATAAGTGGAAAATGATATTTTAAGGGTAATATTCCACTAAAGTGGTTCAAGTATGGATCCATTAGTCTTTATACAGAAAAATCTCTAAAGTTGAAAAAAGAATAAGCTAGTGAAAATGAGTAAGAGAGGCCAATGAAATCCTTTAAAAATAAAGCTACTAAATTTAATAAATCAATGTGTTTCTTCAATAGGTAATATTAATAATTTATATAAACACAAAATAAAAACTTATTATAACATTTATATTATTATGAGAGTATTTGTGAAGATGAGGAAGTTGATGAAAACTAATAGATTTATGTAGTGAATGAGGAAGAATTCACTAGTGATGAAAGTCATGTTCCTAGAAGTGAATAAGAAATTGAAATAAAGTTTATGTTTAAGTGATATCTCAAGGAATGTATTTCAAAGATCCCAATTTTAGAAAATTATATCAAGAATTTGAAGAATGATAATAAATCTTAAATAAATAAATAATCTATTCATATTGAATAAGAATCAATACCGTTGAAAGATATTGACGACTAGAAAGAATTTATTGTTGAAGGTAAGGATTTAAAATTTAACATGAAATATAAAGTTAAAAATATGGATATGTATGTTGAGACTATCCAATAAAATTTGATCGTTTTTGAGAAAGAACTGGATATGGAAAAATCAATCTTCCTAAATTCTTTTCATGAAGTTGGTGAAAGTTCAAAGAAGAAGATAATGAAAAATGTTAAATTCTCATAGATTTATTTGGCCCAATTAAAAAATTATCACATTAAAAGTGTGAGAAATATATTTTAAATTTTATTGGAAATTTGGATTTTAATACACATGTGAATAAGATCGTTTTTTTTGAAAAACAAAGTGATTCTTAGAAATATATAAACTTTGGGAACATATATTTAAATATAAAAACTATTAAAAATTGTAATTTGACTAGGAATTGAAAGAATCCTTGATAAAATAAGAATATTTTGGGGGTCTAACAAATTATTTTTTCACTAAAAAGAACCAATATTTATGGTCAAAAGAAATAAAGAGTACATGTGTCAACATTTGGAAAAAAATATATTTAAAGAAGGATATATGCCTTTTATTAATACTTTTTGCATTATGAAGGGTTTGAGGGTATGGTAAGAAATGTTTTTGTTTAATTACAAAAATTCAAGGTCTATACCTAATCATTAGGTAATTAAATGAATTAAATAAAATATTTCATCACAAAACATTCCCAATACCTTTTAGTTTTATAGTTTAAGATATTTAGGAAAAAACATTAACTAAAAAAACTCATATTTTTTCAACCAATGAAATTTTTTCCTTTATACTATGTGAGTAAACACTTAATCCATAAAAATAGTTTAAAATAACCAATAAATTCTTCTCATAAGATAACCTTATAAAGAAATCTTATATATTAATTTTCTTTATAACCCATGGAAATGGAAACATAAGAAATGAATTAGATCTGATGATCAATATGGGTAAACATAATTAGTAACAATCAATGATCATAAGTGAGAATAAGATGAGTATATGGGTATAATCAAGATAAATAAAAAATAATACCCAAAAAAAAATATATCATAAAACATGTATCTATAACTATGAAACATAGAAATATACCATCAAATGATCAAACATTTAATATATAATAAGAAAAAAACATGATTCATAAACATGATCCATGAAATATAGGAAGGAAAGTTTCAAAATCATAAACATGAGGTTTCTTATATTTTTAAAATTGGATACCCACAATAATATTAACATATAAAATTGTGAGTATATAGAAAAACCATCACAATCACCCTTTATGAACCTATCTACTTTATAACCTTTTCACAAATATAATTTTTAGTAGAGTTACTTTCCATCACAATCACCCTTTTTGAACCTGGATACTTGCTAAAATATTTGAAAAACATTTATATCTCCTAATATATATGCATTTAACCAAATAATTGGAGGGATATATAGGTCCCACCCATCTTATAATACATATAGTTATGTTCCACATGAAAAACAATCATCATATCATAAAATAACCCAAAGAGAAGAAATGGGTTTCATGACATTATCAAATGGTATCTCATAAAATAACTTCAAAAATAAAATCAAATGATACCAAAATTTGTTAACCCAAATGAAATACATTATAATATCACATATAAGGTGAATCATGAAACAAAAATCCATTGGAGGTGAATATTTTATAGATCGAGAAGAAATAGGAAGCAAAAATTTTAAAAAAGAATTTATTTAATACCCCTATAAATTATTTGTAGAAAAGAGTTTAAAATCAATTGAAAAGTATTTTTTATAAAGGTTAAAAGATAATTTTAAAACATTATTTCTGGAAATAAATAATCTTGAAAGAATATTTTTCTTGTATAATAAAATGTGGGTCAAAATATAGAATATAAGGGCTTAAAATTAAAAGGCTTTTATAACAAAAAAAAACACTTTTATTGAAAACCACTTCATTTTAATATTTGATAAAACATAATTTTTAACAAGAGATAATGATAAAAAATGGATAAAAATATAATTTTTTTCCAAATAATAAATAAAACTTTGGAATAAATTAAAAAAATAATAACTTTAAATAGAATGTTTAATTAGAAAATACAGGAATTATTCTTTACTATCTCATACTTTACAAATGAAATCATCATGGATGAATTAATGGATATAAAAAATAACTGCATCAAAAATAAGAAGGTTTTATAACATAATATCATTATAGGTATGATTAGAAGAAACTTATAATGAAAAGTTTCAATAAAGAGGAGTATAACTCAATTAAAGGAAATTGAGTTATCAAAACCCTTATGGATTTAGTATTCCTTGAATAAAAAGTAATTGGAAACTTGTAAATCATATGAATATATAAATCCAATGAATTAAATCATTGAGTATGGGAAAATATTTTATTTGTTAGTATATACGCCATAGAGATAAAAAATTGGTTCATAACATTAAAACATGTCTTAATGAAGAGAAATTGAGATAAAAAACCCTTACAGCCTTTGAAACATTCTAATAAAAACCACTTGAAATAGGGAGAGATTGAAATTGAAGTTTAAATACCATAAATAAGTATAATAAATGATATTATATATCCAAAATTCAGTATACATACCATTTAAATGAAATTTGGTGCATAAAAAATGTGTCTCAAAGAAGAAAATTTTGAGACAAAACCCTTATCTTGGTCCTGATCTATTATTAATTTTCACCAAATTTCCTAAATAACTAAATTAAATTTATTAAAAAAATTTATAATAACCTTATTCATTAGTTTAACCATTTATTATTCTCATTTATATGCATTTTATGTGTATATATAATAGTTATTTCTTATCTATTTTCATTACTGGTTGTAATTAATCTTTATTTCTTTAAAATAGTTTCAAAAAAATGGTGTTGGTATGTATTATTTTTATAAATTATATAAATATTATATCATATAATATACTATAATATGTGTTACAATATAGTTTATAAATTTTTAATTTCATTCCATGGTAGTTTGGGTTAAGATCTATGAGGTTAAAATCAGTGACGAGCTTGTTTCAGTGTTTCTTAATGAATGAAGGGTGATTTCATAATTAATGATTTTAATATTCATGTATCATTTCTAGAAAAACAATTATTTAAATATTTATATCATATTATACCATTAGTTATATTTTCAAAATCATTCATGATATAATTTTATATCATTGTTCAAGAAGGTGGTCAAACCGACCCAAACATGAACATACCATGATTAATGGATGATTATGAGGTGATTAAGTTACAATATCATTATATGAGTAGTATAATGATATAATTTAGTTTTTATTAGTGTGATATATAATAATTATAAGGAATTAAGATAATAAGTGATGTATTCAAAACCATTTCATAGTATGAATAAATTGTTTTCCTCTTAGTTCATTTGTTTAAAACAGTTAATTTTATAATGATTGTTTACCATTAATATCATTAAAAGTATTATTAATTTTTTATTACCATAAAATTATTAACATAATAAAAATAATATTTATCCTTTTAAAACCATTCTTATTACCACCCATTTAAGGTGGTGATGAAATGAAAAATAGAATTCAATTGTCCTATGGAGGCGGTAGTCCACACATACGCACGTATGATGATTTCATTTTCTATAGAATGAGGAAAAAGATTAATATATTTTTTATAATTTCAGAATATAAAATATTTCATAAATATGATATTTATAATTTAACTTATCTATTAGGAACATCCCTATATAGTGGTGAAGTAAAATGAAACATGTTGCGTTGTGGAGGCGGTATTCCGCACAACACACAATTCACATTTTCATTTTTATTAATGGAAAAGGGGAGGGTGGTTAAGGATTGTACCATAATTATAATTACATAAAATTATAATAATTATAATTATGTTATCACTATAATATGGTGAAAATAAATTTTAGGAAGAATAAAGGCACATAAAGAAATATAAAAATAAAGAGAGGTTAAGAAGTTATACCTCACTTCTTGGATTATCTTTTTTGAAAAGGGGATAAGACTTTGATGGATTATATTTTGAGAATAAAAAACCTTTTCAAAGTGGATAGGAGTGCGGAGGAGAATATTGGTTATATTTTTTTCTGAAATAATTTGGCTTCTTTTAGGTTAAGTGAGGGTAGAAGAGCCCCATTTATAAGTGAAAATGGATGAGATTTTTGTAAATACCCAAAAGTGTTCAACAATGGGAAGTCAATATCAAGTAAATTGGATCCAAAATTAAAAAATAATGGATATAATATGTGATAAGGTTAATAAATTACCCAAACAGACATTCCCACACATGTTTTAATTATCTTTTGGGTATTTTACTCATAGTTTTTTAATTTTACCTTTTTAACTTTTACTATGGTAACTAGTTTGTACCTAGGGTAACTTATCCTTTATGACCAAAGCGAAAATGAACCTTGTTACATAATTTAGAACTACTGATTCCAAATTTTAAATCCATTTTACTTGATTATGTTTCTAAAATTGATAAAAATTATTAAAAATAAAATAAATGTATAGTGTATTGAAATATTTTTTTGTAAAATATAATTTAAGTTCTAAAATGTAAAAAATGGGCTTGTAAAATAAAAACAAAAATTTTAAAATTATAAATTAAATTATATAATAAATTTTTGGTCATATTATTATTTTTAATTAATTTACAATTCATACTTATATATTAATAATTTCATAAGGGTCATATTATTCGTAAAAGCGATATTTTGCACTATTCCCCTAAAAATAAATCTTTTTAGAAAAATACCAAAAATTAATATTAATAAAATATTGACATGATTAAACTAAAAATTATTATTTTAAATTTAAATTTCAAAATTTATTAAATTAGACTTTGAATAAACATACAATATATTAATATTTTTTTTAAAATGACCTTTTTAAACTTCAAGGGTTTTTAATTTTATATCATATATATTTCTAAATAATTGAATATTGATATATTAGTTTTTAAATATTAATATTACCTATTTTGGTAACATTTTAACAATTATTAATTTAATTTATTAAGGTAAAATACAATACCTTTTTTTAAATAGTTCTTTAAAAGAAAACCTTTTTAAAATATTAATCAAAGAGAATAAAAATATAAAATTATTTTAATTGATTATTATCTTTTTATATACTAATGATTTTATTATTCATGTATTTTTAATATGTTGTGATTCATTTTAGTTAGGTGTTATGTTAGTTCAGTGTTGTGTGTGACACTAGATATTGAATATAATATTAATTTAAAGGACCTAAAATCTTGGTTCATTAAATTCTAAAACCCTTAAATAAATTTCATCCTTGAAATTTTAATTTTTACCCACTAATGAAAGTAGGAGAGGGTATTATTACCATATTTATTATTCTAGATATAATTTCCAATGTGAAATCTACCTTACTATCTCAAGCTAGATCAACATTATATTTCCCTAAACAACATTGATTGTTTATACCCTAATCCTATATTATTTAGAGTATACCTTTCCCAAAACCATTTGAATCTCAAAGATATTAAAACCTATGAAAATTATATATTCCTAAAAAATTTACTCTAATATTTAACGAATAGTTTATAAAATCACACACTAGTTAATATAGTTTAAAAAATTAGATAAACTTCACCAAAAATATCATGAATCAATTATCAATCCCAAGGTTACCTATATTATTTAACATACTTCTTCAAAATCAATAAACTCTTTGTTACTTCAACCTAAAGTATATATTAAACCTAAGAGGTGTTCATACCTTAATCATTTGTTGTTAAATATTTATCCCAAAAAATATAACCTTGTCATAAAATCACTTTTAAAGGTCTCTAATTCCATTTAATATGAGATTTAATACCTTTAAAGAATAAATAATAAAGAAAAATATATATATGATTCACATAAAACTTATAACATCCAAAATACCATTGATAAATATAACTCACTAATGAAAATTTCTATTATTATTAGAACTTTCTTTCTATTATAGTATCAACCTCACTACCTTAGTAAAGACTATGAAACTTCCATTTTATATCATAAGGGGAATATAATAAGATTCTAACCCATTTAATTATGCTACCTTATTCAGTTATAAGACATAGTTGTTTTTTAGATATATAACATTCTTCGATTTATCTTCATGACACTATTTAATACAAATACTAAAACCAAAATGGTTATGATAAAATCCAAAATAATCAAAGTATATGAATATGAAAGATCAATACTAGGATGTAACCTTTGATGACACCTTTATTTTAACTTATGATACTTTCATTTAAAATATGCCCATGCTTGGTTAATTCTATAAATCTCTTAGATCTAAATAATTTACTTTATGTTGGGTTCTCTCATAATTATTAACTTAAAACATTAATGTAATTAGAAAATAAATCCTTCATAATGGTTTATAAAGAGAAAGTGATTGACCAAAGCATATCACCCAGGATTTTCTAGCCAAGTGTGAAGTTAATCCTCTTTATCATCCACTAGGTTATGATTGAGTTAATACCCAACACACCCTCTTTAGGGTTATTAACCAAAGGAAAAACTATGCTAGATCCGACATCCAGTTTCTAATATCTATACAGGGATTTATTTTCTAGTAAAACCATATAGTCTATACTTTACAAAAACATCAGAATGGTATAATATACTTAGAATTATCCATTAGATGTATTCCTAGGGTTTTAAATAATGTTCTCTTATCCCAATTCCCATAATATTACCTCATCTGACCCAAATTGTTTTCTATACCTTTGAAATTATAATCAACCTTAAGGTATAACCCTTTTATGACATTTATAACTCACAATTTATACTAAAAGGATATCATCCTAATTTCTAAAGTTATCTATAACCTGATTTGATACCAACTATGATGACCTAGACATAATAGTCCAGTAATTACATGACTTAAAGAAAATATTTCATTACAATGAATTCCCAATACCTTTTAGGTTTAGAGTTTTAATGAATTGGGACAAAACATTAACTAAAAAAACTCATGTCTTTTTCAACTAATTAACATTATTCTTTTCTACTATGATAGTAACCGTTTTATCCATAAAAAGTCTTCAATATCTCAAATAAATTATTCTAATAAGATACCATTTTTGACACATATTAAATATTACCTTTATTTATAACTTGGGTAATTGGAAACATAAGATATGGGTGAGATTAGTTTCTCAGCAAGGGTAAACATAAGTGATAACAATCAATGATCATAAGTGAGCATAAGATGGGTATATGGGTATAATCAAGATGAAAAAGAAAATCATACCCCAAAAAAATTTAAATAATAAACATACATATTTTAGCATGAAATATAGATATATAACATAAAATGATCAAACCTTTACCATGGAATAAGTAAACAAAACATAATATATTGATCATTAGCCATTAAAAATAGGAAGGAAAGTGTCACAATCATAAAAATAGGATTTATTATCTTTGTGAACCTAGATATGAACCAACCTATTCATTCTAAATTCCATCATACTCACCCATTGTGAACCTAGTAGTTTTATAATTTTTTCACACATAAATTATGAGTAGAGATACAAATTATTACACTCAACCCTTTTTAAACATAGCTAATTTCTAACTTGTTTAGATAATATTTATATCTCATGAGATATAAGACTTTACCCAATTATTTTAGAGGGAAATATATATCCCACTTATCTCATAATATATAAATTTATGCACAAATTTAAAAAAAAATAACATCCTAAAATAACCCATAGAAATAAAAATGGGTTTCATGACATTATCAAATTAAATCTCATAAAATATATTCTAAAATAAAATAAAATGTTACCAAAAATTGTTCAACAAAATTAAATAAATTATAAGACAACACATATGGTTAATAAAAAAACACAACTAAATTGGAGGTAAATATTTTGGAGATTTTGATGAAACTAGAAGTAAAACTTTTAAAAAAACACTTCTTTATAACCCTTTTAAATTGTTTATAAAATGAAGTTTAAAATCATTTATAAAATATTTTTCCTAAAATTTATATGATACATTTAAAAAATTATTTATAGAAATAAATAATCATTAAATAATATTTCTATTGTATAAAAAAATGTGGGGAGATGATAAAATCTAAGATCATTAAATTAAAATACTTTGATATAAAAAAATATATACTTTTGTCGAAACCCACATAGTTTTAAGAGTTGATAAATTTTTTTTTTAAAAAAGGGGTAATGATAAATATGTGGGTAAAAATAGATAAAAACATAATACATTTCTGAATAAGAAATGAAACTATGATGGAAATGAAAAAATATGAACTTGGAAAGGAAAGGTTCATTAGAAAATATGATAATTATTCTTTGAAATCTCACATTTTATAAATGAAATAATCATAGAATAATACATGGATATAAAACATAATTACCCATAAAAGATGAAGTTTTTATAAAATAATATCATCATAGGTATTATTAGAACCAAATAATGATAAGTTCAAATAAAGAGGATTATAACTCAATGAAAGGTAATTTAGTTATCAAAACCCTTATAAATTTAGTAATCTTTGAATCAAAAGTCATTAGAATCTTGAAAATAATAATCATTTATAAATAAAATTATTTATATCATTAATTATTGAAAAATAAATTCTTTTTCTATATAGAAAAAATAGATATAATAAATTGTTTCATAACATTAAAACATGTCTCAATGAAGATAAATTGAGATGAAAAACCCTTACGACTTATGAAACGTTCTAATAAAAACCCATTGAAAGAGGGAGAGATTGAAATTGAAGTTTAAAAACCATGATTAAATATAATTCATGATATTATATATACAATAGTTTTTATACACACCATTTAAATGAAATTATGAGGATAAAAGAAAATGTTTCTCAATGAAAGAAATTTTGAGATTAAACTCTTACCTTGGTCCTGATTTGTTATATAATTGCACCGAATGTCCTGAATAATTAAATTAAGTTGATTAAATACCTAACCAGGAGCCTTATTTAACACTTTAACTATTTATACTCCCAATTTATAATCATTATATATATATATACATTAGTTACTTTTTACCTATTTTCAACATTGGGTGTAAGTAATATTTATCGCTTTGAAATAGTTTCATAAAAATGGTGTTATTATCTATTATTTTTACAAATTAAATACCTATTATATTATCTAATCTATCATAATATACATTACATGATAATATATAAATATATAATTTCATTCCATCGTAGTTTTGGTTATGATCCATGCGGTTAAAATCAACAACGACCATGTTTTAGTGTTTCTTAATGAATGAAGACTGATTTATTAATTAACGAGTTAAATATTTATTTATAATTTATAGAAAAAACAATTATTTACATATTTATATCATATTATACCTGTAATTAAGTTTTCATAACCATCCATGATATATTTTCGCAATATTTTTAAAGTAGGTGGCAAAACTAACCCAAACATGAACATACCATGATTAATAGATGATTATGAGGTGATTAAGTTAAAATATCATTATAATGGTATAATAATGATATAATTTAGTGTATATTAGTGTTTTATATCAAAATTATGATTAATTATAAGAATAAGTGATGGATAATAAACAATTTCATAGTATGAATAAATTGTTTTCCTCTTAGTTCGCATGTTTAAGATAATTAATTTTATAATGATTATTTATTATTCATAAAATTAAGAGTATTATTGAATTTGTATTAACATAACATTATTAATATCATAAAAATAATATTTATCCTTTTAAAACCATTCTCACGACCATACATGTAACATGGTAATGAAATGAAAATAGAAATCGATTATCCCATGGTGGCGGTAGTCTACACATATGCATGAATGATGATTTTATTTTCCATAGAATGAGAAAAAAGATTAATATGGTTTATTATTTAAAATATAAAATATTTAATAAATATTATAATTATATATTAAATTCCCTATTATAAATATCCTTGTATATTGGTGAAGGAAAATGATGTACGTTGTGTCTTGGAGGTGGTATTCCGCATAACACACAATTCACGTTTTTGTTTTTTAATGGAAAATTAGAGGGTAGTTAATGATTGTATAATCATTGTAAAAAAATAAAATAATAATATTTTTTTATTTTATCAAAATAATACAATTTTAAAAAAAATTATGAAGAATAAAGACATACAGATAAATAGAAAAAGAGGGGTCATGAACTTATACCTCACTTCTTAGTTATCTTCTTTACAAAGGGGGTTAATCCTTTGAGAGATGATATTTTGTGAAGAAAGAAACTTAATTAAGGTGTATAGGAGTGATTTGGATAGTATTGGGTATATTTTGGGCCAAACTAATGGGTTTTTAGTGTGAGGTGAATTAATGAGAGGAGAGCCCCTTTTTTAAGTGAAAATGGATGACATGTTTTTGTAAATACCCAAAAAGTTTTAATAATAGGAAGTCACTATTAAAAAATTGGCTCTAAAATTAATAAATAATAGATAGAAGAAGTGAAAAGGTTTATAAATACCTCAAATACACATTCCTACACATGTTTTAAACATGTTTTTTTGTCTTTTACTCATAGTATTTTACTTTTAACATTTTTTCTTTTAACATGGTAATTAGTTTTTTCACATGATAACGTATCCTTTATTACCCAAAATAAAATGGTTCTTATTACATAATTTGGAACTAATGATTCAAAATTTTAAATAAAATTTATTAGATTCAATTTATGAAAGTGATAAAAATTAATTTTAAAAAAACTAAATGTATAATGAATTATTTTTTTTTAATAAATATAAATTATGTTCTAAAATGTAAAATATGGGGTTTGAAATTAAATACAACATTTTTAAAATTATAAATTAACTTATATAATACATATTTTTTATTAAAAAAGGTTTCCTTAATTTACCATTCATACTTAAATACTAATAATTTCATAAAATTCATGTTATTTGTAAAAAAGGTATTTTTCATTATTCACTTAAAAATGAATATTTTTAGAAAAATACAAAAAAATCATCTTAAGATAATATTGAAATGATTAAACCAAGAGTTAATTTATATTTTTCAAATTAAAATTTTAAAATTTTAAAATTATATTTTAAATAAATATTCAATATAATAATAAACACTGCTTTACAAAATGACCTTTTTAAACTCCAAGGGTTTTAATATTATTTAATATTTATTTATAAATAATTTAATATTGATATATTAGGTTTTAAATATATATATTATATATTATGATAAACTTTTATCCATGATTAATTTAATTTCTAAATGTAAAATAAAATACCCCTTTTTTAAAAGGTTCTTCGAATGAAAACATTTTTAAAATATTAATTAAAGAGAATAATAATATATAATTAGTTAAATTTATTATTATCCTTTTATCTACTAATGATTATATTATTTGTGTGCTTTTAATATGCTATAGTTCATTTTAGTCAGGTGTTGCGTTAGTTCAGTGTCGCATGTGACACATGATATTAAAGATAATATTAATTTAAAGGATAAAAAATATTAGGTAATTATAATTATTATGAGCCTAAAATATTTGGGAGATATAGTTTGAGGGATATTAATCCTTATCAAAGAAGAAAAATTCAGAAGCAACCTAAAAATATTGATTTAAGATTGAGAATAAAGTTCAACCATTGGAAGATATTTGTGAATCATGTGACCATCCAGATCACAATACAAAATATTTTCTCACTATCCTATAATCCCAGTACATCATGATATTTAATACTCTAAAGTTTCAAAAGAATAAGGATAAAGGTAAGGAAAATTCTTTTTTTATCAAATTTTCACTTAAAGATTCAAAAGGATAATTATAATGTATTCAAGATTGTGTATGTTATTTATATATGATAGAAGATTTTAATCTCTTGAAATATGTTGAAATGTGAAAGGAAGTCTTAGTGAACTTTTTAAATCAGGGGTCACTTAAAATTAAAGGTATTGGTTTAGTAGTGATCAGAAAAGGGAAGTTAAAATATAAGAGCACTTTATATATTGATGAGTTAAATCATAATCTATTAAGTGTATCTTATCCATGTGATAAATTTAATAAAGTTTTATATAGAAGGATGGATTCTATATAAAGTTTTTTAAAGATATATGTGTATTTACAAGAGGATAAAAAATAAGGGGTAACCTATTTCTGGTTATAGATGCTAAAAATTCATACCACCTAAGCTTGAAAGAAGAAAACCAATTGTGGAATCAAAGAATTGGTTATCTTGGACAAAATAAAATGGGAAATATTATTCGTGGAAAGAATATCCATGATATTTCTATGCTAAAAAGAGAGACAAATTGAATGTGCTATACATATAAAAATGATAATATTATCAATTCTCCTTACAAGAAAGTTGAGATTCAAACATATTATTCATTATATATTATCTGTTCTGAAATTGGTGGGACTATGAGGAAGTAATAAACAAAAATAGATAAGGATTTTATTTCATTCATTGATTACTTTACTCATATCACTTTTGAGAAACATGGTATTTATTATGAACTCAGATAATATTATACACTACAACAAACTGGTGTTGTTTAATAGAATAATATAATTTCTATGTTGATGACTCGAACCATGTTAATAGATCATGATACCTCTTGATATTTCTAGATATTATAAATTGGTACAACAGTTCACATTTAAAATTATTTTTTTTATATAAATTTTTTGATATGTCACCGTACAAGATATATTATAATAATTCCCCATGTTTTTTATATTTAAGGGTGTTTTGAATCCCTTGTGTAATCAAAGTGAAAGGTGAAAATCTTGGGAAGTTTAAACAAAAAGGAGTTGATGACATATTACTTGGTTATCCTCTAAATACAAGAGGATACCAATATTACAATAAAGATACAAGGAATATTTTTGATACTCTTGATGTGAAAATTTTAAATCAATCAATAAATTATAACACACATCAATAAAAAAGTTATAGAAGGGATAATTATGGTATTTTTATTGAAAATTATGGTAATGTTTCTAAAAATAATGTAAATTTAGAAGAACTATATAGTGAATATGGTGATCCATCCATTTATAATGATATAGAGTAAACTATCTCATCTCATCCAAGGATAATAAAGTAGGAACAAGTCTTAAATAATATGGGAGAATAATTAAAATAGTGTATACTAGAATAACTTTGAGGAAAAAACACATACCTCTTTGTTTTATCATGTTTAACCAAGAGATATGAATAAAGCATTGAAGCATAAATATTGGTTTGATAATATGAATGAAGAAATAGATTATATTGAGAATATTGTATCTTGGAAGTTAGTAACCTAACCTAAAAACAAGAATGTTAACAAAGTAATGGGTGTGTTCCAAAAAAAGTTGAATAAAATAGTAAAAGTTATAAGAAAAAAGGAAATACTTATGTTAAAAGGGTATTAATAGGTTAAATTAATTTATTTTGATGAGGCATTAGAACTTTTTGTTATACTAAATACCCTTAGTATAATTATTTCTATTACAACACAAAGGAAATACAAGATATTCCAAATGGATGTCAATCCTTCCTTCATTAATGGAGAGTTGGAAGAGAAAGTATATATTGAGTAACATAGTGGTTTCTTGCATGGTAAATATGAAATTTATGTATATAGATTAAATAAGTATCTATATGGGTTAAATAATATCCAATATCATGGTACTCCAAGTTTGATACTTTTTTGAAATAGTTGAAGTTCAAGAAATTATGATTGGAAAAAATCTCTACATTAAATATGACAATAATGTATTATTTATTGTTATTTTTTGTGTAGATAATATAATTTTTGATGAAAATGAGATAGGATCTTGAAAATAGTTTTCCTTATAAATGAATAAGTTATTTGAAATATTCATTCTTGAATAAATGAGATACTTATCAGTCTTAAAAATTTATCAAGAGGATGATAAAATATTTCTTTCTCAAGATAATTATTCCTAGGAAATTTTAAATATGTTTATAATGGAGGATTTAAAAGCAGTTTATACATCTATATTAGTGTTAACTAAACCATCTAAGGATGTGGAAGGGAAATAAGTTAACCCAAGGGAATTTAGGAAGCTTATTGTAAGTTTAATTTATTTAAAATATTCCAGGATGGATATTTTATATACAGTTACTTTATTTTCTAGGTATCAAAGTGAACCAAAAGAATCTCATATCATGGATAAAAACATATTCATAGATACATCATAATCACACTATATAATGAAACAAAATATGATAATAGTAAAAATATTTATCTATTTGGATATATAGATTTATATTGGGATGTGAATATTGATGATAATAGGTCTACATCTAGAGGAGTTTAGTTTTTGGATGAAAGTTGTGTACGATGGAACATAATTTAGAAAAGTTTTGTGACATTGAGTACCATTGAAATAGAATATGTTGATATAACTCAAACTATAACCGAATTAATGTGGATTATGACTCAATTAGAAGATATCAATGTAAAAGTGAAGATACCGATACTTTTTGGTTGTGATTATCAAATTTCCATCAATTTATCAATAATTCATATTTAACATTCAATATAAAAAAACATTTTTATCATATATCAGTTCATCAAAGTTATTGTGGAGTAGAATATGTTGAAATTCTAATTTTTTCCAACAAAGGAGAAAATAAATGACATGTTCACTAAACAATTGTTAAAGGATTCTTTTAAGTAATTGAGGTTGTTGATGGGAGTTCAAACTCATTCATATCAAGGATAAGGTATGGTGAATTCATCCCCCCTAACACTTATTTTTTGGATGTTGTTTTCTAAGGGGGAGAAAGACAACATAAACATAATACGAGTTTATCCTTTAAATTAATTCAAAAAGGGGGATAAAAAAATATTGGAGCTAAATTTAAAGATATGTATTTTACCATTTTGGAGGGAGATATATTTTTTAGGGGGAGGATGTATTTTTTTAGTGTCATAAATAGGTAAAATCTATGAGATCATTACATGGGTTTGTAAGTTTTTATGAGTCTTATAACCCGTTATAACATTTTTGGTGAGTATATAAACTTGAATCTCTTATCTACAAGTTTCAAATATAGATTTGTTAAGTTAAATAAATATAAATTTTTAGTTGATCTCAAGTGGTATAAAGGGACAATAAAAGTTTATTTTTAAATTGGTATTTAAAGGATAAGGATCCATGATGAAAATAATATATGTCACTATTTATGGGAAACATGATATTATTATCCAATGTTACTATTTCAAACATTGAGTTTTATTAGTAAGGATTAAAATTATTGAATAATGATTCATTACTAAGAATATAGAGTTTATAATTGATTTATATTCCTTTTTTTCTAAGAAAATACAATGGAGTACATTTTTTATCCCAAGATATGTTTTGGGAGATGTTGAGACCTTGAGGAAATTATTTTGACCCAAGTTGAGGTTATTGTGATCATATATTAAATAATAATATCTGGAGTGGATATTTTTACTATGTTGGATTTTATTTTTAATAAATAAATCATATTCAAACTCATATAAAATAAATGTTACTATGTAATGTGAAGAGTGTTTAGGTGTTTGGAGGTGTTTTGAAAAGGTATGTAGAAGTTTAGAGTTGTGTTGGATCAATTATTGAAGCTAAAAGATATGGTGAATTTGATAAAGTCCTAATCTCTAACCGACTTCATAATTTTGATCCCATGACTTCATAAGTTTATCCTTGAGTAAAAGTCTAAGAAAATTACAATGTAATGAAACTTAAAAGTTTCATTTTTTAAACATTGGAAGGTTTATTGAGACTCTATAAAGTTAACTCAGATGTGAAAAATGGAAAAGGAAACTTCATAAAGCTTCCTTATAGAATTTTTAAGGCTAATACATAAATTTTTAAGGTTTATTATTAAGAAAATGGGAATATCATAAGGTTGTTTCCTGAATATTATAAGTCTATTTCTAAATCATCATAAAGTTTCCATTATAAAAAATATAACAAATATCTTGGAAATAAAAAAACAATAGTTATTAAATTAAAAAAACACCTATAAATATGCATAAATAAGATAACTGAAACCTTCATTTCAATCCAACCATCACATCATCCTCAAAACATTTTCATAACCATACCTTTATATCATCAACCACATCCTCTACAAAATATCATATCAAATCTTCCCAATGATATCAAAAACAACTTTATAGTTATTTATTTCACACAGTTTTGAAATGATAAATCATAATACACATAATCAAAATTGATTCTTAAAGTAAATAAATCCTTAAAAAGGAATTCCATTATATAATTAGTAAAGATAACAACTAAACACATGATATTAGAATATTTTTAGATGAAACATTTCTTGGAAGGTTCTCAAGGCATATTTCTTATCCCAAACTTTCATTACCACAACATGATTGTAGTAAGACATCATAATAGTTTGTTTATTAATGACTTATCATGCATTTAGTTTATCTATAATTTTTCTAAATGTTTCCATTTCATGTTTTATACATAATAAAAAAATATAAAAATAATTCATGCAGTAATTTTAAATCATGTAGTAATAATTATACCCCATCATTATTAACATGGCATAAATAAAATTTCATGTCATATAATTTATCATGCTTTCATAATAAATCACTTATGGAATTTAGAAATCATTTACATGCTATCTACAATATTCAGCTTATGAATATCACATTACTTATCAATTTTAAATCACACAAAATTAATTTATTCTATGAACAATATGAATTATAATTGATTCACAACATTTCATTTAGTTACACATGTTAAATACCATATAATTTATAACTCTATAATTATATTTAATTTAATGAACTCATACATAAATTTAATTCCAAATAGATTTATATTTTTCTGATTAAGATATAACAAAAGGAATGTCATTTCATATTAAGAAATGTTAGAATTCAAAACTTTCCTATAAAATATTTATTTTAAAATATTTTTACTTAATCAATAATTAATCTTCAGGGGAATAATTAGTCAAGAAGAATCTAGAAAATTTATTCATGAAATACATGAATTTTATTAAAATATTCAATATTAATGAAAATATATTATCACGATACTTACATTAATTTCAAGTTAAAACTTTCAATTACCAATATTCCATTACAATTTTGTTAATTAAAATTATTTAAAATTTTTATTATGTAACTAACATGGCATATTAAGAAAATAAAACAACCTATCATGTCATGATTTTGTAAGAAAACATGTTTTAATTTGTGCGAAGTAATTTATTATGAATGAATGAAACATAATTATAAATACAATATCATATCAATATATGTTACAAAAAAACACACAAAACATAATTATAAATTTAAATTTTAACTTAAATTCAATATATGATAATAGTGTATTCACCCTTCCTAGTTTTCTACACTAAAATCAGTGTTTTTTCAACCTAGAAATTCTTAGTTGTATGACATGGTCCTTACTTCATATCATAATGGGATATGATATCCATTTAATAGCTATTATCTAGGACATCAAAGGTTATAGTGACATTCAAAAGGGTACCTAAATAACCATATTCTATCCAATCCCCCACCTCCACCACTAGTTAGGTTAAATGACATTGTTTCCCTACCAAAACCATAAAAGTGTCACATATACCTAACACCAAGCTCCACCTTATCTCTCAACTAAAATATTGGATACTAATTTTTCATGACTCTCCCCCATTGGAACCCCACCAAAGTAGGCGGTGAAGATAAGTGTGACCCCCAGGTCCCAATTCCAATAGGCCATGATTTAGTGAACAACACTGAAGGTATCTATCAAATATATAGAAGGAATTACCATCCTAAATCCCAATAAAAAAACCCCAAACTAATAGTCAAATCCATATATAAATATTGGAAAGATAACAATCCAATTTCTAAATTTTCACTATACATTAATAAAAATAATTCAAAAAAGGAAAATGCAAGGATGACCTCCTAGGCTCCACACCATATACCTGAACAACAACACCTCAAATATCCATTAGATTGCACTATAAAATAAATCAAAAAACTATAGAGGGGTGAGAAAATTGGAGTAATTAGTAGGATCATATTTATGAATAATTCTATTTTTATGTGAAAAAATTTACCAGGATAGACATGTGTGAGTTTAATTAAGTAGAAGTAAGAGTTAATAAAGATTAAGAATTTAGAAAGTATGAAATATTGGAGGAAATAATTATAGAATCACTTAAATGTCACCTTTAATTTCATTACCTATAATCATAATATCAAATCAATAAATTTATATAATATTAAGTAAGTTATGATGATTTTGGATTTACATGGTCACAAAACAATTAAATAGGAATCCCAAAATAATATCATCACAAAAATGATCAATTATATCACATTAGATTAACATCTAATTAGTATACATAAATGAGGGTAATATCAGGGTTCGAAATTCAAATAATAATAATGTATAAGTTCTATAAATAAATCATCACTCTTCTACTCATTATAATCTATCCATAATATCAACAATATCATTTATATATCATTTTCACAACTAATCATAACTAATCAACTACATCACTATCATAGTCACATCACATCCATTACCACATCTCCATAGCCACCACATAACCACATCACTACAACCACAATGAAATCACAACCAACACATAACCACATCATCAAATCATTGGATCATGCTATAACCTAGATCCATCATAGCTTAAATACATGACATAACACAAATCCATCACAGTCTAAGAATATATATTTGTAATGACCTGAATCTGGAGCCACTCAACTGGTACCCCGTACCTGGTTCACCACATGTCCTCAAGCACATTTCCCCAAATTCCAGAGGCTTCCGACTAGCAGTGAGGGACTTGGTGAGTCATTGGGGAAACTATTCCCTCATTTGGTAAAGTATACAAGGAAAAGGAAATAACAGTCAATAGCGAGAGCAGTAAACATCATACAATAACTAAAACTAAATAGTGGAAGAAATTGAACATATATTAATGATGATAATGATGCAGTAGGTACAATTATCTAAGGAAAGAAACAAACACAACAACGTACTGAAATACAACTGAGAACAATGTACTAAAAGTAAACAACAACTCCAGCAGCATCGCAAGACTAAGCTCGGTCCTGTGCTCTCCAGCTCCAACCAACAATCATGTACCTGAAGTAGAAGGGCCACAATCCCTATCCACACCTGAAACCATATAACCTATTTGGGATGAAACGAAGGACCCAAACAGGGTGTGAGACTAATCCCAATAGGCAACTACCACAAGATCTGTGCCCTACTGTCAGTGAGCAATATAGAAAAAGTAATGGAAATAAATGCAGCAGAGAAATAAGAATACACTAAAGTAAAAAATCCTACAAATCTCCATTCACATTAATTTATTAATTTAATTCAATCATTTAATTATCAACCAAGTAACCTAGAAAAAACTCTATATTTTCCAAGGCATAGAAAGTAACACAACAGGTATCTCAGCAGACTACCTAAAATAACAAGCAGTACAAAACCCAAGCTTGTTCTTTGGCTTGGTGGACTCGTCACAACCAACCAAAATATTTTCAAACTGACTCTCTGGGTGGCTCATACTGGAAAATCCCTCTAGTCAAGTAATCATATAAGGAATATACACTCTGGGAAGCTCTCACCATCAATTCCCCTATGGTCTGGTAACAACAGCTATAGACTCTCTGAGGAAGCACTTACATCTAATTCCCCCTGTAGTCTCGATGTGTAACTAAGGAAACTATGAGAAAGCACAAATACCAATTCCCATAGGTCCTGTGAACAATACTAATTTATAACATACTCTCTAGGGAAGCCCTTAATCTTTAATTACCTCTTTAGTCTACCGCACTAGGTTCACACAGCCCTGAGCAGTCTAGTCGTGCGTAAACGACTGTCAACAGACCTAAGTAAGTTCAAAAACTACTTGGATAATAGCTACAATGCATTAAAAGTGTATAAACAACAGGAAATACATGCAATAAATTATATGAAGGCAGGGAATCAATGCAACTAGGTCTGCCTCACATGCAACCTAATCCAAACAGTGATAAACAACCAAAACAAGGGAGAACACCCATGGGGTGATCCTAAAACATGATAACAAGCAATTATTATTCATCTAATAGCCTCTAGCATAAAAGAAATCTAAGGCAGATAATAAAAAAAGATCAAAAATTCACCACAACCATTTTTTTATGTTTATAATTAAAAAACTAACTCCATTTTATTAAAATAATTTTCTAAATGATAGAAATTAAATTTTTATTTAAAATCATAATTTACTTGAAAAATACAAATTTTAAAATTAAAATAACTTTTCTAACACTTTGAAAACTTTATTAAGGTATATTACAATTATAATATAATAATAACTCATAAAAATACTTATTTATGAATTTATTTTATGAAAATATATTTTATTTTAAATTATTAAATTAATAATAAAATTGTAATTAAATATACATGACTCACAAAATACCAACACTATGATATAATTATAGTGTAACTTATAAGATGGATAAATTTTATTTATAATTTCTTTTTTAAGGTTACTTATTCAATTGGATGATTTACTATTTATAATGCTCATATTACTATTCATAAGGGTAACAATACTATTCATAATGTTTAATTACTATTCACAAAAAATGAAGATTGTTTTATCTGCCTCCAAACATCTTACTAATTGCAACGATGTATGTTATATTTTCTAAATTCAAATCAAATAAGTGACAATATTATGTTTAAAGGTTAAATAATACTTATTAGTTCATTGTGTTATGATTTCATGTGATTATACTATATGAAATTATTATAAGAATGGAATTTCCATTGATTAAACGTTGGGTCATTAGATTATGGTCTTCACAGTTCACATAAGTTTGAGGTATATCTTTTCCCAGTGTGACCTGAATAAATGAAAATGGAGGTGGATGGAGTTTCATCATGATCAAGATTTTCAGTTATCCAACACCTTAAGGTAGGTAAATGTCATGGCCAATTCTTTGAGTAGAAAGTTGCAGAAGGAGGTTGTTCGGGAATATACAGATTCTTGGAGAGAAATAGAGGAGTTGGAAGCCTTGAACTTAGATGAATGAGTGGATGGTGGTAAAGGATATTTTTTTTGAAATGACAATGTAGTCTTCTTGGATGCAGTAGGTGTAGGAGTCTCAATGGGGAGACCAAGATGCAGAGGGGATGTGCGATCTTGTTGGCTATGGTAATGCTCCAGAGGGATGGTTGGAGGATGGCCAAAACCAGATGATGTTTTATGGGAGGTTGTTTGTTACTATAGCGATGCATGATTTAGTCCTTCATGATATTCATAAATCACATTTAGAGGTACACCTAGGATTTTACAAGATGTTTCGTGGCTTGAAGATGCGGTTTTGGTAGTCTGGGATGAAATGGGAAGTGGCAAAGTTTTTGACAATGTGCTTGTTTTCCAGCAGGAAAAGTCCAAGCATCATGTTCTTAGTGGACTTTTCTATCCTTTTGATGTTCCTAAGTGTAAATGGGATGACATCTCGATGGATTTCATCCCAGGGTTACCCATAGATCAGGGAGGTTGTGATTATATATGGGTGATCATGGATCAGTTGAAGAAATCAGCTCAATTATTAGTGATCAAGTAGTTAGACATAGTGGATTCTTTGGCTAAGAATTACATTGATGAAATAGTACAGTTTCATTGAGTTACAATGTCCATTTACTTGGATCTGGATGTATGGTTTACCACAAAAGTTTGGAGGAGATTATAGTATGATTTTGGAACTCAGTTAGGCTTCAAAATTGCCTTCCACCCTTAGATAGAGGCAGATGGAACAGACTATCCAGACATTGGAGGATATTCTATGAGCATGCATCCTGGACTTTGGTTGAACTTTGGTATGACATGTTCCCTTGGTGTAGTTTTATTATAATAATATATATCACTCTTCCATTTTCATAGCCCCATTTTAGGGTTTTTATGGGAGACCATGTTGTTCTCTATTGTTTTGGATGGAGGTTGGGGAGACAACTATTATTGGTCATGATGTGGTGGAGAGAATGACAAAGAATGTTCAGCTTGTTCATGAGAGGATGAAAGTAGCGCATCACCAGAATAAGTCTTATGCCGATCGCAAAAGGAGGCCCTTGGAGTTCTAATTTGGGGACCATGTGTTTTTGAAGGTTTCCCCTCAACATGGGAATTAGAGGTTTGGTAGAGGGAGTAAGCTTTCTCCCAAGTTGTTTTGTCCCATTGAGGTGTTAGGGTGAGTTGGTGAAAAGCATATCAGTTGGTGTTTCCACCACATTTAGAGATGATCCCCGGAATTTTTCATGTCTCTCATCTTCACTATTTTATTCACAATGAATCCCATGTCATTTAATAGAGAGAGTTAGATATCGAGGATGACACAATTTTTGTGGAGTAGCTAATAGAGATCCAGGACCGTCGAGAGAAGGTGTTGAATGGACATACCATTCATTTTGTTCATGTGTTTTGGAGGCATAGTGGCTAGTAGGAGAGTACTTGGGAGAGAGAGAGACACATATGGATGCCCAATACCTGGTGTTTTTTATGTTTTTATTTATTCTGTGATGGTTTTTGATGTGGTTTTTGAACCTTTTTGATTATGAGATGAGATGTTTTCCCTTGGTTTGTGATGTGTGATAATATCCTGACATATAAAAAGGGGAGTAGATAATTCCTAATCGATACCAATTAACTATGATGCAATTAAACCCATGTGGGCGAGTCAGTGCCACCTAGAGTGGATAATATATTGACATAAAGGATGGAATTACCTGATTCGTGTGTTTCAATGGAACAATATGTTGTAGTTATGAAAATGTGTTTTGTGGTCATTTGCATTGACATCTCAATAACTATTATGATAAGGCCTAGTTAGCAGATGTCAGAGGGGGAATTCTTGAGTGCAGAGGTTTCCACACCATCTTTCAAACAACATAAGGTGGTTTATCATTGATTGTTGATATGTTTAGATGTTTTTAGTTGCTAGTATAATTTCATGGGTGATGAGATCCTTGAGAGTTATCTCGAGGGATGGTTGTTATAATCCTTCATCTAATTCCCTTCGAGTTGGTTTTGAATTATTGAGGTAGAGAATAGTTTGAGAGTTATCTAATGTACTTGTATGGACCTTTCCAATCCATAATTTTTTTGGGAAATCTTGGGTTTGAGGTGTCTTGGGAAGTCAAGGCAATTTTTTTCAAACAATTTTCAAAATTCTCAGTTTTCCATGTTTCCCAACGATGCCTTATACCAATGTTGTCTCACCCTAGAAGTTCCTCTCGGGTGATGTCTCACCCTGGAGGAGTCTCCCCGGGGTAGGGGCTCACTGATAGTGTCTCACCCTAGTAGTGCGTCACTGGCAGTTGGAGGTGTCTCACCCTAGCAGGGGCTCGCTGGAGGTGTCTCACCCTAGAAGTGGATCGCTGGAGGTGTCTCACCATAGTAGTGGATCTCTAGGGATGTCTCACTCGGGCAATGTATCAATGGTGATGGCTTGTTGGTGGTCACTTTTCTGGTGGTTCCTCACCTGGCGATGCCTCTTTTGGTAATGTCTCACCCTGGCGGTCACTCAAACGGTGGTTCCACGCCTGGAGGTTCCTTGTTCCCAGTGGTAGGATGCCCTGGAAGTGTCTCACCTCGTTGTGCCTCATATAGAGGTGTCTCTCACAGTGGTTTCTCCTTTGGAGGTGAATCACTTATGGTGGATGGTAGTTCATCATGATTGTGCCTCACAACCAACGATTCATCTTTTCCAATAGTTTTACATTTATACTACAAGTGTCGAGTTTTCCCAGTTTTATTACTTTAATGATGGGAATTGGTCTTACTGACTAAATTTATGGAATTTAGAGTCATTTCAAATAATATTTAATTATAACTTTATTTCCCTAAGGGTCGTGAGGCTTTGAAATGGTTAAACCTTTTGGTGATGGTTAGATCCACCTTTAATGGTAATATTAAACTGTATCTAATTCCCATTAAATTAGATAAGATCTTCCCAAAGTCAAGATACCCTATCCTTCATCAATACCTTATCCTTTATCTTGAGACTAAACACCCCCAAAGACTTCTTCCTTGGAGAGTTTTCCTGAGTTTTGTTCGTGATTCCCTAGAGAGTCACCTGCTGTATGCACACCCATATTTTTTCACAATTAGGAAGTTATGATCATACTTCTTCCAAGTAGGATTTCCTTCTTATTTATAAATGGTACATCATGCTGGATGGGTATGTATATATTTTACCTTATGAATATATTTGATTCTAGAATAATAAAGATAATCTATTTTGTTTAAGAATCTATATACAAGGTCTGGACAAAAGGGACATATGAACTTTCTATATATTGGATTTTGTTAATTTTTGTGATTTGTATGGGATAACTACCCATTAAAAATCATGTCCGTTGGGGGTCCTTGTATTTTCATGAGATAGTTTTTCTAATGAATTTTATCTGTTTTATTTTTGAATGATTATATATAAAAGTTGGTTAACTAAGTATATTAGGAAAATAAATGCATTCCCCATGATCATACAGTTTCTTTGACAACCCCTAAATTAACAAGAGGAATTAAATAAGGGGTGACTTATTAATTCTAAAAATGTGTTTTAAATTGGTACATGAGGTGATTTGATGTGTGGGATTGATGTGTTTTGTGTGTGTGGGGGTAGTTTATGACATGTGGTTGTAAAATGGGGCTATGATGGGTGTAGGGTGATTATGTAGCAAGGGTACAGATTTTGGTTGTGCTATAATGTGTTGGTAGATGTGGTTGTAAGTAGGGGGTTTGTTCCATTAATATGATGAACCGAGCAGATGAGTTTAAATAAAGAAAGTAGTTTTATTGTGGGTAATTTCTAGAGTCTTCTCCATTGATGAGATACAGAAAGATTCAACCTGTATCTAAAGGTCAAGGTATGGTGTGTATTTTATGTGAAGTGCATAAATTTATAAAGGTTATTCATGTTGAAATAGTGGGTGCCCCAGACACAACTATGTAGTACTTTTTTATTACCATATCATGTGTACAGTTAGCTATGAATGATATTATCTTGCCATTATAGTGTATACTTTTTTGTGTCCACTATAATAATGGTAATGTCCAAAGGTTAATTGTCGTTTCAAGAGGTTATAGTAGATCCCAAGCTATAATGAGATTCTCAAGACACAATGACATTGATCTTAAATAAATGTTCTATAGTTTAGATACATCTCACTGACTGGACATAGTAGACGTCTGACTATCAGGTGCTGGGGGCTCATAAGAATTGAGAATTTTTCTCATGAAGTTCGCACTTGGTGGTCTCTAGTAGTGAGATCACGAGGAAATACCCATCAATAGGAACACCACATGTTTTGGGTGTCATTGGTTGTTCCTATATATGGACATCTATATTGGTCTCCTGACTTGAGACCATTACCAATTTATATCATTTGATTACGTACTTTGAGGCAAGACGAAAACCATGGCAGTGATTTCATGGAGAGGTAGTTCGTGTTTGGTGCGTCTTTGGTGGTATGAAATTGGCTGAATTCTCAAGAAAGGATTTGTCGCTTCCAAGTTTAGGAAGTTGTATATATGAGGCCTGGTTGATCAGGATGATTCCACCTTCATAAGACTTTGGCCAAAGTAGTAGAAAGGAAAATCCATCCGGATAGATCAACAAATAATAAAGAAAGATAAGGATGATGACACAAGAGTGCATCCTGCTTTATGTGATATTTAATGACAAAGAGATTATAGTGCATAGTCAGTGTTCATAGGATGGTAGTCATTGCTATGACTATCCTTATCTCTTTAGGGGCCATGATGAGTTTCTAGACTCCACTTTTGGTATGTGGATTTTATTCACTGATATTGAGATAAGGGCCTAGAGGGTCACACACAATAGCGCATTCAAGAATTCGCCCTATTCAGTTGAATAGGTATATGGACATAGTGGGCCCCGCCACGGGGTTCGAGCATTGTCCAAGTTTTCGATCACCAAAAGAATTAAATAAACTCATTAATATTCAAGTTACGAATATTTGGGATTGAATTTATTTAATGTATTTACGAGTTCAGTAAATACGAGAAAATATTAATTGAACTAATATTATTTTAATATTCAAGGTTCGTTTAATATTAAGTTGGACAACAAGTCAAGTTAAATGGCTCAGATTTTATCACATAATTTCTTTCATATATATTACAAGTATGTGATAAAAATAATAAATAATATTGGCATGATTTAGTCCATCAACATTATTTATTTAGTGAATGTTGATATAAACAGGGGTCAGGGAACCCTAGCAGGTATTTATCAACGTCACTATAAATATAGGTGGAGGATCTCTCTTATGTTGTTAAAATCACTATTCATTCATTCATGGAATAAAAATTGAAAGTCTATCTCTCCTCCTGCTTCTTAGAGAGAGAAGTTGTTAATACAAGAGTTCAGATAAAGTTCTTCCTTATCCATCGAAGAGATCTCGATGCGGTGATCGTCGGGACGTCGAAAGCTTCTTCGGATCACCACGCTAGCACCCAGAGTTCAACAATCAACGTTCCAGCAGATTTCTGGAGCACGTGTGGATGATCTAGAAGGACCCTGCTTTGGATCCTTCAAGCAACGATCACCATCGACTTGTTTTAGTCGACCACGACTTCAGATTAGAAACATGTATGTTTTCGTTTTAGTTTTGTGGTCTTAATAATTTACACAAGATCCTTAGACATCTTCGGGGCTTGGATCATCGGTAACGACAAGTTCAGTCGTCCCACCGATGAAAATTTTTAAAATCCCTGGCCCACTAGCTTTCTCTATGGGCCCCAGAACCTAATAGTGGTATCAAAGCGATCATGTAAATTTTTTGAGCCAAATAAAATTAATTGGCATAAAATTAAGTAGAGGGTTCAAAGAAGGTCCCAACGGTTCAAACCATACGGCGATCCGATGCTGAATGATCAAGTTCTGGTCAGTTTAAATTTTCGGATTGGATCTAATTAACGGTTTGATCTCGGGTATTTATTTTTTCCATCCCGAAGAACTAATCAAGTTTATTTTGAATTGATTTAGTTCATCCTAGAAAAAATAAAATTGTGTGAAAATTATAATTTTATTTTACGATCTGCATAATAATATTTATTATTATTATCATAATAATTATTTTATTATTATAATAGTGTAATAATAATAAAATATTATTTTATGATAATAATTTTATTATTATTAATTTTAAAGGCTAATTGAATATCCTTTAGAAAAAAAATGTTGGGTGGAAGAAGACTTCAAAATAAGTCTTTATTTAAATAAAAAAGGGACTAAACAAAGACTTCAAAAGAAGTCTTAAATTAAAAAAAATTAAAAAAAAGGAAGAGGGGTTGGTGCGTGGAAATGAAAAAGGAAAAAAAAGCATGCGGTCTGCTTGCACCCCCTCCCCCCGCTGCTCCCTCTAAATGATCCGCCCATCTGCCCGCTCTTCATAGGCCGCCGCCCACTCGATGTACCACCCTATATGCAGTCTTCCTTGGCATGCTGCGCACCAGATCAGCAACGTAGGAGCATGCCGCAACCGAGCTGGTGACAGCGAAACCCCGCCCTGCACACAACAGCTAGCCCGGTGACCCATCTCCTTCCCAATACAGCAGGAGTGCCTCCAACCTCCCTATCACTAGACAACGGTGGCCGCTGCCCCACCAGCCAGCTACCCCCCTTATCTACTGAGCTTCGCACCATACCGTCACCTTTGGTGAAGACCAGAGAGGTATTATTTTGTCTTCAAGTATTTCTGCAGACCAAATTTTACCCCAAAATGGCCCGGGCGAACCAACCCAGCCTAGAACGGGTTTGGGCGGATCAGTTCGGCCTCGTGTGGCCCTGTGCGGGATTGGACCGACTCGCACATGCCATGAAACGATGTTTTCGAGGATCAAACACTTTAAATTAATCAAGATTAATTAAATTAATTAATTTAATTTTATTTTAAAATTAAATTAATTAAAATTAATTTTGGTTAATAATTTTAATACCCGAATATAATTAATTAAATTTAATTATTAAACTGAATTAAGTTCAATTAATTTAATTTTGGAATTAAAATTAAACTAATTAAAGGACTGATAATTAATTAAATTATTGGAATTTATTAATTCTTTTAATTTAATTAAATAAACCCTCATACTTATTTAATGCATTTTAATTTTATTGCACTTAATTTTACCAGTCTGCTGGACTTGAGCATCGACCCATGTATGATGGCCTTTATTTAATTAATTATTTTAAATATGTGTGATGATTATAACTAATTAAACAGATGGTCAACACATCATCTTTATTTTTCGGTTAAAATGTATAAGGTCCTGCGCACCCAATATTTATATGATGTACATTTATACCCGAGTCCCCCTCGCCTGTGCATGAGTATATTTGTATTTCGGATGAAGACGACGAGCGACATGGACCCCACAAAGATGAGGTGGTGCACGACGGTGAAAGATGACACATGGATTCCGCCAAGATGTGGTGGTACTCCAAGATGTGATGTTGACCCCGCCAAGACGTGACGATACTCCAGAATTACAACATACATACATGATAGGGCAAGCTGCATCAAGAGTCAAGCATTCGACTCAGGTACGACACCCTTAGGTCATTTAGATGCTCAAGACCAGTCAGGTAGTAGTTTTCCTTTATGTGTTTATTTATTATTTTATGCATCTTAGAACAGTGGAAAAAATACATACAATTATAGATAATAAAATTCATAATAAGCAGCGTATGTTTTTCAATCAAAGTTCAGTTGTGAGCATGACAACATAGATGAAAAATTTTAATAGAAATGGATCACATTCGCTGAGAGAGAACAATTAAAACCCTCAAATAAAATATTATGTCACAAAAAGCATTCCATCATTCAAGTTTGAACAAAACCAGGTGTTCGATGTGCCAGTCATGCCTTAGCTGAGGGTTCCTCTTACTATCTGGGAGTTCTTATTTGTGTGGTGAGTCGACTTAACTAAAATTGCAGAAATGAAATATCCTTAGCTAGCTTGTTGTAATTTTATAGGCAAGCATTGACTAAATTAGTAAATGATTTTGAAGCTGGGACATCACTCAACAGATCAAGTAACCACGATTTAATGTAGTTGGCCAGCCAAAATCCTACCTTGGACCCTCCGAGTAGTGGCGTAGCCATAGCTTGTACACTATGGGAGAGGTTTAGGGATCCTTTACCCTAGAATACTCAAGAGTATTACAATTATAGTACATAGGGTTCCTAGAATTCCAAAAATTAGTGGGAGACATTTAATGATTAAATAATCAGTAATGTCACATTAGGTAATCCCATAATAGTAAAATCTGCTACAGTATATTTGTAGAGAATGGAAAGTAATACCACAATAAAATTATGATACATATTGGAAAAATTTAATGTCCAAACAAGAACAAAATTACAATTGTATTATAGGCGTTTGCACACATCACTGCCATAATGAAAATTCAAGGTGCTTGTGTCCCAACCTGTTAAGCCACCTCAAGAAGCGAGGGTGTAAAACCGCTTACAGGAGACTCATGAATCAAGAATTTGATGGTTCTATCATAATTCTATCATCAATGTCTGATGTTAGTTGTAGACGCTACATCATGACACAGATGATGTTTCATGTAGTCTCATCTCCCAGATGTTTACAAGGAGAAAGTGAAGCAAGATTTGAATGTGACGATTACACTCAGTTTGTGTAAAGTGAATGAAAGTTCAAAATCTTTCATCCCATTTTTTATACCTTTTACACCCAATTACTCTAGATTCGTTTAAGGGTACAAACAAACGGTATAGAGTAAGCGCTTCATTACCTTTAAGGTAACATTCTCCAAGTATTAAGAATATTGGAGATAATGCCATCTTTTATTCTTATGGCGAATACATTGAATGACAAGGCGAAAAGGTTTATGGAAAGTTATTCCAAAGGAACCTTCTTTATGTCATTCAATGAAAAGTGGTTGGTTATTTAACAGGAGGTTATTTGCATCACATATTGAAATAAATTCATGGATGTTTAAAAACTTAAATACAAGAAGCAAGTACTCGCTTCTCGTTTAGTTTGTATTCTTCAAATAAAAGTATTATTTTCTCACATACTTCTTGGGCATTAAAATAAAATATGCTTTTCACATATATGTATTGAAATACAGTAACCAAGAAAGTAGAGAAACATTACAAGTAGTACTGTGTCTTCTCCAAGCAGTTGAGAAAGGGTGATTCAAAAGTCAGCGGTGAGAAACACATAACTTCAAATTACCATGTAATTAACTCAAATTGAACAAGTTGTTGAGTATAACCAAAAAAAATTATCTCATGTGCCCATTTGGACCGGATGAGACATTATTCCATGTTTTGGAAAGAATGTTGTTTATGGTAACATACTCAACAAATAGTTCACTACTACTTGAATCAATGATAATACATGATGAATATAAAAATGTAAGACCTACCCAGTTGTGGAAATGTGATTCTCTATCAAGTAAAACTGAAAGTGGACGTCAACTATATACCCAGCATGGTATTTAGGATTGGCACAGCTAAACACCTTTGGTATTATTGACATCCTTTGTTTAGACAAAGAAACCTTTAGAAATAAAGGTATTCCACAAAGCATCCGTGGTTTAGTTCAACAAGAGAGTGTGAACTATTCCAAAGGAGAGATAGAGGTAAAGATACTTCATAAAATTCCTTTATGTCATTAAGGAATGTACTAGTGAATTATAAGTTTGGTAAGAAGGTATGAGTTGCTTCAGATCGGTATGCCGAAGAATATCTTGACCAAACTATTATCGATCATGATAATGTAGCGTGGAGTAATTCCTAAACACATGTTACCTTATCTACATCACCGTATTGATGTTCATAAGGAGGGTTGATGAAGAGTCTTACATATTAACATTGATCAACATAATGTACTATGGAGCAATTCATAAACGCACATTTTATACATCAAATTTATGATGTAAGTTGTATCAATGTTACAACTTGTAGAAACTTCCATTATATTTCAAGATGTTCTATGAAAATAATGGCATAAAACCATTACCAATATGCAAACTAAAATGAAAAATGGATATCATATGAGTCATAGTATGATGAAAATCCATTATTCCCTTGATCATGTGTTAGGATGCAAAGAGTTTGTTAAAAACAAACATGCATAAATCTAAACACATTGTGCATCTAAGGTAATTATCCTAACAGTTTCTCAAGATATTACATAAATCCATAATATATAAAAGATGTATTTAAGTATTAGACTACATTTCGATACAAGAGTACACATCTCTATTAGAGATAGTGGGAGTTGAATTGACTTGGACTTAGTCAATGCTTGAGATGCACAAATGGTTGGAATGGGAAGAAGTTCTACAAGTACATATGGAATAGGCATATTCCAGAGACACATACTGTGTAGGAAGAATGAAACCATGGTGATTGTTTTCTATTCACTACGACAGGTGATAAATTATTCATTAAGAATAATAATTCCTACAAGTAAGAAGTATATGGTAATAATCTAAGATTGATAAGATTAATTAAAATTCAATAATGAATTCCATGTATCAAATTACAAAGGGGATTATAAATTGAATACTACGGTGGGTATTCAAATGATATGATACATGGATCATACAAGTATGGTACCAATAAGGCTCCATTGGTTATACCAAGTTGGTACACCTAAATCTATTATAATTTTACTTGTCTTATAAGATAATTCTATTGTTCATTGGATGTCAAGATCATCTTTCATGGAAGGTGTATAAATGACGCAACCAGAAAGAGATGATGACATCATATGATTCCAATAAAGGTTGCAAGTTACTGAAATCTAGTTCTGGATTAAATTAAGCAACAAGATCTTAGAGTATTAATTATAAATCAATATTTTCCTTATGTCTACCAAAGGTTAATGGGAGCGCCAATGTTTTCCAAGTGAAATATGTTTGGAAAAATTCGGAAAACAGATTTTTGTCTTACAGTTAGATAAGATCAGAATAAAAAAAATTCTATAATGATTGAAATAAAGTAGCAACCTAAGTTCTAGGGAATAGGATCTACTGAGTTAGATCTATAGGTTGCTTGGTCCCAGTCAATCCCATACATATAGAGACATTGTATTAAAAAATACAAGTTGGAAAAATTCAAGAGATGAATTGTTGCCTATGTCACATGGCTTAATCTCTTCAAGTTAACTTGTTCGAAACATAGGAAGAGATTAAAGTAGTGAGTTGAGTACCATCCGCTTTAGCAATGGATAAATAAAATATGCCATAATATGTATAATAATTGATACTGTCAGGATATAATTTTTATGGGAAAATATAAATTATATCCAGGAGCACTGCAAGTGATGCAGTTAGAACTATCATCTTGTACTTCTGCAAGTACAAATGATATATACCTGGAATATAGAGAGGAAGGTATACTAGTTTTTGTGGGACACAAACTAGTAATACTTAGATCAATTTGATCTAATATCGCAGTTAACCAAAGGAGATGAGCGAGTCAAGCTCATAAAAGCTAGTGGTAGCCATACCTACAAATACTGAGTACGTTGCAGCTTCTAAGGCATCTTTGAAGTATTTACAAATCACAACAATTTTTTCCAGTTCTTGGATTCACACCGAGTGATAAAGGTATTATCATAATGTAAATTATGAAATTATTACTAGCCAAGTTGTCATGTTATGACAATGAACAAAAGTAATATAATCGGGGCTACCCTATCTTGAGAAGTTTTTCTCAAGCAGATAAGGTCTCATATAATAGATATGCCATGCGGAGAAAACGTGGTAGGCCCAGCAATTAAAGCCATTACTCAGTAGAAGCATGATATTTATCATGTGAGTAGCTAACAAGTTTAGTTAGCAAGTTGGCTCTAGTGCAAGTGGGAGTGTTGAAATAGTGGGTGCCCTAGACCCAACTATGTAGTACTTTTTGATTACCATATCATGTGTACAGTTAGCTATGCATGATGTTATCTTGCCATTATAGTGTAGACTATTCTGCGTCTACTATAATAATGGTAATGTCCAAAGGTCAATTGTTATGTCGAGAGGTTATAACAGATCCCAGGCTATAATGAGAACCTCGAGATACAATGACATTGATCTTAAATACATGTTCTATAGTCTAGATACATCTTACTAACTGGGCACAATGGATGTCTGACTATCAGGTGCTGTGTGCTCATAAGCATTGAGACTTTTTCTCATGAAGTTCGCACTTGGTGATCTCTAGTAGTGAGATCATGATGATAGACCCATAAATAGGAACACCACATGTTTTTTGTGTCATTGGTTGTTCCTATCTATGGACATATGTATTGGTCTCCATAATTGAGACCATTACCAATGTATATCATTTAATTACATACTTTGATGCAAGACAAAAACCATGTAAGTGATGTCGTGGTGAGGTAGTTTGTGTTGGGTCTGTCGTTGGTGGTATGACATTGGCTGAATGGTCAAAAAAGGATTTGTCGCTTCCAAGTTCAAGAAGTTGTATATATCATGCCTGGTTGATCAGGATGGTGCCGCCTTCATAAGTATTTGGAGAAAGTAGTAGAAAGGAAAATCCATCTGGATAGATCAACAAACAATAAAGAAAGATAAGGACGATGACACAAGAGTAAGTCCTGCTTTATGAGATATTTAATGACAAAAAGATCATAGTGCACAGTCAGTGTTCGTAGGATGGTAGTCGATGCTATGACTATCCTTATCTCTTTAGAGGCCATGATGAGTTGCTAGACTCCACTCTTAGTCTGTGGATTTTATTCACTGCTATTTAGATAAGGGCCTAGAAGGTCACAGAAAAGAGCGTAATCAAGAATCTGCCCTATTCAGTTGAATAGGTATATGGACATAGTGGGACCCGCCATGGTGTCCGAGCATTTTCCAAGTTGTCGATCACCAAAAGAATTAAATAAATTCATTAATATTAAAGTTACAAATAGTTGGTATTGAATTTATTTAATGTATTTATTATTTCAGTAAATATGAGAAAATATTAATCGAACGAATATTATTTTAATATTCATGGTTCGTTTAATATTAAGCGGGACAACGAGTCCATTTAAATGGCTCAGATTTCATCACACAATATATTTCATATATATTACAAGTATGCGATAAAAATAATAAATAATATTTGTGTAGTTTAGTCCATCAAAATTATTTATTTAGTGAACGTTGATATAAACTGGGGCCGGGGAACCCTACCAGTTATTTATCAATGCCACTATAAATATAGATTGAGGCTCTCTATTATGTTGGGAAAATCACTATTCATTTATTCATTGAATGAAAATTGAGAGACTCTCTCTCCCCCTGCTTCCAAGAGAGAGATGCTGTTGATCCAAGAGTTTGGATCATGTTCTTCCTTAAGCCTCAAAGAGATCTCGATGCGGTGATCGTCGGGACGTCGAAAGCTTCATCAGATCTCCGCGCTAGAACCTGGAATTTGACGATCAACATTTCAGCGGATTTTTGGAGCATGTCTGGACTATCTTGATGGATCCTGCTTTGGATCCTTCAAGCGACAATCGCCATCGACTAGTTGCAGTCAACCGAGAATTCAGATTAGAAACAGGTATGTTTTCGTTTTAGTTTTGTACTCTTAATAATTTACGTGAGATCCACAGACCTCTCTAGGGCTCGGATCTTCGGTGACAACAAGTTCCTTCATCTCGCTGATGAATTTTTTTTAAAATCCATGGCCCACAGCCTTCCGCTGCGGGCCCTAGAACTTAACAATTCACCCCTTGGATGAATTTGAATGATGATTACTATGTTTCATGATATTCATTGTGCCTGATAGTTGACCAAATAGTGATGAAATAAATAAATAATTGTATAGTTTGGTTTGGAGTGACTTGGTTTGGTTTGGTTAATGAGATGAAAGTGGTTGATGAAATATTAAACGATGATTGTGTGATTAAATATGGTTGATTTTAAATAATGAAATGAATGGGTGTTGAACATAGAGGGAATGTGAAGAATCTTTAATTTATCTAGGCTCCCTACCTTATGAAATGACTATTACAGATACTAATAAATGAATTTAAAGGTGGTAGAAAAATTGATGGTTTTGTGAGATTGTTTTTCTATTTGTGAACCCATAGGTTAGGATGGAGTGTTTGATACTATATATATTTTTGTATATTATTTTGATTTCTAAATGCACCCGATCCAGGTTGAGAACTATGTGCCAAACACCTTCATTGTCACACACGAGGTATTTTTCTCAACATCTGGTGAGGAGTATGGATGGATATGTACCCTATATTTTCTTCTCTCTATTCTAGGTAAGGTCGGTATGGCATATGATGTGATGGATGGAGGCCTGCTATTGATTTAGATGGTGGTTATGATGACCTAAGTTTTTTCAGGAAAGATGTGATAGCCCAGGTGTTTGCAGGTGAGGTGGTTTGTGCTTTCCCATGTGTCTTCAGGATGAGATGTGATGTGATGTGTTGTCTTGTAAGGCCCAAGTGTTTGTATGAGAGATGTGTTTTGAGGCCAAGGTGTGTGTGGGAAGGATGTGTTGTGAGGCCTAGGTGTGTGAGGGTGGGATGTGATGTGGTATATGGATGTTATGGGAGTGCCAAGACATATGATGTTGGGAGAGAGTGACATAACCGTGGGAAGTGGTGTGGGGAACACTATCATCAATGTAATCTATAACATATTATACTACATGAATTATGTTAATTGGTGAGTGTGGCGTAGTGAGGGTGGGATTGTTTAGTATACCTATTTAGGTGATGTTTGGTTATGCTATTTTCTCACAGGAGCATTAGTATACTTCTTTCACATTTTCACAAGAGACATTGGCTTTCCTAATGGGTATAATTGTATGCTCACTCAACGTATGTTAAATTTTTTTCAGGTTTATAAGATGATTAATGGATCTTTATGGGCATTACTAGCTCAATTCTTGGGGAAGGTTGCTATGTCAATGATTCATCCTTACTTTTGAGTAAATTGTTTGGAGACTTTACTATTTTTGTATCAATTATAATTTTTTGCATGCTTGTGGGATGGTTTTTGGATTTATATTTTACATTATTCCTTATAGTTGTTGTATATTATTCATTATATCTCCCAATATTATTTATTATAAAAGGGAAATGCCTCCCATAGTATGATATCAGTACAACCTTGGTTCTAGTTGACAACCTTGGGCCTACTGGAGGAGGTACTTGGGGGGTCATTATCTCCTTTTCTTCTTTTCCATCCCAGGAGGGGTATCTTTGGTGGGAGTGGGTCATGAAATATTTAATCATCAGTGACTATGGAAAAAAATACAGTAAGAATAGATTCTTGAAACCCTTCATGTCTAATAACACATTCCAATCTTCCTAAACCATAGAATCCAACCAATGCTTGTTGGGGCCTTGAAGTCTAAACATTTCATAGTTCACCTTGATACTCTCAGGTGTCTCTAAGAATTCAAATATCGATCAATGTTCTCAATCTAGTCCTCCACATCTTGAGGATTATTCATAACTTTAAAGGATGTTGGTTTCTCATAAAATAACTCCCATGATTAATCTATTTTTCATACATCTCCTGGATATACCTCAATGATTGTGTTATGAACCTATGGTACATTCTAGTCAATATGAAAAACTGGTAGCATGATAGCCTAGATAAAATTTTGATCGAGCGATGGATTTCCATGAGTATCATCATCTTCCCCCTCCATAGGAACTCAAAAATCATGTCTCGGAGGCATAATGTTGCATACCAAAACAAAATAAATGATTAGACAATAGAATAATCTCAGTTAAAAAAACCCATATGTAAAAATTTATATTAACCTAAAAAATAAATATAAGATACACGCATCCCAACATCCCATAGTAACTTGAGTCTCTTCATAGAATGATCTTTCCATGAACTCACCAAAATATACCTCGCAAGTCCTAACAATCCTATCACCAGTCTACCAAACATCAAAAGACAAGAAATATTATGGAAAAACATTCCTATGATACCAAAATATAATGAACTGGCCTAAATACCCTCTCATACTAGTACCCAACCTAATCCTCCACAAACCCAAATGGAATTTCAGGTCCCCATAGGATATAGACTAGCACTCAATAATCAAAAAAAAATAGAGGGAATGATTTCACCAAACCCAAAGAAACAACATGGCATATATACAAATATACAAAATGAAACAGTTCAAGAAAACATGAATATATATATATATATATATATATGTCATAACAAAAAGAGAACAATGGAAGAGATACGACTGAAAAAGGTAACACACAATATCTAAGAGACAAGTCCAACTACAAAGGAATAAAAAACCTAATAGCTACTCCAAATTCTCCCTGTGAGAATGTCGGGAGACTCCCACCATGTCACCACTAGCTATCTAAACACTACTAAAAATTGTCCCTTTATCAGCGCTAAAAACCAATCTTAACAGTGCTAGAAATGTGTTGTAAATGCCGGCAAAGATAAAGGGGGGGGGGGGGGTCCCCTTTATCAGCACTTTTCAGAGCACTGATAAAGGGGACCCCACTCTTTATCTTCGCCAGCATTTACAACGCCTTTCTAGTACTGATAAAGGGCCATATTATCAGCACTCATGATAGCACTCATAAAGGGCCATATTATCAGTGCTCAGGATTGTGCGGATAAAGGCTCTTTTAGCTGCACCTGCAGAACCAACACCTGCACAAACCAGCACCAGCACCTGTACAAACCAGCACCATCACCTATACAAAACAGCACCCGCACACAATATTTTGACAAACAATCCTATATACATTTACTTAACATCATGAATAAAAAAACACACTTCTATATACATTTCAAACAATGTTTTACATGGTTACAATTACAATTATCCAAAAAACGTTATAAACATTAATGTTTCATCCATTGATTTCAGTGATCCTCTCTTAAAAATTGTCATCCATGGTATTTGTTGTCGAACAAAGCATCCGAACACAAGGAAAAGAATTCACATATATAAGAAAACAAATATTATGTTAGTAATACAATAATGAAATAAATTAAAACATTAATATGAAAGAATACATTAATATGGAAATGTGAAACTAAAATATGGAAATGATAAACTCAAATGTTTTCATTCTCATAACAATGAAAGGGAATAATGTAAAATCAATATGTTTTTGGATGATTTATCTCATTTAATAAATACCGATTCTTTATCTAATGAAAATCCATACCGGTCACACCGTGCGTCAGATTGAGGTGCGGTCGATTCGTACATGTCACAAATGAATCATGTATCATTTTCCTAAAGTATAAAAACAATCCGAACACATTTTCTTAGTATTCCGTATGTCATTAGTGTTGTTTTCTAAAATTAATGTCAATTTGAAACTATTATCAGACACTTTTAGCCAAGCTAGTAACACCGTGCGTGGAATTGAGGTGCGGTTGATTCTTACATCTCACAAATGACTCATAGATCGTTTTCCTAAAGTATCAAAACAATATGAATGCATTTGCTCGGTTATCCCTAGTATTCTGTATGTCAGTAGTGTTGTTTTCTAAAGTTAGTGTCAATTTGAAACTAATATCAGAAACTTTTAGCCATACCGATCACACCGTGTGTCGGATTGAGGTGCGGTCGATTTTTTACGCCTCAAAAATGACTCATGGATCGTTGTCTTAAAGTATCAAAACAATCCGAATGCGTTTGCTTAGTTTTATGTATGTCATTAGTGTTGTTTTATAAAGTTAATTTCAATTTCAAACTGGTATCAGACACTTTTATCCATGACGGTCACACCGTGCGTCAGATTGAGGTGCGGTTGATTCGTAAACCTCAAAAATAACTCGTGGATCGTTGTACTAAACTATAAAAACAATATGAATGTGTTTTCTTAGTATTCCGTATGTCATTAGTGTTGTTTTCTAAAGTTAATGTCAATTTGAAATTGTTATCAGACACTTTTAGCCATACCGGTCACACCGTACATCGGATTGAGGTGCGGTAAATTCGTACACGTCAAAAATGAATCATGGATCGTTGTCCTAAAGTATCAAAACAATCTAAACACGATTTCTCAGTATTCTTTATGTCAGTATTGTTGTTTTATAAAATTAATGTCAATTTGAAACTGTTATCAAACACTTTTATCCATACGGGTCACACCGTGCGTCAGATTGAGGTGTGGTTGATTCATACACCTCAAAAATGACTCATGGATCATTTTCATAAAGTATGAAAACAATCAGAATTTGTTTTTTTAGTTTTCCGTATGCTAGTATTGTTGTTTTCTAAAGTTAATGTCCATTTGAAACTGTTATTAGAAACTTTTAGCCATACCGGTCACACCGTGCGTTGGATTGAGGTGAGGTAAATTCGTACACCTCAAAAATTACTCATGGATCGTTTTCCTAAAGTATCAAAATAATACGAACACATTTTATTAGTTTTCCGTATGTTAGTAGTGTTGTTTTCTAAAGTTAATGTCAATTTGAAACTCATATCATACACTTTTAGCCATGCCGGTCACACTGTGCATCAGATTGAGGTGCGTTTGATTTTTACACGTCACAAATGACTCATGGATCGTTTTACTAAAGTATCAAAACAATCCGAACGCGTTTTCTTGGTATTCCAAATGTCAGTAGTGTTGTTTTCTAAAGTTAATGTCAATTTGAAACTGTTAACAGAAACTTTTAGCCATAATGGTCACACCGTGCGTCAGATTGAGGTGAGGTTGATTCGTACACCTCACAAATGACTCATGTATCGTTCTCCTAAAGTATCAAAACAATCTTAATGCGTTTTCTCAGTATTATGTATGTCAGTAGTGTTGTTTTCTAAATTTAATGTCAATTTGAAACTGTTATAAGACACTTTTAGCCATGCCGGTCACACCGTTCATTGGATTTAGGAGAGGTCAATTCGTACACCTAAAAAATGACTCATGGATAGTTTTCCTAAAGTATCAAAATAATCCGAACGTGTTTGATCAGTATTCCATATGACAGTAGTGTTGTTTTCTAAAGTTAATGTCAATTTGAAACTGTTATCAAACACTTTTATCTATTCCAGTCACACCGTGCGTGAGATTGAGGTGTGGTTGATTCATACACCACAAAAATGAGTCATGGATCGTTTTCCTAAAGTATAAAGACAATCAGAACACGTTTTCTTGGTATTCTGTATGTCAGTAGTGTTGTTTCCTAAAACTAATGTCAATTTGAAACTGTTATCAAACACTTTTAGCCATACCGGTCACACCGTGAGTTGGATTAAGGTGCGGTCGATTCTTACAATTCAAAAATGACTCATGGATCATTTTCCTAAGGTATAAAAACAATATGAACGCGTTTTCTTGGTTTTCCATATGTCAGTAGTGTTGTTTTCTAAAGTTAATGTCAATTTGAAACTATTATCAGAAACTTTTAGCCATACCGATCACACCGTGCGTGGGATTGAGGAGCGGTCAATTCTTACACCTCAAAAATGACTCATGGATCGTTGTCCTAAATTATCAAAACAATATAAATGCATTTTCTCTGTATTCCTTCTGTCATTAGTGTTGTTTTCTAAAGTTAATGTCAATTTGAAACTGTTATCATACACTTTTAGGCATACCGGTCACACCATGCATCGGATTGAGGTGTGGTCGATTAATAAACCTCAAAAATGAATCATGGATCTTTTTAAAAAAGTATCAAAACAATCCGAACGCGTTTTCTTGGTTTTCCGTATGTCAGTAGTGTTGTTTTCTAAATTTAATGTCAATTTGAAACTGTTATCAGACACTTTTAGCCATACCGGTCACACCATGGATCAGATTGAGGTGCGATCAATTCGTACACCTCAAAAATGACTCATGGATCATTTTCCTAAAGTATCAAAACAATCTGAATGCATTTTTTCTATATTCCGTATGTCAATAGTGTTATTTTCTAAAATTAATATCAATTTGAAACTGTTATTAGACACTTTTAACCATACCGGTCACACTATGCATCGGATTGAGGTGCGGTTAATTTGTACACCTCATAAATGAATAATAGATCATTGTCCAAAAGTATCAAAACAATCTGAATGCATTTTCTCGGTTTTTCGTATGTCAGTATTGTTGTTTTTAACATTATTGTCAATTTGAAAGTGTTATCAGACACTTTTAGCCATGCCGGTCACACCGTGCTTCGGATTGAGGTGCAGTCAATTCGTACACCTCAAAAATGACTCATGGATAGTTTTCCTAAAGTATCAAAACCACCCAAATGCATTTTCTTGGTTTTTTGTATATCAGTAGTGTTGTTTTCTAAAATTAATGTCAATTTTAAACTGGTATCAGACACTTTTAGCCAATGAGTTATGCTTTACTGGAAAGAAAAATAATATCTAAAACCATTCTTTGTAATCTAAGGATATAAAACATAATAAAGGGTGATCATATATGCTCAATAAGTGTAAAAAATGGAGATATCAATGATCATATATGGGTAACATTAGTAGGAATTCACCTTCATCCTATTTGTGTACAATCTTCCATCAGGTATGTTTCCCATTCTTTTCTAAAAAATCTATATCATCTTTTGAATATGAGTTTTTGCGACAGTCATGGTAGTACTGAAAAAATATAAATACACAACGGATTAATAAATATTTTAAATGAACTCGTAATTATTTTCAAAAATACCTTGTTAGGGATTCTAGTTTGTTGATGAAATATGATCTCTTTCATAAATTTACAAACATAATAACCACAGTCCTTTCCGTTTGTTTGTTTTTGAAACTATAGAAACATTAACAACAATAAGTAATTTGTTTTTATATGTGTTTGTATAGTGCAATGTTATCATATATACCTTGATACTTTTCCAGTTGTAGATCTTGTAGGCTTGTTTATCCTTATGACCTGGATTCATTCCATGCATTAGATGATATTGATGCACCTCCCTATCATAACATAATACTCATTAAAAGATAACATAAATTATATAACTAGATTTTTAGTTTTAAAATGATGGATATAGTGTATTACAAATTAACAAACTCCATCATGCGTGGTCGGCTTATTGGATATCCATGCATTGAATCCAGAAAATAAATCTTTGGAGAATCCAAATTGACTACAATCAGCATCCAATGCTCCCTAAAAATAAAAAAAGGAATAAGTAAAGAAAGAAATGAAAATATAGTTGATATGATTAAATTTTAGAGTTTTACCCCTGCATCATTGGTATTAAAAAGAGCCTGTCATCCGTAATTTTTTTTAAATGATTTGAGCAGAGATGACATTATTGCAGCCTCTTTAGGAGAATATATTTCTTCTTTTGAAGAGGTGGTGTGAGGACTAACGAGTCCAAATTTTTATTCAGGGGGAAATCCCTTCAATTTTTTTTTCATATATACGCCTGCAAAAAATATAAAATTTATTTAGTCATTATTATCAGAGTATATCAGCTTTTGTAAGATCAAATCATGAAAACATACCTCATGTATACATTTACCACTGAGGCGCCTAGCCATTCATACTTGGGGATTTCATTTACATTTTCAGCACTAATGAAATCTGATGTTTCCTCTCCGTACATATTTTTTTCAAAAACAACTGTGTGAGAATTGTTGTCTATCAACTTTGTATCCACATGAGCCTGCAATGATATTAACTGTGGATATAGAACGGGTGGGGTGAAGGTGCTCTCAGTAGACTATTTCAATCGGTTGGTTGATCCTTGAGATAGTTTTGAGATGATATTTCGTTTCACCCCCTTCCCTTTGTCATTCTGTAATAACATTCATCGGTTCAGACCTTTTTTCATTAAATGTTAAAGGTCCAGCTTGAAAAATAACTTTGAAATGGATACCTCCTTGTCGACATGTTTTTTTACAAGAACTGACGGCAATGCGGTGAATGTTCCAATAACTTGTTCAACCGTATGAATGTCGTCATTGTCATTTGTAATAGGTAGCTCTGAACTCAGCTCATTAGCTACGTTAATTGACACTCTGAAATGATCTGTTGGAAGCTGTCTATTGTGTAGCATGTCGTTCTACGCATTGAACACCATAGCCCTCGCTACAAGGCGATATGTGGGAGTTGCTAGATATAAATCACAGTCATTTTCACCATGTATAATATTAGTACAGGAAAGGTATCAGTGTCTATGTGAATCACATTTGACAGAAACAATTATTAAAACATTTATTACCTCAGCTAAGTCAGATTTTTTAGGGGAATGGCTTACCTCAAAGTTGGTGGGGGGTGGGGCGGGATCGTCACACATGGGTTTTTGTTGAGTTGTTTATTCTCTTTGCCGCTCCCCCATCAATGTTGCTATCATCTCTCTCTGGTATTTTAATTATTCTTGAAAAATAGCTAATTTTTCTTACAGCTTTTCCATTTTTTCATTTTCATCGTCTGCTTGTTTTTGTTTTTGAAAATATGTTCGAGGTGTCACCCCAAAACCCGCACCTCTGACGTGGCCATACTGGTCTGGCCGCTTCCAGGATGCTGAAAGTATGTTTGCATCTGGTGCGGGTGTTGTTGATTCCTATGACTATGTCAGATAGAAAATATAGAAAAATAAGTAGTCATTGTAATGTAATATCTACTTAAAACAAATCAAATTTATATTATGTCATACTTACACATGTTTCCTACACTTATTGTGTGTTTTCATCTATCAGTATCCCCTATTTATTTACATGAGCCTCATTTCATAGCACATTGCGTGGGATGGATTTGGCCTTCGCTTTCGATTCATTAATCTACATATAAATAGAGAAACATGGTTATGGTGTTGTTTTATGTCACATATAAGTAGTACGGTATATTTAAAATACGTACCAATTTTTTCTCAAGTGAAGCGTACCCCAACCTTGCTTTACGGTAAGGGTACGCTGGTTCTGCTGCGCATTTTTTATTTTCAGCACTCAGTTGCTATTTCATAAATAAAAAACTGTCAGTCAATATGATGAATACAACCAACGTCAAACAACATATTACCCCACACAATGTACCTAAAAAGTCTGCACTCCATGACGGTTGATAAATTCATTTCACACTCCTTGGGATATCAAGTGTGCATAAAGAGGAGGTGGGTGCGGCTTGATTTTCCCTTCGACATCTTTAAGATGATATTTCGTTAAAATTGTGCAGAAACCTCTATAAATCTTTCCTCTAACTCTTAATACATAATACTTGTGTGAGGAATCTAATTTAAATGCACTCTGTAATGGATGACGAAGAGTAAGTCAATGTTTTGGTATTTTATTTTAATAAATTAAAAAAACGATATCATAATGTTACCGTAATATCTTCCCACATTAGTGTCTTAAGACTAGTGACAACATGGTGCCATGAATGTACATCAATCGGCATGCGTTGCCTAGTGACAATTCCAATGTAGCTACTAAAGATGGATTTTTTGGGGTTAATATGTTGGCCTCGCTTATTCTATCCCACCTCAAATTTCATGCCTTTTTCTTTTTCCTTAAGAATTTTGGCTAACATTATCAAACTACGACGCTCTTGTTTTTTTGCGCTTTCAGGGATTCATTTCCTATCATTTCCTCATAAGTATCATCAATATCATTCTCTGGAGAACTATCATCAGCACTGGGACTAGCAGTAATAGGTTGAGAAACCTGTTGCTGCTCTGCACTAGGACCAGCAGCAGCTGGTTGAGAAACCCGTTGTTGCTCTACACTGGGACCACCAGTAGGTGGTTGAGTGACCTTTTGTGCCTCGGGATTAGGTGCATCAGTAGGTGCAGAAGTCATTATCTGCAGAAGTTGCTTAACATTTAATTTAGATTACATAAAAGTAGCAGAAGACAGATAATAACATAACGTAACAAAATGTATATTACAATAAACAAATAACCTGAATATTGTACTCTCTTTTTTTTATTTAAAGCCTGAAGAGATTTTACTCCTATATCAACTATGTAAATCCCTTCATTGTGGTCTCCTCTGACATTCAAAACACCGTCTACATTTGTACTGCTACGAAATGATTGTGAAGTACCTATAAAAGGGTCATCCTCCGTTGAACTTTCATCTGACCCTTCAGTTGTTTTGGTCGATAACAGAACAATGGGCCAATTTCAGTTTTTGGGGTCTAGAAAATAAAATACTTGTACGGCCTGTGATGCCATTATAAATGGTTCGTCTCTCTCTCCTTCCTTTCTAAAATCAACTTTCACGAATCCTAATTCATCTATTTTAACAACACTCCTGTTATCAACCCACTTGCATTGAAAAATCAGCACTTTGAATTTCGTATAATCCAACTTCCATATTTGTTTGATGATGCCAAAGTATGAAATATTCGCATAAATTGGATTTTTTTTCCTTAGCACCGGAAACATGCATCACCTCAGCCAAAAGTGTAACCCCACTATTCTGCATGGTACTCTCTTCATCATGTTCATTAGTATAGAATGTATAACCATTAACTGCATAAGCATTGTAAGATAATACATACACAATTGCTCCTCCGACTAGCCATCGAAGTCGTTGTGAAATTGATTTTGGATTTTCATCTAACTGCTTTAAAATATGGTCCTAAAACCATCCTATAAACTGTCAATTATGTGTATCTGATATCCATTTTTCATCCCTAGATGGATTCAAACGCCTAAGAATTTCCTTGTGGGTTTGAACATATGGGTCAACATCGAAAATGTTATGAAAAACGTAAAGGTGAGCCTGCTCCCGATCTGTAATATTGATTGTGACAACCTATCTTCCAGAAATTCCTGCACCCTCAAGTCGCTCAGTGTGACGGGATTTCGGTAGGCCAACGTTTTCCACACCAGACAAGTATTTAGTACAAAATTCAATGGCTTCCTCAACAATATATTTCTTAGTAATACAACCCTCTGGCCAACTTTGATTTTTGACATACCCTTTCAAAATCTTCATATACCGTTCAATGGGGTACATCCATCTATAATGTACAAGACCACATAGTCGAATCTCTCTCACCAAATGAACCATCAAATGAACCATCATATCAAAAAATGTCAGTGGGAAGAATATTTCCAATTCACATAATATGACGGAAATTTCTCTTTCCATAGTTGGAAATTTCTCCTGGTCTATAACTTTGCTGCATATATCATTGAAGAAGAAACATAGTTTCGTTATTGTATGGAGGACATTCTTGGGAAAAATTCAATGTAAATCTATAGGAATTAGATCTTGCATCAAAACATGGCAGTCATGTGATTTCAGCCCCTTTAATTTTAAATCGTTCATTGACACGATGTTCTCGATATTTTATGAATACCCCTCTGGAACCTTTACGTCATTCAAGAAGTTGCAAAACTGATATCTCTCTTGCATATAAAGAGTGTAAGCAACAGGAGGAAGAAATGTTTGTTTTTTACCCTTCACTGGTGCCAACTCTTCTCGTATTCCCATCTCAACCGTGTCTAATCTAGCATTAATTCCATCCTTCGTTTTTCCAGGTGCATTTAGCAACGTTCCGATGACACTATCACATAATTTTTTTTCAATATTCATAACATCAAGAAAATTTATGACATACAGAAAATTACAGTATGGTAATTAAAAAAAAACTGATCTCTTTTACCAACCAGTTTTTGTAAGGTTTTTCAAAAAGCGGTTTACCAAAATTAGTGTTCAAATCTTTTAACTTCTCAAACAATTGATCACCTATTAGTGGAGACAATGTTGTACATTCTTCTGAACTTCTGTCGAATGATGTCGTCCAAGATCGGTACTTTTTCCATCGGGGTAGAAATTTGCGATGTCCTAAAAACACAGTTTTCGATGAATGTTTCAACCTAATTGACTATGTACCTTGTTCAAAAAATGGGACACCCTTGAGTTCCTTTAATGGTATATCCTGACAAATTTCCATAAGCAGGAAAGTCATTTATCGTCCCGTACAACATGGCTTTCAAAGTGAAATTTTCTTTTTTGTAAGCATCATACAACGTAACACCTGAATCCCACAATATTTTCAAATCCTCGATCAATAGATCCAAATAAACATCAATATCATTACCCGGTTGTTTTGGTCCTGATATAAGCATAGATAACATGATGTATTTTCGTTTCGTTCATAACCACGGTGGTGAGTTATAATTTACCAACATAACCGGCCATGTACTGTGACTGTTGCTTTGAAAACCAAAAGGATGCACCCCATCTGCAGATAACGCCAGACAAAGGTTTCTCGACTCGTTTCCAAATTCAGGATACACGTGATCAATTCTCTTCCACTGAGGAGAGTCTGCTGGGTGACGTAGTTTCCCATATTTAATTTTTGTATCTGCATGCCATGTCAATTGTCCTGCAGTCTCCTCACTTCCATATAGGTGCCTAAACCTTGGAATGATTGGAAAGTACCAAAAAACTTTCGTAGGACTAGAATAATCTTTATTGTATCAAGAAGCACCACACTTTGGGAATTCTTTATGTGATTTGTGGTCCTTGTGAAACAATATACAGTCATTTGGGAAGGCGTGTACTCTTTCAAAGATAATACCCATCGATCGTAGCATTCGTTTGGTATCGTATGTTCGTCTTGGGAATTCATTATCTTCTGGGAGCATGTCATTTAGGAGAGCAAGTAGTTCCGTAAAACTGGCATCACTCCACCCATTGCTTGCTTTCAAATTATACAGCTTCAGTATGGCTGACAATGCTGTATATTTAGTGAAACCAGCATACAATGGCTTTTTTGCACTACTCTTTAACTTCTCAAACAATTTTGGGAAATCACAAAGTTCATCTTCAACTGTCCTTGTCATTTCCTCAATACAATCTTTATCATCATTCACATATGTAATCACACCCTCCATACGATCACCTTCACTGTTCATGCTTGTAATCATATCAGATCTTTTATAAAATGTCGTGTTATCCAAGCCACTACCTATATTCATTTTTCCCCGTGCTTATTCCGACATGTATAACTTCGATCTATTCCGTGACAAATCAGGTGTTCTTCTGACTCCTCTGGACTAATTTGTCTTGAATAACAACAGCATAAACAAGGACATAGGATTTGAGAAGGGTCACATGGATGATCTACTTCAAACTTGATAAACTCTTTCACACCATCTTCATACTCTTTTTTCAACCGATTGACATTCATCCATTCTTTATTCATATTCATCGTCTTTATGGGTTCGATCTCGAACTTTCCTAATATTATGTTTTAATTAATCATGTAGCATTGTTTGGGTTTTATAAAAAAAATAATTGTACAAATGCCTTTATAATGAAATAGAGGAACCTACCCCAAAACATGTGAAAGTACTTGAACTCTATCTATATATGGGGGATTGTGCCCTATCTTTTGTATATCTCCATGGAGTACCTAAAAACTATACATGGAGGAAACTTCACCGAAACATGGGGGAGTACCATACTCCATATTTTCTCCAAACATCTCACTTGTCACTTGTCAACTCTCAAGCAGAGTAAAGATAATTTAAATATCTGAACCACATCATGTGTAATTTACAATGAATGAGGGAATCATAATATTGTGATCTACATGAGAAGATATTTATAATGGGCTACTCATACATGAAATATTATCATCTAAGTGATAAATAAATAATAATAATGAAATTAACATAGCACACAATTTGTTCAATGGATACACAATGTGTAGGGTTCTCAGTCAAGGTTGGTTGTATACTACCATTTCTAAACTCATGTGAAATCCATATACATGGCGTGTCTAGTAGGGTGAACATCATCTATGGATAAGATACCTGATTTAACCTGACATATATCAAATTAATTCCAAGTTAATCTTACAAAGACTGCATGATGACTTTGAAAATACATGACATATAGAAAAACCTGATCTAAAGGCGTGTACTTTAGATACAAACCAAAAAATCATAATTTTAGATTTTAGAAAAGATCCCTTATTCAATTTTGTTTGTTAATTCAGGGGTTATCACAAAAGTTTTATCATCCTGGGTCGTTCATTCATAAGTCAAGTATATGTAAATTACCAATTTTTATATACAAATGTTCAACAAGAACCAACCAACATGCAATTCATTTAGTGCACAAACAAAGACCACCAACAGCCACGATTTTCAGCACAGCTTTTAGCCCGTACATTTCACATTATAACCATCAATATCAAACAGTAATAACATGCGAACAAGAGGAAATCAATGAGTAACAGGAGAAAACTCACCGTAAAGGTGTCGTTAGGCACACGACAGAGATGCGTTCATGGCAGAGGAGAGGCGCACAATAGAGGAGATTTCCAACTGAAAAGAAAACATAAAATAGAGGAAACTCATGAGAATAAAATAATCTAAAACCGAGTACACCATTTACCACATCCCACAAACCCGAAGAACCCACTAAAACCAAAATCAACCCACACCATGGCTAAAAACACCTTAAGATAACAAGAAATTATAGAATCCACCTTCGATAGAACAAGTTCAACAGACTTTTTAAAATATAAAAGATGAACATACAATGGGTAATCCATGACCAATAGGTCCTCCTTACTAGGTATAATCCACATGTTTATTCTAGATAGAATATCCCAAATTAGTAAGTCCTGATCAATCCTCGGTTATCCCACCTTTCACGACACATAAATTCTAATCACATGACTTTAAACTTCATGGTACAATATTTTCATCACAACATGTGGTATCTAGTGAGTAGGATCATATCCCTATTCAAACTCAATGAGCCTACCCTTACATATTGACAAAAATTAGGGGGAATGCACATATTTCCAATGGGACACCCCTGGCACTCTTTTCCAATTTAACATCACACCATGCCGAAACTCACCACACGATCACCAGTTACCCAACATTATTCCAAAACCAAAGGAATATACCCATGATTCATTACCCTAAACCCATCCATCAAGGTTCAATAGTGATGGTCACATTAAAACCATGCTACAAATCAATATGGTTAGGAATCCAAATGACCATGTCCCTCAACCCAGTCCTAACACCAAAACTCAAGAATAGAGAGTGCTTACCTTATATAAATCCAAGGCATGACCATTCCTTTGCTATCAAACTATATCCATTTTATACTATGAAAGATTTTTTAACCTCAGAGAAATATCTATGAAGGTCATGATATTCTTCTGAAGGTGCAGAATCTCTTAGATACAGACTGAGCACTACATGTCTAGATAAGACTTTACCCAAAAAAATAACTTAATATTCATCCAAGTGATTATCATATCATTATGGTTATTCATCACCAAAATTAACCATCAACTAGATAATACCAGAAAAAGAATTATCGTTAAGACCACAATTTTATTGAGAGGTACCACCTCAAGACCAATTCCCTACACCGAATCCTCATCCCTAATAGGTTCATCATTAAAATCGAACTATAGAAAACAATATTATGTTTGTAATAGTATAATCCTCAAATTGAATAAATATTATCTATAGTTAATGATTATATATACTCCTAAACTAACTAGCGGTGGAGGCGGAGGCAGCTGCGACGGCAGAGGGAGCGGCAGTCACGGTGGCGGAGGCAGTGGCGGTCATGATGGCAGAGACAATAGTGGTCACGACGTAGGAGCAAAACCAACGGCGTCGAGGAGAAAAACCCAAAGGTGGCAGCAGAGTAGGTGGAGGAAGAGGAGGAGTAGGATGAGGAGGAAGAGGAAGATGAGGACACGGTGCAGATGAGGAGGAGAAGTCACGGTGGAAGAGGGTCCTGGTTCAGCTTCCATGAAAGCTTTACAGTGTGCGAGAGAGGAGGGCCTGCTAGGGTTATTAAATATAAACCTATGGAACCTTTATTAACACTCATTAAAAGCGCTGATAAAGTTATGTTTTATCAGCGCTAAAATAAAAGCACTGATAAAACATATATTTATAAGCGCTTTTATTTTATCTCTGATAAATATTATAATTTTATATAAATCAAGAATAAAAACTTTTATCAGCGCTGATAAAGGTTAAATTTATTATCGCTTTTAACTAGCATTGATAAAGGCATAGCCCTTTATCAGCGCTTTCTGTTTAGCGCTGATAAAGGGAAGCTCTTCCCTTGACCTGTTCTGTGGTAGTGAAAAACCTAGATTATAAAAATCCTTACTGCCTCATTGTAGTGTCTTTCCTTTCCCTACATCAAAAGACACAACTAGGTCTAATCATCGCTAAATAAGTATACAGGGTGGGAGATAATAGGATCAATGGGGTCTCACCTAGGTGTTCTATATCAATTATCTGAAACAAAATCCAAGCCTTCTCAACTATAAAGAAAATAAGGCATGATAACAATCTAATTGTTTTTTTATCAAAAGCATGGAAAGCCAATTTAATTCCTCCCCTTTTAAAATTTCAAAATATATAAGGTAAATTAGATTCAAATAATTTCATATCCATTTATAACAATATATATATAACATGTCAAAAAAAATAATGCATCACATATCATATCAAATACATGGAAGTATAATAAAAATAGTACAAGCTGAAATAGCCAAAATCAACAAAGAAGAAACATAGGTACCATTAATCCAATGATTACACAAGTTCAGGATATCTAGGAAACTCATATATAATATAGAAAATCTCATATGTATCAAAACACTAGACAAATGCATTGATTCTAGAGAGTAGAGGAACATACCAGAAAGTGAACCCCCCTACAGGTCTAACAAGTTCCTAGAAAAATAAGCATAGGGAGAAGAGAAAATCCCTATGAGAAAACCCCCCATAGTAGATGATAACTATTCATATTACTTCCATATAAGTACCCAAGGATTCCCATATTATCTATTTTTCAAATCAATTCATCAAACCATTTTTATCAAACCATTCTTTGAAAACCATTTCATAATGCTTTGAAAAACACTTTCCATTTAACAACACCAGTGAGAAACCATATTTTATAAAAAAACATTTCCACACTCACAAATCAATCATTAATATCATGAAATTTCATTTAATAAAACAATTTAACAAAAACAAGAGCAATGCAGTTCACCAACACAGGCCAGAGATAGAACCACCTACCTCAAAACTCGGGCCGCACACGCCCGCAACAGAATCCACCATAATAAAGGATTAAAAAAAATAGGGGAACTAGAATCAATATAAACATATCAAAATTGATTCAATTTAGTAATGGTTTTATGGATACGAGGGAAAAAAACACACCTCAAGAATACACACCCGCCACACCATGACCTACAAGGAAACGAACCCCAGAACGAGACCAAACAACAGATCTAGAGAGAATAAAGAAGAAACATCACCATGGGTCAAAGGGACCAATAATTAAATGAAACTACACGACCAAGATCAAATCAATGAAGAAGTATAATTTATTACTCACGTGGGGAGAAACAATCCAACTGAAAATAGTGACTAATCATCGAATGGTTCAATTCGAATGAATGGAGGATCCCAAAATAACCAGAGAACCCTTATTGGTCTAGAGGAAGAAGACCTATGGATGAATGATATAAAATATCACTCTCATGGTTCCCTAAAATCCCCATCCCTGAGATTTACATGGTGTGTAATACCATTACATGCCATGTAATCCTTGAGACTCAGATACACTCGAAAATCCATCTCTTTTTTACTAAAAACTAATATTTTAAGATTAAACGGTGTACACAACTTACACGACATGTAATCATTCATGTTTTGTACTCAAATCATGAAATTATCCTAGAAACAATTACACATAATGTAATCTTTAAATGGAATGTAAATATCTTGTAGACAACCTAAATAAAATATTCTTTACTAAAACCTCAAACCTACTCGGGTATTCTCCGAACTCAGGGAGAACTACACAAAACCATTAACAAATTTATGTCTGGAATCCGTTAATAAAAAAACATACATCACTGAAATTTTGGCCATTTTTATCAACAAATATTTTCCATCATTGGGACTCCCAATACACATCCAATTAAATAATAAAATAAGTAATGAGTAGGAAAATACCTAAAAAAGTTCAATTGGATGTTACATATATTTATTGTATCAGATCATGACATGAATTTTTCATTTAAATTTTGGAAAATTCATCAAAAGGATCTCAACACTGAGTAACATTTGATCACTATATATCATACACAGATAGATAGATAGTCTAAAAAGACTATTCGAACATTAGAATATTTACCGTAGTAATTCTCACAAAACTTCCAAGTAACATGGGATAAGTATTTTAATTTTATGTATTTTTCATATAATAATTGCTTCCATTCAACTATTCAAATTAAAATGTATAAATTACTATATAATAAAGATATTGTACACCAACATTTTGGTATGGAGTTGATGAAAGGAAGCATTTAGGCCTAATTTTTTTGATAAGATAATGCGGAAAGGGATAACACATCAAAGTAATTTTAATGTAGCACAATATAGGAGAAATATATATTTAGAATACTAAAGTAAGGATCTCTAATTTAAAGTTGGAGGTTATGTTTTCTTGAAGGTATCTCTATGTTAGTGTGTTATAAGGTTTGACAATAAAGGGAAACTAATTCCTAGGTACATTGAAACTATTGATCTTTTGGAATCAATTAGAGTTATGGATTACCATTTATAAATACCACCAGGACTCTCTAATATACATGATGTGGTCCCAATCACATTATTGATGAATTTTATTCTATTTCCAATGCATTTACTCACCTAAAAAGAAATATAATTAGATCCTAATTTGTATTATTTTGAAGATCCTATCTACATTATTGATTATAAAGAACAAGTGTTGAAGAGTCATATGTCTCTATTGGTAGAGTTACATTGTAGAAATCCTGTGATAAAGAAAGAAACTTGGGAACCTGAAGAAGTTATTACGAAAAACTATCCACATTTTTTATGATATAACATTTTAAAATTTTTTAGGGTGAAATTTTTGAACATGGGAAGAATATAACATGTAGCACCCCCAGTTTCTATTAAGTAACCCTTTATTTATTATTTTAAGTATATAAATTATATGGGAGAAGTTTGGAAGAGTTTCTATAACGTTAAATGTGTTTTAGGGATAAAGTGAAGGCATATGGGAGGCACATGATTTGTCCAAACCATGCGACAACCAAAGAGAAACCATAAGCTTTGTAAATGGTTTGGGAAGTTTGAGGGAATGGATTCAACACAGTTGAAGACTGGTTATAGAGACCGTGTGAGGTGACTGTGTGAGGGTCATATTTAAGGTAGTGGCTAATGCACGATTAGTGCACAATTATCCTAACTGTGTGACAAAATGATGCACATGGTCAAAGTTAGATCCGAAAAAGGTAATCTAATGTGTTTTGGCCTTTTAAGTTTCTCATTTCCCCCCTATATGGCCCTAAATCATGTTTTTTCTTCCCTAAATTTCAAGGAAGGATCTTCCACCTACCTGAAGGTTATCCAAAGGCTCTAATTTATGATTAGAAGTTTATTCTTTATGGTAAGTGTTCGTTCTTCATCGTTCTTGATGTTTTTCTTAGATCTACTTCGCCCCTCTTCTCATTTTCTTAGATATATGCCTGTTGTGGGTAGATATAAGGTTAAATATACCAAATAAGTTTAGTTTTGGGCTTGGTTCATGATAAGGGAATAGATATAAAGTTAGTTCATGATGTTTTAACCCAATTTAGTTGGATTTCTTCATCTATTTATTATTTTCTCCAAAACTCTCGAGGTAGGTGGCTTCACTCTCAACTCCTATTTCTATAATTGATTGGATTAGTTTCAAATTGACCATGTTTCATGAAATTTATTATGAAAATCATAGTATATACCCTCCTTATTATTGATTTATGATTTTTGGTGAAATTGTGAAATGGTGTTCAATTGTTCTTCAAAGTGGTTTAGTTTCTTGATTTTAAAATAGGTATTTTAAAATATGGCTTGGATGGATTTGTGAAACGTTTTGTTAGAAAATGGGTTTTCAATAAAAATTTTGTTTTATTGAAATGATTTTGGAATTTTGGTTTTGGAAATGGTCTTGGGAATACTTGTGTGTGTATTCATATTGAATTTATGAGGTTTGGTTGAAATATGAACTCGTGATCAGTGACAGAAGTTTAATGGCACATGGGAAATAATAATCCTGTGATAACATGGTAGATCAATGAGAGACTACTCATGAGAATGGAACTATCATAATGAAGCATACATGGTCGGTATTATGGATATATGGAATGAAAGGGTTATGCCAATGTAACTTTTGAAATGGTTTTAAAGCATGATTGGGTTGATTCCTTGGAATATAGATTTTTTTGGAAAATTGATTTTTATAGAACTTCATTATATTTAGTTATAAAATATTTTAATTTTTTTTTATATTTAGTGACAAAAAGTTTTGTAAATTTTCTTATATATACTATATTATATAAATTTTTCTAACTCTTCTATCCTAGTGGTGTGAGTAGGGAATTCATTAGGGGAAAACCTACTGAGTTTTAGTACTCACCCTTTCTTGGAAACTTTTGTGCTTTTGTATATTTCAATTATTAGGACATGGTAAAAGGTAAAGTCTCACATGTCTTTACCACTACATCACAATACTTGGGATGTTTGGTGATGTTGGAGCATAGATCTAGTGGATCATGGATTCTTATGGCCGTATTGGAGTTTTATTAGTTAACATCAACTATTTACATTAATGTTGTTTTGGATTTCGCTATAGTACACTTCAGTTGTTTTGATATAAAATAAATGGTTGCATTGTCATTATTTTTATCATGAATCATATAGTGGTTTGTTTTTTTGGATATATTAGATTAGTTTTTTTATTCTTAAAGGGTAAATCTCCCCCCACATGTATTGAAACCCTTTAGAATTTATTCCTAGCCTTGGGAATCTTGGGTATGTCTCTTAAAGCCTAGTATCACTCTCCCACCATCTCAAGTCAATGAGGAGAAGGGAAGATGTTACAAGTGGTATCCGTTTTTCTTTGGTCTAAAAGCCTGTTTGAAACAAATGCTATCAGGTTGGTTCTTCCTTGTGAAACAAGAAATCATTAGTTTTCTTGGTCCTAGAGTTGAATTCATTATTGTCCATTACCTGAGTTGGTATCATAGAAAGGGGTAGGATTTTTAGGATTTAAAATTTAGTGCATAAAAAGATGTACCAACCCTTTTCATATTGAATGTGAAGTTGCGAGGGAGTGGGGTGTAAAAGTGTTTTAGAGACACTTATAAGATTTTCAATCTCATTATCATGGGGTTAGCCAATGATATGATCATGACATGAATTATTGGAATGAATTCCCACTAGGATTTCATATTTTATTATTAATAATAATATATTTTTTTGTTCAATTTTTTAATTTTTTCAAAATGTTGAAATTATTTTCAAATGAAAGATTTTGAAAAAGAACATGATTGTGGTATTTCCAAAATAGTTTGATTATCCAAATCAAGTTGAATATTTTCAATACCAGATAAACATTGGAAAGGTTTATTTTTGGAAATAAATGTTGTGATAGTTGATGTGGTAGAATTTGAAAATATAAGCCTTTAATTGCGAGAGAGTGGGGAATTAGGGGTTTTTGGTTTGTTTAGAAAATAGAACCTGATAGGCATCATCGAATCCAACCAAAAGAAGCTATAAAGAATGTTGTTACACTTGAGCCACAAGTTAACCATGAGCTAGTTAGGAGTATTTCCCAAGCATTTTAAGCTGTGGACATAAGAAACCAAAGATATGAGCCAAGATAAGTGGATCATTCCATTCAGTTCTAGAAACAAAATACACCCATCATATGAGGTGATTTTGAACTGAAAAGAGAAGAGGTGTGGCTGAATAGAATTAATCATATCTTTGATTTCATCAGCACACTAGAAGAATTGAAAGTCAAGATAAAGACGTATATTCTATAGGATCTTTCATGTCAGTGGTGGGATCTAGTGGTATAGGATAAAGTAGATCAAGGCCTTGGTTGAGTGGATTTTGAGGAAGTGTTCAATAAACAATTCTATCCTCGCATGTTCAAGATTCAATGGACGACATGCTTCTTCATCCTAAAGTAGGTAAATATCTATGTCACTGAATATGCATCTAAATCCATGAATTTTGAGTGATTTTCACCTGAGGTTGCTGCTAGTGCATCCTTAAAGGAACACATCTTTGAATCGGGGCCGATATAAGAGATTAGCTTGAAGATAATTATGCTCTGTATTACAAACTATGAAAATAGGGTGAATAGAGAGACAATGGTTGAATGATACATCTCACGATACATGGGAGTAGGAAGTATGTTTATACCCATGGGAAATGGTGTGAACTCTAATACTGGAAGTAAGTGGAAGAAGGAAACCTACTTCCAAGGGGAGAGAAGGAATTAGAATCAAACAATGGGATTAGGGAACTTTCCTCCATAAACAAAGATCCAAGTGGGATATTTCCAATGTGGTTCCTTTGACCACATGAAGAGAGAGTGTACAACAACACCAAGATAATTCCATAATTTCAATAATATGGGACATCTTAAGCATGATTTTTTAGTTCTCTAAGGTCAGGTTATCGAGACACATATCAGATATCGCATGCGTCATACGATTTGACCTGGAAAGGGAAGACAAATAAATCTCAACAACAAAGCAGAGTTAGCCATATTGATTCACGGAATGCCATGGCTCCTCAGAATTGACAATCTCAACAAGGCAATAAGGAGTTCAGTGAAGTGATGAATACATTATTTGAATCTGAGCATATGATTATAGATGACCAGCCTAAACCATCTATGGTGAGAGGAACAAGTCTTTTGAATTATACCATTATGAAAGTATTGTTTGATACTGGTGAATATCATTCCTTCATTTCTTCTCATGCTATTGATTTTCTAAGTTTAAAACTCGAGATGATTCCTTCTATGATAAAACTTCAAACTTTTTTTGGTCAAAGAGAATGTAGAGACTTTGTGTGTAGAACATGTCATATAACTATTTATGGAGATGAGATAAAGTGGGACTTCTTGGTGTTAGAGATGGATGTTTGTGATGTAATCCTGGGTATGGATTGGTTGGTAATGTTCAAGGCTCACATCAACTATTATAGAAGTACAATTAGTTTCATGACTAAGGAATTAACCAAGAATCGCTTCAAATTAGAAAGGGTTTTAAAGACAGGTGAAACAGATTTTTGGGCACTAGCAGTGGATAAAATCTCTTATCAGTTGGTGGCATTAACATTGGAATCGATGGAATAGATGGAGGATAACTGTTTTCTAGCATTTGTTGATCAATTTATATATGTTTTTCCCAATAAACTCTCAAGTTTTCCACCTATAAGGGAAGTGGAGTTTACGATTGATCTTCTTATGGGTACCAGTCCTATTTCCATTCTATCTTATAGGATGGAACCAACAGAATTAAGGGTGTTGAAAGTGTAGTGGGAAGAGCTAGAAAGCAAGGGTTTCATTCAGCCAAGCACATATTTGTGGGAAGAACCATTCTTTTTCATAAAGAAATAAAACATAAATCTTAGGCTTTGTATCTATTATCATAATCTTATCCAAGTTATGATAGAGAATAGATATCCAATTCCATGCATTAATGACCTACTTGATCAATTGAGGGGAGCTAAGTGGTTTTGTAAAAATGACTTGTGATTAGGAAATCACCAATTGTGATTTTGGAAGGAGGATATACCAAAAACTATTTTTAGAAGAAGATATGTCCATTATGAATATGTGGTAATGTCTTTTGATCCTGAAAATTCACCAACAGTCTTTATGGAATTAATTAATAGGATATTTCATAAATATATGGATTCCTTTATTATGGTGTCTGTGGATGATGTATTTGTGTATTCAAGGAGAAGATATGAGCATGAAAAAGACTTTAAGACGGTGTTGGAAATATTGAGAGACCATCTTTTTTATGCAAAATTATCAAAGTGTGTTTTTTTGGATACAAATTGTACACTTTCTTGGCCATGTAATTTCTAAAAAAGGTTTTTCTGTTGATCTAGGGAAGATAGAAGCTGTTATCTATTGGTAACCACCAAAGAATGTCTCTGAGATATAATGTTTTCTTGGTCTAGATGGTTATTATTGATGATTTTTTGAGGCTTTTCATGGATATCCTTGATAATGACAGCTTTGAAAGAGAAGAATCTTCCATTCTAATGGATTGATGAATGCCAAAAGTGTTTTAAAGAGTTAAAAATTCACCTTACATTAGCACCAATATTGATTATTCTAGAATCATAATAGGGGTATGTGGTATACTATGATGATTTGCGATTTGGTTTTTGGTGCGTTATCTTGTAAATATATTGTGTTGTGTCATATGGCTCAATGAATTTGAGGGTGAATTATTAGAATTACCCAACACATGATTTGGAGTTTTCTATAGTTTTCTATGACTTGACGACTCTGCGTTATTATCTCTTTGTTGAGAAATTTATTTTGTTCACAGATCATAAGAGCTTTAAACATATATTCTCACAATAGTATTTGAATCTAAGTCAAATGAGATGGATGGAGTATCTCCAGATGTTTGACTTTGATTTTATGTATACATTGGGAAAAGGAAATTCGTTAGCCGATGCATTATGTAGAAATTCATATGCTCAGTTGAAAAAGTAATCCTTATATGAATGGTAGTTGATATCGGTCCTAGATGACATACATGTGGAATGTGAAAAATGAGATGATGTTGTAGTTTTCTTTTCAGTTTTTATGGTTTTAAAATTGGTGAAGATGGTAAAGGAGGCACAAAAATCAGATATAGAATTCCTGGTCATGAGTTAAAAACTCAATGGTGGTGAGACCATTGACGGATGGAAACTAGATGAGAGTTATGTATCATGGTTTATAAATCAGATAGTTGTACTTATGTATTTTCAGGAACAAATCCTTTATGATTACCACAATTTGAAATGGGATGTTCATCCAAGAATACAATGTTGTACCCCACACTCTTTGATTTTCATGATCACAATCACTTTAATATGTGTCTAACATTGTTTTTAAGTGTTGTGGATGATAGGCAAGAGATTGCCAAAGGAATGGCCCAAGAAAGCATCTCAAGTGGACTGCAATTCAGTCCACCGGCCAACCGGTGTGATAGCACCGGCCAGCCGGTGGACCTGGCAGAGGCATTGCCCACTGCTAGGTCCCACCGGTCAGCCGGTGGCTCTGTCACCGGCCAGCCGGTGGCAACCTGATCAAATAGTGTTTGCTACTGTCTTGCCACCGGCCAGCCGGTGGCTCCTCCACCGGTCAGCCGGTGTCACCTGGGCAGAAGCTCTCTCCACTTTCCAAGGCACCGGCCAGCCGGTGGAGCTGTACCGGCCAGCCGGTAGCCCAGTCAAACTAGCCGTTGGGTTTGACCAGTCAACCCTCTTTTGGCCTCCAACGGCTCCGAGGACTTCTCCAACGGCTCCGAAGGCCCCCAATGGGTTCCTTGCCTATAAATAAAGGCTAAGGAAGCCCCGGACACCAATCGGAACACTTGTGAAGCCAACGGACATATTTTGTATCATTTGGCCAACCTCCGGCGACTTCCTTCAAAGGAACCTCAAGCGCTCCAACAACTTCCACATCCAAGGAGCTCCTCCAAAGAAGCTTGGAAGAGGCCTTCAACATCTCCAATCAATCAAAGGCGCCCAAGTCTTCCCAAATACGGGTTTTTTTGTTTTACTTTTTATTGAGCTTTAAATTTGGGTTTGTGCCTACAAACCCCAAACTCTTTATTCTTCCCCCTTTCTTTTGGGTTTCACACCACCATTAAGGTGTGAAGAGGTTAGTCAAGACTTTCCTTTTAAAAGGCTTGAGTTTTCGGTGAGCTAGCCTTCACCCGTTAAAAAGGCTAGTGGGTTCTTGCTCTTCCATTGAAAGCAAGTGGGTTCTTGCTAAACCAATAAAAGCAAGCTGTAATAGGTCCTAGTGCTACCTCAAAGCCTAGTGGGTTTCTTGCTAAAACCATTTAAAAGAAAGCGGTAGGAATCTCTCAACGGTTGAGTTGGGAGCGGAGACGTAGGCCGGGTTTTTGGCCGAACTCCGTTATCAATTTTGTGTGTCTTGCCTCTTTATTTCCGCTGCACTCTTTACTTTGATTTTAAATTGTTAATCATTTTTTTAAAAGGCAATTCACCCCCCCTCTTGCCATCATTCCCGTCGTTTCTTCCGACCCAATAATTGGTATCAGAGGGACGTATTTGAATAATTCCCTAACCGGTTTCAAATCAAAGATCCTTTTTGATGGCTTCTACCGCTTCAACCTCTTACGCCCCCGAAGGCTATTCATTGGGTCGTGCTCCATTTTTTGATGGAACCGACTATTCTTTTTGGAAAACCCGCATGACTACATTTCTTAAAAGCATTGGTTTTTCTATTTTTAAAATTGTCATGCATGGTTATACTCTCTCTAGTCTAGATGAATCTCAATGGACCCCCGTTGACATTGCAAATTTCGAGCTTGATGGCAAAGCCATGAATGCTCTACATTGTGGGTTAGATCGTAATGTTTTTGATCATATTTCTTCTTGCACTACCTCTTATGCTATTTGGAAATTGTTAGAACTAACCTATGAAGGTACTAGCGACGCTCAAAAGCAAGAACCCATTCAAAAGCTAGAACACGATGCAAAATCCGTACCCGCTTGCCCACTTCACAAGAAAAGGGCCAAGAAGAAGAAGAAGAAGGCTTCAAAGGCATCTTGGAGTGATAACTCCTCCTTCTCCTCCTTCTCCTCGAGCGACCAAGGTAAAAAATGCCTAATGGCAAAACATGAGGTAACATCTTCCGACTCCTCCTCCTCTTGCTCTTTAAATTCAAATTCTTTCAATCATCTATCTTATGAGGAACTCCAACATGCTAGAGACCAATTAGAAAATGGTTTTCATGAACTCTCTTCAAAATTTGTTGCTTTAAAAAATAATTTCAAAAAGCTTTCCTCCGAAAAAGACCAACTTCTCAAAGAGAAGGAGGAACTCTCCCTAAAAATCCAAAATTTCCCCAATGTTGATTCTTTGGAATCAACCATTAAGGACCTTAGAGAATCCCTAGCCAAGTTCACCCAAGGTGAACAAAATTTGTCCAAACTCTTAGGTTCTCAAAGGGTATCTAGAACCACCAATGGACTTGTCTATACCAACCAAGCTTCCTCCTCCCATGCACCCACTGTTTTTGTAAGGGGGAGCTCTAGTTATAAATTTTGTAATTATTGTAAAAAACCCGGGCACCTCATTTATGAATGTAATTGTAAAAACGCCCGGTATGGTCAACCCAAAAGTATTTTCTTTTCGGACGAATTTTATAGGAGAAGACCCGCCATGAGACAAGTATGGATTGAAAAATCCCTTCTAGCGAGTCTCTCCGGGCCTAAAATCATTTCTTTTCAAAATCCCTCTCCCCGGTGATTTATTGTTTTTATTTAGGGGGAGTTAGGATTGTTTAAGCTTTTCAATTTGAATTTTTTTCAAACTTTCAATTTCAACTTTTGGTTTCAAATTTCAAATTTCAAATTTCAATTGGTTTTTGATTCAAAACTTTCAATTCAAACTGTTATTCGAATTTTTATTTTCAATCTTTCAATTTCCAAAATTTCAATTGTTTTTCAAATCTCAAATCTTGTTTTTCAAATCTCTAATCCCTCAATCAAGTTTTATGCCCCATTCTTTTTTGATAATCACAAAGGGGGAGAAATTTCTTGATTTATTGGGGGAGAAACCTTTTTGATCATGCATTGCTTATTTTCACTTTATTCATTAAAAGCATGCCTTACATTTAAGTTTTTACATTGCTTAGATAAGTGATTGTGATCATCAAAATAGGGGGAGATTGTTGTACCCCACACTCTTTGATTTTCATGATCACAATCACTTTAATATGTGTCTAACATTGTTTTTAAGTGTTGTGGATGATAGGCAAGAGATTGCCAAAGGAATGGCCCAAGAAAGCATCTCAAGTGGACTGCAATTCAGTCCACCGGCCAACCGGTGGACCTGGCAGAGGCATTGCCCACTGCCAGGTCCCACCGGTCAGCCGGTGGCTCTGTCACCGGCCAGCCGGTGGCAACCTGATCAAATAGTGTTTTCTACTGTCTTGCCACCGGCCAGCCGGTGGCTCCTCCACCGGTCAGCCGGTGTCACCTGGGCAGAAGCTCTCTCCACTTTCCAAGGCACCGGCCAGCCGGTGGAGCTGTACCGGCCAGCCGGTAGCCCAGTCAAACTAGCCATTGGGTTTGACCAGTCAACCCTCTTTTGGCCTCCAACGGCTCCGAGGACTTCTCCAACGGCTCCGAAGGCCCCCAATGGGTTCCTTGCCTATAAATAAAGGCTAAGGAAGCCCCAGACACCAATCGGAACACTTGTGAAGCCAACGGACATATTTTGTATCATTTGGCCAACCTTCGGCGACTTCCTTCAAAGGAACCTCAAGCACTCCAACAACTTCCACATCCAAGGAGCTCCTCCAAAGAAGCTTGGAAGCGGCCTTCAACATCTCCAATCAATCAAAGGCGCCCAAGTCTTCCCAAATACGGGTTTTATTGTTTTACTTTTTATTGAGCTTTAAATTTGGGTTTGTGCCTACAAACCCCAAACTCTTTATTCTTCCCCCTTTCTTTTGGGTTTCACACCACCATTAAGGTGTGAAGAGGTTAGTCAAGCCTTTCCTTTTAAAAGGCTTGAGTTTTCGGTGAGCTAGCCTTCACCCGTTAAAAAGGCTAGTGGGTTCTTGCTCTTCCATTGAAAGCAAGTGGGTTCTTGCTAAACCAATAAAAGCAAGCTGTAATAGGTCCTAGTGATACCTCAAAGCCTAGTGGGTTTCTTGCTAAAACCATTGAAAAGCAAGCGGTAGGAATCTCTCAACGGTTGAGTTGGGAGCGGAGACGTAGGCCGGGTTTTTGGCCGAACTCCGTTATCAATTTTGTGTGTCTTGCCTCTTTATTTCCACTGCACTCTTTACTTTGATTTTAAATTGTTAATCATTTTTTAAAAGGAAATTCACCCCCCCTCTTGCCATCATTCCCGTCGTTTCTTCCGACCCAATATACAAAATATGTATGAGTCTTTGAAAGAAAATTTCATGTGGAACTATATGAAAAAAAATGCGGAAGAGTTTTTTTCAAAGTGCATAACTTGTCAGCAAGTTAAGGGATAGAATTTTCAATCAAAAGGTATGTTATAGTCTTATCTATCCTTATGTGGAAGTGAAAGCAGATAGCTATGTATTTTGTTATATGTCTCCCAAGAATGGTTTAGAAACATGATTCCATATGGGTGATAGTGGATCGACTTACCAAGCCTGCTCATTTCATCCCTATTTGTGAAACTTATACGGTGGAGGATCTATCCAAAATCTATATCCAAGAAGTGGTAAATAGACATGGAATACCAGTTTTGATAGTGTTAGAAAAAGATTTTAGGTTCATATCTTGTTTCTAGAAATCCTTACAAAAATCCCTTAGGACTCAGTTGACTATGAGTATGACGCATCATCCTCAGACAGATGGTCAATCCCAAAGGATGATACAAATTCTTGGAGATTTGATGTAAGATTGTGTAATGGATTTTGGTGGATCATGGGAAGAGAACATGCCCTTAGTGGGGTTATCATATAACAATAGATAATAGGACTCGATACATATGGCTCCATTTGAAGAATTTTATATGATTCCTTATAGTTATCCACTTTGTTTGGTGGAAACTGGTGAGACTTCACTAGTTGGGTTGAGCCTTGTCCAAGAAACAATAGAGGAGATTTGGTTAATCAGGAAGAGAATAGAGATGATGTAGAGTAGTCATAAATCATACGTGGATCATCATCGATGGTTGTGGTTGTTTGCGGTGAGTGACCATGTATTCTTGAGGATCTCTCCAACGCTTGGACATCAACGTTTTGGGAAGCATGTCACGTTATATTCTCAATACATAGGCCCTTTTGAGATACTGATGGGTTGGAGAGGTGGAATAGCTGTTGGCACTTCCACCATCATTCAATGCAGTGCATAATGTGTTTCATGTATAAAAGTTGAAAAAGTATGAACAAGATCCTTACTATGTAACTAGATGGGATCATGTTGACCTAGAGACATATTCTTCATTGACACATATCCTGGTGTAGATTGTGGATAAGAAAGATAAATTCTTTCATGAAAAAATCATCGGTCTAGTATGGGTTTTGTGGAAACATGGTTAGATTCAGGAAGAGGCTTTGGAATGTGAAAATGAAATGGAAGATCAATGGTCAGAACTCTTTTAGGGAAAAATTGGTTTTCTACTTTATGGGGATGGAAAGACAAATGGTGGGGAGAATGTAGCACCCTTGGTTTTTGGTAAGTAACACTTTCTCTATTCTTTTAAGTATATAAAGTATATGGGTTAATATTAAAAGATTTTTGGGAAATTTAAATGTACTTTTTGTGCTAAAGTGAAGGCTCATGGGAGGTGCACACTTTTTCCAAACCGTGTGAGAACCTAGGAGAAACTATGCATTTCAAAAATGGTTTGGGAAGTTTGAGGTAGTGGACTTAGCATAGTTGGTTCATGGTCATATATGTCATTTAAGGTTCATCTTTAAGGTAGTGGATAATGCATGGTTAGTGCACGATTCTCCTAATCGTGCGACTAAACTGTGCAGAATGTCAAAGTTATATCCTAAAAAAGTGTATCTAACAAGTTTTTTCCTTGAAGTGCCTCGTTTTCCCTCCAATGCAGCCCTAAATTAGTAATTTTCTTCTCTAAGGGTCTAAGAAAGTTCTACCATCAATTTAGAGGTGATCTGAAGGCTTCACTTGCTGATTAGAAGCCGATCCTTCATGGTTAATGTTCATTCTTCATCATTCTTGACGTTTTTATTAGATATACTTCATCCCTATTATTGGTTTCTTAGATCTCTTCCTTATATGGGTATATCTATGGTTATGGATTCGAAATAAGTTTGTTTTGGACTTGGTTAATTACAATAGAAGAGATCTATGGTGCCCTTGTGATGTTTTAACTCGTTTTTTGGGCATTCTTCATCCGTTTATCATTTTCTCCGAAACTATCAAGGTTGGAGGCCTCACTCTCGACTACTATTGATATAATTGATTGGATTAGTTTCAAATTGATTGAGTAGCATGAAATTTATTATGATTTTTTTTCAAATCATGGAATAAATCCTCTTTAGTGATGATTTATTGTTTTTGGTGAAATTGAGAAATTATGGTGAATTGTTTTGAAGAGTGATTTAGTTTCTTGATTTTAAAATGGTTATTTTAAAATATGGATTAGATTAATTTTTTAAATGGTTTATTATAAAATGGGTTTTTAACAAAATGGTTGTTTTATTGAAATTATTTCAGCATGTTTTTTTGGAAATGGTCTTGGGAATACTTGTGTGTGTATTCATATTTCATTTAAAAGGATTGGTTGAAATATGACCTTATTCTTAGTTCCAAAAGTGTAATGGAACATAGGAAATAATTATCATGTGATGAAATGGAATATTGATGAGATACCATTCATGAGTATGGAACTATCATAACGAAGCATGGACAGTTGGTATTGCAGATATGTGGAATAAAAGGGTTATGCCAATGGAAATTGTGAAATGATTTTAAAGCATGATTTGGTTATTTCCTTTGAATTTAGATTTTGCTGGAAAATTGATTTATATAGAACATGTTTATATTTGGTTATAAACTATTTTAAAAGTTTTTCAAATTTAGTTATAGACTATTTTGTAAATTTTCTTATATAAACTATTTTATATAAATGTTGCCAACTCTTCTATCTTAGTGGTGTGAGTAGGGAAGTCATCAGGAAAAACCTAATGAGTTTTAGTCCTCACACATGCTTTGTAACTATGGTGCTTTTTTAGATTTAATCTACCTGGACATTAGAAAAGATAAATTATCACATGTCTTCAATACTAACTCAAGATACTTGGGCTGTTTGGTGATGTTCGATCATGGATCTTGTAGAGAATGGTGTCTTGTGGTCATCTGGGAGTTTTATTAGTTCTCTTCCATTTTTTAATTTTATGTTATTTTTGATTCTATTGTAGTACACTTTTTATGGTCTTAATATAAAATAAATGGTTGAGTTTTCATTCATTTTATCGTGTATTATATAGTAGTTTTTTTGGTTTGTTTATATTGGATTATTTGTTTTATTCTTAAAGGTGAAATCCTCCCCCACATGTATTGAAACCCTTCATCATTTATTACCAAACTTTAGCATCTTATGGATATCTCTTAAGGCCTTGTAGCACTCTCCCTCCTTCTTAAGACAATGAGGAGAAGGGGAGATGTTACATAACACCCATGATTCAATTATAGTATATAAATATTTCATTCTAAAGAATCTACAGAATAATGAAAATAACATTATTTAAAAAGTTGATTAAAGAAATTTATAAAAATTTTATAATTTTAATTTGAAAAAAATAATTACATTTTTTAATTCGTAATGTGAAAATAATATTATAGTTAATTGTTTGGGTTTTTAATGAAATAGTTGATTTTTGGGTGAATAATGGAAAATATTTATTTTATAAATACAATAACTTTTATGAAATAAGTATGAAATAATCATGAATTAAAAATATATAAAATCTTTTTGTTAACCAAAAATGTATATAATGAGTAAATTAAATCATTTTAAAAAATTATTTTAAAATTTGAAAACCATTCTTGACTTTTGGGAATCTAAGTTATATTTCAATATGATAATTGTTTTTGTTATTTTTAGTTAATTGAGAGATTGGAATGTGAAATTTTGTTTTGGATTAATATAAATGTCAAATATCCCTACTTTCTTAATAATAAACCAACAAATTAATTCAAATCAATTCTATTCTTTTTTCTGTAAAATCATTTTTCTCCCTAAAAATGGATTTTTTTAAAATGGGGTTTTGTTGATTTTTGAATATTAAATTTTAAGAATTATAGAAATTTAATATTATAAATTAATTACATATTTAGAATCATTATATTAAAATTTGGTAATAAGTTCAATTCTAATTTTGGTCACAATGAATAATAACCATGGTAAAAATTTATCACAATGGTTAAGGGTAAAATGAGTTAAAAATGGTTAATAGAATGGGATAATTCTACGATACAAAAAACACTTGATTAAATATAATTTTTTAGTTTCATTTCAACATTATCCTTCTTAACTTATATACTATGAATATTTGGACCCACTTGACTTGACTAAGACATATATTATATTATAATGTTTAAAGTATTTATAAGTTTTCCAACCACCTCACTTATAATAGGGAACCTCCCCCCTTACTGACCCACAATTCTTGACCCAATTATATGGACCAAAACCTGACCATATATCTTCCAAAAATTCTTATACATGTCCTAGATATATTTTTTCTATCCAAAATACCACAACAAGAAGGATTTAGGTGTAACACAAATGAGGTTTCCCAAAGAAGAGGTAATCATGTTAACCAAATACATTCAATTTTTTTCTTACTATAGATTATATAAATTTGTTATATACATAGAAATATAATGAAATTAGAATATTAAATATATTTAAATTTTATTATTTTAATAAAAAAAATTATTATCTACCTCTTCTCTATTCGATGGAAAATTAAAACTTTGCTTATGCATATGTATAGATTGTCGCCTCCATAAAGAGATATGTGTCATTTTTCATCACGAAATCACATGGATGGTAATAAAAACGAATTTAATAGATATATATTATGTTTATGAAATAATTATTATTCTTGAAATGTAAAATTTTATCTACCTTCTTACCCTCCCATCCTTTGGAAAACGGAAATATCGTTCGTGCGAATGTGTAAACTACCACCTCTAGAAAGCTATGTGATTTAATATTTAATTTATGATTTAAATGTATGAAAATAAGGAATTATTTAATTAATATAGATGATATTTTTATATAAATATCTTTCTTCACATATTAATCATTATACACTTTCTTTAGTTTCCAACCATTAAGAAAATTAAAATGCCATCATGCGTACGAGTAGACTACCACCTCCATGGACAATTTATTTTGTTTTTATATCAACTCTTTGAATTGATGTTATAAAATTGTATAGAAAAATAAAAATTATATTCATTATATTATTAAAATTAAATAAATTATTTAAATATTTCATAACACCTTTAATCAAGGTCAATATACCAAATTAGTTTTGGAGAAATTGACTGAGGAACCTTAAGTGGTCGATGTAAACAAGAAATATACAATGAAAGTATGTAAAATGATTATAAAAGGACCTTATAAAATGAAAATATTTAATATAAAATTATTTAATAAATTTTAATATCTTAATTAGGAGTATTTAAGGAATCCTACTAAGCAGGAATCCAAGGTAAGAGTTTTTTTATCTCAATTCCAAACCATTGAGACATATGTTATATTATGAAACTAATTTTTTTATATGGTGTATATACTACCTATTTTAAATATTATATAATTATTTAATCTTAATTAATTTTATTTAAAGTTTCATTTTTTATTGGTTTTTATTCAAAAGGCATTAAATCGAAAAGGGTTTATTTCTCAATATCATCATATTCAGGATTTCTAATGTTTACATTTACATAAGAGGAATTATAGAATATATCATTATTAAACCACATAATTTTTATTCTAATCTAGAAATTTTTGGGGTTTCTATTATTTCTTCCAACTTTTTCTCTCTCTGAAACTTGAAACTACTTAAATATTATTTATATGAATATTAATATTGTTTCTATTTTTTGACCGAGAATAATTCTCTTTTATATAAATATTCTTAAAATTGTTTTGTGGGCATTTTTATATTATTTTAAATTATTGTAAATTTTATTATTTTATTACATGTGTATTTATTTACAAAGGATTAAAATGAAAATATTTATATTTTTCTGAACAGGTCATTTTTTACTTTTTTTAAAATTTTGAAAGGAATGTTCATTTTATTGTATATGATATGAATATATTCTCATAACTCTATGAACATTATTTTATATTTATATTACTATAAAAATTTCCTTATTTTTTTGAATGAAAATATTTTATTTATTATTCTATAGATTTTTAGTTTTATATTGAAAATGGTATTATTTTATTAATTTTTTAAAAAGAGATTTCATTTTACTTTAGTGTATTTTTATCTTCCAATCCATATGTTTTTATATAAGTGTACTATCTTTTCAAGATTATAAATTATTTCACAAATAATATTTCAAAAGTCACTTTATCATCTGATGAAAAGATTTTATAAATAATTTATACTTCATTTATACAAAAAAGTTACAAAATATTTATGGAATTATATTTTTGAAAGTTTCACTTCCATTTTACTCTCTAATTATTAAAATAATTTACGTTACTAAAAAACCATAATTTATAATAAATTGATGGTATATTTTAATCCATTACTTATTTATGGTTTATACCTCATTTTGTTCCGAAGGAATAATCTCAATTCCTTGAAGTTATGTCCTATGTCATTCTCGGTTATTATTTTGGAACTAAATCCATATTATTTTATATCATGGATATATTTTACATTCCAATATTTCTATAATGGTAAACCATTTCTATATATAGTGTTTATTGACGGATTCTTGTTCAGAAATTTATTTTATTTACTTAGGAAATATTGATGTTCTGTATTCTAGATCCAATATGGATATTTATTGATTGATAAGTATATTGATTATTTATTATATTATTTATTCAATATATGAGTAATACATTGAATACAAGTAAGTGATTTGTGTGGTATAGTTATACATAACCACTTAATGCATTGGTAGAGATCATGATAAAAATAATTGGTTAATTAGTTGGGTATTTTGTGTATACCAACCAATTCATTGAAATGTATTGGCACATAGACCTAACTATAAGGTTTATGATGTATAACCATGATTCCTTGATGGTAATATCATGAAATTTGATATTATGGATTTAATTCATTAAAATTTTAGTAATTATTATCCATATAAATATTTTGTCGATATTTTCCATGGATATAATTTGAATCTTGTGTTTGATGAAATTGAATATGTATTTATTATCCACTCTGCAATATTGTTTATGCTTTATCTATTCATGATAACTTCCATTGAATGTAACCCTTACTGAGAATCGAAGATCACCACTTTATTTTTTTCCTTATCCCAATATATATATATCTAATATATAAATTATTTTCAAGGATGGATGAATGTTTTTTATACTATGTTTTATTTTTCCAATGTAATATGGAAATAATTTATGCATCTAGATTTACAGGACTACTAAACTGATCGGTTCTTGGTGATATGTGCCCTCATATATTGTACTAATGTAATAATGTGAACAACAACATTGGTTTACTGGAGTTGGAGTTGTTACAATTATGCTGAAACAATTCATCTTATGTAAATAAATTTCACAAAAGGTGGAATAGGTCAATATAGAGGTAAAATTACATTCAATTGTTTTAATTATTGGCAGGTTTTCCATTTCTCATCCAACCACCCTATTACTATTAATGTGTAAAATGATAATAAATATACTACTTAAAAGATCACTATTAGGATAGGTAACTCATTTTCTCAGTCAAAAGGAAAGAATAATATTTATACTAATTAATTTAGAAGGAACTTTTTTGTCATTTTAATAAGGTATATCAGAGAGTGATGAATATAATGATGATTAATAAGTTCCAAGTGATTATTGTCATAGAGTTCTCATGGAAAAATAAAAATAATAATTGAATCCATCCGTTGATGAGTCACAATACAACAATGAGAATACTAGATATGAAAGAGAGACTGATAATAACTATATTATGATAATGAAAATAAAAATTTTCTTCCAAGAAAATTAATGGCTGAGAGATGTCAACACTTGGATAATGATATGCTTAGAAAAAAAGTTAATTACATATTGAAAAATAAAATTTTCAGGTCCTAGAGGATCAGATGTTGGATCATGATATTGAGAAAAGGGTGAAATCATTGAATACATGAATTCCACCATTATACTAGAAGATGAGGAGATTGATAGAGTAAAAAAACATCTATTGAAATCAAGAACCAGGATGAGAAGACTAAATATAACATGAAAAAGGTTGTAGAAGAAAAATTTTAAGGTTCTAAATGACATAAATTAAGAATATTTTCCAAAAAATATGTATGATGTGAAAAGTGAAAGTCTATGAAACACCTATTATAATGTGAAACAACTTTTTCCAAAATAAACAAGGATAAAATAAATTGTTGAAAAAATTATAGTCCTAAATAAAAGGTAAAATATTCTCATATATAGAAATATTAAAAAAATTAGAAAATGGGTCTATATGGTTATAAATGTTCATGTACGAATTCCATAAAATATTTTTGTGATAATTCTCATCTGAGAAAGAAAAATAGATTTATATGATAACTAATTCAACAATAAATTTTTATTGGAATAAAAAATTTTAGGGTTACTACTAGTGTTGTGGGTTTTTTCACAAATGAAGAGAGAATTAATCAAGGGATAGGTAATAAAAATAAATTATAACTCATAAAATTTCTCAACATCTTGAGCATAATGTTAAAGTAAAAAATAGATATTAAATACTATATGAGGTCGGTAGAAGTCATGATCAAGAAGATAACACCTAATTTGTATGTGTTTCATTCATCCCAATGTAGTTGAATATATGTATGATGTTTGGAAATAGTCAAAATCAAAATCAGATGGAGAAAATATATAATGTCATTGAGCTAGAATTTAATTCTCATAAATATGAAAAACCTTGGTTCATGGATAATGGTTTCTTATCTCACATGGAAGTTGGTTTAAAATATCTAAGAAATTCTGAGAAGTATTAATGAGTAAATATTACATTTTGAAATGATAGTTCTCTAAAAAGCATAGGTATTTTAACAAGTATTGGTAAAAATCAAACCAGTCTTGTTGGTGTGCTATTTTTTGATGGACCAAATAATAATATATTGAGTGTATCATAGTCACATGTTTTGGTAAATTAGGTTATTTTTAAGAAAACTAAATTCATAGTCAAAAAATAAAAGATGTGTCTATTGTTATAAGGGGTCTGAGAATCCTATGAAATTTTTTTCAAGTTAAGGACGAGAATGTAGGATGTTACATAAGGAAATAAGAAAAAAATTTGTTTTTTCAAAAAACATCTTGCTCAACTTGGAAAAAATAATATAAATAAGCTGATCCAAGAAGAAATTATGAGGAATTTTCCCTTACTTTTGTAATAAACCATCATAGTTTTTAAAAAATTAATAAAGGTAAAATTGGTAAACAAAACACATAAGGGAGTAGAAATCCAAAAAATAAATTCATCTTGAATTGATTCTCTACGAAGTGTGTAGTCTAATGAATAAATGTTCAAAAAATGGGGGAATATATTTCATAAATTCCATATATGATTTTAGATTAACAAAATGTATCATGTTTATGTCACACAAATTATAGGTGGATAGATTTAAGAGTTTCAGAAGACTAGTATAGAAGAAAACCAGATTTTACTTGAAAATATTAAGATTCAATAATGATAGTGAATATACCAACAATAAGTCCTTGAATATCTCAAAAAACATGGTATAATGAATTAACATAGTGATCTATATAATTCTTAACAAAAAGTATATATTAATGAAAGAATATTAGTTTGATTAATATGTCTAGAACTCTGTTGATAGATCTTGAAAATTCAAGGTACCATTGGTTATAGGCTATCAAAATTTCTAGAATAATTCAAAATAAATACCATAAAATGCAAAATTTAGATATGACTCCTTATTATATGTGTTTCAAGATAAATCAAAATGTTACAAACTTCATGTGTTTTAGAGTTCACGCTTAATTAAGAAGAAATATAGAAGTGTTGTAATGTTTGATAAAATGGAAAAAGATTGAATCTTTCTCAGTTACACATCTAATGGGAAATCCTATTGATGTTAGAATAAGAAATATATAATGATATTGGATAGTTATGATATTGTAGTCTTTAAAAATGAATAATAAATTAGAAATACTATTATGGAGGATTTTGATGACGATGTTATTCTCCCAAATGATATTGTAGAGAATACATTGAATATATATATATATATATATATATATACTGAATATGTAGATCATGTTTTCTCTAATTATGGTAATGAAGAAACTATTTCTAATGCATTTAATAAAAGTTTGAGAAAAAATTTTTATGTTGAGAATATTAATATATATTATAATCAAGGCATACTAACAGGAAGAAAGATTATAGAGAATTTATCATACCATCTTATTATCAAAATTAATACTTGGAAAGTTGAGGATGAATTCAAATATAAGAAGTGGGTTTATGATATAAATGAGGAGCTCGAGTAAATTAAAAAGAATAAAAATTAAGAAATTGTTACCAGACATACAAAAAGATTGTGATTGGAGCCAAATGGGGTTTTAGAAATAAGACTGATAAGAATGGTTAAGTAGATAAAAACAAATCTAGGTTTTTTTATACAGGATACTCAAAAATAAAAGGGGTTCAATTTTATGAATCATTTACCCCAATAGATATACATGTGTCAAATATAATATTTGATTTAATAAGCACACATAGAATATTCAAAATGTTTTTAGAGGAATGTTAAATCATTCTTTATGAATGGTGATATTGATGAGTAGATGTCCATGGAACAACTTGATGACTTTTTACTAGATTCAAATGAAATATAGGTGTGAAAATTGAAGAAATATATCTATGGTTTTTATCAGTCTCTAAAAGATTGTTATTTTAATATTACTGAGCATTTAAAAATTATGACATTTTAGAAATGGAATAAGGGAAATAGTATATATTTGAAAAATATCAACAACCGATCACACCTTATGATTTTATATATTAATTATTTAATATTTGTGATTAATTAAGAAAAGTTTTTTGAAGAGTTCTAAAGGAATATAAAAGAAAAGTTTAAAATGTCAATGCTTGGAGAAATTAGATTCTTATTCGTGATACAAATTATTTAAGAAGTATGTTATATTTTTTTCTCCTAAGAAATTTATGCAAAGGAGTTATTGATGATATTTTAAATGTTGGAATTTAGAGGAGTGTAAAAATTTTATCACGTGGGAAAAAATATAATAATGGGTAATAAAGGGAAAACAATTAATGAGAAAAAATTCAGAACATGAATGGAATAATTATATAACTTAATGCATCAAGGTATGACATTTTGTATGTTGTCACTCATTTTTCTTATTGTCAATATAATACAAAGGAAAAGTATATTTTTGTTTCAAAGAAGATATAGAGATATATATCAAATACTTCCATCAACGGTTTGACATATAGAAAATATGTGACCTGGATATTAATGGTTTCATTGATATTGAATGGGAAAAGGCTATTGAAGGAAAGAAATCCACATCTGCGGGAGTGTTTTTTGTTATAAAAAAATATGTTTCATAGAATCAAATAATAAAACATTAGGGACACTAAGCACCATCTATGTTGAATATGTGGTTTCATTATAGGAAAATTTGAAGATGGATACATAGTTTAAAGACCTAAATGTTGAAGAAACATATATTTTAATTATAGGAAATTAAAATCAAATTATTATAAACATGTGAAAAAATATAAAAAATCACTCCAGGTCAAAACAAATTGAGATAAGTATCATTTTATAATGGATAAGGTTGAATAGGGTATTTTGAGGATGTAATTTTTTACCTCGAAAGAATAGATTGATGAAATTATTACAAAACTTCTGACAACTGAATAGTTTGAGAATCTAAGGATACAAATGGGAGTGCGTATCACTCCCTCTCATTATGACATATATCTATCTAAGTTTCCTCGTCTATTATTTCTCACTGAATTTATTAAAGAGATGTTGTCTTTAGGAGAAGCATCTTCCTCTTAATTATTGTGAGCTATTTTAATTTGTGTGTGGACTTATGTAAAAAATAAATATTGAATTAAGAATCAATGGTTTGAGATAAGTTGTTATATGAATCTCATTGTTGATTAATTTAATTACCCATGTAAACTATAATGTGATTTATCACATAGACTAGGAGTTGATACATTCATGATTATTTTACTTTTATAAGCTTGAGTTGATCCCTAATAACTATTCACCTTGGTGTAATTTTTAATAAATATGATAAAAATATTAGTTATTTAGAACAAATCCAAAGCGGGAGATTTTTGAACCATCTTGAGAATGGTTTTGTATTTATTTTCAATACATGTATAAGTGTGGAGATTATTGTGATGATATTTAAGTAAAATACAAGTGTTTATGGTGAGAATACTATCTTATACAATTTCTAAAGATTTTTTCTTTTATTAAGTCTCATATTCTTGAGAAGAAATGAAAAATGGATTAGGGATTTTATCTACATGAATCAGTGTAAGAAAACTTCATCTACGCACTAGTTTTTTAATTTTGGTAAAGTAATTTTAGCTATGAGAGTCCGTATAAGTAGATTTAGATACACAAGGAAAAATTTTAGTTTTAAATATTTTCAAATGATATTATTATACAACAACCCACATATTATTTTTTGGAGTAGTGTATGAAAATTAATCTATGTGAGTGAAATGTATAAAAGAAAATCAACATATGGTAAGAGTTGGGGATCCTATAAGAGAATTTACTTATGTGAAAGATATTTAAGACCTTATAAGTTAATTTATTTATACAAAAGTTATTTAAGGTACCTATATGTAAATTTTTCATATGTAAAAGTATGTTAGCAATATGTAATTTATATTTCAATGGAAAAAATGATGATTAAATTAGTTGATGATATTTCACTACTATACATGAATCAAATTTCATGATTATTCTCATTGAACATGATTTAATATTATATCAAAGGATACTTAATAGTTGACGAAGATGTTGCATCTTAAGGGACTCCACACCATAAATGAGTTGGAATCCCACATTCACATGAATACATGCTTAAGTGGATGATTTAAAAGGAAAATATACATGCTGATTTTGTGCATTATTTGAATAAAGATGAATACCACAACATTTGTAAATATTTTATGGAGGATTTTTTTTCATAATCTAAATAAGATGTAAAAATCAAGCTAGGCTGAGTCTTTAGGATGACCAATGAAGAAGGATACTTGAAGTTTGAGTTTTGATAATATTTTCATATCTATTATGGTAAAAATATTCACACAATATTTTGTGGATGTAAATTACAAGAAATTGTTATATAAGAGAGTATAAGAATTTTGAGAGAGGAGAACCAATAAAATATTTTATTGAAGAGGAATAACTAATAATATCCATGAAATATTTCTATGTATGTAATAATGATAAGATTGATTAAATTAGTGTTTATGTGGAGGATCATTATTTAATCAATGATATTTATTTAGAATTTGTTTATTATGTTGATGTGAGATTGTAAATTTTTATTTATAGAAGTTTTATGAGTTTAATTTTATAAAATTTTTTGAGTTCCTGTTGATAATAATAAAGGAACTGTGTGTGCGGGATAATAAACATGCCACGCTAGGGACATAGTCATCCTTAAAGGAGATGATACTCATTTAAAAAAAATTCCATGTTAATTTCCTTTTTGAATAAGTAAATATCTTGAGAGAAAGTTATTGATGAATCATGAGAGTATAAGGGGAATTTAAATTTCTATACACACTAATTCTCCCCACTCTCAGTGTGTGTCACCATTAATTTGATCTAATGATAGATTTATTTCTTTGAGAATATGTTCTCATATTCTCACCATAGCCCACTTTAGTTCCTTCATCTTCCATGAAAATGTAATTTTATACCATAAATAGTATTATTTGTGATAGAACCTTCCACAATATAAATAAAAACCTCTAAACTTTTAACGTCCACTTAGATTATAAATTTTTATAGAAAATTGGTGTTTCTATCCTTCTGAAAATTGATCCTTGTTTTTCCTAGGGGGAAGTGGTCTTATTGGTATTTTTATCTCTTCCTTTTTGGGAAAGAATTATTCCCACATTTTTTCTTGGTCCAAAATAACATAGACCTGTTTCTTTAAATCTATAATTTCATAAATTATATATTTATTTCCAGAATTATTGTAGTAGAGTCTACCTATTTTTATAGACCCTTCATCTCTCCTACTTGAGAAGATTCAACCATAACCTCATCATATTTAGCGAATCGTTATGTAATATTTTCCACTCATTTTGAGCTAAAAAATATATAGATTTTCTATAAGACAACTATTCTTCTTTACCAAATATTTTTTAATCCATTTCTTTCAACATCTTATCTTTCTCAGCCACTTTTTAATTTATATTTCTTCCACTAATCACTGTATTCCCTTTTTTTCCTAACATACCCTTATTTACCTTTATCCATATTTTCCATCCTTTTTGTCAGTTTTATTTTATACTTTCGAATATGGGTATTATTCTCAAGAAAATCATTTATATCATTATTTAGTATATCCAAATATATTTTTTATCCCTCAAAATCATCACCACTTGAGTCATTAAAACCCTTTTCAACATTAGAAAAAAGTTCAGCTTCATCTTTTGATTAACTTCTTGACAGGTAAAACTCTTTATTCAAGATCATTAAATTACTTCTCTTGTGGATGGATAATCCCTTATTTAGAGATTTCTTATCTTTTTCATCTGATTTATATCTACAATACTTGTGTTGGGAAATTTATGAAAAAATATACAATGCCATTATTATTATTAAACCTTCATAGGTATTTTACCTTTACATTATACATGGACCTTTTTGAATATTTTTAAAACAAGGAAAATGATCTTGTTTAAGTCTTCATCAACTACCTCTTTATTAGAATCTCTTGGTTGTATAACTTATTCATATTTTATTTAAGCTTTCTCATACCCTCAAAGGTCACTAATCTTTTTTCTTATTCTTGAAAGCTATAATTTTACCTAGTTCCTAATAAATGATAATATTTTGAATTTCATCCATGTAAAGATCATCTCAATCCTCTAAAAATAAAATATTTAGATAAAATCTATTTGGAATGTTTCTCATTAGTTTTTAACAATAATAGAATAATATAGCTTCTCAAAAAACCTCTATATATTTCTAACAATTCTATTGACTCTTGTAAAATAGTCATCAATATTTTTATCATCAACTATTTAAATATCATCAAACTAGCTACTATATGCTTATACTTGATCCAATTAGACAGTTATACTACCCTCAAAATTGACTTGTAATTTTAGAGGCCTATGAACTTTGTGTAAAAATTTTATGAAAGAGACATCAATGTTTTATTTTGATATTTTACATCTACTTCAATATTTATCTTGAATGATAAAGTAATAGGAGCATACTCATGAATGGGTGGAAACCCCACAAAACAATCTCTCAGTTACAACCCAGGTGATATGAGATTGGGTGAAATCAGACTCCTTAAACTATGATAGTTAGTAACATAAAATATAGGTACACACCATATTTAAATTCTTTATACTCATTATTTTCATGGATCTTTCAAAGTGAAATTTGAGTTTCTCTTATACTATTTATAGTGCCAAGGTTAGTTGGCACCACTAGTGGTGTGTGTGGGTGGGGGGGGGGGGGGGTGAATCATTGAATCATTTTTCAATTATTTCTATTATAATTAAAATAAATGATCATATAAAGCCTCAATACTCTAAAATTTAATTAACCCAACCTCACCTCTTACTTAGCTGAGATAAATCAAGTAAAATGCACAAGGATTTACAACATAAATTCTTAAAGACCAACTCCTCACCATGATTGGTTAGTCCTGAAAATAATATATTCTATACTATAAACACAAGTGGTTATACCAATGACCTTCTCAATCCTATTTGTAAAGAGTCCTATTGCACTCTGACTTCAGAGTCCCAATAGAGAATGCAATTTTACACTGTTCACAAAACAACGGTGATTGTATTAGAACATGAAATATCTTGACTATACTGTCGATTGATTTGTCACAACATGAGAATGAAATTCCTCAAGATGAATTTGGATCTAAATATTATCTCATTCTTCTTCTTCAAGAACTCTATTTATTGATAAGTATGGTCAGTTCTTCATTTCTTGCTTATATTCACCAAATCGTTAGTGATATGGATATTCCTCAATCACCTGAATACTCGGGCACTTAAAAATAACTACCAACATTTGTTTAATTCTTATCTACTTGATAAATAAATGTATTGACTTATTTCTTATATCATATTTAATAATGGGTTTCACGGATCCTTCTTCTTCTCTTTTAGTTTTGTCTCAATCAATTTTATATAAGAATGATGGTCGATTTACTCTTGTACTTCTTTTGAAAAGTAGTTGTTTATATATTTTCATTTAGAGATATTCTAAAATCATAAATCCCATATAAAATCTCTCTATTTTATAATTCTAATATCTTGGAAACTATAATATTCATATTAATATATATTTCATGAAAGATATTTCATGCTCAACATTATAGACATTTATTTTGATAGAATATTACATCATGATACTCCACTTTTACTCATTCAGTTAGGCTCAAAATTATTCACCATGATCAATAAACATTCAAATATCTATTAAATTATTTTCACCTATGAGTCTCATCAATTTCAATATTTTTCCTCCTTCACAATTAACTGAAAAAAATGAATTCATAAAAATCCTATATCTCAAAACATTAGAATTTAATTCAAAAAAATGTGTTTGTGAATTATAGGAATAATAATCTTATTTATTTCACTAAATCATCCTCAAAATCATATCCTTAAATTTATAATAAAAACAAACAAAACTTAATAGAAAAACTCATAAATACTCAGCTCAAACATCATCAAACAGTTCTCCATAGTTATTGATCTTATTCCTCACGAAATTCAATTCATAATCCCATCTTGTTTTTTGAATAAAAATGTAAATGTGATATTTTAATTATTAAATATATTTTCTATAATCAAGTGATTTTATTTTATCCAAAATAAATAATTGTATAAAATCATTTCATCTTTAATTAATTTTCATTGAAATTCCATTTCATTGATCTACATTTCAAAACAAATTGAAGATAAGTTCTCGAGTAATTATGAAATTGAATCACATACCATTTTAAGTGTTTTTATGTTTTTATAGTCGAATAAAAACTTCAATATTATAAAATTTAACTCTATAAATCATCAGAATATTAATGTTTGAAATCATTTTTTTTAGTTTGTAACATTTTCAATATTTCTCTATGGAATGATTCTTACATAACATAATTCTCATGCAGGTGAGGCTAATAAATAAACTAATTTATCCTTATAAATAATAAATTCATGATTATTAATATATTTGGTTTTTATATAGACTAGAATATTACTTATGAAAATGGAAAAATTATTCTTATGAAGCTAAAATTATGTTTATGCAAACATTATTCATCCTTATGAAAATATCATGACTTAGCCTTTTTTATATTTCCAAGAAGAAAAAAATTATTACAAACATAAGATTCACTGTTAAGAAATAAAAAAAATCATCTTTACCAATATGTTTGTTGGATATTACCTTTATATATCTCACTAAACTTTTGAATTACCTTTATGTGGTGAGGAAACCAACGCTTAGATAAGTAACTACATTACCTTTATATAGATCAAGTTTTTATATTTTTATGATATAATTATAGATTAAAAAACTCTTCATAATCAAATCAAAATAATTTTCAAAAAATCTTAATCCCTTAAAATATTCTTAAAATAACCTTTTCACACTTGTTAGGAATTTTATTCTCAATGTGGACAAGGTCTATCAATCGTCCGATATAGGGGCATTGAGGATGATACATTGAAGTAGTCCAACTATGTTCTTTATGAAACAAAAAATACTCACTTTTACATTTAACATGGTAAAATTTCCTTTATCATTAATAATAGACTTTTACATCACATCTTTACAACATCATTTAAAAAAAATACAACACATTCATTTGAGCATTTTATCCAATAATGACAAGGAGTGTCTCTTCGGCATATGTCATGTGTTCATCCACCAGTGCTCACTAGTGTCATGATACTTTCTTCTTTGGGAATCCCAAAGTAATATTTTTCATACCATGATAATTTTAGGAAATTTCCATAGAAAAAGGTCTCATGATAAGGAGAGGGACAGACCCTTATTATTAGGTATCCATGAACCTCCCTATATTCTAATGTGAAACTTGATTCATTATAATTGGATCAACCAAAACAAGAGGACAATTAAGTCCCTTTTGTTAACACATAAGGGGAGCATAGGATAATCCTAGATCCAAAATTCTACCCATCAGTATAACCCAAAGGGTGTTTTGGTATTACCCATAGCTCTGATATTAGGTATGGGTCCTACGTCTGTCCACTAATTCTCACCAATTTCATGATATAATCCCCTTTGGGTATCCCACCATCATGGTTTTCATCCCAAGGGAATCACACCCTCTGTCATTGGGAAACAACCTCACGAGAGGGATAGGTCCAGACTCTAATTATTATGTATCTATTAACCTCCCTATTCCCTAATGTGGGAGTCATATCTTATTAATATGTTCACCCCAATTAGGAGGACAATTAAGGCCCTACTGCGCACACCCCTGGTGTCATGACCCGTCCTCGGGGCCCGTGCCATGGCTACCCCAAGCCCGCCTTCTATAGTCCAGAGGCTGGTGACTAGCACCAAAGGCGTAAATACCAATAAAAAGGGAAGGCATTGCCTTTATCAAACGAAAACACACACAAAAAGAGTACAAGAAGAAGCTACAATAAGTAAGCAGTAAAACAAACGTGCTGAAAGTACAAGGGTCCGGAAATACAAGCCCAAAATAAAGGTACAGATACAACTAAAAGTAAAGTAAAACTCAAAGGACAACAGCTGAAAGGTGGAAAGCAGCTCTTGGATCGTCCTCCGGCTTCCTACCTAAAGGGTAGGTACATATGTCCTCCTCAGTACTCCACGTCCGTCCGTCTCCTCTGGGTACCGAATCGTCGTGAGATCCACCCCCGGGTACCGTCCATCTCTACAAGCCTCAACCACAATCAGTGATGTCTGTCATCTGCAACCAACACAACGAGGTGCGGGCAAAGCTCGTGCAGGGGTGAGTATACGATACTCAGTAGGGACCCCGAGACCCTCAAGGTCTCACTAAATCCAACAAGGATAACCACAAGGAAAGTTTTCAACAGATAACCCTTACTTAGGTATAAGCCCATACTTATACCTAAATTACCATGTAACCCATCTCAGCCACGAGGTATCACACAGATATGAAGTCGATGGATAACCACTACTTAGGTATATTCCCATACATATACGTAAGTTATATAGTAACCCATCTCAATCATGAGGGAAACACAAAGGTCATTGACTCAAATCAAACTAGGATTTTCATTAACGAAACCGTAACTGCTGAAGAGCTCTGTCGCTATCGAGTACAGTGATCCTGTCACGACTCCGAGGTACTGCTCACTAACCTAAGACTGCTGAGGTACTCCTCCTATCGATTACTATGGGTCAGCCACCTTACAAAGTAGTGCTCCTCCGCCATGGGTCTGCCACCTCACACAGCAGTGATTCCCCTCATAGCCTACATAGGTACTCCTCCTATCGAGTACCGTGGGTATGCCACTTCACAAAGTAGTGCTTCTCTGCCATGGTTCTGTCACCTCACAAAGTAGTTCTCCCCACTGGGCTATGGAAGTCACTCTGAATCAAATCGGACAAGTAGTTATAAGGTCTCATCCAGCTACACGGTCTCCGTACTCCGTACGCTCGTCTCTGGGAGGGTTCGCTCCACGAGCTACAGGTCAATACTCCAAGTATCACAATGTCCCACGAAGAAGTATCTCAACAGACCGCCTCGTCATAGGGGTCTCAACGCAACAGACGGCGCGTCAATCGGACGCCTGGCCTATGAGTTATTAGCCTTTTCATCCCAGGGGCCCGGTTGGTTTCGTGTACAAACCAACCCGACCGTATCTCAATTGTACCTCGAACCCACATAGGGTATACTCATAGAGATCGTTTCTCAACGTGATCACCAACGCAGCTGACGGTTCGTCCAACGGACGTCCGGTCTGAAAGTTATCTGCTTTTCCGTTCAAGGGGCCCGGTTGGATTTCAGGTACAATCCAACCCATCCATACTCTAAATGCATCCAAAACTCGAACGGAGTAAGAAAAATGGTCCTTCTCACTAATAGGATTCCAAAAAAGTCGACGACACGTCAATCGGACGTCCGGAGCTCATGTTATAGGCGCTTCCACTCTGAGGGCCCAGTTGGTTTCGTGTTCGAACCAACCCCACCGTACCCAAAGTTCTCCGAAACCTTGAGTGTAATATACCGAAACGACCGTCTCAATTGAAGGATCAAATCGCATCTGACGGTGCGCCCATCATAGGTCCATAACCCATGTTATGAGCATTTGAACGAATCTGCCCACTTTTAGGGGGGTATGGGCCCAGACCGACCCAGCCCAAGACCCCATGGGTCGGCCCGAACCGGGTTGACCCGACCCAGGTCCGGGTCCGGCCCACTAGGGTGAGGCCCGCCCCGGCCCGGTGTGGCGGCCCGACCCGGTGCGGCCGGGGCGACCCGACGCTGGTCGAGCGGACATGCAAAAGGGGGGGGGGGGGGGTCTGGCCCCCTTGATTAAAGAAACGGCCCCCACGGGGGGCCGACCTCCTTGCCAGCCAGGGGTTACGACCCCCGGATTTCCGATATGGTCGGTCGAGTTGGACGGCTGGTGTGCCGCCGTGGGACCCCCCGCGGGTCCCGCCTTCCATGCGCTGGCAGTTCCGGCCGCCGCTCCCTGCACCGCCGCGACCATAAGCCGCGGCCTTGTCCGACCGGCGTGGCGCGCCGGCCGCACCCCTCCGCCGCGGCCCCGCTCTAGCCGCGACCTCTTCGTGGTTCTCCGGCACGGCACGACGGTGCCGCACCCCTCCGTCGTGGCCCGACTCTGGCCGAGGCTTCTTTCGGCCTCAACGGCGTGGCGGGACGGCGCCGCGCTCCTTCTCCGTGTTCCTCCTCGTTCCTGCGCGGTGCCGTTGCACCGCGCCGCCTTCGTTCAAGCTGCAATGAGTTCATAAACAAAGGGGGAGGAGGGTCAGCCGTGTTCGTACGGTCCGACCCCCTCCCGGTAATTCGATATCAAGCGGCTAAGAATTTGACATTGGACGACCAAGAATATTCATGAACAAAACAAAACCCCTACGTTTTTCCCTTGCAATCAAATATTCCCAACCTGCAAACATATTCTTTCGCAGATCAACTTAATATCGAGTTGATCCGCGTTCCTTGTTTTAAAAGGAAACATCCATGGGAAAATATATAATTCTCAAATTTATTCCCTACCTCAACAACGGTGACAAAATTCGGCGTCGCGATTGATGGCATCGCGGGGAAAAGATTCGTTGGCGACACTGAAGTATATCCGAAGATGTGGTGTCCTCCCTCTTGTCTCAGAGAAGAGGAAAAGAATCACATTGATTGTTCTTTGTCGAGGAGGCTGTCGTTCTTCATCGATGAAGGAAGCTCCCCTCAAATTCTCCCAAAATATTTTCCAAACAAAATATTTCATTAAGTCTCCTTCCTTTAAAAGATCTCCAAGATATTCAAAAAGTCAAAAGGTGTGACAAGGATAATTAATAAGGTTATTAAATCCTCTTAGTTGGCTCATTATGTTTGGGAGGTGGAGAGGCTCCTCTTTAAGAAGGGAAGTTTCCAAGAAATTTAACAAGGGAGGATTTAAGAGGCTAAGGGGGAGTTATGGGGAGGTGATGAGTTAAGGGTTTGTGTGGGTCCCACTACACTAACCCTCCAATTGGAGGCTAGGTGGGTGTGGGCCCCACATATAACTCCACCTTTGTAGGATTAAAAACCACATTCCTTAAACAAAATTTGTATACAAAATTTTTTATCTATTTTATTCTAAATCCCCATTTATTAAACCTAAACCCGCACAAAACGCAACTACGGAAAAGGTCCCACTAAGCAATTATCAAAATTGAGAGTTAATCGGTGCCCTTAGATTTCAATTTTGAGCACCGGTTCAAAAGATAGAAAAACCCGCTAGTTCGTTCACTGAACGTACCTGAGCTAATCTTCAGAAAATGATTCCGGGCACACTGGGCCTCAGAATCAGGTGCCGTTAGAAGCCACAGACTCGTAAATTTCCAAATAAATTAAAAAAATAATTCCTTGAAATTTCCGGGTCTTTAAATTACTCCAAACTTAGGGATTTACATCCCCGTAAAGCTATAACACAAACTAGGGAAACAAAAGTGGTACTAAACACGCATCTGAGCTTTCCGCTCCCATGTGCTCTCCTAGAGGTTCCCACGCTGCCAGTGAAAGCGCACCTGAGGAATCTACCGTCCACATAGGACCCGCTCCTATCGATCCACGTTCTCCCCTAGAAACTCTATTAAAGTAACCCCATAATCAACGTCCAACCCCACGTGGTCGATGATGTGTGAAGGATCATGCACGTATCATCTCAGCTGAGGTACGTGGATGATATCATGCACCCGGTGCAACTGAGGTGGAAAGGTTAAGTGGTATACCACCTCGCCTACCCTGTTGAGGACCTAGAAGGGTCCGATGAAGCGTGGAGATAACTTGCCGCCCCGGCCAAAACTCTATAATCCATGTCGAGGTGAGACCCGTAGGAAAACGTGGTCGCCATAATCGAACTCTAGTGGTCTCCACCTCATGTCAGCAAAAGACTTTTGTCGGCTCTGAGCTGTCCTCATTCTCTCTTGGATGACCTGGGCCTTCTCTGGTCCTTCAAGAGGTGCTAATATTTCTTCTTTGCCAATAAGAGAAATCTGGTCTCATCACCAGGATGAACCACATTCTTTTCCTAATATAGTCAATCCCGACATGGATGATACTAATCCATACCAAGGATGATGTCGTAAGGCCTCGACGCTACAACCAAGAGATCCAACCGTTACTCTCACCTCCAAGGGTTGAGTCGCACTGTCAGCATCAGTGTGTGGTCACTGGGTCTCCTTCAGTAGGTATCTCAAAAGTGAGGGTCAAGTCAACGGTTTTTTAAACCGGAACCTCTTAGTAACAACATAAAGAGAGGACAGGAAAGAAAAAACCACAAATAAGGGTGTCTTTTATTACTACAGCTCAAAGTACAAAGACACATACAACCACAAAATCAATAAAAGAAATATAGAAGCACCAGAAAAAAGACCTCCATGCCTGGAACTAGTCCCGCTCTTGTACACCAGCTTCCGGAGCTCCACTTCCTTGTCCACCGCTCGGATGCTGCTCAAGATTTCGTCGCTGCTTCTATCTGGGTGGCTCCTACAATGCTTGCGGATCAACTGTGTGGGGAGTCGGACAGTCACGTGCCATGTGACCCTGTATGCCGCATGAATAGCACTTCCTGCTCCTCGTATGACTGGATCTGTTTCATTTTCCTCACACAACCGAATCTATAACCCGAGGTCGCCCACATGTAGGTCCGGTCCTCTTGGACCTATGCATCATCCGTCTCTTTCTTATAGATGACTCGGATACTGGCGAAAATCCCTGTGGAAAGGGCAGAAGCTCCTGAGCATGCTCAGAGGGTAGAGTCGTAGGTATAAACTCCACTCTGAAGAAGGTCTCGAAGTCTCCCCAGGTGAAGGTCATCCCATCGAAAAACTGGAACAAGTGGCTCCGCCACCATTCAGCTGCTCCCTGGAAGAGGCTAACAGCTAGGTACACCATCATGTCTGCATGTGTCCCAGCTGTGTGGAGAGCTCGTGCTACAAACTCCAGCCAGTGCCCAGCCATCTGAGAATACGACTCTCCTTGAAACCTCAGAGGCCTCTGAAACTGGAACTCGTGCATCACGCTCAAGCGGTGTGCACTATCTGCTGGTGTCTCAACTGGTGGAGGGACCTGTACTTAGGCCTCGCTGCTCGGTGGGTTATCATCTCGTACAATGCTTAGAACCCGAACTGGCTGCCGTCGTGGGTCCATCCTGAAAAGAGACAGGTGCGCCATAGTCAAAACAGTATACTTGGTGAGCTGACCTGGTTTGAGCTGACTTAAAGAAAGATTTTGGAAACACACACACAATCAGTGCTTTTGTGAACTAGTTTGGAAATGAGTGGTCTGGGTCCTGGTTTATGGATACGTCAGCCGCTGCACCAACACTGGACTCGCTGAACTGAAGAACACACTCGGTACCCTTAACACTGTTGCTTCACAGAAAATAATTATCAGAGTCCTGAGTTCTACTGTAGAACCGACTCCTCTGATACCAATTTGTCACGACCCATCCTCGGGGCTCGTGCCGTGACTACCCCAAGCTCGCCCTCCATAGGCCAGGGGCTGGAGACTAGCACCAAAGGCATAAATCTCAATAAAAAGGGAAGGCATTGCCTTTATGAAACTAAAACACACACAAACAGAGTACAAGAAGAAGCTACACTATGTAAGCAGTAAAACAAATGTTATGAAAGTAAAAGGGGACAGAAATACAAGCCCAAAAGAAAGGTACAACTACAACTGAAAGTAAAGTACAACTCAAAGGACAACAGCTGAAAGGTGGCAAGTAGCTCCTGGATTATCCTCCGTCTTCCTACCTGAAGGGTAGGTACATATGTTCTCCTCAGTACTCCACGTTCGTCCGTCTCCTCCGGGTACCGACTCGTCGTGAGATCCACCCTCGGGTACTATCCAGCTCTACAAGCCTCAACCACGATTAGTGATGTCCGTCATCTACAACCAACACAACGAGGTGTGGGAAAAGCCCATGCAGGGGTGAGTATACGATACTCAGTAGGGACCCCGATAACCTCAAGGTCTCACTAAATCCAACAAGGATAACCACAAGGAAAGTTCTCAAAAGATAACCCTTACTTAGGTATAAGCCCATACTTATACCTAAGTTATCAAGTAACCCATGTCAGCCATGAGGTATCACACAGATATGAAGTCGATGGATAACCACTACTTAGGTATATGCCCATACATATACGTAAGTTATCTGGTAACCCATATCAATCATGAGGAAAACAGAAAGGTCATTGAATCAGCTCAAACAAGGATTTTCATTAACGAAACTGTAACTGCTGAAGAGCTCCGTCTCTGTCGTGTACAGTGATCCTGTCACGACTGCGAGGTACTGCTCACTAACCTAAGACTACTGAGGTACTCCTCCTGTCGAGTACCGTAGGTCATCCACCTCACAAAGTAGTGCTCCTCCTCCATGGGTCTGCCACCTCACACAGTAGTGCTCCCCCTCATAGCCTATAGAGGTACTCCTCATGTCGAGTACTGCGGGTCTGCCACCTCACAAAATAGTGCTCCTCTACCATGGGTCTGCCACCTCACAAAGTAGTGCTCCCCACTGGGCTATGCAAGTCACTCAGAATCAAATCGGACAATCAGTCATCAGGTCTCATCCAGTTACACGGTCTCCATACTCTGTACGCTCGTCTCCAAGAGGGTCTGCTCCATGAGCTACAAGTCGATACTCCAAGTATCAAAAAGTCCCACAAAGAAGTATCTCAAAGGACCGTCTCTTCATAGGGGTCTCAACGCAACAGACGACGCGTCAATCGGACTCCTGGTCTGTGAGTTATTAGCCTTTTTGTCCCAGGGGCCCGGTTGGTTTCATGTACGAACCAACCCGACCATATCTCAACTGTACCCCGAACCCACATATGGTATACTTATAGGGACCATTTCTCAACGTGATCACCAACGCCGCTGACGGTTCGTCCAATGGATGTTCGGTCTGAAAGTTATCAGATTTTCTGTTCCAGGGGACCGTTTGGATTTTGGGTACAATCCAACCCAGACATACTCCAACTGCGTCCAAACCTCAAGCGGAGTAATCCAAAAGGTCCTTCTCACTGAGAGGAATCCAACAAAGTCAATGGCACGTGAATCGGATGTCCGGAGCTCATGTTATAGGTGCTTCCGCTCCGAGGGCCTGGTTGGTTTCGTGTTCGAACCAACCTGGCCATACCAAATGTTCTCCAAAATCTTGAGTGTAATATACCTAAAATACCATCTCGATCCAAGGATTGCGTCGCAACTGACGGTGCACCCGTCGGAGGTCCATAGCCCATGTTACGGGCGTTTGAACGAATCTTTCCACTTTTAGGGGGTTTGGGCCTGGACCGACCCGCCCCAAGACCCCCTGGGTTGGCCCGAACCGGGTCGAACCGACCTGGGTTCGGCCCACTAGGGTGCGGCCCGGCCCGGTGCGGGCGGCCTGGCCCTACGCGGCGGCCCGGCCCGGTGCGGCCGGTCCGGCCTGGGTGGCTCGGTGCTGGCCGAGTGGGGCGGCTAGGCGCTGGCCGAGCGGATGTGCAAAAGGGGGGGGGGGGTGCCCGCCTTTATTGAAGAAATGGACCCCCATGGGGGTCCCGCCTCCTTGCCAGCCGGGGGTTACGACCCCCGGATTTCCGATACGGCCGGACAAGTTGGCTGACCTGTGTTCCGTTGCGGGACACCCCGCGGGTCCCGCCTTCCATGCGCTGGCGGCCGGCGGTTCCGGCCGCCGCTCCCTGCACCATCGCGGCCTTAAGCCGCGACCTTGTTCGACTGGCGTGGCACGACGGCGCCTCTCCCCTCCACCGCGGCCCCGCTCCGGCCGTGGCCTCTTCGTGTTTGTCCGGCGCGGCGTGACGACGCTGCACCCCTTCGCCACGACCCGACTCCGGCCGCTGCTTCTTTCGGCCTCAACAGCGTGGCGCGATGGTGCCACACTCCTTCGCCGCGTTACTCCTCATTCTCGCGCGATGCCGTTTCACCGCACCGCCTTCGTTCAAGCCGCAACAAGTTCATCAAAAAGGGGGGAGGAGGGTCGGCCGTGTTCGTGCGGTCCGACCCCCTCCCATTAATTCGATATCAAGCAGCTAAGAATTTGACGTTGGACAACCAAGAATATTCACCAACAAAACCAAACCCCTACATTTCCCCCCCGCAATCAAATATTCCCAACCCGCAAACATATTCTTTCGCAGATCAACTTAATATTGAGTTGATCCGCGTACCTTGTTTTAAAAGGAAACATCCATGGGAAAAGATATCATTCTCAAATTTATTCCCTACCTCAACAATGGTGGAAAATGTCGGCATCGTGGTTGACGGCGTCGCAGGGAAAAGATTCATTGGTGATGCTGAAGTATATCCAAAGATTTGGTGTCCTCCCTCTTGGCTCGGAGAAAAGAAAAAGAATCACATCGACCGTTCTTCGTCGAGGAGGCAGTCATTCTTCGTCGATGAAGGAAGCTCCCCTCAAATTCTCCCAAAATATTTTCCAAACAAAATATTTCATTAATTCTCCTTCCTTTAAAAGATCTCCAAGAAATTCAAAAAGTCAAAAGGTGTGATAAGGATAATTAATAAGGTTATTAAATCCCCTTTGTTGGCTCATTAAGTTTGGGAGGTGGAGATGCTCCTCTTTAATAAGGGAAGTTTCCAAGAAATTTAAAAAGGGAGGATTTAAGAGGCTAAGGTGGAGTTATGGGGAGGTGAGGAGTTAAGGGTTTGTGTGGGTCCCACTACACTAAACCTCCCATTGGAGGTTAGGTGGGTGTGGGCCCCACCTCTAACTCCCCATTTGTAGGATTAAAAACCAAATTCCTTAAATAAAATTTGTACACAACAAATTTTATCTATTTTATTCTAAATCCCCATTTATTAAACCTCAACCCACACAAAACGCAACTACGGCAAAGGCCCCCTAATCAATTATCAGCGTTGCGAGTTCATCGGTGCCCTTGGATTTCAATTCCAAGCACTGGTTCAAAATATAGAAAAACCCGCTCGTTCGTTCACTGAACATACCCGAGCTAATCTTCGGAAAATGATTCCGGGCACACCGAGCCTTGGAATCAGGTACCGTCAGAAGCCACAGACTCGTAAAATTCCAATGAAATTTAAAAAAAAATACCTTGAAATTTACGGGTCTTTACACCTAGGGAGCTCTGGAAAACACTGGGTCCAATAGGTTATCATATAGAAGGTGAGCCAAGTGTGCCTTGTGGACCCCGTAACTCCTTTTAATGGTTTTAGTGGTTTTGATTTAGTTATTTTTGTTTTAAAGTCTATATTTCAGGAGATTATATTGTTTTGTGAGCACTTGAACCTTAGCGGGTTATCATCAATAGTGCACTTTTTTGTATAATTGATGGGTGATGGTTTGGGAATATCCTTTAGGTGGATCATTGTGTGAGATATGTTAGGTATTCCTTGTTCTTGGATAATGGTGGTGCTTGTCTCATCTTAGATAACCTTTGGTAAGTGACATCTCTAGGTAGTTAAGTGTTATTACCCCTTAGACCCCTTATGCTCCTAGTGCCTGGAAGGTATTGGAAGTGATCCAATGTCCTAGTTACACATAGGGGGATGTAATAAACCTATTAAGGTATATGTGGATGATTATGTGTGTTCATTGTGGAATTAGAGGCTGGGTGATGCCCTATATAGATGTTTATTGATGAGATAGGTTGGTGATAGATTATGGGCTAAGATATTTATAAATCCTCATGTGATTTTATTTGACTATATGTAAGTATTGGGGTGACTTAATGTTATGAAATCATATATTTATATATTACGTTTATTTCCATCAGTTACATGTTTTATTCTTTTTAATTAATTTAAATCTGAGAAAAAATAAATCTTACTACAAAGGAATGAAATCAATAACACTTTATTCAATTATAATAAAATATTATTACAAATGTACATGAAAACATGTATTACACACCATAAATTACTATATACCATATATTATTACATCCCTTAAAAAATAATAAAATAAATTTCATAATAAATAAAAAATTATACTATTTTTATAACTAGAAAATCACCTGTATCATCTTTCCCTTTTAGAATCATTAGTAGTAGAACTAAAACTACAATAAGATAAATAATCATGAATGGAGAAATAATTTTGTAAAATCCTAAATGAAAATTATAGGAGAAAGAAGTGTGATTTCTGATTTTATAATGTAATGAATTTTTGGAATTTAATAGAGGTAATGTATCCCTTATTTGAGCATTATATATGGGTATATAACCTTTGAGTATAGTACCAGTAAATATAGTACCCATTTAAAACTAATGGTATATAGTTGACATAAATAAATTTTATTTGGATGTTAAAAATATATATTTTAATCCTATATAATATATTTGAAACAAAATAAAATGATTTTTAATATAATTAAACAGTAATAAATCACTTGGGAAAATATAATTGATTCTAAAGAAATTGTTTTTGTGGATTATTTATATTTGTTTAATTTTCTACATTTATAAAATGATATCAATAACATATATTGATAAAATTCAAGGAATGATTATAAAAATAATTAAATAACATCAAAGAAATAATTAATGAATTATAATGAATAAAAATTTAATAATTAATGGCCAAATTAAAATGTTATATTTAGAAACATAATTTTTATAATATATTTTATGTTTAATGGTTGAATTTATCATATATGTATTAAAAAATTCAAATAAATATATTAATTTTATATAAAAAAATTAATAAAAATTCACAAAGTGATTATTATTTGGTTATAAATAGGAACAAAATCTTTTAATATTTACAAAGTGATAAATTTCAAAGAATTATTTTTCATTTTTGGGGTATTTTTATCCTTCTAAATTAAAATAGTCACTATTTAAGAATTATTTTAATTAAATGTATTGTTTAAATATTTAATAAAATATTTTACCATTAATATAATTATTATTACATGTTAGTAATAAGACTAGATCCATTTTTATTCATGAAAATGTATTTTTCTAAACATTTTTATAATTATTATACATTTTTTATTTAAAAATTACTTTCAATCACTTTTAGAAATTTAATTCAATAAAATGGATTTCACAATTTTAATCATAATTTGAAAATTATATGAAATATAAAATTTCATTTTTGGTAAAAAATAAGTTATTGATGTAAAAATTGAGTTGTCATGGTAAGAGTAATATAAGGTAAACATGTTTAAAATGAGGGAAAAAGACAAAAATATCACAAATGTTTTTCTATAAATGTGTTTATGAGGTTATGATCAACCTAATATGATACAGGTTTCATTAAGTTTCTACTTTGTATCCACTTTCCATTAGAAATTACATTCATCATTCATTAATGAATGGGTATTTGTGAAAATGTCACTAAAATCCACCAATAAAACGTTGTCTCCATGACCCACTTGAAACCCTAAATTTACATTAGTTTTATCTTTAATATATATCCAAATATCTCCATAATAATACTCTCCCACATTGATGATCTTATGGTCTTAAAATAATTTCCTAATTCTTACAAAACCAAGAGAGATTATAATAGAATATACAATTTCTTCTCAGTAAGTAATAGACTATTATCATTATTTTTTATTAATGTTATTCCTATAACTATTCACAATTTCTATTTATAACATTAATAGAAAATAAATAATACCATTAATTTTTTTGAATTAAAATATTTTAACAAAATCACTTCATAATCATACTCACCCATTTTTTATAGAATGTTCTTGTTTTGGGTCGGTTTAACCTCTTATATGGACAATGTTATATATTTTTTATCGAGAATGATTATGAAAACTTAATTAATAGTTAGATACGTTATTAATAAGTAAATAATTTCTATTTTATGGTTTTGAAAAATATTAATATTTAACTCATTTCAATATAATACCTTTTATTTGTTAAAAAATACTAAAACAAGCTCATTATTGATTTTATATTTACGAATCATACCTAAAACTCCCATAGAATAAATATAGAACTTCATAATTAATTATAGAATTACTATTACAATAAAATTAATATTTTAGTGTTTTTATCTCATTAAATATAATAATGACCAAGAAATTCATTCCAAAAATAAACGAGGAACTGTTGAAACTACTAAAAACTAATGATCAATATTATAACACCCCTAGAATGTGGTATGTTCCATTTTATCTTGGTATTTAAAATTTTTTTATGGGTTTTAATTGGTTTGAAGGAGATTTTTTGAGTTTCTCAGAGAGTTTGGGATTTGTAAATTTTTTTTGATTCCACCATGATCAACCAAATGTCATGGTGGTGGGCGTGTTGTGACAGGTCTATTCTTATGAAACACATGGAGACCAAAAAAACAGACAACTAGAAAATGGTTAGGGCTGGAGAACCTTGGGAGAATCAATGTGAAAAAAATCCAAAAACACCTCACCATTCCATGGTATGTGGTGTGGTGAGCCTAAAATGACAAAGTCTTTTGAAATAAGTTGTGGTGGCTGGTCATTTTTCACCTTCTAGGTTTCAAGCAATGAAATGCACAACGGATTTGGTGTTTCTACCAGGCCATGGTTATGGTAAAACCCATTTTAAAATGGAAGATTCATGTATTTATCTTGGTGGATGAGTTATATTTACACTTTTGATATTTTTATTAGATTTATTAATGAAATTTTTGAGTAAAAAATAGCTCTTATAACCTTCATGTTCATCCTTTTCTTGGTTATTTCAGATCTGGTGTTTTAGGGTGATCATTAGACCACTTCCTACTGGTAAATTATTGATGTTGTAGTCAATTTATCTCCATCTGTTTTTGGTTTGTTTCAATCAAGATACATGGCTTCTCTATCTCTCCATTATTTATTGAGTTGTAAGGCTTGATTTCTAAACTATGTTTTCGTTATTTTCAATAAAAACTACTATTATTTATTATTTTTGAAGAATTATATTCCTCAGTTTTTATATTAATTTATACTTATTAGAAAAATGACTCATGTTTCAAATAAATATTATTCACCCCTGTAGAAGCGTCCTTTTAATGGGTTAATAATGAAATTTTTATTTCAATTCTTTCCTTAAAATTAATATTTTTTGGATAAAAAAATTTGTAATATGGTATTGGAATACATGGTGGTGTGTGTTCATATTGAATTGTATTAGGCCTTATTGGTATGAAATTGGTTCTTGGTTCCAGACTAGAGGAACATGGGGATTTATCATCTAGCAATGGCTTGGTGAAGGATGATAAAATACTAATGAGTATGGAATTGTTATTTGACATACATGTGTGTGTGTGTGGAACATGGGATGGGTATTCCAAGTTAGAGGAAAGAATGAAAGATATGATTTTGTAAAATTTTTATACTTAAACTATATTTATTATGGTAAACTAATTTGATATTCTCACCCATTTTTTTTCTAAAAAGTACAAGATTACATTATTTTGGTTCTACTAGCATGTGTTGGGAATTCTCTAAGGGAAATACTATTGATTTTGATTACTCACCTCCTGTATATTCACTTTGGTGAGTATGTAGAAAATGTTCTTCATGGAATAGGCACATGAAATGTCTCATATTTCTCATAAGTGACATTAGGATGCTACTTCTTCATGATGGGTGTTTATAGCTTAGAGTTTCTCCCATGGATTGGTTAGAGTAATGCCATATCTTCAATGTTGTGTTAGTATGTTCGTTGGTTTTCTTGAGTTGTCTTATTATGATTTATCATTAAAACTTTGATATTGTTGTTATATTGATTTTTATTTTTTAGTTTTAATATTTATACCTCATTCACTATATAGTTGATCTGGTTTTTATATTATCTTGATAGATTGTGTTTATTTTAAAAAGGGAAAAGCATACACCAATATTTAGGTAAGATGATAGAATTTATTTCCTGATTATGGTGTCTGGGGGATGTTAACTAATTCTAGTACCACCTTCGAGCTGACTTAAGCCAATGGCTTGGGAATGGATGTTATAAATGGTATTAGTCATAGTCGATAGGTCATCTTGGGATGGTATCAGTGAGAGAGTAAATGTCGAAACACAAAAATTGTAGAAAATAAAATATAAATAACTTCTTCATGTTGAACTTCAAATTACCAGAGAGGTCTGAGTATAAAAAGGTGTTTTAGTCACCCATAGGTGTGTTTTCAGCTCATCATTGTGAGTTTAGACAATGGGTGTAACATACCAAGTACTAGTAAAGTGACTTTCCACTAGGACTGTATTTCTCATATTGTGTTTTATGAGTCTTGGAAAGTATCTATAATGATAATTGGATTTGATGATTTAGAATATTATAAGCATTTAGTTTCAAGCGAGCGATGATTAGGTGGAATTTTTTATATGGAGTTGGGGTACTTGTTAACCAACCTAGAAACCTACAAGAGGAGGCAATAGAGAATATGGTTTCACCTAAACCCCATTATGACCAAAAACTTATTTAGAACATCATTCATGATTTTCAAGCTATTAATAATGGAAATTTAAATGATAAACCACAAAAAATTGATCATTCTATGTAGTTTTAGAAATATAATCAACCAATATTTTAGAGGGATTTAGAAACTGAAAATTAAGAAGTGTGGCTTGACATAATGAACTTGATTTTCTTATTTCCTTGGAACACCAACTGATCTAAAGGTCATGTTAGCTATCTATATACTGGAGGATCCTGCATTTCAATGATGAGATTTAGATATCCAAGCTAAAGTTGACCAAGGCCTTACTTGGGAAGAATTTGTAGAATTTTTTAATAAATAATTCTATCCTCATGCCTTCAATATATTCAAAACGTCATATTTATACATATTTAAGCAAGAAAATCTACTTGTGAAAGGTTATGAAACAATTTTTGTGAAATTTGTTTTTTTTTCAAAATTAGATACTCATGAATCCCTGATGACACACATACTTGAGTATGGGTGCAAAATATATATTATTTCTAAGATAGATATGCTCTATATTAAAAATTATATGGAGATGGTTAATATAGAAATAATGTTTGAAATTGATATTATTATGAATACAATGGGAAGAAGATAGTTTTTCAACATGAAAATAAGTGGGAACATTAATTCTGGAACCAAGAAGAAGAGGGTCACCTACTTCCAAGGTGATAGAGAATCAAAAAATCAAACCACTGGATTACTTAAATTTCCTCCAAGAACCAATAACAATCCTAACCATTTCTAATTTGGTACACTTGAGCATACCAACTGAGATGGTATGACAACACCTAGAAAATGTCATAAATAAAATAAATGGGACATGTCTATAATTACTATTATTATAACTCTATAAAGTTAATTTATGGAAATATATATAAAGACTCCTAGAAATATTATGATTCAACTAGAGGACCATGTTAGAATAATTCTTATCCTCAGAACCAATTGGACCTCTTATCCTCAGAACCAAGTGAACCAATGTGATTTTAGGAACACCCTGAATCCTCGTACAATGCAACCAAATTGTGAAATAAAAGAACAAAGTGGATTGAGTAAGTAGTTGTATGGTGATAAAAAATGACAACAAAAGAATAATAAGGTTCTTTGAAAGTATTTGGTACTATTATTCTTAACTGAAACTCTAATATAAGTTCTAGTTGATACTATTTCATCTCACTCTTTTGTTTCTTCCTCAGTCATTCATCAAATGAGGTTATATATGAGGATGATTCCACATGTGTTGAGTATCTGTAAACCTCTTGGGTAGCAAGAGTTAATGGGATTTAGATATGATTTTTATTCAATAAAAATATATATCAAAAGTTTTATTAGGAATTATCGATTTTCGAAATGAACATCTTATACATTCTCATGGGAATGGATTTGTTTCTTTCTTCCAATTCGCATATCAAATGTTATTTATTGAAAGTAAAGTCTATATCTCCTTAATGGGATGGTGCATGAATTTAATGGAGTTTATGATTTTATGTCTAGGAAATCATGACCTTTATCACCAATGGTTATGACTATTTCTTATCAATTAATAGTATTCACATAGGGGACTAATGAAATAATTTCGAAATGAAATTTTCCTACCATTTTGGATCATTATTCTGACATGTTTCTGAAATATTTCACAATTTTTACACCTTAAAGGGAAGTGGAATTTTTTATTAATTTACTTCTAAGGAAAATCTTATTTCAATTCCATCATTAAGGATGACACCAAAGGAATTGAAGGAATTAAAGGCCCATTTGGAAGAATTAGAAAGTAAAGGTCTCATAAGACCTATTATGTCAACTTAGGATTCTAAAGTTATTTTAGTTAAGAAGGAAGATGGTTCTTTATGAATCTACATTGATTATTATAAGAAAAATATGGGTATGATAAAGAATTTATATCGACAACCTTTAATTGATGACCTTTTTGATCAATTTAAGGGAGTTCGATGATTCTCCAAAATTGTTCTACACTCTGGGTATCACCAACTATGGGTTTGTAGAGTGGATATACCAAGGAAAATATTCATGGGTAATTATGGTCATTAGGAATATGTGATCATAACATTTTGTCCTAAAAATGCACCAGAAGTTTTCATGGAATTGATAAATCATGTCATTTAATAGTATCAAGAATCTTTCATTATGGTATTTTTGGGTGACATTATACTATATTCCTAAAGCTATAAAGTACATGAAGAACATTTAGCGATTATTTTGATCATTTTCTGAGGTAACTAGTTGTATAAATAATTACCTAATTGAACTTTTTGATACAATGTGTTAGATTACTTAGGCATTCCATTTTTGGGAAAAGCATATCAATTGATCTTAAAAAGATAGAATATACTGCCTCTGGGAATATGAAAAAATAATATTTTATATGTAAAACATTTTGGGCTTATCAGGTTACTATATATGCTTCTTTTAGAAATTCATGCAACTATCATTTCTGATTAAATCTCTCATGAGAAAGATAAATCCATTTCTTTATAGTGAGGATGGTCAACAATCCTTTTTGAAGCTTAAATCAAGGCTAACTTATGCACTAATTTTTTTTCCTAGAACTTGGGAAAGGTTTGTGGTTTATTAGGACACGTCTAAATATATAATCAGTTGTTTTATCATATAGGGAGATCTTGTGGTAGCTTATGGATCATGATAATTGATAATTCATTAAAATAATTATGAAACTCATTACTTGGAATTATCTGCAATAATTCTTGCTTTTAGAATGTGGCTTTATATCTATTTGGTGAGAAATTAACTATGTTGTCATACTATAAAAACTTGAGACAAATATTTTCATAAAGATATATAAACTTAGAAAAATATGATAGATTAAATATCTCTAGATGTTTGTATTTGATTTGGTTTATATACTTGGAAAAAAAATTCTATAGTTGATGATTTAATCTAGAAGTTGTATATTCATGTGGTAAGCTAATCTCGTAATATATTGCAATTTATTTCTATGATTGCCAATTTTCCTTTGGGTTGCACTGAGAAAAATGAAGCCATAGTTTTATTTTTCAATGAATTTCATGCCACTTTTTTTAGATCAAATTAATGATGCTCAATTTAAAACCACAATATTTTAAAATTACACTTTGTTCTATAGGGTATACAACACACAGTACCAATCTATAAGGAAGCATAAAATATAATTATTTTATGACCGTTATAACACATCCCTTGAATTCGAAGGTATGAATATAACTAACCAAATTAAGAAATATATATAAAGTCCATAATCAATTATAATGTATTGATAAATTAATAGTAAATGAGTACCCAATTTTTAGAAAAGTCATTTTATTCCTTAAAATATGGTTTCTTCAAAAATGATTTTTTAAAATTTTTATACGGGAATATTATAATTAATTTATGGAACTTTTAAAAAATTTATTTGATAAAAATATTATCATTTTTTTAAATTATCATATCAAAATTATCTCAGGTTTAATTTTTTCTATTTTTATGAAAAGATTTTTTTTCTTGTGAAAATTGAAAATTAAGGATTTTTATTTAAAACTATATCTTGTTTCAAGCATTAAAAAATTTATGATTTTTTTAAAATGGATTAAAAGTAACACTGGTTATATTATATTAGTAATAATCCAATTAAGTTCATTAGAATCAATTTTGTGGTTTCATTTGGTAGAAAAATAATTTTATACATAAAAGACATTTTTTTTAATAATTGTTTTTTATAACAATTTTTCATTTTTATAATAAATTAATTTAAAAAACTTCATGAAATTTTATTTTGAAAAATGGATTAAATATTTTGAATCACGAGGTCCGAATTTGGTAAATATTTCCCTTTTATTTTTGATCAATATGAATTGTAACCATATTAAATTTTTATTACCACAGTAAAAGTAAAATGATTTAATTAGAGTTAAAACTAATGAGATAAGGCTAAAAATTTGTTAAAAGACCTTAATTTTTCCTTTGTATGAGTATATTTCATCTATAATCATCAAAACATAAAAAAATATGCCCATTCAATTCCATTTAGCTTTGATTTTTACCTTAATAATATTTAAAAAAGTGATAAAGTAAAAAATTTCACTTTCTAGATTTTAATATCTAAAATATTTTATTATAAGAAAAAAGATATGTTTAGTTAATTTTTTTATTCTAAGTATTAATTGGATGACCAGCTTGACTAAGAACTAAGACGGTATCCGGACTGGTGGGTCATATGGACTCAAGCGCGACACCATGTATTCGAGAGGCTACTGACTAGAAGTGAGGGTTTATTGATGGTACAGTGGGGAGACAATACCATCTTGAGGAGATTCACAAATCAATATAATAATATTAAAACAACTAATAGTAACAGAATTTGTAATAGTATTAAATAAAAACACAGTAAGAATAATATAATAACTGAATAGAAGAAAAATGGCTAACACCTATTCTATATAATGATCCATGTGATGTTTGGTGTTACAATGAGGTACAATATGTATAATATAAAAAAAAAATAAAAGAAAAACCCAATGGTCAAGTCCATGAGAATCTTGAGCATGATCCCAGTCCTATGCTCCCTAGATCCCATGTAGACAACATAACACAAGCAATGAATCCATTGAACTGTGATAAAGAAGATCTACTCAGGTGCCAAATGACACTTGAGCAAGGTGTGAGATATAAATCTCAGTAAGATAAAACCCACAATTTATACCCCAATCAATTTCAAGCAATAGGTAAATAAATGATAGTGTTCCATAAAATATAAATTTAGAGTGATAACAAATTAAATAATAGAAATTTGGTCTGGGTTCGTAAACAGAAACCCGTCTATTACCACCAATTTTAGCCTAAGACGGATATCCAAAAGTGGAACCTCTACAAGAATAATGTGTATAAAGGCCTAATAGTAAATAAGGAAAACTGAGAAGGACATAACCTCAAGCTCTTGCTTAGGCTTGGGTTCTAATTCACATGTCATCATACTTGTTTGATTATAAAGGAAAGGAGAAACATCACAGGTATATAATAAATCTCATAATAATGAATAATGATGCATCTCATATGAACAAAATATCTTTCAATCCATCAAAGTCATCAGTGGAGTCCGAATCCCATCAAATGTGACCTAAAGTAACCCCAAGTATCACTATGGTAATATCCAAGATAACCCAATACCAATAAGTTTATCCAAGGAGACCCATACGATGTCCCTTGTATCACTTGAGGCATACTAACTTATTAGTTCATCCTAGACCTCCCACATCGGGGACCGAGTATCACCCAAGGAATGGTGTATCCGTATTTCCAAAAGGTCTCTCCATGGTCACTCCCCTAGGGCATTAGTGTCACTTAAGAGTATAAGAATCCACCCAGTCATCCCTTTCCTGGAAATCCAAACCATTTCCCCTGGCGCATCATGCAGAAACCAAATGAGCATGATGAGTCCATCATTTAATCCTCAATACAGAATCCATGCTCTCTCCCATCCCATGAAAATTGATCCAATGAAGTAAGGAATATATCACAAAGAAATCATTTATAATTAAAATCCATCAATTGAAAATAACATGCCATCATGGGCATGGAAATATCTCATGCTACCAAGCTAGCCAAATGATACAATTCAAACCATCAATACAGAATAAGGCATTTAAATCAAAAGAAATCATGTGACAATTACATGGCATCATTAGAATTTTAATATCTCAAGCTAACAATCATACCAAAGTTTAGAACATAAATCAATACAATAATACATGGCATAATCATTAGGCACATTCATAATAAATGAAATATAATAAAAGGAACATGGAATCATCATGCCTCGAATCACATGTATACAAATAAATTTAACTAAAAAAAGCTAGCAATATTGCTCAGGAATATAATTAATTAAATGGGATAGCCAGGCCAACCTTTACATTTAATTCTACTTCAGACCATTTAATTTAATTACATGCCATTTAATCTGAAAAAATGTAAATTCAACTAAATGTTTCAGAGAGGGATTTTGAGGTTCCATGGTTGGTTGGGAAATCACCTACATGGGAAGTACCCTTTGAAAGAAAGTCAAACACTTAGGAGGTGTTTGGTTATAATTGTAAATTTACCAATTTCCTAAATGGGAAATTTCATTTATGAAATAAATCCAAGCCCTTAGAAGCAGATTGGTTCATTTAGATTTTATATTATGGATTTCCTAACTAATTAAAACATAAAGAAGGTCAAGTTTTAAGAATTTCATTTAAACTAAATGATCATGGAAATTAAATTCATATTATTCAAAGGAGAGAAATTGTAACATTATACAAAAAAAGGCTAATAAGAAGGGATAAGGAAAAATCAAACCATAACTAAGCGTGATATAAAAAACCATCACTACTTTGTTGGTTTATAAGAGAACATTCCTCCATCGAGGTTTTTTATTATAAAAACATGATATTGTCCTTAGTGAATGTTAGCATGGCCATGAATATGAGCAAGGGGATCCTTACACACATGATCATATATGTATATACCCATTAACACTGATTCATAAATGTATTTTTCATATTTGATATAAGAAAACCTAGCCCTATATATATATATTCACTTACATGGATGAATATACATATAATGTGGTAACTTACATATAAATATTCCTACCTATTCATACACGGTTAAGTCACATTTGACAACGAAAACCTCAAACCCACCTCAAGGATGACCAAACACACTACAAACAATTTCTAGGAACTCTATATCACCAAAGGGAGACAAAAGAAAGATGATAAAAAAATAAAAAAAGAGAACCCTTACCCCTAGAGGTGATGTCAAACCACAATGAACCAATCTTATTTTCCTTCAGTAGTAGATTTTGAAACATGAACAAGATCGACCCGAGACACCCTTTAGATAACCTTAAATTTAAGGAAAACACCAAAAATTAGTTAACCCATAACCAAGGATTCAACCGAACCACACCGGGTGATGAGGAGAATAAAAAATAGCCATCTATGGGAGGAGACTAGAGAATAAGGTCTTACCTTGAAGATTCAAAGAGGAAACATGAAGAAATATAGTTGGAAATTAAAGAAAAAAGGAGAGATGGAGAGGGGGTCATGCACGCCTTGATGTTTGGTCAAGGGGGATGTTGTGCAAGTAAAAGGGATGATGAGGTGTTTATGTTTTATGTTTTATTTTATATTAATTTTAATATAATTAATTTAATTTTTAAAATTGGGTCACCAAGCATGGTTTGGGCCGCATGGGTAGCCAAAGCATGCACCAACTGTGTTCCCTCCACTAGTCACCTGAAGCACCCCGCATGGTCTGGCTGAATAGTTTGGAAAACTGTGCGCCAACTGTGATGTGAATATTTTGAAGTCACTGACTAACTGGCCCTAATTGTGTCCCTATATTTCATGGTTTGGGTAAACTGTTCATATCTCATGAGGGGAATTCTCTCATCTAAATAGTCCACACAGTATGCAGCTATGAGCTTCATGGTTTCAGAAAAACCATTCGGCCACGACAAACCCCCCAGATGTGGAATTTTCAAGCCCCAACACTCCCGAAACATGGAAAGACCTCCAAGGGACCTATCAGGCCTTCAAAAAATTCCAAAAACTACACATATAAGTGTCCCAACTTCTAAAATTTCATTCTAAATCCCTATTTTAAAAACCACCCATCCAGTAATTGTGAAAAAAAATCAAATTCCATTATATGTTCAATCGGGTGAAAAGCATGGGTCATTAAAATCTACCCACCTTAGAACTTATCATCACCAAGAAGACTTAAATAACAATAGAAACATCACCCAACCTATAAGGGTCGTGATGTTTTGTAAAAATGCTTGTTTTTGTTTCCAAATAGCCAATACACCTTTTAAGCATTTCATAAGCATATGACACTTAATCTATCAATGCCTGATCCAATAGTCGATTTCTAACTAAAACACTGAGATTGAGTTTACTTTAACCCATTTAGAAAGATACATGATCATGTCATCATCTTGTTATGCTTTTAGATGATGTTACTTTTGACTATTATCCCTAACATCAGAAAGGGACAATTAAAAACCACAGTACCTCCACCACTAGATTTTACTTAAAATACACAACCTGAGCATTTTGATAATGCTCCCAACATCATTTCAACAACATGGATAACCCGATTATGTTTGAGTCCATAATAGGGACCCCATTGAAAAGAAACAGTCGAAAATTGATCAGCCATAACAAAAATAGTCAGGCCATATTTCCTTGAAACACATTGTCAACCTTTAGATTACACCCACCTAAGCCTGACGACGTGTTTAAAATGGTTTCATTTGATCTTAAAAATTGAATGAGAATGACGATAATTCAATCCAATCTGGAAAACATTTAAAGAAGATACCTGACTTAGACTGCCAACATTTTATATACTGAACTGTGATGCATTCTCCCAAGGCATCTCAGGTTTACAATGAATATGCACATGGAAGTCCCAATATGATTTCCAGTGACATTAATTGATCAAAAAATCACCATACCATTTTAATGTATCATTCTATATCATGGATATATGTGAAATACAAATACAAACCAATAGAATCACCACCCCTTTGTATGGTTCACCTCCAACACTGACACAAGTCCAAGGTAACCTTGGTTTGAAAATACTGTAGTTCAAGGAACTATCCCAAGTAGTCCACACTCCAAATTTACAAGTGAGATGTTAGTAAAAATCCAATACATCCACCTCAGATCATTGACTGACCCAAGAGCAGAAATTCAAATGGTGTTCATGTCATAATATAACAACTTTTTTCTATGAGTTCATCTGAGGCATTCCTACTTGGTAACCCAACTGTCACTCAAGACTAACCATGCATCAATAGGAACCATGTGTTAGCATGAAACACTAACAAAACTACCCAAACAATATCATTAGCAGTTAAATATTTAGCATGATCTATGACCGAAAATCTCTTATCTTATCAAGTATGATGAAAATATAGAGGAAATGATCGTACCTTAAACAAAAGTAAACTAAGCAGATTTTAATTGATTTCATTAAATCATACCTAATTACTAGAAAGAAGAACATTCAAATCACAATTGATCAAATTCTTAGGAGGAAATATTAGCTTCACCTACCGATGCATCATCACAACTTATCACAATGACTTTTCCACCCAAGGCATTACATGATCCCTCACACTTAACCCTAAAAGTCCAGTGATGAAGAATGAAACTTTCTCAAAGGTTGTAAACATATCCAACCATTTCCAACATCGTGCTGCTGAGAAAGCACCGACATGATCTCAAACTTGAAAACCTCAAAGGAATTTGAGAAAAACCTATCATTTCCCAATGGTCCTCTTAGGTTGTGTTCCATCCACTTCGATGGACATATACACCTAAACCGACATAATGAACCTTACCATAGAAGTATACTAGATGTATAAAGAAGAAAAAACTAGCCAATCATAAGTTCACTAGTTCATATCCACATTAAAGGAATGTTTTACACTCTTCTAATTCAAACTCAAAAACATAAAATCATTAAATAGGGAAACCAAAATCGAACTATACGATATATCAAAACACTCTAGTTTTAAGAAATTCATACCGAGGAGTGGGAATAACTTGATAAAATCCAAAGTCAATCTACCATGGACATGAAATGAGTATGTAATCAACATCCCAAGTCTCAATGATTTCAAAAAACTCAATCAGTTCGTTACCACATTTAACACTCAACAGTATTGCATACATGAACGCATAGTACCCCATGATTTAGAAGCAAGACGACACATCCCAGATACTACCTATAAGATTACTGGATATATGAATTCAAGTATTAGGTGGAAATTCAAGAGATTTATTCGCAATAAATATTTATTCATATGAACTTTAACTTGGATGATGTCATGCCAATCTATCCATCAAAAAAGGCAGAGAAAAGGGTGAAGTGACCTATGAAGTGATTGACCATGTCCAAGGAATGTCTAACCAGATGAAACTAAGAAATAATAGATGATCACAACATTTAAAGGGGTTGGAAAACCATGATAACTCATTAGAAAAAGGGTTTCATTTGAAGAAAAGAGTCATACTAGGGACAACGACACCAAATTCCAGAAAGTTCACTGGATTTAGATAGGCATTTAAACTCTTAGGGTGCTACATACTACTAGATAAAACCTTATAAAAGATAAAACATAGACTCTATCACTAGCTCATGTTTATATAATTCACCAGTTTAAGAGACTAACATTTTATGTCATTCCTAAAATGAAGAAGGCCTATGGAAATCATCTTCAGTTTCATTCCAAGGCTTTTATGAGAAACTCAAACTACCCTTACATGAGGGTTTCAATAGAGGAAACCACATATGATTCCATTTTAAGGAAATTACATTGATTCTCAATTAACCTTTTAAACACATTGAAATATTTAAAACAAAACCTCAAGGCATAATAGGAAAGTATCATAAGACATACTTTTTAATCATGAAACATTAATTGACATCCCATCATCATTAGGAAATTCATCAAAAAATAATAATTTCTTAGTTTCAGAAGATCATGTGACCATTAAGGGTTCCATTAAACCAAATTGGATTATTTTAAGGAAAACCAATAGTAGTTTTTTAGTTATATAAATTATAAACACCCAAATGTGTCAACTCATAAGATATATTCCCTAATTTACCTACATGAGTCCCGTTGCACATTTAGGGATTTAATAAATTCATTTCATATTAAAACTAAACATATTTTACATTTATAACCATTTAAAACATATACCTTGATCACATAAAATGGAAGAGCTACATTGGTTTCCATCTTCTAACCTATACAACACCCATACACCTTATAGTTTGGAATTTGTCTCCCATTTATTTTGAAATCATACCATTTCAAAATTTAACCCTTAAAACTTTTACAATTTGAAATATGGAAAACAATACATTTTAATAGAGGTCTAGGTATGTATACATATAAGATGAAATATGGTTCAAATACAAGATCTTCCCTTTTCCAATCGTAAGTCACCTATAAACCTTATAATTGAAAATTGATTCCTATATAAATTGAATCTAATTAAATTTAGCCCATGCAACCATTTATTTATCAAAACTAGCAAGATAGAATTATGAGTAACCACAGAGAGAATTATAACAAGAAAGAGGAAAAAAATATAAGAAAGGATTGATAAATAATTGCATGTCCTGACATAAACATAAGGCACAAAATCCAAAATAGTAGATAACCAACAAAAAGAAACTACATGGAATGAAATATGAATGGAATATGCATAATATATTAATTTATATATGTCTAATATGATGCATGCAATGATTTATCCTTACCAAACTAGGACAATGGTAAAAATACCATAAAATTCATAAATCATTAAGAATTGGAAAAATACACCAATCAATCCAGTTGAAATAAAATTCAACTATAATATCAAACAATAAGAAGAACAATCCCTACCCTGGACACTTGGTCATTTCCCCACACATGGGATGATCAGTCCCAATCACGTCTATTTACCAAGTGATGAAAAATTATTAGTCACCTATATACGAACCCAAAATATCAAGACAAAGGAAAAATATAACCTATGATACCACTTTGTAATGTCCTGGCCCGATTAACTACTAAGACAGTAACCAAACCAGTGGGTCACATGGCCTCAAGCATGATTCCCCATATACCAGAGGTTACTGACTCGTAGTGAGGGTCTATAGAAGTTATGATAGGGAGAAAATACCCTCTTGATCAGATTCAAAAGGTGGTATAATAATATTAAGACAACAAAATGTATCATAATTAATAATAATACAAAATAACAATAACAAAAGAATAATATAATAACATAATAAAAGTAAAATGGAAATAACCAATTCCATATAATGATGAATGTAATAATAGGTGTTACTATAAGGTACATGTAGTAAAATATAATATAATAAAAGAAAAACCAAAAAGTGAACTCCAAAAGAATCCTGAGCATGATCCCAATCCTGTTCTCCGTAGCTCCAATGCACACAACACATCACAAGCAATGAATCCAAGGACCTGTAAGCAAGAAGATCTACTCAGGTTCCAAACGGGGCCAGAGTAGGGTCTGAGATATAAATATTAGAAGGAAATCATCCACAATGTCTATCCCAATCCATTTTATGAAATATATAAATAAATTATAGTGTGGAATATAGTCTAAATGATGAGTGATACAAAATTAAATAATAGAAATTTGGTTCAGGTTCCTAAACGGACACCCGTCAAATACCACATTCTTTGACCTAAAATGAATATCTGAAAGAGGAGACTATAAAAGAATAATATGTATACAAGACCCAATAGTAAACAAAGAAAATTGAGAAGGACATACCCCCAGGATTGTGCTTCAGCTTGGGGTATAATTCACCTGTCATCATACAAGTAAGCTAGTAAATAAAAGGATAAGTATCACTTGTGAAAAAGAATTATCATATTAAAAAATAAATAACATCTCATATGAAAAAAACATTATTTCAATCCATCAAAACCATTAGTGGATTCCTGAGCCCATCTATGGTGATATAATAAAATCCCAAGTATCTCTATGAGAACATCCAAGATAACCCAATACCACCAAGTCCATCCAAGGTGACCCATACGACATCCCTTTCATCACTCGAGGCATGGTAACCTCTGAATCCATTCCAGGTATCACACATAGGGCAACGAGTATCACCCAAGTCCTGTTATATCCATCATTCCAAAAGGTCCATCCAAAATTTCTCTCATAGGGAACTGTTATCACTCAGAAGTATAAGAAACCTACTAGGAATCCCTTGTATGGAAAGTCAAATCATCACCCCAGTGCATCAAGTCATTACCAAATGATAACGTCAAGTCCATACATAAATCCTTAATATGGAGTCCATTTTCTCTCCCATCCCATGAAAAGTGATCCAATAAATAAAGGAAAACATCACAAAGAAAGAATTTACAATTTTAAGCCATCAATTAATCATCTCATTCCATTAAGTGCATAGAAATATCCCATGATATAAAGCTATCCAAAGGATACAAATCAAACCATCCACATGGAAGAAGGAATTTATCTCAAAAATCAACTATGTAACAATTACATGTCATCATTATAATGTTAATATCCCAAGAAAATAAGATTTACACAGTATAGGACCTAAATAAATCCACTAAGAAAGGGAACAAGCATTTGGAACTTTTATATGCAATGTAATATAAACAAAGGAGCATGGAAATATAATTCCTTGAATCACATGTCACCAATGACATTTAAATTAAAAAATATTTCAAGCTTGTCCATTCAAAGCATTAAATAAACATGGTGGTCAATCCACCATTCACATTTCATTCTGATTCAAATCATTTAATTTAATGAAATTCCATTTAATCAGAAAAAACATGTAAATTCAACTACAAGGTTTAAAGAGGCACTTATAAAGTTCCATGGTCCGATGGGAAATCACCCGCATGGGTAATCACCTTTGAAATAAAGTCAAACACTTAGGAGGTGTTTGGTTCTAATTTTACATTTACCAGTTTCCTACATGGGAAATGTCATTTAATAATGGAATTCAATCCCTTTGGTGGAGCTTGGTTCATTAATATTTTATATCAAAGAGGGCCTAACCATTTAAGAACCTCATCAAGGTCAACTTCCAAACATACCATTTTAACCAATCAAGCTTGAGAATTTAATAAATATTTTTAAAAGTGGGAAAATACTAACTTGACACAAAATAAGAACCAAAAATAAATAATATAGAAATGTAAAACCATAACTAAGAATGATATAAATAACCATCTCTACTTTTTTTATTTAGAAGACAACACACCTCCATCAAGGTGTTTTATTACAAAAACATGACATTTTTATTCAATCAATTCATTTAGCATATTAAAAAGTTCATTAAAGAATATTAATAAATTTCCTTAAATAAGTATTTATTATAAAACCATAAATCCTCAATTAAAATCTAATGAAGGTGATATAATAATCAACTACTGCATTATTAAATTTATGGGAAAATGATAAGGATCATACCTCAAAAGAAGACCAAGATAAACACTTTGTATCTTCATGTTTTTAAAACTAGCCACTCAAAGATGCACCTTCACTCCTCCAATAATATTCAACTTCATATATAAATAAGGACACCTAGCCCCAATTCACATGTTCTCATAGACATGAATATGAGAAACATGATATTTAAATAAATGCTCATATATGCGTATCCCCATTAACACTCACACACCTATGAATTTGTCATATTATATGTATGAACACCTAGCCTCATATATATATATTCACTTCCATGGATGAATATACATATAATAAGGTAACTTACATATACATAGTCTTACCTATACATATACGGGTAATTTTCCTTTGACAATGGAAACCCCAAAACTGCCTCAAGGATGACCAAATTCACTACAAACAATTTCTAGGAACCCTAAATCACCAAAAGTACCAAAAAAAGGTGTTAAAAAAATAGAAGAAGGGAAAACATACCCCGTGTGGTGACATAAAACTGAAATTAACCAATCCACTTCTTCTTCACCAGTGGATGTTAGAACACGAACAAGGTCGACCCAAGAGACCCTTCGCAAAACCAAACATCGAAGGAATCTGTTACCCTTGACCTAGGGTTAAGAGATATCACACTGGGTTAAAGGGAGAAAGAAAAAATGTCCAACCATGGGAGGAGATGAGATCATAAGGTCATATCTAGATGATTCAAAGAGTAAACATGAATAAATCTAGTTGGACATCAAAGAACCTTGGAGAGCTAAAGAGGGGGTCATGTATGCCATGGGGTTCATCCAAGGGGGGTGTTGCATGAGTGAATGGGGGGGGGGGGGTTGAGGTGTTTAGGTTTTTTGATATATTATATTATATTTTAAATTAAATTGATTTAATTTTTAAACTAGGGTCACTGTGCATGGTTTGAACCGCATGGTTAGAAAAACCATGCGTGTAACGACCCAAACATTTATGAATAAAATTAAATTTATTTTAATTAAATGTATTATGGTTATAGAAGACCTGTGAACTTGTTTAATTATATCCAATTATATTAAAATGACCATTAAGTATCATTACCATTGATAATATAGTCTTTGAACAGTGATCACATGACTACTATAAATATAGGGTCTTAAAAAATCCTTTTGACATAGACAAAGGAATTGATGGCCTCAATGAGTAGGATCACTCCCTATAAAGCCCATTTATTAGACCTTCTGAGGGAGACTTAATTTCTAGGATTTTCCCTAGATCAATCCCAATCCAGGATCCAACAACTTAAGCATGAGAGAAACCTTTTATAAGCAAAGTTCAAGCTCATCGAGATCACGACCCAAACCATGTTCACTGAACGTCCCCATGAAAGCCCCCACACTAGACACCTTACTCTTCGGGCGTATGATGGTGTTTTTAGGTATATGTAACAAGACCATATAATTATGATTATGTACATTATTTTTGTATGGAATAATGAATATACTTTCATTCGTTTATTGTAACTTTGTAAATGATATTTAAAGAATAAATAATGTTTTGGGTTAATATTAAAATTAAATTACGAAATATATTTTTAATGAATTATTTTATTCTTGAAATAAATAATATTATAAGAAAATAAGATAATTAAAATACTTTTGTTAAATATAAATGATCATATATTTGGTATGATGTCAAAAGGAATTTTTATTATGGTTTAAAAACTATTTTTTGTGAAACCCTATCAGTTTTCAATAAATATTGAATTTTATTTTAAATATGAAAATTCAAATATTTAGAAAATTATTCAGATAAAATTAATATTATTTTTTTAATCAAGGTGTCAAAATTATCCAATGGTGAATTTTTCATAATTTTCTGAGACAGTCAAATTTTTGGGTAAAAATTAAATATCATATAAATATATGGTGTGTTTTATGATATCATAATGACCCAATAATGATGTAATTAATACTATAAAAGATATATTCGGCTGAATATATATTTTAATTTAACATAATGAGATTTTAATTTAATTTTATTTATTTTATAAAGCCTTAGTGAATCCTTCAAAACATATAATATATTTTATGATATTAAAATAATTTTCTTGAAAGTATGAATCACCTCCACATAAGAAAGATAAATTATTTAATATATTCAGACCTTATACATATAAAATAATGTATAACACTACCAGTTTTATGAAAACAAGTACAAAAACCATGGTAGGGTTTAGGTTTTTGAATATTTTATTATGTTGTTTCCAAAACCAAAATAATAAAGAAACCACCCTCCTTTACTATATAAACACACCCAAGCTCCCATTTCTCCTCACTAAAACTCTTTGGAGGTTAAACAACCTCTTATAAATACTAAATATATTCCAAAAAAGGGGTCCCAAATCTCTTAATAAGCCTCTATCAAGTATTTGGATTCACACATCCACGTTAGGGATCTTCCACTCTCATCTTTTATCAAGAACTTCTTTTGTGGTATGTATTTTGATTTCAATTTGAATATATTGGGATATATTCATACAAAATACCCTTACTATAAATTTTATTTATAAATAATTATAACTTCTTTACACTCTCATTATTCCATCCATGATCATAGGAGTAATAACTCAGATAAGGTTTTCTGAGCTTGACTCGGGGTAACCTAGTACACGACAATGAACTTTACCACGCACCAGGTTTGAAAATCCTTGTGGATTTTCTTTATTATATTCATAAGATCTTAAAAAACCATTTTTAATGGAATAAAAAAGAATTCCCATAAGAATATGTGTTATTAATTAGATCATGGATAACAAAGAATGAAACCTAGAAAATCATAAGTTAGGTAGATAAATATAATTTTTATGTTATCCCTTTAATGTCATTGGATTCCTCTTTATGTGTATAATAGTTTAATAATAATCATCCCTAAGTATATATTGGATAATTTGAAACCAGAATAAAAAATTTAAAGGTTGGGTTATCATACATATTTCTTCACATTCTTTTTTATATCCTAAAATTTTCGTAGAACAATCCAAACACCACCACAAAGAATGAAAGTAGAGATATCAGTGAAAATAGAAAATGGGGAAATGATTTCGTCACATGAATATAACTCCTACCCTATCACAATTTATGTATTAAACATCGAGGCATACCTTTTCACACTTCCCTTTGTGGAATTTTATGCAATTCTAGGCATGGATTGACTTTCCCTATACAGAGAAAACATAAATTTCCACGAGAGGGAAATCAATCTCCATATGGTGAATTAAACATCGATTACATAAAAGTGAAAGGAGGAGGTTGAATCTTCCTGAATACCATCATCCCAAGAATGGATATTACGACCCTATGAGCATGGATATGTTGCTCAAATTATTGATTCTAAGGAAGTAACCATCCTTGAAAATATGCCCATCATGAGGGAATTCACTAATGTGTTTCCTAAGGAATTTCTTGGTCTTCCTCTTTGAAGAGATATTGAATTATTGATTGATCTTATACCCGGGGTGTTGGAAATATCCCATACTCCATATAGAATAACTTTTTTAGAACTTTTGTAAGTGAAGAAATAATTTTAGGAGAATATGGATAAATGGTTTATACATCCAAGTGCTTCACCATGGGGTGCACTAGTCCTCTTCCTCAAGAATAAGGATGGGTTAATGCACCTTGTTATTGATTATCATGAGATCAAAAAAACATGATAAAGAACAAGTATCAATTTCCATGAATTGATGACTTGTGTGATCATCTATGTGGAGAAAAATACATCTCTAAGGTGGATATGTGGTTTGGATATTACTATGTAAGGGTGAAGAAAGAGGATATCCCCAAAACTGCATTTCGTACAAGGTACGAGCATTATGAGTTCATAGTGATGTCATTAAGACTCACTAATGCTCCAAAAATATTCATGAACATGATGAATAATGTCTTTTGAGATTACCTTGATAAAGTTTTGGTAGTCCTGGTTGATGATATTCTAATATACTTCAAAACCAAGGAGGAGAATGGGGAGCATCAAAGCACTATGCTAAAGACCTTGTGAAAGGTGCAACTCTAAGAAAAGTACACTAAGTTTGAGTTATGGTTTGATAATGTATCATTCTTTGGGAATATCATCACAATTAATGAGATATTTGTGGATCATTCCAAGAAAAAGGTAATTGAGGGATGGATGAGGGAAACATCTGTGACAAATATCCATAGCCTCCTTGGGTTAGCTGGATATTATCACTGATTTGTGAGAAATTTTTCATGATTTTAAAAACCACTTACCAAGATAACTCAGAAGGGATTAAAATTTTCTTGGAATGATGAATGTTAAGAAAGCTTCATGTAGTTAAAAAGGAGTCTTACCACTTCCCTTGTGCTCACACTAACCACAAGTGGGGAGCTTTTTGTAATTTTCAGTGATGCATCAAAGAAGGGTTTGGGATGTATGATGATGCAAAATGACAATGTCGAAGCCTATTCCTCTTGGAAGTTCAAAATTAATGAGAAAAACTATCCCATTAATTATACGGAGTTAGTAGATGTGATCTTTGCATTGAAATTATGGTTTCATTATCACTTTTTGGAGAAATGTGAAATATATACAGATAAAAAAACATTAAAATATATATTCACCAAGAAATAGTTGAGTATGAGATAATGAAGATGGTTAGATCTTATCAAGGATTGTGAATGCTCAATCCACTACCATCCTGGGAAAGGTAACCAGGTGGCATATGCACTATGTAGAAAGTACCCATCAATTATAACATTAATGAGAATTGATATGGATACGATCTTCTTTGATTTGAATAATATGGACATGGAATCATAAAAAAGGAAAATCATCAATACTTTCAGAAATGATTGCTCGACCATATCTTTTGGGAAGGCTAAAGGATGCTCAAAAAAGTGATTTCAAAATTTAGATGAAAGTGGAAACTATTAGAAAATGGGAATCCTTAGAGTTAATTGTTAATGAATAAGGAATTCTGATATTTGGGTCAAGAATACATGTTACATCAAATCCCGAGTTAAAGAAAAAACTTTTTGATGATGCACATAGTTTTAATTTATTTATTCACCCAGAAAACACAAAAATTTATCGAGATATCTGAGAGCACTATTGGTGGGAAAACATGAAGAAGGAGATCACATAATATACATAAAAGTGTCTTTTATGTCATAAAGTTAAGTCTAAAAGGTAGAAGTCTAAGGTTATGATTCAACTATTACCCATAATGACATGGAAATGGGAAAACACCACCATAGTCTTTCTCACAGGACATTAAAATACATATAACAGAAATAATTCTATCTAGTTTTTTGTGGTTCATCTTACACAGACTATGCAATTCATTACAATTCGAGAACATCTATCACTAGATCAAATGAACCATAAATACATCAGAGAAGTGGTAAGGATTTATGGAGTGCCACTCTCGATTATATTCGATTGAGATCTAAGATTCACCTATATGTTTTGGGAATGTCTCCAGTATGATCTAAACATAGAGTTGAACATCAATATGACTTATCACCCTTAAAATAATGGCCATTATGAGTGGACTAACAAAACACTTGAGGACATGATGAGATCTTTCTTAAAGGACTTCAAGGGTAGATGGGAGCCACATCTTCTTTTGGTGGAGTTCTCTTATAATAATAGTTTTCACTCAATCATTTAAATGAAATTCAATGAATGCCTTTATGGTAAGTGGTTCATAACACCAACATGTTGGGATGAAGTTGGGGAAAAAAACTTCAAGTTCTTGAAATGGTTGAAAAAATGGTGGAGAAGGTTAAGACCATCCAACAGCACATCAAATCTACTCATTGTCGACAAAAGCATTATGCTAAAAATTGACGATAAGACCCAGAGTTTGATTTTGGAGATACGATATTTATACGCACAGTTCCATGGAAGAGTGTAATGTGATTTGGAAATAAGGTAAAGCTTAGTCCAAGGTACACCATCCCTTTTTAGATCCTTGATCGCATCAGAGCAGTGTCCTGTCAACTACACTCCCACCGAACCTATCTCAAGTACATGATGTATTCTATATATCACTATTAAAGAAGTAAATACTTGACCCATCACATGTATTCAATATAGAGGTCATACCATTGTATAATGACCTTTTTTATGAGTTGAATCTGGTGAATATCATAGATTATAGAGAAAATGTAACACCCCAATATTCCACGATACACTTCCTTTTTAAATAACTCAATAGCGTGTGATGTACACAACATAGAGTTCAAGTGCACCAAGACCTATCAAACTTGCTGTTTAAAGAGTGATTATGAATAGTGTTAACCATATTTTGATTTTTATATATCCCATACAGTTTTGACATTAATATTTTGTTTTTTAGACATAATATAAGGATAAAAAATATTTTTCAGATAAAAGATGTATTTTTAAAATATACTGTTTTCATCCTTCTAGTGGAGAATCCTTCTTAAATACAATATTTTAAACTTTTATATAATCAATTTTATGAAATTACATTCTTCTTTACAATATGTACATAAAAATTTAGTTTGTAAAATTTTTTCGGTACTTTTTTGATAACTTTCATATTTTTATGAATAATGAAAAATACTAAAGTTTAATTGAAAAAAACATGTTTAATCGATATAATTTATAGTGTTAAACTTTACATTTGAGTGGATTTAAAGTATAATTAGATTATATTTTTATAATATAATATAATTTAGGTCATTTTAAGTAATTACACTTTTAAATTGAAAATAAACACATGTCAATCATTTTATCGTTTTTACTTTTTAAAAACCTACTTTCTAGTATTAACAATGGAAATTAATTTTAAAATAATTTCTTCCAACTATGTGTTTTGAATTTGGAAAAATGGATTCCATATTTGGAATGAGAAGGTACAAATTTTGTAAATAGTTACCTTTTATTTTTTGACATTATGAATAGTAACTTTAGTAATTATTTTTATTTACCATGGTTAAAGGGTAAATATGGTAAATAAGGGTAAATAAATAATATTATAATAATATTAAACTAACCTAAAATATGTCTTAATCCTATTGGATGAGATATGTTTGACCATGGGCATCCATAGGACGATTTTAGGACCCCATGGGACCCCTTTGGTGTGATAATGATATGTTATAAGAAATAACTTAAAGTAAAGATAATTATAATATAAAGATGTATATTTTACTTAAACAATTTTAATATATGTTTATATGACTAATATCTTTGAATATAAATATTCATTATAAATATAAAAATATTTCCTATATCATGGTATTTTATTTATAATTTTTAGACATTAGATAAATATATTTATTTATGACACAATGATGATGCATTGATTACCTTATTAATGAAGGATTGAAATAAATGAATTTATAGGATGGAATGAGCTCGTAAAGGGGTGCTGGAACCCTAGGTTATCCCCCTGTCGCCTCTTCCCCCCGTCTCGTATCGGATCCTCTTCCCTCCTCGGCATTGATTGACTGGCTTGTGGCAGCTCACTCTCTCGCAGTGTGGCCTCGTGGAACCATCTTCCTTGACTTTCTTCATCGGTGTTGGCCTTCCTCCCACCTCACTCCGCCTTCACTGGATAGGGATCATTTCGGTAGCATGGTGAAGGTCCAGCAGTCGGTTTCCAGTTGCTATTCTTGAGGGTTGCATCCTCATCGTCGATGTATGCGCTGAATGGGCTGCTGCGGTCTATGAGTTTTTGGATGGTGGAGACGAGACTTATGTTCTGGTTTGCGGTTTTTTTTTTAGAGTCTTCAGTGCTTGGGTGGGTTTCGGCATGGTGAGGAGTTATCAATCTGGATCTTTTTCTATATCTTTTTAGTTTGGATTTGTTTATTTCTGCTCGTGTAGTTGTTTGGTGTGTTGCACGATGGTGGGTTATGCTCTTCCGGAGATCTGGAGATTCGAAGCTTGCTGGTTTTTCATCTCTGCATTTCGGGTTTATGGCAGAGATGATCAATGAAGTGCATGACTCTCGAGAAATTTCTGTTTGATTAACAGGATTCTGTTTTGGGGTGAATCTGTGGTGGGTTAAATATTCTGTTTTTGAGGTATGGTTCTCTTGATGATGTACTACAGTCTACGGTGCAAGGTGCAAGGTGTCGGAGGAGGATGAATCTTATGATTTATTTTGTCTTGATGAAGGTTGATTTGGTTTATGTTTTTAAGTATTGATGATATTCTGTGGTCTGAATTTTGGGTGTTTATTTTTGGCACTGCGGCCTTGGCCCATGAGGACATTGCATCGAGTTTATTTTCAAGGAATTGTTCCAGAGGATGTTCAGAGAAGGGTGCGTTCTCCTTTTCATCGTTATTCCGAATTGGAAGTTTTGAGAGGGTATGTCACTAGCCATCGGTACTGGGCCCATGCATTCTTGCGCGAGACAGCTAGCCGAGCAGTGATGGGAAGATGGACGCTCTTCATATTGTTGTTGTTGCTAGGGTGGGGCTTTTCCTTGCTTGTGAAGTGGATTGTTTTTGTCTTCATGGTCTTGGTCATGGAGGATTGGTTGTGTTTTATGTCTTTGTTGTCATTCTGGTTTCCCACTTTCTCCTCAAAAGTGATTTTTAAATAATATAATTTAATTTTCAGTCAATTTATAAATTTTAAAATAAACGTAATTTGAATATTTTGATATCATCGACAAATTTTTTGGATGACATTGACATATTAGGGTTGATATAATGTATTTTTTTCTAAAGAATACAGTTTTTATGAATTTAACAAAAATCAATTACTAAATATTGTCAAAATTTACATAAATGATTTTTTTAAAAAAAATTATTTTATTAAATGATATAAAAATCCAAAAAAGATACAATTCATCCAATTGAATTAGATAATATTAAATATTTCATTGATGATACAATTTAGGCTCTCTTGGCAGTTTGTAGTAACTAAATTAACCCTATATTATAAAAATAAAATAAGACACAATATGTGTTAAACTGTTTAACTATGGGTCAATCCCAAAATATAAGGTTAATTTATTGAACTAAACATGTCTGAAAATCATTTTCAGAGTGAATTTAGGCCCATCATAATATTATCTTTGAAATAAATTACTTTGTAGCTATTATTTACTGAAATAAATTTATAATAAATTAATATTTTATGTTTTCTTCTAAAGTGCCTCTCACCTCTCTTATAAAATGGAACCTCCCTTTCTCTATAATTCACACCTCCAAATCCCTTTTGATCAGCCAAAACCTACCAATTTCTCCTCCCAAACACCCTCAATTCATTCTAGATGCTACACTTTGAGATGAAATACATCCTAAGTAGTCCTTTTGTGAAAATAAAAAGGAGACACTCGGATAAGAGGAGTTACAAAAACATAAAGAGAGTATCAGACCTAAGGTAAGGGTTAATTCCTCAATCTCATTATTATTCATTATTTTTTATGTGTGGGTATTTATTGGAAAATATTTATCATCCATGTACATATCTCATAAAAATGTTTTCAAAAACAATATTTTAAATTTTTATGGAACAGACTCTTTAACTAGATCATCATTTAAAATGTTATAAAGATTTATTTTTCTAAATATATTTAATTAATGTCCATATTTTCCCAAATGGTTTGAAGGATTTAATTATATAGACACGATTTTTTTAAAATTTTAATTCATTTCAAAAGTTTAAAAATGGTATCAGACACTTTGATTCAAAAAATTCTTTTAAATAACTTCCTTTATAAATTGTGTGACTTTTAAATGATTTAATGAAAAAGCGATATTTCCCTCATAAAGTTTTACTGATCATTTTCAACTATGTAAACGTCCTTTAGTGGATATTATTCTTGATTGTGTCTGATTTATTATAATACAAGCTTCCATATTTTATTGAATGAGTTATGATATGTTTGATTGTGGATGTTCTATTTTTATACCATTCATTGTTTATGGTTAAAGTAATAACATTTCATATGCTATTTTTGATATGAATGATTATGTTATGGTTCACCCTTTTCATATGAGGAATGAATTAGACTTAGTAAGTGATAGGTGGGGCCCGCTATATCCCCTCAATGCATCATTAGGTCTCATGAGACTAACTAGTGTCTTGACACAAGGCCCTGATAGAATATTTGTGAATGGTCTTGGCACAAGGGCCTGATAGAATATTTGTGAATTGTCTTGGCACAAGGCCTTGACGTAGTGGTTATGATGTCCAGAATTGTGCATTCCCTTTTTATGATACTAGTTATTGATTTTACATGTGATTATTCGACTAGTAGAATATCCATGTTCATTTTTATATGGTAATGTTTAATTTATTCATTCCATATTATGTTTAAGATAATGTTTTAAAAGTCTTGTGTTTCAATTTTGTACATTGCCTTAAAAATTTATGATTATTTATGATAGCTTCTGTTATATTGTTTTATCTTTACTGAGTATTTGAGCACACCCCTTTATTATGTTTTATTTTCCTAGGATTCCAAGAAGTGTTTATGATTGATATGTAGGGTTAACCTAGGGGAATAATGGTGTTCTTGAAGGATTATCTATGTTGTGTTTTATGTTAGAAATTGTAATGTAAAATTCATATATGTAATCTATTTTCCATGACTACTAAACTGATTAGTACTTTCGGATTTTATTCCTTGTAATCATTTCTATATATTAAAATAATGCACTGGATCTGGGTAATTGGGGTCGGGGGGTTACAGTTTACACCATAGGATGTTTAATAACATCCTTGGAAATAGATTTAGAAAACAAAGATTAGGGATCAAAACCCTAAGATATACTTTGAGGATAAGTCTAGAAAAACCCATAGAATTATGGTAAAGTAAATATTATGTGGATATTACTAGAACTACATCCCTATATCGATACTACATTTGGATGTGCTTCTGTAACAGATGTACCTTGAGGTGAAAACTATGACAAGGCGTTCTGAGCTTGACTTAGAGTAACCTGGTACACGACACTGGGCCTTACTACATACCTTGTTCGAAACTCCCAGGGTTTATGCTTATGATAATTAATATTTTCTTTAAAAACCATTATGAATGACTTATGAGTAAATATATCCTCAAAGGAACCATATTTATGGCTATAAATTTGATATGCATACAATTTTCAATTTATGAGATGTATTTTACAAGTTTGGATTTAGGAATTATGATTTATAACCTATTTTAGCGTATACCATTATTTAGAAATGGAACATATTGGAATCAATGAAAATAATATAAATTCGTGTAATCCATGTTGAGATTTCCCTCCTATTCAAGATAATTAATGTGGAGCTGGTGACAAAACTGGTGTTGAATATCTTATAACCACACTGGGAAAGCTGACTCTGGTTATAGATAATAACATTACCTGTATGGAGAAGCCTAATCCACCATCTGGAGGATCAATGTTAGATTGATTCATGATACAACAACCTACAACATTCAATAGAACTGAAAATCCATTTGTGGACGAATTAATGGATAAGTTCCTTAGAGAAAATATTTATTTCTTTGGAAAGTAACGAAAGGGAAAAGTTTGTCATGGTAGTTTATCATCCCTCAAGAGTTGCAGATCAATGGTTATCATTTATTCAAAACATTATAGAGGATTAAAAAGTATCAAATACATAATGTATGGAGTTTAAAGAACTTTTCCTAGAGAAATAATTACCTTGTGAACATCGAACTGATATGGATAGGAAATTTCTAAGCCTGAGGAAAAAGGAGGATGAGAATGTGGAAAACTATAAGGATAACTACACATGGTTAAAAAGGCGTTCAATATACTACATACACTACCCAATAAGTAATATTTATCAATTCTTTGATTCTTTAAAAACATTCCTCTGATGGGCATTGGTCTCAAAATATTTCTCATCATGTGAAGATATAGCCTCATGTGATATAAAAATGAAAAATGAATTCTCTAAGTCTTATGACATTTAATTAAATCAATAGAAGAATAGAACAGTGGATAAAGAGATAGATAAAGGGAAAAATTGAATGAAGTATTTTAACTTATGTGATAATTGTGGGAAGAAACACCCTGGTACTTGCCTAAAAAGAGTGCGTGTTTATTAAAAATGTGGAGAAAAAGGTCACCAGGCTCGTGATTGTAAGGGAATGAAAGAAGTTGTGAAATTTTATCATTGTAAATATATGGGACATTATGAAAAATATTTTCCAAATATTCAAGGAAATATATATCATAAAAAGAAAATGGATCAAGTTCAAGCTTGTGCTGTTACTACAATCAAGGTGGAATAATTAATGTATTTTTTTAGATTCATGAATTATATTCCAGTTATTTGAATAATGTGATATATATAAGGAATTTACTGCAATATTTTTTGTTTTTATTAAGGTTTTAATATGATATAGGTAATCATATGTTCATTATGTGAATATAAGAGAAACATTATGTTGTTTGGGGAATCTGATGTTATAACAGATTTTAAAAATTTAGAGACCTTCTAGAGAGAGTTTGGATAGAAGTATTTTAGATAACTCTAAAAGTTTTAATGGATTAATTTTAACCTTGGATAGTATTGTTTAAGGGTAAAAAATTTCTTAATATTATTTTTGGAATGTTATAATACGATAGATTTAGAAAAAAGTACAACCTGTAGGTTGGGCACTAACCCGTCGCGTCGGACATGGCTATAGGAATCGAACCCACAACCAAAGTAGGATAGGTCTTTATCACCTACCATTGGCCTACTAGATTTCTATGGTTAGTATACCATAGTTTTATTTATTTAAATGGTATATGTTTATATTTATAACCTTATATTATTAAGATAAATAGATTTTTTTTGAGTTTTATTATCTTTTGAAAAGAAAGATGATTTTTTGGTAGGATTTATTTAAAAGATGGAACTTTACATGTAAATGAAGTATGATTCCTTATTTTCTTAGTCTATGAATTAATAATTCAACTCATGTGAAAATATCATAAATGCTTTCCTAGTACATTATTTTTATAATGAATCAAATGGTCCCTTGGATCATCACAGATTTATGGCTTTCAGATTGTTAAATTTCTCCTAACAATATTCCCTATCACTCTCTATCAGAACAGTATGAATAGTTTTCTACACCATATCCTTGTATTCCTTCATGGAACCCTAATATTTGTTAGTTCTGGTAAAATTCATACCCACCTTTCTTTATTTTAAAAAAGAGGTCTCATTAATCCGTTTTCTAATGTAGGATTTTAAATAAGATATCTGGAAATATCAATCCCATAGTTTCCAATACTTAGATTAAATTTCGAGGATTAAATTTATTGGAGGAGGGGAAAATGTAACCCCCCAAGCTTCCATGGTACACTTTTAAATAATTCAATAGCATGCGATGTACGCAACTCCAAGTTCAAGCACACCATGACCTATCAAACTACCCGTTTAAAAAGAGGTTATGAATAGTAGTAAAAATAATTTGAATTTAATTTATCTCATATAATTTTAACATTTATATTTTGTGTTTTAATGAAATAATATAAGGGTAAATTCAATTTTTCATATAAAATAAGTATTTTTCAAGAAAAGGTTTTTCTACCATTTAATGGAGACCCCTTTTCAAATTCGATATTTGAAACTTTTATATATTAAATTTTTTTATATTAAATTCTTATTTAGAAGTGGGACATAAAAATTTAGTTTGGTTAAATTTTTGATACTTTTCTAATAACTTTCATATTTTTATGAATAGTGAAAAAATACTAAATTTTAATTGAAAACAACTTTTTTAATCAAAATAATTTATAGGGTTAAATTACAAATTTGAGTGGTTTTAAAGTATAATTAGATTATATTTTTATAATTTAATATTATTTAAGTCATTGGAATTAATTTTTCATTTAAAATGAACATAAAAACATGTCAATCTTTTGATAGTTTCTACTTTTTAAAAACTTCTTTCTAGTTTTGAAAATGAGAATTAATTATAAATTAATTTATGCCAACTCTGTGTTTTTAATTTTAAATAATGGATTATATGTTTTTAATTATAAAGTCAAAATTGTGTAAATAGTTACCTTTTATTTTTTGACTTTATGAATAGTAAGTTCAGTAATTATTTTTATTTACCATGGTTATAGGGTAAATCAGGTAAATAAGGGCACAAAATAACATTATAATAATATTAAACTACCCTAAAACATGTTATAATTATATTTTATGAGATATGTACGACCATGGGAATCTTTAGGATTCTTTTAGGACCCTGTGGGACCACTTGGGTGTGATAATGAGATGTTATAATAATTAATTTAAAGTAAAGATAATTATAACATAAACATGTATATTTTACTAAAAAAATTTTAATATAGGGTTATATGAATGATCACTTTGACTATAAATATTAATTATAAATATAAAAATATTTCATACATCATGGTATTTAATTTGTAATTTTTTATACATTAGATAAATATATTTATTAATGACACAATTATGATGCATTGATTACCTTATTAATGAACAATTCAAAAAAATTAATTTATAAATATTAAAATAAATATAATTTGAAACTTTTGATGAGATAAATGAATTTTATAGATGAAATTGACATATTAGGGATTATTTAATTCATTTGGTTCTATGAAAACAAGTTCTTATGACTTAAAAAAATCAATTACTAAATAGTGTCAAAACTGACATAAATGAGTTTTTAAATCAAATACTATTTTATTAAATGATATAAAAATATTAAAAATCTAAGATTCAAACAATTAACTTATATAATGTTACAAATTCCATTAATGATCCACTTTAGATTCTCTTGTAATTCTATAGTAACTAAATTAACCCAATATTATAAAAATACTAGAAGACACAATAAGTATTTAACTTTTTAACTAAGGGTCAATCCCAAGTGATAAGGTTAATTTCATGAACTAAACTTGTATAAAAATATTTTTCTGAGATAATTCTAACCCATTCTCATCATATCCTTGAAATAAATTACTTTTTAGCTATTAGAAACCAAAAATAAATTTATAATAAATTAATATTTCTATTTTTTCCTAAAGTTCCCCTCACCTCTCTTTTAAAATGACACATCCCTTTCTCTTTAATTCACACCTCCAAAGCCATTTGGATTAGAAAAACCCTACCAATTTCTCCTCCAAAACACCCTCACTTCATTATAGAAGCTAAAATTTGGGAATAAAACCATCTTAATGAGTCCTTTTGTTCAAATCAAAAGGAGACACATGAAGAAGAGGAGTTTTAGACACGCACAAAGAGTATCAGACCTAAGGTAAGGGTCAATTCCTCAATCTCATTATTATCTGAGGTTTTTTATGTTTAATTATTTATGGGGAAATATTTATCGTTCATTTCCATATCTCATAATTTTTCTGAAAAGGAATCTAATAAGGTTTTATGGAAGATTATCATTTTAAATGTTTTAAAGATTTATTTTTATAAATCTATTTAATTAATGTCCATGTTTTTCAAAATGTTTTTAAGGATTTATTTATTTGGACATTACTATTTTAAAATATTAATTCATTTCAAAAGTTTCGAAGTGTTATAGGACACTTTGATACAAAAATATGTTTTAAATGACTTCCTTTATAAATTGTGTGAATTTTAAATGATTTCATGATAAATGGATATTTCTCTAAAAGAGTTCTAATGATAATTTTCAACTATATCAACATCGTTTATTGGATGTTATTATTGATTGAGGTTGATTTATTATAATAAAATCTTCCATATTCTATTGAATGACTTATGATATATTTGACTGTGGTTGTTCTATTTTTACACCATTCTTGGTTTATGGTGAACATATTGAAATTTCTTATGCTAGTTTTAATATTAATGATTTTTTATGTTTCACCATTTTCTTATGAGGAATGAATTGGACTTAGTAAGTGACAGGAGAGGCCCTCTATAGCCCCTCGATGCATCGGTAGGTCTCATGAGACAAACTAGTGTCTTGGCACATGGCCTTGACAAAATAATTAGGACTAGTCTTGGCATAAGGCCTTGACGTAGTGGTTTGGATGTCCGACATTATGAATTCCCTCTTTTTGAGATTAATAATTGATTTTACATGTGATTATTCAACTAGTATAATTTCAATGTTCATGTATATATGGTAATGTTTGATTTGTTCTTCCCTTATTATGCTGAAGATAATGTTTCAAAAGGAACGTGTTTCAATTTTTTTCCTTTATTAAAAGTTTATGATTATTTATGATATCTTTCGCTATATTTTTTAATCCTTACTGAGCATCTGAGATCACCCCTTTATTATGTTTTATTTTTCCCAGGATTCCAAGATGTTTTTTATGATTTATATACAAGGTTACTCTACGAGAATAATAGAATTATAGAAGGATTATCTGTGTTATGTTTTATGTTAGAAATTGTAATGTAAAGTTCAGGAATGTAATATATTTTCCAAGACTGCTAAACTGATTGGTCATTTAGGACTTGATTCATTGTAAGCATTCCAATGTATTAAAATAATGCATTGGCTCTAGGTAACTAGGGTCAGGGCATTATAGAATAAGTTCTAATCAATATGACAATTCCCCTCATAAAACTGTTGTGGAGAAACCAAAATTATGAAGAAGAAACATGGGAACTAGAGGAGGAAATGAAGTAGAGTCACCCCTTATTTTTTATAGTGGGAATTAGAAATTTAAAGGGTATAATTTCTTAAGGGGGGATAACTGTAACGAACCAAATATTTATGAATAAAATACCCTTTCTTTTAATTAAATTTATTAGGGTTATAAAAGTCAAGTGCACTTATTTTATTATATAATATTGGATTTAAATGACCATTCCATAACATTATCGTTGATAATATATCTGTCGAATAGTGATAACATTACAAGTATAAATATAGGGTTCTCACAAATACTTTTTACACAAACAATGGAATTGATGACCTCAACTAGTAGGATCATTCCCTATGAATCCAATTTATCAGAGCTTCCATGGGATATTAAATTTATAAGATTTTCCATCGACCAATACCAAGCCAATATGAAAGAACATAAGCTTGAGTGCAACCGTTTATGGGAGAAGTTCAAGCTCATCAAGATCACGACCCAAACCATATTCACTGAACATCCCCCTAAAAGCACCGCCATCGCACACCTTACAATTTGGTCATATTCTAGTGTAATAAAGATATATGTAATAAGATCATAACATTATTATTATGTATATTATATTTTTATATAATAATGAATATACTTTCATTCTATTATTGTTACTTTGTAAATGATTATTAAAGTACAAATAGTATTTTTGATTGATATTAAAATTCAATTAAGAAATATAATTTTATTGAATTAATGGATTTTTAAATAAATAATATTTTAATAAAATGTTATTATTAAATTAATTTTATTAAATATGAATGATCATACAATTTTTATTAAGTCAAAAGTAATTTTTATTAAGGTTTAAAAACTATTTTTTGTCAAAACCCATCAATTTTAAATAAATTTTACTTTTAATTTTAGAAGTAAAAATTAAAATATTTAGAAAATAATAATATTATTTTTGGAATCAAGACATCAAAATTATCTAATGATACATTTTTCATAATTTTCTAATACAATTGATTTTTTGGGTAAAAATTAAATATTGTATAAATATATGGTTTGTTTTATGACATCCTAATGGCACAATAATGATGTAATGAATACTATAAAAGGTATATTAGGCCAAATATTTGTTTTAAATTTAAAATAATATAATTTTGTGTTTATTTTATTTAATTTATAAATCCTTAGTGAATCCACCAAAACATAAAATTTATTTTATGATTTTAAAATAATTTCATTGAATGTATGACTCACCTATACATAAGAAACAGAAATATTTTAATATATTTGGACCTAATAAATAAAAAATAATTTATAACACTCCCCTTTTCCATAATACTAGGGAAAAACCCATGGGATGGTTTGTGGTATTGAATATTTGATTATGTAGTGTCCAAAAGAAAAATAATAATAAAATCCCCCTCCTTTGTTATATGATCCCACTGAAGCTCCCATTTATCTTTCCTTAATCTCTATGAAGCATGAAGACCCTATGATGCCTACTCCCTAGAATCCTCCCAAGGTTCCCCAAATCTCTTAATAAACCTATCCCAATCCTTTGGAGTCACACATCCATGTAAGGGATCTTCCACTCTCCTCTTTTATCAACCACTCCTTTTATGGTATGTCTTTTAATTTCAATTTTCCTCTGTTATGATACGTTCTTACATACTACCCTAACTTTAAATTTAATTTATAAATAATTATATCTTTCTTAAACTCTCATTAATCCATCCATGATCTTTTATATACACTAGTTACCAAGCCAAAATTCCATAAGCGATTTCTCCCTTCTCATTCCCATTCAAGAACTTCTTTTATATTATGCATCATAAATACCATTTCATGTATCAGAGTATAATGTTAAATGATCCCATTACTGAAAATTTTATTTATAAATAATGATAGATACATTTCACTCTCATCATCCAATTTTATGAATTTCTATTTGATGTCATTATCCTTCTGAAATTGCACAATGTTTTTCCATCAGATAGGGAATACCAAACTCGTTTCTCTACCAAGGGTATTCAAATTTATGCTCATACACTTCTTTATTAGGGACTTACATATAAGTATTAAAATTCCTTGATTGTGTAATTAATTATTATGTTGAATTATTCCATGTTATGTGTTCAATGCGGAAAACTTATGAAGGAAATGAAATGTTTATGATGGGTGCACCATAATAGCACTCCAATGCATTGGGTATGGTTTAATATCATGAAAAGTCATGTGAAATGGGTGTTTATTCACTGTAATTCATGTGAAATGGAGGTTTAATCATGATACTTCACGTGAAATGATATTTGAATCATGATCTTGTACATGAAAGGATCTTTAGATCATGCTGATATCATGATTTATATTTTTTTTCCATAGTTCCATATTTTGATTATCATAATTTTTAATGCCTTTATATTCCTGTTCCTCTTATGCTTTATTGATATGCCTATTGTATAAAATGTATTTTATTCTTAATTTTATTATTTTTTTACTCCCTTACTAGGATTTATAGATCACCCATTTCGTATGTATGTCCTCAGGTTATCCCATGCAGTGTCAAGTACGAAGGGATGTTGTGGTCATGTAAAACAAGTTTTCGATAAAGATGTTGTATTTCATGTTTTAAATTGTTATTTAATGTTCCTAATTTCCCAAGGAAGTATACCTATACATATTTTGAGTTTTATTAATTTAAAATCTATGTAATAAATCATTATTAAATATGAAATAATGACTGGGGTTGTTATAGTGCGTCGACCTTGTGCCCTCCACTGGGCCCCTAAAGCACCACACACGGTCTGGCTGCACTGTTTGGAAAAAAGGTGTGCCAATTGTGCAGTTAATAGTGAGAAGGTTCTACCAAAGTGTCACTAACCATGTGCCTATCATTCTAGGTTTGGGTAAACCATGCACAGACCTTGAAGGGCATTCTGATCCTCTAAAATAAGATGTATGGTTTGCTGTGGTGAGCCACACGGCTTTAGACAAATCGTACTGCCGCTGCAAACTCTCTAAACATGGAATTTTCCAGCCCTAGAACTCCTGAAACATTATGAGACCTCTAATATACCAATAATTAATTAAAAATATTCTAAAAAAACACTTAGAAATTTTCCAACTTCCATAATTATGTTCCGAATCCTGGTTTAAAAATGGCATATCTAGTAATCGTGGGAAAAATCTAATTCCTTTGGATTTTTATTTGTTACAAAAGCACAGGTCATCACATTAATGGTTTTTATCATATTAATTTATTTTCAATTTTTATTTATGAAATAATTACCTTAAAAACTTATGCAACATCGACACAACAATTTTGAAAGTAGTAAAAAATCAAGTAAATGACTTTAAAAAAAATTAAATAATAATTTTTGGGTGATATAATGTTTCCATAGAATTTTTAAGATAAATATAACTCTAGAGATGTTTTATAAGTGAATATTTTAATTTATATGATTTTAAAAGTCAAATTCTGTTAATATTTATTGAAATGACCTTAATAGTATTTTATGATATATATATTTTGTTAATTCCTCAGTCGAGGTTAGGCCCCACATAAGGAAATGAAACCCTCACGAGCTCAACAATACTCTAATATTTCCAATCTAAGATACCATTTATGAGTTAAAAGGATTTAAAAATAAAAAAATCTTTAATTAATTATTTTATTTATGGTCACATCCCCAAAAAAACATTCCAAAGTTGGCCCATGCTGACCAATGTTTTGCTCGGCCTAAAGAAAGCACGCCCTCACGAGCTCCACAGTACTATTGGATTTCCAATACAAGTTACCGATTATGAGTTATATGGATTTGAAGAGAAAATAATCTCCACCTTATATGTAAAAATTTTAACCTTTAATATTGAAAAATTTATTACTATGGTTAATTTTAAAATTGGATAACCAAGGGATTAAACCAAAAGATAAGGTTTAACTTGACATATAATATAATCAAAATTTTACTGTATGATTATATTAAGACTATATACTAATTATATTTTAATAAATTTTATTTTATATCCATTTTACATGAGTTATAAAATTATTATATTATAATATTTCCTGTAATTTAAAAAATGAAATTAATGATATTTTATAATAAACATTATTTTATTAAATGATTTAAAATTCACAGAAATAATAAATTTATCCATGTATATGGTATATTATTTAAAATATCAAACATGATCCATTTATGGATCACTTGTAATTTTATAATAATGTTTTGACCTAGGAAGATTAAAAACCATTGATATCATGTTAATTATCAAAAAGGTTCAATGAGAGTAAAAACTGAGAGATAAGGGTGAAAAAATTACCAAAAATTTTCAAAAAATATTATTGGATGAGATAATTTATACTCATATTCAACTTATATTCTATTTATATACATTGGGATATATTTTAATATAAAAATTAATTTATATTAATTTAATACTATAAGTAATACAAAGGGTGCCCCTCCCCTCACTTATATAAGGGAACTACCTATCCTTCATTATTCATAATTTTTTATCCTTATATCTCAGAGAATAAATAACATAATATCATATTATATTCCTTAAACACATACTAGATCTTATGGTATTTCCAAAATACCATCCTTTCAATACTAAATGTGTAACACAAAAGAGGTTTCTCAACAAAAAGGTATAACTCTTAACCAAGTGTTTTCAATTTTAATTATCCTTATAGCCCTTAATATATAGTATCCATTGTAAAATAATTAATTCAGCATCTTAAATATAATCAAATGTTAGTATGATTATATAAAAACAATTATCCACATTTTTCCTATCTGGCGTAAAACAATAACATCGTTCATGCATAAGTGTAGACTACGACGTCCACGAAGCGATGTGATTACTTTTTTTATTCAAATTTACATGGATGATAATAAGAATAAATTTAATGAATATAATTTATAAATATTATATAATAACTATTCTTGGGAGTTTAATTACTACTTACCTTTCATTTTTTCATCCTCAAAAAAATGGAAAAAACATTCATGTGTACGTACGACTTAATGTCTCCATGAATGGTGTAATTCATTTATTTATCTCTATATTTAATAGAAGACTATATATATATAAGGAATATATTTGATATTTATATCATGGATTATTTTTTTTAGATTATGCAACTATGATCAAGGTACAACTACTTGATCTACCAATCCAAAACTACCATGAAAACCAAGTAATTAACACTAAAAACAACTGTTTTAATAAGGAACTATAAATAAATGGGAGTTGAAATGATATAAGTGGAGGAGATATGATATTTATTCAAAAATATAATTACACCAAATTTAAATTTATTATATATGAGTTTATATTACTTTTTTATGAAAGTTGAACTCAAGGTAAGGGTTTCTTGTCTCACTATTAATTTTGTGAGACTTATTACATATTCACCACTTATTTCCTTTATGTGGTGTATATTCTAAACATGAATGTATTTTATAATTATTTAATAAAAATTATGTGGATTTAAAAATATATATATGTTTCTTTATTTCATGAGGTTTTTATATGGAGACTAAAAATTTAGTAAGGGTTTTATGTTACAATCTCTTTATTTATCAGGATTGTTTATAATTAAGTTTATAATGATGAAATTTTATGATATACCTATCAAGAAACATAGGAAATTAATTCTAATATTTTAATTTTTAGAGATTACATGTTTTTATTTCATTTTCTTATTTTTCAGTACTCAAGATAAGAATAGAACATTTTTAAGTAAAACCGATTTTATTTCAATTCAATAAAATTTTTTTTTCTTCCATATCCATTTTTTATAAAAGAAAACTAATGATTTTTTTAATATTATCCTATAACAATTTAATTTCATTTTTCACATGATTAAATTTTTTAAAAAACATTTAAAAGGAATCTTATTTTTCATTTTCTAAATGATGTTATTCTGACTTTTAATTGAAAATGTAAAGGGAATAATTATTTTAACATACATGATATGAACCAAATTTTCCATCATACTGAATTATAAATTCATTAAAGTTTCCTTTATAAGTTTCAATGTTAATTTTAAAATAAAATATTTTCAAAAATATTTTAGGAAGGTTTTAGATTTTAATGATGTGATTTAAAAATAAAAGGTCATTTTCTGTAAGAAATATTCCAAGTCATATTTTAATGTATTTTTCCATCTATTATAACATATTTTGATGTTATTTGAGATTTAATGGGGTTATAATTCAATGAAACAACCCTTATTATTTCAATTTATGGTTTATAATTGTAATTACAAGATGTTTATAAAACCCATTTATTTTCCATTGGTTATGCTATGATGAAATGATGCAATTTTTATAAACCAGTTTCTTTTCCATATGTTATGATATGAATAGTTTTTATGATATTATTAAACACCTATATATGATTTTCATTTTGTGGTGGGTGGGACTAAAATTATATAGCCCAATAATTTATTTTGTTAATATTTATATCTCCTGTGATAATAGTGATTGGAATGGAAAGTGAACACAATTTAGTAAGGGACTCTATCAACTTTGATTGTCCGGAGAGGGAACCTTAACTAAGGATAAGAGGGAATGAAGAGTGAACCCAATCCATTATAATAGTATTAGTAGTGATCCTTGACTAATGAAATGATTTCTATTATTATTTGTAATCTAAAAATTTATTTCTTATGCTAATATTATGCAATTACTACTCATTTTCTTTGAATAATTAATGATTCATGCATTTTGAACTATGAAGATATATTCAATGACACATGATTTTGATCTATGACATTATAGGTATGGTTTTAAAATGAAATGATCATGTTATCATACCATTATGTTCATGTTATTCTCAAGTGATTGTTGATATCTATCTATTTTATTGTTACTTAGAATATATGCTAACCCATTATTATATTTTATTTCCCTAGGTTTGGAAGAATGATTTTAAGTATGATATTTATAAAAAGGATTCTAGTTATAAAGAAATTATTTGGAAATAACTTAGATATATTATGAACAAGTTGTTTATGCATCCATGTTTCCAAATGTACTAAACCTATATTATTTTTGAATTTTTTGTTATGTTATATAATGAATATTAAAAAAATAGGGTATAATATTTATGTATGAATAGTATGGGTCTCTATAATCAAAGATCAGATCCTGTTTTCCTTACTATTATCTCAAAACTCAAAGGAAGTGTGACTATTGACTGATTGAAAGAATATGGCAACTCCTTGTTTCATTTTCTAGATTGGATATTTGTTTCGAAGTCTTCTAAAGAAAAACTTATTTCTATATACCTATACTCAAAATGGGGTTTCCATACTAGAGTTTAGAAGATGTATAAGGATTGGAGAACTAATTTTTAGTGGGATAGAATGAAAAGGAAAGTGGTAGAATATGTCTCTAGATTGATCATATGTTAGTAGGTCAACGCTGAGCACCAACAACCAACTAGAATGTTATAATCTTTATCTATCCATATATAGAAATGAGAGCACAGAGCTATGGTTTTTATAAAAATTCAACCATGAAAAGTTTAGAAACATGATACCATATGAGTGATTATGGATCTTCTCAAAAAGTTGGCTCACTTCATACTTATTCTTGAATCCAATATAGTTGAATACATAGAAAATATCAATATTCAATATGTCATAAAGTTATATAGAATACCTATTTTGATAATATTTGATCAAGATCCTCATTTCACCTCTCAAATTTGGTGATATTTATAGAAATATTTGGGTAACCAATTGACCATTAGAATGAATTATAATTCTCAAATGGATAAAAAACCGGAATAGTAAATCTAAATGATATAAGTCATGCTATGTGCTTATGTTATAATTTTTAAAGGCTCTTGGGAGGATCATTAACTATTAATTGAGTTCTCATATACTAACAGTTATCAGTAATCGATACATATGGATCCTTTTGAGGCATTTTATAACATTCCTTTTTAGTATTTACTTTATTGGGTAGAGACTAGAGAAAATTCACTATTGGTAATAAGCCTTGTTCAAAATATGAATGAGAAAATTCATATGATTAGGAAATGGATGGGGATATCTAAGATTCATCATAAATCTTATATAGATAATAAATTTCAAATGTTATAATTTTATGTGGGAGATCGTGTGTTCTTGAAAGTATCTCTAAGGCTTAGTCATTGATGTTTTAGTAAGAAAGGTAAATTGACTCCTTAGAATATGAACCCTTTTGAAATACTAGACAAAATTTTTGGTATGGATTATAATTATCATTTACAACCAAATTTCAGATCCATTAAAAATGTATTTCATGTGTCTTAGTTGAATAAGTACCATCCGGATCTTGATCATGTTATTTTATGGGACCACATTGATGTTTCACAGGATGTTACTTTTTTAGATGTGATAATACAGACTCTAGATAGAAAAAATAATTTGTGACATGTAATGAGTACTTATTTATTGAATTTTTTTTGATAACATGGTTAGATTTAATAATAGAAATAGTAATGAGAATACTTTATTCTAGAATAAAGGCTTGATCTCTTCCAATGAAATTATAATCTCCAGATTGTTGAGGATGGAAAAAATAATAGTGGGAGAATATAAAACCCACATTTTGAAGTATGTTCCATTTTTAATAGTGTTTTAATCCTTTGTATTGGTTTCAGTTGGGTTTGAGGATATTTGGTTAGTTACTCAATTAATTTTGGGGTGGTTGGAAAATTATTGGTCCACCACAGGAAACAATATGTTGTGGTGGTGGGAGTGTTGTGCTGGGTGTAATCAAATTCAATATGAGGAGACTGAAATGGATGGATGCTGGGCATGGTTTGGGATATGGAACACTAGGAGACTCACTATGAAACATGGACAGAAAGGCCTTATAAAATCCCTAACCCCTAGTATCCTAGAGACACTGGTTACTTCATTACATTGATATAGGATATAATAGATTACACAACAAAGTGAAAAATGGTTTAAAAGTACTGAAAAATAGATACATTCTTAAATATCATATTTCATTTGAAAACAAAAAATAAATCTTTATATTTTATTTCAGAATGATATTATCTTATCTAGCATATCCCTATCTATAAGTCATAATACACTACATGGAATCCTAGGGATAAGAAACATAAGAAAGGGGTGAGATCAGATTCTCAATATGGGTATGCATAAAGGAGAATCTAACACATAATGGATAGTATGTAAGGAATAAATCGTGATAAAATAACACCATATAACTAATCACAAGATCTTGAAAATTATCCATTGATACGATAACTACTCAAATAAACACATGGAAATAAGCAACCAATTTCATAATGGTGAAATTCACATTGTTGGAGATATTAAATATTCTATGGAAGCATTGTGTTAAGAAATATACATAAATGGGTAAGGACTCATCCAAATAACCAATCTATTTTGTCTCATGAGAGCTACTGATGTTTCTATAGGGCATGTAATTATGTCCCCCACCCATCACATAATATTTCCAATGAATTAATCATATAAATCAAAAATTCACTTTAATCAACATGCCTTAAAAATCAACAAATATCTATATTAGAAGAACTAGAATACTACATTTTAATACTTTATGTTTTTTCAAGGCTACATTTCAATACCTTACCTAGCCAAACAGATCAAAAACCATCCATAGAAATATAGTGGATTGTATCATTAGAGTATATCCTTATTAAATCATAATATTCAATAAAGGATGTTGAAATAGATTAAAATACGTTAAAAATATCAAAAAAAAATTTCTTGAGGAAAATACCATTTTAACCTTGAAATCACCTATTTAAAATATAAAAATACCCCAAATATCAAGATAAAAATTTTATTTGAAAGGAAACTTTGAAAATTATAAAGGAAGGCATAAACTATTGGTCGGTATTAATGGTGTGAAATTCTGTTCATGTTGTGCATGTTAAAACAAAGAGGCCTTTAATATTTTTTGGTAAAAATTAAAAAGTACTTCAATTGGAAATCTGTAAGAAGATTAATTTTACATTTTTATAAAAACAATTATTAAAAATATCTTAAATAAATCATTGGAGAATAGTATTAAAATTATTTAAAACATTTTTTTAAAAAATATAGGCATGTGAGAAATATATTTTAAACTGAGAATAAAAACAATTCTGCCCTTAAAAATATTATTTTGGTTTCTTGATTACATAAAGAGGAGAAAATGAATGGAAAAATTTTAATTAATAGAAATATTTATAGTAGAATATAATAAATTGGGTTTTAGATATATATATGAATTAATTCTTCTAGATAATACTTAAACATAAAAAATATTGAATAATGATGAGTTTTGGAAATAAACCCTTACCTCAAGTTGAAATTCTTTCTTATGTGTTAAAGCCTCCTGTATTATAAATATATATTTATTATACATATATTATAGTACCATAACCATATAAATAATAAAATATATTATTTACTTGTAACCGTTAATCACCCATTTATTAATAATTCATTTTTAAAATCAATATTCCAAGTGATAAGTGCTTCGTTTTTCATATAAGTTTTGGTTTCTAAATTTTGGTCCATGTACTTTGATCATGGTTCCATCATCTATAAAATATTAATAATGATATAAATATAATATATTTTCAATATATATTTATTTTTATCATACTTTCACCATCTATAGAATGTTAATAATGATATAAATATAATATTTGTTCAATATATATTTATTAGTAATCATGCATAGAAGTTATATATAGAAAATGAATGACACCATTCATGGAGACGATATGTCATACATATGTATAAATTATGTTTTCCATTTTGGATAAATGGGATGAAATAATGGAAAATAAAAATTGAATTTTAACGAATCTTATTTATTTCATATATATAATATATATTTATTAAATCTATCCATATCATCATCCATGTAAAGCAGTAATGAAAAATGAATCACATTTCTTCGTGGAGGTGGTAGTCCAAACATATGCATAAGCAACATTATCTTTTTTAATTTATAAGAAAAAAATTTGGATACTATTGGTTTCATAATAATAACAAAATTTCATTATATTGATAATATTGAAGTTATTATTTTATAATAAATACCATATATTTAGAGGAGGTAAAAGTATAAGTAAAAATAGAGTGATTGGTTAAGGAGATTACCTCATATTTGAGACAAATGCTTTATATATCATTTTAAGGACTATATGGTTCATCCATTTGGAAGAACATAGCCACTAAAATGTAGATAAGGATGTTGGGGGGTATTTTTTAGAGTTTTTTGATCTATATTTCTCTAATTTGTGAGATTAAAAGAGATAAGAGGTTCCCTTTTTTATGGGAAGAAAAGGACACACTTAGAATTACCAAAAAAATTAAAACACAACTAAGTCATTCTTTATATAAATGCTTCTAAATGTCTGGATACTTGAATAAAATCTTCCAATGAAATTTATACATTTTTGGTGTGACTTTAAACCTCATCTTTCTCTTTAAGACATGGAGTAACCAGTTTTTATCTTAATTATGGTAATAAACTTATGATATTAAAGAGTTATAATTTTACTTATAAGGTAACGGTTGGATCATAAATGAACTAAGGATGAAATTTTAGAATATTTATCATCCTACTTGTCTGATTTAATTTTTTAATTATTTTTAAATAATTTAGAAAAATATTTTTGTCATAAAGTACTATTAATGGCATTTAATGAACTATTCATATAATTTGAATTAAAAAAAACACGACAAAAATGTAACTAAAATAACAATATTTAAAACATATCTATATTTTTAATTTTATCTAAAAATATTATTGGATCATAATAATTCAACCAAATAGAATTATTTTTGATATTTTTCATATCATTTAATTGTTTCTATTAAATTAATAAATTCAACATCAGAATGACATAAGTATTTAAGGTAATTATTTAGTGACCTAAAATTATAATTGAATTACCGTGATTACAAAAATTGAATTATCATTAAAATTAAAACATATAACCAATATTATCCTTTTTTATGCCTATGTAAAATTTTTATAGTTATTAAACACAAGAGTAAATTTTTTTATTTTTTATTTTCTTTAATATAAAGATCATAATAAAATAAAAATGTAACAAAGTGGCCATATATTCATAGAATATAATGAAAATAGATAAAATAATCCCATACTATTGGATAAATGCAATGGTTGGGATTATTTTCAGACCTAATCTCATGGTTTTAACTATATTTTACCCATTTCACACTTATCAAGGTGATATATTTTTACCATGGTTACTATTCATAATGACAAAAAATAAATGGAAAATATTTACCAAATTGAAACCTCCTAACTCCAAATATTGTATCTATTTTCAATATTTTGTTTTTGTAAGATTTTTAAATCTATTTTAATATAAATTTTTAAAATGCAATAGAAAACAATTATTTAGAAAAATTCATTTTAAACATAAAAATTAATTTATTTTTTCCCATTCATAGTAATAAAATTAATTGAATATTTTTTTGATTGAATATATAATATATGTATTTCATTAAAATAATTCACCAATATTGATTAATTTAATTTTTTAAGATAAACACATTGTACTCATACAATATTTTTTTTTCAGAAAAATATCTCTTTTACTTTCTAATGTTTTTTATTTTTATTTTTTTATTAATTGATAATAATTTAATTAATTTTATACATGTGTAAAATATAAATTTCTCACAATTTATTTATTCCCATTATTACCCCCCAATCCAATGGATATACAATAATTTTCATAGCAAATAATAATATTTCTATAGCCTATCATGGTTTATTTAAACTTGAAGTGACATGTAAAGAAAGCAATGAAAAATAAAATAAAATTTATTTATTGGGAACTATATAATAAAGTATTATGGTGTTAAATTATACCGTCTTAAAATTTTCCCCCATGAAATTCTATCACTATTATACATAAAACTGAGGATACTTTGCATCATCAAATCCTTAGGTTCCCATGTAGGTTCCTCAAATTTATGGTTCACCAAAAAACATAGACAAGGTGAGTGGTCTGATTTCATAGAAATTTGTCTATACAATTCAGAATCTCTACTAGTTGTTCCTTATAAGATAGATCTTTATCGAGTTATATTATATCTATGTTTAGTACATATGAGGGATCAAGTATGTACTTCCTAAAGAGAGATACATGAAACACATGGTGAAATTGAGAGATATTTTATGGAAGCACTGATCGATAAGCTACCATCCTGATATGATCAAGAATATGGATAGGGAATATATTCCTAGGGTTCATCATTCCCTTATTTTTAAATCTCATTACCTTATTCTATGGATAAATTCAATGAAATACCTTCTCACTAACATTAAACACTAGATCTCATCAATGATTGTCAACTTAACTTTTTGTCAACTTTGAGATACCATTATGTATTGTTGAATGGATCTATATTAATCTTCCATTTCCTCACCTGTATCTAGTCCTGATAAATTTCTTTATTCAACCTCAATCTAGAATGTTGGAGTTCTATAATTCTTGTTATTGATATATTAATAAGTATCCATCTGAATCCTCGAGTTAAAGGTATTATGGTAAAAAATTCCACCAAAAGAAGGTGTTAATCCTAACCAACTTTGAAAGCCATATAATAGGATCTCAATATGTATTCAAGATTTTGATTGGTCATCTTAGACTGAACATACATTTAAGGATGATAAGCATTGTTGAAACTCAAATCTGAATTGGTTGTTTCTGAATAATTTTCTTGAACTCAATGATAAAACTTAGATCGCAATCAGATACAATAAAATGTAGTACTCAATAAAAATTTACCACTTGCATAATGTATATTTTGGGAATCTTATCAAGAGTTAAATATTTTTTGATACCAAGGAATTGTTTTAAATTTTTATGATGATCAACTACAATCCAAATAGAGTTATGGTCTTTTGATGTTTTTGGGAGTCCAATGAAAAAATCCATGGTTCTGTTTTCCCAAATTCATTTTGGTATGGGTAATGGTTATAAAATCCCCTTATAATTACATATCTCAGCCTTAACATTCTGACATATATTCATTATTATATATAATTTGAAATATCCATATTCATTTTTCCCAAAATAAATACTCTTTTAGATATCTATACATCTTCATAAATCCAAGATGCATAGAGAATGATGAACATTAAGATTCTACCAAAAAAATCCTTCTTCAAGTATGGTATAGATTGGAGATATACATGGTTTCTAAACCTTGTTATTCTATCATGATCATGGTCAGTCTTAGGGACATTCCTCTACTTCTTATTTAATTCAACATTTTCATCCCATGCATTCTTAATCATCTCATGGATGGATAGTTGAAAATTCTCATGAGAAATATAATATCTTTCCCATTTCCCCATGATTTAAAGATTTATCTTATGAAAATAAAAAAAATAAGGGATCTATTTAAATTATCATTATGGATAATCAAGCATGGTATTTCCTACTTAGTGAATATTTCACCTTTTTCCTTCCCAAGGGGTAATGTATTAAGAAATCATAATCTTCGTTCAAATATAACTATATTATTTAACATATATTCACCTATTTTTCTGTAAATATATACTTGAAGAATTTATGATCATTATATATGTCACACCTTTAACCATAATGATAATGAATCCATATATTTAATTTAAAAAATAATACTACTAACTCCAAATCATGAGTAGGTTAATTTTTCTAATGAATATTTAATATGTGAGAGACATATTATATTAGCATTTAATGCAGAATGAGTATGCATCCTAATACCTTCTTTGATGAATAACTATAGATCAATGTTCCTTCCCCACTATAGGTTTATTTATCTATAAAAGAACTCTCTAAAATTCTCTTCAGTTCTTTGAAACTCTCTTGAAATTCATCTATCTATAATAACTTAACCCCCATTAGTGTCAACTTAGTGATGGTTTTAGTTAGTCATGTGAAATATCTCACAATGAATTGGTAATATCCAGCCAACCTAAGAAAACATTGGATATAATTTATTATGGTTGTTCTAGTTCATTGAGGAATAACTTATATCTTTTAAGGATCCACTAATATACCCTCAATTGAGATTATAAAACCCTATAATGAATATTATTGAATCCAAAATTCACACTTGGTAAATTTTCCATACAACTTCCCCTTACTCAATGTATTTATCACAATTTTCAAATGTGTTTCATTCTCTTCCTTTATCTTAGAATATATAAGAATATCATCAATAAATACTACCAAAAACTAATCAAATCAATCTATAAGGACTTTATTCATTAAATCCATAAATATATAAGGAGAATTGGTAAGCCCAAATGGATTTACTATAAATTCATAATGACCATACTTCATACTGAAAGGTTTCATGGGTGTATCATCCTTCTTGATCCGTAGCAGATGATATATAGATCATAGATCAATCTCGGAAAAAATATATATCACCTCATAATTGTTCCAATAGACAATCGATACATTATAGAGGACACTTTTTATTAACATTGATGTAGTTAATTTCATGATAATAAATGTATGGATGAATTTACCCATCTTTATTCTTAATAAAAATAATTGGTGCACCCCTTAGTGACGTATTAAGAAGAATCAATTCTTTTATGAACATTATCCTAGAGTCACTTCCTCAATTCCTACAACTCAATCAAGGAAATTGAATATATATTCTTTGAAATTTTTGTATCACAAGATATGGGATATGTTGAAAACTTAAATTTATTATTATAGGGAAGACTAGTAAATTCCATAGAAAATACATCAGCATAATCCTACACAATTGGAACTATTTTGATGTTGAGTTTACCCCAAAAATTTGAGATAAATATCTCTCATGAATAGGTAGAAAATCCCATATGATGGATGTAATTTCCATTGGGTGTTTAGGTTTATCCTCACACTAAAAAAGAATAAAGTTTGATTCATAATAACAAATATAAATTCCCTTAATACAAAATTGATATGAGATAAATATTAATAGAACCAATCTATACCCAAAATTATATCAAATTCAACTAGAGTAAGAATAACATGATTTGAAGGAATAATATTTCCATAAAAGTTTATCAAAGAGGAATTATAGTCCTATGATTTAGTAATACTATAATTAGAAGATATCATCACCAAATCCACATTTAATCAATGAGGTAGTGATGCGATACCATTAAAAAATTATTTAGATATAAAATGGTGGGTAGAACTAGAATAAAATAAAACATTTTTAATACTATATTGGATGAAAAGTGTACCTTTAACCAAATCTCTAGGAACTTACACTTTCACTATATTAATTGTATAATCTTGTCCTTATCCCTTTAGATTATTTTGTGGTATGTTCGCTTGTGGTTTTGGGAATTGGTTAAAATAGTTCCCCAAATCCTTATTATAAAAAAACTATTCTTTGATGGTTTCTCCCTTAGCAATGCATTTATAAATATACTAGTCTTTTTCTCTACACTTGAAGAAAACTAATTTTACTTTTAAGAATATACCAAGGTGTCTCCTTCTACATGTTCAAAATATTGGAAAATTAATGTTTTCTTTATTCCCTTATCAATTTTTTTTCTATGAAATCCTCTTTTTTCTTTATTTCCTTAGAAGTGAAAATATTTGGATAACTTTTTCTCTATATTGATAAAACATGATACTATATCCTCATATAATGATAATTTTTGGAGGACTAGTTCCCTTTCAAGGATTAAATTAATCTCCTCAAAGAAAATGTCAATATTTCACTTTGGATTATATACATAGTCCCTGATGTGACTTGATATCATTGTAAAGTTAACTTTCGACTTAGAAATAATTTTTTCTTCCTTTTCCCTTAGAAATAAGAATAATATCACCAGATCCACTCATTGTTCATGAGGAAAATATTTTTCAATGAAAAGTAACTTAAAATCCTTCCAATATATACTTTTTATTTCCTCCCCATCCTTAATAATTCGAATAAAAAATTTCTATTAATATATATCCCTCGAGAGATAACAAACTAATGTGGAATCCACCCCCATTCATTAATTCCTAAAGAGAGAAATATCTTTTCTAAGGAACTTATCCATTTCTCATCTATAAATTGATTTTTGGTTCTATTGAATGATAAAGGTTATTTTCAAATAAAAAAGTATAACAGTGTTACACCCCAAAATATATCATTAGACTAATCTATTTTGGAATGGTTATTGCTCATAACCTAATTCAGATACCCTAATATAGTTGTAATTTTTTTTTCAGTTTGAGTTCTAGAACCATTTTCATTATCTTTACCAGGATTGATATACCTACATAGATTATATGAATTGATATAATTTATATTTATTATAGAGGTTTCGATTTCTAAATAATATAATATATTATTTTAGATCATAACATCATGAATATTTGGGTACAATTATTAAACTAGTGAAACACTTACCATAAAATAAATATTTAAACAAAATTAATTTCAGAATAAATAACATGATTTCTTTGGGAATATTATCAAATAGTAAAAATATTTTCAAATATTTCAAAATGTTTTTAAGGGAAATGTGAATTAACCATATAATATCTCCAAGGAGTGTCAAACTTGGTGCATAAGTAAGGGCACACTAATTGTGCACCAAATTAATGGTCGATATATACTCAACCAACTATTGTTAATTTAATACACCTATATGTATTAATAGAAAAATGGTGTCCACTTGTAGTATCCAGATAGTGATTCATTTATAGTAAAACCACATAATCTCAAACTTAACAAAACATTCATATATTAACCTATACATATAATTATCCCCAAAGTCAATCATAGGGTTATATTCCCAAATTTATGTTTTCCTAAATCTTTTTCCAATGGTTTTTACTAAACATCCACTAATAAAAATTGTAAATACCCTGAAATTAGTAGCCTAGATTTTATGATTACATTTTTTGAAATAGGTATGAGATACAATCTATCACAACCTAGAGTACTGAAGAGATTTTATTTTTGAAAAAATAGATACATAATTGAAGGTCATGTTACATTTGAAAACATAAAATAAAAAATAATATTTTCTTTGAGATAACCATTATGCCCTCAATAATATCTGTAAATATCAATCATAATACACTTCCAAACATCTTGGGGAAAGCAACGTAATAAAAGTGTGACCTTAGATACTTATCAGGGTAATGCGTTCAAAGGAAACTAATAAGACAGGAATAATAAGGAGGGAAGAAATGATGATCAAATAATTATATATAAAGAATAACATGATCATGAAAGCTATACATGGATATCATAACTATTCAAATAATCATGTGGACATCAATAACCAATTTTATAATGATATAATTCATAATTCTAGACATCTTAAAAATAATTTCAAGGGCTCATTCTAAGACATCTACATAAATGGGTGAGGCCTTATCCAAATTCGAAAATTATTTTGTCTAATTATACCAACCAATTTATTTATGGGATATGTAATTAAAATCCCCACCTATCACTTAACAATTTAAAAGCATTCATCATTATAATAAATAATAAAACATAATTATCTTTCCTTAAAATTCAATAAAAATCTTTATTGGAAGAACTATCCTACCTAATGTTAATAATTTTCCTAATAAAACTGATTATAAACCATATCTAGAAATTTTTTATGGTAACATTAGAGTATATACTAATTAAATTATAATAATCAAAAAACGATTTGGAAAATTGGAGAAAATACTTTTAAAAAGGTCAATGAATGGTTTTTGAAGAAAATACCATTTACACCTTGAAACCGCCTATTTAAATATAGTTTTCCCCAAATATTAAGGGAAAAATTTTATTTGAATGAAAAATTATCATTTTTTAAATTAATAATCAAATAATTGGTTGGTAGTGATAGCATGAAATTTGGTTCATTATGTGTTTGTTAAAACACAGATTACTTTCACATTTTAAGTAAAAAGTCAAAATTTCCTCATTTGGAAAATGAAAAGAAGATCCCCTTATTTTTTTTAAATCAATAAATGGGAAAAAAATTTGTTGAAAAATAATTTAATTATATTAAAAATAATTTTTAAATTAATTTAATAAAAATGTCGATATAGAAGAAAAATATTTCCAACCTAGTAGAAAAAAATGGTTGTCCTTAAAAACATTATTATGGTATCATCAGTAATTAATGAGAGAAAAATGAAAGGAAAATTTGTAATTTATGTAATTTTTAATATGATTTTAAAATTAATATTATTTAAGATAGAAATATCAAATAATTTACCAAGTTTATACTTAAACATAAACAATCAAGAATAATGATGGGATTGTTAAATAAACCCCTACATCATGTTTGATTTCCTCCATATGTGTGTGAGCCTCCTATATAATAAATATATATTTATTATAAATATATTTAAAAATAATAATCATTTATATCATATTTTATATAATTTAATTATAACCTTTTATCTCCCACATATTAACAATGATTTATTAAAATCACTTTTTTGAGTGATAATTACTTTTTTTTTCGAGTACATTTTAGTTTGATAGTTTTGGTCCTTGTACTTTCATCATGGTTCCATAACCTATAAAATTTTATTGATTATATAAATATAATATATTTTCAATATATATATATATATAATCATCCATAAAAGGTATATATTGAAAAATTAATTATAATGTTCATGGAGAAAGAATATCGTACGTACGCATGAACATTGTTTTCAACTTTTGACGGATGTGACAAAAGAAAGGTATATAATACTTCAACTTTCTATAATAATTATTATACTATATATATGATATATATTTAATAATTATTTCCCTATTATCATTCTTGTAAAGCAAGAAAGAAAAATGAATCACATAATTTTGTGTAGGTGGTAGCCCACACGTATGCACACACCACATTATCAATATTTATTTGATGAATAAATGGGTGGATAATGGTGGTTTCAGAATTAAAATAACATTAAAATATTTTTAGGATACTGAATAAATTTTTTTATGTAAAATACCTTATATTTAGTGTAGTTAAAATAAAAAAGTAAAATGAAAGTGATCGGTTAAGTCGATTACCACTTCTTCGAAATAACTCCATTTTAGATCTCCTATTAAGGACACAAGGGTTAGTATTTTTGGAATACAAGAACCAATAGAACATGTATAATGATTTCGGGGAGGAATTTTGGTATAGTATGGTCAATATATATTTCTCAAAGTGATGTTAAGAAAAGGGAGAAGGGGTTCACTTTTATAAGGAAGGAAAATGACACACTTGGAATTACTAAAAAGATTAAAAAATAACTACATCATTACCAATAAAAATGATTCAAAATGGATATATATTTGATAAAAAAGAGTCTATGTTATAAATAACAATATAAAATGAAATTTATATAGTTTTTGGTTTCATTTTAAACCTTATATTTTGGCTTAACCCCATGGACAACCAATTTAAATCTTAATAGTGGTAATGCATTTTTATTATTAAAGAGTTGTAATTTTATATATAAGGTAACAATTGGATCATAAATGAACAATGTATGACATATAAATCCATTTGAAATATTTATTTTCATCTTTATGCATTTTATTATTTTTAAATAATTTAATAAAATATTTTTATCATAAAATACTTTAAAAGACATTTTATGTACTGTTCACATAATTTGAGTTTTAAAAAAACATTACTACAATATAATTATCATATAAAACTTTCAAAAAATTTATAATGAGTTATTTTTATCTAAAAATTTTATCAACATAATAATTCATCAAGACTGTATTACTGTTACTATTTTTAATTAAGTTTAATTTATTTTTCTATTAGTTGAATAAATACTCTATCGGTATTGTGTAAGAATTTAACATAATTATTTAATCAATAAAAATTATAAATAAATTATAATGATAAAAAATTAATTTATATTTAAAGTAAAAAATTATAACTAAAATTACCCTCTTTTAGCATTATCTAAATGTTTTTGAGATATCAAATTCAAGAGAGTGACCATTTTAAGTATTCATTCCTTAAACAAATATAAAGGTCGTAATCAAATACAAATGGTTCCATGTGGGCATATATTTTATAAATAGATTTAAATTGTTAAAATCCAACCATAAAATTGGATAAAGTCATGTTTTGGGTTCATTTTGTGACCCTATCTCATGGTTTTAATCCTATTTTATAAATTTTACTCTTATCGAGGCAACACAACTTTACCAAGGTTACTATTCATATTGATGAAAAATAAAAGGGATATATTTACCAAATTTTTACATGATTATTAATAATATTGTATCAAAGTTTCAAGATTTATTATTTAGAAGTTGGAGAAATTAATTTTAATATAAATTCACAAAACACAACAAGAATATTTTTTTTAGAAAAATAAATTTTAAGCATAAAAATGGATTTATTATTATCCCATGCCGAGTAAAAACATTAAATAAATGTTAAATTTTTTTATTGAATATAAAATATGAAAATTTCAATAATATCATTCAATAATAGTGATTGATTATTTTAGTAAGATAACATCACATTGTTTGCATAAAAATAGTATTTCTAGAAAACATATCTTTTACATTCAAATGATCTTTATTTTAATTTTTGATAAATTGATAACCAATGAATTAATTTTATGGATGATTAAAATATATTTTTTTCAAAATTTATTCAATGATATTCATAATCCTCAATCCAATGGCTAGGGGATAACTATCACATTAAATAATAATTTTTCAACAGTATATCATGGTTCATTGAAACTTAGTGTCGCATAAAAAGAATGATATAATAAAAAATTTATCAATAACTATATCATATAATATATAGGTGTTATAGGCCTCACTATAACTTGTTCTAGGTTGTGGTGTGCCTAAAATAGTTGAGCCTTTTACAACACGTCGTGGTGGTTATCCATGTTTTACCTCTTGGGTGGAAAGTAATTGGAGGCACCATGACCATAATGGATCCACCTAGCCGTAGTTATGGTTAAAATCCATATTAAATGGTTAATTAATGCTACTATATTTGGGTAGGAGTTAGTTTTCTATGAATAATCAACTTGGGAGGGGTTTGAAAGGGGATTTTGAGTGGAAACCACCTCAATTAACCTTTTCATTCCTTATTTTCTAGGTTAATTTGGATATGACATTTTTTGGTGAGCCTTGAAAGAATTATTATAGGTCTATTTTCAAGGTTTTTGGGATGATGATTATTGGTTCTATCATCATTTCCTCTCTCTCATCTTTTGGTTGTTGAATAGAGGTAGGTATCTTTTTTATCAATACATTATTCATAGAATTGGAGGACTTATATTTTTAAACTGTCTTTTCATGATTTTCAATAAAACCCCATAAAGTGTATCTATTTTAAAATATTGAATTCTTTAGATTTTTTAATTTATGTTGTTTTTGTTAAAATAAATGACTCTTGTTTACCATAAATGTTTTTAACAGTTGTGGAAGGATTATTTTAATGGTTTTTGAATGAAATTTGGATTTCAATCATTTTTTCAAAATCTAGAAATGTTTTGTCTTGGATAAAAAAATTATGGAATATGGTCTTGGGATACATGGAGGTGTGTGTTCATATTTCATTGTACAAGTCCTTATTAGTATAAAATTGGTTATTAGTCCCAGACTGGAGGCACATGTGGAATTATCACCTTGTGAAAATGTGGTGAAAGATGAGAAAGGAGGAATGAGTATGAAATTTTTATTCAGTATGCATGCATTTCTATGTGGGAAACATGGTATGGTTATGTTATATTGAAGGTAAGAACAAACAAGGTGATTAAGTTAAATTATTTTTCTTAAAAAACATTTCTTATGGTAAACTGATATGAAATTATCACCCTCTATTTTGTATAAGATATGAGATAACATGTTTTTAGTACTAGTGGAATGTGTTGGGAAGTCAATTAGGGAAATATTTATGGTCATGATTATTCAACCCTTTCATATTCACTTTAGACCATACAAAGAAGTATTTTTTTATGAAACAAGTAAAGGAAATGTCTCACATTTCTCTAATGGAGAATCATAATGAAAGTTACTTAGGTTGTATGTTTAGAAATTAGAGATTATTTCATGGAGTTCTTGGTGTGATTCCACATCAGTGTTTCTATATCTGGATGTATTTGAATTTCTTAAGTCATCTTGATATTCTTATTCACTACTATACAGATATTTTTGTTTATTGGTTTGTATTTTGAGTTTTAATGTTTATACTTCATGCACCATATAGTTGGTTTGGTCATTATTATTTTATCATGATAGTTTGTATTTATTTTAAAAATATAAAATCATTCCCTAATGTTCAGGTATGACCTTGGTATTTATTTCCAACCTTTGGTGTCTTGGGGACCTCACCTAAGGTCAGTAGCACCTCCAACCTAGTGTAAACCAATGAGCTGGGTAGGGATGTTACAAATATAAACGTAAAATATATATTAACTATTTAATAAATGAAATAAAATATTAATATAAAAGTTTATAAATATTAATAAGTTTCATAAATAGATTATTAATGAATATTATTTTATTATATAGGAGACTAGAGTGTGTCTAAGAAATAAGTAATCCAAGGTAAATGTTTTTATTGACTTATTTTCCCTACATTGATTCATACACATTATTATTTGAATATGTTCTTCTATGTTTGGTTAATTATAATAATATTTTATTATATTGTATTAAAATTTATTTTCTTAAGATTTAGTTTTCTTTCTTGTAAGATCTTTTTCAAATGATTCCTACTTCATAAATTAAAATGATCATAAGGGTATTTTAGTCTCAATCTTCCTCCCTCTGAGATATATTTCTTATTATGAAAATATTTTCCTTTACATGGTATATATATGAAAATATTGAAATATAATATTATAATTTAAATATGACTCATGGTATTTAGAATTCAATCTCATGTTTACTCTTTCATTATCTTTCTATTCATTCTTTACCGAGGTTGTAAGACTTTTTGTTTACCTAATATTATTCTGTTGGGTTATACTATTTATACTTTTACTATGTTCTTAAAATATTAATATATACAAAAATGAAACTATAATATGTGGTATTTTCACTTTATTTATTCTTATAATATATTTTACTACCAAAAAACTCTTTTTGATTGACTCTTACTTCATAAAGATGTGTCCTTATAAGTGAAACACTTTCACATTATATTCAAGGTACTTTTATTTCATATGATTGTAATTTATTACCAATTTTTTTTCTCATTTTAAAATATAAATATGAGTTAACTTATGAAACTTATAAATTTTTTTATCTTAAATTAATATGTATGTTTTATAATTCTTTTAATCAATGCTATTTTCTTGAAAACTATTTAAAATCATAAAAGGTATTTATTTCTACTACTATGTATTTTAATATATTCGACTACATATTTCTTATTATTTCACCACCACTACTTCTCAATGATGCATTATTAGAGATTAGTTTTAAAAATAAATTTATAGAATTTTTCATTTTCATCATATGTAAATGATTTTGAATTTTGAAACCATTGTTTTTATGAAAAAGTTACTAAAACATAAAAAATCCCATTTCAAATTTGATTCCATTTCCTATAATTATAATAAATGTTACCTTCAATGAAATTGTTTAAAGTTTTAAATATATATTAACAATATTTTTATTAAAATATTCTAATATTTATTTTATTTTTTGAAAATGATGCTTATTTTAGTTCTTTTCATATTTGTGATTATTTAAATGTTGCGTAAAATCTATGGAATTTATTCCTTAAACATTCTATAATTTCTTATCATCCAATAAAGGATTCTTCAACAATATTTTATATTTCATTGTTTGAATTTTTCTATTGGTACACATTTTCTCATTATAAATGTTTCTCAAGTTTCTTATATTCTATAATAATCTTTTGATTCATTATAAAAACACTAATGTATATAATGAAATGAAACATCTATCAGAGGATTGATCCTTCTAATCCTTTTTCTTCTCTTATTTACCATTGAAACATAAAGATAAAATTTCTTCCAATGAGTTTTAATTTTGAATACCCTATAATTTTTTATTATTATTTAAGGGTATTAATATAGATTATTATTCCATTAAATTTATAGAAGAACTATATTATCATGACCATATACCTTCTATCCTATATGGTGGGAATACGAAATACTTATTTTTTTAACTAAATTTTATTTACTTATTTATAATATATCATTATTTGGATGATTTTTACCACATGAATGTTTATATTTGAACTATTTATTTTCAAAATTTAATCATGCTATGAAATTTGATTGTTTCAAATGGAAAACACATATATAAATTTTTATCATTTTGTAATGGGTGGATCTGATATAAACCTTCAATAAATTTTTTAAATATTTATATCTTATGATATTGTTATAGGAAAAGAGTATTATTTATATTTCCACCATGGGATATAGTTAGTGATTTCAGATCCACTATGTTATAGGATAAAATTTACAATCCCTTATATATTTTGTCATGATAGTCTTGGTGGTCAACTATAACATATTTTATGAATTCTATTAGTATGTTTGTGGAACATTCTTATGTTCTTATCTATGGATTATTATTATTGTATCATGTCTAAACATTATTATTCCATGATATATGTATAATTTTATGATAATACTTTAGGGTTTATATGTCATTATTCCATGAGCTATATTATTATATCATGCAGTTTGGACAAATATTATGAATAAATGTTATTTTTAATATATAATTTCTCCCATGATCATGTTTTCTTACATGATTACTATCAACACATTTATGACTCATTGATAGTATTTTCCCGGACCAATCATTTAATCCCACTCCTTACATTACCATTTTCCCTAGGTAATTACATGTAAGAATATTTCTTGGAGGAAGTCATGTATATTGAATTTTATTAGATTTATTGTATCAATAATTATTAATAAGACATTTATTTAGCTAATATCCAAATACACAAAACCTTTATATCTTGGGTGTCTAATTAAACATTTTTAAGATTTTTTTTAATAATGTAAAATTATATATTTTTTTGTGTTATATCATTAGGATGTGTGTAAATCTTTTTTATTTGTATAATCAGATCTAGGAGGTGTGGGTTCAAGATTTACATTGTGGGTATCAAATAAAGTTTTAGTTATTTTTAGGTATTAGTTCATTGAAATCAAAAGGATAAAACTTATATAAACCTAGGTTTAATTGTAATAGTTATATATTGAACTAAAAATGGCCTTATTTAGCTTATTGTATCATAGTTTGAAGAAATAGTGTTTTAGCTTAACATAAATTAACTTATATTAAAATTAAGGACTCATAGAATAAGATATATTTGGATTTATTTTTTATATTCATGTGATTATTTACTCTTAGTTGAATGGATATTATTTGAATTTTTTTGGTTTTATTATTTGGTTGGGAACATGATCATGAAAGTGAATTTGTGAAAGACATGTCATTAGAAAATATTATTCCATATGACCAACTATAGAAGCATATTTGGAAAAAATTCTTAAGGTAAATTAAAAACTCTATATTTTTTATTATTATGGAAATATAATTTTTCTAGTCCTACCCAATATAGTGAGATTGATATATCATCCTAAATTATATCTTGAGTTATTTTTATCTTATGAATACCTTCAACTATTTTCATTAACGAGAGATAATTAAAATGATAGGGATACACTTAATTTAAGGGGGGATGTGACATAATAGATTTAATTATCCAGTTTATTTTCTTATGTTACTTGTTTTCTTTTTTATAATGAATATAAAACTATGTATGCAATAAACTATACAGTAAATGAATCAAATTAACCACACTTTACTCACTCATAATGGAACATCAAAATTGAAATACATCAAACCATGTATTACAAGCCAAGGCTTACAACATACCATGGATGATTACATCGCATAAAAATGAATAAAATAACATAGAATAATAAATATAAAATAATAATATTTTTATAACTAGAAAATCCATTGGATCATATTCAAATATGAGAATCACTGTTACTAGAACTAAACCTAAAATGAGAAAAAACATCATTTATACTAATTTTTTTTATAAAATAATAAATAAAAACTATAATAATGATAATTGTGATATATTATGTTATAATGGAACTAATTTATTGAATGTAATCAGGTTAATATAACTATTATTTTACTGTTATAAAGGGGTATATAGTGGTTGAGTTTAATATTAGTAAAAATATTACTAGTTCAAAAAAATGGTGTATATTTGATATCAATATTTCCTAATTGAATGTTAAAAATATGTATTTGAATCATAAATAATGCATTTTATATAAAATAAATTAATTTGGAATATAACTAAAATATACCAATTCACTTTGGAAAATACCATTGATTCTAAAGATTTTGTTTATAAATTATATAATCTTGTAAATTTTATTACATTTAAAAAATGATATTAGTAAAATATATTGAAAAAATTTAAGGAATAACTTTTAAAATAATTAAATAACATTAAATAATAATAATAGAATTATAATGAGTAAATATTTAATGATTAATGGATAATGAAATATTTTTTTATTTAAAAATATAATACATATATATATATATTAAATTTATAAAGGTTAACTTTCTCATATATAAATTATGAAATTTAATATAACGTATTTTTATATATAAAAATATCAATAAACATTCATATGATGATTATTAATTTATTATAAATAAGAATAAAATTATTTATTATTAAAAATGAGATATTTTTCAGAGAATTTTTTATTATTACTTTTGGTTTTTATCTTAATAAATTAAATTGGTCACTACCAAAGAATGATTTTAACTAAATTTATTTTTAAAATATATAATTATGTAAATTACCATTTATCTAATGTCTATTACTTTAAAAGGAATAACAATAAATCAATTTTTGTGCTTAAAATATATTTTTCTATAATTTTTTTAGGTGTTATATTTTTTTAAATTTTAAATTAATTTATTTTATATTTATAAATTCAATTAAGTAAAATTAATTTCATATTTGGAATCATTATTTCTAAATTATATAATTTGTTCAATTTCATTTTTAGGTAAGAAAGTAAGTTACCGTTGTAAAAATCAAGTTACCATAGTAATGATAATATAATGTAAAAGGGTTAAACAGAGGGTAAAAGACATAAAAGATCACACAAAATTATCATTAAATGTGTGTATGATGGAATTTTATACATAAACTTTTCGCCTTTATATTATGTTTTAACTTTGAATTAAATTTCCATGAGAAATTACATTCCTTGTTCATTAAAGAACTTGTATTTGCAAATAATTCCATTCAAGATCACCAGTAAATTGAACCCTCCTCTAGGTACTTCAGCCCAAAAGATGTTAGGTTTTTGTTTTATAATTTATTTGGGTTAATTTTTTGAATTCTTTGAAAATAATTTTCAAAATATACACTATATGGAGACTATATAGAGACAGTACACCAGCACAATGTGCATCCAAAATAATGCCAATAAAAAAAGTTAATAAGAATCCGAATCACAATTGAGTGGATTTAGTTCAATGGAAGAATAATTTAGTGGATCAATGGAATATTATGATAATTATAGTTTAGTATAAGTTATTTGAAATGGTGATGGATGGAAATAGTTCAGCAGAAGTAGTATCCTAATAGCGTTTGAGTGTGGGAATGATGATGGTCCATCCTCCAGATATGAGAACTCAAAGGTTGATAATTTTTGGAGGGATAAGTGATGGATGCCTAAGTTGTATATTCCAAATGAAGGTTTAAGTATTAGAGTTGGTGATTCTAAGTGAATAAGTTATGGTAAATTAATGAAAAATTGGTTATGATATGTGTAAGATTGTCCTCACGAGTCAAAGACAGAGGAAATGTTTCCTAAGAGTCACTATTTTTGATCATAATGGTGTTGGGAACAATTTACCATATGTTTGTGGTTAATTAAGTGGAAAATATATGTAAGTTGAAGTTTCCAATATCAATGGAGGGACTCCCATGGAAGTAGGGAAGTTATGGAACTGGATGATTGACTGTGACCCACTATAAAGGTGAGGCTGGTCCACATGTGTAAACCTGACTGGTACTAAATTTGATAGAGGTAGAAGTATCCAATTGGGGAACATTAAATCATGTTAGAGAGACAAATTGAAAAAATATAGTGCTAGAAGCCTAAGGTATGATTGTATAAGGTTATAGACATAAAGGTGAAATATTGGAAAGAAGCATATCTAAAAGTTTGTGGTATTAGAGAGTTTATCAATCATTACATATAGGTCATCATAGTAGTGGTTCTGGAAAAAGAAGAATTTTTTAGGGGCATAAATATGTTATATTTATTTAATCTTGGTAGGATACAAGAATATAGGGTATTATCATAACATAGGTGAATGTTTCATTAAATTAAAGAGATGCAATGATTCTCTCGTGGATGAAGGACCCAATATATAAATCACAGAATCCCTTATGAATTATTCGTTATGTATTGTAATTGTTGGTTTATTTATCACATGATTATTTTCTTATTAATTTGTCTTGAAATTAATGTCATGAGGTGAAAAATATCATAGTTATGGGTGGATCAGTGTGGTGGCTAGGGTACAAGGACTTCCTAGCCATAGACACTAAACCATGGGGGTTGGATCAATCAGAAAATATAGGTTCTAGTAATTTATATTTCATGGACGATCCCAAATAAGTGGTATTAGAGATTGTATATATTTTATATACTGGGAAACTAACCAATTAAAATATAATGATATTTATTGGGAAGACTGAGGTTATAATCAAGGTGATTCTTTGATATCGGATGTTCTCTCGACCGAAGTGTATTGTGGAATTTTTCATTTATATAATTGGAAGTTATGGATTTTTGGATGACTTTCAGTGAATTATAAAAGACAAAACATGATCCTTTATTCTCTTTGAGTTTAGAGGGATCTCACTATTTTGGATTTTTGTGTTTTGATGAGTTTGGAATGATTTTATGTTTTCAATATTGGAGGCCACATACTTTGTAGGATGATGGTTTTATATTCTTGGTGAGTTTTTATGTTTCGATTGATTAGTGTGGTAGAAAAAAGTGAGCTATTAGTAAAACTAAAGGATGCGACAAGAAAAATATATATTATTCTGAATGGTTGTTTTTAGGTGACATGAATCATGTTCTTAAAATGAGGATTTTATTCTAAATACAAATATAATCACATAATTAAACGCTAGTGGTGGATGTTAAAGTTGAGTACAATCAGAAAAAACTGGAAGGTCTATTGCTAGAAGTAATAACATTGGGAGTTTCCAAAAATTCCTTAGCTAAAAGGGGGTGGATGACTTAGCTAACAAGTGTTCTTCATACTAAATTGTGTGAGGGAAATTTACTTTGGGGTTCTCATCAATCAACATATAAGAAGGATCACATGTATTATTTGGTAGACTTAAGGATATGAAGGTTCTATCAGGACAAGGATCAGAAGGAGTGAAACACATACCCATTTCATTAGAAAATAGCTTTTATGGTCAATTGGTGAATTGAAAAAAGGGTTTTTAAATTTAATGATATTTATGGTTATGGTAGAGTGTGGAAAAAGTTTCTAGCTTTGGAAGAAAAAATTTATAAGGATAGTGGCATGCTCGAAGGGTAGAATACTTGAAGATGGTGTAACAAATATTATTTTTTCTATGCATCAATTTAGAATGTTATATGAATTATTTTTGTGTCCAGGTTGTGAGACGACTTGTGTATCTAAGGTTCAGTGATACCGAAATTAATATTTGAAAAATAATAAAATATTAATATCATATGCACTTGGGTTTCTTGAAGAACTAGAATAACTCCTGAATAGGGGATTATATAGGAAATCTAAGGTCGTTATTGAGTTCAAAGCAAGGGTTTTACTATAGGTGTTCCATTATCTATATTGGTGTGGGGTGTTGGGATTGAGTTCTTTAATGGGAGAATAATTAAATAAATTAAATTATATTTATTTATTCAATTAAAAGCATAAATCTAATGATATCTTTTAAATATGATTATATGGACAATTTTCAGGGTTTCCGACATTACCCTTCAAATTGAGAGTGATCATTGGAGGAGATCTTGCTAGATGATATAAAATCAAATTAAGATAAAGGATCATTTCAATATTGGAGTTCATATATCTTTCCAATGAAAATAATGCATGGTTGTTCTTCATCAGTAATCGATCCAAACATTAGGTTGAATGTTTGATTTTTTAATTTAATACCATTCTTTATCCTGATAAATCATATATCAATTCCATGAACAATATTTCATTCAGGAATATATGGTTCATTTTATTCACATTTCATTAATTTTTTTGTTAATTCTCTTTTTGTTGATCAATTTCTTGGACAATGGGTCAAAGTTAAAAATAAACAAAGGCTAATGTTCATTTCTCATGTAATTTGGTTTATGGATTTATGGCCCATTTCTTGTCACATTCTTTGTTTTCATTTTATTTTTCAAATAGTTAGATGAATAGATGGTAATAAATCATTGCGTGAAATTTCAATAGAGAAATTAAATGATACCATAGGTATGAATTACGATTGAGGTTGCAGTTTGAGGCTTGATGAGGATAGCGGATGATTCAAGGAGGAATGATACCAGATCAGACAGAGGGTTCCATTCTCATGATGTATATGTGATGAATTCTTGATGTGAAAATTGTTTCAACTCGATAAGTAAATTTATGAGTTTATCATGGGATGAAATCTGATGATTGTGTGATGGAGGGGCCAGGAGACCTCAAATATATAGTTTTCATTGAGGATGGTAGTGGTAGTTGTGATGTAGTGGACAATGCAAAGGAGAACCAATGAGATTTAGATAATCCTAGGTTAGATAACTAGTAATCTATAAATACACACCATGTGGGACCCCCTATGTGGATCTAGGGTTACCGTAGAGTGATAAATATCCCATGTTGTGTCACCCTTGTTGGATGCTCGACATGTATATCAGAGGATACATGGGCATGTGAAAGGTATACACATACACAACCAGATGTACATAGGTAGAGCTATATACATGGGCATAGACAAATGACATGGGAAGAGTTCTAAGAGGTCTCCAGATGTTATATATGACTACTATCATGCCATATACATTTATATATACATTTCAAGTAAGCAAACACCACATGGGTAGGGTAGGTTTTGGTTGGACATTCCATGTACCCTTGGTAATCATCATGTTCCCCCTTTCAGGGTGTTTGGATCCCATCATGTCATTATTTTAGACTAGTATCACTTGATCCTGTTATCTTGGTACATCCCCTTAATGGTGTAGTGAAACATTATGTCCATATCATTGGATTTTGATCCCCTATGAAGGATGAGTCTTAGATAAATTTTGTGGTGTCTCTGCATGAGATCGAAGTGTGATCCTATATCATTTTATACCCTAGGTGGGGTTTTTAGAATAAGCAGGACCTACTTCAATTAGGTATTAATACTCCATATAGTAGTATATTTTAGCAGGGATCACAATATCATTGAAGTATGATCCTGTACACATTGTCTTGATCCATATTGGGTTTGTGGTGTCCCCTAGTGGTCCAAGGTGTGATCCCCTATTTGAGTATAGTGGTTTTCAGAAACTAGTGAGATATCAAAGACAGGGCCCAATAATCACAAACTTTTAGATGAGTGTCTCTAGTGGTATTGTGGATCATGGAGTGGATTCTTTGAGAACAAGAATTTCTTTGATTATAATCCTACGAATGACAGTGTAGTTGTGAATTCCAATAGGCATGATGTCCTTCCCAAGTATATTTAGGTTTTTTAGTATTTTCTAATGTATCCTTTTTATGAGATGAATATTCTTGATCCTTCATATTTATTTTTTGGGGTGTCTTACTAGGTATTATTATACTCACCCCTACATGGTCTATATCAACAGATTCCATGTCTTATGAAAACAATGGCCCATATGATGGTGTCTTGGGAGGATATGGAGTTGGTGGATCATATTTTGAGCTAGAAAAATCAAGATATTTTCTAGGTGGTTTCATTTGAACATATCCCCTTTCCCTTTGAGCAGGTTGGACTCTCAACATTTTTTTGGTTCAGATTGTTTTTGAAACCTCTATAGCTTTCAGTACATTACTGTCATACTATAGTTGTGGGATATTAGATTTATGCATTAATTGGTTTCATTTTTTTTTAAATTTCATCATTGTACGATATTGGAGATGTGTGCATGTTTGTAAGTACATTAGGATAATTCCACCCATGTGTGTGATAATTCTACTTGGAACTGGATTCCTACCCCTAGCCTATTAGTGGCGGGCTTGGGGTAATCATTGTTCATGCCCTATTAGGCCAGGTTGGGATAGAGTGGTATCAAATGAGTCAATTATAACTTAGGACCAGAGTCTATGGGATTGGTTTGGGTTTCATGGAAACAATGTTAAGCATTTCAAGTTCATATTTCAGGTAAAAAATACGGTGTTGGTGCGGGGGTAGACATATCCATACATCAAGAATCTAATCACTATCCTTTTATCATGGTACTTGTAGAAATTTATTATTGAGAAATCATTTGTACATGCATCAAATAAGAACAGGTTGAAGTTTCCATGTCATTCATGATTCAACAGCCTAGATATACTCTTTGACTATGGTTCATCCTACTTATTTTAAGATGCCTCCCCAGATATAGCCATCTAGGATTCCACTGCATGATCATGAGGATGGTCTAGTGAGTGATGAGGCTTTAGTACTGGAGCCTATAATAGGGATAGTACCTTTGGGTGTATTACCAGCTATACCACGACCTATTGAGTGTAATTTATAAATGGAAGTGCCAACCAAGGATATATTCTGGATGAGTGCGCTTCATTATTACCAAAGGTGGAAACCTACCAGGTTTCATGGTTATCCATACCCCTAGGTGTTTGAGGATTGACTAGAGGCAGTCACTTGGGTTTTCCTCATTGTTAAGATTCTTGCGAATAAGATGGGTGGCCTCACAGAGAGTCTCATTTAGGGATCTACTAGGCGATGTTGGAGTTTAGTGACTTAGTCACATAATGAAATATCTCTCTCAAATTTAGATTTCAAGCATCTATTTTGGGAGGAGTTTTATCCAATCATGTTCTTATCAGTGTGTATATAGGAGCTTATGCGTCTATAGCAGTTTAGTTTGACTATGATGGAGTATTGAGAAAGGATTACTGATCTCTCGCAATACTCCATGGATATGGTGCATGATCCTTTTTTTAGAGATCAGACCTTTGATAAGGGCCTATGATGATATATTAGGTCTTCAGTGATATGTCTCTTCATTCTATCCTTTGAGAGGGTTCTTGAGTTGGCCTTGGTAGTTTAGAGATTATTAGAAGATAATGCACCAATGGTGGGTTCTTGTAGGGGGCACCTAGGAGCTAATACATCAACAACAGGTAACTGACTATAGTAAAAGGGATATGGGCGTGTTTGACACTTTATAAGATGTTCCCATGATATAAGATTAGTGATGAATGACTGTTAGGATGGATGCGTCAACTACGGGAGACGTGGTATTTCTCATGTGATGGTTGGGGAAATCATTCAAGAGATTGTCTGACGCATCGTACAACTGATCATGAGATAGTCAAGGGACCACCGAGGTAGAGACATAGGTAGGATCATGGAAAAGGAAATTGTAGAAGGGATGGTAGAGTAAAAGGAGGTGGTCGGTGGTTTGACCTATTACCACCAACACCCCCAGCTAGTCCATGATAGGCTCAAGGAGATTGTGGTCAGAGACGAGGATAGTGGTAGGCAATGGAGGCGTATGACCCCGAGGATTGAGGGATGATATGAGGTATGATATATGTATTTTCTACCTTATCTATAGTGATGATAGACATAGGTGTGATTCATTAATTTCTTTCCCCTTATCGGGTTTGGGACATAGATATTGCAATTGAGCATTTGGCATGAACCTTACTCTTAGAGACTCTGACATGAGGTCACTCATGAATTATGTACTTCTGCTGACAATGAGTTTTGATGCTTATTGGTGACATCTTTTTAGGTGATCTATTTATATAAATAATGAGTCCTTACACATTCATTTTAGGTATGGACTATATATCCACAGTTCATGCCTAGATGGACTATTTTAGGGGGACAATGTGGTGTTTCTATAGTGAATGGGTGAGGTTTTCCTTTGTGGCTGAAAAGGAAAAATTGACAGAATAGTACAGGATTACACATATGAAAGTGAATCTAGTTACTCACCAGTCAGATAGATGACTCTTGGTATGGTGGATACTATGGTATACCAGTTACTTATGGTATTAGAAGAGTATAGGGATACCTTTCCCAAGGATGTGCTAAGCTAACCTTCCCATTGTGAGATAGAATTATTCATTTTCATACACCCTGGGAAGGCCCTGATATCTAAACCAATAAATCAGATGAATCCTATAGAAATTCTTGAGAAGTGGTTGTAGTTAGCAGGAATATAGGGGAAGGGATTAGTGAGACCCAGTGTTTTACCCTCGGCTACCGCAATATTGTTTTCCAGGAAGGCAGAAGGGAGTTTGAGGTTATGTGTGGATTACTAGATCTTGAACTGGGTGATTGTAATGATTAATTTTCCACAACCAATAACAGACAACATGTTTGATCAGTTGATATGGTTAAAATGGTTCTCATTGATTTATCTCAGTTCCGACTCTCACCAATTGTGTGAAAAAGATGAGGATATACCGAAGAGGACATTTAGACGTTTCTATGGTCAGTATGAGTACTTGGTGACGCCCTTAATCCTGAATCATTCCCTATAAGTTTTTATGGGACTCATGAATCTGATATTTCTTTATTTCTTAAAAAGGTTTGTGGTGGTCTTCATCTATGATATCTTAGTGTACTTGGAATATGAGGAGGAGCATGAGAGACACTTGAGTATGGACTTAGATACACTTCTAGAGCACTAGATTCATGGGAATATCTAGAAGTGTCTTTTAGGGATTTGAGTGGTCCAATTTTCAGGATATATCTTCATAGATTTTGGATTGGTAGTGTACTTGGTGAATGTTTAGGAATTTCAGGCTTAGGGGCCACCTAATATTGTCACCAAGGTGAAAAGTTTCTTTATGTTAACGAGGTAAAATCAGTAGTTTTTACTTGACTCTACATAGTGGCATCATCGTCGATAACTTTTACCTAAAATGGGAATCATTTTTTTTGTGGAAATAAAGGTTATAGTAGTGTTTTCAGGAGTTGAGGTAGAGATTGATGAGCACCCCCAACTTTAGATTTCTAGAGGAGAGTGTCAAGTACCTAGTGGTCTATGATACCTTAGGGAATGGACATGGTTTTTTCTGATGAAGAGGTAGGTAGTGATTTCCTATGTGTCTAAGAAGTTGAGATCACATGATAAGAACTACATGAATCATGATCCCGTGCTATAAATTATTTTATTTTCCATGATGATGTGGAAATAATACCAAATGGTTGACTAATTTATTTTTTACTATGAAAACAAGAGTCTCAAGTATATCTTCAATCAGAATGATATTAAATTGATACAAAGGCATTGTATAGAGTTCCTCCAGGACTATGAAATAAAGCTTTTTGATACTCTAGGGAAGGGGAATGGGGTGGTAGATGTTCTCAATAGGATATATTATTCTCATTTTTTGGTTGTGGAGTTAGAGAAATTAGCCTCATTGCATTTTTTCCTAGTTGAAAAGGATGATGCTTTATATCTTTAGTTGATGGTTGTTACGCCACCAATTTTATAGCAAACTAGGGAAGATCAATGTGGAGATACTGAATATAATGCCTTACATTCTCATATATCCTCTAGATGTGATCCTGATGGATATTTTGATTTTGGGAAGAATGTTGTCATTTTTAGAGGATGGAGGATGGTACCAATAATTTTGCAGGAGGAGGTGATGATTGAGTTTCATACATCCTCATTTGGTGGTACATACAGGTGTGGAAAATATGTACCAATACCTCCGACATCAGTTTTTGTGTCCAAGAATAAATATTTTTTTGCTATGTTTGGCTCTCAATGCCTCACTTGTCAACAAGTGATGGATGAGAACCAGGTTCTAGAGGATTTTACTCAACCTATTCCAGTTCTAGAGTGAATTTGGGACGGGATATCCATTGAATTTTTTATGGGGGTACCATATATGTCTAGGGGACATGATTCCATTTGGGTGATCATAAAACGACCCACCAATTAATCCCACTTACTAAACATTTGAGATAAGGGTTTAGTATAGATAGGGGAATTCTTGTATGTTCAATAGATAGTCCAGATCCATGGAGTTCCAAAGATGATCATTTCTTATTGTGATTCTTGCTTCACATTGTGATCATGGAGAGGATTTTAGGATTACTTTGGGAATAAATTTCATTTGATCAAGGTGTTTCACCCCTAGAATGATGGAAAGTCTAATTAGACCACTCTGGTCTTATAGGAAATACTGAGGGCTTACGTTATGGATTTTTCCATAGTTTGGAGGATCACCTACCCTTGCTAGATTTTGTGTACAACAATAGATACAATTCCACTATTGATATGAAACTTTTTCTGGCCTTGTATAGGAGACCCTGAAGGTTTCCACTTTAATAGACTGATCCAGGTGAGTCAGCACTCATGGGCCCATAATTGGTGTGATCTATAATAGAGAAGGTTTAGATCATCAAGGAGTGGATGAGGGCTATATAGAGATGTCGTAGGTCCTATATAGACTAAAAATGGAGGCTCTAAAGATCATGTAGGGAGACCATATGTTCTTGAGGGTCTCACCTCTATGTGAATTATAGGGATTTAGATAGGAAGGAAAGCAATCACCGAGATTCATTGGCCATTTCGAGAGATTGTGTAGAGTTGGTGAGGTGGAATACTACTTTTCTCTACTATCATAGTTAGACTGGGTACACTATGTCTTCCATAGGTCTTGGAATAGGAGTTATGTGCACGACCTGTCATATGTTATCGACTAAGGATAACTGGAATTCATGGATGTAGCTACCTTTACATAGTACATAATGAAGTTCAAGGATTATTGTGAGAGGATCCTTCATGGGTGATCGATTCCTCAAGTGCATGCCCGACTGATGTACTAAAATCTTTTTGAGAGAACATAGGAGCAGGAGACCTAGATGTGAGCCTAGTACCCTCAAATTTTTATAATATTTTTCTCTTTGGGGAATGAAAACCACTAAGGTGGGGAGAATTTAATTACTCCGATTTTCCATGTATTTATTTAGAATATTATATGATATATTTTTAGATCCAGACACTAAGAAAACATGATAATATAAGGTCCAGTGAGCCCATAAATAATAATTAAAAAATAATAAAGATATTAATTTCATGTGTGCATCATGTTTTTAAAAATGTGGAATAACTCCCATAAAATGGATCATATAAGAAATATAAGGCCTCCATTGAGTACATACCATGGGTTTTACCCTATGAACGAAATTATATATGTTGATGTTGGGATTTGGTCTTGGGAACCTTCATGGGAGAATAATTAATGAAATTAAATATTATTTATTTATTCAATTAATTTCCCAAACCATAAGATCCCTTATAAATATGCTTCAATGGGAAAATTTCAGGGTTATATAAATAACCCTACAAATTGATAGAGATCATTATAGGATATATCGATAGAATAAATCCTATCAAATCAAGATCAATGATTTTTGTAAAATTGGAGTTCATATATCTCACAAATGATGACAACACAAGACTATTCTTCACCAAGGATCAATACAAAATCTAAATAGGATATTTAATTTTCACGATTTAATCCCATTATTGATCCCGATCAAAAGTGGATCAATTCCATGAACATGAAATGATTCAATCAATTATAGTTGATTTTATTTATATTTGATTAATTTTTCATTGGTTAATTACCTATTCATTCTTATTTATATCCAACAATGGATCATGTTTGAAAATGAAGAATGATGAGGTTCTTTACTCACTTATTATAGTTTATGGATTTCTCCCGTATTTTCTCACACATTCATATTTTTTATTTTATTTATAATATGGTTCGATGAATACCTTGTATTATATCATTGTACAACATTTCTTCAAAACAAAGGATCAATAAAAAAGGTACATATTGTGATTGAGGTTTTGGGTTGAGGATCAACGAAAATGGTGGATGATTCGGGGATGAATGAGACCAGAATTGAGGGTCCCATTCTTATGATGGATACACAATATAGGATTGATATAGTAATATTTTTATGCTGTATAGATAAATTTATGAGTGGATCAAGGAAAGGAATCTGGAGAGAGGGAGATGGAGAGGCTGAGTGACCTTATATCCATGGTTTCTAGTGAGAATAACTACAACAATGGAAACACAGAGGATAGTGTTGAGGAGAAACAATGGGATATAGAAAACACTAGGTTAAACAATGTGTAATCTAGAACTACATGTCATTAGGGGCTGCCCTGTGTGGCTCTAGGGATTCCATAAAGTGATAATGATCACACGCCGTGTTACCCATATCACATGCTGTGTGACCTGTGTGGGCGACTCGATTTGAATCTCAAAGGATACATGGGAACAAATAGGTATGCACAAACACAATAAGATGTATATGGGTTGGGATTTATATAAGGGAACAGATAGAAAACACAACATAGTTCCAAGAGACCTCTACATGCCATGTACAACTACTCACACGATATGTATTTTGAGATTTACACGCCATGTGATCCATCACCACACTAGAAGACTAGGTGTTGGCTTAAAAAACTATATACCCCTATCACATGAAATTTACCCCCTTTGATGGTGTTTTAGCCCTTAGTTTATTTAGTTTGGACCGATATCGATTGAGAGTGTTCCGTTGGTCCATCCCCTTAATAGCACAACGTGACATTACATCCATATCTCTTGATTGTGATCCACATTAGAGGATGACTCTCAGATAGAGTTTTTGTTTCACCAACATGTGACTAGAGTATAATAAAATATTATTATATACACTATGTGTGGTTTTTATAATCGATATGACCTCCTTGAGTTGGGTGTTGATCCTCTATCTAGTAGTCTATTTCAGTAGGGTTCACGATATCATTGATAAAAAATACCTTAAATACTAGGTTGATCTATTATTTGGTTTGTTATATTCCCCAATAATCCTGAGTATGATCCCCAATCCGAGTTTCGTGGTCTTTAGAGACTAGTAAACTTTCTTGGGTGGGACCCAATGACTATAACCTCTTGGATGAGTCTTTCCAGTGGTAGAATAGCTCATGGAATGGATTCTCCTAGAATGAGCATTACTTCGAGCAGAATCTTATGGATAATAGTGTAGTAGTGAATTCTTAGAGGCGATGTTTCCTCACTTTTTTTGTATAGTTCCTTTTTAAATTCATGATATATCCTTATTATTAGTGGACTATTCTTTATAATTCTTGTTTAGTGTTTTAGGGTTTCATACTGGGAATTGTTATACAAACCATTGTATGGAATCTGCCCACACATGTCGTGTCTTATACTAAAGACGACCCATTTGATGATTTACTTGGAAAACATGGAGCTGGTGAACCATAGTTTGAGGTAGAAACACCGAGGTGTTTTCTGGGTGGTTTCATTTGGTTATATTCCCTTCCCTCTAAGCATGTTGGACTCTATACAGTTTTTGATTAGTCTTGTTTTGGCCCCCTTTATAACCTTTTGTACATTACATTCATAATCTGATTGTGGGATCTTAGATGTATACGTGCATTAATTTCTATTTTTTTATAGTCTAACATTTTATGGGTTTGTATATGTGTGTGTGTAAAGTTACATTAGGCTAATTCCTCTAATGTGTGTGATATGCCCACCAGCGCTGGTCACCATCCATTGGCATATTAGAGACTGGCTTACAGTAGTCATGGTTTGAGACCCATTAGTTTGGGTTGTGATTGGTGGTGACTATAGAATTTTTTTATGAGTTCACATATTTGATAAAGGAGGATGGAAATGATTAGTCACTAGAAGGACTGAAATATAATTAAGGTGCCTTCAAAATAAGTGGTGAATCAGAACGAACTAAGTTTTGATGATTTCACCAGAGCCATTGTACCAAGTACCATAATAAACAATGTTACACACCATTTGGAGTCTTTTTACTTATAAAAAGTCTAATAATTATTCAAAACCTTCATAATTAAGAACCATGGTGGATGAGGTGGACCAGATATTTGTCTGATGTATGAGAGTTCATGGAGAAAATGAAGTTTCAGAAGAGCTGATGGCTATGGTTGCCTACTATTTGAGGATACTGGAATGAAACTATGAAATGTGTCACATAATAGATATTTACTTATTTGTAAGAATTAGTAATATCTATAGAGGTTATCTAGTATTGAAATTCTACTTGATGGTTTTTTTAGGTCGGAGTTTCCAAAAATGGCGGCACATTATATTTTTTGACCCCTATTGATATATGTTACAAGGGTGTTCTATTGTGTTTGGGGTAGTATTTTTTTTGAGATACTGCAAGTATGATATTAGTATTCTATTTATTCTTCTATCTGATAAGTCTTCTAAGAATTCAACCATGGCTACAATAATGCAGAAATATAGAAAATGCTTGTCTAGGGAATGTTTTATCTTTACAAAGGGAAGTGATGAAGACGTTCGTGGAAACTAACTTTATGAAACCAATTTTAGAAGATAATAAAAGTATAAAAAGGTTATAAATGAAGGAGGTGGATCCTATAAGTATTGGTATTGAGTCTATAATATAGTTGGATGATAGGACTAGACATGAATAAGTTGAACCAATGTATGGTTGGAGTGAGAGTTTATTTTCTAGAAGATATAATTCCAAATAGAGGATGTTTATAATTGTATCACTTGGAGAAGAAATACTATAAAAATCATTGTTATTTGAACGATTAGTAGAATATTATTCATAATCACATGTGATAAATAAGAGTTGGTTCATGGATATAGTACATGTCACAGATAGTTTATGGGACTTTAATGTGATTCAGATAAAGCTTAAGCCTATTTTATTTAGAGGAATTCCATACAATAATTAATATGAGAACATTGTATTAGAATAATGTTGGGAACTATATTTAGTGGGGATAATAAATGATTATAAGTACCATATAATTTAACTATATAGGCACTTTAAGGGACGAATGGATGCTAACTAGGGGGATTTTGGTTGAAGCATGAAAATAATCATTGAGTAGGAGATTGTTGGACTTAACTTGTGAGAAAATATTTCATGTGGGAGATTGTTATGGTAATTATATTTAGTTTAAGTGTTAGTATTTCTTGAAGATACATTTTATAATATGAACATGGAATAGACTAGATAAAGATAGAGTACTAGCATAAATGTGAATACAAAATCATGTTGGTGGACTGATTTCTTCAGAAGTAGTAGGGAAGTTGAAAATATATAGTTCATTAAAAGTATCATTAAATGGATTAGTGGATGATGATGAGTAGTTATTTTTAGTGGATGTTAAATAAATGGGTTTTTAATGGAAATAGTTCAATGGAATAAATGACATAGTGGATTCTGAGTGCATAGGTGAGGATGGTGCATCAATCAGACACATACACTTAGAGGTCCATCATGATTGGAGGAAGAATTGATATATATTGAAGGATAAATTTCTAGATAAAGTAGAGATTTTATAATGTGGAATTGGGAATTCTAGATGTTACTAAAAACATGGGAATCATTATGTATGAAATATGGAAGACTTTCCTCATGGGTTAACAACAAAGGAAATGTTTTATATGATTCGTAAGTGTGGATCATAATGGTGATGTGAAATATTCACTAAAAATTAGTAATTAAGGAATAATTTTATATACGGAAACAATGGTTTTAAATATCAATATAAGGAATACTATAAAATTAATAAATTACAGGAACCATATGAATGTCTAGGAACCACTATTTAGGTGGAACTGGTCCGTGTGTGAATGAAATATTTTCACAAAAGATTGCACAGGAAAAATGAGTGAATCATGGTGAATCCAAGATAGTTACATGGATAATTATTCACAACTATGTGATAGATTCATAATGGATGAAGTCATATTATTTTATCTTGAATTTTTGAAGTCCAAAAATTGGAAAAAATAAAAGGCAATGCCTCTAGAGGGTTTATCTTCCACCCCTTGTGTGCCATCATGGTGGTGGTTTTCAAAATGAAAGGAAGTTGTTGGAGGATTCAGAAGGTTATATACTATTAATATGGGTAGGAGACAAGATTATAGGGTACTATTTTCTCATTGTAGAATGTTTCCTTGAATGAAAGATATGAAAATATTTTCCCGTGGATGTAGGACCCATTGTTCAAACCCCAAAATCTGTTGTACACTGTGCTTTATGTGTAATACTTATTTGTGTTATTATTGAATACTTGTTATATTGTTCATTTTTCATGAACTTATTTTTTATTTGACTTGAATTAGAGCATGGATTAGATCAGAGAGGTGGATGGGGTACTTAGACTTCCCAGTATAGAGAAATGAATCTTAGGGGATTGATCAATATGAAAATATTACTTCTAGTAACACAAGATCTATCCCATCACAAATTTACTTTTATTTTTTCCATAATATATATCCAAATTCTACCCATAATAAAAATTTCATATTTTGGTTAGATTTTTGTCTTAAGTGAATTCCCTAATATTATTAAAACCAATAAGGCTTTTAAGAGTAGATATGATTTATTCTTTTTAAGTATGGATTTTTACCATTATTATTCATTTATTTTTATTACATATCACATTAATAACATAAAAATAATATTTTTATAATTCTATAATATTTATATTATAATAAAATCACTTCATATTCACACTAATCCATTGATTATAATGTTTTCTTCTTTTGGCCAGTTTAACCACCTACATGGACGATGCTATAATTTTTTTATTATGGTTGGATATGAAAAATTAATTATTTTTAATATATGATATTAATAAGTAAATAATGTATTATTTATGTTTCTATAATGGAAATATTAATATTTGAATCATTATTAATATAACACGTCTTATTTGTTAGATACCACTGAAAGAAGCTCGTTATGTATTTCGTCTTAAAAAATCATACCCAAAACTCCCAAGGAATAGACATGAAAAAAAAACTAATTCTTGAATGACTATTTTAGTACCTTTACTATTCTATAAATTTTGACTGAAAGAACATGGAATGATGATTGAGGCTTCCATACTAAAATTTGTGTGTAACAGTTGAAACAAATAATAACCAATGATCAATATAAACAAAAAAATAAGTATTAACTATGTTATGATGGAATAAAAATATTATTATAAAATTTAATAAATATTAATCAGGTTATTAAATATAATATTAATGAGAATTAGTTTATTAAATAGGAATTTAGACTACATCTATGCAAGTGGGGGAAGGATTTTGTTGACTTAAAATTCTTTCATTGGCTCATACTATTTCTTCTTCAATCATATTATTCTATGTTTATTTTATTCTATAATAATATTATATTATGTTTTATTTCCCATTAATTTTTTGAGTATTTTTATTTCTTTCTCATAAATTTATTTTCAAGTTATTCTTACTTTAACAAATTTGATACCCGTAAGGGTTTTTTCATCTCAATTTTTCTTTCATTGAGAGATTTTTTTATTATACACCTATTTTAATTTTTATGGTGCGTATATAGAACTATTTAAATCTATTATCATAATTTATAAGTTATTAATTTTATTTTCTACTCAATTTCAATTTCCATGTTTCGTTTTATTTTTATTCATAAATTACCATGACAATAAGGATTTTTGTTAAAATAATCTTCTTTCCTTGGGTCATACTATTTCTTCTTTGATTATATTTGTCTAATATTTTCTTATAATTACATTTCTCTATACTATATTGTATCTTATATTTCAATATGGTGTGAATAAATTTCCTTACCAATTTTTTTTATTGACTCTTACTTCTTAATGATTTTCATTATAAAGGAATAAATTACACTCTCTATTTAATGTATTTTTCTTCCGTATTCATTTTCTTTCTTAACTCAAATGTTTCTAATTTATTATTTCTAAAGATAAATATTTTTTTCTCTTCTTAAACATAAAAATTTCCATTTATATCAATTATAAAATTAATTATTATAATTATTTTATCGATGTCTCTTTTATTAAAACAATTTCAAATCTTAAAAAGACATATCTACCAAATTAGTGTATTTTTATATCCCGCACTCCATGTTTCTTATAATTTAAACAATATTCCTTTTCAAGGATCCATTATTGTGGAATACATTTTAAAATAAAATTTTAAAAGAAATTGTTTTTTGTATTTTATTTTTTTTAAAATTATATGTAATGTTTTTATGTAAAAGGCACCAAAGCATTAAAAATACCTTTTTACAAATTCACTTCCATTTTTCTTTCATTAATTTTTTTTAATTATTAACTACATTAGTTAGTTTTAAATTTATTTCCACCGTATTTTATTTAAATATTCTTATCTTTATTCTATTTTATCAAAAATTACACTTTACCCAGTTATTTCCTTATTGTTTTCTGTTTTCAATGTCACATAAAACATGAATAATTTCTTCCTCAAGCTATTAATAATTTATTATTATACTCTATATAATTATGTATCAATATTTTATATTCCATATTTTTATTTTTATTATTTTATACTTTATCTCATTATACCTTTTTCTCGAGATTACCCTTTTCTAAAATAATCATTAGTTTTGTTCTCAAAATGTGTATGGAAAAGATGAAATGAAATCTTTATGAGAGGATTGATCCATCACTTCCTTTATCTTTCCATACATACCATTTATGTGTAAAGATAACATCACTTCCATGTGATTTTCCATTATGATTACCATATCCTTATTTCATTTAATTGAAGTGTACTCAACTAGATAAAAATACCTTTTGATTGACTGAGGAAATCTATTTTCATTACATTATAATCCATTTTTCTCGATGAAAGGCAATTTTTTTGGGGTTTAGTAAGAACCATTAAAACACTAAACATAAAATACTAATCCTATAAATTTTAAGGATTCATAAATTTAAAAATAAAACCAAACCCAACACTAAAAAAATATGAAATTCAAATAGATTTCTAATGCGGTGCTTGAGGCTGATCAAATCCTCAATTACTATATGAAAAAAAGGATTAAGGCCGCATAACCTAAGGTCTTTTTTTCAACCATAATAAATATTCATCAAATAATATCCACTAAAATTATTTTCATGTCCATATACCTTTTATTCTATAAGGTGTGAATAGCTAAACTTAATTATTTTAATTGATGAGTATTTAACTTGGAATACAATATCATTATTTGGATCAGTTTTAACTCATGAATGTTTATAGGATGCCTATTTATTTTCATGGGTTAATAATGCTATGACTACTGTTTATTTCATATGGAACACATATGTATGATTTATCATTAAGTGATGGGTGGGTCTGATGTACACCTCTAATACATTGTTTAAATATTTATGTTATAACATACCCTAATTTTAGTGTGTATTTCCCTTTAAATATAAATTATGTATTTTATTTCTTATAAGACATGAAAAAAGTTAAAATAAACTATGATATATTTTATTGAGAAAAATATTATAATAAAATATAAAATTGATATGTTATGAGAATGAAATATGGAACATCATAAAGAGAACACCATGAAGAATAAAATCACAATTAAATAAAGAGACTATGAAAAAGAATTATTTATCCTTATGGGTATGGTTTAATATCATACTATTGATTAAAAATATGTAATAAAGGAAAACATTATAAAAAAATATAAATTTTTAGATTGAATTAAATGAATATGATGAATGATTTTAGAGATGCATGTAAGGCTATATATAGGAATGTAAAATGGCTATTGGATATAAGGCCATTGCATATATGACGGTTTTATATACTTGTATCAAATAAATATACTATAGTTGTTTAATTTTTATTAAATTTAAAATAATATAATTCACAGATAATAAATTCTGGAATTAAAATAATAATAATTATTAATTAGAATATTTTATTATCAAAATATGTATTTTTATTCTTTATGTATTATTACCTTCAAATAAAAAATTAATAACTTCTAAAAATTCAAATAAATATTATATTAATGCTTTTTTGATAAAATTGAATGGTTATATGGTAAATAAATGGATGTGATTAAATTCATTTTAAAAGGGATACTTTTAAAGAATTACTTTTAATTATTTTTGGTTTTTTTGTATTAATAAATTAAATTAATCACTAATGAAAATTTATTTTATTTAAATTTATTACTTATATATATAAAAATACATTACCATTCATCTAATGATTATTATTATTAAGGGAATAAAATTAAATTCTCTCTATGATTAAAAATTATTTTTTTAAAAGATTTATTCGTCTATGTTTTATACATTCTTATATTAAAATTAATTCTTAATAGCTTTAAGAATTGAATATAATAAAAAAATTATGGATTTATTATCATCATATAAAAATTAGGTAGGATGAGATATCTTGTATTTTTAATAAAAACATTATTTCTTTGGTAAATAATTAAATAAGGTAAAAATGGGTAAAAAGGGGTTAAATGGAATGGCTAGAATATTGAAAATTAAAATGATATAAAATCATTCTATATGCTGTTTTTAGGTCCCAGATCCCATAATACATGTCACACAAGTATTTACTTACCCAAATAACTTAACTTTAATATGATTCTAGGTTTATCCTCCACCATGAAAAGTTTCCAAAGAAATGACCATTATTTTCACTTATAAATGGATATATATTCCACCCTCTCAAAACAATTCTATCTTTATGTTATATCTTTAAAAAATTTCCATTTTCATCTACTAATGTACTATACCATGATTGTTGTCATTTTTTTACAAGAAGTATGATTAATTATTTCATTTCGATGGAAGACATTGCAAGGAGTTATCCCATCATATTAAATTACATGTTCATATTCATCTCATTAATTTATATTCTCATATAAAATCATACTAAATATCATTAAACAATATAATTATGTTACATAAAAATTATAATTCTTCTATAAAGGTGATATTATAATTATAAAATATTATGTTCTTATTCATTCATTAGTTGTAAAATTTTCTTTTTGGGCCATTTTTAACACTTACATTAACGATACCATAATTTTTTCATCATGAATGATTAAGATAAATTATATTTAGGTAATATATGTAAATAATGAGAAAATTATTATATGTTTTAAATTATTTAATGGTAATATATATATTTATTGAAGTTCCCTGTTAGTTGAATTTGTGGTAAAAAAGCTTTGTTGTCAATAAGATTATCAATGTAATTGTGAAAATGAATGTTAATGTTCATGGTGATGAAGTGAGTATCCAACAACTAAAAATGAAGGATAAACCCTTGTATTTGGATTATGAAGTTGATTATGATCTTCTACCCTCATATATGGAAAATGATAAGAGTTGGCCACTACTTTGTGTGCAGCCCCACATCAGATGATTGGTTGAGATGGTTTGTGTGGAAAGATAACAAGTATAGAAGGAATGTTTCAAGTGTATTTTACAATAATATTATGAAATTTTAGTATATGGATGAATGTATAGATTTAATTAAATATCAATGGAAGACAAACCTAGATAATGTTATGAAGAAACCATTTATTGGTGACATAACTTTAAGGTTGTTGAATCAAAAACCAAATATATTCTGAATGAAGGATTTAGAAGGCTAAATTAAAGTTGGATTTGATATGTCTCTAATGTTATTAAAATACACTATATTGAGTATTTACATTCTACTAAGAACCATTTAAATTTTTTAAAATGGTTTTGGATTATTATGACAATCCATGGAATTATTTGAAACTATTCTGATGCCTTTTAGATGATTGAATAAGCCATAAAATGATATGGAGTGACATTATTTAACCAGATGAATTTAAAAATTGTAAAGTTGTAACAAAAATATTTCCTATGTCTTAGTGCTATATAATAATTCATTTTCCTATACTATGTAAGAATCATTTCATTATAATAGATCTTATAAAAATAGAAAAATGATGACTTTGTAGGGATCATTCATCGTTATGTAATGATAATTGTTGTTCTGTGTAATCATGGATTTATGTTCCATAAGGATCACGTATTTTGGGTAATTATTATCCTTGTATATGTTTATGGATACTTTCCTACATAAGCATTAATTTTCACCATGTAATCATGAATATTGACATTATAAGGATCATTGTAAGGATGATCAACATCTATGTAAAGATCAATTTTTATCTTGTAAGGATGAATTATATATGAGTAAGCCAAATATAAAAACATAATAATGACTATTAATTCACATAAATTTTACTTTTACTATATATATAAGCATGAACCGTTTTCTATATTAGAATTATCACACATGAAAATTTTTAGGAGTCTATAGGCATAAAAATTTAATAATTCCAAAATTAGTATTCTATAGTAGAATTTATCTTAAACGATGAAAGATAAATTTCTTATTTTTTAATGCATAAAAACACTCAAATGGTGTGTTAATTTAGCTATATAATATTGAGAATAAAATCATTAACAAATGATGAAAAAATAAAATAAAAAGGGTGATTCTAGAAAATAAATATAGATGAAAATAGAGAAATTATAAAATAAGAAGAAGTGACATTTAATGATGCCAATGGGAATATTTAATTTTCAAAAATCCATAAATCTTTTATGAGAAATAATTCACGATTGAGTCTAAGAATATTAAATGATATAATATAAAATTTATTATGATTATATTTTTTCTAGGATTTTTAAATGAGTATCTTTGAAAATTTTCATTGGTGATCAAAATATGAATTAAATTTTTTGTCTCATGTACTGTTATTAATTGATTTTAAATATTTAACTAGTGTTTTAATTCAAGCTCAATGATTTGAGAAATATGAGATCTAGAATTAATAATTTTTTATAATATTATTTATATTTAAATTATAAAATTATAAATTAATTGAAATTGGAAATTAAATACAATAATGATTTTTTTTTGACACAAAATGAATTATGTATCTAAAAGTGAGATATGATTCATGTTGTGGATAAATAATGGTGGACTTCTCTCCAATATAATGTTTTCAGACTTAATCATAAATTATTAACTAGTTTTTAGAGAATATTTTAAGTACTAAAAACATAGATAATCCAAAAATATGAAATTTTGATTGTTATTATGACAACCATGGAGAATGTTTGTTTGCAAATTTCTATGAGATGTTGAGAAATAATTGAAGACTCTCGAAGCATGCTATATGAAAAATATGTTATAGCAAAGATAAATGGTAAATTGAAATTATAAGGAAATTGTAGTAAAATTTTCTAAGATAAGTTGTTGAAAAATGAATATTTAAGAGATTGCAGAGATAAGCCCACATGTTGTCCTTCAAAAAAAGAAAATATGAACGAGCTTGATATGGGTGCACTAAATTTTATGGATATCTTCTATATGAAATATAGAGAAATTATATTTTATAGTGACCTATACATGAAAGATAAAGATAAATGAAGGGATGTTATATATAAATTTAGAACTAAGAGAAACTAATATGTTCTTGAAGGAAATAATATTTGAGAACCCATTACTATGATGAAAGAGAAGATCACACAACTTTGAAATAAGAAGAGTAAGAAATTTCAGAAGAAGAGGATGAGTTGAGAAAAAAGTTTGAATTAATTTTGTGTAAGTCAAAGATAAAAATATAGGAATAATAAGAGAAAAGTTCTGAAACCAGAGCCTTTGATACATGATATTGAATAGGTTTATGAAAGTTGAGTTTGAATTGATAAAACCTAGTATATATATTTTTAATAATATATAGATGAAATCATGAGACATGAGAGACCATGTGGCATGATAAATTGATAAGATTAAAAGAAAATCAAGGACTATAAGAGGAAGGATATTTGATTTTAAATTAATGGAGTGACATCCTATAAAAATTGTTGTTCTGTTTCATTAGTAGTGAAATCTATAAAAACTGTTGGGATGAAAGAACAAAGAACCTTCTATAAGTAGTTTAAATTTACCTATATAATATTACAAATGACCACTTGTGTAGTATATTTAACATCTTTTTTTGATGATCACTATCCAGCCAAATTATATTTGATGATAAAATTATTAGCAGTGAATCTTTGACTTAGAGAAATTCATTCTCTTCAAGGAGCATGTTTTCCAATCTAGTGGCATACCTTGTAAAAACAACAATGCCACACTTTACTACTTTTTAGTATTTTATTTGATATATATTCATTGTGTCAAATAAAATAGATCCATTCATAAATAAATATTAAACTAGGGTTCAAATACCTAAGGGCGTTAAAGATAATAAGAGAAATTGGAATTTGTTGAAATAATTTTCCACACCTAATTCACCCATATTATGTGTTTTCACTGGTTTACTAGGGGTATCAATTAATATTAGGATTAAAAAATATCATTTTTATTGGATATATTTTGAGGACCCAATTGATTTAATTTGAATATTAGAAGTGAATATTTGAATTTTTTTATAAGATACTTAAATGGATGAATCTAGTTCTATACCTAATTCCATCAAATTATATGTTTGGCCAAAATATTAAAAACATGAAGATAAGGGAGACCAATAAGTTGATGAAAAATTCAATGATGAAAGAGGACCACCCATTACATGAAGGTATTCAAAATTCTATATGTATTTTTAAAACTATTGATTATAATAAATATAAATAATCTATTTCAAGATATGGTGATTATGAAGACTACATGCATGATGAATCACTTAGTGATTTTACTCTATTGCAAAGAATTATCTTGAAATGTTCCTCATAGTAGTTTTTAAATACATACACACACATCAAGGTATTAAAATATGAGATATCAAAGATGGAATAAGATGTTAATTCCATGGAGGATGCATTGGTTAAGAAAGTACTTATGTAGAATACTCTCAAAAATCTAGTTGCATCTGAGTAAGAATATACTGAATTTCTAAATGAAAGATATTATATTATTACTGATTAATTAAAATTATTTTTTTGTGAGAAAAGGGGTGTTCAAAATTTTTATAGGTTGATAGGTCCATTGATTGGATAAATTATACAAAGTCTATATGGACTTAAAAAGTACATAGCTATAATTTAAAATTAATATATTAATTGAGAATGTTAAATTTCTACAAGGTTCAATTAAAATTCCTGAATATCAGTTAATAAATCTAAATAATTTCTGTGAATAAAGGTTTAAAATACCTTAATATAAAAGTACTTTCTTAATATAGAATATCTAGAGTTGGATGTAATGTTGGAAAATATAGTAGTCACCCTGATAGAACCTTCACAATATTATGAGAATATATATTATATCAGACAAAATAATGATGGTTTTCATTTGTCAAAAAATACTTCTACTAGAAGAGATAATAGTTGTGAGTTTTTTATAGTTAAATTTCCAACAATTTCTAGTGAAAAAGGTATCTTAGTACCATATTGAAGATGTTTATAATATTTTTTAACTAGTTATAAATATTTATAATAAAAAATTATACAAATATGGAGGGAGGAAAATGATGAAAAATGAACCGAAATATCAAGGGTGAATGTAGGTATGTATAAGAAAATTATCCTAAAAGGATTGGGATTCCACTCATAAATAACACAGTACAAATTTTAGACATGCTTCTTTCAAAGTGAAAAGAACACGTTTTTTCAGGAAAAATAGGTGTTGTTGGAGATTCAAGAAAATAGAAATTGATTTCTGGCACAACATATTAGTAAAATGAAATTATACATGGCTTGAAGTTAGGGGGGTCAAATTCAAAACTAAATTGAAACCTACTAGATATATGAGGAGTTTCCATAATAAGATAAATCTATACAATAATGATATAATCCCATGATATGTTTAATGTAAAATATAAGTGTTAAATATTATAATGATTGAAATCATGTAGCAATATAGTATATCTATTATACTAATGTTGAGAGACTATCATAACTGAAAATAAAGTAAGGTAAAAATAAATAAAATTATTCGTTGGTATGAAATCAAGATAATAAAGCTACTAAAAGGAATAATAATGATGATTACTAACCACTCAATATAAGTCAAAGAAGAAAGATATGAAGGGTGTCCAATCCATAAGGAATATACGCTTATATTGGGGTAAGATTGGCCATATTATGGAAAATTGTTAAATTTCCATTAATTTCATGAAATATGGGAGCAATATGAAATTAAAAAGGGAATAAATCTAAGAAAGGGATATTAGAATTGGATTGGTGGTTAAAACTCCCAATGAATAGGTTGATAAGATTCTTAACAAGGGTAACCAGAAAGATGAATATGTGTGTGGAAGGTGTAATAAAGCAAGACATATAACTTCTAAATCTATGTCATGGATACAACAACAAGAGATGTTATTGAAGGACAATGTGAAAACACTAATGACTCTAAATATCAATAAATATTCCATATGGATGGAGTCTACATTGAATATGAAAATTTAAAATGTACCCAAAGTGTGACTATATGACCAAATCAATTGAAAGTGGCCAAGAAGATGGAGTAAAATGAAAATAAACATTGTACTTTTCATGTTATAGCCGAGAAGACTATTTCAACTAAGAACAAAGTTAAAAAGGAAAGGAAACCTGGGATTCTAACTAAATTTAATATGTTAAAGGAAATGATGAAATGATCATGAATAAATATATAAATTTCAGAGATTCAATGAAAGAATATTCTTTTAAGAGAATAAATTCTCAACCTTATTTCTCACATTGAAGAGATGACAGAAAGTCACCTTATTCAAAAAGGATTTGGATGTATTAATCTGAATAAGTAATTAAAGGTAAATAATGAAGAAAGGGAACTACATAATCGTATGATCATTACACAATATAAATAATAATCTATCATTTCCTTTGATAACTGGATTCTTGATGTCTTCTAACAACACATTTGATGTCAAAAATGTCAAGTGATATCAGGCATCAATTGACATAAAAATGTTTTAGAGATTATCTCTAAATTATTGGTAAGCCATAATGATAGTAATTTGAGGAAATCCATTGAGAGGGAGCTAAGTATGTGAATGATACCAAAGATTTATTTTTTCTTGGAAAATTTGGGGTTCAGGATAATCCATTCAAATATGAATATTTAGGTCAAATATTTACTCTCTGTGCTATTTTCATTAGTAGAAAATCATTTTATTAATGGGTAATTAATATATAACCATATAGGGGGGTATATTTCACTTGAAATTTTTTAACATTATCCTTGAAGTCAAGTGTAGGTTCTAAAAATATCATTAATATATTGTTTATGAGATCTAAAAATTGAGATTGAGTTAGCTTCAAAAACTAGGTACATTATTCATAGATGTGTTTTTAAATTTAACACTCATGTTTTCTATACAAGGTATGACCATTTATAATTAGTGTTTGTTGGTTGATGGAAATTTAATAAGAGAAACTTGGTATCACCATTGTCTCATAGAACTGATAGAATCCCGTATGAAAGGAGGAGAACATGAAAAGGGGAATAAAAAAGGGTTGGAAATTGATTTGGAAAAAATGAGAATACCTTCCCTTACAATTTTTTATATTAATAAGCGAGAGAAGATAAATTTTAGCCTTACCCTATAGTGTAAATAAGGGAGATAATAACATTCGTCCTTTGTATTTATTATCAATTGTTATGAGTAGAATTAAATTGACTATATAATTGTTTATAAGTAAATTTAGAATCTAAAAAAGATCTAATTGGGGAGATTGAAGTACCCTATAGGTTGAAGTTGTATTTATTTTCAAAAAGTTTTTTTAAAATAATCTTATTAATTTAATTATTAAATAGAATGTGAACATGTTTGGTGATGGAGTGAGTATCCACCCACTGACCATAAAGGATATATCAATGTATTTGGTCAATGAATAAAAAGAAGATATTCAGGTCTCATAAATGGAAAAGGATAAACCGTTGCCTATTTCTTTGCGAGTAATACCATATTAGATTATTTGTTGAGTTGGTTTGTATGTAAAGATGTCAAGTGATAATAGAATTTTTTAAATGATGTCAAAAATAGGTTTTTTAAAGTATATTATATATATAAGCAGATGGATTTAAGTAACTATTAATGTGAGAAAAATCCAATTGATGTTGTGGAGAAACCATCCATTGATGATTTAGACTGAAGACTAATTAATTTGTGAATAAATATGGCATGGATGAAGAATTTATAATGATGAAGTGAAGATTTATTTGAGAAGTCAGTGGAGTTATTGAAATTATCTATCTGGAGTTTTTATATGATACTAAATAACTATGAAATTTTCTAATATGTTTTGGGATTATTATGATAATCATTGGAATTATTTTAAGATATTCTGAAGTGTTTTATTTGATTGAAGAAGACTTGAAATTATTTGGAGTGGCAGTAATTTAATTTTATTAATTATGTACTTAGAAATTTACAAATAAAAAATTACCTAATCCTCAATGATTGTACGAGTCATTCCCCTTTACTATATAAGAAACATTTTAGTATTGTAGATATTAGAAAAGTGGTAAAGGGATGACACTGTAAAGATCATTCCTCATCATGTAATCTTAATTTTGTTTATGCAAAGCCTAATTTAATTTTACAAAAGGATCATGTGTATCTACCTAATAATAATACCTGCATCTATGAAAATATCCCTTTCCATGAATACATAATTTATACTACATTAGAATGACTCTTGACTTCATAAGGATCATCTAAATTATGGTAATAGTCAATGTAATGATCATTTCTAATCTAGGTAAGAATGAAAAATGTCTGTATAAGCATCATATAACTATGGAATAATAGTTATTAATATTTTAATATTTATTTTTCCTCAATTTCAGAATAAACTAGTATTTGTGTAAGGATCATCACTTTAAATGTTTTTGGAGTATACGGACTAAAAAAATCAATATTTTCTAAATTAATATTTTTAAAGAGGTATTGATTTCAAATGATTCAATAGTCTTTTATCATTATTTGAAATATCAAAAACACACAATGGGTGTGTAATTTATGCCATGGATTATTAAGAATCTGATATTCAAGTTATGATGAAGAAGATAAACATAAGAATATTTTATTAATTAAATATGGTTGAAATTAGAAAAATTCCACAATAATAAGATTTAAATTTTTATAATGCAAATTATATTCTTAAATGTTAAAAAAATAATAAATATATGTTGATAAATTATTTAAAACTAATTTTAATAATATTCAATGAGATAATATTAAGGTGATCACTATTCTGTTTAATCTTTGAATTTTAAATGAGTATATTTTAAAATCATCATTAGTGATCAAAAGTTGAATTAGATATGATAATTTTTTTATACTTTTATTAATTTATTTAAATATCAAAAAGGGAGTTGTGTTTCAAAATAAATTATTTTAGAAAGAGGAGATCTAATAATATTAATTTTGAAGAATATTATGTATCATTAAATGGAGAAATTATAAATTAATTCAATTTTGAAATTAAATAAGATTATTCATGTAATGATCTGCAAATGAATTTAATATTAAAAATTGAGATGTGATTCTTTCTATAGATTAATAAGGGTCTGTTGAGATGTTCTATGATGTTTGAAAACATAATATTTCATTTTTAAATAATTTTTATTAAAGATGACTAATTTTGAAGACTAATCCAAGTCAAAAATATTAAATAATTTAGGTTTTTAATATATCTATAGAGATTATTTTTTATTTATTTATAAGGGAGGATGATAAATAATGGAATATTCTAAGATCTTTATATAGATATATTTTAAAAATATTTTACAAACTAGATAAATTAGAATTTAAATTAAAAGGTAATTCCTTAAAAATTGCTAGAGACATGTGGTTAAACAATATTAATATTAAGGAGATAATGAGGACAAGCCCATATTCCATCCTTGAGAAAAATAGGATAATCAGATGGTGATGGTTTCAATGAATTTTATTTTGATTTTTTACATGAAATGTGTATTGTTGACTTATATATAAAATAAAAATAGAAATATAAAGAGAGATAAGTTATAGATAAATTGATAAATAAGAGAACCTATAAGATCTTAATGTAAAGAATAATTCACAATAAGATACAAATATAAATAATAAGATCACATCAGTATCAAATAATAATAAGAATAGAAAAATATCCATAAATTTTAGTTCATATTGAGTGAGATTAAACTAGAATTATTGGAAGAAGAATATACGAGTTTTGAATAAAAATTCTGTTATACATTATATTTTAGAGGTTTGATAAATTTTAGTGTTAGTTGAGAAAGAACAATATATAGATTCTAAAAAATATTCTGATGCATGGATAAGAAATTGGAAACAAAGTTTCATAAAAATTTCAAAATATGAAAAGGTAGTTAAAGAATCTGATGGGATAAAAATATAATTTTATATTGATACAGTGAAATACTATACAGATTATAGATATACTTCACATGTCGTGGAAGCTATGAAAACTAGTGGGATTACATTGTAAATAACCCACTAGAAGAAATTTATATTTACCTAGGTAATATGGTAAATTCTCACTAATGTAATATTGTCAACATGGTTTCAAAATGACCCTGGACCAAACAATTTTTAGTGGATGACAAAATTATTTTTCGATAATCTGTGAATCTATAAAATCCGATTATAATAGGGAATGGTTTTTGTAAATTAAGGATGAACCATATAGAATCACATATTATCTATCTTAATCCTTTCAAAATTTTCATGCGGTTTATGTAGATTGGGATGAACATAAATATATCTTTTCATATCCCGATAGGTAACATGGGTTCAAATATCCAATGGGATCAAATCTTACAATTGAAATTTTAATTAATTAAAAGAATTTATCCAAACCTGATATGAACATATTTGTGTTTAAACATGACATATGTTATGATTTCTATTCATATGTTTCTTACAAATTATTATGTCACGAAATATACCTATGTCATGTTATCATAACTCAGTATTATTGAGTCATGTTTATATACTATTATGAATCCTGTCTTATTTTGTTCCAAAATATTTATTCAATTATTCATGATTTATTATCCATTTTTTATTTGGTATGTTTTTCTTTTTATTTTATTCATGTACCTTTATTATATTATCATACCCATATGTTCATTTTATTCTCAGTTATAATCTTAAATTTTTATCTTTTATGTTACCCCCTTATTAAGAATCTATACTCACTATTACTTATGTTTCCTTTTATCTAGGTTATGAAGTAGAGTATTATGCATGATATGAATATAATCGTATCACGTGTGAATAATATTTATTGCAGAAATTGAATTAGTGTTGTAAAATATAGTGATTATGTATCTAGAATCCATAGACACTAAACCTATAGGTTTATGGGCTCTATTTTATTATGAGATGTAATAAGTAATCTAGAAAAATGATGTATTATATATGTTCATTATGGTTAGGCCATATCAATAGGTATCTGAATGGGGTTTTATTTATTTTAGTGGATGAGGTTATGAATAATATGTGAATCCAACCTAAAAAATCAAGGATTAACCCAAACTGTTGTAGGATGAACAAAAAATGTCATAGGTCAAAATGAAGGTTTCCAAATTTAGTAAAATTTTGGAATTATTTACCTTATCATTTGAATTATTGCATTGATTATTGTTTCTGAATACTCACACTAGCATTTTTGGATTTAGTTAATGGATGGAACTTAATATAATCACATTATCAATGAACCATTTAATGATTATCCCAATAAACAACCAAATGAGTTGGAGTATTGAGTAAAAAATATCATGAAATGCTCACCCAACTTTCTCCTTTCATGAAAAATAACTTGAATCATGCTTAACTACCAAATTTTATAAAAGAGGAACAACTCTCCATTTATTACATTATATGGAAATAACCACCCTCCATAGCGAGTCTTTCGATCCACTAATTTATGAGAAATGATTTAACAAAACATTAATTATATTTTTTATTCTCTAGTTCTTGAAGAATGAAATCATTTTTTATCCATTTATCATTTTAAAGGTGATAGAGATTAATGGTTGAATTTCATTAAGCATATGAGGAAGGAGAAATATATTTACTCAAAGTAATGGGAAAAAATTAATATTATATTTTTCTATAAATATTTTCCATGGACTCTTCACACTAAAATAGGGGGAGAATTTCATGATATAAAGGACAAAGAGGATAAATCCATTAGTACCTACAAATAAAACTTCACAAAACATGGAAGGTATGATTCTAGTTTTTCCATTAAACATGAAATAAAAATCAATCATTTCTTTAGTGTCTCAAAAAAAAATCTTAAAAAAGCATTATCTATAGGAGAGTTTTGTAATTATTAAGAAATATTTATATGATCTATCAAGATGGAAATTAATATTAGAGAATTCATTTATTCTCATGGTTTTGGGGATAAGAAGGAAATAATGGACTTTTAGGGAAAATTTATTATTACAAAACATATTGGGAATAAAATTCATTTACCAACATGATAGAAATGTTGGAAAAATCTTGTGCGGAATTATCTCAAAGGAATAGGAACATGATTCAAGTGTGGAAGAATGTAATATCTAGATCATGAAAGATGAAGGGATATGAAGAGTGAAACCTATGAAATGGAAGTAAATAAAGATCAACCTAATAAACCACCCATGCTATGATGCTTCAATTACAAGGATTATAAATATTACACCAATAATTAAACAAAACTAATAGTTAATTATGGAAATAAAAATCGTCAAAATCTACAGACAAGGGATAAAGTGGAAGCATATATTGTCACAACTGCTGATGTGTCTCATGAAAATGAAGTGGTGGAATATAAAATAATTATCCACTCTATAACTAAAAATGTACCATTTCATTATGGATATAATAACTCCTTCAAATTATAGAAATTTTCTAAGGGAATAAAATCACTACCCCAATGATTAGATACTGAATTATTGGTGAAAACTCAGGGTGGTGAGATGGTTTCATCCCAAGACTATAACTCCCCTATGCTAGAATTTTTTGGGTATATGATTTATGAAAATCCTATTAGACACTATTTAATTGAGTTAAATGTGATTTTGTGAAAGGATTATATCTCTATACATAGACACCATATTAATTGTTAGGATAGGGAAGTCACATTTCATACCCCAAATCAACATAGGATCATCTATCAGTGTAAGGATTACTATGATCCTACTATGTAAATTACATCATCTATATGTGTCTTAATATCCAATCATGAGGGGTATTTAGCTCAATTTTTTGTGGATATAATCAATATTTAAGATATAATGATTGTGACTGAATACCTTAATGTTTTTCATAAAGATTTTCTTGATCTTTCCTAAGTTCTTGAGGTTTTTTTCCCATAGAACTCAAACCAGGTGCTATGCCTATATCAAATAATCCTTATAGAATGAATCCAATTTAATTAGAGGAATTAAAGATGAAACTATATGTAGAGACCCGTATCTTGACGTACATGGACATTACATTACTTTTGCGGAATACTTAGTACATAACAAAAACACACACACAAGGATCGTAATAGTTTAGTGTCTTTGGAAACTCGGAACGTAATCTTCTAATCGTGGTGAAAGATCTTCAATATCTCCCATAAAGATCTTCCCTTAGTTTTTACCTAAAACCTTTCTTTATATCCTGGGGAAAATAAAACATAAAAGGGTGAGCTCAAATGCTCAGTAAGGGTAAACAAAAGAAAAAATCAATCACATCATATTTCATAAGAACATAACTTTTGGAAATCTTAACCTGCAAAAGAGCTCATAATATCATATCATGGGATAAATCATAGAAGTGAAAATGAGATCCCCATAATCATAACATAAAACTTGAAACTTTGTGGCATGCACACATAATCATGGAAAATCATTTCTTGTTAGTCATGACTCATTGCCAAGACTATCTTAGTGGACAAAGTCCCTTTCTGAACCGAGTTCACTCCTCGTTTCAGTCCTGTATCACTGAACCGAAATAACCTTCCGTTCCAGCCATGTCTATCTCATGAGATATAAAGTCTTTACCCAATGCATTGGAGGGAGATATAGGTCCCACCCATCTCATAATGAATCCTTTCTTATGTGTGCCACATAATCATAAAACATACATCATTGCATAACACATGTAAAAAAAATGGGATTCTTGAAACATCATGACATCATAAATCAATTCATATAAGATAAAGGAATTCATAAACATAATTCCATCACAACATAGTCAAATCAATGTAAAAATATGGATAGAAACAGAACCCTTTATTATCTTAGATGGAAAATAATTTTGATAAAACACTTGAATTGAATTCTTGAGGAAAATATCCTTTCTTCTTCAAAATCAATTTCTTTTCACAAAACATCATGCAATTTTAAAAGAAAGAGATTTTATTGAAAAAAGTCATGAAATCTTTTAGAGGAAGCTTCATGAAAATAAGGCTTTATAAAACAGTAGAAATCCGTTCGTGCCGTATAAGTTAAAAAAACATTCTTCGTACTTTTGTCGGAAAAGTCAAAAAGTACCTCGTATGACAAAAGATTCCTTTCATAGATATTACAAAAAACTCACCGAAGGGTAAAAATGGATTTAAAAAATTGTAGGTGGATTGAAATAATATTACATATTGATGAAACATGGATGTGGATGATAAAATACACCCCATTAAATACTTACGAATAAACAATCTCGGATAAAAATGAGATTGTGATATTTCCCTTACCTTAGGTCCGATTTGCTTCGTATGTGTCCGAACCTCCTGTATAATGATTTAAATAATGTCATTGACTTATTACAGAATCATATTCATTTTTATGATATCATATATGGTTCACTTATGACTTTATATTACCCGTTCTTTTGTAAATTCTATGTTAAAGAAGCGTTTTGGGTAAAATCGTTTCATTTATCGTAGGTGTTTTGACTTGTTGTTATTGACATTATTATTACTTATATCATGATTTACTTACTTCCAGAATATAAAATATGATTTATATATCATATATATTCAGTATATATATATATATAATATATAGATAAATGAAATGAAAAACACCGCTCATGGAGACGGTAGTCCGTACGTACGCATGAGCGCTGTTTTACTTTCCTTATTGTCTTGAAATGGAAGTAAGTAGATGACATACATATATATATACATAAATCCAGTAGCTTTATAATGTCATATATTTCATTATTATTTCTTATATATACTTTATAATCATTCTTAAATTGGTTAACATGGAGAATGAATCTCATCGCGTCGTGGAGACGGTATTCCGTACGTACGCACGAGCGATGATATCGTTCCCATGGTCGTGGAATTGTGTTTAAGTGTATGTATACTATTTCAGTATCAATATCACTTTATAATAATCATATATAGTTACTCATTACACCTTTATACCCATCCTATTAAGGTGGTGGCGGAAAATAGATTACACCACGGCGTGGAGACGGTATTCCGTACGTACGCACGCGCGGTGATTTCTTTTTCCGTAGGATGGATAGATGGTGAAATAGGGTTGTTTCATACTTATAATAACATATCAGTATATGAGTGATACTGATGTTATTACTTCATAATGAAACAACCTAAGAAGAAGAAGTGGAAGAAGAAATAAAGATGAAAGAATTGGTAACGGTAATTACCTCTTCTTTGAAGTGCCTCTTTGAGACCTCCTCTTAGGGCACTAAAATTGGTCTTTGAGGAAGACCAGAACCTCTAGGATGTTGCTAGGGAAGTGGAGAAGAGATTTTGGCAGGGGTTGGCCGAGCTTGAGAGCTCAAATTGGTGTGAGGAGGAGGGGGAGGAGGTGTCCTTTTATAGGGGAGGAGAGGGGCACCTTAGGAATTCTTAAAAATATTAATTTATAATAAATCTAACCCCACTTAAAAACCTCCAAAAATGACTCATATTCGAAGATTAGATGAGATAGGGTTGTAATCTCATCAACCAATCAAATTTAGACATGTTTGGATCTTATTTTAAACCTTATCAATTAGATTTAACTCTAAGTTAAATAATTTGACTTTTACCGTGTCTTTTTTGTTTTCTTTCACTATATGGTTAATACACTTACTATAACATGCCAAACGAACCCCAAATTGTTTATTATTAATATATATATCCTTATCTAAGTCATTTGGCCGAACCTTAGATTTTTAGGAATAAAATAACAATTAATAATATAATATTTGATTTAAAAACTATTTTGTGTCAATTTTGACACTATTTGATATATGATTTTTGTGAAAGTCATAACAGAATTAAATGTTCTAACAAAGTTGATTAAATCAACATTAATATATCATAGTAACCTATAAAATTAGTGGAATTCATAAAAATTCTCAAATTACATTTATTTTGGTGTTTATAACATCAATTATGTCAATATTTCATAAATAAGATAATTACTGCATCATCTTTGTGTCATAAATTAATTAAATTATTTGATGTCTAAAATTTACAAATAAAATACCATTATGTAGGAAATCTTTTTAGCTTTCTAATGAATATTTATAGTCGAATTTATCTCATGTATAACCCCATATTAAAAATGATTTACTTATTAAAATTTGATTTTAACTATTTTAACCTTTCTTTAAATAAATTAATAATAAATGTCCTAATCTAATCCAAGTGGGCCTAAATGGTCATATTTTATTCCTAAGTTTGTTTTTGGTCGAATTACACTTGTCCAATAGAATTAGGACATGTGTTAGGGTAATAGTAATATCATATTTACCCTTAGTTACCCTATTTACTATTAGCCGCGGTAAAAAAAGTAAAAAGTTACTATTCACCAAAAAATTATTTTCATCTCATTGAACCACATTTTAGTCCTTGATATTAACTGTGTCTCTCGGATTTTTGAAATTTCATTCACAGAAGCGGTAAAATTAAGTTTTATGAAAAATTCAGTTTTTTAACTACCACTTAGTAGTTTCACTATTCATCAAAAATTGATGTTTTTCAGAACAATGCCAAAATTTCATCCTAAGCTATATTTCATATTCCGAATTCAAAAATGAAGTCTATTTTACCAAATTCATAACATAGAAGTTGCATTAATTAATTTTATAATTAAATCCCGCTGTTAAAACAAATAGCGTGTTTTTAAGAAACAATATCTATCAAAAGATTGACACTTGATTATGTCTGGTTTGAATGTGAAATTACAACCAATGACCAACATTGTATTAAATTGTAAAAATATATTCTAAATATACTTTAAAACCACTCAAATTAATGATTTATCACTATTAATTATTTCGATTAAAAAAGTTGTTTTTAATTATAATTTAGTAATTTTCACTATTCATCAGAATATGAAAGTTATCCGAAAAGTACCAAAATTTCACCTTAGGCTAAATTCGATACTCCGAATCCAAAAATAAAGTTCATTTTGAAAAATAAGATTTACTGGATTTCAAAAAGTGGTTATTACTATTCATAACGGCTAGTTTTAATAATATTTTAATAGCACATCGTTGTTTAGTGAAACTCGGTATTGCGTATTACACACGCTATCGAGAAAGGTCGCGATTGCGTGTAATGCAAGGCAAGACAAGGATGCGTGTTGTGCAAGATCCTTTTGGTGTAGCGTACAACACAAGACATTAATAAAATTAAAAAGAATATTATTTATAAAATCTTGGGCTGTTACATTCTACCCCCCTTAAAATGAATTTCGCCCTCGAAATTCGTCGGGGTTATAAATGGTTTACTATTTGAAAGTTTCTTTAATAGAAACCCACATCGTAAAAGGGAATACCAAAACTTGGCTTTAAAAACTAAAGTATGAAATGTAACGATTACCCAAATAAACTATTCACTAGGTTTCCACATAGGTGGAAGAGAAATCTAACCATCATGTTCTGATGGAGAGTGGTAGAGAACATGGCTATGGAAAATCCAGTAATCACAAATCCATAAATTTGTGACGATCTAAGGTACCATCTGATTCATCAGGTATAAGATCACTAGGACAACATTTTTGGTTTTCAAGATCATTTCCCTAAAGTTGAAAATTTGAATTAGAATAAATACTTACTTTATTTTGGTACAATCTCACTGTTGTTCGTGCCTTGAACAATTTCCACTTCATCTCTTAAATAAATGAAGTTGAATTTGTTATTCGTGAAGTGTTAGCAGATCATGTGATAGAATGAAGGGTCATTCCATCTGTCTCAAACAAAAGGTTAGCAAAAATTATATGCATAAATCAATCTATAGTGAGACTAATCATATATGGTTCCTAAAATGGACTTATAATTCATATATCATACTGCTTAATATAATAAAACTAGTTTCTACTAAACAGGGACTTCCTGTAGGCCAGTGGTAGGCGATAAAGGCCAGTCGCACTTCGGTTGTGGGTTCGATTCCTACAGCCTTGTCCGAAGCGATGGGCTGTCGCCCGTCCTGCAGGTTGTCCTTTTTATAAAACTATATTACTATAACATCCCATCAATAATATCGAAAAAACTTCTATCCTTAAACAATACTAACTTATGTCCAACATAATCCATTCCAATCTTTAGGCTTATCCATAATACTGCAGTCCATTCTCATAACATAGTGAAAACGATTACCAGAGATTTAATACCATCGTTGATCCCCATATATCATAAGATATATCTTGTTGGTCACATTCCAAACATTCAAAGGCCTTAATCTTGTACTATCTTGAATACCCATTGAACCTTAGTGAAAACTTGAATGCAGTTAAAAGTTAACACTTTTCACATACCGAAATCCTCAAAATTCTATATACTCAAACCATGATATCACTTAGTCCTTATATCAATCATGAGCTCATGAATACTATCAAACATTTAATTTTCTCCTTATCCCTTCATTATGCGCATATCATCTACATTCCAAAAAATATCTGAATAACCTTTCATGGATACTGGTAACATTAATCATACACTTTCAAAACACAAGGAAAGACAACAGTGTAACAATCCATAGATGTCTCTTTATTCCAAAATTACACATGATAAACATGTAATCATTCCACTACATTCTAAAACCATTGACCGAGCTTGAAAAATTCTTTCATCTCACATATCATTTGTAGTATCTTCATCATCATCCACATAAATACTACCCATATGACCATACTGATTCTCTTCATGAGTCTTTCCCTTAGGGCATTTGTTTTCATAATGCCCATACATTCCACATTTAAAACACTTAACCATTTTTGATGTCGTAGCATTACCATTATCCTCATCCATGGTGTTAACCGACCCTTTTCCTTTGCACTTACTTGCTTTGTGTCCTTCTTTTCCACACCCAAAGCATCTTCCAGTTCCCTTGAAACATTCTCCTTGATGCCTCTTCCCACATGATTTACATAGGGGAAATTGAACTTTCTTTCCTCTATGATCATCATGAAACTCCATCTTTCTCTTATTAGTCGAGTCAGGAAACTTACCAAATTTTACTTTATTGATCATATTATGAGATTGCTGATTCGACATAATAATGATGTTTGGACTTCCAAATCCCATTTCATTTGGTTGCTCATGAAGAATATCATTCCATTGTCCATCATATCCTCCATTATTGTGAATCATCTTGTTTCCAGCCATTTTCTAAAACCCAAACAGAATAGTGTTAGATGCAAAAATCATAATAAAGGGGGAGTAACTAAAATATCTATCATCTTTGGTTTAATCTAATATCGTTACCATAGTTCTAGAACTATATCCTATACGTATACTTATCCTTAGGGGCATCCCTAGACATACCTTAGAAATATCTCTAGGGATCTCACTAACGTTTTCGCATCCTAGTTTCCAAAGGTTGACTAAACCTTTCCTCTGATACCAACTGTAGAGACCCGTATCTTGACGTACATGGACATTACATTACTTTTGCGGAATACTTAGTACATAACAAAAACACACACACAAGGATCGTAATAGTTTAGTGTCTTTGGAAACTCGGAACGTAATCTTCTAATCGTGGTGAAAGATCTTCAATATCTCCCATAAAGATCTTCCCTTAGTTTTTACCTAAAACCTTTCTTTATATCCTGGGGAAAATAAAACATAAAAGGGTGAGCTCAAATGCTCAGTAAGGGTAAACAAAAGAAAAAATCAATCACATCATATTTCATAAGAACATAACTTTTGGAAATCTTAACCTGCAAAAGAGCTCATAATATCATATCATGGGATAAATCATAGAAGTGAAAATGAGATCCCCATAATCATAACATAAAACTTGAAACTTTGTGGCATGCACACATAATCATGGAAAATCATTTCTTGTTAGTCATGACTCATTGCCAAGACTATCTTAGTGGACAAAGTCCCTTTCTGAACCGAGTTCACTCCTCGTTTCAGTCCTGTATCACTGAACCGAAATAACCTTCCGTTCCAGCCATGTCTATCTCATGAGATATAAAGTCTTTACCCAATGCATTGGAGGGAGATATAGGTCCCACCCATCTCATAATGAATCCTTTCTTATGTGTGCCACATAATCATAAAACATACATCATTGCATAACACATGTAACAAAAATGGGATTCTTGAAACATCATGACATCATAAATCAATTCATATAAGATAAAGGAATTCATAAACATAATTCCATCACAACATAGTCAAATCAATGTAAAAATATGGATAGAAACAAAACCCTTTATTATCTTAGATGGAAAATAATTTTGATAAAACACTTGAATTGAATTCTTGAGGAAAATATCCTTTCTTCTTCAAAATCAATTTCTTTTCACAAAACATCATGCAATTTTAAAAGAAAGAGATTTTATTGAAAATAGTCATGAAATCTTTTAGAGGAAGCTTCATGAAAATAAGGCTTTATAAAACAGTAGAAATCCGTTCGTGCCGTATAAGTTAAAAAAACATTCTTCGTACTTTTGTCGGAAAAGTCAAAAAGTACCTCGTATGACAAAAGATTCCTTTCATAGATATTACAAAAAACTCACCGAAGGGTAAAAATGGATTTAAAAAAATTGTAGGTGGATTGAAATAATATTACATATTGATGAAACATGGATGTGGATGATAAAATACACCCCATTAAATACTTACGAATAAACAATCTCGGATAAAAATGAGATTGTGATATTTCCCTTACCTTAGGTCCGATTTGCTTCGTATGTGTCCGAACCTCCTGTATAATGATTTAAATAATGTCATTGACTTATTACAGAATCATATTCATTTTTATGATATCATATATGGTTCACTTATGACTTTATATTACCCGTTCTTTTGTAAATTCTATGTTAAAGAAGCGTTTTGGGTAAAATCGTTTCATTTATCGTAGGTGTTTTGACTTGTTGTTATTGACATTATTATTACTTATATCATGATTTACTTACTTCCAGAATATAAAATATGATTTATATATCATATATATTCAGTATATATATATATAATATATAGATAAATGAAATGAAAAACACCGCTCATGGAGACGGTAGTCCGTACGTACGCATGAGCGCTGTTTTACTTTCCTTATTGTCTTGAAATGGAAGTAAGTAGATGACATACATATATATATACATAAATCCAGTAGCTTTATAATGTCATATATTTCATTATTATTTCTTATATATACTTTATAATCATTCTTAAATTGGTTAACATGGAGAATGAATCTCATCGCGTCGTGGAGACGGTATTCCGTACGTACGCACGAGCGATGATATCGTTCCCATGGTCGTGGAATTGTGTTTAAGTGTATGTATACTATTTCAGTATCAATATCACTTTATAATAATCATATATAGTTACTCATTACACCTTTATACCCATCCTATTAAGGTGGTGGCGGAAAATAGATTACACCACGGCGTGGAGACGGTATTCCGTACGTACGCACGCACGGTGATTTCTTTTTCCGTAGGATGGATAGATGGTGAAATAGGGTTGTTTCATACTTATAATAACATATCAGTATATGAGTGATACTGATGTTATTACTTCATAATGAAACAACCTAAGAAGAAGAAGTGGAAGAAGAAATAAAGATGAAAGAATTGGTAACGGTAATTACCTCTTCTTTGAAGTGCCTCTTTGAGACCTCCTCTTAGGGCACTAAAATTGGTCTTTGAGGAAGACCAGAACCTCTAGGATGTTGCTAGGGAAGTGGAGAAGAGATTTTGGCAGGGGTTGGCCGAGCTTGAGAGCTCAAATTGGTGTGAGGAGGAGGGGGAGGAGGTGTCCTTTTATAGGGGAGGAGAGGGGCACCTTAGGAATTCTTAAAAATATTAATTTATAATAAATCTAACCCCACTTAAAAACCTCCAAAAATGACTCATATTCGAAGCTTAGATGAGATAGGGTTGTAATCTCATCAACCAATCAAATTTAGACATGTTTGGATCTTATTTTAAACCTTATCAATTAGATTTAACTCTAAGTTAAATAATTTGACTCTTACCGTGTCTTTTTTGTTTTCTTTCACTATATGGTTAATACACTTACTATAACATGCCAAACTAACCCCAAATTGTTTATTATTAATATATATATCCTTATCTAAATCATTTGGCCGAACCTTAGATTTTTAGGAATAAAATAACAATTAATAATATAATATTTGATTTAAAAACTATTTTGTGTCAATTTTGACACTATTTGATATATGATTTTTGTGAAAGTCATAACAGAATTAAATGTTCTAACCAAGTTGATTAAATCAACATTAATATATCATAGTAACCTATAAAATTAGTGTAATTCATAAAAATTCTCAAATTACATTTATTTTTGTGTTTATAACATCAATTATGTCAATATTTCATAAATAAGATAATTACTGCATCATCTTTGTGTCATAAATTAATTAAATTATTTGATGTCTAAAATTTACAAATAAAATACCATTATGTAGGAAATCTTTTTAGCTTTCTAATGAATATTTATAGTCGAATTTATCTTATGTATAACCCCATATTAAAAATGATTTACTTATTAAACTTTGATTTTAACTATTTTAACCTTTCTTTAAATAAATTAATAATAAATGTCCTAATCTAATCCAAGTGGGCCTAAATGGTCATATTTTATTCCTAAGTTTGTTTTTGGTCGAATTACACTTGTCCAATAGAATTAGGACATGTGTTAGGGTAATAGTAATATCATATTTACCCTTAGTTACCCTATTTACTATTAGCCGCGGTAAAAAAAGTAAAAAGTTACTATTCACCAAAAAATTATTTTCATCTCATTGAACCACATTTTAGTCCTTGATATTAACCGTGTCTCTCGGATTTTTGAAATTTCATTCACAGAAGCGGTAAAATTAAGTTTTATGAAAAATTCAGTTTTTTAACTACCACTTAGTAGTTTCACTATTCATCAAAAATTGATGTTTTTCAGAACAATGCCAAAATTTCATCCTAAGCTATATTTCATATTCCGAATTCAAAAATGAAGTCTATTTTACCAAATTCATAACATAGAAGTTGCATTAATTAATTTTATAATTAAATCCCGCTGTTAAAACAAATAGCGTGTTTTTAAGAAACAATATCTATCAAAAGATTGACACTTGATTATGTCTGGTTTGAATGTGAAATTACAACCAATGACCAACATTGTATTAAATTGTAAAAATATATTCTAAATATACTTTAAAACCACTCAAATTAATGATTTATCACTATTAATTATTTCGATTAAAAAAGTTGTTTTTAATTATAATTTAGTAATTTTCACTATTCATCAGAATATGAAAGTTATCCGAAAAGTACCAAAATTTCACCTTAGGCTAAATTCGATACTCCGAATCCAAAAATAAAGTTCATTTTGAAAAATAAGATTTACTGGATTTCAAAAAGTGGTTATTACTATTCATAACGGCAAGTTTTAATAATATTTTAATAGCACATCGTTGTTTAGTGAAACTCGGTATTGCGTATTACACACGCTATCGAGAAAGGTCGCGATTGCGTGTAATGCAAGGCAAGACAAGGATGCGTGTTGTGCAAGATCCTTTTGGTGTAGCGTACAACACAAGACATTAATAAAATTAAAAAGAATATTATTTATAAAATCTTGGGCTGTTACACTATAGGATAATCTAGATAAGTGTTTTATATACCCATGTGGTTTACCATGGGATGAAATGTTTGACTTTATTATGAAGAAATATGGATCAATTAATCTTTTCAATGAGTATCATGCACTTAATATAATTATAATCAAGAACATATATCCTTTACCCTATATTAATGACTTGTTTTATTAACTACGATGGGATAAGGACTTCCAAAATATTGAACATAGATATTTATATCCTTAATTAAGAGTGAAAAGTGGGGATATTCCCAAAATAACCTTTTTTATAAGACATGGATATTATGAATTCCTTGTAACTCCATTCATAAAAAAATTCCCCTATCTTTATAGTTATAATGAATATAGTCTATAAAGATTAACTCGATCAATTTTTGGTTTTATTTAAAGATAATACTCTCATATATTTAAATAATATGGAATATCATCATGATGATATGAAGATTCTTCTTAAGAACTTGAGAAAGGATAAACTATACACCAAATTTGGGATGTGTGATTTTTTTCTAAAAAAGTATCATTCTCTGGACATGTAATAAAAAGTGAGGGTATTTGTGGATCCCTTAAATGTAGTTGTAATTAAAGAATGAGATAGACCAACCACTATATCAATGATCTGTAGTTTACTTAAATTGGACAGATACTATTGATGTTTTGTATGCAATTTGATTTTACTATCAAATTCACTAACTAAGTTAACTTATATTGGAGTCAAATTCCTCTTGATATATTAATTTGAGGAAAATTTCAGGGAGATTAAGATAATATAGGCCACTACACCCATATTGACCCTATATCTTAATAGAGAAGGGTTTGTGAAATATGGTGATTCATAAAAAAATTATTGGGATGTGTCCTCATGTAAAATGAAATGGTGGTAGCTTATTCCACATTCAAATTTATGGGTTATGAAAAAAATTACCTAAAACATGTTTTGGGGATATCCGTGGTAATATTTTCATTAAAGATACCGAGGAATTATCTTTTATTGTAAAATTTTTTATATTTGTACTAATCACAAGATCCCAAATTATATATTCATATAGAATGAGTTGAACATATTCCAGCAGAGATGGATGTATTTGATCAATAAATATGATTTCTTAATACAATACCACCCTAGGAAGGTGAGGAAGGTGGATGTTGCCCTGAGGATGAAGGTTCATGATACCTTATCCAAGAAGAGGATTTAAAGAGGCCTTATTCTCATGGATTTGAAAATAATATACCATAAAATAATAAGGTAAGGTGGGAAATCATATCTTTCCCAAATATCCACTCAACCATCCATCCACATGAAGACTAAAGAGGTGTATAATATCGATTTTGAACTATAGAATAAAGTACGAAATTTCCCAATGTTTAATAATAAAAATGTTAGAATTATAACTATTATGAAATTAATTTTTATTCCATTAATAATATAATTGATTTTTTATTAAATTATACATATATAACATCATTATCAATCAATATTTGAAGTAAAAATAAGTATATTGATCTCAAGAATCATTTGAAGGTGGATAACATGAAGAAGGATATGGTAAATTATATATCTCAATTATTTATTTTCCATAAAGTTAAGGATGAATGTAAAAATTATTAGAGGATGATTCAAACATTACCCATACATGCATGGAAATGGGAAAATATCATTGTAGTTTTTTTCATAGGACTTTCAAAGGCATATAAATTCAATAATGACATTAGGTTTTTTTCACCTTTCAAAGTCTACACATTTCATTTTCTTCTGAGTATATTTATAACTCGATCAACATTTAAAGATATACATAACGTAAGTGGTATGGATGGATGGAGGACCAATGTCAATTACATATTATGGATATCTAAGGTTTACCTAAAATTTACAATGAAGTCTATAACATTTATTGGATAGAGAGATGATTTTATCACTATTTATCATCCTTAGACTAATAGTCAATATTAAAGGACTGTTTAAACCCTGTAATATATTTTGAGATCATATTTAATGGATTTCAAAAGAGTTTGAGATAAAAAAAATTTCCCATAAGAGTTGTCATATAAAAACCATTTCAATTATATAATTTTAATTTAACCATATGAGGCTATATATGGGAAGAGATACAAAAACATAACATGTTGGGATGAAGTTGGAGAGAGTAATCTTTTGGGACCAAATATTTTCCAATAAATGTTAGAGAAGATTAAAACTATTTGGCATCACATTAAAAATATTCAAAGTCAATAGAATTGATACAATTATAATCATATGAGTGATTTTGAGATTAAAGTTGAAGATAAGGTATTAATTTGAATTTCACTATGGAAGTGGGTTTTGAGATTTGAGATAAAGGTAAAGTTGATCCTTAGATACATTATCTATTTTTAAATCCTTGATCATCTAAGGATGGTATCTTATCATATTGAATTTCCTATGAACCTATAATAAGTGCACAATATGTTCCATGTATCACTTTTTAGGAAACACATACCTATCCCTTTACATGTATTGAACTCAGAGTTAGTATAACTGGGACATGATCACTCTTATGAGAGAAAATAGATAAAAATATTGTATAATAGAGATAAAGTAATCTTTATCAAGAAAACTCACTTGGTTAATGTTTTTTGTAAGAATAATAAGTTTAAGAAAGAATCATGGGAACCTTACTTTGTAATGGGGAAAAATTATGCGAATTGTTTCATTGTAATTAAGAAATTTAAAGGGTGAAATTATTTTAAAATTGGTAGAATGTTACACCCCAAAATATTAATATGTATTTACAGTTAAATAAATTATATTTGTTAGATATTCGTGATAAATGAAGAATTGAACTAAAACCATAATATATTTTATTGAGATGATATATTACAATGAAATTTATACATTAATAAATAATCTGAAGGCAGTACAAAACATATTTTAAAAAACTATAAGAGAAATATTACCATAAGTAAAAAAACCATTAAAATGAAATAATTATTCTCTTGGTTTCACTTAAATATAATACTTACGATTGAAACTATATAAAGAAGGAAAAATATTAGAAATATAATATAAAATTTGAAAAATTAGTAAATGAACAAGATAAATTATTTTAGATAAGTATGTAAGGATATATAAAGGAATAAAATATGATTATTGGACACATAGTCATCGGATATATGGTTGTTTAATATACTTCCATTCAATATTTATATTTTAACTATGAAAGTTTCATTTAATTAAATATAATTTCACTCACACATAATAAATCCAGGAATGAAATAATAAGATAATAACTAATTATAACATTTTAATATAAATAAATATATTTTCATTATTTATGTGTTATTAATTTTAAATTATTATTTAATTGGTTTTTAGAATTCAAATAGTTTTCCTATTACTAATGAGTAGATAAAATCGAATAGTTAGAGATAAATAATGGGATGTGATAAAATTATTTTTAAAAGGGATAATTTTGTATGAATTTATATTCTTTTTTGGGTATTTTTTGTATTAATAAAATAAATTGATCCCTATTTAAAATATATTTGAATGATATGTATTGTTTTTATATAAGCAAATAAATAAAAATTAATCTAATTATTATTATTTGGTAGGGAATTAGAATAAATTTATTTTATGCTTAAAAATATCTTTTTCTAAAAATTAATTATAGCACATTATATATTCTTATACTAAAATAAAAATTTTCACTCATAAATTTAATATAATAAAATGGATTACATATTTGGCATAACCATTAAAAAGTTATGTAATTTGGGTCATCATGCATTTTTGAAATAAATAATTTCTGTGGTAAAAAATTAAATAAGGTAAAAAAGGAATAAACTGAAATGGCTCACATTTTTTATTATTAAAAGAGTATAAAATCATTATATAAGTCCCTTTTTATATGTGGGATTAAAAAATACATATATCCCAAAAATTTATTTACCCAACTCACCCAACTCCCATGTGATTCCATCATTACCCTGAATTGAACATAAGATTCCAAATTAATCTCCCCCATTTATATATATAAAAGTAATTCTCCACCACCCACTCCAAACCACTTATATACATCAATTATCACCTTAATATATACAAATTTTTCCTATCTTAATTTCATATCCCATATTTTTTATGCATTGTTCATAATAACAAATCCTAGGTCCTTTATTCAGAGAGAAGACATTATGAGGAGTGATCCCATCAAAGTATGTAACATGTTCATATTTATATTTTTCACTTATATTATCATTTAAAATCTTCCTAAATATAATTAGACTATATAATTTTGTTCTAATAACATATTTATTGTTCTAAAAATTTTATATTATAGATATAGAATAATAATTTCTTTTTCATTCATTAGTTATAACATGTTCCTGTTTTGGTCAGTTTATCACCTATATGAATAATGCTTTGATGCTTCCCTAATGAATAATTAAGATAAATTATATTATAGTAATATTTGGTAATAATTATAAATTTATAATATATTTTAATTTTTTAATAATAATATTTATATGTATTTTCTTTAATAAAATCATTTATTATTATTGATTCATTATTCACAAAAGGGATATTTCAACCGCTCTTTATGAACTGTCATTGTAGCATTCATAAAATGATCATCACACATCATAAGTTTATAAAAGAAATTATAAAAACTATGTACATTCTTGAGAATATTAACACATTTAAAGTTATTAAATACCACAACTATCATACCAAATCTGGCATAAAACAAATGAGACAATTAACACATGGATATTAAGTTTTTCAAAAAAATTATTAATAAATGCATAAAAAGAAATTATAAATGAATGGTATAAATTAAAATAAATAAAACATTAATTTTATATAGATTAATAATAATCCTACATTTATTATACATGGAGTTATAGAGCAACTATCTAAGAAGATGTCCAAGGTAAGGGTTTGCTCATCTCAATTTTCATTCTTTGATATATGTTCCATATTCACCACTTGGAAAATTTTATATGGTATATATAATTCCATATGAATTTATTTTACCATAATTTTCATGAAAATTAAGGTATTTAAAAATACATCTAATGTTTAATCTTGCACGGTCTTTTGATTCGAAAGTTACAAAAGTTATAAGGGTTTCCATCCAATCTCACTTTTAAATCAAGACTTTTTATGAATAAATATCCATTAGGGAATTTTTTTTAATATTTTACTATAAAAACACATATATTTTATTCTATTATATCTATCTATGGGTTTTACATCTCTTTATACCATTCCACCATCCATTGGTTTTAAATTTAAACGAATAGCTACCAATAAATGGAGTTGACCTTATATTATTTTTTTGTTTAGGAATATTTATCCTATATGTGCATATTTTTTTATAAATGTATTTATATTTACTTCAATAATTTATTAAGTCCATTTTATATTTACTTTAACTTTCCTTAAAGAATTGTAAAATTAGTCTCTTTTTATGCTTTTCTACAAGGGTCACTTGGACATTGCTTAAAATTATGTGAAGGGAATATCTTTTTAAATATTTTTTCACATAATTTTATTTTAATATTATTTTATCAAATTATTAATATAAATATTATTTTATATGTTTTTTTAATTTTATAAAATACTCTTTATTCACATATTTTTATAAAATATTTCCTTCGAAATAAAAGTTATTAAAAACATAATGGTAGTTTCTTATGATTTTTAAATGCAATTTTATAATCCTATTATTTTTTTTCATAAATATAAATATCCTTTAATGTTTCTTATGATTCACTATATATATTATATAGTGATACTATCCACCTTTTTTCTATGGATGGATGATCATCTTTTATAGAAATATTCATGAAATATCTTTATTTCTAATGTTTTAACTAAGATATGATGGGATTATGAATGTTTTCATATTCATGTGGAACATATATAAATGGTTTATCATAATGTTATGTTTGGGTTCATTATATCCCTATAATGAATTGGGTAATTCTTTATATCTCACGAGATCAGGATAAGACATGGGTGGCTAGTCCAGGTCCAAAATGTTTTGGGAAACAACTTATTATTTAATGTACACTATCTTATGAGTAGGTGGTTAGCCAAGTCTATTATGATATTAATGCATTAATGTTTAACCTTTAAATATTTTATCATTTCATTTTCTGGGTTTTTTTCAAATACTTAGGTTATGCTATGCACCTACATCACGTTCTAACTTCTCATGATTATTGACACAAATTTTCACTACTATGAATTATTTATTATGTTATTCCCAAATATTTAGGTAATTATTCATGATTAAGGATCCATTATTCTTTAGGAATGATTTCCTTATGTTATTAATTGGTACCTTAATTATGTTCTCATACCCACATGATCATCTTATTCTCATTTATGATATTTGAATGATATCTCTTATGTTACCCCATAATAAGAATATGAGATAACCCTTTATTATGAAGAATAATATTAGGTATGATATATATAAAGGTGTATTGTGTGAAGAATATTTATGGACAATATTGAATAATGGTTTTTTAATAATTTGATTTTGTATATAGTATCCAAATAAAATAATCCTTTAGTTTCTAAGGTGTTTTTTTATTGTGAGATATAATGAATAATCATATAAAACGATGTATTACATATTTATGTCATGGTATATTTTTATCAGTTTGTATCAAATAAGGTTTTAGTTTTTTTAGGGATTGGTTTATGAAGAATAATATTATAGAACATTAAACAAACTATGATATAAAAAAAGTGAGGTAGGATAAATATAAAATGTCATAGGTTGAAATTAAGGTGTTAAAATTTATGACATATTTGGATTGATTTTCCTCATCATATGATCACTTACTATGATTATTATTCATCGATACTCATACTAACAATTTTTGTTTTATACTATTATTGGAACTAGAAATAATCTAGTCAAAAATGAGTGTAATAGACATTAAAATGAATTCCCCCAATGGCCAACCAAATAGGATTGGATATGGATTAAAAAATCATATGTCAGTGATCACCTAAATTTCTCAAGAATTAAATTTTAACATGAATCATACTAAAATAACTATCTCTAAGGAATGAATAAATATCCACTGATTTTTATATGTTGAATTTCCTAGCCTCATTTAGTGGGTCTTCTGATCCTCTAATTGTCAAGAAGTGTATTAAAAAAAATATTTTCCATTATCCAGTGCTTGGTGTATGAAAATGTGGTTTTATCCCATTATAATTTTGAAGGAGAGTTAAATAAATTGTGGACTCTCATTATGAATATTAGGTAAGGGTAATATCTAACCATATATTATGGGACGAGTTTAAGTTAACAATTTTCAATAAATATTTTCCTTAATGTCTTCACACTAAAATGGAGAGAGAATTTATTGAGTTGAATTTAAAGGAGGATGGATCCATTAGTTCTTATGATTCAAACTTAATAGGATTTATAAGTCTTGGATTAGATAATATATATGATAGTTTTTTTCCATTGGACCACTCAAGATACGTTTTCAGTAGGCAATTACTATGGTGGGGGGAAACATTATTCAGAATAATTAAGTAATAGTAAATTATTATAGTGAGGAAAGCCATAAGATCTGGTTTGGACTAGTCTAAGGTGTTCTGATGATCTAGTATTGATGTGTGTGTTTGTGAAAAATATTTATATTGGGGTGTTGGTTATGATTTGGGTGCTCATATGATCATTTTGGTATTTTGAGAGCTTTGATGGAAAAATTATAGTAGAATGGAACCAGTGATGTAATTTAAATCAAGTAAATCTCAGTATAAGTCTTAGATATTTGGTATAAATGTTTCTGGTGAATATTTTTCTTAGTCTTGGGAATAATTTAGTGGAAGAATAAATAGAATTATGACAGGATTATCACAATCTTGATATGTATTTATAATCATCACGAGTGGAGATTTGTATTCAAAGAACTAATATGGATTCTATAGATTGAGATACATTATAGTGGGGAGTTTTTAAGGACACACATCCTTATTGTTTGGTGAATTTAGGGGCGGGTATTTGAATATGTTGTCTCAGAGTGGGGTTTGTTTTTAGAATTTGGGTTTGGATTGTAATCCCACGAGTTAATAAATCCATATGGGAAATTTTACATGTGTTTGAGTGTTTTAATGGGATTTCATGACCATTACTTGAAGGACATAGGAGTTGATTGTGGTCTAGAATCAAAATTCTATTCTATGTTGGGAATTATGTTGTAATTGGGGGGGGGGGGGGTCACTATGAAGGTTACTTATAGGATGGTGCTATAATGAAAACAAAGGATTATAAATTGGGTGATACATGAGGGGGGTTGATATGTCAGAACTAAATGGAATTTCACTATGAATGTTCCATTGTGAAGGAGTATTAGGAAGCCCCTAGTTAAAGTGTTGTGTTTTAAGATTCTTGGTCATTCCACTATAGGTTTACGAGGTTTTATTTGTTCTTCCTAGGAGGTGGAATTGCGGTGTGAGTTGAATGGAAACTTCATGACTCATTCGAAGAGGACACGTTCCACCGTGACCCCCTTGTACATGATGCAATGTACCATTAATTAAAAAATATTTTTTAAATTATTTTTCAAGAGATCCCCTACCCCTTTTAGTGGACACTTAAACCAATCCCCAAAAACCAATCTCCCTCTCACTTTTCTCCCTCTCTCTATTTATGTTTTGGGATCCTAGATGTTTTTCTCTTGGATTATTGAAGTTCTATTTGAAAAAGATGTGTAACTATGTAAAGAAAAGGAAATAACTTAGTTATCTCATAATATTTTTTTCATTTCACAACTATTTTTTATAACCATTATTTTAGGGCCTATTTGACTAATTTATCTATTTTAGTTGAATGAGAGAAGATGTATCAAATGAGCTAGATCCTATAAGATAATGTCAGGTGGTTACTTTAACATTTCACTATATAAAGTGTGTGGGTATGTGACATGTTTTTACATGATTATGATTTTGTGTTTGGATTTTTAAAAATTGTAAAATTTAGTTTTGAGGCATGTGATAGGATATGGTATAGCCTATTAGGTGTGAATTGGGTGTGCCACAAATGGTTAAGTGATTTTAAAGTGTCTCTATATACAAGTTAGTAAGGGGATAGATCTGTCGTTCTATATAAAATACCAAAAAGTGTTTTAGAATCTTGAAATTGATTATGAATGGATTATATTAAGCAAGTATAAATGTGTTTATGGTATCTAATTCGACAAGGTCCTTAGGTGGTGGTTTCAAAATGTGAATTGATTTTAGTATCAAGTGGGAAGTGAGACAAGCATGCATTAAGGAAACGAAAAATAATTTTTAGGGGTAGATTGATGGTAATTTGGTTCTTTTTGGTTTAAATCCTGTCTTTCAAGAGAGGATATGGTTGTGTAAGGTCTTGGTCCTTAGATGTTTCCATGTATAGTGTATTTGGTGAATATTTTTAAAGTTTATGTTAGGGATTCATCCTTGAGTAGGTCGATGTGTGAGATTTTTTGATTAATCATTATTCTGGAGGCATTTTGTATTATATTTTAATAGATTATAACATTATGACCTATTACTTTTCATATTTTGGGTGTTAGAGTTGTCAAAAGGCAATTATAGGAAGAATGATGTTTTTGGAGAATAGAATTCATCTAAATGGAAGATGTTATGGAGTGGCCTTGGGTTTCATGCCATGGAGTGTTTGATGGAAGAAAAAGAAATTTACACATTATAGTGTGTTTCACCATGAATGGTTGAGTGATGACATGCTTCTTATGTTAGGTGTGGGGTGTATCCTATAAGAATTAGGTGATATGATATTTTGAGGAAGGAGTTAGTCACAACATGAATAGAATTGGTCACTATATGAAGGAAATTGAAGGATATTTTAGTAAAGTTAAATCCGTTATATATTTTTTGAAACTATAAAATATATATTATTACTCCATCTTATTTATTCGTTAATCATAAGTATTGATTTTACACGTTTTTTGTTATAGAATGAGGGTTTTTTTCATAATTTGAATAGATTTGAGTAATTTGTTTTAATTTTGATGTGTTTCCATTGTAAAAATATAACTTGTGTTATTAAATGAATCCTTTGGTGACTAACTTCATGGTTCTTTTTTTGGGCATCGTTATGCCATAGTGATTATGTTACACTCAAAATTAGTTTGTGGTTTCACCATTTTTTAGGGGACCATTCATTGCGGTGTGACCAATTTGGTTCCACCATGAACTCCTCTAATTATATTGAAATTTAAATAGTTTAATATTATTTTAATGTATCATATAAGGTATATTTTGGTTTTATATTCATAGATTATTTCAATATCACCTCATCAAATTGCCGACAAGATCTATCACATCTTGATTTTAAAAGTTTCTAATGTTAGTATAAATTTGGAATCCCACCCAAATTATTTTATATTCATTTATTTTTTTAAATCCAAAATATATAAAGATGTGTATTTGGATACCCTTGAGTTCCCTTTTATTTGATTTATCCCTCAAATTGGATAGATAAACCATTTGTGATCCGATGTAAGTTTTTATCCTTTATTTTTGGTTATTTCCCCATAATTATTATTAGGGATTATATGGAAGTGGGTTGTATTTGAAATTATTATCCTTAGATTATGGTATTGAGTGATTTTTCAAAGCTCTATATTATTGAGATTTTCTGTATTTATTATTGTATTTGTGATCACACTCCTCTCTTTGTTCTTGTGTAATGGTTGTGGAGCTTCGGTTGAGGTAGGGGACATAAGGCCTTTCCTGGTTTATTTGGTGTATATTATGGATGTTTTATTACATTTATTTATTTTAGTGGATGGTAATAATTAAGATATTGAAGATAATTAATTTGACTATTGTAAGGGGAAGGGTGATTCACATGCCTTTTACATGATTTTATGTTATTTATAGTGATTGATGAATGTCCGATGTTTCTGTTGAGAGTTTCTATTTTCTGATATGATATGTATATGAATTGATAATAATGTTGTGTTTGGGTCATGATTCATAAAATAATAATCATTTAAAAATGGTAATGAATCAGTAGTGTGAAACCTAGAATTTTTATATTGCTTCTCATGCAAGAGATGTTGGATTAATATGATGGTTTTTAAAAAAAATAAATTAATTAAGTAATTTTTGATGATATTGGATATTGGGTAATACTATTATTCATGATATTATTTATATGAATTGTTTGCTATATAATTAGTGGAATGGATGGTTTTCGTGGAAAAGGAGGTTTTGTGTGGCTGTTGTGGAGGCTATTGGAATGTGATGTGTTTTTGTTGTTGTGGGGATGATTTTGGTTTATGTGGGGTTATTTTATAGATTCTAGATGTTATGAAACATTGATAGACAAAATGAAATATGGGTGGTAATAATATATATGGTAATAGTTATGGGTAGTAATTTTATAAGCAGTGGCTAAAAAGAAACTTTTAATGATTGAAATGAATGTGTAATGGCTAATATGAATGTTTGTGATGGATAAGGAATGAATTATAATTAAATATAGATAAATGAATGATATAATAAATATATCATAGTTGGTAAAATGGTATATATAAAGAAAGATAATGATAGTTATTAATCGGAAACCATGAGTGTTTCTATGGATATTTTGTTTGTATGGTGGTGATGGTTTATGTTATAGATATCGAAGAAATTGTTGGTTAATGGCGGTAAAGATGCAATGATAGTTACATGATTTAGAAGAACCCATTTAATATTAAACATTGGGTTTTTATTATGTGTGCATATAATATATGTTATATTTTTATTGTGATTTTTTATACACAAAAACTAAGTTGAACTACCTTATTGATGCCCATATGTTTTGGGTTCAGAGTGTTTTACCCAACATATAGGTTATAAAGATAACAAATGTATAACTACCCCCACTTTCCTAATCGCCCTTACTAGTGTAGTAAAATCTATGATGGATCGTGGTTCATATATACATACAACATATAAAGGATTTGGGTTTTAGTATATAATATACCAAGAGAGATGGTTATGTCATTGTGATGGTGATATATAGCAGAGAACGTGAATGGTAGGAGGATGTCATGAGGTTTATGTTACTCATGTTCAAAATACCCTATTTTGATAAGGCTATGATGTGTGGTAACTGTATGTAATGTGGTGGTGTATATATGATGATGATGGGATATGATGTGCAATGGAACAACTGCATAAGAGATGGAAGCACATGCTGTTTTTTATTTGTGTGTGAGAGAGAAAAAATTGTTGATGAGTGGTAAGATGGAACCTTATTTCAATATTAGATTGATATTTTGTTATTATAATTGGATAAAATATTTTTTGGAGTGATAATTGGTGATTTTGGGTGATATTTGACCTGTTTTAGTTGCATGTTGGCTTTTCAATTTATTCATTAAATCATTAGTATTACTCTTCAAATTTTCATGAGAGGTCTTGAGAAGGACCCTAATGATTATACATGTATGAAAACACACACACACACACAGATATATATATATATATAAATATTTTTTAGGTTTCTAGGATGGATTCAATGATGGCGTTGGACATCACTAGATTGGGGCTTAGAGAAGTTATCATATTCACTACTATAGGATCATTATCTTCATATTCATGAAATTTTAATATAATTATATTCATATTGGAATATTTTTTTCATTTATATTATTGAGTTTCTTGGTATTTTTCCTTATATGTTACTAGGATTGTGGGGATAATTTCTCCTATTTTTCTGCTTCATACCATCAGTTCTAGTTTCCAACATGTGGGCTTTTGGAGATTGGATTTGGGAGTAACTCTTAGCTTCTCTATAGTCCCATTAGGGGTTATAAGTGCTTGTAGGTTGTGAAATGTGGTATTAGAGATATGGATAAGAGTTATAATGGGTTTGGGGTTAGGAATTGGTCAATATTTCTTGGGTTTGGTAAGGAAATGAAATTATTTTAACCGAGCGTGTCATGTAGAAAAGGAGGTTATCTAGGAAATAAGTAAATATAGCCCCCTATATTCCAATGCAATGACCTTAATCTTATTGAAAACCCTATGTGATGTTATACTGATTTAATGGTAAATACCTAGGTAAGGTACATGCATTATAATTACTCATGATGGTGTTTGGATTGGGTCTTATATTGGGTAAATTTGTAATGAATCAAATTAAATTATCTTAAATGGATTCTATGCTACTGGTATTGGGCGTTTCATTTCATGATATAAATGATATATCTTGGTCATAATTTACACGTGGTTCATATTTTCAAGATGTATCATGATGATCCATTTGATAATATGAGGGGTGTCCTAGATAATGGAGACTAGTATTGGATTTGGATGTTAATTGAGTTCCAGTAGCAAGGATTATTGAAGAGGTATGGAAATATCTCTAATTTAAAGAAGGAGGTATGGTTTAAGGAAAAATATATTTATTTTTTGATCTATTATAGGATGGATTATTTTTTCCCACTAGTTATTATTCATATTAGAGGGAATTCACACCAATGATGGATTATATTCCTTTAAGAGTATAATGAGGTAGTGGTTTTATGGGATGACTTATAGAATCATTTATGTAAATATTTACTCTCATCGATGATATATGCATAGATGGGGTAGGATTTTCTCTCCCTATAGTATGGAAGTCCATGTGTGTAAAATATTATGATCCAATTTAAAGACCTTCTTTTTTTCCATTGATCTTTTTCCAGAAGAAGAGTCCAAAGAACGTCATTTTATTGAGGTGTTTTATCTATTTATTTAGTACGCGATTACCCGATTTCTACTACCTATGTATCTTGAGGTATTAAACAAGGAATATGTAATCTGGAGGGTGAATTATTAATCGGAATCACCTTGATAGGGGTGAGTATAGAATATCCCTTGGATGAGGGCTGCATATGGAGGATCTTTAATATCATAATAGTTGAGGTTTTAAACAGAATAGAGTTATCCTTAATAGCCTTCATCACAATTTTTTGGTGTTGATAGTTCTCATTCATTCACTTAAATCTCCATGATTATTTGATTTTCTTATAGAGGTAATAATCATTATTTATTTTAGTGCTTAAAAATTCTCAACTAATATCATAGTTTAGGTGGTTGGTTTCCATTGGATACTCAACAATATTTTCTTTAGAGGCCTTATTCAAAATAGTGTCGATGTTATTTCATTTAACTGTTTAGAGTTGGAGGAGGAAAATGTTAGTCTCATGATGTCCTCTATTTAAAGGGACATGTGGTTGAGCATGGTTAAGGAGGTAATATTATGTTGGGTTTTTTAATGTGGAGGATATGGCATGGCCAGTTACACACCATAGAGATACCAAATCTTAGAGGACAAGAGATTGTCCCAGGATCCATCTATTTATATTCTACCATGGATTTTTTTTGACTATGTATATTTTATCACCTTCCTTGTACTCATCTTAGTCCATTCCTTGGGAATAATGGTTGAGATGCTTCTAGTTACCTTGGTGTAGAATACATTTATTAGAGTTCAATCATGTTTTCATGATGTGCGTTGAGGTTGTGAGCTGGTAATGGGGTAACATATGTATTTTGGGGAGTTTATTTTTCTAAATATACAACCATATGATTTCATACATAGCATGTATTGGTCGTATTCCATGCTTGTGGTTATAGAACACATTTATAAGAGAGTAAAATTATAAAATGCGAATGACTATATTGCAATGTTTTTTGGTGAGAGGGATAATCATATGGGCCATATGCATTAATGGACTCTTTTATTGTAGATAGAGTATTTTATATTGGGTTTATTTTTAGGTTTGGTCTATAGAAACCCAATATTTTCATACATATATATTATATCTTAGTAGATGAATATTCATTTCATTTTTCAAAAAACATGCATGATGACCATAAATGTTTAGTGTATTTGAAGATTAGATATATAATATTTATATTTCATGAAATATATTCAACATATCCCATACATTTATTCCAATTTAGTACTATTAATATACATACCATTCTAAAACCCCTTTTTCAAAACATTGGGAATGGAAAAATAAGAAAGGGTCTGCTCAAATGCTCAGTAAGGGTAAACATGGGAGATATCCATCGATGATCATGTGAAAGAATAAGGTAAGAATATGGGTATGAGATCATGAATATAATTTATAAATTTGATACCCAATCTCTCATGTACCATAATCATGAAACATGGTAAAAAATTATCATTTCATATGAAAGTAATAATAAGAGTGAGAAATCATCATAACTCAATCGTGAACCATAAGTTCATGTCATATATGTATGGCACCATCATAAGTTTAGAAAACATTTAATATTTCATGTTTGAATATAAATAACATCAAATCATAATGGATTATGAATAAAACCTATTTTACATTTTTAATTAATCACATTTACTAGTTTCCCATAATAGATCAAGCACATCAGTTTGTTTCCCATAATGGATCAATAACACCGAATTCTTTCTCATAATTATATCAGTGAATATAAAAAGTTACCCATTGTATTAGAGTGATATATAATTATGATACCACCCATCACATATTGAGAATAATATTTATGTGTTCCAAAAAATCATAAATCATTCATCATATCATCACCCATGAAAAATAAATGGATTTCATAAACATTTCATCATATCAAATTATATGGAAAAAATAGGTTCCGTAAAAATTTCATCAATTCATCATATCATTAACCATGGAAAAGGGAATAGTTTCATAAAAATATTTTCATAACAATAATAATCAATAAAAAGAAATAATAAATATGGTATAATTCGATCATATCCATAGAAAATATTAAGTAACATTAAATAATTTTATCTTTGATGAAAAATGATTTTGAAAGATCACTTGAAACATTTATTAAGGAAAATATACATTCCACTTAGAAATAAATTATTTTAAATATAAAATTTAACCAAATATTAAGAAATAATTTTATTTTAAGATAACCACGTAAACTTTTAAATTAATATTTAAATTATCAAGATTTCATGACATCGGGAAATACCATTCATATCATATACATTAAAATAATGATTCCTTTCACATTTTTTGTAAAAAGTAAAAATTTATTTGTTTTGGAAAGTGACAAGAATATTCATTTTAGTTATTTAAAGGTAAAACAATGGTAAAAATTTATTTTAACAATCATATTATAAAATTAAAAACATTTTTAAAAACATTTTATAAAACATCCACAAAGAAGAGAAAACATTTTCGAGATAAGTGAGAAATAAAATCAACTTTCCTTAAAAATATTATTTTGGACTTTTTTCCTAAAGAGTGGAAAATCAATGGAAAATTTTCATTATAAATAAATAAATATATTAGAATAAAACTGGAGAGTTTTATTATAGATATATCATAATATTTCATCATCGAAATCCTAATCATAAAAAATCTTGATAAACAATGAGATTGTATCATAAAACCCTTACAACATTGATAAATTTTGAATAATAATCCCCATGAAAGAAGGAAACTTAAATGGATATGTAAATCCACAGAAATTTAATACTAAAAAAATAAAATAAATTCATGGGATATATATACATCACATAAAATAAATAAGTAGTGAATATAACATGTGTCCCCCAAAATAAAAGTGAGACAAAAATCCATTAACTCAAGACTTGACTTATTCATAAAACATTAAACCTCTTGTATAACAAATATCATTTTATTATATATATATATATATTATAACCGTAATCATATTTATTATACCATATATGATTTACTTATAAAATTTTATCCCCCATTCATTAATAATTCTTTGTTAAATAACTGTTTCGGGTGATAAATGCTTTATTTCTCATGTATGTTTTGGTTTGGCAGTTTCAGTCCATGTACATTGATAATGTAAAAATCATATATATAATTTTAACCATTATATAGATATCATATATATTAATTATATTCAAATTTATAGTCATGTATAAAACTTATAGATAGAAAAATGAATTACACCATTCGTGGGGAAGGTAAGCTGTACATATGCATGGACTATGTTTCATGTTTTTTCAATGATATAAAAATAGAGGTAAATAATAATTAACAATTAAAAAATAATTAATATATAAAATATATCATATATATTTGTTAAATATATCCTTATTACCATCCATGAAAACATAAAATAAAAAATGTATCACATCACTTCGTGGAGGCGGTAATCCACACGTATGAATAAGAGATGTTATTTTTTTCTGACATATTAGAAGGTATAAAGGTAGATGTATTATTAAAATTCACTAAATATATAGATTTAATAAATTTGATATATGAAAATTAAATACATAATTATATCCAGCTGTGATAGAAGGTTATGAAAAACTAATTACATCTACTCACGAGGCGGTAGTCCACCGTACACATGATCGACGGTTTAATTCCCCATTTGATGAGGGAGGAGATGAATGTAGGTTGTGAAATTAAGATGATAACATATAATTATATATTATATACTTATTATATTATTTTATAATAATTTAATAATATTTTAAGGAGGTGGAAGAAGAAATAGAACTGAAACGATCGGTTAAGAATGATACCTCTTATTTAGAAAAACTCTTTCGGTTTCCAAAGTAAATCTTCAATAGAATAATTTTATGATCAAACAAGGGATTATATGTCATTTGAAGAGATTTATTTAATGTATTTGGTTATTTATTGGAAAAAAAAGTATTTTTATGATTTAATAGGTGAGGAAAATGGGGGATCATTTATAATTGATGTGAGTGTCACAGTTGTAAATTTTCAATGTTTTATGATAATAAAATGTTAATTTATTGGTCACAAGGCTATTAAATTTCTCATTATTGAACCTTATATGGAAAAATTTCTAAATATTTCCCTAAAATATGAATTTTTCAAATTTTTTAGTTATTTAAACCTTATATTTTCAGTTAGACCCTCCGTAAACCTATTTTAACCTTAATTGTGAAAATTAATTTTTACTCTTCTTACTATTAATTATGACCAAAAATTACGTTAACCATACTATATAATATTTATTATGTTTATAAAAAATATTTATTCCATCTAACCTAATCAAATTCATATATGTGGTATAATTCAATTTAAAATTAAACTCATAGATGTGATGAACAAGTGGTTTTCCAAATAAAAATTTTCATAAGTATAAAATGTTTTTATTTAAAATTTGGTGATAAAGCGTATTTAAATTATTTAAATTTTATTAATTGTAGTATAATTGTACAAATGTTACTTTTAAAACCAATTTAATAAAAAATATAACATTATAAATTCATTAAATATAATGGAAGTTTTTATAAAAAATCCGTATTTTCAGTATTCATTGAAAAATTAATCCTTTCAAGAAATTATAAAAAATTCACCATAAGATAACATTTAAATGTTTATATAATAAATAAAGATAATTTTTTAAATAAATTTTGTAATAGTTTACTTTTCTTCATATAAAATATAAAAAATCTTTTTGAGGAAAATTATATTTTTGAAGCATATAATGACTTTACTAAAAATGTACTTTATCTTTATATTTTATTGATATTAAAATATTTTACTGAATTTTCCAATTGTTTTTTTACTATTCATACCTCCAAGTTTAAAATTCAGGTTATAGTAGTCATGTTTAAAAATAAATATTAAAAGTATAGTGTCATTCGTTAAAACATGGTGTTTTATGTAACACATACTATCAAATAAATTATATTTATTTGATTTTTTTCATATGATATTGGGGTTATACATTATACCACCCTTAAAATGATTTTCTAAATTTAAATTTCAACAATTTGATACAAAAAATTGAGGATACTTCTACCTAATGATATACTATGGTTCTCATGTAGCATCCTCAAGTAAGTGGTTTTTTGATAAAACATTTACCAGGTGAGTGGTAATTTTTCAATGAACTTTTTTTATACTATCCAAATTCAACACAGATTGTCCTTAATAAGAAATATCATGGTCCAGTGATATATCCTCTAAGTTTAGTACATGCGATGGATTAGGGAAACACTTCCTTAGGAGTGATACATGGAATACATCATGAACCCAAGAGAGGTGTAGTGGAACTTCAAAGTGATAAGCCAACATCCCTAATCGATCAAGAATACAGAAAGAGATAATATACCTAGGTATAATCATTACATTATTACTAAATCTCATAACCTTATTCTATATATAAATACATAGAAGTTCCTTTTCACCAAATTCTAATTCAAGATCACACCCATGATTGCCACTAAAATATTTTTTGTCAAATTTGAGCTTCTATGATGTGCTGCTAGATGGTTCTAAATCTAAATACCATTTACTATTCCATATCATGTCCAAATTATTTTCATTCAAAAACATTATCCCTGAATGTTGTATTTATACACATCTTTATATAGGGGGATTATTAAGAAGCCATATAAATGATCGAGGGAAATATATTGTTTTAATAATATTCTAGTAAAGGAAGTTATTGATCCAAACCACATTTGAAATACATAGAACAGGATCCCAGTATAACCTATAGAGTTTTAATTGATCAATTTTTCTAAAAATCCTTCTATGTTTGATATGCATTTCTAAAAATAAATTATATATATCGAGCTTGTGGAATATTTTTCCATAGCATCAAGGTAAACATCATATCCTGATTAGATACAATAGAATGTCATTCTACATGAAAACTTGAAACTTCCTTATTATATATTTTAGAATTTTGATCAAGATATAAATGATATTTGATATCAATGAAGTGTGTTGACTTCATAAGGTGATTAAATATAACCCATATAACATTATCTATTTCAGATATTTTTAGGTTACCAATAAAAAACCAAGGTTATGTTTTCCCATTTCCATTTTAGTATGGGTAATAGTTGTAACATATCCTTATAATTTTGTCTCTCAAGATTAAATTAATGACATAACATGTACTAAGATACATGCATTGGAATATATAACTTCATGAAATCCCACAAAAATTCTCTTCTATATTTTTATAAATATTTATACATATAAGATTAATAGAGAATGAAGAACTATGAAATTCCTCTAATAGAACCTTCTTTACATCTGGTATGGATGAAACACATACATGGTTCCTAAACCATATCTTTCTATCATAATCAAGGTTAAAATCAGGAATATTTTGGACCTTCTCTATATTTCTACATCTTCCTTTTGCACCACTTTAACCATTACTTAGATATATAGTTGAACACAAATTTGATAAAGATAATATTTCTACCCTTCATTTAAGATATCTAGATCTATCCTTTTGAAAATCCGAAAATACTGGATATTTTTTTTATCTAAAACATTGATAATCTATCATGATCCTTTTGAAAAAAATCATCGACTACCATTTTTCCCTTCCTGGGGTGATAATGTATTGAGTAGTCATAATCATTGATTAGAACAAACCATCTTCTCTGGCGCATATTCAACTCTTGCTATGGGAATATATAAATTTATATTTTATTATTAGTATATATATCACACCTTTCTTTATAAAGATAATTCCTTCATATCTTTAATGAAAAAAAAATTCTTCTAATTCCAAATCATGATTTGGGAATTTTTTCTCATGAACATTCAATTTTCACAAGAAATAATCTATCACTATATCATTGTATATGAGGATGCATCCTAGTAACTTCTTTAATGCATCACTATAGATTAAAACCCTTCTATTTTGTAGGGTAATTTTATCATATGTTCACCGACTAACCTTCTATTTAGTTCTTAAAATTTTTATTCTCATTTATTTTTCCAATGAAACTTTACCCCCATCCAAGTTAATTTAGTGAATGGATTAGATATTATTGAGAAATTATCCATAAACCATATATAATATCCATATAACCAAGATAAATATAGATCATAGTCATAGTGGTTCATCTGGACTGACGTTTAATGGATTCCATCTTTCATGGATCCACATATATACCATCACTTGTGAATATATATCCCAAAAATGAAAATTTTTGTAGCCTAAATTCAGACATGATAAATTTTTCATATAATATCTTCTTCCTTAGGGTCTTTGACACAACCTCAGGTGATCTTCATTTCCTTCCATTCACTTTGAGTATATAAAAATATCATCAATAAATACTACCAAAAACTGATAATGGTAATATCTAATGACCTATTCATTAAATCCATTAAGATATAAGTGGAATTAAAAAGATGAAATGGAATCACTATATAATCATAGTGTCTATACCTTTTATATAATGTCCAATTGGGTATATCCTCTTTCTTGACCCTAAATTGTTGATATCCATAAAAATATGAATCTTGGAATAGTATTGAGCTACAAACAGTTGATCACACAAGTCATAAATATGGGGTAGAGGATACTTGTTATTGATTGTGATCTTTTTCAGTTCCTGATAATCAATAAAGAGTCACATCAATCCATACTTGTTCTTAAAAACAATAATAGGTGTATCCGAAGGTGATACATGTGGGTCAACAAATCCATTTTCAAGATTCACTTATAGTTTCTTCTTTAATTCCTATAACTCAATCAGGTCCATTCTATATTAAGAGTTTGAAATAGGCATAACACCAAATATGATTTCTATTGAAAACTCCACTTCATAATTTGGATGAAGACTTGTAAACTATTTAGAAAAAATATATAAAAAATCTTAAAAAATAAGAACATCGTCGAATTTGACCATACCTCGAAGTTTAACATTTAGGTTATAGTAGTCATGTTTAAAAATTAATATTAATAGTATAGTGTCATTCATTAAAACATGGTTTTGTATGTAACACATAATATCAAATAATTTTTATTTATTTGATTTTTTTCATATGATTTTGGGGTTATACATTATACCACCCATAAAATGATTTTCTCAATTTATATTACAAAAACTTGATACAAAAAATTGAGGATACTTATGCCTAATGATATACTATAGTTCTCATGTAGCATCCTCATGTAAGTGGTTTTTCTATAAAACATTAACCAGGTGAGTGGTAATTTTTCAAAGAACATTTTTTCTACTATCCAAAATCAACACAGGTTATCCTTAATATGAAATATCATGCTCCAGTGATATATCCTCTATGTTTAGTACATGTGATGGATTAGGAAAACACTTCCTTAGGAGTGATGCATGGAAAACATCATGAACCCAAGAGAGGTGTGGTGGAAGTTCCAAGTGATAAGCTACCATCCCTAATCGAACAAGAATACCGAAAGAGATAATATACCTTGGGATAAGCATTAATTTATTACTAAATCTCATAACCTTATTCCATATAGAAATACATAAAAGTTTCTTTTCACCAAATTCTTTTTCATGATCACACCCATAATTTTCACTAAAACATTTTTCATCAAATTTGAGCTACTATGACATGCTGCTAGATGGTTCTAAATCTAAATACCATTTACTATTCTATATCATGTCCCAATTATTTCCATTCAAATTTTTCCCCCAGATTTTTGTATTTCTACACTTATTTTTATAGGGGGATTATTAAGAAGCCATATAAATGATCGAGTGAAATCTATCATTGTAAGAATATTCGAGTAGAGGAAGTTGTTGATCCCAACCACATTTGAAATACAGAGAACAAGACCCCAGTATATCCTATAGAGTTTTAATTGATCTATTATACTGACAATCCTTCTATGTATGATATGAATTTCTAAAACTCAATTATATATATCGAGAGTGAGGAATATTTTTCCATAGCATAAAGGTAAACATCATATCCTGATTAGATAAAATAGAATGTCGTACTACATGAAAAAATGAAACTTCTTTAATATATATTTTAGAATTTCGATCAAGATATAAATCATATTTGATATCAATGAAGTGTGTTGACTTCAAAAGGTGATTAAATATAACCCATATAACATTATCTATTTCTGATATTTTTGGGTTTCCAATAAAAAACCAATGTGAGGTTTTCCCATTTCCATTTTAGTATGGTTAATAGTTGTAACATATCCTTATAATTATTTATCTCAGGATTAAATTAATGATACAACATGTACTAAGATACATGCATTGGAATATATCAATTCATTAAATCCCACAAAATACTCTTCTATATTTTTATACATCTTTATACATATATGACTAAAATAGAATGAAGAAATATGAGATTCCTCTAGTAGAACCATCTTTACATCTGGTATGGATGGAACACATACATGGTACCTAAACCATATCATTCTATCATAATGAAGATTAAACTAAGGAATATTTTGGACATTATCTATAGTTTTACATCTTTCTTCTACAACTCTTTAATAATTACTTAGATATATAGTTGAACAAAATTTTGGTAAAGATAATATTTCTCCCCTTCATTTAAGATATCAAGTTCTATCCTTTGAAAATCTGAAAATATTGGATATTTTTTTTATCTAAAACATTGATAATCTATCTTGATCCTTTAGAAAAAATTCATCTACTACATTTTTTTCCTTCCTAGGGTGATAATGCATTGAGTAGTAATAATCATTGATTAGAACGAACCATCTTCTCTGGCGCATATTCAACTCTTTATATGTGAATATATACATTAATATTTTATGATTAGTATATATATCACACCTTTCTTTATAAAGAAAATTCTTTCATATCATTAATTCCAAAAAAATGTAGCTAATTCCAAATCATGATTTGGGATTTTTTTCTCATGTACCTTCAATTTTCAAAATACATAATCTATCACTATATCATTTTATATGAGGATGCATCCTAGTAACTTCTTTAAGGCATTACTATAGATTAAAAACCCTTTTATTTTGTAGGGTAATGTAAGCATATGTTCACTGACTAACCATCTATTTAGTTCTTTAAATTTTTATTCACATTTATTTTTCCAAAGAAACTTTACCCCCATCCAAGTTAATTTAGTGAACGGATTAGATATTATTGAGAAATTATCCATAAATGATCTATAATATCCAGCTAACCAAGATAACTATAGATCTTAGTCATAATGGTTCATCTGGACTGATGTTTAATGGATTCCATCTTTCATGGATTCATATATATACCATCACTTGGGAATATATATCCCAAAAATGAAAAATTTTGTAGCCTAAATTCAGACATGATATATTTTTCAAAAAATATCTTCTTCCTTAGGGTCTTTAAAACAACCTCAGGTGATCTTGATTGCCTTCCATTCTCTTTGATTATATAAATATATTATCTATAAAGACTTCCACAAACTGATAATGGTAATCTCTAATGATATATTCATTAAATCCATTAAGATATAAGTGGAATTAATAAGATGAAATGGAATCACTATATATTCATAGCGTCTATACCTTTTATAGAATGCCATATTGGGTATATCCTCTTTCTTGACCCTAAATTGTTGATATCCATAAAAATACGAATCTTGGAATAGTATTGAGCTAAAACAGTTGATCAAACAAGTCATAAATATGGGGTAGAAGATAATTGTTCTTGATTGTGATCTTTTTCAGTTCCTGATAATCAATACAGAGTCACATTAATCCATACTTGTTCTTAAAAAACAATAATAGGTGTATCCGAAGGTGATACATGTGGGTCAATAAATATATTTTAAAGACTCACTTATAGTTTCTTCTTTAATTCCTACCAGGCAATAAGGTCCATTCAATATTAAGACATTGAAATAGGAATAACACCAAATATGATTTCTATTGAAAACTCCACTTCATAATTTGGTGGAAGACTTGTAAAATCTTCAGAAAAAATATATAAAAAATCTTAAAAAATAAGAATATCATTGATGTTGACTTTTCCCCAACCATTTTACATATAAACATCTTTTTAATATGAATAAATACTCATACAATGGATATGATTTCCCTAAAAAATTCTCATTTATCATCTCACTAATAGATGTTCATAGGTTGGTTTTGAATATAAAATGTGAATTAAATTCCTTGGAAATTGATGTGGTATTTATATAGAGAAAAAAATCCATGACTTATATAAAATAAAATTATACTAGAGGGAGAATAACAACACTTACAGTAATCACATTACCAAAAACTTGAACTGGAGAAAATCACAAACATGCAATGTGATAATTGTACCATTAGATATTTTCACTACCAATTCAACATCTAATTATCTGGCATGGGAATTAACATTTCTAAAAACTTTTCATAATATAATGGAATTTATATAAAAAATATCAAATAAGATAATTCAATATTTAAGCATACCTTTCACCACCATAACATCATTTTTTATCTTCAATCACACAGTAAAACAGAAATGGTCAGCATATACATTAGGAATCTCTGATATGAGTGATAAATCATTTTTTGGATGTATAAATAATGAACCCTTATTTTAAATAATAAAAAACTTAGGTTTAATTTAACACCCCATGATTTCATAGTATGCAATCTTTTCAAAGTAATTCAATAACTTGCGAAACACGCAACACGGAGTTTGAGCGCACCACAACTTACCAAACCAGCCGTTCAAAAAGCCGTTATGAATAGTGTAAAATAAAATTTGAATTTTATATACTCTATAAAATTTTAGAATCCATATTATGTGTTTCTTAGACATAATATGAGAATAAATTCATTTTATCCAGATAAAATAAGAATTTATTAAAAAAATGCAATTTTACTCCCTTTAAATGGAGAACCCTTTTTAAATCCAATATTTGAAACTTTTATATATGAAAATTGAAAAAATATTTTTTTTAGAAAAGGGACATAAAAATTTAGTTTCGATAAATTTTTTTGGTGTTTTTCTGAAAACTTTCATATTTGGGTTAATAATGAAAAATTCAGAATTTTAACTGAAAAAACTTTTTAAATAAAAATAATTTATAGTGTTAAATTATACATTTGAATGTTTTTCAAGTATAATTAGATTATATTTTTATAATTTAATACAATTTAGGTAATTATAAGTAATTTCACAATTAAATTTGACATAAACATATGTCAATCTTTTTATAGTTTTTACTTTTTAAAAATCCCAATTTTTTAGTTTTGACAATGGGAATTAATTTTAAATTAGTAAATGAAAATTATATGTTTTGAATATGGTAAAATAAAATTCCTTTTTTAATTCGTAATATCAAAATTATCTTATGGTGATTTGTTGATATTTTTCTGAAAACTTTCAGTTTTTGATGAATAGTGAAAATACAAAATTTTAATTAAAAAAAACTTTTTTAATAAAAATAAATTATAGTGATAAATTATACTATTGAGTAGTTTTAAAGTATAATTAGATTATATTTTTTACCATTTAATACAATGTTGGTTATTGGATATAATTTCACATTTAAACTAGACATAAACAAGTTTCAATATTTTGATAGTTATTATTTCTTAAAAACACGCTTTTTGTTTTGACAACAGGAATTAATTTTCAATTAATTTATGCCACTTCTGTGTTTTGAATTTGGAAAAATTAATTCCATATTATAAATCAGGAGTTCCAAATTGTGTAAGTAGTTAACTTTTATTTTTAGACATTATTAATAATTACTTCGGTAAATATTTTATTTACCATGGTAAAAAGGTTAATCCGGTAAATTAAGGTAAACAAATAATATTATAATAATACTAAATTACTCTAACATGTGTCCTATTACTATTGGTTGATACATGTCCAACCATGGGCATACTTGGGTTGACTTTGGGACCCCATGGAGCCACATGGGTGTGACAATGACAATTTATATTAAATAATCTAAAGTAAAGAAAAAAATAACAAAAGAAAATATATTTTAGTAAAACAATTATTATATGAGGTTATATAATTGATATATTCGTATATAAATAGTCATTATAAATCTAAAAAGATTTAATACATCATGATATTTTATTTATAATTTTTAGACATAAGATATGTATATTTATATACGAAACAATAATGATGTAGTATTTTCCTTATTAATGAAAGTATCTAATAAATGATATCATAAATATTAAAATAAATATAATTTGAACGTTTTTATTCCACAAAATAATTTTATAGGTTAATAGGATAGGTTTAGGTTTATTATATATTTTTTTTCGAAGTAAATAATGCTATTATGACTTTAACAAAACTAAATTATTAAATAATGTCAAAATTGGCATAATTGAGTTTTTAAAACAAATACTATATTATTGGTTGATATAATATTCCAAAAAGTATAAGTTCAAAAGAGCCTAAATAATATTATATTTTTCATTAATGAACTTATTTAGGTTCTCTTGGTAGTTTATAGTATGTTTATTAACCACATAATATAAAAATACAAAGGGACATGGTAAAAGTCAAACTATTTAACTAAAAGTTAAATCTAAATGATAAAGTTAATATTGTGACCTAAAACTGTATAAAACCTATTGGTTGAAACTATTTCGACCCATAACCAACCTATCCTAGAAAAAAAATCATTTTTTATCCATTATAAAAAGAAAATTATGTTATTATAAAATAATATTTCAAGATTTTCTTAAAGTGACCTTCACCTCTCTTATAAAATAGAACTTCCCCTTCTCTGAATTTCACATCTCCAAAGCCTTTTGGTTCGGCCAAAACCTACCCAAATATAATCCCAGAATCCCTCAATTAATCCTAGAGGCATTACTTTGGTCATAAAGCCAACCTATGGAGCACATTTGATCAAATTGAATGGAGGAACATGAAGAAGAGGTAATAATTTCACTAACCTCTTTCAAGATAATTTCTACTTCCACTTTCTCTTTATTTGTTGTTTCCTTTCTAAAATGATAACTCTAGTATCCTCTATATACTGTAATGTTATTATAAATATTTTATAACCATATTTATTATTCAATCCATCCTATTAATGACATGTCACCAAACGTGTGTACGTACGGCTTGCTGTCTCCATGTCGTGGTATAGTTGTTATTCAAATACATTATTATTTGGATGGGTATAATAATGTTGTATAATTGATCTAAATAAAAAATATAACATGTTAGTGATTCTATATATATGATATACCATCTATTTACATATGTTTTTAAATCAAACTAATGATATTTTTGCTTGTCCGTACCTACGGATTAACGTCTCCATGAACGCGATGAGATTCATTTCCTCATCATAACCATTCGAGAATAATTTTCATTTGATGGTTAAAAATAATGTTTAAAGACATAATATCATTATGTATTTAAATCAAATACACCCTATTCATAAAAAACATGGCTCATGTAACCAATCATATAAAGGAAAACGAATCAATTAACACCTGAAATGATGATAATGCTAAAATATTATTAACAATTAAATATTAGAAGATCATATATGATATCATATTAATGTATATGGTTATTGTATAATTTAATAACAATTATTTCAACATTATACAGGTGTTTAACGTACCATCTACCAAGTAAAATAACAAGGTAAGGGTTAATTTCACAATCTCTTTATTATATGAGGTTGTTTTTACGTAAGTATCTACTGGGACCTCTTTATCATCCACATCCGTGTTTTCTTAAAAATATAATTCAAAATTCTTTTTTTGTTTACTAAACTACGGGTTAAAGTCATTTATACCCTTATTTGACCATATATGTTCTGAAAGGAATCATTCCATCATTTTCCAAACAATGTACATTACGACCTTTTCAACCAAATTAAGGTAAGAATGAATTTTTTAACTTATATACGGTGGGTATGGTTATTATCCACCATTATAACATCATTGAAGATTCCATTAAAATCTTATAAGAATATTTTCAAAATAAATGTTTTATTTTATAATTATGTGACTTTAAATGATTTCAAAAAGAAAGAAAGAGATATTTCCATCAAATAGTTTTGATTTCATCTATGTTAACATCCTTTGATGGATTTTATACTTGTTTGAGGTCGATTCATTATGAAAGAAATCTTCCATATTTTATTCATGGTTTTGTGATATGTTTGACTGTGGATGTTTTATTTTTATACCATTCATGGTTTATGGTTATAGTATTGACATTTCGTATGCTAGTTTTAGTACAAATGTTTATGTTATATTTCAACCTTTTTATATGAGGAATGTATTGGACTTTGTAAGTGATAGGTGGAGCCTGCTATAGCTCCTTGGTGCATCAGTAGGTCTAATGAGACAATTAGATGTGGAATTGGCTGAGGCCTTTCCCAATTTTTATATATGGTTTTGGCCGAGGCCTTAATCATTTTTAGACGTCTTGGATGAGGCCTTGACAAGATGTTTCATAATGTTCTTCATTATAAATTCCCTCATTATAAAAATAATATTGATGGTTCATGTGGTTATTTGACTAATAGAATACCCCTGACTATGTTTTATTATGGGACTATTTACACAGCTCATATTCCTGCCATAAAAGTGTTCATGTTTATTATTTGTAAAGGCATGTGTTTTTAATTATTAACAATTCCTAATATTTATGTTATCTTTCGCTGTATTGCATACCCTTACTGAGTGTTTAAGCTTACCCATTTCTTATGTTTCATTTTCACAAGATATGAAGAAGGTAGTTATGAGGGGCTTGCAGGCATAATCTAGGGGGCTTGGATGTTTTTAATGGAATAAATTAGTGTTGTATTTCATTTCAAGTTGTAAAGTTGAACATATGTATGAATATTGTTTCCAATAATACTAAACTGATTGGTATTTCGAGACATGATTTCCTTGTGATCATTCCAATGTTATGTAATAATGCACCGACTCTCGGTAATTGGGGTCAAGGCGTTATAGTTGGTATCAGAGGAAGTTTAGTAAAAACCTTGGAAACTAGATTTAGATAAACTCTGATTAGAGCTCATTACCCTAATATAGACTTTGAGGATTAGTATAGATGTACATTCTAGAGTTTTGGTAATGTAGATATTTTGTGAGTTTTCCAAGCAATACATCCCTTTCTAGACACGAGCAGGTAGAGGCGGCTTTGGCACAGATGTACCTAGGGGTAAAACCCGAAAACACCGCTTTGAGCTAGACTCAAATGTGAAATGGTGCACGACAACGGGCCTTGCTGTACTTTTGATCACAACACTCCTAGGGGATATGATTAGGATAAATATCATTTTCTTCACAAACCATTAATAATGGTTTATGAGTATATAATTCCCCAGAGAAAACATTTTTATGATTATGAATTATATCCATAAACTGCACAATTTATGTTATGTATTTTACATGTTTGGAATTATTCATTTCTATTCATAAACTGACCTACTGTATGCCATTGTTTTGAATTGACGCCCAATAGAAGGAATGAAAACTCCAGTAATACGTATGCTCCAAAGAGTAATAAGGATCATATCATTCATGGTATTAAGCCATTATTTAGAAGGGAAATAGTATTCCACGAATTCTCAACATATGAAGAAATAATATCATGTGTTAATAAGATAAGTAAATAATTCTCTGAGTCCTATGGCTTTGAAGGGAAGAAAAATAATAAAAGGATGGTAGAGATAAAGATAGATAAAGGGAAGAGGGGAAAGAAGGATTTTCCCATATGTGACAACTGTGGAAAGAATCACCTTGGTAAATGCATGAAGGGAATGAGAGTTTGTTATAATTGTGAAGAAAAAGGACACCAAGTACATGATTGAAAGGGTAAGAAAAAGGTTTCAAATGTCAAATGATTCATCTTCAAGGAGTTGGGACACTACGCGAATCAATGTCCCAGTCATCAAAGTATACCGCAAATGACGCTATTGGATAATAATCATGTTATGATACTACCACAGATGAAGAGGAATGACTAGTGTTCTTATGTTGTTACTAAATAATTATGTCATTTCAGTGTTTTATCGAGGATATACCAGTCATATGAATTATGGAAATAAATACGTATTGTACCACTACTAGAAAATTAGGCTATAGACACGGTTTGGAACCGTGGCTATAAGACCAAAAATCGTGGCTCGTATTGGCAGGGTTATAGGGCCAAACCTATAGCCATGGTTCGAACCGTGGCTATAGACCTATAGAAACAGTTTCAAACCATGGCTATAGCCATATAGCGACAGTTTCAAACCGTGGCTATAGCCCTATAGCCATGCCAATACTAGCCACGGTTCAATGAACCGTGGCTATAGGGTTTTTGCAATGAGTTGAAACCATGGATAAAACCCTTCCCATTTCATAAACCCCCCATCCCTTACACCCATTCCACAAACCCCCTTGCACCCCCGTTACACACCCCCTTGCACACCCCTTGCCCCCCTACTGGACCCCATTGGACAACAGCCCCCACACCCCCTGATGGACCCCCTAGACAACAGCCCCAGCCCCCCTGGATAGCAGCCCCCCTGGTGGACCCCCCAGATAGCATCCCCCTACACATCCCTTGCACACCCCTTTCCCCCCTTGCACCCCTGGATAGAACCCCCCCCCCCCCCACATCGATTTCCCCCCTTGAACACTCCCCCTTGCACCCCCTTACACCCCCTTGCACAACCCTTGCCCCCCTGCTGGACCCCCCTGGACAACAGCCCCCACCCTCTACTGGCCCCCCCTAGACAGCACCCCCTCCCACTGGACCCCCTAGATAGCCCCCCCCCCAGCTGGACCCCCTGGACAGCCCCCCCCTGCTGGACCCCCTGGATATCCCCCCCTTCTGGACCCCCCTGGACAGCAACCCCCCTACTGGGCCCCCCTCAACAGCAGCCCCCCTACTGGACCCCCCCAGGATAGCAGCCCCCCTACTGGACCCCCTGGATAGCAGCCCCATACACATCCCTTGCACACCCCTTACCCCCCTTGATAGACCCCCCTTGCACCACCCCTGCTGTACACCCCCCTTTCACCACCCCTACTGGACACCCCCCTACTGGACCCCCCATGCACCTCTTTCCCCCACCCCCTTGCCCCCTCCCCTGCAGACCCCCCTAGCACACCCCCGCTATAGATCCCACCCCCTCCCTCCTAGATAGCACCCCACCTTCCTGAATAGACCCCCTTCACACAATGGACATACCCCCCTTCCTGCAGACCCCCTTCCACCCCCCTCACCCCACCTGCAGACCCACCTTGCGCCCCTCTCCTGGACACCCCCTTGGACAGCACCCTACCCTCCTGGACATCCCCTCCCCACCCCCTCCTTCATGGATAGACCCCACCCCCCTGGACAGACCCCCCATCTTCCTGGACATATTGTCAAAGCTATGAGGAGGTTTGGTTTTAGGGAATGGTCTTGTTAATTATCAGTTGTGTGCTACTATATGGTAGTATAATATTTTCATTATCAATAACGTTTCTGCAGGGATAGAGAGTTGAGACTTTCATGTATGAATGATCCAAACTATTATCCTAGACAAGCACTAAAAGACTTGGTTGATACATCGACTACCATATAGTACAATAGAAACATAAATTTGGAAATAAATTAAAGTTATTGTATAACCAAATAAATTAGGAACAATGAATATTGCAAGTAACTGTAATATGTGACATGATTTTATTGATCAATATGCTCTCTTGGAAGTTCTTACTACATTGAATACATGAAATTGTGTTATTTTTAGTAAAATAAGAATCACAAAAGTGGTTATTTATTGTTCAGAGTTTACCTAAATATAGAAGAAAGCAATATCTATTTACAGAGTCTTGATGAAATGTGATGTATTTGGATATATCAAATGTAATTTAAAATATCATATTGAATCTATCTATGTAATGTTTATTCAACCTTATCTAAGATTAAAGAAACCTATAGAGAATAAATACACCCCCTACCCCACCCCCTTGCCCCACTTCCCCACTGCCCCATTACCCCATCCCCTTGCACCCCCCCTGCACAGCAGACCCCTTGACAACCACCCCCTGCCCCTGCCATGCAGACCTCCCCACTCCACCCTGCCCCCTCCTCCCACCCCCTCCACCCACCCCCTCCCCCTCTCCCTGCCCTGTAGTCCTATCCCCTGCCCCTGCTCTAAGAACCTCCACCCTCCACCCACCCCTACCCCCTTCCATGCAGACCTCCCCTAGCCCCTAGCCCCCAGCACCACCCCCTTCCCCTTCCCCCTGACCCCTCCACCCACCCCTGCCGCTACCCCTTTCCCCCCTTCCCCCTTACAGCTGCCCCTACCCCTACCCCCTGCCCCTCGCCCCCCTCCACCCCCTACCCCTTCCCTACATACCTCCCCCCTGCCCCTGCCCCCTACCCCCCTCCACCCTGCCCCCTGCCCCCCTCCACCCACCCCTCCCCCTACCCCCTACCCCTGCCCCTGCCCCATTCCCTCTTCCACCCTCCCCCTTCCCCTACCCCCGGCCCCTGCCCCCCTCTACCCACCCCCTACCCCCTGCCCCCTGCCCCCTGCCCCCTGCCCTGCATACAATGTGGAAGATCCTAGATTACCATGGATATTCAAGGGGTTCGTACTCCCATAGAGCTTCATCCTACTCTATGCTTGGATATTCTACTACTCTATCTGGAATCCTTTTTTAGTGTATTGGATAACACAAGTTAAGACTAACCTCATGTTTATAATACCAAGTATGATTTCAATGTTCTTGGTGTTATGGTTTTATCTCAAAGGTACATGTTCCAAAATCTTCCAGTGGTGATATTAGACATGTCTCAAGATGTTCTTGATGAGGTGAAGTCTTTAGGATTGAAATTAATGGAATCCTAGGAACTATATAAAGAGTTGTATGATTGTTTGAGTTCATTAAAAGGTTTCAACCCTATATAACTTCCACCTCACAACCTTCTGAAGAATGTGGATCATTTCAATGTACAAAGATGAAATGTGCATCATCAGTATATTTAAAATGATGGAATACTATTTTTGTGTGTGTTTGTTCCTCTTCAATCACATTTTTTGAAAATAATGAATCAAGGGTAAATGAAAAATGATTGGGGCTAATTCATCACAATATTAGGGATTATGTTTTTCTATACCCACTCTTTTCATGTACTTCACATTCATTTATTTAGTTACATTGTTTGACGAATACCTGTGATTTTATCATTGGGTGGCCAATCATCAGTTCTACAGATCGATACCATTGGTGAAATTCCTGATCTATGGTGTTTTTTAGGTGTGATGATGGCGATGGAAAATAGGAGGTGGATTAGAATGGATTTTGAGTATCTGTTCCACTTAGTTTCAAATAGGATGATATGGATGGCATGAGATGATGTTTTCTCAGAAGATTAAATGAAATGAATGCTAATCTGCGATGACTAGAGGATTGGATGACCCCTAATATACCTAATTTTGTGAGGTTTGGAGATCTAGCAATGTGTAGGATTACCTATAGGAATACCCCATGGGATCAAGAAAATAATAGGTTACATAACATGTAATCTGACATTTCTGGTACTGTGGGACCCCTAGGATGTGGAACTGGGCTTTTGGTTGGATTTAAATATCATATGCCATGTGACCTGGCCACACAACATGGGACCCATCCCCCATAACCCTGTAGAGCTCCCCCCTCCCCCCATCCTCCTACCGTACATACCCCACTGTATACCACCCCCCTGCCTGGCAGACCTTCCCCCTCCCCACTCCCCCTACCCCCATGTAATAAATTAGTCAAATAAATATTGGAAATGGTGAAAGATTAAGGTGTAGGTATAATAAATGGGCTATATAAATTCAAAATATATGGATTCATGGTGTGACTATGATAAAAATACACATATGTTTGATGTTGGAAAACAATGTGTGTGATCTAAAAGAGATACCTTTAACAAGATGATGCAGATATATTACTGATCATAATTAGTAATAGGCCTTTACAAAAATAATAATTTGTAATAAGGATCAAACAAATAGTGTAATGTTTTATCTAACTCAATAAGTAGTTTTAAACAACCAAATTAAAATTCCAAATCCAAATATGGAGTTTCTTGCTGGAATAATAGAAGAAAAATTGATGTAGAGCCTGATCAAAAGTTTAAGAGGTGTAAAATCTATATTTGAACGTTTTAATTGTATTAATACATCATTAAAGATAAAAAAGTGATATAAGACCACATTTCAAGTGGTATGGAACTACCAAGAATTTTAAGATAGTACAAAGTGGTTTTGTGATGAGGAAATAAGAACCTAGTGAGAGGTGTAACCAAGAAGTATTCAAGAACTAGTGATTTTGGAATAGGTTAGTACCAAAGGACATCAAAGGTGGTATATGTATCATATTGAGTGATGAAATAGTGGATTTCCCAACTAAAGTCTAATGTGGGACTCAGAAATATAGTGTCATCAAAGAGAGGACGAGCACCCCATGGAGGATATGGACCATGCTCATAGTGGATAGAAAATGGATTGTATTTTTTCACCATGTCATGGTAAAACTTATGGATGTAATTTTTCATTTAAATTATTTATAAAATAGTGGAATCATGATCATTTTTTAGTCCATAGTCAAAGGAATAACAATGAATAGAGGATTACTAAATCTCTCTATGGAGAAATATTTAGAGAATTTATGTTAATTAAAGGAATATGTTTGACCATACTAAAACCATACTAAAACCATGTACCAGCCATTCCATCCAAATCATGTTATTCACTTAGTGGTGACTTGGTCATTATGGGAAATTCAATCTTAAAAGTCTAACGACACTATGGATAGAAAATTGATAGTATTTTTTCACCATGTGATGGTAAAACTTATGGATGTAATGTTTCATTTAAATGATTTATAAAATAGTGGAATCATGATCATTTTGCAGTCCATAGTCGAAGGAATAACAATGAATAGAAGATTCCTAAATCTCTTTGTGGAGAAATATTTAGAGAATTTATGTGAATTAATGGAATATGTTTGACCATACTAAAACCATACTAAAACCATGTACAAGCCATTCCATCCAAATCATGCTATTCACTTAGTGGCAACTTCGTTATTATTGGAAATTCCATCTTAAAAGTCTAATGGCACTTAAAGAGTGTCTTGGTTCAACCAAATATTTTTAAAAAAAGAGGGAAACCCCCTACAGGGATATAAATAGGGTCAATTAAGATTTGTGATTTATGACTAAAAATGACATCAAGTATAATGAAAACATCAATGCAATAATGTTAAGAAAGGTATACCACTGTGAGTTTTCATAGACAATGCACCTCCATTGGAGTGGTTTTATTACAAATTATCAAACGAAATAATTATCTTAACTAGAACTTATTCATGAATTGTAATTTAATATAAACATGCATAATTAAGAAGGCAACTAAATGCAATTAAAAACATTCTTTAATTAAATAGGCTAGGAGAGGGACCATACCTCATCCTTAAGGCGCATTTGCTTTTGATGACGACAACTCGAATCTTCATTTTTTCTGCTTGCACGCATATGCAACTTAACATATTTATAAGGACACCTAGCCCCTATGTACATATTTTCATGGCCAAATATGCACAAGGGGGTCCTTAGATATATGTTTATACTTGAATATACCCCTTTAAACTTACATGTTTATGCATTTTTCATATCTATATATAAGCACACCTATCCCCAATATATATATTCATACTTCCATGAGTGAATATATATAAAGGGGGAAATTATATATGCATATGCCTACCTATGCATAAACATGTTAGACTTCATCAACGGTGACTCAAATCCACCTCAGCAAAATCAGAAACACACTAAAAAAATATAAGGAACCCAAAAATAAAAAAAATCCCTAATTAAAATTGGGCCAAAGAATAAAAACAGAATAAACCTTACCCAAATCTTGAAAACATTATCTTAGATAGTGGTGGATAGAACTAATATTATCATAAGAAACCACCTATAAGAAAATAGTGGGGAAAGAAATGAGATATAATGACTTCTTATATATATGTTATCAGTGTGTCAACTGTACATGATAACTGATACAAGAATCCACAACCAACAATGAACAAATACTATCCAAATTGATATGTACATTCCAATAATAAATAACATGATCATTAATAAATCTCTTTATTTTTCAAAAATGACCTTTAATTTCCTATTAAAAAATCAAAAATCACCAAAATATGAGAATAAAGTAAACTTCCATCAGTACTTAAAAGAGAGAAATAGGGATTAGACGTTGTTCTTAATCTAGAAACTCCACTCTTGGAATGTAAAAAATACCTAAAACTCTTCATGCATATAACCTTCTTAATTTTCTAGATTGAAACCTCATTTTTTAGCATGTTATTCTTATAGAATTATCATTTATTCATAGTTTATATAGTTTTATCAATTTTATAAAGTAGAGAATTTTATTTATTTTATTCTTACTCAATCCGCTTGGATTTTACAAACCAGTTTTCTAATATGACTAGACAATATTTTGGTGCATCATCTTCCTTATTCTTGATTGTATATTCCTTCTTTGTAGAAACTATTTCTGAACATGCAATAATTCGTTCTTTCCTTTTATATTTCAAAAATTATTATTGTTATGGAATCTATGTCATAAATTCTTAATAATTTGGACTACTTGGTTTCCCTTCCCCACACACTTTCAATAGCCTTTAGAGTTGCCTTTTTAGGCCCCCTTTCAAACTCCACACTAGAATTGTCAAGCACTAGACCACTAGAATATCAAATATTGATACTTAACCCAACACAATTATTTTAATGACATATTAGAAATACAGAAGCTCTAAATATCATATTTACCAATATAAACTCCTCATAATTAACTGAACACACTGACTATTCCAACCACTATATGTAAATCATTAATTTTGGTGTGGTCTTGTAACCAAATATGGTTCATCCAACATTTATATCCAGACACTAAATTCATCCATTTACTATCTACATTCATACATTTCACAACCTTAATAATGTTCACCATCCCTTCACATGGATTTCACTCCAAAAGGATGGGTATGAATCTCCCCACTAAAGTATTATCGATACCATCATCAATCCTAAATACACATTTCTAGTACCTCATATCAAATTATTATCACTATAGAAGATCCTAGCCCAATAATCTCAACAAAATTTCTTCATTTAAAAACTATCATCTTTCAAACACACATTATATCGAACAAAAATAATACATTGAAAGATATTAGATAGAGAAATCCAAATTATAGAAAAAAATAATAACTTTAGGAATACCTCAAAAAGTATGGTACTAAAAGTCCCTTCACCTAGGATAGGTTATCCCAAAAAAATAATATAGAAACCCACATCTTTACACCTACATGGAACCCATTTTCCCATCCCAATACTAAGGGAATGCATGCACATTCTTGATACATGAGAAATAGACCATGTTTTATTTATTTTTCTAATATTGAGCTGAGATATTACTCATTCAATTTACTCTGTCACCCTCATACTAATGCTCACAAACCAACATTCATTCCAACATGGTTTCCATCCTTCTCCATGCACCTTCTATGCAATGGATGTATCTACATAGATATCTTAGTCATTCTTGAATATCTCCTAGTAGGTGTCCAGATAAAAGTAAGCTACTCATGCCCATAATGAGCACATAAGACCATTTAAAAAATATAATTCCTTTATGAACAAATTTCATTTGAAGGATGGCATGAAATGAATAAACCTTTCAAATTTAGTGGCATAATCCATTACTTATTCCCATAATGATATATCTCCATGAATCCCCAAAACATGCTCTTATTTTGTAAATCTACCATAACTTCTCATAGAAGAGGGAACGAAACTAGATCCATAAAACCACCTTATTCCTTATTTTATTATCAAATGCATTTATCCATTATGATTCATCTCTTATGAATTTAGAAACTTCTAGTTTCACCCATATATGTTCTAGAGTTCCAATCCTTTCAAATAGGAACTAAACTTTATTCAACATATTCTAAACATACTACGATCCCATGTCACTACTAAAAATTAGATATTGCTACTCCTAGAACTCATGGATATCTTTGAAAAACATTGATTTTCCTTTTCAAAGGCCTTGGTCAATGGATCAAAGTATTTTTAACATAATATTAGGGAAACAACCAATTGATTATATTTCCCATGAGAACACAATTCCATCCTAATTAGATTCTTTGTTGATGAATTTTGACTGAACATCATCTTGTAATAACAACATTACTAATTAGAAACCCATCGTGCCACAGTCCTAAGCATGCATTATTACCAAAAAATCATGAAACTACCTTTAATCCTTACATCATTAAAAATATCATTTCCAAAACACAAAACCCTAAGGTTTATCCTAATATTCTAAGGGTTACTCTCATACACACCAAGCATAACAACCAAACCCCATACATTCACCCCTGGTAATAAAAAACCCTCCACACCTTAAATAATCTAATAAGAAACATACTAATAAAAATACACAATAAAATCACCAAGAAATCACAAAAATTACCTATATTGAGAGTTTTACATCAAAACATCAAGAAAAACCCCAACAAGATCCACTAACTTGAAGGATTACCACCAACCCAAACCCCCAAAGGGAACTTCCCCTTCTCTTAATTTCACACCTCAAAAGACTTTTGGTTCACCCAAAGCCTGGCCAAATATCCTCCCAACATCCCTCAATTAATCCTTGTGGCATTAATTTGGTCATAAATCCAACCTAATGAGACATTTTGATCAAATCAAAAGGAAGAACCCGAAGAAGAGGTAATAATTTCACTACCCTCTTTCAAGTTCTTTCATTCTTCCACTTATTATTTCTTTGTTGTTTCCATTATAAAATGACAACTCTAGTATCCTCTATATACTGTGATGTTATTATTAATATGGTACAACCATATTGATTATTCTATCCATCCTATGAATGAAATGTCACTATACGTGTGTATGTACGGCTTACCGTCTCCACGCCGTGGTGTAGTTGTTATTGAAATATGTTATTATTTGGATGAGTATAATAGTGGTGTATAATTGATGTAAATAATAAATATAAAATGTTAATTATTTTTTATATATGATATACCATCTATTTACATACATTTTTAAATCAAAATAATGATCTTTTCGCTTGTGCTTACGTACGGATTACCGTCTCCAAGAACGTGATGAGATTCATTTCCCCATCATAACCATTCATGACTAATTTTCATTTGATGGTTAAAAATAATGTTTAAAGATATAATATCATTATGTATATCAATCAAATACATCATATTCATAACAAACATGTATTATGTACCCAATCATATAAAGTAAAATGAATCAATTAACACACAAAATGACGATAATGGTAAAATATTATTAACAATGAAATTGTAGAAGATCATATATGATATCATATTAATTTATATGATTATTTTATAATTTAATAACAATTATTGCACCATTATACAGGAGTTTAACCTACCATCAACCACGGAAAAGAACATGGTTAGGGTTAATTTCACAATCTCTTTATTATCCGAGGTTGTTTTTACGTAAGTATCTATTGGGACCACTTTATCATCCACTTCCATGTTTTCATAAAAATATATTTCAAAACATTTTTACCATTTTCAAGACTATGGGTCAAATTCATTTATAACCTTATTTGACCTTATATGTTTTGAAATAAATATTTCCATCATTTTCCCAACAAGGTACTTTACGACCTTTTCGACAAAATTAAGGTAAGAATGCATTTTTTAACTTATAAGGTGGGTACAATTATTCTCCGCCTTTATAACATTGTCGAAGCTTCCCTTACAGTCTTATAAGAATATTTTCCAAATAAATGTTTTATTTTATAATTATGTGACTTTAAATTATTTCAAAAAAAAGAAAGAGATATTTCTCTCAAATAGTTTTGATTTTATCTATGTCAACTTCCTTTTATGGATTTATACTTCTTTGAATTTGATTCATTATGAAACCAATCTTTCATATTTTATTGAAGGTTTTGTGATATTTTTGACTGTAGATGTGTTATTTTTATACCATTCATGGTTTATGGTTAATTTATTGACATTTCGTATGATAATTTGAATAAAAATGTTTATGTTATATTTCAACCTTTCTATATGAGGAATGTATTGGACTTTGTAAGTGACGGGTGGAGCCCAAAATAGCTCCTCGATGCATCGGTAGGTCTCATGAGACAATTAGACGTGGAATTGGCTGAGACTTTCCCAATTTTGATATATGGTTTTGTCTGAGGACTTAATCATTTTTAGACATCTTGGCCGAGGCCTTGACAAGATGTTTCAGAATATTCGGCATTATACATTCCCTCATTATGAAAATAATATTGATGGTTCATGCGGTTATTCGACATGTAGAATACCCATGACTATGTTTTATTATGGAATTATTTACTCAGCTCATATTCCTACCATAAAAGTGTTCATGTTTATTATTTCTAAAGGCATGTGTTTTCAATTATTCACCATTTCTTAATATTTATGTAAAATTCTATTGTATTTATTACTCTTTATGAGCGTTTGAGCTCACCCATTTCTTATGTTTCATTTTCCCAGGATATGAAGAAGTTAGTTATGAGTGAATTTCAGGCATAATCTTGGAGGCTTGGATGTTTCTAATGGAATAAATTAGTGTTGTATTTATTTTCAAGTTCTATAGTTGAACTTATGTATGAATGTTGTTTCTAATAATAATAAAATGATCAGTCTTTCATGACATGATTTTCTTGTGATCATTCCAATGTTATGTAATAATGCACTGACTCTTGGTAACTTGGGTTGGGGCATTAAATTTTACCTATGTTTTTAATGGTCATAATTTTTGCAAATCCTTCATAATGGTTCATAAAGATTTTATGAATTACAAAACATATCCCCAAGGAGATTCATGCTAGGTGTGAAGCAAAAAACATTTCTGTGTACCAAGTGATGATTGAGTCAATTAACCAATTCACTTTTTTAGAGTTATTACCCATAGTTATAATTATTAAAAATACATATCTACTTGTTGTATCTAGAAAAGGATGTAATTTCTTAGAAACCACCCCCTCTATTTTTACCATAATTTCAAGACATTTTCTTGTACTTTGACTTATCCTTTGACTTATACCTAGTATACCCACTAATGTTTTCTCATACTAGTTATAAATTTTAACTAAACCTATCATCTGATACCAACTATAGAAACCCAATATTTTCATACATATTTATTAAATTTTAATAGTTTTATATTCATTTTATATTAAAAAATCAAACATGAGGACCATAAATGTTTAGTTTAATTAGAGAACAGATACACAATCATATTATTTCATGAATGTTGTTCAACATATCCTAAAAAGATCTCCCCATTTAGTACTCATTAGTGAAACACTCTACAAAAAACCATTATTTATAACCTAGGGAAAGGAAACATAAGAAAATGTGAGCTCATATATTCGGTAAGGATAAAAATGGGAGATGTAAATTAATTATCATATAAAGGAATATAGTAATAATAAGAGTATGAGATCATGAATATAACTTACAAAATTCATACCCAATATATCAAGAATAGTAATCTGGATTGTTGTAGTAAAACACTATCATTTGAACATGCATGAATCATAAGATTTAGATAATCATAATTCAATCATAAACCATAAGTTCGTGCCATATATTTTTGTAACCACCATAAGTGTAAAAAATATTTCATATGTCAAGGATGATAAATGAGACCAACAAATCATAATTGATTAGGAATCAATAATTTCTTCTCTTAGTGGATCAAGAATATGAACTTGGTTACCAAAACATATCAATCACATTGGTTTTTCCCATATAACATTAAGAGGATCAACATGTTTCCCATAATTATCACATGATATATAAAAAATTACATGATGAATTTTATGATGTTATGTTTTTATAATGGATTGGAAGTTAAGAATTTATATGTGTTGTTAAAATTAAATAATTATATTTAGGTAATAAATATCATATATAAACATTAAAAAAGAATTATATCTAGCCATGAAAGGTGGTGATCGAAAAAAATACCTCAGTTCATGGGGTGGTTGTCCATTGTACACATCTGTGACAATTTAGATTCCTATTTGATGGAATATAATATGGATTTAAGATATTAAATTAACTAAATAACATAAAATAATTTTGGAAATAATTATCTAATTTTATTAGAATAATTTAAGAATATTTGTAGAAGGTGTATAAAGAAATAAAATAGAAATGTTCGGTTGAGAACAATACCTCTTCCCCAGACTACCTCTTTAGGTTTAGACCGAAATACTACCTAGAAGGGTTTTATGAAAAGAAAATGGACTAAAGGTCATGGGGATGTGTTTAATTAATGAATATGGGTAGTTATAGTTTTAAATAAAAGGAATTGTAAGTGTACAAAGGGTAGGATAAGGGATGACCTTTTATAATTGAGGTGAGTGGAACAATGGTAATTTTTCAATGTTTTCTAATAATGACATGTCACTTTATTCGTTAAAAGGATTAAAAATGGGTTTTTTTACCTTATATGACATAAGTTAAAAACATTGATATAAAATATGAATTTTTTAAATTTATAATTCATTTTATCACTTATTTTTAAATTTATCTCCTCATAAACCCATTTTAACCATAACTATGGAAATTAATTTTTACTGCTTTTACTATTCATTATAACCTAAAATTATGTTATAATTATTATAAAATATTAATTATCAAGATTCAAAATATTAAATCCATTTTACAAAATACAATTCATAAATTTGGCATTATTAAATTTAAAATTAAACCCGCAAACGTGACTAAAAATCAGGTTTCCAAATAAACATTATCATAAGTATAAAATATTTTTTTTATGAAAGTGAAATGTAAAATTTATTTAAATGAAAAAAATTTAATTAATAATAGTATAATTTTACTAATTTTACTTTTAAATATAATTTAAAATAAAATTTAAAATTATGAAGTATTTAAAAGATAAGGTGGTTTTCGATAAAAATCAGTATTTTTTACTATTCATCAAAAATTTAATCTTTTCATAAAATTATAAAAAATTAATCATAAGATAATTTTGAAATATTGATTTTATAAATTAATTTCATTGTTTTAAATAAATTTCCTCAAATTGGGAAAAATATTTTGTTTATTCGTCCACAAAAAAACATTATTTTTGAGGAAAATTGTATTTTTAAAGCATATAAAGACTTTACTAAAAAAGAAGTACCAATTTATAAATATTTTTTATCTAAATAATATATAATTTATTTCATAAATATGATATTCCTATTCATACCACAATGTTTATTAACTAGGTTATAATGTTCATGATGAAATGAAAATATTAATGGTATATTGCAATTTGTTAAAAATTGGTGTTTTAAGTAACACATGCTATCAAAGAAATTAAAAATATTTGATTTTTTTCATAAAATCATTGGGTGTTACATGGTAAGTGGAGTTAACCATATTTTTCAATAGGTTTTCCGATATTTTTATTCAAAAGGTTGTGATGGAACCCCTCTATAAGATATCGAGTTCGAGATAGAGTTACTTTATAGAGCCTCTATGATTCTGATAGATTATTATTGAATGAAACCTTATGAGCTATGATATTTGGGTATTTAGATTAAAGATATTTTATATAAGTGTTTCATCTATCCTAGTGTTTCACCTTAGGGTTCTCCATTTTTATTCTCTAAGAAGGTGGATGGTGGTCTATGGTTTTTCATAGACCTTGAATGGTTGAATCAGGTCCTGGTCAACAACTATTATCCCCTAACGAGGATATATGAATTGAATGATTTGTTCAAAGGATATAGGTAGTTTTTAATGATTGATATATGATCTGGGTACCACAAATTTGGGTTAAGTGGTAGGATATCCTAAATACTTCATTAATGTATTTTTATGGGAAATTCAAGTTTATAGTTATCATTTTTTTATGAATTACCTAAACATTTTTATGGAACTCATGACCAATGTATTCCATGAGTTCTTAGACAAGTTCATGGTAGTGTTCATTAATGAAATCCTTACTCACTCAATGTTGGAGGAGGATAATTTAAATAATCTTATGGATGTTTAATATATCCTTTGGAAACATCATCTCTATGGGAAGTTCTTTAAGTGAATATTTTAGACATACGAGATGCATTTTAATAGGCATGTGATGTATCATCTAGGAGTGTCATTCAAACCTTTGAATATTGAGGCTATTTTTTATTAGGTACCACCCAAGAATATTGCTGAGGTCTTTAGATTATTTGTTTCATAGTCTATTTCTATGGGTTTATATCCAATTTATCTATGATTATAGACCCATTTAACACCTTAAATAGGAAGGGATAATATTTCATATGGACTAAACAATTTTAGGGAAACTTTGATTTTGTAAAGTTAATTTTTATTAGAGCCTATTTTATTAGGTTTCTAGATAAATGATCAATATTCAAAGTTTTTTTAATACTTCCCATATTAGTTTGTGTTTTGTCTTGATATATTAAGGGGACATGATCTCATATGGGTATTGGATTTTATGTCTCCATGAGTGTAACTCTACCAACCATTTTATTGAATTAGTTAAAATGGTTGTTTCTTTGAAGACATAGAGGCATTAATTTATCAAATAATTATTTTTGGAATTCATAGATAAAAATATATTAATGTATATTTCTTCTAAACGGGATTTCAATTTGTATCATTTTAGGTGGATGAAGTTATTAAAGGGCCACAACATTAAGGTCTCTTACACCGTGGGGAAATAGAACGTAGTGCCTGATGTGATTGGTTAGAAGTCATTAAGAGATTATTTTTAGAAAACCAAAGATTTATAAAGAGTGATATTTGAGCGTTCAATGATGCATCTTTATATAGAGGAGGAAAGTGATAGATGTTACATGTACTAGATTAAAACAGATTATTCCTCATTTTTGTAGGTGGAGGAGTCTATGTACAGAGTCTAGAATGTACATTTGTTGTGGGATTGTATCTTTTAAATTTGTTTTCTAGAGGGATGGTCTAAGGATGATCAAAATTAGATCTTTTTTTGAGGGATACTATTTTTTTCCATTCATAATTAATGAGAAGGTTCTTAATGAGTTTCATATATAACCCTTGGTAGTACATCATTGTATATTCAATATGTATCATGTCTTTATGAGTCAATTTTAATGACTGTGGATGAATTTTTATATAATGTAGTTTCTATTAGGATATTTTTTCTATCAGTAGTTCAAGGCATGCAATCTTGTTCTTTGTCGGTTGTTGTATCCATTTAATGTCTTAATATGGAAGTTGGAATATTTTTTTCCAGATTTATTCAATGAGTAACCTAAATATTAATGAGTATGACATATTATTTGGATGATTATGGTTTGATTGATAATATATTCTCATTTTTATTAGAAAAGGTGTCAAGTGCTATAGATGTCTTAGTGAGGCAGTTTGTGGATAAAATAATGAATCATCATAGGGTACTAAGGACCACAATCTCTGACCAGGTTCCTCATTTCACCTAATGAGTTTAGGGAGGTCTTAGAAATGTTTTTATAACTTAATGATTCTTTAATAATACCATACATCCTTAGATAGATGGTCATATAGTGCAAACCATCTAGACACTGGAGGATATGTAGTGCACCTATGTTTGAGATTATATAAGATTGCAGGTGAAGTAAATTTTCTTTGTTAGTGATTAATTATAATAAGATCGATAAAAATTTATTCTAATGACTTTACTTGAGCCATTTTAGAATCTACCTTATAGATATATGTTATTCTGGAACAAGGATGGAGAGTTGGGGGTTCATGGACCAGTTATGGTGTAAATTATGACCGTGAAGTTTTTAAAGATTTAAGAGTAGATGATGCTTTCATAAGTCTAAGATAAGTCTTATGTAGATCATATGGGGAGTAATATAGATTTAAAGGTTGTGGATTATGTGTTTTTGATGATTTAACTACATTTTAGGCATCATAGGTTTGTCTATAGTAGTAATATTTCTCCAAGGTTTGTTGTTCCTTTTGAGGTGTTGGTGCACATTAGTGAGGTGGTTCATTTATAAGCACTACCCTAACAATTATTTGAGTTCAATGATGTATTATATATCTCCTAACTTTGATGTTATCTTCTTGAAGACTCATACTCCATTTATTGGGGAGAGATTGATGTAGAGGTTGAAATGACATTTTTGGAGTGGTCAGCTGATATCTAGGATTGTTGGGGGAATGTGTCATGCATGTGAATCAGTCCCTTTTCACATTTTGTAGAGGATTGATTGATTAGAGGAATTGAAGTGGGAATATGACTTGAATATTAACTCTTATGCCCTCAAGCTATTTGAATCTTATTTAATCATAATGTTGAGATGATTCAGTCTATTCTAAATTTATTGAGATGATTATTTGATGTTTTTTTGTTTATATTATTTAATATGTAGTGATTCATTTTTCTATACTATTGGAATTTTTCTATTTTAGAGGTATCTCTCTAAGAGTGTTTGGAAATAATGGTTTTTGTTTTATTTTAGGTTTTGGTTTTGATTTTCAAGGATAATATTCATTTTATAGGTATCTAATGTAATGAGTTAGACCTCTTCGAGATGTTAGTATACATATTTTGGATGTTTGAGGTATTGGGAGTTGGTTAAATGAAGATAAGTGTTTCTAGAGATGACAGTTTAGATGAAATGTAGATTTGAAAATGTGTCTTTGTGTGGAACACTGTGGAGGGGTAACTAGAAGAAAGGGTAGGTTTTGTGTTTAAGTGTGACATTGAGACACATATATTTTCATGAAGAATTTAATAAAATTTCAATTCTTTTAATTGTTTTTACAGAATATTCGTATATATTTAATTTTTTTATTCAAGAGTTTTAATTTATGGATTTTAATCCAAATGAGTTTAAATGATGGGGTTTTATGATATATCTTTTGAGATATTGATTTATAAACATTGTTTCATATTTTATGTTTTTTGTAATTATATTAGTTATTTTATAAAAACAATTAGTTAAAAAAGAAGCCCACTATCTAGAACTCAACCTCAAATCCCCAAAATCCACTTAGCATGTGTTAACTAGGATGGACTAGACATGCAGAGCTAGAGGGAAGGTCTTTTATATGTTAGGTCTGCACGAGGCATCAACCCCGTGTGGTGGCCCATGAGGATGAAATCCATGGGTTTTATAGTTGGGAAAAATCCCATATGATCACACATGAATGTGGTGGTCAAGTCCACGTAACTGAGGGAGGATAGGCTCACAAGTATAAGACAGTGCACAATGCTGGTATGAGTCCTTCGGCTCCATCCTGAATTCACTAGTATGATGGATCCATGGAATGCATTTTAAACGATAGAAAAGAACTACATGCAAACCGATTTGAGATGCACTGTCTTTAGTTAATCTCCATTGTTATAAAAAAGAATCCACCCCACCTGATTTACATAGGTCTTGTACTTGGACACATCCGAACTACCATCTTTGCTACGGCTCCACTACAGCTCTGACACTCGATATTGCTGGCCACCCCTATAAACACTAAGAAACACCATTGCCATGATAGATAGTTTGGTTTTCAGATCAAATTCAACCATATATACCATCCAAATCCTCAACCATACCCCATTAATCTCATTTCAATATCTCACTAGCCACAATGAAGGATCGAGGGGTTGAGAGACCACCTTCCCCACTACCATGCTGCTTCTCCACTGCCGCTAGTTCCATGTGCCATTTTACATTAACACTGCCACACTTCCATGCTCTCTTAACCATTTTTTCATGCACTAAGGCACTAACCCATTCACTTGTGTTCCATCATGTAAACCCATTCAAAAATTCTACTATTCATGTTGTCCATGTGGAAGTCACCATCCACGAATGATTTAAAATTTAAACACCTTATTTATTCAGGTCTTTCCTTTTGAAATATGAGTATCGTGGGTCTTGGTGGAGAAAGATCTGTTGTTTCTAAAATTTAATGCACTCGATATTTCGGTTGATACAGAGGAAAAAGGGGTGGATGAGGCACTACCATAACTTCCTACATAATGAGAGGCATCCCCAGTAGAAAAGGAAGATATACGAGCCTAGAGGATAACATGAAAAACACTCCTTGAGAAGGGATCAATCCCTATATCATTGGAAGAAACACAAGTCAAGATTTTGTTCACCATCAAAGAGAGAGGCAAACCCATTTCCCCACCCCATTATGGATTCCTTACATTTTTATCACCACTTTCTCATTATTTTTATGTTATCTTCTTCTCCTCTAGCTTCAATGATACCCTCTTCAATGGAGGGTTAGAATCACTTTTGGTTGTGTGAAAGGAAGGGGACCCATTTGTTTTTCTTGAGTTTTAATTTTAATAAATATAATTTTTTTTCTTATTTATTAAATGGGTTTCAATTTTATAATATTTTAATTTAAATTAAATAAGGTTGTTTCTTATTTAATTTCGAAGTTTTGAATAACTTTTATTAAGAGTTTTAATGTCCCTATACTTAGTTTTGGATCGTACCAATAGTTTAAATATAAAATAATGTTGAGAAATTTTTTTGTGATTAATAAACACATCAGGAAGGAATGGTAGACTAATTTGAATATTTGGGGAATGTTAATACCAGATTTGGTATTTCCTGAATAATTTAAATAATGCACACTAGGACATTCCCTCATTGATAAATATTATTCAAAGGTGAATAAAATATCAATGATTGTTAATCCATTCATTTAATCATTTTTATAAACACTAAAGATTGACTTTTTTTTAAATACAATGATAATATTACAAAATGGGAAAACATAACCTAAATCCAATCAATTTTATCTCATAATAAGTACACAAATCCAAGTTCCTTTTCCTTCAAGTCATTGAAATGTTTTTCTTTTATTTAATTTTTCATTCATGAATACTATATTAAAACTATACTATATAGAGGAAGAATCTGGTTACTACTAATACTACAACCGTAGTAAAAAAGTAAATTACCTTTTGCGTACCCAACGTTAGGTTTGCCTCAAAACTGGTGCCTCTTCTGAGGAGTAAGTGTGAATCTAACACTAAAGATTTACATGACTAGGACCTCCAATAAGGAACTATTTTTTTTGATCCTGAGATAGAATGAGCTCTACTAATGAGTCTTAGGTGACTTAATCTTGATTTTTTTGAAGAAATAAATATATAGGACACTAGTGAAACAATAAGTGTTCACTTAGATCAACCAAACATGGAAATTAATCCACATCATACTTTATGGGACCTTTGTGCCCCAAAATTTTCTAACCAACAAAACCGGTTAACCTTGTTTCCACAAAAAAATTATAATGAATCGAAAAAATTCATGTACTAACTAAATTCCATTGCATTTTATGTGAATACACCAACTGGAATATTCAAGGATTCATCCATGTATTATCAAGATTCAGGCTGAGAGGAGCACCTAATGAACAATTTTAGTGGAAGGAAATACCTTTCACACTTGAATGAGAAGTTATGGAATGGTTGTAAAATATGTAACTAGGGGAGATAAATGTTTGGAAATGCCTCAAAGGATGCTTCATGAAACGATTCTTTCCCACATCCAGGAGCAAACAAATAAAAAAATGAGATTTACTTCATAAGAAAATATACTAGATAGACCCACTATGAGTACTTGGAATGTCTTAAAAACTCTACACCAGCTTCCCACATTAGGAAATAGAGGAGCATCAATTCCTTTTGGTCTTCAACTAAGGACTGGTTGATAATGATCAAAATATTCTTAATGTCTCATATCTTGGGGCCCTGATTTTCATGTCACCAGAAGATTCCAGAGGAATGATTGAAAATATTTCTTAGAACTCATTGTAATTTGTAACTAAAGGTTTGGGAACCAAAGAAATACATGTGGTATAAAATCTCGATTCAACACCTTTATTTATAACTAGAATTGAAGAATTAATAATTCTAGTGCAAAAGATGGATGTAAAACAAGTGATTGAATAACCACCCCCACCACAGGTGTGGATTATGTCCATAAACCAATCATTACACTGATTATTTCTATGAAAAACATGGTAAATAGAGGTGCACAACGACATTCCATCCATGGAAAATTAAAAAAAAATCAATAATGGAGAGAAGGAAAATACAATGATCTAATTTTTTATTTGTAAGACTTTGGAATACTTCTACATATATTTCTAGAGTTAAGCACTGAGACGATGTGAAATTCCGAGGCTCGGTGTGGTAGGAATAAATTATACAATAATATTATTTGTTTTTGTACTATTCACGCAACATAAATAAGATATCTCTTAATAGGTTGATTGGATTAGAAATATGATACCATAGTTGGGTCTGAAACGTGGTTTTTAATGTAGGAGAAACATAAAATATGTTGGTTCAGGATTTTCAGACCCCTCACCTGTTAGAATCATGTTAAATGGATGAACTAATTTATTAATTCATTAATTTAATAGCTCAAACCCAAGTAACATTAAAATGGTATCTTAGATCGAAAATCCGATTTAAGGGTTGAGACCAGAGTGTACCGTTTACCCTAGGGGGTATACATTTTGTCAGCGTATGCCTTCTATAGAAAATGTTCCGGAAGGAAAAACCGTAAATAAAATAATTAAATTAAACTGTTTTATTTGAAACTGTACATTGAATAACTTCCAAAAAGGGATTAAAATTGGAAATATGAGACCACTGTTGAGTCCATAGAGTGGTGTTTACCATAAGGGTGACCTTAGTTGAGAGGGTGAAGGAGATTTGGATTTTTCATCCGCTGACAGTTTCCTTTATATAGGGAATTAAGGAAATGAACAAAGTTAGATAATTTTCCCTCTCATACGGTGAAGCTCTGGCCGTTGGAGATTCGACAACCGAACATCATCGGATCGGGATGAAACATCAGATGCTGATAGATCAGAGCACAACAAACATAACGATGAATCCAGATTCGAGTTAGAATTTCTATTTCGGATTCTGTAGCACCAGATAAATATTTCATCTTAGAAAATCCATTATGTTTGTTTTTTCTACTTTAGAATCCCTTTTTATGGCTGAAAAAACAAATATCATCATATGTTTAAATTTTTGATTTCCCATTCTTTGCGTTCTTTGCCTTCTTCATCTACCGACTTTTCGTCCTGCCAAATCATCTAAGAATTGAAGATAAATGCATATGTTTCCAAATATATTGACAATAGGAGCCCCGATTAATGTTCAGACATGAGTTTCGGGTGCCAAAGAAGCTCTATTGATGAGTAGAAGTTCTGCAAACTTTTTGTCACATTAAAACATTGAGGAGCCATTGATTAGAGGCCATTACAATGTATGACAGGTCCCAAGAAGCACAGATGCGGTCCCGAATTGTGTTTCGGACCACCGGAGTGACCTTGGTGGTCCGTGGATGGTTTTTTGGTGGATTTCCCACGGTTCCAGCGGTGTTCTGGCTATCTAGTGGTGGCGGTTTCTGGCAAGATGATAGCGGTCCGACAGAAGCTCCGACGACGGTCCTGCAAGACTTGTCTAAGAGCGTTTAAACCCCCCGTATCATTCAAACCGGGTGTCCAATTTGTGTACAGTATATGGTCACACGAACCTTACTTCGAGGCTGACCTTTTGACACTTCTATTAGGGAATTTTATTTCAGGCTCGATGCTCATTGGAACATATTGTCCTAAAATAATAATAATATTATATTATTATTATTTAGTGAATCTTGTATTTGGACATATCTCCTACGCCCGACATTCAATTGATACGCCATCAATGACGTTGCGACCCTGAATTTATGGCAGATGGTTTGATACCAATTTTGAGCACTTAAACTGGAATAGTGGTGTAGTCCCCATGAGGCCCATTTTGGGCATTTGCGCTGAAATGTGACTTTTTCACTGGGTATCCATTTTGGATGATTGAGTAGTCAATCTTGTTTGTTTTCCAGCAAGGATTGAAATGGTGTGATCCAACCAAATAAATTTGGGGCCAAGGTGTGGGCCCCATGAGGCACCCTTTTCAGTGTAATGCAATATTTTTCAACTTCTACATCAGATTTCCATTTGGAGAAAGTGAGTAGTCTAACATGTGAGTTTTTTCTACAAGGATCACAATGGTGCGATTCATTTGGATGTACATAGAATTTTCATGATCAGTAGTGATCAAGCACCGATCAAGCATTTGTGTTGAAAGCACAGTTTTCACCGGTTGTCCATTTTGGCCGTATGAATAGCCTATCCTATGTGTTTTTCTAAGGGGATCACAATGTCATGATTCATGTGACGTGTTCCATGATTGAGGCATGGGATCCACTGGGCACAATGTGTGCGCAACATAATGGAATGAAAATTCTTCATCAGGAGTCCATTTCGTGTGAATGAATAGTCGACCCTATGTGATTTTCTACAAGGATCGCAATGATGTGATTTTTTGGTTATTCAATTCCATTTTAAAATGGAATGATGGTAAAATAAAGTTTTCACCCTTTGGATCAGTAACGAGCAGTGTGCACTCGTCAATCGTTTGGCTAGAGGTGTCCTGTACTCTGAGAGTACATTAGAACTACTTGTGGGTACTTGATCATGGTTGAGTACCCGAGTATGGCTAGGTACATGGCCAAGTGATGAGGTGGGGTAACACATCCTATGGGCCCCACACATGTGGTGTACCACTTTACAAATCTTCTCTCTCTCGTATCTCTTTCTTATGAACTCAGATTTTGGCCCGTGAGTAGCCTATCCTGAGTATTCTTCCACATAGAACATGATGGAACCATCTGTATTGGATTTCAAGGTACAATGAGAGATGTTCTTAGTGTAGTTCCTCTCTGAGGCAATAATCAATGTTCTAGGTGTGATTCCTATCTAAGGTGATGCTCGATGATGATAGTGATAGAAATGATGTTTTCAGAATCATAAGAGCAATCCCATCTTACCCTCCATTGATGTTGGGCAGTGGAATTCTTCATTCTCTTTCTATATTACCCTTCAAGGAGGGTGAGTAGTGGAAATTTACATTCTCTTCTGGGCTTACCCTTTAGTGAGGCTGGGTATTGGCGTTTTCCATTCTATTTTGAGGTTAACCTTCAGCGAGGATGGGCAGCGACATTCACCTATTACTCTTTTGTCCTGCCCCTCCAGTGAGACTCTATAGTGGAAATCACCAATTACTTTTTTAGGCCTACCTTCATGCTCAATTGTGAATTGGGGTTTTCGATGACTCTTCTCATCGTACTCTCCAGTGGAGTAGGGTAGTGGGTTCACGACATTGTGACATGATCTCTTGACTATATATCATAGTGGCGAGACGTGTCTGATGTGACGTTGGACTCTCAAAAAAGTGTGGCACCTATCCAACCAAGAAACATCCTTATGATGTGACCAAAAAACAATGCAGACAAGGCATATTTTCCCAAAGCAGATAGTATCAAGGTGTGGTGATTTACCACCTTTGACTTGCAATTCAGGGTAGACGTGTGGGATGCTGGGTGTCAATGGTGGTTACTTCTGGAACTATTGGAGATGCTTTTCCTAGGTTGAGATAGAGATATGGAGATCCCCTTACTCTCTTATTTGGGATTCTTTGTCTGAGTGTGTATATATTATTTTGCAATACCCACTCCATGGGTTTTAGTTACTCTCCTTCCAGGAGAGGTGAAGACGCACAAGGTATGCCACATACCTTTTGTGTCTAGCTTCTCGTGGTTGGAAAAGTCTACTGTATTACTATAGTTCCTGAAGACTTGATGAGAAGTCCATATTCTCACCATTTGTAGATCATCATGTTTTGATGATCTTAAATCACTTCTTTTTTGGGTTGAGCTATACACTTTTGCTATACATTGTTCTATTTACTATTTCCCACTTCAGTACCTCACTTGCTACTCCCTTGAGCGTTCGGGGAATCATACTAAGTATTTTTATACTCACCCCTACTTGGGTTTTTTCCCACACCTGATGTACCCTTGTAGATGACAAATAGATTGATTATGAAATTAGAGGATCATAGGGATATAGATTGCTTGGACCATGTGCGGTAGTTATTTCATGGGATCCCGGAGAGGGGCACTCTCAACTATTTTAATTTTCCACCTGTTGTTGGGTTGTGACACTTTTCTTGTTGGGAATGTATTTTTCTCCTTTCCCTTTAGGTTTACTTTTCTTTAATTGTACTATTTATACATCGATGCATATTTTTTTTAATATATATAACAATGTTTTATCTTGTTTTTATTTTCCCTCTGCACTTTTTCATTTAGTTGGTTGCATGTGTGTGTAAATGTACTTAGGAAAAGGCATACCTGAGTTTGTTATTCCTTCGGCACTTCTCACCAACCCCTGGCCTATGGAGGCAGGATTGGGGTAGTTGCAGCTTGAGCCCCGGTATGGGTCAAGTCGTGAAAAAGTGGTAACAGTGGTGGTTCGTTCCTTGGGACATTGTTTGGATGATACCTTAAAAATAATTGGTAGTGTTTTATAGAAATAATGTCAATGTGTCTTGAGAGAACCTATCACGCTAGGGAGTCTAGTGCTGGTGTGGCGGCAGACGTAGCCATCCACCAGGACCCCAATTACCTGACAGTCAACCCAGTGTAATGAGACACTTGTTGTAGGGAAAAATGGTACATGCATAATATAGGATTGATTTATTGACTATCCTTTTTGAGTTAGCTCCCCATAATTGTTGATATATATATATATTCTCATTTTACTGTGTTACTCCTTAATCAGATTCAGGATACCTCAGTGATGATAGCCATCTAGGATACAAGATTTGGTTCATGATGATGATTCTGTGAGAGACGAGGCCTCAGTTTAGGATCTATAATACGATTTTCCCTTTCTCCAAGAGGACATGTTGCATCACCTCCACATGTGGAGCATTAGTTAATAGGGGAAACATAGGCCGATGATGATCACAGGATATGCATACTCTGTGAGTTACAGCATTAGATAATACTAAGGTTCGGCGGTGATCCATAACCTCAGGAAGTAGAGGTTTGGCTTGAGTTGGTGGTTCACCTCTTCAGGCATGTTCGAACACCGATTGTTTAGATGGTGGCTTTGGAAGCCAGTATTTTTCCATGAAGTATCTTAGTGATGGTAGAGCTGGGAAACTCAGATACACGATCAGTTGGAACTCTTGTGTGATGAATTCCAGTAGCTATTTTATGAGGAGTACTACCTATATATCTTACACTCTGTATGGTTTTATGAGATACTGGAGTTTCAAAGAGGATGGGTGATGGTGGTTGAGTATGCAACATGGCTCATAAACCTTACTCGGTACTCTTTGGATGTGGTCCATGACGACAAATTCTAGGCAGGAAATCTTAAACAAAGGTCTCTGTACAGGAGATTGGCACCGGAGTAGTGCTCTTGTGCATACTCACCTATCTCGTGGTGATGGAGTATGAACTAGTGACAGAGAGATTTCCGTTAGAGGGGATCCTGTTGGGTAGTTTTGGTGGTGGATGTAACAGAGTTGGGATGTATGCCTCAGCTAGTATATGTCAGTTCGAATTCCCTCAATGCAGGAGGCCTCCCCTTGATAAGGCTCAGGCACATGGTCTAGGACAATGTAGAGCACTGGGACAACTAAGGGAGGGATATTGTTATTCGTATGACAAGCGAGGTCACACAGAATGAGACTACTCGACCAAATGTGATGAGCTTCCTAGGAAGTTGGTAGATGTGCCACCACAGTAGATAAAGTGATGTGATGAGGGATCTCATAGGTGAGGAAAGGTGGTCCTTAGGGAGGCAGTGATGGCAGAAGAGCAGGAAGAACTGTGGTTGGTGGACGATGTTACGAGGTCCTTCCACCACCACCAGGAAGCCAAAGTTAGGCTCGGGGATCTGGCTGCTAGGGCCATGGCCTGTTGCATGCTATGGATGTCTATAATCCTACAACGCGTGAGATTATAAGAGGCAAACATTGTGTATTTTCTACCTTTTTTAGTAGAACATTTTTGAAAATTTGTGAGGTACTATTTTCTTTAAAATTATTTCTCAAGGAGTCATTGAGGGTGACACGAGTTGTTGGTGTAACCCTATGTCCGTTTTGTTCAATGTAGCATTGAATGCATGAGAAAGAGGGGTTCTTCCCACACAGAGATGTTTTTTTTGTGATGCGACCACAAATTTTAGGGGGAGTTAGTTCCACCCCAAGTGGATAGTATCGAGGTGTTGTGGATGATTTCCTCTGACTTTTGCATTCATGGATGGGTTGTGCAGTGGAGTATTAGATCAGGTCCCAACTATTCGAGTGGGGATTTTCTTCTTGACTTATCATTGCTTGAGGTGCCAATAGTGGTTTTGTAATAGTACTTGTTTTGGGGATTACTCTCCTTCCAAGAGAGGAAAATATTCACGGGGTATTCCAAGTGATTTTCATGTCTATCCTCTTATGGTTTGATGAGTTTGCTTTTCTGTCCTATTCGTTAGTACCTTGCATGCTCAATGTCAATATTGATACTGTTATCATATACATGTAGAGGTGATGGGAACCCCCATAAATAGAACTATGTGACTCACTATGTGGTGATGGAAGTGGTAGTTTTCACCCTGAGTATGTAAAGACATTATCTTCTAGTAGAGCACTTTGTGGTTTACTCAGACCACCAATGTCTCTAGTGCGTCTTCACCCAGAGAGAATTGAACCTGATATGGTGGTACTGGTTGAATTTTTTGTAGGACTATGACTTCGAGGTATTCTATTATATGGAATGTGGAATCATGGTAGAATGTACCATTAACAAGAAATACTAGGCTCACCAGATGCAAGAAGATTCAAAGAAGTTAGGTTCCAAGTAGTTGACCCTGGAGGGGTAGGAGGGTACAAATTTTCTTCAGTCGATGGTGTCGAATACTTTACTACTTGAGCATGTTAGAAAGTCTCAATTGTAATGTATTGAATGTGAAATCTAGAATGACCATATATTATTAGGTGTTTCACCAGATGGATATTCTAAAGGAGGGAATCATGAGACCCAGTTCTAGTGACAAACTGTGATTTCAATCGCAACGTGGAATGTAGAGGTTCGGCCTGGGATGTAAACTATCCCCCCGCCCCGAGTTCCTTCAGGCCATTCAGAATCATGCAAGAGATAGTGAGGTTTCCTACCACCTTGTCTTACCCCCCAATAGATGGAATTGGCAAACATAGTCTTCCACATGTTTCAAATGATGAGTTATATGCGTTCTCCAATTCACATCATTGAAATGGGGAGATCTTATGAGTACGTACCATCCCTTTTGTTTTGTGTGTTATGCAGAAAGGTGATCTACAAGTTTTCCTATGAGTGAGAAAGCCAGGTGTGAGCTCAGTATCCCATGTTATTTTTGTCATTTTTCTTTTTGGGGACAAAAATACTGGAGGAGAGAATGATGTAGAGATCTGGGTTTTGCTCTGTAAGACATCGGAATATTTTTACATATATTTCTAGAGTTATGCATTTAGATGACATGAAATAATGAGGCCCGATGTTCCAGGAATAAATTATACCAAAATATTAAGTGTTTTTTACTATTCACATAACGGAAACTTGATATCTCTTAAAAGGATGATCAGATCAGAAATCAGAAGTTGGGTCCAAAATGTGGTGTTTACCCTAGGCGCGACATAAAATATGTTGGTGCATGACGTTCAAACCACTCAATCATTATCAGTATGTTAAATGGATGAATTTATTTATTAATTAATTCAATTCATAACTAAAAACCATTTAACACTCAAATGGTAACTTAGATTGGAAATCTAAGGCCATGGTTGAGTCCGTAGCGTACCGTTTACCTTAGGAAGGGCATAAGTTTTTTTTGGCAGAAGCCTCCTATAAAAAAAGTCCCAGAGGGAAAACTCATAAATAAATATAATAAAATAAATTGTTTTATTTGAAACATTACTTTGAATAACATCCAAATGGGGACTCAGATTGGAAATCCGAGACCTCTATTTAGTTCGTAGCATGGTGTTTACCCTAGGGGTGACCTCAGTTGATAAATAACAGGAGATTTAGTTTTTGTGTCTGCCGATGGTGTCTTATAAATAGGGAATTAATGAAATTAGTAGAGTCGGCTCAAATCTCTGGCCACCGGGGATTCGACGTCCGAACATCGTTGGATCGCGATGAATCTTCAGAAACTGATAGATCAGAGCATAGTGAACACAATGATAGATCCAGATTAGAGGTTGGATTTCTATTTCAGATTCTATATCACTGTAGTTAAATATTTCATCATCATAGATCCTTTCAATTTGTTTTTATAGTTTAGATTCCTTTTTTGATGGCGGAATAGACAATAATCATCATATTTTTAAATTAGTGATTGCCTGTTCTTTCTGTTTTTCGTGTTTTTCATCCACCCACATTTCACCTCGCCAAATCATCGACAAATAGAGGAGCAAAGTGTATGTTTTTGAAAATCTTGACGTGAGGAGCCCTGATCTATGCTCAAACATAAGTTTTGGGTTATTGAGGAGATGTGATGGTGAAAAGATGTTTTAGAATCTTTTGTTCACATTAAATGGTTGACGATCCTTTAAACGAAGGACATGACAGTGTAGGTTAGGTCCATGGGATCACAGATCTGGTAAAAGATCACGTTTTGGACCACCAGAGTGACTGTGGTGGTCCGTGGAAGGTTTTTTTGATGGATTTCCAGGGACTCCGGTGGTGGTATGGCAGTCCAGAAGTTGCAGTTTCTTGCGAGGTGGTGGCGGTCTGGCAGACGCTCCGACGACGGTCCAATCAGACTGGGCTAAGAGTATTTAAACCCCCGTATCTTTCAAACCGGGTGTCTGATATGAGTTCTGTCTATGAACATGCAACCCTTGCTTGGTGGAGGAACTTTTGAGGCATATTTTTGGAAATTTTGTTTCAGGATAGATACTCCGGGGAATAGAATGTCCAAAAATTATAATAATATTATATTATTATTATTTGGTGAATCGTGTATCAGATGTATCTCATGTTCCTCACTTCTGATTGATGCGCTGTCAGTGTCATTGAGACCTTGAATTTTTTGAGGATGTTTTGATACCAATTATTCTTTCTCAAACTAGAACAATGATGTGGGCCCCATGAGGGCCGTTTTGGGATTTTACAGTGAAATGTGACTTTTTCATCGGGTATCTACATATGATGATCAAGTAGTCGATCTTGTGTGTTTTTCTGAAAGGATCGCAATGGCGTGATCTACCTAACTAAATTTGAGGTCGAGGAACGGGCCCAATGAGATTTCTTTTTGAGTGCAATATAGCATTTTAAAACTTCTTCATTGGATGTCTGTTTGGGGAAAGAAAATAGACTACCTTGCGAGTTTTTCCACAAGGATCAAAATGGTGCGATCCATTTGGATGTACACATCATTTTTGTGACTGGTAGTGATCGAGCAGTGATTGGGCATTTACTGTGAAAATAACCCTTTTCACCAGTTTTCTATTTTTGAAAAATGAATAGCTGATCCTATGTGAATTTATTATGGGATCACAATGGCATGATTCATGTGATGTGTTTCAGGATCAAGGTCTTAGCCCCATGGGGAACTATGTGTGTGAAACATGGTAGATGTAGCTTCTTCACCAGGAGTCAACTTTGGGAAAATGAATAGTTGATCTTGTGCACTTTACCGCAAGGATGAAAACAAAGTGATCTATTTGGTTATCTAAGGTCTTTTTTAAGAGGAATTATGGTAGAATTTTGTGTTTTCCCTTCAGATCACTAACAAGCAGTGTGAACTCATCAAACTTTTGTCTAGAGGTGTCGTGTACTCTGAGAGTACACTATTAGTACTAGTGGGTACTTGATCATAGTTTACTACCTGAGTATGGATAGGTATATGGCCCGATGATGAGGTTGGGTCACACATCATGTGGGCCTCACACCTGTCATGTACCACTTTAGGAATTTTCTCCCTCTCAAATCTCATTCTTTTAAACTAGGATTTTGGCTTGTGAGTAGCATATCCTGAGTTTTTTTCATGTAGAAAATGATGGTTCTCTTCATAGTGGATTTTGAGGTACAATGTGAGAAGTTATGAGTGTGATGAAAATATGAGGAAATTCTCAATGTTTTGGCCATGATGACTTTCTGAGGCAACACTCAATGATGACAGTGATAACGGTGATATTTTCAGAATCCCCATAGAAATCCCAGCTTACCCTCGATTGAGGCTGGGTAGTGTCATTCATCGTTCTCTTTTAGGTTTACCCTCCACCATTGATGGGTAGTAGCCTTCACTGTTCTCTTCCGGGCTTACCCTCCAGCGAGGTTTGATAGTGGCATTTTCCGTTCTCTTTCGGGATTACCCTCTAGTGAGGCTGGGCAGTGGTGTTCACCGATTACTCTTTCAGGCTTCCTCTCCAAGGACGCTTGGTAGTGGTGATCGCCAGTTACTCTTTCGGGAATACCCTTTAACTAGGATGGGAAGGGGGTTTTCTGATAACTCTTCTTAGAATGACCTCCAGTAGAGCAAGGTATTGGGTTCACAACTTTGTAATATGATCTCTCTACTATGAGTAATAGTAACAAGACATGTTTGATGTGACTTTGGAATCTCAACAAAGAGTGTCACTTATCCTTCCAAGATGCATCCATGTGACATGACCTAAAATCATTCAATTGAGGCGGACCCACCCAAAGTGGATAGTATCAAGGTGTTGTGATTAAGTCCCCTTTGACTTGCTGTTCAGGGCAGATGTGTGGGATGCTAGGCATCGATTGGGGTTACTCATGGAACTATTAGAGAATCTTTTCCTCGTATGATCTAGTGATATAGATATCAAATTACTCTCTCATTTGGGCTTATTTGGTTAAGTATATATATATATATATATATATATATATATATCATTTTCGAGTACCCACTACTTGGGTATTGGTTACTCTCATTCCAGGAGAGGCAATGACGTGCGTGGTATGCCACGTACATTCCATTTCTAGCATCTCATCGTTGGATGAGTCTACTTTACTATGATAGGTTGTGAATACTCGATGATAAGTACATCTTATCACAATTTCTATCTCCTCGTGTTTATACAATATTACTTTGTTTCTTTGTTGGGTTGATCTGTACTCTTTTTCTATACCTCGTTCTATCTACTACTTCCCTCTTCAGTACCTCACGTGCTGATCCCATGAGCCTTCAGGGAATCATATTGAGTATTTTTATACTCACCCCTACTTGGGATTTTCCCACATTTAGTGTGAACTTGTAGACGATGAACAGATTGATTGTGACTTCAGAGGAGCATATGGATATGTGGTGTTTGGACCACGTGTTGTGGTCATTGCTTGGGATCTAGGAGCGAGGCTCTTTCAACTGTTTTAATTTTCCAACCATTTCTGGGTTGTGACACTTTTCTTGTTGGGCATGCATTTTTATCCTTTTACTTTCAATTTAATTTTTTGTACTTGTACTATTTAGAGGTCGATGCATATTTTTGGTTTATATATATAACAATGTCGTATCTTTTTTTTTCTTTTCCCTCTGCACTTTTGAATTTAGTTGGCTGCATGTGTGTGTATAGGTACTTATGAAAAGGCCTCTTCAATTTTTTAATGCCTTTGTCACTAGTCTCCAGCCCCTGGCCTATGGAGGTGGGATTGGGGTAGTTGCGGCTCAAGCCCCAGTACGGGTCGAGTCATGATAAGAAATCCCAACAAGTATTTGGAGGTCAAAAAAAACAAGGAAAATATCATTTTTATATTCATCAAACTTTACAGTAGTAACATTAAAACCCAGTACAATTTTATTAAATCATATACATAACCCTTCTAGTTGTAACAAGCCTTCCAAGCAGTACCATTACAGTGAAATATTTATGAGAATCCTTCTAATAGTGCACAAATAACAGAAGGGTAGATGCAAACAAAATTTTTCGGATTGGAAGATAAGATTGATAAACTCATAGACCAATTAAAAAGGTTTACAGTAATTCTAATAAATAATCAAGGTATGCTGGAAGACCAAATAGTTTCTAAATCCATGGAAAATGTTTGTTCTATAATAACAAAAATTGGAAAATATAGTATTTCACATGAACCAAGTAATTTTGATAATTATAAGGAAAATTATGAAGCACAAACCATTCAACCAAAAGAGAGTCCATAAACACATTTAAAAAGGCAACAAAGGGAGAAAAATACAACAATGAACCATTCCCTTCTTCATTAACTTGGTCAAGAATGGCTGAAGAAGAACAATTTCAAAGAGAAATCTATGTAACCTTTCAAAACACTTGACATCATCATTCCACTAATGGAGGAAATATGAAAAATTGATTAATATAAAAATTTCCTCAAAGTTATTTTTAATAAGGGAAAGAGTCATGATTGGGATGAATGAATCATCGAAGGGTAGAGTGTCTCAATCATCATCACACCACCAATTCCAATAAAATTTCAAGGTCTATAGAAATTTTATATTAACTACATTATTATTTATTTGAATTTTTTTGATTATTTGTGTGATCTCGGTTCCTAGCTTAATTTAATGTCTAACTCTGTATTTTCATCTTTAGAAATAGGTGAAATAAATCCCATAAGAGGGGGCGTCTAACTAGTATACCGATCCCTTATTTTTTCTATCAGAGTGGTGTAGGATGTACTAATATATGTTGAAGGAATAATTTTTCCTTTTGACATTTACATCCTTACCATGGAATAAGATAAATCACCTCGGATTGTACCCATTATTTTAAGAATATTTTTTTTAAATAAATCCAAAAAATCATAAATGTGCATGAAGGAACTGCCACCATGGAGTTGTGTCACAACATGGTGAACTTCACTATTCATAACTCAAAAATGAACCCTTCAAATGATCATTTAATCTTTTCAATTTACCATAAATAATTGGTTGATCCCATCAATTATGTAGGTATGCTTCAATAATTTTTATCCTTAAAATATCACCTTAATATTGAAAACACCATTGAAAAATAGAGTACTTGAAAATTTAAAAACAATTCCTTTAAAACTAAAGAATAAATGATCTTTAAATTCATTGAAAATTTGATTGAAGAAACATATATGGTATGATTTCCAAGGAAATTAATTCTTTTGAAGTGGGAAATTTGAATTCACTATCATACATAGAATAAACCCCCAATCATGAATTAAAACACCTCCCATTTGAATTAAAATATGTGTATCTTATGGATGGAGAAAATTTTCCAATGATCATTTTCAATTATCTATCTGATACCCAAGAAAAAACTCTGATTGTAATTTTAAAAATAAATCGCCAAGAAATAGGATGGGGTATATAAGATATACTATGAATCGAACACAAGGTCTACTCCCATAGAATCATTTATGAATGGGACTTATGACCTCTTAGGTGGCCCTAGAGAGGGATTTAGACCAATATCATGGAGTTTTATAAGAAAGAGATGAAAAACTATTAGAAGATGACATCATTTACCCCATTTATGACTCCCAATATGTCTTCCCCATCCATGTGGTTCCCAATAAAAAAAGATTGACCATTATAGAAAATGAGAATAATGAATTAATTCCAATGAGAGTCCAAAAACACTTAGAATGCATGAAATTATTATAGAAAGCTGAACCACGTCCCCTGAAAAGACCACTTCCCAATCCCATTCATTGATCAAATGATAGAGAGGTTATCACGCATGACACATTACTTTTTTGGATGGGGTTTCCTATTATTTTTAGGTTTCAATTCCCTAGAAGAACAAGAGAATAAAACATTCACCTATACTTTTTGGGCCTTCACTTAAAAGAGTATTCATTTTATATTATACAATTCCCCAGGTAATTGTTTTTTGATTTATAGTAAGCATTTTCTCATGTCACAGTGAGGAAATCATGGAGGTGTTTTTCAATAACTTTACTATTTTTGAAAACTCCTTCAATCACTTCATAGGTAATCAAGAGATTTTTTTTGAAAAAATGAATCGAGGAAAAACTAGTTTTGAACTTTGAAAAGTATCAATTTATGGTTTGAAAAGGAATTGTTTTAGGTCATATCATTTCAAAAAATGTAATCTATGTGGATAAGTATAATGTTTAAGTGGTCAATTATTTTCCATATCCCACCTATGTGAGACACATTAGGTCCTTTTTGGGGCATGTGGGACTTTATAGAAGATTAATCAAGGTCTTTTATTGGATTTATCATCCCATTTTAATATTATTTTTAAAAAAATCAGACATTGTTTTTAATGATAATTGTATTGAGGCATTCAATGATTTGAAACAAAAGTTGATTAACCCTTTGATAATGCAAACACTAAATTGGGAACATCCATTTAAGTTTATTTATGATGAATCAAATCAAGATATGGTAGATGTTCATTCCTAAATAATTAAAGGAAAATCCCAAGTCATAACCAATGCATCAAGAACATTGGATTCCACTCAGATCAATTACAAAACCAATAAAAAATAGATTCTTGATATTTTATTTTCATTATATGAATTTATTTCATATTTATAAAGAACTAAAGTAGTTTTATTTTATGATCATGTAGAAAATAGGTATGTGATGAAGAAGCAAGATTCCAAACCAAGGCTGGTATGATGGATAATACTCTAGAAGAATCTAAATATGAAGACTAATAACAAAAAGGGATCTAAAACCCTAGAGGAATATCACCTCAGTTGGCTACCAAAAACTAATAAAATAGAAATTACGTAACTAATCCCACTCAATGATTGCATACTTTGAGATCATATTTACATCAAAGAAGGTGATGTAATATGGTATATTGATAGTGTAAATTATTTTTCCACATATCAAGTACCTTATTCCCTCATATCCCATCAAAAGCATAAAATCAAAGATAAATCTATATTATATATCTTGGAAAATATATTTATTTGGAAAATTTTCAATGACCAAGTCATAAAAAGATTCTTACCAACAAGTGAAATAGAATATATGTTTCGATTTTTTTCATACAATCCCTTCTGGAGGACACTTTGGAAAATAAATAATATCTATAAAGGTATTATAATCTGTAATATAATTTATAAACATGTTTAAATATGTTAATTATTATTGAAAAAATTGTGAAAAAAACGTTTCTAGAAATCTTAACAAGATACAAGAAATTACCAAACAACTCGTCATTATTTTTGAAATATTTTAAGTATGATGCATTGATTTTATGTGACCCTTTAACATGTATTTTGGGAAATTTTATGTTTTAATTTCTATTGATGATGTCTCAAAATGGGTGGAATACAAGGCCAATAAGACATTTTATTCCAAATTTCTATATGATTTGGTCAGGTCCAACATTTTTTGTAGGTTTTGAATTCAAAGAGCCATTATCAGTGACCAATGTATTTTTTTTCAATAGAAGAATGTAGGTTATTATTAAAAAGTGTGGGATGCACCACACGTCATATACACCATAACATCCCTAAAAAATGGACAGGATGAATTGTCTAACTATGAGATTAATGATATATTGAAGAAAATAGTCAAACCAAACCAAAAGGATTGGATACAAAGGATTTAAGACACCTTATGAGAATCCCATTCACCATAAAATATACCTATAGATATGGTCCCCTATTAGTTGATTTATGGAAAAAGTCATCATCTATTTGTGGAATTGGAGCTCCAAAAATATTGGGCTATAAAAAATGTGAATTTGGATTTATATAGTCCTTAAATGGAGAAAAATAATTTTTTTACAGGAATTGGAATAAATCATAAGATAATATTTTGAAAATTCATGAATTTAAAAAGAAATACTTGAGTGGAACCTAAAAAACCGATTCAATGAAAAACCATTCAAAATGGAGACAAATACCAGCTCCAAAATTATAGAGTAAAGATAATTCTAGGTTTTCTTTGTTCTATGTGGGAATTAACTTTTATAATTAGTAATTTCAATCCTTTTGGTTCATTTATATCAATGAAGTAGAGGATGTAAACCTGTTCAATGTAAATGAGAAAATGTAGAATGGTTCCTTGGAAATTTACCCCAAGAATCGATGGATGATATTAAAATTCCCTAACCCGTGTATTGAATTTTTCTCATGACGTTAGGTGAAGAAAAAAAAATTAATCAAAGGAAATTTTAGGAGGAAACCCTAGGTTTACTATTTTGTTAGGATTTAGGATTCAGTTACCACTTAATTCACCCCTTTTAGATTTAATGGAATGGTTCTTACAATAATATGAGTTTTATTGATTTGATAGGATTTTCATGGAAGGAATACATAGGTTATCCTCATGTAGTAAAGGATAATATCTTATGCTGCATGAGAATATGGAGTTTATTCATACAATATTTATATTCAAAATTCCATTCATTTATTCTGAGACTTGTTTTTAGCTTTAACTGGAAAATTTTATTCCCATGATTTGAATTATTCTTTACATGACTTATCTAAGAGACTTGAGTTTCTTATGACTCCAATGATTCCATAGTTTAGATTTCACTGATAATGAAATTGAAAGAGAAAAATGTACAATTAAATTGTAATATTGAAGCATAGATATTTCAATGAGGACTCAAGATTAGATGGCATATATTGATTCACATAAATGAACTGTTTATATAATTTTAATTAATTTGAATTTATGAAATTAATTTGAAATTATTTGATAGTTTTTTTCATTCCTTGAGTGATTTTTCAAAATCAAATGTCCCATTCTATAGATTATTTCAAGACCAAGTACTTCTGATTTTATCTTGATCATATTTCTTGGGTGATAATGGTACACTCCACTTCTTATAACATGTTTTTGGACTTGTCAAAGCTATGAATATGAAAAAAGCATTTAAAATGATTGAGGTATCTTTTTAAAATACTATATTTTTACATACCACATTTATATTAATATTTTTTTATCCCATAGAGACCATGAGTTACCGTGTTAGGACTTAGCCATGTTTTAAGCCATTTTTATCCGTTTCTACCCTCCTCTTAATATTTTTAGGATATTTTAAAGTTTCATTATGGGGGTTGGAAAATTCATGGATAAAGGGATGAAATACATTGTAAGTAAAATGTGCGGGGAGCTAACTTTGGGTAATTATAAAGGTTATTTGATTAATATGTTGTAATTTCAACCTTTCTAGTCTTGAAATTAAGGTAGTGAATTTGAAGAATTAAAAATCACTGTTACTTAATAGATGATTTCTATCATATGTGCTTAGGTGGAGGATTTTAGGTTTATTCTAAGAATAGTTTTCAAAAAATAAAAACATGTACTTTTGAAAAAAAATGTATTATAAAAATTCTAGAGGGTGAACAACTCACTCAATATTCATTACTTTGATCATGACCTTGCATTCAGTTTGGGGAAGTTGGAGTTGTTACAATCACAAGGGGATAATTTAATTACACTTTTACTTTTTATATCATGATTTATACATTTATAGATAATCATCCTCCTTGAGAATTAATTTTTTAAACATTAATTCCTACCTTCTTTGAGCCAAATAGTCATATAAAGCTTGATTGAAACATCCTCATGATTTTATGTTACTTTTTTCATTAAAAAGTTGTGAAAATATTTCCATTACAATATTATGGATAAGGTGCATGTACTCATGATACAAGAATAAATATAATTGAATTAATATCATGTTTAATGAGTGAATAGATTCAAAAGAGATGTAGAAAATGATTTGGATTGTTTAATAATAATTAATTAAGGAACATGAGTGGATGAAAAGAAGTTTTCCATCATTTTTAGAAGGGATAAAGTAAAACAATTGAATTGATTATTTATTTGAAAAATGGGAAACTAAATTGATATTTTATGTGAAATTTGAAAACATGGATTGAAATTGAAAATAATTTTATTTTATTTTCAAATTTTGATAATGGTATAATTAGTGCCCTTTTATATTCAATGTTGATGTTTGTATGTGAGGAAATATATAGTTTAAGGGTGGGGTTATTTGAAAAACTGATATTTTCATGAAAATTATAATCAATTTTAAATTATTTTAAATTAGTTTAAATGGGTTTTAATGAATGATACCATATATTTCAATGTTTTATCCAAAAGTGGTAATTTTTAAATATTTAATCAAAATGAGTATAAATGTTTGTGTTTAATTATTTATCTTATGAATGATTGGTTTATTACTTTTTTTGTTATTTTATGTTTTGTGTAATTTTATTTAGTATTTTATAATAAATTTTAGGTAAAAAGAAACCCACAGAATGGTCCTCAACATAAAACCACCACAAGACATTTATATAGGCTCCACTCAGCCTAGACAGCCATGCAGAGCCCAAGGGAAGGCTTTCCAAGTGGTATGGTTCCATAAGGGATCTAACCCGTGTGGTGGACCATGGGGATGAAATATATGTAGTTGATAGTTGGGACAAATCCTATATGATAACACAAGTAAGTGGTGGTCAATCCCATATGGCTGTAAGAGGAGAAGCCCACTGACACAGGCTGGTGTGTAGTGATAGTAGGAGTCCTACGACTCCATCTCAACTTCACTGGCTTGATGGAGCTGTATAATTCTATTTAATAAATCATAAAGTGATACCTAAAAACCAATATGGGAACGCTATATTTTGTTACTGTTAATATTTAGATGAATGATTCAATCCTACATGATTTCTATTCACCTTGTCCTCAGACACATCTGAACTATTGTCTCTATTGCGGCTCCACCGCTCGACATCACCGACCACCCCTAAAAACATTGTGGAACATAATTTCCATGATAAAGTGCTGGGTAATGAGCTCCACTTCCTCCAAGGATCCCCTCTAGATCCTCATTAAAACCCCTTGAAGCTCATTTAATGCTCCCTCCAGCCATTTTAAAGGCCGAAGGGGTTGATGGATCACCAACCCCACTACCATAATAATTCTCCACTTCTGTTGATGACATGAAATATTTTTCATTCACTGATGCCATACCTCCACTATCCCTTCACCACTACCACATGCATGAAGGCCCTGCCCCGTTCTTATGCATTCCACCATAAATATCCACTCACCACATCCACTTTCCATGATATCCTCGGGGAAGCCACCATCCTCATATGATTTAAATTTTTAACCCCTGATTTATTCATGTGTTTTATTTTGAACAATGACCCCCATGGGACTTGGGGGAGAGAGATATTCCATTATTAAAATTTAAATCACCTGAGATGTGGGAATATATTGAGGAAAATTGGAGTCCAAGGCACATTCCTCACTTCCTACATACAGAGAGGGAGTCTTAGCATAAAAGGAAAAGAGGAGATCCTGGAGGAGAATATGACACATGATTCTTGAGAAGGGATATACTATTAGAGCCTTGGAATAACTACATGAGAAGTTTTAGTACACCAATAAAGGATAGGCAGACCCAATACAACCTCAAATTCTAGATGCCTTCCATTTTCTCACCACATTCACTCTATTTTTATTTATTCTTCTACTCTAGCTTTAGTGATCCCCTATTCAATGGTGGGGTGTAAGCTCTTGTGGTTTAGTGAAGGGTAGGGAACCACTTTGTGATGATTGAGTTTAAATTGTGATCAAAATCAAAATTTTATTCTTATTTATTAAATGGTTTTCAATTTAAAAATCATTTAATACAAATTAAATATGATTTTGTTTTATTTAATTCTGAAATTTTAAATTACTTTGATTCGGGGTTTTAATCCCCCTCTTTTTAGTATTGGATCATACTGATTTTTTAAATCGAAATTCTATTTTAAAATTTTTTTCATGGTTAACAAACATGTGACGAAGGAATGGTGGACTGATTTGAATATTTGGGGAATTCCAATATTAGATTTGGCATTGCATGAATAATTTAAAGAACAAACACTACAAATATTAGACATTGATAAATCATAATAAATTGTTAATATAATGATATGATTATTAATAAATTCATTTAATCATTTTTTATAATAAAAAGACCCATTTTTATTAAAGAACAAGAAATAATTACCAAAGGGGAAAACCTATCGTATATCCAATCACTTTTCTATCAAAATAATTTCAAAAATCCATGTTTCTTTTCTTAAAACTCTTTGAAATATTCCTCATTTATTTACCTTTTAATTTATTAATACTATATTAAAATGAGGATTTCTAAATATGACATTTGGTTACTGCTAAAACTACACCCCTAAGAGAAAATTAATTTATTTTTCCACACCCCATGATAATTGTGCATTAGTCACACCATGAACGGTTGAGGTGTGGAATGGTTCTTATAACATGGTGTGGGGAGTACTATATGGGTGATATGTGCCTCTTTATTTTTAGGAGGGATTCATGTCAAAATGTGATTAGTGTGAATCATGGTGTAAAGGTCCTAGAAAAATATATTTTCAAATATAAAAACCCTTACATATTTTTGGAAACCCTTATATATGGATTACTACTCCTACATATGGTTCATTACTTTTATGTACTGACTTTTCCATTTTTGGCCATAGTGTATGGGATTTTGTTCAAGACATGAATTGTTTTTGGAGAGTTTGTTTAAATTTCAATGAGTGGAAATCATGATGTGTCACTGATGTCATAATGTGAGGCCCTGAGAACCTAATTTTGTAGTTATTCATTTTGTGAGAATCATTGTGTCGTGGTTCATCTATTTTACTATGGATTATTTTATTATTACAACATGTATTTTGGAGGAACATGAATAATGGAATTTCCATTTTTTCACACCCTGACCTCCTTCGGTTATATCATAATCTAATTACCTGAGTTATCTTTAAATGGGGCAGATAATGTCTATCATGGTGTGGTTTACAATGATTTATTTGACTTATCCCCATCATTTTGTGACCATAATTTATAAAACTGTGATTCTAAATGTTTCAAATATATGTTGAAATTTAGAAAAATCAATGAATTCTCATATATTTATTTATATTACCCAAACCTTAAATGATAATAGGTGTATATTTAGAGGCCCATGATTTCCCTTTGATTTGATTATCCCTCAATATATAGAGATAAACCATTTATGATATGTGGGGTGTTTCTATTATATATTTTTGGATTCTCTTGATATCTGTATTATTTAGGATATTGCGGATATAGTTCTTCTTCAACCTTATTAACCTTTGATCAACGTTTTGATAAAGTATTTTTTGATATATATTATTGTTATTTTCCTTGTGTTTTCTTGTCTTTGTGACCATCTTCCTATATTCTTTCTCACACAGTTTGTGTGAATATTTAACCGAGGTGAAGGGATCATAAATTCTACTTCCTTATTTAGCATAATTTTTTGAATTTTTGTTTTTTATTTGTTTTAATGTATTTTAAGGATTAACTTAATTAATATAATGAACTAGAGTAAATGAAATTGAAGAATAAAGGCGATTCACATGTGCTTTACGATTCTATGTTATATCTTACAATGAATTACTATTCTATGTGTCTATGGATAGTTTCTATTTTTAAATGTGATATTTGTATGAATTTATTCAATTGATGTTTTGAGTCACCATTTATAAAATGATAATCATTTAAATATGGTAATCAATTAGTAGTGTGAAACCGGGAATTTTTGTGTTACTTCTAATGGAAGTGATGTTTTATTAAGAAGAAAAAACGTTTTCAAATGGTAAATTATTGATGTTATTATTGTTGATATTGAATATTTGTTTCAACTAGTATTATTTTTATTATTGGTGTGATTTTTTTTGTATGTAATTGATGGAAAGACTTGTTATGTATAAAAAGAAGAGTCGCTTAGTTGTTGTGCCATCTCTTGGTAAGGAATTTGTAGAGGTTTTCTTAGTTATGAGTTTTGTTGATGTGGAGTTATATTTTAATTTAAAAATAACATGAAATTTTGAAGAAATAAATTGAATATGGGTGGTCATAATGAATATGGTAATGATTATCTTGTAGAATTTAATAATCAATAACTATTAATGAACCACTAATGATAGAAATGAATGGGTAATGGATAAGATGAACATTTGTGATGGCTAATGATTGTACTGAAATTAAATATGGATAAATGAATAACATAATTAATGAAACATGGATTTTAAAATGGTAAATCGATAGGCAGATAATGATATGTTTAAACAGTAAACTATGAGTGTTGTTATGTATATTTTATGTGTAGGGTGGGGCTAAAATGTATTGTATAGATAACAACAGTTTCCGGTGAATGGTGGTGGTGATGAGGTGATAGTTATTGGACGTGATAGTTGTATTTAGTATAAAATATAATGTTGGGATTTTGTATGAATATAATATATAATATATTTTCCTTATTATTTCATATGAACCCCGCCCATGATTGAAAACTTTGTTAATGCTTAAATGTTTGGGGTTTTGGATATTTTTTCTAACATCATGGTTAGGGAGGGAATGGATTGCCAACTCCTCCCTCTTCCCTGCTCACCCTTAGAGGTGTATTTTGGGATATGATGGATCATTGTAGGTAAATTCATATGTACTTTAACATATTCAAGTTTTAGTAAATAATTTACTAGAAAACTTCTTTATATGGCTGTGATGATGATACAAGGTGGGGGATGTGCCTGGTAAGATTAAGGAACAAGGTTGATTCCTATCATGTTAACATTACCCAACTATTATAAAGTAGTAAAGTGTGGTTACTATATGGATTGTGGTTGTGGATATATGATGATAATGATGTAATCACCATGGTATGTGGTATATGAATGTGATAAGGGATATGATGTGAGATGGCATAGCTATGAAAGGGATGGAATCATAGATTGTTTTCTATTATTGCATTAGAGTGATAAAATAGTGGGGAAGTGGTTATGGGGAACCTTCATTCTATATTATTTCAATATTAGATTATTATAATTGAATGTGATATTGAGGGGAGTTATTCCTGGTGAAGTTGGGTGATATTATACCTAATTTACGTGTGTATTGGTTCTTCTACTTATTTACAGAATCATTTGTTTGATTCTTACACATTTTTATAATAGGTATTTAGGAGGATCCAACTATGTATAATTTTATTCTCACCCCTATATATGAAAATATTTTTAAGGTTTCTTGGATGGATTCAATGACTGAGTTGTGTATTATAAGCTCAGGGCTTGGAGCTATGGCTTGAGTCCCTAGTGTATGAGATTTTTCTTTCTATTTTATTTTGGAGTCTTGGATTTTTAATGAAATTAAATGAAAATTAAAATATTTTTTTCATTGATATTATGGAATTTATTAGTGGTTTTCCTTATATGTTCCTGGGATTATGAGGTAAATTCCTACCATTTATATGTTTCCCACCCACAGTGCTAGAATTCAGCCCACAACCCAATGAAGGTGGGATTCTGAGGGCACTATAATTATTACTAGGGGCCCAGATGTGGTTCCCATTAAGGAAAGATTGCGACGTATATTTTCTTGGATATCCTTCCAAAAGTAAAATCTTAATGTAGTTAAGTGTGATTAACCCATAGATCCCTTACGGGAAAAGTGAATTGAAGGCATTCAATGTTTCTTGGGGACCTAGTAACAATTAGAGTTGATGTTGGGTAACTCGTAAGGTATGTAGGGATGATGATGTGAGTTTTTATGGCCTTTGAAGTCAAATTATTTCTTAAAGGGATGTTGTGCATGCAAGCACCTAATTGTAGCTATTGAGGTAGGTTGGTAATGTGACATAAGGGATTTAGAAATATTTTTGGGTTGTTGTATAACCATGGCTTAGTTTTTGTCAGATTCATTTTGGTAATATGGGTTTGGGAGATTGACATTGAGTTGTGGTAGTTTATCCTTTAGTAGAATACTAGATGTGGAATAAAGTTTAACTATGAGAAATGATGGACTTTTCTACCATTATTATTTTATATTTTGATCTTTTTTGGTATGTATAGATATAGATGTAGTTTGGAGACTTAGGAATCACTATTTATAATTATTACATCCAAGTGATCTTATTTTCTGAGTTATAGGATATCATATTGGGATGTTTGACCTGTAAATTTTGTTTGTGAATTGAATGATCCTTCTTCTCTTCCTTCCCTTTTATGTTGTATTGTGGTCATATTTATTCATGTGACCTACCTTGAGTATGTGGTATGAATAATTTAGGAGGTTGGCTTAGTTACTTCTATACTAAGAATCAACTTCCTATTATGAAATTGGCCATAGAACCTTCCATGCGTTAGTGTTTCAACATGTGTGAGAGGATGAATATTATGATTCCATCCTCAAATTGTTTCATATTCTGGCTAGTGGATATGAGATATGTTAATGGGATCCTATGGTCCAGACAATAGGAGAGGATGGATATTTACATTCCCTCATTAGATAGATTTTTTTATTAACCAGTAGACATGAGATGTACCTTTGAGTCCTTACCTCGAGGGGATATTTTAGACTTTGCAAGAGTTTGGCTATAATGATTCCCTCATAAGATCAATTAAATGATGAAGATATGGGTTCTTGAATTTGGGTGATCCCCTATCTTTGATGATGACCCCATTAGGTATAGTCATGATTTTTTGATGGCCTAGTTAGTAAACGATGACCTGTCATGTATGATTGTATGTATTGTCTACTATTTTACATATATAAAAACACAACATATTATGGTATATCAAAGGAACCCCATTAGTGGTTCCCTACTATGATTATTACCTTCACCGGACATATGAACCCTAATTCACATACAAATCATTGTATTTCACTCTCAGGTGATAGGTTGTATATGTGATAGGGCTAGAGTAGTTGGATGAAGATTTGAGAGACTATTCCATGGAGGGACCTGGGTTTTAATGTTTATACTCCACTATATTTTTATTTTATTTTATTTTTTTACTACCTATTAGGTAATCCTTGTTGTACATGTATGTGTGTTTTTCATGGGTATCATTATTTAAAAAACATGTTATATTGTTTATTATTGAAGGATGACTATTTTCAATAAACTATTTGGAATAATATGACGTTATATACTAAATTATTAATAACATTTTATATAATATAATGATACTGAGAGTATAATATGCCCATATTGATCACATAATCTCACTGCTAATCAGAATCTTATGGCATATATGGAGGTGAACCCAATGTGTTATGGTGCCTTCTGCTTTGTCCAATGGATGGTTCCCTAGATAGAATGTTATAATAAAAATGTTATAGAAGTCAAATAAGTTATCTGTAATAAATAGTATATATTAAATAAGGTTTAAAATACTCTGTTAGAATAATAAATGTAAAAACGTTGATGCATGATGTTGGGGAATAATTTTAGTGAGTAATAAAACATTAAAATTAAAAATTAAAAAGTTGTGTAACATTAAAATAATTCTACATGGGGTTAAAGAAGAAAACCTATCATATTTGTAATAGTGATATTGATGTTGTATATTATTGAAGAAAAAATGACAAAGATTGTGACATTATAATTACATTTCATAATATTACAGTGAAATTAAAAAATTCGTTGTAATGGTGATTTGTCAATATGTGTTATAGAAATTTGTGTGAAAATGGTGTGCTAGATCGAATTATAAATTCAATATGAATCATAATATTAAAACTAAAATTTTTAGGGTTGTGTTATATGAATTAAGTGGTTTTTTAAGATTAGAATTCTTATTCAAAATATTTCGTAAAATTTATTTTTATTAAAAAATCATGAATTTTCAGTCACTTGTTTTTACATGAAATATCATTAGATAACACTATTTAAATTTAAAAATTCTACAAGGGAATATATTATTTTTTTAAATTGAATTAATAAATTAAAAATATCTTGGGGAGTAAAAAGGATGAGTATTTTATTTCATTTATATTCAATTAAATTATATAATTAATGGGGAATTACCTCTACCACATATATACATGGTTTGAATGTGAGTAAAGAGTTATAGGATAATAAATTGATGTTTATTATTTAATTGAATTAAAATATTTATAAAAGAGTATAAAGAAAAACTAATAAAGGATATGATAAATTTTACTATGATATAATTTCTATTATGACAGGGTTGATGATTTGAAACTCATATAGAAAATTACAGTGTTCAAGAGATATGATTTAGAAGAATAAAATATAGATGGAACGTGGAGTTTTGAGAAAGAAGATTAATTTTGTAATGATTAAGACCTCTATTTCATGGATATATATTCTTTATGAATTGGGATAATATTCATTTTATTGTATTGTGATAATAATTTGGAGGATTATAATATATTTGAAGATACATTTATTATAAAGGCTTAAAAATATCCCATTTTTTCATTAGGTTGAACACAATAATAAGAGTAATACCATGAGAAGTAAGATATAACCCACAATACACCAAGGATAAGCTACTCACAACAGTTAGTGAACCCGTTATAAACACCATGTGTTGATATATACTTCATTTTATTATTCATTAAAATTTAAAATGAAAAAATATTGTCACATTCCAACTAATAATGAGTTAAATCTATTTTATGATATAATTTTGAGAACTAATTTACCTCCCCTGTATCAATGTTATTTGATACTTAAAGAGGATATTAAAGTGGTATCATAACATATTTTTCCATCATGTATCTTATTGATGACCATGTTGAAATGATTTATATGATGTATTGCTATAATTATGTTAACAACAAATCTCTTACTACATTATATGAAAAGTGGTTTCACATATAGAAGGGTTATTCAATTTTTCAACTCTTTTCTTTTGAAATTTATTTTTATAATATTATTTACGACAGTTTTAATTTTACATATTGTGATAAAAACATAATGCATGTTGATAGATTTTTTTTTGAGTTTAATGGTTGTTCGAAGAATGTATTATTATCTACATTATCAGATAAATAGTTTCTAAAATTCATAGGATTTAAAATAGACATGGAGATATAGTGTAAACTTCATAAAACTTGTGATGGATATAAAAACATTAAAGAATAAATATTGAAACTTTTCCTAATCCAATTAATATATGTATATATAAAGAAATATGGATTTTTTATTAGTTTGATCTGTGTTATGACGTACACATCAAATGTGTGTGGATATAGATATGAAACTGAAGTTGAATACAATGTAGTTGGACCTCAGATTATGTGAGATTACATGGTGTAAAAATGTAGTGTTAGTGATTTGGTGGGAGTGTTTGTGTTTTATTTGTGTGAATTAAGAAAATAGTCAGACAAAATACAAGGGAAACTATAAGAATACAGATCAGTGATTAATCCAATTGGTAGTACTGACAATTTTATGCAATGATAGTTCCTAAATGATTTTTTAAACTAGAAGTAAATTAATTAGAGTGTCCGTAATCATGAACCTATCACCTCTATTTTTTAGTATTGGTGATCTAATGTACAATAATAATAACTAAAACTATTACTATACCCTTCATTCATGGGATAATTTTGAGTAAACTCCCAATACTTTATTAGAAGACTCACCTTAAACTATTATGGAAAACCCAATCAGAGGATATTGACCTATATTATATAAAGGAGATAATACGTATTCCAAACATACACTATAAATTTCCAATAACATCCTCCATATTTCACTATTGTTCCATTATATATAGGATTTATTGAGTAGAGGGAGAAAATATATTAGTAACCAAAGAAACTATAGATAAATGAGAAATATATTTTTTACAATCACATTCATCCAAGCATAACATTGTCTAAAATTGAGATTAATAGGAATAAAAGAATTAAAGTTACTATTATAATTGAATCATAAACACATATCTTATATAATAAATCAATTATGGATGAGGGGTTCATCTCTCCATGTGTAAGATCACAACCAAGGACATCAAGGTATAGAAAAATAGTAAAATCCTATAGAAAAAGTATTATTATCCCAGAGTCTATGAATGAAGATATAAAACCCTTATTTATAAGATCCCACCATTGTAAAATAATAGGCTTTCCCATGCCATTACTTTTCCCCTTTTAAATGTTTTGTTTTCTAAGCGGAATTTTGGGGATGAATTGGAGAAAACATGTGGATTTATCAGCTAAAATATCAATTGCGAGACCTATTTGAGATATAAGGAGAGAGTGTATTTAAATTATGGGGTTAGATAGAAGAGTTAAAGGATAAGTCTATTCTGTATATTCCAGGATCACCTAGGTGATAGTGCTCTAGTTTGTTTTTGTGCCATGGGTTTTTTTACCATGTGTTTTATGTTTTGTTATGTATGACTATGCAACTTCTGTAATAGTGTGGTGTATTGTGTTTTGATATGATGAGTATTTATATATTTTTGATATAATATTACACAAAATCATTTATATCTTGATTATGGGATATATTATGTGGAGGTCTTGTATGGGGGATTTCATGTTTCTACCTTTTGGGGTGAATTGTGTGGTGTTTGGTCACACTAGACCATGAGTAATGTCAAATAATTAATAGGATCAAGATGAAATCATGAATATTTCAGCATGAATATTTTATTTTTAATTTTTTTTTATTTTGAGGGTAGAATTTATGTCATCACCTTTCTTGGTTCTATTGAATTTGGGTGATTTAACTCCTTGAGTTTTAGGGAGTGTCACGTTGTGAAATCCCGATTGGGCCACCATTATAGTGTGTCCAAGTCTGTTACACTATAAATCTTAGTTTTTAAATTTTAATCTAAAATTATAGCTTCATCTAAAATTCAATTATATTTCTCCAACTTCTTTATAACCCTAGGAATTATTTATCTCATCTTAAGTGGATTTTTATTTTCCTTTGGTGACTCTTTGACCATTGTCTTAGTTTGATCGAGATCCTTTGATCAGAGGTGTTTTTCTTCCTTTATTTTCATCTAATTATCTATTCCATACCTCTATTTTTATTTATATAAGGACCTAATAGTTATTTTATTTTAGTTTTATGATCTTTTTATTGAGTTCTTAATGAGAGATCCGTGTGGTTAGATCTTATAGTGTGTTACTTCTTGTTTTTTGGAATTTAATTTCCAATTCCATTTTATTTTTCCATTTCATTGCTTTAAGAATCAGTTGGGGTAATAGATCATGGCCCATACATTTTATTATGTAAAATTATGGAAATGTCATTTTTTTTCATTCATGTTGTGGATAGTTTATATTAACATAATGACGATATTGAATCAGTGAAAAGAAATTGAATATAAAAAGATGATCCGCATATGCTTTGTGTGTTTTAAATTTTATTTCCATATTATGAGTTATTTAATAATTAATGGTACATATTGAATTTCCATTATGTTTTATATTATTTTTAATATTTTCACCATTAGAAATATATTAATAAGGTAAATATGGTATTAAAAATTATTGGTGTATAGAATTATAGAATTATTATTATTTTTTATTCTTGACATGTTGATTAAATATGAAATCTTATTGGGAAGAGGGTTTTTATGATGTTTGATATTGAAATATATGTTTTTGTATTCCATGTAGGATATTTATTTCTATTTATTAGTTTTCTTTCTCTTCTTGGGTGGTTTGGAAATGTTTCAAGGTTGCTCATTTTGGGTGATACAATGTTGTGGCTCTTGTGATTAATGTTTGGGGTGATGATGTGTTATTGTTGCGGATGATTTGGCATGGGTGAAGTGGAAAAAATGATATTATGATTTCGATATTGAATATTCCTTATGATAATGGTAGTTGGTTGGGTTTTTGTTATGGTGGATGCAGTTATGGAAGTTGTGTCATAGTTTCTTAGGACTATGGTACAATGTTAAAACTAAATGAATAATTGTGTAACAAATTAGAATAGAAATGGGTTGATGGGATAATGTTGTGTTAATGAACTAGCTATGTGGTATTTCATAAAGTAAGAATAAATATTGAAATGATATGTTATATAAAATGATAATGACTACAATTTAATGTAGCATATTTGGTTAATTATGGATAGAAACTATACATTTTTAAATTTATGATGATTTAACTAACCATGAAGTTTATTTTTTGAGGGAATAATTTTGGTAGTGGTTTGGTCAATTTAAGTTACTATTTAGTTATAAAAGTTATTGTTGGTGTGAGGTGGTAGGGTTTTTATGGACATAGAAGGTCATAGTAATAAATGAACACTTCGTATGTTTACTGGACATTAGGTACGGATGTTTAGTATACTATATCATTGTATTTTTGTTTTTTTTCTTATGAAACTCCTACCAAGATATGTAAACTTACCGACACTCATATAGGGAAACAAGTTTTATGTGTTTTCTGTAATATCTTGTTTATAGAGGGAATGATTTTTTTTATTTCTCCCAATTTCCTATTTTCTATTATAGATATAGTATATGATAAAATTTACTGATGTTATAATACATTATCATTTATGGTCATAAGTTAGAGTTATAGATACATGTTGTGGTAATGATAAGGATGCGATAGAGGTTGAGAAGAATGGTTGTGAATGTTCATGGAAGGTGGTGGTCATGAGGTGGATTTAGATCAGTTCCATGTTATCCTACTGTGATGATTATGCAATGTTTGGTTGTGAGGTGATGATAAGGTATGTGATTGTGGTATTCAATGATGAAGATGAGTACAGAGTATATGGAATGTTACCATGGTAATGAAATTGTTTCTATGATGTGTTTACATAGTTACGGGGATATATAAGGGATAATAGAATTAGGATGAATTCCATTTATAGAGTCCCAATCTAAATATACATAAATATTACATTGTTTCCATGGATAAATTAATATGTCTCATAAGTATCCACACAAACCATGGAATTGATGTTTTAATATCATTGATACTATCTACACAAACGTATTATTTTACAATACTTGTTAACATTCATCAATATATGTCCTCATATATAATCTCTTATAAACATATCATATGATATAGTCATCATTATAAATTAGTTAATAGAAACATAAGAAAGTGGTGAATTCAAATTATTAATAAAGAAATCATATTAATTAATCATAACTATTAGATCATAAACATGAGGAAAACCCTTTGTATGTGAGAAATATCAAATACAAAGATCTAGGTATCATAATTTACATTAAAAAAAATTATTTTTCATTATGGATAATGGAATAGAAACATAAGACCCATAAAAGGTCATTAAAATCATGGCTTAAGAGCACATAACAAAAATCAAACACAACATATAATGATAATATAATAAATAAAAATATCTTTAGAATTTGGAAATTTATAAAAAATTTCATATATTGGAAATAAAGAATATAACAGAAAAAATAAGTGTCCTAAACATAATCTTAGGTAATAATATTATATTATATCATACGTCACTAACTGATTCACATAACATAGTAGACAAGATATCCCAACCCGATTCCTATAGTGGAAAGATAATTCCTTAATTGATTCACATAGTTATCTCATGAGAAATAAAAAGATAACCAATTCATCAGAGGGTGATATAGGAACCCAACTTTCATCATCCATACATATGAGTGTCATTTAAAATCGAATCATTCATCTTATCATAAATAACACAATTAAATAAAATGAGTTTTATAACATTTCTAAATGACATCACATAAAAAACATTATCATTTGATACTAGAAACATGATCACCCAAAACAAGTATTAAAAAAGCATGTATAGGGTGATTTATGAACCAATACATTAGAATACAATAATCCATGGAAAATGTAATACAAATAATCAATTTATTTTTCCTAAATTTTTATTAATATCAACATAAAAGACATGATTTTGATGTAACTTTCCAAAAACATTTTTTTGAAGATGAAGAGAAAACATATTAAAGAATTAATTGAAACAAATTTCAATAAATATACCCTGATATGAATTAAAAAATTTAAAAAAATTTAATTATAAGGGAATAATATAAGATCATGGTAGGGGAGATCCCTTTAAATATTTTAAAATTCCTTTGTTGAAAAACCACATCATAAAAAATATAATGTAATAATTTTTTCAAATTTAATAAATGGGAATATAAGGATCATTAGAGATAATTTTTTTAGTTTCAAGTACGGAAAAGGTAACATTAAGATAAAGTAAATATATTTATATGGTATGAAATTCTTTAAAATAGATGACAATTATTATTAACAAAATTAATTTTTTTATAAAACAATAGATTAATCAAGGAAGGATAATTAAGTCTAAGAAATGATTTACCTATAAATTAATAGGTAAATAAAATGTAACATCATTATAGGGTAAAATTATTCAATCTTGATAGATCATAATCTAATTGGAGTGATTATTACTCAATAAAAATATATGAGTTTTGAAAAACCTTTACTATCATCATCAGTTAGTTTAATGTGCTCTAAACTATTGTAAAAAAAATATTTTTCTTTATACACTATTTTATAACATTATTAATATACGTTAATATTTTATATTCTTATTTTATGATCATTTATTATGAATACAATAGTTATATATTACTTATTTTGACAATCAAGTGTTAGAAACCTCAATTGTGTTGTGCATTCTTTACAATGTTGATTTAGGTAAAAATTATTTGATATAGATTTTATCATTTGTAGGTGATATAAGATACTATAATGGATAATATATAGTAAATATAATGTTATAATCATATTATATTGGAGTTTTATAACATTTTGTGAAGATGAAACATGTGATGAATTAGTTTTAGGTTATTTATTGATATTGATATATTACCTAATAATGATCGTTAATTATTCAATTATCCATAAATAGAAATATTAATGATATTTATTACTTCGATATATCATATATAATCATATATTATTATTTATAAACATCCATTAATGGGTTAGAGAAAAAATGAATATACCATTCCCTAGAGGCGGTAGTACACTCATACACATGAATAATGATTTAATTTCCCATAGAATATGTGAAATGAGAAATATAGTATATTATTTCTATATTTTTTAGAAACATCATACTTTTTTATATGAAATCACTTATTAGGACCATCCTTGTAAGATAGGGATGGTAAATGAAACAAGTTATATCGTGGTGGGGGTAGTTCATACATACGAACGATTGACATTTTTTTTCTTTTCTTATGTGGAAGGGAAGAGAAGATTAATTTTTATTAATAAAATATATTCAAATGAATTATAATATAAATACATAATTCATAATATAATATTGGTAAAAATAAAATTTAAATTGAAATATAAATGGAAAATATGTTAGCAAAAAGATTGAAATTGCACCGAGAACACTCGGGTTCTCTTTAAGGATTACCTAGAAAAGAATGTATTATTCGTGTGAAAAAAATCTTATGATAGTGAAATAATATGATATTTGAGGTAAATAGAGAATATTTTCATATGTAAACATAATTTTAAGAGTGGTATTTAAGGTGTGGTGAGAGACCCCATTTATAAGTGGTGACAATGGTATTTTTGTAAACATTTCAAATTACTATAAACTGAGCACATGTTAAACATGTAAAGTGGCATAAAAATTAGACAATAATTTAGTAGAGATTAATATAAGTTCTATAATATCTTAAAAATCATTTGAAAATATTTTTATAAACATATTTCAATCTATTTCTCCCTTAAATTATTAGTTTTCGCATTTAAACATTTACTATAGTAACTAGTTTTACCTATAGAACCACATTATTTATGCATAAAAATAAAGTTTATATAATTTGGTCCCACTAATTATAAATTTGAAATATATTTTTTTCTAATTCAATTTTTATATTTTTTAAAATTTCTTTTAATATAATCTATGTATAATATATTAAAACAGTATTCAGAAAAAAATATTACTTGAGTTTTGAAATATAAATTATAAACTTTGAAAAAATTATAAATATTTTCAAATGTATAATTTATATTATTAAATATTTTTTTTTCGATAAATATATTTAATAAATTTTTAATTCATTCTTATATAATAATAATGGCATAAATTTCAAATTATTAGTAAAAAAGGTATATTCTATTCTTCACCTTAAAATCATATTTTTAGGAAAATATGAACAATTTATGATAGATAATTCTGAAATTATAAATCCAATAAATATAATTATATTTATCTTGTTATGATTAAAATATGAATACATTTAGTTTTAAATAAAAAATTTTAATATAAAAGAAAACTTCTTTTATTGAAAAACAGATGTTTTAAACATTAAGTGTTCTTAATATTTTTACATATAAATTTTTAATTCTAAGATTTCAAATATATTAGTTCATATACTAAAATTTAATATTGTTCACTTTAATTATTGGGATACAATATAAAATAATTTACAAATAAAATTCATTTTAAAAATAAAAATTTATTTTAATATTAAATATCAATTTTTATTTTTTCCTCTAAATATACTTTTTTTGGATGATTAATATACTTTTATTTACTAGGGGTTTTTATTATTCTTATAGTTTTCTTAATAACATTATTTTAATATATCATGGCTCATTTTTTTTGACATTACATGTGAAAAAATTTATCATTTGATAAAATTAATTTATAGAAAAAAAATATTACAAAGTCATGGGTCGTTACATTCTACCCCTCTTAAAAAATAATTTAATCATAAAAAATTCTATTACTAGGAAGGAAACAAGTGAGGTTTATTTTGACTCATTACATCCTCTAGTTCCCATGCACCTTCATCAAAAATATTATTACACTTTAGAACTTTGAGGAGATGAGTGGACTTGTTATGAAACACACTATCTATTTGGTCCAAGATCTCTACCAGTTGTTCCTCATACGAGAGATCATATTCCAATTGCATAAATTCTATGTTTATTACTTGTGAAGGGTCTGATATGTACTTCATCAAAAGTAATTTTTGGAACACATTATAAACATAATATAGGCTAGTAGTATGTTCTATGTGATTGGTTACTTCCCTTGAAAGATTAGGGATCACTGAGGGACCGTTGTACCCATGTCTTATCTTAACTTTCATCCCAAATATCATTTCCCAATAACATGGAGATATATTAAAGAACTCCTTGTAACCAATTTTGAACTGTATATCTCATTAAATACTATATTCATAGATCTTACATCAACTGTTTTTTAGTTTTCTATTACATAAAATTCTTTGTACCTTCTCTTCCATTTCTTGGACAAGGTTATGGCCTATCAAATTCCTCTCCCCTAATTAATCCTAGATTATTAAATTCCAACATCTCTTATTATATATATCTTTATATAGTATCATATTAATTCAATAATGGGATCTATTTTAATATGATAAATCTGCCAAGAGTAGGCATTAGACCCAATATCCTTATAATTCCATCGAATAAGATATCAACATATCATTCAATGTTTGGAAGGTCCTCTAAGATTGTGCATTTATATGAGAGTGATAAGAAGTGATGAAACTCAACTTTGAATCCAATGAATTCAGAATATTTATATATAATTTCAGGTTAATCCTGAGATCTTGATCAGATATTATGGATAGTGGCACCCCATGAAGTCTTAGAAATTCTATTATGTATATCTTAGAGATTTCGTCAAGTGAAAAATCTATTTTAATGGCCATAAATTTATAAGGTGATTAACTACAACACAAATGGAATTATGGCCTTTAGACGCCTTTTGGAGCCCCATAAGAAATACATGGATTTTTCATTCTATTTAAATACTAGTATGGTTAATGGTTGTAGCATACCCTTAGAATTTTTTCATTAAACATTAACTTTATAGCATACCAAACATGAGGATGTGTTTTCCGTGATTCCCTCTTCATGTTCTCCCACTAGAATTATTAATCAGATCTCTATGATTCATCATGACACCTAGATAAATAGAGAAGGATTAGCTATTATTATTAACTAAATATTAAATATTCAGTTATTTTTTAGAGGAAAAATATCCAGGTTTGAAACCCTATAACTCCATATCTATCATGCCTGAACTCCAAAACACTCATAACCTTTTTTTATATACAAATAATTTTTATTGAATTATTTGATCTTCACATGGATGGATGGTTGAACTATTATTTGTTCAAGATAGGATTTTATCCATCCCTTATTATTTCAAGATTAATCAATTGAAAATCTAGGGGTATTGAGTCTTTTTCAATCCCCATCATGGATACGATCAAATGCTCTTTCCTTCTAATGGAATCAACCACCATTTTTCCTACCCATGGTGATAATGTATTGAGAATTAGGAATATTTTATCAAATTAAACTATATACTATGGTGTATATTCATCTCTTTTTGTGTGAATATATTCTTTATTCTCTTATGGTTAGTATAAATATCACACTTCTCACCATAGAGATGATTTCACTATATTTTCAATGCAAAGACAACTGCCACTAGCTCATGATCATGAATTGGGTAGTTATAATCATGATTTGTAAATGAAATTATGAAAAGTAAATTAAATTTTAATTATATATAGTAAATTATCCCACCCCTTTCAAGAAATCCCCACCATATTTCATGAACCCTTCTCCACTATAGGGTAGTGTATGTATATGCAAAATAACTACTATCTTCTTAATCCCCATAAATATTTTCTAAAATTCCATTTTCCAAAGGAAATTTAATAAATTTAATGTAAAATTTCTATGTTGATTTTATATTATGAGAAATTTATAAAAAATTGTCAATAACATCATATTATCCCAAGAAAACTAAAGGTATTGGTTATAGTTGTTGGTACATGAAATTTCTTTACAAATTTTATATTTGGATGATCTATATATTCCATATATAGAGATTACATGATCCAAAATTGGAACTTTTTAAAGAATGAATTAATAATTTCTATGTTTGGTATATAATTTATCCTTTCCCACGTTCAATATTTCATTCTACAAATGATCTTCTTAACATTCCTTTACCTTTTCGTATATATGAATATATCATATAGAGACAACCAAAAATTGATCAAGGTAGTATATAAACCATTATTAATTACATCCAAGAATATTTAATGTGAATTAGTCAATTTGAAATATAATTATAAAATCATAGTGTCTATATCTAATTTGGAGAGATATATTTGAAATATATTCCCTTATGACCCTTAACTGATGATATAAAGAACAAAGGTTTAAATTTGAAAAGTATTAAGATTCTATAAGATGATGGAGAAATTAATTGATATGAAGTAGATGATAATTTTACTTAATTATGATATTTTTAAACTTACCATAGTTAATTAAAAGGCAAATTGATCCATACTTATTTTTGATAATAAAGTAATAGTGAAACCCATAGAGAATCACTAGGGTAGAAAAAAACCCTACCCAAATTTTTAGGTTACTTATTTTTAATCCCCCTAATTCAATAGAAGCCATAATATATAAAACCTTTGAGATAGTTATATATCTAGGTATAATTTAAACTTGTAACCCAATCATAAACTCTATTAGAAGACCAATAATTTCATCTAGGAATACATTTTTATATTCCCATGAATTGGGAATTTCATCAATGATGACTTCCTCTACGATAATTTGAGCTAGAAGTCCATCAATGTAACTAAAAAATAATTCCTAAATATATGTTATTAAAGTTAATGTGATCAACCAAAGCATATCACTCCAAAATTTTTAGTCCAGTGTTTATTCTTAGGCCCACTCATCATGCATTAGAGTGATGAACAATTCAATGCCCAACAAACCCTTTTCAGAGTGATTACCTCTTGGTGCATCTGTGCCATATAAGAATCCACTTTACACTATCAATATAGTGATTTATTTTTAAGGAAAACACCTACTAAATACATTACTAATATTTTAGGATATGATCCAATACTTAGACTCATCTCAAGAATTTTCAATAAGGTTTTATATTCATAATTGTCACTAATATCTTCTATAACCTCCAAAAATATCTAGGGATTTCCTATAATATAAACTATAGTGACCCAAGATAAACATATATAAATATTAAATTGATTAAATTGAAAAATTAATACATCTCACGACTAGTCTCACAACCCAAGTACTGAATGGTTTTGGGTCTTTGAGAGTAGCTATATAAACATATTATATGACAACACTTTTTTAAATTACTCTATAACTATACTTCTATAGGCCCTATTCTAGAGATATCATCTAATATATTCATGTTTATAACTTGTGGAATGGAAATATTAGAAGGTGTGAGCTCAAATTCTTATTAAGGGTAACTTATCAACTTTTCATTACTTTTAGATCATAAACATGGGGGGAAAAATTATTAAGTGTGAAATTTAAAACAAAAATATCAAGTAATAATATAAGAAATTCATAAAAATTGATTTATCCTGATCAATTACAACATATAAACATAATATATATGAAGGTTCATAAAAACCCATCATAATAAAATATAACAAAAAATAAAATAAAATAAAAAATCAGAACATAAGAAAGAGGAATATCAGTAGAACAAAGAATATCATAAAATTTTTTCATATATTAAAAATAAATAATATCTTATGAAAAATATGTGAAAAAACACAGACATAGGTAATAATATCATATTGGAGCATGAATCACCACCTATTTCCCATAACCTTGTAGAGAAGACATCACTAACTAATTTCCATAATTGAGCGAACATTAATTACTCAATTTAAATTGTCATACCAGGAGATATAGAACCATAAAAAATTTATTTTAAGGTGACATAAGACCCAACCTATCATCATATAAACATATGAGTTCCACTTAAAATCAAATCATTTATCCTATCAAAAATAATGCATTGAAATAAAATGGGTTTCATAACTTTTCTAAATAGACTCACATAAAAAATGATCATTTGATACCAAAAACATGATTACCAAACAATATTATTAAAAATATAACATTTAGGTTTATTTATTAACCATTAAAATATTTAATAATAAACAATTAAAAATGGAAGATAAATCACAAAAGGTATTTTTCTTAAAAATTGATTCATAATATCACCTTGAATGATTTAATTTTCATGTCATTTTCAAATTTTTTTAATATGAATAGAAATATTATTAAAACATAAACAAAAAAATTAAAATATATTTATCTTGATAAAAAATAAAATATACGTCAAAATTTGAATTAGAAGGGAACAATATAAGACCATGGTAAGGAAAATCCTTTTTAAATACATTAAAATTCCATTATTAAAAAACCATATCATTTAAAGAAATTTTTTTTAAAAATTAATAAAGGTAAATATAAGGTTCATTAGAGAAAAAAATAATTTTATTTTCTAATAGGTAAAGGAGAACATTTTCGGGAAGTTAAAACATGGATATGAAGAAATAATCCACTAAAAAAGATGAGAATTATTCTTAACAAAATTAAATTTTCTTATGAAAAAATCGATTCACGAAGGAAGAAGGATTATCTATGAAAAATAAATTCCAAAAAATAAAATATATAATTACCACATAACATCATTATATGTTAGAATAATTTAATCTTGAAAATTCTTAATCACAATGGAGTTATTTTGTCTCATGAAAAATATCTAATTCAAGACAAACCCTTAACATTATTCTTGAATTTTCAAGTGTTCTACAACTTCCTATAAAAAATATAAATATATTATAAATATATTTAATATCCTTATTAATATAAATTATACATTTTATAATATTTTTATGGGCATTTATTATTAATATATTAGTTAATTATTGCTTATTTTTACCATCATGTGTTAGTAACTTTAATTGTTTTGGGCATTCTGTATGATGTTTATTTCATAACCCATTACTTGATACAATATTTGTCATTAATATTTGATATAATATAATGTAATTGATATTTTATAATAACCTATTTAGATATAATCCAAATATATATGAGTTTTTTTATATTTTGTAAAGATGAAATCAATGATGAATTAGTTCCATCTTATTTATCAATATTGATGGATTACCAAGTAAATATGATCAATATATGTTATATACATAATAAACCATATTAAATAAATTTATTCCACATATATATCATATAAACTCATCAAATATAATTTATAACAATCTATGGAGTTTGTAGTGAAAATGTAATATACAGTTCTATGGATGTAGTAATCGGCACATACACATGGATTATAATTTCATTTCCCATATAACGAGAGAAAGGTATGATATGGTGTATTATTTGTATAACCTATTTTTTGAAATATTATAAATATTTATTTAATTTATTATTATTACTATGCTTGTAAGGATGTGACATAAAATGTTACATGTTATGTTATATAGGCGGTAGTCCATATATACACACTATTTTTTTTCACTTTTCATAAAGGGGAGGGGATAAGTGGTTATTTTTTATTCCCAAATTATAATAAATTTAATTATACTATGAATAAATTATTCACTATTTAATTTATGAAAAAATAAATTTTAAATGGTTAGAAAAATAGAAAATATGTTCATGAAAGTATTGAACTTGTGTTGAGAACATTGGGGTTATCTTTAAAGATTCCTTATAAAGGAAGGGATTATGATAATATACTAAAAAAATAATATTTTGAGAGTTAAATAATATTCTATGGGAAGTAATGAAGTTATATTTTCATGATGAAATCTAATTTTCAGTGTTGTGTTGAAGTGGTGGTGAGTGGATCCTTTTATAAGTTGTGGGCATGACATTTTTATAAACTTTTAAACTTAATATACAGGAAACACATGTTAAAAATTTCATGTGGCTCAAAAAATAGACAAGTATTTAGTTTAGGGTGATATAAGTTAAATAATAACCGAACCTATTATTTAAAAACATTTTTAACATGTATCAATCCCTTTACCCATTGAATTATTATTTTTTCTATTTAATATTTTATCGTGGAAACATGTTTTTTCCTAAGGTAACTTAACATTTATTTATAAAAATAAATTTGATATTATTAGATAATTTATACTCTTGATTTTAAATTCTAAATAATTTTTTTATTATTCAATTTATAAAATTTTTAAAAATTATTTTTAATATAATAAATTTTTAATGTATAAAAGTAATTTATGAGAAAAATGCTACATGGGTTCTAAAATATTAAATATTGGGTTTTAAACTATAATAAATAGTTTAAAATTTATCATTTATATTATAAAATGTATATTTTTTTAAAAAAATGTTTCATAACTTTTTAATTCATACTTATATACTAATAATGTCATAAAAGACACAATATTAATAAAAATTATATATTGTACAATTCACCTAAAAATAATTTTTTCGAAAAATTTAAACTATTGATTCTAAGATGAGTTTTAAATTAAAAATAAAAATAATTAAATTAGTTTTATATAATTTATATTCTAAAATATACCGTTTTTATTTAAATGAAAAAAATATAATGAAAAACTGATTTTATTGGGAAATGTTGTTTTTATACATTAATTGATCTTAATATTATTTAATAAGAATTTATAAATAAAATATTGAAATTATATTAGTTCACATAATAAAATTTTTTATTGGTCACATTAAATATTTATAAAAAACATACAATACTTTTAGTAAAATATTATTTTAGAATGAACAATTCATTTTAAAATTAAATATCATTTATTCATTGCCCTCTAAATGTAAGATTTTATTTTTGATTTATATAATTTTATTTTCTAGATTTTTTTACTATTATTATAGATTTTAAATAATATTCATCTGATATTCCTTATCTCATTTTAGTTTGATGTTTCATCTGATACAAGTTATTAGAGAAAAAATTATTTTAGAGAAAAAAAATCCAAAATATTGGGTCATTACACCATTGGGGCGTGAGAGTAGCTAGATCAGTGCATAATCTTTTTGAGCTACCTTAAAGATATATTCTTGGATGAGATATTGGGTTATATATCCTTGGAGGGTATGGGTTGTAATAAACTAGTACAAATGATGAGTTAGTTAAACTATTTATTCATTAAGACATTAGTATGATTCTTTAACATACGAGTGAGTGGTTTTTGGAGAGAACCCCACTAGGTATACAATTTGAGTTGGTTCCAAGATTCAACTAAATTATTTTACATCAAATTACTAGAATATATGTAAATATCTTATAAAATAATGATTTTGATACCACATGATATTAATATGATATTATTCTTAGAATATTCATCGCATCAAAGGGTTATAATAGTTTCCCACTAAATTATGAATCTTGAAATGCTATAAATATATTATTAAATAATTTCCATAATCTACATATATAATCTGATGGAACATCGATGAAAAATGATTATCGACTTCCATAGGTTCATAATACATCAAGACTTCTTCTCCTAAAGTTCTCATTTATTGGACTCAAATAATGGATACTACAAATATTGTCATGAAAATAGTAATTTCTCATTTTTTACATGTCCTTGGATATTAATATCTACAAATGTGTGTATAAATCCTTTTACTTGATATTATTATTAATGAGTATCAAGAATTTTGTACTTTAACATATGGTTAAAAACCACGATGACATATTCTCAAGGTAAGTTAAAATACATTTTTTTTCTTAATAAGTGATATGAAATTTATTGAATAAGACAAGAATATATTTTACCTTCCATATTAATGGAATAATATTTCTCTAGGTGTCATAAAATAGGGAAGGTTAACAAAACCTGTCGCCTGATCTAGCCAGAGATAAGGCCTTAAGTGTGCTTCCACATATGCCAAAGGCTTCTGACTAGCGGTGGGGTCTTAAAGCGGTAAAATTTGAAACTATGACATCCGATAAAAGTGTAATAATAGTATAAATAAACCAAACATAAGAACATCCCTGAACATATGAGTACACATAAATAAATAACTAAAACAAAATCATTCTATAATAAATGATATTCAGAAACATATCGACCCTAGGAAATGATAAACATAGTAACTAATCATCCACTTAGACAACCTCAGATATAGATAGAATAAATTAAAGAAATAAAAATAAAAAGGCACTACTAATATCCCCAATCTAAACCACATATCTAGACTCTAAAATTGTTAAACTACCATAGATAAATATGTAGACTCTATATGAGAAGCCCCTTGATAATCTAATAATAGGCCTCTTCTAGATCCATTATGTGTCCTGTAATAATGTTTAACGAATAAATTTGGTCTTCTCAAGAACTATAGTACCTATGTATGGGCCAAAAAATATATCCTAGAAGGACACCCCAAATGGTTGTCCTAACATCTACTGTCATAGCACACACATGCAACACATGATATAACTTGACTAGTCAAATTCTAAACAAATCAAAAGAAGTAAAATACTAAAAACAAATAAAAATGACTTACAAAAAATAAAAGAAAATAGTAAACCTTAGGTTCTAGCCTGATTCCAATAGAAAATCTACCCCCACTTTAGCCCAAACTAGAGGAATTATGACATGTGGCACACCCAACCACATAGTATCAAGGGAATCATCTTGATCAAAAATGATCCCAAAGATGTGTATCACAATGAAATGCATGAAGTAAAAAACCTATGATATTTTCCATGGAAACATAGACAATTATATAAACATCCAATGGGCTCTCGAATTGCAATAAAACTATCCAAACTGGCGATATGATCCTCTAGGTCGAAAAAAATTATAACCTATCTAATCCAAAAATTCTGATAAAATTATCTGGAAAAATATCTAGACCAATCGCCGACATATAGGTGACTAACCTGGTCACCCAAGTATCCTCATCATCCAAGTTAAATAGCCCACTATGATTTTGGCTGGAATTTCATGATCCAAAAACCCCTAGCAAGAGCATCATCATAAAATATAGTGGTCGTTTACTCCTCCATATCTGGAATTGTATCCGCAAAATGATCTCAAAAATAATATCTAAACAATAGAGGATAGAATTAGATCAATATATTGGCTCACACCCAATCCATCAGTAACCCCAATGAAATATTCCTACAGTTAAACCTATAAAGGATGAAACAAAACCTTCTATTAAAACATCAAGATATAAGAAAAATGGTTGGACTAATGCTCAACCCATTTTCAAAACCATCACTGACCCACCTAGAGTTAATAACTCTTGATGTACCCTTAGCAATCCTTTGAACCCTAACTAGAATTGGACACCCAACCAGGATATCCTCTATCAAAACCAAACTGTAGGACAAGCCTACCATATAAAAACTATCCAGCCACCCAAAACATAACCTAACTTTGAGAAACACCAAAACAACTGAGTTATTTTTCAAATAATTCCATTATAACCATCTCAAAGTCCACTCAATAACACCCTTCTAAATCAGTGACCTTATGGAATCACTATAGCCTGAAGGCTCTAGCCAATCTAAACCTGAATAAATATAATATTGAAGACCACCCCAGAAACTACTTGTTACCTCCTTTCAATAATTTTATAAAATAATCTCAAAAAATGATATTAGCATCCTATATTAAAGGTGACCATAAAATTCCTTGGCTTCATATCTGAAAACATAACCCACAAGAGGATTCAAAATCCAAACCTCAAATAAATACCCCCACAAAAATTCCTTTAATACAGAACACCATTCTGAAATAAACTCTATGCCAAAATAATTTTACCAAAGTGATCAATGTAGAAAAATTATTAGAATGGGATAATCACAAGTATAATTCTAGTTATAGGGTTAAAAACTCATGAAACTCCTCCAATGATGGAGTACACTCAATATACCTCAGGTATATGGTGTGTACCCTCAACAAGAATCTCTAGACATTTACCATGACCCGACATAGCATGTACATTCCAATGTAGATGGAGTGTCTATATTGTATATGATGTGTACCCCACATGGGGTACCCAGCCATGTAACCCACATTGTTTTTGGCCATATACCACATAGAATTTAGAAGTGTAATGCACATAGTCTTTTTCTTTGTACCATAAATGACCAAGTGCTCCAACACAAGGTGTTTTTCCATTCCCTCAACCACACTATAGTGAATCTGTTTTTTCTGTATACGACTTTGGAACATTGTAAAGAATGTTTTTGAATCTAGGAGCTATGTAAATATGGAAATTAAGGGTCTATAGGCCTTAGTATGTTGATATTAAAAATATATAATATAATATATCATGTGTATGGTGTTTTTTGGAAAGAGTGGAATAAATCCTGAATGGTGTCTTAGACGGGGACTCTGAGACCACCATTAAATCTGAAATTTGTATTCTATCATAGTAATGAAAAAATTGTTTTCATCACTAGGTGGTTTATTTAATAATTTCATTGGTGAAAATAAGAAAATAAATAAATAAATAAATATTTTTTTATTTATTTTCCATGATAAAATCCACCTATTTATAAACTATGTTATGGAATATTCCCTAGTGTTAACTACATAAATCTTAAGGGAATGCAAGGATATAGACCACAAGTGGAGATCACATTGGCAGATGATCAAGAGATCAAGGATCAGGTACCAAGAGGTTCATCATCAATGGTGGAGCTCATGAATTATTCCAAAAATAATAAAGTAGAACCATTATTCATTAGAAATCAATACAATCTTTAGGTAATATGGTTCTTTGTAGATTTTATCATGGGTTTTATCCCATTTGAGGTACAATTCTATCCTATTGACAATATTTATTCATAAATTTATGTTTGGTTTGTATAATTATCTTTATCTTCCCATGGTTATGAATTGATGATATTTGATTATTATTTGTTTATTGGTACTTCATTCATCATTATAACAACAATGAATTAGGGAAAACCTAAATAAATGATAATATTTGTTCTTCTAGTTGGGTTTGATGAATTTCCCTAATATTCATTGTGCATTTATCAATAGTATTCCATTTACCCAAAGGTTTAACAAAAAACCAGTGTATGATTGCTGAAAAATTGATATTTAGTACAACAAATCATCACTATGAATTTTTTTGGTGATAAATGAAATTATCAAGGTGTGGAAATGACCATGGTTTATCAAGGTTTGGATTAGAGACCCATGGTCTTTTTTTTGGTGATGTGGTAGTTTGGTGCATTGGGGATCAAGAACTAGATGGATGGGTGGCCAGAATCTGACCATCAGTGATGATGGAATCTGGTATTTTCAAGAACAACATGTTTTCTGTGACCATAGAAGCACAAGTTGAATTAGGATGATGATATAAATGGTTCTATAGTGATGTATGACTATAATATGCTTTAACTAGACTTGTAGTGTGTTTAACCTAGATCTTGGAGTTTCGGTTAGGTTTTTAAAGACCCTGAAGGCAACCCTAGTGTGATAGTGGGGATGAATGAACATTTTGGAATTTCTAGGAAGTTTTTGACTGCACACCATGTAGTCCAGAGGGACAAACAATATGAAATCTCCTTTGTGTGGCAGTTATGGTTTTGAATTATGTTAAATATCACATTTCATGTGGGAGACCTACACACCACGTGATGTCTAACCATCCATCTTGACATGTTTATAGATTATAAACCCAAGAATATATGAAGTGTTACATGATGTGTTGGTTAAAATAATACTATGTAAGACATGCTGAACATCTTGGAATTTATAAGTATCACACACACAATATCCCATATTACCTCAAATTTTGTGTGTTTTTGGCACACATCATGTAATTTTAAAGGAACTAGAATACACCTTGAGTACATGGTTAGACCCTAAGTACACATAGACGAGATATATTACTTGGATTAGACCAGATGGCATGCTGAGTGATATACCTATGTCTACACACAATGTACTCAAGGGAAACCCCATGTATTTAAGATAAATGAATTCCAGGTGAACATGAGACATAGGTAGTGTCAGGCCTAATGGGACACATTGTGTACCACTAGGGACATTTTGTGTACACCTTAAAGGGAAGGTTGGAGCCCTTTTATTTTCAGGGAAACTCATGTTTGATCTTCAGCTTATTCCCTTAGAGTTTTTCAGTGTTGGTGCATTCCCTTGGTCTATCACCATTAGGGTACAATGAATCATTGCGTCATAAGTATAGGATGTGATCCCCTATATGGGATTAATATTGGATAGAGTTTCAGAAGCCCTCCATATGACCCAGGGTGTGATCCTATATTATTTATTATCCATCCCTAGGTGGTGATTGAGGAATCATCATGAAAAACTTATCCAGGCATATGATACCCTTTTTAGAAGGTAATTCTATGTAGGGTCAGGTATATCCCAGAGGTCCTAGGTGAGATTATCCATCTATGTATTAAGATCTTCAGAGTTACAGTTACTATCTAGTATACCCCATCGGTCCTAGGAGTGATCCCCTATCTCTGTATTGAAACTATTGACTTTTTATGAGGTTTAGTCCAATCGATTAGGTTCTCATAGATGAGTTCCATCAGTATAGTAATATCAAATTATTAATACCTCGCATATAAGTTCCATCATGGGTGAAAAGGCTTATGGAGTGTGTTCTCATGGATGGGTGTTATCTTGAACTTCTAATATAATCCTATGAATATAGGGTGGTCATGAACTAACCTTGATACTTTGTGTCTACCATCAAGCATAACTACATATTTTTTTATCATATATAGATATTACATCTTTTTAGATAAATAATCATTTTATTATAAAAACAAGAATAAGGAACAAAATGGTCTAGTGTCTTCGGAAACTAGGATATATAAAATACTAGTTAATTATTGAACTACATCATCTCCCACTACATTCTTCATAACTGGAACCCTTCTTAGATATATCATACATAAAAACATAATTCATAACTCTGGGAAAGGAAAAATAATAAAGGATTTGTTAAGATGCCTAGTAAGGGTAATCATGGGAGTTATCTATGATTACATAAGAATAACATAAGCATAAGGGTATGAGAATATGAGCGTATCATTTGAAAACTATTACCTTTATATCAAGTTTATAATGTTGAGTCATTGAATAATATTTGTTTGTTAATAAGTCATGTATCAAAAATTAATCAGAGAAAATGATATATGAGAACATAACATTGGATTAAGTGATAGATTTGTAGAATACACATAAGAATAGAATTTTTTTCTTTATTTGTCAAGGATCATTACCAAGGCCATCATTTTGGAATGGGTTCAATACCCCAAGCATCATAATAGTCAAGGTTCACTCTCAAGACCATTATAGTGGACATAGTCCCTTAGTGAATTGAGTTCACTCCCCATTCTAGTCCTATTTATCTCATGAGATATCCAACATTACCCAATGAATTGGAGGCATATATAATTCAGTTCTCACCAATAAAATAATTAAAATTATATATATGTATGCCCCAATAATATAAAACATTCATCATAGAATAAACCATATAAAGAAAATGGTTTACAAAACTATTTCATCAGGGTATCCTATGAGGAATATAGGTTTCATAAACATAACCCATGTAAGAGAAATGGGTTTTATAAAAATATTTTCATCATAATAATAAACCATCTAACGAAATAATGAGGATGATATCATTGAATATGATCTCTATTAAAGAATATGTATAGTCATGGTTTATTATAATTGATGAGTATAAATACCATAGAAGGATTATTAAAAACTATCATGAGGAAAATACCCTTTATACTTTCAATTCACTATTTAAAATATAAAAATATACCAAATATTTAAAACAATTTTTAATTTATAAAAGGAAAGAAAATTTTATTTTAATATTTATATAATTGAGTGATCATGATGTATGGAAATACCTTTAATGTCTAAAATTTTAAAATACTGATACATTTTACATTTTTGGTAAAAATCAAAATGTTTTTGGACAAGAAGGTTCCTCTTAAATAATATTCTAAAAATAAAAACATTGGTAAAAATTTCATTTAACATTATTATGATTATATTAAAAAAATTGAATTTATTTTTAGAAAACATACTCATGGAGTAGAAACTATTTTTGACTGAAGAGAGAAATAGTATCGATTTTCCATAACAACATTCATTAGGTATCTTAAATTATTAATGAGAAAAAATGAAAGGAAATAATTCATTCAATTGAAGTAACAAGAGGAGAATAAAATTCATGAGTTTTTATAGATTTAAATAATAATATTTTTTTTCATAATCACAATCATAAACAATCTTAATAAACAATGAGATTGTGATATAAAACCTTTACCACTTTGGTAACTTTTGAATCACAACCCCCACGATAGGAATAACCATATACATATATGAATATAAAATAATTTTCATGGGTGGAAACATAAAATACATTCATGGTTAGTTTATACAACACACAAATGATATAAGTGGTGTATAAGGCATGTGTCCCATAGAAATAAAAGTGAGATGAAAATCCCTTACCATAACTATCAACTTTCTTTGTAAATGTTCAAACATCCTGTATATGAAAAACATATTTATTATACATATGTTATAAAGATTTAATAAAGTTTATAATATCAAATATGGTTATCTTATATACCTCTACCACTCATTTATTAACAATTATTTATTAAAATATCTTTTTAGATTATAACTGATTCATTTTCTCAAATATGTTTTTGTTAGTGGTTTTGGTACTTGAACTTTTTTAGGGTTCCATTATCACTAGAATTTTAATAATGATATAAATATCATATATAATCGTTATACACATATTTAGAGTCATCCATTAAAGGTATAGCTATAAAAAATACATTACACTATTCAAAGAGATGGTATAATGTATGTATGCATGACACCTATTTTCATTTTTGGAAATATAGAATAGAAGAAAGGTAAATATTAATTATCCTTTACAAAATAATTTTCATATCATGGATGTCATATATTTTAATTATATAAATCATTATTACCATCCATGTTAAAATAAAATGAAAACCATATCACATTTGTTTTTAGAGGCGGTAGTCCGCACATACGAATGAGCAATGTTATCATATTCCAATGGATTAAAAGGTAAGAAGTTAGATGTGATATTATAATTTTTGAAGTTCAATTATGTCATTAATATCATATAATTATGTTAAATCCAAATTTATATTCATCCATGATAGGGGTTATGGAAAATGAATTACATCGATTCGTGAGGTGGTAGTCTTCCATACACACAATCAATGGTTTTATTTCCCATTTTAAAGATATGGTATAAGAAATATAATAAAAACAATCTGTTAAGAATAATACCCTTTCATAAAACCCCCTTAGTTGAGAACCAAAATCCACATTGGGTGGGTTTTCTAATTAAAATAAATATTCTAGGGAATTATGAGTGAATTAAGGAAAGGATTTTGGTAGGTATTGGATGAACAAAAATTGTTTGGAAGTATAAAGGGGAGAGGAGAGGGGTGTCCTTTTATAAGTGGGGGAGTTGAAAATCTATATTTTTTGAAATTTAAAATATATAAACACATTTTACACACCCCAAAACCATAAAAAATGGATCATTATCAATACTAAAATGATATAAGACCAAAATATAGTTATAAAATAGAATTGGATAAGTTTTTAGGTTATTTTAACCCTTTTATATTATTTTTACCCCCAATAAACCAGTTTAAACCTTTATCTTGGTAATTAAGTTTTTACTATTTTTACAATTCATTATTACCGAAAATTAAGTTATTATTATTATATAATATTAGCAATAGTTATTATTAATATGGAATTCATTTTACCAAGTTCAGTTTATTGAAGTTGTAGTTAATTTAAATTTAAACTTGCAGATTTGATGAAAAATAATTTTCCCAAAGATTTTTTTCCATACTATAGAATGTTTTAATATAATAATTCAATATCAAATTGATTACAGTGACCTAAATTATAATAATAATATTATTATATAACTAATTTTTCTTTTAAATCCATCTTTAAAAAATGTAACTTGTAAATGGTAAGATTCCATATTTTTTCCAGTATGTCCCTCTTTGATTTTTTGCAATAAACATCTTTCGTTGGGTTTTCCATTGTCTTTAAGACGTGGGGGTTGATTCTTATTTGGAGAAAATTTTCTTTTATTGGGGGAAATGATGTAATGTTCAAGGATGTATGTTTACACGAATTAATGGAGTATGAGTATAAATATGTAAAATAGGTTTATGAATGTTTTCTATGTTTTGGAAAGCATTAGTGGTCATTTAGGTCCTTTTTTAGGAAACTTTATTGAACAATAAATTATGTTAATATATATATTGTGTACCTACTTCACAAAATATATGTGCCACTAGACACATTCAATGAACTAATACATGACATTAAGTGATTAAACATCTTGTCAACCATTAATGTCATGTATAAGTCAAGGGGGATAAATATTCACCTGAGGTGATGGGTTGTCCAGTGTAACTCTAAAATAAAAATTACATAAAGTGTAAATGAATTACACATTGTGTAATTATCATGACCAATAATTTTATGTATACAATTAATTTTCTCCTCATTCTCATAGTGAATCCATTCCTTCCCTCAAACCCTAAGGTTCTCTAGGTGAATTTGGATCCTCTCTTCTATTCCAGACACCCCATTTGTGCGATCGATCCCTATAAGTATTTGGATTTTATTTTCTACTCCTCTTCCATTATTCTCTATTAGGGCGGTGGAATACATAAAGAAAATTTCGATGTTATATTGAACTAGGTTGTTTTATGTTATTCTTGAGAGCTTTAGCACCTTCCTCCTCCTTTACATTACACTTTAGAAGCACTGCATTAATTTTCAGTTAAAGGTAGCGAGTCTGAACCAAACCCTATGGTCTGTTTAAATGAATGTATATGAAATAATATGATTGTGCAGACCTAATGTGAACTCAAATCAATTAATTCATTGATAATTTGTTAATCATGTATTTGAATATTGTTTGGATCCCTTGGGATTATATTATTGATGTGACATAGATTTTTGTTACCTATTGGGTGATTAAATCCTTAATTAAAATTTAAGTGGATAATGTATTAACATATGTCCATCATGAGATGATACCTTAGGTTAATTCTTGATATAGAATCCCCAGGAATGCCTTGTTTATTGATATGGTTGTTGATAAATTGAGATATAAATTAAATTCTAATTAAATGGTTAATGGTAATTTTAATAATTAACCATTTGGGATTATGATGTGATATTGTAATATATTTACTATTCTGACTTCTTTTTTTATCATGCTAAAATTATTATCTTCCAGGATATTCCCTAACACATTCAGAAATTCATCTATACCAAGCTATGACTTGACACATAATTAAATGCTTATACCTAAGTATATTCCCAATGACACGAGATAAAAAGATTATATAAAAGGATTGTACCAGTTTTGTGTGATATTTCCTTAGATATATGGTTATGGTTGTTATTGTGGTATTACATTCTCAGAGACATTCTGACACAGTTCTAAAGTAGGTCGATTTTTATATTATATAATTTGATTAATTGGTAAAAATATTTATCACATATTTTATACACATATTATCCGGATATTTATGTTTAGACATAGTGGTGTTAACCTATTGAGTTTTACTCACACCCAATTTAGGCTTCCATTTGCTACGAAATCAAATTTCATGGATACAGGTTCGGGTAAAGGAAAGGGACCTTGTTACTAATTTTATTTCTTGTTGGATGGGCTGGACTATGGAGGTGGGACTAAAATGGGGGCCAGACCAGAGTATTTTGGGTTTACTTTGTGTATGGTGATTATTTTATTATATTATTTTTAGTTTTCTATTTAGAAACACCACAAAATTTTATTAAATGATCCATTACTATTGTCTATTTTTTCCACTATTTATTTCCTTAATAGTGTGAGAAATTTTTTCCTCTTGTTTATTTCTTGGATTATGTTATTTATATATTTTATTTTCACTTATATGTGACTACATACTAGGGGGTATAGTCTTTCCACTATATTGATCACATCACAACTTCTAGTTGGTAGCCTCTAACATACATGGAGGCATGCTTTAGCTCTTGTAACCAACCCTTTCTAGCACAGTGAGAGATTTCCAAATTTGGGGATGCTATAAAGTGGTATCAAAGGAGAAGGTTTTAAGTTTCCATTCCACTACTATTTGGGGAAGGTGAATATGATTCTAGGATGTGTTAGGACATTGTAATGATATTTCATATGGGATTAGCTGACCAATGTTTGGGGGAAAATCTATGTTCTAGGGATGAAATTGTAATTTATACTATTAAATTGTTTACAATTGATGTTATTTCACCTTGGGTGATTCACATGTTGTGTGTTGTTATTATTTTGTGATATTATTGGTTCTTGAGATTTATACAGTTGGCTCTGTATGGTGTGAGATTAGTATGTTTGCATCATGATAGGCATATGAGGATATATATATTGAAAATTATTGTTCATGTTAGGTACATATTTATTACATGTGATATACAGTTACCTATATGAATTGTGATTTAAGATAGCTATTATATCTGATAATTGAAATAAATATACTGATATTTTAAGATAAAACCCTAGTAATCCATGTTTAGAGAGACCCTGAGCCAGTAGTTCATCATTGATTTCTCTTATTGAGGCTAACCCCATTTTTTAGCCAATCTTCTAAGGAGTGTGTTTTTCTCATTGAGAAAATGACTCCTCATCATCTTTGAGTTGAGTATCCCGAGAGTAAAAATCCTTAAGCTCATCATGTGGCTAATGAAAATCATCTTATGGATTCTAATTATCATATGGATGTTCTACTTCGTGAGAACATCCTGAGGGTAATTCGATCTGTGGAAAGGGAGACGGTTTACACTGTACCATTGATTTTTCAACTAATGAGAGAGTTCCAGCTATAGCGTCCACCTATGTTCACTGGGGATGGAGGACCAAGGAAGTTGAGTTCTTGATCATGTAACTCTAGATGATCATTAAATATATCAATAAATCCATAGATAAGAGGGTTAATCTTGTTTCATATATGCCTCATGGACAATCCAATCACAGTGGGATAACCTGGAGCAATATGGGAAGAAATATGAGTATTCTTGCAAGGAATTTGAGATAAAGTTCGTGAGAAATTTCTATCCCAAAACTTTGAGGGATAATAAGTCTTGTGAGTTAATTCTCATAACTTAGTAGGGAATGTCAGTGCTCTACAATGACATATGATTCATCGACCTACAACACTTTTCACGATCTTCAGTAGATGATGAGATATATAGGTAGAGGAATTTTTAGATAGTATTTTCTTTGATATCTGGTCACAAGTGAATATTTTATATCTAAGCAGTTTTAATGATGTTATTAATGAAATACACATCCTAGAAGGGAATTCTAGATTGTCCCATACTAGTGGATAGGCTGTTTCAACAGGTTGAACTGAGACCTAATCTACTAGAGGAAACAAGTTCTACTATGACAGATTTCAACAAGAAAATGGAAGGTAGATTATCCAGGGAAGTGTAAAACCATATTTGGATCATTTCCCATTATAATTTATTAGTGTGGAATGATGGGCCACATGTGGACCCAGTGTCTATATCCTACTTTGGGGTGTTGATCTTACAGAAGGATGGGACCCCTACAATGAATTTGTAGGGGAATGCAACAACAGAGTTGGGGAAGGGGATTAGTATAAGATCCAGAGTCTAGGTAGTACTCAAATACTTCTTATCCTATTGGTAGCTAGAGTTTTGTAGGACATTCAGGTCAATGTTGGGGACATGGTACCCCAGTCTAGGAATAATAATACTAGGTATAGGGAATAGAAAAGAGGAGTTAAACTGGATCCCAGGGAAGATGGGCTAGTCAACTACATGTAATTTCATATACTCCGATGAGTGTGGATGTAGGACCATCTTCTGTTAGAGGTACGATTCTTATATCATCTACCCTTGATTTCATTTTTTGATATAGGTGAATCAGATTCCTTTTTTATCTACTATTTTTTCATAATGGATTTGTCTTGGATTAAGAAAACATAGATCAAGCTTTAACCATCTACACATGATTGGGAGTGTGGTTAGAGAATATCAAATGATGAAAGACATGTTCCCCTGAGATTGGTGGTTAACATTTCATTTGGAAACCATTTCTAATGTAAATGATAATATTTTATTTGATTTATGGAATAAATTCGTAGTTATATACCATGCTCATATCGACTGTTATGAGAAGAGAGTTACCATTGTATATCTAGAAGGAGGAAGGTATTCTCACTAGGGTGAGTGAGGTCTTTATGTTGGTCATAAAGGACCAATTCAGTGTAGATTGAATTGTCTCACAGACCAAATAGCCAATCATTCTCTAGATGATGGTGTAATGCATAAATATTGTTTTCCTCCAGTAGCAGACAATTTTCAAGATTTCTTTCCTGATGGGTACTATGCATTACCACATGAGAGAGAGATTGAGTTAACAATTGAGTTATTGTTGAGATTAGAACTGAAATCTATCCAACCTTACTGGTTGAAACCAATAGAGATCTAGGAGTCGAATTTTAATATGGAATATTTGTAAAATAAGGGTTTCATATGACCTAGTATGTCCTTATGGGGTTCTGCAATTCTTTTCACGAATAAGGCTAATGGGTCCTTGAACTTTTCTGTTGATTATCAAAAATTCACCAGATAATGGTCATGAAATGACACCCCTTTCAGTGTGCTGATGATCTCTTTGACCAGTTAATTGGTTTTAAGATCTTCTCCAGGTTTCATTTGATATCTGGATAACATCAGTTGAGGGTAAGACTGTGAGACTTAAATCAAACTAATTTTAGGAGGGGGTATGTCTTGTATGAGTTTTTAGTGAGGAAATTTGGTTTGCCCAATTCATTTATAATACTCATGAACTTAATTAATCATATGTTTCATCCATTACTATATTTCTTTTTATATGTGGTTTTTTTGAAAATATATTAGTGTATGATAAGTATGAAGATGATCATGTCAAACATCTCGAGATCGCCCTGATTGCATTGAGAGAGAATCATATTTATGACAAGATAACCGAATCCATTTTTTGGATTGATAACAGGAACTTCTTGGGACATATCATCTTAGTAGCGAGAGTTTATATGGACCCATAGAAGGTTGAAACCGTATTATATTAGGGGATTCCCAATAATGTATTTGAGATTTAGGGTTTTGTATGTTTATAAGGTTATTATTGGTTATTTATCTGGAATTTATCCCATCTTGAAGCATTAATGTCGGAGCTGATAGATAAGGGGGGGGGGGATTTGTTTGGTCAGACACTTGTAGAGGTGCTTTTCCTGAGCTTAAATGTTGGCTGGCATAAAAAACCCTCCCCACACTACCTATTCTAGTTAAATCATATACTATATAATGTGATGCATCCAAGGTTGGACTCATTGTAGTTTTAATGTTGGAGTATCGAGTGGTTGATTATGGATCCAAATAGCTAATGCCACATGAGAGGAATTATCCTAATCTTGACTTGAAGTTGGATGTGGTGGTACATTTTCTGATATATTGGTGAAATTACTTTATGTGTGAGAGGTTTGTGGTATACATGGACCACAAGGTCCTCATGTATATATTTTGTTAGCGGGACCTGATCATTTGGTAGTGGAGGTGGGTCAAGTATCTATAGTCTTTTAACTTTGAGTTGGATTATAAATTGGTTTATTATCCTAAATGAAATTAAACAATTGGAAAAATATATATATTTAGTTTTTTATTTAGTTAGATTATTCACTGGGAAAGGGAATTATTTTTTCTAATTCTTTGTGTCACAAGACATAGAAAGCAGCATTGAGGGTTGGTTTTTATGAGTGGAGGATGATGAACCTCTTTGTAGATATGAATATAGATGTTCCTGAGTCACAGTGATGAGAAAATATTACCTTGAGATCTATTATACCCATGTTTTTGGGAGGAATTAAGGAAGAGATGTTATCTAATATGAAGGGATTAGTTCAGAGGCAGCTTAAATAGTGGGGAGACACCATCATGATGATCTTTTGTTAGTGGGGATTCTCTTTTTTTCGTGGACCGTACTGAGTTTCTATGGGATTTCAAAAAGATTTTATGAGATAATTTAATGCTTCTTGATGGGAGGTACATTATGGTTTGAAAAATATGTATCATGATCTCCATATTCAATATTGGTGTCCAAGAATGAATAAATAAGTATTAGAATTTATAGAGGGATGTTTCACATGTCAGTAGGTGAAAGAAGAGCATTATAGGATATATGATATTTTACATCCTTTTCTCATTCCTGAGTGGAAATGGGATGATGTCAACATGTATTTTGTGATAGTATTACCTAGGAAAATCCATAAGAATGATGTAGTATGTGTGTTAATTATCAACTAAAAATGGTTTCCCACTTATTTCTAATCAGGGATACCTTCACTGTCGATGATATATGTAGTCTTTATATGCGTGAGAGAGTTTGGATACAAGTTATTTTAAGTATTTTTATTTCTGATAGAGATCCTAGATTAAAATCATTAATTTTTAAGGGTATTTCGAAGGATCGGTACCACTGGTTCTTTTGAGAACAACCAATCATTCTCAGACTGATGGTCAATATTAGCAATCTATTCAGGCTCTAGAGGATATATTACGAGCCTGTGTTGTTCATTTTAGTTGTTCATGGAAGTAACATCTAAAACTAAATGAGTTTTCATTCAAAAACATCTGTAGGAATAAATCCATTTGTCACCTTTCGAGGATCTGTATGAAATGTTGCACCATTCACCTCTTTGTTGGTTGATTGTATGCGAGTCAACACTTATTGGTCATAGTCTCATGCTAGAGATGTATGAGGAGGTATAGATAATAATTATGTGGTTTGTGATTGCGTAGAGTTGGAATAAATCATATGCTGACCATCAAAGACATCTTACAGAGATTGAGGTCAGTCATCATGTTTTCATTTGGATGTCTCCTAGTTTGGGGAAATGCCATATCATGGAACATGGAAAGATAAAACCCGAATTTTTTGGGCCCTTTGAGAGAGTGTATATGGTCAGTCTAGTGTCTTATCTATTATCCATTCCGGGACTCTACAATTCCATGAAAAATGTGTTTCATGTGTTGAAGATTTAGAGATATTATCCTAGCCGTAGTTATATAGTGGACATAAAGGATTCCTAGCTTTATGATAATATATTCTTTGATAAGAATCCAATTAAAATTGTGGAATTTAGTGAGTTGTATCAATAGGGTTTGGAAATACCTCTAGATCACGTGTATCAGTAGCATGCATGTGTTCAGGAGGAGACATGGGAGGGGGAGACTGATATGAAATCATTATGGCATAATTTGTTTGTGAAGACCCTATAATGATTCTTAGAGATGCCTAAGGATGATCTGTTATATGATGTGGAGGTTTTAAGATCTTTTCTTCTTCTTAGAACATCCTTCTTTTAGTTTTTTCAATAATCATATTCTATTGGGATATCCTTTATCATTAAACCTTAGGGGTTGAGTCTTGTTTTGATATGGAGATACTTTGTGGGAAAAATTACTTAATGTTCCATGATTTATGTTTATTTGAATTAATTTAGTATGTGTATAAATTTTTAAAATGGGTTTACAAAGGTTTTCCATGCTATATAAGGCTTTGGAGGTTATCTAGGTCCTTTTTGAAGAAATTGGATGGAAAAATGTTTGTAGAGAATTTTGATACTATGAACGTGTAACACAAATTGTAACTACCACTAAACACATTCCATTATCTAGTAATGGGATTTTAGTGGATACATGTCTTGTAAAAATTTCACATCATGTAAAAGATGACCAGGGTAAATATTTACATGAGGCGAGGGGTTTTTCCAGCATAACTCTTAAATAATAATTACAATATGTGTAAATGAATTACATGGCATATAATTATCACAAATAGTGGTTTAATTGATACTGTCTGTTTGATTTACACATTTTATTAGTGCAACCCTTCCTCCTTAAAAAAATAAAGTTTCTCTATGAAAATTTGGAGCTTCCTATTCTATTTGGGATGTCCCATTTGTGTGATCAATCCCATGTAAGTCTTTGGCATTGGTTTTCACACAATTTTTTATTTTTATCCATTAGGGTGGTGGAATCCTTTAACCGCTTTTGGTCGTGATCTTGACATGGGTAATTTTAGTTTCTTCTATCTATATTCAAAACCTTATTTTTAATTCAGTTTACCCTTTGGAAGTGCTATGATAATTTTTGGGTAAATATAGGGTGTCTAATCCTAACCCAATGGTCTGTTTAATTAAGAGAATATGACATAATTTTATTATGATGACCTATTATACACACCAATTAATTTATTAATTTATAATTAGTGGATCATCGATTTGAATATTGGTTGGATCCCTTTGTATTAAAGTGATGATTTTACCTAGCATTTGGTTAACCATTGGGTGTGAAAACCCTTGATTAAAATTGAACTAGCTAATGGATTAAGGATTGTTTAGCTTGAAATGATACCTTAGGTGATTTCATGATATATAATAACATGTTATAGATTATTTATTGAGATTGATGTTGATAAATTGAGATATAAGTTTAATTTTAATTGAAGGATAAATGTGAATTTGTATAATTAACTATTGTGGCTTATGATATGATATTGTGATATCCTTGTTGTTAGGACTTATTGTTTTTTTAAGATGAAATGAAAACATATGAGGCTATTCCCTAATACACAATAAAATGGTTATATACTGAGTCAGTCCCTAACACACGTTGAAATGATTATATAGTGGGACATTCTGAGTGACACAGGAGGAAATAATTATATAGTGGGATTTTCCAAGATTTGCATGATTTTACATGGATATATGGTTATGGTCATCATGGTTTTTTTACATGATCATAGAAATTACATCATGATGTCACAATGGGTTTAATATTATATTTTATTAATTGATTATGTAATAAAAAAGTTTATTTAATATTCTATGCACTTATGATTAGACATGGTGGTTTCGACCTACTATGTTTTACTCACACCCTATTCGGGACACCATTTGGTAGCCGATCAGATTTCATAGATACATTTTTTGACATGGGAAGGACCTTGTTGCTGATTTCATTTCTTATTGGTTGGAATGTAGTTTTGATATGGGACCAAAAATGGGGTTTTGGACCTGATTCTTTTATGTTTACTTTGTTTTTACTAATTATTTTGTTGTATTTTTTTTTCAATTTGACATTTAGATAAATCTCAACACGTCATTACATGAATCGTTAAAACTGTTTATTTTTTCTTCATATTATTTCCCTAGTTGTATGATAATTTTTTTTGCATTTCTATCACTCTAATTTTTTTATAAATATTTTTTTATTTTAGTTTTTATGTAAATCCATACCAAGGGGTATAGACTCCACAGTAAACTGATCACACACCTACTACATGTCGGCATCCTACGATGTATGGGGTGGCATGGTTGAGGTCTAGAAAAAACCACTAAGGTAACATGATAGAGTTAGAGATCATAGAAAGCTAAATAAATTCTTTAAATGAGAAGGCATTTTTTAATAAAAATTATTATTTCCACTGTTCATTTAAAAATTAACATTTTATTAAAATTCAAACAAAATAAACCTAAAATAATTTTTACATGTTTATTTCAAAACTAATTTTTATTTTTCCAAACAAATTTTCTCAAATTGGAAAAAATAAATTTCTAATTTTTCCCAAAAAAAGTAATGAAAAACATTTTTTTCAAAAAATTAATTTTTTGAATCATATAAAGACATTACCAAAAAAATGTGTACATATTTATCAATATATTTTATTTATTTAAAACCTTCATACATAATTTTCCAAATAAGGATATCATATTGATAAATCGAAATTTAATGGCTAGGTTATAATTGTTATGTTATAATAATATTATTTTTAATAGTATATTGTAGTCTGTCACAACTCAGTGTTGCATGTATCGCAAGATATTGAATAAATTAAATTTATTTGAGAAAACTATTTCCTAAAAATATTGGGGCATTACAATATCTGGGTTATTGTTGTTATATATTACTGTGTCTCATAACCTAACTAATATACCATCATGGTGATGAGCTGACTACTCTCTTGATTCTTTGTGTTTAGTGATTTTGGGGTTTCCTATAGGGTAAGTTTATACTCACACCTAAATGGTATTTATCTACACATGTCATTTCTTATATAAATGACATTATTTTTATTAGAGTCCTTAGTGGTCCAAGTGTAGGTGAAGATTATCTGTAGTTTAGTTATACCAAATGAATCTCGTATAGATCTAGGACTTTATTTTGGGTATCTACCACCATGTTGTCTATAGTTTAGATTGTTTTGAGGTTTTGGTGGGTTTTTATTTGGACTTTTCTACTTATTCTATACTTCTTATGGTTCTCTAATGTGGAATAGAAGTTATAGAAGAAATTATTGTATTATTTTTACCTTTTTGTATTATAATAGTTTATGGAGATGTGTACGTGTGTACAGATGCTTTAGGAAAAGGATTCCCATGTGTGTGATATTCTTATTTGGTTTTATTCACCAACCCTTGGCCTGTTGGGGAATCCTTGTGGTTTCATTGTTAGATTACATCTAGCTAGGTGAGACACAGTGGGTCGGGGTGTGACACGAAACCCGAGTCACTCTACATGGAACATATCAAACAAAAAAAATCATATAACCATTATCTCCCACTCTTTCATGAATAGTAATAACACACAACATATTTTCTTAAAACATAATGTCACGTGATTGGGTTTCCTCCATAGAAATATCCTTTTGAAGCTTTGAAACTTTCCAATCACCCAAAAACCCTATAGATTAGCCCTATAGGGGGCCCCAATAACCAAAAAAAGATTAAAACATAGATACAACTACACTATAAGAATTTATGGCTTAGAAATAAACATAGTATTACATTTGAAAAAACACCATATATTCTACACAAATATTCCACCAAGAAACACGCCATATCTCTCTAGGCCTCAAATGAACCAATAATGGCACCAATTTGCTCCACCTCTTTATATACTATCTTGGTCATGAGACACCCTCAATGTGGGGGGGGGGTGTCACATATGAAATATGATAATAGGGAGAGTAATGAAGTATAATAAAATAAAATAAATAAAAAGGAAATGTAAAAGAAAAAGGGGACCATGTCTAAGACCAATGCCTATGAGGTGTTTATACCTCTCCTTGAAAAAACACTCTATTTTGGACTCACCCTCAGATTCATAATCGAAATTCGAATCTATATTTAATATATACCATTATTTGAATAGGTGGGTATAATTTTTATTTCAATAATAACATATTAAATATTCCACCAAATTTTAAATGGATAATAATTTCAGCAAATGTTTTTTCAGAGTAAAAAACAAATTTCGAGACCAAAAAATTGGTCAGAAAAATTGTTCAGGATCATAGAATAGGAGAAATTTCCATTTCCCCCTTAAAATTAATTGATAAAAAAATTCATATTCCTCCTAATTTTATATACCTTTCACGATATGATCTTTGAATAAATCTTCTGCACAATTCTTATCATAACCGAGAGGTCTCTGTGGTGAATTGACTCGATGAAATACCTCAATCACTAGTGAATCCAACACCACCACAACTGTAACATCCGAGGTAAATGAAGAATAAAAGATTTTCATATTTATTAATATTTTTTAATTAAATATTAATTTTACTTTAAAGGGGTTTCTATGTTCGATAGCGTACCTGATACACAACAACGGGTTTCATTGGAATCTTACGTTGCACACTAAAAATATAATATTATTATTTTAAATGGTCGTTAACTCCTAGTCGTTGTATTGGCGGGACTGAACAAAACTAAATAAAATATGATTATACATGTATTTTTATTTATCCAATAAAAGTTAGAGGCTTAAAATATGAATGAATCTAATTTTAGGCATAATATATATTAAAAAGCCGATTTACCACTTTTTAATGGAAAACCCTTTTTAAATCTAGTTTTGGTCACTTTAATAAATTCTATATGACCAAAAAAAATCCTTATGTAGAATTGAGACATCAAAATTTACTTTGTGTAAATTTTTGGAATTTTTCCGATAAAGTTCATATTTTAATGAAAAGTGAAAATATTGTATTTTAATTCAAAACTATGTTTTAATCTAATTTATTTATATGGTTATATTATTTTTTAATTGGTTTTAAAGTGTCTCTAGAATATATTTTTACCATTTAATACAATGTTGGTCATTGGAATTAATTTCACTTTGAAATTGGACATAAAAAAGTTTCAATCTTTTGATAGTTATTGTTTCTTAAAAACACGCTATTTGTTTTGATAACAGGAATTAATTTTAAAATTAATTAATACCACTTCTATGTTTTGGATTTGGAAAAATTGACATCATTTTTGAATTCAGAATATCAAAAATAGCATAGGCTGAATTTTTTGTATTTTTCTGAAAAACTTAAATTTTTGATGAATAGTGAAACCACTTAGTGGGAGTTAAAAAATGACTTTTTCATCTAAATGAAATTTTACCATTTCTGTGAATTGAATTTCAAAAATCTGACATACATTTTTTACGAAAAAGGCATATAACATTAATGACAAAGGTCAGCAGAGGTACATGTGTAAAGCCAAGAAGGGAAATTGTCCAACTAGAACTGGTTAGAATTGAAAGGACCTGAGGCCGCAAGCTGATGGGTCGCGTTGCTTCCATACCTTTTGGTGAATGAGAAGGTAAAAAATGAGAAGAATTGTCTAAGTGATAGAAATATCCTGATGATGATTCCAAAAGACTGGGGGGCGCCATCGTTGTGATTAATTGCATCGATCACGGTTAGACAATCAGACTTAATGATGATATCACCCCATCCAAATTCCAAAGCAAGCATCAAACTAGCAAGGATGGACAAGGAATCATCAACTGCCGGTTCCTAGAATGCTTGATGTGGTTCATATTTATCAGCTAGGATCTACCCCATATGATTTCGGGCAAGGAGTCTGAGGGCAACAAGCCCATCCTTCAAAAGAGACGCGTCCACATTAATCTTGAGGATACCTTCCGTTGGGGGATTCCAGTGAGCAGGATGGGAGGGGGGGACACCCAACATAGAATTTACATTGGGGCCTTTACAACCCACAATCCAAGAAGTGTCCTGATCAATCCAGAATTTGGTGGTTCTGTGAGCTTGATTAAAAATAGCATTGTTACGCCGGACCCAAATAATCCAAGCCAAGGTGAAAACTGAGCCCACATCTGCTGAAGAGAGAGAGGAGTACCAACGCGTCATCAGATCTGGAAGGTCAAAGGCTAATTCAAGTGGAGCAACTGAAACCGGGCCCCATTGATTCCAAATATCCTTCGCTCCCGGGCAGTAAACAATAGCGTGCAGAGGCATTTCTGGAGTGTTCGGGTAGAAAGGGAAAAAAGAGGTACTGGACATGTGTCGGTAAACAAGAAGGCGCATTGTTGGGAGAATTCCCTTGAAAACCTGACACCAAAAGTGATGAATTGTTTGGGGGACTTTGAGATTCCAAAACGATTTCCATGGTCCCTCATCCTGACCGACTGAGTGGATTCCAAGAGCAAGTCTGTAACCAGATCTCACCATGTATTTGCCCGAGATGTCATTGATCCATAAGAGATGGTCAGGGCCTGCATCTGGAACCTGGGGAATCCTAAGGATAATTAATTAATCTCTTTCGTTGAACCAATCAAGGATCTTTTCCAAATCCCACCCCTGTCCCTGGTTAGAAAGAAGGCAGCTGACAGTGGCGTCTACAAGACCTGGTTGGGTGGGGGATGAAGCCCATAGACCATCCTTATCAATGAGCCAGGGATTAGTCTAGTTTTGATAGATGATCCATTCCCAATCCTCCAGCCCAATCCTTTATCCAGGAGCTTTTTATCCCCCCAAATTCTTCTCCAGAGGAAGCTAGGGTGGGGACTAAGAGAGGAGGCATGAAAGTCTGTGTGGGGAAAGTACTTAGCTCATAGAACTCGCGCACAAAGAGGTGATGGGAAGTTAATAAGGCGCCATTTATTCTTGGCCAAAAGCGCATCGTTGAAGAGAGTAAGATTCCGAAACCCCATCCCACCCTCTGATTTGGGTTTGCAGAGGTTCTCCCAGGCTATCCAGTGAGGTCGATTCTGACCATCATTATTCCCCCACCAGAAATTAGCAGTACGTATGTGGATCTGGTCGACGATGGTCACCAGGATTTTAAAAAGGGACATAAAGTTTCTTGGGACAGATTGGATGACAGCTTTGATGAGGATCTCTTTACCAGCTTTAGAAATTCTTTTTGGGGTCCATCCTTGTATTTTTTCCTCAATCTTGTCCACAATGGATGCGAAGATTTATTTTTTGGAATGGCCAATACCCATGGGGAGACGTAGATACTTCTGATTTTTATCAACCATATGGATGCCAGCTGTTGTGGAAAGTTCAACCCTCTTAGCATGAGGAACCCCTACGCTGAAGGAAATTTCTGATTTTCTATGATTGATTGTTTTCCCAGACGCCCTCTCGTACTGATGAATCGCTTGACAAATCACCATAAATTCATTAATTGTTTCTCTGTAAAAATGAGGCAGTCATCAGCGAAGAAGAGATGTGACACTGGAGGGATAGCTCGGCAGAAGTTTTCCCCATGAATAGATATAGAAGATACAACCCTGGAAATAAGATTACAAAAAACGTCAGCCACAAGAATGAAGAGAAATGGGGAGAGGGGGTCTCCCTAACGAAGGCCTCGGGATGGGGTGAATTATCTTTTAAGCTCCCCATTGACCTTGATTTGGAAGGAGACGGTCAAGACACAGTGCATGACCATATCTGTCCATTTAGCGCAGAAACCCATTTTCTGAAAAATGAATCTTAAGAAGTGCCAATCCACTCTATCGTAGGCCTTGGTCATATCCAATTTACAGGCCATGGTTCCTATTTTCGCAGTGGAGCGTGATTTCATAGAATGAAACCCTTCATGGGCCACAATTGCATTATCAGTGATCAGTCTCTTCACCACGAAGGCGCTCTAATTTTTAGAGATAATATCAAGTAGCCAAGGTTGCAGCCGGTTGACAAGAATCTTAGAAAAGATCTTGTAAGAGATATTGCCGAGGCTGATAGGTCAAAAGTCAGGGATCTCTAGAGGTTTCTTAATTTTGGGGATGAGGACAAGGATAGTTTCATTGATGGCCATAATGATGGTCTTACCAGCCCATATATTTTTAATCATGTTGTAGATTTCAGGATCGATTATGTGCCAATATTGCTTGAAAAAAAGGGCGTGAAACCCATCCGATCCCGGAGCCTTGGTGGGATGAAGATGTATTAGAGCCATGAGAATCTTGTCATCTGTCACATCTTTGGTGAGCTCCCTATTAATCTCTTCAGTGATCACTAATCTGATGCATTCTTCCACCTCAGTAGACAAGAAAGGGGTTCCTGCGGAGAAAATATTCTAGAAAAAGTCTTTCAAGGCCTTGTGGATACCATTGGTGTCAGAAACTTTTCTTTAGTCGGGTTGTGAGATGCAAGTAATAGAGTTTTTCCGACGCCTAGACGATGATTTCTGGTGAAAATACCGGGTGTTAGCATCCCCTTCATAAATATGGATGTCCCGCACACAAATAGACCAGAAACATTCCTTGATACATAGAGCCATTTCTAGCTCTCTTTCTAAGGCTCCAATCATAGTGAGATTGTAATTGAATGTGGGTTGTTTAAGGAGATTGTTCAGTATCTTTTCAAGGACTCCGCAATGCCGGTCAGGATGTCAGAATTTCTTATTTCTCCAAGACCTCAGATCAGATGAAACCTATTGGAGGTTGAGGTAAACATCCTCATGAGTAATCCTCTACCTTAACCAGACCACCTCTTTGCATTCCTGATCTTTTGTCCAGAAGCTCTCAAATTTGAAGGGTCTACTGATCTGTTGATTTCATTCGCCTTGAGTACAGTCAATGAGAATTGGACAGTGGTCCGAGCAGTTGAGGGCCATGTAGTCGATATGATACATGATGAACATATTAATCCAATCGGTAGAGCCCATAAATCTATCAAGATTCTCAGCGATACGGGTGCCTTCTGAATTGCCACGGAACCATGTAAACGGATTACCATAGTACCCCAGATCGACTAGGTCCGCTTGAGAGACTGCTTCCCTGAAGTATGAAATCGATAATGAAGTTCGGATGGTTCTGCCCCTCTTTTCCTTATGGAACAAAATCTCATTGAAGTCTCCTCCGAACAAAATAGGGCTTGGTAAGTCGTGTCACAGCTTTCAATGAAGATCCCATGACTTCACCTTATCAATATAGGATGGACAGCCATAGAAACCCATAAAAGTCTAGGGTGAGTGAAAGTCAGTTTGAACAGTCGCTGCCACATGATGCAAGGAAAAGAATAAAATTTTGACGTCTATATTGTCCTTCAAAAGGAGACATAGTCCCCCGGAATGGCCTTGGCTAGGCACCATAAATCAGCCTTAGAATCCGCACTTTAGAGCAATACCATTGGTTTCATTGTTTTCCAGTATGGTTTCGGATAGGAAAACCATATCAGGGTGACATTGAGCACAATTACACTGAATCATGCGAACCATCTGAGGGTTTTCAAGCCCTCGACAGGTCCAACAAAAGGAAATCATTTCTCTAGGTGGGTCTGGGTCTCGCCCGCCACCGGCTTTGGTTCCTCCAAACATGCTTCTCCTTTAGTCGTTTTCCCTCTTTTGGTGATGTTCCTTCCTGATTAATATGTTTCATTTTGTCTCTTCCTAACCCTGAGTTTTTGGCCTTCTTCTTACCCATCACTCTCTCTTCAATGCACCCTTTTACACGTGTGGCGGGTGGTTGGCCCCAGTATTGGATATCCCGACATTCCAAGTTCCTCCATTATTAGAATGCCTTTTGTGGTTGATTATGGGTCAGGATCCAGATATGAAGGTTCAATGTGCATCAGTATTGGCTTTAAGCAATGTGACCGTGATCTTTGATGCGTCGTCACCACTTTTCCTGATATTGGAGAAATGTCCTTCAGGGGATTTGGGTGAGCTCCAGCTTCGCTCTGAGTGCCAGCTTCTCTCTGAGTGAGAGGGAAATCCTTTGGGGAATCTGTTGGTCCAAGTATTAAAGCTTTTTCGGCTGTGGGTTTTGTCGGATTGGAATGTGCCAACATGAGCCAGTCCCGATCCTTTTTTTTCCGTCTCAGGGATGAAAGCATATTTATTCATTTTGGCACGAATCCAAGGGCCATAATGGAGGGTAATGTTACCCGCACCACTATTATGTTTAGTGGTGCATGTTCTTTCCAGATGGCCTAGGCGACCATAGTTGAAGCAGAAAATTGGCAGTTTTTCGAACTCGAATGATATCCAAGTGTTGGTATCATCAATATTTAGGAAAATTCCCCTCATCAGTGGCTCTGCCACTTCAATTTACACCTTGATCCGGACCTCGGGCCCCCATTATATTGGGTCGGAACTATCCCAGTCCAGAATGTGACCTAAAATGTCCCCAATTCCCCTCATAGTATGTTCCGTTCTTGTAATAAAGGGGATTCCTTTAATTCGTATCCTAAAAGGGGATATAGTTAAATTCACATAATTGGAATCATCCCCCCTTGTAATTCTTCCATGAGGAGGAGTTGATTTTCGAATGACCACAGTCTGCCACTTAAGATTTTGTCTCTGTCTTTCTCATTAAAGATCTCAAAGATGAAGCGATTGGTCCACGCTTCCCAAATAGCCACTCCTACATCATGCTTCCAGATGTGTTCTAGAGTGTTTCTGAAGGCCACCTGATTTACTGAAATGTTTTCCACAAACTGTCCCACCACAAGCAGAGACAAGCACTTTTCCAATATTGCATCATCGTTTATTCGAGCCCCAATTGTTGACTTTTCTTTGTCCGTTAGGGATAAACTCTTCCATTGATTAACCAAATCTATATCCATAGTGAAAAAATTATTTCGCATTCCTGCATGGCTTTCACAGTCAAACGTTCCGCTTAAGTGGTCGCGCTCAAGAACCCACACCGCGGAACACACCTGTCATCATGTAGCTCCACCCCTGGCGGGCCAATGCGGCTTCACAACACCACAAAAGATTCATGGAAACACAATGTCAAAAAAATCCACACCAAGACACTATGCAACTGAGCTTCATGGAAATTAGGAGAAGCCTCCCACCCACAGGTCACCTTCTTTAACACGACACACACCCCACCATCGTGGAACCACACTCTGCGGCTGAATCTACGCAGGAGCTGCTTCGCGATCTTGAAACGCGATGAGACCCTGCAAAAGGTGCTTCGTGGGTCAAGCCACTCCACATCATCCACTTCGCGATCCCTCACTGCGGGGATACATCATGTAAGGAGATTCATGATTCAACCACATCGCAGAAGACACTTCATGAAATAGGGAGATGAATCATTGTGGAAGGAGCTTCGCGAGTCAACCACGTCGCGGTGGAAACTTCGCGAAACAGAGAAAAATGGATTCCTCCAGCAGACCAACACTAGATTTCTCGGAAGCAGGGGAAACCAAAACATGAAAAGGGATCCATGGACTCAAGTGAGCTTTGATCCACTAAGGCCTCAGATCTGAAGGGAATCTGATGAGTCGAAGAAGAAAAAAAAGACAGAGACCGCAAGACTGGACCCGCATTTTTTCACCCAGATCTGATGACGATGGGGGCTGGTGACACCGGAAGGACCTTCAAGACCCCAGATAAGCAAGGAACAATGCCTGTCATCGAGGTCGAGTGAAAATAGGGATAAACACGACTCAAACGGAATACAGAAGACCTGATTCGAGAACTGGGGAAGGAGAAAAGGTGGCAGAGAATGCAGATTCATTACCGCGGAGGATTGGGGAGCAACACAAGAAGGAGGAAGACAATCCCCAGGCACCGGATCTGAGTAAGGGTGTATAGCGGAGACCTGGAGCGGGGGGCAGAGGGAGACGGCGCTGCCGGAAATCTGACGGACACTGAGACTGAAACCTAGGACCCCCTAGGACAGAGAAGCTCTCAGGATGGAGAGACTAAAATCTGACAAATATGGTTGTTATAAATAAGTAAAATGTGGTTCATTAAGATGAAAATAATTTCTGATTAATAGTAACTTTTGACTTTTATTTACCGCGGTTGAAGGTAAATAGGGTAATTCAAGGTTAAAAGAATTTATAATAATTCAAAATTACCTTAACACTAGTCATAACCTCATTGGATGAGTAGTGGCCGACCATGGGCATCCTTGGGTCGATTTTGGGACCCCATGGAGCCACTTATTAAAGATAATTACACTTTATATTAATTAATTTAATGTAAAGACAAAATTTACATTAACAAAAATCTCATGGTAATTAATTTTTATGTGGGGTAATGTAAGTCAAATTTTCGACTATAAATATTCATCGGAAGTATAAAATTATTTCCTACATGATAGTATTTTTTTATAATTATTTAGATATCAAATAATTTAAATTATATATGACACAATAATGGTGCAGTATTTACCTCATTAATAAATCATTTAAATAAATAAGATTATAATTGTTAAAAATATTATCCAAAACCTGTCCAATTACTACTGGATGATTTTATTTCAACCATGAGTCATCTTATATCCGACTATAATGATTTTTGGACCATTTTAAACCTAATATCAATATATAATAAAATAATTTTTTCTCACTTTCCTAAAGAGACCCTCCTCCCCATTATAAAAGGAGACCATTTCTAACCAATTCCTCACACCTCTCAACCCATTTGGCTCATCAAAACTCTTCCCAATTATCTCCCTACATCCCTCTCCACCTCCTAGAAGCATTACCTTAGGCAGAAGGAACTTCAAGAAGTCCTTTGGTTCAAACAAAAGGGAGTTACCCAAATTAAAGGTAACCATTTCTCTTAAATTGTTTTCTTTTATTTTACATCACCAACCCCTAAAATATTTTCTATTCCTTTATTTTGTAACAACACCAGTATCCTCAATATACTAGGATGTTGTTATGAGAAGGATTCTAACTACACATACACAGACCTTCATCTAATGGATGAGGAACATAATGTTTCTTTGGATAGAAAACTAAGGCCTCACGAAACGATGATTGCTCAATTACATCTTACCGCCTCTCATGGGGGCCATTATGATGGAACTGTATCTATATATGATATATATTATGTTTATGATTTACTTATACATATGTACTTCCCAATCATATCAATCCTTTATGGTTTCCATAGTGGGTAAATGTGATAATCTCATTTGAGGAAGTGCGGACTACCGCCCCCTCAAAGTGACGTGACTCGTTAGTGCCTTATGTGGGATGTATAAAGGATAGAGTTAATGATATTATACATGATATTATAATGTAATTAAAATATATCTATTTATAATTATGTTTTAATTCAATTCAATATGAAATAGAAATGGAAGTAGAGTTCATGCATACGTATGGCTTACCGTCTCCATGAACGGTGCATTTCATTTCATACCTCCAAATGTTATGTACTATTTTAAATACATGTATATAATGGATATATATGATATATATGATATCTACATCATGATTATAATTTGGGAGATAATGGATATTTGACTACATTTACAACATGTAATTATAAGAAGTCCATTTTTGACTCAAGTGCCTAATATCAACAAAAATGAACGTTATTAACTTAAATGATTACATAATGCTTATAACATGCTAATAAGTGATATAAAAAAGAATAATAAACATGAAAAATTTTCTTAATAAAGTATAAATTATCTTTAGATTATTATTCAGGAGATTAAAGAACGAACGGGTCAATTCCGACACGAGGTAAGGGACTTTGTCTCAATCTTCTTTCATTGAGGAATTTTTAGTTTTATACACGAAATTATTTTATATGGTGTATAAACCCCTTTGACTTTTCATTTTATTCAAATGTAATCTTTTTATACGAAGCGTTTTACTAAATGACAAAATGGAATGTTTTTTTAATGTAAGCAGTGACAACGACCTTTCAACCACTGTGATTATTATTTGATCTTTGGCTTCCTTAACAATCCGGAATGTTTTTAAAAGGAAAAATAAATACCATATACTCTTTTTACGTATTTTGGTATTGATAATGGTTTTTAAAATGGATTTATTATTCCAATATCTTGAAATGATATTTTATTATTTCAATGTGGAAATGTATTCTTTCCATTATGCTTATGTTATGTGTTATGATCATGTTATGGTTCTTGGGTATTATTTACGTATACAGGTGGTTCTGTGATAAAACTAGGGTGGGTGAACCCGAGATAGCTCTACAATGAATTGGGTAACATGACAGAGGTAAACATGAATGTGTCTCCTAAAAGATTTAGGGAAAATACTGTGATGGATATTCCAAAGTAACTCCCTATCTAGCTGTGATAGCTATAATGTTAGTATGATATGGATGCCATAAGTTACCTTTTAGATTTTTGATTTCTATGTTTCTTTCATAAATCTTATGATTTCACAAGGTAAGTAAAAGAATTCATGTTTTGTATGTAATTATGAACAAATGTTTTCATTCATTGTTTTATAACCCTTAATGAGCTTTTTATGCTCATCCCAAGTTTTGAAATGTTTTCACAAGACTTAAATATGAATAGGGTCAAGGATGGGATCAAGGAAAATTCATTCTGTCTAAAACATGGAACTAGACATGACTCTTTTTTTAAGAGTTTTTATTTTATGAAAAAATAGAAACTATGTAGATGTGTCTACCTTGTAATATTTTGAGATGTAATAGTTATGTCTTAATTATCTAAAAATCTAAACCTGAAAAGATCCTCAATTTGAATTATTCATTTAATTCAATATTATGTAATGTTTAAGGCTGGGTCCTTATAGTTGGTATCATAGGTCGGTTTAGATAACATTAGGTGTTAGGATATTGTTAAAGTATATCCATAAAGTAATTTATATTAATATTGACATCATATAGCATTTCCAGATTACCATATTGCTTCTCCTGAGATATTTTTGTGTTCAAAATGGTTTTCCGTAGAGGAAACATGGCAGCTATGTTGTGACGACATCAGGAGGAAGACAACCTTCCAAATCAGCAACCTGGGATGTTCGGAATCAAAACTGAATAGTTTGTTACAGTGATGGCACAGTTAACTCAGGCTATAAATGGTGGTGGTATCCATGTAAGAGACCAGCCAGATCAACCTCAGAGAAACATGTCAGTAGTAGAGCATTTCATGAGGCAACATCCCCCATCATTCAGAGGATCATTTAACCCTGTGCTAGCTAAAGGGTTGACTAAATCACAGGAGAAGATTTTTGATGTCATGGGTTCTTGAGAACATCAAAAGGTTAGTCTTTCTAATTACCGGTTTGAAGGTGAAGGTGATCAGTGGTGGTCGATGGTGTAAAATATCTGGTATATTGAGGAGATTGATGCTCTCGATTGGGATGAATTCAAAGGTATGTGCCTTGAGAAATATTTTCCTACGGTGGTTCATCTTGGTATGGAAAAACAATTCATGGAATTGAGTCAGGAGGATGACTCAGTGGCTGCTTATGAAGACAAATTCACATGACTGGCAAGCTATGCTCAAAATTTCATACGAGATCTTGATAGTAAAATAAACCATTTTTACTCAGGATTAAATCCAAGTTATCGAAGGGCTTTAGCTTCTCGTGAGTTAAAAAGTTATGAAAAACATGTTCATTGTGTGGAGAAGGTGGAAATGGAGTTTGCTGATGATCAGGTATTCTTTGACAATCAACAAAATAAGAGGTCGAGGTGGCAGGTGAAAGGGAAGAACTCTTCAAAAAGTTGGATGGTAAGAAACTTAAGTTTACATTTTGTGGAAATTGTGGTAAAAATCATGCTGGGGAAGGTCTTTTAAATATGTTTAATTGCTACCAATGTGGTAAAATGGGACTTAAGGCGCGTAATTTCACTGAAAAGGATCAGGGTAATGGTAAGACAAAATCTGATTTACAATCAGTAAAATGTTTTATGTGCAATGAAATGGGTCATTATAAAAATGAGTGTCCAAAAAAGAACTCAACCGAAGGAAAGAAACCAGACTACAAGCAGAAATGGGTGGTGAAATCTTTTGCAACTACTTCAGCAGATGTTGGGCCATAAAATGACGTTGTATCAGGTACACTGTTTGTTTTTTAAGATTATGCCAATGTGTTGTTTGATTCAGGGTCTACACACTCTTTCATTTCTGAGAAGTTTTCTAGTAAATTGGGAATTCTATCTCAAGATATGAATACTGAAATTACAGTAAAAACACATGGAAGAAATGTTGAGACAAAAGGAAAACATAAGAACATTCCTATCCTTGTGTGTGGAAAGAATCTACTTGAAAAACTTATTGTTCTGCCTCTAGTAGAGTTTGATGTTATATTGGGCATGGATTGGCTTTCTGTTTATCATGCTAAGATTGACTACAGAGCTAAAGCGGTTTCTTTTCAGAATGATTTTAAGTTTGTATAAAAAAAAAATGAACCCTTTCTTTTGATAACATATCAGGAAGCTGAGAAATTAGTAAAAGATGGAAATGATTGTTACCTTGCACATATTGTTGAAAATAAAGGAACTGTTCAGATTAATAATGTGCTAGTGGTAAATGAGTACCTTGATATTTTCCTGATGAGTTTCCTGGTATTACACCTTATTGGGAAGTGGAATTTACTTTTTACTTAATTCCTGATGGTAATCCAATTTCAAAACCCGCTTATCGAATGAATCAAATTTAACTTTTAGAGTTAAAGAAGAAATTGCAGGAGTTATTAGATAAAGGTTTCATTCGACCTAGCACATCACCATGGGGTGCTCCTGTCTTGTTTGTTAAAAAGAAATATGGTTCAATGAGACTTTTCATTGATTATAGAGCATTGAATAACATCACTATTAAGAATAAGTATCCTTTGCCTCATATCGATGATTTTCTTGATCAACTACAGGGAGCTCAATATTTTTAGAGAATTGATATGAGGTCGGGGTACCATGAGTTGAATGTAAAGGAAAAAAATGTTCCAAAGAACTCGTTTCCTACAGGATATGACCAATGTGAATTTGTAGTTATGCCTTTTGGGATAACCAATGAACCTGCTATATTAATGGATCTTATTAATAGAATTTTCTGTGAGTTCTTAGATAAGTTTTTGGTTGTCTTCATTGATGATATTTTGGATTATTCCAAAAGTAAGGAGGAACATGAAAGTCATTTAAGGGTTTTCGTGAAAACCTTAAAAGAAAAGAAACTATTTGGAAAATTCAGAAAGTGTGTGTTTTGGTTACAACACATTTCTTTCATTGGTCACATTTTTTCAGAAAATGGCATAACTACTGATCCAGCTAAAAAAAAGTTGTTGAAGAATGGCCAAGACCCACATATATAATAGAGATTTGTAGTTTTCTTGGTTTGGAAGGTTATTACTGGAGGTTTGATGAAAATTTTGCACGGTTATCTAGTCCACTGACTAAGTTAACTTGAAAAGGTGTTAAGTTCATCTGGACAAAAAAATGTGATGATTTTTTTAAGGAATTGAAAAAATGATTGGTGAATGCTCAAGTTTTAGAACTGCCTTCCAGAAATGGTGAGTTTGTTATCTACATTGATGCTTTATTGAAAGGAATGGGTTATGTCCTAATACAAAATGATCAGGTAATTGCTTATGCTTCATGTCAGTTGAAACCGCATGAGTTAAATTACCCTACACATGATTTGGAATTAGCTGCTGTTGTTTTTGATTTAAAAATTTGGATGCATCATTTATATAGAGTGAAGTGTGAAATATATACTGATCACAAATGTTTGAAGTATATATTCACTCAGAAATAATTGAACATGAGATATAGGAGATGGTTGGAATTAATCAAGGATTATGATTGCACTATCCTTTATCATCCGGGGAAAGCAAATAAAGTGGCTGATGCTTTGAGTCGAAATAGTAATACTTCATTAACCATGTTATGTCTGTAATGAAATCCTTTGGTTTTTGATTTGATGAAATTTGGCATAGAAGTTTTTGTTGTAAGAAATTCTTCTGTTTTGTTTCAGGTGTCAGTGAAATCATCTCTATCAGACTAAATTAAGAAAGCACAGAAGGAAGACAGTGAGTTGTAGAAAAAGGTTTTGTTGGTTCAGAAGGGTAAGTTGCCTGATTTTAACGTTGATAATGATTGTGTTTTGAGATTTGGAAAGATATTATGTGTTCCTTGTGATTCACAGTTGAAGAATGAGTTTTTATGTGAAGCTCATAGTTCTCCGTTTTCAGTTCATCCTTACAGTACTAAGCTATACAGAGATCTTCGGGAGTATTACTAGTGGGATGGAATGAAAAGAGATATTGCTGATTTTACTATGAAGTGTTTGACTTGTCAGCAGGTTAAAACAGAGAAACAGTTACCGAAAGGAATGCTTCCGCCTTTACCAGTGCCAGAGTGGAAATGGGAAAATATATCCATCGAATTTGTTGTGGGATTACCAAAGACATCTCGATGTAATAATGCAATCTGGGTTATAGTTGACCGATTGATTACATCTGCTCATTTCCTTCCTATTAGATATACTTTGTCTCCAGATCAACATGCATGGTTGTATGTTAAAGAGATAGTCAGGTTTCATGGATTTCCCCTCTCCATTGTGTCTGACAGTTATGCCAGGTTCACTTTTAACTTTTGGAAAGGCCTTCAGAATTCATTGGGTATTGAATTAAATTTTAGTACAGCTTTTCATCCTCAATCAGATGGGCAGTCCAAATGAAAAATTCAGACCTTGGAGGATATGTTACGTTCTTTCTCGATGGATTACCAGGGAAGTTGGGACCAACATCTTTCTTTGGTTGAATTTTCTTATAATAAAACCTTTCGTTCCAGTATACAGATGGCTCCATTTGAGGCGTTATATGGAAAGCATTTTCGAACTCTAGCTTTTTGGGATGAAGTAGGTGAAAAGAATCTGATAGGACCAGAATTGGTAGAAGAGAGGGAAAAGAAAGTTCATTTGATTCAGAAGCACATTAGAACAGATCATAGTAGATAGAAAATTTATGCAGATAACAGGAGGAAGGATCTTTCTTTTGAGGTAGGTGATCATGTCTTTTCTCAAAAATTTTCCATAGAAAAGTGTGATGCGTTTTTCTAAGAAGGGAAAGTTGAGTCCGAGGTTCATTGGTCCTCATGAAATTCTGGAGAAAGTTTGACCAGTTGTGTATAGAGTGGCTTTACCTCCATGTTTATCCCAGGTACACATTGTTAGTCATGTTTCGATGTTGAGAAAGTATATGCCAGATCCATCTCATGTTTTGAGCCCAGAGGTAGTTCAGTTGGGAGAGAATCTCCCTTACGAAGAACAACCATTTCAGATTCTTGACTGTAGAGAGAAGGTGTTGCGGAATAAGGTAATTCACTAGGTAAATGTTTTGTGAAAAAACCATATGGTTGAAGAGGCAACGTGGGAATCTGAAAATGCTATGAGGGATAAATACCCACACTTATTTTGATAAGTGAATAAAAATTGCGAGGACGCAATTTACAAAAGGGAGGCAAGATGTAACATCCCAGGTAAATGAAGAATAAAAGATTTTCATATTTATTAATATTTGTGAATTAAATATTAATTTTACTATAAATGGTTTTCTATGTTCAATAGCGTACCCGATGCGCAACAATATGTTTCATTGGAATCTTACATTACACACTAATAATATAATATTATTATTTTAAATGGTCATTAACTCCTAGTTGTTATATTGGCATGAATGAACAAAAATAACTACAATATTATTATACATGTATTTATATTTATCTAATAAAAGTTAGAGGCTTAAAATATGAATGAATCTAATTTTAAGCATAATTTACATTAATAAGCCGATTTACCGCCTTTTAATGGAGAACCTTTTTAAATCTAGTTTAGTTCACTTTAATAAATTCTATATGACCAAATAAAATCCTTCTTTATAATTGAGACATCAAAATTTACTTTGTGGACATTTTTTGGAATTTTTCTGATAAAGTTCATTTTTTAATGAATTGTGAAAATATTGTATTTTAATTCAAAACTATGTTTTAATATAATTTATTTATATTGTTATATTATATTTTTAACTTTTTCTAAAGTGTAACTAGAATATATTTTTTCTATTTAATCCAATGTTGGTCATTATAATTAATTTCACTTTGAAATTGGACATAAACAAGTATCAATCTTTTGATAGTTATTGTTTCCTAAAAACACGCTATTTGTTTTGATAACGAGAATTAATTTTAAAATTAATTAATTCTACTTCTATTCTTTGAATTTCTAAAAATAGACATCATTTTTGAATGCGGAATATCAAATATATCTTAGGCTACTTTTTGGTATTTTTCGGAAAAACTTCAATTTTTGATGAATAGTGAAACCGCTTAGTGGTAGTTAAAAAAACAGACTTTTTCATCTAATTGAAATTTTACCACTTTTGTGAATTAAATTTAAAAAATCCAAAATACATGGTTTTAATAAAGAAGTAAAATGTGGTTCATTAAGATTAAAATAATTTTTGGTGAATAGTATCTTTTGACTTTTATTTAATGCGGTTAAAGGTAAATAGGGCAATTCAAGGTTAAAATAATATTATAATAATATGAAATTGCCTTAACACCTATCCTAACCTTATTTCATGAGTATTGACCGACCATGGGAATCCTTGGGTCGATTTTGGGACCCCATGGAGCCACTTATGAAAGAGAATGACACTTTAGATTAATTAATTTAATGTAAAGACAAAATTGACATTAACAAACATCTCATAGTAATTAATTTTTATATGGTGTTATATATGTCATATTTTTGACTATAAATATTCATTGGAAAGATAACAAGATTTCCAACATGACAGTAATTTTTCAATAATATTTTAGACATCAAATAATTTAAATTATCTATGACACAATAATGATGTAGTATTTACCTCATTAATAAATTATTTAAATAAATAAGATTATAATGATTAAAATATTATCGGAAACCAATCAAATTCCTATTGGATGATTTTATTTTGACCATGAGTCATATAATCTTCTACTATAATGATTTTTGGACCATTAGAAACCGAATATCATTATATAATAAAATAATGTTTTCACACTTTCCTTAAGATCCCCTCCTCTCCATTATAAAAGGAGACCATTTCAAACAAATTACTCAAACCTCTCAAGCCATTTGGCTCGTCCAAACTCTGCCCAATTAATCTCCCTACATCCCTCTCCTCCTACTAGAATCCTTACCTTAGGAAGAAGGAACTTCAAGAAGTCCTTTGGTTCAAACCAAAGGGAGTTACCCAAATTAAAGGTAACAATTTCTCTTAAATTGTTTTCTTTTAATTTACTTCTCCAACCCCTAAAATCTTTTCTATTAATTTATTTTGTAACCACACCACTATCCTTAATATACTAGGATGTTGTTATGAGAATTATTCTAACAACACATACACACACCTCCATCTAATGGATGAAGAACATAATGTTTCTGTGGATGGAAAACTAAGGCCTTACGAAATGATGATTGTTCAATTACATCTTACCGCCTCTCATGGTGTCCATTATGATGGAAATGTATTTATATATGATATATATTTTGTATACTATTTTTTATGCTTCTGTAATTCCCAATTATATCAAGCCTTTATGGATTCCATAGTGGGTAAATACGATAATCTCATTTAAGGAAGTGCGGACTACCGCCCCCTCAAAGTGACGTGACTCGTTAATGAATTATGTGGGATGTATAAAGGATAGAGTTAATGATATTATATATGTAGTTATAATGGAATTATAATATACCTATTTATCATTATGTTTTAATTCCATTAAATATGAAATAGAAATGGAAGTAGCATTCATGCGTAAATACGGCTTACCGTCTCCATGAACGGTGCATTTCATTTCATACCTCCAAATGTTATGTACTATTATAAATACAAGTATATACTGGATATATATGATATATATGATATCTAAATCATGATTATCATTCTGAAGATAATGTATAATTGACTACATTTACAACATGTAATTATAAGAAGACCATTTTTGACTCAAGTGCCAAATATCGACAAAAACGAACGTTATTAACTTAAATGATTACATAATGTTTATAACATGGTAATAAGTGATATAAAAGGAATAATAAACTTGAAAAAGGTTCTTAAGCAAGTAGAAATTATATTTAGTTTATTATTCATGAGATCATAGAACGAACGGGTCAAGTCGGACATGAGGTAAGGGACTTTGTCTCAATCTCCTTTCATTGAGACATTTTTAGTTTTATACACAACATTATTTTATACCGTGTATAAACCCCTTTGACTTTTCATTTTATTCAAAGGGAATATTTTTATATGAAGAGTTTTACTAAATGAAAAAAGGAATATTTTTTTAACGTAAGTGGTGACAACGACCTTTCCGCCGCTGCGAGTATTATTTGATCTTAGGCTTCCTTAACAAGCCGGAATGTTTTTAAAAGGAAAAATAAATACCATATACTCTTTTTACGTATTTTGGTATTGAAAATTGTTTTGAGAATGGATTTATTATTTCAATATCTTGAAATGATATTTTATTATTGCAATGTGGAAATGTTATCTTTCCTTTATTCTTATGTTATGTGTTATGATCATGTTATGGTTCATGGGCATTATTTACGTATACGGGTGGTTCCGTGATAAACCAAGGGGGGGTTAGCCCGAGATAGCTCTAAAATGCATTGGGTAATGTGATGGTGGTAAACGTGAATGTTTCACCTAAGACATTTAGTGAAAATACTATGATGGGTATTCCAAAGTAACTCCCTATGTAGCCATGATCGCTACAATGTAAGTATGATATGGATGCCACAAGTTACCTTTATGATTTATGATTTCTATGTGTCTTTCATAAATATTCTGATTTCACGAGGTAAGTAAAATATTTCATGTTTTTTATGTATTTATGAACAAATTTTTTCATTATTTTTTTATAACCCTTACTAAGCTTTTTATGCTTATCCCACGTTTTGAAATTTTTTCACAGGACTTAAAGATGAATAGGGTCAATGATGGGATCAAGGAAAAATCATGCTGTCTAAAACATGGAACTAGAAATGACTCTTTTTTCAAGAGTTTTTATTTTATGAAAAAATGTAAACTGTGTAGATGTGTCTACCTTGTAATATTTTGAGATGTAATAGTTATGTCATAATTCTCTAAAACTCTAAACCTGAAAAGATCCTCAATGTGAATTACTCATTTATTTCAATATTATGTAATGTTTAAGGCCAGGATGTTATAGTTGGTATCAGAGGTCGGTTTAGATAACATTAGGTGTTAGGGTATTGTTAATGTAATATCAATAAAGTAATTTATATTAATATTGACATCATATAGCATTTCCAGATTACCATGTTGCTTCGCCTAAGATATTTTTGTGTTCAGAATGGTTTTACGCAGAGGAAACATGGTAGCTTTGTTGGCATGACATCAGGAGGAAGACAACCTTCCAAATCAGCAACATGGGATAGTCGGAATCAGAACCGAAGAGTTTGTTCAATGATGGCATAGTTAACTCAGGATATAAATGGTGGTGGTATCCATCTACGAGATTAGCCAGAACAACCGCAGAGGAATATGTCAGTAGTGGATCATTTCATGAGGCAACATCCCCCATTATTTAGAGGATCATCTAACCCTGTGCTAGCTAAAGGTTGGATTGAAGCAATGGAGAATATTTTTGATGTCATGGGTTGTTCAGAACATCAAAAGGTTAGTCTTGCTATTTACTGTTTTGAAGGTGAAGCCGATCAGTGGTGGTCAATGGTGAAAAATATCAGGGATAGTGAAGAGATTGATGCTCTCAATTGGGATGAATTCAAATGTATGTTACTTGAGAAATATTTTCCTAAGGTGGTTCTTCTTAGGATGTAAAAACAATTCTTGGAATTAAGGCATGAGGATAACTCAATGGCTGCTTATGAAGAAAAATTCACTCGACTGGCAAGGTATGCTCAAAATTTCTTATGAGATCTTGAAAGTAAATTCATCTGTTTTTACTCCGGATCAAAGCCAAAGTATCGAAGGGATTTAGCTTCTAGTGAGTTAAAAAGTAATGGAAAACATGTTTGTTGTGTGGAGAAGGTGGAAATGGAGTTTTCTAATGATCAGGTATTCTTTAAAAAACAACAAAATAAGATGTCGAGGTGGCAGGAGAAAGGGAAGAACTCTTCAAAAAATTCTGATGGTAAGAAACTTAAGTTTACAGTTTGTGAAAATTGTGGTAGAAAGCATGTTGGGGAATATGTTTTAAATTCGGTAAGTTCTACCGATGTGGTAAAACAGGACATAAGGCTCGTAATTGCACTGAAAAATATTAGGGTAATGGTAAGACAAAATCTGATTTACAATCAGTAAAATGTTTTCTGTGCAATGAAATGGGTCATTATGCAAATGAGTGTCCAACAAAGAACTCAACAGAAGAAAAGAAACCAGACTACTAGCAGAAAGGGGTGGTGAAATTCTTTGCAACTACTTCAGCAGATGTTGGGCCATCAAATGATGTTGTATCTGGTACACTATTTGTTTGTTCAGATTATGCCAATGTGTTGTTTGATTCAGAGTCTACACACTCTTTCATTTCTAAGAAGTTTTCTAGTAAATTGGGAATTCCATCTCATGATATGAATAATTAACTTATGGTAAAAACACCTGGAAGAATTGTTGAGAAAAAAAAGGAAACATAAGAACATTCCTGTCCTTGTGTGCGGAAAGAATCTACCTGCAAACCTTATTGTTTAGCCTTTAGTAGAGTTTGATGTTATATTGGGCATGGATTGGATTTCTGTTTATCATGCTAAGATTGACTGCAGAGCTAAAGAGGTTTCTTTTTAGAATGATTTTTAGTTTGTATACAAAAATGAACCCTTGTTGTTGATAACATATCAGGAAGATGAGGAACTAGTAAAATATCGAAATGAATGTTACCTTGCACATATTTTTGAAAACAATGGAACTGTTCAGATTAATGATGTGACAGTGGTAAATGAGTACCTTGATGTTTTCCTGATGAGTTGTCTAGTATAATACCTGATCGGAAAGTTGAATTTACTATTGACTTAGTTCCTGATGCTATGCCAATTTCAAAACCCCCTTATCAAATGGCTCAAATTGAACTTTTAGAGTTAAATAAGCAATTGAAAGAGTTGTTAGATAAAGGTTTTAGTCGACCTAGAACATCACCATGGGTTTCTCCTGTCTTGTTTGTTAAAAATAAAGATGGTTCAATGAAACTTTTCATTGATTATAGAGCATTGAATAAAATCACTGTTAAGAATAAGTATCCTTTGCCTCATATCGATGATTTGTCTGATCAGCTCCAGGGAGCTTAGTATTTTTCAAAGATTGACATGAGGTCGGGGTACCATCAGTTGAAAGTAAAAGAAGAAGACATTCCAAAGACTGCGTTTCATACTAGATATGACCATTATGAATTTGTAGTTATGGATTTTGGGTTAACCAATGCACCTGCTATATTAATGGATCTTATGAATAGAATTTTCCGTGAGTTCTTGGATAAGTTTTTGGTTGTGTTCATTGATGATATTTTGGATTATTCCAAAAGTAAGGAGGAACATGAATTTCATTTAAGGGTTATCTTTCAAACCATAAAAGAAAAGAAACTATTTGGGAATTTTAGGAAGTGTGAGTTTTGGTTACAATAATTTTTTTTCCTTGGTCACATTGTTTCAAAAAATGGCCTAACTGTTCATCCTACTAAAAAAAAGTTGTTGAAGAATGGACAAGACCCACAAATATAAACGAGATTCGTAGTTTTCTTGGGTTGACAGGTTATTACCGGAGGTTTGTTGGAAATTTTGCATGGTTATCTAGTCCAATGACTAAGTTAACATGAAAGGGTGTTAAGTTCATCTGGACAAAAGAATGTGAATTTTTTTTCAGTAATTGAATAGAATATTGGTGAATGCACCAGTTTTGGCACTGCCTTCCAGAAATTGTGAGTTTTTTATCTATAGTGATGCTTTGTTTAAAGGACCAGGTTTTTTCCTAATGAAAAATGATTAGGTAATTGTTTATGCTTTATGTCAGTTGAAACCACATGAGTTAAATTATCCTACACATGATTTTCAATTATCTGTTGTTGTTTTTGCTTTAAAAATATGGAGGAATCATTTGTATGGATTGATGTGTGAAATATATACTGATCAAAAATGTTTTAAGTATATATTCACTAAAAAATAATTGAATATGAGACAAAGGAGATGGTTGAAATTAATCAAGGATTATGATTGCACGATTCTTTATCATCTGGGGAATGAAAATAAAGTGGATGATGCATTGAGTCGAAAATGTAATACTTCATTAACCATGTTACGTTTGGAACGAGATACATTGGTTTTTGATTTGATGAACTTTGACATTGATATTGTTATTGAAAGAAATTCTTCAATTTTGTTTCAGGTGTCAGTGAAATCATCTCTATCAGAACGAAATAAGCAAGTGCAGATGGAAGACAGTGAGTTGTAGAAAAAGGTTTTGTTGGTACAGAAGGGTAAGTTGCCCGATTTTAACGTTGATAATGATTTTGTTTTGAGATGTGGAAAGAGATTATGTGTTCCTTGTGATTCATAGTTGAAGAATGAGTAGTTATGTGAAGCTCATTGTTCTCCATTTTTAGTTTATCCTGGCAGTACTAACATATATAGAGATCTTCGGGAGTATTACTGGTAGGATGGAATGAAAAGAGATATTGCTGATTTTACTGTGATGTGGTTGACTTGTCAGTAGGTTAAAGCAGAGAAATAGTTACAGAAAGGAATGTTTCAGCCTTTACCAGTGCCAGAGTGGAAATGGGGAAATATATCCATGGACTTTGTTGGGGGATTACCAAAGACATCTCGAGGTAATAATGCAATCTGGGTTATAGTTGACCGATTGAATAAATATGCTCATTTCCTTACTATTAGAGATACTTTGTCTCCAGATCAACTTGATCGATTGTATGTTAAAGAGATAGTCAGGTTCCATGGAGTTCCCCGCTCCATTGTGTCTGATCGTGATCCCAGGTTCACTTCTAACTTTTGGAAAGGCCTTCAGAAGTCATTGAGTACTGAATTAAATTTTAGTACAACTTTTCATCCTCAATCAGATGGGCAGTCAGAATGAACAATTCAGACCTTGGAGGATATGTTACGTGCTTCCTCGATGGATTACCAGGGATGTTGGGACCAACATCTTTATTTGGTTGAATTTTCTTATAATAAAAGTTTTCATTCCAGTATACAAATGGCTCCATTAGAGGCATTATATTGAATGCATTTTCAAACTCTAGCTTTTTGGGATGAAGTAGGTGAAAGGAAGCTGATGGGACCATAATTGGTAGAAGAGATGGCAGAGAAAGTTCAGTTGATTTAGAAGCACATGAGAACAACTCAGAGTAGACAGAAAAGTTATGCAGATAACCAGAGGAAGGATCTTTCTTTTGAGCTATGTGATCATGTCTTTCTCAATGTTTCTCCATGGAAAATTTTGATGCATTTTGGTAAGAATGGAATGTTGAGTCTGAGGTTCGTTGGACCTTATTAAATTATGGAGAAAGTTGGATCAATTGCGTATAGAGTGTCTTTACCTCCAATTTTATCCCAGGAACACAATGTTTTTCACGTTTTGATGTTGAGAAAGTATATGTCAGATCCATCTCATGTTTTGAGCCCAGAGGTAGTTCAGTCGGAAGAGAATCTCTCTTATAAAGAACAATCAATTCAGATTCTTGACCATAGAGAGCAGGTGTTGCAGAATAAGGTAATTCACCTGGTAAAGGTTTTGTGGAAAAACCATATGGTTGAAGAGGCAACGTGGGAATCTGAAAATGCTATGAGGGATAAATACCCCCACTTATTTTGATAAGTGAATAAAAATTGCGAGGACTCAATTTCCAAAAGGGGGGAAGGATGTAAAATCCTAGGTAAATGAAGAATAAAATATTTTCATATTTATTAATGTTTTTGAATTAAAAATTAATTTTACTTTAAAGGGGTTTCTATGTTTGATAGTGTACCTGATACGCAACAACGAGTTTCATTGGAATCTTATGTTGCATACTAAAAATATAAAATTATTATTTTAAATGGCTATTAAATCCTAGCCATTTTATTGGCGGGACTGAACAAAACTAACTATTATATAATTATACATGTATTTATATTTATCCAATAAAAGTTGGAGGCTTAACATATAAATGAATCTAATTTTAAGCATAATTTACATTAAAAAGCCGAATTACAGCCTTTTAATGGTGAACCCTTTTTAAATATAGTTTTGGTCACTTTAATACATTCTACATGACCAAATAAAATCCTTCTTTATAATGGGGACATCAAAATTTACTTTGTGTAAATTTTTGGAATTTTTCTGATAAAGTTCATTTTTTAATGAATAGTGAAAATATTGAATTTTAATTCAAAACTAAGTTTTAATATAATTTATTTATATGGTTAGATTATCTTTTTAATTTGTTTTAAAGTGTAACTAGAATATATTTTTACCATTTAATCCAATTTTGGTCATTGGAATTAATTTCACTTTGAAATTGGACACAAACAAGTATCAATCTTTTGATAGTTATTGTTTCTAAAAAACACGCTATTTGTTTTGATAACGGGAATTAATTTTAAAATTAATTAATTCCACTTATATTTTTTGAATTTGGACAAATAGACATCATTTTTGAATTCGGAATATCAAATATAGCTTAGGCTGATTTTTTGGAATTTTTCTGAAAAACTTCAATTTTTGATGAATAGTGAAACCACTTAGTGATAGTTAAAAAAACTGACTTTTTCATCTAAATGAAATTTTACCACTTATGTGAATTGAATTTCAAAAATCCGAAATACATGGTTGTTATCAAGAAGTAAAATTTAGTTCATTAAGATTAAAATAATATTTGGTGAATAGTAACTTTTGACTTTTATTTACCGCGATTATAGGTAAATAGGGTAATTCAAGCTTAAAAGAATATTATAATAATTAAAAATTATCTTAACAGTTGTCCTAACCTTATTGTATGAGTAGTATCCGACCATGGGCATCCTTGGGTCGATTTTGGGACCCCATGGAGCCACTTATGAAAGATAATGACACTTTAGATTAATTAATTTAATGTTAATGAAAAATTCACATTAACAAAAATCTCTTAGTAATTAATTTTTATATGGTGTTATATAAGTCATATTTTCGACTATAAATATTAATTGGAAATACAAAAAGATATCCTACATGATATTATTTTGTTTATAATTTCTTAGACATCAAATAATTTAGATTATATATGACACAATAATGATGCAGTATTTACCTCATTAATAAATCATTTAAATAAATAAGATTATAATGATTAAAATATTATCCAAAACCTGTACAATTCCAATTGGATTACTTTATTTAGACCATGAGTCATCTTATCTTCTAATAGAATGATTTTTGGACCATTAGAAACCGAATATCATTATATAATAAAATAATGTTTTCACACTTTCCTAAAGAGCCCCTCCTCTCCCTTATAAAAGGAGACCATTTCTAACCAATTCCTCAAACCTCTCAAGCCATTTGGATCTCTCAAAATCTTCCCAATTAAGCTCCATAAATCCCTCCTCCTCCTCCTAGAAGCCTTACATTAGGCAGAAGGCACTTCAATAAGTCATTTGGTTCAACCCAAAGGGAGTTACCCAAATTAAAGGTAACCGTTTCTCTTAAATTGTTTTCTTTTATTTTATTTCTCCAACCCCTAAAATCATTTCTATTACTTTATTTTGTAACAAAACCAGTATCCTAAATGTACTAGGATGTTGTTATGATAATTATTCCAACTACAGATACACACACTTCCATCTAATTGATGAAGAATATAATGTTTCTGTGGATGGAAAACTAAGGCCTCACGAAATGATGATTGTTCAATTACATCTTACCACCTCTCATGGTGGCCATTATGATGGAACTATATTTATATATGATATATATTATGTTTATGATTTCCTTATTCTTCTGTACTTCCCAATTATATCAAGCCTTTATGGTTTCCATAGTGGGTAAATACGATAATCTCATTTGAGGAAGTGCGGACTACCGCCCCCTCAAAGTGACGTGACTCTAATGCCTTATGTGGGATGTATAAAGGATATAGTTAATGATATTATATATTATATTATAATGGAATTATAATATATCTATGTATCATTATGTTTTAATCCCATTAAATATGAAATATAAATGGAAGTAGCGTTCATGCATACATACGACTTACCGTTTCCATGAACGGTGCATTTCATTTCTTATCTCCAAATGTTATGTACTATTATAAATACATGTATATACTGGATGTATATGATATATATGATATATAAATCATGATTATATTTCTAGAGAAAATGTATATTTGACTACATTTACAACATGTAATTATAAGAAGTCCATTTTTGACTCAAGTGCCAAATATCGACAAAAATGAATGTTATTAACTTAAATGATTAAATAATGTTTATAACATAGTAATAAGTGATATAAAAGTAATAATAAACTTGAAAAGGTTCTTAATAAAGTATAAATTATCTTTATTTTATTATTCAGGAGATTAAAGAATGAACAGGTCAAGCTGGACACAAGGTAAGGGACTTTGTCTCAATCTTCTTTCATTGAGGCATTTTTAGTTTTATACAAGAATTTATTTAATACGATGTATAAACCCCTTTGAATTTTCATTTTATTCAAAGGGAATATTTTTATACGAATCATTTTAATAAACTTCAAAAAGTAATGTTTTTTAACGTAAGCGGTGATAACGACCTTTCCGCCACTGCGAGTAATATTTGATCATTGGCTTCCTTAATAAGCCTAAATGTTTTTAAAAGGAAAATAAATACCATATACTCTTTTTACATATTTTGGTATTGAAAATGATTTTGAGAATAGATTTATTATTTCAATATCTTGAAATTATATTTTATTATTGCAATGTGGAAATTTTATCTTTCCTTTATACTTATGTTATGTGTTATGATCATGTTATGGTTCTTGGGCATTATTTACACATACTGGTGGTTCTGTGATAAACCTAGGGTGGGTGAGCCCGAGATAACTCTCCAATGCATTGGGTAACGTGATGGAGGTAAACGTGAATGTTTATCCTAAGAGATTTTGGGAAACTACTGTGATGGGTATTCCAAAGTAACTCCCTGTGTAGCTGTGAGAGCTACAATGTAAGTATGATATGGATGCCACAAGTTACCTTTATGATTTATGATTTATATGTGTCTTTCACAAATATTATGATTTCATTAAGTAAGTAAAAGATTTCATGTTTTGTATGTATTTATGAACAAATTTTTTCATTCTTTGTTTTATAACCCTCACTGAGCTTTTTATGCTCATCCCATGTTTTGAAATGTTTTCATAGGACTTAAATATGAATAGGGTCAAGGATTGGATCAAGGAAACATCATGCTATCTAAAACATGGAACTAGACATGACTCTTTTTTTCAAGAGTTTTTATTTTATGAAAAAATGGAAACTGTGTAGATGTGTCTACCTTGTAATCTATTGACATGTAATAGTTATGTCCTAATTCTCTAAAACTCTCAACATGGAAAGATCCTCAATGTGAATTATTCATTTAATTCAATATTATGTAATGTTTAAGGTCAGGTCCTTATAACAACCAAACACACACCAGTGTCGTAGTTTCCCCAAATATCCCAAGACATGGATCATTCATCGATAATGAACAAGAGGCAACCCACCATAGAAGTATCATTATCATCACCCCATGGGCAAAATAAAAAACTCTACTTTAATTAAGGTTCATAACTCCCAACAGTTGATGATGTGATACTCACCATAAAGATTCCCTTACATTACTCCTCAAGCACTGTCCTCTAGAGGTCCACTATGACTACACTAATTACTAATTCTCACACAGTCCATGGGTTAATTGAACATTGAAAATACACTTATACCATTGACCATGCTCCTCACTCATGTCAGTTAAAATAGGCTAGTGTATCCTCAATGATCTCCTTCAAAAAATGAGTCATATCCCTCAGGTCAAGATGAACCACACAACCACCCCCCTCCCAAGTGTCAATTTTAAACAATGAGAACATGAACACACTCCCATCATTCCACTAGAAGTGAAAATAGTAAAAAATGGGGCTCACTATAAAATCAAAACTACTATCTCAATCCAAATTTAAAACCATGTGTACTCTTAACACCCCACTTCTCAAGCCTTAAGAAACTTCATGAATAAACAAAAAACATACTAGGGAATCCAAAACCCCATGGAAACAGAATATTGATCCAAATATCTCTCAGGAATACTTTCACTCATTGAGCCACTATCAGGGCATCCAACACTTGAACCAACAAAAATTGGTTTCAGTGAATCCCTAAATTAAGGGACTACAATTCTTAAAATAGATAACATCTCATCACAATATCCATATATCATATCATCAGAATGAATTATATATGGTTTAGTTGAGTATAATTCCACCAAAATATAATGGGAAAAATTCCAGATATATATATATATATTAGACACTTTAAACAACTTAACGTCTATAGTACATGAAAAAAAACACAAATAGGTACATTTCATGTGAATCTTATGTTCTTAGAATAATGCATGAACATGTGAATATTTCCATTGGTCCAAGAACCAAAATCCAATAATCTAAAAATCAATAAATCCAGAAACTCAAGTGCATCAACCAAGGTAAAAATAATACACCTGTGACTTGAAAAACCAAGAATTGTAATTCCTTCACCCATGAAGCATGGACTGCCTACCCAAAAAGTGTTCATGATGCACTAGTCAAATATCCATCACAATATATAGCATTCTGAAACCTCTTATCTACCCCCAATAGTATGAAAAAGAATCAAATATCTATGTTACCATTTTTCATAAACCAACCCAGGATGAACTAACCCATCGCTATATCTGTCTTGTGATAATACGACAAGAATTCCTTCCTATATGCCAGTGGATGAAAATTAGCGATGAGGGATTAAAGTGATATAGTGGTGAGACTATTCCATGATATTAGAGTGATATAATAATGGGAATAAAAAAAATATATAATCATCAATGAACATCATTGTATTCATAAATAAATAATGGAATCAAACATGCTATAATAAATGAAATGCAGAAACATACAGACTCATGGTTAAAATAACAACATCAACTGGTTTCCCACTAGGTGGACCATATATATAGAAAAAATATATTAAAGGAATAAAAATATATAGGCTATACTACTATCTCTGATCCAAACCACATACCTAGTCTTCACAATAGTCGAACATCCCAATCTTGATCCACATTCTGCATATGAATAGCCCCACTCCATCATGCAACATTGGACCTCTACTAGATCAATAATTTGTCATGTTCTCAACATGAAAGTACACATAAGGTCTTCACAATCACTATGTTACCTATGTGAGGTTGAGAAATAAATATCAGTATGCCACACACAATGGTGGTCTCAACATCTACTGTAATAACATGTGTATGAAACACGTGATATACCAATTCTATTTGGATACTAATAGGGATAAAATAAATATAAGACAAAAATAAATAAAAATTGGGTAAATAAAAATAAAATAAAATTGCACACATTGGATTCTATCTAAACACACAAGGTAAATATATTACCACACTATCCCAAACTAGAGTGATTATAACACATGGATTAGCCAACCACATAATATCATATGGGTACACCTGATAAAAAAGAAGCTCTATCACATATAACAAATCAATAGGCATGTAGGGAATACCCAAGGATATCGTACTAGGAATTCATGAAATCAAAAAAATCTCATGAGCTCTAGGACTATAATATTCTGATCTTAACATGTGATAGAAACCTATATGCCGACAAACTAGAGAACCCATCCATTAATGGGGGTCCTAAAAAATTAGCCAGGAAAATATCTAGACCTACCATAACTGTATAAGTCCCTAATTGGGTTTCCTTTAGAGACTTGGCATTTTTTTGGAAAAAACACTCCATGAGTGCCTCAAAATATCATGAGCCCGAAGCCACCAGAAAGAGTATCCTAAAAAACAAGGGTGGTGTGTACTAATTCATATTCTCCATTATATCCCTAGACCCTCATAACAAAAATCAACAACTAATAGAGTAGTGTATCTAAACAATATCATTGTCCACATCCAATCTATAATTACCCCAAGGGTCTCCTCTTATATATACATATGAGTAAGATAAACAGCAACCTTCTATTCAAAATTCATTCCACACGAAAAAGGGTTATCCTAGTGACAAACCCCGTATCAAAAAAGCACTGAACCTCCTAGGGATAATAGTTCCCAAGGAACAATACATGATTCTCCTAAACACAAAAATAATATGACACCCTACTATGGGATGACTTATTTAAATCAAACCCTAACCCAAGCTTGTTAATGAAACATCAGTCGTCCACAAAACACACAACCAAATCTCATGAAATACTATTAGAACACTAGTGTCCCTCAAATAATTCCCTTAAAAGTACCTCAAATTATTGTGAATGACACCTAGAAAAACCAAATACCCTATAACATAACTATTCTATGAATCCTCTAGTCAAACTAAACCTCCTGAAATAGAATACAAAATCTCATCCAAGAAACCACTCTATACAACCCTATAAGAACCTTCTAATATAACCTCAGAAAATGCACATAGAATCGACAAGACAAGTAGACCAAAAAACCCTCCATTGAGTCTCAGATCTCACAACCTAATCCATAATAATACTTCGAATCCAAACCTCAAATAAATCTTCCCACTAATACTCAATTAATCTAGAACAACATTCAGGAGACATCTTTGTGCTGAATTTTTTCAAAACTTTTGATCTATGTGGAAAAATACATAGAATATAATACTTGGAAATCAAATTATGGATTCATGGTGGAATACCAACGAAACATCTCTATGGAGGGAGTAAACAACATTCTCCTTAGGTACATGAGGTGTACCTTCAACAAAATCCCCAGCAATGCACCATGAAACTACATGGAATGAACTTTCCAATGTACATAGTGTTCCTATCTGGGACACCATATGAAATTCACATGGGTTGATTTTGTATTTACATGGCCATGTATCCCACACAGAGTCAGGCTATATACACCGCATGACCTATGGTCGTGTATTGCACATGGGTTTTGGCTATACGCTGTATATAATCTGGATTCCTAATATGGGGTGTCTAGTTGTACCCCCGAACACAACTGAAGAAACAATACGTGGAATATATTGAACATACATGTCATTTAACCCTCATAAACAACTCTTCCCTGAACATTAAGAACAAATAAGGTGTTTTCATGAAACTATATGTTGTGTGATTGGGTTTTCTAAATGAAAATCAATATGTGAATCCTTAAACCCTCGAATCCCGTGAAAACACTATAGATTGGGCTTCTAAAGCCCCAAACAACACAAAAAAAATATAAAGACTTAAAATAACTACATTACATGGATTTATGTCTTAATACAAAATTTAAATCTTCCTCAAGGTGTAGAATATTGAATCATTGATCCAAATGTACCACCAAGAGTTGCTGCATCCATCTCTAGGACTTAGATAAACCCTTGATGATGCCTCGTCCCTCTCTCTATTCATATTATTTCTTGGCCAAAAGAAACACACATGAGGGGGGGGGTATGCGTAAATCAAATGGGGATAGAAAATAAAAGAAAAAAGAAAAAAAAGAAAAAAAAATAAAAAATAAAAATGAACATAAAATGAAAAGGGGACCCTTGCCCGACCCTAACACCCATGAAGATTTTGTACCTCACATAGAAATAACCCCATATTCTAGACTCAACCACAAAGGTAGAATCTCAATACAATCCTCAATTCAAAATATATATCCATTTGAACATTTTTGAATAATTTGTATTTAATTAAATAAATATTAAATATCCCACCAAAATTTTAATGTCTTAGAATTCAACTGAACTCTTTTTATAGTGTAAAAAAACATTTCTAGGACCATTAGGGTGGTCATAAAAATTATCTTATATCATATAACATGATAAAATACCATTTTCCCTTAAAACTCTGAAGAAATAAAAATTCAATGTTACCTAAGTTTTATCGACTTTCCATTACATTGTCTGTGACTTCTTACCCTTTGATTGAAATAGAACATTATAATGAATCCCTTGTGATTATAGTTCATAAATAATTTTATTTTGAAAAGTCAATGAAAATAATTAAGCATATAGGTAGATTAAACATGTATGCATCAAACGTGATGAGATATCTTGATAATGGGATTATATTACTTAGTATCATTCATAAAAGGCTTTTGTAGTCGGTACCCTAACTTCTAATTTTATTGGTTCCTTGAAATGTTTTTAGATGTTGATCTTGGACGTCACATAAGTTTACCTAATTCCACTAATGAAGTGGCGTAGATGGTAACACACTATGTGTATCTAAAATGTTATTAAATTTTATTGAATTCAATATTGATAACACATATTATTCAAGATATGTTGAATAATAATTATTCAAAAGAATTTTATTGCATAAATTCAATCATGAGATATTTTAGATTAGAATATATTAATTGAATTTTATTGCATATTTAATTATTCAAAACATAGAATTATATATTTATTCATTAATCATTGTAGTGAATAAAATATAATAAATATTTAATTAATTTATGTATATATTATAATTAATATATTTTTAAAATTCTAATAAATATAATATCTATTTATTTATTTAAGGAATAATATTTTGTTAAATAAATATTTAATTATTCATGGTTAATAAAATTTCATGTTAGGATAAATGAGTCTAGTTAAGGACCCAATAGAAACAACATATATTTAATATCACTTATATAAATATTAATTAAATTATTTAATAAACTACATTTAAATGAACACATGCCCTTGAAATAATAATAATAATAATTGATTTGGAGTTTTACATAGATAAACTATTTAGACAATGGCCATTGTAAAATTATCAAATGTTTAACCATAATTATAAAATCTAAATTATACCATTTTATAGTGTGTGTCACACACAACACAGACAAATTCCCTAGAATTCCATCCAACACTAGAGAGATTGTTACTCCTAATATATCTCTATATAATTAGAGAGAACAAGATATATTATTGAAATTGATGATGAACAATGTGAATGTCTAAATAACTCTATAAAAGAACACAAAGTAACAAGGATAATTCTTTATAGTTCATAGATTGTGTATGGGTAAATCTAAAGGAATCATCATTGGATTCTCTATCATAATGACTACACGAAAAGAGTAATAATGGAAATTTATCAAAAGTATTACCATATTAAAGGTATTTATTATTTTAAAAAAAATTAAATTTAATGTAAATAATCACATATAGAGATTATGGGGTGTGTTTGTCATGTTATTTTGATGTTATCAATTAATTTTAGTGAAAAAAATTGATGTTCGCTGTTTCCTTCAAGTGGCATTAGAGCTGTAAAATTATAAATTAAAATATATATAATTTATTTGACCAATTTTCTATGTTTTCATGTTAGTTTTCTTTTTTAAATAATCTTCTTAATCCAAAGGTTGATATAGTGAATTTATCCAAGGTCATATGGACATGAATGGGATAAAAAACTTCAATAATGCTTTAAGAATCAATATGTACATGAAAAGGTTATTTCCTACTTGATACGATTACATGTGTATCTCAATATTACACACCGTTTAACCACGTTCAACTGAATAAGGAGTGTGAAACATAAATATAATCCTATCTTGTGGGTTAGTATCTAGAATAATTATGTTTCATGTATTAATTCGCTACACTACACACAGTTTTACTAGAATTACATGATCTGTAGCTGGCATGTATGAGTAATGTAATCCCAGATAGATTAGACTATGTAATTTGTAGTGTAACATGTGGATTAATATGCGACATCATTTCCATGCCACATATTGACCGAAAACAAGGGAATGGAGAGAGAAATAGACTATATGAAATGTAGATAGAATATAAATTCCATGAAACACTTGTAAACCCACACAAAGTATACGTTGATTCATTTTCAGAATGTTGTGTGGGTTAAAAGCGGTGTTCTAAATTTAGTGAAAAATATAGCACTACACAACATGTAATTGTATCTATAAAGGACATGAATTTCACATGAATTTCCAACCATATTCACATAATAAATTATGGTCTTATATGTGAAAACCAATATATTTCAAGGAAATATTTTGTTCTTAAAATTTTTGGAATTTTAGGAGTCTGTAGTTTCTGATGGCTCCTGATTTCGAGGCCCGGTGTGCTCGAAATCAATTTCTGATGTTTAGTTCAAGTACCTTTAGTAAACGTATGTGCGGGTTTTTCTATATTTTGAACTGGTGCTCGGAATTGAAATCTAAGGACACCGAGGAACTCGCAGTGCCATTATTCGCTTAAGGAGACCTCTAACATAGTTGGGTTTGGTCGAAAGTGGAAGTTATTTTTAGGGATTCTTATAAATTAAATAAAATTTATCTGTTACATAGTTTTATTTTAGGTGGTGGTTAGTTTCTCCAAAGGGAATTTAGAGGTGGGGCCCACCCCCACATAACCTCCCAAGGGAGGATATTATGTGGTGGGGCCCACACGAGCACCTAACCACTCAACTCCACTTGAACCCCTTTAACTCCCATTGATTTTATTGAGCCAACCCATTCTTCATTTTTTTTGGGTGAACTCTCCACCATCCCTTCCACTTAATTATGCCAACACAATTAATTAATGCTGTAATTAATTAATTTCTGGTGTGATGAATTCTTTTGAATTCATTTGAATTTCTTGGCATCTTTGAAATATGAGGGAGCCTATTATTTTATTTTCTTGGCAAATATTCTGTTGGGGGAATTTGGAGAATTAGAAGGAAAGCGTTCTTCCCACGAAGAATGTGAAGAACATCTTCCTCTCGATGAAGAACGCATCACATCTGCAAAGGATGGGAAGCAACATCTCCTCCACTTCTTCAACCGAAGCAAGGAAAGGGGGCCCCCTTGACCCCATAGTTCACCAAAGGCGTCGTCTTGACATGAAGTTCAAAACTCTACTTCCTCCGGCATTGACGGAACAACGATCGTCTTCCGCGACACCCGACTTCTGTGGCTCCCGTCTTCCAAATATCGTCAACGTGAAACATCAATTACAAGGTAAGATAATATGGATTATTTATTTGAACGTGTGAATTATACCCTCGTACTTTGGCGATTATATTTGGATTGACGGTGGCCAATTATTTTTTTATTACTTTACGCGGAGGGCGTGGGACAAACAAACATGGCCCAATGACCCTCTGTTGATTCTTGATTGTGTTAACAATGGAGACAGAGCTAGAAGGGTGTGGTACCGTCGCACCGCGTCGGAGGAAGAAGGCCACAGCCATGAGGTGGCAGCGACCGAAGGCGGCGACAACCGAAGGTTGCGGCCAGGCCTGGCCGAGGCGGTGGTGGACAGACGCTGTCGCGCCAGCCACGTGGAGGAAAACCGCAGCCCGCATTTGCGGGCTACTCAGGCTAGAGAAGAACCGGCCGGCCTCATGCCGGCCGGGATGGAAGAACAGGCTGGCTACGGCTGGTTGGGCTGCAGGTTCGCGGTGCCCGTAGGCACCGCGCGACATGGGAACAACGACCTGCAACCGTGAGCCACTCGCCTGGCGAACCGGCCGGCCGCCTGCCGGCCGGGTTGAAAAACCTTGGCGCTGCATGGGAGGAACAATGACCCTCTGTGCTGACCGCTCATCTTGGACAGAATTGGAAAGCTTCTGGAGGCTGGGTAGGGAGAGGCGACGTCGCTCGACGCCGCCAGGCAAACCAGACCGGCCCGCTCCGCGGGCCGGGTCCGTAGGTGGGATGCTCCCCACCGGGCCGGGACGACCCCCCAGCCAGGTCGGACCACCCAACTGGGTCGGGCCGACCCCCAGCCGGGTCAGACCCGCCAAGTCAGGTCGGACCCGCCGAGTCAGGTCGGACCGACCCGCCTGCCCACTAGGCTAGACGGGCCGGGCCCGACATCTCTTAAATGCGAATATCTCCAAGACCGTGCGTCCGAATGATGCATCGTCTGCAGCACAGGGATCCTCGCAACGAGGCGGTACTTTTTCAATACTCTAATTGAGTTTTGGACAACTTTGGAAAATGTCCAGGTTTGGAACGAGTGTAAATCCAACCAGGCCCCTAGAATGGAAAAGCTAATAACTCTCAGACCGGGCGTCTGATTGACACGACGTCTGTCACGTTGAGTTGTTTATGATGAGGAGGAATTACGCTATACATCAACTTAGGACTTTGTTGATTTATCGATACTTGAATTGAGTGTTCTGTGTGCGGGAACCTTAGAGCTGGCTGCGACGACTACTATACCAGAATCCTGTGTTGGTTCGACAGTTCTGACGTCTGTTCCTGTATCCTGGGTGGGTCGGACAGAATTGCTGGTCCTATATCATGTGTGGGTCTGACAGATTAGTCGAGATAGCTAGTAATGTATCCTTTGTGGGTCTGAAAGCTTAGTTGGTCCTGTATCCTATGTGGGTCTGACAACTTAAAGGATCCAGTGGCTACATCTGATCATCTATATCTCTCTACTATTGTGGCATACCTGTGTGATCAGAGTCATGTCTTTCAACCATTATCATCATGGTGATTGAACTTACATCCTTTGTGGAATCGGTTTGTGCTTGGGCTCGAGAGTTGGAGCCAGACTGAGATTGGTAACTTAGGTATATGTATGGGCATATATCTAAGTAGGATTGGTTGATACATCTTGATTTTATCTTTCTTCTTTTGTTTATACTTAGTGGATATTGTGATACCTTGCGGGTCTCGGGGTCCCTACTGAGTATCGTTATACTCACCCCTGCATAGGCTATGCCCGAACCTCATTGTCTTGGATGCAGACGACGGACATCACTGACAGAGGCCGAGAGCGCCATGATGGGACGGTACCCAGAGGTGGACCTTGCAACGAGTCAGCACACTGAGGAGACTGATGGACGTGAGTCCTGAGGTGCCCATGTGTACCAACCATTCAGGTAGGAATCCCCGGAGGACGATCTAGGAGCTGCTCTTTACTTCCAGTTGTTTTTCCCTTTTTACAAGTACTTGTTGTTCAGTTGGGTTTGTATACTGGCCCATTTACTTTCCAACACACTCTTTTGTATTCAGTTTTACTTAGTGTTTACTTATTGTTGCATACTCTGTTGTTCTTTTTTCTTTTATAAAGGAAATTCCTTCCCATTTTATTGATTTATGCCTTTGGTGCTAGTCGCCAGCCCCTGGCCTATGGAAGGTGGGATTGGGGTGGTCACGACATGGGCCCCGAGGATGGGTCGTGACAAATTGGTATCAGAGGTGGTCAGTTCTACCACAAAAAATAGACTCTGATTCTTTTAACGGAAATAGTGTTAAGTGTTTTGGGAGTGGTTATCAGTTTAGGGAAACCGGTGATGGTGAGGCGGCCGACGTTTCCATACACAAGGAGTCTGACTTTTGATTACCCACTCAATGCACGAAAACACTGATTGTGTGCGTGTTTCCTTTGAAAATATTTTCTTTGTGATTACTTTGTGCCAGCTCACCAGGTATACTATTTTGACCATGGAACACCAGTTTTTTTTAGGATGGCCCCACGAAGGCAGCCAGCTAGGGTTCCGAGTTACGTATGAGATGGTAGACCACCGAGCGACGAGGCCTCGGTACAGGGCCCCATCACAGTGGAGGCACCAGTGGTACCACTACTCATAGGGCCACCAATACCCCCCAGATCTTGCAACAGAGAGTGCACGTCGTCTGAGTGTGCTTCACGAGTTCCAGCGCTAGAGGCCGCCCAGGTTCCGGGGAGAGACGGACCCACAGGCATCTGAGGATTGGCTGGAGGCTATCGTGAGAGTTTTTAGATTGGTTGGGACACCAGACGACCTTATGGTGATCCTTTCCGTGAGTCTCCAGCATGTAGCAGCAGGTAGATGGTGGAGCCTGGTGCTCTAGGTGCATGACGAGGCATCACTACTATGGGCAGACTTTGAGAGCCTGTTCTAGGCAGAGTTTGTTCCAGCCACCCTTCTTGCGGTGTGGATTCATGAGTTACTAAATCTGTAGAAGGGCAGCATGATAGTAGCTCAGTACTCAGTGAGGTTCACTGACCTCTCACACTACTCCATAGATATGGTGTGGGACATATTCTTCAGGGATCAGAACTTCAAGAAGGGACTCAGGAATGAGATCAGGGTTTCGACGATTCCCCTCATCATTCTGACGCAGGCAGGGGTACTGGAGCAGGCCCATCTAGTAGAGATCTTTCCTCGCTGAGTAGTCACCAGTAGAGAGACCCACCATAGGGCGACACATAGTAGAGTCTTCTACATCCAACAGTAGACAGATGTCGAAGAGGTCCAAGTGGACCAAGCCATCAGGTGGGTGATCCCAGGATACAAGTTCGGTTGTGTGGGGCACACAAGATAGAGTCAACTATACGAGGAGCATGAATTTCTATGCATGCGGTGGGTAGGGCCACATGGCACGTGACTGCCCAACCCTCCATGCAGATGAGCAGTAGACAGTAGGGGGACCTCCTAGGAAGAGGCAGAGGTTTGAACATGGTGGTCCACCGGGAGCAGGAAGACATGGTAGAGGAGCTGGCTGAGAAGCGGGTGGTGGATGACATTTCGAGGCTCTACCACCACCACCACCAGGAGGTCCACCCCGACCACAGGGAGCTGGCAGACAAAGGTGAGATCAGCTCCAGGGAGTCGAGACCTATGAAAACGGTGCACCTGAGATGATTCTAAGTACTATCTGTTTCTATTCCACCCTTTCTGCAGTATTTATAGACATAGGTGTGATTCATTATTTTATTTCCGCTGCCTTTGTTCGGAGCGTGGAGATTCGGACAGAGTCATTGGCTCAATCTTTATGGATAGAGACTCCTACGGGAGCAGACTCGACGATTACGCACTAGTACCGGCAGTATGAGCGTACTCTAGGAGGTGAGAGCTTCAGCTGGGATCTTCTTGTAGTGGCGTCGATGCCTTACAATGTCATCTTGGTATGGACTGGTTATCTAAAATCCATGCTTAGATCGACTGTATTAGGCGCAAAGTGCGGTGTGTCCACACAGATGGGACCAGGTTCACCATCACTGGCAAGAAGGTAGCCTTTGCAGCGCAGGATGGACTTATGCAGAGGAGGGGGCAGCTGATCACACATCAGTTGGCTAGTCTCATCCTCAGAGCGGCTGATGTGTAGAGTCCGAGTTTTCCTGTTGTGGTGGATCAGTACGCGGATGTTTTTCCTGACGATGTTCCAGGACTACCTCCTCACAGAGAGGTAGACTTCTACATTGACATGTACCCTAGGAAAACACCGATATCTACTCCAGCATATCGGATGGCTCCCGCCAAGCTTCGTGTGCTGCGGGTATAGCTGGAGGACTTGCGGGGGAAGGGATTTATCCGACCTAGTATTTCACCCTGGGCATCACCGATTTTGTTCACCAAGAAGGCGGATGTGAGGTTGTGACTATGTGTCGACTATTGTCACCTGAATCAGGTGACCGTGAAAAACAAGTACCCACTCCCGAGGATTGAAGAACTCTTTGATCAGTTCAAGGGTGCATGATGGTTCTCGAAGGTAGACCTCAGGTCAGGCTATCACCAGCTCAGAGTTCAATACGAGGATGTGGAGATGATGTCCTTAAGGTGTCGGTATGGACACAACGAGTTCTTGGTTATGCCCTTCGGCATAACCAACACACCAGAAGTTTTCATGAGTCCCATGAACATGATATTCCTGCCTTAGCTTGATCAATTTGTCATAGTCTTCATCGACGACATACTTATTTACTCGAATACTGAGGAGGATCATGCCTACCATTTTCGGGTGGTACTGGATACACTCCGAGATCACCAGCTTTTTGGTAAACTCACGAAGTGCCAGTTATGTATTCGATAGGTTCACTTCTTGGGGAATGTCATCTCGGAGGCTGGAGTTACAGTGGATCCAGTGAAGATCAAGGCAATTCATGCTTGAGAGCCACCTAGGAGTGTGACGGAGGTGTGGAGTTTCCTGGGACTGGTTGGGTACTATCAGAGATTTGTTCCAGACATCTCAAGAGTTGTACCACCACTTTCCTCATTGACGAAGAAGGGGAAACCCTTCGTGTGGTCAGAGAGATGCCAGTAGATCTTTCAAGATATTAGGCAGAGGTTGACCAGTGCACCCATCTTGAGTCTACCAGAGGGGGGCATATTGTACGTTGTTTACTGCGACACATCAGGTACCAGAATCGAGTGTGTCCTAATTCAAGAGAGAGTAGTGATCAAGTATGGTTCACGACGGTTGACATAGTACGAGTAGAACTATGCTACCCATGACCTGGAGTTAGCAATAATGGTATTCACCTTGAAGATGTGGTGGCACTATCTGATGGGAGAGCGTTTTACAGTCTACTCTGACCACCAGAGTCTCAGGTATCTCTTCTTGTAGAAATACCAGAACCTGAGACAACGATGATGGATTGATTTCCTCCAGGACTACGACTTCAAGATAGTCTATACTCCGAGGAAGGGGAATGTTGTAGGAGATGCTCTCAGCAGGAGATCATGCATTCAGCTATTAGAAGAGGTGACAGAGCAGCTGGCCGCGTTGCAGATATCCTTTTTGGATAGAGATAGAGCAGCCTTTCTATAGTCTCTCACAGTCACTACTCCACTTCTTCAGTGAGTCAGAGAGGCGCATCATGGGGACATTGACTGTGAGGTACGACGTGCTCATATATCCTCAGGGCAAGCACTTGATGGGTTTTCTGAAGGTGGGGAGCATGTCATCCTCTTCAGAAGACGTACCATGGTACCAGTTGCACTACAAGAGGAGGTGTTGAGGGAGTTCCAAACTTCCCCTCTAGCGGTATATCCAGGAGTGGCGAAGATGTATCAGGACCTCAGATGACAACACTAGTGGCCAGGTATGAAGAAAGCAGTAGCAGAGTTTGTCTCTCAATGCCTCACTTGTCTGCATGTGAAGGCAGAGCACCAAGTTCCAGCAGGCTTGGTTCATCCCTTAGAGGTTCCAGAGTGTAAGTGGGATGGTATATCCATGGATTTTGTGATGGGACAACCACTTATATCTAGAGGAAAAGACTCTATCTAGGTGATCATAGAACGACTCACCAATTCGGCCCACTTCCTACCAAATAGAGAGCAGGGATCAATAGAGATCTTGGGATGTCTCTACGTTAAAGATATTGTAAAAATTCAGGGTGTGACATCGGCAATCATCTCCGATAGAGATGCTCATTTCACTTCCCGTCTTTGGAAGGGGTTACAGGAGGCTTTTGGGATGTAGCTTCGCTTGAGCACCGCCTTCCATCCTCATACGGATGGTCAGAATGAGAGGACCATTCAGACTCTTGAGGAAATGCTCTGTGCATGTGTTCTAAACTTTGGTTGTAACTGGGAGGATCACTTACACTTTGTGGAGTTTGCGTACAACAACAGATACCACTCCACCATCGGGAGGGCCCCTTACGAGGCACTGTATGGACGACCTTGCAGATCACCTCTGTGCTGGACTGACCCAGGGGAGTTAGCACATGTAGGACCATAGATGGTGCAGGCTATGACAGAGAAGGTGTAGATCATCTAGGAGTATATGAAGACTGCATAGAGCAGACAGAAGTCCTATGATGATAGGAGACAGAGACCGCTGGAGTTTGAAGATGGTGACCACGTCTTCCTATGGGTCTCACCTTGATGAGGTCTACAAAGATTTTCCCAAGGCGGTAAGTAATCTCTGTGTTGTATCAGGCCATTCCAGGTCCTCAGTAGAGTAGGTGAGGTGGATTACCGCATGTCTCTTCCACCTCAGTTCCATCGGGCGCATGACATCTTCAACGTATCTATGCTGAGGAGATACGTGCATGAACTGTCCCACAACATCGACCATGGGGAGCTGGACGTCAATGAATGGGCGACTTTCACAGAGGTCCCAGTGGAGATAGATGATCGACATGATAGATTCCTACGAGGATGGTTGATTTCTCTGGTGTGCAATCTATTGCAGCACGAGGACCTCTAGAAGAGTACATGGGAGCGGGAGGCTCAAATGCGTACTCAGTACCCCATTTTGTTTCCCAAGTGTGTGTTGTAGCTTTATGGAGACGTAAATCCCTGAGGTGGGAGTAATGTAAAGACCCAGAAATTTCAAGGGAATTTTTTTTCTTAAATTCTTTGGAATTTTACGAGTCCGCAGTATCTGACGGCACCTAATTATAAGGCCTAGTGTGCCCAGAATCAATTTATGATGTTTTTTTGGGTACGTTCAGTTTACGTACATGTGGGTTTTTCTACCTTTTGAACCGGTGATTGGAACTGAAATCCGAGGACACAGATGAACATGCAGCGTCAGTATTTGCTTAAGGAGACCTCTACCATAATTGAGTTTGGTCGAGAGCGGACGTTAAATTTGGGGATTCTTATAAATTAAATAAAATTTATGTGTTACATAATTTTATTTTAGGTGGTTGTTAGTTTCTACAATGAGAAGTTTGAGGTGGGGCCCACCCCCAAAAAACCTCTCGTGGGAGGATATTATGTGGTGGGGCCTACACGAGCACCTAACCCCTGAAATCTCCTTGAACCCCTTTAACTCTCCTTGATTTTATTGAGCCAGCCCATTCTTCATTTATTTTGGGTGAACTCTCCAGCTTCCCTTCCCCTTAATTGTGCCAACACAATTAATTAGTTCTGTAATTAATTACTTTTTGGTGTGATGAATTCTATTGAATTCATTTGAATTTCATGGAATCTTTAAAATATGAGGGAGCATATTATTTTATTTTCTTGGAAAATATTCTGTTGGGAGGCTTTGAAGAATTAGAAGGAAAGTGTCCTTCCCACGAAGAACGTGAAGAACATATTCCTCTCGATGAAGAATGCTTCACGTCTCTGAAGGACATGAAGAAACATATCCTCCACTTCTTAAATAAGAGAAAGGAAAGGAGGAACCCTCGCCCACAATGTACACCGAAGGCGTCATCTTGACACGACGTTCGGAACTCTACTTCCTCCGGCGTTGACGGAATGACGACCATCTTCCACGACGCCCGACTTCTGTGATGCCCGACATTCATGGCTCATCAATGTGCAACATCAATTATGAGGTAGGGGGAATTTGGTTTATTTCTTTGAACATGTGAATTATACCCTCAAACTTTGGCGATTATATTTGGATTGACGGTGGTCAATTATTTTGTTATCGTAGAACGCTGAGGGCACGGGCCGAACAAACACGGCCCGAAGACCCTTCGTTGATTCTTGAATGTGTTAACAATGGAGGTGGAGCCAGAAGGGCATGGTGCAATCGCAACGTGCCTGTTTACGCCGAAAAAAGCCCGTAACTCGGAGGAAGTTTCGAAATGACGAAGCGAAGTCATATTCGGAGTCAGAGGCCCGATCCGGAGGCCCGAGAAGTGGTGCGTGAAATAAAGGAGGATCCGCGCGCAAAAATGTTCGGCGCGCGAATTACTCCCGGGATTCGCGGAATTGGAAAGGTGATGCGTGCAATAATTGCGCGTCCCGGTTCTCCATGGCAAGGTTTTGCGCGCAAGCGGTTCCCGGCGCGGAAAATTTCGCGCGTCGCCTGGATTCCGCGCCGGAGGTCACCTATAAATATAAGGTGACCCCGAACCGTTTGGGGGTTGAGGAATCCGAAGCGACTCTCGTGCACGCAATTCGGCTCCCCCCGCGCGAAATATGACATCCAGGTAATCCCGAATTCCACGCAACCTTGCCCTGGAGTTTGCCTTTGCGCGCAACTCCACCGACTTCAGTGAATTTGCCCCTTCCCCCAATTTCCCCACTTGCGCGCAATATGCGGTCCGTGCGTGCAATACCCTACCTGACGCGCAAAACCTTGCGCGTAATTCCCTCTTCGTGTGCAATTCCATTACTCCAATTGCGCTCCATCCAAGTGTTTTTCACGCAAGTCGTCCCTTTTGCGCACAAAGCCCAGGACCCCTCACCTTGACATCTCTTGGTTTCCCCCTGCACCGACACCTGATGTCTCCCCTGCCGGGCATGCGCACCATGCGTTGTTTTCCCGCACGGCCTTCCAGGATCATGCAAAGTAACCTCAACGTCCCTTGGTCCGTGTTTCCCATTGCGTTGCTTTGCCTTATGCTTCTCCACATAGGCACGCTAACGGCTATTTATTCTTCGCATAGCCACGCTAACATGGACCCCCCGGTGGTTTGCCCTACGACCCCCCTTCACCATGGCCTTGCCGATGCCTTCCCTTCTACAAGGGGTAGAGGGAGTTGGGCATGTAAGCCCTAGGGGTGTGGATCAAACCCACCTCGTCCAAGCTACAGGACGTTAAATTGCTAAGCACCTCGTCCTTAACACAAGACGTTAAACTGTGGTCCGACCCCATGCTTCGCACGCATGGTCCCCCCAGCTCGGACATTTTTTACGCCCACTCGTCTCCACGGGAATGGACTCTTCCTCACATGGAATGAGATAATCCTTGTCGGAGCGGCGTTTGTCCGCGGGGGAAGGGCTGACTCAGAGCGTAAGCCCCTAAAATTTCTTACGGATGATTGCACCTGTGCATCTCCGTACTTCCCCCCTGCCAAGGCCAGTGGAGTCCTTTTCCCACTACGCTTTGTTGCACCACGGGCCTCCACCCTAGAGTAAGCCCCAACCCCAAGGGCCGCTAACCATGCATAAGCCTCTATTTCCTCTTTGGGCCACTCAACGCGTAAGCCCCATTCCGCTTCTCACGGACGCACCCTTTTCGACGTGATCATCTGGTCCCTGCTGCCTCTTATTTCCCACACCGAGCATGACTCACGTGGGGTTAGAGTGAGCATAGACCAGGACATCCTCTTATGGAACGCCCCAGAGCGTAAGCCCAATCCCAGCGAACTACGTGGACTTTGATCCATGCTAATGCATGGTACGTAGGAAGCCTCCACGAGGTTCAAGCCCACCAACCGGTCGTCCCGACCTCTCCATGTCGGTTCCCCGACCACCTTGGGTTTCCTCAGAGCATAATCCCCAAATATTCCGTCCCGCGTGACATTAAACCGTATTCAGTCCCGCGTGACGTTAAACCGTATGCCGTCCCGCATGACGTTAAACTGTATACCATCCCGCATGACGTTAAACTGTATCCCGCCCCGCATGACGTTAAACTGTATTCCGTCCTGTATGACGTTAAACTGTATTCCGTCCCTCATGATGTTAAACTGTATTCCGTCCCGCATGACGTTAAACTGTATTCCGTCCCGCATGACGTTAAACTGTATTCCATCCCGCATGACGTTAAACTGTATCCCCCCTCTTGGGCCGTCTCAGAATGTAAGCCCCATGTATCACTCCACCATCCATCCTGATCCTTCCCCGAGCCGCCACATCCTGGTGAGATCATGCCACCCTTTCCCACTCCATGACATATGGGAAGCCGCCCACGTGCTGGCCCCAACATCGGTGTTCCCCCTAGGGATCCTTTAACCCGATCAGTCTCCACAAGACGTTAAACTCGCGACATACCCCGTGTTAAACATGGGAAGCTGAGGAAAACCTCAGATGGTACACATTCCCCGCGTTCGATGTGGGATGCCTCGGGCTTCTGCGCCCTCGAGAAGCCCTGTGATAAGGGACCCAAGACAGACATGCTGACGATGCCCCAACGTGACCATTCTCCTCACCGCAGGTTACTGTCACGACAAGACCCCTTGGAGCATCTTGACGGAAGTAGCATAATTAACTGGCGTCCATGTAGATATGGCCCTGGGAATGAGCGTCACGAACCCGTCTTAAATCTATGAGGGAGACCCGGACTAGGTAATGAGCTCCGAGGAGGAATCCAAGGAGGGAAGAACCGACATCCCATCATCCCGGTTTCGATCAATGAGCAGACGTCCCTGAACAAGGAATGAATGTCGCCCACCTTTGGAAAGCGGGAATGTAGGGCAACAAGCAGCGTGCCCTCCCCCACGGACGGACGCGCGCGCCCCGGCGAAAGCTTCAGAAACAAAAAATGGTGAACCCGACGTGAAGCTATTCTCCTCAACACGGGGAATGGTAGTCGTTGGAGCATCAGAATAATAGCATGTCACCAGGTCCGGGTAACCCTCACCGGGACGTAAACCCGCCAGGGGTTGAGGCCGTCAGGACGTTGACTACTCCGTCCTGTGACGTCGTCAGCGTGGATCCCTCTCACCGACCATGGAAGACAGAATGACACTGGGCCTTGGTTGTTGATCTCCTTTCCCGTTGATACTAATGGGTTCATCTCCCTGGTTCCAGGAATTAGATCACTGCATTCGGAGCTCGATCACCACCTGCCCACCGGCGCAGGGGCAGGGGCAGTACCGACGCGGCTACCTAGTGCGGTCCCACCTATCCCACGGTCGCTCTGATTTTGACCGCTGTAGCAGCCAGGCGATTGCGCCCCCTCTCCCTGTCAGAAATCATCCATTGGAGGGTGATCAATAACCTGGTCTGTAGGTATGACTAGGAAGGGGTCATCACCACTAGGGGCATGGCCCGCTTGGATCTAGAGGCGGCCGCGCCTCACCACCATCGCCGCCCTCGAGGGCCGCGCGGGGAGCCGCCGCTTCCCACGCCGACGTTCAACCGCTTCGGGATCCTATCCTCGGAGCGTTGTGACACATCCCTCCCCTACGCCAATGAGGTGGGGGATGTCCGGGTCCGCTCGATCGGCGATCCATCACAGGGGTTACCAGCAAGAACCCCCGCCAGGCTGCGTCGACGCCCCCGCCCGACTCCCAAAGTCGAGGAGCAGGCAATCTTCATGTCCGCACTGCCGGCTCCAGACCATATGACTCGACGCCAGCATCGGGCGCGAGTGGGGGAGAATGCCCGTCCTTGGGCACCAACATCAGCAACCATTGTGGCCCCAGCCACTACTGACTCATGTTCACAGATCCCTGCGCATGTTGAGCAGGGGCAGCCGCATGCCCGACTGGTATTGAAACCCCGACCGCCCTGCAGGCAGGTTAGGTTAAATCTCCCAGCTGCGGACACTGGCAATGGCCACTACGGACCAATCCGCGGTAGTGCCACTCACCATGAAGGCTCATTCCGTGCCACCGATCTGGGAAGCCAAAAGCTTCTTCGCGACGGCTATGCTCCGGGTAAGACTCCTTCCAGCACCCACTGCATGGGGTATGAGGTCACTCCCCCTACCACCGGTCGCGAGCATGGAGCCGATGTGCATCCAGTCGCTCACTCACAAGGAGGTCATCCCCATGTCCCTTTCGACATCTGTCCCGGTGCTGCTCGCACCCCGGACTTCAGTCCCCTCTACCCCAGCTCTATTGTGGCCGGGGGACGCCATGAAGGAAGTCATCCTTATCCCGAGGAGCTACCCAGGGGCTGGAAAGGCGGGCGTCGTCACCGTAGGAGGAATGTTAGGGGAGTCCAGACGAGAATCAGACCAGTCCATTTCTCAGATTCTGAGGTAGAGTACGACTCGACGATAGAACCTCCCCCAACCTTTCGAGTTGAGGGCAGGGATGGGGACGTGGCATGTCAGTCTCGTACTCCCCAAATGTGAGATCCGTATGATTCCCTCTTCCCTTCGAAGGTATATCCAAGAGGACGAGGATTTGGCGTACCGCCTGGTATCAAGCCCGCAGTTGCCGCTGATCTCCTCGGAAGCACCTCCCGCCCCTATTGGGGAGGGTGAGGAGCCTATCTGGGGACCGACAGAAGGATCGCGGGGCGGCACACCCTCAGCGAGCACCGACGTTGTGACAGGAGGCCCATCCACCGGCCCATCCTATCGCGATGTGGCGGCCAGGGCACTGCAACCCCAGGAGGATGTCCCAGGGATCGGCGGCCAATCGGCCTGTTCGCCGTATTCCCCGCCGGCCAGCCCGCCGCCTCGACGGCCAGCCTCGGCGCCATTTCCAATTCCTCGACTTTCCTCGGTGGAAGAGCAGGGGCGGCAAGTTCCGGACCCCGAGACGGAGCCGTGGAGCTTCTGGACCGTTCTTGCAGTGGGCCACTTCCCTGAGAAGTTTTGGTCGGTCGCAGAATCGGGTTTTGATGTGCCAGAGTCACTCACCCTGGGAGAGTTTGAATGCTTCCGCCAGATTCTTCGGGTGACTCACTCCCGCCTCCGTCATCAGCTAGCGCCTTATCCCGGGAGCCAAGGGAATCTCGAGGATATTGGTGAGCAGTGTCGCCGGGTTGACCTAGCAGCACTCCCCGCGGTCCAGAACCCCGAGTCGCTGGGCCTCCACGAGGCCCTTCAGCAACAATGCGTCCAGATTTTTCATGTACTCCGCAGAGTTATTGAGGAGGCCACCCCCCATGTTCACGTCCGCGGGTGGGGGCAGTACGCTGCTATCCTCTTCTGTGCGATCTGCCGGCAGCCCGATCTACTGGGCGGCCCTGATGGAACGTCGCCAAGGGCAGTCACGGTCAACATGGATTAACCTTCAGATGAGGGAAACATTGTGGAGCCCCTCGATGGGGACTCACCCCCCGAGGACAGGCCGCTACTGGAGCCATCTGGGAGGATTACTCGCCAACAGAGGAGCCTCCAAGGCCTTCCTATACCCACGGAGGCACTGGCGCTGAGCCGAAACATCGGCAAGGGTAAAGAGCCCGTCGGGTCTGTCAAACTCACCGACCCATCTGCCTCAGTACAGAAGGCAGAGGAAGATCCCGAGAAGTCCACGCTGTGCCAACAGCTAGCCGAGCAAAAGAGGCCGGTTGATGAGCTCCTGGCCAAACGCATTGCAGAGCGGCGGCCTGTCTACGACAACCCTAGACCAGGAAAACAGGGGAAGGAGCATCTACCCCTTTCTGAGATCCCCCCGGGCAACCGCGACCGTGTCGTGTTCTCCGACAGGGGAGACACTGGAGCCCACGGCAAGAGGGCATGATATGTTTCACCGAACCCTCCCGAGTAGCGAGGCAACATGGGAGACCCTGCTTGGTTTCCTCCCGCCGCTCCGAGAGTCGCTCCGCCAGCTGCCCCCCGAGCCGCTGAGCGTGAATATCGTATCGAAGAGCCTGGAAATGCGCTTGTGGTTAGAGATCCCCATCAGGACATGAATCCGCATCCGGATGATTTGATGGAAGTACTCATCGCTCGCTTGGAGGCCCTGGAAACTCGGCAGGTGGAGATCCCACCGGATGGCAAGTCGTACCCCGCATGGGTGGATGACATGCCGGCCCCGCTGGGATTTGGGAACCCCACTTTTTCCCCTTTTAACGGGACCGGAGACTCACCACAACACTTGGACCACTTCAACTTGAGGTGTGGGCCTATGTTGGGGACTCCGGCGCAGCAGGAGGCTGCCAAGCTCCGGTGCTTCGTTCAGACACTGGAAGGACCAGAGTTCGTTTGGTACAGCTAGCTCCCTGTTGGATCAGTGACTAGCTGGGAGGACCTTCACTGACAATTCCTCTACCAGTTCAGTTCCACAACCCGGAAGACGAATATTGCAGACCTCTTTAGGTGCAAGCAAAGGCTCGACGAGCGAGTCACGGACTTCGTCGCCCGGTGGAAGGGGCTCATGTACTCCCTTGACATGCCACTAACTCAGGAGAAATTACTGAAGATATGTGTGGGGAATGTCAAGGCGGAGTTGGTTCCTTCCCTGATCACGCATAATTACCCTGGAGGGTTCCGGGACTTCTCGGACGAGGCTCAGCGCCTCGAAGATTCCCTGCAACAGGCCAGTCAGGCACGCTCGCTGCCTTCTGTGATCTCTACAAGGAGAGCCACTAGAGCCGAGCCCACTGTTGTGGCGCAGATAGAGGCCCCCAGACAGCTAGAGTTGCTGCCTGTGAGGCCAGCTCAGCAGGCTCATAGGGGTCCACCCCCACAGCCTCCGACCCAGCAGCGACCGCCTCAAAATCGGCAGGCGCCTCTGTGTAACGCATTGCCACCACCTAGGTGAGGTAATCCGGCTCTGCCTCCTCGGCCTGCTCCTCCGGTCCCTGGCCATGGTAAACCCCCATGAGTCCCCTTTCCAGGCAGAAGGAATCAGTCTTACTCATTTGGCGAGGCCCAGGTCCCCGGTAATTTCCGTAGCGCCTTGGAGCAGAGGATCGTGCGGCTGCCTGAGTGCCAGAATCCAGAAGAGGCGTGTCTCACGGATCGCCCTAACTACTGCCCTTATCATCAGTTCCTGGGACACACCATCCATCAATGCTATGTGTTCAAGGACTGGCTCCAAGAACAGATTGACAACAACATAGTCAGGTTGGGCCCAGCCCCAGCACAGGTGGCATGTGTCTTCGTGGGATCAGACGACAGTAGTGACGACAGGGACGGGTGGGAACAGGTTTTTGACCGTGGGTCCCAGAAGTATAATGACTGGATGGCCCGCAGGACAATTGCCCGTGCCCATGGCATCATCCGTGCCCGCCTGGACCAGCCAGAGCCCTCGGAATCTCCAAGCGCCTCTTCGTCATCGTTATCCCATACTACTTCTTCCCAGAAGAGCAAGCGGTGACACAAGAAGGAAGAACACGCCTTTCCATTGACGTCGTCTTCTCGCACGCTTGGTGATTTCAGGCCCCCGTAAATGGGGATCCCTCCGAGACCCCGTCCGGTAATGGATGACTCCTCGACCGAGAGCCCGAGGTACGCTTCGGTTAACAACGTAGAGTTGGTAAATCCCTTTGTGGCTCCCGAAGACGAGGAGCACTGGGTGAAGGGGTACGCTTCGGTTAACACCGCAGAGTTGGTAAATCCCTTTGTGGATCCCGACGACGAGGAGCGCCGGGTGAAGGGGTACGCTTCAGTTAACACCGTAGAGTTGGTAAATACCTTTGTGGCTCCCGACGACGAGGAGCGCCGGGTGAACCTCCCTGAGAGCCCGGGGTACGATTCGGTTAACACCGTACAGTTGGTAAATCCCTTTGTGGCTCCCGACGATGAGGAGCGCCGAGTGAACCTCCACGAGAGCCCGGGGTACGCTTCGGTTAAGACCGTAGAGTTGGTAAATCCCTTCTTGGCTCCCAACGATGAGGAGCGCTGGGTGAACCTCCCCGAGAGCCCGGGGTACGCTTCAGTGAACACCGTAGAGTTGGTAAATCCCTTTGTGGATCCCGACGATGAGGAGCACCAGGTGAACCTCCCCAATGTCCCCAACCGTCGCCAATGTCGATGGAGCCGTGGCTACGTGAATCGCCGGGGCATGACAGTCGTCACCTCCAGTCAGGCCATGCACGCTACCGAGACTAGGCAGCAGGCCCGGTACAGAGAGCAGCACTCGCGACTCCCTCGCCCGGTGACAACAGGTTCCCTTCCACCACCGTTTGTGTTGCTGGATCGGGCGGAATCGCCTTGCCCGCGTCGCAACCAGCCCAGCCCTGCCATTGGCTGACTACGACCTTCCGGTCCTAGCATGGCAGCCCCCTCCCGAGCTTCAGCTAGTGAACAACGGGACATGCCTAGTACCAGTCAGTCACTGGTCCCGCCAGTAGGGCCCGTCATGCCCCCAATCACAGAGCGACCTCCTGTAAGCAGAAGCTCGCGTTTGGCGAGAAAGTATGATGTCCTGAAGCATCTGGCCGGCATTTCGGGGAGGCTTTCCATCCTTGAGGCCCTCTGCCTGTTGTCTGAAATGCATGAGGCGCTCGCCAAGGCTCTAAGGAGCCCCCTCCAGTTTGAAATGGAGGTAGCGGCCGCAGAAGCCTTCCACACCGAGGTGGTTGAGAACGCCGAATGTCAGGCGGTTATCTCATTCTCCAGTGAAGATTAAGACCCTCCAATACAGGGGCACATCTGCCCGCTATACATCACCGGCCAGTTCAATGGCGTGGAGGTCCGTCACTGTCTTGTCGACATGGGTTCTGGGATTAACTTGATCCCAACTCAGACACTGCGAAAACTGGGGATGTCTGAAGATGATTTAACTCCCTCCGACCTCAGAATCCAAGGGTATGATAGGACCGAGCAAACTCCACTCGGAAAGATTCTTCTGAAGACCCAGTTCAGCGACTTAATTACCAATACTGAATTCATGGTTGTCTCTCAGGACACTGCCTATAACGCGTTGATGGGAAGGTCGTGGCTCCATCTTCACACAGCGGTTCCCTCATCATACCACCAGTGCCTCAAATACTCCCTTAAGGGTCGATTGGGTGTTCTCCAAGGAGATGCATCTCCGTTTTCCTCTTGTGAAGCTCGTTACCTGGATGCTGACTATTACAAGAGAAAGGACAAGCAGATCCTGGCAGGTGAGGTTGAGCCCGCCGCTATCACGAGTGATCCCTGGACAGGTTTGGATGACGCATACGTCTTCCCAATCCATCGGTTGGAGGCCACAACTCCCGATATGGGAGATTTCTTTGTTGTCTCGGGTACCAGAGGAATGCATATTTCCGGGTCTAAGTGACGGCGGGAAATCACCTCGCACTCTTACACCAACCAGGCCTAGGTGATCCCCAAGCCTCCTACCCCCATACGATATCCGGACGTTGGGCTTATGGCAATGGCAGTACGTCATACGTGCCTGTTTCGCTGAGCCGGGATCGACTGGCTCAAGCCAACGCGACACCACTGATTCGATGTCATAAAGCGTGGCCCCTTGGGCCGCAGGCCAGATGGGATTGGATCAACCACCTTTGTCGCTACGGTCTCCGTGGTGCATGAGTCTCCCGTCGTGACGACCTCTGCCGCCCAAGCCAGTGCTAGCTCCCCATCAGGGTCGAGCAGCCCCGAAACGGCTCCCCCCGTGGACGATCCTTCCCCAAGTGGAGAAGAAGACATGGAAGATGCTCCTCCTGCCTTTGAGGAGTGAGTCTCTGCCACAGTCGACGAGCTCGTACATGTGAACCTCGGTAGTGAAGCGGACCCGAGACCCACATTGGTCAGAGCCACCATGCCTCCCGAGGAATGACAACAGTACATAGACTTCCTCAGACAGCACCGTGATGTGTTTTCCTGGAGTTATGACGAGATTCCGGGACTAGATCCCCAGGTAGCCGTCCAGCGCCTTGGCCTCCCAGCAAACCATTGAGGGTTCAAGCAGCCTCCCAGAAGAATGCACCCCTTTCACGGTGCCATGGTTGAGGCCGAAGTTGATAAGCTCATTAAGGAAAACTTCATCAGGGAAGTCTAGTACCCCAGGTGGCTAGCCAACATTGTGCCCGTTAGGAAGAAGAATGGGAAGATCAGGGTCTGCATCGACTTCCGCAATCTTAATCGCCACTGTCCGAAGGATGACTTTCCCCATCCCGTGACAGAGTTGTTGATCGACGCAACGGCTGGGGTCCAAGCCCTCTCCTTCATGGATGGGTACTCCAGGTATAACCAGATCCGGATGGCCCCCTAGGATGAAGAGTTAACTGCCTTCAAGGCCCCCCATGGCTCTTTCTTCTATTAGGTTATGCCCTTCGGCCTGAAGAACGCGGGTGCCACCTATCAACGGGCTATGCACCGCATATTCAAGCCGATCATCGGGACACTGGTGGAATGCTATGTAGATGACCTGGTGGTTAAATCTCTTCAGTGCCAGGACCATCTCAAATACCTTGAGAAAGTGTTCGGTTTGCTCCGTTATCATCACTTGAAGATGAACCCGTTGAATTGTGCCTTTGGGGTCACCTCTGGAAAGTTTCTTGGCTTCATCGTCAGGTATCGAGGTATCGAGATCAACCCCGAGAAGATTAAGGCCATCAGTCAGATGCCTCCCCCGGGTAATATTCGGGAGCTTTGAGGCCTCCAAGGCCACTTAGCCTATATACACCGATTCATTGCGAATCTGGCCGACATGTGTAAGCCCTTTTCTCGGCTCATGATGAAAGGCGCCGCCTATGGGTGGGATGAAGAGTGCCAGACCGCTTTTGAAGAAGTCAAGTAGTATCTTCTTCAACCTCCGGTCTTGATGCCACCCGTTCCCGGAAAACCGCTAGTCCTTTACGTGACCGCCCTGGAGCGATCCCTCGGCGCCCTTCTCACCTAGAAGAACAATGAGGGAACGAAGAATAGCCTCTATTACCTCAGCCGCATGCTCCTCGACGCGGAATTTAGATACTCTCCCATCGAGAAGAGCTGCCTGGCGCTTGTATTCGCTGTACAGAAATTGCGGCACTACTTGCAGCACCACGAGGTACATCTGGTCTCTCGGGTAGACCCGTTGAAATAAATCCTAAGCCGGCCTATGTTGACCGGCCGATTGGCACGCTGGGTGGTGATCCTCCAGCAGTTTGACATTAGGTTCGTACCTCAGAAGGTCATCAAAGGACAGACATTGGCAGAATTCTTAGCTGCTCATCCAACCTCTGTGAACCAGCCGCTGGATTTGGTCTTTCCTGATGAGGCAATCCTCTCAGTGAATCACACCACCCCATGATGGAAGATGCACTTTGATGGCGCCTCCTGAAGCCCTACCGGTAGAAGGCTCAACGATCCTAGTCTTAACAGAGTGGGCCTAGGTATCATCTTCATCACCCTGGAGCAAGCCGTTCTGCCATATTCTTTCTTATTGTCAGAAGGATGCACCAACAATGAGGCAGAATATCATGCCCTCATCACTGGCCTCGATTTGGATCTGGAGGTTAACGTGCCCCACCTGTGTGTGAAAGGGGACTCTGAGCTAGTCATCAAGCAGGTTAACGGTGACTACGCTGTCAGGAAGCCAGAACTCGTGTCGTTGCTGGAGTGTACCCTCCATCTAATGGATAAGTTCCCATCCAGACCAGATGTCCTTCACTTTCCCCGGTCGCATAACAGTCGAGCAGATGCTTTGTCCAGCCTGGCCGCATCACTCGCGGAGCCCGAACAAGATGACCTAATCATCCACGTGGCGCACCGGACAGTCATTGCTTCTATTATCCGGGAGGGCGGTCGTGGCCCGCGAGTGAACCATCTCACCGCTGGTGCCCCCGCGTCAGGACCCCCCGGGGTTTCAGGCGTGGTGATCGAGACAGTTCCTGACTGGAGGACACCATTGGTTGAATATCTCCGGCACGAAAATCTTCCGATGGACCGAGCAGAGCGGGAACGAATCCGGCGCCGTGCACTGCAGTTCAACCTTCAAAGTGGTCCCAGTCATGAGCAGCTCCTTTACAGGTGCGGTTTTGATGGTGTTCTCCTCCGTTGTATTCAAGGAGTTGAGATCCCACAGGTCATGCAGGAAGTGCACGCTGGCTCCTGTGGCACCCCCCAGGCCGGGTCGAAGTTGTCCCACCAGATTTGGAGACTGGGATACTTCTGGCCCTCCATGATCCACGACTGCATCGAGTACCCCAGGAGGTGTCATGCGTTCCAATTTCATGATAACTTTGTGCATCGCCCACAAGATCCTATTCATACTACTAAGTATTCTTGGCCCTTTGCAGTCTGGGGGTTGGATGTCCTAGGGCCCTACCCGCCAGCGACGGCCCGCCAGTGCCGGTTCATCTTAACCACCACAGATTTTTCTCAAAGTGGGCAGAGGCAGCCTCGCTTAGGGAAGTCAAGGCTGGTTCTATCGCCGACTTTGTGAGTTCCAATATCATTCACCGGTTTGGAATACCTCACGCTATCCTCAAGGATAACAGAACCAACTTCCGAGAAGCCGAACTGAAGAGATTGTACGCCAAGTACAACATTCGCTCGAACCACACCTCCCGCTATCATGCGCAGGTGAATGGACAGATTGAGGCGTTTAACAAAACCCTCTCTAACATTCTGCAAAAAATGGTTGGTCAGAATAAGAAAAGTTGGCCGGAAAAGCTCCCCAACGCCCTCTAGGCTTATAGGACGACGACTCGCAATTCCACCCAGGTGACTCCATATTCCTTGGTATACGGAGCGGAGGTCGTCCTTCCCATCGAGGTTCAGCTGCCCTCATTGCGCACGGCGGTCTACGACCAGCAAGCATCGAACAGAGTTGCCGAGATCCGTCTAGCCAAATTGGAAGGGATGGACGAAAGTAGGCTTCACGCTTTACATAACCTGGAAAGGTATCAGAGCAGGATGGCTCGAGCTTTCGATAAGAAGGTTCGCCTCCGCTCCTTCCTGCAAGGTGACCTGGTGTTGGCTCTCAGAGCGCCAATGATTCCCAGCAGGAATCCACCCAAGTTGGAACCCAAGTGGGTGGGACCTCTTATTGTCCATAAGGTCTATCTCAATGGTGTGTATTCCCTGGTGACTATGGATGATGAGCGTATCACTCCTCCCACCAACGCTAGGTTCCTCAAGAAGTACTTTTCTTAAACAGGTATGCTCCTGCATGACCTTAAACTATAGGGTCCTGCATGACCTTAAAATGTATGGTCCTGCAAGACCTTAAACTGTAGGGTCCTGCATGACCTTAAACTGTATGGTCCTGCATGACCTTAAACTGTATGGTCCAGCATGACCTTAAACTGTATGGTCCAACATGACCTTAAACTGTACGGTCTAGCATGACCTTAAACTACATTTTTTCCTACATTTGGGATCTACGGTCCAGCATGACCTTAAACTGTACGGTCCAACGCGAACTTAAACTACACTCTGCCCTGCATCTGGGCACCATGGTCTGAGCTCTAAGACCTAAAACTAAGATCCTCTCTTGGTTCTTCCCTATTCACGGTCTGAGTTCTAAGACCTAAAAATAAGATCTATATTTCGTCCAACATGACGTTAAACTATATTTCAAGAACTACGTATGGCTTGATTCTCATCCTAATGAGGTACGTAGGACCGCCCGAACATTTCGTCTCGGGTCCAGCCCAGGGGTGACCAAACTCGACCCGTTCTTTTCACGGTCCGAGCTCTATGACCTAAAACTAAGACCTATATTTTGTCCAACATGACATTAAAATGTATTGCCCGAACTACGTCTAGCTTGATTCCCATCCTAATTGGATATGTAGGAACACCCAGACCTTTCGTCTTTGGGTTCAGCTTGAGGTCCGCTGTCGCGTATGTTTCTCCTTTGGGACTTCGACCACAGGGTCTCGTGGCGTGGTGTGAGAGTATGTCCCCATTCACGTCGGGATTGTGATAGCTGCACCCCGCACACTCTGTCCTCAAGGTTTAGCCCTCCTCTGTCCAATGGAATTTAAAGGTGCATATCAAGAACTACATGTGGCTTGATTCCCATCCTTATGGGATACGTAGGACCGCCTAAACACCTAGATGTCAGTTCCATCCCCATCTCTTAGAAGATCCCACAATCTCCTGGTGCCCAGGGTGTTTGGCATTACGCCCCATCTTTTGCCCAGGGATCCGCCATCTCTTGGACGCTCTCAGACTGAGCCCTCTAACCCTTTCCAGTGGTCTGCTGATGTGCTCAAGGCACTCTGGTCTAGAACTTGGAGTGCCAGATTCGACTTAGGCAAGTTCCATCCACTTTCCAAGCTTCGTGTTCCCCTTCATTCGGGCCCCCGTCATCCTTCATACTCAGAGGGACCCCCAAGAACGGCCTGGATACAACGCCCAAGGGCTCTCCTACCTTCATGGGCCAACGCCCCCGAGGGTTTTAGACAACAAATTGATACAAATCCCGCGTTGCGAACATGGTCAGCGGTTGATGCTCAATTGTTTGTCCCCATGGCTAACATGACAGGATGCTGTGTTGCGAACATGGTCAACAGTAATCCTCATTCGTCACGCCGGTTCCCCAGGCCCTGAATGTTGGTGGCATAGTTCATGTCATGTTCCGCCCCGCCGTGTTAAGGTGGAATCTCGACACTCCTTGTACTAACCCTTAGTACACCCCCGCACATCAGACAGACCGAGCTGCGTAACGGTGTCTCTCGAGGATCCCGCGATCTGAGCGTTAGAATATGTTCTTGGGTCTCTTTTTTACGTGTTGCGTGCCACTTGACCTTTATCCCCTTGGGGGAGTGAGGAGTCGCACAGACGTTGCGTTTCAGGCCCAGCATAGCTGGGAGCTAGCATCTGCTGCCCCTCCATGATTGTTGAACCCTCGTAGGCCCCTTTGCCCGAGGCTCCACTCTCGGTTGGTCCAAACCATATGACCCTAAACTGTGCTGTTGCTCCAAACCATATGACCTTAAACTTTGCTGTTGGTCCAAACCATATGACCTTAAACTGTGCTGTTGGTCCAAACCATATGACCCTAAACTGTGTTGTTGGTCCAAACCATATGACCTTAAACAGTGCTGTTGGTCCAAACCATATGACCTTAAACTGTGCTGTTGGTACAAACCATATGACCTTAAACTATGATGTTGGTCCAAACCATATGACCTTAAACCGTGCTGTTGGTCCAAACCATATGACCCTAAACTGTGCTGTTGGTCCAAACCATATGACCCTAAACTGTGCTGTTGGTCCAAACCATATGACCTTAAACTGTGCTGTTGGTCCAAACCATATGACCTTAAACTGTGCTGTTAGTCCAAACCATATGACCTTAAACTGTGTTGTTGGTCCAAACCATATGAACTTAAACTGTGCTGTTGGTCCAAACCATATGACCTTAAACTGTGATGTTGGTCCAAACGATATGACCTTAAACTGTGCTGTTGGTCCAAACCATATGACCTTAAACTGTGATGTTGGTCCAAACCATATGACCTTAAACTGTGCTGTTGGTCCTATCACACGACCCTAAACTGTGACATTATCGTCCTGGCCGCACGACGAAAAACGGAACTGCATTGTGGTGACCTCGTTGTAGAGGAAATCACGTTGGGTATTGGTTTTATGCCATGAAATTTGTCAACGCCTATCACAACTTGATGCTTGTGGAGACACCATGTCCTGATACTCTAGGTCTGTCGATTCACAACAAAAAACCACTCACCTTAAAGGACAAACAAGATTTATGAAATTATGCTTCTTTTAGTGCAAGGGCCATGCCCGCACTCCCCTTTTCCCTTGGCACTGGTATCTTACCATGTCACTTTCAGAACTACATATGGCTTGATTCTCATCCTTATGAGATACGTAGGAACGCCTGGGGAACTTCCCCGCAGGTCCAGCCTACCTCCGTTTTCAGTCCCTCGACTCGAGCATTTCCCCGGAGAGCACATGTTAAGTAGGACTTAGGTCCTCCTTCACGTCAGGTTTTGTAACCGCCTGGCCATGTGTCTGTTTCTCCCCTTTCTTTACGGTCTGAGCTCTAAGACCTAAAACTAAGATCCTTATGGTCCGAGCTCTATGACCTAAAACTAAGATCCATATTCTGTCCCGCATGACATGAAACTGTATTCCGTACCGCATGACGTTAAACTATATTTCGTCCAACATGACGTTAAACTGTATTTTCAGAACTACGTGTGCCTTGATTCGCATCCTAATGAGATACGTAGGACCGCCCAGACGTTTCGTCTTGGGTCCAGCCCCAGGGATAGTTGAACCCCGTCCTTCCTTACTATTTCCCCCTCGGCCCGACTCCATGAGAAGTGGTGTAATCGGGATATCTACCCCGAGCATGTTCGGGATGCCCCATGGTAATAATGGGAAGCGGCAGTTCTCTCATTAAAGAGGTCCTGCCTAGAAATTGGGATGACCCATGATCAGGTTGGTACGTCTGCCTAATGCGCCTTCACCATGGTGGCGTAATATCGAGAGTGTTGGACTCTGTTCGAACAAGCCACCACTCCACCTCCCACGCTTTGCGTTCCTCCTTGTTCGGACCCTCATTTCCTTTCATGTTTAAAGAGACCCCCTAACAGTATGGATGCTGGACCTACGGTCCGCCTACTGTCCTGGCCCAACGTTCCGGAGAACTGGTCATGTTTGACGGGACCCCTAACAGTATGGATGCTCGACCTATGGTCCGCCTACTGTCCTGGGCCAACGTTCCAAAAAACCGACCAGCGATATTTGAGTTAGGCCCCGTGTTGCGAACATGGTCAACGATCAGCCCTCATTTATTGTCCTCCCATTCCGGGCCAACGTGATATGGATGTTGTGTTTCTGCCACGGTTGAAAGTTATCCTCCATGGTTGCGCCCCACTAGGTTCCAAACTTGGGCAGCGTGATGCACCCTTTCTCTCCATCCCCCTGTGTTCGGATGGATTTCAATGCCCCCGGCATTGCCCCACTCGTGTGTTAAGGCACATTGAGAAGTCGACACATCAATCGGCTCAGGGGTCTCCTCAGAAGTCCAGGCCCAATTTTGGACGCCTGAAGCTTGGTCAATGCCCCATAGTTGAACGGAATGATGGTACGAGAATCTCTTGCTTCTCGCGTTGGGAACGTCCTGCGGGAGCCTAGGGGTGAGTTGTTATTCATTTCTAAGCTGTGGTTGAGCGCATGAAACCAAGGGTACAAATGAGTGGATTTGGCCATATATTGGATTGAGACGATGAGAAGTACAAGAAAAAAGTTCATGAGATGGCAAAAACAAATCCATCAGGGTTTAGCGTGCTGAAGCGATCTTTCTAGCGCTGCTACCCTCTGGCTGGTAGCCTCCATGGCCACTTTTCGCTCTTCGAAGACTCTCTCCTCATCGGCCACCACAGAGCGCAACTCATCAGCCCTAGCTTGTGCCTGCGCCCGATCGATTCGAAGCATGGTCATCTGGTGACTCGCCTCACCCAGTTGTTCCTATGCATTAGCCATCTGGGCCGTTAGTTGCTCCCCAAGCTCAGAGCATGTTGCGATGAAGGCCTCTTTATTTGCCGCCTGCCTTTCGAGGTGCTGGACTTCCTGCTCCGCCCTCAACAGTACTTGAGCACTCACCGATCCTTCCTGGCACTGGTAAATGTCGGTGCGCCGGCTGCTCTCACATATCGTCTCGGCCATGTAATCATGGACCATCAGATGAAGACGATGAGCGTCAGCCCCTCCGGCACACAGGAAGCGCAACCAAGTCTGAAGTGATCCCATCCGCCTCAGCCAATCGGACTGGGGATGCCTGAGAAAGCGCTGGATACACTTCCACCCCTTGCGTCGTGTCATCCAGCTCTCCTCGACCGCCTCTGAGTCTGAGTCATCTATCTCCTCAGGGTCAGTAGGTCGGTATATAGGGAAGGCTGCCAGCAGATCGGCAGTAGGATCCTCCCCAAGGATGTCTTCGTGAGGAATAAAATCCTCGACGTCCGAGCGACCTTCTCTCGACCCAACAACAATGATGCCTCCACCAGCTTCCGACCGCGTTTCAGGAACAACACCTCTGATGTCTGCCACCCTCTGTTCATCAATTGACGGGGCCGGCTCAGTGTAGAGAGCATGTTCCGAGCGAGGTGGTATGTTCGCCACTGGTCCACTCGCGGATGGCCTGGGCTCCGCAGCCTAACGTGCCTCTAGTGTTGAGATCACTGCGCATGGCATACGCTGGTCAGACAGGATCTTTCGACACTAAGAACCAGTATTGAAGCGTGAGACTTACATGAATCCAGATCGTCGGTCCCCAATGTTCCGGCCGCCGTAGGAGCCGCCATGATGGGAGACCCCTCTGCGCTTGTTAGTTCTATGATGGGTGTTAGATCCCCGTCATGTCCCACTGGTTCCTCTCCGCCCTCCTCTGGTGGGGACACCCGTCTACTGCTCAGCTGCTCCTGAGTAGGATGGGGAAGTGAGTTAGAAGTTGGAAAGTAGAATGGATTAATGAGGGAAATGAATTAAGACAGAGAAAAACCTTGAGAATCTCGGTTATGTCGAGATCAGAGTCAGAAATCTCACCGCTCTCTCGGAGACTCCCTTGGTAGGTCACCCCTTGTGAACCCTCACCTTCGGACTCCTCTTCTTCATCTTCTCCCTCGCCTTCGTCCTCTCCAGTTTCCTCCTCCCCCTATGGCTCTTCATCACTGTCGCCTTCCCCTGGTGGCATCACTTCCGGATCATGCTCCTGGCCGAGCATCACTTTCACTAGGAAAGTTGGCTCCGCACGCCGCCCCTTTTGGCATGCGTGTGCATCCATGGCCGTTAGATAAGCATGCCGTAGATGGAAGTTCACTCGGTCGGTAATCCAAACGAGCCTGACCTCCGGCAGTTGGATCTCGTTCTGTATTATCTTCTGCCAGATGGATTCGACGCTCAGCGATTGCCGTAGGGTCATCCAGGCCGACCACAGTGCCGGGAAAATTGCATCTTGGGAAGGTTCGAGCAGATATCTTATTTGCTTCCCGGGCAGTTCCCTGGCCGCCTCATGTGACCCACCTGCGGGTAACGAGGACGTGGAGGCACCATGTGATGTCCTCGCTACCGAAGCCCCAGCCTGCGCAGGCCCCGCCGCCTGACGCGCCCTTGGTTCCCCCCTTCCGACGGCACCGGGCCTTCTTTCCCGTCGCCCATTTTCCGTGCGAGTGACCTCGAGTTGCCGGACGCGCTTGTGTAATAGCCCCTCAGGGTACGCAATGGTCCAGTTTTCGGCATATTCAGTTGCTAGGCCGACATCGACCCCAGTGGGAGGAAGAGTAACGACGTCGCCAGAGCCGAAAGTGGTTCACATCAACCACATCTAGCACAGGACGCATGGATTCTTCTCCTGCCAGACAACCGTGAATACCTTCTTCGGTATTCGCTGGAGGCACCCGAACTGCCTGGCGAATCGGGATGGAACGTACGACTTGCAGATCACTTTCCCGTCGATCCGAGCCACGAGCACCCCGCCCCAAATGCTCTGGAAATATTCATACTGATCCAGAGAGCCTCGCCCGTTGTACACCAGCTGGCCAACCATTGTGGGGAATGGGATGAAGTTGAAGTTGGCATGGTTACCAATGCAGATCCTCACACCCTCCTCATTGAGCGTCAATGGCGCCACCCCTGTAATGTTTAGCAAGGACGGTCGCAAGCCATTTCCCAGAGGACGGACGACGTTTGGGAAAGTATACCCGCCGAGATGAGCCGCCACCCAACCATGGAAGATCTGGAAGGGACCACAGACTCTCCGAGGCGACCCCTCTCATGAGATGCGCCCCAGGATGGTATACAGCTTGGCCAACATGGGGACGGCCAAGTTGAACCGTTTTTTGGCGGCCATGGAGCCCACCATCACCAAAGTCGCTGGACGGACGCCCATCTTTGCGTCCCGCACCAGCAAGAGCCACCGGCTCAGAAAGGCGGCAAGGAACCCGACATACCGAACGTTCGGGTCTCAGGCCTCAATGACACTGTAGCCCCGTGATTGGTATTTCCCTACCTCCAGGGTCTTCCAGTATGACCCGTCCTTGCTCCTCTGAGTCGTGGTTGGGCACCGTTTGCCACATCCCGGCATCTTGACAGCGGGATCCCTCTCAAGGAACAGGCTAAACCAGCCCTTGTAGGGGATGTCCTTCAGGAATTCCTTGACCCCCAGCCTCTCCTTGGCTAGCTGCAGTAGGTTCCACGTCAGAATAGGCGTCCGCGACCAGTCTCCCCAGGTGTTCTTTAGAGGAACGAACTCGTCGTATTGGTAACCCTCCAGTGGGATACCGCCGATGCAGTGAACGTCTCAGAGACTGATGATGACTTCCCCATGATGAAGGTGGAATGTGTTGGTGTCAGGAGAACACTGGGTGAATAGATCCGGCCCGAGTTCAGGCTGACGGTGGAAATGGAACTGCGATGTCCATACCGCCTCGAACAGGCTGGTATACCACAGTTCGTCCCTGAACTGGTCGCAGGTATGGCGAACCCAGAACGCCCAGGCCCATTAGCTGGTGAAGTTTCCCCCGGACCGCAGGTCCCAATCCTTCAGCCAGCCCTTCGTGTCATCCGTGATGCTCTGACGGAACGTGCTCGCGTAGAGGGCCAGAGAATCCTCTGCAACAGGCTCATCCCCGGTAATGGTCCTAGTCCTCGGGTTCAGGACATATACATCCATGTGTCTAGTTTCCTTGGAAGGATGGCCGTTGTTGGTGATGTTGTAGTGACGAAGTTCGTCCTCCCGAGTCACCCAAGACCGCGACATGTCCACTTCGAAGCCCGGTAGTGGCACCTCCTCCAAGATGCCAAAGTTCCAGAGCGGGAGGTTGTCAGACAGGGGATACATCTTCTGGGCCGGAGTCAGCAGATTGAACAAGGTAAGATTGTTGGAGACGATCACCTTGGCGCCATAAACCTCCTCGTTTGCCGCCATTTTTGTCCTACGGGCAGCGGCTTCCCCCTCATCAACTCGGTTTGCGGCCATCTCGAATTTTTCAGGAGTTGGGCGAAATTAGGATGCAGTGCGCGGAATTGGAGAGTTCGGCGAGAAATCTGAAGGAGTTGCGCGAAATCCTAGAGATGAGCGTGCAATCGGCACGCGAAGCACGGAAGATCCCGGTTTGGCGCGAAATCACGGCCAAATTTTGGAAGGACTTCCGCGCTGCCAGTGCATTATTACACGCAGCCGCAGAGCAGTTTCGCGCACGAGAGTGAACAGCTTATCACGCGGAAAAAGCGGATGTATGGAGTTGGGACCCAGCGCCCCTTTTTATAGGCGAGGCCAGGGTTCCGCGCCACGTAGAAAGAGGATTCCGCGCGAGTCCGGCATTTTGCGCTCCCCATCGAAATTTTGTGCGCAACTGGATCAGGGGACTCAGCATTCTGGTGTTTCGGCGTTTCCCTTGGAATCCGATCGTTGTGACCTCTCGCCGATCCAATTCCAAGGGGGGGCATTTGGTGACGCCGAAAAAAGCCCGTAACTCTCGGAGGAAGTTTCGAAATGATGAAGCGAAGTCATATTCGGAGTCAGAGGCCCGATCCGGAGGCCCGGGAAGTGGTGTGCAAAATAAAGGAGGATCTATGCGCAAAAATGTTCTACGAGTGTAGTACTCCCGGGATTCACGGAATTGGACCGGTGAGGCGCGCAATAATTGCGCGCCCCGGTTCTCCGCGGCGAGATTTTGCGCGCAAGTGGTTCTTGGCACGTAAAATTTCACGCGTCGCCTGGATTCCGCGCTGGAGGTCGCCTATAAATATAAGGTGACCCCGAACCGTTTGGGGGTTGAGGAATCCGAAGTGACTCTCGTGCGCGCAATTCGGCTCCCCCTGCACGAAAGATGACATCCAGGTAATCCCGAATTCCGCGCAACCTTGCCCCTGAGTTCGCCTTTGCGCGCAACTCCACCGGCTTCAGTGAATTTGCCCCTTCCCCCGGTTTCCCCACTTGCGTGCAATCCGCGGTCCGTGCGCGCAATACCCTGCCTGACACGCAAAACCTTATGCGTAATTCCCTCTTCGCGCGCAATTCCATTACTCCAATTGCACTTCGTCCCGGTGTTTTGCGCGCAAGTCGTCCCTTTTGCGCGCAAAGCCCAGGACTGCTCACCTTGACGCCCCTTGGCTGCCCCCTGCACCGGAAGCTGATGTCTCCCCTACCGGGCATGCGTGCCATGCGTTGTTTTCCCACACGGCCTTCCAGGCTCATGCGAAGTAACCTCAAGGTCCCTTGGCCCGTTTTTCCCGTTGCGTTGCTTTGCCTTTTGCATCTCTGCATAGGCACGCTAACATCTATTGCTTCTTCTCATAGCCACGCTAACGTGGACCCCCCGGTGGTTTGCCCTACGGCCCCCCTTCACCACAGCCTTTCCGATGCCTTCCCTTCCACAAGGGGTATAGGGCGTTGGGAATTTAAGCCCTAGGGGTGTGGAGCAAACCCACCTCGTCCAAGCTACAGAATGTTAAACTGCTAAGAACCTCATCCTTAACACAAGACGTTAAACTGTGGTCTGACCCTATGCTTCGCACGCAGGGTCCCCCCAGCTCGGACATTTTTTACGCCCACTCGTCTCCACGGGAATGGAATCTTCCTCACATGGAATGAGATCCTCCTTGTCGGAGCGGCGTTTGTCTGCGGGGGAAGGGTTTCCTCAGAGCGTAAGCCCCTAACCTTTCTTGCGGATGATTGCACCTGTGCATCTCCGTACTTCCCCCTTGCCAAGGCCAATGGAGTCCTTTTCCAACTGTGATTTGTCGCACCACGGGCCTCCATCCTGGAGTAATCCCCGACCCCAAGGGCCACTTAACCATGCGTAAGCCTCTATTTCCTCTTTGGGCCGCTCAACGCGTAAGCCCCATTCCGCTTGTCACGGACGCACCCTTTGCTACGTGATCGTCTGGTCCCTGCTGCCTCTTGTTTCCCACACCGAGCATGACTCACGTGGGCTTAGAGTGCGCATCGACCATGACATCCTCTTATGGGCCGCCCCAGAGCGTAAGGCCCATCCCAGTGAACTACGTGGACTTTGATCCGTGCTAACGCATGGTACGTAGGAAGCCTCCACGAGGTTCAAGCCCACCACCCGGTCGTCCCGACCTCTCCATGTCGGTTCCCCGACCACCTTGGGCTGCCTCAGAGCGTAAGCCCCAAATATTCTGTATCACGTGACGTTAAACCGTATTCCGTCCCGCGTGACGTTAAACAGTATTCCGTCCCGCATGATGTTAAACTGTATCCCGTCCCGCATGACGTTAAACTGTATCCCATCCCGCATGACGTTAAACTGTATTCCGTCCCACATGACGTTAAACTGTATTCCGTCCCTCATGACATTAAACTGTATTCCGTCTCGCATGACGTTAAACTGTATTCTGTCCCGCATGACGTTAAACTGTATCCCCCCTCTTGGGCCGTCTCAGAACGTAAGCCCCATGTCTCACTCCACCATCCATCCCGATCCTTACCCGGGCCGCCACATCCCGGTGAGATCATGCCACCCATTTCCCACTCCATGACATATAGGAAGCTGCCCATGTGCTGGCCCCAATATCGGTGTTCCCCCTAGGGATCCTTTAACCCGATCCGTCAACGCAAGACGTTAAACTCGCGACATACCCCGTGTTAAACATGGGAAGCTGAGGAAAACCTCAGATGGTACACATTCCCCGCATTCGATGTGGGATGCCTCGGGCTTCCGCACCCTTGAGAAGCCCTGTGATAAGGGACCCAAGACAAACATGCCGACGATGCCCCAACATGACCATTCTCCTCACCGTAGGTTTCTGTCTCGACAAGACCCCTTGGAGCGTCTTGACGGAAGCAGCATAATTAACTGGAATCCATATAGATATGGCTCCGGGAATGAGCTTCACGAACCCATCTTAAATCTATGAGGGAGACCCTGACTAGGTAATGAGCTCCGAGGAGGAATCCACGGAGGGAAGAACCGACATCCCATCATCCCGGTTTCGATCAAGGAGCAGACGTCCCTGAACAAGGAACGGATGTCGCCCGCCTTTGGAAAGCGGGAATGCGGGGCAACAAGCAGCGTGACCTCCCCCACGGATGGACGTGCACACCCCAGAGAAAGCGTCGGAAATAGTTCCGGAGAAAGAAGACCTTGGCCATGAGGCAGCAGCGACCGAAGGCGGCAGCAAGAAAAGGCCGTAGCGAGGTCGTGCCGAGGTAGTGGTGGAACCGTGCTATCGCGCTGGCCGCATGGAGGAAAACTGCTGCTCGCATCCGCGGGCTGCTCAGGCCGGAGAAGAACCAGATGGCCTCATGCCGGCCGGGCTGGAAGAACCAGCCAGCTACGGGCAGCCGGACTAGAGGTTCGCGGCACTGGCAGGTGCCGTGCGGCGGGGGAACCGACACCCGCAACTGCGGGCCGCCTGCCTGGATAACCGGTCGGCTACCTGCCGTCCGGGCTGAAGAACTATGGCGCCGTTTCGTGCCGCGTGGGTGGAACAGAGGCCCTCTATGTGGGCCGCTCTTTCCGGATAGAACCGGCCGGCTTCGGCCTGCCCGGCAGGAAGAAGCGACGCCACTCGGCGCCGCAGGGCGAACCGGACCGGCCCGCTCCGGGGGCCGGGTCAGTAGGTGGTCCGCGCCCCACCAGGCCGGGCTGACCCCCCAGTCGAGTCAGACCCGCCAAACGGGGCCGGGGCGACCCCCAGCTGGGTCGGACTCACCGATTCGGGTTGGGCCGTCTCGCCAACCCATTGGGCTTGACAGGCCGGGCCCGGCATTGCCTAAATGCGAATTTCTCCAAGACCACGCTTCCGAATGACGTTCCATCTCCGGCACTGGGACCCTCGCGACGAGGAGGTACTTTTGAGATACTCTAAGTGTGTTTTGGAAAACATTGGAAAATGGCCGGGTTTGGAATGAGCGTAAATCCAACCGGGCCCCTCAAACGGAAAAGCTAATAACTCTCAGACCAGACTTCCAATTGACGCACTGTCTGTCGCGTTGGGTTCCTTATGATGAGACAGAACTATGGGATACATCAATTCAGGACTTCTTAGATGTATCAATACTTGACTTGAGGAGCAGACCCTCCCAAAATCGATCATGATGTGTGCGGGAACCCTAGAGCTATCTGCGACTACTACTGTACCGGAATCCTGTGTGGGATCGATAGTTCTGACTTCGGTTCCTGTATCCTATGTGGGTCCGACAGAATAGCTGGTCCTGTATCCTATTTGGGTCCAAAAGCTCAGATGAATATAGCTAGTCCTGTATCCTGTGTGGGTCCAACAGCTTAGACGAGATAGCTGGTTCTGTATCCTGTGTGGGTCAGATAGCTTAGCTGGTCTTGTATCCTGTGTGGGCCTGACATCATAGATGATCTAGTGGCTAAATATGATCATCTATATCTCTCTACCATTGTGGCATTCCTGTGTGAGCTGAGTCACGTCTTTCAACCACTATCATCGTGGTGATTGACTTTACTTCCTTTTTGGAATTGGTTTGTGCTTGGTCTCGAGAGTTGGAGCCAGACTGAGATTGGTAACTTAGGTATATGTATTGGCATATACCTATGTAGGATTGGTTGATACTTCATGATTGTATCTTTCTTATTTTGTTTATCCTTAGTGGATATTATGAGACCTTGTGGGTCCCGGGGTCCCTACTGAGTATCATTATACTCACCACTACATGGGCTATGCCCGCACCTCGTTGTGTTGGATGAAGGCGATAGACAGCGCTGACGGAGGCCGAGAGTGCCACGACTGGATAGTACCCGGAGGTGGACCTTGCGACGGGTCTGAACACGGAGGACACTGAAAGACGTGAGTGATGAGGTGGCCATCTATTCTTACCCTTCAGGTAGGAATCCCCGAAGGATGATCCAGGAGATTCTCTTTACTTTCAGTTGTTTTTCCTTTTTTACTAGTACTTGTTGTTCAGTTGGGTTTGTATACTGGCCCATTTACTTTCTAGCACACTCTTTTGTATTCAGTTTTACTTAGTGTGTACTTCATGTTGCGCAATCTGTTGTGTTGTTTACTTTTATAAAGGCAATTCCTTCCCAGTTTAGGGATTTACGCCTTTGGTGCTAGTCTCCAGCCCCTGGCCTATGGAAGGCGGGCTTGGGGTGGTCACGACACGGCCCCCGAGGACGGGTCGTGACATTATATGAGGTCATACACACTATAATGACTACATAGATTGACCCATAGAACTACACTCTATGTATGTAATGACATTCCATGTCAGAGTAGATGTCGTATGAGTTCAAAATACATCACATAGACCATACAGAACATATCTCACATGATATATCTAGTAATAGTACACACCATATAATCATTAAATTCCAAAAAATATAATTTTAATACAATCGCGAAGGTATACACCATATGGCCTCCCATGTGTAAACTATTAACCAAATTTCTTTTTAAAATTAAATTTATTAAATTTATTTAAAATTATAAAATATGCTATTTTTATGTCTTAGGGATTGTTGAGATAGTATATTAAGATAAAAAAAATAATTAATTAATTGCCTTATTAATATTTTAATTCAAGTAAATTTTTCATAACAAGAGAAAATAGAAATGAATTATAATAAATCTAAATGTATTACCATTTCATGTCATCAATGACCATGATATTTGACCTACCTGTGTACATATAAAATTTATTTATTTCATCTAATTATTTGTTACATGGTTTTATATACAAAATTATTATAAAATTAAATATTATGATTAGGAAATCCTCCCTCCATCCATTATTATGCACAAGAGTTATGTATATGGTTTATTTTATATAACCCCAAACCCTTGGTTCCCATCATTTTCATGTGAATAAAAATTTGTAAAGTATGTAGTTCATATTTATAGGAGATAGTTCAGGACCTCATTTGAAGTGAATCCAACCAAGGAGATATTTAGGTGAATGGAGAAATGCAATAACTCGAGATAAGAATTGTATTAAAGAGTCATTTACCCCAAGGGTAAGGTTTTTTTACTCCTTGATAAACCAACCAATAGATAAAATCTCATAACCATATCACATATTTATTTAATTTTTTTCTATGTAGGATTATTAAAATATTTATATGATTCATGGTTTATCTATTTAGATGATTAATAATGGTTAAATAATAAAAATAAATTAGTAATAATTCATAGATAAAATAAAAAATATATAAGATATATTTTATAACATATAGTTATTTTCTCATTTAAGTTTCATTGTAAATTAATTAACATAAATATAAATGATAAAATAATATATCTTATACAAAAATAATTTATACGTGTAAATTAGTTTATCAGAAAAAATTAATTATTTACATTATTTCCACATAAAATTAACAAGCAAGTGACAGAAAAAAGAAATGGTATTTATTAATAAGATACTGAAAATTATTCTACAAAAATATTAATTCATCAAAAATCCTTTCATCACATGACTAATAATGAATATAATGATTAATGTATGGGTTTATCCCTCATAAGAGTACTTTAAATTATATTGGATTTATAATGAATCTATTGGGTTAACATAACAAAATTATCATCAATATTAGTTTCCCCAAAAGATTTAGTGTAACTTGGAGGTAAGAGTTTAGGAAATTCAAGTATAGGTTTTCAGGATTGGGGGATTCCACTCAATCAGTCAAGGGGATGCAACATAAAGAAATTGAAAAAAATACCTCTTAAACACCTTTGAATTATTTGATAATGCCTTCATCTATGTTATTTAATGTAAATATATATCATAGCAACTAAAATATCTGGGTGACTATATATTCTTAATCAAACAGTGAGGGATGTTGTCATTTAATGAAATAGTGGGAGAATTAATTATATTATTTATTATTTCATAACCAGTAACAATGATAATGTATTAAAATATTATTTTATTTTTTTGTAGATAATGGCATGTAACTCAATAATGGAATCACTATGAACTTTTTTAGATATAGTTAATGTGTTCACCATTTAAAATTTCTATGAGTGGTAAACGAAAATTTTCATTTCGCTACTATAATAAAATATGTTTTATATGATATAATCCCTAATTGTTTATCAAATTCTATAGGTAGATATTGAGGGTGATAAGGATTTTATATGAGGCACATGAACGATACATATGATTTATGTTGTATCATGTTAAAAGTTATTTCAAGAGTGATGAGTATTCAATATAAGGACACACATGCATACACCATGTTAATCCTTATACAGAAATAGGAAGGGGACAATGGGTGGAGAAATATAAATGATAATTTTACTATATTTTATCAGTGTAAATGAAAACACGAAAACCAATATAGTTATCATATACTCATGATGATGAATTATATTGATCCATTAAAAAATATGGGCTTTCATATTGATAAAATCATATTATATTCCTTACCACCCACATTATCAAAATTAAATAAGAATTATAAAATGAATATTATGGATACTCCATTCAAGAATCTTTTTAATTACCTTATCTAAGAAGATAAGTAATGGTGGGAAATTTTTTCTTTAGCCCTTATAGTGAAAAACTGAAAGAGAAGTTTTAAAATCCTTCGAAAAGTTTAAAGTCAATGGTTCATTTTCATTTCCCTTAAATTAAGAAAAAAATAAATAGGTAGAGTAGTTTAAAATATTCTATTTTCTTTACACATAGAAGTATATTTCTCTAGATGTGGAATTATAATTAACTAAATAAGGAGAAAACATAAGATTCTACTTCTGGTATATCTACCTTTTCATGTAATATTTATATTTAAATTCTTTGATATCAATACACTATGTGACTTAGATATTTATATCAAAATACAAGAACCATAGAAGATATGAAATATTACAGGAATTATGGTGAACCATCAAGTTGATGATTGAGGTTGATGCCTTATACAACTATGAGAATATCACAACTTCATTTTACAAAAATTGAAATATTATTGTAAAACTATTTTTTTATATTTGTTGTTAGAAAATTTTTTATCTTAGTTTATATTTTTAGACACAATAAGACATTATTTTATGTTTGAAATGAATGTTTTTATGTAATTACATACATAATTAATATTTTAAATATATATGGTTTGTAAATTTTAAATATTACAAACTAATGATGAAAAATAAAATATAAAACTCAAATAATACACAATAATGGAAATATATTTATTTTTCAAGTAAAACTAAATGTGAATTTCAAGGAAATACCTTTATGGGAGTTTAACCTTTCATGATATGAATTTATACTATGAATTCATTGATCATTTAAATATAGATAGGATTTTTACTAAACTCACATTACCTTATGCACATGAGAGAAATGATTATAATAAAAGGAGGATTGATGATGATTTATTTAATTATCATAAGCCTTCTGTTATTCATTTTGAGACATCTTTTACAAATTGTATCATTAAACCTTAATAATATTCCTTATATAATGAAAATTGATATCATTTAAGATAACATATTAACTAAATCTATTATATCATAATCACATGTGTTTATTAAAAACATGTTGTGAAGGAAAATTTTAGTAACACACTAACATAAAAAAACAATGAACATCATAGTTGATTATGTTATGAAATATAGATTTAATTATCTATATTATAGAAAAGTATTAAATAAATGACTATAATTTTATAAGTATCAAGAATATATCAAATAAATATAGTGGGTTCTAGGTAAGCTTAAATGAAGACAAGGATCTAAATTCACATGAACTGGGATAATGATTAAAACTCCACAAGAGTTAGTAGGTGAAATTTTCCTAAAGAACCATAATATATTAGAAAGAAAATACCAATGAAAAGTGGTTTTTATCTTAAATGAGTTAGGAGAGATATATATATAAATCAGTAAGAATAAAGAACAGTTATCCTACAAGAAATCAATAAATATAAACAATATAAAATGAAAAATATATTTAAATTGAGAAATGGATTACATATACCAAAATCATGATTTAGATTTTAGTAGTTCTTCTAATTGATGTAAATATTTCTAGGTGGGTATTTAAGAATAAACTATAAACATATGTAAAGTTAATACTAATAAATCATGATTTAATAAAAAAATGTTTTAATAAATGTGAGGGAATGCCTTAGATTTTTATTCACTAGTCAACATTCTATAATCCATTTTAATTATAAATTCTACAACAACCTTACATGATTATGATATTTGAAAAAGGAATTTCATGAGAACATTCCTTAGTGAAAATATTTTGTATGATATATATATGATATAACTAGATGGGTTTGGTACACTAAAGGAAGCCATTTATATATGCAAGTCAAAGAGTTAAATTTATTGGTTCAAGTAAGAATCAAGATCATGGAATATTCATTTTTATGAAGCCACAAGACAATTATGTATTTGAATAATTAATGTGTACCCTATGTCTATAATAGTTCAGTTGTTACACCATAATATTTCCAAGTAAAATAAGTTTATATCACATTGAAAATAAATTTTATTATTATAGTTACTTAAGCCTATTTTGATTTTTTTTCAAATTAATTACATAAATTAGAGACCCAAGTCCATGTTGACAAGATATACTAAGATAGATCTAAATTGGTACTTATAATAATTCAATTTAAATATGTTGATATATTATATTAAAATAAAAGATGGTAAAAATCATGATAAAAATATTATCTATTCAATATAGCATAAATCTATCCACAATGATGTGTAAAGATATAACAGGATATTAAGATCATGAATAAATATTCATATTATTATTCAACAAAATCAATAATGTATGACATGATATACACTCCTATTTTATATTGTGTATTTTTAATTCATGGTTGGAAAATATACCCCAGAATAAGGATAAATAGATATGGTAGTTATTAGAAAAAGAAAATAGTAATTGAGAAAATATGAATGATATCTTCTTGGTACATGGAGAAGTGGAAATTCTGTTTATTAAGGGGATATAAAACTAGACATCCTTTAGATGAATTTGGTCTTATATCATTGAAAGGAAAAGGATATAAGTAGAGTAATCTTTTTCAATTCATTGGTATCCATATCTATGAATATCGATTATATCACAGATTCTGATAAAACTAAATAAGTAGTATGAAATGTACTATGATTTGTTCAAGATAATGTATTTGTACCCCTGTAATAAAATATTATGATAATATATATACATATATATAATGATAATTTTCTAACTATGGTACTATCCAATATTTCAATTATATGATATATTAAAAAAAGTTATATACCTTAGAATATCACATATTTGGAGTTTTACTAAAATAGGTGAAGTCAAAGTAAGAATTTTAGTTATAGAGGAAATGTGGTAGACCAATTAACTAAATCCATACCTTAGTATAAGCATGGAAAGTATGTGAGAGTTGACATGTAAAAATTTTAATCATTTAGATCAAGTTTTGGTGTGACTTTTTTCGATTCAGTTCCCTAGAAATATATTTTTTAATTTCGATTGACATATTATAAATAAATATCTTATTACACAATGATTGTTTTTTCATGACATTATTGTGATAACTTACTTATATATTCAATACCTTCAAGGGGTATAATAGTTAAATTCTATAATGGGAATCAATAAATTCAATGGAAATATTAATAAATAAGTCTTACAGTCTAGATGCATCAATTTTATTGGGAATAAATGATGTTTGAGTACCAGGTAGAAGAGTCTTATAATATATTAAGTTCAAACAAGGTGATCTCTATGTAGGGATTCCATGAGGATAGAGTGTTAATATGAATTCCAAATGTTTTATATATCATTGTATATTAATATACGGGAATAAATGTGTTATCCCTTAGACATGGGATTAATATTAATGTACATAATGAATCTGGAAATTTGATGCCTAGATAAAACTAGAATGTTATACTTATGGTGGGGGAGATTTATGTTCTACACATCATAAGTGATATGAAATTAATTGTGGAAGCTCTGAAAGGATTTTCAATTCTATATTAAGGGAAATAAATATATCTATACCCATGACTTAAATTGATCATTATGATAAATCCATGGCCAAGGTAGTTCACTCATAAGTTCATTTGAGAAATTAAAAGAAAATAAATCATGAATATCATGTGATAAAACAAGTATTCATCTTGTTTTATATGAAATCAATATGAAGAGATTATATTATAAAATAGTATTAATATAAGGTTTTTGGATTTTATACACTAACGTCTTTCTTTATGGGTGCCTTGATGTATTACTAGACACTGATCATGGACTTTAGGCCAGTTCACCTAATTCTACTAATAAAAAGGCCTAGTGGAATGCTCACTAATTTTATCTAGAATCTCATAAAATTATATTGAATATAATATGAATAATAAATTATATTTTTTTTATTAATAGTATAACAATTAGTCAATTTAAGTCTATTGGATAAACTTGATAATGATATTTTTTTTGTTTAGAACACGTGATTTGAATTTTTTCACATGAATAATTATTCACTAGGAGATAAATAAATATTCATATATTCATGATTTTAGTGAACAAAATATAATAAATATTTATTTATTTATCAAATTAATAATATTAATTGAAAAAAATATATTTTATTATTCAAGGTTCAATAAATTCCATGGGTGGATAAATGGTTCAAGTTAAGAGCTCAATGGAAAGGACATATATTTTATTCTATTTAAATAAATTTTAATTAAAGAATTTAATATATATTTTTTAAATAATCACAAGTCATGGAAATAATAATTAAAATAATATTACTTGATAAGGGGTTTTTACATAAATAAAATATTTTGATAAGGGACAGTGTGAAATTATCTAATTTTTTTCTATAAGAATAAATTTTAAATTGTTTTATTTTCTAGCTTGTTTTGTTCACAATGGAGACACATCCAAAATAATTTTCTCAATCTCATGAAAGAATATTATTCTCTTCCTCCCTATTAATAACAAGAGAAGACCAGAGATATTATTTTTATCGATGAAGAATGACTTGAAATAATTAATCACTCAAGACTAGAACACAAAGTATCAAGAACATTTCATGACTATTTATAGAGCATGTTAGTATACATCTAAATAATCCTCAATTATATTCACTACTATAACAAAACATGACAATAATAAAAACAGAATTAGTCTAAATGATTATCATGTTTTTTTAAATCTAAATTGAAATTAACTATAAATTAATTTTCAATGATCATCTCTAGAGATTCTGGGGCGTTTTTACCAAGTTATTTTGATGTTATCATTTAATATTTAAGAAAAATAAAAAATCTAGCCACTTATCGACACATCCAATGTTATTTGGTTCCATAAAATACTAATATTCTTACCCTTGGTAGAAGGGATATACATTTAAAGTTCCTAGAGATCATTATTAGTTTTGAAAATTTCATCTTTAGGAGTGCTATTTGTATTTTATTTCAATAACCTTTATTTATGTATGATATTGACATACATTATGGATTGAGTTTTCTTTCATATAATATGAAGTGGATTTGTGTATTATTTCCTGTTCTTGGAATTTATGAGGGAAATTCCTCTTATATATATATTTTGTACCATCATGGCTAGTCTTCAACAAGTAGTATACTGAAAGTAGGATTCATGGGTAACATCCAACTTCACAGTAATCCCAAGATGGGTTTCGAAGGAGGAGGATCATGAAAGAGTGGTGTTAAAGATATGGTTGAGATTTATGATATATAATTTACTAAGAAACTAGGTATGAATACAAGGGTTTGGTATGGAAATTATATTAATCATACATAGAAAGTGACATAACTGGGGAGACTGGCTAAGACATGACCATTTAGGTCCCCTTATGTTTTCACATAAGAAATTTATGTTTATTGATTATACAAGGTTAGAGTATTTCCTTCAACGTAAAATCATGATATTATTTTTTATTCTATGTTATTATATGTGGTTACCATATAGAGTGATTAAGACTTGGTGATGATGGGTTGTAGTTGACTTGGTATATGTGATGTGGTGATTGAACTATTTATTTACTAAGACATTAATATTATTCATCAACAATTTAATGAGATTTTTTATAGAGGACACTAAAGAATATAATTTTATGCTCACCCCTAAAAATATATTCAGGTTAACAAGAGTGAGCTGGGGATCAGGATGTACTTTAGTAGCCCATGGTGATTCTGATTGATGATATTTTAATTGGATTGGGAGTACTATTGGCAATTTATTTCAAGATTTTATTTATTCATTAAAATAACATGAAATTCAGAATGAGTGTTCTTTTATACTATATGTATGATATATGTGTTTTGTTTAATATTACTAGGATCTAATAAGGTAGTGGAACCCATATGTGTGTTTTATACCCTTTTTGCTAGTCAGCAACCCTTGAACTATGAGAGATGGGTCTTAGGGGCTACTTTTATCAATAAAATTAGTCTAAGAGGGTTTCTATTTAGTGTGGGTTGTGATCTAGTGGTATCAAATGTTTTTCTAAGTATCCTTAATGTACAAGTATTACAGGTAATATTTTAGATATCTTGAATTTAAGTTTTGTGTGATCATCTCATTTGTGGTGATGCTCCTGAGGGGTGGACGATGAATAATCAACCTTATGTGTTGTTCTAATGGAAGATATTTAACCACTAGTGTTACTTGAGGTGATATTTTGTGAGTTTTTGAGATCTCCATTATTAGTTAATATTAGTATATCTAAGATAAACTTTTCATTGAGGAGTTTTTTTGTGGAAAATGAGGAAGAGGCCGAGGGCTGAGTTCATGTCTTGATGCTTATTTAATCCTTAATTGATGGATACAAATTAGGTTTTTGATGGGTTATTATATCCTTAACATGTATCTAATTGGACATAAGACGAAATTTTGATATTTTACCTTGAGAAAAGGAAGGATATGCCTCTATATGGGTGATTATAGATTTGTTAAAGAATTTGAATAATTTCATGGTAATTAGGGAATCAACCTTAGTGGATGTTACAAAAAGATGAATATAGAGGATATTGTGTGTCTTCATGAGGATTTGAAGATTATCACATATAATTATGACCCTAATTTTTCCAAGTGATTTTAAGGGGTTTCTACTTGATTTTGGACATCAGATATACTTTAGATCTATCTTCCATCCCCCGAAGGATGGTCAGATAGATCAGACCATTCAGATGATGGATGACATGTTTTGAGCATGTATTCTAGATTTTTTTTCAATTTATGAGTGAAATTTTTTCCCATGGTGGAGTTTTCCTATAAATATAAAGATAATTTTACCATTTATATTGATTCATTAAAGGTGTTTTATGGGGGTCCTTGTAAATATTTTATGTACTAGAAAATGTTTGGAGAGTTAGAAATCCTTGGTTTGGATTCAGTAAAAAATCTGGTAGTAAAGGTTCAGATGATTTATAGGTGAAAGAAAGATTCTAAAGATCATCATAAGTCATATATTTATATGATGAGGATATCATTTGGATTTTATGATAATAATAATGTAATCTTTAAGGATTATCCACATCATAGAAATTATATATATTGTTTTGGGAGCAAGATGAAGTGACTTAAGATAAACATAGATAAATAAATCATTGATACCATGGTTTAATTAAAACATATCATAAATAATTTCCAGAAAACAAGGATTAATGGATTTGTGGATTATAATCTAGAAACATAATAACTCAATTTTAACATGATTAAATAATTTCTCCATAAACTCAACCCCCTCTTAGACATTCCATGAGACATAATCTTCATCAAATCCCAATGAAGGGAAAATATAAGAAAGGGTGATATCAAAAACATAGTAAGAGATATCATATCAATGGAAATAATGGTCAGATAAAGAAAATATGTGGAAATATGAATAAGGGAACATATATGATTTAAAAGAGAATAAATTAATAATCGTTTACTATTAGAATGAAAGTAAGACATTTCATCTCAAATAATAAAATTTTTACAATATAATGAGAAAATAAGACATGAAGAATATAAAATGAGACATGGATTTTAGGAAATAAAGTAGAATAATCACAAACATAGGACTTCATATCATTGTAAACCTAGATACCTTCCAACCCAATAGCATGTAATATTTTGAGCAGTGCTAAATTTCAATATAGTTACCCATTGTGAACCTAGATACTTTATAAAAGGTTTACATAACCTTTCTATCTCATGAGATATATGAATTTACCCAATTAATTGGTGGGGTATATTGGTCTCATCCATATCAAAATTAATAAAAATGTATTCCATTAAAAACACAATCAGCACATCATAAAATAACCCATATAGAGAAAAATTTATTTCATGATATTATCAAATGGTATCTCAAAAAATTAATTTCAAAATAAATCCAAATGTAACCAATTTTTTTTCACAAAAATTTAATAAATTATAAGAGAACCTAAAGGATTATTCCAAAAACATAACCTCATTGGAGGAAAATCTGTAAGTGATTGAGAGGAAATTGGAAGTAATCCTTTTAAAAAATTCATTCCATTGAAATGTTTGAAAATTGTTTACAAAACAGAGTTTAAAATCATTTCTTTTTTTATAAAGTTTCAAATACACTTTTAAAAAAAAATTATTTATAAATAATATTTAAATAATAATATTATTATATTAAAATATATGGTTTATAAGATAAAATATAAGAGCATGAAATTAAAATCCTTTTATATTAAAAAATTATACTTTTTTTTGAAACCCACATAATTCTAAGAGTGTAATAAAATTCATATTAAAAAGTGATAATTTGAAAAATGAGTTTCAAAAGAGATAAAAATATATTTCCAATTAATAAGGAAAAAATTAGTATAAATGGAAAATATGGACATTGAAAATAAAGATTCATTAGAAAATATTAGAATTATTATTTGTAATCACACATTTTTTAAATAAAGTCATCATGGAAGGAGAAATGATTTAAAAAAAATAATTCCCAAGAAAATAGGTAGTGCTTATAAAATAATATAGTCATATGTATTATTAGAACAAGAATTTAATGATAAGGTTCAAATAAGATAAGTAAAACTCAATAAAAGGTAATTGAGTTATCACAACACTTACCTTCAGTTTTTTCTAACTTGGGATTACTCTAACCTCCTATATAAAAAACATAATTATATTATAAACACCTATTATGAACCTTTTTCAATACCATAACCATTTATAAACATAATTTATCTGGATAACAATGGATGATAATTGGGTTGACTATTTGTAACATGATGATGAAAAATCAATGAATGATTTTGGCAGCATGATGGTTATACAAATGTTTTTAGAGAGTTGTTTTATTTAGAGGGTAGGGTTTTATCCCTTAAATAAGGAATATTTTGGATATTAAATGGTTTATTATGAACATATTAACTCAAAATAAATTTAAACTAAAATGTATTATCATAAAATAAGTACTTGAATAAATAAGATGAGGATAAAGTTTACCTTACTAAGTATATTTTTAATGTATGTGAGGACTCAGTTGAGCCATATGAACTCCTAGAATGGAATTTATAGAGGTATAGGGAAGGAAATTTTTTATCAAGGCCTTCGGTATGAATAGGAATGAAATAATTGGTGGGAGTCAACACATTTTTTTGACAATGTATCGACTTTTCCTAGAAAACTAGAGTTTGGTAAGGGGTGGGAATATAATCAACGAATGTTAGGTAGGTTTGATTTGTTAGGAGTATAAATAGTTTTTGAGGCTTTCGGGAATATATATAATACCTAAAAAATATTCCTATGATGTGTAAGTGTCTTTTTTAATCATTAAAAATTCAAGATACTTTATTTAATCCATTTTATCATTATAAATATTGAATAAAAATTAATCAAGGTAATTATTTTTTTACTGAAAATATAGGAGTAACAATCATGAAATTTTTTTATATCATGGTTCTGAATTTGTAATACATTTAAAATAATTTAATTTCCAAGTAGCATAAACATATCTTTTAAATCCATAAATACAATGATTTTAATAATAATTTTTGTAGAAAAAAATTATTTTAATCATTAAGTGTTCTCAATATTATTTAACAATTATTACCAACGAAATGAGTTTTAAATTATTTTTATATGTGTTTAAGTATAATATTATAGTAGAAATTTAATATATATTATTTTAATTTTAAAAAATGAACAATATTAATAAAATTACCTTTCCTTGAAAAAAATAACTATTTCACTGCCATTACTAGATTTTAGCTATAGTAATTAATTGCAATGAACAAAATTAAAATTTACCAACTTTTTTAATTTGAGAATTCTAATTTAAATTTTGTAAAATATGTTATCATGTGAAGACATTAATGGTGTAAATATTTAATTTTTAAATAAACACACATAATTATTTAAAAATTATTTTCCAAAAAAACATGATTTTATGTTTAAAAATTATGAATAAGTTAAAAGTATAATTAATAATAATTTACATGAAATAAATTGATATAGTAAAATAAAAATAAAATTCATGAGGCTTTTAAATTAGTCCAAAACCAAAATTTCATGTTAAAAAATATTTATTCAATAAAAAGTCATAAAATAATATTTTTTTTGAAAATACATTATACATTAATTAGATAAATATTGGGGAATTGTATTTCAATGTTCAATGACTTTTTTAAAATGTATAATTTTTTTAATTACTAAATAATATTTTCTCTTAATAAGGTATTGTAGTATCATACCCTGGATTTTTCGGATTCAACTAAAACTGGTTCTAAAAAAAGATAATATAAAAATGTTGAAGATGTAGAGTCAATAGTTATAAGGGGATATTAAAAAAAACAAAAAAAAACACCATACCACACATATCAACATCCACCATTTTAGAACAATAATCCAGGACCCTAAAATAACACATCATGTCCGTCTCCATGACCACATTTTTTGAGCACATGACCACTACTTGGTTAGCCTCTCTATATACATGTGAGATTACCAGGTTGAGTTGATTATCATTTTTGGCAGACTCAATCCGATGAGGTAGAATTATCCGAGGTACATATATTGGTTTTTTCTTTAAATACTTGTCAAAAAGTTCAGAATCAGATTCAATCCATAATGTTTCCCAATTATATTGGACAACATATCCAATTGCGTGAACCATATAGAAAAGATCAACATCAATGGCCATCCCAATTCCAGCGTAATGATAAAATCATACCATGATAAATAAATGATGTGTGAGGAAGACTCGTCCATAACTTGAAGGCCCGGGAATACCGATGGAATCTCCCTGAAAATTAATCATAATACATTGGTTAATTTGAGGGTTGCAATGAATAAATTTGATCAATCTTGGCATCTTTGGCCAACCTGCAACACCAAAGAGTCTAAGCATATTTAAGGCATGAAAAAAATATTATTGTGAAGAAATATATATTTTATGGATGATAATTTTTTAACTTATATTGATATATAAAATAGATAACGGTACATTTAAATATAAATTCACATAACTTGAAAGGAAAATGATATTAAACATTAAATAGACTTTATATTGATATGTGCATTTGATTCTATAGATAATAATTACATGTTGATATCAAAAAAAATTTCTATATAATAAACCCAACAAATATTTGTATAATATCTAAGGGTAAGATAAATATTAGTCAGGTCAGGAGTTTTGATTATGTTATCATGAATTTTATAGTGAGTTTCAAAAGATTAATATTTTCTCATAAATGATTTCAATTATTCCATAATTGTTGGAGTTCATCTTGGGATTTGTATAAGGAAAACCCCAATGAAGCTATCCCACTTATGAGATCAAAAAATATTCTTTTAATGGATTACTTCCACTTCCAAATTCCATTTCATCCTATATTATTTATTAATTTTGTGATGTAGTTACTCCAATATATACCAAGTATTTTAATAGCTATGTTATAACATTCATATTTAATATTCAAATTTATCATGGTTTTTAGTTAATCTTGCATCATTTGTGAAACCTGATAAATAATATATTATTTATTTAATGGGAATATAATGTAAAATATTCAGTGGTTAGACTCTCATCCTTAAATAAATTTCATCTGAAAATTCTAGAACTCAAATAATAGGATTAAATTCCATATAGAGATCCTAGTTTACCGTACAACGGTATTGATCATGTGTTGAGTAGGGATATGAATAGATATTTCCATAATTTTTTTTATATAATCCATTTATTCAATGATATAGTACATTCCTAATAGAATAATAAAAAGTAAAGAAGATATAAATTTATAAGTTGTAGATTTACTCAAACATTGAAGAAGCTTCAAATACAATTGATATAATATATATTACACCAATTGTTTTTATTTTTAGCTCAATCAATAATTGGTGAAAGCTTACATGAGATAAGAAATCAATAAATATATAGTGAAAAATCAATATCTACTTTACCAACTGTCATTGCATAGGATTTTCCTTATTCTCATGATATATGAGGTGTTTGGTGTCTATTGTCTACATTAACTCTTGGATTAGTGAGTTTAATTTCCTATTGAGCAAATTCATCCCATAAAAAACATAGAATCATTAGTCTATAACCAGGAAATGAATTATCTTCCTCTATTTTATTATTTATATTCCCTTAATAGCTTGTTTCTCAATGCCTTCCTTTACCACAATTAATGCACCTTCCATTACACTTGTGTAAATTCCCATGGTGCTTCATCCCACATTATTGTCATGTAGGATGTGGAATATTATTTCTAACATTTTCTTCATCATATGAGTTCCCATGAGACATTATCTTTCTCTTATTTAGTGGGTTTAGGATTTCAACTATTCTAACATGTTTAATCATATTTTTTGATTGTTGGTTTGGAACAATTACAAGATTTCACAGTCCATCTCTAATTATAATGTGATGATATTTCAGGGAAAAATAACATCTTCCTTCCCACATAATGATTTACCAGTTCCTTCTAGGTCCAACTATCACTAAATCCAAAAGGTTTATGATGAGCGATGAACATTTAACATTATAGGTGGGTTATCATAATAAATAACATAAAACGTACTCACAATTAACCTTTCTACATCATAATGTTATCCCATAATTCTTTGAGCTAAACCTAGATCAATTTTAGTTTATACTAGATTACATAAAGTTGGGTTATCTTATACTTCCAATCCAAATCCTTCAATGTAACTATGAAATCATTCATTTATAATGGTTCATAAAGTGCATGTCATCAAACTAAAAATCATCTCTAGGAGTGTCTAGTTAGGTGTGAAGTATTAGGTCTACTCATTTCGCATCAAGGTGATGATACAATCAATTCATAAGAAATGTTTTTTGGGTGATTACCCATAACCACATCAACTTTCAAGTATCTTTACAAGGTTATTATTTTTGGAAAAACACCTTATCAAGACATGATATTTTAGGATACTATCCTATAATTTGATGCATCTCTAGGTTTTTCACTATGGTTCACTAAACTAATCCAAAAATAAATAAAATAAAATAAAAAAAACTAAAACCTTCTCTAATAACAACTTAATAGACACAATCCAATCATTTATAAAAAATACATTGATACAACAGTTCAATTAATACACATAAAAAATAATCTGGCAACCTAAGGACATAATCGTATAGTTTCATAGGTAATAGAAACAAAACAACCATTATTTTAAATTTTTTTAACATCTCTCAAAAAACTAAAGACCCTCTTAGACATTCCACTAGACACAATCATCTTAAAATCCCAAGGATGGAAAAAACATAAGAAGGGGTGAGCTCAAAAGATCAGTAAGAGGCATCATATCAAATTCCAAAGTGGTTATATCATAAAAACATGGGAAATATTGAATTAAGTAAAATATATAATTTAATAGAACATAAATCATTAATGTTAACCCATAAGAATGAAATATAGACATATAATATAATATTATAACACTTTAAACATGGAATTAAAAAATAAAACATGAAGCATAAAATAAGATCCATGGAATTTAGGAAATAAATTGGAATAATAAAAAAGGATATATTATCATTGTGAACTATGATACCATCAAACCTTTTCCCTTATAAAATTATGAGTATCACTAAATGACTTAACACTCTCCCATTATGAACTTAACTACTCGATAACCAATTCATATGACCATTCTATCTTAGGATATATAAAAATTAACCGAATTCATTGGAATGTGATATAGGTTTAAACCATCTCGTAATCAATACATTTTTACCAATTAATTAAAAAATCATAATATCATAAAATATTACATATAAAAGAAATTTATTTCATGACATATTAAATGGAATCTCGTAAAATTTATTCAAAAATAAAATCCAATGACACAAATAATTATTCACCGAAATGTAATAAATTTCTAGAGGGCATTAATGGAGAATCATTAAATCCAACTCCATTGGTGGTAAATATTTTCGAAATTGAGACGAAATTATAATTAAAACATATAAAATATTTCATTAAAATATATTTTAATATTTTATAAATTAGAATATAAAAAATTTTCTAAAATAGTTTTCATGTATTTTCAAATATATTTTTTATTTTTTTATAAATCATGAATCAAGAAAGGATAATTTTATTATATAATAAATTTAATGTTAGAATAAAAAATATAAAATCTATAAATTAAAATAATCGTAACTTATAAAATTAATCTTTTGTAGAAACCCCCATCGTTTGAAGAGTGGATAAAAATTCATTTCAAAAAGTGGTAACTAAAATTATTAGGTTCATGAATGATAAAATAAAATATATATCCAAATGATAAGTAAACAATTATTGGAAATAGAGAATACGAACATGGAAATTAATGTTTCATTAGAAAATACATGCCTTATTCTTTATAATATAAAATTTTATAAATGAAATCATAATTGAAGAAGACATGTATATAAAACAACATTTTCCAGAAAATAAGTAGTGTTTATATAATAATATGATCATAGGGATGACGAGAACTAAATTTTAATGTCATGGTTCAAATAAGAGGAGTATAACTGAATGCATGTTAATTGAGTTATAAAAACCCTTACATTCAGATTCATCTAAATAAAACTTTTTATAATCACATTTATAAAAAAATTACTATCTTATTAAGATATTTTAAGAAAAGTTTTCATATCTATAACCATTTATAAACATCATTTAAATATATAGTATCAAAAAGAATTAGAGTTGAGTATTTATTGGACGAAGATAGAAAATCACGGAATGATGTTGGATGAATGATGGATATACAATAGTTTTTTAGTATTATTATAATTATATGGATGGGTAGTGTCTAATAAATGGGGGTCTTTTTTGGACATTATAGAATTTATTATTAAAATATTAATGGAATATAAATTTAAACTCAAAGGTCTTATCACAAAAGAAGTACTTGAATAAAAAAAGGACAAAGACCCTTTTCATGGTAAGTATCTACTTAATGATTGGGAGGACTTAATAGAATCATAGTAAATTTTTGTCAGGTGTTTAGAGAGGTACAAGTAAGAGATATTTTGGGTCAAGGACTATATGGTGGAAAATAATAATAGAATGGGTTGGAGTGAGATCCTTCTAAAACTGAGAAATAAGGATCACTATTATGGTAACTAGAGTTAGATAAGGGGTAAAAATGGAATCACATGGGTGTTAGGTATGTTAGGAGAATAAATTGTATATGATAAATATGGTTATGAATATAATATATACAAAATCTTTCTAGAAGGTTTAAATGAACTTTTAATGATTAAAAATTTTTGATACTTTTTTCCTCCTTTTTACCCTTGTTAACTTGATAAAAAATTCATTATAGAATTTATTTTATAATGAAAAATTTGAGATGAAACTTTTAAACAATTTCAACATGATTAATCCTAAATCTGGCCCCATTTATCAGAATTAAATTTCTAAATATGATAAAATCAACGTTCAAATCAAAATATATAATGTGATGAGAAAATATTTTTCTAGAAAAATATCATTTTAATAATTTTGTGTTCTTAATATTATTTTAAATTGATTACTAGTTAAATGAGTTTTAATATATATATATATATATATATTTAAATGTCACAATAGAGTCTTAATTTAATATATATTTATTTATTTTAAAAAAACACAATATTTGGAAATATTTTATTCTTTGAAAAAACCCATTTTTTTTACAATAACCATTTTTTATAAAACCAAGAAATGATAAAATAATAAATTTTTATTTGATATATTATGTGCCACAAAACACTTCTTTTATCTTTTTCATATGAAATACTGAGTTTAGCTTTCATCACACACAACACTGTTTTTAGAAAAACATGTCATGTCCTTAAAATACTATTATTTAATATAATAGATAAAACCTAGTCATTAAATTGGTAGGTATAAATAGTTCTAAATAAATTATTAAAATTATGGTAATACATTCATTATGAATAAAATAATAATCATATAAATGAAAAAGAAATATTTTATAAAAAATTTATTTTTCTAAAAGACAGTTTTACTTTTCGTTCCAAATAACATAAAAATAATTTTTATAAATCTTTAAAAATTAATTTTACATAGTAAAAAACATTTTTAAAATAATAATATTATAATTATTTTATGATTATTTTTGGGAATTTTTAAATGTTTTATTTTTTGATCTAAAGTGAATAAATGAATTTTAATTGAAAACATCATTTTATTTTAAATAATTTATAATATTCAACTACTTTTAAAATTGTTTTTAATTAAAAATAGTTAAATTATATTTCAATTAATACAATTTATGTAATTTTAATTATTTTAAAATTGATTTTTTATAAAAATGCTGTAAACATTTGAATATTTTCTTTTTAAAAACTTGCTTTCTCACGAGGTCTTCAGTAATAGTTTTAAATTAAAATTTTGAAGTAATGATAATATTATTTTCTAAAATTGATTCCATATTTGAAACATAATAATTTTTAATTTTTAATAAGGACAAATTAATTTTTTACTAAAACTAATAGTTAAAAAAATGAAAATTAATTACCACAGTTAAGTTAAAAATGGATTTACTGTTGGTTAAACAAAGAAGAAAATACTTAAAATGGCATAAAAACTTTTATAACACCCATTTTATGGGAATATCTCAAAATTATACATTCTAGGTCATATAATGAAACATTTTTGGAATATTTTTTCATGAATAAAACGTGGTTTTGTTGGAATATTTTAAAGAAATTACAAGTGTTCCACTCAACTAACTTATAAAAGTCCACCCACTCTCTTATCTTTGTCACACCTTTAAACCATATTATTTAAAACAATACCTGCCCAAATAACTTCGCAAACACCATACACTTATTATATAATCCTTATATTGGAATGAAATCTATCATAGGAAGGCTTTACAATAATCTTAAGGAGGATACCTGGGTAATAAGTAACGTTCTATAACGACTGTTTTTATTTTATTTCTTTCTCCACCCCCTTCAATTATTATTAAAACATGATGATTTAATAAAATAATGACATTAAATATACATAGATGTTTTTATATTAATTTAATTACCTAAAAACACCAATAATTGTGTCCAATGGGTTAATAATACATTATTTGTGTGTATAGTGAACTATCACCTCACGAACTGATGTCAATCATTTTTCAATTAACACATTTCACCATTGGGTTTGATGATGTGGTTCTAATATATATATATATATAATATTTATTATATAATTATACATTTTTTACATTATTATATAAATATAAATATATATTAATTTCAATTCCATAATGCATACGATAACAACACTCATATGTATGGCCGACACCACCTCATGATGTGATGCAACTCATCTTTCACTAACGCTTTACATGGAGTATAATAAAGTTAAATTTAATAAATATATTTGATATAAATGAAATAATTATTATATTAAATTATATTTAAAATTCATAAAAGATAATATATTTCATTTTATTTCTTACATTTTCACTCAGTGAAATATGATAAAGTCATTCCTGTAAGTGTGGACTACCACCTTCATGAAATGATGCGAGTTTGTTTACATAAACACATAACATGGATGATATATAAAATTAAATTTAATGAAATAATAGTGTAAAGTTTTCAAAATTATGATTCTGGAATTGAAAAATATTACTTACCAGTTTTCTATAATGAAAAGGGAAAAATGGAAATGTTACTCATGCGTACATTCAACCAACCATCTCCATGATCATAACATACTTCATTTTTCGTAACCATCATTCATGATTGGTTTCAAAAGTAAACTGGGTGTAAACATATGATAATTATTTCAATATTATTATTTTTATATGATATACCAATTCAATATGTGCAAGAACTAGATCTTTTATGACGAAACATGCATAAGAAAACAATCCAATTGACATATGAAACAAAAAAAATAATGAAATATTATTGACAGACAGGTGATAATATGCTATAAAAGGATAATATTTGATATTATAAAAACTAATATTGTTCAATAATAAGTTAATAACTTTTTTATAACAACTATAATAGATTTTAAAGAATATTCAACCAAAAGTCAGCATGAGGTAATGAATTTCATCTCAATATCATTTCATTAGGGAATATTGTAATGTAATGTACCAAATTTCATTTATATAGTGTATATACATACCCTTTTGTGTGTAATATCATGAATACCTAATTTTCCATTGTGTTTTATGTTTTAATTTGAATTATTTCATCTAATGGGATTTGAATTAAAAGTTTCCATGTGGTACCAAATTTCATAACTCAATTTCATTTCATTGGGTCATATTACTTCTTCTATGTCATTGATATTTTTAGATTATGCGTATAATAAATTGTTATAATCTTATGTTGTATTTAAAAATTTTTATATGGATTTAAATTTAATACAATTATTTGATTAATCAGTTAACTCTCATTTCAACGTTATGATCTTTATTGGGGTTCACTACACAATATCATTTTAATCAGGATTGTTTGTACCTAAATTTCCATAGAAACAATTATTTGATTAGTGCTTAATAAACCATTTAATTTTCATATAATACAGTTATGAATTATATTTTAAAGTTATAGAACCATTTTTACACTCTTTGGTTCTTAAAATTATTGATAATATTTTTAATAAAATGTGACTTCATTTCTCTCTTTTTTCAGAAATTTCTTTTCTACAAAAGACATCATTTATAAACTTTTTTTTCAAAATGATTTAAACCTTTTTAGAATTATTTATTAATGAAATATTTAATACTTTTCACTTCTTGCAATTTTTTTAAATGTAATATTCTTTTTGTTTTACGAACAAGACACTTTTCTAACCATTTTATAGTGAAAAATGAATTTTGTCTTTAAATTGTACGACATATATGTAATTACCACACAACATGAACTTCAATTTTTAAGATTATTTTAAAATATTAAAAGAATTCTTTTAAAGAAATATTTTGTCAAAATATTTTATAAATTCAATGTTTGGAAAAGTGATTTTAAAAGAAAATGATATTCAATTTTTTATGTATTAATAACTTATATTTGTACAGACCCGAAGCTTGACGTACACGAACATTACATTAATTTTGCGGAATACTTAGTACAAAAAAAAAACACAAACATAAGGTTCGTAATAGTTTAGTGTCTTTGGAAACTCAGAACGTAATCTTCTAATCGTGGTGAAAGATCTTCAATATCTCCCATAAAGATCTTCCCCTTTTTTTTCCTTACCTAAAACCTTTCTTTATATCATGGGGAAAAGAAAACATAAAAGGGTGAGCTCAAATGCTCAGTAAGGGTAAACAAAAGAAATATCAATCACATCATATACATAAGCACATAACTATTGGAAATCTTAACCTGCAAAAGAGATCATAATTTATAACATGGGGTAAATCATGGCAGTGAAATGTAATCACAATAATCATAACTTAAAACATGAAACTTTGTGGCATTCACACATAATCATAGAGAATCATTTCTTGTTAGTCAAGACTCATTGCCAAGACTATCTTAGTGGACAAAGTCCATTTCTGAATCGAGTAACCCTCGTTTCAGTCCTGTTTCACTGAACCGGTATAACCAACCATTCCAGCCATGTCTATCTCATGAGATATAAAATCTTTACCCAATGCATTGGAGGGAGATATAGGTCCCACCCATCTCATAATGATACCATTCTTATGTGTTCCACAAAATCATAAATCATACATCATTGCATAACCCATGTAACACAAATGGAAATCTTAAACATCATGACATCATAAAACAATTCATATACGATAAAGGAATTCATAAAAATATTTCCATCACAAAATAATCAAATCCATGTAATATTAGGGATAGAAACAGAACCCTTTATTATCTTAGATGGAAAATAATTTTGATAAAACACTTGAACTCCATTCTTGAGGAAAATATCCTTTCTTCTTCAAAATCATTTTTCCTTTCTTAAAATGTCATACAACATTAAACTAAAAGAAGTTGATTAAAAATAAACTTGAAAACTTTTAAATGATTCTTCTTGGAAATAATGTTTTAAAAATCCATTCATTTCGTATAAGTTAAAAAAAACATTCTTCGCACTTTTGTCGGAAAAGTCAAAAAGTACCTCGTACGAAAAACGACAAAAGATTCCTTTCGTATCTTTTACTAAAAACTCGCCGAAGGGTAAAATTGGATATAAACTATTGTAGAAGGATGGAAATAATATTACATATTTAGGGAACATGGATGTGGATGATAAAATACACCCCAGTAATTACCAAAGTAAAAACAATCTCGGATAAAAGTGAGATTGTGATATTTCCCCTTACCTTAGGTCCGACTTGCTTTGTAAGTGTCCGAACCTCCTGTATAATGATTTAAATCATGTTATTGACTTATTAAAGAATCATATTCATTGTTATGATATCATATATGGTTCACTTATGACATTATATTACCCGTTATTTTGTAAATTAAATGTTAAAGAAGCGTTTTGGGTAAAATAGTTTCATTTATCGTAGGTGTTTTGACTTGTTGTTCTTGACATTATTATTACTTATATCATGATTTACTTACTTCCAGAATATAAAATATGATTTATATATCATATATATTCAGTATATATATATATATAATAGATAGATAAATAAAATGAAAAACACCGTTCATGGAGACGGTAGTCCGTACGTACGCATGAACGTTGTTTTCCATTCCTTATTGTCTTGAAATGGAAGTAAGTAGATGACATACATATATATATATATACATAAATCTAGTAGCTTTATATATATACATAAATCTAGTAGCTTTATAATGTCATATATTTCATTATTATTTCTTATATGTACTTTATAGTCATTCTTAAATGGTTAACATGGAGAATGAATCTCATCGCGTCGTGGAGGCGGTAGTCCGTACGTACGCACGAGCGATGATATCATTTCCATAAATATTGAATTGAATTGGAGTGGATTATACAATATATCAGAATCAATATAATGTTGTAATAACTATGTATAGTTATTATTTACACCATTATACCCATCCATGTAAGGTGGTGGTGGAAAATAGATTACACCACGGCGTGGAGACGGTATTCCGTACGTACGCACGCGCGGTGATTTCTTTTTCCGTAGGATGGATAGATGGTGAAATAGGGTTGTTTCATACTTATAATAACATATCAGTATGTAAGTAATACTGATGTTATTACTTTAGCATGAAACAACTAAAGAAGAAGAAGTTGAAGAAGAAAGAAATTGAAAAGATCGGTAATTGATATTACCTCTTCTTTGGAACGCCTCTTTGAATCCTCCACTTAGGGAACTAAGATTGGTCTTTGAAGAAGACCCGGACCTCTAGGATTATTCTAGGTAAGTGGAGAGGAGAAAATGGCAGGGGTTGGCCGAGCTTGAGTGCTCAAATTGGTGTGAGGAGGAGGGGGAGGAGGTGTCCTTTTATAAGGGAGGAGAGGGGAACCTTAGGAATATCTCAAAATATTATTTTATATTAAAGTCAAAATAGGTTTATAATGGTTCCAAAGGGTCTTATTTCGAAGCTAAAGTGGGGATGGGTCGAAATCCTATCATACAATAGGATTTAGACAAGTTTAGGGTATTATTTTAACCATATCAATTAGATTTAACTCTAAGTTAAATAATTTAACTTTTACCGTGTCTTTTTGTTTTCTTACACTATATGGTTAATACACTAACTATAACATGCCAAACGAACCACAAATTATTTATTATTAATATATATATCCTTATCTAAGTCTTTTGGCCGAACCTTAGATTTTTAGGAATAAAATAAGAATTAATAATATAATATTTGATTTAAAAACTATTTTGTGTCAATTTTGACACTATTTGATATATGATTTTTCTGAAAGTCATAAAAGAATTATATGTTCGAAACAAGTTGATTAAATCAACACTAATATATCATAGTAACCTAGAAAATTAGTGTAATTCATAAAAAGTCTCAAATTACATTTATTTTGGTGTTTATAACATCAATTATGTCAATATTTCATTAATAAGATAATTACTGCATCATCTTTGTGTCATAAATAAATTAAATTATTTGATGTCTAAAAATTACAAATAAAATACCATCATGTAGGAAATCTTTTTATATTTCTAATGAATATTTACAATTGAATTTATCTTATGTACAACCCTATATTAAAAATGTTTTAGTAAATGTACATTGATTTTAACTCTTTTAACTCTTCTTTGAATTAAATAATAATAAATGTCCTAATCTAATCCAAGTGGGCCTAAATGATAATATTTTACACTTAAGGTTATTTTTGGTCGAGATACACTTGTCCAATAGAATTAGGACATGTGTTAGGGTAATATCAATATCATTCTTACCCTTAATTACCCTATTTACTTCTAACCGTGGTAAATAAAAGTAAAAAGTTACTATTCACCAAAAATTATTTTCATCTCATTGAACCACATTTTACTTACAGACATCAACCGTGTCTCTCGGATTTTTGAAATTCTATTCACAGAAGTGGTAAAATTAAGTTTTATGAAAAATTCAGTTTTTAACTACCACTTAGTAGTTTCACTATTCATCAAAAATTGATGTTTTTCAGAAAAATGCCAAAATTTCATCCTAAGCTATATTTCATATTCCGAATTCAAAAATGAAGTCTATTTTACCAAATTAATAACATAGAATTTTCATTAATTAATTTTATAATTAAATCCCGCTGTTAAAACAAATAGCGTGTTTTTAAGAAACAATATCTATCAAAAGATTGACACTTGATTATGTCTGGTTTAAATGTGAAATTACATTCAATGACCAACATTGTATTAAATTGTAAAAATATATTCTAAATATACTTTAAAACCACTCAAATTAATAATTTATCACTATTAATTATTTCGATTAAAAAATTTGTTTTTAATTATAATTTAGTAATTTTCACTATTCATCAGAATATGAAAGTTATCTGAAAAGTACCAAAATTTCACCTTAGGCTAAATTCGATACTCCAAATCCAAAAATGAAGTCCATTTTGAGAGCTAAAATTTCTAAAATTTAAAAAGTTCTTATTACAATTCATAATGGCTAGTTTTAATAATATTTTAATAGCATATCGTTGTTTCGTGAAACTGAGTATTGCGTACTACATACGCTATCGAGGAAGGTTGTGATTGCGTGTAATGCAAGGCAAGTCAAAGATGCGTGTTGTGAAAGCTCATTTTGGTGTAGCGTACAACACAAGACATTAATAAAATTAAAAAGAATATTTTTCATAAAATCTCGGGCAGTTACATTCTACCCCCCTTAAAATGAATTTCGCCCTCGAAATTCGTCGGGGTTATAAATGGTTTACTATTCGAAAGTTTATTTAATAGAAACCCACATCGTAAAAAGGAATATCAAAACCAATCTTTAAAAAAAAAGTATGAAACGTAATGGTTACCCAAATAAACTAATCACTCGGTTTCCACATAGGTGAAAATATGGATATGGAAGAGAAATCTAACCATCATGTTCTGATGGAGAGTGGTAGAGAACATGGCTATGGAAAAGCCAGTAATCACAAAGCCATAAATTTGTGACGATCTAAGGTACCATCTGATTCATCAGATATAAGATCACTACGACAATATTTTTGGTTTTCAAGATCGTTTCCCTAAAGTTAAAGAATTTGAATTAGAATAAATACTTACTTTGTGTTGGTACAACCTCACTGTTGTTCGTGCCTTTAACAATTTCCACTTCATCTCTTAAATAAATGAAGATGAATTTGTTATTCGTGAAGTGTTAGCAGATCATGTGATAGAATGACGGGTCATTCCATCTGTCTCAAAAGGTTAGAAAAATTTATATACATAAGTCGACCTATAGTGAGATTAATCATATATGGTTCCTAAAATGGACTTATACTTCATATATCGTACTGCTTAATATAATAATACTAGTTTCTACTAAACAGGGACTTCCTGTAGGCCAGTGGTAGGCGATAAAGGCCAGTCGCACTTCGGTTGTGGGTTCGATTCCCACAGCCTTGTCCGAAGCGACGGGCTGTCACCCGTCCTGCAGGTTGTCCCTTTTCTAAAACTACATTACTATAACATCCCATCAATAATATCGAAAATCTTCTATCCTTAAACTAACTTATGTCCAACATAATCCATTCTAATCTTTAGGATTATCCATAATACTACAGTCGACTCTCATAATATAGTGAAAACGATTACCAAAGATTTAATACTGTCGTTAATCCCCATATATCATAAGATATGTCTTGTTGGTCACATTCCAAACATTCAAAGGCCTTAATCATGTATTCTCTTGAATACCCATTGAATCTTAGTGAAAACATGAATGCAGTTAAAAGTTAACACTTTCCACATACCAAAATCCTCAAAATTCTATATACTCAAATCATGATATCACTTAGTCCTTATATCAATCATGAGCTCATGAATAAAATCAAACACCTCATTATCTTATTATTCCTTCATTATGCGCATATCATCTAAATTCTAAAAATATCTGAATAACCTTTCATGGATAGTGGTACCATTAATCATACACATTCATAACTCAAGGAAAGACAAAAGTGTAACAATCCTTAGATGTCTCTTTATTCCATAGTACCATGAGATTTCTTATACAACATTACACATGATAAATATGTAATCATTCCACTACATTCTTAAACCATTTACCGAGCTTCGATAATTCTTTCATCTCACATATCATTTGTAGTCTCTTCATCATCATCAACATAAATACTTCCCATACGACCATACTGATTATCTTCATGAGAATTTCCCTTAGGTCATTGGTTTTCATAATGCCCGTATATTCCACATTTAAAACATTTAACCATTGTTGATGTCGTAGCAATACCAATATCCTCATCCATGGTGTTAACTGAACCTTTTCCTTTGCACTTACTTGCTTTGTGTCCTTCTTTTCCACACCCAAAGCATCTTCCCGTTCCTTTGAAACATTCTCCTTGATGCCTCTTCCCACATGATTTACATAGGGGAAATTGAACATTCTTTCTTCTATGATCATCATGAAACTCCATCTTTCTCTTATTAGCTGAGTCAGGAAACTTACCAAATTTTACTTTATTGATCATATTATGAGATTGATGATTCGGCATAATAATGATGTTTGGACTTCCAAATCCCATTTCATTATGAAGAATATCATTCCATTGTCCATCATATCCTCCATTATAGTGAATCATATTGTTTCCAGCCATTTTCTAAAACCCAAAAAAAGAATAGTGTGAGAGGAAAAAATCATGCTAGGGAAAAAAAACATAATAAAGGTGGAGTATCCTCAATATCTTAGGTTAAATTCTATGATCGTTACCGTAGTTCTAGGACTGTATCCTATACGTATACTTCCTTAGGGACATCCCTAGACATACCTTATAAATATCTCTAGGGATCTCACTAAAGTTCTCGCATCCTAGTTTCCAAAGGTTGACTAAACCTTTCCTCTGATACCAACTGTAGAGACCCGAAGCTTGACGTACACGAACATTACATTACTTTTGCGGAATACTTAGTACAAAAAAAACACAAACATAAGGATCGTAATAGTTTAGTGTCTTTGGAAACTCGGAACGTAATCTTCTAATCGTGGTGAAAGATCTTTAATATATCCCATAAAGATCTTCCCCGTTTTTTTCCTTTCCTAAAACATTTATTTATATCATGGGGAAAAGAAAACATAAAAGGGTGAGCTCAGATGCTCAGTAAGGGTAAACAAAAGAAATATCAATCACATCATTTACATAAGCACATAACTATTGGAAATCTTAACCTGCAAAAGAGATCATAATTTATAACATGGGGTAAATCATGGCAGTGAAATGTAATCACAATAATCATAACTTAAAACATGAAACTTTGTGGCATTCACACATAATCATAGAGAATCATTTCTTGTTAGTCAAGACTCATTGCCAAGACTATCTTAGTGGACAAAGTTCCTTTCTGAATCGAGTAACCCTCGTTTCAGTCCTGTTTCACTGAACCGGTATAACCAACCATTCCAGCCATGGCTATCTCATGAGATATAAAATCTTTACCCAATGCATTGGAGGTAGATATAGGTCCCACCCATCTCATAATGATACCATTCTTATGTGTTCCACAAAATCATAAATCATACATCATTGCATAACCCATGTAACACAAATGGAAATCTTAAACATCATGACATCATAAAACAATTCATATACGATAAAGGAATTCATAAAAATATTTCCATCACAACATAATAAAATCCATGTAATATTAGGGATATAAACAGAACCCTTTATTATCTTAGATGGAAAATAATTTTGATAAAACACTTGAACTCCATTCTTGAGGAAAATATCCTTTATTCTTCAAAAACATTTTTCCTTTCTTAAAATGTCATACAACATTAAACTAAAAGAAGTTGATTAAAAATAAACTTGAAAACTTGTAAAGGATGCTTCTTGGAAATAATGTTTTAAAAATCCATTCATTTCATATAAGTTAAAAAAAAACATTTTTCGTATTTTTGTCGGAAAAGTCAAAAAGTACCTCGTACGAAAAACGACAAAAGATTCCTTTCGTATCTTTTACTAAAAACTCACCGAAGGGTAAAATTGGATATAAACTATTGTAGAAGGATGGAAATAATATTACATATTTAGGGAACATGGATGTGGATGATAAAATACACCCCAGTAATTACCAAAGTAAAAACAATCTCGGATAAAAGTGAGATTGTGATATTTCCCCTTACCTTAGGTCCGACTTGCTTTGTAAGTGTCCGAACCTCCTGTATAATGATTTAAATCATGTTATTGACTTATTAAAGAATCATATTCATTGTTATAATATCATATATGGTTCACTTATGACATTATATTACCCGTTCTTTTGTAAATTCCATGTTAAAGAAGCGTTTTGGGTAAAATAGTTTCATTTATCGTAGGTGTTTTGACTTGTTGTTCTTGACATTATTATTACTTATATCATGATTTACTTACTTCCAGAATATAAAATATGATTTATATATCATATATATTCAGTATATATATATATAATAGATAGATAAATAAAATGAAAAACACCGTTCATGGAGACGGTAGTCCGTACGTACGCATGAACGTTGTTTTCCATTCCTTATTGTATTGAAATGGAAGTAAGTAGATGACATACATATATATATATATATACATAAATTTAGTAGCTTTATATATATACATAAATCAAGTAGCTTTATAATGTCATATATTTCATTATTATTTCTTATATATACTTTATAGTCATTCTTAAATGGTTATCATGGAGAATGAATCTCATCGCGTCGTGGAGATGGTAGTCCGTACGTACGCACGAGCGATGATATCATTTCCATAAATATTGAATTGAATTGGAGTGGATTATAAAATATATAAGAATCAATATGCTGTTGTAATAACTATGTATAGTTATTCTTTACACCATTATACCCATCCATGTAAGGTGGTGGTGGAAAATAGATTACACCACGGCGTGGAGACGGTATTCCGTACGTACGCACACGCGGTGATTTCTTTTTCCGTAGGACGGATAGATGGTGAAATAGGGTTGTTTCTTACTTATAATAACATATCAGTATGTAAGTAATACTGATGTTATTACTTTATCATGAAACAACTAAAGAAGAAGAAGTTGAAGAAGAAAGAAATTGAAAAGATCGGTAATGGATATTACCTCTTCTTTGGAACGCCTCTTTGAATCCTCCACTTAGGGAACTAAGATTGGTCTTTGAAGAAGACCAGGACCTCTAGGATTATTCTAGGGAAGTGGATAGGAGAAAATGGCAGGGGTTGGCCGAGCTTGAGTGCTCAAATTGGTGTGAGGAGGAGGGGGAGGAGGTGTCCTTTTATAAGGGAGGAGAGGGGCACCTTAGGAATATCTCAAAATATTATTTTATATTAAAGTCAAAATAGGTTTATAATGGTTCCAAAGGGTCTTATTTCTAAGCTAAAGTGGGGATGGGTCTAAATACTATCATCCAATAGGATTTAGACAAGTTTAGGGTATTATTTTAACCATATCAATTAGATTTAACTCTAAGTTAAATAATTTAACTTTTACCGTGTCGTTTTGTTTGCTTACACTATATGGTTAATATACTTACTATAACATGCCAAACGAACCCAAAATTATTTATTATTAATATATATATCCTTATCTAAGTCATTTGGCCGAACCTTAGATTATTAGGAATAAAATAACAATTAATAATATAATATTTGATTTAAAAACTATTTTGTGTCAATTTTGACACTATTTGATATATGATTTTTCTGAAAGTCATAACAGAATTATATGTTCGAACAAAGTTGATTAAATCAACACTAATATATCATATTAACCTAGAAAATTAGTGTAATTCATAAAAAGTCTCAAATTACATTTATTTTGGTGTTTATAACATCAATTATGTCAATATTTCATTAATAAGATAATTACTGCATCATCTTTGTGTCATAAATAAATTAAATTATTTGATGTCTAAAAATTACAAATAAAATACCATCATGTAGGAAATCTTTTTAGATTTCTAATTAATATTTACAATCGAATTTATATTATGTACAACCCTATATTAAAAATGTTTTAGTAAATATACTTTGATTTTAACTCTTTTAACTCTTCTTTGAATTAAATAATAATAAATGTCCTAATCTAATCCAATTGGGCCTAAATGATAATATTTTACACTTAAGGTTATTTTTGGTCGAGATACACTTGTCCAATAGAATTAGGACATGTGTTAGGTTAATATCAATATCATTCTTACCCTTAATTACCATATTTACTTTTAACCGTGGTAAATAAAAGTAAAAAGTTACTATTCACCAAAAACTATTTTCATCTCATTGAACCACATTTTACTTACAGACATCAACCGTGTCTCTAGGATTTTTTAAATTCCATTCACAGAAGTGGTAAAATTAAGTTTTATGAAAAATTCAGTTTTTAACTACCACTTAGTAGTTTCACTATTCATCAAAAATTGACGTTTTTCAGAAAAATGCCAAAATTTCATACTAAGATATATTTCATATTCCGAATTCAAAAATGAAGTCTATTTTACCAAATTCATAACATAGAATTTGCATTAATTAATTTTATAATTAAATCCCGCTGTTAAAACAAATAGCGTGTTTTTAAGAAACAATATCTATCAAAAGATTGACACTTGATTATGTCTGGTTTAAATGTGAAATTACATTCAATGACCAACATTGTATTAAATTGTAAAAATATATTCTAAATACACTTTAAAACCACTCAAATTAATAATTTATCACTATTAATTATTTCGATTAAAAAATTGGTTTTTAATTATAATTTAGTAATTTTCACTATTCATCAGAATATGAAAGTTATCCAAAAAGTACCAAAATTTCACCTTAAGCTAAATTCGATACTCCGAATCCAAAAATGAAGTCCATTTTGAGAGCTAAAATTTCTAAAATTTAAAAAGTGCTTATTACTATTCATAATGGCTAGTTTTAATAATATTTTAATAGCATATCGTTGTTTCGTGAAACTGAGTATTGCGTACTACACACGCTATTGAGGAAGGTTGCGATTGCGTGTAATGCAAGGCAAGTCAAAGATGCGTGTTGTGAAAGATCCTTTTGGTGTATCATACAACACAAGACATTAATAAAATTAAAAAGAATATTTTTCATAAAATCTCGGGCAGTTACAATATTCTACTTGAAAAGATATTTTCCTCATGAATGTTTATAAAGATATTTTTATTCATCAAGGAAAAAAATTGTTTATTTTAAATATACTCCACTCAGGATATTTTTTATTGATAACATACATATTATTCCATGGGATTGTTTATGATTATTTTGAACTAGGATAGTATTGATATTCACTTCCCTATTTCATTTTTGGTGTTATTAACTTCCAATTGAATTATTGACTTTCCTTTGATCAGTGGAAATTAAATTTCCCCCAAATATATGGGTTATTTATAATGGATATATAAATTTATTAAGAGATATATCATTTCTATATATGTTATTCCACATTGAAATACATTTTTTATTAGGGTTAATATTGATAAATCTATATTCTTTAATCAATAAAGATGTTAAATGATAAGGAAAATTATTCACGAATTAAATAGATTATTCTATATATGAAGAGTTATTGGGACATGTAGACATAGCTAGGGCATAATATAGATAGCCACTCAGATAATCAATATGTATCATGAGATAAACCAGTTGGCCAAAACCTATGAGTTTGTACACAATTGTTTTAAATTGTCTTGTTAGCAGTATTGACAGTAGAAGTATATTTGGTGAAATATGATCGATTTTTACTAAGTAGTTTTAAAATGTCTTAAGGATAGATCTTGATAGAAGAGGTTTTCATGTTCTTAAGACATAAATAAATGTAATTACTCATTTAATTATTTATAATTCGGTTATTATTATTATCTAAGAGGTATTCTCTTTGATATTATCTATGGATTCATTTCATGTATAGTTTGTTAATTAAATAGAGTGCGTTTTCACTTATTTACCTTTAAATACTGATTCTACCGTGTCATACCATGATAATCATGTTATTTAAATTTCATGAGTGTTTAGTTATTTTCCATACCATATTGATTATTCCTTATCCAGTTATTTAAATGGAATGTGGGTTCAGTTTTTCACCATACCATATAGATTATTATTTATTGATTCATGATAGATTCTACTATACTTAACACATACTGAGCACTTTATCTTACCCATTTTTCCTTTCCTAGGAATAATTTAAGTTTATTATAACTAATATGAAAGATGATCATAGATTGAAAAAAATTATCCTCGAAAAATTACGTTGTTATTTGTCTATTCAAATGTAATACAAGAATCAAGTATGTATTGAGTTTACCAAGTCTGCTAAACTATTCAGTCCTTCAGGATGAAATTACTTGTATCTTATGACAATATAATATAGGAGACACCAAATTATGGATACTAGGGTCAGGGTCCCTAAAGTTGGTATCAATTGAAGTTTATTAGAAACTTTGAGAACTAGATTTATGTAAACATAGATTAGAGATCATAACATAATGATATAATTTGAGGATAAGTATACAGGAATATACTAATGTTTTGGTAAGGAATAGATTATATGGATTTTACAAGAAATAAAAAACTTTTTGGATACTAAAAGTGGACTTTGTTCAAGAACCAAGGTGCCAATTTTTAATTACCTAAAAAATGTCACAATAATTTAACCCTATCATCACATGGTGAAAATATTGAGCCTTACCGTGCACCTGGTTTGATAATATATAGGGATTTGAATATGATAAATCATATTTTATTTATAAACCTTTATAATGTATTTGAACAGATAATGAAAATAAATGACCTAGGTTTTCCCTTAGACCAATGAGTGACCTATTCTAAAATAAAATAGATGAATAATTGGTGTATTATGATTCATGAATTAAATATCAGAAGTATATATTAATGATATTTTTATTATATGAATCAAGAAACATCTAATAATTACTTTAAATTATATAGGCACATGTTTCAACATTATCATAAGAAAAATTGATACCATCATTAGTTTATGAGTTTATGGTTTATCATAAGATCATTGTGATAAAAACTCATTTTAAGGTTTTATGTGATGAGATTCTTCAAAGATTAAGAATATTTGTGAAGAAATTTTGGGAAATACCACACATTGGTTTACTATATGTTTTCATGGAAAATTTATTTGAGGAATAATGACTTTAAATTTTATAGACATAATTTTAATGGTATTGATAACCTTTTGGGTTGACATGATCGTTAACAAAATTTTAATAATAGTAAAATAAGATTATTAGATTTTGTGGTAGACAAAAATAAATTGTATTAAAAACCTTTTTTAAAAAGTTATTTAATGATTTATTTTATTTCAATTATGTCCATAATATTTTAACATAACACTATTGAAATTATATTAATATATTTTTCAAAAAGGAAAATATACATGCTGAGTGACAACCTGTCTCGTCTGGTAAGGCTGTAGGTCTTGGACCCAAAATCGAAGGACTATAAGGGTTTAACTTCTACCACTGGCCTACATGATGTCCTAATTAATATGATATTTTTAGTTAATTTTTTTTAAAATAAATATATATGATGAACCAACAGTATTAATTTTGAGGTTTAGATAATAATGTATTACATTTAATAACTTGTTCTGAATATATTGGTTTGGGAAAATAGTTGGAGATATACATAAAGGCTTATAACTAAATTATGGATATTAGTATCGATTTAAAATTAATGTTACTTCTTTAGGAATAAAGAAAATTATTTTTCTATATTCATTTCATTGAGTAAGGGGAGAATTGGAAATTGATCGAAGCACAATCAAAGGATGAAATTGTGATTATAAAATTAAAACAAATAAAGTAAGTATATTTTTCTATATTAATTGATATTAAATAATTCCTCAACATTATGAAAATGATACTGAAAAAATTTATCCTATTAAATTCATATTCTATAAATCAGAAGGTATTCTAACTAATCATATTAATATGGTTTTTTGACCCTTAAATTACCATTAACAATTTAATTTCTTGTGATTAATGAAATTAATCACTCTCTCTAATTATTTATGATTTTCTTCCATGTCTATATCTTCACATTCCAACAATGTTTCCATATATATAAAAATATTTATAAGTTATAACATATGGCCTTTTTACATCCCTATCTATCTTATTAAGTGGATATTTTATTAACCCTCTTAAGATGTGGGTTTTTTAATAAAGGCAATTAAAATTGTAAAACCCTTGTTTGAGAAGATCATGTTTCAATTGCAAGGATGAAATTTATTTAACTTGGGGATATTGTAATAAAAAAAAATTATAAAAAAATATTGTATTTGAAATATTATTTGATAGGAAACACTCAATTTAACTTTCATTATATGAAATACTATGTTTATCTTATGTTGCAAGAAACACCATCATTAAACAAAATGTGGCACGTAATTAAATTATTATTATTTAATATAATTGTTATAAGAAGTAAATTAAATTGGAGGGTATAAATATTAATTACTATGTTATGAAAATTATATTAAACTATTGACAACGAATAAAAATAGAATCATTTAAATGAAAATGAATTATTCTTTAAAAAAAATTATTTTACTAAACGTTGGTTTAATCATAGTTTTACATGTAACATATATTTAATTTTTAACTATTTTAGAGAATTAATATGAAATAATAATCCCCATTTTTGTGATCATAATATAAAAATTATCCTAGGGTTACGTTTTGGTATTTTTTTTTAAAATTTCAATTTTTGATTAATAGAAAGATTACAAAATTTTTATTGAAAACTGCCTTTTAGCTTAAATAGTATATCATGTTAGACTATATTTTGAATTGGTTTTAAAGTAATTTTTTTAAATTATATATAAATTTATCAAATTTATGACATTTGAATCATTTTCATATTGAATTTTTATATAAAAACATTATAAACTATTTATCATTTTCCCTTAAAAAACCTGCTTCCTAATCACGTATGTAAGATTAATTTTTAATTTGAATTTTCCACTTATATGAACTGAATTTAGAAAAATGGATTATATATTTTGAATTAAAATAAATTATTATGTATAACAAGGTCAAATTAATATTTGACCAAAATGAATAACAAATATTGGAAAAATTAATTACTGCAATTAATGTAAAAAATGGATTTATCAATGGTTAAACGTAGAACATAAGTATTAAATATTACCTAAAAACTTATAAAACACTTATTTTAAGTCTATATTAAGTCCATACAACTTTTGAGTTTTATAAGGTCCCACTTTGGTTGTTTTTTCATAGTATAATTGTGGGTATGATTGATTATTTTCAAAAATTACAAGTGTGCCACTCACCTCACTTATAAAATGCCACCACTGCCCACTCTTATTAGAACCATAAAAAACTTATTGTTAGGATAATACCTTCCCAAATAACATCCCAAATTCATTAATTTCATCATATAATAATTATTTTTTTGCATAAATCCAAACTAGGAAGGCTTGGTACAAACCTATGGAGGGCACTTGAAGAAGAGGTAACGTTCTTCAATGAGAATTTTTATTTTACTTCTTTCAACACCCCCTTAAATTATTAATAAAACATGATGATATAATAAATTCAGTATATTACATATATATAGACGTTTTTCATTAATTTAATTACCTAAAACAAACTCCACTTACATCAAATGTGCTAAGAAATCGTCGTTCGTATGTACGAAAGACTAATGCTTCATAAACCGATGTCATTAATTAATCCATTACCACCACCAACAGTTATGTATGATGATTTATATAAAGCATATATATGATATTAATTAAATAATCATACCTATTTATAAATTATACTATATATATATATATATTTATTTACATTACATTCTATAGGGGATACTATAACATTTCTCGTGTGTACAACAAACTCCTGCCTCACGAAGCGATACAATTCGCCTTTCACTAACACTTTACAAGTAATGAAATAAGGTTTAAGTTAATAAAACTATGTTATTAAAAATAAATAAATATTATATTAATTAAATAATTATCATTGTGAGAAGATAAAATATATCATTTTCTTTCTTACCTTTTAACTCAATGAATGATGATAATGTCATTCGTGTACATGTGGACTACCGCCTTTATGAAACGGTGTGGATCTCTTTTCATTACCACACCACATGGATGATATTTAGAAGAATATTTAAGGAAATAATATGGTATATATTGTATTATTATTATTATTATTATTTAAGGTTAAAATATTACTTACCTCCTTTCCATATTTATCATTGAAAAATAGAAACGTTACTCATGCGTATGTATGACCTACCGTCTCTGTGATCATAAAAAAATTCATTTTTATAAAAATATTTAATGATTGGTTTAAAGGTAAAATTTGTGTAAAAAAGGATAATTATTTCAATATTATTATTTTTAGAAGATATAACTGTATATCATGTGTAAGAACCAAATCATTCATTGTGAAACACATATGAGAAAACAAGACAACTAATATCCGAAACAATGAAAATATTGAATGATTATTGATGGATATGTGGTAAGAAGTTAATAAGGGATGATATATGATATTATAAATGATAATATTATTATATAATAAGTTAATAACATGTTTAAAATAACTATATAAGAGGTTAAATAACGTTCAACCCCAAGGAAGTGTGAGGTAATGGATTTCTCCAAAATTTCATTTCATTGAGAATTATTGTAATGTAGTTCACCAAATTTAATTTATATGGTGAATATATTTCCACATTAACATGTAATATTAGGAATAATTAATTATTCATTGTATTTTAAGCTTCAATTTTAATTATTTCATCTAAGGGATTTTGAAATAAATGTTACCAAGTGGTAATGAATTTCATAATTTAATTTATTTTCATTGGGTTATATTACTGGTTCATTGTTATTGATATTATTAGATTATCTGTATGATGAATTTTGATTAACTTATGTTTTATTTAAATTTTTTTATGTTGATTTAAATTTTATTCACATAAACGATTCATTTATTAATTCTGACTTCAACATTATGATCATTATAAGTATAATTTTAATTGGGATTGTCTATACATAAATTTACATTGAAGGTAATTATTTGATCATTTATTAATATAAAATTCAATTTTATTCTAATTGGGTAATAAATTATATATTCATGTTAAAGAACCATTTTACCAGTATTTGGTAATTACAATTTTTGATAAAATGTTTTCGTGAAAATAAAACTTCATTTCTCTCTTTGGATGGAAATACATTTACTTCCAACACATTTTTATCTAAAAATGTACTCAAAAATGTGGTCAAAATATTAAAATTTATTTTTTAGATATTATTACACATTTTTAATTTTTAAAAAATGTTTTATTCAAGTTGTATTCTTGACATTTTCAAAATAAGGTACTTTTTTATTCTTTTTAGTGTGAAAAATAAATGTTATTTTTAAATTTTATGGCATGTATGAAATTAACCACCAACATGAACATAATTTCCTTAAACCATACATTTAATGTTTTCCAAGTTATCTCTACTGAAAATTTACCCTATCCCAATAGTTTAAAACTGTTGGGATGCAACTGAAATTGTTGGGATTGGCTATCCCAACAGTTTCAGGAATCATTGGCATGATGGGCATTGAAATATCTTTATACCAATGGTTTCTAGAGAACTATTGGTATAGGTAGTCTAAAATTAATCTATACCAATAGTTTAGGTAAATACTTTGGTATATATGTGTACCAAAGGGTCAATAATCATTTCTATACATACCATACAACATATATAAACTGTTGGAATGTATATATATATACCAAAAGTTTTCAAAATGTTGGTATATATGTTGAATACCAACGGATCTGTGAATCTTTGGAATATGTTGTCCATCAGACCGAATACCAATGGTTCTGTGAATCATTGGAATATGTTTTCCAGCATATTTAATACCAAATATTCTGTGAACTGTTGGAAAATCCTCTACTCCCTAGAAAAATCAAATCTAGGTAGAGGACATAAACCCGCAAACCTCTAAACCCAAAAACATGTAAACCCACATTGAGAAGCAGACAAGCAGAGGACATAAACCCTGCTCGTTCAGCTTCAATTAGGTCTATAGAGAGGACTGGTTCAGCCAGATCTATGTCTTTGGGGGAGATCTACTACAGTTCAATCAGTTGGTGATACTACCTCTTCTAGAGGTTATACCAGAGTACTTGTTGAGGGGGAGGAATCCCCAAGTTCATTCATTCTCCGAGTTGATCAAGTTGACCTAATTTGAGTGGAAGTAGATGCCCATGATGAGTGGAAAAATTTACTAGGTTTTTTCAACTTGGTTTAGACTATTCAGAGTATAAAATTTTGAAGAAGATGTTGGAGAGAAAAGAGATGCTCAGAGTGGTTTTACCTTGGCATAGGATGATGTATAATTTAAGGGGGATCCCTCCTATAGTTCTAAATTTCCTGGACTATCATATCCAGACTCATATGGAATTTTTAATGGTGATGACCATAGTAGTCCACCAGAGAATGGTGGACCTACTTCCTCATTGGGCATTGGGAAATATCCTAAGGGAACCCTGGTTAAGAAGATTGACCATGAATTTTCTCTTCAGGATTTTCCCTTAGGTGTACCAACCCAATCAAAACCTCCAGAGGCTTATTTACCTAATGTTGAGAGAGTATTTTCCACAATGCCTTCATATTTTTTATCCATAGTATATTTATAATATTTTAGACAATTATTATTTTAGATTTTAGTAGAATTTTTAGTTATCATGAACCTCGTATCACTCATCTTAGTGAAGCTGATGTTGGACTCCTTTTTGAGAGGTATTATGTCATATTCATTGGAAGATGAGTGTTCATATTCAGAAAGTTAAGATTTAAAATTGAAGGATGGATAGTGAGATAGAAACAATTTGACCTGTTACGAAGAAAATGAGTACCTCCTTTGTTACGAGTCAAGATTCCTTACGGAAGAGATTGTATAATGTTTATATTGTTGCATCTAAATCTATTGTTGCTCCTCCCTCAACTTTAGTTGATACTGATTTGATCTATTCTATAGTCAAAGAGTATCTCCATGTTGTTATGGTTGATTCACATTTATCCCATCAAGATTAATCAAGGTAGATTCTTTAGAATGGGTTTTCAAAGAATAGGTTAACTAGTTGAATGTTTTTACCACTCTACTCACGTTTTTAATAGAGGAGAAGAAATATTTCTTTTTTCATCAGTAGTATGTATAGTGGAGGAAACATTATTATAGACTTTTTAAATCTTATGATTCCTTTCCTATATGTATCCAATAATCCAGTGGAATCTCTAGAGATGATTCCCACGACATCCTTCACCTCTGATTCTTCTTCTGATCCTTTACATCCATAGTTCTAGCATTTCGGTATGTCTTCGGTTGAAGATGTCTGGAATCTCCAACGTATTATGATCTGAAAACTTCATACATCTACATATATACCTTCAGCCTCTACCTTAATTCCTCCTTCTTCTGTAAAGGGAAAGCACCATACTGATTACACCACCCATGATGAGAGTGATTTGATTTAGCAACATTCGTTTATAGGTATTATTTTGAATAGATAAATTTTTCCCTTAATGGAACTTCTCTCAAATTATTAATCTCATTACTTTTTGTATTTACTATTTATAGTTTTTTTATAATCACAAAATGGGATGAATAGTTATGGAATTTACCTATTACACCATCCTTATCCTCTTATATGTTATCTTTTATCCCATAATTATTTGTGTGTTATAATTTGATACAAAATTCTTTATATGGATTTTATCCTTTGATATAACACTTATTTGGATGAAAATTAAGTAATTCTATTTTTCTTTTGGATACCATACCTTTGATACCATATTAATTTCAAAAATTTTTGTTTTATTCCTAATTGTGTTGTATAAATCTCACATTATCTTTTTGGAATTTGAGCAGATTGTCACTATTCAAACTTTTCAATTTTTTCCTAATTTTGTTTTACACATGGTTAATAAAATTCCTTGTTTAGTGATCTTGAAAAAAATTTGAACCTACATATTTTAATTCTCACAAATCAAGTTTTCTTTTATTCTAATGAACCTATTTTTTCCTGATAGTATGTCATTTTATAAATAATATTAGGCTGAGTATTGTAAAGATCTGCTGTTAGTTAAAATTGTGCCACCTATAGATCTTTCCACTTTCAGGAATTTTCTACCACTATCTATGTTCCACCATTGGGATTACTTATCACTAGTGTGTTATACTTCTAGAGTGTGCTACCACCAGAGGAATCTACCACCGGAATATGCTACCACTTGGATTAACCACCACCGAACGTACCACTGCCAGGATCATTCCACTACTAGACATGTCATCACCAGGATCATGCTACAACCATACATTCCACCACCAAGACCGTGCTACCTCTAGATGAGCTACCTCCAGGGTTGCAACTAACATATTTGATTCACCGCCATCTATTTCCACCATTATTTTTCTGGATTTGAATTAATTACTTCTGAAGGATATTTTATGGTAGTTAATGCAGAGGGATTAATTAATGAATATCCCTAACCCTTCACATATATGAATTGAAGACAATGTTAGATTCATTATGTGGATCCAAAAAATCTTGATGATTACCCTTCAATGGCTACATATAGTGCTATATTTATTTCATAGGATCTCCCACATGCACATGCGGTTAGAAGGTGGAGAGTGTTGAATGATAAAATTGATCATCACATGACATATCACACATTGATACATTTTACTATGGTAGAGTGGAGTACATTGAAGATTAAGAACCGTTCATATGAATAGAAAATAGAACTTCATGATACTTTTTTTCTCTAACTTCTAATGAAACTATTCTAGATCCTCACTAATCCAACCCTGAGGACTCTCAAGCATCCAAAGCACTGTAAAATGAGAAAAATTTAATTTTCTTTATCTTCTTACTTTCTATATCTATTGTTTTCTTTTAATTTTTATTATTTTTATGGTTACCATCTCTATTAACACACACTAACTCACATGGTTGAATAGGAGAACACTCAATGGTATCTTTTATTTCTTTTTATTAGTATACCAATTGAAACTATGTAAGAGGTCCATGTGTGGCCTATGTAATTTGTCTTTCCAACGTCTAACTATGGCAGATGATTTGAGCTTGGACAATTGGTGTTGTTGTATGTATGCTTGCTCGAGGTTTTGGATTAGAATATTTGACATAATAATCTTATTAGTAGTGGGTGATTGCCAAGCATAATGGATTAGGTAGAAGATTGATATTGGATGCCTTGTTTATTTCTATATGTCTTTTAGTTTTTATTTCCTCATTTCAAATCATTAAACTGTATTTAGTTTTAATCTATACACAAAATTGGTAATTAAATATTTATCCTTAAATAGTGTCTGTATAAGGATTTGTTTGAGTAAATCCAATTAAAAATTTAATGTTTTGAATTTTTTTTGAATAGAATTATTTAGGGAACTCAATTCACCCATCCCTTTGGAGTTACTCACTCTAACCAACAAAATGATTTGTATTATTTATCCTTAATATAACATTTATATATTCTTCAGGTTAATCTTACGCATGTTTTATATGTTTTTATAATTCCTAGGGATCATGTTTATTCTGATATGGTATATTATAGAAGTTATTTAATCAGAATTTATCAGTTTTACTTGTGTCAAACTATCTTATTTATTTCTTAGTCATACTTTTTTCTTTGGTGTTTCTTTTTAATAATACCAAAGGGGAGATTATTTTTATGGGTTTTTGTTATTTCCGTAAGGGGGTAATAGAAAGTGAAAATATTTTATCCCAAAGGGGGAATAAATATTTCCACAGGGAGAATGCTTTTGTGTTCCTAATTGATTAAAAAAGAAGAATAAAGCATATCCTATGGGGAATTATTATTTTTTGAAGAAGCCTTATCTTGGGGATACTGTTAAAAGAATGATAGGGGATAAAATTTTTCTAAGCATTTATTGTATATCTCAAGGGAGATGAAATTTTACAAAAGTTATAGAGATTCTCTACTTTAGTTCCTTTAATTTAAATTTACTTATTTTTTACTTTTCATTCCTTTATTTTGTGATTATAAAAAAGTATAAGACTATTGAGTGCCTATCAGAATAGGAATCAAATTCAGTTGGTTGGAAACCACATTTGGCATGAAATTAAAGGGATTAAATATGTATTTTATAGACATGATGGTCTTCCTTAAATTAGAATGGGTCACTAAAAAACCTTGCACTTTTGATTCTGAATAGATGACCATTGATCTTCAATGCTTGTTTCCCCTTCCTTTTACCTAGATGAGACCAACAGCTCATGTGTGAGGGTTAAGTATTTATACTCACTTGAAATGCAATAATGGACTGATTCTTCCTTCAAAGGCTACCCAGATCTATTCGCTAGAAAAATTAATCCCATGTTCACCCTCTTTTTCTTACCTTTTTTTCCTCTTTGAAATAAATATGTCAATATAGCCCAGGTATGTCCTTCCATTATTCTTTAATGAATAACTTGATGATGCAATGTTGTGTAGGTATCTCCCCTTTTCATAACAGACTCATGAAATATATATATGCTGGCCATTTTCATGCACAACTATGAATGGTGTGGATCACACTAGGATTCAATAATATTTAGTTTCTTCTCAAAGTGCTCATGCGAAAGAACATGTTTTTGAATTCAAATAAATATACTGAAAAGTACTCTAAGATATTTGGTCACATTCACTGCAATTTTCTATTATCTTCTTTATGTTTTGAATCATCATCCATTGAAAACTATTAAATATCCATCCTCATAGTCTGTAGATATCTTCTTTTTAAATTCACCACTTAATATATCCAAATATATTGTGAGAATACCTCCATTTTAATTTTATACATTTTCCATAACATTGGAATGATTTTGAACCTCCAACAGAATATCTTTGGCATAAAAACATTCAAACTTTCCATTTTAAATCTTGAAACTCATAACATAGAAACTCAATTTTGAATTGCATTTCCAATCAAAATGCCTTTAACCTTCACACCAAGGCATGAAACAACACTTAATTATGTAATATTCCCTTGAAAACGTCATACAACATTACCACTTGGACATTTTTATCCACTACAAAATCTTGATACACCGCAACACCCAACTTTCCAAAAATTATATAGGAAATGACATGGGGACCTCTCCAGAATCATTATATACTTTTCTATACATAGGTCCACCATAGTGAGAAGAATTCCTTTAATGAGTGTCCCCACTATAATTCGTATCATCAAAACATTAGATAAATACTTCAATATGAATATTCAAAGGAGGATGAACAAAATCATATGAATTGGTGGTGGTAAGATGAATCTTATGGTGGGGAGAACCAAAAGCCTGACAAGTGGTAAACAATGAAACCATCCTTGTTTTTAGATATATGGGATTAGGTAAACACCCAATGCGGTGGGCAAGAGGCTAGGAAAACACCCTAAACAGGTTTCTCCATAAGATAAGGTCACAACAGACAAGATAGAACAAATCAACTATTTAATATTCTATAACAAGGGATCACCATAAGGTTGTAGTGAGCGACACAATGATGCTACGTCTAAGGGGAAATGAAATGAAGGAAAAGAATCATACACCCGACACAAACCATTTACAAATTCATTCGCTTCACCTAAACATGGAAATTTCATTTATAATATTCAAAGGGTGAAAAAGAAAGTGTAATAGTCTAGGAATATACCTACTCGAGAAATGTCATTTGATCTAAATGGGTATGATAAGCCAATTTATATTATTCAAAGAAAACAAAAACTAACTATCCACAAAACAAACACTAATAAGAGACACATAGAAAACTCAAACCAAATCTAAAAATGATATAAATAAATATCATTACACTTTGGTTTAGTAGATAATGCACCTCCAATTAAGGGGTTTTATTATAAAATCATGGAATTTCATTATCTATGAATTCATTTAATTTTATTTAAAATTTATTCAAAAACCCATTCATCACAAATTAAATTCAGTAAGATAAGAAAAAAGATAAAAATAACTATCACTATGAGTTTTCGCAGACAACACACCTTCATTGGAGAGGTTTTATTATAAAAACATGACATTATTTATTTAATGAAACAATTATATTCAATAACACATATTCATGATATGAAATTCAATATAATTAATCAGAAGTAATAAATAAGCTAAATTCACTTTAAATAATTCTTGAATTAATGAGGCTAGGAAGGACCCTACCTCAAGGTGGAACCAAGCCGTCCAATTCATCTCATGGAACATTATAACTAAAAGCTTCTACTCCCACAATAGTTCTACACACCTTCACACACATTCTAGGACACCTATCCCCTATTCACACACCTGCAAGTCCATGAACACGTTCAAGGGGATCCTTGCACATACGCTTATATGCATATACCAGTCTCCACTCACCTGTGTATGAATATATATATATATATATATATATACATGGGTACACCTATCCATATATGTGTATAATAAATACCATGGAAGACTATACATGTAATGGGGGAACCCATATACATATACTTACATAAACTAAAACATACATGTCTCCTGTGACTATACATGTCACCGCCCAACATATAAGAACCCCAACACCCCATGGGTCAAATCATGTTACTACAAGAAAGAGGGAAACATATCCCTATTTCAAAATGATACTATAAAATGGTACATTTCTATTAATTATCAACTACTCTTCCAATTAATGGTATATAATCATCTTGGCTCGAGTTTCAACTTAGTTTGGTTTTGTTCGATACAAGTTTGTTTGGGATATTTCCATTAGATATACTTTGTCTTGTTTTTGATTATATTATATTGGACAATTTCCTTCATTTGTGTTCTATTCGATCATGGAATTGATAATAATTAGTCAATATATATTAAATATTATATCCATTGGTTCCATATTTGGAGTAAAAAATACATAGAAATGAATGAAATCATATAAGGAAAATCAGAAGAGGGGCATCTGATACCTTTCTCTCGCCTTTTATCTAGTGGCATTGCAATTTGAATCACACAATGCTTGAAATCAATAAAATGATTCATCATGTACACAATATAGGTATAAATAATATAATTAGTGGAAATAGTTTCATATAAAACACAATATAATGATGAATATATATTAATTGTACCTCTCAATATTATTAGAACTACATCATCTATAATAAGATTATCATATATCATGTGATGAAATTTCATTCCTAATTCTTGTGGATATAACATCAAAAATCATCCTCAATACTATGTTAAAGACATTGTGTTAGTGAAATCTAGGTGACATGACCTTTTTTCATCATGGAACCTTCCTGATATTCTGACAAGATGTCAAATGATATGGCCAGTAAGTTCAGAGTACTTCACGAGACCTACATCCCAAAGATTAAAATTTGGCCAACCAATGGGGTATTGACAAATAATGTGTGTAAATTCTAATGTATCACATTCCACATAAGTCATCCATCATTTCCCTATTTATTCATTATTTAGTTGAGAAGGTCTAGGGGTCTTGCAACGTCATACAAGTGTTATCGAAGATAATCGCTCTAACTATTAGTACTGTGTTGGATCACCAATGAAGGGTCTTGTGGTGACATATGATCATTATCATGGAAAACCATTCTATTTGTCCATGGAGTTGTTCATCTTGACACATAGTCAAATGGTCATGTTTATAAAACCTTTTTTATAATGAATGTGACATGCCAATGGGATCTTGAGCGATAAGGTAGACCTATCTCCAAGGATTCCATGGTTTCTTGAGAACCACATGGGCACATATCATGATGATATATGACCACATAATCCCTATATCTTCTAAATATTTCTTACCCATAATTTTTCAAGGGTTTGGATGTTTTTTAGGCATCCACTATTTGAGAAGACCCGTGATGCAGAGGGGTTCATTTTGAATATGCCACATGATTATCCAATATCTTAGACGCCATTATAAGAATCATAGGAGTATTTGAGGGGGTGTCCTGGTGATCTGAATTAGGTCATGCATTGTTCAAGGACCACTCATATGACCTTCCAAAGGTTATGCGATCATGTATCATTTACAGGCTTGCATGATCTTTGATTGTTGGACACCTTCTTTTCCTTTTTTATAGGGAAAATAATACATAAATTTTGGGTATTTCCTCCATTATAAATTTTTTGATTCTCATTTTGTATGTGTCAATAAATTCCCTCCCTCAATAGTGATTTCCATGGGAAAAAAGGGCTCGATTATAAGGAAAGTAGATGCATGCCTGAGTATTTGGGTTAGCTCTAATCATAGTATTGGGATATGTTAGGACTATTGATCAAAATTTGGTTTTCCATAGGAGATCCTATATATAAGTGAATATAGGGAGGTTTATTCACCAGTGACTCCAAATTATCTAGAGCTCTTGGGACTTTCTTTCATTACATGACCCATTCACAAGACCTCACACAAGAATTGATCTCAAGACCACTTCACAATAACCAATGACATGATATGTTCATGAGAATTGTGTTAAATTAGAAATTTTTTTAATTAAATACGAATCTATCTTTGATAATTACTTGAACCCTAATTTTATTGTCATCTTCTAGGTTTCACAGGATTTACTTGATCGATCGCATGATCACTTGTATATTATACCGATCGAGTGACCATATCAACATAATGCGATTATGAGTCTTATAGAGGGTCATGTGGTTGCAAGATGTACTTGAGTTATTCATTCCCTGAGATCTCCATGATCCAAGTGATTCATGTGTTCTATATGTGATCGTGAATCCCCTTATGATTCATGTGATGCACATGAGACTGCGAAAGTTATGAATTTCTTTTTTACATTCTTTTCACTTGTCCTGCACATGCTTCTTACTTTTATGTAGATGGCTTCTAGATCTCGTCATAGTTTTTTCCATGCCATGATTGATAAGATCCTTAATGATGACACTAAATATCTCATGCGCTATAATAATGAGGTTTTAAAATGCTTCTCCCATATAAAATCTTGAAGTATCCTTTATAACACTGGCATCCATTGAATAGATTTCTCATATTGGACGAATAAACATGAGATGATTATACCAAAGGATGAATCTTGAACATACACATGTAATATGAGATAAAAACTCACAAAAATATATATACAAGATTTAAATTAGTCTTATTCATGAAATTCTTTCCTAATATAGAGTTTTCGTTGACACATAAATCACTACAAGCACCAAATTAAATTGCTCCAAAAAACGAGAGAAGAATAAACAAACCTCAAATGGTGGCAGATGAACCAAGACTATCCAAACCACTTTTGCTTTCTTATCAGATGCCAAAAAACACTAGATTCAACCTGAGAGAACCATGATACCCCTTGGAAATAAGGATCAATGTTAGAATCAAGAAACCTCAAGCCCCCTAGGGTTCAACCAAATGAAACTGGGAAACCGAAGAAGGAACAATTTAATAAACTGAAGAAATAGAGAAGATGAATACTTACCTAGAAGTACCAATCAATAACTATAATGAAATTTGGGAGAAATGGTAGAGGAGATGGATCCAGGAGTGGGGGATGTCACATGGGGTGTTCGGACAATGGGGGTCTCACGTGCGACTAGAGATAGAGATGGGGGACATCGTCGGAGGAGAGAGAGCCAAGAGGGGAGGGGAGATGTTTCCAAGAGAGGGGGCCAAGAGGGGAGAGTGGAATGTCATCGAAGGAGAGGGATACATGATCCAAGAGGGGAGGGTGACATCGTCGTCAGAGTGGGAGACGAGAGGGGAGGTTTGAACGTTGTTGGAGGAGAAGGTGCTGAGAGGGGTTGGGGGCTGGGATGTGGAGGTGGAGGCCAAGAGGTCATGGAGGTCAAGGTCGGGGAGGAGAGGGGAGGGCTAGGAGGCCGAGGATAGGGAGGGTTCATATGTGAGGGGGATGAAAAATCGATAGATATATAGATAAATTAATGAAATCGGTAATGTATACTGACATGTTTATCAAAACTAAAGGAACAAACCACAATTTATCACTTATCCCAATGGTTTTAGCAAAACCGTAGGAGTAAACCACAATTTATCACTTATCTCAATGGTTCTTATAAACTGTAGGCATTCATGCTTTGGTATAAACCCATTTTATACTAGTGAATATAATGGAAAGAGGCTTGGTGTGATTTAGCTTAGGGTGGATCTTGGATAGTGGGTTTGGGTTATAATACATTATTTTGATGAGGTTATTGACCAAATTATAAAGAATGTAATTAATGAATGGTTGACATTCTCAGAGAAATCTATAGTGTGTGGGGTGAGGATTATGTTCAGTGATTAGTTACTAGGATGGGTCTGAGGGACCCTATAGGATTCCCATGTGGATGAGATAAAAATGTATATGGGTTTGACATGGTGTGATTTTGAGACTATGATAATAATGAGGTGAATAATCCTCTTTGTCTAGTTGGATGATTAGACGTGCATCATGGTATGGGATAATCCTCTAGAGATGAGTCTGTACAATGTGACTAAGAGGATAGGATTGGGTGAGTGGCCAACCCATGTGAGGATGATACGATGTATGGAGACTCTTAGAGACACTTGGGGTTATTTATGCTCTCTCATGGAGAAACTTAGGGTTAGTTAATGACTAAAAAATACTCGAGAAATGTTCCCACACAATATTTTAAAAAAAAACTCCATCTCATGGAAGACCCCATGACTACTCTAGCTTCCAATGTTTCCTCACACTCACACCTCATGATATTATAGTGAACAAGTGATCTATGTCAACTAGATAGGATAACATCACTACCCTCTGTCCATACAAAGTAGTAAAAGTTCTAAGTGGACAATGCGATAATGAAAATCAAATATAAACTAAACAAAAACATACTTGTATCCTATGAGTATACATGTCACTGCCCAATATATAATAACCACAACTCACTATGGGCCAAATCATGTTCTTTCAAGAAAGGGGAAACAATTCCATTTAATAATCTCTTCATTTTTCATTATGTTAATTATATATCTTGTTTTTGGAAACACTAGACTAGTACTTTTAGCCAATTAATATGATTCTACCCTACATTAGTTGTGTTGAAGATAGTGCACAAAACCCTCTTCACTTTGGAATGAACCTCATAGGGACCACAATCAATGTTTAGTAGTTGATCCTCCTCTTGAACCTGGTCAGGCACCAGTACATGAACTAGATGGTCTACATGTTCATGAGGGTGTAGACCATTTAATTATACTATAATAAGAATAAATGTGTTGTTATTTTTTCTACAATTAATAGGAATTTCTCAAGGCTTTAGTGCCAATTGATTTTAGTTCCTAAGTTAATGGATCCTTAACTATCAATAGATATCAAGGGTGTCTCCCATGGGTGTCTTGTGGTGTGTAGTGTCTATCAATGATTTCAGTGGTTTTTCTATATTATAGGGAATGTGTATTTATTGGTCAATTTAATAAACACATTGGTCAATTAGAAAATACACTCATAGTCAATAGAGACATACCAACTTTTCAAAGAGAATACCATCCAAATAGCCAACTCAGAAATCCGAGACCAAAATTTTACTTTACCAAATCCAATTACTTAATATATTCCACACCAACTTATGTTTTCTGAACCAATCAAATAAATGGGAAAGAACTCTTCACTATAACCCATAAAATATCATATAGAATCACTCACCTCCAATTAACACATATCATTTCACATCTTAATGTTGATACAACCTCATCCCATATATATCATGATTAAAAAAACTCAACAAAATATCACATCTAATAGGTGTCTATGGAGAAAAAATGAGGGTTTTAGGAAATTTTGATCTTTTTATTGAATGAATTGTTAGAATGAATGGTTTAAAAACTATAAATATAGCCCTATATTACTGGAAGACTTTATTTTGAAAAAATTCACAATTTACCCATTAATTCACCACACCATGTGTTGGTTACTACCCAAAACACTAGAAAATGCAAGAATAATATGAAGGGTTATCCTAAATATGAACCTAACAATTCATTCCCAATTGCCTAATTTTTTTAAAAACATGAATAATTCTTACCTAGAAGTACTGATCAAGAACCCTTAATAAATTTTGGTGAAATGGGGGAGGATAGGGAGCAGAGAGAGGGTGACATCACGTGCTGTGCTCAGACATGGGGGGTCTCACGTATGAATTGAGAGGGTGTTTGGGAACATCGTTGGAGGAGAGGGAGATGAAATGGGTTGGGGATGTCACCATGAGAGAGAGCCAAGAGGGGAGGGGGAACATCACTAGGAGCCGAGAGGGGAGGGGGATGTCATCGTCAGAGAGGGAGTCGATAGGGGATGGGGGAACGTCGCTGGATGAGATGGAGCCGAGAGGGGCTGGGGGACGAGAGGTGGAGGCAGAGGCCAGGAGATTGAGGAGGTCGAGGTCTGGGAGGGGAGGATAGGGATGGGAGGCGGAGGTCCGGGAGGGTTCACGCAGGGGATGAAAAATCCGGAGGAATCCCTAAAACATTCTGAAATCGGGTGGCTTTTTTCCCAATGCTTATTAAAAACCGTAGGAAATATTTTTCTTTCCCAATAGTTTTGTTAAACCATTTGGAAAACCCAATATATGATTTCCTATAAAAATAGTTTACTTGATCCATTGGTATATCTTCATTATCCCAACGGTTTTTTCAAACCATTGGGAAATTAGTGTTGGTGTAGGCTTAAATTCCACTAGTTTACTTTTGAAGAAAATATTTTTCCAAATATTTTATAAATTAAATGTTTTTAAAAGTTATTTTTAAAGAAAATAAATTGCATTATTTATTATGTTTTAAAAATTAATTTTCAAAATGAAAAGGAATTTTTTCTCTAGAATATTTTAAAGAACTTTTTATTCATCAATGAGAAACACCTTTATTTTAAATATACTCCACTGAGGATTTGTTGTATTGATATGATCCTTATTCCCCCTCTAATTGGTTTATGATTATTTTGATCAATGATAGTACTTACATTAACTTACCTGTTTCCTTTTTTTAGTCATTATCTTTCCCTTGAATTATTCATTTTATAATGATCAATGGATATTAAATTTACCCTAAATTTCAATATCATTTATCATGGATACTTTTATTACTTAAACCATATATCATTTCATTATAGAGTGCTCTGTATTGAGTGCCATTTTATATCCAGGGAAATATTGATAAATTCATTTTCTTTACTTAATAAAAATAATTGGTGATAATGATTATTTTTCAATAATTTAACCGATTATTTGATATATAATGAATAATTGGACATAAAGACCTGAGTGAGTCTCATTATAGATATCCCCATGAAGCATCAGTAGGTCCATGAGACAAATCAGTTTTGAAAACCATATAAATTTTTACCCCATAGTTTTAAACTGTCTTGTGAACATTATTTATAGTGGTAGTATAGTTGACCCAACTAGATCAGTTTTTACCTAGTAGTTTTAAACATTCTTGAGGAAAGATATTGAAATTATAAGTTTTCATGTTCCTAATACATCCCATCTAATAATTAAGCAGTTCCTTTATTGAGAATTAAGTTATCATTATTATCCCTGATAGTTTTTCTATGATATTATCTATGGATGTATTTCTTCACAGTTATTTTTGAAATTATAATGAATTTTATTTCTTGATGGATTGATTTTGGATATTATATGAATTATATTCATAGCTAAGCGCTGAGTGGGCATGAGATTCTGAGGCCTGAAAATATCAGAATTAATTTTTGAAATAAATTAAATATATTAAAATAAATCATGTACAATTTTCCTAAAAAGGTGGAGTAAATCCAAAATGGGGATCCAAATTCGAAATTAGAGGTCACCATTGAGTTCAGAAATCTAGTTTTACCCTATACATGGCATAAACCTTTTCAGCATCGAGAATTTATGAAAACGTTTCATCAGGTGAGAAATTAATAAAATAAATAAATAAATTGATTTATTTTAGTTTTCATAAAAAATGACCAGGATATTCTGTTTAAACACAATTATGACACAACCCTAGGGTTAGATGAATAACATAGTATTGATAGGAACCGTTAGATAGGAGACCTTGCAGGATCATTGTAAGACGACGTTAGACACCATATTATTACACATTGTAGACAAATAGATTAAGTGGATCTTGCCAATGATGGAAACATGGGACCATTCATAATTAATGATTGAAAAAGACCCTAGGTAGGATGGTTGAACTGTGATTTAAATAATTTTATTCATTTTTATTGAATATAGATCAATTCCAGGAATAAGAATTAATTCACGCATCAACGAGTGATTTATTTTTTGATGGCTTGAAATTGTTTGTTGATTATTTCATCTTAAATTTTCTTAATATATGAAAAAGGATCATGGACGGATGAACAATGGATAAGATTAGTTCTTAGAATATTGGCGATTATCGATTTCTCCAGATTTCATTGAACATCCATAACTAGCATTCTCTTTTTCCTATGGGTTGATTGTTACCTATTATTTGATCATTGTGTGAATGTGACTCATCACAAAAGATGAATTTTATGGGTGTGGATCATGATTGAGGGTATGATCAAGGAGTGAAAATGATGTAGGATTATCATAGGTGGATCAGAATAGATTTTTTGTATCCGTTCATCCCAAATTCAATTATGTACCTACAAATGGTGCGTGTGGGTGTTCATGAGAAGATTTGAAGCTCTAATCCTGATCTTTGGCCACGACAGTGATGGATAAACTCAAATTTATGATATCTGGAAATGGAGGAAGAATAGATATGCATGAAATATGTGGAGGAATAACCATACAGATCTTGAATTTTTTGGTTTATATAGCCTGCCATCTGGGATCACATAACATGTGGGACCCCTCGATATGATACTAGGGTCTCCATATAGAGTTAAATATCACACACCATGTGACCATATCGCATGTTGTGTTACATGTTATCAACATATCATCATGTAACTAGGGGTTACAAAAGAAAAAACATTGACAAAGTACAAGAACACGATCAGATTATATAGACATGGTCATGTATACACAGACATGACCAGAGTACACAAACACAACAATAGTACACATACATGTTCCAGGGTACAAGAGCATGGCCAGAAATCATGGGTAGAGTAATGAGTGATCTATACACGTATTTAATCTTCCTGTAAGCTATATATATGGTGTTTTACATTCTATGAGAGGAAGAATCACACAGACATACCAGGGGTTGGCAATAAATGCTAGGTACCCTTCTGTACAAGTTGTGTACCACCTTTAATGGTGTTTGGATCGATTAATTTATTCTCATTGAAATAGTATCAGATTAGTTTTTTCCCTTGGTCCATCCCCTAAAGGGTAAAATGCGAAATTATGTCCACATCTATTGATTTTGATCCCCTCTGTCGGATGAGTATCATATAGTGTTCTTGGTCTCCCTCTATGAGATTAGATGTGTAATCCTCTATCATTTTATACCCTAAGTGGAATTTCTGGAATCAATGAGACCCATTGATAAAAGAATTGTTATTATATATAGAAGTACATCTTTAGTAGGGTTCAGGGTATTTTTGGATTACAATCCCCTATATAGTAGGTTGATACAGATTTGGTTTATAGTGTGCCCTATTGGTCCTGGGTGTGATCCTCTATCTAGGTATCCTGGTCTTCGGAGACCAGTGATATTTATTTGTCAAATACCAATGATCATGACTGAATTATCGATTTCCTTATATTATGGCATGTCTCATGGAGTGGACTCTATTATAATGAGCATTGTTTTGAGAATAATATTGAGCTACCTATTTGGTTGTCACTTTCTGGAGGTGTGGTTTCCTTCCTGAGTATATATGGATTTTCTTATTTCTATTCAGTACTATATTACTTTTTTGAGATGACTATTGCTAATGCTTCATGATTATTATTTTTAGAGTCGCCTACTGGGTATTTTATACTCACCCCATCATGGGATCTTCCCACACTTTCCATGTCTTATGCAAATAAAATCCCATTTGATGGTGTCCTGGGAGGAAAGGGGGAACGTGGAGTATAGCTTGTTCTTGAAAGACTGAAGGTTTTTAGTGGTTTAATTTGATAGAATTCATTTCCATTGGAGGAGGTTTGACACTCAATAGTTTTTTTGGGAAGGTTATCATCCCTATTTTTCTATTTTATTTCTTTACTATCATACTCTAATTGTCGGATCATTGATGAAGTCATGGATTCATATAAATTATTTCACATTTCAACATAGTATGTGATTGGATATGTGTGCGTTCTTATATATACATTAGAATAATTCCACACATGTATGTGACAAGCCTATTGGGTGCTAGTAACCATTCCCTAGCCTATTGGAGGTAATCTTGAGGTAGTCAAAGTCCAGGCCTTTGTGGGTGGTTCATGAGAGAGTGGTATGAGAGGATTCTATTCTACCTTAGGACTGGAGACAGTGATATTTTTTTGGGAAAAAATGGTTAAGTGTTTTATGTTCTACTTTTGGGATTGGTATTCAAGTCTTGGACTTGTAGCCTACATATACATACACTATTATTTTTATTACCTTCTTTTCAGCATGGTACATGTGGACTTTTGTTGTAGGGAAAAATTGGAAAATGTATCATATATGAATGGTTTGGTATTTCCATGTACTTATTGGGTCATCTCCCTTGATATAATATTTATCTATGGTACATATTTTATATTTAAGGATGTCTCTATGAAGATATCCAGCCAGGGTCCCACTACATGATCATTAAGATGGTCCAAAAAACCGAGGAGGCTTAAGTACATGGTCATGTACCAGAGATAACAACTTTTGGTGGTTTAATAGCTATACCAACACCCTTCGAGTAGCATCTATCACTATATGTGACAACTAGGGATGCATGTAAGATGAGTGTACAATATGAGTTGCAATGGTAGTTACATCAATGTTTTAATGGTGATCTAGACCTCAGGGGGATGAGTACTAGTTAAGGGTAGCCACTTTAGTTTTTCACCTTGTGAGGATGCCTTCGGATTATATGAAGGTCCAATCAATGAGACTTTTATAGGGATCTACTGGTCGATTGTGGGTTTTAGTGACTCTGTAACTTGATGAGACAAATCTATCATAATCATACATTGAGTGTCTCTTTAGGGAGTAGTTTTATCTAGACACTTTGCAATTAGTTTTTATACATGAGATTTTATATATGCAGTAGGGAAACTTGACTGTGGCGGATTATTTGGTGAGGTTTACTAATATCTCATGATACACCATAGATATGGTGTGAGATTCATTCTTCAGAACTAAAACCTTTGATAAGGGCATACACTGGGATATTGGGGTCTCAAGGACATCTCTTTTTCTTTCCACCTTTGTTGGAGGAGCTAGAGAAAGCCTTCGTAGAGGAGAGATTCTTGGCCGAGTTGGTTCCAACATTGGGTTATGGTAGTGGGCAGCCAATAAATGAGACCTCATTAATAGGTGGTCAATGTTAGTATTAGGAATTAGAGTTTCCCATATTATTTAGAAGATGATCCCATGATAGGGTTTAATCAGTAAATGGATCTCAAGATGGTTCGAATTATCCTACAGAAATGAGGTGTTTCTCCTGCAATGATCTGGGACATTTGGAAAGGGATTGTCTGATCCATCGTACTGCTGATTGGGAGACTGTAAAGGTATTTCCAATGTAGAGATAGAGGCTAGAGAAAACTGGTCCATAGGGAAATGGAAGTGGAATAGGGGCCGATAGAGAAGAAATATTTGGTTAGAGGTTTGACCTATTACCACCACCACCACCGAGTGATCCATGCTTGGATCACGAAGTTATGGTTAGAGAAGAGTCTTGATATAGTCTATAAGGGATTTTAACCTTGAGGTTCTATGGATGATACAAGGTATGATATATTTGTCTTCTTTCTTAGTTATAGTTTTTATAGATAGATGTGTGAATCATTCCTTTCTTTCCACTTATATGGTTCGATACTTAGTGATTTTGGATGAGCCTTCAGCTCGACCTTTTCTATTGTATATTTGGATAGGAGGTGACCCAATAATTTCACATTTGCACTGATAGTTCAATCTGATGCATGGATGTTGTATTTTTTAATGGGATATCGTTATAGTTTGGATGAGGACTTATGAAATCATATTATGTATGGAATGGCTATCCAAAGTTCATGTCCGGAAAACAATTTTATGTGGAACATTTTGTTCATCCATAGTGATGGGATATGTTTTTACTATGTGGGTGAAAATGAGAACTTGGTAGAGCAAGATGAGCTTAGACATAGTATAGTGCAGCCTATTACTCACTAATTGGATCAAATGAATCTTGGAGTAGTGTTTTCTATAGAGTAGTATTTCCCTATTGTAGTGGGGGAGTATGATGATGTCTTTCCTGAAGAGGTTATAGGCTTACCTCCCCAACGAGAGCTAGAACTATGCATTGAATTACACCCCAGGAGGACCATGATATTCTCACCCACATATTAGATGTCTCCTATACAGGTTCGTGAGATGAGGGTGTAGTTAGAGGATTTGTGAGAGAAGGGATTTTTGATACTTGGTGTTTTCCAATGGGCAATCCCATAATTGTTCACCAAGAAGGAATAAGGGAGATTAGGGATATGTGTGGATTACCAAGGCCTGAATCAAGAGATCAGGAAGAATAAGTTTTACGCACCAAGGATCGATGAATTATTTGATGAGTTGAGATGGGCATAATGGTTCTCAAATAATGACCTCAGATATGGATATCACCATATGTGAGTGCGGGATGAGTATATACTAAATATGACATTAATATGTCACTCCATTCACTACATGTACTTGGTGATGTTGTTCGGTGTGTAGAATGCACCAATTGCGTTCATGTGATTCATGAACCAGATCTTTTAGCATTTCTTAGATTTATTTTTAGATTTCAAAGATGATATCTTTTTGTACATAGAATCCTAGTAGGAGCATGAAATACATTAAAGGATCATCCTATACTCATTCAATGAGAACTAAATTTATGGGAATATCATGAAGTGTTTGTTTTAGATTTTAGAGATCCACTTCATGGTACAAAACCATATAGAGAAACAAGTGTCAGTGTACCTAGGGAAGGATGAGGCATTGCTAGCCTTGGATCCACCCAAGAGTGTTACTAAGGTACTAAGTTTCCTTGGTGTGGAAGACTACTATTGGATGTTCATAACTCCTTAATCAAGATTAGAAGCACCCATGAATGCATTGACTCAATGGGGGCTCCTTTCATGTGGATAGAATGGTACTCATAGTGCTTTTAGGAGTTGAGGAAGAGGATGAAAAGTGCTCCCATATTGAAATATCAAGAAGAGGGTGTCGAGTATGTAGTATTCAATGATGTATTAGGGATCAATTTTTGTTGTGTTCTAATGTTGAGGAAGGAAATTATTAATGTTGAGAAAAAATCCCTCACGGTATCATTGAATCATTTTTGAGGTGATTGTGATTTTTGACAATGTGGGCCTCCATGTTGTTTTTGTTGACAAAGAAAACCATGATGCACAAATTTGTTGACTAAGGGGATTTCTTTGTGGCATGTCGAGTTGAAGGGATGATGTTAATGATCCATTATTGATTCAAGAATTTCAATAAAGGAATGGTCAATATGGAGGCGGTTCAAAAAGAGCAGATACAAGGTGGCACTGTTTGCCAATGTTTTCCAAATATTTGTACCTCAAAATCAACAATTAGAGAAAAGTGTTTTTTGAAAAGGGACTTGTGAACTGGTGTCTTGGAGGCTTGGAAACATGCGCACCATATGTTTTTCAAGATCAAAACATCAAAATATGGAAAAGGAAAAAGGGGTGATCATGTTTTGGGTTTGGTCGCACAAGTGACTTGCATGTCAGAGACTAGGGCGGCTGGACTTACGTGCCGAGAGGAGACTTGCGTACCCGACGCTCAGGGTGTCCAAATTCCTATTAATAGAGGTCGACCCCTACTCATTCTATGTGAGTTCAACACTTAGATAATTTTAGATCTCCCTTCACGAAGGTGTAGTGTTCGTGCAAGTGGTGGTGTGGTCGTGCAAGTATAATGATATTCAGAAGTTGCGCGCCAGTTGATAGTTCCATGCCCAAAGTTGTTTGGGTGAGAAAGGTTGTGAGTTTCCCATGTCTGGAGTTGAAGAAGTTGGAATCGTGCAAGTGGTTTGGTGACACTTTCGCGCTTGGTTTTGAAGAAGTGCGATAACTGTTGGTTGCGTGCAAATATTGGTTTGGGCGTAAAAGGGTGTGAGTCCTGCTAGTTTGTAGTTGATGAAGGGAGTGTCGCACAAGTGGTTGAGGTGAAATTGCACGCCGATTTGAACTTGAATTCAGGGACTTGTGCAGTGTCTTGGAGAAGGGTTCCAGGTATGGTTGATGGACGTTAGTCATTTTAGGGCTACGTGAAATGCTGGAAGATTGCCCGATACCTTCGGTGCAAAGTGATATTCATCTACGGGTGAAAGTTGGACTTCAACAGAGCACCTAAATACAATAGGAGATGTATTCATTTTTGATAATGAAGAGACCTACTGGTCTATAAACTGTGAGTGGATCCTTTTCAGAGTAGTGAGAAAAGGAAGAAGAATAAGGTGATCCTCTCCACCGGCAGTGAGCCAGAGAGAGAAACAGGGAGTGAACCTTGGGAATGCAGTGAGATGACCCTAATCATTGTAAAGGCAGTGAGCCTGGGATTAGAAGTGATCTATCCTGAACTTTGTAAACAGCAATGTGCTTTTAGTGGATTTGGTACATCGCCACATCGCTGGTGTATGCTCCTTGGACGTATCCTAGTGAGGGTGAACCACGTAAAAACCGATGTGTCCTGTGCATTCTATAGTTTTTGTTTATACTATGCTCGAGGAAAGAGAGAGAATAGAGTCTTTCATAACCGCGAGACAAGATCAATAGGGTTAGTTGTTTTAATCTCTCATACCCTAATTCACCCCCTCTCAGGGTATCTAACCTAGTGGACCTAACAATTTCATATAGTTTAAGTATGTTGAGACCCCATTAGAAGAACTATACAACCCATGATTTGGAGTTAGCAACGGTAGTATTCACACTGATGATGTGGCCACACTCCCTGATGGGAGAGTAGTTTTTCATCCACTCTAACCATAAGAGTCTCAAGTACATCTTCTCTCAGAAGGATCATAACTTGAGATACAACTGATGGATATAGTTACTCCAAGACTATGAATTCATGATTTTCCATTATCTTGGGTAGGGGAATGTGGTGGATGATTATCTCAATAAGATATATTGTTCATAGTTGTTGGACAAGGCATCAGAATAGTTATATTTGTTTAAATTTTCCTTAGTGGACATGGATGGTGCGTCATATCTATAGTTTATGGTGCTTACCCCATTGATTTTATAGGGTATTAGGGACAATCAATGTGGAGATACCAACTATGAGACCTTATGTACTCATATTTTCACTAGATTTGATCCTAATGTATATTATAATGGTGGGGATCACACTAGACTTTAAGAGGATATACAATGGTTCCATTAATGTTGTGGGGGGAGGGGGTGATGAAGGATTTTAATATACCCCCTTTGAAGGTACATAATGGTGTGGAAATGATGCACCAGGATCTCTGAGGTCAGTTTTGGTTGTTAGAAATGAAGATTTGTGTGGGAGGGTTTGTCTCTCAATGACTCACTTGTTATCAATTGAATGATGACCACTATGTTCTAGCGGGTTTATCTCATATAATAAATGTTCTAGAGTGAACATGTATGATTTATCCATGGAATTATATAATGGGATACCATGTACATCCTAGGAAAATGTTTCCATTAGGGTGATCATATACTGAGTCAATATGCCTACTTCCTAAAAATTTGAGAGTAGAGCTCAGTAGAGAGCATCAGGTGCTTGTTTGTGCAAGAGATAGTATGGATCCATGGAATCCCATGGATGATATTTTCATACCGTTATTTTCATTTCGTGTCACAATAATAGAGAGTATTTCCGGAGGCCTTTGGGAATCATTTTCATTTCATAATAATGTTTCGACCCTAGAATAATGGAAATTCTAAGTAGATCGTTCATATCTTAGAGTAAATTCCATGGGCTTGCATGTTGGATTTTGTCAAAAACTAAGAAGATAGCCTATCATTCATGGAGTTTTAATACCAAAACAAATATCATTCTAAAATTTGTATGGAACCATTTAAGTACCAATATGGGTGGACCTATTGGTCACTACTTTTCGAGACTGATCTGGGCGAGTCTGCATTCATTGGATGAGGGTCTGTGCATGCGACTACAGAGAAGGTGCATATCATCCAAAAGCAGAAGATGACTACAAAAATCCATCAAAAGTATTATGAGTACTGATTATGGATACCTATCAATTTTTAGGAGGGAGAACTTGTGTTCCTAAGGGTCTCACATTGACATGGATTTTGGAGATTTTGCTAATGTGGAAAGTGATCTATAATATTTATTGTACCTTTCTAGATATTGGGTAGAGTTGGTGAGGTTGTCTACTAGTTATCTCTATTTATATTGTTGTATAGGTATATGATGTATTCCACATTTTTCTTTTGAGGAGGAATATTCATGAACTATCCCATGTTATCAACTGGGATGATTTGGACATCAAGAATGAGCTACATTTGTAGAGTGCTGATGGGATATCAGGGATCGACATGATAGGATATTTCATAAGAAATTAATTCCACTAGTTTATGTTGGGTGTTACCATGGGAATCATTTGGAGAGAACCTGGAGTGGGAGACCCAGATGTGGTCCTAATACCCTCATATTTTTGAGTTGATTTTTCTCTTTTAGGGATGAAAATGATTAAATTTGGGAGAATATAAAGACTCTTATTTTTTCCACATATATTTTATGGATACTATATGGATCATTTTGGTATCTAAGAGCTGAGAGGACATGATATTCTGTGGCCTGATGGGCCAAAAATTATTTGTTAAAATATATTAAATATATTAAAATCACCCTCATGTAGTTTTCTTGAAAAATGGAATAAATCCCAATTGAAATCCCAGATCATAAATCTAAGGGTTCCATTGAGTTTATAATTCTAGTTTTACCCACAGTACTGAATAATACATTTTGAAATTTGGTGTATTTGAATTTTTTTCATGGATGTAAAATTAATAAAATAAAAAAATTAACTGATTTATTTTATTTTTCATTGACATAATGATCATTCTCTTATATTTAATAATGGTATGCCTTGACCCTAGGGTTATCTATATAACCTAGTTTTAACTGGAACTGTTACAGAGGAGCCTATGGAGGATCATTGTAAGATGAAATCTGATCACATCAGATTGAGGATAATGTGCCAATAGATCAAATAGAACTCACCAATGATTAAACACAAATATTGTTCATCATAAAAAATATATCCAAACTCTAGGCAGGAAAATTCATTTTTTATTTTAATTCCATTCTTTATGACATCTAAAATATGGATCAATTGCACTAGTAAAAATTTATTAATTCAAATATGAATAATTTAATTTTTGATGGATTCAAATTTTTAGTTGATTTTTTCCTCTATATTTGTCTAAATCTGCAGCAACGGATTGCAGAAGAATGAAAAAGGCCAAGGTTGATTACTCACATATTGTGGAATGTGGATTTATCCCCCATTTTATAAAGTGTTTTTCATGGGAATTTTATTTGGCCTATGGTTTAATGATTACCACATATTTCTTCATTGTGTGACCATTATTCGTCACATCAGATCAATACTGCGATTGTGGTTCATGATTCAGGGTGAGATCATTAAGAGATGATGGTGGAGGATGATTATAGGTGGATGGAAATGGATTTGTGGTATTTATTTATCTATAATTTGATAGTGTGACTATAGACACTATGTGTGGGTGTTTCCAAATGATATTCAAAGCCCAAGTCTCGATCTATGATGATGGGACTGTTAGATGAACTTAGATCTATAATATCTGGTGAGGGTAGCATCAATGGTACAAGCAAAAATTTCACAAAGGGGGAACCTAAGGGATCTAGAATTTACCAAGTTTCAAGGCATTTCATTTTAGATCACATGCCATGAGGGACCCCTAGTTGGGGTGATAGGCTCTCTATAGAGAGTTAAATATCACAAACATAGTGACTTTTTCAAAATCCATGTGACACATCTCGGTGGATCAGTGTGTAATAAGAGGGTTACACAATCACATAAATTGACATAGTACATGACTAAGGAAAGAGTGTGTGGACGAAGTTCATCATACAATGACATGAATATAGTACACAGAGAAGGCAAGAGTATGCAGACAAGGTCTAATGTACACTGTCACAACCAGACAACATGAGCAGAGAGTCAGGAAATCCCAACATTCCGTGTACTATTTCTAAACACATTTTATATAGATATTTACATACTTTGTGAGGTAGATCCATATGGGAAGACCATGGTATGGATGAACAAAATTTATAAAACCATTGAGGGTGTTTTGATCCCTTTGTTTCTTCAGTTTGTACTAGTATCAGTTGAGTTTGATCCATTGGTCTAACCCCTAAAGGGTACAATGTGGTATTACATCCAAATCTATGGATCATGAACCCCTCTAGAGGATTATTATTAGATAGTGTTTGTGGGGTCCCCCCCATGAAACCAGAGTGTGTTCATCTATCATTTTACACCCTAGGCAGGGTATGTTGAATCGACATAACCTAATTGAGTAGGGAATTAATCCTACATATTGAAATACATTTCAATATGGTTCATGATATATTTGAAAAATGATCCCCTACATAGAGGGTTGATCTATATTAGGTTCTTGGTATCCCCTAAGGTTTTGGGTGTGATACCTTGTCCGAGTATCGGGGTATTCTGGGACTGGTGAGATTCATTGGGTGGGGCATTTTGATCATGACCTCTTTAATGAGTGTATCTGACGATGTCATGGATTAGGGAGTGGACACTCCTGGAATGAGTATTAATTTGAGCATATTCCTTGGGATAAAAGTTTGGTTGTGACCATCTGGAGGAATCATTTCCTACCCGAGTATATATGGGTTATCTTGTTTCTATTAAGTACTATATTACTGTTATGTGCTGATTATTCTTGATTCATTGTGTCTATTGTTTTTGGGGTGTTCTTTTGGGTATTTTTAAACCCACCTCTGCATGGGCTCTGCCTGCAAGTGTCATGTCTTATAGAGATAATGACCCTTTTTATGATGTCCATAGAGGACATGGATCTGGTGGAGAGTAGATTGAGCTTGATAGACCAATGTGTTTTCTGGGTGGTTAAATTTGATAGTATTACTCACCCTTGGAGTGGGTTGGACACTCTTTAGTTTTCAGTTGGGCTTATATTTGGCCCTCTTTATCCCTTTGAATTCTTTTCTATCGTACTTTTATTACGAGATCATAGATGTATGCATGAATTATTAATATTTTATTTACAGTTCATCATTTTATAGGCTTAGAGATGTGCATATATGTATAGGTAAATTAGGATAATGCCTCCCATGTGTGTGATATTCCTACTCGGTGTTGGTTTCCAGCCCCTAGACTATTAGAGGAGGGCTTGGGGTAGTCATGGTCTGGGACATGTTAGGATGGGTCATGGCATAAATTGAATGTGTTTTCAGTTATTTAAATTTATATATAGATTATTCATTATCTTACTATGTTAGTAAAGTTATTTAAATGAAATGTGTGTTCATTTTTCAACCTTCTCATATTGATTATACCTTATACATTTATTTAATAGGAATGTGTGTTCAGTTATTTACCATTCCAAATTGATTATTATATATTGATTCCTGATTCATTCTACTGTACTTAACCCACACTATGAATTTTATCTCATAGTTATTTTTTTCCTTTCCCAAGAATCCATGAATTTTACTATGAATTATATAAAATGATATTTGAGATGGAATATAATTATTCCCAAACAAATTATGTTGTCATTTGTGCATTCAATGTTAATGAAAAACTCATTTATGTATCCAGTTTACCAAGACAAATATACTATTTGGTCCTTTAGAATTTTTTTCGTTATATATTATTCCAATATAATAAATTAATCACAATCTCTAGGATTAGTGGGGTTAGGATCACTATATTTTTACCCTTAGTAATTAATTTTAATGAATAAAATTAAAATTTAACCTATTAATTAATTTAAACCTTATTATTTTAATTTTTTAAATAATTTTATAACATATAATACCTAAAGGTTTGAAAAATTTCATTTTAAAATAAACATAAATAGTCATGTAAGGAATATGTTTCAGAGAAAATATGTTTTTATGATTAAAAATAATTTATAGGGTAAGATTATCATGGTTAATTATTTTTGAGGAATAAGATTATTAATTATAAAACATTAAATGTATGAGTCTTTTAAATCATTAAAAAATTAATTTCAACTTAAAAATTATTGCATCAAAGAAAAGAAAGAAAATAATTTTTATTAATGTAATGTTTTAATTTTGTTCTGAAAACACTATGTAAAGATTTATTATTTTAAATAAATTTTCAAAATTTATAATTTTATTCCTTATATATATATATATTACTACATAAAAAGGTTTTGTAGTTGTCTAGTTCAAGCTTATAAACGATAAAATAAAAATATCCTTATTTTCATAAAATCCATATATTTTGAGATAAAATATTCTTCTATAGAAAAAGATAAAAATTTCATACAATGTAATCTTGATATACTAAATCAAAAAATGAACATCATTTTAATAATTTCAAATTATAAATCACATATAAGTTTTTTACAACAAAAATATACAACGCACGAAACAATTTTGTTAGAAATAATTAATATTAATTATAAAGTGATTGTATTATTTTTTATAGAAATAAAGATTTTATGCATAATAAATATATTTTTTGATATATATTCATATCTAAAATTTATATATGTTCATTTTAACATAAGAACAAAAAAAATAAAATAGAAGTTATTATGATTAAAATGTATTTTGTATTGATATAAACATTTGATTATATGGGTAATAATTACATATTAATATCATAATAATATATATATAAACACCTCTTATAATCTCTATAAAATATCTAAGGGAAAAATAACTGGTAGTGGAAGTCATAGGTGGTGATTTAGCAAGTATGGATTTCATAGCTTATTTTAAAAGCTTATTCTTTTCCCATAAATGATTACACTCATGTTGTAATTTATTAATTTTGATTTGCACTTTTCCCAAGGAAAATCCTTGTAGAGATAATCCACTTCTATACCTAGAAAAATACGATTCATTTGGGAGACTTATTCTTTTTAATTACATTTATTAAAACTCTATTTCATTATTTTTCGATATGATTACTCCAATTTTCACCAGAAATTTTAATGGATAAGTTTTAGCATTCATATTTTATATTAAAATTATATCATGTTTTTTGAAATTGTGTATATTGTGTGAAATATGCTATTTAATATATTATTTATTTAAGGAGAATATACCATGAAATATCTGGTTATTACATAACTAGTGTCATCAACTCATCAAACCTTTTATGGTATTATAGCATATCAGTGGGGAGGAATATCAGGTGGTTCTTCCTACATAGATGGATTAGATTCATGATGTATTCTATGAGTTATATCTTCATTAGTATCTTCAAAATTATTTCTTGGTCATTGATTTGGTCAAGTTATATATAGAGTGGGACACCAAGTTGATGGATGTTCCTATTGAGATTCAGGATCCGTAAGACAATGTTTTCAGTGGGTGTGTCATTCCATTGGTTTTATTTTAGAGGTACACTATATTGGAATAGTGTACCTCAAAATGTGAGTCAAATATGCATGTTCTGAATCCTATATTATTTTATTAGTGATTTTATTTTTTAGTGATTGATTTAATGATAGTTTGATAAAATTTATTTTATATTTAGTGATGCATAATTTTTTTATTGAAGGGAGGATTCATGTTTGAGAGGTATCCCATAGGGTATTCAGTTTTGTCATTGATTCATTATTCTCCGAGGTTTATTTTTAATTTTTGAGGAAAATAATTATTTGAGAGTTATCTAATGTAAACTACCAGTAATCAATACAAATTTACATTTTATATCATATATCTTGGGATCATAAAGAGGGTTTTTAGGGTTTATTTATGGAAGAAAGGTGGAGTTCTCAAATGAAATTTTAACTCAGAGATCCAGTTTCACAGTGAGGGGACAATATTGATATGTGACGTGGTTGGAAGGAATATTTGGAGGATAAATAGATTTAGGAAGAAACATTATCATCATAGTTATGGTATAAGAATTTGTTTTTCTAAATGAGAGTTTAGTTGTGAGGTTTTTGTGTAATTATATTTAGCTATGGGGCTTCAGTTTCAACATGAAGAGTAATATGGTTCATTTGATATAATAATATACCAAATATTTTTTCCCATTATGATGGGATATATGAAATTGATGTATTGGATGGGGGAATTCATGGTTTTTCCTTTTGGTATAAGTTTCATAGTATTGGTTCCTATTACACTGAATTGTGTCTTTATTATTGGGTTTTAGATGGAAGGTTTAGGATCACATAGTCAATACCATTTTTCATGAATTATGGAAAGTAGTTAAAATTTTCATTTTGAAATTAATTGTTACTATTGAATCTGTAATATTTTAATCACCATGTTTTGGTGAGGTTCATGCTATCAAATCTAGATCAGGCCGTCATTTCAATATGAACAAAAATACAATGTTATGAATATCTATATTAAATTCTTAATGATAAATTGAGGCTCCCTCCAAATGTTTTCTTTATTTAACATCCCTCAATCCATTGTAAATAATTTGATCATCATATGTTCCCTTGGCCTTACTATGATGTCTCTTTATTCCTTGGATTGGAATGATTGATATCCATTAATTTGAGGTGTGTTTTCTCCACATTTTACTCTATTTCTCTATTACTTCCTGTTATTCATGTTTTTGGGATGCTTCAATAGTGTATTTCCTTTGGTTTGGGGATTTTTTGTTCATTTTATAACGGGTTGTCGATGTGATTTGGTCTTGTGGTAGATACCGTTGAGTTTTGGGGTGGGTTAGGATCATTAATTTTATTTTTCCTTATTCTATGTTGGTTGAAATTTCAAATTAGATAAGGTATTTGAGACCTATCCTTTTTTATTTCATAACATTATGGAATTTTAATTCATTTTATTTCATTTTTGGATGTTATGGATTACCCAAATAAAGATACTGAATGAGTTAAATTAAATTAATGAGTTAATGATGATATACAGATTATTTATATTCATTCAATTCTTTTTCTATATTATGATTGTGTTGTTGATTATTTGGATATACTAAGAGTACTTGATATTTTTAGTTTCTATGATGCCATTAAAAATTCATAATTGATTAATCATGTAAAAATGGAAATGAAAAAGATGAATGGAATTCTAGAATTAATATTTTTATTTATGCTTTAAGTGTTGATTAAATGTGAGAGTATGATTAAAAAGGGGTTGATTCATGAGGTTATATACTTAAGAAAGTATTGGTTTATTTTATGTAAGATTTAAATTGATGATATTAATTTTTATTTTCTCTTATTATATTTTTTCCTATTGATTCATAGTGTATTGGTTTGGAAAATGATGTGTTGTGGAAATCATATATAATGATTAGGGTGAAGCTCTGTTGTTTTTAGGCTACATTGGAGTGTTTGATATGAGAAATATGGAATGATGATGTGGTTATAATTTTGGATTTTTATAAGTTTATGTTGGTTGTGTTTCTATTTTGTTGGATTCAGTTCTGGGTGATGTTTATTTTATGGGGTCATAGTTTCCAAAAATAAAATTAATTAAAAAAATGAATAACTAATTTGAAGAGGAATGATTTGGTGTGAAATTTTTTTGTACGAGTTTATAAATTATTAATTGTATAATTGATATGAATTAAATTAGGATATAAATATTGATATGAAGTGTCTTTATAAAATGATTATATATGGAATTGAATTTAGAATACCTGATTTCAGGTGTATGGTTATGATAAATCTGAAACTTTATAATGATGTGGCTCTGTAGGAGGATGATGTTGTTGATTGACTATTTCATGGTGGTGGTGGGGTCATTTATGTTTTGTTTTAGTTATGGAAATGGTATTAATGTTATGTGGTTGTGCTTTTATATCCATAATAGGTTGTAGAACTTGATGGGAAGCTGTTAGAGTGAAAATGATTTTATTTGGTGATGATGTGATTGTGGGTTTGATGCATGGTTGGGGATGTGCATGAGGGGAGGAGTGCACAAGGACGATGTACTTAATGTTTACATTAACATACTATGATGAGGATTTAATCTGCGATTGTGATGTAGTGATATGGTATGTTGTTGTGGTATGTTGTGATGATGATGAGTATATGGTAGTAATGTGGTATGCATCATGTGGTGGTGGTTGTGGAATTTGGATATGATGTGGTCACATAGTTATATGGATATATAATGGATGACAGGACTAACACATATTTCTTTTTGGGGTGAGATTTACTAAATCTATGGGGAAGTTGTTTTAGGGTACCCTCTTGATTTTTTTGGATATTATGTGGTTATAAATGGTTTCATAATTGGGTTACTATGCCTTGTGAGGATGTGTAATTCCTTGACTGAATAACCATTTCATCCTATTGAGTTATATTTCCTCATGCACATCTCTAATATGCAAGAGGTTGGAAACTAATGATCGGGGTCAAAAATGTTCTATAGGAAGACTATACCATTGTTAATAATATAAACACATTAGAATTACAAAAATTAATAAAAAGTTCCCATAAAAAATATAGGAAATCCTTATTCTATAATAAATTGGAATAATATTTACACAGAAAAAAGAATCCAAATGTGGTAAGTCAACCAATGTTTGGGAAGAAAAAAAAACTAAAATACTCTCGAAATAGTTCAGATTACATCCCAACAAGCACTATATCCTCAAATATCACGCTAATAAACTCCCCAATAAGGGGTCCTTCCCATTAGTTTGATCCCTAAACATGATAGCTATATGAACTTCATGATTCCCATGCAGGTTGTGAGTATACTCCCAATACAACACCATAAATATATACATAACACATAATGCACTTGTCTACAAATATCAACATCTTGATGATATGAAATCGTAAAAACCAGAATCAAATCATATTCCATGAGATCATGAAATAACTTGGATACCAATATCATCAACCATAATAAAATTTTCATACAATAACACATATCAGACAAGGTCTCAACACCTACACAAGTCTCAGATCAAGGCTAATATACAATCAATACTCGAGTCAGGACATTTTTTTCATCACACCTCTGTCTTAGCCTCTGGTCATGGCATAATTCAATCTTATCTATTCCACTATAGGGTCAATACATAAGTACATGACACTCATGGATTCTCCTTAGGTAAGACCACAAGTCCACCAAACCCCATCCCATAACATAGGTCAAGCCACAGGGCTGTTGAACCCCTACCCGACCACTAAGTCCCATTTTTTTCAATTAAACTATAGACCAAAAGCACATGATCTAAAATTATAGGCTGAACAATCATTAATGATCCACATGTCAACTTGATTCTTGATACATACCTCCACAGGCTAAGAATTCACACATAGCAGGGCAAAATACAAAGGGGACAGTCATAAAACTAAATCTGTAGGTCTTAAAAGATACACACGCACACACACACACACACACCATATTCAAAATCAAAAGAATACCACATCACATTATGGTTCTCACAAATAAACACACACACACACACACTTTCCAATACTGTAAATCATCCTTACATGAATGCCCTATGCGGTAAGTAATTCCAACCTTAGGCACCCTGAAGTCAATTTCCATGATCTATCACCGAATTGTGTATGTTAACCCAATATTCCTAGAACCATTCCCAATTAATCACAATCTATATTATACAATCAATATTCAATAAGGATAATAACTCATGGGATTAGTGAAAGGTAAACATACACAATAAGATCCACTACCAATAGTAGATGTAGATACCTTTATGGGAAGGATGTAAATTCTCTATATTCAAAGTCTATCCAAAAAAATATTTGCACCATTAAATCATGCTATGATACATAGATCTATCCAAAATATCATAGATCAATGATTCAATTCAATATTATAAGAGGATTTGGGATATAAAAAATGAAAAGTACTATTGGGGAGCCAATGGATTGATCATTTCTTGAAAGTGTTAAGAGAGGGAAAAAAGATAAATAATTATATAAAAAGGGATTTACATTAGATTATCATCATTGAAAATTATCCAAAAGGTATTAAAATTCTAAAAATATCAAACAAAATGTGCCAAAACATAAAATTAGCTTACCTTGTAATTTTAAGGATGTCACAAATCACCCCCTGAATTGACTTCTCTTCCCCAATAAGTTGGCCTAGCGGTCTTACCTGAATAACTCAGGACATTAAAAAAAACATAATACTCTCACGTAGAATGTTTTTCATGGATTAATCCATGATACTATAGAACTAAAATAATTTTTACCATCCTCTTCCTCAATAACTTCTCTGTTCCAGACTCCATAATAGTTACTCTACAACCAATGAATCTTCTTCCAACTCAACTTCAACGTTATCAATCACAAGCATAGGATTTGTATCGTGCCTATGAAGCTCATACATAAGGAATACAATATATATACCTCCATTCCATGTAACTAGGTCCCATAAAAAAATACATAGTTATATTACTATTAATAATCTCAAACAGTCCAAAAAACCATGAAACTAACTTCCACTACTTCCATAATCATCCATTTCCCAAGAGAGGTGACCACTACAAAAAAACATGGTCAACCATTATGAACTCCAATTGTCATCACCTCTAGCTAGAAAATGATTTCTTCCCACTCGGAGTGGAAACATATTTTTTTTGAATCAACTGGACCCGATTAGAGGTATTTTACACTATACTCTGCCTGATAACAATGGTATCACATTCCTTAGGATAATACAATGGTGAATGACATGAACGACTATATAGATCCTTCAACAGGGCTATTGAAATTGAAGAATAATACTTTTATTATATTTAAAATATTCCATGTCTAGATGGTCATACCAAGATCCATCAAAATCTTGGACCCATACCCAAAAATATACTCCAAAATCAAGATAGTCCCCTTTGACATCCCATTATTCTTTCAATGATACATCATAATTTTCTTCATCTAATTAAACATATATTTCTTAATACTTTCCAAAACCGTGATGTGAAATATGCATCCAATCCATGTACAATTTTTATATAAACTCCATGAAGCTTCACTAGATCACAATAATAGTGTTTTCCTAACTCATATATACAATGAGTCTCTCTAATTGGTATTAAATGCCACACCTTGTTAATCCAATCAACCATAACTCACATGACTTATTGACCTCTCAATGTCTTGGGAAACATTATAAAACATACCATAATCACCACCTCCTAGTTCCACATGTTCTTGAGAAGAGGATGAAGAAAACCACACGGTCATTCATGCTCGACCTTATTCTTTTGATATGTAAGACAACAAGAGGCCAAAATGGAAATATAATTCTTTATACCTGGCCACTAGAATCGTCATTTGATATTATGATACATCATCATTAATCTTGGGTGCACATCCCACTGTGAATCATGAGAGTCCCTCATCTCTTCCATCATAGAATCAAGAATCAAAATCTTCCATGATTTTTGATCATGTTATCACAATCTAAGGAACATGAAAGAACTAGGTCATTCCCTTATAATAAATCTTGCATCACTAGCTCTCAAAATCTTACCCTTTCCTATATTTCACCTCATCCCCCATGTAAGACCTTATAACTACAAGGGAAAATGTTTTCACTCTTTGATCCTTATATTATCCCATGGATAATTCATCTAACATGCTCATCTATATCAATTAATCTACTATAGGCCACTCTCTAAGATCTTGTGTCTTCAAAATCAGAGAGTTTTCAACAACATTGCCCTTTTTAAGAGTACAAGCCATCTCAAAGTCAAACACATATAGATATGGAAACTAAAACATCTATTTTAGATTCATGTCCCACTTAGATATGATATATCAAAATATGTTGTGGTCCATTTAGAAGAAAAACGACTCAATGAGTTGATAATTTCTTCATTACTTCTTTGAATGGATCGCAACTGCCAACTCTAGGTCACATGCAATGTAGTTTTTGTCAGTTGGTCATAGATGAAGAGATCCATGAGAATTTCTCTGTTCCCTTAGCATCAAAACATCTCCCAAACCAATACCTAAATCATTGAATTAATCCACATATCCAATCCTATCCTCAAATAAGATAAAAATTGGAGATGAATTCCATATACTATTTAGCTCTAAGAAGTCCAATTCATACTAATATATCGACTAAAACTTCACCACCATTTTCCCCATTTTTAAAAATTTCAAACTGGTGTAAATCCTGAACAAATTATATGTAGTTCCCAACCAAACCTAGGACTCTAATGATCTCAAAAACATTCCTAGGTCATGACTAGGACATTAATCCCTCTACTTTATCAGAATCAACTCTGATTATTTTCGTAGAAACCATTTTACCATGTAAGAAAAACTATTGAATCAAAACGTGACACCACTAAATCTTCAATAAAGATGATGCTATTGAATTATCCTCAATATTATCGTACGGTTAAGAGCATGTATCTCTAGAACCCACAAGTATATTAGGATATAATCAACCGATACAACAACAAAAGATCCAAGATATGGATGGAAGATCCTGTTTATGGGATCCATGAACACCATTAAAGAATTAGTCAACCAGAAAAGCATGAAAATACACTCATATAATAAATACCAACTCCTAAATATCTCAATATGTTTATTATCTTCTCTGACCTGAGGATGGTTGTAGCCTAATCACAAGCCAATCATAGAGAACCGTTTGAATCCCCTTAACTGAATACGAAATCATAATTACTTGGAAAATGGTTCATATTATTTACTATGACCGGATTAATAGTTCAATAGTCTATGCATAGTTCAAGATTCTTTTCTTCCTTCTTAGTGAACAAAACTACAACACTGTAAATAGAATTTATCGATATGATAAATCCATTTCCACTAAATCCTCAAGATGAAACTTGAGTCCCTTCCACATAGTTGATTCCATATGATATGAAGGGATCGATATGGGTTGAGGATCTAGTATGTGTTCAATCTTGACTTCAATTCCTCAATTAAGGGATGTCCAGAAAAATCATCTCGGAAGACATAATGGTAGTTGTCCACCACTGGAGGAAAAGAGGTTGGAGATACTACCTAATATATCACATGAACCATGCCTCCTACCTAGGATTTAATGGCCCAAAAATGACTCGAGTATGATCCTACCTTACCAGTTACAACATCAAATTCATTGGTAAAGACAAAAATAATCCCCAAAGGTGTAGTAAAGGATACTTGTCTCATGTATCGGTTAATGTGGGACTGATAACTAGCCAACCCCTACATTCCAAAAATCACCTTAATGATAATAATCTCTATGATCATGAAATCCTATTAATTTACAAAACAAACAACTATTATAGAATAATATAGACATATCTAGATATATTCTTCATTTTTCCTCAAGGGTGTGTCGTGAGAAATTCATTAAGAAGATATGTTAATAGGAAAGTACAACACAAAAATAATTTGAGAAGATATAAAAGAATCAGAAGATCCTATATCAAAATAGGAAGTAGAAAATGTAGAGATAATCATAATAATACCACAAATAGTAAAAGGTCCCTATGAACTATTATCCAAAACATGGTCCATGAAATACACTGTATCTATGTCATTCAAATAATTATATCCCTAAGGCCCCATGTTTAGATGATTCACCACCCCAACGATGTTTGGGTCTACATTTGAGATCCCCTGTCAGCGCCATAACTCATAACCTAGGTATCCTTAACACCTCTATAGGAAACTAACTACAGTTCCCTCAAATAGAAATAATAAAGATTCCCTATCTTGAAACAATAGTGACCGTTTTTCTAAGATATAAGTTTAACATGTGATAATGTCCTCTCTATAAATGATTAAAGTATATATTGAAACCCCCTTCTCAATATGGTAATGAAGAAAGACTACTCCACTCCAAATCCCAATTCCCATCCTTACATGCCTCCTCATCCTTCCTCTTCTTACCATCGAAAAAGGATCTCATTAAATCACTAGGATTCATTCTCATAAGTGCACCAAGGTATGAGAGAATACTTCTTACTCCATCCACCTCAAAAAAAATAACGATTTTCATGGCCATATATAAATCCCCTAAATACATTGGTAGGTAAAAGCTTTTGACATGGAACCTTAGATTTGGTCAAATACTAATCTGAAAAATTCATGCCATCTATTAGTCTTTATTATGAAACATATGAGTGAAATTAAGGCACTTTGTGAAATGAGAATAATAATAAGATATAAATATCATCACCTCATAAAGATTCATAAAGTATTAGGCTCAATCCAGCTTCAGTGTATCTAGGAAAAACTCATCAAAGAATAGATTCATAAAGGATTCCTAATAAATAACCTCATTTATTCCTTATTAATTCATAAATTCCTCCATCTCTTCATGGGTTATTGACACATGTAATAAAGTAGCACAATCAAACGATCTTTCAGAGTCCTATCATGGTCATATATCACCTCAGTGATGTGGATCCAATCCTTAGCATCTTGTTGTCATCCAATACCCATGAATAATTGGGGATGATAATTCTATAAATCCACATCATAATTAAATATCATTCTATGAGCTCCTCCCACATGAACATGCACAATGTGAAAGAACCAAGGATGATGTGGTTCCAATTCCTTTACAACTTGAGTGGATTTTAGAGAATGCTTATATACACCGTCCAACACATCAAGGGGAACTAAAGGAGCTACGTCCCTTATAAGATAATCCTAACCCACTTATCTAGGTTCCCATGTAATAAGATATCATGATAGTATTATATGAAATTATAAACACATACATATAAATTCCTTCAAAAACTTAATGATTTACACCACTCATGCTATTATTGGCACACACAAAATATAACTTCATGAATAATCATCCTATGATTATACCCATTTCTACAAGTAACAACCCCCACAGTATTACCCAATGTTTAATACAAGTCTTCTGCACCTAGACATTAATCACACTCATATGAAAATAACAAAACATAGCATGCTCAGTTAAATTAATTTAAATTTTAGTATATATATATCATAGAAGCATAAATGACAAATTACTAATGAAATATTATTAATTTAGTTACTATTTATGATAATAATTTATATGGATGACATGTGAAACCATGAATGGAGTCTTGTTATAAAAATACACCAAAATCCCATAAATTTTAACAAATAAAAAATACTCAAGATTAGTATGAAATAGTAATATCATAATCAATAATAAAAATGCCATCACAAATAACTAACAGGTCAGTTACAGAAGATATTTATAGGATATTATGTGACTATTATACTGATGTTAGACATATATTACCCTCTTTATACATTTCTATAAAAATATTCAATAATAATGAAGAGAAAAAATAATTTTAGACCACTTTATTACACCTCGACCACATAACCTGACATGACCTGTGTGTCATATGGCCTCATGAGTGTCTACCAATACAAAAAAAGAATCCAAATAGTGGAAAGGGTATGAATGGATGCGTAGTGATACTATATCCTTGACAATAATTATAATTCATTATAATCACAATAATTAATTAGAAACATCCTAGACAAACACAAATAAAATCATCAAGCTGTAATAAAATGGAATAAATGTTGTAAAAAAAATAATCTTGACAAATCCTTATGAGTTAAGTAAAACAATTTATTTATAACCAAATAAAATGCACTAAAACACTACAATAATAGTCCAAAGTTCATCCTAAAATTTCATTTTCCTCCAAGATATACGTGATTAGATCCTTGATGCATGAAACTTTCCCTTAACCGGATCCTTGTCCATGAAATATGCTCATGCATTTAGATTCCTATATATGGTGTGAGTATAACCTATTATGAGACTACCATTGTGTCCATAACATAATTTGAAAATGACTAAAAATGAGTATTTAATAATGGTATGTAAATGAAAAAATATTAATGAAATCATATGCCATGTGATTGTGTATCGATTAGGCTTCCATGAATCATGGACATACCTTTTATAGCTCCATGCTAGATGGAAAGTATCGTATGTTATCACTTATAGACAAGGATTCCTGGAAAATAGAAGTCTTAGATCATGCTACAAAACCAACAAACATACAGTTTAGGTCACTTGGTCATCACAACCATGGCTCAACCTTGAGACGAACCATAAAGCTATCAAAACCCTACCTCTATTGGATTTTGTGACAAGGTCATCTCACCCCTTAATCAACTATGGGCCAGGGAACATTGAATTCATACACCTCCCTCTCACTTGTGTTAGGCCACAAAGTAATCATACCCCTTCCATATCTATAGGTTCCATCATCATCATCAAAACTCTATTATGCTAGAACATGCTCCCCTTTTAGAGGATAATTAATACACAATGATCCACCTAATGACATGTTACTTGATGAAAAAACTACAAGCTATGAATTCACACACACCAGGTCATAATATATAAAAAAACTTCATAGAATACAATTCTTTGGTATCATGTCCCACAAAAAAATACCATATAATAAAATTACAAGTGTATAATATAAAATGATATTTTTATTAGATACATAGACACACACTCACACATTCCAATAAAACTTATACAAAGGCCCTATGTAGTAATGAATCTCTATGTTAGGTGCACCATTGTAAATTTACAAGATCTCTCACTGAACCATGTCTGAACACCTATGATTCTGTTATTCAATACAAATTCATCACAAGGAGGATTATAGAATCAAAAATAAATAAATAGAATGTGACATGGGATAATATAAAGATCAACTTATCTAATGAGATCTTCATCAAATGGTAGATCTAGATCTGTTCAGGGGAAGGATGAAATTTTTCAAGATCCACCATCTATCCTCCAAACAATAATGAATTATCCATTAGACCAAGAAGATATACATTATCTATATAATATATCATTGATATATGATTCACCCTATGAGAATAAGGAAATTCATTAGAGAATAGATTAAACATAATATTAGGGAGGTAACATGTCGATCTAATATTGAAACACACAAGATAAGGGAGGGAGAGAGTCAATTATATTCAAAGGGAGATCCAAAAGAAATTTTGTGTGAATGATGGTTGAATTATGTGGAATATATGTAAAGAAGGTATATTATAATAATATTAAAAAGAATCCCTTAATTACAAGGTTTTATGGGAACCACTTGCTGGCCAGTGGCCCCAAAGGCTGGCTGATGGCATTTTACTGAATGAAAAGTGGAATCCATGTTAAACTCGGATTTATACAACCTCCACGGGCAAGAAAGTGTCATTATATCAACTACCATATTGCACACTAGAAGCTCCAATCTACTGGTTATTTCCCTAAGCTCCCTATATTCCAATTTTCAGTGTCCAAAAAAACCATGCAAACCTCACAGCTTATTTTCTCTCCCTGTTAGATCAAACACTATCTATCATGTATATTTATTTTTTAACTAATTTTTTTAGATAGAATAAATGGGGATTACTTTCATCACTACAAACTTTTCATGCAAAAAATGAGTTCAAATATGAATATCAATATATCTTCTAAATTTATAAGATCCTATTCCTTTCTGATAGGGTATACATTGCTATGGTGAGAATGTTATCAGTGTTCTGTACTTACATTACATTTTAAGGGTTCTGAATTCCACATTAAATAATAAGACTCCATTAAATGGGAACACATTATTTATATTACATGGGAAAGTTCACCAATACTACAAGGTGAAATTAATAGTATGTTTCATGGAGGTCAGATGATATGTTGGTCCCCTGATATTCTATAGGGAGTAATATATCTTAGATAAGGGGACACTAAAACATTTCATAACAAACATTGTTTTTTGTATGATCCTTGAGTTTGAATTAGTTGTAATTTATTCCTAGATATTTTGTATAAAATATGCTAATTTGGGATACCAAAATATATTTAATTTAGAAAGACCAATAGATTTATGAAAGCATTCCATGGGTTGATGATTGTTTAAATTGGGATATTAGAATATTCTCAAGTCCTTGATGATCCTAATTACTATAATTTAGATCATCACAACATTTTTTATGATATCACTTAAATGTATTCTCATGTTATTCCATCTCAAAATATTTACTTTAGTTCATAGTAGGACGATGTAGTGTGGTATTTCATTAGGCTTAGGGGAAAATCAATTAGAATGGATTAATATAGCATTGGTAGCTGATGCATCCTCATGTTAAAATACAACATTACATTGAAACTAGTGGATTCATATAGATTTGATGCACACAACACCATAGTTTTGACATATTATTGGGTGGTGATGTGGGATGAAATATTTCATGAACATAGTCTCGAGTGTTTAGGGGAAAACCAATGTTATACCATCAAAATTTTATTATTCCCTGACATGAACAACTTTATCCATTCAATGCTATATGTATTTCTCATCTAAAAGATAATATTGTTTAACAAATATGGGACTGCCTCCTACTATAATTATTTCCCACAATCATATATTTTTTTCACATTAAAATTTATAATGATTATATAAAGTCAATGACTTATTTTATTCCCAAAACATAATTGATCAACTATATTAATTTTTTTTGAATGAAAAATATTCATGAAAATAAATGAAATTAGCTGTTATAATGAGAAAATTATTGAATTTTTATGCCAAGAATGTGTGAAAAAAATGTATTTATTATAAAAAAACATGAATAACCATTAGCATGAATCTATTTCCACACACATAAACTATTAATTATTTTATATTAATCACTTTCAAAAATATTTACACCAGTTCTATTATATAGTTTCTTCTTCCCTATATTATTTATATTTTTTGTAATTAAATATTTCCTCACCCTTGTGATGTGGAGGATCTTCCCATAAAATAGCCTCTATAGAATCATTCATATGAGTGACTTATATGATTATCTATAATCCCATATGTTTGTTCAAAACTTTGGTCCAAATCCTTTCTATTTTGGTAGATAGTCTCTTCCAAGAATTCTTTTACTTTTTTATTAGACACTTCAACCATTCAATTGGTCTGTAGTTTTTTGGGTGTTGATTTTTTTAGTTTACACCATTACTTCTAATTTGAGAATCGATATTTATATTTTAGATGTGAGTTCAATGGTCACTTAGGATATACCTTGGTATTCTAAATATGAAAAAGATTTTAGTTTTGAAAAAAGAATAAATAATATATGGATCATCACTATCTGTGGATTTTTATTATAACCACTTAAAAATAAAATCGACAATAATAAATAAATATAACTATATTCAATAAAGGGGAAAAATAGCATTAATTAAATATCACATATATTATTTTTTTTAATATTTATGGAGAATTTGATGCATTTCTCGTATTTTTGAGATAATACCATTACGTTAACATTATAGAAATTTTTTAATAAATAATGAGTATCCATAAATGGAATTTGAAGTATAATTTAGATTCAAACCATTCATTGAAGTTATTTGAGGCCTAATGTGACCTCCACATGACTAGGTGTGAGAAAAGTTATGTATAAATAGTACTTCAATTTTTGGTAGATACAACCTTATTACATGGATACTATAATTTCTCTGTGGTACATATAATCCAGTATATAGAGCCACAAATAAGTCTCAAATATTTAAATTTTGTGTTGGTAATGGTGTGAAATAACTTTAACATTAATAAGACACTTTACCATTATAGTATATAAAAAAACTTCACTTTAAATCATAATGTTTTTCTCACTTGGAATGTTGTCATTTAGCAGATATTAGTTTTAAATTCCAAACACAATAGTTTGGTTTCATTATCTCATGTGATCAATCAATTCTTTCTTGATTTATATATTTTCTCATATGTCAAATTTAAATTATCAATAAAAAAACATCCATATCAAAATCCTAATATTATATTATACCTTATTTATTAGATACCTTTTATTTTCTGGATTAGATAATATATTGAGATTAGTTTCAAGAAAATAGAAAATATTTTTTTTCAAAAAGTAAAAAAAACTCGCGAATGTTCCCTCTCAGGGGTGGTGTAGTTTTGTTGGAAAACATTAATCATATTTTATGAATAAGCCATGACATGGCTCATTCCTTTAATACCTTGAAGTTATTTCCCCTAAAACACATTTTTCACATCACAAAACATTTCAAATGGGTGTTCCCAATTTGGTGGTTTAATCATGGGTGTAATGGTCTTTTTATAAATTTTTTCATTATATAATTTTCAATAACAATTATGAAAAATAATCTCAATATAATTTTGAATAAATTTATAATGTGAAAAGGATATCATAAAAAAAATATTTATTAATATCCTATAAACTACACTTACACAAAGAATTATCTAACATGTTTAAAATAAGTGGGATATGGTAATGTATTGATGATTTTAATATTTAATTTCTCAAATTAAATTCTATTATTGGATATCACAGTTCCTAAAATAGTTCCTTCTTCAACCTTGAAATTCTATTTTCAATATTGTGAAAAATATCCATTCCAATTCATGTTTTGAAAATATCATTCATATTTAAACTAAATTATTTAATTTAATCTAAAAAGTATTGAACAGTTCTAGAAGCCCCTTTAGATAGTGCTCAATTAAATAAAAGATTATGTTAACTATAAACCTTTGTAAATTACCTAGGGAATTACTAATATAAATAGAATACACTTCTAGGAAATGGTTTCATAAGGGTATATAAGGGTTGTTTTATCCTGATCAATAAGAGTATTGGGAACTTAATAAAATCTGGAAAATATCTCTTCAAAATATTAACTGGACTTTAATTATAATATGTCAATAATTTAGTCCGTGGAGGGTATTCAAAAATGGTAATTTATATTCACGTGGTTTAATTTCCTATTATTAATTTATATTACACACATTTTTTACTTTCATAGGGATCCATTATTTATTTTTATTCTCAACTATGAAGAATATTAAAATTTTAAGTGCAATATGAATATTATTATCACATAGTGAGTATGAAATGTGTTTGATGATTTATATATCTAGAAATATATGAATGTTAATTTTAAAAACATACACTATAGTTCGGTTCAATATTATATGAGGTCATACCATTGGTTTATTTCAATTTCTTAGAAATATTATATTCCAATTGATTTTGGACTAATCCCAAATATGCCCCCTTGACACAATGCTGCAATATTCATATTTTCTCTCAAAATATAAATGAGTTTGAGTTCTTGGTAACTTGAAAAGTTTATATAAAATATCACTGATATCTTATATTTACCCTTTAAGTGCATATAATTCAATTATACTGGTAAATTTTTAAAATATTGTTCAGGAGGCTAAAATTGATTTATTTTCTTTAATTCACATACCTTGGACATAAACCATTAATATAAGATTGTTCATTTTTAGTATCATAATTGTAAAAAAATATATGTATTTAAAATAAATACTAATATAACTCATTTTCATGTTTTTTGTATAGTAAATTTGGATGTTCATAGATATTTTCCAAAGAATTTTCAAATTTAAACTTTTTATCCACATTAAAAATATCCGTCAACAATGTAGTTTTATCATGTTTGAAGTGTTCATTAGTGTGCATAAGTGTGAAGATTAAATCTTATTCTTAGTGGGGTTTCATAGAATTAATAATGTTAACGTACATTATTTTTTCCTTAAACACAATGTATAATATACCTTTAGCGAAATTGATGATTTCAAGACCATTTTACAAAATGGGATTCCTAGAATGATTAGTGATAGGGAAGGTGATCAATACTACCCTTTGTTAATAGAATAAACATAATAATTGGACCCTATAACTCAGATTTGATAGTAATTTTATTACAATGGCATATAATACATAGGTCACAACACATATCATCCTGTAGTTTGTCAATCGTAGAGGAGTAGAATGAAAAATAAACAATACATTTCCATGGAAACATAATGTTTATTAATAGAATATAAGAAAATTTATTATTTATAATTGAAAATAAATATGTCCCATGCCTAAATGTTCATGAATTCCATGTAAAATTAGAGAAAATATAAAAGATTGAGCTCATATGATCATTATGGGGCAGTGTACAATGTAAGATATCATACATAAGAATAGGATAAAAATTCTTAGATAAGAATATTCAATCTCATGGTTATGGAATGCATAATATGGGATATCATAAATATATAATCAATTCCACATCCATAGACATCATAAATAAATAGGTAAGGATTATAAAAATTAGCTATATATTTTGTCACATGAGATCAATAATTGCAATGAGATGATATATAATTCCAGGCCCCAACTATCACATTAAAAGTCCAATTAATCCATCATATGAATAGAATGGAAAAACAATACTTATCAAAATGATTCATAAGGAACCTCATATATAATATTGGATAAGTAATCAACATGTATCGATAAAATCCTCTAAAATGACTATTTTCTGTATTTTAAAAATAAACCACTTCTGAAAGGATATGTGTGAACCAACAAAAAATAAACTGTAACCAAAATAAAAAATAAAAATTGAAATTCCAAAATAAAAATAGAATGGAGGAGAGGGAAGGTGTGCATTTATGCCTCAAGCATGGAGCCCAAAGCGATTACTGACACTAACTTCATCACCATGATCCCTTCGCCATCTTCCCATTCATGCTGACTATCACCCCAAATATTCACAACCAAGATTACCACACAATGAAACCATCCTAGAATCTATATCTTGACTAATACCAATTACAAGTTTAAATCTAGAAACTCGGATCCCTTTCAATCATTCAACACCCACAACCAATGAACAAGAATATATTTTCCACTAGAAGCACATCATCACCATGGAAAAAACATTTCTAACTTTAAGAAGAGAACAAAAATACCAAAATTCCATGGTCTTTAAGCTGGAAGACAAACACTAGGTCATTAAGATAAAAGATCATCACAAAATACTATCATTACTATTGAGGATAAAATAAAAATAACCACCAAACCATAACATGATGAAAATAAGAACAACTAGTGCCAACATAAGATAAACCAATAATAGATCTAAAAAAATATGTGGCCAGATTCCAGTCAAGACTAAACCACCCACCTCGATAGTAGGAAGTCCATACAATAGAGCTGACAAAAAACAACACAAGTGAAGGAACGATGAAACCAAAAGGAAGATCTAAAACCAACACAGGTTTTGAATCCTGAAACAATAGAAAAAAAACTACTAAGAAAACCCAAAACACCCACTACGGAAAAAATGTCCATTTGCGATGTGTTATTTGCAACATGCCGATTGTCCCGTCGCAAAGAATAGATATTTGCGACGAGAGGTGGGGGGGGGGGGGTTTAGGACCCATCACAAAAGGGTTGGTTCCAAATGTGCGCCAAACAGTGGGTAGGGGCATTTGCGACAGGTTCCTATTCTAGTCGGGAATGCCCGACAATGGTTTTTAGTATTTGCAAAATGATATTTGTCCCGTCTCAAATAGTATGTCAGCAGGTACCCATTTTCAATGGTATCCAACCTAAATAATTTTTAACGATAAACTCTAATTAAAACGGGCGGTGAGAATTTGCGACGGGACCTGTCGTATATAAGCCCTCCCATAAATAATATAACCTATATATATACCCGTCAGTTTTTTCCTCTCACTCAACTTATTTATCAACTTCTCTATATATCTCTTGTAAAATTTTCAAAGTTTAAGCTTTTAAATCGGAGAATAATCCACAGCTTTTACACTCCAAAAGCTTTAGTTTCAAGGAATTTATCTATTTTTTTATTGTTTAGTTAATTTATTTTGATTTAAATTATTTATAATTTTTGTAAATTAGATGCAATAAAATTAAATTAGAATTATAAATTTTTTCTGTATTTATTTTTATGAATAATTATGTGTAAGTGTAAATTATAAATAATTAGTTATAATTGTAAATAATTTGTATAATTTTTAATAAATTTGAATTATTAGTAATAAATTGTAATAATTTGTAATAAAATGAAATAATTAGTTATAAATTGAAATAATTTGTAATAAATTGAAATAATTAGTAATAAATTGGAATAATTAGTAATAAATGGAAATAATTTGTAAAAAATTGAAAAATATGTAAAAATTATGATTAATTAGTAACAATTAGGATTAATTAGTATCAATTAGGATTAATAAGTAATAATTAGGATTAATTAGAAATAATTAGTATTAATTAGTAATAAATTCTGACAATGAGTATTAAATTGTAATAATTAGTAATAATTGTTAACAAATTGTAATAATTTGTAATAAATTTCAATAATTTGTAATGTATTTTAAAAATTTGTAAAAATTCGTAATAATTAGCTATAATTTTTAACAATTTTTAATAAATAGTAATAATTTGTAACAGTTAGTAATAATTTTTAATAACTTGTAATAAATAGAAATAATTAGTAATAATTAGTAATAATTGGTAATAATTAGAAATAATTAGAAATAATTAGAAAAAATTAGTAAAAATTTGAAATAATTAGGATTAATTATAAATAATTAGTATTATTGAGTAATAAATAGAAATAAATTGAAATAAATAGTTATAAATTGTAATAGAGAGTAATAAATTGTAATAATCAGTAAAAGATAGTAATAAATAGTAATAATTAGTAATTAATTGTAATAATTATTAATAAATTGGAGTAATTAGTAATATATTTTAATAATTTCTAGTAATTAGTAACAATAAGTAATAATTTGAAATAATTAATAATATTTTTTAATAATTAGTAATAATTCGTAACAATTCGTAATAATTAGTAATAATTATAATAAATTAGAAATAATTAGAAATAATTAGTAATAATTATAAATAATTGAAATAATTCGAAATAATTAGTTATAATTAGTATTAATTAGTAATAAATTGTAATAATTAGTAATAAATTTTAATAATTAGTAATAATTAATAATAATTAGCAATTGATTTTAATAATTAGTAATAAATTGTAATAATTAGCAACATATTATAATAATTATTTATAAATTTTAATAATTTGTAAAAATTAGAAATAATTAGTAATAATGTGAAATAATTTTTTATAATTATAATTAATTAGGATTAATTTGAAATAATTTTTTATAATTTGTAATAATTAGAAATACTTATTAATAAATAGTATTATTTATCAATAATTAGGATTAATTAGTAAAAATAATCAATAACTTGGATTAATTAGTAATAATGATCAATAATTATTACTAAATTGTAATAATTAGTAATAATTAGTAGAAAATTGTAATAATTAGTAATAAGTAGTAATAATTAGTAATAATTAGAATTAGTTAGTAATAACTAGGATTAATTAGTAATAATTAGGATCGATTAGTAATAATTAGTAATAATTAAGAATAATTAGGATTAATTAGTAATATTAAGGATTAATTAGAAATAATTAGTTATAATTATGTGTAATTAGTAATAATTGAAATTATTTTGTTATAATTTGGATTAATTTGTAATAATTAGAATTAGTTTGTAATAATAAGTATTAATTAGTATAAAATAGGATTAATTAGTAACAATTAGTATCAATTAGAAATAATTATTAATAATTAATAACAATAAGTTACATTTAGAAACAATTACTAACAATTAGTAACAATTTGTAACAATTTGTAAAAATTCGTAAGAATTTGTTAAAATTAGTAACAATTATAATTAATTAGTAAAAATTAGGATTAATTAGTAAAAATTAGGATTAATTAGTAATAATTAGGATTAATTTGTAATAATTTGAATTGATTGGTAATCTGAATAAATTCGAGTACATTGATAAGATGGAAAAATTTCCAAGTGATTATTGGCATTCCTTTTGATAGAAGCTTCAACTCCTTTCAAATTTCTCCTACTGAAATTGGTATGAAATATATGCTCTAACGTATGTCAGTGAAGATTTTTGAGAGTGATTTAAGTAAGAGAATGCTGATAGGAGATGATACTTCAGACAAAAGAGGCTCTTTTCCATGATGACTGATCTCCTGGGAACTTTTTTGACTAAAATCACTATGAAAGGTATGCACCGATGTACTAATACCAATTTTTTTATGCACAAACATGGAGAGTAGTGTGGCAAGGCCTCCCTACTCTCTATCCATGTGTATATAAAAATTGATATTTGTACATCAAAGTAGACTTTTCATAGTGATTTTCTTCGTAGAAAGTTGTAATAGGATGAGTCACTAGGAAAAAGAGTTTACTATAATCCATTGGAAATTGTGCTGCTGGTGTAACACCCCATGATTTCATAGTTTGTTATTTCTTCAATGTAATTCAATAACTTGCACTACACTCAACCTCGAGTTCTAACGCACCATGACTTACCAAACTAGCCATCTAAAAGCGGTTATGAATAGTATTAACAGAATTTGGAACATTATATAATCTTTATATTTTTAGAATTCATATTGTGAGTTTCTTAGACATAATGTAAGAACAAATTCATTTTTTCATATAAAAGAAGTATTTTTCAAAAAAATGAAATTTTACCACCTTTTATTGGCGAACCATCTTTAAGTCCAATATTTGAAACATTTATATATTCAAATTTTCAAAATAAACTTCTTCTTTAGAATCGGTACATAATAATTTAGTTTCAAATTTTTTTTGGTGTTTTTCAAATAAATTTCATATTTGGGTGAATAGTGAAAAATAATATATTTTAACTGAAAACAACTTTTTTAATGAAAATAATTTATAGTGTTAAATTATAAATTTTAATGGTTTGGAAGAATAAATAGATTAAATTTTTTCCATTTAATCCAATTCTGGTCATTTTAAGTAATTTTACATTGAAATTAGACAAAAACAAGTGTCAATCTTTTGATAATTATTATTTCTTAAAAATACGTTTTCGTTTTTGACACTGAGAATTAATTTTAAATAAATAAATGCATATTTTATGTTTTGAATATGGTAAAATGGACTCCATTTTTGAATTCACAATATCAAAATTAGCTTAGGGTAAAAGTTTGTTATTTTTCTGGAAACTTTTAATTTTTGATGAATAGTGAAAAACACTGTGTTATTATTTAAAACGAACTTTTTATTTAAATAACTATTATTTTTTATTTAAATTTATTTTATGTAAATATATATATATATAATAACTATATAAGTTCAATGTAATTAATTGGATTTATTTTATAATAAAATTAGATGTATAAAATGTTATCGAACGTTTTATCATCTTTAACCCGTCTCCTAGGAGCATTTGCAAATTTGCGTAAAACATAATTTTACCGCTTCTGTGAGTTGAATTTCAAAAATCTTAGAGACATAGTTTATATTAGTATGTAATATGTGGTTCAATACGTTGAAAATAATTTTTGGTGAATAGTAACTTTAGACTTTTATTTACCACAGTTAAAAGTAAATAGGGTAATAAGGTTAAAAATGATATCATAATTACCCAAACACCTGTCCTAAATCTATTTGATAAGTGTAATTCGACCTAAAAACCTTAGGAATAAAATATTATCCTTTAGGTCCTCTTGGATTAGATTAGGACATTTATTATAATTTAATTCTAAGAAGAGTTAAAAGTGTTAAATTTAAAGTGTAATAACTAATCTATTTTTAATATATGGTTACACACAACATAAATTCAACTATAAATATTAATTAGAAAGATAAAAATATTTCCTAAATAATGGTATTTTATTTATAATTTTTATACATTATATAATTTAATTTTTTATGACACAATGATGATGGAGTAATTACCTTATTAATGAAATATTAAAATAATTGATATTATAAATACCCAAATAAATCTAATTAGAGACTTTTTAGGAATTACACTAATTTTATAGGTTAATATGAAATGTTAGGGTTGATTAAATGAGTTATTTAAGTAATAATTATGTTTTGAAATTAGCAAAAACAAAATACCAAATAATGTCAAAATTGACAAAAAAGAGTTTTTAAAACAAATATTATATTATTAATTGGTATTCTATTCATTAAAATATAAGTTTTGGACAAAGGTCTTAAATACTATTATATATGTCATTAATGAACCACTTTTGGTTCTCTTGGAAGTTTATTGTAAGTTTATTAACCATATAATATAAAACTACAAAGAGACATGTTAATGTCAAACTATTTAACTAAGAGTTAAATACAAAAGATAAGGTTAATATTGTGAACCAAACCTGTCTAAAATCTATTGGTTGAGTATTTTTTGACCCATACCCACCTTATCCTTTAAATAATTCATTTTAGCTCCAATATAAAAAGAAAATTATTTTATTATAAAATAATATTTTATGTTTTTCCTAAGTTACCCCTCACCCCTCTTATAAAATGTCACTTCCCCTTCTCTCAAATTCACACCTCCAAATCCATTTGGCTCTACCAAAACCTGCCCAAATATCCTTCCAAATATCCTGAATTTATCCTATAGGCCTTCGAATGGTCATAAATCCAAAATAAGGAGCTCTTTTGATCAAATCAAAAGGAAGAGCCCAAAGAAGAGGTAATGATTTCACCACCCTCTTTCAAGTTCATTTCTTCTTCCACTTTCTCTTTATCTGTTGTTACCATACCAAAATAATAAATCTAGTACCTTATATATAATATGATGTTATTATAAATATGGAAAAGACATATTCATAATTCTATGAATCCTATGAATGATGATGTCACCATGCGTGCATACGTACGACTTACCATCTCCATGTCGTGGTGTAATTTGTCATTCAACACTATGTTATTTTGATTGATATAATGAAAAATAATGTGTATATAAATAATAAAAATAACATGATAATGTCTCTATAAAATTAATATACCATCAAATTATACACCTTTAATGAAATGATATTGTCGCTCGTGCGTACGTATGGATTACCATCTCCACGACACGATGAGATTCATTTCTAGGTTCACCATTCATCCACGATTATAAAAATATATATTAATTATAAGTCTGTAATATATTACATAATAATGATACAAGATATATATTGATATATGTATGTATTTATGTACTTACATATATCTTATTCACTTACTTCCGTTAAATACAATATAAAAATAGAACCATCATTTTTGCATACGTACATCCTACCGTCACCATAAATGGTGTTTTTTATTTCATATATCTATCAATTATAAATATTTATATTCTAAATATATACGATATATAAATCAAGGATTATATTTTTGATTTATTTAATCATTATATGAATGATACGGTCAAGAATAATAAGTTAAAACATGTACGATAATGAAACCGATTATTACATGAAATGTTAATTTAACATGGAAATCATTATTAAATTGGCAGTATAAAGTCATAAATGAATCATTTATGATATAATAAATATGAACATGCTTATGGTATAGTTTAATAACAGACAAAGGTCATTATACAAGAGGTTAAACGTAACCTTGACCAAAGGAAAGTGCAAGGTAAGGGTTAATTTCACAATCTCTTAATTATCTGAGGTTGTTTTTACAAAAGTATCTATTGGGAAATATTTATTATCCATGTCCATGTTTCATGAAAGAGTTTTCAAATAGATTTTTGTCAAGGTAATATTTACTAAAACATCATTTTAAATGTTTTAAATATTTATTCCTCTAAATCATTCTCATTAATGTCCATGTTTTCAAAATGGGTTTTTAATGATTCATAAATATAGATATGAATGTTTTTAAAGTGTTAATTCTATTCAAAAGTTTCAAAGTGGTATGGGAAAATTTGATTAAAAAATATCTTTAAATGTATTCCTTTCTAAATTGTGTGAAGTTTAAATTTTTTCAGGAAAAAGGGATATTTCTCTTAAAGAGTTCTATATATCATTTTCATCTATGTCAACATCCTTGGAGGGATTTTAAACTTGTTTGAAGTTAATTTATTATGATACAAATCTTCCATATTATATTGAAGGTTTTGTGATATGATTGACCGTGGATGTGTTATTTTTAAACCATTCATGGTTTGTGGATAATATATTAAAATTTTGTATGCTAATACGAATGTTTATGTTATTTTTAAACCTTTTCATATAAGGAACGAATTGGACTTAGTAAATTATGGTGGATCCCCCTTTAGCTCCTCGATGCATCGGTAGGTCTCATGAGACAAAATAGTGTCTCGGCACAAGGCCTTGACAAAATCTTATTTTTAGTCTGGGCATAAGGCCTTGACTATGTGGTTATGAAAATCTGGAATTATGCATTCCATCATTATGAAAGTGGCTATTGATATTGAATGTGATTATTCAACTAGTAGAATGTCCATGTGAGTAAGTAAATGAAATTATTTTGATTTTTATTTGCCATATTATGATGAAGTTTATGTTGAAAAAGATTTTGTTTTAGTTTTATACATTTCATTAAATGTTTATGCTTATTTATGAAAGTTCCTGCTATATTATTATCCTTACTAAGAATTTGAGCTCACCCCTTTCTTATGTTTCATTTTATTAGGATCCCAAGAATTGTTTTGTGTTTGAGATGTAGGGTTACGATAAGGCAACAATGAAATTCTCAAAGGATTGTTTTTTTGTGTTGTATGTTAGAATGTGTAGTGTAACATTCATGCATGTAATATATTTTCCAAGACTGCTAAACTGATCGGTCATTCGGGACTTCATTCCTTGTAATCATGCCAATGTATAAAAATAATGCACCGACTCTGGGAATCTAGGGTTGGGGTATTACAGTTGGTATCAGAGGTGGTTTAACAATAAAAATGGAAACTAGATTTGGCTAAACTCTGATTAGAGCACATTACCCTAAGATAGACTTTGAGGATTAGTATAGAAGAACTTCCTAGAATTTTGGTAAGGTAGAGATTTTGTGAGTTTTCTATGCAATACATCCCTGTCCGGATACGAGCAGGTAGAGGTGGATCTGGCATAGATGTACCTAGGGGTAAAATCAGAAAACACCACTTTGATCTAGACTCGAATGAGAACGGGTGGACGACAACGTGACATGCTGCCCCCTTGGTTACGACACACCCGGGGGATACGCATAGGATAATTCAAATTTTTATTACATGCCATTATGAAGGATTTAGAATTAAATACATCTTCAGAGAAAACATTTTTATGATTATAGATTATATCTATAAACTGTTCAATTTACATTAGGAATATTACAAGTTTGAAATTATGAATTGTGATTCATAAACTGGCCTAGTGTATTCCATTGTTATGAAATGGATCCTAGTAGAAGTAATGAGAACACCAGCAATACATTTGATCCAAAAATTAAAATGAGGGATCATATCTTTACTGGTATTAATCCATCATTTAGATGGGAAATAGTCTCCCACATATTCTCAACATATGAAGAAATAGTATCATGTGTTAATATGATTAGTAAAGAATTCACTGAGTCCTATGTCTTTGATGGGATGAAAGAGAAGAAAAGGATGGTAGAGGGAATGATGGATAATGTGAAGAGGGGAAAGAAGGATTTTCTCATATGTGATAAATGTGGAAATAATCATCGTGGTAAATGCTTGATGGGAATGAGAGTTTGTAAAACGTGTGGAGAAAAACGACACAAAGTACGTGATTTTAAGTGTAGGAAAAACGTTTGAAATGTAAAATGATTCATCTGCAAGGCGTTGAGACACTACTCGAATCAATGTCCCAGTCATCAGAGTATACCTCAAATGATGTTATTGGACAATAATGAAGTTATGATACTACCTCAGATGAAGATGAATGACTAGAGTTCTTATGTTGTTATTATAGAATTATTTCATTTGAGTGTGGAATCAACAATATACTAGTTATATGAATTATGGAGATATATAAGGATTGTACTGAAACACTATTTTATTGAGTACTTGAGATTATATGTTTTTAAGAAAAGTTACATAATAGTAATCTACACTTTTTTGAAAATACATGGTTGAAGGAAAGGTAATCCTTAATATGGTCATGATAATGCTGTAGTGATTTTGGAATAAGAGATGTTTGATTTGGATAAAATATATTGTATATTCTTGAATTATTTGGAACTGATTAATAGTATGTTTTTTTCATCATTGTTGGAATATTCAAAATTTTTTGATATAAGTAATTTATCCAGTATTATATAAAGGATAAGAGAGCATGAATGTAATCAATAAGGTTTTATGGTAATTTAGGGTGTTACCATGTTTTAAAATAATACATTATGAAGGTGTTAATGTGTTATTATGTGGAAAAAAGGATCTTCATTGTGTTTAACTTCCTTATAAATTTTGGATTGTGAGTTTGGATAGAATTATTTTGGATAAGTATAAAGGTTGGAATGAATTATGTTTGAAATTGGATATTATGATTAAGGTTATTTTTGGATTGTTGTAAAAAGGATAACATGCAGAACATGTGACAATCTATCGTGTCAGACAAAGCTGCAGGAATCGAACCCACAACCATACTGCGATTGGTATTTATCGCCAACCACTAGACTTCATGAAGTCCCTGGATTGTATAATCTAATTTTTTAGGGTCTGATAGGTGAATTATAAATTCATTATTTTTGGAACCCTATATTGTTAGGATAAATAGAATATATATTTTTTTAAATCTTTTGGAGTGAAATATGAGTTTGTGGTAGGAATTCGTTGAAGGAGGAAACTCTACTTATCAAGTATATATATATATATATATATATATAATTTTTTCCCTATTATTTTGTGGGTAAATTAATTAATAAACATTATAGAAGGGATATTAAAACCAAAAATGAGTTATCCTAATACATTTTGTTTTGTTGAACTGATGGTATTTAAAATCATCATAGATTGATGGATTTGAGGCCCTCAATATTACACTTGTTTGTGATTGATGAACTCAATCACTCTTTGTAAATATTTACGTTTTTCCTCTAATTATGTGTCTCTAATTTCCACCATTGTTCTCCTAATCGAGATCATAATTTGGTAGTGACCCATTCATTTCCCTTTTCCTCTTATTAAGACTAAATTTTATTAACCCCATTTCTGATGTGGGGTTTCCCACAATGGTATTTTCCATTTTCAACCTTTAATTTTCGGAAAACCATTTCAAATTGAGAGGACATAATTTATTTAAGGAGTAAATAATGTAACACCCCAAGATTTCATAGTACGTTATTTCTTCAAAGTAATTCAATAACATGCACTACACGCAACACCGAGTTCTAGCGCACTATGACTTACCAAACTACCTGTTCAAAAGTGGTTATGAAAAGTATTAACAGAATTTTGAACTTTATATAATTATTATAATTTTATAATCCATATTGTGATTTTCTTAGACATAATGTAAGAACAAATTCATTTATTTTATATAAAAGAAGTATTTTTCAAAAAAAAAATCCAATTTTACCGCATTTTAATGGAGAACCCTCTTCAAATAAAATATTTGAAACTTTTATATATTAAATTTGAAAAAATAAACTTCTTCTTTAGAATGAGGACATTAGAATTCAGTTTCAATAAATTTTTGGTGTTTTTCTAATAACTTTCATATTTTCACTTATAGTGAAAAAAACTATATTTTAACTGAAAACAACTTCTTTAATAAAAATATTTTATAGTGTTAATTATAAATTTTAATGGTTTGGAAGTATAAATAGATTATATTTTTACCATTTAATCCAATTCTGGTCACTGTAAGTAATTTCACATTGAAATAGGACATAAACAAGTGTCAATCTTTTGATAGTTATTATTTTTTAAAAATATGTTTTTTAGTTCTGAAAATGGGAATTAAATTTAAATTAATAATTTCAGATTCTATGTTATGAATTTGTTAAAATGGAAATAATTTTTTAATTCAGAATAACAAAATTAGCATGGGGTAAAATTTTGGTATTTTCCTGAAAACTTTCAATTTTTGATGAATAGTGAAAAACACTATGCTATTATTTAACACCGAAATTTTATTTAAATAACTATTTATTTTATATAAATTTTTGTAAGTAAATATATATATATTTATATATAATATTTATATAAGTTCAAAGTAATTCATTGGAGTCATTTTATAATACAATTAGATGTATAAATTTTATCGAACGTTTTACCGTCTTTTACCCACCTCCTAGGAGCATTTGCAAATTTGCATAAAACATAATTTTATTGCTTCTGTGATTTGAATTTCAAACATCTGAGAGACAAGGTTTATATCAGTAAGTAAAATTTGGTTCAATAAGATGAAAATAATTTTTGGTGAATAGTAACTTTTGACATTTATTTACCACAGTTAAAATTAAATAGGGTAATTAAGGGTAAACGTTATATCATTGTTTCCCTAACACATGTTATAATTCTATTGGATAAGTGTAAATCGACAAAAAAAAACATTAGGAATAAAATATGATCCTTTAGTAACACTTGGATTAGATTAGGACATGTATTATATTTTAATTCAAAGAAGAGTTAAAAGTGTTAAAATCAAAGTATAATTACTAAAGAATTTTTAATACAGGGATACCCATAATATAAATTCAACTATAAATATTCAATAAAAATAAAAAAATATTTCCTATATAATGGTATTTTATTTATAATTTTTAGACATTATATAATTTAATTTGTTTATGACACAATGACGATGCCGTAATTACATTATTAATGAAATATTAAAATAATTGATATTATAAATACCCATATAAACGTAATTTGAGACTTTTTATGAATTAAAATAATTTTATAGGTTAATATGACATGTTAGGGTAGATTAAATGAATTTTGTTGAATTAATAATGCTTTTATGAATTTAGAAAAATCAAAATACCAAATAGTTTCAAAATTGACATAAAAGGGTTTTTAAAAAAAATACATATTATTAATTGGTATTCTATTCCTAAAAATATAAGGATTGGAAAAAGTACTTAAATAATATTATATATTTTATTAATGAACCACTTGGGGTTCCATTGGAAGTTTATTTTATGTTTATTAACCATATACTATAAACATACAGAGAGACATGGTAAATGTCAAACAATTTCACTAAGAGTTAAATATAAAAGATAAAGTTAATATAGTGACCCAAACCAGTCTAAAACGTATTGGATGAGTGGTTTTCGACCCATACCTACCTTATCCTTTAAATAATTCATTTTTGAGCCATTATAAACAGAAAATTACTTTATTATAAAATAATATTTCATGTTTTTTCTATGGTTCCCCTCACCCCTCTTATAAAAGGGCACATCCCCTCCTCTCAAATTCACACCTCCAATGACATTTGGATAAGCCACCCTATACAAATATTCTCCCAAAAATCCTACCTTCATCCTATAATGGATTTATTTGGTCATAAATCCAACATAAGGAGCCCTTTTGATGAAATCAAAAGGAAGAACCCGAAGAAGAGGTAATGATTTCACCACCCTCTTTCAAGTTCTTTTCTTCTTCCACTTACTCTTTCTTTGTTATTATAATACCAAAATAATAAATCTAGTACCTTATATATAATTTGATGTTATTATAAATATTTCACAACCATATTCATTATTCTATCCATCCTATTAATGATAATGTCACCATGCGTGCGTATGTATGGCTTACCGTCTCCACGCCGTGGTGTAATTTTTTATTCAACACTATGTTATTTGGATGGATATAATGTTGAATAATATGTATAAAAATAATGAAAATGACATGATAATATCTCTGTAAAATTAATATATTATCCAATTCCACACCTTAACGGAAATGATATTGTCACTCCTACGTATGTACGTATTACCGCCTTCACGACGCGATGAGATTCATTTCCACGTTCACCATTCATCAATGATTATAAATATATATATTACTAAAAACTATGTAATATATGACATAATAATGACACTGGAGACATATATATATATATATATGTATGTATGTATGTATTTATGTACTTACATATATTTCATTCACTAACTTTCATTCAATACGATATGGAAACAGAAACAACATTTATGCGTACGTACGACCTACCATCTCTATAAAAGCTGTTTTCCATTTCATATATCTATATATTATAAATATTTATATTCTAAATATATATTATATATAAATAATTATTTATATTCGGGAATTATTTAAATCATTATCTAAATGATACGGTCAATAATAACAAGTTAAAACACGTACGATAAAGAAAGCGATTATTACCTGAAATATTAATTTAGCATCGAAATCATTATTAAATGGATCGTATAAAGTAATAAATGAATCATGGATGATATAATAAATATGAATATGGATCTTTGATAATTTAATAACATACTATCATCATTATATAGGAGGTTAAACATACCCTTGACCAAAGGAAAGTGCAAGGTAAGGGTTAATTTACAATCACTTTATTATCCAAGGTTGTTTTTATGTAAGTATCTACTGGGAAATATTTATTATCCATGTACATATTTCCTTAAAATGTTTTCAAAGGGATTCATTTAAGTTTAATTTTACTAAAACTTCATTTTTAATGTTTTAAATATTTATTCCTCTAAATCATTCTCATTAATGTCCATGTTTTCAAAATGGTTTTTAAGGATTTATCTATTTGGGAATGAATGTTTTTAAAATGTTAATTCCTTTAAAAAGTTTCAAAGTGCTATGGGACTCTTTGATTAAAAAAATGTATTTAAATGTATTTATTTTTAAATAGTGATTCTTTTAAATGTTTTAATGAAAAAGGGATATTTCTCTCAAAGATTTTTACAAATCATTTTCATTAAAGCCAACATCCTTTGATGGATTTTAAACATGTTTGAAGTTTATTTGTTATGATAAAAATCTTACATAGTGTATTGAAGGTTTTGTGATATGTTTTATTATGGATGTGTTATTTTTATACCATTCATGTTTTATGGATAAAGAATTGACATTTCGTATTATAGTTTTAATACGAATGTTTATGTTATGTTTAAACCTTTTCTATGAGGAATGCATTGGACTTAGTAAGTGATGGGTGGAGCCTGCTATAGCTCCTCGATGCATCAGTATGTCTCATGAAACAAACCAGTTTCTTGGAATAAGTCGTTGACAAAATCTTATTTGTTGTCGTGGCACAAGGCCTTAACTATGTGGTTATTAAAGTCAGGCATTATGTATTCCATCATTATGAAAGTGGCTGTTGGTATTGAATTTGATTATTCGACTAGTAGAATATCCATGTGATTAAGTAAATGGATTTTTTTTATTTATATATTCCATATTATGATTAAGTTTATGTTTAAAAGTCTTTTGTTTTAGTTTTATAAATTTCCTTAAATATTTATGCTTATTTATTAAGGTTTCTACTATATTGTTAACCTTATTGAGCATTTGAGATCACCCCTTTCTTATGTTTTATTTTCCCAAGATCCCAAGAATTGTTTTATGTTTTAGATGTAGGATTAAGCTAAGGGAATAATGGCATTATCAAAGGTTTATTTTTTATTTTATGTTAGAAAGTGTAATGTAACGTTCATGCATGTAATCTATTTTCCAAGACTTCAAAACTGATAGGTCGTTCAGGACTTGACTCCTTGTAATAATGCCAATGTATTAAAATAATGCACTGACTTTGGGAATCTAGGTTCGGGGCATTATAGCTGGTAATAAACAATAATTTGTATAGAATACCTATATTTAAAAATAATTATATTAAATTAGTATAAATGTTTATAAATGAGTTTAGATTAGTATAAAAGATTAAAAATTCATATAAATAACTATAAAATAATTCAAAATTTTTATAAATTTCTAGATAAGAGGATTTAATTACATTATTTTTTTGGATAGTGTTTATCTTATATCTAATTATACAAAATAAGTAAGTATTTGATATTTTTTAGAAAAATATTGAATAAGGATGTTCACAATAGTCATTATTAGATGATCGTACTTAGATAAATCAACTTGGGAATACAAACAGTTCTGGTCTAAGTCATGTATATATTGAAGGTTTTCAATATTTCTTATATTTGCATCATCATAACCCAAATAGTTTTTTCCAAAGGGAAAATTAAGTGTCTTTGTAAAAAATGAGCCCTGGGGAGGTATGATACATTTGAAAACATTGGCAGTCATTTATTTCATTTTGGTTTTCAACCTGATTATATTTTTTGGTATCAACATGGTGAACCCAGTTCCCGAGAAGATACTAATAATTTGGTTCTAGATCCATCACAGTTTCATAATTTAGTATATGATGTGGTGTGTTCATATTTTCAACAAACCAAAACTCAGGATGATGTTTATTTAACTCATGAGCTGGAACCTTCTCATTTATTTGAGTTATTAAGGTTTTTTGAGGTTTCCTTATATCATGGTTTAAAGATAAGAAATTTAGAAGCTGTTTCTAAATTTATATCTATTATATTTGATATTGGAAAGTCACATAGTTGTTTTGATCATATATTCACTTTGATAAAAACACTATAACCTGGTTGAAATGTGTTGCCTTCAAATTTCTATGAGAGCAAGATACTAGTTTGTAATCTGGGTCTTGGTCATCAGAAGAATCATGCATGTTCAAATGACTGTGTCTTATATTATGGTGAAAATGATTCATTGTATAGTTTTCCTAGATGAGTAAAATCATGGTATAAAGAAGCTCAATTAAGGAATCCTAGATTTATTCCTATAAAACAATTGAGATATTTCCCTCTCACACCCAGATTACAGTATCTATTTATGTCTAAAAACATAGCATCATTAATGTCATGGTAAAAAAACATAATTTCAACTAGTAAAAGCATAAATCATCCCTCTGATGGTGATTCATGGAAAACATTTGGCAAAATACATCCATCTTTTTCTTTAGATTCCTAAAACGTGAAATTGGGTCTTTCGACTGGCTGTTTCTATCCATTTTTTTCTTATGGTAGTCAGTATTCATGTTGGTATATCTTTATAATTCCATATACTTTACCTCCATTGATATTGATGAAGGAGAAATATATCTTTTTGACCTTATTAATTCCAGGTCATTCGAAAATAAATATTGATATTTATTTGAAACCATTGATTTATGAGTTAAATTTATTGTGGAGTAATGGTGTTAGTACATATGATGTTACTAGTAAACAAAACATCATACTAAAAGATTCATTGATTTGGATAATTAGTGACTTGCATGAATATGGCATGTTATCTTCTTAGAGTAAACATGGTCCAAAATCATGTATGTACTGTATGATAGACATCATATAATTTATGATCGTCAGTGGAAAAAAACCTTGTTTTTTCAACTGTCATCGTTAATTTCTTCCAACCAATCATCCTTTTCAAAGAAACAAATATCATTTCAGAAAAGGAACAATTGATAAATATGGGCATAAAAAATGATATTAGGTATAGAGTTAAAATAAATTGTCTCTTCATTACCACCCAGCATATTTGGACCAACAATAAACCAAAAAAATTGATGGGATGGGAAAAGAGCACAATTTGATAAAATGAATCATTATTTAGGATATGCCATATTGGTTTAATTAGTTATTCCATCACATGTTGGATATGATGCATATTTAGAAGAACAATTTTGATAATTTATTTCATACAGTTTTTGATTCACCACGTAATTTCATAGAAAATGAAAAGGCATAATTAGATCATTCCCAATCATAATATATGTTAGAACTTAAACTATTTGAAAATATCAGATCACAGAAGATAATTAAGCCAAAAATGCATATATACTTTAAAAAGAGAGTTTCTTATTATTTTTTCAATGGATTGACGATTTGAAACTTTTAAATAGTTTTGCTTCCAATTTGGGAAGATGTGTTAGAAATGGTCATATTACTAGATTGAAAAGTCATGAATATCAGGTTTTAATGGAAGGACTTATACCAATTAGATTAATATTTTTGTAAAATCCTATTGTTTTTAATGTTATAATAGACATATAATATATTTTTCCGGACATTTTTTTCATCTATAATAGAGTAAGATTCAATATGAAAACTGTAAGAAGATGATATTTTAAATTTATGTAAACAGGAAAAAAACTCCCAACTAGGTTTTTTTGACTCAATGGAAAATTTGATATTGAAGTTTCCAAATGAAACAAAATGTGGAGGTACAGTACAGTTCTGATGGATGCTCCCATTTCATAGAAGCCTGCAGGAATTGTAAAAAAAAGTATGTAACAAATAATCAGTTGAAGGCTCGGTTGTAGAAGATTATTTTCAAGAGGAAAATTCATTTTTTTCTGCTCTCATTATATTCAATAAGAATATAATCAAAAAAAATTTGTGTGTGTCGTAATGAGGGAAATGTTGATGATGAAATTAGAAATAAATTATTAGTTTTTGATCAGTCCGAACATGGATTCAAAGGAGTTCATAAACGATGACTTTCAGATGATGAACATCACATAGCTCATACATATATTCTGCTCAGCTATGAAGAAATGAAAATATTTGTACTCTTAATTATTTGATCACTTATTCAATAATTTTTTAATTGTACATTAAATATATTTTATTTATTGGTTATATGTTAATCATATCAAGATACAGTTCCCACAAATTACAACAGCTTCTCTTGAACAACATCCTCAAAAAATATTATCCTACTGGTTTCAAAAACTGGTAAGAGAAATTATTTTTTATGCCACATAAAAAAATCATTTTAATACTTATTATAGTGATAATTGTATTAAAATGTTTTAGGTACTTGAACATGTTGATAAAATTGATAATCAACTTTTCTTATTGAGTAACCCGCCATAAAAAATTGTTAAATATTATAATTCATATGTGGTTAATGGTTTTTGATTTCATACACATACATATGGGGAATAAATATATAATGAATAGTGGTGTTTTCTAAAGAGTTTCTCATCATAGAGAAACTGAAGGTGACTTTTATATCATGTAGGAAGAAATCATTGAACTGTGTTATTTGGGACAAAATTCCATAATGTTGTTTAAATGTCAGTTCTTGAATACCAAAAGAGTATTCCATTTTCATATAATCCATGGAATCATTGATATTAAATATAAAATTATTCTTGTAGTAAATGAACTATTTTTAATGCCTCATCAGACACATATAATTTATTATGAAAATTATTATTCTACTTCAAGGGTGTTGGATGACTTCTGGAGAAAAATAAAAATTAAACCTTGAGAGAATCAGTTTACTGAAAGTGAATGTGGTTCCACTGAAGTGCAAGGAATTGAAATTTTCAAGAGGATACTCTGAATCCATTTTTTTCACAAAGAGATATGAATATCATTGATGACACCCCACAGTTAAGGGCTGATGATGATGATGAAGTTAATAATGTTACAACTGAATTTGAAATGATAGGAGATGATGAAACTGAAACTAATATGGAAATTGATGATGCTGAGGAGGTATATTAAGACATTGACATCGAAATCTATGAATAGGAGGATGAAGATGGACCTTGAGATAGTTAAATACTTGTCACAATCAAATATAATATATAACTATATATAATAGTTGTTTTCAAATATTCACTAATGATAATCATTTTTTGTTTCAATGGAGAAGGATCTGTATCATCTATTGCAGGAGGCTGATACACCTTTGGACGAGTAGAATATTAGATCATCTGAACCTTAGACTATTCGTGGATCAGGTGGCACTCAGAGGGGATGTGGTCTTGCCTGATAGATGATTCCTGACGCTATCCCTGAGTGACATCCACATATTGGGTTCGATCCATGAACACAGAGGTGTGTTTACATATGTATTTTAGTTAGTTTTCATCAATTTATTTATATTCTAATTGTTTGATTAATTTTTATTTTTTCCACATTCTTATGCATATAGCTGTTGGAAAGGGGTGAAATATATTGGGAAATTATGTTTTTGATGCATGGGTGTCATGGGGTCATATTCCCATTACTGTACAACACCGAAAGTTTGAGCATTGGCTGGTATGTAAATAAATAATATTTATTTTTGAAATAAATTTAATTAATAACATGATATAATAAATTATTCGTAGTCTTTATATTATCCCATTGACAAGAGCATGCGTGAGGCTATTTGGAAGTCATTACAGGGAGCTATGTGTCCACACTGCGCTCATTTTTTGAACAATTTGAAATTTAAATCAATGGAGAAAGGATTGATGGAGGATGATTAGTCATGTTTCATCCACAGACCTGATTATATTTCATCTCATGTTTTGGATGGATTATGTACACACTGTTTGAGTAGGCAGTTTCAGAGTAGATCATTAGTATGTTGGAAAAATCAGGGGAAACATGAGGTGAAAAATCGAGCTGTTAGTTATAAATTCAGTATGCATAGGGGGAATATGGTAATTAAATTTTATTAAAAAATGTATAAACCTTTAAATGTAAACAGTTTAGTTTATATTCATATAGGCAATCACATAGCCCAATATTATGGAGTATGAAATTTATTGGAGGAAGTATAATGATCCAACCACTAGAGATATTAGAGGTTCTCACTAGCATGAGATTTTGGTCAGTAAAATTTCTTTTTGAGTTTTATATTTATTTACAAATAATATTTTAACTATTTTAATTTTAAATTTAAATTAAAGGATTTATATGAGGGAAATATATCTCAAACACATAGTGAGAGTCAGGAAGAGACTGAAGGTCAGGCTAGTGCCCACCAATTTGATGTGGAAAAAGGATAATGGTGACCCAATATGACTTTGAAAAAGGCCGAGTTGTTGGAATTATCTCTCGATTGACCCTTCGGGGTTTTTATGGCCCCACTGTGATGTTGGAGTCCAGCTTAAGAGGAGGTCGCAGAGTGTCAACATCATCTTATACCCAGTATGAAGAGTAGCTACGATCTTAGAGTGGGCTTATTGAAACTATACGTAGGGACAAGGAGGAGATGTGTGAGTGGCAGTATCAACTACATAAAGAGTTTCCAAAACAACTATCAGATATGGAAGATGATATGTGTCAATGGAGGCATTAGCATGAGAAGGAGAATATGGAGTACATGTGATGTCTGACTCGCTGTTTAGAAATGTAGTTTCCTCCACTATCTCCCACATCTCCTCTAGACAACCCTCCCACACAGCGTTCCATTTTTATTTTATAATGAAACATTTCAATGTATTTTCTTTGTAATAGTAACTATTAAAATTTCTAAATAGTGTGTTTTTTATATTTTCTCAAATATTACAGTTTTTATTATATATTTAATTTTTTTATTAAATCTTGTATTTTATTAATTATGATTTTTTATATTTTATAAAATACTATGTTTATTATTATATTATTAATTTTAATATTAATATTTCATTAATATTGATAATAATATAATAATAATATTTAATTATTTTATCATTAATTTTTTTATGAATATGAATATTATTATTGCATTTATAATAATGATATTATTATTAATATTATTATTATTTTATAAATAATTTAATTATACGAATATTGATATGATGATTTCATTTATATTAATGTTAAATTATTATTAATATTAATATTATTTTATTTTATTTTATTTTATTTTTTCAACTATTTGGGATGGTCCCATCGGACATATAAATTATGACAGTCCGTCAAAAAAGTGTTTATTTTTTTGTTTTTTCAACAATATTTGAGATGGCCCTTCATAAAAAAGTTTTTTAAAAAAATCTAGAAATTAGTTTGTGATGTGAAGCCGACCCATCCCAATACAGTTTTTCAAAAAATTTATCTGAATCTATTTGCGATGGTGCCACTACCCGTCACAAAAAATATTAATTTGTGATGGATTTTCAAAAAAGGTAATATTTGTGAACCCTTTTCCACAATGGACCATTTATGAAGGGAACCTGTTGTAAATGTAATGTTCCAAAAAAACTCTTTTTCCAGTAGTGACCAACAAAAAAAAATTAGATTGATGTATAACCTAATACAATAGATCTAGTTTCAAGATCATAGGTTGAGACGAACATGGCCTTGACAACAAGAAATTTTGATACAGTGTAAACTAAAGTAGTCGAATATAATGAATAAACCCTCAAAAAAATATGACATAGATAAAAAATACTTGCTCATCTAAAACCATCATGAAGAACACTATTCGTAAAAAAATATTTTGGTTTTGAAATAAGGGTTTATTTGGAAGGAAATAAGAGTTTTTGATTGATGTCTATATAATTGGAGATAGAAATCCAAATGAAGGTGGAGGGGGAATGTGGAAACCTTTATGAGAGACATGGAAGAGTGATGAGAAAGGAAGGGGAATCTAGAGAAGCAAGAGTGCTAATCGTTGAAGAAGTTCACTAGAAACCATAAGAGAGGGTGATTTTGAGAGTGAGATAACAACCAGGGGATTGGGTCTCCATCATAGAGACTCAGCCACAATAGGTATCCATAAAATAATAATCAAAATACATAATTTAAATATTTACCAATTTAATGGTATATTATGTCTATCTAGGTGAATATAAATAATCAACATAGAAACTATATGATATTCTCTAGATCCAAGTTGGATCATGTAGAAACACCGAAGAGGCAGTGAATTAGGTGTGACTAAACTATTTTTCTAAAAAATTAGTTATTCTTTTATTTCTTATAACCCCATTGGTTATAAAAATTTTCACCTATTAGTATATACATTGATCACTTGTAGTTTACCCAATCATAAACCTATATAAAATGAAAATACTAACAGTAAATTTGGAACATTCTTTTTACAAGGTTCAATCGCAATATTGGAAACCTACTCATTACCAAGTTCAACTCCCATTAAGACATGAATTATATAATAATAACATTATTATAAATTACATTGGTTTTTCCATTGATTATCCTATAACCTATCATTACATATTATATAGGCATGTGATCAAAATATTACCCAAGTTTCCCACCATCAATATATTACACAAGTGAAGGGATATTTATAGTGTATCCCACCATCTTCAAACTGGAAACACACCAAATTTTATTAAAAGAAATTAATTTACACTCTTTATATAGATCATTAGGCTATCTAGGTATGTTTCTTAATCCATGAAAAGTGATATACTCACTCAAAAAAGTCTCTATGACTTCCTAAATGTCCTAAAAATATCACATGAAACTCGGCCTCTCTTCACTCTACAACACTCATATTCTCTATAGAAAACTTTTTGCTGTCTATATCTATAGACAAAAATCAAGAATATAAACCGATTAGATATCATTCATGATGAATATATATAAATAAATTCTTATATCATCATTTTTTTCGATATAACATACTAAAAATATAGATTGTATTATTTCTCAATGACACCATTTTTTTCTTCTACCTCAACTAAATCCATATTATAGAATCAACTAGGTTCACTCCTCCTCCATATTTTATTCTCTTGAAATAAAATAGATATCATAGTATTTAAACAATCTATACATCCTCTCTACAACATGAAACATGTTAATAATAATAATAATATTAATATTATTATTCTCCCATAAAGAGGTCTTGTTCTATAATATTCTTGTTATCTTCTCCTTTGAGAGAATGTTCTTATTATGTGTATTCTCAATCAAACTACCTGTTCAATAGTTAATCATTATACATTCTTATTTTCCTGCACATAAATTTTCCTAATCTCACATTCATAGAAAACTAAATTATGTTACTTCTCTCATAACCTATATCCATATATATCGTATATGGATAATATTTCACTCCAAACTAAAAATTTCATTGATAAGATATCTATTTTTTCCACAAAAAACTATTTTTCAGATAAGAAGATATTCCAAAAATACCCTTTATTATTACTACTCATATGACCTAATAAATCAATAATTTATTCTTCATGTAATCTTGAATTCTTCCTCCTAGAAATATCCTACAGAATAAACACTTCAGTCATTATAGATGAATAAGGAATACAAAAATGAATATCTATAATAGAATGGAATTTTCTTATAGATTCAAGTTGAATTTGTACACATTAGAAATAGATCATTAAAAACATAATCTTACTAATTTTTAGGTTGAATAAAAAATAATACTTTTTGATATTTTAATAACAATGAATGAACAACACAAGAATCACCTGAATTACCATTTCTACATTTATCAACTCTAGGGGTCCTTTTATTTTTGGCAACATATTTAGTTTCTGAATTTCTTCCTACCTTTTCCTTCTTCTCACTCAAGTATCTCCCATATCAATTGTTTAATCTGTACAGAATATCCCAATCATTGACTCAAATTCATATTCATTATTCTAAAAAATACATGAAATTTACTATTTCATTATGAAAGACTATGATCCTCATCAAACCAATATTTTTTCATAAATATTAATAGAATCATGATATTTAGAACATGAAATCAAAATATAAAATTTTCAAATGTTCATTTCATTAAAATTTTAAATTTTTTAAACTCGATATCATAATTTTTATTGGAAATAAAATTTTATCATTGTGTTGATTTTATTATCTAAAGATTGAAGATCATTTTCACATATTTTTCCTTGGTTTGAATCACACACCTTACTGTTTTATTGTGAAGTTAATGAATCTTCAGAACACAATTATAATCATGATAATAAAATTATTTATTCTAATATTTCATATTGAAACTCATTTTTTCATTTGGTAGAATTTCATATTTTCTATAAGGAATAGTGATTACCTATATAGTCGTGATGATTATACATAGGTACATGATGTTTACATAGATAGAAATCATGGATACATAGACAAATTGATCATTATATAGAACTACATGTTGATTAGGTAGCTCTACCTAATGGTTGTGTTAGAAATATTCCATATATACACCATACTAGACAATTATCACATAATAGAAGGATGATGGTTACACAGATTCAGAATGAATTTGACACATTCAGTACTTTTCCAATTTTATATTAGGTGTAGACTGAGAAAATTATTATGTACACTTGGGAGATGATGATTATATAGAACATTTAATTATCCACTTTTCATATTTACTTCAAAGGAATTAAAAAAATTACAAATTCAACTTTATCATTCTCAATCGTTAATTTAAGAGTGTATAAATCCTGAGTATAGTAATCTTCACTAATAGTATTTATTTTATGGTTTCTTCACTTATCATGAAGATAAATCTCCCATTAAGTCAATATTTTTTCGTTATGATTAATACCTCACAAGATATACATAGTATTTATCACCATCCAACTATTCCAAACTATTATAGATAGTACTCCACAACCTTGGAACATGGATTGAATCTCCCATCATTAAATTTATAGTGTGTTTCCTACTAAGTAACCAACTTCATTATTCCTTACCCAACTATATGTAAAACATTACCACTTAATTTTGAAAATGTGATTGCTTCTCTTTAGAATATATAATAAAAATTACCCCATTCTCCATGAACACACCTATAGTTACATCATATTGATAGAAAATACAATAAAACATTCTCTAAAACCAAGGGGAATTCATATATAAAATGTAATTGAATTTACCTTTATCAAAGGATTTATAATAAAATAATTAATTGGGGTAATTTCATGGTTCATGGATATCAATATCAATTTTACATTAACAATATATTCAAATTCATGGTTATATTTCATAAATATCATTTTAATCCTCAAAAGCATATCCTCTGGGAGTGTCAAACCAAGTGCACTATTTATTTCTCACAAAGTGAAGATCAAGTTAACATATAAATAAACAATTTTAGGGTCATTATCTCTAGGTCCATATATACCAACTCTTGAATCTACATATAGTGTCTAATCGTGTATACCATTTCTATAGAACCACACACTCATTATATGAGCAATATTTTATTATATTTCAGATTTATTATAATGGATTATGAGGGTATTATAATGAGATATAATGATTATAACTATTTGATAATATGAAATTGAATTAAAAAAACTAAGTATAATGAAATTCAATATTGAAATGACAGTGAATTGGATAGGGTTACATAAACAAAGGATAATAAGGGTTTAAGGATCCTTGCATCTACATAATATCACCATTGAAAAAGAAATATCAATATGGTATAAGTAATATTTCTTATAAACATATAAAATGGATGATAATACAACATAATTAAAAATGGACATATATGAAATATTATTAAAATTATATCGTAACTAAATTATTTCAATTGATAATTAATAGAGGAGGATTGTGAACCATTACCTTGAAATGTTGCTTCTAAAAGAATGGGAAGATCACAATAGAACCTTATAATATTCATACATAGAATATTGGGATAAAAAAAAGAATATCACTACTTAATATTTTTGACTGAAGTGGAATGGATGGATGGGTGAATATTTATAGTGAATGAGGGGGTTTTGTTTGTTAATTTCCTTGCATGGGCCTTAGACCCTAGGTTAATTAAATAAAATAAAATGATCATCCTTACCGTGATTTTATCCCAAGGAATTTTACTTCTAGTAGAGATCATTTTTGTTGAAATATTTAATAACTAAAATAATTTAAATTATATATTTTTTCAATGGAAAATATTCTTATTCATAAAGAATTGTTTTGAAAGTCATTAAAATATACTTTATATTTTATAAGATTATTTATAGGATCAGATTTTATTGGATTAAAATATTTATTTTAATGAATAAACCCAATTTTTGAGAAATCATTTATATTAATCATTAAATCAATATAAATCCATTATTATGTCCAAATACATAACGTATCCTCATACAATATTTTAATTTTTACCAAAAAAATATGATTCCCTCCAAAAATTATAATAAATTCATCATTAGGTAATTTTTATGTCTTGATTGCAAATTTAAGGTTCATTTTAGGGAAATAATTATATATATATTTCATGTTTAATTATTAAACTAAAACACCTATTTATTTCAAAATCAAACATTTGTTTTATAAAATTCAAAAAAATTTCTTATTTTTTATTCTGAGATGTATATGTGTAATTATCTTATTTTTCATCTTTATATAAGTATATATATAAATATATATATATTATTACCAAATTAATTTATCATAGTAGTTTTATATTGGAATATAAAAGTAAATTCGAAAATTTCTTGTGTATTATAATGTGTCATACCACTCCAATGTGATAATAGTATTTGTGTTGTGACTTAATTTTTTGGATGAAATTTTTCTTTACTATCATCGAATCTTGGGTGTCACATTATCCTGACCTAAATAACATCATAGGTAAAATATTACATGTACATAAATATATGGAAAACTGAGGGAAATTATTCCTCATTGATTCCTTAGACACCCTTTCTACTTCTTCAAACATTTGATTCTTCTAAATAATATTTAGTTGTTAGGTTTTCAAATTCCATAACACTCTCTTTATTGTTTCAAAAATATGGAAAATGTCTTCGTTATATGTAAGGTCATGTTACACTATATTTCATTAGTTGTTAGTACATGGGTGGGTTTTGACATATAATTTCATAATAATTAAACATAGAATACACCATGAAATTTAGAGAGGATGGGTGGGAAACACAAATGATAATATACTTCATTAATTCTATTTATATTCTCAAAAATCCCAGTATACCTTGAACATAGCCTCTCTTTCATACCAAACCATATAAATCCCTTCCATTGTGATACATTTAATAAGGTATAACCTCTAACATGGAATTCCAATTACTTCATTCGATTAATAGAATAGAATGTTTGTTTACCTCGAGTTATCTTGATACGATTCAAGATAGATCTTAGGTTTTAGTTTTTTCTTCAATTATTAATAGAAAAACTACCCTCTTTTTCCAAACTTCATCCCAATCGGTTGGGGTACAAGATATTTTTCTATATAGCTGCTCATACAATTCTATTTTAATTCTAGAATGTATTATATTATTGACCCTGAATTTAACTATAGGAATGTAGTGGTACCATTTAACTTAGAATTAATGTGAGTCTAAACTCAACATGCACTTTATGGTTGTATGGTCCTATTAGACTACCCATAGATTTGAGGAAGAAAGGCATTGCTCAAATGTAACCTGGTGTTCAAATCCTTTGGAATAATTCTTCAAAATTTTGATTTGAAATGATTTATATGACTATATATATTGATCAAAGTGCACCCAGAAGTCTTAAATATTCATTGATATGGATACATGTAAGAAGTTCAAGGTGGTTGATCCTTAATTATTTCTAATAATTTAAAATACATGGTAATTGGAATCATAATTACCCATACAGCCCATAGTTTTAATTTCATGCTTCATTTTTTCCCGCGGAAGTAATATTTCTCATCCCTAGACATTATTGTACTACATGGGTTTATAGGGAATATTGGGATTTGAGATTCATTTATTAATTGACTCATTAAATCTATTATCGATAGTAAAAATATTATTTTTACAAACATCAACAAACTATCATCATACATGAAATCTATCAATCTCCAATCTTTCATGGATTTGAATTTTTTGTAAACAAATTTCATCTTATTGAGACTTATTTATCTTCTCTATCAAATATTGTAGTGGAATTACTTAAAAAATAAATGATTCCTCTATTTCCTTAATAATTTACATATCCATCTTTATTAAATCCATTAATATAGGATAATTATCCATCCTCATCCCGGATATAACTCCATTATCATTCTTCATTAATTCAAAAACCACTTTTTTTCTTCCCAGGTTAGTAGAATATTTCATAATCGTATTCATTGAGTAGTTCCATCCACCTATATTTTCTCATTTTGAGTAATTTCCTGGAGAATATATAACAAATATTTTTGGTTTATATACATGTAAACCATATCCTGAACAATATGTTATCTCAATAGTTTCAATTTAAGGATTAGTGTTAGTATATAATGATCATTATTTGGATTGTTTGGTTCATGGTTCTTTATTGAAATTTATAAATATGCAAAAACTCAACCATTTTTTATAAGGAAAAACCATATTAATTTAATATATAAATCACAATATATAAAAAAATCTTTCATTTCTCTATGGTAATGTAAATATAAAAAAATTGATTAATATTTTATTTAATTCCATAATGCTTTCTTCACATTCCTTTAGCTTTGTGAATTTGAACTATTTATGTGTTTTGTTGGTTAACATAATAACTAATTGTAAAAGAATCTTGATAAATAACCAATAATAACAAAATAAAACAATAAAACTATGTATCTTAGTTATATTTATCTGTGTTGGAAATTATTTAACAAAAATTATCTTCAAGTGTTTTACTGATATTCCTTCTTTAGAGACGATATGGATAAAAAAAGGAAGTTGTTGAATCCATAATTCACACTTAAAGAATTTTCTATTTAGATACTTATCCCATAGAGTCTGAAGTAAAATATATAAATGGTCTTTATGTTGTTAATAGAACATGGATGATATCAAGATACCATTAATAATGAGCACAAAACATTTACCAAGATAATCATTGAATGATTCATTTGTTAGATATACAAAGATTGAGGCTTAATTTGTGAACACAAAAGGAATTACAATGAACAACTAATAACTGTACATTAAACAAAAATCAATTGAGGACACTATTTGTTTACATTAATGGAAATAAATTTATCAATAATCGATAAAAAACTCATAGAACCATCTTTATTTATGAAAAATAATACTGGTTCTCATAAAGGTGAAACTATAGTGAATATAAATCCCATATCACATAACTCTTGCATTTTTTTCCCAAAATTACTCCACTTAAACCAGATACATTCAATAGGGAGGCTTAGATATTGGTTTTTCATCAGGGAAAAGGTCAATAGAGAAATAAATTTCATGTTTAGGTGTATATCTGAGTATTCACATGTGAAATATATCAATATAACCCCATTTTATAGATATATTCATTATTTATATGATATCATATTTGTTAATTATTTTATCTTTTCCAATAATTTCAATAAGTTGAGCCGATGTTGGTGGTTCTAAAAAATACTTGGGCAATGAAGTATCTCTTCACATGCGCCAATAATTTTTTTAATATTATAAAATCCGGTTTAAGGGTGTCTAATGCCCAACATACTATGATAATCCAATTCAAGATAACCAAAACAACAAACAACACAAAAAACCCAGATTTAAACATCATAATATCCATAGTCATCCTCGTATCCCATACAAGATTCGTCTTCTCTAGTAGCTGATTCCCATTCCGGATTTCTCCAAAAAATTTCACTTTGAACTCGATTTTTAAGCAGATCCAGATTAGTCATAACTGATGATTCCTTCTTAACCCCACTTCCCTTTTCAACTGGAATAACCACATGGCTATTCCTTTTGGAACCAGACCTTGTCCGCATTGGAATTGGGAGATATGAGTAGTCTTTCCTTGGCCTCCTTGTTGAGGATGCAGATGAAGGTCTATCAGCTGGAGACCCCTTCTAGTTCCCATTTTTAACAATATCACTAAATGAGAGGCCGTCAGGGGTACTCCAGTTCTCCTTTCCACCCATAGATCTCTCCATTCCAACCCCAGACCATTTCTTCAACCCTGCCTCCTAATGTCCAGAAAAGTCACTGAACCTCTGATCTGAAGGATTACTTTCCATCAAGGGTTGGCGCCCATCCTATAGGGGAAATTCCTCCCCAGCCCTGAAATCTTCCTCCTTCCCCTTACACTCAAACATAAGGGCCTCGAGAGTCTTATCCCCCCAACCAATTCCATAGAAATAACCTGCTCATCATTCTCTTCCACAGATAGTGAAAATATTTCCTACCCCGTGTTATCCACCTGCCTATCCTCCACAATAACAGCATCACCCTCACCCCCTGTAATGACCTCCCCATCCAGACCCTCAGCCAAATTATTCTATCTAAGGATTTCAAACTTGTTATTCAAATACATAAATGGTTTAGCCTGAGGATCCATACTTTTAGCCTCCCTCGGTCTGGCTGTATTAACAACCTCCACAAAACTGCAGCTCCGATCCTTTTCAACATGTTCTGGACCCGCAGTATTAGAAGATCGAACATCCCTCTCCTTATCCAAATCCATCTCAATGCTGGTATTGCCAAATGTTTGACCTTCCTAAATAATAATAACACGACATCCAGAGGTGAGGTCCTCCCCAACTGATGCATTCTACTGCAAACCCCTTCTTCCTTCAGCTAACCCCTTCTTCGACAAATCCAGGACCACCCTCATATCTTTTCCCAGTTCATTGTTCCTTGTACCCTCCTCAGTGCCCATCCTAGTATCCTTCCCACTGTAACAATCCCCCCTCGCTTGGAAAACATCAATTGAATGTCCCAAGCGCTTGCAAAAACCACAAAATTCAGTCCAAATTTCATAGACAACCATCGATTTTCATCTATACTCATCCCCTATCGTAATCCAAATATAATCAAATGGGATGCACGATGCATCCATTTCAACACACAACTGGGGGTTTACTGGATGGAAAAACGCCTCTGTTCGACAACCAGAACATAGGTATCTACCTACCATGTTACCCAATAAAAGAATAACAGTAGGGTTTTGAAACGGTAAATGTAGTTATGAAAAACTTACCCAAACAACGATGGAAGGTGAATCTCGGTTCATATGGTGATCAAAAGACCAGCGTAGAAGCATAAATGATTTCCTTTGAATATGCGAGGTGACATAGTCCAAGACTGAATGAGATCTGACTCTAACTTGAATATAATCCTAATTTTCTTACTATCCAGTAAACCCACAACCACTCATTCGCAAAGATCCCACGAACCAAAAACAAATCAATCGAAGTCATCCACTGAAGGTCTTCTGTTCTTGAAATGACCCACCAGGGTGATATTTAGAAAGGATGAAGACTCTGTGAACTCAGATAATGCGAGAGGAAGATTCGGTGCTCCATCAATTTGGTCAGGCACCTTAGGGTTAATCGAAGCTTTAAGAAAGGGGGAAGAAAAATGGATTCTATCCCAACATCAGTGATTATAATATCCTTCACATGATGTTAAATTATTGTATTATACTATGATATATAATCCAACACAAGGGTTATATAAAAATCAATATTATTTATCAACCCCATGTTTTCAATTAACGAACCTCCATAAATTTAAATAGAAGCCAACCAATATACTTTCATTTCTATAAGATTTCTACTAGGGGTACTAACTAATATCTCCTTTGTTAATGTATGAGAGAATGATTAAATGATCATACAAGTCTTTCAGCATACAAAAGAGTTCATATATCTAGAATAAAATAAGTTTTTATCTGATAATGAGTTTATGATCAAAGTACCAACTATAACATCATTTGGGACACCAACTTCTATTATATGCATTACAAATACCAAACCATTATAGCTTAGAAACTTCTAGGATATATTCAATTAATTATTAATATATTTATTTGAATAGTGTCCCATATACTTAAAATTGAATCATTTGATATTAGTGGCTTATTTATTTCCCTTTCACTAGTGATCGTTATGGATTTTATCTCCACACTTTTATAAAATCTATATTGTTTTTAAGAAATCCCTAGGTATTTTCTTCCTATAGTTATTATATGTTAGTTATACCATAGTTCCTTAATTTTCCTTTTTTAAATTTCCTTCAACATGAAACATAGATAGCCATGACTTCTCTTTTCTTCCTTTGAATGTTATGGTCTTTGATAAATCATTCTCATTCTTCATGGAACTTATCACTAAACCCACATATGAGGAAAATGTTTGAGATAATATATCACTTGAATATGATTCAAACCATTAAAGATGTAATCAATATTTCCATTTAGATTAGAAAATTAATCAATATATTGATATCCAAATATTTAAATTTATCCTCAAACCCATTAACATATTCCTAATCCATTGAATGATATTTAAGAATTTGATTTCCATGTAAACACATTGATCATGAGGAATGTACTTCTTAAAGAATATATCCATAAAATCATTTCTTCTATATTATGTATCTCATCTTACGTTTTGGTTTTCTGAATTAAATACTACCATTGATCTACATCTCCTCTTAGATGGTATGTAACCCAAAGTATTGATGATACTTTTTTCAGATATTAATGGGTTAATGGTTTCATTAAATGATGAAGGGTCTACCTCATAAATTAGTGCAACATTGTTATACCATATTGTGGAGAAATATGTTATTACAAAAAGAAAGGTTATTGGTCATAACCTGAGTCAAATACCCTAATATAGTTATAATTAGCTTGGATCAATCAATATGTTCGTTGAATTTCTCAAGAGGGAAAATCATATGTTGAATATTGGTGTTGATGTATTTTTCATTCTTTTAATTATGGTTTATTTCTATAAAAGGGACTATAATTAATTAATTCATGAATAAAAAATTAATTATAAATAATATTACCAAATTCCTATATAATTATTTTAAATTCATGTCATGTAATCTAGAAAAATATCCAAAATATCTGTGGGATTTTTTAGGTATTTATGTTCAATAAATGTGTTATTTAAAATCTAATTTTTTGGATTTCAACTAAACCTGATATATTAGAAACTATATCACCCTAAATATAAGAACTCAGAGATGGTTGTTATTTTATAAAAATACTATAGAATATATAACCCAAAATACATAGGATCCTATAGTTTGGAATTCACAATGAACTAGTTATATAAATGGAAATAAAATTAAATTGAAAATATAAGCTAAATCAATGGGATACAGGAAAAAATTTATATTAATCCTTCAAAATCCAGAAGACAAATACAACAATCTTCCTATTTTCTAAGGTAAAAAACATAAAATATAAAGTGGAAAGCTTATATGCTTGGTAAAGGGTATTATACAATGAATCAAATAATATGTAAGAATGGTATCAATAATTTGATGGGAATGAATAAATTCCATATATAATGGAGTTGTCATCATAGTATATACATGGATTACATTATAATAACTAAATTTTTGGTTAAGACTAACATATCTCATTGTGATTAAATGCCTAATGAAAACCACTATAAACATAAATCCAATTCCATGTTCCAAGACACTATAAATAAATGGGAAAGGATTATACAAAATACCAGACTATATTGTCTCATGATATCCACCAATTCTTTTAGGGGATATATAATTTTGGGCCCCACACATCATATAACATGTGTAGTCTCCATCATATGAATAGAATAGATTAGACAAACATATCATAATGTTACATAAGGAAACTCAAAAATAAACATGGCTATGTAATCGATTGGTATTCATATAAAAATAAATGGTATACAGAATTTTAGTACATCACCATTCAATATAAAAATATGAATATCTTGGAGAATATCCAATAATAAACATATAAACTACAGAATATTAACCATACAATGGATGGTACCTTTATAAATGGATTGATAATTAAATAATGGTTTAAGGTACTTTCTTAGTTGAGGATATCAATATAAATTAGTTTGTAATGATATACTCAAATAACTTACTATATTTCATAAATATATTGTGATTCATCCAAAGAACATCCCCTAGGATCATTAAACTAGTTATAAAGTTAGGTCTATTTGTTGTGAATCAAATAAATATCGTAGTTAATTCCCAATATAATTTCAGTAGGTTTATTATCTCAATCTATATTTGAGCTAGATAATACAACCACTTGTAGTATCTAGATAGGGATATCACTGCTACGAAACCATGCACTCTTTAATTTACCATATTTTTAGAAGAATTCATATTTATCATAATTTCCATTTATGTTAGTATAATTATAGTGAATGGTTATTTCTCATTTATAAGATGATAATGAGTTTATAATAATGATTCATAGTGACATTACATTTGGAAATGAAAATGAATTACAGATGGTTACATATATAAAGGATAACATGGGACTACAGACCCTAATGTAGAGATAGTACTAGATTCAACAAAGGCTATAATGGGAGAGAATAAGTAATCTATAACTTATAATATATGAAATGTATGGTAATATCAATGAATCTAAATCATAAAAATATATGGAAATGATACACCATGAACTTTTAACATGTATTTTCTATTAAATAAATACTTTGTTGAATAAACTGAATCACACTTAAGATACAATTAAGATGAATCCTGATACATTTTTTTGAGATAAAATATTATAATTAAATCCGATCCTTTTCCAAATACAATGTGAAATATCATGAAGAAAATAATAATATGTGTAAAACATCAAGTAGATAAAAAGATAATAATTAAGGATTGTTTATATAATCATTTATTCTAATTACATATATATTTTTTTAATAATTATTTTAGGTTTTATAATATCAATTAATTGATAAAATTTAATGGTTAAAAGATATTTAACAAATGGAAGGTGATTAAAATATTTTAAAATTAAAGGGGTATTTTTCAAAAAAAAATATTTTTAAATATTTTTTTTATTTTATTACATTAATCAATTTTATGGAATTATTCTAATAAAATGCTTCAATGTACCAAAAAATTTCCAATACTCATTTAATTTGTTATTGATTTGAAATAAAATTAAGAACACTTAATTTTAAAAAACTATCTTTGTATAAAATTTTTTTAATTATATTTAGCATTTAAATTTAAAAGATTAATTTATAAATGTAATAATTCTAACACAATAATATTCGCTTAAATTTTTTAATAAATATTTAAAAATTATCTCAAGGAAAATTTTTGGTATTATTAAAAAAATATTGATTTTGGGATGAATTGTAAGAAAATATTTTTTATGAATACTCTAACGTTTATGAAAACTATTATAATGCTAGTTGATGGTATCAAGAAATATTTCTAAATACTAGAATGATATAACTCTTACCTTATAAAGAATAGTCCATGCTCAATCTAATGTAGCACCCCACCCACCCATAAGAAGGTGAGAAACTCTAATGAAGAAAGAAATTGAAGATGATTTTAATAAAAGATGATCTAATAATAAAATATAACAAACCTATCCATTTTATAATGGTGTCAAATATATCATGATCAAGAACTAAAGAATCCCACATGACCTCATGGTCAATGATCATGGAATAACACCCATTACATTTGAATCATTTTTTACTTACTTTTTCCTAAGGGAACAAAAATATCCATCATGAATCGAATAATATCAGAGCATAATCCCAACACATAAACCAATATAGATGATATAAAATATGAGATGAACCAATATCAAAAAAATCTAAGAATATAATGGAATAAATAATCATGTACCTCTCATAGTAGATGTCAATATTTCAAATTCCACTGGTGTGTACTCTACTACATAAATAAGTCTTGTTTATGCTCTACCATAGTCTTCATTAAATGCATGGTCATACACCTTTTCATGAGAATGATATCCAAAACCCTTATTTATGTGAAATTTAGTTCTTTGGTAAGAGTGGATTCATCTATACTACCTTGGGGTACCCATATATAAAATGACTAAAGATGATTAGATTTTCAATAATGGTGGAATGTCCTAGGTGCCAACATACATTAAACATTATTATAGAAAGTTCTCATACATTTATAGAAAACATGATTATTATATATTAAGGAATCCCTTGAAACTACCACTAACAAAATATTAGTAAGCTTACAATGATTACAATTCTATCAAGATGATTCTATCTCGCTAATTCCCATTAAAACCAATGATCCACATAAACCCATCTTCTATGCTAAGTCTACATTTTCTATAATTTATTTTCAACCACCTCAGGAATGGATGATACAAACAAGAGGATCATCTTTTACTGAATATCATACCTTAATCCCATATCAAACTTCTAATCCTTAAGGTATTAATTAGAAATAAGATCAGGTGACAGTAGAACCAACGTTGTGAAATGCGTCACATACACTATAAATGAATTATCCCCTTAATCAAATTATAAAAATTCATGACTCATTACTACTAAAAATGTTTCAGGATATAATTATTGATTAGAGAAACTATTTAATGAAAATGAGGTAAGGCCCTTATGAAAATTATCTTGCATGATTGTGTCCCAAATTTTTTTTATAGGTTGATCTAAAATGTAAGTAGAGAAACCTACATTTGAGTCCTATAGAGACTTCATGAAATGAAATATCATTTCAATATATTCAAGAAACTATTTAGATTCATGTGTTTATTATTCACCGTGGAAGATATGTGGATTCTACTTGGTAAATTTTAAACAATGATATACTATTCATCATTGGTTTCTAACACTCGTCAGTCCAAAAGTCATTATTTTGTGGATAACTGATTCCAGAATTGAGAAGTATATTGGATTATTTTAAGGTGGAAAATTTATCAATGATTACCCTCTTGTATTAAGAATATATCTTCTTAGAGTTATTATTTAAAAAACACAAAATATAACACTAAATTAGAGATACCATTAAGAATACATATTAAAGACCTTAAATTTTAATAATAAAATTCTTTAATGGATTTTAAGAGTTAAAAATAATGCAATAAAATGATCATTAAAGAAATATAATAACTTAGGTTCATCTAAATAACCCAAAACCATGATTAAATATAGAATAAACCCATGGATACCCATGATAGGTTGGAGTGAGTTACTAATTTGAGCTGGCCTGGTAACCATCCATAATTACTACCAGAGTTTCAATGGTCCTACACTTATCTATTATAATTCATAAATCAAACCCATACAATGTCATAAATCCTCTATCTAGGTATTCCATTTTAAGATATTTTGTAATAAACCAGTATAGGTCAACACGAAATGTCTCCTAAGATAGGTTTCCATATGGTGGAAATCAAAACATGAAACAATCGTACCTCTTGTAAAATGAAAAAATATAAAAGTATTATATAGAAGAAAAGTGTACATAAGCCTGTCACATAAAAACCAGTACAAAAGGATAAACTCAAATAATAGAACATAATCAAGACTTAGTCCAAAACTACATCTCTAAGTGAAATTTAAAAACCACTATCCCATCTCACCATAAAAGATACATCAACTAAATGCATATATAGAGCTACAAGACACCTTACCATTTTATTATATCTTTAAAAACCGAATATATAAATTCAAAAAGGAAAATACTGGATCTGAGCACTAAAGCTATGTTGGATACCTCCAAGAATATATAAAATTTCAATACATATGTATCTATTTCTTATATAGTAAAAAATATTAATAAATCTACTTAATTTTCAATCACATTTTTTAAAACACATGTTTTTTATTTTAAACAATCCATATTCAAATCACAAGAATATGAGTGAAAATATTACTTATAATATACAAGGAAATGATCAAATCATTCAAAAATAAGATGATATTTGTTTGAACATATAAAACCATGATACATAAATGAAACCAAGATAATATAATACAACATGGGAAGAAAATGACAATTGGTTATAATCTAGTATCCAAGAGCACCCAGTCTACGATTTTCCACCCTAAGAAAGATCACCTAGTCCATCTCAAATGGTAACATTAACTTCTTTTAAAGAAAGACATTTATAAACCATTTCATGATCCACCCAAGTTGTAATGTAACCTATCAACCCTAATATATGTATAAAATATTAATATCATAAATAAAACCAATGGAATTTCACAATAACACAATGTGAAATAATGGATAACAACATTATATAGAGACTCTAACCTCAAGTGTAAAGAAATAAGTAATTACTTTGGAACAAGTTATGGGATACAAATTGATTTGATCTTTAAAACCTCATATTTATAAGGAGAAATTCCAGGAATAAGGGATTTAACCTAAGAAACTACAGGATGAGAGAGGAAAACTCAACACCCCATTCTTGTAAAATGCTCCATCTGGAATCTATGCCAAAGAGTGGCGAAGAAAAGAATTAATGGGGAGCAAAAATGCCCATTTATTCTTATAGACACCTCATTAATGTGGAATGTGGTTGCAGTAACTTCCCCAAAAGAACAAAATTTGATCAAGAAATTTAATATTTTGTAACATCCACCCACAATCCCTGGTTCTACCAAACATAGAAAAAAACACGCAAGTGAGTAACCACAAGCATCATCCATAGTATAGCCCCAAAATCCATGCCCTTTTATTTTGGACATGGGATCTATCACATCAATGGTGAATATTTTTGGTCATGGTACATAGAATGGCCATTATAAGGTCGTTATAAAGAACAAATCCTACAATAGGCATGGTCTCTCAAGCTATTTCACGTAGGAAACAAACTAGCACATCACTTCCACGACCATGGTCATGGTCCTGACTACTTTCCTTTGGATTCAAAAACACCACTTTTTAAAACATCATTCACCTTAAAAACACATGAAACTAAAAATAAAATGAAAAGAAAGGGTATATAACATATTTAATATATTGGGGAGTGAAATTCATAAATGACGATGATGCCATAAAAGTTGTGGTATTTATAAAAATCATATATTTACTATTCATCCAAAAATAATCATTTTTTGAGAAATTCCAAAAACTTTCTCTGAAATAATTTTGATACAGTGAATCAAATTTTGGAGTCAATTTTTTTGAGTAAAAATTCTATGATTTATAAATTAAACTTTTAAATGGAAATGTGAAATATAATGATTTTTATAGACAAATCACTTTTAAAACATTAAGAATTCATAATATTATTTCATTTCAATAACTAATTAAATTTGTATTAATCTATTTTTTTATACATTGAAACGTTTTTTTAGAATAATTCCATAAAATTGGTCAATTTACTAAAAGATAAAATTCACAGCACTTTTATAATAGTCCTTTAAAAAATAACCCATTTAATGTTAAGTGATTTTATTCACATCTCATTAAGTTGTTATATTATGAATGTTAAATTTCATGAATTCACTAATATGAAAACCAATTAAATTATTCTTCAAAAAATATTTAAGAATATATGAGACATGTTTTTATAATAATTCATTAATTATTCTCCTTTTATTTACTCAAGGTTTTACTCTTATAGTTTTATTAATGATATTTCACACTATATTATCAAAAAATTTATATTTAATTTTAATATTTTATCTTTATAAAGTTTATCATGATTTATCTTAGTTCAATCTTACGTGTGATTTATTTTATTCAACATATTATTTATTTAATGTAAAATTCACAATAAAATCAGTGGGAGTTAAATATTCATATATTTAAATTATTGTGATTCCCTGTTATTATCATCAATTTAATTTATTATCAATGATATATTACTTATTCTATCAAATTATATCATTTATTTAAGCCATTATTATTTCTATATAAGGTTTTATAATCCCTTCTAATCAATTATTTGTGTAACCTTATCCAATTCATATTCAATTCCACATGAAATGTTATTATGCTTAATTATTATGACTTCATTATCAAATTTTTAATGAGGTATCATCATTACCTCTCATTATACTACCTTAAAAATACATTATAATAAATCTCAAAAATTTATAAATATTAGTAAAATAATGATTTTATGGGTTCATATTAGTAACATTTGTATCTTGATACTACAAGTGAGTTTATGCTCTGGCTGATATATTCATTTTGATAATAACCCTAAAAAAGGTTGATTGGGTATTAACTCAATATTCACTTAATGAAGAATAAGTGGACTTAAATTAACACATGGTTTGATGATATTGGAGGGAATTCTTTGGATGATTCATAAGGATGTTGGGAACTATATTAAATGTTTTCAATATATTGTTATAGAATAATTTATATTTCTATCCTAAAAAAAGTACCCTAAACCATTAGTTCATTATCAATCCTTAGATAAAGGTAATATCTATTATATTGTAAATATACTGTAGTTTGGAATTTGATTATTTTATATTCACCTAGGTAGTCATATTTTTCCATTGAATGGGGAAATTTTGAAATTATGTATACCATTTATTTATATATTGACATCTGTTTATTACTTATCCATTATTATGTATACGTTTCCTTTGGGAACGTAATGATAATTATTGTTTATCTATTATATTCATTGGATGAATGCATTAAACATTTTATATTATGGGTTTTCATGAAATTGTATATCCCCTCGAAGCATTGGTTGTTGTAATGAGACAATCTAGTTAGGTATTTGGTATAATCCTTAGCCAATTATGTACGGTGTCTTGGAACATGACCTTGGAAGAATGTTTTATATGTTTGGAATTATGTATTTGATCACTATGAGATATGTTATTACTCACCATGACTTTATTTATTATGATTTAGTCATCGGTTATGTTATACGCATTGAACTATTTGATATGGAATTTATTTATTTGTAACAAATTATTCATTCTAGGCTTATTTATTATTTCTTTCATTGTATGCTAACCCTTACCAAGAATATAAGATCTATCCTTTATATTTCTTCTCATTTCAATTAGAAACCATTAAGATTTAATGCATGTGTTTTGTGGATATTCAACGATAAATAATAAATTTTTGTATATTCTATTAAGAAACCTCATGTTTTCAAGTTAATTTAATGTTCATTTATATATGTTGTTTTTGTAACTTCAAAAATACATGATATTATTTATTTTATCCAATATATTATATATCATTTTAATAAAATAATCTTCATCTATGTCTTATTAGTTTCAGAGTGTTATTGTTGGTATCAGATCATGTTGAATAGAAACCCAAAGAACAGTATTTAAAAGAACATAATTGAAGAACATAAATAACTAATAAAACCTTAAGAAATTTGGGAAATATTTCTCAATTATGTGAAATTAATATAATTTAAATTTATAGGAATTATATACTACGATTTATAATTCACTGTTTTATTCATGAAATAATTAAGTATATAACATTCTTTAGAAATAAATCTTAATGTAAGGAAAAAATTGTCTACATGAGTAATAAATATAGGGATTTACCTCTAGAGAAATTCAATGAGGTTGGTGTTGGGGCATGGCCCATTATAACTATATTTGGGTAGTTGTCTCATGTTTTTCTCCAAAAAATATACCTATTTGCAACAAAATTTTCCTCCATAATATGGTTTACCAACGTTGGACAAATTTTTAAGGAAAATAACCCCATCATATAATAAAACCATGAACCCAATAATATATGAACAAAGTATCATTGATATATTGAGTTATATATCTTCTAAGAGGATATGTTGACCAATTATGAAATTTCTTAAAAAAACCTATAAGGAAGAGGATATAGATATCATGGAATAATGAATTCTATGGATATAAACATTGAGAATTACTTTCATCATGATCAATGAGTTGACATGGAAAAAACCTCCTAAATTTAATTCAAATAAATAATAAATATTTGTTGATATTGGGGATAAAATTACATGGTTTACAAGAAATTATAAGGATTATATAATTAATCAAAAAAATATTGATTTCTCTTTGATGTGTTTAATCTAAGACTTTGAAGTGGATTTGTCTCTCAAACAATTTCCTCATATGATTGGATAATGACAAGTGCCATCAATAATGATAATGATTTATCAATGAAATTTACATTCCAAATAATAAAAGATATGAAGTGAATGGATGGGTTCCATGTCAAAAGAAATTTGGGAAATTTATATAAAGGTACTGTGGAATTCCCAAAATGTATAACAATAGGATGAAAAACTCCTAGGGATTTCATGAAAATAATATAGTTTACCTACAATTTTATTGATAAAATCCATCAAGATCATAGGTGAAAGGGAAATAATGAATCCACTAATATCAAACGATTCAACTCCAAGTAGATGGGACAATATTCTAATAAATTATTCTAGCATTAATGGATTATTCCCAAGAAGAGGATAAGTGTGAACAATATGGCATATATAATCACAATAGTATAATTTTATGTATTAAATGATTATTTTCTGAGTTCCTTTAGTGGTGGGGATGTGCAAGTAAGGGGCTCTACGTGATATGGTTTCCCCTCACTTCCACTTCCTTAAAATTGGGTTTGTGTGGCGCCACCTCCCTCATGCTAAAAGAATCTATGGCATCAGAACTATGTTGTTGTGGCACCAATATCTTCATTCTCGGTCACCTAAACCATTTTCACTATTGCTGGTCATTCCATTACAAACACCTTTCTTGTTGGATATGGTCTTCTAAGGGGTCACGTAGTCGGTTCGCAGCTGTGTTCCAGCTTCAGCAGCCTGAGGGTGTTGCATCATATTCGGCGTATGCGACAGGTAGTTTGTTTTGGTCTCTACATGTGAATGGAATGGTTGTGAGGGGGTTTATCTTATAGTGGTTCTTCGTTTATATGGGATGGTTATTTTTTTGGATTCAATTTTTTGGTATTCATTCTTGGCTGGGGGTGGGGCTGTGTTTGTTAGACTGTGTGATTTGTGGGTTTGTGACTTGGCTAAGGTTCTATCAAGGGTGTTTTGGATGTGTATTCAGTTCGTGCTGTTTTAAATTGCTATTAGGTTTGGTTTTTTTAATATAATTTGGCAGTGATCCTTTCGATGAATTTGTGATGGTGAAGAAGTAATTTTTTTTGATGAAGTTCTATTTTTGGTTTTTTTATGTACGGTGTTTCTTACGTTGATGTGTTAGTGAAATTTGTGAATTTCATGGGATATCCTGCTCCTCACTATGAATGTTTTTCACCTACGGCTAGATGTTCATGGTTATCTATATCAGATTACCTACCAAAACTTCTCTAGATGAGGTAGGGATACATGTTTTCACTATACTTATGCAATTTAGTTTTGAAGGACTGAGAGGGTATGGACATGGCCTTCAATACTGGCATTTTTTTGTATGGGATAATTTTTTATGCGGTGTTGGAATGGTGGAAACTGGGCTTAATGTTGTTTATGATGGGGATAGTATTTATGTATTTTTATCTAGTTTTTTGGATTTTGGACTATTGGGGAATAGTTTGATGTTTTTAGTCATTGAAGTCACATTTCTTGGTTTCTCACTCTTCCCTTAAAAGTGTTTCTTTAATAAAAAAATTAATTTTCTGCAAGAAGTTGATGTCTCAAATGATTTTATAACTGGTACTTTTATCATAAACTCAATTTTATATAAATATATTTCGGAATATAGATATATGAACTCTTTTATATCATGAATGTTTTCTAAGAACATTAAATAATAGACTCATACATTAATGAAGGAGTTATCAGTTAATAACCCCAGTGGATATCTTATAGAAATGAAAGAATATTTTTTTGTCATTACTAAAAATCATGTAGGTTATTCAATTTCAAAATTCATGTTAATTAGAATTATTTATTTTTATATAATCATTTGGATGGATTGGCTATCAGAGCTTAGTTTATGAATTTATTATCATGGGAAATTGATTATAATCATTGAGGCTGGAATAAAATTCAATATTTTTGAAAGATAGACACCATTTCAAAATTATTTTTTAGAACCACAAACATTTGATCATGTTGAAAAATTTCATATTGAAGACGAAACTATGAATGATAAGATATCCTATAAATAGAAGGTGTTTTTTATAGGGGAATATATTTATATAATTCTCTTGATCCTATAAAGATATACACAAAAACATGATGTTCATTTTTCTGTTGACCATATCCATAATGAAAAAAGATTATATAATCCTCCATATATTAATGATGTTGTGGATTTGGTTGGCTTAATGAAACCCATTGAAGAGTTTTGTGATAATGGATTTATATTCCCTACTGTTTTACCTTGGGTAGAAGGAGTAATATTTATAAAAAATTATGATGGTTCCAGGATGTTGTGTATTTTTTATAGGGAAATAAATGCCATTAATATGATGAAGATATATCTTTACATGGAATATCTAATGACCGAGTTAACCAATAAAGATGTCATGTTTGAATGGAATGAATAGTTTCAATGATCAATTGAGGAATTTATGTTTATATTTAATTTGGATTTAGTTCTAAATATTCTAGAACTAGGTTCATGGTATGTTGTTTTCTATAATGCATAAATTATGTGATTAGGATGTGTTTTGATGTTGGGGAAATAGGTGGTGGCATATGAATATCTTCAACTTCATCATCAATATTAGAATAATACTAAAATTGATCTAAATTGGGATATAGATAAATATTCTCTTAAAACCACCTGCCACAATCTATTTGGTGAATGGTTCTCTATTTATTAAGATAATATTATCATAAAGTATATTTTCACCCAATGAGACATAGACTTGTTGAAGAGTCACTGGGTGACTTTTGATTTTGATATTTCATATACACCTAGGAAATGTAATTGGGTGGTTGATGCATTAAACATAAATTTTCCAACATGGGCGTTGAAGGAATTATTAGAGGAGTGGTATTTGATGATTTTGTACACATATATGAGCTTGTATGTGGATGATGATGATGATTGGAATGGTTTTTGATCTTATCTTAATGTTAATTCAAATCTTCATGATTGGATTAATCATGTTATATTAATGATAATTAATTGTCATTATTATAATAAAATCCTAAAATGTGGGTAGAACTCAGGTAACTGGTCTCAGTCTCTTGATGGTGTATTGTGTTTCTAAAGTAGGTTGGTAATTCATATATCTCTAAGACATGAGATCAGGGATAGTTGAAATATGTGTTGTTATTCGATATACCCTAGGACTATGAAGATGTTCCGTGATTTGAGGCATCTGTAATGGTGTTCGAGGATGAGCTAGTCGAGTTTAGAATTCGTATAATGATTCCTTACTTATCTGAATATTAATCCCCTATACTGGAGACATTACAATTTTCTATAGACTTTACAAATAATATTTTTCAAGTTGGAAGAAATATCCATTGAAATCATTATTGTTTTACCCCACACTCATATTGGGTTAGATTAAAGTTGTGTGATCATTGATCGAGTTAAAAAATCGGTTTATTTAATTTCTATTAAGGAGATGATGAAGGTGGAGGAGACTGGGAAATTGTACGTATAGAAGATCATAAAACTACATGGAGTAATTTATGTGGTTACTTTTGATAGGGAAACACTGTTTACATCTATCTATTGGAATGGTCTTCAAGGGGTGATGGGTACCCAACTGATGTTAAGCACGATGTATCTCCCTCAAAAGGATGGACATACTAAGATCACTATTTAGATTTTGAATGGAAATATTTGAGCATTAATGATTCATTTTGATGGTTCATGGTAAAAACATATACCTTGGGTTGAGTTTCTTGATAACAATATTTATTAGAACCTAAATAAAATTTATCCCTTTTGATGTTTTGTATGGGATTCCATGTAGATATTCTTTATTTTGGGTATATTTGGGTGAATGGTATTTCATTAGAGATAGCCTTTTCTAGGAGAAGATGAAAAATGAATATTTTATTTGAAATAGGGTGGAAATAAATATGATTCACCATAAATAATGTAACTACCATCACTGTTTGAAAATGGATTTTGTGGTGGCTGATTGGGGTTTTTGTTAGGGAGTCACCTCACTAGGGGTAATGTCATTTACATAAGCATGGTAATTAGGAACCAATCTTTAGTTTCCATTTTGAGACCAATAAATGAATTGGAAAATTTTTATTATCACTAAGAGCTTACTTATCTCTTGACAATGATTCATTACATGTTTTATGTTTCCCAATTGAGGTGGTATCGACCAAATTCTTCCCATTCAATAGAGTGGGAGGATATTGATCTTGAGTCAGAAACCTTAGTGGCTCAATAGGTAGTTGATATTATGGATCATCGAGATAAAGGGGTGTGAGGTAAAAATATTCATGGAGTCTATGTACTATGGTAGTGTATTAATGATATCCCTAAGAGTTGGGAATTATAATTGATGATAAGGCATCAACGAAATTCTATTTTTGAAATTCATGAATCATGTGTGGCTTTTGGGGGAAGAAAGATTTTATAGATGGTATAATTACCAATCCTCAACATGTGTAATCATGTAAGAATACTTTATTTACTTTTTCTATTTGATTTTGGAGGATTTGTAGTCGACCAATGGTTTAAAATGGATTTTTAAGGAATTATAGGGAACTCATTTGAACCATGGACTTGGGGGTGACCATAGTATTTTAGTGTTTTTCCTGTGCTGAATAATATGCGCCACTACTCCAAGTTTAGGGTGTCATCTCATGTGTGGAAAATTGGTGGTAACCTTATGTAGAATTGAAAATAAGATTCACCATGGTAATGGTGGAGCCTAGGGGAAGATAAAAATGGTGTAGATTTTGGGGGTAGGACATGGCCGATGAATGGGTTCAGTCTATTGGGAGAGGATATAACTCTATAGTGGGAAGCACTAGGGTATGATGGTAGAAGTTTTAATTTTTATGAAATTCCCAATTAAATCCAGATATTTTGATGGAGGTTGTCCCTGCCATGCACCACCTTAATGAGGGGTCTTGAAGCATATTTCCCCCATTTTCTCTATATTAAAAAATATTTTACTACCCCTTGGATCATATTTCAGATAATTTTTATTCAAGTATGCATCCTTTAAGAGTTTATATCACATCCAACAATAGCTTAGGGTGAATCCCTTATTCTACACATTTCTCCTTACAAATATGGGTTCATTAGTATCATGTATATTCATTTCACATCACTAGTATCAAAGGAAATAATGTTATAATTACTCTTCAGGTAAATATATCTATATAATGGGGATGCACTAAATTTTTCCTTTTCTTCTTAAGAAATTAAATTGGTTTGATTTATGAAATTTATTGATTTTAAATATATGCTGTATTATTTATGAAATTAGATTTTGGGTGGATTGTGAAATGGGTTTTAAAGTGATTTTCTTCTTGAAATAGTTTCTGTGCAGCTTTGAGATAGACATGGTGATCTTTATTTGGATTTTAATAATGGAAATTGTTATCCTAGTGCTTGGATTATATTCTATACACGTGGAACTCTCTTGCAGGATTGTATTATCTTGGTTTCATTTATGTATCAGGTTTTTATATTCTAACTTGGCTATATTCTAAGATATGATTTATTTGATCCTTTCCCTCTCTATTATTAAAAATGATTGTACACATATTCTTGTGATTTTAATGTGGATTGTTTAAAATAAAAACAAATTATGTTTTATACAAATTTATTTCAATTGAAATATCTTTACTAACATGTTTTAATTTTAAATCTATAACAAGTGGATTTATATGGATATAAATTGTATAGATTATTGGTGGTGTCTTACTGAGATTGATTGATCACACCCAAGTATTTTCCATTTGGAGTTTTTTATTTGTTTTTTTATCTTAAAGGTTAGGTGAAGGTAATCATGTATCACTTTGTATTCCCTCAATTTTTGTTTTCTACATAGTGCACTGGATGGTGGTGAGAAATGTTCACATAGAGATTTATTTTTGAATTTCATATTGATTCTGTTATGTTTTCTAGGTTTATCCTTTTTTAAAGTTATTTATATCTCATTCTTATGTACACTTTTCTTATACAATTTAATTTGGTGGTTTATAAACTTTCTTCTTCACAGGAGGCATGTTTGGTTCTTTTTTTATTCCCACTGTAACATCCCGGATCTAGGTGCCACTCAACGGGTGCCCCAAACCCGGTTGGTCACATGACCTCAAGGGAATTTCCCCAAATTGCAGAGGATTTCGACTAGTAGTGAGGGCCTAGGTCTGATAGTGGGAAAACTATGCCCTCATTTGTCAATGTGTAGCGTAGCAGAAAAGATAAATAACATGCAACAACAGAAGTAGTAGATAGTATACAACGGAAATGGAAAACTGAGGTAAAAGATAACCATAAGTCATTTATATAAATATGCATCATGTCACTAATTCTATGAAAATAGCCAAAACATGATACACTACAATACAATACAATATAGCTCAAAGTACAAGTACAACAAAACAAAACAAAATAGTTCAACAGGAACTCAGCAACATCGTGAGCCTATGCTCGGTCCCATGCTCTCCTACTCCTCTACAACAATCATGTACCTGTGTAGGGACCCTTTACCATATCAAAACATACAACAATATAGTCTGTTTGGGCCGAATACCTGACCCAAAATGGGTGCGAGAAATAAATCCCAGTAGGTACCCACCAAAGGCTCGTGGCCAACTGTCAGTGAAAATGTGCAACAACAATGTGAAGTAGTGAATTCGATAAACTAATAATTACTCAAAAGTAACTAACATTACCAGTTATATTTAAATTTTATTATTCATTCAACCATTCCAAGCCCAATATTTAACATGGCAGGTATAACATATAAAAAACACCATGGTGAATATTTATGATAACATTGTCCTCAGACATACTATCCTTAACCTCAGGTAACCAGAGTCAAAACCTGTAGGTGATTGCCCACAGGAAAGACGAATATTTCCCTCAAGCGTACGAAGTGTCGCCCAAAAGCACATAATCTACTGCCCACATGCATAATGAATATTTACCTCAGGCTAAAAGAACCACTACCCTCAAGATAAAGGAAACAATACCCACAGGCTAAGCAAGTAACCAGTATGAGGCCAAAGCATAAACAAGAAATTTATATAAGCTTTCACTCAAGAAAATTAAATACACATTGTAAAGACCCGTAACATTCAAGGGAAATTTTTTCTTAATTTTCTTTGGAATTTTACAAGAGCGCGGTTTCTGACGGCACCTGATTCCGAGGCCCGGAGTGCCCAGAATCAATTTCCTAAGTTTGGATCGGGTACGTTCAGTGAACGAACGAGCGGGAATTTCTAACTTTTGAACCGGTGCCCGGAATCGAATTCCGAGGGCACCGATGAACTCGCAGCGCCGATTTTCTCTTAAGGAGACCTTTTCCGAGGTTGCGTTTTATGCGGAATGAAAGTTTGTTTTGGGAAAAATTAAAAGAAGTTAAATAAAATGTGGAAACACATTTTATTTTTAACTTCTTGGTTAACTCCTCCCAAAGGGAGTTAGGGGTGGGACCCACATCCACTTAACCTCCCTTGAGGGGATTAAGTGTGGTGGGGCCCACACGAACCCTAACACTTCATCTTCTCTTTTAAAACTCCCTATAACTCCTCTTTAATTTACTTGACAACTTGGTTAATTAATTGAGTTATTTTTGAATTTCAATCCGTTGAAATTCAAAGTGGTCTAGTTGTGTAAATAAAATAAGGCTTAAGCTAATTTTATTTTGGTTAGAATTCTCTTACAACCTTGAGAGAATTTGGAGCATTCTTCTTCTTCTTCAAACTCAATGAAGAATATGAAGAATTTCGTTCTTCAACGAATAATCTCTCCGTCGAAGAACACGATCCTTCCGCGACGCCGTATCCGCGACGCGATGTACTTCTTCCGCGTCATCTCTTCCGCGACGGTCTCCCGCGACGAAATCGCCGTCAAAGAACATCGAATCCTCGCTTCACGAAGTCGACATCCTTTTCCCGCGACGTCGACCACTGCGACACTCGTCTTCCACGGGACGTTGACGAACAACATTCTTGAAACTGAGGTAGGGGTTTGTTGTTTCTTTATTTAATTATTTTCCGTTCTTGGTTCTAGCATGACAAAGTTTGAGGATGAACGATTATGTGTTATCGTTTAACGAGAGGGGGGTCGGACCGCACAAACACGGCCGAACCCCCCCCCCCCTCCTTTGTTCTTGAATATTTCTTGCGGATGGAACGAGATGGCGTGGTGTCGTCGCACCATGCGGGAATCACACGACAATTATTGCGTGGCGCCGTGGAAATATTATCATGAACGCGACGCCGTCGCGCTGCGTCGAAGGAAACCGAAGGCGCCGCGGCCGGAGCGGGGCTGCGGCGGAGGGGCGCGGTGCCGTCGCACCGTGCCAGACGACGAAGGTCGCGGCTGGTTCCGGGCCGCGGCTGGACGTGATGACCGACGGCCAGCCGGGCCGCCGGTGTCGGAAGACGGAAGAGGACCAGCCCTTGCCGGTCTTGTTGAGAAGAAGCCCGCCGGCCAGGTCGGGCCGACCGGATTGGTGGAAACCGGGGGAATTAAATTCCCCCGGGCTGCTTAATTGGCCCCCCATAATGAGGGGGGCCGTTTTCACAAAGGGGGGCAGGCGGCCCCCCATTTTTCCAGCAAGCTCGGCCTTCGGCCGAGCTGGCAGCGCGCCCAGCGCGCTGCCTTGCACAGAACCGGCGCGCCTGGCCAGTTCTCCAGGCCAGGCCGGGCCGTGCCGGGTCGGGTCGACCCTGTCCGGGGCGGGTTTACCCGGTTCGGGCCATCCGGGGGGTCTCGGGCCAGGACGGCCCGGGCCAGAAACCCCCGTTACCGAGCGGTTTGGATTCAAATGCCCATAACTCGGGCTACAGACTTCCAAATGACGCGCCGTCAGCGGCGATGCGATCCTTGGATCGAGATGGACATTTTAGTTTATCGCACCCGAGGTTTTGGAATACTTTGAGTTCGGCCGAGTTGGTTTGTGCATGAAACCAACCAGGCCCTCGGAGCGGAAACACTCATATCTTGAGCTACAGACGTCCGATTGATGTGCCGTCAGCTTTGTTGAGTTCCTCTTAGTGAGACAGATCTTTTGGCATACTCCGCCCGAGGTTTGGACGTAGGTGGAGTACGGTCGTGTTGGTTTTTCCTTAAAAACCAACCGGGCCCTTGGGACGAAAAAGCTAATAACTCTCAGACCGGGCGTCCGATTGACGCGCCGTCTGTTGCGTTGAGTTCCTGTTGAGGATACGGAACTTTTGGATACATCAAATCTGGACTTTGTGACAGTTGATGTATCAGCCTCTCGGCTCGTGGAGCGGACCCTCCCGAACGAGCTTGCTGTGTGCGGGAACCCTAGAGCTGGCTGCGACTGCTACTGCGACTGCTACTGTGACTGTGACGACGACTGAGCAGAGATCCTTAGTGGATTCGACGACGACGCCTACAACACTCAGCGATCCTACGTGGATCAGTGCTACAGGTCCTGTGTGGGTCCGATCCTGTGTGGGTCTGCGCTCAGCGGTCCTATGTGAACCAGCGCCTACAGGTCCTGTGTGGGCCCGATCCTGTGTGGGTCATTGCGGGGGTTAGTTACCTATCGATCCTTTGTGGGTCCGACGAATTAGATGGATCAATGATCATCTTTTTCGTCACCCGAAGAAGTATACCTGTGTGAGCTGAATCCTGTTTCTTTCCTGTGGGGATTGTGTTGTGCTATCCTGTGTGGATTTCGTTTTGCTTTCCTGTGTGGAATACGTATACTTTCCTGTGTGGACTGAGTTTTACTTGGGCTCGGAGGTTGGAGCGTATTGGAATTGATGACTTAGGTATATGTATGGGCATATACCTAAGCAGTGTCGGTTGTTACTTCGTGATTGTACCTTACCTTTGTGGTTTATCCTTTGTGGATTTTGGGAGACCTTGAGGGGTCTCGGGGTCCCTACTGAGTAGCTTATACTCACCCCTGCACGGGCTATGCCCGCACTACATTGTGTTGGTTGCAGACGACGGACAACGTTGATCGTAGTTGAGGCTTGCTGAGAAGGACAGTACCAGGAGGTGGACCACTGGGCGAGACGTGCTCGGAGCGGACGGCAGGACCCGAGGAGTAGTGGAGCTGTCTGTACCCACCCTTCAGGTGGGATTTCCAGTGGACAGCTCGGTGTAGCGGCTTTTACTTTACAGTTGCTCTTTTCCCTTTCAAGTTGTACTTTACTTTCAGTTTGTGTTTGTATACTGGCCCATTTACTTTTCCGAACTTTCAGTTGTACTCTGTTTTTACTTAGTGTTTACTTTTCTGCTTGCTTACTCTGTGGTGCTTGTTTACTTTTCAAAGGCAATGCCTTCCCTTTTTACCAGGATCTACGCCTTGGTGCTAGTTGCCATCCCCTGGCCTATGGAAGGCGGGCTTGGGGTAGTCACAACACGGGCCCCGAGGGCGGGTCGTGACAAATTGGTATCAGAGGAGTTTGGTTATATAGCGAACTCCGATCTTTTCTATGTGAAGCAATAATGTTTAGCGTATTGAGTGTGGTTATCAGTCGAGGGAGTCCAGTGTTGGTGCGGAGGCCGACGTATCCGTACACCAGGACCCTGACTTCTGATTTCCGACTTAATTCATGAAAACATTGATTGCGTGTGTGTTTCAAGTATTCTTTGTGATTACTTTGTATCAGCTCACCAGGTATACTGTTCTGAACGTGGGGCACCTGTTTCCTTTTCAGGATGGCCCCACAACGGCAGCCAGCTAGGGTTCCGAGAGTCGAGCATGACGACATCCCACCGAGCGACGAGGCCTCGGTGCAGGGCCCTTTATCAGCAGTGGCACCAGCGGTAGCACTACCCTCTGAGCCACCGATGCTTCCAGTACCAGCCGCTGATGATGCACGTCGCCTCACCGCACTTCATGAGTTTCAGCGCCAGCGACCGCCCTGGTTTCGTGGGGAGACGGACCCCCAGGCAGCCGAGGACTGGCTGGAGGCAGTGGTACGAGTTTTCAGGCTAGTGAGGACACCAGCAGACCTCATGGTGATCCTCGATGCGAGCCTACTGCACGCAACAGTATGACGATGGTGGAGCTTGATGCTCCAGGTGCACGATGAGGCATCTCTTCTATGGAAGGACTTTGAGAGCCTCTTCCGCTCGGTGTTCGTCCCAGCCACCCTTCGTTCGGTGCGTATCCGGGAGCTTCTTCAGCTGCGGCAGAGAAGCATGACAGTCGCTCAGTACTCGGTGAGATTTACTGACCTCTCGCACTACTCGAACGAAATGGTACGGGACCCATTCATCCGGGCCCGGACCTTCGAGCAGGGATTGAGACACGAGATCAGGGCATTTCTGATCTCCCTCAGCATTCCGACTCAGACAGGAGTACTGGAGCGGGCCCTTTTGATCAAGAGCTTCCTTACGGAGACTACACCAGCGTCGAGACCCACCACAGGGCGGCACGTGGCAGAGTCTTCTGCAGCTGGCAGTCGACGGATGACTCAGGGGTCCAGGAAGACCAGACCTTCAGGCAGACGACCTCAGGACACTGGCTCAGCAGTGCGGGGCACACAGCGCGGAGCCAGTCTTCCGAGAGGCAGACAGTGTTACTCGTGCGGCTGGCAGGACCACATGGCTCGTGACTGCCCGACCCGTCGTGCCGAGGAGCAGTAGACGGTTGAGGGACCACCGAGGCAGAGGCAGAGGGTTGACCATGGCGGTCCGAAGGGAGGAGGCGGACGAGGCAGTGGAGCTGGCCGAGCAGCAGGTGGTGGGCGACGCTTTGAGGCTCTACCACCACCACCACCAGGAGGTCCACCCCGACCACAGGGAGCTGGTGGGTAGAGATAGGCACAACTCCAGGCAGAAGAGGCCTACGACCACGGTGCGCCCGAGATGATTCTAGGTACTATCTGTGTCTATTCCACCCTTGCTGCAGTCCTTATAGACACAGGATCGAGTCACTCTTTCATAGCCGCTTCCCTTGTTGGGAGCTCGGAGATTCCGACAGAGCCGTTGGCTCGATCCTTACGGCTAGAGACTCCTACGGGAGAAGACTCGACGATTACGCACTGGTGCCGGTAGTGTGAGCTTACTCTAGGAGGCGAGAGCTTTAGCTAGGATCTTCTTGTAGCAGCGTCGAGGTCTTACGACGTCATCTTGGTCATGGATTGGTTATCTATGGTCCATGCACAGATTGATTGTTTTAGGCGCAAGGTGCGATGTGTATGCACCGACGGGAGCAGGTTCACCTTCACTGGCGAGAAGGGAGCCTTTGCAGCACAGGATGGACTTCCGCGGAGGAGTGGACAGCCCATCACTCATCAGTTGGCTAGCCTCATCCTTGAAGCAGTTGACGTGCGGAGTCCTGGTTTTCCTACAGTGGTGGATCAGTTTGCGGACGTTTTTCCCGACGACGTTCCAGGGTTACCTCATCGTAGAGAGGTAGATTTTTATATTTACCTGTACCCCGGGATAGCTCCGATATCGACTCCAGCATATCGGATGGCCCCCGCCAAGCTTCGTGAGCTATGGGTATAGTTGGAGGACTTGCAGGGCAAGGGGTTCATCCGACCTAGAGTTTCACCCTGGGCTTCCCTGATTTTGTTCGCCAAGAAGGCGGACGGGAGATTGTGACTTTGTGTTGACTATCGTCGCCTGAACCAGGTGACAGTGAGGAACAAGTATCCGCTACTGAGGATTGATGACCTCTTTGATCAGCTCAAGGGAGCACAGTGGTTCTCGAAGATAGACCTCAGGTCAGGCTATCATCATCTCAGAGTTAGAGATGAGGACGTGCAGAAGACGGCCTTCAGATGTCGGTATGGCCACTATGAGTTCTTGGTTATGCCTTTCGGTGTAACCAATGCTCCAGCAGTGTTCATGGCCCTCATGAACAGGATCATTCAGCCATACCTTGATTGGTTTGTCGTGGTCTTCATCGATGACATTCTGATTTACTCGACGACTGAGGAGGAGCACGCCTACCACTTACGGGTTGTACTAGACACATTCCGAGAGCACCAGCTTTATGGTAAGCTCTCGAAGTGCCAGTTATGGATACGTGAGGTCCACTTCTTGGGACACGTTATCTCTGAGGCGGGAGTTGCAGTGGATCCTGCGAAGATTGAGGCTGTGTTAGCTTGGGAGCCACCCAGGAGCGTGACAGAGGTTCTATGTTTCTTGGGACTAGCTGGATACTACCGGAGATTCGTGCCAGACTTCTCTAGAGTTGGGGCACCACTCACAGCTTTGACGAAGAAGGGGAAACCCATTGTGTGGTCAGACAGTTGTCAGCAGGGATTCGAGGAACTGAGACAGAGATTGACCAGCGCACCTATCTTGAGGTTGCCTGAGGAGGGAGTAGAGTACGTAGTCTACTACGATGCATCAGGGACCGGACTCAGATGTTTTCTGATGCAGGAGCGGGCAGTGATCGCCTATGGATCACGATAGTTGAGGCCGCATGAGCAGAACTACGCTACCCATGACCTGGAGTTAGCAACCGTGGTCTTCGCTCTGAAGACATGGAGACACTACCTGATGGGTGAGAGCTTTACAGTCTTTTCTGATCATCAGAGTCTCAGGTGTATCTTCTCGCAGAAGGACCTGAACCTGAGACAGCGGCGATGGCTCGATTTCCTCCAGGACATTGACTTTGAGGTAGTCTATACTCCTGGGAAGGGGAACGTGGTAGCCGATGACCTCAGCAGGAGGACGGGAATTCAGCTTCTTGAGGAGGCGACGAAGTAGCTAGCCTCTTTGCAGATATTCTTCGTGGATAGAGATGGAGCAGCCTTCCTCCAGTCTCTCACAGTCACCCCTCCACTACTACAGCGGGTCAGAGAGGCACAACATGAGGACTCTGATTGTGAGACACGGCGTGAACAAATATCCTCGGGACATGCACCTGATGGTTTCTCCCGTTGAGCAGAGCACTACATCCTTTTTCAGAGGACGTACCATGGTACCAGTCGCTTTGCGAGAGGAGGTGCTGAGAGAGTTTCACACTTATCCTTTGGTGGTACATCCTGGAGTGGCGAAGATGTACCAGGACCTCAGACGACAACACTGGTGGCCGGGCATGAAGAAGGTTGTGTCAGAGTTCGTTTCACGGTGCCTCACCTGCCAGCAGGTGAAGGCAGAGCATCAGGTACCAGCAGGCATGGTACAACCCTTGGAGGTTCCGGAGTGGAAGTGGGACGGGATATCTATGGAATTCGTGACTGGACTTCCACGCACTTCCAGAGGTCACGACTCCATTTGGGTGATTGTTGACCGACTCACCAGGTCGGCACATTTCTTACCCATCCAAGAGCAGGGCTCAGTGGAGAGCTTGGGGCGTATCTACATTCAGGAGATTGTATGGCTTTACGGTGTGCCATCGACTATCGTGTCCGATCGGGATGCTCGTTTTACTTCCCGGCTTTGGAAGGGGTTGTAGGAGGCGTTCGGGACGCGGCTACGTCTGAGCATCACCTTTCACCCTCAAACGGATGGTCAGACGGAGAGGACCATTCAGACTCTCGAGGACATGCTCTGCGCATGTGTCCTCGACTTTGGTCGCAGCTGGGAGGACCACCTACCATTGGTGGAGTTTGCATACAACAACAGCTACCACTCCACCATCGGGATGGCACCGTACGCGGCATTGTACGGCCGACTTTGTAGATCTCCTTTGTGCTGGACAGACCCTAGGGAGTCAGCACTTGTGGGACCAGAGATGGTCCAGGCCACGACAGAGAAGGTCCACGTCATCCAGGAGCGGATGAGGACAGCTTAGAGCCGGCAGAAGTCATACGCTGACAGGAGGCGGAGGCCACTAGAGTTCGAGGATGGCGACCACGTCTTCTTGCGGGTCTCACCTCGACGTGGTATACAGATATTTGGCCGAGGCGGCGAGTTATCTCCGCGCTTCATCGGACCCTTCCAGGTCCTCAGCAGGATTGGCGAGGTGGCTTATCTCCTAGCTCTACCACCTCAGTTGCACCGGGTGCACGACATCTTCCACGTATCTCAGCTGAGGAGATACGTGCACGACCCGACACACATCATTGACCATGGGGAGCTTGACAATGACGATGGGCGACTTTTACGGAGGTCCCGGTGGAGATAGAGGATCGACAGGAGCGGGTCCTATGTGGACGGTCGATTCCTCTAGTGCACATCAGATGGAAGCACGAGAATCACCAGGAGAGCACTTGGGAGCGGGAGGCTCAGATGCGTGCTCAGTACCCTCATTTGTTTCCCTAGTTTTTGGTGTATCTTTACGGGGATGTAAAGCCATGAGGTGGGAGTAATGTAAAGACCCGTAAAATTCAAGGGAATTTTTTTCTTAATTTTCTTTGGAATTTTACAAGAGCGCGGTTTCTAACGGCACCTGATTCTGAGGCCCAGAGTGCCCGGAATCAATTTCTGAAGTTTGGCTCGGGTACGTTCAGTGAACGAACGAGCGGGAATTTCTAACTTTTGAACCGGTGCCCAGAATCGAATTCCGAGGGCACCGATGAACTCGCAGTGCCGATTTTCGCTTAAGGAGACCGTTTCCGAGGTTGCGTTTTATGTGGAATGAATGTTCATTTTGGGAAAAATTAAAAAAGTTAAATAAAATGTGGAAACACATTTTATTTTTAACTTGTTGGTTAACTCCTCCCAAAGGGAGTTAGGGGTGGGACCCACATCCACATAACCTCCCTTGAGAGGATTAAGTGTGGTGGGGCTCACACGAACCCTAACACTTCATCTTATCTTTTAAAACTCCCTAAAACTCCTCTTTAATTAACTTGACAACTTGGTTAATTAATTGAGTTATTTTTGAATTTCAAACCTTTGAAATTCAAAGTGGTCTAGTTGTATAAATAAAATAAGGCTTAAGATTATTTTATTTTGGTTAGAATTATCTTACCACCTTGAGAGAATTTGGAGCTTTCTTGTTCTTCTTCAAACTCAACGAAGAACGTGAAGAACGCCGTTCTTCAACAAAGAATCTCTCCGTCGAAGAACACGGTCCTTCCGCGACGCCGTATCCGCGACGCGACGTACTTTTTCCGCGTCATATCTTCCTCGACAGTCTCCCGCGACGAAATCGCCGTCAAAGAACTTTGAATACTCGCTTCACGACGTCGACGTCCTTTTCCCGCGACGCCGACCACCGCGACACTCGTCTTCCGCGGGTCGTTGACGAACAACGTTCTTGAAACCGAGGTAGGGGTTTGTTGTTGCTTTATTTAATTATTTTCCGTTCTTGGTTCTAGCATGACAAACTTTGAGGTTGAACGATTATGTGTTATCGTTTAACGAGAGGGGGGCCGGACCGCACAAACACGGCCGAACCCCCCCTCCTTTGTTCTTGAATATTTCTGGCAGATGGAACGAGATGGCGTGGTGCCGTCGCACCACGCGGGAATCACACGGTAATTATTGCGCGGCACCGTCGAGCCGCGTCGTGGAAAGATTATCATGAACGCGACGTCGTCACGCCGCGTCGAAGGAAATTGAAGGCGCCGAGGCCGGAGCGGGGCTGCGGCAGAGGGGCGCGGTGCCGTCGCACCGCGCCAGACGACGAAGGCCGCGGCCGGTTCCGGGCCGCGGCGGGACATGATGACCGGCGGCCAGCCGGGCCGCTGGTGTCGGAAGACGGAAGAGGACCGGCCCTTGCCGGTCCTGTTGAGAAGAAGCCGGCCGACCAGATTGGTGGAAACTGGGGGAATTAAATTCCCCCGGGCTGCTTAATTGGCCCCCCATAATGAGGGGGGCCGGTTTCACAAAGGGGGGCAGGCGGCCCCCCGTTTTTCCAGCGAGCTCGGCCTTAGGCCGAGCTGGCAGCGCGCCCAGCGCGCTGCCTTGCGCCGAACCGGCGCGCCCGACTGGTTCGCCAAGCCAGGCCGGGCCGGGACGCGCCGGGCCGGGCCGGGCCGTCCCGGGCCGGGTCGACCCTGTCCGGGGCGGGTCGACCCGGGTCGGGCCATCCGGGGGGTCTCAGGCTGGGACGGCCCGGGCCAGAAACCCCCGTTACCGAGCGATTTGGATTCAAATGCCCATAACTCGGGCTACGGACTTCCAAACGACACGCCATCAGCGGGGATGTGATCCTTGGATCGAGACGGTCGTTTTGGTATATCGCACTTAAGGTTTCGGAATACTTTGAGTTCAGCTGGGTTGGTTCGTTCACGAAACCAACCGGGCCCTCGGAGCGGAAACGCTCATATCTTGAGCTATGGACGTTCGATTGACGTGCCGTCAGCTTTGTTGAGTTCCTCTTAGTGAGACGGATCTTTTGACATACTACGCCCGAGGTTTGGACGCAGGTGGAGTACGGTCGGGTTGGTTTTGCCTTAAAAACCAACCGGGCCCCTAGGACGAAAAAACTAATAACTCTCAGACCGGGCATCCGATTGACGCGCCGTCTGTTGCGTTGAGTTCCTGTTGACGATACAGAACTTTTGGATACATCAAATCTGGAATTTGTGACAGTTGATGTATCAGCCTCTCGGCTCGTGGAGCGGACCCTCCCGAACGAGCTTGCTATGTGCGGGAACCCTAGAGCTGGCTGCGACTGCTACTGTGACTGCTACTGTGACTGTGACGACGACTGAGCAGAGATCCTTAGTGGATTCGACGATGACGCCTACAACACTCAGCGATCCTACGTGGATCTGTGCTAGAGGTCCTGTGTGGGTCCGATCCTGTGTGGGTCTGCGCTCAGCGGTCCTGTGTGAACCGGCGCCTACAGGTCCTGTGTGGGCCCGATCCTGTGTGGGTCATTGCAGGGGTTAGTTACCTATCGATCCTTGTGGGTCTGACGACATAGATGGATCAGTGATCATCTTTTTCGTCACCCGAAGAAGTATACCTGTGTGAGCTGAATCCTGTTGCTTTCCTTTGGGGATTGTGTTGTGCTATCCTGTGTGGATTTCGTTTTGCTTTCCTGTGTGGAATACGTATACTTTCCTGTGTGGACTGAGTTTTACTTGGGCTCGGAGGTTGGAGCGTATTGGAATTGATGACTTAGGTATATGTATGGGCATATACCTAAGCAGTGTCGGTTGTTACTTCGTGATTGTACCTTACCTTTGTGGTTTATCCTTTGTGGATTTTGGGAGACCTTGAGGGGTCTCGGGGTCCCTACTGAGTAGCTTATACTCACCCCTGCACGGGCTATGCCCGCACTACATTGTGTTGGTTGCAGACGACGGACAACGTTGATCGTAGTTGAGGCTTGCTGAGAAGGACAGTACCAGGAGGTGGACCACTGGGCGAGACGTGCTCGGAGCGGACGGCAGGACCCGAGGAGAAGTGGAGCTGTCTGTACCCACCCTTCAGGTGGGATTTCCAGTGGACAGCTCATTGTAGCGGGTTTTACATTACAGTTGTTGTCTTCCCTTTCGAGTTGTACTTTAATTTCAGTTTGGGTTTGTTTACTGGCCCATTTACTTTTCCGCACTTTCAGTTGTACTCTGTTTTTACTTAGTGTTTACTTTTCCGCTTTCTTACTCTGTGGTGCTTGTTTACTTTTCAAAGGCAATGCCTTCCCTTTTTACCGGGATCTACGCCTTGGTGCTAGTCACCATCCCCTGGCCTATGGAAGGCGGGCTTGGGGTAGTCACAGCATGGGCCCTGAGGGCGGGTCATGACACACATTATAATCATGGCATACCCTCAGTTATCCTGGCCAAATAGCTAAACAGAGTAACGCACCCCCGAGGTGGTCCTGGATCCAAGCAGTGATCCCAAGTAGCATTTTATAATTACATTTAATTACATATAAAATTCCAGGTATTTAAAATAGCCAAGGCCTTAGCCACACAACACCCCAAACATTGGTTCATAGCACAACGGTACCGAATTTCAACACCATAGTTGGAAATAGACATCATACCACCTACCTCGATCGACTCTGATCGGTATATGTGAATGACGCCTCCCGGATTGTCCATGAACTAAGTAGATCTGAGATGAAATTTATCTCGTTCAAACTCAAATAACTTTCCCCCAGGAAATAATTGGTAGGAAACACACAAGGAAGAGGAAGGGCTTACCCATGCGGTCCCAAGGAAATTGATCGCTACAGAATCTGGTTCATAGTGTGCGGTTGGGAGATCCTCCAAGCTTCAGTCATCTCTCCCATTCTTCTTCGGTGTTCTAAGCTTCCTCTGTGAACATAGGAGGATACTACCCATTTTAAGAAAAAAAATAACAAACTACATGGCATGTACTCTCAAGTACATGACATGTACTTTTCTCTTTTACCAGTTCCACTGGCGGAAACTTTTTACACCTCTGAAATGCTCATCTGTCTACATGAGTACACAGCGTGTTATCATGATTACACGACTTGTACTATCTCTCCGATGGCGGCTACCTCCACTGCCTAACTATTCACCTGTCAACTGAATAAACAGTGTGTAAATACCAAGTAAACGACATGTAGTTGCTTTTTTACACCCTTCATCACTGACAGGCCTACACACCCTTTGTACCCATCCCACATAGCCAGAGTACACGTCGTGTGGAAACATACATTGTGTGTAGTCAAAAAATTTGTGATTTGTTTCCCATTTTCCTTATTTTCTCAAAAACAATTAAGGAAAAAAGGAAAATGAGAAACCCGTACCACCAGAATAAGAACCAGGTTCTTACAAACTTCCCCCCTTAAATCAATTCGTCCACGAATTTCCCTTCCAAGGGTGGCGAAGATAAAGATATGAACAACTCTGGCCACTGAGCATGTACATCGGTTTCCTGCTCCCAGGTTTCGTCCTGCACTTGGCCACGCTGCCATAGCACCCATATGAGAGGAACTGAGTGGACTCAGAGAACCTTCGTGCTCTTATCAATGATATGAACCAGATGCTTCTCAAAGGATGCATAGATCTGAAGCTCAAGCTCCTCAGGCTGAAAGATGTGAGATGGGTCTGAATAATAATGGCGCAGCTGAGATACATGGAAGAAATTGTGCAAGGCCCGATACCTCTATGGTAACTACAACCAATAGGAAACCGGCCCGACTCTCTCTAGAATATGAAATGGACCTAGACACATCAGTTAAAGTTTACCATTTCTCATGATCCACCTGTGTCCCAACCTCGGTGAAACACACAATAAAACCTGATCGCCGACCACAAACTCCATGGGTCATCTATAGCCATTAGCATAAGATTTCTGACGAGGCTGTGCGGTATCCATGCACTTCTGAATCAACTGGACCTGCTCTGAAGTCTCCTATACGAGACATGGTCCCAGCAAAGCTGCCTCACCTACCTGTAACCACCATAAGGGTGATCGACATGGCCTACAATATAAATCCTCGTAAGGTGCCATCTGAATATTTTCCTGAAAACTGTTATTATAGGCAAAATTGACAAGGGGTATGTGCCTCTCCCAAGATCCCCCAATTTCTAGGATGCATGCACGCAACATGTCCTCTAGCACCTGTATCGTAAGCTCTGACTGGCCATCAGTTAGAGGGTGGCATGTTGTACTCAGAAACACCGGTGTACCCAGTGCCCTCTGAAAACTCTGCCAAAAATGAGACGTAAGCTTGTCATCCCTATCTGAAACAATAGAACAAGGGATGCCATGAAGACGCACTAACTCTCAGATATACAACTTCTTGAGGTCGTCAACACTGATGGTATCCTTGATCGGAAAAAAGTGAGCTACCTTTGTGTGACTGCCCATAACAAACCACACGACATCATAGCTAAAGGTGACCTCAGCAGCCCGGTCACGAAATCCATTGCGACATTATCCCATTTCCACTCTGGAATGGGTAACTGATGTAATAGTTCGGCTGGCCTCTGATGTTGTACCTTCACTTGCTGACAGGTGGAACGTCTCACAACAAAACCAACTACATCCTGTTTCATACCCGGCAATGAATATTGACGTCCCAAGTCACGGTACATCTTGGTAACTCAGGGATACACTTCCCAAGCTGAAGCATGAAACTCCCGCATCATCTTCTCACGTATATCCCCTAGAACCCACACTCATCCATGGAAACACAATACATCATCATCACCTATCGTCCATCCAGGAGGAGGGTCATCACTTGCCACAAGATCCCGTAGAACTAGGCCATCTAAATCAGATAGTCGTCTCATCCTCACTCTATATAGGAGGGTAGAAGTCACAGATAAGGAAGAAGAAAAGTCTTCCACTGAATGTCATGCACCTCCAAATGGATCTCATAGAACAAATCCATAAGTTGCGACTCACCACTGGCCTCCTGCACTGCCTCTATCAGAGACTTCCTGATCAGTGCATCAGCTACTGCATTACCTTTACTAGGTGTATAGGCAATCTCAAATTCGAAGTACTGAAGGTATTTAACCAAACTTCGCTATCTCAGGGTCACGTCACGCTAGGTAAAGATATATTAGAGACATTTGTCATCGGTGAAAACCAAAAAACGCTCTCCGAAGAGATAATTTCTCCAAAAACGTAACACATTAACAACCTCAGCCAACTCGAGATCATGAGTCGGGTAATTCCTCTCAAGTGGATTCAACTGCCAAGACCCATACATAACTACTCAGTCATCCTGCATCAACACAGCTCCTATCCCAATACTTGATACATCACAGTAAACTGTATTTCTCTTCCATTGGTCTATAAGTTTCAAGAATGGTGCTAATGTGAACCTTCCCTTCAGCTCCTGAAAGGCTATCTCGCAAGCTTCTGACCAAACGAACTTCAGTCCCTTCTTTGTCAAACCCATCAATGGTGCTTCTAAGAGGGATAAGTCCTTTATAAAGTGCCTGTAGTAACCTGCCAGCCCTAAGAGACTCTGTATTTCATACATGTTCTTATGATTCTCCCATGAAACTACTGCTCTCACTTTTTCTGGGTCCACAAAAACACCTAACTCTGAAATGATATGACCCAGGAAGTGTATCTGGTCCATCCAAAAGTGGCACTTTGTGAGCTTAACATATAACTGATGATCTCTCAGTGTACTAAATATGATCTCATGATGGGTGGCATGGTCATGTAGAGTGTGATAGTACACCACGATATCATCCACAAAGACTACCACAAAGGAATCTAGATAAGGATGGAACACACGATTCATCAGAGACATGAAAATTGCTGGTGCATTCGTGAGTCCGAACGACATAACCAAGTACACATATAGAACATATTTGCTCTGAAAAGATTTAAGCAGTACGTCCGATGGTCTAATGCGTAACTGATGATATTTGGATCTCAAATAAATCTTTGAGAACACTCGTGCTCCTAGAAGTTGATCAAAAGTCAATAAATCCTCAGCAAGGGATATCGGTTCTTAACCGTAAACTGGTTCAGCTTCCGATAATCCAAACAAAGGCTAAGGGTACTATCCACCTTTTTCGCAAAAAGGGCTGGAGAACCCCTAGGAGAAGTACTGGGTCAGATGAAACCCTTTTCCTATAACTCCTCTAATTGTCTCTTGAGCTCCTGCAACTCTGGTGTAGCCATCCTATAAGGAGTAATGGACACCGGTGTTTCTCCTAGCACAAGATCAATAGAGAAATCCACCGTTCTCTCCAGAGGTAGACCCGAAAAGTTGTCCGAGAAGACATCCCTGAAACGATCAATCACTGGACGAAAATCCTTCTGACAAGTCCCCTGGTCATCTAGATATAAACTCACAATCTGGGCTGTCACACCACCTCACCCACGATGCTCAGGTATAGCTCAGCTCGCCTGGACATCCAATTCTTCTGGTGACGTGAAACTCACCCTCTGACGACAGCCGTCCACTAAGGCTCTAAAGGGAACCAATCAGTCTATCCTGAGAATGAAATCAAATCTCTTCATCTCTAGGACATAGAGGTCTCATAGAAAGTGACACCCACCAACCTATAGGAGGAACTCACTGCACTGATGCACACCGGCTATTCTAGTTACCAATGGAGTATCTAGAGTCATAACATCAGAAGAAGATGAAACAAAGAGCCCAAGGCTCTCCACTACTGGCACATATATAAAGCTATGTGTAGAACCCATATCGAAAAGTTTAGAAGATAAAATATAAGCTACTAGAATAGTACCTATGACCGTAGAAGGTCCGGGATCCTACTCATGTTGGGTCTGTAGCACTATATATGCCTGCCTAGTGTCGCGACCCTACGACATAGCCTGGCAACCCAGAGCCTTCCCACCCTGCTACCTCTGAGATCCTGGTGTCTGGCCACCATAGTCACAACCACCATCTCTTCCTGTACACCGTGATATATTATAATTTCCTGACTAGTATGAATTTGCTGGTCCTGTTCCTGCACACAGAGTCTGCATAGAACCTCTCTCACTAGCCACTGGTGGAAACTCCCTGCAAAAGCACTGCAGATGACCCATCTTGCCGCAATATTGGCACTCCACCAGGTCTCGAATACACTGAGGTCTCTTGTACCCCTCTCTACAACACTGGTAGCAAATAACCTGGCCACCGGATGATTTATGTTGTCTAGTACTGCCACCATGAGAGAAATTCATCTGCCACTTCCTCTTACCAGTAGAAATTGTACTAGGAACTGGTGTCGAACCACCCGGGCCCACACCACAAGATTTCTACAGGTTCCATTCAGTAATCAGTGCCTAGTTCACAATAGCATGCACTGCAGGCAACATAAATTTTTTTACCAGTGCTCGAATGACATACCAAAGACCATCCTCAAAGCCTCTGGACCTCAACGTCTCATCACCAACCAGAACGGGTGCTGATCACTAAATCTCAGTGAATCAAGTAGAATAATCCATCACTGACATAGCACCCTTCTGCTGATTCATGAAATCTCGAGATCAATTGTCCCACAACATCTCTGGGAAGAAGAAGTCATAGAAAGATGCCTGCAAATTATCCCACGCCATGTTCTAGTGATACTCATATTGGGTGGTAACATCCCACCACCTCTTGGTGGAATCACATAGCATATAAGTCACGAGCTTGACCCTCCGCCTTAGGGGCATTTCAAGATGCTTGAAAATAGTCTGAACTGAATCCATCCATGACTCTGCAGCCTATGGTCCACCATCCCCTAAAAACATTAGCGGATACTGTTGCTGGAAGATACGAGTTAGCTCTTCCATAGATATGGTGGCCTGCGGTGCTCCATGGAAGGTCTGCATGAACTTCATGAAGCCTTCACGGAACTGCGCCTCCGCGCCTGTGTCCGGTATAACAGCTGGTGCCGCATCTGGATCTGTTGGAGGATCCATTAGTAGCCCATGGCCCAACATCTCTAGAGTGTAATCGTTGTCTCTCTCTTAGAGAACAACTTGCGGTCGTCTCGGTGGCATGACTCTACAAGTTCAAACATACACCTCAGATCAAGATTTATCAAGGACTGAAAACAAGTAGTGTAAGAATTGAACAAGGAAAATAAAACTATCATGTTTTACAAAACAAGGCCACATGACGTGTATAATAACTACGCGGCGTGTTTCTTCAAGTCAATCACAAGGGCATATACTCTGCCAAAACTGGTCGTCTAAAACCCCAAAACACATGGCATGTTGTCCACATACACGGCGTGTACTTTAATTTTCCTCCCTTCCCAAGTCCCTCTACATGGATTAGCCACAAGAATCTCCTTTAAACATAACCACATGGCGTGTCCCAGGTAGACACGATGAGTATTTTTTAATTTCCAACTGCCCATGTTGTTAGTGACATGACTGAACACTCAGCTGACACTACACGAGGTGTTACATCCGCACACGGCGTGTACGCCACTCCATCTTCCCAGCCACATGGCCAGGTCCACACAGTCTTTCCCCAGTTAAGAATACACAACGTGTCCCATAGGTACACGGTGTGTTCAAGAAGAGGTAACACTGACTCGTGTTTGTTAGCTACACCTCTAGGTCCCCAGGTCACACAAACCGACATGTTCATCATGGACACGACATGTACTAGAAATGATTTCCTCTGTCTGTGTTGTTAGTTACACGGGCGGACACAGGGTCCCCACAACACGGTGTGTGAAATAACTACACGGAGTGTGCCCTATAGAACTTCCCCATCCCGTGTCTCTTACCACATAGCCTATGACACAGATAGCTACTACACGACATGTACTTAGGGTACACGGCGTGTACTCATATCTTTTTCTCTTCTTTCCGAACATAATAATACATGACGTGTAGTCAAAACCACACTGTGTTTATTCTAGGTTTTCCAGACAACAAGCCTTAGAAACTATTTCGGAACCCAGAAAAACACTGAAACAAACATCTAAGTGAAAAATTATAATCCGTGAGGGCCTATACTCCCTGCGAATCAAAGTATGGAATCTTATACATGTTATGACAAGGTAAACTCGTTAATGATCCGCCAAATTCTGGTTGTTGAGGGCCTATACTCCCCAAAAACCATAATTTGGTGTTCATTATTTCAACAACCTCACTCAAGAATACCCTATCAAATAGAAGGTATTTATCAATGTAGATATCAAAACAACATGCTTTTCTAGGACAACAACTATCACAACAACATGCAATTTCCAATTCACCTACATGGCATGGAAAGAATGCATGACATGTGGCTTCTAGAATGTGACTAAATGATGCATGAGATGGAATACCATCATCTCATCAGGTTGCAACTAAATTGAACCCATGTATAACATATAAATAGCACACAACAAGTGCATCACCCAATGGTGAAAATAATATGTACTGTAAAATTGAAAAATCAGAAAAATTGCCATAACCGAAGTAGACTGGCTTTTCCCTATACACGGGTTAGTTACTCCCAGGCACAACTTATTACCAACTAACATTTCTGTCCTATCCTTGAACAAGGCTCTGAACAGTAAGTCAAGGAAAATAACTCCTTTGATACCACTTTGTAACATCTCGGATCCGGGTGCCACTCAATGGGTGCCACGAACCTAGTGGGTCACATGACCTCAAGTTCATTTCCCCAAATGCCAGAGGCTGCTGACTAGTAGCGAGGGCTAAGGTCTGATAGTGGGGAAACTATGCCCTCATTTATCAAAATGTAGCACAACGGAAAAGATAAATAACATGCAAAAACGGAAGTAGTAGATGTTGTACAATAGAAATGGACAACTGAAGTAAACGATAATCAGCAGTCATTTATATAAAGATGCAGCATGTCACTAATTCTTTGAAAACAACCAAAATAGGATACACTGCAATACAATAAAATATAGCTCAATGTACAAGTATAGATACCCCAAACAAAACAGTGCAATAGGAACTCAACAACATTGCATTCCTAAGCTCGGTCCCATGCTATCCTACTCCTCTACATCAATCATGTAACTGTGTAGGGACCCTTTCCCCTATAGACACCTACCGAAATATAGTCTATTTGGGGGAATACATCACCCAAACAGGGTGTGAGAAATAAATCTCAGTAGCCACCCACCAAAGGCCCGTGCCCAACTTTCAGTGAAAATGTGCAACAACAGTGGGAAGTAGTAAATGCAATAAACTAAGAATTACTCAAAAGTTTCTAACTTTACTAGTTATATTTCCATTTTATTATTCACTCAACCATGCTAAGCCCATACTTTTAACTTGTTAGGTATAACATATAAAAAAACTCCATGGTGAATATTTATGATAACACTGTCCTCAGACGTACTATCCATACCCTCAGGTAACCTGAATCGAAACCCGCAGGTGATTGCCCACCGGAAAAATGAATATTTCCCTTAGGCGTACGAAGTGTTGCCCACAAGAATAGAATCTACTACCCACAGGCATAACGAATATTTCCTTTAGGATAAAAGAACCACTCCCCTCAGGATAAAGGAAACACTGCCCGTAGGCTAAGCAAGTAAACGGGTGACACCCAAAGCATAAACATGCAATTTATATAAACTTTCTCTCAAGAAAATTAGATACACATTATAATCATGGCATACCCTCGGGAATCCAGGCCAAATGGCTAAACAGAGGAACACACCCAGGGGTGGTTCATGTTCCAAGAAGTAATCCCAAAAAGCAGTTTATAATTACATTTAATTACCAATACAATTCTAGGTTTTTAAAACAGCCAAGGCCTCAGCCACACGACACCCAAAACATGGGTTCATAGCACAACAGTAAAAAATTTCAACACCATAGTTGGAAATAGACATCATACCACCTACCTCGATCGTCTGTGATCGGTATACATGAATGACGCCTCCTGAATCTTCCAAGAATGAAATAGATCTAAGATGAAATTTATCTCATTCAAACTCAAATAACATTACCTCGGGAAAGAATTGGTATGAAACACACAAGGAGGAGGAAGAGCTTACCCATGTGGTCCTAAGGAGATTAACGGCTACGGAATCAGGTTCCTGGTGTGCGGTCGAGAGATCCTACAAGCTCCGACCATCTCTCATATTCTCCTTCGGTGTTCGAAGCTTCCTCTGTGAATAGAGGAGGCTAATGTCCATTTTATCCAAAAAAAAAACAAACTACACGGCATGTACTCTCAACTACAAGGAGTGTACTTTTATTATTTAACTGTTCCACTGGTGGCTACTTTTTTCACCACCGAACTGTTCATCCGTCGACATGAGTACACCGTGTGTTTTCATGATTACACGACGTGTACTATCGCTCCATTGGCGGATACCTTTACCACCTTACTATTCACCATCTAACTGAATACACAGCGTGTAAATACCAAGTACCCGGTGTGTAGTCGGGTTTTTACACCCTTCATCACTGAGAGGCCTACACGCCTTGTGTACCCATCCCACACGGCCAGAGTAAATGGTGTGTGGAAAAGTACACAGCGTGTAGTCACAAAATTTGGGATTTTATTAACATTTTTCTTATTTTCTCAATAACCCTTAAGGAAAAAGGAAATGAAGAAACCCGTACCTCAATAATAACACCCGGGTTCTTACACCCACCTTGTGGAGAGCTACCTTGGATGATATTTCACGTTGAACAAGGGTGGTTCATTACATTGAAAGACATAAAAACTTATGAAAAAGTTTTCTATAACAAATAATCACATAAAGATAAAAATATATATTGAAAAACAATATTTTAAATTTATAATCATATGATTGGAATTTTCTACACTACGTGATATTTTATTTTATTAAAAATTAATTATTGATCCCCTTCATTTAATTATGTATTCAGAAGGTTGAAATTATTTTTGGATTTATTTTATTATTAAAAACCATAATTTTTTTATCGATATGTAAATATATGTCGTTGGAATTAATATCAAACATAATTCTAGCCTACATTACGTTTTATGATAAAAAATATTTTTCTTCAAAGAACAATTTTTATTGGTTATATACTTATTATTTTAAAATTAATTTACATCACATATATAAATTGAATAAATATGGATTTATTGTTTAGATTCAAAATTTGTATATTATTCAATAAGGTCAATTTAAATTTTTGTCACCAAAATTAACTTTCGAGGTAAAAAAGGAGTTACCATGATAAATAATAATTAATATATAAAGTTAAATTACAGAGAAAATTTTAAAAATATATCAAAAAATATAAATTATTTTTTTCAATGAGTGAATTTAATAAATAACCTTTTGTAATGATATACGTTTTGAACCAGACACAAATACAATGGTTTTTGTACTTTTTTCGTTTACTACATGGGTGAAATTTAAAAATGAGCCTATAAACTCAATTCTAAAGGTTTCAACATGCTTAAGTGATGTATTTGGACTTGGGCGAAGGATCATTACATTTATAGGGTGGTTTGAGGAGTTTTGGTGCACCAAACCTTTAACAACCATGTTTTTAATTGATGTAGAGGGTGAACGACATGTATGATATTGTGTGGACCATTACAGGTAATCGTGCCGCCTTGTTTTATGGGAGCAGTGGAAGTATACATGAGGTATGCACAATCTTCCAAACTGTGTGCCTAGAATAACATATGTTTGTTTGGAGGCATTAGGTAAGCACTGTTCAACACACGGTTGGTGCATGGTTTCTGGACTATGTGGGTAGCACGTGAGGGATGCCCTAAGTTCCCAGTAAAGGGAACATTGTTAGCGCATGGTTTTCCAAATAGTAGAGACAAAACTAGTCACATTATCCATTTTTTAAAAAGAAAATAAATTAATTTAAATTTATATAAATTTAAATACAAATCCCTCATCCAATCACCATCTGACACACATGAAACACCTATGGGGTTCTCTAGACACATGCGACGCCTTACTCTAGCCTCATTCATGAGTTTATTTTTTCCACCATTTCTTATGATTTTGTCTTTGAATCTCCAAGGGAAGGCCCTATGCTCCTACCTCTCTTTTTCCCAGATTCAGTTCTATCTATCTATCACTGAGTAAGGTTCGACCAAACCCTAGGGTTAGGGATAACCACATTTTCAGTTTCATATCCCAAATTAGGGATTGAAAATGGTCTCATGTGGTGTGTTTTTTCATGTTCCATCAACCGTCTCCAAAGGAAAGGTGGTTCAGGGTGTTTTGGTTCTCCTACAATGTTTTGGGGTAAATTTTTACTTCCACTTCGTTGTTTTGAAACTATATAATTATCATAATTATGTGTCTTTTATTTTATATTAACTAATCAGTCGTCCGTTGGACTATTCCATGTGGTTTTGGGATTCTTCCACCTTCTGAGGTGATTTTATATCTTCTGTTTAGTTTCACCCTTTTTATTTTGGGTCCTTTGATGATTTATGATGCATATATTTTGTTACAGGATGTTTTGTTCAATCTTGGTGGTCTTCTCTCACATACATAGGTATGTATGTATATAAATATATATAATCCTCTATGTACTTATTCCCTCATGGCATGAAGAAAAAATGAATTGGGTTTAGAATATATATATATATATAAATATTTGTATAAATGTTTGTGCGTGTGAGTGTCAGGTCATTCAGTGTTGTCTTTGATAAATCTATCAAGTGCCAAGTATTAAATTGGTTCCTCTTTGAGGTAAGATCCCTATCCTTACACTTTAATTCAAGTATGAGTCAATTTCCTTTAGTCATCTTCTTAATTTTTCTATTTTATATAAAATTGCAATTTTGGAATAAGTTGTCTACTTATGGTACTAAATTATTTCCCCTAATAAAAAATGTCATGATTTTATAAGAAAAACACTCCAATGGAGGTGCACTGCCTTGATGCTAAAAATGCAGTCTATATAATTTTGTGTATTCTAGGATTTATACATTTTTTATTTATGCATTGAAACTATAGATGCTAGATGAAATGTATAGGGCCTTTAAATTTTTTAAAAACTAAAAGAAATTCCTTTCTAAAGGAAGTGGGAATTTTCCATTTTATAATTATATATCCCAAGATACCCCCCGGGTGTTTCGACATATCAGGCATTGAATTTTCCATGTAGGAAATTGAGTTATTGCCATGAATTTTACATTGATCCTTGTAATGGAAATTACAAGGAATTAATACATATTATGAATTGGTTAAGACAATTGTGATTGAATTGGATAGATTAATGTGTTATCTTTATCCATTTAATGGAATGACTTTAACGCTTAAACGCTTAGGTCAATTTTACATATTTAGGAAAATAGAGATAGAATGACTTCAAGTAGGATGACTCGTACACAATGGAATTTCTTGAAAAAATGTTTTATCCATAATAAATTTTTTGACTTTTGTCAAATGGATTAAATGAATTTGAATAATGTCTATCTTGAAACATTTATCATTTAAACCAATTTTCCATGTTAGGTAAACTGTGTGCGTTGAATCTTTAGAGGTTGAATTTAATAAAAACATGATTTCTTTGAATGGATTAAAGGGTTAAGATGTGTTAATTTGAAATGAAGAAGAAGTTTTTTTATATGTTGGGTTTTAAAGGAATGACCTTGTTTATTAGATTATTGTTACTGTATGTATATTTTAAATGCATAAAAGTTACTTACTTATGAATTATATTATAATTATGACAATGATGATATATGTATCAGTCAGAGGAATGATTACCCCATGACAATTATAATATCTATATTTTTATTGATGTGGCGAATTCTAACCCCGTGCCAGTATTATATTTGATTGTGGATGAGATAAATTATTACCCAATTCTAGTATTGCATTCGATTATGGATGTCAGTCATTCTTACCCCATGCTAGTGTTGTATTTGGTTATGGATGGCAGGAATTCTTACCCCATTCTAGTATTTTTCTTCATTATATACGGTAGGCATTCTTACCCCAATATAGTATTGTATTTTATTATGAATGGGAGGTATTATTACCCCATGCCAGTTATCTTCTATTTATGGGCGGGAGGTATGCTTACCCCCACCATTTGTGATATGTATTTATATATGTATGTATATATATATATATATAGTTACAAGATAAGACTATTATTACTGAAACAAGATGAAGCTGGTATAGCCGTGATGGTCCCTTGGGAACCATGGTGTGTGTTATTTTTTTATGTAGTTCTATTTGTCATATTCTCTAAACCTACAAATGATTTATTTTACATTTCACTTTCAGAATTGGGCCTGAGACCGTGAGTTTGAGAAAAATGATATTTAATCTCACACCCAAATCATTTACCATTGGTAATTGAGTAGGCCATATAATTACAAGATATAGGTTGATAGATTTATTTTTTTACCTTAAGAGTTGTGAGAAATGGACCGAGCTATAACTCAAGATTCTTATGGGAATTTCCCTTGGGGATTTGCTGTTTTTTCTTAATTTTGAATTGTATTGAAAATCAAGCTATTTTTTCTTGTTTTAGTTATGTATCATTAACGTTTCATACATTTATTTTATTATATTAAACTTCCATTGGCCACTTTTAGTTAATTATTAATATTTTTCTTCTGATGATTTTTCATTTATGTAATATTCCTCATGCTGTTGAAAATTATTTACTCTCCTATAATACTATGAATGTCTAATTAGAGGGTATAGTCTCCCCAATATCCCATCCCAAGACCCTCACTGCTATTCTAAAGCCTCTGGCATATGGGGAGATGCGCTTAAGTCTATGTGAAGCATCAGTCCAGCTATAGGTTTGATTGTAATCCGGGTTTGGACATTACAAAGTGGTGTTAGAGGATTTTAATTTCCTTTTTTTTATTTTTTTTGCGGTGGTAGATAGGAGATTATGAGTGTTTCATAACTTGGATAATACCCATGTTTGGTACTGATCACCCCATGTATTGGAAGTGACCTTGTGGCCTGGTCTAGGATTATTTGTTATGTTTTTCACTTTTACATTTGACATGATTTCCCCAAGAGTTATTGAAGTTCTTTTTTCATCTTATGATTTATGAACATTATAGAATTTTACCATGGGCCTGTTATGGAAATGAGGATGAATTACATGCATCATATTAGGAAATTATAGAATTCACATGCCATGCATTGTGCCATTCCACATAGTTGCATTGTAGTATACCTACTGATTTGATTGTCTACGTTTATTGATATTCCATGATTAGTTTTATACCATGTTTAGGTAGTTCTCAACAAGATTATACGTGTTGGCTTCTTATAGTGAAATGCTAACTTGTTTAATATATAATTGGTTTCTTTTTATAAATTAAAAGGTTACGATTAAGATGAGATCTAGTTTTTAATGATAAGTTGTATGGGCACCTTATCACGGGAAAAAGGTAAGCCACATATTTGGACCAGTATAAAAGGATTCTATTGTTTAATTGTAAAGTTAAATAGGACATGGCTAATGGCTGCCAAATTTCAAACTGTATATTTTATGGGTGCTTTAGAGGTTAGTAGGTATCCACCCATCTCACTAGACTATTATAATTGAGAATGTTAAATTTTGAATTTAGTATGGTTTCAATTAATGGGGGCCAAGTTATAATCCATGAATTTTATGAGCGGTGCCTGGATTATGAAATGTATGCCCATATTAAATGTTATGAAATAAAGATTTGGGAAACACTTATATATGTAAAATATGATTAATTTTGATTTGAAATGATTTGAGAAATTGTTAGTGGGTTGCTTCTTCAAGAACCCAGTTTGGCTCAATAGGAACCTAGTAGGTCACCATATATGTGAAAAGGAATTTACATGATAAATTTTCTATTTTATAGTAGTATGTATATAAATGTTTAATGGCTAATAATAATGTTTTATGAAGTTTTTTGGATTTTTATTGATGAATTATTTGATGTTTTAAAATGGTTAAATGTTATAAATGTGATTAAATGTAAAAAGGTCAAGGAAATGGAACCTGTTGTGGTGTCCCCTATTCAAACCCTCTTATATGGGTTGTTTTGAGGTTCTCCGTGAGTTTCCATTGAAAAAAACCTTTATTAATGGATTGATGATTGGATTTGTTAGCCTCGTAACTTATGTTAGCATGAACAGTTGCATTTTTTAATCCTTTTCCTTGTGACGGGCTAGCTCATGGAAGGTAGAACCCTTAGAGAATGACTTCTTGTTAATCCTATGAGCTATTTAATGTTTGGGGTTGTTCGGGTGTTGTTGTCCCTTATAGGAATTTTGGATTCCAATGAAACCCTTGCTTAGATAGGTGGTAATTCTTTCTTTAACCTTGTAATGGGTTTGAGCATAAGGAAATTCTCATTTTAAGCAAGTTAGATAAACATAGGGAATGGTCAGCCACTTCGTAGGTTGTTTCACCCTTTATTTTCCTTGGTCATGGATGAATTCTCGTTTCGTTGTCAAAGTTAAAGGTCATATGGGGTAATACGACTTTGGATTAAATCCCTAGTGCTGTTATGTATAGTTTCAGGTCATGTTAGGGGTAGAGTGCTTGGAGCATTAATAAGCATGTTAGTCCCAATGCTTGGGAGGAATTTCTCATTAATCGGGTGTTTTGAAAAATTAGTCAGGTTGATTTTGGCTTCAAATGTGTTTAGTAATTATTTTATGTTGGATGTTGTGATTGTGGCTCAGAGGAAGCGTCACACATTTTTTTATGGTGTTTTAGTTGATCATTCTCATGAGAGGCAAGTTTTTCTTTTTCTTTCGATGACTGGGACAATCCTAGTGTGTGTAGAATTGTGTTTGTTCAAAATAACCTAAGAGGTCCAATGTGGAATGTTTAGTTTTTCTTAAATACCTTGGGGCTTGTGAATTTTAAATTATATCGATTCTTTCTCGACAACATGAAATACTTATGGTTTCTGGTTTATGCAACCTCTGTTAAACCCCTTTTTCTTATGATGAGCTTCAGTGGATACATCTTGAGAGATCACTAAAATCCTTGGGAGGTAATGGTTATGATCGATTATTCTAATGTGTCGGCAAGCGATGATGAGCCTCTCTATTTAGTCATCAAGTTGTGGTCAACTATTCTTCTTTCCAGTTTTTGGGTGTTTCACTAGAATCCTTTTGAATCATACAAGTTTATTCTTCTATGTGAAGAGCACATTCCCTATATTGGCTTCATCCTAGATACACTATGAGAGTGTCAGTCTAACACTACACTAAGGTTTTAAAAGAAGATGAGATTGTTTGGGTGGTTCTCTTTTGGTGTTGCATGCTAGATTCCTGGTTTCCTTCATGGTTCAATCTTAGGGATTTCATAAGAAGTCAGGAGTAGGCTTTGGTGAACATGTTTCAGATAAATGAATGTTGGCTTAGAGGAATGGATTGTAGGTTTTCTTGGAATACACAGGCTGTCCTAGCTATACGTTCTTGTAAATATTCATCCAAAAAAGGATCAACATGGGGTCCTTATTGATTAATGTTTATGGTCGGTGAGGAACATTTTCTAGCATATCTTCAATGGGGATGACTGCAGTTTTTTTGATCTGGTGCTTTTAATGAACAACCATCTTAACATGGGATGGGAGGATGGTGGGGATTGATCATTTTAACCTGTTAGGGAATCATAAGAGATGTTCCTTTATAATTTTTAGAGGCATGATTGTAATGATATTCCAATGTTGGGTTGAACTGTGGTTTGGAAATTAGTTGTTTAATGTTACATCTAATGGTGGGAGGTACCTTTGGCCAAATGTTTAACAAGACAATTAAAGGATCATGTGTCTTGCTGAATGGCCTCATGTATATTCCATATCACTAATTCATTTTGAAAATGAGCATTGTCTCAGGATAGAACGAATTACATTTTGTGTAATTAAGTGGATGATTAATGGTGAATTGGGCCTTTTAGAATGAAACATGACTGTATAAAGGAAGCTACGTGACCCTTGTAAGTTTGGTGGTGTTTATGTTGTTCTTGAAGGTGTCTCGAGAATGGGAAGTTCTAGGGTGGAAAAGTTGTAATGATCAGTGTTTTCAATATGATAAAAATATGATGGTTTTTGATCATTTTTATTAACTGGATGAGTCATATTTCAAACCGAGATTCATAACCCTATTATGATGTTTAGAAAACTCCTAAGTAATGTTTTTGGCTTGGGTGAAGGCTCGTTAAGCTACCCATGTGGCTTGAGGAGTTTTGGGAGTTCCAGACCCAAAAAACACCATGTTTTGAATGGTTCTAAAGGGAACATGGTTTGTATGAGACCATGCATCCTACTATAGGTAATCATGAGACCTTGTTTCATAGGGGAATTGGTGGTACACATGGACTGTGGATGATTTTTAGAACCATGAACCTAGCCCACACAATGTGTGTTTGGGGGCAGTTACTAATCACCATTCACCACACAGTTGGTGCATGGTTTCTTGACTATGCAGCCAGCCCGTGCGAGATGCCCTAGGTGACCAATAAATGGTTCATGTTTGGAGTATATTTTTCCAATACGTTTGGCCCAAACCATTCAAATTACCATGTTTTTTAAAAAGGTATTAAATTAAGTTAAAATAAAATAAAATAAAATAATAAAAATTCCTCAGTCCTCTCCTTATATGACTCATGCGACACCCCTGGGGGTAGACCATCCATGAGCGATGCCTCCCAGTAGCCTCCATCACCCGATGATTTCTTCCACTTTTTCAACCAATTTCTTATCTGAATCTATATGGAAATACACTCCGCTCCTCCTTATCTTCATTATAGTATCAGTTCGGTCTATCCATCCCCTAGTATGGTTAAGCTAAACCCCATCATTATGGATAACTAGATTTTTAGTTTCTTCTCTGGTATTAGGGGGTGGAAATTGTCACTAACGGTGTGTTCATGCATGTTCCTACAACCACAAATGAAGGCGAGGTGGGTCGGGGTGTTTTGTTTCACCACCAAGGTTTTGGGGTATGGTTTTCATTGAACTTAATTGTATTTCACCTCTATTATTCGGGTATTTTAGTGTTTTATACTTCTAATTAATTAATCAGTAGTGCACTAGGATGTGCTATGTGGTTTTGGGTCTCTACAACCGTTCTAGGTGAGTTTTATATCCATTTTATGATTTCTCTTTTATTATTTTTGCTCCTTTGATGACTTAGGATGATTAGATTTTGTTTAATAGAGTCATGATCAATATTTAATGTCCTAGATTATAGACATATGCATATATACATAAATAGATAAAATCCTTGATGTACATATTCCCTTAAGGCATGGGGTATACGTGAATTAGGTTAAGGATGTATATATATATATATTTGTTTAATTGTATGTGCATTCAAGTGTGGGATGGTTCTAGTGGTCACAATCAAATATTTGAAGTTCCAAGTGTTAAATTGGTTCCTCTTTGTAGTAGGATCCCTATACATTCTATTTAATTCAATTGTTCCTTAATTTCATTTAACAATCTTCTTAAATTTGCTTCTTTATAGAGAACTAATTATCTGGAAGAAGTTGTCCACTTGTGGTCAAAAATTATTTCACCTCATAAACAAATTCATGACATTATAATAAAACCCCTCCAACAGAGGTTCACTTCCTTCAAGCTAAAAATTTATTGAGTATACATTGGTGTTTGATGGGTTTGTAGAATTTGTGTTTATTATGCATTGATGCTACAGATGGTGAATAACATGTTTATGAACTCACACTGTTTTATAAACTAAATGAATTGCCATTTTAAATGAAGTGGGTCCTATCCTTTTTGTAATTTTTATAACCGACGAGACCCCATGGGTGTTTGGGAAAATTAGGATTTGAATTTCACAAGTAAGAAACTGAGTAGTTTCCATTACAATAAAATTTATCCTTGGAACTGAAATTACCATGACCTAATAAATAATGCAAATTGGTTAAAACAAGTGAGATTGAATGGGATTTATTAATGAGATTGTGCCATCCATTGAATGCAATGAACTTGATGATGGAACCATTAATTCAAGTTTCCATGTTTAGGAAAATTGAGTGAGAGTGAATTCATGAAGGATTACTCAAATAAAATGGAATTCCTTTAATAAATGTTTTAGCAATAATAAATTTATGGACATTTATTAAATGGATTAAATAAATTTGGATAATTTCTAGCTTGGAAATTTTATCATGTAAACAAATTTTCCATGTTAGGAAAATTCACAGTGTTAACCTAGTAGAGAATAACTCGCATAATGAAATTCTTTCCTAGTTAGTATTAAATGGATAAGATGTGTTAATTTGAAATGCATAAGTGGTTATGCCATATGTGGTGGACTTTAAAGGAATGACTATGTGTATTAGATTATGACTATGATATGTCTATTCAAAATTCAAAACAGGTTCTACCTTATGCATTATATTATAATTATTACAATGATGATATATGTATGGGTGGGACTCATGATTACCCAATGCTAGTTATAATTTCTATATGATTATGGATGGGAGACTTTCTTACACATTCCAGTATAATATTTGATTATGGACGAGAGGAATTCTTACCCCATGCCAGTATTATATTTTATTATGGATTGGAGACACTCGTACCCCTTAACAGTATTGTATTTGATTATGGATGAGAGGAATTCTTAATCCATGATAGTATTTTATTATATTATTAATGGGAGGAAATATGACCCTATGCCAGTATTGTATTTGATTATGGATGGGAGTCATTCTTACCCCATGATAGTTTTATATATGTTTATGGATGGGAGGCATTCTTACCCCATGCCAGCTATGTTCTATTTCTGGGTGGGAGGTAGGATTACCTCCACCATTTTTGACATATATATATATATCTATATATATAGTGACGTGATAAGACTATTATTCCAGCAACAAGCTGAACATGGAATAGCCAACTGGGTCCCTTGGGAACCTAGACGTGTGTTAATTATTTATGCAGTTGTGCTTATTAAATTCTCTAAACCTAAACACTATTTATTTTAAAATGGACTTTCTGGATTGGTCCTGACACAACATGTTCTAGAAAAATGATATTTAATCTAACACCCTAATCTTCAACCCTAGAGACCTGAGTAGGCCATATAATTACATGATATAGGTTGATTGTTGTATTGTTGTACCTTAGGAGTTGTGATAAATGGACCAAGCTGTAGCTCTTGATGATCATGGAAATTTTCATGGGGCTTTTTGTTTTTTCATTATTTTGTGCATTATTGAAAATCATGTTGTTTTTATTCTTCTTTCAGTTATGTATCATTACCATTTCATGCATTTCTTCAATTATATTAAAATGGCCTTGTCCAATTTTAGTGAATTGTTAATATTTTCCTTCCACCGCTTTGTCATTTATGTATTATTCATTCTACTATTGAAAATTACTTACTATTCTATACTACTATGAATATATGATTAGAGGGTATAATATCACCAATATCCCCTAAAAAGACCCTCACTACTAGTCTCCAGCCTCTGGCATATGGGCAGATGCCCTTAAGGCCATGTGATGCATTAGTCCAGCTATAGGTTTGATGGTAAGACAGGTCAGGACATTACAAAGTGGTGTTAGAGGAATTTCATTTCCTTTTTATTAATTTTTTTTCAGTGGTAGATTAGATATTAGGGATGTTATGGAACTTGGTTAATAGCCATGTTTGAGAATGATCACCCCATGTATTGGAAATGACCTTGTAGCTAGGGCTGGGATTATTGGTTATGTTGTTCTCTTTTACATTTGATATGATTTCCCCTATAGTTATTGAAGTAATTTTTGCTTCTTATGATTTAGGAACTCTATATAATTTTACCCTTGGCCTGATATGGAAAGGAAGATGCATTAAAAGCATCATATTAGGAAATTATAGAATTCAAATTTCATGAATTGTGCCACACCACATAGTTGAATTTTAGTTTTCCTGCTAATTTTATTGTATACCTATATTGATATTCCATTCATAGCTTTATACAATGATTAGGTAGTTCTCAACCAGTTTCTATGAGTTAGATTCATGTAGTTAAATGATAACTTGTTTAATAAATAATTGGTTGCTATTTATAATTTAAATAGTTGCGATTAAGATGAGATCTAGTTTTTAGTTATAATGTGTATAAGAATCTTATCATTGGAAAAATGTAAGCCACATACTTAGACCATTATAAAAGGATTCTATAGTTTAATTGCAAAGTGAAATAGGACTTGACTAATGGGATCCAAATTCCAAACTGTGAAATTTAACGGTGCTTCAAAGGTTAGTACGTGTCCACCCATCTCATTGGAATATTGTAATTGAGAATGTTAAATTTCAAATTTATTTTGGTTTCGATTAATGGGATCCAATATTCTATCCATGAAGTGTATGGGTGGTACATGGATTAGGAAATGGATTCCCATATTAACTGTGATGAAATAATGCTTTGGGAAACACTTTTAAATGTAAAATCTATTTAATTTTCATCTGAAAGGATTTGAGCAATTGTTGTTGGGCTGCTTATTACAGAACAAAGTTTGGCTCAACATGACCCTAGTAGGTCACCATATCTGTGAAAAGGAATATACATAAAAAAATTCCTAGTTTATGGTAGGATGTCTAAAAATGATTAATGGTTAAAAATGAAGTTTTATGAAACATTCCGGCCTTTTCATGAAGAATTATCCGATCTTTTAAAATGGATAAATATTATAAATGTGATTAAATGTAAGAAGGTCATGGAAATAGAACCGGTAGTGGTTTCCCCTATTTAATCCCTCATGTATGGGTAGTTTTGAGTTTCTAACTGAGTTTCCTGGGAAAAAACCCATTATAAATGGATTGATGTTGGGATTTTTTAGCCTAGTAACTTGTGTTAGCATGACCAAATGAATTTTTTAATGCTTGTTCATGTGAGGGTCAAGCCTGTGCTAGGTATCACACTTAGATCTTGATTACTTGTTAATCTTATGAGATATCTAATGTTTGGTGTTGTTTGGGTGTTGTTGTCCCTTGAAGGAATTTTGGATTCTAATGACACCCTTCCTTGAACAGTTGGTCATGCTTTCATTAACCTTTTAATGGGTTTGAGCATAGAGAAATTATCGTTTTAATCAGGTTAGATAAGAATAGGAAATGGTCGGCCACTTCATAGGTTATTTCACCCTTTATATTCCTTGGTCATAGTTGAATAGTCATTTCATTTTCAATGTTAAAGGTTGTATGGGGTAATAAGACTTCGGATTAAATCTCTTGTGCTGTTATGTACGGTGTCAGGTCATCTTTGGGGTAGAGTGATCTGAGCATTAATAAAATGGTTTGTCCCAATGATTGGGAAGACTTTTTCGATACACGATTGTTTTGAAACATCAGTCAGGTTGATTTTGTTATTAGATTCAAATAGGTTTAGGCATTATTGAATGATTGACGTTGTGATTGTGGCTCAGAGGAAGTGTCACACATTTGTTTAATGTGTTTTAGAATATAATTCTCATGATATACTAGTTTATCTTTTATTTGGATGACTAAGACACTCATAATGTATAAAGAATTCTGTCTGTTTTAGATAATCCAAGAGGTCTAATGGGAAATTTTCTATTTTTCCTGAATACCTTGAGGATTGTGAATTTTAAATTCTATTAGTTCTTTCTTGACAACATGAAATAGTTATGGTTAGTTGTATATTCAACCTCGGTTAAACACCTTTGTTTTATGATGAGATTTAGTGGATACATCTTAAGAGATCACTAAAATCCATGGGAGGTAATGATTATGATATGTTATTCCAATTTTTTGGCAGGCGAAGATGAGCCTCTCCCTTTAGTCAGCCAGTTGTGGTCAAATATTCTTCATTCCATTTTTTGGGGTTTCAAAAAAATCATTTTGAATCATCCTGGTGTATTCTTCTAAGAGAAGAGTACATTCCCTATACTGACATCGTCTTAGATTCACTACAAGAGTGTCTGTCTTACACTGCACTAAAGTTCTAAAAGAAGATGGGATTGTTTGGGTGGCTCTCTTTTGTTGTTGCATGATGGATGCCGGGTTTCCTTCATGGGCCAATCATAGGGATTTAATATGAAGTTAGGTGTAGGCTTTTTGAGCATGTTTATGATAAATGAAAGCTGAATTGGAGGAAGGGATTTTAGGTCTTCCTAGAATACATGGGTTATCTATGCCATGCATTCTTGAAATACTCAGTCAAAGATGGATCAACATGGGGACCTTATTGTTAAATGCCTATTGTCAATGATGAACCTTTTCTATCTTGTCTTCAATGGGGATGATTTCATTTTGTGTTAGATGGTTCTTTTCATGAACAACCATATAAACTTGTGCTGGGAGGATGATGGGGATTGATCATTTTAACCATTTAGGGAATAATATGAGAAGTTTCTTTATATTTTTTAGAGGGATTATTATAATGAAATTAAAATGGTGTGTTGAACTATTCTTTGGAAATTGGCTGTCTAACATTAAATCTAATGGTGGAAATTACCTTTGGATAGATTTTTAACAAGATAATGATAGGACCGTGTATCTTGCTGAATGGCATCATGTATGTTCCAAATCAGTGTTTCATTTGGAAAACAAACATTTTCTTAGGATTGAATGGATTATGTTTCATGTAATTAAGTGAATGCTTAATGGAGCATTAGTCCTTTTAGAATGAAGCACGACCGTATAAAGGAAGCTACGTGACCCTTGTAAGTTGGGTAGTGTTTATATTTTTCCGGAAGGCATCTCAGATATGAGAAGTTCTCAGGTGGAAACTTTTTAATTATCATTGTTTTCAATAGGATAAAAATATGATGGGTTTTGATCATTTTTATTTACTAGATGAGTCAAATTTCAAACCGAGGAGTTTTGGGAGAGCCATACCAAAAGAACCCTGTTTTGAAAGGTTCCAAAGGGTGCATGGTTTGTCTATGAAAGTGCATCCAACTAAAGGTAATTGTGAGACCTTGTTTCATAGGGTCATTTTTGGTACACATGGGATGGGGATGATTTTCTGAACCATGTGCCTAGCCCACACAGTGTGTGTTTGGGGGTAGTTACTAATCCCTATTCAACACACAATGGGTTAATGGTTTCCTAACTATGTGGCCAGCTCGTTCGAGATGCCCTAGGTGCCCATTAAATGGTTCATGTTTGGCGCATAGTTTTTCAAACCATTTATCCCAAACCGTTCAAATTACCATGTTTTTTTAAAAGGAAATAAATTAAGTTAAAAAAAATTAACTTAAAATAATAAAAATTGCTCATTCCTCTCCCCTATGACTCGTGCAACACCCCTGGGGGTACCTCATCCATGTTTGACGCCTCCCAATAGCCTCCATCATGCAATGATTTCTTCCAATGTTTCAACTGATTTATTATCTGAATATCTAAGGTATAGAACCCTGCTCCTCCTTCTCTTACTTCTAGCATCAGTTTGGTCTATCCGTCCCCTATTAAAGTTCAGCCGAAGCCAAAAATTATGAATAACTAGATTTTTAGGTTCTTCTGTGGTATTAGGGTGTGAAAATGGTCACTAAGGGTGTGTTTATGCATGTTACTACAACTGCTACCGAAGGCGAGGTTGGTAAGGGTGTTTCGTTTCACCACCAATGTTTTGGGGTAGGGTTTTCATTCCACTTCATTGTATTTCACTTAAATTATTATGGTTATTTTAGTGTTTTGTATATCCTATTAATTAATCAATAGTTCACTAGACTATACTATGTGGTTTTGGGTTTCTACTACCTTTCTAGGTGAGTTTTATATCCATTTGTTGTTTCTCCCTTATTATTTTGGGTCCTTGGATGATTTCGGATGATTATCTTTTGTTTTAGATAGTCTTTATGAATCTTTAAGGGCCTATATCACATACATATGCATAAATACATAAATATATATAATCCTCCATGTATATATTCCCTCAAGGCATGGGTAATATGGGCATTGGTATATGGATATATATATATATATATATTTGTATAAATGTATGTGCATGCGAGTGTGGTATGGTTCTGCTGGTCACTAATAAATATATCATGTACCAAGTGTTAAACTGGTTGCCCTTTGTGGTAGGATCCCTATCCTTGCTATTTATTTCAAGTATTCCTTAATTTTATTTAACTATCTTCTAAATTTTGCTGCTTGATAGAGAATTTCATTTCTATAACTAGTTGTGTGCTTGTGGTGGAAAATAATTTCACCTCATAAAAAAATTCATCACTTCATAATAAAACCCCCCAACAGAGGTGCACGTCCTTTAAGCTAAAAATTTAGTGATTATGCATTTATTTTTTATGGGTTTTATGCATTTGTGTTGATTATGAATTGATGATACAGATGATGAATTACATGTTTATAACCTCACAATATTTTATAAACTTAATGACTTTCCTTTCTAAATGAAGTGGGTCATATCCCTTGGGCAATTTTTATAACCGAAGACACACCATGGCAGTTTGGGAATAGTAGGCATTGAATTTACCAAGTAGGAAATTAAGTTGTTTCCATTACTTTATACTTGAGCCTTGGAATTGAAATTACCATGATTTAATACATAACAAAAATTGGTTAAAACAAGTGATATTGAATGGGATTTCTTAATGGGATTGTGCCATCCATCGAATGTAATGACCTTGATGATTGAACAATTAATTCAATTTTCCATGTTTTGTAAAATTGAGGGAGAGTGACATCAAGTAGGATGACTCAAATAAAATGGAATTCCTTGAATAAATGTTTTATACATAATAAGTTTATTGACTTTTATTAAATGGATTAAATGAATTTAGACAATTTCTAGCTTGGCAATTGTATCATGCAAACCAATTTTCTATGTTAGGAAAATTCACTGTGTTAACCCTGTAGCGAATGAAAGGCATAATGATATGCATTCCTTGAATGTATTAATTGGATAGGATGTGTTAATTTGAAATTCATAAGAGGTTATGCAATATGTGTTGGACATTAATGGAATGTCCTTTTGTATTAGATTATGACTATGATATGGCTATTAAAAATTCATAAGAGGTACTACAATATGCATTATATTATAATTATGACAATGATGATATATGTATGGGTTGGACTCATGATTACCCAACGCTATTTATAATCACTATATGATTATGGATTGGTGTCTTTCTTACACATGAAAGTATAATATTTGATTGTGAATTGGAGGAGTTCATACCCCTTTCCGGTATTATATTTGATTATGGATTGAAGACATTCATACCCAATACAAGTATTGTATTTGATTATGGATGATAGGAATTATTAACCCATGCTAGTATTGTTTTTTATTATGGATGTGAGGCAATCTTACCCCATTCTAGTATTGTATTTGATTATGGATGGGAGTCATTATTACCCCCAGGCAATTATATATATGTTCATGGATGGGATACATTCTTAACCCATGCTAGATATCTTCTATTTATGGGTGGGAGGCATGATTATGTCATGAAATTTATGATATTTATATATATATATGTACACATATAGTGACACAATCAGAATATTATTCTGATAAGAAGCCGAAGCTAGTATAGTCGTCAGGTTCCATTGGGAACCTGGATGAGTGTTATTTATTTATCAATTTTTCTTTATTAAATTATCTATACCTACACACTGTTTAATTTACATTGCACTGTTGGGATTGGGTTTGACACTATGGGTGTCAGACTAGTGAGATTTTACCTCACACACTACTCGGGAACCCTTTGTACCAGAGTAGACCTTATAATTGAAAGAATTATGTTGATTGTTGTATGCTTGTACCTAAAGAGTTAGGATCGTAGGACCAAAATGGAGCTCAGCATGCTCATGGATGTCACCCATGGGGATTTGATGTCTTTTCCTTACTTGTCATTGTGTTGAAAATCTAGCTGTACTGTTTGCTACTTTTAGTTATGTATCATTTCTATGTCAATAATTTCATCTACTGTATTAAACTGGTGATTTCTACTTGTATTGAATTGATAATATTTAACTTCCTCTTATTTTATGTATTACTGATTCCATAGTTGATTTTTATTTACTATGTTATACCATTGCGCCTCACTGATAAGAGGGTATAGTCTCCCCAAATTTATATCTTGAGACCCTCGCTGCTAGTCAGCAGCCTCTGGTATATTGGGAGACAAACATGAGGCAATGTGGCCCACTGGTCTGGATAAAAATTCAATTGTAAACCGAGTCAGGATGTTACGCCTTTTTCTTTTAAAATGTTTTTTGACTTCTTATGAAATCACTATAGTCATACATAAGAAGGATGTGTTATTTTAGAAATTCCACCCCTCTCATTTATAAATAGAACCCATCAAAACCTCAGTTATCCCATCTCTATAATACTATTATATCAACTAACATCATTCCAAACCCATACCAAAATATATTTACCATGTCCTAGAGGTTTTGGTCTTGTATAAATACAAATCTATTAACGATTAATGAGAAGTCTATAGGATGATATTCAAGGGAGAGGTAATTTTCTTAACAAGTTCTTTCATATTTGATTCTTCTTATAAATCCTTTAAATATCTTCAATACATAATGATATAATTACAATATTATTATATGTACACTTCAATTTTATAATATAAATCGAATATTAATTTTCCCACTCCATCCCTCTCTTTAATTATTAAACGAAATCATCACCCATGTTTTTGTTGCCGCTTCTGTGAGAGATGTATGTCATTTTCCGTTATTGACTTAGAAGGATGAATTTATAATTCTTGTAAACAAAAAAATTATATTTATTACATTATTATGATTATATAATTATAAAATTATGCATTTTATTAATTATATTAAGAATAAATTTTCCATGTAAATTTACCTTCCTAAAACATTAATATCAGTACATTATTGATTATTTGAATATATTTTGGACAATGTAATGAACAATATAACTTATGTACATAAAAATGATAAAATGAAATATATTATTGAAATAATTAGTGAATCCTTTGACCATGATCAACATAACTAATACATTTTAGATAAATTAACAGAATGTCCCCAATTGATCGATATAGGAAAATATATATAATAAATAGACGAAATTTATAATAAATGGGCTTCAAAAATATAAATATACCTAAAAAATATTCGTAATAATATATTTAATAATATTAATTTTATTTTTAGCAATTTATACATGAATATCAATCCATTCAAGACTTGTGCTAAGGTTTCTTTGTCTGATTTTCCATTCCTTAAGACATTTTCCCATGTTTTCACCAAAATACTTTTATATGGTGTATTTACTACCCTGTTGACATAATATATCTTAAATAAGTTTTTATTATTTTTAATTTCAATTTCATTATATCTCACAACTTCCTTGTCCTTCGATTAATACATTACCAAAGTCATAATGTTTTTTCATATCAAATACCCTTCATTGGTATGTTTTTTGTATTATTCATGTATTTTCGTTTATACAGTGTATATACTAACTATTTAATATTTTTATCTTGATTCAATTTATATTTATGGTATTTAATTTTCTATTACATCTCTATCTCTTAGGTTTAACTTCCTTAATCAATACCACATTTGTTATTGTTTTTTATTAACACAATTTCCTTCATTGAGTTGTAATGTTTCTTCTCAACCTCTATTTCCCTATGTTGGGTGAATTATACAATATTATTTTATTATATCATATTTTATATTTTTTATAAGTTTTTTTATTTCTTTACCAAAATACCATGTTATATTTCCACCTTCCTTTTTTTTTGAAATGTATTATTATAAAATTTGGTGGAAATCATTATAAAATAGTTGTCTTTATCATAGGTTAATTTTGATTTGGTAAAATTATGAATTTTTATTGCGTAAAATACGTATTCATATACATATTTGGATGATATAGGTGGTATATGACTTATACATCCCTCCAATGAATATGGCAAGGTATAATATCTTCGGAGATAGTAAGTACGAGATTGGGGAGTAAAACTAATTCACTACATGACTCTATCTACTATGTTATTTAATATTAGTAGTCATCCTTGACATATTATTATGATGTAATTTTTTATGTTTTTTCCATATTATAATGATTAAATGATCATGTTATATTTACTTCTTTATACTGAAATCATCATGACGTTACTCTTGAATTATGATCCATGTTTCATTTAGTATTATTTTTTATTACTTGTTCATGCTCTTTGATTATATTATCATTCCCACTTGATCATATTATTATAAAATATGATATTTTAATGTTATCGATTATGTTTAATATTACTTGCATTTGATCTCACCACCTCTTATGTTTCCATTTCCAATGTTTTTATAAAAAGTAATACATATTATTTGTTTACAAGGGTTATATATCTGGCAAATTTTGGGGGAGATGTTAATGATTTACAATGAACTATTAAATTCATGGCATATTGTGAAAATGTAAAATTTAAATTATTAAGGAATGGGATTTTTAATTAAGGGGTTTATTAATTCTCTAAAACTCAAAACCTAAAAGGTATCAAGAATAAATGTGATTCAATATTTTCAGATGGTATTGTAATTGTCGATGTTTATGTTTTAGTCTCTTTAGATGGTATCAAATACAATGTGTAAAATAATTTATCTCTAAAACTAGATCAAGTATTATAACTCTTGGGAAACTTTTTTTTGTATTAGAGTTGGGTTTAGATTGATTTTCAGGTTTAGATATTTTCTGGTGAGTATAATTTAGGAGTTATAGATACCATCCTAAATTATGTAGTCTAATGATGATTACATATTTAAAGGCGAAGATACCCTTTTGAGGTATTATGTGAGTTGTAAGGTGATAAATGGTATTATGGGATATTTTTATTTAATTTTAGGGATATGACATGATTGATGTTTTGATTATTGTTTTTTTGTATATTGTTTTATTTTCTGGTAAGTATAGTTAATTGGGAAATAAGCTATGATTTTGGGAATATAGGTTGGGAAGTGTAGATATCATTAGGGTTTGAAAAATGATTTGAATGATGAGGTGATTCATGTTATTTTTGGAATTGATTAATATATTTTTTTAGTATTTGCGACTAAGGTTATATTAATTAATATTCAATTTATGTTGTTTTTGGTGATAAAAAGGTAAGTTAATTTCTAGTAGTATATGTTTACGTTATTTTTTGGCCAGGATAGAGAAGAAGGATTTATTATTAACAGAAATTCCACTCCACTAACTTATAAAAGGACCCCTTTAGCCATTAACTTATCCCAACACCATATGCATATATGTGAAAACAATATCTACCCAGTAATGACCTGGACCCGAACAGCCACCCGAACAGTGCTAAATGGGATAGGTGTTACAGCTTAGGTGCACCTCCCCGAATGCCAAAGGCTGTTGACTAGTAGCGAGGGTCAGATAGGTATAGTAGGGAGGCTATACCCTCTCGAAGGTTGATAAGAAAGGTACTGGTCCGTGTATAATAGTAAAGATGTAGCAGAATCAAAGACTCAACTGACTCGAACCAGAACCACAGAGTAGAAGCACATTCAATAACAATAAACAGCGGAAGAAATAAGTATAAACAACAGTAGCGGAAATAAATAAAACAGCATGCTGAACACCAGAAGTAACTACTAAACAAACCAAGCATGCATCCATAGAAAGTCAATATACATGAGGGAACCAACGGCTAACCAAATGTAGCTACATAACAAATAAGCATGCTAATACAGAAAAGAAAGAAAAACAAAGTAAACTCTAGCTAGGAAAGACCTCAAGGTCCATGCCATCTCCATGGAACAACTAATGCAGCCCAGCTCCTGAAGCTGACCTCCATATTGCACATAAATCTATAAGGTCTGCACACGTCCCAAAGGGCCCGGGTTGGGTGTGAGATAAATCTCAGTAGGATACCACCTTATGGTGCGTACCTAGTATAAGTGTATAAGCAGTCACACATTTAAAGGAAAGTAGTAAAGAGTATAATGCACAAACAAACACAAACACCACTGGTGCTCAACAGCCACCATGGAGCGTCACCTACTTCGGCCAATGCCAGAATCTCAGTCGTGTAACCCATCACCATTTGCCACCTGACACTGCGTGTCTCAATTCCCAACGTCTTGAAGGCACGCCCAAGGAAAATAGAAACCCGGCACCAAGTGCCTCCTCACACCTCGTGTCTCATGTACCGACATCCTGAAGGCACGCCCAAGAAGTAACCCAAAAGAACAACGATACCTGTCCTCAAATAAGAATCCGGAGGGACAACGATATCTACCCTCAAATAAGTAACAGAAGGGACAATGATGTCTGCCCCCCAAATCACGATGAGCCTCAACCCCAACCTGATAGCCTCAATGATATCCCCTGAAGGCTCCTCATCTTCCACGTGGCTTTCTACGGCAAGCACCCCCAACCAAAAAACCTAAACCGCATCTACGGGGGCTTCAACCCACATGAGTGGTCAAAACCACCTCATCACGGAGTATCTATGTGTGCACACTACTCATGTTTTGGGTGAGCAGTAATCATAAAAATAGTACCTAAGACACCACACATCTGACACCTCATGTCCCTATGACCATGCCGCTCAAGTCTGATGGCCTCGACATCCCAGTAACCCGGGCCATGCCCAACCTAACAGTCATACTATACCAAGCCGATGTCCATGACACCCTATCCCATGGTCAAAACCACCCAAGTAACCCCAGTCCAAGCCCAACCTGTGATCAACATCACCCAACAATATCAAGGCTACACTCATCACAACGAAAAGGTTCTAACTTGTGGATTTCAATAATCACATACATAAACAAACGAATTACTTTTAAATAGGAAAACAACTCAACAGTTGAAATGTGCCTACTATGTGTTGTTCCATACCAAAAATGAGGTCTCTAAGGCCTCTTACCATACATATCAATGTTCAATAAACTAAAATCAACATTTTATAATAACAAAAATCAATTAATACAATTTTGGCGCCCCGACCAAAATGACCCATTTGAGCAACGACCCTTTGCCCGACCCCGCTCAAGAAAAAAAGGTATAGGGAATACCCAAAGTCATCCCATGTGTCTAATAAACCGTTTAATATTCAATAGTAGATAAATTAAGGTCTCTCTCAAAATACCCAAAAATGCGTCATAGGTCGCGCCCCCAAAATGTCCACAAAAACACGAAAGAAGGTATGAACCACCTTCCACATACTAGTACGATGATACTTCTCCGATGGCAGCCTCCAATTAGGTCTAAAACGCGGTAGATATACAAAAGAATCAAAACCACTCAAACCCCTATGACTCTATCTAGGGAAGAAATCAAGAAAAACAGCTGAAGTGGAATCAAGGCCTTACCGAGGGAGTTCCAACGCATCAAAAGGTGTTCAGATCAGAGTTTGGACGATGATTCGAGAGTAAGAAGAAGGTCCGGCCGGATCTCCCCATGTAAGCCCCAAGTGGGAGGAAGAAAAGGGAGAAGAATGGGAATTCCTGGGTGGCCCAGAACTTAAAAAACCTAATATTATGTGGTCGCACGGTTAACCCGCACAGTATAGAAAACCGTGCGCCAACCGTCCGGTTTCCACTTCATCACCCAAGAACTTTTCATGGCCAACCCGCACGGTTTGGAAAACCGTGCGCCGCCCTTGAAGAGCCCACTATCTCACCCAGAGACTTCACACGGTTTGTCCGCACGGTTTTTTCAGACCGCGTGCCAACCGCACACACCTTCACGACCTCCCCAACTTCAAAATTTTAACCTGGAATTGTCAAATTTCTCTAGTTTTCTCAGAATCGAGTCAAAAATCCAAACAGGGTCGTGATTTTGACCCGTTCCAAAAACCCGGGTTCTTACAATCTCCCCACCTTAACATAGCTCGTCCCTGAGACATAAAATGAAACCCACAGATGGCACGGAAAATACCACCCCGATCAAAGAAACCCGGACATCCCCGGTCAGAAGGTTCTAGCTAAATTCCTCAAGGGGATCCCCCCACTTAGGAATCGCAACTCTGTCTCAACTCGATAAAACTCAGAACGAGCAAAGGTTCGCCAACCTGTGTTCCGGACTAAAGGTCATCCCATGACGCATCATCACCCCTGCCCCTCATTGGAGCTCCCATGTCATTTCTGACACCCAAAAATATCTTGCACCACATCGGTGTCCACCTCCATGAGGTCCTGCATCCCATGGATGCTGAAAACAAACCAGGAGCCAAGAACCCCATGTAACCTGCATCCTCGATGCGCCGATGCCCATGGAACCTCATGTAACTAGAATCCGCAATGCCACGATGCCCTTGGAACCTCATACATATACATATATAAAAAATTATCACGCACCTGATATGGCGCCAAACCCACTGACCTACATCTAGTCAAACCACATAGATCATGTCCATCACGTGCACCCAAAACAGACATACCTCTACAGGTAATTCCAAAAGAGAAAGAAGGGAATCATGACCCCACCCACGGTATACCTATAACCATTGTCGGCTCACCAGCCTGCTCAGCCTCTGGTAGCTCCACGGTGTGCACCTGACCTGAAGTACGACTGTCTGATGCCTGAACTCCCGGCGATGATGCTCCAGTCACCGGCCACTAACCCCTCAACTGGGTCCCGCTGTCTCTGTCATGTCCTCCGTGTATAGTTGAACCTCAGCTACCCTCTCCTGGTACCGAACCTGATCCAACTCCAGATGCCACTATCTGTCCTTATACCTGTCTGTCGGCTGTGTGAGAAGGCTGCCTGCAAAACCTCTCCAGATGCCCAACCGATCCACATGCCCGACACTCTTTTGGAGGCCTATCACACTAAGTCCTAACATGCCCTGGCTGTCAACACTGGAAGCAAACCACTGCAGAACTGCTATGAGGTGGTCTAGCTGAGTCCTTGGCTTGACTGCCCTGCTAGAACTCATCTCGTTCTCACTTCCTGCTATCTGAACCATCACTTAAACCTGTCACCTTGCCAATCTAGTGTCTATCCCTCGGGATTCCCTATACTATGAGCACCTAGTTCACTACGTCTGAGAAAGAACAATGCCTGAAAATATTCACCTAGACCCGAATGGCATGTCAGAAGACAACCTCGAAATGCCTCACCCCTAGCTGCGTCATCGCTTACTATACTAGGTGCAAAGAGAGACACCTTAGTGAATGTAGCTGCATAGTCCATGATAGAAATGTCAAACTACTGAAGGCTCAAGAAGTTCCGATCTCTCTCGGCCCTTAGTGTCTCTGGGTAAAAGTTCTCATAGAACCTGTCCTTGAAGTCCTTCCATTCTTGTACCTCGTGCCTACGAGCCTGAAACTGCACATCCCACCAACGCTTCGCCGGTCCTCTCAGCATGTACGTCGCCAGCTTGACCATCCACCTTGGAGGCGTCCCGAGCTGCTCGAAGATAATCTGCATGCTTCCTATCCAGTTCTTTGCCACCTGTGGACCACCCTCACCCTGAAAAAGTGGCGGGTGCTGCGACTGGAACTCTCTTGTCAGATACGCCATAGAAGGCTCTGTACCCTGCGCACCTCTGTAAATCCCCTGTATGACACGTACCAGGCGATCTCGGATATTCTCATCAAGCCATGGTCCGAACGCTGCCAAACTCGGCTGCTGCCCTTCCTACACTGGGTCCTGAACCTGATCCTGTCCCTGAGCTTGTACCTGCGGCTCTTGCCCTACCTGTACCGAATCATGAACCTGGTCCGGCACCTGCAGCATGTTATAATCTCCTGCCTGACGCTCCATCGAGTCATGAAGGAGTAACCTAGTAAATAAAATAATTGGTTAGATAGCACATACATATATATAACAATATATTTTACGCAGATAAGGAAAGAAGTAAAAGGCAGTTCTTAACAACTACCCTTACTCCCCCTCACCACAACCCATGCCCCATGGCATCCTGGCCTCATGGCCTCCTTACCCACCCTTATTAGAGCCAAGTATTAAAAGTGCCCCGGGCCATGCCCGTCCTGAAAAATCATGTTGTCTCAAACTGACGACTGAGTTTCCCAATCCTGACAGTCACACTGCCTCAATCATAGGACCTTCCTACTCTCATAAGAGCCAGACCCAAATATCCTGTAACATGAAATTTTAAAAATACACAAAGCATGATATACATATCGAAATAAACAAGAAATTCTATCAGAAGTTTCACCTATTCACATTTCAAAGCCTATATAGCATGGAATTTGATTTTTTTTCACACGAAATTATCACTTCACAAAGAATATGTGAAATTATGAAATTGAAATAACCTAAAAAATATGGCTATGAAAAGCTAAGCAGACTAGCCTTGGCATACCGAGAAAAGGTCCAATTCTCCGTTACCACACCAGGTCAAGGGTCACATGTCAAAATAAATAACATCACACACCAAGTGAGCCACCAAGGTGGAAATCATATAAACGATAATCTGAGAAAAAAATCAAACAAAAATTCCCACCCATTGGATACTTGGTCCATCCCTCATACCTGGGGCTGCAGGCACCCAAGAACAAGCTAGACACCTAGTTCCAGTAACAACAACCTATCTTCAGTCTACAATTTCCCAAATAGCAAAAACATCAGAAATAAAAATAGAAGTCTTAATCTCATTAGGATCCAAAAAACACTGCTACTAAAAACTTGTCAAGAACTCCCCTGATACCACTTTGTAACGACACGGACCTAAGCATCCACCCGAACAGTGCTAAATGGGTCGGGTGTTACTACCTTAGGCGCACCTCCCAGAATGCCAAAAGTTTCCGACTAGCAGCGAGGGTCTAATAGGTATAGTGGAGAGGCTATACCCTCTCGGAGGATGATAAGAAAGGTACTGGTCTGAGTATAACAGTAAAGATGCAGCAAAATCAAACACTCAGTAGACTCAAACCAGACCAGCAGAGCGGAAGCACATTCAATAACAATAAAAAACAGAAGCAATAATTATAAACAAAAGTATTGAAAATAAATACAACAACATGCTGAACACTAGAAGTAACTATTAAACAAACCAATCATGCATCCATAGAAAGTCAATATACAAAAGGGCACCAATGGCTAACCAACTGTAGCTACATAAAAAATAAGCATGCTAATACAATAAAGAAAGCAAAACAAACTAAACTCCAACTATGAAAGACCTCAAGGTCCATGCCATCTCCATGAAATAACAATCACAACCTAGCTCATGAAGCTGTCCTCTTTCCTGCATGTAAATCCATATTGTCTGCATGCATCCCAAAGGGCCCGTGTAGGGTCTAAGATAAATATAAATAGGATACCACCCAATGGTGCTTACCTTGTATAAGTGTTTAAGCAGTAACACATTTACACGGAAAGCAGTAAACTGTATACTGTAAAAATAAACACAAACTCCACTGGTGCTCAACAACCACCATGAAGCGTCACCTACTTCGGCCAATGCCGGAATCTCAGTCATGTAACTCGGCACCATGTGCCACCTGACACCATGTGTCTCATGTACCAACTTCCCAAAGGCACGCCCAAGGAATATAGAATCCCGACCCCAAGTGCCTCTTGACACCTCGTGTATCATGTACCGACGTCCCAAAGGCATGCCCCAGAAGTAACCCGAAGGAACAACAATACCTCTCCTCAAATAAGAATCAGAAGGGAGAACAATATCTGCGCTCAAATAAGTAACAGGAGGGATAACGATGTCTGCCCTCAAATCACGGCGAGCATCATCCCCCAACCCGATAGCCTCAATGCTATCCCTTGAAGGCTCCTCACCTTCCACATGGATTTCTACAACAAACACCCCCAACCAAAATACCTAAACTGCATCTACGGGGACCTATACCCACACCAGTGGTGAAAACCACCTCATCATGGAGTATCTATGTGTGCACACTACTCAAGTTCTGGGTGAGCAGTAATCAGCAAAATATAACCTAAGCCACCACACATTTGACACCCCGTGTCCCTGCGACCATGCCGCTCAAGTCTGAAGGCTTTTCCATCCCTGTAACCCGGGCCATGCCCAACCTGACAGTCATACTGCCTCAATCCGGCATCCGTGATGCCCAATCCCGTGGTCCAAACCACCCATGTAACCCTGGGCTAAGCCCAAACTATGATAAACACCACTCAACAATATCTGGGCCACGATCATCACAACCTGAAGGTTCCAACATGTGCAATTCAACAATCACATACATAAACCAATGAATTACTTTTAAACAGGCAAACAACTCAAAAGTTGAAATGTGCCCACTATATGTTGTCCCATACCAACACTAAGGTCTCTAAGGCGTCTTACCCTACATATCAATTTTACATAAACTAAAATCAATAGTTTATAACAACACAAATAAATTAATAACATTTTGGTGCCCTCGGTCAAAATGCCCCATTTGAGCAACGATGCTTCGCCCGACCCCGCTCAAGAAATACAGGTAAATGGAAAACCCAAAGGAATCCCATGAGTCTAATAAACCTTTTAATATGCAATAGCAGATAAATTAAGATCTCTATCAAATACCAAAAATGTGTCATAGGTCGCGCCACCAAAATTTCCATGAAAACACTAAAGAAGGTATGCACCACCTACCTTGTACTAGTAAAATGACACTTCTCCGATGGAAGCCTCCAATTAGGTCTAAAACACGGCAGATCTATAAAAGAATAAAAAATGATAAAACACCTATAAATCGATCTAGGGGAGAAATAAGGAAAAACGGATTAAGGGGAATCAATGCCTTACCAAGGGAGTTCCAACGCATCAAACAGTTTCAGATCAGAGTTCAGACAAAGATCTATGAGCAAGAAGAAGGTACGCCCAGCTCTCCCCACGTATGCCCCGAGTGGGAGGAAGAAAACGGAAAAAAATGGGAATTCTAGGGTGGCCCAAAACATAAAAACCCTAATTTTAAGTGGCTGCATGGTTAACCCACACGGTTTAGAAAACCGTGCGCCAACCGTGCGGTTGCCACTACCTCAGCTAGGAACTTCGCACGACCAACCCACACGGTTAGGAAAACCATGCGCTGCCCGTGGGAAGCCCATTGTCTCACCTAGAGACATCACACGATTTGTCCACATGGTTTGTTCAGACAGTGTGCCAACCGTGCGCACCTACACGACCTCTCCAAATTCAAAAGTTTAACCCAAAATTGTCCAATTTTTCTAGTTTTCTCAGAAGTGAGTCAAAAATTCAAACAAGGTCGGGATTTTGACCCGTTCCAAAAACCTAGGTTCTTACATACCCAAATACATTCCAAAATCCTTTTAGCACTTCATAGAGTTTTTGGTATCAAAAAAATACCATTCTATATAGTAATAAGGGGATGTTTAAAAGAGGGAATCCTAGGAAGAGATAATTGTCTTAATCGAGTGCTTTCTTGTTTTTTTCCCCAAATATCCCCTTGAAATATATTAAATCCATAATTATAAAATGAATCAAATATCATATTGATATAGAAATATAATTATTTAAAATCAATATAAATTATATTCTTTTCTCCCTATCTTTAATTATAAATTGAAATCAGCACACATGTTTTTTTAACTGCATCAATGGGTGATGTGTCTAATTTTACACAACCTATTTATGTGTTTGAAAATGAAAAAATGAATAAAAATTATATTTATTAATTGATTAAGATTTTTATTGAAACAATTTATAATTCTATTAATTATATTGGTGATAATTTTTCTTAGTAAATTTATCCTCTTAAAATAAGGATACCAGGAAATAATATATAATTTGATATATATTTTAGAGATCCCATTGAACTGTATAAATTTTTATCTATTAAAATATTAAATAATTATTAAAATTATATTTTTTGAGATTATAGAAATAATTAATTACACATCCTACCATGTCCATCAAACCAAAGTTCTTTTGGATAAATTGAACAAACAACCTCATGTGGTTGATATGAGAAGAAAATTATTTTAAATAGAATTTATCAAATTAAATATGTATTTAAAAGTCTATTAGGAAGGTATTTAATAAAAATAATTTCATTTTAGGAGGTTTGTTGAATGTAATGAGCAATTTGGTACTTTAGGTAATATATTATTAAGTCAATTTCCTTTCCTTGAGATATATTTCCAATTAGGTAAAACTTATTCTTTGACAAGGTGTATTTTCTACCCCATTGGATTATTATATCTTAAATAATATTTTATTCTTGGTAACCTATATTTTATTTAAGTGTTCCATTTCATGGGACATTAATTTATGAAATACACAATTAAATAAGGTTTCTTAGGTAAAATACCCTCCTTAGAGATATGCTTTGTGCTATTAACCTATATTCATTTATATAGTGTATAAACTACCTATTTGATGTATTATATATAGATTATATTTATATAAATTGAATTTAAAGTTCTATTCCATGTTATTTATTTCATTTTAAATTTCATTATTCATTTCCAATGTATTAATTGTTTTTTTGGTAACTCAATATTATATCATTGTATGCATGAAATGGTCCAATTTTGAGTGAATTATACCCTATAATTCTATTATGTTTTATGTAATATTTTATTAGGGTATTTTTGTTTATATATCATAATTTAATATATGAATTTTTCCATCCGTATTCATTTTGTTAAAGGATTGTGATCATATTTAGTTTAAATACTTGTGAAATAATTTTTTTCTCGTAGGTTAAGTATTAGTTTATGAAATCATGAATGTTTTATTATGTGGAACACATATACATATACATATTATTATCTGGTGGGTGGTACCAAAATTATTCTATCCCCAATGCATCAGTTTGTGCTTTATATCTCATGAGAATTAATTAATGGGACTATAGGGTAATATCAAACCATTATGGGATGTATAATATTTTATGTTGTATTTAATGTGATATTTCACTTATGCTTAGGATTAAATATTTTATATTGTTTCCACATTTTTATTATTAAAAGATATTATGATATTTACTAATTTCCTCTTGAATCCTAATTGTACGATTCTTAACATATGATATATATTTAATTGAGAATGATTTTATTTGGATGTGTTTGTGTACCATGATTATGTTCTCATATATTATTGTTCATCATATTCTCAATTATGATTATTGATTTTTAATAAATATATATTTTTCTTACTAATCATTAGAGATCACCCATTCTTATTCTTTTTCCAATTATCTATATTTTGAGGAAGAGTAATAAATATAATAGTTCTAGAAAGGTATCATTTGTGGATAATTTTGTGAGAGATGATGAAGACATAATGTGATATTTAAATTTAAAGTAATGATGTAAAAAATTCTTATTTGGTGAGAATTCATGGGGTTTTAAATAGTGGTTTTGAAATTTTTTTACATCCATAATTTTTTGGATTATAATAAAATAAATCACTTTAAGGTTTAGAGAGAACCAATAAGAAGACCACACACCCAAAGAGAGCCATAAGTGGGGCAGAAAAGGAACCATGCCCAAGATCAGACCCCCCAAAAAGGAACCTAAGGAACACCAACAAAAAATGATCCAAAAAAGGAACAATTTCCATTACCAGAAACACCCAAAAAACAAAAATAGGAACACATCATGCAATTTTACATCACCTATCACTTCCATACACTAGCCCACATCACATACATTATCGACATCATCCATCCTTTCGACACAATTCCACCGATTGGGAGACACCACACTAGATGTAGGAACATAAACTTGGGGTTGGATAGGGATTCGCCAAGAATGGACTCCATTAATGAATCCAAGATTTAGGATATACCATCTAAAGACCAGCTGAAGATAAGCTGTATTCCGGTGCGACATGAACACAGTATGATCCAAAACACTGGTGGATGTGCATAACCTGAAACCCAAAACATCATTTTCAAAGGACCCACTAGCACCACCATAATGGGAGAGAAAAACTAAGATGATAAAAGATCCCCAGGCCGAGCCACCATTAAAGAAATCACCAAAATAACCCAAATCATTGAGTTGTCCCGCAAACCAGACTGTAGTGGATTCTTACTTGAGGGTTGTAGGTGAAATAGTAGAGGGGGCCAGAGAATAGTGGACCATAGTAGGGGAAACAACGACATTATCTAGAAAATGGGACAATAAAAAATTCATTTATATTAGCATATCGGGAGATTGGAAAATGAAAAATACTTCATTTCCCATGTTTAAAAATCTAGAATTACAAGTCTGAGAATGATAGACATGTCGTACTGAACTACCACCGTTATAATAGAGAAAGGCGCCATTAGAGATGAGCCCTAAAAATTGATTTCTCATTTCTATTGTTCATTACTAGGTTTATTTATTCTATATCATGTATATTTTGTTAATAAATATAAACTTTTCACCTGATTTATGAATACAATTCATAGGGATTGTCAAAAAAGGATTTAAAGGACACCATGACAAAAAGAATTCAATTTTAATGTAAAAGTGGATGCTGAGAAACATTAAATTGAAATGGATACTATTAAATAATGAAAATAACACCATAGAACCACAGAAAATAAATGGAGAGACTATTTAGAGATATAAATATAGGATATCTATACTCAATAATTCTTAAGTAAAGATGAATGAGAGGATGGATGGGTATTTATAATTAAGGAAGAGGTTTTGTTTATTAATTTCAATACATGAGCCTTGTATCCGAGGTTAATAAAGATGAAATCTATTATCCTTGCCATGTTTTTATCCCTTAGTTTTTGAAATCCAGTTCTTTTGTTTATATTGAATTTTTTACAAATTCAAATCCTTTAAAATATATTACTGTGGATGTAGAAAAGATTCTTATTCATAAATAATTATTTTGAAAATATTTAAAACATACATTAAATTTTGGAATATTATTTATAGGTAATTGAAATTAATTTTATTACATTAAAATACACTATTTTAATTAAATGACCAATTTTCGGCCTGTAAATCCTTTACAACAACCATTACATAAATTTTAAGTCATTATGATATCATAACACTAAATATATATTCATTTTGTATTTTTCTATTTACCCAAAAATTCCACTATCTTAGAAAATGTTAAAAAACTCTTCATCAGATAACATTAATTGAGGGATTGAAAATTTAAAGTATCAATTAAGAGAATAATTCTATATATATATTTGTTTGAAAATTTATTATTAAATAAAAACACTAGTGCATTTAAAAATCACACATTTGGTTCCTAAAATTAAAGAACTCTTCTAATTTTTATTATGAGACTATTGTGTGTAATTATATAATTATTAATCAATATATATATATATAATTATATTATGGTAAAATGATTTTATGGAACTATATTTAGCTTCTATTATAAACATAATTTCACAATTATCTATCGTATGATAATGTATTAAATAATTATGATGATTTTTTTTCACTGTGCCATAATTTTTCTCACAAAAATATTTATTTACAATAATAGAATATTGAGTATTACAATATATATTATTTTGAAATATTTATTTCTATACCCTTAACACTAAATCACCAAGAATTATAGTTTGAAATCTAGTATTTTGGTTGGCCAGATGGACCACAACTCATGTTGGATTATTGTCTATAATATTTATGGAGGAAAATATAGAATAAGGAATTATTTTTATTTAATCTCATAAATTTCATAAAGAATATGTAAATAACATGTTTCCAATGGTTCAAGGTACATAAAAGGTCACTTGGTCTTTAAATTCGGTAGAAATTTTGGTGTTATTAGGGCATACACATTTCATTATAAACTGACACTTTTATTTCCCTAAAGCCTCTTTTTCAGGGTACATTACTTCTTAAGGAGAATTAAATACATGTGAATATATCATAGAGCATCTAAAAGTGGTATGTTTATTTCTGCACTTTTCATTGTGTCTAAGATTTTCAATTGAATTTTCTATTCATGAATATTCTTGGGGTGAACCATCCTTGATAGAACGTGCAGTGGGATGTTTTATTTCACTTTTTATTGTTTATGACGTTGAATTTTGGGTTCTTTTTTTAATAATTCTATATTTAATTACAATTTCCATATCATGTTTTTATTCTTATTGTAATTTTTAATGTTATGGGTATGGGTAAATTCCCTTATATATTATGTTTGTGAAAAATATCACATTAATTTTTATATTTGGTAATATTTTGTTGGTATATATTCAATGATTATTTGTTAATATTTATGGTAGGCAACATAATTTTTTTTAAAATTATTCATTTAATTTTTAAAATATTAATTTTTTTGGTCTAGTTGATTATGAACTTTTGTACGAGGACTAGATGAAGATTGGTCATGCAGTTTATTTTATATAAATGTGGTGTTGGTTAGTCTATCGGTCCCCTTACCTGAAATTCTACTAGAAGGTTGTAGTTTGATGTAATTTTGTTGAAATGGTTTCCTAACATGATTATTATAATTTCCAAATCCACACTAGACTTGTAGGGTTTCTATCCATCCTTAAATTTTCTATGTGTTGTTAATTTTTTTTGATTATAAGAATATTTACGTCTATTGAAATCCAACACATGAACACACTAATCAGTGAAATGATTTAGAGAAGTGTAAATTAAAAAAACCACAACAGGGGTTGGTTTCTCATTAAAATAATTAAGAACCATTTTTCTAAATAAAATTGTATTTTTTCAAGCTTATATTCAATTAAAGGTGATTTGGAAGGTTTTACCTAAAGAAATTATTTGTTGTAAGTTCCTATAATAACAAATTATAGTGAATTATAAAATATCTTCAATATTAGTCCCATGGATTCTTTTAGTGACTAATCAATCAATTATCTTCAAGTTGATTCTTTTAGTAAACTTATATAATTTTTAAGAAATAATTTGTAGAAGAATATAAGGAAGTGATGATCCTCCATAGATTAGTGTAGAAATCTCATAAAAAGATTCCCTAATATCTCACAGTACTCTTAATATGGCTCTCATAGTAATATTCAGATTTCACAGATATTATTTATTAAGGCCATTATTATTTGTGTCTGTAAGAATATTTGGATGTGGTTTCTTTAAATTTCTACCCAACTTGTTAATTTTCCTAGTTTGTTGGTTGTACAATAAATCCTTGGTTACATGTAGAGAGAAAACACGACCTATAATTTTCATACTCCTCTGCTACACCTCTCAACATAAGATTTAAAAACACCATAGTTAATTCCTTTATACTCTCATTTGGAACATCACTTATAAGGCAGTAGAACATAGTGAGTAATTGGACACGTTTAATTTTAAATTCAAACTGATCTTATAATGAAGGGTAAAAAACATGGTCGTTTTTCTTAATGATGTATGGTTCATATGGGTATATTAATATTCTTTGGGATTCACTTACATGATTTAATATTCTAATTCATTGTGTAAAGTTTACATTTTCCTTCAACAAGTCAGTTCAATGTTATCAAATTAAAACATTATATTGTCATTGTTTCCCAATTCCAAAACTCTAGTTTACAGTATTTTATCAAAATATGTGCCATGAGTGAAACAAATTTTCCACATGAGTCCAATTCATTCATTTCATAGTGAGTCGTTATGAGTAATGAAATTAGTTCCACCTCCTTAGTAATGAAACTAATTATTCAAGTTACCCTACACAGGTTGTATGTGTATTAATATAGATAAGAAAAAAATGTTTATTGTACTATATTGGGAGCTTCAATTTACTCTATCTATGGGTGAAATTACCTGGTCTCAAAATTTATTAATAGTACTTATAGGGGAATTTGTACTTAACATGTGTGGTTTTAGCAAATAGTGGAAAACAAATAAGCATCATATTATAGATTAGTGATTGATCCAAGTGGAGTTCATGCCAATTTTATTCATGTTACAAAGTGGTGAATCCTATAAATAGTAGTTTTTTATTTAGTGTGTTACTTATCATTAATGTATAACCTTTGGGTTCTAATTTTTCCAAGTTTTAATAAAAAAAAGTAATTTTAATCTATTACCCCTTCCGATGTGGGACAAAGATATTTGAGTAATCACTCAATCATATGAAAATGGATTCACCTTCAACTCTTAAGGAACCTTTGAATTGGGAGATATTTCCCTACATTATCTAATGGATTTAATATATCTCATAAAAACAGGATATCAACCCCAAAACACATCATCACTAAATGAAACCCTTTAATTCATAAAAAAAATTGATTGAGTTGAGGGATAAATTTTTTAAAAACCATGGAAGAAATAGATAAATTAGATATATTATAATTGAAATCATGTCCTTCAATGAATAAACATTCCCAAAAATATATTAATAGTTAGATAGTAATTGAAATAATTATTAGAATAAAATAAATAGTTGGACTCTCCCATAGTTGATCCATTACGGATTAATGTTTTATCGTTCCATGTTTGTGAGAGTTCCCATGGGCATCAATCTCTATAAAAACAAAAAAATACAACATGAAAAGTCTAAGGATCCATGTTTCCAAGAGATCCCAATTGATTTTTTTCAACATTAGATTCATAAAATTAAACCTTTATATTGATGATTCTATGTTTCATAGATGTAACCTTAATTTTCTCCATATGGTGTGTATGATATTTTCTTAAATTCAATGGTTAATGTCTCACTCCCACATTATCATCTATTTATCTCTATCTTAGATTATGTTTCATATATCATATTTGTCACGCTATTTAATAATTTGGATAGAAAGAAAGAAGTAAAATTTATTTTATCTATACATACTTTCAATTCATTCCACATGTTAATTAATAAATATTGAGGTCTCTCATAGATCAGGTAGATTTTCTTCTTCAATGAAGTATTAGACATTGTTCTAGTTATAATGTTGTCTATGTTTTATTCTAACATTATATTGGCAGTGTGATGAATGCTAAAATGGATTTTATGACTCCATTCGGTGGATATTAGGTAATAATATTATATTATATAATGATTTAAAAATAGGGATTCATAATTCATATATTGTTTCATAAAGATCATATGATGTGTTGGTTACCTAAGCGTTCATTCAGCGCAATGTAGCATTGGTTAGTTATAAAATTATCTATTCATAGAGGATATTTTTTGGCATCCTATCCTTGAGGAATATTGGTAATAATATATTCTTAATGAATTTGAATATGATATCATAGCCACATACATAGCCTTATGTTTATATTCAAAGACATTGTTAGAATCCACACATAATAAAGGGTGACAATGTGTGACTTCATTGGATTATTGACATATTCTAAAGACTTCAATGAGTAAAATTACAAAACTATAAAGGATAAAAACACTTTTTATGATCTATATTATAAATTATATCATTTTCTTTCACCACAACATGTTTTCATGAGTTTATACACTAAGGAACTAATAAAACAATACATTAAGCCTAGTTTATCTTCTATTAGAATGTATTCATCTATAATTGTTAGGAAATGTAATATGACACTAAAAATATGTATTACATTGGCATTATAATAGTATTATATAGTTTACAAATTTTTATAATCCCATTACCCATTTTAATGTAATTCCCTTATCTTTGATTATTTTCTTATTTAATTGGCAGCATATTTAGACTCATGAGAATAGAGAATTTTTTTTATAAATGTGAAATAATGATCATGGATACATGTTTTTTTTAATTAATGGATTTTTAGTATAAATGTGTAATGTATTATTGGGGTTTTCTAGACGTTCAGAGATTGCTTGAGGTGGTTTTTGTTTTCATGTATGAATCTGTAGTTTTTGTTGTCCACTGGAAATTTACATTCCATGTAATGGGAGTACACAAGGTATAATATTCACCTGACTCATATCATGTGTTGAGTACACTGTGTGAAATATCACATATCATATAAAGAGTACATAATGTGTAGTTTTAAAAATCTGGTTTTTAATAAAATTGAGATATGTTTTTCATTTTATGTGGTCCCTATAGATTATATGACAATTATAGGGATTTCATGCAGTTTAAATGTAATGAAAATGGATTTTAGGGTTCCATACGAGTTATATGTATATTCATTCAATAGGAAACCACTTTTATCTCAACCAAGATCTCTCCTTTAGTGATTTTTCAGACCCTCAACCCTTCTATATTTTTCTGGTGATTTATCATTGTTGTAGCTTTAGTGCATTTCAACAAGTTAGTAATACTATTTTATTATTCATTCATTTTGATTGAAGTGGATCATTTCATTGGATATTATATTTGTTAATATATGGTGATGTTTCTCTTGATTCCTCTCTCAATTCATTGTGTGATCTTGTTCTGGAGGCCAATCATTTGTTATTAGTTGTGTGGTAGGTGAGTATTCTTGAGATATTTGATGTTTCCTATTATCTAAAAAACTATTTAGTTAAATTAAATTAATTCTGAAATTTTTAGATTGATTAAAGGGCCTTCATTGTGATTATTGTGTACTTCTTATTTGAGAATTCCATTATGGGTGTGTGAGACCTGAGTTTTTGATGTAGGTTGTTCTATATATATCCTCTGTTGGTGAACTGCATTGCTCTAGTTTTTTATAATTTTTTTATAATTGAAATGGATTTATTTACCGATTTGAATTGTATTTGTGGAAATTGTTTTTTTATAAAATATTATTTCCCCTATTGTTCTTAAAAACAGAGTGCTTTACAAGAATTATAATAAGATTTTATGAAATTGGTTTCAAAGAATGACATGATGAAATGGGTTGATGAGATGGTTTGTAAAATATATAACATTGGGATCATTTATTACTTTGTTTTATGGTGTAGTAATAGGCCTCTTCTATTATCGAGGTGTTTTCTCATGGTTCCTTCCACTACTCCCTAGGCCTCCTAATTTTGGGAATTTTTAGACCAGTTGGGGGGATTAATTTCTTGGTTGTTTCTATACTCTATAGACTAAATGTATATATCTAGAGATATAATCTATGTGTGATTGGATGTGTTTACGTACAAGTATCCCAGATATCCAGACCTTGTTTGATCCTTACCATGATGTAACCTATGCTTTTGGTTTCTTTGGGTTATTTTGGTTTGTATAGTTTTGGTGTACTCCAATTGAATTGATATGATTTGTGATTAATTATTTGTATTGACATGATATATATTTTTAGATATATGTATATGAAACTATTTGAAACTAATTTACAAACTTTTTGTAAATTTGAAAAATGTTAAATTCAATTTCTTCCATTTATTTTGATATATAAACTACAATATTCTATATCATGCCTCTTTTTCAAAATATTGAAAATTTGTGGATTTTTGTTTAGAGACATGACATGGAACACCTATCTGAGACCCTACTAGGGTTGTTAACCTACACCATTTATACCCCTTCAGTGGTGAGTAGAGAAGGATATGTCTTCTAATTCAAGGAAAGTCAAGGTGCCATAGTGAGGTGAAAAGATTTTCTATCAGTTGGGTTTGGGTAGTTGGATGGTTATATAGTGGTATTTTTTGCATGCTATCACATGGAGTATATTTTCTATTTCTTTTATCCTTTATTTATGGACTTGTCCCTTGAAGATTATTTTTCTACCTTTTTTGTGGGATCACATTCATTTTCCTTTTTCTATTATAAAATATATATATATTAATGATTTTCTCCTATTATTCCTTTATGTACAAGTTTATATATTCCATGTTGTCTACTTAAAGTAGGGTTAAATTGTTCCAGATATTTTTTTGTTTTTTCTTGGGTGCTAAAAGCAAGCCCATGGTGATCAGAAATGATCTTTGAGTATGTGAATGTACGAGTCGGGTACTAGTTTGAGAGTGTAGTTGGGTTGAGTTTTTCATAGTTTATTATTAGTGGTGGTGTGTCTTCAAGATTCCTTATCCTAGGATAATTGGTAGACTAGATATAGGACTAATGAAACACGAGAGGTAGGTTATGATGAGTGTCTGACTAGATCATTCCGTGAAAAGTCTCAAGTTACCATTGGATGTTAGAATGTGTGTCTCCTATTAGAGTTTGGACTTTAATTCCATTTTTGTTCGGTTTTATTATTTAATTGTGGCTATTTGGTTATCTGGTCATTTATTCTATTTTGGGGTGTAGCAATATGCTTCTAAGGTTCGTTTCATGAGTTCCTTAGGAGGGTGTAACTAATTCTCCTTTTGAGAATCCTCTAATGGATAATAAATCAAATATGGATATCATGAAGATAGGTTTCTATATTTATAAACATATTCCAATATTCCAGAACATGGTTGTTGAGGTAGAGCCACGCATTTTAGGAGGAAATGATCTACCATGTTATTTAATTCGTTAGAATCCACTATCCTTTAAATGTAACAATAAACCTAAAGAGGAACAATAATTACTTGAAAATATTTTTTTGACAATAAACTTCCTAAATAAACTTATTATTATCAATGTAATGTGTGTGGTGTTCATACTTGAGGGTCCTAAAAAGTTACAGTGGGATTCCATGGTACATGCCAATAGACACGTGGGGTTAGACTGGAAGGGTTTAAAGACTCACTTCTTCATGTAGTTTTGTACAGAGTAATTGATGATGGAAAATTATATAGATTTACTCTCATTATTTAGGAAGAACATTCAATTCTAGCATAAACCAATTAGTTTACAAACTATTTCTTTTTTACCAGTTCTTATAAAGAAAGACCAGATGAATGATTAGAATTACCTTTATGGTTTATGACCAAATATCATATCAAAAATATTTATGTTGATGTTTTTTAAATTTTAAGAGATACTGTAGAATACTATGATGATAGAGATGAGTATAGAATGAATGTTTTGATATTTTTCCCTTACATTCCACCTTGTAGTAGCTTCATTGGTATACTAGGGAATAATGGGAAGTGGAAAGACCATCCCAAGGGGAGTAGAGATTGTTATCGACAATAGACCACATTATAAAATCCATTTTCATATAGTGGTGTACTATTAAATTTTATTAGTGTGGAAATAATGTACACACACTATGTTCTTCTACTTTACATACAAAAATTTACAATATTTTTGGATGATATGATCATCTGTAGAATTTCTGTCAGGCTATGTCTGTACATTGATATGGTTAGGGTTAGTTAGATCTAAAGACTACTGAAGTGTATCTAGATGGTTATAATACTATATGGATCAAGACATAGGTCTCATGAGAATATAACCTTCAGGTAGTAAATGGATTTCTAGTAGAGTTGAATTTTGGTGCAATGATAGTGAGATGTACTATATTTATTTTATCTTATATAGTGAATGTTTAATTTGATACGGGTGCCTCCCTATCATTAATATTTGACCATTTTTTGATATTCTAAAAATAAAAATAGTTCATCTTTTCCTTCATAAGGTAGTTAGTGACACCTATTAGAAAGTGTAAAGAGTAAGGTTTTCATCATCCTTCTTGTGTATTATCGATAGAAAATTTGAAGTTAGTCGAGTATTCTCTCATTATTTATCATGATCTATTTGATTTGATCATTAGGGTGGATTGAATTATCCCACATATTGCTGAAATTGATTGTAATAATTAGTGAGTATCATTTTTTGTTGTCGATTGGAGTTCACATGTGTTTCTAGGAGAGTGGGAATGAAGTTCTGGTCATTCAGGACCTTCCCACCCCAATCTTAGGAATTTATCATGTACTATAGTTGTTTCCCCCAATGACATTACCTCTGTTTTTTATCTTTCCACTATGGTTTAGTTTTTTCAAAATATTCTTCCCAGAAAATTTATATGGGATTCCTTTAGATATGGATGTGGAGTTTATGATTTACCTAACACCAGGTATGTGGCTAGTTTTTCTACCTTCCTATCATATATGACTAGTGGAGATGAAGGAGATCAAGATTTAGTTGGATTATTGATGGAAAATGACCTTTTCACCATAGTGTTTCTCCTTGGGAATCCCTAGTGTGCTTTTCCAAGATGGAATATGGTTCAATTTATTTGTACATGGAATTTCAAAAGTTTATCTAAGTAATAGTTAATAACAAGATTTATTTTCCTCGTGAAGAATATTTTTTTTGATATGTTAAAGGGGGAAAAGTTATTTTTAAGAGTTTTCATTGGTCAGTTTATCATCATCTAAAAATTCATATTTGAGATATACTAAAGATATATTTTAGGAGATAGTATGTCAATCTCAAACATATTATGATGATATTTTTTTGATAAACTCTCCAATAGTTATGATGGATCTGATGAATTAGATAATTGATCCATATCCCAAAACTTTTGTAGTTGTGTTCATTCTTGATATTTTTATTTATTCGAGATATGAGTGAAAACATGGGAACTATTTGGGAATGGTTCTAAAAATCATGAGTTGTCACCATTTGTTTAGAAAGGTTTCAAAATTAAATTTATGGATCCAAGAAGTGATATTTTTTATATAACATGATATTTGATCAAGGTTTATTAGTTGATATTGTGAAGAAAAATGTTTTTTTCTTTGGGTGAACAACATATTGTATTTGGGATTTAGATATTTCTTGGACCTACTTGATATTATTGAAGTTTCAACAATTTTTTCTCAAAGTTCACATCAGACTGAATTAACATATCTGGAAAGGCATGAAATTCACATGAAATGTGAATTTTTAGTATTACATTTATTATTTGAAAAGATTTATTACATATGAGACAATGTTGATGTTACCTAAGACTAGTAACAGATATTTGGTTTTCCATGAAACTTATGAAACTGGTTTGGGTTGTTTTCTTAAGAAGGATGATCATGTAGGGGCTTATAGTGTAACGACCCAAAATTATATATATATATAATCCCTTCTTATAATTATGTCATATAGTATAAATCACATTAAATGACAAAAAAACGTGATAGAAACATTATAAATGAAGAATGAATGAAATAATAAGTATTTCAAAGAGTTAAGGAACCTATAATGATAAAATTGTAATATGACCTTTGGAATAGTAATTTCATCCTTATGAATAGTAAAACAAACAATGGAATAGAAATGTCACCTATGAAAGTATAATTAATATTTAATCATCTTAAAAATGGAAATATAATATAATTATATCATAGTATAAGTAAATAATAATTTTGAAAATTATTTATTTTGTGTTGGTATTTCATTAAGTCATAAATATTTAATTATTATATTATGAATAATTTAATAATTTAAAGGAAAATTTATTTCCATAAAATGTATTCATAAATTAACATTTAGATGCATTGTTATTATGAGATAATTTTATGAGACCATAATTAAATTTTCAATGTGACATGAAAATAGTTATAATTTTAAAATTTCTATTTTTTGGATAAAATCATGATTTTAATTAAAATTAAAATCTATACTATTTTTAAGATTATTTTCAAAACATGGAGCTCATTTTTTAATTGTAATGGTCCAAAATGGTTATGGTGATTTTTTGGGATTTTACTGAAATATAAGAAAATTTGGTGAATAGTGAAATACAATAATTTACGATAAATATGCTTTATATATCAAATACATAATTTATTGATTCATGGATGATGTGATCAAAATTTTTTCGAACTCACTTGATGTAATTACAGTTTTTTTTCTCAACAATCAACATCATTTCTCTCCTTGATGAAAATATTAAAATATTGATTAAAATTCCATCTCCTCCACTATAAATACCACCCTCAACACCTCTTCTTCTCACACCTCTCAATCATTGATCCTTGTCCAAAATCTTTTGAATACTCATACCAGAACTCTCCCCCACTTCCAATAGATTTTGGTCTTAAGATAAGGCCAAAACCATTCCCCTATGGAGGTTCTCAAGAAGAAGGAATCAAAAGGTAAAACCATATTCTATTTTCTTTCAATTCGTTTTCATGTCCCACTCATTTCTTTTTCTATACTAACCACCCCTAATCTATATGAAATGAAGAATACATTATCTTAAATATACTGGAATGTTATCTTATTTAGGGAATAATTCTTCATCATGCTCTTCTCCTCTCTTTTGTTTTATTTTATGAATGGAAACATCATCTGTGAGGTGCCGATTTACCACCTTCATGGACGACATGCCTTCATATTTTAATTATATGTTCAGGACTGGCCATGAATCAATTTTTATTGTTGAACAATATTATAATATATTTATTAAAACCTATTTAATTTCCTTGAACTAGTAAATATACACGATATTTAGTAATATAAAAAAACTAGTTGCGATGATAAAAAAATGCTAAATTAATGTAAACGATTATCATTAATGATTAATCTAACGAATCATTCTATAATATTGAAACAAAATAATATTTATATATTATATAAATTCATTAATAATATATAAGTACAGTTATAGAAAACTACCCTCATTCTACATGATTTTACATACACTTATAAAAGTAAACCGATCATGAAAACCAAAGAAAACCAATGCTCCTAAACGATGAAATTGAACCTCTAATATCCTATAAAAGGCCACAAATGAACTTCATAAAGTTATAAAAACTGAAATACATGTAGAAGGTTTTCTATAATTATTAATTAATGAAACCATGTTGATTATTCTGGACATTAATATCAAGTGAAGAACAACTTTAGACTTAAGTTAAGGGATTCTACACGAACCTCCATTATACATTTGGGATAGTCTTCCTCTATTTTTTACAAAAATGAATTCTAATTAATTTTTATTTAAAAATTCTAATTTATATGCATATGTTCCAAAATATTTTATCAAGATTTAATCCTAGGGAATCACAAGTTATGATATACTTTTCTTTAATGAGTTTATCCTTTAATGTATACAGATTCATATTTATGTTTATTAGATAAGTAATAAACCCCCTAATTGAAATTTATTTTTCTTAGTTAATGGTGAAAAATAGAAAAACCCGTGCCAAAAATAAATGTGATAGGAAATGTGATGATTTCACTAATTATATTCCAACGATGATTGAAATAGGTTTTTAAAACATTAGGATGGTACCTTCTCAAATGGATCATGTTTTGAATAATTACATGAATCATTTTTAATTCCATCCTTCTTCATGGAAAGAAAAATTTGTCATAGAATCCTTAATGAAAAGGAATACATCAAATGTTTCGTGGATCTTTTGATCCCATCCTCATGGAGTAGTGGATTAACTCTATTCAAAAGTTATTCTCCATCCTCTAGTGCTTAGAAGAAGTGAAAATATGCTGGTGGCCTATTGTTTGGATGGGGATGTAGATCAGTGGTGGACAGTAATAAAAAATATTAATTGAATTTAGGAAATTGATTCCATGGGTTGGGGTGAATTCAAGAAATTGTTTTTCAATAAATATTTTTCCCAACACCTCCACCAAAATATGAAAGAAGGTTCCTTGGACTTACGAATACAGAAGGTGAGTTTATCATGGTGTATGAAGCCAATGTAACAAGAATTTTAAGGTATCCCTCTATATTTTTCATGAACATATAAAGAAAGGTGTATTTATTATTTATCAGACTAAAGCCAAGTCTATAAAAATATATGTTGATTCAAGACTTTGACAGTTATGAGTAGATTGTATGTTGTGCCCCCAAGGTTGAAATGGAAATCGGAGGCTTTCGATGGTCTCATGGGACCAGTGAATGAAAGTATAAAAAGGAGTTCAATATGGGTGGATCAGTAAGTAAATCACATGATGGAAAGAAGATGAATAACCCACTTGTTATAATTTTTTGAAGAAGAGTCATGTAAACTAATTAAAGAGAACCAAGAAATACTTAAAATATAGAATAATGTGGCATCTTTCTAAGAACATATGAAGGGATATAAAGAACCCCACTAACATGGAAGAAACAATTATGGTTCATATCGACACTCATCTAGTAGTGTGATGTTTCTACTGTAAGTAACATGGGAATTTTTCAATCTGATTCCCTAAGTCGAGTTTTTTCAAAGGAAATTAATAACAACCCCCAACACAATAAAGGAGGGATTATGAAAACACTACTAATGATGTGGAGACAGAAAATGATTTGGTGATTGGCATGATGATTATTCACTAAATAATAGCTAACATAGTATTTTATTCACGTTCTATGCATTATTTACTATCATTAATGTTGAGTATAACTATTCTATCACCTCCTCAAAATGTGGATATTGATTTATCTATGAGAATAGATAATGGGGAAATTATTGTGTCCAAAGTGCATAACTCCTCCCCAAAAAATGTTTTTCAACAAAACCTCCCAAAATATCTTATCATACTCTCTTTGGTAGATTTTTATGCAATATAAGTCTTGTATTTGATACCATCATACAAATCCAACATTACATGTCGGGAAAGGGAGATCACTTTCCACAACCTGAAGCATCCTCTAATTATTTAAATGTATTTGGAGGAAGATGACTCTTCTTCAGAATCATAATCTCATGTTTTCATATTACTACCTTCTAAGTAAGAATATCTCAATAAAATGATTGAGACAAAGGATATAATCATTCTTGAAGACATTCCCATTATGAGGTATTACACAGATGTATTCCATGAAAAATTGAATGGTATTCCTCTAGACTGATAGGTTGATTTATCAAATGACCATATTCCTGGATATCTACATATATATATGAAACCTTTTAGAATGGCCACCGTTGAGCTAGAAAAAATGAAGTAGTAGGTATAGGTGAATCAAAACAATGTTTTTATACACCAGTGTGCTTCACCCTAGGGTGTAACGGTCCTCTACCTTATGAATAAGGATGGGTTGATGTGCCTTGACATTGATTATTAGGATCTCAATAAAATAAAAATAAACAAAAATTATCCCGTACCTCAGATAGATGAATTTCTGATCAGTTACATGGGACCAATTATTATTCTATGGTGGAACTTCGGTCAGGATATCACCAATTAATGGTGAAGATGGAATATATTCCCAAGAATAATTTCAATCATGGTGTGGAAACTGGGGTTCATAGTGATGGCCTTTGGAATCACTAATGATCCCAAAATATTCATGGATTTATTTAATTGAGTCTTTAGAGATTACCTCAACAAATTTTTTGTAGTCTTTATAGATGATATTCTGATATAATCTATGCTCAAGGAGGAACATGAGAATAATTTTAACATTGTGCTAAAAATTTCAAAAAAGGATAAGTTATATTAAAATTACAATAAATTTGAGTTTTTGGATAGAGGAAGTATCATTCATGGGGAATCTAATCAGCAGAAAAGGGATATCTATGGACCCTTCCATGATAGAGGCAATCAATGTGTGGGCCAGGAAAACATCTTTAATGATCATCCATAATTTTATTAGCCTAGATATTTATTACAAATTATTTGGGATGAAATTATCATTATTTTCAAACCCAATAACTAAGCTAAGACATAAGGGATTTATGTTTGTATGGACTCAATAATGTGAGGAAATACTTAAGGAGAAAAAAGAGGCTTATCACTACGCCTGTAATCACACTCCCTAAAAGTAGAGACCTATTTGTGGTTTACAACGATTCTTACAAAAAGGGGTTAGGCTTTGTGTTGATGAAAAATGATAATGTGATAGCCTATGCCTTAAGGAATTTTAAAATCCCGGAGTGAAACTGTCCCACATAGGATATGGAGTAGGAAGCTGTGACCTTGGCCTTAAAAATATGGAAGAATTATCTTTATGGAGAGAAGTGTGAGATATATACTGATCACAAGAGTCTCAAATAAATATTCACATAGAAGGAGCTTAATATGCACCTGTTAATATTGTTAGAGATCATCAAGGATTATGACTACTCAATCCACTATTATCCCTATAAGAAAAATAAGGTGGTAGATTATATATATTGAAAGCATCCTATATAGTTATCAAATATGAGAAATGCGGATGATCCAATCTTCTTAGACTTACAATGGATGGACAGGGGAGTAATTAAGGAAGGAACATCGTCAATATTTCCTGAAATGATTTCTCAACCATACTTTTATAGAAATTAAAGGATTCTCAAAGAATGGTGTATAAATTCAGAAAAGGGTGGAAGCTATCCAAAATGAGAAAAATCGTGAGTTCATGATTATTGGGGATGGAGTTGTATGATTTGGTTCATGACTATGTGTAACAAAAAAATTCAAGAGATAAAGAAGGATCTTCTTAATGAATCATATATCTCAACATTTTATATTCACAAAGGGAGTAAAAATATGTATCAAGATCCCAGGGAGAACTTTTGGGAGGACAATATGAAAAATGAGATCACTAAATATACATCAAAGTGCCTGGTATATTAGAAAGTGAATGATAAAAGGAAAAAGTCTAAGGGGATTATGAAACCATTACCGATACGAACGGGGAAATGGAAAACATCCCAAAGGAATTTTTCACTAGACTTCCAAAGACATCAATAGGAAACAATGCTACATGGGTTATTATGGATCGTCCTATATTTATATCTCACTATATCTATATTTGAGAGGACTTATCACTATATCTACTAGCAAAGATATATATCAATGATGTGGTAAGGCTGAATGGAGTACCACTATCTATTGTATTTGACCGAGATCTGAGATTCACCTCCATGTTCTGGAAAAGTCTCAAACATTCTCTTATAACTGAGGAGAACTTCAGTACGACCTATCATCCTAAAACTGAGGTCTAATCTATGTGAACTATACAGATATTGGGAGAAATTTTGTTATCATGTTTTATGGACTTCATATAAGGATGGGACCAACATCTTCCACTAGTCGAATTCTAATACAAAAATAGCATATACACTAGAATAAAAACTGCTCCATATGAAGTCCTTTATCGTAAAAGGTGAATAACATCAACATCCTAAGATGAAGTCAGTGAAAGTAACCAGCTAAGACCTAACGTGGTTACAAAAATGGTAGAGAAGGTGAAATCCATTTAGAAGCACATCCTGGCATCCCAAAGTTGACTAAAGAGCTATGTAGACAATCATCAAAGAGACATGGAGTTTATGGTTGGAGACATGTTATTCCTCTGCATATCACCATGGAAGAGGATCATGAGATTTCCAAATAATTGGAAGATATGTCCCAGGTACATCGGCCCCTTTGAGATCCTTGTTCATGTTAGAGTTGTGGCTTATTAATAAACACTTCCACCAAACAAGTCTCAAGTACCCAATGTATTCCACATGTCCCTCTAATGGACGTATATAACATATCCAACACATTTAATGACTTCATAAGTTGTACTGTTGGAGAATGATATTTATTATGAGGAGTAGGCAATGAAGATATTTGATTGTTGAGATAATGTTATACACAGAAAAGGCTACTCTGCTGGTCAATGTACATTAGCAGAACCATAATTACAAAGAGGCAACACAGGAACCAAATAAAGGGATAAAAGAGAAGTACCCAAAAAATATTTTGAGATTAGAATGTAAAACAAAATTTTAAGGGTGAAATTTCACAAGGGGGAACAATGTAATGACCTAAAGTTTTATCTATATAAATTCCATTCTCATAATTTTTTCATATAGTATAAATAACATTAAATTACACATTGAACACAATATAATATTTATAAATGATGAATGAGTAAAATAATAAGTATTTCAAAAAGTTAACTAACCTATAACGATGAAATAGTAACATGACGTTTGGAATAGAAATGTGACCCTTAAGAATAGTAAAGCATTCAATAGAATAGTAACCTCACTTATGTATATATAAATGAACTTTAATCATCTTATAAATGGTAATATGATATAATTATATCATATTATAATTAAATAAGAGTTTTAAAAATTATTAATTAAGTGTTGGTATTTTTTCAATTCATAAATATTTAATTAAAATTTTATGACAAATTAAAAAATTTTAATTAAAATTTATTTTCATAAAATGTATTCATAAATTAATATTTTGATGAATTATGATTATGAGATAATTTTAGGAGACCACAATTAATTTTTCAAAGTGATATAATATCAGTTACAATTTTAAAATCTTTATTTTTTTGTGTACATTATTATATTATTGAAAATTAAATGTTCCCATAATTACAATTTTTTTTTCATAACATGGATTTTATTTTTTATTTCTTCACATTGAAAAATAGTTTGGGTAATTTTTTTGGATTTTTGTGAAATACATGAATTTTTTTGTGAATAGTAAATTATGATATTTACGGTATATATACTTTATATGTTATATATACTATTAATTGATTCATGGATAATGTAAGATGAATTAAATTGAACTAAAATTATCTAATTACATGATTTATTTTTAATAATAATCACTATAACCTGTTTTTATGAAAATAATAAAATATTGTGTAAACTAATGAGAAAACACCCATATCCTCCACTATAAAAGCCACCCCTCACCACCTCTTCCACTCACACATATCAAGCCTTGATCCTTGTCAAAATTAATCCCAATAATCTACCCAAACCAATCCCACATGTCTAGGCTTTTTTTTCTTATCCAAATACCAGAAACAATCCCCTAATGAGGTTCTCAAGAAGAAGGAATGAAGAGGAAAAACCCTTTTCCGTTTTAATTAAATTTATTTTCAAGTTCATTTATTTTATTTTTCTCTCCTGAAATACCCTTATATATATAGAATGGAAATTATAGTATGTTAAATATATTATAATTCTATCATATTGACTGAATAATTCTTCATCAAGATCTTCTCCTTTTTATTTCATTTTAAGAATGAAAACATCATCCGTGAGGTGTTGATTTACCACGTTCATGGATGATGTGATTTCATCTTGAAATTAAATATTCAAGGATGGTCAAAAAACCATTTTTATGGTTTAAACATAATATATAATATTTATAAAAACCTATATAATTTTATAGAGCCATAATATATACATGAAATGTAATAATATAACAACAGTAGAAGCGATGATCAAAAAATGATAAATTAATCTAAATGATTATCATTAATGATTTATCTAATGAATCATCTGAAAATCTAGAAAAAAATGGTATTTTAGTATTTTATATGATCATTATTCACATATAAGTTCATCTCTGGACAAATATCCTCATAAAACATGATTTTCCATACACTTATAAAGGTAAACTGATCAGGAAAATGAAGGAAACCAATGTTCTAAAATGATGAAATTGAACCTCTTAACCCATACCTATTCAATTAATTAACTTAATACAGTTAAAATAAATCAAATTCATGATTAATGTCTTCTATAATTATTAATTAATGAATCAAATAATATTATCTAGGACATTAATATCAAGTGAAGAACACCTTTTGACTCATTGTAAGGTATTATACCTGAACCCCTATTGCTTCAGTTTACTCTTACTCTCCTTTTACAAAAATAAAATTATACATTATTTTTAATACATATTCTAAATTACGCTTATATGTTCCAATATCATGTATAAATTTCCATTCAACCTTCCTTTTCATGGATATAACTATTTTTAAAAGGATCCCTACTAAATTCTTCCCGATAAGAAAGCCTAATTTAAGGGAACTTCCCAAATTCATACCCATTTTAAAATGTGCTCCATAATCTAAGCCCTAATTATTTTTATAAAATCAATCATTTTATCATGAAAAAATAATTTGGTTAAATTATTATTTTATTCAAGCAATTATTCCTTTTCCTTTTTAAATAATCATGAAAGTTATCCCTTAAACGTACTAAAATGTTTTATTTCAAAAGTTTCTTCAACCCTATTTTCACTTCATTATGTCATCTCTTATAAAGATATATTCCAATGTTTCTTTATTAATGTCAATGTGTTATTTAAATAAATCCTTTCATGGACACCACTATGATACACTTTTGATATAATTATGATACCCAATTCTTTCTATGGTTTACCCTTATATTTATGCTTGATTGTTAATGTATGATTATTTATGTGGAAAACATATTCATGAATGTGTTATGATGGGTTCACCCAGATATAACTCCAATGAATTAGGTAATTTTTAGACTCACGAGATGTTATGCACAACAGTCTTGGTGGTTATCCTTGACACATTCTCCTCTATGTGAACCAATCCTTGACTCAAGCCCCCATATGTGCAATGTTCCTGGACTCATGATCATAAATGTTCAAAAATACTTGAATCATGATAAATTATTTTATTATATTGATTGCACATTACTACAAATCCATGATTATATGATCTCATTTTATGAATCCATATGTTTAATCATGATCTATGACTTTTTATATCGTTATGTTATGCATTCTAAATGCATGTGCTAATATTTGTTATTATTTTTATTACCTTAATATTCTTCAAGATCATCCCTTTGTTTATGTTGTCCCCATGTTATCTTATGCATATGTAAGGGATCAGGTAATGTTATGAGATCTTTATGATGAATAAATGAAAGATGTGCTTATTTTGGAATTATGATCTTTCATTATTTACCTACTCTTCGACACAATTGACATTAAAATTCTTGTATTGTAATTTTATATTTAGTTATTCTTAAAATCATGAAATTATATGTGAAAAAGTATAGTATTAATATAGTTGGTATTAGGGGAATATTTGTGTTATTATTGGACACTAGGAATAGAGAACTACAATAAGACCATAGGGATAAGAATAAGTCTAAGAAAATGTCCCTAAATATTGGTAAGTATAGAGTACGTGGATTATCAAGAAAATAAATCTATGTATGGATACTATAGGTGGAAGTTTTTCTGGTACAAATGTACCTAGGAGTAACAACATTGAGAAGGTGTTCCGGGCCTGACTCCGGGTAACCTGGTACATGACAACGATTCATATTGCACACCTAGATCGGCACTCTTGGGGGATATGATTTTGTAAATTCATAAACTCATTACAAACCATTATTAAGTGAATAAAAAAGGAAAATAAGAATATATGTTAGAAAATAGATCATAGATAAGAAATATTGAAATCTAGAGAATCACAATTTAGGATAAACTTTTCTTTTCAGAGTTTATCCTTTTATTTTTAAAGTTTAGTTTTTTATTATTAGTTATGTATTCAAGCCCCCTTATTTCCCTTTATTTTTATTAGTTAATGGAGGTAAATAGAAGAACACATGGAAAAATCATTGTGATAGGAAATGTGATGATTTCTCTAATGATATGCCAAATATGATGGAAATAGGGTTCAAAACAATAGGATGGTACTTTCTCAACTGGCTTAAGTCATGAATAATAAATTCAATTGTGTATAATTACATTCTCATCCAAGGATAAGTAATTTTGTCATAAAATCATTTATACGACAAAGGCCTCCCATGTTAGGTTTATTTTTCAATCCCCACCCCGTGGAACAGTCGATTAACTAAATTCAAAAAATATTCTCTATACTCTATTGCTTAAAAGAAGAGAAATATGTGATGGAGGTCTATCATTTTGATGGGAGAGCTGATCATTGGTGGAAACAAATAAAAAATTCAAAGACCGAGGAAATTTATTCCATGGATTGGGAGGAATTCAATAAAATGTATTTGAAATTATATTTTCCCTGAACCCTTAATCTCAATAAGGAAATAGAGTTCCTTTGATTTAAGTAGATGGAAGATGATTCTATTAGGTAATACGAAGAAAAAATTATGATGATTTAAAGGTTTTCCTCTGGCTTTTTAATTAACACCAAAAGAAAGGTGGATCACTTCTTTAGTAGAATAAAGCCGAGTTTATGAAAAGAATAGGTGATTCAAGACTTCATCAATTATGAGAATATTTTATGTTGTTCCCTCAAGGTTAAAATAGAGATTAGAGAATCTCAATGGACACCTGGGTTTGGTGAAAAAATAGAAAAATTTATTTTAATATGATTCAATCTATAAATAAATATCATAATGGATTGAAACTGAATAACTCACATGTCAAAATTATGGGAAGAAACATCTTGGGAACTATCTAAAGGGAACCGAGAAATGCTTCATATGTGGAAGAATGGGGAATCATTATTTAAAAATCAGAAGGGATATGAAGAATCCCACAAATGTGGGAGAAGAAAGGAAGGTTCATATAAATTCTCAGCGAGTAGTGCAGTGTTTCAACTGTAAGGAATATGGGAATTGGCGAACCAATTCCCTAAGATGAGGGTTTTAAGAGGCAATAAACTACAACCTCCACAGAAACAAGGAATGTCTTTTGCAATCACTATTACTGATGTAGATCCAATCAATGATGTGGTGGAAGGTACACAAGTTATTTATTCAAGAAAAGATAAAGTACTATTTGATTCTGGTTCTATGAATTCTTTCATATCCTTAAAGTTTAGTAGAACTATTCAAACACAACATAAAAATTTGTAGGTTGAGTTATCTGTGAGAACATATAATGGGGAAATTATTTTTTCCAATGTACATTACTCCACCCCGGTTATTGTATGTCGACTCAACCTCTAAAAAAATCTCGTCATACTCCCTTTGGAATAGTTTTATGCTTTATTGGGCATAGATTTGCAATCATCATACAAATCCAACATCAGCTTTTAGGAATGGGGGATCACTCTTCTCATCCAGAAGCATCCTCCAATTCATTACATGTATAATGAGGAAGATGAATCTCCTTCAGAATCATCATCTCAATTATTTTTATTACTACCTTATTAGAAATCTATATCTCTCAAATTATTGCTATAAAAGAGATGATCATGCTTTAATACATTCCTATCATGAGTTATTACACTAATGTATTCCCTGAGAAATTTAATGGTCTTCCTTCATATTGAGAGGATGAGTTCTCAATTGAAGGTATTCCTAGATCTATCCTGACATATAAGAAAACATATAAAATTCCCCCCATTGAAATAGACGAACTAAATAAGCAGTTACCAGAGAATCTAGACAAGGTTTTAATATGCCTGGGTGCTTAACCATGGGGTGAAATAGTACTCTTTGTTAAGAAGAAGGATGAAACGACACACCTCAGAATTTATAATCATGAGTAAAATAAAATCATGATAAAGAACAAGTATCTCGTACCACAGATATATGACATGTTCGATCTGCTACATGGGAATAGTTATTTCTCTAAGGTAGACCTTCGGTCGGGATACCACCAATTAATGGTTAAGAAGCAATATATTGACAAGACTTCCTTTTGAGCAAGGTATGGTTGCTATGAGTACATAGTGATTCACTTGGGATTCTGTAATTCTCATGAAATATTAATGGATTTAAGGAATAGAGTCCTTAGAGATTACCTCAACAAATTTTTGGTAGTCTTTATCGATGATATTCTGATATACTTAAAGAGAAAGGAGGAACATGAGGAGAATATGAATACTATGTTGAAAACATTGCGATTGAGGAAACTATATGAATAGTGAAATAAACATTTTTTTGTATGGGGGAAGTATCATTCTTGTGAAATGTAGTCACCAGTAAAGTAATATATGTAGTCCATTCTAAGAAAAAGGCAATCAAAGAGTGGCTAAGGCCAATATATGTAACGGAGATTAATTATTTCCTTGGAATATCAGGGTATTACCAATGATTTGTTAAGAACATTTCACAATTCACATATCTAATATCCTAGCTGGCACAAAAGGGAGTGAAGTTTGTTTGAACTAAATAATGTGTGGAAAGTTTTAAGGACCTTACAAAGAGTCTTATCATTGTGCTAGTACTCACACTTCTGAAAAGTGGAGAAATCATTGTGGTATACAACGATTCTTAAAAAAAGGTATTAGGTTTTATACTAATGTAAAATGATAATGTTAAAGCCTATTCCTCAAGGAAGATTAAAATCCATGAGAAAAACTATCCCACATATGATATAGACTTGGATGCGGTGATATTTTCATTAAAAATATTATGGAATTGTTTCTATAGGGAGAAGTGTGAGATATATAGTGACCACAAGAGTGTCAAATATATATTCACATAAAAGGAGCTTAATATGGGCATGTGAAGATGGTTATATTCCATCAAGGATTACGACTTCTCAATCCATTACCATCTTAGTATGGAAAATAAGGTGGTAGATACTGTTTGTAGAAAGGATCACACATAATTATCAATGATGAGAACTGAAAAGGATTCAATCTTCCTAGACTTACAAAGGATGGACATGGAAATCATTATGGGAAAAGTCATCAATCCTTTCTCAATTTATTTCTCAACTATCCCCTATGGAGAAAATAAAGGATTCTTGCATAAATGATGTTAAAATTTAAAAAGGGTGGAATCTATTCCAAGTAGGAAATCCCATGAGATCATGATTAGTGAGGATGGAGTTGCAAGAATTGGGTTACGACAATGTGTACCATCAAATCCAGAGATAAATAAATATATTTTTGTTTACATACATATATCAACCTTCTTTATTCACCTCGGGAGAACAAATATGTATCAAGTTCTCAAAAATAAATTTTGGAGGTAGAATATAAAAAATGAAGATAACTAAATATGCATAAATGTTCATGGTATGTAAGAAAGTTAAATATGAAAGGGATAATTATGAAGGGATGATGCAACCATTTTCAATACTAACATGGAAATGGGAAAAAATAACCATTAATTTTGTCACTGTACTTACAAATACATCGAGAGGAAAAAATTATAAATGGGTTATTGTGGATCGTCTTATAAAGATATATCACTTTATCTAAATTTGAGGTGACTTCTCTCTAAATAAATATATATCGATATACATCAAATATGTGGTAAGGCTGTATAGAGTACCAATATCTATTTTTCCTAATAGAGATTTTATATTCAACTACAAGATCATGAAATGTATCTAACATGAACATAGAACTGGGCTGAATTTTAGTATGGCCTATCATCCTCACACTGATGGACAATCCGAGTAGACTATTTAGACACTAGAAGACATGTTGAGAGCATGTTCTATTGACTTTAAAGGTGGATGGGACCAACATCTACCACTGGATGAATTCTCTGACAATAATAGCTCTATTCAAGCCTCCAAATAGTTCTATATGAAGAACTTTTTGGGAAATGGTGCAGAACACTCACATAATGAGATGAAGTCGGTGACCATAATATACTATGACTTGAAATGTTTGAAGAAATGGTGGAGAGATTGAAAACCATTCAAAAACACATCGTAACCACACAATGTTGAAAAAATAGCAATGTAAACAATAATCAAAGAGACATAGAGTTTAAGGTTGGAGAAATGTTATTCCTCTACATATCTCTATAGAGGAGAATCATGGGATTTGTTAAGAAAGTGAAGTAAAGTACCAGGTATATCAATAGCTTTGAGATCATTCATCATTCCAGAACTATGGCATATTGACTAGTACTTCCACCAACCATGTCTCAAATACATGATGTATTCCATGTATCCCAGTATAGGAAGTTCATACCAAATCCATCACAGATACTGACTTCAGAGGTGGTAAAGTTGTAGAATGATCTTTCTTATGTTGAGAATCCAATGAAGATGCTGGATCATAAAGAAAAATTTATATAAAAGAGGAATACTTACTTGGTCAAAGTACATTGGATGAAATATAAGTATGAAGAGGCAACATGGGAATGAGAGGAAGTGATGGAAGATAAGCACCCATACCTATTTTTAGCAGAGAATTAAAAACAAAAATTTGAGGGAGAAATTTCATAAGGGGGGAAGAATGTAACAATCCTAAATTGTAATGTGATGGATTTGGTATGAACTTCCTATATTGGGATACATGGAATACATTATGTATTTGATACACGGTTGGTGGAAGTACTAGTCACAAGATCTAATTTCTATAGGTATTATCAACAATCAACAATATTTATTATCTATATCAAAATAGTAAAATATTGAGTAAAATAATGAGAAATTACCCCTTTTTTCCACTATTAATACTTCCCCCACAACCTCTTCTCTTGTACCTCTAAAGCCTTGAGCCTTTTCAAAATTTATTCCAATACTCTTCCCAAATATCTCCCCCATGTCTAGGATCTTTTTGTCTTAACAAAATTCCAAAACCAATCCCAAAAGGAGGTTCTCAAGCAGAGGGAATCAAGAGGTAAAACCCTCTTCTATTTTCTTTATTTACTTTTCAAGTTCTTTATTTTATTTTTTTGTCCTCTCCTGCACTAATCTATAAGGAATAAAAAATCATGGATATTACATATACTATAATTTTATCTTTTTTATAGAATAATTCTCCATCAAGATCTTCCCCTCTCTCTTTTTATTTTAATAATGAAAACATCATCCGTGAGGTGACGATTTACCACTTTTGTGGATAATGTGCTTTCATCATTAAATTCCATATTTGTTGATAATAATGAAACAATTTTTATGTTTGAACCAGATTATATTATATTTATTATGGCCAATTTAACGTTTTATAACTAGTATATATACATGAAATTTAATAATATAACTAAACATGTTGTGATGATAAAAAATTCTAAATTAATAAAAATGAATATCATTAATGATTTATCTAAATAATAATAAAAAAGTGTTGAAAAAATGGTATTTTAATATTCTATAAGTTCATTAATAACATATAATTTTAGTTCTGGATAATCATCCTCATTCTACATGATTTACATAAATTTATACAAGTATACCAATCTTGAAAACCATGCATACCAATGCTACCAAACGATGAAATTGAACCTCCTAACCCATCAAAAAGACCATAAATAAACTTAATAATGTTATAACAAATCGAATACATGTATATATTGTTATTTTATTATTAATTAAATAACATAATTCTATTATCTTGGATATTATGATTCAGTGAAGAACACCTTTGGACTCAATATAAGGGATTCTACCCGAACCCCCATTATTCCTTTGGGACACTCTTCCTCTGTTTTTACCCAAAGAAAATTCTCCTGTATTTTTATTTAAACATTATAAATTATTTTTATATGTTCCAAAATAATGTATAAATATCCATTCATACTTATTTTTCAGGGATATATATGTCTTTAAAAGGTTCCCTAATGAATTCTTCATGATAAGAAAGAACGATTTAAGGGAACTCCTTAAATTATTACCCATTTTTATGTATGATACATAATCTATTTTAAGCCATCATTATTTATAAAAAATAACTAATTTTATCCTGAAAAATTACCTTGGTTCAATTCAGGTTTTATAAAAATAGTTATCCATTTTCCATTTAAAATAATCATGTGTCTTTTCCATTAAACCGTACTAAAATATTTTATTTCAAAAGTTTCGTAAACTGTAACACCCCGACCCGAGTTACCCAGAGTCGGTGCATTATTGCGTATCATTGGCATGATCACAAAAGATCAAGTCTTGAATGACTGATTAGTTTAGTAGCCTTGGAAACACTAGATACATTCCTAAATGTTACATTACATCATAAAGTGAAAATCACAATAACATAGTCTCCATAGTCCACACTTCTATCCCCTTCAGACTATCCCTGTAGGTCAGTCATAAAATATTTCTTCACATCCAGGGAAAAATAAAACACTGAAAGGGGTGTGCTCAGATGCTCAGTAAGGATAACAATATAGCGGAAGCTTTCATAAATAAACATAAACATTTAAGGCAATCTATAACTAAAAAAAGACTTTTAAACTTGAACTTCAACATAATATGGAAAAATTAAATTGAGATAATTCCATTTACTTATTCACAAGGATATTCTACTGGTCGAATAATCACATGCAATATCAATAACCACTTTCATAATGATGGAATACAAAATGCCAGACTATCATAACCACATAGCCAAGGCCTCGTGCCAAGACCACAAATAAGATTTTGTCAAGGCCTCGTGCCAAGACACTAGTTTGTCTCGTGAGACCTACCGATGCATCGGGGAACTATAGCGAGCTCCACCCATCACTTATTAAGTCCAATGCATTCCTCATATGAACAGGTTTAAACATAACAAAAACCATAACATAATTGTATCACATAAAACATTCATAAAGGAAACATAACATTTCCATATTTCAATCACAAGATATCAATACAACATATTGATATAATAAAAACATTTTCAAAACCATTTCCAATACCAGAATAAAATAAAATTTAAACTTTGTATTTATTTTTCATTTAAAAAAATTATGGCTTGTAGAGGAAACCGAAACTCAAATAATGGTCACGGCGGCAGAGAAGTCGTTGTCGCCGCATACGTAAGAAAAAAACATTCCTTTTGTCATTTAGTAAAAACTCTTAGTATAAAAAGAATCCTTTTGAATAAAAGTTAAAGTCAAAGGGGTTTATACACCATATAAAGGAATGTTGTGTATAAAACTAAATATCCCTCAATGAAAGTAGATTGAGATGAAGTCCTTACAATGACCATTTTTAAATAAAATATATCTATTATGTGTACTCACTATATGTACACATAATGAAAGTGTAAATACAATGTAGTACATAATAATATAATGACATAATTTGAAAGTAGGAGATTAACCCAAAGAATGGAAATTGGGTTAAGAAATTCCCTTACCTCGTGTCCGACTTGACTCGATCATTCTTTAACCTCCTGAATAATAAACCAGAGTTAATTTATATTTTCTTAATAACCTTTTTCATGTTCATTATTCCTTTTATATCACTTATTACCATGTTATGAACATTATGTAATTATTTATGTTAATAACGGCCGTTTTTTCAATCTTTGGTACTTGAGTCAAAAATAAACTTGTTATAATTACAAGTTGTTCATGTGGTAAAATATACATTATATCCAGAATTATATTCATGATGTAGATATCATATATATCATATATATCCAGTATATACTTGACTTTATAATATTACATAACATTTAGAGGTAATAAATGAAATGCACCATTCATGGAGACGGTAAGCCGTACGTACGCATGAACGCTACTTTCATTTCTATTTCGTATTTAGTGGAATGAAATCATAATGACACAAAGGTATATTATCATTACAATACAATATCATATATAATATCATTTACCCCATCCTTTATACATCCCACATATGGCCTTAACGATTCAAATCACTTTGAGGGGGCGGTAGTCCGCACTTCCTAAAATGAAATTATCGCGTTTACCCATAATGGAAATCATAAAGTATGCCATAAATGAGAGATAAAGAAGAATAAGGAAAACATAAACATATATATATATATATATATCATATATGAAAATAGTGTCATTAAAATGTCCACCATTAGAGGTTTTTAAAAAATATTGAACAATCATCGTTTCGTGAGGCAGAAATTTTCCAACCACAGAAACCATATGTTCTTTAACCATTAGACGAAGGTGTGTGTAAGTGTAAATAAAATAATTCTCATAAAAACATCCTATTATATTGAAGATACTGTTTTTTTACAAAATAAATGAATAAAAAGAGTTTAAGGGGTTGGAGAAGCAAAATAAAACAAAATAACATAAGAGAAGACATTACCATAAAATCGGGCAACTCTTTTTGATTTGAGCCAAAGGCTTCATTGGAAAGACTTCTTCCCAAAGTGAGTCTTCTAGGAGTAAGAGAGGGAAGTTGAGAGAGTATTTGGGCAGAGTTTGGGCGAGAAAAATGGCTTGTATGGTGTGAATAAGGTGGTAGTGGTGGGGGCCTTTTATAAGGGGAGAGGAGGGGCACTCTTGGAAAGTCATGAAATGTTACTTTATTATATAATGTGTTTCGGATTTTAAAGGTCCCAAAATTATATATTTCGAGGATAAGGTGATAAGGGTTTGAAATATACTCATATAATAAGTTTTTGACAAGTTTATGTCTTAGATTTTACATTATCGTTTCATTTTATATAAATCATTAATTAATGAGGTAATCGCTGCATCATCATTGTGTCATAAAAAATCTAATTTATTTACTGCTTAAAAATTATGAAAAAAATATCATGATGTAGGATATAGTTTTAACTTTCCAATGAATATTTATAGTCGAAAAGTTAACTTATATAACCTCATGTAATAATTTTTTAGTAAAACAACACATGTTTGTGACAATTTTATTTTTACTTTAAATAAAAAGTTTTTATTGTCATTTTTTTACCCAAGTCGCTCCATGGGGTCCCCAAGTTGACCCATGGATTGTCTTGGTCGGCCATGACTCATCCAATAAGGTTAGGACATGTGTAAGGGTATTTTCATATTTTTATAATATCATTTTTACCTTAAATTTCACTAATTACCTTTAATCGCGATTAATTAAACTTAAAAGTTACTATTCACCAAAAATTATTTTAATCCCATTGAACCCCATTTTACTTCATAATGACAACCATGTATGTCGGATTTTTGAAAATCAAATCACATAAGTGTTAATGTTTCATTTAAACAAAAAATCAGTTTTTTAACTACCACTTAGTGGTTTCACTATTCATCAAAAATTGAAGTTTTTCAGAACTATGCCAAAATTTCACCCTGGGCTATAATCAACATTCTAAATACAAAAATGAAGTCCATTTCGAAATATAAAATTTATATAATTTCAAAAGGTTGGTATTACTATTCATAAGAGCTACTTTGATTGGTTGTGGTGTGTTGAATCTCGAACCTGCGTACAATGCAAGCTATTGCATTATTAAAAGAGAAGCGTATCGTGGAAGCTCGAGGTGTCACATTCTCCCCTCCTTAAATAAATTGTGTCCTCGCAATTTGAAAATTTTCTTTGAAAATAAAAGGTTGAAAATAGAAAATACCTTTGTGGAAAACCCACATCAGAAATAAGGTTAATAAAATTTAGCCTTAATAAGAGGGAAATGGAAATGAAAAAGTAACCACCAAATAATGATCTCGATAAGGAGAACATTGGTGTAAATTAGAGACATATAATTGAAGGAAAAACGTAAATATTTGTAGGGAGTGATTGAGGTCATCAATCACAAACAAGTGTAAAATTGATGGCCTCAAAGCCTTCAATCTATGTTGATTTAAAATATTATCAGTTCAACAAGACATAAGGTATTAGGATAACACATTTTTTTGTTTTAATATCCCTTTACTAAAGTTTAAGAATTAATTTATTCATAGAATAAGAGATAGGTATATATATATATATGCTTGAAAAGTATAGTTTCAACCTTCAACTAATTTCTACCACAAACTCATCTTTCACTCAAAAAGATAATGGAAATCAAAAATATTATATTTATCCTAATCGTACAAGGTTAAAAGTATTAAGACATACCGTTTATATTAGGAAAACTATTTTTTAATAACCATGGACTTCTTGTAGGGTATTGGTAGGTAATAAAGGCCTGTCGCACTATGGTTGTGGGTTCGATTCCTATAGCTTTGTCCGACACGATGGGTTATCCCCCGACCTGCAGGTTGTCCTTTTCTTAAAACTATAGTATTATATTATTCCAAAAATAATCTTCAAGAAAGTTTTAACCTTAAATAATACTATCCAAGGTTATACTTTATCCATTACAACCTTTATAGTTATCCAAAATACCTCTATCCAGACTTTCTCTAAAAGGTCTCTAAATTCCAAAATCAATTGTAACATCAGATTCCCCAAACAAGGTAAAGCTTTTATTATTGTCACATAATAAAAATATGATTACCTTCATCATATTAAAACCTTAATGAAAACAACAAGTACTGTAGTACAATCCTTATATATATCACATTATTCTTATAACCAGAATATAATCCTTGATTCAAAAAGCTCCAATACATTAATTATTAAACTTCAACTGTAGTAACAGCATTAGATTGTCCTTGATCCCTTGGCCTTTTCTGAGGTAAGTTTCCCTAACGCTTAGGACATTAATTTTCATAATGCCCCATTTCCCTACAATTGTAGCATTCAACATTGATAGCCTCTTTCTTTCCCTTGCAATCACGAGCCTGGTGACCCTTTTTTCCACATTTATAACAAACTCCCATTCCTTTTAGTCAAGTAACGAGGTGATTCTTCCCACAATTATCGCATAATGGAAAATCCTTCTTTCCCTTTTTCCCTTTATCTGTCTCTTGCTCCACCGTTCTCTTCTTCTCTTGATTTACTTTGTTTTCATATGATTTATCGGATTCCTTTTCTGTCTTGATAGAACACGAGACTATATCTTCGTACGTTGAGAAAGATTGTGATACTAAAGCTCGACAGAGAAATGGTTTTAACCCATCAAAGAAACGATCAATAATACTTCTTGGGTTACGTATATAATCTACAGCATGTCTTGCTAACCTTGTAAAGTTGGCCTCATACATTGCGACATTCTCATCCTCCTTCTGCCTCAGACTCAGAAATTGCCTTTCCATATCTGCTCGATGGTCATGTGGAAAGTATTTTTCTATGAAAATATCTTTGAACTCTCTCCATTCCATACTTGATACTTCTTCATCTTCCTTTGTGTTTTGAATCAGCGACCACCATTGATCAAAATCTCTAGTGAGGCGTTAAACTGCTGTGACAAACTTCTCCCTTTCGCTACTCCCCAAGGCGTGGAATATTTTCTCTAAGGAGTTTATCCATTGCTCTGCTACTAATGGATTTGTACCCCCATTAAATGTTGGTGGTTGTTGCCTCATGAAACGATCTAATATTGATCCTCCACGTTCCGGATCAGGGTGATCCATACGAGTAAGGTTATTATTCATAACCTGAGTAAGTTGTCCTAGTATGGTGATAAAGTGATCAGCACCGGTTGTATCTCCAGCTCCACAACAATTATCTTGAGCAGGAGGGCAATCCCTACATGGAGTGCATGCATTTATATAGTTTCCATTCCTCCCACTAGGTTCCATTTCTAAACAATGGCATAAACTAGAATAGTTTATGAATCAAAATACATAATTCCATACTTGTAAAACACATAACATAAATTGAACTATTTATGGATATAATCCATAATCATAAAAAGAAATGTTTTCTTTGAGGAAGTATATATACTCATAAACCCTTCATAATGGTTTGTAAAGAAAATGTAAATTATCCTAAGCATATCCCCCAGGAGTGTTGTAACCAAGAGTGCAGCAAGACCCATTGTCATGCACCAGTTCCCGTTCGAGTCTAGATAAATGAGGTGTTTTCAGGTTTTACCCCTAGGTACATCTGTGCCAGAGCCGCCTCTACTTTCTCGTATCCAGATATGGATGTATTGCTCAGAAAACTCACAAAATCTCTACAATAACAAAATTCTAGGAAGTTCTTCTATACTATTCCTCAGAGTCTATCATATGGATATGTGATCTAATCCGAGTTTTTCTAAATCTAGCTTCCATGGTTAGTACTAAACTGCCTCTGACACCAACTGTAATGCCCCGACCCTAGTTACCCAGAGTCGGTACATTATTGCGTAACATTGGCATGATCACAAAAGATCAATTCTCCAAAGATCGATTAGTTTAGTAGCCTTGGAAACACTAGATACATTCATAAATGTTACATTACATCATAAAGTGAAAAGTCACAATAACATAGTCTCCATAGTCCACACTTCTATCCCCATCAGACTATCCCTGTAGGTGATTCATAAAATATTTCTTCACATCCTGGGAAAAATAAAACACTGAAAGGGGTGATCTCAGATTTTCTGTAAGGATAACAATATAGAAGAAGCTTTCATAAATAAACATAAACATTTAAGGCAATGTATAACTAAAAAAAATCCTTTTAAACATGAACTTCAACATAATATAGCAAAAGTGAAATGAGATAATGCCATTTACTTATTCAAATGGATATTCTACTGGTCGAATAATCACATGCAATATTAATAACCACTTTCATAATGATGGAATGCATAATGACAGACTATCATAACCACATAGCCAAGGCCTCGTGCCAAGAACACAAATAAGATTTTGTCAAGTCCTCATTCCAAGACACTAGTTTGTCTCATGAGACCTGCTGATGCATCGAGGAGCTATAGCGGGCTCCACTCGTCACTTATTATGTCCAATGCATTCCTCATATGAACAGGTTTAAACATATCATAAACCATAACATAATTGTATCACATAAAACATGCAGAATGGAAGCATAAAATTTCCATATTTCAATCACAAGATATCAATAAAACACATTGATATAATAAAAACATTTTCAAAACCATTTTCAATTCCAGAATAAAAAAAAATTAAAACATTGTATTTATTTTTCATTTAAAAAACGTTATGGCTTGTAGAGGAAGCCGAAACTCAAATAATGGTCACGGAGGCAGAGAAGTCATTTTCACCGCATACGTAAGAAAAAAACATTCCTTTTGGTCGTTTAGTAAAAACGATTCGTATAAAAATATTCCTTTTGAATAAAAGTAAAAGTCAAAGGGGTTTATACACCGTATAATGGAATGTTGTGTATAAAACCAAATATGCCTCAACGAAAGGAGATTTAGACGAAGTCCTTGCAAAGATCATTTTTAAATAAAATATATCTATTATGGGTATTCAATATATGTACACATAAAGAAAGTATAAATACAATATAGTACAGAATAATATCATGACATAATCTGAAAGTAGGAGATTAACCCAAAGAATGGAAATTGGGATAAGAAGTTCCCTTAACTCGTGTCTGACTTGACTCGATCGTTCTTTAACCTCCTAAATAATAAACTAGAGTTAATTTCTATTTGATTAAGAACCTTTTTAATTTTCATTATTCCTTTTATATCACTTATTACCATGTTCTGAACATTATGTAATTATTTATGTTAATAACGGTCGTTTTGCCGATCATTGGTACTTGAGTCAAAAATAAACTTTTTATAATTACAATTTGTTCATGTGGTAAAATATAACTTATATCCAGAATTATATTCATGATGTAGATATCATATATATCATATATATCATATATATCCAGTATATAATTGCCTTTATAATATTACAAAACATTTAGAGGTAAGAAATGAATTGCACCGTTCATGGAGACGGTAAGCCGTACGTACGCATGAACGCTACTTTCATTTCTATTTCGTATTTAATGGAATGAAATAATAATGATATAAAGGTAGGTTATAATTCCAGTATAATATCAAATATAATATCATTTACCCCATCCTTTATACATCCCACATATGGCCTTAATGTTTCAAATCACTTTGAGGGGGTGGTAGTCCGCACTTCCTAAAATGAAATTATCGCGTTTACCCATAATGGAAATCATAATGTATGCCATAAATGAAAGATAAAGAAGCATAAGGAAAACATAAACATATATATATATCATATATGAAAATTGTGTCATCAAAATGGCCACCATTAGATGTTTTAAATGAATATTGAACAATCATCATTTTGTGAGGCAGAAATATTCCAACCACATAAACAGTATGTTCTTTGTCCATTAGGCGAAGGTGTGTGTAAGTGTAAATCAAATAAATCTCATAACAACATCCTAGTATATTTAAGATACTGTTTTTGTTACAAAATAAAGTAATAAAAAGAGTTTAAGGGGTTGGAAAAGCAATATAAAACAAAATAACATAAGAGAAGACATTACCTTAAAATCGGGTAAGTCTTTTTGATTTGAGCCAAAGGCTTCCTTGGAAAGACTTCTTCCCAATGTGAGTATTCTAGGAGTAATAGAGGGATGTTGAGAGAGTATTTGGGCAGAGGTTGGCCGAGCCAAATGGCTTGTAAGGTGTGAATAAGGTGGTTGTGGTGGGGCCTTTTATAAGAGGAGATGAGGGGCACTCTTGGAAAGTCATGAAATGTTACTTTATTATATAATGAGTTTCGGTTTTAAAGGTCCCAAACTTATATATTTCGTGGATAAGATGACAAGGGTTTGAAATATACTCATCCAATAAGTTTTTTACAAGTTTAAGTCTTATTTTTTACATTATCTTTTCATTTTATTTAAATTGTTAATTAATGAGGTAATCACTGCATCATCATTGGGTCATAAAAAATTTAATTTATTTAATGTCTAAAAATTATGAAAAATATATCATGATGTAGGAAATATTTTTATCTTTCCATTTAATATTTATAGTCAAAACATTAACTTATATAAACCCATGTAATAATTTTTTTAGTAAAATAACACATGTTTGTGACAATTTTATTTTTACTTTAAATAAAAAGTTATTATTGTCATTTTCTTACCCAAGTGGCTCCATGGGGTCCCCAAGTTGTCCCATGGATTGTCTTGTTCTACGATGACTCATCCAATAAGGTTAGGAAATGTGTAAGGGTATTTTCATATTTTTATAATATCATTTTTACGTTAAATTTCACTAATTACCTTTAATCGCGATTAATACAACTTATAAGTTGTATTAATTAATTTTATAATTAATTCCTGCTATCACAAAAAATACCGTGTTTTTAAAAAACAATATATATCAAAATATTGACAATTTTTTATGTCCAATTTCAAAGTGAAATTAAATCTAATGACCACCATTGGATAAAAAGGTAAAAATATATTCGAATTATACTTTAAAACCACTCAATAGTACAATTTATCACTGTAAATTATTTTGATTAAAAAGTTGTTTTTATGTATTTTTCACTATTCATAAAAAATTGGAAGTTTTCAGAAAAATATCAAATATTCAACATAGGTTAATTTCGATATCCCGAATACAAAAATGAAGTCCATTTTGAAATATAAAATTTATATAATTTCAAAAGGTGGGTATTACTATTCATAACGGCTATTTTGATTGGTTGTGGTGTGTTGAATCTCGAACCTGCGTACAATGCAAGCTATTGCATTTTTAAAAAAGAAGTGCATCGTGGAAGCTCGGGGTGTTACATAAACACTGTATTCACTTCAATTTCAAATTTCTTTACATGATATATGCCTATATTTCCTTATGAATTTTAGTGTGTTATATAAATTCACCCTTTCATGGGCACCTCTATAATATTCCGTTATGATATTCCTTTCAATATAGTTATGATACCCAATTATTTCCATGGGTAACACTTATTTTTTTGTTTGATTAATTATGTATGATTAATTATGTATAAAACATTTTAATGAAATTTTTATGTTGGGTGTGCCCAAATATAACTGCCATGAATTGTGTAATATTTAGTCTCAAGATATTTTATGTTCAATGGTTTTGCAGGTTAGCCTTAACTCAAGCTCGTCTTTGGGAAACAAGCCTTGACTCGTGCTCCTCTATGTGAAAATATCCTTGAATTGTGATCCTCTATGTGAAAAGTTCCTTGAATCATTCTAATGTAATGTTTTATGTTTCTTCCACATTAATACGATTCAATGAATATATGATCCCATGTTATGATTCCTTATGTTTAATCTTGTTCTGTGCCTTTTTAATATCATTATGTTATGCCTTCTAAACACATATTCAATGCTTTATTTTTTTTCCATTAGTAGGATTTTAAACCATCCATTTTTTCATGTTATTCCTAGGATATCCTATACAGATGTAAGGGCTCAAAGGATTTTAATATCTATATATTAAGATTAAATAAAAGATGTTCTTATTTGGGAATTACGATGTTTAATTCTGTACTTAATATCCAAGACACAAGCCTTTATGGTCCTTGTCTTGTAATTTTATGTTTAATTATGCTTAAAATCATCTAATTATATATGTAATCGTTTTGTGTCTCTTTATATAGTTCTCGTTACCTTCAAAAAATTAATAAGATTTAAGCAACCCAAAATTCAGAGAGTGACATAGTTATTCTGGTGATTATGTGTTAGCGCCATTATATTTTTTGGGAGGTGTTCATAGTCTTTTCTGAAAATAAGAGTTTGAGATAAAAATTCTACCAGAAAGAATAAAATATCAAATGTGTTGGTTGTTCGAGTACATTTATATGTTTGACTTTGTTATCAAATAATCCCCAAGGTAGGGGAATGTTTTTGTAGATGCTCTTAGAAGTAAAGTTCCATTGTAGGCTATTCAGGAATCGAATGAAGAGTAGTCCCTTATGGGGATTTTCACTCAGTTGCATCTTCATGATCAAGAGGTTGTTTTAGGTATTTTTTGGTCCACTATTCGTTTAACAGTATATATCCTTGAGTCTATTTTTAGAGTCATTAGTAGGATGATCAGTTTTGAGGAATTTGAGAAACCCTTTATGTTGTAGTGAAAGTTTATGGTTTGCATCTTTCTTTAGATGGTATTCTTTGTTTTGTTGATCAGTTTGTACCCCATCATATATTATGATATTAGTTATACTTGGTTTCTATAATTATTTGTGGGAATGTATTTTGAGACTATGAAGATGTATTATGACATTATATTTTGTTTATAGTGTCTGGGTTTGAAGTGTGACATTGAAAATTATGTGTCATACTCTTACACCTACCAACAAATAAAGATAGATAATTTTGAACATTAGGGTTTTTAGCTGGTTATGATACTGGTATAAGAATGGTATGAGGTATCCATGTATTTTTTTTAGATTACCATGGTCTCCCCAAGGGAGGAATTCTATTTGGGAAGTGATTGACCAGTTGTTAATGTCAACTCATTTTATTATGATCAGGGAGAATGAAAAGTGGAATATCTAGGTAAGTTGTTTGTGTAGGATATTGTGAGGTCACACGGGGATCCTTCTTAAATTATTTTAGATAGGTACCCCAAGATTCTTCAAGGTTTCATAGGATTATCTAGGAGGTGATTGGGACATCGTACAACATATCATCCATAGACTAATGGTTAGACTGAGCATTCTATTCAGACTATGGAGGATATGCTCCACACTTATTTCATGGATTTTAGTGGATCTTAGGATATCCATTTGGGGAGGTATGAGTTATATTAAAACAATAGTTTTCATCAATTAATTATAATTGATCCTTTTGAGGCACTATAAGGCATCCCTTACTTATCACCACTATATTGGGAGAAGGTGGGGAAGGATTCTTTGGTTGGATCAAGTATGTTTAAAGATCTATCTATGAGGATTCATTATATATTCTAGTATACTATTACATTGCAACGTTGATAGATATCATATGAAGATCAGCGACATTGTCCTTTATAGTTTTCCATAGGTGTTTTTGTTTTCTTGAATGTTTATCCTTATTTAGGCCACCATATTCTTGGGAAATAATGAATGTTGGATCTTTGATATGTTTAGACAATTTGAGATCACAGAGTGGTTTGGGAAGGATTCGTAATGGTTGGAATTGGTGGTTAATTTGGGAGGATTTCTTGATGTTTTTTACATATCACAGCTTAGGAAATACCATCCTGATCACTCACATGTTTTTTTAGAATATATTCTGTTAGAACAAATTGTTTCTATTATAAGGTAGCTAGTAGAAATCATTTAATCTCATGTGAAATTATTGTGTGGGAAGTCAATTCTTTGGTGAAATGTGTTATGGAAACAATGATCAGATTCATATGAGATTTTAGAGTAAGAGAAGTTTATTAATGAGTAGTGGAATCTCCTCGTTATCATATTTCATTACTCAACATGACTTCTATGGCATGAAAAGTATTATGGTGGGGAGTTGGTATCATTATATTACCATATTTTAGGTAATTCCAATATAATTGATTGTTTTCATCTTTAATTTTTTGTATATTTGGATTCCCAATAATGGATAACAATTTTTGACAAAAATGACCTAACATTCAAGAATGTATGTTTGTTTGAATTAATTGAGTATGAATATAAACATTAAATGAAATATAGGGCGTTCTCCCTTAGTTCAAAGAATACCTATGATGGTTTCTATTTTCATGTAATAATATAAAGGTTTTTATATCATCTAAAATATAAACACCATGTAATGGGAGTACACGACATGTAATTTATCTCAGGATAATGCCATGAGACGAGTAAAAAACTTGAAAGATTAAATTTCATTAAAATAGCACATTCCATTTATTGAAAAAAATATTGTTTTAATAAATATGCAATGTGTTTTTTTGGCATATGTGATTCCAATTTATTAAACGACATGTAAAGGGATTAGACACTATATAAATTTAATAGACATGGATTTTATGGAAGTTTATGAGTGATATTTTTATTCATTCAATGTATACGTCATTTCCTATCAACCTAGATCTCTCCTCGGATGATTTTGGAGACCTCTAACCCTTCCAGATCATTTTTTTGATTTATCAATATGGTATTTTAGGTGAATTTATTTGGGTGAGTAATCTAATCTTCTTCATTGATTCCTTTGAACACGGTAACACTATTTTGTTTTGTTATCATATCCATTGATCTTTGGAGGAGTTTATCTTGATTCCATTCAAGGATCATTGTGTGATATTGTTATAGAGTCCAATCATTTATTAGTTATAATACATCGTTTGTGATTACATGAGATATGTGTTTTTTCCTTTCCACTGATTAACTATCTATTAAATTGAATCAATAATGAGATGCTTAGATTTATTCTAGGTCACATATTTACATTTTTTTGTTCTTCTTGTTTGTGGATCCCATTTGAGGCATGTTCGATCCGATTTTTGAGATAGGTGATTCCACCTCTTGCATGTTTTGGTTAAATTCATTGATTTTTATTTTGGAATTTATTTTATAAATGAAATGGCATGATTGAATGATTTTATTTGTGTCTGGAAATGGGTGTTTTTATAAAATATTTGTCTCCCATAGTTTTTGGTAAATGGAAAGAGTTATGAAAACATTGTGAAATGGTTTAATGAAATGGTTTTCACATCATGATATGATGAAATTGTTTGATGAAATTTTTAGGAAAATAGAGAACATGGGTTCCTTGGGTACATAAATGGAAGGTGAAGTAATATGACTCATCCACTATTGGGGGGTTTTTAGATGGGGAATTCCTCTTTTCCATAGGCTTGTTGTTATAAGGTTTTGTCAAACCTTTTGGGGGTTCACCTTCTCAGGTATTCCACTACTATCAAGACTTGAGGAATATTTATAGAGGCATGATGCATGGACGATTATACTTGTCTATATATGAGTGTACTATATATCCTAATCATTTGTGATCCTTGGTGGGATGTTACCTATTACTTTGGATACTTTTTGATATTTTTGTTTTCATTATTTTGTTGTAATTCAATGTATTTGATATGATATGTGATTCATTCTTTAGTTGGAAATGATATACCTATATTGATATATGTATACGAAATACTCTAGAATGGATTTACCTTTTTTATTTTTAAATGTGAAAAAATGGGAATTTAAATTATTTTCCTTGATTTTGATATATTAATAGCTAATGTAAATAACATTACCTGTTTTTTATAAATTTTAGAATGCCGGAAATTTTGTTCAGAGCCATGATATATGACACCCAGATGATACCCTACTAAGCTAGTTAGCTCACACCATGTGTGCCCCTTTGGTGGTTCATAGGCTCGGTTAGGTCTGTCGATGCAGGGAAATGAAAGGTTCCATTATGAGCCGATGAGGTTTTCAATTATATAGGTTGGAGTAATTTGATAGTGAAGTGGTGGGTGTTTTCACACACTATCATTTATAGTTGTTTCAAAATTTTCATAATCTGTAGTTGGATGTGTCTCTTTGAGTTTTTTTTCTACCTTTTTAGTGATATAAATTATATTGTTCTTTTTATATTATAATATATATATATATATGTTCTTCTTTAGGTGTTTTTTTTGTAAATGTGTATATCTTTCAGGTTGTCTACTTCTGTTTGGGTGATTTAGTTCCCTCAGTTTGTTGTTGTTTCATGGGTATTAGACCCTAGCTCATGGGGATCCAGAACACCACATGAATATGTGGTGACTTTGTTTGGGTACTAGTTCAAGAGGGTATTTAGGTCGGTTTCATCATACGTACATTGTATCATGGTTTTTATTCATTATCTTGTGGCAACTCAACATGAATTTTGAGAGGAATATAATTTTTATGGTAAGAGTGAGAGACACTATTATATTATTAATGTGTAATCAATCCCCAACAGAATTTTTTTCCTTTAAATAATATTTTTATTCTTGATCTCAAATTCATAATCATTTTAATGATCTACGACTTCCTGTAATTGTAATTCATGACCATGATCACTTTTTTTGTTCACATTTACCTTTCAAGTGATAATTGAGAATAACCTATTTATTTTATTTCCTTATATTGATTGATTAATCATGTTCTAAAATTATCTTTATTAATAAATATTCAACTAATCAAATAAATTGATGGTTTTTGTTGAAAAGTTTATATATAGGTGACATCAATCTTAAAATGAATGTATTATAAAAAATATGTAGAAACATTTTAATATATCAGAGTTATTTACTCATGTGAAAAAGATCATGAGTTTTATAGATCGATATATGGATGATTTTTCTATAAATTAAATACATTTCATTTTGATTGCATATCAAATGTGTAGACGAATTACATTGAAAATGAATGTATTGAAGAAAACATAACATGTCATTTTGTCTCAAAAATAGTAGATGATTAATAATATTAAAATCTCTTTTATGGTTTAATATAATGATAATGAATTGGATTGCGGGTTATTATGAAATCGTATCATTATTTTTAGATATATTTCATACGATAAAAAACATTTAAATTTTTATAATTGTGACAATACTAATATTTTTTGAAAACTATATAATAAAAATTATGAAATATAAAAACAGTATTGAATTACATGAAAGATATTTTAACAAAAATGGTGATTTATTGAATTAGGATACTGATTGTTTAATGGAAAATAGAACATTACATCATGTATAAAAATATATAACATACTATGAAAGGAAGAAAGTTTCAATGATTGTAAGGAAAAAATTGAGGATCTGTAAATTTCTAAAGATGAAGATAAAAAAGTTATTTTGATAAAGACTGTAAAGTGACAAACTCCATTTATATTGATTATTGGTTTTCTTCTAATGAATAAAATTAGTTTTTTGTTGATTAGGAATAAATAGAATAAGAATATATACTAAATATGGAGATCAAAATATCACATATAAATATATACGTATTCAGGGTAGATAAATATTTTCTAAAAATGTCATGATTTTGATTAACTAGATAATAAATTATTAAAACTTGAAGAATTTGTTGAAAATATTGAAAACATATTAGTTTTAATTTCTATGAAAATTCAATTATTTACAAAATTATTGAAATTTTATTATCAAAACATAAAAATGTATATAAACTATAGAATAAGATTCATGAACCAAAAAATTATTTTAATAAATTGAAAATCATTTATGAGAATTCAATTTCTTAGTCCTTTGTGAGTTACAATACTTAATAAATCTATTTTTATTACAAAAATTGGCGAATGAGCATCCTAATAAATAAATTTAAGGTCCAATGGGAACATAGGGTCTTGGTTCTGATATATAAAATTCTTTAGGGTAAACCAACGAAAATACGACAATGTTAGTTTAACCAAATGATGAAAGAACTATAGTTTTTTTGAAAAGGTTGAGGGAAATTTAAATTTTTTGATAATATGATAGAATAAAAATTAAAATAAAATATCTCCTTAAATTTTAATGGTATGATCATCTATATGATTTTGGAGTCTCTAAAAAAGTATAACAAAGGACTCCAAAGTTAAAAAGTCAATAGATATATGTTTTTGGATAAAATACTCATTATTTGAAAAAATTTCAAATATATTACTAGTTTTGAAGAAAATTTATAAATAAATTCTAAGTATTTTGTTAAACAATAATATATCTACGAAAATGTGTTGTGTTTATTCAAGGTGGTGATAATATATTATAAAAGGTTCAACCACAAAAAGTTCATAGAAAAAATTAATGTGATCAAGAAATTTGGATGTATTGGTGAGATTTGGGGAAGTAGTAATCAATAAGCACACAGAAATGAAGAGTTTCATAATGTTATTCCTCATTAATTAATTTAAGAGGCAGTTGTTTTAAAAAATTCATATGTTAAAGGAGAAAAAGGGTAGTGCTAGTCAATATGGGATATAAAGATTCAAATAATGAGATAAAAAATATTTGTATTATTGGTTTATCATAAAAAATGTTGGGTCATGAAAACAATATAAAGGGTGTTGAGAAGTATGATATAGGATTTAATATTTTTTAAAATTATATTTTATTTAAAATTGAATTCATCATGTAATGAATTATTAACAAGAAGAATCCAACTTGGAAAAACATGATTTATGTAGATTGGATAGAATAAAAGTTTTAGATTATTTCCTAGATTTGTGAAAATGAAAATAAAGTGATATTTTGAGTGAATTGATCCATATATTAGATATTTATTAATTTTGAAATATTTACCAAGTATTAAAACTCAAGTTGGAATTTAGAGGAACTCAAGAATATTTGGTATGAATAATAATAATAATATTTTTTTGATGGTGTAACCACTATTGATAATAGAATATAATGAGATTAATTTTGGGATATGATTTCAAGAACAACCCAGACATCAATAGGGAAAAAATAAAATTATCTGGGGCATGTCAAAAAGTATAAATAGTGCGGAAAAGTCACTTGGTGATGAATGTAAAACATGAATTTTACTCATTTTATTTCATTTCGATGTTTTTAACCAAATTATTATGAGGTAAGACATTGAAAATAAATATTTCATAATTTTATTAATTATTTAACATAAATACAATGTGTAAAATTTAAATCTTTAAAATCACAAGACTTATCAGGGTAAAATAATTATAAGAGATATGTTAAAAAGAAAACTAGTAATATTTTCAAAGGGCTAAGATATGAAAATGCTTTAAATTATACCAATAGGGTGTTTTTAGTTTCATGAAATGTATAGAATATACAATGTGTTTTAATCTCTATAAAATGAAAATAAAAATAGAGTACATGAAATAAATAATCAAATCCTAATGGACGTGGAAATAACTATGAAAATTATGCATGACGTGTTAAGGAATTTTTAGAGATAGTAAATATAAATAGCAAGACATGTGTAGAATCATTTTATTTTATTATAACTTATGATATGACACTATACGAATTTGGTTCAAAAAATAATCTAAAAATGAATCATTTTTATGTGTTATTATTTCTATGTATGAATAATTTAAAAAATAATGTTCATTTGAAAATGTTATGGGCAGTCTGAAAATGGAATAATTCATGGTTGCACATCTAATAGTGTTTATTATCTAAAATATAAAAAATCCAGAGAAAGATAATTGATTGTGATTATTTCGGGGTCATTGAGGATACAATGGGGGATTGAAATAAATTGATTTTAGTCATGACACTATGGAAACACTTTCGAGAAATTCTAGATCTAATGAAGAATATGTTGAAAAAAATACTGATATTATAGATTTAATATATTCTAGGGATAATAATGTCGTGAAAATGAATATAAAAATTAATATGAGACTTATGATGCATGTTGATAATGAAAATATCATTTTAGTAAAAGTTAATGTAGAGAAATATAGATGAAAATTAGTACAACAAGCCAATTTTGTTAACTCTATTTTATTTAATTAAATTATAATAATTAATCTTTTTAGAAAATTTAATGTGTTGACAAGATGAATGAATATATTATTGAAAATAAGAAAAATGGAAATGAGAACCTCTTACAAGGAAAAAAGAGAAATATATTATGAGGAAAAATGATTAATTTATAACAAAATCAATGAGAAAAGAGAAGTTTCCTAGAATATAGATAAATTAACTCGCAACTTTATCCACTTTTTAATGGAATAATATTTGAGATAACTTTCCTATTATAATATTACAAATAGTATAAACATTTCATGATATTTTCACCCAAAAAATATATAATTTTATTTAATGTATGTAAAATAAAAATTCCTATATGGATATCAAAAAAATAATGTATATTTGAATCAATTGAAAGGATTTATACATGATAATGATATAAGTACAATCAAAATGTTTTTAAAGACTTATTTTCCGATTAAATTAATTCACCATTTTAATAACACTAAAAGATGGATTTGAGTTTGATAAGTATTAATTTCATGAAAGGTAATTTTTAAAACAACCTAAATTCCAATTAAACCAAAAAAATATCAATGATATCAATTGTGTACATTTAGGGAATAATTTTTTCATATATTAATTTAATGTCTGTAAACATTTACTACAAAAAAAAAGAAAAACTTTGAGATGTTAATACGTAGAGATATTAATTTCTTATTAGGTTTATAGATTACTCATTTTTTCGGAATTATTTTTATTCCACAAGAAACTTATACTTGTGAGATGATAAAATATTTCAATATTATATGTTAAATAAATATTTCATAAACTATTTTAATGGTTATTCGATTAAAAAATTATGATTATGGAAAATAAGTGAATTAAAAATTTTTAAATGGATGTCTAATATCCTACTATATGTGATAGATTTAAGTTGTGATATTTTTATCATAATGAATCTATTTCCCAAATTACAATGTAATCCAAAGTATTATCACACTATAGAATCCATTTTGATTATCATATATGTGATGTAACAATTTAAAATGGTATTACATAAGAAAAATTTTAATGCATAAATTCATTTTCTTAGCTGGTGAACTATTTAGTAGAAACATTTTATGGTGGAAGTATCAACTAAATTTGGTATAGTGTTTTTGTAGATTCTCTATTATAATTGAATAATAAAAAATGATATATATTAAGTACTGGGAATATATCCAAATAAATGGTTTCGGGAAGTTGAATTACATTGATATAGTTTCTTATAATTTATTAGGTATGTAAGTGTTACTAGAATCCATAATATATATTGATAAGGAATATTTTATGAATATTTGATTGATATGTGGAAAAGTGAGTGGCTGTAGGATATATGATTTTACTATATATATAAGTGGTCCATTCATGTGATTCTTCAACATCTGATCCAAAGCGAGTCAGTAATTATAGAATAATTTGTAACTTATGAGTTTCCCTCTATTCCCAACAAGTGAAATGAAGCATTTAACATCAATGATTGTGTATATCATTTACCACATAAATTATTTATGTTCTTGAAGGCATGTGAACATTGTTCCTATAATTATTAATTATTTCCTATTTCATTAATTTTATACATGTAATATGTTAATAGATATAAATATTAGTGATTATTTTCACTAAAATACTCCATCATTGTGTTTTTTAAATATATAGATTTATTTCTCTCCAAATTAAATTTTTATTTTTTAGAAACCAAATAATGGGAATAATGTGAACCCTAAAAAAATACACAAATAGAATAAAACAATTCTGATTCATAAGATATCTAGATATCATTCTAGGAGAATTTTAAAATACCAAAGCCATGCGACCTATTTAACATCTGACAAATAATGATTTTCTCCACATTTATCATCCCTTCATTAAATCTGGGAGTAAAGATTAGCTCTTTATTTTTTATCCGTGCATATTTTTCATCATTTATGTTATCATTTTCACTCTTAAATACATCCTATTAGTATATTAATTTTGGTAGTTTGGATTCAAAGTATTCACCGAAACGTCCTCATAGGATTTCATGAAAATATCCAATTTATTTGTTAAAATTCAATATTTTTTTAAGACCTCATCCTTATTGACCCTATATTCATGTTATAGATTTGACTTGTCTAGTCCCTATGCATTTAATATGAATTCATATTCCATTCCTTGGTCAAATTCAATGATTTTATTATTTAACATTAAAAATCTATTTGTTCCATCATCCATGACTTTTGTTCTACCTTTGAAATCCACGACACCCCTAGGAAAATTATTATTTTCCCATGGTGAAGCACCTTACACACTGTCCTCAAATTCATTACTAAACGAACTAGTGTTCATTGGTTTTAGTATATTAGTATTTTACTTCTGCATTTTATATTTTTTTAATTTATATAATTTTTACTCACCAATCTAAAAGCTTCCATGATTATTTTTATTCTTAAATAATTCCTCTGAATCCGTATAAACACTATAGTCAAAATATTATATGAATTGGTATCATCCCCTTGATATTATTCCTTTTAATATTTTGGTTCCTCCATTATCAGTTCCACATATATATAGGTGAAGATATTGGCCCTAAAATTCTTCTGATTCCATATGAGAATAACCTATTCCATTCCATTAGAAAATTTATTACATATAGTATCTTCTATTAGAAGTGTGAAATTATTTTAAAAATACCCCCTCAATGAATTCTCTTTCTTTAGGGATGTTGGGTTCCAAACATGGTTCAATTCCACTAACTCTAAAACATCAATTTTCTAGCTATATTTAAAGTCATTGAATCCATTTTGTATAAATAACGAGGTAAATAAAGAATTGAGACCTAAAGGGTCTTGGGGAGAATGAGTTAATCAGGTTAAATATCACCAGTATCAAGTGTATATGAATTATGTAAATCAGAATATGTTCCAAACTCCATTAGATTGGTTGGTCCATATCTCAGTTCTTTTTTATATGTCTAAACATCTTTCATCAAAATTCGGGGAAAAATTATACCACCCTAAAATCCCTACCCTTATAGGACTATTTGTTCCTCTGTCATTGGAGGCAGGTCTATGTTTTTTTGAATAATTAGTATAAAAAAGATTTGTTTTAGAGATTTTATAATCCTAAAGGTATTAATATTTATGGAAAATGATTATCTGTGATGTATAAAATCTTCATTTGTGTATTTTGAAATTTTAAAATAAAATATGTATATAAATGATTTTATTTATTTTTTTCCTTTTAGAAGATATTGATAGAGGAATATCTTTATTAAATTAACACAAATTTTCCATTATTTATAGTAATGTTTTAGAGAATAGATAAATATGAATTGGAAAAGATTTACTCGAAGGGAAATTATTATGATAATGATTGAAAAAAATATTGATTTCATTATATTAGAGATGCTAAAAACATCTGAAATTTCGTCCATACTCACTGAACTATTAAATAATATTTATTATATTAATAATTTATTTTTATTATGAATAACATTTACTGAGAATATGGAAAAAGAAAAATTAATGGATGATTATTTGAATTAGTTGAATGTGATATCATGAAAATTGTATTTAATGAGGGTATATTTTGGAAGTGTGGTTTGGGAATTTTTCTTATAATAATCATTAATAAAATGATAGATTAAATGCTTACTACAATGAGTAGTTGAATTTTTAAGGCTGACCAAATCATAGTGGATATTTTTGATCCCATTATAATTGAAGATATTAGAAGGATGGATCTTCATCTGTCTATATTTATAAAACATAATGTTAAGGGTAGATGAAAACAACCCTAATCAAATAATTAGAATGTGATAATGGGAATGGAACCGAGGTAAATGAATTGAAGAAAATAGTAGTTATAAAACTATAATTATAGTATTATGGGAATAATTTATATTTGAAATAGGATTGGAAATAATATAAGGTAAATTATGAAGGATCATCTTCAAATAACATAGTTTTAAAAGATAATAATTATTTATTTTGAACTATTTCCTTGTATATGAGAGACTAAATTCATGAGAAATTATTTTAAATGGGGTTTTTCCACAATCACAGAGCTGATAATGAATCTATCATGATTATAGTGAATAACAATGTTAATGTTGGGAAAAAGAATATATTTTTCTAAAATTGCAGGGGGAGGGAACATAATGGGATTGAATAAAAATTTTATTTGTGTAATCCATCTAGATGATGAAGGGTTTTCCATGACATTCTTATATGGAGCATAGAAATGTTTTAATGGTATCATGGTGGAGGTTAGAGGGGTCATATATGGAACATTATATTAAATTAGTATGCCAAATTAGACAATGATTTATATTTCTAAAGAATATGAAAATTATTTCAATTTGATCTTTGCTATATGAGTGTGAAAGGAATAATTATTTGGTCTTATAATATAATGAATAATTTCAAGAATACAATAATAAGAGAATATAATAAGTGGGTTCTTAGAAAGTTAATAAGAGATTCTTTTTGAACATAAGGATGAATAAACACAACTTTAACGATAGAGGTTATATATACCAATGTATGTGGATCAATTGTTGTTTATTTACATGAATAATATATGTGCAATATTACATTCTTCATTTATTACATATAATTTATATAGGTGTACTTTCTAAATAAATATTGTCCGATTTTTATAAATTTAAATAGATGAATGATTATAGTGAAAATTTATATTATTTTAATGATAAATTGATTATTGTAGGAAAATGATATTTGATTAATTCAATTAATAGTTTATGATGTTATGTTGGAATAATGGAATTGTGTTTGAAAAATATCTCTGATGATAATTATATTATAATTTTATAGTACAATAGAAAAATAACATACTAAATGGGAGATCCCATAGAATTGGATTGTAATTATATTTTACAATGTAAATGGGGTAGTATAATATCTACGAAATATGATCTATTTTATACCTATAATTAATAGTTTACCTAAAGAAAATTGAATCATTAAAATTGTTTATTCCCCGCAGCAGAATTTTTTTGAAGCATTTTCTATGTTGACATTAATTCCAATGCAAGGGAAATGTAGGAAGATAATCCAAAAAACATATTTATTTATGGGGTTTGAAAATAGTGACTTCGAATTTTAAATTTAGGATAATGAAAAATATAATGTTATTAAAATAAAAAATTGGATGTTAACAAAATTAAGCATCTATAATGATTGAAAAATTGAAAAAAAAATCATTTATAAATAAATAATTTTTGATTCCTGATAATGTGAAATTTAAAACAATTTATATTATATAAATTCAAAATAGAAATAATCCCTAAGGTTATAACAATTCTAGATAAGCCTAATGTTGGTAAGAATTCAGAGGCACTAAGAATTCTATATTTTCTGAAATAGAAAAAAGAATCTATTGTACTTTTTGGTTTTATATAGGGATAAATTGATCGAAATTCTTGGTATAAAAGGTATACTAAGGTTGGATAAAGAATGATGAAGTTTAAATCAAATTTTCATTACATTATTTTAAAGAATAATGGAAATTTAAATCCTGGATGTGTAAAGGAGTCTGAATGACTTAAAATAGTGGGGGTAGGTAGTGAATAAATATAAGAATTCATTGTACATGAATGAGATATTGTATTTAATAGATCAACCATCAGGTACGGGATTACATAATAAAAATTTGAACTTCTTGATAATGATAGAATTGGATGGTAGAAAATGGTAAATATAATTTTATGTTATGGACGTATTTTTAAAAAATGACAGAATTAATTTTATCTTGATTTTCTATGAAATATTAAAGTGAATGACTATCTAGAAAATACATAGTTTGGTTCCATCATATGTTCTAAATGTTATTTAATTACATGTGAAATAAACATTATATATGGGGGATTTAGGGTGAAATTTTTTAAATATATTTATTGAAAATAATCCATGAATCTGGAATGAATGATACATTATGTAGTATAAAAAAGAGTTTTTATGAGCTAAAAAAACTCCCAAACAACAAGAAGTGTAGTTTTTTTGTTGACTGTATGAAATATAAATACTATATCTAGTTAAATACTAATCATTATTATTAATAAGTTTTTTTATGAGATAAATTTTAACTAACATATATTTTATATAGATGATATTCAATATTAAGGTTCTAGGATTAATAAGATATTATAGATGAAACAGTGTCTAAATATAATATTTAATATGATTGATTATGGAGTGATAAAATTAATTTTATTTATTAGGATTAGTAGAGATAGATAAATTAAAAAAATTTAGGTTTTCATAGTCGTACTATGTTCAAAAGTTCTTTGATAGGTGAGACATATTTGGAGGAAAACCTATTTTGAACTATTTCATTAGTTAAATCAATTATCCAAATATAAGATACCCATGATGGATGATAATGATAGGTACATGAAAACTACATACATGTATATGAATGGTAATAATCAAAATGAATATCATGGGTTTTAATGTGATAAAAATTTCTCATGTAGTAGTATGTTTTGAAGGTACATGTGTAATGCAGAGAAGGAACACAAGAAAGTAATGAAGTGGATACTATAGTATCAAAAAGGGAGTATAGAACTATATCTATGTTGTGGAATATATGAACTATAAAAAATATATTTAAATGTTAAATTTGGGAAAAAAATTTGTAGGAGGGGGATTATAATATTTTTTTTAAATAATGGATTAATTATAGTTAGTTGGTCATCATGATTATATATTGTAGGAACATTTTAAACACAAAAATAGAGTATAAAGAACCAATGAAGGTTTGAAAAGAGATGCTTTAGTATAGGGGTGTTCATGAAGAAAATAAAAGGAAAAGGGTAAAGGAATGTTATTTTTTGATTTTTAGATATTTGTTAACAGAGAGATAAAATTTATTAGATAAATAAAAATATATGGTATATTTTATTAGATGAATTGTTGGAACTATGAAATATCATCATGAGTATAAAATAAAAATATATATTAAAATATGTAATAAAATGGGATAGTTCTATACCTTAATGGGTCTTATTTGAAAAAATGGTTTTTCATGACAACGTAAAAAATATTGAAGAGATGATGTTTCAGAGGGTGTCTAAATGAAAATTCATTGAATATATATCATGTGAGATATTGTAGAGGTGTGATGAAATTTTCTCAACTCGTACACTATTTTTTGAAATAAGTGATCTATGAAAACATTAGTTGGATTTGTAATATAATTTTCCAATATTCAATCTTAAAAATACATGATCAATTTATATAATCATTTGGGTTGTATAAAGATATCAGAATCAATGATGAAGAGTAGTTGGGTAATTGATTTTTGATTTTATCCACTTTAATGGTATGTTAGTGTTATTAGAAGGAATAATAAATTATTATAGGGAAAATTGTTTGAATATTTAGTCCATGTTTTGAATAGTTATTATTGAAATGATTAATGTTTTATCTATAAAATGGTGGTCCTAATATAAGATATATTTAACTTTTCAACTTGATTGATTATGTAATTTGTGAATCACATGTAACTTCAGAGTTTCTCTCTATTTTATATTAATATATTGAAATGTTTTTCCATTGATGTATTTTATATCCTAAACCATTCGTTTTGTTATAGATGTTTTATATGTGGACATATACTATTGTTTATTTTGTATATTAACGTTATCACTTGTGAACAATATATTTACTGAATACAAATAATGGTATGGTTTCCCACATTTTTACTCCATTATCGATTGATTTTAGATATAAAACATGTTTCTACCATTATATCTCACAGAATGATATGTGCTTTTTCACAAAAATAGGGAGTATAAATATAGTTGTTTTGATACACATACATAAATTTTAATTTTAATATTTATTTATATAAGGATAGTTATGATGTCGTTTCCTTTATTTGTGGGAGATGAATGTAATATAAGTGTAATAATGAAATAAAATGACGCATTTAATTTTTCCCAATAGGGGAGAACACATTTAGGGGGAGAAATTGGAAATAAATATTTAGATATTAAATTTGAAATATGTTTAATAATATTTTTTTTTGAGTTTTTGAATGTGTTTATGGAATATGTGTGACGATGGAGTTTGTAGTTGTCTCTAAGCATGTATACAACATCGATGGGTTGAAAAAAGAAATATATAATTTTAATTGTTTTTATAGACAACATTGAGGTATTAATTTATCACACATGTTTTTAATAATGTGTATGATCGTATATAATTTCATTTATTTATTGAAAATTTAATAGAAAGAAATAATCATTTTTGAAATTTGATAAGTCTAATATATATATATATATATATTATTTAAAATCATATATATTTTTAAAAATTATAATAAGTATATATGTGATTTTTTCATTATAAATTAATTAGAGTTAAAGAAAAATCCAATGACATGGATTTCGGATACAATATTGGGATAAAAAGTGGGTTAATGGATACTTTTTTGTTTGGAAAATATTATTGAGAATTTTGGGGAGTACATAGTCCCTAAAATTTTAAACTTTGTTTTTTCTAATTTCATGAACCATTTTGATCAAAATATCTAAAGAATCAAATAAGAAATTGGTTGATTAACATGTTATAAAATTCCATGATGTATTTTGGACTTAATTGAATCACATAATTCTTATTCCAAAGCTGTTATGAGATAAATAAATGAAAAAATATTTGGTGTGATGGGTTGACAAATAATGTAAATGATATTTGAAGCATTGTAATAATAATTATTAATTTAACAAGACGTTTAGTGAGTATACATTCAATGGAAGTAAAAAATTCTCAAGCCTATATAAGGGTGATATTGACATTGTATAATATTGAAATAAAATTTTCAGAGGATGAATAATATTTTTATGAATTTACATTAGTCAAAATAAAAATCAATAAAGTATGTGAAATAATGATTTGTCATTGTATAGTGGTTTAATAGATTTTATAAAAAAAATCTTTATATTGTGTAATATTGAAAATGTTATTTAAAAGATTATTTGAGGGTGATTAAGTGGGTTCATAAGATATAAATTCTGATTATAAAAAAATATATTATTAATCTTTATAAAAAATTGGTAATTTCAATTTTTTTATTTTTTCTTCCTAATTTTATTGATTAATCCTTTAGAAATTTATATAATTTAAGGCTGAGTATATGCATGAAGTAAATAGAACAAATATCTACTTTTGATTATGTGAATGAAAAATAGAAGTAGTTTATTCTACTAAATTATATTCACATTATATATATATGTGTGAATAATTTATAAAACCGATATATGCATTAAGGATAAGAAAAGAGTAAGAATAAGTAGAAATTGATGTTTTTTATAATATTAAAATATATATAATAATGAGTAGGGAAATCAGAAAATCGAGAGGCAGAGAGGCATTTATGTGATAACATGTCAATGGGGATGAGAGTAATGATTAGGAATATATATGGATAATAATTGGTAGTTTGAGAGAAAATTAAATTGAAGAAAAGTTGGCTCGAAGAAGAATTAATAAATAAGAAGATGTATTTTAAATGTTGAATACCTGCACTACACGAATCATATTCTATATAAATTAGAATAAAATTTTATTTAATATATTGGGAGAATAATTGGGAGAATAATCCATAATTTTGAGGAATATTTATAAGAATTATTTATGGATATGCCATTTTCATTATTGAGTCAACCTTGATAATCACGGAAGACTGTGTGGTGTGATATATCTCTCACAATGAACCAAGGACTTGTTACTCACCTAGAGTAGTGATACTTGTAAAAAATATCACTATTAACATGTGTGTGTATTCTTAATTAAGAGACAAATTGATTAATATCATTATATTCTAAATGATGATAAATGAGCTATTCTTAATTTTGTTGAACAATAATTCATCCCATTATAAATAATTTTCCCCCAATTATTAAAGGGAATAATAAGTGATACACATTTAAAATTAAACATACATGAAATCCATAAATAAAATTCAAAAAATAATAACCTAAAAAAATCATGAAAACATGATATAAATTACACCCCTATCATATCCCCCACATATTCATTGAACATTAACTCTAATTATTTCATGTCTATTGATACTTACTATAAAATATCAAATGAATGAAACACCATGAGTATGTTAAAAAAAATAAACTATGTAGTGTTGTGTATAATAATATCCAGTAGAAGATATAAGTGATAAGAAACACTAAATTCAATATCATAATGTTATAATAATCATATAACCTTAAATCATAATTTAAATTTGTGGAAAAAATGATTAATACAGAACAATGTCATTTAAGCCAAATCTTTAATTGGGATACTAAAATTTCTTAAATGTCTATGTATTATCATTTAGTGGTAATGATTGTTAAATCATACCATAACCAAATTCACCATAAAAAATACCTAAAAGATAAGGTTTATGGAGGCACTCAATATTGAATGGGGTCTTAAATACCACACCCTTATCGACTAGGGAAAACCCTTAAAAAATTTAGCATGAAATTTCAACTAGAGATCCGTTGAATGAATTAGATCACCCCATTATAGAAGAAAATATAATTTGGGGAATACTATCATTAATAGTATACCAAAACATTATGTGTTTCTATATAAATTATCACACAATACCAAAAAAATAGGAAGATAAATGAAAAAACACGATGATAAAAATGTCTCTATGGATAACCATTGCACATAGTGTCTTAGTGTTAAAGTTCCACCCAGAAAAACTTGAAGAAATGGTTTAAAAAATTTCCATAACTAAAATAATAACAAATTTACAAATTAATCAAACATATACTCATCCATATATTCATCCTAAAGAGAATAAGTATATGGAATCATCTCAAAATGTACATATTTTGAGTAAAAGATCAATTATAACCAATAATCACTTTCTAAAAGAAGTGAATATTTAAAACACTTCTTTTAAGATCATTAGGATGGTTATAGATTACCCCACAATCAATATCATGCTAACTAATATCCAAAATCTAACAAGCCATCTTCTATTGAAGTTCCCTATATCCAAGAACCACTAAATTGATGCCTCATTATGGGATTCCCTAGGACCTCATGCACGCATCGCTGTATGGAAAAAGTTGTTAACAAGAAATATGGTGTAAAATATAATGTGGGGAGACAATAACCTTTTTAAAAGAGTAAGACATAACAGAAAACATATTAAATAAAGGAAACAATAAAAAAGCCGAACATTCATTGCCAACTATTTCCCAAAAAAGGTATAAACCAAAATAGAACAATAAATATGTAATGTCTTGTTAACAATGCCAAAAGTAAAGAATGGAAAAAAATAAGGACTCACAAGTACATCCCCAAAATTGGTCATGACTCCACTTCTAGGTCCTTAACCATGAACATGAAAGACCAAATCAACTCCCTAGCACATGGCCTTTTCCCTTGTCCAGGTCAGCAACAATGGAAATTTCTTGGGAGCCCAATGTCGGAGCAATCTAGGTTTTTGTAAAAATAATTAGAAAACTACAAACGATTTCAATGAAATATACTGTCTAAACAGATAATGCATTCAAGAAAAATATATTTCATGATAAAGATTGAATGAATCAGTTTCCATTAGTTAATAATATTCACTTTAGTAATTCTGATCAATCAATCTGTTTCCATTAGTCGATCAATAGGTTAAGAATTTACATCAATTAAAAAATAATATATACCAGTCAATTTCCATTGATATGGGAGTATGTTAATTTCCCCACCCAACCAGGGATAAAAATTTCATAAAAAATAAAACACACTTACCATGGAGACTCAGTGTTGGTAGATTCAACTAATGCAACCATTATGGTTATAGATCATCAGTCCATCAGCCAATCCCATGAATTCTCAGGTGTGAGTAAGATCATTAGTCAAACATGACCCATTATCAAAGCATCAATCCTTTATCCCACCCACCAAGACATGTGAACACTATTATTCATCCATTTATCACATATACCATATTATAATTTATACGAAAACCAATACACATAACATTCACATTTCATTTATCACATAAATCATCTATATCCTTGAACCAATTAAACCAATTACCATTTCCATTTCATGGAACATTTATCATGTTTATAAATTCACATGCATTAACCTATTAAAAAAATTCATCATTTCATATTTCATAATTCATTGACGTATTTCCCTTACAATTTAAAAAGGAATTTGACAAATTAAAATTTATCCATTTAACAATTTTTCACACTATAAAAAACAACCCCATATATCATCAAGAAATAATAGACACAACCAACACTTTTTTCTATATATGAATTGAGATACAATGGAATCATAATTATTGTGGTCTCAGTTTTGATTCAAATCAACTCCATGCTCAACATTATAAATTTTCATGTTCCGGAATGTTATAAAACCCCTTAGGTTTCCCTAAATTGGTCTAGTCAACATCAACACATCCTAGGAGGATCATGAGTGGTTTGGATACACATTTAGGAAACTATTTTACCAAAACCATACAAAGTACATCAAACACACTATAAATGAGAATCGACGCACAACCATGCCAGAACAAATCAACAAAAATACAATGGGATGTAACTTTTAGACCAACAGCCTCGAATTCAATGATGAAAAAACCATTAACATTAGCCTTAGATATTAATTCAAGAACCCGTTAATGAAGAAACCTAAGATCCAATAGATAATGTTTTTGGGATTCAAAATAATAAGAATAGATATACAAGTCATAATCTGGAAAAAGATGAAATAAGAATATTAGACTCACTTGATGTTTTGATTCACAACCAGTGACAATCCAAACAGACTAGAATTGATGGAGATTGTTCCATTTGAGGATTGTGTGATTTTGGTTTTTAAATAGGGTTGATAGGAAGGTAAATGTGGATGAAATTGTCTATGAAAATAAAAATAATTAGGGGGAATTTTGGTGATTTTTCACTTTTTAATGTGGCACAATGTTTGGCCATTTGGTTTTCCAAATTCCATGCCAACTATGCACCAACCTCTTCTGAAGAGGGGTTGAGCCACACGATTACCAAGGAAGGCATGCCTGGTTTTTGAAACCATGCAACAACTATAAAATAATCTTATATCCAAGGTTGATTGGTTCCCCCACACTCACATGATTTTCCCCAACCATACACAAACCATGAAACATACACATAATGGCTATATTAACCCATTCATTCATGTCCTCAGCCCCCAGAACACCCATGAACCTCCTCATAGACCCTATAAAAATTTATTTAACCAAATTTAAGGGATAAAATCCATATTTTAATGAATTTTACAACTTCACGGTGTTCAGGATCTTACACCCTCCCCACTTTATAATGCCTTATCCTTGAGCCACCCTTTCAAGCATTACCGAGTATCCGAAGAATAGAGATCGGGACACTAATCCCACATATTTAAATCTATCCCCCATTTTTACTCTTGAAAAATTCCATGCTTCCATAAAACTCCAACCAATGGCACTATTTTTTTCTACAATAATTTCTCACTATGATTAATAATACGATCCAGATGATCCTCATTCTACTCATCACTATGAAACTCATCATTATCAATCGAAATCCCGTGATATAGGTCTTGGTGATAATTCCAAATATCTGAAACATGTAAAATGTACTTCATATCACTATACCACTATGGGAGAGCCAATAAATACTCCATAGGTCTGATCCACTCCATAATATCAAATATCCCCACATACTTGGGTGGAAACTAGACGTACATTCAAATTCGATGGTGATCCAAAATTGGAAACACCCAAACAAACTAATGACAAACCAACAAAAACATAGGTGGTCGATATTGATGATCAACATAAAAATATATGTCTACTCTAAACTATTTTTATATGTTTTCAAATCAACCTAATCAATTTCAACATCACCTGCACGAGATTCAGTCTTAACAACTCTAATTTACCAGCCTTTATCCAAGAAAACAGTGATCTATATGATCTACCATAGATTTCCTCAAACGGTGACGTTAGCATCATTGAATGATGACTATAATTGTAGGAAAAGTCAACCAGAACCATATGTTTTCCCATGATCCAAAAAATTATAGGAAACAAGACCTCAACATGTCCTCTGTTAGCAAAATAATATGCTCTAACTTCCCATCAGCTTGGGGATAAAAATCTACACACAAAAACTCATAGGTACCCAGTTGACTATAAAAACCATTCCAGAAGGGTGACATAAATCATAGATCTTGATATGAAACTATCATTCATAACACCCAATAAAACCCTCAAATTTATCGATGATATAACTCACCTAGCTAATCCATGATAAAATTATCTCGAATCGGTAAGAAATGAGCCACTTCACTAAACAGATCCAAAACAACCCAGATCACATCATTCATCCATTAAATCCATCGAAAACCCACTAAATAATCCATTATTATGTTAAACAATTTAAATTATAGAATGGGAAATGGCTATAAAAATCCACCATGCCATTGATGATCAACATTCACCTATTGGAAGGTAAGGCATCATTTTACAAAACATGAACCCACCTTTTCCATTCCTAGCCACCAATATAGCCTACAAAGATATTGGTGAATTTTGGTCATACCAAGATGCACAACCCATTTTGATGCATGAAACTAATATATAAACTCATCTCACATAAATTCTGGCACACAAAAAAACCATGAATATAATTAATCCCATTATCTCTAACTGTCCAAGAAGAAGGTGGCTCCCCATCTTTAGGATTGCCTCTAAAAGTCAAACATTATGTATCCTTACACTTCCTCTCCTTTATCTAGCTCAAAATCACAAAATCAAGCGATAAGGATGAAAGGGTCATCTTCCCATCCACATTATATACTTGTCAATAAATATCAGTGAATAATTCTATCATCCTCCACTTGGAACTGGGTTCTTCAACCACCTAATTTTGAGTGTTTTGAATCAATTCATCTGTAAAACTGTTACCTTTTCCTGGAAAGTAAGCCAAGTCTAATCCAAAAGACTACATGTACTCAACGAACCATTGATATGGAATATTCAGATCATACTGATAGAAAATATAAAAAAGATTTATATGATCAGTATACACCATGAAACATTATCCAAATAGGTAGTTCTACCAACAATTTAATGAATACACCACCACTACCAATTAAAAATCATGTGTAGGGTAGTTGCTTTCATGATGCCTAAGTTTTCATGATCCATACACAAACACCCAACCATCATCCTTTAGTACTTCCATAATCCCTACACGAGAAACATAAAAAAAGAATAATCTTTACCTAGATCTGGTAAGAAAAGATCAAGTCTGGTAGTAAATGAATTTTTTAACTCTTTGAGGGAATTCTCAAAAGCCTCATTAAATTAAAACACTATTCCATTATTGGTCAAACCAGAAAATGGTGCTTCTAAATGAGAAAAGTAATTAATAAACCATTAGTAGTTGCCGACCAATTTGAAAAAATTTTGTACTTCAGAACCATTATTAGGCTACTCCAAAGACACCACCACCTTCATAGTGAATGGGTCTATGGAAAGGCCTTACTATGATATATTATTTCGTAATATGTTTTCGTTTTCAAATTGGAAATGAAATTTTGATATGTTAGTGTATATCATATTCCCTCTTAGTTTACTCATGAGGATGTCTAGATATTTATAATGATCGTCATGAGTTTTGAATTACACAAAGATGTCATTAACAAAGATAAACCTGAATTGATACATATAAGGATGAAATATTTGGTTCATTAGAGACATTAAAATTTTCATCAAATCGGTCCACTAGAATGACATGAAAAAAAACTCATACAACCCATACCTACTTCTAAATGTTGTTTGAAGTATATCAGAATGTCTTACCCTGAGTTAATAATACCCCTACTTCGATCAATTAATGACAACACTAAAAAACCTCTCAGTTATTTAAAAAGGTCATCAATATGGGGAAGAGGGTTTTCATTATTAATCAACATATGATTCTGCTTCATATAAGATATGCACAACCAGAAGGATTCATCATCTTTCTTGGAAAATAACATTGGTGATCCCTAAGGTGATATACTAGGATAGATAAACCCATTATTGTCCAACTCCTCCAGCAGCATTTTAATCTCCTGGAGTACTTATAGTTCCATTATACATGGTAGAAAGGAAATTTGTTCAACTCCCAATAGCAACTCTATCACGGGAAATATATCCCTCTCCAGTGGAAGACCCCATAAATCGTCAAGAAATACATCAAATAATGGTCCACCATTAGAAGAAAGATAGAATCCTCTAGTTCCCCCATCATCATGCATGAGATAGGCCACTTGAGCTATGAGTTCAACTAATCGCTAACAAAAAGGCCTTGAATGGACTTCCCGAACATCCCATTCACCATGATGGATATACAGGTCTCCCTTAAGAGATGTGAACCTTACCCATCGACGATAATAGTCAATATGGGCTTGATATAACCATAACTAGTCCATTCCTATGATCAGAACTAATCCCAACATATCAAGTATGAACAAGTCCTACCAAAAATGGTACCCACCAAACTCGATAGAATACATCTTACATTTTCGATTATTTTCTATTCACACCACTAATGGCGTCGCTATGGGAAAAAGTGATATTTGAAACATTGAGGTGTCACATCAGAACTTGTCCGTCGTGATGGACTATTTGAATCATGACCCTATTCGCATCAAAAAATAATTATTATTTTCCATGGGGAGATGATCCCCATCACAATAGGTTTAGTGAGTGTTCCGCGCTAAATAGTGGGAAGGGTATTTATGGTGGGTATAAAAGCTCGTCATGAAAAACCATCAGCATTTTTTTAGTACTTGTGACATGATTTATCTCCTATCGTAAATATTATCTTGGTAGGTTGGTATTTTTGATGGGTGCTATCATAAATAAAATTTTATCCACTGCCCCAAATAAATGGGGGGATAACATTTGCGACGTGACCCATCATAAATAGTACCATCGCAAAAATATGACATATATATATCCAATTCATTTTTCTCATTCCACTCCTTTCTCTACCCATCTCTCCCTCTCTAATTACATTTTTTTCTCAAAAATTTTAATTGATTAAAATTCAAAATCAGGGGAATATACGTAGCTTATATCCTCTAAAAGATTTTGTTTTTGGTATTTATCTATTTATTTTATTTTTTAGTTAATTCATTTTGTTTTATATTAGTTATACTAATTTTTAATTCTGTAAAATTAAATGAAATTAGAATTAAAAAGTTTCATTTACCATTTTTTACAAATAATAGTTTGGGATTAGTATTAATTTTTATAATTAATTTTTTTTATATTTGTTATCATTAATTAGTAGTAATTATAATATTGTTAATAAGTAGTTGTAATTATCGATAATTAGTAATAATTAGCGATAATTAGAAATAGGTTGAATTTTTTCAAATAGTAATAAATAGTAATAATGAGGTATAATTAGAAATAATTAGCAGTAACTGGTAAACATTTGTAATAATTTATGGTAATAAGTAATAATTAGCGGTAATTAGTAATAAATTGATATAAATTGTAATCATTAGTAAAAATTAGTAATAATTATTAATAATAAGTAATGATAAGTAATAACTAGTAATAACTAGTAGTAATTTGTAATAATTATTGATTAGTAGTAATAATTAACAATAATTTGTAAGAATTTGTAATAATTAGTAAAATATAATAATAAATTGTATAAAATAGGAATAATTAGTAATAATGATTTTAAAATTATTTATTATTTTATTATTATTAATATTATTATTTCATTAATATAAATAATAATAATAATATTATATTTATTTATTTTATATTAATATTATTATTTTTTTATTAGTATTATATTAATATTTTTATTTATGATATTATTTCTTTTGTTTTTTATTTTTCTAAAACTAAAAATATAATTTCATTAATATTTATATTATTTATTATTATTATTAATATATCAATATTATTAATATTATTAATTTAATTATTATTGTTTATATTTTCTAGTATTATATTATTATTATTATTATTATTGTTAAATTTTATTTTAGTTTTTTATTTTTTAAGCTATTTGAGACGGGTAGTAGAAATAGTTTTTTTTATAAAACCGTAGAAAAATTATTTATGATGGGACCTGGACACGTCAGAAATAGTTTTTTTTTTGCAAAGTCCCATTAAAAAAAGTTTTTGCGATGGGAGCCAATCACAAATATTCAAATTTCTAAAAGTGTGTATAAATCGACATAAACCCACAAAAATGCTCCACCTCTAGAACCATCATAACCAGAAACTGAGAATAAATAATATAATGTGAGGAACCTTTATCTAATGTAGTACTATAGAGTTTGAAGTTTTATTTATAATAACTCAAATCGTTGATAATCCCGCCTCAACACCTCTAGGTATAAAATGAATTGCACGAAGCAGACCTTCCCATCTACTTTGGGACCCGATATGAACACCTTGTGTTATACTGCACTAATGATATGGATGAAACCGATCCATAGTATCATGTTTTGAGAACCTAGTTCTTTTAATGAGGTAATATTTCTTCATTTTTATTTTCCTTTTACTTTTATTGAGAAAATAAGGAAAACTGCAAAAGTGTTATGTTTTAGTAGAACAAGATGTGTACTCCTATGTACATGCCATGTAATCTGGCCATGTAGGATGACGATACAGTGTGTGTGAGGTTTTTGGCCTGGAAGAGATGAATAAGCCACTATACACTGTGTACTCCTTAGTACATGCAGTGTAGTTATGTCAGCAAGGTCAGTGCGGGACGTGTAAAGTATGTTGGCAATGTAATGAATAGTAAAATGATATACAGGCCATGTATATGAATTTACATGCCATGTACTACTGAATTTTGGCTTAAAATGGGAAATGACCTCATTTTCTCTTCTTTTGGACATAGGAACCACCGGGTGAAGAAGAAGGAGCCGCAAGAACATTTCCTTCTTCCGTTTTATCATCTGGAACCTAAATCAAGTGACACCAGTCTTGTCGGATTCCTCTCTATAAAAGATTTCTTCTCCATGAGTCGTTATTATTTATTTATATTCTTGAGAATGTTATTCAAGGATGTTTGATATACCTCTTTTCTTATATCTACATCGTTCTAGGCCGATTCAATGGGCGTCATAGGATAATATTGACCGTACGACATTATGGTAGGTGGTCTTGTGCCTTTTGTTAAATATTGAGTTGATTATATGTACCAAAATGTTATGATACCATTTTGGATATTTTTTTTCTCTATAATTGAAATCTGTTGATGCCTAATGATGCTTAGGTATTTAATTATATGAAATTGAAGCAGGTGATTGCAGTTTATTTGATTTAGGGACACCTCGTGGGTGAGTTTCCCATTGTAATCCATTTGGAAAGATTGACTCTAAGGGGTGTGAATTTTTTCCTTTATGGGATTTATTAGAATGATAGTTTTATATATGAAATTCCAGTGTAATTTTTTATGATTGAAACTATTAATTGTTTAATTTTCATGTGGTTGCTGCTATGTAAATTTCCCACATGTGATTTTATGTTTAAATCCATGATATAGTTTAAATTACATGTGTTTTTTTTAAATGGAATGAAAAATTATTAAAAGAGGTAATTATCCATGGGAGAGCGATAGTCTCAGTGAAAAGGAATGGTTGGGCTCATGTGTCTAATTAAACCTTGCTTACTGTGGTTGAACCATTGTCTCAGTTAAAATGAAATGGACAGAATCAAGAGGTTAATTTCTTAAAGGCAGTGAGTGAACCCTAATCTTGGTGGTCGGGCTCATAGAGTCTTCATTGTAAATGCTGAGAAAATCTTTTATCCATTGATGGATACCTAGAATGAGATCTATTGGCAGTTAAACTAATAATTAAGTGCTGGAATGAAGTTATGATTAAATGAAAAATTATTATTTCACATGTTGACAATTTCTTTTATATGGCTAGTTGACGGGCCTAGGCCAGATGTTGAGACATTTGTATATAGATCTTGTTAAAAGAAATGGGGTGACTTATGTTGCATCTTCCATGCCAAAGCACATGTTTGGATTTTGTGTTCACTTATTTATCTCGATGATCTTTTGAGACATCTTTTGTGTATGATTCTATACAATGGATTGACATGATAAGGCTGAATCCCGATATAGTTTCACTTAAATGAAATTGAACTACTTAAGTACATAAATCGAATGAATGGATATTTACTTGAGCATTTCCAAGTTTTTATTTTCTTGTACTACTATTTCATGTATTCACTAACTTTTAGGCATAGATCTTTGGTGGTTGCCTACTAGTATTATTCTCAAACCCTATGTGGGACATGATTTTGGGCCGAAAAAGAATATATGATTGTAGGGGTAAACAAGGCTAACACACTTATATATGTACATGAAGGCTGCTTAGGAGAAGGAATGATTGGCACCAAGATGAGGCTTGAGATTCTTCTGAGTTCAATTTATTTTATGTACCTGAATTGTATTTGTATCTGTTTATAGTGTAGTATCCTATTTTGAATTCTTTCATAGAATACATAATATGTTACATCATCATTTGTATGGAATGAGACTTGGATATAATCTATCAGACTTCCACTTTTTTTCAATTGCATATTGTTTACCACTTCTACTATTTGTTAATATTTATTCAACTTTTTCACACTCTTCCAATGAGAGAATATATTCCCCACTATCAAAACCAAGTCCCTTGTTACTAGTAAATAACCTATGAAATTTGAGAAAATGTTCTTGAAGACATGTGGACAATCGATCAAGCTATTGGTTTAGTGGTAAGATAGTTCAGGATGTTACAAAATGGTATCAAAGTAATTTATTTTGTCTTCTGTTATACAATTTAGAGACAATGGACTAGATAGGAAGGAAAATGGATTTGGTAATAAACTGTGCTCTGGAGTAGCTAACCCTTGTATAGGGAAAAGTTGAATTACCTCGAATGAATTGTGATTTTCTGGTTTCATAGTTGTACAGATTTCACCGTTGGGTAACACACTTTATTTATGCTATTATTCATTGATACAATTGTGGGTTCTATTTTAGTTTCAACCATATGAGATGAGGGCATTCCATCTCATGCATCATATATACACTTGATAGAATCACATGCCATGAATTATTCCATGGCATCTAGAAAGAATTATTTATCACATGATGTTGTGATAGATGATGTGATAGTAATGCCTGTTACTGTGATAGGTGTACTAGTATGTGATATAGTTGGATTGAATGGACACAAAACTTTGGGTCTAGAGAGGTATGGGCCCTCTTGGACCAAAATTTTGTGGATCATGATTCTGTCTTCACCTATAATTATATCACGATATGTTCTTCTTGGGTTCTAAACATTGATATATGGGGAGTATGGGCACTCACGAATCGGAATTTGGAATTTCACTTGTTGGTATTCGGTAGAACATTGGTTTTCTAGGAAATCTAGAGTTTCTATCTAGAAAAACCCAGTATACATGGTGTGTAGTATTTCCTACCACACCGTTTGTTCCTCAAGTTTGGGGAAGAATGTGTTCAATGTTGTTAGAAATCATGCCATGTACCATATATAAATGTCGTGTAATCCATAACTGTGTAACATGTCATGTGTTGAGGGAACACGGGTTGCCGAACATTTAGTCGGACACACCGTGTAATGTGAGTACATGCGGTGTATAACTCAACTGTGTACCCAGCCATGTGACTAATGATACAGGTGGATGAAAAAATATAAGTACATGCGGTGTATGTGAATTTACATGCCATATAGTCTTACCTCAGAGGAACTGTGTAGCTCTATCAATGTAGAGGAATCTGGGAAGGAAGAGAAATCCATGTATATGTTGTGTCTCTTGGGGAAGACGCTGTGTAGATGGTATGTTATGAAGGCATGTTTGATAGAAGTACATGCCCATGTAGAGGCCTAACAGAGCACGTTGTGTAAGTAGTTATACATATCGTGTAATCCTATTTTCAAAACCTTGATTGTTTTTCCTTTTATATCCCACTTTTCACTTCTGAGTTTCATTATTCTATTAATTAAACATTTGATGAGTTCCGTGTGATAGAATTTATAGAGAAATTCCACCACGATGACGTCGAGAAGTGGTCCAGGAGAGTGGCAGTGAGTATACACAAGAGGTGGTAGGCCATGGGCTACCGATGGATGCCCTAGTTGTGCCAGAAGTTTCACCAACCGTTACACCAGATGAGGGTGTAGATGCATAGTTCCGGGAAGGTTTTGTGAGATTCTTGCAGACCATCCAGGGAGCACTGCATGCTGACACCTCTATGATAGAGACGAAACATGTATTCCTGCACCAGCATCTGCAAACATTTTCTTTAGATGGCAGGCCACAAGTTGTGGAATCATTGATTGAATTAGTGCTAACAATCTTTGACCATATTGATATTCCTCTTGAGAGGAGGGTCAAGCTCATAACTTATACGATACGTGATTCCGCCAAGAGATGGAGAGATGTTGTCAGAGAGGATGATCACCATCGGGACATGGCAAGGGGAGGATTTCAGACAGTCTTCTATGAATTATTCTTTCCCAAGACACTTTGGGCTAATATTGCGTGGGAGTTCATGAATCTTGAGTAGGGTACTATGTCAGTGATGGAAAATTCATCCCGCTTTACATAACATCAGTGACTCACAGGAACTCTGATTGGTGATTAGGCATCGAGAGCTAGGAACATTGAGGACGGTATTCGATATGACATCTGAGATCCGGTGAATGTTTTTAGGTTTCCTTCTGTGCATTCCATTTGGAATAAGGTACTGATTACACAACATAACCTACAAGAATCTGGGGGTGTGCGCTAGAGTGGTTCGACATCGAGATCTGGTACTATCTCAACAGGAAGTTAGAAGCGTAGTATGGAGTTTTCTCCGAGGAATTTGAGATTAGGTATGTATCTTCTGGTATCCAGATAAGGTGCTATCAAGGTGGAAGAGCTGGACATCTAAGACACCAGTGCCCGAAGGACCTAGTTGAGTACCGAGCTTACGACAATATGGGTCATCTACATTGTTTATGCAAGATGTTTCCACTACTGTCTAGTGAGAGTGTGTTTTTATAGACTCCATGTGCTGGATTATGGTCAGTAGATTCTCACCAGTCTAGGAACTGGGAAACATTAGGGCATGAAGGAAAAGGCAGTTGGCGTGGTAGTGGTAGCCAGACCCTAGGATCTCAGGGATAGTAGGGAGGGTCAGCTTATGGTAGCCAGGGTATGTCACAGGGCTGCGGGTCAGGTTAGACAAATACAGTGCAGCAAACCCAATAAGAGTAGGATCCCAGACCTTCTAATTTCAGAGATACTATTCTTGGTGGCTCTGTTTTATCTTCTTCACTTTTTGATATGTGTGCAACCCATATGTTATATCTATGCTCATTGTAGAGAGCCCTGGGCTTTCTTTTAGTACATCTAAGAACATTATGACGCTAAAAACGCTTCTAGGGATGAGAACAGAAAGTGTGCATTAATTCAAGGAGTTCCCCTTGAGGTTTGAAGGTGTCCCACTCTATAGAACCTTTATATCTTAGAGATGACGTGGTTGGTTTCGTCCTCATAATGGATTGGATGGTATCCTATCAGGCCTTCGTTGACTAATATCACCGTAGAGTTATTTTTACATCACCAGAGGGTGGAGAGTTCCTACGTAAAGTTGAATGGGATGTCCAGGTGATCCGAGATGGACCCAAGCATCATGCGCTAGGCCAAATGACAACCCGGATGGAGAGTTTATATCGAGATGATCAAGGAAATTTCTGGAATATTTTCCTCCTGTGATTAATCAATTCTGGGATGTGTTCTCGGATGACAATGTAGACTTGCCTCTGGTAATAGAGGTGGCGTTAAATATCATGCAAGTTCTAGGAGCTACACCGGTATCCATTCCTCCTTATAGGATGTCCACAATGGAGTTGAAAGGGCTCAAGAGGTAGTTGGAAGATCTAGAAGCTAAGGGTTTTATCCAAACCAATACTTCACCTTGGGGTTTTCCCATTCATTTCGCGAAGAAGGTGGATGATACCCTTAGGTTATGCATGGACTATCGGAAATAGATCAAGTTGATTGTAAAAAATTTATATCCCTTACCATGGATATATGACATATTTGATCAAATTTGAGAAACCCAAGTGTTCTCAAATATTGACTTGAGTTCAGGATATCACTAGTTACATGTTCCACCTGTAGACATACCTCTCACAACATTTCATATAAGATAAATTCTCATTGAGTACTTGGTTATTCCATTTGGTCTCATGAGCGAGTTAGTAGTTTTCATGGTGATGATGAACTGAGTGTTCCATCCTTATCTAGATTCCTTTATGGTGGTTTTCAGGGATGTTATCTTGGTATATTCTCACAATCGACATGGACATGCCAAATACCTTGAGATCATATTAAATACACTCATAGAGCATCAGTTATATGACAAACATGGTAAATCCCACTTATGGATGGATTAGATTCACTTAATAGGTCACCTCATCTCAGAAACAAGAGTATTAGTGGACCTAGAGAAGGTAAGAGAAGTAGTTAGATAGGAGTATCCCAAGAAAATTTTTGAGGTGCGGAGTTTCTTGGGACCATCTGGTTACTATATGCATTTTATATAGGAATTCTCATGCTTAGCAGCGCCGATGATGGGTTTGAGTAAGAAATGTGTGAATTTTGAATGGTCTAATTCCTGTAATGCAGCCTTTTAGGATTTTAAGGGATGTTTGACTTCCGTGACAATAATGATATTTCCAGAGATGGGAAAGAGTTTCACTATGTACTATGATGCATCAGGTATTGGGCTGGGAGTATCACTTATGTAGGGAGATCAAGTCATTGTGTATGGGTCTCGGAAATTGAGGCCACATGAGAGGAACTACCCGATGCACAATCTCAAGTTAGAAGAAGTTCTGCACGGCCTGCGCTGTTGGAGACAATACCTTTTGGGAGAGCATTTTGCGGTGTAAACAGACCACAAAATTCTCAAATACATCTTCACTCAGCATGGTTTGAATATGAGATAGCGTCTGTGGGTGGAATGACTTCTTTAATTTGACATTGAACATGCCTATATGCCTGGAAAAGGTAATGAAGTGGTTGACAAACTAACCAGAAGAACTCAGATACAGGAAGTGCAGGAGGCCAGTGGTGAGTGGTAGATAATGGATTTATTCTTAGAGAGTCATCTAGAGTTTCTCAATAGTGTGTTACAAACTAATCTATCATCTTTTTTTGTTACCTCTACCCAATTGGACAGAGTGAGGATGAGGCAACAATCCGATTTTTATGGCCAAGTTGTAATTGAGAGTGTGGCAGGTGAGGACCCTTCTCATAGCTGGAGGATAAGAGAGGATGAAGTTATGTGTGTCTATGTAGATGTGTGGGTTCTAAGAGACATATTAGAGGAGATTATGCGAGAGTTTCATGCTTCATCTTGGATAGTACATCCTATACTCACCAAGATTTACCCCAATATGTGTCTTCAATACTGGTGGTTCAGTATAAAGCGAGAAGTATCTATTTTTTATGAGGGGTTCCACCTATCAGTAGGAGAAGGTGGAACATTAGAAGCCAACTAAACTTTTACAACTGTTATCCTTTCATGAGTGGAAATTGGATGATGTCATGATGGATTTAGTGATAGGGTTACCATGGTAACCTAAAGGCAACAATGCAATTTGGGTCATAGTTGACAGACATAGGAAGGTTACTCACTTCTTCCCGATCAAGGAGACTATTATTGTTGAAGATCTAGGGAAGCTATTTATTCGAGAGGTGGTATGACTTCATGGGGTTATTAATAATATCATTTTAGATAGGTATTCCCTATTTACATCTCATTTTGGGAAGAGATTTCAGAGGGTGTTGGGAACATAGATACTTCTGAGCACAACTTACCACCCTCATACAGATGGCTAGTCAGAGCACACAATTCAGGTGTTGGAGGAAATTTTGCGTGTATGTGTCCTTGAATTTGGGGGATCTAGGGAGAAATGTATAAACTATATGGAGTTCACACATAATAATAGCTTCCATGACACTATTCAGATGGTGCCATATGAGTATTTGTACTATAAGACATTCCAATTTCCCCTGTGTGGAAAGAGGTAGGAGAGGTAGCTATGATGGGACCTCGTCTTGTTTAGGAGACTACTGATTATCTTCACATGATTCTGAGACACATGTCTACTGCGCAGTCTCGTCAAAAATATTAAGCCAATTTTCAAAGACGACCATTGGAGTTTGAGGTTAGGGATTAATTTTTTCAACATGTTGCACTGAGGCTGAGACATAATAGGATCAGGAGATGGGGTAAAATTTCATAACTATATGTTGGACTATTTCGAGATTTTGGAACGATTCGGGTTGGTTTCTTATCAGTTGCGGTTTCCTTAGAGGTACCGACCCATGCATGAAATATTATATGTATCTCAGTTATGCCGCTATCACTGAGACCCGTCTCAATTTTTTTTCCAGATGTGGTTGAGCTTCATGTTGATGAATCATTCAAGGACTATCAGATTTATATAGTTGAATGGAGCACAAAATTTCCCTAAGGCTGGTCAGTTCCTCTTGTAAGGGTGTTATGGCAGCATAGCCGAGTATAGGACGAGACATGAGAGAGGGAGGCCAACGTGTGTGCTTAGTGGCCAGAGTTATTCTCAGATTTTCCTTCACCACCCTTGGAAGGGCATTCAGGTATGAATTTCATTAAAGGGGGAAGTTTGTAAGAACCCAGTACTTTTTATGAGGTATTGTTTCTTCATTTTTTCTTTTCCTGTGAGTTGTTTTTGAGAAAATAAGGAAAACATGAAAAATGTTGTGTTTTAGTAGAATACGTCATGTAATAGTTTGTAAACAATATGTAATTTGGCCGTGTAGGATAGGTATACCCGAGTTTACTGTCCTGGAACAGATGAAAATGAAACTACACTCTGTGTACTCCTTAGTACACATCGGGTGGTCATGTCGGCATGGTCGGTGTGAGACGTGTAAAGTAAGTCGGTAATGTTATGAACAATAAAATGTTGTACAAGCAATGTTTATGGATTTACATGCCGTGTACTACTATATTTCGGCTTAAAATGAGCAGTATCCTTGTTTCTATTCTTCTAAACATAGGAGTGGTCAGGTGAAGAATAAGGAGCCGCGAGAACATTTCCCTCTCCCGTTTCTTCAGCCGGAACCCGAATCAAGTGTCGTCGGTCTCGTTGGATTCCTCTCTGTAATATATTTATTCTCCTTGATCCATTCTCATTGATTTATGTTGTTGATAAATTTATTCAAGGTTGTTTTATTTAACCATTATCTTGTATCTACGCTGTTCTAGGCCAATTCATTGGGAGGCATCAGTTTATATCACTCGTGCGATATCATGGTAGATGGTCTTGTGCCTTTCCTTAAAAGTACAGTTGATTTTATGTGATAGAATGGTATGCAACAATTTTTTGGTATTATTTTCTCAAGAATTGAAACCTTTCAATGGCTAACGATTCATAGGTATTTAATTATATGAAATTTAATAATGTGATTGTAGTTTATTTGATTTAGGGACACCCTATGGGTGTGTTTCCCATTTTTATCCATTTGAAAAGAATGCCTTTGAGGGGTGTGAATGTTTCCCTTTATGGGATTTATTATAATGAATGTTTTGTGTATGAAATGACCATGTGAGTTTTTATGACTAAAACCATGAAGTAGTTTAATTTTTATGTTTTTTATTCTATGTAAATTTCCCAACATTAGTTGTTATGTTTAAACCCTTGAGATTGTTTAATTCACATGTGTAGTTTTTGAAATGAAATTATAAATGATTAAATGATGTAATTAGACATGGGTGTGACATAATCTTAGTTAAAAGACAATGTTGGGCTCATGTGACTAATTACACCTTGCTTACCTTGGGTGACCCATTATCTAAGTTAAAAGGCATTGGATGGATTGAAGAGGTTAATTTATTAAAGTCCATGAGTGAGCCATAGTTTTGGTGGTCAGGCTCATTGAGTCTTCATTATAAATACTGAGAGATTACTAGATCCACTGAGGGGTACATAGAGTGGGCCCTATTGGCAGTTTAACAAATGATTAAATGATGAAATGTAGATATGCTTAAATGAGAAATAGTTATGTCATGAGTTGGAAATTACTTTGGTATGGGGAGTTAATGGTCCTAGGCTAGACTTCAAGACCTATGTTCAAAGAATTTTATAAATGAAATGGGATGAGTTAGGATGCAGCTGCCAAGCAAAGCACAAGCTTGGATTCACTATTCACTTATTTAGCTAGAAGATATTTTGAGACAACATCTTTGTTTTCATCTATATAGGGGGATTGAAAGGCTATGGCCGAATCTTGAGATAGTTGTCCTTAAATGAAATTTAATTTCTTATGAACATAAAAAGAATGACTAGATAGTTACTTGAGAACTTCCCAGTTGTGGTTTTCTTTTACTGCTATTTCATGTATTCACTGACTGTTAGACACAAATCTTTGGTGGTTTCCTATTGTTATTAGAATCACACCCTGTATGGGTCATACTTTTAGGCCCCAAAATATTATATTATTGCTGGTGTAGATAAGGTAAAATGCCCTTATATAGGTACCCGATTGCTTCTTAGGAGAAAGAAAGCATGGGACCAAGCTGAGGCTTGCGATGATTCTAAGTTCTATTTAATTCTGTAATTGTATTGTATTTGTATCTGATTACAGTGTATCCTCTTTTTAATGATTTATTAAAACTTATAATAAAATGAATCATCATTTTTATAGTTTGAGACCAGGATATTATTAATTAGACTTCCACTTTTTTATTTCAGCTGCATGCTATTTACTACTTCTGCAATTTGTTAATATTTATTCTGTTGTGTTACACTCTGCCAATGAGGGAATAATTTCCCCACTACCACACCCTAGGCCCTCGTTTCTAGTCAATTGCCTCTAGAGTTTGGGTAAATTCACTTGAGGCCATGTGGCCATCCTATCTAGCTATCAGTTTAGTGGTAATCCAGGTAGAGACGATACACATGTCCTCCACCTCTATAGGTTTGACTAGTAGAGCTCAAACTACATTCCTGATAAGTGGTAATCGACCCCCTACTTGAACTCAAATTTGGCCTCAATCCTCCATTTTTTCCCAATTTGGAAGGGTTTATACAAAACCTCTAGACATTCCCTATTCTTCCACAAATTCGGTTTTCAACTAGTAGATCGATGAACTTTCCCTACATGTGTTCAAGTATACCACACTGATAACAGTAGATTCGGTCACTACGTAGAGAAATTGGTTCCTTTTCTTGAATGCACTATCCACCACTACCCTGGTGGATAAACTCAAAACGGTGCTTCTTACCAGCAAAAGCATCACCATGGGATCACCCCACTAGTACCACATGTCCACCACCTAAATATTCCTCATGGTTTCCATTTGAGATAATGTTCCAATCAAACACCATCACAAACATCATTAAGAGGATAATATTTACCTACGACATGATCTCATGTCTATGTCCATCATGGAATCATCTCAATATATCTGTCGCATCCCCTAACGAAGCTAGAAAAAACATTTAAATTTGGTTATATGGCCTCCACAATCCATTACCAACATAAAAACCTAGTTCAAACTCATAAAACCAGAATCCTTCTCCTACTATAAGGTCACTGAATAATAATTCTCCAGAAAATTATGCTAGAATCCATTCCATAGTATTCCTCTACCTACTCAGTCTGAACAAAGATTTCCCACCAACTATTTCCCTAACCTCACAAAATCTAGGCTAGAATCTTGAACATATACTTGGAAGGTGTCTCTATGTTGTATAGAATCATTTGGATGGAATGTATCTAGAACTCCGCCGCATTAGGTCCACCCTATTTCACAAAAGTTGGAGGGTGTTACAGCCGAATAAACCTAATCAACTCAGACATACTTGGTGCATCCCATCCTGGGTGTCATTCCATAATTTGAATAAAATAGGTGAAGCTATCACAGAATTTATCCTCTCCTCCATTACCCTATTTCAACACAATTTCATGCTCCACTTCTTGAGAAGAATTATTAGTGAAATCTTTTTATATCCTAATTGGCTCATGTACTCATGGTGGAATATCAATACAGTTCCAAACACACATCTTAGAACACATAACATAAAACATCCATGGTTTACATACAAATGATCTCCCATAGCCATCTACAACCAATATCACAGGCACTATACCAACGAACACTGTCACATATAAAATACTACCCTCATGAATCCCTACACGAGGACATGGCTATCCTTGGTAAACACACTTACACATTTACATGTATTTTGTTAGACCCCCTTTTAGACCATTTCCGTATTCAAACACAATATTACACTTTTTTGGCACATTTTCAACTTCACAACTTGTTACAACAAAATTTTTTAACACTTTTTAAATATTTCTTTAAACACAATTTTTTATCCATCCATTCACATAATTTCCATTTTCTAATTTGCATCATATTTATTAAAAACCATTTTATTCGAATTTTTTTAAAAATGAAATGAATTATACCCTCCATGTCGCACACACCCATCCCATCTGTGCCTATAATGATGTATGCAACCTATATCTTTGGGTGCCTATAATAATCAATGAATGTACAACCTCATGCCATTTCATCCCAGAGAAAAATTTCATAAAATAGTAATAACACACATCAAGTTCCTCATCCAATAGTGAAATATCATTCAACCATAACAACACATATCCACATATAAAATTCTCACCTTGGGTACATATGTTTTACCTTGTACATGTGTTACATACTCCAATGTATAAGCTAATTTCTAAGGCCTTAAAATTTATAATCTCACAGATACCATCCCAAATAATAAGACCATATAAATGAACTTCTCTAAAACCAATTTGTAGCATGCCCAACCCAAGATCCACTAAACTGAATCCTTGATCCGTGTCACCACATTACCTCAGGCACACCTCCTGATATAGTAAAGGTTTTTGAGAAACAATGAGAATATTTTATATCAAGTGGGAATACTTTAATCTCTTTATGAAAGTAAGTCATAGGAGATAAAATATGAAATAACTGAAAAGTAAATAAAATAAAACATGAATTATCAACCATTTCCCAAAAAGGTTTAAACATAAATAAAACACTAAATAGGTCATGACATGATAACAATGCCAAAATTGAAAAGGAAATAAAAATATTAGGACTAATATATAAATCTCTGAAATAACTCCTCACTCCATGTCTGAATCCCCAACCTTGAACATACAAATCCCAAAACAACACCATATCAAAGGGCCTTTTCCTTTTCCTTATCTTCAACAGTGAAATCTTTTCAAGTACCCAAGGGAATCCCCAAAAGGGTGTGAATAAAAGTCAGTACGCCACCACCAATGCTATCTACAAAATATCCATTCGAAAATATAGTTAATGCATATAATATATATGATAAGATCAATATGTAATAACTCATGTTCATTTCATAAAAATATTCTCATTATCCATTTTCATAATTCTTTCTGTTTCCATTACTCGTTCAATGGGTTAATATTTTAAATAATTTACACAACAACTTATAATGGTCCATTTCCATGAATAAGGGGTTATTTCATGTTCCACAGCCCACTAGGGACAAAAATTTGATAAATAATACATCACACTTACCATGTTGAATTAGTCTAGGTAGTTTCATTAAATACAACCATTTAGAGCCTAAAGCATTAGTGTTTCTCCCTAACATGTGCATTCTCATGGGTTGGTCAATGCATCAGTCCAACCTGACTCATAATAGGAGCATGAGTCCTTAATCTCACCTATGAAACCATGTGCACTTGCTTTTTCATCCATATAACACATCTTTCATATGAATGTCTATACCATAATCAATAAACAAATCATTCAATTTTCACGTTTCATTTAGAACATAAATAATCTTTATGCCATAAACCATTAACTCATTTACCATTTCCAATTCATGGACCATTTATAATGTTAATCAATTCACATGCATTAAACCTTTTGACACATTTATCATTTCATATACCGTAATTCATTTACGCATTTCTAATACAATTTCATAAACCATTTTCCACAGTAAAATTTTTCTGTTTAACATGTTTTCATATTATTCCAAAAAATCCATTATGTCATCATCAAAGAATGTATACAACCAAAATATTTTCCTCTTTATAAATCGAGTTTTAATTTCAACATAATTATCTTGTGATCTATTTTGATACAAATCAACTCCATGATTGTCAATATAATATACCATGTATAGAAATGATGGAACACAACATGGGTAGCCCTAAATTGGTCTAGTAAACCTCATCATATCCCTTGAGGATCATTAAGGCTTCAAATCTAGATTTAGGAATCGATTTTACCAAAAAAATTAGTAACGAAATCAAAAACACGATAAGTAGGATGTCATACACCACAATGAATACACAAATAAAAATAATGATTATGGGAAATAACTTGTATTCCACCCACCTAGAATATGAAGATGAATGCCCCGTTAACCTTATCTGTAGATCCAAAATTAAAGACTATTTGATGTCCCCACCCATGATCCCCTGGAAAAAGAATGTTTTAGTGCTTTAAAAGAAGTAGAACACATATCTTATACCTAATCATGAAAACAGAAGAATGTGGAAGATTAGACTCACCAAAATCTTTGATTCACAACCAATGATGCTAAAAAACAATATAATAAAAGGGGATTGAACCCCTGGAGGCTTGAGGGTGTTTCGTTCATCACTAAGGATGAGAGGAGGGGAAATTGGGTAGAAATCTAGTAAGAACATAAAAATATGGGGGGGGCATTTTGGTAATTTTCACTTTTTAATGGTGTGTAGGGTTTTGAAGCACAATTTCCCAAATTATGCACAATATTATTACCAATATTGGTTGATCCAGGCATTTATTTGGAAGGCCCACATAGTTTGAAAAATTATGTTTCAACTATGCAGGAAGCCTATGTCCAAGGTTGCATGGTTTGGCTTCCCCCCTCACATGGTTAGCAATAACCTTGTGAAAACCATACAACATGAATAGAATGGCCTATTTACCCTTTCTATTTTGTATCGTTCCCTTTGGAACACCTTTTAAATTTCTCTCACACCTATAAACATTTTTTACCCAAATTGAATGGATTAAATACAAAATTTAAACAAGTACATACCTTCACATCATCTAGGATCGTACATATTCGATCGATTTTTATCTAATAGGGTGAATAATGACACACACATCATCTAAAAATATCACTCATCATCATAACAATAAGGTAAGTCTATATGGTTCCTCCCATCTTGGTAATGGACACTCTCTATGTGAACTACCAACTTGTAGTAGAGAATAGATGAATAATTCCATCAAATTATTTCACTTTATTGAACCATCATTATAAAATGACTGTTTTAGTCATTTTTGTAACTCAAGAATCCCATTAGAAGATACTCACAACCCATTTAAATAAAAAATTATCATCAAAACATACATAAAATCATTCACATTATAAAGTTTCTTTAATAAAAAACTACTTTAGGAAATTTAAATTACATAGATGGAGATACCTTTGTGTTTCCAAAAATAAAATAGATAATGTTGTATTAAAAAATGTTTTATTAAGAAAATCCATAACTTAAAAGGTGTATAATATTAAATATTATAAAACACTATTTATATAATATAGAATTAGTTTATGATAAAGATTTATATAAAAATATTGTGATATTGATAATTCTTTTATCTCAAATAGACATTAAAAAATTATGGGGAATTATTTAATTTTTATATAGAAAAGGGTCATGTGGATTCATGTATGTGGGTAATGATGTGACTTGAGGGGATACCACATGATCACTACTAACGAGTTCATGTGCCTCTGCCTATGATAATAAGTAGTTTGCAACTATAAATTGGGTTAGCTCATACTAAATGTTTTTCCAATAGATCACCCTCCCATCCCTTTTGGAAAGGCTTATGCTTTTCTAAACTGATAGATCTGGATCACCCCACATAACACCTTGTCCATGATACATGAAATATTATTATATTTTTCTTGTGTAATGTCAATGTAGAATGTTTTTCGTAATACATAATTAATGGGTTTTAAAGGTTTTGAATGTATCTTGATTGAAATAAATAAACAATATAAATTTAGAGGTGTTTGAAGTGAAGGATTAGAAATTAAGTCATTGAAGGGTTCAAATTAAATTGTGGTTTATATTATTAGGCGGTTTAGAAGGACAAAATAAACTAGTTTCGATTGGAATTCCAATGAAAAAGAATGATACCATGAATATTGTGTGTATTATTTCCATATCATTTTGAGCTAATTTTTTTCATATTTCCATATTGTTTAAAAATATATAGATATATATGAAGACTAGGTGTAGATGAGTTTCTATTTATATTGGATAAAAATTTAGAATATTTAAAGAAAAATAGTGAAGATTCATGAACTCAAATGTTATAAAACCTCATCATTAGTGGATAAGAATTTAAACAGTAGACATTTATCAATTTTTAAGGATTATGAAAGAGAGATTAATCAATTATACAAATTGTTATGTTAACCACATTGTGGTTTATCCTATCATGTAATGGTTTGTTAGTGTTTATAAATTAAATTAATTTACTAAAATTTTAGAAATATTTTATATTCAATAGTTTTGATAAAAAACTATCTTTTTTGTAGGATATAAATTAATATGGTTTCATTAGATTTAGTAAGTATTATTTATATCATTAATTTTATTACTTTTATTTAAATCATTCAATTATTCTATTCTAGATGTAATTTCTTACTATGATTCAACCATTTATTATCGACATTCATTCACTTATGAGTTGAATATCCTTTTGAGAAGAAATGAATAATTTGTAAAAGGACGAGTTCATAAATCTATTATCAAATATATTCATTAAAATATTATTTTGATTTATTATTGTTATTTAAATTAATTAAAATAATATTTTGAGGTTAATTTTTTTAAAATAATTCATCTTAAGGGAAGATATCTAAGATGGTTGGGAGGAGGTTAAATTATGAAAATTAGTTTAGATATATATTTTTTTAAAAAAATTTAACAAATAATTCATTTTCAATTATATTTTTTATTAAATAATTTAATCGAGTTGATTTATGTATTATAGATGAATTAGGTCATACTGAAATCAGTTTTAAAATAAATAAATACAAATAATTTACTAAATTATTTTAAATGATTGATATTATATCATTTTTTTGAAAACCAAACGTATGATTTTTTATCATTTCTCTTTTACATTAATTATTTCTAGAAATATTATTAAATTTATCATAGAAAACAATAATTGTTTTATTTTATTATATTCATTTATGTTAGATAATTAGTAAATTAAATAACTAGTCTTATCACATCCTCGGTGGTTTGTGCTAGGGCATATGTTGTACTAATATTTTGTAATTTTTGCATCAGGGAAGTGTAAAAATAATTTTAAAATTTGTCCACAACTCAAAGGATTTAAAGACACAAGCAGGATCATTATGTCTTAGTGTCATTATCATGGGAAAATGAAACTATTTTTTATTTTAATCATTGATTAAGCCTTAAATATTTTAATATAATTCCTTTCATACTTTTTATTTATTTTTATACATGTTTAATTTTTTAATTTATCATTTTATGTCATTGGTACATGATTAATAAAACCTTTACTCAATTAAATTATGAACATACCAATGAAACACTTTACAGTGACACCGAGATCATGATACATCAGGGATTAACAAGGGAAATTTTACTAATTTCAAAATATTGAATAAGAGGATAAATCTATCATGAAATATTATCATTTAAAAATATTTTTTATTGAATACATTAGGGATCTAGATAAATAATTATTCAATAACCTATTGATGTTTACAACTTTTTAATCCAAATAAGTGTTCTTTAAATGATTCCTAGCATGGGATGATTTTGAAAAATACAACATTAAGATCCACACATTTTTTAAATTTTCCTGAAATATGTGGTATAATTAATAATGACAAAGATTTGAAAAATTCGATAAGATTTTAACATTCCCATTTTCAATGAAAGATTCATCTAACGACTACATAATGAGCATAACAACCCGCTCCATCACTACTTATAATATACTGACCAAATAATTTCATGATAAATGATTCCCACATTTTAAGATGTTGAAACTAAAATAAAATAAAATAAATATATCTAAAAATTTATGGATTACAATTTCCTGTTATATAATTGACTTAAGAATATGTTAAAGAGGTTCCCATGTAATTGGTTGGATATATGGATTCAAATTAAGGCACTTTATTACTGATTTTAGTAGGGTTTAGGATCGATGACTCATGTCTTTGTGGATAGAGGTATTTTTTTAAAAAATTAAATTTCACGAGGGATCTCAAAAATAAATTTTCTATAGTTATATATAGTTGAAAATTTAACTAGGATCAATAATGAGGGGAATTAATTATTTATAAGTGACCACTGACTCAGTTTATCAAGTGGAAGCCTCATCTAGTAAGCTTTGAAATTTTAAAATAATAACTCCCATACCACTTTTTTCCACTCCCATTTCACATTATTATGAGATGTATAGAGGGAAACCTTATTTTTTATGTTTATATAATATTTTTAAGATTATTAATAAATTTTTTTATTTATGTTATATATAAAAAACTTCAGTACAAATTAAAAAAATCATTAATTTTTTAAAGTTGATGAATCTTAATCTGTCTATATAATCTAAAATAAAACCAATTTACACATTTATAGAATTTTAAAATGAATGTATTATGATCTTGTAATCTAGGATATTAAGCATTTATGTCTCAATTTAATTATCCTATGTTGTGGATTCATCCATAATAATAAGGTGAATTAACCACTCTTGAACATTTCATAATAAAATTATATTAAATAATTTAAGTAGTGAATAAAAAATTAATAAAATAACATTAGTAATTTATAAGTTTGTCTCCATATAATTTATCACCCAATAAGGAAAATTTTCCCCAAATAATTAGATATATAACATGCACCATTGAGTAACACAAAGAGATTTGAAAGAGTGGAGATTAAGGTAGTGAATCATTATAGTGGGTGATAGAGGGATAAAACATATAAAAAATAATACATGTGATGTAAAAATGGAGGGGAATGAATGATTAATATAATATAAAGGATGAAATTGGGGGGGGGGGGGGGGGTCAACCAAAAACAAAACAAAATAGTATTTGAAGAAAAATAGTTGTAACTATTCAAGATTAAAGATCCATAAAAGCCATATTTTCCATCCCATAGACCATGAGAAAAGGGAAACATGAAATTAAATATTATAATTTCCTATAGATCTTCTAATTTATTTATTTTAACATATCACTTTCTTGTTTAACTTCTCTAGTGTTTACATACACTAAATTATTAATGGAGTCATTTATTAACAAGAAAAGGGGGAATCCCAAAGTGAACTATTTAAATGAGAAGTGATTAAATATTATTTATTTAATAATCCATCAAAATATTAGATATATAATAAGGTTATACATCCCATAAAATATTTAAGGAAATATGTTTGAGAAGAAACATTTTGATTGGGAAAAGATATATTTTATGACTATATGTGTATTTGTAAATCTATGATTAGAGTAATTAAAATAAACATGAATTTCAATAAAACTAACCAACTAATCAATAGAACATCTACATGGTATTTATAAAGTTGTTATTATTAATTCGGATAAATTAATTTTTTATTTAATAAATTTTAATAATTGAAATATTAAGAGAATGAGATACATCCATTATTCATGGGAGAACATTCATTTTTGATGGGTAGTGAAATAATTAACTTCAATAAAGGAATTTTAATATTTTATATGGGTGATGAATAATGATCCATTGATCTAATGGAGGATTTCAAGAATAACATAGAGATTTAGAAAGTCTAAAGAATAATTGGTATTAATAATTAATCATCTACCATATGTTTTAAATAAAAATAGGACGAAGAAATTATGAAGGTCATTAATTGAACAACATATAATGAAGGAGACCACAAAAATCGGGATAAAGAATAATAAGCTAGAAATAAAAAGTGGATAGAGTATATGTGAATGGACTCCTCCTCGGAGATTATTATTCCATTGAATCTTGAGAAGAAGAAATTACCAAATACTTCATGGTACACATTTTAGGAAAAAAAAAGACTTTAAAGGTAGTTATAAATTTATATTTATGAATGTATTAATTAGAAAAACTGTACAACTAAATAATAAAGAGAACTAAAATAATATATTGAGTTATTACTTACTTAAGGGTATTAACCTCATGATTTATATATGTAAATTTTTACTAGAGTAGGGAGAAAAACTTTCTATCATCCTCATGTGATACTTCTAAATTACAAGAAGATATTTTTTTAAAGGGAATTTATTAAAGATACGTGATATTGTAATTTTATTTTCAATTTGAAAACATTGAACGAGCAGGTCCACTTCAAGTCAAAACCTTGAAATGGGTCACATAGGTCATTAGTAATGAATAAAATTATTTTATCCCAAAATGGATAGTAAAAAAATGGTGGGTAGGTATGGGTAATTTCTTGCTTTAGATACTCACATTTGTGGATAACTTCCCACCACATACATGGACAAAATACATGAAAGAATAGTTGATTATGAGTATTAATTCCTTAGTTATTGTTTTTATGACTAATAATAAATAACCAAAGATTTAGTAGAATAATAAAATATGATATTTACATTTGTTTCAAGAAAAGTTTCCTACCATTGTGTGTCTTTTGGAAATAGTGATTCACTATTCACAATCCAAATGTGTATGAAATTATATTTTAAGATATGGAATAAAATTTTATTATGAATTTATGGTTTCTTTTTATATTTATATAATATAAATCATTGAATTATTTAGTAACCTTGATATGATACTCAACCAGTCTGAAGATAAATGTTTAGTATTAATTGAAGATAAGTAAAATGTCATATTTATATAAGGAAATAATCCTGAACACATGATATGAAAACAATGAATTAAACTATGTCCAATTACAATTAATATGATACGAGAATTACCTAATATAGTTAAAATTATTGGAATTCACAATTTTATAAGACACATGGGATTCTATCATCAATTTTAAGATGTTTTCTCTAAGATTACTTGATCAGTCACTCATCTACAATTATATTATGTTATATTTTATTTTAATATTCATTCAAGGATTCCTTCACACTCTAAATAGAAATTTTGTAGATTCATTCATCATAATATCTCCCAATTATAAGAATAAATGTCAAAAAATATATGATTTATGAGATTATGTTAGGGGAGAAGATCATTATTTGTGGGTTGATATTAAATTTTATCTTTTATAATATGAAATATGAACTATATCTGAATTAAAAATACCCTATTGTACTAAAATTACGGTCTTTTAATTTGAGAGTTTTAGAACATATCTTGTTTATTATAAGGTAGTTTTTAATTTATATAATTCCTCCCTTAAATATTTTTTAAATAAATGGGATATGAAACTAAGAATAATCTTGTAGATATTATTTCCAAAATAATTCAATATTTCCCTCAGATATAATAAGGGATTAATAAATAGGGTGACTTTGTACTTATAAAGGATTTTATTGATGAATATAAGGGAGGATGTCGAAATATATATTTGTGATGAGCCATTGAATGAGAATCCCATGCATGATAATATGAAATAATGTCCTTGATTCATTAAATTTGAAAAATATTTAAGGAATGAATATATTTATCACCACTTTACATAAAAACTAAAAAAGATATTTTTTTTGAAGAAACTCAGTAATATTTTTATGACACTTTTATTATTATGTAACATGGAGATTGGATTATTTGGTGATGTGTTCTTAATATTGAAATGAAATTTTTTTTTTATTTTTGATCATCTTTATCTATAAAAGGACATAATGGGTATGATTTCATGATAGAGATGATTCTACAAAGTCTATTCCTTTATAAAACATTCTATAGGGAAAAAATAGTTTATATTTTTATTGATTATAATGAAAATGAAAAATAAGAAAATTGAATGTGACCCCTTAACGCTAAATCTTTGAGATCAAAGAGTAAGATAGTATAATAAATGACTTCATGGGATTGAATTTATGCTCTATTTGTAATAGATACAACATTTATTTGTAGGTTATGTTTAAAAATGGATAGATTCTTGGGAAACATTGATGAAAATGTTTTTTTAATGATATGTTTTTGATGAAAAACATATCTTATTTATTGATAATTCTATTATTTTACATCCTTGATCCCTGAACATGATTTAACAATCAATTAAAAATGGAATTAATAGAGCAATATAGAATAAGATACAACACTAGATCCCCATATAATCCATGAATTAGTGAGAATGTGTCACTATAAAACTAAAAGATAAATAAAATATTATAGTATTTTTTGAGAATATAAAGAAAATACCAGTGAAAAAAATTAAATTATACACTATGGGTATATCATAAAACCTTTAAAATACTAATCGTTAAACCAAAATTTTGTTTTTTATATTAGAAATCATACAACATACTTGTTGAGAAGGGGTAAAAGTCTTGTTGGACAATGGAGAAAGTAAACACTAATTTTAAAAAATCTAGAAAAATAATATTTTTTCAACTTGACGAGATTAAGTAGATAATGTAGTATAGTGATAAGATTGATAATATTTAAATATAATTGAACACAAAGTGGTAAAAATTATTGATAATAGAAATAGAGTTTTCCATTAGAGATAATATATATATTTTTGACTTATGTTTCAAATTATTTCTTGTTAAATCAAAGTCACAATTTTCAAGAAATTTTATAGTTATAATGGTATACCCTTATAGGGAAAATTAGATATAACTGGAGCATAGTCCATCATTTAATTTTGATAAAAAGGATAAAACACTACTTGTATAACTCATATTATAGGTTAATTCTCTCCCTCATGTTCAATTAAACACTGAGTAGTATATCATACGTTATACTACAAATAAATGTATTAACTAAGTGTTAAACTTAGAATGTTTTTTTAAACCAAAAAATATATCAATTTTTAAGGGAATACTATGAATTTTACTACTTTTATTGAATAATTATTTTCTAGAATCAAAATAGGTAAATACATGGGAACTCCAAAAACTGCAGAAACAATTAACCTCAAAGAAAAATATTATAAATAGGTTTGAATTCATTTTGGTTTGTAAAATAAAAAATATGTTATATATGAAAAAACCATGACATGTTGGATTTGAAATAGATCCATTGTTTTAGAAAAACTCAATATCTTATCTCAAAAACATGAAAAACTACCACCGATACTCGTTTTCTAATATTTTTTCCAAGATAAGATGTAACACATGATGTAATATGGTTATAGTTCTTATTATCCACATTCATAATAGGAAAAATATATGATACATACCATAAAATCTACCAACACCTTTTTTCCTACATCATTTTTCCTGATACCATATCCTAGTAACTACCACCATCACAAAACCCCCATTTCTTCAATATTTTTTATCCCATCCTAAAAATAGACAATATCTATCTAACCACGTAATAGTTAAAGCTTGTAATAAAAAATATACATTTTTAAAAGTAGTTCCAATATGATGATTTGTACTATAGCATGTATTATCATTTTTTTGAAAATTTTAAAATAGAGAAAACAAAACCTTGTTGTAATCTTACATGAATTTCCTAATTATTTTAATCACAGGGATTACATAATTTTCCCATACAACCATAAAAGTAAAACATGTTGTAAGGGGTACCCTTTACTAGTTTTCCGTTCCTACCCAAACTATGTATAGAATGATTACTATTTTTCCCTTAACCAAGTTGACCAAGATTTTATAAAATAAATAGTTGAAAGATGACTGACATGAAAACCATAGTTAAATAATATTTTTAATTTATCATGTAATAACCCCAAAATATTTCATAGTTTTCTAAAACACTTCATGGTGTTTCCTCCAAAACCTAAATCCATAATCCAAACAATTTATATATTGTAATTAACAATATTATATAGTTTTTAGTCTTTTTGGTGATTAAAATTTCAAACCCTTAATTAAATTGAAATTCTCATGATGGATTTTGCAGTGAAGAATAATTTTACCTAATTATTTACACTTTTCATTTCACATTTTAGTAATAAAAATTATTTATCAATTAATATATATTGGTCAAAATATTAATTAAAAAAACCCCAAATTAAAAGTTGAAAATAAACGAAGGCAGTGAGATACAACATTTTTAAAAGGTTTGACCCCAATGTGAATATCCAATTATTATTGTATTTGAGTAAAATATGATATAGATATTAAGTATATTATTTATGTGAATATTCATAGGCAATATCCCAAAATTTATTTAATATTCCTTAAAAGTTTTACTGTCTCCTAAAGGGTTCTTTATACATGATCTCAAAATTTAAAAATGGTTCTACCTACTCTCTTTTGAACAAGATATTATATCTTATATGGTATTATAAAATACCAAAATAAAAGATACTCATCATCTAAAATTGATATTTACTTTACAATATATAAATAAATAGCCACAAAAATGTGTACATTTTCATTTTTTTAGTATCTAATTGTCTAGATCCTCTACATGATGTATATTATTAGCCTTTTTCTAAACTCAATATTCCTCTTCACAAACCTTGACACAATGAAACTAAATTATAATTTTATTAAGTCAAATTAGCCCAAATACACTTATTTATTTTTATATGTTAGCTTATATGATATAGAGATATCATAGGACAATACACTAATTCTTCTCTAGTTTTTAATTTTCTTCTAAATTCAATGAAAATAGGGTTAGTAGGAGAAGTACCGCATCAACCAACTCTTCATTAACATATTCACCACCACCATCATCATCATAATATTTTTTTCACATCCTTCTAATTCATCTATTTCCTTTTATTCATATATTATATGTAAAATATTCACAAGAATATAGTATGAGTTTCTTATCCTAAATAGAGTCATAATTTTTCCCCTCTCACATTTCTACATAGAATCATGTTAATATTAATTAATTATTTTAAATATTAAAATTATATAATATTCAACATATTGATATCCACATTAATCTCATTAATTTTATCTATATATTATGAATGTACTACGCACCATGATATTAGAGTATTTCACTTATCATTTGAATTAGTATTCTATTAAAATGTAATATATGATTTAAACTGGTCATTTATTTAATCTGGTAATTACATACCTTTTATAACCCTTATTCATTTTCAAATATTTTTATTTTAATATCATATTATAATATAGGAATGATAAAATAAAAGTATTCATAATTTATTCCTCCTCCTAACTCTAATAAAATCACTACTCAATCACTTCACATCATGATATTTAAGACTTGAGGTCAAACAAAGCATCCTATGATTTTTTTCACAGACATTTTCTTTAATTATTTTAAATAATTATACCAAATATCAATCTTATAATAATATCAAATTATATATTGAAGTACCTTATTATAATTATAAAATGGAAAAATTAATGAGAGGGGTTTTCACTCTTATTTATCCTCTAAAATATTCTATCTGGACTTTACATTTTTCATGGGAAGACCTATTTACCCTAACATATCAACTTGAAATATTTTGTGAATCCTTAAAAAAAATCATGTCATGGACATTAATCATCATATTAAATAAACCATGTACTCTAAAAAATTAATGTCACTCGTTCATATTATAGTGTGGCTGAACTACTTTTCCAAATACTACTACCAAATGAGTACCTTTACCAATCTTTTTTAAAACCACAATAACCAATAAATATCAAGAATATTATTTGGATATATCATAGTGTGACTCCATACTATTTCATTTTATATTATGTTTTATCTTTAGAACACTTTCAATCTTTATCATTGATACCTCTCCATAAAATCTTACAAATTCTTAACAATATCATAGAGACACTAATATTCTTAGTGAAAATTAAATAATAATCTTATTCACATAGTATTTTTTCGATTTAGTTTATAATATAGATTTATTTTTAAATAGATTGGTTTTAAATCCCCCTTTATTGAACATAAAAAGAAGAACCCTTTTGAATATTGTGAATACAGAGAACCCATTACATGGAATAGAGGCACGACAGCCTTAAAAAACACGACCTAATGATATAAACATGGTTCTCAATTTCTAAAGGTAAGAATTAATCATGGAAAACACCATAATACCCTCATAAATTATCTTAGATGATGGAATAGTGGAACTATATGGTGATGATGTGTCACCCCCTCCCATGAAGTTTCATCATGTTGGTCCAAAATACTAGGAATAATTCCCCTTCTTACCACACTGACATGTGGGGGGATGTTTGGATGATATGTTCCATCATCCCTATCTCCCTTTTTAGCCACACACTTAATAATTATTTGGAGGAAATCACTACATTATCAACAAGATGGATCAAAAAACCAAACTGAAGACACTACAAAAGATGATGGCAGGGTTCCCATCAATCCATAATGAAATGATGAAATATGGATACAATTTCATAACTTCTTCAAATATTCTCATGGAATATCTAACCATTCCAACTCATATCATGACAAATTAAATTAATTTATGAATTTTTAATGAATACTAAAAACCTATTTATAAAAAATCGTAAATAATTCTACAGTACATGTAAACTACATTTGAGTCCTTCCATGATACTTCACTACTTCAACACTTCTCATCAGAAAACAAAAATTTCAATAAATAATTATATACCAATTAAATAAATATATATATGTAATTCCATTTATTATTAATACCAAAGGGATGGATTCTCATATTAGTTATTTTCAAGCATCTCTGGCACCTCTCATTTCTTTCATCTTCCATCGTTACAGGTCATTGATTTTACTTTAGTTCTACTCAGTAATCATTAGATAAATAAATATAATACTTAAATAAAATATATATTAATTAAATGGAGAAACATAATCTACTTATTCTTTAATAGTCATTATATTGGAAACAACTCATGTAAATTCCATTACCATCATATGAATGTTTCTTCAAAAGAATTTATAAAGGAATGAAAAAAATCATTTATTATATAAAATCACTAGGATTATTATCACAACTTAAACTAATTTTTTCATTATTCCCATTATCATCACCCAAATTCGACGCATTCATACATTAGTACTTTACTGAAATATTGAAAAAATAAAAATTCTCTTCACAACAATCAATTTTGGGACTTTAATATCTCACTTTGTAATTTTTATCGATACACATTCCAATTCGAAAGTCAATATCATTATCCTCCTTATATATAATAAAATCAATAGTGAATGGTATGAGATAGTCCTCATCATTCATTATTTGTCCATAATTGAAATTTCATCTTCTTTTATTTATTATACTATTTATTGAATTTTAAATATTGATTCTATTTAGAGAAGTGTATCATCATATTTTTATAGAAATTATCCATAAATTAATAAAATTGAAGTCAACGTGGGTTGAATTGGTGTGGAAAACAATATTTATTTACCTTCATATCAAATATGTCTAAATAACAATCAATCATGTGATACCAAATATGATTTCTCTTTTTTGAAGTTGTTCAAGTATATTTTAAAATAATTTTTTTCCCTAAAATCATTGTAAAAAACAAATAAATTGTATTAAAGTGTACAAATATTACTCCCCATTCAAGGTAAATTAAGGTTTAACATACACCTTTATAATAATATGACATTGTTGATCTCAAAAAATGGATGGGAAAAGTGATTTTCATAACTCAGCTTATACATTCCCAATAAATTCAAGATCCAAATATTATAATGAAATTATATAAAATAATCTTCTCAAATCCCCCTTTAGGGTTAAACTAAAACATATATTCATCCTAAATTGTATTCTTCAAAATAATATTTTTTCATATATTATCAAAACATGGAATGTTTTAGGGTGAAATCATGAAATAAAAAAATAGTTTCATGGTGGATATATCTTTTATTTATAATTTGTTCAAAACCTTCTTATAGTTCTACACTAATATAAATCACATTCCATTCCTTTAATTAAAACAAAAAAATAGAAGATTTGTGAATAATGCATATCTTCCATTAGTTCTTAATGTGAGAAATAGAGTTGTTTTTTTTCTAAACCCAGAAAATCATTCTTTTCAACAACAATTTTAAGGGTAATCTTCATGATTTATCCTCATTTTAATTTATAGATTTTAGAATTCATGGGAGGAATTCGATTATTCTAATTTTTTTATTTTTACATTTTATATTGGGATAGAAAACGATCATGAATTATTTAGAAACTTTTCCATATTTATTGAACTTTAAACAAGGTTAAACAGTTACTTTAGATTAATTTCACCATCTCATTCTTCCTTGGTAGCCATGTCATCCATTTTTTAGAAGTGTTACCAAATAGTTTAGTTTCTTCAGAGCTTCTCACCTATATTTGAGTTAACCTTATTTTGAAAATTTATGTAATTATTATTCTTGAAAATATTCCACCAAAATAAGATTTTATTTCATTACTAGATAGATTATCATTATATCCCTAACTTTATTACAATATATTTTATATTAATGTCTAGTTTGAAATAGTTTACGATGTGTCCTTTTCTCCCTTAGTAGAATCATCCTCTCTTTTGTGTAGCATCCTTATTAGTATTCTACACGGGTGTTCATTACCCAATATTCATATTTTGTTTTCACACCAAGGTTGACGCATAATTTTTATTCATTTGATTACATAGTTATATTTCATTAAAATTTTACAGTGAATTCATGGTTAACTTATACCAGCACTCTTCACCATTATGACTACTCTTGTTTAATGTTCCCCAAAAAATATGAATACGTTAAAATTTATTAAAAGTAAATATATTTTTATATTTATATTTTCATTTCTTATTTATATTGAAATTATCATCACATTAGGTATTATCCACATTTATCAAAGTCATATATAATAATAATTAATGGGAAATCAATTCCACAATTCCTTGAAAATGTGTCTAACTGTTATATAACACTAAATTCAAATAATAAATCTTGTTCATTTGTCTTGTGGTGAAGTCTGTATTGATTTTTTCCCATACTACTTTTAAACAAAAAAAATATTTTTCTGATCTTGATTTTGGGGTCCACTTATCCTTCCCTTACTTGCATATATCTGTTATGTTTTTATGTGTTTCTAGAACATTTTATCTATGCAACTATGTTTATAGTTGAAATTGGAACTTGTACGAACAAATTAAACGACATTATCACAAATATAATTTTATGGAAATAGGTTCACTATTTCTATGAGTTTAATGTGGATATATTATTGGTTGATTTCAAGATTTTCTTGCCTCTAATGTGAGTCGTTTTAGATGAAATAATCTTATTATAACCCTTCATTGAAGAAAATGTTTTTAAATAATTTTTTGAAGTCTATGATTATGTTTTCACCAGCTTTCTCGTTTTTTCCTCCAACTCACGATACTCTAAGTAGAGGATATTTTTCACAGCTATAATTAAAACCAATATTTATTCCCATTCACTCCAAATAATTACAATATTATCATCATTAACCTTATTTTTATCTCATAAATAATTATCAATTTCCATTACTCTTTTATCATTGTTCTCAAAATGTGTTGTTTTTACGTCAATGATTTATCTTAGATTGTTTCTTCTAATTCATGTATCCTATATTGAAATGATTTACATTTCATAAATTCCACATCAACTTATATTTTTGTAAATATTCTTTACCTAGGGGTTTTTTCTTTATAGAACCATGAAATATCTTTCTTAGACTTTATATATTTGATGAGGGTGTTTTACTTTTACAACTTCTATTCTAACCAATTTTAAATATTATCTACTTCCTTTGGTAGATATTAATTTTTGGCTTGTAGATCATTAATATATAGATGAATTAAAGTGATATGCACAATAGGAACATTTTTCATGTAAAGCTTTACTTTAGAGTAGAACGAGAAAAGTGACCCATTTTATGTGTAATCTTAATAGAATGACCATGATTATTTAACATAATAGTTCACAAGAGATATAAAAAAAATTGATTAAATTATATTAGTACTATGAGCTCTTTCACGATTGAGGTCTCTTTCAAATTCTTATCTATTTTAGTTTTTATGTTCATCATGATTTTAGTGAAAAATATGAGGTTAGTAATAATAGGGATATGAACTACAATTTCCATCCGAGACAACTCTACACCTTTATCATATCCAATCATCATATATATTTAATAAAAACAATTGGGAAATAAAATAGATAAAATTATAGTGAACCTGAAATAGAATTGATTCCACATAAAATTCCCTTGTTAGATTTTATCGAAATATTTACTCTTTGAATTTTCCATATTAATAATTGAACATCTATATATCAGTTAATATAAATTTATTTTCCTATTAATTCCATTGAAAACTCTATGAAATGAACTAAATATGTAAATATAATTTTCCATAATATTTTCACGTTATTCAATCTGCATTAGGGAATATAGTCATTTTTGTTTTCAAGTATAGCCTGAGACATGGATATTCACTATATTTATGAATTAAATATATATGGGATATATCCAGAAAATACATGATCATATACCGGTGATTTTGAAATATAAAAAATGGATCTTTATATAGGCTCATACTAGTTGATAATAGGTCCTCCGTAATCACTTCTGAAAAACCTCTTCATTAAGCTCTGGGATTCCACTACATCACCATATAACATATTCTTCCTTAGAAATAGGGATTTGACTACAAATATATATTAATAACTAAATATATATATATGATGACTTGGTTAATGTATCTAAAAATATATACCATATTTATGATGCTAATTGTTGAAATTTCTCACTCAACTCAATATTCTTCAGGAAGAGCCTCAAAAAAACAAAATATAAATCAAGAAACATCATTGTTACCCATCTTATAATCACATTAATTCCTCATATTTACATTTTAATATTTAAAGATAACATAGGGTTGGAATTCACTCGAGCTTTTCCTACTTCATTTTCAATTCATTTTCATTGGATGAATATAGGGTATATTGTAGTAGCACCTCAGTGTCCTCCTCCTCCTACAACTCCTTTATGATTTATTTTTCTTTGTTACATATAAATGTTAAAGAATACAGTATTAGTTTATTTTACTTACTATAGTCATAGTATAATTCCATTGTTCATATTTTTATTTATAGAATCACATGAATATTATTTACCATTTATGAATATTACAATTCTATGACATTCTAAAAAATTATTGCACTTTTATTATTATTCAATTACCTAAAATAATCACATGGTTTGTCTGCCCATTATCTCAAAAATATTACTATTAAAATCTAAACATGTATTTTATAAACACTCATCATCTCATTTAAACTGGTAGAATATTTATTACAATCATAATTGTATATTTTAAAACCACTAATAAATTTATTTTTTTTGTATTTGAAAATCCCTGATAAATATAATTGATATCCCAACAAATTATGGGAATTTTATTCCTCCACATACTTGGACCGAATCATGGATAAATCATTTGACATCATGATATTTATGAATTGATAGAAAAAATAATCATCTCATTTATTTCATTCATATTTACAATTAATTTTTATATCTAATTGACGAGAATATTAATCATAGAAATATCCCATAGTATTAAATGAAGATACACAACATTATATAGAATCTAAAAAACTTTTCATGAGGGTTTTATAATATTATTTTCCTCATTCCCATTCTATATAACAATTACGTTTCTAAAAATAATTCTTTAGCACCATTATATATTGGCTTAAATGATTTTACATATCGTTCAAAAACATTATGTAAACCAAAAATTCTTTAGGTTTACTCTTATATATGCACTTGACATTTGTATTCACTCCCCAATATCATAGGGATGCTCAACCTTTTCAAATACCCATTCCTTTTGAGTTCTATTTTGTATTCCTTTGAAAACTATTTTAACCATTATATTTTGAGAAACATACACTGATGTATAATATTGTTACTAAATACTTTTCAAATTTCTATTATTCATGGTTTGGGAAACCCACATGCATTTTCTTTGTCAAAAATACCTTTCAATCCAATCTTATATTTTATTTAGAATATCTATGTGACTAATTTACTAGGTTCAAATTAAACAACATACTTACATGTTCAGTACTCTACCAATTTATTAAATAAAATATAAATCTATATTTTTAAAACAAATTCATATATTTTCAATGATTATCTATCCAATCTAAATCCTCTCAAAACAACATAAATTAATTATATAATTTTTCAATGTTTCTCAAGAACTATTTATAATTATTTCTAAATTTTTTTTTAATATATGTAATCTATATTTAAGTCCTCCCATGAAAATACATTTCCTCAACACTTCATAGATTCGTAATCAAATTTATCCATTTCAAAATCAATATGTGTTAGACATTATGTGAAATTTTCATCATGCATGGTAACACATGGATGGTTTGTCAAATAAAATTTTAGAAACATTTATTCCACTCCTATAGAAGCATGGTTCTAAAATTCATAAGGAATATGTTATCTAAACATATTTCAACATATATGAGTAATTATATTTTATTATCATTAATTTTAACTCAATGGTCAAAAGATAAACTGGTTTCTCCTTGAATCCGAATATCCAATTAATATATGAAAAAAATCATCCCCTTCTTCATTTCTATTTTTTATAATGTAAATGAGAAATGTAAATTCCTTTGAAATCATATGACTGAATATTCAATATCATATATAATGGAATACCACACATTCAAATATCATAATAAATATCCATGTTAATTATTATAAATTAAAATTATTCATTTATTGGGCTCTTCATCATCACCCAACTATAGAACATATTGATTCCACTTCTCAATATTTATCTTGAAAAAAATACCCAAAAGACAAATCTATTCATCATAATATTTTTAGGTACTTCATAAAGTCAAATCATAAACACATCATTCTTTAACTAAAAAAATATTGGTTCCTATTAGTTTATAAATTTTAATTTGGAATTTCAATGTCCCTTGAACGTTTTTCATTAAATCATTCCATGTCCATTCCCCTTACCAATTAAATAAACAATAGATTCCACCATTAACCCAGAAACCATTACCCTTACCATACATTAACAATAATAAAACCATAAAAACCATCATAAAACATTATATTGGGTAAATTAATCCCATAAATTATATTTAATGGATCGAACTAGGTTACTCTCACAAACTGGAACCTAACCTAATCTGGTACATACCCATAGGACATTATTTATCCCCATAGGATTGAGACAAGAACCTGATCATCATAAAAAACTAAAGGGATAAATTTATCCAAACATGAAGTAGTCGATTTGGGATATCTCTTTATTTATAATAGAAATAAAATGTGGAATATAGAAAATTAACAACTATATTTTATTACATAATAGATATTTTAGTAATGATAAAACTCAAAATTTAGGTAAAACAAAAGTTACCTCTGCAAAAAAAAAGGAAGGACAACGAAACCAACAACCTCTACTCCATGTGATTTTTGGAAATGACCCATTATCTCAGGACCAGATACCTAACCCACCTGAAAGAAACCTTCCACCTTACTTCATGACCATGCCTTTCCCTAAATTAAAATATATAACATGGTCAACACATAGCCGATGGTCTATGTAGTGAGTGAGATAAATCGGTTTAGTAGGATCTCACTATGGTTTTCTATAAATGGTCTCTCTATAGACATCTGATCATGATCAACATTTAAAAAAAATGTAATGATATCCAGTTAGATATTTTTATAAAAAATGCATGGTAAAACATCCCCCGTTTTCCACAGTTCAAAATAATCCATCTAAAACTGTTTCAAACCATATCACATAAATCAATGTAGGAAATAGAGATTAATAGTAAGAAAATTAATAGGTAGACATGAAAACCCAAGACATATGCATTGAATATAGCGAGTAGAGGGTCACCCTAGAAATTGAACCTCACAAAATGTCTATAAATCACCTATGACACTTGGACTAGATAGTAGGGGAACACTAAACGAGTGATCCCCCCAACAGTAAGAATAGATGAGGCCAATTGAAAAACCATCCACTTAAGTACCTACGAATTCAAATGTGATACATTTTCCAAATTATTTCATGAAAACTATGTATTGGAAACTATTAAATATATCCATTTCAGTATAATTTGAAAATACTCTATTATTTTACAAAAATTATGGGAACACCATATTTTCTCAAAAACATATTTAATCACACAAATAAATAAATCATACAAATTTATTTATATTTATATATATATAAATAGATAAATAATTTTTCTTCCTATACACACTAGATATAGATCCACCTAACACAAAATTGGGCCACAAAGTCCCAAAATGGGATCCACCAACATTATAAGGGATGAAAAGTCTACAATGGAGGGCCATGAATTGATTCCCAAATATTAGAATCATATTACAAAACCAAAAATAGGAAATGTAAATGATATATCATTACATTTCTCAAAGGAAACACACCCACCACAATATAATTAACAACGAAATGGCCATTGGAATATGATCTCACAAAAGATATAGAATAATCACAGGAGAATCGAAATGTGTTTATTAGATTCTATAAATGCACTCCATATATTTTTTTTGGCCAATAAAAAAGGAGAAGTAGAAATTTCGCTTAACCAGAGAGACATGACACAAGAAACACAGAGGTTGAATGAAAAATAATTTGATCTAGAAGGATAAGAAACATCGAAAAATTACATAGGAGAGAACCTAGGGTTCAATACTGTAAGAGGAAACCAAAATAAATGATTTTTTTGATGTTATGTGCATGAAAAAACTAAATTTCTAGATTAATTCATGAAACAAATCATAAATTTATTGTGTGAATTATAAATTTTTCATGTACATCAAAAATAGAATTGACTCAGCATAAAAACACTCGATCAACCATTCCATGATATGAACTGGTTTCCTGACTTATTGGTATTTTACACTCACAACCAGACTCATGAATTCTGTTTGAAAATAGATTCATGTCATGTAACTAGATCATTATGTGATTATATCTAATGGAGAGTGTATAGTGCACGTTATAAAAAAAATACCCCAACCAACTGCAATGCATTTAGAATATAATAACCCAATCTAAAAGATCATAAAAACCACTCCCCGAAAAAAAATGTATAATATATCAACCATAATAATTTTAATAATTAGTACATCATGTGGAAGAAGGGTTCTATAGAAAGAGGTGAGTCCATTTCTCTCTTTCTGTTGATTCACGATCCCTCGTCTCATGATAATTCAATACATATCACTATACTACTCTAACCAACAATATATAATTCCCAAAAAATTCACTTATAAATCAATTATCAAAACTAGATTCAAAAAAGGGGAGATTATTCTCTAACTTGATCCCCTCCAAACACAGAATATGAGTGGGATCAACTGCTAACTTCTTGAGTTGTGATATGGGGAAAACATCATGAATTATAATAAATTGAGCTACACATTCCAACAATTAAAAAAACATCAGACACTTATCAGTGCCCTTAAATGGTCCAATAGATCTCAGATCCAACATTCCGTATTTCCAAAGTCAACACTAATCCAAATGAGAAGAAACATTCATGAAATCACGATCACCTATGAAAAATTCTAAATTATGATGTCAACAATATGAATTTAATTTTTCCAAATATACTCTAATCATATTCTTATTTATATCCTAAATCCTCACAGACATCTCCTAAGTTAGGGTCAAACTTAAAAGAGAGTCCCCACCAACCACTACCCAATAATGATGTGATCTTCATAGGTAACCATACAAATCATTGAAGGGATCCATTCTTATCAACAAATGATAACATTTTTTATACAAAAACATAACCAATAATAGATGGATATCTGATGATCCTCCAAAATCCATGATTATGGATTGGATAATATAATCCATGATACGAATATCATGATTTGTCTGATCATTTTAAAATATATTTTAAACTGTAGTCAACATAACCCATAATGACCCTCACTTTACAAACATTAACTTTACATAACATTTGGGGAATAATTAATTATTATACCAACAGATGAAAGAAGACCGTACTTGTCTAGTGCATTTGGAAACATAGAATACATAAACACTGATACATAAGTGTACTAAACTATCCCCCACTAGGTTCTTCTTGACTGTCACCCTTATTATAAACATCAAATAAAATAAATATCTTTACAACCTAGGGAAGGAGAAATAAAAAGTAGTGACCTCAAATGCTCAGAAAGTGTTAACAAGGGAGACATATATGCATAATCATGAGCATAAGGGTATGAGAACATGTTAATGAAGATAGAAATCATACCCTACATATCAAAGAACATAACAAAATGATTGGCAGTTTATAAGACATGAATCATTATGAAATAAAGAGAATATTGCAATAAATCATAACATAGGAATAAGATATGGAATTGTTGAAGCACATAAGGATATAATTATTTATATATTTTCCATGACATCACTGCCAACACCATATTAGGGGAAAAATTACTTTACTAAACTAGGTGTACCCCCATTCTAGCCCTAGATTACTGAACTGAGTAAACCTTCATTCCAACTCGGTATTACCGAACAGAGTAAAACCCCGATCCAGTGCTATATTACAGGACTGAGTATACCCTCATTCTAGTCCTATATTACTGAACTGAGTAAAACATTATTCCATCCATGTCTAACTCATGAGATATAAATAATTACCCAATGCATTTAATGTATATATATATAGGTCCCACAGGTCGCACAATGAAAACATACATATATGTTCTTGAAGATAAAAAATAACATAACAAAACCCATGGAATGAAATGTGTATCACAAAAATGTAAACATATCATAACTAGTGGATGTAGATTCGTTTTAGTCATTGAGTAATAAATTATATCCCATTAAAATTATCGAGTTTCAAAAGTATATTTCCTATAAAAAGAAGTGGGTTTCAAAAACATAGAACCCGTTAAAGAGATATTGGTTTTATAAACATCCTTCCATCAAAACACAATCCATTCAGCGAAATAATATGAATATAAACATTGAATAATTTACCTATAAATGAATAAGTAACACTAATTGATTTTATCTTATATCAGAAGTTCTTTTTTGAGATATTTAAAAAATATTTCTTATGGAAAATATCCCTTGTTAATTTAATAATGCATTTTATTACATAAGTCCAATTGAAAGACTTTTTCAGAAAAAAAAATTATTTGTAAAACTTTGATGGAATATTTTAAAATAAAAAAAAATTAAAATCCATTTTTCATTGAGAATTATCTTCATGGATATTGTTAAAACAATATTTAAAATGTTTTTGAAATCATTTTGAAAACATGGTTTTTTAATACTATAGAATTCTAACGATAGAGAGAGGTGGATAGATTTAACTAAAATAATATATTAAGTTCCAATGAGTCAAAAAAATGGTAATAAAAATGAGGATATCTTTAATAAACAGAATATAATGAAACTGATAAATATTTTTTAATGATGGATCATAATATATCATCAATGGAAGCATAAACATAAACAATCTAAAAAAACATACCGATTGTCTCAATAAACTCTCATAACACGGTGACTTGAGATCACACTATCCATGTAAGAAACATAAATTACATGATTCTTAATATATCATTAAAAAATTATATTCATTATATAACATGTAAAATGAATGCATATACACATGGAAGAATAGTTTTGGTGCAAAACAAATCATGAGTCTCAAAGAAGGCACATTGAGACAAAATCATTTTTTCGATTTGGTAACTTTTGAAAGCTGAACCCCATGAAAGAAATATAATATAATGGATATGTGAATACTCTAAATTTAGGTACAAGATAAATATATTGTTATCACTAGAAATACATTCACTACACAAATGGAATGAGTGGCGAACATAGCTTGTATCTCACAAAAATTAAAATTGAGATGAAATCTCCATACCTTGTGTCTCAAAAAACTCTGTACTCATACATGCTTCCTATATGATAAATATAATTTAATTATAAATAATTTAAATAATATTAGTTTTACTCATAATACCATATAAGGTTTTATTATGATCTTATATTACCCTCCTATTAACGATCCAATGTTAAAGTTTCACTTCAGGTAATATTTTATTTGTTCATTGTATGGGTCTTAATTTGTTCTATCATTGGTACTTGTAATTATAACATCATTCTAGAATGTAAATCATGATATTTATTTCATTTATATCTAGTTTATTTATATTATAATAATTTATATAATAAATATTTACGAAATGGAATACACCATTCATGGAGACAGAAAACCAGTCGTACACATGAACATTGTTTTTGTTTTTATTGTCGTATTGAAAGAAAGTATGTAAATGAAATATGTATATATATGTATATATATATCATTATTCCAGTAGAATTACTATTTCATATATGTAATATTATTTTGTTAAACCCATCCTTAATACATTCCATGTGGTGTGTGAACGAATAACATCGCTTTGAGGGGGTGGTAATCCACGCTTCCCCAAACGAAATTATTGTACAAACACCAAATTGAAAGTAAAATGATGTGTGTTGTAAAAGGAATAGATAACCATAAATACATAATAAATATAATACTTTACATATTTAAATATAGTGTTTATTAAAAAATCCACCATGATTGGTGGTAAAAGAGAAAGGAATAATCATTGATTCATGAGGCAGTAGTTTCCCATACATAGAAACAGTATGTTCAACATCCATCAGATAGAGGTGTGTGTAAGTGTATCTCAGAACATTTTAATAATATAATAATAGTATATTTAGGATATTGGGGTTATCAAAAAATAATGGAATAAAGAGATCGTTGTGGTGGAGAAAGAAAATGAAGTAAATGAGCTTGAGAGAATATTTTTCCTCTTAATTGGGTAACTTGTTTTGGTTTATGCCAAAAGGAATCCTGGAGTTTATTTCTGCCCAAAGGGAGGATTCGCGGTATAAGGGTGTAACATGGAACGATTCATGGATATATTTTGGACTAAATTTAAAGGATTTATAGGTGTGACGAATGTGTATAGGTGGTGGCCATTTATAGGGAAGGAAAAGGACTCACATGGAATTTCTAGAAACAAATTATGCGTGCTCATGTTCTTACCTAAAAAATTCTTACAAAAATAAACACAATAATGGAAGGGTTATGGAATTTTTTTTTATAAAAAATAGGTGTTGTACAAGTTTATTTGTCATTAGGGTGCTTAATGTTTTGGTTTAGTCCCTAATTAAGTTTAATTTGACCCTAACCACTGTGAATAATGTTAATATCTTTTACCATTAATTTTGGTGTAAAAGTAACATACTATTATTAGACTATAAATATTAGAATAAATATAATAGTGTATGTAATTTTTTTTAAATTCAATTCAAATAACATAAAAAATTATGACTTGGGCTAATCCTGCATATAGGACGAAATACCAGAGTTATAATGTTGGAAAAAGATCAAATGTTTGTTAAGATTTTATATTCAGTTACATAGTGAAATTGATTCTAACGCATTAAATTGTATTAATTGATAAAATATTTATCTAATTTTATCCTAAAAAATATTTATAATATCATTTATCAATAAAAATCAATTCGATAAAAATTTTGTTTTTAACAACAAATCACTATTTTTCACTATTCCTCAAAAAATAAAATTTCACAAAAAAAACCAAAAAATTAACCCAAATATAATTTTGATGTTCAGAATTAAAAAATAATGTTTACTTTAAAAAATTAAATTTCTATATGTTTCTAAAATTACTTTAGTTATTGTAAACAGTTGGTTCGAGAAAATTGTGCTTTTGAACAAAAAAAGGACTTTACAAAAAAGTATATCTTATATTATCAATACGTTTCATTTTTATAAATAATATTAAAAACATACATGGAAATTAGTTATTACTATTCATATAACTATGTCTAACTTATATTTTATAATTATCTATTTTACATAATTAAAATAATAAAAAGAGAGTTTTCATAAAGGATCAGTGTTGTGTGTATTGTACGCCCACTCAGTGTTGTGTGCATCACACGCCAAGTTAGTGTTATGTGTAATGTACCCCAAGCTAGTGTTATATGTGAAAAAGGAAACTATGACTTAGTGCATTGCAATATATAAATGAAAATTTAAATTTATTCAAAAAAATTTGTCCATAAAGACTCGAGGTGTTACGTTCTACCCCCACATAAAATGAATTTCTCCCTCGAAATTCATCACTTGGGTAAAAAAATGATGACACTTAAAGTTAATTATATGCTCAAGTTCCTACATCACATCCTATAACTAGTGATTTCTGCACAAAACATTGACTAAGTGAGTGGTCTAGTTTCATAAAACTTTCTCTGATCGGTCTGGAATTTTTACAGGTTTCTCCTCTGGAGAAAGATCCTAATCCAGTGGTATGACCTATAAGTTTAATACATATGATGTGTAAGGTATGTACATTCTTATGAGTTAAATTTGGAACACATCGTGGATTTGAGAGATATTTTGTGTACGTTCCATGTGATAAGCTATAGTCACAATACTATCAATAATTTTAAAGGGGAAAATATACTTAGGGATTAGCTTCCCTTTATCCCTAAATATCATAAATTTATTCTAGGGTGAGACTCATAGAAACAACTTATTACCAACTTCAAAATATATACCAAGTTGATGGTTATCAACATAAACTATCTTCCAACTTTCAACTACCTTGATATGCTGCTGAATAGTTCTAACCTTCTCGACCATTTCTTCCGTGATCTTAGGTCCCAATAGCTTTCTTTCTCCAACCTCATCCCAACATGTTGGTGCTATACATTTCATCCCATAGATTACTTTATACATTTCCATATGACATTTTGAGTGAATGTTATTATTATATGAAAACTCCACTAAAGGAAGGTGTTGATCCCAACCACCTTTGAAATCTACAGAACAATATCTCAACATATCCTTTAGGGTTTGAATTGTTGTTTCAAAATGACCATATGTTAGATGATATGTCAGATATAAGCTCAATTTTGTGACAAGTTATTTCGTAAAACATTTCCAGAGCTTTGAGGTAAACCTCAAGTCTCTATCTAATACAATGGAATGTGGTACTCCATGCATCCTTACCACTTTATTATTGTATATTCTTCTAATTTGATCAAAATAGAAACATTCTCTGATAAAAATGAAGTGTAATGAATTAGTAAGGTGATCAACTAACACACATTTAGCATTAAAATGTTTAGAGTTTTTGGGTAGTATAATTTCAAAATCCAGAGTGTTGTTATCCCATTTCCATTCTTGTATGGGTAATGGATGCAACTTCCCTTTAGTCTATTTTATTTCAGCCTTAACTTACTAGCATACCAAACACAGAGATACAAACTCTGCAATATCTCTCTTCAATTCAACCCTCCAAAAGTATTCTTCCTAATGCCAATACATCTTCATACTTCCAAGATGAATTGATAATGATGAACTATGGGCTTCCTCTAACAAAAGATTCTTTAATTCACTCATGTAAGAAAAACATACACATTTCAAAACCTTATCATTCCATCCTGATCAAGGTTGAACTGAGTAACATTTCTGACATTCTATTGTAGCTCTTCATCCTCATTATGACCATACATAATCATCACTTTGATAGAAGGTTGATCATTAAGTTGAGAAAGATAATATTTTACACTTCAGGATTTCTAGATCCATCCTTTTCAAATAAAAATACATTGGATCTTTTTTTATCCTCTTCGTAGATTTTTTTAGCATGAACTTCTCAACACAAAACATCTTCCACCTTTTTCCCTTTCTAATGGTGGTATTGTATTAAGAAAACATACTTCTTTATAAACTCTAACCATCTTTTCTGGAACATTTTAAACTTATTATCTGTTAATATATATTTAAAACTATTATGATAGATATATATATCACACATTTCCCCATAATGATAATGCCTCCATATATTTAATGAAAAAAAATTACCGCTGCTAACTCCAAATCATGAGTTGGGTAATTTTGCACATGAATATTCAACAGTCACGAGGAATATGCTATATACATTTTATTTTTCGTAATAACATGTCCCAATACCTTCTTGGTTGAATCAATATAGAGTAAAAACACTTCTCCAGGACATGGTAGTGTAAGAACTGGTGCACTAACCAATGTTTTATTCAATTCCATGAAATTTTCTTCACATTCATCCATAAAAAAGAACATAACACCCTTCCTAACTAACATGGTCTGAGGATTATATAGTCATGAGAAATTCTACAAATACCTTTGATAATATCCAGCTAAACTGAGAAAACTATAGATCCGAGTCACTAGGTTGGTCTTGGCTAGCTTTCAATAGTCTCCATCTTTGATTGATCTACTTCTGTACCATTTCATGATATTATGTGAACCAAAAATGAATCCTATTGTAATCAATCTTCATAATTTTTAAATATTTCATACAAATTCTCCATCCTTAGGGTCTTCAGTATAATTCTCATTTGGTCTTCATTATCTTTATTGCTATTTTATTAGATAAGAATATGACCTATAAATACTAGCAAAAACTAGTAAAGGTAATATATAATGACTCTATTTGGTAAATTCATGATGATAGAAGGGTAATTAGTAAGAAAAAAGGAATATCTATATCTTCATATTGACCACAACATTTACGGAATTCCATCTTGGGAATATCCTTATTCTTAACCCCCAATTGATGATATCTAGAATGAAGGTCAATGTTGGAAAAGTATAGAGCATCGCACAGTTGATCAAAAAAGACATCAATACAAGGAAGATGAAACTTTTTCTTGATTGTGATCTTGTTTAACTCCTGATAATCAATGCAGAGTCGCATTGATCAATCGTTATTTTTCACAAAAAGATCTGGTGCACCCCAAGGTGACACAATAAGCTGAATAAATCACTTACCAATGTTTTTGTTTTTGATTCTTCTTTAATTCCTATAACTTGATCTGGGCCATTCTATAAGGAGTCTTGGAAATTGGTGTGGAAGTAGTTATAAGTTCTATCAAGAACTCAACTTCATGTTTTTGTGGAAGACTAGGAAACTCTTCTAGAAATACGTCCAAAAAATTCCGAACAATAGTCATATCATCATTGTCAATCTTCTCCCAAATAATTTTAAATAAACAACCCTTTTGAATAGTAATTAATACCCATACACTGGATGTAATATCCACAAGAATTTTAGACTTATCATCACATTTATGGATGATCATAGGAGGGTTTTATATTTCAAATGTAACTTCCCTTCCTTGACAATTAGTGTGGGATTTATGTAGGGAAATCCAATCCATGCCTAGGATGAAATTAAATTCGACCAAAGGATGTATGAAAAGATTTGCAGGAAGAACATTCTGAAAATCTTATACTAGAGATGATTCATAGACATGAGATGAAATCATCTTACTATTTGGGGTTTTCATTACTAATTCCTAATCTAATTATTTTGGAGGAATTATAACACCCTTATAAAATTCGTTTGATATGAAAGGGTGGGTATATCTAGAATCAAATAAGACATTAGCAGTTTGAGATTGGATGGTAAGTGTACCCTTCAAGACATCATTATTGAAACCTCATCTAAAATAGATATTTCATGAGATTACACCTTATCCATTGGAATAAGAGGTTGTTGAAATTGATCATCATCCCCAACCATTTGGATTCATAAATGGTTTGAAAAATTCCCATTCTTCTTACACTTGTAGAACTGAACCATGGGAGGTTCATTTTGTGCACCTTTTTCTCCATTAGCATTTTGAGCTTACTTCTTCCCATAAAATCAGAAAACAATTTCTCGAAGGCCTTCCCTTACACACTTAAAACATTTATTAGACCCCATATTTCAATTTTATCTATTCTTATTCACACACATAGAGCATAAACGAATGTTCATCTTCTTTTCTCAATTGTTTTTATAGTATACTCTAAACTCCATCTTCCTATTCTTGTCAAATACATGTGATTGATATGTGAATCCAACCACCATTTAAACATTTATTTCACAATGCACGGTCTCTTTGTAGATAATAATGTCTCTTATGTACAACACCCTTCAAAGACAAGGCTTAAATCCACTAAGGAACTTATCAACTTTACATTCAGGTTGGATGATAATTCTTGTAGTGTACCTCATAAGTATCATGAAATTAGCCCCATAGGTACCAACATACTCATCATCACTTTGTTTTAACACAAGGATCTATTTCTCCGTCCCAGTATAATGAATTCGAGGACTGTAATTATTGAATATTAAGTTCATGAACTCATCCAAATAATGGATTCAATCTCATCATGCTGCCTCATATTCTGTATTAGTGCCCACCACTGATATTCTACACTTTCTAACCAATAAATAGCTAGAATATATTTCTCATACTCAAAAAACTAATGAATAGAGAATATTTTTTCAGTGGTACAAATCCATTTTCAACAATAAATTGATCAAAATACCCTTTGCAAGAATGTGGATATTGCCGCATGAGAGACTCAATAGAATGTTGTTCCCACATTTTCTCATTTGTAAGTCCACCATGATTCATAGATTGAGAAAATTGTGTAATCATAGAAATGAGGGTTTTCATTAAAGCTCCCATATCATTATGTTTTTCAGGAGAACAATCATTTTGTTGTCCATCATAATTTCCCTAAACACAATTCTTCTGGGTTTTGGCAATTGACTAAATCCAGAAGCATATAGTAAGAAATAGTTATCATAATGAGGATTAACATAATCATGAAAAATAACTTTTAAGATATCTAAATTATAAAAAATCCTTAATCTATGATACCTTAGGTTAATACTAGGTTTTTCATAGTTAACATAGGTTTAAATCATTCATAATTGTTTTGTGATGAGTTTGTAAATTCCCAAAGAATTTACCCCGGGAATGTCAAACTTTGTAAGCTAAAAGGCCCATTGTGGTGTACTAGATTATCCCCAGTCAAGCCCAAAACATCTTGTTGGAGTTTTTACCCCGAGATAAATCTATTTCGAAGCCACATCCACTTGTAGTATCAGGAGAGAAATGTATTTCTAGGTGACTACTCACTCTACCCTTCACCAAAATTTGAGTACAGTTTCACATACATTGACTCATCCCTATACTATTTCATTAAATATGTCCTTAGGGTTATCATGATGTTTTTCTCATTCTAGTTTCCAAATATCAACTAAAACTTTCCTCTAACACCAACAACATCAACCCCTTAATTATAGATATTAACATTGCATAACTCTGTGGAATACATAAACATTATAAAAATAGACACAAGAAGGCCATACTAGTCTATTGCCTTTGGAAACATAGAATACATAAACACTAATATATTTGTGATATACATTATCTCGCACTAGGTTCTTCATGGATATCACCCCTATTATACCCCTCAAACATAATACATATCTTCATTACCCGGGGAAGGAAAAATAAAAATGTTTAATCTTTATTGATCAGTAAGGGTAAACATGGGAGACATGCATGAATAATCATGAGTATAAGGTTATGAGAACATGAAAATGAAGACAGAAGATCATTTCCTGCTTATCAAAGATCTAAACATATAGATTGATAGTTCATAGGAAATTAATCGTAATGAAATGAAGAGCATTGTCCATGAACGCCTAACACATGAATAAGACATAGAAATATGAAACAAACAAAGCATATAATGATTTCTATAGTAGCTATGGAATCAATGCGAATAACTTATTAGTGTAGAGAGTCCTTTACTAAACTAGGATAACCATAATTCCCACCCTATATTGCTTAAACGAGTAAACCCTAATTCCTTCCATGTATTACTGAACTGAGTAAACCCTCATTCCTGCCCTGTATTATTGATCTGAGTAAATCCACATTCGGGGCCGAAATTACTAAACTGATTAAACACTCATTCCATCCCTATATATATCATTAGATATAATACTTTACACAATGTATTGGAGGGAGATATAGGTCCCACCCATCACATAATTAAATCATACATACATCTGACAGAAGATCATAAATAAATATATCATAACCTATGAAATGAAATGGGTATCATGAAAATATAAAAATATCATAACCTATTGAAATAGGTCGGCTTCATTCATTTCATCATAAATAATAACCCATGAAAATTAGTAGTTTTTAAAAGAACATAACCCGTGAAAAGAAGCTTGTTTCAAAATAATATAACCCTTGGAAGGGATACTTGTTTAAAAAATATCATGCTATCAAAACCAAAGCCATTCAAATAATTAATATGAATGGAAATATTGAATACTTTATCCATTATAGAATTTTTAGCACTAATGGATGTTATATTAGATGGGGAATATTTTTGGGAGATCTTTTAAGAACACTTCTGAAGGAAAAAATCCTTTATTCTTTAAAAAATTCCATTTATTACATAAATCCTTCTGAAAACATTTTCCTTTGAAAAAAGATTTAAAAAAAATATGAAGGATGATTTTAAAATAATAAAACATTTTAAATAACCATTTTTCCTTGAGAATTATATTCGTGGATATTTTTAATTTTTTTAAAATGGTTTTGAAAACGTTTTTGAAGCATGTTTTTTAATACAGTAGACTTCACACTAAAGTGTGAGGTTGTCAGATTTTATTAAAAGAATATCTTAAGTACCAAAGAGTGAAAAAAATGGTTCAAATAATTAGGATATCATTAATAATCATAGTATAAGGAATATAATGAATATATAGGAATTATTTACCATATTATTTCACCAGAGAAAGCATAAACATAAATAATCTTAAAAAAACCAGGATATTGTCTCAACAAACTCATATAACTTGGTAACTTGGGATCATAATCTCCATGAAAGAAAATTAAAATAAATTTATCATAATATATAATTAAAATAAGTACATTCCTGATATATAATGTAAAATGATATTATATACACCTCTACGATGATTTTAGGTGCATAACAAAACATGAGTCTCAAAGAAGGAAAATTGAGACAAAACTGTTTTACCGATTTGGTAATTTTAGATGGTTAAAACCAATGAAAGAAGCTTCATAGAATTGATATTTGAATACCCAAAAATTTAATTACATGATACATAGAGTAAAATATTTATTACTATATACATCATAAAAAATAAAAGAGTGGAGAACATATATTGTATATAAAAGAAATTAAAAGTGAGAAGAAATCCCCTTACCTTGTCTGTTGACTCCCTTCGTACTCCTACAAGCTTCATGTATAATAAATATATGTTTATTATAAATATTTTAAAAAATAATATTATTAAACATAATACTATACATGGTTTTATTATGACCTAATATTACCCAATTGTTAATGATCATATGTTCATGTATCAATTTGGGTAATATTTTCTTTGTTCTTTGCATGTGTAATAGTTATTTATATTGTCGGTCCTTATACTTGAATATTGATTCCAAAATGTAAATAATGATATAAATATAATGTATATAAATTATATTCATTGTAAAATAATTTATATAATATTTAATAATGAAATGGAATACACAGTTCATGGAGATGGTAATCCGTACGTATCGATGAACATTGCTTTCATTTTAGTAGTTTCAGTGAATGAACATATGTAAATGAAATATCTATAGATATATATTTATATATATTTATAATTATTATAGTATTATAACTATTATATATATAATATAATTTCATTAATCCCATCTTTAATACATTCCATATGGTTACTGAACAAATCACATCACTTTGAGGCGGTAGTAGTCCACACTTCCTCAAACGATATTATTGTACTAACACCTAATGGAAGGTAAAAGGATTTGTGTTGTAAAAGGAATATGGAAGAATAAATTCATAATATATATATCATATATCATATATAAATCTACTTTCCATAACAATATCCACCATGATTTTTGGTAAAGGATAAATGAAAATTCATTATTTCTTGAGGCTGTAGTTCGCCGTACACAGAAATAGTATGGTCATCATCAGTTATATGGTGGTGTGTGTAAGTTTAGGCTAGAGAAATTTCATAAAAAATAGTATATGAATTATAATGTTTTTTTCACACAATAATGTAATGAAGAGAGTGGATGGGGTGGGGAATGGAAATAAAGGAAATGATCTTCGGAGAAAACGTTACCTCTTAATTGGGAAACTCCTTTGGGTTTCTTCCAAAAGGCTTACTTGAGAAGATTTCTACCAAATGGTGGATTCACATTATAAGGTAGGAGTTTTGTGAGGTTGATTTTTAATATAATATATGAACTAAAATGGGTTGAGAGTTGTGAGTAATGGGTAGATTTGGTGGCCTTTTGTCGAGAAGGAAAATGACTCACATGGATTTTTTACAAAACAAAATTATGCGTGCACATGTTATTACCTAAAAAAGGCTGAAAAAACCATCCATTATAATGAATGAAAGGTGTATGGAAGAAATATTTATAGAAAATGGGTGTTATAAAAATCTCTAGGTTATTTCATCCCATAATTTTACAGTCTGATACCTAATTAAAGATAATTTGGACTTAACTTTTGTGATTAATTTTAATATATTTTACTAATCATTTTGGTCAAAAATTAACACGGTATTATTAGAATCCAAATATTATAATTAATACCTTAGTGTATGTAATATTTTTCAAATTAAATTTAATAAAATATAAAAATATAGATTAGTGTTAATCCCGTAGATGTGACAAAATAACGATGTTTTAAAGTAGGAAAAAGTTCAAAAAGTTTGTTAAGATTTTATATCCAGTTACAAAGTGAAATTAATTATAATGAATTAAATTGTATTAATATGTGCAATATTTATGTAATTTGATAATAAAACATATTTATAATATCATTTATCATTAAAAACTAATTAAAAAATGGTGGGTTTTAACTAAAAACGGTATTTTTCAGTGTTCATTAAAAAATAATTCTACTAAGATAAGTCCCAAAATTTAAACCTAATCAAATATCGATGTTTTGAATTCAAAAATAATTATTAATTTAAAAAAATAAAATATATAAATGTGACTAAAATTATATTCATTTTTAGAATCAGTTCATTCAAGAAAACAATGTTTTTAGACATAAAAATGACTATACTAAAAATCAAATCTTTCATTATCAATATGTTTTATCTATATAAAAAAATTATAAACATATAAAAATTACATATTAATATTAATATTAATATGTTTAACTTCTTGGTTATAATTACATTATTTAAATAATTAAAAAAATAAAAAGAGACGTTTCGTTGAAACTCAGTGTTCTGGGTATCGTACGTCAAGTAGGTGTTGTGTGTAACATATTCCAAGACAATGTTTCATGTGAAAAAGAAATATTTTACTTATTTATTTGGATTATATAAATAAAAATTAATATTTATTAAAAAATATGTCTAAAAAAACTCTTGGTGTTACATAATGTGAGGCACCATCACCTCTTAGTGAATTTTCGATAACTAGGTTGTAAAGATGGGATCCAATTAGAATATGATATTAGAGAGAACCCAATGGAACCTCAAAATATATTTGACGTATAGCTTACATAGAACGTTTTATTTATTAGTGTCCCTGTTTGGAATAAAATGATAAATTTTATCAACTAATCCACCACCACCCAAATACAATTCCTCCCACGAGGAGTCCATGAAAATCCAAAAAAACTCCATGGAAACATCATTCAATTTCCAAACTAGGAATGGATGTGGATATATAAGACCATAATGTTGTAGTTATTGTTCCTTTATTTGTTGTTAAGTGTAAAAATGAGACACATAATTAGAAATTTCACACTCTGTACCCAACCACCTTAATATCAATTTTATTTCATAAGACATCTTCATTATTCCCAAATTAACAAACCCAAAAAAACTCTGATAGTCAAAAACTAATTGATATCCTCCTTGACTCTAGAATGATAAATTGATCCCCAAATAAGAGAACAACTTTTTAAGGATGAGACCAACTAGAAATGGTCAAACCACTTTATAGGGTTTCTATAATTCCCCTGAATTAATTAGCCAACTATTTATACAATATAATGGACATAATGAGATAAGATGATAATTGAACATTTGATAGGACCATAACTAAAAAATGCTCTAGAATTTCGAGATGAAATTGTGAAAGGAGTCGAATCATGTTTTATTCTTCCATTATATTCAAGATAGATAGGGATGAAACATTACTTAGAAGAGAATCTGTAATGAAATTACACTTCCATAGGGTATAATCGATGTTGAAGATTATTATATAAAAATATTTCAATAAACAACTATAAATTATTTTCATGTTCATTGGTGAAAAGATACACATCATACACTTTTGGTTAGAAAGGTCTTTTAAACACCCCCCAAAATGATAATATTAGCAACACGTAAGTGCATGAATAACAATGAAAGGTTCCTAATAATTAGTGGGATTATTCTTCTCATGTGGGTGAAGTTGATGAGAACCATATACTACCACATGATTATACTGCGTTTTCATACAGGTCAAACTGGAACCAAAAGAACCACAATACAACACATACCCTTTACCAGGATCTGGTAAGATTAGAATAAGTACTCATGTCTGTTTTTTTTTCATCATATTAAAATAAGCCAAACACTTTACATATGATTTGAATTTCACCCCATTAATGTTACGATAAGTCAATGGTTATTCCACCTTTAAGATGCCATTGATGAAACACTAATAGTATCCATGAAGACTATGAAATTTCTATATCTCAATGATGTTTCTTGGATAATTCCATGAAAATATATCCTTCACCTTCTCATGATCAAATAACAGGACATGTTTAGAAATCAAATTTCCTAAGAACATTACTTCTTGGATATAGAAATTTCATTTCAAAAGTTTTTCATAAATATAGTGATTCCTATAGATTCCCAAAAATAGATTCAAATAATGATCATACACATGATTGAATCTTGAATAAACTAGAATAACATCCATGAATATGATGAAAAAGGTTTCAAGATATTTATGGAATATCATGTTCGTTAGATCCATAAAAAGGGAAGGAGTGTTAGTGTGACCGACTTCCATCACAAGGTATTTATAACTGTGATACCTGGTCCAAAAATAGATCTTTGATATATCAGACTCCAAAACACTAAGATGATGATAACAAGATTGAATATTGATATTTGAAAAAAATTCTCCCCTTTAACTGATATAACTTATCATATACGTAAAAATTGATAATTGTTCTAAACATTAAACCAATTAAACATTATATAGGACATTCAGAGTCTATGTGAACCATCAACCATCATGGAAAATTGTACAGGGGAATCCCAAGTAAAAAAACTGGGGTGGAAAAAACCATTTTCAATTAGATCATCTAACTAATAATTGGTGTCATATAGCTCCACTAGTTCTATATGAAAATAGGGTATCAAGATCAGTTACATACTAAACACAAGATCGATCATAAACTCCACGTACCTCTTTAAAGTAATAATGAAGAATGCATTAGGCAACACATCAATAAAATAACTAATAACCATTGGCGGTTAAAAAAATATTAAATCTCATTGGGATCCACAATTATAAGAGATAATAACCTCCTGATCTCTCGTAGAGCATTTCTTCCATGATCAGACCTCAAATCCCACTATCCCTAAAACACATAAGATCTTCCATTAGGATAATGGAATGTGACACACTGATGACCACAATCAGCATCACATGATTAGAAATAAGGCAATCCTTCTCTATGATGACATCTAATAGATCTATATAGAGAACATGGAAATTAGTAAGTAATTTTGAATCAAAAATCAACAAAGAAAAAAAAACTCCATGCATTTCCTCTTTCCAGGAGGTGTTTTTTACACCATAAAAAATTACATGAGATCTGTTGGATGTATAAGCATATCAGAAAACAAGAAGATATAAAAAAGTGGGATAAAAAATTATCAAATAACAGAGTGATTATAAGGGCTGTAAAAAATTTGATACCTCTCAATATCAATGGACCCTCATCGACCTCTGTTTGTCATTCATCGATAGAATGAAGGTTACTCTCTCCTCATGCTAGCTCTTAGAGCACCATAGTATTTTATGTTTCCGACTGTTCCACAACAATCTTTAAACTAAGGTTCCCTAACTAAAATGAGGCATACACATATCATAGAATAATCATTATAGATTAAAATAGTTGTTAAACCTATTTCACATATTCATCGGTGTGGAATATGAATGTTGGGTATGACTAACCTTACCACACTAATATCAAGTTACGGTTACACAATTTGATGAAACTAATGGTGCAAAGGAGTCCCATATCCAAAACCACAGCCACCACTCCTGCGAAACTCATTCCAGTGCCTCTTTTTTGCCTATTCCCTAATAATGTATCCACTAGGTGGATGATATTTGGTATAATTTAAAACCTTGCATACCATGTACATTTATTCCATCACCTACTTTTATAACATATCCATATTAGAAGAATGTTTTAGGATAAATACCTAAGATCTAATATTCCTCCATAAAAACTATAGGTACTTTTGAGCCTTTAAAAAGTCGATATTCACTAAATTTGGATCAAAACAAACCATCTCCATGAATCAATTGGTGTATTCTAACATTGAATTCTATCCCTTTTGAAAATATTTAAATTCCATATATTTTTATATCATCAATGACTCTGGATAGAATTTTTGGATAAAGTGGGTCTAAAAACCCTTCCCATCTAATACCACATGCCTATATTTATGTACCAGAGAAACCCAATATTGCTTTTTGGGTCCCTCAACTATAAACGTGACACATAATACCTTGAAATTGTAACATCCCAAGGAAATGAAGAATAAGAAAAATTTCATATTTATTAATATTTGTGAATTAAATATTAATTTTACTTTAAAGGGGTTGCTATGTTCAATAGCGTACTTGATATGCAAAAATGAGTTTCTTTGGAATCTTACGTTGCACACTAATAATATCATATTATTATTTTAAATGGTAGTTAACTCGTAGCTGTTGTATTTTCAAGAATGAACAAAACTAACTAAAATATGATTATACATGTTTGTTAAATGTATTTACATTTATTTAATAAAAGTTAGAGGCTTAAAATGTGAATGAATCTAATTTTCAGAATAATTTACAAGAAAAGGTCAATTTACCACATTTAAATGACGAACCCTCTCTAAATATAGTTTTCGATACATTAATACATTATATATGAATAATAAAATCATTCTTTAGAATGGGTACATCAAAATTTACTTTGTGTAAATTTTTAGAATTTATTTGATAAATTTCATTTTTTAATGAAAAGTGAAAAATATTGTATTTTAATTCAAAAGTGCCTTTTAATATAATTTATTTATGTTGTTTTATTATCTTATTAATTGGTATTAATGTGTAATTACAATATATTTTTACCATTTAATCCAATGTTGGTCATTGGAGTTAATTTCACTTTGAAATTGGACTTAAACAAGTGTCATACTTTTGATAGTTATGGTTTATTAAAACACACTATTTGATTTAATAACGATAATTAATTTTAAAATTAATTAATTCCACTTAAATGATTTGAATTTGAAAAAATAGACATCATATTTGAATTCCAAATATCAAATATAGCATAGGCTGATTTTTTTGGTATTTTTTCCGAAATACATCAATTTTTGATGAATAGTGAAACCACATAGTGGTAGTTAAAAAAACTGACTTTTTTTCTTTTAAAAGAAATGTTACCATTTATATGAATTGAATTTCGAAAATTTGGCATACATGGTTGTTATCAAGAAGTAAAAGCTGGTTCAATAAGATGAAAATATTTTTTGGTGAATAGTAACTTTTGACTTTTATTTAGCGTGGTTAAAGGTAAATATGGTAATTCAAGGATAAAAGAATGTTATAATTATTCAAAATTATCTTAATACTCGTCCTATACTTATTGTATGAGTATTTTACGAACATGAGAATCCTTGGGTCGATTTTGGTACCCCATGGAGCCACTTATAAAAGATAATGACACTTTAGATTAATTAATTTAATGTAAAGACAAAATTGACATTAACAAAAATATTTTAGTAATTAATTTTTATATGGTGTTATATAAGTCTTATTTTCGACTATAAATATTCATTGAAAATATAAAAATATTTCCTATATCATGGTATTTTTTTTATAATTTTTATACATCAAATAATTTAAATTATCTATGACAAAATAATGATGCAGTGTTTATCTCATTAATAAATGATTTAAATAAATAAGATTATAATGATTAAAATATGATTCAAAACATTTCCAATTAGGATTGGATGATTTTATTTAAAATATGAGTAATCTTATATTAGAACTTAAGGATTTTTCAACCTTTTGAAACCGAAGATTTGTTTATAAGAAAATAATGTATTCACACTTTTTTAAAGAGCCCCTCCTCTCCCTTAAAAAGGAGACCATTTCTAACCAATTCCTCACACCTTTCAAGCCATTTGTATCGTCCAAAATCTGACCAATTAAGCTCCCTAAATCCCACTTCTCCTCCTTGAAGACTTACCTTAGGCACAAGTCACTTCAAGATATCCTTTTGTTAAAACCAAAGGGAGTTACCCAAATTAAAGGTAATAGTTTTTCTTAAATTGTTTTCTTTAATTTTACTTCTCCAACCCCTAAACTCTTTTTTTCCTTTATTTTGTAACAAAAACAGTATTATCAATATACTATTATGTTTTTATGAGACGTATTATAACTAAAATTACACACACCTCCATCTAATGGATGAAGAACATAATGTTTCTGTGGATGGGAAACTAAAGACTGAGGAAATGATGATTGTTCAATTACATCTTACCGCCTCTCATTGTGGCCATTATAATGGCATTGTATTTATATATGATATATATTACATTTATAATTTCCTTATGCTTCTATACTTCCCAATTATATCATGCCTTTATGGTTTCCATAGTGGGTAAATACAATAATCTCATTTGAGGAAGTGCGGACTACCGCCCCCTTAAAGTGATGTGACTTGTTAATGCATTATGTGGGATGTATAAAGGATAGAGTTAATGATATTATATATGATATTATAAAGGAATTATGATATACCTATGTATCATTATGTTTTAATTCCATTAAAATATGAAATAGAAATGAAAGTAGCGTTCATGCATACATATGTCTTATCATCTCCATGAACGGTGCATTTCGTTTCTTACCCCAAAATGTTATGTACTATTATAAATACATGTATATACTATATATATATGATATATATGATATCTAAATCATTAATATCATAATGGATATAATGGAATATTGACCACATGGACAACTTGTAAATGTAAGGAGTTCATTTTTGACTCAAGTACCAAATATCGACAAAATGAACGATATTAAATTAAATTGTTACATAAGGTTTATAACATGGTAATAAGTGATATAAAAGGAATAATAAACTTGAAAACGGTTCTTAAGAAAGTTGAAATTAACTTTAGTTTATTATTCAGGATATTAAGTAATGATCGAGTCATGTTGAACACGAGGTAAGGGACTTCGTCTCAATCTCCTTTCATTGAGGCATATTTTGTTTCAATACATGATTTCTTTTTATACTCTGTATAAACAACTTTGACATTTCCTTTATTTCAAAATGAATATTTTGATCCGAAGATTTTTACTAAATGACAAAAAGGAATTTTTTTAAACGTAAGCAGTGACAAGAACCTTTCCACCGCCACGAGTATTATTTGATATTTGGTTTCCTTAACAAGCCGGGATGTTTATAAAAAGGAAAATAAATACCACATACAATTTGTACATATTTTGGTATTAAAAATGGTTTTGAGAATGGATTTATTATTTGATTATCTTGAAATGATATTTTATTATTGCAATGTGGAACTGTTATCTTTCCTTTATTCTTATGTTATGTGTTATGATCATGTTATGGTTCATGGGCATTATTTACATATACGGGTGGTTCTGTGATAATCCTATGGTGGGTGAGCCCGAGATAGCTCTCCAATGCATTGGGAAACATGATGGAGGTAAACATGAATGTTTCTCCTAATAGAATTAGAGAATATACTAAGATGGGTATTCAAAATTAACTCCCTATGTAGTTGTGATAGCTACAATGTAAGTATGATATGGATGCCACAAGTTAACATTATGATTTATGATTTCTATGTGTCATTCATAAATCTTATGATTTCACGAGGTAAGTAAAATATTTCTTGTTTTGTATGTTTTTATGAACAAATTTCTTCATTCATTGTTTTATAACCCTTAATGAGCTTTTTATGTTCAGCCCATGTTTTGAAATGTTTCCACAGGACATAAAGATGAATAGGGTCAAGGATGGGATCAAGGAAAAATCATGCTGTCTAAAACATGGAAGTAGACATGACTCTTTTTTTCAAGAAAAATTTATTTTATGAAACAATGTAATCTATGTAGATGTGTCTACCTTGTAATCTTTTGAGATGTAATAGTTATGTCCTAATTCTCTAAAGAACTAAACCTGAAAGGATCCTCAATGTGAATTATTCATTTAATTCAATATTATGTAATGTTTATGGTCGGGTTCTTATAGTTGGTATTAGAGGTCGGTTTAGATAAATTTAGGAATTAGGGTATTGTCAAATTAATATACATAATGTAATTTATGATAATATTGATATCATATTTCATTTACTGATTACCATATTGCTTCGCCTAATATATTTCCTTGTTTAGAATGGTTTTCCACAGAGGAATCTTGGTAGCTATGTTGGGAAGACATCGGGAGGAAGGCAACCTTCCAAATCAGCAACAAGAGATAGTCGGAATCAGAACTGAACAGTTTGTTGCAGTGATGGAACAATTGACTCAGTCTATAAATGGTGGTGATATTGATGTATGAGATCATCCATATCAACCACAAAGGAACATGTTAGTAGTGGTTCATTTCATGAGGCAAAATCCCCCATCATTCAGAGGATCATCTGACCCGGTGCTAGCAGAAGGGTGGATTAAAGCACTGGAAAAGATTTTCGATGTCATGGGTTGTTCAGAACATCAAAAGGTTAGTCTCGATGTTTATATTTTTGAATGTGAAGCTGATCAATGGTGTTCGATGGTGAAAAATATCAGGGATATTGAAGAGATTGATGCTCTCAATTGGGATGAACACAAAAGTTTGTTTCTTGAGAAATATTTTCCTAAGGTGGTTTAACTGAGTATGGAAAAACAATTCTTGGAATTGAAGCAGGAGGATGACTCAGTGGCTGCTTATGAAGAAAAGTTCACTCGACGGGCAAGGTATGCTCCAAATTTCATACAAGATCTTGATAGTAAAATCAACAATTTTTACTTTGGATTAATGCCAAAGTATCAATGGGCTTTAGCTTATTGTGAGTTCAAAAATTATGAAAAACTTGTTCATTGTGCGGAGAAGGTGGAAATGGAGTTTGTTGATGATCATGTATTCTTTGACAAACAACAAAATAAGAGGTCGAGGTGGGAGGTGAAATGTAATAACTCTTCAAAAAAGTATAATGGTAAGAATCTTAAGTTTACAGTTTGTGAAAATTGTGGTAAAAATCATACGGGGGTTTGTCATTTGAATTATGGTAAGTGCTACCGATGTGGTAAAATGGGACATAAGGCTCTTAATTACATTGAAAAAGATCATGTTAATGGTAATACAAAATCTGATTTACAGTCAGTAAATTGTTTTAAGTGCAATGAAATGGGTCATTATGGAAATGAGTGTCCAACAAAGAACTCAACCAAAGGAAAGCAGCCAGATTACAAGCAGAAAGTGGTGGTGAAATCTTTTGCAACTACTTCAGTAGATGTTGGGCCATCCAATGAAGTTGTTTTAGGTAAACTATTTTTTTGTTCAGATTATGCCAATGTGTTGTTTTTCCAGGGTCTACAGACTCTTTCATTTTTGAAAAGTATTTTAGTAAATTGGAAATTCCATCTCATGATATGAATACTGAACTTACGGTAAAAACACCTGGAAAAAAAGTTGAGATAAAAAGAAAACATAGAAACATTCCTGTCCTGGTGTGTAGAAGAATCTACTTTCAAACTATATTGTTTTTCCTCTTGTAGAGGTTGATGTTATATTGGGCATGAATTGTCTTTCTATTTATCATGCTATGATTGACTATAGAGCTAAATAGGTTTCTTTTTAGAATGATTTTTAGTTTGTATACAAAAATGAACCCTAGCTGTTGATAACATATCAGGAAGCTGAGAAACTAGTAAAAGATGGAAATTAATGTTACCTTGAACATATTGTTGAAAACAAAGGAACTATTCAGATTAGTGACGTGACAGTGGGAACTGAGTACCTTGATGTTTTTCCTAATGAGTTACATGGTATTATACCTGAACGTGAAGTTGAATTTACTGTTTTCTTAGTTCCTGATGCTAAGACAACTTCAAACCCCCCCTTATATAATTTCTCAAGTTGAACTTTTAGAGTTAAAGAAGAAATTCCAAGAGTAATTAAATAAAGGATTCATTCGACCTAGAAAACCCCCATGGGGTGCTCCTGTCTTGTTTTTTAAAAAGAAAGATGGTTCAATGAGACTTTTCATTGATTATAGAGCATTGAATAACATAACTTTTAATAATAAGTATCCTTTGCTTCATATCAATGATTTGTTTGATCAAATCCAGGGAGCTTAGTATTTTTTCAATGATTGAGTTGAGGTCGGGGTACCATCAGTTGAAAGTAAAGGAAGTAGACGTTCCGAAGACCGCATTTTGTACTAGACATGGCCATTATGAATTTTTAGTTATTCCTTTTGGGTTAACCAATGAACCTTCTGTATTCCTGGATCTTATTAATAGAATTATCCATGAGTTCTTGGATAAGTTTGTGGTTGTTTTCATTGATGATATTTTGGTTTATCCCAAAATTAAGGAGGAACATGAAGGTTATTTAAGTGTTGTCTTGCAAACATTAAAAGAAAAGAAATTGTTTGGGAAATTCAGTATGTGTGAGTTTTGGTTTCAAAAAATTTCATTCCATGGTCACATTGTCTCAAAAAATGGCATAACTATTGATCCTTCTAAAAGGAAAGTTGTTTAAGAATTTCCGAAAACAACAAATATAACTGAGATTCATATTTTTCGTGGTTTGGCTGGTTATTACAAGAGGTTTTTTGAAAATTTTTCACGATTATCTAGTCCAATGACTTAATTAACTCGATAAGGTGTTAAGTTCATCTGGAAAAAATAACGTGATGATTATTTTCAGGAATTCAAATGATGATTGGTGAATGCTCCAGTTTTGGAACTGCCTTCTAGAAATGGTGATTTTGTTATCTACAATGATGCTTCGTTGAAAGGACTTGGTTGTGTCCTAATGCAGAATGATCAGGTAATTGTTTATGCTTCACATCAGTTGATGCCACATGATTTAAATTACCCTACACATGATTTGGAATTAGGTGTTTTTGTTTTTTTCTTTAAAAATTTGGAGGCTTCATTTGTATGGAGTGAAGTGTGAAATATATACTGATCACACAAGTTTGAAGTATATATTCACTCAAAAATAATTGAACATGAGACAGAGGAGATGGCTAGAATTAATCATGGATTATGATTTCATGATTAATTACCATCCGGGAAAAGCAAATAAAGTGGCCGATGCTTTGAGTCGAAAAGTAATGTCTCATTATCCACGCTATATTTGGAACGAGATCCTTTGGTTTTTGATTTGATGAATTATGGAATAGATGATGTTGTTACAGGAAATTATTATGTTTTGTATTAGGTGTCAGTGGGATCATCTCTATCGGAGAGAACAAAGCAAGCGTATAAGGGAGACAGTGAGTTGCAGAAAAAGGTAGAGTTGGTTCAGAAGGGTATGTTTCCTAATTTTAACATTTATAATTAATGTGTTTTGATATTTGGGAAGAGGTTATGTGTGCCTTGTGATTCACAGTTGAAGAATGAGTTATTATGTGAAGCTCATAGTTCTCTGTTTGCAGTTCGTCCTGTAAGTATAAAGATGTACAGACATCTTAGAGTGTATTACTGGTGGGATGGAATAAAAAGAGGTATTGCAGATTTTACTGTGAAGTGTTTGACTTGTCAGCAGGTTAATGAAGAGCGGTAGTTACTAAAAGGTATGATTCATCCTTTACCGGTGCCAGAGTGGAAATGAGAAAATATATCCATGGACTTTGTTGTGGGATTACCAAATACATCTCGAGTTAATAATGCAATCTGGTTTATAATTGACTGATTGACTAAATCTATTCATTTCCTTAATATTAGAGATACTTTGTCTCTAGATCAACTTTCTTGGTTTTATGTTAATGAGATAGTCAGGTTTCATGGAGTTCCCCTCTCCATTCTATCTGATCATGATCCCAGGTTCACTTCTAACTTTTTTAAAGGCCTTCAGAAGTCATTGGGTACTGAATTAAATTTTAGTTCAGCTTTACATCCTCAATCAAATGGGAAGTCACAACGAACAATTCAGACATTGGAGGATATGTTACATGCTTCCTAGATGGATTATCAGGGAAGTTGGGACCAACATCTTTCTTTTGTTGAATTTTCATATAATAACTGTTTTCTTTCTAGTATACAGATGGATCTATCTGAGGCATTATATGGAAAGTGTTTTCAAACTCCATCTTTTTGGGATGAAGTAGATGAAAGGAAGCTGATGGGACCAGAATTGGTAGGAAAGATGGCAGAGAAAGTTCAGTTGATTCAGAAGCACATGAAAACAGCTTAGATTAGACAAAAAAGTTATGTAGATAACTAGAGGAAGGATCTTTCTTTTGATGTAGGTGATCATGACTTTCTAAAAGTTTCTCCATGGAAAAGTGTGATGAGTTTTGGTAAAAAGTTAATGTTGAGTCCGAGGTTCATTGGACCTTATGAAATTCTAGAGAAAATTGGATCATTTGCATACATAGTGGCTTTACCTCAATGTTTATCCATGGTACACAATGTTTTTCATGTTTTATTGTCGAGAAAGTAAATGCCAGATCCAGCTCACGTTTTGAGCCCAGATGTAGTTCAGTTGGAAGAGAATCTCTCTTATGAAGAACAACTAGTCCAGATTCATCACCGTAGAGAGCAAGTGTTGCAGAATACGTTATTTTACCAGTTAAAGGTTTTTGGAAAAAACCATATGATTGAGGAGGAATCTTGGGAATCTGAAAATTCTATGAGGGATAAATACCCCCAATTATTTTGATAAGTGAATAAAAATTGCGAGGACGCAATTCCCAAAATGGGGGAAGGATGTAACATCCCAAGTAAATGAAGAATAAGACATATTTAATATATATTAATATTTTTGAATTAAATATTAATTTTACTTTAAAGCGGGTTCTATGTTCGATAGCGTACCCGATATGCAACAAAGGATTTCTTTGGAATCTTACGTTGCACACTAATAATATAATATTATTATTTTAAAGTGTAGTTAACTCCAAGATGTTGTGTTGGCATGAATGAACAAAACTAACTACAATATGATTATACATGTTTGTTAAATTTATTTACATTTATCCAATAAAAGTTAGAGGCTTAAAATGTGAATGAATCTAATTTTAAACATAATTTACATTAAAAGGCCAATTTACTGCCTTTTAATGGAGAACCCTATTTAAATATAGTATTGGTTTCTTTAATACATTCTATATGACCAAATAAAATCCATCATTATATTGGAGACATCAAAATTTACATTGTGTAAATTTTTTGAATTTTTTTGATAAAGTTCATTTATTAATGAATAGTGAAAAAATTGTATTTTAATTCAAAAGTGCCTTTTAATCTAATTTATTTATATGGTTGGATTATATTTTTAATTGGTTTTAATGTTTAATTACAATATATTTTTACCATTTAATCCAATGTTGGTCATTGGAGTTAATTTCACATTGAATTTGGAATTAAACAAGTGTCAATCTTTTGATAGTTATTGTTTATTAAAACACGCTATTTGTTTTAATAACAAGATTTAATTTTAAAATTAATTAATTCCACTTTTATGTTTTGAATTTGGAAAAATAGACATAATTTTTTAATTCAGAATACCAAATATAGCTTAGGCATAATTTTTGGTATTCTTTCTGAGAAACATCAATTTTTGATGAATAGTGAAACCACTTAGTAGTAGTTAAAAAAACTGACATTTTTTCATTTAAATGAAATTTTACTGCTTCTGTAAATTGAATTTTGAAAATCCGACATACATGGTTGTTATTAAGAAGTAAAATGTGGTTCAATAAGATGAAAATTATTTTTTGGTGAATAGTAACTTTTGACTTTTCTTTACCATAGTTAAAGGTAAATAAAGAAATTCAAGGTTAAAAGAATATTATAATAATTCAAAATTACCTTTACACTGATTCTAACCTTATTTGATGAGTAGTGGACAACCATGGGCATCTTTGGGTCGATTTTGGAACCCCATGGTGCCACTTATGAAAGATAATGACAGTTTAGATTAATTAATTTAATGTAAAGGCAAAATTGACATTTACAAAAATCTTTTAGTAATTAATTTTTATATGGTGTTATATAACTATTATTTTTGACTATAAATATTAAATGGTAAGATAAAAATATTTCCTTCATCATGTAATTTTTTTAATAATTTTTACACATCATATAATTTAAATTATTTATGACACAATAATGATGCAGTGTTTACCTCGTTAATAAATGATTTATATAAATATGATTATAATGATTAAAATATTATCCAAAACATGTCCAATTATGATTGGATGATTTTATTTTTAATATTATACATCATTTCATCTACAGTAAGTATTTTCGGACCTTTTGAAACTAAAGATATTTTTATAATAAAATAATGTTTTTACACTTTCCTAAAGAGCCCCTCCTCTCCCTTATAAAAGGAGACCATTTCTAACCAATTCCTCACACTTCTCAAGACATTTTCCTCTTCAAAAAACTAAAAAATTAAGATACCTACATCCCCCTACTCCTCCTTGAATCCTTACCTTAGGCAGAAGGTTCTTCAAGAAGTCCTTTGGTACAAACCAAAGGGAGTTACCCAAATTAAAGGCAACAATTTCTCTTAAATTATTTTCTTTTATTTTACTTCTCCAACCCCTAAAATCTTTTTATTTCCATTATTTTGTAACAACAACATTATAATCAATATATTAGGATGTTGTTATGAGATGTATTATAACTACACTTACACACATTTCCATCTAATGGATGATGAACATAATGTTTCTCTGGATGGAAAACTAACGCTTCACGAAATGATGATTGTTCAATTAAATATTACCGCCTCTCATGGTGGACATTATGATGGAACTGTATTTATATATGATATATATTATGTTTATGATTTACTTATTCATCTGTACTTCCCAATTATATCACGCCTTTATGGTTTCCATAGTGGGTATATACGATAATCTCATTTGAGGAAGTGCGGACTACTGCCCCCTTAAAGTGATGTGACTCATTAATGCCTTATGTGGGATGTATAAAGGATAGAGTTAATTATATTATATATGATATTATACAGGAATTATAATATACTTATGTATCATTATGTTTAAATTTCATTAAAATAAGAAATATAAATGAATGTAGCATTCATGCGTACGTACGGCTTACCTTCTCCATGAACGGTGCATTTCATTTCTTACCCCCAAATGTTATGTACTTTTATAAATACATGTATATAATAGATATATATGATATATATTATATATGAATTATTAATATCATATTGTATATAATGGACTATTGACCACATGGACAACTTGTAAATATAAGGTGTTCATTTTTTACTAAAGTACCAAATATAGACAAAATGAACGTTATTAACTTAAATGATTACATAATGTTTATAACATGGTAATAATTGATATAAAAAGAATAATAAACTTGAAAAATTTTCTTAAGAAAGTATAAATTAACTTTAGTTTATTATTTAGGATATTAATGAATGATCGATTCAAGTTGGACACAATGTAAGGGACTTAATCTCAATGTCTTTTCATTGAGACATATTTTGTTTTAATACACGATTTCTTTTTATACGCTGTATAAACACCATTGACATTTCATTTCCTTCAAAGGGAATCTTTTTATATGAAGCATTTTACTAAAAGATAAAAAAGGAATGTTTTTTTAATGTATGCAGTGACAATGACCTTTCCATCGCCGTGAGTATTATTTGATCTTTGGCTTCCTTAACAAGCCGGAATGTTTTTAAAAGGAAAAATAAATACCATATACACTTTTTAGGTATTTTGTTATTGAAAATGTTTTTGATAATGAATTTATTATTTCAATATCTTGAAATGATATTTTATTATTGCAATGTGGAAATGTTATCTTTCCATTATGCTTATGTTATATGTTATGACCATGTTTTGGTTCTTGCGCATTATTTACATATGTGGGTGGTTCCGTGATAAACATAGGGTGGGTGAGCCTGAGATAGCTCTCCAATGCATTGGGTAACATGACAGAGGTGAACATGAATTTTTCTCCTATGATATTTAGGGAATATAATGTGATGCTTATTCCAAAGTAACTCCCTATATAGATGTGATAGCTACAATGTAAGTATGATATTGATGCCACAAGTTACCTCTATGATTTATGATTTCTATGTGTCTTTCATAAATCATATGATTTCACGATGTAAGTATAATATTTCATGTTTTGTATGTATTTATGAACAAATGTTTTAATTATTTGTTTTATAACCCTTACTGAGTTTTTTATGTTCATCCCATGTTCTGAAATGTTTCCACAGGATATAAAGATGAATAGGGTCAAGGATGGGATCAAGGAAAATTCATGCTGTCTAAAACATAAAACTAGACATGACACTTTTTTTCAAGAGTTTTTATTTGATGAAACAATGGAAACTATGTAGAAGTGTCTACCTTGTAATCTTTTGAGATGTAATAGTTATGTCCTAATTTTCTAAAACTCTAAATCTGAGAAGATCCTCAATGTGAATTATTCATTTAATTCAATATTATGTAATGTTTAAGGCCGCGTCCTTATAGATATTCTTAGGTTTATCCACAAAGTTAAGGATTTAATCATTTTTTATCCAATCATCGACCTCTAAGGTCTCATTCGTACCATTAAACTATTTGAGGTTCTCCCATATGAAATCTGAATATCGATCCATTTCCCCAGAGGATCCTAGACGTACCTCAACCAATGTGTTCTTAGAATTTGGAATATTTTATTCCATGGAATGAACTTCGTTCATTATTTTCTATATAATATTATTATTATGTGACAAATTCACTTGAGGATCATCCACTGTACCCTCTTATGGAACACATGGTAGTGGTCTCATAGTAATACCACTCCACACCAAAAATAGAAGAAAAAAATTAGAAAATAGGATAATCATAGTTATAACTAGAAAATAAAATAATAAAAATGATATTAATACCAAGAAGGTAGCACAACAAACACACATCCCAATATCCCATGGTAACCTGGATCTTATTACGATAAGAGATGTCCATGAACTCACTATAACCTAACTCTGAAGTCTTGAAAATATTATCTATAGTCTAAAAAACATCTGAGTACAATGAATAATTTCCCTATAATACCAAGTTTCATTGAACCAATCTGGGATAACATAATAAACTGGAACCCGTGTAAATCCATCGGATACAGAAGTGGTGTTCATGATCCCAATGGGGAGATGACTATCACCAGGGAATCAACAAAAACAAGGGGGAATGATTTCACCCAACATAAAACAGATGAAATGGAATATATAAACATCATAGAAAATATTATTTATTGAAAAAAAAGAAATAAATATATGAAATATCCAAACAGAAACATTGGATGTGACCCACTCCAATAAAATGTAAAACAAAATAAACATGTCAGAAAAAACGAGAAAGGAAAACCAATCCAAAAAATGACTAGTACATGTGATATGTGGGAAACACCTCAATATATCACCACCAACTACCCAGCCTATCTAATAGAAACATCACTTCTTCACTAAAACATTTTTTCTTTCCCAATAACAAAATACCTAACTAGGTCTACAAACAACAGAAGGGGTGTGCAGGGTTTGAGCTGAACATTCTCAGTAGGATTCCACCAATGTGTTCCATAAAAAGTATCTATATAACAATGAAAATATACTAAAAATTAAAGGAAAAAATTATTTCAATTAGCTAAATAGTTATTATATCAAAACCATTGTACAAAATTACCCATTTTCCATTATTCAAAATTATCTAGGTAAAACAGTTTCGAGGCATATCAAATAAATCAAACCAGGATATTAAATCCAAATTGTAGAAAATAATTTATAAGAAAATAAAATGAAGGATCACAATAGTTCAGGATATCTAGAACACTCATACGTAATCCTTGAAAATAAAATACATCAAGCTCCTAGATATATGCAATAAATCTTTAGAGCATAGGAACACCCTATAAAATGAACCTCAAAACAATTTCTAATACTTCCATGAGACACTTGGTCCAGGGATTAGAGGAACACCCCATTCAGGAACCCTAAAAAATTAAAAATGGATGATACATGTTGATAAAAATTCCACATAAGTTAATGGCATCCCATAGGATACATTTCCCAAATCATTTCATAAAAATAATTATTTGAAAGCCATTTCACAAATACATTTCATAAGTATAATTCACAAATACAAATAAAAAATATTTGAAAATACCATTTTCATTTACAAAAATAAGTGGGACACCATCATTTTTCAAACAATTGTTCATATATAAATCAATAAATCATTCCAATTTATTTATTAAACCATTTATAAAACTAGATAATGAAATGTTTATTCAACAAAAGCTAGAGGAGAAGACACCTACCTAAAACATGGGTCAGACACTCCCACAATGGTATCAACCAATATTAGAATGAAGGAAAAAATGGGGGCCCTGAAATTGATTCCACAACATTTTAATTATGTTCCAAAAACCAAAAATATGGTGGAAAGGTTAGATCACAACATAACTCAAATGATAGAAACCTTCCAAACCGAAACAAACAAACGACAACCATCATAAGATGATCATAGAAAACAATTATAAGAATAACATGAGAATAAACATGTGATCAACTAATTTAATAAACATGGTCCAATTCTATGACGAATACCAATGAAAATGGATAAAAAATAATGACTTACATGGAGAGATGTAAAAAAACCACCATAGAGATCAAACACCGAATGATTTGATTAGGAAGGAATATAGACAACCGTATTTATTTGGGAGAGAACCTTAGGTCTGAGGATGGAGGAGGAAACAAAATGAAATAATATTCTAGATATTCCATTCATGAAAAAATATATTTCATGATCAATACATCCTGTGAATCATATATTTATGAAATTAATGACATGTTTATCATGTATGATGAAAAAAGAATTGCATCAGGATAAAAAAACCCTACAAATCTTTTCATGACTTGAACAACTATCACAGTTTGTATGTTTTTTAATGCCTTGAACCATAATCATGAACTATGAGTGGAAATGTATTCACATCATTTAACTAGTTCATGCTGTGAATGTGTCCAATAGATAGCGCATAGTCAGGGTTCTATAGAAAAAACCCCAAACCAACTTCTATACACTCAGAATACTATAAAAAATCACTTACACATTAGAAAGAGCATACCATAAACATGGATGTTACAATTTCACCATTTTTATACTCTTATAAAAACATGTTTATATCTAGTGTTTTCATTAGATTTTATACCAAAGTTTAACCTTGACCAAAAACTAATTTATTATGATCCTTTAAGAAATTTTTGTTATTATCAAAATAAATAACATTTAAGGGAGTATGTGGGAAGCCGTACATCAATAAAGTATAGAAAAAGCTATCATCCAACATATCCTTATAGAATTTAAATTTATAAACCAAATTCAAATAAGGAATAATGGGAACTATGAATATAAATGAGGTTAATTTTATATAGATTCATATACCTTAATACCTACACTGTCTTAAGTCTCCACGGTGACATGAATAACCATAGACTCCAGAAAACCAACCATTGAAACTAATATTTTCAACAATCGAGATCTATGAAATAAATTCAAACCTTTATCCACATGAATCCATTATGATAAGTGCCTAATAAAATACAAAAACTTCCATCAAAATAAGAAAACACCGCATTCAACTCCAAAATGATGAGCTCCCTTAGATCCAATGAAACCAAAGGATGATTTTCCAAACACAATGGACAAAACATCTTCATCAAACAACATTACTAACACTGAAGGTCTCCAATATGGTCTATGTTTACCCTCCATTTATTAAAACACCAAAAAACATAAAAAACACCCACACCAAAATTAATTTAGAGAGGATGGATTGAGGATCCTCAAAAAAGAATATGTTTCTATGGGAATATCAGATGACACATCAAAAGTTGAATATGAAACACAAGGAACTACTACGGAACAAAACAATAGAATGAAACAAATACTAACATAAACTAACCCCTTATTTCAAATCTTGTAACTCATTCTAAAAACAATCATTACTTTCATTTTGGGGTAGAATTTTTTTTTGATTTTGATGGTTTATAAGTCTTCTTATCTAGATTAAAACTACTTTTAACGAATTAAACCTACCAATAGAAACTACCAAATTTTTGGAAATTCCAATGAAAATGTGGTAAACTAGAGAGACTGAAATTGAATGATGATGAAACCAAAAATCCAATAACTATGTAAGGATTAGAAGGAAGGAATCTAAGAAAGTAACAAGATGAAGTAAATGTGTGGAGAAATAACCAAAATAAATTAACATAAATTACAATGTGAGATAATCACAACTGATATATCTTATAAATAAAACAAGTAATTGGATTTTCAATTTATTGAGAAACACTAGTAGTGAAAGATGAGAGATTAAGAGGGGACACTAGGAGAGTAAGGTGCCATTATTTAAGTCATAAATGTAATTTATAATTTTCAATTATGTAATGGTCAATTTTTAAGGTATTATTTCATATAAAGAATACTATATAATATTTGAAATAAATAATGACACATATAATTTAAAATAACCCCATTAATATATATGTACATCCGAATACAGACATAAAACCATACCCTTCTCTTTTTATCTTGAAACCTAAGATTATATAGTATACCCAATCAAAATTTAACACAATATTTAGAACCCAAACGTTTTAAGTACAATGATTCCTGAAAACTAGGATTATGGTTTATCTATCCATGTCTTACAATAAATGATATTCAATAGAAGAATGTTTTGTTTTTTTTCACTATACACATGATGGAGATCAAAAATATATGATCTATGTTTATCATTTTGAATATTAATATAGAAGAGGATACATGTGAATCTCTAATAAATATCAACTGAGAAAACATAATTTCAATTTAGAAATACATTTATGGTAAAATTACATTAGAATTTATGAATACATTATTCTTTGATCATCAAATGAATTATTTTTTTAGGATGACCCCTAGGAAAATATTTGTATCAAATTAAATATTTATTTTATTATATAATCAAATGAGTCTGCTATATATGATAGAGATAATAATATTTTAATTAACTGATTAAAATTTGTTACATTTTTTAAGTGGATGCAATTATCCAGTGATGTTATATAAAATTTTGACCATTCAAAATCAAAGAGTTCACACTTTAATGGTCCCCTATTGAGGATTGTTAATAGAACTATCAAAAACAATTTCCAATACAAATGGGATAGAAAAAAGTGTTACTAATTAGTGGTATATGTAATTAAACAAGGTCCACCATAGAATATATTATGATTTATAATTCATCAATATCGGGGTATTTTACACATGTCTAATGGTATCTTATGGGTAACCTTTTTTTAATATAATGAAAAATAGATTGAATATTTTTGAGAAATATTGTCCTCTTACTTTACTAGGGAAAAATATTCGATATATTTTTAAAAAATATCAAAAAAATAAATTCTTGCGAACCAAATAATGAATATTTATTAGAAGATATACTACTTAGACATGAAGATCAAGTGACACAATTACATAAGCACTTTTTTAATACATAAGATCCTTCATATCAAACATAGACAACTCCTTTTATGAGGTTGACATTAGAGACTCTACCCTCTATAAATTTTTCTACACATGTATCCGAATTTGAGTACATGATGGTAGTCCATGAATATAAATTTAATATAGTGAGACTTGTGGAATAAATGATAAAATTTCACTCTATATGATACCATTTCCACCTTGTCTAGTTAAGAAAGAAATGTCACCACTCGAACCGAACAGCCATTAAATTTAAATTGTGATTTTATTATTTCCACACCCCTTGACCCTTCTACTGATATTTTAACCAAATACTATATATATTCTATATATAATAATCATATAGTTTCCAAATATACACCTACCCTTGAGCATCCATAAATTGTGATGAATAATATTTTAAAAGGAGGTAGTAGATAAGGCTATTTTGTCAATGGAAAGGAAGTGGGAAAAGTACTGTGAACATTAAAATAAAGCTGTTAATGAAGAAAAAAACAAATTATATAGGGGAAATAAAAAAATGTTTGTGAAGAACCATTTATGGAAGGATGATGCATTCATAGAATCTTGGAGTTATATGAAGCCCATAATATTTATTTTATAGATCATTGTTTAAAAAAATTAGTTTTGGGGAATGTTTATTTTTTGAGGTTCCAAAACATATTATACCTCCAATGGACAAATGGTTATCTCCAATGATTCTATTGTATATTATATTAGAATGCAATGAGAATAACCCTGAACCAATCTAGAATTCTAACCCTGATATTGATTATCTTGAGAAACTAGGTAAATAGTTTGAGGAGTTTTAGGAGAAAATGATATAGGATATTAATATGGGTTCTGTAGAAGAAATGGTTGAGGGGAAGGATATGTATGACACAAATTATGATTCTAAAAATATTAATGAATTTATGATATTTTTTAATATATATATACAAGTTATATTATATTAGACAATCACTAAAGAAAGTTTACATGGATGGTTTTTTACCATAAATGGCAATGTTACTTTATCTATTTTTTGAATTATCCTATTAAAATAATTGATTCAATGAATTATTTTATAATATACTAATTATGATGGTAAAATACTCAGTTTTGTAACTAAAAGTACACCACATTATTTAAGGGAAACAGAAATTGAATAATATATTTTTATGGAATATTAATTGAATATTTTTACTTTTCACTTTCCTTATTAAATTTCATATAAATATATGTTTCTATCTCTCAAAAATTTATTCAAAATTTATATATGATATTTTATTTTATGTGTGTGGTTAATACTATGAAATTATTACTTTTTTAACTCATTATTTTTAGATTTATATTTCTTGTCAATACTATTTTTACTTGTATAATATTATCATAAATTATGATAAAAAAATATTAGTTGTGATTTATAATGATATATATGTGTATTTTATTGATGAAGTAAAACCTAGGTTATTGAGTGATTTTGATACTAAAAAAACCAGTTTTAATTAAAAATCAATATTTGGTAAAAGATAATTTCTGTAATAATTTGATATTTAATTTAATAATAAGAATTTTAATTTATATATTAAAATTTTAGTTTAATATTTTTTATAAAATATTATAATTTTTTTGAAAATAATATAAATATTTAATGACAAAAAACGTCATTTAAAAATTATTAAATTACATTTTATTTACCGATGTCTAGAAAAATTCCCTATTCTTGTCCTAACTATAACAAATAATGTTGAGAGGTGATTGATAGTGGGGATAATGGATCTATATTTTTGTTAACGTAATCAAATGTTTTGGATTGATTTAATAATAATTTCCATATGTCCTATAATCAAGATATATCTATAATAATAGTTTTAAAATGTGTATAAACAATGGAAGATTGGTTAATGTGAAACTTAATCAAGGAATAACTTTTTTAAAGAAATTAATAAATTTATAAAAATAAAAAAAAGTATGATAATACCCAAAAGTATGAATATGGATAGAGAATTGAAAAAATTTTAATTCAAATTAAATTGTTGAAAATTTAACTAAAAGAATAAATAAAAGAATAAAATAAAAATTAGATCATGTTTTATGATTATTTATTTATTTGGGGATGGTTGATTAGAAGGGTAAGAATACATGGATTTAAAAATATATAGCTATTGAATATTTTAAATGTTCATGATGTTTTTTAATTTTCCTCTATAAATATATTTTGTCATTGAGATCATAAATGAGAAAAAAATTTAATGTGAAATAAGATATCATGTTTTGGGAAATTTAATATATAAAAAATTATATTTTATAAATTGGATTTTAATATAATTTTTTTTTCATATCCCCTAATTTTTGGTGTTTATAATATTTTTAATATATTTTTATCTATGTGAATATTCAAGATACGTTTTGTGATGTTTTAATTGATTGAGATAAAACCATAGTGTATAAAGCTTCATATTATTTCATGAATTATATGTTTGGATGATAGAAAATACCATGGACAAATAATTGTAGTTGGAATGAAAAAACAGAAAGAAGAAACATTGAATATAATATATCTAATTTCTATATTTGGTGTTCATATTATTTATCTATATGTACATCCTCGTTATCTAAAAATTTATAGAGATATATGAAGTTTTTACATGCCATTTTTTATCACATCCTTTCTCAATAATTAAAAATTATTAAAAAAATCCATGAATATTCATGATACACACTTCGATTAGGGTGAAATTATAGTTGTTAAGAATTCCTATTGGGAAGATTTAACAATTTAATAGGGATAATGGTTGGAAGACATGTTAAAATTTTATAAATATAGATAAACGACATCATCGTTTATAACATCATGTAAATAAATGTTATTTAGAAAATTTTCATATATTATTTATATTTCATGGTATTTTATATTATTTTCTATTCTATAGGATGTTATTAATGTATTCATTCTAAAACAATTTTTTCGAGTTATTTGTTCTCATTATTTGATTACACATAATTTAAACATTAAAAGCATTCTTATATAACTTAGTTTTTTTTATAATTAAGCTATTTATGATTAATATTCATTAATTATTGAGTGACTAAGCCCTTTTAGTAATAAATAATCGATATAATATAGACATTCTCATTAAAAGTTTATTAAATTCCATTATAAAGTAGTTATTTTCATTGAGTTTTTTCTTATGAATTAATTAAAATAATATTATGTAGTAATTATTTAATCTTCAAAAATTATTTGAAAATTAGAGTTATCAAGGGGGACACACACTATGTATTTCCCAGGTAGAGGTGGGTAGTGTTCCTTGTGGAGATAAGTTTTACACATTATCTCAGGTGGGACCACAGGTCGTGTATCCCCTATGTTGAGAAAAATGGGGTCTATAGGAAGTACATTCCCAAGTTTATATTTTGAAACACACACTATATGAAATATGATCACATTCCAGGTACCCTCAATGATACATTAATATGACTCCCCTAAAGTACAAATTGAGTGATCCAACTAACTCCACATGTCATGTTCCCCTTGGGAAATTTTATGTTTTCTTACCCTTAAACAACATGATCTAGGGAAGTACTCAATAATTACAGTATTGGTCACACACACTATGTACTATATCATACAAGATATGTATATAATAACCATGTATTGCATACATGTATATTACTTATTTTTAAATTGATATTCATTATATTAAACAAACACATGCTTGGGGACTGTAACAGTTTAGTACCACTAGAAATTTGGAACACATTATTATAATTTGGTGAATGATCTTTAATATTAACCATAAGGATATTTCCCATCAACAATCCTACATAAAACCGTTATTCATAACCAAAGGAAAGGAAACATTAGAAAGAGTGAGATCAAATGATGAGTTGGGAAAACAAGGAAAATACATAAGCATAACATGATAATAAGTTTTTGAGAACATGACAATGAAATTTGAAAATTAAACCCTACATATCAAATATCTTAATCTTGAATCAGGTAATTAAATATTATAACTTCCTAAGACATGAATCATAAGATAATCAAATAACATGATCCTTGGGAGTATAACAATGGAATGAAACATTGAATTTTTGGGAACAAAATAATCTTGGAATATATTATGTAAATGATACCTACGATAAAATTAATAAAATGTTAGGAATGGTATATCCACCTGGGTAACTTTTTCAGGCTTGGGATGACCTCATGTGTACCCTGTTATCATGGGATTGTGCTTGAAACCCATGTACACTTTTTTTAGGCTTAGGATAGCAACCTCTGCACCCCTTAATCTCATAAAAAATTTATCATTCCACAATGTAATGGAGGTAGATATAGGCCCCACAAATTACATAATTAAATCATAAATACATGTTCCATAAGATAATAAAACATTATTCATATCATAATTGATAAAAAGTGATGAGTTTCACAATAATTTATTATTATATAACCCATCAAAGATAAATTTGTTTCATAAACATCATGCCATCCAAAAATAGACCATTTTGAGAAAGAATATGAATGGAACTCTTAGATCATATACCTAGTAAGACATTATTAACACCGATGTATTTCATCTTATATATAAGATAATCATGAAAGATGACTTGAAATAATTCTTCATGAAATTATTTTATACCATTTCAAAATCAATTTTTAAAACATAATATATTTTGAAAACCCATTTCATTGAAAATAACTTTTAAAATATATGACGAAATCTTGATTTTTTTAGAAATTATTTATCAATGAAAATATCATTCAAAACTGAATGTGATGAAAATTCATGAGATTTATTGAGAGATGGATCATAATATTTCATCAATGGAATCATAATAGAATAAAATCCTGAAAAATGATAAGATTATAACAATACACTCCTACAACTTTGGTAATAGTGAATTATAATACCCATGTGATAATAAAATTAAATGAAAATTTTAATATCATAAAAACAAGGATATTAAAGTTATAACATGTCAAAGTTCAGTATATACAACTCGTAATAGAATATTGGTTCATAACATAATATGGGTCTCAATGAAAGAAAATTGAGAAAACATTTCAATACCACATTCATAATGTTCTAACTATAAAACCCAGGAATGAAATATCCATGAATATATTTGTAAGTAAGATTAATTATAAATATATGAATCATAAATAAAATTCATGTTCAATTAATAGACCACATATAATAAATAGGTTTTCAACATTGCCTCTGACCCACCAAAAATAAAAGTGAGGTGGAAATCCATTACCATAAGTCTTGAATTACTCCATACACATTCGGAACTACTGTATAGTAAAAATAATTTTATTATAAATATAAAAAATAACCACATTAATATATCTAATACTGTTTATAATTTAATTGAGACTTTATATTACTCATATATTTATAATTCCATGTTAAATTTATGTTTCGAGTAATAAACAATTTATTTTTTACATGTTTTGACATGTTAATATTGGTACTATTACATATACCATGATTTAATCATCTAAATATTGATAAAAATGATTTAAATATGACATATAATTATTATATACATATTCATTGTTATTTATAAATTTTAGAGCAAGAAAATAAAATATACCATTCTTGGAGACGGTATATCGTACGTATGGATGAATAATATATTCATTTTCCTGTTAGATAAAAAGAAAGAATATTATATGATATATTATCATTACATAATAATTTTATCTAATAAAAATAACATATTTTTAATAAATCTATCCATAATAAAATCCATGTAATGCTTGAATGAACTACATTGCTCCATGAGGAACTAGTCAGTCGTTCTCTCAAATGACGTTATCATATTCTAAAAAATGGAAATCATAAAGGTATTTGTGGTATGAAAAATCAAGAATCTGAATAAAATTATAAAAATAATATATATCATATAGAAAGTATAATTTCATCATTATTCCCAACCTTTAATGGTGAAAACATAAAAATGAATGACATCTGTTCGTGAGGCTGTAGTCCATCATACACACAAACAATGACCATTTCTCCCAGTTGATGGATATGTGTAAAGTTATAGTTCCTAATCATAAGATAAAAAAATCATAGTATATTAAATATATCTATGTCAATATATAGTAGTTATGAATAATTAATTGAGGTGGTTTAAGGAAGAAATAAATCCAAAATGTTCATTGATGAACATTACCTCTCCTTTGGGTACCTCCATTTGGTTTTCACCAAAGGACTTAATTTTTTGAAATTTATATCAAATTAAGGCCTATAATATGAATATAGGTAAGTATAAAAGGGATTTATATAGGTGTTTTCCATACCATGATGTTTTTGAAGTGTGATGAAAAGAGAATAAGAGGTTTCCTTATATAATTGTGTTGAGAGGAACTTTTCAAATTTAAAAAAATGATTACATTATAATAAAATTAAACTCAATAAAAATAACTCAAAAGGCCTTATATTCTAAGATAATGTAATATAAGTTTTACATATCATATATATAAATATATATATTTTAAAACAGTTTTGGAGTTATTTTAAACATTATCATTTAGATTAACCCTTAGTTAACATATTTTAATTTGAACTACGATAACACTTTTTAAAATATTTTACAGTTTTAATTTATACATATAATGTTTAAATGTTTGCATACATGTAAAATTAATTATATTTGACCATATAGTATCCCCTTTTTCCTTAATTAATATTTTTATGATTTTTCAATAATTTAATAAAATATTATTTTAGTAAAATATCATTATTGTCATTTTTGACACAATTCATTATGTTGACTTTAAGTAAATAATTAAAACAATATATATTTAATAAAATTTGAGCACCACAAATATGTCATTAAAATATATAAAATTCGTATAGAACCTTAATTAAATAAAATTATATTTCATTTAGTGTTTTTAATACCATTTATTTGATTGTTTCATTAATTGAATAAATACTGCATCACTATTGTGTAATTTATTAAGGTAACTGTTTATTAACTAAAAAATAAAAATAAATAATCATCTTAAGTATAAATATATTATATTTACCAATACTACTTATGGTAGAATATGTATTATTAATGACCTCATATTAAAAATGATATACTTATTAGAAACATTAGCATGATATGTTCGACTTTTCATAAATTAAATACTATAAAGGTATTAAAGTTATAAAAGTGGGCCCTAATAGGTCATAAATTCTGAGGAAGGATGACTTAAGTAAAAATTAAATTATCAATTAAAATTATTAAAACATTTATTGTAATTTTATAATACTTCTAATTTTTGTTCTACCCTTAATTTCCTGATTTACCTTTAACCATGGTAATAGAATTACTAAGTTTAAAATTAATATTATCAAAAAATAAAAGGTAAATATTTAATAAATTAGGAAATTATGATTCCAAATATGTTATCAATTTTGTATAATTAAAAAGCATATAATTGGATAAAATTAATTCAAAATTAATTTCGTAAATTTGACAAGAAAGCAAGGTATTGAGGTGGAAATGTACATAAGTTTGAAACGTTCTTAAGTCAACATTTTATATGTAAAAGATTAGAATGACATTTATTTAATTAAAAGTTGTATAATTTATCTTATTTTACTTTAAACAAATTTAAAATATAATTTTACATTATTTTTTATTTATATGAAATGTTTGTTGTCAATTTAAATTTAGTACTTTTTACTATTCATCAAAAAATGTTACTTATCCAAAAAATAAAAAAAAATTCCAATGTAAATTTTGGTATTATTATTTTATAAATTAATTTTATTTTTTCAAATAAAATTTATAAAATTTTCAAAATTTAGTTTTAAAACAAGTCCTTTCATGAAAAGGTTAAAAACCACAATTTTGAAAAATGTATCTTTTTAAAGCTTCAATTTTAATTTCGTGCTAATTTTACACCTATAAAAAATATTGGATGACTTAAAGAAATTATTGATTATTTTAAAAAGAAATTTATTTAATATAAATCAATAACAATGATTAATTGAATTTATTAAGATAAAATTAAATTGTGGGAATTAAAAAAATTTTTTACATAAGAGCACATTTTTTATTTTCTATTAGTTTTTATATTCATTTATAATTTATTGGTAACCCAAGAATTAATTTTTTAAATTAGTTAATCTTATTCATTCCGACCATTCCCACTAATTTATGATAAACATCATAATTAATTGTATACTGTTAATTGGTATAACTTGGACTTGCGTGTAACACTTGCTATCGATGGAACATATTATCATAGCATTGAACACAAGGCATCAAATAATTTTGTTTTATTTGAAAAATTAATAATTCATAAAAACTAATGGTGTTCCATTATACTGTAACACCCCAAGGACTTAAAAATAAATTTATTATATGATGCCTTCAAAACCATGTTTATGAAAAACCGATACATTGATATTTATAGGATACAGTTATATCCTACCTATTAGATATAATTTTTTGGATTCCGTGGTTTGATTTTCTTAAAACCAACATACACGACTGTGATCAATAAGATATTTAGAGTCTAATAGGATCCACATATATTTTATTAGTGAATATTAACTTACCCTTTTTAATAGTATTATACCATTGTGAATAGTAATGTACCCTTTAGAATAGTAACTTCAACCATGTGAGTTAAAATAAAATCTCAGCACAATATAAATCGGAGTGGAAATTTTAAAAATTAATAATTAACTGTTGGTATCTTTATGAGTAATTAATATTTATTTATAATTTAAAATTAATAAATTTATTTAAAATAAAATTTCTTTTCATATTATTTGTTATTCTATATATATTGTTCACTATGAATCTAGGATAATTTTATGACATGTAATTTCATTTTTGAATGTATTATAAAACCATTTTTAAATTTTAAATATATATTTTTCATGATAATAATGATTTTATTTAAAAATTTAAATTCCCTTAATTATGAAAAATATTTTGATAATGTAGAGTTAATTTTTTGATTCTAAAAGTCTAAAATTTTTTAGGGTTTATTTTTGGTATTTTTCCGAAATTATATAATTTTTGCTGAATTGTGAAATTCGATAATTTACAAAATATGCTAAATAAATGAATCTCTAATTCATGTTTGAGTCATGGATAATGTAAATGTCCATTGGATCTAAATAAAATGAACTTATTACAGTTATTATTCACAAGAATCATGACTATTCATATTCGTGAGTCAAAATAATAAAATAATGATTAGAATAATGGAAGAACCCTCATCTCATCATCTACAAAAACAACCCCTCACTCCCTCTTCTCTTCACCCATTTCAATCCTTGTGACTTGTCTATATTCTGCTAAAATATTCTCTGAATCCTCTCCCCATGTATATATTATATTTTCCACTTCATAATCTGAAATCCTCTCCAACAAAGAAGCTCTCAAGGGAGATAAATTCAAGAGATAAAATTCCCTTTTCATTTATATTTTTTTATTTCAAATTCCATTATTTCTTTTTTCCCTCACCTCCTTTGCTGTATATGTTATGACATATCCTCTACCATATGTTTAATTTAATTTTATTATGATAATTTAATAATTCATCATGGCCTCTTCTTTCCCCTCTTTTATACGAAAAATTAAAATACCACCCGAGATTTGTTAATTTATCACATTCAAGGACTATGGATTTTCAAATTCAATTACCATATTTTATTCTGGTCATGAAACCATTTTATTGTTTGAACTAATCATAATATATTATATATATCCAATTTAATGATCTGGAATCAATTTTTACATGTTTTAATAATTTATAGAACTAAATGAGTTCGTGGTGGCCGAAAACCACCAAATTAATCCAAGCGTTTATCAATAAAATTTAATCTAATGATCTATCCACACCCAAAGTAAAAAAATGAATTATAATATAATTTAACCTTTTTAATGAAAATTAATAACATATAACATCAATTATCGAATTCAATTCTGATTTTACATTAACTTCTATACAAGTGAGCCTATCATGAAAACTAATGAAACAAGCACTCACAAACAATGATATTTTATCTCATAACCTATAAAACGACCCTAAATGATACTAAATCAAAAACATGTCTAATATTTTGTTTACTATGTTACTAATAAGTCTAATTTCATATTCCATTACTATATGTTCAAGAGAGGAACATATTATGACATAAGGTAAGGGTTGTCTACCCGAACCTCAATTTTATTTCGAGTTACTCTTTGTCTATATTGATCTCAATGAAATTATTATTTATTAATATTTAGTCCCAATAAATTTTCTATAAATTCTCTATATATGTGTACCAACTATAATATTTCTTTATTTTATAGGGAGAAACATGTATTAAAAGGTTATTTCAAAAATTCATCTAGAAATGCAAGCCTGATTGAATGGAACTTCTCAAATTCTTACATGTGTTCAAGTAGAATATATATATATATTTTTCCTTTCAACCATTTTTTTAAAAAATAAATCTTTTTATTAAGAAAAAACTACATATATTCACTTCAGGTTTTGTGCAAATGTTTTTCCAAAAGAACACTTCTGTTTAATGTAAAACAGTATTTATCAAAATAACTACTGGAATATATTATATAAGAATTTTCATAAATTTCCACACTCTTAATGATTATTTTGTTTACATGGGATTAATATTTATTGATATCATATATCATATTTTATTCAATTTTTTGTGATTTGTATGACTATGAATTTCCTATCATGATATCATTCACCATATTACTCTAAATGGTTAGTGTTAATATTTAATGATTGGGGAATGTTTTCTACATTTCACATGTTAGTTTCAATATGATTGTATAGTTTGTTTATTTTTATCCCGAATGAATGCTTTGTAATTATTATGTGATGCTTGGGGACAACTATATCACCTCGAAGCATCAGTAGGTCTTGTGAGAGAAAACAAATATGGACTTGGCTAAGCTCTTTCCCATTTTCAGATATGGTTTTGGTCGTGGACTTATTAATTTTCAAATGTCTTGGTTGAGTCCTTGATGGTATATTTTAGAATGTTTGGAATTATAAATTCTCATATTATGAAACTATATATTTATAGTCCATGTGGTTATACAACAAGTAGAATATAAAAGGTTATGTTTTATGGAAATATTTAATCAGTTTTTTCCTACCATATTATGATCAAGTATGTTTTTAAAGGCATGAAGTTTAGTTATTCATCATGCCTAGTTTTTTTTCTTCCACTATATTATTTACCCTTATAGAGTTTATGAGATTACCCGTCTCATAGGTTTTATTTTCCCTAGGTTATGCATAAGTATATTATGAATGACATGCAATGAAAATCTAAGAGATTATGTGTGATTAAAAAGAAGTTTTTATGTTGTATTTACTCTCAAGTTGTAATGTTGAAATTATATACGTATCTGGACTCCTAAAAAAACTAACTATTTTATCCTTTGGGATGGATATTCTATATTTATATGCCAATGTAAAAAATTTAAGGCACCAGATATAGGAAACTAGGTTTGGGTCCTTATAGTTTGTATCATCAGAATTTTTGTACAAAACATAGAAACATGATTTATAAAACATATATTAGGGAACAAAATCCTAAGATAGTCATTTAGGATAAACATACAAGAACATCTTGGAATTTTGGTAAGGAATAAATTAGGATTATCTTTCATGAAAATACATCACAGTATTTATACAAAAAGATGACATGTTCTCGAATAGATGTACCTAGGATTAACAACTCCAACAAGGTGTTTTGTGCATGACCTGAGAAATCCTTGTATCTAATAAAATTCCTTACTATGCACATAGTTTTTCACTCTCAGAGAATATTATTAAGATAATTAAAATTTTATTTGTAAAAAATTATAAAGGAAGTAAATTTCAATTTTTCCACAATGAAACCGTAATTTTGAGATTAGATATAGATATGATTTCAATTAATACTATGTATTTTTCTATGTTGAGATTATAAATTATGATTCATAACCTATTCAAGGGTATTCCATTATTTAGAAAAGGATCATAGTGGAAGGAATAGAAACTGCATGAACATGAGTATCCCATATAGGAACATTCCTTCGATGAAAGATAATGATGTTGGCTCTGGAGCTATGACTGGTGCTAAGAAATGTAGAACTAATCTGGGAAAATTGGATCTAGTTATGAACAATAAACTTACTCGTATGGAGGATCCTGATACAGAATGTGTAGGAGCAATGTTAGGCAAATTTATGAGACAAAAACCTCCATCATTCAATTGGGCTGAAATCCTATTCGTAATAGAGCAATTGGTATGTAATTTAGTGAATATATTTCTATTGTTGGGATATAACGAAATAGAGAAGGTTTTGTGTTGTTTTATCATCTATTAGGAGATGCAGATTAGTTGTGGTCATTAATTCAAACCATACAAGAGGATGAATAAATAGAAGAAATAAAATAGAGGTATTTCAAGGAATATTTCCTAGAAAAATATTTTCGTCATGAACAATGAGTATATATGAAGAGGGAATTCTTGAGTCTTATAAAAGAAGAGGATGAAAATGATACTATGTATGAATCCAAATTTATGAGGGTCTCAAGGCATGTTGGAAAATATATTCACAATTAAAGGAAGAAAATTGATCAATTCATTGCTGGTTTAAACCCATTCCTCTGTAAGCCACTATTCTCCCAATGATTCACATCATACGAAGACATTATCTTATGTTATGTAAAGATTGAGAAATAATTTTATATGTCTTATGAATTTAACGTAAAACAAGAGAAGAAGAGGGTTGTGGAGGACAAAATGTATAATGGGAAGAATAAAAAAGTGAATTTTCCAACATGTAAAACTTGTAGAAGAAAACACCACTGTGCATACCTAAAAGAAAAAGGCGTGTGATATATGTGTGGATAGAAAGGCCATAATTTTTGTGATTATAAGAGGAACATGAGACTTAGACTAGTTGGTGAGGTTTTCTAAGTGTATCCAAAAGACCAGGTTCAAAACCAGGCGGAGGCATAATTCCGGGAACTATAGTACTACTGTAGCAGGTACTGCAATAGTACTATGTGGGTACTATTGAAGGTACTATAGTAGTTACAGTAGCAGTTACTCTTTTGTGTTGAAACATTCAGAACTATTCACCTTGGGCCACCATTTTGGGCTTGGAGTCTATAAGGCCATTAGGCCGCACATGCCTTCAGGTCAGTAAGACTTTTGGGCCACTATAAGGCCTTCAGGCCACCTCACGGCCTTCAGGGACACCTCAAATGTTGATGCCCAGACTGAGTCAAAAAGGAACCATCTCCAGAAGAGGATTCAAGAGCAGGGTGCATTCACTAGAGTAGAGTTAATAGATTTGGATGAATGAAAGGGTATGGCATTTCCATCGGTATTTGGTATGTGCATTTCTACATTGGACAGCTAGCCGAAAAGCCATTCGAAGGTGGATAAATGATCACGATGCAGATGTTGGGGAGGGGAGGATTCATCTGGTCATATTATATATGATTTTCTTTATGACCCAAGATTCCTATAATGTCTCCAAGCCTGCGGAAAATGTAATATCTAAGCCTACGTGCCTTGCATGGGTTCCCCCTCATCCCTTGAAAGGGGGGTTATCAAAAATCAATTAAAAAAAGAAGGCCTTTGGGACATTCAGGCTAGTTATTGTAAGGTAAAGAAATAAGATATAAATGTTCAATGCAATAATGTTAGGGATATGGGGCACTATGCTAATTATTGTTCAAAACATCAATGAAACATGCCTTATAAAAGGCCAAGGGGGAGGCCAAGCTTATGTTTTCACAACTACTAAGGCCTAAAGTTCATAATGATGTGGTGGTAGGTACCTTAATCATTTCTTCAAACTTATCCAATGTTTTATTTGATTTTGGATCATCACATTATTTTATATCTCCATATTTATACAAGAATATTAGATATCTCAAATTTCATTTAATAAATGATTTACCAGTCAAAACTCATAAAAGAATTATCATTGCAACAAATATGTGGAGATCAATCCCCCTTATGAAAAATAAACATTCCTTAATTTAAAACCTAATAATCGAAAACATGATTGACGTTGATAATATCCTTGGTATGGATTGGCATTCAAATTATGATGTAAAATATATTTGAATAAGAAGGAAGTTACAACTTTTAATAGCGGTGTAGAATCCCTTATATTTAGATCAAAAGCCTCGCCATCTGAATCTCATCTAAATCCACACCAAGTAGATATATTGAATTTAATTATTTAAGAGGAATAGAATGCAATATCTATGAGAGAGGAAAGGAATGTTACAATAGAGGACACACCTATTGTGAAAGAATATATGGATTTGTTCCAAGAAGAATTAATTGGATATCCTCTTATGCGGGAAGTTGAGTTCTCTATAAATTTAATTCATAGTTCATGACATATATCAAATACTCCTCAATGAATGACCAATGTGGAGTTATTAGAATTGATGAAACAACTAGAGGAACTGAGTGATAAAGTATTTTTCCTACCATGTGTTTCTCCGTGGGGAGCCATAATTATTTTCATGAAGAAGAAGGATGGATCTATGAGGCTGTGTGTTGACTATTGAAAGACTATTTATTTAAAAATAATGAAAAATTACCCCTACCTTGCATTGATGACTTATTTTATCAACATCATAGAGCCTAATATTTTATGATGATTGACATTTGATCTAGATATCAGCAGTCGTGTGTGAGGAAGGATGATATTCAAATATTATCATTTCGAACCAGGTTTGTGAATTATGAGTTTATAGTAATTTCATTTGAATAGACAAATGTACCCTCTTTTTTCATGGATCTAATGAATAGGGATTCTAGTGAATATCTTGATGACTTTTTTGGGGTATTTATTGATGATATATTACTAAAATCTAAATGCTACAATGATCATGAAAATAACATGTACATTATTCTGAAGACTCTTAGAAGAAATGAATTATATGTGAAGTTTAGAAAGTGTGATTTTTGGAATAAATTAGTTTATTTTCATGGCCATATAGTATCTATGTGTAGAATATCTAATGATCCTGAAATGAAAAATCCTATTCAGAAATTTCCTACACCAAAGAATATAACCGAGGTACGTAGTTCTATTTGTTTTGTAGGTTATTATCAGCATTTTCTTCAGAACACCACCCGATTAGCCAACCTTTTAACCAAGATTACTCGTAATGGGGTTAAGTTCATATGGAAAAAATAATGTGAGGAATATTTTGAAGAATTAACGGGGAGATTCATGAATGCTTCAATCCTAGCTTTATAATTGGGGAATGAAGAGTTTGTGATATATAGTGACGCATCAATGAAAGGACTTGGCTGTGTCCTTATGTAGAATGATAGAGTTGTTCCCTATGCATCAAGGTAGTTAAAAATGGTGAACACAACTATACTACTAATGATATTGAGTTAGAAGCTATTTTTTTCTCTGATAATATGGATACATTATCTTTATGGAGAGATATGTGAGATATATACAGATTATTAGAGAATTAAATAAATCTTCATGATGAAAAGAACTCAACAAGAGGCAAAGGTGACAGATACAACTATTTAAGGTTCATAACTGTTTTATACAGTACAAACTAGAAAAGGATAATAATGTAGATGATTCCATTAGTAAGAAGGATCATGTAATTTTAAACAAAATGTGGATTAAAAGGGATCCTATATTCATGGATCTAGTAATGATAGACCTAGGAATTATCAATGAAGGTGAAACATCATTACTTTTTCAATTGGTTTCCCAACCATCATTATTATAATGTATTAAAAGATATCATCCTAATGATGAGATTCTTCAAAACAAAATTAATGCTGGGAATGATTGGACATTTCAAGACTTTATATATGATGATGGAATTCTGAAATTTGGGATGAGGATTTGTGTTCTAAAAATACCCAAGATAAAATAAGAGTTATTGGATGATGCCCATAGTTTGACCTTATCTAAAAATCATGTTATCTCTATTATATATAGACATTTGATTGAAAATTTCTAATGTGATAACATAAAGATATAAATGTCTGATTTTGTATAAAGATGTTTAGTCTGTCAATGTCACGACCCATCCTCGGGGCCCGTGTCATGACTACCCCAAGCCCGCCTTTCATAGGCCAAGGGCTGGCGACTAGCACCAAAGGCGTAAGTCCCAAAAAAAGGGAAGGCATTGCCTTTATAAAGTAACACACACAACAGAGCACACAATGAAGTAAGCACTAAGTAAAACTGAGTACAAAAGTATGTGTTGAAAAGTAAATGGGCTAGTATACAAATGCCACTGAAAGTACAGTACAACTGAAGAGAAAGTACAACAGCAGTAAAGTAAAACAGCAACACCGAGTCATCCTCCGAAAATCGCACCTAAAGGGTGGGTACAAATAGTCTCCTCAGCTCCTCGTGTCTGACCGTCTACTCCGTGTACATCTAGCTGAGTGGTCCACCTCCGGGTACTGTCCAGATCCACAAGCCTCCACCTCGATTAGTAATGTCTGTCGTCTACATCCAACACATCGTAGTACGGGCATAGCCCGTGCATGGGTGAGTATACGATACTCAGTAGGGACCCTGAGACCCTCGATGGTCTCTCAGAATCCACGATGGATAAACCACAAGGAAAGGTACAATCACAAAGTATCAACTGACTCTTCTTAGTTATATGCCCATATATATACCTAAGTCATCAATTACAATATGTCTCCAACCCTCGAGACCAAGCACAACCCAGTCCACACAGGAGAACACATCCTAGTCCACATAGGAAGCAAGTCAATAACATAGATGATAATATTGGAGTCAAGACTCAGCTCACACAGGTATACAACATCGTATAGCGACAGAGATGATCAGATGTAGCCACTGATTCATCTGAGCTGTCGGACCCACATAGGATACAAGAGCAGCTATGATGTCGAACCCACACAGGATACAAGACCAGCTACTCTGTGGGACCCACACAGGATACAAGTACAGAGGTCAATACTACCAGACCCACATATGATACAAGAACAGCAGTCATTGCCATTGAAACCACAGAGGATTCCAGTACGGTAGTCGCCGCTGTCGAACCCACAAGGGATTCCAGTACAAAAGTCGATGCAGTTTCAACCAGCTCTAGGGTTCCATCACACATCATGCTCGATTCTGAGAGGGTCCACTCCTCGAGCAAAAGAGTCGATACAGCAACTATCACGATTTCCGGATTTTATGTATCCCAAAGTTTTGTCTTGTCAAAAGAAACCCAACGCGATAGACGGTGCGTCAATCGGACGCTCAGTATGAGAGTTATTGGCTTTTCCGTTCTAGGGGCCCGGTTGGTTTTTAAGCTAAAAACAACCCGATCATACTCCAACTACATCCAAACCACAAGTAGAGTAAGCCAATGTAACCGTCTCATCAAGAGGTAATCAACACAGTTTACGGCACGTCAAACAGACATATGGTCCTTAAGTTATAAGCATTTCCGCTCCAAGGGCCCGGTTGGTTTTGTGTTGGAACCAACCCAGACATACCCAAACATTGACAAAACCACTATTGTAATATAAAAAATTGACCATCTTGATACAAGGGTTCCTATGCAACTGAGAGTGCGTAGATCGGAGGTATGTAGCTCATGTTATGGGAAAAAGACCGAAAAACGGTCTGAAGTGGGGGGTCTAGGCCCGGGCCGACTCGGCCCAACCCCCTAGGTCGGCCCGTACTGGGACAACCTAACCTGGTTCTAGGTCAGGCCCCGGTAGGGCCCTTCCTGGTCCGCATGACCCGCCCCGCCCCGGCCTGGGGGGGGGTGCTGGCACGGGCATTTGGCCAAGCGGGGGGCGAGATCCCCGTTTTCCGTGAACTCGGCACCCGGGTGGCGCCACTGGTCACCCTGGATCCCGCGCAACCGCAGGAACCTCCTCCCTCACCACCATGGCCAATGCCGTGGAGGGCTTCTGCCGGCAGCGTGTCGGGGTGCCGCTTCCTCCGGCGCCACCGCGGTACTCTACAAGACACCTGAGTCATTCCGGTGGTCCATTTTTTCTCATGTCCGAGCCTGCGGTTGTCATGGGACCCGAGATCCACTACAAAAGCTCCGATTTTCCGTTGCGGTCCCATTTCGTCGTCGCCAATCACCCCGCGCATCAATAAAAAATTAGCGGTGGGTTCGGGCTTCTTCGTTATCCCGCACCCACTGCAATAGTGTTTCAAATCGTCGCCCAAAAATTTAAATGCCGATTACGAGGGAATACATCTCATAAAAGCAAAATATACAAAAATTTCCCCTACCTCCACAATTTATGTCGAACGTAGGCATCGCGGTAGACGACGTCGTGGGGAAAGAAATTGTAGGCAACGTCAGAGTGTGCCGAGGAGGAAGCAGCATCTCCTCTCTTTTCATGGAGAAGAGAATTGGTGGCACGTCGTCGTTCCTCGAGGAACCGACGTTCTTCGTCGTTCTTCGTCGGAGGTCGGTGTTCTTCAAAAATCTCAAGAGCTCTCCCGATCTTCCTTTGCACAACGAAAACTCTCCCCAAAAATAAAATAATAGGCACCTCCTATTATTTTATTACACACACAACGTAACTTCCCAAAATTCAAATCACCACATTTAATAAACGTGTTGACTATTTATTAAAAGAAGGGAGAGGAAAGGTCCCCATTAATTAAATGCATTGGAAAAAAATTAATAGGGAGGGTTTTCCAAAGTTAATGAGGGGATTTTAAAGAGTTAGAGGGAAATTGAATGGTTGGAGCTCATGTGGCCCCCACCTCTCTAACATCCACCGTTGGGTAGTAAAGTGGTTGTGGGTCCCACCCTTAACAACCCATGGGAGGAATTAACCTCCCAAGATATAAAATAAAATTGTACAACAATTTTATTTACATCTCATGTAATCCCCAAATAATAACTTCATACCCACATAAAACCCACCTGCGGTAAATGTCCCCTTAAGAAATTTCTGGTGCTGCTAGTTCATCGGTGCCTTCAGATTTCAATTCCGAGAACCAGTTCAAAAGATAGAAAAACCCGCTCATTCGTTCACTGGACGTAATCATGCTAAAATTCAGAAATTGATTCCAGGCACACCGGGCCTCGGAATCAAGTGTCGTCTAAAGCCACAGACTTTTAAAATTCCAAAGTATTTAAGAAAAAAAATTTCCCTGAAATTTACGGGTCATTTCATTACTCCTAGCTCAGGGATTTACATCCCAGTAAAGCTACACCATAAACTAGGAAAAAAAATGAGGGTACTTAGCATGCATCTGAGCCTCCCACTCCCATGTGCTATCCTGGAGGTTCCTGTGCTCCCAACGAATGCGCACCAGAGGAATTGATTGTCCATGTAGGACCCGCTCCTGTCGATCCTCGATCTCCACCGGGACCTCTGCAAATGTCACCCCATCATCGATGTCCAGTTCCCCGTGGTGGATGATATGCGTAGGGTCATGCACGTATCTCCTCAGCTGAGATATGTGGAAGACTTCATGCACCCGGTGCAACTGAGGTGGAAGGGCATGGCGGTAAGACACCTCGCGTACCCTACTGAGGACCTAGAATGGTCCGATGAAGCGCGGAGATAACTTGCCGCCCGGGCCAAATCTCCATAATCCACATCGAGGCAAGACCCTTTAGAAAACATGGTCTCCATTCTCAAACTCCAATGGTCTCCGTCTCCTATCATCATAGGACTTATGTCTACTCTGTGCAGTCCTCATCAGCTCCTGGATGATCTGCACCTTCTCTGTCGCAGCTAGAACCATCTCTGGTCCTACGAGTGCAGACTCCCTAGGGTCAGTCCATCGAAGAGGTGATATTCAAGGTCAACCGTATAGTTCCTTGTATTGTGCAATCCTGATGGTGGAGTGGTAGCTGTTGTTGTACTAAATCTCCACCAAGGATTGGTGATCCTCCCCTCTGCGACCAAATTCAAGGACACATGTACAGAGCATGTCCTCGAGTGTCTGAATGGTTCTCTCCATCTGGCCATCTTTCTAAGGGTGAAAGGTAGTGCTTAGGCATAGCTGTGTCCGAAAAGCCCTTATAACCCCTTTCCAAAGCCAGGAAGTAATACGAGTATCTCTATAGGAGAGGATAGATAATGTCACACTATGGAGTCGTACGATATCCTAGAAGTAGAGGCGTCCCAAGATATCTATTGAGCCCTGCTCCCTGATCTGTAGGAAGTGTGCCGACTTGGTGAGTCGGTCGAAAATCACCTAGATAGAGTCGTGTACTCTGGAATTACGTGGGAGCCCCTTCATGAAATCCATGGATATCCCATCCCTCATCCACTCCGGGACCTCTAAGGGTTGTACCATGCCTGCAGGTACCTGGTGCTCTACCTTCACTTTCTGACAAGTGAGGCATCGAGAAACGAACTCTGCTACAACCTTCTTCATACCCGTCCATTAGTGTTGTCATCTGAGGTACTGATACATCTTCTCTACTTTTGGATATACCGCTAGAGGGGAAGTGTGGAACTCCCTCAGCACCTCCTCTTGTAGTGAAACTGGTACCATGGTACGACCCCTAAAGAGGATGATGTGCTCCCCGTCTTTAGAAAATCCATCGGGTGCCAGCCCTGAGGATATCTGAGCAGGTCGTGCCTCACAGTCAATGTCTCCATGTTGTGCCTCTCTAACCTGCTGAAGTAGTGGAGGAGTGACTGTAGATAGGCAGTCTTATCTCTACCCACTATGGATATCTACAAACCGGCTAACTGGTTCGTCACCTCTCTAAGTAGTTGAATGCCAGATCTCCTGCTGAGAGCATCAGCCACAACGTTCCCCTTCCCAGGAGTATAGACAATCTGAAAGTCATAATCCTAGAGGAACTCGAGCCATCTCTATTGTCTCGGGTTCAGGTCGTTCTTTGAGAATATATACATGAGACTCTAATGGTGAGAGTATAGTATAAAGCGCTCTCCCATGAGATAGAACCGCCACATCTTCAGGGCGAAGACCACTGTTGCTAACTCCAGGTCATGTGTAGCGTAGTTCGGCTCGTGCTGCCTCAACTACTGTGAACCGTAAGCAATCACAGCTTTCTCCTGCATCATGACACACCCGAGTCCGGTCCTTGATGCGTCGCAGTAAACAACGTACCCTACACCCTCATCCAGTAGCCTCAAGATGGGCACACTGAGAAATCTCTGCCTCAACTCTTGAAAGCACTGCTAACAACTGTCTGACCACACGAAGGGTTTCCCCTTCTTCGTCAAAGCTATAAGCGGTGCTGCAACTCTGGAGAAGTCCAGCAAAAATCTATGATAGTACCCAACCAGACCTATGAAACTCCGCACCTCTGTCATGCTCCTGGGTGGCAACCAAGAAAGTACTACCTCGATCATCGCGGGATCCACAACAACTCCTTCCTCTGAGATGATGTTCCCCAAGAAGTGAAACTCTCGAAACAAAAACTGGTACTTTGAGAGCCTACCATAAATCTAGTGCTCTCGGAGTGTATCCAGTAAAACCCGCAAGTGGTAGGTGTGCTCCTCCTCAGTAGTCGGGAAAATCAGTATGTCATCAATGAAGACTACAACAAACTGATTGATATAAGGCTGTAAGATGCTGTTCATGAGACTCATGAACACTACTAGAGAGTTGATCATGCCGAAGGGAAAAACCAAGAACTCATAGTGGCTATACCGACACTTGATGGCCATCTTCTTCTCATCCTCTTCTCGAACTCTGAGCTGGTGATAGTGTGACCTGAGGTCTCTCTTCGAAAACCATTGTGCTACCTTGAGCTGATCAAAGAGGTCGTCAATCCTCGGAAGGGGGTACTTGTTCCTCACGGTCACCTGGTTCAGGCAACGATAGTCGAAACAAAATCACATGCTCCCATCTGCCTTCTTGGTGAATAAAATCGGAGAAGCCCAGGGTGAAACACTGGGTCGGATGAATCCTTTTCCCTATAAGTCCTCCAGTTGTACCCGAAGCTGACGAAACTTGGCGGGAGCCATCCGATATGGTGGAGTAGATATCGGTGATTTATCGGTGTAGAGGTCTGTGTAGAAGTGTACATCTCTGTGAGGAGGTAGTTCTGTAACTTTTTCAGGAAAAACATCCGAATACTGATCCACCACAACAGGAAAACTCGGACTCCACACATAAACTGCTCCAAGGATGAGACTAGGCAACTAATGTGTGATCGGCTGCCATCTTCTCTGCGTAAGTCCATCCTGTGCTGTGAGGGTTCCCTTCTCACCGGAGAAGGTAAACCTGGTCCCATCCGTGTGGACACACCGCACTTTGCACCTAATACAATTGATCTGATCATGGACTGTAGATAACCATTCCATACCCAAGATGACATCGTAAGGCCTCGTTGCCGCTACAAGAAGATCCCAGCAGAATCTCTCGCCTCTAAGAGTATTCTCACACTGCCAGCACCAATGCGTAATCGTCGAGTCTGCTCTCGTAGGAGTCTCTAGCCGTAAGGATTGAGCCAACGGCTTCGTCGGAATCTCCAAGATCCGAACAAGGGCAGAGGAAATAAAAGAATGAATCGTACCTGTGTATATAAGAACTTCTTCAAGGGTGGAGTTGACCCAGAAAGTACCTCGAATCATCTCGGGTGCACCGTGGTCGTAAACCTCTGCTGCATAGAGTTGAGTCTGCCTCTGTCCTCCAGCTCCCTGTGGCCGGGGTGGACCTCCTGGGGGTGGTGGTGGTAGAGCCTCGAAGCGTCGTCCACCACCCAATACTCAGCCAGCTCCACTGCCTCGTCCGCCTGCTCCCTATGGACCGCCACAGTCGAACCTCTGCCTCTTCCTAGGAGGTCCCTCCACTATCTGCTTCTCGTCTGCATGGCGGGTCGGGCAGTCACGAGCCATGTGGCCATGCCCGCCGCATGCATTGCACTGCCTACTCCTCGTAAAGATGGCTCTGTCTCATGTGCCCAGCACAACCGAACCTATATCCTGAGGTCTCCCAACTAACGGGCTGGTCCGCTTGGACCCCTGCGACATCTGTCGACCGCTAGCTGTAGAAGACTCTGCTCCGTACCGTACGATGATGTGTCTCACTGCTGGTGGCTACTCGGAAAGAAATCTCTACACTAGAAGGGCCTGCTCCAGCACCCCTTCCTGTGTCGGGACGCTAAGGGGAATCATCGAAGCTCTGATCTCATGCCTCAGTCCTTGCTCAGTGGTCTAGGCCCGGATGAATGGGTCTCGTACGATGTCTGTGGAGTAGCGTGAGAGGTTGGTAAATCTCACCGAGTACTGGGCTACTAACATGCTGCCCTGTTGCAGCTGTAGTAACTCCTAGATGCGCACCGCATGGAGGTTGGATGGAACAATCTCCGAGCACAAGAGGCTCTCAAAGTCCGTCCAACTTATAGATGCCTCGTTGTGAACCTGGAGCATCAGGTTCCACCATCTACCTACTGCTACGTGCAGGAGACTCGCGGGAAGGATCGCCATAAGGTCTAGTGGTGTCCCTACTAATATGAAGACTCTGACGATAGCCTCCATCCAATCCTCGGCTACCTGAGGATCTATCTCTCTGCAGAAACTGGGCGGCCTCTACCGCTGAAACTCGTGCAATGCACTCAGGCGGCATGCACTCTCCAATGCAGGGGATGGTGGTATCAGTGGATAAGTGGGAGTGGTTCCGCTGGTCCCTCCGCTATAATGGAGGCCTGCACCGAGGCCTCGTCACTCGGTGGGGTGCCATCCCACACGTAACTAGGAACCCTAGATGGATACCTTCGTGGGGCCATCCTCAAAAGAAATAGTTGCGCCATGGTAAAAAAATATACCTGGTGATCTGACACAAAGTAATCACAAAGAAAACCTTTAAAGGAAACACACACACAATCAGTGTTTTCATGCACTAAGTCGAAAAATCAGAGGTCAGGGTCCTGGTGTATGGATACGTGAGCCGTTGCACCAACACTGGACTCCCTGGACTGAAAATAACACTCATTAATCTTAGCAATATTGCTTCACAGAAAGGAAGGATCAGAGTCTTGAGTTCTATGGTAGAACCTCCCTCTGAAACCAATTTGTCACGACCCATCCTAAGGGCCCGTGTTGTGACTACACCAAGACCACCTTCCATAGGCCAGGGGATGGCGAATAGAACCAAAGGCGTAAATCCCAAAAAAGGGACGACATTGCCTTTATAATGTAATACACAAAACAGACCACACAATTGAAGTAAGCACTTAGTAAAACTGAGTACAAAAGTATGTGCTGATAAGTAATTGGGACAGTATACAAACTCCACTGAAAGTAAAGTAAAACTGAAGAGAAAGTACATCAGTAGTAATGTAAAATAGCAACACCGTGTCATCCTCTAGAAATCCCACATCAAGGGTGGGTGTAGATAGTCTCCTCAGCTCCTCGGGTCCGGCCGTCTTCTCCATATACGTCCTACCAAGTGGTCCACCTCTGAGTACCGTCTAGCTCCACAAGCCTCCACCTCGATCAGTGTTGTCTGTCATCTATATCCAACTCAACAAAGTGCGGGCATAGCCCGTCCAGGGGTGAGTATACGATACTCAGTAAGGACCCCAAGACCCCCGAAGGTCTCTCAGAATCCACAAAGGGAAAAATACAAGGAAAGGTACTATCACAGAGTATCAACCAACTCTACTTAGATATATGCCCATACATATACATAAGTCATCAATTACAGTCCGTCTCCAACTCTCGAGCTCAAGCACAACCCAGTCCACACAGAAGAACACAACCCAGTCCACACAGGAAGCAAGTCAATCACATCGACGATAAGACTGGAGTCAAGACTCAGCTCACATAGGTATACAACTTCGTATAGCAACAGAGATGATCAGATGTATCCACGGATTCATCTAAGCTGTCGGACCCATAGGGGATACAAGACCAGCTAAGCTGTCAGACCCACACAGGATACAAGACCAGCTACTCTGCCAGACCCACACAAGATACAAGTATAGAGGTCAATACTGCTGGACCCACATAGGATACAAGAACATTAGTCATCACCAACAAACCCATGGAGGATTCCAATACGGTAGTCGCCGCTGTCGAACCCACGGAGGATTCCAGTACAGAATTCGACGCAGTCGCAGCCAACTCTAGGGTTCCCGCACACATCATGCTCAATTCCGGAAGGGTCCGATCCTCAAGAAAAAGAGTCGATACATCAACTGTCAAGAATTCTATATTTGATGTATCCCAAAGTTCTTTCTCGTCAAAATAAACCCAACTCAACAGACGGTACGTCAATAGGACGCCCGGTCTGAGAGTTATTGGCTTTTCTGTTCGAGGGGCCCGGTTGGTTTTTAAGTTAGAAACAACCCGACCGTACTCTAGCTATGTCCAAACCTCAAGTGGAGTAATCCAAAAGAACCTTCTCATAAAGAGGGATTCAACTCCGTTGACGGCATGTCAAATAGACGTCTGATCCTTAAGTTTTAAGCGTTTCCACTCCAAGGGCCGGTTTGGTTTTGAGGTTGAACCAACCCGGACATACCTAAACATTTCTGAAAACATGATTATAATATATCCAAATGACCGTTTTGATCAAAGTATTCCTACGGAACTAACGGTTCATCGAACAGAGGTTAGTAGCTTAAGTTATGGGGAAAAGACCGAAAAACGGTCTGAAGTGGGGGGGGGGGTCTGGGTCTGGGCCGACCCGGCCCAACCCCCCTAGGTCGGCCCGAACTAGGTCCGGGTCCTGCCTGGTAGGGCACGACCCGGCCCGACGGGGCGCGGCCCGATCTACATGACCCACCCTGGCCCAGCCGCGGGGGGGTGTGAGGGCTCGGCCGTTTGGCCGTGTGGGGGGGAACGACCCCTGTTTTCCGCGAACACGGCACCAGGGTGGAACCGCTGGTCAACCTGGATCCCACGTAGCCGCAAGATCCTCCTCCCTCATCGCCACTGTCGATGCCGTGGCGAACTTCTGCCGACGGCGTGCCTGGGCGCTGCCGCCTCCAGGCGGCCAGCCGGTGTCGGCCATTGGCAACGCCGCGCAAGTGACCCGCACCTCTGTGGTACTCCGCGGGCCCCTAGAGTCATTCTGGTGGTCCATTTTTTCTCCTGTCTATGCCTGTGGTCATCTCGGCACCCGAGCTCCACTGCAAAGGCTACTATTTTCCATTGTGGTCCCATTTTGTCATCACTAATCACCCTGTGCTTCAAGAACTAAATAGTGGTGGGTTTAAGCTTTTTCGTTAACCTGCACCCACCGCTTTAGAGGTTCAAATCGTCGCCCAAAAATTTAAATACCAAGTACGAGGGTATACTTCTCATAAATGAAAAATATAAAAATTTTCCCCTACCTCAACAATTGATCTCGAACGTCGGTGTCGCGGGGAAAGGGATCGTAGGTGACGTCGGAGTGTGCCGAGGAGGAATTGGCGTCTCCTCTCTTATCACAGAGAAGAAAATTGCTGGCGGATCATCGTTCTTCGAGGAACCGATGTTCTTCGTTGTTCTTCATCGGAAGCCGGCGTTCTTCGAAAATCTCAAGAGCTCTCCGGATCTTCCTTCGCACAAAAAAATCTCTCCCCAAAAATAAAATAATAGGCTCCTCCTATTATTTTATTACACACTCAAAGTAACTTCCCAAAATTCAAATCACCACATTTAATAAATGTGTTGACAATTGATTAAAGGAATGGAGTGGAAAGGTCCCCATTAATTAAACACATTGGAAAATAATTAATATGGAGGGTTTGCCAAAATTAATGAGGGGGTTTTAAAGAGTTAGAGGGAAATTGACTGGTTGGGGATCGTGTGGGCCCCACCTCTCTAACATCCAACTTTGGGTAGTTTGGTGGCTGTGGGTCCCACCCTTAACTACCCAAGGGAGGAATTAACCACCCCAGATATAAAATAAAAATGTACAATAATTTTATTTAATTCTCATGTAAACCCCAAATTATAACTTCAAACCCACATAAAACGCAACTATGGTAAATGTTCCTTTAAGAAATTTTTGGCACTGCTAGTTCAACGGTGCCCTCAGATTTCAATTCCGGGCACCGGTTCAAAAGATAGAAAAACCCGCTCCTTCGTTCACTTAACATACCCGTGCTAAACTTTGGAAATTGATTCTGGGTAAACCAGGCCTTGGAATCAAGTGTCTTCAGAAGGCACTGACTTGTAAAATTCCAAAGTATTTAAGAAAAAAAATTCTCTGAAATTTCCAGGACTTTACAGTCAATAGGTGAAGGCTAATATAAAACATAAAATAAGATTCACGAAGCCTCTACATATTCAAACATGGAAATGGGATTCCATCACCCAGTATTTTGTAACTAGATTACCCAAAACTCTAAGAATGACTGATGCAATATGGGTAATTGTTTTTTGAAATATGAAATTTCCAAATTTCCTCAATATAAGGGATGATTTTCCACTGGATAACCTTAGATGAATTTATATCAATGATGTTTTGAGACATCATGGAAAACCTCTCTCAATTGTGTCTAATCATGATCCATGATTTACATCGAAATTTTAGAAATGTCTTCAGAAATATTTGGACACTGAGCATCATTTGAGTAATGCTTATCACCCCCAAACTAACGGGTAGTCTGAAAGGATGATCCAAACAATTGAAGATATGTTGATATCATGATTTCACAGATTTCATGGTATGTGGGATCAATATTTACCTCTAGAGGAGTTTTCCTACAATAATAGTTCTTATTCCAGTATTCAAATGGAACCATATGAATCATTGTATGAAAAGAGACGTCATAAACAAATATGATAGGATGATGTTGATGAAGAATATATTATGGTTCCAGAGCTTGTTGAGGAAAAAAATCAATCGTAAAGTCTATTGAAACCCAAATCAATGGATCTTGATGTATTAAAAATATATATACTGATAAACGATGGAAGGATTTGAATTTTCAAGAGGAAGATCATGTTTTTTTTTGAAAGTATCTCCATTGAAGGGTGTTATACGATTTGAAATGAAAGGGAAAATGATCCCCAGGTACAATGTCCCTTTTGAAATTATAAAGTCAATTTGAGCTATGGATTATCATTTAGAAATACCTACTATCCTTTCTAAGGTAATCAATGTGATCAATGTCTCACTATTGAGAGTGTATATGCCTAAACCAATGCATGTCCTCACATCTGAAGGTATAGAGTTGGAACCTAACATATCATACATTAAAGAGCCTATTCGGATTCTAGACACTAAATAACATGTGTTGAGTAATCCGTTGACTCTTTTGGTAAAGGTACTTTTGAAAAATAATTATATTGAAGAGGAAATGTGGGATCCTAAGGAACGTATGATGATTACATACCCAAATGGTTTTGTAAGGTGATATTTTGGTAATTTCGAGGAGAAAACGTTTTAATGGGGTAAGAATGTGACACCATAAGGTTTAAAAACACATTTATTATATAATGCATTAAAAAGTGAGTCTATGTAAAACAAACACTTTGAAATTTATTTAAGATAGTAATAAACATGCCATTAGATATAATTTTCACACTTCTGTGGTTTGAATTTTGAAAAATGGAAATACACAATTTCAATCAGTAAGATATTTAGAGTCTAATAGGATCAACATAAATTTTTGGTGAATAGTAAATTTCCTTTATGAATAGTAACGTACCCTTATGAGTAGTAATTTACCATATAGAATAGTAACCTTCTCACCATGTAAATGGGATTGAATATTTCAATAATTTATAATTAAGTGTTAATATTTGTTTGAGTAAGAAATAATTAATTGAAATTTTAAATTAATAAATTTATTTAAAATAAAATTTATTCTCATAAAATCTATTCTTAAATAGATATTTTATTTTTCTATGAATTTAGGAATATTTTAGGGGACATAAGTAATTTTTTTAATGTATTATATATTCATTTTTGAATTTAAAATATGTGCTTTTCATGTAAATAATGACTTTATAAATAAAATTAAATTTCTATTAAATAGAAAATTATTTTGTGAAAATTGACTTTATTTTTGAATTATACATGTCGAAAAATGGTTAGGATTATTATTTTTCTATTTTTTTGAAATACTTGAATTTTGTGAATAGTTAAATTTAATAATTTAAAAAATATGATAAATAAATGAGTTTCTACATCTTGCTAGAGTCATGGCTGATGTAAATGACCATTTTATCTAACTCACAAGACATTATTACTATATTTAGTCATAATAATCAAGACTATTAGTAATCTTGATCCAAAATAATAAAATAATTATTCATATAATAAAAAACCCTTCTCTCCACCACTATAAAAACAACCATCACTCCCACATCTCTTCACACTTCTCAAACCTTTATCCTTATCTAAATTTTACTAAAATATCATCCCAAGATCATATCCACATATATCATCCCTTATTCTTTTCAAAAGGAGAAATTCACTTCCCTAAGGAGGATCTCAAGGAAGATAATTTCAAGAGGTAAATTCCTCTATTCCATTCTTTTGTTTTCTTTCAAGTTCCATTCTTCCTTTTTATTTTATCACCTGCATTCCAATAAATTTTATGATAACTCCAGTACCTTATAGGTACTGTAATGTTTTTATGATAATGTAATAATTTCTCATCATCTCTATTTTCTTCTCCTTTTAGACTAGAAATGAAAATACCATCTGATAATGGTTAATTGATCACATTAAAGGATGATGGGTTTTCAACTTCTTTTACCATATTCAATTATAGTAATGAAACCATTAATATGGTTTTAAAATACCATAGTATATGTTATATAAACTATTCAATGATCTGGAATCATGTTTTACACATGTTATTAATTTATAGAACAAAATCACTTCATGGAGATCGAAAACCTACAAATTAATCCAAGCGTTTATCATTAAAATTCCATCTAATGATTCATCCCTAACAAAAGTTACCGAATGACTTATATGACAATTTAACCTTATTTTACAACATTAATAACATGTATCATCAATTATTTAATTCAAATCTATTTTTACATTAACTTCCGTACAAGTGAACTGATCTTGAAAACTAATGAAACGAGTACTCACAAATGATGATATTAAACCTCTTAACCAATAAAAACAACCATAAATTTTAATAAATAAAATAAATGTCTAACAGGTTATGAATAAAGATATTAATAATTCTAATATCAAATTACACGACCATAAGTTCATTAGCAGAACATGTTCAGACATAAGGTATGGGTTTTCTACCCGAACCTCCATTTTCTTTCAGGTTACCCTATGTCTCTCTTAATCTATAATTTTTATTCTTATTTAATCCTCAAATTTTTTTCTGAATTCTCTATATATGTTTACCAATTATAATCCTTATTTATTTTATGGTTAGTTAGTTGTTTTAAAATAATATTTCAAAATTATTCCAGAAATACTTGCACGATTCAAGGGAACTTCTCAAATTCTTACATGTGTTAGAGTACACTCTATAATATATTTTTTCCACCATTATTTTTCTAAAATCACATATTTTATTATGAAGAATTTACAATAATTCATTTTGGGTTTTATGAAATTATTTTTCCAATTGAACTCTACATTTTAAATTAAAAGAGTATTTGTAGTAGGAATTACATGATGATTTTATATGAATATTTTCATCTATTTCAACAATCTGAAGGATTAATATGTTTAATTGGGATTAATAATTTATGATTTCATATAACATATTTTATTAAATGTATTAAGATTAGTTTTACTATTGATGTGATATCTAGAAATAATTCACCATATTACTTTGAAAGATTAGTGTTCATATTTATTGATTGGGGAATGTTATTTAAATTTCATTTTTAGTTTCAATATGAATGTATATGTTGTTTACGTTTAACCCGGTGGAATGCATTGGTCTTATTACATGTTGTTTGGGGCCCAATCTATCCCAACGATGCATCGGTAGGTCTCATGAGAAAAAATATACATAGATTGGGAAGAGGCCTTTACCATTTTCTGATATGGTTTTTGTTGAGGCCTTAATCATTTTTAGATGTCTTGGAAGAGTCATTGAAATTATATTTCAGAATATCTGGCATTATTCATTACCTTGTTATGAAAATAGAGATTTATACTCCATGTGATTATTCAACTAGTAGAATGTCCATGGAAATTTTTATGGAATTATTTAATCAGTTTTTATTCCGTCCATATTATGCTCACATATATTATTAAAGGCTTGCAATTAAGTTATTCATCATGCCTATAATTTATATTTTTCTTCACTGTATTATTCACCCTTAATGAGAATCTGATCTCACCCTTTTACATGTTTTATTTTTCGAGTGGTGTGAAGAAGTATAATATGAATGACATCAAAGAACAATCTATGAGATTCTGGGTGATTCAAAAGAAGATTTAATATTGCATTTCCATTTAAGATTTAATGTTTAACTAATGTATGTATATGATTATCAAAAAACACAAAACTAATTGGTCCTTCATGATGAATATTCATTGTTTATATGCTAATGTATCATTTTAAGGAATCACCTCTAGGAAACTTGGGTTGGGTCCTTACATCTACCTCTTGTAAAATGAAATTTTCCCCCAAAATTGATTTGGGTCACAAAACATTTAATACACGAGATTCAATTACATATAAACACACATCATAGAAATTAAAAGTAAAATATTCTTTAAAAAGGTAATGTTTGAAACTAAACAGTTACCCAATGTAACTCATAACCTGGTTTCCACATAGGATAACATAGGTGAAAGTGAAAACATTGACAAATAAGAGAAAACTAACTATCAAGTTCTAATGGAGAGTGATAGATAATATGATCTTTATAAATTTAACCATCACAAAACCAATAATATGTGTTGATCTATGGCACCACATGATTCATTGGAAATGATGTTACTTGGATAACATTTCTTATTTCAAGATACATTAGCAAAAGATTAATAATTTTCACAAGAAGATATATTTTCTTGATTTCATTCCATTTCATCCATTGTTTGTAATAATATTTCATATCTAATATTCATAGTTCCTCTTAAGGTGAAATATTAATATATAAAACATCATTTATGGGTCATCCTGAAATTATTCATAAATGGTTATCCTTATAACCCTTTAAAGATTCAAAATTTATAAAGAAGGTTACTAAATTTATCAAAACCAACTTACCATTAATACCCAGAATATTATTATGAATCTCTAGACTTCAACATAAAAACAAGTGAATTCCTTCATCATGTATTATCTTAAAACATGGTAATAACATGAATAAATGTAAAACCATTTTTAATACACACACGGTTCTTCATTCATTTTGTAATATATTTTCTTATAAAATTTTTTTATTGGAATATTGTGTTCATCCTTGAATCAATAGAATATGTGATTTCATTATTTTAGAATCTAGGTAGATAATTAAATGAAATTTCACAAATGTATGAACATTAATATTTTCATAGAGTTTATTCATAAACAATTAATCATTTAATTCCCAAATTCGGAATTAATGATAAGTATTCCCTAATTATCATGGTCCACTTCATCCATTATGATATTATATAATTCCCCAATATTATTTTTTCCTCGAATATTTTCATGGCCTATCATCCACATTAGTCCTCGGATTGGGAGTGCTTTTATCATAATTCCTTAACTCTTTACTATTGAAACATTGATGTGTGGATGGTGTATTTTCTAGTTATTTTTCATTATTTGAATCATTATATATCTTCTTATTATCACTTCAATATTACGATACTCTATGAGCATCCATTCAATACTTGTAACACTCTCTTGTCCCTTTCAAGCATTTACCTAAGTGTTTCTTCCCACATTACTATCATAAAAATACCTACAATTTCATTGCACCATTTACATTTTCATGAGTCTTGATCTTCATTTTCTTATCAAAACTGGAGGAATGGTGGGAATATTCCATTTCTAATTCTTCCATTAGTTAACATCAAATGAATTATTCATATCTACTAATGTCTCTTGAATCCAAGACCTTCTATGACATTATTTCAGGACACTAAAGAGTCGATCATTTTTTATTTCAAGGAATATGAATAACCCAGAAGAAAACCTTCAATATATTGTTTAATTATATTCATGGGTATGAATAAATTCATCATATTTTTTCTTATTCTCATGGAATTACATCTCCATATTCTTCCCGATAATAATAGTGAATTAATTACTAAAATATATCCCCTTAAACTCTTCCCATTCCCTAGATTCAATTTATTATTGTTCACACTTTTTCTTAATAAGAGTCCACCACTAATTAACATCACCTTCCAAATGTTAAACAACAAAAATATCTTTTCCAATATCTAAATATTAATCAATATATAAGTAATTTTTATTAGTACTAATACATTTATAAATAAATAGTGGATCATTAAAACCACTAAAATAAGGTGGACATATCCTCCTGATGGACTTGAAAGAATGGTATTTCATCAAATGATCGTTTGGATGATTAATATGATTCATATATTGAGAATTGTTTTTTGATCATATCAAAATTATTTTTCATTATAGCTTCCATATAATTTGGTATCATTGGAGTAAAATAATTTAATTGTCCCTCGCACTCACGATTAATAAAAATAATTCAGGTTCTATAAATCATCGAAAAACAAGTGTAGTGTGAGAAACACAACTCATTTTGGGGGACCAAATAATAATGAAAAATAACATATAGTATGTTATTTTGATGCATTCAAAGCTTTGTATTTCATGGTCACAATGACTTGTTTTTCCTGACCCACATTCCCACTTTCCAGGGGCGGAAGGCCTCTACCACAAATGATGGTGATGTTTGATCCTTGATTGAAATTATATGATGATATATCAGTTCCTCCTTCCATGTACTCACCCTTAGAACTCATCACATTGTCTGGGTATCCATCTTATATTTGAGATGTGATAATTAAATTCGTTCTGAATTCCATCTCTTTGTGGATTCTAGTTAATTATGTTGCTTTTGTCTTGATAGGGCAATAACCTTTCATTGGAGAATATGGTAACATCAGGAATGTCTGGGAATATCTTGATGCTGGGTGCATTGTTCACCTATAATATTCATTCTAGGAGTTAATATCACGGGTTCATCATAGGTGTGGAACCCAAGGCATCTCATTTCGATCATGAGGTATCTCATGTCGAAGGCACATATCTTCCCAGACATTCACCTTATGAATCCCATGATTATCTTGAGAAATTTGATGCCATATGAACATATCTAACAAGCCTTTAACCACATTAATTGCATATTTTTCATTAGGTATGTGTTTGGGGTCACAATTTTAACATATTTTAGAGAAGGAGTTGATTTATTAGAAAGCCCGATGGAGGAGGATCAAGGAGGTGCATCCCTATAAGGGAGAACCAAAATGGGTTACCGATGGATAAGTTGGAATTCCCCATGGAGTGGATCCAAGGTTTAACATAATATAAATATGGATGATTGGGATGAGTTGTGGATATTCATAAATAAGGTACATCCCTAGGAGGGAAACATTCATATGGTTTACAAACATATGGAATATAACACCCAATGGAGGTAGATCCAGGTTTTGTTCCCCATAAAGGGAATATGTCACACCATAAAGTTTGATCAGAATATTATACGAGAGAAGACTAGGGAGGTGATCCCATAGGAGAGGTAACCATGGTTTACTTTTTTCCTATATTTAAAATCATAGAGTCTTCATACATACCATTTTTAGAAGATAGGGATAAAAAACCATGTAGTATAATGATATGGTGTGGGGATTACTAATGTGATCTACCCATCACAATATGATATCTCTTGGTTTGATAGTGTGGGGATTAGGGAATGTAAAATCCTTGGTGCCGCTAGGATCATTTATTATGTGAAATGGATTACACATAGGAGCTTCCTATGTGGGTGGCATGATCTAACTAGGATATAGAGTCCTAGGTAAAAACCAAGATGGAGTTGGGAGAAGTGTTGGGAGGAATGGATTGAATTGATGGTGTGCTTGGTCTAGACCTTAGAGAGGAACCCTATGTATCTCATTTAGTTGGGAATTTAATCCCAAATAGTTCATACAGGGGTATTAGGTAGTACACATTAAAAGGAGTCCCATTTGGATGGAGCAAATAAATGGATTCTTCCAATTTGGGAGTACATGGTTGGGGATTACTAGAGGAGGGATTTCCACAGGTGGAGACCCGTGATTACTCCTTGAGGAATTCCCATGGTAGTGGAGCATGTTGTTGGGGCTTATGTAAGGATGCCACCTATATACCTCAAAGGACTAGAAATGATGTTAATTGGGATTATGTGTGGAAGTATCCTTGTATCTTCTATGGAGTAGCAATGATTTGAATGGGGATTATGTGTAGAAGTTTCCCAAATTTTGTTATGGGATGCCAATGACATAAATGGTGTTTTTGCGCGGAATCATCCTGGGAGCCACTATGGAGTGACAATGATTTGAATGGTGTTTTTTAGTGGAAGCCTTCCATGTCGTACTAAGAGAAATGATGATGTGTATGGGGAATATGTGTTGGAGTGGTCTAAGTGGTGCTAGGAGTAGCGAAGATGTTGTCAGGGATTACATGCAATACTGAGCCATTTTCTGATAGGATAAGTGATTATGTGTTTAGGTATTATGTGCATTTTTTTACCCTTGTGATTCTAAGAGAAATGATGATGTGGTTGTTCTTAAATGTAGGAGCATCCCATGTGTTATAAGGAGGAGCGATGATGTATATTGGGATTACGTGTAGAATTGGTCCATGTGATGATGGGTGCAATGATGATGTGGTTATAGGTTATGTATAGGGGTTTCCCATGCGTTATTAGATGTAGCACTAATGTGGTCGAGAATTACACATAGGAGAGGACAATGTGATTCTTGGAGAATTGATGATGTTGTAGGGGGCTTACTCATAGGAGTGGCCCGTTAAATCTTCCTCATGTAAGGTCATGAAGAAATCCCCTGTAAATGTTATAGGGTATAATGAAAATTTCATGTCATGTGAAAGGAAATAATAAGTGGAGTTTATGCATTGAGAAACCCATAGAGGCTTCCTCATATAAAATCATATGGTAATCTTAGGAATATCTCCAAAGTCATCTCATGTTTTTCATAAGAGGTATCCAATTCTTGAATGATAGGGTATTCTACATTTTAAAGTCATACAGTGAGGATTATTGATTGTATTCTCATGATAATGGTAAGGGGCATATTATGATTGATGCATAAGTCATCCAACGAAAAATGATAGGGTATGCTATAGTTTTGAGTCATTTAGTGTGGACTATGGAAGATATTATCTTTCTAATGGTGTGAGGAATCTTATGCTTGACACATAAGTCATCCTTATCATAAATGACAGGGTTTTATTCTATTTAATGTCTTCCAGTGAGGACTATTAGGTGGAAGAAACTAATTAATAGTTTGAGTGGGACTTAGGAAAGGGTGGACCATTTTAGTTTTACCTAGAATATGAGTCAGATGATATGGGTTTGAGGAGTTGTTGGAAGAATTGTTTGACTCAGAATACTCAGGGATCTATTTGAGAAATCTCAACTCAGGACAAGAGAAAAGGGTCCAAGAGGAGTCGGTAAAGTCAAGAAATATTAGGCGGAGAAGAGAAGTATCATGAATTATTGTACTTTAGGGGTCTAAATTGGATCTATACAATGGTGAAACCCAAAATTTCATTTAACCAACTAGAAAAGTTCTTGTTCTAACTAAAAAATTTTAATGGGGGTCAATGATGGTATCGAACGGATGAGGCTGAAGGCCTAGGACCACATCCCAACACTGATTGTGACCTAGGGTATGGGGGAACATTCCCCTTGATATAGGCTAGGGGGTGTGTTTCTGAACACCTTTTTTGTAATATGGGTGGTATGTAGGGTTAGGTGTGCACAAAAGTGGAGTCTTTGCACTTAGCCAACATGGGTTAAAAGAAATTGGGGGAGGTGTAACAACCAAGGTATTTATAGAATAATAATTTCTCATATCTATTCATATTTATGAATAAGATATAAATTTTATGTTAAATAGGACACTTTTTTCAATATCATAGTCAACACACAACCCAGGTATCTTTGAAATCTTATGTTGCACACAACATTGAGTTATACCGAATAATAATAAAATAATAATATTATTCTATATTGTAGTTAAAATAAAACTATTGTAATTCTAGAAATGAACATAACTAACTACAATATTATTACACGTGTTTATTAAATGTCTTTACATTTATCAAATAGATTTTAATGTCTTAAGATATTAAGGAATTCAATTTTAGGCATGATATACTCTAATATTTTTTAAAAGGTCATTTTCCACCTTTTGATGGCAAACCCTTTTTAAACCTAGTGTTTGTCACATTTATTTGTTAAATTTGAAAAAATAATCTTCTTCTTTAGAAGTGGGACATAAAAATTTACGTTGGGTAAATTTTTTGTCTTTTTATGATAAAGGTCATTTTTTTAATGAATAGTGAAAAAATACTGCATTTTATGTCAAAATTATCTTTTAATATAATTTATTTAAATTATTAGATTGTATTTTTAATTATTTTTAATGGTTATTAGATTATATTTTTATCATTCAATAAACATTTGTTCATTGGAAGTAATTTCACTTTTAAATTGGACATAAACACATGCCAATATTTTGGTAGTTTTATTTCTTAAAAACAACCTTTCTGGTTTTGACAATAAGAATTAATTTTAAATTAATTAGTACAATTTCTATGTTTTTAATTTGGTAAAATAGACATCATTTCTGAATTCAGAGTATCAAAAATATCTTAGGGTGAATTTTTGTTATTTTTCTAAACACTTTCACTTTTTGATGAATAGTGAAAAATTTTGCATAGTAGTTAAAAACCATATTTTTAATTTAAATGTAATTTTACCACTTCAATGAATTTAATTTCAAAAATTCAATATATATGGTTGGAATCAGGGTGAAAAATGTAGTCTAAATGGTTCAATGTAATATTATGAAGAATAGTAAAATTTGAATGTTTTTTACCGCGATTAAAGGTAAATAGGATAATTCAAGGTAAAAATTAAATTATAATAGTATAAAATTATCTTAACACATGTCCTAACCATATTTTATGAGTCATGGCCGACTAAAAAAATACATGGGTGAAACATTTGTCCTTTGAAAGCCACTTGGGTAAGATATTGACCTTAATAACCTTCTATTTAATGTAAAAAATAAAAATAACATAAACTTGAATCTTATTACATAACCTATTTTAATGTGGGTTTATATAATTGATATTTCTGAATCTAAATATTCATTATAAAGATAAAAAAAAATTCATACATCATGGTATATTATTTATAAATTTTATACATAAAAAAATAAATTTATTTTTGACACAATGGTGATGTAGTTACTATCTTGTTAATGAAATATTTAAATAAATTATATTATAAATGTTAAAATAAAATTATTTTGAAACATTTTAGGTCATAAACTAATTCTATGGATCAATATGATATATTATATTTTATATAAATCATTTTATTCCAATGAATAAAGTTGTAATCTGTTTAAGAAAATTCAATTACAAAATAGTGTCAGAATTTGCATAAATGAGTTTAAAAAAACATTATTTTTAAAATTATATGATAATAATAAAACAAATATTAGAAAAAATGACTTAAATAATGTTATAAATATCATTAATAAACCACTTCATGTTCGTTTGTAATTTTATAGTATGTATATTAACCATATAATATGAATATACTAGAAGACATTGTAAAAGGAAAATTGGTTAACAAAAGGTTAATGATAATAGATAAGGATAATTTTATGACCAAAAATTTATAGAACCTATTTTATGAGAGTATTTCGATCCATCCTCATCTTATTTCAGTCTTAAATAACTTTTGAGCCTTTAGAAACCGTAAATAAAATTATAATAAAATAATATTTCTAGACTCTTCTAAATAGTACCTCCTCCCTCTTATAAAAGGGCTTCACTATAAACCTTTTAATAACTCCTCTCAAGACTCTTTTCTTGTCCACCATATTTTCAAATAGTCTACCAACATCACTCTATTCCTCCTATAAGCCTTAATATATGAATAAAGCTCTTTAGGAAAGCATTTGGTTCAATCTAATGGTTGTTACCCGATTTAGCGGTAACGTCTTTTCTCAAGTTATATTCTTTTATTTTACATATTCACTCCATATTTTGTTTTATAATTTTATTACATAACAAAAATAGTATCCTCGTTATACTACGATTTTTTAGAATTATTAAAACTACACTTACACACATGTCCATCTAATGGATACAAACATACTGTTTCTGTGTACGGCGAACTACTGCATCACGAAACGATTATTGTTCAATATTCCTCCACCATCTCTCATAGTGTCCATTATTAAGGATTTATTATTATATATTATATATATGATATTTATTTTATCTCTATAATTATGTAATTCTATTTTCAAACATACCTTTATGCTTTTCATTTTGTATATATATGATAATTTTATTAGAGGAATTGCGGACTACCGCCCCCAAAAAGTGATATGAATCATTAATGCCATACATGGAATATATAAAGGATGATATTAGTGAACTTATGAAACATATATAAAATATTATATTGCACTAAAATTATAATATCCCTATGTACCATTTAGTTTTCATTTCATCAAATATGAAAATGAAATGAAATTGGCATTCATGTGTACGTACAAGTTACTGTCTCCATGAACAATGCATTAAATTTCATATAAAAAAATGTTATATAATGGATATATATGATATATATGATATCTAAATCATTAATATAATTCTAGAGACAATATAATTTTGACCACATGGACAATTTGTAATTATAACAAGTACATTTTTGACTCATGTACCGAGCATTGATAAACAACCGATATGAACTTGAATAATTATATGATTTTTTATTTCTAGGTAATAAATGATTTAAAAGGAATAATAAAATTTAATAGAGTTCTGGAGAAAGAAGAAATTAACTTCAGTTTATTATCCCAGAATAAAAAACAACATAAGTGATGATTTATACACAAGGTAAGGGAACATTTCATCCTCCTCTTTTAGTCAAAGTCTTCTTTTATGTTATGTCTTTTAAATTTCTATTTTCCTATGCTGGGATATGTTCTTGTATATCCTTATCACTGAAAATTTTATGTCCAATTGTGGAGAGACCCTTTCCTCTCTCAACAACTCATTTTGTGATTTTTTTAAGTAGCGCTGTTAGGCTGCCGAATTTTCATAAGGGACTTAATCTCAATCTCCTTTCATTGAGGAATATTTTTATTTATACACAAATGTCCTTCATACAGTTTATTAACCCCTTTTACATTTCATTTCATTCAAAGGGAATATTTTTCTACTAACTAGTATACTAAACGAAAAAGGGAATGTTTATTTTTTATGTATGCGGTGAAGACGACCTTTCTGCCACCACATGCATTATTTGAAATTTTTCTTCCTAAACAAATCGTAATGTTTTTTAAAGGGGAAAATACCATATATACTTATTACTTATTTTGGTATGGAAAATGGTTTTGAGAAAGTATTGATTATGTCAATAACTAGAAATGTTATATTGTGATTGGAATGTGGAAATGGTATCTTTCCTTTATGTTTGTTTAAAGTGTTATGATTACATTATAGTTATTGGGCGTTGTTTTCATATACAAGTCGTTCCGTGATAAACCTCGAGAAGGTGAGGCCGAGATATCTCTATAATGCATTGTCTAATGTGAAAGAGGTAAAAGTTAATGTTTCTCTAAATAGATTGAAAAAATATATTATGATGGATATTCCAAATATAACTCGCTAGGTTGATGTGAAAGCTATAATGTAAGTATGTTATTGATGCCACAAGTAACCTTTATGATTTATGTTTTCTATGTGTTATTCATAAATCTTATTATTTTTTTGAGTTATGTTAAAGAGATTATATTTTATGATTTAAAATAATGATTTCATTGATTTATATATATTCATGGACTAATGTTTTATTTATTTATTTTATAACTGTTACTGAGATTTTAATTCCCACCCCATGTTTTTGAAATGTTTTTCATAGGGTATATGGATGGGTAAGAGAAAGGAAGTATTCCTGAAGAATTATATCAAGAAAATAACTCTTGTTTTATATATGGAGTTTTTTTTGATAAAAAAATTGGATATAGTATAAGTGTCTAATTGGTATTTTTTGAGATTTAATGTAATAGTTATGGCCTAATTCTCTAAAACTGTAAACCTAAAAATATCCTCAATGTGAATTTTCCACTAAAATAAAAATTACATAATGATTAAGGTCGGTGCCTTATAAGAGTATTACAAAACTGTGGGCCCAATAGAGTGAGGATCTATAAAAAAAATTTCATTCAAGATCTATACCTTGAGGCTTCTATGATATTGTGATGTTATGTAGGTTCATCCTTACGCATAGCAGAGCAGTTGTTCGACCTCCAGAGCATCACCCAGAAGATTGTGGGGGGGGGGGGTACAACAACATATAGATGAAATATTCAGCTGTTTCGTAGAATATGTCAGTCATTAAAGAGTTATCCTGTCCATATTCTTCCTTTGACATGGAGGATGTGCACGTAAGGGGCTAGTTGAATCCTATGTGTGATTGGTTGCTCACGAGATTATATTTATTCTTGAAAATTTTTATTATTGTGTGCATGACTTACTTTTTTGTGCACATGACTTGGGAAGACATCTGGACTGAGGGGAAATTGATGAAATTCTTGTCACCTTTTGTACATACCTCACTTGAGTGACCACAAATATCCTGTACACACTTTTTTAAATCATGCACTCACTTCCATACACTACCCTAGAATATCCCTGGATAGCCATTTTTTGTAGTTTGATATCAAATGGAGATATATTAAAATAATTAACTCTGTTCAGGGTCTACGACTAGTGAAATAAAAGTCTAAAGAACAAGATATAATTTTGAATCAGGTTCCATAGTGTTTTGCACATCCATGGATGTGTTTTTTCCTGTTCCAATAATATATCTAAATCATGACCCATTATTTCTAATCATTGAAGCCTTATGTTTACCGTAGTCTATTCATAGTCATCATATATATGACTCCTTCATGATAATGTATAAATATTGTTCAAATTATCAAATCATATCCCCTCGGTGTATCAAACCATGGGTTTAGCAAGGCGTGTTGTCTTGCACCAATTCCTAATCAATTCTATCTCAATAAGGGTTTTAGGGCTATTAACCCAAGGTAAATTTGTTCCATAACCAAATACAATTATAGAATCTATTTAGGGATATGTTTCTATGAAACCAATCACTCTATAATTGGAAACAATTCCACAAATTTTTTTTAAACCATGACTCACAAGTAGAGTTATCTTTAGACACATCTTTAGACAGATCCTAAGAAATATCGATAATTATCTAACTAATTTCCGATCATCATAATTTCCATAGTTCAATTTTTTTTCCTATGATAGAAACTATAATGACCTAGTCATTTAATACATGTATATTATATCATTTAAGACTATTATTAATTACATTAAATAAAGACTTTCTTGATGACTGTAATAATTTATTACCTTTGGAAAATCGAAAAACATTCTTATAATTTGGTGAAAGATATTATAAAATACCAATAATGAAATTATCATTTAGTAACCTAGTAAAAACCTTTTTTCATAATCTGGGGAAAGAAAACATAATAAGGGTGGGGATCATATGCTGAGTTAGGGTAATCATACGAGATATATAAGCATAACATTAGCATAAGGGTATGAGAAAATGGGAATAATTTTTTGAAAGAAAATCATACCTATCAAATATCATAATGTTGAATAATATAATTAAATATTAGAAGATCAAAGATATTAATCATTAGATAATAAATGTAAATGATCCATGAGAGTATGACAATTTAAGAAAACATGTAATTTGTGGCATACAGATAATATTAGAAAATTATATGTTAATGTTACCTACTATGATTTTCTTAACATGTTAAGATTAAGATAATAACCCTTTTATATTCATTGGGATTGGGATGACATAATTTGAAACCTATTTGTTGAGCCCTCTGGAAGATTGTTTATTTCATGTCTATGATTGATGTTTTAATAATCACAAATCATCACATACCATTAATGCTTAATCTGGTTTGATTTCTCATAAACTTAATTACAATCTGTAAATGAATCTGTTATCATGTTTTTGTCTATGCTTATTGACTTACAAAGTATTTTGGAAGTCTTCTGGATTCAACAAACATCGGATGCACCGATCCAATATCAACAAACATCGGAAGCACCGATCCAATATCAACAGACATCGGAAGCACCAATCCAATATCAACAGACATCGGAAGCACCGATTCAATATCAACAAACATCAGAAGCACCGATCCAATATCAAAGGACAACGGTCGCACCGATCTGATATCAAACTGACTCACCGATCAAATGACAGACCGATGCTGATCAAACTGACTCACCGATCATATGACATACCGATGCTGATCAAATGACTCACCGATGCAAAATGACTCACCGATGCAGAATGACTCACCGATGCAAATGACTCACCGATGCTGATCTATCTGAGTCACCGATCATTACTCACTAATGCTGATGACCTACCGATCACTTGATTCTTCAATAGTCATAAACAACTGTTTGAATTTCTTTATCTTTATCTTTATTTTATCTAACCAACGGTCATATTAGGTATATTTTAATGCTCTGTCAATTAATTAATAAAGGTTATCAGATGTCAGGAAACCGTACCTCGTACCTGCGGAAAGGAAACATTTTCTGTCTTCCGAAGCACATGACATAAATACAAGAAGACTCTGCTGAAGAAGATAGTGGACAGAAGAACACAAGAAGAATATAGAGGAAATAAAGAAGAGAAATAACCAAGCAAGACAGAACCTCATAAACAATCAAGCCTACTCAAGAAGAGTTCTGTGCATTCAAAAGAACCTTGAAGAACTTCATCGACTACATCTCACTGCCTTTGAACCTGAAGCATACGACACTCTTCTTCTCAAACAAAAACAAGAAGAGGACTCAGAATAAATTCTGACCAAATAAAAAAGAGTCCAGAGCTACACTGAAATCACTAGAGCGATTTCTAAACTCTACATCCCTGCTATGTGATACATTTGTTTTACATCTTGAGCAGTGTGTGTTATCTGCAGTATTAAACACACACACTGACTCCTGTACTTTCACTGGAGGATCTGTAAATCCTCAGCAAACCTTTTTACACTACATTTCCCACTGTGGATAGTGGTAGAGGTTGTGTGAGACCTGGAAAGCTCTAAGCTGTTGTTTGTTTCCCCACGCAGAACTGTGGTAGAGGTCGTGTGACCTAGAAAGTGTTCTCACTGTTGTTAACCCTGATCCAGGGTGTGGATCATTTTCATATAAACTTTTTAGAGGACTAAGTCTCAGCTTGAGACTGAACCTCTTGGTTAATTCTCTGTGTTTGTAGCTACATACTATATCCATACTACATATTTCTTTCATATTCCGCTGCTATTACTTTGAAATATAATTTGTTTTCAAAGCTACTTTGATAGTTAAACTCGCAAGTGTTTATATTTATTATAAACCAGTAAGTTAGTTTAAAAAGTTAATTTAATCATAAGATCAAGTTAACTGAGAACTAATCAATCTTTGAGAAACTAATTGAACCTTTATAATCTATATAAATTCACTACAGTTTAATCTGTTTTTGAAATAAGGGGATTTTAATAAACATTGTTTTTAACAGAAAATTTTAATTGGAACTCAATTCACCCCCCCTCTTGAGTATCCACTCCGACCATCATTTGGTATCAGAGGTTGGAAAATACTTTCTAAAGTACTCTGTTTTTCAACTGTGATTTTAGTTGTATTTTAAAGTTCTTAAAATTTCTGTTATTTCTAAATTTTTATCTCTTTAAAATTCTTTTTGTGATATCATGGATAATAGACTTGAGGGTTCTGCTACTAACCGGCCACCTTTCTTTAATGGAAACAACTATGCTCAGTGGAAACATAAAATGAAAATTCATCTAGAAAGCATGAGCTTTGATATTTGGACTGCTATTGAATCTGAATACAAAATTCCCACTACTGATAGATCTACTTGGGATGAACCTACAAAGACTGCTTACAATAATAATTGTAAAGCTATGAATGCCTTGTACTGTGCTCTAGGAGATGAGGAATTTATTAGAATTTCTACATGTAAAACTGCATATGAAATTTGGGATACCTTAGCTGTTTCTCATGAAGGAACAACTAATGTTAAGGAGATGAGATTGAATACCTATACTATTAAGTATGATAATTTTAAGATGAAGCCTGATGAACCCATTTCTGATATGTATCTCAGGTTCAATGAAATTGTCAACACAATGACTTCTCTGGGAAAGGATGTTCCAGCAAAGGAACAAGTCATGAGAATTTTGAGATGTCTAACTGAAAGATGGAGAGGAACCTCTGTCTCCATTAGAGAATCGTGTGACATTGGAGAACTGCCTGTCAAGGAACTAATTGGTATGTTGATGATGTATGAAGAAGAACTCAAGGTAAACAAAGAAGATGATGATGAACCTAAAAAGAAGTCTATTGCCTTCAAGACTACAACCTCAAAGAATAAGGATAGGGAAAAGCCTCAAGCTATCAATGAAAGCTCAAGCAGTGAGGAAAGTGAGAATGATTCTGACAGTGATGCTGAGATGGCTCACATTGCTAGAAGATTTAAGAAATTATATAGGAAGAAGAAGTTTTTCAGAAAGTCAAACTACAAAGGCAAGTATGATAACAAAGGACACTAGAAAAAGGATTGGAAGAAGTCTGATAAATCAGATGAAGTTGTCTGTTACGAATGCAAAAGAAAAGGACACATAAAAGCAGACTGTCCAAAGCTGAAATACATAAAGAAGTATGAATACAAGGATAACAAGTACAAGAAATCCATGAAGTCTACTTGGAGTGCTTCAGAAGACAGCACAAGTGAAGCTGAATCTTCAGACTCTGAAAGGAATCGAGCCAACATGTGTTTCAAGACAAACCCTTCTGAGGTAACATCAGAAACTCCTGCTTTAAATTCATATTATTCTGGAGAAGATTCTAAATGTGATAACATGTCTAAATCTGAACTGTTTGAATATTGTGATATGCTTGAAGAAACCTGTAATGAGCTTAAAGATAAATATAATGGTTTAAAGAAACAGTATGCGTTAAGTGTTAAGCATAAATCTGATTTGGATATAGAAGTAGAAAAGAATGCTCAGTTGCTTAAAGAGAATACTGAACTAAAATTGTCTAATGAGCAACTCAGAAAAGACTTAGAGAAGTTCACAAATGGCAGAATACTCTAACACAAATGCTAGGAAAGCATGTTTCACCAAGATATACTACTGGTATAGGATACCAACCTCGACAAAGAAAAGTTGCCAAAACTAGATTCATTCCTAAATCTGGACAGAAGATAGTTAATTCTGGAACTTCATATGCCTCAACCAGTTATATTCATAGTTATGGATCTAATAAGGTTTATCTTTAAAAGAATGTTAATTCTACAAATTATATGAGACCCATTAGACAAATATGGATACCTAAAGTATCATTGGCTAACATGTCTGGACCCAAGAAGATCTGGGTACCAAAATCATCTTCCATCTAAATCTGTTTTGTAGGAGACCTGCTTCAAGAGCTGTCACAAGAAGATATGGTACTTAGACAGTGGATGTTCAAGACATATGTCATGAGACCTTTCATGTTTCAAGAGCTTAGTAAAAGTTTATGGAGGCTTTGTCACTTTTGGTGATAATTCAAAAGGAAAAATCATCGGCTTAGGCCAGATTGGTAACACTGATTCAATCTTGGTTTCTAAAGTTTTATTCGTTTATGGACTTAAATATAACTTGTTAAGAATTTCTCAGTTGTGTGATGATGGTTTTTATGTGAAATTTAAAAATGATTCTTGCAATGTTTTTAACTCAAAAAATGTTTTAGTATTTTCTGCTTTAAGAAATGAAAATGTTTATGCTGTTGATTTAGATTCTTTAGCTAAGCAGAATATTCCTTGTTTAAATGCTTTTCATAAAGAGTCTTGGCTTTGGCACAAAAGATTAGGACACTACAATGTAAACTCTCTTAGAAAACTGTCTAGGAAGAACTTAGTTAGAGACTTACCCAAACTTGAATTTCCAGCAGACAAAGTTTGTAATCCCTGTCAAAAAGGAAAGCAACATAAAGTTTCTTTTAAATCAAAGAAAGAAGTGTCAACTTCTCAACCTCTCGAGTTGGTTCACATGGATTTATTTGGACCTTCTAGAGTTTCTAGTTTGAATGGGAAGCACTATGTCTATGTTCTTGTAGATGACTTTTCTAGATATACTTGGGTATATTTTCTAGCTCACAAAAGTGAAGCTTGTTCTTACTTTTTTAAATACTCCAAGTCTGTAGAAAATATTAGTGGACTCAAGATTAAGACCCTGAGAAGTGATCATGGTCGTGAGTTTGAAAATCATGAGTTTGATTCTTACTGCTCACACAATGGCTATAGTCACAATTTCTCTGCCCCTAGGACACCCCAACAAAATGGTGTAGTAGAGAGAAGGAATAGAACCCTGCAAGAAATAGCTAGAACTATGGTCAATGAATATGAACTGCCTATTTACTTTTGGGCTGAAGCTGTAAATACAGCTTGTTATGTCATTAATAGAGTCTTGATCAGACCAGTTCTTAAGAGGACCCCTTATGAGCTGTGGAACCATAGGAAACCTAAGGTTAACTATTTCAAAGTTTTTGGCTGCAAAGTATTCATTCTCAATACTAAAGACAATCTTGACAAATTTGCATCCAAGAGTGCTGAAGGAATTTTCCTAGGTTACTCTATCTCTAGTAAAGCCTATAGAGTTTTCAATAAAATAACCAAATGTGTGGAATAATTTGTTCACATTAAATTTGATGAAACTGATCCACATGAACCTAAAATCTCTCTTGAAGATGATCTCTCTGGTTTGAATCTCAATGATAAAGACAATGGACCTATAGTAAAAACATCCAGCTCTGGAAATTCTCCAGAACCTGCTTCTGTTGAACCTCAATCTGTAGATGAATATGAAATCTCTAGCCCTATCTTTTCAAGACCATCTAGGACTCTAAAGAACCATCCTTTAGATGCTGTTGTAGGAAATCTAGATAGAGTAACACAGACTAGAGCTTCTCTAAGAAATCAGGTTGAACATCAAGCTTTTCTTTCACAGTTAGAACCTAAAAATATCAATGATGCTATCAATGATGAATTTTGGGTAATGGCTATGCAAGAAGAACTAAATCAATTTGAAAGAAACAATGTCTGGAAATTAGTAGAAAGATCTAAGGACATTTTGACCATAAGCACAAAATGGGTGTTTAGAAACAAAGTTGATGAATTTGGAAACATCATTAGAAATAAAGCTAGGCTAGTTGCACAAGGTTACAATCAAGAAGAAGTAATTGACTATGAGGAAACCTTTGCACCTGTAGCTAGATTAGAGTCTATTAGGATCTTACTTGCCTATGCATCACATCTGAATTTCAAGCTATATCAAATGGATGTCAAAAGTGCTTTTCTAAATGGTTTTATTGTTGAAGATGTTTGTGTAGAACAACCACCTGGTTTTTTAAATCCTCATTATCCAAATCATGTTTTTAAACTTTATAAAGCTTTATATGGTTTAAAACAAGATCCAAGAGCTTGGTATGAAAGGATTTCAAACTTTATTATCTCAAAAGGATTTAAAAAAGGAGTAGATGATCCCACTCTTTTTATAAAAAGGATTTCAAAAGATGTATTAATAGTACAAATCTATGTTGATGATATTATTTTTGGATCTTCTAAAAATTCCTTATGTACTTATTTTTCAAAGATTATGCAAAATGAATTTGAAATGAGCTTAATGGGAGAGCTTAAGTATTTTCTTGGTTTTCAAATTTTTAAAACTAAAGATGGAATTATTTTAAATCAAAGTAAATATACAAAGGATCTTTTAAAACGTTTTGGATTGGATAGTATTAAGGAAAGTGATACACCTATGAGTAATACCTGTAAATTGGATACAGATGAAGCTGGGAAACCAGTGGATCAAACCAATTATAGAGGTATGATTGGGAGCTTACTTTATCTTACTGCTAGTCGACCAGACATTATGTTCAGTGTATGTATGTGTGCTAGATTTCAAGATAATCCTAAAGAATCACACTTACTGGCTGTTAAAAGGATTTTTAAGTATCTTAAGTATACTGTAAATTTAGGTTTGTTTTATCCAAAAGGACAATCATTTAACCTAACTAGCTATTCAGATGCTGAATTTTCTGGATGTAAGTTAGATAGGAAGAGAACATATGGAACATGTCATTTGCTTGGAAAATCCCTAGTATCATGGTGTAGTAAGAAACAGAACTCAGTTGCATTGTCTACTGCCGAGGCAGAATACATAGCTGCTGGTAGTTGTTGTGCACAAATTCTGTGGATGAAACACACTTTATTGGATTATGGATTTGATCTTAAACATGTTTCAATTAACTGTGACAATACTAGTGCAATCAATATATCTAAGAACCCTGTGTCTCACTCTATAACTAAGCACATTGATGTCAGACATCACTTTCTAAGAGATCATTATCAAAAAGGTGATATTTCTTTAAAATTTATTAGTTCTGAACATTAATTAGCTGATATCTTCACAAAGCCTTTATGCTGTAAAAGAATGAAATTTATTAAACAAGAGTTGTGTATGATCGATCTGTGAAACTGATCTGTGAAACCGATCTGTGAAACTGATCTGTGAAACTGATCTGTGAAACCGATCTGTGAAACTGATCTGTGAAACCGATCTGTGAAACAGATCTGTGAAACCGATCTGTGAAACCGATCTCTGAAACTGATCTGTAAAACTGATCTGTGAAACTGATCTATGAAACCGATCTGTGAAACTGATCTATGCAACCGATCTGTCATACCGATCTTTTTTTATTATATTGTAATTAATTTGTAAATTTCTTTTATACTTTTTATGGGAACCCTAAATGATAAAATAAATGATACGCGGATATTTAACTTCCCTAAACCTTTGACCTTTCATTTCCCGCTGAACCTTTCAACCTCTCTTCCCCTCTACTTCGAACCTTCGAACTCCTACCTTCCCAAAATCCTTGAATGGCTAAGCAAAAGAGACCGAGAAAAGGACCGGATAGCCCTGTACCTTCAAAGCGTGCTCGAGGCGAGTCGAGTAGTACCTCTCAACGATCAGTAAATCCGAACCTGGAAACTCGGATTGTTTCTGTAGAAAGAGAAGTCAGCTCTGCGTGGCTTTTGTCAAGTAAGTCACTGTTGGTGCAAGTTCTTGAATCGCAAGGATGGATAGACTGGTTTTCTGACAACTCTCGAATAGACTACCCGAAGCTGGTACATGGGTTCTATATGAATCTGGAAATCACTTTAGATGGTGTGGAGGCTTCCAGGATGTCGTATGTGGTAAAAGGAAAGAAAATATCCTTCTCATCTAAGCAGTGGGATGAGTGCTTGAATGTACCTCATAAAGGTCAGTATGAGGATTATGCTGGGAATATTCCTCCAACATCTGATTACTTCTCTTACGAATTAGCTCTAGAGATTCTGACTGGAAACAGAGAGTAACGGAGAATCACAACTTCAGAATTAGATGGTGAATGTAGACTTCTCTTCAAGTTTATTCAGCACCAACTTTGCCCTAGGAGAGGAGATTTTGCTACTGTAAAGTACCAGGATGTTTTCCTGTTGTTTCTTCTGAAAACACATGAGAAGATCAATTTGTGTAGATATGTGATGGTGCACATAGCTGGAATGGTAAAACCGTCCAAGAAAGCCACTTCCTTGTTTTATTCAAAGATGATATCTACAATGCTCAAGAATCTAGAATGTATTGATGAAGATGATGAAGTTGATGAAACAGATCATACCTTCTGTCTCAACAAAGAGATCTGCAAGAGGATGAAAATCAATTGGAATCCATGGAAGAAGTGCTGGGTTGTAGATGAAGATAAATTGTATGAAGCCTACAATACCATAGATCATGGCAAGAGGCCAAAGTATTTGAGAGACCCTGGCTTGAAACCAGATGAGGAACCAGTTTATTCTGATGATGATGAGAAATAAGAAGGAAAGGATAACGCCACCAAAGCCCAAGAGAAAGAAGAAGCTGCGACTGAGGAAGGAAGTATTTCATCTCCTGATGATAGGAGTGATCCTGACACTGCTAGTCCCAAGAGAAGAATAGAATTTGGACCTGCTAGTCCACCATTAGCCCTACCAGAATCAGAACACATTCTTGGTGATGAAGAAGATTCTAATACTGAAGAATATCATTGTGAAGCTTCTGAGAAGAGTGATGATGGACGTGCTGATGATGCTGAGGCTGCTGTTGATGGTGATAACAGACCAGTGGATGGTCTTTTTGAAGATCAAATAGAATCACCTCTGTCAGAACAAGAAATACATATCAGTGGCAAGGTTGATTCACCAAAAATCAGTGGAATAACAAGTTATGAGAAACCAAAATACACCCTGTGTGCTGCTGTTTGGGATGAATACCCGGGTTATGCTGTGTTGGGATTAGAATATTCTGAAGAAGAAGAAGCAATGCCAGAATCTGCTGCAGCTGTGAAGAGGAACCTCCCAAGAGAAGCAAGGTCTGTTCCTGATGTTGATCCTACAAATGTTAATTTACCTGGTTATGGAATCTCTCAAGCTGATCTTAATAAGTTTAAGATTGAATTGCTAACTTCTATGAGAACCACAGTTAGAGAAGAAATTTCTAATGCTCTTAGTCAAGTGTCTCTACACGTTTCTGAAAATTCATTGGAAGCCTTCTCACAAAGAGTATCTAATGCTGTGAAGCCAGACCTGGCCAATACAAGTGAACTTATTGGCAGACACATAGCCTTTTTGAATCAGACTATGAAGGATCTTCACACCGGCTTGGTATCTCTATCCAGCGAATTCCGATCAACCATCTCTGGTATGATGGAAGTTTTGAGAAATTTTATTGAACACCTCAACAAGTCTGACCTGAGGAAGTTGAAAGATGAGTTAACTCACATAGTTGGCCAAGCCAGTACAGGAAAGGTAACCAAGATCACTACCCATGAGCTAGAAGCTCTAAGAGAAGTTGTGCATGATGAGTTAGTTGCTGTTAGAAAAATTCTTGATTTAGAATCTTTGAGGAAGATGAAAGAGCTCTGTGATAACTGTCATAAGATTGCATTGGTGTATTCAGCAGATGCTAAGAATGCTCTGCAAGAGATCAAAGAGAATGTTGATAATTACTTTTCCATTATTTATACAAAGCATGAAATGGTGCAAACTTCAAGGTGTTGGCAGAGAATCTGAAATTACCTCCAGTCACTCAGGCCTTCAAAACTCAAGTTTATCAGTTGCAAGATTTTACCCCTTCCTTGGCCCAGTTCATGGAGAATAAAGATGATTTTGAAAAAGCTATGAAGTATGGAGCAGAAGTCATTCAGGACTTCATTCATCTTTTGAAGCCCTATTTGAATGCACCGACCACTGCAATAGTAGTTCCTACTTCTGAACCTCTCAGTGACTCTGATGTAGCTCCAAATCAGCTATCTGTTGCTCAAGCTCTATCTCAGTTAAGACCAGTCCCTCAGCAAGCTTCTCAACCAGCTCCTGTTTCTCAACATCAACTCTCTATGGAACCATCTTTTACACCTGCCCGAGTTTTCCTACCACCTCTTCAGATTCGCCAAGTCCAGCCAATCTCCAAGCCTTCAAACTTACCCACTATTGATCCCAAAGACAAAGGAAAAGCCCCTTTGTATCCCAACAAATAGTTGTGTATTGTTTTTGATAGGGTGAACAATGTGATTCTTGTAATATTCTGTACTTTATCATTTTTTTCCCTCTCTACTCTATGCTGACTGCTTTTACTTTCACTTTAACTTATATGTTTTCCCTCCTTTTTGATTATCCCAAAGGGGGAGAAGAAAACGAATGATATATGGGAGAAGAGAGATATATATGGGGAAGAAAAGATGTATATCTCTAAGGTGAGGAGAAAGATCTATATATATATGAGAGATGTATCTATCTCAGGGGGAGAAATCTGTATAATATATATGAGAAATCTGTATAATATATATGGGAAATCTGTATAATATATATGGGAAATTTAAATTAAGGGGGAGATTTATATATCTCTTTATATTTATTTTCTTTATGGTTTAATTCTCATTATGTTTTTATTTATGATATATCATATTATTTATATTTTATGATAAAGATTTGTGATTATCAAAAAGGGGGAGATTGTTGAGCCCTCTGGAAGATTGTTGATTTCATGTCTATGATTGATGTTTTAATAATCACAAATCATCACATACCATTAATGATTAATCTGGTTTGATTTCTCATAAACTTAATTACAATCTGTGAATGAATCTGTTATCATGTTTTTGTCTATGCTTATTGACTTACAAAGTATTTTGGAAGTCTTCTGGATTCAACAAACATCGGATGCACCGATCCAATATCAACAAACATCGGAAGCACCGATTCAATATCAACAGACATCGGAAGCACCGATCGAATATCAACAGACATCGGAAGCACCGATTCAATATCAACAAACATCGGAAGCACCAATCCAATATCAAAGGACAACGGTCGCACCGATCCGATATCAAACTGACTCACCAATCAGATGACAGACCGATGCTGATCAAACTGACTCACCGATCAGATGACAGACCGATGCTGATCAAATGACTCACCAATGAAAAATGACTCACCGATGCAAAATGACTCACCGATGCAAATGAATCACCGATGCTGATCTATCTGAGTCACCGATCATTACTCACTAATGCTGATGACCTACAGATCAATTGATTCTTCAATAGTCATAAACAACTGTTTGAATTTCTTTATCTTCATCTTTATTTTATCTAACCAATGGTCATATTAGGTATATTTTAATGCTCTGTCAATTAATTAATAAAGGTTGTCGGATGTCAGGAAACCGTACCTCGTACCTGCGGAAAGGAAACTTTTTCTGTCTTTCGAAGCACGTGACATAAATACAAGAAGACTCTGCTAAAGAAGATAGTGGACAGAAGAACACAAGAAGAATATAGAGGAAAGAAAGAATAGGAAGAACCAAGCAAGACAGAACCTCATACACAATCAAGCCTACTCAAGAAGAGTTCTGTGCATACAAAAGAACATTGAAGAACTTCATCGACTACATCTCACTGCCTTTGAACCTGAAGCATACGACACTCTTATTCTCAAACAAAGACGAGAAGAGGACTCAGAATTAATTCTGACCAAATACAAAAGAGTCTAGAGCTACACTGAAATCACTAGATCCATTTCTAAACTCTACATCTCTACTCTGTGATACATTTTTTTTACATCTTGAGCAGTTTGTGTTATCTGCTGTATTAAACACACACACTGACTCCTGTACTTTCACTGGAGGATCTGTAAATCCTCAGCAATCCTTTTTACACTTCATTTCCCACTGCGGATAGTGGTAGAGGTCGTGTGAGACCTGGACAGCTCTAAGTTGTTGTTTGTTTCCCCACGCAGAACTGTGGTAGAGGTCTTGTGACCTAGACAGTGTGCTCACTGTTGTTAACCCCGATCCAGGGTGTGGATCATTTTCATATAAACTTTTGAGAGGACTAAGTCTCGGCTTGAGACTGAACCTCTTGGTTAATTCTCTGTGTTTCTAGCTACATGCTATATCCATACTACATATTTATTTCATATTCTGCTGCTATTACTTTGAAATATAATTTGTTTTCAAAGCTACTTTGATAGTTAAACTCGCAAGTGTTTATATTTATTATAAACCAGTAAGTTAGTTTCAAAAGTTAATTTAATCATAAGATTAAGTTAACTGAGAACTAATCAATCTTTGAGAAACTAATTGAACCTTTATAATCTGTATAAATTCACTACAGTTTAATCTGTTTTTGAAATAGGGGGATTTTAATAAACATTGTTTTTAACAGAAAATTTTAATTGGAACTCAATTCACCCCCCTCTTGAGTATCCACTCCGAACAACACTATTTTTTTGGGGCTTAGGCTAGCCACCCATGCAGCCTTTTGTTTAGGTTTGTGCTGACCACCCGTTAACCATTTGACCTCATAGAATATTTATCATTATCCGATGAATTAGAGAGAGATATAGGTTCCACCCATCACATAATGAAATTATACAAACATGTGACACAAAAAAATAAAACATTCAGCATATAATAACACATAAAATATATTGGTTTCATATGAATTTTGTTATGGTATAACCCTTGGATGAGAAATGGGTTTCATAAACATCATGTCATCAAAAAATTAATCATTTACCAAAATAATATGAGTGGTACCCATGGATAATATCCCCCGTATGACATGATTAAGACCCAAATATTTCATCGTAGATTGTAAATAATATTTAAATATCACTTAAAATAATTCATGAAGAAAACAACGTTAAATATTTGAAAAACATTTTTTAAACCACAATACATTTTTAAAATCATTTTATCTAAATATAATATTGAAATACCGTAAAGGAATATTCAAAAACGTTAGTATATTATTATTTTAAAATATCATTCATAAATAGAGGATAATAAAAGTCACTAGATTTGTTGAAGTATCGATTATGATATTTCATCAAGGGAAGCATACTTGTAAAATATCTTAATAAACGATGAGATTTTAGCAATAAAATCTTAACACTTTGGTAACAATGAATCATAATTCACATGAGTGAATAATATTACATGAAGTCTATAAAATCATGCGAATAAGGGGATTAATGTTATAACAAGTCAAATGGATAATATATAAACATCGTGAAAGAATATTGATGCTTAACAATAAGATGTGTCTCAAAGAAGTGAAAAAGAGACAAAATTTCCTAACCACTTTGGTAACGTTTTAACTGTAAAATCCATGAAAGTGAGATCATAAAATAAAAATATAGATACTAATAATTATGCGTTTTATAATCCTAAAACACATAATTTTGATGTATACACACCACATATAATAAATAGCCTGGGAACAATTTTTGGGTCACATGAAAAATAATAGTGAGATGGAAATCCCTTACCACAATTATTGAATTCAATTGTATATGATAAAAACACATTTATAATAAAAGTTATATATGTATAAATATAAATAATTACCATATTATTATATATTATATCATATATTATTTACCTATGACTTTATGTTACTTATTTATTTACAATTTCATGATAAATTTATTTTTAGGAAACTACCACATTATTCTTCGTACATATTTGACTTGTTATTCAAGGTCCCATTACATACATCATGATCTAATAATATGAAAAATTATAACCATGATATAAATATCATATATATTCAGTGTATATGTATTTATGGTGAAAAATAATTGTTATAGATAGAAAATAAAATACACTGTTCATGGAGACGGTAGGCCATACATATGCATTAACGCTGTTTTCATTTTATTTTCGAATTAAAAAAGCAATAGTAAATGATATATTATCATTATAGATTAATTTTTAATTTATTTATGTAAAATATTTTTATTAGACACATAATTAATTGATTCCATGTAAATCGTTAATGAGTCACATCGTTTTGTTAGGTGGTAGTCTACCGTACACAAAAACTACATTATCATATTCCCACAAATTGAAAAGAATAAAGTTATGTGTGATGAAAATTCCAAAATGAAAATAAAATAATAAAGATAATATATATATATATATATATATCACATATAAACTATAATTTAATCAGCATTCCCAAACATTAAAGGAGATAATGGAAAAATGAATGACATCGGTTTGTAAGGAGGCAATCCACAGTACACAAGAATGATGATGGCGTATCACATTTGATGGAATCATGTAATGATTTAGGTCCTACAGTTAAAATAAAAAATATAATTATATTTAATATATATTTTATATTTTATAAAGGTGGTATAAACAAATTTATGGGTTTTATGAAATATGTAAAACAAAAACTATTTTCGATGAGTGTTACTAATTCTATGGGAAAAACCTTTTGGTTTGGACCAAAAGGCTTCCTTGGATGGATTTATGCCCAAAGAAAGTATTATATGTGTAGAGACCCGAAGATTATCGTACATGGACATTACATTACTTTTTCGGAAAACTTAGTACATTACAAAAACACACAGACAAGGACCGTAATAGTTTAGTGTCTTTGGAAACTCGGAGTATAATCTTCTAATCGTGGTGAAAGATCTTCAACATCTCCCATAAAGATCTTCCTTTTTTTCTTACCTAAAACCTTTCTTTATATCCTGGGGAAAAGAAAACATAAAATGGTGAGATCAAATGCTCAGTAAGGGTAAACAAAAGAAATATCAATCACATCATATTCATAAGAACATAACATTTTGGAAATCTTACCCTGAAAAAGAGAGCATAATTTCATAACATGGGATAAATCATAGTAGTGAAATGAAATCCCAATAATCATAACTTAAAACATGAAACATTGTGGCATACACACATAATCATAGAGAATCATTTCTTGTTAGTCAAGACTCATTTCCAAGACTATCTTAGTGGACAAAGTCCCTTTCTGATCCAAGTCACCCTTGTTTCAGTCCTATTTCACTGAACCAGTATAACCTACCATTCCAGCCATGTCTATCTCATGAGATATAAAATCTTTACCCAATGCATTGGAGGGAGATATAGGTCCCACCCATCTCATAATGATACCATTCTTATGTGTGCCACAAAATCATAAACCATACATCATAGCATAACCAATGTAATAAAAATGGGATTCTTAAACATTGTGACATCATAAAACAATTCATATAAGATAAAGGAATTCATAAATATAATTCCATCACAACATAATAAAATCAATGTAATAATAGGTATAAAAACAGAACCCTTTATTATCTTAGATGGAAAATAATTTTGATAAAACACTTGAACTCCATTTTTGAGGAAAATATCCTTTCTACTTCAAAAACATTATCCTTTCTTAACATGTCATAAAATTTTAAACTAATAAAAGTAGATTAAAATTAAACATGAAAACATGTAAAGGAAGCTTCTTTTAAATAATGTTTAAAAAATACATTCATGCCGTATAAGTTAAAAGAAAACATTCTTCTCGTACTTTTGTCGGAAAAGTCAAAAAATACCTCGTACGAAAAACGACAAAAGATTCCTTTCATATCTTTTACTAAAAACTCACCGAAGGATAAAATTGGATTTAAACAGTTGTAGGTGGATGGAAATAATATTACATATTGAGGAAACATGGATGTGGATGATAAAATACACCCCAGTAAATACCAAAGTATAAACAATCTTGGATAAAAATGAGATTGTGATATTTCCCTTACCTTAGGTCCGATTTGCTTCGTAAGTGTCCGAACCTCCTATATAATGATTTAAATAATGTCATTTACTTATTACAGAATCATATTCATTGTTATGATATCATATATGGTTCACTTATGACTTTATATTACCCGTTCTTTTTTAAATTCCATGTTAAAGAGCGTTTTGGGTAAAATTGTTTCATTTATCGTAGGTGTTTGGACTTGTTGTTCTTGACATTATTATTACTTATATCATTATTTACTTACTTCCAGAATATAAAATATGATTTATATATCATATATATTCAGTAAATATATATATATATATAATATAGATAGATAAATGAAATGAAACACACCGTTCATTGAGACGGTAGTCCGTACGTACGCAAGAACGCTGTTTTCCTTTCCTTATTGTCTTGAATGGAAGTAAGTAGATGACATATATATATACATAAATCCAGTAGATTTACCATGTCATATATTTCATTATTATTTCTTCTATATAATTTATAATCATTCTTAAATTGTTAACATGGAGAATGAATCTCATCGCGTCGTGGAGACGGTAGTCCGTACATACGCACGAGCGATGATATCATTTCCATAATTATTGAATTGAATTGGAGTGGATGATACAATATATCAGAATCATTATGATGTTATAATAACTATGTATAGTTATTCTTTACACCATAATACCCATCCATGTAAGGTGTTGGTGGAAAAACAGATTACACCACGGTGTGGAGACGGTATTCCGTACGTACGCACGCGCGGTGATTTCGTTTTCCATAGGATGGATAGATGGTGAATTTGGATTGTTTCATACTTATAATTAAATATCAGTATATTAGTGATACTGATGTTATTACTTCATAATGAAACAACCTAAGAAGAATAAGTGGAAGAAGAAATAAAGTTGAAAGAATTGGTAACATAAATTACTTCTTCTTTGAAGCGCCTCTTTGAGACCTCCTCTTAGGGCACTAAAATTGGTCTTTGAGGAAGAACAGAACCTCTAGGATGTTTCTAGGGAAGTGGAGAAGAGATTTTGGCAGTTTTTGGCCGAGCTTGAAGGTTCAAAGTTGTGTGAGGAAGAGAGGGAGGAGGTGTCCTTTTATAAGGGAGGAGAGGGGCACCATTGGAATAACTAAACATATTATTTTATTATAAAGTCAAGTTCGGTTTTAAATAGCTCCAAATTGATTTATTTCGAGGCTAAGGTGGGTATGGGTCGAGATACTCTAATACAATATAATTTATACAAGTTTAGGTTCCTATTTTAACCTTATCATTTAGATTTAACATTAAGTTAAATAATTTTACTTTTACCGTGTCTTCTTGTGTTCTTATACTATAAGGTTAATAAACTTACTATAAGAAGCCAAACGAACCCCAAATTGTTTATTATTAATATATATAACTTTATATAAGTCATTTGGCCGAACCTTAGATGTTTAAGAATAAAATATCAATTAATAATATAATATTTGTTTTAAAAACTATTTTATGTCAATTTTGATACTATTTAGTAATTGATTTTTGTGAAAATCATAACAGAATGATAAGTTCGAAAAAAGTTAATTAAATAAACAATAACAAGTCATATTAACCTAGAAAATTAGTGTAAGTCATAAAAAGTCTCAAGTTATATTTATTTGAGTATTTATAACATCAATTATGTCAATATTTCATTAATAAGATAGTTACTGCATCATCATTGTGTCATAAATAAATTAAATTATTTAATGTCTAAAAATTACAAATAAACTACCATTATGTATTAAATCTTGTTATATTTCTAATTAATATTTACAATCGAATATATCTTATGAATAACCCTGTATTAAAAATGTTTTAGTAAATAAACTTTGATTTTAACTCTTTTAACTCTTCTTTGAATTAAATAATAATAAATTTCTTAATCTAATCGAAGTGGGCCTAAATGGTCATATTTTATTCCTAAGCTTGCTTTTGGTCGAATTAAACTTATCCAATAGAATTTGGACATGTGTTAGGGTAATAATAATATCAATTTTACCCTTAAATACCCTATTTACTTTTAACCGTGGTAAATAAAAGTAAAAAGTTACTATTCACCAAAAATTATTTTCATCTCATTGAACCACATTTTACTTACTGACATCAACTGTGTCTCTCGGATTTTTGAAATTCCACTCACAGAAGCGGTAAAATTATGTTTTATGAAAAATTTAGTTTTTTTTAACTATCACTTAGTGGTTTCACTATTCATCAAAAATTGAAAGTTTTCAGAAAAATACCAAAAATTAGGCCTAAGCTATATTTGATATTATGAACTCAAAAATGATTTCTATTTTACCAAATTCTAAACATATCAGTTGCATTAATTAATTTAAAAATTAATTCCCATCGTCAAATCAAAAGGCGTGTTTTTAAGAGATAATAACTATCAAAAGATTGACACTTGTTTATAACTGGTTTAAATGTGAAATTACATCCAATGACCAACATTGTATTGAATTGTAAAAATATATTCTAAATATACTTTAAAACCACGCAAATTAATAATTTATCACTATTAATTATTTCGATTGAAAAAGTTGTTTTTAATTAAAATTTAGTAATTTTCACTATTCATCAAAATATGAAAGTTATCCGAAAATCACCAAAATTTCACCCTAAGCTAATTTCGATATTCCGAATCCAAAAATGAAGTCCATTTTGAAAAATAATATTTAAAAAATTTCAAAAAGTGGTTATTAATATTCATAACGAATAGTTTTAATAATATTTTAATAGCATATCGTTGTTTAGAGAAACTTGGTGTTGCGTACAACACACGCTATCGTGGAAGGTCGCGATTTCATGTAATTCAAGCCAGGTCAGAGATGTGTGTTGTGAAAGCTCCTTTTGGTGTATCCTATAACACAAGACATTAATGAAATTAAAAAGGATAATTTTCGTAAAATATTGGGGTGTTACATTCTACCCCCCTTAAAATGAATTTCGTCCTCGAAATTCGTCGGGGTTATAAATGGTTTACTACTCAAAAGTTTCTTTAACAGAAACCCACATCGTAAAATGGAATACCAAAACCAATCTTTAAAAACAAATGTATGAAATGTAACGGTTACCCAAATAAACTAATCACTGGGTTTCCACATAGGTGAAAATATGGATATGGAAGAAAAATCTAACCATCATGTTCTGATGGAGAGTGGTAGAGAACATGGCTATGGAAAATCCAACAATCCAAAATCTATAAATTTGTGACTATCTAAGGTACCATCTGATTAATCAGATGTAAGAGCACTAGGACAACATTTTTGGTTTTCAAGATCATTTCCCTAAAGTTGAAGAATTTGAATTAGAATAAATACTTACTTTATTTTGGTACAATCTCACTGTTGTTCGTGGATTGAACAATTTCCACTTCATCTCTTAAATAAATGAAGTTGAATTTATTATTCGTGAAGTGTTAGTAGATCATTTGATAGAATGAAGGGTCATTCCATCTGTCTCAAACAAAAGGTTAGCAAAAGTTATTAAATATACATAAGTCATTCTATAGTGAGATTAATCATATATGGTTCCTAAAATGGACTTATACTTCATATATCATACTGCTTAATATAATAAAACTAGTTTCTACTAAACAGGGACTTCCTCTTGGCCAGTGGTAGGTGATAAAGGCCAGTCGCACTTCGGTTGTGGGTTCGATTCCCACAGCCTTGTCCGACGCGATGGGCTGTCGCCCGTCCTGCAGGTTATCCTTTTTCTAAAGCTATATTACTATAACACCCCATCAATAATATCGAAAAACGTTTTATCCTAAGTTATGTCCAACATAATCCATTCTAATCTTTAGTCTTATCTAAAATAATTCGGTCCAAGCTCATAGTATAAAGAAAATGATTACATGAAATGTCACAGAACAATCACGTGAATGACATAATTTATCCCCCATATATCATAAGATATATCTTGTTGGTCAAATTACAAACATGTGAATACCTTAATCATGTATTCTCTTGAAGAATGAATACCCATTGAAACTTAGTGAAAACATGAATGCAGTTAAAAGTTAACACCTTCCACATACCAAAATCCTCAAAATTCTATATACTCAAACCATGATATCACTTAGTCCTTATATCAATCCTGAGCTCATGAATACTGTTAAACATTTCATTTTCTCGTTTTCCCTTCATTATGTGCATATCATCTTATTTCCAAAAATATCTCAATCACTTTGAATAACACATTAGACCAATACATAAATATTCCAATATTCCATGATACAACATTATTTTGGAATCCCATTACATAAACACTTAATCATTCCACCACATCGTTGTCATATTCAACATCCCCAATAGTGATCGCATGTGACTTCCCTTTTTCCTTTGCCTTAAGCGGTTGCTCATGTCAATCATCACTAACCCTTGTATTAGGGCATTTATTAGCATAATGCCCCATTTCCTTTCACTTGAAGCATTGAAGTGTTGGTGGTGCGTTCTCTGTAGTTTTTGCTTTATTAACATCATTAGAAACCCTTTTTCCATTACTTCGACACTCAGCTGCTCGATGACCTTCTTTTCTAACATTTTCTAGTCCCTTTAAGACAATCTCCACCATGCTTCTTTCCACACTTTGTGCATAAGGAAACATTCATCTTCTTTTCACCATTATTCTGAGATTTCTCCTTGAACTCCATCTTTCGTTTCTTGTCAAAACCATGAGATGGATATGTAACACCAACTTCCATTTCTACCTTGATAGCACAACGCACAATTTCTTCATAGCTACTGAAGTCTCTTATAGCTAATGCCCTTCGAAGACTTGGTTTTAAGCCACTGAAAAATCGATCAACTTTACTTTCAGGTTGGATGATAATGCCAGATGCATACCTTGCAAGTCTTGTAAAATTCGCTTCGTATATACCAACAGATTCATCATCCTTCTGCTTCAGCTCAAGAAACTCCTTTTCCATCTTTTTTTGAAGAATACGAGGGGAGTACTTACTGAAAAAAAAGTTCTTGAACTCGTCCCATTCCATGGACTCAATTTCATCTCTTGGCCTTGTATTCTTGATAAGATTCCACCATTGATCAGCTTCACCTTCCAAACGATATACTGCTAAGATGACTTTATCATGTTCAGAACATTGAAGTACTGAAAATATCTTTTCAGTGGTACTGATCCATTGTTCAGCAACAAGTGGATCAGAAGTCCCACTGAAAGAAGGTGGATGTTGCCTCATGAAGGACTCAATAGAATATTGTTCCCTTCTCTGCTAATTTGGAAGTCCAGAATGATTCATAGCTTGTGTAAGTATAGCAATAAGATTTTTCACTCCATCTCCCATAACATTTGATTGTTCAGGAGGGCAATCATTGCATTGTCCATTGCATTGATCAACACAGTTCCTTCGGGTTCCAGCCATCGTCTAAAACCCAAAAAGAATAGTGTGAGAGGCAAAAAATCATGCTAGGGAAAACAACATAATAAAGGGGGAGTACCTTCAATATCTAACATCTTAGGTTTAATTCTATGATCGTTAGCGTAATTCTATTACTATAACCTATACGTATACTTAACCTTAGGGACATCCCTAGACATACCTTAGAAATATCTCTAGGGATCTCACGAACGTTTTCGCATCCTAGTTTCCAAAGGTTGACTAAACCATTCCTCTGATACCAACTGTAGATACCCGAAGCTTATCGTACATGGAAATTACATTACTTTTGCAGAATACTTAGTACATTACAAAAACACACACACACAAGGACCGTAATAGTTTAGTGTCTTTGGAAACTCGGAATATAATCTTCTAATAGTGGTGAAAGATATTCAACATCTCCCATAAAGATCTTCCTTTTTTTTCTTACCTAAAACCTTTATTTATATCTTGGGGAAAAGAAAACATAAAAGGGTGATCTCAAATGCTCAGTAAGGGTAAACAAAAGAAATATCAATCACATCATATTCATAATAACATAACATTTTGGAAATCTTAACCTGCAAAAGAGAGCATAATTTCATAACATGAGATAAATCATAGTAGTGAAATGAAATCCCAATAATCCTAAATTAAAACATGAAACATTGTGTCATACACACATAATCATAGAGAATCATTTCTTGTTAGTCAATACACATTTCCAAGACTATCTTAGTGGACAAAGTCCCTTTCTGAACTGATTCACCCTCGTTTCAGTCCAGTTTCACTGAACCGGTATAACATACCATTCCAGCCATGTCTATCTCATGAGATATAAAATCTTTACCCAATTCATTGGAGGGAGATATAGGTCCCACCCATCTCATAATGATACCATTCTTATCTGTGCCACAAAATCATAAACCATACATCATAGCATAACCCATGTAATAAAAATGGGATTCTAAAACATTGTGACATCATAAAACAATTCATATAATATAAAGGAATTCATAAATATAATTCCATCACAACATAATCAAATCAATGTAATAATAGGTATAAAAACAGAACCCTTTATTATCTTAGATGGAAAATAATTTTGATAAAACACTTGAACTCCATTCTTGAGGAAAATATCTTTTCTACATCAAAAACATTATCCTTTATTAACATGTCATAAAATTTAAAAATAAAAGAAGTTGATTAAAAATAAACTTGAAAACTTGTAAAGGAATCTTCTTGTAAATAATGTTTTAAAAATCCATTCATGGCGTATAAGTTAAAAGAAAACATTCTTCTCGTACTTTTGTCGGAAAAGTCAAAAAAATACCTCGTACGAAAAATGACAAAAGATTCCTTTCATATCTTTTACTAACAACTCACCGAAGGGTAAAATTGGATTTAAACAGTTGTAGGTGGATGGAAATAATATTACCTATTGAGGAAACATGGATGTGGATGATAAAATAAACCCCAGTAAATACCAAAGTATAAACAATCTCGGATAAAAATGAGATTGTGATATTTCCCTTACCTTAGGTCCGATTTGCTTCGTAAGTGTCCGAACCTCCTGTATAATGATTTAAATAATGTCATTTACTTATTACAGAATCATATTCATTGTTATGATATCATATATGGTTCACTTAGGACTTTATATTACCCGTTCTTTTGCAAATTCCATGTTAAAGAGCGTTTTGGGTAAAATTGTTTCATTTATCATTGGTGTTTGGACTTGTTGTTCTTGACATTATTATTACTTATATCATGATTTACTTACATCCAGAATATAAAATATGATTTATATATCATATATAATCAGTATATATATATATATAATAGATAGATAAATGAAATGAAACACACTATTCATGGAGACGGTAGTCCGTACGTACGCATGAACACTGTTTTCTTTTCCTTATTGTCTTGAATAGAAGTAAGTAGATGAAATATATATATACATAAATACAGTAGATTTACCATGTCATATATTTCATTATTATTGCTTATATATACTTTATAATCATTCTTAAATGGTTAACATGGAGAATGAATCTCATCGCGTCGTGGAGACGGTAGTCCGTACGTACGCACGAGCGATGATATCATTTCCATAATTATTGAACTGAATTGGAGTGGATGATACAATATATCAGAATCATTATGATGTTATAATAACTATGTATAGTTATTCTTTACACCATAATACACATCCATGTAAGGTGTTGGTGGAAAAACAGATTACACCACGGCATGGAGACGGTATTCCGTACGTACGCACGCGCGGTGATTTCGTTTTCCGTAGGATGGATAGATGGTGAATTAGGATTGTTTAATACTTATAATAACATATCAGTATATGAGTGATACTGATGTTATTACTTCATAATGAAACAACCTAAGAAGAAGAAGTGGAAGAAGAAATAAAGGTGAAAGAATTGGTAATGGGAATTACCTCTTCTTTGAAGCGCCTCTTTGAGACCTCCTATTAGGGCACTAAAATTGGTATTTGAGGAAGACCAAAACCTCTAGGATGTTTCTAGGGAAGTGGAGAAGAGATTTTGGCAGGGTTTTTCTGATCTTGAAGGCTCAAGGTTGTGTGAGGAAGAGAGGGAGGAGGTGTCCTTTTATAAGGGAGGAGAGGGGAACCTTTGAAATAACTAAAAATATTATTTTATTATAAAGTCACGTTCGGATTTAAATAGCTCCAAATTGATTTATTTCGAGGCTAAGGTGGGGATGGGTTGAAATCCTCTCATCCAATAGAATTTAGACAAGTTTAGGTTCCTATTTTAACCTTATCATTTAGATTTAACATTAAGTTAAATAATTTTACTTTTACCGTGTCTTCTTGTGTTCTTATACTATAAGGGTAATAAACTTACTATAAGAAGCCAAACCAACCCAAAATTGTTTATTATTAATATATATAACCTTATCTACGTCATTAGGCCGAACTGGAGATTTTTAGGAATAAAATAACAATTAATAATATAATATTTTTTTAAAAACTATTTTATGTCAATTTTGATACTATTTAGTAATTGATTTTTGTGAAAATCATAACAGAATGATAAGTTCGAAAAAATTTAATTAAATCAACAATAAAATGTCATATTAACCTAGAAAATTAGTTTATGTCATAAAAAGTCCCAAATTATATTTATTGGAGTATTTATAACATCAATTATGTCAATATTTCATTAATAAGATAGTTACTGCATCCTCGTTCTGTCATAAATAAATTAAATTATTTAATGTCTAAAAATTACAAATAAAATACCATTATGTAGTAAATCCTTTTAGCGTTCTAATGAATATTTACAATCTAATATATCTTATGTATAACCCTATATTTAAAATGTTTTAGTAAATAAACTTTGATTTTAACTCTTTTAACTCTTCTTTGAATTAAATAATAATAAATGTCCTAATCTAATCCAAGTGGGCCGAAATGGTCATATTTTATTCCTAAGATTGTTTTTTGTCGAATTAAACTTATCCAATAGAATGTGGACATGTATTAGGGTAATAATAATATCATTTTTACCCTTAATTACCCTATTTACTTTTAACCGTGGTAAATAAAAGTAAAAAGTTACTATTCACCAAAAATTATTTTCATCTCATTGAACCACACTTTACTTACTGACATAAACCGTGTCTCTCGGATTTTTGAAATTCCACTCACAGAAGCGGTAAAATTAAGTTTTATGAAAAATTCAGTTTTTTTACTACCACTAAGTGGTTTCACTATTCATCAAAAATTGAAATTTTTCAGAAAAATACCAAAAATTAGACCTAAGCTATATTTGATATTATGAACTCAAAAATGATTTCTATTTTACCAAATTCGAAACATATCAGTTTCATTAATTAATTTAAAAATTAATTCCCGTCGTCAAATCAAAAGGCGTGTTTTTAAGAGGTAATAACTATCAAAAGATTGACACTTGTTTATAACTGGTTTAAATGTGAAATTACATCCAATGACCAACATTATATTGAATTGTAAAAATATATTCTAAATATACTTTAAAACCACTCAAATTAATAATTTATCACTATTAATTATTTCGATTGAAAAAGTTGTTTTTAATTAAAATTTAGTAATTTTCACTATTCATCAAAATATGAAAGTTATCCAAAAATCACCAAAATTTCACCCTAAGCTAATTTCGATATTCTGAATCCAAAAATGAAGTCCATTTTGAAAAATAAAATTTACAAAATTTCAAAAAGTGGTTATTACTATTCATAACGGCTCGTTTTAATAATATTTTAATAGCATATCATTGTTTAGCGAAACTTGGTGTTGCGTACAACACACGCTATCGTGGAAGGTCGCGATTGCGTGTAATTCAAGCCAGGTCAGAGATGTGTGTTGTGAAAGCTCCTTTTGGTGTAGCCTATAACACAAGACATTAATGAAATTAAAAAGGATATTTTTCGTAAAATCTTGGGGTGTTACAATATGATTAATTTAGAAGATTATTTATGAGATTTTGATAGGGATTTCAAGAACCAAATAGGATTTTATGTTTGATGAAAAGAGATTAAGATGTGGCCTTTTATAATTGAGGAGGGTGAAACATTTTAAATTTCTCAACAGATTATTTTTTAATAAATTAAATCTCAATCCAAATAAATAATAAATGAAATGAATTATAAAATAAGTTAATAAATGGTTTTAATATCATTAACAGATATATTTTATAAATTTTTTTTATTAGTTTAAACCTTATCATTTTGATTAACCATTAGTTAACCTACATTAATTTTTTGTATAGTAACGAAATTTTATACATTAAGAGGTTGTATTATTTACGTATAAAGTTTAAATTTGACCATAAATTGAATATTTTCTATATTTTTAGAACTTATTTAATACCATTAATTATTTTTTAATATTTTATGATATTTCAAAATTTTTAAAAAAATTATTTTCTTCAAATACGAGTTGTGTCAATTTTGACACCATTAATTATGTTGACTTTATAAAAGTCAAGACAAAAATATATATTAGGAAAAATATTTTAATATACCGAATGTTTGTGACTATAATATATTACATTCATGTATCACCCTAATTAAAAATAATTATATTAAATTTAGTGTTTCTAATATCATTTATTAGATTCTTTCATTAATGGATTAATTTCTGCAGGACTATTGTGTAATTATTGAAGGTAATTAATTATAAAATAATAATTAAAAATAAATTCACATGATGAAGATAACTATTTAATATTTTAAAATAATATTTATGGTCGAAGATATCTTCTAAATGGCTACAAAATAAAAATGTTATACTTATTAAAAAAAATATTTTGACAAGCTACAGTTATCGTAAATTAGAAAAAATATAATAATATTAAAGTCATAAAGTGGTACCGATTGGGCATAAAATTTTCCCACTGATAATGTTTTATAAAAATACTCATAAAATAAAATTATTACTCATATTAGTTTAATTTTTTATTATTTATAATATTATCGACACTCTTAATTACATGATTTCCTATTACCGTGGTAATAAAATTACTAATCCTACTATTCATATTATAGAAAAATAGTAGCGTTATATTTAATAAATTTTAAAATTATGATTCCCAATTTGGAATAAATTTTTTTAAAATTCAAAACACAAAATTGGATAAAGCTAAATTAAAATTAATCTCGTATAAGGTGTGAAAAAACATGTTTTAATGTGAAAATTTTCAAAAGTTAAATATGTTATTGTATCCGAATTTTATATGAAGGAGATTAAAATGAAACATGTTGGATTAATTTTTGAATAATTTATCTAATTTTATAGTAAAACTAATTTAAACTATTTTATAATTTTAAATTATTAATTTAAAAAGTCCTTTTTCAATTAAGATATAGTATTTTTTCCCTATTCATCAAAAAATGAAACTTATCCAAGAAAAAGAAAATTAAATAGAAGTAAATTTTTTTAATATCCATCAAGAATGGAATATAATTTTTATATAACAATTTTAAATGTTTCCAAATTTAGTTTTAAAAAAAGTTTACAAATTTAAGGTAATCAAAATCGCCTTTTAAATAAATATAGAATTTTTATTTCTTATAATTTAATTGGTTTTTATTTTATAATCTACAAATACTATTAGAAAAATTAATAAAAATTTTATTTATTGTTTAAAATATTAATTTCATTAATATCATTCACTAATAGTAATTAATTTAATTTATTATGATAAAACGATTCTATGGGAATACAAAAATAGTTTTTTGAGAAAAACACACCGCTTATTTTGAATTGATTTTTATATTGAATTATAATTAATATTGAAACCAATAATTCATTTAAAAATTAATTTAGTCATATTCATTCCCTCCATTACAATTTTAAGGTGATACCTATCTTAGAAAATAGTGTGTCGTTTTTTGGGAAGAAACATGGTGTTCTGTGTAACAAAAGATGATGAAGGAACTAGATTTTGTGTGTAACACAAGACAAAATAAGTACTCTCTGTACCACAAGTCAATATATGTGTTGCATGAAACCTAATATTTTTTATAAATAATGATTGAATTTGTTTTTCATGAAACACAATGCATTAAATCAAATTAATTAATTTTAAAAAAATAATTCATAAAATCACAGGGTGTTATAGTGTGGGTGGACCTATAAATGAAATATGGGAAATAATATATGACTAGATGACCCATTAGTGAATAAATATAGTTTAACCCAACAATAAACTACTTTTTATTTTCCAACCTCAGTGGATCATTGTATATCATTTCTCATGACTTGTATTTTGGAACATAAGTAGTACATATTGAGTTTTTTTTCTATATTTAGCATTAGGGATTACACTAAATTAGATGTGAGACATGATTTAGATCATGTCATTTTGTCTTTCTATACTTACAATGCCGATGATCAGGATCAATCATGATTATTTCTCCATTCATGATGTTTGTTACCCCCCTTTTATGACGTATGATACTTGGAGATGCTTGAGTCCCCCATATCACTAAAATATTCCAGTACCCCATCATCTTATATGTGTTTATCATGGCCTAGGGTATAGAACAACTCATTAAAAAGCTTTGAAATTCAATAGAAAAATGAATTTATGGTTCGAAATGTATATGAGTTGAAAAATCATAATATCCCCTTTAAACAATCGTAGACATATTTTATAACTATTCTATTACTCTTTAAACTATTTTTTAACACATGAAATGGAATTTGGTGAGATAATGGGCGGGTATATTTTTAAGAATATTATAATTTTTCTTCAATAAATATTAAATACTATTTTTAAATAAATAAAGATATACATATTAAATGGACTATTAGTTTGGAAGTTCAACTTCAAGTTTTAGTTCGAATCTCAAGGGTCTTTCTTAGGCAACGTATAAACCCGTCCCATGTTCCGGGATCAAGAATGTATTATATAAATGGATATGTAAATTAAATTAAATTAATAAAAATAATTTAATATAATTAAATTATAATTCCCTTTTTTATCTCCCTCATTTTCATGTGAATGGTGGAGTGGATTCCAATGGATGTAATTTGAACCAAGAGAGGAAGTAGGAGAAGAAGTTGACTTCCTTCACCAAAGACCATGAATAGAGACCAACCAAGATACAATTACCATGCAATGGGGTTCTCAACTCAAATTATTTGAGATTCACCATGAGGTATCTTAATTATTTAAATTTTTACTACCATATAAAAGAATCACCACATAGAAATTATTTTTGGGTATTTGGATTGTTTTAAAAGATGAGCTTCAGTTTGATCATGAATTTTTCTTGGTAGAGGTTTTTATTATTAAGGAAAATATAATGATATCTTAAGTATTTATGTGTTACATGAATAATAAGAATAAATTATAATGTTACAAAATATAAAATAAGGTTTTCTGGGGGTCATGTGACCATTACATTTCCCATTGTGTAAGATATATTTCCCCCCATATGTAGAAAAATATATCAGGGTAAGGCCCTACATACCCTTATATTGAGGGATTTTCATAAGTGTTATTTCATTGTAACTATTATGTAGTGGGACCAATTCAAGGATAACCCAAGTTACCCTAATGTAGGTACCTATCCTGTTTACATGTCGTTTTTAATGCATAAATTTAAAAAGAAATAATTTCCTCCAACTGTAATAGAGGTTTATTCTGAGGAATAAAAAGGAGTTTCAAGGAATAATAACTAAATAATTATTGTATATAATATAATTATTTATTTTATATAATTAATGAAAGTAGGGACTTAGTGGATAGAAGACATCTTTTCGAAATTGAATGAGCATTAATGGGGATGGTCGAGTTTTTCATACGGGGGGAATAACTACATGATTGTGATGATATGGAATGATTATGATGATGTCAAGGGACACCACATCCTTTATGAGACGTGTTTGTACCCAATAGTAGATAATGTGATGGAGGAATTCATGTTGGGTTTTGATGATATGGTATGACCTAGGGGTCCTTGGTGGCTTCCCCAACATTCCAACGACCCTATATTGGGGTAGTTTCATTAGGTAGATGGTGTGATTTCAATTTTCATCATAAAACATGAATTGATAATGAAAGACTGGTATGAATATTTTTATGAAGTTAGGCCTTGATCCTCAGTTTCTATCCCCAGTATTGTGAGATTTATTTGAACATATATAAAACCATTGTGACATGCATTATAATTGATTTTATTGGGGAATGAACATCCATCAAGAATTTATATGGAATTCCCAGGTGGATACATATGATTTAACCGTTTGGACTAAATCAAATTTCTAATGTTGGTCTCCATGTATTCCACGGTTAATACAAATACTATTGGATACCTAATATGTGATCCTATTATTTGGTAATTGATCCTAACAATATATGAATTAATTGGTAATAACCCTTGGATCCAACATTCTGGTTTATAAAGCATTCCCATGATGCTGTTATTAGACCATTACATTTGTAATATATCCTACATGGTCAGCCAAGAATCTACTAATGCTTAATGTAATGGAATTCCATATATAATTTTCAATTGAATTAGAAATATTAGTGAAAATTTTGGATTTCCTAGGTGGTCATCTTGGAATTAGCCTTTGAATTTATATAGATCACCATGTGGTTACATAGGAATAGTCTTCCATGCCAATATGAATGTGTAGCAAGGAAATTTAATCTTGATACATATCATCCTGATGGTCATGATATGAAAAAATAATTGTCGGCATTGACTGATGATGGTATGCTCAATCATAGAAGTGTTGTTAGAACCTATGGATCGAAAATCATTGTCTATTTACACTTTGACACTTTATTTTTCTAATCACATGTGTATATCACATATGTGTGCACTGATTTTTTGGTTATATTTCGACCAAATTATAGAATACCTTATAATTTTTACTCACACCAAGCTTATCTGTCCATGATAGATGGATACCCAATAAAATCCTCACTGTCTACTGGTTTATAATAATAAGTGGTCCGAGTTTTGGATATAATTTTCCTATAGCTTGGAGAGAATTAGTAGATAGATAAGGTATTATTATGGATGTAAATTGAGCCTCCTATATATTAATATTTATTTTTCTAGTATTTGGGATCCGAACAGGGGGAGATTAGTTATATGCTAGCAAAACAATGAGTTTGTAGGAGAATATTGTTCTTTATTTCTTTTTAATATAACATTTTTTACTTATTTTATTATTTGTTATCTATTTTACTATTTTGGATAACTTTTAATTATTAATTTTACACTTCAATTTCTACTCCAATATGAGGGTATACTCTCGATAAAATAGTACACTAGTTTTTTATACTAGTTGGTAGTATTTAGAATATGGTGAGGCATGCCTATGGACACATGGTGACATGGTTTAATTACTATTGATTGAACTGGATCATTGAAATTAAAATTTTTATCATATAAACCTTTTCTATTACTACATAGGGTACGATAAATAGGGATTAGGGATGTGTCGGTGATTTTAATTGATGTCAATCTCCAGAATCATGGACACATATTATGATGATAATTCCTAGTTACTAGGGGTATGAGATTGATATCATTTGTTTCAAATTTTACAGTGATATGATTTCAACTAGTATGATGTGATTGGGATGTGGATAAATTATTTATTCTTTTTTGGATCTTATCCCCTTGGAAATTACCCTATGTACATGCATCATATTTAAAATATTAGATTCAAATAACATAAGAATGACTATCTATGGTTTATTTTATTGGTGATGAGTGTTTAATTATATAATGTTTCAATAAAAAATGAGATATAATATTCTCATATAGCCATCTTGTGCAATTTTACTCAAATAAACCACAATATATTTTCCTCTGCTGATAAGTCATGCATATCATATGGATGTTTTTTCCTCAGCAATGTAAATAAAACCCCTCCATGTGGGGGATGTCTAGTAAAAAATAGTATCCTATTATAGGAATTTGATTCCATGGTATTAATTCTATGATAATGTGAGTTAAATTATTAAAAGATACATTAACAACCTATATGGTGTTTTAGCATACTGTTTCTTAGTGGGATTATACGTAAAGAAAGAATATGAACATGGGATATATGAAATAGATCCTGATGGGATGATTCCAATATATATAGTTATATAGGAATAGATAATATCATGATCCTCATGGGGGAAGTCTGAAATGTAGTATTCGGTGAGGATTAGTTACCTAGTAGCTCTTGATTTGTCATGTGATGTGAATATGTATATGAATGTGATAAATCTTGGGTGGGTGTTTTGACATGTGAGATAATTTCTAATATTTGAAATGGGACTAGAGACATTTTCCCATGAGATATTACCTATGTGAGATCTGGTTTACAGGCTAGGTGGAAGAGAATTATTCTTTTGAGATACAACATAGGATGTTCGAAATCTAGCTGTTACAGTCATGATGATATGTTCTATATATAAGGGTAATCCAAGAGAGGGATTAACCTTATTTTTTGAGTACCCTTAGTGATTAGAAGAATTATTATATAGTTCGAGTTATGGATCAGTGAAAAATATGTTTAGTCATATATGATGTATATTCATGGTTATGCATTGATATTTCATGATATAATTATCCTAAAGTGCTTGGGTATTGAGGATTGGTTTTGGAGGGAAGGTCATGTCAATTTACTTAGCATGTTAACATTGGATGTTCTTATGGGAGCATGGTGAGAGTTTATTTAGATGGTTCATGTTTATTAATAATGTAGGTCAATGGGTATTCATTTGATATACCCCTTCATGGGTGAAATGCCTCAATTTTGAAGGGGATTTCTGAGTTTACTCTTCGTGAGGTAATATTGACATATAGTAGGGCATGTTCTATTGTATAGGAACATGAGCCTAAACTTATTGACATGCATCTCATGAGAGCATGAGTTGGATTTGATGATCAAGTAAAAATGAAGTATACCCTAAATTATTTTGGATTGAATTGAGAAGGATTGGTGAGTGGCCATCTATGGGATATGAATTGATGGTTTTTTGAATGTCTTGAAAGATTATTTTTATAGGGTGTGGTTAATTTTTTTTATTGTACCTCTATTGTAGATGATGCATCATTAATGTGTTGGGTGTGGTGGAACAACTAATCCAGGAATGATCTTAGTTAGGTTGATATAAGGAATTATCACATCTCAAGAGGAGTGGCATGCATTAGATTATATAAATTTTTGAAGTTTCACTCAAGGAGCTGTATACGGATGGAATTTTTTTGGGGAGTGCACTATTGACCAATGAGGGTGTAACCCTCATGATGGATAATTTTCAATAGATACCAATGAGGATATTCCACGTGATCCAGAAATGAGTAAGGAATTATGTTCTAAATGTGTGCTTGGATATGAGTGAGAGCAATATATTTAGTCCTTGTGTGTAGATATTTATACAATATGTGTTTTTGATACATGGACCATATATTGTAATGGTAGTTTATGTAATCAGGCCAGCAATTGGATATTCATGGTAGAGTTTGGATGATAATGTGATGGTGAATCCAATTTTTTTTGGTTTAGTGGTAAATACAATATTTGTTATTCGGATATAGTATAGGAAAAAGTCTATTCATTAAATCCAAAAAAGTATAAATTTGATATGATTCGAGCACGAGTATGATTTGTGATACACCAATTCTTAGGGTGAGAGTTGTGAATCTAGTGTGGGTGATATTGAGAATCCTCTAGAGTTAATGAATCCAAATGAGGCTATGAGGAAATAGCATTTAGATATATGTAACTGAGTGTTTGCAAGAATTTTTAGCTATAGGAGGACTTAATGATATTTTAATGAATAGTTGGGTGTGGTGGTAGGGGGACCACATCAAGTAGGTTAATGAAAAATTTATGTGTGTTTGGCATTAAATTTTGATGGTGAGGATCATCATGGATCCCAATCAGTATTTATGAGATAGGTTCTATAATGAAGAACATTGTAATCCTAAGATGAATTAATCACTGATAATATTTTGTCCTGAGATAAATGGAAATCGGTACACATCATCCGATCAATTAAATTGTTGTAATGATATGTGGATGGATTTTTTATTAATAATGTGAATTATGTATGGAGTTTCATAATTGAAAACTATTATATTATAATGAAATAACATGTATATTAATTTATTTCCAATATTCATTGAAAATAATGGTTAGAGATAAATAACACTTAGTGGGGTTGATAACATTTATAGAGGGGTGATTGCAAAGAACATAAATTTTACGGGCTGTGAAATTCAATTGAATATTTAATATTTTGTTCTAAATGAATGTGAGTGTTAAAAATGTAATTTATCCCTACTAAACAATCTCAAAAGTATTTTATGACTATTCTGTTGGTCCTAGAATGTGGTTCTTACATTTTTTTTGGAATTTTTAGACATTATATGCAGGAAATATTTTTGAAATATTGTAATATTTATAAAATAAAGATAAAATATTCCCATTACATAAACATTGATTTCATTTAAATGGAGTTCCATATTGGAAATCTAATTTTATATTTTAGTCTAGTACTAGGGGTTTTACTTTGGTTATGTATAAACATGTCCTTCATTCTAGAAAAGGGGTTAGAATATTTTAATTTGTATTTAAATTAAATTATATTAATGAAATAAATTTAATATTATTAAATTACTACTCTTTTCCCTTTATTCTCTCCCTAATTTCCATGTGAGGGGATTATTCACTAACCCTATAAGTTTTCAAAATCAATAGATAAAGAGAGTGATAGATGGAGTTTATTCCCATACATTAAACATATTTTCCAAGATGATTCCCAAAGGCACCACCATTTAATACCCCCATGATGTATGGATATTCACGCACACATCATTTAGCATAAATATTTTACATTTAGTTCATATGGAGGATTTTATTTTCTATAAATATCAATTAAATCGATACTCAGATGTGATGGCCTTGAAATTCTAGACAGATCACAAAGCTTTCGTAATTCACCATGAGGTAGGCTGAATATTTTAATTTTCACCATTTTCTATTAGGTTCATTATTTATTTTTTTGGGAATTTAGATTATTTATTTATTTTGTATGATTAGGGGTTTGATCAAAAAATTATCTTGGATTTGGTTTGGGTTTTATAGAGATATTCAAATGGGATTTATTGGAATTCAATGATCAATGAATAAGAAAAATTAAAAAAATTTATAATGTTAGGTTTAGGTCACCCTTAAATATTTTGATGAATATGGGTAATTCCCCATATTCCATTACCCAAGGGGACCTAAGTAAGGGTATGACCCACCTTAACCGTACATATGTGGGCCATTTTAAGGGTAAGGGATAACGTAACCATATGTAGGGGAAGCTATGTAAGGGTAATTTCTATGTCACTCACATATAGTGGGACCTGTATAAGGGTATCTAGTGTTACCCTTACAGAGTAACCTACCTTTTCACAAGGTTAGTTTTTAATGATATTAGTTTGAATAAAAATATTTTTTTATTGAGTTCATAGAAGATTTTTTTGAGGTATAAAATGGTGTTTCAGGAAAGAAGAATTTATTATTAATTCTACAACATTAAATTAAAAAATAATTCAAAAATAATTCAAAAATAATTCCTGAAATTATTTCATAATTAAATTTTTATTATGTAAATTATGGCCTCATGTTAATGGACGATGACTATTTGGAATGGTATATCATTGATGATGAAATTCTAGATTCAGTTATAAAAAGAAAGAACTCCAAGATTGGGGTAGATGGTTTCTTGAACATTCCCCCTTTAGTAAATTCCTTTTTATTCAAGCGATATGTTGTCTATCCATAGTATGAGATTGAATATTTCAAAATAAAAAACATTTTTTAGTTGAAATAATTTTATTATTAATTAAAATTCATATGAATGGGTTAAATAAAGTTTCAAGGGCCATGATTGACTATTGTACGCCGACTGGATTCCATGAACACTGATTTTCGTGTTCCTAATTATAATATATTCCTTGAAATATTCAGTCCATATGAGTTTATATTTAAATCAACAAGGTGATCATGGTGAACTAATATAGGGGTCGTTAGACCCTTGAACGACAGATGTGTGACACAGATGGGAACAAATGGTCTGATAAGGGTATAGAATAACCTTTATATTCCATGGATCATTTGGGATAGTTGAGGTTATAGAAGTGGAGTTTTTTCTTACAATAAAAGAAATTGATTATGAGGTTTGTACTGTATGGCTATGAATTGATGATAGGTTTGGTGAGTTGAACGACTTATGACTTGGAATTTGATATGGGATGTATTCCATCTCTTGAGAGTGATGTTTATGAGACTTACTTTATGAGGGTACTAGGGCCATGAAGTGGTTTTGATGAATATAAGGGATGATATTTCCTCTAAGCAGTAGAAATTGACCGTAGATTCAAGGAGATATAGAAACCCATGTATGGTGTCTATTCATTGGTTTGAAATAGGGGACCCTAGTTGGTTCCCCAATAAGAAAATTTCTGCAAGGAAGCATAATTATGATAGGTAAATGGTATTCATTTTTTGAGTCATCAAAGAACCTGAATTGATAATAAAATTATTGTTTGTGGATTGTGATGTGGTTTAGTCATGTACTTATGTAGCTGCCCCTAGTTTTATGAGAAGAGTTTAGGAGGTTCTTTATCTATTATGAGATGTATTTTTTGAGATAATAGTCATGGGATGAACTACCCTTGAGTGTTTGAAGAGATATACAAGGTTGCTTTTTAGGACTCAACTATTTTTTTTATAAATGGAGTAACTATGGATGACAAATTTGGATTCTGCTATTGAGCCTAATACTATGTGATTCCTTGGACATGCTTATAGGATCTAGATATTATTCCCAATACAATTTGAAATGACTGTGTAGTCCCTTTAGACTCATCTGTTGGGTCTATATGAAATTCTCATAATGCTGGGATTCAAATTTTTTGTCACAACTGTTTTCTTAGGTGGCCACCAAGGAATTATATTATGCCAAATGTCATGGAAAACCATTTATGTATTCCTATTATTTGTCTTTTTTAATTGAAACTTTTATATTTACTGTGTGTTTAGACAAGTAATTAGCCTATGGATCTATATGTATTGTCGTTGGGGTTACCGAAGAAAAATAATATATGCCTCTATGGAAGAAAATCGATTAGATTTGGGTTGGAAAAGTATCATCCACATTATAGACTACTACCACCAGAGAGTGATGTGTTATCAAGACGACAGATCAAGATCCTCTTTCATTGATGAGTGGGACATCTATTTGAGAAAAAATTGGCTAGTGTGTGAGATTTTTTAGATAATTAGAAATATGTATGAACATTTTTCCATATGTGGTAAGGACCCATCAAATAATTTTGTTATTGAAGTTATAAAGTGGTCTACGTACTTGTCTCTTAAGGATTCAACTTATTTTTCCCATTATAATTAGGTTTATTTATTTTTATATATATAATAAAGGAACACATTATTTTCTTATAGAGAGTATAGTATGTCCCTGACCAATCTCATGGAGAATAAGGCATAGTTGTGGGACCTTACGGATAATAGTTTCCTTAGGTATAATGTTTCCCACTAAAGATTATTCATGTCGTTCCGAAGGAAGGTAAATGATTTCATAAGGATTTCTATTGAAAATCACAACTTTAATCAAGTGATAGTCATGACTAAATACCCTCTACAAAGGTAAAATGACATTTTTTATTTTCTAAAGGGATAAAAATTACTCTAAAGGATTTATCTTAGGTTCTAACACTACCGACTTCTGGTTCATGAGTTGGATATTCCAAAGACAGAATTTCAATAATGATATGACCATTTTTAATTTCTAGTAATTCCCGTTATAATGATGAACACCAAATATGAGTTCACGGACCTTATGGACCAGGTCTTACAACACCTCTTATAATGATTTATGGTGATCTTCATCAATGTTAACCTAAAAAATTTAGAATTAGAGGATTTGTAAGTATATAATCTAAGGATCATCCTTGAATTACATCAGGAGCACCAAAATAACAATAATTTATTGAAGTGTTATTGGTTCATTATAGAGGTCCATTTAATGGGGAACACCATCATAAAGGGTCTAGTAGCTATGAAACTAGTTTGTATTGAGTTAGAACTATCTTGGAAAACTACCAAGTGTATGTTCACGGTGAATAGTTTTCTTATATTTATAGTGTACTATGATTGATTCTTTGAATCCTTCAATAATAATATATACCCATGACTAACCTGGTCGAAAATGGTAATATATTCAATTGATTATAGTGATTATAGAGATATTACATATAACTAAATTAGTGGTTTATTAGTACATATACTCAATGGTTTTTGATAAGTGAGTTGACTTTGGGGTCCAATGATATTACCATAGGGTTGGGCATAGTTGTGTGTAGATAAAGATGTAGGTGCTGATTAATTATGGGTATAGTAAGAGAAGATAAAATTATAAAAATAATGTTATCCACAATTTATAGCTTCCAGTAGTAGTGTATTCCTTGATGAATTGTACACACTACCTTCTTGGTAAGTGGTTCATAGTATATACAAACCATAATAGTCTCAGGTACATCAATCCATAGAGATAAATTACATTCATATAAATATGTTGGTTAGAGTTCATGGAGGAAAATATATTTTGAGATTGTCTATATTTCATTGAAGGTAAATTTAGTGGATATTATAATTAGTAGAAACTAACATAATCAATTGATGGTGGAGGTTTTAGAGAAAAAGAAATCATTTAAACTTTTCTCAATGGGTGAGGGAGAGTCATATTGTTCTATATATAAGATGGTATCCATTTTTATTCTTAACACATAAGGGAGACTCAACTGAGAGACTTGTATTTATATTTTTTTCATTATTGTACATTTTTAGGTGTTTCATTGGAAGGGTATTTCGTAGGTGGGGAGCTAGTCCACATATTTCGACGAAGCATGGATGTGTTAGTCATTCTATATGAGGATGTACTGGGGGTGATCCATACATCACATTTTGGTAGTACATCCAAGACAGATAAAGAAAAACCAATTCCTTATGTGTAAGATTTAGTGAGAAGGTAGGGAACATAGTGTTTCCATGTTTATCTCACAAAAAAATCACCTGTTAATAGGTGATTGTCGAACATAATGTTCCAATACTTTAACCTACCCCCTTAAGGTTATAGAGTAATAATGGGATGTAATATCAGTGTATTTGTTTATAAGACACCCATAATCTGTGACGTGCCATAATTTTTTTCTAGGTGACCATCAATAAAATAACAATGTCATCCCACTTCCTATAAATTCATGAGAGATTTTTATGGAAATTATTTAACACTTGTAAATGGCAGATATCATTTGACTACATGGGATGACCTCAATGAACGTTTCAAATAGAGATACAAAATTTAAATCCCAGTTGTGGGGGATCTTGTCGGAGGAATTTTGGATATAGTTTCATATGAATATAATATTTGACCACTACAATTAGGGATAGACCAATGAAAACATTTATGTCTTTAGGATATTTTTCTGCATTGGGTGTAATATTTCATATAGAGTTTATAAAATCACTCTTCTTTAGTTTCGTTCACATACAATGGAAAATAAAACTTCACCATTGTCATAAAATCTTTCAAGGAACTATATGAGAATACGTACAAGTCACCCCTATGATAAAAAAGTCAATAAACTAATCATCGATGGGATAGAGTTTTTTATGGGTGATGAGAAAGAAGGTTAATGTTATCCAAGATATTATTTAGGTCACATAGAGATATTAAAATTCAATCATGGATAGATGATTGAGGCCTTTGGTGTTCTAGGAGGGAGATGATGTGTTCATAATAGTGTCTCTATGAAACAATTTGTATATATTTGGTGAAAGAGGAATGAAATCATTGATGTTCATTGATCTATACTAGATATTTCACAAGGTGGGTGAGGTTTCTTACCACCCGACATTTCCCCCACTGATGGACATGTTGGACAACATCTTGCACGTGTTGAATTCGATTACATACATGAATGACCTATCACATGTCATTGACTGGGGTGATCTGTATATTGAAGATAATCGCAAATTTATAGAAAATATTATAGCTATTGAGTAATGATATGAGTTGAATCTTTATAGGCTAGAAATTCCATATGTTAATTCAATTTGTATGCATGGGTATCTTCAAATTGATTGGAGAAACATGAGACCTATATGTGGTCTCAGTAACCTCACTATTTCGAGTTGGTTAATATCTTTAGAAAAAATACATAAAAGTAGGGAGGATTTATTGTTCCATTATTTTTCAGTTTAAACCTTTAAAATTTTTTAAATAATATTTTTTATGTTGGTTACCATGGAGTATGTTTTTTAGGGACTTTGGAAATTATATAAAAATAAAAAAAATTATTTTTATTCTCTATTTTTTTCTAAATAAGAAGTTAAAATTATCTACAAATTGATCCTAATAAGGAGAATATGATGAAATTGTTGTGTTAAGAAGATATGCTTTATTTTAGGGGCTGTTGATTTTTCCTTCTCACCTTTGTCCCCATTAATATATCATTATGGGTGGAAATGAATAATTATATAAATTTAAATAATTAATTAATTAAATTATCTAATGTAATATCATAACCTAATAATTTTTTACCTAGACATCATTAAACATTATTTATATGTTAATTCATTATAAACACAAAAATGAAATGGGGAGTGAGATAATGAAATCATTAGAGGGACCGATCTCCAAGGATTGTACCTGATAATGAATCACCAAAGATACATATCATAGATGAAATCTTCTTAATGAATTATTGAAACCCAAGGTAGGTGATAAAGATAATATTATCACTCATTTAGTAATATAATTAATTTATTGAATCCCAAAATAGCTATTTTATGGGAAATATCACAATTTCAGTTTTTAGGAATAATTTAAATTCAATTGTGAAAATTTCGTAATTTTGGATCATTAAATATTTTTATATCAACTAGGTAATTCAGACATAGTTTTTTTACAATGATGTAAATTTCATAATTCCTTTATGATAATTCCATGTTTATTATAATAATTTTTTTTATCATGTTGATATTTTTAATATTACAATTTAATACCCAAATGAAGCTTAATTTCGGGGCATGAGAATTTCTACACAAATTTTATGAATTTTAATGTCAGCCTATATCTCAGAATTCATTCTTCTAAATGTGATAAATTTTTTAAAGAAATTCAATTGGATGAAGGGAAAAAATTTCTTTCACATTTCCTACTTTATTTTTATCTTTATTCAAGGAAAACAAGTCAAGAAAAATTAGAACATTGGAATTCAAATAGTCTCTAGGGAATAAAATTATTCTCATATAATTATATTATAACTTCATCCATATATGGCCAATGAATATAATATTTTGTGATTTGGGATCCAATAAATATAAAAAAAATTAAAGATTTATTTTTTATTTGGCCATTAAATATTAAAAAAACAAGTGATATTTCAATGGAAGAAATGGAGTGAAAATGATCCTCCCTTATGCCTATAAATGTTCAACTACACATCCATATAATATATTTTATTCATTTTTTATCATAATCTCATTCACATTTTTTATCTTCATCCCCATTTTCCCTTTCATACTCCATGAAAATTGTGAATTTAAATTAGATTTTGTTCAAATGATGGTAACCATGGATTTTAAAGTTTGTGAGACTAAACATTTCAATTAATTCTATTATGGAAATTTCAATAGTAGTTAAATATATTGTAGGTAAGGGGTCACCCCACATTAATATATACCCTGAAATTATTCATATTCAGGTTATTTATCCCACTACGTCAGCCTCATAATGCTATAGACAATGGATAATAATAATTGTTGTGAAGTGAGAGGGTTTTTCCCACCCTAAAAGGGTTAGTGTGAGGTAATAAAAATTAAAACAAGTGGGGGTGGTGTGATATTCTTTATCATATCATTGGGTAGAATATTGAGAAATAATATTTTTATATAGCAATGATATTTTAATCATGAAATCCTAATAATAAAAATTTATTTTCTCTTCACAAACTTATTCTTTATTTTATTTATTTACCTTTTTGGTTTTCATATCTTTATTTAATATTCATTTGAAAAATTCATTATATTATTATATCAATTAATATTATATTCTACATAAATATTTATATGTATATAATGAAAATAGAAGAATCTATTTGTGTGAGTGTCCTCCTTGAGAGATCGAATCTATATGTGCATTGTGTTTGATTATTAAGAAAATAAGAATTTATTGAGAGATATTATTGAAAAATAAAAACTATAAAATTGGAAACATTTTCATGGAGTCTATTTACATTAACACATCTTTTCATAAAAAATGTAAATATAAATTTTAAAAATAAAAAATTTAACTTTTGGTCATAACATTTTTTTTATATGATTTTTTACCAGATAGAGTATCATAGTAATTTTTTTTTGTTGTAAAATTGATAAAATAAACTGATGATATTAGTATTGAATAATCATGGAAGAATAAATTACAAAAAAACTATTCTAAAATGACTGAATAATTGATGAAAAAATGGAAATTATTTCATCTTCTTTGAAGAAAGTGGATGCTTAAAAAGATACTAAATAAATTGAATAATCAATTGTTACTCATATTACTTTTTCAATTAAATACCCTAATAATATTAATTATTATAGAACAAGAATAAAAACTATCAACTCAATTTCTAGAGGTGTTTAATGGTGATGAGTTTCTAATCAAAGCTCTTGTGGGAGATTAAGATAGCGTGTATAAATATTGGTTTAGGTTTGTAGATATTGAAAAGGTAAATTATTTTACCATATTTTAGAATGAAATATTAGAACCTATATAAATACTTCTTTAATTGGTCAATGAAAACACTAATGTGGTGGAGTTCTCATATAATATTTGTGAGATTTCGTACTTATCCCTAACTCTGAAAACCTAAATTAGAGTGGAAGTAAGAAAAGTAAAAGAAATTAAATCCCTGAAAATACTAGGTGTAAATAATCTATTGAACTCATTTATTTAAAATTTTATTTAAAATTAATATATTATTATCAAAAAATTATTTTAATTGTTAGATTTGGGAAACAAAAATATTTCCTTAGAGGTCGAAGAAGAAGCCGAAGATGCCCCGACTAATACTGACTCCCCAATTTCCATTTTATAAGAAATAATTTTCATTGATGGCCTAATTTTGGGGGAATAATTATGTATTTAATATTTATATTTTAATATTTTTCAAGTTAATTGTTTTTTGATTTCTGATTTGATTTTTTTTTGAAAAAAACTAAAAATGGGAAGCCCCTGAATGGAGTTATTGATATTGAAGAGGCTATAAAATTTGTGGTTGAAGAAAAATAAGATGAACCATATATTTTCCTTTAACACCCTTGCAAGTGGTAATACATTACTTTGGGATATAATTGACGTAATATAACCATGTTTGTGATGCACCATACAAACACACCCTGATCTACTTCCGAAAAAACATAATTTATATATTCACTTTGATATCATCTATAATGTCATGGATATAATCATATTTAATTAAAAAATTATTAAGGGTTATTGATTTTATTACATATGAAGGATATTTCTTGTTTATATATTTAGAGAAATAAAATACAATATAAATTAATAAATCTAATATATTTATTAACTAATGGAAACTTTTTATTATATATATGAAACAACTTAACTCAATGAAATTCATTAAAATATACATAAATTATTCCATAAATTATATGATAATAAACAAGTCATGTGTATTACTTATCTTTACAACCCAGGGAATGGAAACATAAGAAATGATTCAAATGAAATGATTAGTAAGAGAACTATATAATTGAAGTAATAATGGAATAATCATGGAAAAAATATTGTCGAATGAATAGGTAAATAACAAGAATAAATAAATATCATGAAACATTTTTCATTATTTATGAGTGAAAATAATTGAAATCAAGGACATAAATGATTCTAATCTCAAAATTATGTAATAAATAATACATGACATCACAACCCTACTATCAAATCCTTATTCCATGAAATTTTACTTATCTACAGTCATGAAATCTTTCAGATTTGAGGAGGCATACAAAAAATACTCTAAAATGTTTTTTCTCAGGAGACATGTTTATTCATTGAGGGGATATATAATTATATTAACACACTATCAATTTATTATGTTCAATGAATTCACATGAGTCAATAAGAAATTTCATTCTATTTCTTAAAGAACCGTTAGTTAAATAAAAAAAGAGTTATCTATATAATAAACAATATATGAAATTAATACATGATGAACATGAATTACTAGAAAATAGTAATAGATAATTTCAATAAATATATCCTTGTTGATAAGTAAATAACTTGATCATAATCCATCCTGATATATAAGTTTTATGGTAAAATAATATATAGTCAACTAACCAAAATTAAATTGTATTAGAATGCCAATACTTTAAACCATTTTATTAAATGGGATAAAGTAATAGTAATCAATTCTAATACATAATTTGGAATGTTAGACATTACACATTAATCATTCCAATAATCATCAATATTAGAATAATAGTATTCACTACGATAGAAATTTTCCCAATATAAGTAGTATATCATAATTTATAGGTGAACCTCATCTAATCTGATTAATGTAAAATGTAATTTTGAAACCTTATAGAGAAATGGTTATAAAACTATTTAAATAATGGAATAACATGATCATAATCCATCAAAAGAATAAAATTTGATTGTTTCAATAAAATATATCTCAAGAAGTGAGAAACAATTCTGAAAGGGTTTATATCATAGGAAAAATATATCCCTTAAAATTATAATGGAATACAAAAAATGAAATAACATACCTTAATATACCTAACTTAAATGATATATATTGTGGAGAATGATCATAACTCCATGAATGAATGTGGAGTAACCTAAAATCCTCATTATTATTTTAATAAAAGACTCAATAACCACATGGATAGGGGAATATGATTTGGAATGTAAATCCCATGAAATAAGAAGTGTATGATAAAAATATATCCATGGGTAGTGAATACATTATATAATTACATCAGGGTTTATAAAATTTATTATACAACAATGTATTATAATTATCACTAAGAGAACCACTAAGGGATTAAAAAAATTTGAATAATATATTATTGAACGGTATAGATTTATATTGAACATAAAAAATTTATAAAATTATAATTCATTATATGATATCTCAAATAAGAAATATTTACACTACAAAAATAATTTTTGGTGGATAAAGAAAATAATTATGTCAATGATGGGAAAATAAGATGCAAACCCTTACCTATTTTCAAAAAATTCATGAACATACGTTAACCTACAATCTAAAATACATATATATTAATCTCTTAATTAAGTACCTTTTTCATATCCATTTTTATTCATACCATTCATAAACATTCATTTTATAAATTACATATTTTGATTTTCAAAGTCAAGTGCTTGAAGTTTAGTTTATTGGTACTAGTTTCATAATAGCGGTGCATGTATTCATTATTATTCAAAATATCAACATTATTAGGTAATGAATTTTTTTATAGGGGTTTTTATAATAATTTCTAATGTTTCAAATTGCATTCATTATCATTAATCATTATCCTTGATGTTGAAATCAATAATATACATGTTTCAATGATTTTTGACAATCAAAGGGTGTTTTTTTAATTAATGAATTAAATATAAATATAAAATACTTTGAATTAAAAAAATAATTATTTACATATTTATATAAAATTTAACCATTAATCATTTTCCATAGTCATTTAGGATATAAATTAAAAATATTTTTCTATTAAGTGGTTAAACCGACTGTAACATGAACATACCTTGATTTAATAAAAGATTATCAGGACGCTTTATTGTATTTTTATTACAACATTATTATAATGATCATATTTAGAGGGTTTTTGTTAAATACATAATAATTTTATGGAATTATAAGAATAAATAATGATTTTTGGAACATTGAAAAATCATGAAAAATATTATCCTCTTTGTATGGTAATTTTTAATGATTAAATTTACGATGATCATTTGTTGATAATATCATGAATATGATCATTTATTGATAATATCATGAATATGATCACTAATTTATAATACCATAGCCATAATGATATCATAAATAAAATATTTTTCAATTAATATATTCCTTATATCCATCCTTTTAAATAGGTGAAGGAAAATAAAAAACATTATGTTGTTAAGGCAGTAGTGCACCCTACACACAAACATTAATATCAATGTTTTAATAGATGATTTATATCGATAAAAATGATAATAAAATTAATATATAAACATGAAATTATAAAAATTATAATAATATCATTATATTTATGTAGTTAGAATAAATTTTAATTAAGGTAATAAATAATAAAAACTAACTAGTTGATAATACTCATGTCATGCACATGAATTTTCCATGGATAGAACATTACAAATGAACGAGGATTCATAAATATTGATGGATATAATAGTTTTTAAGTGGATATAATTATAATAGTATAAAATTAATGAGATTTAATCAGAAATTTTAATGAAAGGTGTATGTTGAAGTGGTGAAGATGTTTCCCTTTTTATAGGTGATGTAAACAGTGTAAGGGTTGGTGTCCAGAGAACCAACTATTTTATACTTTGATTACATGAATGTTCAATTATTATATATTGTTCATTGTTCTGCATAACTATAATATAATAATGTCCCAGAATATTTTTTGAATTGATAAGGTTATGGAAGATCCCTGCTATGATGAGAACCTTGAAATGCTATATCAATATTCTTAAATAATGTTCTACGGTTGGATGAAATACTATGATAGGACACATAGTATACAGACTGTCATGTGAGAGTACTCGTAAGAAGATGAGACTCTCTCTCATGGTGTTCGCACTAGGTAATCTCCAAGATGGGAGATTATGAGAACAGACCAGCCAATAGTAATTCTTCATGTCTTGGTGTCATCGGACATTGCTATCTACAAGAATGTGTAATGGTCCTTAGACTGGAAGATTATCATTAACTCATGTCATGACTCGTTCACTTAGATTTACTGACGAAAACCGTCACGCAGACAGTTGGCGGGAAGTAGGGTACGTTGGGTGCGTCACGAGTGAAATGTTCTTAATGGATAAGTCGAGAAGGATTTTTCCCTTCTATTTATGGAAGTTGATATCTCGGCCCTTTGATTGAAATAGAACTGTCGCATTAAATTCCATGGCCATGGTGTGAACGAAGAGTTTATTTTAGGTAGTCAAAGAACGACAGATCAAACATATAGGTTTATGAAACTTCCATGAAACCTGCTTGATGAGATATCGAGACAATGGGATTAAATTACATAGTAAGAATTCGTATGAGGTGATGCCTCAATGCGTCGTCAACTTCTTTCTCTTGGGTGCCTTGACCCGTTGCTAGACAGTAATCTTGGACTTTAGGCAAACTCACCTAATGTCAACGAGAAAGTGGCCTAGAGGGTCACACACTAAGTGTATTCAAGTATCTCAAGTAGAATAAATATTATTCCCATAAGTGGTTTAATAATTATTCAAGGAAGCCTAAATGGTTTTAATGATGGAGGAAGAAGGAAATGAAAAAAAAGATATACACGCTGTGTATTAAAGATTACACGCCGTGTAGTTTTTCATGGAAAACAAGTACACGTCGTCTATTAATAATTACACGCCGTGTAGTATTCTTTATGGAAAGGAAATAAATAAATGAAAACAAGATATAAATGCCGTGTACATTAAATTTACACGCCGTGTAGTTTTCAATGAAAAACAAGTACACACCGTGTATTTATTAATACACACCACGTAGTTTTTCCAGTCAGGATTTTGAGGATATAATATTGTTTTAAATGATATTTATTATAATCAGCGTGGGCGCATGTCAAGGAATTAATTATTCGACATGGTGGTTTTAAATAAGAGTTAATAAAATAAATAAAATGTGTAACACGTTTATTTATTTTCATAACTCTACAACCTCAAACCTGATTATAAATATCCTCACAACCCCAACTCTTTTCCTACCCCGTGTGAGTCACAAAAATTCTAGAGAATTCATTCAAGGCCGAAAGAACCTCTTCCTCCAGGAACTCTCTCAAGACCGAGAGATATCCACTTCCATCAGATCAAGACGATCTAAGGTGGAGAATGCAAGAAAAGGCTTCTCCACTCTAGCAACCGGAGAATCCTTTGGCTACATCCAAAGATACAAGGTACACGTGTGGAACACCGCTAGAGGGAGTCTACACTTGGATTTTTCAATGCAACGACGGATCACATCGACAACGTGATCAAGAACATCAATGAAGAAAGAACATCCAAAAGGTATTTCTTTATAATTAATTAAATTATTTATAATCAACCTATAACGATCCTTGTTTGTGGTTCCGGGACAAACCTTCTTCTTTGTCTTTTTCTGTTATTCAATTCGTGGAAACGGTCATTTATCGTTGAATTGATCCTGGATTGATCACTGCTAATGACAAAAATCCAAGTGGGCACATCCACCCACGCGCTTCCGCTATGCCTGGAACCTTCAAATGGTATCAGAGCGAGGTTACAACGTTGATTATAGTTATTTAATTTTTATTGATAATTTACGCCTTTATATTTTATTCAATTAAAAATAAATCGTTCTATAAATCTGAATAAATTAGATTTGTTCTTCCTCCTTCGTTTCTCGATTCATATCACAGAAACAACCTTTTAATTTTAATTTTGATAAAAATAAAAATGAGGAACTCATCCAGAGGAGCCGCTCTTTCTGTCTGTAAAACATGGGATCACACGGCGTATACTTAAAACTAGACGTCATGTACTTAGGTTCAACGAACCGGCGCTGGTCCGCCAAACCACGCCATGTGAATTGATTATGCCTATGTTTTAATCATGCCGTGTTGACTAGAATTGAACGGCACGTGGAAACCAGAATACACGGTGTGTATGTTGGAGAAACATGCCGTGTAGTCCGTTCCGGCCCAGGTGAAACAATGTACAAAGATAAGCTGTGTACCGCGTACACGGGATCGCCAGGCCAGTTACCGCGTAACAAGGATGTACACGCCATGTATGATTCATCTACACATCGTGTACTCCAAAATTTCCAAAGTATAGAAAACAGGCCAAAGACCTGGCGTGTACTTTGGATAAAGGGTGAAAAGAAAAATACACGCCATGTAATTATAAACTACATGCCGTGTAATTTCCAGAAATTCAATTTCATCAGGTTTCCTCCAATGTACAAAGACCCGTACAAGGAATATGGATGAGAAGATCTCAAGGAAATTCAGAAAGGAATTTAAGATACAGAATTGATTAATTATAAGATCACAATTAATTGAATTTGAGAGCGTCTTATATTAAATAAAAGAACGATTGAAAGAATTTGAATTCTAAATATGCGTAAATGTCATTGGATACTATGGACGATCATGAGCTAGAACGAAGACCCTTTTTATGTGTATGGTTTCATTTAAATTTATTTAATTTAAATTTGTTGGTCTGTGAGCCTTCTTCCAATAAAATGTAGGGCATGCATGCCCATGGTTTCTTTAATGTAAACCCACGTAATGGAGGATCTCCCAAACCAGAGGACACGGTTCAAATCCCGAATCCGAGGCGAAACCGATGCAAGAAGATACAAATGTGGAAAGGTGGGAGCTTCAAAACATGAACCAATAGGTTCAAGGTATTTTCCCTAGGTCAGGGTTAGCTTATCAAAACACCTAGATAAGATAACCAATAGAAGCTCATGATCATGCCATCTTATTTTATTTCTGTTTGATTGCATGGTTTATTTATTATATATGTGTTTTTGCGATCACATAATTAATAAAATGAACAATCATGCAGAGATGGAATAAAATAAAAACCGTACTATGCGTAAACATTATCACAACATGGTTAATCACTTAAGCAAGCATCACTTAATATTAACAAGCATGTGATAATGAAAAACTATGCATAAAGACTAAAATCCTTCAATACCATATTAAGTCAAACCATGCCTTTCGTTACCTGATTAAGGGAAATACTCAATAAAACTATCTGTTTGACCAAACCTTGTTGGGACACTTACTTTTATAAAGGAATCCCTTATGAATGTTTTCAGGTTGACTTAACCATATTACATCAAGAGAAGTATCCCTTTCTAGACTTGATGTAATATTGGAGGCATGAGTTGTGGAAATCCTAGTCAGGATTTTGGGATTGGGGAGTCCACTCAACAGATCAAGGAACTGTAAGCTCACAGTTGGCAAAGACCTGCCTACATAAATACCTTCAAATAGCTTGAACAACCCTTGTTTGGGTGATGCGAAGGGAAATATGGATCCTTGCCACTAGAATGTCAAAGCGACTGGACATTCCGAGTTCAATGGTGAGGGCCATTGGGAATTGATAAAATAGTCGGAGAATTAATTAATTAATTAATTATTTCTCAAAAATTGTAACCATGAAAGTACTAATAAATCTTCTCATTTAAATTGTATAATCAAGATGAAAGACTCATCAACCACATTTTCTTTGCGATCAATACTAGATAAATACAATATCCTCACCGACGGTAACTTTCAGGAATGGATTAGGCGCCTTTGGTTTATCCTACGCCATGAACGAAAGTTTTACATACTGGAGTCCTCACATCCTGATTCTCCTGCCCCAGGGGCGAGTGATGAAGATTTCCTGGTCAATGATCAACATTTGAACGATGCTCTCGACATTCAATGTTTGATGATATCATTGATGTATAGTGAGCTCATGAAGTCTCATGAAGACATGGATGCCTATAGCATGCTCGAGCACCTCTGTGGTCTATACCAAGAGAGAGCAAGACAGGAAAGGTTTGAGATCTCCAAGGCTCTATTTCAGAGAAATCTTGGAGAGGGTTCCCCAGCTGGGCCTCATGTAGTCATGCTCATTGGATACATTGAGCACTTAGAGGTTCTAGGGTTTAATATACCCGAAGAACTGGGCACCGATCTCATTCTTGCATCACTCCCCCAGAGCTTCTCGAACATTGTTGTTAATATCAAAATGAACAACATTGAGAAGTCTCTATCTGATCTTCTTATCCTTATTCACCAAGTAGATAATGACATGAAGCGTGAAAATCCTTCTGTCCTTATAGTTAATAAAAGGAAAGGGAAGGCGAAGAGCTTTAAGCCCAAAGCTTCTTCAATGCTTCCAAGAAAAGGAAGATCAAAGGGGGTGCAAAGGAACAAGATACTATTTGTTTTGCATGTGGCAAGATGGGCCACTAGATGAAAAACTGCACCCAGCCAAGGAAGCAAGGGGAAGCTTCAGGTGCATTTGTTATCAAATGAAATCTATTTGTTTATACTAATTGGGTATTAGAAACTGCCTGTTGTGCTCACATTTGTATCCAAATACAAGAACCAAGTAGATTCAAAAATATTGATCGAGGTGAGGTGGATCTACGAGCAGCCAACGGAGCCAGACTCGCTAATGTAGCTGTTAGAGACTACCACCTCACATTTCCTACTAGGATGGTCTTGGGTTTGATAGGTTTTTTTATGTTCCTTCTGTTAATAAAAACATTATTTCAGTATCTATATTAGATACTGATGGATTCATATTCAAGTTTGGAAATGAATGTTTCTACTTTTATAAAGATAGAATTTTTTTGGTAGGGCACATTTATATAACGACATTTATGTGTTAGAATACACAATCCAAGTAATGGAAATCGATAACAAAGTTAATTCACATGACTCATACCACACCCAACTTTTGCATCACCAGCTAGGTCATGTCAATGAGAAACGTGGGACAAAATTACATCAAGATGGGTATTTGGATTCTTTTGAACTAAAACCACTTGGTGTATGTCATGCGTGTCTACAAGGAAAAATGAAAAAATACCCATTTAGTGGGAAAGGTGAAAGAGCTAAAGAGATTCTAGAATTTGTTCACACATATGTGTGTAGACCATTTCCAGTTGAAGCAAGGGGTGGGTTCTCATACTTCATAACTTTTACTGATTATTTTAGTAGATATGGATATATATACTTAATGAGGTATAAGTCAAATTCTTTTGATCAGTTAAAAGAATACAAGAATGAAGTTGAGAACCATCTTGGTAAGAAGATTTAGAAACTCCACTCAGAAAGAGGAGGAGAATATCTTAATCAGGACTTCATTGATTTCTTATGGGAGTTTGGGATTCTATCTCAACTCACTCATCCTTACACGCCACAATGGAATGGTGTAAGTGAAAGAAGGAACCACACCCTGTTGGACATGGTGAGATCAATGATGAGTCATGCGAGTCTTCCATTATCCTTTTGGGGATATTCATTACAAACAGAAGTGCACATACTGAACCAAGTACTAACTAAATCGATAAATGGTATTACATACGAGTTATGGAGTGGATGCAAATCCATGTAATCGAATTTATATGTGTGGGGTAGCGAAGCATTTTTTAAGGCCTCTTCAGGTAACAAACTTCCACCTCGAGGCAGAAATTGTATCTTTATAGGATATCTGAGGGAAAAAAGGGGATATTACCTATACAACCCCTCAGAAAAAATGGTTACAGTGGAAAGACACTCCATATTCCATGAGAGGGATCACATCTCCAAATGAGATAGTGGGAGCGAGATAGACTTTGATGAAGTCGAGGCTCAAGATACACAAGAGTTGTTACAAGAAAAGATTCCACAAAGCCCCGTGGAAGAACTATCTATTCCAGAGACACAAGAACTGCGTAGGAGCATGAGAGAGGTGAGAGAACCAGAACGATATGGTTTTATTGTCACCGAGGATGGTGACTCATTATTGGTTGACAATGATGACCCTCTTACCTATAAGGAAGCTGTGGAAGACACAGACGTTGCCAAGTGGAAAGAAGCCATGAATTCTGAAATGGATTCCATGTACCAAAACCATGTCTGGATTTTGGTAGATCCTCTAGTTGATGTAAAGCCAATTGGTAATAAATGGGTATTCAAGAAGAAACTGGACATGGAGGGGAAAGTCAGCACCTACCAGTCATGACTGGTTGCAAATGGTTTTAGATAGTGTCATGGAATTAACTATGATGACACCTTTTCACAGGTTGCGATGCTGAAATCCATCAGAATCATATCGGCCATTTCTTCTTACCATGACTATGAATTTTGGAAAATGGATGTCAAAATATCTTTCCTTAACGGGAACCTCCAGGAAGATGTCTACATTAAATAACCAGAAGGTTTTGTGACTCCAAAGGATGCCAAAAAGGTATGGAAGTTGCAGAAATCCATTTATGGATTAAATAAATCATCAAGATCATGGAACATTTTTTTTGATGAAGCTGTAACAGAATTTGTCTTTGTTATGAATGAATGTGAGCCTTGTGTCTACAAAGATGTTTAGTGGGAGTGGAGTCATTTTCCTAATAGTATATGTTGATGACATATTACCAATTGGAAATTATGTACCTGTGTTACAGTCAGTTAAGGTATGGTTGCATAAATGCTTCTCCATGAAAGACTTGGGCGAGGAATCATATATTCTTGGGATCAAGATCCATCATGATAGATCCCAGAGAATGCTGGGCCTGATTCAATGTACATACATTGACAAGATACTGAAGAGATTCAGTATGGAACAATCCAAGAGGGGATTCTTTCCAGTGTCACATGGAATTCATCTTTCCAAGAAAATATGTCCTCAGACACATGAGGAAAGAAATAGAATGGAAAGGATCCCTTACGCATCCGCGATTGGTTCAGTCATGTATGCTATGTTATGTACGAGGCTAGATGTTGCTTACGCATTAAGTGCGGTAGGAAGATATCAATATGCTCCAGGAGACCGCCGTTGGATGACAGTGAAGACTATACTTAAATATCTGATGCGTAATAAAGGATATGTACTTGGTTTATGGAGGAGATGAGGAACTAGTCATCAGAGGAAATGTAGATTCTAGTTTCCAGACTGATAAAGATGACATGAAGTCGTAGACAGGATACATCTTCAGCTTGAATGGAGGTGCAGTGAGCTGGAAGAGCTCAAAGAAAAGTGTGGTGGTATATTCTACAGTAGTGTCCGAGTATATCGCAGCTTTTGAGGCAGCTAAAGAAGCAGTATGGATGCGAAGCTTCATCCAAGAGCTGAATGTAGTACCGAGTAGTAAAGATCCTATCACACTCTATTGTGATAATACTGCAGTGGTGGCACTTGCAAAAGAGCCATGGTCACATCAGCGGAAAAAGCACATACTTTGGAAGTATCAACTCTTGAGGGATTTTTCTTAGATAGGTGAAGTTGCAGTGAGCAGTATTTCCATGGAAGACAACATGGCAGACCCCATGACTAAAGCCTTGAATCAGTAGAAACATGATCATCAAGTGAGGTCTAGTGGACTAAAAGTCGTAGGCAGTTGGCTCTAGTCCAAGTAGGGGTTTGTAAGTGCTGGTGTCCTGAGAACCAACTGTTTTGTACTTTGATTACATGAATGTTTACTTATTATATATTGTTCATTGTTCTGCATAACTATAATATAATAATGTCCCAGAATATTTGTTGCATTGATAAGGTAATGGAAGATCCCCACTATGATGAGAACCCTGAAATGCTATAACAATATTCTTAAATAACGTTCTAACGTTGGATGACATACTATGATAGGAAACATCGTATACATAACGTCATGTGCGAGTACTCGTAAGTAGATGAGACTCTCTCTCTTGGAGTTCGCACTTCGTAATCTCCAATATGGGAGATTATGGGAACAAAACCGCCAATAGTGATTTTTCATGTCTTGGTGTCATCGGACATTGCAATCTATGAGCGTGTGTAATGGTCCTTAGACTGGAAGATTATCATTAACTCATGTCATGACTCGCGCACTTAGATTTACTGACGAAAACAGTCATGCAGACAGTTGGCGGAAATTAGGGTATGTTGGGTGAGTCACGAGTGACATATTATTAATGGATAAGTCGAGGAAGGATTTGTCCCTTCCATTTATGTAAGTTGATATCTCGGCCCTTTGATTGAAATAGAACTATCGTATTAAATTCCATGGCCATGGTGTGAAAGACGAGTTTATTTCAGGTAGTCAAAGAAAGGCGGATCAAGTATATAGGTTTATGACATTGCCATGAAAACTTCTTGATGAGATATCGAGACAAAGGGATTAAATTACACAGTAAGCATTTGTATGAGGTGACGCGTCAATGCGTCGTCAACTTCTTTCTCTTGGGTGCCTTGACCCATTTCTAGACAGTAATCTTGGACTTAAGCAAGCTCGCCTAATGCCAACGAGAAAGAGGCCTAGAGGGTCACACACTAAGTGTATTCAAGTATCTCAAGTAGTATAATTATTATTCCCGTACGTGGTTTAATAATTATTCAAAGAAGAATAAATCATTTTAATGATGGAGGAAGAAGGAAATGAAAGACAAGATATACACGCCATGTATTAAAGATTACACGCCGTGTACTTTTTTATGGAAAACAAGTACACGTCGGGTATTAATAATTACACGCCATGTAGTTTTCTTTATGGAAAGGAATTGAATAAATGAAAACAAGATATACACGTAGTGTATATTGAATATACACGCCGTGTAGTTTTCAATGAAAAACAAGTACACGCCGTGTATTTATTAATACACACTGTGTAGTTTTTCCAGTTGGGATTTTGAGGATATAATATTGTTTTAAATGATATTTATTATAATCAGCGTGGGCGCATGTCAAGGAATTAATTATTCGAGATGGGGAGTTTAAATAAGACTCAATGAAATAAATAAAATGTGTAACGCGTTTATTTATTTTCATAACACTACAACCTCAAACCTGATTATAAATATTCTCACAAACCCAACTCTTTTCCTACCCCGTGTGAGACACCACAATTCTAGAGAATTATTTCAGGGCCTAAAGAACCTCTTCCTCTAAGAACTCTCTCAATACTGAGAGAGATCCTCTTCCATCGGATCAAGACGATCTAAGGCGGACAACGCAAGAAAAGGCTTCTCCATGCTAGCACCTGAAGAATCATTTGGCTATGTCGAGAGATACGAGGTACACGTGTGGATCGCCGCTAGATGGAGTCTACACTTGGCTTCTATGACGCAATGACGGATCACATCGACAACGTGATCAAGAACATCAATGAAGAAAGAACACCCAAAAGGTATTTCTTTATAATTAATTAAATTAATTATAATCAACCTGTAACGATCCTTGTTTGTGGTTCCAGGAAAAACCTTCTTCTTTGTATTTTTCTATGATTCGATCCGTAGAGACTGGCTTTTATCGTCATATTGATCCTGGATTGATCATTTCTAATGACAAAAAGCCATGTGGGTACATCCACCCACGCGCTTCCACAGCACCCGGAGCCTTCAAATAGTAGTTTTTGGAGTAACCCTTACTTCTTGAAAAATTTCTGGTTACTACTCAAGTGATAAAAGACAAAAATATGAAAAATATGACAATAATATAGTAATGGTTTAAATAATTTAGAACACTGCATTTTGGTACTATATTGAGTGTTTTGGAACTTCTTTTTCTATCTTTTTCATATTAACAAAAATTACTTTTACATGGACAATTGATTTTTAATCATTAGAAATTAATTTTGATGAAAAAGATTCATATTGACCCTTTTATTTGTTTATTCTTATAATTTAAAAATTAAATATAATTTTATCAAATAAATTTTCTAGTTCAGTGAAATTTTAATTTTAAATAAAATTTACTGAATTGCATAAACAAAATATTTAGAGAAGTCAAGTTTTTTATATCTAAATTTTATATAATGTAATATTTTCTTGGATAATTTCTTTAATGAAATAAATTTAATTATTAAAAAATATAGGATATGAGGTTTTAAAGAAATCAAAAATGAAATAGCCCATGAAAAATAATAAATGAAATGAAAATACTGAATTTTTTTTATTAATATAACATTTTTATTAGTTCTAAATATGTTATGAATTGGGGTTATAATTTTAAATAATATTTCAAAAATGAAAATTTTATTTTATAAAATCATATTTAATTAAATAAATAGTTTTTAAAAAATTCTAGTTCATTCTTTTATATCGATAATTTCATTCATATTTTAGGTTTATTGGAAACATTATTTTTCAAATGCAAACCGACCTTTTCAGAAAATGAATAAAAATTCATGCCCTAGAAAACATGACATGTGGAATTCAAAAATGATGTTCATTTTTATTAATATAAAATTAAAAATTTTATAATATTTTAATGAAATCATAAAAAATAATTAAAAACTATATTTATTGGAAAGTAGAATTTTTAAATATTAACTTTTGTTTTTCATATTTCATGTAATTTAACAATTGAATTAATTTTTTAAAAAATTTAATTTAAAACACAATTTATATTTAATCATGCTATTATTGAATTAGGAATGCCTATTTTTTAAAGAAAATGTTTTGGAAAAATAATTTTCTATACCCTAAATGTTATTATTAGTCATTTTTATAATCTAATTTAATATAAAAGTAGACATTATTTTCTATATACATATAATTTCTAATATGGTTACAACTATTCATTATTCCTAATTGAACTACTATGTTTAATGATTGATAATAAAATATTTATATTGTATCTAAATATATCAAAATAAACATATTTTTAGTGTTGTTTGTAGATCAGGATATCGTAAATGTTAACTTTCTTAAAAGTAAATATATATTTAGATATCTGGGAGTTACAATCTGCACCATTAAATAAATTTTAACCTCAAAATTTTACTAATAAGATCATATTTAGTTTTGTAGAGAACACATAATTTATCATATAAAACTAGAAGATCATGCGATTATTTAGGATGTGGAGTGAAATTTCTCTATCTAAAATACCATTATAATAATTTTACAAAGGTAGATAAATCATTCATCATTTCACATAGAATTCTACCATGGGATTTATACCTATATCTATAAGGATATCTTCCCTCAAATCCTTATAAGGATTTATACGATAATTATAACCCTATGGGTTTTTATTTATAACTCAATAACATGTAATTGGTGACAATAAACTAGACATAGTAAGGTAGATAATCTTGTTTGAAATGTCACTATCAGATTCATAAGATGTAGTTTTACAGTATTTCTATTTTTTGAATGGTTGTTGGTGACTATTTCCATCATTATGCACTGGGTTAGGACATTGGGTCACATAATTATCAACTCTCATAGAAATGAAGAAACATATTTTGATATATTCCCCATTTCCCATTCACTTGTGAGTTTGATATCCTTTATCCCCCCATGTATTAGATTTAGCAGTCAGTTTAGATAAATTTCCCCTATAATTTTTTCAACATGTTTAAATTATAAAAAATTCTATCATATTTCCATCATCATCTTCATAACTTGATATTATTTGACTTTCCATCCTTACTTAATTTTATGTGTTTGGGATTTAAATTAGTTTCACAATGTTAATCAAATTTAATGATTGCTGATTTGCATACTCACAATGTTTCTCCATAAGACTCTTATTCTGATGGGTTAGTCATTGAGGTAATATTTCCATTATCCCTCGAACCCATTTTCCCTTCATGTTCAATCCATTACTAAAAATAAAACAGTTAATGTTAGTGATACTATTTATAATAATTTTATGATAAATAACCATATAAAAATTTCACTTCAAATTATATCACTTTAAAACACTAAAACATTAGCCTATAGTTCTTACAACTCAACAAGAATTATAATTAGTTCAACCTATATATTTCATAGTTTAATAAATATTACTATTGGTTCTTCCTTGGTTACATTTAGTTGGGTTAAATCATTCTTATTAACCTAATATTTGAAATAAATACCCTCAATTAGGCAGAACATTATTAAAAAAAATTTAAAACCATTAATCATTAAAATTGACACTCAAATATCAAACTTATCCCTCCCAAAAAATATACACAATTAGGTAAATACCCTAAAAATATACTATCGATTTCATATGTTTCCAAAAACCTATTTGAATATATAATACTATGAACCAGAAGTATATTATATATTTCTCTAAAAATCAACTATATCATTAAACCTCAAATGGAATTAACCACAAGTTCATAAGGTCTGACACTAGTATGTATATATCATAATGCCCAAAAAATGAGATGAACTTATCTAAATATATCTTAAATCAATTTTCAATCCAAAGGTTTACCAATTACAATCTATCTTCTTACAAACAAAACAAGCATTTATTATCCTAGTATCATGTGTATATTAAACTTATTAGTTATCCATGACTCAATCATATATTCTCCAAATATTATCCCAAAAAAAATGTCATTTCCATAATTTTTTGATAATTATTGATACAATTAAATATGTGATTACAAAAAATTAATTAAATACTACTAAATAATTATCTAGAGATTTTACACATAATTCTCAATAACATTTAAAATATACCAAAAATTTCATTGATAAATACCACTAAATAATGAGCACTACTAAGATCTTATACATTTACTTTATATTATAGTATCTTCCTTACTATGATATTTAATACTATAAGACCATCCTTTTACATTATAATAGGCATATACAAATTTTTTCATCCTATTTACATGTGATCCCTTAAATGGTTATAATAAATAGTGATTTATAGATATATAAATTTCTTAGATATTTCTTCATGATCTTGTTGCAATAAAATTATATAACCAAAATGGTTATGATAATATAAAAATTTTGAAAATTAAAATGCAATTCTAGATATGTATTCCAATATGATAAATTTATTATTAATATATTACAGTTTTTGATTAACATATGAATCTCCTTATTCAATCCTTGGTTATATATGGTCATTTTTCTATTTGGTTCTGTAACCTAAGTATTTAAAGTCATTATTATATCCTTTATAATGGTTCATAAAGAAAATTTTATTCCATAATACATATCCACAATTACTATTTTTTGTGGTTATTAGTATTAGTACCATTCAATATGGATCAAATTTTTGTCTGAATAAATACTAAACCAACATTTTTCTAGGTGATTACCCCTTAGGTCATCTGTGCAACAACTTCATCCAAATTCTAGTATTTAGACATGGATTTATTTCTAGTAATAACCTCATAATATGGATTTTACCAATGAATTGGGATTTTATCCAATGCATAGAATTATTCAACAGGGTATTCACGAAAGTTCCCTCATCCTAATCCCCAATTAAAATTTTAATTATATTATAGCCATTAAATCATATTTAATTACAAATTCTTGTCAATACCATTGGAATTTTGATAAACCTTAACTAGTAAATCCTTATAATATCCTAAAAATGTATTATTCTCCATATTTTTCAAAAAAAATTATTTGATACCAACTATGACACCCCATGGATTCACTCTTAGTTCATGAGCTATAAACATATACTCTATATATTCCCTTTGATACCATCTGTAAAAGCCTATATATAACCACCCTTATTAAAAAATATATATCTATTATTCATTATATCATAACTAATGGATATTCACAGTTTTATAGGTTTGGAGTATTAGGACACATAAAAAACTAATAAATACATTTTATTTCTCAACCAATGACATTTTTTATTATATAAAACAATATAATAAATTTATGAAATGTTTTCAAAACCACCTATAAATTCTCCCATACATGTTGTCCTTATAAACATTATGTGGGTACTATGTTTCTTCAAAAAATAGGTAATTGAAACATAAGAAATGGGGTTAACCCAAATTCTCAGTTAGTGAAACATATTATTGAAGAAATCATCTAATAAAAATTAAATTAAATTTTTGGTAAGAGAAACATGAATCCATAATAAACATGAAACTAAGAGCAATCTATATACATAAAAATAAATTTAAACATGGATATAAATGATAATGATGTAATATCGACGGAATTCACAATTATGAACATGAAATAATTGTTAATAAGGCCATGTTCTAAGGCACAATAATTGTCTCCTAGACTGTATCCAAATTTTATTTTAAATTTGAAATGCATACCCCAGATTCACAATAAAATTTATCTCATGTGACCCGTCGATCTATTTAAGGGCTATATAATTCCATTGTTCCCTCATTAGCTAAATAACACCAATTTTATCACCATATGAGTAAAAATACCTTTCGTACTTTAACTAAGGAACCTTTGGATGAATAAAGACATTATTATCCACATAATGAAAATAGTCGGTCGTTAACACATGATCAAACTACATTAAAAAACAAATAATCATCATGAATTTCAATAATTATACCGATATCAATTAAGAGTTAAAATTATCATAACCCATCCAGAGAAAGATGGTGGAAGGTCTAATAATACAATGTCAAATTTTCTATGTTCACAAATATTATAATTCCAATACTTTTCCATATGTCAATAAAAGGGATAACATGATCATAAGCTATCCCCATAATGATGTTGGATGGTCCAACATCATATAGTAAACTTTTTATGAATTTTCCTTATAAGAATAAAATATAAGAGAAGCCAAATTTTTTCCCTATGTCAATAGAATGAAAACATTCTAGGCGAACATCATCAAATATAAGTTATGTTATTTTTTCTATTCACACTGTATAGAGAAATGGGTATATTACAAAGAAAATACTTGTATAACTTGATCATAAACCATGTAGATAAAATAATTAGATGGTTTCAGTTGAATATATCTCATGACGTGAGAATTTTTGTCAAAGGGTTTATGTGGTATGAATATAAATCCCTAAAAAAATGAGATAATTCAAAATAATTTATTAAATGGGTATAATGTACCCAACTTGTATAAAATAATTTCAAGAGAATGATGATACCATACTGAATAAATAGTGTGTTACCAAAAATCCATACAATTGTGAAAATAAATGAATCTATTTCCACAAGGATAAGAGAACATGATTTTTCTAGTAAATACCATGAAATATATGAATTATTATCAAAATATATCCATTTGTAGTGAATTCACCATAGAAATAAAAAATGATGTATAATATTTTTTGTGTCCTAATGAATATGAATTAAAACCAATAAAACCCATATGACTTTAGAAACATTTGAATTTGAACCCCTTGAAAGAGTGTGATTCAAATTTAACTCCAAATTCTATTATGGAAATATAAATATGGATATTATATATGTAATAGGTATTATATACACCATATAATGGAAAATAGGTGAATAATTACAATACCATTTTCAATTAAGGTAAATTGTGACGAAAACATTCCTCTTTCCCCATATTACCCGAAAAAATAACTTCATTTATCACAAACATAGTTATTTTAGTAAAATAATTTATAACATTACTCATAAAAATATTAATTATTAATTTTCTTGAATGGTAATTATATTCATGAATTATTCTTATGTAATACCCCATGCTTCTACAATACGCTTCTGTTTGAATAATACAACAGCATGTGTTGTACGCAACTTCGAGTTCTAACACACATGACAACCAATCAAACTAGCCGTTATGAATAGTAATACCCACTTTTGGAAATTTTATAAATTTTATATTTCAAAATTGTCCTCACTTTTGGATTTGGAATATCAAAATTATCTCAAGGTAAAATTTTTAAATTTTCTGAAAACATTCAATTTTTGATGAATAGTGAAAAACACTGAGTTATAGTTTAAAACCGAATTTTTATTTAAATAATTATTTATTTTATTTAGATTTATTTTTGGACAAAATAGATACATAATACCTATATAAGTTCAATTTAATTCATTTGAGTCAGTTTATAATAATTTTGGATATATAAAAATCTTATTGAATTTTTCACCGTCTTTTACCCATCTCCTAAGATATTTTTCAAATTCCCATAAAACATAATTTTACCACTTCTGTGAGTTGAATTTTGAAAATCCTAGACACACGTTTAATATCATGGAGTAAAATGTGGTTCAATAAAAAAATAATTTTTAGTGAATAGTAACTGTTTACTTTTTTTACCACGGTTAAAAGTAAATAGGGTAATTAAGGGTAAACATGATATTATTATTACCCTAAAACCTATCCTAATTCTATTGGATAAGTATAATTTGACCAGAAACAACCTCAGGAATAAAATATGAACCACTTTGGTCCACTTTAAATAGATTAGGACATTTATTATTATTTAATTCAAATAAGAGTTAAAAGTGATAAAATCAATGTTTAATAACTAAACCCTTTTTAATATAGGTTTATACATATGATAAATTAAATTATAAATATTAATTAGAAAGATAATAATATTTCTACAAAATGGTATTTTATATATAATTTTTGGACCTTAAATAATTTAATTTTATTTATGACAAAATGGTGAAGCAGTAATTACAAAATTAATGAAATATTAAAACAACTAATATTATAAATATCCAAATAAATTTAATTTTAGACTTTTTATGAATTACAATAATTTTCTAGGTTATTATGACATATTTGGGTTGGCTATATGAATTATTTTCGATGTTATAATGCTGTTTTGAATTTATCAAAAACAAAATACCAAATAGTGTCAAAATTGACATAAAGAGTTTTTAAATAAAATTTTATATTATTAATTGATATTATATTCCTAAAAATGGATAAGAAAAAGGACTTATATACTGATAGGTGTATTATTAATGAACAACTTGTGGTTCTCTTGGAATTATATCTTAAGTTTATTAACAAAATAATATAAAAATACAAATAGACTAGATAAATGTCAAACAATTTAACTAAGAGTTTAATCTAAATGTTAAGGTTAATATTGTGACCCAACCCATCTAAAACTGATTTGTTGAGTGGTTTTAGACCCATCCCCATATTATCCTTTAAATAATCCACTTTTTATCCATTAGAAATAGAAAATGATTTTATTATAAAATAATATTTTAAGTTTTTCCTAAGGTTCCCCTCACCGCTCTTATAAAATGTCACTTTCCCTTCTCTCAAATTCACACCTAAAAAGCCTTTTGGATCAGCCATACCCTGCCCAAATATCCTCTAATATACCCTAAATTAATTATAGAGGCCTTCCTTTAGTCATAAATCCAACTTAAGGAGCCCTTTTGATCAAATCAAAAGAAACAACCTGATGAAGAGGTAATAATTTCACCACTCTCTTTAAAGTTCATTTCTTTTTTCCACTTCTTCTGTAATTTTTATTTCCATTCTAAAATAATAAGTCTAGTATATTCTATATACTATGATGTTATTATAAATATGGTACGTCCATATTCATTATTCTATCCATACATTGAATGACATGTCACCATACGTGCGTACGTACAGATTACAGTCTCCATGTCGTGGTGTAATTGTTATTCAATACATTATTATTTGGATGTATATAATAAGGATGTGTAATTCATATAAATAATAATTATTACATGATAATGATTCTGTATATATGATATACCATCCAATTATATATTATTTTAATATCAAAATAATGACATTTTCGTTTCTGCGTACGTATGGATTACCGTCTCCATGAACGCGATGAGATTCATTCCCCATCATATCCATTCAAGAATAAATTTCTTTTGATGATTAAAAATAAGGTTTAGAGACATAATATCATTCTGTATTTGAATAAGATACATCCCATCCATAAATAATATGGCTCACATAACAAAGAATTTAAAGGAAATCAAATCCGTTAACACCCAAAACGACGATAATACTAAGATATTATTAACAAATCAATGTTAAAATGTCATATATGATATAATATTAATGTATATAATTCTTGAATAATTAAATAAAAATTATTTCACCATTATAAATGATGTTAAACTACCCTCGACCAAGGAATAAGTACAAAGTAAGGGGTTTCTTATCTCACTTTCAATTCCGTGAGATTTCCATTGTTCACTAATTATTTATTGCATGTGGTGTGTGTGCTGGACATGATTGTATTCATTGTGTAATATAAATTAATTTATTTATATTTACATAATTACAGTGTAATCCTTATTTCATTTTAGTATGTTTCATATGTTACCAAATCGATAAGGGAATTTGAAATTTCAATTTCTAGTCATTCGGCTGTACGAATACTTCATTGATTATTTTACTCAAAGATTATGTGTGGAATCACTATTCATTTTCTTATGTCAAAATTTCCACTCCCCTTTCTGTGGATATAATTTTGATACACATAATCACTTAATTGATAAATTCTCATGTCATCGATATGAACTTGATAAGAGTAGTTTTAACTCAATATCCATTTATTGAGTTAAACATCCAATTTATTGATGTTGTTTTTACAAGAATATGTGTGAATGTCCTCTTATTGATTTAAACTGAATATACAATCATATTGAGTGTATTTATATTTTTCACACACAATTATGTCGTTTATTTATCCTTTACCAAAGGATACGGTCATTATAAGAGATTTCCTCTCAATTAACATTCTATTGAGACTTCACTGTTGTTATACACCAATTCTCTTTTAAATGGTGTATATAATGTACTTTGACATAGTATATAATGAATCCCTTTATTATCTTGATATTATAATGTTTTTATGACCTCAATTATTTGTATTCAAGTGTCTTCCTTTTGGTTTGGAACTCTAATTAAAATATCATTATAAATGTTATAATGATTTATTATTCTAAATATTTCTCATTAATGTCCATATTTTAAAAATGTTTTTAAGGATTTATTTATATAGACATTAATTTTTTAAAATTAAAATTCCTTTTAAATGTTTCAAAGTGGTATGTGACACTTTCATTCAAAAATCTATTTTTAAATGGCTTCTTGACAAATAGTGTGACTTTTAAATGTTTTCAAGAAAAAGGGAGATATTTCTCTCCAATAGTTTTGATGATTATTTTAATCTTTTTCAATATCCTTCATTATTCTCGATTGAGGTTATTTTATTATAATACAATCTTCCATATTGTATTTAATGATATATGTTTGATTGTGGATGTTCTATTTCATACCATTCATGGTTTATGGACAAAGTATTGACATTTCGTGTGCTAGTTTTAATACGAATGTTTATGTTATGGTTAAACCTTTTCATATGAGGAATGCATTGGACATAGTAAGTGACAGTTGCATCCCGCTATAGATCCTCGATGCATTGGTAGGTCTCATGAGAAAAACTAGTGTCTTGGCACAAGGCATTGAAAAAATCTTGTTTGTAGTCTTGGCACAAGGCCTTGACTATGTGGTTATGATAGTCTGGAACAATGCATTCCATTATTATGAAAGTGGTTGTTGAAATTTCATGTGATTATTCGACTAGTAGAATATCAATGTGAATAAGTAAATGGAATTATTTAATTTTAAATTTTCCATGTTATAATGATGTTAAAGATTAAATGGATTTTGTTTTTGTTATACATTTCCTTAAATGTTTATGTTTATTTATGAACGTTTTCGCTATATTGTTATCCTTACTAAGCATCTGAGCTCACCCCTTCCTATGTTTTATTTTTTTATTAGGATGTGAAGAAGTATTTTATGACTCACTTACAGGGATAGTATGAGGGGATATAAGTGTGGATTATGGAGACTATGTTGCTGTAGTTTTCTATTTTATCATGTAATGTAAGAATTATAAATGTATCTAGTGTTTCCAAGGATACTAAACTAATAGGTATTTCGAGACTTGATCTTTTATGATCATACCAATGTTATGTAATAATGCACCGACTCTGGGAATCTGGGGTCGGGGCGTTATAGTTTGTATCAGAGGAAATTTAGTACAAACCTTGTAAGCTAGATTTGGATAAAATCTATTTAGAGAACATAGCCCTAAGATAGACATTTAGGATTAGTATAGTTGAACATCCCAGAATTTTGGTATTGTTTAGAATTTGTGAGTTTTCCAAGCAATACATCCCTGTCTGGATAGGAGCAGGTAGAGGCGGCTCTGGAACAGATGTACCAAGGGGAAAAACCTGAAAACACCACTTTGAGCTATACTCGAACGGGAACTTGTGCACAACAACGAGCCTTACAGCACTCATGGATTAGACACTCCCATGAGATATTCTTAGGATAATTTACATTTTCTTTAGAAACCGAATTAAATTATATCAATATAAGATGAGAATGAATGACCTTGGTTAATCCTAAGGTGTTTTGAATTGAAAATATGTTGTCATGATAATCTCTAAATTATTTTATGACTACTATTACTCACACAATGCATTCTAGTTTTAGTCAATGGATGGATTCCAAGGAAGTCATAGTAACTTTGAGAATGATGTACAAGGAGGGAACGATGGTGGAAATGAGCAAAAAAATGGAATTTTGATAGGTTTAAAAGATATCGTGTTCATTCCAAATCAGTCTTCAAAAAATATGATCAACAACATATATATTAATCGACTCTCATACTCAACAAATAAGAGAAAGGTGATGAATGATAAGAGCTCCAGTAGTGGAGACCATGGAGAAAACAATCCTCAATTTCCATCATGTAGGGAATGTTGAAGGAGACACCTAGGAACGTGTCTCAATGGAACAAATAAATGTTTTACGTGTGGGAAATAAGGATATAAAGTGAATAATTGCCAAGAAAAAATGAAGGGTATGTGGAAGAAAATAAAAATGGCCCCAAGAATCCATTTACAGTCATTTGCCGTAAATGTAGGGGACCTGGCCATTACCCGAGTGAATGACCTATTCTATAGGATATCTTCTTGGTCATAGAAGAAGATTTGTTGAAATAAATGGTTGGAGAAATTTTTAAAAGTGTTAGTGATCCTTGTTGATGGGTTTAATTTGGAATAATTTTATCTTGTATTTGTAACCCTACAGTTTGTCAAGTGAAAATGATATTTGAGGAAGTCTTATCTTTTATCTTTTGGATATAGTTATAAATGACCCTTTGGTTTTATATGACCATTGAGTTTGAGGAAATTACAAGTTATTATATTTTGAGATAAAAATGAAAGGTGTGAGATAACATTTGTGGTTAAAGTATGTTATGTTTATTTTGAGGAATTTATCTCATTTTGGTAATGTTATAAAATATAGTTTTTGAAAAAGGACAACACACACACCATGTGACAACCCGTTGAGTCGGACAAATCTAGGGGAATCAAACCAACAACCAGAGTGCGATTGGGATTTATCTCCAACCACTGGACTACATGAAGTCCCTAGTTAGTGTGACTAATTATTTTTATTTAAACAATTTTATTGATCAATAATAAGTTGATTTGGGATCTTATGTCTTCTCAAATGAATATCGTTATTATAGAAAAATGATTTGGTGATTAAGTGATAAATGTTATTTTGGAAGATGTTTGCTTTGTTGGGAACACTATATGGCCAAGGAAAATAGAATACTATGGGATTTCATTTGAGGAGTAATGGTGAATTTTTATCTATGTTTTTATTGTGGATTTATAGTGACTTGGGTTATTTTTGGAAATTATTATCCTATAATAAAGAATATTTGATTAGGTTAATTACTTTTTAGTATGCGACTTTAAGAGTAGTTGATGTCATTTGGAGATACAATTTAACGTTGAAGACTACATAACCAAATTCTTCTATGTTTTGGATTTCAAAATTAGTTTGGATTATATTGAAGGATTTTAAGGACAATTGTTTATTGAATGGTATTCATTTAACATTGGTGTATTGTTGGTTTAAGTTTAGAAATTAAGATTAGTGTTTCATTCTCTAAATGAATATTATTTGGGGGGATCATCAGATCTTGTACTAACAATTTGTGTTTTGATTAATCTCTAAAGACAAGGTAAATATATAGTTTATCCTTTTTAGATCATGTGATTCTCTTGATGTTTATTTTTGATATTCTAGTGTGACCAAGTCTTCTTGAACACTCATCGTTTAAAAAAATGATTTAGTGTTAGAAATTAATTAATGAATGAAACTCTCCTTAAAAAGTATGTATATCTCTTTATGTTCTTAGTCAATCTCATTAATAAATTCCTCATCTTTATGAAATGTAACTTCAAAAAAATGTGGTCTGTTTACTTTTCCTACTGGGAAACTAAGGACGCTCTTCGCCATCATAAGTTTGTGGTTTTCTTGTTGTTAACTTTCTCCGGATCATGTTTTATATCCCTCCCCTTCAGAACTTGACACTTAGTTAATCTTCGATTCCCATGATTTCCTACATGGAATCCTAGTATGGGTTACCTTGGGTGACCTTTGTACTTCTATTTACTTCTTTTAAAGTGATAGTTTTATTGACTTTTTTTTCGATGTGGGAATTTCCATTTTATTCCCAACCCCAAATTTAAAAATCGCGATAAAGAAATTTATTTAAGGAGGGGAGAATGTAATACCCCATGCTTCCACGATACACTTCTCTTTGAATAATACCGTAGCGTGTGTTGTACGAAACATCGAGTTATAACACACACCACAACCAATCAAACTAGCCGTTATGAATAGTAATACCCACATTTTGAAATTTTATAAATTTTATCATTCAAAATGACCTTTAGTTTTGTATTCAAAAGATCAAAATTAACTTACGGTGATTTTTTGGTATTTTTCTGAAAACATTCAATTTTTGATGAATAGTTAAAAACACTGAGTTATAGTTTAAAACCGAATTTTTATTTAAATAATTATTTATTTTATTTAAATTTATTTTAGGTCAAAAGATATACATAATACCGATATATGTTCAATGTAATTCATTGGAGTTAGTTTATAATAATTTTGGATATATAAAAATCTTATTGAACTTGTCACCGTATTTTACCCATCTCCTAGGAGATTTTGCAAATTCATATAAAACATAATTTTACCACTTCTGTGAGTAAAATTTTAAAAATTCGAGAGACACGGTTAATATCAATGAGAAAAATGTGGTTCAATAAAATAAAAATATTTGTTGCTGAATAGTAACTTTTTACTTATATTTACCACGGTAAAAATAAATAGGGTAATTAAGGGTAAAAATGATAATATTATTACCATAAAACATGTCCTAATTATATTGGATAAGTATAATTCGACCAAAAACAAACTTATGAATAAAATATGATGCACTTTGGTCCACTTGAATTAGATTAGGACATTTATTATTATTTAATTCAATGAATAGTTGAAAAAGATAAAATCAATGTTTAATAACTAAATCATTTTTAATATAGTTTTATACATAATATAACTTCTATTATAAATATTAATTAGAAATATAAAAAGATTTCCCACATAATGGTATTTTATTTATAATTTTTAGACTTTAAATAATTTAATTTATTTATGACATAATGGTGAACAAGTAATTACCTAATTAATGAAATATTAAAAAAATTGATATTATAAATATCTAAATAAATGTAATTTGAGACTTTTTATGAATTCCACTAATTTTATTGGTTGATATGACATATTTTGGTTGGTTATATGAATTTTTAATGAAGTAATAATTCTGTTTTGAATTTATCAAATACCAAATAGTGTCAAAACTGACATAAAAGAGTTTTTAAATAAAAAATTATATTATTAATTGATATTCTATTCCTAAAAATCAAAGGATCTTCCAAAGGACATATATAATGATAGGTTTATTATTAATGAACCACTTGTGGTTCTCATCGAAGTATATATTATGTTTATAATCCAAATAATATAAAAATACAAAGAGACATGGTAAATGTCAAACTATTTAACTAAGAGTTTAATCTAAAATTGAAGGTTAATATAGTGACCCAGCCTGTCTAAAACCTATTGGTTGAGGGTTTTTAGACCCATAACCACCATATACTTTAAATAATCCACTTTGGAGACATTATAAATCGAAAATGATTTTATTATAAAATAACATTTCATGTTTTTTCTAAGGTGCCCCTCACCCCTCTAATAAAAGGGCACTTCTCTTCTCTCAAATTCACACCATAAAATTCTTTTTGGATCGGCCAAACCCAGACCAAATATCCTATAAACCTCCATAAATTCATCATATAGGCATTAATTTAGTAATAAAGCCAACTTCCGGAGCCCTTTTGATCAAATCAAAAAGTAGAACCCGAAGTAGCTGTAACAATTTCACCACACTCTTTCAAGTTCTTTTCATTTTCCACATATTTTTTATTTATTATTTCCATTAAAAACTAGTAACTAAAGTATATAATATATACTGTGATGTTATTATAAATATGGTACATCGTTATTCATTATTCTATCCATCCTTTGAATGACATGTCACCATACGTGCGTACCTATGGATTACCGTCTCCATGTTGTGGTGTAGTTGATAGTCAATACATTATTATTTGGATGGGTATAATAATGATGTGTAATTCATATAAATAACAAATATAACATGATAATTATTCTTTATATATTATATACCATCCAATTATATATTATTTTAATATCAAAATAATGATATTGTCGCTCGTAAGTACGTATAGATTACCGTCTCCACGAACGCGATGAGATTCATTTCCCATCATATCCATTCAAGACTAAATTTCATTCGATGATTAAAAATAATGTTCAGTCACATGATATCATTCAGGATATTAATAATATACATCCCATCCATAAAAAATATGGCTCATATAACATAGATTATAATGGAAAACAAATACATTAACACCTGAAACAAAGATAATACTAAGATATTATTAACAAATAAATGTTAAAAGATCATATATGATATCATATTAATGTATATGATTCTTGTATAATTCAATGAAAATTATTTCCCCATTATACAGGAGGTTAACCTACCCTCTACCAAATAATATGTTCAACGTAAGGTGTTTTTGATCTCACTTTTAATTCCGTGAGATATCCATTGTTCACCACTTATTTATTGCATGTGGTGTGTGTACTGCCCATGATTGTATTCATTGGGTAGTATACATTAATTTATTTATATTTATTTCATCAATTTACAATCCTTCTTTAATGGTTGTATGGTTCGTATGTTACTAAATTGAATAGGGAATTTCAATTTCCACTCATTCGGCTTTACGCATACTTCATTGATTATTTTACTCCATGATTTGGTGTGGAATCACTATTCATTTACTTATGTCATAATTTCCACTCCCATTTATGTGGATATACTTTTGATACACATAATCACTCCATTTATAAATTCTAAACTCATCAATATTAACTTGATAAGATTAATTATAACTCAATATCAATTTAATGAGTTAAACATCCAAATCATCGGTGTTGTTTTTACAAGAATATGTGTGAATTTCCTCTGATTGATTTAAACTGAATATCCAAAAATATTGAGTGTATTTATATTTTTCACACATAATTTTTTCATTGATTTATCCTTAACCTAAGGTTATGGTCTTTATAATAGATTTCATCTCAATTTACATTCTATTGAGACTTTTTTGTTGTTATACACCAATTCACGTTTATATGGTGTATATAATGTACTTTCACATAGTATATCATGAATCCCTTTATTCTCAAGATATCATAAAGATTTTATTTCCTCATTTATTTGTATTCAGGTTTCTCTATTTTGTTTAGTAACTCTAACTAAAATATCATTTTAAATGTTTTAATGATTTATTATTCTAAATATTTCTCATTAATGTCCATGTTTTAAAAATGTTTTTATGGATTTATTTTTATAGACATTATTGTTTTAAAATTAAAATTCGTTTGAAAAGTTTCAAAGTGTTATTAGAAACATTGAATAAAAAATTTATTTTTAAATGGCTTCTTGACAAATATTTTGACTTTTAAATGTTTTCTAGAAAAAAAAGAGATATTTTTCTCAAATAGTTTTGATGATTATTTTCATCTTTGTCAATATCATTCATTATTCTTGATTGAGGTTAATTTATTATAATACAATTTTCCATATTTTATTGAATGATATATTCTTGACTGTGGATGTGTTATTTCATAACATTCAGGGTTTATTGATAATGTATTGACATTTCATATGCTAGTTTTAATTTGAATGTTTATATTATGTTTAAACCTTTTCATATGAGGAATGCATTGGACTTAGTAACTGAAGGGTGGAGCCCTCTATAGCTCCTCGATGCATCGATTGGTATCATGAGACAAACTAGTGTTTTGGAAGAAGGCCTTGACAAAATCATATTTTTAGTCTTGGCACAAGGCCTTGACTGTGTGGTTATGATAGTCTGGCATTAGGCTTTCCATAATTAAGAAAGTGGTTATTGATATTGCATGTGATTAATCAACTAGGATAATATCCATGTGAATAAGTAAATGGAATTATTTTTTTTATTTTTTCTATGTTATGCTGAAGTTCATATTGAAAAGAATTTTGTTTTAGTTATACATTGCCTTAAATGATTATTCTTATTTATGAAATTTTCTGCTATATTTTTATCTTTACTGAGCATCTGAGGTCACCCCTTACTATGTTTTATTTTTTTCCCAGGATGTGATGAAGTATTTTATGACTGACCTGCAGGGATAGTCTGAGGGGATATGAGTGTGGACTATGGAGACTATGTTGTTGTAGTTTTCTATTTTATCATGTAATGTAAGACTTATAAATTTGTCTAGTGTTTCCAAGGCTACTAAAATAATCGGTAATTTGAGACATGATCTTTTATGATCATGCCAACATTATATAATAATACACTGAATCTGGGCTTGTGGAGTTTGGGTGTTACATCTTAACTTCCACATCATGTGTTTTTAGTTTGATGGTTCGTTGTAGAGTCATAATGGGGGGGGTATGTATTCATTATTATTCCAAATTTTATCATTACTAGTTCAATTAATATACATTTAATTATAATTTATAATAAATATATGATGTTATCAATTCCATTCATGAGATTTTTAATCTTTATCATCGAAGATAAAATCAATAATAACCATGATTTGGTGATTCATGAAAATTGAAGTGTGGATTTCATTGTGAATTAAATATTAATACAACATATTCAAAAAATAAAAAATTAATTATTTACAAATTTATGTAACATTATAATAGTAATTATTTTCCCATAGCCATTCATGATATAAATTCAGAGAATTCTTCAATTAGGTGGTTAAACCGACCCACATATGTACATACCATGTTTTGATGAATGATTATGGGGTGGTCATGTAGTAATATAATTATTTTAGAAGCATAGTTATTTTATTTGGTGTATTTTTTATATATCAGAATTTTAAAGTCATAAAATTTTATTTAATTTATGTTAAAACATTATAGAATTTGAATGAATTATTATCTTATTAGAATGTCTATATGAAATGATTAAATTAATGATGATTATTTTTGTGTAAATAAAATTTATAGGTCCTAGAATTTTAAATAAAAACCATAAGGAAAAGATAAAAATAATATAATTTATTTTATATCATACTTATATCCATCCTTGTATGGCGATGAAAGGATGACAAGCATTTTACCTCATGAATGTGGTAGTCTCAATAACACACGAACAACAGTTTTTCTTAATGGACGGGGCATATGAATAAAAATTGATAATATACATAATATAGTAACATTTAGGTATATAAATGATAAAAATATCATTATATTAGAGAAGCTATAATAAATTAATAATTATATAATAAATAAGAATAACTAAGATGTCATAATACTCACATAAGAGAATTGAATATTCATAAAAATCCTCTTTGAAAATAAAGGTATTTTTATAACTAATGGTAGTAGAATCATTAGAAAGTGTTATATTATACTTAGACGAATGTAATACAAGATAAAAGGAAAAAAATTATGATACTTATATCTTTATGTTTTATGGATATTTCAATTTTATAGGTGATGGATTCAGATGATTTATGTGTAACCCTTACATTTTGAATAATGTAAGGTGCCTCTTAAAGAGTAAAAAGACAAAAAATGGAAAAAAGGAAATGGAAATGAGTTTGGGTATAAATAACCTCAAAAAAATATCATTTAAGACACATTTGAGTGTTTATATACATTTTTTATCCTTCTTCCTTCTACCCAAACACACTTTTACATTGCTAATTAATTTTTACACCATAGTTATTAATTTCAATGAAAAATATTAAAATTTATTTTTTATAAATATTTTTACACTTATAATTTCTAACCTGAAAATGATTTTGTCAAATAAAATTTATAATTGTGTGAGAGGTTAATTTTGAAATAAATACACTTAATTATGTAAAAATAGTTATATAGAAATAATGTTTTTATGATTTAAATTTATATACATGGTAAAATTATCTTGGATTATGATTATAATGACATATATTAAATTATTATAAAACAAGAAAGATAATAAGAGGCTTACACAGAAAAAAGTGAATCTATCATAAAAATACATGATTCAAAGAAAGGTCTAAAAGTAGTTTTTTAATTAATTTTTTTCTTTAATTAGTTCTAAAAATGTTTGAAAAGGTATTTATAAGTTCCAAAACAATTCCAAATTAATATTAAATTCCTTAAATTCATATTTGACTAATTAAATGGTTTCTTAAACTTCAAGATAATTATTATATAATAATAGATTCATTCAAATTATATATATGGTCAAAATCATATTTTTAGATTAAGAAACTAGTTTTTTTTAAAATGATAAAAATGAATTGTAGCACCCCTATATTTTATAGTATGCATCTTTTTAAATTTAATCCCTTCGATAGCTTATGTTTCATGCATCACTAGGAATAAAATAACAACAATTTACCATTAGATATTATTATTCAACACTATATACTAAGTTGGTGGTTGTGAAAAGGATTTACTAAATTATGAAATTATATTTTACAATTTTATATATTATTGTTTTACCTTTTAATTAAAAATGATTGTGATCAAATTTTTAAAATAAAAGGAAATGTCTTTATGAAAAACTATATAATTGTGCACAAGTGTGTTTTAAAATAATAAATAAACAAATAAATATATATATTTGGATATATTAATTAAATATATATTAAATATACTCAATATGATGTCTAAAATTAATATTATGTGTTTTAAAGACATGATATATTAAGAAATAAAATTTTATGCATAAAAGTATTTTTATAAAAAGACTTTTTTGTTGGCCATTAAATGATGAAACTATTTTAAATCCAATTATGGAAATTTTATATATTTTATTATACAAAATAAACTTCCTAATTTAAATTGGAATATAAAAAATTATTTTTTTGAATAATTTATATTTTCTTGCTAAATTTCATGTTTTGAAGAATATTGATATAATATTTCATTTTAATTGAAAGAAAATCATTAAAAAACATTATGGTGACAATTATATTTCTAATTGGGGTTAAATTTTAATTATATTGTTTTTTTGTTAATATAATTTTTTCATTGTAATCAATTTCATATTGAATTTTCATATAATTTTTTTAATCTTTTGAACGATTTACTTCAAAAACTCAATCTATCATCTCGTCAATGAGAAAAATTTTAATTTAATTTTATCCAATTATACATATTAAAATTTGAAAATTGGATTACAAAAATTCAATGATAACTTACAAATTTAGTATTTAGGTGCATTTGTTTTTTTGGATAATATGAATAGTAATACTAAGATTTTTTAATTACCACGGTTATGTATAAATAAGGTAATTAAGGTTAAAAATAAAATTATATGATTTATACAATTAACCTAAAAGATATAATAATTTCATTAAATGAGTTATTTATAACCTAAATCATCATTGATCCAATTCTGTTTCCTATGAGATCCATTTTGTTACATAATGTCTTTAATAGTATTTTATTCTAAGGAAAGTCAAAAATGTCATACTCAAATTTTTTATAAGTGTAAAATTTTTATCTATATTTATTCTGAAGATAAAATCAACTATAAATATTAATTTTAATTATAAAATTTCAATCTTCATCAATATTACATGTTTTTAATTTTGATGAATTAAATAAAATGATTAATGGCTCAAACACTTATGATGCACAAATTTTTTATTAATGGAAATATCAAATAAATCATATTTAAATTTATTAAAATAAACATAATATGATATAATTAATATCATTAATGAATTTCAAATACTAAATACACATATTATAGATATATGAAGGTTTTTTATGTGTCATATTATTAATTGATATGTTTTTAAAAGTCAATATAAGAATAGTGTCAAAAATAAGATTAATGATATTTAAAAATAAATAATATTTTATTTACTGATATAAAATTTTTAAAAATATAAAATTAAGAAATATGATTGAGAAAAATATTATAATTTCATCCATGAATCACTTTAGGATATATTTAAAATTTATAGTAATGATATAATACCTTAAAATGTAAAAATCTATGTTGTCCCGGTAAGAGCTAAAGGGTTTAACTAAGTGTTAGAGGAACAAGATATGGGTAAAAATGTGACCTAAAAATGTATAAAAATTATTTTTGAAGATTATTTAGACACATAATCATCATATATTATAATTAACTTACTTTTGTATCATTATTAATAGGAAATTAATTTTTCAATAATTTACTATTTTGACAGTTTCCAATAGTACCCCACAAATCAATTATAAAAAGGTATCCACCTCCCTCACTTCCTCACACCTCATTGATCCTTATATAATGAACAAAACAATCTCAAATATTCTCCCCAAACCCCCCTCAAATAATATAAGCCTCAATTTTTGATAAAATCCTTTCAAGGAAGCCTTTTGGTATAATTCAAAATGAGTTACCCGAAAATGAGGTAACATTCTTCAACGATCATATGCCTTTTATTTGTTTCTAAAATAGTTAAATTATTCATATTAAATGGTTATATAATATCATATATATATTCAATATAATAATATGTCTTTATAATTTTTTTAGATATATAATTTCCCATTCATCTATTAAATGGGATACCCAATAATTGTCTCTGTGTACGGCAGACTATCTCCTTGAAAACTGATGTCATTCGTTCTTCCATTTACCACCATTCATGGCTATAATAATGATGAGTTTATATTTTATATGTGATATACAGAGAAATTAATATTTCTTTATTATTTTTTATTTTTTATATAACACAAAACTTTATGCACTTAATTTTGGGGGATACAATAATATCATTTGTAGATGTGTGGACTACTACCTCCTCAAAGTGTTGTGACTCATTAATGCTATACATGGATTGTGTTAAGAATTATTTTCAATTAACATATGTGTTATATATGAAATTAAAATTAAAATTTAATTATATTATAAATATATATAATTTACATTTCATTATTTTGACACGATAACGTAATTTAAGTAATGTTTATATGTATGCAAGACCTACAATATCCATTAATGGTTAATTTAACTTCATATATCCAAATTTTATAGACTATTATAAATACATTTATACTGAATATATATGATATATAAATCATTGGTTTCATTTTTTATATGATGAAATCGTGATATAATTAATAGGAACAACAAGAAACATATCAAAAAATACTAGGAAAACTAGAAAATTAACAACCAAAATAGTGAAAGTAATAAATTATTGTAAACATACACATAATGAGATATTAAAAGAAGATAATATATGGTATTATAAATATGATTATGGTTCTGGTATAAGTTAATAACATGATTAAAACTATTAGAAAAGTGGTTAAGGGGGTTCACCCAAAAAGGAAACATAAGTTATGGTATTTCACCTCAATTGAATTTCATTGTGGCATATTGTAATGTTATGTACCTAGATTCTTTCATATGATTTATATAATTCCTTTTGACATCAAATAATATGAATCTCTTTAATTTTATTATATTATAATTTTCATTTAATATTATTCCTTCATTGTAATTATGAATTTAAGGTTTGAATGTGGTATGAGATACTTTGGAATATTCAAAATTAATTTCCTTAATAATGTTTTAATGATATTTCAATAGTATTTCCATTAATCAAAATCAACAACCCATATTTTTAAATATCATATACTTGGGAATTATTAATTAATCTATATTCTTTATTCAATACAAAAATTTGATAAGGCAGGATAAATATTAATCAAATCGATTATTCGATATGAGGAATGATTTTGATTGGAAAAGAGTGTGGGGAAAAATATATATATATCCCATTGATACAAAGACATAATCTAAGTAGAAAAATTTGTTGGGAAAATTTAAGGGGTTTTGAAATATTTTTTATAACTATACTGTTAATGGTATTGAAGGTATATGATTTCATGTGACTAAAACAATACATCAAATAATTTAGCATTTCCTTCATAGATGTTTTAGTTAATATTATTGTTATCCATGATATTTTCATATCAATAAATCTATGGATTCATTTACTTATCTGTTAATTGATAAAATGGAATGTGTTTCTATTATGTAACTGTCTATATTTTTTATGACTAATCCAGTTAGTTGAATGTTATGTGTTATCAGTTAATTAACTCCTTATTTTTAATTATTATCTATAATATATTATTTCTTCCACTGTACTCACACATCTGAAGCATTTGAGATAACCCTTATTATGTTTCCTTTTGCCAGGTTATGAAGAGGAATCCTTCAAATGAGATTTAATGATGCTGAGATTTTATATTCATTATAATTTATTTTATTTTCCCAATGTAATATTGGTATCATGTATGTAATCTAGTTTTTGAAGACTGCTAAATTTTTAAATCATTTGTGATTTGAGTCCATATAATGTTGTTAATTTAATAAAAAATTACACTGACTCTGGACTTCTAGGGTTGTGGTTTTACTATTGGTATCAATGGAATTTTATCAGAAATCATGGAATCTAGATTTATAAAACATATAATAGGTAACATAAACCTAATATATAATTTTAGGATAAGTATATAAGAACATCCTAGAATATAGTAAGGTAGAGATTATGTGATTATTCCCAGAAATACATCCCTATCTAGATACAACAAGGGGATATTGTTTAATTACAAATGTACCAGTGTTAAAAAATCCAAAAATCTGTGTCATTCCAGACTCGATTGTATCCTGGTACATGATAATTGGCCTTACTCCGCATCTGGTTTGATACTCTTGAGTGATATGTTTTGGATAATTTAAATTTTCATTAGAAAATATTATGAAGAATTTTATTATATAATGAAAATTAATAACCCAAGATAATCATAATGTGTTCTAGATTGAAAATAAGGTTTCATGATATTATATAAATGATTTTATGTTTTTATCACTATGAATTTTTTTTGACACAATGATTTTTGTTTTCTTTCAATGGATGCAACTCGAAAGATTCATGTTAACATTGAACATGATTGAAAAGTTGATGGATATGAGAAACCAAAAAGGATTTTTATTGAAGTGAAATATATCATGTTCATTCTTAATCATATTTCCTAAAATATTATTGATAATAAATACCTTAAACAAATCCCAAACACACTAATGAATATAAGAAAGGAGTTTTATAGTATCTCTAGTCGTGGTGACCATGGTGAGATGAAACCTTGATTTCCATAATTCTGGAAATTGTAAAGGGGAAACCTTGGAATGTGACTCAATGGAATGGAGATACTCAATTTGTGTGTAAAGGAATGACAGAAAGAGAATAATTGCCATGGAAAAATTAATAGTTATATAAAAGGAAATAGAACACGTCCTAAGAATACATTTTTAGTTCATTTCATTAAATGTGGGAACCGATGCATTAACTGAGTCAATGTACTCTTCGACATGATAATATCTAAACTAATTAAGGAACTATATGGAAATAAATGGATGAAGTATTTATTTATTGGGGTTGTATTGAAAACTATAGTTAAAATTATATTTAGTGATTAACCATATTTAAAATATGTGAATCATATTTAATTTTGAAATTATATTGATATTATTTTAGAAAAATGAAAACAAACATGCCTAGTGTTAACCAACCATGTCTAGGAAGGATGTGGGGTTTGAACCCACAACTGAAGGGCAACAAGGGTAAATCGAATACCACTATCCTATGTGGAGTCCTAGTGAGAATTAATTTTTTAATTAAAATATCTATAGGAAAAAGCTTATTATTGATTTTTGTGATAGCTGTATTAAAAAATACATAAACATGGGATTGGATGTTGATTTGGTGATTAAGTGATTAATGTTATTTTGGAAGATGATAACTATTTAGGGAATCCTATAAGATTAAGGGAAATTGATTATTTTGAAGAGTAAAAGTTGAATTGTATTTTAGAATAAAATATTATTTATTGTGGACCTATGGTAATTAATATTATTTATATAAATATATTAGAAATTATGTTATTTAAAAAATTAATTTTTTGGTATACTGCATAAAGGGTGATTGATGTTATCTTGAAGACTATATGATCAGATCATTTTGATTTTTGGGTCTCAGTCTTAGTCTTGAATATTTTTTATGAAATATAAATATTTATTATGTAATCTATGTTGACCATTTAGTACTACATTTTAATTTTACATATTAATGTTTTTTTCATCAAATAAATATTTATTCCTTTTGGGGAATCAGATGTTAAGATTTCTTTTTTAAATTTAGAGACAATTTTGGATTATTAATTTGGAAAGAAGTTTTTTTTAAAATGTCTTATGTTTGGAATGGATTGAGTAGAAAATTTAATATTATTTATTGAGGTTAATGTATGAATAATTGGTTAATTTTTTCAATCAATTTTATGTTTTAGTCAATATTTAAAGGCTGAAGTGTAAAATCATGGGTTTTAAGTTAGTTATGATTCCCCTTAAATTTTGGTCTAAATACTTAATTTGGACCTAATATGGATGTATTATGAGTTAGTATAGTTCTCATGGGAGTTCTGGGAATGTTCGAAGCACAAAAATCATCTTTTCGGGAAAACTCGACAGGTCGCATGATTAGCGCATGATTGGAAAACTGTTTGGATAACCGTGCATATTGAAATTTCTGGATAGAACCACTTCCCTTTGTTGCGCATGACTATGCAGCCTAACCATTCATTATTCCATTTCTACCCAGAAATCCTTGCAGGGTTTGTGAACAGTTTGTCATAGTGTGTAGACAAACCATGAACATGAAAATTTTCTCATTAATTTGTCAATATTTCCCTTAATGATCTAATTAGAACCCCTCTTCCTCCCTAATCTATATTTCAGTGGGATTAACCTATTTTTATACCATTTTGGAGAATTTATAAGATCTATGGTTGGAATCAAGAGATATCCATTGTTCGGGAACTGATCGAGCATCTGTTCATCACGTTGGATGTGCAACGGTACGTAATCGAGTCCTCTTGATCCATTATCTTTCCCTCTTTCCCTCAACTGGGTTATTAGGGTATGATTACGTTTCACTCTTTCTTATATAAACTCCAATATGATCCAAATCAAGGGCCAATATTAGAGGAGGAGAGTCGTACAAGCCTATGGTTGGAGGTATATGACTCATCTCTAATGTTAATTGATTTTTGATTTGTCATGCGGGGCCCACTAATTTTTTTGGGTGATGATTATGGAATTTTATGAAATTATTATACTCCTTAGAACTATGTAGATATGATCTTGCCCTAAATTTGATTAATATTGGGTGGTTATGAGAACAACTACATCCCTTCCTTGTTGAATGTTATGACATAATTGTAATTAAGTGTTTTGACATGTTCGCACCATCGTTCAAGTGTGATTTGGCATGACCACTAAAAGGGTAAACTTATGTATATTATTTGGATTGATTTATATTATGAATTTAATATTATAAATTAAATTTTATGATTACCACTTGACTCAGCTATGTTTTGGGCATCTATTGATAATTAAATATAAAATGGAAATTGGAAAGTATATTGGGTATATGACTTGACTAGATTAAATGAGTATGATTAATAGGTTTAATTATCATAGCACCCATTACCACATTAAGCGAAGGTACAACAATGAACCTTAGTTATTAAATATGCCTTAAATGGATTAAATTAATGTTTTCATGCTACATGGCCTTTCCAAACTAATCAAAGCCAAGGCCTAAACCAATGGTTTCTGGATAATTGACATTATCACACTAATGAAAGGAAATGAATAAAACTTATGATATTTTACATGAATTTATAATTTAATAAGAATGTATTGAATCAATATCACCTTGGATTTGGACCAAATAATCCCATGAGAACTATAGAACCCCATTCCAATTCATGGATATGACTTCCTAAGCTTGAGAACCATCTAGATCATGATACTTGTTTGATATTGGATGACCGATATCACACCATAGGATCCCTTCATATTATAACAGGATTTCTTGGATACAATCCTCAGATCTATCATTGACATGTAGGCTCCATGGTTAAATCACATCGGGCCTAGTCATTACATATCACCATTTTTCTTGGATGAACTCCATGGACTTGGTGGTCATATCATTGTTAAATGCCTTAGAATATGCTCCCTAGAATACACTCATACCCCATTCCAGGCTACAATATTACTGATTTGGTGATCCTTGAGTTCTACGTTGCCTTCGTTTATACCCAAAGACTTCAATAATAAATATTAGAATTGGTTTCTTTATTACAACTTCGAACCACTATAATTGTTAACTTGTGACTTATTTAAAATTTTGTAATAATTAATGAATGAATTGTTGACATGATTAGATTCCAGTTTGGGGATGAATTAGATTCAAGGTTATTTTGTTACATTGGATTGCTTTACATTATATATGCATGCTTTCACAAAATTACATTTCTGTTACATGGGACAGATTTTATAGACTCTGTAGTTATTGACCCATTTATATTTATCTCACACCCACTCTTTTGGAAATTTGGTACCAAGAGAAGATTATGTCATTGTAGGTGTTCACAAAGGAAATCATACATCTTCCAAAACTTTAATCATTTCTATTTAGTTTGGAACTCGATAACAGATGACTGAGCCGGAGCTCAGGATGATTGGAATAGTCTTTATTTCCATTACACTTTTGAGAAACATATTGTGGTTGATATCTTGTATCCATGTCTTTTGTTTTCTAGAAAAATGACATATCATTATCAATTTTTGTGTATTGAGACGTTATACCTGTTATTTCAGTTATAGTTACTATAGTTTCTATTTTCCACTATGCCTTCTATTTACTTATACCGCATCCACAATTTACAAATGTTTACATTCTCCAATTGTGATACGTGTTGGTAAGAGGGAATAGTCTCCCCATAAACAAACCCTATGCCCTCACTAAATTTTTCCAGTATTTGGCATTTAGGGAGATGTGGTTGAGGCCATGTGGGAAACCAGGCATGGGGAATCCATTTAATGGCATCTGGGTCCAGGATGTCACATAGTGGTGTCAGACGAGGTTTTCTTTTCCTTCATTAATATTTGGTGAAAATAGAATGTATATTAGTAATTTAGGGGACTTGGTCAAAATCAATTATTGGGCATTACAAAATCATGGTTTGGGTAAAGGCAATGTTACAAAAAATAAAATTATTGTTATGCTTTTGCCTATTATAGTTGACATTATTAAACCATTTGGTGATGAACATGATGTGTGGTGTTGTTGATTATTACTCCGTTTGAGGCTTTTCTTTCATCATTAGACTGATGATTTGAGGGAAATTGGTATTGTTACATGCATAATTATAGGAACCCAAAATTCACATGTCATGCATATTCTCAAGGCATATAGGTGAATTTCACTAAATTTCATTTCATGATATTCCTGTGATTTATGAGTTATGAGGCCATAGTTCTCTTATGCCTATACTACACTTGGATGCCATTGAGTGATTTCAAAGCTCAATTAATGAGTTTTATAGGCCCTCATGGGTTGGGATGAGTAATTTACCAAGTTGATCAATAATTCCATAAGTAAATGGGTGTCTTTTTCATTAATAAGGTGTGTGGGTACTGATTCAATGGGAATAACTATCCTTTATAAGATGTAATATGAATTATTATCTGATGTTTTTTCATATCCTTATCCTTTATTTTAATGTTTATGAAAGGTAATGAAGTATTCTTTGAAACTAAATGTACAATGAAATGAAACATAATCATGAGCACTTACAGATTCCTAGCTATCTATGCAGGTAGATTGGGTAGTATACCTTGGGTAGTGAGTTTACATGAGTTCAGTTTATGCTAGTGATTATATATTTCTTCTTCAGATTTTATGAGGCCAGTGCATGTAATATTTCGACCAATGCCACCATGACATACTTTTATCATACGCCAAGAGGGTGGAGACGAACAAGCTCCATACATGGTAGGCCCTAAGCTGCCACTCTTACCTCCAGTAGTGTCACATGAGGCACTACCTATTGTACATGATTTGGGTAATGATTCCATAGTTTGTGATATTTTTTCATCTATTATAGTATATGCATGGTGCTCCATATCTTGAACCTACAATGGAATATTTGACTAGTGAGTTTTAGCATCAGCATCCTCTTAGCTTTTCAGCGGATGGCAGTCTGCAGGATGTTGAGTCTTGGCTCGAAGCCACGTTAACTATCATTCAAAATTTTTAAATGCCTCTACAGTAGAGAGTAAAAATTTACATATACCTTTTTTAGGGCTCGATCAAGTATTAGTGGGATGTGATTACCAAGGCTGATCGTAATCAAGGAATGTTATGGGAAAATTTCTAGACTGCCTTCTATGATTTTTTATTTCCTCAGACACTGATTCCTGACCAATCTAGAGAGTTTATGCATCTTGTGCAGGGTTAAATGTTAGTGATGGAGTATTCAGAACATTTCACAGAGTTACAGTACTGTCCAACTCTTCTAGTTGTTGATAATCATTCACATGCTACTCACATTGAGGATGGGCTCTAGCACAACATCCATACACAGGTCGATGTCTTTGGCCTACCTTACTTTTCTAAAATATTCAATCCAGATTTTATCCCTGAGCACAACCTGAGTGATGGAAATTTTACCACACATAGAGGAAATGTGTTTCCTTCAGCCCATAGATCTTCCAGTTATAAGAAGCCTTCTCTCATTTTTATCGTCAGAGTAGTGACAAATAGAGTAATAATTTTGATAGTTATAAAGTGTGTGATCAATGTGAATGATGGAGGAATTCAAAGACTCAGTGTGATAGAGACCCACTAGAGTTCCATGATTGTGGCCATATGTGGCATCTCAAGCACATTTGTAGGATCCTTCCACCCACTTTGAGTGGAAAATGATCCACTGCAGGTCCACATACTGGAGCGGGTTCTTTTACACCGCGTTAGGTTGGGTGTTTGTATTGAACTAGTAGGATTTATTGAGGAGGAGGTTCTGGAAAATATATCCAGACCCCTTATCACCAATAACACCAACATGAATATTATATTTGTGGTAGTCCATCAATTACATAGCGTTGTGGATAAGGATAGATGCATGAACTACATACAATACTTGAGGAACAGGCTGTGGGACCATCCACAATACAATGTACTATTATAGTACCTCTATTTTAGTATCAAATTTATTAGATATGGGTACTTAAAACTCTTTTATCTCTGTATACATCATGGAAAGCCTTGGACTAGAGTTAGAATATTACTATCATGTTATAAAACTGAATACACCATTATAGGTCTGAACTAATGGAATTATCATGTGTAGGGACTAACCCATTGTGGTGGGAAGTTACCCTTTCTTAGGGAATCTATATTTTCTCATGATGACAGGTACTAATGTCATTCTTGGGATGGACAGGTTAGTTCACTATCAGGCTTTTGTAGACTTTTATCATAGCATAGTATATTTTACATCACCAGTGGGAAGTAGTTATCGACCTAATGGTGAGGGGAATTTCCAAGGTGGTAGAGCGGGACCAGAGCATCATGGGATAGGGGGAGATACATCCTATTTTTCAAATCACATCATGGAGGATCATGGTTTATGATAATATGATTTTCCTCAAGTAGTGGATTGTTTTAGGGATGTATTTCTCAATGATTGTTTCTGGATTACCTCCTAAGAGAGAGGTAGAGTTTACACTTGAACTTGTTCCATGAACTGCTCCGGTTTCCCTTTCTACATAGAGGATAGAACCTAGAGAGATTCAAGTGATCAAGAGGCATTTAGAGGATTTTGAGGCCAATGTATTTATACAGACCAATACATCCTCTTTGGGGTTTCCCCTACATTTTTTCCAGAAAGCAAATGTAATATTACGTCTATGCATGGATTATTCGAAGTTAAACTAGATTATGGTCAAGAACTAATATCCACTTCCCTGAATAGATGATCTCATTGACCAGCTCTATGGAGAAAATGTATTCCCTATGTTCGAAATGAGATTTTGTTATCATCAGGTTTGAGTAATTCCATCAGAAATGACTCATAAAAATTTTTATAGCAAGTATGATCTGTATGAGTACCTCATTTTTTTCGGTCTTATGAATGCACACTATATTTTAATGGATCTAATGTATTGGGTTTTCACCCCTATTTGGACTCTTATGTTGTAGTCTTTGCGGATGACATCTTGGTGTATTCTCACACTCGAAGCAACTATGCCGAACATCTTAATATCATTATGAGTACCCTGAGAGAGCATAATATTTAGACCAATCATTCTATGTTCCATTTATGGAACAACAAAATCAACATCTTGGGTCATATAATATCATATTTAGGAGTATCTGTTGACCCAGAAAAGTATAGTTATATAGTTTTATGAGAGAATCCAAATAACGTGTTTGAAATAAGTAGTTTCTTGGAGCTGGATAGTTATTAAATAAATTTAATACCTGACCTTTTCCCCTTGATTCACCATTTATTGGTCTTATATAGAAGGTTTTCATGTTTATATGGTCATAATCATGTGAGAATGCCTTTCAGGTGCTGAAAGGGAAGCTTGTATCGCCACCTATTCTACATCTTTCCAATATGGGTCTAGGTTATACCATTTTCTATGATTCATTACGAATCAGCCATAGATAAGTGATGATATAAGAGTACAATATCTTTTCATATGGATCTCATTAGTTGTGTCCACGTGAGAGAAATTACCCAATACAAAACCTTGATCTAGCAACAGTTATCAATGACTTATGTTTCTAGAGACATTATCTACTAAGTGAGTGATTTGTGGTGTACACGGACCACAATATCCAGAAATATATATTTTCACATCATGACATGAACCTTAGACAGTGAATATCGGTAAAATATGTTCAATCCTAGGATTTTTTATATTTTCAATACGCTTGGGAATGGAAATGTGGTTGTAGATGCACTACGTCCAAAAACTAAAGCTCATATCTTACGAGAAGCTTGTGGTGAATGGAAGTTAATGGACCTCTTTTCTGATCTACATCTACAATTTCATTACATTCATGAGAATTCATACCTCTCATTCTTGGAAATTACCTATTCCCTCCTTTATACGGTGAAGGGTAGAAAATATTAAGATCATAATTTCTTGGTACTATGTGTGAGTATATTGGGAGATAACTCACCTCCAGATTTTTCTGTGGATAGAGGTGACAAACTATATCTATGTGGATGTATCTGGGTTTACATAGATATGAGAGAGAAGTTGAAGCAAGATTCCCACACCTCCTAGTGGGTAGTTTATATAGACATATCAAAGATGTATTGAGATATATGACACCAATATTGGTGGCCAGGGATGAAACATCATATTGATGGTTTCATCACTTGGTGTTCCTCCTATCAGTAGGTGAAGGTGGATAAAAAGGGACCTATGGGCGTGCTATAGCTGCATCCTGTCCCAAAATGGAAAAGGGATGATGTCACTATAGATTTTTAGTTAACTTACCATGGTCATCGAGGGGTAGCGATGCTATATGGGTAGTCATTGATAGACTGATGAATGTATCCAACTTCATTCCTATTCGGTAGGCTTACTCATATGATGAGTCTGGAATACTGTATGTCTCTGAGATCATATGACTATTTTTGGTTCCTCATAATATCATTTCAGATCGTGACTTTTGTTTCATGTCACTGTTCTCTAAGGGATTGAAAATGGCTATGTGAACACATGTGCATATAAGCATATATTTTCACCCTCAAATAGATGGATAATTAGATTTGATAATAAATTTTCTTGAGGATATTCTTTGAGCATGTGCCCATGAATCTTTTTAGTTCTAGGGTGAGGCATATATCTCTCATTGAGTTTACCAAAAATAACAGATTTTAGGTGACCAATCATATGTCTCTTTCTGAGGCCATAAATGGTAGGTCATTCTGTTCACACCTACATAGGATAGAGATAGGTGAGAATTCCCTACTAGACCCTCTTATTGTTTAGGGGACTTGAAGGCATGTTCAGGTGATCAGAAAGTGTATGAATACTTCTTTTTCTAGATAAAATCTTATGTTGATTGTTAACGATGACTTCTTGAGTCCATGGTTTGGGATACTGTTTTTCTTTGGGTATGGACAAGTCTAGAGAATAGATGTTTAAAAATGAATGGGAACATATCGCCTCATTAAGTAGGTCTATTAGAGATTCTTGAAATAGTTGGTTTAGTAGCCTATCAGTTGCGACTACCTTAGAGGTACAATCCCATACATTACATCATTCCTATTTCATAGCTTCACCAGTATCATTATAATTGGCCTCATACATTTGATCCTGAGGAAGTTGAGATAGATGTAGAATCTACCTTTGAAGAGTATCGAGTACAAAATTTTTATCAGAGCACGAACGTTCTACGAGGATGGTCTATCCCTCTAGAATGGGTGCTAAGGAAACATGGCTGAGTATATGGAAGGACTTGGGATAGGGAATCCGACATACATGCCCAATGGCATGAGTTGTTCTGAGATGGTGTTTCTACACCCTTGGAAGGTGAACTAATGGATGAGTTATTTTATGGTGGGAAGACTATAAGAACATGGGATTTCACATTAGGGTGGGTCCTTTAAATTTTGTCTTAAATCTTTTCACTAGATCTCATATGGAAAAATTTTAGTTAGTAAAGGCATCAAGTGTGTCCAGGGCTTGTTTGGAGCCAGGAACCCATCTTTTGGGAATAAAGTACAGGTCACACGGTTAGTGCGCTGTTTGGATAACCGTATAGTTTGAAATTTCTAGACAGAACGAGTTTGCATGGTTTTCACACCACCATGCAACCTAACCATAAAATTTTCCCCTTATACCTTGAAAACCTCTGATGATTTATTCTTGGTTTGTAAAATAATATATAAACAATAGGTACAAACCATTTTTTGGGTAATTTGACAACTGTTCCCTTAATTATCTCATTAGATCCTTTCTCCCTCCCTAATCTGAATTTTCATAGGATTAACCCATTTTCCCCTCATTTTGGAGCCCTTTGATTATCTGAGGTAGGAATCAAGGTATCTCCATCATTTGAGATCTGATCGAGCTTCCTTTCATCACATTAGATGCATAGCAGTAAGTACTCGAGTCCACTTAAGCCATTCTCATTCTCTATTGCTCTCGATTGAGTTATCAGGGCATGATTTTTTTTCTTCAATTTATAGATCTAATCTAATATATGAAAAATTAAGGGCTCATACCATAGGAGAGTCATCCAATCATAAGGTGGATGGTCTATAATTCATCCCTAATGATCTGTGATTTTGAATTTATCATGTGAGGACCACTGATTTCATTGGGTTCTATTCATTGAATTTTTATACCATGCTTATACCCATTATAAGCATATGGATATACTATTACCATATATGTGATTAATATTTGGGGTTTATGACCATAAATCTATCCCTTCCATGTTTAAGGTTATGACATAATTGTTGTATAGTTTCTAGACAAGACTGCGCCACCGTTTGGGTGTGCGAAGGATTAACCACTATAAGGTATTCTTATCTATAATAATTATATTGAACCAAATTTTGAATTCTATAATGGAAATTACCATGTATTCTTACAACTTGATCCACCTAATGTAAGTGCTTCAATTGATAATTAAATGTGAAATGTAAATTGAAAAGTATATTGGGTATATGACGTGACCAGATTAAATTGGAATGATTAATAGGTTTCATATCCGAATCACTCATTACCACATTAATGGAAGGTAGAGGAATTAACCATAATTATTTAATATTACTATGTAGACTAAATGAATGGATGCATGCTACATGGCATTGTCACACTAATGAATGTCAAGGCTTGAACCAATGATTGGATGCTACACGACCTCATCACAGTACTGAAAGGAAAGGCTTGACCAAAATGAAATATTACATGTATTCATAATAAAATAGGAATGTCCTAACTCATGCTCGTCTTGGATTCTGATCAAAGAATTCCATGAGCACTTGAGAGACCCATTCCGATTCAAGGATACCATTTTCTTAGGCTGAGACCCAGCAAGATCCCAAACCTAGTTTGTTCTTTGATGCCTAGTATGGAACCATAGGATTCATTCTTATATTCACATGATTTCATAGACAAACTCCATGAATCCAACATTGACATGTAGGTTCCATGGTTATAGAGCACCGGGCCTAGTCATTGCTTAGCCCTGTTTTACCTTGGATGAACTCTCTGAACACAGTAGGAATCTCATTGTGGAATGACTTAGACTATTCTCATCGGATTACACTCTTACCCAATGTTAGGATTTAGTATTACTGGGTTGGTGACCCTTGAGGTATGGATTACATTGGTTAATAACATGAGAATTAATTACTAAATATTACTACAGGTTTCATTTTTACAACGTGGAAACATTGTAATGGTTAACTTGTAGCATATTAACAAACTGTAAATAATGAATGAATGAATAGTTGACATGTTCAGACACCAACCGAAGGCTGATGTAAGTACTTGGGTGTTGCGTTGCATTGTAATTATTTACATTAAATATCCATGGTTGCACAACATTACATTTCCATTATACGGGTTGGATGTTAACGACATTGTTGGTGGTGGCCCATTGATATTTATCTCACAACCACTCTGGGTATTGTTTGGTACCTAGATTAGATTACATGGTTTTCATTGTTGAAAAAGGGATACATACAATTTCAAACACTCTAATTCTTGCTATTTAGTATTGATATTAATAGGATATGGCCGAGCCAGAGATCAAGATTCTTGGAATAGTATTTGATTCCATTATCATTTTTTTGGAACATATCATGTCGATATCCTTGTATCCATGTTATCCAATTTTCTAGTGACATGACATATCAACATTAGTGGTTGAGTGCATTGATTTTTTATAGTTATTTGAGTTAATGTTACTATAGTCTATATTTTCACCTATACCTTTTGTTTACTTATGTAGCTTCCGCTATTTACCTATATTTACATTCAACCAATTTTATATACATTATAAATGTGGGCATTGTCTCCCCACAAACACACCCTAGTCCCTCACTAGTAGTCGGTAGCCTCTAGAATTTGGGGAAATAGGCTTGAGGCCATGTGACCCACTAGACTCGGGGCAACTATTCAATGGAATTAGGGTTTGGGATATCACATGAAGTAATTAATGTTTGATCTTATGATTCATTAATGTGCTTCAGTTATGTAAAATTCTTCTTGAATATCTATTTCCCAACATAATAGATGATGTCAAAATAGATCAAATAAAAACCAAAGGATATGATCATGATTATAACATGGAATGAAATTAGGATTATTTTTTTCAAGTTCTTATCATGATAGTAAAATAATCCCAAAAACAATAGGAACAAAATTTAGAACAAAAAAGTTATCTGCAAACCTTTCTTATCAAGAAAAAAATTACCTCTTCATCATATCACCATTTTATAGTTCTGTGAGGTTATATATTTTGATGGCCATAATATCTAACAGTATCCACAAAAACATGATGGTTATATTTATATTTCATATCCTAATTTTTTAATCCCATAAATGTTATCCTATTTTAATATATAATTTTGTGGATACCTTCTCATTTCTTTTTCCCTCTTTTTATGGGATTTTTACTAACCCTATTTCCGATGTGGGTTTACCACAATGGAATTTTCATTGGTCAAAAATTGATTTCTATAGTGAAATTTCCAATTGTGAGGAAAAATTATAAAAATAGGCAAGAGTATAATACCCTATGATTGTATTCTCTGTATCTTTTTAAATTTAATCTCTTCGTTGCGTTATGTTTCACGCAACACTTTGCTTAAATGAATTGCGATATACTATGAAATACTAATATTTTAAAACTACTTATAAAGATGGATGTTGTGAATAGGATTAGATAAATTAGGAAAATATAATTTACACATGTATTTAAATTTTTTTACTAATTAATTATAAATTAATGTAAAAATCATTTAAAAATAAGAGGAAATATATTTTAGAAAAACAATTTACATGTGCACAAGGGTGTTTTATAACAGTCAATTAAAAAATAACACTTTTTTTACTATATTAATGAAATATAAATATAATATATACAGTATAAATTTTAAAATTCATGAGAAGTGTTTTTTAGAAATGATATAATATCAAATCCAATTTTACAAATAAAAAATTTTATTTCTAAAAGGATGTTTTGCCACATTTTATTAGGGATCCTTTTTAAATTAAATTTTTGGAACCTTAAAATATTTTATTGGAAAATCCAAAATTATTAATTTAAATTATAATAGAAAAATATTCTCCTCTTTATTTTTTGGTATTTTTTTGATAATATTCAATTTTTCATGAATATAGGTAAAATATTTCATTTTATTTGAAATTTTGTTTAGACTGAATAATTTATAGTGTTATATTATATTTGTAATTGGTTTTAAAGTATACATAGAAATTTCTTTATAATTTAATCTAATTTTTTTCATTGTAATAAATTTAATATTTAATTTGGATACAATAACATTTCAATATTTTGAACATTTTCACTTTACACGCATGGTCTCTCGTTCCGTAAACATGATAAATTTTAAATTAATTTCATCTCATCACAAGTTATAAAACTAGAAAAATGTATTCCATATTTGAAATCAAAAGTTATAACTTTAAAAAATAAGTTTCTTTTATATTGGGATAATATGAATAGTATATTTATTATTTTTTAATTACCATAATGGTGTGTAAATAAGAAATTAATGGTTAAAATATTATTATTAGTTTTATAAAATTACTATAACATTATAATAATTTAATTGTATCAGTGAATGTAGACCAAAATAAACCTTGAGTAAATTTGATGGACTCTTGGATCCACTTGTATGACTTTAAGGCTATTATAGTATTTTATTTTAGGTAAAGTATAATATGTCATACTCAAGTTTTTAACTACTGTTACATTATATATATTTGGTTATTCAGAAGATAAATTAGAATATAAATAGTAATTTTAATGATAAAACGTTTATCTAATTCATGATAATTTATTTAAAATATATAGAAAATAAATAATCAAATTAAAGGCCATCACAATGATGATGTAGAAATTGTTTTGTTAATGGAAATATCAAATAAATGTTATTAAATATATTAAAATAAATGTTATTAGATAAATTAATGCACTGAAAGAATTTTATAGATCACTTATCCATATTAGTAACGTATTAAAGGGTTTTTCTACATTAACTGGTGCATTTATATATTTTAAAAATTAATGCAATTAATAGTGTAAAAACTAACATTATGGATATTTTAATGTAATTATTATTTTATTAAATGAATGAAGCCTCATAAAAATATTAATCTGTGGAAAATAATTTATATAAAGATTCAAAATTAATCCATTACTGATTTATTTTATTTTTTCATTTTATTGTAATTATATTTACCCTTAAAGAGTAAAAATCCATGATGTCATGTTAAGAGTTAAGGGGGTTAACAAAGGGTTAACACCAAATGATTAGGGTTTTAATGTGAACTAAAAATGTATAAGAATTATTGTTTGATATTATTTATTCCCATAATTAACTTATATTTAATTTAACTCACTTTGGAGACATTTTTAATTGAAAATTAATTTTTATTATTTTAATATGTTTTGGGTTTGCCAATGTACCCCTACCTCAATTATAAAAGGGAACCTCCTCCCTCAATTCCTCACACAACATTGATAATTATAAATCTAAAAAACATAACAAAATATGATCCAAATATAATTCCTCAAATAATATATTACTCTTTTTGTGATGAAAACATCCAAGGATGTTTTTAGTATAAACTAAAAGTAGTTACTTGGAAAAGATGTAACATTCTTCAATGATCACGTTTGATTTATTTCATTCCAAAACCATTAAATAACTCTTACTAAATGATTATATACTAAAATTAGTATATAAAATGTACTGATAATTTTTTTTCTAATATTCATATATATACTTCCACAAACATCCATCAAATGGGATACACAATTAGTATTCTTGTGTACGACAGAGTACAGGATATAGAACTGATGTCGTTCGTTCTTCTGTTGGCCACAATTCAAGGTTGTAATAAAAATGTATTTATAGTGTCTATATGACATATATAGTGTTTATAATTTATTTATTATTTATTAATATTTACATAACACAAAACATTTTGAACTCCATTTTTGGGAATATGATAACATCATCTGTGGACGTGTGGACTACCACATCCTCAAAGCATTGTGATTCATTCATGCTATACATGGAATGTATGAAGGGTGATTTTAAATAAAAATATGTGACATAAATGACATAAAAATGATATATGAATCATTTTATATGTATATAAAATTTAATTTTCATTAATTTAATATGATAAAGAAATGTATGTACATTCATGCATACGTATGACCTATCGTCTCCATGAAGGGTGTAATTCATTAATTCTGTCCAAATTTTAAGGATTGTTAGAAATAAATATATAATGAATATATATGATATATAAATCATTGCGCTAATTATGTTTATGATGAAATAATGATCTAATTACCTGGAAGAACAAGTAACAAGCCAATACATACACAAACAACTAGATAATTGAAATCCACCAATGTGAAAATAATAATAGAGTGACTACAAATGGGTAATTAACTATTATAGAAAGAAATATATGAAATTATAAATTTTGGTATGGTAATGATATAAGTTAATAACATTAATAAATCCACTATACATGAGTTTAATGTATTTATCCTTAAAAGGAAACACATGTTATGAGATTTCATCACAATTTAATATCATTGGAGCACATTAAAATGTTATGAACCTAATTTGTTCTACATGGTGTTTATACATCAATTTGACATGTTATATCATGAATATAATTATTTTTAAGATATTATATGTTTTGTTTAATGTTATTTCTTTAGGAAAATTATGATTCAAATGTTTCTAAGTGGTATGAGATACTTAGGAATGTTTAAATATTATTTTCCTTAAGAATGTTTTTGTTGATATTTCAATACTAATTACATTCAACAATGTCAAAAAAATAATTTTGTTAAATATCCTCCAATGAGGAATTATTGGTAAATCCACATTATTTATTCAATATGGATAGTTGATAAGGCCTTTTAAATATCTATTAAATAAATTATTTGATATGTAGAATGCATTGGAATAAAAAGGATTGGTGGAGCCTAAAATTTATATATCCCATCGATGTATAGACATGTCCTAATGAGAAAAATATGTTTTCCAAATTTAAGTGATTTCTTGATGTGATTTCAAATTTTATTGTAAAAGGTCTTTAATGTTTAGGATTTTAGGTTCCTGAGACATTACATACAATAATTAATCACTTCTTACATAGATATTTCAGTTAATATAGTTATTATCCATGATATTTTAGTTTAATAAATATATGGATGTATTTAATTATCATTTTATGGAATAAATGGAATGTCATCAGTTATTTGTCATTCAATATTGATTATTATTTATCCAATTATTTGAATTACTTGTATTATCATTTATTTACATTTATATGTTGACTTATTATCATTAATACATAATTTCTACAGATGTACTTACCCTTACTGAGAATTTGAGCTCACAGTTTTCATTTTTCATTTCCATGTGATATGAAGAGGAATCATTTTAATGAGTTTCAAAGATATTGAGATTTTATTTTCATTATGGTTTATTTTCTTTCCCCGGAATAATATGGTTCTCATGTTTGTAATTTGGTTTTCCAAGGCTATTAAATTGTTTAGTCGTTCATTATTTTGTTCCTTGTAATCATGCCAATGTAATAAGGAACTACAAAAAAACCAAGATTATGGGGTTGGGGTGTTAAATGAATACTAATCCATTTTTTTATATGAGGAACATAAAAATGAAGTTAATTTTAATTAATTTAAAATTTTAATACATATAAATTCAGTTTTTTAATTGAATTATTAAATATATTGGAATAAAAACATAATTGAAAAATAATATTTTCCCATATTTAATTTTATTTTGGTAATTTCTTATCAATTAAGAAATATATTTTTTATACAATAATTAATTTCAACATAATTTATCATTAATCACAAGTTTCTTGAAATAGAAATTCATTTCACATAAAAGAATTTATTTTTTGGAAAATTACTTTTCAAAAACATAATTGATCTTATTTGTCGTTTTAGGTAATATAATTGAATTAAAATTTATCCTTTATTTCCTATATATATTTATATATTTCATAAATTTATTCTAAAATGGGGGTTTCTTTATTACCACTCTCGATAAATTTGCCTGAAATTTCATTGGCGTAAATAAATAATTAGAGGCACACCATCTTTATATATTGCAGTTGATGATGTTTCACGATTGAAAAAAAACAATAAAATGGTCAATAACATGATTTTGGGTGAACTGTATTATATTAGAAAATATTGGAAATGACAAAACATTTTTCCCATATTCACACAACATGTATTACCCAGATTGTGGAGGATAAGTTTTCAGGAGTGATAAATACTCACGTCATGTGTGCTAAGTTGACATGCTATGTAAACCAAAAGTTGACTAGTATAACACATGATTTAACTATAATCCCTAGTGGCCATTTAGGTATACATACTATGTGGAATATGATCCCATGACACATACCCTCAATCATACATTAGTACTCTCCCCTGAATGTACATGTTGAGTGAGATGGTTGGGTCTACCCCCATGTTCCCATTAAGATACACCATGTATGCCATCCCATTCTCAACATGATATAGAGTGGTATATAATGAGTACCCTTCCAATACTACACTCTATGTAATCTATTTTACATGAAATGTAGGTGTACCCATGAAAGACCTATTGGAAAAGATACAAGAATCGATGAACCATTAGGGGATATATATTGTGTTCCCCTAGTGTAAATGTTAGGTAATTCTTAATACATTGTAGATCTTCATATCCCCTTTTTGATGAATTAGATTTGGGATGAGAATAGTCCATAAAAAGTGTTTTCCCATGAATAATGATAATTTTCAGTCATCATTCACATGATATGTGATATATGAGGTGGAATGAATAGTTTAGTATACATATCTCCATAGGGATAGTAATAGGAATCATACATTATGATCACAAAATTCCTATGGTTAATTTCATCCTCATCCTCTATGTATTACTCAATATGGAATGGGTCCCCCACAATACTGATATAGTGATGTCCTCCCTCATCCACAATGTGGAACTGCAATCGGACCATGGCCTATTCTATATTTTTAGAGAGGTGATATAGGTTCTGAGGGTGGTTGATTCAGATTCCTGGAACTACATACAGATTCTTATATTTTTGGGTTGTGAAGTGAGGGAATCCATCCAATGTCCTATGAAATCCATTTTAGTGAATTTTAGGGTTTTTTATTTCTTATGCATTATTATTTATTTACAAGCATTATAGTTCAAGATGACTGGTCTTCTTATTTTATTCCATTATGGTATTTTGGTCATCTTATTAGGTATGTATATACTCACCAATGCATGTGAATCATTACCTACATATCTAATGTGTTATGTAGATTAAAAATAGTTCAACAATGACTATGATGGGAGTAGTATTTGTGGAGATCACTAATGATGGGAGTTTATAGTGTCAATCAATGTTCATGTATAGAGGTTCCTCATAACAAGAACTTATTTATCTCACTTGATTAGGATGGTTTTCCTAGTTTGGCTATTGGCTATGCATATTAATATTTTTTCACAATGGATTATATAATTTTTCATTCCTCTATGGATATTATTATATTTATCACACAATATATATAATAGTTATTTTATTTTACCATTATACTTTTTATGTCTTTTATGAATATGTGAGTTGTGTATAGGTGTATTAGGACAAGTCTTACCATTATGTTTGAAATTATTACTCAGTGCTTGTGAAATTCCAATAGAATATTGGACATATATTTTGGGTTGAATAATCGACTTACGCCACAAATGATTTTTCCCTATGGTTCATGTTGCAACAAATATAGTGAACTCAATAGGCAGAATGTTTCATTAAAGTCATTATCTATGGACATCTAGATGAATTTCATGATGAAATATGCCTTCTAATATAAGAGAGTGTTTTTGGGACATCATTAACACCCAAAATAAATGTGAATGCATTGATAATATTTCACATATTTCTTTCAATCTCATTTTTTACAAAAGAAGATAACATATTAGAGCGTTTTTCTTAGAAATGATGATAATTATATACCCTTGGTGGAGAATAAAATGGATGAGAATATGTTCAAGGGTTGTTTTCATTAAATGATATACATGAGGATATGATATAATTTTTTAATTTCATTTTAGTTCAATATATGGCTACAATAATTAAAATGGGGGAGATTGGAGAGACCTCATGGAGATTGAAGGTATCATTAGGGAAATAGAAGATTCATCTCTAAGACACATTCGTTTTAGTATTTTAAGGAACCACAAAGGATTGATGATGCATTTATTTATAATAAGTTTGTTCAATGTTTTTGATAATAAGGATGGTCAATGTTCATTAAAAAGAGTTGTTTTGGAATCTCAATGAATTAATTTAGATTTTTTATGACAATACGATTGAAAATACATTTTGATGTTGACCTAAGTATTGATGTGATGAATTGGATATTGGTTGATTATAATAGTGATATACATGATATGTATGTAAAAAATATATTCATATATACTCTTATTATTAGTGTAAAGAATGTGATGTTTGTCCCAGTGAATATGTATTGAGGCTTGCCAGAAGTGAAGTTCTAGATGTGTGTTTCCCAAGAATTCAGGCTATCCAAAACAGGCATGACCATGAGAAATTGTGTGTACTATGAATTAAGTTCTTGCATGAATTCCATAGTTTATCTTAGTATACTGTAGGGACCATTATTATTTCTGCGGTGGAGATTCCAGATGTTAGACTATGTTGTAGTTCATCCAACTACTCATTGATGTAGATGTTGGATGGTAAATTAAAAATATCTCCACAAAAACATCACAATGACTACGTTATAACAATAATTATTACCCTATAAAAAATATGAAGGATGAAAAATTAAGGCCATACATGGTTTCCAAGATAGTCCAGCTTGACCCTGCACATTTGGGAGAAAGATCCACCATTCAGGGGATCCATGATTGCCAGCCATCCATGGTTGAATATTGAGGTAGGCAAGAACACAATTGGGCATGTGTGTACATGGATGTATTGGTCCACACTATTTGGTTCCATCATAAAGGTAGTGACCTACTTTTAATTATGTAAGCATGGTGGAGGCCTGAAGTAGACCCAGTTAATCACAATCATTGAATCTCGAGAGGTGATTTGTTACATTCCATGATAATTATGGAAGAATTTATTTTATGGGATGTATAATTTTCAAACTATAATAAATTCTGGTTCACCACTATGTGTAAATGATTTTAATTGAATTTAATTTCTAGTCAAACAATTATGTTGTGTACATAGTTGAGAGAGTATATGTGAGCTATGGTAGGGAAGGATTTCACTGGACTTTCAGTTACACTAGAACTTTTTTGGTGTCAAGTCTATAGTATAGAATGTTATTCCACAATCCCTTTGTACAATAATATGTCCACACCACAACTATGACTTTCACCGTGGAGGGTCATAATAAAATATTAGTAATGAATTTTGGAATATATAAACCTATAAGATCTCAAAATGAAAATATGTATCCATGTTAAAGTTGGTTTTGTGCGAAAAAAATTCAACTGAGATCATGTAATATATTTTTGGTGGTTTTCTAATATTATCATGATAGGATTGTATATATTTAAGAGCCCTGGAGACTTTTTTTGATCTAGTAAAACTTAGAGGAAAACACCATAATTCTCTATAACATGAAATATTGATATTTGAAAAGTAAATATTGCACCATGGTAGAATTATACAGGTCAATGAAGTTTAAAAATATGAGGCCCTAATCTATTGTACATCAGACCTGAATACATCCTCGAATTTTTAGTTCAATTTGATGTTTTACCTGAATATAAAATATTTTATTTTTTTGATTGACTTTAGGGTGTGAAACATGTATTCATATGCACATTGTGATACTTGTAATTACATTGGAAACTTTTCTTGATATTAGGTAATAAGATATTCATTCTAAAACATTGTATTTAATGGAGTGAGATTAATTATCTATAAAATAGCCTATCGAATTTCATTCAAAAAAGAGATAATAACATATAATATATTTCCTTATGCAATTCTGAAAGGAAAATGATAGTTTTTTCCAATGAGTTGATGAATGTGTTTAGGAATTTAACTCAATCAGAGATTATTTCTTGAAGGATCATTAGTTGTGTTTTTACTATGCTTGGAAAAAAATTTATGTTGTTCCAGGGGTATTTGGGAATGAAAAGGTGTTGTATCAATTTTATTTCATAGAGGGGAAGAAGTAGCATAATATAACCACATTATTACCTTTAACTAGTTTGATGATGTTGTCAAAGACACTATGGAATGGACCTAAATGTCCATCAACTATAAAATAAATACTTTCCACCATTGGTGGGATAATGAAGCAAAATTCTAGGGAGTAACCCTTGGGAAGTAGTGAGATGTACCTAAACATTGTATGATATTGAGCTTGCAAATATGAGTGATATAAAACCAAAATTTGCCATTTTTTGAGATTTATAGTAACTGTTTTTCATCACACAACACATAATAATTCTCCTTGCACAAAGTCCAGCAAGGGAGAATGAAGTGAATACTCATTTACACATTTACATTGTGCATGTATAACAAAAATGAAAGAGTTTCCATAATTGTATATAGTTAAAGAACAATACATAGTACCCTAAAGGTTGAGAGGTAACGGTCTTATTAGGTTAGTGAGATAGTACAATTATCAATTGTTTTAATTGGTATATCATTACATAACCTAATTCATGAACCCTCTTAGTGTAATCTAATTATAAGTCCCTTATTTATTCTAAAAAAGTGTTATTAGGGAGATAGGTTCAATTATGGATTTTTTTGTTTATTTGACCTGATATGATGAATTGTTGAAGATGGAATCTGAAGTGACGGTTCCTTTATTTCTAGAAAGAATATCAAATTATAGAATATGGTGTACATCCAGTTCATCATGGATTATCTTGAAGTTTCTCAAGATGTTGTTGAATATGGAATTATTCTATTATTCAAACATGAAGTCATATTTGAAATAGGTAAATGAAAAATTAAAATTTATCCTTTAGTCATAGAGTAATTAATAATGGATCTCGGGGTAGACTTCCAAAAATAAGTTAATTGTGTAATGTTATCTAAAGACATGTGGATTAAGTTGGAATATTTTTTATATAACAATAAATCCCTTGTGAGAACTACCTTCTGAGAGAAGGATAATGAAAAATAACAAGAAGAAGTAATCCCAAAAGATGAGTTCTCTAGCCATGGAAAAAATATGAACATGATTCTTTCTCCAATTATTATGCTCACGTGGAAAAGGATATGAAATTTAAATATATCACTTAGTGATGAAAATAATATGTGATTATGGTGATGAAAAGAAAAAACATCATGTTTCTATCATATAGAATTTCCATGTAATGACAATGAATATTTTCAGAGTATCATATATAAAGTGTCGAATTTTATTATTAAATATTATTCATTGGAGAAAAAGGAATGAGAAGACAATAAGTGGACTCGAGTCATATCCTAATGAATATGGGGACCAAGTTAAAAAATAAAATTAATAAAATTGACGATATTTCTATGAGATTTTAATTAATATATACATGGAGAAGGAGGTGAAGGATAAAATAATACCCCTCAGAACCCAAATTGAAGAAAGGAGATAATGAGGTATATATGATGAAAAAAATATGAATATAATGGAAACTCATTAGGGTGGGAATGATATAAAAATACAATACCTAAAAGAGAGGATATACTCATCAGTATAGAAGATGAATATCCCTTTGAAATAGAAACCAACTTGTGCAGTAATAGAGAGTAATATTTATCAGAAAATTGGAAGTAATGTTTTATCCCATATAAAAATGTAATTACGGTTCCACTGAATAAAAAATCACCAAAGGTTTTTTTATTGTTGATGATTTGGGAACATCATGAGTAGATATTTTGAAGCCAAAATTCCCAAATATGTTTGGATAACCCATGCATTTCAAACATATCAATCAAGGTGAGACAAAATGAGGAATGATCCTCACGGTATGTTTTAACTTTTTTATAACCCCATTCATATGGAAGGCTACTGAATTTGGAGAAATGCATTTAAGGGTAATGAATCCATAAAAAAACACATCCCTGATATTATTTACGAGGTGAATTATTATCTTGGATGAATTCTAGTTAAACATGAAAATAAGGTCAAAAATTTCAAGAATTAAAATGGCCCTCAAGAAAGGGATTTTCAGGAGAAAAATGTGTGCACTCACAATAATTATATTGGATGAAAAGAAGTAAAATTTTAGAGAAAAAAGATGTTATTACTGTAATAAAGAAGGTGGAACAGAATGTGCAATTGACTCCAACAATTAAGATGTATTCCAAGATGGATATTTTGGGAATCAAGGAATATATTTCTAAATTTGATCTTACCAAAACCACTAAGTGGAAAAAGTCTAAGATTCACTATAGAATAATGTTGGGGGTGATATCCACTTATGATAAAACTAATGAAGCCACTTGTTTAGGTGTAATCATTTCACACTTGTGGAAAATCCCAAGATAAGGAGGGATGAAAATTTTCATATCTATGAAAGCAATTTTAAAAGTTGTAAAATTAATGGGAGATCATTTAGAAATAGTTTTAGTTTTCCAAGTATAGGTAACAATGATGAACATGAATATTTGATTGCATTCATATCCTAAAATGCGAGGAATGGAAATTTAATGATAGATGTTGATGGGTTGGTTCAAATTAGACAACCCTATTCTTAATCTTGTGGATCTTAGAGAAATACATCTCCCAAAATGATTCATTATAACTAAATATTTTTTTTATAGTTGTATAATTATGGGGGAGATTCAATACATGAGGTTACTGTGCATTAAAATAACATGAATGGATGTGATAGAGAAGTAAAATTTGTTGGAGATTAATGTAAATGAAGACAAGAATATCATATTCCTCAATTTTTCAGACCAATCTGTGAAATAAAAAATGGTTTCAAGAGAAAATGTATTAGGTGGTCATTTTTTGAACATAAATGGTTGTTAATCCTTATCAAAAATTTTCAAATCCTATGAAGGTATGAGCATCATAGTGTTCAAATGATATCATGTGTTCAAATAAAACCTGTCTAGTAAGATGTAGTTTCCAATGATTATCTATTGGTACAAATTTCTCCACATATAGTTATCATTCTTACAACTAGGTATATTAATGTAATGCACTAATGGTTTGGTTCAAATTTGTGGTAGTCATAGGTTTTGTTTGGAAATTCAAAGAGTCAATTTTTGTATTTATTAATATTAATGACTGACATGGAAAACCATGTTGTTTTTAATAAAAACTATTTTCTCCTAAATTGATCTCTAGATTATTAGACCTATATTAACTATTTATATCTGAATTGAAATGTGGTAAATTCAGTCAATAAATCCCTTGATAAAATACATCAGTAAAGAAGAATTGACTTTGTATCCTGAGGATTCATTGGATTTGGGTAATAAACATGTGGTTGAGGCCAAAGAATAATATTTTTTTTGAAAAAGGGGGAGAAAGTGATGTCAGGTGGAGAAGACAACATGAATGGTATAGTTTAAGTTTCATGTAATATTTTTTTACATTAAGGGTGAGATGATATTAAAATGATGTTATATCAAATAATTAAGATAATGATGAAATCTTTATCCATAATTTTTTAGAAGTATGTGTAGAATAACCCTTTACTTTAGAAATTCAATTTGTAATTGATTTAAATTAAGGGATGATAAAAAGATATCTTGATAGGGTTAAGATATTTTTAAGGGAGAGAAGAAAAATACAAGGGTGAATTGAATAAGGGAGGAAATGTATGTTGTATATTTTCAACAAAATTTAAATGGGGGTATTGTTAGAAATCCAATAAGGTTAATGTTTTATTTATTTACAATGGGTTTGGTTAGGGTTTTTTATAATTAAGATAGTCAAGGTCGATAACCAAGAGGTGTGTTGAAATATCCACGAATAATGATAATTACATTGTTAACAACGCATGTAAAAGATTAGTAAAGTGGTGAAGTGATCCTTGGGAGGTTGGTCAATCCCAATAGATATGGATAATGTTTGTCACTGAAAAAATATTATTACCTAATATTTTTGGATGCTTCAAAAAAAATATTTTTTTAAAGTGGATATTTCCTAAGGCATTCCAAAATTTATATTCAGGGAGTCTTCAATATAAGAGTTTATGATGGAAGAAATAAGAAAGGAAATAACCAAGTGTTGAACCTTTTGGGTTTGTTGTGAAGATATTTCGTATAGATACAATGTAGTTCATCCATCTGAACAATAAATATCATACTTTTTCCCATTAAAGAGATGTTGGAAGTTGGACTATGACGTAGTGCATATAGAAATGCCATAGAGGATTTGTTGGTAGATAAATCTAAATTATATTCAAATTTTAGTCATAAATAATATTCTATGGGGTTTATAGTTGTTCCATAATAAATATATATGATGTTAGAAGAAGGAAAAAAACTGGATTCCTAGACATGACTGATAAACCATGCACAAGATAGAGAAAAGGTATACCACTCTTGGGAACCCGTAAGGTCACTTAAACACAACATCCCAAGGAGTAAGTGGAGCACAAAAATGGGTATTCATGTGCAGAGAAGTTGCAGTCCACACTATGGAGTTTATCATAGAGGTAGTGGTGAATGATGTAGGTTAGAAGCATGAAGGAGTCTTGGAGAGGACCCCATTAGAAGAAATGATTATGTCATGGGATGTGATTTGTTATATTTCATGGAAATTCTAGGAAAATTTTATTTTTTAAATGTGATGTTCATAAGTTATACTTCATGTAGGATCACTATGATGTAGAAGTTCATTTATAGGGGTTTCAATACCACTAGATAATTTATAGTGTCCACAACATAGAGATATGGATATGGTGTAGAAGGGTTTAAGAGATGTTTATGTGCCAGAAAATAATTTTACTATCCCACACTACATCAGACAAGGATACAACACAATCCCCATAGGGAAGATTATTTCCATACCAAACCTATTTCATTTTTCATGTAGGGTTCGAATTCAACAGATATAAAGAATTTGGAAATATACAACCCTACAGGGTCTTACACCATACTGATGCATCCATGTCATTGTTTATTCTATATGGAAAGTAGATAAAAGAGTTAATTTAAAATATAATTGGTGGTTTTTAAAGAAAATCATATAGAGATTATGGAGATTTAAAAGGCATGAAAACATTTTCAGATTTAGTCAAACATAGAGGACCACACTGCCATACTCTAGACCACACCATATTGAAGTTTGAAAAATGATGTCTGCACTGAGGTAGACCTATCCATGTTGTATTTAACATCATGAACAAAGATCTTCTTAACTCAATCCCGGATCCAGTGGATCACATGGCGTCAAGTGTTCCACTTCAAATTCAAGAGGCTGCTAAATAGAAGTTATGGTGTAATGTTGGTAATTTGGGGAAATTATACTCTCATATAATAATGGAAGAATAGATACAACCATTATTATAAAAAAATAGAATCATATATATATAGACACAATAAATAAGTAGTGGAATAATCAATAACTAATAAAAAAATTATAATAAAAATCTACATGGTGTTGTCATATACATGGATTCATGGAATGTGGAATTAAAAAAGTGGAACTTGGTATAAGAATATGAAATAATGATTTAAAAAACTACAAAACTACAAAAGTCTGATCCACTAACTTCTGGAGTATATTCTCATTCCTCCACTCCTATGGTCCATCTATAAGTAAATAAAATAAAAATTATAAAGAAGGGTGTTTTCCCTTCACCAGACCAAAACAAAAGCAATATACTAATGTTATAAAGGATGAATGAGTAGGGAGTGAGAAAAAATCCTTTTAGTCCATCACCAAAGATGTAAAGAATTAATACAAGTAGTTATCATAGCTAAAAAAATGTTCATTTATAAATGACATAATAGAAATTTCTAAATAAATAAATGACATCCCACTCTGGTTCTTAAAGGACACATGGAGGATCTACCTACGTCAGCTCATGGCCAGAATGAAAGTCATTTCAGTCACAATAAATAGAGTAATAATATTTATGTAGTATTGTTAAATAATGAATTTATCTATATGGACAAATTACCTAGAGATATATGTGGACATATAACTATAATATGTGGTGCTGGCTGGACAGAGTTGTATGTTAGACTTCGATAACTAGGATAAACGATTCAATAAGCTCAAGCCAAAAGGGTCCACAACCTACATATCATAATGAGTGGGATGATTCATTAGTTTCACTCGATATGGAACGTTTTCAATAATTTCAACACTCAAAATAAGGGATGTGGTGTGTCTTGCCCACCATCCAAATTGTGTCAATGGTGCGAGATGTCATGCTCATAACACGATGTAAAGGAGTGTGAAACCATCATCATAAATAGAATTAATATCATCATCCATAGACAATATGAATTTATAATCATAATAGTAATATAAACCTTGATTCGGTACATCTCATGCATGAAATTTACCAAGTCATAATAAAAAATGTTTAGCAATTCAATTTAATAATTTAATAACACATGACTAAATTGTATATCCTTTCCACCCTTTCATAATTCGTTTTTTTTAATATTTCATTTAATTTATGCAAATTAAAACCATTATTAATTTTCCTTTAAAATTAATACATTCCACTAAATCTATCATTACATGGAAATACATTTTACAAGGATCTTAGAGTCACTTAAAAGGTGATAATGTGAATAAGAGATTCACCATCTTCAATATTACATTTATATTTTTGGGAAAGCACATAGAAGGTGCCTTGGGATTAGTAAAAATTTATAAGAGAATGTGAAATTTCAGTTACAACACATGCTAAATGCTTAGGAGGTGTTCCAGACATTGAAAAAATCAGGCTAATAGGGATAAATCAAGTTATAACACACAATGGGTGTTCATGATGGAGGTCAACGTCCTTAATTCACTAAAAACTCTCAACAAGCATATATCAACGTTCGTAGGTCAATTTAAAATGAAGAACTCAATTAAATGGTGAAAAATGAAAAATTCCATTGTTTCGTATAATGGGGGAGCTTAGAAAACGCAATAATGTTTTGAAACAATTATGAGACCATCTACTATAGGGCTGTCGATGAATCCTTATCCAATGGTGTCCTCATATTTTAATTAGATTTGATGATATCTAAGAAATGATCATATCCCCTGACAAATGTAAAAATTGAATGATCATAAATAACATAATGGATATGGAGAAAAATAATACAAGAAGGGAGATGATTTTATATCTTACCGAGACTGATCAAATTCTTCACACAATGCTCAATTTTTATTTAGGTTTGAGAAGATATTGGAGAACCTAGATTGATAAGGAAGTTGCCTCTTGAGATGAGAATTATTTCAGTCGATAGAAATGGTAGGTTAAACAAGAAAACAGGTTTAAAGATTCATTAAGGATGAAAATTTAATTTCACCCTCAAAATAAGGGTGCAGGTTTTGGCTTCATGGTTTGGAAAAACCATACCCAAACTGCGATCAGCCCACCTTTTAATGAAATTCCACAAATGTTTAAGGAACATGGTTTCCCTAACCATGGAAAAACTATGAAAAATAATATATTAAAACTCATTAGTCTTAACATGGTTGTATTCCTTGGGGGAAACTGTTGCAAACAAACCATGAAACCCGATTTATTCCCCAAATTACTAGGGTTTCAGGCTTCAAACTAGCACAAGATGCCCTCATGACCCCCTTGACATTATTGGGTAACATTATAAGGTCTCTTTAAAATAATTTAAAAAACAATTAATGATTAATACCTTCATGAACCTACTATACTTAAAGAAACACATCTAGAATTTGAAATTCTAAGGGTGAAGATGTATCATCATTGAAGAGTTCTGACCATTGAGCTCATATATCAGCTTCCTTATCCCTGGTCTTGTTCTATACTTTTCATATCTATGACAACTCCCTTTCTAAGGTTACTGACCTACCTCGTTGTGTGTTTGTACTATGATCAACAATAGAACATGGATACTCCAATATGGATTATTTTATATCAATATCGAACTCATTAGGATGAAAGACATGTGATAGATCTAGATAATATCGGTGATGTTAAGATACATGAAAGAAATCATGAATATATTGATATCTATGAGAAAGTGTTCTCTGGTAAGCCACTTGTCTGATCTGTTTCACATCCTCGAGTGGTCTAGAGAACCTAGGTGAGATCTTACCATACCTAAAAATACATTAATGGCCCAACCGGGGTAGGACTCAAAAGAAAACCCAACCTCCATCCAGGAACTTGAGAGGTCGCTGACATAGGTCTGCACACGACTGCTATCTAGACTAAGCTATCATCAGGTTCTTTCAAATTATTTTGAGCTACTCTACTGTCCCTAGTATGAGACATGGTCTATGAACATCATCATCCCCTACCTCTCACACTCAATTCAATGAATGATAATGCAAACCATATAAGGGTTCAAATGGATCCATTTCTATAATATCATGATTTTTTTAAATATTAGAAAACATAACGAGTGTAATGTGGTTCTCCTAGAAACCCCCAAATTCAATGGAACATACACGATGCATTTCCTCAAAAACCTAAATAGTATTATCTTTTTCCATAGGTAAGAGTATGATAGGATATGTTCATAACAACCTATGCAGCCAAAGCCTTATGCAATCCAAGAATCTTTTTCAGAAATGATGGAATGGGGAGCACAATGAAGATGTACAACCCCCATGACATATAACCTTCCTAGAACATATTTTGAGAAGGTGTATCATGAATCTATGATGTAAAACCCCAATAATTTTTCAAATGTCTCTTTTAAAATATAATTTCTTTAAAAACATATGTTTCACAAAAATCCAAACTTATATGAACAATGATATACAGTTAAATATCATTATTTTAAAAAGTCCATTATATCATATCAATTAAATTAGAGGGATGAAATAATATAAACTAATTTTCTAAAAATTATATATTATATATTTAATAAAAAATATTTATATTCATCAAAATTATTTTACAGAAATATGATAAGAATGAATTCAATATTATTCATTAAAAGTACATATTTTTCAAAAGGCATTTTTATTGAATTTTAATATCCTACTTATTTTAAGATTATATTTTGACTGATTTATAAATTATATTGGACAAAATAAACTACCATTTTAATTGTTTTTAAAAAAATAAGTTTACGGTAAAATTTTGGTATTTTTCTAAAAATATTAATTTTCCAATAAACAGTGAAAATCTTTAATTTTATAAAAATAAAATGTTCATTATATTTAGAGTTTATTTATTATTTTAATAGTAATTTAATATATGAAATTATAAATAAAATTTTTGTATCATATAAATGTAAACATGGTATATTTATATAATTGAATATGTAAATAAATGTTTTAAAAACAATAAATTAAGTGTTGATATTTTTATGAAACAAAAAATTTTCTTTAACATTTTTTAATTAAAATATTTTATTAAAAGAATAATTATTTTCATAAAATATATTTTTAAATTAATATTTGTAGGTCTTATTATTTTATGATAATTTTATGAGACCTTAATTAATTTTTCAATGTGTTATAAAATTATTTATAAAATTAAAAATCTGTATTCTTGAAATAAGTGATGATTTTAATAAAAAATAACTTTCCTCATATTTATAAAATAATTTTAACAAAATTGAGTTAATTTTGGAATTCAACATGTCAAAAAACTATTAGGGTTATTTTTATTGAGATTTTCCTAATATATTTGAATTTTTTAAAAATAGGGAAATGCAGTAATTTAGGGTATTTTAGATTTTAAGTCAAAATCAGGAATTAAAACATCATACAATAAGTAATAATGCATTAGTTCGAAATAAAAAACATTCCATTCTGTAATTCATTACCTGAATCAAAACTATTCATAGTCTTGATCCAATATAATAAACAAATGTATAAAATATTCAAAAAAAACCCCTCTCCTCTACTGTAAATAACACATATCACCACCCCTATACTCAAAACTAAATTTCCTTGAAGCTTACTTATATTAATGAAATTTACTCTACCAAACCTCTCCCCCATATTCTAGTCCTTATGGTGACACTAAAAGACCATTACAGAAATTCCTTAAGGAGGTTTTCAAGGTGATGAATTCAAGAGGTAAAATCCCTTCAATTTTTTTTAAATTTTGTATCATTTACTTTTTATTTTCTTATCATTTATATAAATAAACTACAGAAACATGCATCATTACCATCATATCTTATATATACTATATTTTTATTATTTTAATGTAATGACTTCCTCATATAATTCTAAAAATTAAAACATCACCCGTAAATGTATAGATTAACCTTCTTCTTGGACAATGCATTTTCGTTTTTCAATTACACCATAAAAGCTAGTAATAAATCCCTTTTCAGGTTAATAAGAATTTCAAATATTTAATAAAACTTATTTAATTTTCAAAATCAAGTTTATGTACAAAATAAAAATAATATAACAAAACTACTGTGTGATGATCAAAAAGTTCTAAAATAATCTAAGTGGTTATCATTAGTGTTTTATCCAATAAATCATCTTCATATCTATAAAAAATGATATATAAAACCATTAGATCAGTAATATGTTCATTAATATCATATAACATCAATTTTGGAATACTATTCCCATTTTACATGATCTTCTTTAAATTTATACAAGTAAACCATTCATGAAAACCAGGGAAACGAACAGTCCTGAACGGTGGAATTGAATCTTATAACACATAAAAAGACCATAAATGATAATAATACAATTATAAAAAATAAAATAATTGTTGATTTGTTTCTTAATTAAATTATTCATTAATATAATTTCATTGTACTTGATTTTAAGTACATGTGATGAAGGATTTTGGACATAAGATTATTGTCTTCCATCTCAATTTTATTTCTATGAGATATCCCATATGCGTGACTATTTATTTTGTGTTGTGTATTTATACTAAATATTGGTGTATAATATCATGAACCAAATAATAATAATGGTATTAAGTGTATTATTTTATGATCATTAATTATATAGGGGATTATGGTTAATCTTTTTCAAAGTGGTAAGGGTATCTTCCCGAAACACAATTATTCACTTGGGATAGAATTTATCTCTCTTTATCCCAATGTAATTATTATTTAATTTAATGTAAATATTCTAAATTATGTGTATATTTTTAAAAATCATGTATCCATATCATTTCATATTTATTTTATGGGGAAATACACATCTTATAAGGGCTCCCTTTTCTATTCTCCTCGATAAGAAAGTCCGATTAATAGGAACTTCACAATTTCTCATCCATATCCAAGTACACTATAATATATTTCAAGACACAAATATTTTTTCTATAATTCTCCTTTTTATCATAAAAAATATGTAATCTATTTTTTGTTTTTATGTAAACAATTAGGCCTTGTTTGTCTAAAAGGATATTATATTTTCTCTTTAACTACATTGAAGTTGCTCAATTCAAAAGTTTCTGAAGAACTATTTTTATGCAATTTAAGTTAAATTGGACATAATTTATTCCTCAAACATAATTTAAATATCATTATCATTTATTTCTATGATTTATATTTTTAAAATTTGATTTTATGACAAATATAAATTATTATTTTTTAAACACCTCTTATTTCCAATGTAAAACGGGTATTTCTCACATGAATTACTTGATGATTTTGTTGGAGTATCATCATATATTTCAACACACTATTTTGATTATTATAATTATTATTTGGGAGTTTTCATTCATGATATCCTTTACCAAATTTTAGTAATTTGTTTATTATAATTTTAAATTTGGATGTGCTATCTTAATACCATTCATCCTATTACTCAGAATGGTTAGTGATTATGTTTATTAATTAGGGAAAGGTGTTTACATTTCATATGTATATCTTGTTTATGGTTCATATCATTTATATGAGGAATTAAATGGACATATTAAGTGATGGGGGGGCTTCAATAGCACCTCTAAGAATCAGTAGGTCTCATGATACAAATATATAGAGACTTGGCTAGGAACTTGTAAATGTTTTATAGATATTGATTTGGACAAGGAGTTGACCATTTATTATCAGATACCATGGATAAGGTTTCAAGGGTATGTTTCAGATCTCTATAATTTTTCAATAATTAATTATTATATTAGTAATTTATCATCCATGTTATTATTTTACTTTTATTACATCCATGGTTATGATTCATTATCATGTGATTATATAAAAACCATTATTTATTCAGCCTTTATTCCTGTTATATTATGCTCAAAATTATGGTTTAATTGCATGTGTTTTTTGTTAATCACTGTTAATTATGATTTATGTTAATGATAGATTCCTCTGTATTGGATATCATTATTGATAATTTAATATCACACATTTCTTATGTTTTATTTTTCCCATGATGAAAAGATGTATATTATGAGTGAATTACAGATATAATCATTGAGTTTATGGGTGTTTTCAATTGAATTTATATGTTGTTTTTCCTTCGAAAATTTTAATGTATAAATTATTATAATATATATTTTTCTATATATAATATACTATTTGGTCATTTGGGATGAGAAATATTGTTTATAGTTCTAATGTAATCAATTAATGAATAAGCTCGAGACTACTGAGGTCAGGGTCTTTATAATTTAATAAGTGAATGTTTAGTTGAAAAATTTGAAACTAGATTTAAAAAACAAATATTAATGTACATTACCTAAAGATTTCATTTGAGGATAATCATATTAGAATACCGTATAATTTTCGTAAGGTACAGATTATGTGGGACTTCAAAGAAATACATCTTTTTCTGAATACTACATGTGGATGTAGTTCCGGAATTGATGTTCCTATGGGTAAAAACTATGAAAAGATTCATTGGGATTGAATCGATGTAACATGGTATAGAACAACATGACTTATTTCACATTTGGTTTACACTAGAGGTGTGTATTCTTGGGATAATTAAAATTTTATTTACAAACCAATTTGAAGTATTTGAATATATAATGAAAATGAATAACCTAGGTCAATCCTAATGTGTTTTATGATGAAAATATGGTGTCATGTTATTTTATAAATGACTGTATATTTTCTCACTATGACTATTATTACACACAGAATGCTTTCTGGTTTAGTCAATGGCTAGAACCCAAAAGATTCATGTTAACATTGAACATGATGGGAAAGGCGGCAGTCAAAAAAACCAAACATATAGAATTGTATTGTGATCACACCTAATAAGTTTTCCTGAAATATTATTAACCACATGTATCTTAACCAAATACCTATGACAGAAAAGAATAGAAATATAAAATTTTCTTATAGCTCTAATGGTGGAGAGAATAATGAAAATAAGGCTCTATTTTCATTACGTAAGAACTATGGATATAACCACTCTAGAACATGTCTTAATGGAATATTGGAATCATTTATTTGTGGAAAAGGACATGATTAAATGAATTACAGGGGAAAATGAATATTATTTTTAATGGAAGTTAAAAACATCATAGAAATCCATATGTTGTAGATTTCATTAAATATGGGGAATTTGGGCATTACCTCATCAAATTCCATCTTATATAGGATAAATTCTAGACCAAGGAAGGACCCAATATGAAATAAATGGATGAAGTGTTTATATTTTGGGGTTTATTGATAAAATTTGTTATTATACTTACTTAAATAATGTCCATCATATATAGTTTTTATGTTAAATTATTATAGTGTTAGAAAAACGTCAACCCACAGGCCGTGTGACAACCCGACACATCGGGAAATGCCATAGGGTTTGAACCCACAACTAAAGGGAAACATGGGTGAAACACTAAAAATTCGAATACTTGATATATCGATTAGCATGAACTTTTACTATATATTGTGGATAAAGGTTATTTTTATTATAAGGAAAATTGTTTTATCGAATAGATAACCTTTGTATTGGTAAACGATTTGGTGGTTAATTGATTAATGTTATTTTGAAAGAATCTGGATTTTTCATGGAATAAATGTTTAATTATACATTGGAGTAAATTGTGATATTATTGTGGACTTAAAAGGATTCATAAAATGGTTAGAATATCTTGTCAATTTGGAGACCTTTTTCGACAGTGAATTTATATAGATGTATTTTGAGTGTGACTTTTGGTTTGAATGGATTATGTTGGACATTGGATATTATTATTTGATGTTAACAAATGATTAATAGGATAATTTGATCCTACAATTTTGGTCTTAGTAATTATTTAATGTCTTAAAGAATGAATTTTGGATCTTATGGTTCATAAATTCTCTTTAGACATGGAAAATTCATTTTAAACACTCATTTATAGGTGTGAGGGATGAAGTGAAAATAGATTGAAGCACAACCAAAAGATGTGATTATTATTATAAAATGGAAAGTAATTATGTAAGTTTTTTTATATAAGGTACTTATCTAAGTATTAAAAGAATCCCTTAACTCATCTAAAAATACTTTGGAAACAAAACTCTATTGGATAAATTTATTTTCAGAAAAAAATGGGCTTTTATGAAATCATTTGATTTACGGTTTAATGATGTTTGACTATTTAATGACAATGCTCTCTATCAATCTCCATCAAAAATTGATATTTATATTTCCCTCCCATGCCCTTATTATTTATTTCCACTAATGAATTCCTACCAAGAATCTATTTTTTTTGGAAAACGTCATATTTCCATTTCCCCACTTATTAAGAGGATATTTCAAAAACCAAATTTGTCATGTGGGTTTTCAAAAAATGAATTTTTAAGTATCAACATTTGATTTTGTATGTACAGTTTCAATTTGGGAGCATGAAATTTATGGAAATAGGAGAGAATATAACACCCCAAGCTTCTATGGTGGGTCTCCTTTTAAATTTAATTTCACCAATTTCATATATTTCACACAACACTAATTTTACACAAACAATGATATAAAATTAAATATCATTAATTAAAAGTGTCCGTTATAATATAGTTGATAAAATTGGATTAAAATAATTATATTAAAAATATTATGATGTTAATATAATATATAATTATTAAATTTTTTTACATTCATCCAAAATGATTTTATAGGCATTATATTATAATGAATCGAATTTTACACATTAAAAGATACATTTTTATGTATTTATACTGCCATTAAATGGTGAACTTGTTTTAAAATAAATTTTTTTGAACTTTTATGAATTATAATAAACAAAATAAACTTCATTTTTAAATTTCAAATGTCAATATTATCATAGGGTAAAAATTTGGTACATTTTTAAAAATATGAATTTTCCGGTGAATAGTCAAAAATCCCGATTTTTTATAACTATCGTATTAATTATATTAATAGTATATTTATGATTTTAGCAATAAAATAACTTATTAATTTTCACATAATATTTTTATATCTTATAAATGAAAACATGATACTTTTATATCACTAAGTCTGTAAATTAATGTTATAAATACAATAAATTAATAGTTGATATTTTTGTGAAATAGAAATGATTATTTGAAATTTCATAATTAAAATAATGTTTTATAAGAACATTTATTTTTATAAAAAATATCAATTAATTAATATTTTTAGTGTGTCAATTATTATATGATAATATTATGAGACTTATATTAATTTTTCAAAGTGTTATAAAATCAGTTGTAATTTTAAAAGTAGTATTTTTTAAATTAATGATGAATCTTATTAAAAATACATTTTTACAAATTTATAATATTATGTTCATTAATTGAGTTATTTTTTTAATTCTACACATCAAAAATTGGTTAGGGTAAATGTTTTGGTTTTTTAAAAAATAGATGATTTTTTATTAATAGTAATATATAGTAATTTAGGGTATTTAAGATTTTAAACCAAATATGTGAAATAAAACACCATGAATGATGGAATCCACAATTAGTTTGAACTCAGATACACTAATTACTATGTTTAGTCATAATAATCAAAAATATTCATAGCCTTGAGGCAAACTAATATGAAAATGAATAATATATTCAAAAAACACCCCTCTCCTCCACTGAAAATACCACCCACACAGCACCTTCTCCATACACCTCCATATCATTGAATATTACTGATATTCTACCCATTTCATCTCCAAATCCTATCCCCTACATCATGTAATTGTTGGTCTCACAGAAAGAGAATTTCAATGTTCTATAAAGAGGTTCTCCAGGAGAAGAATCCAACAGGTAAACCCCGTTTCATTCATTCAATTTCATTTCATTTTATTATCAGTTCTTATAATTTACTTATATTATCAATCCGACCATGACTGATAAATCCACTACATTATATATACTGGAACATTTTTAGGTTAATTTAATATCAATAATCAATTCTCTTCTCTTTTGTTTTTATTGTGAAAATGAAGACATCATCCATGAAGATGTCGACATACCCCCTACGTGGATGATGTGTTTTCATTTAAATCTTCAAGGATGGTAATAAAGCCATTTTTTGGTTAATATAGGCTTTAATATATGTAATAATACTTATTTAATCTTCAATATCTATTTTATTTACATAATATTAAATAATATAACAAAACTAGTGTGTGATGATCAAAAATCACAAAAATAATATAAACCATTATCATTAATGTTTAATCTAATAAATAATCCTAATATATGAAAAAATTGAAATATAAGACCCATAAATATCTAAAAAATTCATTAATAACACATATCTAAAATTATGGAAAACTATTTTTATTTTACATGATCTTCCGTACATGTATACATGTAAACCAATCATGAAAACCATGGAAATAAGCACCCCAAAACAACAGAATTTAATCTTATAAAGCATTGAAAAGAGCATATATTAATATAATGAAATTATAAGAAATAAAATACATGTTTAAGTGGTTATAAATGAAATTATTAATGAATATAATTTCATTGTCTAGGATGTTATATTCTAGTGAATAATGCTTTCAGACATAAGGTAATGGTTTTCACATCTCATTTTTATTTCAATCAGTTATGCCAGATTCACCACTATTTATTGTTTGTGTTTTATCTATACTAGCCATTGATTTATCATATCATGAGTATATTTATATTCATTCTGTTAAATATATTATTTTATGATCATTAATTTCACGGGACATATGGTTCGATAGATTGTAAAGTGGTAAGGGCTTCTTCCCAAACAACTATTTTTCATTATCATCATGCTATCAATCTCTTTAGCCATAATTTAATTATTTCATAATTTTATATTATTTTTCTAAATTTTATTAGAATGTTCCAAACTCATTTATCCACACCATTTCATCTTTATTTGATAAGGAAATATTATTTTATATTTTTTTTATTTCAATTACTCTAGATAAAAAAGTCCGATTAAAAGGGAACTTCCCAATTTATCATCCATTTTCAATTACACTCCTAAATATTTTTCAATACATAAATATTTTTTATAAAATAAATATTTTTTTCATTAAAAAAATATTATATATTATCATTTTTTATTTAAATAATTAATCATTTTCTATTAAATATTTTCTCATAAACCACATTAAAGTAGCTCAATTCTAAGGTTTATTAAAAACTATTTTTCCATTTATTTACTTCAGTTTGACATAATTTGTGTATAAAACATAATTTCATTTTTATTCCCTTTTATTTATGGAATATACATGTTCCCAATTTGATTTTATAAATATTATAAATGAATTCATTTTCTAAAAGAACCATTCTTTCCAAAGTTAAAAAAGTTATTTCTCCCAAGAATTCCATGATAATTTTATTAAAGCATATTGATCTATTTCAAAACCATTAAATAAATATTATTATTAACTGAGATTGATCATTTAAGAGATCATCTATGAAATTTTATTAAAATATTTATGATCAGTACGACTGTGGATGTGATATCTTGATTCCATTCATCATATTACTCAAAACTGTTAGGGATTATGTAAACTAATTGGGAAAAAATATTTACATTTCATATATTTATGTTGTTTATGTATCCCCCAATTCATAATAGAAATCAATTGGACATAGTAAGTGACAGGTGGGGCCTGCTATTTTACATCGATGCATCAGTGGGTTTCATGAGACAAAGAGATACATACTTGGTTGAGGCCTTGCCCATTTATTTTCAGATATGGATTTAGCTGAAGCCTAAACCATTTATTTCTATTTTTCTTGGATGAAGCCTTGATGGTATGTTTTAAATTACCAGCATTTTTTTATTCCTTAATTATTTTATTAATAATTGAAAATCCATGTGTTTCTTTGAGTATCAGAATATCCATGGTTATGTTTCATTATCATGTGATTATTTATATGGATTTATTTAATGATCTTTGAATATGGCCCTATTATTCTCAAGATTAAGTTTTAATGGTGTGTGATTTTGTTAATCACCATTCCTTATTTTTTATTTCTATGATAGATTACTCGGTATTTGTTACCTTTACAGAGATTATACACTCACCCATTTATTATATTTTATTTTTCTCTGGGATTAGAAATTTACATAATGAAAGACATTCTGGGATAATCTAGGAGTTTATGGGAGTTTTTAATAGAGTTTCAATGTTGTTTTTACTTTATAAATTTTAATTTATTAGTTCTTAATTTATTAGGTTTTGGAAGGCTACCAAATTATTTAGTAATTTAGGATGCAAATGATTATTCATAGTACCAATTTATTAAATTAAGGCACTAGTTCCGGGCTACTAGAGTTGGGGTATTTACATAAAAAGTTTGAAAACATCATCAAACTATCAATGAAATCCCAAACTATATCATTTCCATGAGGTGATAAGGGTTAAAGAGTCACAAAATCCACAGATAAATTGTCTCATTTCTACTCTGGAATGGATAACAGTTTTAAAAACCCCTCCAGATGCTAATGTTCCACTATCACCTACTCATAAGTGGAACATGGAGATATAAATCCAGAAATTTCACATTTCATACTAGGACACCAATACCGAAACTATATAAATTGATATATCTTAGTACACAAGGATAAATTTTCCATGATAATTCATGAAATTTCCACACCAACTCCTCTATAACATCAGCTTGGACCCATTCACAACCCTATAATAGAAAAGTATCATCCTCATCTATGGCCTAACCAAGAGATGCATCTTCATCCAAAAAGATTTCTATTACGAAAATTCCATAAGAACCAAATAGTTTCCACATTATTAGCTATTCAAAAATAGTATAGGTCACCACTAAGTCTATAATGATAGATTTATAATGGTCCTTATATTCCTTAATGATTATTTATAATAATAAATCCTCGAGTTGACATTAAACAATGGATTTCTTGAACAACCTATGTTTGTGCCTTTTTGATCATAGAATCTACTACTACATTTCCCTTAATCAGAATACGAGAAATCTTAAAATCAAATGACTCTAGGTACAGAACAAAAATATGATTCATGAGATTCATATCCTGATGTGTAATAATTTACTTGAGGATTTTGGGATTATAATATACCAAAAAATTCCCATAATGTAGATAGTGTCCTCAAAAGTGTATAGAATGGGAAAAAAATTATAGTCTGAGGTTATGCATCAGGTCATTCTGCTAGTGAGGCATCAAGTGAAAGAACCAGTATGCGACGTATCACTCATCCTATAGCATAACGGATCACAATTCGATAACTAGTGCGTCATAGTAGTCTGTATATGTCTTTCCTATATCTAGAAGAATTATTATTTGTGCTGAAGTCAAATCGACCCTTAACTCATAAGAGGATCCTTCACATACATCTTCTAAAACGAATTTCTGAACCTTCCTTTTCAATCCTATAAGAAATGATGTGAAACATGATATATACTATATGAAGTGTCTATAATACCTAGGAAGCATCGATAATAATTGAATGCAAAAAATAATTTTGGGGATGATAACATTAATCTATAGCTCTCAATTTCACTAGTTATAATTAAACTCCCGACTGTAAGATGATATAACCAAGGAAGTGAACATTGTTGATCCAAAAGTGGAATTTATGGAGGTTATAATAAAGATGATTCCTTATCATCTATTCATCATGATGTCAAGATGGTTAACATTGTCATTTCTAGAGTGTAAATACAATAAGATATCATCAACCATGACTCCCACAAATGTATCTAGATATGTGTGAAAAAACCAAATTCATAAGAGACATAAAAACTATTGGTAAATTTGTGAGTCTGAAATGCATGACCAGGTACTTTTATAGACCATACATACTCCTAAAAGTGGTGCAATGTATATTTGATGACCTAAAAAGAACTTGATGATATCTTGTACTTGAATATATGTTTAAAGACACTATCGATCATCAGAGTTCATCAAATAAGACATATATTTGAGGAAATGGATACTGGTTCCTTAACGTGAGCTAATTAAATGGATGAAAATCCACACAAATTTTGAGGGTACCATACAACTTTATATAAAAAAGAACTAGTGATCCCCAAGAAGAATTGATGGGGACATGAATCCATTAGCCTATATAACCTATAATAGTTTCTTAATATCTACAAGCTCCATATATTCCATCTTACAAGGAAGAATTCTCACTATTTCTACTCCTAAAACTATCAAAATAGTAAAATATACCTCCCACACTAGATGTAGACCAAAGTAGTCATAAGGAAAGACATCCTTGGAATGATCCAGTATTGGAAGAAAAAAATGGTCATATACCATGGTTTTCATGGAATGTTTTAGAAATAAGATTTGTAACAATACACAACCTCTACTGATTGGGTATTGATCATATATAAAGAACATTCCATTCTTTATTTTACTCATAGATACCACTAATTGTGGATGTAAATACCACCTTCTGATGATAGGAGTCTATATGGTTTTGATAACTAACCCATCCATCACAATGACTAAATCAAATACCTTCATGTTGAGGATGAAAATATTCCATTCGAATAGGTATCCACCTATCTAAAGGAAAAAATATTATAATTTAATACACCCTCTAATCGGATTCCTAATTGGGTATGATGAATCATAATGCCATAGAACTGTTCGATATTAGGGATCAGAGCCAACATAATACTCTTAGATATAAAAGATTAATATACACTGAAGTAAAATAATTAATTATCTAATGTGAATTATATTATAATTGTACCTCAAAATATATAATTTATGATTCTCTTCTCCTCCATCATTTGATTCACTAAATTTAACTAAAACATACCACCAACCTAATTCACCGCCTGATTACCCTAAGCGTTCCCACTCTATTGGAACTGAGAATCATGATTATTACTATGATTTCCTCCACCAACACCTTGACATGAGTGGATAGTAGTATTTCAGCCACCTTCCTTGGTGTGATACTACTAGCCCACTACAGAACATGGGGTTGGAGTAGATCCCCTCTTTCTATGAACTGATTGGAATATTTTTCCAAAACACTGTGTATGGTGCATTCATAAAGAAACTTTTCATTCCACTAGAACTCATTAGAACTATGGTTTCAGGTTCCCCAACATCCCGCACAGTTGACATATCTAAAATCCTCTTGTACGAGGATCCATACTTTTTCTACCACTACAAGTGTCCTCAAAATGCCACTTTCTCCAAGAATAAGAAACATTGACAGAACTAGGTTCCAAACCACCAAAAATCACACCACGGGTTTCTCCCAAATTTCACTATGTAATAAGGGAATTTATAACTATCAAGGATATGTTCTTCAACAGAAATAAATTGAACTACAACCATATGGAGTATAATAGCCCATCCAATTCCTGATATGGTCACTAGTGGCTCAAGGCTAGCCAGCTCAGGTGCATGTTCATCAACACCTTCTAGGCATACGACTTGAGGAAATCATGGAGGCATTCCATTATAATTCAAAACACACAATTTAGAAGATATTTACCAACTTATAATATTGATGATAGAAAACAATGATAAGTGGATATCTTTTCTATAGACGAATCAAACCCCTCTACCTACTTCTAAAACAAGGGCTGTGTTATAGAGATAGACCATAGAAGTCCATAAGAACATATGGAAGACACCGACTACCAACTACTATGGTCGGGATGATGTTTAGGTCTCTAAAAAATATATAATATAACTATATTCACTTTGAAATTCATATTTGTTTTAATTTTTTTCTTTTTCATATATTTATATCTTTTTGAATGGTTGAATTAAATGGATCACTATTTATAATACATAAGGACCCATACACCATATGATACCAAATATGGAATCCATGTAACCCATACAATAGAATTTTCCAACCCATATCACCAATGGTATATGGATAAATGTTCCATGATTTTATAATAATGGTTTTTAGTTTATCCAATGCATAAAAAAACTATTTGGTTGAGGAGAGAACTATAATTGAAAATTATGTTTTTACATCCCCGTAAAAAATTTCAGAACATTTCAATTCATCATTTAGGAACTATCAATATAAAATAAGATAATTACCTATAAAAATAGACTTGAAATTTAAAATTCATGGAATATTAGTCTTATTGATCCTACATTGATTATTTTTATCCAACACATTCATTTAATTGGTCCATGGAATATAAATTTAATTTCCATAATATTAATTCTAATAATACCATAAAACAAGTCCATCACCCAATTATGTTGTTATATCAACTAGAATGTAAATAGTAACGAATTTTAATTTCCCGTATAAGGTAATTTGTGTATCCCCTATACAATGGGTAGCTATGTATAGGAACAGTTTAATTCCAACTTCCATTAAGTCAAAGTGTCTTTTATAATACTAAACTAGTAAAAACAATTAATCATTTGATCTCATAAAACATTGTAATATCCCTTATGGGGATCTATTTGACATGTGACCCAAGATGGTGTGTCACATGGCATCAAGAACATCTCCTCATATTCCACAGGGTGTCGACCAGTATTGAGTGTATAAAGGGGGTATGGTGGGGAGACGATACCCTCATATCATAATGTAACAACTTATAAAACCATGATCATACAAAATATGAACCATATATAAATAAATTCATGATAAAAAATTATTAGAATATTGAAAAACATAGAAACATAATTATAATAACATTTCACAAGGAAGTGTCATATGCATGGGTGCATGGAATACTGATCTAAAAAAGGGTACCAAGGGAATAGAATATAAAATCATACAATACAAAAACTAAAAATATCAATAGGTTTCTCCAATATCATCTTATACATATTCTTGGTCCTCTTCTCATATGCTCCCTCTATAGGTAATGTATATAAAAAACTATAGTAAGGAGTTTTCCCTTAACCGAACCTATAGAAAAGTAATCTACACCTGTAACAAAGGTGGCCTCAGTAGGGTGTGAGATAAAATCCAAGTACGCCACCACCGATGGTTTATAGAATTAATCCAAGAATTGATCATAGATAAATAGTTTTCATTTTTAAATTAGATGATAGACAATGTTTAATACATAAATGAAAAACTCCTCAAGTTACTAAAGGACACGAGGTTTGTAACATCCTAGAAAAATAAAGAATATAATATATATATATATATATTAATATTTGTGAATTAAATATGAATTTTTATTTAAATGGGATTAAATGTTCGATGGAATACCTGATTCTCAAAGAAAAGTTTCTTTGAAATCTTAGGTTGCACACAACATTGAGTTATACAGAAAAATAAGAATATAATATTATTATTTTAAATGGTAGTTAACGCATAGTCGTTGTATTAGTAGGAATGAACAATAATAACTAAAATATGGTTACACATGTTTTTCAAATGTCTTTCCCTTTATCCAATAAAATTTAGAGGCTTAAAATTTGAATTAATACAATTTTAAGCATAAATACTCAAATATTCTTTAAAAGGTCGATTTAAAGCATTTTGATGGAGAGGCCTTTTTAAATAATTTTTATCACTTTTATTTGTTTCATTTGAAAAAATAAAATTCTTATTTAGAAGTAGGATATCAAAATTTTCTTTGGGTAAATTGTCTGTATTTTTTGGATAATGTTCATTTTTAATGAATAGTGAATAATGCGGCATTTAAATTCAAAAATGGATTTTAATTTTATTTTTTAATATGGTTACATTATATTTTTAATTGATTTTAAATTTTAATTAGATTATATTTTTACCATGTAATCCAATTTTGGTTATTGGAAGATATTTCACTTTAAAATTCGACACAAACAAATGTCAATCTTTCGATAGTTTTTATTTCTTAAAAACACGCTTTCTGGTTTTGACAACGTGAATTAATTTTAAATTAATTAATGAAACATATATTTTTTATATTTTTAAAATATAAATATTTTTTTATTAGTAATATCAAATTGATTTTATGGTGAATATTTGGTATTTTTTTTGAAAACCATCAATTTTTGATGAATACTGAAAAAATACTGCTTAGTAATTAAAAACAGACTTTTTCATTTAAATGAAAATTTACCACTTCTGTGAATTTAATTTAAAAAATCCAACGTACATGGATGTCATATTTAAGTAAAATTTGGTTCATTAGGATGAAAATAATTTTTTGTGTATCGTAACATTTGATTTTTTTTTACCACCGTTAAAGATAAAGTTGTTAATTCAAGGTAAAAATAATATTATAATAATATAACATTACCGTAACACTTGTCCTAACCTTCTTGGATGAGTCATGGAAGAATAAAAAAAATCCTTGGGTGATACTTTTAGCCTTTGAAAGCTATTTTGGTAAGGTAATGACATTAATAACTTTTTATTTAATGTAAAAATAAAAATATCCTAAACATGTATTGTTTTTCTAAATCAATTTTAATGTGGGGTTATATAATTGATATTTTTGAATATAAAAATTCATTATAAAGAAAATAATATTTCATACATCATGGTATTTTATTTATTATTTGTAGACACCAAATAAATAAACTTATTTATGACACAATTATGAAGTAATGATTACCACATTAATGACTGTTTTAAATAAATGATCTTAAAATTTTTAAAATAAATTTATTTTTACAATTTTTATGCAATAAAAGAAATTTAGAGATTAGTATGACTTGGTATCCTTGAATTAATTTTGGTTTTTCTAATGAATCAAGTTGTTTTGGAATTTTCAAAAATTCATGTTATGAATTATATTTAAATTGTCATAAATGAGATTTTAAAACAAATATTATTTTATTAATTAATATTAAAATAAAAAATATCCAAGATTCGACCAAATTACATATATAAGGTTAAAATATTCATTAATAAACTACTTTGGGTTCTATTGTCATTTTATAGTAATTATATTAACCTTTTAGAGTGAATATACAAGAAGACAAGGTAAGTGTCATTTTTGTTAACTAAGGGTTAAAGCCAAATGATAAGGTTATATTTGAAACCAAAAAATGTATAAAACCTATTGGTTGAGTGGATTTAGAATAAGATCCATATTATATTTTAATTTAATATTTTGGGAACCTTTTGATTCCGAAATTTAGTATATAATAAAATAATATTTTCAAACATTCCTAAAGAGCCCATCCTCCCTTATAAAAGGCCATCATCTCAAATCCATTACTCACACATCTCAAGCCCACTGGCTTGTCCAAAATCTGCTCAAATAACCTCCCAATAACCCTTTATTCCACCTAGAAGCCCTATTTTATGCATAAAAAACATTAATAAATCCTTTTTGTTCAAATAAAAGGGAGTTACTCGATTTAAAGGTAATGTATTCCCTCAAGTTGTCTTATTTTATATTACATCTTCACTCCCTATGCCCTTTTTATTAATTGTTTACATAACAACACCAGTATCCACAATATAATAGGTTGTTTTTATGAGGACAATTCAAAATAAACTTACACACACCTCCATCTAATGGGTATAGAACATAATGTTTTTTGTGGACGATGAACTACTGCCTCACGAAACGATGATTGTTCAATCTTTTCCTAGCACCTCTTATGGGGGACATTATGATGTCACTGTAATTATATATAATACTTATGATATTTATTTTATCTATATTATTATGAAATTTACTTTTATAAAATACCTTTATGCTCTTCATGTTGTATATATATGATAATTTCATTTGAGGAAGTGCGGACTACCACCCCCTCAAAGTGATGTGACTCGTTTATACCTTACAAGGAACGTATAAAGGTTGTTGTTAATTAACATACATAACAAATATAAAATATGATATTATAATATAATTATAATATATCTATGTATCATTATGTTACATTCCATTAAATAAGAAATAGAAATTAAAGTAGCGTTCACACGTACGTATGACTTACCGTCTCCAAGAAAGGTGCATTTCATATCTTATCTCAAAACGTTATGTACTATTATAAATATATATATATACTGGATATATATTATATCTAAATCATGAATATCATTCTGATGATAATGTTATTTTTACTACATGGATAGTTTATAATTATTAGATGTTCATTTTTTACTCAAGTACCAAATATCGACAAAATGACCGTTATTAACATAAATGATTATGTAATGTTTATAATGTGGTAATAAGAGATATAAAAGGAATAATAAACAAGAAAACGGATATTAACCATGTATAAATTTACTTTAGTATATTATTCATTATATTATAGAATGAACAAGTCAAGTCAGACCCGATGTAAGGGGTTTTCATCTCACTTTTTATTCCCATTATATTCATGCTATATTTTCCACTATTTCCTTTTATGTGGTGTATGTACATCCTATGATTGTATTATTTGTGAAATATAATTTAAATTATCTGTATTTCAATATTCATTGCATGATTCTTCTTTCATGTGGTGTATGTTTCGTATGTTACCAAATCGGTAAGGGAACTTTTCAGCACACTCTTTTAGTCAAAGGCTTCTATTATGTAATATAATTTAATTTTACATTTTCCTATATTGGGATATATTCTTCTATATCCTTATTACTGTAAATTTTATTTCCATGATATGAGAGAACCTTTTCTCTCTCAGCAACTCATTTTATTAATTTTCAAGCGACGTCGTTAGGATGTCAAATTTATGTAAGAGATCTTCTGAACCCAATATCATTTCATTCGATTAAACTTATAATTCTTGATTATGTCATGCTATGAATATTTGTGAATTACATATGATTTTTTCACTTAATATCCACTTATATTGGGTTAATTCTTATTTTCACACATAATGATGTCATTGATTTATCCTTAATCTAAGGATACGATCATTGCAAGGGACTTTTTCTCAATTTACATTGAATTGAGACTTGTTTGTTTTTATACACCAATTCAATTTTATATGGTGTATATACTGCCCTTTGATATATTATATCATGAATATCCTTATCCTCATGATATTATAAGCCTTGTTTAATGTTATTCCATAATTAATTTTATTCATGTACTTTCTCAAGTGGTAAGGGTTTCATTAACTAAAACATTTTTTGAAATGTATTGAGGATTTATTCATCTAAATATTTCTATTTAATGACCATGTTTTCAAAATGGTAATAAATATTTATTTATATGGACATTAATGTTTTAAAATGTTAATTCTTTTAAAGTCTGCAATGTGGTATGGGATACTTTGATTCAAAAATCTCTTTATTAAATGTTTTAAATTGTTATGAAAATGGTTTGATAAAGCATTGATTACGTCAAAATCATGAAATGATATATTGTGATTACAATGTTGAAATTTTGTCTTTCCTTTATTCTTGTATTATGTGTTATTAATACGTTATGGTTATTGGACATTATTTATGAATACAGGTGGTTCTGTGGTAATCCTAGGGTAGGGGAGCCCAAGATAGCACTCTAATTCATTGAGTAACGTGATAGATGTAAACATTAATGTTTTTCATAATAAATTTAGAGAATATAATATGATGGGTATTCCAAATGTAACTCCATATGTAGTTATGAAATCTATAATGTATGTATGATATATATACCACATGTTACCTTTATGATTATTAATTTCTATGTGTTATTCATAAATCTTATGATTTCATGATGTACGTTAAAGAGTTTATTTTTTATGATAAAAAAGAATGATTTTTGTTATTTGTATGTATTCATGGACTAATGTTTTGCTTCCAAATTTTATATCCCTTAGTGAGCTTTTTATAATCATAGCATGTTTTGGAAATTTTTCCATAAGACATAATGATGAATATGGTAAAGGATGGGATCAAGGAAAAGTCATGATGTCTAAAAAATGGAACTAGACATGTCTTTTTTAAGTGTTTTTATAAAAAAATGGATGATGAGTAGATGCTTCTACATATAATATTCATGTTGTAATGAATAATTTATAAACTAATTCTCTAAATATCTAAACCTAAAAATATCCTCAATGTGAATTATTTACTTAATTCATGATCATATAATGTTTAAGGCTGAGGCCTTACATGGATACTCTATCATATTCATATCCTGGCCATAATTAATGATGGTTCAATAAATATATATATATATTGTGATAATATATATAGTATATTTAAAAATTTCATCCACCTATATGAACCTAGTCTGTGTGGATGTAAGTGGATATATTCCAGGAATACTAGGTATAGGCTAGATGGAATAAAAACTCATACATCTATAACTAGTCTAAACGATCCTCTAATCTCAATAAAAAAGGTTAGATTTTCTATATATCATAATGTGTTGGAGAATTAATTCTCCTCCCTTTATATGGTGAGTGTTCCATCATGTCAATAGTCAAAAAATGGGATGTGGTGCATCAATCCCACCATCCAAATATTGGAAATGTTGTTAGAAGTCATTCGCAACACACGATTAAGGTAGCATGGAACTGTAATTTGAAATAGAAACCTTAATATATACACAACCTATATCAATGATGTATCATAATTGAAATATAATTCATGAGGCATTTCCACTCATACATCACATTTACCCATCCATTATAAATAAGTCATAAAAACTCTATTTAAGCATTCAATAAATCATGAACAATTGGGAAATAAGGAATGATACTAGGAAATGGGATATTACATGGTTAACATGGAATGATACTTGGAAAGGGGATATTCAATCCAAATTAATGTCCTGATTGGATATAGAGAGGGTAATTCTCCTTAAAAAAAATTTAGTAGTTTTATAGAAGATGATCACTATAATGAGATCAAATTTCCATATCTCATTCATTGAGAGAGTTGAACATTCATTCTAGTTGAGGGTTAATATTCCTAAACATTTGGTATCCATTTATGATAGATACAATTAGAATAATAAAAAGGTTTTTTGATTTACCAATGGAAAATTGATGTTATTTTATGTGTATTATTTAAATAAGGAGGTGTTATATCATGTTGTATTCATAATTGTGAATAACAAACCCAAAATAACTACATAAAATCTTATACCTTATTTGATGGTGAATCTATAGATATGGGTTAAGGGGATTATAAGTCCATAATCTGTGTGGGTGAACCTTTATAAGAGTATTGATAAAACAAAGGAACCTTTGAGGGAGTGACCCATGGGAAGTAGCAAGCTATCCCTAATCATAGTAAGGATGTGATCCTAGGAATAAGGGTGACCAGGCTCAAAACATTTTATGGAGTGAGATTCATAGTGGTTTTGGTGAAAGACATAATGATGATGGAAACTCATTGGATATAGCTTAGTGATGGTGAATCATGTAATCACTCATTTCCATATTTAATTTGTTCATACACACCAAAATACATCAGCCATTATATAGTGAATTTGGTGGAAGAAAAATCCAAGTAACCCTAAATATTTATTTGTTAAGATCCCCTATGGCCAGTGATACACTTGAGAAATAATGAGATTTAGTTGGTTAAGAATTGAATAAAATAATTCACCCCCTCATAGGTTAATTTAATTCTAAGTCCCATGTTTATTATCAACAAGTTTAATTATTTATACTTAGCGGTTAATTATCCTCCTAGAGATTATTGTATATAGTAATTTAGTATTTAGTTATCACATTTAATAGGGACATACTATTTATTATATTCTTATATTGTTTGTCCACTGTGTTTCATTTTTATTTTGTATTGTGTTTACTATAACATTCTCATGTATTTATTATTGTTTGATTGATTATTTTTTATATTAAAAGAAATAATATTTCCATGTATCTTTGGAAACTGAACCCAGAAAGGGAAATCACTAATCCATAAAATGTTATTTGAGGATAATTTTTCACATACATGACGAAATCAAGAAAACATATTTTCAAATTTAATTATGTTTTTTTTTCAATGGTTTTTATTAGATATTTAATTGATTATATTTAAATAAAAATAACAATTTAAATTACTATGTTTCCAATATTACATATGAATTATTCCACAAATCTATTTCATGGTTTATGTGAATGACTTCCAAGTAGTTTTTGTGTAATTTAAAAGCTAATAACAGAGTAAAATTTATCCTTTTCCTATATTATATCATAAAAAATAATATAGTTAATAAAAATATAATATAGTTCATGACCCCTAGAATTTATTAGAGCTATTGGAGTAAAATATATTTATAATAATTCTATATAATTTTAGGGTCACACTATAATATTCATTTTTATAATGAAATTCTAGGATATAATAAATGTTATATAAAGTTGAATCCATAAGAATTGATGTTTCAAAAATCAAATAATACATATTATAAACATATAGATAATGAATTTATGAATTTTTTATAACTTTTTAAAGGATAATTTTAATTTTAACTTGATAGAATTCATTATTTCATTAAGAGTTCAATATATTTAAAGATATTTGAAACTTTTATATTTAATTTTATAAGGGTTTAAATGATATTGGATAGTTGATTTTTTGTATTTGAGGATTAATAATAATTATACTACAATATCATGTGTTTCACTATGATTTTTATAAATCAATAAATAAATGGTGTTTATCTTGGAGACTAAAGTGATACATACCAAAAAAAATCATATAATATTTTTTATAGGAAGGGGATTTAATTGAGACATGAATAGGGTATACACATCAACTTTGGAGCAATGTAATTTGATTAGGATAAAAGTATATAAATCATGTGGTATTAGGCTATTTAATGAATTTGATTCCCTTATATTACATTATTACATACGTTTATAGTTTCCAAGAAAATATCTATTCTCTATCTAATTGATTCTGATTGATAATATAATAGTAGTCATGTGGTAAGGGAGACCAAGAGCTGGTTACCAAGGATTGTCCACATAATAAAACATGTTAAAATAACATTTCCTGTTGTGTTATTCTATTTCAGTTTCATATCTATGATTATCATTTTACTATTTTATATTATGCATTTAATAGAGTAATTGTTACTTTTTTTGGTATGTTCTTTTGTGAAAAATAATTCATACTCCTAATTGTTCACATCATTATAATGCTAGCCACATAATTTAATGTTTTCTGATGTATTACATAAAAAAAATTATATATGAATTGACTAAAAATTAATGAGTAAATGAAATGAAATATTGATATTGAATAGATGATATATAGAAAAAATGGAATACTTTTAATGGGTAACCGTGCATGTGTTTAAAATGTGTATTTTAACATGTTTTTCCTTTTTTAGGCCCTCTTAAATCTAGTATTTTCAATCATTGATAACATGATATTTTATTTTTAATTTTTATTTATTTTTTTCATTTTTATTCAATGAATATTACTTTACCTTTTAGGAATCACATTTTTTGATAATGTAACTGTTAAAGATTATAACAACCCATTGAAGAAAATCATCATGGTAGATGAATGCCATTTACTTGAAATAATTTAACATATAATTATTATTTATGCCTAACAGAATATGTGTATTGAGTATTCCCTATTTAAAATAGAGAAAATGAGATACATTAATGTTTTTATTTGTTAACTATTATCCAGACTAAAATAACTTGATTGAATTGACTATTGATGTTTTTCTCTTGGGGTATGAGGAATAGGACGATTAATTTAATTTTTATTGAAAAAATTCATCTATACAAATCTATTTCTAAGTAAAAATATGAATATTCATTGATCAATAATTGATTATTTGTTTAATAAGTTTAATTTATCAATAATATTATCAACTACTGGTTAAAAATATACATCATTACCTCTTAGATTATGATTAGGAGAAAAATAAATTATCTAATATCTTATTAATTGGGGATTATAACTATAAATCATTATGTATTTCTTTATGAGAGATATGATATTATTTTTTTAAATATATTATTACTCGGGGGTCGAGAATATATTCCATAACCTCTAGTTTTATGAGTTTGAGGGGGTTAATCTCTGTATATTTTTATCGATTATTGTTTATGAGATTATTCCCCACAAAATTGGATTATGAATGGGATAAATTTAACCTATATAATATCTTATAATCCTGATACTATAATTTCATATCATAATCCTTTGCATTATAAAAAATAATGGATTATTAAATAATATTCCTTTACTCAATTGATGAATTATACTTGGGTAAAAGTCAGTATATTAAAAGGCCATGGTGTCTTGGTAAGCACACATGAATGTACAATGACTATAATATAATTGGATAAAAATAATATGAAATGATAATTATATTACACAATTACACTAAACGTGGGGAATATCAAGTTTAATTCTTAATATTGACTAAAAAATTGAGTCTATGCTTATAGTTTAACAGCATGGAAATTTTTAATGATCATTTAGTTATACTAACTGAGTCTTTATACTCAAACCCTGTATGTTAATTTGAACATGCATGAAATTAAAATTTAGTTATTATATGTATTGATAATGGAACGAACTATGAATCTATGAAAGTTCATGCATTATAATTTTAGAGAACCGTATATTTGATAGATATATATTACATCTAATAGGGTGAATATTCATTACATAACACAATGATCCAGGGTATAATTTTATAAGTCAAGTATATTTGGAAACATGGATATATAAAAAACTAGATCATAAGTAATCTAAATCATAACCAAATAAGTTATTAAAACTATCATCCTTTTTTTTATATCATAGTTAATATCTTTCTACATAACATAGGGAAATGTATCATTATAAAAGGTGAGCCATCGTGCTCAGTAATGGTAAAAAAGGGGTATACGAATGATCAAAAAAAAATAACATGCTAACTAGTGTGTGGGAAGATGATAATAACATTTGAAAACCACCCCCAACATATGAAATATCATAATATTGAGTAATTTCATAAATCATGGTAGTTCATAATACATGGACTGTAATGATATCCAAGAACATAATCTATGATATCAGAATATTGGCAGGAAAACTAGATTTATGTCATAAGCATAAGCATAGAAAATAATTTCCATAATATTAATAGATTACATAAAATTATCTCATATTGGATCTTGATAACCCCCAGATAATCATATTAGTAAACATCCACTCCCAAGACTATTATTATGGATAAAAAACCATATTGAATTGGGTTTACCACAATTCCAATGGAGCTTATCTTATGAGATGTCGATGTTCACCCAATGCATTATAGGGATATTTAATTATTGGGACACTGATATCATAATGAAATACATATATATCTGTTCCACAAGATAATACATCATTCATCATATTTTATCCCATGATAGAAAATTCTGTTTTAGAACCATTTCATTACTACATAACATGTGGAAAAGAAATGAGTTTCCTCAATATCATAAATCATAATCATATAAAATCTAGATAAGAAATAAAGATTAAAAAATTAGAAAATTTCTTCATTAAATAATATTAAAAATCAGTGCATATTATCTTAGATGAGAATTCCATAACTTGGATTATTTATTGATGAAAATACCCTTTTCACTTTGAAATCACATCTTTATAATCTAAAAATTCCCCAAATATTTTGCAATTCTTTTTTATTTTATATGAAAATTTGAATCCTTTAAATATATCATCAAATAATTGAGTTGTCATTATGGCATAAAAATCAGTTGATTCCATGCACGTTTGACAATTCTTCCTTTCATATTTTTAGTAAAAAGTCAAAAGAACCTCATTTTAGAAAATAAAAATAATATTAATTTTACTTTTTTCATTTTATTTAAATAATAGTTAGAAAATTAATAAAAGATTAATAGGATAATATTATAAAAATATTGTTTTTTAGAATACACAGACATAGAATAGAATAGATTTTTGTCCAAAGAGAGAAATAATGCCAATTTTCTTTAAAAGAGTACTTATAGCCTCTTAAGTAGAGAAGTGAGGAAAATGAAATAAAAATATTAATTATAAATAAATAACAAAATTATAATAAAATTAAGGAGTATTTTGAGGGGTATATTATAATATTTCATTACTGGAAACTTATTCATAAACAATCCTGACAAATAATGAGATTTAACCATAAAACCCTTAATTTGGGTCTGATTTCAATCATACATGGTAAAAAATCCTATATAATAAATATATATTTATTATAAATCTCTTAAAAATAATTAATAATATATTTCATACCAAAAATTATTCTATTATAACATTTTATCACCCATTTAGAAATAATTATTTATTAAAATCACCCTTCGGGGTGATAACTACTTCATTTTTCATTTTTGTTTTGGTATTGGAGTTATGGTCCTTGTCCTTCGAAAATGGTTCAATAATATTAGTAATTTTATCATTATATAATATCACGCATATATATATATTAATTAAATATATAAGTATAATCATCAATAAATGTAAGAGAGAGATTCATGAATTACTCTGTTCATGGAGACTGTGAGCCATACAAACATGTAAATGTTTTTTTCATTTTTCACCTGATAGAACAGAAGAAATGTAAATAGAAATTAAACGTTAAAAAAATATTGTGTTATATATATCCTATATAATTTATCTAAATCCTTATTACTATATATGTGTAAATAAAATTAAAAATGATTAAAATCACATTGTGGAGTTGGTAGTCCACACGTACGCACAATGGATGTTTTTATTTTACAAAAAATCGGAAGGTAAGAATTTAAATGTGATATTATAATTAAAAATGAATAATTATAATATAAATTCCATATTTAAATATTAAATCCATCATAATATCCACATGTTAGGGGAAGTGATGGAAAAATAATTATAGTGGTTTACAAGGCGATAGTCTGTCTCACATGAGATCGACAATTTGGTTTCCCATTTTATTTAAGAAGAGACTGATATGGTATACTATACTAAAATAATAAAATATAAATATATTTATAATACTCTTTCTATTATTTCATTATTAATTAATATTATTTTTGGATTTATAAGAATAAATAAAATGGAAATCCATAGTTAATAACTACACAATTTTATTCAGGAAACCTCTTTAGGAATATATCTAAATCCTTCATAGGATATTATTATGATAAAAATAGAAACACTATTAAAATTGGAGGGATGTTATTATGTTATTTGTAAAATTATTTATCTAATTTATGGCTCCTAATGTTTAGGATTGGATAAAAGAGAGGGTGTTCTTTTATTAGGGAGAGAGGAAAGATATAGTATTTTTAAAATTATTAAAATATATTACTATATAAATTAATAAAAATTACTATAAAATATAACACTAAATACTATTAGGTGATATAAGGTCTAAATAGTTCCATTAATGTAAATTTACAGAAGGTTTATGGTCATTTTAACCCTTATTTAGTTAGTTTAACTCCTCAGTAAACATATTTTACCCTTAAAAGTGGGAACATATTTGTTCAGATTATACTCATTATTTTGTACAAAAATTAATTTTAACATACATTGATAACATTAATAATGATTTTTATAATAATTTAATACATTTTATTAAAATAGATTAATATAATTATCATTATTTAATTTAAAATAAATCCATAAAAAATTACAAATTGTAGTTTTCTAAAAGAAAATGGTTTTCATAAGTATAAACGAATTTATATAAAAAATTAAAATAAAATTAATTTGAATGACCTAAATTGGATTAATAATAAAAAAGTTAAATGAATTTAAATTTTAAACCCATTTTTAGAAAAAATTAAATTTGTAATTTTATTAAATTAAAATAATTGTTTTTATATAAATCAGGATTTTCACTATCCACAGAAATAATTATTCATTTCTGAATATCATAAAAAAGTAATAAAAAATAATTAAGACATTTTGACTTAAAAATTTAAGTTCATTTTATCAAATAAATATTATAAATGAGGTAAGAATTTAAATATATTATTTTCTCCCAAAAAAATCTATTCCAATGAAAAGTAGTTTTTTGAAAAAAATGAAAACTTTACTAAAAAAAACAAATTTTCATCATTCATAAAAACGATGCATATTTTTAGAATTATGTTTTTACTATTAAAAATAACAACTTAATGGACAGTTTATATCATTGTATTATATTTATTGTTCATTTAAACTTCAGTTTTTTTTGTAACTCAAACTATCAAATAGAATAAATTTAATTAAAAATTATATATCAGAAAATATTGATGTTATAAAAAATTTCCTGTTGAAATTATGTCATAATAATACAAAAAATTTACAATATCGCTACTTGATTACATCCTCGGTTTCCAAAGTAGATTCTTCAAATTTTTTATTCCTTTATAGACCTTTAACAAGGTGAGTGGTCTTGTTTTGTTGAACACTATTTATATGGTCCAAGATTTATACCAGTTTTTCTTCATAATAATGATCATAATTTTATTTTCATTATCTTTGATTTCAATAAATTTTAAAAATCATGTACACACATTTTTAGGAGAGATACATGAAACACATCATGAACTTGAGAAAGGTTAAGTGAGATATCTAAGAGATAAGATATTTTACGTAATCAATCAGGAATCTAAAATGGAATAATATACCTAGTAATAAATTTTAATTTCATCCAAAATATCATAGCCTTATTCCATGGATAAAATACCTTATCACCAACATGTAACTCAAAAACACAAGGATGATTATCAATATAATTTTTCAATCAACTGTGAGAGTTCTTGATGTGTTTTTGAATGTATTTGAATTTCGTTTCCACTTCCTTAGCTATATTAGGTTCTAATAGCTTTATTACTCTAACTTAAACCCATAAAATTGGATTTATTAATTTATTGACTCAAATAGTTTCATAACGAGTCAAATGAATTCTTTTGTGAGAGTTATCATTTTACGAAAACATTACTAGAGGAAGGTGTTGATCCCAACCCCCATTGAAATACCTAGAAGAGGATCTAAACATATCCTATAGTGTTTTAATATTCCTATAAGATTATCCATATATATAATAATGATATACAGTAATAAAAATCCACTATGTATGTAGATAATTTTTAAGAAATCTCAAGTACATTGAGGAAATCATTAGATTCATTTTTGATACAATAGAATACGATACTCCAAATAAATATATCACATCATTAATGTATATCTTGTATATATTATTTTGATAGAAAAACTATCTAATGAAAATTATGTGTGTTGAACCTGTAAGGTGATTGAATACATCCTATATTATATTATAGAGATTTTCTATTTTGGGGAGTCCAATGACCAAACCCATGTTTTTGTTTTCCCAATTCCATTATGTCATTGTTAATGGTTATAAAATCACCTTAGATTTTTTTCTCCTAGAATAAACATGATGAAATATCCTAAACATTGATATTTAATCTCAAAATTTTCCTTCTTGTTTTCCTACCAAAAATTTTCTTTGAAATTTTTAAATAACTTCCCACTTTAAGATGAATAGTGTATGAGGAACTATAATCCCTCTCTAACATATCCTTCTTGAAATATGTTATAAATAGAACACATAGATTGATCCCAAACCATATCATTACATAACAATCAATGTAAAATATAAGAACATTTATTACTTTTTTTATCCCTTTAATAACCTTCAGCCTCTCTTCAATATTCACTTGGATAAATTATTGAACACTCATTCAAGGAGGATATTATTTCTCCCATACCTTTAAGATTTCAAGATCCAATATTTGAATATCTAAAAATTCTGGATCTTTTGTGATGCCTATCTCTATTAGGATAGAATTATCCTTTTTACATAGTGAATATTCCACCTTATTATACATCCCAGGGTGGTAATTTATTAACCAATCATAATTTAATGTCATCTCTTACAATCTTCTCTAAATCTCACGAAACTATTTTCATGTGAAAATATACATTATACTTTTTTGATTAGTATATATATCACTCAATTCCCAATAAATATAACTTATCAATTTATTTAATATAATTGTTACCACATATAACTGTAAATCAAGAGTTGGTTAGTTTTTCTCATTAACCAAAAATTGTCTAAAGGCACAGGGTATGACCATATAATTTTTCTAGAGAAGGAATCCTATTCTATTATTTGATGCATTACTAAAGATCACAACACCTTATCACATAAAGGGTAGTTTATAAATAGGTGTTCTATCCAACCTTCACTTCTATTCACTAAAATTTTCTTCACATTCAATAGTCTAAAGAAACATGGATCAATTTTGAGTTTTCTTGGTGAGTGGATTCGAAATTACTGATAAATTGTCCCCAAATCATTGATATTATCTACCCATACTATGGAAACTATGTATCTTAGTAATAGTGGATAATATACTTTAATTTTATATAAATTCCTTATTTGATTAATCCATAGATATATTCTCTCATGAGATTATATAACCCACAAATGAATCCTTTTATATCGAAAATTCAGATATAATAAAGTTTTTATAAAACTTATCCTTTCATTGTATTCTCAATACAATCCTAATGATTTTTTCAGGCTCGTCCTTTCTCATTTAATATATAAATATATTGTATATAAAATCTATCATTAATAGACCGAGGTAGTCATTAAATACTCAATTAAATAAATATATGAAGACCAAAGGGGCTTTTGTAAGACCTAATTGAGTCACTATATATTTGTAGTGTCCCTAGAATGAATAAATTTTTTTATTTGGTAGTTAAAACTTTTTACCATCAATTTAGGATTTAAAAAATTTATTTATTTAATTTTAAATTTTTTATAAACACAAATTTGATTAAAAAAGCATCAATATGGGGTTGTGGAAACTTGTTCTTGATTGCTACATTATTTAGATCCAAATAATCAATACTGAGTCACACAGATTCGTCTTTTTTTCATTATAAAAATAATTCAGGCACAACATGGTGAAACAAATATCTAGATAAATCTATTCACATGATTCTAAAAGTGATTCATATCAATTCATGAAACTCAATTAGGGCCATTATATGGAGTCTTTGAAGTTGGTTTGAAACTGGGTTTGAGTATTATTAGGAACTCAACTTCCTGATTTCATAGAAGACTATGAAACTCATCTAGAAAAAGATAAAAAAGTCCGCAAAAATAGATATATCCTTGATTTTGAGTTTCTCACCATACAAATAAGATAAGTCCACATTTTAATAGGAATCAATATCCATACAATGTTTGTCATTTCCTTTGAAAGTTCACATATATCATCGAACTAATTTACAATCATAGGGTAGTTCAGAATAACAATCGTGGCATACCTTTCTTAGAAATTGATGCGGGGTTATTATAGATAATTCCAACACGTGTATAAGATAACACAATATTTAATATGGTGGAAAATAATGAGATTTTTAGGAAACACTTTCGGATAAAAAACAACTAAGGATGAGTCATAGACTTGAGATGCGATCAAAACACCAATAGGGGTTTTCAATTCTCATACAAAAATTCAATTATTTTTTGATACTTTAAAACTCATATAAACTTATTCTGATATAATAGAGTATGCATATATAGATTGAAATAATACATTACATGTTCTAGAGTGTATTGTATGTATTCCTATCACCACATAGTTATCATACCCCTCTTCAAAAATATTGATCCCAAGAGATTTACATTTTTTTATAGGCTTAAAAAGTTATTGAAATCAATTATTATCATTATAATTTGGGTTTTATAATTTCATAATTAAATTACTATAATATATGAATTTTAAAATATAGTGTATGGGTGATGCATTGTGTGACTCTTTCTCCATATTTATATAATGTGATAAATTCATCCGATAAATTTAGCAATAGATTTCCCAATAACCTTCCTTTCCACACATAAAAAATTTACCAGTCTCCTTTAGATATTTTCCTCAATGTTACCTTTCCGAATTCATGCAAAATGATGACTCATATTATTCTCAATATGGTTTTTAGTATTTCCTTTAAACTCCATATTTATTTTATTATAAAAACCAGGAGATTAATAAGTAACACTAATTTATATTTCTATCGTGACAACATATCGAATGATTTTTTCATAGTTACTAAAGTCTCTTATTTTTATCAACATTCAGATAATTTTTAATCCACCTAGGAATCAATCAACCATATAATATTTTTGGAAAATGATACTAGAAGAATACTGCAAAATTCTATTAAAATATTCAACATATGCACCAAAAGATTCATAATCCTTCTGATTTAGCTCAGGTATTCAATTTTCAATTTTCATATAATGATTATAATGAATGTACATATTGGATAATAATCTCTTCAACTAATCCAAATCCATGTATTAAATGTCTTCATGATGCCTCATATTCTTGATAAGGGTCCACCGTTGTTCTAATTCAACATCCAAATGTTATATTGCCAAAATGATTATTTCTTTCTCTAAAAACAGGAGGATTGGAAATAATTTTTCAAATGGTACAGATGCACAACTCAATAATTAGTGTGGTTCCATACCCACTAAAATAAGTACGAAATTTCCTCAGGAAGGAATGAATATAAAATTATTACCTCTATTTATGTTTTATAAGTTGAACATTATCAATATCTTGAGAATGTTGTGTATGAATGAGAAAAAAAATTTCATTTAAAAACCCATTAGATTGTTTTTCTCATGAAAAAAATCATTTTATTGTCCATCGAATTCATCATTTAAAATGTTCCTTCATGTTTTAGCCCTTGATGAAAATAAAAAAACATAGTGTTAGTAATAATAATCATATTAGAAAACCGTGTAACTAAGAACAATCATTTATAAAATGTCTAAATGAAGAGAATTATTTAAAAACCACAAATCCTTACGATTATCCTTTTTTATTCTTGATCATCGTAAATTTAAATTGTTCAGGATAGTTTCAAATGAAAATGTGAAATAACCTAAGAATATCCCCTAGGACTTTCAGACCAGGTCTGTGAAAAGTGTATACTTAATGTGCACTGAAATTATGGATGAGATATACATGATCAATTATTTTCTGGGTTATTACCCCTTGTAGAGATGGATGTTTTTCTATGAATTCATCACTCCTTACATTATAATAACATAGTATAGTCTCTGATAAATAAGATTATCTTAAGGCCTCTTACTAATGATTTCTCATCCTAATTTCTTATTGTAACTAAACCATGGTTTGAAAGCATCTATGAAAAGACATAATTTTCATACATACATATTACAACTTAATAGATAAATTTTCATTGAAAAACATAAGTATCCATTCAATTTCCACCAAGGATGACTATTTTTGTAAATGAGGATATATAAATAACTGGTACATAAGTTAACTACATCATCAGCTACTAAGATCATCATTACTAGAACTCTTCTTAAAAATATCATTATTAATACCATTAATCATTAATTAGGTGAGGAAAAAAATGGTGAGATAATACTCTATGTTATGTTAGTCAAGGGAGATATCAATGGTTACTTAACTAAAATATGAGCACAATTGTATAGGATTATGAGTGAAAATTTAAAAAACATACCCTACATATCACAGATCATAATCATGAGTTATGTAAAAAGTCAGGATAGTTTATAAGGTATGAATCATAAAGGAGTCAATGGACATAAACCATGAGAACATAATCTTTTAATTAGACATAGATTTGTTGTATACACAATAGAAAAAAAAATCATTTCTTTATTAGTTAAGGATTACTTCCATGGATTTCTTAGTGCATTGGGATCCCTCTTCGTACTATCATTTTATTAAAGGTTCACACTATAGAACATCAGATTCAGAGTAGTCGCTAACAGAATTGGGTCCACTCCCTATTGTAGTCCTATTTATGTCAATAGATATCATATTTACCCAATGAATCGGAAGGATATATAATTCAAGGACCTCCCATTACATAATGATATTCACACAAATATATTATGAATGATCATAAAATAATAATAATATCACTACCCATGATAATGAAATGGTGTTCATAAACATTCCATCATGGAATATCCCATGTAAAATAAATGAGTTTCATAAACATCTTTTCATAAAAATCATAAAAAATCCAAAGAAAGAATAAGTTTAATGTGTGTAGAACCCTAAGTTTCAGGTACAAAAACCATTATTTATTAATTATGATGTTGTTCATAGCTAGTTGAAGACATTCACCACCTCTAGGAAACCATATAACATGTTTTGGGAGTCAGTAGGAACACACATGGTTGGAATGTATTTTAGACAAAATTTGAGAGTTCCCAGGGGTTATTGTGAAAAGTTAAATAGAGGGAGAATCATAGTTGGTGTATGTTTTGAATAACCATGTGATCTAACTCTGCATGAAATATCCTTAAGTTGGTACTGCAACTTAGTTATAAGGTAATTTTCAATACTATGATTCCATGTCATGCAAAGAGATTTAAATAATTAAAAAAATTAATTTTAAACTGGTTTAAGGGGCTAAAACTCTTATTCATCCCCTTTTCATTAAGTTTAACAAATTACCCTACCTACAAAATTATCATTTGGTAATTTTATTCCATACAAATAGGTATTTTATTAAATCATGCATTGTTGGAGATCCAGATTCTTTGGTAAGTCAGGGGTTCTCTCTCTCAAATCAACTTATTTTGTCTCACCCCCATTATGGGATCAAGACCTTAATTGATATATATAGTAATTATTTTATATCTTAAATGTTTTTGGTTTGGTCTATTGAAGGGAATGATATATAAGGTTCGATATAGAATATGTTAGTTTCATTCTTCATTTATTCAATCAATTTAGAAGTTGGTTTATTCCCTCTCATCTACACCATTCTAGAAAATGATATATTCATTTTGATTAAATTATTTTCCTAAAATTTTTGTAAAATCATTGCGTGATTCTGGATGGAAACCTATTTTGGTAATGACATTGTAAATCATGGGAAATTTGATGGTTTTTTGGAAAGCTTTTGGGAATTATTTTGACATGGGACTTTAAAATTATTGTTTTTTCCTAGATTCAAAGTATTTGATGAAATATTTCCAATGAAATATTTTATCTATGTGAATTGGTTTATCATGAAATTTGGAATACATTGATGGTGTGACTTCATTTATTATTACATGAATCATGAATAAGGGATGTCTAAAATTAGTGTACAGTGGAGTGACCTAGGATATGGGGCATGTTCCATTAGGACATAATTCGATTTGACACCTAGTGATGGATTATTGGCTATATGAGATATTGATCATGAGTTTTTAGCTATCAAAAGGAATTCATGTGTGTTTTTGTGTAGAAATTTCGGAATGAGTATGCCCAATTGATGATAATTATTTTAAATAATTTTTTATTTTTTTCCATGGAGAAATTTCTGACATCATATAAACAATTTCAACTCCATTATAAAATTTTATATAAAATGTGCTAACTAGTTCTTTCCCATGTGGAATGAGATGGGAAGTATTAAAAGAAGATTTTACTCTGTTTTTACTCACCACCTACTTGGTAGATTTGGTGAGTTTTTATGTGGCTCTTATAGAGATATAGCAAATGGAAGCTATCTAATTTCCCTATTGATGCATCTTATAACAAGGGCCTGAAAGGTGGAGTTAGAGCTTAGATATTGGTTGGAATTTTCTTTGGATTATGTAATTTGAATGTCTTTGGGTGATTTAGTGTGCTAGTTCTTATTTGGTTATTGTCTTATGTTTTCATTAGCACTCTAATTGTATTGGCTAGTTTTGGTTTTTTTCCTTTTTTGTTTACACTTTTACCCATGTATCATTTATGATGATTAGATGGTTATTATTTTCTGATTTTCTATAAATTTAATCATAATAGGGGAAATAGTCCCAAAATATTCAATGAATCATTTGAGAATCACTATCAGCCTTTGATGTAATGATGATGTCACCTATGACTAGTAACAGGTTCTCCTCCTCTCAAGATAACGATTCAGGGAAGGATGTTATTAGTGGTATTATTTTTTAGTCCTTTGGTTTGAAATGTTATTAACCATGGATGGTTTTTCTATCTACTAGGACGGTAAAAATGAGATAGGACTATTGGAACATGAAATGTAGAACATAAAAATAGAGAACCACCATTTTTATGCCAAAATTATTGTTACTAGGGATGTTTTGGTATGAATTTTTTTAAAGACACTTTTAGGAGTTTTTTCACCTCAACATCATGGGTTTAGATGATGATAAATTCATATCATTCAATGTATATCAGAAAATCCATTAGGATTACACTGTTAATTATGGGGTTTTTTAGGAAAATGTTGAAACTAATATCAAATGGTTTTATTTTGAAAATAGTGGCCATGTTACATTATTTTATGGTAATTTTGAATTTCGAAGCATTTAGTTTCTAATGGGTTATTCCTATATGGAGCTTGTTTCAGTTATAGATAATGGAAAATTGTTGGCCTTATATAAATAAATTTAAGTGGCTACTAAAAACATTGTTTCATATATGTCGCAGGTAAACCGAAAAACAGTGTGAAGAATTGTTCATACCATTCAGTCCATGGATAGAGGTAATCAAAATGATGAACCTAAAATGGTGGAACACTCATTTTAGTTCCACATGAAGAACCCACAAACATTTTGGGGGGGATTCCAAACCAAAGAATGAATAAATAAATTTGAATTGGATGAAATCAATTGTTTATTTCCTTGGGAAACCAATAGTGATGATGGTGAATTCTGAGATATATATATTGGAGGACCTGGCACACTAATGATGGGATATATATTTCCAAGAAAAGGATGAACTATGCATCACATGGGATGATTTTGAACAATTTTTCAACAAACAATTATATCCCCACACATTTAGTATTTCTAGAACAATAAACTAATACAGTCTGAAGCCACATAACCTCATTCCAACTGAGTATGAAGATAAATATAAGAATTTAGTCTAATTTTACCTAGATGTTCATTCGAGTGAATCATTAAATGAACTTATTTTTTATTTGGGGTTGAGACCAAAAATTATCTACACCTCCAAATAAGAACATGGGATCAATAAAAAATCCCCCTCCATCAAAATGCATGCTGAGATGTTTGAAATTTTTTTTTCTTGAGTATTCTGAAGAGGTACTGTTTGACAACAGAAAAAGATATCCAAATTTCTATAAAAATGGAAATATTTATGTTTACTGTTATAGAGATCTTGGTTTTGGTTCTAGAGCCATATCTAACGTTTTCAGACATCATATTCTTCAACTTGATGTACTTAGAAGAATATCTCTTGTCATCAGAATCGATTGATGAAATGTGACATAGGGAACACTATGAATCTTAATCCTATAAATTATCAATATGATGACCAGTAGAAATGTACAATGAGTATGAAATTAAATGTAGCTAAGAATGTGATGGTGGATGATCAATCTGGCCCTTTCTGGTTGAGAATTTTCCATTATGAAATCTTTGTCTGATACATGCACAAAATACATGTTTATTGCATATAATGTTGTTAATAATATTAGGTTTCTTGTTGAGATATTTAATTTTTCTTCAAAACATAACCCCTCTTTTAATATGATAGGTTCGTTCCTTAATTAATAATGATTGTTCAATAAATACTTGTGGGGATGAGTTGCTTTGGGATTTATGTGTTCTTGAGATGGAATTCCATGAATTGATATTTTTTATGGACTATTTAGCATCATTTAAGGCCCTTATAGAATATTATATCATAATGGTTAGTCTCAATTCTCTTGATTTAATTGATCACATCTTTTGAGGTGATTCAGAAGTAAAGGATTACATATTATTAATTTTGTAACTAGTGGTTGGAAGAATATCATATCAATTAATAGTGCTTAATTTGGCATCTACGTATGATATAATATACAGTTATTTTCAAACTACCATCATGTACTTTCATGATATTATTTTTCTAATTTCTTTTCATGTTTCCACCCAAAAGATAATTTGAGTTTATGATTGATCATTTACCAATGACCAGTCCAATTTCACTTCCATCATATTGGTAGGATCCAATTGAACTAAGGGACTTGAATGTTCAATTGGAATAGTTTTATAGAAAATGGTTCATTTGAATTAGTATGTCTACATGGGAAGAACCTATTCATTTTGTTAATAAATATGATATAACTCTTAGGCCTTTTGTTGATTATCATATTCTTATCCATGTTATGATAAATAATCGCTATCCTCTCCCATGAATTTATGGTTACTTTGATCAATTTAGGTGATCCACATGGTCCTCTAAAAATTTATTACGTTCATGATATCACCAACTAAACGTTTGGAAGGAGGTTAATCTGAATATACCTTTTATAAGTAGATATGAGAATTTTAAAATTTTCATTATTCCATTTAATCTTACAAATTATCCTTCGTAATTTATTGTACAGGTGAATTAAATAATTTTGGAGAATCTAGATTGATTTTAGGTTGTGCTTGTTGATGATATTCTCATGTATTTTTTGAAAAAATCATATCATGAGAAATACTTATATATTGTATTGGATATTTTGAACAAGGGTAATCATTATTATAAGTTACGAATGATTTTTTTTCGAGATATAGGAGGTGTATTTCATTGGACATGTAATTTATGAAAATGGAAATTTTGTATTTCATGAAAAATAAATTTTTTTATCCCTTTGAAACAACAATTACAGTCTTGGAAATATTTGGATACCATGGATTACTAGGAAATTATAGATGTTTTGTACATGATTTTTCTATTTTAAATCATGGATGAAGGTTTTGATAATGAATGGAACTAATTTATTCAATGGAATGAAGAATACCATAAATTCATTCACAATAATAAGTTTAGAATTACATCAACACTTATCCCCACATTAACGGATTCTGTATATGGATATGTAGTGTATTGTGATGCATCTTGATTTGGGTTAGAATATGTTCTCATACATGGAGATCATGTTGGTTTTTATAGATCATGGTAGATAATTATTCATGAAATAGATTATAGAAAAAATGATTTTGATTTGGAATTTATGGTTCATTCTATAAAGACCCAGTTTCAATACATTTTTGGTGGAAATTTATGTTGTATATGGGTCATAAAATATTCAAGAACAATTTTCCCAAAAGTTATTTTAATCAAAGGAAAATAAGACATATAGAATATATTAAAATGATTAACTTCAAATTATTATATACACAATGGAATGAAAATTCTATAACATATTACTTGATTAAGAATTCATATTCTCATTTGGATAAATACGATTCAAATAAATCGTTTCTTATTTCAGGTATAGCTGATATGTATTTGGTTTATACAGAGAAAGGTAATGTAGCATTTTTGTTTTTAATTTTCTATTACTCTTGATTTGGTTGGGAATGGTAGAAATAATCAAACATATGATCCTAATTTCTATACATGAGGTAAAAACTAAATTTTTAGGAGATCATTAAGTGATAGAAGATGGTTAGGTGTTTATCATTTTGATTTTGTTATCAAATGATCATATATTTCCCATACCAAGAATAATAACTTAGTGAATACCAACATTTGTTATGGGATAATCATCTAGGTATTCAAAAATTTTATACATCATTAAAATAAGAGGTTTACTAGGTTTTCATGAAAATATTTTTAGTTATGTATGACTTGAGATGCATCACCTATCAGCATGTCAAAGAAGAGAATCAATAGCTTGCTGGTAGATTATAGTCATTACCGATTGTTATGTGGTAATTGTGTTGGATCGAAATGATAGATGATACTGATTTTTGTATTGTAATAATGATTCTCAATATACAAGAGGGGTGTAAATAGTATTCTTTAAAAATTCATTGGAATTTTTAATGATGAAGGTGTTCAAGAAGGTTGAACGAGATAATTCACAAAACCTCTAGTTCTAAAAACTTGCTTGATTCCGTAAGTATGATTTTTGAGGATGCAATTCTGGAAAAGTGGTTCTGGAAATGAAAATTAACAAAAGATTAAAAAGATAAAGATTCTATCATAAAATGTATAGAATCTCACTAGATCAGTGATTGAATGTATAAGAAAGTATAAGATAGTTATACTTTCCTCAACAATGAAAAATGCATCCGAAAACATGAAAAAAACAAGTAACAAGTAGTTAATCTTTTAACCCAAAGAGAAGGGTATCCAACAACCTTGGATAAAAGTCCCTTGATTTATAGTTTCAAGAAAGTCTGCCTTTCCCACACCAGGGTAAGCCCTCGATATGAAGATTGGATTATGTGTTGCTATCCCCGAAAGCCCTCAACTTAATGGTATTCGACGCCTTTGTCTTCCCTAGTAAAGAAGTCCTATAACATTAAGGTAGTCGGAACCTATGTCTTCTTATTCCCTAAAGCCCTTGAATGTACTCAGCAAAAATCAGAGTCACGTGAAGCAAATATGAACAAGAGGTTCAATACGCACTAAGCATGCTTGTATCTCTCTCAAAATTACATCAGCATGTAATCTCTAGAATCATAGAACAGTTCATCAAAAGTTGTTTGTTCTTTCAAACAATCTCTTATTTATATTCACATCTCCAATGATCAGCTCCCACCTCCAATGGTTATATATTTCCTTGAATTTCGGAGGTACATGTACATGTGTCACTCAAACAATGGTTGGTTACAAACAGAATGTATGTCATTGTTTTGTAACTTGGACATGAGTAAGAAAAAATATGGTTACTTAACCAAAATCAATTATTCAGAATGTAAGGAAATAAATGTTCAGAGTCTAAACAAAAACTCATTTAGTGTCTATAATACAAGGATATTCAGATTCTGTCTTCAGAATAATTCAGAAACTGAATTCTATAGAATTTCACTGAAATTCGGTGTCGTAATTCATAAGAGTTTGGAGTTTGAACTTACAAAAGTTCTACGTCTGAATTCATAAGAGTTTCGGAGTCTGAATTTAGACAATTCGGAATCTAAACATACAAAGATCTATGTCTGGAATTAGGGAATTCAGAGTCTAAACATACAATTTTTGGAGTCTAAATTCAGAGAACTCGGAGACATTACTCAGAATGTTCAGAATCTGAATTCAGATAACTCAGAGTAAGAACTCAAAAAGTTCAGAATCTGAATTCAGAGGATTCGAAACCTGAATCAAGATCCTGAAAACATAATGATCTACATCTATGTATTATAATATTCTAAGGTTTTTAGATATGAAACAGAAATTTATACATAGGGAAAAAATGAGCAATGAAAAACATGGAAAGCATAAATTTCCTTGGGGAAGGAAAATTTTCCTTTTCAAAGTAAAAAATAGGGTAAAATGAAATTTTTCTTATGTTAAGTTGTTTGTGATTTTCATAACATGAAAGAATGGTAAAGTCATAAGGAAACCATATTGACTCAACAATATCCCCAAACATGAAGGAATGGAAAAGTCATAAGGAATCCTTATAGACTCAATAATCTCCCCCATTTTGGAAAGCACAAACATCCTTACGAAAAAGAATATAAGGACTTGAAAAATATTTTACTGTACTTTGAAAGTAAAACTTATCTCCTGTAAAAAATGTGAAAATATGAATACAACTAACACCCCCTTAGTCTTTTGAACCACTACAGATTTTATTTTGATTTCCTGAATGATATTTTTCATTATATTGAATTCAAAAATCATTATAGTGAATACTCCCTCTTATATGAACTCCCCTATCATGGACTTAGTATTCTTTTTTACATTTCTTTCTCCCCCTTTATGATTTTAAAAAAGGATTAAATGGAATGGAAAAGAAATTTTGGTACCTAAAAAATTAGTACTAAACATAGAAAATACATGTAACCAAAAAAATTATTTATGATTGGAATAATATTTTGAAATGAAGGAATATAAAAAAATTATTACAATTGAAAAAATTTATCCTTCCTTTTCCTTGGGCATCCTTTTCTTCACTATAGTTTTCACCGTTTTGAGCTCCTTATGATCTTCCTCTGCTGGCTTATGAAGCTGATTGTGATCCTCTACATTATTCTCTAAATCTTTGATTCTATCTTCCTAAGATTTGAGAGATTCAGCCTGAATCTTTAGAGCGTCTTCCTACTTGACTAGATTCTAATATATCTCTATCATGAGATCTCTTTCTATTTTCCAACATTGAGCCACTAAATATAGTGTCCCATTCAGATCTTTCACCTCTTGCATCTGGGTATTTGGTTCCAGGGTTAGATTTTCCATAAAAGACTTATTGAGATCTGAGATTTTACAATCCTTAGTGTCAAAAGAATCATTACCACTATCTTGAAGCTCATCAAGAATCATCATTTCATAAATGATTTTCCTTGAAAAAAATGTTCAACTTCACACATGATCTTTTTTGGGATTCGTAGTTTATGAATACATTCTTGTAATCAGCCTCATGCATGACACACTTGTCCATCACCATGGATACTGAATCCGCATTTTGATTCAAGGTGTGTTGAATCATATGTCATCTCGAATAAATGAATTGAAAAATTGGAATATTCCCCAAAATCATTTTCAAAGACTGAACTACGAAATAATGTCCAATGGAGGAAGATTTCGAATATGAGACATTACATGGTGAGGATTCTTTCTCTAACTCAACATATTTCCTCTTTGATGATCAAAAAACTTCATTCTTCTTCACAAAAGCTTTACACGGTGTATCAATAACCACCTGTTTTCCCTTGTCAACATTCAGATTGGCTTCCTCATCTGGAGATTCATTTTCACTGTCAGACAACTGAAAAATTTTATCTTTATCTATTTCTTCTTTCTTAACTCATGCCCTAACATCATTTGGGTTTGTGAAATCATGATTATAAGTTTCTCCTTCAGACTGCTTATTCACTTCTTCTTCAATCTTTTCATCTTCACCTTTCTCATCTTTCCCGGGGGTAGAATGATTTGAAAATTCGGCTTGAGAGGTTTGGAATGACAACTTCTCAGAAGATATTTCCTTCTCATGAAATTCCTCGACTTTCTTAATCAAATCTTCGGTATCGCCACTGCCTTCTTCTTCTTTCTCATCATACACTACTTTTTCTATTACTTTTTCTTTGACTATTTCCAGAGTCATATAATTCTTCCCAGGAGTCTCTAGTATTGTTTCTATCAAGAAAGATTCTGGTACCCTAATTTTCTCGGAAGCTCTCTCAGTGTCCTTCAGAATAGATTGAACAATTTCATCTTTAGACATATGCTTCTTATGTTTCTTTTCTTTTGCTTGCTTTTCATGCTCATCAGTAGTCTTCTCCATTAAATAATTTTTTTTAGCAGGATCCAAACCATATCTAGGCTCCCATTCTTTCTTGTTCTTCTTGTCATCCCTCCAATTAGCTACTACCTCATTCGGATATGCTTTTTTTCTTATTTGGGTTTAGTGGTGCGGATTGGGTTTACATAGCCTCTGGAGTTTTTTCTTTCTCTTCTCCTCCCTTTATTTTCATCGTCTTTTCACTCTCATTAGAGGCCTTAGAAGCTTCTTGTTTGTTTGAGATAGGTTCATCTTCTTCCTCATGAAAGTCCTAAAATTCTTCGAATTCCATAGAAAATCCATTATTCATTCTTCTTAGAGTGTCATCACTAACCAACATGACTTTGCAATTCCATGGATTTGAACTACAAGGAATTTCTAATTACTCCAAGCATAGAACAATTAGCATAAATGGTATGGTTGGATACATACTGATCTGATCCATCAGATTTCTGTTCATTATATTCTCGATCGTAATCAGAATATTCTTAACCAAGTTGATCTTTCTCAGGTTCACCAAAAAATCCAAAATATACATATCACACTTCATCAATGTAGCCCTATCGCCTTTTCTTGGTATAATGAATACTTGGACCCATAATTCAAGAATCCAGAAAACTATAGTGAGTTGAACAATCTTTGGAGTCTTACCATATGTAATACCGAGGAAATCCATATTTTTCACCTAAACAAAGCTTCTGTGAACATCTAGCAACTTATGTGAGCAGAACTCTGCCTCACCCTCTTAAAGAAATCCAATAAATTTTGAAACATTGGTGTACAAAAGAGCATAAGTCTTCCCATAGCTTTTGAAAGAGAACTTATCTCTTCCTTCTTCTATAAAAAATATTACAGACTAATAAAATTTTACTAGTTAATTCGGATATACTAAATCTTGAGCTCCTCACGTTGATATGAAAACACTATCCAATACATTCCACTTGATGTTCTTTTAAATGATGGAATCATACTTGGAGATGATGTTTGGATGCACCAAACATTCTATATATACCTGCCTCTCCATGATTGGCTTGATAGTTGACATGTCATTCTGAGATGATTCTTCAATAGACATTCGGCGTTGAGCAAGATCTGAGAAGTTCAGAATGTGCTTATATAGGAGGGCGGAACTTCAACACGCGAAAGCTTCAGTTTTGATGTTGGAAAACCATTGGAGGGGGTCCATTATAAAGGTGTTTGAAGCAACGATTCATCTTCCATACCCAATCCAATGGTTAAGAAACCTTCTAATCAAATATGACAGTTGAAAAGATTGCCACAAGAAAATTTTTTACAGGATCCGATCATTTGGAGTTTTAATAAAATAATCCGGATTTAATAAAAATTGAATACAAAAATTTAAAAAAAAATGAAAATACAAGCATATAAAAGATGATTATGGAAACTCAATAAAGGAAAGATAACTTTCAGACTGCTAGGAAGATTATTCGTAGTGTGGAAAATTCTACTTGTTGAATTTTAGAATCTAGAAACCAACTTTTTATTATGAAAAAAATAAAAAAAAACTAAAAAAATATTTTTTGGAAAAAAAATCATTGCGAAAGAATTTAGAACATCTTACTACGAAAGTTTTCATTATGTAAAATGTAGAAAATCTTACTAACAATCTTTTCATTACGAATGATTTTGATCTAACTAACAAGGAAATGTACTCCACCTATGAAAAAGAGTTTATTACTGTCATGATATTGCTTTCAACAAAAAGTTAACAAGGAATATTACCTTATGGTTATCATTCCTAACTTCTGTTTAATGTATTCGAATCTATTGGAGTGTAATGCTTTTTTGAAAATATCAGCATGTTGATCTTGTGTTCTGATAAATTGAACAATTATATCCCCTTTTTGTGTGTGATACCTAAGAAAGTGATACCTTATATCTATGTTTTTTCATGAGAGTGATGTGCAGAGATTTTGTTTAAAGCAATGGAATAAGTATTATCACAAAAAATTAGTGTTTTGGTAAAACTCATACTGTAGTATGTGAGTGTGTGTTTCATCCTTAACACTTGAGCACAAAAACTTCCAACTTCTACATATTCAGCTTCCACAGTGGAAAGTGCTAAAGAGTGTTTTTTTTGTATGACCAATAAAATAATAAATCACCTAATAAATGATATCTTCTGAATGTACTTTTTTTATCCATTCTACAAACACCAAATTCAGTATCCGAAAATGTTTAAAAAAATCATTTCAAGAGGTATAAAAGAGTCCAAGATCCATGGTTCCATTAAAGTAGAAAAAAATTACATTCACTGCCTTTAAATGAGATTCCATATGATTGGATTGATATATTGCACATAAGCATACTGAAAACATTATGTTGGGATGAGTAACTATTAAGTAAAGTAGACTTCCTGTAACACCCCAGGTAAATAAATAATATGACATCTTTATATTTACCCATATTTGTGACTCAAACATTAATATTACTTTAAAGGGGATGCTATGCTCGATGGCGTACCCAATACGCAACAACGAGTTTCTTGGGAATCTTACGTTGCACTCTAATAATAAAATAATATTATTTTTAATGGTAGTTAACATGTAGCTGTTGTAATGGCGGGAATGGATAGAAATAACTAAAATATGATTATATATGTTTTTAAATGTTTTTACATTTATCCAATAAAGGATAGAGGCTTAAAATACGGAAAGAATTCAATTTTAGGCGTATATGCCCTAGTTTTCACTAAAGGTTCACTTATCACCTTTTGATGTTGAACCATCATTAAATATAGTTTTGTTCACTCTTAAAAATTCTTTTGGACCAAATAAAACTCTTATTAAGAATCAGGACATCAAAATTTACTTTGTGTAAATTTTTGGTATCTTTCCGATAAAGTTCATTTTTTTAATGAATAGTGTAAAATGTTGTATTTTAATTCAAAACCTCTTTTCAATCTAATTTATTTATATGATTAGATTATATTTTGAATTGGTTTTAAAGTGAAATTAGAATATATTTTTACCATTAAATCCAATAGTGGTCGTTGGAATTAATTTCACTTTGAAATGAGACTTAAACCAGTGTCAATCATTTGATACTTATTGTTTCATAAAAACACGCTATTTGCTCTGACAGTGGGAATTAATTATTAAATTAATTAATCTGACTTATATGTTTTTGATTTTTTAAAATAGACTTCATTTTTGAATTTGGAATATCGAATATAGCTTATGTTTTATTTTTGGGATTTTTCTGAAAAACATCAATTTTTGATGAATAGTGAAACCACTAAGTGGTACTTATAAAAATTGATTTTTCCATTTAAATGAAATTTTTCCATCTTTGTGTTTTGAATTTCAAAAATCCAACATACATGGTTGTCATTAAGAAGTAAAATGTGGTTCAATGGGATGAAAATAATTTTTTGGTGAATAGTAACTTATTAAGTTTTTAATCGCGATTAGTGGTAATTAGTGTAGTTTAAGGTAAAAATAATGCTTTAATAAAATAAGATGAACTTGAAACATGTCCTACCCTCATTGGTTGTGTCATGGCCGACCAATACAAGCCATGGGTTAACTTGAGGACCCCATGGAGCTACATTGGTTGGGAAATGACATAAATAACTTTTTATTTAATGTAAAAGTAAAAAATGACACAAACATCATATGTTTTTCGAAAACAATTTTTACATAGGGTTATAAAGATCATATTTTTGATTATAAATAGTCATTGCAAATCTAAAAAGATTTCCTACGTCATAGTATTTTTTTTTATAATTTTTAGACACTAAATAAATTAAATTATTTATGACATCATGATGGTGCAGCGATGACCTCATTATTTAACGATTTAAATAAAATGGAAAGATAATGTAAAATCTATGAACTAAACATGTCCAAAACTTAATGGATGGTTGGATTTCTAACCCTTAACACCTTATCCACGAATTATATCAATATGGGACCTTTTGAAACCGAAACACATTTTCAAATAAAGTAATATTTCTTACTTTCCAAAAGTGCCCCTCCTCTCCTCTTATAAAAGGCCCCCACCTCTACGTCATTTCACACACTCCTCAAGCCTTTTTCTCGGCCAAACCCTGCCCATTTACTCTCTCCACATCCCTCTCCTCATCCTAGAGCATTCCCTTTGGGCATAATCCTTTCAAAGGAAGCCTTTTGGATCAAATCAAAAGGAGTTACTCTTTTAAAGGTAATTCATTCTCTCATTTTCATTTGTTTTATTTTTCTTCTCCAACCCCCTAAACTCTTTTTATTTATTTCTTTTGTAACAAAACAAGTATATTCAATATACTAGGATTTTGTTATAAGATTTATTCGAGCTACACTCTCACACAACTACATCAAATGGTTAAAGAACATACGGTTTCTGTGGATGGCAAAATTCTGCCTCCCGAAATGATGATTGTTCAATACTCATTTAACACCTTCAAAGGTGGACATTATGATGTCACTATTTTTATATATGATATATAATATGTTTATGTTTTCCTTAAGATTCTGTTTTTTTCATTTTGGGCATACCTTTATGGTTTCCATTATGGGTAAACGCAATATCTTCATTTAAGGAAGTGCGGACTACTACCCCCTCAATGTAATTTGATTTGTTAGATACCATATGTGGGACGTATAAAGGATGGAACTATGATATTATATATGATATTATACTGGAATTATAATATACCTTTATATCATTATTATTCCATTCTATAGAATCCGAAATAGAAATGAAAGTAGCGTTCATGCGTACGTACGGCTTACCGTCTCCATGAACGGTGCATTTCATTTCTTACCTCTAAATGATTATGTAATGTTATAAATGCATGAATGTACTGTATATATATTACATATATGATATCTACATCATGAATACAATTCTGGATATAATAAAAATTTGGCCACACGAACAACATGTAATTGTAAGAAGTCCACTTTCGACTTAAGAACCAAATATCGGCAAAACAAATATTATTAAAAAAAATGATTACATAATGTTTATGACATGGTAATAAGTGATATAAAAGGAATAATGAACTTGAAAAAGGTTCTTAGGGAAGTATAAATTAACTCATGTTTATTATTCAGGAGATTAAAGAACGATCGATTCAAGTCGGACCCGAGGTAAGGGATCCTACTCCTCTCTTTCTTATTAAGTACACACTTTTATGTCATTCCTTTTAAAGCTCATCTTTCTTGTTATTGGGATGATATTTTATATTACACTTACTGTAATTTTTAGTTTCATGTGATTAGAGACCCTATTCTCTCTCATCAATCCATTTTGGAAGTTTTGAGTGGCACCGTTAGGCTGTCGAACTTTCGTAAGAGATCTAACATCTCTGTTTCTTTTTAAGTACTCTCCTTTATGTCACTTCTTTTAAGATCCTATTTGTAATGGTGGGGGATGTTCTTTTATATTCCTCTTTCTGTACATTTCATTGTAATGTGATTAGATACCCTATTTGATCTCATCAATCCATATTCAGAAGTTTTATGTGGCGTCGTTAGGCTGTCGAGTTTTCGTAAGGGATTTTTCATCTCACTTTTATTCCCGTGAGATTTATGCTACATTTGCCACAAATTCCATTTAGTGGTTCATGTACTGGAAATTATTCTACTCTTTGTGTAATATACTATCATTTATTAGTATTTACATCAATGATATATTGTCCTTCTTTCATGGGGTGTATGTTTTGAAAGATACCCAAGTCGGTAAGGGAACCTTTCACCCTCCTCTTTTTTAAAAGACTTCTTTTGTTGGGTCTTTTATTTTACATATTGTTATGTTGGTATATGCTCTCATATATCCTTATTGATGTAAATTTTATGTCCAAGTTATGAGATACACTTTTTATCTCTCATCAACTCATTTTGATGTGATGTTGTTAGGCTGTCAAGGGAACTTTTTAACCCAATTTCGATTTCTTTGGGTTCAACATGTAGTCATTGAATATGTCATCCATTGAATATGTGTGAATGACCTTTTATTGTTTTAAACTTAATATCCACTTATATTGGGTGTATTTATATTTTTCACAAATATTTTTGAGATTGATTTGTCCTTAATTTAAGGATACCTTCTTTATAAGGGATTTCATCAGATTTGACATTTCTATTGAGGGTTAATTGTTGTTATGCACCAATTCACTCTTATATGGTGTATATACTGTCCTTTGGAGTATTATATCATGAATCCATTTATTCTCATGATATTATAAAGTTCTTACTAAATTTTATTCCTCAATTATTGTATTCAAGTGTCTCTAATTTTGGTAAAACCCCTTTAACCAAAATATCATTTAAAATGTTTTAATTATTTGTTCTTATTAATATCCATGTTTTCAAAATGGTTTTATGGATTTATTTATATGGATATTAATGGTTTAAAATTTTAAGCTTCAAGGTGGTATGGGACACTTTGATTCAGAAATTTCTTTATTAAATGTTTTAAATGGTTTTGGAAATGGTTTCATTGTGAATGGATTCATTATTTCAATATACTAAAATGTTATATTGTGATTGAAATGTGGAAATGTTATGTTTCCTTTATGCATGTTTTATGTGATACATTTATGTTATGGTTCTTGGGCATTGTTATGAAAACGGGTGGTTCCGTGATAAACTAAGGGCGGGTGAGCCCGATATAGCTCTCCAATGCATTGGGTAACACGAAGGAGTGAAATGTTAAGGTTTCTCCGAAGAGGTTTAGGGAATATACTGTGATGGGTATTCCAACCGTAACCAAGATGGTTACCCCCTACGTAATAATGTTATGAATGCCTCAAGTTACCTTTATGTCTTATGTTTTCTATGATTTATTCATGATTTGATATGCCTATGTTTTATGGGTAAAGTGTGATTTCATTATAATGTATATATGAACTCATGTTTCCTTTCCATGTTTTTATAACTCTTACTGAGCTTTTTATGCTCATCCCAAGTTTTAGAAATGTTTTTCACAGGTCAAGGGAAAGGTACATGATGTGATGATAGTTTCAAGGATGTGTCAAGAAATAATCCATGTTATATTTTAAATATGTTCCCGTTGATGGGAAGAATGAATACTATCTTTTATGTAACCACATTGTTTAAATGTGGAATGTAATGCAAGTTTCATGATCTAATTCTCTAAAACTCTAAAACTGAAAAGATCCTCAATGTGTAATCTTGTAATAACTCAAGATTAAGTAAGGTTTAAGTATGGGGCCTTATAGTTGGTATAAGAGGTCGGTTTAGATATCTTTAGAGGTTAGGTTATTCTTTAAGCATAATTGACATTACCATAATGGTTAGGATTTCAGAAAGAGTCCTAGTTTTAGATAAAGTAAATGAGTAAGTGCATCTTAGTGTTTACCTTCCTCATTAGTAAATGATGCTTTTGTTGATATACTCACACTGACATTTCTGTTTTTAGTGAATGGATGGATCTAGCAGGCACCAAAGAGACAACAGGTTTGAAGGAAACTGTGGTGGTTCTCTGATTAAGAGACTAGATAAAATGGAGTATTCAATGAGGAAACTCATGGTTGTTCTAAACCAAATATAAAGGAGTCATGATCAACCACTTGAACCTTGGTATGTTCTATAATGCATCATGTAAGAGATGACCAATCGATGTGGAAGTTCAGGTAAAAATTAAAAAGGTAACCATTAGGGTTTATATGATCCTTACTTTTTAGGTAATTATGGGTTACTCTATGATATGATGGAAAATGAAAGGAATGAGATAAACTTGAGGATAAAATATGTTATGATTATTTTTGAAGATTTTATCTCATTTTGGGGAATGTTTTAAGAATTATATGTCTTTGGAAAAAGGACGACACGCAGACCGTGTGACAACCCGTCGCGTCGGACAAAGCTGCGGTAATCGAACCCACAACCAAAGTGCGACTGGTATTTATCGCCTACCACTGGACTACGCAAAGTCCCTGGTTAGTTTGACTGATTATTTTTAGTTATATGATTTTATGAATTAAGAGTAAGTTTATTTTGGGTTATTTATGAAAATGATTAACCTATCATGGAGGATATGTGATTAGGATAACTACTTTTCAATGCGAGGCTTTAGGAGCGACTGATGTTGTTTGGAGATAAATGTTACGATTTAACTTGGAAGACTATGTGACTAAATCCTTCAAATATTTGGGTTTCAATCTTAGTTTGGTTTACTATGAAGGATTTTATGGACAAATTGTTTATCTAATGGTCTTCGTTGAACTTTGGGCTTCGTTGGACAAATTTTGGAGATTATGCAAAGATTTTCTTTTTAAAGGGTTATCCTTTTCTGGATTATCTGATCTTGTAGTAACATTTTTGGTTTTAGTTTTGTTTAAGGTTTGAAGACATGGGAATTGTATAGTTCTCTTTTGTGGATTAGGTGATTCTCTAGAAGTTGATTATAGTACTCTTAATGCGAACAAGTCTCCCTAAACACTCGTCTTTTGGAAAAAAATATGAGTTTGATTAAGGAATCTAGTAAAAGTTGAAAGTCAACATGATAAGTGATTATGTTTCCTTATGAATAAATTTATCAATAAAAAGTAGCTTAAAACAAAAATGTCGTCTATTAACTTTTCCTACTGGGGAATCGAATACCGTTTAACCCATCACAAGTTTGTGATGTTCTCATGGTTAACTTTCTCCTAAACATGTTTTCTATCACTCTCCATCAGAACATGACCCTTTGCTCTTTCATCCATGTCCATGTTTTCCTACACGGAATCCTATTATGGGTTAACTCGGGTGACCTTTTTACTTATCTTTCTTTATTTTAAAGTGATTGTTTTACCGACTCTTGTTCCGATGTGGGACTTTCATGGATGTTTCCAAGCCCAATTTTAAAATTGTGAGGACGCAATTCCCAAAAGGGGGGAAGGATGTAACACCCTAGGTAAATAAAGAATATGAAATCTTTATATTTACCCATATTTGTGAATCAAATATTAATATTACTTTAAAGGGGATGCTATGCTCGATGGCGTACCCAATTCGCAACAACGAGTTTCTTGGGAATCTTACGTTGCACTCTAATAATAAAATAATATTATTTTAAATGGTAGTTAACATGTATCCATTGTAATGGCGGGAATGGATAGAAATAACTAAAATATGATTATATATGTTTTTAAATGTTTTTACATTTATCTAATAAAGGATACTGGCTTAAAATACGGAAAGAATTCAATTTTAGGCGCATATGCCCTAGTTTCCACTAAAGGTTCACTTATCACCTTTTGATGTTGAACCATCATTAAATATAGTTTTGTTCAATCTTAAACATTCTTTTGGACCAAATAAAACTCTTATTATGAATCGGACATCAAAATTTACTTTGTGTAAATTTTTGGTATCTTTCTGATAAAGTTCATTTTTTTAATGAATAGTGTAAAATGTTGTATTTTAATTCAAAACCTCTTTTTAATCGAATTTATTTATATGATTAGATTATCTTTTGAATTGGTTTTAAAGTGAAATTAGAATATATTTTTACCATTAAATCCAATATTGGTCTTTGGAAATAATTTCACTTTTAAATGAGACTTAAACCAGTGTCAATCTTTTGATACTTATTGTTTCATAAAAACACGCTATTTGCTCTGACAGTGGGAATTAATTATTAAATTAATTAATCTGACTTATATGTTTTGAATTTTGTAAAATAGACTTCATTTTTGAATTCGGAATATCAAATATAGCTTATGGTTAATTTTTGGAATTTTTCTGAAAAACTTCATTTTTTGATGAATAGTGAAACCACTAAGTGGTACTTATAAAAACTGATTTTTCCGTTTAAATGAAATTTTTCCATCTTTGTGTTTTGAATTTCAAAAATCCGACCTACATGGTTTTCATTAAGAAGTAAAATGTGGTTCAATGGGATAAAAATAATTTTTTGGTGAATAGTAACTTATTAAGTTTTTAATCGCGATTAGTGGTAATTAGTGTAGTTTAAGGTAACAATAATGCTTTAATAAAATAAGATGAGCTTGAAACATGTCCTACCATCATTGGTTGTGTCATGGCCGACCAAGACAAGCCATGGGTAAACTTGAGGACCCCATGGAGCTACTTTGGTTGCGAAATGACATAAATAACTTTTTATTTAATGTAAAAGTAAAAATGACACAAACATCATATGTTTTACGAAAACAATTTTTACATGGGTTTATAAAGATCAAAGTTTTGATTATAAATAGTCATTGGAAAGCTAAAAAGATTTCATACATCATAGTATTTTTTTATAATTTTTATACATTAAATAAAATAAATTATTTATGACATCATGATGATGCAGCGATGACCTCATTATTTAACGATTTAAATAAAATGGAAAGATAATGTAGAATCTATAAAATTAACATGTACAAAACTTATTGTATGGGTGGATTTAGAACCCTTAACACCTTATCCACGAATTATATCAATGTGGGACCTTTTGAAACCGAAACACATTTTCAAATAAAGTAATATTTCTTACTTTCCAAAAGTGCCCCTCCTCTCCTCTTATAAAAGGCCCCCACCTCTACCTCATTTCACACACTCCTCAAGCCTTTGGCTCGGCCAAACCCTGCCCATTTACTCTATCCAAATCCCTATCCTCATCCTAGAGTATTCCTTTTGGGAATAATGCTTTCAAAGGAAGCCTTTAGGCTCAAATCAAAAGGAGTTACACTTTTAAAGGTAATTCATTCTCTCATGTTCATTTGTTTTATTTTGCTTCTCCAACCCCCTAAACTCTTTTTATTTATTTCTTTTGTAACAACACCAGTATCTTAAATATACTAGGATGTTGTTATAAGATTTATTCGAGCTACACTCTCACACAAATACACCAAATGGTTAAAGAACATACTGTTTCTGTGGATGGCGAAATTCTACCTCCCGAAACGATGATTGTTCAATACTCATTTAACACTTTCAAAGGTGGACATTATGATGTAAATATTTTTATATCTGATATATAATATGTTTATGTTTTCCTTAAGCTTCTGTTTTTTTCATTTTGGGCATACCTTTATGGTTTCCATTATGGGTAAACGCGATATCTTCATTTAGGAAGTGCGGACTACCGCCCCCTCAAAGTGATTTGATTCGTTAAATACCATATGTGGGACGTATAAAGGATGGAACAATGATATTATATATGATATTATACTGGAATTATAATATACCTTTATATCATTATTATTCTATTCTATAAAATACGAAATAGAAATGAAAGTAGCGTTCATGCGTACGTACGGCTTACCGTCTCCATGAACAGTGCATTTCATTTCTTACCTCTAAATAATTATGTAATGTTATAAATGCATTAATGTACTGGATATATATGACATATATGATATCTACATCATGAATACAATTCTGTATATAATAAACATTTGGCCACACGAACAACATGTAATTGTAAGAAGTCCACTTTCGACTTAAGAACCAAATATCAGCAAAACAAATATTATTAACTTAAATGATTACATAATGTTTATGACATGGTAATAAGTGATATAAAAGGAATAATGAACTTGAAAAAGGTTCTTAAGGAAGTATAAATTAACTCAAGTTTATTATTCAGGATATTAAAGAACGATCGAGTCAAGTCGGAGCTGAGGTAAGGGATCCTACTCCTCTCTTTCTTATTAAGTACACACTTTTATGTCATTCCTTCTAAAGCTCATATTTCTTGTTATTGGGATGATCTTTTATATTAAACTTACTGTAATTTTTTGGTTCATGTGATGAGAGACCCTATTCTCTCTCATCAATCCATTTTGGAAGTTTTGAGTGGCGCCGTTAGGCTGCCGAACTTTCGTAAGAGATCTAACCTCTCTCTTTCTTTTTAAGTACTCTCCTTTATGTCACTTCTTTTAAGCTCATCTTTGTAATGTTGGGGGATGTTCTTTTATATTCCTCTTGCTTTACATTTTATTTTAATGTGATTAGATACCCTATTTGATCTCATCAATCCATATTCGGAAGTTTTATGTGGCGCCGTTAGGCTGCCGAGTTTTCGTAAGGGATTTTTCATCTCACTTTTATTCCCGTGAGATTTATGCTACATTTGCCACAAATTCCATTGAGTGGTGTATGTACTGGAAATTATTCTACTCTTTGTGTAATATACATTCATTTATGAGTATTTACATCAATGATATATTGTCCTTATTTCATGGGGTGTATGTTTTGAAAGATACCCAAGTTGGTAAGGGAACCTTTCACCCTCCTCTTTTTTAAAAGACTTCTTTTGTTGGGTCTTTTAATTTACATATTGTTATGTTGGGATATGTTCTCATATATCCTTATTGATGTAAATTTTATGTCCAAGTGATGAGATACACTTTTTATCTCTCATCAACTCATTTTGACGTGATGCCGTTAGGCTGTCAAGGGAACTTTTTAACCCAATTTCGATTTCTTTGGGTTCCACATGTAGTCATTGAATATGTCATCCATTGAATATGTGTGAATGACCTTTTATTGTTTTACACTTAATATCCACTTATATTGGGTGTATTTATATTTTTCACACATATTTTTGAGTTTGATTTGTCATTAATTTAAGGATACCTTCTTTATAAGGGATTTCATCACATTTGACATTTCTATTGAGGGTTCATTGTTGTTATGAACCAATTCACTCTTATATGGTGTATATACTGTCCTTTGGAGTATTATATCATGAATCCATTTATTCTCATGATATTATAAAGTTCTGACTAAATGTTATTCCTCAATTATTGTATTCAAGTGTCTCTAATTTTGGTAAAACCCCTTTAACCAAAATATCGTTTTAAATGTTTTAATTACTTGTTCTTATTAATATCCATGTTTTCAAAATGGTTTTAAGGATTTATTTATATTGATATTAATGGTTTAAAATTTTATGCTTCAAGGTGGTATGGGACACTTTGATTCAGAAATCTCTTTATTAAATGTTTTAAATGGTTTTGGAAATGGTTTCTTTTTGAATGGATTCATTATTTCAATATACTAAAATGTTATATTGTGATTGAAATGTGGAAATGTTATGTTTCCTTTATGCATGTTTTATGTGATACATTTATGTTATGGTTCTTGGGCATTGTTATGAAAATGGGTGGTTCCGTGATAAACTAAGGGCGGGTGAGTCCGATATAGCTCTCCAATGCATTGGGTAAGGTGAAGGAGTGAAATGTTAAGGTTTCTCCGAAGAGATTTAGGGAATATACTGTGATGGGTATTCCAACCGTAACCAAGAGGGTTACTCCCTACGTAAGAATGTTATGAATGCCTCAAGTTACCTTTATGTCTTATATTTTCTATGATTTATTCATGATTTTATATGCCTATGTTTTATGGGTAAAGTGTGATTTCATTCTAATGTATATATGAACTCATGTTTCCTTTCCATATTTTTATAACTCTTACTGTGCTTTTTATGCTCATCCCAAGTTTTTGAAATGTTTTTCACAAGTCAAGGGAAAGGTACATGATGTGATGACAGTGTCAAGGATGTGTCATGAAAGAATCCGTGTTATATTTTAAATATGTTCCCGTTGATGGGAAGAATGAATACTATCTTTTATGTAACCACTTTGTTTAAATGTGGAATGTAATGCAAGTTTCATGATCTAATTCTCCAAAACTCTAAACCTGAAAAGATCCTCAATGTGTAATCTTGTAATAACTCATGATTAAGTAAGGTTTAAGGATGGGGCCTTATACTTCCTATTATACCTCTTAAAGATGTTTGATCTACTGGTTTCCCAACATCATCTAAATCAAGTGATTTTGAGGTTCCAATGGGATTACTTATACTCTTAGTGTTTTCATATCCATACCTTTTTTGGAGAACATTAATAAACTTGTGTTTGGATATATTGATTCCATCTATTTTTTGAGAAATTTGAATACCATGGAAAAATGATTACTCACCCATCATACTCATTTGAATCATAGATTTCATTAGCTTCTGACAGGAATCTATTAAAGATTTCTATGTTGAAACAAATATAATTTTATTAACTTAAATTTGAACAATAATAACATTTTTCTTATATTTCTTTATAAAAATTGATGGATCTGCATTTCCCATGACCTAATTATTTTGAAGAAAAAATACTGTTAGCCTATCATACCAAGCTCGAGGGGATTTCATAAGTCCATACAAAGATTTAGTATGTTTATAAACATGATCAGGGTGTTTTGTATCTTCAAAACTATGAGGATGTTCTTCAAAAAAGACGTATTGAAAAAACCATTAAGGAAAGCACATTTCACATACATTTGAAAAACTTTGAAATTGAAGAATGCTATAAAGGAAAGTAGAATATGAATAGATTAATGTCTAGCTACTAGAGCATAGGTTTATTCATAGTCTATTAATTCTTTTTGAATGTAGCCTTTAGGTAAAAAAACCTTCAACCAATTAGGGTTTTTTTGGAGCTTTCCACCAATCCACCAATGTATCTATCTTGGATTGGTTTCACATCAAATCCACACTTCAACTACCTCAACAATCATGGGTGTAACACCCTGAGGCCATAGAATATTTTCATTTCTGTATGAATTTAATTTTATTATTTGCATTATTTTTACACAACACCATGTTAAACATTCACTACACACTACAATGAATTATCTTGTGTTACACACAAGACCCAGTTTTACTAAATAACAATAAATAAATAAAATTTTGTTATTTAATATAATATATATCCTAGACATTAAATAAGTTGAAATGAATATTATTTACCAAATTTTTAATTTAATATATTTGGTATAATTTTAACATTAGTCATATGTACTTTCTATACATCAAACAAGAAAAAATTCAATTTTTCATAAAAAATTAATATTTTTTCAAATAATGTACTATTACCATATTTTAATGGAGAAAATATTTTAAATAAAATATTTGATACATTTATATATAAAATATTACAAAAAACATTATATTAATAATTGGGAGATAAAACTTTAGTTTGGACAAATTTTTAGTGTTTTTCAGAAAACTTTCATATCTTAATGAATATTGAAATTATTGCATTTAAATTCAAAAAAAATTCTCATGTGATATATTCTTATAGTTTTATTAACCTTCAAATTGATTTTAAATTATAATTACAATATATTTTATCATTTAATCCAATTATTCTCATTGGAAGTAATTGTACATTTAAATTTAATATAAAAACATGTAATTCATTTAATGGTATTTACTTTTTAAAATCCAAATTTCTCATCTTGATAATGGTTGTTAAATTTAAATAAATTTATTTCGATTCTGTGTATTGAATTTTGATAAATGGATTCCATATTTGGAATCAGAAGGTCCAAATTTTTTTTGTAGGCCACTTTTATTTTGGTACATTATTAATATTAATTATGTATTATTTATATCTACCACAGTTAAAAGAATATAGGGTAATTCAATGTAAAAATAATATTATAATAATATAAAACTACCCTAACTCATGTCCTTATCTTATTGGATTAGTCATGGGAGACTAAAAAAATCCTCATGCAGAACTTTTGGACTTTGGGTGCGACTTGGGTGAGATAATGAAATGTTATAATAATTAATTTTATGTAAAGATAAATATAACATAATCATGTATCTTTTTACTAAAACAATTTTAATATAGGGTTATATTACTGATCTTATAAGGAACTGTCCTTATAGCATTTCATAATCGTGAATTTTAGTCAAAAAATAACTTCTTTTCACAAAGAGGATCATTTAATGTTTATAGTTCTAGAGAATTTGGATATATAACGCATAAATAACATTCCACATTTAAATAGAGTAGATACCACAAAAACAATATCATTTTCTACCAGGATATAATTTTTTTAAAACATGTTTTCTCAAAAAAATCATCAAAACATTTAACATGGAATACTTATTTTTCATACACATCCTTATAACCTATAAAAATTATTCAAAAACCTTGGTTGAGCACACAAAATATTAGTAATGGATATTAGAAGAAGGACAGAAGACATTAGTCCATGAATACATGCAATGTATGAAATAATTTTTAAAAAGACTTTCCGGTCACCCATATAAACATGCATTGTAAAACATGAGACTTCCACAATATTTAAAAAAATATATATAATCTAAATATAATCTTAAAGGAATATTGTGGAATTACATACATAATCGTGCGACCCTCTTGGCCATATTATAATTTATAGCCTTCAAGGATACCTTACAATGTAACTCTCACATCTAAGTTATTGTGTAACCATCACAGTCACACATGGAGTAACCATATGGCCAACCTCCAACATACACATTCCCAATGAATTTGAAGGATATATAGGTCCCAAAATTCATCATAAATAATTACGATGAACCATAACATAATTATCAAACTATAATACATGAATAAAAGCAATCACTTTGGATTTTGAAAAACTAGATGTTTAAAAGTCCATTTTATAAGAAAATTCACATATAAATAACCTATACGTGATTTTTGAATAAATAGAATGAAAGGAATATGTGTATAAACTATAAATACACTCAATAAAACATATTATAAACAAAATCAGCTCAAAAATAATAATAGAATGATATAATTTATGGTGTAGAAATTTAACCCAAGGAATGGAAATTAAGTTGATAATTCATTTACCTCTAGTTTATCATACATAAAACTTGTTTAAAAACACATTATAATAGTTAAAAGATTGTTATTAACATATTAAAGAAAATATATCGTTTTTATAACACCTTATATGATAATTTCATAACATTATTTCACCCTTTAGTTGTTAGAATGTTTTCCATCCATTGTTTCAGGTGAGTTTTTTTACAGATTTCGATGGCCGATTGGTATTTGATTTTTTTCATATGGAAATGAAATTTCAAAAGTAGAATGAAATGGTATTCCTTTTATTAATTAATTTATAATGCTACTATAAATCTTTTTTATCGTATATGATGATGAATCATTTGACAATACATTAATGACTTTTGTTTAGATCATTTTCGGCAGTTCGTCAATAATTATGAATTGTTTAATTATATAATTTAGTTTAAAGCATAGAATATCATTCCAAAATATAAAATAGTGTATATAATACTCTTAATTTTTTTATCCATTATAATGGTCTTACAACCGTTTTGAAGGATGTAAAGGAAATTGAATACACATCGTCCACAATGTTTGTAAATCGACACAACACGGACGATTTAATTATAAGAGGAGAGGAGGATATGTTAGTGGATTAATTATTCCCATAAACATGATTTAAAACCAGAATATATAATATTATAGTGATTTAATGTCTATTGGATATGTATAGGTGAATATAGTATATGAAATTAAAGGAATTGAAATGGAAACACATTAAAATGAATGAATATTCTTACCTCTTGATCTCTTATCCTTGAGATCCCCGTTAAGGCCTTGGTTTGGGACTTTTGCTATGACCAGTAGGTATAGGACATTGGGGATATATTTGGTGTGGGGATTTGGTAGACCATAGATAAATTTCATGGCTTGAGAGGTGTGAGAGGAAAAGGGGAATGAGGTTGATATTTATAGTGGAGGAGAGGAGGGAGTTTACATTATTTTAATCATTATTTTAATATTTGTCTCTAAGACTATGAATAGTCTTCATTCATGTGACCCCAAATAGGAATTTGTGCATGTGAGTTTGATACATGTGGGATTACATCAGACATGATGTAAGAAATATTTTACGTAAATGATAATTTGAATATATGATAATTTACCGAATTTCACTACTTGTCAAAAATTCAAAAATTTCATAAATATACCAAAAGATCACCGTAACCATTTTTTGACTTGTAGAATTAAAAAATCAACATTATTTTTTAAAAATAACTTACCAAATATGAATAATTTAATTTATAAATAAAATCATACTTTATTAAAAAATTAATAGTTTTAAAACTATAACACATTTTATGACACCTTGAAAAATTAATCGGGATGTCGTTATCTTAAATCCTTCAGAGAATAAAATAATAATACAAATTACTATTCATTTCAGTCATATTACTATTAATTTTTCTATTCAAAATGGTATGTCACTATTCCCCAAAAAACAAGTTGGTTCTATCAGATTCCAATTAATTTACGGATCATAATTTTATATGCTCATTTTTCAAAATTCAAAACATAGAAAGTACAAAATTATGTTCAATGGTTATTTATAAAAATATAATTAAAACAAAGTTTCATGCATGTTAACTTATTTGTAAATCATTGGGGTGTTACCTTATCCACTCCTTTTGGAATTGCGTTCTCTCAATTTTTATTTACTTATTAAACAAGTGAGGTTACCTTTCCCACCTATGATTTTCATACTCCCATATTATTTCATCAACCATGTAGTTTCTCCAAAAAACAATTACTTGTTGGATTACCTTATTCTAAAATACATGTTCCATTCGATCAATATTCTAAACTACATTCTCATCACAAGGAAGGTTTTATTCCAGCTAGATTGCTTTTGGTCTCAAACATGAAATGAATAGGGAACATAAATTATCAACATCTAAACATAAAAAAACTTTGTTACCTCAGATAATCATGAAGGCAATGCAACTCGGTAGGTGACAATACAACTTTCTCCATAAATTCAAAAGGTCCAATGAACCATGGACATAGCGTTCTATTCATACAAAAATGCACACCACTTTTCCACGATGAGATTTTATAAAAAACATGATCACCTACCACAAGAAATGTCTTTCCTCCTACTATCTGCTTAAATTTTCTGCATGATCTGAGATTTCATCATGTATTTCTAGATCATTTTTAATTTCTCAGCCACTCCGACAATTTCTGGTCCTATCAACATCCATTCCCTAACTTGTTCCCAAAAATTTAGAGTTTGACATCGCTTCTTATACAATTCCCAAAAATGTGCCTTCTTTATAATGGAAAGAAATTTTTTTACTATACGATTACTCAACTAAAAAAATATGTTGGTCCCAAATTCATAGATAGTCTATTGAACAAGCTCCAAGAATATCCTAGAATGCCTGAATTGTTCATTCTGACAGCCAATTTGATTGAGGATGAAATATTGTATTAAAATTTTATTCTATTCCCAATGAATTCTGAAGCCCCTTAAAAAATTATATATGAACATGGGATCCCAATCAGATACAATGGGAAAAGGAACTACATGTAACATAAAATTACCTTTTAGGTGCAGTCATTAATGTAGATCCAATGACATTGTATCTTTAATAGAAAAAAATGTGTAGATTTAGTCTGCCAATCAACAATAACCCAAATCCAATTATCACCTTGAGAAGTCTTAGGAATTTCCAACATGATGCCCATGGATATATTCTCGAATTACCACTCTAGCACTGGAAGTGGGTAAAGAATCCCATTCAAAAGCTTTCACATTTCTTTAACATGTTTTCATGTCCAAAATTTCACAGTAAAAATTGCAATATCTCCTTCCATTAAATCCCACCATTTATACCCCCAAAGGTCTCTATATATCTTAGTACTGCAGGGATAAAACAAAAATAGAGAACTATGGGCTTTACAAAACAAGTTTTTCTTCAATAGTGAATCACAAGGCACACACAACCTTTTTCCAAATCATAAAACAAAATTTTTATCAAGGATAAATTATGGAAACTTACCCATTTTTACAAATTCTACCTTTTCCTATATCTCACTATCTTCCTCCTACGATTACATAATAATGTCTGGTTAAAAATGACTTTACTGAAACCAGAAACAAAATATATGTAGCTCCTCCAGCAACAACATCTGCACCACTAGTCATCAAATAATTAATCAAGGGATCATTTTCAAAACTTAACATAGTTAATGATGCATTATGTTTTTGACTCAATGTATTTTCCACTTTGTTTTCTATTCATGGATTGTATTTTATCATTAAATAATAATATTTTATCAACTTTAGGCATTTTATCTTCCTCATGTGTAATTCCTTCATAGTGAATATATACTTTCGAATATAATGGTCAATATATATTTGATATTTTGCTCCGTATGAATTATTCTTCCAAAGTTCTAATAAAAAAAACATAGATGCCAATTCAAAATCAATTGTGGGATAATTTAACTCATGAGGATATTTTTCTTGAAAAATAAGTAATTACCTAATCATTATCCACAATAACACAACCAAGTCCCTTCATAAATCATAACTATAGATGAAAGAGTCACCATTTTGGGAAGGCAAGGCCAAAACTGGAGCATTCACCAATATTATTTTCTGTTCCTAATAACAAACATAACATTCTTCAGTCCAAATAAATTTATCCCCTTTTTTGTTAACATAGTTATCAGGCTAGTTAACTGTGAAATGTTTTTAAAAAATTGTCAGTAATATCCTGCCAATCCATGAAAACTATGAATTTATGTAACATTTGTTCGTCGTGGCTGTAACATCCCAAGTAAGTAATGAATAATCGATATTTTTATCTATGACTATTAGTGAATTAGATAGTGTTTTAGAGGCTTAAAATGAGAATAAATCCAATCTTAAGCATGGAATACACTAATATTTTTAAAAGATTGTTTTACTGCCTTTTATTGGAAAACCATTTTTAAATCTATCTTTTGACAATTTTATAAGCTATTTCTGTCAAAATAAACTTATTCTTTAAGATTGTGACATCAAAATTTACTTTGTGTGAATTTTTGGTATTTTTCCGATAAAGTTCATTTTCTTATGAATAGTGAAAAATGTTGTATTTTAATTCAAAACCTCTTTTTAATCTAATTTATTTATATGATTACATAATCTTTTGAATTGGTTTTGAAGTGAAATTAGAATATATTTTTACCATTTAATCCAACGGTGGTCATTGGAATCAATTACACTTTGAAATTGGACTTAAACTAGTGTCAATCTTTTGATACTTATTGTTTCATAAAAACACGCTATTTGTCATGACAGCGGGATTTAATTATTAAATTAATTAATGTAACTTATATGATTTGAATTTTGAAAAATAGGCATTATTATTGAATTTATAATATCAAATATAGCTTTGGGTGAAGTTTTGGTATTTTTATGAAAAAAATCAATTTTTTATGAATAGTGAAACCACTAAGTTGTAGTTAAAGAAACTGATTTTTTCGTTTAAATGAAACTTAGGCACTTCTGTGATTTGATTTTCAAAAATCCGACATACATGGTTATCATTAAGAAGTAAAATGTGGTTCAATGAGATTAAAATAATTTTTTGGTGAATAGTAACTTTTATGTTTTTAATAGCGATTAGAGTTAATTAGTGCAATTTAAGGAAAAAATGATATTATAATAAAATGAAAATACCTAGACACATGTCCTACCCATATTGGATGTGTCATGGACGACCAAAAAAATCCATGGGTCAACTTGGGGACCCCATGGAGCCACTTTGGTAGGAAAATGACATTAATATCTTTTTATTTAATGTTAAAATTAAAATGACACAAACATGAGTTGTTTTACTAAAATAATTATTAAATGGGGATATAAAAGTCAGATATTCGACTATAAATATTCCTTAGAAAGCTAAACAGATTTCATACATCATGATATTTTTTTTATAATTTTTATACGTTAAATAAATTAAATTATTTATGACATCATGATGATGCAGCGATTACCTCATTAATAAAGGATTTAAATAAAATGAATAGATAATGTAAAATAAAAAACCTAAACCTGTCAAAAACCTATTATATGGGTTGATTTAGAACCCTTATCACCTTACCATCAAATTATATCAATGTGGGACCTTTTTAATCCGGAACTCATTTTAAAATAAAGTAACATTTCATTACTTTCCAAGAGTGCCCCTCCTCTCCTCTTATAAAAGGCCCCCAACTCTACCTCCTTACCCACACTTCCAAAGCCTTTGGCTCGGCCAAAACCTGACCATTTTTTCTCTCCACTTCCCTATATTACTCCTTGAAGCCTCACATTGGGCAGAAATCTTCCCAAGGAAGCCTTTGAGCTCAAACCAAAGGGAGTTACCCGATTTTAAGGTAATGTCTTCACTTGTGTTCTTTTGTTTTATTTGGATTCTCCAACCCCGTAAACACTTTTTATTAATTTATTTTGTAACAAAACCAGTATCTCCCATATACTAGGGTGTTGTTATATGAATTATTCTAGATACACTTACACACACCTACATCTAATGGTTAAAGAACATACTGTTTCCGTGGATGGAGAATTTCTGCCTCCCGAAACGATGATTGTTCAACATTCTTTTAACACCTTCAAAGGTGGCCATTAAGATGACACTCTATTAATATATGAAATATAATATGTTTATTTTTTCCTTAAGATTCTGTATTTTTTTCATTTTGGGCATACCTTTATGGTTTCCATTATGGGTGAACGTGATATCTTCATTTAAGGAAGTGCAGACTACCGCCCCCTCAAAGTGATTTGATTCGTTAATGCCATATGTGGGACGTATAAAGGATGGATTTGAAGTTATTATATATGATGTATGTTACATCTAAATGATGAATATAATTTTGGAATTAAAATATACATACCTCTCATTTAGTTTTAATTCCATTAATATGACATAGAAATGAAAATAGCGTTCATGCGTTCGTACGGCTTACCGTCTCCATGAACTGTGCATTTCATTTCATACATCTAAATGACTATGTAATATTATAAATACATGTATATGCTGGATATATATGATATATATGATATCCAAATCATGAATATCATTCTGGATATAAAGAACCTCTGACCACACAAACAACATGTAATTGTAAGAAGTCCACTTTCGACTTAAGAACCAAATATCGACAAAACAAACATTATTAACTTAAATGATTACATAATGTTTATAACATGGTAATAAGTGATATAAAAGTAGTAATGAACTTGAAAAAGGTTCTTAAGAAAGTATAAATTAACTCAAGTTTATTATTCAGGACTTTAAAGAACGATCGAGTCAAGTCGGACCCGAGGTATGGGACTTCGTCTAAATCTCCTTTCATTGAGGCATATTTTGTTTTATACACAACCTTCTTTTATACTTTGTATAAACCCCTTTGACTTTTAAGTTTATCCAAAAGGAATATTTTTTATATGAAGCGTTTTAGTAAATGACAAAAGGGAATTTTTTTGTCAAACGTATGCGGCGACAACGACTTCTCCGTCGCCGTGACCATTATTTGAGTTTTGGCTTCCTCTACAAGCCATACCTTCTTTTTAAAGAAAAATAAATTCCATGTTTTACTTTTCCATTATTCGGGTATTTAAAATGGTTTTGATAATGTTTTTATTATATCACTGTGTTATTGATATCTTGTGATTGAAATGTGGAAATGTTATGTTTCCTTTATGCATGTTTTATGTGATACGATTATGTTGTGGTTCTTGGGAATTATTACGAAGACGGGTGGTTCCGTGAAAAACATAGGGTGGGTGAGCCCAATATAGCTCTTCAATTCATTCGGTAATGTGAAGGAGTGAAACGTTAAGGTTTTTCCAAAGAGATTTAGGAAATATACTGTGATGGGTATTCCAAACATAACGAAGAGGGTTACTCCTTACGTAAGAATGTTATGAATGACTAAAGTTACCTTTATGTCTTATGATTTCTATGATTTATTCATGATTTTATGAGGTATGTTAAAGTGCTTATGTTTTATGGGTAAAGTATGATTTCATTCTTATGTATACATGTACTCATGTTTCCTTTCCATATTTTTATATCTCTTACTGAGCTTTTTATTCTCATCCCATGTTTTTGAAATGTTTTTCACAAGTTAAGGGAAGGGTATATGATATGATGATAGCGTCAAGGATGTGTCAAGAAAGAATCCACATTTTATTTTAAATATGTTTCCTTTGATGGGAAAAATAAATAATATATTTTATGTAACCACTTTGTTTAAATGTGGAATGTAGTGCAAGTTTTATGATCTAATTCTCAAAAAATATAAACCTGAAAAGATCCTCAATGTGTAATCTTGTAATAACTCAAGATTAAGTAAGGTTTAAGGTTGGGGCCTTATAGTTGGTATCAAAGGTCGGTTTAGATAACTTTAGGATTAAGAATTCTATTAAATGATTATCCAAAAATATTTTTTATGGTCAAATTGAAATGATATAGAATTTAAAGATTACCATGTTGCTTCTCCTAAGATACTTCTGTGTTAAGAATGGTTTTTCATAGAGGAAATAGAACCGATTTTCTGGGAAGGCATACAGAGGGAAATGACCTTTCAAATCAGTATCCTGAGATGCTCAGAATCAGAACTGAACAGTTTGTTGCAGTGATGGCTCAGTTGACTCAAGTGAAAAATGTTGGTTGTGTTTATTGATGATATTTTGGTATTTTTTAAAAGTAAATAGGAGCATGAAAGACATTTAAGGGTTATTTTTCAAACCTTAAAAGAAAATAAAATGTATGGGAAATTCAGCAAGTGTGAGTTTTGGTTGCAACAAATTTCTTTCCTTGGTCACATTGTTTCTAAAGATGGGATAACCATTGATCCGGAAAAAAAATGGTTGTTGAAGAATGGACAAGACCCACAAATCAACTGAGATTCATAGCTTCCTTGATTTGGCAGGCTATTACTCAAGGTTTGTTATAAATTTTTCTCGGTTATCTAATCCAATGACGAAGCTAACTCGGAAGGGTGTTAAGTTTATCTAGACAAAATAATGTGATGATTGTTTTCAGGAACTAAATAGAATATTGGTGAATGCTCCATTTTTGGCACTATATTCCAAGAATGGTGAGTTTGTTATCTACAGTGATGCTTCATTGAAAGGACTTGGTTGCATCCTAATGCAGAATGATCAGGTAATTGCTTATGCTTCACGACAGTTGATAACTAATGAGGTAAATTACCCTACACAAGATTTGGAATTAGCTGCTGTTGTTTTCGCTTTAAAAATTTGGAGGCATCATTTGTATGGAGTAAAGTTTAAAATATATACCGATCACAAAAGTTTAAAGCATATATTCACTCAGAAATAATTGAACATGACACAGACGAGATGGCTAGAATTAATCAAGGATTATGATTGTACAATTCATTACCATCCGGGAAAAGAAAATAAAGTGGATGATGCTTTGAGTCGAAAAAGTAATGATTAATTAGAAATGTTGCATTTAGAACATGATCCTTTGGTTAAGGATTTGATGAAATTTGGCATAGAATTTGTTAGTGCAGGATGTTCTTCTATTTTGTTTCAGGTATCAGTGAAATCTTCCCTATCAGACAGAATCAAACAAGCACAGAAGCAAGACAGTGAGTTGCAGAAAAAGGTATATCATGTTCAAAAAGGTAAGTTTCCTGAATTCATCATTGATAATGATTGTGTTTTGAGATTTGGGAAAAGATTGTGTGTGCCTTTTGATTCACAGTTGAAGAGAGAGTTGTTATGTGAAGCTCATAGTTCTCTGTTTTCAGTTCATCCTGGCAGAACTAAGATGTACAGAGATCTGCGAGAGTATTACTGGTGGGATGGAATGAAAAGAGATATTGCTGATTTTGCTGTGAAGTGTTTGACATGTCAACAGGTTAATATAGAGTGACAATTACTGAAAGGGATGATTCAGCCTTTACTAGTGCCAGAGTGGAAATGGAAGAATATATCCATGGGCTTGGTTGTGGGATTGCCGAAGACCCCTTGAGGTAATAATACAATCTGGGTTATTGTTGATCGCTTGACTAAATCTGCTCATTTCCTTGGTATACGAGATAATTTTTCCTTAGATCAACTTTCCTGTTTGTATCTTAAATAGATAGTCAGGTTACATGGAGTTCCCTTCTCCATTGTAACTGACCGTGATCCCAGGTTCACTTCTAACTTTTAGAAAGGCCTTCAGAAGTCGTTGGGTCCTGAATTAAATTTTAGTACAGCTTTTCATCCTCAATCAGATGGGCAGTCAGAATGAAAAATTCAAACATTGGAGGATATTCTACGTTCTTGCTCTATGGATTATCAGGGAAGTTGGGACCAACATCTTTCTTTGGTTGAATTTTCATATAATAACAGTTTTCATTCTAGAATACAGATTGCACCATTTGAGGCATTATATGGGAAGCGGTGTTGAACTCCAGCTTTTTGAAATGAAGTTGGTGAAAGGAAGTTGATGGGACTAGAATTGGTAGAAGAGATGACAGAAAAAGTTCAGTTGATTGAGAAACACATGAGAACAGCTCAGAGCAGACAGAAAAGTTATGCGGATAACCGGAGGAAGGATTTATCTTTCGAGGTAGGTGATCATGTTTTTCTCAAGGTTTCTCCATGGAAAAGTGTGATGTGATTTGGTAACAAAGGAAATCTGAGTCCAAGGTTCATTGGACCATATGAAATTCTAGAGAGAGTTGGATCAGTTGCATACCGGGTGGCTTTACCTCCGAGTTTATCTCAGGTACACAATGTTTTTCATGTTTCGATGCTGAGAATGTACATGCCAGATCCATCTCATGTTTTGAGTCCAGAGGTAGTTCAGCTGGAAGAGAACCTATCTTATGAGAAACAACCGGTCTAGATTCTTGACCATAGGGAGAAAATGTTATGGAATAAGGTGATTAATGAGGTAAAGGTTTTGTGGAAAAACCACATGATGGAATAGGCAACATGGGAATCTGAAAATGCAATGAGGGATAAGTACCCCCATTTATTCGATAAGGAAATAAATTACAGGGACACAATTTTCTAAAAGGGGGAAGGATGTAACATCCCAAGTAACTAATGAATAATAGATATTTTTATCTATGTCTATTAGTGAATTAGATAGTTTTTTAGAGGCTTAAAATGAGAATAAATCCAATCTTAAGCATGGAATACACTAATATTTTTAATAGAATGTTTTACTGCCTTTTGATGGAAAACCATTTTTAAATCTATCTTTTGAAAATTTTATAATCTATTTTTGTCAAAATAAACTTATTCTTTATGATTGGGACATGAAAATTTACTTTGTGTGAATTTTTGGTATTTTTCTGATAAAGTTCATTTTTTATGAATAGTAAAAAATGTTGTATTTTAATTCAAAACCTCTTTTTAATCTAATATATTTATACGATTAGATTATCTTTTGAATTGGTTTTGAAGTGAAATTAGAATATATTATTACAATTTAATCCAACGGTGGTCATTGGAATCAATTTCACTTTGAAATTGGACTTAAACTAGTGTCAATCTTTTGATACTTACTGTTTCATAAAAACACGCTATTTGTCATGACAACGGTAATTAATTATTAAATTAATTAATGTAACTTATATGATTTGAATTTTGTAAAATATACATAATTTTTGAATTCAGAATATCAAATATATCTTAGGGTGATGTTTTGGTATTTTTCTGAAAAACTTCAATTTTTGATGAATAGTGAAACCACTAAGTGGTAGTTAAAGAAACTGATTTTTTCGTTTAAATGAAACTTTTCCACTTCTGTGATTTGATTTTCAAAAATCCGACATACATGGTTGTCACTAAGAAGTAAAATGTGGTTCAATGAGATTAAAATAATTGTTTGGTGAATAGTAACTTTTATGTTTTTAATCGCAATTAGAGGTAATTAGTGCAATTTAAGGGAAAAATGATATTATAATAAAATGAAAATACCTAGACACATGACCTACCCTTATTGGATGTGTCATGGCCGAACAAGAAAATCCATGGGTCAACTTGGGGACCCCATGGAGCCACTTTGGTAGGAAAATGACATTAATATCTTTTTATTTAATGTTAAAATTAAAATGACACAAACATGAGTTGTTTTACCAAAACAATTTTTAAATGGGGTTATACAAGTCATATTTTTGACTATAAATATTCATTAGAAAGATAAAAATATTTCCTACATCATGATATTTTTTTTATAATTTTTATACATTAAATAAATTAAATTATTTATGACATCATGATGATGCAGCGATTACCTCATTAATAAAGGATTTAAATAAAATGAAAAGATAATGTAAAATCTAAGACCTACACTTGTCAAAATCCTATTGGATGGGTGGATATGAAACCCTTATCACCTTAACCTTGAATTATATCAATGTGGGACCTTTTTAATCCGAAACTCATTTTAAAATAAAGTAACATTTCTTTACATTCCAAGAGTGCCCCTCCTCTCCTCTTATAAAAGGCCCCCACCTCTACCTCCATACCCACACTTACAAAGCCTTTGGCTCGGCCAACCCCTGACCATTTTGTCTCTCCACTTCCCTCTCTTACTCCTTGAATCCTCAATTTGGGCAGAAGTCTTCCCAAGGAAGCCTTTGAGCCCAAACCAAAGGGAGTTACCCGATTTTAAGGTAATGTCTTCACTTGTGTTCTTTTGTTTTATTTTTCTTCTCCAACCACCTAAACTCTTTTTATTCATTTATTTTGTAACGACAACAGTATCTTCCATATACTAGGATGTTTCTATAAGAAGTATTAGAGCTCAAATTACACACACCTACATCTAATGGTTAAAGAACATACTGTTTCCATGGATGGAGAATTTCTGCCTCCCGAAACGATGATTGTTCAACAATCTTTTACCACCTTCAAAGGTGGCCATTAAGATGACACTATATTTATATATGATATATAATATGTTTATGTTTTCCTTAAGCTTCTGTATTTTTCATTTTGGGCATACCTTTATGGTTTCCATTATGGGTAAACGCGATATCTTCATTTAAGGAAGTGCGGACTACCACTCCCTCAAAGTGATTTGATTCGTTAATGCCATATATGGGACGTATAAAGGATTGATTTAAAGTAATTATATATGATGTATGTTACATCTAAATGATAAATATAATTCTGGAATTTAAATATACATACCTCTCATTTAGTTTTAATTCCATTAATATGACATAGAAATGAAAGTAGCGATCATGCGTACGTACGACTTACCGTCTCCATGAACGGTGCATTTCATTTATTACATATAAATGATTATGTAATATTATAAATATATGTATATGATGGATATATATGATATATATGATATCAAAATCATGAATATCATTCTGTATATAAAGAACCTCTGACCACACGAACAACATGTAATTGTAAGAAGTTCACTTTCGACTTAAGAACCAAATATCGACAAAACAAACATTAGTAACTTAAATGATTACATAATGTTTATAACATGGTAATAAGTGATATAAAAGTAATAATTAACTTGAAATAGGTTCTTAATCAAGTATAAATTAACTGAAGTTTATTATTCATGACTTTAAAGAACAATCGAGTCAAGTCGGACCCGAGGTATGTGACTTCATCTCAATCTCTTTTCATTGAGGCATATTTTGTTTTATAAACAACCTTCTTTGATATAGTGTATAAACCCCTTTTACTTTTAAGTTTATCCAAAAGGAATATTTTTTATACGAAGCATTTTACTAAACAAAAAATGGAATGTTTTTGTCGTACGTATGTGGCGACAACGACTTCTCCACCTTCGTGACCATTATTTGAGTTTCAGCTTCCTCTACAAGCCATACCGTATTTTTAAAGAAAAATAAATTCCATGTTTTAATTTTTTTTATTCGGGTATTTAAAATCGTTTTGATAATGTTTTTATTATATAACTGTGTTATTGATATCTTGTGATTGAAATGTGGAAATGTTATGTTTCCTTTATGCATGTTTTATGTGATACGATTATGTTGTGGTTCTTGGGAATTATTACAAAGACGGGTGGTTCCGTGATAAACTATGGGCGGGTGAGACCAATATAGCTTTCTAATGTATTGGGTAATGCGATGGAGTGAAACGTTAAGTTTCTCCGAAGGGATTTAGGGAATATACTGTGATGGGTATTCCAAACGTAACCAAGAGGGTTACTCCCTAAGTAAGAATGTTATGAATGCCTCAAGTTACCTTTATGTCTTATGATTTCTATGATTTATTCATGATTTTATGAGGTATGTTAATGTGCTTATGTTTTATGGGTAAAGTATGATTTCATTCTTATGTATACATGTACTCATGTTTCCTTTCCATATTTTTATATCCCTTACTGATCTTTTTATGATCATCCCATGTTTTTAAAATGTTTTTCACCTGTCAAGGGAAGGGTACATGATATGATGATAGTGTCAAGGAAGTGTCAAGAAAGAATCCATGTTTTATTTTAAATTTGTTTCCATTGATGGAAAAAATGAATACTATCTTTTATGTAACCACTTTGTTTAAATGTGGAATGTAATGCAAGTTTAATGATCTAATTCTCTAAAACACTAAACCTGAAAAGATCCTCAATGTGTAATCTTGTAATAACTCAAGATTAAGTAAGTTTTATGGCTGGGGCCTTATAGTGGCCACTCATCATCCAATTTTGATTTGGAAATATCAACTATTACTCAAATATGTTGTAACCAAAAATCAAAATTTCTGAATTTTCCATACATTTTCATTTCCTTTAATTTATTAAAACAACCCTTAGGTTAATTTAATGCTCCTATATAATTTTAGAAAACATACTTATGTCATTAATAAATACAACCACACACATACCCAAGAACTCATGAAATATTCTATTCACATGATCCATGAATACAACAGTTTCTTTAGTTAACTCAACCGGCATAATAAAAAATTAAAAATGCCAAAATCAAGTATGAATATCTATTTTTGAGAAGTCATCCTCCTTCACCCTTAGCTGATGATATCCGAATCTCAAGTAAATATTGGAAAAGTTCTGATCCACCTAGAGCTGATCCAACAAGTCATCTGTTTGAGGGAAATGATACGTATTTTAAATATTTTTGTTTTTCGAGGCACTATAATCAATGCAATGTCTCATTTAACCATCATAATTTTTAATGAGAAAATTAGGTGCTCCCCATGGTTATGTGCTCGGACAAATGAAGCCATTGTCATGAAAATCCTATAACTGATTTTGAAACTCTAAAAGTTTCATTTGAACCATTCAATAAGTGGGTTTTGAAATTGGATTAGTATGAAGAACTAAGTCAACTGTGAATTTTACTTTCCTATTATGTATGACACCAGGTAACTAATAAGGAAAAACATCAAGGTATTTATTTACCACTAGAAAATAATTAATCTGAACAGTTCCTTTATTTTCAATAGCGTTAGAAAGTAAACTACCATTTCCATCTTAAAATATTATCTCAGCTTACGGATATGTTAACCATTTTACGGTTTTGTTTTTGAAAAAAAACTGATATTCATTCTAAAAAACAAATTCATTAGCTCTACAGTAAATATTTGATTGATAAGAAGAAAACCAATCCATTCCCATACTGACATCAAAATATACTAATGGAAAACATCAAGGTTTGCAGGTAGAGCCTTTCAACATTCCATGATAGAAATATTATTATAATTTCTCATTGCAATAACATTTCCCCTAGTTGTTTTAACAGTAGGTTTTGATCTCATTAATAGAAGTGATATATCAAATTTACTAGAAATATTCTCAGAAATTAAGGAATGTATAGTCCCCGTATCAATCAAGACATTAGAAAAATATGAGTAAACAAAATGGTACCTAGTACAACCTCATTTGATGGCCCGACATCTACTAATGTTCTCGCAAAGTATCTCACTACACCATTCAACTTATAGTATGGATTCTTTGCATTATTTGGATCTTTATTTGTGCATACATTTTCATAATGTCCCATCACACCACATTTAAAACAATTTATAGTTTGGTTATTGGATTATTCTTAGGATCATTTTCATTACAATTGTATGACATATTCCTAAACACACCCCATCAAAAACAGTTCCTTGTTTTGTTAAGGCATTCCACAGGGTTCTTCCTACAACACATTCCACAAACTGGAAATGAGAATTTCTTACAATCAGATTTCTTTGATTGATTCTTAAACTTCTCTTTCCATCTAGACATCTCTTTGTCTTTGTTTTCAAAATTCATTTAATCTTCTGAAAACTTCATTATCTACCCTCTTAGCACATCATAAAAGTTTCTCATAAATATTGAATTCATGGGAGTCCAACACCCATCGATACCTAGGCTTCAATATAGAGTAAATGTGGTTGATTTTTCTATCATGATCTAGAATATAATTTGGGGAATACCTAGCTAGTCAGTTGAAGTTATCTTCATACACGGCCACTGAATCATCCTCCTTCTACATCAATTCAAAGAATTTATTCTCCATCATAAGTAGAACCACCTATGGAAAAAAATTTCCAAGGAAAATACATTTATATTCATTCCACTCTATGGACTCAATATCATCTCTATCCCTAATATTTTTGAAAATTGAAAAACAATGATCAACTTCACCATTATAATGATAAATGTAAATATATACCTTTTGATTATATTAAAATACAATAACATCGAATAGCATTTAATGGGATTTAATCCATCCTTCATCTACTATGGGGTATGAAAATCCATTGAAAGCATAAGGGTATTGTATCATAAAATGTTCCACTATCATCATGTTCCTTTGTGGTACCTCTAGTGGTTCTCTTTCATGGATGCCAGTTCCATTTATTTCATATATCAATAGATCCATTTCTGTCACAAACTAATCAATTCCAATCCCACCATTCAGGGCAGCAGATTTGGAATAATATCATTTTGTCAGTGCCTTTCCACTTCAACTTCCCAGTTTCGTCTATGGAAAACAATTCTAAAAAACATATCATAGTTGAAGAAACATGGTAATATTTAATATCCATAACATTTAAAAATAACCATAGATAAAAAATAATTTATGTTATTCTATTTATATCATCTAAACCCCTAAATTTATCTAATCCATCCTCTGATACCAAAGATAAGGGCCCAACCTTATTGCAATACATAATCTTGAATTTTATTCAAGAACTCACTTACCTTCACATTGAGGATCTATTCATGTTTATAGTTTTATAGAATTCGGATATAACACATACATAACATTCTACATTTACACAGAGTGGATACCACAAAAACAATATCCATTTCATCCAAAATATAATAAATTTCAAATAAAACATCATTTCTTTGAATGAAAATCAAAACATTTAACATGGATTATTTAATTTTATTACACATCATTATAACTTGTGAAAATAATTTAATAACATGGGATGAGAACAAAATGATCAATAATGGAAATGAAAAGTAAGAAACAATACATTATTCCCTGAATACTTATAACGTTTGTAATAATTTTAAAAAAGACATACTTGTCACCCACATAAAAATACTTAGTGAAACTTGATTCTTCAACAAGATATAAACTAAACATATATTACATTAACAGAATTATAAAGTTATAATAGGTAAATACATACATAATTGGTGACCTTATAATTTATAACCCTCACAACTACCTTATAATGTAATCCTCACCACAACCTTATTGTGTAAATATCATAGTGGCACTTGTAGTAACCATACGGCTGAAATCCAACTTACACATACCAAATGAATTAGAGGGATACATTAGTCCCACGCTTCATGATAAACAATTCCCGATAACCATAACATAATAATCGGACAACAAAAATTGCACAAAATCATTCACCTTGGATTTTTTAAAAGTAGAAGTTTACAAGATAATTTTATAAGAAATGTCACTTAAAATTAACAGATAATTGTTATGAGAATCAACATAACCAAATTAATATGTATATAAACATTAAATACTAATAATAAAACATAATATAAATATAATTTCATCTCATAAATAGTCTTATTATCAAATAATCAATTAATGAGAAGGTTAACCCAAAGAATAAAATTTGGGTTAAGAATTCAATTAATTCGTGTTTTTCATACTTCAAACTTTTCTAAAACTACTTTATAACGGATAAAATATTGTTATTAATATATTAAAGATACATTTTCTTGTTTGTAACACATTTTATTTTCATTTAATAACATTATTTCATCCTTTAGTAGTTATTTTTTTGTTACTTCCATTGTTTTTGTAGCGTTCTTTAGATGATTTCCAAGGCTGGGTTGTATTAGATTTTTGTATTGTATAGAAATGAAATTATAAAAGTGGAATTAAATGGTAATAGTTCATTAATATAAAATATAATGATAATATAAATAATTTTTTATAAAATATGATGATGAACCATTAGATAATACATTAATGATATTTGTTTAGATCATTTTTGGCAGATCCATGCTAGTAATGAAATTGTTTCATTATATAATTTGATTTCATGAATAAAAGATCATTAAAGAAAATAAAATAGTTTACATAATACAATTTACATTATTTTGTAACCATTAAAATGTAATTAATCTATTTTTTATGGAATTAAATGAAATTAAAAACACATCATCCACGTGGTTGGTAAATCGATGCAACACAGACTGTGTAATTATAAGATGGGAGGATGGGAATTATGTTGATGAATTTTTCCCATAATCCTAATAAATATATTTAATATATAATATTCTGAATATTTCATGCATCTAGGATAAGTAAAGGTGGAGAGAGTATAAGAAAATAATTGAATTAAAAAGGAAACAAATGAAAACAAATGAATATTCTAACCTCTTGATCTCTTCTCATTGAGATCCTCCTTAAGAAATTTCGTTTTGGCCTTTTTCTGAGACCATATGGTCTCGGAGATGGAAGATAACCTTGGGGATGGGATTTGGTAGAACATAGGCAATTTTAAAGTCATGAGAGTTGTGAGAGGAATAAGGGAATGAGGGTGGTGTTTATAGTGGAGGAGAGGAGGGATTCTACATTATTTTAATAGTTTTTCTAGGACTAGGAATAGTCTTCATTCATGTGACAATAAATAGTAATTAAGTCACGTTATTTAGAATAATGTTGGGTTACAAAGTCCATTTAGTCAAAAATAGTCAACTTAACTGATAATTTGAACATACGGTATTTTACTGTATTTTACTATTCATAAAAAATTCAAGAATTTCTGAAAAATAAAACAAAATTCATCGTAACCATTTTTCGATTTGTCTAATTCAAAATTGAACTCCATTTATTGAAAAATAATTCTCTAAATATGAATAATATAATTTTTAATAAAAACATACTTTTTAAAAAAAATAGCTATTTTAAAACTATAACCCATTTTTTAAAACCTTGAAACATTAATCTAGATGCCATTATCTTAAAGAATTAAGAATATAAAATAAAAATATAATTTACAATTCATTATGGTCATATTACTATTCTCAAAGACATGTTACTATTCCCCAAAGAACATGTTGGTTCTATATGACTCTAAATAACTTACTGATCATAATTTTAGATAACCGTTTTTTGAAATTCAAAACGTAGAAGCAGAAAAATTATGTTTAAAGGATGGTTATAACAATCTAACTAAAATAAATTTTCATGAATTTCAATTTATTTTTAATACCTTTGGGTGTTGTAGATATCTTTTAATATAAATATTTATTAGATATCTAAAAATATCCTCTACATCATGGTAATTTAATTATAATTTTTAGACTTTATATAAATAAATTTCACAATGACACAATGATGATGGAGTGATTACCTTATTAATGAATGATTCCAATAAATGATAATATAAATTTTAAAATAAGTGAAATTTGAAAATATTTATGCTATAAACGATTTTTTTGGATGATTGTGATATGTTATATTTGAGATAATGTAGTTTTTTTGAATGAATCAGGTTTGTATGACATTAACAAAAATCAATAACTATATTGTGTCAAAATTTACAAAAATGAGTTTTTAAAAAAATTCCATTTAATTAAATGCTATAGGAGTTATATAAAAGTCTATGATTCATACATATGACATAGATAATGTTTCAAATTTCATTAATTATCCTTTTGAGGTTTTTATGGAATTTTAAAGTAACTTTATTAACCATATAATTTAAAAATACAAGAAGACGTCTTAAGAGTAAATTTATATAACTATGGGTTAGAGCCAAAGGATAAGGTAAAATTTTTATCATAAATTATTTTAAAAGATATTGGATGATTTGAATTCGACCCATCCTCATATTACACTTGAAAGATATCACTTTGGAGTTATTATAAATCAGAAAAATATTTATAATAAAATAATATTTCAAGACATTACTAAAGTGCCGCTCCTCCCTCTTATTAAAGGGAACTTCTCCTACCCTTTATTTCACACTTATAAATCCCTTTCACTTAGCCAAACCCAACCCATTTCCTATAACAACATCTCTGACTAAATTCCAGAGGAAATACATTGGGTATAAATCTATGTTATGGAGTCCTTTTGTGAAAATCAAAAGGATACACCCAAAAAAATATAATTGTCTTATCACCTCTTTCAAAATTAATTTCTTCTTCTACTCCCTATTTATATGTTGTTTCCATTACAAAGTAATAAATCATGTATGATGCATATATTCAGATGTTATTATAATCACGAAACAACCATATTCTTCATTTTATCAATCCTACAAATAACAATATCACCATACATGTGTACGTACAACTTACCGTCTCCACACTATGGTGTAATATGTTATTCAACACTAATTTATTTGGATGGGTATAAGAATGCATAAAATGGAGATAAATAATTAATATGACATAATAATGATTCTTTTATAATTAATATTCAATTCAATTTCATACAATTTAACCATTAAGGGAATGATATCGTCGCTCGTGCATACGTACATTCTACCATCTCCACAGAGTGGTGAGAATTATTTTCCATGTTAACCTTTAAAGAATGATAATAAAACTAATATGAAAAAATATAATATTTATGAAATTAATATCATTCATCATATGAAATCAATATGTTCTATGCATAATAAATATGACTTACAAGAAAAAACATGCATAGAAAAATGATGCTGTTAACACCTGAAACAATGGTATAACTGAAATATTATTAAAAAAATGATATATGAGAATCATATATGATATTATTAATATGGTTATTGTTCTAGTATAACATTATTTCATTATTGAACTGTTAGACCATAGTTTAACACACCCTCAGATAAAGGAAAATATAAGGTAACAATTAATTTTTAAACCTTATTATTACCTGAGATTGTTTATGTGTAAGTATTTATTGTGACATATTTATCATCCATGTTCATTTTTCCAAAAGGAATAATTTTAATGTTTTATGTAAGGGACTCCTTTAATAAAACATCATTTAAAATTTCTCAATTATTCATTCTTCTATATATTTCCCATTAATGTTCATGTTTTTAATTATTAAGGATTTATTTATAAAGACATCAATGTTTTAAACTGATAATTCTTTTTAAATGTATCAAAGTTGTATGAGACACTTTGATTAAAAAATATATTTTAAATGTATTAATTTATAAACTACATGCCTATTAATGTTTTTAATGTAAAAAATTAATACCACTCTTAAATAGTTTTAATGAATTTATTAAATTATTTTAAAATATTTCGACATCCTTTGATAGATTTTAATACATAATTAAGATTGATTTATTATGAAAAAAGAATTCATATAGTATTGAATGGTGTATGATATGTTTTACTATGGATTTTCTATTTTAATACCATTCATGGTTTATGGTTAAAGTAATAACATTTCGTAATCTAGTTTTAATATGAATGTTTAGGTTATGTTTCAGCCTTTTCCTACGAGGAATGTATTGGAATTTGTAAGTGGTGGGTGGGACCCGATGTATCCTCTTGATGTATTAGTAGGTCTCATGAGACATACTATATATAGACTTAGAAAAGGCCTTTCCCATTTATTTTTTGATATGTACATGGTCGAGTCCTTAACCATTTGTTTTTAGATTTCTTGGATGAGGCCTCAATGGTATGATTCAGATTTCTGATATTATGCATTCCCTCATTATAAGATTAGGTATTGATACTACATGTGATTATTCGACTAGTATAATATCCAGGTGAATGTTTAAATGTCATTATTTGATTTATTACTAAATAATTATGTTCATTTTTTATTTAAATGTCTTGTGTTTCAGTTTTATACTTGCATTAATGTCTATGGTTATTTATGATAGATTCCTAAATATTGTTTAACCGTACCGGGCATCTGAGATCACCCATTTCAAATGTTTTATTTTCCCAGTAGTCCTATAAGTGTATTATGATTGATTTGAAGCGTTAATCTAGAAGAATAATCGAGTTTTAAAGTAATGGACTATGTTATATATTATGTTTTGAATTGTAATGATTGGTTCTTGTATGAAATATATTTTCCAAGACTGCTAAACTGATCAGTCATTCAAGACCGGATTACTTGTAATCATGCCAATGTATTAAAATAATGCACCAGCTCTGGGATTCAAGGGAATGGGCATTATGTTGGGATCCCCATCCTTTACATATGCATTTACTCACACATTGGTGAGGGAAAATGGTATTCATAAAAGAAACCATGGGTACAAAAACCCTGCATAATAATAGGAGAGATGTTATGCAAGACAATAATATAATTTTGTAATAAATAAAATGAAACAAATCACATAAAATGGTCTGGTATATTATCAGGATCTTCCACATGAAAGCACAATATTATAAATTTTAAAAAATTATTACTCAATTATTAATTGTTCTTATTTAAAACAAATCATGCTCGAATCCATTAATTATTATATTAGATTAGTCAATCGTTTTCTTATTTCTCATCTAAATTTCCTTGTGATTTTTATCCATTATAATTTTAAAAAAAATTATAAAATTATTTAAAATTAACTATTTACATAAATGTACCTTTGAGGAAACAAGGTTAACAAACATATGAATCAATCGAACATTTATTATCGTTGTATATTTTTTTTTCTTTTTAAACATGTCAAATTCATAAATTATCATGAACATTCATGATGTGTACTATCAACATAATTATTACATGAATTAAATTATTTTTTGGTCACATGTTATGCTTCAATGAACTTAAAGTAAAAACCATAATACAACTCATATATGATATGAAGATATGAACAAAATGTAGATATTAATTATAGATATATATATATATATATATATGAATTTTGAAAAATAATCACATGGAGTGTCTTATCTAATTAATGACCACTCATAAGAACATGTCTCAAGGTTTACATAGTATAATAAATAAATTTTAAATATACATAATTTGGTATTAGTACTAGTCTTGTACATGTGATCTAAATGGTATATACATATCTCTTTGTATATCTGGGGTACATGCCTAGAAACTCGGTGTGAAAATCATACCCATTAAAAATTTATTACATGGTGTGTAAAACGGACAACACGATGTGTGGAATCTACGTTACATGGTCACCAGTCGGGTGGGTCATGTATAAAACACATGACTTATATGTGACTTAAAGGGACTACAACCCATGTACATGGGCCACACAGTGTGTAATCCTGATCATCAGGCTCTATGTTGGCCTGGTCAACACATGGTTTATGAATTCAATACACATAGTGTAATCAATTGACATGATTCGGGTAATTTCTGAATTTACTCATGGTGAATTGAACACTAGTACTTGTGTGTATATCTGGTTACACATCCTGTATTTTTTTGTTTTCTGTAATGAAACCCTGAAACCTTTGGATGAGTTCCTGAATTTTATTTTATTCATAATAATTATGATGTAGGATAGAACTACGATAAATGTATGATGAAGAAGCAGATATCACAATTTAAAATAAAAATAACGATTAATTATAAATTAAGAATCTAAATCTCAAATTCATAAATCATCAATGACCAAAAAATAATTATAAAAATTTATTTTAATGATCATATGAAACCTTTAGGTTCTCTGTGCAGTGGAACAATGTAGTAGCTTGTTCCCAACATTTCTTTTTTCCATGATCCATGATCAATCCGAGATTTAAATAACGATAATCTTCTTGACCAATATAATTGAATCCAATAATATATACAAGATATATAATTATTGAAAAAATATATTGGAACATAATATATTATTTATAATTAAATTAATTAAAAAAATATTTACCCTGATGGAATTATTCTTAGTCGATGGATCATACAAAAGATCGTCTTTGTTATGTTTTCCTATTGTAGGATTCAATGTAGGATCCCTCTAAATGTGACCTACACATGTAACAAAAATCATTGAACATCACCATATGAATCTCTGTTTGCCAAAAAATATATCATAGTTCTTGAGTTGTTAAACTTTGATTTCCTCGAGAATCACATAAAAATAATTCCACAAGATCTCTCTTGAATCAAGATTTTGAGGTGGAGGAATATTGCTCTTCATTTTTATGTGAATTCGTGGAGAAGGGATCTCTCTAGGTCTTGAGGGGATTCATTAAATTCATTGTTCCCATTCAAAAAAATGAATTGTCTTATTGGGAAAATATTATAGTTTGTTTTATATATAATGAGGGTTACAATAAAAAAATTCAGAGGATCCCATTATTATTTACTTTATCCATATCGATCCCCATGTCGAATAATAATAATAACAATAATATTAATATTAGTTATTGACATGTGCTTAAAATGTGAATTAAAATAAATATTATTTCATCAAATAATATTTAATATTTATGAATTTTCACCAAACCATTAAATATGGCCTTCCATTCCTCCATATTATTTATCAGGCCTTGATTATTGACTATTTATTTATTAAATTAATATCACTATAGTATTTATCAATAAATATATTAATATTATATTTACTAAAGAGAAAATAAATATTTTTATGAGGTCCAGCATATATGAATAATTTTCAAAGCACATATATGAATAATATTTATTCTACTTGTTTAATAATAATTAATAATGTATTATTTAACTATGATTCTTGATACACAAAGCGTGTGATCCTCTTGGCCACATTCTTAGTGAAATTAGGTGATGTAGCATAATACAAGGTTAGAATCATTCAACACATCAAGGATCCCATAGAGAAAGAAGTTAATTCAACAATAACATGATCCCTCATTAAAATTCCGAATGTGCAATTTAATCCCTTCATCGTGATAAATCAACAAAAGTAGGTTGCATTTTGGTTCCATCAACCTATGTGCTCTGTGTCTCTTTCGTTGAATTTGTAGAAAAAGCCTATTGATAACAATGGAAATTGATTTATTTAGTCTATACCATTTCCATAAATGGGCTTAAGATATAAACAACATTTAATTAACAAAAGGTAAAAATACATTCTCACATTATTAATTAATGCAATAATACTCGTGACACACCCAACATATATTACATTGAGTCAAAAATCTGTCATCATAGTTTTCATTAATTCATCAATGTATGAAACTCATAATACTCATTATTTATAATCTTAACTTATAAATAAAAATACACATGTCTAGAAATAGGAACATCAAATGAATCATAAAAATGGGGATTTCCAAATGGTGTGTTTTTTCATTAAAACCTACATTATATTACCATTGGTTAACTGCATGAGAAGGTTTCTCGATGTAATAGGGGTCTCTAACCCTAATATCATATATCATTTTTTCTTGTAATTATATTATCTAGCTATACATTATATATTTTGGAATAGTCTCGTAGTACTTCTGAGTTCACATCATAGAGGGTAACTTCTATGTCCTTTTAGTGAGATAACTACACTTATGAAATTATCACATACTATGGTAAACAGAAGAAAAATCATGATTAGATAAGAAGTTTATTAATATTCAAAAAATATTGAGATAGGTTATCATAATTTAATCAAAAGTTTGTTATATGGAACCATCTTGAATAGGCACTTCATGGGGACTACACCTACTAAGAAGGACAGACCACAATCCCTAGTAATAGTTCTTTCCATGTAAGGGATCAGGTTTCCCCATCATCCCATGGTGGAGCTGGTTTCCCCATATTCATATAGTGGATTGGGTTCCCCATCTTCAATAGTCGATCAATCTTGTCAACTTCTTTTCGTCATTATATCCTAATAAATGAATATTTACCATATGAATTAAAAAGAGATATAGGTCTAAACTATCACATAATGGAAACCATATATATGTCTTCCATGGGAACATGATTTATTCCACATATCAAAACACATGTAATTAAATGATATTTATAATAATCAATAAATCATAACATAACCCATGGAAGCGAAATATGTCTTATAAATATTATGACGTCATAAACATCAACCACTATTAGAAAGAATTAAAATGTTAACATTAAATCATATCCGCACTAAAACATAATTAACATAAAATAATGTTATCATTGACTGAAATTATTTTTGAGAGATCACATGAAAACAATTCATGAAGAAAATATCCTTTCGACTTTGAAAAAGTTTTCTTTTCATAAAATGAGGCTCATTTTTAAAAGAAAGAAAATTTATTTAAAAATAACCATTTATTATTGTAAAAGAAAATCCTAATAATTATTTCTTTCTAATTATGTAAAATTATTTTCATTACATATAAGATAAATAACATTTCATTCATACTTTCTCTGAAAAATTCACAATGTACCACGTTTTGAAAACAATAAAATGATTCATTTCAAAAATTGTAATAAAAAGAAAAAATAGGTTAAAATGAATTTAAAATTCCATATGATAATAGAGAAAAAAATTTTGGAATTTTTTTAGAAAATATTGACAGGGATGATTTATAATCCCCAATAGAGACTTAAAAAACCAATCCCAAATATTGATGATAATGTGAATTAATTATTCATCACTTTCTATTAAGATGAATCATATTCCCCATGAGAGAATGAATATTTAAGGGAAATTAAAATACCATAATCTAAAGGATAATACTCAGAATATACATTAATTAGATGTAGATACATAACTTATAAGAAACAAGCAGTGTATAAGGCATGTGTCCCATAAAATTAAATGTGAGACCAGAATCCCTTACCTTATGTATTAACTCTCGTCGTACTCATGAAATCCTCTTGAATAAATAATATATGTTTATTATATATATATAAGAAATATATTCATATATATAATACAATATATGATTCATTTATGTCTTTATATTACACTTTTATTTAAAATTCAATGTTTATGTTATGTTTTGGGTAATAACTGTTTTTTTCTTTTACATGTTTTGACTTGTTATTCTTGGTCCACTAAAAAAGGAAATGATTTAAATATACAAAGAATGAGAAACAAGATATAAATATCATATTTATTAATTATATATGTGTTCATGGTTATCTATAAAATAAACCTATAAAAAATGATAGACACAATTTATAGAGACAGTTGGAGATACATACTCATAAATACTATTTCTAGGTCATATCATATAGAATGAAATAAAGTACATGAAATAAAAATTTATATTATAATTAATTTAGATTTATAATTTAATATATATGGTATAATTTAACTAAACCCATCTTTCATACATTTCATGTAATGTGTGAATGAATCACATAGCTTTGGAGATGTTGTAGTCCACACATCGACAAACGAAATTATCATATTTTAACACAATGTAAATCATAATGGTATATATTATGTAATAAATTATTATGAATAAATAAAAAATTAATATAATATATAGAAACTAAATCTATGTTTTCCATTATAATTCCCATCCAGGAGAGGTTGACGAACAATATCGTTCAGTGAGGTTGTAGTTCTTCGAACACAAGAATAGTGGGATCGTTACACATTAGATGGAAGTGTGTGTATGTGTAGACATAACATGTCAAATAAAAATATATTATTATATTTAGGATATTTATTATATTATATAATCAATTAATAATAATAATCGAGGGGGTTTAGGTAATAAATAAAACAAAAACATTAGTTGATGAATGTTACCTCTTCTTTGGATATCTCTTTTTGATTTACACAGAACGACTTCTTTGGTTGGATTGAGGCCCAATGTAAAGATTCTATGAAGAAAGTTGGGATGTTTTTAGTGGTTTTTTATATTGTTTTTCTAAAACAAATATTTTCTAAAGTGTGAATAAAAAAAGAATAAAGCTTTACCTTTTACTAGAGAGGAGAATTCCACCATTGGAAATATTAAAAATCAAAAATTTATATAAATTAATTTTATATAGAAAGTTGATAAAAACATATTAATTTAGAATATAGAATGATTTTGGGAATAAATACTTTCATCCAATAGAAAATAGATTATTTTTACTATTTTTGTAGACATTATGTTTTAGCTATAACCCTTTATTATCTCTTTTTAATAATTACAGTTATATCATGTAATTTAGAATCTAAGGGTATCTCTAATAACTATATAATTAAAAACAACCATAAATGAGTCATTGAAGAAATTTTAAAACTTTTCCCAATATTTTATTTGAATTAAATATTTTAATGAATTTTATCTCATTTAATAAAATATTATTTACTTTAAAATACACTTAATGTCATTTTCGAATACATTTAATACATGAATTTTTAAAAATATTATAAAAACATGATATATCCAAAAAAATTAAATCCTCACTAAAATTCAAAATTATTCCAGAAAATTCATAAAAGAAATAAATTATATTACATTATTTTTATTTTATTATTTTGAATATAATTTACGTGAATCATTGAATAATTAAATAGTTACTATATCCTCATTGTGTCACCATTTAATCTAATTATTTTAACACTAAAATTTATAAATATATTATCATTACGTAAATAAACATTTTATATTTATATATACTATTTATAGTTGAACATGTACCTTATATAACCCCACATTAAAATATTTCTCTTGTTAAAAACAAAAGTATGGGGAAAATGACTTTCTATTGATTATAATAATATGAATTTAATATTCCTATACAAATGGAAATAAATTGTCTCATAACTGATAAATTAGTTATTATAAAAAATAAATGTTTTTACAATAAAATTAGGTCACGTCTTTGGGTAATTTTATAATATCTACAATATTATTTGTACCCTTAATTACCTGATTTGCACTTAACCATAGTTAAAAAAATTACCAATGTTATTATTCATATTCTGTAAAAAAATTTAAAGGGACCTATTTAATAAATTATAAAATAATGATTAAAAATATTTATTCCATTTTTATATATTCAAGGAACCTAATTTTTAAAAAGTAAATAAAAATTAATCCTCTTGGCCAATTGAGAGAATGATTTTTTAATGTAAAAACATCCAAAATATAAAAAACAATTTATATTCAAATTCAATGTTAAAAATATTCTAATGAAATTTATCATATTAAATGAAACTATATTGATCTTATTATACCTTTAAACATGTATAAATTATAATATTAAAATATAAAGAAGCATATGAAATTGTAGTTTTAAATTAAAATACTGTCTTTTTTACTATTCAAAAAAAATGAATTTTATAAAAAAATACAAACATTTCAACCAAAGTAAATTTTGTTACTTTTAACTAAAAGAAGAATATTATTTTTTGAATTTTTTTAAAATAACGTCACAACCTAATTATAAAATATTTGTTCTATCAGAAGGCAAGAAAAATACTTATTTAGAAAAAATAGATCTATTATATTTAAAATTGGTTATATTAGTATATAATATCTTTAAAAGACATAATATGAATGTTAAATATTATAATCAATATATTATAAATATATTTAATAAATATAATTTTTCAAATATGAATTTTTCATTTATTAATATAAAATAGATTTCTTCACATTTAAATATTTTATATTGAAACATTTTCCTTTACTTTAAAAATTGTTTTACATTCAATTATTTTTAGTTGGCCAAAGTATTATGTGTAAAACATAATTTCATAATTAATTAAATATTTTTACTATCTACAATTCTAATGGCTAGGTTATAATTTTCCATTTTAAAAATGTATAATTATAAAATGATGTTTCATAGAAAATCATTGTTTCCTGTAAAGAATGTTAAGATATTGTTGTGTGTAGTTAAAGGTTAACATGGTTTTGTGGGTAAAAAAATACATTTATGAAATATTTATTATTTTAAAAAAGGTTTATAACATCTTGGGGTGTCACATTCTACCCCCATGTGAGTTATTTATCCATAAAATTTCCATATTCTAATAAAAAAGGAGGATAGTTTTACCTCATAATATCATCATGTTACCATGAAGCTTCATCAAACTGGATGTTTTCTCAACAAAAAATTAACCAGGTAAGTTGTATAATTATGTATAAATTTATCTTTAATATCCAATATTTCAACTGTAACTATTCATAAGAATTATCTTTCTCTGGTGGTATGAACTCGGATTTTTGTACGTGTGATGGATCAGGTATGTACTTCTAGAAAATAGATATATGGAAGACATCACGAACATGAGATAGATTTGGGGGAAGTTCCAATGAACAGAATTTTATTGAAAAAAAATAAAGAATATAATCAAAAAAATTTAATCCTTTTAATTTGAATATCCACTTAAAAAATAAGTTGTGGATGTTTGAGATTATCATGGTAGTAATCTGAAATCATCAAAATATTTAATAAAACATCCTCTTAAATAGAGTGAATGTAAAAGGAGAATATCACTACATAAAGAGGATTATTAGAAAGTGAAACCATGGAAATGGGAGGGAAACCCAACAATAAATTACTTATCGAGATTGATAGAGGCCATTTTCATTATATAGTTAATAATAAAATACTGATAAATATTGGATGCTCTAAGGGAGAATTTGATTATTGTAAATGATGTTACTCTAAATTTTTGGTTTAATGATACATTTTTAAAATTTGAATAATTTTCACTAGAATATATATATAATTTATTTTATTCAATTTTTTAAGAAAGATAACATCCCTTGGTAGTGAATTGATCAATTTATGTTTTATCTCTTAGTCGACGAAATGAGGTTGACATTGTAATTCCAAGAAAACCAGTGGATTATAAGATCCTTAATGAGATGTTAAGTCATTCCCTCTATCTCTAGTTATCATATAAAAAAATCATAGAATAGTTTATCAAAAAAATAATATCTAAATATTCATACCAATTTCAACACAAAAAATTTCATAAATAGTTAACCTTTGGAATCTTATAAAAGATCAAAATTGATGATTATCAAAATACGGTCAGTAAACATTAAATTTTCCAAAACAAATATGTTGTAGCTCTTAATTTTCAGTTACCAAACATTTGAATAACATTATCATTTTTTGTTATGAAACCTGATAATTACCCTAATTACCATAAAACCATAGTGGAAACATAAATGATATAAAAAATTAACACTTTCCTCATACCCAAAAAAATCTATAAACTCACTCCACGATATCATTGACCATCGTCTCACCTTCTCTATCCCATAGATATCAATACTATCCAATTTATAATAAAACTGAAAAAAATTCTCTTGACATTAGGAACATATTAAGGGTAACCTCCCATTAATCATGTGTTTTTCAGAAAAAAAATTACCCTTTTGATTGATTCCATTTTATAGGTCATTAGTACTATTAAAGGTGTTTTTTAAAAATCAAAATGGGAAACGAACATTATAAAATTATAATATATTTCAAAAGTCATAATTTATGAATCCAAATTCATAAATACATAAATTATTCCTATTAAATGAATTTTAAGGAATACGTCATCTTTGGTATAGAATTAAATTAATGGGTTAGTGCATTGAGTTAGAAAATTCTCATATCCCCCACACATAAGACAATGTACTCCTCTATAATTTTTCAATCTACCAATTTATCTACCATATAGATAAAATCATCCCCTCTATTCGAGATATTCCTTCAAGTTTTTTATCCCACCATCTTGATATATGGGAATCATAATCTTACATCCTCTTTTTTCATAATAAAATGATCTTTCATAAATTCCCATCTTCTACTAATTTTTATGAACTGAATCACTCTAATTTTCTCATTGAAAAAAATATTATGATAGATGATTAATAATAATCACAACATCATTCTTTCAAATCATTATGAAATTTGTTTTCTTATAGTCACAAATTTTTCCACTAGATTCAATGTTAACATGATTCCTTCTAGTTCATTCCATCAACTAAAACCATAAGAATAATGCGAGAAACAAAAAACATAGCGGGAAAATAGTATAATATTGGAAATTTAATTATAATGTTTCAATCCATGACACCATAGGTTTAATAATATTTTATTCATGATTATTATAAAAACTCAAGGATTATAACCAATACCAAGACTTATCCTTAGATATATCCCTAAACATATCCCGAGAATTATCTCTAGGTTTATCACTATAGTTTTCGCATCCTAGTTTCCAAATAATGACTGATCCTTTCCCCTGATTCCAAATATAATTACCCAGGCTTTTCAAAGATGTATTTTACATCATTTTAGGTGAATATTCATTAAATTACCAAAAACAGATTCTTGAGGAACATAATAGTTTAGTGCCTTTAGAAACATGGAATATATTCTTCTAATTTAGTGAAATATATTTAAATTTTCATATAAAGGTTCCCCTCTTTATAAAACCCACAAAAATCATTTCATTACAACATGTGCAATGGAAACATATGAAAGGGTGAGCTATTATTCTTAGTATAGATAATCAAGGAAGAAATATACGAATAACTTGAGCATAAGGGTGAAAAAACAAGATCATAACATATGAAGATAATACCATTCATACCAAAGATCATATAAATGAGTAATCCAATGATATTAGTAGTTAATATGACATGAATTATAAGATAATAAATAATCACGATCCATGAAAGTATAATAATGGTATAAGACATGGAATTTGTGATATACACATGTACATGTAACATCATTCCTTATATGTCAAGTCGAATATATATAACATAAAAGTTAACTTCGTTTGGACTTCACCTACTGGGTGGGACACACTTCCATTCCTAGTCATATTCATTTCCCTATATGTGATTGGGTTTCCCGAGCTTCCCAAAGTTGACTGGGTATCACAATCTTCCATTGTAGATCAATCCTATCGACTTGTTTCCATTAATATCTCATGAGAACTAAATCCTAACTCTAATCCATGGTGCGAGATATAGGTACTCCAATAAGATAATTAAAACCATAAATATGTGTTCCACAAGAACATGGATCGTTCATCATATCAAAACCCATGGAATGTTTTGGGTTTCAAAAAAAATTCAAAATTAATGTAACCCATGGAAATGTAAGGGGTTTTATAAATTTCATTCCATGCTAAAAATAAACCACTCATATAAAAATAATAAAATGGTAATAATTGAATAATATCACCAGTAAAACATATTTTAAATCAAATAATTTTATCTTAGGTGGAAAATAATTATGATAGATCACTAAATACATTTTTATGGAAAATTTTCTTTTTTCTTTCTTTGAAAGAATTTTATTTTCCGAATACGAGGCACAATTTTAAAAGAAAATATTTTCTCCTAAAATAATCTGAGAATAATGATAAATAAAATTCAAATAATTATGGAATCATGATGGATGAAAATTCAACTCATTCCGTATATGTTAAATAACATCACATTCATACATTTCTCGAAAACTCAAATTATACCTCATTTCGAAAATGAAAAAATATTTCATTCAAACTATGTAGTATAAAGTCAATAATGGGTAAAAATAAATTTAAAAATATATATTAGAATAGTAAATAAATTGACTCATTTTTAAAAATCATATACATGGAAGAAAAATATTCCCTAACATAGACTTAATACAAAACAATACCAACTTTTGTTGAGGTTTTGAAATAAATACTCATCTTATTAAAATCAGTAGAATCATATTCCACAGGAATGAAAGAAAATAAATGGATATAAAAGTACCAAAATATTATATATATGCCTTAAAAAATACATTCATTGGTATTATATACATCAATTATATAAAAAAAGTAGTATTTAATTCATGTGTCCTTCAGAAATAAAAGTGAGAAAAAAATCCCTTACATTATGTCTTGACTCTCATCATACTCTTGAAAACATATGTAAAATTAATATAATTTTATAATACACATATTAGAGAACAAAATTAATATATAAAATAACATATATTATTATTTTATGACAATAAATTATCCTCTAATAATAAATTCTATAATTAAGTTATGTTTCAGGTAATAAAAGATTTGTTTGTCGTATATGTTTTGACTTTTAATTTTTGTTCCCCCTACATATATGATGATTTAATTATCCCTAGAATTATAATAATGATATAAATATCATTTATTTTTATTTTTCTTAGCATTATGGTCATATATATTGGAAATAAATATAAAATTAAATACATCATTCTTGTAGATGGTAGGACATACGTACAAATGAACGCTGATTCCATTTTATGTCGTATTGAAATAAATTACATAAATAAAATGCACACACACACAAATATGTAATATAATTATATTGGAATTCTTATTTCATATATAAAATACAATTTTACTGTTTCCTTTCTTAAAATACTCCATGTAATTTGTGAACGAATCAAATCACTTTTAGGTGGCAGTAGTAGTCCACACATCCAAAGATGAAGTTATCATATTTCCATAAAATGGAAAAAATGAAGGAATGTTTTTATAATTTTTATAGAATTATTGGAAAATAATAAATACCATATATATCATATAAATATAGAATTTCAATAATTATTCTTAACCATGAGAGGCGGTAATGAAAAAATGAACAATATCTTTTCATGAGGCTTTAGTTTTCCATACAAAATAGTGGTATGTTCATTACCAATTTGATAGAAGTTTGTGTATATGTAGGTGTAACCCATATAATAACAAAATAATTGTCTATTAATGATACCTATTTTAATATTTATGCACTCTATAATAATAAAATAGGTAAAATAAGGGAGAAATTAAATGAAAATGTCTGTCGATGAATGTTACCTCTAATTTGGATTTCTCCATTCGATTTTCACAAATAGACTTCCATGGTTGGATTTTTACATAAATTTAGGAAACCGTGATGATGGGATGGATGTTATAGGAATATTTTAATAGATTTTAACCAAAAAATAGGTTCTGAAGGGTAATGACGTGGATCTGGGTTCCTCGAAAAGGTAACCCATACATGGTTGGTCACACGGCCTCAAGCCCATTTCAACAAATTCCAGAGGCTTCCATCTAGAAAAGAGGAACATGGGTGTGATATTAGGGAAACTATTACCTCATTGGATGAGTAACACAAGAGAAATAATTAGTAAATAGTATCAGAATCAGTCATAAGGTACAGAAAAAGTAATCAATGGAGGACTCCTAGTATAAACAATTGAAAAATATATAAATAAAGGATGCATATCACATGTATCTTGTAAAGAAGCCAAAAATGTCCCATGGATTGAAATATGAAATTGTAAAAATGTACAGAAAAATAAGTAAACTCAAAGCGCATCTCAAGCCTCATCATGGTCACATGATCTCCATCTCCCAAAGCAATCATGTTCTTAATAAAGAAGGGCACTTTCCCTTATATATACCCGCAACTATATAATCTATATGGGTCAGAAATCATGAGACAAATAGGGTGAGTGATGAATCCTAGTCCGCAACCACCAAAACATATGTTCCTAAATATCATTGAATATATAAAGAAGGTAATATGTAGAAATGAAGCAATCAACTAGGAAGTACTCCAATGTAAATAATCTTAGAGTTTTCAATTACATTCATTTACATTTAATAATTATTAAATCCATTGAATAATGTTACCTCAAGATATAGCATAAGCTATGTATCCCCTAGTATAACATAACAAATAGATGTCTCAAAAGACCATCTAAACAACCAGTATGACGGAGTCCAAGATTTTTATTTTGCTAGGTAGACTTGTCCCAATAATTAAAATATTCACATGAAACCCTCTAGGAATTTTCTCACAGTCTAACCCCCTGGTTCAACATATTATCAACTAAATAAGTAATAATGTCCCAAAGGGAAATATGACATAGTCTAACCCCTTTGGTACTACATAGCACTAATCAGTTACAATGACCAACTTGGTAGCTCTCATAGCCAATAACCCTTTTTTCATAGCATCAAATTATAATGAACCCATGAAAGCTCTCATAGTCAATTTACTATGGTCCAACATTCATTTAATAATGACCCTCTAGGTAGCCCACATAGTCTAACCCCTCTCGTCTATGACTACCTGACAAATCATGCAGTCAATACCTCTAGGTCAGCTTAACCAGAATTTTACATAAAAAACCCCATCTCAGGAACCTATAACTGTCAATTCCCCATTATAACACTTTAATAATGTAGAACACATGCATCACATATAAATAGTAACACTCTCCTAACTACAGGAGGCCTGGAAAACAAAGAAGTCCTACCATGCATTTCTAAACCAAATGGCCATAAAGAAATCAATCAAGGGAACACACACATGGGTTGTCCTAAAAAAAGGTATAAAACCATTTGTATAAGAAATAAACCTTTTATCAATATAAAAAAATAATATGTAATAAACAAGGTCGAATTATAGGACCCACAATACTCTAAACATTGGTATTCGGCTCTTCAAGCATATATAATCTAATGAAAGTCAAAGAAAGTCACAAACCACCTACTTTGATGTTGTACAATGAACAATCTTGAACTTTGCCCCTTGAATCAGCCTAGAACGATGTAGATCTATGAAAATGGAAAAAATGATCAACCCATGATAAATCATGTGGGGGGAGAAATCAAGAAGATAGGATCAAGAATAAGGATGAACTCACTGGTGGTATTCGACCCACCTCCCCCCACTAGTGTTCAAATCAGACCTCAGATAGAGAAATAGTGGCTCACACATTGATCTTTTCTCTCAGTCTCTCGTGTATGAAATGATATCAGAAGATGGTTTTTCTATAAATGAGACGTGAACCCACTACGATTTATCAATTAAAAAATGTACACAACATGTTCATTTAATGTACATTCCGTGTAGAAGCCTTAATTGGATACCACTTTAGGTGGTGTTCCAGGTCACCTACCTGACCATGTACTCGGCCGTTACAGGGCCAATACAAGGCTACATGAAGAAACCGGGTACACAACATGTACTCAAAAGTTCACGAATTGTACATAGAAAACTTCCAAAACAACATTTTTCTATAAAAACAACCCAAAATATTGATCCATACCTAAAACGATGATCTGAGTTCTCACAAAATTCTCCCATTAGAGCAATTCATCCCAATATTTTCATTCAAATGGTGGCGAATAAGAAACTTCAAAAAAATCTGGCCACTATGGTCATACGTCAGCCACCATCTCCGAAGTCTCATCTTGTACCCTCTTTCTCTTTTATTGCACCCTGACTAGAGGAATAGACCGTCCATAAAGAACCTTTGTACTGCGATCCATAATCTGAGTAGGGTGATCTTGAAGCGTGTATCCACCTCAAACTCATCCTCCTTGGGTTAAAAAATATGAGACAGTTCTTAATGGTAATATCAAAGCAGAGAAACATGGAAGACGTCATTCATTCCCTTGTACGTCTGAGGTATCTACAACCAAGAGGAAACCTGGCCGACTCAAACCCCAAATAGCCTAGAATTTCTCATTGAAATCTTCCCCAGTCTCATAATCCTCATGTGTCCTAACCTCGGTGTGGCATAAAAGCAAACCTTATCTTGGACCTTGTACTCAATAGGTCATCTCTATTAATCAACATAATATTTCTACAGAGACTATGTACTGTCCATCCTCTTCTAAATCATCTCCACCTACTCAGTGATCATCTGGACACGATGTGGTCCCATCATTGCTGCATATCCTACCCCTAGCCAACATAGGGTTTATCGAAATCGACTACTATAAAAATCCCCATATTGTCCCATCTGATTCATTTCCTAATAACAATTATTGTAGGAAAACTCCACTAGGGGTTTGGCTATCTCCCAAAATCTCTCGAAATCCAGGACACATGCTCGAAGCATTTACCTCAACACATGAATAATGCGCTCAGACTTGCCATTTGTCTTGGGATGGTATGTTGTACTCAAATGTACCTGTGTTCCCAAAGAACTCTATAATTCTTGTCAGGAATTAGAAGTAAATCAGGCATCCAAATATGAAATTATAGAATAGGGAACCTCATTCAAACACACAATCACTTAGTTTTACAACCTTCTAAGTTCATCAAAACTAAAAGTTTCCTTGATAGGAAAAAAACGTTCAACCTTCATGATTCTGTCAACAACAACCCACATGGTACCATTACCACGATACCTCCATCATTTGAAAAACTCTACAAAGATTCACCCTAAGAATTCTAGTGATTCTATATGTGTGGTTTACCATAACTGGGTGAACCAAAAAACAACTAAGGTCATAACCACAAACTCATTGCAAAGAAAGGACAAACCCCAAATGACATCAGCAAAACTAGTCATGAAATCTTTTGTCGAAGGACGTTGTATATTTTCATATCACACCAACCCTAAAATAGCGGTGTGTTCAAAATGGATTACTCGAACCATATTCCTAGAACATGGGAGAAAACTATAAAAACCATCACCTGATGAAATATCATGGAAACGCAAGGATTAGAAGTCTAACATATTGCAATAGAAAAAGAACACATTTTCCCAAGGCACTACATGATCACAATGAATCTGTTAGCTAAAGCCTATATCTATCTCTCAGTGATGCTCCTATGTCACATCATCCATTGATCACTAAAAAGGCCATGCCACAACACAAACAAAAAAATAATTCCAAATCCAACCCACTGCAACTATTACCTCTCAATGAATTATATCTAATACCAACTAAAAGTCTTAGATAACCTCTAATTAATAATCTCATAGTCTAATGAAATCACCAAGGTTCTCCATAATCCCCTTAAAAGTGAGACTTTGGTGTGAATCCCAAAAGTAAACCTAAGAAAACAGACTATACCCATAACAGAATCCAACTAGTGGTCACATCAAGGAATAGGTAGGCATCAAGTTTTTGTCTGAGGGGTTGAAACATGGAAACTCAATTATCAATCAAGGTTAACTAAGCCTCTATTTAAACCATGTATCCAACACACAACACGAAATGAGATCCCAAACCAGTCCAACATCTTCCATTTGTATCATGATGTATAGTTAACACCAACTTAGTTCACCGAAGATGACATCAATATAGGCGACATGCTCACCTCTTATGAAAGTGAACATTATAAGGACTTCAATGATTACCAAGAATGGATAGATGAACCACTATTGGGAAACTACATGAATGAAACATGGCTTTATATTCTGACACATTTTCATCAGGCCAATTACAACAATGTTATTCTTCCTAAAAGCACAAATAAGAAACTAGACTTGAAAGATTGAAATGCATTCAAGTAAAAAAGAACATTTTCAATCGGTTCTCTATGGAAATAATTTTACGTAGAATGAACATATTTTAGAAATAAATGATGTGATGCTACATACCTAGGTATGTATTATACGTCAACAAGGACTAGATGCTCCTAAACAAGCTAGTTCAGAAGAAACTCAAACACATGTGTGTCATTTCATGAACCTTGATCACCATGTCACATCACATGGCATGAAGCTGAATGATAAACTGCCTGACATGTCAAATCACTTGTGTCCTATAATTTCCTCTGGAGAAATCAGAAAAAAAATGGTCACATAATACTTAGGTCACTCTACACCAGAGATAAACCAAGAGAACACACTAAATCTCAATTCTAAACTATAAAATAGAAGTCAATGACCCATTTAAGCATTTAACACTTGATGGGTGTCATGTATGTTTATATACACTACCTTGTGTTTAAAATATCAATGACACATTCAGGGGGACTATGCATATGCCTTCCACCGTATTAATCATTGTACTAGATGGATCACATAATAACTGGCTCAACAGAACAACATTTACACAACCATTAACATAGGTGAAGACATACCATGTCTCCCATCACTAGGAAAAGGGTGGTTTACAAAACCTCCTAACATCCTTCCATGCACATGGCATGTCTAAACCGGAGAACCGAAAGATCCTAAAGCATGTTTCCACATCAAAATTCAAGGAATAATAACTACCCCTCCAAACAGGGTTTTCATTTTAAACTAAAAGAAGTACAAGGTAAAACGACACCTAGACCTCACCAATGAAAAATGTTCTCTTGAGAAAATTAGAAAAATAGATCCAGGAATTCTAGCTACAATGGGCTAGCATTTTATGAAGCATAAGTGTCAAATTACAATAATAGGTTACACCAAATACACTCAATTAACTCAAAAATCCCCATAAAAACTACTTCATCACAATTTAAAATACTAAAGTCTCCCCAACATTCCTTTAAAACAATTAACATCTCTAACCTTCCATTATAAACAAAAAGTTATCAAGGGCGACCCCTTTTAAAAAACCTAGGCAACATACAAGGATCATGTCAAACCAACTCGGGTCCTCAAAAGGGGAACCCAATAGTAATTGTTTGTCCACACAAAGCATGAACAAATAAGTAGTTAATTCAATTAAGACCCCCATACATATCACGTAAGTAGTTGAATCCGACAAGATATCTTCAAATAATAAATAGTGAGGCTATTCCACTAAAGTGATCCTCAAAACTATTTAGAGATAAGGGATCCTAATGGGTACTCCCTCAAAGTAATAGGTATCATGACCTCTTGGGATAGAAAGGAAATTTCACATAGAAAACATCCTCAAAAGAAATACTTCATGGGAGATAGCTCAAATCTCATCTCTGATCAATGGTCTCAACTAGGTTGGTCTGAACACCCAACCGATCATTTACACATTAGTCCCTCTCCCAGGAGACAAATGAAACGGTAACTAGATTAGGAACCTCTCTATATAAAAAGTAAACTCAACAAAATATTTGGAGTACCCATAATACTATGCGGGTTCAACCTTCATGATCTACACATAAAAATACTCCGAAAGGACTACTCATGGGTCCAAAAATGACATTGGGGGATAAAATAGGAACATACCCTCAAAGGTTACAATAGATGACTACATAGTGTATAGAACTCATACACAACATGTTCACTCCTACTCTAACATAGTCCTATACCCCATATTTCATAGTAATGTAAACATCATAGGTACATGAGGTGGCATCTAGGAACATGACATGTACCCAAGTCCTCCCTCCGGGCCATGTACCTCTACATAGCCAGCCTAACACGAGTTCTATCTAGGAAAAATTACTTGGGGTGTACCTAATCTACACAGAATGTCCTTAAGAAGAATCAACAACTCGGGTTTCCCCCGCATAGCTGGAACCACATGGTTTCTCATCGTGTAACTCTACACTGCGTGTATAGCCCATATTTCATTCACCAGTGCCGTTAGTAACATGGTTGGATACACAATCTCTTCAGCACTGTATGTACATTCAGTACACTACATGTTCCACCAATCATTTATCAACCCCATGTTTCTGCTCACACATTCAGTCAAAGGGTTAAATACTACACGACATCTACATACAGTACATGGTATGTACTTAATAAAATTTGTTTCTTCCATAACTTAAGAACACATGGAGTGTTTTTAGAACATCTCATGCCATGTTGTTTGGGTATCTAGATAGTAATCCTAAGAAACTTCTCTAGATCGCTAACAAATATAAAATAATGTCCATTGTACGATAAATTATGAACCGCGATAGCCCACACTCCTTTGGATCATTTTTTGGAATCCTTATTCATATCATAACTTGAAAGAATTAAATTATTGTTCAAACATGATCCACCAAATACTGATCTGTGAGGGGCCATAACACATCAAGGACCCATGTTTGGAGTTCTTCCAAATGAATCATTACATATTTTAATACCATATCAAAATAGAACATATTCTATTTTGGAATCTATCAAAACAACATTCATATCTAGAAAAAAATCTATCAAAACAACTTGAAATCATTAATGCACCCGAAATGGCATGATAAGAATGCATGACATGTGATTTATAGTAAGTTATTATATAATGAATGAGATATCATAACCATATCTTATCAGAGTGAAATAGATATAGAACCTCAATAATATTAATTATAATAAAAATAAATAAATGAATCACCCAACAGTGAAATCTAATCATCTGTAACAATTGGAAAATAGGAAATTTAAAAAAATCGAGGTAACTTGAATTTTCACTATACACTAGTTAGCTAATCCTGATCACAACGTATTAACAACTATCCATTTCTTCCTATCCTTATGTATAGGCTCCAAATAATAAGGTAAAGAAGAAAGAACATGGATTGGATACCACTTTTTAACGTCCGAGATCCGGGATCTGCCAATTGGTTCCCCATACTAAGTTGGTCACATGGCCTCAAGAACCTTTACCAAAACACCAAAGGCTGCCGACTAGCTGTGGGGGAAATGGGTTTCTTTTTAGGGAAACTATACCCACATTAGAAGACTAACAGAGTAGAAAATAATAGTATATAGTAGATGAAGATTCAATACCGTACAACAAAAGTAAACAACGTAAGACTGATAGTATAAACAACTGCAGCATATAAAAATAAATGAGGCATGTCACACGTATCTAGGAAAGTAACCAAACATGTCACAATGCTGGAGATACAATAAAGAACCCAATGTACTAAAAACTAAGTAAATTTCAATAGCATCACAAGCCTTATCTTGGTCATTTTCCCTCCAGCTCCAACATCAATCAAGTACCTGATGAAGAAGGGATATTTCTCATATCTATACTTGCAACCATATAATCTGTTTGTGTTGAAAAGAATGACCCAAACAGGGTTTGAGATGAATCCCAATAGGAAACCACCAAAATTCTTATACCTAACTATCAGTGAATATATATAGCAAGTAATATGAATAAATTTAACTATAAACTAGGAAGTACTCAAAAGTAAACCATCCTACAGTTTTCAATTACATTCATTTACATTTAGTAATTATTAAGTCCCTAGAATAATGTAACCTCATGATCTAGCCTATGATAGGTATCCCCTTGTATATAATATCAAAAATACTCCTCAAAAGACCATCTAAACAACTAATAAGACTGATTCCAAGCTTGTGCTTCTTCTGGGAAAACTCGTTACAATAATACAATTATTCACAAGTAACCCCATGAGAAAGCTCTCACAGTCAAACCCCTCTAGTTCAACATATTATCAATTCAATAAGTAATAATTTCTCTTTTTGGAAATCTCACATTGTCGCACCCCTTTGGTCCCATGTAGCAATAATCTATTACAATGACCACCAGGGTTGCTCTCACGATCAATACCCCATGCTCTTCAAAGAAAAAAAATTATAATTATCCCATGGAAACACTAAAAGTCAATGCCCTATAGTCCAATATTCATTTACCAATGATGCTCTGGGTAGCACTCACAGTCTAACCCCTCTGGTTTATAACCAATCGATAGCTCTCACGGTCAATACCAATGGGTAAACATAACATCAATTATACATAAAAGACCCTATCTCGGGAAGATCTCACAGTCAATTCCCCTTGGTCATAGTTTCACAATGAGAAATGCATCCTCCTCCTATAAACACCAACTCCATCTTAAAAACACGATGCATAGTAATCAAAATAAGCCTAAAAAGGATTTCTAGAATAGATGATCATAAAAAAAATCAATCAAGGGAACACACCGATGGGGTGTCCCATAAAAAGGTATAAAACCTTATGTATAAGCAATTACCTTTTATCAATCTACCAATACGTAAAATTAAATAAAAAGAGTCGAATTACAAGAAATTAAATAAACTAAACATGGTTATTAGGCTCTTTAATCATATATAATCCAAATACAATCAAATAAAGGCACAAATCACCTACCTTGATGTTGTACGATTAACACTCTTGAACATCAACCCTTGCATCAGCCTAGAAAAACCTTGATCTACGAAATGGGTAAAAATGATCAACCCTTGATAACTCATGATAGAAGAGAAATCAAGATGGTAGGATCAAGAAGAAAGAATATGTCACTAGTGGGATTAAAACACACCCGCCAGAGTTCTGATCAAACCTCTTATTGACAAACAGTGGCTTAGGATGTGATCGTTGCTCTCGGCCACTCCTTTACGAACTAAGAATAGAAAAATGTATTTTGGGATATGAGACGTGACCCATCAAATTAATCAATTAAAAAGAAAAACTAGCTGTGTCCATTTAATGAAAATGGTATGTACTAGCCTCAATCGGCTCCCATTTTAGGTGGTCTGCAAGGTCACAGACATAGCAATGTACTCGGCCATTACACACTAGTAAAAGGTTACATGTTGTAACCGGTCACATGTCATGTACTCATAATTACACAGTTTGAACATAGAAAATTTCCCAAACATCCTTTTTCCTAAAAAACTACCTGAAATAATGATCCATACTTGAAAATAAGATCTCGGTTCTTGTGAATAAATGAGTAGAAAATGTTCCGTATTATATGGGAGGGGAGGGGAACTCTTGGAAATATTTCAAATATTAAATTTATATAAATTAAATTTATAAACCAAATGGATCCATCATTATTAATTTAGAATATAGTAATTTGTTGGGACAAAATAACTTCATCCAAAATTTATTATATATGTTTTTAGTATTTTTATAATTCTTATATTTACGTTTTCACCCTAATTTAACCTTTTAAATTTATACCATAAAATCAAGTATTTTATACATTGTGGGTTTATATAATTACAATAATATGCCAATAGACTAGAAAATGAGTCATTTATGAAATTTTAAGACTTATCCCAATCATTTATATTAATATTGGATTTTTATGACTTTTATACCTTTTACTAATATATTATTTATTTGAAAATATAAGTAATGTCAATTTTGACACTATTTATTACGTGAATTTAAAAAAAATATTATAACAATATAATATATTATAACTTTCACGACCCATCCCTCGGGGCCCATGCCATGACTACCCCATGCTTTTCTTCCATAGGCCAGGGGTTGGCGACTACCACCAGAAGGCGTTTTCCCTAAAACATGGAAGACATTTCTTTTATAACCTGAATACTCACATAACAAATCACACAACAAGATACGAACACAAGCAAACTGAACTATAAACAGAGTGAGTGAAGAATGTAAAATGGGCCAGAATACAATCCCAAATAAAAGTACAAGTACAACTGTGATACAATACAACTGAAGAAAAGGTAAAGTCAGCTGTTGGGTCATCCAATGAGGTTCCTACCAGAAGGGTAGGTAAAGATCGCCTCCTCAGCACTCCACGTCCACCCATAACCTATTCATACTGACATGCCATATGGTCCACCTCCAGGTACTGTCCAGTCATGGTACTCTTAGCCTCAGTCAGTGCTTTCTGTCATCAACATCCAACACAACAAGGTGTGGGCATAGCCTATGAAGGGGTGAGTATAACGATACTCAGTAGGGACCCTAAGACACTTTAGGTCTCACAATATCCATCAAGGATAAATTAAAAAGTATAAAATCAAAAGATAACCATACTTAGGTATATGGCCATACATATACCTATGTAATCAAGTAATCTATCTCAATCATGAGGAAAACTCATAGTTACTAACTCAGCTCACACCAGTATTTATTCTAGGGGTAGTATCAGGTAACATTCCCAGTCAATACATCAAAAACCATGGTTGTTGAAGAACTCCTCCTCTATCGAGTAAACTGGGCCTACTGCGTCACACAAAGGTGCCTCCCACTAACCTTTGACTACTGAGGTACCTCTCCCATCTAGTACCGTGGGTCTGCCGCATCACTAAAGCGCTCCCAATCGTGGGTCTACCACGTCACCAAGGCGCACCCCCTCGTGGCCTGCGGAGGTAATCCTCTTGTCGAGTAATGTTGGTCTATCGCTTCACCAAGCCACTCCCCACTGTGGGTCTGCCCCGTCACCAAGGTGCACCCCACTGGGCCTGCCAAGTCACTCTGAGTTGAAATGGTCAACAATCGTCATGTCTCAGCCAGCCACAGGGTTCTCGCACTATGCTCGCTCGTCTCCGGGAGTATCTGCTCCACAATCTACTGGTCAATACTCCAAATTCTACTAAGTGACATGAAGAAGTATCTCAAAGGTCTGTCACATCCTAGGGGTGTCCATGTAACAGACGATGCGCCAATCGGACACCCGATCTGTGAGTTATTGACCTTTAGTCCCGGGGGCCCGGTTGGATTAATGAATGATCCAACATGAATGCTCCCAATCATAATCCAAATCATAGCGGGGTATCCGTCAATGGGACTGACTCACTCGAAGGATCCCAACGTCGCTGGAGGTTTGTCTAACCGACATCTGGTGCAAAAGTTTCAGCCAAAATTATGTAATTGGGTCGTAGTGGGCCCGAGTCTGGTCTGACCTAGTCAGACTGACTCAGCTCGACCCACCTTGGACTGGCCCAGTTTGGATCAACCAGGCTGGAACTGCTTTGTCCAACCCGCTGGGCGGCCCGGCCTGCTGATTCTGGCCCGACAGGCCTCGAGGGGCCGTAGAGGGCTGCGGGTGGCCCTGTGGCCGTAGAGGGTGCCGCGAGGGCGTGTGGTTGTGGGGCATCTTGAGTGGCGATGGCGGTTCGGTGTCGAGGCCATAGTCGAGCAGCAGGGAGGCAGTCCGGCCGTTGGGCGGTGGCCCGGCCGTAGGGCGGCGGTTCGGCCGCGCAGGGAGGTGGTTTGGCTGCGGGCTAGCGGTCTGGACGTGGCGCGCACCCCGTGCTCCGGCAGTGGGGTGACGCCGCCGCCGCGGGGCGCTGCGGAGCCGCGGTCAGCGCAGAGGCCGTGGGGCAGCGTCGTCACCAACGTCGTGGCCGGTGGTGGTGCAGGCCGCTGTTCTCATGCCCCAACTATAGATGGTTGTCGTCCTCCTCTATTACTATGAACACCAAATGATTTGCGAAAGGGTCAAGCCATGTTGGTTTGGCCCGTACCCTCTTCGTTAGGGTGGTAGCATTTGACTCATCAAGAATATGAACATGAATGTCAAATCCAATCCTCCCACAATGATTTTTCCCAAACCACAAATGAAATAGAAGGGGTGTACATGGGAAGTGATGAAAAAATAGAAATAAATGCCTACCACGTTCGCTTGATGACGTCAACAAGGTCACAAGGAAGAAGAAAAATCATTGGGAAAAGATGGATGTCGCTGTCATCAGTGTTTTCATTGATTGTCGGTTTATGCGTTGATGTTGATCCTTATACAGTGTTTGGAGAAGAAATCGTCAAAGGATATGAATTCTTCATTGGCATTCTTCGGTGGAGAGATTTTCTCCCAAAACTCCTCCTCTACCAATTCCACCAAAAAGAAATGATATTCCCAAAATAATGGATTATGTGATCTACTATGTTTGTTGTAATATAATTCAAATTGGGTTAATTAATCTCATTGGTTGGAACAATTATAGTGGTGCGTTGGATTAATTATTATAGAGGAGGGATGGAAAATTTAATATTGGAGGAGTTGAAGAGGCTATCCCACAGTTAATGAGGGAGTTGAGAGGTTTAGGCCTCAGGTGGTCCCTAGCAACATAACCTCTCATGGGAGGTTAGACTCGGATGGTCCCCACTTCTCAACTTCAACATGGAGGTTTTAACAATAAAAATAAAAATAAAATCCACACAACATTAATTTTATTTATTCATTCACGAAAAACACAAAAACTAACTTCCACCCTCGACCAACTACCGCTGAGGTGAATGTCTTCTTAAGAGAATACCTGCACCGGGAGTTCAACAGTTCCCTCAGATATCAATTCCATGCACCAGTTCAAATGCTTGAAAACCCTTCTCACATGTTTATAGAATGTATAGAAACAAAAGTTTAGAAATTCATTCCGGACACTCCGGTCCTCGGAATCACGCCCCGTCAATTTTCGCAGACTCAAAATATTCCAATCTATTTAAAAAAAGAATTTACATGGAAATTCCAGGTCTTTACAATAACCAACTATTTCACCTCATCACTAATATTCTAAGCAATCTAATAAAATTCATCAATAACATTTATTATATCAAATTATATTTATTTTAATATTTTTAATATCATTAATTTGATTATTCCATTAATTAAATAATTATTGTATAATAATTATTTCACCATTTTAGGTAATTATTTTATAAAAATAATTATAAATAAATTATCATGATATAGATAAAAATGTAACATTTCTATGTAATATTTATAGTAGATGATATCCCTTATATTACCCTATTTTAAAAAATATATCTTGTTAAAAATAAAAGTATGATAAAATTGATTATTCTTTGAATATAACAGATCATTTAATTATTAAGGCCAAAAAATATTCATCCAATAAATTTAGAACAAGTGATAGCATAATTTTATTACATTTATTATATTATTTGTACGCTTAATTACCAGATTTTCCCTAAATTGCAGTAATAAAAATTATCAAAGTTACTATTCATATTTTTAAAAAAATGAAAGATACATATTTAATAAATATGGTCTTTACAAATATAAATATTGAATCTAATTTTCGAAAATCAAAACCAGGAATTTTCCAAAATATATAAAAAATTAATTCTGTTGATAGATCATGAAGATGGGTTTTTTAAATGTAAAAACATCAAAAAGATGGAAATTGTTTTATCGATGTTTATTGGGAAATTAATTTAAATTACCACGATTGAACTAACTAATAAAATGTTGATATAATTAGATTTAAAAAATGTATAAAATATAATCTAACATTATAAATAAATCCGATGAAATTTCACTTTTCAATTTAAATATAGTATTTTTTTCCACAATTCATAAAATAATGAATCTTATAAAAAAATAACAAGAATTCAACAAAATTAAAATTTTATAAAATTATATCAAAGATGTCGTTTATTTTGGTATATTTAATTTTTAAATGTATCAAACCCATAATTTAAAATAATTCATCAATCTAAAGGTGTTAAACCCACTCTTTTTAAGAAAAAATCATTATTTATATTTAATATTGAATTATTTATTTTATCATTTATTGAAAAACCATAATATTAATGTTAAATATTATATTTAATATAATGTACTTATATTTTATTAATATTATTCCACAATATTAATTTTTTTTATAAAACCCACATATTCACATTTAAATTATTTTTTTACAAAAACATTTCCTTTTTAAAAAATTTTCTTATGTTCATTTAAAATTAATTGGTCAAATAAATTTTTGTAAACCATAATATCATAATTTAGTTAATCTTGTTCATAATTATCATTCTAATAGATTTTTTATAACTGTCTCTTTTAAATAATAATGATAATAAAATGATGTTTTGTAAAATATAGTGTGGTTTGTAATGAAAAGTATGATGGAGTTTCTTGTAGTAAAAACAGAAATTAGTGTAGTGTGTAAAAAATACATTTATGAAATTTTATGAATTTGAAAAAATGGTTAATAAATACATGGGGGGTTACCATTTTCATATTTATATTCATGTTTTGATATCATTTTTCTCATATTATACTTACATGAACATTGATATCTCCTTTGTATAGCCTTACAAAGAATCAGAGTAGACTATTTTTATGTTTCCTTTCCTAAAAAATGAAGAATGGTTTTATAGATGTTATTTTTAAGATGCGTTATAGTTATGGAGATCTATGTGGGAGATTATGTAGGACTATTATGAAAGAGTTTTTTATATTTCCATTTACATAAATATAATCGTCCTATACGATTCTATTGTAGATATTTCTGTATTATAAAGAATATTAATCAACTTATACGTTATATATATATATATATGAAATGTTTTGGTCAATATAGTTGGTACCAGAGAATGTTTTTGTTAATTATTTGAAATAAGGATGAGGAAATTTTAGTGGGAAACCTAAGGATAAATCTGTAATCCTAATGTTTTAGTAATGATCATTAATTAACATAGTTAAAAATTTGTTCTCACAAGAAGATGGTTTCTTTATTTAGATATCCTATAAATTATTTTTCATTATTATTAGGTTTCTCCCAATTATTATTATTTACCAAAATATGGTTTTTAGTTAATTAATGGAGCCAAAAGGATGAACATTAATGGGGAATATGATGAATAGTTGAATAAATTTCATCCAATTAAATTTAATATTGTTTGAAATAGAATGAAAAATATAATTTCTATGATCACACAACATTCTCAAGAGACAAATTATATTCAGAATCTAATTGAGAAAAAAAGAGACCAAAAACATGTTGAGTGGTTCTTGATGAAATGTCCACCTTATTTTAGAGGGTCTAGTGATCCACTAGTCACTGAGAAATTTTTTATCACCACTAAAATAATATTTTACATACTATAGTTTTTAGAACTTAAGTATATTAATATAGATGAAATTATTTGAAAGCATAAGGTAGATGAATAGTGTACTCTTATCAATAAATTTATGTTACATACAGAAATTGACCCTATAGAGTGGGATGAGTTTATTAGAATATTTAATTATTAGTATTTTTCGTGTATGATTCAAAAAAACTGTGGAATTAATACTATATTGGCCCGGACCTCTCTACTCCATTACTTTGTGAAAAATCTATGTTAGTGGTGTTTTGGAAGGTCAATGTGACTTCGAGGGTGTGTTTGGGTGGACTATTAAGGAATACTAAAGGTCAATAACATTTCCATGGGAGGCACACAGTTTGTCTAAACCGTGCGGCTAAACCATGTGAGGTTGGTCTTGGAGGTAGTGGCTAATGCATGGCTAGAACACAGTTTTCCTAACTATGTGGACTAATTGTACAAAGAGTGTATAACACGACATTAGTGACTGCACGATTAGTGCATTGTATGTCTAACTATGCGAGGAAACCGTGCAGGCACTTAAATTAGATCCTAAAATTGTGGATCTCATCCATTTCACTTCTAACTTGCTCGTTTAAGCTTTTAAGTATCCCTAACTCAAGATTGCCATTCCTTGAAGGTAGGGGAACCTCTCCCAAGTATTTTTTATGTGATCGAAAGGCTTCTATTGGGGAATAAAAGCCATTTTTTTGAGGTACGTGATCATTCTTGTTTGGTTCTTAGATCTACTTAGATCTACACATCCTCTTCTCTCAGTTTCATAGATCTATGCCCGTTATGGGTCGCTCTAAGTATGTGGATACCAAATATGATGAGTTTGGTCTTGATCATTCTAGGAGAAGAGATCTAAGGTGGATTTTAGAGAATCAACCCATCTTTCTTGTGTGTTCTTCGTTTGTTGGAGTTTTCATCAAAATCCAATGAGGTGGGGGATTCGTTGATTCACTTTCTTTTATGTGCAACAATATTGTTAGCATGTTTAATACCACTGGATGAAAATGGAATTTACCTAATAAATATTTTGAACCGAATAAAGAAATTTTATCGATTGTATGTTATTGCCTCTTGTTTTTCTAGATCGTGTGACATATATGCTTACTTTGCTTAGTTATTTTCCTCGATTGAAATCGGTAAAGAATGTAAACCAGGACTAATTGATTTTGTTTGTTTAAAGATAAAAGGGCATGTGAACGAATCTAGTTCTTGTTGTAATTTTATGATAATCAAATTGGCAAAGTAAACATGTTTAATCTTCTGGAATAGCTTACTAGAGAGGTTTTCAGATGTTGGAACAAACGGTTTATAAATTTTTTAATTCAATATGGTTTAAATATTTGATTGGTTGATAATTCCTTGAAGGGTTCGGAGTTACCCTCTTGATTGTTAATAGGAAAAGAGCCCAATTGATGTGATGTTTTCATTCCTGATGCTTGTGTTGTGATGTGATCCCGGATGGTTGTGTTGATATGTGGGGGCATAAATGCCTTTTGGTTGTGGCAGAAGATGACACCTAGAGTGGAAAGATGCATCAGTTTATTCATGTGGGTGTCTAGGAGGACCTCAGGGATGATGGAATGGTGGGATGTGATTGTTGGATGCTTGCTGTTTCTTTTGGTTGATTTTATACATTAATTTTTCCCACTGATCAAGGTAGCTGGTCTTCCTTACCCTTCTTCGGAAATAGGCGAAGATGGGCGGGGTATGCCACATGTTTTCCGTGTTTATCTTCTCGATGGAGGATGGGTCTACACTCTTGCTATAGGCGGCAAAGGCTCGATGGGTATTATATCTACTCACCATGTTGATCCCCTTGTGTTAGTAGCACAAAATGATTTTCTATAATGCATGGGAATATGTGAAAGTGTTTATATAATAAATGTTTGATTAAATGGTGTTAACCAATGGGGATGGAGTTGCTACAACATAATGATGAGGTTGTAATTTTGAATGAACTATTGACTTTGGGTGTGATGATAATGAAACGTAATGTGGAATTGGTCATGTTTAATTAATGTTTAAAGATTTAATTAACATATAGTGGAACTGACAAAAATGTAATGAAGTAATCTAATAAATATCTTTAAATGGTTGTGTGCTTATAGGATACTGAGTCTTAGAAGTGGAAGCCCGGAGTCCGAGAGACGTTAGCTACCGTTGTGTCTAAGACTAGGTTCTGCCTATAGCGTGGTTGTGAGATATAGTATATTCTTTACTTTTTGTGTTTCTATACACTACTTCACCCTGTCATTAAGGGATACTATCACCCAGGGATTCTAAGCCCTGGGGGTGTTTTCCCCAACATTCCAGTGGGAGGATGAATGGTTGACTACCCCCTTTGGCATCTCTCTCTTCTCTAGGTATATACTTCTGTCGTTAGGGATAGCAGTTAGTTTTCCCCATATATGTGTGTAGAGGGCTGTAATGGCTTGTGGTTATTCACACACATATATTCTGGATATAGTATCCTATGGACTACTATAGGCGTAATGGGTCTAGGTTGTGATGGCTTGAAGATCCTTACTCAGTGTATGGGTTGTGATGGCTTGAGGTATAATACCCAACATATGATACGTGTTATGCGAGCTGTGTCAGCTCCCGGAAACTACTTGGTTACTTTGGTTGTGAGGACGGTGTGGTGTTTCTCCCAGGTGTCTGTGGACAAGCCTATTTGGAGAGAGATTCTTAGGACGTGCGACATTGGGTAAAAGTGGAAAACTAGTGGGGAGGTAGTATCAGGGTACCCTTGATATTATTTATTATATGATATATTCTTGTAGGTGTTACATGGAGAGTGTAGCCATGGTGAGGTTGGGAACTTAGTATACCTGTTTAGGTGACGAGTTAGTTTCAGTTGGTGTTCACTGTGCTTTAGCATGCTTTCTTTACTATGAACCAGAGGCATCAGGGAGGATCCTACTGAGAATACTGTTATACTCATTCTACGTGTATATAAAATATTTTTCAGGTCACTTGAAGTAGGTTGGAGATCAAGCTGGTTTCTACTAGGTTGGGGTTGTAGGAGCTGTTCGGGTCTGTGGATGCTGCTGTTTTTATATTCTTTTCGGTACATGTAGTTTTCCCCTTTCAGTTGCAGTATTTTTTCATTGAATTTCATATGTGTACTTGGAATTTCATTTATATTTCAGTCGGAGTTGGAGTTGATTGGTGTCAATATTATCTCTCTCTTCCACATGTGTTCTCTTAGAGGGTAATTCCTCCCATTTGTTTGTTAATTATACCCTCGGTGCTAGTTTCCAAACTGAGCCCTACTGGAGGTGGGACTCAGGGGTCATTATCTCCCCTTTCAAAACTCCGACCTAGGAGGGGTACACTTTCTGGGGAGGGGGTCATGACAAAGTGGTATCAGAGGTCTGGATGAGGGATAGGATGGAGTTTGGAGTTAGGCATAGGTGAGGATGAATGGGTTGGTAGGAAAAATGTGTCATTCATGTTTATCAAGTGAGGTAATCCCTGGAGACCGGCTAAGACAAAAGAATTAAGTGCCCCCTATGATCTTATGTATAGACCTTTATGTTTAAAATGGCTACTAATCAAGTTGATACTAGTAGTATGGTAGATACCAAGGAATGGATCAGGAATCATTTTTCTATGTGATAGTTTTTGAATGGTTAGACCTTGGGATAGGTTAACCTAAAATGAATAAAAAAACAATTAATTAATTAATGTTGAGTCTTCCATATTCCAGGTTTAGGAGCTCTAACAGTTTGTTATTTTATAGGTATGGCTCTAGGTCGATGTCCTCGTCAAGTTTGTGCAGAAAATGTCCAGAAGTCTATTCCAGCAGATCGCCACAGTGTAGAGGTTGATGATGACGAAACTTAGAGGAAGACATTCCGAGAGTTAAAGTGCCAGAGTCTCTAGAAGTACGAGGGCTCCGTTTCAGATGCATTCATGGAAGACTGGTTGGAGGAGGTCGAGATAGGCTTCAGGTTGATCTGTGATCAGAAGAAGCACTAGGTGTCCTTAGGTGTGACAATGCTATGTGGAGCAGTGAGGCAGTGGTGGTTCTTGTTCCTCGGGGATTGCGAAGATTCAGCGATCTCATGGGAGGATTTCCGAGACAGGTTTAGAGTCGAGTTTCTTTCTTTTACAGTAAAGGCATCCATTCAACATGAGCTTCTTACCCTTCGACAAGGGAGCTTCAGTGATTGAGAGTTTTGAATCCTTTTCAGCAACCTCTTTCGATATTCTTATGATCTTTTACCAGATGAGGAGGCAAGGGTGAGGCATTTTGAGGAGTCTTTTCATCCAGAGATCCAACGCCAGGTCACCCCATTTATGATGAGAACATATCTTGAGGTGCTGGAGAGGGAATAGGTTGTCAAGAGGACATTTTCTAGGACCGGATCATCATGAGAGGGAATCAGAATGATTCCTCATGAAGTAGAGCTGTGGTTAGTGGTCCCCAGTTTTCAGGGCAGAAGAGTATCCATTGAGCCGGGGGTAAGTTCCAGCCCTTCAAATCTCGTTTATCTAGAGGCAACGAATCTCAGGCATATTCCAAGAGATCATGTTCTTGTTTTTCTTGTGGTGGCCATGGCCATCAGCATCAGGAGTGACCAACCATTCATAGAAGTCATCGTGCACCAGGTGTTATGCTTCACCTTCCTCCATTGAGGCAGTTACAGCCGAGGTAGCAGCAACCAGTTGCACCCGCTATAGATCAGCCGAGGGTAGATGGGGTAGTCAGAGGAAAGCCCCATGATGCTCCCCATCCCCAGAGAGCAGAGCGCGGTCATGGTGGTGGTCATCATCAGGGTCATAGAGGTTGTGGAGGAGGTCATGGTCGGCTTCATGCTCTAGCGTTGCCATAATCAGGCGAGCCAGATGTCATTCGAGGTACCCTTTTCTTGTTTTCTAACATGGTGTATACCTTTTTTGACTCAGGAGTTACACCCTCCTTCATGTCACCAACCCTTGTCCATGATTTGGGACTTGAGGTTGAGAGGCTTCCAGTTCCCTTGGCGTTGACTATGCCAGTGGGAGGTCAAGCTGACTTGTTTGAAATATGAAGAGACTGTGAGCTAGTGTTGGGGAAACACCACTCTTGGGGAGATTTCCTATGTTTACGAATACAACCATATGATGTCATCCTCAGAATGGATTGGTTGTATTCGGTGAAGGCTATTGTGGATTTCTTCAAGGAAGAAGGTCTTCTTCAATTTTGCTGGTGGAGAGCAAGTGGTATTTGTTGGAGAGGGAGATCCACAGATGGGTCATAGGCATGTTCCATCGTTATTGTCCATGAAGGTTGAGATAATGCTGAGTTCATCAGAGGTTCAGTAGTTGGCGTTTCATTGTGTCATAAAGGAGTACCGGGGTGTCTTTCCAGAAGAGGTTGTAGCATTACCCCATTGAACAGAGATCAAGTTCGGGATCTAACTATAGCCAGGATCTTCTCTTATTTCTATGTCTCTATATAGGATGTCCCCTTCTGAGTTACTAGAGCTGTGTATACAGATTGGTGGTCTGTTATAGTGTGGTTTTGTTCGGCCAAGTCTGTCACTATGGGGGGAACCGGTTTTGTTTTTGATGAAGGTCGATGATAGTTTGTGGTTGTGTGTCGATTATCATCACTTAAATAAAGTGATAATAAAGAATCTCAATCCTCTACCACGAATTGATGACTTATTCGATCAAAAAAAGGGTGAAAGTTGTTTCTCAAAGATCTACTTGCAGTCAGGATATCATAAGATGTGTGTGAAGGATGTGGATATTCTGAAGACTTCATTCTGTTGACATCATGGGAATTATGAGTTCGTTGTACTGCCGTTTGGCATGAAAAATTCTCTAGCTGTATTGATGGGATTGATGAATGTTGTGTCCCGTGAGATCCTAGACAAGTTCATGGTAGTTTTCATCGATGACATCTTTGTGTACTGCACATCTGAAGAGGTGCATGTTGAGCATCTACGAGCAATCTTGGTACTTATTCGTCGACATCAGTTGATCGGGAAGTTGTTGAAGTGTGAGTTTCGGGCTCAAGAAGTCCGTTTCATGGGCCATGTTGTGTCACAATAGGGAGTAGCTATGGATCCATCGACGATAGAAGTATTTCTGTCTTGAGTGGCCCCCAAGACAGTTTTAGAGGTGATAAGTTTCCTTGGTCTCGTAGGCTACTACCAGATGTTCATAGCCAATTTCTCATGAGTTGAAACTCCTCTGATATCTTTGACCAGGAAAGATCAGGCATTCTTATAGACCGATCAGTGTCAGACAGCTTTCGAGTATCTAAAGGAGAATTTAGTAAGTTCTCCAGTCCTTTGTCTTCCAGCGGAGGGAGTTGAGTTTGTTGTTTTCTGCGATGCTTCACATTTGGGGTTAGGATGTGTCCTCATGTAGTAGAGGTCAGTTGTTTTTATGGGTCTCGTCAGTTGCGTCCCCATGAACACAACTATTCCACCCATGATCTTTAGTTGGTAGTCGTGGTGTTTTCTCTGATGTTGTGGAGACATTACCTCATTGATGGGCACATTGTGATTTTCACTGATCATAATAGTTTGAGGTATGTTTTCTCCCACTGTGACATGAAATTACAACAACATTAGTGGATGGAGTTCTTACAGTAATACGACTTCAAAATATCACATAGACCTTGAAAAGGGAATGTTGTAGCTGTTGTGCTGAGCCAAAAGTCATGTAACGATGATGTGGGTGAATCCGGTGATTCTTGGAGAGTAATGGATGAAATATCAGCACTACATCTTGATATGGGAGAATATGGGGGAAGATTATATCTTTTTCAGATGATGGTATAGTAATCTCTGATGCAGAATGTAGAAGAGTCCCAGTTGGGAGATCTGGAGGTGGAGGTCTAGAGAGACCGAGTTGTTTGTGGTGAGGCCCCTAATTTTTTGACTGAAGAGGAACAACAAAGAGTGTTGTATCACAGAAGTATTTTTGTTCCATTGATGACGCATGATACAGTCCTCAGAGAGTTCCATAGTACACATTTAGTTGTACATCCTGGCATGACAAAGATGTACCGATCCTTCAGGAACCAGTTTTGGTGGCCTGGGCTGAAGTGTGTGGTTGCAGAGTTTGTGTTTTGATGTTTTGTCTTCCAGAAGGGGGAGGCTGAACACCGTGTTCCTGGTGGTCTTCTCCATCCATTAGAGATTCCTCAGTGGAAGTGGGAGGACATCTCAATGGACTTTTTTACTGGTTTACCTTGAGCTTCGGGTGTACTTGAATCTCATTGGGTGGTAGTCGATCGTTTAACAAAATCCTCCCACTTTATAAAAATCAAAGAGTCAAGATCACTGAATTTTTTTTCAAGGTACTATCTAGAGGATGTGGTGAGACTTCATGGAATCCTTAGGATGATCATTTCATATCGAGATCCTCATTTCCCCAATAGGGTGTGGGGAGGTCTCCAACATGCTTTCGGTTCTCAACTATGCCTTAGCGCTACTTTTCATCCCCAAACGGATGGTTAGATAGAGAAAACCATGTAGACTATTGAAGGCATGCTATACTCTTGTGTTATGGATTTTGGAGGATCATGGAAGAGGCACTTACCCTTGGTGGAGTTGTCTTACAATAACAGTTTTCACTCCACCATCGGTATGTCGCCATTTGATACCTTGTATGGCCGGCCTTTCCGTTCTCCGTTGTGCTGGACTGGGGTCAGAGAGTCAATAATTCATGGACTAGAACTAGTGCAAAATACAATAGAAATGGTTCAGGTGATTTTTGAGAGGATGATTATAGTGCAAGAACATTAGTAGTCATATTCCAATTGAATAAAAAAAACCCTTAGAGTTTAATGTTAGGGATCATGTGTTTCTGAAGGTGAATCCCCGTCATGGGCAGCTAAGGTTTGGCCGTGGAAGCAAGCTTTATCTCCGGTTTGTTGGGAATTTCGAGGTATTATCTCATGTTGGAGCTGTGGCGTATCGAGTAGAACTTCCCCCTCAGATGAGTCAGATACATGATGTTTTCCATGTAACACAGCTCCGTCATTATCTTCATGACGACTCTCACATCATCGATTGGGGAGAGATCGATGTTGATGATAATGCAACCTTTGATGAGGGACCTATGGAAATCCAAGACCGCAAGGATAAGGTGTTGTGCAGGAGTTATATTCCTTTAGTTCGTGACTTGAGGCGACACGGTGGCTTGGAGGAGAGTACTTGGGAACGTGAGTCACATATACGTGCTTAGTACCCATATTTGTTTGATGTTTGACTCTCTTCTTGTATCGTTATAGCTTATGTGGTTATGAAGAATTCATGTTTATGAGATGGATCCCTTTGTTTCTTTTGTGGATTTATCTCTTTTGAGAGGTATCTCGAGGGGTGGTTGTTCAGACCCTATTTCGTTTTCACATTAGGAGGGTGTTGGATTCTTTAGGACAAGAATATTTTGAGATGTATATGATATAATGGCCCGGACCTCTCCAGTCCATTACACTGTGAAAATGCGGTGTTAGAGATGTTCTGGATGGTCAAGGTGACTTGGTGATGCATTTGGGTGGACATTTAAGGAAGACTACAGGGCAATAACTTTTGCATGGGTGGCACATGGTTTGTCTAAACTGTGCGGCCAAACCGTGTGAGGTTAGTCTTGGAGGCAGTGGCTAACGCACAGTTGGCACACAATTTGTCTAACCATGCGGCCTAACCGTGTGAGGAGTGTTTTACGAGGCAGTTGCGATCGCACGGTTAGCGAACGATTTGTCTAACTGTGTGATAAAACCGTGTGAGAAATCCATGCAGGCACATAAATTAGATCCTTAAATTTTGGATCTCAACCGTTTCACCTCTAACATGCTCCTTTAAGCTCTTAAAAGGCCATAACTCGGGATTACCCTTCCTTGAAGGTAGGTGATCCTCTCCCAAGTGTTTTGGAGGTGATATGAAGGCTTATATTGGCGAATCGAAGCCAGTTTCTTGAGGTACATGATCGTTCTTGTATGGTTCTTAGATCTACTTAGATCCACTCCTCCTCTTCTCCCAGTTTCATAAATCTATGCCCGTTTTGGGTAGATCTATGTGTGTGGATTCAAAATATGATGAGTTTGGTCTTGATTTTTCAAGAAGAATATATCTAAAGAGGATTCTGGAGAATCTACCCAGCATTCTTGTGCATTCTTCATTTGTTGGAGTTTTCTTCAGAAACCCTTGTGGTAGGGGATTCATTGCTTTTCATTCTTTTATTTGCAGCTGTATTGTTAGCATCTTTAATCCCACTGGATGTCAATGGAATTGACTTAATAAATATTTTTAACCGGATAAATATATTAAATAGATCGTATGTAATTGGATCTTGTTTTTCTAAATACTGTGATATCTATGTCTGCTATGATTAGCTGTTGTCCTTGATGGAAATCGGAAATGAACGTAAACCAGGACTAATTAATATTTGTTTGGATAATGATAAAGAGGCATGTGAATGAATCTAGTTCTTGTTGTAATTTGATGTTAATCAAATTCTCATAGTAAGCATGTTTAATGTTTTGTGATAGCTTACTAGTGAGGTTTTCCGATGTTGGAACAAACTATTTATAAATATGTTTATTCATGATGTTTTAAAGATTTGATTGTTTGATAATTCATTGAAAGGTTCTAAGTTACCCTATTGATTGTTAAAGGTCCAGGAGCCCAATTGATGTGATGTTTGTGTTCCTACTTCTTGTGTTGTGATGTGATCCTGGATGGTAATTGTGATATGTGGGGGCATAGAGGTCTTAAGTTTGTGGCAGTGGATGACTCCTAGAGTAGGGAGATGCATCGTTTTATTCATGTGGATGTCAGGAAGGACACTAGGGATGATGGAATGGGTTGGATGTGATTGTTGGATGCTTACCGTTTCATTCAGTTGATTGTATACATTACTTTTCTTCACTGCTCAAGGAAGTTGGTCTTGCTTACCCTTCTTCCGAAAGAGGAAAAGACACGTGGGGTATGCCATGTTCTTTCCATGTTTATCTTCTCTAGGGAGGATGGGTCTACATTATTGCTATAGGTGGAAAAGACTCGACAGGTAGTACATCTACTCACCGTGTTGAGCCCCTTGTGTTAGTAGCACAGAATGCTTTTCTAGAATCCCTGGGAATATGGTAAACTGTTTACGTAATAAATTTTTCATTAAATTATGTTAACCCATGGGGATGGTGTTTCTGGAACATAATGATGAGGTTCTAATTTTTAAGGAACAATTGACTTTGGGTGTGATGCTAATGAATCATAATGGTGAATTATTTATGGTTAATTAATGTTTAAAGAATTAATTAATGTATAATGGAACTGAAAAACAAGGGAATGATGTAATCTAATAAATCTCTTTAAATGGTGGTGTTCTTATAGGATACCATGTCTTAGAAGTGGAAGCCCGGAGTTCGAGAGACGTTAGCTGCAGTTGTGTCTATGACTAGGTTATTCCCATAGTGTGGTTGTGATATATAGTATATTCTGTACATTTTGTGTTTCTATATGCTAATATACCCTGTTAGTAAAAGAAACTGACACCCTGGGCATTTTGAGCCCATGGGGGGTGTTTTCTCCAACATTCTGGTGGGTGGATGAATGGCTGACTACCCCCTTTGGCCCTGCTCTCTTCTCTTGGTAGATACTTGTGCCGTTAGGCACAACGGTTAGTTTTCCCTATATATGTGTGTAGAGGGGTGTAATGGATTGTGGTTAGTCACACGCATATATTATAGATATATTATCCTATGGACTACTATAGGCATAATGTCTATAGGCTATGATGACTTGAGGATCCTTACACGGTGTATGGGCTGTAATGGCTTGAGGTATAAAAACAGACGTATGATACACATTATGCGAGATGTGGTGTCCCCCAAAAACTACCTGGTTACCTTTGGTTGTGAGGATGGTGTGGTGCTTCGCCCAACTATCTTCAGGAAATACTTTGTGGTGTATAAGGTGCATATTGTGGTGCTTCGCCCAGGTGTCTGTTGGAAAGCCTTTTTGGAGAGAGATGTCGGGACGTGTGATGTTGGGGAAAAGAAGAAAACCAGTGGGGAAGTAGTAGCGGGGTACCCTTGATATTCATTATTATATGATATATTCATGTATGAGTTACTTAGTGAGAGTATCCATAGTGAGGTTGGGAACATAGTTTACCAGTTCAGGTGACGAGTTAGTTTCACTTGTAGTTCATTGTGCTTTAGTATGCTTTCTTTACTTTACATGAGATGCTTCAGGGAGGATCCCACTGAGTATACTGTTATTATCACCCTATGTATATATAAACTATTTTTCAGGTCACATGGATCAGGTTGGAGATCAAGCTGTTTTCTACTAGCTTGGGGTTGCATGAGCTGTTCGGGATTGTGGTTGATGCAGTTTTTACTTTCTTTTTGGTACTTGCAGTTATTCCCTTTCAGTTGTTGTACTTTTACATGGCATTTCATATGTGTACTTGGGTTTTCATTTATATTTTAGTGTGACTTGGAGTTGACTAGTTCCTATCTTATCTCTCTCTTCTGCATGTTTTCTCTTATAGGGTAATGCCTCCCATTTGAGTGTTTATTATACCCTCGGTGTTAGTCGCCAACCCAAGGAATACTGGAGGCGGGACTCAGAGGTCATTATCTCCATTTTCAAATTGCCGACCCAGGAGGGGTAAACTTTGTGGGGAGGGGGTCATGAAAAAAACATTTAGATGAAACATGATGATGATGAATCTATAGGTACCAATGTTGATAGTTTCAAACGACATTAAAGTTACACTTATAGTATTATCATTCAACCTTAATATAAGATTTTTCAATTATTTTGTGGATTAAAAAAATGTGTATATTGGTATTTTGGTATAAGTTACTTCATTTTATAGGATGAAATCAGTCAATGTGTTATCATTGTGGATATATAGAATGGATTTACCCATTAATATCCTGATTTTGAGTGAAAAAATGTAACTAAAATGAAATTATAAAAACCAAGGGGAGAAAGAGGGGAAATTTCTATTATGCTCAAAATGTGCTAGGAATCAGGGGGAAATTGACATATAGGAATTGATATATTATTATTTTATGGAAAGGAAGGTAATTGGAAAATCAAGTATCGAAGTAATGGGTATTTAGATATTGATGAAAATAGATATAAAACTCCATAGAATATACTAAATACACTCTAGTGTTTTAAATTCAAGGAGTATGGGAATAATTCGAACCAGTCCCCAAATCAATTTTTCAAATAATATGATTGATGCACATAATCTAATAAGCCTAGAGATGATGATAAATCACATGTGATCACAATTTATTACTAGGGTTCTGATGACGATGTTGTGAAATTAACACTTACTATCCACTCATGAACTGCTAATGTCTTATTTTATTTTTGTTCTACTGACTATTTTATATATAAATAATTTTCTATGGGTATCATAATAACACCTTAAAAATAAAATTTTTAGTTAGTAGTAAAAATCCCAAATTCTATGTTGAATAAATCACAAGTCTTTGATTCTTCTCTCATTGATGTTTCTGGGAATATGCTTCCTACAAATCATTTTATTATTCCTTGAGTTGAATCCAATGTTGTTTTTTCCATGGATTGGATTTATTTTCATAAATCCCGCTTCAATAGTTTGAGAGGGGAAGTTACAATTCATATTCAAAAAAACTATGATATTTTACCAATGTAATGAAAAAATGATATTTTAATTGGAATTAAATCCTTCATATGTGTCATGAATCTTATTAAAAGACATTTTTTTATCTCAAATGTATGGGGGGAAACTTATCATCGAAGATATTCCGAATACGGTGGAGTTTAGTGATTTCATTCAAATATAATTTACCAGTATTCCACTAAATAGTGAAGGTGTGTTTTGAATTAAACTCATACTTGGGGATAAAAATATTTCCACGACTCCATATAAAATGGACACAATTGAGTGTCAATAATTGAAGAAGAAACTACATGAGAATCTTGATAAAGGATTTATTTTTCCATGTGTGTCACCTTAGGATTCACCTATTTTATATTTTAAGTTGAAAGATTGATTAATGTGACTCTACATTGCTTATCAAGAATTTAACAATATCAAAATCAAGAACAAGTACCAACTACCCCATATTGATGACTTGTTTGATCAACATCATGGAGATCAACCATTTGAAATGATTTGATTCCATTATAGATATCATAAATTAATTTCTTAGAAGTAGAATATACCCAAGACCATATTCTATATAAGTTATAGAAACTATGAATTTATAGTGATTCTATATGGTCATAATAATTCTCTCTCTATCTATATGGATTGAATGAATAGAAACATTAGATAATATCTTGATTAGTCGGAGGCATTATTCATCCATGAAATTATTATATATTCAATGTGAATGTAAGAGCATGAATATCACTTAATAATAGTGATGATGCCTTTGAGGAAGAAGAATATTTATGTAAACTTTTTCATGTGTGAATTTTAACATAAAAACGATTCATTTTTGGTTCATATAATCCCATGTGAGGGTATATAAGTAGAACCTTAAAATATATAAGTTACTGAACACTATACTATAAGTTCCACTACTACCGCGATTAGTCATTTTCTTTGATAGGATGGATATTATCAGTGCATTGTGTATGTACATTTCATGGTTATCTAATCCACTAACCATGATAACCTAATTGGGATCCAAGTTCCTATGGATGGAAGATTGTGAGGAATGTCTTATGGAATTAAAGAAAAGGCTAGTTAGTGCACCGATGATTAAGCTACAATAGTGTGGATAATAGTTTCTAATCTATAGTAATCCACCAAAGAATGTATCATAATGTTTCCTCATATTGAATTGAATGGTTATAGAGTATGACATTGGAAAATTGAAATTCCATGAGAAAAAATTTCCACCTCAGGATTTGTATATATCCCTTGTGTTTGTTTTCATTAAATATATGGAGGCACTGTCTATATGGAGAAAGGTTCCATATATATACAAAACACATAAATTGAAATCAAATTTTTACTAAAAAAAGAGTTAAACATAGTCTAAAAAAGATAGTTTGGGATGATTAATGATTATGACTGCAAAATACCTTACCATCCCCAGGAAGGAAAATATGGTGAATGATGTTCGAAGTCGAAAAAATCGTGATAGGTTATCAATGATGAATATCCCAAAAATATTTGATGTTTTTTGACATGTAAATTATTATTCTTAAAATCTAGAAGGGGATAAATCTCAACATTCTCTAACTAATATTCAACCATATATCCTTGGGAATATTAAAGAGGCATATAATGAAGTTGTAGATCTAAAAAACATTGCGAGAAATGTTACTGAGTTTAACCATGATCGTAATGGAATAATAAGGTACATATTCTATGAATGCATCCCTTTGATAATATATTTTAATAAGGAACTATTAGATGATGCTCATATTTCTTTATTCTCCATTCATCATGGATGTATGAAGATTTTTAGGGATTTGAAAGAGTATTGTTGGTGGGATGGAATGATGAGTGATATAGTAGTGTATATTTATCAGTTCTTGGTATAACAACAAGTTATAGTTGAGAGATAGAAGTCAAAGGGGATATAAAAACCATTTCTCATACTAGAATAGAAATAGTAAAATATCACCAAGTATTTTGTCACCAGACTCCCCAATACATTTAAAGGGATTAATACAAAATGGGATTTAGTCAAACACCTTATGAAGATATCAGACATTATATATTCATTAGAGATTGTTTAATTCTTGATCAACTTACTGATTTATACTTTATGGAACTGGTAAGATTTCATGGTGTACCACTATTGTTTTTTTTTTATCAGGAAGCATTCGTTACCTTGAAATTTTCAAGAATTATATAGTAGGACTTGGATACATAGTTATGTTTTGTATCTACTTATAATCCTCAGATAGATTTTATATCTTATAAAACCATAGTAACTCTAGAGAAAATTAAGATAGATTTATCTATTTTTTTCAATGGTTATTGGCATCAACACCTTCCTTTTGGTGAATGTTTCATACAATAATATTTTTCACTAAAGAATTTTGAGGGATCCTTATGAATCCATATATTTTAAGAAGTTCATAACTCCAATGTGTTGCATTAAAGATATAGAAATAATTATTTATGTACATGATGTACTGGTGGAAATGGATGGCAAGGTTAGATACATTCAAAAAGACATAACAGAATCTCAAAGTAATAAATATTTATAAAAACAATCTTTAGAATGATCTAGAGTTTGATGTTCGTGAAAAGGAATTACTATGAATATCACCAAGGAAGATGTTTATGATATTTATTAATTAGGGAAAACAAATCACATCAATATTTTTTAAAATATTGATCGTATCGACACAATAGCTTATCAACCGGAACATCCAACGAATCTATCCCAAGTTCATTATGTGATCCATGTATCACTCTTAAGGATGTAAATAACTGATCCATAACAAAAAAAGAACTTATAGGTCTTACCATTGGTCAATGATATTTATTATGGGGAATAAACTATAGAGATTATATATTGCAGATATTACATGTTATGGAACAAGGACTCTCACGTGGTCAATGTTTTGTGGAGAAACCTCCAATTTGGGAAAGGTTCTTAGGAATTCCAGGTTATAATGAGGATGAATTATCCCCCATTGTTTTTTTGGAATGATGAAAATTTTATTGTGGAGTTATTTTAAGGGTGTAAAATTTTACACCAAATGATTTTATGAAATATTTTTTTCCAAATAAATGCAATTTCATTGATAGTCATCTTTTCTTGTAACAATGTGTTTAGAAGAACCACAATATATAGTTAAAATTTTATTATCACGTAGTTTATGGATTATAGGTTTTGAATATTCAAAAATAAAATATGAAAATTTATTATTTTCACATTTATAAAACAAATTTATTAGTTTTAAATTAATTAGAAATTCGAATAAAATTTATTTGAAAATAAAGGAGTTGTTTTTCTTGAAAAAAAATTTTATTTCATAAATGTATTTTTATCCTAAAAATTATATTGATCAATAATTTTAATTTTAGTAATTAAATATAAATATTATATATTTATTCAATGTTTTAACATTTATAAATTTTTTATAAATATTAAAATAAGAAATAAATTTTATGCATAAAAATTTATGTTTCTAAAATGATTTTTTAACTTATTTCATTCATTTGAATTGAAATTTATTTATACTCAATATAGGTACTGAATTATTTAATAGTATTTTCATATTTTTATTTTTTACAAATTTCCTAAACACGCTTTATTTTTTTTCAATATAAATAATAACCATTTTTTTGGATGGGAATTATAATGGATTTAATATTTGTATATGAAATTATTAAAATTATTATTATTTTGAAATTATAATATCATTTATTCCATCATTCCATTCAATCCTTTGAGAAATTAGAACGTTTCTCGTGTGTATGTGTGGAGTACCACCTCCACGCAGCGATGCGATTCATTTTTCTTTTATATTTTACATGGATGGTAATAAGGATGAATTAGATCAATATATAGGATATATAATATACATTAATGATATTTCAAATTTTAATTAATATTTTACTTTCTTTCAATCTACCCATTCAAAAATGAAGGCAATAATCATGTGTACATATGACTTAGCATCTCCTGTAATGGTGTAATTCAAATGTCTATCTATAACTTTTATAAATAAAAATAAATATATACAAGGAATAAATGTTATATTTATACCATGATTAATATTAGAGAGATTATGGATCTCTTACCAAATTACAAGGTTTGAAACTTCCAACCCAAAAATATAATGAAAAACAAAGAAATTATCACACAGAATATTGATTATAATAAGAATTGTTAAAAAAAAAGTGATAAATCGAAAAACATACATCATATATGTAACTCCCTGACCCAATTTACCCAGAGTCGGTGCATTATTACATAACATTGGCATGATCAGAAAAAAGATCAAATCTCGAAAGACCGATTAGTTTAGTAGCCTTGAAATAACTAGATAAATTCATAATGTTCACATTGCATCATAAAGTGAAAACTACTACAAAAACGCCTTGTCTTAATATCCCCTCATATTATCCCTGCAGGTCATTCATAAATTACTTCTTCACATCCTGGGAAAATAAAACATTGAAAGAGGTGAGCTCAGATGCTTAGTAAGGATAACAATATAGCAGAAACATTCATAAATATACATAAACAATTAAGGAAATGTATAGATGAAACAAATACCTTTTAAACATGAACGTCAGCATAATATGAAAAGGTTAAAATGAATTAATTCCATTTACTTATTCACATGGATATTCTACTAGTCGAATAATCACATGCAATATCGATAACCACTTTCATAATGTTGGAATGCCTAATGCCAGACTATCATAACCACATAGCCAAGGCCCCGTGCCAAGACTACAAATAAGATTTTGTCAAGGCCTTGTTCCAAGACACTAGTTTGTCTCATGAGACCTACCGATGCATCGAGGAGCTATAATGGGCACCACCCGTCACTTATTATGTCCAATGCATTCCTCATATGAACTAGTTTAAAAATAATATAAACATTCGTATTAAAACTATAATACGAAATGTCAATACATTATTCATAAACCATGAATGGTATAAAAATAACACATCCACAATCAAACATATCACAAAACCATAAATACAATTTTGAAGTTTTTTATTATAATAAATCAACTCCAAATAAACATAAAATCCATCAAAGGATGTTGACATAGTTGAAATCCAAACTTTTGTTAGAGAAATATCACTTTCTATTTTGAAATAATTTAAGAGTCATATATTTATAAAATAAAACATTTTCTTTGAAAATATTCTTATAAGCTTGTAAGGGAAGCTTCAACAATTTTATAACGGCGGAAAATAGACTCACCCGCCGTATAAGTTAAAAAAAGACATTCTTACCTTAATTCTGTCGAAAAGGTTAAAAAGGACCTTGTTTGGAAAATGATAGTAATATTCCTTTATAAACCTCTTATAAAAAGTCAAACAAGGGTATAAATGACTTTACCCCATATTCTAGTAAATAGTAAAAATGTTTTGAAATACATTTTTAATAAACATGGATGTGGATGATAAAGAAGTCCCAGTAGAATATTACGTATAAACAACCTTGAATAATGAAGAGATTGCGAAATAAACCCTTAACATGTAATTTTTCTTAGTTGATGGTATGTTAACCGCCTGTATAATAGTTAAAAAATTGTTATTAAATTATACAAGAACCATATACATAATTATGATATCATATATGTTTTTTTACATTAATTTGTTAATAATATCTTAGTATTATCATTATTTCGGGTGTTAACAAACTAATTTTCTTTTATATGTTTTGTTACATAAGTCATGTTTGTTATGGATAGGTAGTACCTTATTTATATCCAGAATGATATGAAGTTCTTAAAAATTACATTTAATCATCAAATGAGAATTAATCTTGAATGGATACGATGGGGAATGAATCTCATCGCGTTCGTGGAGACGGTAGTCCGTACGTACGCACGAGCGGAAATATCATTATTTTGATATTAAAATAATATATAATTGGATGGTATATAATATATACAGAATCATTATCATGTTATATTTGTTATTTACATTAATTACACATCATTATTATACCCATCCAAATAATAATATATTGAATAACAATTACACCATGACGTGGAGACGGTAAGCCGTACGTACTCACGTATGGTGACATGTCATTAAAATGATGGATAGAATAATGAATATAGTTGTAACATATTTATAATAATATCACAGTATATAGGAGATACTGGAATTATTATTTTAGAATGGTAATAACAAAGAAAGAATAATTTGAAGAAGAAATGAACTTGAAAAAGGGTGGTGAAGACATTACCTCTTCTGCGGGTTCTTCCTTTTGTTTTAATCAAAAGGTCTCCATAGGTTGGCTTTCTGATAAAACTAAGGCCTCTAGGTTGATGTGATGGAAGTTGAGAGTGTATTTGGGCAGGGTTTGGCCGAGACAAAAGGCTTTGAATGTGTGAATCAGTGAGAAGGGGGAGTGCCCTTTTATAAGAGGGGCGAGGGGCACCTTTGGAAAAGCTAGAAATATTATTTTATAATAAATTCATAATCAGTTTATAATGGCTCCAAAGTGGATTATTTATAAGTTAAGGTTGGGATAGGTCGAAAACCACTCATCCAGTAGAAGTTAGATAGGTTTGGGTAATTATATTAACAATATCTTTTAGCTTTAACTCTTAGTTAATTAGTTTGACACTTACCATGTCACTTTGTATTTTTATATTATATAGTTAATAAACATAATATATACCTCCAATAGACCCCCCAAGTGGTCCATTAATGATACACCTATCATGATTTAAGTCTCTAGGACGAACCTCAGATTTTTAGGAATTTAATATCAATTAATAATATAATATTTGTTTTAAAAACTCTTTTATGTCAATTTTGACACTATTGGGTATTTTGTTTTTGATAAATTCATAACACCAATATTACTTAGAAAAAAATTTATATAATCAATATTAATATGTCTTATTAACCTAGAAAATTAGTGTAATTCATAAAATGTCTCAAATTACATTTATTTTGATATTTTTAATATCAATTATTTTAATATTTCATTAATTAGGTAATTACTACATCACCATTGTGTCATAAATAAATAAATTTATTTAATGTCTATAAATTATAAATAAATTAAAATTATGTCAGAAATCTTTTTACCTTTCTAATTAATATTTACAATCAAATTTACCTTATTTGTAACCCTATATTAATTTTTTTTAGTAAATAATCATTGATTTTAACTCTTTTAACTCTTCTTTTAATTAAATAATAATAAATGTGCTAATCTAATCCAAGTGGACCTAAATGATAATATTTTATTTCTAAAGTTTTTTATGGTCGAGATACACTTGTAAAATAGAATTAGGACATGTTTTAGGGTAATATTAATATCATTTTTACCCTTAATTACCCTATTTACTTTTAACCATGGTAAATAAAATTAAAAATTTACTATTCACCAAAAATTATTTTCATCTCATTGAACCAAATTTTACTCCTTGATATTAACCGTGTCTCTTGGATTTTCGAAATTCGACTCACAGAAGTGGTAAAATTATGTTTTATGTGAATTTCCAATTTCTCCTAGCAGGTGGGTAAAAGACAGTGAAAAGTTCAATAAAATTTTTATATATCTAAAATTATTCTAAACTAACTCCAATGAATTACATTGAAATTATATAGGTATTATGTATCTATTTTGACCATAATTATATTAAATTAAAATAAATAGTTATTTAAATAAAAATTTGGTTTTAAACTATAACTTAGTGTTTTTTCACTATTTATCAAAAATTGAAAGTTTTCAGAAAAAAACCAAAATGTCGCCCTAGGATAATTTCGATATTCCGAATCCAAAAATGATGTCCATTTTGAATGATACAATTTATAAAATTTTAAAAATTGGATATTACTATTCATAATGGTTAGTTTGATTGGTTGTGGTGTGTGTTAGAACTCAAAATTGTGTACAACACACGCTACTGTATTATTCAAAGGGAAGCATGTCGTGGAATCTTGGGGTGTTACACTATCCCCTCCTTCAAATAATATCATCCTCGAAATTTCTAGAATACTACCACATGAAAAGACTCAGGTGGTTCTTCATCATAGGTTCCTCGGGTTCCCACGTTGCATCTTCCATCTTATGGTTTCTCCACAAGACTTTTACCAGACGAGTCATCCTGTTTCTCAATACTTGTTCTCTCTTATCAAGAATCATGATGGGCTCTTCGCAATAAGACAGATCGGGTTCCAGTTCTAATTCCTCATAGGTGAGTACATGCATTGGGTCAGACATGTATTTCCTCAACAGTGATACGTGGAACACATCGTGAATTTTGGAGAGACTTGGCGGCATTTCCAAATGGTAAGCTACAACCCCAATTAGTTCTAGAATTTTGAAAGGTATGATGTACCTTGGACTAAATTTACGCTTCTTACTGAAATGTATAACTCTCTTCCATGGAGGTACCTTCAAGAAAACATGATCTCCTACCTAAAATTCCAAATCCTTCCTTCAGTTATCGACATAGCTCTTCTTCCTACTTTGAGATGATTTGATGTGGTTTTGGATTACCTTTACCTTTTCCATTGATTCCTCCACCAGTTCTAGGTCTACAAGTTTTCTTTCACTAACGTCATCCCAACAGGTTGGTGTGAGACATCTCTTTCCATATAACACTTCATATGGTGCCATCGGAATACTCGAATAGAAGAAATTGTTATAGTAAAATTCTACCAGAGGTAAATATTGATCCCACATACCCTGAAAGTCAAGTGAGCACGATCTCAACTTGTCTTCAAAGGATTGAATAGTTCTTTTTGATTTTCCATCTGTTTGAGGGTGGTAGGCAATGCTCAAATGATGTTCAATATCTAAGGATTTATGAAGACTTTTCCAGAATCTTGATGTAAAACAGGGATCACAATCAGAAACAATCGATAGGGGTACTCCATGAAGTCTCACGACATCATTAATATATAGTCTTGCTAGTCATTCAAGTGGTAAATCATCCCTTATTGCATGAAAATGTACTGACTTGGTAAGACGATCAGGAATGACCCATATTGCATCATTCCTTCTAGGAGTCTTTAGTAGCCCCATGACAAAGTCCATCGTAATATTTTCCCATTTCCACTCCGGTATGGGAAGAGGTTGCTTGAATCCTCCAGGCGGTTGCCTTCCAACTTTCACTTGTTGAAAAACCATACATCTTGACACAAAATTAGCAATCTCCCTCTTCATGTTGTCCCACAATAAATGTTCCTTCAAATCTCTATACATTTTGGTGCTCCCATGGTGTATAAAGAAATTGGAACTATGAGAATCATCTAGAAATTTCCTTTTTAGATCAGGTATATCGGGAACACAAATCCTCTTCCTGAATTTCAAAATTCCTTCTTCATACACAAAGTCTCTCAATCTCCCATCATTCACAGCTTTAATCTTCTTTTGAAATTCTTTATCATCAGTTTGAGAACTCTTAATTCTTTCTAGTAAAGATGGCTTGGGAACCATTTGAAAAAGCATTGATGTTTCACCTTCCCTGGTTATTCCCATGTCCATATTTACTAGGTCCATGAAAATTGGATCCCTTCCAATTCTCATATTGTTGAAAACTCCATGATCTTTTCTACTCAAAGCATCTGCCACCTTGTTTTCTTTCCCCGGGTGGTAGTGTATCGTACAATCATAATCCTTGAGTAATTAAAGCCATCTCCTTTGCCTCTTGTTGAGTTCTTTTTGTGAGAAAATATACTTCAAACTCTTGTGATCAGTACAAATCTCACATTTTTCACCATAGAGGTAGTGCCTCCATATCTTCAATGAAAAGATCACAACTGATAACTCGAGATCATGAGTAGGATAGTTTTGTTCATAAATTTTCAACTGTCGTGATGCATACGAAATAACCCTATCATTCTCCATTAGGACACAACCAAGTCCTTTCATCGATGCATCACTATAAATAACGAACCCATCATTCCCCAATGGTAGAGTCCATATAGGAGCATTGACTAATATTATATTCAGTTCTTCAAAAAAAATTTCACACTATTTTTTCCAAACAAATTTTACCACTTTAGTGTCAGCTTCGTTAATGGGTTAGCCAATCGGGCAAAATTCTGGACGAAATGTCGATAATAACCTACCAAACCAATAAAACTGTGTACCTCTGTTATACTCATAGGTTCTAGCCATTCTTGGATTGTCATGGTCTTAGAAAGATCAACAAAGACTCCATTTTTAGAGACAATATGGCCAAGAAAAGAAATCTTTTGATGCTAGAATTCACACTTGCTAAACTTCCCATATAATTCATGTCTTCTCAGAGTCTTCAGGATAATGCACAAGTGATTTTCATGATCTTCATGGATTTTTGATTATACCAAGATATCATCTATAAATACCACCACAAAATCATCGAGATATTCCTTGAAAACTCTATTCATTATATCTATGAATACAGAGGGTGAATTAGTCAGCCCAAAAGGCATTACCGTAAACTCGTAATGCTCGTACCTTGTTCTAAATTTTATCTTCAGACTGTCTTCCTTCTTCACACACAACTGATGGTATCCATATCGAAGGTCAATCTTTGAAAACTATTGAGCTCCATGCAGTTGGTCAAATAAATCATCAATGCGAGGTAGGGGATACATGTTCTTTATTGTTATGGCATTGATCTCCCCGTAGTCAATACATAACCTCATAGATCCATCTTTCTTTTTAACAAAAAGAACAGGGGCTCCCAATGGAGAAACACTAGGGCAAATAAATCCCTTACTAATCAATTCCTCTAGTTTTTTCTTAAGTTCAACTAACTCTATAGTGGTTGTTCTATAAGGGGAATTCGATATAGGCCTTGATCCAGGAATTAAATCAATGGAAAACTCAACTTCTCGTTCTGGAGGTTGTCAAGGTAAATCTTCCAGAAACTGATCTACATATTCTTTGACAATAGGTACATCCTCCATTTGAACATTCCTTTCCTCACCCACTATAATTTCATCCACTTACTCCCCAATAATTGAATTTAGTTAAGCTACTGGGGTGGATCTAGATAAGAGTTAGGTGGTGACGATTCTGCTAACAAGATAAGCTGTTCCTTATCATCATCATCAAAAATCGTAACCTCCTTCTTCATACAATAAATCTTTTCATCATGGTCTGAAATCCAATCCATACCGAGGATTATATCAAACTCAATCATAGGTATGATGATGAGATCAGTGGATAAAGAACATTTATGTGCTCTAATGGGGACTGATTCACAAAACATTGTTGCAATGATACTTCCCTTAGGAGTTTTAACTGACAACTCCCTTGTTAAATCAAATTGGAAATATGTAATTTTATTAGAAAACTGGGAATATATGAAACAATGCGATGATCCAAAATCAAATAATGCATTTTATAAACATGAGGAAGGCATTAAATTACCTGCCACCACGTCTTTCAGAGCTTCTAACTCAACAGTAGTGATAACATAAGCTTGGCCTTGATCTCTTGGCCTTTTCTGAGGTAAGTTACCCTGACGCTTAGGACATTCATTTGCATAATGTCCCATCTCCCTACAATTGTAGCACTGAACATCGGTATCTTCCTTCTTCCCTTTGCAATCACGAGCTTGGTGTCCTTTTTCTATATACTTGTAACAGACACCCCTTCCCTTCAAGCAAGTACCGGGGTGTTTCTTCCAACATTTACCACAGTATGGATATTCAAACTCTCCATTCTTCCCCTTATTTCCATTCCCAAATTGATCAGAAGATATCTTATTCTCTTGCTTTTCATTAAAGTCATAAGACTTAGAGAATTCTTTTTCGATCTTGATAGCACATAAGACAATGTCTTCGTACGATGAGAGGGGTTGTGAGACTAATGCTCGATAGAGAAACAGTTTTAAACCACCAAAGAAACAATCAATCTTACTTCTTGGGTTACGTATATAATCATTAGCATACCTTGCAAACCTTGTAATGTTTTCCTCATACTTTGTGACATTCTCATACTCCTTTTTTCTCAAACTCAGAAATTGACTTTCTATATCTGCTCAATGGTCGCAAGGGAATTATTTTTCTAATAAAATATCCTTGAACTCCCTCCATTCCATATTTGATACATCATAATCTTCCATTGTGTTTTGAATCAATGACCACCATTGATCAGTATATCCAGTGAGGCGATAAACTTCCATGACAACTTTTTCCCTTTCACTACTCCCCAAAGCCTGAAATATTTTATATAGGGAACTTATCCATTGCTCAGTTACTAATGTATTTGTACTCCCATTTAATGTTGGTGTTTGTTGCCTCATGAAGCGATCTAACATTGATCCTCCACACTGTGGATCAGGATGCTCCATATGGGTAAGGTTATTATTCATAACCTTAGTGAGTTGTCCCAGTATGGTGATTTGTTAATCAGCACCAGTTGCATCACCAACTCAACTATAATTATCTTGAGTAGGAGGGAAATCCCTATATAGAGTACCTGCATTGATATAGTTTCCATTTCTTCCACTAGGCGCCATTTCTAAATAATGGAATAAACTAGATCAGTTTATGAATCAAAATACATAATTCCATACATATAAAACACTTAACATTAATTGAACTATTTATGGATATAATCCATAATCATAAAAAAAAATCATTGAGGAAGTATATACTCATAAACCCTCCATAATGGTTTGTAACTAAAATGAGAGTTATCCTAAGAATATCCCTCTGGGAGTGTCGTATCCAAGAGTGCAGCAAGGCCTGTTGTCGTGCACCAGTTCCTATTCGAGTCTAGATCAAAGTGCTGTTTTCGGGTTTTACCCCTAGGTACATCTATTCCAGAGCCACCTCTACCTGCTCTTATCCATACATGGATGTATTTCTTAGAAAACTCACAAAATCATTACAATACCAGAATTCTAGGAAGTTCTTCTATACTAATCCTCAAAGTCCCTCTTAGTTCTATGTGATCTAATCAGAGTTTATCTAAATATAGCTTCCAAGGATTTTACTAAACATCCTCTGATACCAACTTTAACTCCCCAAACCTAGTTACCCAGAGTTGGTTCATTATTACATAACATTGGCATGATCGCAAGAAAGAACAAATCTCGAATGACCGATTAGTTTAGTAGCCTTGGAATAACTAGATACATTCATAAAGTTTACATTACACCATAAAGTGAAAACTACTAAAAAAATCTTATCTTCATATCCCCTCATATTATCCCTGTAGGTCATTCATAAATTACTTCTTCACATCCTGGGAAAATAAAACATTGAAAGGGGTGAGCTCAGATGCTCAGTAAGGATAACAATATAGCGGAAACATTCATAAATAAACATAAACATTTAATACATTGTATAGCTAAATCAAAAGCCTATTAAACTTGAACTTCAGCATAATATGGAAAAGGTAAAATGAAATAATTACATTTACTTATTCACATGGATATTCTACTAGTCGAATAATCACATGCAATATCAATAACCACTTTCATAATGATGGAATGCATAATGCCAGGCTATCATAACCACATACCCAAGGCCTCGTGCCAAGAATAGAAATAAGATTTTGTCAAGGCCTTATACCAAGACACTAGTTTGTCTAATGAGACCTACCGATGAATCAAGGCGCTATAGCGGGCTCCACCCGTCACTTATTAAGTCCAATGCATTCCTCATATGAACAGTTTTAAACATAACATAAACATTCATATTAAAAATATCATATGAAATATCAATACTTTCTTCATAAACCATGAATGATATAAAAATAACATATCCACAGTCAAACATATCACAAAACCATCGATACAATATGGAAGTTTTGTATCATAATAAATTTACTTCAAATAAACTTAAAATCCATCAAAGGATGTTGACATTGATGACGCCCAAACTTTTTTTAGAGAAATATCTATTTCTATTTTGAAATAATTTAGGAGTAATATATTTATAAAATATAACATTTTATTTGAAAATAATCTTATAATCTTTTAAGAGAAGCTTCAAAGATTTTATAATTGTAGAAAATAGCTGCACCAGCTGTATAAGTTAAAAAAAATACATTCTTAACTTAATTCTGTCGAAAAGGTTAAAAAGGACCTTGTTTGGAAAATGACAGAAGGATTCCTTTATAAACCTCTTATAAAAAGTCAAACAATAGTATAAATGACTTTACCCCATAATCTAGTAAATAGTAAAAATGTTTCGAAATACATTTTTAAGAAACATTGATGTGGATGATAAAGAAGTCCCAGTAGAATATTACGTATAAACAACCTCGGATAATGAAGAGATTGCGAAATAAACCCTTACCTTGTAATTTTCCTTTGTCGATGGTATGTTAAACTCATGTATTATAGATAAAACATTGTTATTAATTTATAAAGAATCATATAAATAATTATGATATCATATATGATCTTTTAACATTGATTTGTTAATAATATATTAGTATTATCATTGTTTCGGGTGTTAACTTACTCGTTTTGTTGTATATGTTTTGTTACATAAGTCATGTTTGTTATGGATAGGTTATACCTTATTTATATCCATAATGATATAAAGTTCTTAAAAATTACTTTTAATCATCAAATGAGAATTATTCTTGAATGGATACGATGGGGGAATGAATCTCATCGCGTTCGTGGAGACGGTAGTCCGTATGTACGCACGAGCGAGAATATAGTTCTTTGGATATTAAAATAATATATAATTGGATGGTATATCATATATACAGAATCATTATAATGTTATATTTATTATTTACATGAATTACACATCATTATTATACCCATCCAAATAATAATATATTGAATAACAATTACACCACGACGTGGAGACGGTAAGCCGTACGTACGCACGTATGGTGACATTTCATTAAAATGATGGATAGAATACTAAATATCATTGTAACATATTTATAATAATATCACAATATATAGGAGATACTGGATTTATTATTTTAGAATGGGAATAACAAAGAAAGAAGAAGTTTAAGAAGAAAAGAACTTGAAAAAGGGTGGTGAAAACATTACCTCTTCTTCGGGTTCTTCATTTTGATTTGATCAAAAGGTCTTCATAGGTTGTCTTTCTGATCAATCTAAGGCCTCTAGGTTGATTTGAGGGAATTTGAGAGAGTTTTTTGGTAGGGGTTGGCCGAGAAAAAAGGCTTTGAATGTGTGAATTAGTGAGAAGGGGGAGTGCCCTTTTATAAGAGGGGTGAGGGGCACCTTTGGAAAAGCAAAAAATATTATTTTATAATAAATTCATATTTGGTTTCTAATGGCTCAAAAGTGGATTATTTAAAGGTTAAGGTGGGTATGGGTCAAATACCCCTCAACCAATAGAATTTATACAGGTTTGGGTAGTTATATTAACATTATCTTTTTGTTTTAACTCTTAGTTAATTTGTTTGACACTTACCATGTCACTTTGTATTTTTACATTATATAGTTATTAAAAATACTATATAACTCCAAGAGACCCACCCAATTGGCTCATTAATGATACACCTATAATGATAGAAGTCTCTTGGCTGAACCTTAGATTTTTAGGAATTTAATATCAATTTAAAATATAATATTTGTTTTAAAAAGTGTTTTATGTCAATTTTGACACTATTGGGTATTTTGTTTTTGATAAATTCATAAAATCATTATTAATTCGAAAAAAATTTCTATAATCAATCCTAATATGTCTTAGTAACTTATAAAATTAGTGGAATTCCTAAAAAGACTCAAATTACATTTATTTTGATATTTATAATATCAATTATTTTAATATTTCATTAAATAGAGAATTACTACATCACCATTGTTTCATAAATAAATTAAATTATTTATTGTCTAAAAATTATAAATAAAATATAATTATGTATTATATCTTTTTAAATTTCTAATGAATATTTTCAATCGAATTTAACTTATATATAACCCTATATTAAAAATGTTTTAGTAAATAAACTTGGATTTTAACTCTTTTAACTCTTCTTTGAATTAAATAATTATAAATGTCCTAATCTAATACATGTGGACCTAAATGATGATATTTTATTCCTAAGGTTGTTTCTGGTCGAGATACACTTGTCCAATAGAATTAGGACATCTGTTAGGGTAATATTAATATCATTTTTACCCTTAATTACCCTATTTACTTTTAACTGTGGTAAATAAAAGTAAAAATTTACGATTCACCAAAAATTATTTTCATTTCATTGAACCAAATTTTACTCCTTGATATTAACCTTGTCTCTCTTATTTTCAAAATTCCACTCACAAAAGTGGTATAATTAAGTTTTATGTGAATTTCCAAATTCTCCTAGGAGGTGGGTAAAAAACGGTGAAAAGTTCAATAAAATTTTTATATATCTAAAATTATTCTAAACTAACTCCAATGAATTACATTGAACTTATATCGTTATTATCTATCTATTTTGACCTTAATTATATTTAAATAAAATAACGAATTATTTAAAAAAAATTCTGTTTTAAACTATAACTCGGTGTTTTTTCACTATTCATCAAAAATTGAATGTTTTCAAAAAAATACAAAAATTTCTCCGTAGGCTAATTTTGATATTCTGAATCCAAAAATGAATTCCATTTTGAAAGATATAATTTATAAAATTTCAAAAAGTCGGTATTACTATTTATAACGGCTTGTTTGATTGGTTGGGGTGTGTGTTAGAACTCGAAATTGCGTACAACACACACTACTGTATTATTCAAAGGGAAGCGTACCGGGGAAGCTTGGGGTGTTACAATATATGGATTGATATATAATTTTGTGGTTATATAATAATATTTATAATAATCATATATATATATTATACATGAGGCTATGAAAATTTAAAAATGAAGCCTAACCTGAGTTATGGTTTTTTTTATAATCGCATTCATTATTGGGATAGTTTATGATTATGTTATGATGAGAAATATTTGGATCAAATTCCCAATATACACATTAATAATGTTATTCATTGGATATTTATTTAAAATAAATGATTTTCATTTACTATTTTAACCTTGTGTACTCAAGAGACCGAAGATATTGATTGAAGGAAAATTGACTTCATTTTTCTCTTCGGTTGAAATATCTTTTTCATCAGTTACCATGTTTCTAAAATTGTTTTATAAAAGGTTATATACTATTATTCTAGGACTATTTAATTAAATTTTACCAAAGTATTCAATTTTATATAATTCTTTCAAAGGATTTTTCTTATCATTTTCCCAATGAATTGATTTATGTCATTTCTGACAAGAATATAGAAGGAATATTTTTTAACTTCTACCGCATTAATGTAATTTCCCTTAATCATGGATGTTAAATGTTATGATGATTTATTTAAATTATCCCATGGTTATATTGGAATAAAATTATTTCACTTTCTTTGAATTTTTCTTAAGACATGATTTGCAAATTGAATGGTTATTTTCCTTAAAAAAATTTAATCATATTTCGATTCACCAAAGACAACAACCATAAATTTTTATTATTTTCTAATTGGAATATAATCCATGGAAATTAACCTTATTCTTTTACTATTTTTTTTTATTTTTATGAATACTTGATTTTTATAAAACACATTCCTTTTCTTTGGGTTATGTTTTGATGAAGTGTTTTTGAGATCCATTTCTTTTAATAGGATCTGATATAATGATTGTTATATTATCATATTGAATAGATATATATGATTTTTATTATATTATTGGGGAGGACTATATATAAATATAATGAATAGGGGTAATATTCATATCCAATGTGATAAAGAAGACTCGAATGGGTATTTAACAATGTTTAGTAATGTATTTTTTTAACTTTGATATTATTATCCAGAAACATTAATTTAAATGGTTTGAGTAGTGATACCATTACACTACGATAGTATTGTAAATTATCATTGACTACTAAGGAAATTATTTTCAATGATTATTTATATTAAAAAATTACATGCATTATTCTAATTATTAGGTTATAATGGATCCAGTTCTTTGATGTTTTTATGACCCATTACATATAAACATACAATATTTCATCCATGTCACAGGATTATGATATATGATATGTAGGGTAATTTATTCAAATGTTAAGACCATTTTCATACCATTTTTTATCATGATATTCTTACTTTCTCATTTATGTTTCCCTTTTTTACCCTTACCAATCACTAAATATTTCCCTTTCTTATGTTTCATTTTCCATGTTATGATGAAGGAATTTTTTTGTGTGATATGTCTATAAAGGGTGATAGTAAATAATATATAAGTGGGAGATGATGTAAAACTATTATTAAAGTGTTTTTATTTTTCCATGTTTCCCAGTATACAATAAGTATTTGATTTTGGAATGGGTCCGTATGTTATGTAAATAATATTCATCTATATAAATGTAATATCTATATATGAAATGTTTAGATCACTATACATGTCGTAGGATATGGGGAATGTTCCATTGTGGATCATGTATATTGGCCACATAGTGATGACTTGGTTGATGTACAAGTGACCACTAATGATTTTGGAACTCTCACATGAAATTAATTTGTGTGCATGTAGAAACATGGGAATGATTATGATAAATTAACAATAAATGTTTTAAAGTATTTTCTATGGAACAGATTATGATAAGATATAAAATTTTATTCTTTTTTCAATTATTTTAAATTAAATGTTTGTATTGTTTCATATCCTAGTAGTGTCCTTTCAAAACTATTGATGGAAGTTATATTGAGTTTATCATCACAATTTTTTGGGTTATTTTTTTTCATTTATATTAGTATTATATTGAGATAAGGGTAATGAGACGGTATAATATTTCTTTAGAAATGAACCATTATATTGTGTTCATAGTTGGTGGATTTAGAGATTAGAGCTCGGTTGGCTATTTCTTAAGATTATGTATTTTATATGTCTTTGGGATTTTTAGTCTTAGGGTATTTTCTGGATAGTTTCTTTTATTTCCCTTGTTAATATGAAAATGGTTCTTTTATTGTTTACATTTTTTTTATTACTCTTGTACACATGAATCATTTATCTAGATTGGATGTTTATTTGTTTTTGTTTTTATATATGTTTTATCTCGAATGGTAAAATTGTCCCCTAATGTTCTTTGAATCCCTTGGAATTTATTACCTGTATTTTGTGTCTTGTGGATATTATGAATGTCTAGTAAAACATATTCATCTTATCAAGAAAATGAGGAGAGGCATGATGTTCGAAATGTTGTCAATTTTATTTTGTCCCTGATATTTAAATGGTACTAAATTACTTTGACTGACATGTTTCTTCGAATGGTATAATGGTGAGAGGATTTAAAAAACATGAAATATAAGTAATAAAAAGATGCAAGTAACCTTATTATATTGAACATCATGGTAATATTGTTTGTTTGGGTAAAAAAAATTATGGACACTTCTTGGTGTATTTTCCGCTTATTGTCACAGTTTTAGCTAATTAGAGATGAATAACATGTATTTTATGTAAGACTTACCATTTGGAATTGATTGTTCATTACACATATGTTTTTTTATGAAAAAATATTATCTATGACATCAAGTGGTAAGATTTTGAAATTAATGGCTATGGTACATGTTGATATGGTAATTAGAAATTTATATGACATCATTTTGTAGTGGGTGATCACTGACTAGATTTTGTTATATTCATTTTGAATGGAACCCAATATAGTTGTAGAAATCAACTAGAAGAGGATGTTAAAAATATGGTTAATATACGAAATAAGTGACCCAAAATATGATCCAATGAATTTTTCTGTATTTTCTGTCCATTGATAAGGTTATTAGAAATTATGATACTAAACAAATATACTATTTGGTTTAGTTCCAAAATCATAACCAAACCACCATTTAGGGGGATTTTGAATAGGAAAAATTGGAAATATGGTTTATGATGATGAATCATATCTTAGATTTCCTTATGAGTCCAATAGTTTTGATATCAATTTTAGAAATGTTTATAAAGGATTATCTATAATTTCAATGGTGGTATTTGGCTGTTTAGTATAATGTTTACCAAGGAATCACAAGGGTTGATTTTGAAGAATTATTCAATAGAAAATTATATCCTCACTTGTTCATAATTTCTAGAATAATAATAAAAATCATTTTTAAGGAAGAAAAAACCTCAATAACAGTAAATGTAGAAAAAATATGGAATTTATTCCATTTTTTACTAGAATTTCATTCAAGTGCATCATGGAAGGCACACATTTCTACATCAGGGATGATACCAAATATTCTCTCAAAGACTGCAATTCTCTATATTATAAATGATATTGAAATGGTAAAAAAAGTGGTGTTGGAAGAAAAGGATAACTCATGAAATACTTTTGGAGTGATATTTTTTCTTATGAGAATATGTTAGAACTCCAATGACAAGAATATGAAGAAGAGGGATTCCAACATATAGAGTGGCATGAAATTTTTTAGAATTAGACATTGAGATCAGTAAAAATCCATCTTCAACCAAATTTTACATAGGATATTTTCAATGTGGGTGTTTTATTTTGTTTGACACCAACTTGAGATTATCATAATTTGAATTAGATGGGACATATTTATTGTTATTTTCATATAGATCTATGGCCTATTTTTCGGTATACAGGTCATGTTTCACATACATCGTATGTTTAGACTAGATAAGATTATAAAAATAACTATTTTAATCAAAACTAAGAAAGTCAAGGTGATTCTTGGAACACCTTGAATCCTTTACCGATATAATATTTATTGCGAATCAAAGAGAAAAATGAAGTGATAAAGAAATAATATGGAGCTGATCAAGTGATTACTGATTAATAATTGGGTATATCAATGGCAATGGGTATGATTATTTTTAATTCAACAATTTTGAATGATTTTTTTGATATGGGTTTAACCCACTTTTTTTCTTCTCATAAATTTTTATCACATGGGTTTTCACGTTGATATAAAATCCTGTAGAATATTTTTTTAAAAAGTATTTAAAGCTATGTGAATAGAAGCTGAATGTATTATCATCAAAAATTTGACAAAAACATATTGTATACACAAGGGAATATAAATTTTGTAACCTATTCGATGAGTAGGAAGTCATATTCATAGTTTCCTAAACAACATCTAAATCAATCAATGATTTTGTTGGTCATAGATAATATGCATCATGATTCCTAAGATCAACGAAATGTTGTAGTTTTATTTCTCGTTTCTGTTATTCCTGATTTGGTTGAGCATGATATAAATGCCCGATTATATAATCCGGAATGTGATAACATGAGGTAAAAAATCAATATCAGGGAGACCATTGATGCATGTATGTTGGATATGTGTTCAACGTTTTATTATAGATATTATATTTCAATTCATTTGGATTTTCCAGAATAAATTATTATTCCCAGCACTACATTAGATACGATGATCATTTGTGGATTTAGGAAATTTATAACGAATTTGAAACATAGATTTGTTGGGATAAAATGAAAATATTTTCTACATATTTTGTGTCAGGATTCCTCACTTATGGATATGGAAATGAATTTAATAAATTTACATCAAGTATATTGTTGTCTTTACTGATTACCATGTGGAAATGGGAGAATCTATTCATGTGTTTAGTAACAGTTGTAGGAAATATTGTTAGGAAATATGATGCCATATCGGTGATTGTATATTTTCATAATAATATTGGCTGACATTATCTCTATTCATGAAACATAAATGGGGGAATAAATGTACAAATTCTATATTTTGGAATTCGTAAGGATGCACTACATTCCAGCCCTGATTGTATCCTACAATGAACTATGGTTTACATCTAATTTTTTAAAAACCTCAAAAAACTACCATGGAACCTAGTTGACTATAAGAAAAACATATCAACCTTATGAGGATTGGAAATAAAAAAGGATTGTCAAAACATAAGAGGATATATATAAGTATTGTGTAATGTATGTTTCTGTCTCATGGGATGAGAATATACCATTAGTGGAGTTCCAAAACAACAAAAACTATCTGGAATAAATAAATATTGATTATTTTTAAGAATTTCATGACGGTACTTCTCATTATCCACTTTATTTGTGTGTAAATTAGAGAGACATCACATACAAGGCCTAGACTAGTGTACAAGACAATGGGAAAGATTCAAATGACAAAAAAGGGAATTTTAATTACAAATTTTTTTCAAAATTTTTATACATGCCATCATTGATGACTGTTACTGTTTGAGGCACCTGATCATGTTTTCTTGAGAATATATCCTATGTCAGGGAATTTATATCGTTTTATAGAAGGGAAGTTGTATCCATGGTACATTTGACCTATTGAGATACTTGAATGTTTGGGTGATACATCTTATTATTTTAACTTATCTAAAAGTAATAGTTCAATACATAATATGTTTCATATATAATAATTGATGATGTAATGAACAAATCCTGACTATGAAATTTTATAGGACAATGTTGATCATGAACTAAATTATTTTCTGATTCGTGTTGTAGTGAATATTTGGTATTTCCAATAGAATATATTTTATATGAAAGGAATCGGTTTAGTGATGGTTTCATTGGAAACATGTCTAGATTAAAGGAAAAAAGTGGGAGCATAAAATATAAATGTAATATAAAAATCAAGAAATATTATAGGAAAACAATATTTCTATACTTTTCAGGGATGTAATTACCAATTTAAGGGAATATATAACACTCTTTTGAGGAACAAGGCCATTTGTTTACATATTTTTAACCTACATAATTATTTGGTTTGGTTTTATGTGGTTCTAGACGGTTTCAATATGTTTTATAGGTGTTTATATAGATCAAAATTTTTATTCAAATTATAGAATCCTTGAACCACCTCCATGAAACCATTAATTTTTTTTGGGATTCACCATTTGGTGTACAGTAGGTGAATGGTTTGAATAAACCATGTATTGATCAAGAAAATCCATTAAAAGTGTAACTAATGTAATAGAATTGATAGAATGAGGTTTCTTTAATCATGTGATCCAGCCATTTAAGGTATGACCTTAAGATAAGATCAATGCACAATTAGAGTAGCCTGTTCATAACAATTTATCCAAACAAAGAAAAGGCAGTTCATTAAATTAGAAAATTAATTATAAACTATTTTAACGACATAGAACTGTCATTGTTCCCATGTTTTCAAGGGGTCTCAAATTATCCTCCCTCCAAAGTGACTTTTATTTATTTATTTCAATTCATCGTGATCTTTTATCAAATAATTGTGCCTTTGAGATCTATATTCTCCAATAGTTCATGGTTTCTCTCTCCACCTTAATATCTCATTATATATAATCGTTTTCTCTCTCCCAAATTATGAGATTTTACCAAGAAATGTATATATCTATTTTCCTTATTGAAGATCATGATTAGTTTTGATTAAAACTAATAATGTGATGAAAATATAAGGCCATATTGAGAATATCTTAGTTCTTTTCTTCATTTTTTGCAATCTGTTGAGAGGTAGGTGGTTTCTCTCTCATATCAACCATTATAGAACATGACCGAATTGTTTTGCATAAATTATTCGATTAAATTATTGTGGAATAATTCTGTGTTAATTTATTGAAAACACTTTGGGTAATATATTTGGGAATCCTTATAAAATGGATTCTTTTTCAAAAACCCATTGGTAAAAATTTTTAAATGTTGATTTTAAAAATAATTTTTTTCATTACAAATGTTTTTTGACAATAATTTTTATATTAAATATTTCATATATGAATATTTTTTGGAATATACTTTTCTATTCATGGTTTGTATGAGTTTATTTCATTTTCTGTGATACTGAATAACGAGTATGAATAATTAGGGTACAATTGTGTGATAGAGGATATGGGGAATGTTCTATTGGGATACATGGAGATTGTACACCAATTAATGACTTCAGGAATGAAATAGAGACAACTCATGAGTTTGGAATTGATTCCTAGAATATATGTGTGTGTCTATATGTGGAAACATGGAAATTGGTTTTCCAAAATAATGAAAATTATTTTAAAGTAATCGTTTATTATTTTATATGGAAATTATAATGAATTTACATAATTTTTTTTTAACTATTTTAAAATATTCTATATAAAAAGTGATAAAAATTTCTTTACGTAGTGGAATGATTTTTCCTGTATTTGGGGATATCATACTGGTTTAATAATATCTATTTACTTGGTAACAATGGTGAATTTTTAGATTTCAGGTATATAAAAATAGGTATAGGTAAGGTATCATATTTCTATAGTGATGAATCATCATTCCATGGTCATAGAATTCAGAGTTCAAGAATATATCTTTTTTATATTTTGAAAGGATTGTGTATTATAGATGTCTTAGTCTCCTTTAATTTTCTGGTCCTTTCTAGTTTTTTCATTTTGTTCTGATAGGTACTCTAATTATGTTCTTGGGTTGTGTACATTTATTTATTTTTACATATTCATTATATTTATCAATGCTACATTTATGATAATTTTATTATTTTTAGTTTGTGTTTGTCTTGATTCATTATTTTGAATGTGATAATCATCCCCCAATGTTCAATGATTCTATTGATATTTATTTCCAAATTTATGGTCTTATCGTTGTCACCAAACAATGGTAACACCGCTGCCTCTTCCCAAAACAACGAATATGGGTGAGATGTTACAGTTTTGTTTCATCATATACCCATTAAATAATATTTAACATAAAATTATTTCATCTTAGATAAAATTCCCATAAAATATCACAAGGAATATTTTTTGTGGAAAATAACACTTTTCACATTGAAATAAAATCGTTATAATATAAAAAATTTATAAATATTATTAAAAAATATACTTTGAGATGATCCTTAGAAACATTTAAGGGAATAACCAAAGCATTATGTGGTCAAGATGGTGGAAAATTCAATCTATTCCGTGTATTCTGAGAAAAAATATTCTTTTCAAATTTTCAATATAAACTCAATAGAAATTGATTTCAAATAATGAAAATAAGAATCCTTTTATAATATTTATAAAAATGAAAACATCTCTAAAAATACATTTAAAAATAAGTGTATAATATTTAAAAAATTCTTGGAAATATTTTTAAAGAACATTATTGTGGATGAGAAAATATTTTCTATAAAATAGAAAATAAATTATATATTAATAAGAACATTATTTCAGTATCTTGAGAAATTAAAGTGAATAAAATTAAATGAAAATAAGTATTATTAATAAAAAAAATATTATAAGAAAATTATTCTGTGTCTTTAGAGTATATTCATAATATTTTATCATGAAATACTTATTTAAAAACAATCATGATAATCAATAAGATTTTAAAATAAAACCATTAACTTCTATCCAATTCTTTCACTTGTGTTTTAAGAACCTATACAATAAATATAGATTTATTGTTAAACAATTAAATTAAAATAAATAAATAAATATATAATACTATATAATATTTATCTATATCCATTTTCACCCATTTCTTATCAATTCCATCTTAAAATCAATGTTTTGGATAATAACAACTTCATGTTTCATGTATATTTTGGTTTGATAGTATTGGTTATTAAACATTGCTTATGGTTCCATTTTATAAATAATTATAAAAATGATATTGATATCATATATATTAATTTAATAAATATATATGTATATATAAATTATATATATATATATTGATGAATACCTTAAAGTTATACATTGAAAAATGAATTACAACATTCATGGAGATGGTAGACCGTACATATGCGTGAACATTGTTTCAAATTTTCAACGGATTGAAAAAGTAAAGTTAAATAGAAATTAATATTTATAGATTAATTATTATATTTTTATGATATATATTTATTATATATATATATATATGTTACCATCAAGGTCAAAATAAAATAATAAAGGACTCACATCTTATCGTGGAGGCGGTAGTTACATGTGTGGAAGAGCATCATTTCCATATTGCAAAAAATTAAGAGATAAGAAGGTCGATGTGATATTATTATTACAGAGGTATTATTATATTATAATTATTATATTTAATCATTAAATTCATCAACATGTCTATCTATGAGAGGTGGTGACGGAAAACTAAATACACCAGTTTATGAGGAGGCAGTTTTCCGTACACATGATCCATGGTTTCATTTACCATTTTATGGAAGAATGGATGGATATAGGTTATGAAATCAAAATAATGATGTAATAATATATTTGAGATACTTCTAATAATATTTTATCTGGGTTGAATATAATTTTATGGAGGTAGAATAAGAAATAAAATGACCACAAATAATTGAGAACTATACCTCTTCTCAGAGAAGCTCTTTAATATTATTCTTAAATCCTTACAAGGATGGTCTTATGATAAAAAAATGGAATATATCTAATGTAACGTTATGTAAGGAAGAGATTATGTTAGTTAATTTCTAATGAAAAGTGAAAATGAATTATAGAGTTGATAATAGAGAGTGTATTGATTTATTAGGTGGGGGGAGGACAAACTTGATATTTTTAAATGAATAAATAGATTAATGTTTTATTCAAAAAAGATGGACCCCCCCCCCCCAATTTGAACATTTAATAATATTTGTAGAGATATGGTATAAATATGGATAAAATGGTAATTACAACATGTTTAGGTCTTTTTATCCCATATCTATTTAGTTTTACCCCCAATAAATTTGATTTTATAGGGACCATGTTTAAGGTTTTTTTTTCTATTTTAACAATTAATTAAGCAAAAAATTTAGTTGAACTCATTTAATTATATTATTAATGATTATTAAAAATATTTAATATATTTTTTAAAATTAAATTAATTTAACAAAATGAATTTAATTTTAATTTCATCACAAATACGTGATGAAAAATTGGTTTCCCAAAGGTATTTTTTTCTTATGTATAAATTTATTTAGATCAATAATCAACAAAATTTTATAATAAAAAAATTGGATTAATAATAATATAACTAAACTAATTTTAATTTTGAAATATTCTTGAAACAAATTTTGTCATTGTGAAAGCTTTAATCATAAATATTTTTTAAATTAAATTCATAATTTTTCCCTATTCCCCAAAAAAGTAATGTTTTCAGTTTATTTTGAAAATATTAAATGATTATTATTTTGTGATGTGTATTTCATAAATAAATTCCATTATTGAAAATATATTTAGAAAATGTGGGAAAAAATAATTATATTATTTTCATGACAAATAATTACAAAACCTATTAAAGGAAATTATATATATTTTTTAAATATATAACGAATTTACAGAAAAAAATATTAGTTTATCTAAAAACATTATAAATATATTTAATATTTTCTAATTTATATTCATACCACCAATTTAATGTCTAGGTTGTGTTGAATGTTTTTATGATAGTTTATTTATACTTCATTTTGAGTGTATCTCAAGCTGTCAAAGTGAATAAATTTATTCAATAAAAATATATCATAATATATTTGACTGTTACAATAATAGAAAAAATTTATAACATTATTAATGATACTTATAATAGGTATTTTTATAGTAATATAGTTAATAATCTTTTATTAATTTATTAATTTAATCATGTATCAGGACTCAAAACAGGTGATATTATTGATGTAAGGAATGATTAAATTATCTTTAAGGTGATTATATTTATTGCATATATATTTTGGCTAATACATTACTCATAAAATATTTTCAAGATACAGTTATCAGTGGGATTAATTTCGTGTATTTTAATATTTAATTATCTTTAAACTATATAATATTGGTTTTTTTTCTAATCCCTAGAGGTAAATATTCCCTCAAAATTACATTACACCATCCATAATAGTTTCTAGTATATAAAAATCATGGGATATTTATAATGAAATTTTATAGTCCATTTCAAATGAAAAGATAATTTCATTGTGGTTCATTACAAGAAACAGATATGAAAATTTTATAATACTATTGTGATGAAAATATGAACAAATATTAAATACGTTTGTCGGATTCTATATAAAATTTATTTTAGGTGAAATAATATTTATATAATGGTAAATTTCAACCCACAAAATAATATTTTGAGAATTAAATGGAAAATCATTTATAGATATTTTATTATAATACATATTTGAAAATTTATCCCAGTTTTTTAAAAAAGATGATAGATTTATAATCACTGACATATATTTAATTACATTTGAATGAATGTGACATCAAAAGAGATATATCACCCTTAAATAATGGAAATTTGAAAACATCCAGAGAGGTAGATAAATACAATTTTTTGAGTTACAAAAATAATCTATTTCAAAAAATGTGAATTGAAATTATCATGGGGATAATATTTTAATCACAAATTTATAATAACGTTTATAATTAATTTATTGAAAATTAGTTGTTGAAAAAATTATTTAATAGTTTGTTTAGATAATGATGCATGAGACAATATAAAATATTATAGGACTCAAAGAGGATAATTAAATTTACATAAAATGAATTTATAAAATGAATGATCAAGTATATTGGGTTAAAATGGATCGACCATTTTTCTATAGATTTAGTTGAAGTACTAATACAATTTTTTTATATCATAGTTATAAGAGGATTTAATGTTTATAAAATTGATATTAATTATACATATATATTTAATGTATTATTTACTCATGAAGTAAGCATAAAATCACCTAATTATTTTATCTAACTAATGCGATAAAAAATTTGTACAAGATGAATGAATATTTTTTTCTGATGAAATACAAATCGATAACAAGATATTCTAGATAAATAAAGTCTTTGAAGATAATAAATTTTATAAGTGGTGTTATTTAAAAAAATTTATATTTGAGAAATACCATGAAGAGTAAAATTATTATTTTATTACATATATATGATATCATTTTCTTTAAAAAATAAATGATTATAAATAATTTCTTGAATTAGGAAATTGTAAATTATTTAATATATCTAATAAAATTTTAAATTTTTTTTATAATTCAAATTTTATAAAAATATAAATAATTTATTATTTTATAGTTAAAATACAAAAACAACGCGTTATTATATATTAAAATTAAATAGAATGTCTTAGTGTGAAACTAAGTGTTTTTTGAAATTAAATTATGAATAAATAATATTTTAATACTTTTGGATGATACTATAAATAATAGATTGATTACATATTTCATTTATTATATTTAAAAAATATTCAAAATTAGATGGGGCTTATAAACATTTAGATGAATAAGGAATATTCAAGGTTCAATTTATTCACGATTGGTTAGAATATTTTAAATTTCTAATAATTTTAATAAAATTTACATTCAATTATGAAATGTAATTTATATAAACATGAAAAATATTTCATGATAAATTTTAATTGAAAAAAGTCTACAAGGTTCAATAAAGATATATTCTCACCAATGTAGGGAAATTAGATAGAATTTTGTTTACTATGAAATTGAAATTATTATTTACTAATGTGGGTGACAAATCACTATAAATAAAATTAAAGAAATAATTGTATGTAAAAATTCATTGGGATTAGGTATATAGATGAATGAACACCCATGAAACGATAAGAACCATTTCACATACTCAAGGGATTAGTTGGTTTGATTTATTTACTATAAAAAATATCTATATTCTTTTGAGATATTTATGGATTAGTTATTTCGACCACATATTTAACCATTTATGTTAATTCCAAAGGATATTTTCGTTTTGTCATTATGGAAACTCTGATAATACTCAATGAAATAAAAATCCATAGAAATCATCACACAATTCCATAAAAAAGAGATCATAATAACTTTTAACTTTAAAAAAAATTATTTATGTTTTGAAATATATTCACTAAATTTTGGAAATGTAATAGGATTTATAGTAGAGGAGAAAATATAAAATAGATATATTTTTTTATATATTATTATTAATTACTGAATCCTTAAAATCCATTTTTTTCATTGAAAATATAAGAGTCTATATTTTATATCATTTTCAGATATATTGTATGTCCACCATAATATTGGTGGGTTTAAAATATAACTATAGCACACAGAAGACCCATATTAGATAGAGAATCAATGCCTCATTGAACTATTTTTAAATAGAGGAAAAGTATTTAAACATTTAATGGATAAAAGAGAGTAGAATAAGATATTTACATGTGTATGTTTTTATGTGTGTGTATATATATATATTGAAACCTATCGTAATATAATTAATAAAATGAATAAAAAATATGTCATATATCATATAATATTGTTATAATAAAATATATTAATAATTGATCTAAATTTCATTTATCAACTATCATATATTTAATTAATAATTTGTAAAAAAAATCATATAATATAATCTATTTCAATGGTTAAATTGTTGTATATTTAATGAAATATTCAATCCATATTGAATCAATATTTTTCCAAATCATATAATATGGCCTAATATTCTCTATCATATTACTAAAACTATATGATAAGTAAATTTTATAAGAATTATTTGATAATAATATAGTGATTAATATTTTTTGTAAATATATAATTAATCATATACATGGATCATAATCTATTCAAATTAAGGAAGCATAATTCAAAAGTCTCAAATGTTTATAGTTAACATTTGTGGTTGAATATTAAGGGGTTAATTCCCTACACTACGTAATTATTACTTTTTGACTTTTTATATAAAATTCTTGAGGTGTGCCTCATATCCTAGATATTATTTTATTAATTTAAAACTTTATATATAAGAATTACCATGATTCATTTGGGATATAATATTCCATAATATGTTTTCTAATCATAATACCCAAACTCTAGTTATCTTCATTATTGTTTGAGTTTCTAACACTAAGGGTTAATAATCATTAAATCAACTTATTATTCAAATAGACATGATTATGTAGGTGGGTTCTTTTGATTTTTGTAAAATCATTGAAAAAATAATGGTTCTCATAGAAATTTATATTTTATTAAATCATTCATTATTTTTTCCCCATTTTATATTCATGATGTATTAATAAGGTTCAAGGAGGAAATATTTCATTTAAGGAGCACTAGTTTAATAGAAACCCCAAAAGTATTATCATAAAAAATATGATCATGAAAAAAATGAATTTTCATAAATTTTGAATGTTGAAAAATATAAAAGTAATGGGGTGTACATTACACTTTATGAATGATCATCATTATGATATGTGACATAGTGTAATCGTATTTTACTATTCATTATAAAATTATTTTGGTTTGTATGTAGCATTATGTACAATGTGTGTTAATTTGTGTAATCAAAATAATAGTTTATATAGAATTATAATTATTTGACCAATGATGTTATTATAGATCCATTTAAATTCATGATGTATTTTATCATATTGTATGATATGAATGATATATAACTATTAATATTTTGTAATAAAACATGATTAATATAAGTCCATATATATTCACACTTGATAGTCCTTTAGCGATTCAATGAATCTGCTTTTTTAAAATTCATTTTCACTATCCCTCCTCCAAAAGTGTTGGCTCTATCTTTTTGAATAGTAATTGAAAACAATGAAAATTATTACATTATGGAATAAAAATAAATTCATTTATGTTTTAATGTAAGTCACATGTGAACCAATATTACCATATAGTTAACATAACATTTATAATGTTTGTGTCACCTTTATTAATATAACCAATATTCATGATAATTATTATAAAATATCTCAAAAAAATTATGGAATAATTAAAAATAATTATGTTTCACAATTATTTCTCAAATAATTTATATATAATATAATATGAGTTTAATAAGTGTTTTTCTAAACAATATTTCGGTCAAATGGTTGGTATTGAAATAGTAGAATATTTTATTATGTTTAAAATTCATTAAAATATTATAATTTTATCTATATGGATTAACTAGGGATGCATTAAAATCTCTCTTATAACAAATCATTTGACAATATACCCTAGAAGAAATATTTTTTTAACTTGATCTAGTTTTATAGTATATAGACCATATGATTATTTTTAAATTTAAAATTTCCTTATTTATTCCCATTATAAAGAATTAATTTATTTCTCACTTTGATTTATTATGTTTTCATATTTAACATAGTTTAATTTTGATGTACTTATTTATCTAACTAATAATTGATATTTTTCTTATCTAGAATGGTGAATTATTGATAACTATCTCAGTATAGATTTTTTATAGTTACATGTTTATTTATTATAGTTTTTATTAGAATTTTATTTCATGTACCATCTTCATTGATGAAGGTGAATTTCATATATATTAATATATATTAAATTTAAATCTTTTACTATTGATACTTAAAAAAATCATTGGTTATACCCAATGTTAAAAATTAATTCTTTTTTAAAACATATTATATTTTTGGAAATGTTTATGACTTAGAAATGGATTCATTTTACCATACATACTTGTGTAGGATTATATGAAATGCTGAATGGGGAAATGAAATAATTTTTTATAAATTATAATGGTGAAATTTTGAAATTTCCCCAAAACACCAATTTGATAGGTAACATCCAGTGATAATATTCCTAATGACATTAATTATCCAAAGGGTTGGTCCATGAAAAAGTCACTCATTCGTGATAAATCATGTATAAGGAATATATGGTTATAATTTTTGAGATGAAAGAGTTGGGTCACACTTTGATGGGTGACCTAGATTAGTAGGTGAAATAAATATGAAATTATGATGATCATTGGCATCATGTCGTATAACAAGCGATTAAAAATATTAATATGATGCAATTAGAAATTTTGATAATCCTCATTATTATGAATTGAGAGAAAACACAAAAATTTTATTATTCAGGGTGATATATTTATCTTAACTCAATGAAATATAACTATTGTGCATTCTACCATTTATGTTGAACTATGTTCAATAATCTCATTGTTGAATAGTAATGCAATAATTATACTCAGAAAACATAAACTATAATGTAGTAATGAACATAAAAAAATTCCCACATGGAACAATCTATGAAATGGATATGTTAAATGGAAATAAATACATAATCGTTTACCAAAAATAAATAATTCAACTAATTTATGATCAGAATATTTTGATTCTATAATAATCAAAAAAATGAGGTTCTTATTTCTATAGCCTCATAATAGGAAATATATTCATATGAGTACCAACAATGTTTAACATTAAAAATAAAATCTATTGTTCCATACACTATGATTTTTAAGCATTCTAAGCTATATGAAAATATTAGATAGTTAATTTTCAAGGAATTATTTTATAATAAAGATAATGATAATGAGCACAACAGTGTTTATGATATAAAAATTAATCATTTGGACACCACACCAAGGGTATTGGTTACTATATTATGTATAAAAATATGTGAAAATAGACACTATGAAGATAAAAAAAATAATTTTCTAATGGTTCAGTTAATCTATATGTGGAAAATAGAGAAAGGGCCATCTATTAACAAAAAGAACATTTCATATTCAATTTTCCATAAATAAATATTGTTATATTCATGGTCATATGAAATTATAGATGGTAATAAATTCTACATAGTTTTATATAAAATGGAAAATCTCTGATGATGCTAGTGGAATTGAAAAATCTTCGTAAAGGACATATAATATTAACGATTAAAAATTAGTTGATTGGACTATGAAAGTGAATTTGAATGCTAAATAATTTAACATTAAATAAAAAATATCTAAAGATTCAATATATATGTCACAATATAGAATATTATTTGAATAAACATCAAGTAATGGTTATATAATGTATTATCTCCAAAAGAGTCCACCATTTTTTATTTTTATATGAAAAGCAGTGTGAACCATGTATTAAAATCTGAAGTCCCAAAAATTTATTAGAAAATGAAAGAACAGATTAAAATGAGATGGAGAAAACATAGTTGAAACATGGGACATAAAATTAAATAATAGTCAATGGATCAAATAATGATCACCGTCCTTCATACTAGAAAACACTCAATCGGGAGCCACCCCATGCCAGGTGATGACCTCTCTTCAATTGCAAAGGGGCCTACCATGTTTCATTTTGATAATACATATGTTCATCATAACATTTATTAAACCCAAGGTCATCGTTAATTGAGACATAATATTGACATTCAGTATCATTTGAATCAGCAATTCCACTCTCCATGCTAGTATTAACACTTGAGTATTGTCCCCAAAAGGAGCAATATAGGTCGACAAATTCCATAAGAAATGCATCCATGCTATTAGTTTTTATAAGAATATCATCCCAACTAAGAGGTTATTCCCTTAATTTTGGTTCAATCAATGGAGGCATACCTCCCAATAGTTTCCACTCCAAATGTTCAACTTCATAAGTTTATTTTTTTTTTGGGATAATCATTTTTGTTCCCCCAATACAAGAATCAATAAATGATGTTCCCTAGGTGTGACTTACCTCAGTGGATGTTTACATAAGAAAATAAAACTCAGGTACATAATGATTATGACAGAAATCTAATGAGACCTTCTCATTCTAAATATTGTGATACTCTAATACCTTAGGGTTCTCTGCATCCCTAGTCATGTCTTTGGAGAAATTTCTAGCAGAGGCATGCTTCATGCGCGAATCCTTTACAACACCATGATGTTTCCTATGGATAGGCCGTGATTAATTCCCCACTTACTTCAAATGGATTATTCTAAAATTTTGATAATCAATTACATCATGCACCAACAACCTGAAGATATTACAGAATTATGAGATGGATTCATATTCTATGTCATCCTCTATTCTCATCAATGTTGCACAATCAAGAAGACTTTTCACCATATCCACATCCACTTGGACCCTAGAAAAGTTTCCAAATTTTCCTTCCAAAGTGTTTTCATCCATCCTCATAGGTGAAAAAATTAAAGCAACCAACTCATTCAAGATTAAAGGATTACAAATTACCCAATTAAGGCCATATATTCTCAAAAAAATCTATGTATTTGAATTCTTCTGCGAGTATAAGTTAAAATAAAACTCCAAATAAGAAATTAAAAAACTGGTGGATTCAAGGAGGAGTAGCCAGTGCCCCAAGTCTTCAATATATCACTAGATGATGAAAAATAAGATGAAAATATCCCCTGACTATAGGAATAATCATTCAATTTGTAATGCCCCAGATTTGAGAAAGCATTGGATTCAATTCCTCCGTGTTCAAGGGTTTGTCCCCCATTGTTATAATTATACCTGAAATAATAGGGAGCTAGCAGGAATCAAGTCTCTATTATATTTCTAAAGTATTAAAAATGATTGAGAATTACCCACCATCAGATCTAGAAATCATAGGTTTATGATTGGAATGATTTATAACCTTGGATTATTTACCATTAGTATGTGCCTGTGAAATTGATATGTCTTTGTGAATAGGCACATCTTTTGATGGATCACCACAATCCTACAGAATTTGGTAGTAATCATTATGATATAAAAATTAAAAAAAATTGTATAATTTACAATTTTGTTTAATTATTAGATTCACATTTTGTTATATAGTATAACATCAATGCTCAAGGTATTAATCATTACATATCATAATGTATGAACATTATTGACCATGTATGGGAATCCCTATAATTATTCTTGATATAAAAATATTATCCATGATGAATATTATTAAGAATATAATTTTCCCTCAACTTACATTATAATAGTATATTTACATAAGAGATAAACACATAAATCTTTTTTTATTCTATTGTATGAATTTGTAGAAAATAATTATATAATAACCCAATTACATGACTATGTTTTATACTATTAATTTTTTATAAAGAATATTTTTTGGATTTATTTATATAGTAAAATTATATTAATTTCAAAAAAAATTATCATGGAACATATATATGAAACAATGTAATAAAATATTATTTTTTAATAATCATGTAAATTGATTTGTTGATATAAGAATAATATTCCAACACCTAGTATCCATGTGTCTTTTGAGAAAACTAAAAATTATTTTGGGATTTTAATGAGGTATAGAATAGATACATCATTTAATTTCAAGGTGATATAAAGTAAAAAATATTTATTACATTTGGTGGTTAATTTTATATTTTTTTATTCATATTATTTATTTCATTATTTTTAATGATATTTATCGTATATTATCCCATTTAATTTATAAGAAATTTTGGTTTTTATTAAAATTTAATAATAAATATATTTTCTTAAATATATATATATTTCAAATCATTAGTTAATAATTTAATAACTTATAAATATTTGGTATAAAATAGTAATTTTTGTCAATTTTCCCACTAGAATCATAGTTTTAATTATTTTATGAATTATGAATGATGTCTACAAATTCATCAAACATAGTTATGAGAAAGTTGTTTTCATTATTAGGATTGATACATTACATAAATAGTGTAGTTCCCTACATAGAGATTTTTTATTTAATAATATTAGGCGTTGTCACAATAAAAATTGAGTAAGGTATTCTTGGTACCTTATTGAATTTCAATTATTTAGGGAAATGATGATAGTTAATATTATAGTTAATATGATGAGATGGAAATTATAAATATAGTGGGAGATAAATAATGAAAATGTAGTGAAAATTATAAAAAGTTTATAGAGGTTAAAAATAATATTTAGTTCATTATAAAGTCAAATTTAATGAATTTTATTATTAAAATCACTATATTAGAGATATAGAATAATGTATAAAATTATGTAAAACCAATAGGGGGTATTATTTTATTACTTTGAAAATTGAGGTATATGTTTAAAAAAGTAATGCATTTAATTTTTTATTGTTTTGACATACATAAAATAAGTTCATTGTTAAAGGATAAAAAATTATACTCAGAAAGTTAAAAAAATTGGAAATGATGTTAATTTAATTGAATAACTACATTAATAAATTCAAATTGTATTACCAAATATTAATTTATGTTATATAAATACCTAAAAATAAGGAATTAATTTTGTTATCCTATAATACAAATATTTTTTAAAACAAAAAAAATTGTTATAAGGTTTGTATACATAAACGATGAAAAACATAAAGAATATTTTTGATGAAGAGTATTTTTTTTATAATTTTAATGTTGTTATAAAAAATTATATCATATTGGGGGAATATAAAATCGCCACTCTTATAGATTTTCATAAAATTGGAATATAATAGGTCCTGGAAATTTTCAAATTACACAAACAGATTATTGAAAGGAAAACATTGTTTCTTATGCGAATATGTGTGTTATATGAATATTATTTATGTTTTGTAAGATATATAAACATTGATATGATATTTTGGTTCAATATATTATTTATGAAAACTTTTAAAAGAATATAGGTGTAATATTTGTAGGGTATAAATGAATAAAAAAATAATTAAATTGTAATAGATTAAACCCAAAATTCAGAAAAAGATGAAATATTATAAAACTCAGAGACATTAAAAGATATCTATTTATAAATAAATTCCACCGCTTCAACATATTATGATTCATGTAATACCGTGCTTAAACAAAACATAACACTTAAATTAAAATATTATTATATAAATAACTTTTTTAAAACCATGTCTTTTTTGTTGGAAGTAATGAATATGACTAACAAAATTATGAAAAATAAATTCTTTACATATTTATAAATAAAATTCAAGTGTTTTATATTAATATAAAAAAATAAATACCATTTGAATGAAAAATATATGTTTCCTAAAAAATTAACTTTTCAAAAACATTATTGAGTCACCTTTTGTGCACATTTTTATAAAATATTTTTTTTTTTAAAAAATGAATTTATTTTTAAAATGAAATAAATTTTTTAAATAAGAATATCCTAATTTACTAAAGCTATACTTTTCGGATTTTTTTAGAAAATATCAATTTTTCAGTGTGTTATGAAAAATACTATATTTTTAAACAATCATTTCATTATAGTGAATAAAGTAAATTTAAAGGACCATTAAGAATTGAATTTCAGTTCATAGAGAAGAATTATTTTTTATTTAGTATAATTAATATTATTTTAATAATCTTTTTATTATATTTTTGTAGAAGTTTATATTTGGGATTGAAAATGAATTTTTTTGAAAACTATTTTTAAAATGAATAGCATTTCTCCATTACAATTAATCAATGTAACTACTAATATGGAATGATTAAATTGAAATTTATATATTATAGATATATATTTTTTATTTTTTATTTATATAATTATTATTTTGACTTATATAATTACTATAATATCATCTTATCCCTGAAAAGTACATTTCTTACAAACCACTTTTTGTCACATCAGTAGGATTAATTTTAAATTAAAGTCTATATAAAATTAATCTGAATTTTAAAAAATAGAATAATTTTTTTGAATAAGTATAATTAATATTATCTATGATGTTTATCTTAATTATTTACCATAATGAATAGTAAAAGTGGTAAAAATTAATTAAATTATTTAAGGTAAAAAGGGTTTATATGGGATAAAATATGAAGATAATAGTTAAAGTAACCTATAAATATTACCAAACCCATTGGATGGCTATATATATCTTATATCATGTACAGTTCAAGAAGAACCCATTTTGGATACTTTTGGATAGAGAAAAATATACTTATCACTTTTTCTTCTAAAAAATTACATGTGTGTTCTCTCCCCAACATATAATAAGCCACAACCACATCTCCTCTCTTCAGACATACAAAAATCATTGTTTCAGCTAATACCTTAATATATACATTCATTACATCCCTTATGTTATCACATAGTCCTTATTTCTCTTATAAATCCCTCCTAAGATGGATTTTTAAAAAAAATAAAAAGTATCCCTAAAGAAGAGTTAAACTTTTTAAACATGCATTTCTACATCTTCGACCTATTTAAAATAAACATAAATTATTATAATATAAAAAAAATTATCCCATAAACACATAAATGTTTCTTTGTTAATTTAATAACCTAGATCCATATCCATATCAATAAAATGTTATATAAAATTGTCAATCATGTCTATGAAGGACTACCACCTCACGAAATGATGTAAATCATTTTCTATTACCACCTTTAAAAAATGGCTATAATGAGGTATTTGAAAAATTTATATTTTATTTAGGAAACTATATTCTTATAAAAATAATATGTCACATATACATTCTTACTTTCTATTCCATGGAGGGATATGATAATGTCTCTTTTGTGTATGGTGTACTATCATTTCGCGAAGCGATGTGATTGATTTTTTCTCTTACACATTAACTTGAAATTATTACTGTTATAATTAATGAATATATTTGATATTTACTAACTTAATATAATTTTTTATATATAATATCACATTTTACTTCATAAATTCCAATCTGTTGGAAAATAATAATGTCACACCTTCATATGTGTGGGCTATTTCCTCCATGTAGGAATTTGAATTGTTTTTCATTAAATTTTTAAATTTCTAGTAATAAGGATGTATTTGATTAATATAAATTCTATATAATATTTACTAATTATTATTTAATGTTTAATTAATATTTATTTTCGATTCATTCTATATGTTGAGAAAATGGATACAACGTCAATGTGTACCTATGACCTTCCATCTCCATTAGTGGAGTAATGATTTTTCTATATTTAATTGTTATGGAAGACTCAAAATACACATTTAATATATATATATTAAATATTTAAATAATGTTCAAAATTATATATATGATTCAACCATGATAAATTATAATGAAATAAAAGTACCAAAGGAAAGACTTACATGAAAAAACAAAGCTTTAATTTCCAAAGAAAACGATTTTACAATGAATTGGTAATGAATGTGTCATAAAAGACCATAAGTAAATTATATATAGTCTGATATATATTGATATTATTTTATAATATATTTAGAATAATCTAATATTTAATATATAATATGTTCAGATATATATGAAAGAAATCAAAACATAGTTTGGCATTTCTCATCTTAATTTTACTTTTAAGAGGCAAATTCCATATTCCCCACATATTCATTTGTGTGGTGTATATACTGACACTTTGGATATGATATATGAGGAACATATTTATCACAGTGGTATTTAATTTTATTTACGTTATTCCTTTTTCGGTTCATGTTATAATAAAATTAACAATGTTATAGGGGTTTATCTAACCATGTCATCATTATCTGAGATTATTTGTGTATGTCTCAGTTTGGGGAACTATTTGATATTTATATATTAACATCAATATAAATTATTCTATTATTTTTATTAATTATCATTTTCATGTAATGTTACCATTTTCCCTTTATTTTATAATTAAATCATTTGAGATATCATCTTTAACAAAATGAATAAAAACACTTCTCTCTCCAGTTGAAAATCCTTTTTCATCAAAAATAGTTTTTATAAAGGTATTAAATATTTTCATTTGAAATTTTTTAATGAAAAACATTATATCCTTTTTTACTTTTTGAAAAAAAAATAAATTAAATTTTTATTCCATTTTACAAATAAGTCCCTTTTGGATTTTTTACGAAAATATGAAAGGAGACATTTTTAGTAGTATATAGATAGTAAACAGTTTCAAACATTTATGAAAACCCAATTTTGGAAGACTATTTTTCAGGTTTACAATGAAATTTTTAAATAAAATTATTTTGATTTTTTTGGAACATTTAGTTTTACAAAGATATTTTCAATAATGAAAAATATTTTTTCTATATGAATGTATTTAAGGTAATTTTTATTGTGTTTTTATTCATCAATGATAAAAGCTGTAATTTTAACTTTTAATAGATTCAGAATTTGTCGTAATAATACCAAAATTATATTTTGTATGGATGGTTTATGATCATTTGATTGAATTGTAATATTTTGATACTATTTTCCATATTAATCTGATTGGTTTTTTATTATGTTTATTGATTATAAAAATTCTTAACAATTCATGGTATTGTTTTCCAAATACAATTTTTTTTGTTTATTATATTTGACAACCTTAATATGAGGAATTCATTGGCCTTATTAAATGACTCGTGGTGCCAGCTATACTACCTCTATCCATGAGTAGTTCTCATTAAAAAACATTCTTTGGTTTTTGACAAAGGTCTTACCCATTTATGTATGATGTATTGGAAAGAAGCCTTAAAGGATAGATTATGATGTATAGAATTCTGAATTAGATTTTTTTGATATTAGTTATTAATTTTCCATGTGATTATTTAATTTAATATAATACCCATCGTTAGGTTTCAACGTATTGTGATTATTTATATGGAATTATTTAATCATTATTTATTCCTTCCACATTATTATTATTCTTCATGATATTGATTAATTGTGATTTTCTAGTTATTTTTCATTTAATATTGATTATGTATGATGTTTTAATTATAGATTACAATATAATCCTATCTTATTGATCATCTCAGAGCATTACATTTCTATTTTTTATTTTACTTTGGATACTAGATAGTGATTTGTGATTGATATACAAGGATAAGCTAAGTTGAAATATGGTGTTCTCAATGATAACACATTGTGTGTTTTTTGTTTTTAATTTTTATTTGATATTAAATTATGTATCTAGCTTACAAATATTATAAAACTATTTACTCTATTGGGATCGAATTAGTTTTATTTTATACTAATGTAATAATAGGAATACTAGGGGTATTATCGTTTGTTTCAGATGAAGTTTCGTAGAAACCATGGAACATTATTTAGGAAAACGTAGATTATATAACATAACCATAATATAAACATTGAATAAAATTATAGAAGAACAAACTAGTTTGTTTATAAATATATTATATTTTTTCCTAAAATTACAACCTTTTCCAGATATTATATATGGATATGGTCATCATATATATTAAACATGTGGTAATAACCCCAAAAAGGCATGTCGGAATGGAATCGAGCATTACCTCATTTATGAAAATTATACATTTTTCACACCTGTATTGGAACAATCTAGTTATATTCTTCAGAAAAATTAAATTTCCATTAAAAACCGTTATTATGTACTTGAAAATATTTCTTTTTGATTTCAAATTTTTTCCAAAGATACCATGTTTATGATTTGGAGATTATACATGCATACATTTTTCTATATATGTTAAATGTTTTAGCAGTGATGGGATGGTATATTATGTTTCCTAATGTAATGACCTAATATAGTATTCCATTTTTTATAAAATTTTCTTAAAGGATGTTATATAAACCGTATCTATACACATACTCATTGGAAGGATTTCCATCATGGGAAATATAATGAAGGTGGATGTAGATCCATAACTGGAATAGACTAAACAAAAACAATATTGAAGAAACTAAGTGACATTATGATTAATAACCTTTCCAATATAAATAATCCTAAAGATCCATCATTTGGTGTAAAAATGTTATAAAACTTTATGCATCATCACAGTCCATTATTTAATGGGAATAAAAATACATTTATAACTGAGTAATGGATATGTTCCTTAGAAAAGATCTTTTTCTCTTTAGGAATGTAATTAATGAGAAATATTTATCATGAATACTTATTTTCTCTTAGTATATGTAGATCAATGATGGTCATTGACTCAAAAACATATGATAAAGAAGAATTGAAAAACATGTAATCAATGGATTTTAAGCCACTAATTAAGAAAAAGTATTTGGATAACAAAAAATGAGAAGAAATGGAGAGAACAACTTGAATCTAAAACAAAAATATAATGGAAATGTTTCTATATATGATTCCAACATTATATGGTTATGAAGGCATGATATTGACAAAGTATGTAATACAAAGAGATATATTGATCATTTCTCTAATGGGATTATGCATATTATTTAAAGGTAACTAGTTTCCTAAACCTTTTCATCATATGGGGAAATTATATCATCTGATATAAATTTATAGAATTAATTTTACATGTATTATGTATTTTAATGGATGTAATAGAAGAAGGGGATGGTAGATAATAATATAGATAACGTATAGATTGGAAAAAAGTACTTATCCCATTTAATAATTGTGGAAAGAAACACTTTGTACATTCATGAAGAGAAAGTGAGTTTTCTAATATAGTGGAGAGAAAGTACAACATGATCATCATTGAATGGGGGAGAAAGAAACATGCAATTTTTTATACATAAACTGTGAGGATTCAGTTCACTACATAAATGAATTCCACGTAAATCATTGGAATGTACCTCAATAGAGGCTAAGGGACGGATTCATGAAGTATCATACAATAGTATTTATCAATGAAATCCCGGTTATATGAATTTTGAAATTTGTAATTATTGTACTAAAATTGTTTTTCATTATATATTTGGGAGGATATATTCAATGGTATAGATTTTTAGAAAATATTTTCAGGGTATATTGAACTTATTGGAAGACACATTATTGTGGGAGGATAACCCTAAATATGTTCTTGATGTTGATGTAATAAAGATAATGATATTTTTAAAAAGGTATTGGAAACCATTAAGGTTTATATTACCTTTGAATTTTAGGTAATTTTTGGTTATTTCAATTTGGGAACATTATTTGAATTATATTAATAATGTTTGGGAAAAAAGAAAATACACATGATGGATGAAAATCCATTACATTAGGAAAGGTCATGTCACGACCTATCCCAGTGGGGCCCACACCATGACTCCCCTTTCCCTCCTACAATTGGCTAGGAAATGGTGAATAGAACCATGTAGGCACATCACCATCATTAGAGGAATTTTCTAAGTACATGTACACATGCACACATCTCCAAGCCCACTAATGATGACAAGTAAACACCACTATGGAACACAATGCAAGCATGCAACCAAACCCAAACAACATAGTACAATGGAATGTAATGTGCAGAAAGTACACTGGGCCAGAATACATGACCTCCAAAAGAAAGAGTTTACAAACTACAATTTCTAATCCTTCAGAAAAAGTGGTTTGAGGACTGCAGCTTGAAGTTGTAGGAACACCATATCCTGTAAGGAACTCAGAAAGCCTGGTCTTTTCTTGGTCCGCCCTGAAATTTATCAAAAGGGTTCTTGTCTTCATAAGAAACAACATGTGTGGGAAATTCCTATGTAGGGGTGTGTATAAAAATACATAGTAGGGGACCCCAAAAAAATTGATATATAAAATGTAAAGGTATTGTCAGCTCTATACAGTATATATTAACTAAACATATAGAAAGATAAATGCATTCAGATATACTCAAAACCCATACTCATAGCCTACAACAACTGTAAACCTACGCTTGGGATTCAGTTCGATGACTCTATAAAGTATTAATCTAGGAGAACTCACTCTACAAGACTGACAAGTCTGATGACATTTTTCCGAGAAGTAATATTCACCGGCAAAGGCCTTGAGATAGATAGATGAACTGATTGATTTGAACAGAGAACATATACACTCATTCTTGGGGAACACAATCCTAAGTGGGATAAGATAATGATACAATAATGAGGTTCAATACCAGGGTGTTGGAATATTCCACAACTCATCTAGATTCACCTGATATGTAGAGGATCAGGGTCATATATGAATAGTCACGTTGATACCTAACTCAAACTATGGTTATGAATGGATAAAGGATTGCAATTCGAGCCTCTATGAGGGATACCTGACTCTATATTTGAATGTCCTATCGATGGGATCATACTCCTTTGCAAGGAAATAATACATGAATATCAGGGAAATGAGAAAGGGGCACCGTCATATACAAAAAATTGTCCATGGAAAATAGGAAAATAGGATCATTCCATACATAAGAGAGTACACAATGTGTAGGAGTGGTCACATGTCGGGCCCCTTGACTCTGGGTATTGCTCATGTACAACAGACTGAGTTTGGAGAACATGCCCTATAAAAATTCATATAAACGACATTGAGGAGTAATGACAAGTCATGTTAAGTTATATGGGGTCCACATTAACTACGATGGCCATGTGCACGTCCATGAACTCAACCAGTGTATTCCAACCCATGTAATTTGTAAACGGGGTGACACACATAATGGGCCTCGCCTAGTCGTGTGGTGGAGTAAATGGTGTATACTCCAACCCGCCTCTGTGTATCATCTGAGATACTTGTTGATTCCCATATAAGGACCCACATGCCATTTGACAGTGGTCACACACCATTTCTACACTTCCTATCACCTGGTAAATCTAGACACCGCTGAGTGGGTCCCACACACCGTGTCTTCCGAGAGCATGCCTTGTCCGTCACTATGTGCATAGTGCGATACCTGGCCACTGCCATGCTGAACCCACTTGTCCGGTTCAGTGAAGAACACACTGTATTCTTTGGTTTTTTCAGAATGTTATGTTCTGCATTCCACACCTTGTAGAATCATCTATTCGTTTTCTAGTCATCTGATCAATGAAAAAAATCCACTTTTGTTTTCTCCGGACATCTCGAAGTTGTCTATTGTATTTGGGCCTCCAATTGGGCCAGAAATCAAGTATCGATCAACCCGCATAAAGAATTATCACTGAATGATCCCCCTCGATCTCAGCCGATTTGTCATCCCCCATTGTCATCGCACATCCTCTAGGTTTTCATGATGTTGAATCTCCGATTTGGGATCTTTTCTTTGTGAAATTATTTTGAAATAATATGTTTTTCATCACCCCACATAGAATGTTAGGAACGCGGGGTTGATGAGGAAGAAATTCAATACACCAAATCATGGAACGAACCTCCACCATCGTTCATCATGGATTTTTTCCACTCCTGTTAGAAGGATTACACAGGGAGAATAAAAAACAATTCCAAAATTATGATAAATAAATTCCCAGATCAATACCCTAGAAGAAATGAAAAATAACATTGTCCCATAGAAACGCATGACCCGTGAATCAACCTATTCATTGGTTGATCAATGATTTTCATTTAATCAAATTATGTTGAAATAAAACTATGTGAAAAGCCCCTACCTCGATCCTAGAATATGTGGGAGATCATCCATTGATTGGGATTCGATGTCGCAGTGCAACGAACCACGAATCATTGTCTGTCAGCTTTTGTCATGAATTCTCCAAGGGCAGATCTTCTACAAAGATCCATAGGATTCTATTGAGTTTTCAAAGGTTATGAGTCTAACACTGAGCTATTTCATATTTAATGTCTAAAAATAAGAGTCTCTATGTTATTCAGACATTTAAAATAAAATACATTATTAATTTATTTTATTTCATTTAAATCATCCAAAAACTAACATTTGCAGTCGACCCGCGGTAGTCGATGTTATGACCCAGCTAAGGTAATGTTGATGGTATGAATGAAATTGTGTCCTTATATTTCTGATTCAGACACTTGTTTAAAAGTTATTATTCATTTTCAAGAAAACGGCTCACATGCACTGTTTAAATGATTAATTAATTTCAAACAATTATTATTGGAACACCATGAATCAAAATCGCATGATGTCACTTAGCCTGGTCTAGTAATAATTTCATATAATATTTAAAAATAAAACAAATCAAATCAATGAAATTAAAATATCCCCACTATAGGGCATTATGTCATAAAAAAGACGGAATAAAAGTCCACTCCAACAGATGAGCATATTGTGCACGAATCTAAGCCTCCCTTTCCATCATGCTATTCTGAAGATTATCATGAAACAACCAGACATGAACCAAGGGAATCGATCACCCATGAAGGATCCTCTACTGTTGATCCTCAATCTCCAATGGGTACTCTGTGAAGGTCACTCCAACCCATATTTTCATCTCACCCTAGTCGATGATGTGTGATGGGTTATATAAGTAACTCTTCAATTTCAACACATGGAAGTCATCATGAACTCAGTGCAACTATGGAAGTAGATCAAGGCGGTATGCTACATCACCACCTATTTGTAGTATTTGAAAAGGGATCATGAACCTCAGGGACAACTTGTCACCCAGCCAAATCTTTCCAACCCTCATCAAGGTGACACCTAAATGAAGACCCAATATCCCTTCTCAAACTCTAGAGGTATCCATTGCCTATCAGTGTAAGAGTTCTTCCAGATCTTTGCAGCCTTCATCCACTCCTAGATGATTTGCAACATCTCAGTAGTATATCTCACTATCCATAGGATCCTGAGTGATGACTATCTGTGGTCAGTCCAGAAAATTGGTGATAAGAAGGGTCACCCGTATAAGGTCTCCAACAGTGCCATTCCAATGATGGAGTAGTAGCTATTATTGAAATCTAACACCACCACTGGTAGGAGGTCCTCCCAACTGTGACCAAAGTCCAAGATTCATGCCAACAACATATCCTCTAGAACCTGATTGGTCCTCTCCGTCTAACCATCGGTCTGGGGATGGAACATCATGCTCAATGGTAGCTAGGTCCCAAATTCCACCATAAATCCCTTCAACAATAGGAATGTGAAATTAGTTTCCCGATCTGATACTATCGTCAAATGTATTTATTTAATATGACCAATCACAAACATTTAGAGGCATCCCATGCTCTCTAAGGAACTCTTCTACCTGATAGCTAGGAACTGGGATGACTTGGTGAGTCGGTCGATGGACACCAACATGGAATCGTGTACCTTGGACGTCTGTGGTTATCCCGAAATGATGTCCATTGATATTCTATCCCACTTTCACAATGGAACTTTCGGGGGAGAGCTATCCCAACTAGAACCTTGTTCTCTGACTTCACGTACTAGCATGTAAGGCATCGAGAAACAAACTCTGTTACTCCCTTCTTCAAACCTATCCTCCAGAACATACATTAGAGGTCGTGGTACATTTCCGTCCCTCCAAGATGTACCTCTATGGGGGTTGTATGAAACCCCATCAGAACCTCCTCTGACAATGCCACTAGAACAACTGTGAAAACTCATAAAATAACTACATGCTCCCCACTACAAAAATTTCCATGAGGAGCATGTAATATGGATAACAGATCATTTAAGGTCTCATAGTCAACATCCCCTAGTTTTTCCTCCCTGAATCACTATAAGAGTATAGGGGTAAAAAACATTGATTAAAGATATGATGTATCATCTCCATCCACTAAGGATAAATATAGTGAGTACAACTACTCTAACTCCTCACACATAAGCTGTGAACTCGATCTTTTGCTGAGAGCATCTACCACAAATTTCCCCTTCCCAGGAGTATAGACGATCTCAAAGTCACAATCTTGGGGGAACTATAGCCATTTCCTCTACCTCAAATTTAGATCCTTCTGCGAGAATATGTACATGAAGCTCTTATGGCCAAAGTAGATGAAACCCCATTTTCCTATTAGGTAGTGTCACCTCATATTCAATGAAAAAACTTCTACTGCCAACTCAAGATCATGGGTCACATAGTTCTACTCATGTGGCCTAAGATGGAGCGATCCATTTGTTTTCACTTCCTGTCTCTACACTGGGATAGAGCCATGCCAGGTCCCTGATGGTCTGTTGAATAATTCATACCCGACACCATCCTTTAGAAATCTCAAGAGCAGTGTGCTTGTCAATATATACCTCAACTGTTGTAAAGACTTTTGGAAACTCTCCATAAAAAATGCTTCCCCTTTCATTTCAAGTTTATCATCGGTGCTGATATCTAAGAGAAATCAAGGAAGAATCTCTTCTAGTATCCTGCCATCCCATGTAAGCTCCGTACCTATGTCACACTATGGGGTGGCTCCCATGATAACATATCCTCGACCATGGATGGTTCCACTAAAAATCCATCTGCTAAGATAACATGTTCTAGAGAGTGGAAATCTTGTATATAGAACTAGAACTTTGATTACTTCCCATAAATATGGTGCTCTCGAAGTACCTCTAAACCATCTGTAGGTGTCTTGCGTGCTTCTTCTCTGATGCCAAGTACACAAGGTTGTTGTTGATGATGAATACTATGAATTGGTCTAAGTATGGCTGGATGATCTATTTGATATGTCCCATGAACACTAAATGGGAGTTTTTCATGCTGAAAGACATCACCAAGTACTCATAGAGACTATAACAGAATCAGAAATCCATCTTCAGTATATCTTCATCCCATACTCGAAGCTGGTGATAACCTGACTTAGGGTCAAACATTGAGAACAAACGCACCCATCACAGCTAATCTAAGTGGTTGTCAGTCCTTGACAATGGATACCTATTTTTCATCATCACCTAATTTAGGCACCGGTAATCGACTCACAACATCAAAATCCCATCCATCTTCCTGGAAAACAGAACTGGGGCTTCCTAGGGTGAAACTCTAGGTCTTACAAAGCTTTTAATATACAAATCCTCAAACAACACCATCATCTTGAGAAGCACTATAAGAGCCATATGATGTAAAAGTGGGTATATCAGTGCCTCCCGTGATGCAAGTTGATGAATCATTAGATCACATAGCATGCAGGTAGCATGAGAAAATCTTCTAGAAGATTATCCTTGTACTCTACCACTACAACAGGGAAGTGGATGCTCTCAAAATCTGCTTCTCTAATGGTAATTCTATCCAACTCATTTGTGATCAAATGCACTCTCCTATGCATGAGCCAATTCTGTGATTCTTGGGCCACAATATCAATGAAAAGTAAAACTATGTTTGATCACTGCGGAAATAGCACACTCTTCCCCTATAGAAGTCAATCTAGTCATGAACTGAAGATAACCAATCCATATTGAGAATAAAATAATGAGGCATCGAAGATGCCACAAAGAGGTTCTAACCGAATCTCTTTCTTCCATGGGAATGGTCAAATTATCTTCAATGATGCGTGATCATCGAGTCTCCTCCTGTAGGTGTCTGAAAGCATAAGGGTTGAGTCATTGACACTACCAGAATATCATGGTTTGACACAAGAAATGTGGAGGCGATGGAATGACTGACACCTGTGTCTATATTTATGGAAGACAAGGTTTAATAGAAATAGATTATACCTCATATCATCACTGTAGTCCCTGGGTTATACGCCTTGAGCACATGCAATTATCCCTGACCTTGTCCCCTAGATCCTTGAGCTTTGTGCGGATCTCCTGGGGTGGTGGTGGATGTTGATCAAATCATCTAAAACCACATATTTCTCTCCCTACTCCTATTCCACATCCTCCGTATGGTAGGTCTCTATTCTCCACTCTATTCCTCGACCTCATTGGTATATCCACTGCCTCCCTATCAGAACCTCGAACGGTTGGACAGTCTATAGTGAGATGTCCTTTACAATCGCAAGAGTAGCATCACCTCACTCTAGGCTGACTGGATCCGTCTTGAGTGCCATGGACTCTCGATCCAATGTCCTTCGTCTTCCTATGACATCTACCGCAACATGATCACTATGCATCACTTCATCACCCTATTGTCGGGGTCTCTGAACATGTTTGCATTTTTCCAACACCCACTGGTTGTCTCTACATATACAAGATGCTATCAATCACCATTGTCAGCTAGAGCACTCCAAAATAAGTCAATATTCATTAAGGCACAACACTAGCTCGGATGTCCCACTACATACCTACCTCAATGGTCTGATATTTGATGTACTGATCCCTCTCCATATCCATTGAGTACCATGTGATGTTAGTGAACCTCGATGAATATTCATCCACTATCAAACTGCACTGTCGGAGCTGATGAATCTCCTAGATATGATCTTCTCTCAGGGTAACTGTAGAGAGCTCCTCCTTAAAGTGTCTTGTGAACTCCATCCGAAAAAGTGTCTACTCGTCACAAGTCTGCGCTATCAAACTCCACCATCGTACTGCTATAACATGAAGAAGTCTCACTCCTATGATAAACATCTGGTCTATGACTGTCCTCTATAGACGGAATACTCTGGTTATATCTCAAGCCTGTCCTCAACAACCTGAGGGTCGGGCTTGCATTGGAATGAGAGAGGTATCTTCCTATGAAACTCATTCAGATCACTCAACATTTTCCCCTCTTCTGTCAGTACTGTAGGTACGAGGGGATTCTCTACTGGTGGTGGTATACTAGGTGCACCACCTGGAGTTTACACCTAGAGAATTTCTCCTTTTATCGAAGCTTCATCCCTGATGGGGTCATCCTCATGACTGAGCTAGTGAATCCTAGTGGGTATGTGTCTCAAAGCCCTCTAGTAAGGAAACAATATGTACCATGGTCAATGAGTATATCTAGATAGGTGACATTAAAGGACATGGAAAACAGGGCCTATTCCTATATGATGCGCATAACATTATTTTAATTCCCCACAACTTGTGTTTTCAGGTACCGAGTCAAAAAAGTAGGTTATCAGTGTCCTGGTGTATGGATACGTCAGCCGCCCACACAAACAATAGTATCCCCAGCCTAAATGTCGAACTCAAAACACTTATAATTATTTCCCAAAACTAGTATCACATACTCTTGGTCCTAAGGTAGAAACTACCACCTATAATACCACACATTCACAACTCTTCCCATTAGGGCCCACACCATTACTCCCCAAGCCCACCTCAAACAGGCTAGTGGCTAGTGACTCACACTGAGTAGGAATATCACTAACTTGTGAGGAACATTCTATTTACATGTACACACACACACACACACACTTCTCCAGTCCCATAATGGCTAAATGTAAAAACCACTATGTAACAAAATGCACGCATATAACAAAACCAATCCAACAGAGTACAATAGAAAGTAAAGAGAAGAATATAAAATGGGACAGAATACAAACCCACCAAATGAAAGAGTCTAATAACAAAAAAGTCCCACCAATAAGAAAAAGAGGTACTGGTACTACTACTTGTAGAGGTAGGAACACCTCACCCTATAAGGAACTTATAAAGCTCAGTCTAATCCTGGTTATCCCTGGACTCAATCAAAAGGTTCCTCGTCTGTACAAGGCACGACACCTGTGGGAAAAGCCTGTGCATGGGTGATTAAAACAATACTCTATTGGGGACCTCGAAAACTATAAATAAATACACATAGTAAATTTACATTCATCTCTACACTATATATTTTTATTGAACATATAACAACAGATATATATCCCGATATACATGAAACCATGTCTCAAATTATGCAACTACCACATAAACATGATAGTGATTCAATTCAATGATACCATGAAGCACTCATCTGGGAGTACTCACTCCACGATTCTATAAGCTTTGATGACATTTAATGAGAAGTAAACTTTATAGGGAAAGGCCATGAGAGAGATATATATACTAATAGTTATGAAGAGAGTAAAAATACACTCATTCTAAGAGAACACACTCTATAGTGGGAAGACATCATGATACTGAGATAAGGATCACTGACAAGGCTTTGGAGGATACCGCGACTCATCTAGATTCACCAAATAAGTATTGGGTTAATGTAATATGGGTATAGTAACACTGATAACTGATACTACTTATGGCTAGGAATGGATAGAAGATCTCACTATGGGCCTCTCGGATGGATACCTGACTCTATCTTGAAATGTCCTACTGAATGGATCATAAACCTTTGGAAGGAAACGATACCTGAAAATTAGGGGAATGGGAAAGGGGCACTAACCCAAACAAAAACATTCAATGGAATGAATGAAAAGAGGAACAAGCCAGGTATAATTGAATACACAACATGTAGGAGCGGTCACATGAAATGTCCCTGTACTTAGAGTACTGTTTGTGTAAAAAGGCATGAGTCTGTAGAACATGTCATAAAAATGAATATACATAGAATGTAGGATGAATCACACACCTTGTCAAGGTATCTGGGGTCCTCTCCATGTATTCTAGCCATGTTCTCATACATGGACTCAACCACTGTATGCAAACCCATGTAATTAGTACATTGGTTGACCTGCATAATTGGCCTTGTCTGATCGTGTGGTAGAGTACATGGTGTGTACTCCTCCCCGTGTCTGTGTATCATCTATGATACACACTGAGTCCCATATAAGGACCCACACACCCTGTGAAAGTGGTCACAATCCGTGTCTACGCTTCTTGTGGATCGATAACTCCAGCCACCGCTAGGTGGGTCCCACATGACATGTCTTCCGAGAGCCCATCTTGTCTTTCACAGTGTGTAGCACACGAGATCAAGATACTTCCATGCTGACACAGATGGAATGTTCAGTGAAGAACATGATGTGTTCTTCAGGTTTTTCCATAAATCACGTTCTTCGTTCCGAGCCTTGGGGAATTGTCTGTTCGTCTATCTGACCATCCAATCGATGTAAAATTCACATATTAAGGCTTCCCCAACATCTCAAAACCACATATATTGTATTTTGGACTCCAATAATCCCTGAAACCACATCTCGATCCTCCCGCACAAAGAACACTTGAAGAATGGTCCCCCTCAATCCGAAAATATTAGTCATCCTCCATCTCCGACGTAACTCTTCTAGATTTTCATGATGCTTGATCTACAATTTGGGATAATTGGGTTGAGAAATGTTGTCACACTGATCTTTTGTTTATCTCCCTATGAAGAACACAATGAAAACGGTACATAGGTGGAATAAATTCATTAAACTAAATTGAGGAATGTACATCCACCATCATTTTTCAGGACGTTGATCCACCCCTGATAGACGGATTAAACATGGTGAATCTAAAACAATTCCACAATTATCATAAATCAATTCTCAGATCAGAAGGCCAAGTGAAATATAAAATAACATCCTCTAGCATGAACGAACGACTCGTGGATCAACCTCTTCATGGGTTGATCCGCGTTCGTCATATAATCGTAGAAGAAGGAATGAATTCAAAGGAAAAAAAACTACCTTGGTTGTTGACAAAGAGGGAGATCAACCATTGGTCGAGATTCGATCTTGTTGTGCAATGATCTACGTGCCCTTGTATATTAGCGTTCATCAAGAATTCTCCAATGGTGGATGCTCTCCAATGCTCAATAGGATTCATTGGTGTTTTTTGGGTTATGAGACTACAGTTGGGCTCATACATATTTCAAAGAAAAAAATATGCGTTAATGCATTCGGGAAAAATTTAAAATAAAATAAAATATTAATTTAACTTATGTCCTTTAACATTTGGAGTCGACCCATGTGTGTCTATGTTAGGCCCCACCTAATGTAATGTTGCTTATATGAACACAATGATATCCTCATATTTCTAATCCTGAAAGCTGTTTAAAAATTCAACTTTTTCTTGAAAACCTCTCGCACATGCTGTTTTAAAGATTAATTTATTTCAAACATTAATTTCGGAAACTCCGCGGCATGGAATCGAACATCGTTGAAAAGCCTAGTATCTTAATAATTCCATATAATACATAAAAAGAAACACAGAAAATCCAAGAAATTACAGGCTGTGGGGATTGATGTGAAAAGAAAATGTCGATTTTGGTGAGGAGCCTAAAATGGGAATATTTGATGTTCTATATAACATTTCATAATTTGAACATAAATGATTTCATTGAATAATTTTAATCCTAATCTAATGGTGTTGTTATTATGGTTTATATACTAATGTACTATAATGGATAAACATTTATATCCATATTGGTTTTAGAAAATATATAGAGAAACAAGGAAATACATTTCAATATTCTATGGATCGTGTATCCCATTAAACATTGATTTTTTTTCTACAGGAATAAAATAAATTCTTTTTTAGATATTCATTAATTTGAGTAAGAGATGAATTGGAAATTTACTGAGGCATTAAAAAATGATGAATTTGATTATATGAAATATAAAGAAAACATGAATATTTCCTTATGTAGAAATAAAATTCCTTAGCATTTGGAAAATGATCATAAAATAAAATTGTTGTCTTACAAACATCACATATGATCAGTCCAATGGTCTTTTAACTGATACAAAATTTATTCCTTTTTGGATATTTACATTCTCTTTGTAAATCAATTTCGTAAGATCAATGATTTATATCTATTTCTATAATTATTTTATCTTTTATTCCGTGTTTCTATCATGAAATGGTGCGAATAATTTCCTATATAGAAACCTAGTTACGTGTTATTCATGATTAAAATTGTAATTATCATCCACTTTTATCAATATGCTGTTTTATTAATCATTTTTTACAATGTTGGCTCATAATAACGTTATGTTCAAATGGAAAACTCAAAAGTACTAATATCATGATTAAATTGATATGATATAATTTATTTATATGTTTTATAATGTAACACCTAAAGAATTTAGTATAAATTTATTTTTAAATAAATTCAATTTCTTTGGGAGCTTCTGATGCATGTAATTCCTAGTTTTAACAAAATTTTATACTCTATTAAAATATTATTATTTAAACAATACCATTATAAACTAGTTGTTATGTTGGCAGGTATGAATATGAATAAACAAATTATGAAAACTAGCATTTTTACACATGTATAAAATAAATTCAATTGTTATATATGGATTATAAATAAAATAAGAACCATTTTAATGAAAGTACATATTTTCATAAGAAAAATTATATTTTTAATAAGATTTTTAATCAGTAATTACACTAATAATTTAAAATTTATTATTAAACAATTAATGAAAAATATTTTTAAAAATTAAATTCATTTTTTAAATAATAATATAAAAATTTACATTGGGTGAAATTTTAGTATTTCTCCAAAAATATTTTTTATCCCGCGAATAATGAAAAATAAGGATTTTCTAAAACTGTGGTTTTATTGTAATTAATTATTTAATAAGGATCTTTATTATATTAATTTAATTTAAAGTAAAATAAGTATTATTTTTTATATTTAACAAAATTAATTACATTTTAATTTCATTTAATTATGATTATTGTATAATTTTATTTTTTGGTTCAAAAAAACATTTTGCTGAAAATAGTTTTAAAGTGAATAATGTTTTTCCATTTTAAAAAATCAAAATAACCCCAATGAAAGAATTGTTTTCATGAAAATAATAAATTATAACTATAAATTTTATTTTTAAATTTATATAAAAATAATTATATTTAAATAGTTAATATAATATTAATGTTTCCCTGGAAAATACGTTTCTTAAAAACTATTTTTTCTTTGCATAAGTGGGGTTAACTTAAAATTAAATTCTTCCACATATGTTAGTATATTTAGGAAAAATTAATTACATATTAATAATAGATTAATTAATGTTATCTAATATGCTCAAATATATTATTGACTCTACATATTATTAAAATAGAAAAAATTAATTAATGAGGTTATGAGAAAAATATGTTTAGTGAGGGTTAAACAGAAAAGATATTCTTTAAAATTTCATTAAAACTTTTCCAAAACAATTTTATTTCTATTTTTTGACTGTATATCATCTATGGGTTTATAATGAACAATTTTTGAGTCATTGGGAATGAATAAAATTTCCTCTATCACTTTTTATTTTCAAATATCCCAAATGCTTCATATCCCCCACCTATAAAAGGACAACCCCTCTCATACCCTATTCACACATAAAATACACTTTTAATCAAAAAATCCATAGTCAAATAAATTATATAAAAATACACATCTTAGAGGACTTGTTTTTATTATTAATCTCCCCTAATATGGATTTATGTAAAAACCTAATGTGTCCCTCTAAAGAAGAGGTAAAATTTTGGAACTTGTATATTTATTTTGGTTCTTCTTCCTACAACATAAAATCGGATTCAAAAAGGATAATATTATAAAAAAAGAAGGAATTATATACTTATATTTTATTATGTTAATAACATAACATATATCAATATCCACATCCATCAAATGGGAATGAAAATAGTTGACAATGTGTACGAGGAACTACCAAATAATGAATGAATGAAATTCATTTTCCATAACCTCCTTTTACTGAATGGATATGGTGATGAATTTAACATATTCATATGATATTTATGTCATTATTATACTTATTTAATTATTATATCACATATTACCTCTTCCCTTTCATTCTGTAGGGGGGATATTATAACATAGATCATGTGTATGGAGAACTACTGTCTCACACAGTGATGAGATTCACATTGATCTATTACAACAAAATGGAAAGTATTAGGTATATAATTAATGAATATATGGGATATTTAAGACATTAAATTAATTTTTAAATATAACATCACTTGTAATCTCTTATGTTCTGATCCATTGGAAAACAAAAACATCACTCGTGTGTATGTGTGGACTGCCACATCCACATAGTGGTGTGAAATGTTTTTAATTTATTTTTTATATGGATTGTAATTAGGATGGAAATTATTAAAAAAAATTCCATATATAACCTAATAATTATTAGGGAATGTTTAGATAACATTTATTTTCTTTTAATTCAATCCATTTTGAAAATGGATAAAAATTTCAGGTAGACGTATGAGCAACCCTCTCAACAAAAGGGGTAATGAATTTTCTATCTACAACATTAATGGATGAAAATAAATACATATATAGTTATTTTAAATGATATTTATATCAAATTTTTCATTGTATGGACTATTTAACTATTATCATATTAATAAAAACCATAAATACCATATAAAAAATATAAAAAAGAATGGTGTTATTACAAGAAAGAGTGATTTGAACAGAGAATTCATAATGAATTGGCGATAAAATACCATAAGTAAATCATATATGATAAGATATATCTATTTATGGTTCTATAATATATGTATAAAAATAAAATATTCATCATATAATGTGTTCAATCTCTTATGAATGAAGTCAATCACATGGTGATAGTTTCTCATCTCACTTTAAATTTTAGAAGACATATTCCACATTCCACACTTATTCCCATTATGTGGTTTATATAATACCGATTTTGATATATTATATCATGATTATATTTAGCTTTTTGTTTTTAAATTTTCAATTTAATTTATTACTTTTACGGATCTTATGATTTAAACATTAGAAAATCTTTCATTAATTATTTCAAAATCTCACCATTATTCTAGTCTTTATCTATATTAGTCTCTGTTGGGGGATTTTTTTATAATTCAAACCTAAGATCATTTTAATTTATTATCATGTGGTTTTGAATTATCTTTATCCTGTAATAGTATAATTTTATTATCTTCTTTTCACTTAAAATGGTTGAAAATAGTTTGTATGAAAATCCAACTTTATTTATCAATTTTGTAAAAAACACTTCTTCATCCAATTAATATTTTCCTAAATATATTTTCAACAGTTAATTTATTATTAAATAAATTATTTATAAATACATTTTTACCTAGGTTTTACTTTTTAATTTTGTTTGGAAAGGAATCATTATGTTGTTTTCTAATAAAGGACACTTGGGAATTTACAAAAAACGGGAATTGACTGATTTTTTATACTAATATGGCATGTACAAAAATTATCCCTTCTCATGGCCACTCAATTTTTAAATTTTTATTTTGTAGTTTTACAATATTATTTTCAATTAAGATTTTTTAAAAATATTTTATGGACTCATAGGTTTAAAATTTTATTTTAAAAATTTAATGGATATTTTCCACAATAATGTTTTTAATAAAAAAAATTTATGATATTTCTATTCATAAATTAAAAAAACCTATATTAAACATATAATCCATTGTAAATAGATTTTAATTTCACTAGAATCATATTTTATAAAGAGTTTTTATAATATATTTGCATATAATATAGTTTGTTTATACCATTCTTCATAATAATGTGAATGATTTGTGATTATGTATATTGATTAGTAAATATAATACAATTTTTTATGATATTTTTTGAATATGATGGTTTATATTGAATATGCTTCCATAATTTAATATTAGTAATGAATTATAATTAATATGGGATGGGTATATCCTACTATATACCCTCTATGAATTGGTTGGTCTAATAAGACAAACTAGCTTGAGTTTTTGGCTGAGGCCATACCCATTAATGTATAATGTCATAGTATGAGGCCTCAAATATATGTTTATGATGCATTTGATTATGAATTCCACCATATTGAGATTATTTATTGTTATTCTAGGTGATTTTTTTTGATTATTTGGAATATAAATAGTAAATTTTCGAGATCATGTGATTATTTATATTTCAATATTTGATCATCATTTATTCCTACCATATTATTCTTAATGTAAAATATAATGGTTAAATGAAACATGTTTCAGTTCGTAACCATTCCATATTGATTATTTATTTAGAATTAATGAGATATTACTCTATACAAAAACTCTTAAGGATCAACTAATATCACACTTTTATTATTTCTTATTATCCCCATGATACTCAGAATGGTTTTGTGATTAATATACAAGAAATGCTAAGGGGAAATATGGATTATTAAATAGAAAATATTTTTTTTAATAATTTTTGTATATTGTAACTTTATAATCATGTATATATCTTGTTTAAAAATAATACCAAACTATTTAGTCCTTCAAGATGAGATTATTTGTAGCATATTAAAGTGTAACAAATTAGACACTGACTCTGAGCTACAAGGTTCAAGGTGTTTACAAATATAATTTCTTAGAAGTGATATACAGATGACCAAACCAATAAGGTTATGTATTTAGGGAAATAATTATTATTTTACTAGGAAAAACATTTAAATAAAAATTATATTAATATTTCATAGACAATGTAAATGTAAATAAATTATGATGGTCATTGAGGTTTTATTGAAATAATTAAAGAATGAAACATTATAGAATATTGAATGTATTTTTTAATCATATATGATATATAATCAAAATATTTAGTTAATATTTAAACATAATTAGTATTTAGCACCTTTTTGAAATATGGTAATAATGAAAATAAATGTAGTTAGAACTACTAAATTAAGGTAAAAAATTGATGCCAAAGGATATGTTATTTTTAAATGGTTTTAAATAGTTTATTATTATTATTTCAATGAAAAAATAACAATAATGATTATTGGAATAATGGTTTAGAGTTATATTTTATTATATATTTAATTTTCATAGATATGTTGACAAAAAAAATTATTACATGTTTAATGGAATAAAATTTAGGTTACATCAAATCAATAAAGGAGAATAAAATATGTCCTTGAGTAATTAGTCATCGAGTAAAAAAGATCATGAGTAAATAAAGTCATCAATGTATTTTTACGCAGCACAATATGTTATGTTCTAATAGAACTCATTCCTGAAACATATCAAAAATGTGCTGATGGTTTCAAATTGAAATAGTGAAACTAGATCGATTAGATGATGTTACAACTATGCTTGCGGGAATCATTGGTAGTTTTGTAGCTATGAGGATTATAGATACTTGTTCACAATAGTATTTAGACGTTAGAAAAATAGGAACAATTGAAACATGGAATACTATATTGATATAGAATTGATGCAACCTCGGAAATTATAACACTAAATTTATTTATGATAACATATTTAGGCTAGGGTTTCTTGATATTAAGAGTGTTCCAAATAATTTTACACTAAATATAATGAAATTATTCTGCATCCCCATTATAATTCACCCAACCCTATTTACCAAGAGATGGTGAGTTTCTTATTTCAAGATAATCATAATAAAATATATTTCAATCCAGTGATCAAGGTTCATAGTACATAAGATGCATGATACCTAAAATTTAAATCAGTAAATGAAAATTTAAAAAAATTGAGTAAAAATACATATTTAGTAGAAATATGCATAGGGTTGACCATTCATAGTAATCGACATTAATACTTATGGAAATGGGAAATATAATTAATGGGTGAGATCAAATTATTAATAAGATATATCATATAATGAAATAATAATAGAATATACAAAATAAATGGAACTACTGATGTCGTACAATATTATATATGAATGTTATATGTAATAAATGTGTAAATAATCATATATTGGTTAAAATACTAATAATGAATAAATACAGACATCATAAAAATTTGGTCATGGCATTATTCTATGAAATAACAGTTAAAGGAAAAGGGAACCACCATTACCCTATGTTAGTTATATCCTGAGACCTATTAGTGCACTGAGGGTCTTTATTATTTGGGGACTCACCATCACATTAATAACCAATTCATTACATTAAAGGAGAATATTTTATTAATTTTATAATTCTCAAGGATTAAAATCCTAGAAATTCATGGTATCATTACTCAAAAAAATTTATCATAAAATAATTTGACATATATAATAACAGATTATAGTGATTGTCAATAGATTTTCCCTGTAAATGAATTAATAAATAAGTCTAAATGAAATCCCTTGATCTAAAAAGGGAATGATTTCAGATTCACAATGATCAAATAAATACCCATATCAAGTGAATAATATGTATTTATAATTATTATGTACACTAAAAAATTTGATTTTCAATGGGTTTAGGATTTATAAATGTTTTATTTAAAATGGCGGGATACCAACTATGTCCGGGATAATCGCCAACAGAAATATAATAGAAAAAATAATTATGGATGATAAATATAATAAAAATCATCCATATTATATTCAGAATGATTTCCAAACTAGATGTGCATTAGTGACTAGTTGTTGTGCATCAAATGGAGATAAATATGTTAAAAACATCTCTTTTAGTGTTATTTCCCATATATTAATCGGATAAATATCCAAATCCATCGGTTTGTATGAATATAAGGATTTAATTTATATGGAAATTCCAAACAATATTTTATTTACCAATATTTGGGATGTATTTACAGTAATGAAAGTGTTAAATCATTATAACTTCTTATTAATGTTGTGTAGTCATAGCCATTGATGATATATTATTGATAATATTATAAATTACTTATATAAATACTTTATTATAAAATTTCACATTATAATGAAATATAATTGGATGTAATACCATACTTAAATTAAGAGAAGTCACCAGTGATCCTTATTATAACATATTAATATATTAGGAAAAGGATATCATGAGAAGGAATATATAATATCTAATTAATAATATACCAAATGGATGATCATGCCATTTAATTAAAATAATGGATATATATGAAAAATAATTTAAGTTATATCACAATGAATTTATTTTTAAATGAAATGAAATGTGGAGGATCGTAGACCCTCACCTTGTAGTATGGGATATTATAGCTTAAGAATAGCACCATATGACATTAAAGGATAATTTAATGTGATATTTACAGAGAAAATTAGTTAAAAATAATTATTAACGTATTTTTAGTTATGATGAATGGGATATTGGGGGTACTTTTAGAAAATGAGGGGGTAATTATTTATTAATTTAAACATAAAGGATTTAGAGATTTTGTTAAAAACATGATTTTTTTTGACATACCCTGTTTTTTTTTTGAATGGTATATTAAAATGAGAATAATTTTTTTAACATTTTAATATAAATATATACTAATTTATTTAATTAATAATATTTTTTATTCTAATGTAATTTTTAATAAATAATTGATTTTAATAACAAAACAATATAATTTATGTTTTGAGGATTCACTATTGGAATAAAAAATTAACCTTATCATATTATGATAACCTATCTTAATGAATAAATATATTTTTGGTAGATAAATATTTTTATATTAATTATTACAAAACTTTTAGTCATTATTATTTTATAATACTTTACGTATATTGGTTCCTTGTTTTTTATTTTACCCAAAAACCAATTTTTCTCCTAAAATTATTAGAAAAAAACTCTTGACTAATTTCAATATTTTGATTTCAAATATAAAATTTATTAATCAAAATAAATTTTTAAATGTTATAAAATTAATTTTTAAATAAAAACTATTATTTATTAAAAATACTTTATAATGAAATATTGAAATATATCACTATTATAAACCTTAGAAGGGATATCATAAAATAATGTTATAATTTATCTTCAAATAACCCTAATTTTATAATACCATTTAATGGAGATAAATTTTATTTCAAATTCTTGAGAGAAATTATATTTTAATTATAATCATATTTTTTCAGAAATACTAATTTTTTTCTTATATAAACAAATGTATTTATCATTTTCTCTTTATATTCATTTGGATTCAAAATAATAATGATAATTTTATTGATTTAACACGTATTTAATTTTTAAAAGAATATTTATCTTTTTATAATACTATGTTATAGATACATAACACAATATTTCACCGGTGTATGCCCTAATGGTATTGTATTTGGTGGTTTCAAAAACAATGATTTTGTGGTGACTTCTATAAACATAAACCTATCATATAATTGACATCATTCAAGCCTTATATATTGAAGAAATGTTTTGGATTTGTCAAGGGTGAACCCGAGTGAGGCCATGTTCCTCAGAATATTTGATAAATGTGCTTGGTAAGGGATACTCATATTGGTAATAGCTAACACATATTCCTTAAACACCAATAAACTATTATCATTACCATAATTATAAAATAATACTAATAATTTCATTTTAAATGTAAATTTAAATGGTTATAATTTAAATTGGTAATAATTAAATGACCAAATTTACTCTGACATCCAATGAATTTAGATAATATAATCCCTTGAATCATAAATATAATTTTTAGTTCATTTACATTTATATATACTATATAGAATTATTCTAATTATATACCATTTTAATTTTAATCATGATTTTTATTGTGGAATATGGGACATGAACCATTTATGTTATAGTTTTATTATTTCCTTTTTTATATATTGTATTGTTATTTTCAAATATTCTAATATATTATTAAATTCTATTTTTAAAATTTAAAATTATAAAAAAATATCCATATTCATTACTATAATTTTTTAGGCAGTACATCCCCCCATATAAGACTTATTCCTTGAAATTTTAACTTGATCCAAAATCAGATGTTGATAATCCATAATCAATAAATTCATTAGCATCAAGATTTCCACTTATAAAAGATGATTCCTCTAAATAAAATTCACTAACTAAGACATTTAAATCCATAGTACTTTGTCTATCATGTAGAGAATATGTATAAAATCATAATTATATGGAAATTTAGGTGCCAACTTAAATTTATCAACCAATATAATATGGGTATGGTTTCAAATATACATCCTTATAAGTGATATGTTGATGGAATTATAAACTTTGGATAGGTATGGTGTTATTTCAAAATGATATTCCATAGAACTTACCTGCTCAAATATGTTAAACATCCCAATATTCATTATTTTAGAATCTCATTGATTCGAAATACTATGATCCATTTAAATTGAGATATCATAATGAATACATGGTCTCCTTCTATAAATTCAAAATATTTTATTTAGTTTTTAACCTAACTTTTCGGTCTACTAAGGGCTAACCTAAGATAGTTCTAAATGGATCATAAATTTTTTATATTGCACATGTTTTCGATCGAATAGCTTCATATATCCAAATTCATCCCAATATATCAGTGTCCGAAATCTGTTTTATTAAAAGGCTTCATATCACTCCTTTTTAACACTAGAGTGATAAATTTTATTATATGAAAATTCCAATTGGGACAAAAAAAAATCCCAAAATCCTTGAACTAAAATATATCCTTACCTATGAATATCATATAATGTTTTGTTTGTCCTTATAGTGTGATCATTAGTTTGAGAGTTGTTAAATATAATAATATTTATGCACTATAGTTAAAACCATTCAAATAATCTTCCAAAATATTTATGTAAACCATTGATAATGATTATAGAATATTGATAAGGGTGACATGAATTCTGAAAATTCAATTATATATCACTTAAAAGTATTTAAAAAATAAAAATATTCCCATATTTAAAGGAATTTAGTAGACATTAGAAGATAATCTATAATGACTCATTTCTTGTAATAGAACATGTATTTTATATAAATTTGATTAAAAAAATACCTGGTAATATTATACCACTTCTACCTTATTATAGATAACAAATTTATATAAACCTTAGGAAGATTTATTTTACCATATAGTTTTTTTCATTCTAAGATTCCTATTATATAATTTATAATATTTATCATTCTATTTTTCAATTACAAATTTCTAGTGACTTTCCAATATATCATCATATAACCAGGATATATGTATAACTTTGATATGTGAGCTTGAACCAAACAATAATTCTTCATCTATAGTATTTATGGAACACAAGACCTCTTATTAAACAATAAAACTCTATAATTTCAAATATTAATTTATGGTAAATTCCCTTTTTATGAATATATTATCTTTTATTGTAAGGCCTAAAAATACATATGAGATTTATTAGTCCTTTATATTATATAATTTTGGATTATTTTTGAAAAAATAATGACTTTTACCCTTCAATTGTATCACCCATGACCATCCTAACTAGATCCCTGAGAATTGGATCACTCTCCTCCCTCAACATTGATGAGATATTTTGGTTATTTTTCCTCAGTGAATCAAATTACATGTTTTAAATCATAGGATGATAGTGGATATCATAATAAAAATACTATATTTGTTATAAGATTATATTTTACAGGAAATTATAATATTTAAATGTAAATATTTATTTCAAACTCCAATGATATGTGTACATATCACACATCTATCCCAAGAGTTACTATCTATATATCTATGTTGAACTAAAAATTGATTCCATCAACAAATAATGTTTTAGATCATTCACATACTGGGGTATCAACTATTGGGAAATATAATCTACCTCTCAATCATTTTCTCACGAAAACATCCAATATAGTTCCTTGATGAATTGATGTATATTTCAAAAACATCATTGCTAGGTAGAAGATTGAATACAAAGGAATTTACCCAAAACTATTAAATTTCATAAAATAATCATAAAATTATTTTTTCATGTGATTTTATCCCAATTAAATGTTATCTTGGTTAATATATTTGAATATCATATACTTTTTTCACCAATCCTTGAAAATATCTTGCTATACTATAATGAATACATATTTCAGTTATAGTATAAGGTCATGGAAATTCCATGATAACAATAATTTGTTAATTTTAATTTGATATACCACACATTGATATAAGATATACTAGAAAATAATATTTATCATCATGAAATATAGTTTTATTTAATTTCCAATTAAAATATTTTTTACTCCAATCCTCAATATCAAAAAAAAAATTTGTTTTTACACTTTTCCAAACTCATAGAGTATATATGAATATCATCAAAAAACACCACTATATAATTATCAAAATAAACATTAAATAATAAAAATAAAGATTAAAATATTTTTTGAATTGGATCACCCAAAGGTAATTATTGTAAATTTATAATGACCATACCTTTTATTGAATGATGTCTTTGGGATATTCTACCTATTAAAATTCATCTGTTGATAATAAGAATGAAGATCAATATTCATGAAGTATTTATCCCTTTAAATATGATCCATGAGGTCATCATCAAAATGAAATGGATATCTATTATTTATTTTAATTCCATTTATTTTTTATAATCAATTACTAAACTCATTAAAAAATCATTATTCTTTCTGAGAAAAAAAGATGACCCTCATAGGGAAATACACAGAATAATGAAACCCTTATCACATAAGTCACACAATTTCTTATTTAACTCAACCAAAGACATTGGATTTATTTTATAGGGTGTCTTATATATATTCATATCAATATGGATAAGATCAATAGAGAATTTAACTTCTCAATTAAGGGGATATTAATGTAGTCTACCCTGAAAAATATCACTATAAACCTATAAATTGGTACATCTTCAATTCTAAATACTAATGTACCCATAATATATTTTATTTCATCATTATCATTCCAATTTATTTCTTTATGTTAGAATAATAGTGGTGTTTCCAAACAAGTTTCATGTAGTGATTTTTTCAATTAGAAAACACATACCTCTAATCTTGCTTAAAAAATTGTTACTTACTTATTTTCATTATAGATGTTTTTATAACATTCCCTTAAATCCATCCCAAAAATTACATCAAATACTGCCATTGATATGGTTATTAGATTATTAATTAAAAACCCACCATTAATTACAATTATAATTTCCTAATATATATTAATTGAAATAAAGGTAAAATAAAGTATTCAAACAAATAAATAACTCCATAATTCATCATGGGTTATTAAAAATTCATAGAAAACATGCATGATATAAATGATTTTATAGATTTATAATCTATAATTTAATTAGATAACTCTGAGTGTATAATAAATTTAACAACTCTCACATCATTTGGCGAATTAGTTTCATATGTTTTTACTGAAAAATCTAAACGTTGATCTATAGGCTTCATCTGGGAATGATTCCCTTTGAACATAAGTGATTTATTAGTGTAATTACCATGTTATGTATAGTTACAGCATCATGAATTGAAATATTCTGTATTTCATTTTCACTAATGATATTTATTTTTATTATCTCTAAATTTAAATCATACACAAAATACATTTAAAGGGTCCATTGGATGATTCTTCACAAGTTTGTCACATATAAGAAACACCATTCTTCCATTCATTTCCATTATAAATATTCTCCCAACAAGTTATTCAATTATCCTCTTCTTATTAAATTTTCCTATATAATTGAGATATTTTGAGATCTTATTCTTAGTATTTAAAACACTTGTTACTATTTTCGCATATATGGACATTGTCTTACAGATCTATGATATTCAAAGACATGTAATTAAAAAAAAGAAATAACAAATGTTATTTTTTGGGTTCTTTAGATAATCTAGAACATACATCACTATTATTGTGGAATGAAACTCTAAAATATCAATTATTTCATCTTGATTTCTTTATAAAAATATGAATTTTCATTCCATATGAGCACTTTTCTCAAGATGAAATTTTTTTTCTATAAAAATAAAATAAATGTCTTCCACTCAATTCCCACTATATCATATAAATTAATTGAATTCTAAATCAGGGACCACTATTGGTTATAATATCACCTCGAACAAACACATCCATGAAAATTTTTTCCTTCTCAGAAGAATCAAATTTCATAAAGTTCATTTAAAGGTAATTAATCCATTTATATTTTACTCATGGATTAATGGACCCACTGAATAATTAAAATTTTTTCCTAATAAAAAAATCTAGAAATAATAATAATCTTTAAGGGATACATGTTTCTCTATGGAGGATAATTAATTTTACATAACCTAATTAATTTTTATTGATAATATTAATGATTTTTTCATCACTAACATTAACTCTATCATCTTCCTTATCTAGATAATCCCCACATTTTCGATAATTGTGGTCTTGATTTTCATTTCATATAATAAGAGAAATTGTGTATCAAATATAACATCTTAGATTTTAATATTATATGCAATTAATGTATAAGAAAAATCATAATTACAATATCTCAATAAAATATGGCCCATTCATAAAATACTTATAAAAAATTTAATAATAATCTCTACAAAATTCATGATGTTGAATCTTTGTTATCATCCTAAAATCATATAAATACTGTTCTTATGGATTCTAAAAATCTGTTATCAAATACCAATTTTAACACTCCAAATCACAGTAAACTTAATTTTATGGTTTATTTATTTCTAGTAAATCAGAAAAAAAAGATACTAAATTAATAGGTCCATGAATGAATATTCCCCAAGAGACTAGATATAATAAAATTTAATTACATCTTGTAAAATTACTACATTTTAGTATTAATACTAAATTTTTGTTCATATCTATAGGGGATATCATATATAGTAATAAATTTCAATACCTTTGGAAATAGGAATCATGCATAAATTATAAGATCAAATTCTGAGTAATGGATATCATACAATGAAGCTAGCTTATAATAAGAAATATAATTGGAACAACTGATGTAACATACATGAATAATTGAATAGAATAGGAAATAAATGAGTAAATGGTCATAAAATGTTTTAAATGTGTAATTCATGGATCTATACACATATTTTTTGGAATCATTCCATGAGATCATATATAATGGGTATGGACGCTCCCATTACCTTATCATTGTTATCTCATGTGAAATAGATGTTTAGTACTGGGATATATAACAAAAAACCCTTTCAATCTAATAAAATTTGAATTAATTTAATAACATTTAAATATTTTATCCATTATATATTTTTAAAGGATGTATCAATTTAAAAAAGTCATAATTACCCCAAGAAACCAAGCATACAAGACATTCCCAGAGAGACTAATTTATTATAAAGATTATCAATAGGTTACCCAGAAAATGAATTAATAAAGTTGTATATGTGGAATCCATTGATTAAGGTTGGGAATAATTTTCGATAAAATGTTGTCAAATTTTTTCTCTTGTCATTTGAATAATATGGATTTTTTAGTTATTTAGACAATTATAAAAAATGATTAACAATGAGTTTGTGAAGAAGGAAACAATATATTTTATATGGTTAGAGATCAATGAAATTATTGGTTAATCCATATAGAAATATAATCAAATACTTTTTTATGTTTCGTAAAGATAATTTGAATCATCCATAACATATACCTTGGTTGTGTCGAACCAAGTGAGAAATAAGGCCAACCTGTTATGCACAGGGTGAAGATTTAGTTAGTAAATGATTTAAAGACCTATGATTTTAGAGAATATTCCAACATAATAAATGATTTTTTTAAAATTTCTACATAATAAAAAACAGAAAACCAAAAAAATACATGAATCATTTTATTAATATAACGATTATTGAAAAAATGTATCAGTGGAAATTGATGTTATATATAAATTTACCCATATTATGTAACATATATAGAAATAAAAATAAAAATCATTTTTAATACTAGTATTATCAATTTTTGTTAATTTTATTCATATAAAATTTATTGTTTTGTTTTTTAATTTTAGGAAACAAAATATATTATAAAAATAATATAAAAAAATAATATAATTAGTTGGAAATGAGAAATAAATATTTAATATTTTAAAAATCCTTCTTCTAAAAAATATATTTTCATTATATTATAAAATTTACTTTAAAAGATAAATTTATGAATTTTAGATTTTGAAAATGAAAATCAATTGACTTTATTTTAAGTATTAATCAACTCAATAGTCACATAATATAAAATTATTTGATTTAAATGAAATTAATAGATTCGGGAGAATTATATGAAAAATTATAATCATAAGGATACAATAGCTATTATTAAAAAATGTATGGATTTATTTAAAACATAGTAAAAATTTCATCACTAATAATATTTTGAATGATTAAAATTATTTAGTAAAAAAATATTTTGAATTTATAAAATCCATGTTTAAGATTGGAAATCTTATTCAATATATGTTTTAATAAGAAATAATTTTGGACATCTATATTTAATTAATTTTTATAAATGTTGAATTGGATTTCTTATTTCTTTGAAAGATATATAACTATTTTTTTGTATAGTACAAAACCAACTAATTTCATAGAAATAAACAACATGTATAATTTTATTATGAAATTATTTCTAAAAAGGTTTGTACCTTTAATAATAACAAACAATAAAATTAATTTTTCTTACCCTATGAAAATTTATTTGATAAAATGGTATCTATATTAGAAATTACTCTTTTGAAATTCTTTAATAAGTTCATTTTCATTTTAAGATTTAAAAATTAGTTACGATGATTAAAATTGTAGTTAACAGAGTAAAGGTAAATTAAGTTAGAAGTATTTTATTCAATTGTAAAAGTAAAAAATAATGCTAAAAAATTATGTACAAAGTTTTTATTTAGGTGTTTTTCTATAAAAAGACCTATCATATCAATTATTATCAGCATTTAATCCCCAATCTATGTGATACATGTGTTCCTTTTCTTTGAAGTAGTTATATTTGTTAAAATTCCATTACTTCAATTTATATATGAAGCCATCAACCACAAAATCCTAAAAACTATAAAATTAGAGTTTATGTTGATAAAATATCCTATTTAATTTCCCCTATTACTCTCGACTATATTTTTTAATAATATTAATCCATGTAAAATTTGCAATCCTTCATTTTGAATAGGTACTCCACGAAGAGGCTATTACTTTCTATGAGTGTAGTAATCTTTTATTAAAATTTTCCTTCACTATATTTCTCCACAAAATCTATTTTTCAAATATTAATATAATTAAATATTTATTTTAATATAAATAAGTTTTTATAATTTTAATATTTTAAACTTTATATATCATTCCCCCTTAAAGAATAAAATCTTCATTCCTGTGTATGTTCGAAATACTACCTCTATAAGGAGAAGTATTTTCTTTTTCATAACCTCCCAAAACAAATGTTTATTAAAGGAGTATTTAATAAAAAAATATTTTATTTAATTACTCTCTTTTTTTTGGAAAAATAATATTTTCCCATCATTCACACATTCTATGAAATGAAATATAAGTTTGTCTTTGTGTACATGTATAATACCACTTCCACGAAGTGATGTAGTTTATTTTACTTCTCCACTACACATGGATGGATTTAAGAATATAATAATTGAAAAATTAGTATTTAATAATGTAAATAATGGTGTATTTTTTGTTTTTTAATGGTTTGTAATATTTATTTCATTAATTAAGATACAACCTTTCATTTAAAAAATATTAATGAAACAAGATGGTCACTAATTCCATCATCATGAATCATGAATAAAATTAACATATAATGGAATAATAAATTTATATATAAATATAATAAATAAACTACATTATTAGTGGATAATATTGAAATAATTAACTAGGTATCAATGAATGAAAATCAACATTGATTGTTTAAAAAAGGTATAAAATAATTAAATCACTAACATCAGATGACAGAATTAAATTATAACTAACTAATAATTAAATATTAAATAACTATATATGAATATAATGAGGGGTAATATATTAATAATGGTATAAAATAATAAATTATGATTATTTTTGATAATTATATAATAAGTTAATGATCATTTATAGAAATTGGTTTTAAATTGAATAAGGTTTTTATTTCTCAATAATTTTATTATTGAGGAAAAATAAATACATTTTAGAGGCTTACAAGATTGTTTTATTATTTTATATGTTGATAGTAAATAAATTTCTCCCTTATTTAATAGTTAATTACATTGAAAATTAACCTTATTTAAAACATTTAGGGATTTTATGAGTATTCCCCAAACTCTCAAAATATGATCTTTCTCTACAATATCCATGTTTAATTTTACCACCAATGTTATCCAATATTATTTTGAAATGTAATTTTATTTATTCCAGATGATCTTAAAATTAATCCTTACATATTTTCAAATTAATTATGTATTTCCCTTTTTATATTTTTGGTTTTAATAAATTTATTTAAATATTATTGAAAAAGTTTTAATTTATCGATCATACATTATATCTTCAGCTCCACCTTTGACATAGAAAATACAAATCTAAATTTGAAGGGTCAATTGTTGTAATAGATCTCATTTTCCATGTATTATTTCTTCATATTAAATATTTTTTTCCGATGTTGAACTGAGACAAAATGAGATTCAGAGGACCGTTGTCCCTAAAATTATATATTTAAATTGTATTAAATATATTAAATATCATCGTCATATATTTTTGTTGAAAAGGTGTAATAACTCCGTAATGGGGTCTTGGATCATAAATCTAAGTGTACTGTTGAGTTTAAAAAATGTGTTATACCCAAGAAATAATATAATATTTGTCAGCTCAAGGTATTTTGGAATCATTATGTGAGAGTAAAAATGAATAAAATAAATATATAAATAAATTTATTTTATTTTTTTGACACAAAGACAATGCTATTCTATAAATATATTATTATAAAAATGTACTAGTGTTAACAACTAATACATGGTAAACTAGAGGAATCTTGGAGATCATTGTTTGTTGGAGACACTAGATCAGATCAAGATCGGGGATTATTATTACATTAGAGTTCATGGATCTCACCAACGTAGGAAGTGCAAGATTTTTCATTGGTAGCAATCAATCCCAACACTTTTTTAGATATCGATTTTTTATTTCTATCCCATTTATTAATCCTGTTTAAACATGCATCAATTCTATGGTCATGAATTTATTCATGCATTGGTGTTATATGTTAATTGATTGATTTATTTTATTGTTTATTGTTTATCTATATGACTTTATTTTTCATTTCTATGAAAACAGATTGAGGCCGAATGAAAAATGGAAGTGGTTCATTCTTTACATCTTCTGGCTTATATTTTTATTCATTCATTATTTTCATTATCACCATGTGTATTTTATTTATCGCATGGTTAAATAATTAATTCATAATTGAAAATTATGTGACCACTCATCGTTGATATTGATCAATACCTTGTGTACAGATTGCGATGAATGTTGAGATTTTAAGATAAACAATTTTGTTGAATGAATTTGGATGAATGATATAATAATTAAATTTATGTTCTTTTTCCATGGTGTTTATATTAGTGAGGCTTATAGTTTTGATGGATTGGCTCAATATATCATTTTCTGAGAATATTGAGGGTCAAAATGCTATGAGTTGTTGATGGTAAGTCCCTGAGACCATATATCTATAGGATCAGGTGATTATAGGGGATTTTTTTATGCTAAGAAATTTGTGGCTGAGATCTATTAGATCTAAATTTTTTGGATTTCCCATTGTGTAATCTAGTGTTTCACATTATATGGGACCCATTAGATATGACACCGGTGTTTCTATGGTGAATAAAATATCACATGGGAGATGATCATCTCACATGATGTATGAAATGTGCTCAGTTTATTGTTGATTATCAGGAAGGATATATATGGGAAAGTATAACTAGTACATGGACACAACCAGAGTACATGTCCAGGTGTACACTGGCACAAGCACGACCATGTGTACATGGGATCAACCATTTTTATTGTGGTTGGTAAACGAGAATGACCAATGGTATACAGGGATGGGTAGACATCAATAGAAATGTTTAGGTGATCTCTATACACTCTTTAGTCTTCCTACTAACCATGTGTATGAATATTTTCAATCCATTTAAGGTAGAACCACACTTTCAGACTAGGGGTTGGTTAGACATGTCGTTTACGACAAGTGCACGTTGTGTACCTCCCTTTGAATGTGTTTGTCACCCATAAATTCATCAGTCTAGATCAGTATCAGTTGAGTGTGTTCACATAGTAAATTCCCTTGAAAATATTGTAAAGACCCGTAAAATTCAAGGGGAATTTTTTCTTAATTTTTTTTGGGATTTTACAAGAACGCGGTTTCTGACGGCACCTGATTCCGAGGCCCGGTGTGCCCGGAATCATTTTCCAAAGTTTGGGTCGGGTACGTTCAGTGAACGAACAAGCGAGAACTTCTAACTTTTGAACCGGTGCCCGGAATCGAATTCTAAGGGCACCGATGGAACCGCAGTGCCGGTAGTTGCTTAGTAACTCTTGTTCCGGAGTTGCGTTTACGCGAGTGTTGATAATAAAAATTGTGGAAGTTTATTTTATACTTACACTACAATTTTTTATTATTTTACTCTAAGTGTTGTCTTGATGGAAGTTGGGTAACCAACCAACCTCCCTTGGGAAGTTATGAGGGTGGTGGGGCCCACATGAACCCCACCCATTAATATCCTCTAAAACCCCCCTCAACTCCCACTTTAATTTTGTTATCTTAAGTTATAACCTATGACTTAAATGTGATGAGTTTAATGAGGTGAGTTGTGGGTGGTTTTGAATTTCAAACTCTTGAAATTCAAATGTGTTGTTGTGTTAATAAAATAAGAAAGAGTCTTATTTTATTTTCTTTGGTTAGAGTTTTGTCACTTTGAGAGATTTGGGAAGAATCTTCTTCTTCTTCTTCAACCTCGACGAAGAACACGAAGAACGCTTAGGCTCCGACGAAGAACGCCGTCACCATAAGAAGAGAAAGACGTGCCATCTCATCTCTTCTTCATAGCCAGTGTGTTTCCGAAGATCGACGACGCCGCTTCTTTCGATCTTCTTCCTGTGTCAACGAAAGGAGACGCCGCTTCCTCCTCAGGCTTTCTCCGTCAGCTTACGAAGCTTCTCCAGAGACGTACCCCTTCGGACGCACCTCGACGTCAACGGAATCGACGTACGATTACCGCGATGCCCGACCTCCGCGACGCTTGTCATCCGTGGCTTGTTGACGTGCTCCTCTCTTGAAACCGAGGTAGGGGAATTTATTTTGGAATTCTCTTATCTTTTTAGAATAGAACGACGAGCGTGGACAAACCAATTCCAGGTTGATCCGCGAATCGTTCGTTCATCCGAATTGATGTTGATGTTTATTATTTAATTATTTCGTTCATGAATTCTACCTTGTCATCCTTCGTGATTTTACAACCAGTTGTTATCGATTAACGATAGGGGGCTGGACGGCACAAACACGGTCGACCCTCCTCCATTATTGATATTGTTTCTAATATGGATGGAACGGAATGGTGTGGTGTCGTCGCACAACACGAGAATCGCTCGGCAAGTGTTACGCGACGTCGTCGCGCCACACCGAGAAGTCGAACAAGAACGTGACTCCGTCGCGCCGTGTCGAAGGAAGTCGAAGGCACCGCGGCCGGAGCGGAGCCACGGCGAAGGGGCGCGGCACCAGCACGCCGCTCCGAAGAACCACGAAGACGGTGCATTTCGTTTTGACATGCGGATTGACGGGCGACGACGAAGCAGGCCGTTTCGGCATTTGAATCCCTTCGCAGTGAAGTTGGGGTCCCGGGGGGACCATAGGCGAAGACGGCAGAAGGAACGGACCACCGGAGCGCGTCCGGTGGTCCGTGGAAGGCGTCGGCGGCGCGCCGCCGGAAGTGGCCAGCGGCGGTTGCCGCCGGTGTCAATCAGCGGCGAAGGGGCGGCGGCCGCGCGCACCCCCGCCGCTCCGTGGCGCCCGCTCGGCCGGGCCGGTCCCAGCCGGGTCGGACCCGAATTGGGTCGACCCGGTTCGGCCGACCCAAGGGGGGGTCGGGCCGGGATGCCCCGGGCCCAGACCCCCGTTTTCGGGCCACGTTCGGTCAAATGCCCGTAACATGAACTACGGGCCTCCAAACGACTCTCCGTCAGCAGCGATGAGATCCTTGGATCGAGACGGTTGTTTCGGTATATCGCACTCAAGGTTTCTGAATACTTTGAGTTCGGCTGGGTAGGTTCGTACACGAAACCAACCGGGCCCCCGGAGCGGAAACGCTCATATCTTGAGCTACGGGCGTCCGATTGACGTGCCGTCGACATTGTTGAGTTTCTCTTAGTGAGATGGATCTTTTGGCATACTCCACCCGAGGTTTGGACGCAGGTGGAGTACGGTCGGGTTGGTTTTGCCTTAAAAACCAATCAGGCCCCTGGGACGAAAAAGCCAATAACTCTCAGACCGGGCGTCCGATTGACGCGCCGTCTATTGCGTTGAGTTCCTTTTGATGATACGGAACTTTTGGATACATCAACTCTAGACCTTGTGACAGTTGATGTATCAACCTCTCGGCTCGTGGAGCGGAACCTCCCGAACGAGCTTGCTCTGTGCGGGAACCCTAGAGCTGGCTGCGACTGCTATTGTGACTGTGACGACGACTGTGCAAAGATCCTCAGTGGACTGCGACAATGAAGACAGTTGGTCTTGTATAATATGTGGGTCCCAAATTAGATGATTAAATACTGGTCTTGTATCCTATGTGGGTCCCAGTATAGATGAATCGATGAAGACAGCTGGTCTTGTATCCTATGTGGGTCCTAGCAGTGTTGGTCTTGTATCCTATGTGGGTCCCAGCTTAGATGATTCAATACTGGTCTTGTATCCTATGTGGGTCCCAGTATAGATGAATCGATGAAGACAGCTGGTCTTGTATCCTATGTGGGTCCTAGCTGTGCTGGTCTTGTATCCTATGTGGGTCCCAGCTTAGATGATTAAATACTGGTCTTGTATCTTATGTGGGTCCAGTATAGATGAGCCAATGAAGACAGCTGGTCTTGTATCCTATGTGGGTCCTAGCTGTGCTGGTCTTGTATCCTATGTGGGTCCCAGCTTTGATGGTTCAGTGCTGGTCTTGTATCCTATGTGGGTCACGGCATAAATGAAACAATGAAGATAACTGGTCTTGTATTCTAGGTGGGTCCCAGCTCAGATGATTCAGTATCTATGTCTGATCATCTCTTTCACCTTTTCGATGATGTATACCTGTGTGAGCTGAATCCTGTTGCTTTCCTGTGTGGATTGTGTTGTGTTATCCTGTGTGGATTACGTTTTGATATCCTGTGTGGAATACGTATACTTTCCTGTGTGGACTGAGTTGTACTTGGGCTCGGAGGTTGGAGCATATTGGAATTGATGACTTAGGTATATGTATGGGAATATGCCTAAGCAGTGTCGGTTGTTACTTCGTGATTGTATCTTTCCTTTGTGTTTTATCCTTTTTGGATTTTGGGATACCTTAGGGGGTCTCGGAGTCCCTACTGAGTAGCTTATACTCACCCCTGCACGGGCTATGCCCGCACTACGTTGTGTTGGTTGCAGACGACAGATAGCGTTGATCATGGTTGAGGCTTGCAGGGCAGGACGATACCTGGAGGTGGACCACTGGGCGGGACGTACCCGGAGCGGATGGCAGGACCCGAGGAGCTGTGGAGCTATCTGTACCCACCCTTTAGGTGGGATTTCCAGAGGACGACTCGGCGTAGCTGCTTTTACTTTTCAGTTGTTGTATTCCTTTTTGAGTTGTACTTTACTTTCAGTTGGGGTTTGTATACTGGCCCATTTACTTTTCCGCACTTATAGTTGAACTCTGCTTTCACTTAGTGTTTACTTTCCGCTTACTTACTCTATGGTGCTTGTTTACTTTACAAAGGCAATGCCTTCCCTTTTTACTGGGATTTACGCCTTGGTGCTAGTCACCAGCCCCTGGCCTATGGAAGGCGGGCTTGGGGTAGTCACGGCACGGGCCCCGAGGACGGGTTGTGACAAATTGGTATCAACGGAGTTCGGTTCTACCGTGAACTCTGATCTTTTCTATGTGAAGCAATAGTGTTTAGCGTATTGAGTGTGGTTATCAGTCCATGGAGTCCATTGTTGGTGTGGCGGCCGACGTATCCGTACACCAGGACCCTGACTTCTAATTTCCGACTTAATGCACGAAAACATTGATTGCGTGTGTGTTTCAAGTTTTCTTTGTGATTACTTGTGTCAGCTCACTAGGTATACTGTTTGACCGTGACACACCTGTTTCCTTTTCAGGATGGCCCCACGACGGCAGTCAGCTAGGGTTCTGAGAGTCGAGCGTGACGACATCCCACCGAGTGACGAGGCCTCGGTGCAGGGCCCTTTGTCAGCAGTGTCTCCGGCGGTAGCACTACCCGCCGAGCCACCGATACTTACAGCACCAGCCGCTGAGGATGCATGTCACCTTAGCACGCTTCACGAGTTCCAGTGCCAGTGACCACCCAGGTTCCGTGGGGAGACGGACCCCCAGGCAGCCGAGGACTGGCTGGAGGCAGTCGTACGAGTTTTCAGGCTTTTGAGGACACCAGCAGACCTCATGGTGATCCTCGCAGCGAGCCTACTGCACGCAACAGCGGGTCCATGGTGGAGCTTGATGCTCCAGGTGCACGACGATACATCTCTTCTCTGGATGGACATTGAGAGCATCTTTTTCTCCGAGTTCGTCCTGGCCACCCTCCGAGCGGTGCGCATCCAGGAGCTACTACATCTACAGCAGGTCCGCATGACAGTAGCCCAATATGCGGCGAGGTTTACTGATCTCTCGCGCTACTCCACAAATATGGTACGGGACCCGTTCTTCTGGGCCCGGACCTTCGAGTAGGGACTGAGGCACGAGATCAGGGCTTCGATGATCTCCCTCAACATTCCGACACAGGCTGAGGTGTTGGAGAGAGCCCTTCTAGTGGAGAGTTTTCTCGCCGAGCAGACTCCAGTGATAGGGCCCTCCGCAGAACGGCCCGTAGCAGGGTCTTCTGCAATTTGCAGTAGACAGGTGATGCAGAGGTCCAAACAGGCCAGACCATCAGATGGGCAGTCACTGGATGAAGATTCGGTTGTGCGGGGAACACAAAGGAGAGACAGCTACACGAGGGGCAGGCATTGCCACGCATGCGGCGGGCAATGACACATGGCTCGAGACTGCTTGACTCGTCTTACAGATGAGCAGCAGTTGGTAGAGGGACCTCCCAGACAGAGGTTCGGCCACGGTGGTCCGCAGGGTGCAGGCGGACGAGGCATAGGAGCTGGACGAGTAGCCGATGGTGGGAGACACTTCGAGGTGTTGCCACCACCACCACCAGGAGGTCCGCCTCGACCGCAGGGAGTCGGTGGACATGCGAGAGCTCAGCTTCAGGCAGCTGAGGCCTTCGATCATGGAGCTCTGGGAGCAAATGGACAGGAGCGGGACTAGTGGATACATCTTTTGTACTTCTAGTTCCTTGTTTCTATTGTGTAGCGTCTTTGTATTATGAGCTGCAATAATAAAAGACGCATACCTTTGTGATTTTTCATTCCTGTCCTCTTTTGTGTTGTTACTAAGAGGTTCCAATTTTGACTGTTGACATGACCCTCACTTGTGAGACATCTACTGAAGGAGACCCAGTTACCACACACTGATGCCGACAGTGTGACTCAACCCTTGGAGGCGAGAGTAACGGTTGGATCTATTAGTAGTAGCGTCGAGGCCTTACGACGTCATGCTTGTTATGTATTAGTATTATCCCTATCGGATTGACTGTATTAGGCAAAGGACGTGGTTCATCCAAGGGATGATACGGGATTTCTCTTAATCGGCAAAAAAGAAATCATAGCAGCTCTATTGGGACCAGAGGTGGACCAGGCCACGATAGAGAAGGTCCAGGTCATCCAGGAGCGGATGAAGACAGCTCAGAGCCGACAGAAGTCTTTTGCTGGCAGGAGGTGGAGGCCACTAGAGTTTAAGGGTGGCGACCACGTCTTCATGCGGGTCTCACCTCGACGTGGATTACGGAGATTTGGCCAAGGTGGAAAGTTGTCTCCATGCTTCATCGGACCCTTCTAGGTCCTCAGTAGGATTGGTGAGGTGGCTTACCGCCTAGCTCTACCGCCTTTGTATCCCTAGTTTGTGTTGGAGCTTTACGGGGACGTAAAGCCCTGTGGTGGGAGTAATGTAAAGACCCGTAAAATTCAAGGGCAATTTTTTCTTAATTTTCTTTGGGATTTTACAAGAACGCAGTTTATGGCGGCCGCACGCACCCCCGCCGCTCTGTGGCGCCCGCTCGGCCAGGCCGGGCCCAGCCAGGTCGGACCCGAATTGGGTCGACCCGGTTCGGCCGACCCAAGGGGGGGTCGGGCCGGGACGCCCCGGGCCCAGACCCCCGTTTTCGGTCCACTTTCGGTCAAATGCCCGTAACTTGAGCTACGGGCCTCCAAACGACTCGCCGTCAGCGGCGATGAGATCCTTGGACCGAGACGGTCGTTTCGGTATATCGCACTCAAGGTTTCTAAATATTTTGAGTTCAGCCGGGTTGGTTCGTACACGAAACCAACCGGGCCCCCGGAGCGGAAACGCTCATATCTTGAGCTACGGACATCTGATTGACGTGTTGTCGACATTGTTGAGTTTCTCTTAGTTATATCGATATTTTGGCATACTATGCCCGAGGTTTGGATGCAGGTGGAGTACGGTCAGGTCGGTTTTGCCTTAAAAACCAACCGGGCCCCTGGGACGAAAAAGCCAATAACTATCAGACCGGGCGTCCGATTGACGCGCCGTCTGTTGCGTTGAGTTCCTGTTGATGATACGGAACTTTTGGATACATCAACTCTAGACCTTGTGATAGTTGATGTATCAGCCTCTCGGCTCGTGGAGCGGACCCTCCCAAACGAGCTTGCTGTGTGCGGGAACCCTAGAGCTGGCTGCGACTACTACTGTGACTGCGACGACGACTGTGCAGAGATCCTCAGTGGACAGCGACAATGAAGACAACTGGTCTTGTATCCTATGTGGGTCCCAGCTTAGATGATTCAATACTGGTCTTGTATCCTATGTGGGTCCCAGTATAGATGAATCGATGAAGACAGCTGGTCTTGTATCCTATGTGGGTCCTAGCTGTGCTGATCTTGTATCATATGTGGGTCGCAGCTTAGATGATTCAATACTGGTCTTGTATCCTATGTGGGTCCCAGTATAGATGAATCGATGAAGACAACTAGTCTTGTATCCTATGTGGGTCCTAGCTGTGCTGGTCTTGTATCCTATGTGGGTCCCAGCTTGGATGATTCAACACTGGTCTTGTATCCTATGTGGGTCCAGTATAGATGAACCAATGAACTCACCTGGTCTTGTATCCTATGTGGGTCCTAGCTGTGCTGGTCTTGTATCCTATGTGGGTCCCAGCTTTGATGGTTCAGTGCTGGTCTTGTATCCTATGTGGGTCCCAGCATAAATGAAACAATGAAGATAACTGGTCTTGTATCCTATGTGGGTCCCAGCTTAGATGATTCAGTATCTATGTCTGATCATCTCTTTCACCTTTTCGATGATGTATACCTGTGTGAGATGAATCGTGTTGCTTTCCTGTGTGGATTTTGTTGTGCTATCCTGTGTGGATTACATTTTTCTTTCCTGTGTGGAATACGTATACTTTCCTGTGTGGAATGAGTTGTACTTGGGCTCGGAGGTTGGAGCGTATTGGAATTGATGACTTAGGTATATGTATGGGCATATACCTATGCAGTGTCGGTTGTTACTTCGTGATTGTATCTTTCCTTTGTGGTTTATCCTTTGTGGATTTTGGGAGACCTTCGGGAGTTTCGGGGTCCCTAATGAGTATCTTATACTCACCCCTGCACGGGCTATGCCTGCACTACGTTGTGTTGGTTGCAGACGACGGACAACGTTGATCATGGTTGAGGCTTGCAGAGCAAGACGGTACCTGGAGGTGGACCACTGGGCGAGACATACCCGGAGCGGACGGCGGGACCCGAGGAGCTGTGGAGCTATCTGTACCCACCCTTCAAGTGGGATTTCTAGAGGACGACTCGATGTAGCTTCTTTTACTTTTTAGTTGATGTTTTCCTTTTCGAGTTGTACTTTACTTTCAGTTGGGGTTTTTATACTGGGCCATTTACTTTTCAGCACTTATACTTGTACTCTGCTTTCACTTAGTGTTTACTTCCTTCTTTCTTACTCTGTGGTGCTTGTTTACTTTACAAAGGCAATGCCTTCCCTTTTTACCGGGATTTACGACTTGGTGCTAGTCGCCAGCCCTTGGCCTATGGAAGGCGGGCTTGCGGTAGTCACGGCACGGGCCCCGAGGATGGGTCGTGACAAATTGGTATCAAAGGAGTTCGGTTCTACCGCGAACTCTGATATTTCTTATGTGAAGCAATAGTGTTTAGCGTATTGAGTGTGGTTATCAGTCCAGGGAGTCCAGTGTTGGTGCGGCGGCCGACATATCCATACACCAGGACCCTGACTTCTAATTTCCGACTTAATGCACGAAAACATTGATTGCGTGTGTGTTTCAAGTTTTCTTTGTGATTACTTATGTCAGCTCACCAGGTATACTGTTTGACTGTGGCGCACCTGTTTCCTTTTCAGGATGGCCCCACGACGGCAGTCAGCTAGGGTTCCGAGAGTCGAGCGTGACAACAGCCCACCGAGTGACGAGGCCTCGGTTCAGGGACCTTTGTTAGCAGTGGAACCGGTGGTAGCACTATCCGCCGAGCCACCGATACTTCCAGCACCAGCCACTGACGATGCACGTCGCCTTAGCGCACTGCACGAGTTCCAGCACCAGCGACCACCCAGGTTCCATGGGGAGACAGACCCCCAGGCAGCCGAGGACTGGCTGGAGGCCGTCGTACGAGTTTTCAGGCTAGTGAGGACACCATCAGACCTCATGGTGATCCTCGTAGCGAGCCTACTGCATGCAGCAGCGGGCCTATGGTAGAGATTGATGCTCCGGGTGCATTATGAGAAATATCTTCTCTGGACGGACGTTGATAGCATCTTCCGCTCCGAGTTCATCCCAGCCACACTCCGAGCGGTGCGCATCCAGGAGTTTCTACAGCTACGGCAGGGCAGCATGACAGTAGCCCAGTATGCGGCGAGGTTTACTGATCTCTCGTGCTACTCCACAGATATGGTACGAGGCCCGTTCTTCCGGTCTCGGACCTTCGAGCAGGGACTGAGGCATGAGATCAGGGCTTCGATGATCTCCCTCAACATTCCGACACAGACTGAGGTGTTGGAGAGAGCCCTTCTAGTGGAGAGTTTTCTCGCCGCGCAGACTCCAGCGACAGGGCCCTCCACAGAATGGCCCGTAGCAGGGTCTTCTGCAATTGGCAATAGACAGGTGATGCAGAGGTCCAAACGGGCCAGACCATCAGATGGGTAGTCACTAGATGAAGATTTGGTTGTGCGGGGCACACGAAGGAGAGACAGCTACACGAGGTGCATGCATTGCTACGAATGTGGCGGGCAAGGACACGTGGCTCGAGACTGCCCGACTCGTCTTACAGATGAGCAGCAGGTGGTAGAGGGACCTCCCAGACAGAGGTTCGGCCACGGTGGTTCTCAGGGTGCAGGCGGACGAGGCGAAGGAGCTGGCCGAGTAGCCGATGGTGGGAGACACTTCGAGGTGTTTCCACCACCTCCACCAGGAGGTCCGCCTCGACTGCAGGGTGTCGGTGGACATGCGAGAGCTCAGCTTCATGCAGCTGAGGCCTTTGATCATGGAACTCTGGGAGCTAATGGGTAGGAGCGGGACTAGTGGATACGTCTTTTGTACTTCTAGTTCCTTGTTGTTATTTTGTAGAGTCTTTGTATTATGAGCTGCAATAATAAAAGACGCATACCTTTGTGAGTTTTCATTCCTGTCCTCTTTTGTGTGTTACTAAGAGGTTCCAGTTTTGACTGTTGACTTGACCCTCACTTGTGAGACATCTACTGGAGGAGACCCAGTTACCACACACTAATGCCGACAGTGTGACTCAACCCTTGGAGGCGAGAGTAACAGTTGGATCTCTTAGTAGTAGCGTCGAGGCCTTACGACGTCATCCTTGGTATGGATTAGTATCATCCATATCAGATTGACTGTATTAGGCAAAGAACGTGGTTCATCCAAGGGATGAGACTGGATTTCTCTTAATCGGCAAAGAAGAAATCATAGCAGCTCTTGTGGGACCAGAGGTGGTCCAGGCCACGATAGAGAAGGTCCAGGTCATCCAGGAGCGGATGAAGACAGCTCAGAGCCGACAGAAGTCTTTCGCTGGCAGGAGGTGGAGGCCACTAGAGTTTGAGGATGGTGACCACATCTTCATGCGGTTCTCACCTCGACGTGGATTATGGAGATTTGTCCAAGGTTTCAAGTTTTCTCCATGCTTCATCGGACCCTTCCAGGTCCTCAACAGGATTGGCGAGGTGGCTTACCGCCTAGCTCTACCGCCTTTGTATCACTAGTTTGTGTTGAAGCTTTACGGGGACGTAAAGCCATGTGTTGGGAGTAATGTAAAGACCCGTAAAATTCAAGGGAAATTTTTTCTTAATTTTCTTTGGGATTTTACAAGAATGCAGTTTCTGACGGCACCTGATTCCGAGGCCCGGTGTGCCCAGAATCATTTACCGAAGTTTGGCTCGGGTACGTTCAGTGAACGAATGAGCAGGAATTTCTAACTTTTGAACTGGTGCCCGGAAACGAATTCCGAGGGCACCGATGGAACCACAGCGCCTGTAGTTGCTTAGGAACTCCTGTTCTGGAGTTGCGTTTACGCGAGTGTTGATAATAAAAATTGTGCAAGTTTATTTTATACTTACACTACATTTTTTTATTATTCTACTCTAAGTGTTGTCTTGATGGAAGTTGGGAAACCACCCAACCTCCCTTGGGAGGTTATGAGGGTGGTGGGGCCCACACGAACCCCACCCCTTCATATCCTCTAAAACCCCCCTCAACACCCACTTTAATTTTGTTATCTTAAGTTATAACCTATGACTTAAATGTGATGAGTTTAATGAGGTGAGTTGTGGGTGGTTTTGAATTTCAAACTCTTGAAATTCAAATGTGTTGTTGTGTTAATAAAATAAGAAAGAGCCTTATTTTATTTTCTTTGGTTAGAGTTTTGTCACTTTGAGAGAGTTGGGAAGAATCTTCTTCTTCTTCTTTAACCTTGACGAAGAACACGAAGAACGCTTAGGCTCCGACGAAGAACGTCGTCACCATCAGAAGAGAAAGAAGTGTCGTCTCTTCTCTTCTTCGCAGCCGGTGTGTTTCCAAAGATCGACGACGCCAATTCTTTCGATCTTCTTCCCGTGTCAACGAAAGGAGATGCCGCTTCATCCTCGGGCTTTCTCCGTCAGCTTACGAAGCTTCTCCAGCGGCGTACCTCTTCGGACGCACCTCGACGTCAACGGAATCGACATACGATTACCGCGACGCCCGACCCCCGCGACGCTTGTCTTCCGAGGCTTGTTGGCATACTCCGCTCTTGAAACCGAGGTAGGGGAATTTATTTTGGAATTCTCTTATCTTTTGAGAATAGAACAACTAGGGCGGACCAACCAATTCCAGGTTGATCCGCGGACCGTTCGTTCATGCGGATTGATGTTGAAGCTTATTATTTAATTATTTCATTCGTGAATTCTACCATGTCATCCTTAGTGATTTTACAACCAGTTTTTATCGATTAACGAGAGGGGGTCGGACCGCACAAACACGGCCGACCTTCCTCCATTATTGATATTGTCTCTAATATGGATGGAACGGAATGGCGTGGTGTCGTCGCACCACACGATAATCACTCGGCATGTATTACGCGACGCCGTCGTGCCATGCCAAGAAGTTGAACAAGAACGCGACACCGTCGCGCCGTGTCGAAGGAAGTCAAAGGCGCCGCGGCCGGAGCGGAGCCACGGCGAAGGGGCGCGGCGCCAGCACGCCGCCCCGGAGAACCACGAAGACGGCCCGTTTCGTTTTGACATGCGGATTGATGGGCGATGACGAAGCAAGCTGTTTGGGCGTTTGAATACCTTCGCAGTGAAGGCGGGGTCCCGGGGGGACCATAGGTGAAGACGGCAGAAGGAACGGACCACCGGAGCGCGTCCGGTGGTCCGCTGAAGGCGGTGGCGGCGGCGCGCCGCCGGAAGTGGCTGGCGGCGGTTGCCGCCGGTGTCAATCAGTGGCGAAGGTGCGGCGGCCGCGCGCACCCCCGCCGCTCTGCGATGCCCGCTCGGCCGCGGCTGGCCGGTCGGGCCGGGCCGGGCCCAGCCGGGTCGCCCCGGGCCCAGACCCCCGTTTTCGGGCCACTTTCGGTCAAATGCCCGTAACATGAGCTACGGGCCTCCAAACGACTCGCCGTCAGCGGAGATGCGATCCTTGGATCGAGACGGTCGTTTAGGTATATCGCACTAAAGGTTTCTGAATACTTTGAGTTCGGCCGGGTTGGTTCGTACACGAAACCCACCGGGCCCCCGGAGCGGAAACACTCATATCTTGAGCTACGGACGTCCGATTAACATGCCGTCGACTTTGTTGAGTTACTCTTAGTGAGATAGATCTTTTGGAATACTCTGCCCAAGGTTTGGACACAGGTGGAGTACGGTCGGGTTAGTTTTGCCTTAAAAACCAACCGGGCCCCTAGGACGAAAAAGCCAATAACTCTCAGACCGAGCGTCTAATTGACGTGTCGTCTGTTGCGTTGAGTTCCTGTTGATGATACGGAACTTTTGGATACATCAACTATAGAACTTGTGACAGTTGATGTATCAGCCTCTCGGCTCGTGGAGCGGACCCTCCCAAACGAGCTTGCTGTGTGCGGGAACCCTAGAGCTGGCTACGACTGCTACTGTGACTACGACGACGACTGTGCAGAGATCCTCAGTGGACTGCGACAATGAAGACAGCTGGTCTTGTATCCTATGTGGGTCCCATCTTAGATGATTCAATACTGGTCTTGTATCCTATGTGGGTCCCAGTATAGATGAATCGATGAAGGCAGATGATCTTGAATCATATGTGGGTCCTAGCTGTGCTGGTCTTGTATCCTATGTGGGTCCCAGCTTAGATGATTCAATACTGGTCTTGAATCCTATGTGGGTCCCAGTATAGATGAATCGATGAAGACAGCCGGTCTTGTATCCTATGTGGGTCCTAGCTGTGCTGGTCTTGTATCCTATGTGGGTCCCAGCTTAGATGATTCAATACTGATCTTGTATCCTATGTGGGTCCCAGTATAGATGGACCAATGAAGACAGCTGGTCTTGTATCCTATGTGGGTCCGAGCTGTGCTGGTCTTGTATCCTATGTGGGTCCCAGCTTTGATGGCTCAGTGCTGGTCTTGTATCCTATGTGGGTCCCAGCATAAATGAAACAATGAAGATAACTGGTCTTGTATCCTATGTGGGTCCCAGCTTAGATGATTCAGTATCTATGTCTGATCATCTCTTTCACCTTTTCGATGATGTATACCAGTGTGAGCTGAATCCTGTTGCTTTCCTGTGTGGATTGTGTTGTGCTATCCTGTGTGGATTACGTTTTCTTTTCCTGTGTGGAATATGTATACTTTCTTGTGTGGAATGAGTTGTACTTGGGCTCAGAGGTTGGAGCGTATTGGAATTTATGACTTAGGTATATGTATGGGCATATACCTAAGCAGTGTCGGTTGTTACTTCGTGATTGTATCTTTCCTTTGTGGTTTATCCTTTGTGGATTTTGGGAGACCTTCGGGAGTTTCGGGGTCCCTACTGAGTAGCTTATACTCACCCCTGCATGGGCTATGCCCGCGATACGTTGTGTTGGTTGCAGATGACGGACAGCGTTGATCATGGTTGAGGCTTGCAAAGCATGACGGTACCTGGAGGTGGACCACTGGGCGGGACGTACCCGAAGTGGACGGCCGGACCCGAGGAGCTGTGGAGCTATCTGTACCCACCCTTCAGGTGGGATTTCTAGAGGATGACTCGGCGTAGCTTCTTTTACTTTTCAGTTGTTGTTTTCCTTTTCGAGTTGTACTTTACTTTCAGTTGGGGTTTGTATACTGGACCATTTACTTTTCAGCACTTATAGTTCTACTCTGCTTTCACTTAGTGTTTACTTTCTGCTTGCTTACTCTGTGGTGCTTGTTTACATTACAAAGGCAATGCCTTCCCTTTTTATAGGGATTTACGCCTTGGTGTTAGTCACCAGCCCCTGGCCTATGGAAGGCGGGCTTGGGGTAGTCACGGCACGGGCCCCGAGGACGGGTCGTGACAAATATATTGTGAAATGAAATCTACATATTAGGATTGCGATTCCTTATAGAGGATGAGTCTCAAATTGAGTTTTTGGTGTTCTTAATTATGACTAGAGTGTGATCCTTTATCCTTTTTTATCCTTGGTGGGGCTTGTTGAATCGATATGACCTTATTGTGAATGGTTTTGATCTGTGATCATATATGATACATAGGTAGGATTCAAAGTATCATTGTAATATGTTCCTCTACATAGAGGTTTGAGCTAGATTGATTTCATGGAGACCCCAGGAAGTCCTGGTGTCACACACTATCTAAGAGTTTGTGTCTTCTATGAACACTGAAATTTCTCTAGAATGGACAGATTGATAATGCCCTATTGGTTGAGTGTATCTAGTGATATCATGAATCATGTAGTGGATTCTACCAGAACCATAATTTCTTTGACTAGAATCTTATGGGTATAAGATTGGTTATGGGATCATGGAGGTGTGATGTGATTCCGGAGTTTATATGGGTTTTATCTTCTATAATGCATTGATTTATATATGAGTTTTATTATAAGTAAATTCTTGATTCTTTCTACATAGTTTTTTCAAGGATTCCTACTAGGTGTTTCTTGAGTCACCTGTTCATGGGAGCTACCCACATATGTCATGTGTCTTCCAGACAAAGGCCCATTTGAATGTGTGTTATGATGGTAGAGAGTTAGTGGAGAATATTTTGAGCTTGGAAAACTATGGTGGTTTTCATGTGATTTAATTTGATCATATTAAAATCCCTATACTAGGTTGGACTCTCAATATTTTTTGGTTGGTCATGTACATTCCCTCATTTAAATATTCAGTACTTCACTATTATACTATGATTTTGATATCATAGATTAACATAAGAAATTTTTTCAGTGGTTTTATAGTTCATCATTTTATGGGATTTGTGATGTGTGTGTGTGTGTGTATAAATTTCTCTAATGCTCTCCTGTTATGGGATATGCCTACATAGTTATGGTCGCCATCACCTGGCCTATTAGAGGTGGGATTGGGGTAGTGGCTATTCGTACCCCAATAGGATGGGACATGACATTGTGAGATTTGAGGAGTATGTTCTACCTTAGGACTGACATATGTGAGATTGGTTTGGGGAAATAGTGTTTAGTGTTTCACGATTGTATTTTCGGTTGGGGAAACCTATGTTGGTGTGAAAAATGATGTATCGAAACACTATGAATCAGATCACCTTCCTTTCAACTCATTACCGGTACAAATTAATTGAAGGGAATTTTTTTTTACATACCTCACAGTGAAATGGGTTTTTCATTCAATTTCATTATATAGTTAGCACCCTAGATATAATCATTAACCATGATATGTCTTGATAATTTTCAATATTCAAATATGATGATATCTTCCAGGGAATATGAGATGGATTCCTGATGACGAATAGATGAGTAAAGAGTTTTTAGTTTAGGGACCCACACAAGAGGATTTTTCAACATGTGGGAACCATGCTGGGATAACCCCTGTTGAGTGGGAGATGGTTTATTTCAGGGATTAAGCATATGATCATCCATTTTCCAAGAATTAGATATTTACAACATGACCGAATGATGGAACATGAATGCGTGATGATTTATAGGACTTCCAATGATGAGAATCACTGAGTTTCCATGATGATTTATACCATTCATCAGTAGAAGGATGACTCGAGGTAATGGTCCATGTTTCCAGTGACTGTGGATCATGAATTATTGAATGGATGAGTTTGTCACCCATTTTATTAGTGGAGTAGAAATTGTATTCGTTTGTCCTAGAGGAGAACAAACTCGTGCAGATTATGTGTCTCTAGTAATAGATATATTGATAGACCATGTTACATTGCGGGAAATAGACCCATTTTGGGTGGTTGATGACTAGAGTGAAAATGTGGTGTGAATTTCTATAATGCATATGACCCCTCCATGATGGTGGTATATGTAGTGAGACATCACCAGTTTTATGATGGGAATCAATATTGTCCTATATTAGGGATGATATTCTCTAGACTTTGTGGGTGAGGAGGTTTGATGCACTATGGAGTCAGATCAAGCCTAGGATGTGGAAGATTGGTGGGAAAAGTAATGAATGAGTTCCAAGTAGTGGGAGACCACAAAGGATTTGAGGTTTTTTTGAAGTACGAAACATGTATTTGATGTCTAATTTTTAGTTTTCACATGGAGCTATGAGATACATTTCCATGATTGTATCCTCTATTGGAGATATAGTGATACCAGTGGAGTCCTTTTTTATAAAACATTATGTCAGAGGGACCTATAGTGAGGATTATTGATTACACACTTCTACCAACAATGTGAGCATATTTTGAGTAAAAATTGATATATTTGTCTGGAATCTCTATATATTGGAAGTGAGACACAGTGATGTTTTTCTAAGTATGAATGGTTTTCATACAATTTATTATCAGATGTTTCAATTCACTACAACAAAACTAGGATTCCACACTGCCACCCATTATCAGCAGTTGTTTAGTGGTATCAAAGGGGCCCCTTTATCATCCTTTCATAGTAGCGCTGATAATGGGGACTTTATTAATAAATTTTTCTAGAGCTGGTTAACTATATATTCAATAAAAATTATATTTCATAAAAATTAATATATTGATATATAAGTGGGTATATATTGATATAAATATAATATATATTTTTTAAATATATTATCGGTAAGTATAAATAAACATTTTCACTTAACATGTATGATATGTAGGGAAAATGGCTTATAAAATATAATGAAAAATTATTAATTAGTAATTTTCTAATTATCATCAACTAATAATCATTAAATAATATTTTTAGGACATAAAAAATCAAAAAAAGTATAAAATATCTAATATAAGTGGAAAATGTAACTCATAATTGAATAGGCCTAGATGGCCTCCAAAATTGTGTTTTTAGTTCGGATACCCAAATTTTTTAAAATTCGATTGAATTTCAATCTCGAATCTGGGGGTCTATTTGACCTTTTTCATTGGGGTCTAAATTTATTCTGAGGGGTTACATTTATATTGATAATATGGATTTGAAATTATATTGTTTTTCACAATGTAATGTTACATATAATCCACTATATAAAAATATATACATTTTTTATATATTCACTGTTAAAAAAATAATTTTATTAATAAATAATTAATCATATTTACATATAATGTATATTTCATAATATATGAGGCTTATCTAATTAAAAAATAATATAAATTTTATTTTAAAAAATAGTGATATTTATATACGTATATGATGTGTGGTGTGTGTGAATATATATTTACGTACATATCCAGTGACAAACTGATATATATTATCTATATACTCTAAAGATATGAATATTCATATTAGTATATAATATTTCAAAATTTTATATATAAAAATGAATAATTATACTTTTAAATACACATATAATATGTGTGTGTGTGTTGTGTATATGTATTTATTTAATTATAACCAATAAAAAACATATTTTATAATTGTATTTAAAACTAATATTCCAAATATATATTACTATACAAATAAATATATTAACATATAAATAGAACTAAATATATATATATATTAATATACAGATATATATACATAATAATATACATATATATATGTATATAATTAAATAAATAAATAAATATTAATATAATTATATAAATTTATATAAATTAATACATATATTAATAAATAAAGAGAAAAGAAACAAGGTGGAGTGGTAATGGATTAAGAGCACATGCAACAGGTCCCGAGTTCGAATCCAGGCGGAGGTAGGTCGCAGACGCAGGTGGGGAATAATGGCTAGCATTGTTAAAGGGGGTTGAGGCACTGTTAAAGGCTTGGGTGGTCGCAGGTGCATGCAGGCCCTTGTTGGTGGGGGTTGTTAAAGGGGGATTCAAGTACTGTTGAAGTCCCTTCCCGAATAGGATATATTTTTCATTTTTTTTATGTTTTAACTCATATAAGTGATTTTTAAAAGAACTAATAAAAGTTGTCTTTTATCGACACTAAAAAGTCTCTGATAAAGGACCCATTTATTAGCTCTTTTATTAGGGCTGATAAAACATTATTTATTTGATGTTTTTTAGTTCTGTTATAAGGGACCCACTATATTTCCCTCAATTAGCAGCACCTTTCTAGCACTATTAAGGAACATTTCTAGTGCCGATATAGAATATATTTTCAGTAGTTATTGAAGAGAGTATATGTACATCCACTTTGGTGGGATGGGGTTTTCATCCTTCAATAGGGAGTGAGCTCCGGAAGGGCAGGTTGATGTTATTTGTAGGAGGTTACAAACACTTCCATAATAGTTGTGATGTATTTCCATTAGAGTTGAAGATTTTAATAACATTCAGTTCCTTTGATGGTGGAGGGGTTCGATGGAATCCTCATTGATCATTTTTTGAGATTACCTCGCCATAAAATGCTATCTTTTTTCATGTATATACATTAGGGATACCCTAATATATATTCCAATATCTCAAATGATACCATGTAGCTATGGGAGTTGGAGGTGATGTTGGATGAGTCTGCAGAGAAGGGGATTCATAAGAAATAGGGAGTTTTCCTGGGTAGAGATGTGTTTTTCACCTGATAGGAATATGTGTTCATGACGTTGAGTGTGGATTTCTTTCACATGGACTAGGAGGCAGGAGGGAAAGTATCCACATCAAATAATCAATGACCTCTTCACCCAATGGATGAAAGTGAGTTATATATCATTTTTAACTCATATCTGGCTATCACCAGTTATGAGTAAGGGATGTGGATATACCAAATATGACATATATATTTTACCTAAATCACTACGAGCATTTTGGGATTCCCAATAGGCAAGAATAATGTGTTTATTTGAATGTATTACTTACTAATTTTCCATTCATTTAGATTTGGACATCATAAATACATTCTTAAAACTATTTTTTCAATCCTTAATATATCCCATGTGTTTTACTATTTTTTTTGAAAATATTATTTTATACTGAATCCTAAAATAGTTCTAACTGAAAAAACCTTATATTACTCAATTCAATCCAATGTGATGAAGATTCATTTGTTACATCAAATCGACCTAGGTTTTGACTAGTGTTTAGACATATGTCATGTGCATCAGAATAAGAAAATGCATGACTATCAGACTGAACTTTTAATAGATAAATCATACATACCTTTATAAAGTTCAATATACTTTCAAATAATAATTTATTTCATTAAAATATCCAATTTTAAAAATTATATTATATAGATTTTTTTCTATAAGACAGAATATAATAGATAGTTATAATGGTGCTAAAAAATGATTTCATACATTTTGTAATTTCATTGTTGTCAAGATCCATATCTAGATCATTCTGAGATGTCAAGTGAAAGACCTGTGAGACCATTGAAACATACTATAGAATATGGACAATGGAGGTTTTCATATAAATATATGGTCATTTGAAGAGTTGGGAGTAGATGTAATTTATAAATCATGTATTCTAAATGATTCTTACATGAACACTTCATCCGTAGACATTGTAATTAATTAGAGAGTTTATGTTCTAAGTAGTCATTTTATGGATTTTACATTCCATTAGAAAATGTTTATTTTTATTTGTTTTCCGAACCTGGTACTGATCCCGGAATTCTAGGGATATGAAGATTATGAATTTGATCAATCAGATCGAGGTATTGAAAATTCTGTAAGACAAAAACCAATTATCCTATCAAGGGATTATGAGAATAGGTAGATAGATCCATACAAATAATATTATTGAGTAATTTAGAACTATGGAAAGATAGACTATTTAGTAGGTATAAAACTATGGAGAACATACAGCTGGTATAAAACATTGGATACTTATAGTCAGGGTTTCTACCCACCTTAACTCTTATTGGTAAAGAGTAATTTCTTTTATTAATTATTTAAAGTCATTATAACATTCATAATCCCGTTTTTAACATATTCGTACATGTTATATATTCAATATGTTCATATACATTAGATATTATGTCTCTACAAAAAATTATTATATTAGTTTTAGAAAAATGATTATTCTACTAATAAACTACACAGAATAAATTATACAATTACTAGTTCAAACTCCGACACTCTGATAATCAAACAATTCATGAGTCTAATATTTTCACATAAATCTGTTTTGTGGGGTTTAGTTTAATTTTTGCACTATAATTCATCCCTACTGTAGCCATCAAAGAATCTAACTATTCGATAATTGGTATCGGTATAAGTTCTTCTAAATACCTGATGTATTTTTTTACTTTCATTATAAACTGGACCTTTTATAAAATACCATTTTATAGATTTTTATTAAACAAACATGTCATTGTAGAAAAGTGTTTCTATTCATTATAATACAACTGAATTATTATTTTTTTAACATTGTCCTGGTCAATGACCAAGAATAAATATATTATTATAATGCGAGAATATTACAAAAGTTTGAAGGTGGGAATTTTTTTACAATCCTTTTCAAGGAGTGGAAGGAGGCCGTTAGGCAACTCATCAAACCAAGTAATGACTTGGTCGATCCCCTTGTTGGAAAGCGCATCGGCAATCATATTAGCTTCACGGTAGGCATGGGTGGCAATATATGTTATCTCTAAAAGAGAGTTTAGGCTATTCTTCCATCTTGCAGTAAGAGGCCAAGAGAGGTGGAAAACTCCATTCTAGATGGCTTGGACAATGGTGGTGGAGTCTCTTTCTATCCAGATATGATTTTAGCCTTTATTTATGACAAATTAGACGACGTGGATGAGAGCCATAATTTCAGCTTCAAGGGAGGAAGTGATCTCGTAGCTACCATAGAAGCAACCATGACATTGACCTATAAAGTCTCTAAAAATAGCCCCACAACCCACAGGGCCATGATTTCATTTGGAAGCCCCATCAACATTGATCTTGATCCATCCAGGAATTTAAAAGAATTAATTGTTGGGAGGCTTGAATAGATGAATCCATGTAGACCACATATATCTGATGGTGATGATTATGATAATTGGAGATATCAAATGATGACTTTTGTTAGAAATGCTAGTCTGGAAAAATGTTTCTTGTTTAATGGTGATTATAAGATCACTGATAAGGAAGTATCTACCATTACTCATCAATAAATGTAAAAAAATAAAATGAATTAAAGAGTGAGAAATTCAATTTTATGTTCTACTACAAGGAACCTATATATCAAAATATATTCATGTGAAAGTTCTAATAGATTTCCGAAAACGATATATATAACTCACTATTGATCTTCTAATTTTATTGAGATTAGAAGAGATGTGATGAGATAATATTAACAAGAATTTAATTTCAAATCTAGAGAATTAGTATAAAAATGAATCAATGAATTAAGAATATTGTGAATAGTTTTCCATATCTTGTTGATAAGGACCGGATTAATAGAAGTTTGGTTGAAAATATAATTGATATTATACCTGATGAGTGGGGATAAAAAAAGACATCCATGGATGATTCATTGATGATTACTAATCTAAAAAATGATTATGTTATTGGAACAATCATGTAATACAAATGAAAATTGAAAAAAGATTCTTAAAAGTTGAAAATGTTGAATGGGGGAGTCACTTATTTAACAACATATAATGTTCCTACTAAATCATAGTTTAATGAAAAATTTGTGCTATTTTCATGGAAGAAGAAAGTTATTGGTGAATCAAATTCTATTTCTTCAACACATTTTGTAAATGAGTTTTAAAATATTTCTAGAGGAATAAATAAAATAGTGGGATAGAAATACTTTTAGTTCAGATAAAAGAAATGAAATAAGGATAGAAACGATAAAAAATAGTCTTCTAAAATGATACATTTTGAATATAAGAAGTCATGAAACATTCAATTGGATTTTATAATGATATAATGAAAATAAAATAAAGAGATAAATAATGAATGAAATACTAATAAGTACTATAGTAGAATGTCAGTAATGGTTTGAATTCATAAAATACATGGAGTTCCAATGGTGGAGATATCTCCTCAGATCATTCAACGGATAATAAATATTTTGGACAGAGGAATATAAACTTATTTTTTGAATTACCTATAGAAAATAATTGTCTTATGGAAAATCTACACACTTCTGAATGACATAATAATCATTTATTAAATCAAAACAATCCTAATAGTAATAATGGGAAAAATTATATATCATAAGATGAATATTATTCCCCATATAATGAGAATAATGATCTTTCATGTTATGAAGTGGTATCTAGGTTCACTAAAAATGTTGAAATTTAAAATTTAAATGTTTATATTAATTATGATAATTCTTATCAAAATTTTGAAAAGGAAAATTCATGGGAAACTATTTTATCTAATGAAAAATAATATCATTCTAATAATGTGGATAAATATGATTATTAAGGATATATTCTTCCAAACGATCTTGTGAAAACTATTATTGAGTAAACTAATTTACAATGTGAATTTTTTTTAAAAAATCAAATAAAAATTACTATTATGGAAATATATATATATTTTCAAACAGAATTATGATGTTCCTAGATATAAGAATATTTTATATATTTTTTCTCCTAGAAATAAATGAATTGATAATACGTACAAAAAAATTAGACACTATACTTATATTTGCAGAATGGGTTTGACTTATAATAATTTTGTTTTAAAAAATAATTATCAGCTTCTTAAAATTGAACCATTTTTCAAAGAGTATCAAATTTTTAGAAATTGTGAAAATAAATGTTCTCTTAAGAATGTTCAATACCTAGGTTGTCATAAATCCTAATTTTTACTGGAAATTAAATTTTCTCAACATAGTAAAATTTTGGTCAAATGTGGTTACAGAAAATATATATTTTTGGTAACAGCACATGAAAGAATGTTTAGGTTCTAAAAGACTAATTTATCAGATTACATAAAAATAAAGAAAACTCAAACCAAAAGAACACTTGGTACAAGGATATTTTTCCTCACTACTGATAACTAGAAGAAAATTATTGTTCAATAAGACTATTATGTTGAAAGGTGGAAAAGTTTCTTTTGGGCATAATTCTAAAGGTGTTATTACTAGTATGTGTAATATTATTCTTCTTAGAAAAGCCTAAATTTAAAATGTTGAATATATAATTGTACATTCAAACAACCATATAAGAATAATTAAAATATTTGAAAAATGTTATCATGTGAACTTTCAGAATGCAAAATTTCTGATACATATTTTTAAAGAAGAATTTATTCATTCTTACAATCAACATGAGAATGATTAAAAATTAGAAATAGAATAACTTATGATACAAGAATTATCTAGTCTTAATGTAATGGAATATAAATCATGGTTATTTAATAGAATTTTAGTACACTGTATCATTAGAATATTAACAATGTTGACTACGAAATGACTTGTTATGGATTTAATAGAACTGAGGTTCGATTTCTAAAAAGTGTGAGACCCTTATAATATTGGTAAGAAATATAAGTCTTGTTCCAAATCTAAGAGTGAAACATCATCATTTTATGTAATACAATTACTAAACATAGACATAATTGGTCTTCAAAAAACTGAAAGTGTTGTTGTAGAATAAAATATATATGTTATAGTTGATGATTAAACTAGATACACATGGGATTATTTTCTAGAATGAAAATGAAAAGCCTTTTATAATTTTAAATTTGTTGTATCCAGAGTTAAAAATGATAAAAACCACTAAATGATAACTACTAATAGTGATCATGGTAAAGAAATATTAAAATATGATTTTGAAAAATTTTATAGTAATAATGGTATTATACATAAATTTTTATCACTTAGGACTCCATTCACAAATTGTGTAGTTTAATGAAGAATGAAAATCCTTTATGAGATTACTAGAAGCCTCATTTGTGAATACTTAGTCACTAAATTTGTTTTATGGAAAATTTGTTAGTAATTAATGCTATAATATAAATCTTCTCTTTCTTTATATATTTTATTAATAAAAACGCTTATGAGTTGTGGACAAGAAGAAAGTGAAAATTATAATACATCACTATTTTTTGAAGTAATTTATTAATTTTGAATTCTAATGATATCATACACAAGTTTTCCTCAAAAACAAATGGTGGAATACTTTTAGTTTAATCCAAAACTAGTAATTCATGTGTACATTCTATAAAAATACACGTATTATTTATGAAATATAATATGTTATTTTTTATGAATCATATCCCTTTTTTCTGAAATACCAAAGATACATCCTCAAATGTCATTTACAAAACTAATTTTCAACATATATTAAGATGTTCTTCTAATAAATAAGTTGCTCAAGAATATTTTTCAAAATTTATTCCTCAAAAAACATTCCAACCTATTGTCGGGGGACATATTTTTTAAAATCCAATATGTCATCTACTTTTTTTGGAATCAAATTAGTGATAGTAAAAATGTTAATTCATATCAACCGATTAGAACTAGATGTTATTTGATAAATAAAATTGTATATATACATTTCATATTAATATTAGAAAATATTAAATTTAATGAAGATTTCTGTTAAGAGGATTGAATTATTATTATGCAAGATGATCTCAATCAGTTTGAAAGGAACCATGTCTATAAATTAGTCATGTAACCTAATGATAGTTCTATAATTTGAGTAAAATGGGGTTTTATGAATACATTTTAATGAAAATGGTATAATAGTAAGAAACAAATATTTAATTTCTACTAAGGGCTATAATTGAAAATATGGAATAGACTAAAAAACTTATACTCAAGTAGAAATAAATTAATCTACTCTAATACGTATATCTTACGCAACATTCTTAAATTTCAAAATATTTCAAATTGAGGGATATGTGATTTCATTAATGTATATATTAAGGAGGTTGTTTATATAGGAAAATACTCTAGTTATGAAAATAAAAAAACGTCTAGAACAATTTTATAAAATTACAATGGGACTTTATAGACATCAAAAAGAACATAGAAATTGGTGTGATAGGTTAACATGATTTTTGAGATAAAATAATTTAGTTACGGGACGTTAAGATACATATATTATTATAAAATAAGTGAATCGAATATTATTATTTTACAAATATATGATGATGAAATTTTAATTGGATACACTCAAAAATCATTTACAGTTTTCTTTGCAGATCATATGAAATCTATGATTGAAATGAGAATGATGGGTGAGTAAACAACCATTCATGGTTTTAAAATTTCATAAAAATTATAATGAAAATTTTATATCTCAACATAAATATATAAAATATTTACTTAAAAAAAATTTGTATAACAACACTAAAAGTATTATTACATTATTAGAACCTCAAAAACAATGGATCTTGATGAATCTGGGAAACCAATTGATCAATTGAATATTAGATGTATGATTGGTAATTTACTATACCAAACATCTAGAAATCTAGATTTAATGTTTTAATCATTATTTTGTGGTATATATCATGTGAAACCCAAGGAATCCCATCTCGAGGATGTTAAAATAAATTTTTTATTACTATAAGAAAATTATGGATATAGTTTTGTTTTATTCTTCTAAAATGATTTTGAACTAATAATTTGTTCGAATTCTTCCTTTGGTGGATGTGGAATGGAAAGAAAAATCAAATCATAAACATGTCACTTTTTAAGAGACATTATAGTTAATTGGTCTTCTACGAAACCACACACATTCTAACTTTCCTTTGAGGAATATGAATACTTAGTAGCTATAACTTGTTGGGTTAATTTATTGTGGTTTCAACACAAAGTCACTGATTATATAATGAGTTTAACAAAAAATAAAATTTTGTCTGGAAACACCAAGTTCCATTTCCCTATGTAGATACCCAAAACATAAATCATGTGAAAGACACTTAGATATAAGTCACCATTTCATTTAGGATCATACCCTTAATGGAGATATAATTTTACAATTCATCGGAATAGAAGATAATGATTATGATATTTTTACAAAACACCATATTTAAATAATTTTAAAACATTAAATATATGTTAGGAATGATTATTATCATATTATTATTCATATATACTTATTTTATACCAATACACAAAAATTAATATAATCCTTTACAATGGGGGATTATATTTGTTATTAGTTTTCTAAAAATATTAATTTACACAAAAGACTATTGTTTTCTAAATGTTTTATCATAATAACCTATTTTGACTTGAGTTTATCAAAAAAAATTGTGACATCAAATTTATTGTAAACTTTTTTAGATTCAAAACATTCATATTTAAAACTATTTAAAAATATTTTCAATCTCAAAATTGTTTAAAAAAATCCATAATAAAAAAAATTATTATTGTTTTTGGACAATACATTAAACTATAATTATTATTGTTTTATGTAAAAATATTGTGATTTATATTTTCTATAAACATATATTAATAATTTTTTATCATAATAAACAATTACAATAAATCAACCATACTTATTTTTTGATGAAAATTATCATAATCAATTTTTATTATAAACTAAAGCATAAACCACATCTGTTACAAAAACTAATATGTATAGATAACTCAGGCATATGAAACTTTTCTATTAAGAAAGTTACTTTTTTGTCATTTTATTTTATTTCACATATTCAATAAATTAGAATATAAATGTTGATTATTAGCTATTATATTAATTTTAAAACATGGTTTTGTTTTTAATTATAATTTATTTTGTAATCATATTGATTAACACTCAGATGAAAAATTGTCATAAGAACATTAAGAGTTCAAAAATATCATTAAATTATTTATATAATTAAATATTGAACATAAAATAAAAACGGTGTTTTCATATGAGTTGTCATTTTGATTTTAGAAGACAAACCATCACCCCAATAGTGATATATGGTTTGGAAACCATTTATCAAATATCAGTTCTCACCTTTTTTGATCCTAAAATCATCCACTCCTTTAACAACATAGTGCAATGTTTTTTCCATTCATCTAATTTAGCAGATCAGGTCTCTGTATGATGTCTACTATTGATGATTTCATATAAAAAGAACTATTTGGATAAGGACACCTCAAATGAATGTGGAATGAATATAATGATTTAATTAAAAATAATATTATTCGTTTCCAAGGATGAGATAAATTTTATATATTAAACATGGACAAGGACATCGATTTACACAACTCAAAATTTTTAATTAAATGATGATAATAAACACGATTTCATTACTCTTTCTAGTATATAATATAGTTACAATCTGTCCCCCTAGGCCTGTGTCGTGAGTACCCCAATCACGCGTTCCATAGGCCAAGGGTTGGTGACTAGCACTGGAAAAGTATATCAAAAAAAATAAATGCATTACCTTTAATCCTATATACCCACACATATGAATAAATTCCAAAAAATGACAGGGGGAGCATGTATACCACAAAAAAAGGCTGAGTGCACATACTAGTGGAATTATGTAGGCCAGAATACAAACCCAACAAGGAACTGAAAATAGTAAAGTACAGAAGGAAACTCTGATGACCATCCACGGAAAACCGCAACATGATCGTGAAAGTAGTGAAGCTACTAAAAGATAAATTAGTATGTACTAACAACATGGTCCTACAGGGACCCTCTATTCCTAGGCCTCCCAGTCCACCATCGTAGCATCTGTCTATCACATCCCCTTGAGCCCCTCTATTGAAACATTGAATGCATGCACCTGACAAAACATGAATAGGCGAATCCCGTGTAGGTGTGAGAATAACAATACCCAGTAAGTACATGATACCAAAAAAGGACTCCCATAATTTCTCAAAATAAAAACCACAATTTGTGATATCAATCACAAAGCATAAGGTAAAAGATAACTCGCACAAGGTATATAACATAATGAATAGGAATAATGATGATTAGTTGTAAAGCTAAATCATCTAATTTCGTTGATAAGTTCCACTTCTAAACCACAAATTATTCTTTCCATTACCAATCCACACAATGTCATTAGTCACCAATCAATAGAGGTTTTTAAGTGGTTGATCCATAGAGGGTCGTAAGTCGTCGATCCACAGAGTATTGTAAGTCTCTGACCCATGAAAGGGTGCTCTAAGTGTTTTCCTCACTGGGTAGTACTATTTTTTATCCACACATAGTCATCATCCATCAATCCACATAGGTTTTTAAGCCCCTATTTTACAATGGGCCTCCCTACGGTTTGTACTCTTTAGGCCGTGGTACTACTGATCCACAGAGGGTGACTCTAATGCTGATCCAAAAAGGGTAAATCTTCACATGATAACCAGCCATAGGATTCCCAAACATGATGCACATTAATTCTATAGATTCTACTACAAAAGCCTTCAGGCGTACCTCAAGTACCAAAATGTCCCATGAAGAAGTAATTTTAAGAACAATCATGTCATATGGGTTCCAACACAATAGACGGCACATCAATCAGACGTCCAGTCTGTATGTCATAGGAAAATTACTACAAAGAGCTTTGTTGGATTCGAGTTTGATCCAACCCATCTGTACTCCAGCATTTACCAAAACCCCATTGGAGTATCTCAAAAAGACATTCTCTTCCCAGGGGTCCCAATGACGCTGATGGGGTGTCAATTAGATACTCGGTTTGTGAGATATGACTGATTTAGCGTAACATGTCTGGTTGGGTCTGATAGGGGTCCAACTCGGCTCGTGGGTCCGACCCAGTTTATGGGTATGTCCTAGATAGAAGGTCCCACCGAGATCATTGGTCTAGGCTGGCTCATAGGTGTGGCCTGACTTGTGGGTCCAGCCCGCCATGAATCCCGGCCCACATGTGGGTCGGTTCTCTTGGAAGGCGGCGCCAGTAGGGCACCGCCCGGTCTACTGAAACGGATGGCGGGAGTCGACCGTTATGCTCAGGTCGAGCGGAAAATGTGGGCAACTTTCTCCCCACTGGGTGCATCAACATCACTCAATTAAACCCACCGTGGCTCGGCCAGCCACTGATCATGCTCTCACGGTGCCTGCGGGTGCTGAAATCCCCGCGCAGCCAGCTCAGCTACCCGCCGTTGCTGTTCGCTAGTGCCGTCATGCCGACATATGCTTCCATGGGCCACCGGAGATGCTCTCATGGTCTGTTTTCTTTCTTGTCTATGTCTATGGACCTCCCAGGTCGGCACATTCACTACATGGACCTCAAAATCATATTGCTGATTCATTTTTTGATCCACCTGAAAAAACACACCTAGAACATGTTCGGAAGAGGGTCCAGGCCTTGTTAGGATTGGATCGCGCCCTCTGCATTCTCTCTTAAACATGGGGAATAATAATAATCATTAAAACCCCAAATTGAATCTTGGAAACAACCTCCCATAATAATGTGTGATTCACAAATCAACCCATTGTTGGGTTGATCCGCAGTCTTTATATTATTCAAGAATGGGAAGAAGGGGAATATTAATCACGTAAACCCCCTACCAAGAAACAGTGTTGCAGATAAAGGAGAAGATCCACATTTGAAGTCATTCATCATTGTTAATCGATCCCAGAATTGATTTCCCCAATGTCTTTTGTTTATCCACTATTCTTCATTGGTGTGGATAGTCATCTGAATTTCGTCAGATGTTCCTCCCTTGGGTTATCCAATTCCCATGCTAATGGATTGATTAAATAAAATAAACGGCACCACATTCCTTTCATTAATATGGTTTATTAATGAACCACAATTAATGAACCTTTAATCCACTAACTTTGTAGATACACATCCAAAGGGACACGACATTAAATGTATCTTATTTATTGTTCATCGTTGAACTGAGGTCATGCCATCCACCTCTCAATAGTATTAGAAAGAATAAAATAACTCATTTAGTTATTTTTATGAAAATCTGTAAAATTGGAATTTTCGACTAAATATTTCTGGTCAATGATAAGATTCACCTATGTTAATCCCAGAATTATGAATTAAATGGTACCCTCGTATTTCCAATCCGAGCAGCAGTTCAAATGATAGAAATCCCCACTCACACGTTTATTGAATGTACCATAAAAAATATCAAAATTTATTAGCAGTCACCCTTGACCCGGGCTAGTCGAAGTAAGGCTCCACCCAAGGAAAACACACTCTCATGAGCTCAACGGTACTCTCGGATTTCCAATATGAGTTATCATTTATGATTTATAAGGATTTGATAAGAAAATAATTGTCACATATTTATTTTATTTACTGCAAAAATCTATCATCCACTATTTTCCTATTCAGACCAATGTTGTTATCTATCTAAGGAAGTAATGTCCCCACATGTTCAGAATTGGTTCCCTCTTATTATTTTGAGCCCCCTTTTTTGAGGTATACTCATTTGAAAAATAAAATAATTTTATTTATTTATTTAATTTATGGTTAGAAAATACTGGGTTTTCTCACTAGAGGACTACGCCAACTAAACGTAAGTCTCAGAAGGGGTATCATCCTAAATGCAACAGTGCTCTCAATTTCTGATATGGGAACCCATTTATGTGTTATTACACTTTTTCTGGAAAACCCCTCATGCACTCCATTTAAAGATTATCATTTTTTGAGAAATCATTCTAGGCACTCCGGGACTTGGAATCACATGCCGCCAAATTTGGCAGTCTAGAAATAATTTTATATAATTAATAAAATTGTACCAAAATTATGGAACATTATATTATCCCAACCATAGGGATTTATATCCCCAAAATCCCAAATAATGGAAAATCAAGAATGTGGTGGTACTGAACATGAATCTGAGCTTACCACTCCCTTGTTCTCTCCTAGGGATTCCCATGCTGCAATCAAATGGAGACCAGAGGAATCTTCTATCCCCAAGGGACCCGTTCATATCGATCCTTTATCTCTAATTGGAACTCTTTAGATGTCACCCCATCTCCAATGTACACCTCGCCACATTCGATTACATTTGTTGGATCTTGTGGGTACCTCCATAGCTGTAACAGAAGGAATACATTATGCCCCAAGTGCATCTGTTGGGAAATGTTTGGTGTTACGATGCCTTGCCAACTCGATAGAGAATCTGAAAAGATATGATGATCCTCAGAGCTAGCTTCCTGATACAACCAAATCACTGTAATCCTCAATGGGGTGAGACCCAAACGAAAGCATGATCACCCTCCTCAAACTCCAATGGTCTCCTTCTCCGGACGACATAAGACTTATTCCTACTCAGTACTGGCCTTATCCAATCCTGGATGATTTTTACCTTCTCAGTGGTATCACGTACCAACTCTAGATTCATGAGGGCTGACTCCCCTGGGTTTATCTGGCATTGTTGTGATCTATAATGTTGCTCATATAGAGCCTCAAACGGTTCCATGAAAATTTTTTGAGTGATATATAATATTATATGAACAATAAACCACAGATAGATAGTCCTTCCAACTATAACCAAAATCTAAGACACAAGCATGAAGCATGCTCTCCAATGTATGTATGGTCCGCCCCATCTGAACATCTTTATGGGGGTAAAATCTATGCTCAAATGTGATGGAACCAGATGCTCAACAATCAATTGCTGACAAGTGAGGCATCCTGACATGAACTTTTCCACTCCTCCCTTCATCTGTGACAATGGGTACTCACATCGAAGGTCCCGGTACATATTATCCACAACAAGATGTACCACAAAAATAGATTTATGGAATTCCCAAAAAAACACCTCACATAACCTCAATGGTACCATGGTGCATCCTCTGAAAAGGATGACGTTCTCCCACCTATCGAAAATCCATTATGAGAAATTACTGAGGATATCTGAGAGCATCGATCCTTGAAGTCAACATCCATAGTATGCACCACCATAATTAGTTTCAAGAGTGGGGGTGTGATAGACATAGACTGATAGTAATCTGAACTATCACTATCCATGAAGGATATCTGTATCGTGGCTACCTTCTCTACTACCTCACTCATCACCTATAAATCAGTCCTCCTATTGAGTGTGTCTACCACCATGTTCCCCTTCCCAGGAGTCCTTCCTATCTCAAGGCCATTGTCCTAGAGGAACTCTAGCCCTTGATGCCATCTCAACTATTTTGAGGCCTAAGATCTCCATTCCATCCTGGCGAAAGGCTACCCCTTTTAACAGATTGATTTGACCATTGACCATCTAGTAGTGGGTACTCAGTCTCCATGGCCACTTGGTTAAAGTGCCACTAATACACACATAACCTCCAACACGGGGTCTTACTAATACCTTCCTCTGAGAGTCCCACAACTATACTCTCAGTCTTGGATCTCAGTAAGATACATCCAATATGATTTTGTGGATATTGGTGTAATCACTAGGTATAATCCAATACAAAAGTCCCTCTTCCTGTAGGGAGGTAATCCAAGAAAATAATTTGAAAAATGTTCCCACACTCTGCTACTATTGTTAAGAACTGAAAAGTCAAAACACCTACTACCATGAGGGGAAGGTCGGATGTCTCAAGAGTGATCGGTTTCACCATCCTTTGCATTATTTTATCACATGCTTCCTAGGTTACTTTTTTATCCATCCAAGGAAAACCACATTCCAGCATTGTAGATATACCACATCCCTTTTTCCTAAAATAGTCAATCTGAGCATAAATTGTTGATGACCAGTCTATACCCATACTAACTTCGTAAGGCCTTGACACTACCACCATGAGGTTTCCACTAAAACTATCGCATCAAAAGTTAGATCACACCATCAGAATAAGTTTGATTATTGATTCTCCTCCCATATGTATCTCAAGAAGTAAGAGTCAATTAAATAATTTAACCAGAAACTCTAGGTCCTGAACAAGATTCATGACAAGAAGGAATGATTGTTTCCTATGTCTATTAATATTGCAGCACGTAGTAGACACAGACTGTACCCTGAGACATTCATGGAGCCCTTGGGTCACACTCCTTGATGGCATGAAACTACTCTCGTCCACTATCCTCCATCTCCCTGAGCATGGTGGGGACCACATTGGGTTGCTGATAATAAAATGTAAAATGGTATACCACCTCATAATACTCTCTTAGATCCTCTACCATGACTGATTCCCTACAGATTCATCTATACTTATCACTTCTTCTTCCCAAAACATTTTATATGTCCACGTCTCTAAGACTGATGTCGGTTTCATGATTTCTCACTATTGACCTTCATATGATATATCTACTCTTCCAAAGAACATTAAACCAAAAAATGTTCTCTCTAGCACCATAACATAATAAGGAATGCACAATGGAATAATGGTGACTTGGATGTCCCTAAACACGTCTCACTCGGAGGTCCAAGCCATGAAGCTCTGCTTGTATAATATTCTTCTATTTCTAGGAATGGTCTGTAGACCTCTATGTATAGTCATCTACTGACATGTCATCCTACCGAAGCTCTAGACGCTCTTGGGAACACATACCCGTTAGATTTTTTATTTCAAGAGACCCCTCTCTGAGGGAGGTTCACAATATTTGTCCACGGAAAAGTTACCTAATTATAAAATAAGGGTAATCTAAACCCTTTCATAATATTGCTGATACACATAGAATTCTCACTACCAGGACCACTATCTAAACTAATGGTTCCATGGATAGATGGAAACTAATTCACCACCTCATGTCAGTCTTTAGCCTCCGGTGAACAAGGATCGCCTCAGAACCTAAGGGGCATCTATCACTGAAACTTGTGTAATGCTCTGAGCCTACATGTGTCCTCTACCGGTAGTGATAATAGTAATTGTTGACCAATAGACATTTAAATCAATGGGACACTGCCTAAAGGTACCTTCTTAGGCAATGGTCCTTGTACTGAAGTCTTATCTCACTGTGGAAAATCCTCATGGTAAGACATTGGAATCCTGGATGGCTTTCTACATGGAGGAATCTTGAAAGTTAATCAAGATGAATCACAGTCAATATGTATACCTGGTGAGATGACTCAAAATATATCAATCTATTTATTTTAAAAACACATAACACTAGTTTTTTCATTTACCGAGTTGAAAAAAATAATTTATGGCCCTGGTGTATGGATATGTCAGCCACCACACCAACACTGGACTACCATAACTATAATCTAAACTAGAAAAACCTAACAGTATTGATTACATGAAAACACATACACAGATTTCTTCTGGTAGAACCAACCGCCTCTGATACCACTTTCTCAAGATCCCCCCCACCACACCCTCGAGCCAGTGATGTGACTACCCAATCCCTCCTTCCATAGGCATTGGGTTTGTTACTTGCACCGAAAAGGCATATCAGAAAAATGGAAGGCATTGACTTTAAACCTGTATACACACATGTCAAACCACATCCCAACTCATTGAAAGGGGGAAAGAAGTCAGCCACTGAAACAAGGGTGCGTGCATGTATATGTGAAATTATGTGGGCTAGAATAAAAACCCAACAGGGAACTTAAATGTGTAAAGAATAAAAGGAAAATTTGATATCAATCTGCGTAAAACCCAACCTGATCATGAGAGTAGTGAATCTACTAGAATCCGAAGTAGTATATCATTCCCTCCTAGTCCTACTGGGCCATACCTGATCCTAGGCCACAAACTCCACCATTGTAGTGTCTGTATGTCCCATACCCCTATTCACCTATATCAAAATTTTGATCTTCTGCACAACACAGAACACGTGTGGGAAAATCCCATGCAGGGGTGAGTAAAACAATACTCATTTGGGACTTCAAGACCCCCAAAGGTCTCCCAGAATTTTCAAAGGAAAAAAATCACAATCCAAGATCTATATCAAAAAGAATATGGTAAAAGAAAAATCACACTAGCTATATAACTTAAAGAATAAGAATATTGATGATTAATCATAATGATAAATCATCTAATTCTGTGGATAAATACCACTGTTGAACCATAAAGAAGTTCTTCCATTGCTGATCCACACAAGGTCATAAGTCCCAGATCCACACAAGGTAGTAAGTCATCGAAACACACAGGGTTTTAGGTTGTTGATCTACAGAGGGTCATAATTTGATGATCCACAGAAGTTCATATGTCTCTGATCCACACCGCGTTGTAAGTCATTGATCCAGAATGGGCTGCTCTATGGATGGTCTTCGTTGGGACACGCTAATGCTGATCCACACAGAGTTGTATGTTGGCGATCAACATAGGGTCATAAGTCATTGTTCCAAGATGGTCTACTCTATGTCTGGTCCACGTTGGGTCTCTCTAATTCATATCCACATAGGGTCACTCTGAAGCCAATCCATATAGTGTCACACTTCACTTGACAGCCATCCATAGGATTCCCGCACTTGGTGTGCTTCAGTTCCGTAGATTCTGCTCCTCAATACATCAGTAGTACCTCAATAGCGATGAATCCCTACAAATAAGTTCCCTGAAGAAACGACATGTCATAAGGGTTCCAATGCAATAGATGGTGTGTCAATCAGATGTCTGATATATAAGTTATAGGCAAATAAGTACCAAGGGCCTAGTTGGATACGAGTTCGATCCAAAATATGAGGTCACTATTGAATTTAGAATAATATTTTCACATTAGGAATGACATAAACATCGTTGGTGTGTGGTGTTTGTAAAAAAATTTTCCCTGGTGAATGTGAATAAAATATTTAAATTACATTTTGTTTGTATTGACATACTGACCATGATATTTTATAATTATAATGTTATAGAGATGTTTTAGTGTTTTATGCTAAATCCTGGAGACCTAGAAGACCATTTTATAGAATTTAATGATGGATAATGCATATCAAATCTATATCTAGGAGCATTTCATCATTGGAGTACACGAATCTCACCAACGATGGAAACAAATTTCTATTATTCATCATAAATCGATCCGAAATCTAGGTTGGTTGAACATTTTTGTTTTCCATAACTTAATTATCACTAACAAAAATAGATCAATTTAATGATCAATAATTAAATAGAGAATCAACATTAAAATAATATTTATTGATTTAATTTATTGTTTTGTGTTTATCCATCAATCTTTAGTCAGTAATTCTATGAAAATGAATCGAGGAGGAACAAAAAAAGGTCGAGGATCATTCCACACATCTTTTGGCTTATATTTTTCATCCAAATTTTTTAATGAAATCATCGTAGTTATTTTCGTTCTTCATGTGGATCTATAGTTACCTAGTATTTTATAATCATATGAATGATCATTGGCACAAAAGATCAATACTATGGGAAGGTCTTGGGATAGAGGATTATTTTTGAGTACATATTAATAAGTGGATGATTTGAGATGATATGATAATATATTTTACCATGGGTTATATTATGATGATGGTTACTTGAGGGTGGATTGGAGTAGTGGAAAATTTAATTAAGAGGTCATTTTATGAGCAGATCGAGGTTTAGAATCGGGTTATTGTATGAATTTAAGGTTGTGATATCTTAGATCTACAGGTTCCAAAGAAGACAACAACTCGGGATATATAATGAATTACATGGATGAGATCACAAAGGATCATGAAAATCATATATTTTATGATGTGCATCCTGGAATTGCAAATCGTGTGAGACCCCTAGCTATAACTCTAGGTTTTATACCATGAGTAAAATATCACACATCGTGTGGCCCTATCACATTCCATGTGACACATTATCTATTTATCACTATGTATCTCATAGGGTTCAATGTCCCAATTCGAAAAACACATGGACACGTACAAAGTAAAGAACTAGGTGTACATGAGGGCATGCATGGCATGGTGTACACGAGCACAAAAAAGGGGTTCCCAAGCTAGTGCCCATGCTCAGCTAGTGATTCAAGGGAATTTGATGATTTCATTGGAATGGTGTTGTGGAATCTATAAATATAATGCACTAATCCTACAAGACATGTATATGTATAATTACATTCCATGTGAGGTAGAACCACATGGGAAGTCCATGGGTTGTCTCTAAACATTGTTTACCCCTATATTACCACATGTAGCCTTATTTGAGGGAGATTGTATCCATTTTTTATTCAGTATGGACTTTTATTGTTTTGAGGTGTTCCCTTGATCTAATTCCTTGAGGGTGAAAAAATTCATTATGTCCACATATTAGGATAGTGATACTCTTTTGAGGATGGTCTTAGGATAGAGTTTATGGTGTCTTTTCTTGATATTGGAGTGTGATCCTCTATCATTTTTATACCATTAGTGGGGTTTTTTGGAATAGGAATGGCCTCCTTATGAATCGTGTAAATCATACATCTAGTAGGCAGTGTCAGTAGGGTTTTTTGAATCCTTTGAATACAATACCCTACATAACGGTTTGATCACGATTTTGTATATAGTGTTACCCAATTATCCTGTGTGTTACACCCTATTTGAGTATCAGGTTCTTATGGGAATAGTTAGATTTATTAGGTAGGTAGAAACTTATCATGACCTCTTGGATCGTTATCTCCTCAAATATCATGTCTCTTGAAGTCGATTCTTCCAAAAATAAGCATTTCATTGTCCATAGTCTTTTGGGTAACAGTTGGATTGTGGAATCAATGTGGGGTGGTTTTGTTCCTGGGTATATTTGGGTTATCACTTCTATTATGAATTGATTTTTAGATCATTGTTATGATTTTATAATTCTAGATTAGTCATGTTTAGTGTTTTCCATCAGTCTTAATGTGTGTTGTTATACTCACCCCTACTTGGGATCCACTTGAACATGTCATGTATTATGATGATTATAGCCCATTTTATGATTTCCTAAGATGAAAGGCAGCATGTGGAGTGTAGATTCTTCTTGGAATACTCAGGTGTTTTCTAGGTGCTTGAATTTAATTATATTCCTCTCCCGTAGTGTAGGATGGAATATATATAGTTATTTGGGGCCTATATTTGGCCATATTTTTCACATGCATTACTTTACTATAATAATATTATTATAGGATAATAGATTTAGGTTTGCAATATTTATAGTTTTTTTATATTTCATAATTGTATGGGCATAGATATGTGTGTTTTTATATCAGTACAATAGGCTAATGCCCCCCATGTGTGGGATATGACTACTCTGTGATGGTTTCCAACACATAGGAAATTAATGCAATTTTTTAACATTTATAATATAAAAATTATACAGAGATAAAAATTATAGTCCACCGCAATTTCCCCAATTTAATTTGGATATAAAAATATTAACTATGAATTGGAAATTCTTATAACTTCATGAAGTGATGTATGAAAACAATAATTCAAATTATATATTATTTATTATAATATATCAGAATATAATTCAAGAAATTGAATGTTAATGAATAATATAATTATTTATCTTTAATAATTATGTTAAGACAAAAGAAATAACTTTCATGACAATAATATTCTATAATTATGTTTTTTGACTGGGTGGATCTTACCACCTACATGAACAACGCTATAAAACATGATCCTATATAATGATTAGTCCAAAAATACTAATACTATTATTATTTATTACGAAAATAATTATTGGTTTATTGTCTTAGAATGTGTATTTTATGTATTTAACATATAAAAATATCATATTTCATCATTAAATATAACTAAATAATCATACACCGATCCAATTTTCATGTAAAATAAAAAAATAGTTATTTAGTGATATATGAGAATTAAAAATGAATATATGTTATATATAATATAAAATTATATTATATACAAATGATTATATTTGTATCAAATAATGGGAACCAAAATCTACACCTTAAATAAATCTTAAAATAATTAATATTACTAACACAAAATAGAAATAATATGTTATAGAAAATTAATATATTAACAATACATTTTAAGAAATGAATTATACAAAAGACAATGTATATGAAAAGGGATCTGAAATAGAATATGAACATATTTATATTTGTTTTTTATAGGATAAAGGAAATTTTACTCTAAAGGGTAACATTGAAAGGGGTTCTCAAATTTAATTCCTTGTGAAAAATTTATTATTATGAACCATTGCATATTTCATACGGTGTGGTTACTATGTAATAAAATTCTTTGTACCAATTAATTAAATTCATGGGTTTGAAGACTTATATTAAATTCTTTCATTAACTTTGTTCAAATTCATAGGATAGTATGGTAGTACAGTTCATTCTTAACTAAACACCCTTGAATGAATCATATAGTTTCTTCTTGAACTCATTGCTTCCATTGTTAGTTGTTTTCACCGAAATATTTATTTCCATGGTAATTTATATTTATCAATTGGGAAAATGAAATTTTAATATAACCCATAAATTATCCTTTTTCATGTATGATACATTTTGTCTTCCAAAATCCCTTCTACACCCTCACTTTCTATTTAAAAATAATTCTGTATGAAGTATCCATTATATATTTTAAAAACATTCTATAAGTATTTTTAACCCTTTTTGTTTTAGAAATATAATAAAAATATATTTTTTTATTTTCCAAAATTAAATGATTTAATTTAGAAATTAATTAAATATTTACAAGATGATTTTAAAGGCTTATGTTTTTAAAATGAATATATTTGATTATTATTAATCTTCATAATATTTTCTTTAAAAATAATTTTTCGATTATAATTTTTTTGAACCCTATATTCTGTTTTAATTTTTAATTTTTAAATTGTTTATAAATGTAAATTAATTTATTTTATTGAAACAATGTTTAAATAGATACAATAAATTTCAAAAATAGTGTATCCCCTATTATTTTCAATATAATTAATCCAATAATCATAAAAATTTATCTATAAAAACATCATTAATGATTCTCCTGTGAATGTGGGTATAATTTTATGGAACCATTAAAATAACTTCCATACGTGTCTTATAGAATGTTCTAGGACTCTATTTATGTGAAACCAATCTCTTGTGCATGGGTTACATTTGTAAAGTTAAAGGTATGAATGTTTTCCAATACTAATGGAACATATAAGTGTGAATGAATATTATATTATAGTTGGTTTCCTATATCACCTTTCAATGAATTAATTGAAGATTGATATCTCTTATGATGATTATGGGAGTCAAGTATTGGTTATTTCTTTAATTTTTGACAATGATGTTATTCACACTCCACTAAATTTATTAAAATCATGAACTGGTGATTGAGACAATATATTTATCAAAATATGAAAGTGATTTATGCTCTATTATCTTTATTGGAATCATTTATTTCCCCACTCCACAATGTTTATGTGAATTAGGTAGTGATATCTTCTCCACTATGTTTTTGGGAATCAGTTTTTGATTTCTTCTCTAGTCTAGTAATCATGTAGTTATTCATTGTACATGATGTAATGGAAAACATTTAGTGATTTCCTCTCCACTATTTTATGTTATCTATGCCTATGTTAATAATGTAGTAATTTATTATTCATTATTTCGTTGAAATAGAATAATTTTATACTACAGATTATGATCTTTGTATCCTATATATTGTATAATAATTCCTAACTAGAATGAAATTGTATGAGTTTTATTTTTTGAGATTAGACATCATTCTGTAATTTTTATAGAATAATATTATAGTTCCATGTCTTATCCAATAATATATTTGATCCAATGATCATGTTTTCTAAAATGTTTATGTTACTCCCCTAGACGAATTGTGGATGAGTTTTTACCTGACTATGTGTTAATACTCACACTTTTATTATGTCTCAATTCAATAGGTTATGAGGATGATTATAAAATATGTGAGTCTACAATGGATTCTTTTATTATTCAATTATGTATTATTTTTTACATGTTTTTTGAACTATGTTTCCTCTATATCAACAATCAATGACAATAAACCTTCCATTACTAGGACTGTGAAATTATTTTGGTGTTATAATTTTTATCATATTGTAATGTCGTAATATATTGATAGGTTCATCTCAGTTTATATCCAATACATTTTTTAGAATGTCTTTTTAGCATAGAACATTAGAGTATAGGTCTTTGGAACATCTGTTTGTATTATACATGGGTATTATTGTTTTTCTTAATTAGTATTATTATTTTTGGGGATTAGGTTTTGGAAAAGTAATGAAACTCCTATGTATAAGTTTAAAGGAAAAGTGTAAAATTACGACATGATTTTTTTTGTAATGTAGTTCTTTTCTGGTTTCCATGAAATAAATATATGTATGTATACTAGAATGAGGATGCAATTGAGGTAAAAATGCACATTGGGGTAATAAACCTAATAAATGTTGGTTTTAAATGGTCTCAACCATCACTTTAGTGTGTAATTGAGCAAGTGTAATACTGTACACCTAGTTATACACCCAATAAAAAATATTTTATGTTTAATAAAATTATATTTAAAAACCATTATAAAGGATTTATTTAATAATAAATTAAATGGTGTAAGATAATAAGGATATGAGAATCGATATTAAGGAAAACTAAGTTGATACTTGAGTGATTTTGATTGAAATAAAAGAAAATGTGATGACATTTATGAATAATAAATTTTCTGGTTGTGTTTTTAAAATATAAATATCATATGATGTCAATTTTTAGCACCCATGTTAACCAAAATATTTTTAATCAATGGATCCATAAGAAATCAACTGAAAATAGTCTCAATGGAAAATGGGGATATTTAACAAATATAAAACCAAATTAAATGGGATTAAGAGTACCAAATAGTTTAGAAATTCCAACTATAATCTGCTATGATAAGAATTATAATCAGGACTATATTGAAATCCATAATGAACTACGGAGGGAGACAATTTCAATGGAATCATTCATGCAACATCATCCACCCTCCTACAATTTCTCATCAAATATCATTATTTCTAATCAATATATCAATATGATGGAAATGAAAATTTCCATTCCCTAGTTATAAATACATGAGAATTTTGTTTTAAACATTTATTTTTTTAGAAAACTAGGAAGACATGTAGTGGAATATTATTATGAACATAACAGAAAATGAGGAATTTGAATCTATTGAATTAGACGAGTTAAAAAAATATTAATTACCAATTATTCTTCCCATTTAATTTATATGAAAATGAAGTGAGAATTTATAGATCTAAAATAGAATCTAATTGAATTCCTTGTCCTATATGAATTAAAATTTATTGGTGAATGTGATCCTTATACTAGTAGATGGGTATTCTTCATGTTCATCCAAAAAAGCCAACATCAAATCCTGGTGAAGGAATATTTCTTTTTTACTATAGTAGTACTATAGATGGTAAAGTTTCGTAATGTATGAAACTTAATTATTCAGCATCGGGATATCGATGTGGTCATTGAGTACTTTAGGCCTTTAGGCCAACATGTCCTGTGAGTAAGGATTTCTATAAAACTTATGGAATTCAGGCCACCTCATGGCATTAGGGCCACATGTTGTATAGATGCATAAACCATATAGATTCAACAAGGGACATGCCTTAGAGGTGGATTCAGAGTTGTTAAATTCACATGAGTAGAGCTACTGAATTTGGAAGAAAGAGATGGAATGGAAATTTCCATTGGTACTAGGCCTTTGAATCATCGCAAATAAAATATTTTTTAATATCAATGCGAAGGTGGAGACCTGATGATGATGAAAATACTAGGGAGGGGCTGTTTTATGTATTGTTAGCCTGGGATGAATTAATCAAATACCATACAGTCTCGTAATGTCATAAATAGTATGAGCCATGTAAGGGTTCCCCTTAAACCCTTAAATGAGGGATTATCAAAAATGAATAAAAAATTAAATTCCTTTAGGTCATAAAAAATGTAAACATTGTGGGACTCATATGGTATGCCTCCAGTTTTGTTTCTAACCCAAACAGTATGATCAATAAATTATATATTAGGATAGAGAGTAATATTCAAATTATATTATGTATAAAATATTTTATTAGTATAGTGATATTATTTGATGTGAAATTATGTTGATGATGGAATATAGAGACTCATATTATTTTTCATATAAAAAATGAAAAGGACATATTATGGAAAATAACAGGGTAAATATAATGGAAGAAATAATTTCTATTAAAATTTATGATAAGTATATTGGAAAAATAATATAGTATTTATATAAAATAATAAGAGGATATTTATTTTGTGGTAGAGTTAGCCATCATCCCCACACCTTCCACTGGAAGGTAAAATGTCCAATTAATAGAACAGAAAAAGATAATGTGACATAAAATACCCCACTAAATTTATAGTCCTTCATTATGAGTAGATTAGAAGTAATAAAAACTAAATCCCAAATCAATGGGGTAATGAGGATAATAGGCCTCTACAAACACATAATATAAGAGAAAAATGGGATTACTATTCTATAATTAAAACTACATTAGGACTTTATAATCAAGGAAAAATTACACCACACTCTAGTGATTTGAAGTTCCTAATGTTTTTGACTATATGCAGAATATTATTCCTAATATTTTTTCTAAAACAATTATGTGACCACCCTAATGATTTAAATATATAAGAATATAACAAATTATGATGTATCCCATGTATAATTTTATCAAAAAATTCGTGAGAAACTATTTTAATCATAACTTTTGATATATTTAGTCCAATTTTGGAATCAAATTGATCCCCTCTACATAGATGAAAAATATTTTTAATATGGATATATTATTTACTATCATCCTATGAGGGTCAATAATTTAGAATAAAGTTGTATAACAAGGACATTTATATATTATAATGAATGAATATTTTCTCAAATTGGTTTATAAATACTCAATAATAGGGATAAGCCCATTCATAAGGACGATGATGTGTTTCCCATGTCTCTAAGGTTGATATACCCTTAGAGAATATTCCTTGAGTTACGTCTACATTTTAGATAACCGTAGATATATTCATTAGTAGATGATAATTAACATTACGGGGAACCAATTTTTTAAAGAGGGAATAATGTAACACCATATTACTCTGTTATATATATTTCATGAAAATATTTATATTTTGTTTGATATATTGCTCCACACAAAATAAAAAAACAAAATTACTTAGATCATATTAGTCAAATATTATTAAAAAAATTCAATAATGATAAAACCACTCTTAAATTAAATTATTTTAATTATTTATAAATTCATAATAAATAGGATTAAGAACCCTTAATGTATTGAAACCATATTTTTTCAAAATAATATTTTTTTTCGTATACGATTTTTTCAAATAAAACAAATTGTTATTAATTTTACAAATTCAATTTTTAAAAATTAACATAATTTTATAATTATTCTTAGATGTATTTTCATAGGATGATTTTTTATATCTTTCTAAAATAATTGTTTTTTAGATGATGTGTGAAAACGATAAATTTTATTGATACCGTATGTTTTATGAAATTTTCATAATATATGAATGAATAAAATCTTATTGAATAATTTATATACATATATACCATGTTTAATTTACGAATCCCGTGTTTAACATTTTAAAACAATAAATAAGGTTTTACTCAAAAAAACTTACTTGATTATATGGATAATCATATTTTATCGAAATTATTTTCTTTAAAATTATTATTATTGAAAAAATAATTCATTTTATTTAATAATTTAAATTCATTTTTAGTTCTAAAAAATGATTATTGAGATTAATGATAGTTATGGCGATATTGGTAAAACAGTTATTTCCAATGATTTGTTTTGTAAAAGGTGTTTAATTTTGGTTTATGAGGATATAATTATATATTCCAAAAAAATACTCTAATACAATTATTGAACTTATATTTAAATAAATTAACTCTCATATAATTTTAAATTGATACTATATAAAATTTAGATCAATTAGTGTTGAAATCCACATTTTTTTACCAAATAGTTCTCCTATATACTAAATAATATTATTTAAATATTAATTTTATCTTATTTATAAATTTAATTATATTATATTGATATTAAATTTCTATGAACCATTCCCATATCTTGTAATATTGGTTCCCTTTTTTTTAATAAAATTAAAATTACATGAGTAAAAACAAGATACTAAGGTAAAATCCAAAATGTTAAAATATAGATCAAATGAAGTGGTAAGTGACATGAAGAATGTTTATAACATGTATAATAATGAGTAAAAGAGTTCTTATAAAACATAAATCAACCCAAAATCCATTACCCATAATTTCAAGAACTATTTACCCTTGAATAGTCACATTTCATTACAGTGAAATAATAAGTATTCAGAAAACCTCCCTTTTATTAAGTTATAGTAGTTGACCATTTACACCCTCTCTACATTAAACTCGCTATTCAAAAATTCATCTAAAACCTACAAATTTTTTCTCTAATTGAATTCCCATGTATAGCATGAATCTCATGGTCCCCATAAGATATTTTAATCCCTTTATTTCAAAGGATACATTCAAAAGAATGTTTCGGGTTCCAAAGTGAGTATTACATAATCCGAATTCTCTTATTCCTAATAATTTACAGGAAAACCTTATCATAATAAATTTAATATAAATACTTCAGTATCATTGTAATACTAATTTGTTAGTATATTTACATTATAATCCTTATTTATATCTTTATATCCATAAATAATAATAAAATTACAGTGATCATGCATTTGTTTATAAAACTACTTCTGTGGACCGATGATTTAATCTTTTTCCCCAATACATCTATTCACTGATTGTAATGATGTAATTAATAAATAAATGTTAAATATATAATATAATTAATATTTCGAGAGGATAATTATAACACCCCTTCATTCCCTCTCACAATTTTAGAAATTATAATTTTATCCTTGTGGGGTGAAGACTATTTCCTCCATGATGTTTGGTAACTCAATTTTAATATAATCAATTAATTATTTTAAAAATATATTAAAATATTATGAAAAAAAATAAAAAAAATAAATAATATCACCATTTTTTTTGTAATAATGATTTTATAATAAAATAAAAAACATTTACAACCTTAATCATTAATTAATTATGATATATTCTTTTTTAGATTAACCACCTATTTGAACAATACTCTAAAACCCAATCTATGAACGACTATGAAAATTTAAAAAAATTATAATTATAATTTAATAATAAACAATTATTTTTTATAGTTCATAAAATCTTATATTAACTTGTTTCTATTTTATGAATATACCATATTCGATCACTAAAATTATTTAAATATACCGAAAAAAATTCAATTTGCACGAAAAAATAAAATATACATGGAATAAAATTATAGAATTATAAATTAAAAAATTTTATTTTTCATCGTGCCTCATATAATATATTAAGGATAAAACATTTATGAAGAAATTTATATAAAATTTGAAATCATAATGTTTTCATCGAATAATTAAATTTACAAACAACTGATGGTAAAAATAAGTGATAGTTATCTATTATTTTCACAATAAATGATGATTAATCATGTATATAAAAGTAAAATAAAATTAATAAGGTGATATTATATATTATTTTTATATTTATGTTTTTTTTAAGGTGGTTAGAGTGTATATGATTAATTTTGGAAACCATTTTATGGGTTATTTGTCTAAAATTTAATTCCATAAGAAATGTTTCTAATTATGAACCACAATATCATTGATATGGTGTGATTACATTAAAATTAATGTATTATACCATATTAATGATATTACTGATGTTTTTATATCTATATAATATTATTTATTTAATTTTCCCTCCATTCAATTAATACCAAGGTTGTAATGGTGTTTGTAACTCAACTACCATCATTCAGTTATGTTGTTTCTTCTTCAACTTGTATAATAAATGATTGGTTGCAACCACAATAAGTGTTTATTTCATGGTACACTTTCTCCATATATAGGGAAATTTAACTTTTAATATTATTTCCAACATATACTATTATATGTATGGTAAATTTTTTTTCTAAAAACTATTTTATGGGTTCACTTATTTTATAAGAATTCTTCTTTATAAAGAAACCTTTCTGGGTTTTAAATTATTTTTACAAATAATTTTAAATCTTGATGATTATGAAAATGAAAATAATTATTAATATATTTAAAATATTTAAAAACTGAATTTTAAAACAAATATATTTATTTTAAAATGTATTTTAATGTCTTATATTTTAAAAAAAATAAGTTTTCATCTCTTTTTTAATATTCTAAAAATGTTTTTGAATGAATTTTCACTATTTTTTTCATTAAATTCATCTTTTAGTTTGAAATGATGTTTCTTGAATATTTTACCAATATCATGTATTTAGTATTTTAGATAATATTTTAAGGAGTTTTTAAAAGTTAATAAAGAGTGTATCCCCTCTTATTTTCAATGTTGTTTAATTAATGTTCTTAAAACATCACATATTAAAACGCCCATAAATACTTCATTGTAAAACATGGGATAGTGGTATTCCACCATCCAATATTATTCAACATTTTTCTTATAGAAAAATCTATATAAATTATTTTTAAGAAACCCATATCATTATCGTTGGTCTATTACGTGACGTTTTAAGTATGAATGTTTACTATGTTAAGGGATAATATAGGTATAATTATTTATTAAGTGATTGGTGGTATCATATATCGACCTCTATTGTATTTGTTAAGGATTTATATATAATTATTTGATTATTTGAAACATGTATTGATTCTTATTGGAGTAAGGTAACCAGGAAGTGAATCATATCCCCCTATTTATATAGGAATAAGGAGTGATGCCTACTCCACTATGTTTATGGGAATTCAAACATGATTCATTCTCCACTATGATTATAAGAATCCAAAAGTGGTACCTGATACATTATGTTTTTTTATAATCAAGAAATTATTTTTACTATACTATGTTTTTGGGAATATGATTGTGAATCCATCTCTATTACGAGAATCATGTAGTGAATTTAAATCCCTCGTATTATCGAATAATTGTAGTGATTATTAATCTACCATTTTATGATTTATACACCAATGTTAGTTCCATAATTTTTTTACACATAATCTTCATGATATTTCATAACAATTTTTCAATTATTATTATCCACATATCATGTTTATTATCTCATTTTTCCTTACCATCATGCCATGATATATGTTTTCCCTTTTTAGATTACATTTATTTTTATCAAGAATAATAAAAAACTCTAATATTCCAATTTTCTTTTGATTAAGAAACTTATCCACTAAAAATGTTTGATCACAATATTATTTTCTAAACCATAATTAAATGTTAATGATTTTTTACCTTATTGAGAATTTGAGAAAACCCCAATCTTATGATTCGATTTCCCAAGTTATGAAGATGAGTATAACCTATGATTTCTATTGAATAGAGTCAAGTATTTCTAGATTATAGAGAATCATTCATATGAATTATAAAATAAGTCACCTATGAATCTGTCATAAAATAAAATAAACCATCAATTTATTGTATTTAGAGATGACATAAGAGTTTGTATGTATATATTATTATAATTTATTAAAATAAATATAATTTATTCTCAGTTTTTATCAAATATATTGTTTAATGATTTTATTTTTTACCTCGGACAGATGAGGGAAGGATTAGGGTTCTTTAGTGATTGAGTATCTTAGAAATTATTGTTTCTTTGTGACTATGATTTTTCTCTAGTGTCTTGTTATTATATATTCCCATTAAACAATACAAGTTAATTTCATTTTATAATGAAAATACTTTATTGATCATGAATTTTATCTCAAAATATTATTCCATGGTATATGTTATGTTAAAATTAAATTAAATGTCCTAAAATGATGACTAAAAAACTATTATTATTTAATTTTTTTATATTCCTCATAAGCCCATGTTTTACCGTTTCTTTATGATATAATCCCTAATTCCATTTGACATGTTTTCACCTTATTGATTGTATTACCTAAACCCCTTATTTTGTTTCCATTCACTAGGTTATAAAGATGGGTGTAAATTATTATATTTCTATAAGAGAGTTTAGTACAGCCTATTTATTGATAAATGTTCATAATTATTTTAAAATATATTTCATTTGTAGCTAGTCCTTAATGAAACTAATACATTGGGTCATGAGATTGTGAGATCATTTTTGATTTATTATATTTATCTAAAGTAAATTATTTAAAATAGGGAAACTATTATCATGGGATACCTCCCTTTACTAGAATGTTTTAGTGTTATTAACCCTTCAGTTTATCTACAAAAGATCCATATACTGTTGTTTATATCTAGATTGGTATTTGTTTCTATGAGAACCACAGAGACATTTCATTGTTGATATTTTGGACAGTTTTACCACTTTGGGAATGTTTGAGTATTATAATGACATATAAATTTATTATAATAGGGGTAATATTGTTTTAAAATTGGTATTATTATAATTAATTTATATAAATAACTCATAATAAAATTTCATGTTTAAAAAAACAAAAATTTAATTAATAACATAATTATTGAATGAGATGAGTTCGAGGAATCAAACTATGCAATAATAAAAATTGGGGAAAATGATACTATGATAGAGAATAAGTAATATATCCTTAATAATATAAAGATGATTGATAATACAATGTAATTAAAAGAATGTATTTATATTTATGATAATATAAATGTTACCATATTAAAAGGATTGTAATTAAAAAAGAAACATTATGATCATTGACCCTAACCGTGAAAAGTAGGTTCATATATTTTTAGAAGAGAATCATCGAACAATTAAAAGAAATTAGAAACGATGTTGATTGATAAAATGATAGGTAATTTATACTCAATGGATTTATAGTGATGAATAATGGGATAATGGGTGTTTATTTATAACACATACTTGGAATTTATTAATAATTTCTAATCAGAATCCTTTGAGATCTAGATAAAAAAATAAAAACCATCAGTCATCACATGGTTGGTGCCCTTTTATATTCCATGTTGAAGTAGTTTTTAATAATTTAATATACTAAGGACTATATTTATTTAATTAATTATATTTTGGATGTATAATAGATTATTTTTTAGAATGATTTTTTCAAAACAATAAAAATATATTTTATGTTTTGGATGATTCATTGCATGAATTTAAAATAATTTTTATCTTTTTAAAATATGTTAATTTGATGAATAATACAATTTTTAGTAGATTACCAGGAAGGCTCAGTAAGAGAAAATGTTCTTGACCATTTATTAAAATAAAATAAAAGTACATAAAGGAGACAACACTTAACATGAAAACAACTACATGTTATAGAACTCATGCCCATCCGCATAACTATGATCCATTGCTTCATCTGATGTAACTGACTCCCACTATGAGTTGTCATATTGTGCAAGGGTCTTGACATACTTCCTTCTGAGATTTAACTTTTCCAAATAAAGGATATCCTCATAGGACTGAAAACCTTTTTCCTTTACTGACAGAGGACCGAGTAGTCATCAAATTCAGCATAGAAGAGCAATCCTTCCATTGCTTCCTTCTTGGCGGAGCAGTCCCATCTTTCTCATTCCCCGAAACATTCTTCTTCCCTCCCAGAAAAATCTCACTATAAGATATTAGGATCCTGCCACTATTGTTCTCCTTTTCCCTATTTGAAACATCCCCACATTTTCTAGAGACTTTCACTTCCTGGAAACCATCATTTTCTCCTCACACATTCTCAAAATGTCTATTAGTAACAATAATTGCTAGATATTTCATGTTATCCCTAAAATGAGAAATACTAAGATCAATAGAGGACTCCCTCTCCACTGTCTCTTCCACTTATCCTCCTTTATTATTGACAAAATACTACAAGACGCTACCTTCAGTCGTCTGTGGACCTTCCAGCATCAGCGGCCGCTCCTCAGACTCAATAATTTCAAACCGATTGTAGGTCACTGGGGTCCCCATATTCTTAGAAGCCAAAGACGATATGGCCAAATACTCATGAGATATAGGAACCAACTGCAGATGGAATTCCCCATTCACTGTAGATTAGGACTCCACACCAAGGTCACCTTTCATCCTGTCAAAATCCTACAGAACGGTTGGGTGCATAGACACCTGCACTGCCTTCATACTACACAAAGGACTCGGCACAGCATCAATGAGAACATTCCTCATATCCCTCTCCAACATACCATCAAAATTATCCTTATCAATTACCATAGCAGTACAAGAAGAATCCAATCGAGCTCCCTTCCTAGAAGAATATCCAGCGCCAGAACACACCACATTTTCCATAGGAGAATCAGGTCCTCATTCCCATTCTTAAACCCAACTATAGCATCCCCAAAGCCATCCTTCAAAACCCCTTGAGGCAGCCTCTCATCAACACCAAGATCACAACTACCATTGCACTGCGTCTCCACAACCCGTGAGATAACACCCCCTTGCCAATATGTCAAAAGGCGTCCAGGTTCTCAAACCATCGACATCCAATACATAACTTCATCCATGATTCAAAGAAAACCTCCTCCATCTGGAAGAATTCCTTCCAATCGGTAATCCAGACACAACACAAAGGTGGCTTGGCGATGTCGACCTCAACGCAGATCCATAGTCAAATTGGTTGTGCCATAGACTCGGTGCATTGATCCGAGCATAAATAACTCCCAACTAAGTTACCAATGGCACATAGAATAGAAGGATTTTGAACTGAAAGAAAAAGTCCAGGGAGACTTAACAAAACTGAAACCGAAGAAGGATCCCGCCGCATGTGAAAATCAAAGATCCACCGGAATAAAAAAGAATGAAAAATCGATGAGCCTCTATGGAGCCCTGGACCTAGCGAAGACCAAATCTTGTTCTATGCCGAAAGTCACCATTTTTTGTCTTCATTCAATCAACTTGATGACTGCTTGCTCATTAAGCTTCCAAGAATCAGATACAAACTGGGTAAACAAATCAACCGAGGTTCGATGAGGACGAAATCCTGTCACCATGGTATATTTTCACAGATCTTAAGCCCTATTAAGCTCTACTGGAAGTAGGGATATCTATGGAACCTCTCGAAAGAGATCTGGGACTTTTGGAGAAAGAGAAATCCTAGGGAAGGGTAGAGGATGATCAGAAGACATGGTATCCTTCCCAGATGCCGAAGAACCCAAGCATCCCCCCTCCGATCGGGAGGGGAGAGCAAGACCTGACGACATAGATTAAGGTAATTTATCACCAACATGTTTTTATTATATCATTTTATGTGATTACAATTTCATAAAAACAATTTTATATTTATTAGGTATTAAATTTTTTAAACCAATCCTTTAATTATCTCATAAAATTGTTGATAAATTATCAATTTATTATTTTAATTTTCATATTAATAACATTTCACTTTTTTAGTAAATTTTTTTTTCCAAATAATATATCATTTAATTTCACCTAAAAATTATTACATTCTAATAAGTACTCATTTTTATGAAATTTATAAAATTTTAACCCATTAAAAATTTCATGTGAATTATTAAAATTTTATTATAATTTGTATTTAAATAAATTTTATTTTATAAGAAAACAACTATTTAATAAATTTTATATAAAAATTAAATATATGTCAATATTAATTGTAATATTATATTTTCTAAAAAAATGGTTTTCATTGTATCTAAAAATTAATTTATCATATTAATCTTTTTATTTATACTTATTTCAAAAAATAATATAATTTGACTAAAGTAATATTTATTTCATTTCATATAAATTTTTATCTCTTTTAAATGACTAAATCCAGGACACATAACCCCGAATTACAAAACAGTACTCCCTATGGTTAATGTGTGTGTTGATTAAAAAATATTGGTGTGGTTCAATGAATAATCATTGTGTGGGGACTTATATATGCTCAAAAGATATTTCGTAATCATTTAATTATATTTCAGTTGTAGAATATTGACTTGAACATGGTCAGGGGTAAAACCTAGTGGTTCCATATCCCTTGGAAGTTCTAATATATGAACTTCCTGAGGTATGATGAAACTATTTGAGGTCATAAATTCTACATTCAACACCAGTTTACTCACATCACTAAATCAAATATTAGATAATCTAAACAATCAAATTTTAATGATAATTTTGAATCATATTAATTCCAAAGGAATTTTTATGCCTAATGGTCATAATTTGAGATCTATATTTACTCTTTATCCAATGCATTCATATATATTCTATTCCCTTAAATCATAATTCAAATTTTTAGCTCATTATATATTGATTTCATCGATTGTAAAATTATTCTTTTTCACTGGACTTATTATAACTATTATTCTTATTAGGGAATATCTGTAGGTTGAAATATACATTAGACTAGTTGTATTTTTATTTATTTTCCATTCACTGTTCTATAGGTCCTAAATTTTTTCTTTTTCTTATTTAGAGAGTATTACAATATAAAAAATATGTGAATATCCAATAATACAATCTCTCAGATATTAAATGAGTGTACCTAGGGATTCTTTTAGAGAAACATATATAACTATGTTTAAATTTTTTGTTCTATTCGTATTTCCAATATTTTCCCCCTTGTTATTATTAATTTATATTTTTTTGGTTATCATAAAATTTCTTTAACAACTTACATCATTGTTTGAGTTTAGAATATCAAGGATGTATTTATCAATTTAAACTATGGGTATATTATAATGTATTATGAAAATCAATAATTTTTATTGATATAACATTAATGTATAGAGATAGAACATTGAGGATTATCTTTATTAGAAAATGATCCACTTAATGCTTCATTCTACAAAACAAACATTGATACAAATAACATAGTGGGAGTTATGGGATATTTAGGCTCTTAATGTTTTTTATCTTATTTTGGAAGAGGATATAATGCTTAATATCAGTGGGAAATCCGATACCTATGTTATTGAAAGAACATAAAAATATTTACTAGAAGTCATATGCTTCAAAAACGGGTATACCTGATGTGATTATAATTCCATATGAATATTATTTAAGGAAAAATTATTTTTGATCATGACAAAAATTCAATACCATAACATTTTAGTTTTCATCAGTTGTAATTGTTTTAGTTAATAAGGTATATGTATTGGTTTAGTTGCCTAAATTATTTTATACATGGTAATTTATATTACTTTAGGAGTTGTTCTTTATGAAATAAAATCCTATGTTATGTGTATGATTTATTCCTTTGCGATGATATTCCTCGAATATTTTGAGGAATATTATATAGTACTTATCTATATTTTAAAAGAAGAGGATGATATATAATGTTATAATATTCAATTTAATGGAAAATCATGGTATATTTATTGGCTAATAAAATAAAATTATAAAAATAAAATTATAAAAATAAAATTTAAAAAGATAAGATAAGAATAATTAGCATGATCCAACCCAAGGGAGTTGTGGGAAGAAAGGAAATGTTATGGAAAATTAGTTAGAAAAATAAATAGAACAAAAAAGAAATTAAATATACAGGAAAATATATATTTTTACTTTTGGGTCTGTAAAAGCCTATGATTTCAATAAAATTATACTAGGAATCGTAATTCCTTTTCACATCAGAGAAAAATTTCATGAATTATTATGTTTTTTGAAATTTTATAATGTTACATATTTCTAGTGGTGACCACGTAGAGATTTCTTGAATGGGTGAAGATGAGATCAAAAATAACATAATGATTTTTCCCATTTTATAGAATTTGTGATATATTCTTGGGTTTTGTCAGAACATTATTTTTATTTGGAATCTTAATGAAGCCAGATTTAACAACATGTTTATAGGTTGATTATTGAAAATTAAAAAGGGATATATGGTTATCTGTCATTGAGTTTATAATTAATACTTACAAAATATGATAAAAAATAACATTAAAATTAGTTTAAAAACATATATTCATAGTAATTAAAAACATTGTAATTTCATGTTAGAATTAATGAGTGATAAAGGGAAGATTATTCTTAAAAAAGTAATGTTACGGGAACTAATTTATGTAAATGTTTGAATATGTATAGATAATTGTTTTTTGAAAATCAATAGACGCTCGCATTTATGATATTATATAAGACACCAAAGGCTATAATTGTAAAAATTTTATGAAATAATGTTTGAGGAAAACACTAGTAAACCCTCATTGAAGGTTACTATATTATGTGATAATTTTTTATGCCCCCAAAAATATAGTTCCTCTTTTCATTATGAAATAAAAATATGATGTGATTTATATATTTAAATATTGGAAAACAATAGTAGAGTATAATTCTGGTGGTAAGTTATAATTCATGGGGTTAAAAATGGAGGAATTCATGTTAGAATGTAGTTTTTATAATTATGTGCTAATAATATAATTTAGTGGGGAATGAAAAATTTAGGTACAACACTATCTAATAATTCGGTTGACTAAATAAATACACAATTTATCAAATGTTACCGAAGAATGAGGCTAAACTGAGGGTTACCTAAGAAATTTTGGAAATAACCAGTGAATATAGACATTTATATTAATAATAGAAGACCATAGGTACTTATGGGATAACATTTACCAGAGGAGAACTATTCATGAAAGGATATATGAATTTCTCATTTACAATTTGTTGGTTGTTTTGATTATGTACATGAAGATGAAAATGCGAGGGAAATTCTTGGTTTGAAGTCCAAATTTCATGACCCCTTGTAGTAGTACCCCTAACAGGTAAATATTGATGATATGTAATGACACTGAAATCTTATCACAAAATAGGCCACTTCTTAAAGACTATCACCATTTTAAAATGATTCATAAAAATGAGAGTCATTACTTTCATTATATAAATTTAAGGATAGTATATAAGATGAGATCAACCAATCAACTATATGAAAAAATAAGGATGATATCCCAATAATTAATGTAACTAATACTTACCTGTGTATTCACACGGCAATACATTCAGTGCTTAATATCAAGAAGATAAAACTATATTTCAAATTTAATAAAAAACATTAATATTGAATATATTGAAAAACAATTGTGATAATTAATATTGAACTATAATTAGACAAATCATAGAGAATTGAAGATACCTGAAAATAAGTAACAAAAAATAACATAGGAGAATATATAAGAGAATATTGAAATCAATTGGAAGAATATATGAGAATATATAAGGGGCGCTCTTGGGAGCTCTGCTCTTGAGAGCGCCTTAGGGATTTGCCTCTGGCGTGGAAAGTCATCTCTTGAGAACGATGCTGCTTCTCGGTGAGGGAGCGGGTCCAAAGGCGGAGGCGTTTCCAGCATTAGCGGCTCTGCATGGAAGGATCGTGTTTCTCGACTCAGACTGGGCCTTCAGGCGACAACGTCATAGCGGCAGCAATGGGGTTTCTCAGCTCGGCGTCCGGCTGTCAGCGGCGGCGACGAACGTTTCTCAGCTTCCAGTTTTCAGTGGCAGCATTAATGGCACTTCAGCATTCAACAGAGGCGGATCTGGAGATCTGGTCTGTGGCGGTCTCTCTAAGGAGTGGGGATGATGGATGGGGCCACTCAGTCGTCTGGTCCAGATCTGTTTTGTCTAGTTCTATTCAAAGGATGAAGAACATGATATATCTAGGGACTAGCATTACAGTCCCTCATTAGCCGCTTGTAAGAAATACAAACAGAAACAAAATAATTATTGATGATAATAATAATAGTCAAAAGCATAAGAAAAATCCATCACAAAGATCAATCTAATGAAATGGGTTATTTATAGAAGAGAAGACCCAGAAAATAAATGGCAACAGACAAATATTCAATATAATGGGTATAGATAATGGATGTGATGCATATAATATATACAAATTTGTTACATCTTATTGTAAGAAGTAAATAATAATGTATAGCATAATCAAATTCTAAAAAAGAATATGAAGACTAAATAATAGAACAAAATGATCCCATGATACCTAAAAATGCAGACTCATTTCTGCTTACTTTCATCAATATGTCTTCCAAATTACTGGGCAACAGGTACCTGAAAATGAAAATTCATTTCTACTCAGAACAACTACGACATGAATATAGAAATGGTCTCAAGAACAGAGGAAAATCATGATTGGGAAAATTAAGACCTGTAAAACGTGTTGTTTTGAGGATTCTGGACCATTATCCTTAATATAACTGGATGATTGAAAGTAAAGCTAGACTGACTTACCACTACTGAAATCAATCAATGATTCTGAAGACAATGTATGTGGAAAATAGTTTATACTACCAAACAACCTATGTTGAACACAACTAAAACACACCATGGATGGTTTTTATAAATAGACATGTCCCTGGAAGACACAATATACCCTATAAAAGTAGTAGAGATGCACAGGTTTGAAAAAGAGGGATATCTTACCCTTGATAAAAAATCCTGAAAAATACAAAATTGGAGAAAGCCAGAGGTTTTACATTGATCCGTAGGCTTGCTGGAGATAGGTTCGTTCCCATTTTTTCCTATTACAAACCTTGAACCACAATCCAAAAATGTGTCCAAAACCTATTGATTTGCAATGAACAGATGACAAATGGTAAAATATTTAGATGAGTAACATATCATTGCCACAAATTTACTAAAACATAAGTGATTTTCTTGAATTTTGATATTGGAATAAGTCGCATTCATGTACATGTCACCATAATTATTTCATGTAATTAACATATTTCTAGACATGAACTATTATTTAATAGTTACAATTGAAATTTTATTTTGGTAATAAATTAACCAAAATAGAATATATGTTTGGTATATGAATTAAACAGACTACAACAGAATACATGTGCAGTTATCTATACATAAGAATGTCAGTAATAAAAAAATATTGAACATTGCAACTATTTATAAAAAAATAGAATGATTTTTTCAATTTAAAATACAATCAAAAAATAGAAAACATGTTCTATTATAATTAAGTTAACTTCAAAAATAAAAACTTGCACATAATGAATAGTGTTGTGGAAAAACATATAAAATTCCTAAACACTACCCACCAGGAAGCTACAAACATATCCAATGATTTTTCCAAGATTTAAAACCAAAATAAAGAAAACATAAAAACATCTGAAACTGGTTTCTTTGATTCAATTACTAACCTAGAAAGGAAGGAATTTTTGTTCTGAGTCTCCCATCCATGTAATATTTTAATGGTTCCACAGGAGACCATCATACATTATTGATTACAATCTTCCGTCTATTGAACCTATTCATGAACAATAAGGAAGCAGAAACAAAGACTCGTGATGAAACTATCAGAAATTTTAATTTAATTCATGCATCATTTTTCCAGGTAAAACATTGCATATATATAAGCACTCTGTGGGTGAGCAGGAAACCATGGGTAAAACATAGCGTATATATAAAAATTTTTAGGTAAATACCAACTACCCAAAATAAAATACATAAAAAACATTAAGTTGATTTCATTTCATAATCTCAGACATTTCAACTACCATCCTTCTCAATTCCAATAATAACACCAAAATCATTCTACATGCAATACCAGTGAAATTTAATAGGGAAAATTATAAAATCCATCATGTAGGATAAGTTTGACATCATCTATTTGAAACTGATTATAGAATCAATCACATATGTTGGTCATTTTAAAAAAATAAGAAGTGTTTTCTTTGTTTCTGAAAAAAATTACATTAAGTTTTAGAATAAAACCATTTAAATGATTGGTATTAGGAAAATTATTTAACAGCAAATAGTATTGTAATAAACATCCAATAAGAACTCTGATATTGAGGCAGAAAACAAAAAAAATAGTGAAGAACCAACAGTGTGGATCATTCCCTTGTGACCAGTAATGTCATCATGTTTAAAAGACCCCTAAATTTAAGAAAACCATATCTATTAGTATAATATCATGAACTAGATGATAATAAAAAGGAAATGTGAGTTTAGAGGGTACCTGTAACATATATGTCATGGTTACAAAGCCTGAAAATTATTAATTGTCATCTTCCATGGAGGAGAAATGTAAAATAATGAATGGTGGAAAAATGAATAAAATCAAAACATTGATAAAAAACTACTATGTGGGGGAGTAGGAAACCACGCAATAGGAGAGAACCTACAATGAAATGAAAAAAAGCATGGTTCAGGTGCTACATTTTTAAACTACAATTATTGAGATCATAATTCAATTCTCATTTACCCGAGAAGTCATCCAACATGAGAAATGGATCCAAATTATTTAAAACAACCCAGATCATTGACATGAAATTCTCAAGAATATATACAATATTTTCCACATTCTTGATAACCAAATACCAACCGATAAAGAATCGAGATGAATCAAAACAAACGGCTGATTATTCAGGATAATAAAGAAGAATTGATGGTTAATGTGAATGAGGGATAGCACCTTCCGAGGATTCTACTGAATATTCTCATCCCGTGAAAGTAGAGGCGTAGTCAGAGGCCCATATGATGTTAGAGGCATAGGACCATATAAAATAAACTGTCACCTTCGAATCAAACTGCTTTAGAGATAAAATAAAAACATTACCACCACCTGAAAAATAAACAGTTTGTATGGAAACCACACATTTAAAATCATAACATATTCTTCCATTAGGTGGGGGATTAATTCAAAATGATGTAACGATAGAGAAAAAAAATGTCAATGTGATAAAAGAAATATCAATACATGCCTACAAATAGATAAGTAACATAAAAAAGGAAACATGATTTGATATTGTTCATAAATTGAATAGAGTACACAAACCCATAACATGTGCTATAGATAAAGGGGTTAACCATATTCCAATTCCTACATCAAAGAGTCAATATCATAGGGAAACCGCATAGAGGATGCATTTGGATGAATTCTTGAGGTATCCTCTAAACAAAATCAATCCCACATAAAGGATATCAAGTGAGAAAAAGCATTTTTAAAACGTGACAACAAAAAATGCCTAATAATACATACCATTTAAGATTAATTCGAAAAAAATAGATGATGTTTTTTATATTACAAATAAAACACTTCAACACTGAAAACTTTAAAAAAAACACTAAAATAAGTTGCAGTAGAACGCTTTTTCCAATAAGCAATCTGAAAGACATGTACAGAAGCACCTATCATAGGTGTTTTAAGATGTTTTCATGATCTGATTCAACATTTGAGTATTATTCCCTTAAGCTGATACTTAATGTGAGGTTTAATAGACCCCTATAATTTCATACCCCCGTGGGTCAACACAAGAACCAATCATGGACCATGGCATTTCACAAGAATCTAGATAACATTCACTGTAGGTATCCTGGATTATTGTATAATGGAAGAAAGAATGAAAGAATGAAAAGGTATGTCCATTGTGATGGCTTTGTTCCCTTTTATATCCAGGGCTCTTCCAACTCTTCCAAGAAGCAGCATGCATCATTCAACAATGTAGATTATATAACAAAAAACCCTCAAGATGCATTAGGATGAAAGAAATGGAATGGGAAAACGAATGAAAAAAGGAAATGATAAATAGACCATTATTGTATACTATACAAAATATGGATGTACAAATGGATATGTTAACTTTCATCTCCACACCCTTGATTCATATTGATACTGGCTACCTAAAATGGGAGGTCTGGATTCATGTAATGCCCGGTGAACTATTGCATCATATTTACAAAGCACAGGAAAAAAATGGATTGGGAAGGGCCTGACTGTAGCTTGCATATATAAAATCGATGTAGTTTTCACAAAATGTAAATTAAAACTTAAGAGTGATTACCAAAACATAAGAGGGATCTACATTTGTCTTTGTAAGAACAACATTAAATCATTCCCTAAAAGTGGATAATAATCCTGCAACACCTCGGCTTGAGAATTCTCTTCACAAACAGAATCACTTTCCAACTGCAAAATGATATACACGAGTTAAATTCAGCATTCATCATACTGGGATCCCAAGGTGAAAGGAGAACTAAAATGATAATTTGAAAACAAAAAACAATGACTAAGTTAATCATAAAGCTAGACATGGAGTTATAAAAATCAAATTACTACCCAAACTAAAATGGAACCGTTAAATAAACACATAAATCAACATAAAGATGAAAGGGAATGAGAATCAGAATATATATATATAATGGATGAAAAAAAATAAAAGCATACCCTATGTTTAATTTTGTGACACCGAACAACAACAGTTGATAGGGGCAGCCCGAGATCGTGGGAGAAGGATCACGGGCCTTTCGGTCATCATGGACATAGGTCTGGGAGTTGTAGGCAGCGATGTAGAACAGGACGAAGACGAAGAATAGAGAAAAGAATAACTGATTAGGAGGAATGCTCTATATAGTGGAAATGTATGGATTTGGAAGAGTATAAAAAATAATAAGGGGATAGAGTGGGAGAACGTAGATGAAGGAGGGGGATGAGATTTCAGGCGAGGGTTTTCGTGGAGCCCAAACTGAATTGTGGTGGGAGATGAGACTACAGGAGGAGGAAATCGAGATTGGAGGTAGACGAAACCCTTGTGGAAGATGGAGGTGGAGTCAGAGGTCGCAGAAAAGTAGGAGATGGATGATGAGGTGGAGGCCAATGTGCAGGAGGGGTCAGAGTTGTACGCGGTGGAGGAGGGAGGATTTGTGTAGGGGTGCAGGAACCCTAGTGTGGGTTGAGAGGAATCGGGGGAGGGTGGGATAAGTGAAGGAAAATCCCGATAGAGGGTGGTTTTTTTTTAATTTTGGTGCAAGGATACAAAATATGGGATGATGTTGCTTATTAGGAAGAGGACACATGGCAAGAAAAAATCCCTCTTTAGTATATATATATATGTGAATAATAAAAAAACTTTATTTCTTCTAATCAAATAAAATGATTCCTCGATTTAAAAAAAATTACCTTGACATATATATTACAAACATCTGAAAAAGATAACCTGAAGATTTAGTAGCATTATAAATCAATCATTTAGTGAATGAATCACCTTAATTGTTCCCATACGCAGCCCTTATGTATCTTCATGAGCTCATTGAGATTCTCCCTCGGCTCCCTAAGAAGTTCATTTGATCTATTCTGGGATGCCAAGACTTTAGATGGCCTGAAAGGCATAGAACTTCCAAATTTAGTGCACCTATCAACAAATGCGAGGGATATGATCATGGGATGAGATATGAATAGAAAAAAAAGAGAAAAAAGTTTACAAAAATTTTATCAACTCCCAAACATGAAAGATGATTAACATACCAGCCACACCAGGACTTATTTTCAAGCTAAGGGTTGTAAACATTGTGGAATATTAAACACAATAGAAACCATTACAATTGTTAATCTATATTCACATTAAATTCATAGGGAAACAGTCTAATAGGAAACACATTTCTTATTGAAACCAAAAGAAATGGAACATTATTATACAACATATAATATAATTTGTAACGGTGGACACAAATTTCTTTATGGATGTAATGAAACACCTTTATAAAAATCAGCAATCAAGAGTACCTACAATATGCATGAGACAAAAATAAATATATTTCCCAATGAATAAATTAAGTTAGGCATACCTAAATTGAAACTCGTTTTGAAGTGGTGGAATAGGGTGTGAACCCTGAAAAAATGAATGTATGAATAAATGGTGGATTCAAATTAAGTCTGTTCATTGAGAGGCCAGTTAGTGTTGGGATCTGTAAATAAATGACACAGATCTATGATACTGAATTTTTTAACATAAATCTATAACATATAAAAATTAAGTCTGTTCATTACCTCCTAGAAAACACTGTATGGACAGCGGTATGGTTCACACATCATAATCAGATGACCATTTGTCCTACCACAAAACCCAACATTATTCACCGAGATTGGTGTGATTTCATGTTATTTCGTTGGATTACCTGAAGAATTTCCATGAAGATGCTACCGTGCAAGTCAATGTTTGTATGGAAATAGGTTGTCTCAAATTTCACTTTGGGATATTTGAAAGGGTAATCTCTAGGGAAGGAGAGTGAGAGCTTGTACTATGTTCCTTAAAAAATAGTGTATTTGCTTCCGAGGATCATCCCCGTCCAGTATAACATGTTGTCCCCCTTGGGGAAAGCCGTGATCCCAGACTCCCCACTCATCATCAGGTCCATCAACTCTGACTGCTTCCTGCAACGGAATACTAACAAATTTAGTAAAGTCAAACCAGATCACTGTAAAGATTGTTCCTTTTCTATTTTTAAAGGATTGATTTATACCTTTTGAGCACGTAATGGGAGTCGACCGTCTTCTATAGAGAAGGCTTTTGGGGACCATGCACCATCGAAGGTGTCGCTGGCATGTATGCTTCATTGTTGATGGATTCCATTCGATTCGTTTCATCCCCAATGATTCTTGAAACAAATCGAGAAAGGGGGGATATCAAAAATTTACAGCCCCGCTCAAAATGGAGGAAGATGGGCAGCAGATGAGTGAGAGAGGGAGAGTACCTAAAATATGCATGACATAAAAAACGAATAGGAAAGGTTAGAGAAGTAAGGTAGGAATAAACCATTGATTGTGGAAGGAAACATGGGAGGTGTGGATTGTATCGATGGAATGGAGGAATTTGAATGGAAGGTAGGCTGAAACCCTAGGATCGAGGGGAGGAGAATCGAAGGATGGAGGGGCGGGTGATGGGGTAAATGGTCACCACACATTATAAGAATATGACCATTTGTCCTACCACAAAACCCAAAATTAATAACCGAGATTGGTGGTTTTCAAGTTATTTCTTGGGATTACCTGAAGAATGTCCATGCACATGTTACCTTACAAGTCAACGTTGGGATGGAAACGGGCTGTCTCAAATTTCACATTGGGAGATTTGAAAGTATAATCATTGGGGAAGGAGAGTGAGAGCTTGTACTATTGTCCTTAAAAAACAGTGTATTTTCTATCGACGATCATCCCCGTCCATTATATCATGTTGTCCCCCTTGGGGAAATCCAAGATCCCAGACTCCCCGCTCATCATCTTGTCCATCTACTCCGACTACAGTCTGCAATGGAAAAAGAATAGATTTAGTAATGTCGAACCAGAGCACTGCAAAGATTGTTACGTTTTTCTTTTTAAAGGATTCATTTATACCTTTTGAGTATGTAATGGGAGTCGACTTTCTTCTCTGGAGCAGGCTTTCTGGGATTGTGTGCCATCGAAGGAGCCGCTGGCATGTAGGCTTCATTGTTGATGGATGCCATTCGATTCATTTCTTCCCAAATGATTCTTGTAACAAATCGAGAAAGGGTGGATATCAAAAATTTGCAGCCTCACTCAAAATGGAAGAAGATGGGCAGGAGATGAGCGAGAGAGGGAGAGTACCTAAAATATGCATGAGATAAAAAACGAATAGGAATGGTCAGAGAAGTAAGGTAGGAAGAAACCGTTTATTGATGAAAAAACATGGGAGGTGTGGATTTTATCGATGGAATGGAGGAAGCCGAATGGCAGTTTGGCTAAAACCCTAGGATCGAGGGGAGGACAATCGAAGGATGGAGGGGTATGTCATGGGGTAAATGTTCATGGAGGAACGCGTAGGGACTGCAAGGAAGGAAGTTGGAAAATAGAGAAGCATCAGAAACCAAGATTGGGCACTTCAAAAAAGATGATGGCGGAGGTGTCGACGTGAGGCAAGTTGCTGGAGGTGGAGGCGTGAGGCGATTTTCTATGCGGAGTTGTGTAGATTTCTGTGTAGACATGGGGTGAAATTCTATGCAGAGCTGAAACCCTAGGCGCAGGGAGTGAGTGTCTGTGCGTGAGGAGGAACTGGTTAGAGGGAAAGCCCGAGTGGGAGGCCGAGGGAGATACGGAAAATAATTGGTAGGAAAAGAAGTCGGTGACGTGGGAGAAGGTAAGAGTGACACGTTAGCAGAAAAAAAATGCTTTAGTATATATATAGATTCCATACATAACCAAAAACAACTGAAATACCCAGAAAAATCCTAGACATCGACCACGAACTCAAACAGCTCATAACAAACCAATATGGTATAGTAATTCCCATATAAAATAGTTATGAACTCCCACATATTTGTAAATTATTATATATATATATATTGTGTAAAAAAAGTTATACATAGTATCATCCCCAGTATTTTTCATGAAAAAATGAATGAAATATACTAATTCATAGTGAATAAATAGATGATTCTGGCATATTATATTAATAGGTAAAGCTATATTCTATCCCCACTAATGGTTGCTCACCATGTAACACATACAAGTAATTATATCTATATTAAATAAAAAATTTATGAAATTTACCCCACATCTACAGTCCCACTTGTTTGTTATGATACCACCCCAATTCAAAACAACAAGTGCTCCCATACCTTCAATATATCATCATTCAACATGTTCATGCATTCCACAGTTAATCAGATCACATCCTATCAAAGAGTAAGTCTAAAATCTATTTCAACCCAATGATCATTCATTATACCTCAAGGAAAAATAGTCCATGAATGTAAACCAATAGGGAACATTATCCCTTCACAACTAAACATAAAATTTTGATTACCTCAAGCTATTATATTCAACATATATCAGTACAGTATATCTATAAGCCGTCACATCCCACATAAACACTTACCATTATACATAATCTATTTTAGGCTAGAAAAAACCAAAAATAATGATAAATAGAATAGAAGGAGAGGAATAATTAGAATTTATATATCAATTCCATCACTAAACAATATGTTGATGAAAACACGCAATCCCATGATATTTCAGCAACAGTAACATGCAATATTTTCATTTTGGGGTTTCTGAAATTGTAAAATTTAATAATAATATCATGGTTAGCCACACTATGTGAAACTACCTATCCTTAGTCTCAACTATAGCCATCATTATACATCACATCTACCTTCCACCACTATTGTATAGAAAATTAAATCCTAAAACATGTATACATGAATCGATATTCAATATTTTAATCATCATTCTGTAACAATTACTATTCATTCATCATTAATCCATTAAATTTCTTGGGGTACTTATTTCATTTTATCAAAATCCATCATTCATTATGATTCATTTTAAAATTCCTATAAATATATCCCTTGATCCTAATGGTATTTAATTAAATAATCTTATGGTTTATATTATCTCTTATTATTGATATCATCACCCAACCCATGAGTTCATTATTAATTTATTTACCAGTCTATAATAAGTGTAATTTTGGACTTTTCTTAAGACGCCACAAGGAGATGCACTCATAGTGATTAAACAAAATAAATTGGCTGGATGAAATTATAACCAACAGTTATCCATCCAAAAAATAAAAATAATAATATGGGCTATCCTAGATCACAATATGTACCCATCATCCTAAACCACAATATGTCATTAAAAAATTCGTTGGTAGGAAATCCAATCAATCAACTTATTCCTTTATTTCCAATATCAATACCATATCAATGATAATCCATTATTAATCCCCACTCTCAATACGATCTATCAATCCCAATGATATGAAACACTACACATTAAACATAGATATACTCTAATAACATATATGAAGACATATAAAAAACTAATTTTTTCGAAAAAAATATTCATAAAAAAAACCCATCCATAACACTATGGAATTGTTGGATTTAATATACAAGAAAAGTCATCATCATACCTATACATTTATCTCTATAAAAAATACATTTATTTCCATTTTTAAATTAACCAATTAATTATAAAAAATATTCAACAATAAAACACCTATAATCAATAGTAATGAAATATTTAATAATCAACCATAAACATGCATTATGTAATTATTTTATATTCAATAGTTTTAATGGAATAATGGTAATCAAATTAAAATTCCCCTTTAGATATTCATTTCATAATTACTAGATTATTATTTTCTAGTAATATCAATGAACACAAATCATATTAATCAAAAAAATCTCAATATTTTATTATCACATTATATAGAAAAAATAAAGAGGCATTATCAACAAAAAATTACCACTTATTATCAAAAAACCATTTCTAAGTTCAAATAATCATTATATATCTATATTATTATCATTATTTTCAAATATCAATTATTACCTAGATAATCTAAGGCATTGTACATTCATATTGACACATAAATAATGTGATGTTATAAATCCCTTCCTTAAGTAATCACATTCATAATTATCTATGCAAAATAGAATAAAAATCATCCCCCATAAATTGAGATAATAGAAAACTAAAAAAAACTAACCACAATAAAATACCATCAATTCATGGTCGAATATTGACACCATCCTAGAGAACTCAATTAAAATAATATTTGGATAGAAAAATCTAGGAAGATGTATATATGAGAAGAATATATTACCTTTATCTAGTTGAATTATTACATAATGAACTAAAACGTTAATCTCACTTGAGGAATAATTATTGAGGTCCAGTAGGGATTATGAGAAGGTAAGGGGTCAATGTATGGGATTAAAAAACAAACAATGTAAGTTAGAACCCTCTACTGATTGAGGAATCCAAAATGTCCACTTCGATGGATTGATATTGTTTACTATGACCATGGTTCCCATGGATAAATGATTATTTAAATAATTATGGTTTTAAATTCACATATATCATTGAATCTAATTTTTTAAAAACATTCAATCGCATTTAAAATGACCATTTCTAACACCATAATGTGGAGGATTTCATTTCAGTACCCTAGATGTCTAGTATGGCATTCATGATAGAATTAAGAGAATTCCATCACTATTTTACAACACTGAGCTGAACGTGATCCAAAAATTACATAAATAAATCTTAAATCGATTTAAATAAATATTAAATGCATATCATATCAATAAAAACTCTAAAACAATAATGATTTATTGTAATCAAAGACAAAATATATAATTATCTTATTTTATGAATGATCTTTAACTTCTAACATAAATTTATTCTTATATAGTAAACATAATATTTATACCCTGTATAAAAATTTATTTATTAACCGTGTAATGGAAAAAAAATAATGGGAACGTTTAGATTTCATATAAGAATAAATATGGAAGATATAAGTCAATGACAATATATAAATATAATAGGATCATAATGTTATGGGAATACAGTCTTACATTTTAAACAAAATACCTAACATTTCATAGATCATAATAATGGGAATAATTACATAGTAGATCATAAGACATTAATAATAGAAAAATAAAATATCTTGTTCCACGATATAATATTATAAGAATAATCACATTTCATTCATAGTGGATTTTTTTTGAATAATCACAATCATAGAAGTCAGATTTTAAAGCCACCTACAATGACATTTAGGACATGTTAGGCTTGGGATAACCACCACTGTACCTACATCTGTCTTGATCTAACCACCAATGCACCCTATTTTGGGATTCGTATTACCCCCCATGAGCTATTTTATCACATAAAACATTAATCATTACCAATTTTGATGGAAGGATATTATAGATCCACCTATCACATATTCATAATCCATTCTTATGTGTGTCAAAATAACTTGAATACATTAACCATTTATTTAAATTACAATTAATTAAAAATAAAACGTACTTATTTAGTATTTAATCATAATAAACATTAATGTTTGATTGAATAAAAAATATGATATCTTTGGATCGTATATCTAGGGTATCATATTTGTCATTAATGGATTTTTACATAGATGAAAATTCAATTAAAAGACCACAAGAAAAAATCTTATGGAAATTTCCAATTTCATTTTGAAATCTGTTATTTAAAATATATTAATTTATATAATATTTGGGAAAAAATAATTAATTAGATACATGTAAAAATTTAATGAATTATTCATTGAAAAAATATTATAATGATGGGAAAAACAATTTGTGTGGTAAATGTTAAAATAAATATTCAATTTACCATTTTGTTAAAATGTTTCTTGTTCATAAAATGAAAATTAGATTCCTTTTAAACGATTATATATATTGTAAGACAAGTTTAATGTTACATTATTTCCTCATTATAAAATAATAATAATTTTTGGGAACATTTCATGGAAAATATATATGTTTGAGAAAAAGATTCCTGAGAGAATAGAAATACAATGTGAGTTTTCCTTAAAAAATTACATCATAATTTTGAGAAAATAGTGAGAGGAAAATGGTAGGATGATATATAATATGTATAAATATATATAACTAACTAAAACATTAATTTTACGAGATATATATAATTTAATTTCAAAATCCTTTGTTAAAGATTAATAATCCTATCAAAATGTTATATTGTAACCAAAACTGTTAACACTTAAGTATCTTATAAATCATAACCTGAATTAAATATATAACATCAAATGATACCTTAAATAATATGTTTATAAATAAATTATTGATAAAATATATCAAAGGGTAATTATATACACCATATTAATGAATCATGTCGAGAATATTGTATACGCTCCAAATAATCAAAAGTAACATGGAAAACCCTTTCCTTATGAATAACATTCTTCATTAGTGATTTTAACCACACATATAACTAAATTAAATATATTATTATTCAAAAATTGAATAATAATAAATCTTATAATACCATATATGGGTTAATAATAATATATGACAACCCATTCAAAAAAAATTATTCACTATCATAACCATTCCATTTGTTAACTACATTGTTTTTCATGCAATTTTCTATTAAGTACCTTTGGTCATTGAATATGGACCACCGTTCCATAGTATCCATAATTTTAATCATTATATATATATATATCATATATATTCATTATATAAATATTTATAATCATCCATAAAATGTAGATATTGACAAATAAATTACACCATTCATGGGGATGGTAGTCCGTACATATGCCTGAACACTATTTAAATTTTTAGATGAAAATAATGGATGAAAATAAGTAATATTTTATGATTAAATAATCATAATAATATCATGACAATGATATATATATTATATAATGAATTATAGGAATAAATTTTTTTGTAGTTATAGAAAATGAATCATATCTCCATATAGAGGCAGTAGTCCACACATACAGACGAGCAATAATTTCACAACCCATTTGATGAAAAAGAGGTAAAAAAATGGTTTTAACTTAATAATAACATACCAGTATATTTTTGATATTGTATCCATTAATTAAGGATGAATATAATATATGTATAAGAAATGTATTATGAAATAAACTTTTACGTACTCAGGTAAGGCGATTACCTATTCTGTGAGACACCTCCATTGCCTTAATCCAAAAGCCACATGATGATGGTATTGAGAGAATAAATCATCCTCAATAATGAATGGAAGGTTGATGTGAATTTCTTCGTGCATCAAATTTCTATGCTTATGTTTTAATGTTTTTTGACATGTCTTGATAATAGGTACCCTTGTATAAGTGAAGGGAGGGACATACATGGAATTTCATAAAGGGGATATATAATATTAGACACCTTGTTAAAGTGGAAAAAATATAAAAATACGTAAAAGTAAATATACTATAATTTCAAAATAGTTTTATCTAATTTTATTTATATATGTTTACATGGAATATTTATCCTTATCTCTTTGTTTAACACTCATATTAACTCATTTTAACCCTAACCGTGGTAATTAGTTTTTACAATTCTTTCTATTCACTATTACCAAAAATTAAGGTGGAACCATTTAAAAAATGTACATGATGACTAAAATAATGAAATTCAATTTATAAAATTCAATTATTATTAGAATATAATATTAATTTAAAAAAAATCAATATGCAATGAAAAATGTTTTTCAAAAAGTGATTTTTTATGAATAAAATATGATTTAGATTAATTTATTTTCATGAAAAATCTATTAAATGAATGTTATAGTATTTGACTTAATATATACTCTGCATTATTAATTAGAATGATAAATTTATAAATATTTATTTAATTTATTATGATAAAAACCCATTGCCAAAATGAAAATATTTTTTTAATAATATGTATTTTTTAGATGATTTTATCTTCATTTCTAATAACTAAATAAAGAAAGTATGAATATACGGGTTTAGAAGTTGGTCATAAAATCATGAAATCATATTTTTAAAATTTTTATTAATATTTATTTATAATTAATCAATAAATTTGATTAATGGAATACACATATATATGTTTCATAATATGGTAAATAATATTCATATTTTTAAATATAATATGTAGGTTTTAAATGATATAATATATAATGGTTCATTTAATCAAAGGGTATAAAGATAATAAATATATTGATTACATTAAATTTATTTAAATGGAAGACATATAAAATCTCATGTTGATATGATGACCAAGACAATGGTGTAGAGAGACCAAGATGGTTTTTCCTTAAATATTTTCATCACTCGACCACACATAAGTCATGAACTACCATACCCACAAATATATAATGGGTTTTATCCATATAAATTAGGGAGACTCATTGATAAACTTCTGAAGCTGCACCATTTACCTAGTGTATTTCAAAAAAAAATTATTTCACATTGGTGAAACACTCAAGATATCCAATGGAACCATGAATTCCACTATGAAATGGAACTTTTCCCCATTTATCACAGGAGAATACTATCAGAATATATTCCTAGAAAAACATCCAATTTTATCATTTCACTCCTTATGGAACACCATGAACCATATAACCAACCCAAAATGCCAAAATTATAAAAAAAATACAATTCAAAACACCCTTCTTCATGGGAAACATAAAACCAGTCACCACTTTGTAGCACTAAATCATCATATTGTACTAGGTATCCCTTTAGATTCCCAATGTTAAACTCTCTCCTATAAAAATATAAGATGATTCAAATGAATACCAAAAAATAATTGAAGAAATAATAAGTAAGGGATTTTAGAAAACTATAAAATTACATAACATACCTCTCAATCAATTATGATCATAATAAATTTAAGAAAATCCTGAGAAAGAATAAAATATAAAAAAACACCCAACGAGATACCTCACAAGTGTCTCTTTATAATAGACTTAAACCAACACATCAAAATTAAATAGCACAAAACACACCACATAATACATCATCTCATAAAACATGTAAGTGTCAAAAATTTTAACACCAAAACATTAAATATGATGGAAAATAAGACATTGAGCCAACATTTGAGACTCCATCCATAAATTTTTCTTCTATAAGCAACTATTTCACTGCATGACATGAACCACATGGATTACATTCCTACAAAACACCTTAAATTGAGGGTCCAAAGTATTAATAAGATTCTCTTTAATGGACCCATTATTTTGATATTTAAGCTCAATATAATTAATGACATGAGATTAATAATGAATGTACTGGTGAAGCCTTAATAAAATTAAAACATTATAAAATATTATCATAATTATTGGATGTTCTAAGTGATACAAAACATCTCAAATAGATTAATACACCTCCTATGGAATAATAATTCAGGTTGAAATATTACCCCTATGAATGATCCTTGGATACCCAAAATAAAATTCAACCTTCAAGAACACATAATCTTTGACATCAATCTCTGGAGGAATCCTCCTACAAGGAAAATTGGAATTCTAATGATCCATTACTACCCTCATTTGATCATATATTGACTATACCTGATCTCTCATGCTCTTTGCTAATTTTAGTCTAAGAATATATAATTATTAAACCACATTATATTATAATGAATATTGATAAGCGTATCCATATGGTTTTTAAAATATATCCATTCCATCGGCAGATTAATAATTTCTATTTTACGAAAGAATCACCAAGGGTTGCTGGATCACTCACAAAACTCTAAAAACATAAATTCTCAAGCCCAAACTATAACGACCCATAATTTACATATATTGTTAATACTTCAAAATTGAAGCACACTTATTACAACATATGACAAAACCACAAAGGACCGTATAGGTATAGTGTCTTTAGAAACTGGGAAACATAAACAACTGGTTCATAAATCTTCTACAGTGTCTCCCATTTATTTCATCATATCTAGGGTCCCTTTTAGCATATTCTACTTAATATCCATCTTCCTGACCTGGGGAAAAGAAAACATAAAAGGGTGAGCTCAAATGCTCAGCAAGGGCAAATAAAGGAAATAAAAATCATATCATATCTTTTTGAAAATCAAAACCTGCAAAAGAGATCATAATATCTTAACATGGAATAAATCACAGAAGTGAAAATGAGATCCCCATAATCATAACATAAAACTTGAAACTTTGTGGCCTGCACACATAATCATGGAGAATCATTTCTTTTTAGTCATGACTCATTGCCAAGACTATCTTAGTGGACAAAGTCCCTTTCTGAACCGAGTTCACTCCTCGTTTCAGTCCTGTATCACTGAACCGAAATAACCTTTCGTTCCAGCCATGTCTATCTCATGAGATATAAAATCTTTACCCAATTAATTGGAGGGAGATATAGGTCCCACCCATCTTATAATGAATCCTTTCTTATGTGTGCCACATAATCATAAAACATACATCATCGCATAACACATGTAACAAAAATGGGATTCTTGAAACATCATGACCTCATAAATCAATTCATATAAGATAAAGGAATTCATAAAAATAATTCCATCACAACATGATCAAATCAATGTAATAATAGGGATAAAAACAGAACCCTTTATTATCTTAGATGGAAAATAATTTTGATAAAACACTTGAACTCCATTCTTGCGGAAAATATCATTTCTTATTCAAAGACATTTTTCCTTTCATAACATGTCATATAACATTAAAATAAAAGAAGTTGATTAAAAATAAACTTGAAAACTTGTAAAGGAAGCTTCTTGGAAATAATGTTTTAAAAATCCATTCAAGCCGTATAAGTTAAAAAAACATTCTTCTAACTTTTTTCGGAAAAGTCAAAAAGTACCTCGTACGAAAAATGACAAAAGATTCCTTTCATATCTTTTACAAAAAACTTACCGAAGGGTAAAATTGGATATAAACTATTGTAGAAGGAAGGAAATAATATTACATATCGAGGGAACATGGATGTGGATGATAAAATACACCCCAGTAATTACCAAAGTAAAAACAATCTCGGATAAAAGTGAGACTGTGATATTTTCCCTTACCTTAGGTCCGATTAGCTTTGTACGTGTCCGAAGCTCCTGTATAATGGTTTAAATAATGTTATTGACTTATTCCAGAATCATACATATTTATATGATATCATATATGGTCATATTATTAGCTTCTTGTTAGTAATATTTCATTGTTACTTGTTACTCGGGTCTTTATAACTTTTTGATCTTATGCGTGTTTTGTCGAATAAATTCTTATTCTTATCTTTAGGTTATAGATAATTCATTTCCAGAATGGTATTAGTGTAGTATATACCATATTCATTTATTCAATTCATTTATATAATCATTATGAAATGAAGATCATGTAGAACGAGTCGCATCACATCGTGGAGACGGTATTCCGTACGTACGCACGAGTGATGATATTGTTCCTATGATCGTGGAATTGTATTGGAGTATATATATATTATTTCAGTATCAATATTACTTCATAATAATCATATGTAGTTACTCATTACACCATTATACCCATCCTTGTAAGGTGATGGTGGAAAATAGATTACACCACGGCGTGGAGACGGTATTCCGTACGTACGCACGCGTGGTGATTTCATTTTTCCGTAGGATGGATAGAAGGTGAATTAGTGTTGTTTCATATTTATAATAACATATCAGTATGTAAGTAATACTGATGTTATTACTTTATCATGAAACAACTAAAGAAGAAGAAGTTGAAGAAGAAAGAAATTGAAAAGATCGGTAATGGATATTACCTCTTCTTTGGAACGCTTCTTTGAATCCTCCACTTAAGGAACTAAGATTGGTCTTTGGAGAAGACAAGGACCTCTAGGATTATTATAGGGAAGTGGAGAGGAGAAAATGGCAGGGGTTGTCCGAGCTTGAGTGCTCAATTTGGTGTGAGGAGGAGGGGGAGGAGGTGCCCTTTTATAAGGGAGGAGAGGGGCACCTAAGGAATATCTCAAAATATTATTTTATATTAAAGTCAAAATCGGTTTATAATGGTTCCAAAGGGTCTTATTTCGAAGCTAAAGTGGGGAAGGGTCTAAATCCTATCAACCAATAAGATTTAGACAAGTTTAGGGTATTATTTTAACCTTATCAATTAGATTTAACTCTAAGTTAATTAATTTAACTTTTACCGTGTCTTTTTGTTTTCTTTCACTATATGGTTAATACACTTACTATAACATGCCAAACGAACCCCAAATTGTTTATTATTAATATATATATCCTTATCTAAGTCATTTGGCTGAACCTTAGATTTTTAGGAATAAAATAACAATTAATAATATAATATTTGATTTAAAAACTATTTTGTGTCAATTTTGACACTATTTGATATATGATTTTTGTGAAAGTCATAAAAGAATTATATGTTCGAACCAAGTTGATTAAATCAACACTAATATATCATAGTAACCTATAAAATTAGTGTAGTGCATAAAAAGTCTTAATTTACATTTATTTTGGTATTTATATTATCAATTATGTCAATATTTTATTAATAAGAAAATTACTGCATCATCTTTGTGTCATATATAAATTACATTATTTGATGTCTAAAAATTACAAATAAAATACCATTATGTAGGAAAGCTTTTTATATTTCTAATGAATATTTACAATCGAATTTATCTTATGTATAACCCCATATTAAAAATTATTTACTTATTAAACTTTGATTTTAATTATTTTAACCCTTCTTTAAATAAATTAATAATAAATGTCCTAATCCAATCCAAGTGGGCCTAAATGGTCATATTTTATTCCTAAGTTTGTTTTTGGTCGAATTACACTTGTCCAATAGAATTAGGACATGTGTTAGGGTAATATTAATATCATATTTACCCTTAGTTACCCTATTTACTATTAACCGCGGTAAAAATCGTAAAAAGTTACTATTCACCAAAAAATTATTTTCATCTCATTGAAGCACATTTTAGTCCATGATATTAACCGTGTCTCTCGGATTTTCGAAATTCCATTCACAGAAGCGATAAAATTAAGTTTTATGCAAAATTCTGTTTTTTTAACCTACCACTTAGTGGTTTCACTATTCATCAAAAATTGAAAGTTTTCAGAAAAATACCAAAATTTCACCCTTGGCTAATTTCGATATTCTGAGTCCAAAAATGAAGTCCATTTTGAAAAATAAAAATTTATAAAATTTTAAAAAGTGGTTATTACTATTCATAACGGCTAGTTTTAATAGCATATTGTTGTTTAGTGAAACTCGGTATTGCGTACCACGCAAGCTATCGACGAAGGTCGCGATTGCGTGTAAAGCAAGTCAAGAAAGTGTTGTGTAGAAAAAGATTCCTTTGATAATTTATATAACATAAAAGTCTCGGGTGTTACATTCTACCCCCCTTAAAAAGAATTTCGCCCTCGAAATTCGTCACTTTGTAACAAACAGATGAGGATACTTCTCCCTCATCATATCCTCAAGCTCCCATGTAGCTTCTTCAAGTTGGTGGTTCCTCCATAAAACTTTCACCAAGCGAGTGGTCTTGTTTCGTAGGACTTTTTCGCTACGATCCAGAATCTCTATCGGCTGTTCTTCATAAGAAAGATCTTGCTCCAGCGGTACAACTTCTGAGCTGAGTACATGTGAAGGATCTGGTATGTACATTCTCGGGAGAGATACATGGAACACATCGTGAACTTGAGAGAGATTCGGTGGAAGCGCCAATCGGTAAGCTACCTTCCCAATACGATCTAGTATTTCGAAAGGACCGATATATCTAGGGCTCAACTTCCCCTTCTTTCCAAATCTCATAACCCTCTTCCAGGGAGATATTCGTAAGAACACTTTATCACCCACTTCAAACTCTAGGTCTTTTCTTCGGTTGTCGGCATAGCTTTTCTGTCGACTCTGAGCTGCTCTTATGTGTTGTTGAATAGATCTGACCTTTTCTGCCATTTCATCAAAGAGATCAGGTCCTAATAGCTTTCTTTCCCCAACTTCATCCCAGCAAGTTGGAGTCCTGCATTTCTTTACATAGAGAGCTTCATAAGGAGCCATCTGAATACTGGAGTGAAAGCTATTATTATAAGAAAATTCTACCAAAGGTAGGTGTTGATCCCAACCTACTTTGAAATCCATAGAGCAAGCTCTCAACATATCTTCTAGGGTTTGAATTGTTCTCTCAGACTGACCGTCTGTCTAGGGATGATAAGCAGTGCTGAAACTCAACTCTGTATCCAGAGTATGCTGAAGACTTCGCCAGAACTTCGAGGTAAATCTCGGATCCCGATCAGATATAATAGAAAGTGGTACTCCATGTAATCTTACCACTTCCTTTACATATATCCTGGCAAGCTGATCTAGAGAGAAATCCTCTCTAATAGGAATGAAGTGTGCAGACTTTGTAAGACGATCAACTATGACCCAGATTGCATTATTGCCTTTGGATGTTTTAGGAAGTCCTGTGACAAATTCCATAGTGATGTTTTCCCATTTCCATTCGGGTATGGGTAATGGTTGTAACATCCCCTTAGACTTATGTCTCTCAGCTTTAACTTGTTGACAAACCAAGCATCGAGAGACAAATTCAGCAACATCTCTTTTCATGCCATCCCACCAGAAGTACTCTTTCAGGTCGCTATACATCTTCGTGCTTCCAGGATGAATAGAGAATGAAGAACTATGAGCCTCATCCAGCAGCTCCTTCTTTAATTCGGGGATGGGAGGAACACAAACCCGATTCCTGAACTTTATTATCCCATCACAATCAAGGTTGAATTCAGGAACATTTCTCACCTTCTTTTGTAACTCGACATCTTCTTTATGTGCCTCTTTAATCTTCACATGTATAGATGGTTGAACATTCATTTGAGAAAGATAATATTTTTCCCCTTCCATTATAATTCCAAGATCCATCCTTTGTAAATCCATAAATATTGGATCTTTTGTGATCCTCATCATGGATAAACTAGCATGGTCTTGTCGACTTAATGCATCTGCCACCTTGTTTGCTTTCCCAGGGTGGTAATGGATTGAGCAGTCATAATCCTTAATCAGCTCCAACCATCTTCTTTGACGCATATTCAACTCCTTTTGTGTGAAAATATACTTTAAACTTTTATGATCAGTATAAATATCACACCTTTCACAATAAAGGTAATGCCTTCAAATCTTTAATGCAAAGATTACCGCAGCCAACTCCAAATCATGTGTTGGGTAATTTTGCTCATGGATTTTCAACTGTCGTGAGGCATAAGCTATCACCATATCATTTTTCATAAGAACACACCCCAATCCATTCTTGGATGCATCACTGTAGATCACAAACCTTTCTCCACTACAAGGCAGTGTGAGCACAGGTGCACTGGATAACCTTCTTTTCAACTCCTTGAAATTCTCTTCACATTCCTCTGTCCAGACAAACTTAACTCCCTTCCGAGTCAACTTGGTGATTGGATTAGATAATCGTGAAAAATCTTTTACAAAACGTCGATAATATCCAGCCAAACCAAGAAAACTTCGGATCTCAGTTACTGTGGTTGGTCTCGACCATCTTTCGATAACCTCTGTTTTTGCTGGATCCACAGATATCCCCTCTTTTGAGATTATGTGACCCAAAAATGCAACTTTTTGAAGCCAAAATTCGCACTTGGTAAATTTGGCATAAAGCTTCTCCTTTCTCAGGGTCTTCAATATAATTCTCAAGTGATCTTCATGCTCTTCCTTGCTCTTTGAATAGACAAGAATATCGTCTATAAAGACTACCACAAATTGATCAAGATAGTCTCTAAAGACTCTATTCATTAGATCCATGAAGATAGCAGGGGCATTAGTAAGACCAAATGGCATCACTATAAATTCATAGTGTCCATACCTTGTACGGAAAGCCATCTTTGGTATATCCTCCCTTTTGACCCTTAATTGATGATACCCTGAACGAAGATCAATCTTGGAAAAGTATTGAGCTCCGCGTAGTTGGTCAAATAAGTCATCAATGCGTGGGAGAGGATATTTGTTCTTGATAGTGATCTTGTTAAGTTCTCGATAATCAATGCAGAGTCTCATTGATCCATCTTTCTTCTTAACAAATAGAACAGGTGCTCCCCAAGGTGACGCACTAGGGCGTATGAATCCCTTATCAAGATTCTCTTGGAGTTGATTCTTCAATTCCTGCAACTCAATTGGGGCCATTCTATAAGGTGTCTTTGAAATAGGCAAAGCACCCGGTACGAGTTCTATTGAAAACTCAACTTCACGATTTGGTGGAAGACCCGGCAATTCCTCCGGAAAGACATCATCAAACTCCCGTACAATGGGCATATTCTTAATCGTGAGTTTCTCACCAACCATTTGAGATAAATAACCTTCATTTAGTGGAATCAATACCCATAAGATGGAAGAAATTTCCACTGGAAGGTTATGTTCATCCTTGCATTGATAGACGATCGTAGATTGATCTGGAATATGAAATGTGACTTCCCTTCTTTGGCAATTGATATGAGCTCCATGTAGAGAAAGCCAATCCATGCCAAGAATCACATCAAATTCCACTAAAGGAAGGATCACAAGATTTGCAGGAAGCACTTTCCCACAAACTTCGATCGGAGAAGAATTATAAACTTTTGATGCGATTGATGTGCCATTAGGTGTTGTCACGGCTAACTCAACATCTAATTGTTGAGGTAATACGGTGATACCCTTAGAAAAGTCTTTAGAAATAAAAGAGTGGGTGGATCCAGAATCAAATAAAACATTTTCTACTTTAGAGTGGATGGTAAGTGTACCTTTCACCACATCGTTATCGTACTCCACATCGCTGATAGAAATTGCATGTGACTTTCCTTTGTCTTTAGCCTTAAGATTTTGTTGACGTCGACCATCATCATCAACCCTTGGATTTGGGCATTGATTGGCATAAAGCCCCATCTCCTTGCACTTGAAACATTGAAGTGTAGTAGGTTCATTCTGTGTATCCCTTCCTTTGTTTGCATCATTAGACATCTTCTTCCCATTATAACAGCATTCAAATGCCCGATGACCTTCCTTTCCACATTTAAAACATTTACTTGTCCCTTTAAGACAACTCCCTCCATGTTTCTTTCCACACTTTGAGCATAATGGAAAGTTCATCTTCATTTCAGTGTGCTCTTTAGAGTTTCCTTTGAATTCCATCTTCCTCTTCTTATCAAACCCATGTGACTGATGGGTTACTCCAATCTCCATCTCGACTTTGAGAGCACATCGAACGATTTCCTCGTAGCTATTGAAGTCCCTTATGGCTAACGCCCTTCGAAGACTTGGTTTTAAGCCACTAAAGAATCGATCGATCTTACTCTCAGGTTGGATAATAATACCAGAAGCGTACCTTGCAAGTCTTGTAAAATTTGCTTCATAGGTACTAACAGATTCATCATCCCTTTTCTTCAGTTCAAGAAACTCTTTCTCCATCTTTGTTCGGAGAATACGAGGGAAGTACTTATTGAAAAATAAGTTCTTGAACTCATCCCATTCCATATACTCAATTTCATCCCTTTTCCTCATATTCTTAACAAGATTCCACCATTGATCAGCATCTCCTTCCAAACGGTACACTGCTAGGATGACTTTATCATGCTCAGAACATTGAAGAACTGAAAATATCTTTTCAGTAGTACTAATCCATTGTTCAGCAACTAATGGATCAATAGACCCGCTGAAAGAAGGTGGACGCTGCCTCATGAAGGATTCAACAGAATGTTGCTCCCTCCTTTGCTCGTTTGGAAATCCTGCATGATTCATAGCTTGAGAAAGTTGTGTTTTCATGGCTACAAGATTTTGCATTCCAGCTCCCATATCGTTTGGTTGCTCAGGGGGACAATCATTGCATTGCCCATCGCATTCCGCATTAACACGGTTCCTTCGGGTTCCAGCCATTGACTAAAACCAAGAAGAATAGTTTGAGCAACACTAATTATAATAGGAAACCACATAATTCAAGAATAAAATTTTCATGCTTATGGTCTTATCCTAGGTTATTCATGGCCATTTCTAAGATTGTGTTCTATGCTTAGACTTATTCTTAGGGTTCTTACTAAGGCTTTCACATCCTAGTTTCCAAAGGTTGACTATACATTTCCTCTGATACCAACTATAACGACCCATACTTTACATATATTGTTAATACTTCAAAATTGAAGCACACTTATTACAACATATGACAAAACCACAAAGGACCGTATAGGTATAGTGTCTTTAGAAACTGGGAAACATAAACAACTGGTTCATAAATCTTCTACAGTGTCTCCCATTTATTTCATCATATCTAGGGTCCCTTTTAGCATATTCTACTTAATATCCATCTTCCTTACCTGGGGAAAAGAAAATATAAAAGGGTGAGCTCAAATGCTCAGCAAGGGCAAATAAAGGAAATAAAAATCATATCATATCTTTTTGAAAATCAAAACCTGCAAAAGAGAGCATAATATCTTAACATGGAATAAATCACAGAAGTGAAAATGAGATCCCCATAATCAAAACATAAAACTTGAAACTTTGTGGCATGCACACATAATCATGGAGAATCATTTCTTGTTAGTCATGACTCATTGCCAAGACTATCTTAGTGGTCAAAGTCCCTTTCTGAACCGAGTTCACTCCTCGTTTCAGTCCTGTATCACTGAACCGAAATAACCTTCCGTTCCAGCCATGTATATCTCATGAGATATAAAATCTTTACCCAATGCATTGGAGGGAGATATAGGTCCCACCCATCTTATAATGAATCCTTTATTATGTGCGCCACATAATCATAAAACATACATCATCGCATAACACATGTAACAAAAATGGGATTCTTGAAACATCATGACCTCATAAATCAATTCATATAAGATAAAGGAATTCATAAAAATAATTCCATCACAACATGATCAAATCAATGTAATAATAGTGATAAAAACAGAACCCTTTATTATCTTATATGGAAAATAATTTTGATAAAACACTTGAACTCCATTCTTGCGGAAAATATCCTTTCTTCTTCAAAGACATTTTTCCTTTCATAACATGTCATATAACATTAAAATAAAAGAAGTTGATTAAAAATAAACTTGAAAACTTGTAAAGGAAGCTTCTTGGAAATAATGTTTTAAAAATCCATTCAAGTCGTATAAGTTAAAAAAAACATTCTTCTAACTTTTTTCGGAAAAGTCAAAAAGTACCTCGTACGAAAAACGACAAAAGATTCCTTTTATATATTTTACAAAAAACTTACCGAAGGGTAAAATTGGATATAAACTATTGTAGAAGGAAGGAAATAATATTACATATCGAGGGAACATGGATGTGGATGATAAAATACACCCCAGTAATTACCAAAGTAAAAACAATCTCGGATAAAAGTGAGATTGTGATATTTTCCCTTACCTTAGGTCCGATTAGCTTTGTACGTGTCCGAAGCTCCTGTATAATGGTTTAAATAATGTTATTGACTTATTCCATAATCATACATATTTATATGATATCATATATGGTCATATTATTAGCTTCTTGTTAGTAATATTTCATTGTTACTTGTTACTCGGGTCTTTATAACTTTTTGTTCTTATGCGTGTTTTGTTGAATAAATTCTTATTCTTATCTTTAGGTTATAGATAATTCATTTCCAGAATGGTATTAGTGTATTATATACCATATTCATTTATTCAATTCATTTATATAATCATTATGAAATGAAGATCATGTAGAACGAGTCGCATCACATCGTGGAGACGGTATTCCGTACGTACGCACGAGTGATGATATCATTCCTATGATCGTGGAATTGTATTGGAGTATATATATATTATTTAAGTATCAATATTACTTCATAATAATCATATGTAGTTACTCATTACACCATTATACCCATCCTTGTAAGGTGATGGTGGAAAATAGATTACACCACGGCGTGGAGACGGTATTCCGTACGTACGCACGCGTGGTGATTTCATTTTTCCGTAGGATGGATAGAAGGTGAATTAGTGTTGTTTCATATTTATAATAACATATCAGTATGTAAGTAATACTGATGTTATTACTTTATCATGAAACAACTAAAGAAGAAGAAGTTGAAGAAGAAAGAAATTGAAAAGATCGGTAATGGATATTACCTCTTCTTTGGAACGCTTCTTTGAATCCTCCACTTAAGGAAATAAGATTGGTCTTTGGAGAATACCAGGACCTCTAGGATTATTCTAGGGAAGTGGAGAGGATAAAATGGCAGGGGTTGGCCGAGCTTGAGTGCTCAATTTGGTGTGAGGAGGAGGGGGAGGAGGTGCCCTTTTATAAGGGAGGAGAGGGGCACCTTAGGAATATCTCAAAATATTATTTTATATTAAAGTCAAAATCGGTTTATAATGGTTCCAAAGGGTCTTATTTCGAAGCTAAAGTGGGGAAGGGTCGAAATCCTATCAACCAATAAGATTTAGACAAGTTTAGGGTATTATTTTAACCTTATCAATTAGATTTAACTCTAAGTTAATTAATTTAACTTTTACCGTGTCTTTTTGTTTTCTTTCACTATATGGTTACTACACTTACTATAACATGCCAAACGAACCCCAAATTGTTTATTATTAATATATATATCCTTATCTAAGTCATTTGGCCGATCCTTAGATTTTTAGGAATAAAATAACAATTAATAATATAATATTTGATTTAAAAACTATTTTGTGTCAATTTTGACACTATTTGATATATGATTTTTGTGAAAGTCATAACAGAATTATATGTTCGAACCAAGTTGATTAAATAAACACTAATATATCATAGTAACCTATAAAATTAGTGTAGTGCATAAAAAGTCTTAAATTACATTTATTTTGGTACTTATATTATCAATTATGTCAATATTTCATTAATAAGAAAATTACTGCATCATCTTTGTGTCATATATAAATTAAATTATTTGATGTCTAAAAATTAAAAATAAAATACCATTGTGTAGGAAATATTTTCAGCTTTCTAATGAATATTTACAATCGAATTTATCTTATGTATAACCCCATATTAAAAATGATTTACTTATTAAACTTTGATTTTAATTATTTTAACCCTTCTTTAAATAAATTAATAATAAATGTCCTAATCTAATCCAAGTGGGCCTAAATGGTCATATTTTATTCCTAAGTTTGTTTTTGGTCGAATTACACTTGTCCAATAGAATTAGGACATGTGTTAGGGTAATATTAATATCATATTTACCCTTAGTTACCCTATTTACTATTAACCGCGGTAAAAATCGTAAAAAGTTACTATTCACCAAAAAATTATTTTCATCTCATTGAACCAAATATTAGTCCTTGATATTAACCGTGTCTCTCGGATTTTCGAAATTCCATTCATAGAAGCGGTAAAATTATGTTTTATGCAAAATTCTGTTTTTTTAACCTACCACTTAGTGGTTTCACTATTCATCAAAAATTGAAAGTTTTCAGAAAAATACCAAAATTTCACCCTTGGCTAATTTCGATATTCTGAGTCCAAAAATGAAGTCCATTTTGAAAAATAAAAATTTATAAAATTTTAAAAATTGGTTATTACTATTCATAACGGCTAGTTTTAATAGCATATTGTTGTTTAGTGAAACTCGGTATTGCGTACGACGCAAGCTATCGAGGAAGGTCGCGATTGCGTGTAAAGCAAGTCAAGCAAGTGTTGTGTAGAAAAAGATTCCTTTGATAATTTATATAACATAAAAGTCTCGGGTGTTACACAAACAATCCGATAATATATAGATAGTATTATATGTCTAACCATCCATTTTTGTATAAAAATTAAATAAAAAGGGATCATGATTAGAGATTATTGTATTAAAAAACTAATGAATACATACCACCACATTTATATAGAACCTCAATAAAACCTCAACCATGCTTGACTATTTAATCATTAGAAAGTGAGCAGACAATGTCATGGTATAAAATATCACCCATATATCATAACATAAACCCTGATCATGATGAAAAATTATTATTAAGAATTTCAAGATGTCCTCCCACATCCACTAGGGAATATTGAGAAGCTAAACAAAGACCCAAGAGTATGATACTCATCTATCACCTTGTATAAAATGAAACACCAGGAGATAAACAACACAATAGGTATGTTTTCTCTAATCCCCAAAAATTGAACATCTGAAAAGTGGTGAATATAAGAAACATCTAGATGTACCAACAAGGTATAACTATAGAAATCATATAGAAAAACATCACACATCACCTATGGAATGGAGAGACTCTCTTGATATAAAACCTGATTTCAGTCATACCAACACATTAGCATAATTTCTAAAAAACTGGATCTTACTAGGCCTTCAACTTAGAATCCTCTAACAGGGACTCCTCCACCCACTACACCAAGGATGAGTACATCGTTATATAAAAAAAATCCTCCAGAATAAACATATTCCATATAAAGGATCAAATAAGAACGATACATCATCACCCTCTAAACATAATCTAACTTAAACATGACAACCCCATGTGACATTAACCTCTATTCATGAGGGAAATATTCAATTTACCTGATGTATATAAAATTATAAAGTCATAATCGTATAATAATTTTATATTTATCATTATATAAGGTAAAAATAACCATAGAAGTTGACATACCTCATGGTATTATTGTCTATAAAGACAACATAACACTAACTAATGTTGGAATGTCTCCACAAATTATAATTAAAAAAATTGGATAATTAAAAATATCATTAGTAGAATAGTCTCATTTAGCATTCGATAACCACTAAGACCCATAAGGTATAATTGATATCTACTTCAATATAATATAATCCAATCGAATATGCAATGAATTATAATAAGCCAAAAATGTAATTCCTTCTATCATTAATTGAAAATCAAAAACACTGATAAGATTCTCTTTGAAATAATAGTATGTAGACTAGAATTGTTTTTTTTATAATGAAAACATGATCCTTAATAACAATATATTTCTTAGGAGTCACAAGAGAAGTCTTGTTAGGTAATAAACTCTTGTAATAACTGATGACACCCATGAAAATCTATACATCCTCAAAATTCACATAGAATGCCAAATAATTAAACACCTTAATATTTGAAGCCTATAGGGATAATCCACACTCATATATAACATGTTTTTGAAAAAATAATTCATTATCTCCAAACGTATACTATATCAGCTTCTCAAATAGTTAATGATGATGAAGAACTAAAAAACTTAATCATTTATGATCTCAACACACATCCTCAAACAACAGGTGAACATGAATTTAATCAATAAACACCCTTATAAATTTATCCTGAAATTCACGAATAATAATATTTATTTCTGTCATGAAAATTGGTGGAGCATTTATAATATTCAATGATATTTAAACATAATCAAAATTTCCATAATTAAATAAAAATATTATCTTTCGTATTTCATCATCTATCACATTCATATAATGATATCTTTATAACTAATCCAACATTTAAAACTAGATATATCCCATAAGATGATTAAATAAATCATTAATACATAAATGTGGATAGGGATTCTTGACCATAAACAGATTCAATATATGATAAAAGACACAAATATGCACATGTCAATATGATTTCTTTCTAAAAAACTGGAGGACATAACAGGAACAGTCAGATAAATGAATCCCATATACAATGGATCATAAAATACGAACCCACATATCCCACAACTCCTAAGGTGCTATTCTATATAAATAAATTGACATCAGAGAGGCACATGACGATATATATATATATATTTAATTATTTTTTTCAAAAACCTAATATTTGGCCAAGGTATTACCGTCTTAACCTCTACTAGAAATACAACAGGGAACTCTAGTACAAACTTATAAAACATAATGATCTGAACCTCTACTAAAATAAACATTAGCTTAGCCAATAAAGAATATTTGAACATGATAGGTCATTAGACAATTTGAGGGTATTGATTGATAATAACCATACAAAACTCTCTATATATCCCCATAATTTTACAAGGATAATTATTTTTTAAAAAAAATATAATCACATTGATAGATTATGTTGCATAGAACACCGAGCATAAAAAAACAACACACAAACACACACAGATATATATACTATTTTAACATGCCCATTATAAAATAGACATTAAACTGGATGTAATTAATAGAATTAACCAAATTATGATGTATATAATAATCTATATAATCATTAATTTTTTAATTTTCTAATCGGTTATAAACACATACTTTTCCTAAAGTCAATTTGTTCTTCAAACATATGTTTTCTCAAAAAAGAGATTTCTATTAAATTCTTTTAGAAAATAAATTTTATTCATTTTTAAATATTTATCAAAATTTATATGAAAAAATATCTTTATTTTGATATTTATGATGTTAAAATTATCATATGATGAATTTTGTTTCATATTTTGAAAATTTTATTTTTTAGTGAATAAAAAAATAATGAGTTTTATAAAAATGGAATTTTCCTTAAAAGTGATTATAGTAATATTAATTAATATAAAATTAATTTAAGTAAATTTTAGTAATATATAATACATTTATTTACAAAAAACAAATTTTTCTACACTATTTTGGTATAAGTATATTTATAAGATTAAAGGCACATTTTTTACGAAAACAGTATTTTTCGATGTTTTATGATGGTTTAATTTTAAACATTTTTTTGAAAATTCAATATATTAAATTTTTATAAATATATACCATAATTGGAATTAGTAGGTATAAATTTGGACATATTTTAATTTTCATTTAAATGAATAAAAAACTACCATAGTTAAAAATGAATTACCGTACTAAATGTCAAAATAAGTAGTGATTTAATCTTTAATGGTCAAAGCATAAAAAAAATAAAAAATAAAAAATAAAATTTTCATTCACTATATTTAGTTACATTGATTAGATTTTAACATTTTAATTATAATGAAAATTATTTTAAAATTGTTCCACCTAAATGTGGTTGGATTTAAATATAAAATAATCATATTTTAATAACATAAAACAATCCCTCGGGTATAAAAACCACCACTCTCCACAACCATTGTCTCCCCAAGAATTGGTTCTGTTCAAATATCTACCAAAAACATTCATCCACGCTCTAAAAATGTCCATTTTCTACTGGTCTGCCCCAAATACTAATTCCATATTCCTTGTGGGATTCTTTAAGGAGGTTATATTAAAGAAGTAACTTTCTCAAACAACCTCTCTTAATATCTTTTCATTTTAAAAAACCTTGTCACCTCATTAATCCATAATTTAATAATTACTCTAGTATCATGTATATAAATTAATTTTATTTTTCAAATGAAATATCTGATACTCATACTTTAATTAACTACTTATATTCAAATAAATTAAATCATTGTCCAAATTATGACGGCTCATCCTCTATATGAATAATGGTTTGTAATTTTCTATCATCGCATTCAAGGAGTGTCAAGAAGTTTTTAATTTTGTTAATTAATATTTAAAAATATATGTTATTACTTATTTAATTTTCTAAATCTAATATATTTACCTAATATTAAATACAGTGAAACTATTTCATGATCGTCTAAAGCACCTCTAAAATAAACTAAACCTTTATTATAAAAATTTTATTAAATGAGTACTCATCATATTAGAAATAATAATTATATATATGACCATTTAAAATTATTATAGGTCATGAACATCATTTAATTATTCTCCTGGTGTTTTATTTCCATTTGATAAGAAAATCCATAATTCTGCACAAATGAACCAATCATGAAACAATAAAATGGATGCTATAAAAATAATGAAAATAATGAAATACTATTAATGAATGGGTTGTAATATGTCACAAATGTGAAACATAATTAATTATAAACATGATAATAGTTATAGAAAAAATTTCGTTATTCTATAGACCTTTATATAGGAGGTTAAACTATGAAAATCTAAATTCAATCTTGAGGTACGGGTTTTTAATATAACATTCACTTCTATGAGATACAAGCCTTACTCCCCACATACTTCTTGTGTTTGGTGTTTATAATTTCCTTTGATATACTATATCGTTTATTTAATTATCTTAATATTATCAATTTTTTCATTTGATAATTGTTAATTTAATGGGGGCATATGATTCAATTGATTACAACATGGCAAGGAATTTATTAACCCAATTTCCATTCAAATGGTCAAACTTATACTTTATATATTATGACATTCTATGATAATGTGTCGAAAGATTATGATTATATAATGAATTTTTCCAAATTTTTATGTGTATTTACAGTTACTATTCATATTCAAATTAATTTTTTAAATTTTATCATCAATGATATAATATTTATAAGGGTGTTTCTTTTTAAAATTATATTTTTAATTTCTCCCTTATAATATTATTTTTATACAGGCCCGTGTATTCAAAAATTATTTAAATTTTTTTGTTATCTTATGGTTGTTGAAATTCATATTTATTCACGTTTTAATTTTTCCAATGTTGTTTGAGTTCTAATATTTTCAATATTCAATGTGAGTTTAATTATGTATTTTTTGACAAGAATATAGAAAGAAATTTTCTAACATATATGGGATAAGATATTCTTCATGACTTCATGGCAACATAATGAATTTAAATTTTCTTTAAAATCATTGAAGGTTATTTTCAAATATGATCTTTTCCTTTAAAATTTCATTTCATTTTAATAGATTGTTTTCAAAACACAAAGATTATTTTACTCAAAAATTATTTCAATTAGTACATAAAATAGTCATTTTTTCATATAATATGACGTTATTTGATGTTACATATGATTTAATGGGGTTATTATTAAAGAATACCATTCTTATTTATTTTATGGATGGTTTATGTTTATAATGGGATGATATTTCGAAAACACATTTTTTTATTGGTTTCTACTATGATGAGATGATTATTAAACCCAATAATTTTCAAGGTTTCTAATATAATGTTGGATTTCTGTTCTTGGGGAACACATATATATGGTTTAGTTATGTGATTGGTGGGACCTATATCTCCATACAGTTCATTGGGTTGATATGGATAACTCATGAGGTAAATATTTTAGGTATGAACAAAAATTAATGTCCACAAATTCTATGTATAAAACAAAATTTCATGTCCGTAAGATTTTACATAGACTTGTTTTCATGTCCTTATGTTTATACAATGGTATAATTTCATATCCCAATCTTATTTGTTGAACAAATGTTTATTTACACATGTTCACGATGTTATAAGATCATATATATTCTATAATTTCATGTTTCGTGTAATTCTTAATCTCTAATGGAATATGTTATTTTATTGTTCTATGATTCATTTCTTATGAAATTCTATGACTTATTCCAGGACTCAAGATTATGATATTTGTAATGAAGGGTATAAATTTTAAATGGGATTTTCTTGTTCTTATGCTCTTAAAATTATGTTATTGTTGATATGTGATTTGTTTTCATTTACTAATAACAAGATATCACCTTTTTTTATTATTTTCACTAGGATTAGAAGGAACGTAATTTGTGTGACATGTGAAAAAGGGGATCTAGATATGAAGGGATAAATGAGATATGATATATATGTTTTATGAACTAGTTTTTATTGTTTCTATGATTCCCAAAGACACTAAACCCATATGATTCAAGTATGGGTTTGTTATATTAGGTAATTAATATTCATCTATATATATTTGATATCTCTGTTTGGAAATAAATGGATATTATTACTAATATCAAAGAATAGTTTAGTTAATATTCAGAAATAATGATGAGAAATCCTCGGTCGGATCCCTAAGGTAATGTCTAGGTTATAATCCAAGATTATTCATAGAAATCATGAACAACCTTTTGATAAAATTATTTGTTATAAATAGAAATTTTATAATTAAATCCCCAAGAATATTTAGTTTTACCATTATGATTAGTGATTATCATAATATGATTGTTAGTGTTAGTTAATGGTTTTTTATTAAAGAAAACACGATAATTTTGAATGTGATGGACAATGAAAAAAATTTCCTCCTATGAAACCTAATTTTATAGGAGTGGGAATGAAAATTCATATTACTATACTCACATAAGAAATGAATCATACTCGACATCCATGTTAGGAAAAGAGGGAAAAATTATATAGATTCCTTTAAGAGGAAATATCATCTGTCATTTCATGGGTCTCTATATCCACTAGGGGATGATAAATTTATCATTACCACTGAAAATATATTTTATTTCCTCAAATGTTTAGAGCCTATGAATTTATTTTTTTTATCATCTAGATAGTGGAAAAGATCAATGGTGGAATCATACCAAGAATATGTGGAAAGGGTAATAAGTTGACTAAATGGATTTAGAAGTGTTCATGAACAAGTTTTTCTATAAATTCATTCCTTGAATCCAATAAAAGTAAATGGAGAACGAATTACATGAGTTAATGAAAAAGGATGATGAATTAGTTGGAACCAATAATGAAAGTATTTCAATACATACGAATTATTCTTATTACATTATCATAAACCAGAAAGTGTGGTTGTTTGGTTCTTTAGTGTCTTGAAACCAATTCTTTGAAATTAATTGTCCATAAGACACATTTGTAGTTAGTAATAAATTTTTTGACCTGCAGTAAATGTTGAAATAGAAGACAGAAAAATTAATGGTTCAAGAGACAAAAAAGGAATATAGAGATTCATGGGAACTATATTGATTTTCCAAATTAATGGTAGAAAACATTTCATCATCCTACATTCGAAAAATATTTGATGGATCACTCAAGTGAATGTTTGAAAGAAAGAAGAAAATTTTTCTTGTGTGGAAAGCATGACCATCAAGAAAAAAATGTCCAAGTGATGAAAAGAGGAATGTTAATGAAATTAATAAAGTGATAGCTCTACAAAATGCACCACCTACACTTTAGTAATAAAAATACAAAGAGTTTGGCCAATATGTGAAACAATTCCCAAATCTGAGGTCTAATAAGGATCAAATCAAGAAATATAATTCAAAATTAATAGAAGATGGGTATTATTATGTAACAAAAATGGAAAAGGTATATCATTTTAATTATTGAAAAATTGTTCTAACCTCTTTAGTTAGGAGTTTCATGTATGAATTTTCTTACGTGGGATACCTATGTAAATTTTAATGAAATATAATCTTATTATCCTCCACAAAATGAAATATGGAATAATATAAATTATATGATTTGATTTATTATAATAATTCCATATGTATTTGAATGCATGATTTCAATGGTATAGGTAACCATGAAATGTGGATTAGGGGATATAATTAGAGAAAACATGATTAAGTAAAATAAAACCATTAATATGTGAATGATTTTTTGGAGTATAATGAGATGAATATAATTTTTATTATGAAAAATAAACGGGATAGAATTGATGGACATGGAACTAATTAGTAATATGAGGAAAATATGGTTTATTAATTGTGTTTGTCAAATATTTGGACTTATATTCTAAGGAACATGTTAATAATTGATGTAATCACTGTTCACTATGGTTTATAGTAATTAATATTATAAGCATGTTTTATGAGAATATATTATAATTGAAATCACATGTTAGGTGGGTCAAAACTAAGCGATAAATCATGTTTCTTGGGGGATTAAAGATAAGATTAATTTTAAAGTGTATAATTATTTAATCATATTATTATAATTTTATTTTTTGGATAGTTAATAAGGTCAACCCTTAATTATATTGTTTAGGTTGATCATTTGGTGCGGTTTCAATGATTAAATTATTACATTTCCTTATGAATACTTGTGAACATGGTATAATTTGTGATAACAATTGTTTTCAAAATTACTAGAGACATATGGAATGAAATTTCATCCCATTATAGATCTTATGATACACTAGATTGGAAGGAATTAAAATATGAACATCATATCATGTAATAAAGAATTCTGTTAAAATTGATAAAGGAATAACCAAAGAGTGGTATTGTACTTATGATTTGAAACCAATTAATTATATCATTTCAAATGATTTTTAAATAAAATGTGTTCCTAATATCATTATTTTTTTATGTTATCAATGACCTTTTTCATACCTATTTAGTATTTAGTTTTGATGTCATTAACCCTTTAATGACCATGATATCAATTATTATTAATCAGAACATGATATTTAAAATTTTCTTCCACATCCATATTTGTAATTAAATATTGTTGAGTCAAAAGTCTTCTTTTGACTTTTATATCTTGTTTTAGAAATCACAAATGTCTTTTACCTTAAAGATCATACTGACCGTGATGATCGTACTGACCATGCTGATCGTACTGATCATGGTGATTGTACTCACCATGATAATCGTACTGATCATGTTGATCGTACTGACCATGTTGATCGTACTGATCATGCTGATCGTACTGACCATACTGATCGTACGGACTATAATTTTTTATACTGACTCTGTAAATCGTATCATACTGACTCTATCATTTTTACTCACTTTTTTGTATCTTACATTGTATCATATCAATACATTACATTTAGTAATACTGATAGTACTCATACTTCTATCGCATGCATGCATTTATTATTTAAAAAAAATACTTTTTTAGATCAATCGTACTCATGATTATCATGTTCATATATCTTTGTTTTAACCAATACGATGTTGATGAGTTAGTTACAAACTAATCAAAATGATGTCATGCTTTCTGTTTCAATATGACCATTATAATGACAGGTGTCCAGGTCTCTCCGAGTTTTTCAGAGAAATATGACCGTTGGAGGAAATGTGACTGTTGGAACCCGAGGCCTATAAATAGGAGGTCATTTGAAGTTGGGAGGAAAAACTGTGATACTTTTCATCTATCTAGTTCTAGAGATAGACATTTTTACTTCTCTCATACTTTGTGCTTTGTGCGACCGATCTTCATATCGAGGGATTTCAGGTGATTGAAAGACAGAGGTCTCGATTACCTACAAAACTGAGGGATTCCGGGGATAGGAAGACAGACGAACTGATCATCATATCGAGGGATTCCGGGGATAAGCAGACAGATGAACCGATCATCGTATCGAGGGCTGTCAGGGATTGGTAGAAAGACGAACCAATCATCGTGTCCAGGGCTGTCAGGGATAGGCAGACAGACGAACTGATCATCGTATCGAGGGCTGTCGGGGATAGGCAGAGAGAAGAACCGATCATCGTATCGAGGGCTTACCTAGGTGGTGGTAAGAAAAACCTCTTAACCTAGGTGAAAGGATAACCCTTCTCTTTGGGTGAAAAATAATTGTAATACTTTTACTTTTCTGCTGCTGTTTGTATTAGAATGGAATTTGTATTGTTTCATTTCTTCTTTACTCTTTCAATTGTAATTGTTTCAATTAAGATTATTTTATTACATACAGTATTAATTGATTTTATACGCTTTATAGAAGAATCTCTCACACTTATTTTACTCTAATTATTGTATTCATCTTGAATACAATTACTTTAGTTTTCTAGTAGTATTACATTACATCATTCTTTTATATTCAATACAATTGTGGTTGTTTGAATTGTATTAGTTTAAGATCTTTTAATCTCATCTCTTATGTGTTTAGACACAATGTTTTTAAACCTACAATTCACCCCCCTCTTATATTGTTCCATCTAATACACATATACATTTACATATTCGATCCAACAATTGGTATTAGAGGATGCTTGCATTGATTTATACCACTAACTCTTATTCGAGTTTTATTACTGTTTCAATTACTTTCTCCATTAACGTGTAGAGTGGAAAAGATTTTGTTTCATTAGATAGAAGGAATGAATATTGGGTCAATTGACAACCTAAATCCTTCTAGACAATCTATTTAATATGGGAATGATTATGAGTACTGGAGAGATTGAATGAAGAAGTTTGTTATCAATACTGGTGTAGACAATTTTATTATGCTTACTGGAGGTTACAAAATTCCTGACAAAGAAGTGAGTACTTTCCCTAACCAAGAGATGCAAGACTATCAACTAAATTACAAGGTACACAATACATTATTATGCTCTATGACCAGGAATATATACAGCCAGATATCATCTTATGAAGCAGCCAACTATATTTGGAAGAAATTAGAAGTCACACATTTTGGTAAATCCAAGGTTAGAGAAACAAGAAGAGAAATGCTTCGAGTAGAGTATCGTGGATTTGTTTTCCTTATGGAGATCCAGTATGTAAAGTGCAACAAATATTTATGAAAATTTTCAATACTTTACAGTCTATGGGAGAAAAATTTCTTGATAATGAAGCCCTTGTAGATATGATTATTGATATAATGCCAAATGAATTGGAGTCAAAATGGACTGTTATTGATGAAAATAAAAAAGTTTCCCAGATTACTCTTGATGAACTATTTGGAACTATTTTACAACATGAGACAAGAATGAAGAGAGATGCTGATTTAAATAAGAAGAAAAATGGGAATGGAAGTGTAGCCTTTACATCTAAAGCTAAAACACCTGAATGGATAACATGATCCATAGACAAGAAAGTTGTTATATCAGAATCAACTGATAGTAATCACTCTGATAATGAGTTATCCAATCTTTCTCGAAGGATGAACAAGATTGTGGGAAAGAAAGACTTCCAATAATGATTCAAAAAGAAAGATATGAAGGATAATAAAGATTCAGAGGTAACTTGTTATGAATGTAAGAAAGTGGGACACATAAGGCCTGATTGTCCTTTACTGAAGAGAAAAGATAGAAAATAGAAACATTCTAAAAGAAATAAGAAAAATTATTATAAGGAAAATAATGTTTTGAAGGAAAATGATACTTGGAGTGCTAGTGGTAGCGATTCTTTAGATAATTGTTCAGAATATGAGTCCTCAAGACAGAGAAATATTGGACTTATAGCTAGATTATCAATTGAAGATCATTGTTTTATGGCTAAGGTACACAGTGCTGAAGCTATTACAAATGTCTCTTTAAATGGAAATTATACTAATAATAAATATTATGAATCTTTAAATGATAATTCTTCGTTATCAGAAGATGATACATTACCTTATTTTGAATAATTATCCAGATTTGCTAAATTACTTGAAAATGATAATTCTAAACTTTAGAAAAAGCTTGATAGAGAAAATTCTAGAATTTCAGTTTTAACCAAAGAAGTATCAGATCATTGTAATGATCTTGATACGAAAACTTCTGATTTTTAAAGTATTTTAAAAACCATTGAGAAAGTAAAATATGATAAGGATAAAATTTCTAAGGATCTTGAAAACGTAATTTTTAAGAAAAATGTTTTAGAACCTAACCCTATTTCAAAATCAAATCTTTTGGAGGATAAAAATTTAGTTTTAAAACTAAAGTCAGAAATGTTTTCTTTGAAAAAATGTTAGTCAAAATTTACTTATGGCAAGGAGAACTTTGAAAAAATGTATTCCCAAATCCGGCCTTTGAGAAATCATTCTGGACATGGTTATACTCATTCCAACCCTATTTTTAGTAAAAACTATTTTGTTTGAAAAAATAACCTTTTTTGTTCTAGGTGTCAATATGGTGGACACTGGAAAAGAGAGTGTTCCCTTAATAAAACTCAGTCCTTAGGATTTTATAAAGCTCATTTTCCAAAACAAATGTGGATTCCTAAAATTCTGTTATCTAACCATTATGGATCCAAACAAGTTTGGATTCAGAAAAACTAATTGTTTCTTTTTTTGGAAAATGGGAAGTGTACCAACAAGAATATTTGGTACATGGATAGTGGTTGTTCTTGACACATGACCGAAAAAAATATTTCTTTGAAAAGATCATCAAAACAAAATGATGAAAGGTTACCTTCGGAGATAATGCTCAAGGAAAGATTGTTGGTATAGGTAATATTTTTTTTCTTGGAAAAGTTCTTATCTCAAATTTTTTTGGTAATGGTCTTAGGTACAATCTCATCAGCATAAGTCAATTATGTGATAAAGGTTACCTTGAGAATTTTAGAAATGATAAATTTTTAGTTCACAATTCCAAGGATAAGTTCATTCTATCTACCCATAGGCAAGAGAAGGTATAAACTATTAACTTAGAAGACCATAGGAGCCAAAATTTACCCTGCTTAAGTGCTATAGAAGACCAATCATGGCTATGGAATATAAGACTAGGATACTACAACCTAAGAAACCATTTTAAACTCTCAATGAAAATACTTGTAAAGGGACTACTGGTTCTTAGATATGATTCTTCAAAATTCTGTGATCCTTGTCAATTTGGAAAGAAATATAAAACTGGATTTAAATCAATTAATTAATTTTCAACTTCTATTGCATTACATCTAGTGCATATGGATCTTTTTGTTCCTTCACAAACTGGAAGCATTGGTGGAAAATACTATGTATTTGTTTTAGTTGATGACATTACTAGATTCACATGGGTCTATTTTCTAATAAATAAATCTGAAGTCTTTTCCTATTTAAAAACATTTAGACCCCAAGTTAAAAATGAGAAAAACATACCATTGATAACTATTCATAGTGATCATGGTGGTGAATTTCAAAATTTTGAATTTGAAACTTTTTGTAGTAAGAAAGGTATTACTCACAATTTATCAACTCCATGAACTCCTCATAAAAATGGTGTTGCTGAAAGAAGAAATCGTATTCTTCAGCAAATGTCTAGAACCATGTTGAGTGAATACTCAATTGATAAGAACTTTTGGGATGAAGCCGTTAATACTGCATTCTATACTATAAATAATGTTTTAACCTTACCTTTTCTTAATAAAACAGCTTATGAGTTATGGACTAGCTGAAAACCTAAAGTTTCATACTTCAATGTTTTTGGGTGCAGAGTATTCATTCAGAATACAAAAGATAATCTACAAAAATTCACACCAAAATCTGATGAAGGAATCTTTCTAGGATACTATACAACTTCTAAGGCTTATAGAGTTTTCAATAAAAACACTTGTACTTTTGAAGAAACAATACATGTAAAATTTGATGAAACTGATCCCTTTTTTAAATAATCCCAACCTACATCCTCGGATGTGTTTTCAGAAACTGATTATCAACCTTTGTTAGAAGATCCTTATGATAAAGAAAATGTTCAGGATGATACTTCTGAAACATTTACCACGGAATAATTTCTACCATATATGGAAGAACAGGTTTTACAAAACCCAAATAAATTGTTTCTTAAGAATCATCCCAGTGATAACATCATTGTTGATGTATGTCAACCTGTAAGGACCAGAAATTCCGTAAGAAATGAAATAGATCATCTTGCATATCTTTCCCAATTTGAACCTAAAAGTTCAAGTCATGCCTTAGGTGATGAATATTGGATCAAAGCAATAGAATATGAACTAAATTAATTTGAGAGGAATCATATCGGGACTTCAGTTGAAAGACCCACAGAATGAAATGTAATTAGAGTAAAATGTGTTTTCAGAAACAAATGTGATGAACAAGGAATCATTGTGTGAAATAAAGAAAGACTTGTTGCTAAGGGCTATAATCAACAATTGGGAATAGACTATGAAGAAACATACGCTCCGATAGCTAAACTTGAATCTATTCGAATTCTATTAGCCTTTACAGCATACTTTAACTTCAAACTATTTCAAATGGATGTCAAATGTGCTTTTCAAAATGGTTTTGTTCAAGAAGAAGTTTTTGTTGAACAACCTCATGATTTTCTAGACCCAAAACATCCTAATACTGTTTTTAAACCTACCAAAGCCCTATATGGTCTTAATCAAGCCCCTAGAGCATGGTATGATAGAGTTACATGATTTCTTTTACAATACAATTATGCAAAAGGTATAGTAGATCGAACCGTTTTTATAAAAATGGAAAATAAAAATGTTTTGATTGTTCAAATTTATGTTGATGACATCATATTTGGTTCAACTCAGAAATCTTTAACTGGTACTTTTGTAAATTTAATGAAGTCTGAGTTTGAAATTAGTATGATGGGTGAGTTAACATTCTTTTTAGGTTTTCAAATTTCTCAAAAACCCGAAGGAAAATATATATCCCAACATAAGTATATTAAAAAATTACATAAAAATTATGGATATGACAATACTAAAAGTATTATAACTCCAATTGGTACCTCAAATTCACATGATCTAGATGAAAATGGGAAACCAGTAGATCAAACAATTTTTAGAGGTATGATAGGAAGTTTTCTATACTTGACAGCTAGTTGACCAGACATAATCTTTTATGTATGCTTATGTGCAAGATACCAATATAATCCAAAAGAGTCTCATTTAAAAGCCGTAAAGAGAATCATTCAGTATTTAAAAGGCACTATGGATTTAGGACATTTTACACTTCTGGAAATGATTTTTTTTAAAAGTTTTTCAGATGCTAACTTTGGTGGTTGTAGAATGGATAGAAAAATTACATCTGGAACATGTCATTTCTTAGGAGATTCTCTGGTTTCTTGGTCTTGCAAGAAACAACAATCGATAGAACTTTCCACTACTAAAGCTGAATATCTTGCAGCTGGAAGTTGTTGTGCTCATGTGTTGTGGATGCAACACACACTCACTGACTATGGATTGAGTTTTTCCAAAACACAAATTCTATGTGATAATACTAGTGTCGTATGTCTTAGTAATAACCCAACACATCACTCTCGTGCAACACACATCGATGTTAGGCATCACTTTCTTAGGGATCACACACAAAAAAGAGATATTATTTTACAATTCATCAGAATGGAAGAACAACTTGCTGATATTTTTACAAAACCATTACCTTCTGATAGATTTGAGTTTATAAAACATAATATAGGAATGATTACATTAAAATAATCATTCATATCTACATCATGTTTTACATTTCCACTTACATCAAATAACACCTCTTAGAATGGGGGAGAACATTTCTTAATGTGTTTCTTTTTATCTTATGATCTTTAATTATTTATTATCCTAGTATGTGTTTTTGCCTATCTATTTATCGTATTGACAGTTTTATCATATTATTTACCTTTATGTTTATCGTATTGATAGTTTTATCGTATTATTTACCTCTCTTTTTATCGTATTGACAGTTTTATTTTATTATTTACCTGTCTTCTTATCGTATCAAACGAAAATGGTAATAAATTTCTTTTCCATCGTCTCGTCTGATCATGGTAATGAATTTCTTTTCCATCGTCTCGTCTGATCATGGTAATGAATTTCTTTTCTATCGGCTCGTCCGATCATGGTAATGAATTTCTTTTTTATCGGCTCGTCCGATCATGGTAATGAATTTATTTTCCATCGGCTCATCTGATCATGGTAATGAATTTATTTTCCATCAGTTTTTCCGATCACAGTAATGAATTTCTTTTCCATCGGCTCGTCTGATCATGTTTATGAATTTCTTTTCCATCAGCTCATCCAATCATGGTAATGAATTTCTTTTCCATCGGATCGTCCGTTCATGGTAATGAATTTCTATTCCATCGGCTCATCCGTTCATAGTAATGAATTTCTTTTCCATCACCATGACAATTGATTTTATTCTTTTTCTTCATACGCTTGTGTTTTATTTTATTGTTAATTCTACTAAAACCAACAATTACCTTACGATCTCCGGCAGGTATATATATATTTTTTTAAAAAAATTTCATTTTAATCCTATCTGTTGATCCTATTTCTTCTAATCTCAACCATAAAAGATCAACGGTCACCCTTTTGCTGCCTATAAATAGACCCCCCTCCTTCCAGAACCCACACCGGTTTTCAGGATTTGTGGCGAAGCTCTGCTCCACCGATTTAAGTCATCGTATGATCTTTCAATAGCTTCAACTATATGTCTCAGTCCTCTCCCAATAATCCTACAGAAATGTTTTCAATGATTTTTTCAGAGAACGATTTTTTCAGAGAAAGGTTAGTTTCTATGGAATTTTTCGATTCGTACGATTATACAAACAAAAGAATCGTTTTGTTTCAAGGTTGGGAGCATTTGTGTGTTGAAAAACCAGTATCCCAAGATCCGGTTCTTATTGATGATGTCAGTCATTTTTACAAAACCGTATCGTTTGATAAGAACATGACTATCAACTTTTCTATGTACGATAGAAATATTTCTATGTGTTTGAATCAAGAATCTCATTTTCTAAATGTTCTGATAGAAGGTGATTCTTTCTTTCCATCTCATAAACTACAAGAGGATGTTGGTACGTTAAAAAAATGCTGAAAAATCTCTATTTATTATAAATGAAGAGAAGAAGAAAGTGGCTCATCTTTCATCAGATAATGGATTTGTCTCACCGTGGATGCAAGGTTTCTTTATCCCAAGGAAAGGGGATAGAGAGACTTTGAAGGTTTTTGATATCTTCATATTGGACTATCTTTTCCACATGAGAAATGAAAATCTTATGGGATACATCTTTGAAATTATTAATAATGTTAAGTCAGGAGCAATCAAATCTCATTTGATTATCTATCCAGTTATCCTTAAAATGATTATTCTCGAGAGTATGATGTTTTGTAATATTCCATTGAAATGAAATCTTATAGATCTAAATCCATCCTAGATTATTAAGAGTACATTGAAGAATTTTAATGTTTATTTTGATATGAATTCCAAACATTTTGTAAAATATTTTGAAGCTGAATTGGCTCAGAATCAATCAGCGCCTATGCCAATAAAAGACAATCCTTCTATTGGTGGTCCTCGAAAGTCAGTTCCAAAAACCAGTTCAAAGCCTAAGAAGAAACCAAGGTACAGTAAGGAAGTCATGGCCAAGTGGAGAAAAGATAAGGAACAGAGAAAGGAAGGTGATCCAAATTTGGGACTTGATCCAGCTGATGCCTTTGCTGAGAGAATAAGGGTAGAGGAAACCCTTCAAGATGTAAAGAAAAAGAAGACTATTTTGAAAAGAAATGCTCAAGACTTTGATATCTCTAAAGTACTGAATATGGTTGAGGATTATAGTGCTCAACTAACGGAAGAAATACATCAAGAACCTATCATACAGAGTATTATAGGGAAAGAAAAAGGGAACCAGATGTTGGAAGAGATATAGGAAGTTGAAGAAGAGGAAGGAGATTTTCTTTTATAATTCCTTCAATGTTCGAAAAAGAGTAGAGAAGAATCTTACCAAAATTAGAGTGATGGTATTCAACAAGTTCGTCATGGAGATCAAGCACCGGTTGAATATTTTGAAACTCCGGATAAAACACCTTCTCAAGAAAATCATGGTGCTCAATTTTCTCATACAGAAAAAGTTATTGTCATCAGTTATAAAGTGGAGGAAAAAATAAAGGAGAAAGAAAAAGAAAAAGGAAAACAGCCAGTTGTAGACTCAAGCTGGTCAAAAGAACTGCATTCGTACGATGAAGATATTAATTCAGAACAAACATTATCTCTCAAGAGGAGTGATTACATTGTTCATGTTTTAAGGAGGGTTTAAAAGAGTAATCCATATGTTCCCATTCATGGGGAAAAAATTGATTTCATTACTGACAATCAGAAAAATAAATTTGGTTCTGTAAGAGAATTACGAAAGAATGTTTTGTTAGTTGAAGTTGATTTGAATGTTCTGTCTGAAACTTCAGCTGCTCATAAGAAGGCTTGGAACAGTATGACCAAGTGGTTATATAAAAATGAAATCTCAGTGAATGATCGTGAGATAGAAATTGATGATATAAGGATGTTGTCAAATGATCTTTTGATTGCATTCAATAAGCTTGACAATGAAACAGTTGAAAGAATGAATCAGGTAACTCATGGAGTAGATATCCCTTTGGTGAAAGAGTTTCAAGAAAGATTGAATGCCTTTCAGTCTGAATTTTCGAAAGTTTCGTCTTTCAAAGATGAAATGGTTTTTTTGAAGATACAAAATTCTATGCTATCCAAATATAACAATAATTTCCAAGACAGAATTGATACTCTTGAGGAAGTAATAAGAGTCTAGGAGGAGACTATCAAGAATCATGATCAGCTTTTTGCCGACCAACAAGAGCTTGTCAGATCTCAGGGTGATTCAATTTCTGAAGACAATAATGAAATAAAAATGATGAAAGTTGTTCTCTATGAATTGATAAAGAAAGAAAAGGAAAGAGAAAACAAATGACTTGTATATGTTTTTTTTTGTGAACGCTGTTGGTTATCGTAATGAAATTTATGTTACTCTTTCCTTTTCCTTGTAATTCTTTTCTCTAACTATTTTAGGAATCTCAAGATTACTCCTTTCTTTTTTTAAATCACAAAGGGGGGGAATGTTTTATAAAGGGGGAGAATGTTTTACAAAGGGAGAATGTATCAATAAAATACTTCGAAACCAAGGAAAATCTGTGAATACAATCCTTAATAAAATACAAATCTAAGGGGGAGTTAGTTGTATTCAATTTCATAATCAAAAGAATTTCCAATAACTCAGGGGGAGATAAGTATTTCTTGTTGTCTCTAAATTGTGTTTTGTGCTTTCAAATAAGGAGGAGATTGTTGAGTCAAAAGTATTCTTTTGACATTTATATCTTGCTTTGGAAATCAGAAATGTCTTTTACCATGTAGATCGTACTGACCATGCTGATCGTACTGATCATGCAGATCGTACTGATAATGCTGATTGTACTGACCATGCTGATCGTACTGATCATGTTGATCGTACTAAAAATGCTAATCATACTGATCATGCTGATCGTACTGACCGTGCTGATCGTACTGATCATGACGATCGTACTGACCATACTGATCATACGGACTATAATTTTTCATACTGACTCTGTCAATCGTATCATACTGACTCTATCATTTGTACTCACTTTTGTGTATATTACTTTGTATCATATCAATACATTACATTTAGTAATACTGATAGTACTCATACTTCTATCACATGCATGCTTTTATTATTTTATCAAAAGACTTGTTTTAGATCAATCATACTCATGATTATCATGTTCATATAACTTTATTTTAACAAATATGATGTTGTTGAGTTAGTTATAAACGAATCAAAACGATGTCGGGATTTATATTTCAATATGGCCATTATAATGCCAGGAGTCCAAGTCTCTTCGAGTTTTTTAGAGAAATATGACCATTGGAGGAAATGTGACTGTTGGAAGCAGAGGGCTATAAATAAGAGGTTATTTGGCGCTGAGAGGAAAAACTGTGATACTTTTATTCTATCTAGTTCTCGAGAGAGACGTTGTGAATTCTCTCGTTCTTTGTGCTTTGTGAGACCGATCATCATATCATGGGCATTCAAGTGATTGAAAAACAGAGGTTTCTATTAACTACAAAATCAAGGGTTGTCGGGGATAGGCAGACAGATGAACCGATCATTGTATCGAGGGCTGTCGAGGATAGGCAGAGAGACGAACCAATCATCGTATCGAGGGCTGCCGGTGATAGGTAGACAGAGAAACTGATCATCGTATCGAGGGCTACCGGGGATAGGCAGACAGAAAAACCTATCATCGTATCGAGGGCAGCCGGGGATAGGTAGACAAACAAACCGATCATCGTATCGAGGGCTTACCTAGGTGGTGGTAAGACATACCTCTTATCCTAGGTGAAAGGATAACACTTCTCTTTGGGTTAAAAATAATTGTAATACTTTTACTTTTCCGCTGCTGTTTGTATTAGAAAGGAATTTGTATTGTTTCATTTCTTCTTTACACTTTCATTTGTAATTGTTTCAATTACGATTATTTTATTACATATTGTATTAATAGATTTTATACGCTTATGGTAGAATCTCTCACACTTGTTTTACTCTGATTATTGTATTGATCTTGAATACAATTACATTACTTTTCTAATAGTATTACATTACATCAAACCTATATATTCAATACAATTGTGGTTGTTTGAATTGTATTAGTTTAAGATATTTTAAACTAATCTCTTAAGTGTTTAAACACAATGATTTTAAACATACAATTCACCCCCTCTTGTATTGTTCCATCTAATATACATATACATTTACATATTCGATCCATCAAATATAAAATTATCCTAATCATAATAATAGTGTTATGTTTATCTTCAACTTTTACATTTCCATTTTTAAGAAAGTGATTTATTGAACCTTTTCAATATGTGGTATTCCTCAAATTTAATTTTTAAATATTCAACTTATATTTCTATAGTGAAATTAAAAAATTACTAGTATGTAATTGATAATTAACTTGTACAAAACAAGAATTTTGTACCTTTAGGGAAATATCATTCCAATGAAGGACAATAAGTAGAGATTATTGATATTTGAGATAATTTTATATAAAATAACACAACTGAACTGATTATTGTGCTTTGGTGAAACCACCAATTTGAGGAAGCTATATGGGAACGTAAGGACGGGATGAGGCAGAGGTATCCTTATTTGTACTGAAGTGATGAATTTTGAGTGAGACAATACTTTTATGTGAAGTATAATTTCACACCAAATGATTTAATTCTATGTCTCTTTATTAAATTAATTTAATCTATTCGATACCTTAAATTACACATAACACTAAGGTTAATTGTTCTCCAAATACACACACACACACACACATATATATATATTATTTTTTTAACAACACCCTTATAACCAATCTATAAAATATGGGGAATAAATAATATAATCCAAATTATGAAATAGATTTTTTTCCATTTAATTTTTAACATATTAATTTGCTTATAAGGAATAAATTAAAAAAATTACAAAAAATAATTTTTTTGTTCAAATATATGTTTTCTTCAAAAAGTGATTTTTATATCTTTCTATGGGAAAATAAATGTATTTTATTTTTCTTAAATTTATAAAATTTATTTTGAAAAATGAATTTAATTTTTGAAATCCACATGCCAAAATTATCTTTCAATGAATTTTTGATAATTTTAGGAAATTTTTTATTTTTAAAAGAATAGTAAACAAAATTCTGATTATCATAATAATGTTATGTTAATTAAAAGTCATTTAATGAATTAAAAATATGTCTCAACATAAAATAATTTCATTTTATATTATTATATTCTAATTTATTATTTATAATTAATCAATATAAATTATTAATGGTATAAGTACTTTTTTTGTCTAAAAATAAATTTTGACTAAAAAATATTTTATCATTGAATTTGGATAGTTTAATTAAATATATAATTTTGTATCTTCTTGTTTATGAATTTTCATAAATAGAATCAATATTTGGAATCATGTGTTCCAAAAAAATTCTTGGTTATTTTTATTTTTAGGTATAAAAATTTACCATGTTAAACAGATGATTTTCCACTGTGTTGGTATAATTAGGATGCATGTTAATGTTAAAAAGTAATAAAATATTATACTGATGTTATGACTTGTCCAAAAGGGGCATGTTCTATGACTACACCATGCCTACCACCACTAGGTAAGGGGATGATGACTAGCACCATGTAGGTATATCCAAACAAGAGAGGCATTTCCCTCAGTGCATGTACACACTCACACACCTCGAATTCCAAAATACTAAAAAGTGAAAAAATTAAGTAAAAAATTCATGTATATTAGAATATCCCAAAAAACAGAGTAAGATAAGAATATAAATCATATTATTGAAAAATTTGGCTAGAATACAATCCCACTAAAAAATCTACAATCCAAAAAGTTCAATGTGTAAACAAAGGTACTGTGACTACTCTCTGTAGTCCAAACAATATACTCTGGTTGGTCTAAACTCACCAAGAACCATCTTGTCATGCTCCTTCTTGAACTCCATCAATTCATTGATGGTCTTAAAAAGATATTAAATGATAGGTAAAAGCCCATCCAGGGGTGTGTAAAATAATACATGGGAGGGAACCCCGAAACACAAAGTAAAATACCATAGAGGAAACATCACTAAGAAGGTATAGTCAGCTTAAATCGTGTATGCGTCTACAAAACATATAACAAAAAATCCTAGTATATTCCTAAAGGATTCCAAGCCTCAAAGTGTTATTCACTTCCAGAAATTTTTTTTCACTCATAGCACGGTCGTCCATGGAGATCTCCCTCCTCGATTTATTTGATATAGTAATATAGAAAAAGTCCACCAAATGATCCTTGGAGAACACTAGGGTCTTGACAATTCGTGTAGTTTATTCTTTAAATATTTTCTCCCTAAGACATGTAGGTTTGATAAAACATGGTGTTTTGGTATCCCATAGAATGTTAGTAATACACAATGTGTCGGTAACACATATGAATATCTGTAACACACAAAGAGTCGATAAGTCATGCAACCCCAAGTCAAGTAGTTAACATGTCCCAGCCAAACATCATCCACTGAAAATGTACTCAAGAAAAATTGATTGATCAGGTCAGATAGAGTAGAAATAATTTTATCTCAATACATATATAGGGCATCAAGGACCCGTGATCACATGGGGGACACTTGACAATACTAGAAACATCATCCTAGAGAGGGGATAGGTAAATATTTTTCAAAAAATCTCTAAAACACCTATCTAATGTGACATAAAAAGAAGTGAGGACAGACAAGGCCTCTTAGTATGATAACAGCTCCAACCATCTGAGTCATCTATCAATGCAGGGCACAGACAATTCATATAAGAATATGAGTAATCCTCTATGATGAAAATGGGATCCTATATCAAAACATCATTTGAAAAGGAAAAGAGTATTCTCCAAAACACAATCGATCCAACTACAAACTGACCAATCCATCTCAAAAGAACTTCCAGGTCTTAAGTGTCATAATTCCGTTGACGGATCGCCAATTGGACGCATTGTTTCTACACTATGGCCAATATAGTGAAGAGGCATGATTCAGGCATGAACTGAACCACCAGAACCACCCCGGCGTTCTGAACGACACATCCCAGTTTGTTCGACCTGAGTGGACCTAGTCAGGCTCATACCGGCCTAGCCTATTGGGCCTACTAGACCATGTCTCGGCTGATCCGGTTCATCCGACATTGTGTTTTGTTTTGATTGCATTGAATGTAGTCCTCTAGACCTCATTCCTTTGCTTAGTCAATGCCTCCCCACCACATTCAACATAGACAACCATCACATCTTACCTCCCACGTGTCTTGTTTCCACCATGGGCTCCATGAAAACTCCAACTGCTTATACAGGTCCCTTCACCACGTCCATGATCGCTATTCCCAGCACCACTACCGCCGTGGGTTACCACGTGGCCCCACTGAGCCATGTTCCTCCTCCACTGGCTGTCGGTGGTGTACCACCATCTTTCACCACATCCATGTGTGGTTGTTGCTATGTTCCACCACCAGTCACCATCGTCTGCACACTAGTGGTCCATTCATCGTCCCCCCCCAGTTCACTTATGGTTCTCAATTTTTTGAAGCGAATGCATGTTTTCAATCCTTATGTCACGTTCTTCATGACCATGGGATCAGATCAATGTTACAATTCATTTAGATGAAAATCCACTCAAATAGATATATCTCCCAAACATCTTTGACCCATCCATCATTGTCGTCTTCACAACTCCACCATGCCACATCAATCCCAAATATGTGATATCGTATTGTTGTGACATCGATCGAGTGCACAACGATCGATCGATTGTAAAATCCCTAGTAGGGGGAAAACAAATAATTCCCATGATCAATGAATAATGAGGGATGAAAATCAAAAATAAACCATGAGGAATCGACCTTGATCTATGTTCTTGTTGATCTTGGTTCATTTCTATTAGAACTACAATAGAAATCCTACAAATATTAACAATATCATTCTCTCATCCAAACTGAACAATGGAAAATTACATCCTAGAACATCGATCAATCCATCGGCCAATATTTTTTTGATAGACCCACCATCATAATGGAAATTGTGAGTGGGGAATATAAATAAAATAATAAACACCATACCTCATTTCAGTTTGATCGATGAAAAATAACAGACACTGTGTCGTCTTCTTAGGTGAGAATTCATTGAATTCGAGGTTCGTTGTTGATCAGCGATAGTTCCATAAACAAGCCTCAGGGGAATTATAGGGTTTTAGTGAAACCATAAATTCTTTAAGAAATTCAAATTAAATTAAAACACATGGTTTTTTCAAGAAAAAAATATTTTCATTAAAATATTTTAAGGGTGCTTGCGTCCAAGAACAATCTTTTACCGCCAGCCCGTGTCAACCGATGTTAGACCTCACCTGAGGATTAACCCCCTAAAAACTCATAAATGGTCATAGATTTATGATCCATGCTACTTTTTATGAGTTACTATAATTTTAATATTAAATAATTTCATTAAATTGTCTTTTTACGATTATGCCCCTTTTGGATATTTTTTAGATGGCCAGATCCATCCTAGGTTTGGCCACGCCTAGGGTAAATATATTTTTTTGACCAATTAAGCCCTCATATTCTTGATACTAGAAACTATATAAATTTTATATAACATTAAATGATAAATTGTGCATGTCATATATTAAAAACATAACATTTTTCAGAGAATAATTCTGGTCACACTGTGCCTCATAACTGTACGTTGTCTCCTCACTTCGTCTCAAAATATTACAAAATAATTTCTAAAAATAATTTCATGAAAATATGAGTCATTACATTCTCACAACCTTAGGTTTTTACATACCCAAAATCAAAAAAGGGATTCTCCAAAAATTGACGGTACTGAGTATAAATATGAGCCCCCCACTCTCATGTGATCTCCTAGTGAATTTTTTGCTCCACCAAACAAACACTATTGGAATAATCCTACCATGAAGGATCCAATCATGTTGACACTTCATCTCCCTAAGATAATCCGAAAACTTTTCCCCATCATTATGTTCCTTCTCTCCCCAATTAACTAAGTGTGATGGATCATGTACTTATCTCGTCAACTAAGGCACTTGTAAAATGTAATGTACCCAGTCCAACTATATGGGTAGAGAGATGTGGTACAACACTACTCCAAATCTATTCAGTATAAGGAAAAGGCTAAGGATTTGTAGCGATATATTTTCATCCTATAAAATGTCTTAATCCTGTATGGTCTCTTATACAGTGCCTTGAATGGTTCTATAACAATAGTAGAGGGGTAGTTGTTGTGCTACACAAACTCCACCAGAGGTAGGCGATTCGTCCAATAGTGAAAATAACCTAACATGAAATCCTGAGGCATGTATCCATATTCATGAATGGTCATATCTGTATGGCCATCCATCAGGGGATAAAATATCGTGCTCAAGCATAACTGACCCACAATTGTTTCCTTTAATCCCAACCATAATTAGGATGGGAAGTGAGGATAATCATATGTACCAATCAACAATATAACTCCATAAATTAAATCTATCTCCTGCATGTAGAGGCATCCTAAGGAATCTACCTAATATTGCTCCCATAAGGGTAAAAAGTGGATTGACTTGGTGAGTTGGTCAAAAATAAACTAGATGACATCATTCCCCTGGACATATGTGCTTAAAATATCACAAATACCATTATTATTCCATCCCATTTCCATTTCTTCACCTTAAGGTGTTTAGTCAAACCCACAAGAACATGATGACCAGACATGATTTTTCAAAAAGTAGGGCGTCAGGACACAAACTCTAAAAATTAATTCTTATTCCATGGCCCCCAAAATGATGTCAGGGGTCTTGGGTCTTAATTAACACCCTCGGGTGTACCACTAAATAGGATGTATGGAACTCCAAAATACCCTCTTCTCCCAATGCCACTAGTTTCATCGTGCATCCTCTAAAATGAACAGTGTGCTCCCCACCATTTGAATATCTGTATGGTTCATTCCCATAAGACATTTGAGGACATAGTGCCTCGTATTTATTATCTATTAGTTGGGCCTCTCCAAATCACTATAAGAGTGGAAGGGTGAAAGGAATTTAATAGAGATAAGCTTCCCCAAGTTCGTTCTCAATGTATATCCGCAACGTCTATAACCTTTTTGATTCCTCATTTAGAAAATAAAAGGTAGATCTCATAATGATAGTGTCTTCAACCACATTCTCATTCCTAGGAGTATTGATTGTCACCATGTCATAGTCATGGTGGAACTCTAGACATCACCTATGTATCAAGTTCCAATCATTTTGAGAGAAGATATACTTGAGACTCTTGTGGAAATAGTAGATGACAAACTACCCTCCCATCAGGTAGTGTCATAACATAATCAAATCTAAGAATAATGCTTCAAAATCAATATCATGGGTCGTTTAGTTATTATAATGTGATTTCAAAAGGAGTGAACCATATGTAATCCTTGCATTCTTTTACTTTAGGACACAGCCATGCCTGGATCCATGTGCATCAAAGAACAGTATGTACACAACCCACACCTCTTGAAACCTCAAGAGGGGAGAACTCATCAAACTCTACCAAAACCATTGATGGATCCATTGATACTCCAGTCTATGAGATGATGTGTTTGAGATCAATGAATACCACCAAGGGCAGCCACGGTGAAACACAAGGTCTCACGAAGCCATTCTTATGCAGGTCCTCCAAACACACTCTCATTTCCTGATGCTTTGTAGGATCCATCTGATATGATGGTGTAGACATCAATGTAATCCCGAGGATTATATCAACAAATAAGTATAACTCTTGGTAGAGAAATATACCTGGAACATATTCATGGATGATTTCCATATAATCCTAAAAAAATATAGGATATTGAAGACTGAAAACATCCACAACCTTAAGGGCCAGGATAGGAAATTGAAGAGTAATTTTCTCCAACCCCCATTGTGTATGTGCATCGTGATTAAAAAGGAATTTATTTTTTTCCAATAAAAAGGGATATCTAGTCCTATTACCAAATAATTACAACACCCTTTTCCTAAAACAATCAACTTGACCATGTATAGTGGATACTAGTACATTCTGATAATGAAATCGTAAGGCCTTATTGCTTCTACAAAGAGATCCCATCCAAATTACTCACCATTTAGAGTTAGGTCGCACTGTCAGCACCAGTGTGTGACTAATGGGTCTCCTCCAGTTGGATTCTCTAAATGGAAGGGTTAAGTAAATGGATAAACTTTAATCTATATGTATCAAATAAGAAAATTGTATCGAAAGGAAAACACTGGTACTCATGTCTTTATACTACAGATAAATTATAAATCCATAGGCCAACACTTGAACCATTACAAGGGTCCTAGGGTCATAATCCTGAACCACATATAACTGACTCCTTTTGTATCCTCTAACACCCAATGTTTGGTAAGGACATCTTGGGGGTGGCAGTGTTAACACATCAAAATGTTGGCCACATCCTACTACATCCACAGCTCCTCTGCCACATCTTAAACCTATTGAATCTATCTATTCTTTCCACTGCCACTTCTTTTGAGGTTCATCAACCACATCTCTAAATGAATCATGAATAGTGGGAAAAGTTCTCATGGAATTTCCATTTCCACGACAAGAATTGTAACAGCTCTTCCTCACAGAACATGCACTCCACTAGATCATCTGATGAAACCTCTTGTTCTATAGATTACGTCACACACCTACTACCACTAGGTCCTGTTGGCCATGCATCCTGGTGGATAACTACATAGGAAGCCTATGATACGTTTTGTACCTAGTGTGTCATCATCCAGTGCCAAAAGTGCCATACATGATTCATTCGGGCGAGATGCATCAACCAAGACCACTAAAGGGGGGTCTATTAACTAATCAATAGGAAAAATTTCAACCAACTGATCCTCTCAATGTAAAACTGCTATGTGAATTGCTCACCTTAGGGATCCCTCATCAAAAATTAGGTCTAACTCTTGATTATAATGCGGAAAATTCACTGGATAGCATTGTGGATATATCCCATAAGAAAAAAAAGAATCATTATTTAAAGACTATACATTCTGAGATTAATGGAGAAGGAAATGAAGAACCCCACCCATTCCTATATGATACACGGACCATTATTATTCCATGAAACCATTTTTTTTGTACCAAGTCAAAAAGTAGGTTTTCAGAGTTTGGATGTTGGATACGTCGGTCATCATTCCAACATTGGAGTCATTGGCTTGAAATATGAACTCAAATAACATAAAAATGTATCCCCAAAAAAATATCACAGGTTCCCTTCTATAATGTAGAACTGAGCCACTCTAATTCAAATCTATCATGACCTATACCCGAGGGGCATATTCCATGACTTCCCCAATCAAACTTCCAATAGGCTAGTTGATTGATACTAGCACCGAGTAGTCATATCCCAAAAATGGAGGGCATTTTACTAATTACCTATAGACACACTCACACACATTCCCACATCTCATATCCCAAAATACATAATTGTAAAAAAAAATGTAAAAAAATGATGGCAAACCCCTATATCCCATTAAACAGAGTACAATAGGATTTTAAAGTGCATTAATGTACCATTGGGATAGAATAAAGCACACCAAAAAGAGTCTGCAAACCACAGTGTCCAACCTGTAAACAAATGTATCAGGACTGTGGTTTGTAGTTATATATGGAAACCTCGATCTGTTTAAAATAACCTAGACCAGTCTAGTCATGTTCAACATGGAACTCCATAAAAGTGTCGATGGTCTGAACCAGACACGATAAGTGTGGGAAAAACCTTACAGTGGTGAGTAGAAAATTACTCAGTTGGACACCATGAAACAAAATTAAAAGGCCATAGAGTAATCATCACTAAGAAGATATAGTCAGATCAACTCACGTATATTTCGATGAAATAACTATAAATAACATCTAGGTATAATCATAATGGATTCCAAACCTCAATGTCTCATTAACATCAAGATATACGGTTCTGATCATAGAACGGTGATCCCGGGGGATCTTACTCCTCAAGCTATCTACGAGAAGCATGTAGAATAGGTCATCCTAAAGTACCCAAGAGATCACTAGGGTCTCGAAATGTAATGTATTTTCCTTGAGACATCCATTCTTTCGAGGACATAAATTTTTGATAACACACAGAGTGTCGGTAACCCACAATCTGTCGGTAACACATAGATTTTCAGAAACACACGGAGTCTCGATATGTCATGCAACACCAATGTCATGTATTCCACAAGTCACGAACAAACATAAACCACTAATAACATCCTAAAGAACATGTTTTGGGTCTAGTCTTGTAGAAAATAATAATAACTTGATGTCGATACATGGATAGTGGTTCAACGCCCAATGATCACTTGGGGTGCACATGGCCTTACTAGAAAGAAACATCCTTGATATTGGGATTGGTTCCGATAGAAATATTGGCCGCAGATTTATGAAGAATCATATCTAAGGTATGAAGAAGACAAGTGATGACTGACCAGAACACATGTTGGGATACATGCTCCAACCCGCAGAGTAAACTATCAAACTGGTTTGAGACAACTCAATCAGAACACATGTCATCCTCTATTATGGTAAAGAGATCCTCTATTGAACCCTCAAATAAAAAGACCAAGGATATTATCTCAAACTCTAAAAATAAAACTAAAAACCAACCAATCTATCTCAAAAGGACCAACCCCTGGGAAGTATCCTAACACCATTAAGGACTCATAAATCAGAAGCTCAGTTTGAATGATATGTCCATTTTAGTTAAAATACATGATCCGAGTTTAGTGAAGGACCGAACCAACTAATTAAACCCAAACCGGCCCAGTCTAGTAGAAGAGAACATACCAGGTCCTCTCGAATCAGTATGTCTTCGTAGGTTCTTCCCACTCGGATTACTGGATGGCAGCCTAACTCATCTAGTTTGGCTCTCCTTGCGGGATGATTTGGTTGCACCGTGTGCGGTACGTTGGACTGAGTGCCTCTATTGGGTCAATGAGGTGCCAACTCATTCAATACAGATGGACATTGTGTCCTAGCTCTCCCATAGCCTTTGGTCACCATGGGCTCCATATAGACCACACCCGCATACACCTCTCCCTTCGACACGTCCCCAATCACTGCCCGTGGCACCACTCCAGCCACAGGCTCCCACACTGCCTCATAGAGCCATGTTCATCCTCTGTCAGCCCCTTCTGGTGGACCACTGTCATCTGACGCATCCTAATGTGGTGGCCTCCTCTACTGTTTTGTGGGTCTGGTGCATCGGTGGCCCCTTTCATGGCCCACAAGTTTTATTATGGTGCTCTGTTTATTCGAAATGAAAGCTTCCCCCCCCCCCCGTAATTGGGCCACATTCTTCATCGCTCTGGGATAGAATAAACAATAAGATTCATTCCAATGAATCTTCAATAAACTTGTCATATCATATGGACCACATTGATCTATTTTTCACCATCATTTTCGCACTACCTTCATTCCATTCCACTCCTTGATCAGTGATGTCATATCATTTACTTAAGGATTTAGTGCACCAATGGTTGAGTGAAAAACAATCAATTGATCGCAACATATCTAGTTGTGGGCCAAATAATGAATGTCCACAATGAACGAAGAATGAGTTAAGGAAGGTATAAATAAAACAAGAGGAACATACCTTAATTAATGTTCAAGTCGATCATGGTTCATTTCTATTAGAACGAAAATTGAAATCCAATGAATAATCATAAGATTAGTATCACCAAGAAACCCCAAAAATGTAAATTCCATCGCGCAATATTAGTTGATCAATGTGGAAATATGTTTATTGTTTGGTCAACGTTCATCATTGAATTAATTAATTTGGAAAATAAATCAAATCAAAATTTCCCTTCCATGATTCAGTTCAATCATTGACAAAGAATATTCATCACAAAATTTTTGTGCGTGAAGATCCTTCATTTGTGAGGTTTTTCATTGATCATGGATCCACATTCCGCCACTATTCGCCGAGAGAGTTATTTCTACTTTCCTCATAGGTATTTTAGGGGTATAATGATAACACTAAATTCTATATCAAATATTTATTAAAATAAAAACTACCATTTTGTGGTGAATAAAATATTTTTAAAAAAAATATTTTAATGATTCTTACTTCCAAAGACTATCTTTCATAGTCGTCTCGCATCCGCTGAAGTTAGGGCACACTTATGGAGAAAATCACGTTATGAAATCAATGGTGGTCTAGGATTTCCAATATGAGTAAGACATTATTAGTTATTTTGATTTTTAAATAAAACCATTTTATTTAATAATTTTATTTACTGCTACTCCCCTTGTGGATGTCATTATAGAGGGTCTGCATCGTCCAAGTTTAGGTCGCGCCTAGGGTAAAGCCACTATTTTGAGTTAAAAAGTGCCCTCATATTTCTCATCAGGGAAACAATTGAAATTTTATTTCAGTTTTTGTTAAAATAATTCTCCAATACTATTAAAAAATTAACATTTTTCAGTGAATCATTCCAAGTACACCTATCCTTAGAATTGCAGTCCTCTTAGCGCATGGTGTCAGAAGTTTTCCAAATAATCTATGAAAATAAATCTTGGAAAATACGGGTCATTAAAACCTAAATTATAAAAACTTAAATGAATTTTTTATGTTCTTATTGACCATAACCAAAAATTAAAACATTAATTATTATCTGAATTTATTGGGATTAATTCTATAGAATTGTGGTTGGGTTTAAATATAAAATAATCATAAATTAATCACATAAGACAAGCAGTTCTCATGTTTAAATACCAACCATCACCACCCCATTTCTCATCACAGGACATGTTGTTATATAAATTTCCACCAAACACTATACAGCCCACAATACCCACTCAAAATTACATTGTGTGTCACTTAATGACTCATTTTAATTCCTTAAGGTGTTAATCAAGGAGTTGATATTCAATAGGAAGCTTTCTCAAAATTCCTCTATAAATTTTTTATACCTTCTCCCCTCCTTGATAATCCATAATGGAATAATAACTATTGTATCATGTAAATAATGTAAATATATGTTTTTATTGTAATAAATCATGTCCAACCCTTTTATTACCACCTGTTATTCAAGTGAAAACCCATTTTTCAAAAAATGACAGCTAATCATCTTCGTGAAAAATGATTTTTTATTTACTATTACCACATTCACTCCTAGCAATAAAGGGATTATTCTTGTTTAGTAATAATTTAACATGTATATTATGACATATTTTATTTTTTGGGACAAATATATATCTAATATAAAAATAAAATAAAACTATATTATGCAGGTCGAAAAAACTATAAAAATGAACAATATTTTTTAATTAGCATTTTATCAAATAAAATATCCTCATGTTTGAAATAAAAAGATATATGAGACCATTTAAAAACATTTAATATAATTAATACTGTTTAATTTCAGTCATATAGTTTTTATTCAATTTGAAAAAAAAACTGATAATTATAGTCACTTGTACCAATCAAGAATCTATAAAACCAACACACCAGAAACAATGAAAATAATGAATCATTTTAATGAAAGAAATTGTAATATGTTATAAAATTACCTCAAAGTACATTATAAATATGATAATACATCCAGAATGAATAAATAAAATTCTTTAAAAGTTTATACAAGAAGTTAAAATATGAAAAACTTAACAGAACCATGAGGTAAGGGTTTTTTCTCTCACTATTACGTCAGTGAGATACAAAACATATTGAATAGTTATTTTGTGTGTGTGGTGTATGTATTTCCCTTTGATATTTCATATCATTAATCTAAATATTTTAATTTTATTCATTTTTTATTTGATAATTATTAATTTTATGGGTTATACAAAACAATTGGTTACAACTTTGTAAGATAATTCATAACCTAATTTCCATTATTTGTATTAAAGTCCCACTTCCATTATTATTTCATCATAAGATTATGTATGTAATTACATATTATTAGATAAGGATTATATTTAAGCTTTATTTAGGTGGATTTATTGTACGTATTAATAATTTAATAATTTAATTAATTTCCACATAGATAATATTTTATTTTTAATGGAGTCTCTTTAAAAAAAATTAAATATTCATTTAAAATGATCTTTCTCATCCAAGCCCATGTTTTTTAAATAATATATAATACTATTTTTAGAAATATCTAATTATTTTTAAAATCCATTTTTAATAATTCTTTAATTTTTTAAAAAAAATGGTTTGAATGGATTATTTTTGTTGTTTTGTAAGAAACCATACTTTTGAAATTTCCAAAAAAAATTATTAATGGATTGTTTTTCTAAATTTAATGGAATGAGAGTATTTCAACACCATCAGGAAAACATAATGCCTTGAATATTCCTTTACATGCCTGAAGGTTATTTGAAAAGTAATGTTTTTCATTTATAATTCTTTGAAATTAATAAAAAATTCTTTCAAAATAGAAAGTATATTTTCCTAATGATTTATTTCACATGATCGTTTAAAAAGTTAATTCATCCATATCATATAATATTATTTGATGTTACTTATGATTGACTAGGGTTATTATTCAAGGATCTAACTTTATTCTTTTTGTGGATTGTTTATGGTTATGATTACTTGATATTAATGAAACCCATTCATTTTCCGTGGGTTTTTCTATGATAAAATTTTTATGAGACAGATAACTTTTCATGGTTTCTGAAATGATGAATGATTTAGGTTATTGTGAATCACATTTGTATGGTTTGAATAATGTGATTGGTGGGACCTATTTCACCCTCCAATTCATCTATTAAATATGGATAACTAATGAGTTAAATATGTTAAAAGTGAACCTGATTTGATGTTCACCATTCTATAAGTGGACCTAGAGTTCATATAAAAAAGATTATGCATGGACCAGGCTTCATGATAATAAGTTTAAAAAAAGGGCATTATTTCGTGTACATAACATTATTAATGAACATATTTCTATTTAAACATGTTCAGACGGTAATAAGTTTATGTTTATTCCAAAATTTCATTTTCCATATCAATGTTATGACTTTATGGGTTATGTTATTTGATTCATTTACAACTATGTTCATTTAACATATATGATTTATTCCATGACACAAGATTGTGATCTTATATATTTAGTGTATAATATTAAAATTTTATTTCCATGTTCTTATTCCATTATGCTTATGTTATGATTGAAATATACAATTATTACCCATAAACAACATTTGAGATCACCCTTTGATTTTGTTTTTTCTCTTGGATTAGAAGGATGGTATCAATTTTGACATTTCATAATGTTTTTTAGGATTGAATGTATAAGTTAAAGATGATGTATATGTTTTATTAACTAATTTATTTTGTTTCCATGATTCACAAATTCAATAAACCCATAATATTCAATAGTTGTTTGTAATGTTATGTAACTAATAATCCTACATCAATATGTAATATCTATTTATTAAATGAATGGGTTGTTATAATCTCTATCAAGGTCATATAATATACAACATGGCCTAAAAATATACAAAAATGCTACACTAAATAAAAATAATCTATTTAGAGGATGACATCAGGAATAAATATCCATAAAAATATTAAATCTTTCAAATAGAGATGTTACCAAAAAAACAACTCATAATATCTATAGAAATTATCCATGATATATGGACCTCAAGTTAAAATTGTCAATAAAAAAGTCATTGGAAGCCTCTCTACCTCATATACTATTGCATGAACTAGGGAATGTTTAAAAAATGAGAGTGTATCTCCTAAATCAAACATTTCATACACTCGTGTAGTAAAATGAATAATATTACCTTTAATAGTGGCTAGATTTTAGGATGTAGGAAACTCTATGAAATGAATCTATTAACATAGGACTCCATAAACTATCTATAATTGGTGAAGAAAACAGCAACGTCCATTCTCTGCTATTTATCACTAATTTTTAGGGTCATAACACGTCTATCCTATCCCTTTCATTTCCGCTCCCTATGGACAAAAATATCAAATTACTAGATGATTCTACTGACCTAGAGGATACATATATAATGAATGGTCTTATAAAGAACCACTAACTCCATTTCAAATGGCCAGGATAGTGATTAATTATTGTTTCCAATGTACACAACCACATCATGTAAAATAAACCTAGCCCAATCTATTGTCATGGGATTGATAAATTATATCCCAAGTGAAAGATGATGAATTTGGGGATAATAAAATTCATATTATCTACATCGTTTAATGAATATATAACTAATAACCTCTACAAAACTATGATCCTAAAATAATTTAAAAAACTCCCCAACTACATTTATTTATTCTTAACTAACACCCTCTCATTAATTTATTCCCACTCTAACACCTTAATATATGATGAAAACATGACCCTCAAGACATAGTACTAGTGCCATGGAAACAAAGCCACTGTGAAAATCTCCCTAGAATCCCCATATTTCTGATGATTTAAATAAAAACATATGAGGTTTTTATACATTATACTAAACTCATGGAATATGGAATTTTATTATCTAAGTGTAAGAATATACAATTTATAGACATATTTCATGATCCAAACAAGAAAATAATCTTCAAATTGGACATGATAATTATCCCATGAAATAATATACTCTTCATGACCCTAAATGAATAACAACATCCATTTCTGAGATTCCCAATGCATCGTCAATAGGAAAAATTAAACCATTTTCTCCCTTCAAGCACTAATCAAATCGAAGGAAATCGAAACCTCCTCCAATGATTCCACAGTAACTTGACTAGAAACAGAAAATATATAATACTTTAGACCTTTTAACTGAAACATTAAAATTTTCCTCCTATAAGATACATCACCTTTGACCTCTAATATATTAAGATATATTTGAAAAAATATTCAAAAAATCCTTAGTGTGAGCCTCATGGGGATGTTTACTTGGATCCATTCTTATAATCGATCAAATAACAGGCAATCCTAAATTGAATATATGGAATATTTAAAATTAAGAAATTTAGTATTATTATAATTCACATTGTATAATAAATTCAAATACATCAATAGAAAATAATAGTGAATTATTATTACCACGATCTTTCCTTTATAGGCATCATTACTTTGGTTAGTATGTCTAATATAATTAATGGTCTTTGCATCGCTTCATAAGGGGGACTAGATACCTAATTCAAAGCCACTGTCTACGGATTAAATCATGTACTATGTTTCCATGATTATTTTCCCTAAAAACATTGAAATCCTAAATAGTTCATATCCCAAAACATGGCCTTATTTATTTACACCCATATTTGATACCGCATTTTCACAACTCTCTTGACGATATTGAAATAGGGGGTTCCCTCAAATACCGCCTCTAATTGGTCATTTTATGGGGAGTAGTATTGAGGGTATATGATGAATAAAAATGCGTTTAATTTCCATATTTATGTTAATTTATGGATTTAGGAGAAGATGAGATCTACCAAAAATTACATGCATAAATAAATAATCAAAACAAAAAAAATAATTCAATACTACACATAACATGATTAAATAATATTCAAAGACAATTAATAAGAAAAATACATACAATTAAATAGCTCTTGAAAAATAAATCCATGCTAGGAATATCTAGTTAAACAATAAATGAAATCTACAAACCTAAAAATAGTTTAAATATATATGTCATGAATAAATGTGTTCTATGTGGGATCCTGTTTTGATCCTCCTATGAAAAGGTGGTTGAATCATAAAAAATACTAGTGAATAGACAAATAAAACCAACTCATTAACTATAATGGTAAATATTTATCCCATCATCATAAAGGATCACACACCATGTAACACAAACATGCATGAATATTCATAACAGAACATATATGTAAGAAGGTTACACTGTATCTACTTCACCACTACTTTATCACTCTTCTATCCAATTCCAAATATTCAGTGCTCCCATCACTTAAATAAGATATCATATTTCACAATAATTCATCCTAGACCTCATCACATCACATCTATAACCAATTTTAGTTACTATATCTATTACAACCCATGAACCATCTATTATAACAAAAGAAACTACAATCCATGTATGCCCACCAATGTGAAACCATAATCACCAAAACCAGATGTAAGTATGTTCTATTTCATCAAGATACTAAAACATATAAATTAAAGAGTATTATAACTATAAGAAACCATATCCCACATAGGAATGTACCTTACATCACTTCCCATTACCACCCGTATATGACTATAAATCATGAAACACATAAGGGGTAGCATAGACGTGTGAGATTTTATCTATCCTTTCCTTCACCAATCAAGATGTTGTTGAAACCCCACATACCCAACGAATTTGGGAATTAACTTCCCAATACACATCGATTATTATATATATGTTATAATAATGTATTATATTAAGGTTCCATATAGGCCTCATTGATAGCAATGAAACCCCAACATAACATGGTTTTTTGGTCCTAGCCAACCATGTACAATCAGTTTCTTCACAGACACATGTCTCTTCTACCTAGGGAATAGACACATGCTGAAATGATTCATCAGACTAATTTTTATCCCCACATGTCTATTTTATTTCATTAAATGTTCTTTTTCCCCACTCATAGAGACCTTGATAAACCTCCCAGGGGACCACCCATCATGATGACTACATTAGAACATGAACACATAATAGTGGAGTTGTAATTTGGTTGGATCCAAAAAATATTGAATAAAATTCCCATCATTAGTCATATCACGTGTCCATTTATCCCATTAACAACTTGGGTTGTTACATTCACCCCCACAATAAAGCACACAATCTTTATTGTGGATTCTATATCTCAACCCTTGCAGTGCCACAACACATATGGCAAGATTTCTCTTCTCATGCCAATATAACAATTCTAACACGATGATAGAAAAGACACCCTACCATAACATGGTAATCATTTCATTATCTACCAAGTACCACTAGTTTCACAGTAGACACATGATCCCCTCAATGGTGTTTACCCATATTATTTAATGGATCTTCTAACTTATGAATATACCCATTGTTTAACACCTTAACATTTGATGTTCTTTTTTCCTCAGCAAAACACAACAAAGGAAGCTTATCTGGAGGTCACACATCATGGTACCTAATCCAAGCCAAGCAGTCGTAATTGTGTTGTTCTCATCTAATTGTTTCTGAAAATAAAGTTCCACCTTAAAAACATTAGTAATATCATTTATAATTTTAAACATTTAACATTCTGGGGTGTTACAAAGTATATATTTCCCAACCATGGTATGTGAATCCACATTCACTTTGACACAAATGTATCGATCTTCCCATTTATAACCTAGATATCAAATTTATAGTCTAGAAAATGAGATCCCAAACATATACATAAGAATAATGACACAAAATTTGTAATCATAATCATTTAGAAATCACCATTCATTTTTCATTAAATTAATTAAAAATTATGATTTTCCCAATTCATTTCAACAGAATCGAACATTATTTATAACTATCATTACAAATCCAAGATTTCAATTCCATGCTCCTCAATCAATTTATGTCAAAATTAAAATAGTTTCCATTATACAAGATTAAAAATAATCACACGTAGGGTGTGTTAAATATTATGTTATTAATAATTCTATAATCAATGTACTCTAGGCCATATTCTAATCCACCATATCAAGATACACTCAGTGTGAAAAAAAAAATACTATAGGAATTTGGAAATTATATCCAACAACTATCCATACAAATAAAACATGATGATATACATTAAAAACAACCTATAAAACCATAAACAATCACCAACCACATAAAATTTCAACCAAATAACTTGAAAAACTAAATCCCAACTACACACATATTTGAATCAAACTAACAACATTGGATCTCAATTATAATCAAATAGAAAGCCTCTCTCTAAAATTGATTGATATATCTGGACCATACCAAACCCCACACTTTAAACATAGAAATAATCTATTAGACTATATACAACATATATTACAATAAAAAAAATTTATGTGAAAAAATTAAAGGGTCATCCAAGAATATAACACAAAGGAATTAAATTGTTTAAAAAACATTAAGGGTATTGATCAACCCTAAGAATTTATTTGGTGTAATTTTTTTTATTTAGATATTTAAATTAACCAATTTACTATGGATACATTTCAGAAAAAATAATCCTATCACCCAATGGTATTAATATCTAATAATCAAACATAAAAAGAATCATGAAATTCTAGCATATATAGTCATTTAACATGAAATATAGTAATAAAATATTCCTCCCGCATTCATTATTCAATTCATATTTACAACCTATAACATTTTTAGACAATATCGATATCTTTAGTCACTATAAAAAACAATCAAAATATCAACAAGTAGATAAAAACTATATAACCAGTATCATCTAGAATAATTAAATAAACGTCACCACAAGTGATTAATAAACTCTCTTATAGTATTTTATTCATCCCTATAATTTTATTATTATCAATATTTATACTATCAAATGAGAACCAATAGATTCAAAAGCCTAATAATTTCACATTAACAGCTAAATAAGGATAATAAATTAATCCCTACAACTATATATAAGAGTTTTAACATTCATCAAGATAGAATGGATTAAAAATGATCATCCACAATCATGCTATAAGAAAACATCTTCAGAACCTTGAAAATACAGCAATAAACCATGATTGAATCTTCACCAATCCATTTGATCACCATCAAAAAATTCCCGTAGAAATAATCATACAAGAAAGATGAAGAGAATATGAGTTTAGAGTACATTAATACAAGATAATTTGATCCAAAAAATCCAATTTTTTAATCTAAAAAAAATAAATCGATAAATCTAAGAGGGATTAAGGGTTAAATTGAATTTAAAAGAAGATGTTAAATATTAAATAATTGGGATCATGGAAAGACATGTTATAGAGAAGTTTTAAATGGTTTATAATATATTTTGGTAATATTCCATTTAGTTGTGATTCCCCTTGGTCAAAGTAGATGTATATTCTCACTATTTGTAATGACACTATCTTCCCAAAAAACATATGAATTTTTGATTCCTAAATTTAAAAAACATCATCAAAATCATTTAGTTCTCATGTTGTGAAGGATTTCATTTCATTCCCAAATAAATCCAACACAAACATCACTATGGAATATTGAAACCCCACCATGACTATTGTATCTAGCTATGTTAATGTCTACAGCGTGGCATAACCCAATTCACCATTTTCTCTCATTGCTACGAACATTGTGACACCACAACCTTTATCCAATTTTTTCAACTCCACATGATTATTATAGGAAAACTTTCTAGATCACCATCACCAACAAAACATATACTATGATATATATAAACTATCTTTTTATCAAAATGAAATACTTGTGGTGAACCAAACATTATATACAAAATTAATACATATTATTAGATGAAGATTCATTAAATATATTTAATATCCATGCCATAAATGTAATTTTTATGACTCATTGGAAACAGGGAAATAAAAAAAAATAGTATAAAAATGAACTAAATAAGCATCCACTAAGATATTTACAACTGGAACCCTCCAGAGAGATATCATAGTTAAAACATTTGTCAAATCATGGGAAAAAGGAAACATAATATTGGTTGATATCACATGATTAATATGAATTAATAATGGGATAAATTGTTCAATGGACATATACATGCATTTCATGAGAAAAATGGTATGATATCATGAGCATAAAATCTAAAAATCACTCTAAAAAATTCATTGATCGTAAAAATGATTCGTGGAGTAAATCATGGATGTTTATATGATTTGAATCATAAATGTATTAAAAAATGATCCCCGAGATATAAAATTTTCCTAATTTAATTTCACAAAGGTTTTGCATAATGTTCAGCATAGTCATTATAATATGTTTTTTTTAGTCATGGATTCCCAACATGAAATTCATCACTTGTTAGGCATTTTCTATCCACCTATATAACTACATTAGGATTTGGATGACGTCCATTGTACCCTCTTTTGATATTGATATGAAATCTTCTGTACCCATTTAGGACATTAAAATTAAATTTTTACTCTATTAATTAGCAGAATATAACTAACAACCCATAAAATAATAATAGTCTATTAAAATTTATTCCAGAGAATCATGAAAACATGGCTCATCTCATCAAATGATAATATTTTTAACAGGAAATGTGTTTATTTAATAATTATTCATCATATTTTTAAACAACCCAAATAAATTATATGGAAAATAAGATAGGATAATATCCCTAGTAAAGAAAATCTAACATCAATGGATAATACCATTTATGAAAAAATTCATATAAAATCTCACTATATTATTTCATGTGGAAAATATCATTTTTATTTTGAAAACACCTACATAAATTGTAAAAAATTTATATATTATAAGATAAATTTTCACTTTAATAGATATATTAAATATTTAAATGCAATATTCATGGAAATGAATATTCATTATATTATGAAAACGGATTCATTCATCATACATTAAAATAAATATTATGTCTACACCTTTGGTAAAAATACCTCTTTCATAAAATAATTAAAATATTATTCTTAAAATTTTCATTAAATGTAAAAAATCTGTAAAAATGAATTTAATGAATCATTATAGAATATTAAAAAAATTAATGAAAATATTTCAAATAAAATTTAGACATCAATGGAAATGATTTCTGATTAAACACAGAAATAAATTTATAATTCATTAAAAACATTATTTTCGGAATTTAATAACTTATAGATTATAAAATTAAGAGAAAAATATAACATCTATAAATAATTATACACTAATAAAAGGAATAATATTTTTGTGTGATATATCATATGATTCCATCATCCAATTTTTGTTCATAAACAGTCCTTATAAACAATGACATTATAACATAAGCACTTATTTCATTGGTAAATTTTTAGTTATATGTTACATGAAAGAAATAACCACAAATTAAACATTAAATACCATTAATATAAGGATAAAATGACAAAAAAATATTAATGTGGATGTAGATACCCTAAATAAAATAAGATATATATATATCATTAAACATGTCCCAAAGAAGATAATTTGAGGAAATAACCCTTACCACATTGGAAAAATTCAATTAAAAACAACATAGATGAAATAATATGAATTGAAACATTTAATACAATTAATTAAGAAATAAAATCGGTATAAAATTTCTGGGGATATTTTATACACTTCATAAGCATTAATAGGTGTATAATATCAAACATATATCAACAAATCAATATTATTTAAAAAACACTCACTCATTGGTAACATTTGAATCGTAATCCCAATGAATGAAATAGAATAAAACTAATATTAAAATAAAATGAATATAAATTGTTGCATTAAATATCATATAAATATTGAAACGAATACAACACATGAATGAAATAAGTGTTGAATTTGGAATAGGGATCAAATAAATAATAGGGAGTTCAAAAACCTTTTAATGAACTTGTTCTTGATTCATAATATCTTTAACAAACATTATAATATATTAAATTTTTTATAATTCCTTAATATAAACATAATACTAATTATAATATATACATTTTTTACCTATAAAAAATTAACACTTTTTCATTAACAATTCTTTTATAAAATCATTGTTCCCCGTGTTAACTACTTTGTTTTTCAGGTATGTTTCGATTCACCTATCATGGTCCTCAAATCTTGATCACGGTTTTATAATATAAATAATTGTAATCGGGATATAATTTTAATTCATATTAAATATATACATGTTTTATAACCATCCAAAAAATTTACCAAAATAAAAATAATTATATCATTCATGGATATTGTAGTTCGTACAAATGCATGAATGTTGTTTTCATTTTCTAACCAAAAATAATGAAATAAAGATAAATAATATTTTATCATTATAGAATCATAAATATCATAAAATTTTATTAAATCCATAATTATATCCAAAAATGTGAAGTGGTGATTGAAGATAAATCATATCACTACGTGGATGATGTAGTCCAAACATATGCACGAGCCATACATTTTTCATCAATTTGATTGAAATGAGGTTAAATTGGATTTAAATAAAAAAATAACATATACTTATATATTATGTATTTTACTAATAATTTTTTTTTATAAAAATATTCCAGTGAAGGTAGATAATGAAATAAAAATGTAATATCTCATTTGAGTTCTATACAGCTTCTAGAGAGAACTCATTCATCAGACACTGTAATACTAAAGTGATTAGTCATATGATTCAAGAATGATATATATTAATAATGGAATAAAGAAAATTATTGATAATTTTGGGATTAATTTGAGCTATAATAATAATAATTTGTCTATACAAAATGAGAGATGGAGCCCTTTTAGAAGCGAGGGATAATACACCTAACGAATTACATATAAATATAAATAATATATGTTCAATTTCAAGTGAATGTGAAACCCTATAGACATGTATTATGGGGTAAAATAATAAATGTTAAAAATGTATTTAACTAGTATTAATTAGGCTTGTTAATGTTGTATTATTACCCTTATCTCTCTTTGTATCCCTCATTTGACCCGATTTTACCATTATAAATGTTACAAATTTTTATAGTTCTTATTACTCATTATGACCAAATATAAAATTTCCTTAATTATTTTTTTGGAAATTATTATTAGAAATTTGGAATCTATTTAATTAATCTATATTTATAAAAGTGTAACAAATAAATTCTTAAATCATTTAACTAAATGCAATAATAACCACTTTTAAGATAAAGTCTTTTTTTTCATAAAATTGATTTTAAATTCATTCCATACAAGGTAAAAACTATTTAAAGAATGTAAATATATTTTATTTATTATTTAACAAATATATTTAATTATGAAAATTTTAAAATAAAAAATTATTTAATTTATTATCATATAACACTAGGCATCAAAAACAGTTTTATGAAAAATGTATTTTAGCCAAACATTATGTTATAATAAAATAAATTATATTTCAAATCCATATATAATTAATAATGTTATTTATAGTTAATGTAGTCCAATTATAATTTTAAAAAAAAAATTGAATAATTTTTCTTTTAAAATAATTTATTTAATAAAGTAAAATGAATCTTTTACAAAAATCAGTTTTTTAATTACAAACTAAAAATAAATCAATTCAAAAAAATCACAAAAACATAACCTCAATATAATATTGAATTTATAATTTTTAAAAGGGAATTAATTTACTAAATTTAAATTTTATAAATTTTTAAAATTATTTATAATTTCTGCAATAAATTTTTAAATGAAAACATTTAAAAAAAATATTTTTGAAGAATAAAATTACTTTACTGAAACAAATTTACATATTTATTATGTATTAATAAATAATTTTTTTATATAATTCATTTAAATTATTTAAATAATTTGGGTTTTACTTCTCATAATACAAAATGTACAACTTGATTATAACCATCACGTTTAAATAAAAACATTTTTATTGCATATCATAGTTCCTTTATTTTTTGGATTTAAACATTAATAAATATATCAAGAATTAAATTATTCAAATGTAATTTTTTATTGGTTTACATTATCCCCCCATAATAAATCATCCAAAGAAATTTTATCTCTGAAACCAAGGGGTCAATAATATTAAATACGTCTTCTGAAATAAAATATAGTACTAATGGATAATAAAACATTTCTTGAAAATGAATAGTCTGAAACCAAAGGTTTCCTAAAATAAAAAACAAATGGGTTCCTACCAAAAAACTAAAATTTGAGTGTTGTGAAAATATTGAAGTGGAGGTAAAAGATAATGTCCAAATATAAAAATATAGTGATACAGAATATATTCTTCAAATTGTTGACAACCACAAAGCCATAAATCAATGAAGGGTGAGAATAAACTTAAATTCTTTATAAATAATTATAATATGGAAAAAACATTTCCAAAATTCTTTTTCAAATATTTAAAATTATATTTTAATATGGAATATAATGAAATAAAATCTCTTAATTTCATTTAATCTATACATTCAATTTTATCCTTTAGTTGTGTGTAGTGATTTGTTTCCACCTCTTTTAATTCCACATTGCATTAATTAATAATCATTAATAATTTTTAAAACATTATGTTTTAAAAAAACATTATATAACATAATTTCAATAAAAGGATGACATGATATTCCAAAAATCTGTATTTAGCTATTGAGACCCAAAATTTTTAGTTTATGCTATGAGAACTAAAATGAATAAACTATCATTTCAAATATAATTATTAATGGTTACACTAATAATACACAAATATATGATTAATTATTTTCCAAATATCTAAAATATAAATTACTCTATGAAAAAGTTCCTATTATTCAAAACTGAAAAAAAATCAAAAAGGATTCAAAATTTAAAAAATGAATTTCACTTTTTACCCCAAATAATATATTGTAGCTCATTATGTCACACGCCAAAAACATGAATACCTTAGTCTTAGAAAATCTTATAATACACAAATAACCCGAAACACCATAACAAATCAATTAAAACATATATCATTTTAAAAATTTACTATATACCTATTCCTAATATAAAAAAAATATTTTGTATTATTTTCTATAAAACAAAAAATGAAACAATATTCTTCAAATTTATTATAAATCACTTTTTCATAAAATCACTTGTTAATTTCAATGTAAAAAATAATTATAATTTACCTTATCAATATAAATCATATATTTATCCCAAAGAAAAATTATTATGTCAAAGTCATGTAAATATTTGGGGATATATATCCATAAATCATGTTTCTTCCAAAATAAATATCACCTTACCACTAATTAATTTATCTCTGTTATAGGTACCATTACAAACACGCTTTCAAATACATAATAGAAAAATACTACATAATATAACTTATATTTTTCATGATTCTAATAACCATATTATTATTGATAAAACACTTCTACAACCTAATTATTGATTTCCAACACATACACACATTAATAGTTCATCATCGATGATTTTCATAGAATATTACCATTCATAGTCTAGGAGTTTGGCCTTGATTTGGTGATTGGATTAGATAATTCAAAAGTATCCAAGTCATATGAAACCTAAAAATAAATTATACCTTTAAATTTATATTTATTCAATTTATTAAACTATTATTTTTTCCCCTATAATTAGTTACATTTTTACCTTTTTAGATAAGTAAAACTAAATCATGTTCCATAGAGACGTTTCCTTGGGTTATTATTTTCAATATTTGTGACTTGTAGGAAGGTGAAATTCTTACCACCATAGTCTTCATGAAAATCTATATTTATCTTATTTTTATAATTTAGAAACTCAATTATGCAAATTATTTTAATCATATAATGAGATATACGTTTAGTAAAAACAATAATATGTCTCATTGTATCCCTGATTACATTTGGGGTTTCATAAAGAAAATCATTTCACCATTAATAATTTTTTTTTAAAAATAATCTTTGCTAAATCCATTGACTATAATTTAAATTAGCGATGCGAGGAAAAATAATAATACAGGGAAATCATATAATCATGAAAATCATTTACAATATAACTAAATCATAACACCTTCATTAAAATTTATGATAACATAGGATTATTCATAGTTAACACATAGTCCTCAACTATTTAAATCCATCATAATTATTTATATATATAATGTGAATTAAATTATGAATATCCATTAGGGGTGTCTATATAGTGGTGTGATGATGGTCCAACTAATAAATCACCAATGATGATCTTGTTAGTACCCAATATACACCATTCAATTCTTTCAACCATATTTTCATTTATATCACAATCAAATCCACTTTGTTGTATTCATACATTGATGAAGATTAAAGAATAAATACACTACATTCACAAATATAACGTATGATTTTTTTGATTAGAAGGATAATCCTATCATTTCTCACTATATTTTCATCCTAGGAATTTGTAAAATTAACTTAATCTTACTATAATACTATATAAGGAGACCCAAAAATTATATACATAATATTACATCTTATTAGATGAATAATAATTGAATCTCATTATAATCTATTACAAAATCATAAAGTATTATTATATTTGGAAACATGAATATATAAAAAAAAACCAGTACCTTCAACTAATATATTTCCATGTAACACCCTTTATAGATACACCATACATAAAACCATTCTTCATATCCTAGGAAAATTAAAACTTAATTAATGGTGGGATTAGATGATAAATAAGTACAAATATTGGAGATATTGTTTAATGAAAATATATAAGAATACCATGATCATAAGGGTACGATAACATGATCTTTTATTATTAAAATCATTCAAAAAACATCACAGATCATAATCCCGAGTCATGGATTTTAGCTTGTAATTTCATAACTTATAAATTATGAAGGAGTAAAAGAACATGATACCTGAGAGAATAAAATAAATTTTTTTAAAAAAAAATAATTAAAATTAAATAAGGAATAATCATATTAATTTAAATAATATTTCAATTATACCCATCTAAACATCTATCACATGTTAGGTTGAGACTAACGACCTTTGTCATGACCCGTCCTCGGGGCCCATGCCATGACTACCCTAAGCCCACCTTCCATAGGACAGGGGCTGGCGACTAGCACCAAAGGCGTAAATCCCAATAAAATGGGAAGGCATTGCCTTTATGAAATGAAAACATAGACAAAAAGAGTACAAGCAGAAGCTACACTAAGTAATGCAGTCAAACAAACATGCTGAAAGTACAAGGGGCCGGAAATACAAGCCCAAAATAATGGTACAACTACTACTGAAAGTAAAGTACAACTCAATGGAAAACAGTTGAAAGGTGACAAGCATCTCTTGGATCATCTTACAAGTTCCTACCTGAAGGGTAGGTACATTTGTCCTCCTCGGCACTACACGTCTGTCCGTCTCCTCTGGGTACTGACTCGTCGTGAGATCCACCTCCGGTTACCGACTCCTCGTGAGATCCACCTCCGGGTACCGTTCAGCTCTACAAGCCTTAACCATGATCAGTGATGTCCGTCGTTTGCAACCAACACAACGAGGTGCGGGAAAAGCCTGTGTAGGGGTGAGTATACGATTCTAAGTAGGGACCTCGAGACCCTCATGGTCTCACCAAATCCAACAAGGATAATCACAATGAAAGTTATCAACAGATAACCCTTACTTAGTTATAAGCCTATACTTATACCTATGTTACCAAGTAACCCATCTCAGCCACGAGGTATTACACATATATGAAGTCGACGGATAATCACTACTTAGGTATATGCCTATACATATACGTAAGTTATCTAGTAACCCATCTTAATCATGAGGAAAATACAATGGTTATTAAATCATCTCAAACCAGGGTTTTCATTATCGAAACTGTAACTACTGATGAGCTCTGTCTCTGACGAGTACTGTGATCCTGTCATGACTCTGAGGTATTTCTCACTAACCTAAGACTGCTGAGGTACTCCTCCTGTCGAGTACCGCGGGTCAGCCACCTCACAAAGTAGTGCTCCTCAGTCATGTGTCTGCCACCTCACATAGTAGTGCTCCCCCTAATAGCCTACAGAGATACTCCTCATGTCGTGTACCATGGGTCTTCCACCTCACAAAGTAGTTCTCCTCCGCCATGGGTCTGCCACCTCACAAAGTAGTTCTCCCCACTAGGCTATGCAAGTCACTCCGAATGAAATCTGACAAGCAGTAATCCGGTCTCAGCCAGCTACACGGTCTCCGTACTCCGTATGCTCATCTCCGGGTGGTTTCATTCCACGAGCTACATGTCGATACACCAACTATCACAAATTACCATGAAGAAGTATCTCAAATAACCGCCTCATCATAGAGGTCTCAAACCAACAGACGACGCGTCAATCGGAAGCCCTTTTTGTGACTAATTAGCCTTTTCGTCCCAGGGGCCCGGTTGGTTTCGTGTAAGAACCAACCCAACCATATCTCAACTATACCCAGAACTCACATAGGGTATACTAATAGGGGCTGTTTCTCAACGTGATCACCAACGCCACTAACAGTTCGTCAAACGAACGTCTGGTCTAAAACATTTTAGCATTTCTGTTTTGGGGGCCCGGTGGGATTTCAAGTACAATCCAACCCGGCGTTACTCTAACTGCATCCAAACCTCATCTGAAGTATGCCAAAAGAACCATCTCATCCAAAGGAATCCAACAAAGTCGACGACATGTCATTCGGACGTCCGAAACTCAAGCTATAAGCCTTTCCGCTCCGTGGGCCCGGTTGGTTTCGGGTTCGAACCAACCCGGTTATACCCAATGTTCTCCAAAGCCATGAGTGTAATATATATAAACGACCGTCTCAATACAAGGATCGCATCACAACTGATGGTGTGTTGATCAGAGGTTCGTAGCCCAGGTTATGGGCGTTTGAACGAAACTTCCCGAAAATAGGGGGTTCGGGCCCTGTCCGACCCGGCCCGATACCCCCTAGCTCAGCTCGAACCGGGTCGAACTGACCTGGGTCCGGGTCCGGCCCATTAGGGCGCGTCCTGGGCCAGCCCAGCTAGCGCTGGCGGTCCGGTCCACTCGGCCCGCCTCGGTCCATCCGGGGGCGTTGGCGGCCAGCTGGCACGGTTTTTAAGCTGCGCCCCACTGCTTCCGGAACGGCTAAGTCGTTCTAGTTTGGTCTGCCGCTGTGGCTCAGCCGTCGCGGTTCTGTTCTGCCGGCGTGATGTCTCCACTTTCCAGGGACCACTGGCCATGCTCCGGTGGTCCGTTTTTCCCTCCGTCTTTGCCAGTGGTCCTCTAGGGACCCGATCATCACTACAGAGGCTTCAAGTTGCCTTTGTAGTCTCGTTTCTTAGTCGTTGTCAATCCACACATCGACAACAATCTGCGGAGGGTGGTTGGGCCGTGTTTGTTCGGTTTGTGCCCTCCACGTTAGGTGTAATCAATTAACCAAGATTAAACAGGGGTTATAAAGAACAGAAATTAAATTTTATTTAAATATAATTGAATAAAATCATTCCACGATCTCTTAAATAAATTTGAAGCATACCAAAATTCCCAACCCGAATTAAAACATTCGCAAAATTACATAATATTGAGTTGATCTGCATTCTTTGTTTTAGAGGGACACAAACATGGGTTTAATATCATTCACAAATTAATTCCCTAACCTGAGTCGTTCGTCGTTCATTGACAATAATGTGGAAGGAAAAGGACGTTAGTTCGTTGACGTCAGAGGAAGAGTCGTTGTTGTTGGAGACATTCCCCATGGTAGTATCTCCTCCATTGACGCGGAGTAAGAAGAAGAGAAGGCACGTCATCAGTGACTTCACGTTCTCCGCCGGAGGCGTTCTTCATCGAAGAGGCATTGTTCTTCATCAAGAACGTTCTTCATTGGAAGGAGGGGCCTCTCCTCCAATTTCTCCAGAGGTTTTCCCCCACCAAAAATATTTCCTCCATAAACATTTTACAAGTCCCCTTTAATAAAAAAATTTCCATGAAAAAAGAAACAATTCATAGAATTGTTGAAACTCCAAAATAAATAATGAAATTATTAATTATATGGGTTGGAAAATTTTAATAGAGAGACAAGGGTTAAAGGGTTAAAATTAAAAAAGAATTATAAACACCCAAATTAATTCAAGCCATTAAAAAAATGGGTCGGCACACATTATGAGAGGAATAGATGACTTCATTAATTGTTGGGAGGTGAAGGGGTTATACATTAATAACAAGGGGTTTAAATGAGGGAAAGTTCATGGGAGTTAAAGGGAAGGTGAAGGGTTGGGGTTTCGGGTGGAACCCACCACCCTTGGTCATACCCTCTCATGGGAAGTTAGGTGGGGTGTGGCCCCACCTCCAACTTCTCTATAGAGAATTTAACTTCCACATAAAATAAATTTTAACACTACAATTTATTTAAGACTTATCGAATCCCCAAAAATTAACCACCTCATGCTACAAAATGAAACTATGATTAAGATCCCCTTAAGAAATTACCAGCACTGTGAGTTCATCGGTGCCCTCAGATTTCGATTCTTAGAACCGGTTCTAAAGTTAGAAAAACCCACTCATTCGTTCACTAAACGTACCCGAGCTAAACTTCGGATATTGATTCTTGGCACACCGAGCCACAGAATCAGGTGCCGTCAGAAACTGCGGACACGTAAAATTCCAAAGAAATTCAAAAAAATCCTTGAAATTTCTGGGTCTTTACATTACTCCAACCGTAGAGCATTACCTCCCCGTAAAGCTATGACACACACCAAGGAAAAACAAAGTGGTAATGATCATGTATCTGAGCCCTTTGCTCCCATGTGCTCTCCTGGAGGTTCTCCTGCTACCAGTTGAAGCGCACCTGAGGAATCGACCTTCCACATAGGACCTGATCCTGTCGATCCTTGTTCTCCACTAGAACCTCCAGGAAGGTTGTACCGTCATCAATTTCTAGCTCCATGTGATCGATGATGTAGGTTGGGTCGTGCACGTACTTCCTTAGCTGAGATACGTGGAAAGACATCATACACCTGGTGCAACTGAGTTGGAAGGTCCAGATGAAGTGCAAGGATAACTTGTCGCCCCAGACAAATCTCTGTAGTTCACATTGAGGTGAGACCCGTATGAAAACGTGATCTCCATCCTAGAACTCCAGTGGTCTCCTATCAGCATAGGACTTCTGTCTGCACTGTGCAGTCTTCATCCACTAATGGATGATCTGCACCTCCTCCATCATAGCCTGCACCATCTCTGGTCTTACAAGATCTTCTTAGATTTCCCATTTTCCAAAAAAGAGAAATTTTGTCACATCCTCTGGATTAACCACGTTCCTTGACTAATACAGTCAATCCTGACATGAACGGTACATTTCACGTCTTGGATGATGTCGTAATCCCTTGATGCTAATACCAAGAGATCCAACCGTCACTCTCGCCTCCAAGGGTTGAGTCACACTGTCGGCATCAGTGTGTGGTCACTGGGTCTCCTCTAGTTGGAATCTCGAAAGTGAGGGTCAGGTCAACAGTTTTAACCGGGACCTCTCAGTATCAACCAAACGAATGGACATGAAAGCAAACATCACAAAGATAAGTGTCTTTTATTACTGAAGCTCAAAGTACAAATACACAAATACAACAGCAACATGGAACTAGAAGTACAAGGAACAAAAAGAATCCACTATTTCCTCTCCTATCCACATGCTTCCGGAACTCTACTGCCTTGTCCACCGCTCGGCTGTTGCTCAAGCACCTGACACTGCTTCTGTCTTGGGGGATCCTCCAATGCCTTCAGATCAACTATGTGGGGAGTCGGACAGTCACGTGCCATGTGACCCTTCCTGCTACAGGAGAAACATTTTCCGTTTCTGGAACACCTCGCTCTGACCCCACCCCGGGTGCCCCGCACTATGGATCCTATAACCCAAGATCACCCATATACTGGTCTGGTCCTCTTGGACCCCTACACCATCTGTCTACTTCCCACTGATGACTCGGCTACTGATCGAAAATCCTGCGACAAGGGCAGCAGCTCTTGAACACGCTCGGGGTGTAGAGTCACTGGTATGAACTCCACCCTGAAGAAGGTCTCGAAGTCTCCCCAAGTGAAAGTCATCTCATAACAAAACTAGAGAATCCAGCTCCACCACCTACCTGCTTCTTCATGAAGGAGGCTGGAAGCAAAGGTAACCATGAAGTCCGCTGGTGTACCCACTATCCTGAAAACTCTAACCACAGCCTCCAGTCAATCCTCAGCCGCCTGTGGGTCCATCTCTCCCTGGAAACTGGGTGGAATCTGGAGCTGGAACTTGTGCAGCGCACTCAAGCGGTGTGCATCGCCTGCTACTGGGGCTGATGGCATCGGTGGCCCAATGTATGGTAGTACTGCTGGTGCCTCCGCTGGTGCCTCAACTATAAGAGGGCCCTGTATGGAAGCCTCGTCGCTCGACAGGCTGTCAGTACGTACATCCCTCTGGGATCTAGATAGTCCTCTGTGGGAAGACATCCTGAATGAAACATATGTGACACGGTCAAACGATTATACCAGTTGAGATGACCTGGATTGAGCAGTTTTAATGGGGAAACCTTTAAAAACACAAACACAATTAGTGTTTTTGTACACTGAGTCGGAAATCAGAAGTTAGGGTCCTGGTGTATGGGTACGTCGGCTGCCCGCACCAACATTAGACTCCCTGAACTGAAAAACACACTCGATACCCTTAACACTATTACTTCACAAAAAGGAAATATCAGAGTTATAAGTCCTACGGTATAACCGACTCCTTTGATACCAATTTGTCACGACCCGTCCTCGTGGCCCCTGCCGTGACTACCCCATTCCCGACTTCCATAGGCCTGGGGATGGAGACTAGCACCAAAGGCGTAAATCCCGATAAAAGGGGAAGGCATTTACTTTAAGAAATGAAAACACACACAAACAGAGTACAAGAAGAAGCTACACGATGTAAAGTAGTAAAACAAATGTGCTGAAAGTACAAGGGGCCGGAAATACAAGCCCAAAAAAAGCTACACCTAAAACTGAAAGTAAAGTACAACTCAAAGGAAAACAGATGAAAGGCGACAGGCAGATCCTGGATCATCCTCCGAGTTCCTACCTGATGGGTAGGTACAGATGATCTCTTCAACACTCCACGTCTATCCGTATCCTCCGGGTACTGACTCGTCATGAGATCCACCTCCGGGTACCGACTTATTTTGAGATCCACCTTCGGGTACAGACTCTTCGTGAGATCCACCTCTGGGTACCATCTAGCTCTACAAGCCTCAACCACGATCCGTGATGTCCATCGTCTGAAACCAACACAATGAGGTGAGGGAAAAGCCCGTGCAGGGGTGAGTTTACGATACTCAATAGGGACCCCGAGACCCGCAAGGTCTCACTAAATCCAACAAAGATAATGACAAAGAATGTTCTCAATAGATAACCCTTACTTAGTTATAAGCCTATACTTATACCTAAGTTACCAAGTAACCCATCTCAGGCATGAGGTATCACACAAATATGAAGTCGACAGATAATCACTACATAGGTATATGAACATACATATACGTAAGTTATCTAGTAACCCATCTCAATCATGAGGAAAAGACAATGCTCATTGACTCAGCTCATACCGGGGTTTTCATAATCGAAACCGTAACTACTAAAGATCTCTGTCTCTGGCGAGTATAGTGATCATGTCATGACTCCGAGGTAATTCTCACTAACCTAAGACTGCTGAGCTACTCCTCCTGTCAAGTATTGCGGGTCCTCCACCTCACAAAGTAGAACTCCTCCACCATGGGTCTGCCACCTCACACAATATTTCTCCCCCTAATAGCCTACAGAGATACTCCTCCTGTCATGTACCGCGTGTCTGCCACCTCACAAAGTAGTTCTCCTCCACCATGGGTCTGCCAGCTCACAAAGTAGTGCTCCCCACTAGGCTATTCTAGTCACTCTGAATCAAATCAGACAAGTGGTCATCAGGTCTCAGCCAGCTACACAGTCTCCGTACTCCGTACGCTCATCTCCGGGAGGGTCCACTCCACGATCTACACTTCGATACTCCATGTATCACAAAGTCCCATGATGAATTATCTCAATGAACAGCCTTGTCATAGGGGTCTGAATGCAACAGACGGCGCGTCAATCGGACGCTCGGTCTGTGAGTTATTAGCCTTTTCATCCTAGGGGCCCGGTTGGTTTCGTGTACGAACCAACCCGACCATATCTCAATTGTACCCCGAACTCAGAAAGGGTATACTCATATGGGTCGTTTCTCAACGTGATCACCAACACAGCTGACAGTTCTTCAAACGGATGTCTAGTCTGAAACATATTAGCATTTCCGTTCTAGGGGCCCGGTTGGATTTTGGGTACAATCCAACCCGGCCTTACTCCAACTACGTCCAAACCTCATCTGAAGTATGCCAAAAGTACCATCTCATCATTAGGAATCCAACAAATTTGACGGCATGAAATTCAGACGTCCGGAACTCAAGCTATAAGCGTTTTCGCTCCGAGGGCCCGGTGGGTTTCGGGTTCGAACCAACCCGGCCGTACCCAATGTTTTCAAAAACCTTGAGTGAAATATACAGAAACGACCTCCTCAATCCATCGATCGCATCGCAACTGATGGTGCGTCGATCGGAGTTTCGTAGCCCAGTTTATGGGCGTTTGAACAAAACTGCCAGAAAATAGGGGGTTCGGGCCCGGTCCGTCCCGGCCCAATACCCCCTGGGTCGGCCCGATCTCGTTCGAACCAACCTGGGTCCGGGTTCGGCCCGTTAGGGCGTGGACTGGCCTAGCTGGTGCAGCCTGGCCCAGCTGACCATGGAGGTCCGGCCGAGGGGGGGGGGGGCGTTGGCGGCCAGCTGGCGCGGCTTTTAAGCTGCGCCCCACTGCTTCTGGAACGGCTAAGCCATTCCGGTTTGGTCCGCCGCCACAGCTTAGTCGCGACAGTTCTATTCTGGCGGTGCACCATCGTCACTTTCAACGGAACACCAGATGTGCTCCGGTGGTCCATTTTGCCCGCCGTCTTCGCCAGCGGTCCTCTCGGGATCCGATCTTCACTGTGGAGGCTTCAAATTGCCTTTGCGGTCTCGCTTCTTTGTCACCGTCAATCCACACATCGACAGCAATCTGCGGAGGGTGGTCGGGCCGTGTTTGTTCAGCTCGTGCCCTCCGCGTTAGGCGTTATCAATTAACCATGATTAAGCAGGGTTTATAAAGAACAAACAACCAATTTTATTTAAATATAATTGAATCAAATAATTCCACGGTCTCTTAAATAAATTTGAAGCATAAAAAAATTCCCAACCTGCAATTAAAACATTCGCGGATCAACTTAATATTGAGTTGATCCGCGTTCTTTGTTTTAGAAGGAAACAAACATGGGTTTTATATCATTCAAAAATTAATTCCCTAACCTGAGTCGTTCGTCGTTCATTGACAAAAATTCTAAAGGAAAAGGACGTTGGTTCGTTAACGTCGGAGGAAGAGTCATCATCATTGGAGACTTTCCCGGCGGTAGTATCTCCTCCCTTGACACAGAGGAAGAATAAGAGAAGGCACATCGTCGGTGACATCACGTTATCCACTAGAGGTGTTCTTCGTCGAAGATTCATTGTTCTTCGTCAATAACGTTCTTCTTTGGAAGGAGGGAGCCCTCCTCCTATTTCTCCAGAGGTTTTCCCCCACCCAAAATATTTCCTCCACAAATATTTTACAAGTCCCCTTAAAAAAACATTTCCATGAAAAAAGAAACAATTCATAGAATTGTTGAAACTCCAAAATAATTAATGAAAGTATTAATTATATGGGTTGGAATACTTTAATAGAGAGAGAAGGGTGAAAGGTTTAAAAATAAAAAAAATTATAAACACCCAAATTAATTCAAGACATTAACCAAATGGGTTGGCACACATTATGAAAGGAATATATGACCTCATTAATTCTTGGGAGGTGAACGCTTTATACATTAATAACATGGGGTTTAAATTGGGGAAAGTTCGTGGGATTTAATGGGTAGGTGAAGGGTTGGGGTTTCGGGTGGACCCCACCACCCTTGGTCATACCATCTCATGGGAAGGTAGCTGGGGTGTGGCCCCACCTCCAACTTCTTTATGGAGAATTTAACTTCCACATAAAATAAATTGTAACACTACAATTTATTTAAGACATATCGAATCCCCAAAAATTAACCACCTCATGCTACAAAATGCATTTGCGATTAAGATCCCCTTAAGCAATTACAGGCGCTGCGAGTTTATTGGTGCCCTCGGATTTCGATTCCGAGAATCGGTTCAAAAGTTAGAAAAACCCACTCGTTTGTTCATTGAACGTACCTGAGCTAAACTTCAGAAATTGATTCCGGGGACACCGGGCCTCAGAATCTAGTGTCGTCAGAAACTGCAGACTCGTAAAATTCCAAAGTAATTAAAAAAATTCCTTGAAATTTCCGAGTCTTTACATTACTCCCAACTCAGAGAGTTATATCCCCGAAAATCTATAACACACACCAAGAAAAAAAAAAGTGCAACTGAGCACGTATCTGAGCCCTTTGATCCCATGTGCTCTCTTGGAGGTTCTTATGCTGCCAGTGGAAGCGCACCTAAGGAATCGACCGTCCACGTAGGACCCGCTCTTGTCGATCCTCGTTCTCCACTAGAACCTCCAGAAAGGTCATCCAGTCGTCGATGTCCAACTCCCCATGATCGATGATGTAGGTTGGGTCGTGCACGTACCTCCTCTACTGAGATACGTGGAAAGACTTCATGAACCAGATGCAACTAAGTTGGAAGGGCCAGATGAAGTGCAATGATAACATACCACCCCAGAAAAATCTATGTAGTCCACATCGAGGTGAGACCCGTAAGAAAACATTGTCTCTATCCTCAAACTCTAGTGGTCTCCTATTAGCATAAGACTTTTGTCTTCACTGTGCAGTCTTCATCCGCTCAAGGATGATCTGCACCTCCTCCATCGTAGCCTGCACCATATCTTGTCTTACAAGAGCTGGTTAGATTTCCCCTTTTCTGAAAAAGAGAAATCTTGTCTCATCATTTGGATGAACCACATTCTTTTCCTAATACAGTCAATCCTGACATGAATGATACATTTCAAATCTTGGATGATGTCATAAGGCCTCGACGCTACTACCAAGAGATCCCACCATCACTCTCGCCTCCAAGGGTTGAGTCACACTGTCGGCATCAGTGTGTGGTCACTAGGTATCCTCGAGTAGGAATCTCTAAATTGAGGGTCATGTCTACAGTTTTAACCAGGTCCTCTCAGTATCAACCAAACAAATGGACAGGAAAGAAAATATCACAAAGATAAGTGTCTTTTATTACTGCACCTCAAAGTACAATGACCCAAATACAACAGCAACATGGAACTAGAATTACAAGGAAAAAATGAATCCACTAATTCCTCTCCTGTCCACCTACTTTCGGAGCTCTACTGCCTTGTCCACCGCTCGGCTGTTACTCAATAACCCGCCACTACTTCTGTCTTGGTGGCTCCTCCAATGAAAGCGGATCAACTGTGCGGGGAGTCGGACAGTCACGTGCCATGTGGCCCTTCCTACCACAGGAGAATCATTGTCCGTTTCTGGAACACCTGGCTCTGACCCCACCCCGAGTTCCCCGCACTACCGATCCTATAACCCGAGATCGCCCATCTGTAGGTCTGGTCCTCTTGGACCCCTGCATCATCTGTCTACTGCCCACAGATGACTCAGCTACTAATCGAAAATCCTGCGACAAGGGAAGTAGCTTCTGAACACGCTCGGGGTGTTGATTCACTAGTATGAACTCCACCCTAAAGAAGGTCTCGATGTCTTCCAATGTAAAGGCCATCTAATCGCAAAACAGGAGCATTCGGCTCCACCACCTGACTGATGCTTCCTGAAGGAGGCTGGCAGTAATGGTCACCATGAAGTCTGCCGGTGTACCCAATATCTTGAAAACTCTCACCACAGCCTCCAGCAAATCCTTAGCCGCCTGTGGGTCCGTATCTCCCCAAAACCTGGCTGGCCTCTAGAGCTGGAACTCGTACAACACACTCAAGTGGCATGCATCGACTGCTATTGGGGCTGGTGGCATCGGTTTCCCAATGTATGGTAGTACTTCTAGTGCCTCCACTAGTGCCTCAACTATAAGAGGGCCCTGTACCAAAGCCTTGTCGCTTGGCAGGCTGTCAGTACGTACATCCCTCTGGGCTCTAGCTGGTCATCTGTGGGAAGATATCCTGAAAGAAACATACGTGACATGGTAAAATGATTATACCTAATTATCTAACCTGTTTTGAGAGGATTTAAGGGGGAAAACCTTTGAAAACACACACGCAATTATTGTTTTCATGCACTGAGTCGGAAATTAGAAGTCAGGGTCCCGATGTATGGATACGCCGGCCGCCCGCACCAAAACCAGACTCCCTGAACTGAAAACCACACTCGGTACCCTCAACACCTTTTCTTCATAGAAAACAAATATCAGAGTTATAAGTCTTGCGGTAGAACCGACTCCTTTGATACCAATTTGTCATGAACCATCCTCGGGGCCCATGCTGTGACTACCCCAAGCCTGCCTTCAACAGGCCAGGGGCTATCGACTACCACCAAAGCCATAAATCGCTATAAAAGGGGAAGGAATTGCCTTTACGAAAGGAAAACACACACAAACAGAGTACAAGCAGAAACTACACTAAGTAAAGCTGTAAAACAAATGTGCTGAAAGTACAAGGTGCCGGAAATACAATCCCAAAAGAAAGTTACACCTACAATTGAAAGTAACGTACAACTCAATGGACAACAGCAGAAATGTGACAAGTAGCTCCTGGATCGTCCTTCGAGTTCCTACCTGAAGGGTAGGTACAAATGTCCTCCTCAGCACTCCACGTCCGTTTGTCTCCTCTGGGTACTGATTGGTCATGAGATCCACCTCCGGGTACCAACTCGTCGTGAGATCCACCTCCGGGTACCGACATGTCATGAGATCCACCTCCAGGTACCGTCCAACTCTACCAGCCTCAACCATGATCAGTGATGTCCGTCGTCTGTAACCAACACAACGAGGTGTGGTAAAAGCCCATGTAGGGGTGAGTATAAGATACTCAGTAGGGACCCCGAGACCATCCAGGTCTCACTAAATCCAACAAGGATAATCACAACGAAATTTCTCAACAGATAACCCTTACATAGGTATAAGCCTATACTTATACCTATGTTACCAAGTAACTCATCTCAACCACGAGGTATCACACAGATATTAAGTCAATGGATAATCACAACTTAGGTATATGCCCATACATATACGTAAGTTATCTAGTAACCCAACTCAATCATGAGGAAAACACAACAGTCATTGACTCAGCTCAAATCAGGGTTTTCATTATCGAAACTGTAACTACTGAAGAGCTCTGTATCTGACGAGTACAGTGATCCTATCACGACTCTGAGGTACTGCTCACTAACCTAAGACTGCTGAGGTACTCCTCCTGTCGAGTACCGCGGGTCAGCCTCCTCACAAAGTAGTGCTCCTCTGCCATGGGTCTGACACCTCACACAGTAGTGCTCCTCCTAATATCCTATATAGATACTCCTCCTGTCGAGTACCGTGGGTCTACTACCTCACAAAGTAGTGCTCCCCACTGGGCTATGCAAGTCACTCAAAATCAAATCAGACAAGCAGTCATCAGGTCTCAGCTAGCTACATGGTCTCCGTACTCCGTATGCTCATCTCTGGGAGTGTCCGCTCCACGATTTATAGGTTGATACTCCACATTTCACAAAGTCCCACGAAGAAGTATCTCAATGGACCGCCTTGTCATAGGGGTCTCAACTTAACAGACGACGCATCAATCAGACGCCCGATTTATGAGTTATTAGCCTTTTCGTCTGAGGGGCCCGGTTGGTTTCATGTACGAACCATCCCGACTGTATCTCAACTGTACCCCGAACTCACATAGGGTATACTCATAGAGACCGTTTCTCAACGTGATCACCAACGCCGCTGACAGTTCGTCAAACGGACCTCCAGTCTGAATGTTAATAGCATTTCCGTTCTAGGGGCCCGATTGGATTTCAGGTACAATCCAATCCGGCCATACTCAAACTGCATAAAACCTCATCTGATGTATTCCAAAAGAACTGTCACCTCATGAGGAATCCAAAAAGTCGATGACACGTCATTCAGACATCCAGAACTCATGCTATAAGCGTTTCCGCTCCGAGGGCCCTGTTGGTTTCGGGTTCGAACCAACCCGGCCATAGAAAAAGTTCGTCAAAACCACGAGTGAAATATAGAGAAACGACCGTCTCAATCCATGGATTTCATCGCAACTGACGGTGCATAAATCGGAGGTCCGTAGCCCAGGTTATGGGCGTTTGAATGAAACTGCCCAAAAATAGGGGGTTCGGGCCCGGTACGACCCGACCCGATACCCCTGGGTCAGCCTGAACCGGGTCGAACCAACCCGGGTCCGGCCCATTAGGGTGTGGCCCAGCCCAGCCGGCGCTGGCGGTCTGGTCCGCTCGGCCCGCCCAGGTCCGGCCGAGGGAGGGGGCGTTTGCGGCCAGCTGGCGCGGCATTGAAGCCGCGCCCCACAGCTTCCGGAACGGCTAAGCCATTCCGGTTTGGTCCACCACCGTAGCTCAGCCGCAGAGGTTTTGTTCCGGCTGTGTGCCACCACCGCCGGTCTCTGGAACTGCCGTGCCGGCGTGGCACGCCCCCGCCCCTTTCCGCCGACCACCAGATGTGCTCTGGTGGTCCGTTTTGCCCGCCGTCTTCACCAGCGGTCCTCTCGGAACCTGATCTTCACTACGGAGGCTTCAAATTGCCTTTTCATTGTTGTTTCATTGTTTCCGTTAATACACACATCGACAAAAATCTACGGAGGGTGGTCGGGCCATGTTTGTTCGGCCCGCGCCCTCCGCGTTAGGCGTTATCAATTAACCAAGATTAAACAGGGTTTATAAAGAACAAACAATCAATTTTATTTAAGTAGAATTGAATCAAATCATTCCATTATCTCTTAAATAAATTTGAAGCATACCAAAATTCACAACCCGTAATTAAAACATTCACGGATCAACTTAATATTGAGTTGATCCACGTTCTTTGTTTTATAAGGAAACAAACATTGGTTTAATATCATTCACAAATTAATTCCCTAACCTGAGTCATTCGTCGTTCATTGAAAATAATATTGAAGGAAAAGGATGTTGGTTCATTGACGTTGGAGGAAGAGTCTTCACCATTGGAGATGTTCCCCATGGTAGTATATCCTCCCTTGACGCGGAGGAAGTAGAAGAGAAGGCACATCGTCAGTGACTTCGCGTTCTCCGCCAGAGGCGTTCTTCGTCGAAGAGGTGTTGTTCTTCGTCAAGAACTTTCTTCGTTGGAAGGAGGGATCTCTCCTACAATTTATCCAGAGGTTTTCCCCCACCCAAAATATTTCCTCCACAAATATTTTACATTTCCCCTTTAATAAAAACATTTCCATGAAAAAAGAAACAATTCAGAGAATTGTTGACACTCCAAAATAATTAATGAAAGTATTAATTATTTTTCTTGGAAAAATTTAACAGAGAGAGAAGGGTGAAAGGTTTAAAATTTAAAAATAATTATAAATTCCCAAATTAATTCTAGCCATTAACAAAATGAGTTGGAACACATTATGATAGGAATAGATAACCTCATTAATGCTTGGGAGGTGAAGGGGTTATACATTAATAACAAGGGGTTTAAATGGGGGAATGTTCGTGGGAGTTAAAGGGAAGGTGAAGGGTTGGGGTTTCAGGTGGACCCCACCACCCTTGGTCATACCCTCTCATGGGAAGTTAGGTGGGGTGTGGCCCCACCTCCAACTTCTCTATGGAGAATTTAACTTCCACATAAAATAAATTGCAACACTGCAATTTATTTAACACTTATCGAATCCCCAAAAATTAACCACCTCTTGCTAAAAAATGAAATTGTGATTAAGATCCCCTTAAGAAATTTCCAGCACTACGAGTTCATCGTTGCCCTCCGATTTTGATTCTGAACACCGGTTCAAAAGTTAGAAAAACCTACTCATTCGTTCACTGAACGTACCCGAGCTAAACTTCAGAAATTGATTCTGGGCACACCGGGCCTCGGAATCAGGTGCCGTCAGAAACTGCGGACTCGTAAAATTACAATGAAATTAAAAAAATATTTTGTTGAAATTTTCGGGACTTTAAAACCTGAGTAATTGATTTCCGGGAGGGAATTCTCTTTGTACCCTCTTTTGGACATGGATGAATCTTATGTGTTCCCTTTGAGCTCATAAAACATTAATGAATAACTTAAATATTGTATTTATATTATGAACTCAAACATCAAATATTCCTAATAAATTCACATTTACTCCAAATGATCATGAAAACTATTATAATCTCATCATAGTATAACCCATGGAATAGAAAATGTGTTTTATCAACAATTCATTATGATAATAAATAATAATAAAAATACAGAATATTTATTATATCATAAGATCATATCCTTATGTAACTTATGTAAAATTAATGTATTTTATTGTAGAAACAAATTCTATAAAAAAGAGAATTGAAATATATGTTAAGAAAAATAACCTTTAAATTTTTAAACCAATTATTGAAATATAAAAATTTCTAGAATAATATGGAAAATTTATAATTTTATTATAACCATGGAAAGATTTTTAGTGTATGATAAAATGAAAATAAAAGTCTTTAGGGAAGTGAAATTAGTTCATTTGATAAATGTAGAACAAATTTTGTATTGATACATTTGTTAAAAAGTACATCATTTTTAAAAAAATTAGATGATTCATTATATATTTTTATAGAAATTAAAACATGGTTTCAAATTATTTTTATAAATACATTGACAATATTAACAATAATACTTAATTTTTTTTAAAAAATATAGACATGGAATAAAATTATTCCCAACTAAAGTTTCAAATAAAGTAAGCTTCCCGAAAAAATATTCTTTCGGACTTTCGTGTACTTGGAGAAAAAAATGACTCGAAAATTACTAATCTATGAAAAAACTAAAATGGATGAAAATAAACAATACATTTGGGAGATATGAAATTTCATTTCATCATTATAAATTTATATGGGAACAATATTGAGAAACCGTTTGATTATAATATAAGACAATTACATCTTTGGTAACATTTGACTCTTATGTTCTATGAATAAAATAACATAATTTATAAAATCAAATACCATGAAAATAAACCTATTAATTAACGAAATATAAAAGGGGTAGTGGATACACATAATAAAGGGGTAGTGGAAACACATAATAAATTATGATATATGTATAAGAAAAAATATTCCCCAAAGAAAGCAATTTGAGACGTTAACACTTACAAAATTGGAATATTTTCAATAAAAACCCAAGAGAGGAAGTAGTTTGAATAATAACATTTAGTAAGATTAATATATAATGATATATGATATAAAATTTAATATGGAAATTATATGAACATCTAAATAATTAATTGGTTTATAGTACAAAACATGTCTAAAAAACAATATTCAGATAATAAACCCTTATCGCTTTGGTGACATTTGAATCATAACCCCCATGAATGATAAAAATAAAAATTAAACATAGAATAACATGAATGTAAATATATTTATGATAGATAATTTTAATGGGGATGAATATAAACCCAGTTAATGGATATGATTTTGAATAGGACATAAGCCTCATAGAAACAAAAGTGACATGATAAATTATTACCTCTAGTTTGACTTGCTTCATAAGTTCAATAAGATCATGTAAAATTAATTTAAATATATTATAATTATATAATTGAATAAAATTAATATCTATAATATAAATACATTTTTTACAAAAAAAATATTACAATTCATTGGTAGTAACATATTAAAATCACTGTTCTGAGTGATAGCTATTTAATTTTTTAGTTATGTTTTGATTCAGCTATTACGCTCATTACATCTTGATCATGGTTACATATTATAAATAATATTAAATAGGATATTAATATCATTTATTTTAATTATATTCATATTTATAACCATACATTAATGGTATTTGTAGATGAATGAATTATACCATTTATGGAGATGGTAGTTCATACACACACATGGACATTTTTTTGATTTCTTAACAAAAATAAGGAAATAATGATAAATAAAAATTTATAACTCTAGAATAATAATTTTATGATAAATATTTTATATATATAATAATAAATCATTATATTAATCAACTTTTTGTGGTTATAGCGAATTAATCTCATCACTTCATAGAGGAAGTTGTTTACACGTAAGCCCATGCAATACATTTACTACCCATTTGATGGAAACTATATTGAAAATTGTTGTTCAAAAAAAAATTATTATATTAATGATACTATAGTTATAATTTTATTATTTATTAAATAGTTCTAGAGAAGAGGGATGAAGAAATAAAATTGAATGAGGTATGTCAATATTTATACCTCTTCTTTGAGAGACATCCACAGGGCCACACCTTAAGCCTTGTGAGATTAATATTACATAGAGAAAATGGGATTGAGGATGATAGGAAGGAATATAGGAAGGTATCAAGGATGGTATTTTATGATATAGAGGGGTCAATATTCACGAATAATGGATGAGTTAAGGTGCCCTTTTAGAGGTTATGACGATGATACATGTGGAAGTACTTAATTAATTTACGTAAGATATGGTCACATTAAAGTGAATATGCGACCAAATGGAAAATAATTATATTTTAGGACAATATTTGATCTAGATATAGTAATTAAATAATAATTATATATGTTTATGTCACATTACTACCATTATCACTATGTTTAATCACCTAAAACCCCATTTTAACCTTATTTGTGGTTACAAATTTTTCAATTTTTACCGTTAATTATAAAAAGTTAAATGATATATCCTTAAAAAATTTCTAAATTGAAAAAAAATATTGAATTAATTTTATTAAATTAATTTTATATAAGTGGAAAATATTAATTTTAAAATATGATTGAAAAACTCAATGAAAATACATTTATAGTAAAATGCAATTTAAGTATAAACATGAATTAACATTCATTCAATACCATGTAAAAATAATAAAATTAATATAAAAATATTTTATTGAATATATAATATATAAATTCAATTAAAAAAATTAATAAATCATATTTATTTAATGTATTATAATAAAAGAAAATTTCACACTTTAAAAGAGTTTTATCAAAAAATATATTTTATACCCAAAAATGAAATTAATCTAAAACATGTATATTGATGTTCAATATTTAATAATATATAATTATGTATCTTTATGGTAAAATTAAAATTTTAATGGTGCTTTTAAATGTCCTTATTAAATAAAAATAAATGACATTTATATAAAAATCTATATATTTCTATATTCACATAAAAAGATATATTTTCCAAAAAAATACCAAAAATTTACCATCAGTTAATATTAAATTTATTATTTAATATATTAAATTATTTTTCTAAAATAAAACAACATAAAATTTACCAATTTACTATAATTTTTGAGAACAAAATTATAATAAAACAATTTTTAATGAAAAAACAATTTTATTGACATAAACAATATACTGAATATTGAGTAGTTATATGTTAAGAATTATTCAATAAACATGAATTATATAAATCCTTTATATAATATTTTCATTATTTGGTTATTCCAATATCTACAATAATTTTAAAAGCTATGTTATATTTTTTACATATAAATAATTATTATTTTGTAGTGTAACACAATTAGTTTAGAGATCAATGTTGTGTGTAATTGTAGTTATCCCGCATATTATTATAAACTAAATTTTTCTCGGGATACAATAATCCTTTAAGAAAAATTAGTTTTTTAATTCCATGATCATTTTACTCTACTAGTTGAACTGATAACTACACATCTGACTAGAGACACCGAAATACACGAAACACCCTTCTCCAAATTGATCTAATCATGGAATAATGAAAATGAAATAGCAATATCATGTATAATTATCTCCACCATAGATTTTGGAAATATAGATGGTAAAATATCTAGTCTATCCTTTACATTTCCTTAATTAATTATCTAGAGAAATTTATCAAAAGGGAAAACACAAAGGGATAAATTAATTAAAAATGGACCATTAAACCAATTCATATTTCGTTAGTATATAAAGTGATAAGTATTTTTTATAATAAGATATATAAGATCACCAAATGTTAGACAATTAATTTAATTAAATTTTAATTTACTATAACAATCATGTAGTTGATACAGATAGTATTGATAAAGAATTTGTATTCCAGGAAATTGTTATGTTTAAAGGTCTATATAATCATGTGACTAGAGAAACCACAATTATTATTCCTTATGTAAATTTTAAGAGATAAATTTGGATAAACAAATCATTAGATATGAATTCATCCCCATTAAAATATTTATTATTAACTAATAGGGGAGATTCAAAATACATATATGAAGAAATATAGTTAAATTGGATAAGAATGTTTTGGATTAATTTGGAGGAGGAACTCTCATCTTCACATGTGAAAAATACCAAGGAGTTAACTACATTACTACATGGAATGAAATAATTAAAAAAGGGAAAACTATATCTAGGATGATCATGATTATATGAATAGATATAAATAATGTCTAGTTGTGAAGAGATTTTAGAAAAATTATTGGTTGTATTTAACTAAAATTGTCTCTATTGTAGTGAATCTCAACACAATTTGTGTTGTTCATAGGATTATTATATCAAAATATTTTTATGATTAGTGGCATGATGTCGTGAAAACATTAATTTATTGGGATCCTGAGGAGGAAATAAATTTCTATTATGCTGATGTATTTTATTACTAGGAACTAAAATAAATGATGAAAACTAAAAAAATGTTTATATGAGTTGAAGAAGCCATAGATTTAGTGTAACATGTTGTTTGACATGGTCATGAGTGAAAATAAATATAAATTTAATGACATGGAGAAATTCTTATATTTTATTTCTTTTAGTCACAAATTCATTATATATTTTTGATATAGATGGAGTGATCATCGTAGGAACATGAATTCGAAGTATTGATGAGCTAAATAGATATTTGGTTAATGTGACTAAGATGAAAAATCAGAGGGAAGCTAATGATATTCTAAGGTATAATATTAAGTAATATCATGTTGGTGGTATATTGATGTTAATGTACTGTAACAACATTGGAATGGTTTTGAGTAGGTTTTTTATAATAGAAGTAATGATTTTTTCTATTACCATTGAATGTAGTTTTATGCTATCTATGGGGAAATATACAATGGTACATTAATTTTTTTGAACATGGTCATGGTTCCTTGAAAATTGGTTATTTTAAGCCTGGGGTATGACATGGATTAGAAATAAAATGATATTTCTTATACTGTGGGTGTTTTGAAATGGATCTTCCTTGGAGAACAACACTGTAAATATTTTTAGTGGATACTAAGATATTTGAAGGGATGAAAGGAAGTATTATCATTCATTTGGAAATGAAATTTAGTTCATTTCATCATGGATGATGATCATTGAGGTGATAATTCCAATAGATGTACCACATGAGATTTGTTTACTTATGTTGTAAATGTAGTAAGTGAGATTTATTATTTTTTTCATGTGATTGAACTATCTATTGTAGTGGTAGATTATATTGGTTTTAAAAAAAGACAAAATGTAGGGGAATTATTTAAATCACTGAATATAGGAGTTTTAGATAAAGTGATAGAAAAATGTAATACATAGTGGCAGTCCGATTGATATAAATCTTGTGAAGAACCATGGGTTTCATTCCCTGATGAATCAGATTCAGATGAATTATAACAACATTATAATATTAAAACAAGATATTATATTCATATTATAGAGGATTTTAGGAACTAGTATTCCAGTTTAAATATTGTAAAATTAGAATTTGATAGAGACGTTAAGGCACTATTGTTATTCTACTATTCATCATTAATGAATAAATATTCAAAGATAAAATAGACGATCAAATTATGGGATAATAGATTGAATATATGTAGGTATTTGATGAATCGTTTGTAAGAAATTGACAATTTGAAGGGAGTGTAGTTGGTTTTTTAGGAATCAACATCTTGAATTTTTTCATTTAATGGGGGGATCCCATTAGGAAGTGGATAATAGGAGGATATCTAAATAATTAATATTTATAAGGTAGATGAATGATAAAATTATAGTTGTGGGATTTGACTCTAAATGGGAAATGGATGGAATTGAATTTCCCTATACCTAAGATGTTTTTGTAGTATAACTAACTAGGGAAACTTATTATAGGAAATATATCTATGTATAATTTACTAATTTTTGAATTATAATAGTATATACATTAATTAAAAGTGTGTTATTATATAATATAACAATATGTGGATCTGAAAACATAGCAATATGGGTTAATACAACATTAAATTTCATTAAGAGATCATATTAATGATAAGATTATTTGATATTTTGTATGTGCCATATAATTTTTATTATAATAATATTGATTAATTTATCATCTCAATGGATAGAGGTATTATTACACAACTAGATAAATATATAACATATCATTCATATTTTTATTTTTATTCATTATTTTTCCCTCCCATTTATAATTATTTTCTGAACCATTTCCCATTTGTTATCCATGAATATCTATAATGTGCCTTCTTTATAGAATCAATTATATATTTAAACCCTATTTTCATTTGAACATGTATTCTTATATATATTCTTTGTCATAAATAATACAATTATACTTATATAGATGTACTATTTCACACCCTTCAATAAGGAATTTTGTATTATTCCATTCATTAAATAAATAAATCATATATTAGATACCGTATTCTCTATAAATGTATTATAAAAATATAAAAATAATAGTGGTTATGCTATCATGAATAGTTGAACATATAATATATTTTTCCACATAAATTTGGTTCCATTCGTGCTATTTCTACTATGAAAAATATAACACTATTGGTGACCCCATATTTGGCTGATTATTGTTAAGATTATATTGATTTGGGTCTATTAAGAGTGATTATTTCAAGGGATATATTTTATTTGATGTAGTTGGTCTGTATATTCAGGTGATTTATTCAATTTTTTTTTCTATTTCTTTTCATTATATAATTTTTATGGTACCTTAAATAAGATTTTTTTTATGGTAGTTAATTGTGGATTTTTTCTTGAATCATGGTTTTTTGTCCTGATGTCCTGTCCCTGATGTAAATGATGTTGTATTTGGATTTTCAAAAATGATGTTGGGTCTCTGGAGCATTTTTTTATTTCCATTTTAATATCTATCAATTTTCGAATGAATGGTCATTGTGATGGTGGTGGAACATGTTGAAATGGATTGTGGAACATCTATAATGGATTGTGTTGGGATCATTCCTCACATGGGTCGTGTCTGGTTTTGATGGGATCTAGCTTACTCGAACTTGCTACAGGCATGCTACTCTCTAAGAATTTGTTACTTCTTTTAAAATTTCTATATAGATTTCAGATATGGGGTACTATTTATTTTTTGGCTACCCGAATTTCTTATTGGATGGTAATGATATTAGCTTGGTTGGTATTATAGCAAGATTCCCACTTATCCCAAAAAATGGCTAGTTAATGAAACCCAAAAAATGAAATTTGTAGTATATAGAAATAATATGGTTTTAATATATATATGAAAAAAATATTTTACATGTGTATATCTCTACATTTTTTATAGATGAAAATATATAATTTCAATTAATAGATAATATTCTAATTTAGGAATGAAGAAAAATAAATATGGATCATGGAAACCTATGGGGATTTTAGGAGAATGAAATTTATTTTGAAATTTACATTCAAAACCATTAGTTTAGAAGATAAATGAGGATATTATACCCTATAATATGCGTTAACAAACCATATAAAAAGTAAAGTTTATATTTTTTATTTAAAATGTATCCAATTAGATATTATGTAGTTTTTATCCAAATAGAAGGGGTTATAAACTTTTCAACGTGATAAGAAATATTATAATAAAAAATAAGGTGGTAAAACTAATTGAATATAATTTAAAAAAGTGTAGTCCGGAAGATGATATGTAATTATTTTGTGAAAATTATAAAAATAATTATAATAAGAATTAGATTTTGAAATTCATGTAAAACATTTTGAGGATGTCAATGATAAATTAATTGATGTATTTATTTTGAGAGAGAAGGGGAATGAATTTAAAAAAAATTAATTGAGGTATAATAATGATTAAATTGAAAATATCATTGATTATTGGACTGTAATTGTTTATATATATATATATATATTTTTAATTTCAGACCAGAATCCATACGTAATTTCTCTTCCATGTAGAACAAAAATATATTGAATATGAATTCAATATCAATGATTGTATTAAAGTGATGAATGAATTTATATTTCTAATTGAGGTTAATTATATATAGGAATCATTTTATAGACCAAATTTAAGGAAATAATTTATAGAGAACCTAATGTTTCATACATTTCAACTATATCATTATAAAGATAAAAAACATAAATTAAATATACAATGATGATACGAAGGATTAGATTATTCTTAAAACTAGAACTATACATAACATTTACTACATAAACATACTAATTTATTTAATTCCTTATTCTATTGTTTTTTAATGGCCCTTGAATTCTCATTAGTTCTAGTTGTAACATGAGGATATACATGATAAAGGGTTGATCTAAAAGATAAGTAAGAGGATATATAAGAATATGAAATGGTATTGAATGGTCTTATGATAATCATTATCATCCTAACATAGGCATAGGATCATAATCATAAGAGGAATCGTTATGACAAGACTGGGAATGTGTCTATGCATAAAAATGAAACATCATGTCTTTATGGTCAAATACAACACATAGTTGAGAACGAAGATTACATCATGTTCACACATATTTCACTTTACTCATGCATTTCTCCACATTACCCAATTCAATGGATCTCAATAAAATTCTAGGGGCACCTGGCACATCAAAACATTTTCATTTCACTATATAATTCCGAGCGCACTCATCATATTACAAGTTCTACATTATCATGATTTCCACATGGAACATATATAAATAATAAATATATACTAACAAATATAATGGAATGTGTGTTATTTCATAATAACACAGTCAAATTTTTTGTGTTCCCAAATTAATGAGGTAATTACATACTTGATATAAGAATCATCAACCTTGACTGAATGAAACAATCTTGAGTAGTAAAAGGTGTGGTTTTTTGAAAGAATATTTCTTTTGGAATACAATTTTTTAATTATAAACACATGTATAAAACATGGATATCCTAGAAAAGGTAATATAATGATGAATAAATTTATTTTATGTAATTACAATATTGAAAATGGAATGAAAGAGGGAAACCCCAAAGAAAGATAGTTGGGTTCAAAAATTCCCCTTACATTTTGTCCGAAAGCATCATTCACATTTATATATTGTATAATCACATTATATTCATTTATTAATAATTAATTAACCATATATAAATGAATATGATTAATTATGTAGTTTTTATGTTCTTTTATGGGCCTTTTCATGTGTTATAGAGTTTTATCTTATTGATTGGGAGCATTCATTTTCACGGTTTCCATGATCGGCTAACTTCGTATTCAAAAATGGATGTTCGTTTATAGTGATTATGACCATTATTTTCCTTATTATATGTTATTAATTATATTAATGAAGTGTAAATTATCTTTCATGTTATTGAGGTATATACCCTGAGGATGATTCATTAGATAGAAGTTAATGATGATCATTTTATATAAATTTAGGCTGTTTTTCTAACGCTACAAACGCGTTTGGTTTTATAATTTAGTATTATGAATATGTGTTTTTTTAAATAACATAAAAAACGGTTGTAACATAAAATATAAAATATGTTTTTTACCATTTAATGGTTTTATTAATATCCTTGATTATTTTTATGGATAATAAAATTCCATCACACATGATGTCGGTAAATTGATACACAACATGCGATGATTTCATTTTTTAGATGAAAGAGAGAAGGAGGGAGGATTTTAATCTTGGAACTTCCATTAACATGATATTATTCATGTATATTTATTTTATTTGGGTTATCATTACATTCATATTAAGGTATGTGATGAAATAATAAGAAAAGAAATTTAAATTTGAAAGGAAAATAAAAGGAAAAGGGAGAGGATTTGCCTATGGAATTCTCCTATTGAGATCCTCCTCAAGGCACCAGGGATTTGTCTTGTGATGATACCATGAGTTATTGGACGTTTGGTATAGACTTGGAAGGAGTATTGGGATGAATATAGGCACCAATAAAATCTAGAGAGGTGTGAGTAGAAGAGGGTGGTATTTATAGTGGAGGAGAATGGTGTTTTTTATTACTTTAATCATTTGTATAATATTTATCTCAAGAAAAGAAATTGTGAGGATTCTAGTGACTAAATATATTAATTAGTGAATTTGAGTTTAACTAATGTATTTTTACATCTTCCACGAATCAATCATGATGCATAAATTCATTAATTTAGCATATTACGTAAATTATCAAATCTTACTATTCACTAAAAAATTAAAGTATTTCAGAAAATTAAAAAACCTTAACCATAATAATTTTTGGATTTTTAGAATTAAAAAATGGATTCCACGTTATCATAAAAATATTTATAAATATGTGAATGTTAGTTATTAAATAAAATCATTATTTACATGGAAAATAAAAAACATTTAAATTGTAACTGATTTGATAACACTTTTAAAAATAACTTCAGGTATCACAAAATCATACTAAATCACAGGAAAATTATATTTTTATTTAGGAATACATTTTATGAAAATGAATTTAATTTTAATTAAATTTTTTAATTTAAAATAGTAATTTATGATTTATTACTCATAAAATACAAATACATAATTATTAAATTTTCAAATATTCCCTCTCATTTATAATGTTGCTAAAATTTATTTATACTTTCATATGTGATGTTACTATTAATTTGGATATATTACTATTAAGAGAGATCATACTATTCTTCATAATTGTAATATTACTATTCATCAGGGTAATTTACCATTAACTAAAAATTATGTTTGTCCTGTCAAACTCTAAATATCTTACAGATCACAACAATTTATCTCGAATTTTTTAAATTCAAAACACATCTGTGGAAAAATTGTGTTTATCATATAGAATATAAAGGAAACATATTATTTAGTAGTTCATTTATGTGTGATATGTCATTGGGTTTCCTAATGTGATTTTATGGGACATAATTATTATAAGGTAATTTTCATGGATAAATCATTTGGTAATTTCATTATTCCCCCAATTTGAAATCTCACCCTCAATATTTCATTTAACAATAATAGGTGAGGGTACTTATCCTTCAACACCTCCACTGGTTCCCAATATTCTTCATCGTACTTATAGTTACTCCACAACACATTGATAAGGTGTAATTTTTTATTGCATAGAAACATTTAACTATGGTACATAATCTTTATTGGCTTCTCCTCATAAGAGTGATCATCTTCTAGTTATACCACCTATGATTATAGTATATGGGAGGGATCTAGTATGTATATCCTCAAATGTAATACATGGAATAAATCATGATCTTTATCCATTTTAGTAGAATTGCATGTAGATAGGACAAAACTACTATATGATCAAGAATATCATAGGTGCCAATGTAACCTGGGTTAGCTTCCCATTCATTCCAAACTAAACAACTCTCTTCCATGATGATATTCGATGGAAGTATTTTTCCCCAATGTCATACTCTATGTCCCTTTGATGGTTGTAAGTATAACCCTTTTTTCACTCTGATCAGCATTGATATGTTGCTGGATGGATTGAATATTTTCTACCAAATCTTGTACAATATCGGGTCCAAGTATCATTATTTCTCCAAATTCATTCAAATAGGTTGGAGTTCAAGATAGCTTTCCATACAGAGCATCAAATAGAGCCATCTGAATACAGTAGTGAAAGAAATTTTTGATTGATAACATAAGAAATGGGATATGATTATCCCATTTACCTTTGAATTCTAATCAGTAATCTCGTTGCATATCTTCAACCTTCTAAATATTCTTTTCTGATTGGAAAATAGTTTTTGGGGTGATAGACCGTGATGAAATTCAATTCATTACTCAAGGCATGCTGAAGACTCCTCCAAAATATAGATGTGATCCTAGGATCATGATCAAAGACAATAGATATTGTAACCCCATTTAGTATCACCACATCCTTCACATATATCATAGAAAGTAGTTCTTGAGAGAGATATTCTGAAATAGTGATAATTTCAGTAGTATTGGTGAGATGGTACACCACAACCCATATCGCTTTTTTTACTTGGATTTCTTCAGGGGACATGTGACAATGTCCATGGTGACATTCCACTATTTCCATATCGGTATATGAAATGGTTTCATCATTCCTCTTGACCTTTTTATCTCTGCATTATCTTACTAACATATCATGCCCAATGAGATATACTCCCCAATATTCTTCTTCATGTTATCCCACAATAATTTTTCCTACAGATCAAGGTTCATCATGTTCCTACTAGGATGGATATAGAATGTTGAGATTTGTGCATTGTCTAATAAATCATTAATTATCCTGATTGATTAAGGTACATAGGGACTTATTTCGAACTGAATTACACCATCATAATCAATATGGAACTATTACAGCTTTCCTTCCATTACTATAATCACCTTCATTTTCTATTATGTATGATCCCTTTCTACCACATTAATGTTCTCTAGGATAGAATGATGGGAAATAATTTGGGAACAGTATGATGTATTCCATACCATTATGATTTCCAAATCCATTCTTCTCATGTCCAAAAAGACAAATCCTTTCTCAGTCTGCAACATGGATATAGTAGTAGGTTCTTTTCTTCTAAGAGCTGCAGCTACCTTGTTTTCATTTTTAGTATTATAGAGAATATATGAATTTATTCTTTGATTCACTCTCACCATATATTTTGAATGATTATGGGGTCTTTTTTGTGTGAATATAGAATTTAGGCTATTTGTATAGCTATATATATCACCCTTCACGCCGAAGAGGTAATGCCGCTAGATTTTCAATGATAAAATCACAGTTTATTACTCTAGATCATGGGTAAGGAAGTTATGCTCACAGATCTTCAACCATCATGAGGTATAGGATATCAAATTTTTATTATATCATGATTAAAAAAACCAAAGTCATTCTTGGATGATTCACTATATATCACAAAAATATTTTCCACATTTTGGAAATGTCAGTACATGTGTATTATTAAGCCTTCTTTTTAGCTCGTTGATTAATTACTCACATTCTCCAATCTAAACATTCTTTACCCCGTTCCCCTATTAACATAGTCAGTGGGCTTGATAATAATGAGATATTTCTCAAAAATTATTTATAGAACCATTATTATCCTAGAAAATTATGGATTTTGATGACACTAAAATGTCTAGGACATGCCTTAATTGCCATGGTTTTTGAAGGGTCTATGGAAATATCCTCACTTGTGATCACATGTATCAAGATTTTTACTTGCTCTATCATTATGTCAAACTTCATAAATTTGGAATAAAACTTATCCTTTCTTAATTTCTCCAAGACATGTATTTGATGTTCTTCATAATCATCCTCTCTCTTTGAGTAGATGATATTTTAATTAATTAAAAGTAAAAATATTTGTTGAGGTAATGTGTAAAGACTTTATTCATAAAATACTTGAAGATTGTAGGTGAATTATAATGTATAAAGGAATCACCAAAAAAATATAGTTCCATACCATGTACGGAAGGTAGTCTTCTAAATATATTCCTTCTTCACCATTATCTAATCATATCTAGAATAGATATCCACTTTTGAGAAGTACCGATCACCTAAAAATTGATGTAAAATGTCGTTAATCCAGGGAAGAGGATACTTGTTCATTATGGTTATATTTCTGAGTTCTCGATAATCAACACAAAATTGCAATGATCCATCATTATTCTTAGAAAAGTGTATTGGTGCACCCCAAGGTGATTCATTATGGTGTATGAACCCTTTTCAAAAATACTCTTGAATTTTCTTATTTAACTCCTACAGTTTGATAGGAGCCATCCTATAGGGACACATTGAGATAGGATTATCTCCACATGGAGTTCTATTGAGAAAACTACCAAATTATCTGAGGGTAATTCATGTAACTCTTCAAGAAATACCCCCATGTTATCACTCGTGATGGTACATTTCAATATGTGGATAACTTGTTTGACACAACCATTTTTGAGAGGTATGCTGCTTTATAGGGAATCAACACTGACACCGTTTAAGAATTATTTAAAGGAGATTATTGATCTTATTTCAATTTTTTAGGGGAGAATGGGATAGTTATTAATATGAAATGATATTTTCTATTCCAGAAAGTTTATATGAGATCTAAAAAAAGACATCTAATCCACCCTAGTATAGCATCAAAATCCACCAAGTGAAGTATCATGAGATTTTCCGAATGAATCTTCCCACATACAGTAATAGGTGAAGTGTCTAACACATGGGTTTCAATGATTTAAATTCAATATGTTTTTATGGATATCCCTATATAATGTGTGTGATGATTTTATTCAATATTTATTTAAAAAACACGTGAGATATAAAGGAATGCATTGAAACTGATTCAAATAAGAGTTTTTTCATTATTGAGTGAATATGAAGTGTACCTTGTAGAACATCATTATTTTAATCCTCATAAATAGTAGTGATAGAATAATCCTGACCTTGGACTTTTGGATTTTCTGGCTGATTATGATTATTATAGTTGAGGACTTGGGGTTTAGAGCACTGGCTTGCATAATGGACTTTATTGTTACAGTTGTAGCATTGGTCCATGGGTGGTACTTTCCATTCCTTCACCCCATTGTCATACATTTTCATGTCTTTTCAAAATTAATTAGAATCTAATCCTTCTATATAAACCTAAGAGAATTTACCCACCCCATTGAGACACTTCCAATGATGCTTCTTCCCAAAAAAATTGAATTCATTGGGGTTGAGTTTTCCTTCCAAAATTCTCATGACATCCCCAGTCTTGAAACTCCATATTAATTTTATTATCAACTTATTCGTGAGACCATTATCCAAAATCAATATATAAATTTAGAGAACATAAAAAAACATCTTCATTACTCCCAATGTCTCTAATTTCGAGAGCATTTCTATGGAGTGGATTAAACCACTAAAGAATCTATCAATTTTTCAATCATTGTTGATTAAAAATCATAAGCATACCGCCCAATCCATGTGAAAATTTCTTTGAAGTATGTGATAGATTCTCCTTTATTTTTCTTTAGCTCTATGTATTCTCTATAAATAGATAGTAGTACATGTTATGAAACATTATGTTAATGTCTTCCCACTCCATATCTTCAATTTCACACATGAGCTTCGTGTTTATAATAGAAACGCACCATAGGTTGGACTCTCCACCTAGAAAAAAATATCCAGAGTCACCTTATCAATGTAAAAATAATATATCATAGAAACGACCTTCTACATTAATTTTACCAACTATTCCAAAACTAGTGGATTATATGATCCATTAAATGTCGTCGGTAATTGTTAAATAACATACACGATAACTAGTTGCTCCCAATTAGGAGAATTATAGCGTTACACACTATTCAGGTTATTGTTCGCAACACAAGATCGATGGGTAAGTATCACCATGAAATTTTGACCTCCACCTCTCAATGCATTGGGGTTTTCATTTGAGCAATCACTGCAATGTTCGTCCCCTGGTTTTTTGTGATGATTTCTCAGGGTTCCCACCATTTTCAAAAATATAAAATTATTGAACAAAATATAAGTCAACAAGTCATGGATATATAATTTATTCCTTTGTGAAATTAAGTCTAAATTAAAATTATGTGGGATCCCTATGTTTAGTAGTGCATATTGTGTTCTTACATATACATAGTCTCATAATAAATGTTTTCACTATGATTCTCTAATCCAAATTATCAGATTAACATAACCGTCCATTGATACCAACTATAGCAACCCTGTTTTTCAAGCATTACTATTACATAATTTTAATGATAAAAAAGACAAAATCATTACACAAAGAGGATCTCAAAGATCAGTTTCCTTCGAAAACATGTACCATAAATGAATTTTACATAATAATCATAAATATGTATTTAATTCATTCTTCCATGGATTCTTAATGGTACTTGATTTCTCCATAGTTAAAGAAGTCACATGAGGATATTAATAAAAAATGAGAGAGCTAAAAGCCCAGTAATAGGATAGATAATAACCACAAACAATATATCATGAGTGGGAATCATAATTATAATCATTACATAGGCATTGGTTTGTTGTCATGATATAAAGCATTAAGACAAGGATTGGAATATAGCTATTCGTAAATAAGAAACATCATGTCTTAGTGGTCAACTACCACACATAGTTGTGATAAAAAAATTGCCTCATGTCCTTGAATATTTCAATTTAATCATGAAGTTCCTAACATTACTAAATTCGTTTTATTGGTATATAATTATAAGAACACTCATCACATCAAAACAATTACATTTCACAATATAATTCGAGTCGCACCCATCATATCACAACATTTACATTATCATGCATTCCATATAGAACATATATTCAACATGATCATATAATAAGGCATGTAAATGAATGGGTTTTAGTTCATATTCATAAATTCATAAAATTGGGGTTCCCAATTTTGTATTCAATTATATAAATGATATATGAATCATCAACCTTGAGTGAAGGAAAAAATCATGAGAAATAAAAGGTTTATTTTTTTAATGAAGAGTGCTATTAGAAAACAATATGTTTGTAATAAACTCAAGTAGAAACCATTTATATACTAGAAAAGGTATTACAAATAGGAATAATATTTTTTAATATTATCCATACTTAAATTTGAGTCAAAGAGAGATAACCCAAAGAATGAGAGTTAGGTTCAAGAATTCTACTTAACTTTTGTCCCAATTCTTCTATAATTTTAATAACTTTTATAATCACATTAGATTCATTAATTCACAATTAAATTACCATATATAGATTTATGTGATTAATTATAGTGTTAATATTTTGTTTTATGGCACATTGGATATGTTATAGAGTTTAATTTAATCATTTGGAAACCTTAATCTTCATGGATTCCATTATCAGTTCACTTTGTATATATGAATATATGTTCATTTAAAAGGAGTATGAATATCCAAAAATTTTATTATAAGTTATTAATGATATTACAGATTTATAAATCATCTTAAAATGTATTTTATTATATAAAATTAGGATGATTCATTATATAAATGTTAATGATGATCATTTTAGGTTAATTTTGTCAGTTTTTCAAACACAATGAACTTGTTTTGTTTCATCATTTTGAATTATGATTATACATTATTTATATAACATAAAAAGGTTTATAAAATAATATTTAAAATATTTTTGAAAAATTTAATTGTGTTGTTTAAAACCATGAATATGTTTATTGAAAATGAACGTGTATTGCCCACAATGTTAGTTAATTGACACATCAAAGGCGACAATATCATTTTTAAGATGAAAGAGATACAGGGAGAAGATTAATTTTGTATATTCCATTAAAATGATAAAATTAAAGAATTTTTATTTTATTAGAGTTATAAATCAATTTTCATTAATTTAGGTGAGGAAATAAAATGAAAGGAAATTGAAATTTGAATTGAAGTCAAAATAAAAGAGAGAGGATTTAACTCTTGAATTCCCATCATGAGATCCTCCTCAATGAACATTGGATAGGTATTTTTATGGGAAAAATATAACATGGAAGTAAGGGAGACATTATGGAAGATTATTGGGAAAAATATAGGGTTGTGTTAGTTCTTGAGAGGTGTGAAAAGAAGATGGCGTGAGGGGTGGTATTTATAGTTGAGGAGAGGGGTGTTTTCTTATTATTTTAACAATTATTTTATTATTTTGCGAATTAAAAGACATATTGATGTTTCATGTAAATAAAAACAGTAATTAGTTCATTTTAGTTCTTTCCGATTGCTATCTACACCATCCATGACTCAACAATGATGCATAAATTCATTTATTTAGCATATTTCTTATATGGTCAAATATCATTATTCACCAAAAAATAATGTATTTTAGAATAATATTAAAAACTCAACAGGAATATTTTTTTCAATTTTTAGAATTTATAAATGGACTACATTTTATCAAAATAATATTCTAAATATGTTAAATTTAATTTTTAAATAAAATCATCATTTATTTAGAAAATAAAAAATTTAAAATTATAAAAAAGTTTATAACAATTTGAAAAATTATTTATCTCCTCATACAAATAATACTAAAATAATTTGAAAAAAATATATTTATTTAGGAATTAAATTTATAAAAGTTAAATTTAATTTAAAAATAATAATATTTAAAAATTTTAATTAAATATTTACTACATAAAAAATACCTAACCATAATAATTAATTTTTAAAATATTCCCTCTCATTTATACGGTTCCTATATTATATTTATAATTTCATGGGTGAGGTTAATATTAATTTGGATAGATTACTATTCGTAAGGGTCATATTACTATTGATAAGGCTAACATTACTATTCATAAGGTTATATAATCACTGAGTAAAAATTATGTTTATCCTTTTAGACTCTAAATAACATAATTACCGCAATTATGTATGTCATATTTTCAAAATTAAAAAACTGATGGGAAACAAATGTTTAACAGCTAGGTTGTAAAGAACATAAAGTGTTTAGTGTTTCATTTAAGCCTGATGTGGCATTATGATTTTTAATGTGATTTTATGTGGCAAAATTATTAAAATGGAATTTCAATTTTAAAAAATTATGTCATTACATCATTGATACTAAATGGTTTATTTAAAATAAAACATATTATAAAGGGGAGGTTTCAAGAAATAATAATATTCTAGTATAAAAAGTAACATGGAAATGGTAGGAATTAAATTTGATAAAGCAATTACATAACTGAAAAACATGAATAAATTATAAATTTCCATAAAAGTTTTAACCAATATAAGTATAAAATTTAATAAATATATTTCAATTCAATAATTGAAATTTTTCATCGATCATAAGAAATTTGTATTAAAACAATATAGTTTTATTGTTGATCATGAAGGATGACATACTCAAAAACGCAAGAGACATCTACATTTATTATGGATGGGATTATAATTTTGGTAATCCATGAAAACAGTTTCTAAAAAGGAGTTCATTTTTAATAAAAAAGGGAGTTACATCAACTTATAAATCAATAGTACTTTAGAAAAATTAAAAAAATTCTTGGGTTTTATAATACCCTAATGTGGCCTGTTAAAATAAAACAAATTATTCAAAAACACCATTATCATTATTCATATGGATGAAATAATTTTTTATAATAATTATATGTAAAATTTCCTGGTTTTATCCCTCAATTAATGATTAAAATTTTTATTTAAAATCTCGTAGAATTGATTTTTTATCATTGGAATTACATGTAATTCAAAATAACCATTAGATTTTCTTATCATAATAAAATATCCTCAGGATTTGGTAAAACATTTTGGTAGTAGAAATCAATGTATGTTTCTAATCTCATACTTTTCAAAAAAAATTTGATTGTTGATTAATGAAATTCGAATTTGATAGTCTAAATATATGATTTAGTGGAAATAATCACTATATTTAACATAAATAAATTATTTAAAATTTTATATTTTATTTTATATATATTGGTAATGTTATCCCCTATAAATGATCATTGTGAAAGAATTAAAAAATTAAATTTCAAACCCTAAGAAATTCCATTTAGGATAATGTATATTTTTTTTACCTATGAGGATAAAATAGATATATAAATGATAAAAAAACATTATATATAAAAAAGAAAAATAAGTACAATATTATCATAGTTTGAATATAATAATAAAAATATTTTTTTAAAGTAAAACTTTATATTGGTGATTGAGAAAAGTATTTGTAGAGGACCTAACCATATTTTGAAACATAAATATAATGATGAAATAAGAAGGAAATGATTTTTTTTAGATTTCCATAAAAAATTAAATATATATATATAATCTAAATTAAATATATTTTATTTTATAATTAATCATTTAATAATGGTGAGGTGTTTTGAATTCTTTTTGAATTCTCAAAAGTGAAAATAATGATCAAACTAAAGTATATTATGATATGATTTTACACCAGGGTTTGGATACTTTCTACATTATATGTTGGGGTTGTTTAAGAAGAATTTATTAGCTATTTATTACACCATTAAATGAAACAAAATTTTGGTTTATCACAAGGTTCTATCACAAGGATGAAAAATAAGAATACGGAGGAAAATACTATATAAATTATGACATCGTTGTATATATATTTTTTTAATTTCATAATTAAAACGATATGTAAATTAATATTAAACATTTTTAGATTATTATTTTTAAATAAAATATAAATATCGGTTTTATTTTGATTATATTTTCATGATCCAACTAGTGTCAAACATAAATTAGTCACTCGAGTCGGCCCATAATAAGGCCCGAGAGGCAATCCCGATCCTCTCGGGCTGGATACTAATACTGGGAATCAAATAAAACCATGTTGGGAATGATTTATCCCATTAAATATAGATAAATAAACAAGAATAAAATAAAACAATATCATAGGTGGATAATAAATATATCTATATGGATAAAAATACAACCGAGGGACCTAGTCGTTCCACACAAATCATAGAACCACACTCGCTCTGAGAGTGATCCAAAACTATAAGTTCCTGAAACTAAAGAATATAAAGTATGTTATAGAATAGATATGGTCAGTGGAGGTTCTAAAATAAGAACTAAAACCTATTATATACACTTAAAAATAAAAAAATGAATTGCTAGTTTGAAATACATATATTTAAAATATGGTTTCAATATCATTTTAAAATACTTAGGAAATTAATAATTTCAAAAGAAACATGTATCTCTATTTATCTATAATGGTTTGAAAAAAAATTACTTATAATAAAACATTTTACAAAGGATAAATATATGCTGAAAGAAACACCCTATTGAAAAACAAGAAGTTGAAGGCATTTTACAAGTAAATATGTACTAATATAAGAACGACCTTTGGAATCATACTTATTATTATGTTAATAATATAACATAACAAGGGGATGTAGAATAAATTTTAAAAATTTATCATGGGATACATGTAGACACCAAATGAAGATACCATAGACATACTCAGTTCCAAATCCATTTATATACCTATCAATGTTGTCCAATGTCAATAACCAACCAAGGTACTCTCAACTAGCCTATCTATTGGGACAACCCACAAGGATAATCAATGTGGATATATTATTTCTAATAAAAACATAATATCAAGTATATATCGACTGTAAATATGACTAATATGATCCGATAACTATAGAAAATGTGGTAGGTGAGTATTTAATCATGAATATAACATCTCAATCATGAAAATACCACCATACATGCTACAAACCACCATTCAACACCATAGATGATATTTCCCTCTAGAATGGAGAGAATCTCTATAGTTTCCACCATTAAACGAAATAACTCAAAGGTATCAATCAAAACTCATAATTTGGAATCAATCTTTTACCATTTTAAAAAATGTTTGGGGCCCTTTGAAAAAATGATCTTTTCATTTAAGTTTTATTGAAAACATGATGAAAGGCCCAAACGAATTTGGAAATTTCCAAATCACCGAGTATAAATCATTTAAAAACCCATAAAAGCACTCAAGATTCCTAGAATATCATAACCATTAGGGAAAGATGTTATAATAAGAAAACAAATATAGTGAAATAGGAGAAAAGTGTTTATAATCATGGAATAACCAATTGAATTCAATATAAAATTTTCATTTAATTTAATAGATTTATAATATAATGTATAAACATAATAAAATAAAAAAGAAATTATATTGTTCAATTTAATGTCTTGGAAATAGGTTGAACAATATAAAAACATACTACTCTTGATGAAGGATGTGCTAATATACTATTTTTATTTAAACACACATACATTTATACACACATATAAACAAACACACACACACCCAGTAAATATATAGACCTTCCCTTATCAATCATATAAGAATTACATAGATGATATATATATATATATGTCTTGCACATGCACATTAATATAGGTCACACTCATGAATAATGGTCCAAAATTGACAAATGAAAAATACTAGATGTTAAAAATTCAGAAAAACATAAATTAAAATCATCCAAATATGAAAAGAGTGGGGATGCTTACCTGAAAACAAAGTTGAACCCATTCACTTTTTTAGACATGGAAATAATCAACCCTAACTGACCCCCAATATCCCTTAACTAAGAATCAATAAAATAAAATACCCAAAAAAATTAGGGTCTATTTTGGTCATGAACACTACAATAGAGGGATTAGAAACCAATAAATACATGATAAATAAAGGATGAAGTGAATAAGATAAGCTTACTATAGTTGATCGACCCCATGATTAGTGAGAAAACGATCTTCTAGGGGAAGATGGGAGGAGGTGGTGGTGCACATGGAGAGGAACTATGGGTGGCCAGTTGAGCAAGAGAGGTAATGGGGTGAAGGACTACTTGAGAATAGCCCCCTTTGAGGGGTTAAATGGTAATGACAATAACAAAAAAATACCAAAACAAAAAAACAATAATAACAAAAACAATAACAATAATAATAATATTATTATTATTATTTCAATAACATTTTTTATGTCTGGAAACCATGCATGGTTTGTTCACAAGGTTGTCCAAACCATTCACTAACCATGTTCCTCTGGTAGAGGCCTTGTACACATTATAGTGTAAGTCACATGGTTTTCTAAACCATTCATCTGACATTAGATTTAGGTATATCATAATTTAAGATACACCCTCATGGTCTGCACATGAAATCTACCAATAATTATCCAATAGTTGACCTTTTATAGAAAAACCCTTATTTTATATTTTAAAATAAGAATGATTTAATCGTCAAAAATAAACAAAAAACAATTAAACAATTAAATTTAATTAATAATATAGGGTATGTGTGAGACAATTCTCTCCACCATGAAACTTTTTGTCCCTAGAATATCCAACTATTTAGTTGGTTATGAAACTAGATGAAATAAAAACACTACATGATATGATGTTTTTGAAAGATAAACACCAAGATCTAATACTCTCCCATTTTGAAACTATCACTTCAAAAGGACACTTGAGAAGTTATCACTAAAGAAACAAACCCATATTAGAAGAGATAAATCAATCGAATCCCAAGAACTGATGCCACTTGATTATGATTCAATGAAGAATCTAGAATCATCAAACACATCCTTAACCTGGAACACCCTGAACCCAATCATAGAAACCATCGATCCTTATTTGGGATCTCCTTGAACATTCATCACACAACCCAATATAATGTCCAACCAATTACCATGATCGGGATTGGGTAGGTAAGATATGATGAATTTCATTATAAAAAATGATTTGAAGACTGAGCTCACCGTGAACATGGGTTGTGGTGGTCTCCCAACCATTTTAGAATTCAATGTGTCATTAGTTTTCTCAATCCTAAAAAATCTCCCAAAAGATGTGGCACAAGGAAATAAATATATCCATCTAGAACATAAGACTCAATATTACTTCATAAATGATACTTCCATTGAAACATGAATTTATAAATTTGGATGAAAGGACATAACCATCCCAAGAATAACCCCAAATCCGAAATGAGAAACAAAATTGTAACTTTCTAGATGTAATGAAACCTCGATACCAATAATGGGATTGACGAAAAATGACAACCCCAATATCTCATTTTATCATCACAAGGAACACTCATCTGGCTCCACAGATAACAAGAAGAAGATTCAAAGTCGGTATCTAACCTATTTAAGGATGAAGTAATAGTATAGGGATAACTAGATCATGATTCATAATTCCCTGAGAAATAACATCTCCAAATATTCACAACTAGAATCCATATAAAATCAAAATATGGCCAACCATTCATGATTTCACATCGACAATGCCCAACCACTGAAAATTCAAGAATATGGCCACTAAAGTCATCAAAACTAATATTTCCAAATGATATAAAACCATATCATGGGAAATATTTAGATTCCACAACTCTAACATCTGAGAAAACATTTTGGATGAATCTCCACTACACCTGTATTCTCATATATTGTATGAAATTATACACTCTGATGTCAATTTATTGAGGATAGGTTTCATGTAGCATCTTATATTCCACATATAATAAATAAAAATGTTTAGATGAGACGTCCTATTATAATAGGGATACATAAAAAACCCTCATAGGTGACCAAAATAGCCATTACAAACAATGAATATTGTTATAATCCAACAACTAATAAGATATTTTTTGGGTTTTCTATTAACAAAGGTGGAAGGAAAACAAAGAGGACTTGAGTATATTCCAAATTTAGGAATGACACCAACTCCACAAAACTATTTAGAGACTCATTTGATGGATCATGGGAATACCCCAAAAAACATATTAATAACTCTTTAAAATACTCCAACCACTTTAATTCTGAAATTCTAAAACCAGTGAATGATGAACAATAAAAATTCTCAAAACCTACCAAGACTTATAAAACAGAGGATAAATCCTCATAAAACAACAATCCAATAAATTGTTGAGACTCATCTAGAGAATATAATAAAAAAAACAATTAAAAAATCAAAAAGATGAATTAGAAGAAAAAAATATATTTCCCAATCAAAAATAAAGAATCTTTTTTCAAAATACCATTCCAACCAAATTTTCATCATTTAAAAACTAATTTCAAATGAAATTGGTCTCCAAAATAAAAAGGATAAGACCAAATACCTACTAAAATTAAAGACCATTGAAATTAAACCCCCTATAAAATAATTTTTAGAGAAGTAAAATTACCATAAAAACCAAACACCTATATATGTTAATCAATGAAACATCACATACATACAACTTTTTTCTAGTCTAAAAACTCAACCACCCATACTAATAACCATGCATTATGTAAATAAATAATTGCAAACACACACACAGATATATATATATATATATAAATGATTATTCATAGTAATAAAAACGGTCAAGACATGACATTTTCATTTACAAAACAAAACAACCATCCCAGATTTCTAATTTAAAACTAATTTTTTCAAAGGTAGTTATCTCTATTAATGCCACAATTCTCAAAATTTCCAAGAAACAAAAGTTTCACAAATGACAAAAAAATCTCCTGAATAACGAACTATTTTCCAAAAAAAATTAGAATCCATTTTTATAAAATCGTTGAGATATCCCAAAAAAATATCAAAACCATATCAGTTATCGAAATAACCCATTTCATCTTCAAAAAACCCATGGATTTCATTTTGAAAATAAAATTCCAATTAAACATTTTCTATTTTTAAGGAAAAATGGAATCAACCTAAATCCAACTCAATACACTACTAAAAAACAAATGGAAACCCAGTCACTCAACCTATAAAATTCCTAAAAACATAGAAGCACATGAGATACACAATGAATAGTAACACGGTTCAGTAAGATTTGGGCCAATCATGTGATTGCATTGGAGTTAAAAATTTGTATTTTCATGTTCTATAAATGGGTTCCCAAACCATTCATATCCAAAATTCACCATCTATGTCCCTCTAATAATGTAGTCCAACCTTTGGAGTTTCCAAAAAAATACAGAAAATATATCATGACCAACCACAACCTATGAAATAAAAAACTAGGAACACCCTAGAAATTCAAGAATTCTTCTGAATAGGTGTAGATAAAAGCAGACAATAAAATAACCACTCAAATATTGAAAATATATGTACCAAAAAATGAAAATCCTTAAATAATAAGGCTAATTTCCTGTGACACAATTTTTCACAAACCAACCCATGTCATCCTCAAACCAATCACCTAAATAATCCCACAACGAATCCCAATAGGTGTTCATAATCCTACTAGGATGAAAACTATGGCCTAAAATTAGCTACATGTTTTTAAATGATTTATCCCAAAAAATATATAAATAACATTAAATTAAAAAAACATTCATAGAAAAAAAGAAATTAAACTAAATGGATAAACATACCACCATTTGACCTAATGAATCACAAAAATCACAGAACCACACTTGATATGAAGAAGATAATAATGGTTTTACCATCTAGATTATCAATAGGGATTCCAAATAAGTACCACACCATACAACATACCGTTGAAATTATATCCTATTGATACTTCCTTTAAATATATATATTTAAAATATTATTTTCACTTTCATTAAAAACTACTAATAAGATATCAATTTCAAAACAACTATTTTCCTGTATTTTTCAAAAAAAATTCCAATTAAATAATATTTTTAAAATACATATTTTTTTAAAGGAGAATCATGAAATGAATTATATTATAAAATGAAAAACATGTAGTTGAAATCATAGAAGAAATAAATAATTGCTGATATATGAACTAAATTTGGAAACAAAAAATATAGAATGATTTTATTAAAATAAATAAATAAATATTGTAAGTGGAATACATTTAAAACAACTAAAATTAGATATACCTAAAATCCATGTGAGGAGTCCCAAAACATAATCGTTTTAGAATATATCTATTACCCTATCAATGTAGTCCATATTCAATTACCCATAAAACTACTCTCAACTAGCCTCATCGGTGTCACAAACCACTTGAATACTCTATTGGGATCTATTCTATCTAATATGAACTAAATAAAATCCATTCCATAACTCTGCCATTGTTTTGTAGGATCTCATGGAAATAGAAAACAATTTATGTAAGAAAACAATCATGAGTACAAATTCTCAATCATGAAAATCACACCATACATTCTAAGGACCACATCCCAACATCATCCATGATAATTCTCCCATCAATGGAGAGTATGAATTGAGGATCCCCTCTTCTTGAAACAACTCAATAGGTAATAAATGTGCCTTATAATTTCAAATCAATTTTTTACCTTTTGAAAACGTATTTGGAGGTCTGTGGTAAAATAATCATGTCATTAAACTTTTATTGAAAACATGAAAAAAACATGTTTAGATATTTTAAAATCTCCCATTATAAATCATTTGAAAAACCAACAGCCTATAAAGATTACTAGAATATGAATACAATATTGGAAACATGTTTTATTAATAAAAACATGTATTCATCATGCGAAAAGAATTTAGAATCATAGAATATTCATATACATTATACATATATTTTCTAAATATAGTATATTTCTTATATATTGAAAACACTCAATAAATAACAAAAAAAAAATTTTCAGTATAATGACTCGAATATATTGTCAAATACCTCAAATAATGCTTCTTTTGATGTTGGTTGACTGAATCCACTCATTTCACTTACTCACACATGATTTTATACATATATAGGAAAATATCCCTAGATGAAAGGTAGATATTACCTTATCCATGGTGGAATATAAACCATGATGGTATATATATATATACCTTACCAATGAATATGTGTGCAGGTCTACATCATGTGTGGTGGTCTAAAATTTAGTAACAAAAAATTACAAAAATTCAACGGTCAACAAAACCCGAAATTAAAATTGACCAATGATGATGATATGAAGTAACCTTAAGAAAAATTGAAGAAAACCCACTTCATTCCTGGACGTAGAATTTTTTTTTTCCAAAATTAGTCCCATCCACCCATAGAACAATGAATCAAGAAATAAATTTACCAAAATAAGGGAACGGTATGTATAGGTCACACACACTTCAATGAAGGGGAGAGAAACTAAAAATAAAATGGTTGGAAAAGAAGAGGAAGTGAAGAGAAGCCTACTAGTGTTGATCACAACCAAGATCAGTGATGATAACCGATAGCAGTAGATGGCGGTAAGAGGTGTTTGTGCACATGAAGAGTCACATATGGTGGATGATCGATAGAGATAGGGGTGGGGTGAGGGATTGAGTGATAACAACACTTTAGGTGTTAAATACAATACTAATTAAAATAACAATAATATTAAGAGTATTATTATTATTTTGTAAACAATATATTTTTATGAATGGAAACTGTACACAGTTTGGCCATAAGGTTGGCCAAATTCTATTCCAACCATGCACCTCTAATGGAGTTCCTGGAAACCTCACATTGGAAACCACGCGGTTTTCAAAACTATGCTCTAGTTTTTTTATTTTTCTCTTTCAAAATTACAGACACACGTGCATGGTCTTCACAAAGATTATACTAACCATGCCCTTATGCTGGAAACCACCAAAATTCAATATTTAATATCAATTCGACTAAAAAATAAACAAAAAATGAAATATATTTAAAATATTAATTATAATTTGTATGTTAGTGTCAGGGTGTGAAAGTATTGTTGGTCCTGACCCTGAATATTTTTCAACGAATAAAGTTTATAGTGATTACTAGCCATAGGGATGTAAACCATGTCATTATTCAACATTACAATAATAATGAGTAGAATCCATATCATGGTTTTTATTATAATTAATTGAAAAAAGAATGTTCTCCTAGGTTTCAATATGAAAATATATGTTTTTAAAATTGAGGTCATTAAAGATAACAAATAAAAAAAATATTTTGGTGTTTAAAATATATGTAATTAATAAAAAGGGAATTTATATGGGAGGTAATATTTGAGAAACTATTTATTTCAAAGTGAAATCACTCAAAAAATAAACAGTGACACTTTTTGGGTAGCCACGTCATTGTTCGGTGGATTTTTGTATGTTTTTGAGATATGAAGGTATATTAGAAGCAGAAATATATAGAATCCTTTGGGAATATACTCTCCCTTTTTCTAAGGAATTAATGGAATAATATAAATTGTATTAATTTATGGGTTGGATATTTTATCTTTTATGATAATTCGAATGTATTTTAAATTTGATTGTTTTAATAAAAGATTAAAATGAGTGGTATATTGGATAGTAAGTGCATTTCAATGAATAATATTTTTAAAATATTAGAAAAAATCAATCTCATTGAAATATTCAAACAAATTATAAAAATATAGACTATATTACCTTCACAAAAACGATAGTGCTTATTATCAAACTAATTAGGGTTCATCATTTTCTATTTTTAATCATAAGAATAAATTTTATAAACATTATTGACAATGATTCATCTTAATTTAAGAGATAGTTGAGAACTAAATTTATGAATTTTTTTAATAAAAAAAATAATGTGTCTACTTTTAATTTATTATAAACTAATTTCATGGTGATTATTTTACATTAAAAACCACTATTTCATAATCCATGGATATTGACTAGTGGGGGCGAATGATATAAAATGTCATTATTTCATGTGAATTTATTTCATTCTTATTTAGTGAAAATGATATGTTTCTTCCAATTAATCTATTAATAAGATTGTTTTCTGAGATACATATTTTATTGGAATACATTTATTCTCTCCCTCACCTCATATTATTCGATTATGGGGCTAACAACCACTAACAAATTTATTTTTGGGAAATATAATTGTTTTGAAGCCGGGGTTCATTTTATAAGTTGTTTTCTTTCTTCATTTTATATGGAATTTCTCATTAAACACAGGGGGGATTCAACTATTCATTGGTTACAAAAATTGAATTACAATATTTGGATTAAAAATAAATAAATTCAACTGGTAGAGCATCAAAAAATAAATTTACATGAAATTAATGTTCTGAAATTATTCACAAGCATTCTGAAAAATGTTTAAGAAAATATATGAATTTTAAATATAGTTTATAAATGATTAAAATGAATTCCTTTGGAACAAATATGATGATTTGGATATCAATAATTCATGGAAATTGATCAAAATAATTGGATTAAAATGAAATAAATTCAAGTGGTGGAGCTTCACCAATAAATTTTCCATGATATAATGTTATGAAATTACTTAGAGACTATCTGAAAAAAAAAATTATAACTTATATGAATTTTAATAATAGTTTATAGATGCTAAAAATTAATTCTTTTGGGTCAAATATGATGATTTAAGTTTGTTACTATCTAAATTTTTAGACTGTCTATTTTATCGGGAATATTTTATTATGGTTGATATGCTTAAACTTTTAGAAGCACTTGAATGTTTTAATATATTATGCATATATTGAAATGGTTATACCCACACAAAAATCCAAAAAAATAAAATTATTTATAAAAAGGATATAGAAAAGAATGTTTTTATGACTACTAATGAATTCCTATTCCATATGAGATTTTGGATTACAAAGAAGATCCTACAGAAAATTAATGGACTAAGGAAAAAATTAATGAATCCTAAAGTTAACAATATTTAGAAATATCCATGGGTGAATGAATTTAATTATGTGGTTTCATTCATTCCATCAAATATGTAATTCGAAAATATAATTTTAAATGACTGATTCAACTTATATTATTTCAATGTATAAATTTTTTTAATACTTCAACAAATGGTCTAATGAAGAATTAATATATAGAATATAATTATCCCTTAATAATGATATTCTATAAAAACATTAAAGGAAAGAGTAATACCAATTAAATATTCTTCAATAATTCAAAATTTATTTTATAATTATGGGATGAATCAATAGAATAGAAATGTTCTTAGATTGAGGACTGAACCGAACTCCATAAGGAAGTATTTATGGATGTCATTGAAAGTCAATAGAGTGAGGAAAAAAGTGATGTTGAAGAATCTAAATTTGGGGGGTAATTTTGACCACAATGTTTATATGAACTCTTCATTGAAGGATATAGATATTTTTATAAAAAAGTAAATCTAATATATTGTTATGTGAATATAAAATCAACATGAAAAATAAATAATAGAATAAGCCGTGAGTATAAGTTAGAGATCAAAGTTCTCAAATATTATAAGTTTTAGAAAATAGGTAAGGTTTTTTATATTATGATATAATATTAAGAGTATATATTAATAACCAATGATTTGAAAATAGTTTCTAATATATGGTTACAGATATTTAATATCATTAAGGATTGGACTTTTAAATTATTTTAAAGACGAATTGTCATCAAATAAATAATCCCTAAATCATGTATATATCTTACATTAGTGGGTAAAATCTATAAGTAATCCTAGATATTCCACATATAATTTCATGGTTTGTATCAAGAAATGATAAAATTATATTTAAGTGATGTTAGGATTTGGACTTCTACACATAGAATATCTCATCATAGTTAATTCATGGAATCACAGTACAAAAAAACTGAATAATAATATCACCGTGTGACCCAAAATTGTATTAGTCCACCAATAAAGACAAATGAAAAGAATCCTTAAGTTAGTTGAGATGGTGGGGAAAACACAAAATATTTGTTCAATAGGGAATAATTATTTTATAGATGAATGTTGTAACACCCCAGGTAAATATAGAATATGACATTTTCAGATTTATCCATATTTGTGAATAAAATATTAATATTACTTTAATGGGGACTCTATGCTCGATGGCGTACCCAGTACGCAACAACGGGTTTCTTGGGAATCTTACATTGCACTCTAATAATAAAATAATATTATTTTAAATGGTATTTAATGCCTAGCCATTGTAACGGTGGGAAAGAACATAACTAACTAAAAATTGATTATATATGTTTGTCAAATATTTTTACTCTTTACAATAAATGTTATAGGATTCAAAATGCGAATGATTCCAATTTTAAGCATAAACATTCAAATATTCTTTAAAAAGTTGATTAAGAGCCTTTTGATGGAGAACCTCTTTTAAATCCACTTTTTGAAAATTTTATGTGTTATATTTGAAAAAATAAAATTCTTCTTTAGAATCAGGACATCAAAATTTACTTTGTGTAAATTTTTGTTATTTTTCCGATAAAGTTCATTTTTTTAATGAATAGTGAAAACTGTTGTATTTTAATTCAAAACCTCTTTTTAATCTAATTTATTTATTTGATTAAATTATCTTTTGAATTGGTTTTAATGATAAATTAGAATATATATTTACCATTTAACCCAATAATGGTCGTTGGAATTAATTTCACTTTGAAATTGGACTTAAACTAGTGTCAATTGTTTGATATGTATTGTTTCATAAAAACACGCTATTTGTCATGACAGCGGGAATTAATTATTAAATTAATTATTGTAACTTATATGATTTTAATTTTATATAATAGACATCATTTTTGAATTCGGAATATAAAATATAGCTTAGGGTGATGTTTTGCTATTTTTTTTAAAAAACTTCAATTTTTGATGAATAGTGAAACCACTAAGTGGTACTTAAAAAACTGATTTTTCGTTTAAATGAAACTTTACCACTTCTTTGTTTTGAATTTCAAAAATCCGACATACATGGTTGTCATTATGAATTGAAATGTGGTTTAATGGGATTAAAATAATTTTTTGGAGAATAGTAACTTTTATGTTTTTAATGGCGATTAGAGGTAATTAGTGTAATTTAAGGTAAAAATAATGTTTTAATAATATGAAATGAACATGACTAATGTCCTAACCTTATTTGATGTGTCATTTCCAACCAAAAAAATCCATGTGTCAACTTTGGGACCCCATGGAGCCACTTTTGTTGGAAAATTACATTAATACCTTTTTATTTAAAGTTAAAATTAAAATGTGACAAACATGTGTTGTTTTACTAAAACAATTCTTACATGGGTTTATATAAGTCATATTTTTGACTATAAATATTAATTAGAAATATAATAAGATTTCCTACATCATGATATTTTTCTAATAATTTTTAGACATTAAATAAATTAATTTATTTATGACACCGTGATGATACAGTGATTACCTCATAAATGAACGATTTAAATAAAATGAAAAGATAATGTAAAATATAAGACCTAAAATTGTAAAAATCCTATTGGATGTGTGGATTTAGAACTATAATTACCTTATCCTAGAATTATATAATTGTGATACCTTTAAAATTCGAAAATCGTTTTATAATAAAGTAATATTTTATTAATTTACAAGAGTTCCCATCTTCTCCTCTTATAAAAGGCCCCCACCTCTACCACCTTACACACACCTATCAAGCCTTTTTCTCGGCCAACCCCTGCCCATTTCATCTCTCCACATCCCTCTCTTAATCATTGAAGCCTCACTTTGGGAAGAATCCTTTGCAAGGAATCCTTTGAGCTTAAATCAAAGAGAGTTACCCATTTTAAAGGTAGTGTTTTATCTTGTGTTCTTATGTTTTATTTTCCTTCTCCAACCCCCTAAAATCTTTTTATTATTTTCTTTTGTAACAACACCAGTATATTAAATATACTAGGATTTTTTTTATGTGAAGTATTTGAGCTACACATACACACACTTTGTCTAATGGTTAAAGAACATACTGTTTCTGTGGTTGGGAATTTTCTGCCCCACGAAACGATGATTGTTCAATATTCTTTTAACACCTTTAAAGGTGGACATTATGATGTCACTGTATTTTATATATGATATATATGGTATTTATGTTTACTATATGCTTTTGTATTTTATATTTAAAACATACCTTTTTTCTTTTCATGTTGTGCAAATGCGATAATTTCATATGAGGAAGTGTGGACTACCGCCCCCTCAAGTGATGTGACCCATTAATGCAATACATGGAATGTATAAATAATGAAATTAATGAAAATATGTGACCTATATAACATATATATTATAATGGAATTATAATATATATATCTATCGTTTATTTTTAATTCCATTAATATGAAAAAAAATGAAAGTAGCGTTCATGCATACGTATGGCCTACCATCTCCATGAATGGTGCTTTTCATTTTTTATCTCCAAATGTTATGGAATAGTATAAAATGAATATGTACTGGATATATATGATATTTTAATTATTAATAATATTATTTAAATGATTTACCTATAACTACATGGGCAATCATTTTCAAACAAGTTCATTTTTTTACTCATGTACCAAACATCGGCAAAAACATCTGACATGCACTAACATTATTAAACAATTATTATAACATTATAATATGTGATATGAACTGAATAATAATCATTAAATGAGGTCCTTAAGAAATTATAAATTGAACAAAGTTTATTATTCAAGAATATAAAGAAACGAACAAGACATGTCGAACTTGACGTAAGGGATCCGACCTCTCGCTTTCTTTTCAAGTACCCTCTTTTATGTCATTTCATTTATTCTCCATGTTCTTATGTTGGAGGATGTCATTTTATATTAACCATACTGTAATTTGTATTTTTATATGATGAGATACCCCCTATTACTCTCATCAATTCTTTTTTTTTAGAATTTTTAAGCGGCTTCGTTAGGCTGCCGAGTTTTCGTAAGGGATTTTTCATCTCATTATTATTCCTGTGAGATTTATGCTACATTTGCCAACATTTACTTTGAGTGGTATATTTACTGCCCATTATTCTACTATTTTTGTAATATTATTTCATTTATGATTATTTACATCAATGTTGTATTGTTCTTCTTTCATGGGTTGTATGTTATGAAAGATACCCAAGTCGGCAAGGGAACCTTTCACCCTCCTCTTTTTAAAAGATTTCTTTTGTTATGTCTTTTAATTCACATAATATTAAGTTGGGATATGTTCTTCTATATCCTTATTGATGTAAATTTTATGTCCAAGTGATGAGATACCCTTTTTATCTCTCATCAACTATTTTTCTGAATTTTGAAGTGATGTCGTTAGGCTGTCGAATTTTTGCAAGGGAACTTCTTAACCCAATTTTGATTCTCTGGGATAAACTTGTACTCCTTGAATATGTCATTCTATGAATATGTGTGAATAACTTGTTATTTATTTACACTTAATATCCACTTATATTTGGTGTATTCGTTTTTCACACATAATTATGTAATTGATTTATCCTTAATCCAAGGATACTGTCTTTATGAGGGACTTCGTCTCAATCTCCATTCATTGAGGCATATTTTGTTCTATACACAACTTTCTTTTATACGGTGTATAAAACCCTTTGACTTTTACTCTTACTCAAAAGGAATATTTTTTTATACGAATCGTTTTACATAACGACAAAAGGAATGTTTCTTTGTCGTATGTATGCGACAACAACGACTTCTCTGCCGTCGTGACCATTATTTGAGTTTCGGCTTCCTCTAAAAGCCATGCCTTTTTTTAAAATGAAAAATAAACACCATGTTTTACATTTCTTTTATTTTGGTATTGAAAATGGTCTTCATAATGTTTTTTTATCAATGAGTTGTATTGATATCTTGTGATTGAAAATTGGAAATGTTATGTTTCTTTTATGCATGTTTTATGTGATACGATTGTGTTATGGTTCTTGGGAATTATTATGAAGTTGGGTGGTTCCGTAATAAACTGTGGGGGGTGAGACTGATATAGCTCTCCAATGAATTGGGTAACGCGAAGGAGTTAAACATTAAGGTTTCTACGAAGAGATTTAGGGAATATACTATGATGGGTATTCCAAACGTAACCAAGAGGGTTAGTACCTACGTAAGAATGTTTTGAATGCCTCAAGTTACCTTTATGCCTTATGATTTCTATGATTTATTCATGATTTGATGAGGTATGTTAAAATGGTTATGTTTTATGAGTAAAGTATGATTTCATTCATGGACTAATGATTTGTTTTCATACTTTTATATCCCTTACTGAGCTTTTTATGCTCATCCCATGTTTTTGAATTGTTTTTCACAGGTCAAGGGAAAGGTGCATGATATGATGATAGTGTCAAGGGTGTGTCAAGAAAGAAACCGTGTTTTATTTTAAATATGTTTCTGTTGATGGGGAAAAACCAATACTATCTTTTATGTAACCACTTTGTTTAAATGTGGAATGTAATTCATGATTTATTATCTAATTATCTAAAACTCTATACCTGAAAAGATCTTCAATGTGAATTATTCATTTAATTCAACATTAAGTATGGTTTAAGTCCGAGGCCTTATAATTGGTATCAGAGGTTGGTTTAGACAACTTTAGGGATTAGGAGTATTTGTTAGACACATGATTAGTCCCTATATCTATTATTTCAGTTAAATCCTTGTTTTATAACTTTCTTCAGGTCAAGTAAAGTCAGTTACGAATGGAAGGAGAAGGATCTCAAACGACATTCTTATCTCTTCCTAATGAAATTCTTTCAATAATTATTGCAAAGTCATGTTCGGATGATTGTGAAAATTTTTCAAGCATACAACTCACTTGCATGCAGTTGTTTGAGATATCAAACACCTCCATTATACCCTGTTATCATCGTGGATCATGGGTTGTATTTAGACACATACTATTTTCATAATATTCTCATATTTTCAAGAATGGTAAATATTATCAAGGTATTTTCAAATATTTTACCTTATCACAAGAATTTGAAGCATATTATGATTTTAAATATGGTGCTGAGGAAGGAAACCCTTGCACAACCTATTTATATTTTCTTTTAAAATATAGTCTCTCAGTACATACTTATGGTATTTTAAAAGGACCAATAATAGAAAGTTTCAACTCAAATTTTGTTAGACTATTTTATAGAAATCATGTTTTATTAGATGTTTTGGAATTATATGTCATACATGATTATTTTCCAAAACTCTTTTTCTGTGAACACCCATATGACCCATGTTGTACAAGGTGTATTTGGATGGAGGAAGAAAATGATTTTGAAGGATCTCTAAATCATTGTTGTAATGCATGGGACTTCTACCTACGTGAGCAAGATGACGATGAAACCGAGTGGATGCCATGATCATGGTATGATGTTATTCATTTTTGGAATCGTTTTATTTTATCTTATGGTGGTGAAATAAGACATCAATAATTAAGATGTTGAGATCGTAATGAATTTGGATGAAAATTAGAGGTATAAGGAAACTATTGAGGTTAAAACATGTTAGGGTTATTTTTGGAGTTTTATAAAAAGGACAACACGCAGACCGTGTGACAACCCGTCACGTCGGAAAAAGCTGCGGGAATCAAACCCACAACCAAAGTGCGACTCGTATTTATCGACTACCACTGGACTACGTGATGTCCCTGGTTAGTATGACTTATTCTTTTTAGTTAGATGATTTTATGAATTAAGAGTATGTTGATTTTGGGATATCTATGGAAATTATTAACTTATCATGGAGGATATGTGATTAGGATAATTACTTTTCAATATGAGACTTTAAGAGCAACTGATGTTATTTGGAGATAAGTGTTAATTTGTACCTTGGAAGACTATGTGATTAAATCCTTCAAATATTTGGTTTTCAATCTTAGTTTGGTTTACTTTGAAGAATTTCATGGAAAAATTGTTTATTTAATTGTCTTTGTTGAACTTTGGGTATTGTTTGACATGTTTTGGAGATTACGAATAGACTTTTTTTATAAAGGATTATCCTTTTTGGGTATTATCTGATCTCATACTAACGTTTTAGGTTTTAGTTTTTGTTATGGTCTCAATACCTGGAAAGTATATAGTTCACTTTTGTGGATTAGGTGATTCTATAGTAGTTGATTATAGCTCTCTTAATGTAAACAAATCTTCCTAAATACCTATCATTTGGGGAAAGTACGAGTTTGTGTAAGAAATCTAGTAAAATTTTAAAGTCTACATGACAAGTATGTATGTTTCCTTAAGATCAAAAATAAATTCCTCAATGAAAAGTAACGTAAAAAAATGTTGTCTATTAACTTTTCCAATGGGGGAATCGAATACCGTTTAACCCACCACAAGTATGTGATTTTCTAGTGGTTAACTTTCTCCTAAACATGTTTTCTATCACTCTCCCTCAGAACATGACCCTTTGTTTTTTCCACCATATCCATGTTTTCCAACATGGAATCCTAGTATGGGTTAACTCGGGTGACCTTTTTACTTCTCTTTCTTTATTTTAAAGTGATTGTTTTACTGACTCTTGTTCCAATGTGGGATTTTCAATGAAGATTCCATGCGCAATTTTAAATTTGCGAGGACGCAATTCCCAAAAGGGGGGAAGGATATAACACCCCAGGTAAATAAAGAATACGACATTTTCACATTTATCCATATTTGTGAATACAATATTAATATTACTTTAAAGGGGATTCTATTCTCGATGGCATACCCAATACGCAATAACGAGTTTCTTGGGAATCTTACATTGCACTCTAATAATAAAATAATATTATTTTAAATGGTAGTTAAAGCCTACCCGTTGTAATGGCAGTAATGAACAGAACTAACTACAAAATGATTATATATGTTTTTTCAAATTTTTTTACTCTTTACAATAAATGTTAGAGGAATAAAAATGCAAATGAATCCAATTTTAAGCGTAAACATTCTAATATTCTTTAAAAGGCCGATTAACCGCCTTTTGATGGAGAGACTCTTTTAAATCCACTTTTTTAAAATTTTATGTGTTATATTTGAAAAAATAAAATTCTTCTTTAGAATCGGGGCATCAAAATTTACTTTGTGAAAATGTTTGGTATTTTTCTGATAAAGTTCATTTTTTTAATGAATAGTGAAAAATGTTGTATTTTAATTCAAAACCTCTTTTTAATCTAATTTATTTATATGATTAAATTATCTTTTGAATTTTTTTTAAAGTTAAATTAGAATAAATTTTTACCAGTTAATCCAATAGTGGTCGTTGGAATTAATTTCACTTTGAAATTGGACTTAAACTAGTGTTAATCTTTTGATATATACTGTTTCATAAAAACACGCTATTTGTCATGACAACGGGAATTAATTATTAAATTAATTAATGTAACTTATATGATTTAAATTTTTTAAAATAGACATAATTTTTGAATTCGGAATATAAAATATAGCTTAGGGTGAAGTTTTGGTATTTTTCTGAAAAACATCAATTTTTGATGAATAGGGACACCACTAAGTGGTACTTAAAAAACTGATTTTTTGTTTAAATGAAACATTATCACTTCTGTGTTTTGAATTTAAAAAATCTGACATACATGGTTTCCATTATAATGTAAAATTTGGTTCAATGGGATTAAAATAATTTTTTGGAGAATAATAACTTTTATGTTTTTAATCGCGATTAGAGGTAATTAGTGTAATTTAAGGTAAAAATAAAGTTTTAATAATATGAAATGAACTTGAAACAAGTACTAACATTATTGGATGTGTCATGGACGACCACGAAAATCCATGGGTAAACTTGGGGACCCCATGGAGCCACTTCCCTTGGAAAATTACATTAATACCTTTTTATTTAAAGTTAAAATTAAAATGTCACAAATCTGTGTTGTTTTACTAAAACAATTTTTACATGGGGTTATATATATCATATTTTTTACTATAAATATTCATTAGAAATATAAAAAAATTTCCTACATCATGATATTTTTTAAAAAAAATTATATATTAAATAAATTAATTTATTTATGACACTGTGATGATGCAGTGATTACCTCCTAAATGAACAATTTAAATGAAATGAAAATATAATGTAAAATATAAGACCTAAACTTGTGAGAAACATATTTTATGTGTGTATTTAGAACTATTATCACCTTATCCTCGAAATATAAAAGTTTGGTACCTTTAAAATCTGAAAATCATTTTATAATAAAGTAATATTATATAACACTCCAGGAGTGCCCCTCTTCTCCTCTTATAAAAGACCCCACCTCTACCACCTTACACACACCTATCAAGCCTTTGGATCGGCCCAACCCTGCCCATTTCATCTCTCCAAATCCCTCTCTTCATCATTGAAGCCTCGATTTTTTCAGAATCCTTTCCAAGGAATCCTATGAGCTTAAATCAAAGAGAGTTACACGTTTTAAAGGTAGTGTTTTATCTTGTGTTCTTATGTTTTATTTTTCTTCTCCAACCCCCTAAACTATTTATTATTTTCTTTTGTAACAAAACCAGTATATTAAATATAATAGGATGTTTTTATGTGAAGTATTCGAGATACACTTACACAAACCTTCATCTAATGGTTAAAGAACATACTATTTCTGTTGTTGGCAATTTTCAACCTCACGAAACGATGATTGTTCAATATTCTTTTAACACATTTAAAGACGGCCATTATGATGTCACTGTATTTTAAATATGATATATATGGTATATATGTTTACTATATGCTTCTGTATTTTATATTTAAAACATACCTTTATTCTTTTCATGTTGTGCAAATGCGATAATTTCATATGAGGAAGTGTGGACTACCGCCCCCTCAAGTGATTTGACTCGTTAATGAAATACATGGAATGTATAAATAATGAAATTATGAACATATTTGACCTATATAAAATATATATTATAATGGAATTATAATATATATATATATATATCTCATTTATTTTTAATTCCATTAAAATGACAAAAAAATGAAAGTAGCGTTCATGCGTACGTACGGCTTACCGTCTCCATGAATGGTGCTTTTCAATTTTTATCTCCAAATGATATGGAATAGTATAAAATGAATATTTACTGGATATATATGATATTTAAATCATTAATACTATTCTATAAATTATTTACCTATAAATACATGGGCAATTATTTTCAAACATGTTCATTTTTTTACTCATGTACCAAACATCGGCAAAAACATCTGATATGAACTAACATGATTAAACAATTATTATAACACTATAATATGTGATAAGAACTGAATGATAATCTTTAAAGGAGGTCCTTAAGAAATTATAAATTGACCAATGTTTATTATTCAGGAATATAAAGAAACAAACAAGACAAGTCAGACTTGAGGTAAGGGATCCGACCTCTCGCTTTCTTTTCAAGTATCCACTTTTAGGTCATTTCATTTATGCTCCTTGTTCTTATGTTGGAGGAAGTTATTTTATATTAACCATACTGTAATTTGTATTTTTATATGATGAGATACCCCCTCTTACACACATCAATTCTTTTTTTAGAATTTTTATGTGGCGCCGTTAGGCTGCCGAGTTTTCGTAAGAGATTTTTCATCTCACTTTTATTCACGTGAGATTTATGCTACATTATCCACTATTTCCTATGAGTGGTATATGTACTGCCCATTATTCTACTCTTTTTGTAATATACTTCTGTTTATGAGTATTTACATCAATGTTGTATTGTTCTTCTTTCATGGGTTGTATGTTTTGAAAGATACCCAAGTCGGTAAGGGAACCTTTCACCCTCCTCTTTTTAAAATACTTCTTTTGTTATGTATTTTGATTCACATACTATTAAGTTGGGATATGTTCTTCTATATCCTTATTAATATAAATTTTATGTCCAAGTGATGAGATAGCATTTTTATCTCTCATCAACTCTTTTTCTGAATTTTGAAGTGACGTCGTTAGGCTGTCGAATTTTTGCAAGGGAACTTCTTAACCCAATTTTGATTCTTTGGGATAAACTTGTACTCCTTTAATATGACGTTCTATGAATATGTTTGAATAACCTGTGATTGTTTTACCCTTAATAACCACTTATATTTTGTGTATTCGTTTTTCACACATAATTTTGTAATTGATTTATCCTTAATCCAAGGATACCGTGTTTGTAAGGGACTTCATCTCAATCTTCATTCATTGAGGCATATTTTGTTTTATGCACAACTTTATTTAATACGTTGTATAAACCCCTTTGACTTTTACGCTTATTAAAAAGGAATATTTTTTTATACGAAGTGTTTTACTAAATGACAAAAGGAATGTTTCATTGTCGTACGTATGCGACGACAACGACTTCTCCAACACTGTGACCATTATTTGAGTTTCGGCTTCCTCTACAAGCCATAACTTTTTTAAAATGAAAAATAGACACCATGTTTTTATTTTCTTTTATTTTGTTACTGAAAATGGTTTTCATAATTTTTTTATATCAATGGGTTGTATTGATATCTTGTGATTGAAAAGTGGAAATGTTATGTTTCCTTTATGCATGTTTTAGGTGATATGATTATGTTATGGTTCTTGGGCATTATTACGAAGATGGGTGGTTCCGTGATAAACTAAGGGCAGGTGAGCCCGATATAGCTCTCCAATGCATTGGGTAATGTGAACGTGTTAAACGTTAAGGTTTCTCCAAAGAGATTTTGGGAATATACTGTGATGGGTATTCAAAACATAACCAAGAGGGTTACTCCCAATGTAAGAATGTTATGAATGCCTAAAGTTACCTTTATGACTTATGATTTCTCTGATTTATTCGTGATTTGATGAGGTATGTTAAAATGATTATGTTTTATGAGTAAAGGTTGATTTCATACATGGACTAATGTTCTCTTTTAGTACTTTTATATCCCTTACTGAGCTTTTTATGCTTATCCCAAGTTTTTGAAATGTTTTTCACAGGTCAAGGGAAAGGTGCAAGATATGATGATAGTGTCAAGGATGTGTCAAGAAAGAAACAATTTTTTATTTTAAATATGTTTCCGTTGATGGGGAAAGAACAATACTATCTTTTATGTAACCATTTTTTTTAAATGTGGAATGTAGTTCATGATTTATGATCTAATTATCTAAAAATCTAAACCTGAAAAGATCCTCAATGTGAATTATTTATTTAATTAAACATTAAGTAAGTTTTAAGGCAGGGTCCTTATAAATTTTAATGACACAATTGCGAAAAACTGAAATATATCAATATGCTTTCCTTGGATAATATTTCATTGTGAAGGATATAGAAAAAAATCAATTTATATCACATTATATTGAAAAACTAGTCTTCCAATCAGTTTATGAAGTGGTAATATGTTAAATATTAAGGACTTATATAGCTCAATTATAAAAAATATATTTTTATATCTTAAATATAACTAGTGTGAATTTTATTTGGAGGTTGAATGTGCATATTAACTTATTATATACGAGAAAGGACATTTTTAGATAATAAATAAGAGGGCTATAGAGGTTTTAAGGGTTGATATTGCTTTTAATTTAATTGATTAAGACAAAAATTATATTTTCAAAAGTATATTTTGATCTATCTCATATTTCAATTAAATTCACCTTGAATATCAATGATCTAAGCCAACTATTTTTATATTTCAGTGATTATTTTGATAATTTTAATTTTTAAGAAAAATTTATATTAAAATTTGATAATATATTTAAATTACTTATTAATAATTTGAATTAATATTTTGGAATCATGTGGTAAATATATATATTGAATTTTGTTTATATTTTTATGTGAAAATTAACTTTCGATTAATTCAGTTAAGCCTCTCAAACATGGGATGATATGTAATATACATTTTATTGTAGAGGATGAAATTGAAAATGGGTTGAGATACATAAAATATATTTATCAATGATTTTTTTTTCAAGAGATGTGTGAAATCATTAGATTTTGCGAAAGATATTTTTTTTGGATAAATGGTGTTACATAATATATTTTCATATGAGGAGAATTGTATAAAATATTTTCTTGGAAGGAAGAGAAGAAGCAAAATATGTAATGACATGATTAATATATTTCAGGATAAATAATTTTTTTGGATAATATCTAAGATATTTTTACCCATACATTTTTTTTCATTCAGTCACCATGAAGATCCTATATAATTATTGGCGGGTTTTTAATTTATCTATAATTGAACATCTGATAAATAATATTTTGTAATTATGGTAATGTCAAGAGAGCTCTAACATATGATTTTTTCCATTTTTATATTGATGGAACTGGAAGATTATTATATGATAATAGTTGTTTCACAATGGCATGGTTTTAGTATATTTGAGTGATACTAAAAAATGGAGATATTATAACCATGATGATATTCAACATGTTTCATGAGCATGGAATAATATATTGATACTAAAATTGTTAATAATTATGGTTTGGATATTTTAGTTTCACCATGTAAACAATCTCATGGTCTTTATTTGTAATATATTTACTCATATTTAATGGATCACATTATCTCATTAATGAAATGATAAAAATTCATCGGTCATGGGGAGAATAAAAGATTAAATAAATCTAGAGAGTTTTTCTTTAAGACCACATCTATCAACCTTATACATGTGAGGTTATCACCCATGAACACACCGAGATGCTACCACATCGAAGTTTCCATTGATTCGATAATGAAGAAATACTACTTCTAATCCATGAACATATAAAACATTAAACTCGATCATATATATCATTGATATAGTGCTTTAGTACTTCCATATAATTATTTATGTGATTTACCTTCCCTATAAAGAAGAATCAGTTCATTATTGATATCAGTTATAAGGTTTCTTTTTTAACAAAAAATTATTAGTTATAATACATTATATATATATATATATATATGTCTTAGTTATGTTTGTGATTTTCCCCATTAAATTTTATAATTTTTATCTTGATTAAAATGGTGAACTAACCTCGTTTTTTGTTCATGCGAAGGAGTAGTGGATGATTTGAGTACTTTTTTCTTGAATATATTTTGCTGTTATGTTCATAGATTTTTTGTGGTTGTTAATCTAATTGAAGTGTTCAGAGAGGTTTCTATACCTAATACTAAATTCTTAAAATATATATATATATATATATAATCCTTTCTTTATCTATTTAAGTAATTTAAATTGATTAATTTGTATTAGGCAGTGTTGATCAATGAAGACTCCAAGAATATGTTTTGAAGAATATTAACATGTATAAATAGGTCTCAGTGAGGTGATACAATAATTCCAAAAGGAGGGGTCATATTTATATGATGTCATCTCTATATTGGTTATGATAATGGGAATTATATTTCAATGACTAATAATTCCATTAGTGTGGTATCTCAATAAGAGAAACTCTTAATTTATTTATTTTTCTTACTAACATAATTTTGTATTTAATTTCTCTTCTTTTAGATCCATTTATATATTTTTAAATCATATAAATTCATATATAATCCTAATATATTATTATTTTATCTTACTAATATATTTTAATACATTATTGGGATAATATAAATTCAGTGTTTGTGAGTGGCCTCCTCCAGAGATCAACACTAGGATATTTTTTTATATTGTAAGCCTTCATAATGAATAATTTACATATCAGGAATTTAAAATGAAATCCTTAAGATAAATTTGGAACTATTATTATGGATTCTAATATATTTCACAATCATTTTTCCAATAATCAATTACGTCCAAATACTAAAAAATTGGCCTTTTTTACATACTATTCATTTCAAAGATTAAAGATGGACTTTGATAGTGACTATTCTTGTTATTATCTTGTAAGAAATATTGATGAGTCTTCAATGGAATCATCATAAAGTAATCAAGTTCATCAAAATTTAAAAATTCTTGGGGAAGAGATCTTGAAAATACAGATTAATTCTGCTTAATATAATTAAATTCAATCATTTTGGTTGTAACAATAATCAATACATGATGATGATGAATTAAATCATTTTCAATATATAATTCTTGTTTAAGAACATTAGTTTAATATTATTGAATTCATTAATGACATACCGTCTTACCTATTTCTACTATTTCATGAGTTGGATCATAAAGAGTACAAGCTAACTAATACACATGTGAGAGATAAATATGATTTGGATGAATATTGGAATAAAATTGTAAGTAGTGAAATTCCAATTAATTAACCCCTCCCATAAAATAAAATACAGACCCTTTGTAACATTTTTTATAATAAGATACCACTAAGGGGTGGAATTTAACAAGAATTGGGAGGATATTTATTAACTACATATAACTAAAATATGAAAACCCCCAGATGCACTATGAAATGAAAATATTCTATTCGAGCCAATTCAATGAGATAATATTTCCTTGAAATAATTTCTATTTTATTTATTTGAAAATGAACATATTATTACATCCCACTAATTTAAATTTTATAATATTTCCAATACGTAGATTTACCTAGAGGGTTATGTAGAAGAAGAATATTCACAATCTTGGACTAATTTCATTATGGCAATTCCTGAACGAATTATGTAATAATACGAAATTATTTAAGAGGATTTATTTTATATTAATTATTAATAATTTAATTAAATTGAAATATAATATTTCACTAACATATATCTTAACAAAAATTATTAATAAAATAGTAAATGAGTTGTATTTTGAAGGTGAAGAAGTGTCTAAATAAGTAGTGATTAAAAGGGAAGAAGAGATATAATTTTTCATTTTCCAACAATCAAAATTGCATCTAATTTTAATGAGTATTGTGTTGATATTAACTTCCCATAAGATTATTTATAGCTTTTTTTATTGAATAACACAGCCTTTGAACTATTTCGCATGTTCCTAAAAATAAAAGAACATAACCTATAGTACTGGGTATAAAATATAGAAAAAATCTAACTATAGATAATATAATATATATAAACCACATGGTAGTAAAAACAAAATTTCTTTTCAATTTTCAATTTAATTTAATCTATTTTTCATCTAATAATGTTCTTATGTTATTCTATTGTTTTATTAAATGTTTAAATTATATTTTAGTATTAATATAATTACTCATGGTTACCCTATAAAATTATATCCATGTTTATTCTATTCATCCCCTGATATTTTTTTATCATATTTCACTAATTATAAAAAGATGGAATGAAATGGTATTTTAATAGTTTTTTAATATTAATGGAGGGTGTGTTAACCAGTTTTAGTAATTTTTGGGTCTCTCATATTTGATTTAATTTAATTTTTTTAAAAAAAATTATATTTATACTGAATTTCTGTTTTATTTGTAGAGTAATTTTATATTTATTAACCCAAATTGGATACTTTTAAAAAATTTGTTCGTCTTTTTATTTTTTGGAACACAACATATTTTTAAGGGAAAAAGGTTTCTGATGATTTATAATAAGGATTTTGATTTATTGATTTGTATAATTTATAATTATTGATATTTTATTGATTATGAAACCTGGGTTCACTAGTGTTATGCAAAATGATTATTTTTCCCAGCCTAAGAGGTTTCCAGTATTTTTCCACATATGGTTAACTTTTATTTTTTTTGAGCATCTTATGGATTTTTTTAAGATCCAAAATATTTTAGTTTACTTTTTTTCAAATGTATTAGTGTTCATGGATCATGTTAATTATTAATGTAGTACCATTTTGATGTCCCCTTATCAAAAAATATTTTATTTTTTATACCGTTAAAATTTAACATTATTTTTCCTCTATAAAGAATGAAATAACTTTTAGGATTCCATATTACATTCTATTAATCCCATACAAACATCATATATGAAATAACTTGAGATTGATGTTAATTTCTACTATGGGGTAGTGAGAAGGTCTTATATTCATGGTATCTTCTATTAAATGTATATTTATTGATGATAGGAAAAGCACTATATCATATGATATTGTTTAGTGGGGAAATTTATTATAAAGAAGTTGTAGGGAGGACAAAATAAAACTAAATTATAGGGTGTGAATGAATAATAAATTATAAAGAAAAATGCTTCTTATCATTCTTATTTGATAATATTCTATTTTTAATGTTTCAAATGTAAAAGGATAAAAATATTTCTGATTATATGGTGGAAGAGTGAGTATAATAAAAAAAATGTTGGTGGCTAAAATGTTAATGTGTGGAATACCAATTAAATTTAAGAGATATTTGGAGGTTTATCAATGTAATTATGTGAGTGGAAATGCCTTTATTAAAGAAACATTATTATTTCATTTACCACAATTTTGTTACCAACCCTCAATATAAAAATTTTAAAATTATCATTTAATTCCTTATAAAAAAATCCTAAAAAACCAGTACAAATTACAACATGATTGAAACATATTCAACTTTATTAAGTGATAATTATAGTAAGGATTATATCTTATAGAGATTTTCAATTTCCATAAGAAATAGGAAATATCCATTTAAAATATCTTTATGAGAGAGAAATATATTTCTAGGGTGTTAGTAGCAAAATACTCAGGTGGAAAAAAATTCAATTGAATCAATTTTTATGATTTGTGAGTAATAGATGATTTTTTGGTATTGAAAAGGAATGGGGTGAGAAATTGATAAAAATAATATTTTTATTAATCATAGAGTTAATTTCAATGTTTCCAACCCACTATTTTTTTAAGGTATATTTTTATATCTGTAGTATTAAGAATCTTTTTTAAATTTTTATGAATATATATATAATTGTTGTTTATAATTGTTTAATTGTGGTGTACCAATTCAGATCATGATATGTTATGAATATGACAATTTACTACTATAATGGACAATAACATGAGAATTTTATCTTGATTATTTTATAGATTATTGCCATGGATTTCAATGTTTAAGTGTAAGGAATTAACGAAACACATATTTTCCTTACACTAACAATTAATTTCAATGTTTTCAACCCACAATTTGGATATTATAACTATAATTTTCATATGTTTAGTATTATAAATAAATATAATATCATTATGAAAATCGATTTAATGATCATTTTTCTTTTTTTATTTATTTTTAAGAATAACTTTAAAAACTCAAACATTAATTATTTCATTGGTTATTTTTTGTGGAAATTTATTTTTGAATAATTTTTTTCATGTCAAGGGAATATGGTATTATAAAAATTATATTTCCCATGATTAGTAGATAAAAATGTAAAAGGATTGGGATATGTACCATTTCATTATAAATGGGTAATATTTAATCAAGGGATGCATAACATCATTGGATTTTATCAAAGATATTTAAATTTCACTTAGAGGATAAATGATGTCACACATTATATTTCCCTATAAGTAGAAGTACATATGTTATTTTCAAGGAATTAAAGAAATTGGGTAATTATAATGATGTATATTATATTTGGTGTTACATAATATTTTTTGTGCATACATAAGATATTTTAAATCCTGACTAATATTTTATAATTAGTTCATGGGAGTCTCCAAAATCAATTTATAGAGTTTCATGATTTTTTATAGTGTCCCATAAGGTATGTATTATTATTTTTAGTTGTGGTTAATTTAGTTTAGCTCCCACATATGATGTTTCTCTTTTATAAAATATGAAAAGTACAAGTACTACACATGAAGATAGTTGTTTCACATTGAAATATTTACAGAACATTTGAATGCTACATCCAATAAATAGGATCATATTCCATTGTGATATCCATCTCACCATAAGGGGATAAAATTAATGGAATATTGATAAATATTTAAGAATATTGAATAAATATTATAATTCATCCATGAAACATATCCCATGGTATTTTTGAGTAAAATAACAATTCAATGTCGTCAATACATGATTTGATTAGTGATATGATAAAAAATCAATGGAATTTGGGGGATAATAAAAAAATTTCAAAGTCGATTATTTCAATGAAAAACCACAACCATCCACTCAATGAAACTATGGTCATTATCCATCCACATTTAGATCCACAACCACATTTAATAATCCACTAATTCTACGTCAAGGAAACACTAATTTAGAGTAATATATATATATATATGATACATCACCCATGTACCTTTCGATCACTATTGTAGTAAAATGTCTCATCCATCTATTTATTTAAATGATTTTCCTTCACATTAAAAAGCAATAGGTTCTACATCGATTGTTGTTTTAGGGTTTTCTATTTTCCACTATAATAGAAAATATCTAATTTTAATATATAACAACATTATTTAACAATATAATAATATTTTTTACTTTGTTATTATCCTTTTGTGATTAAAATCAATATAGTAATGGTTCAATAAAGCCATTAATTATATGATGGAGGGAGTAGGGAATTTAATGAGTTCTTTTATTTGTCAGTGTTATCTCTTATTATATTATAAAATTTTAATTGTGGTAAAATTAATTTTAATGTGTGGTCTCCCTAATATACCTTATATACCTTCTTTTAATTTTTTATACATTTTCCTTCCCTACACTATTTATGGTAATCAAAATATCAATTTTGGATTAGATACTATTTATATGTGGAGAGGTCCCATAGTTGATTTTAAGAAGAGTATTATATTTCTGGTTGAGGGTTCAATGTAAGGTAATTATCATTTAAAAGGGATATTGAATAATGATAGGTCTTAATATCTATATTGTATTGGATTATAATAATTTTTATTTAAATAATTTTCACCACTTTGATTCACAAATAAATTGAAAGTATCATGATTTTTTCTGTCTTTAATTACATAATTGTATATTTATTATTTTAATTTATATTTGTTTTGTCATTTTTTTTCTAATGAACTCACAAAATATATTTATTTTTTAGTAGTATATTTTAGTAATACATATTGACACTAAAATTTATATATTTGTGAGTGGTCTCCTCAAGACAGAGACTTTATGTTATACCACTATAGTACATTATTAAGTAAATAATAATTTATTAAATAGATATTTTTGATAAGTACTTCTCATTATATATACTATATACAAAATTGAAATCCGGAATTAATTAAAGGATACAAAATATGAAATTGAGTTAATCATAATATTGTTAAATAATGTGGTCTAAATAATTTTGATATCCAAAAAATATAAAATTGGATGAAAATATAGGTTTAAATAGTATTTCTAAAATTTTGATAGTCTTAGTTACAATATTTTATACATAAATCGATTATGTGATAATGGGAACCCTATAACGATTAAAAAAACTAACAATAAGTGTTAAAATATGGTGTAATAATGTTACAAGGAAATTATCCCAATAGGAAAATTTATCCTCTTAATGAATATGAATAGTAATGGTTTCTAACAAACGAGGATCAGTATATATTTCTCCATAAACAAATTTGAAGGTGGAGGAAAAAATTCATAGAATAATTGGTGAATCAAGATTCTATACAAGATATTATATGTTTTACACATTATTATACTCATATTTCTTATATTAGATAAGATAAAATGTTTATTAATTATTCATGCATGGAAAGGATAAGAATACTAAAATGAATCTTCAGTTAGTCTGTAATGATGTTTGTGGGATGATCAGACCAAGATTCATTATTGAAAAAGGTAATATGTGGTCATAATCAATGAATATAAAATTATTCATTGGATGATTGAGATAAATCAGAAATAAATGGTGTTTACATGTATGGGATGACATCACCTACTAGTAGATAAGATGATTTCAAATATGATATTTAATTTCTATACAAATAGTGGTATGGAGTTTATTAATATTAATGTAATGTGTTATCTCTAAAAAGAGAAAACCCATAATTAGTGAGTAACTAATGAGAATCAATGATCATGTAACATAAGCAATGATAAATAGGAGTGGGAGGATTAGAATTAAGTAAAACACCAACATGGGATATAAGAAAATTAAAAAAGATCCTAAATAGAGGAAACACTACATAGAAAGAGATGAAATATAAGGAAGAGGGGGAGGGGTTGTCGGGCCTACTTTTATTGAAGAAATGAGATGTGGAGTCATTTAATAATTTTTTGTAAAAAATTAATTACATTAATTGAAAAATCAAGAAATCAAAAATAGAAAATAAAAGTACTTGATCAAACGCAATTAGGTACTTGATACTATGATATCTAACCGTTGTAAGTCCACCAGTTGACTAATGAAGCATCAAGATCATCTCCACCACCATAGCCCATTGAGTACCTAGTATAAGATATATTGGTTTCCAATGGTCTTATTAACATCATATAAGTGTTGAAAAAAGCTAAAAAAATATAAAACAAACCCTTAATCCCCATTCAGCACCTACAACATCCCAAAATCACAATAACCATGGAGGTTTAGTGAAAATTATAAATACTTAATTATTGCAAATATATTTGGTGGATTATATCACATTAATATATAGGAATGGTATATAGAGGTTAGATATTGTAAGTAATTTTTATTGAACTTATTATTGGGAGTATCTAACCCATATATATATAATGTTAAAATTACTTTTGATGAGATTAAACATCTATATTTTTTAATTGTTATGATTTTTTGTTGTTTCTTAATGATATTTGTGATTTATGGTATACATGTATTACTCTTAGTATGATATGGTAAGATGTTTTTATTTATTACATCATATTTGGAATATAAGGTCATAGTACATTTGAGTTAATGAATTCGATTTATATTATTGTTAACATTTAGGATTTTGTTTTTTAATTTGTAAATAATTACTTATATATCATTATTCTATATATGTTATTGGAGGAAATTTACTTAACTAACTGATATATTTTATAATTTTCCTCTAATATATAATGATTATTCATGTGGTCCTACGGTTTATTATGTATGACATGGGAGTGTATGCTGGTTTGGAAAGACTTGACGTGAGACTGTGAGATGGTAAGGTCATAGGGTGTGTGTAAAGGGATGTAGAGTGGGATACATTTTACATCTCCCATTAAATTTGATTTTATGATTGTTTTATTTTACTCTTTTGAGTAGTGAATTTAATTTTTTTAATTATATTCCATAATGGTGAACTCATATATAGTTTTTTTGAGGGTGGGGATGATCACTACCCATCGGTAGAGGAGTTTTTTCCTCATGTTTCAGTTATACCTCTTATAAAGATGTCATACTAAGAGAGTCTTCTCTATGTATCTTAGTACATGGGGAATTGTGTATTTAGATTTGGTCCATCAATGTTGGACATGGCTCAAGATATCAAGTTTTAACATCCATATATCTTTTTAGGTGAGGTTGAACCTTTAGCTGATGAATTAAGGATATATTTAATAAAGATCATTTTTGATGAAATTGAGAGTCCTCCATATGAATGGGTGTTGATATATATATATATATATATATATATATATATATATATTAGGAACCAATCATGTAATAGAGTGTAATTCTAGTTTAGAAGGATGAAAATGTGGTTCTATTATTGATGGACTTCCAATGTCACTTATTTGGACACTTGATACTTGAGATACTAAAGGTGAATTTATCTAGAGGGTTCATTCATCTCACTTAAGGATCCATGTTAGTTATAGATTACACCATCTGATTTGTAAATTTGTTGTAGTTTGAGATTGAATTTTTTTAGTGATGATATTTCCAAGGAATGTCTCTCAAAGGATTCTATAGGGAATTCCATATGATCATTGATGAATTCCTTCCACTAGACATATTTCATAGAGGTTGTGAATCGGGCCATCATCAGATAGGGAAATTAGACTGAGGGTGGATCATCAGGGTTGTTTTCCTCTTCATATTGGATTGGTAACGGGTTTCCAGGATGGATTGATAGAATGCTTGAGGATACACACCATGTTATAGACAAGTATTACCTCCAGGGAAGGAGTTTATTGGTTTATATGAGATAGAATTATTCTCATAAAAACTATTAGTGTGGAACATATTTATAAATTTGGAATGATTTTGATAGGTCAGCAATAGTGTTCATTTCTGATCTATAAATATTGATTTTGTAATGGTTTTTTCACATTGACTTGTAATCATCATGAGGGATTTGTATTGGAAATAATTGAGGATATAAAGTAAGTTTTGTAAAGAATCGAGAAATGCGGTTTCTAGATATCATTCATATATTTTTTTCCATTTAGAACAATAACCTTAATAGGGGTTGTTACATCAATAAGGTGAGACCCATCATCAGAGATGGGCTACAACGGATTAGATCTAGGGATCCAGTTTGTTGCATGATTCTGAGAAGACTCATACCATATTGGGTAGGGATCTAATGAATTTTTAGAGATGATATTTATGTAATCTATCATAAAATCAACTTTATTTTATACATTTTTTCATAATCATTTATATCTTCTCAGTTCACGGATGATATAGGGATTCTTCCATTGTATTTTTACAAGGTGATGTTAATAATTACACCCTTATCGGTGATTTATGGGGTTATTTAGAGTTTTTAGACAATTCATTTATGACTATGTGATTTAATATTATAAGTTATTTCTATATGATGGATATGTGTAGCTTTGATACAATCCATAAAATGAATTAAATGATTCGATATTGAGTAAACATCAAAATTAAATACAATCAGGTATCTTTAATATCTATTTATGGTGATTATTAAACCTATATTAGAATGCAGGATTTATATGTAATTCATTCCATAATTTTCAATCAGAAACTATATATGGAAATGACATAATTCTCTAGTGTCGTTTTTGATGATTAAGAGGCTTTTTGGGTAGTTTTTCATTCGGTAGTAAATTTAATTTCATTACATATTTGATCATTATTTCTCAAAGATTCCACCTAACAGAGAGAATGTGTTTATAATTAATTTTATTCATGTTGGGGATCCCAAATATACTCTTTCATATAGAATGGATCCAATAGATCTTAATGACATAAAAATTCATATTAAAGAACTTAAGGGGAAGGGAACCATTCACCCATAAATATCTCCATGGGATGATCTAATTGATTCACCATAAAGGTGGAACATATATTTTTTCTATGGATTAGTATAGGGAAAAATAACAAACCATGGAGAAAATATATCCATATAATCATATATATGATAATTTTTATCTTTTAATGTGGGAGATTGAGTATTTTTATCCGTATCACCTCAATTGGGACACCATCATATATATTGATAATGGAAGATGGTTTCTGGGGACTTTTTTCCATTTAATGTTGTCAAAATTATATGTAATAGGGTTTAACCTTTAACACATTCAAGGATATATAGTTTAATGAATTAAATTTGTTTATTATATCAACATTTTAGATACCATCTTGAACCTTATCAGATAATCCTCAATGATGACATTAAGTAAGATTTTGATGTGTCACTCAAAGAGTGACCTATTCATGGGATGGATTAGTGTAGGTAGATAAAATATGTAAATACAGTCCCTATAGTTTCTGTGAAATGTATGTATGTTCATATCCAATAGAAAATATAGGAGAAAGGGGATGATATATAGGAATAGTGGTGGAATTATATCATTGGTGAGGCCCATTGATGAACCTTATGGACGACCCCCCACATAACATTGTTGTTTTAGCACCCAATAAATTTTTATATATGATGTACCATAATTGATGATTAATGTTTCTATTTGGTTTCATCCTTTTTTCAAATTAATTAAAAATTATTGAAATGAATTTTTATATGATTGGAATTTTTTATTTGGTCAATGGAAGATGGAATGAAATTGATGATGTTTTATATAAAGTTGGTGAGTTCTATAATTTTTTGTACTATGAATGGAATTGGTATACATAAATAATCTTATGTGGGTGAATTTTCTATTCAAAAAATATGCTTAGAATTGAATATGATTTTTTTCCTATGTATAATTTTTTTAGAATCTTTACATGGAGTTTATCCAATAAGAATTTTATGTATCACTAATTTGTTAAATTCAGCTACACAGATGTGATATGACAATGTAAATTATCTTACCTTTTTCCATGTGAGTTAATTATCATATGTTATTGACATTTGTTCTTGAGTAAAATATTTTCTACGCTCATATAACTTTTTTGAATCACGTATTGTTTTTATATGTATATAAATTTTGAAAAAATCAATCAAGAAATCCACCTATGTGGATGAGTAGTATCCATCAAATATAATATTTTCCACTATTAAATATATACGCATGTATGATATTATCACACATAGAAATTTGTTTTTTCAAAATGTAAATATTATAATGAAATTAAACCTGATGATGCCTAAATTAACATTTAATGATTAAAAACACATTTAAATTTTGATTAAAGATGATTCATGATAGATTTTGTAATGGATGGTAATTTATTATATCCTTTGATGTTTTGAACATGATTATCAAAGTTATTTTCAATTTAATTCATGACTGATTTATTGTACAATTTTCACTAGAAAATAAGTATGGTATTTCAAAGCGTCTATGATTCACTATTCTTTGTGTTTAATAATAATTTTATATTGATTTAGAAATAATTATAGTCTATTTTTTGGTGATTTAAAAATTTGGCATTTTTTTCTATTTTAAAAATACTCTATGTGTTAGAGATACATTTATATGATGATGAAGATTTATATTCTAAGGGAGTTGTAAATGCATTATTTTTGAAAAATTATTTTCATTAGGATCAATTTTTAAGGATGTTATTGGATGAGTTCTGAGGTGTTACCGAATGATATTATGTGTAGAAGTGGAATTATATAGATGAAAAGTAGTCAAATATTTGTTAGAATATTTAGTGGTCATGGTTAATGAAAATAAGCCCAACTAAATAAATACATATATTTTGATGTAGTTGAAAGATTCTATTGAATGATAATTTGAGAATTATAAGATAGAATAAATTTAAATGAATTAATTTATTTCCTGGAGTCCCAAAATTTTTTATTATAAGACTTTTTCAATGACAGAAAAGTTGTGTGCATAAGTTTTTTAACAATAAAAAATAAAAAATAAAATGAGTTGATGAAGAGATAAGTCGGATCCCAATGATCAGAATCTATCATCTTCATATGTTTCAGCTCCACAATACATTTATTACACCTCTGAGTTTGAGAATCAGGGATCAAATCATCATATAATTATACACCAAGTGAACAAGATATCCTTGAAAGTCATAGTGGCTCATTGATGAAGTTAAAATCTATTGTTTTTTATTGAAAAAAACCTACAAGGATATATTTTTCATTTTGAACAGTATTTTTTATTGATGAATTGTGAAACATAGAAATATAGTGTTACTCATGATAGTAATAATGTGGCTATATACCAATGTTGTATGATTTTAGTCAATTTTGATTACAGTGATGAATCCATAATAATAGAGAGAAACCAACCATTCCCTACTGTCAGTTTCCCACAAAGGTGATAAGCCATATCAAAATCCTCATATTCATTAGGTTTTTATTTTTATCATATAGGAATGGATTGGTGTATTTATATTTTTGGTGGATCACTTAATGAAAAATTGCATGGATTCATTAAATGTTCATTGAAATTTTAATAAATGGACACAACCCATTTACCCCCCCCCCTCTTATAGTATAATGAACCCAACATTACGTAAATGGAAATGAAATTTCCTTTATTTAATGTATAATACATGACACAAAAAGACTCCCAATGACTTTATTAGTTTAGTGTCTTTGGAAACTCAGAACATCATCATCTAACATGATGAATGATCTTCAACATCTCCCTTAAGGATCATCCCATTTTTTTCCAACCTAAAACATTTATTTATATCATGGGGAAAAGAAAACATAAAAAGGGTGATCTCAAATTCTCATGAAGGATAAAAATGGATAACAGAAAACAAACAGTAATTATAATATTTCAAAAACATGAACACAATTTTCAAAAATCAGAATATTGAGTCCTGAAAAAATACTGGAAGTATATAACAGATAGATCATAAAGAAACATTAACAAATTAATTAATAGAATTTGAATAAAAATTTAATTGTGGAAAAAAAATATGCATATAATATTATTTCCATAGTATCAAAGGAATTACTTCTAAGACCATCATTGTGGATAGAGTCCATTACTGAACTATGTTTACTTGTTGTTCCAGCCATGTATTGTTAAACCTGTTTTACTTGTTGTTCTAGTCATGTCTATCTCATGAGATATAAATCATTAAAAAATGAATTGTAGGTACATATAGGTATCACACATCTCATAGTGAAATCATTCTTACGTATTCCACAAAAATATAAATCATTCATCATTGTAAAACCCAAGAAATAAAATGGGATTCTATAACATCATTCCCTCAAAACATATTCCTTATAAGATAAATGGACCTCAGAAAAATAATTCCATCATAAAAACAGTCATATAAATTAAATAGTAGGTATAGAAAAATAATCTTATTTCATCTTATATAGAAAATAATTTTGATAAAATAATTGAACTTAATTCCTATAGAAAATATCATTTCATCATAAAAAACGTATCCATTTTTCAAAATTACATGCAGTATTAAAATAAAATAATTTAGATGAAAATAAAAAGGATCCAATATTGATTAATATCCATGGAAATAAGGAATTATGAAGATGTAAAAATATGTTCATTCCGTATAATTTTAAAAAAATTCTTCTCGTACATTTTCCAAAAAAGACAAAAAGTACCTCGTATGGTAATCAAAAGAATGATTCCTTCCTCACAATGTAGTAATAGTAAAATATGGGTAAAAAAGACTTTAAACATACATAGATGATTAATAAACATTCTATGAAAATATTTTTGGAAAACATGGGCATGAATAATAAATATATCCCCTGTAAATAATAAGGTATAAACAATCTCAGGTAAAAATTAGATTACAAATTTATCCCTTACCAATTGACTGATTTCTTCCATATGTGTCTGAAATGCCTGTATAGTGGGTTTAAAATTATTATTAACTTTTACAGAACCATAATAATATTTAGTATATCATATATTATTTACTCATGACTTTATATTACCTATTCATTTTCCAATTCCATCTTAAAGAAACATTTCAAGTAAAACTCGTTTTATTTATCATACGTGTTCAGAAAATTTATTCATGATATTATTAATTAGATGATTCTTTAATTACTTCCATAATGTAAACCATTATTTATATACCATATATATTCAATATATAAATTAATATATATAATATATAGATGAATGAAATGGAATACACTATTCATGGAGACGATAGGTCATATCTACACAGGATCACTATTTTCATTTCCTTATTTAATTAAATATAACTAAGTAAATGATATATATATATATAAAATAAGAAGATTTATTATGTCATATATTTCATGATTATTTATTATATGTGCTTTATAATTATTATTGAATGGTTAATGTGGAGAATGAATCTCACTGCGTCGTGGAGACAATAATATGTATGTACGCACAAGCGACTATATCATAACCAAAATAGTTGAATGATATTAAAGAGAATGGTGTATAATACCTCATAATTACTATAATTTTTTAATAATAATATATAAATATTATTTACACCATTATACACATCCAATTAAGGTGTTGGTGAAAAACATATTACACCTCGACGTGGAGACGATAAATTGTACGAACATACACACGGTTATTTAATTTTCGGTAGGATTGATAGATTGTGAAATAGTGTTGTTTCATATTTATAATAACATATAAGTGTATGATTGATACTTACGTTATTACTTTATAATGAAACATATAATTAAGATAATGTTGAATAAGCAATAAATTTGAAATAGTCGGTAAAAGATATCACATCATCCTAAAAAATCCTCCATTAAATTTCATAATAAGGAACTAGAGTTGGTACTTTTGAGAATACCATAACCTCTATAATGTAACTCATAAATTTTAAAAGTTAAATTTTTAGGGGTTTCCTAAGAATGAGGGCTCAAAATGGAGTGAAGTGGAGATGGAGGAGGATCCCTTTTATAAGACAAAAGTGGGGTACATTATGAAACTCTCAAGTATTAATTTAATAAAAAATCAATTTAGATTAAAAAAGGTCCCAAACTCACTTAATTCTCAGATATGATGACTTTTGTTTGAATTCCCACCATAAAATAAATTTTTGGCATGTTTCAACTATTTTTTTATCCTTATCTTTTTGGTTTAACCCTTATTTTACCATTTTTAATACTACTGTGATATCATGTTATTTACACATTGTGGGTTAATGTGATTTAAATATAAAGTCAAATGAACCAAAAAAAGTTATTTATGACATATTTGGACTTATAATTTCCATTTGGTTGAATATTATATTTTTATTATTTTAATATCATTTAATAAACATTTTATTTTTTTATGTTTTGAATTATGTCAATTTTGGACACTATTCATACATGACTTTTTAAAAAATTCATCACAACTATATTCCGTTGATAATATGGAATTAACTAAAATATAAATTTTCTATATAATCCATAAAATTCGTTAATGAATTCAAAATAACCAAATTAAATTAAATTTTACATTTATAATATCTTTTATTTGAATCCTTTATTAATGAAGCAATAACAATTATGCGTATAATGAAAGCTAATACAATGTTTCATATAGCGCAACCTAATCTTGGTGTAGCATATAAGACAAGAAGTCAAGGAAATTAAAATAATCTATCTCATAAAATCTCAGAGAGTTAAATTCTACCCCCATAAAATAAACATCGCCATTGAAATTTGTCGGGGGTATAAATGTTTTACTACTTGAAAGTATTTTTCAAAGAATCCCACACCGTAAAAAGGAATACTAAACTATAGTTTTAAAATGGAAATTTATAATCTTAATGTTTTCCCAATGTAATTCATCACTTGGATTCCACATAGAAGAACATAAGTGGCATTTGGAAACATGGATATGGAAGATAAATTTAACAATCATGTTCTGAGGTATAGTGATAGAGAATAAGGTTTAGAGAAAAATTACTACTAGAAATCTACAAATAAATAATTATTTAAGGGTCCATATAATTCATCATATTTGAAACTATATGGATAACATTTTTGGTTTCAAGATATTTTCCCTAATGCTGAAGAATTTTGTTTTGCATGAGGATAAATACATACTTGATTTTTGTTCAATCTCACCATTGGTCTGTCCTCAAATAATGTCAACTTCATCTCTTAAAGAAATGAAGTTAAATTTTTCATTCATAATGTGTTAGATGTTAATGTGATAGAATGATTGGTTATTCCATCTCTCTCAACAAAATGGTTACAACAGGTTATCAAACATGCATAAGTCCACGTATAGTGAGTTAAAACATTTAGCTGACAAACATGAATCAGAAAATAAATTATACTATCTATAAATGGATATCATTATAATTCTTCCAAAACAAGAAAATATAAAACATTAGAAGGAGGTGAACTAACTCAACTTTACAATTGTCTCACATATCCAATTTGGATGTTCTAGGTTGTCACTTTCCAAACATGTTAATACATTAATCATGTATCATGATAATAACATGAATTACCATAGATCCTTATTGGAAAATTTCATTATTTCATAACAAACTATTTCCACACACCTAATATAGAAAAAATTCTATATAATAAAACCATTACATCACATTGTCCTTATATCATTGAAGAACTCATTAATACTATCACAAACATCTTATTATCTCGTTATCCCTTCATTATGTGCATATCATGTTCTTTAGAAAAGTATTTTAATAACTTTTCATGGTAACTGGTAGCAAATACTTATAGAAAACAACAATGGACCTGTAAATAGATATTAAAATATTCCATAATACTAAAAAAGAGATTCAATAATAGTATTTTCGTATCACATTACATGAACACTTAATCACTCCACATCTTTTTTGTCATACTCAACATCACCAAATGTCATCGCATGTGATTTTTCATTTTCTTTGGAATTAAGAGGTTTTGACATCGATAATCATCCATAACCCTCAGATTTGGGCATTGGTTAGCATAATGACTCATTTCCTTTCACGTGTTACCCAGATTAGTGTGAGGTTCATTCTATCGAACATTCTCTTTATTAATATTACTTTAGTAGTAAAATGTATGATGAAATTCTTTCCTACACTTAAAACATTTATCAGTCCCCTTATGATAGTTTCCTCCTCGTGTCATTCGACACTTTATACAGAAAGAAAATATATTATTTTTATCTTTGTAATTATTATAGTTTCCTAGTAATTCTATCCTTATTTTCCTATCAAAACAATGAGATAGACGAGATAATAAAATATCCCTTTTTGTATGAATAATACTTGGAAGGAACATTCTAGAAAATATATTTTTAATCTCATCCCATCCATGGAGTCAATTTTATCTTGTTGCGTCATATTCTTGATAATGTTCCACTATAGATTCGCATTACCTTCGAAGAAATAAGTGTGGAACTTAACCATTTCACGTTCTGAACAATAGAGAATGAGAAATATCTTTTCGTCAGCACAAAGTCATTTCTCTGCAACTAGTGTATCAATCATTCCACTAAAATAATGTTGATGTTGCCTAATGAATGATTTAAGATAACTATGTTCCCACCTTTGGTCACTTGGAATCTTGTAAGGATTTGTGGTCGTAGAAATAAGATTTTTTAATTTAGTTCCTATAACCTTTGGTTTTTCAAAACTACAATCATTGCATTTCCCATTTCATCCAGCATTAACATGGTTCCATTGGGTTCTATCCATTTTCTAAAACCCAAAAAGAATATTGTGGTAGGGAAAAATAATACTAGAAAAACAACATAATAAAGGGGGTGTATATTCAATATCAAATATCTTTTGTTTAATCCTAGGATATTATTGATCATTACCATAATTCTAGGGCTATATCCTATAGTTATACTTACCTATAGGGACTTCCCTTGAAATACCTTAGAAATAACTCTAGGGATCTTACTAAATTTTTCACGTCCCAGATTCCAATGGATAACTATACATTCTCTGTTATACCAACTATAACGATCCTATCTTGACATAAATAGACATTACATTTCTTTTTTGGAATACTTAATACATGACAGAAATGGAGTCCTAAAGACTTTATTAGCTTAGTGTCTTTGGAAACTGAGAACATCAACTTATACCAAGGTGAAAGAACTAATACATCTTACATAGTGATCTGCCCCTTTTCATATCCTACCTAAAACCATTCTTTATATACTTGGGAAATGAAAACATAAAAATGGTGAGATCAAATTCATATTAAGGGTAAACATGGGGAACATGAAAAATAACATAAACATAAGAATTAAAAAACAAGTACATAAAGATTAAACATCAAAATCACGAGACATGAAATAAATCATGGCAGGATGTAAGGCATAGAATATATAGGATCATTAAAAATGATATAATAGAATTGGTGAAAAACATGTAATTTTGGAAAACTAAAAAATATATAAAATTATTTCTATAGTTTCCTAGGTATTGCTTCCAAGATCATCATGGTGGACATGGTCCATTACTGTACTGGGATTACTTACCATTACAACCATGTATTATAAAGCCATGTTTACTTTTTATTCTAGTCATTTATATATCATGTGATATAAATCATTAACTGATTTATTTAAGTGAGATATAGGCACCACACATATCATAGTTAAATCATTCATACATGTTCAACAAAAACATAAATCATTCATCATAGAAAAACCCATGAAATAAATTGGTTTTCTTAAAAATCATTCCCACATTACATAATCTATATAAGATAAATGACTGCATAAAAATAATTCCATCATAAACACAATAAAATAAAAGTAATAATTGGGATTGAAACATAACCCTATGTCATCTTATATTGAAAACATTTTTGATAAAACACTTGAACTTAATTCCTAAGGAAAATACCATTTCTTCTTCAAAAAATGTTACTTATCTCAAAATGCAACGGAATTTTAAAAGAAAATAATTTAGTCTAAAAAACATGAGATAGTGTAGAGAAATATCCATGGAAATAATGCATTAAGAAGATGTATAAATCCATTCATGATGTATATGTTAAAAACATTCTTCTTGTACTATTTTCGAAAAAGTCAAAAAGTACCTCGTATGGTAATCAAAAGAATGGTTATTTCCACAACATGTAGTAAAAGTAAAAAATAGGTAAAAATGAATTTATAATTAAATATATGAATAGTAAAATTTTTATAAAAACATTATTAGAAAACATGGACGTGGATGATAAATATATCCCAAATAAATACATACAAACAAACAATCTTGGGTAAAAATGAGAATGAAAAATTATGTCTTACATTAGGTCTGATTTCTACCATACATGTCTGAAATATTTATATAGTGGGTTTAAAAATATTAATAACTTTTAACAGGACCGTTATAGTATTTATGATATAATATATGATTTACTAATGACATTACGTTAACCATTTATTTTTCAAATCCACATTAAATCAACATTTTGGGTAATAATTGTTTTATTTATCATATGGGTTTGGACTTGTTTTTCATGATATTAATACATAGATCATTATTTTAATACATAAAGAATGTAAAACATGATTAATATATCATATATATTCAGTATATAAATATATATATATTATATATAGATAAATGAAATGGAATTCAATGTTCTTGGAGACGGTTGACCGTACGTTTTCATGAACATTGTTTTCATTTCCTTATTGAATTGAATGGAATTAAGTAAATGATATATATATATATATGAATTATTATATCATATATTTCCTTATTATTTAACATATATACCTTATAATTAGTCTTGAATGGTTAACCTAGAGAATGAATCTTATCGCATCATTGAGACAATAAGTCGTATGTACACACGAGCGACGATATTGTTACCATAATTGTTGAATGGTATTGAAGTAGATGGGGTATAATATCTCAAAATTAGTATAATTATATAATAATAATATATATTTATTATTTCCACCATTTTTTTATCCATGTATTGTGGTGGTGAAAAATAGATTACAACACATCGTGGTCATGGTAAGATGCACATACGCACACACAGTGACTTCATTTATTGTAGGATGGATAAAAGGTGAAAGAGTATTGTTTCATATTTATAATAACATGAATGTATATGAGTGGTACTGATTTAATTACGTTAAAATGAATAAACTAATGTAAATATTGTAGAAGAAGACTACAATTTTAAATAATTTGTAGAAAAGATTACCTCTTCCTCAATGTGCCTCCTTAGAATTTCTTCTTTGGGCACTATAGTTTGTCTTTTGAAGAGACCAGAACCACTAGAATGTAACTTGAGATGTTGATAAGTGTAATGGTCATGTATTAGTAGATCATGAAGGCTAAAAATGTAGTTAAGAGGATAGGGAGGAGGTTCTCTTTTATAATATATTAGAGGGGAACTTTGGGAAACTATCAAAATATTAATTTATTATAAATTCAATTTCGATTACAAATTGTCCAAAACTCATTTAATTATAATTTAAGTAGATTTTGGTTGAAATAACTATCATCCTATTATTTTTATAAATGTTTTGAAAATTTGACTAACTATATCATTTTTATTTAAACCTTTTTATTGTTTTTAATGTTACCACGATTTCATTTTATTTACACATTGTGGGTTAATGTAATTACAATAACATGTCAAGTGATGCCCACAAAGTTATTTATGAAATAGTTGGACTTATATTAACTGTTAGGAAATATATTAGATCTTTTGTAATTTAATATCATTTAATTAACTATTTTATGTTTTAATTTATGAATTATGTAAATTTTAGATACTATTCATACATGACTTTTTTAAAAACACATAAAAACCAGATTCTATTGATCATAAGGAAGTAAATCAAATACAATAGGTCAATATAATCCATAAAATGATTGTATCACATCAAAATAACGAAATTAAATTTATTTTTACTTATACTATATCATTTATTTGAATCCTTTATTAAGGAATCAATCACTACATCATCATTGTGTCAATATTAAATTTATAAATTTAATTTATAAAAATAATAAATAAAATATAATGATATTTGAAATATTTTTAGTTTTATAATTAATATTTATATTCTAAGATATATTTTATATATCCTCACATTAAAATTGTATTAATAAAAGATATACATTTATGTTATATTTATATTTACATTAAATTAAATATTATAAAATGTCATTTTCACACCTACGTGGATCAATGGGGTCCCAAAATCTACCCATGGATGTACATGGTCAGAAATATCTCATCCAATTGTATTAAGACATGTTTTAGGGTAGTTTAACATTAAAATAATGTTATTTACCCTTATTTTCGAGATTTACCTTTTAACCATGGTAAATAAAATATTTACTGACATTACTAGTAATAATGTCCAAAAAAATAAGTGGTATCCATTCGAACAATTTGGACCATATGATTCAAAACAAGGAATCCAATTTTTCATATTTAAAATACCGATGATTCAGTAATTAATTGAAAAATAATTCCCATTGTCAATACCAAAAAAAGAGGTTTAAAAAAAATTTAAACTATCAAAAGATTGTCATGTGTTGATGTCCTATTATAAAGTGGAATTACTTCCAATGACCAAATTTGGATTAAATTGTAATAATATAATATAATTATTTTTTAATAACAATTAAAAACATATTATAGCTATATAAATAAATTAAATGAAAAGGAATTTTCAAATTAAAAAGGAGTATTTTTGAGTAATCATTAAAATTTGAATTTTTTTAGAAAAATACAAAAAATACAAAAAAAGTAAATTTTTATGTCCTGCCTAAAAATAAAAAGTTTATCTTGTCAAATTGAAATTATAAATGTGTCAAAAACTATATTTAAAATGGGTACGCCGTAAAAAGGTGGTAAAACTGCATTTTTCAAAAAATATTTCCTTTATCTAAAAAATTGATTTTTTTCTCCTATCATGTTCAAGAAAATGTGTAAAATAAATTCTATTTTTATAAAAAATTAAAAATATGGTTAATAATATTCATAACAGCTATTTTATATTCCATTAAATATTAATATTTAAAAAAAATCATTGTTTAGTAAAACTCAGTATCACGTACAACGCATGCTATTAAGGAAGGTCACTCAAACGTGTAACAGAAGCCATGTAAGTGTTGCATGTAATGAAAGATTCTTTGGTTTTTCATAAAACATAATCCAATATTAGTTCATTAATAAATTGAAAAAATATATACAGACAGTGTTCTGTGAAATTAATTCTATCAATAGAACATGGAATTTTGAGAAACACAAGGCAGGAATACGGTTTCATATAATGCATACTAATATAGTGTTGTGTATAGTGAAAGCTAATCATGGTGTAGTGTATAAAACAAGACATCAAAGATATTATAAGAATATATCTCAAAAAAATAATGGCGTGTTAAAAGTAGAGTGATCCAATCTTATGAACATAAATTGTAACCATTGTAGGGTTTCTGTTATCTTATCTATTCAGATTCTTTTCAAAAAAAAATCCAAATTATTCTAATACTATAATATTACTAACATTTAATTGAAAAAATAATCATTTTTGGATGAATAATATATTTCAATATTATTGATAAATTGGATTTCTAGTTAGATATGTCTTTCTTATATTATCACATATTTAATCTACTTAATCAATGAACAATTTAGAGAAAATAAATATACAGCTTAATAATAAGGAACAAGATGATATTATAAAGTGACTTTCTGAAAATGTTTGTTAAAAATTGAGTGGAAATCAGTTTTGAAATGTAATATGGGAAATGATTAAAGGTTTCTATAAAATAAATAAAAATTCCAATGAGGATAAAATATATATTCAGATAATAATGATTAAATAAATAAAAAAGAATGATTAATATAGTATTGATAATGATATTACTATAGAAAATCGATTTGTTTTCAATATATAAATGATTGGTTAATTTCATAAGGATCCTATATTTTTCTATATGAAGATGATGAAGATTATTTTAGACGTATTCAATCCTAATATATCATCTCTAGATTAAAATGAGGATATTTCCTTATAAGAATTATATTACATTCTCAGTGCTTATAAAATAAGAGAATGTATAACCTTAAAGAAAATTGAAAAATATTATATAAATTTTAAATGTATATAATGATTAAAATCAATGAAAATTTTGATGATATAGATTCAAATGAATTATTAAATGAAATGTAATTTGGATATTAATTAAGAATATGTGTTCTCATTTGAATGAATTTAATGAAGGTAAATATCATATAAAAATAAAAACATCCACTATGATTATAAAAATATAATAGAATTGGAAAATTTAACATTATATATCTTAATATGAATGGTGTAGATATTGAATATAAAAAAGATAAGAAACTATAACATATGGGATATAAGTTCAATGGTAACAACCAAATATTGAAGAATATAAAATAAATTTTTCCGAATTAAGGGAATAAATATTTAGAAAATATAAGAATGATTTGATAAAAAATATTTGTTGTAATGTTGCCATTGAACATGGTGAGAGGCTTAGAAAACCCAAATATAATAATGAAAAAATCATTCAAACATTGTGAATTATAGAACATTAATTTAATCCAACTAATCAGGAATATATGTTGATGTATGAGATTGAATCATTTTTAAGATGAATTACAAGTTGAAGAAAGAAAAAAAAGTAAATAAACAACAGAGGGTAATTAAAAAATTTAATGATTTTATGAATAAAGAACTATTATTTTTTAAAAAAGATAGAAAATAATATGTATAAATTGGGTGAATATTTGATAATTATAAAAGATATTGAATATTGTTGTTACAGAAAAATAATAAAAATTACCAGAGACACAATTGTAGTGTATTAATTCTATGATTAATTGAATATGAAAATCTATAATATCATAAACTCTACTAAATTCATGGTTTAGTTCATAATTTCATATTTTAAATCTTTTTAAAATAGTTTAGGTAAAATATATACCAATAAGTACTAATTATAAAATTTTTTTCTAGAAAAGTATGTTCAAAATTAATTTTTTTTCTTGATTGGGTAATGGAAAATGGGCAGAAAATTTCACCAATGTCTATATATAATTGATGAAATCTATAACTTTGATGACTCAAAATATTAATTTATTTAACAACTAAAGTGTTTATAAAGAAAAAAATTAGGAAAATGTATCTAGATATTAAATTTTTGTCATATAAAATATAGATTCCTAGGATACTTCTGCTGTTATGGAATGTTTGGGAAATAATACATCACATAATGTAATAATATCATTCAACTTATAATGAGGAATGAATTTATGGGGGAGTAATTCAGGGGGTATGGTCTCATATTATAATATAATACATGTCTCAATGATAAATACATATAATTTTCTACCTCATAATTTTTTTCCTTAGGGTGGTGTGTGGATTGTGTGAGATATTGGGTTATAGCGAAGGGAATTGTATGAAATGATTTCTAGGAAAAGTTTCTAATAATGAGAATGGAGTGAACATCTAGAATCTCTAAGATAAAAAATAATAATTTTAGAAATTGCACTCAAGACTATTAGAAGAACTATGTACTGGGTTCTTGATATTGGTTTGTCTTTCCAGATTTAAGTGTTACGAAGATTCTAATTTTTTCAATAATAAAGGAAAATTAATATTTTTTATTGATTGATACCTACATATTATGTTTATTGAATTGATTGAAATTAATTCTAATAAAAATATGTTAACTTCTGTTTTTCATTTAAAACATTATAAAAAAATATTTTGAGTTTCAGTCAGTATTGTGTTTATAGTATGTAGGTTTTTTTAAGTGATTATGTATTACCAAATATTATAGGATGAAATGAATATTACAAATGGGGAGATAATTAATAAAAATATACTTATAAATGGAAATCCGATAAATTTATTCTATTTGAGAGAAAAATAGGGGAATATAATATGACATGAAAGGGTTGGTCATATTGGTCCATGAATGATAAAAAAGATATACAAATATGATGTGGTAAAAGAACTACCCAAAATAAATACATAATGTTACTCTTTTTTAAATCCCATAATAGAAATATAAATCTGAAATCTCAAAATAATATTGACATTATTTATACTGTTCCAATCATGAAGAGATATGGATCATCCATAAAATTAGGGACCCCACTTAGTTCATGTTTAGGCCCCAAGGGAATTCTATATCACCATGAACTGGTGATAATCACCCATGTATTTAGAATATCCATTGAAATATTTTCAAAACATAGAATAAAAATGACTTGGAATATATGAAAAATGGATGAAATGGAAAAATGAAATATTCCATAAATATTCAATGAGTGGAAATTGAAAATCAAGGTCCACATAAGACAAGTCAATATATATTATCCAGAAACAAAACCAAATGTTCACAAAACTAATGATAATTTCTCTATGTATTACATGTTAACATCCCACTATCTCACCACTAGATACCCATTCATATATAACAATGAGACACAACACCTAAATGCACATCTTTCCCTTACCATCATCAGAGAAAATGTAGTCTACACACACTTGAGGGTGCGTACAATGTGTGGGATAAAACAAGACCAATAAGATCCCCAAAGTATTCCACATATAGTATTTTTCATAGAAATGTAGATATTCTAAAATGTAATAAAAAAATGGAATTATAAATTTTTTCATAATTCATATGAAAAACAAGGAAACTACCCCTTTTTATTGGATAAAAATTAATTTCACATGGAAAAAATGTAAAATAACATTAAAAAAACTATTTTCAATTTATAAAATCACATATCAAGATTAAAATAAAAAATAAGAATAATGGATTATACCTTAATGTTAGCACTATTAAGGGATGACATTGTTTCTCATTCATTGATAAATTTTACCATTGAGTACTAAACCCTTATATGGAATTCCTAACAAAGAATCATACAAATTACTTAATGAGTAATTCCCCTATATGATTTTATGTGTGGATCTCCTTGATATATCAACCCAATGAGAATTTGAATACCTCAATATCATATTACACCCGAAAATGAATTAAAATTAAAAATTTAAATACCCTGTTATGTACATATGTAACTCATGTGATAATATTATCCAATCATTTTAATGTGATTATTAATATTCCTTAAAAAAAATTCATATCGCATTTTTTAATTATCAATACATTGCATTGAAAAAAAATACACTAAACACTAATTCTTTAAAATAATCCTTCCATTATCACATTTTTATGGTAATATTAATTCATATCAAAATTCATTATACATACATTTCCTAAATAGGGCATCATTCCATTGAACATATATAAAAACATGTTTATAAACCAATGTGCACAGATTATTCCTTAATCATATACATTATATAAAACAATGTACCTCAACTTTTAGTTATCTTAGTGAGAAAACACGATCCATAATAAAATAGGAATGAGATCACATGAGTAGACAAGTAGACACTCCAACGGCAGAGTCCATATTTTTTCCTCATAAGACATTGAAATATATTTAAATATTTTTGTATATCCAAGTGATGAGACATCATGAAATTATAAGGCACGATGTTCCCAGAAATAATTTTATCAAATTATTAAATATATTTCATATTTCTAATGTGTGGTTATATAAGGAAACTAGGATAAAACACTGACAAGTGATCAAATCAAAAATCCCAAATTACAGTTGGGTCTGAAATGTGGTGTTGTCCATAGGCATGACATAAAATTAGTCAGCGCGAGACATCCCAAATCCTTGATCGATGGAAGTGCATTTAGTAAATTTAATTAATTAATATATTTATTTAATAAAAAACATTTTTTCCTAAAAAATGATTACAAATATGTGATTAATATGAATTAGTTAGGGTTAGCCTCACAATTTTTGAAATCCACCAGTGATAGATCACCTCCCCTTTTGGTCAATCCTTTAAAAGGATGATAGAACCACGTATCTAGATAGATTTAAGCACGATGAATGTTGTGGAACCACCCAAACCTGTTGGTGAGAAATTTAATCACCAATGATCGATCTAAAGAGATGTTGGACTTTTCCTTTGTGTCATTACACCCCGAATTAAATGTTTGATCATGTTGAAACTTGAGTATTGAATCTATGCACCCATTACATGATCCTACTCACTAAGAACATTATATTTAATAATTTTTCCTATATTATGGCCTCCTTTTATTGTTCATTGTGCAATAATTCATGGCCACTAATACAAAAACAATTATGGGGACTTTACCCCACATTTCATCATGTTCCCTGTCGTGGAATCCTTGTGGTTCCCAGTTAGACAATTTTCACGTGTCCAGAGCTCAATCAGGCACCCAAATTCATGTATTATTTTCCTAACGGCAATGAAATCATAAAAATGAAATATATCTAGAATCATCATATTGAATGGATGATGAATCCAAAGGTTGTTCAACAATCTAATAAGGATAAAATCCAATACAGTGTGCATATGATGTGGCCAAACCCTTGTTTCCAAACGAGGACTAATTGGGATGAACGACGATGAGTTGGAATGTTCTTTAGTAAGATTCTGTGTTTTTAGAGTGGGATCAATCAACCTAATCCATTGTTGGAGTGGATTTGTATGTAGCAACTGTATTCAAGGAAACCCTTGGGTTTCTAGAAAATCATGAATACATGTTGTGTGGTATTAATAACACACGACATGTATCCTCCCTCGGTGGAAGTGATTGGGTTTTTGGGTAGATAGGCATGACATGTCATGTAATCCCATTGAAACACATTTTATTACCCTTTTATTTTGAAAAATCCATTTGAAGGAACACATAACCAGGAACATGCCATGTATTAGAGTACACAGACACACGGCCCGAGTACAGACACACGACCCGATACCCGAATAGATAGTACATGATATGTAGTCCACATACACGGTGTGTTATACTATATGGGATGGGACACATATACCATTCAGAGAGAGGACCATGGGGTAGTTAAGGACCACATGCCATGTGGTCCCCTTACATGTCTAGTTATTTTGGGATCTTTTGAGAGATCCTTTAACCCCCAATATCTATTTTACCTCGAATCACGTATTGGTCAGTGAGATGACTATACTAAATATTTTTTCCACAAATAATATGATAGTGACCTCAGAAGTGGGTTTTGATAGATGATATGAATGTTCCATGTCTGAATATGCATATATGACACCTGATGAAGACATCGATTAGATAGGTTTAACCAGAGTAGTTCGGAGATGAACCTCTAACAAGGATGGGTAGTGTAGTCCCATATGACTCTCTAGTGGGACTAGGTAGTGAAGTCCCCGATGATTTCTAGTTACCTTCTATTAGGATCTGGGTAATGGAATTCCTCAACATTCATGGTCGACCCTCCAGCTGGTCAAGGAAGTGTAGTCCCTGGTGACCATCCAGGCATGACTCTCCAGCTAGCCTAGACAGTGGTTTCCCACTAATGACTCACTAGGATTTACCTATAGTAGTTTATGGGTAGTGTTGTTCCTCACTACCTGTCCGGAGTTTTACCATACAATAGGACTCGGTAGTGACATTCCTATGTGGCTACTTGAGAAGTCCCTTGACTATGCGGCATAATGGTGAGGCATGGTTCAACTCACCTTTGAACTCATGTGGAAGAGGGGAACTTTCCTCATCATGGAACTTTATTGTGACACAATCTAAAATCGTTCATGTGAGTCGGTTCCACCCATAGAAGATTGTATCGAGGTATGGTGATTTGACCAACATTGACATGTTCCTCCTAGGAGGATGTACAATATGTTGGCCATTGTAGATGACTTCATATAGGAACTATTGACTAATCACTTTATAATGCTGAGTTGTGAGATTGAGATCCCCTTAATCCCTTGTTTTGGATTCTTTGAATGATCAAATATAAATTTATATATCCTCTTATAGTACCCATTACTTGGTTCTTGGTTACTCCCTTTCCATGTGACACGATGATCCATGTGTTATGCCATGTTTTTTTTCATTTTTAGATTCTCAAGGCCGTACAAGTCTAATATCAAGATATTGGTATCAAAGACTTGATGGGGAGTTCAACTCCTCACTGTTTCAAGCTCCATATGTTTGGATGAGTCTACTTTCACTCTCGTGTTTGTTTGAGGTTTACTATTTCCGTTAAAATTTACCATACCTATTTCTCTCTACTGGTTTCCTTTCAAGTGTATCTCATGCTTCTCCCCTTTTATCTTTTCAAGGCATTCTATATGTTTTGTATATACTCACCCCTACAAGGTATATTCATAAAAATTGGCATGTCTTTTACAGATGACAGAAAGGTCGATCATGATCTTAAAAGATCATAGGGATATGGTATGCATGGACCACGTATGATGGTTGGAGTTGGTATTTTAGAGTGGAACCTCTCTAATATTACACTTTTTTTGTTTCCTTTAGGTTGGTACATGTTTCTAGATTGTGTGTGTGTTTTTAGGAATTATTTTATTTTGGAAACAATAATATTGTTGTAGCATCTAGAGGTTCATGCATGTTGATTTTACATTATAGCAGTTTGAACATTTTCTTATTTTCCACTTCACATTTTCATTGAGTTGGCTACATTCATGTGTAAGCTTTCATATGGAATCTCCTCCTTGACATTGTTTGGACTTCAAAAAATTTCACCAACGCCTATCCTATGGTGTTGGGCTAGGGGTAGTTACTGCTTGATCCTTGGATTTGTCCGAGATGAGAAAAAGGGATATCAGAGGTGGTTCGTTCCATGGGACAATGTTTGGATATTACCTAAAAGGAATTGTTTGAATTTAGGGAAATAATGTAAAGGTTTCTCTTGTAGGGCACTCAGTTTAGGGAGTCTAGTGATGGTGAGTGAAGTCTACATTTCCATTTACCAGGACCCTGATTACCTTCATGTCAACTCAGAACCATATGAAATTTTTGGTACGGAACAATGGTGCATACATCATATATATCCAACCGAGGTACTCCATGATAATATTAAAGAATCCTACATGATTATTTCCAAATTGGATACCAGCTATGGTTTATGAAGATTACCCCATGAGTGAGGAGGCCACAATTTAGGGTCCATCATGAGATCCCCTCCCTCCTAGTGGGTAGTTAATGAAGCTCCCACCAATTTGGTAGTAGATAGTCCTAGACGTCTAGACCGAGGACGAGTGAAGGTCGAACGTTATTCGTATGTTCCAGTTATAGAGTGTTGAAGACCCAATTGTGAGAAGACTTCGGGACATGGTCATTCCATACATGGAAAGCGTATAGCATGGGGGTTGACTGGAGAGGGTCATTCCATTTCTTGTGAAGGGTGAGGTCACTTGTCATGGGATTTCTCGTCAAGTCGAGTTGAGCATCCCAGATATGAAGTGGAAAAACTGCCACAGTAGAGATAGCACCGTGATCAAGGATCTCCCAGGCAGGGATATGGGTGTCCCTATGGAGGTAGATCTAGATGAGGAGTGGTGGGAGATAAAATTTTGGGACAAAGGTATGATGTTATTCTACCACCACCAGTTGGAGGCCCACGTCAGGCTCAGGGAGTTGGCAGCCATGGTCGTGGGCAACTACAGGCATTGGACATCTACAATCCTACTGTGCAGGAGGTCATTTGTGGTATGATTTCTATGTAATATAATCATTCATTAGTATTATTTTACATAGGTAATGGCCATTAGTTTCTCCCTTGACTTTTTGAGTGAGATATGAAGCTCCTAGTATATATTCTTGAACAACAACTTTTCTTTGAGGATACCATAATGAATTTTTCCTCCTTATCTTTAATCATCCAACTGTGTGAGATATAACATGAATAAGAGAGGTTCTTGTGGGACCTACTGGTCATCATGATGGAACCCTATGAAGTTTTCTTTTTCATGGATTTTCTTCCAGTGGTCCAAGCCTATATTGACTCTCAGCATATACTAGTTATATGACTATGTTTGGATGGCATGAGGTTCTCCTTCTTCAGTGAGAGAGATATCATAGCAAGATGAATGGGCGAAATGGGAAATTGGTTGTAGCCTTTAACCCATATACTAGTGAGTATGAACCTTTTTATTGAAGCCTTTTTAGTTATATGGATACCTTTAGTTTTGGAGTATTAAATAGATTCCTTTCCAGAAATTTTTTTGGAATTAACTCTAAAGAGGATTTGGATTTTTGTGTTTATTTGTACATGAAGAGTACTTTGATATATTCTGTGGCATATCAGATGGAACCGATTGATCTCGGAGTTATACTGTTGCAGTTGGTGGACCTTTGTGAGAATGGTATCATCATACCCATTATGTCCCTCTAGGATGGTCTATTTTTATTTGGGAATAAGGTTGATGAGAGCCTATGTTTTGTTGGATTATAGTCAACAAATACAAGCCTTGATAAAGAACATGTACCCCTTTACAATGATTTATAACTTCATTGATCAGTTTTGAGGTGCGATATTATTCTCCAAGATCGATCTTATGTTCGATTACCCCCAGTTATAGGTTAGTGAGGCCGATATTCCAATGTTTTACTTTCGATATCGAAATGGGAACTCTTTGTTTCTAATAATGCATTTTAGTGTGAAAAATTTCCCCTCCATTTTCATGGCTTTTTTGAACTAGATCATCCAACCTTATTTGCACCAATTTTTCATTGTCATTATCGATGACATACTATTCTACTTTATGATAGAGAAGGATTAAGCATAGCCTTTGATGATTGTCCTTGACTTACATCGGGAGCACCATATTTATATAAAGGTTTCAAAATTCAAATTCTAGATATATGTGGTTCACATTCAGTGTATTTTTTTTAAAAAATGTTCTATATTTTTTTAATACATGATTGACGATGTTCATTCAAGGGATTCACCAAATAATTTTTCAGATGTGTGGAGTTTTCATGGCTTCGTAGGGTACTACAATAGATTTTTCAAAGACATCTCTAGAATTTCATCTCCTTTGACATCTCTATCACAAAAGGGATATATTTTTACCTAGTCTAAGAAGATCCAGAAGGCCTTCTATGAGTTTAGGCAATGAATGATGAGATAAACACTTTTTAGACTACCAATGGAAGGAGTTGAGTTTGGGGTGTATTGTGATGCCTCAATTGATGGGCTTGGTTATGTGTTGATGAAACTATAAGAGTTCATTACATATGGTTCAAGTAAGTTGAGACCCCATGATAAATATTAGATGAATCATGATATTGATATATCAGTGGTAAATTTTTACCTTGAGGATGTAAAGGAACTACATTCTGGGAGAGTGGTTTATGGATTACTCAAACCAACAATATCTCAGGTGCATATTCACTTCGAATTATCTGAGCTTGAGGTAGTGACAATAGTTGAAGTTCCTCCAAGAAAATGACTTATAGATAGTTGATACTCTATGGTAGGGAAACATTGTACGATGTTCCCTTAGAAGGATGTCACGTGCTCTCCTAGTGTGGGAAACATCAGAGTAGTTTTCTTCCCTATAGCTGAACCTGGTGGATCAGGAGGGTATAGTTTCCTTACAATCGATGGTGATGACTCTGTTACTCATTGAGAATATGAAAGAGTACTAACTAAGGGATATTGACTAAATTTTATCGCTGATTAGATATCCATAGGTGAAACACATATTTGATATTTTGAAGGAGGAAATCATATGATTATGTTCTAGGAGAGAATAGAGATTACAATAACATTTTACGATGAAGTGATGTAGGAGTTTCACACTTATCACTTTTCTATACATCCTCGCATTTGGTATAGTTAAATGGGCCTTTATTGGTGATTTTGGTGGTATTTCATTAGAATAAGCATAGTTGAGTTCGTCTCACGATTCCTTACCTGTCAGTAGGAGAAGGATGATCATTATTTTCCAATGTGTTTGTTGTAGCCATTTGATATTACGGAGTGGATATGGGACTTAATATCAATGGATTTTATCATAGTGCTTCATGAAATAGTTAAGGGACATGAAACCATTTGTGTGATAGTAGAACAAATCACTAAGTCAAAAAAAATTCATTTCCATCAGGGAGATGTGTTCATTGGAGATTTTGTGGAAGCTATTCATATGATATATCGTCTTCGTTCTTGGGGTACCCTAAAATATTCTCTTCGATTGTGACATGTTGTTTACATCATGATTGGGGAGAGCCATATAGGAGGAATTCAAGACCCAGTTGTGGATGATTAAATCATTTCAACCCCAGACTAATGGGAATTCTAACAATTCTATCTAGGTGTTAGAGGGCATTCTGAGATCTTGTGTGTTGGATTTTGGCCAGATCTCATAATATCACTTGCCCTTGGTGGAGTTTGTGTACAACAACAACTAGCCATCCACCATCGACAAAGCACCATTTTAGGTCTTGTATGGGAGACCCTAAAGGCCACCCTGATAATTGATAGAGATTGGATAATCCTCTATTATAGTCCTAGGTGTGGTGCCGAAGATCATAAAGAATGTATATGTCATCTGTGAATGTATGAAGAATACCTAGAGTAGTCAGAAGTCATATATAGATCACCTTAGTAGGCCCCTGGAGTTCAAAAAGGTAGACCACATCTTCTTGAGAGTATACCCAATATGTGGAATACATAGGATTCGATGGGGAGGTATGTTATACCCCATTTTCATTGGGCCATTTTAGATCATACAGAGGGTTGGTGGGGTTGCATATCAGCTCATATTTCCCCCACTTCTGAACCAAGTGTACGATGTTTCCATCTCTCATAGCGGAGAAGATACGGGCATAATCCCACCATCATAATTGACTAGGAATGATGGATATCAAAGAAGGACCCGCCTTTGCAGAGCACCCAGTGGTGATCGAGGAATAGTAGGAGTGGAAATTATGGGGACGATCCATCCCTTTTGTTTGAGTGAAATGGTCGCATGGAAATGTGTGGGAGGGTACCTGAGTGTGAGAGAGCAAGATGTTGGCTTGGTATCTGAAGTTGTTTTCATAGTTATTCTTTTTGAGGATGAAAATATTTGTGGATGAAATTATGTAGAGACCTTTTTTTCCTTGTAATAAATTGAGATATCTCTAAATAAGTTTATTGATACAGGAGCTGAGACGCCAGGCAATATCGAGGCAAGATGTCCCTAGAATTAATTTTATGAAAATATTAAATATATTTTATATTGTGTGTACATGATTAAATAATGAAATAAGGATAACTCTTAAATATATTATCTAATCTGAAATACAACACCGTGGGTTGGTCTAGAATGTGGTGTTTTCCCTTGGCCTGACATAAAATATGTTAGTACGAGATATACCGACCCCTCCCTCATTTGTGGTGCATTTAAGTGGTTTCACTTATTAATTAATTTAATTAATTAAAAATATTTCTTACTTTATAAATTTTTATAAATATGTGTTTAATGGGATTTGGCCACGGTTGGATTCATAATTTCTACAATCCATAGGCCTAAGATATCCCCCCCTCCTTGGGGAATCCCTTCGAAGAACGACGAGACCTTGGATCAAGGTGGAGTGATGCATAGTGAACACAACAACACTTCTTAAACCATTTAGTGATTGCATTATTCAAGATCAATCAATCCAAATAGGGTTAAGACTCATATTTTGTGTTTTTACATCAATGATTAACATTATGAGAAAGTTCAAACATGATTCTTCAATCTGTACACCCTTTGTATGTTCTCATTCACTGAAAATAGGTTGTTCATTAACTGTTCATCTAATATTGATGCCAATTTTTTATTTTTGGGCTGGAAAACCCGACTAATGTTCCAAAAAAATTTTTATGGTGCATTTACTCCTTGTTTCTTTTTGTTCATCCCTGTAGAATCCTTGTTGGTCACTATTCGAAAATATATGGGTGACACAAGCTCATTCCGACACTCGTATTTGTGACAGATTTTACTAACGACAATGAAATCATGATAAATGAAATTATATCTAAAAAATGCAAGTATTGTGAATATGAATAATTCAATACTATCTAAGAATGATCAAAGCCACAACAACATGTGAATGATTTTACCAAACCCTCGTTTCTGAATAAGGAAGATTTGTGACAAACGATGATGAGTATCCATGTTCTCTGGTCCGAAGTTGTAACGCCCCGACCCCAGCTACCCAGATCCGGTGCGTTACTTCGTAACATTGGCATGATCACAAAAGATCAAGTATCTAAAGACCGATTAGTTTAGTAGCCTTGGAAACACTAGATACATTCATAAACGTTACATTACATCATAAAGTGAAAAACTACAACAAAAAAGTCTCCATAGTCCACACTCATATCCTCTTCTGACTATCCCTGGAGGTCATTCATAAAATACTTCTTCACATCCTGGAAAATATTAAAACATTGAAAGGGGTGAGCTCAGATGCTCAGTAAGGGTAACAATATAGCGGAAGCTTTCATAAATAAACATTAACATTTAAGGCAATGTATAACTAAAACAAAAGCCTTTTAAACTTGAACTTCAACATAATATGGAAAAAGTAAAATGAGATAATTCCATTTACTTCTTCACATGGATATTCTACTGGTCGAATAATCGCATGCAATATCAATAACCACTTCCATAATGATGGAATGCATAATGCCAGACTATCATAACCACGTAGTCAAGGCCTCGTGCCAAGACCACAAATAAGATTTTGTCAAGGCCTCGTGCTAAGACACTAGTTTGTCTCATGAGACCTTCCGATGCATCGAGGAGCTATAGCGGGCTCCACCCGTCACTTATTAAGTCCAATGCATTCCTCATATGAATAGGTTTAAACATATCATAAACCATAACATAATCGTATCACATACAACATGCATAAAGGAAACATAACATTTCCACATTTCAATGACAAGATATCAATACAACACATTGATATAATAAAAATGCTTTCAAAGCCATTTTCAATACCAAAATAAAAGAAAGTTAAAACTTTGTATTTATTTTTCATTAAAAAAATGATGGCTTGTAGAGGAAGCCGAAACTCAAATAATGGTCACGGCGGCGGAGGAGTCGTTGTCGCCGCATAAGTACGGAAAGAAAAACATTCCATTTTTGTTGTTTAGTAAAACGCTTCGTATAAAAAATATTCCTTTTGAATAAACATAAAATTCAAAGGGGTTTATACACCGTATAAAAGAAAGTTGTGTATAAAGCCAAATATGCCTCAATGAAAGGAGATTGAGACGAAGTCCTTAAAAAGATTATTTTTAAAATAAAATAGATCTATTATGTGTATTCACTATAGTTACACATAATGAAAGTAAAAGTACAAAATAGGACATAATAATATCATGACATAATTTGAAAGTAGGAGATTAACCCAAAGAATAGAAACTGGGTTAAGAAGTTCCCTTACCTTGTGTCCGACTTGACTCAACCGTTCTTTAACCTCCTGAATAATAAACTAGAGTTAATATCTACCTTATTAAGAACCATTTTCAATTTCATTATCCTTTTTATATCACTTATTACAATATTGTGAACATTATGTAATTATTTAAGTTAATAACGGTCGTTTTGTCGATCTTTGGTACTTGAGTCAACAATAAACTTCTTATAATTATAAGTTGTTCATGTGGTAGAGTATCCATTATATCCAGAATTATATTCATGATTTATATTTCATATATATCATACATATACAGTATATACATTCATTCATAATGTCACGTAACATTTAGAGGTAAGAAATGAAATGCACAGTTCATGGAGACGGTAAGCCGTACGTACGCATTAACGCTACTTTCATTTCTATTTCGTATTTAATGGAATGAAATCATAATGATATAAATTTATAATATAATTACAGTATAATATAGTGTATAATACCATTTACTCCATCCTTTATACATCCCACATATGGCATTAACGATTCAAATCACTTTGAGGGGGCGGTAGTCCGCACTTCCTAAAATGAAATTATCGCGTTTTACCCATAATGGAAATCATAAAGTATGCCATAAATGAGAGATACAGAAGCATAAGTAAAACATAAACAGATTATATATCATATTGAAAAATAGTGACATCTTAATGGCCACCTTTTAAGGTGTTATATGAGTGTTGAACAATCATCGTTTCGTGAGGCAGAAATTCGCCATCCACAGAAACCGTATGTTCTTTTACCATTAGATGTAGGTGTGTGTAAGTGTATCTCGAATACTTCTTATAAAAACATCTTAGTATATTGAGGATACTGGTGTTGTTACAAAATAAATGAATAAAAAGAGTTATGGGGTTGGAGAAGAAAAACAAAACAAAACAACATTAGAGAAGACATTACCTCAAAATCGGGTAACTCTTTTTGATTTGAGCCAAAGGCTTCCTTGGGAAGAGTTCTTCCCAATGTGAGGCTTCTAGGAGTAAGAGGGGGAAGTTGGGAGAGTATTTGGGAAGAGGTTGTCCGAGCCAAATGGCTTGAAAGTTTAAATGAGGTGGGAGAGGTGGGGGCCTTTTATAAGTGGAGAGGAGGGGCACTTTTGGAAAGTAATGAAATTTTATTCAATTATACAATGCTTTTCGGTTTCTAAAGGTCCCACACTTATATAATTCGAGTTTAAGGTGATAAGGTTTCGAAATATCTTCATCCAATAGGCTTTTGACACGTTTAAGCCTTGGATTTTGCATTATCTTCTCATTTTATTTAAATCGTTAAATAATGAGGTCATCGCCACATCATAATGATGTCATAAATAATTTAATTTATTTAATGTCTAAAAATTATAAAAAAAATACTATGATGTAGGAAATATTTTTAGCTTTCTAATGAATATTTATAATCAAAATTTGGACTTGTGTAACCCCATGTAAAAATTGTTTTAGTAAAACATTTTATGTTTGTGTCATTTTTTACTTTAACATTAAATAATAGGTGTTTATGTCATTTTCTAACTAAAGTGGCTCCATGGGGTCCCCAAGTTGACCCATGGGTTGTCTTGGTCGGCCATGACTCATCCAATAGGAGTAGGACAATTTTCATGCTCATCTCATATTATAAAAGCATTATTTGTACCTTAAACTACACTAATTACCTCTAATCGCGATTAAGAACTTAAAAGTTACTATTCACCAAAAAATTATTTTAATCTCATTGAACCACATTTTACTTCTTAATGACAACCATGTATGTCGGATTTTTGAAAAGAAAATCACAGAAGTGGTAATATTTCATTTAAACGAAAAATCAGTTATTTAACTACCACTTAGTGGTTTCACTATTCATCAAAAATTGATGTTTTTCAGAACAATGCCAAAATTTCACCCTAAGGTATAATTGATATTCCAAATTCAAAAATGATTTCTATTTTACAAAATTCCAAACATATAAGTTTCATTAATTAATTTTATAATTAATTCCCGCTGTTACGACAAATAGCGTGTTTTTAAGAAACAATTTATATCAAAAGATTGGCAATTGTTTGTCCAATTTCAATGTTAAATTAATTCTAATGACCACCATTGGATAAAATGGTAAAAATATATTATAATTATACCTTAAAACCACTAAATAGTATAAATTATCACTATAAATTATTTTGATTAAAAAAGTTGTTTTAAGTATTTTTCACTGTTCATAAAAATTTGGAAGTTCTCGGAAAATTACAAAAAATTCAACATAGGCTAATTTCAATATTAGGAATACAAAAATGAAGTCCATTTTGAAATTTAAAATTTCTATAAATTTAAAAGGTGGTTATTACTATTCATAACGGCTACTTTGATTAGTTGAGGTGTGTTAGAACTCGAACTTGCGTACAATGCAAGCTATTGCATTATTGAAAGAGAGGCGTATCGTGGAAGCTCGGGATGTTACATTCTCCCCTACTTCAATAAATTGCGTCCTCGCAATTTGAAATTTTTCTTTGAAAATAAATGGTTGAAAAGAGAAAATACCTTTGAGGAAAACCCACATCGGAGATAAGGTTAATAAATATATAACATTAAAAGAAATCAAGATAAGTACAAAGGTCACCCGATATAGCCCATTATAGGATTCTATGAAAATATGGATATGGAGGAGAAACAAACAATCCAGGTTTGATGGGGAGTTATAGAAAACAGGATTAGGAGAAAGTTTAACCACAAGAAAATCACAAACTTGTGATTGGTTAAACGGTCATTGAATCCCCAGTTGGAAAAGTTAACCGACAACATTTTTGTTTTAAGTTACCTTTTATAATGTTGAGGAATTTATTTAGGAGATTTACTAAGAACGTAAGGGAATATACATACTTGTTATGTATACGTTCATTCGTTAATAAATTTATACCACAAACCCAACTTTTACTCCAAATGGTAACGGAACTCAAAAATATTCTATTTATCCTAATTGTATAAGGTTCCAAATGTTATCACATACCATTTAGATTAGTAAAACTATTTTATAATAACCAGGGACTTCCTGTAGGCTAGTGGTAGGAAATAAAGGCTTGTCGCACTATGGTTGTGGGTTCGATTCCTGCAGCTTTGTCCGACGCGACGGGTTATGCCCCACCCTGCAGGTAGTCCTTTTCCTAAAACTATAGTATTATAATATTCAAAAACAATCTTCATAAATTTTTAACCTTAAATAATACTATCCAAAGATCAACTTAATCCACTCCAACCTTTATAGTTATCAAAAATACCTCTGTCCAGACTTTCTCTAAAAGGTCTCTTAATTCCAAAATCAATTTATCAGATTCCCCAAACAAAGTAAAGTTTCTCTTATTGTCACATACTAAAAATATAATTACCTTCATCATATTAAAACCTTACTAAAAACAACATGTACTGCAGTACAATCCTTATATATATACCACATTATTCTTATAACCAGAATATAATCCTTGAGTCCAAAAGCACCAATACATTAATTATTCCGCTTCAACTGTAGTCACAGCATAAGATTGGCCTTGATCCCTTGGCCTTTTCTGAGGTAAGTTTCCTTGACGCTTAGGACATTCATTTGCATAATGCCCTGTTTCCCTACAATTGTAGCATTCAACTTTGACAGCCTCTTTCATTCCCTTGCAATCACGAGCCTGGTGACCCTTTTCTCCACATTTATAACAAACTCACATTCCTTTTAGGCAAGTACCAGGGTGATTCTTCCCACAATTATCACATACGGGAAAATCCTTCTTTCCCTTTTTCCCTTTATCTGTCTCTTATTCCACCGTTCTCTTCTTCTCTTGCTTCACTTTGTTGTCATAAGACATAGAGAATTACTTTTCTGTCTGGATAGCACACGAGAAAATATCTTCGTATGATGAGAAGGATTGTGATACTAAAGCTCGACGGAGAAATGGTTTTAACCCATCAAAGAAACGATAAATCTTACTCACTGGGTTACGTATATAATCGGCAGCATGCCTCGCTAACCTTGTAAAGTTAGCCTCATACTTTGCGACATTCTCATCCTCCTTCTACCTCAAACTCAGAAATTGCCTTTCCATATCTGCTCGATGGTCACGAGGAAAATATTTTTCTAAAAACAGATCTTTGAACTCCCTCCATTCCATATTCGATACGTCATCATCTTCCTTTGTGTTTTGAATCAGCGACCACCACTGATCGGCATCTCCAGTGAGGCGGTAAACTGCCATGACAACCTTCTCCCTTTCGCTACTCCCCAAGGCATGGAATATTTTCTCTAAGGAGTTTATCCATTGCTCATCTACTAACAGATTTGTACCCCCGTTGAAGGTTTGTGGTTGTTTCCTCATGAAACGGTCTAGCATTGATCCTCCACCTTTCGGATCAGGGTGCTCCATACGAGTAAGTTTATTATTCATAACCTGCGTGAGTTATCCCAGTACGGTGAGAAGCTGATCAGCACCAGTTGTATCACTAGCTCCACCATAATTATCCTGAGCAGGAGGGCAATCCCTACACGGAGTGCGTGCATTGATATGGTTTCCATTCCTTCCACTAGGTGCCATTTCTAAATAATGGCATAAACTAGATTAGTTCATGAATCAAAATACATAATTCCATACTTGTAAAACACTTAACATAAATTGAACTAATTATGGATATAATCCATAATTATAAAAATGTTTTCTTTGAGGAAGTATATACTCGTAACCCTTCATAGTGGTTTGTAAAGAAAATGGGAATTATCCAAAGCATATCCCCCGGGAGTGTCGTAACCAAGAGTGCAGCAAGGCCCGTTGTCGTGCACCAGTTCCCATTCGAGTCTAGCTCAAAGCGGTGTTTTCAGGTTTTACCCCTAGGTACATCTGTGCCAGAGCCGCCTCTACCTGCTCGTATCCAGACAGGGATGTATTGCTCGGAAACCTCACAACATCTCTACAATACCAAAATTCTAGGATGTTCTTCTATACTAATCCTCAAAGTTCATCTTAGGTCTATGTGCTCTAATCAGAGTTTATCTAAATCTAGCTTCCAAGGTTAGTACAAAACTGCCTCTGATACCAACTGTAACGCCCCGACCCCAGCTACCCAGAGCCGGTGCGTTATTTTGTAACATTGGCATGATCACAAAAGATCAAGTCTCGAAATACCGATTAGTTTAGTAGCCTTGGAAACACTAGATACATTCATAAACGTTACATTACATCATAAAGTGAAAAACTACAACAAAAAAGTCTTCATAGTCCACACTCATATCCTCTTCTGACTATCCCTGGAGGTCATTCATAAAATACTTCTTCACATCCTGGAAAATATTAAAACATTGAAAGGGGTGAGCTCAGATGCTCAGTAAGGATAACAATATAGCGGAAGCTTTCATAAATAAACGTTAACATTTAAGGTAATGTATAACTAAAACAAAAGCCTTTTAAACTTGAACTTAAACATAATATGGAAAAAGTAAAATGAGATAATTCCATTTACTTCTTCACATGGATATTCTACTGGTGGAATAATCACATGCAATATCAATAACCACTTTTATAATGATGGAATGCATAATGCCAGACTATCATAACCACGTAGTCAAGGCCTCGTGCCAAGACCACAAATAAGATTTTGTCAATGCCTCGTGCCAAGACACTAGTTTGTCTCATGAGACCTGCCGATGCATCGAGGAGCTATAGCGGGCTCCACCCGTCACTTATTAAGTCCAATGCATTCCTCATATGAATAGGTTTAAACATATCATAAACCATAACATAATCGTATCGCATACAACATGCATAAAGGAAACATAACATTTCCACATTTCAATCACAAGATATCAATACAACACATTGATATAATAAAAATGCTTTCAAAACCATTTTCAATACCAAAATAAAAGAAAGTTAAAACTTTGTATTTATTTTTCATTAAAAAAAATGATGGCTTGTAGAGGAAGCCGAAACTCAAATAATGGTCACGGCGGCGGAGGAGTCGTTGTCGCCGCATAAGTACGGAAAGAAAAACATTCCCTTTATGTTGTTTAGTAAAACGATTCGTATAAAAAATATTCCTTTTGAATAAACATAAAAGTCAAAGGGGTTTATACACCGTATAAAAGAAAGTTGTGTATAAAGCCAAATATGCCTCAATGAAAGGAGATTGAGACGAAGTCCTTAAAAAGATCATTTTTAAAATAAAATAGATCTATTATGTGTATTCACTATAGGTACACATAAAGAAATTAAATGTACAAAATAGGACATAATAATATCATGACATAATTTGAAAGTATGAGATTAACCCAAATAATAGAAACTGGTTTAAGAAGTTCCCTTACCTTGTGTCCGACTTGACTCAACCGTTCTTTAACCTCCTGAATAATAAACTAGAGTTAATATCTACCTTATTAAGAACCATTTTCAATTTCATTATCCTTTTTATATCACTTATTACAATATTATGAACATTATGTAATTATTTAAGTTAATAACAGTCGTTTTGTCGATCTTTGGTACTTGAGTCAACATTAAACTTCTTATAATTATAAGTTGTTCATTTGGTAGAGTATCCATTATATCCAGAATTATATTCATGATTTAGATGTCATATATATCATATATATACAGTACATACATTCATTCATAATGTCACGTAACATTTAGAGGTAAGAAATGAAATGCACCGTTCATGGAGACGGTAAGCCGTACGTACGCATGAACGCTACTTTCATTTCTATTTCGTATTTAATGGAATGAAATCATAATTATATAAATTTATAATATAATTACAGTATAATATAGTGTATAATACCATTTACTCCATCCTTTATACATCCCACATATGGAATTAACGATTCAAATCACTTTGAGGGGGCGGTAGTCCGCACTTCCTAAAATGAAATTATCGCGTTTTACCCATAATGGAAATCATAAAGTATGCCATAAATGAGAAATACAGAAGCATAAGTAAAACATAAACAGATTATATATCATATATAAAAATAGTGACATCTTAATGGCCACCTTTTAATGTGTTATATGAGTGTTGAACAATCATCGTTTCGTGAGGCAGAAATTCGCCATCCACAGAAACCGTATGTTCTTTAACCATTAGATGTAGGTGTGTGTAAGTGTAGCTCGAATAATTCTTATAACAACATCATTTTATATTGAGTATACTGGTGTTGTTATAAAATAAATGAATAAAAAGAGTTTAGGGGGTTGGAGAAGAAAAACAAAACAAAACAACATTAGAGAAGACATTACCACAAAATCGGGTAACTCTTTTTGATTTGAGCCAAAGGCTTACTTGGGAAGAGTTCTGCCCAAAGTGAGGCTTCTAGGAGTAAGAGGGGGAAGTTGGGAGAGTATTTGGACAGAGGTTGGCCGAGCCAAATGGCATGAAAGTGTAAATGAGGTGGGAGAGGTGGGGGCCTTTTATAAGTGGAGAGGAGGGGCACTTTTGGAAAGTAATGAAATGTTATTCAATTATACAATGCTTTTCGGTTTCTAAAGGTCCCACACTTATATAATTCGAGGCTAAGGAGATAAGGTTTCTAAATATCTTCATCCAATAGGCTTTTGACAAGTGTAATCCTTGGATTTTTCATTATCTTCTCATTTTATTTAAATCGTTAAATAATGAGGTCATCGCCACATCATAATGATATCATAAATAATTTAATTTATTTAATGTCTAAAAATTATAAAAAAAATACTATGATGTAGGAAATAGTTTTATCTTTCTAATGAATATTTATAATCAAAATATGGACTTGTGTAACCCCATGTAAAAATTTGTTTAGTAAAACATTTTATGTTTGTGTCATTTTTTACTTTAACATTAAATAAAAGGTGTTTATGTCATTTTCTAACTAAAGTGGCTCCATGGGGTCCCCAAGTTGACCCATGGGTTTTCTTGGTCGGCCATGACTCATCCAATAGGAGTATGACAAGTGTCATGCTCATCTCATACTTTAAAAACATTATTTGTACCTTAAACTACACTAATTACCTCTAATCACGATTAAGAACTTAAAAGTTACTATTCACCAAAAAATTATTTTAATCTCATTAAACCACATTTTACTTCTTAATGAAAACCATGTATGTTGGATTTTTGAAAATAAAATCACAGAAGTGGTAATATTTCATTTAAACGAAAACTCAGTTATTTAACTACCACTTAGTGGTTTCACTATTCATCAAAAATTGATGTTTTTCAGAACAATGCCAAAATTTTATCCTAAGCTATAATTGATATTCCGAATTAAAAAATGATTTCTATTTTACAAAATTCCAAACATATAAGATGCATTAATTAATTTTATAATTAATTCCCGCTGTTACGACAAATAGCGTGTTTTTAAGAAACAATTTATATCAAAAGATTGGCAATTGTTTATGTCCAATTTCAATGTTAAATTAATTCTAATGACCACCATTGGATAAAATGGTAAAAATATATTCTAATTATACCTTAAAACCACTAAATAGTATAACTTATCACTATAAATTATTTTTATTAAAAAAGTTGTTTTAAGTATTTTTCACTATTCATAAAAATTTGGAAGTTCTCGGAAAATTACAAAAAATTCAACATAGGCTAATTTCAATATTAGGAATACAAAAATGAAGTCCATTTTGAAATTTAAAATTTCTATAAATTTAAAAGGTGGTTATTACTATTCATAACGGCTACTTTGATTAGTTGCGGTGTGTTAGAACTCGAACTTGCGTACAATGCAAGCTATTGCATTATTGAAAGAGAGGTGTATCTTGGAAGCTCGGGGTGTTACAGAAGTAGTGTTTTTTGAGTGGAATCAAGTGACTTCGGTTGTAGTTGGATATAATTTTAATGTAGTGAATGGAATCTAATAAATACTTGGCTCTCTAAAAATCTCGACTACATGCAGTGTAGTATTTGGAACACACATCGTTTATCCTCCCTCAGCGGTGTCGCTAGGTTTATGGGGAAGTTAGTGATGGTATGTCATGTAATCACCTTGGTATTCCATGTATTAACATTTTTAGTTAAACATTCCATGTGAAGGAACATATGGTTAGGCACATTCCATGTTCCAATGTACACAGACATAGTGTTTGAGTGCATAGACACGACCTCTGTCCTGGATAGCTAGGACACGACGTGTAGTCCACATACATGGCATGTTATATTACATGGGATGGGACTCATGTACCAGTAAGAGACATAACCAATAAGTGAATAAGAACACACACCATGTGGGACCCATACACGCGGTGTTCCTCATGGTCTCTTTTGAGCGATTTTTGAGCCATCATATCTCCTTCGTTTGGACTTGGATATTAGCCTACGAGATGCCTATCATGGGTTTTTTCATATAAAACATGATGGTACTCACATAAGAGGATTTAAATATATGAGAATACTTCTATGGGTTTTCACATGTTGAGATGACAACCAATTATAGAAATGGCCAAAAACGTTTTATCGAAGCAGTTCCAGGCTAACTATTTAGGTGGGGTGGGTAGAGTAGTCCTTGGTGATTTCATACTAAACCTATAATGGTACTAGGTAGTGTAGTCCTAGACTATTCCATGTCACCCTCGAATGGGATTTGTCTAATGGTGTTCCTCGATGTTTTAGGATGACCCTCTAGCAAGGTTGGACAGTGTAGTCCTCAATGAACATCCAGGCGTGACCCTCTAGCTGGGGTGGACCTCGACGTCCACATAATGTCTCACTGGTATTACTCTCAAGATATGCTTAGGTAGTGGCATTCCCCGATGATTGTCCTGATGGGTACCCTATAGTAGGAATATGTAGTGGTGTTCCTTGGAGACTACCAGAGAAGAACCTCCATTATGAGGCATAGTGTCGAGGCATGGTTTGACTTACCTTTGGACTCGCAAGGAATAGGTGAAAATCGGCACAAATACATGTTCATATAAAATGATCTAAAACTGTGTGGGAGGGTCAGTCCCCCCCCCCCCCCCAAATAGGATAGTATCATGGTGTGATGAATTGATAACCTTTGGCTTTTACATCCTATATATACATACGCGATGAAGGGCATCCCAGATGACAATACTTTTGAACGGTTGACTACTCACATTCTTGGGCAGACCTGTGATATAGAGATCAAATTACTCTCTTGTATATGCTTCATTGAATTATCATATATATATATATCAGGCTTGTTATAGTATAAACAATTTGGGTCTTGGTTACTTTCCTTCCAAGACATTTGAAGACGAGTGGGGTGGGCCACATGCTTTTCATGATTAGCTTATTTTGGTTGGAAGAGTTTAATCTTTAGGTATTGGTAGAAAACACACAAATATGAGTTAATCTAACAACTATATTAATATACATTTGTTTGGATGAGTCTACTTTCACTCTATTGATTGGTTTATCTATACTCCATCCATTAAAATTTTCTATACCTTATTCTCTATACTACTTTCCTTTCCATTATTTTTCATACTTCTACCCATTTACCTTTTCAGGGCGTCCTACTTGGTATGTATATAATCACCCACAAATGGGATTTTATCAACCCCTATAATGTATTTTTTAGCTAGGGAATAGGTATAGAGTGTTCTCATAGGATCATATGGATATGGTCTGTGTGGATTGTGTAATGTGGTCGAAGATACGATTCAAGAGGGGGGCTCTATTGACTGTTACTCTTTTCCAGTTTCCTTATGGTTGGGATAGGTTTGTAGTTTGTTCATGTGTTTCCCACATTTAAATTTCAGTGGAAAATACTGTACTCTTTTACTATCTATAGGTTCATGATGGCTCATTTTATTTTATATTAGTTTTCACTTTTTTATTTTCCTCTAAGCTTTTTTCATTGTGTTAGAGATGTGTATATAGGTTCTTAGGAAAAGGAATCCATGAATTTATTGTGTCGTTGATGTTTGTCTCTAACCCCTATTCGACATAGGCATGCTTGGGGTACTCGTGTCTTATGCTTTATCTTGGGTCATGTCGTGGCACTAACATCAAATCCATATCTTTTAAATTTTATTAAGTGATCACAATGTTAGTAGAGAAGAATGTAAATCTAATTACTCATAGAAAATTATGTCTCACCACAGCTAAAATGATCTAACCTCTAGGTAAAAATCATACAATTGATATATAAATGATAAATATGGAAACCATATATCATTGATAAATCTGATAAATATAGTATTGAACCAAATTCAAAATAAGTGAAGAAATAAGAATATAATAGATCTAATCTAACATACCATTTTATGAAAACATATCGATATGATGTCAAAATTAAAATTAATGATTCTTGAGGGGACTAATAAGTACAAATAGATGACTCTATAAGATTCATAGACAAATTGTGTTCAGTGAATAGACATTGAGATATAAAATAGGAGTTTTGGTTTATTAAAAATATTAATATTTAATTATTAGGTTGTCCTAGAACGGTGCCATCCTCTAGTAGGTGGACACAACAAAAGAGATTTTGATATTTCATGCCACATTTGAGTGCTTATGGATATCGGTAGAATAAATATATATTTTTTCCACAAGGGGATGACCATCAGAATTCTCCTTGGTGGCTGGGGGACTACAATATCCAAGGTGGCTTTGTTTGAATCCACCAGTTGTTCAATGGCCTTCTATAGACACTGCAAAGCCCGACAAATAAACCTGTCTTTTACCATTATCAAAACAAAAATATAACTATGTAGATACAATATGAGATATGTACCATGACTGTGAGGTTCAAAAACATAATTTCATCATTCATACTAAATTTATATTACAGAGTCTATATACATCACCCTTTTTATTCAATAAAATTCACTAAGTGCATTGTTTCTGATGATGAGATATTCATGGGGTGGTTCAATGAACATGGTTTTGTATTAGAAATGAATGTGTATAAACTACTCCCGTAAATGGTTTCAATCATTATATAGTTTTTCAAACATGGATTTTGGGTAACCATGGGAGAAATCTAGTGATTCAATCTACCTCAGAAGCTATGATATATGTGCTTCATTGGGTATAATCATACTGGTCAATCCCATCACTTTAATTTTCTATTTTAAATATAATTTTCCATAATCATTAATATACTTGTCAGAGTGGTAATTTTACAATAGATATATTATTAATGTTTATGAAAGTTAAAGATATTTAAATTTAATAGACCTTATAGTGATCCAAAATAACCAATGTAGTGGATGATTTTTGTATAAATTCATTTCTTAATAGAATCATATTCATATAATATGTGATTTCAATTTATAAAACCACATTTCATTACATTTATCCCCCTATTCAAAATTTCACCCTATGTATTTTCATTTCAAACATTGAATAGATGAGTGTATTTTTTTAATTTCCTCTTCTAGTTCCAATAAAGTTTCATAAAAATTGTGGTTCTTCCCCCAAACATTGTCCATGAGAGCTATCTTTATTCATAGAACTTTTTATATATTATATATGATATTCTCAAGATTCTCCTAGAATGAATGGTCCTTCTTCAATGATACCACCTTTGTATTCACAAAATTGGAGTATTATAACATATACATCCTCAAGAGGGATATGTGGAACATGTCATATACCTGAGATAGGTTAGTTGGTAGTTCTTGTAAATAGTCCACAACTCAATTACAATCAAGGATCTCATAGGTGAAAACGTATATATGACTATAAATTAAATTATTACCAATCATATTGAATTTATTCAATGATGATATATTAAAAAACACATTATCTCATACAAAAAACCAATGTTTTCATCTATTATTGTTTGGATTTATTTTTTATAAACTATTTTTGGACAACATATTTCATTGATTGGTTTAATCCCACTCTATCTTATTTTGGAAATGATTAGGTCCCAAGAGTTTCCACTCTCCATAATGATCCTAAATGTTTAGAATTTGAAACCTCTCCCAAAATATAGAATCATTGGGTTCTATTTTAATTGTAGAATTTAAACTAATTTTATATAAGATATCCACATGAGGAAAGTGTTGATACAAAAATTCATGGAAATACGTTGAGCATGATCTCAACCTATCACATGTTTTTTTGGAATTTTACTTTTATAACGAATTACTACCTCTATATGATAAGAAGTGATAGAGCTCAAATCCATATACAATGCTAGATAATGGATTCTCTAGAATATTGAGGTATGCCTAAAATCCCAATCATATATAATAGAGAGATAAACACTAGGAAGTCATACCACTTATCTGATATATATCATGGTGAGTTGAAAAGTGATAAATATTCCTTGATTGCAATGAAATTCTTTGACATGGTAAGAGTATCAACTACCATCCAATTATTGTTACTTCTATTATGGGTATTGGGAATTCCTATGTGAAATCTATAGTTTTCCTTTCCCATTTCAAAAATTGAATAGTAAATGGTTACATCACACCCTTAGTAATCTTTCATTCATCCTTGACTAGTTGACATACCATGAATTGTGATAAAACTTCTATAATAAACCTATGGATGTTATCCAATAAGAACTTTTGTTTGATGTCATTATGTATATAATTTAGTACTAGATAAATATATAATGAAGATCTTGGATAATTTTCCAAATGTTCCTTCTCCTACTCTGGTAATGAGGAGACACATATCTATGGTCCAAAATATATAACACAATTTTATAAAAGATTAAATAAATAATATTTTATACAAATTTTCTTAGGAAATATTCTTATTTTTTGGAATCATAGATTATATAAATAATATATTGGTCATACATTATTTGATAATGGTGTTATGAAGATCCTTTTATTATTTTCAGGTCCATCTATTACATGTGAAGGAAGATTTGATCTTTTTAAATAATCAACATTTATGGGGTTGCATGATCCTTGCTATATAGTGAATCTACCACTTTTTTTACTTTCATTGTATGGAAATGTATTGAAGAACCATAATTTTTTATCTGATCTAGAAACCTCCATTGGAACATATTGATACCCTTTTTAGTGAATATAAACATGAGGCTTTTTAGATCCTTAATTTTGTTACAATTATGTTTATAGAGATATTGTTTACAAATCATTGATTTGAAGATCACATGTTCTAATTATAGATCAATTTTTAGGAATTTATTCTCATGAATGGTTAATTAGTGTGATCCCTAAGATTTCGATTTTTCATCTTGCATGCGTACACATCCTAAACCATTATTGGACACATCACTATTGAAAAAAATACATCCCCACATGTGGGTACTTTGAGAATAGGTTTTGTGATTAGCATCATTATTATTTCAATAAATAATTCTTCTCATTAATATTTTCTTAAAATCATTAAATACCATCTGAGTAAGCATGATTATATGAGTTGACAGTCATGAATCGTTCGTAAAAAATTGTTGATAGTCATAAGATAATCCAAGGAAACTATATATTTCAGTAATAAATTTTTTTCTTCTTCATCCATTTATTTCTAATTTTTTTGAGGATCTATAGATAACATTTTATTTGTGAAAAGAATTATCTATGAAAGAAAATTATCCCACCAAATTTCACATTTATGTTATGTTTCATATAAGTATTCCATCTATAATGTTTTTAGAACAATTTTTAAAAAATCATCATTACCCTATATTCTTTAGGAGTATATAACAATATTATCTATAAAGAGAAGAACTTTTTTTCGAAGTTATCTATAAAACTATATTATCCATGTCCAAAAATATCTCATGATTATTTTGGAGTCCAAAAGTAATCAATATGAGTTCATAATTCCCTTACAATGTATGAAAATTAGTATTTGGTATATCATTAATGTTCACATATTCATGTTAATATTCAAACCAAAGATCCACCATGGAGAAGTATTGGGATACACATAGCTTATAGAAAGTGTGTTCTATCTATGGAAGATGATACTTGTTCTATAATTTTATCTTTTTGGGCTCGTAATAATCAAGGTAGTGGCACATTGACCCATCATTAATCATGACAAAGAGGACTGATGAACCCCATGGTGGTGTACAATGGTGTATACACCCTTTATCTATATTATCCTATAATTTTTTCATCATATCATTAAGTACAACAATTTTCATTCTATTTTGAGTCTTTGATATTATAAATGTTCAATATTTAATTTCAATTGAGAACCCATCCTTATAAATTGGAGGAATGTCATTTAATTATTTGGGAAACAAGTCAGCATATTCCCCTAAAATGGTAATGTAATCGTGGATGACATTTTTCATAGTCTCAATCATTTTATGTAGATACAATGCTCATAATGAAATAATATATTTGAATGATATATTGATACAAAATAATTTTTATCCTCTTCCTTTAACATATATAAAATCCGTCTGTTATTTTCAATGTATTGGTTGATTTATTTCTCTTCCATATTTATAACTGCACTATTCAATGAAATCCAATACATACTCTGAATAAAATTGAATCTCATAATAGATTTTATCAAAAGGTTTAATAAGATGTTATGCATAAAAATATGTATATGGGAGGAGGAATGTGCATATGATACATTAATTCCCCCATTTTTTACATTCATCGACAACTAGAAATCACCTCTTTAGGTCATTTTTTAAAATTTATACTAAAAAACATGATATAGAAGGATTCATCAAATCTATGATTAATTGGACATTTGAAGTTAATGAATTGAAGAAAATATTACCCATTATTATTTGGTACAAATTCTAATAATATTTATCACACAAAATATATTTACAGACTATAATTTTCAAAAAATTGAATATTTAAAAGGGTTACTATTATCACTCAATTGATAATTAATAAAATCATATATTCCATAATCTATGAATTTAAATTATTCAATATTTTTATCTAAAAACTATTTACCATTATAAAATCGTATGTTCATTTTTGTTCCAATAATGATAGTTTGCAACGATCCCAAAAATTATACAAATAATATCCCTTGGATTTTGAATCTTATAGTGAAACAATTCAATATTTTTATTCACCATGTGAGGATTGATTCTAACTCAATGAACCATTCTCAGATTTGTTATTCCAAGATAAATTTTTTCTAGAGAAACATCCACATGTAGTATATAGAATGTGATTAATTTTCATATAAGAAACTCACTATAATTTACCAAAATGTAGGTATGTTTTAATATGTTTCTTCATAACCTAATTCCTTCACTAATGTTATCTAATAAAAACCCAAAAAAATTAACTAGACATATCCTTTGATAATAACTATGACAACTAATATTTTATTACACCTTAATTCATGATTTATTACATAATGGTACACCTAATAAAGTAGATTAAGATAATCTTCAGTAATGTCTTTGGGTAATTAGGTGAATAAATATCAATTTCCAATAGAAATATAGAAAAAAAGTTCTCAATACCATATAACAAGCACCTATATTCCATAGATATTCTAAAATTTCATCGGTTGAACATGACATGTATATAAGGAAGGTGTGAAATTTAAATCCTACAACGGTTATAAAGAATAATAACATAATTTAACATGGAATATATGTTCTAATGGTAATATAATGGTTACATAAGAGGGGTGACAATCATAGTATTAAACAAAGAGGAATGCTATAACATGATAACATGGAGTAACATCTGGAATGTGGATGTAACATTAAAAATGTCATCATAAGAATAACACATGTCTAGCCCCTAATTGACCATAACATAATGTTTTTATGAGAACCACTCATTTACTATACATGGAATAACATATGGTGAAACAATTATTCGATTCAATGGTTGGTAATATAACACTTTACAAACCCATTACATTAATATCATGTATATTCTTAAATGTGCCACATAGATTCTACAAAATAAGGATGTATTTCATAAATTTTAACCACAAGATTAGGGAGTTCATGTATCCTAATTTAAATTCCCCAATAAATGATGTGTTGGAATAAATATATTAATAACCTTTTGTGTAAATGGAAATAGGTATTCACAATAAAAAATTATGACCTAGAAAATCATTGGATAATTATTACAGTATAGTGGGTGTATATAAAAGTTTATAGATGTTGTGAAAGGGGGTGAAAGGGATATGTACTTACGTTGGAATAATAAGATAAAAAATAGTTGTATGTAAAAACATATCCCAACATGAACAATAAGAATCAAATAGAATGAAATAAAAATATTCCAAATAAATAAGAGAAGAAGAGGGTAACTTACATTGAGATGCTTCTTCTAAAAGATTCATAGTATCTTATTATGAGCATTGAGTCACCTTAGGATGTCTATAGAGTGGTATGGTCCTTGTAAATTTATGAAATAAGTGTATTGAGTGTTGTGGAATGGGATTATGGGTGGGTTTATATAGTAAAATGGAATCAAATACTCAATTAGTATCCAAACATAGATTTTAAACACTGTATGATAATGTATCCAAAACCAAAAATATTTCCACGATTTTCAATTACTATTTTTCTCAAGGATGAGTGGATTTCATTTTTTAATATTATAGGAAATTAAATAATTAATATATTGGTAATGTGTATGTGATTCATTTCTATATAGAATTTATTTTCAACCATAAAAAAACTATATAAATTTTTGTTGAATCATTAATGGTTTTAAAACTAATAAAATACATTAAAAACATTATTTTAATTGGTAAAATTAATTTCCTTCATTGATACTATTTATATTATTTATTACTGTAATGAACGAACCCATCAGAGCCCGCCTATTTAGTAGAATGTTGGGCCATCAAAACCCCATGCATGCCTCTATGGTTTGGGGCCTAGAAACAAGAACCATTAATGTATAACATAAAATGAGAGGCCTTTTCCTAGTGTACCGGTATAAACACATCCAAACCTATTCATGAAATCATGTAGAGGATAACAAAACAAAGTAACATCAAGTATAAAAAAATCATGTAATATCCACTATGGAATATAATCATTGTATCAGAGAATGTCCCCAACGTGTAAAGGGTAAGAATTCACACCCTGTAAGAAACAACAACCAAACCTTAAAACAACTAAAATAATGGTATGATATGAGGGTCTGACTCCAGAACTCCATGAATGACCACAATAAATTGTTTATCCACCTGAGTATCCCTATGATCCACCAAAACCATCACTGATATCTCTTTAATCTGTATAAAAAATGCCACGTGTGGGAAATCCCAATAATGTCTGAGTATATAAATACTCTATAGGAAGCCCCAGAAACTGATGGGGGAGAAAAATAATATATTAGTGACGTTTTATACTCAACCAAAGTACAGAGGGAAACAAAAAACATCCATTTCTATATATATGCTCATAATGAAATCTAGATGGGGGAGAAAGGGTATCCCCATATCACAGCCCAATGTAGAATGAGAAGTCTATATAGATATCCATAGGTCCATCATCAATGCCCATGATATCACATGCCTTTATGAATAATCAAGGGGAGTAACCATACCATGACACTTCTAAACAACCAATCTTGGGTAAAACTCTGATATAGGACACTCGCCCTAGTACTATAGGGGTATTCAAGTCAGTATAAAGGTAGAAGACACATGTCATAGTGTGATGGGGGATGTCACTCAGTAGATAGGTTTATGACCCATTCCCTAGTGTGATAGGGGATTACACTCAAATCATTTTGGAAAATCTCCATAGTATGACATGGGCTTCCACTCTATAGGTGTCGATAGGGGACTCTCAGACTTTTCTATTAAGGGGTATCTACTCAAAGTATGGAGGTCCCCTAACCTAAAGTATTACGGGGATAATACTCATTATATAGAGAACCCAATACATAGTTCACCATGATTGGGGTTCCACTCAACCTATGTAAGGATAATGGAGGAACCACACCATATAATGTCATGGGGTTCCACTAAACCAGTGTAAAGAGAATGCGAGACCCACTCCATGGTGTATTAGGGGGGTTATATACCCCCACCAGTCTCATATGATACTACATAATCCATTCCATCGTCAAGAATCTCCAAAAAAGAATCATAGTCAATATATTACAAATAATATCTCAAAATTCACTACGAATTCAACAAGCATGTACTACATAGAAAAAAAATCATGATAGGTTATGAAAAAAATGATGTTTGAGTTTATTCAATAGTGAGACACATGGTTGAAGCTTCTCATATGGGTACATGTTGTATAATGGGTCTACATGGGGTATGGTTCCACTATTTTGTGAGGCCATATTATCCACTAGGCACAACTCAGAGGCCATGCCACCATATATAAATGTTTAATGGGATCCTGAAAATGTGTGTCAGGAACTCAGGGCCTACCCCTATTCTCCTAGATATACCAATGTTTTTTGGGTCGTGCTCTTGTACCTAATACTATTCCTATCATTCCCATGTACCAATAAATTCCATTATAATATCAAAGTACATGGTATTTCCACCTGCACGTTTTCACAACCGTGTGCATATAAAAAAAAGAATATCCCCCTAGGGAGTGTCACATGGTTTATGGGACTTGCCACAAGACCTGTAAGCATTATCATCCATGAAACATTATCCACCAGAGTTGGGAGGGGCTGCATGTTATGTGATCATGGACTAAATCCATTAAGCTTTGTTTTTATAGAATCATATTTTCTTTTTTATATATTCTATATCTATGCTCAACAACATTAATCTCTCCTGTTCATTTCATGAAATCGGCAAGGGCCATCTCCGTCCATCCATTCCCGACCTCCGGTGGCAATAAATTAGATTTTTATCACTTGTAGTTGTATATCACCTGTTCCATGAACTACTCATTATCCAACAAAATAAAATATTAAATATATATAGAATCAATCACCAAAATTTTTCACTTAATCATGATCAATTTGATAATCATGTTCCCAGTCATCATTCCCAAAACTTCTATGAATCTAGGGGTTTGATCAAAGTTGAACCTACACCAGCAATGTTGAATCGTGACCCCATAGGACAATGATGAAGAAAAAGTTAAATGATGAGGTAAAATAAACATAATAAAATGGTATAAATATCCTTTTCCATGTTTTATCATTTTATGATTACAATGTATCGAGTTCAGGTTGAGATCAATCAATGAAAAGAACAAATGGATAAAATTATTTAATTCAGTAATGAGATCATATAAAGGGTATGATATCAGAACCAAAACGTAGATAAATATATATATATATATATATATATATCTATTCAAAATATTTTAATCAATAGAAAAAAGAATTGATGATCCATACCAAGAATGTGGGTTGATAATTGGTGAATAATGAATTCACTAGTGATGGAAAAGATGCATTTCATTCGCTGCCTCTCAATCCACCTCAATCTAATAATCGTTCATCTGATTATGATTCACCAATGATGAATTCAATTAACCTCATATAAAAGTTACAATTGTTTTTTGGGTATCTATATTGAAATTATATATTATAAATTATATTTAGTAAATAAGGTTATGGATATTAAATAAATTAATTAAATCATTTAAATTATTAATGTAGTTAAAGTTTCCTCTAACTGTTTCCTAATCTGATCATCCTATTCTGAAAAACTATAGGATGTGCCTAGGGTAAACCGAGTATTCAAGACTTAAAAGTGGAATCATATTTTCAATTAAGGGACAATATCATATTATAATCCCTCATTTGTTAAAAATTATTCGAGTGTGATATTGATATATTTAATTTTATTATAATATCAATTTTTGGATAATCCGGACATAGAATCACATGCGATAATACCACCTAGATTCAAAAATATCTTTTAATTCATTTATAACTATTACATGGAAAAAATAGCGTCACTACATTATTCCACAATTTAATGATTTTCTTCATCAATATAGAGAGGATAAAATATAGTGTCAATATTAAACTCGTATATGTTTATCTCGCTCCTAGGATCACTCACACATGTTCATATTCATCCACAAAATATGAACAAGGAAATATTACATACTCATAGGAACCTCTACCACAATCCTCCATTCTCCACTAAGTTCTATATGATGGTGGCCCCATCATCAATGTACATAACAATAAATTAAATGATGTGCAAAGGATCATGAAGGCATCTCTTTAGTTTTGTAAAATTGAAGGCATCATGTAACCTCTCCAAAAATGGTGGAAATTCTATGTTATAAGCTACCAAAAAACTCCTCTATAAGATATTGAAAGGGTTGTTGAACGATAGGGATAGATTTACTCTGAATATTATCCTCATCAATCCTCATTGCGAGGAGACTCATAGGAATACATAGAATCACAACATGAACTCCAAGGGCCTATGATATTTAACCACCAATGATTTTTGTCACTTCTATGATATCCCTATATTCTCACAGATTACCTTAAAATTCACTATAATTTTAAATTCCATCCCTAGACCAACATGAGATGCTTCACCAATCTCTGCACATCATATGGGTGACATTCATAGTCTCCCATAAAGGGCCTTAAATAGTTCTGTTTAGAAAATTGAGTGATAGTTATTGTTATAATATAACTCTCACAATTGAATGGTATCCACCCAACTCTATAAGAATTCTAAAACACAATATCCAAACATATCTGAAACACCTGTATAGTGTGCTTGGTATACCATTTATTTGGGGGTGAAACAACATACTAATATATAACTATGACCAAAATTCCTCCTATATGACTATATAAAACCATGATTTAAATCATAAATCCTTATTATAGACAATGATAATAAGGTTCCAATCAATACATATGATCTAACACATATACAAATATCTCATAATCTCTACCAAACACTTCTCCTCAATTGTATGTATTTGAGCAGACTTTGTGATTCAGTCAACAATTACCCAGACAGAATCATGGACTCTGATTATCCATGATAGCCATAACATAATTTCCATGGATATTCCATCCCATTAATGTTCAATGATTGTAATATTTTGTGAGAAAATTACTAGAACGTAGTTCTCAACCATCAACTACTGACATTTAGTACACCAATAGATGAACTCATACATGATACACATCATACTAGTCCTCCAAAACATCTCCTTATGGTATATGTATATATATTTATATTATGGTGTAAAAAAATGGAGATGTGTGAAACTCTCTCATCACCTCCTCTTGAATCGCTATCATATCCCACATAAATCCATTTTAATGGATTACATTTTCCCCTCCTTCTAGAAATTCATCTGGTGAATCTTTTAAAGACATACGGTCATGGAGAACCTCACTGTCGATACACCCAACCATGTATCCCTCGCACACTAGTGGTGTGGATGAGTCAACAACATCACCTAAATTTTAAATGAACTACAAACCTCCAGCTGGGTAATTTGTAATGAAACCAACTGATCATACTCATCCTCTACCAAATAAGAACATGATTTCCTAATATAGTAATGTAACACCACAATATTTTATGAGATATATTATTTTTTGTTTTATTTATGTATTTTCCTGTACTATATATCATGATTAACTAATTATATAAACAACACTGTATAATCCTATAGGATACACAACACTATTGTTGACTTATTTTGTACAAAATTTCAACTTTTTTTGATAGAATTAATATCAGAAAGTACTAAGTATATGTGATAAATAAATATTACAACCTAGTCCATCTAATGGAAGATATGAAAAGTTTTAAATTATTTTAAAATAACTTTTTAGATGAAAATAAGTGATCCTATAAAATAAAAAATTACTAGTTAAGGATTAAATATAATATTTATAATTCATCTTTTATTTTTTCTAGATATGATATATGAACAAAGTCATTTTTTCATAAAAAAGAGTATTTTTTAAAAAAATGAAGTATTGCCTCTTTTGAAGGAGCATCCATTTTAAGTCTAGGTTTTGACACATTTATATATTATTTTAAACAAAAAAACTTATTCTTTGGAATAAGTATATAAAACGTTTCTCTGCATTACTTTTGATATTCTTCTGATAAGTTTTAAATTTTCATAAACAATAAAATTATACTAAATTTTAATAGAAAAAAACATTTTTCATGGGAATAATTTATGTAAATAAATTATATTATTGAATATTTTTTATGTATAAATAGAATATATTTTTATCATTAAATATAATTTATGTCAATAGAATTATGTTAATTTTTAATTCATATTTAAAAACATTTCAATCTTCTTCAATGTTTTAACTTTTAAAAATACCATTATTTTTTCTAAAAAAGGGAATAAAATTAAATTAATTAATAAAAAATCATTGTTTTGACTTTTGATAACTGGATTTAATATTTCGAATTTAAATCCCTAAATTATGTAAATTTATATTTTTTTCACGACTATGAATAATAACTTTGATAATTTTTTTAATATGGTAAAAGGGTAAAACTGGTAATTAATGGTAAGAATGCATATATTGAATTATCCTAACAATTGTATTAATATAATTGGATTAATTTGGTTCTACTAAATTATCCTTGGGTCGAAATCATTTTCTTTTGAATCCACATGGATGAAATTAGAACATTTATTTTATTTTATTTAAAAAAAAATTTAAATATGTCCCACTCAAATTTTAATAAATAAAACATTTTTTATAAGGATATAGGGAAGATAAATTATATTATAAATACTTATTTGAAATCTAAAATGTTGTTCTTTATCACGGAAATTTATTTTTAATTTTTATGAAGTACATAATTACCTTAACGACTTATGATTTGATGGTGTACAAATTAATTAATTGATGAGAAATCAATAAAAACATTATTATTAAAATAGTAATAACAATCAAAAGACCCAAATACCTACCCAATTATTTTTTTTGTGTATATATTGACCATAATCATCGATGGGTCATGTTATTGACCATTTTGGAATCCTATATAAGAGATTGTGACACATATACTTTTTTATTCAAAGAGATTTTAAAGTTGTCTCATTCATAATTTAATAATTGTATCTTATTAATGAATAATTTTACAAAATAAAAATTCTACTAAAATTATTCCCAAAAAATATTGTATATTTATATTCAACTTAGTAATTTAGTATTAATTTTTATGAAACAAATTTGTATATTAAATAATTACACAAACACTAATTTAGTGATTATTTTATTAATGGAAATAAAAATAATGTTATTAACATTATTAAAATAAATATAATTTTATCTAATTATCATATAGAATTATGTTTCTAGATTACATAGACATAATATGAATATTTTAAAAAATATCTATGATGAAATCATATCTTCATATTTTTAAAATTCCATTAATTGATAAGTTTCAAAATTGACACTATTATTGTTCTGTAAAAACAATGTTTTATTAAACTATTCAAAAATCATAAAACCATTTTAACAAATATATAATAATTTTAAGATGGTCTAAAATTCAATAATTTACTTATTTATGGTCTTATTTATATCATATAAATAAATATTTCACCCTTTAAATATTGTAATATTTGTTATCTTAATTAAAATTAAATAGTACAACTATGTGTTAATTAAAATGATAAATATTAAATTGACCTAAAAACATGAATAAAATTTTTTATGAGATAAAATACCTATCACATATCGTTTTCTATATTGAATTTTTTTTTGGTTTTAGAGTGGGTTTATATTTAATTATAAAATAATTTGTTTAGGTTTCCAAAAGTACCCCTCTCCTCAATTATAAATGGGTACCTCCTCCATCACTTATTCTAGTCAATTTGACATTAATTTTCAGAAATTACCTGACCCATTCTTAAATAAACTTCCCTATTATGGTTATATAGGTTGTTTGATTCTTCAAAGGACTAATCTAGTTCACTAAGGGGTGATTTAGTTGAAGAACATTGAAGAAATTGTAATCTCCACTACTGATTAATTCAAAAACAATTCTTCTTATACATTATCATTATGGGTTTATTGGTTTTGAATTAATAAATCAAGTATCAATAATATAATCAGATTATATTTTAATTATTAAAAAACCATATTCCACCATCTATCCATCTTACAGAAAAAAATAAATCCACCATACATGCATTTGTACGGCATACCATCACCATGTCATAGTGTAATCTGTTTTCACCACCACATGACATGGATGGGTATAATGATGGAAATTATTACAATATATGATTATTTAAATACGTTGTTTATTTTAAATAATATATATACCATCCACATCAATTCCATTTCATAATTAAAAGAATTTTTTCATCACTCATGGGAACGTATGGCCTACAGTCCCCCCAATGCGATGCAATTCGTTCTATATGATATCCATTAAATTATGACTATATATCTATAAAGAATAAATAAATATGAGATATATTGTAACATCCCAAGTAAGTAATGAATAATAGATATTTTTATCTATGTCTATTAATGATTAAGATAGTGTTTTAGAGGCTTAAAATGAAAATAAATACAATCTTATGCATGGAATACACTAATATTCTTAAAAGATTGTTTTACTGCCTTTTGATGGAAAAACCTTTTTAAATCTATCTTTTGACAATTTTATAAGCTATGTTTGTCAAAATAAACTTATTATTTATGATTGGGACATCAAAATTTACTTTGTGTGAATTTTTGTTATTTTTCCGATAAAGTTCATTTTTTTAATGAATAGTGAAAAATGTTGTATTTTAATTCAAAACCTCTTTTTAATCTAATTTATTTATATTATTAGATTATCATTTTAATTGGTTTTAAAGTAAAATTAGAATATATTTTTACCATTTTATCCAATGGTGGGCATTGGAATCAATTTCACTTTGAAATTGGACTTAAACTAGTGTCAATCTTTTAATACTTATTGTTTCATAAAAACACGCTATTTGTCATGACAGCGGGAATTAGTTATTAAATTAATTAATGAAACTTACATTTTTTGATTTTTGTAAAATAGACATCATTTTTGAATTCGGAATATCAAATATATCTTAGGGTGAAGTTTTGGTATCTTTCTGAAAAACTTCAATTTTTGATGAATAGTGAAACCACTAAGTGGTAGTTAAAGAAACTGATTTTTCGTTTAAATGAAACATTGCCACTTCTGTGATTTGATTTTCAAAAATCCGACATACATGGTTGTCATTAAGAAGTAAAATGTGGTTCAATGAGATTAAAATAATTTTTTGGTGAATAGTAATTTTTATGTTTTTAATCACGATTAGAGGTAATTAGTATAGTTTAAGGTAAAAATAATGTTTTAATAATATGATATGAGCTTGACACATGTCCTACCATCATTGTATGTGTCATTTCCGACCAAGACAATCCATGAGTCAACTTGGGGACCCCATGGAGCCACTTTGGTTGGGAAATGAAATAAATAACTTTTTTTAATGTAAAAGTAAAAATGACACAAACATGAAATGTTTTACTAAAACAATTTTTACGTGGGGTTATACAAGTCAGATTTTTGATTATAAATAGTCATTGGAAAACTAAAAATATTTCCTACATCATAGTATTTTTTTATAATTTTTATACTTTAAATAAATTAAATTATTTATGACATCATGATGATGCAGTGATTACCTCATTAATAAAGGGTTTAAATAAAATGAAATGATAATGTAAAATCTATGACCTACACATGTCCAAAACCTATTGGATGGGCGGATTTAGAACCCTTATCAATTTACCCTTGAATTATATCAATGTGGGACCTTTTGAATCCAAAACTCATTTTAAAATAAAGTAACATTTCTTTACTTTCCAAGAGTACCCCTCCTCTCCTCTTATAAAAGGCCCCCACCTCTACCTCCTTAACCTCACTTCCAAAGCCTTTGGCTCGGCCAACCCCTGCCCATTTTGTCTCTCCATTTCTCTCTCTTACTCCTTGAAGCCTCACTTTAGGCAGAAGTCTTCCCAAGGAATCCTTTGAGTTCAAACCAAAGGGAGTTACCCGATTTTAAGGTAATGTCTTCACATGAGTCCTTTTGTTTTATTTTGCTTCTCCAACCCCATAAACTCTTTTTATTCATTTATTTTGTAAAAAATCCAGTATCTTAAGAACACTAGTATGTTGTTATAAGAATGATTCGAGCTACACTTACACACACCTACATCTAATGGTTAAAGGTCATACTGTTTCCGTGGATGGTGAATTTATGCCTCCCGAAACGATGATTGTTCAAAATTATTTTAACACCTTCAAAGGTGGCCATTAATATGTCACTATATTTATATATGACATATAATATGTTTATTTTTTCCTTAAGCTTCTGTATTTTTCATTTTGGGCATACGTTTATGGTTTCCATTATGGGTAAACACGATATCTTCATTTTAGAAAGTGCGGACTACCGCCCCTTCAAAGTGATTTGATTCGTTAAATATCATATGTGGGACGTATAAAGGATGGAACAATGATATTATATATGATATTATAATGGAATTATAATATACCTTTATATCATTATGATTCCATTCTATAAAATACGAAATAGAAATGAAAGTAGCATTCATGCGTACGTATGGCTTACCGTCTCCATGAACGGTGCATTTCATTTCTTACCTCTAAATGAATATGTAATATTATAAATGCAAGATTTTACTGGATATATATGACATATATCATATCTATATCATGAATACCATTCTGGAAATAATGGATACATGAAAAACTTGTAATTATAAAGGGATTATTTTTTACTCAAGTACCAATGAACATTAAAACCACCGTTATTAACTTAAATAATTACATAGTGTTCATGACATGGCAATAAGTGATATAAAAGGAATAATGAACCTGAAAAAAGTTCTTAAACAAGTAGAAATTAACTCATGTTTATTATTCAGGAGATTAAAGAACAACCGAGTCAAGTCGAACCCGAGGTATGGGACTTCGTCACAATCTCCTTTCATTAAGGCATATTTGGTTTTATACACAACCATCTTTTATACGGTGTATAAACCCCTTTGACTTTTACTTTTATACAAAAGGAATCTTTTTTATACGAAGCGTTTTACTAAACGACAAAAGGGAATGTTTTTGTCATACGTATGCGGCGACAACGACTTCTCTGCCGCCGTGACCATTATTTGAGTTTCGTCGTCCTCTATAAGCCATACCTTTTTTTAAAAGAAAAATAAATACCATGTTTTACTTTTCTTTTATTTTGGTATTGAAAATGGTTTTCATAATGTTTTTATATCAATGTGTTGTATTGATATCTTGTGATTGAGAGGTGGAAATTTTATGTTTCCTTTATGCATGTTTTATGTGATACAATTATGTTGAGGTTCTTGGGCATTATTATGAAGACGGGTAGTTCTGTGATAAACTAAGGGCGGGTGAGCCCAATATAGCTCTCCAATGCATTGGGTAACGCGAAGGAGTGAAATGTTAAGGTTTCTCCAAAGAGATTTAGGGAATATATTGTGATGGGTATTCCAAATGTAACCAAGAGGGTTACTCCCTACATAAGAATGTTATGAATTCCTCAAGTTACCTTTATGTCTTATGATTTCTATGATTTATTCCTGATTTGATGTGGTATGTTAAAGTGCCTATGTTTTATGGGTAATGTATGTTTTCAATCTTATGTATATATGAACATATGTTTCCTTTACATATTTTTATAACCCATAATGAGCTTTTTATGCTCTTCCCAAGTTTTTTTGAAATGTTTTTCACAGGTCAAGGGAAAGGTACATGATATGATGATAGTGTCCAGGAATTGTCATGAATGAATCCATGTTTTATTTTAAATATGTTTCCGTTGATGGGAAAAATAAATACTATCTTTATGTAGCCACTTTGTTTATATGTGGAATGTAATGCATGTTTTAGGATCTAATTCTCTAAAACTCTAAACCCGAAAAGATCCTCAATGTGTAATCTTGTAATAACTCAAGATTAAGTAAGGTTTATGGCTGGGGCCTTATAGTTGGTATCAGAGGTCGGTTTAGATAAAATTAGGAGTTAGAATTCTATTAAATGATTATCCGAAAATATTTTTTTATGGTCAAATTTAAATGATATGGCATTTGATGATTACCATGTTGCTTCATCTAAGACATGTTTGTTCAGAATGGTTTTCCGTAGAGGAAACAGGGAAGCAGTGCTAGGAAGGCATACAGAAGGGAATAAGCTTCCGAATCAGCATCCTGAGATGGTCGGAATTGGAACTGAACAGTTTTTTGCAGTAATGGCGCAGTTGACTCAAGCGATAAATGGTGGTGGTATCCATGCACGAGATCAGCCAGATCAACCGCAGAGGAACATGTCAGTGGTGGAACATTTCATGAGGCAACATCCCCCATCATTCAGAGGATCATCTGACCCTATGTTAGCTGAAGGGTGGATTAAAGAACTGGAGAAGATTTTTGATGTCATGGGGTGTTCAGACAATCAAAAGGTTAGTCTTTCTATTTACCAATTGGAGGGTGAGGTAGATCAGTGGTGGTTTATGGTTAAAACTATCTGGGATGCCGATGAGATTGATGCTCTTGACTGGGATGAATTCAAAGGTATGTTTCTTGAGAAGTATTTTCCTAAGGTTGTTCGACTTAGGATGGAAAAGAAATTCTTGGAATTGAGGCAAGTGGAAGACTCAGTGGCTACCTATGAAGATAGGTTCACTCGATTGGAAAGGTATGCTCCAAATTTTATCTGAGACCTTGATAGTAAAATCAATCATTTCTACATAGGATTAAAGCCAAAATTTCGAAGGGAATTAGCTTCTCATGAGTTTAAAAGTTATGAAAAGCTTGTTCGATGTGCTGAGAAGGTAGAAATGGAGTTTTCCGATGATCAAGTGTTCTATAACAACCAATAGAAGAAGAGACAGAGCTGGCAGGAGAAAGATAAGAATTCTTCAAAAAAGTCTGATGGTAAGAAAACTAAGTTTCCAGTTTGTGATAAATTTGGAAAAAGGCATGCTGGGGAATGTATTCTGAATTCTGGAAAGTGCTACCGATGTGGTAAGATGATACATAAGGCTCGTGATTTCACTGAAAAGGATCAAGGTGAAGGTAAGACCAAATTTTATTTACAGTTAGTGAAATGTTATAAGTGCAATGAGATGGGTCACTATGCAAACAAGTGTCCGACAAAGAGCTTGAGTGATGGGAAGCAGTTAGACTACAAGCAGAAAGGGGTGGTGAAATCATTTGCAGCAACCTCAGCAGATGTCGGGCCATCGAATGAAGTGGTATCAGGTACACTGTTTGTTTGTTCAGAATATGCCAATGTGTTGTTTGATTCAGGGTCTACACACTCTTTCATTTCTGAAAAGTTTTCTTGTAAATTGGAAATTCCATCTCAAGATATGAAACATGAACTTATGGTAAAAACACCCTGAGGGAATGTTGAGGCAAAAAGAATTTATAAGAATCTTCATATCCTTATGTGCGGAAAGAACCTACTTGCAAACCTTATTGGTCTACCTCTAGTAGAGTTTGATGTTATCCTAGGTATGGATTGGCTCTCTATTTACCACGCTAAGATTGACTATAGAGCTAAAGAAGTTTCTTTTCAGAAAGACGTTCAGTTTGTGTACAAGATTGAAACCTTACTGTTGATAACTTATCAAGAGGTCGAGAAACTTGTAAAAGATGTAAATGAATGTTACCTTGCACACATAGTTGAAAATAAAGGAACTATTCAGATTAATGATGTGCCAGTGGTAAATGAGTATCCTGATGTTTTTCCTGATGAGTTTCCTGGAATAATACCAGATCGGGAAGTTGAATTTACTGTTGACTTAGTTCCTAATGCTAATCCAATTTCAAAACCCCCTTATCGAAGGGATCAAATTGAACTTTTAGAGTTGAAGGAGAAATAGAAAGTTTTATTAGAGAAATGTTTCATTCGACCTAGCACATCACCATGGGGTGCTCCTATTTTATTTGTTAAAAATAAAGATGGTTCAATGAGAAATTGCATTGATTATAGAGCATTGAATAACATCACTGTTAAGAACAAATATCCTTTTCCTCATATCGATGATTTGTTTGATCCGCTCCAGGGAGCTCAGTATTTTTCAAAGATTTACTTGAGATCGGGGTACCATCAGCTGAATGTAAAGGAAGCAGATGTTCCAAATACTGTGTTTCGTAGAAGATATGGCCATTATGAATTTGTAGTAATGCCTTTTGGGCTAACCAATGCACCTGCTGTATTCATGGACATAATGAATATAATTTTCCATGAGTTCTTGGATAAGATTGTTTCGGTTTTCATTGATGGTATTTTGGTGTTTTCTAAAAGTAAAGAGAAGCATGAAAGACATTTAAGGGTTATCTTGCAAACCTTAAAAGAAAAGAAACTGTATGGAAAATTCAGCTAGTGTGAGTTTTGGTTGCAACAAATTTCTTTCCTTGGTCACATTGTTTCTAAAGATGGGATAATTGTTGATCCTGCTAAAACAAAAGTTTTGGAAGACTGGCCAAGACCCTCAAATGTAACTGAGATTCGTAGCTTCCTTGGTTTGGCAGGCTATTACCAACGGTTTGTTAGAAATTTTTCACGGTTATCTAGTCCAATGACTAAGCTAACTCGGAAGGGTGTTAAGTTTATCTGGACAAAAGAATGTGATGATTGTTTTCAGGAATTGAAAAGAAGATTGGTGAATGCTCCAGTTTTGGCACTACCTTCCAAAAATAGTGAGTTTGTTATATACAGTGATGCTTCATTGAAAGGACTTGGTTTCATACTAATGCAGAATGATCAGGTAATTGCTTATGCTTCACGACAGTTGAAAACTCATGAGGTAAATTACCCTACACATGATTTGGAATTAGCTGCTGTTGTTTTTGCTTTAAAAATTTGGAGGCATCATTTGTATGGAGTAAAGTGTGAAATATATACTGATCACAAAAGTTTAAAGTATATATTCACTCAGAAAGAGTTAAACATGAGACAGACGAGATGGCTGGAATTAATCAAGGATTATGATTGTATAATTCATTACCATCCGGGAAAAGCAAATAAAGTGGCTGATGCTTTGAGTCCAAAAAAGTAATTCTTCATTAACAATGTTGTTTTTGGAACGTGATCCTTTCATTAAGTATTTTATGAACTTTGGCATAGAAGTTTTTGGCGCAGGATGTTCTTTTGTTTTGTTTCAGGTATTAGTGAAATCATCTCTATTAGATAGAATCAAGCAAGCACAGAAGCAAGACAATGAGTTACAGAAAAAGGTAGAACTGGTTCAGAAAGGTAATTTGCCTGAATTCAACATTGATAATGATTGTGTTTTGAGATTTGGGAAGATATTGTGTGTGCCTTGTGATTCACAGTTGAAGAGAGAGTTGTTGTGTGAAGCTCATAGTTCTCCGTTTTCAGTTCATCCTGGAAGTACTAAGATGTACAAAGATCTGCAGGAGTATTACTGGTGGGATGGAATGAAAAGAGATATTTCTGATTTTACTGTGAAGTGTTTGACATGTCAACAGGGTAAAGTAGAGTGGAAGTTACCGAAAGGGGTGCTTCAGCCATTACCAGTGCCAGAGTGGAAATGGGAGAATATATCCATGGACTTTGTTGTGGGATTACCGAAGACATCTCGAGGTAATAATGCAATCTGGGTTATTGTTGATCGCTTGACTAAATCTGCTCATTTCCTTGATATATGAGACACTTTTTCACTAGATCAACTTTCCCGTTTGTATCTTAAAGAGATAGTTAGGTTACATGGAGTTCCTCTCTCCATTGTATCTGATCGTGATCTGAGGCTCACTTCTAACTTTTGGAAAGGCCTTTAGAAGTCATTGTGTACTGAATTAAATTTTCATAAAGCATTTCATCCTCAATCAGATGGGAAGTCAGAACCAACAATTCAGACCTTGGAGGATATGCTACGAGCTTGTTCGATGGATTATCAGGGAAGTTGGGACCAACATCTTTCTTTGGTTGAATTTTCATATAATAACAGTTTTCATTCCAGTATACAGATGACACCATTTGAGGCGTTATATGGGAAGCGGTGTCGAAATACAGCTTTTTGGGATGAAGTGGGTGAAAGGAAGTTGATGGGACCAGAATTGGTAGAAGAGATGGCATAAAAAGTTCAGCTGATTCAGAAACACAGGAGAACAGCTCAGAGTAGGAAGAAGAGTTATGCAGACAACAAGAGGAAGGATCTAACTTTTGAGGTAGGTGATCATGTTTTTCTCAAAGTCTCACCATGGAAAAGTGTGATGAGATTTGGTAAGAAAGGAAAGCTGAGTCCAAGGTTCATTGGACCATATGAAATTCTAGAGAGAGTTGGATCAGTTGCATACCGGGTGGCTTTACCTCCGATTTTATCTCAGGTACACAATGTTTTTCACGTTTAGATGTGGAGAAAGTATATGCCAGATCCATCTCATGTTTTGAGTCCAGAGGTAGTTCAGCTGGAAGAGAACCTATCGTATGAGGAACAACCAGTCCAGATTCTTGACCACAGGGAGCAAGTGTTACGAAATAAGGTGATTAATCAGGTAAAGGTTTTGTGGAAAAACCACATGATGGAAGAGGCAGCATGGGAATCTGAAAATGCAATGAGGGATAAGTACCCCATTTATTCAATAAGTAAATAAATTGCGGGGACGCAATTTTCTAAAGGGGGGAAGGATGTAACATCCCAAGTAAGTAATGAATAATAGATTTTTTTATCTATGTCTATTAATGATTAAGATAGTGTTTTAGAGGCTTAAAATGAAAATAAATACAATCTTATGCATGGAATACACAAATATTCTTAAAAGATTGTTTTACTGCCTTTTGATGGAAAACCCTTTTTAAATCTATCTTTTGACAATTTTGTAAGCTATTTTTTTCATAATAAAATTATTATTTATGATTGGGACATCAAAATTTAAATTGTGTGAATTTTTGGTATTTTTCCGATAAAGTTCATTTTTTTAATGAAGAGTGAAAAATGATGTATTTTCATTCAAAACCTCTTTTTAATATAATTTATTTATATTATTAGATTATCTTTTGAATTGGTTTTAAAGTGAAATTAGAATATATTTTTACCCTTTTATCCAATGTTGGTCATTTGAATCAATTTCACTTTGAAATTGGACTTAAACTAGTGTCAATCATTTGATACTTATTGTTTTATAAAAACACGCTATTTGTCATGACAGCGGGAATTAGTTATTAAATTAATTAATGCAACTTAAATGTTTTGAATTTTTTAAAATAGAAATCATTTTTGAATTCAGAATATCAAATATATCTTAGGGTGAAGTTTTGGTATCTTTCTGAAAAACTTCAATTTTTGATGAATAGTGAAACCACTAAGTGGTAGTTAAATAAACTGATTTTTCGTTTAAATGAAATTTTGCTACTTCTGTGATTTGATTTTCAAAAATCTGACACACATGGATGTCATTAAGAAGTAAAATGTGGTTCAATGAGATTGAAATAATTTTTTGGTGAATAGTAACTTTTAAGTTTTTAATCGCGATTAGAGACAATTAGTGTAGTTTAAGGTAAAAATAATGTTTTAATAATATGAGATGAGCTTGAAACATGTCCTACCCTCATTGGATGTGTCATGGCCGACCAAGACAATCCATGGGTAAACTTGGGGACCCCATGGAGCCACTTTGGTTGGGAAATGGAATAAATAACTTTTTATTTAATGTAAAAGTAAAAATGTCCCAAACATGAGATGTTGTACTAAAACAATTTTTACATGGGGTTATACAAGTCAGATTTTTTATTATAAATAGTCATTGGAAAACTAAAAATATTTCCTACATCATAGTAGTTTTTTTATAATTTTTATTCTTTAAATAAATTAAATTATTTATGACATCATGATGATGCAGCGATTACCTCATTAATAAAGGATTTAAATAAAATGAAATGATAATGTAAAATCTATGACCTACACATGTCCAAAACCTATTGGATGTGTGGATTTAGAACCATTATCACTTTACCCTCGAATTATATCAATGTGGTACCTTTTGAATCTGAAACGCATTTTAAAATAAAGTAACATTTCTTTACTTTCCAAGAGTACCCCTCCTCTCCTCTTATAAAAGGCCCCCACCTCTACCTCCTTACCCACACTTCCAAAGCCTTTGGCTCAGACAACCCCTACCCATTTTGTCTCTCCACTTCCCTCTCTTACTCCTTGAAGCCTCACTTTGGGCATAAGTCTTCCCAAGGAAGCCTTTGAGCTCAAACCAAAGGGAGTTACCCGATTTTAAGGTAATGTCTTCACTTGAGTCCTTTTGTTTTATTTTGCTTCTCCAACCCCCTAAACTCTTTTTATTCATTTATTTTGTAACAACTCCAGTATATTCAGTATACTAGTATGTTGTTATAATAAGTATTCGAGCTACACTTACACACACCTACATCTAATGGTTAAAGGATATACTGTTTCCGTGGATGGTGAATTTATGACTCCCGAAACGATGATTGTTCAACATTCTTTTAACACCTTCAAAGGTGGCCATTAAGATATCACTATATTTATATATGAAATATAATATGTTTATGTTTTCCTTAAGCTTCTGTATTGTTCATTTTTGGCATACCTTTATGGTTTCCATTATGGGTAAACGCGATATCTTCATTTAAGGAAGTGCGGACTACCGCCCCCTCAAAGTGATTTGATTCGTTAAATATCATATGTGGGACGTATAAAGGATGGAACGATGATATTATATATGATATTATACTAGAATTATAATATACCTTTATATCATTATGATTCCATTCTATAAAATACGAAATAGAAATGAAAGTAGCGTTCATGCGTACGTACGGCTTACCGTCTCCATGAACGGTGCATTTCATTTCTTACCTATAAATGATTACGTAATATTATAAATGCATGCATGTACTGGATATATATGACATATATGATATCTAAATCATGAATACCATTCTGGATATAATGGATACATGAACAACTTGTAATTATAAAGGGCTTATTTTTGACTCAAGTACCAATGATCGTTAAAACGACCGTTATTAACTTAAATAATTACATAGTGTTCATGACATAGAAATAAGTGATATAAAAAGAATAATGAACTTGAAAAAGGTTCTTAAACAATTAAAAATTAACTCAAGTTTATTATTCAGGAGATTAAAGAACAACCGAGTCAAGTCGGACCTGAGGTATAGGACTTTGTCTCAATCTCCTTTCATTGAGGCATATTTTGTTTTATACACAACCCTCTTTTATACGGTGTATAAACACCTTTGAATTTTACTTTAATCCAAAAGGAATCTTTTTTATATGAATTGTTTTACTAAACGACATAAGGGAATGTTTTTGTCGTACGTATGCGGCAACAACGACTTCTCTGCCGTCGTGACCATTATTTGAGTTTCGGCGTCCTCTACAAGCCATACCTTTTTTTAAAAGAAAAATAAATACCATGTTTTACATTTCTTTTATTTTGGTATTGAAAATGGTTTTCATAATGTTTTTATATCAATGTGTTGTATTGATATATTGTGATTGAAAGCTGGAAATTTTATGTTTCCTTTATGCATGTTTTATGTGATACAATTATGTTGAGGTTCTTGGGCATTATTATGAAGACGGGTGGTTCCATGATAAACTAAGGGCGGGTGAGACCGATATAGCTCTCCAATGCATTGGGTAATGCTAAGGAGTGAAACGTTATGGTTTCTCCGAAGAGATTTAGGGAATATACTGTGATGGGTATTCCAAACGTAACCAAGAGGGTTACTCCCTACATAAGAATGTTATGAATGCCTCAAGTTACCTTTATGTCTTATGATTTCTATGATTTATTCATGATTTGATGTGGTATTTTAAAGTCCCAATGTTTTATGGGTAAAGTATGATTTCATTCTTATGTATATATGAACTTATGTTTCCTTTCCATATTTTTATAACCCATACTGAGCTTTTTATGCTCATCCCAAGTTTTTTTGAAATGTTTTTCATAGGTCAAGGGAAAGGTACATGATATGATGATAGTGTCCAGTAAGTGTCAAGAATGAATCCATGTTTTATTTTAAATATTTTTCCGTTGATGGGAAAAATGAATACTATCTTTATGTAACCACTTTGTCTATATGTGGAATGTAAAGCAAGTTTAATGATCTAATTCTCTAAAACTCTAAACCCGAAAAGATCCTCAATGTGTAATCTTGTAATAACTCAAGATTAAGTAAGGTTTAAGGCTGGGGCCTTATATATATGATTTTAAACTCATTTTTAATGATATATATATGACCTAATATGGAGAACATGAACTTATTTGACAAAACATTAATGAGAAAATAAAGTAGTTAATATCCAAATAACGAGTAATAATGAAATATTATTTCCAAATGGTTGATAATATGATCATATGTGATATTATAAAAATTACTATGATTCTAGAATAGGTAAATTAAATTATTTAAATCATTATATAGGATGTTCCGATACATATAAAGGATAATAGGCATATGTTAAGGGATAATTTGGAAATCTCATTCTTATCTGAGATTGATTATACATAAGTATTTAGTAGTGGTATATTTATCATCCTTCTCCATGTTTTCTAAAAATGTTTTCCTAAAATTATTATTACTCTTCTATATATGTTTATATTCAATTTTTCCATTTTTTTTCTTTTACTACATGGTTTGGAAGGATTATTTCTTTATTTTACCATATGATGTTCTTTTTGACATTTCAAAAAAATATATGAGTAGAATTTTTTTTAACTTATATGGAATGAATTGATTTTTATGCCTTGTCTACATGAATATTAAACTTCATGAGTTTCTCTTTATTTTCAACTAAAATATTTTAATTTATTTTGAATGAAATTTTGCGAAAAGAAATTTTTTTTTGTAGAAGTAATGATATTTTTCTCAAGAATTATGTTAACGTGTTTTATCAAAATTGTTTTCCATCTAAGATGGTTCTCTATAAATAGGGATATGTTTCTATCCCTAATGTTACTATTATTTTATTGTTTTAATGATGGAATGTAATTATATATGGATTTTTTTATGATGTAATGATGTTTAAGAAACCCATTTTATTTCATGGTGTTTTCTATGATGAATGATTTATGTTTTTGAGGAACATGTAAGAATTATTTCATTATAAGATTTGAGGGACCTATATCTCCCTCTAATGCATTGGTTAAAGATTTATATCTCATGAGATAGACATGACAGAATGTAAATTGAATGTAGTTCCATAATATAGTGCTAAAACATAATGTATATCTGGTTCCTTAATACATGGTTTGAAAGGGGAATGAACTAGGTTCAGTAATTGACTTCGTACACTATAATGTTCTTGATATGAGCCTTAGATAATATTGAAATAAATTCATGTGATTATGCGTTTTCCATATTTTCTTGTTTTATTCCAATTCTATGTTATCATGTTTAATGTTCGATTATGATTTATGACATACAAATTGGTATGAATTATTTAATGAATTGTGATTTTGATATTTAAAATTTATGTCCATGTTTTTAAATTCATATGTTCATCTATTATTTTCTTACCATTACTATGAATCTAAGTGGACACTTTCTTATGTTTACATTCCTTGGGATATAATGAAATCATTTATGTAGTAGTATTAATGGGGTTAATATTTATTGGAGATGTTGAAGATAGTTAACAATATATATGAATTTATTCCAAGTTTCCAAAGGCAGTAAACTATTACACTCCTCAGGTATGCATTTGTAAAATGTAATGAATATTCATATAAAACAGTTTAATATTCATATATGTCATTCTTCGGTAGTTATTGTTTGTATTAGTGGAATGGTTTAGTCATCCTTTTTAATGTAGGAGCCAAAACAATAGTGATATCCACAGAGATATTTCTAAGTGATGACTTAATAATACATATAATTATTGGTTTCCTTCATAGAATTAAGGTAATGATTAATAATAAAATAGTATTAAACCTATGATATTAGAGATTTCAAATTATGACCCTTGATTATGTTGGTTTCCATGTATTATTTTTGCATCTTATAATATTCCTTCTAGGTTTATGTAATGGTTGGAACCCAAAGGAACCATGTTAATGATCAATTCATAGGAAAATTCAAGTATTTTCCTCGTAAATTATTTATTGGAAATGGAACTCAAAATATTTTTGATATAATTACACACATTTTGAATCATTATAGACTTCAAAATGAGAAGATAAAGGAACAAAATTTTGTTGATTCCTTCATGTCGAAACATCCACCTTCTTTTATTGGGTCCTTTAATCCACTTGTTGAGAAACAATAGATCAGTACCATTGAAAATATTTTTTTCATCCTTCATTGTTGAGAACATGAAAAATCCATTTTGGATGTTTATTATATAAAAGTATAAGCATAATACTGTTGGAAACTAATGATGATTATAGAGAAACAAGATGAAATGAATCCATGGAATGGGATGAGTTCAAGAAATTATTTTTCAATATATGCATTCCTTTTATTTTTTGAACGAAAATGGATAAATAGTTCCATGAGTTTATGAAATTATATGATGAATATATTGATACATATGAGGAAAAGTTTACAATACTATGATGCTAGGATTCTGGCGTTATCATCCATCCTGAAAGTAATGTTCAACAATTATTCAGTTGATTAAAACCAAGTATTCAAAGATAATTAGCTATAAGATACATGAGTTTATATGAAGAGATTGTGATATGTTATATCAAGTTAGAAATTGAATATTAAGTTATATATCAATATCATGGTTTTGACAAGAAACAATATATGGATTTCAAATGAATATTTCAATCCAGTGGGGAAAATAACATGAGTTTTTCCTTTTTCTCAAGGTGTGGAAATATGCATGGTGGAGGCTATCTTAAAGGGACTATAAAATGTTTTATGTGAGGAAAATAAGTTCATTAGAAATTTGAGTGCTAAAAGAATGAGTAAATGGTAGCTAATGATGTGAATAGTTAAAAGGCTACATAGAATTTACCACCCAAACATCAAGGATAAAGGTGTAAGGAAATGGGGAATTATGATAACCAATAGCCCAATCCAAGGGTTATCAAAGTATATCGATTTCAAAAACCTCTTCATTCCAAATAAAAAGGCCAATCACATGTGATCACTATTGGGGATGTTGATAATGAAAACGATGTTTTTGAATGATTGAGTTCTTTTGTAATGGGATTCCAGGATACTATTTTAGATCACATCTATTGTAATATAAAATAATAAAATATCTACATATTGGTACAATGTGATTTTCAACATGTATATGAATGAATATGATGAGTGGTAATGGTAACCATGAAAATTGATTGAGATAACAAGGTGATGTTTCTATAAAAACATGATTTAAGGAAGGATGACACTTAATATGTATAGGATGTTGAGATAATTATATTTTGACTTTGGAATGTTGAATAGAAATTTTTAAATTTGATGATATTAGTTACATTTGGACTGGTTGAGGATTTTATTACATGTGGGTTATGCTATCGTTGATGAAGATTATAGATTTTTGGTCATAACAATAAGAAAACATGCATATTTTAAATATGGATATATGATAATTTTTGTTGGTACACTTACTCAAGAGAATACATGATTAAGGAAATCACAAGTCTTTAATTTTAACACCAAGAAATTCCTTAGGTAGTGTCGAAAATAAATGTTAATCCAATTCAGTTATCATCTATCTAATGTTTTGGATCAAATTATTACCAATTTATTTAATTTTTAAGATAAACTCTTGTTGATGTTTGTTTGATTAATGTATTAAATCAATATAAGTGGACTTGATAATTTTTTATAACATGGGTTAATGTTTTTTGAGATACATGGAATGACCTATCATTATATTTATTTATCTCATGATCTGATAGCACATTGAGAATGAAAAATTCCATATCATTTCTTTAAATAAGTGATGATTTGGAAATTTTCCAAGCCATGACCAACTGTGAGATTTGTACTGAAATAAAGTAATTATTTTTTCTCATGTTCTTCAACATTAGGGATAGTAACTTTATAAAAAAAAAATTCTTAGTACCTTATTTTCTATTGAATCACATTCCCTATTAAATCATCCTAGATTTTTGGGTATCTAGTTGATAACATTATCCCAACATTGTTCTCTATCTAACTCCATCAGAACATGAGGGTTATATTTTGTTTTCCATATCCATGTTTTCATATACAATCAATGTTTTTCTATATATAATCCCACTGATAAATTACAATGGGAAACCATTTTGTTTCTAAAAATCCTTTTTCAAATGAAGTTATATTATTCTTTTTTATGATTTGGGATTCTATGAGTGAATCATTCAATTAATAATCCTTTTACAACCATGAGAAATTTAAAGGGAGAAATTCATTTTAAGGGGGTAAAATGAAACACCCTAATGTTTTGTGAGATAAATTATTTTTAATTTATTTGATGTTGCATGTTGTATTCTACACCGAGATTAGCATGTGCTATATAGAACACCATATTAGCTTGTAGTATACGCAACACTATTATTGAATTATGATACACAAAATATACAGTACATTTGATAGATTTAATTTCTCACAAGGTCGAGTATAAGTGATTACTATATATTATAACCTTTTTATTATAATGGTGTGTTTGAATAGTAGTAACATCCTTTTAAAAAAATAATTAAATGAATGTAAGTGAGTGTATAAAATATTTAAATCACTATTTATAGATTCATATTAATTTATAAAATTCATATTACATGTTTTCTAGACATCGTATAAGAATATAATCAATATTTTCAGATAAAAGAATTAATTTTAAAAAAATGCAGTATTGCAGACTTTTGCTGGCGCACCGATCATAAATATAGTTTTTTACACTTATATATATTAGAATTAACCAAAAAAACATCATTGGAATAAGGATATAAATATTTTCTTTGAATGAATTCTTGAAATTTTTCTGATATATTTTTAATTTGCATGAATAGTAAAATTATACATAATGTTAATAGAAAAAAAATATCATCAATGAAATATTTTATCAAATTAAATTCTATTATATAATGTTTTTAAATTATAAATATAAAATATTTTTATCATTGAATGTAATTTTTTTCTTTAGCATTAATTTTACATTGAATTCAAATGCAAAAACTTTTCAATCCTTTCCAATGTTTTAACTTTTAAAAAACAAAATCTCTATTTCCGACAACGAGAAAAATTTTAAATTAATTTGTAGAACATCTGCATTTTTTAATTTTGAAAAATCTATTCCTTATTTGGAACCAGTAGTCCCATATTATGTAAATAGATTTTTGTTATTTTTGGGCATTATGAATAGTAACATCGGTAATTTTTATTAATACAGTTAATGGGTAAAATGGGTAATTAAGGGTAAAAATTGCTTTTATAAATCTACCCTAACACTTGTCTTCATAGCAAGAAATTAGTGGGTTTCTACCCAAATCATCCTTGGGCCAAAATGGTGTGTTTTTTGAGAAAATGGGATGAGATTATGGCATTTAATTTATTTTATTTAATGAAAAGTCCAATATTTCTCACTCAAATTTTAATAATTAAACCATTTTTTATATAAGGATATACAAAAGAAAAATTATATTATAAATACTTATATTAAATAATATATGTATTTCTCTATCATGGTTATTTGTATGTAATTTTTAGGAAATACATAATTACCATATATACTTATACATTGATGGTGTGCAAATTAAATAATTGATGAGAAATCAATTAAACAATTATTATTAAAATAATAATAACCATTAAATGACCAAAAAACATGCCCAATTCTTATTTGTTGAGTATATATGAAACAAAATCATCTATGTTTGGAGTTATTGAACATTTGGATCCATATTGATGTAAATGTTACCATTATACTATTTTATAAAAGTGATGTTAAAGTTTTCACATTCATAATTTAATAAGATTAACCATTTTAATGATGAATTTTATAGAAACTAAATTCTCTATAAAGTAATATTATGAAATATATTATATTTATATTAATCTAATTATATTATTTCTTATTTTTAACCATCAAATAAGTACATTAAATAATAACTCAAAATTGGTGTAGTGATTATTTTTAATGGCAATATCACATTAATGTTATTAAAAACAATAATAATAATAATTTAATATAATTAATATATGAAATTATTTTAATATAAGACCATGAGCCCAAAATAGTATAATAAAATAATTAGTTCAATGATAACATCTTATCCTGAAAATTTTAAAAATCTATGAATTGAATAGTGTCAAAATTGACACCATTCTTGTTTCGTTAAAATAATGATTTTTTAAATTATTTAAAAATCATAAAACATTTTAAAAAAATATAAAATAGTAATAATATGGTCTAAAATTTCCTAAGTTACTTATTTATGGTCTAATTGACATCAAATAAATATAATTTTACACTTCTAATATTTAAATATTTGTTATCTTAATTAAAATTAAATTGAATTACTAAGTGTTAATTAAAATGATAATCTTTAAATTAACATAAAAAATTGTATAAAAATTATTTTTTGATGATATTATAACCATATATAATCAAATATTAAAAATTATTCCTTTTTGGGTGTTTTTAGTCCGTTTTTATGTTATTATAAATTAATATTTTTGAGATTTCCAAAACTGCCCCTCTCCTCAAATATAAAAGGGAACCCCCGAACTCATCTCTTCACATTAATTTGAGCCTTTATAATCTTTAATATCCATCAATTTTATGTAATAAACAACCCTAGTGACATTATTGTGTTTTTCGTCTTCTTTAAATGCTAACTCTAGTGCTCTGTGTGGAGTTTTAGAGGAAACACATCAAAAAAGAGTTAATATCCAATTCAGATTCATTATAATTTATTTCTTCTTATACTTCATTTTCAAGAGTTTTTCATTATAAAGTAATAAATAATTTATCACTTGTATACTAAGATTCATTATAATTATTAAATAACCACATTCCTCTATCTTTCCATCCTACGAAAAGATGAAGTGACCATGCATGCGTATATTCGACATACCATCTGCAGGCCATGGTGTAATCTATTTTTCACCACCAATTGACTTTTATGGTAATAAGGATGGAAATAATAACTATATATTATTGGTATAAAGGTTTATTTATTCTTTTAAAATATTTACACCATCCACTTTGATACCATTTCTTCATTAATGGAATGATACCATCGCTCATTTGTACGTATGTCCTACTGTCTCCACGATGTGATGTGATTCGTTCCACATGATATCCATTAACTAAATACTTAATAAATATATATAATAAATAAATATGATATATGTTTTGTTAATATAATTTTGGAATTATTTAACAATGATCTAATAAATATAACCTGATCTTATTTGACAAAACATGCATGTGAAAATTAAGCCATTAAAACTCGAATAATGCATAATAATGATATATTATTTCCAAACGGATGATAATACACTCATATATGATATCATAATACTGAATATGAATCTATAATAAGTCAATGACATTTTTTAAATCATTATACATGAGGTTTGGATACCCAAAAATTATAGCAGACCTAGGGTAGGTTATAGTTATGAAATATCATATTTTTCCGAGATCATTTATACGTATGAATTTTGTAGGGGTATATTTTTCATCCATGAACATGTTTTTTAAAACATTCTTTGAAAAAAAATTAATATCTGTATATACATGTTTAATGTCATTTTTACCTTTTTTGGGAATTTTACTACATGGTTTTTATGGAATCATTCTTTCATTTACCCTATGGGTTACTATTTTTTTACTTTTCTAAAAAACATTTGTGGACAATGTTTTTTTAACTTATATGGAATGTATAGTTTTTAGGCATGTTACAAAAAATATTACTCTACAAGATTTCAGGTTTATTTTAAACAAATATTTTTTTAAATTTTCATGACATTTTGAGGAAAGAAAACCATTTTGAAGAAGAATGGATATTTTCCTCAAGAATTAAGATCAACTGTTTTATCAAAATTATTTTCAATCTATAATGACACTATTAAAATATGGTTTTATCTATATCCCTATCATAACTATTCATTGATTCAGTAAGTGATGGAATTAATATTTATATAGATTATCTTATGGTGTAATGGTTTTCCAGATACACATTTTTTTTCTAAGGTGATTCTATGATGAATGATTTATGTTTTGGTGGGATATATAAAGATTAATTTATTATGATAGGGGTGGGACCAATATATCCCTCCAAATAATTAGGAAATCATTTAAATCTCTAGTTTTTGAAATTAGTATACTGGATATAAAATAGGGTTTAGTAATATAATGCTGAAACAACATGTATATCCAGCTCAATAATATATGGATAGAACGAGGAATGAAATCTGTTTAGTAATGAACATTGTCTCTTATGATGTTCTTGGATATGAGCCTGGGATAATATAGAAATCAATTCCAATTCTTATGTGTTTGAAAAATTTTCATGTTTCAGGACAATACAATGTTATCTTGGTTTATGTGCCCTTATGATTTCCCCATTACAAACATCTATAATCTATTTTATGACTCAATATTTTTATAGTCAGAAGTAATGTTCAGGTTTTTACATTCTTATGTTAATATATTGTTTTCATACCATTACTGAGCATATAAGATCCCCATTTATTAGGTTTTCTATACACATATTATAAATAAATAATTTAAGTAGGATTACTAAAGGTGAATATCCTTATGGGAGATTATTAAAACATTTCTCAACTTTGAATAATGTATTCCACATTTCCTAAGGCAATAAACTATTACGATCCTTAGGCTTGCATCTATAAAATGTAATTAATATTCATCTAAAATGACGTAATATTGATAAACATCATTCTAGGGTAATTATAGGGAATTTTCCAATAGGTTCTATTTTGGAGGAGTATATACTATCTTAATGTCATAGTCCAGTAATAATTCCAACCAGTGCCCCACTAGCATGTTCATATATATATGGATGATGATATACCTGATAATCAGAGTGCACGATTAAACAAAAAATCCCTATCGTAAAATATATTTCCACCACAACATTATTGAGAATACAATCACTACAAACTATAGGTCTAGGCTTGTGTAGTTATTCTCTTGGTGTCTCAACTACCTCAAAACCAATTTGACGAATTCTTGCCTCTACATTGACACACAGTTTGGCCTAGCTTAGAAATAATTTTAATACACTATATACTGCTTTACCTATTTTTTATGTGTCAAAATAGAAGCACTATTAATCTTCATAAACAAATTCTTGAATACACTCTATCACTAATCAGTCAAGGTAAAAAACATATTAACTTCATTTTTTGAAAATGAGTATATATCATTCATAACATTACTACAAGCCCTTTATTGTCGAACAGCAAGCCAAAAAACTCGACTCCTCTAACAAAATCTTTAGTGGATCTCAAGAACACTATAAAATAGTTGTATTTGGGTCCATAGGAAATCCATGAAAATAAATGAAATTCCCATGAATGTGGAACTCATTGGTATACGATTGGAACTTCTAGTGTTTTCCACATATATGGTACAACATGAGTAAGTATAGGGCCATCCTTATGTGTTCTTCATTCTCAACCTCTGGTTCATAGTAGATAATTATGCCTGCAATGGAGATAATTAAAAATCATTCCATGTATGGATGAAAGATATGGTTAATCAGATTCATAATAAAATTGTTGGATTTAATCAAATTGAAAGGAATCACAATAATGTCATAGGTTTAGTTTTAACAAATTAATCCATGATTTGAAATATTATCATTTCAAACCCACCAACTAGTGGTAACCAAACTCAAGATCATTCTTCTAGGAACAACTCACACATCGAAATTGAATAATGAGGACATGAATCCTTAACTAGGGGTAAATTTTATTTTTTGATTCCTATATTAACTATTGATAAAGAATACAAATCCATAATATCACACAAACTATTTTCACCAATAAAACCAACATTTACTAGGGGATAATAAGTCTAATAAAACCCTTTTGTTGATGGTCCTCCAATTTCACCCCTAGTTTCCATGCCCTAATATAGGATATCCAACATGATTAATAAGATATTTATATGATTCCAAGATAAAATTAAAAGTATAAATACATTTCATACCTCAAAGGTAGTCCCATAATAAACTTGGGGAATTCATCAGTAAATTCCTCCACTATAGATGGATTCTAGAAGCATAAAGAGCCCACTATTCCAACAGATTAACTCCCAAATTATAGGGTGATGAGATGTGACCTTCTTATCATAATTACCACTCACATATCCATGATATATCTCTCAAACATAAATAATACATTAATCCCATTTGTATGATGGAATTCGAACCGCCTATTAAGATAAAACTTATGGGCTAAAACCATGGACATAAATCCTAACCGAAGATGATATAATAATTTTTAATCAAGATTAAAAATAGTTACACCATGAAACACTCTCCACAAACAATTAAATCACACTACTAAAAGATAAGTGATATCAAAGACTCTCGTCAAATCCTAAATAGTAGAAAAAGATTTTCGGTTGTGGCCTAAATGGGGAGATCTTGCTATCATATTAGGGATAAGAAAACAAATAATGATTCAAAAAAATTTGCAAAAGTACTATATAATTTTTATAATAATCATATATTATACCTCATATTCTCTCTTGAGATTTTGGTTCATTGGAATCTTGGGAATGAATCAACTTGAGCCCCCTTCTTCCAGTTCCCTAAAAAAATACAGGCTTCCTGGTAATGGTAGTGGAAGAATCTCATAGTGTGTACCTCGACAATAATCTAATACTCTTGTAGATAAACCATATCCTCTTTTATACCCACCACTTTAGGGATTTCCCAATCTAGGACTTGGAGAACAATATTCATGTTGCCACCTCTATTGTGGCATTCTATCCACTTCCTATCTACAATAACCAGAATGTTGTGATGTGAAATATCATTCCATGTGACTATGGTTGTCACATTAATTTTATTAACCCACTCTAGGGTGACTTGGTTCTCTATGATAACACTACATTTCATTTCCTTATTATTTAGATCAGCTATGAGGACCTCATCTACACCGACATCTGGAAAATTGACATCTGCGAGCTACTTAATACAACTCAATGCCATTATTCTCACAACTATCTCCAAATTCATGGAGTCCATACAATGATAAGTCCTTTAACACTAATGGTAACTCTAATATTCTATAATATGTTAGAATTTATAGTGGGATGATATTGGAACATTTTTATATATAGAGAACCTTTTCTACCTTTCCTGCCAAGAAGTTACCATTCTGCACCATGTTGAGGTTGTAATGTGTATGGTGTGTGAAACACTTAGAATACATAGGAACCATCATACTAAATATTTTTGGATTTAGAATATATTATATAATAACTAAGGTAATTAATGAGGGGTAAAACCCATGAAGAGAAAAAAATTACATATGTTGTTCCATGAGTGACTCATCTATTCATGGGTCTACACAAATAGACTCCACTAGTGCGGAGATACTCTATAGAAATTAATGCATTCCAATGAAACCATATGACTTTTCAAGTTCCACATGATCAAGAAGACACGAATCCTTGACTCATGCTGATCCACCACATCCTTGGTATATTGAACACCATGGATGCAAAGTGTCCTTTAGTGTTGGAACTCACAATATTCACTAATGATTCATGCATCTTCATCCTTCGCTACTAGTACTATATGATTCTCAACAGGAGGCAGTGCTGTAATATTCACACCTAGAGGAATCTCTATACAAGTTATCCCCTGAAATGAGATCTCAACACTCATGGGATCATCTTCACAAATATTGAATAACTAACCCAACTAAGTATCATTGTGAATGTTTACTAAAAAATTTAAATACATACCAATGCTATATGATCATATATATATATATATGGGGATAAGACTCAAAATGATTTTTGATGACATAATCCTATATGATGCATGTTCCATTGTTCTCTACCACTAATGTTATAGTGATATGATTTGGAATGAAGGTAGTCAGTGGCTGGGTGAATGGATATGTCAGCCTCTCCACAAAAACTAGGGTCCCAGTTTAAAGTAATGTCATCCCTTCATATCCCCAAACACACCTATAAAGGCCATGGGCAATAGACAAACACATAGATAAATGCCATAAAATGGGTGGCCTTTTATTTATGTACTTGTTTTCTTAAATGTAAAAATCTCCATGAAATTGTGGAGAGGAATAATAAAAGAGAGTAACATTTATATTATTCCATTTATGTAATGACATGTAGTTAATACAATCATATTATGACATAATACCACTACAATATAAAGGTGAAAAAATATTCCCGACCCGAAATCAACTCCCAACCTGACATAGACAAGAATAATGAAAAGCTGAGAGATCCCAAATTCTAATCTCTAAGAACGACCACTATTCATAGTAAATAATATAAAGTGTAACTTTGGTCTACTAAAATCACTTATTATATTTATTTCATCAACATAATACCTGATATGTTTCGAAAAATCCCGTGAATGCGTGAATATAAACCAACACAGTAAGATTCCTTGAATACTACAACAAGGAGATGTAGAAGATATAATAAGATTAGTCATATAAACCTAATGAAAGATGAAAAAACCCATGAATATATATATATATATGATCATAAATATACTCATGTGGTAGAGAAATTGGATTTTTATTTAACAGCATAGCCCTAGCCCATGAGTCTACTTATATATCCAAAGGCCCATCATCGATTCCCAACATCTCGTGCATCTATCAGAGGATTTCATGAGAAGGACTGACACATATCCACCAGCCCAATGCTCAAGGGGTCATAATATTTATTAGAGAACCCATTACATTTAAATATAAGGGTATTATTATTGGAAATAAGGTAGAGGAACCATGCCCCGATATGCTGGGGGTTCCACTCTGTGGATACTTAGAGGACCCAAACTATGGTGGGATAGGTGGATGGAACTCATGTATGGAGGACACAAACCCAGTTATGATGGGTCGGGGGGTGTTCCACTCAGTACATAAAAATATAGGACCCACACAATATGAATCATTATGTGGGGATGGTTTTACAAAATGTATGGAGGGACCACTCCTTACTAGGATTGGGGGTGCTAAAAGCATAAAGGACCCATTTCCTATTTTTCAGGGGGGTGTTACTCAGTAAATGTGGGGAGAGGACCCACACCCTAGTGACATACGAAGGGCAAGTGTGTTCCCATCATAAAATATAAGGATCAAAAGGGACTAACTCCCTTGTGTAGTAGGGGGTTACAAACCCAGGTCATCAAATAATGATCCTAGATGACAACTTCCATCATCAATCATATCATAAATAAGATCCACTCTTTATACATTTTGCATAATATCATTAAATCCAATATGAGAGATAACATCACATAAAATGCATAGAACTTATATGGATAGAGTTTTTATGGGCTAAAATAAGAGTCCATGTGAAGGATATATCCATGGTGGATGTTTCTCATAGGGGTACATGATGTGTATAGGGTCCCCAAGACAGGATGTTCTTATCTACTTCTGGGAAGTGGTATCCTAGTGAAATAGATAGAATTTCATGTCATATTAAACAGTGTGAAAATGGGGCACATTTTTTTCAAATCGATATGGTTATGGCCAGGCTCTCCTGGTAATTCCCATATGGGTCAAAATGTTACCATATACATTGTACTACCAAGGTACCAACCCAAGTATATGTAATAAAAAAGTGCATGGTGTTTCATCCTTAATGGGGTCATGTTTTTGTGACACTGGAATAGAGATTATCCACTTAGGGATGGTCACCTGACATGTCAAAAAATCCACAGGGCATACGATAATTATCTTCCCCAAAACCCTGGATGAACTAGTTGGGTGGAGATTCAAAACCAATTTTCAAGGAATATAAACTACATAGTAATGATTTTCACAGAAAATCATGTTCAGAATTATGTTTTCAAAATATTCACTAGTCTCCATGAATTTATCCAATTGACCACCCATATTCATTGGGGGTTTCCTATGGACATCATTTCCAAGACTCGTGTGGGAAAACACTGAATATGATCACCCATGGTGGTTCAATGCAAATCACATGAACTACCCATGGCCCATCATAATCCTAGATCCCAGATCTATAAAAACCATCACCATCATCTTGAAATTAATATGGGTATTTCAAAAAATATTCATCTAAATCATTGTTCACAAAACCGCCATGAATCTAGGGTTTTGAGAGAGACATAACTCACTCAAAAATATCAAATCGTGAACCTGTAGGACAATAGTGAAGAATATGGAATGAATTGATGTGGAAGGAAAAATAAAAATTGTGGAAAACCATTAATCAAGTGTTTGTGTACCATTATTGAAAAGCATGGAATCCACTGTGAGATCATGACATACAAAAGTAAATTGATTGGTAAAATTTAATTCATCAATGGGTTCATGTGAAGGGTAGGAAAGACACATAAAATATATATATATATATATATATATATCAATTTACAATATTTTCATCATGGGAAAAACCATAATTTGAAATCCCCACATAGAGTCTGTATTGATCATTGGTGAATAATGAATTCACCACCAATGAAGAATACCCAATGTGTTTGTTTCCTCTCGAGCCACCTCGATTAGATTTTCATTAGTTGTATTATTTATTTTCTCCAATATTGAAATTTATGAACATATTCTAAAATTCCCCTAGGATAAGTGGCTGACCCGAGTGAATTTATTTAGTAGTAATTATATGTAAGAAATTTGGATATTGTAATTAAATGAATTATCGTAAAAAATAATTTAATTAATCCACTTAATGTACCAACCAGTGAATACAAAATATGATTATATCGTGCTCACAAAATTTTAGTCAAAAATAGGGAAAATCCACCAATATAGATTAAAAAATGTTTTTAGATTTCTGATTTGAGTTTTTTATCTAGATGATAACCCTGCATTTCTAAAATATTGAAATAATGTGATATTAATATATAAAATATTTTTATAATATCAAATCCAAGATTTTAGGGCCATGAAATAATACTTCATCTCAGTTCCTAGTTCAAGAAATACCTCTTAATATATTTAAATATATTCTATGTATAAAATATCACTAAAATTATATCACTCAAAGGATTTTATTATGTCATAATAAATAATTTATAACTATTTTGTCTTTAATTTTTTCCAAAAAATTCAGAAATCTAAAAATATTATAAAAAAATCACCACTGAAAATTTTGACATGTATATATCAAAAATAAAATTTTTATTTTCAGAATATTTCCTCCAAATATGTGAATTTGTGATTTTAATTAAGAAAACAGCTATTTATTGAAAAATAATAGTGTTTCTATGATATATAGTTTTTTTACAGATATAAATATTACATTTGAATTCATAAAATAATATTTGCATAAATATTTAATTGATGAAATATAATTTTAATATTTTGTTAAAATATAATTTATTTCATAAAATACAATAATTCATCATGAAGAGTGACAATAGTAAGTCTAATTTTATTCTATAAAATACAATATCTATTTTTACTTTATCAAAATATAATTTTATTAAACATGTTATTTAAAAAATAAAAAATTTGTATTAAAAAAAGGTATTTATAATCTATTTTTTTATTAAATAGAAAATAAAAAATTTATTATTATTACGGTTTAGAAAAATATTCCTTTAATACACTAGAAAATGTCCTAAGGGTATGGGGTGAGATGGTGAGATTTTCCTAGGGTGGTTCCCCAAACATAGTTTGGGACTAGATTCTAATGATCTTGAACATATTTCATAAATATATTCACTCATGGTCTAGTTTTTGAATCTCATATTCGGATTGTTGAAGGGGAAATACCAATGATTTTTTATACCTCGAATGTTTTCATAAATGGGCTAGTTGGGTACGATCCTACTGGCCAAGGCTATCACATTCATTTTCCATGTCAAATGGACATTATCATAACCCATAATATAATAAAATTAATGGTAATTATATAATGGATTTATTTTAAATGATATGATTCTTAATAACCTTTTAAATTTAACAGACCATATAAATGTCAAGAATAACCAAATAAGTCAATGTGTTTTGTATAACATCATTTCTATTAGGAAATTTATTTACATTAAAATGGAATTTAAATTATAGAACATAAAATTGTAAAAACTAATGTTTGAGCCATAAATTGTTTCAAAATAATTTTAAAGGAAATAATATTATATGAAATTAGGAAGGAAAAGGTCAAACTAGATGAAGATTAATAATTGAAAACTGAATAGATATTATATCACCAGTTGAACCCAGAACATCTGCTGATATATTTGAGTAAGAATAAGGGGGTTAAATAGATGAATGATAAGATAAATAAAATTAAAATTAACTCCACATGGGAGTAGTGTACAAGTACCGAAGATAAAAAATGATGTGGATCTATGTGAGTGGTTAAGATATAAAAATTATTAAAATTGTGAAGTGATATGAAATATTCTATTTCTCTATGAAAGGTATATTCTAAAATTAAATACATATACTTTGGAGAAAACATTTCTTCAATAGAAATATTTTAAACAATTGTAATAATTATTGTAGTGTCTATATAGAAGAAGAATAATTTATATTAAATATATGTGAAATAAGATTTTGAAAATATTGATCATAGTGATGAATTGTTCATTGTAAAACTAGAGGGTTTCATTCTTGACATTGATTATAAGACAATATGTAATCTTAGAATAGAATTATATGATCTAGATTATTCTAAAAGAGTATGGTACTAAAAACGGGATGGCTACCTAATGAAATAGGGTTTTAAAAATGTAATAGTTGATATTAATTTCCATGTAAGAAGAGTTATACAGGTTCACTATTTTTCATATTGTATAATTATGACATAATATTAAATACTGATAACAGGTATATTTGGGTGGATTTTTCTGAATGGACGAAAATGTAGATTCAGAAAATCTTACCTGTTGAATGAAATTATATCGTAGGTTTAATGATTATTTTGAAAATATATTTCATGATTTAATCCCCAGTAAAGTATTCCAATTAGCTATAGAAAAAATAACACATAGACAAATAAAGAGGGGGTCTCAATGAAAAATTAGAATGGAAAATTATTAATGATTGGAATGGAAGAATTGTTTATCAAACAAAGTCTATAAGACTCATTGGTAGATTGTTTCATTAGAGAACTTCAGGAACCAATATGGAAATTGTGGTGAGACATTACTATTAATTTTGAGTGACCAATGTGGACCACACATTCTTGGTAAAAATAGTGTTCTAATATATGTGAAGGGAAAAATGATGTATGAACTATTATGTATATGTAGGGTAGTTTTTAACATTCCTAGATATAGTAATGTATATTGGGAAGGATTTAGTAAATATTTTAGGTCCACGTTAGGTGTGATATTCATCCATGGTGAAGGTTGTAAAATATAGTATATTATGAATAAAATTTATGTGACACATTACATTGTAGAAGCATTGTATGTGGTTTTGAGACATGAATATACACATTTTTTTGAATGATAGTGCAATTATAATATATCAGATATGAAACTGAGGGTCTATTGAAGATACTATGTTATAACTAAAGGGTAATAAAAATATTAAATAAAAATGTGAAAATTTAGCGATCCAAAGAAAAAGAAAGCAAGAACCATTTCATAATAGAATCAGTGGATAATGGAGATATAAATATGAAATAAATTATTAAATAGAATTATATTGAAAATATTTCTAAAATATCTATACCATGATGGAGGTTATTTATGTTGAGGCTAAATCTACAGTTCAACCCTCTCCTCTCGCAAGATGAAGTTTATTAATTGTCTCCTACGGGGCCATGGATTAAATAAAAACTAGTTATAAATAATATCATGAATATTTTTAAAAAGGGGGGGAGAAATTATTGATTAAAGGGGAAGTGTAAAATACATTTTCATTAGATATTATGGTTAATTATAAATGGTAGCGATAGTATGTAAATGAGAATAGAATGCATGACTTTAAGGGGAGTACATTTAAGTTTACACGACCCATCCTTGGGGACCGTGCCGTGACTACCCCAAGCCCACCTTCTATAGGCTAGGGGCTACCGACTAGAACCAAAGGCATAAATCCCCATACTAGGAATGAATTTCCTTTATAAAATTACCAAACACAATATAGTATGCAACTGATGTAAGCACTAAGCCATACTGTATATAAAAGTAAATGCTGAAAGGAAAAGGGGCCGGAAATACAATCCCAACAGTAAGTACAGTACAACTGAAAAGAAAGTACAACTGCAGTAGATTAAAACAGCAACCACTAATCATCCTCCAAGAATCCCAACTGAAGGGTGGGTACAGATGGCCTCCTCAGCACCCCAGGTCTGTCTGTCTGCTCCATGTACGTCTCACTAGGTGTTCCACCTCCAGGTACTGTCCAACTCCACTAGACTCCTCCTCGATCAGTGTTGTCCATCGTCTACATCCAACACAATGATGTGTGGGCATAACCCATGCAAGGGTGAGTATTCAATACGTAGTAGGGACCCCAAGACCCTCGAAGGACTCCCAGAATCCACTAATGATTAACCACAGAAGAAAGATAAAATCATGTAGTATCAGCCAACTCTACTTAGGTATATGCCCATAGATATACATAAGTCATATATCCCATTTCGGCTCCAACTCTCGAGCCCAAGCAGAACCCAGTTCACACAGGAAAGAAGTCAATCACATCGATAAGAATGATTGAAAGTCAAGACTCAGCTCACATAGGTATACATCTTTCGTATAGAGATAGAGATGATCAGATGTAGTCAATGATTAATCTAAGCAGTCGTACCCACATAGGATACGAGACAAGCTAATCTGTCAGTCCTACATAGGATACTAGACCAGCTACTATGACGAACCCACTCAGGATACAAGTACAGATGTCAGACTGTCGGATCCTCTTAGGATACAAGTATAGTAGTCATCACTGATGAACCGACAGAGGATTCCAGTATAGTTGTCATCACTGCCGAACCAATAGAGGATTCTAGTACAGTAGTCGTCGCTGCCTAACCAACGGAGGATTCTCGTACAGTAGTCGTCGCATTCGTAGCCAGCTCTAGTGTTCCCACACAAAGTACGCTCAATTCTGGGAGGTTTTTCTCCTCGATCAAAGGGGGTTGATACATAAACTATCACAAAGTCTAGATTTGATGTATCTCGAAGTTTCGCCTCATCAAAAGAAACCCAACTCTACAGACGGAGCAAAAATCGGACGCTCGGTCAGAGAGTTATTGGATTTTCCATTCTAGGGGCCCGGTTGGAATTACGCTCGATCCATAACCATTCGTTTTCCAATATTGTCCAAAACTCACATAGAGTATCGCAAAAGGACGGCCTCTTGGCAAAGTCCCATTGCCACAGACATCGCATCGATCGGATGCACAGTCAAAAAGTAATTCACATTTATGCATATGGGCCCAGCCTGTCAAGCTCGGTGGGCTGGAGAGTCATCCCGTCCTGGTTTTAAGGGTCCGACCCAGCTAAGGGGTCAGCCTGGTCTGGTGGGGTGCAGCCCGGCCTGTGGCGGACTGTGGCTCAGCCTGATGGCCGAGTGGATTGGGGGCGCGGCGCCCGGTTTTCTGAAACGGCGACGCCGACCATTATTGCCCCACCTTTCTGACCCACCGAAGCTGGATGGTATTCCTGGCATGAGAGGCCCACACAGGCAGGCTGCGGTTCACCCGAGCAGTACCTGCGGGTGCCCCGACATCCTTCAACCCAGCCGGCAAGCGGCTGACCAGTTCACCACCGAAGTGGCCCACAGAGCGCAGCGCCTCTTGTGGCGCCGTGGTCTTCCTGTCCGTCCGGTGATGGCGGGCTGTTTCTTCTGTAGCGCGGCACCCTCGTGGCGCTGCGGCTCTTTGGCCCGGCTGGCATTAGATGGCTGGTTCTTATTCAGTTGAGAAACCCGGGGATGTGGGCCGCGATTCTTCTCTACGTGGATGGCACACGGCCGTCGGTTCCTCTGGTCGCCATTGCCTCCCATTTACACCGCCAAAATATTAAATATCCATCGAAGAGTAATTAGGCCATGTTTGTTCGGCCCTCTCCCTCCGCGTTAGGTGATATCAATTGGCCGATGGCAATAAAATCATTCACCAAGTATGGGAAATAATTTCATTCACTTAAAATTACATGAAACCCTCTACCTCATAATTGGTGTCGCACATCGTCGGGCCACGAAATATGAGCGTCGCAGTAGTCAGGCATCGTGGAAGAAGGCGTCACGGAGAACGGTGTCATCCCATCAACTTTGGAAGTCGTTGTAATAGACGGTGTTCCTCGCAAGTAGTGTCTTCTCCCTTGACGCAGAGTAAGAAGAAACGATGAAGGTGTTCCTCACGAGAATCACCTCACGTTCATTCCTTGGTCTTTGAGAGGATATCGTTCCTCGTGTTATTCATTGGTGTGGGATGAAGCTCTCCTCTAAATCTCCAAAGGCTCCACCACCAAATATTTTCCAAGAAAATATAATATTAAGGCTCCCCAATTTTAAGAGAATTTCAATGCAATTCAAAGTGATTCAAATGAATCCAAAGATTAATTAAATGTGGAATTCAATTAGTCCTAGTGGTTAGCATTAATTAAGAGGAGGTGAAGAGTTTAAAATCCAAAATATAGGAGGTGGAGAGTTCACATTAAAAGATGGGAGTTGTCAAAATAAATGAAGTGGAGTTAATGGGCTATTTAAGGGAAGTTGAAGGGTTAGGGGCTCGTGTGGGTCCCACCTCACATTATCCTCTCATGGGAGGTTATGTGGGTGTGGTCCCCACGTATAACTCCCCCTTTTAGTAAATAACCAACACTAAAACAATAAAATTCTGTACAAAAATATTATTTATTTTAATGTATATCCCCAAAAATTAACTCCTCCCCCTGAGCAAACACAATTATGGTAAATGTCCCCTTAAGTGAATACCGGCACTATGAGTACATCGGTGTCCTCAAATTTCAATTCTGATCACCGGTTCAAAATATAGAAAAAACCGCTCTAACGTTTACTGAATGTACCCGAACAAAACATCACAAATTGATTCTGAGCATACCGGGCCTCGAAATCAGGTGCTGTCAGAAACCACAGTCTCGAAAAATTCGAAAGTACTTAAGAAAAAAATTTCCATGAAATTTCCAAGATTTTACATTACCCCCACCTCAGGTCCTTACGTCCCCGTAAAGCTACAACGCACACTAGGGGAACAAATTGGGATACTGAGCCCTAATCTGAGCCTCCTGCTCCCAAGTGCTCTCCTGGAGGATCCCATGCTTCCAGTAAACACACACCAGAGGAATCAACCATCCACATAGGACCTGCTCATGTCATTCCTTGGTCTCCACATGGACCTCCATGAATGTCGCCCTGTCATCAATGACTAGCTCCCCGTGATCGATGATGTGGAACGGATCAGGCACCTATTTCCTCAGTTGAGATAAATGGAAGACATCATGAACAAAATGAATCTAAGGTGGAAGGGCCAGGAAGTATGCCACCTTACCTACTCTATTGAGGACCTAGAAAGATCCGATGAATCGAAGGGGAACATGTCGCCCCGACCAAATCTACGTAAATCTCATCGAGGTGAGACCCATAGGAAGATGTGGTCGCCATCCTAGAACTCCAGGGGCCTCCGTCTCCTATCAGCATAGGACTTATGTCTGCTCTGTGCAGTCTTCATATGCTCATGGATGATATTCGCATTCTCCTTCATAACCTGAACCATCTCTGGTCCTACAAGTGTTGACTCCCCGGGGTCAGTGCAGTACAAAGGTGATCTGCATGGTCAGCCATACAATGCCTTGTAAGGGGCCATCCCGATGGTGAAGTCGTAGATGTTGTTGTACGCAAACTCCTCCAAGGGTAGGTGATCCTCCCAACTGTGGCCAGTGTAAAGGACACATGAACGATGCATGTCCACAAGAGTTTGAATGGTCCTCTCAGTCTGACCGTCCGTTTGAGGATGGATGGCGGTGATTAGATGTAGCTGCGTCCCAAAAGCCTCATGTAACCCATTCAATAGCTTCGAAGTGAAAAGTGAATCATGATCAGAAATGATTGTATTTGGAACACCATGAATCCGTAGGATATTATGAATGTAGAGGAATCCCAAACTTTCTACTGATACATGCTCTATGATTGGTAGGAGGTGCACCGACATGGTGATTTAGTCTATGATCACCCAGATAGAGTCGTGTCCTCTAGATGTATGTGGAATCCCCGTCATGAAATCCATGGATATCCCATACCACTTTCAATCTGGGACCTCTGAGGGCTGTACCTAGCCTACTGGTACCTGTTGTTTCGATGTCACTTGCTGATAAGTGAGGCATCATGAAATGAACTCTGCTACTGCCTTATTCATACTCGTCCACTAGTGTTGTCGTCTGTGTTCTGGATACATCTTCACCACTCCTATATTTACCGCTAGAGGGGATGTTTGGAACTCCCTCATCACATCCACCTGTAGTGAAACTGGTACCATGGTACATACCTTAAAGTGCATGACATGCTCTCATCATTCAAAAAATCCATCAGGTGCCTGCCCTGAGGATATCTGAGCACTTTACGTCTCACAGTCAGCGTCCCCAGGTTGTGCCACTCGGACTCGTTGAAGGAGTGGAGGAGTAACTCTGAGAGACCGAAGAAAGTCTACTCTATCTTTATCCAAAAAGGATATCTGCAACATGACCAACTTCTATGTCGCCTCTCCTAGCAGCTAAATGCCTGATCTCCTACTAAGAGCATCTTCTACAATGTTCCCATTCCTAGGAGTATTGACTATCTCATAGTCATAGTCACAGAGGAACTCGAGCCATCACCGCTATCTTATGTTCAAGTCTTTATGGGAGAAGATATACCTAAGAATATGGTGGTCAGAGTAGACTGTAATGCACTCTCCAATCAGATAGTGTTGCCACATCTTCAAGATGAATACCACTACTGCTAACTCCAGGTCATAGGGATCATAGTTCTTCTCGTGCTGTCTTAGGTGACGAAAACCATAAGCGATCATTGCTCGCTCCTTCATCCGGAAACACCCGAGTCTGTTCCTCGATGCATCACAATACACTATGTACCCAATTCCCTCCTCTGGTAGCCTCAAGATGGGCGCACTGTTCAATCTCTGTCTCAGCTCCTGAAAGCTCTGGTGACATGTATCTGACCACACGAAGGGTTCCCCCTTCTTTATCAAGGCTGAAAGAGGTGCTGAAACCCTGGCGAAGTCTATCAAAAATCTCTGATAGCACCCAGCCAGACCCAGGAAACTCCGCACCTCCATCACAATCTTGGGTGGCTCCTAAGAATGTACTTCCTCGATCATCACTGGATCCACTACAACTCCATCCTCCAAGATGACGTGTACCAAGATGTGATCCTCTGGAATTTAGAACAGACACTTCAAGAGCATACCATAAAGCTGGTGCTCTCAGAGTGTATCCAGTACAACCCGCAAGTGGTAGGCATTATCCTCCTCAGTAGTCGAGTAATTGTATATGTATTCGATGAAAACTACAAAAAATCGACCGAGTTAAGGTAGGAAGATCCTATTCATGAGACTCATGAACACCACTAGAGCGTTGGTTATTGTGAATGGAATAACCATGAACTTTTAGTGTCCATAACGACACCTGAAGGACATCTTCTGCACATCCTCATCTTGAACTCTGAGTTGGTGATAGCTTGACCTGAGGTGTATCTTTGAGAACCATTGTGCTCCTTTGAGCTGATCAAAGAGGTTTTCAATCCTCAGGGGTGGGTACTTGTTCTTCATGGACACCTGATTCAGGTGACGGTAGTCGAAACATAGTCAGAAGCTCCCATCCACCATCATGGAAAACAGAATCGGAGACGCCCAGGGTGAAATGCTGGGTCGGATAAATCCCTTCCCCTGCAAGTCCTCCAACTGTACCTACAGCTCATGAAGCTCGGCTGGAGCCGTCTTATATGCTAGAGTAGATATCAGTGTTGTCCTGGGGTATAGGTTAATGTATATGTATACCTCTCTACTAGGAGGTAGTCCTGGAATGTCTTCTGGAAAAATGTCCGCATACAGATCCACCACAACAGGAAAACTCGGACTCCGCCCATCAACCTCTATGAGGATGAGACAAGACAACTAATGTGTGATCGGCTGCCCTCTCCTCTGCGAAAGTCCATCATGCATTGCAAAGGCTCCCTTCTCTCCAGTGAAAGAGATCCCAGTCTCATCCTTGCGGACACACTGCACTTTGCACCTAATACAGTCAATCAGATCATGGAATGTAGATAACCTGTCCATAACCAAGATGACATCGTAAGGCCTTGAAAAGGGCTACCAGAAGTTCCCAACTAAAGATCTCGCCTCCTAGAGTAATCTCACTCTACCAGAAGCAGTGAGTAATCTTCTAGTCCGCTCCCGTAGGAGTCTCTAGCCATAAGGATCGAGCTAACTACTCCGTCAGAATATATGAGCTCTGAACAAGGGAAGTGGAAATAAAATAATGACTTGCACCTGTGTGTATAAGTACTGCAACAAGGGTGGGGTAAACACAGATAGTACCTAGAATAATCTGAGGTGTACTGTGGTTGTAGTCCTTGACTTCCGGGAGCTTAGCCCACCTATGTCCACAATCTCCCTGTGGTCAGGGTGTAACTCCTTGTGGTGGTGGTGGAAGAGCCTCGAAATGTCGTCCACCACCCGCTGCTTCACCAGCTCCTCTGACACATCCGCATGCTCCTGGCGGACCACCATGGTCGAACCTCTTCCTCTTCCTGGGAGGTCCCTCTACCATCTGCTGCTCGTTTGCATGGTGGGTCGGGAAGTCATAAGCCATGTGGCCCTGCCTTCCGTATCCATAGCACTGACTGCTCCTCATATATCTTTCTCTGTTTCGTGTGACCAACACAACTGAAATTGTATCCTATGGTCGCCAACCTGGTGGCCTGGTTCCCTTGTACCTCTACGACATCTGTCTATTACTGTCTACAGAAGACTTCGCAACGTGTTGCCCTGTGGTGGGTCTCCCTACTAGAGACTGCTCAACAAGGAAACTCTCCACAAGTCGGGCTCACTCCAGCACCCCCGACTACATCAGGATGTTGAGGGGAATCATAGAATCCCTGATCTCATGCCCCGGTCCCAGATCGAAGGTTCGGGCCCTGATGAATGGGTCTTGAACCATGTCCATGGAGTAGCGGGCGAGGTCGGTGAACCTCACTGAGTACTGAGAAACTATCATGCTGCCTTGCTAAAGATGAAATAACTCCTGTATCCACAACACAAAATGGGTGGCTGGAACAAACTTCGAGCAGAAGAGACTCTCTAATTCCATCTAGAGCAATGATTCCTCATCATGCACCTAGAGCATCAGGCTCCACCATCTACCTGCTACTGCATGCAGGAGACTCGCGGCAAGGATCACCATTTGGTTGGCTGGTGTCCCTACCAATCTAAAATCTCTGATGACATCTTCCATCCAATCCTTAGCTGCCTATGGGTTCATCTCTCCATGGAACCTGGGAGACCTCTGTCACTGGGACTCATGCAACGCACTCAGACGGCGTGCACTCTCTGCTGCTGGGGCCGGTGGGATCAGTGGCCCATCTTGTAGTGGTTTCGCTGGTTCCTCTATTGTGATGGGGCCCTAAAGTGAGGCCTTGCCACTCGGTGGGCTACCATAACGTATGTAACACAGAACCCTAGCGGGATGCCTTTGTGGGGCCATCATAAAAATTAATCGGTGCACCACAGTAAAATAGTATTCCTGGTGAGCTGACACAAATTAATCACAAATAAAACATTGGAAACACAAATAAAATCAGTGTTTTCATGCACTGAGTCGGAAATCAGAGGTCAGGGTCCTGGTGTGTGGATACGTCGGCCACCGCACCAAAACTGGACTCCCTGGACTGAAAACCACACTCAATAATCTTAACAGTATTTCTGCATAGAAATGAATGATAAGACTCCTACATTCTATGGTAGAACTGACTCCTTTAATACCAATTTGTCATGACCTATCCTCAGGGCCTATGTCATGACTACCCCAAGCCCGCCTTCCACAGGTCAGGGGATGATGACTAGCACCAAAGGTGTAAATCCCAATACTGGGAAGGCATTTCCTTTAGAAAAGTAACAAACACAGCAGAGTACGCAACTGAAGTAATCACTAAGCAATAATGTATACAAAAGTAAATGTTGAAAGGAAAAGGGGCTGGAAATAATGTCCAACAGTAAGTACAGTATAACTGAAAATCTAGTACAACTGCACTAAAGTAAAACAACAACCACTGAGTCATCCTCCAGGAATCCCACCTGAAGGGTGGGTATAGATGGCCCCCTCGACACCCCTATTCCAACCGTCCACTCCATGTATGTCTCACCAAGTGGTCCACCTCTGAGTACTGTCATGCTCCACAAGTCTAATCCTCGATCAGTGATGTCTTTCATCTGCATCCAACACAATGTAGTTCAGGCATAACCTGTGCCGGGGTGAGTATACGATATTTTGTAGGGACCCTGATAACCGTGAAGGTCTTCTAGAATCAACAATGGATAAACCACAGAACAAATATACAATCACGTAATATCAACCAACGATATTTAGGTATATGTCCATACAGATACCTAAGTCATTAATCCCAGTTCGGCTCCAACTCTCGAGCCCAAGCACAACCCAGTCCACACAGGAAATAATTCAATCACATTGATGTTAATGATTGAATTTCAAGACTCAGCTCACAAAGGTATACATCTTTCGTATAGAGATAGATATGATCAAATGTAGTCACTGATTAATATAAGATGTCGGACCCACATAGGATACTAGACCAGCTAAGATGACGCACCCACTTAGGATCCCAGACTATCTACTCGGTCGGACCCACTCAGGATACAAGTACATAAGTCTAACTGTCGGTTCCACTTAGGATACAAGTACAATAGTCATCACTTTCCAACCCACGGAGGATTCCAGTATAGTTTTTGTCATTGTCGAATCCATGGAGGATTCTAGTACAGTAGTCGTCGCTTCCAAACACACGGAGGATTCCCATACAGTAGTCATCGCAGTCGCAACCAACTCAAGGGTTCTCGAACACAGTACGCTCGATTCCGGGAGGGTCCGCTCCTCGTGAAAAGGGGGTCGATACATCAAGTATCCTGAAATCCCGATATGATGTATTACGAAGTTACGTTTCATCAACAAAACCCAATGCGATAGATGGTGTGTCAATCGAATGCCTAGTTTGAGAGTTATTGGTTTTTCCGTTCCAACGACCCAGTTGGAATTATGCTTGTTCCAAACCTGTACATTTTCCAAGGTTGTGCAAAGATCACTTAGAGTCTTGTAAAAGGACCACCTCGTCAAAAGGGTCCCAGTGCTGCAGATGGCGAGTCGATCAGATGTACGGACAAAAATTTATTCTCATTTAAGCGTACGGGCCTCGCCCATCAAGCCCGGTGGGCTGGCGGGTCGGCCCATCCAATCTCGGCGAGTCCGACCCGGCTAAGGGTCGGCCCGGCCCTGTAGGGCGTGGACCGGCCCGACGGGGAATGGCCCTGCCCGATGGGGAGCGGCCCGGCCTGGCGGGGCACGGCCCTGCTCGTCCAGCGCAGCTAGGCCCTGCCGGGGCGCGGCCCGGCCCAGTGGGGCTCAGCTCGGCCTGGCTGGTGTGGCTCGGCCCGCGGATGGCCGCGGTTCGGCCAACGGGCCAAGCGGATCGGGGTTGCGGCCCTCGGTTTTTCGAAACAACATCGCTAAACGGTGCTGCCCCTCCTGTCCAGCCGGCCGAAGACGACCGATCATTCCAGCATGAGCGGACCACACGGGTAGGTCGTGGTTTTTTCGTGTGGCACCTGTAGGTTCCACAGTTTCCATCAACCCGTCTAGCAGGTGGCTAGCCGGTTCACCGCCGAGCCAGCCTGTGGAGCGCGAGCCATGGTCCTCCACAGTGTAGCGCCCCTTGTGGCATGCGGTATTCCTTTCTGGCCGGCTACGTCCAACCAGTTCTTCCACAGCGCGGCGCCCTCATGGTACCGTGGTTCCATCCGCCCGACCAGCTTTATTCGACCAGTTCATCTTCATCCGAGAGGCCCTCGGATTCGGGCCTTGGTTCTTCTCTTTGTGGCCGGAACACAAATGCCATTTCCTCCAGTCACCATCGCCTCCCATTCCCGCTGCCAAAATATTCAAGATCCATCAGAGAGTCGTTGGACCGTGTCTGTTCGTCCCACGCCCTCCGCATTATGTGATATCAATTGGCTGAATAAAATACCAGCATTCACCATGGATGGGATATAATTTCATTCACTTAAAATTATATGAAATCCCCGACCTCGTAATTGACGTCGCACATCGTCGAGCCACGGAAGATGAGCTTCGCGGTAGTCGGGCGTCACGGAAGATGGTGTCAAGGGGAATAATGTCGTCCTGTCAACGTTGGAATTCGATGTCGTAGACGATGTTCCTCACAAGCGATGTCTTCTCCCTTGACGTAGAGGAAAAAGAAAGGATGAAGGTGTTCCGCACGAGATTCGCCTCATGTTCATGCCTCAGTCATTGAGAGGATATCATTTCTCATGTTCATCGTTGGTGAGGGATGAAGATCTCCTCCAAATCTCCTAAGGCTCCACCGCCAAATATTTTCCAAGAAAATATAAAATTAGGGCTCCCCAATTTTAATCGAATTTCCATGTAATTCAAATCGATTCAAATGAATCCAAAGATTAATTAAATGTGGCATTTAATTAATCCTAGTTTTTGGCATTAATTAAGAGTAGGTGAAGAGTTTAATATTGAAAATAGAGAAGCTGGAGAGTTCACATTAAAATATGTGAGTTTACAGAATAATTGAAGGGGAGTTAATGGGGAGTTTAAGGGAATTTGAAGGGTTAGGGGATCGTGTGGGCCCTATATCACATTATCCTCTCATTGGAGGTTTTGAGGGTGTGGGCCTCACCTCTAACTCCCCATTGTAGGAAATAACCATCTTTTAAACAATAAAATTGTGTACAACAATTTTATTTAATTTAATATAAATCCCCATAAATTAACTTCTCCTCCCGAGAAAACACAACTGCAGTAAAGGTCCCCTTAAGCGAATACCGGCGCTACGAGTTCATCGGTGTCCTCATATTTAAATTCCAAGCACCGGTTCAAAAGATAGAAAAACTTGCTCGTACGTTTATTTAACGTACCCAAAAAAACATAAAAATTTGATTCTGAGCACACCGAGACTCAAAATCTGGTGCCGTTAGAAACCGTAGACTCCTAAAATTCCAATGTATTTGAGAAAAAATTTTCCTTGAAAATTTCGGGTCATTACATAAGTCAAATGGATAGGTCTTTTTGAATATAATATTTGTAATTATCTTACAAAAAATTCCATATCCAATAGTATGGTTAATTAGACTTCTAATTATATAAAAAATCATTATATAATTATACTATGATTTAATGTGTTCTGGAATAGATACAAGATAATTTGGAATAGTTTTATGGAGTTATCAAAAATCCAAAAGGTGGAGATTAATGTACATTAGGAGTTTTTATATGTAGTCATTTGTTTGTGAAATTACTATAAATCAACTGATAAGTTTGAAATTCTATTTTCGATGAATGGTTGTTTTTTTAAACATTTAAATGGGAGGGAAATTAATGTGAATATTTTTTTGTAAAAATAGGTTGTATTCTAGAATTTCAACACTGTATTATGAATTTTAAAAAATAAATTATCATATGGGTATGATTTTTATTTTCTCATAAAAAACATCAATTATGTTTATGACATTTTGTTCTATGAATGATAGTATTGTGAAAATAAAAAATAAAATTCCCCTAAACATATGAAATATATCACTATGTTGGTAAATTCATCTACATATAAAATATCTATCTAAGTAAATTACCCTTTGGGTAACCCTATATGAAAATTATCCAATGAGTTATATTTTTTTTATTGAGTAAAAATATTATTCGACTATATTAATTTTTAAGGGAATTATGAACTTGGACATGTGTAAAATATTATGGAAAAATAGAAATGGAAATCCACCAACATGGAAGAGGAGATCCCAAAGCATTCAAAAATTTTAATTGTAAAATATTTTATTCAAAATGACTATTTTCATTTTAGAAACATATATTTCTAGAATTTAATATTATGAATTAATTAAATATGAAATTTTAGAAACCTAAAATACTTTTTCAAATGTCTTAAATAATTTTCATTAAAGGAAGTCAATGAGATAATTTTTAATGTATTTTCATTTAATATATTTCTATGTTTTTTAGATGGATTATATGAAATATATGTAGTGTAATTTGATAATAAATTTAATGTATAAGTTCACTAGAAAATAATTCTTCTATTTTAATTTCATGATGCGTTGTTTTTATTATGGCCAAATAATAATTTTCTACTAAATTATTCATTATTGAATATTTGTTGCTATGTTTTGATGAGATGAGGTACTAAGATAATTTGAAGAATAGTTTTTTGATCATGTTTCATTTCTATGATGTAGATGATGGAAATTATTGGAAATGTAGTAATTCATTATTTTTGAATCATTTCCTTTTATTTTTATTGAAATTGAAGGTGGCTATCGAATGAGAGGTTTTTAGTAATAGATTGAGAAGAATGGTGTAAGATTAATTATATATAAGACACTAAGATAAATAATTTTGTTAATATTCAATGATCATGGTGAATGAGAATGACCCTAACTGACTAAGAAAATACAGGAGGATCATGTTGTATGATTTGGTTAAAAGATTATTTCGGAATGCAGATATGGAATGTGTTTCTATTAATTTAATACAATTCTAGGTGTTCAAAAAATATTTAATATAAGGTCTTTTATATGAGAGAGATGAAGTATGTGTATGTCGAATAAATATAGTGCATTGAAATATCAAGAGATGAAGAAGAGAAATGATAAAGGATAATGTTTAGTACTCGTCATCTATTTCTCTATATGTTTAATTATTTAGTTGATCTCATTATAATATTGATTACTGAGGAGTAGATTGTCATCTTATTAATCACTGACTGAGCAATATGGTCTTGACTATCTTGGAGTCCAGCATATGAATATAACAACAACTTTATTTAAAGTAACTAAATAATAAGGACATCGGTCCCACTATAAATTCCATTTTTATATGTATCGTGAAACTATATGGTATTTGTGATTATCTTAAAGAATATTTATACTATATTTTAATTCTGATCGATTTTAAATCCATATGTCATGTTTAATGAATTCATGGTTGGTTAGTTTATCCATCTAGGATAAGGATATTATTTTCATTAAAGGATCCAAACCTTATTAAATTCCTCAAGTTCATTGATTTTTTTTAAATGCATGATTACGGTTATGAATTTATATTTAAGTGGATTGAAATTCAACTAGTCATAAGGGTTTATTTAAATTATTTTTGTGTGTGTAAAATCAAGTCTCCACTATTTCATCCCGCATCATCATATAATGGTTTGATCCTAAGAATATAAAAATCTCAAATTAATATCCTTGTTAATATATAAAGTATTTATGTGGGTTTAGTAAATTTTATGTGTTGGAGGGGGTTTAGGTGTCCATTTTTGGAAATTATTCTTTGATATGGGATTAAAACCTTTTTAGTAGAAGCCACCTGGTACTTGGTGGGCCTAGGTGTAGAGTGGTGGCCTCGGATGGTCTACCAGCAACTCTATAGACTTTTAAAAAGTATCCAACGTGGTGTTGGGAACACTACAGAGGTGGACCATTTACTTGAGATCTACTATTTTATTTAAAAAGGTCATTTTTTATAAGTTTTATAAAAATATTTTAAATGAGACTTCGTCTTATTTCACCCTTCACAGATGGAATTATCATCACCTCCCTCTTCATCTATTGATTTTGTTACATGGAAATTATACCTCATTCGATGATAAATTTTCGTCTTCATTTATTAGATGGTAATATCATGTGAATGTCTAACAATCTTATTTAGTGATATCAATGTATTCCTCACAGAATACTTATCTATAATTATTTATTAAAAAATTGGGGTGATTGTTCTAGGTTACACAATTTTTAATAAATGTGGATAAATATTCCACTTGTATATAATGAGAAGGAATCTTCATAGTCTAGATAGGTGGAACCTATCATTTCTTTATTTACTAGTGTAGAATACATTATCTAAAATATAAGAAGTCCCAAATTGTTATGAATTTCTTATAATTTTATTTAAATCTTTTTTTTCACTTGTTATATTTAATACGAGCTAATAGCATCTAGATTGGACTTTTGGGTGGTGGTAATCATCATCATGGTCACTAATTTCAAATTTCCATGAGATTTTTTTTTTAAATTATGAATTTAATATTATGATGGGTAACCTTATTTATAGTATGAATAAAGGATCATTGTATGGAGGCCATGAATGAACCATGATCTGGTAGAGCCTATGAATTAGTTAGGTTAGCTAAGGGTTATCCATAAATTTGATCTAGGAATTTCTTTTTGTCCATGTGAGCTTTAAAGTAATGTGATAAATATATTAGGATATTTAGATATTTCATTTTATATTTTTCTAAATGATGAATTATTTTCTCATTAATGGTTTTATAGTGATGTGTGGATGACATAAATGATTTAATTTGTGATCTATTGTTTATTTCCCTAATATTTTGTGTTAGGGAAGAGTTAATAACCACTCAATTTTGATGAATTATGAGATGGAGACAATGATCAATGGTCAATAATTATATTTAGTGGATCGTTATACAAATGTTGGATCATATAGATTGTATAACATCTACAAAAGATGGATTTTTAGAACACCATCCCTTTTCTAATGTTTATATGTGGCACATAATTGACATAATATGTGACTTGGTGGTATATCAACAATAAAAATTTATTATGGTGTTACCACATTCACACTAGAATATGAATTGGGGGTCAATAATCCACCCATGTTTCATGATTTGTTGATAAATTATTCATTAATGTATCATTTAATGGGAATGAATCATCCACCGGGTGATACCACATTAACACTCAGTGTTGTAATTATAGTATATCATTCATCGAGAGTATCAAAATGCATTACATAATATAAAATATTGTAATTTTTATGGTTAATATTTCACCAATCCTATGAGATATGATGTTGATACCACATTTAATAGTGTGATATAAAGGAAATAACTCCTTCAGTATAGGTTGTGTTATTGTGGATAACTAAGTATTCACTATCGTGGTGTGATATGAAAATAGGTTCATTGCACATTTTACGAACTAGATGAATTAGGTATAATCAAATGTGTTTTGGATATTGATAACACCATGATGTGATTAGAAATTTATTTAACCATCTTATTTTATTTTTATATTGATAATGAATTTTTAATTACTATATTTGTTTAGTACATCATTGGTGGTGGACAAATATGTTGTACTCACTCCCCACTGGGTGTCTATATAACCAATGAATACTTAAAGATTAATGGAGCTAATAAGAGAAAAGGAAATTAATTATATTTTTATGCTATGGATAGAGGGTGTAATTGAAAATATAAGTCCATGAATGATGTTTGTAATTATTTATGAAATGATGTCTTATGTTTTATTTTTATTTTTGATAACATGTGAATGTTGACCACAAAGGAAATCCAACATTTTTTTATGCTCATTTATTGTTATAGTGTATTCATTTTTAAATATAATTTTTTTTTATCCATGGTTGGACCTTAACTGTAATTTCTATGTTATATTGTTCATGTGGTCTATCATTAATGTTATTACATACACTATGTTAATAGTTCTCTCAACCAGATGGTATACTATCCAAAATAATTATCCATATAACGTTACTTTAATTTGAAAAAATTCATTATATGCTATGGTTCACATATTGTCATGTGGAACCACTAATAATGTTAGTTCGATGCAGGTTTGGGTTATTGTACATTAGTTTTAACAACCAAAGCTTTTAAAATTGAAAATTCTTATAATCAATATATATGTGTTTCAAATTTAAGTATAAATTACATGTTCATATACTAAAGAACACTAAATTATTCTATAACCATATAAAATTATAAATAAAAAATTAAAACACTTTATGAAAATAATATTACCAATGGATAATACATATACTATATAATTTGAATTTTATAGTAGAAATGTTCCAGTTCTCCTAGAAATATCACATTCAAAACCAATTATCAAGGAACACAAAAATATAATAAAAGGGGAATTAATTTTTAAATAAAATGTAAATAAAACTGTGATAAAAATCATTGAATGAATAATGAAATAATTACGATTTATTTATAATAGAAAATAAATTATATTATGATAAGAATAATAATTTACTACTTCGATAATAAGAGACCATTGAATTTGTAATCTGGTCCTTGAGAGTAATAAAATAATTAAAAATTAATTTTTAATATTAATAAAACAATTAAGCATAAATATTACATTCTTATTTAAAAATGTCATAAATAATGAGACATAAATTATAAATAAATATTCACATTAATATGGTATGTTTTCACTTATTTAGAATGATATTATTTTTTATTTTAAAAATATTATTTAAAATTTATGTAACATACAATTAAATTTTGATGAAATGAATATCATCTAATCTACATTGTATCATTTAAATATTCTACGATTAATTTTTTGAAAAATTCTTTTTTATCTAAATAGTAAAAAATACATGTTTTTCGTATAATCTTAATTTTATGACATTATTATGATGTAAAAATGAATCATAAATATATAAAACATTTTCCATGACTAAAAAATGTGTACAATAAGTAAAATAATTCATATATAAAAAAAATTAATTTTCAATAATTATAAATTAATTTTCAAAACATATATTATATTTTCATTACATAATGAATAACTTAGATTCTTATATTTAAATTAAAATATCTCCAAGATTGCTTTATATTCTTCAAGTTTCAAAATGTAATAGATTCAAAATTTAATAAAAAAACCTTTAAAATATATGACAATAAACACTAATTATTTTAACATTAATAGGTAATAACATAATATAAATATTATTCTAAATATCTCACCCATTATTTTATATGTAGACAACCCTCTTGCACCCCATTATCATAACAACTTAAAAATAATACATTTCTGAATATCTTGCTAAATTTCTTCCCAATATCATAAAAAATTGATCTTAAAATTATGGTATATCCAATATCCACCGTGAAAGACTTCATGCCCAACCCAAAGGGAGTGAATATATTGGTTTGGGAAGGGTTTGAAACACCATATATTTTTATTTCAATTCTCCCCCTACCATATTCATAACATATCAAATTTTTAATGTATATTTAAAATAGCATTATAATTATATAATATTATGCTTATTAGTCTTAAATATGAATTTATTCTTCTCTTCTCTTATAATTTTTGATAAAAAATTCAACTAGGGAAGTTGTATACTACGTAAGAGAAAGATGGGTTTTTCTATTCATTTTTCCCACTATTAAAGATATAAAATGAATTTTAAATTAGATATATAATTTAAATGATAAATTTAAGTTATAGTTTAGATTCTATGAGGATATATTTTTATTTTTATTTAAAATAAGATATTTAAATATTCATGATCATGTTTAGTATCTAAAACAAGTGTAGTGATGAAGATTTGATATTTTTTCATGAAATTATAAACTATTAAGACTCCTTTATTATATAATGACATAAATAATATAATTTAAAGAATCTAGATATTATAGATCTAGTTTATAGTTAACATATATCATTACCAATACATCTAAGTAGTTTTTATACTATGAACCAAACAATATAAAATAATATTTTTAAAATACTACATTAATAAATAAAAGAGAATTGGGAAAAATGTATTAAGTGGATTGAAATTAACATAAAAAATAATATGAAACAACTATATAATATATTTTAAATGGATTATATTCAAGGATAGTGGACCTTAAATGTAATTCTAGAAACAATTAAGTGTTCTCTCTAAATATTTTTAATTCTTACAATTATTATAACTATAACACACATATAAATAAACAATCACACACACAAAAACAACATCCCTCTAATATTTTCTCTTTCTCTATTCATTATACAACATTAAATTATTTATATTGTATCATTTCCTTTCTATTCTAGGAATATTAATTTACCTTTATTTTCCATTCCAATATTGTCCATAAATTAATATGTATTACTAAAAATTATATATTTATTTATTCATTTCATGTTTCACTATTATAGAGACTATTTTTTATGAACAAAAAAATATATTTTTTAATTAAAAATATTATATTTTATTTTTTTTGAATCCTATTACTCATATATATTTTAAATAATATTTTACCCCTTTATTAAATTATTCATACATTAATTTAATTGAAGAAAATCATTTTCATATTTTCTTATAATTTATCATTCATACGGAGTTCAATTTACATGATTAATGTTTTTTAACTAATGAATTATCTATGTGACAAAATCCATTCCTTTTTTAGGGTCAATTTAGAAACATTGATAGTTAATGTAATAGAGATTTATTATGTTACCAATTTATTCCTGATCGGTTTAATAAAAATTTATGATTTTTGTATGTGTCCATTATTTGTATGATAAAACTTAACGAGATATTATAATGATTGGTGGGGTTGGTATTATACATCCTATAACCTACTGAGTAATGATTTATATTTCATGAGCTTACTCTATGTGGGGTGATGTTTTTAGATTTGTCTGTTATTATATATGATCACATTGGGGAGACATGAAATGATTTTATAATTAAATACCTTATCAGCATCACAAATTGATACAATTGTAATGTTAACCATGCTATTATTATTTTTAATGACGTATTTTTTCATGTAAAAAATTATGATACTTTTCTATTATAATACCAAGTAATGATTGTTTTCATTTATGAAATCTCACACTATCTCTAAATATAATTTTTTTATTATACCACATTCAAGGAAGTTGGAAAACAATAGTTCGATACACAATTACCACTACATGCCGAAAGAGCTCATAGAATTATTAAACACTAGAATATGATTATTTGAGTCTGATGCTCGATATAATTCACTGTGAAGAGTATTAACCTGTGTGTCTGGATCCTCCATGATAAGTTCTTCGAGATGAGATACCATTCAGACCATTTTCTATACGAATTCCTCTAAGGTGATTCTGCCTTGGTTGAAGCCTCGAGTGATGATTCGATCTTACTTTCCTATCCATGCTCCATGGTCCAATGTGGCCTCAACCAACATGATTATTTCATAAATTCATTAAGTTTCCCCATTTGAGTCACTTAGCTGATGTAAATTTTTAATCATCACTTCCATGGATTGGAAGAAAATCCTCAGGCACTCCATTACATCTTCTTCCATCACTACTTGTTCTCTACATGGATCACCACTTTTCCCATTTTGAAGGCCTTTGATTTTTATAATTCCACCTTTCATGTCTAACCAGGTATCCATCGGGATAAGAGTGTGAGAGTATTCATTTCATCCCTTGGGGTTTTCCCTAGACCAAAACTCATTTACCTAAGTCACACTTTCCTTTTTCCCATTATTCATTCTCGGGATTTCGGGACGTTCCCCTTGGAAACGGTCTAGACTTTGCACTGAGAGTTGGCTAAAATCGTCAACACATGACTCATCATCCTCACACATCAATGTTTTTTCATGCGCTGCCAAACCTTCAAAAGGATTTTCCACTAAACCCCTAGCCCTTATTTTAGAGGCATCATCATTCTCGGGGAGTCCAACTTGCCTACTTTTTCCTCCATGAAATTCTTCTTTCTCCCCATTCTCCTCATCTTCTGAAAGGAAGAGGACTTTTTAATTAGAGTGTTTGGTTCAAAGGGTCCTAAGATACTAAACCCATACTGGCTTCCTTGTCTATGGTAAGAATCTATGGCTGTAAGAAACAAATACTTCCCATATAGTGATTTAACATATGGTTTAGTCTCCATTGTGTATTCACCCTAAGAGACATCACTACATGGTAACAGAACTGTGGGATTCTCTTTTCCATCGCCCATGAATTGAGATTGTGTGTTAGTGTCCTCCCATACCCGATCATGAGGACACACATGGCCATGGACCTTGATGACTGACGTTTTTTCCACACCGTCATCGATATTTATGACTAGGTGTTGATGCTCCACCAAATTAATATGCATGGAGACCTCTTTATCAAATCCTTCCACTCGCAATGCCTTTACTCCACTCACCTGTAAACGGATGATCCCAAAATCCTTCCTGTAGTTTTTTAGGACATCCACAAATTGCGGCTTAGGCGCACTGATCACAACATCCTTCAATTCACCTAGAACCACCGATGAAGACAACTGCATATGGTGGCCCTCCCAATAACTAATTTCCTATTTAATCCTCCACTCTTATCCTGGACAGGTTTGGATTCTTCCTAGTAACAATTCCTCTGAGACAACCCCGCATGCCTCCTCAAACCTATCAAAACTAGCATGTGACTTATGGATCACAGTGGTGGGGACCTATACCTGTGACCCTTATGGTTTGGTGTTCATCATTTTCCATGCTCTTTTTCCATGACAACATACAAGGACCGGATTTCCACACCATTGATAGCTTGAGCAATATGCTGGCCAAGACACAAAAACCACCTGATGTTTCCATATGAATTCTTCCCCAACAAAAATCCAAATCCAATCTATAAGAATCTTTGAAACATCGGCCACAACACAAACACAAGGCTTGATAGGTTGAAAAACCACATATGTTCTACTATCTGAATACAGAAATCTACCAACCATGTTCCCTAAGATGCATATAATCAAATGATTCTGAAAAAGAAGTAGCAAATCTAGGAATCATACCCACACAGTCATCATCATCTTGGACATATTCATGTTGAACATGAAGGACCAACAAAGTAGGTAAAAGCCGCATCCATTGAGAACTCAGAGATCACAGGACCTAGCGAAAATAATACCAATCTATGTGCAAATACATACCATTAAATATCACCGGTTGAGAATCCCAACCACCCCACGACCAGGATGCCCACATGATTCCAACACGAATATGTCAAGGTCATCTACCGATGGATGATAGACCCAAAAAAAATATACCAATGTCGGGAACATTAGGGATCCTAGGAATTTCTGGAAATGGAAGAAGAAGATCAAGGTTAGTGAAGGGAAGAAAGCTCCAGATATTTCCCCTACATCCATTAGGGAGGGAGGGGTCTTAGCACTGGTTATCATTGTTAGGGATTCACCATAATCTTCTCTATAGAGAGAAGCCTCTCCATGACATCTCATACTATGTTCAGCATAATTAATTAACTTTTTGGATTTATTCCTCTCCACATTATTTTTTTCTATTTCCCCATGTTATCCCATAAATTTATAATAGTTTTATGAACAATAAGATTAAAATATGAAGATAGATATAAATGATCATATAATTTATTTAAAATGTTTTCTTATTTATTAAGTATCTATAATACATATTAACTCGTGATTCTAGGAATAATATATATATATATATATATATATATATATTATGAAAAATATATTAATTTAATATTCCAGATATATAGTCATTATAAACAATAAATTTTTCCATATTTTATTTTTTATAAAAAAAATTATTTTTTAAAATATAAATAATCATAAAATGATTAAACAATATTTCTCATAGAGAATAGAAAATATATCACAATAGTTGTATGAATGTAAAAATATATTCACAAACCAATAGTTGGGACAAAAAATATTCCAACCGCTTTCACATAATATATTTCAATGTTTTTCATCCCCATATCTAATTATATGATGGAGTCTCAACCAATCCATCCTGACTAAAAAATGTCTTAATAGGGAGATTTTGTTTAATGGATTCCAAGCATTTTTAAGTTTATTATTATTATTAAAGGATATGATATCATTTTATTCACAAACCCCAGTGGAATATTTTGTTTTATATCATCATATTTTTGATATATTTCATAATTTTTTCAATATAACTTTGATAATTAGATTTCTAATGGTGGGGAGAGTTTATGGGAAATTTAATCATTTCAAACACATTTTTTCGGATTTTCATTTTATTCAACAATGGAAATTTGAATAAATTATTATTTTTTAATAAATAATTATTCCATAATTGTTGAAAAATAGATATCAATAATGATCATGACTCTAGGGGTGTAGTGGTTTTGATTTTATTATCTAGTTTTTTTCATCCATTCAAATTGTAATGTATTCCTAAAATGAATAAATTATTTTATAAATTATTTATTTTTATTTTTGTTACCCATATTGTCCTTCAAAAAACCTAAGATTTCATTCCATTATGTTAATATTGAATTTTCTAGTACCCAAGAAATATATCTTCGTCATAGGGTTATGGGTGAGATAACTTTTTAGTAGTTTATGTTGTGTGATTCAACATTTAATTTTTAGTCAATGTCCTATTTAAAATGAAATCTAACATCTAGTTATATTTAATTGATGCGATCAAATACCCATGGATGGTTGAGATAGATCACATAATTAAAATTATTACTTTCCCTTCTACATTGGACTGTTAGGATGATGGATAAATATTGATCATTCTCCATTAACATAAAAAGGATAGTTAAGAATTAATCAATCATCTTTATTCATCACATAATAGAGATTAACATTATCAATTTATCTATTGAACATTACCTTTTTTCAATCACTCCCCTCTTTTTTTTCTTAGGTAGTAGTTGTTTATTTTTCTGGGAGAAGAAAATCCGTTAGTAATAAAATGGATGATAATGTGAAAAACCGTAAATGGAATTGATAATCATCCTCGTTCCCATAATATTTTTATAAAAATTATTTTATTAGATTCTCATTGTATATTTTTATATGTGATGATGGTATCCCTACTAAAATATCTCTTGTTTACTTTACCATGATATATTATACATTTCATGGTTAAAGGTGAAACTTTAGGCTTGATAGAATCATCATGAGTTTACAGAGGGAATTATATTCATTTTGGATTGGTTAGTTTCAATGATATTTATATATTATATCTATTTGAATGAAATTGAGATAATTCATAGTGATCATAAGGGGACCCAATGTTCATGTTCATGTAGAAAATAATCAATGTTGAAAGGTATGTATTCAGAGATAAAAAATCTTCTAATTGATATAAATTTAGTTTTCAAAGAGTAACATTCATGGATTTTTCAAAAGACCATAAAATTTTTATTATTTTATCAATTTGAGAATAAGGAATATGATTTCTATTTTCATTTTGATTTCAATACTTTGGTTTTTGATAACTCATCTATCAAATCCATTTTTTTCTATGTTATCTATTTTTCATTATTGTAAGTAATATGTTTAAAAAAAATCCTAAAATGTTACTATAGAGAGAGATGATGGAAATATTATTTACATAACAGAATATAGTAAAATAATTAAAAACTTATTATATTTAATATTATTGATATTATTAAAAAATATGAAAAATAATGATATCCATGTAATCCCAAGGAATGAAAAATTATAACTTTGATGATGAAACTTCACTATATCATATAAATAGTGGATTTCCTATTATTCTTCAAAAGGGACAATTGTTAAGATTATCTCGGATTTATAGAATCCAACATTGAATATTTGGAATATAATTCAATGTAAACATCAGTTAGTAAATTTTATCTTTCTAAATTTTATATTTCATAAAGATGAAACAAATAATTTTTCATATAATTGAACCCTATAGGGATGTAGTATATATAGTATACACAAGGTTTCTAAAAATAGTAAGTGTGAAATAATAGCATAATGAATTTTTTATCTATGGTCCACATTTATTGTTAAATATGATAATTTAAGGGCTGCATATAATTAAAAATATCAATACATTATTAATGAATGAAGTATAAAGAGATTTAGTATCACATTATTAGAGATAAATCCAAATAAGTGTATGTTAAAATTGCAAATTATTCAATTCATTATCATGTTAGAAAAATATTTAATATGGAATATTAGAAGGATATTTTTGAGAAGTATTAGTTTACTCTTATATTTAATCTATCATTATTTACATAATGGATTTTTGTTGGAACTCCACTCAATAAAATTATTTCACTACTATAAATAATAATTAAACATGTTATTTGTGTCATTAAAAATATTATAATGTGGTATTATTTAATACTTGTTTTGTTTTAATTTTTTTCCCTCAAATTATTATTATTTTATTCATGAATTCAATAAAAACCGTTAGGTCATTAATAATGTGGGATATATTAACAATTTTAATTTACATAAGGAAAAGTGTTTCATTTATTTATGGTGGATATAATGAATAATAGTCTAAATAATCTGGTGTTTCATAATTAATGGCAGATTTACTAGGGGTAATTTATAAATCTCTCTATCATGAGATAAAACATTATTAAGTGAATTTCAGAATAATTCTGAAATTGCATGAGGATTATGTAATGGTAAATGAAATATATTTTTTATTTAACTCTCTTTTAAAAAAAGGATGTGCTTATTCCCTCATCTCAGTATACTTGTACATTGAATTTATCATTATATTTTCTCCACATTTTGATGTTAATTCAGGTGGATTGTTGTTCTTGTAAAATGGTCAGTGAAGTTACATCTTTTGAGATCTCTCCCATAGTGTATTGAATATTATTATCTTTTATCAAATTTACTAGGTTTTATCATTATAATCTTTTTCAATAGATGCTAATTTAATTTATATAGCACAATAATGGGAAACATTTGATGCAATAAATAGTGATGGTTAAACATTTTGATCATGACACATAGTGAATCAATAGAAAATGAGGGTTATTTTTTATTTTCGTGGTTAAGGACTTATTATTATTTAAATCTATTTTTTCCTATAATGGAACTTTGGTTTTTAGGTACACTATGATCCCTTAAATTTATTGGTCTCGATATATTTTTATTGTCTACAAAATCCATTTCATAATCCAATGATTTTTGAGATTATGGTAATGATATTGATAGATTCTTATTTCTTGATTTCTATATTAGAATGTTTAAAACACATAATATTTAACAAATTTTTGATATTTTTTAATACTATAATCACCATTATAATTTCATATAGATAAATATAAAATGTTAATATCATTATGAACATCTTATTATTGTTAATTCATGTCCCAAATATTTCTGTTTTTATTTCTACCATGTTAATTTGTAAGATAATTGTATCACGAGTTACTCATTCAATCGATATTATTACATAAATTAGAGTCCTTTATATTTTTTATCTAATGAAATTCAATATCCATATAATGGTGACATAGATTATATTATTAAATCATGAATTAGTTTATCCCTATTAGATATGTCAGATATTTTAGGGTTTTATAAGAAGATGAGGCCACATTATGGAAAAAATAGGGGTTTTATTACATTTAATGAAATTTAAAAGAATTGTTATCTAGTTTATGATTTTGGAAAAAAGTTCATTGGTATATCACAACCTAATAATCATTTTTCATGCTATCAAAATTCAATATTTTACTCCCTAACACTACACTTTTTTTTAAATCCTTGTCCAACACATTGGCAGCATTTTAGTGGGAATTTAATAAGATATACTAATAAAATCCATATATCTAAAATTAATACAATGAATTATTAGAGTATAATTAATTATATTGATAATATAATGTGGATGAAATTTCATTGGGGAAATAATTAGGTGAAAGTACCAAAATTTGTTCATAGATATTCTTGGAGTAGTTGAAAGAGGTTCAATTGATTTCCTCCAATATTACTTACTACAGGTTCATAGAAGATCAAATTTCGAAGTGGGTGTAGCATCATTTATTTAAATTATCTAAGGTGAATTTTAAAAAGAATAAGTAGTTGTTTGGTTGAATAATGCTATGATCCGGTAATAGAATATTCAAATAGAACATCAATGTCATTAATCATCTTTGATGTTTTTTATAATTATAATTTGTTTGATGTTTCATAACAGATTTTTAATCTAACATAAATTCAAAAGTAGACTATTAAAAATCAAGAAAAACAATTTGATATCAAAAATATTTTATACATTTTTTATGAAAAAGAGGATTATGGCTAGAGTAAAAATAATTTTACAATTTCTGGGAATATAAGAAGATGAAAAAAATATAGTATAATACTATTAATGGGGAATATGCTGTTGTGTAGAATCATTATAGAATGGATTTTTCTAATATATAAACAATATTAGATAATAAAAGATTTATTTTGCCATAGTTTTTATGGCTATAATGGTTCATTTTTCTTTGAAGCACTAGTTTTAGGAGTTTTTATTATTTTTAACATTGTGAAATTTTCCTTTTTAGTGTATTGTTAATAATAAAAATATGGATAGATGAATCATGACCTATATAGACGTATATTAAATGATTTTATATTAAATTAATATACATCGTAAATGAATCTCATCATTTTGGATATTTATAAAAAATAACTTTGACAATATATAAAATTAATTTTAAATATGTAAATTGTCAAAAAAACAAAGGGATAGATGTTAATAAAATTTCATGTATTCTAGGGATTTCATTTTTGACGATTTAAAATAGATATTCTATAAACCACTTATTTTTTACTTTAAAATAAAAATATTAATTTTATGAGAAGTCTAGAATGCATTAGAAGTGTTTTTTGAAGAGAATAAAAAATCACATCATAGTGGAGCATATTTTATTGTAGTTTTTATCCACGATTATCAAAAAATAGTGGAGTTTAAGAGTTTGATTCTAATGAATTTTAACAAGACCCATCATGATAAGTAAATATAACATTATGGTTTTATTTTTGGTTCTTGTATAATGATAAATGACTACAATGATAGGGAAATAATAATACAGTTTAAATTTTAGAAAAATTAATGTCTTTATATGTACTTCAGAAAATTATGTATTGATGAAAAATAGTCCTATAAAGATTGTATATTTTTAGAAAATAGAGAAATTTGATCATAAGTCAAGCATAGTTTTATTAGTTAAAATGATAGAATGATAATAATTAATTAATAACCCATAAGATTACATGAGGAAACTAAATATTTCAATTATTATCATTTTAAAGTGATTTTTTATAGAAACATGTTATAAAATTTATCATGCTTCCAAAAAATAGGTATGAGATCATGGATCTTGTAGTGATGTATGAAATATTTTCATGGATATTTCATTGATGAGATAAGAGAAAAAAATTTCATGGTCTAGAATAAATAATTTAATGGTGGTTGAAAGATAGGGAATTTAAAAAGAAGGAAACAGTTAAATTTATATAGAAATATAGAATTAGAAACTATGGATTTATAAGTAAAAAAATTGATGTTAAAAAACATTAAATGGTTTCTATTGCCACATCGCCATTTGATAGATTTTATGATTGTTTAAAAAATTTAAATCATTATCAAAATATTAAATTATAAACATGTTATTCCATGTTAGAATTATTAAATATAATATCTATATAAGGATATGTAAAACACTAGGATGGACATAGAGAAGATGGAGTCATGGATTAATGATGGATGTAAGGAAGATATTTACAACACCCTGCATCATAAAATGAGCCTCATGGGAGAAATGGTTTTATCCACAGAATGTTTGGCTTGTGATTATAAAAAATAATTTTTGATAAGACAATGAGACTAGATAACTGGTTATTTTCATTCATACATTAAAAAAAGGTGATGTATTAGTAATCTAAATATTCTTGTTGATGATGGATCATAAATTATTTATATTGATTTTTTAGTAATTGAATAAATTCTTTTTAAATCCTTTCTTTCTATCCATATCCTTTAAATACATGATTGGTTCCAAAGAGGACTTGCTTCTATTTATTATAACATTTCTAGCGTGGTGATGAATGAGAAAAAACCTCCTCTTATAATCCATTCTAGTTGAGAACAGTTTATGGGTGGAGGTATTATGATTTAATTTGGAGATCCCCCATGTGCCATACGGTTTCCATGGTTCTATATATGTATCTAGTTGGGATATTATGAAGAATTCCCTTCTTTAGGTAGAAAGCCTCTCCTGGGTAGAATGTCTTAATAACCAGATCCTTTTACCAAAATATATAGATAAATAATCACCTAGTGAATTCAACCCTATAGGTTTGTATTACATTTTCAATAATGTTCTTACAGGTGGTGTCATCCAGAGATTATCCCTTAACCTCCCAATCTGGTTCTTTAAGGAATAAAATTCATTTGATATAGGTAGGTCCATTTATGGTTCTATTGTGATAAAAAAAGACAATATTGATGATATTAATTATAAATCACAAGGATAAAATAATATCATTAATTCTGATATAGAGAAATTATATGATAATACTGGGTAGGGTCTTATCATAAAGGTATTGAATTATTTGGGCATTTCGTCTTAGGATATCAACACACTATTTAGATTTTTTTATCTCACCATTGTTTTTAATCTACATATTGGGAAGGAGATGGGGGTTTTTAGGTCTATGAGAAGGTTGTAATAAGGATACGCAATGTGACATAATTTCATTATCTTGAAACAATATTCCCTTCATATATTAATATATCCCAACATTAATGTATGGATCGTCCAAAATTTCCATTATAGATTACACTTCTTGAGTTTTTCCCTTCTCATTTTCGGATATGACAAGTAAACTTTCACACATAAACTCAAGCTTCATTAGAGGAATTGAAAATATCTTCTATGTGTACTATAAGTGGATCATAGAACACATAATTCATGAAAACATTATTTTTTATATCTCGAGATGATGCTCAAAGAGACATTCTAATAATATAGAAACTAGAATAGGTAAAAAATAATTATCCAGTGGATTACTTTGGTGCATCAATAAATTTTGGAAGGATTCATATTTAGAATTAGGAAAATGTTGTGGATAGGATTTCATCTCATATATACAAATTTAAGAACCAATTCCTATATTTTAGAGGGAAAATTTAGATTGTCAATAGCATGCTAACAACTTTTACCATGTATATACATTCAGTTCTGAAGGATCCAAAGATATCTATTAGAAATATCAATAATCTAGTGATTATAATTATAGGATATTCTCCTTCACGGGGAAGATAAAAATGGTTTCCATTTGTGATGATGTATCTACATATGAATGATGGTGGTATAGGAATGGGAAGAGACAATGTTATGATTCACGGTCAATATTCAAGAATGGATTGGGAGGTTATGTAAGTGAGTAATTTATGAAAAAAGGACATAATGGAGATGTACTGGAAAAATATGAGAACGCAAAAAAGAAACTCAGAAAATAACAATAAATCTATTCATACTCATATTCCCCTTCAAGAGTTCTACAAATGTTGGGTAATTGGAAGGTGTGATAATAGAATCTAATGTGAAAAATTGGTTTGATGCAAGCTCCAATTTACTGATTGTTTGGCCTCAAATATCAGATTTAGATATTTCTATTATTATTCCACCCTTACCCTGATTTTAATAGCTAAGGATTGCGTAGATATTTTCCAAGTCCATAAAAATCAGATGATAGATACATGTTCTCTTTCTAGGTGGCATCTATTTGTTCCTTCTAAGTCAACTCCTATAGATCAGTGCTCTTAGATACCCATGTTCATGTTGAAAGGGGTCAACTCCTCTGTTGAAATGAATTAAGGATGATGTTTAATTTCATTATGTTGAATTTATATAAAAAAATTATTTCCACTAATGAGGAATATACTCTAATGTTACTTTATACACACGGTTTTAAACTGTTGGTATTGTCTCTAACACTATTGGTATTTGATATACCCATGATTTTAAGTAATATGGATGATGGAGGAGTATGAATAGACCAATATCTTTAGATTCTAGATAATTCAAGGGAATAAATCCTGATGATTCGGTCATACCCACAATTTAAACAAAACCGTGTGTATAGCATAACAATTTAGTGAAAATATAGCCCCAATTATATAGAACACTGGATATAGGTTACGACCTGCATTTTGTAGAAGAAACAACAACACCTCTTCTGTAACACCTCGAGATTTTATGAAAAAAAATATTCTTTTTAATTTCATTAATGTCTTCTGTTGTACGCTACACCAAAAGGAGCTTTCACAACACGCATCTCGGACTTGCCTTGCATTACACGCAATCACAACCTTCCTCGATAGCATGTGTAGTACGCAATACCGAGTTTCACTAAACAACGATATGCTATTAAAATATTATTAAAACAAGACATTATGAATAGTAATAACCCCTTTTTGAAATTTTATGAATTTTATTTTTCAAAATGGACTTCATTTTTGGATTCGAAATATCTAAATTAGCCTAGGGTGAAATTTTGGTATTTTTCTGAAAACTTTCAATTTTTGATGAATAGTGAAAACACAGGGTTACTATTTAAAAACCGACTTTTTATTTAAATAAGTATATATTTTATTTAAATTTATTTTAGTTCAAAATCGATACATAATATGTATATAAGTTCAATGTAATTCATTGGAGTAATTTTATAATATTTTTAGATATATAAAAATTTTATTGAACTTTTAACCGTCTTTTACCGACCTCCTAGGAGAATTTGTAAATTTACATAAAACTTAATTTTACCACTTCTTTGAGTGGAATTTAGAAAATCCAAGATACACGGATAATATCAAGGACTATAATGTGGTTCAATGAGATGAAATATTTTTTGGTGAATAGTAACTTTTTACTTTTTTTACCACGGTTAAAAGTAAATAGGGTAATTAAGGGTAAAAATGTTATTATTATTACCCTAAAACATGTCATAATTCTATTGTATAAGTGTAATTCGACCAAAAACAACCTTTTTAATAAAATACGACCATTTAGGTCCACTTGGATTAGATTAGGACATTTATTATTAATTTATTTAAAGAACGGTAAAAATAGTTAAAGTCAAAGTTTAATAACTAAATAATTTTTAATATAGGTTTATACATAAGATAAATTCGACTATAAATATTAATTAGAATGATAAGACGATTTACTACATAATGGTATTTTATTTGGAATTTAGACATTAAATAATTTAATTTATTTATGACACAAAGATGATGCAGTAATTATCTTATTACTGAAATATCGACATAATTGATGTTATAAATACCCAAATAAATGTAATATGAGACTATTTATGAATTACACTAATTTTCTAGGTTAATATGACATGTTATTATTAATTTAATTAACTTTTTTCGAACTAATCATTCTGTTATCATTTTCACAAAAATCAATTACCAAATAGTGTCAAAATTGACATAAAATTGTTTTTAAAACAAATATTATATTATTAATTGTTATTTTATTCCTAAAAATCTAAGGTTCGTCTAAATGACATAGATAAGGTTATATATATTAATAATAAACAACTTGGGGTTAGTTTGGCTTGATATAGTATGTTTATTAACCTTATAGTGTAAGAAAACAAGAAGACACAGTAAAAGTTAAATTATCTAACTTAAAGTTAAATCTAAATGATAAGGTTAAAATTGATACCTAAACTTGTATAAATTCTATTTTATGAGAGGCTTTCTACCCATCCCCACCTTATATTCGTAATAAATCAATTTGGAGCTATTTATAACCGAATTTGGCTTTCTAATAAAATAATATTTTTAGTTTTTCCAAAGGAGCCCCTCTCCTCCTTTATAAAAGGGCACCTCCTCTCCCTCTTCCTCACACCACTTTGAGCCTTAAAGATCGTCCAACCCCTGCCAATTTCTCCTCTACACTTCCCTAGAGACATTATAGAGGTCCTGGTGTTATTAAAAGACCAATTTTAGTGCCCTAAACGGAGGTCTCAAAGATGCACTTCAAAGAACAGGTAATATCTGTTACCAATTCTTTCAACTTTATTTCTTCTTCCAATTCTTCTCCGTTAGTTGTTTCATTATGAAGTAATAACATCCGTATCACTCATATACTTATATGTTATTATATGTATCAAACAACCCTATTTCACCATCTATCCATCCTACAGAAAATGAAATCACCGTGCGTGCATAGGTATGGAATATCGTCTCTACGTCATGGTGTAATCTATTCTCCACCACCACCTTACTTGGATTGGTATAATGGTGTAAATAATGACTATATATCATTATTGTAAAGTGATATTGATTATTAAATAGTATACATACACTCCAATACAATTCCACGATCATGGGAACAATATCATCGCTCGTGCGTACGTACGGAATACCGTCTCCACGATGTGATGCGACTTGTTCTACATGATATTAATTTCATAATGATTATATAAAGGAATTTAATGAATTAATATGGTATATATTACACTAATACCATTCGGGAAATGTGGTATCTATAACCTAAAAAGAAAAATAAGAATTTATTCGACAAAACACGCATAAGAACAAAAAGTAATAAACACCCGAATAACAAGTAGTAATGAAAAATTACTAATAAGAAGCTATGAATATGACCATATATGATATCATAAAAATACATATGATTCTGGAATAAGTCAATAACATTATTTAAATCATTATACAGGAGTTTCGGACACTTACGAAGAAAATCGGACCTAAGGTAAGGGAAAATCTCGCAATCTCAATTTTTATCAGAGATTGTTTATACTTCAGAATTTACAGGGGAATATTTATCATCCACATCCAAGTTTCCTCAATATATAATATTTATATCCTTATAAAATGGTTTATATCCAATTTTACCCTTCGGTGAGTTTTTATTAAAATATATGAAAGGAATCTTTTGTCGTTTTTCGTATGAGGTACTTTTTTACTTTTCCGAAAAAAGTATGAGAAGAATGTTTTTTTAACTTATACGGCATGAATGGACTTTTAAAACATTATTTCCAAGAAGATTCCTTTACAAGTTTTCATGTTTATTTTTAATAAACTTCTTTTAGTTTAAAATTTTATTACATGTTAAGAATTGAAAATGTTTTTGATGTAGAAAGGATATTTTCCTCAAGAATGGAGTTCAAGTGTTTTATCAAAATTATTTTCCATATAAGATAATATAGGGTTCTGTTTCTATACATATTATTACATTGATTTTATTATGTTGTGATGGAATTATTTTTATGAATTATTTTATCTTATATGAATTGTTTTATGATGTCATGTTGTTTGAAAATACCATTTTTATTACATGAGTTATGCAATGATGTATGATTTATGATTTTGTGGCAAACATAAGAATGGTATCATTATGAGATGGGTGGGACCTATATCTCCCTCCAATGCATTGGGTAATGATTTTATAACTCATGCGATAGACATGGATGGAATGGAAAGTTAAACCGGTTCAGTAATACAGGACTGGAACGAGGAGTGAACTCAATTCAGAAAGGGACTTTGTCCACTAAGATGGTCTTGGCAGCAATGCCTTTGCTAATATGGAAATCATATCATGTGCTTAATGGTTTCCACAATTACATGTTTTATTCCCATTCTATTTTATCATTCTTAATGTTTCTTTATGATCTATTCCATACGCACTTCCATGTTTTATGTCATTTCTCAAGCTTTTGATGTTTAAACATTATGTTCATGTTTTTAAGTTCAAATTTCTATGATATGTTTTATTTTATCCATGCTTACCCTTACTGAGCATTTGAGCTCACCCTTTTTATGTTTTCTTTTCCCCAGGATATAAATAATGGTTTTAGGTAATAAAATAAAGGGGATGATCTTTATGGGAGATGTTGAAGATCTTTCACCGTGATTAGAAGATTACGTTCCAATTTTCCAAAGACACTAAACTATTACGGTCCTTGTGTGTATGTTTTTGTTATGTATTAAGTATTCAGAAAAAGTAATGTAATATTCATGTATGTCAAGCTTCGGGTCTCTACAGTTGGTATTATAGGAATGGTTTAGTCAACCTTTGGAAACTAGGATGCGAGAACTTTAGTGAGATCCCTAGAGATATTTCTAAGGTATGTCTAGGGATGTCCTTAAGGTTAAGTATAAGTATAGGTTATAGTCCTATAATTACGGTAAAGATCTTATAATTATACCTAAGATGTTAGATATTGAAGGTACTCCCCCTTTGTTATGTTGTTTTCCCTAGAATGATTTTTCCTCTCATAATATTTTTTTGGGTTTTAGACGATGGCTGGAACCCGAAGGAACCGTGTTGATAAATGCAATGGACAATGCAATGATTTTCCTCCTGAACAAACAAATGTTATGGGAGATGGAGTGCAAAATCATATTGCTATACTTACATAAGCTATGAATCATTCTGGACTTCCAAATGAGCAGAGAAGGGAACAATATTCTATTGAGTCCTTCATGAGGCAACGCCCACCTTCTTTCAGTGGGTCTTCTGATCCACTTGATGCTGAACAATGGATCAGGACCACTGAAAAGATATTTTCAGTTCTTCAATGTTCATAACATGATAAAGTCATCTAAGCAGTATATAATTTGGAAGGTGAAGCTGATCAACGATGGAATATTATCAAGAATACGAGGCCAAGACATGAAATAGATTCCATGGAATGGGATGAGTTCAAGAACTTATTTTTCAATAAGTATTTCCCTCGTATTCTTCAAACAAATATGGGGAAGGAGTTTCTTGAACTAAAGCAAAAGGATGATGAATTTGTTGGTGTATACGAAGTGAATTTTACAAGGCTTGGAAAGTATGCATCTATCTTTATCATTCAAATTTAAAGTAAAGTTGATCAATTGTTTAGTGGCTTAAAACCAAATATTTGAAGGGAATTAGCTATAAGAGACTTCAGTAGCTATGAATAACTTGTGCATTGTGCTATCAAGGTAGAAATGGAAGTTAGTGTTAGTTATCCATCTCATAGTTTTGAAAAGAAACTAAAGATGGAGTTCAAGGAGAAATATCAGAATAATGGTGAAAAGAAGATGAATGTTTCCTTATGCTCAATGTGTGGAAAGAAGCATGGTGGATATTGTCTTAAAGGGACTAGAAAATTCTTTATGTGTGGAAAAGAAGTTCATCGAGTATCTGAGTGTCAAAGTAATGGAAAAAGGATTTCTAATGATGTCAATAATGAAAAGACTGCAGATAACGCACCACCAACACTTCAATGCTTCAAGTGCAAGGAAATGGGGCATTATGCTAATAAATGCCCTAATCCAATGGTTAGTGATGATCGCCATGAGCAACCACTTAAGGCAAAGGACAAAGGGAATTCACGAGCGATCACTATTGGCGATGTTGAATATGACAACGATGTGGTGGAATGATTAAGTGTTTATGTAATGGGATTCCAAAATAAAGTTGTATATAGTATCATGGAATATTGGAATATTTATGTATTGATCTATTGTGGTTTTCAATAATTTTATGGTACCGGTAACCATGGAAAGTGATTGAGATATTTTTGGAAAAAAGATTATATGCACATAATTATGGGATAAGTAGAAAATGAAATGATTGACAGTATTCATGAGCTCATGACTGCTATAAGAAAATAGTTATATCATGGTTTGAGGTTTTGGTATGTGAAAAGAGTTAACTTTTTACAGCACTCATGTTTTCACTAAGATTCAATGTGTATTCATTTTTCAAGATAATACATGATTAAGGCCTTCTAATGTTTGGAATGTGACCAACAAGACATATCTCATGATATACGGGGATCAACGATGGTATTAACATGCTTGTTATATGAACTCTTTGGTAATCTTTTTCACTATAATATGAGATTGTACAACAATATTTTGGATAAGCCTAAAGATTGGAAAATATAATGTTGGACGTAAGTTAGTATTGTTTAAGGATAGAACATTTTTCGATATTATTGATGGGATGTTATAGTAATGTAGTTTTATAAAAAGTACAACCTACTGGACAAGCGACATCCCATCGTGTTGGACAAGGATGTGGGAATCGAACCCACAACTGAAGTGAGACTGGCCTTTATCGCCTACCACTGGCCTACAGGAAGTCCATGTTTGGTAGAAACTAGTTTTATTATATTAATCAGTATGATATATGAAGTATAAGTCCATTTTTAGAACCATATATGATTAATCTCACTATAGATTGACTTATGTATATTTAATCTCTTTTTCTAACCTTTTGTTTGAGACAGATGGAATAACTCCTCATTCTATCACATGACCTGCTAACACTTCACGAATAACAAATTCAACATCATTTCTTTAAGAGATGAAGTGGAAATTTTTCAAGGCACGAACAACAGTGAGATTATACCAAAATAAAGTAAGTATTTATTCTAATTCAAAATTTTCAACTTTAGGGAAATGATCTTGAAAACCAAGAATGTTGTCCTAGTTCCCTTATATCCGATGAATCAGATGGTACCTTAGACTTTCACAAATTTATGTCTTTGTGATTTTTGGATTTTTCATATCCATGTTCTCTACCACTCTCTATCAGAACTTGATGGTTATATTTTTCTTCCATATCCATATTTTCACCTATGTTCTCCTACGTGGAAACCCAGTGATGAGTTAATTTGGGTAACCGATACGTTTCATACATTAATTTTTAAAGCCAAGTTTTGGTATTCCTTTTTACGATGTGGGTTTCTATTAAATAAACTTTTGAGTTGTAAACCATTTATAACCCCGACGAATTTCGAGAGAGAAATTAATTTTAAGGGGGGTAGAATGTAACACCCTGAGATTTTATGAAAAAAAAAATATTCTTTTTAATTTCATTAATGTCTTGTGTTGTACGCTACACCAAAAGGCGCCTTCAAAACACGCATCCCTAACTTTCCTTGCATTACACGCAATCGCGACCTTCCTCGATAGCGTGTGTAGTACGCAATATCGAGTTTCACTAAACAACGATATGCTATTAAAATATTATTAAAACTAGCCGTTATGAATAGTAATAACCACTTTTTAAAATTTTATGAATTATATTTTTCAAAATGGACTTCATTATTGGATTCGGAATATCGAAATTATCCTAGGGTGAAATTTTGGTATTTTTCTGAAAACATTCAAATTTTGATGAATAGTGAAAGCACTAGGTTACTATTTAAAAACTTACTTTTTATTTAAATAATTATTTATTTTATTTAAATTTATTTTAGGTCAAAGTTGATACATAATACCTATATATGTTCAATGTAATTAATTGGAGTAATTTTTTAATAATTTTAGATATATAAAAAGTTTATTGAACTTTTCACTGTCTTTTACCCACCTCCTAGTAGAATTTACAAATTTACATAAAACGTAATTTTACCGCTTCTGTGAGTGGAATTTCGAAATTCCGAGATACGCGGTAAATATCAAGTACTAAAATGTGGTTCAATGAGATGAAAATATATTTTGGTGAATAGTAACTTTTTACTTTTATTTAACACGGTTAAAAGTAAATAGGGTAATTAAGGGTTAAAATGTTATTATTATTACCATAACACATGTACTAATTCAACTGGAAAAGTGTTATTCGACCAAAAACAGCCTTAGGAATAAAATATGACCATTTAGGCCCACATGGATTAGATTAGGACATTTATTATTAATTAATTTAAAGAAGGGTTAAAATAGTTAAAATCAAAGTTTAATAACTAAATAATTTTAAATATAGATTTATACATAAGATAAATTCGACTATATATATTCATTATAAAGATAAAAACATTTAATACATAATGGTATTTTATTTGTAATTTATACATTAAACAATTTAATTTATTTAGACACAAAGATGATGCAGTAATTATCTTATTAATGAAATATTGACTTAATTGATGTTATAAATACCCAAATAAATGTAATTTGATACTTTTTATGAATTCCAATAATTTAATAGGTTAATATGACATGTTAGTATTAATTTAATTAACTTATTTCGAACTAATAATTCTATTATTATTTTCACAAAAATCAATTACCAAATAGAGTAAAAATTGACATAAAAATGTTTTTTAAAAAAAATTTATATTATTAATTGTTATTTTATTTTTAAAAATCTAAGGTTCGGCCAAATGACTTAGATAAGGTTATATATATTAATAATAAACAACTTGGGGTTCGTTTTTCTTGATATAGTAAATTTATTAACCTTATAGTGTAAGAAAACAAGAAGACACGATAAAAGATAAATTATCTAACTTAATGTTAAATCTAAATGATAAGGTTAAAATTGATACATAAACTTGTCTAAATTCTATTGGATGAGAGTATTTCGACCCATCCCCACCTTATCTTTGAAATAAATCAATTTGGAGTTATTTATACCCGAATTTGGCTTTATAATAAAATAATAGTTTTAGTTTTTCCAAAGGAGCCCCTCTCCTCCCTTATAAAAGGGAACATCATCCCCCTCTTCCTCACACCACTTTGAAACTTAAAGCTCGGCCAACCCCTGCCACATTCTCCTCTCTACTTCCCTAGAGACATCCTAGAGGTCCTGGTCTTCTTTGAAGACCAATTTTAGTGCCCTAAAAGGAGGTCTCAAAAAAGCGCTTCAAAGAAGAGGTAATGTCTGTTACCGATTCATTCAACTTTATTTCTTCTTACACATCTTCTTATATAGTTGTTTCATTATGAATTAATAACATCAGTATCAATAATATACTGATATTTTATTATAATTATGAAACAACCCTATTTCACCATCTATCCATCCTACGGAAAACGAAATCACCGCGCCTGCGTACGTACGGAATACCGTCTCCACGCCGTGGTGTAATCTATTTTCCACCACCACCTTACTTGTATGGGTATAATTGTGTCAATAATGACTATATATGATTATTTTAAAGTGATTTTGATTCTGAAATAGTATACATACACTCCAATAAAATTCCACGATCATGGGAACGATATCATCGCTCGTGCGTACGTACGGAATACCATCTCCACGATGTGATGCGACTCGTTCTACATGATCTTCATTGCATAATGATTATATAATTGAATTTAAAGAATTAATATGATATATATTACACTAATACCATTCTGGAAATGAGTTATCTATAACCTAAAAAAGAAAAATAAGAATTTATTCGACAAAACACACATAAGAACAAAAAGTAATAAACACCCGAATAACAAGTAGTAATGAAATATTACTAATAAGAAGCTAATAATATGACCATATATGATATCATAAAAATACGTATGATTCGGGAATATTTCAATAACATTATTTAAATCATTATACAGGAGGTTCGGACACTTACGAAGCAAATCAGACCTAATGTAAGGGAAAATCTCTCAATCTCAATTTTTATCTGAGATTGTTTATACTTCAGAATTTACTTGGGAATATTTATCATCCACATCCATGTTTCCTCAATATGTAATATTTATATCCTTATACAATATTTTATATACAATTTTACCCTTCGGTGAGTTTTTAGTAAAAGATATGAAAGGAATCTTTTTTCATTTTTCGTACGATGTACATTTTGACTTTTCCGACAATAGTACGAGAAGAATGTTTTTTTATCTTATACGGCATGAATGGATTTTTAAAACATTATTTCCAAGAAGCTTCCTTTACAAGTTTTCAAGTTTATTTTTAATCAACTTATTTTAGTTTAAAATTTTATGACATGTTAAGAACGGGAAATGTTTTTGAAGTAGAAAGGATATTTTCCTCAAGAATGGAGTTCAAGTGTTTTATCAAAATTATTTTCCATCTAAGATAATATAGGGTTATATTTCTATCCCTATTATTACATTGATTTGATTATGTTGTGGTGGAATTATTTTTATTAATTTCGTAATCTTATATGAATTGTTTTATAATGTCATGTTGTTTAAGAATCCCATTTGTATTACATGATTTATGCAATGATGTATGATTTATGATTTTGTGGCACACATAAGTATGGTATCATTATGAGATGGGTGGGACCTATATCTCCCTCCAATTCATTGGGTAAATATTTTATATCTCATGAGATAGACATGGCTGGAACGGCAAGTTAAACCGGTTCAGTAATACAGGACTGGAACGAGGAGTGAACTCGATTCAGAAAGGTACTTTGTCCACTAAGATCGTCTTGGTAGCAATACCTTTGATAATATGGAAATCATATCATGTGCTTAATGTTTTCTACAATTACATGTTTTATTTACATGCTATTTTACCATTCTTAATGTTTCTTTATGATCTATTCCATATGTACTTCCATGTTTTATGTCATTGCTCAAGCTTTTGATGTTTAATCATTATGTTCATGTTTTTAAGTTCAAATGTATATGGTACGTTTTATTTTATCCATGCTTACCCTTACTGAGCATTTGAGCTCACCCTATTTATGTTTTCTTTTCCCCAGGATATAAAGAAAGTTATTAGGTAAGAAAAAAAGGGGTAGATCTTAATGGGAGATATTGAAGATCTTTCACCACGATTTGAAGATTACGTTCCAAGTTTCCAAAGACACTAAACTATTACGGTCCTTGTGTGTCTATTTTTGTTATGTATTAAGTATTATGAAAAAGTAATGTAATTTTCATGTACGTCAAGCTTCGGGTCTTTACATATTCCACCACCACATGAAACTACAAATAAAATAATACACTAAGTATATATTCAATGCAGTATAGATATTATATATTTTCCTTTCATCCAAATTACTATAATAATTGTAAAACCATATAAAATACTAACCCAAACATATACATGTACAAAAGAAATCTAACTCAACTCTAAAAAAACATATGTAACTCTCATTCATCTTACGTAAGAAATGGGGGGGAATCAATATCTCCCTTATAGTCAATGTCATAGTCCTCATAACAAATAGAAACTTCATCATCACCGTCCGCAACATCTGTATCACCAACAACAACATATAGAGCATCAACTAAATCATTTGAATAATTGAAATCATCCAAAACATCATGAACATCATCATCTCGACTACCATAAACTACAACAATAGTTTAACCTTCATTGGAATCACTCGGGGCATTATTTAATGAAATCATTTTTTCTATATATGAATGAAGAGTAGTATAATCCTCTGATAGTGGTGATTAACTTATAACTAACATATATTTCAAGAAGTTTTCGGTGATAATGTTACATCTTTCATGATTCAATTTAATTTTTTCACACTCATGAAAAGCTATTTTTTACCTCAACTACTTCTACACCAGTGCATCGTAGCATGGGTTTCTAATAGGTCTCAGATGATCCCAATTTGAACCAATACCTATAGGGAGTGATGTTTTTTATTTTTTAGAATGAGACTCTCCCCCAATGCTCCTCATATAATACCTAACTCAAATGATCTTTTGGACCAATGTTGTCAACTTATATTGAATAAAGGTCCTCCAGGGAAGACTGTTGAAAATATAAAAATGATATGAATTTATGAATTTTAATTTAAATATTTTAAATATCAATAAAAATACATTCAATATTTTCTTTTGTTTGGGCATTTACTTCACTTCTATATTTTTTCTTGCTTTTTTAAAAAAAATAATTTTTCATGTGGTCGAGGACCTACGATGCCCAAAACCACTTGTGGAAAATAAAATTAATTAGTATACACATATTCATAATATCAAAATTGTATAATCCTGAATAATAATAAAAGGGAATAAAATTTAATTTAATAAATATTTCATAAATTTAAACATGTGATAAATTGATGAAAAATTCATAAATAAAAAATAATGACAAGTGTTGTATAATTTTATATGCTCGTTATGAACATTCCATTAATTTAGTCTATAATTTATTAATGAAAATAAAAATTAAATCGATGTGAAACCTAGTAACACTGATTAAAAATAAATATCTCCATAGTAGAAAAATAATGAAGAGGATTTATAAATCACTTATGGAATGAAAGGTTCATAGAAGATAAATTACCCTGATTTGAATAATAATAAATCATAATATAATACATATAATATCATTAAAAAATCATGTAATTTATAAAAATATCATTTTTAATATTTAAGACAATATGTAACTCATATAATTCACTAAAAATATAAGAACCAATGAAGTTGATAAAGTTTATAATAATTAATCTTAACGTTTTAATTAGATGAAGGAAGCTGACTAATAATTCATTTAATATATGGGAACTATTTGACCTTTTGAAGGCAATTGATTAATTTTAAAGTATCATTATATATCTTGTTTTGAAAAAACAATGATCTTATTGTGTCATTTTTTATGAAAATATACATTGTTACATATTTAAAATTAATATTTTTATTGTGTATCATAGTAATTTAATAACATAACATGACATATTTTAGATATTTCCTACATCAAAAATTAATATCAAATAAAATATAATACTGGAAAATATACATAGTGAAAAAATAAGAATATCAATTTTGTTATTATTTCAATTCATATTAATGTACCTGGAACATATCTTGATCGGGAATTATAGTGCACCCCAATGTGTGTAGATATGTTATTAACTCTTTTTTATTTTTTATTATAACTAATTCTTCCTAAAAATGTCAAATAAAGTAGTAAGGATTAAATTTCATATGAATACTTTTAATTATAGGGAATACCGTAAACTCATCAGTATTATAATATCCAATCATTTTATTATATTTAGATTTTTTACTATCATGGATTATGGGTACATCCACTAAATCAGATCCAACATGACTACTCCAAACTACATATAAATCATGTTTTTTTATCATCATAACTCCCCTAGATCCACCAAATATGCGACCAGAGCATCTTAACTATTGTGAAAGTTAAATAAACACTTAAAATAATAAATTAATTCATATTAAAAAAATATATATCAATATTAATAAACTTATTACCAATATATGTTCCCCTGATTTTTTCTTTAAGTCATTACATGGATGTCTGCATGATACTTGTTCTATAGTAATGATATCTTTGTATAATGATAATGTATCCATGAAACATCTACACGACCAAGAATTTTTACCTACCATATGTTTTTCCTTGTTTATAATACACCATTATTTGTGATTCATGATTCCAGGCTTCCTTGATATGGGTTCACCTAAGTCACCTACTAGAAAAACCCATTGAATAAAATAAAAGGGGGAAAAGAATAATAATTATGTCATGGTATAATAAGAAAATAATATTGTTATATAATATCAAAATATTAAAATAAATAACATGATGCAATATGATTAATAGGATTAGTTTGATCCATGGCCTATCCTGGATCTATAGCCTCAGAATGATGCGGTTTTCCCAAAGCATGCACTATATGATGTTCTTGATCTTTTGTATGATATCAAGAAACAAAATGATCAGATCCTATATAGATATAAATAAATAGGGGAATAAAATAATGATTGGATATGGGTATAGTGTTGGGGATAAATCAGTGTATATAGAAATGGTATGGGTGGAACCATCACGACATGTGGTATAGAAATGGTATGGGAAGAAGATGGTAAATGAGACGATAATAGAGACATGGGATGGAACATCCTGACAGGGGATTTGGACATGGTATTGGATGAACAAGAAATGTGAGATGATGATGGAGGAATGGGTAAGAATTTCCCTATAGGTGCTGTAGAAATGCTTTTGTAAGAATATGCTAATTTAGATGATGTTGGAGGATGTGTGGGAACATCCCTAGAGTCTGAAGTGGTGGATGGAAAGGTGTTTATGATGGGGTGTACACTAGTGGATCAGGGTGGAAATGTGTATGAGAGGTTCTCTATATAGGCATAGGAGCATCCCTGATCAGACCCATGCTGGTAGGATGAGGAGGAGTCAAATTGGTGCAACTGAATTTCCTTAAAACAAAATTAATAAAAAAAATATGAACATTTCATTATATGTAATTCATAAGTAATATATTAAAATTATTATACTCTTAAATGTAACTAGTGGATTCAACCCAATCCCCCTCCATGAGTTATCATCTTCAAATAATTACATCCATATTTTTTTTCATAATAGGGATATGAAGAAAATGTAAAACTTTAAGAAATAGTTTTTCATAATCATGAATTCAACATAGAATTCAATGGAGTCATAAAAAATGTCAGGACCTATTTTAGTAAAAATAATTTAAAACCAGTATATAATATTTTTAAAAACACATTATAAACATTATTTTTTTGAAATAAAAATATCAAATTAAATGAAACAAAACCAAACAATATTGAAACTTACCTATCATTCCACACTAGAATAAAATTTGACTAAATATAGTAAAACCAACATGAGAAACTCATGTCAAGTTAAAGTATATTAATTATTAACGTATATGGTTTCTTCAATAAATTACCCACCAACTCATTAGGTTTAACCACAACTCTCACCAAAGAATAAATTTTATTCATCAAATGAAATATTTTGGTCCACCACAATTGGGGCATCAATTGTGTTAATTTATTCCCCAAAAACATGAAATTTCATTCTAGGGATTAATTCATTAATGAAACCATAATTAGGAATCATATGATATTTTACATAAAATACGTTTTTCCACTGATTGGAATAAGTATGGTTCATTAGTATCCATGATTTGATTCATGTAAAGAAATATGAATCCACAATCATCATTAACGTGACATGTCACATCATTTATTTGTACCATTTATATTTCATCATAGTGACTCAGACTCTAGTTTAGTTATCTAATAAGAATATTTTTTCAACTAATCCATAATAATACACATCTTAATATGATGGATGAATATCTGATGCACTGGAATATCTTTCCATTGTATCAGTTAATATATGTCCACAACCTTAAACATTATATAATTTTGAATTAAGTAAATAATTCACATTGATGATTTTTACAGGTTTATAGATTTATATAATTAGTTCATAACTTATAAATAATAAATTTAATATTACATGTAGACACTTATATTTAACATCCATTTTTTCATAAACAAAAAGAGTTAAAAAAGATACTTGTCTAGTTCCATGTTTCTGACAACATGAATTTTTCATGAACCCATACATCACACTATTATTAATTATGTCTTTAGGAAAGAATTTCAAAAAAAAGTGATGATAATAAATAGCTCAGTAATGGATATAAAATATGGAAATAAAACATTATCCCTTCAATACATACAAATAAAATAAATCATACTTTTAAATCATAAAATAAAATCACTTTAACAAACCTCATGAAATCATAATATTTATGAATAACAGATAGAAATCATAAATCAAAAAGGTATATTGTTGAATTCATATCATACATACATTGTAGCTTTCATAGATACAAATGGATTTACATTTATAATACCCATCATAGTATATTCCCTAAATCTCTTAGGAGAAACATTAACATTTTCCACTTTCACCTTACCCAAAGCATTGGAGAGATATCATGGGCCCACCCGCCCTAGGTTTATCACATAACCAATTGTATACATAAACAATAACCAATAACAATAACATAGTAACAACACATAAAAAAAGAATAAAGTAATGGTAACATTCTACATTGAAATCAAAATATATCATTTCACGATATTGATATAATCAATGGTTCATCAAACCATTTTCAAAACCATTTAAAACATGTAATAAAGTGATATTTGAATCAAGGTGTCCCAAACCAGTTTAAATCATTTGAGAGAATTTTAATTTACAAACATTCAAACGAATATAAATAAATCATTAAAATCATTTTTAAAAGATGGAAATTAATGTGAAATATTTAGAAGTATAAATCTTTAAATCACATAAAATTATATATTAGTTAAAGTGTTTCTAACCAAATGATAGAAGCTTGAATAAAAATAATTGAGGAATAAAACTAATCAAAGCATATAATATCATGGGAATAAGATGATTCATAATATAATCTGTCAAAGGGTACTATATACACCATATAAATGTTAATTGTGGTATAACCACAAATAAGTCTCTATGGAATGTAAATTGAGACAAAGTCCCTTACAAAGATCGTATCCTTATATTAAGGATAAATCAATGACACCATTTTGTGTGAAAAATAATAATACACCCAATGTATGTGAATATTATGTATAAAACAATCATAGTTAAATCACACATATTCATATAATGACATAATCAATAAGTATATGTTTATCCAAGAGAATTAAAATTGGGTTAATATGTTCCCTTACAAAAAATCTGCAACCTAACGACATCACTTAAAATTTCATAAAATGAGTTGATAAGCGAGAAAAGGGACTCTCCTCAAATGGAAATAAAATGCAAATAAATAAGGGTATATATGAACATATCCCAACATTAGAAAATTTAAATTAAAAGACATGTAATAAAATATGTCTTCGACTAAAAGAGGAGGGTGAAAGATTCCCTTACTGAATTGGTAACATACGAAAGATAGACCACGTGAAAGAAGTATCATACAATGAAGATGTAAATAACCATAAATTAAATTATATTACACAATGAATAAAATAATAGGAATAACATACACCACACAAAAGAAATCATTGAAAATATATCATGAATATCAATGGAAACAAAAGTAAGATGAAAACCCCATACCTCATGTCAGATTTGACTCGTTCGTTCTTTTATCTCCTGAATTAAAAAATAATTCCAATTTATACAATATTAATAACCTTTTACATGGTTATAATTCAATTTATATCACTTATTACAACATTATAAATATTATATAATCATTTATGTTAGTAATGGATGTTTTTTTGATATTTGGTACTTGAGTCAAAAATGAACATCTTATAATTACAAATTGTCCATGTGGTCAAAATCCCATTATCACTAGAATGATATTAATTATTTAGTTATAATATATATCCTGTAATCATATGTATTTATAATAGTCCATTACATTTCGTGATAGGAAATGAAATGCACCATTCATGGAGATAGTAACCTGAACGTACGCATTAACGCTACTTTCATTTTTAATTCTTATTTAATGGAATGAAAATATAATGATACATAGGTATATTATAATTAATGTAAAATATAAAATTTTATGTAGGTTACAAAATTTCATTAACAACATCTTTTATACGTTCCATATATGGTATGAATGAGTCATATCACTTTGAGGGGGTGGTAGTCCGCACTTTGTCAAATGAAATTATCGTATATATACAACATGAAGAGCCTAATGGTATGTAATAAAAGATAGTTTACGAAGAATATAGATAAAATAAATATCATTAATATCATATATAAATAATTTTACATCATGATGGCCACCAAAATAGGTGGTAGGAGATGATTGAACAATCATAGTTTGGTGATGCAGTAGTTCATTATCCATAGAAACATTATGTTCTATAACGAATAGATGGAGGTGTGTGTAAGTTTTGTTTGAATAATTTTCATAAAAAGAACATAGTATATTGAGGATACTGGTGTTGTTATGTAAACCAAATATAAAAAGATCATAGTGATTGAACAAGTAAAATAAATGTTGAGTGCTTGAGGGAAGACAATACCTTTAAATCGGTTAACTCCCTTTGGTTTGAACCTAAAGGATTTATGTAAGTTAATTCCTCTTAAGTTATGGATATTATTTAGATTATAGGGATATTGGGAGTGTATTTTTTATTAATTTGGATGACACAATGGCTTGAGAGGTGTGAGTAATGGGTTAGAAGTGATGGCCTTCTATAAGGGGGAGGAGGGGCACTTTAGGAATGTTTGAAAATATTATTTTATTATAAACGAAATTTTAGTTTCAAAAGGTCCCAAACATACTATATTTGAAGATAATATTACAATTATCATATTTACTCTCAACAAATAGGTTATAGACAAGTTTTGGTTTCAAAATTATCCTTATTATTTAGCTTTATCCGTTAGTTAATTCATTTGACTCTTACCGTGTCTTTTTGTATATAAATAGTATAAGGATAGGAAAGTTACTATAAAAAGGCAATAGAATGAAAAGTGATTTATAAATTAATTTTTCAATCATATATAAGTCATTCGGCTAGATCATATATTTTTATGGTTATTACATCATTTAATAAAATAATAATTTTTTTCAAAAACTCATTTATGTCAATTTAAATACTATTCATATCATGACTTTTTAAAAACTCCAAAAGAACTTTATTGTTTCAAAAAAACCTTAATTAATTCATGGATAACAGGTCATCCTCATATCTAAAATTCATGAATGGCTTAAAAAGTTTCATAAAGGAAATTATTTTATCATTTATAACCACATTTATATAAAACATTCATTAATGAGGTAATCATTACATCATCATTGGGTCATAAATAAATTTATTTATATGATGTCTAAAAATTATAAATAAAATACCATGATTTTGGATATATTTTTATATTTTTAATGACTTTTTATAGTCAAAATATCAATTATATAACCCCACATTAAAATTGTTTTAGAAAAATAATACATTTTTATGATATTTTTCTTACTTTAACTAAAAGGTTTTTATGGGCATTATCTTACCCAAATGACATTCAAAGGATAAAAGTATCACCCCAAGATTGTATTGGTCATCAATTACTCATACAATAAGGTTAGGAAAACTGTTAATTAAATTTTATAATATTATAATTTTATTTTTACCTTGAAGAAACCTATTTATCTTTAACCGCAGTAAATAAAAATCAAAATACACTATTCACCAAAAATAATTTTCATCCCATTGAACCAGATTTTAATTACTGATCACAACCATGTATATATTATATTTGAAATTAATTTCACAGAAGCGGTAATATTTCTTTTAAAGGAAAAAATATATTTTTTAACTACTATATACCGCCTATTCACAATTCATTAATAATTGAAGGTTTTCAAATAAATACCAAATATTCACCCTAAACTAAATTTGATATAACAAATCCAAAAATTAACTTTATTTTACCAAATTAAAAACATAGAAGTGGTATTAATTAACATAAAATTATTTCTCATTGTCAAATATAGAAAGCGTGTTTTTAAGAAATAATAACTACCAAAAGATAAACATTTTTTTATGTACAATTTCAATGTGAAATTACATAAAATGAACAAAATTTGATTAAAAGGTAAAAACATTATCTAAGTAAACATTTGAAAAAATTAAAAAAAAATATGACCATATAAATAAATTAGAATAAAAGGTAGTTTAGAATTAAAATGAAGTATTTTTAACTATTTTTTAAAAAATAACATTATCAGAAAATTATGATAAATTTACCCAAAGTATGTTTTGATATCCTATTTCTAATGAATAAGTTTATTTTGTGAAATGAAACAAGTAATTGTGAAAAAAACTATATTTAGTAACGGTTCTCCATCAAAAGGTAGTAAGTCACCCTTTTAATGAATATTAGTGTATGTATGCTGAAAATTGGATTCTTCAATGTTTTATGCATCTAAATTTTATTTTATAATAATAAAAAGGTTAAAAATCATATATAATCATATTTTAGTTAGTTCTGTTCATTATTTCTAATACAATGACTATTCCTTAATGGGAATTTAAAATAAAAATATTATATTATTATTTTTAAGTAAAACTCAATGTTTTGTGAAACGTAAGATTTCAAAGAAACATTATTTGGAATTTCGGTTACAACATCCAACATATCAACCACATTAAAAAAAATATAAATATTTAATTAAAAATATTAATAAATATAAAAATGTTATATTCTTTATTTTACCAAGATGTTACATCCTTCCACCCTTTTGGAAATTTTGTCCTCGCAATTTTAAAAATGGGCTCAAAAAAATCATTAAAAGTACCACTACGGAAAATGAGTCAATAAAACTATCATATTAAAAGAAAGAATGTGAATCAAAAAAGGTCAACTGGGATAACCCATACTAGGATTCCATGAAAACATTGATATGGAGGATACAATAACTGTCGCGTTCTGAAAGAGAGTGACCGAATACATGATCCGGAAAAGTTAACTCCCAGAAAAACATAAAATTGTGATTGGTTAAACTGTTTTTGATTTCCTAGTAAGAAAAGTAAATGAACAATGTTTTTTAGTTCCCTTTAATAATGTTGGAGATATTTATTTATTAGATTGATGAAGAACATAAGGAAATATACTTATCTCTCACATAGAGTTTCATCCTCTAATAAATTTTTACCACAAACTCATTTTTTCTCTCAATGTTGAGTATTAATGATGACAAGATAACACCTAAAGTTGTAAAATCAACTTCTAGAGAATCAACTAATTCACAAAAGAGGAACTATATATTTACCCTATTATTAGACATTAACAAAAACCAAAAACATTTAGTACAGGATAAGATAATCCCCGAAACAGATAAGGCTTTATAAAAAGAAAGACTATTCCTAATCTCCAAAATTCGACAAAAAATATCCAAAGATCAAAAAAGACCATTCAATAAATAACTATCCATAAAATTCATCAATGTAATACAAAATAATATTGAATCCCAAAACTCTGATGAATTTAATCACATAGTCTTTGATATTAAATCTTAAAATTTATTTCTAAATTAAATTGCCTACTCTTAAAGTCTTATACTGAAGTGTAATTAACCAAATCACTTATTCTCTATGATAGGTTAATAATTTCCATAAATATACAAAAATTACTATATGTCCAAAATAAAAAATAGATTATTCTAAAACAATATTATCACCATTACTCTAATAATTGAATCCCATAGTATTCACTTTTCCTTAAGCCTATAGTGCTCCCAAAAAAGGGAATGTCTTCCAAAATAACCATTATTAGTTAATCACCAAATCATTTTCCTATACAAAGGATATCCATCTAATTAAATAAATATCCCAAATCAACATATTATAGATCCATTAAACTATTTAACTAAAAATAATTAGTCATACTAACTAGCGACTTCACGTAGTTGAGTGGAACGAAATAAATCCCAATAGAACTTTGGATGTGGGTTTGATTTCAGTTACTTTGTCCGACGTGATGGGTTCTCACATGGTGAGCATGTTTTCCATTTTAAAAAATTATATAGGTTTATATAATTCCATAAAAAATATACAAATTCCTGCAAAATAACAATAACATATTTTATCATCAATGGTTATCTAATACCTTTAATTTTCACCCAAAAATGTAATATCCATTTATTACCTCAAAAATAACTATGAATCTTTATAATATTATAAAAATTATGGTTATGTCACTTATGCTTAAATAACACCCTATACTGTTAATTTCTCAAAACCTACTGTTGATACCAACTGTAAGGCCTGACCCTTAAACATTACATAATCTTGAATTGAGTAAATAATTCACATTGAGGATCTTTTCATGTTTATATCTTTATAGAATTAGTTCATAACATATACGTAACCACTTTAATATTATATGTTCACACTTGTACACCGCATCCATTTCCTTCATATAGAAAAAAACATTAAAAAATATACATGTATAATTCAATGTTTTAGACATCATGACTTTTCCATGATCCCGTCTTTTACCCAATTCATCGTTATGTGCTGTAGAAAATATTCCAAAAACATGGGATGAGCATAAAAAGCTCAGTCAGGGATATAAAATAAATAAATAAAAAATTAGTCTATGAAAACACAAAAATAAAAGAAATCATACTTTTCAATCGTAAAACATAAACTCTTTAACATACCATATGAAATCATAAGAATTATTAATAACATATTAAATTCATAAATCATAAAGGTAACTTGTGGAATAAATATCATACATGCATTATAGATTTCACATCTACATAGAGATTTTCATTTGGAATACTCATCACAGTATATTCCCTAAATCTCTTAGAAGAAACATTAAATCTTACCTCTGTCATGTTACCCAATGTATTGATGTGCTATCTCAGGCTTACCCGCCCAAGGTTAATCACAGAACTACCTATATACGTAAATAATGACCAATAACCATAACATTTTCATAACACATAAAACAATGGTAAAGGAATACTAACATTTCCACATTACTATGACAATATATTTTTTCTAGATATTGATATAATCAATACTTTATCAATCCATTTTCAAAACCATTTAAAACATTTAATAAATAAAAATATGAATCAAAGTGTCCCATACCACTTTGAAGAATTGGAATTTTATTTTAATTTCAAAACATTCATAGCCCTATAAATATATCCTTACAACCATTTTTAAAACATGTACACTAATCTTACATATTTAAAAGAATAAATCTTTAAATCATTTAAGACGATATTTTATTTAATGAGTTCCTAACCAAATGAGAAATGATTTAAAACAAATAATTGAAGAATAACATTAATAAAAGGTTATAATATCTTTAGAATAAGAAGATTAATTATATTATATGTCAAAGGGTAGTATATTAACAATATAAAAGTAAATTGGTGTATAACAATAAATAAGTCTTAATGGAATGTAAATTGAGACAATGTCCCTTAAAAATATTGTATCCCTAGATTAATGAAAATCAAGGGCATAATTATGTTTGAAAAATATGAATACGCCCAATATAAGTTGATATTATGTATAAAACAATGAGAGTTCATTCACACATATTCATATCATGACATAATCAATAAGTATAATTTTAACCCCATGAGTTGAAATTTGGATAAAAAGCTCCCTTACAAAAATTTAACGACCTAACGACATCACGTAAAAATTCATAAAATGAGATGATGAGATAGAAAAGGGTCTATAATGACATGGAAATAAAATATACAGAAATAATGATATTTTAGAACATATCCCACCCTAATAAAATGGAAAATAATATACATGACATAAACGAAGTATCCAAACAATGTAGGAGGGTGAAAGATTCGCTTAACGATTTGGTAGCATACGAAACGTAAAACACATGAATGAATAATCACACAATAAGGATTTAAATACCCAAAAATTAAAGTAAATTACAAAATGAATACAATAATGGGTAGTAAATACACCACACACAAATAAATAGTGGAAAATACAGCATATATCTCATGGGAATAAAAAGTGATATGGATAACCCCAAACTCATGTCTGACTTAACTCGATCGTTATTTAATAACATGAATAACAATATAATGTAAATTTATAATTGCTTCATAACCTCTTTCAAGTTTTATTTCTTTATATCAATGATTACCACATTATACACAATTCATAATCATTATTTTTAATAACTTTTGTTTTCATGATATATGGTACTTGAGTAAAAAATTAGCATCATATTATTTCAAATTGTCCATGTGGTAAAAATTACATTATATGCTGAATGATATGGTTGATTTAGATATAACATATATCTAGTATATATATGTATTCAAAATATTACATTACATTTTGAGAAAATAAATTAAATGCACCATTCATGGAGATGGTAGGCCATATTTATATACAAACACTAATTTATTTTATATTTCTTATTTAATGGAATAAAAAATTATTGATATATAGGTATATTATAATTATTTTATATCATCATATTTTATATATTTTATATATGTTCATTGAAACAAATCTTTATACGTTCCATGTTTGGTATGAACGCATCATATCCCTTTGAGTGGGTGGTAGTCTGCATTAGCTCAAATGAAATTATCATGTATATACAAATGAAAAGAATAAAGGTATGGTATAAAAGATAATTTACAAAAAATTGAGATAAAATATATATCAAAAACATCATATATAATTATTTTTCCATTATAATGGCCACCGTAAAAGGTGGTTGGATAATATTGAACAATCATCGTTTCGTGAGGCAGTAGTTGGTCGTCAAGAAAAACATTATGTTCTATACCATTATATGGGGGTTGGTGTAAGTTTATTTATAATACATATCATAAAAAAACCTAGTATATTAATCATACTTATTTTTTTATGTAGTCATATAATAAAAGAGAAAAGGGAGTGAAAAGTAATATAAAAGATGAGAACATAAGGGAATACGTTACCTTTTAATCGGTTAAACCCCTTTGGATTTAAACAAAAGGATTTATTAAAGTGACTTATGAGTACAGAAATTATTCTAGGTAGAGGAAAAGGATATTGAAAGCTTATTTGGTCATAGTATGGATGATACAATGGGCTTGAGAGGTGTGAATAATGGGTTAGAGGTGATGGCCTTTTATATGGGAGAGGAGGGGCTCTTTAAAAATGTTTGAAAATATTATTTTATTGTAAAATCAATTAAGGATTAAAAAGGTCCAAAACATATTAAATTCGAAGATAAGATGACTATTATTCTAAATTTATTGTAAAATAAATTACGGATTAAAAAGGTCCAAAACATATTAAATTCTAAGATAAGATGACTATTATTCTGAATCATCTCTTCCAATAGGTTTTAGATATTTTTTGTCAAATTTAGCCGTATTATTTAGCTTTAACCCTTAGTTAACTTATTTGACTCTTACCAAGTCTTATTGTGTATTCACTCTGTAAGGTTAATATATTTACTATAAAATTCCAATAGAACCACAAGTGGTTTATTAATTACATTTTCGTCATTATCAAATTAATTTTTCCAAATCATTGTTTTTTAGGATTATTATATGATTTAATAAAATAATATTCAAAAAAACTCATTTATGTCAATTTAAAGTCTTTTCATTTCATGTCTTTTTAAAAAATCCAAAACAATATGATTCAAATGAAAAACACAAATAATTCAAGGATAAAAAGTCATAATAATCTCTAAAATTCGTGGATGGCATAAAAAGTTTCGAAATAAAAATATTTTAACATTTATAATCTCATTTATTTAAAACATTCCTTAATGTGGTAATCATTTCATCATCATTGTGTCATAACTATATTTATTTATTTGATTTCTAAAAATTATAAATAAAATACCATCATTTATTAAATCTTATTAGATTCCTAAGAAATAATTATAGTTAAAAATATCAATTACATAACCACAAATGAATTTTTTTAGAAAACCAATACTTGTTTATGATATTTTTATTTTAACATTAAATAAAACATTATTCATGTCATTATCTTACCTGAATGCATTTCAAAGGATAAAAGTCTCACCAAAGGATTTAACTGGTCATCAATGACTCATAAAATATTTTTAGGAAAAGTGTTAAGATAATTTTATATTATTATAATATTTGTTTACCTTGAATTAACCTATTTACCGTTAAATGTGATAAATAAAAATCATAAGTTACTATTCACCATCAGTTATTTTCATCCCATGCTACCAAATATTACATTATGATTAGAACCATGTATGTAAGATTATTTAAATTAAATTAACAGAATAGGTAAATTTTAATTTAAATGAAAAAGTCAGTTTTTAAATACTAAGTTATTTTTTCACAATTCGTCAAAAATTGAAGGTTTTCAGAAAAATACCAAATATTTACCCTAAGCTAAATTATATAATCCAAAACCAAAAATTATGACTATTTTACAAAATTAAAAACATAAGAGTTTCATTAATTAAATTAAAAATAACTCTCATTGTGAAAACCAATGAGCATATTTTAAAAAATAATAACTATCAAAAGATTGTCAATTCTTTATGTCCAATTACATTGTGAAATTACATCCAATGATAAAAATTGGATTAATTGGTAAAAATATAATCCAATTACACTACAAACCCAATAAAATCATAATATAACCATATAACTAAATTATATTAAAAGCTAGTTTTAAATTAAAATATAGTATTTTCACTATTCATTAAAAAAAGCGCTTTATCAGAAAAATACCAAATAATTACCCAAATTAAATTTTTATATCTTGATTCTAAAGAAGATTTTTATTTGTCCAAATGAATCATATAAAAGTGACATGAACTATATTTAAAAAAAATTACCATCAAAAGGTAGTAAATCAACCCTTAAAAGAATATTAGAGTATTTATGCTTAAAATTGTATTCAGACACATTGTAAGCTTCTAAATTTTATTAGACAACAGTACGGAAATTTAACTAACATGTATAATAATATTTTAGTTAGTTCTGTTCATTCCCACCAACACAATTTCTATGTGTTAACTACCATTTTAATAAATAATATTAAATTATTATTTTTCAGTATAACTAAATGTTGTGTTGAACGTAATATTTGAAAGAAACTTGTGGTAGCGTATTGGGTAATCATTTGAACATAGAATCCCCTTTAATGAAAAATTAATAATTAATTAAAAAAAATTAATAAATTAATAATGTTATATTCTTTATATACAACGGGTGTTAATGTTTACATAACACAAAAAATGTTGTGTACTTATTTTCTCTAATTGTACAGTTTTAACAAATTTTTAACCATTGAAAATTAAATATTTGGATTATAAAACCATAGGATTGGGACCAAAATACAATGCTCTAAATTCTTCACAAACAGATTCAATAGGTAAACCCAATACCTAAGATATATATTAATAATATTATTAACATGATAAATTGATTTTTCGTTAATTATGTAATGGTCCTAACATTTATTTTAACCAAGATTGAAACTCTTAGATATGCAGAGACTCTCTCCTTATCATAGGCAAAAATTGATTAAATCTACATATAATTTTTTAATATTCCAAGTATAAAATGATAATTAATGTCTATGGAATTTGTATATTATTTGATATAAGATAAAATATAATTATCTAAATTACATGCTTGATGTAGTCATCAAAAAAACCACAACTAAACAAGACTTTGTGATGTTCCATATCCCAATCTGGAAGGATGAATGTAGCCAATGTATATAACAATATAATTCCTCTTGTGTGTGGAATATATTGAAATGGGTTCTCAATTTACCCATAAAAGTCTTCATTATTTATACTTGGCCGTTTTTTATTTTTCTTTATATCAGAGAAATACATTGAAAAAAATACATATATTCATGAGGCAAAAAGCCTAGCATAGTTGATACTTTATGATAATTCATGTTTTGGACATTGGATTTCATTTTTCCAATCATTATTTCAATATGATACATCTATAGAAAATAAATATGTCCCCTAAAAAGTGTTTCAGTATGAAGATAAACTTCTAAATATAGCATTTATGTGAAAATTGAGTGAGGAAATTTTTTTCCATCTCACACAAAAATAATGGTGCCTCATATTGTATTTTTATCAAGAATGTAATGGATAGAAAATTATAAAAATGGTCTCTAAAAATTTCACAAGTTAATCACTTTCCCCCTTACATTACTGGATATAAAATGCCAAATTTCTATTGGTATCAATTAATGAAGAAGGATTTGATAATAATGAGTTTATAATTTTTTTAGATTCAAATACATTATATTGAATCGTTTATATATGCTTCTATAATTTCCATCAATAATGTTGTTATTCTCCAATACTTCCATATTTTTATTTTTCTCTAACTGTATAATCATATAAGAATCAAAAGGAACCTTCAATTTCATTCCATTAAAACACAAAAGATGCAGTTATTTTCAAATACCCAAATCCATCAGGTCCCAAAGAGATCAGAAGTCAAATTTCATCTTCACCTGGTTATTTAGATTTATTTAAGGCAACACTTCAAATGTATTTTTTCCTATGTGGTTTACATCTAAACAATTATGTAATAAATTGTTTAACCAATATATAAACTCAAAAAAAAGATAATTTCCTTTTTCCAATTTTATGTGGATTTAGTGTAAACATTCTTCATCTATTTATATTTATTCTCACCATTACTCATAAAAAAATTAAATCATCCAATTCATTGAGAATATGAGAACCTATGATACATTTAGGGGGTTTTCAAGTGTCAATAGTATTATCAAATCTTCAATGACTATTCCAATATTGATGACCCATTAGAAATATTCATTTATGCCTTGTTAAATAGAAACTAAAATCATATTTTCTTGTTCTTGATAATCTATTGTTAATACAAATATGAAATCATTTTTTCCCATCATGCTCCATGTAGACATATTTTATAAGAAGGGAAAGAATTTATAGTCTATAGATGGTAAGAATTCATCTGAAATATTTTTTTTTGTAGAATCAAGGAACATTCTCACTACCATATTTCAAAACTTATTCAACTATTTTATTCATGGCTGCATGTAAGTATGTATATCATTTCCATGATCAGATGTCTTATATATCTGTATACTGAATAATGTTGATGGAATTTACATAAACATTCATGGAGGAATATTATAAATGTGAATAACAACTAACCATGTGCTATGAGCCGAATGAATCGGCCATATAGATAAACCGCATCACAATACATACCGAATATAACATTACACACCTCAGCCAAAATGTTAGGATGTTTGGTATCAAATTCACTCCATATTAATCCATATAAAATATGAACCAACTCTTCATTACCTCTATTTATCTCAGAATCATTCCATCAAATATTGGATGAAATTTTTTTATACATGTAGTGATTTAGAATCCTTGGAATCAATGTAATCTTCACAATGACATTCTGTGGAACATGATATGCTATTTCATCTTCATTTTCCTTCCATCATGGTGTACCACATTTATTCTAGTCATTATGATTAGCTATATACATAGAAAATAAATGAAAATATTTTTTACATCAATGAAGATTATTTGTATAAAATCCAAGCCTCATAATTAACATTAATTCCCTATAATGGTTTGCGGTAATATCAACACCATCACTAATAAATTACATAAAAAGGTAAGAATATAATCAATAGTAGTATTTTAAATTTCATACATTTTTTCCATGATATATCCACATTAAAAATTTAATCTATGTACTTTTAGTAAATTCCTAAAATACTGGAGTTCAGGCATCATCCATTAAAATTATCAATATCTCAACATCATCATCTTTAGAATTTTCTTCATGTGTATCGATATCATTTCCATCATGAAACGCCACACTATCTCAATCGTGATGAATCAAAAATAAAAACCAGTCAATTCTTAAATTCTACATATGATTTTTTTTATTCATGAACCATATATTATTGTGTCTTCTCTTCATTCTGATACCAAATATAACTTTTATTGAAATCTATATTTCATTATATGTTATCTATCATCATTATGAATTATCCATGGTCTTCCAAAAAAATTCTAGAATATAAATTTTATACAAACACCCTATGAAGTATAATTAAATGAAAAATCTAAAAAATACCCAAATTATTTTAAAACTCAGTTGAAATTGGTGGAGTATGATACATGTAGATTATATATGTTATATTAAAATGAAAATGATTTATTAAAATCAATAATTTAAACCATAATTTTAAAACCCAAAAATATAATTTTATATATAAATTTATCAAAGCATACAAGTACATAGGAAAATAAAAAATAGAAAAAATAAAATATGCTACAATAAATGAATACAAATAACGAACCGAGGTGGGTAACCCTAAAATTTAGTAATGTAATGGCCCGGACCTCTCCGACCCTTCCTTTGTCAAAAGAAGGTCAAGAAGTGTTCTGGAGGGAAAAATGGACTTTTTCCACACTTTCCAGAATTTTGAAACTACACGCCGTGTAGTTTGAGTACACGCCATGTACCCCCTTCCCGGGTATACCCCATGTTGCGGACTGTGTCCTTGATGTGTGGAATAATGGGTGCACGCCGTGTTTCCAGTTCTACACGTCGTGTAGTCCTTCCTCGTGTACGCGTTACCAGTCAACGGTTTTGTACCTTGTTGGAGTCGTGTCCTTGCCATGTGCAATAAATGAGTACACGTTGTGTGTCTATACTATACGTCGTGTAGTCCTTCCTCACGTATGTGTTACCCTTAAACCGTGTGTTGACCAGTCAACAGCCGCGGAGCTGTGTTGGAAGCCGCGTGGAGACCGTGTGAAAGAACCGAGTACATGTCGTGTACCATAAAGTACATTCCGTGTACTTTTTCTTTTCACGCCTATAAAAGGAGGGGTCCCCTCCTCCTTTCAACACACACCTCTCCTCCCCTCTCCTCTGAGAAGAGCTCTCCCAAGAGACTCGAAGGCTCTTCTTTCCATAACTTCTTCGTCTGAGCTTCGATTTATGATCCGTCAACGGTCACGGGATCGTAACAACGAGGTGGAACTTCCGAGATTGGATCCATTGTCTTTCCTTCAGCCTTTCCTTTCCGACTTCCACTCGAGGAGGTTTTGCTGGGACCTGACAGAAGTGACGGACACCGATGGACGTCTTCCAAGGTTGATTCGGGGGAGCGTTGCGATCAAGAACCTGTTGAGGTAGGGATCTTACCTTTCTCTCTTTAATTTGTGCATCATGTGGGGTGGGTGTTATTTTGTTTACATGAAACACTTTTGAACCGGTTTAATAAAGATAATAACTATCTTATATAACGGGGATGGGAAGTTGTGATTGATGTTACTTTATATCCTGTGATATTATGTTGTGAATTGAATGAGATTCTACCTACTGAAAATCACGGTCGTTGGGGGACTTTGCTTACGCAATTAAATGTTTCCCTCTCATTCTGGATTTTCTTATGGGTGGAAAACTTTTAGAATGTGGAAATTGGTTAATCACGTAATGTTGGATGTTTAAAATCTGGAACACTTGTGTGATCACCCCGGTTAAACAAAATGGAATAATGAACATGTGGGTGTTGGCTTGATTACGAGGCATGAATTAGTGGTGTTTTTTGGGTTGTTGTGGATCGGGTGAACAGCAGGGGTGCGGTTGACATGGTTGTGGGTTGGTGTGAATGTTATGATGGTGATGGGTAGTGGGGCTGCAATAAATGGTATTAAAGAGGTGATGATGTACGGTATGGTTGTGGTTATGGTGGTTGGCAGTGGGGCTGCAGGGATGGGTTTAAAAGTGAACGAGCTATGCGTTGTGAATAATAAATAAATGTGGAAGAGCTAATGAATGGTGGGGTGTGGTAATGAAACAGAAATAATAATCAATGGGGTTGGTTGGTTGATAAGAGGGACTTTGTTGTGCTGCTTATGTTTTTCCTAACTTGTTTAGTGGATGGCAGGGATATGTTTTACGAACGATTGGTGTGGTTAGTTGTGGATAGTTTCCCAGTAGTTAAGTAACTAAATAAATATTTCTACTAAAATGTGAAAACCTAATGGGGGTTGGTTTTGTTTGTCGTATGCCTGCTTCGTAGTAGCAGTGCCGAGGCACGTGCTCAGTTTCTCTTTTTAGAAGCCATAGTTTGGGTTGTGTGTGTAACAGCCAAAGATTTTATAAAAAAATATTCTTTTTAATTTTATTAATGTCTTTTGTTGTACGCTACACCAAAAGGAGCTTGCACAACACGCATCCTTAACTTTCCTTGCATTACACGCAATCGCGACCTTCCTCGATAGCGTGTGTAATACGCAATACCGAGTTTCACTAAAATAGGATATGCTATTAAAATATTATTAAAACTAGCCGTTATGAATAGTAATAAACACTTTTTAAAATTCTGTAAATCTTATATTTCAAAATGAACTTCATTTTTGGATTCGGAGTATCGAATTTAGCCTAAGGTGAAATTTTGGTACATTTCGGATAACTTTCATATTCTGATGAATAGTGAAAATTACTAAATTATAATTAAAAAACAACTTTTTTAATCGAAATAATTAATAATGATAAATTATTAACTTGAGTAGTTTTAAAGTATATTTAGAATATATTTTTACAATTTAATACAATGTTGGTCATTGGATGTAATTTCACATTTAAACCAGACATAATCAAGTGTCAATCTTTTGATAGATATTGTTTCTTAAAAACACGCTATTTGTTTTAGCAGCGGGATTTAATTATAAAATTAATTAATGAAATTTCTATGTTATGAATTTGGTAAAATAGACTTCATTTTTGAATTCGGAATATGAAATATAGCTTAGGATGAAATTTTGGCATTGTTCTGAAAAACATCAATTTTTGATGAATAGTGAAACTACTAAGTGGTAGTTAAAAAACTGAATTTTTCATAAAACTTAATTTTGCCACTTCTGTGAATGGAATTTCGAAAATCCGAGAGACACGGTTAATATCAAGGACTAAAATGTGGTTCAATGAGATGAAAATAATTTTTTGGTGAATAGTAACTTTTTACTTTTTTTACCGCGGTTAATAGTAAATAGGGTAACTAAGGGTAAATATGATATTACTATTACCCTAACACATGTCCTAATTCTATTGGACAAGTGTAATTCGACCAAAAACAAACTTAGGAATAAAATATGACCATTTAGGCCCACTTGGATTAGATTAGGACATTTATTATTAATTTATTTAAAGAAAGGTTAAAATAGTTAAAATCAAAGTTTAATAAGTAAATCATTTTTAATATGGGGTTATACATAAGATAAATTCGATTGTAAATATTAATTAGAAAGATAAAAAGATTTCCTACATGATGGTATTTTATTTGTAATTTTTAGACATAAAATAATTTAATTTATTTATGACACAATGATGAGGCACTAATTATCTTATTAATGAAATATTGACATAATTGATGTTATAAACACCAAAATAAATGTAATTTGAGATTTTTTATGAATTCCACTAATTTTATAGGTTACTATGATATATTAATGTTGATTTAATCAACTTGGTTCGAACATTTAATTCTGTTATGACTTTCACAAAAATCATATATCAAATAGTGTCAAAATTGACACAAAATAGTTTTTAAATCAAATATTATATTATTAATTGTTATTTTATTCCTAAAAATCTAAGGTTCGGCAAAATGACTTAGATAAGGATATATTTATTAATAATATACAATTTGGGGTTCGTTTGGCATGTTATAGTATGTTTATTAACCATATAATGTAAGAAAACAAAAAGACACGGTAAAAGTTAAATTATTTAACTTAGAGTTAAATCTAATTGATAAGGTTAAAATAATAACCTAAACTTGTCTAAATCTTATTGGTTGATAGGATTTCTATCCATCCCCACTTTATCTTCGAAATAAGACCCTTTGGAACCATTATAAACCGATTTTGACTTTAATATAAAATAATATTTTGAGATATTCGTAAGGTGCCCCTCTCCTCCCTTATAAAAGGACACCTCCTCCCCCTCCTCCTCACACCAAATTGAGCACTCAAGCTCGGCCAACCCCTGTCATTTTCTCTTCTCCACTTCCCTAGAATAATCCTAGAGGTTCTGGTCTTCCTCAAAGACCAATTTTAGTTCCCTAAGAGGAGGTCTCAAAGAGGCACTTCAAAGAAGAGGTAATTACCGTTACCAATTCTTTCATTTTTATTTCTTCTTCCACTTCTTCTTATTAGGTTGTTTCATTATGAAGTAATAACATCAGTATCACTCATATACTGATATGTTATTATAAGTATGAAACAACCCTATTTCACCATCTATCCATCCTACGGAAAAAGAAATCATCGCGCGTGCGTACGTACGGAATACCGTCTCCACGCCGTGGTGTAATCTATTTTCCACCACCACCTTACATGGATGGGTATAATAGTGTAAAGAATAACTATACATAGTTATTACAACATCATATTGATTCTGATATATTGTATAATCCACTCCAATTCAATTCAATATTTATGGAAATGATATCATCGCTCGTGCGTACGTACGGAATACCGTCTCCACGACGCGATGAGATTCATTCTCCATGTTAGCCATTTAAGAATGATTATAATGTACATATAAGAAATAATAATGAAATATATGACATTATAAAGCTCCTGGATTTATGTATATATATACATATGTATGTCATCTACTTACTTCCATTTCAAGACAATAAGGAAAGGAAAACAGCGTTCATGCGTACGTACGGACTACCGTCTCCATGAACGGTGTTTTTCATTTTATTTATCTACCTATTATATATATATATACTGAATATATATGATATATAAATCATATTTTATATTCTGTAAATGATTAAATCATGATATAAGTAATACTGGTGTCAAGAACAACAAGTCAAAACACCTACAATAAATGAAACGATTTTACCCAAAACGCTTCTTTAACATGGAATTTACAAAAGAACGGGTAATATAATGTCATAAGTGAACCATATATGATATCATAACAATGAATATGATTCTGTAATAAGTCAATAACATGATTTAAATCATTATACAGGAGGTTCGGACACATACGAGGCAAATCGGACCTAAGGTAAGGGAAAATATCAAAATCTCATTTTTATCCGAGATTGTTTATTCGTAAGTATTTACTGGGGTGTATTTTATCATCCACATCCATGTTTCATAAATATGTAATATTATTTCCATCCACCTACAATTGTTTAAACCCATTTTTACCCTTCGGTGAGTTTTTAGTAAAAGAAATGAAAGGAATCTTTTGTCGTTTTTCGTACGAGGTACTTTTTGACTTTTCCGACAAAAGTACGAAGAATGTTTTATTTAACTTATACAGCAAGAATGGATTTTTAAAACATTATTTCCAAGAATCTTCCTTTACAAGTTTTAAAGTTTATTTTTAATCAACTTCTTTTATTTTAAAGTTGTATGACATGTTATGAAAGGAAAAAAAAGTTTTTGAAGTAGAAAGGATATTTTCCTCAAGAATGAAGTTCAAGTATTTTATCAAAATTATTTTCCATCTAAGATAATAAAAGGGTTCTGTTTTTATCCCTATTATTACATGGATTTGATTATGTTTTGATGGAAACATTTTTATGAATTCCTTTATCTTATATGAATTGTTTTATGATGTCATGTTGTTTAAGAATCCCATTTTTATTACATGGGTTATGTGATGATGTATGATTTATGATTATGTGGCAAACATAAGAAAGGATTCATTATAAGATGGGTGGGACCTATATCTCCCTCCAATGCATTGGGTAAAGATTTTATATCTCATGAGATAGACATGGCTGAAATGGTAGGTTATACCGGTTCAATGAAATAGGACTGAAACGAGGGTTACTCGATTCAGAAAGGGACTTTGTCCACTAAGATAGTCTTGGAAATGAGTCATGACTAACAAGAAATGATTTTCTATGATTATGTGTGCATGCCACAAAGTTTCAAGTTTCATGTTATGATTATGGGGATCTTATTTTCACTTCTATGATTTATCCCATGTTATGAAATTATGATCTCTTTTGCAGGTTATGATTTCCAAAATGTTATGTTCTTATGAATATGATGTGATTGATATTTCTTTTGTTTACCCTTACTGAGCATTTGAGCTCACCCTTTTATGTTTTCTTTTCCCCAGGATATAAAGAACGGTTTTAGGTAAAAAAAAAGGAAGATCTTTATGGGAGATGTGAAGATCTTTCACCATGATTAGAAGATTATAGTCCGAGTTTCCAAAGACACTAAACTATTACGGTCCTTGTGTGTGTGTTTTTGTTATGTACTAAGTATTCCGCAAAATTTAATGTAATGTCCATGTACGTTAAGCTTCGGGTCTCTACAGTTGGTATCAAAGGAAAGGTTTAGTCAACCTTTGGAAACTAGGATGCAAAAACGTTAGTGAGATCCCTAGAGATATTTCTAAGGTATGTCTAGGGATGTCCCTAGGGATAAGTATACGTATAGGTTATAGTAATAGAATTACGCTAACGATCATAGAATTAAACCTACGATGTTGGATATTGAAGGTACTCCCCCTTTATTATGTTGTTTTCCCTAGCATGATTTTTTCCTCTCACACTATTCTTTTTGGGTTTTAGACGATGGCTGGAACCCGAAGGAACCGTGTTGATCAATGCAATGGACAATGCAATGATTGCCCTCCTAAACAAACAAATGTTATGAGAGATGGAGTGAAAAATCTTATTGCTATACTTACACAAGCTATGAATCATTCTGAACTTCCAAATTAGCAGAGAAGGGAACAATATTCTATTGAGTCCTTCATGAGGCAACGTCTACCTTTTTTCAGTGGGTCTTCTGATCCACTTGTGGCTGAACAATGGATCAGTACTACTGAAAAGATATTTTCAGTTCTTCAATGTTCTGAACATGATAAAGTCATCTTAGCAGTATATCGTTTGGAAGGTGAAGATGATCAATGGTGGAATCTTATCAAGAATACGAGGCCAAGAGATGAAATTGAGTCCATGGAATGGGACGAGTTCAAGAACTTGTTTTTCAGTAAGTACTTCCCTCGTATTCTTCGAACAAAGATGGAGAAAGAGTTTCTTGAACTGAAGCAAAGGGACGATCAATCTATTGGTACCTATGAAGCAAATTTTACAAGACTTGCAAGGTATGCTTCTGGTATTATCATCCAACCTGAAAGTAAAGTTGATCGATTTTTCAGTGGCTTAAAACCAAGTCTTCGAAGGGCATTAGCTATAAGAGACTTTAGTAGCTATGAAGAAATTGTGCATTGTGCTATCAAGGTAGAAATGGAATTTGGTGTTACATATCCATCTCATGGTTTTGACAAGAAACGAAAGATGGAGTTCAAGGAGAAATCTCAGAATAATGGTGAAAAGAAGATGAATGTTTCCTTATGCACAAAGTGCGGAAAGAAGCATGGTGGAGATTGTCATAAAGGGACTAGAAAATGTTTTAAGTGTGGAAAAGAAGGACATCGAGCAGCTGAGTGTCGAAGTAATGGAAAAAGGGTTTCTAATTATGTGAATAAAGCAAACACTGCAGAGAATGCACCACCAACACTTCAATGCTTCAAGTGCAAGGAAATGGGGCATTATGCTAATAATTGCCCTAATCCAAGGGTTAGTGATGATCAACATGAGCAACCACTAAAGGCAAAGGACAAAGGGAAATCACATGCGATCACTATTGGAAATGTTGAATATGACAACGATGTGGTGGAATGATTAAGTGTTTATGTAATGGGATTCCAAAATAATGTTGTATCATTGAGTATTGCAATATTTATTGATGTGGTATTCAAAGTGATTGAGATATTTTTTGGAAATAAGATGATATGCGCATAATGAAGACGAGAAAATGAAATGTTTAATAGTATTCATGAGCTCATGATTGATATAAGGACTAAGTGATATCATGGTTTGAGTATATAGAATTTTGAGGATTTTGGTATGTGGAAAGTGTTAACTTTTAACTGCACTCATGTTTTCACTAAGGTATTCAATAGAATACACGATTAAGGACTTTGAATGTTTGGAATGTGACCAACAAGACATTTCTTATGATATGTGGGGATCAACGACAGTATTAAATCTATGGTAATCGTTGTCACTATATTATGAGAGTGGACTGCAGTATTATGTATAAGCCTAAAGATTAGACTGGATTATGTTGGACATAAGTTAGTATTGTTTAAGGATAGAAGATTTTCGATATTATTGATGGGATGTTATAGTAACGTAGTTTTAGAAAAAGGACAACCTGCAGGACGGGCGACAGCCCATCGCTTCGGACAAGGCTGTAGGAATCGAACCCACAACCGAAATGCGACTGGCCTTTATCGCCTACCACTGACCTACATGAAGTCCCTGTTTAGTAGAAACTAGTGTTATTATATTAAGCAGTATGATATATGAAGTATAAGCCCATTTTAGGAACCATATATGATTAATCCCACTATAGATCGACTTATGTATATAAATTTTTCTAACCTTTTGAGACAGATGGAATGACCCGTCATTCTATCACACGATCTGCTAACACTTCACGAATAACAAATTCAACTTCATTTATTTAAGAGATGAAGTGGAAATTGTTCAAGGCACGAACAATAGTGAGATTGTACCAAAATAAAGTAAGTATTTATTCTAATTCAAATTTTCAACTTTAGGGAAATGATCTTGAAAACCAAAAATGTTGTCCTAGTGATCTTATACCTGATGAATCAGATGGTACCTTATATCATCACAAATCTATGGATTTGTGATTATTGGCTTTTCCATAGCCATGTTCTCTACCACTCTCCATCAGAACATGATGGTTAGATTTCTCTTCCATATCCATATTTTCACCTATGTGGAAACCCAATGATTTGTTTATTTGGGTAACCGTTACGTTTCATACTTTTGTTTTTAAAGATTGGATTTGATATTCCTTTTTACGATGTAGGTTTCTATTAAAGAAACTTTCGAATAGTAAACCATTTATAACCCCGACGAATTTCGAGGGCGAAATTCATTTTAAGGGGGGTAGAATGTAACAACCCAAGATTTTATAAAAAAATATTCTTTTTAATTTTATTAATGTCTTTTGTTGTACGCTACACCAAAAGGAGCTTGCACAACACGCATCCTTAACTTGCCTTGCATTACACGCAATCGCGACCTTCCTCGATAGCGTGTGTAATACGCAATACCGAGTTTCACTAAAATACGATATGCTATTAAAATATTATTAAAACTAGCCGTTATGAATAGTAATAAACACTTTTTAAAATTCTGTAAATCTTATATTTCAAAATGAACTTCATTTTTGGATTCGGAGTATCGAATTTAGCCTAAGGTGAAATTTTGGTACATTTCGGATAACTTTCATATTCTGATGAATAGTGAAAATTACTAAATTATAATTAAAAAACAACTTTTTTAATCGAAATACTTAATAATGATAAATTATTAATTTGAGTAGTTTTAAAGTATATTTAGAATATATTTTTACAATTTAATACAATGTTGGTCATTGGATGTAATTTCACATTTAAACCAGACATAATCAAGTGTCAATCTTTTGATAGATATTGTTTCTTAAAAACACGCTATTTGTTTTAGCAGCGGGATTTAATTATAAAATTAATTAATGCAATTTCTATGTTATGAATTTGGTAAAATAGACTTCATTTTTGAATTCGGAATATGAAATATAGCTTAGGATGAAATTTTGGCATTGTTCTGAAAAACATCAATTTTTGATGAATAGTGAAACTACTAAGTGGTAGTTAAAAAAACTGAATTTTTCATAAAACTTAATTTTGCCACTTCTGTGAATGGAATTTCGAAAATCCGAGAGACATGGTTAATATCAAGGACTAAAATGTGGTTCAATGAGATGAAAATAATTTTTTGGTGAATAGTAACTTTTTACTTTTTTTACCGCGGTTAATAGTAAATAGGGTAACTAAGGGTAAATATGATATTACTATTACCCTAACACATGTCCTAATTCTATTGGACAAGTGTAATTCGACCAAAAACAAACTTAGGAATAAAATATGACCATTTAGGCCCACTTGGATTAGATTAGGACATTTATTATTAATTTATTTAAAGAAAGGTTAAAATAGTTAAAATCAAAGTTTAATAAGTAAATCATTTTTAATATGGGGTTATACATAAGATAAATTCGATTTTAAATATTCATTAGAAAGCTAAAAAGATTTCCTACATGATGGTATTTTATTTGTAATTTTTAGACATAAAATAATTTAATTTATTTATGACACAACGATGAGGCAGTAATTATCTTATTAATGAAATATTGACATAATTGATGTTATAAACACCAAAATAAATGTAATTTGAGCTTTTTATGAATTCCACTAATTTTATAGGTTACTAGGATATATTAATGTTGATTTAATCAACTTGGTTCGAACATTTAATTCTGTTATGACTTTCACAAAAATCATATATCAAATAGTGTCAAAATTGACACAAAATAGTTTTTAAATCAAATATTATATTATTAATTGTTATTTTATTCCTAAAAATCTAAGGTTCATCCAAATGACTTAGATAAGGATATATGTATTAATAATATACAATTTGGGGTTCGTTTGGCATGTTATAGTAAGTTTATTAACCATATAATGTAAGAAAACAAAAAGACACGGTAAAAGTTAAATTATTTAACTTAGAGTTAAATCTAATTGATAAGGTTAAAATAATAACCTAAACTTGTCTAAATCTTATTGGTTGATAGGATTTCGATCCATCCCCACTTTATCTTCGAAATAAGACCCTTTGTAACCATTATAAACCGATTTTGACTTTAATATAAAATAATATTTTGAGATATTCGTAAGGTGCCCCTCTCCTCCCTTATAAAAGGACACCTCCTCCCCCTCCTCCTCACACCAAATTGAGCACTCAAGCTCGGCCAACCCCTGCCATTTTCTCTTCTCCACTTCCCTAGAATAATCCTAGAGGTTCTGGTCTTCCTCAAAGACCAATTTTAGTTCCCTAAGAGGAGGTCTCAAAGAGGCACTTCAAAGAAGAGGTAATTACCGTTACCAATTCTTTCATTTTTATTTCTTCTTCCACTTCTTCTTCTTAGGTTGTTTCATTATGAAGTAATAACATCAGTATCACTCATATACTGATATGTTATTATAAGTATGAAACAACCCTATTTCACCATCTATCCATCCTACGGTAAAAGAAATCACCGCGCGTGCGTACGTACGGAATACCGTCTCCACGCCGTGGTGTAATCTATTTTCCACCACCACATTACATGGATGGGTATAATGGTGTAAAGAATAACTATACATAGTTATTACAACATCATATTGATTCTGATATATTGTATAATCCACTCCAATTCAATTCAATATTTATGGAAATGATATCATCGCTCGTGCGTACGTACGGAATACCGTCTCCACGACGCGATGAGATTCATTCTCCATGTTAGCCATTTAAGAATGATTATAATGTACATATAAGAAATAATAATGAAATATATGACATTATAAAGCTCCTGGATTTATGTATATATATACATATGTATCTCATCTACTTACTTCCATTTCAAGACAATAAGGAAAGGAAAACAGCGTTCATGCGTACGTACGGACTACCGTCTCCATGAACGGTGTTTTTCATTTTATTTATCTACCTATTATATATATATATACTGAATATATATGATATATAAATCATATTTTATATTCTGTAAATGATTAAATCATGATATAAGTAATACTGGTGTCAAGAACAACAAGTCAAAACACCTACAATAAATGAAACGATTTTACCCAAAACGCTTCTTTAACATGGAATTTACAAAAGAACGGGTAATATAATGTCATAAGTGAACCATATATGATATCATAACAATGAATATGATTCTGTAATAAGTCAATAACATGATTTAAATCATTATACAGGAGGTTCGGACACATACGAGGCAAATCGGACCTAAGGTAAGGGAAAATATCACAATCTCATTTTTATCCGAGATTGTTTATTCGTAAGTATTTACTGGGGTGTATTTTATCATCCACATCCATGTTTCATAAATATGTAATATTATTTCCATCCACCTACAATTGTTTAAACCCATTTTTACCCTTCGGTGAGTTTTTAGTAAAAGAAATGAAAGGAATCTTTTGTCGTTTTTCGTACGAGGTACTTTTTGACTTTTCCGACAAAAGTACGAAGAATGTTTTATTTAACTTATACAGCAAGAATGGATTTTTAAAACATTATTTCCAAGAAGCTTCCTTTACAAGTTTTAAAGTTTATTTTTAATCAACTTCTTTTATTTTAAAGTTGTATGACATTTTATGAAAGGAAAAAAAAAGTTTTTGAAGTAGAAAGGATATTTTCCTCAAGAATGAAGTTCAAGTATTTTATCAAAATTATTTTCCATCTAAGATAATAAAAGGGTTCTGTTTTTATCCCTATTATTACATGGATTTGATTATGTTTTGATGGAAACATTTTTATGAATTCCTTTATCTTATATGAATTGTTTTATGATGTCATGTTGTTTAAGAATCCCATTTTTATTACATGGGTTATGTGATGATGTATGATTTATGATTATGTGGAAAACATAAGAAACGATTCATTATAAGATGGGTGAGACCTATATCTCCCTCCAATGCATTGGGTAAAGATTTTATATCTCATGAGATAGACATGGCTGAAATGGTAGGTTATACCGGTTCAGTGAAATAGGACTGAAACGAGGGTTACTCGATTCAGAAAGGGACTTTGTCCACTAAGATAGTCTTGGCAATGAGTCATGACTAACAAGAAATGATTTTCTATGATTATGTGTGCATGCCACAAAGTTTCAAGTTTCATGTTATGATTATGGGGATCTTATTTTCACTTCTATGATTTATCCCATGTTATGAAATTATGATCTCTTTTGCAGGTTATGATTTCCAAAATGTTATGTTCTTATGAATATGATGTGATTGATATTTCTTTTGTTTACCCTTACTGAGCATTTGAGCTCACCCTTTTATGTTTTCTTTTCCCCAGGATATAAAGAAAGGTTTTAGGTAAAAAAAAAAGGAAGATCTTTATGGGAGATGTTGAAGATCTTTCACCATGATTAGAAGATTATAGTCCGAGTTTCCAAAGACACTAAACTATTACGGTCCTTGTGTGTGTGTTTTTGTTATGTACTAAGTATTCCGCAAAATTTAATGTAATGTCCATGTACGTTAAGCTTCGGGTCTCTACAGTTGGTATCAAAGGAAAGGTTTAGTCAACCTTTGGAAACTAGGATGCGAAAACGTTAGTGAGATCCCTAGAGATATTTCTAAGGTATGTCTAGGGATGTCCCTAGGGATAAGTATACGTATAGGTTATAGTAATAGAATTACGCTAACGATCATAGAATTAAACCTACGATGTTGGATATTGAAGGTACTCCCCCTTTATTATGTTGTTTTCCCTAGCATGATTTTTGCCTCTCACACTATTCTTTTTGGGTTTTAGACGATGGCTGGAACCCGAAGGAACCGTGTTGATCAATGCAATGGACAATGCAATGATTGCCCTCCTAAACAAACAAATGTTATGAGAGATGGAGTGCAAAATCTTATTGCTATACTTACACAAGCTATGAATCATTCTGGACTTCCAAATGAGCAGAGAAGGGAACAATATTCTATTGAGTCCTTCATGAGGCAACGTCTACCTTCTTTCAGTGGGTCTTCTGATCCACTTGTGGCTGAACAATGGATCAGTACTACTGAAAAGATATTTTCAGTTCTTCAATGTTCTGATCATGATAAAGTCATCTTAGCAGTATATCGTTTGGAAGGTGAAGATGATCAATGGTGGAATCTTATCAAGAATACGAGGCCAAGAGATGAAATTGAGTCCATGGAATGGGACGAGTTCAAGAACTTGTTTTTCAGTAAGTACTTCCCTCGTATTCTTCGAACAAAGATGGAGAAAGAGTTTCTTGAACTGAAGCAAAGGGACGATGAATCTGTTGGTACCTATGAAGCAAATTTTACAAGACTTGCAAGGTATGCTTCTGGTATTATCATCCAACCTGAAAGTAAAGTTGATCGATTTTTCAGTGGCTTAAAACCAAGTCTTCGAAGGGCATTAGCTATAAGAGACTTTAGTAGCTATGAAGAAATTGTGCATTGTGCTATCAAGGTAGAAATGGAAGTTGGTGTTACATATCCATCTCATGGTTTTGACAAGAAACGAAAGATGGAGTTCAAGGAGAAATCTCAAAATAATGGTGAAAAGAAGATGAATGTTTCCTTATGCACAAAGTGCGGAAAGAAGCATGGTGGAGATTGTCTTAAAGGGGCTAGAAAATGTTTTAAGTGTGGAAAAGAAGGTCATCGAGCAGCTGAGTGTCGAAGTAATGGAAAAAGGGTTTCTAATTATGTGAATAAAGAAAACACTGCAGAGAATGCACCACCAACACTTCAATGCTTCAAGTGCAAGGAAATGGGGCATTATGCTAATAATTGCCCTAATCCAAGGGTTAGTGATGATCAACATGAGCAACCACTGAAGGCAAAGGATAAAGGGAAATCACATGCGATCACTATTGGAAATGTTGAATATGACAACGATGTGGTGGAATGATTAAGTGTTTATGTAATGGGATTCCAAAATAATGTTGTATCATTGAGTATTGCAATATTTATTGATGTGGTATTCAAAGTGATTGAGATATTTTTTGGAAATAAGATGATATGCGCATAATGAAGACGAGAAAATGAAATGTTTAATAGTATTCATGAGCTCATGATTGATATAAGGACTAAGTGATATCATGGTTTGAGTATATAGAATTTTGAGGATTTTGGTATGTGGAAAGTGTTAACTTTTAACTGCACTCATGTTTTCACTAAGGTATTCAATAGAATACACGATTAAGGACTTTGAATGTTTGGAATGTGACCAACAAGACATTTCTTATGATATGTGGGGATCAATGACAGTATTAAATCTATGGTAATCGTTGTCACTATATTATGAGAGTGGACTGCAGTATTATGTATAAGCCTAAAGATTAGACTGGATTATGTTGGACATAAGTTAGTATTGTTTAAGGATAGAAGATTTTCGATATTATTGATGGGATGTTATAGTAACGTAGTTTTAGAAAAAGGACAACCTGCAGGACGGGCGACAGCCCATCGCTTCGGACAAGGCTGTAGGAATCGAACCCACAACCGAAATGCGACTGGCCTTTATCGCCTACCACTGACCTACATGAAGTCCCTGTTTAGTAGAAACTAGTGTTATTATATTAAGCAGTATGATATATGAAGTATAAGCCCATTTTAGGAACCATATATGATTAATCCCACTATAGATCGACTTATGTATATAAATTTTTCTAACCTTTTGAGACAGATGGAATGACCCGTCATTCTATCACACGATCTGCTAACACTTCACGAATAACAAATTCAACTTCATTTATTTAAGAGATGAAGTGGAAATTGTTCAAGGCACGAACAATAGTGAGATTGTACCAAAATAAAGTAAGTATTTATTCTAATTCAAATTTTCAACTTTAGGGAAATGATCTTGAAAACCAAAAATGTTGTCCTAGTGATCTTATACCTGATGAATCAGATGGTACCTTATATCATCACAAATCTATGGATTTGTGATTATTGGCTTTTCCATAGCCATGTTCTCTACCACTCTCCATCAGAACATGATGGTTAGATTTCTCTTCCATATCCATATTTTCACCTATGTGGAAACCCAATGATTTGTTTATTTGGGTAACCGTTACGTTTCATACTTTTGTTTTTAAAGATTGGATTTGATATTCCTTTTTACGATGTAGGTTTCTATTAAAGAAACTTTCGAATAGTAAACCATTTATAACCCCGACGAATTTCGAGGGCGAAATTCATTTTAAGGGGGGTAGAATGTAACAACCCAAGATTTTATAAAAAAATATTCTTTTTAATTTTATTAATGTCTTTTGTTGTACGCTACACCAAAAGGAGCTTGCACAACACGCATCCTTAACTTGCCTTGCATTACACGCAATCGCGACCTTCCTCGATAGCGTGTGTAATACGCAATACCGAGTTTCACTAAAATACGATATGCTATTAAAATATTATTAAAACTAGCCGTTATGAATAGTAATAAACACTTTTTAAAATTCTGTAAATCTTATATTTCAAAATGAACTTCATTTTTGGATTCGGAGTATCGAATTTAGCCTAAGGTGAAATTTTGGTACATTTCGGATAACTTTCATATTCTGATGAATAGTGAAAATTACTAAATTATAATTAAAAAACAACTTTTTTAATCGAAATACTTAATAATGATAAATTATTAATTTGAGTAGTTTTAAAGTATATTTAGAATATATTTTTACAATTTAATACAATGTTGGTCATTGGATGTAATTTCACATTTAAACCAGACATAATCAAGTGTCAATCTTTTGATAGATATTGTTTCTTAAAAACACGCTATTTGTTTTAGCAGCGGGATTTAATTATAAAATTAATTAATGCAATTTCTATGTTATGAATTTGGTAAAATAGACTTCATTTTTGAATTCGGAATATGAAATATAGCTTAGGATGAAATTTTGGCATTGTTCTGAAAAACATCAATTTTTGATGAATAGTGAAACTACTAAGTGGTAGTTAAAAAAACTGAATTTTTCATAAATCTTAATTTTGCCACTTCTGTGAATGGAATTTCGAAAATCCGAGAGACATGGTTAATATCAAGGACTAAAATGTGGTTCAATGAGATGAAAATAATTTTTTGGTGAATAGTAACTTTTTACTTTTTTTACCGCGGTTAATAGTAAATAGGGTAACTAAGGGTAAATATGATATTACTATTACCCTAACACATGTCCTAATTCTATTGGACAAGTGTAATTCGACCAAAAACAAACTTAGGAATAAAATATGACCATTTAGGCCCACTTGGATTAGATTAGGACATTTATTATTAATTTATTTAAAGAAAGGTTAAAATAGTTAAAATCAAAGTTTAATAAGTAAATCATTTTTAATATGGGGTTATACATAAGATAAATTCGATTTTAAATATTCATTAGAAAGCTAAAAAGATTTCCTACATGATGGTATTTTATTTGTAATTTTTAGACATAAAATAATTTAATTTATTTATGACACAACGATGAGGCAGTAATTATCTTATTAATGAAATATTGACATAATTGATGTTATAAACACCAAAATAAATGTAATTTGAGCTTTTTATGAATTCCACTAATTTTATAGGTTACTAGGATATATTAATGTTGATTTAATCAACTTGGTTCGAACATTTAATTCTGTTATGACTTTCACAAAAATCATATATCAAATAGTGTCAAAATTGACACAAAATAGTTTTTAAATCAAATATTATATTATTAATTGTTATTTTATTCCTAAAAATCTAAGGTTCGTCCAAATGACTTAGATAAGGATATATGTATTAATAATATACAATTTGGGGTTCGTTTGGCATGTTATAGTAAGTTTATTAACCATATAATGTAAGAAAACAAAAAGACACGGTAAAAGTTAAATTATTTAACTTAGAGTTAAATCTAATTGATAAGGTTAAAATAATAACCTAAACTTGTCTAAATCTTATTGGTTGATAGGATTTCGATCCATCCCCACTTTATCTTCGAAATAAGACCCTTTGTAACCATTATAAACCGATTTTGACTTTAATATAAAATAATATTTTGAGATATTCGTAAGGTGCCCCTCTCCTCCCTTATAAAAGGACACCTCCTCCCCCTCCTCCTCACACCAAATTGAGCACTCAAGCTCGGCCAACCCCTGCCATTTTCTCTTCTCCACTTCCCTAGAATAATCCTAGAGGTTCTGGTCTTCCTCAAAGACCAATTTTAGTTCCCTAAGAGGAGGTCTCAAAGAGGCACTTCAAAGAAGAGGTAATTACCGTTACCAATTCTTTCATTTTTATTTCTTCTTCCACTTCTTCTTCTTAGGTTGTTTCATTATGAAGTAATAACATCAGTATCACTCATATACTGATATGTTATTATAAGTATGAAACAACCCTATTTCACCATCTATCCATCCTACGGTAAAAGAAATCACCGCGCGTGCGTACGTACGGAATACCGTCTCCACGCCGTGGTGTAATCTATTTTCCACCACCACATTACATGGATGGGTATAATGGTGTAAAGAATAACTATACATAGTTATTACAACATCATATTGATTCTGATATATTGTATAATCCACTCCAATTCAATTCAATATTTATGGAAATGATATCATCGCTCGTGCGTACGTACGGAATACCGTCTCCACGACGCGATGAGATTCATTCTCCATGTTAGCCATTTAAGAATGATTATAATGTACATATAAGAAATAATAATGAAATATATGACATTATAAAGCTCCTGGATTTATGTATATATATACATATGTATCTCATCTACTTACTTCCATTTCAAGACAATAAGGAAAGGAAAACAGCGTTCATGCGTACGTACGGACTACCGTCTCCATGAACGGTGTTTTTCATTTTATTTATCTACCTATTATATATATATATACTGAATATATATGATATATAAATCATATTTTATATTCTGGAAATGATTAAATCATGATATAAGTAATACTGGTGTCAAGAACAACAAGTCAAAACACCTACAATAAATGAAACGATTTTACCCAAAACGCTTCTTTAACATGGAATTTACAAAAGAACGGGTAATATAATGTCATAAGTGAACCATATATGATATCATAACAATGAATATGATTCTGTAATAAGTCAATAACATGATTTAAATCATTATACAGGAGGTTCGGACACATACGAGGCAAATCGGACCTAAGGTAAGGGAAAATATCACAATCTCATTTTTATCCGAGATTGTTTATTCGTAAGTATTTACTGGGGTGTATTTTATCATCCACATCCATGTTTCATAAATATGTAATATTATTTCCATCCACCTACAATTGTTTAAACCCATTTTTACCCTTCGGTGAGTTTTTAGTAAAAGAAATGAAAGGAATCTTTTGTCGTTTTTCGTACGAGGTACTTTTTGACTTTTCCGACAAAAGTACGAAGAATGTTTTATTTAACTTATACAGCAAGAATGGATTTTTAAAACATTATTTCCAAGAAGCTTCCTTTACAAGTTTTAAAGTTTATTTTTAATCAACTTCTTTTATTTTAAAGTTGTATGACATTTTATGAAAGGAAAAAAAAGTTTTTGAAGTAGAAAGGATATTTTCCTCAAGAATGAAGTTCAAGTATTTTATCAAAATTATTTTCCATCTAAGATAATAAAAGGGTTCTGTTTTTATCCCTATTATTACATGGATTTGATTATGTTTTGATGGAAACATTTTTATGAATTCCTTTATCTTATATGAATTGTTTTATGATGTCATGTTGTTTAAGAATCCCATTTTTATTACATGGGTTATGTGATGATGTATGATTTATGATTATGTGGAAAACATAAGAAACGATTCATTATAAGATGGGTGAGACCTATATCTCCCTCCAATGCATTGGGTAAAGATTTTATATCTCATGAGATTGACATGGCTGAAATGGTAGGTTATACCGGTTCAGTGAAATAGGACTGAAACGAGGGTTACTCGATTCAGAAAGGGACTTTGTCCACTAAGATAGTCTTGGCAATGAGTCATGACTAACAAGAAATGATTTTCTATGATTATGTGTGCATGCCACAAAGTTTCAAGTTTCATGTTATGATTATGGGGATCTTATTTTCACTTCTATGATTTATCCCATGTTATGAAATTATGATCTCTTTTGCAGGTTATGATTTCCAAAATGTTATGTTCTTATGAATATGATGTGATTGATATTTCTTTTGTTTACCCTTACTGAGCATTTGAGCTCACCCTTTTATGTTTTCTTTTCCCCAGGATATAAAGAAAGGTTTTAGGTAAAAAAAAAAGGAAGATCTTTATGGGAGATGTTGAAGATCTTTCACCATGATTAGAAGATTATAGTCCGAGTTTCCAAAGACACTAAACTATTACGGTCCTTGTGTGTGTGTTTTTGTTATGTACTAAGTATTCCGCAAAATTTAATGTAATGTCCATGTACGTTAAGCTTCGGGTCTCTACATTTGGTATCAAAGGAAAGGTTTAGTCAACCTTTGGAAACTAGGATGCGAAAACGTTAGTGAGATCCCTAGAGATATTTCTAAGGTATGTCTAGGGATGTCCCTAGGGATAAGTATACGTATAGGTTATAGTAATAGAATTACGCTAACGATCATAGAATTAAACCTACGATGTTGGATATTGAAGGTACTCCCCCTTTATTATGTTGTTTTCCCTAGCATGATTTTTGCCTCTCACACTATTCTTTTTTGGGTTTTAGACGATGGCTGGAACCCGAAGGAACCGTGTTGATCAATGCAATGGACAATGCAATGATTGCCCTCCTAAACAAACAAATGTTATGAGAGATGGAGTGCAAAATCTTATTGCTATACTTACACAAGCTATGAATCATTCTGGACTTCCAAATGAGCAGAGAAGGGAACAATATTCTATTGAGTCCTTCATGAGGCAACGTCTACCTTCTTTCAGTGGGTCTTCTGATCCACTTGTGGCTGAACAATGGATCAGTACTACTGAAAAGATATTTTCAGTTCTTCAATGTTCTGAACATGATAAAGTCATCTTAGCAGTATATCGTTTGGAAGGTGAAGATGATCAATGGTGGAATCTTATCAAGAATACGAGGCCAAGAGATGAAATTGAGTCCATGGAATGGGACGAGTTCAAGAACTTGTTTTTCAGTAAGTACTTCCCTCGTATTCTTTGAACAAAGATGGAGAAAGAGTTTCTTGAACTGAAGCAAAGGGACGATGAATCTGTTGGTACCTATGAAGCAAATTTTACAAGACTTGCAAGGTATGCTTCTGGTATTATCATCCAACCTGAAAGTAAAGTTGATCGATTTTTCAGTGGCTTAAAACCAAGTCTTCGAAGGGCATTAGCTATAAGAGACTTTAGTAGCTATGAAGAAATTGTGCATTGTGCTATCAAGGTAGAAATGGAAGTTGGTGTTACATATCCATCTCATGGTTTTGACAAGAAACGAAAGATGGAGTTCAAGGAGAAATCTCAAAATAATGGTGAAAAGAAGATGAATGTTTCCTTATGCACAAAGTGCGGAAAGAAGCATGGTGGAGATTGTTTTAAAGGGGCTAGAAAATGTTTTAAGTGTGGAAAAGAAGGTCATCGAGTAGCTGAGTGTCGAAGTAATGGAAAAAGGGTTTCTAATTATGTGAATAAAGAAAACACTGCAGAGAATGCACCACCAACACTTCAATGCTTCAAGTGCAAGGAAATGGGGCATTATGCTAATAATTGCCCTAATCCAAGGGTTAGTGATGATCAACATGAGCAACCACTGAAGGCAAAGGATAAAGGGAAATCACATGCGATCACTATTGGAAATGTTGAATATGACAACGATGTGGTGGAATGATTAAGTGTTTATGTAATGGGATTCCAAAATAATGTTGTATCATTGAGTATTGCAATATTTATTGATGTGGTATTCAAAGTGATTGAGATATTTTTTGGAAATAAGATGATATGCGCATAATGAAGACGAGAAAATGAAATGTTTAATAGTATTCATGAGCTCATGATTGATATAAGGACTAAGTGATATCATGGTTTGAGTATATAGAATTTTGAGGATTTTGGTATGTGGAAAGTGTTAACTTTTAACTGCACTCATGTTTTCACTAAGGTATTCAATAGAATACACGATTAAGGACTTTGAATGTTTGGAATGTGACCAACAAGACATATCTTATGATATGTGGGGATCAACGACAGTATTAAATCTATGGTAATCGTTGTCACTATATTATGAGAGTGGACTGCAGTATTATGTATAAGCCTAAAGATTAGACTGGATTATGTTGGACATAAGTTAGTATTGTTTAAGGATAGAAGATTTTCGATATTATTGATGGGATGTTATAGTAACGTAGTTTTAGAAAAAGGACAACCTGCAGGACGGGCGACAGTCCATCGCTTCGGACAAGGCTGTAGGAATCGAACCCACAACCGAAATGCGACTGGCCTTTATCGCCTACCACTGACCTACATGAAGTCCCTGTTTAGTAGAAACTTGTGTTATTATATTAAGCAGTATGATATATGAAGTATAAGCCCATTTTAGGAACCATATATGATTAATCCCACTATAGATCGACTTATGTATATAAATTTTTCTAACCTTTTGAGACAGATGGAATGACCCGTCATTCTATCACACGATCTGCTAACACTTCACGAATAACAAATTCAACTTCATTTTTTTAAGAGATGAAGTGGAAATTGTTCAAGGCACGAACAATAGTGAGATTGTACCAAAATAAAGTAAGTATTTATTCTAATTCAAATTTTCAACTTTAGGGAAATGATCTTGAAAACCAAAAATGTTGTCCTAGTGATCTTATACCTGATGAATCAGATGGTACCTTATATCATCACAAATCTATGGATTTGTGATTATTGGCTTTTCCATAGCCATGTTCTCTACCACTCTCCATCAAAACATGATGGTTAGATTTCTCTTCCATATCCATATTTTCACCTATGTGGAAACCCAATGATTTGTTTATTTGGGTAACCGTTACGTTTCATACTTTTGTTTTTAAAGATTGGATTTGATATTCCTTTTTACGATGTGGGTTTCTATTAAAGAAACTTTCGAATAGTAAACCATTTATAACCCCGACGAATTTCGAGGGCGAAATTCATTTTAAGGGGGGTAGAATGTAACAACCCAAGATTTTATAAAAAAATATTCTTTTTAATTTTATTAATGTCTTTTGTTGTACGCTACACCAAAAGGAGCTTGCACAACATGCATCCTTAACTTGCCTTGCATTACACGCAATCACGACCTTCCTCGATAGCGTGTGTAATACGCAATACCGAGTTTCACTAAAATACGATATGCTATTAAAATATTATTAAAACTAGCTGTTATGAATAGTAATAACCACTTTTTAAAATTCTGTAAATCTTATATTTCAAAATGAACTTCATTTTTGGATTCGGAGTATCGAATTTAGCCTAAGGTGAAATTTTGGTACATTTCGGATAACTTTCATATTCTGATGAATAGTGAAAATTACTAAATTATAATTAAAAAACAACTTTTTTAATCGAAATAATTAATAATGATAAATTATTAATTTGAGTAGTTTTAAAGTATATTTAGAATATATTTTTACAATTTAATACAATGTTGGTCATTGGATGTAATTTCACATTTAAACCAGACATAATCAAGTGTCAATCTTTTGATAGATATTGTTTCTTAAAAACACGCTATTTGTTTTAACAGTGTGATTTAATTATAAAATTAATTAATGCAATTTCTATGTTATGAATTTGGTAAAATAGACTTCATTTTTGAATTCGGAATATGAAATATAGCTTAGGATGAAATTTTGGCATTGTTCTGAAAAACATCAATTTTTGATGAATAGTGAAACTACTAAGTGGTAGTTAAAAAAACTGAATTTTTCATAAAACTTAATTTTGCCGCTTCTGTGAATGGAATTTCGAAAATCCGAGAGACATGGTTAATATCAAGGACTAAAATGTGGTTCAATGAGATGAAAATAATTTTTTGGTGAATAGTAACTTTTTACTTTTTTTACCGCGGTTAATAGTAAATAGGGTAACTAAGGGTAAATATGATATTACTATTACCCTAACACATGTCCTAATTCTATTGGACAAGTGTAATTCGACCAAAAACAAACTTAGGAATAAAATATGACCATTTAGGCCCACTTGGATTAGATTAGGACATTTATTATTAATTTATTTAAAGAAAGGTTAAAATAGTTAAAATCAAAGTTTAATAAGTAAATCATTTTTAATATGGGGTTATACATAAGATAAATTCGATTGTAAATATTCATTAGAAAGCTAAAAAGATTTCCTACATGATGGTATTTTATTTGTAATTTTTAGACATAAAATAATTTAATTTATTTATGACACAACGATGATGCAATAATTATCTTATTAATGAAATATTGACATAATTGATGTTATAAACACCAAAATAAATGTAATTTGAGATTTTTTATGAATTCAACTAATTTTCTAGGTTACTATGATATATTAATGTTTATTTAATCAACTTTGAGCGAACATTTAATTCTGTTATGACTTTCACAAAAATCATATATCAAATAGTGTCAAAATTGACACAAAATAGTTTTTAAATCAAATATTATATTATTAATTGTTATTTTATTCCTAAAAATCTAAGGTTCGGCCACATTACTTAGATAAGGATATATGTATTAATAATATACAATTTTGGGTTCTTTTGGCATGTTATAGTAAGTTTATTAACCATATAATGTAAGAAAACAAAAAGACACGGTAAAAGTTAAATTATTTAACTTAGAGTTAAATCTAATTGATAAGGTTAAAATAATAACCTAAACTTGTCTAAATCTTATTGGTTGATAGGATTTCGATCCATCCCCACTTTATCTTCGAAATAAGACCCTTTGGAACCATTATAAACCGATTTTGACTTTAATATAAAATAATATTTTGAGATATTCCTAAGGTGCCCCTCTCCTCCCTTATAAAAGGACACCTCCTCCCCCTCCTCCTCACACAAAATTGAGCACTCAAGCTCGGCCAACCCCTGACATTTTCTCCTCTACACTTCACTAGAATAATCCTAGAGGTTCTGTGTCACGACCCGTCCTCGGGGCCCGTGCTGTGACTACCCCAAGCCCGCCTTCCATAGGCCAGGGGTTGGCGACTAGCACCAAAGGCGTAAAATCCCGATAACTGGGAAGGCATTTCCTTTATAAAGAAAACAAGCACCACAGAGTACAAGCGGAAGTAAAACACTAAGTACAAAAAGAAGAGCTGAAAAGTAAAAGGGGCCGGAAATACAAGCCCAACTGTAAAGTACAACTCGAAAGGGAAAACAGCGACTGAAAAGTAAAGCTGCTACGCTGAGATGTCCACTGGAAATCCCACCTGAAGGGTGGGTACAGATAGCTCTTCTGCTCCTCGGGTCCCGCCGTCTGCTCCAAGTATGACCCGCCCAGTGGTCTGCCTCTGGGTACCGCCTCGTCGTATAGTCCACATCCAGGTACCGTCCAGTCCTCGAACACTCGGCCTCTGCCAGTACTGGCCGTCGTCTGCAACCAACACAACGAGGTGCGGGCATAGCCCGTGCAGGGGTGAGTATAACGATACTCAGTAGGGACCCCGAGACCCTCAAGGTCTCACTAAAACCAACAAGGATAAACACAAGAAGATCTCAACAGATAAACCCTACTTAGGTATATGCCCATACATATACCTAAGTTATCAAGTAACCCATCTCAATCATGAGGAAACACAAGGATTGTGAAATCGACGGATAACCACTACCCGGGTATATGCCCATACATATACCAAAGTTAGCAAGTGACCCATCTCAATCATGAAGTAAACACAAGGTCAAAAGTCTCAGCTCAAACCAGGATTTTCATTATCGAAACCGTAACTGCTGAAGAGCTCCGTCTCTAGAGTGTACAGTGGTCCTGTCACGACTCCGAGGCTGCCGCTCACTAACCTAGGACTGCTGGGGTACTCCTCCTGTCGAGTACTGCGGGTTTGCGGCCAACTACCGGGCGCTCCGTCCGCTGAGGGTCTATCGCCAAATACCGGGCGCTACCCAGATAGCCTGCTGAGGTACTCCTCCTGTCGAGTACCGCGGGTCTGCTGCCAACTACCAGGCGCTCCGTCCGCCGTGGGTCTGCCGCCAAATACCGGGCGCTCCGTCCACTGGGCTAGTCGACTCACTCCAAGTCGAGTCGGTCAAGCAGTCGTCAGGTCTCAGCCGGCTACACGGTCTCCGTACTCTGCACGCTCGTCTCCACCGTCGCGGGTCTGTCGCTACAACCAAGCGCACACACTCCGTAGGGTATCGCGGGTCCGCCGCTACAACCAAGCTCTCCACCGCCAAGGGTCTGCTGCTGCATCCAAGCACACCACCACTGTCAAGTACCACGGGTCCGCTCCACGAGCTACTGGTCGATACTCCAAGTATCACAAGGTCCCGCGAAGAAGTGTCTCAAAGGTCCGTCTCGTCACAGGGGTCTCAACGCTACAGACGGCGCGTCGATCGGACGCCCGGTCTGTGAGTTATTAGCCTTTTCGTCCCAGGGGCCCGGTTGGTTTCGTGAGCGAAACCTATCCCGGCCGTATCTCAAATGTACCCCGAACTCCCATAGGGTATACTCAAGGGACCGTTACTCAACGTAACCGCCAACGCCGCTGACGGCTCGTCAAACGAACGTCTAGTTTGAAAGATATCAGCTTTCCCGTTCCAGGGGCCCGGTTGGATTTCGGGTACAATCCAACCCGGCCATACTCCGACTGTAACCAAAACTCGGGCGGAGTATGTCAAAAGTTCTGTCTCATCAAGAGGAATTCAACGAAACAGACGACGCGTCAATCAGACGCCCGGTCTGTGAGTTATTGGCATTTTCGTCTCCGGGGCCCGGTTGGTTTTTATGGAAAAACCATCCCGACCGTACTCCACCTGCGTCCAAACCTCGGGCAGAGTATGCCAAAAGATCCGTCTCACTAAAAGGAACACAACGCGACTGACGGCACGTCAATCGGACGTCCGTAGTTCAAGAAATGAGCGTTTCCGCTCCGAAGGCCCGGTTGATTCCGTGAACGAACCAACCCGGCCGAACTCAAAGTTAACCGAAACCTTGAGTGCGATATATCAAAACGACCGTCTCGATCCAAGGATCGCGTTGCCGCAGACGGTTCGTCATTCGGAGGTCCGAGGCTCAAGATATGAGTCAAAAACCGAATCTGGTTCGAAACGGGGGGGTCCGGGTCCGGGCCGACCCGGCCCGACCCCCCCCCCCCCCCCCCCGGGGGCGGCGCGGCGGCGGCGCGGCGGCCGGCGGCGGCGGCGACGGCGGCGCGGCGGTGGCGGCGCGGCGGCGGGCCGCGTGGCGGCGGCGGCGGCGTACCGCGTGGCGGCGGCGGCGGGCCGCGTGGCGGCGGCGGCGGCGTGCCGCGTGGCGGCGGCGGCGGGCCGCGTGGCGGCGGCGGCGGGCCGCGTGGCGGCGGCGGCGGGCCGCGGGGCGGCGGCGGGCCGCGGGGCGGCGGCGGGCCGCGGCGCTCGCGGGAGGCACGCGGGGCTAAGCCCCGCGTTTCATCAAGGCGGCACGGCTATAAGCCGTGCCTTTGCAAAAAAAAAAAACGGCCCCCGCAAGTGGGGGCCGGCTGGATAAAAACCGGGGGGGCTTTGCCCCCCCCTCATTTAAATGAACCGCCCCCCTCATTAAGAGGGGGGTTTGGAGAACCGGCCGGGGGTTTAATCCCCCGGTTTTATGACATCCGGCCGGCCCGCTGGCCGGCCGGTTTTTTACCAACGGGACCGGAAATTCCGGTCCCGCCCTCGACTTCCGACGCCGGCGGCCCGGCCGCCGGTCTTTCCTTCCGCCGCGGCCCGGAACCGGCCGCGGTCTCCTCGTCCCGCCGCGGCCCGGAACCGGCCGCGGTCTTCTCGTCCCGCCGCGGCCCGGAACCGGCCGCGGTCTTCTCGTCCCGCCGCGGCCCGGAACCGGCCGCGGTGTTCGTCGTCCGGCGCGGTGCGACGGCACCGCGCCCCATTCGCCGTGCCATTAATCCTTCCAACGCGGCGCGACGGCGTCGCGTTCTTGAAGACTCTCCTCGGCGTAGCGCGACGGCGTTGCGTAAATTAAACGCACGGTAAACCGCGTGGTGCGACGGCACCACGCCACTTTGCTTCCATCGAAAGAATTAAACAAGAACGTTGGAGGGGGGGTTCGGCCGTGTTCGTGCGGTCCGGCCCCCCTCGCGTTAATAATAATAACGCAACTTAAAGAAAAACATGCCACACGTTAATCTTGTTAAAAGCACGATCAAGAATAAAATGAGGAAACCAAAAGAAATTCGACAACCCCTACCTCGGGTTTAAGATTCAAAGGTTCGGCTACGCTCCGCGGAAGACGGCGTCGCGGAGGTCGGGTGTCGCGGTCGTCGTTCGTCAAATCCGTTGACGAAGAGTTATGCCCGAAGAGACACGTCGTTGGCGGATCTTCGATTGCCGACGAAGAAGGTTCGGGGAGGAAGGAAAGGTCCGAAGATACCGGGTCGCCGAGTCGATGATCCTTGACGAAGTGTTGTCGTTCTTCGTTGAGGATGAAGACGTTCTTCGTTCTTCGTCAGAGCTTGGAGATGAAGGGAAAGCTCTCCAAAGACAAACAAAGAACTCCAAATAAAATAAGACTACCTCTTATTTTATTAACACAACACAAAAGAATTTCAATGTTTGAAATTCAAAAAGGGGGTTAACTCCCTTAATTAAATAAGGGTAACCTAAGCCATTAAAAGAGGCGTTAAAGATGTTGAGAGAATTTGAAAAGAAAAGGGGTTCGTGTGGGCCCCACCACACTTAATCCTCCCAAGGGAGGTTAAGTGGGTGTGGGTCCCACTTCCAACCTCCTTTGATAGGTTTTTAAATAAGTTAAAATAAAATTTGTCTTTACACAAATTTTATTTAACTTAACTGAAAAACCCCAAAACGTAACTTTCAACCCGCAACAAACGCAACTCCCGAAAAGGTCTCATTAAGCGAATATCGGCGCTGCGAGTTCATCGGTGACCTCGGATTTCAATTCCGAGCACCGGATCAAAAGTTAGGAATTCCCGCTCGTTCGTTCACTGAACGTACCCGAGCCAAACTTCGGAACTTAATTCCGGGCACTCCGGGCCTCGGAATCAGGTGCCGTCTGAAACCGCGCTCTTGTAAAATTCTAAAGAAAATTAAGAAAAAATTTCCCTTGAATTTTACGGGTCTTTACATTACTCCCACCTCAGGGCTTTACGTCCCCGTAAAGATACAACAAAAACTAGGGTAACAAAAGAGGGTACTGAGCACGCATCTGAGCCTCCCGCTCCCATGTGCTCTCCTGGAGATTCCCGTGCCGCCATCTGTTGCGCACAAGAGGAATCGATTGCCCATATAGGACCCGCTCCTGTCGATCCTCTATCTCCACCGGGACCTCCGTAAAAGTCGCCCCATTGTCAACGTCAAGCTCCCCATGGTCAATGATGTGTGTCGGGTCGTGCACGTATCTCCTCAGCTGAGACACGTGGAAGACGTCGTGCACCCGGTGTATCTGAGGTGGTAGAGCCAGGCGATAAGCCACCTCGCCAACCTTGCTTAGGACCTGGAAGGGTCTGTTGAAGCGCAGAGATATTTTGCCGCCTCGGCCAAATCTCCGAATACCACGTCGAGGTGAGACCCGCAAGAAGACGTGGTCGCCATCCTCGAACTCCAGTGGCCTCCGCCTCCTGTCAGCGTATGACTTCTGCCGGCTCTAAGCTGTCCTCATCCGCTCCTGGATGACATGGACCTCCTCCGACGTGGCCCGGACCATCTCTGGTCCCACAAGAGCTGCAAGATTTCTTCTTTGCCGATAAGAGAAACCTGGTCTCATCCCCTGGATGAACCACATTCTTTGCCTAAAACAGTCGATCCTAACATGGATGATACTAATCCATACCAAGGATGACGTCGTAAGGCCTCGACGCTACTACTAAGAGATCCAACCGTTACTCTCGCCTCCAAGGGTTGAGTCACACTGTCGGCATCAGTGTGTGGTAACTGGTCTTCTCCAGTAGATGTCTCACAAGTGAGGGTCAAGTCAACAGTCAACTGGAACCTCTTAGTAACATCACAAAAGAGGACAGGAATGAAAACATCACAAAGGATGCGTCTTTTATTATTGCAGCTCAATTTACAAGACGCTACACAAAAGCAACATCAACATGGAACTAGAAGTACAAAAGACGTATCCACTAGTTCCTCCCTGTCCACCTGCTTTACGGTTGCTCAAGCATTTGTCGCTGCCTCAACCTCGGTGGCTCCCTCCAAGCCTGCGGATCGAGGAGTCGGACAGTCACGTGCCAGGTGACCCTTTCCGCGGCATGAGTAACACAACCTGCTCCTTGCACGGCTAGCTCTGTTCCCACTCCGGGTGCCCTGCACCACTGGTCCTAAAACCCGAGATCGCCCAACTGCTGGTCTGGTCCTCCTGGACCTCTGCATCATCTGTCTACTGCCCACAGATGACTCGGCTTCTGATCGAAAAACACGCGGCAAAGGCAAAATCTCCTGTACACGCTCGGGGTGTAGAGATACTGGCACAAACTCCACCCTGAAGAAGGTCTCGAAGTCTTCCCATGCGAAGTCCATCTCATCGCAAAACTGAAACAAGTGGCTCCACCACCTACCTGCTGCTGCGTGTAGTAGGGTCGCAGCGAGGATCACCATGAGGTCTGCTGGTGTCCTCACTAGCCTAAACACTCATACCACTGCCTCCAGCCAGTCCTCTACAGCCTGGGGATCTGTCTCCCCGCGAAACCTGGGCGGTCGCTGGCGCTGAAACTCATGCAGTGCGCTGAGGCGACGTGCATCGTCAGCGGCTGCTGCTGGAAGCATCGGGGGCTCGGCGGGTAGAGCTACCGCCGGTGCCACTGCTGACAAAGGGCCCTGCACCGAGGCCTCGTCGCTCGGTGGGCTGTCGTCACGTTCGATTCTCGGAACCCTAACTGGCTGCCGTCGTGGGGCCATCCTGAAGAAACAACGTAACACGATTAACGATTATACCTGGTGAGCTGACCTGGTTTGAGCTGTTTTAAGGGGGAAAACCTTTGAAAACACACACGCAATCAGTGTCTTCGTGCACAAAGTCGGAAATCAGTTGTCAGGGTCCTGGTGTATGGATACGTCGGCCGCCCGCACCAACACTGGACTCCCTGAACTGAAAACCACACTCGGTACTCTTAACACTATCGCTCCACAGAAAGAAAGATCAGAGTTATAAGTTCTGCGGTAGAACCGAACTCCTCTGATACCAATTTGTCACGACCCGTCCTCAGGGCCCGTGCCGTGACTACCCCAAGCCCGCCTTCCATAGGCCAGGGGTTGGCGACTAGCACCAAAGGCGTAAAATCCCGATAACTGGGAAGGCATTGCCTTTATAAAGAAAACAAGCACCACAGAGTACAAGCGGAAGTAAAACACTAAGTACAAAAAGAAGAGCTGAAAAGTAAAAGGGGCCGGAAATACAAGCCCAACTGTAAAGTACAACTCGAAAGGGAAAACAGCGACTGAAAAGTAAAGCTGCTACGCTGAGATGTCCACTGGAAATCCCACCTGAAGGGTGGGTACAGATAGCTCTTCTGCTCCTCGGGTCCCGCCGTCTGCTCCAAGTATGACCCGCCCAGTGGTCTGCCTCTGGGTACCGCCTCGTCGTATAGTCCACCTCCAGGTACCGTCCAGTCCTCGAACACTCGGCCTCTGCCAGTACTGGCCGTCATCTGCAACCAACACAACGAGGTGCGGGCATAGCCCGTGCAGGGGTGAGTATAACGATACTCAGTAGGGACCCCGAGACCCTCAAGGTCTCACTAAAACCAACAAGGATAAACACAAGAAGATCTCAACAGATAAACCCTACTTAGGTATATGCCCATACATATACCTAAGTTATCAAGTAACCCATCTCAATCATGAGGAAACACAAGGATTGTGAAATCGACGGATAACCACTACCCGGGTATATGCCCATACATATACCAAAGTTAGCAAGTGACCCATCTCAATCATGAAGTAAACACAAGGTCAAAAGTCTCAGCTCAAACCAGGATTTTCATTATCGAAACCGTAACTGCTGAAGAGCTCCGTCTCTAGAGTGTACAGTGGTCCTGTCACGACTCCGAGGCTGCCGCTCACTAACCTAGGACTGCTGAGGTACTCCTCCTGTCGAGTACTGCGGGTTTGCGGCCAACTACCGGGCGCTCCGTCCGCTGAGGGTCTGTCACCAAATACCGGGCGCTACCCAGATAGCCTGCTGAGGTACTCCTCCTGTCGAGTACCGCGGGTCTGCTGCCAACTACCAGGCGCTCCGTCCGCCGTGGGTCTGCCGCCAAATACCGGGCGCTCCGTCCACTGGGCTAGTCGACTCACTCCAAGTCGAGTCGGTCAAGCAGTCGTCAGGTCTCAGCCGGCTACACGGTCTCCGTACTCTGCACGCTCGTCTCCACCGTCGCGGGTCTGTCGCTACAACCAAGCGCACACACTCCGTAGGGTATCGCGGGTCCGCCGCTACAACCAAGCTCTCCACCGCCAAGGGTCTCCTGCTGCATCCAAGCACACCACCACTGTCAAGTACCACGGGTCCGCTCCACAAGCTACTGGTCGATACTCCAAGTATCACAAGGTCCCGCGAAGAAGTGTCTCAAAGGTCCGTCTCGTCACAGGGGTCTCAACGCTACAGACGGCGCGTCGATCGGACGCCCGGTCTGTGAGTTATTAGCCTTTTCGTCCCAGGGGCCCGGTTGGTTTCGTGAGCGAAACCTATCCCGGCCGTATCTCAACTGTACCCCGAACTCCCATAGGGTATACTCAAGGGACCGTTACTCAACGTAACCACCAACGCCGCTGACGGCTCGTCAAGCGAACGTCTAGTTTGAAAGATATCAGCTTTCCCGTTCCAGGGGCCCGGTTGGATTTCGGGTACAATCCAACCCGGCCATACTCCGACTGTAACCAAAACTCGGGCGGAGTATGTCAAAAGTTCTGTCTCATCAAGAGGAATTCAACGAAACAGACGACGCGTCAATCAGACGCCCGGTCTGTGAGTTATTGGCATTTTCGTCTCCGGGGGCCGGTTGGTTTTTATGGAAAAACCATCCCGACCGTACTCCACCTGCGTCCAAACCTCGGGCAGAGTATGCCAAAAGATCCGTCTCAATAAAAGGAACACAACGCGACTGACGGCACGTCAATCGGACGTCCGTAGTTCAAGAAATGAGCGTTTCCGCTCCGAAGGCCCGGTTGATTCCGTGAACGAACCAACCCGGCCGAACTCAAAGTTAACCGAAACCTTGAGTGCGATATATCTAAACGACCGTCTCGATCCAAGGATCGCGTTGCCGCAGACGGTTCGTCATTCGGAGGTCCGAGGCTCAAGATATGAGTCAAAAACCGAATCTGGTTCGAAACGGGGGGGTGCGGGTCCGGGCCGACCCGGCCCGACCCCCCCCCCCCCCCCGGGGGGCGGCGCGGCGGCGGGCCGCGTGGCGGCGGCGGCGGCGTGCCGCGGGGCGGCGGCGGCGGGCCGCGGGGCGGCGGCGGCGGGCCGCGTGGCGGCGGCGGCGGCGGGCCGCGGCGCTCGCGGGAGGCACGCGGGGCTAAGCCCCGCGTTTCATCAAGGCGGCACGGCTATAAGCCGTGCCTTTGCAAAAAAAAAACGGCCCCCGCAAGTGGGGGCCGGCTGGATAAAAACCGGGGGGGCTTTGCCCCCCCCTCCTTTAAATGAACCGCCCCCCCTCATTAAGAGGGGGGTTTGGAGAACCGGCCGGGGGTTTAATCCCCCGGTTTTATGACATCCGGCCGGCCCGCTGGCCGGCCGGTTTTTTACCAACGGGACCGGAAATTCCGGTCCCGCCCTCGACTTCCGACGCCGGCGGCCCGGCCGCCGGTCTTTCCTTCCGCCACGGCCCGGAACCGGCCGCGGTCTCCTCGTCCCGCCGCGGCCCGGAACCGGCCGCGGTCTTCTCGTCCCGCCGCGGCCCGGAACCGGCCGCGGTCTTCTCGTCCCGCCGCGGCCCGGAACCGGCCGCGGTGTTTGTCGTCCGGCGCGGTGCGACGGCACCGCGCCCCATTCGCCGTGCCATGAATCCTTCCAACGCGGCGCGACGGCGTCGCGTTCTTGAAGACTCTCCTCGGCGTAGCGCGACGGCGTTGCGTAAATTAAACGCACGGTAAACCGCGTGGTGCGACGGCACCACGCCACTTTGCTTCCATCGAAAGAATTAAACAAGAACGTTGGAGGGGGGGTTCGGCCGTGTTCGTGCGGTCCGGCCCCCCTCGCGTTAATAATAATAACGCAACTTAAAGAAAAACATGCCACACGTTAATCTTGTTAAAAGCACGATCAAGAATAAAATGAGGAAACCAAAAGAAATTCGACAACCCCTACCTCGGGTTTAAGATTCAAAGGTTCGGCTACGCTCCGCGGAAGACGGCGTCGCGGAGGTCGGGTGTCGCAGTCGTCGTTCATCAAATCCGTTGACGAAGAGTTATGCCCGAAGAGACACGTCGTTGGCGGATCTTCGATTGCCGACGAAGAAGGTTCGGGGAGGAAGGAAAGGTCCGAAGATACCGGGTCGCCGAGTCGATGATCCTTGACGAAGTGTTGTCGTTCTTCGTTGAGGATGAAGACGTTCTTCGTTCTTCGTCAGAGCTTGGAGATGAAGGGAAAGCTCTCCAAAGACAAACAAAGAACTCCAAATAAAATAAGACTACCTCTTATTTTATTAACACAACACAAAAGAATTTCAATGTTTGAAATTCAAAAAGGGGGTTAACTCCCTTAATTAAATAAGGGTAACCTAAGCCATTAAAAGAGGCGTTAAAGATATTGAGAGAATTTGAAAAGAAAAGGGGTTCGTGTGGGCCCCACCACACTTAATCCTCCCAAGGGAGGTTAAGTGGGTGTGGGTCCCACTTCCAACCTCCTTTGATAGGTTTTTAAATAAGTTAAAATAAAATTTGTCTTTACACAAATTTTATTTAACTTAACTGAAAAACCCCAAAACGTAACTTTCAACCCGCAACAAACGCAACTCCCGAAAAGGTCTCATTAAGCGAATATCGGCGCTGCGAGTTCATCGGTGACCTCGGATTTCAATTCCGAGCACCGGATCAAAAGTTAGGAATTCCCGCTCGTTCGTTCACTGAACGTACCCGAGCCAAACTTCGGAACTTAATTCCGGGCACTCCGGGCCTCGGAATCAGGTGCCGTCTGAAACCGCGCTCTTGTAAAATTCTAAAGAAAATTAAGAAAAAATTTCCCTTGAATTTTACGGGTCTTTACATTCTGGTCTTCCTCAAAGACCAATTTTAGTTCCCTAAGAGGAGGTCTCAAAGAGGCACTTCAAAGAAGAGGTAATTACCGTTACCAATTCTTTCATTTTTATTTCTTCTTCCACTTATTCTTCTTAGGTTGTTTCATTATGAAGTAATAACATCAGTATCACTCATATACTGATATGTTATTATAAGTATGAAACAACCCTATTTCACCATCTATCCATCCTACGGAAAAAAGAAATCACCGCGCGTGCGTACGTACGGAATACCGTCTCCACGCCGTGGTGTAATCTATTTTCCACCACCACCTTACATGGATGGGTATAATGGTGTAAAGAATAACTATACATAGTTATTACAACATAATATTTATTCTGATATATTGTATAATCCACTCCAATTCAATTCAATATTTATGGAAATGATATCATCGCTCGTGCGTACGTACGGAATACCGTCTCCACGACGCAATGAGATTCATTCTCCATGTTAGCCATTTAAGAATGATTATAATGTACATATAAGAAATAATAATGAAATATATGACATTATAAAGCTACTGGATTTATGTATATATATACATATGTATGTCATCTACTTACTTCCATTTCAAGACAATAAGGAAAGGAAAACAGCGTTCATGCGTACGTACGGACTACCGTCTCCATGAACGGTGTTTTTCATTTTATTTATCTACCTATTATATATATATATACTGAATATATATGATATATAAATCATATTTTATATTCTGGAAATGATTAAATCATGATATAAGTAATACTGATGTCAAGAACAACAAGTCAAAACACCTACAATAAATGAAACGATTTTACCCAAAACGCTTCTTTAACATGGAATTTACAAAAGAACGGGTAATATAATGTCATAAGTGAACCATATATGATATCATAACAATGAATATGATTCTGTAATAAGTCAATAACATTATTTAAATCATTATACAGGAGGTTCGGACACATACGAAGCAAATCGGACCTAAGGTAAGGGAAAATATCACAGTCTCATTTTTATCCGAGATTGTTTATTCGTAAGTATTTACTGCGGTGTATTTTATCATCCACATCCATGTTTCATAAATATGTAATATTATTTCCATCCACCTACAATTGTTTAAACCCATTTTTACCCTTCGGTGAGTTTTTAGTAAAAGAAATGAAAGGAATCTTTTGTCGTTTTTCGTACGAGGTACTTTTTGACTTTTCCGACAAAAGTACGAAGAATGTTTTATTTAACTTATACAGCAAGAATGGATTTTTAAAACATTATTTCCAAGAAGCTTCCTTTACAAGTTTTCAAGTTTATTTTTAATCAACTTCTTTTATTTTAAAGTTGTATGACATGTTATGAAAGGAAAAAAAAAGTTTTTGAAGTAGAAAGGATATTTTCCTCAAGAATGAAGTTCAAGTATTTTATCAAAATTATTTTCCATCTAAGATAATAAAAGGGTTCTGTTTTTATCCCTATTATTAAATGGATTTGATTATGTTTTGATGGAAACATTTTTATGAATTCCTTTATCTTATATGAATTGTTTTATGATGTCAAGTTGTTTAAGAATCCCATTTTTATTACATGGGTTATGTGATGATGTATGATTTATGATTATGTGGCACACATAAGAAAGGATTCATTATAAGATGGGTGGGACCTATATCTCCCTCCAATGCATTGGGTAAAGATTTTATATCTCATGAGATAGACATGGCTGAAATGGTAGGTTATACCGGTTCAGTGAAACAGGACTGAAACGAGGGTTACTCGATTCAGAAAGGGACTTTGTCCACTAAGATAGTCTTGGCAATGAGTCATGACTAACAAGAAATGATTTTCTATGATTATGTGTGCATGCCACAAAGTTTCAAGTTTCATGTTATGATTATGGGGATCTTATTTTCACTTCTATGATTTATCCCATGTTATGAAATTATGATCTCTTTTGCAGGTTATGATTTCCAAAATGTTATGTTCTTATGAATATGATGTGATTGATATTTCTTTTGTTTACCCTTACTGAGCATTTGAGCTCACCCTTTTATGTTTTCTTTTCCCCAGGATATAAAGAAAGGTTTTAGGTAAAAAAAAGGAAGATCTTTATGGGAGATGTTGAAGATCTTTCACCACGATTAGAAGATTATAGTCCGAGTTTCCAAAGACACTAAACTATTACGGTCCTTGTGTGTGTGTTTTTGTTATGTACTAAGTATTCCGCAAAATTTAATGTAATGTCCATGTACGTTAAGCTTCGGGTCTCTACAGTGTGGTTCGTATATTTATATATATATATATCTATATCTTTTGTGTTTTATCTCCCCCCACCCATGTTGAGCACTTAGTGCCGAACGCTCCCATTTTTTGGGAGAGGGTGTTATTCCCTTAGTAACTAGCTCCTTCCTGCTCCTTCTCCCTTAGGCTGTGGTGGCTTGAGGTGACCTTACACCTAAGACTCTTCAGGTAGGTTTCGAATGGGGTGGTTATAGACCAAGACTCATCGGGAAGGTTCTAATGTTTCCCAATAATCTTTGGGATGAGGCCCAGGTGTGTGCAGGAGGGATACGTGGTAGTGAGGCCTAGCTGTGTGGGGGCTGGATACGTGGTTGTGAGGCCCTGGTGTGTGCGGGCGAGATACGTGGTTGTGAGGCCCAGGTGTGTGCGGACGGGGAGAGTGTGGCAGCGTCAGGATATTCGTCGTTAGGAATAGCAGCTAACTAAAGGGAAATGGTGTGGGGTACCCAATACTCTTTTTATTATATACTACTACTACCTGTTGTGATTGTGTTTTGGTGAGTGTGGCTGGTGAGGTTGGGTGGATATAATTCATTGCTAGGTTTCTTTTATTGTTCTCACGGGACATTAGGATTTCTCCCCACTTGTGCACGAGAGCTTTAGGTTTCCCTACTGAGTATACTTGTATGCTCACCCTACGTTTCCTTTCAGGTTTCCAGGAGGACTACTAGGGTCGTGCGGGACCCTACTAGTTGGACAGTTGGAGTTGTTGTTGTTGTTGTACCTTTTCTTTCTTTTGGTATTGTACATTGAGATTTCTTGTACTTGTACCTTGTTATAAAATTGTTTAAAAATGCATGTGGGATTGGTTTGGGTTTATTTCTATACACTTGATCTTTCCTTTTTTGGTGGTTGACTTGTCCTAGTTCCCGATCTTTAAAAATAAAAAGGGTAATGCCTCCCATATTGGTGAAAACTCATACCCTTGGTGCTAGTCACCACCCCAGGGTCTATTGGAGGTGGGACTCGGGGGGTCATTATCTCCCTTTCACCATTTCCAGCTCAAGAGGGGCATCTTTGGTGGGAGGGGGTCATGACAGAATGGTATCAGAGCTGATGGTTGAGAGATAGGATGGAGTCTGGAGTTAGGCACAGTGAGGATTGCATGGGATGGTAGGGAAACAATGCTAGTTAATCTTGGTGTGTGACATAAGCCAGGGAAGACCGGTTAGGACACGGGATTTTAGGTCCCCCCATGATCCGATGCAAGGACTCTGAGCCTACCGAATGACCAAGTGAGACTACATTGATTGCAGGGTAGAGACCCTTGGGAAGGTACATGCATCATCATGATTGTGTTTTACATGATTTGGGTGTTCTAGGAAGGAAATTGAAATAAAATGATAAAATGAAACCTTGAGTTTTTTCTTACTACTTGGGCTTAGGCGATCCATATTTACCGTATCGCTATGGCACCTAGTCGAAATCAGAGAGGCAGAGGAGCTGGGTGTGGACAGTTGCACGCAGCAGAGTTGGCACCTCCAGCAGGCCTAGGGATCGATAGAGATGTGTTTGGGTTTTCTTGAATGATCTCCTTTATGTTTTGTTGGGAGCATTACACTCCATTCTTGGAACTCTTTTGCTCATTCCTTGTGCATGGACCTTGTTTTTGTGAGTTTTTAATGATATGTTGTTTCCCACTTTTCTTTAAATGTACGTGAAGAGCCCTATCATGTGGGGAGGGGAAGACCTAATCCCTAATCGAGATGCATTAATGTGGCTGCGATTAAACCCGTGCAGGCGAGTCAGTTCCGCCTAAAGCGGATAATATCTCGACATGGGAGAAGGAATTCCCCAAGCCATGTGTCCGGGTAGTGTGTGGGTTGTACGGTGTTGGGGGCAGTGTATGTTGGAAAATCCTAATATATGGAAGTGGGAAGGCCCAGTCCTTAATCGAGACGCATTAATGCTGATGCGATTAAACCCGTGCAGGTGAGTTAGTGCTGCATAATGCGGATAATATCTCGACCTAGGAGAGGGAATTCCTAACTCATATAATTAGGGTTGTCAGTTTTTTATTGTTATAACGAGAACCCTAAAAGTTATCTTGTTGGGTTTCCTCTGGGTTGGTTTTTGAATTCTAGGGGACGAGAATGTTTTAAGAGGTATCTGATGTAATGGCCCGGACCTCTCTGGCCCTTTCTTTTGTCAAAAAGAAGGTCAAGAAGTGTTCTGGAGGGTAAAATGGACTTTTTCCACACCTTTCGGAATTTTTAAACTACACGCCGTGTAGTTTGAGTACACGTCATGTACCCCCTTCCCGGGTATACCCTGTGTTACCGACCGTGTCCTTGTTGTTTGGAATAATGGGTGCACTCCATGTGTCCAATTCTACACACCGTGTAGTCCTTCCCCGCGTACGCGTTACCAGTCAACGGTCGTGTACTGTGTTGGAGTCGTGTCCTTGTCGTGTGCAATAAATGATTTCACGTCGTGTGTCTAAACTATACGCTGTGTAATCCTTCCCCGCGTATGCGTTACCCTCAAACCATGTGTTGACCAGTCAACAGCTGCGGAGCCGTGTTGGAAGCCGCATGGAGACCGTGTGAAAGAACTGAGTACACGCCGTGTACCATAAAGTACACACCATGTACTTTTTCTTTTCATGCATATAAAAGGAGGGGTCCCCTCCTCCTTTCAAATCACACCTATCCTCCCCACTCCTCTGAGCAGAGCTCTCCCAAGAGACTCGAAGGCACTTCTTTCCATAACTTCTTCGTCTGAGCTCTGATTTACGATCCGTCAGCGGCCACGAGATTGTAACGACGAGCCGAACCATCCGAGCTTGGATCCCTTGTCGTTCTTTCGGCCTTTCCTTTTCGACTTCCTCCCGAGGAGGTTTTTTTGGGACCCAACAGAAGTGATGGACGCCGACAGACGTCTTCTAAGGTTGATTCCGGGGAGCGTTGCGATCAAGAACCTGTTGAGGTAGGTATCTTACCTTTGTCTCTTTAATTTGTGCATCAGGAGGGATGGGTGTTCTTTTGTTTACATGAAACACTTTTGAACCAATTTAATAAAGATAATAACTGTATTATATAATGGGGATGGGAAGTTGTGATTGTTGTAACTTTATATCCTGTGATATTATGTTGTGAATTGAATGAGCTTCTACCTACTAAAAATCACGGTCGTTGGGGGCCTTTTTTTATGCAATTAAATGTTGCCCTCTAATTCTGGATTTTCTTATGGGTGGAAACCTTGTGGAATGTGGAAATTGGTTAATCACATAAAGTTGGTGTTTAAAATCTGTAACCCTTGTGTGATCACCCTAGTTAAACAAAATGGAATAATGAACATGTGGGTGTTGGCTTGATTACGAGGCATGTGTTGGTGGTGTTTTGTGTGTTTTTGTGGATCGGGTGAACAGCAGGGCTGCAGTTGACTTGGTTGTGTGTTGGTGTGAATGTTATGATGGTGATGGGCAGCGGGGGTGCAATAAATGGTATTAAAGAGGTCATGATGTATGGTACGGTTTTGGTTATGGTGGTTGGAAGTGGGGTTGCAGGGATGGGTTTAAATGTGAACGGGATATGGGTTGTGAATAATAAATAAAAGTGTAAGAGATAATGAATGGTGGGGCGTGGTAATGAAATGGAAATAATAATCAATGGGGTTGGTTGGTTGATAAGAGGGACTTTGTTGTGCTACTTATGTTTTTCCTAACTTGTTTTGTGGATGGCAGGGATATGTTTTATGAACGATTGGTGTGGTTAGTTGTGGATAGTTTCCCAGTAGTTAAGGAACTAAATAACTATTTCTACTAAAATGTGAAAACCTAAAGGGGTTTGGGTTTGTTTGTCGTATGCATGCTTCGTAGTAGCAGTGTCGAGGCACGTGCTCAGTTTCCCTTTTTAGAAGCCATAGGTTGGGCTATGTGGTTGGTATATATATATATCTATATCTTTTGTGTTTTATCGCACCCCACCCATGTTGAGCACTTAGTGTCGAACACTCCCATTTTATGGGAGAGGGTGTTATTACCTTAGTTACTAGCACCTTCCTGCTCCTTCTCCCCTAGGCCGTGATGGATTGAGGCGACCTTACACCTAAGACTCTTCAGGTAGGTTTCGATTGGGGTGGTTATAGACCAAGACTCTTCAGGTAGGTTCTACTATTTCCCAATAATCTTCAGGATGAGGACCAGGTGTGTGCGGGCGGGATATGTGGTCGTGAGGCCCAGGTGTGTGCTGGCGGGATAAGTGTTTGTGAGTCCCAGGTGTGTGCGGTCGGGATACGTGGTTGTGAGGCCTAGGTGTGTGCGGGCAGGATACGTTGTTGTGAGGCCCAGGTATGTGCAGGCGGGGAGAGTGTGGCAGCATCAGGATGTTCGTCGTTAGGAAGAGCAGCTAACTAAAGGGAAATGGTGCGGGGTACCCAATACTCTTGTTCTTATATACTACTACTACCGGTTGTGATTGCATTTTGGTGAGTGTGGCTAGTGAGGTTGGGTGGATAGAATTCCATGCTATATTTCTTCTGTTGTTCTCACGGGACATTAGGATGTCTCCCCACTTGTGCACAAGAGCATTAGGTTTCCCTACTAAGTATACTTGAATGATCACCCTACGTTTACATTGAGGTTTCTAGGAGGACTAACGGGGCCATGTGGGACCCTACTAGTTGAACAGTTGGAGTTGTTGTTGTTTTTGTACCTTTTTTTTTCTTCTGGTATTGTACTTTGAGCTTTCTTTTACGTGTACCTTGTTATAAAATTGTTTAAACATGCATGTGGGATTGGTTTGGGTTTATTTCTATACACTTGCTCTTTCCCTTTTTGGTGGTTAACTTGTCCTATTTACGGATATTTAAAAATAAAAAAGGTAATGCCTCCCATATTTGTAAAAACTCATACCCTTGGTGCTAGTCACCACCCCAGGGCCTACTGGAGGCGGGAATCCGAGGTCATTATCTCCCTTTCACCATTGCCAGCTCAGGAGGGGCATCTTTGGTGGGAGGTGGTCATGAAAAGTAATTCACTATCATGGTGGATAAATTGAATAAATTTGACAATACAGTTCATAGTATTGCCTTCTATTCACTTATGATTTAATAAACTAACCCTATATATCTACCCCTATAAACATTCTTTTCTACCACAGATATTAAATTTCATTCATGATCAACAGGGGATAGTAACATGTTCCCAAGAGATAAACATACATAATGTAAATTATTTAACATTATTAATAATAAAACTAAACGAGTTATTATATTAGGGAATCTATCTAGGATGAAAATATCATTAATTTTTTTTAATACATATTAAATAAATTACTTTATGAAAAATAACATTCAAGAACATAATAATAACAGAATGAAATTTTTAATGTATTATATAACATAAAGACATAAAATATTAAAATAATCACTATATTTTAAATATATCCTACTATCATATAAAACATTCAAAACAACCATTTGAAAAAACCGTTGACATTCAATTTTTAATTAAATATATATGAAAAGAAACCATTTTATTATAATAAATAAAAGAAAAAAAATAATATCCAATAGAACTCATGATTACTCTTAATTAACATTCACATAGATAAATTTATAAGTAAAAAAAATTATTACATAATTTTTTCTCATACTTCATCATAGATTAACCACATGATGAATTAAAATACATCCCTGATTCCTTTAGTCAATTTATAAATTAAATTTTTTCCTATACTAAAAGAAAATCTATGATACAACACATTGGGTAAAATATTATTCCATTTTAAAATCATTAACAATAAACTAATAAAGTATGAGCACAATAATGATACCATAGATATTTTAGAATAAATATAGTGAAAAAGATATTTATTTATGTAAATTTCTTATTCTAGCCTTCAATATATGACTTCAATTAGATCTCTCTACTTTAAAAAATACATTATCATGTACATTTCCAATGTATAAAACTCATGCCTATAATAAATGAGATTGGTGACTAAAGTGTAGAGACCTAAACTATGTTATTCTATTGGAGATGGCACAATAACCTAATCCTCAGTGGTTTAAAACTGTAGTTGAGTAGAAAAGTAAACCATATTGAACCTTTTTTCAAAAAATTAATAATCAAAAAAGAAATTAATTATTCTTTAATTTTAATCACATTAATAATATAAAAAACTATATAAAAAACAAAATAATTTTTTTATTATCAAAAAATAAGAACAAATACACATTGACACTCAATGTAGATTTATAAAATTGTATTAATCCCATGATAATTATGTAAACAGATATATGAAGTAAGTGGGAATGGAATATTACCTCCCAAATATCACCATACTAAAATTACCACAAACAGAGGAAGAAGACATTATGATGGGTGCATTGTCTCTCGGGGTAAACCAAATTATCTCGAGGAAGGATGGTTGGGGATGAAAAAACCTTACGAGGGGAAGGGTATTCCCAATGTGAATTATGAGGGGATGGAGGAGGAAAAATTATTCCAAGGGGAGTAAGGATCAAGCCGTACCACGTGAGGTATTAAGGATTGAATGAGGAGGAGGGGAGTAAGAGACTGAGCTTTCCACCCTATCTAAATCACTATATTAGTGGTTTTCAAAAAATAATTTCATATAAAACAACCTATACCAATGGATTGCTAAAACCTTGAGTATTGGATTGGAAAAAAACATTGTATCCCTGGATTCTCTAAACCATTGTTATAGATTTGTTGCGATAGAGTCACATCCTAATAGTGGGAGGTGAGAAGAAATGATATTTTTATTATTTTATATTTCCCGTATTATCATCATCACGCATTTATTGGACATCCATCTAAATAATTAAGAGTGAATTTTCTAACACAATGTGGAATGTAGTGGCTGAGTGTAGTGTATTTTATTCTCTGGCTCTTCAAGGCGATATCTTCTTATAGAGTTTGTTCAAAGAAGTGGTTAGGATTAAAATGTAGAAAACGGACGGAGCCATTATGATTCTATCCAAATGATAGTGATTTTGGTAGGTGTGGAACAACTCGAAACTCAATAGTCTATCATGATAAAGGTTGAATCTTGTCTCCAAAATGATATTGTTGATTTCTGACCGGGGTGTCCCTCTAAAAAATTGGGGAGAGGATACCTCTCTTAGAAAAATGATTAAGTCCAATAACTAACCACATGCTAGAAAAATAGTGATCTCCCAGTGTGTTTGACTTAATTGGAACCCTCCCTGTGATGGTTTAAAGATTAATACGTAAGGACCATGAATCTTGGGTAAAATGAGGGGGTGGTGTTTTCTATTTCCTGGGAGGATATTTAATCATTACTTTCAATGATGTATTTGGGAGAGGGGATCCCTTCATTAAGAGGATTTTGAATTTCTCAATGCTATATAGTTCTTCATATTAATTAATACATATTTTACATCTATTGAAACTAATTCTTGGATTATCTATAGTGATCTTAAATATCTCATTATCACCACTAAGTTTATATCGTATCATATCTACAAATGAAGGTCTCTCATAAACAACCAGATAATCTTACATCCCACATTGCATGAGATAAGAAAAGAGGATGTTTTTCTCATGTTAATGTATACTCATGATGATGATTTCATTTTATTATCCATTTTCGGTTCCCTTTCATCAGTGTGTGTGAAGATAGTTATAGGAGACACACTCGGTATTCACTACATCAATCACCCAAATTTATTTCTTGATCATAAACTCATCTGGCTCATCATTGATACGAATATGTACATACATTTTAATTATTTAAATAAAAATGATTAAGTGTTTGTTAAATTATATAGTAGGGTGGCATCATATTAGAAATAAAATATTATAAGGAATATCATGGTTGGATACTCATTAACATTAAAACACATCCCCATGGTTTCTTCCCTTTGAAATCATCAATATATTAGATTATTATTTGATTCCCTTAAAATCATAAATAAAAATTATTATTTTTCATTAGATATTACATTGTGTAAAAAGTGTAGCGATAAATAGAATTTATGAGTTTTATTAATAAATTTTTTGAGTCACATACATTGAGGTATAATAATAAACCGTGACATCATATTTTATTGGACATAAGGTTTATTGGGCATGTCACAAGTAATCATATTAATGAATAATACTATAATTGATTTATCTATTTTCATCTTTAATAGAAGTTGATATTTCTAGGAATTTAAAAGGAATTGAACAACTATATTATGTCCATAGAAAAAAAATTGAAATTTTCATGCACATATTTAGAAAGACATGGAAGGAAACATCAAACCCATATGTTTATGACCCTATCCTGAAGCTGACATGATGAGATATATCACAATAAAAAAGATTATATAACGTAGTGTATGTTATTGAGAGGATACATTTAATTTATAAAATAAAAAAAAATCTATATTAGAGATATAGAATGATTAAAAATTCAAACCGTGGACCATATGCAGTGTATACTAATGCAATTGAGAAATAATCCTAAGGGGTCCCACATGATATGTAATGAAAACCTCACATAAATAAAAATTCGACTTAACATGTTGTATAAATATTATTCTTGTATAAGTTTCAATAATTATTCATTCTCATATCATTGTAAAAATTCAATCACCTGTTATTCTATAGAATTTAAATCTGAGTTAAATATTTAATAAATATTTATTAACTACGAAATTATATATTAAATTATGTTACCATTAGATATTTTTTATTTGGGATTATGCACATGATAAAGAATATTTAATTATCTAGTTATAGGTATTTTTAATAAATATTTATTCAAAAAGTTAATGATAAAAATAATAATATATTTATTTTAGAATAATTTAGTGATATTATTTATTTAGTAAAATAATACATATTCAATGACCAATAAAAATTGAGGAGGAATTGTGGAAAGAGTTTTATTATTCAATGAGTAATATAATTGTAAATATTACCTAAATAAATATTAAATTACTTATTAATGAAAAAAATATTAATTTTATCCATCTATTTTAATCATTTAAAGTAAATAATAATATTATTAAACTTTTCAATAGACTTGGGGTTCTGAAGGGATTTTGAAAATAATAAGTGCAATGGGGATGTAAGAATTTTACAACCCATGTTTTAATTAAAATCTATTTTTTTATTTTCCAGTGGGTAAGAGTCACATTTTATCATTATGCATAATGTGTTCTAGGGAGTATTATCTCACGGATTGGAGAATATTCCCCACAAACACTCTAAAGAATTCAATTCAGTTATCCTCCTCTATAATAATTAATTGATGTTCTACTAAAGAATTCATTTTTGATCATGTTAGTCCAATAAAAATATTATATTCATCTAACCTCACACTAAAAAAATTATACAGTGATGGTATGACATAAAAAATTAATCTCTAGATGACTACTAGAGGGAATATAACCAAGATTTCAATGATGAAATAATTGTATAAATAGAGTGGTTTCATATTTCCTAAACAATCATAAAAGAATTAAATGTAATTAAATTCTTGAACAAGTGAAAGTAGTTATAAATTTCATCATAAATTATCGCGTCTTCTTGGATCTTTGGTTTTTTCATAAATTATTATTGGTATTAATTCCAATGGTATTTACGAAATATTTTCCTATAAATAGAGAATCATTCATTTTTGCGAAAAAAATATATTTTTCATTCTACTTCCAAACATTCCACTATGTTTTGAACATTAAACTAGTATATAAGGTTCATAACTAAATTTTTAATTATTTTTTATTCATTGATTGATTATATATAAAGTTGTTAATTTATGATTTTATTACAGGCATTAATTAAATATAAATTTTTAAATAAATGTTTAAAAAAATTAATCTTCTCCATTCATATTATATATTTATGTTAAAGTAATTCAGAATAGATAAATAATGTTCCATTGTAAAATTCGGTTTTTCCAAGGATCTTATTGGGTAGAGAGGGATACATGGAATATGACTGATTGTAACAGTTGTGTAGTAAATTTAAATTCCCCATTAAATTTAATAGGATGAAAAGTGAAATGAGTTATAATAAATTTTTTAGTATTTATTACACCAAATTTTTTGAAAGGTTTTCACAGAAAATAATCTATTGGACTCCATTACGTGTAGATGATATACGCACTTTTTCATCCATATTTCTTAGTGGAAATAGTTTCCCTAACCATGAAAAGGAATATATGTCCAAAATCATGAGAGACTGATATGTTTATTTATTAATTAGATATATGAATTAAATCTATTATACATGCCATGTGACTATTTATTCACCACATATGAAGAGAAAACTGAGACGGTAATTAGGTTATTGAAGAAAAAATTCATATAGAGATCACAATATGTATGTCAATGGAACTGGTTGTGTATCCTAGAGGAGATACAAACAGATTCTGTCGATGTTTATCCATGATGCACATCATGTGATGACCATGCAAATCGTATCGTTAGTACAGGCAATGTAGTATCCCAATAAATAAATCAATCAAATTAATTAATGAATGACTAATGAGAGAATGAAAAATACAATTACACAATTGGTATAAGAGGTTTTTCACATCTAATATATTTTTAAGAATTAATAAATTCACAATAAATTGCATATATTTAATTAAATTTATTTCTAAAGTATCTTTTTCCATTATTTATTTTTGATGGGTGACTCCAAGAGTAATTATATTGGCATTATAATATAGGTAATTAATTAATTAATATATTAATTTATTTATTTATTTCACGAACATTTATCAAAATAATAAAAAATGAATTGATGAAATTGCTACTTAGTGTTTCATAGTGTATTAATTTATTGTATAATAAAAAATATAAACATAGAGCTTCATATATATATATAATTGGTTATTAATTTTTTTCTTATTTAATTGTGTAAGTAATAATTAAATAAAAAAAATTCCTTATGAGTTATTCCAGTCCATTAATTATGTTTCGTCATGGGTGCTAATTGTTTTTTATATGAAAACTACCTTGACCAAAACATTTCTTCTCATATCATATGTGAAAGTAAATTTGTGAAATATATGTATATACTTGATGAATTATGGTATTTCATGTATAGAGTAGTGTTGAAACCAATCTGGGAGGTATACATAATCATAGGGAGAATGTTACAAGATTGACAATTCAGGGATTAAGGGGTTTGTTCCAACCAATCAATGGATGGTTTATTATTAAGTAGATTATAAAACCATTGGATATGTTCTGGGTAATTCCGATCAATTAACTGTATCTATTTAAAATTCATGGTTAATTGAAAAAATATATTTAAATAATTATATTAATTAATTAACAAAGAATTCCAGATGGAATTAAAAGTGATGATATATTATTTGTAAAATGATACAACAAGAGATTTAAGTACATATTACTTTGAAATAATCAAAATATAATATACTTTTTCACACATAATATAAATAAAAATTAATAAAAACAAAACAACATATATTTTTAAGCAAATATATTAACCTCAAAACATAGATGTAAAATTATCTAGTGTTAATTAGACCAATAATATTAGAAAAATTAAAAAAAATAAAGTAAGATAAAATGGCATCTATATGTGGATGTATTCCATATTAATCCAATTTTAATATTCTATTAATCAATATAGATTCTCTCAAGACTTCCCTAAGACATTCCCAAGATGAATTTTACTAGTTACGATTTGAGTGGAATAGTATATGGGAATCATCCAGGCTTGTGTATATTTCGACAAGATCCATTCGTGTTGAACTGTCCCCAGAATCAGAAAACAAAATTTATCTAATACTATTAATTTGTGACCATAATGGTATATGTATATATAGATTATAAATATATCAAAGTATATTAAAATATTTATCTTTTTTACATACTGTTTTAATGATTATTATTTTAAAATGATCATTTTTTCTCAATTAAATTTATAACTATAAAATGTACCTTTCATAAATCTGGATTTTACCTAAATGAATAAATATTTTTATGATTAAATAACAACAATATATAGGGATTTCATGACTAAGAATTTATGACTAGAATAATTAGTTATTTATCTGAAGAAATAATTATTAACATAGTATAAGTTGATTACCTATAAAAATAGCATTTCTCCCAATAATATTTTTTTAATAAAAGAAATAATTTAAATAATTACATGGTAAATTTAAAAAAACAATCATTTTTTCGATTTATCAAAGAAATCTTATCGTAAGAATAAATTTTGTGTTTTTTAGAAAAAATATGTTTTTATTTGAATAGTAAAAAATTTATTTTTCTAAAAATTAAATCATTAATAATATAAATAATAAAAAAAAATTTAATAATAACTTTTCGTTAATAATATATATTATTAATTAATATAAATTATTTTAAAATATAATTTTGAATATATGAAACATAAGTCTAACATTTTTTAAACATAAGTATTATTTCACACTAAAAACGATTTTTATTTGATTTTATTAGAAATTAGATTCTTCCACTATTAGATATTAAATATAATAAATTTTATTTCCAATATACTTTCCACATTTCAATATTATTTAACATTTTAATTTTAATTTCTGGTGTAAGTGTAACATTAGTAAATCTAATGTTAAATACAGTGATAATAGTGGAAAATAATTTTGAAATGAATTATTTTATGAAATTCATGGTATTTTTATCGAATAAATTAATTTAATAAAATTTAAATTATTAATATATATGATGTTTAAAACTATATATAATTATAATATAATTAATTTAATCAGTAATCAATATAATTTTGGTTATAAACAAATAATTATTAAATGAATATTTCCTTCAAAAACTATATTTTAAAAATTATATATCATAACCTAAAATGTGATTTAACAATATTTATAACATCATTAAATTTCTACTAATATAATATAATCCTTTATATAAATTTATATGAAAATCCATTGATGATCATTCCCGATCCCCACAGACAAGAAACCGGTGCCTTATGGTCAAAAAATAGTATTTGGGAATTATTTTCCAAAACAAATGAAATCATAACACAAAGTGAATGGGGAAAAGAAAAAAATAAATCAATAAAAACAAAAATTCATAAATAGATATGATATATAGATGTCCATGATTCGAAATTAAAAAATATATAATGACCAAGATTCATTACCTTGTGGTCCATGACCACCCATCATGTCCCAAGTCACCATACCTTGGACACTTATGAATGAACCCCCTAAAGGATGATAAATAGAACATGTGTACCTAATATAGAAACATGTTGTCTAAAACTATATTTATTATATTCTATTTATATGAAATATGATCCTAGTTGGATCTCATCCAAGAATTGATGTAGTTTATCTACCCAAAAAATCATTTACACTTGTTTTGAAAAGTTAAAGGTAAAAATAATAATTTTTATTTACAAAAAAATAATGTAATGAATGCCGCATTTGAAAAAAATAGTATACCCCTATTGTTAGGATATATAAAATACTGATTTTAATCCCTTAATTTTACTATTTCATAAAACATATTCAAATCTCAAGTGGATAAAATATGAAAACAAATTTATAATAAAATACCATTTTCAAAAAATCATTGAGAACCATTTCAAATATCATTCTATATAATTAATAAGGATGGTATGCACTTGTATAATGTATCATTAAACACTAAAACCTAATAGTTGAAGATATATCAATAAATAATTCAACATATACCCATAAAATTGATATAATAAATGAAATTAAAACATGGAAACTAATGTACTAGGTAATGATTAAATCATCAGAGTCATATAAAATTTATTTTTGTCAAGCGTTGATTTCATATATTTGGGGTAGGTTATATATATTTTAATGAGACAAATGAAGATACAAAAAATAATCCATGAATTAATTTGTGAAAATTAAACATCTACCAAGTACAAAATTATATTTTGTCGATGTTAACATGTCCCATTTGAGAATGAACCATTCCAAATTACATATTCCTTAGATTGATTCTAGTCAATGTTTGTGTCTTCCAATTAATATAATAAATATTTGGTCTATAATCTAGAAACCAATGTTTTCCATGACATAAGAAATATGTTAGTGAGATAATTAACCACATGAATCAAAATGTGAATACACAAGGACACTGAAATGAACAATAAAAATTTAATTGAACACAAGGTCCACATCTCACCATCACCCCCATTCTCACCAAAAATTGTAAAAACACTATTTTATCTCTCATCTTCACAGGCACCAAGCACAATCTATCAATGATTAACGTACCTACAAAGTTCATATTTTTTTCACAGTAAGTGCATTTACATCCTAATGTTCTAAATGGGTCATCTATGAAATAAAAATTTATAATAAAAACCATTATAAATTAAATTAAAAAAACATTAAAAAATCTATTTAAAATTTTATATTTAAACATTTTCTATTTGAAAGAAAATTATGTCCCAAATGGTCCTTTACAAAAATAACATGAGAAATCTAATCAAACCATATAATATTATGAAATTTCATTTAAATCAACATTAAAAAATCATTTCTTTTTATTATTTAAATAAATCTGACAATAAATTCTTTTAAAACCTCATATTTTATATATTTACAACTAACACAATGAATCTACAAATTTTTATTAAAATAATGCTTTATATTTCATTAAAATTCCATAATGACTGAAAATAAAAAAATTCTCATTTAAAAATAATGGATAAATTATTTAGAAGGAACTATTTAAAAGAACTACCACTTTAAAAAATGATAATTTATTATTCCCAAATAATAAAACATGATTTAAATTTATTAATTGGAAAAATTATGAATATAAGTATCAGTCTGAATGGCCCAAAGACCTTTATATTTATTCATTTTTGATAACCCCCCTTTAAAGGTTTTATGGGGAACCCTTACAAGGCCTGTAAGCTTAGAGATTACATGGACAACAGGCTTAGGAGATTACATGACCCGAATGACTTAGGGAATTAAACCATACCATCTACAAGGAACTGACCCTCCCCAGCATTTGCATCATGATAGTAGCTCTCCTCCTTCGCATGGTGGTCAGGCATGGCTTCACATCCAAGAATAGTCTGGTCTTGATGGCATATCCATACCCTCTCATTCTGAAAAAACTATTTGGTTCTACTCTGGCGTGTGAACTTTCTCTGAATCCACTTATAGGGCTGCTCTTTTTCTATAGAGTATGTATGGGAAAACTACACTGATCATGTGGCCTGATGGCCATTGAGGTGTCTTGAAGGCCTTAAAGGTGTCTTAAATCCTTACTAACCTGAAGTCATGGGTGGACCTAAGGCCTTAAGGACCCCAATCCCATATCGGTGGCCCAAGGTGAATGTTTTGGTTGATACTGTACTGAACAATACTAACAACTGTAAATGCTACAGTACCATGTATAGTAACTCCACAGTCCTACTACAGTGCCTACTATAGGACTGCTATAGTGACTATTATAGTACTTCTACATTGCTCTCTACAGCACTGTTATAGTGCCAGAATTATTCCTCTTCCTGGTTTCATACCCGGGTCTCATAGATGCACTTATGGAGTCCCCACCGACTAGGTTGATGCTCATGTTAAATTTAAATATCATATTATCCAAAATAAGATTAAAATTCATAGAAACATATACATCTAATATCTAAAATCAAACTACAAAAATTTGATTTGTGTCAACTCTAGTGGTGAATATCAAATTTGGAATGATATATCTTGAGAGAAATGAGAAGATATCCTATGATAATAAATTCACATCAACCATGTTAGAACCAACCAATCCAAAATTTGAAATTTAAGGAAAATACATTTCATACATATCTATTGAATCTAAATAGAATCATATTCATTATAGAAAACAAAAAAATGATACCAGGACCATAGTGGGTAAGTGTATTTAGAAACTGGGAATGATAATAAAATGGTTCATAGGACATCTACATTGTTTCCTACTAATTCCTTTAAATCTATAGCCCCTTCAGACACATCTTTCTTAAGAAACATTTTCATATTTTGGTGAAAACATACATATGAAAGGGTGAGATTAGATTCCCAATATAGGTAAAAAAGATAGATATCAGTCATATCATAATCATATTACATATGAACATAAACATAACTCTTGAAAATTAAATCTAGATATCAAATATCATAATATCTGGATATCATTTCATGGATAAAAAATAGAATATCATCAAGGAACATATTCCCAGATAGCACAATATAAGACATGAAATTTGTGGCATACACATATGAATATAAAATAACTTCCATATTTTTCAAGGTTTGTTTTCAATACCTTCATTGCGGACAAAATTCTTTACATAATTGTGTTCACTCATCAGTCCATCCTTTATTACTGAATTATGATTACTTCACATTCTCACCCATTATTACGAAACAACAATCCATTCCCATTCCATTCCTATATATGTCCTGAGATATAAATCTTTACTCGGTGTATTTGAAGGAAATTTTGTTCCAATTCATTACATTTTTAAAACCATAGAAATTTCTTCTACAATTAGAAAATCATTATTTATATAATAAGCAATGAAAATAAATGAGTTTCTTAAACAACATTCAATCCCAACAAAACCTCGAGAAAAGAAATGGGTTTCTTCGTTATCGCACATTCATAAAAATAGACAATCCATAATTATAATACGGAGATTGACATTGAAAAAAATTCCCATTATAAAATAAGTAACCTTTAAAAATGTCATCAATGATTGAAAATATTTTTGAGAGATAACTTTAAATATTTCCTGATGAAAATATCATTTCTACATTGAAACCATTTCTTTTTCCTAAAATACAGTATAATTTTAAAGTAAAATTTTTATTGAAAATAATCAATTAAAACTATAAGGGATTATTAAACATATTACGGTTTCTTGGAAGTGTAAAAATTTATTCATTATATACTATTTTAAAAACAGTCTCATTATACATTTTCAAGATAATCCAAAAACTACCTCATTAGGAAAAATAAAAAACTCATTTATAACAATTTTGTAAAAATTTACAAATGGGTAAAAATGAATTAAAATTTTAAAATAGAATTTTAAAAATATTTTACAAAATATTTTTACGAGATACGGACATGGAAGATAAATATAACCTACTAAATACATACATATAAAAAATATTTGATAATAATGAGATTTTGTAATAAAAAATTACATTAGGTATGATTTCCTTTATAAGTATCCTAAATTCCTATATAATGTATTAAATTATGTTATTAACTCAATAAAAATCATATTCATATTTATGATATCATATATGACCATATTATCACCTGTTTGTTAATAATATTTCATTTTTACACTTCTTTCAGGTGATAACTTCTGCATTTTTATATGCATGTTTTGATATATAAGTCCCAATTCCTACGAATAAGATATAATAAATATTTTCATGACATATATAAAGGTATTATGTTAAATATTTATTCTTTATAAACATTTATATAATCATTTTTAATGGTTATCATGTAAAATTACTCACATCACATTATGGAGACATTAGGACATACATACGAATGATGGAAGATATCATTCTATTAATGGTGGAATGATATGTAAGATAATGGTGTATATATTATTCCATAATAAATATCATTTTATAATAATAATATATAGTTATTTTTTCCATCATTACACACATCCATGTAAATTGGTGATAAAAAAATATATCATACCTCATTGTGGAGATGGTAGGTCATACGTATTCATCCATAGTGATTTCATTTTTCATCGTATGAATAAGGGTGGAATATATTTTTCCATAATAATAATAACATCTCAAAATACAGTTTATACTAGAGATATTACATTATAATGTATACAACACATGGTGTGGATTTATTAGAATAAATACACTTGAGAGAGTCGGTAAATTAGATTATCTCTTATTTGGAAAGCTCCCTCTAGAAGCCCAATTTGGGAAAATAGAGTTAATCTATTTATAAGAGCATCAAATATAGAATGTGTCTATAAAATAGGAAAATAGAAATGGTCAAAGTAGTGAAAATCATGATTTCTCAATGCATTATTGAGATGTTGTTGAGGGGACTCCCTTTTATAATTTCGGTGTGGTGAACTTTTGGATTTTCAAATAGATTAACTTATAGTAGATTTAAAATCATTAATAATACATAAAAATTCCTCATATTAAAATCAGATAAGATATAATGTTTTAATATCATACACATATATATTTTTGAGATGTTTTATTCTTTTTTTATACCATATCATTTGGATTAACAATGAGTAAACATATTTTAATTTTCACCAAGTTAACAAATTTTTCAACATTAAAATATTGAAACCAATACATATTTGATAAATTAGACCATGATTGAACAATATATAATATTTTATAAAATATTATAATTAATTTTTATTTTCGAAAACGGTTACCATTTTTAAACAATTTAATAAACATTAATTATATTAATTATCAAAATATTCAATTTTTACACTATTTATTTCTTGAGTTTTTTAAAATATTAACATAAAAATTTAAAATCATTCAAATTATCTTATTGTATCCAATATAGGAAAACTTCATTTTTAAAATTCAATTATAACATTAATTATCTAAAAAAAAACTTAATATTTTAAATAACATTTACATGGTATTTTAACAAATAAAATAATTAATAAATCATTATTGAATAAGACATTAATGTAATTATTTATTTCATAAAAATTAACAATAAATCACCATAAAAAATAAAAAGATGTTCTATTTGAAATGAATATTTATATCCCAATTTATATTATGTATTACATTATTAATAATGATATATTTTTTTTTAAATATGAATATGTCATCATTAACTTTGTTTAAATCCAATATAATAAATTTAATATTCTCACCCAAGTGGATAAAAAAATATATAATTTCAGTCTATAGATTATTTTGGTAGAATAATACTAATCCAATCAAATTATTATAGGTTTTACGGTAATTTTATAACGTTTATAATATTATTTTTATCCTTGATTACCTAATTTATATTTTCCCTTGTTAATAACAATTAGTAATTTTTCTATTAATAATTCCAAAAAAAGAAAACTATGTACATAATAAAGAACCATTGATTCCACATATGGAATAAATTTTTAAAAATTCAAAACACATAGTTTTTTGAAATTAATTTCAAATTCATCTCATTAATGGAATGAAAAATTAGTTTTAAAAGTGAAAAAATTAAAAAGATTGAAATTTTTTTATTTCAAAATTCATTGATATATAAATTACATTGAACTATATAGGGTTAAATAATAAAAAAAATTATCTATTTATAATTTAAAATTAATTTATAACATATTTTACCACTATAAATTGTTGAGACGAAACGGATCTTTCCAATTGAAATGCACTATTTTATAATTATTCATCAAAATTATCAAATCTTCAAATTGTAATAAACAAAATTCAAGAAAAGTAATTCTAATATTCAAAATTGAAAATTTGGTTTTTTCATATAATAACAATAAAAGTTTCAACCTTTTCTTTTAAAATGGGTTCTCCATTAAAAGCTTGTAAAATTACACTTTTGATAAATATATATTATAATTCATAGAAGTGAGTTTGTTCTTATAATATATCTATAAAATATAAATGATGAATATAAAAAATATTTAATGGAATATATTCCATTTTAATTTTCTTAATATAATTCATTAATTTTAATTAATTTAATTTATTAAGAAAAAATTGTAATGAGAGAATACAAATAGAAATATTTCTTTCACATTAAATTGATTTATATTTTAATTTTTAATGAATTAGTGACCAATGAGTAGACCATATACTTTTAGAAGTTATTTATTGTTATTTATTCATTATAATTTAAATTATAGGTTATATATTTCTTTTTATACTAATATAATCCCTCAGTTTCATTAAAACTCATAGTTATGTGAAATGCAAGATATTTAAGAGTGAATATTAATTAAAAAGAAATAATTATAAAAATATTTGTGTTTCACATTATACACCCTTAAAATAAAGTTATCTATTGAAATTTATCACCTAAATACCAACAGATGATGATATCTCTACCTCATAAAATTCTCAATTACCCATGTAGCTTTAACAAATTGGTGTTTTCTCCATTGAAAATTCATGAAATTAGTGGTTTTGGTTTGTATAACATTTTTACTATAATCTAAAAACTATATCATATGTTCTTCATAAGAATTATCTGGATCCAATGGTGTGCATTCTTAGTTTAGAATAAGTGATGGATCATGTTTTTACATTTTCATGAGAAATATAAAGAACTCATCAAGTATTTGAGAGAGATTCTGTGGAAGCACCATTGTATATGTTGGATTCCCAACATGATCAAGAAATTCCAAATGAATGATATTATTAATGATAACATTTCCTTTTTTTCCAAATTACATTACTCTTTTCCTGGTTGAAACTCTTTGATATACACTATCAACCACTTCAATGTTTAGGTATTCTCATCGAAGGTCATCATACATTTTGTTTCAACTATGAGATAATCATTTATATAGTTAAATATATCTAACCTCCTCTTCAATTTCCACAACATGAATATGTCCCAATAGATTTCATTCTATGACATCATCCCTATAGGGTCGATTTATTCACTTAATACAAGAGCGGGATTCATAGGTATCCATTTAAATAATGGAGTTGAAGATGTTGTTGTATGAAAATTCTACCAAAGGTAGGTGTTGACGAAAAACACCATTTAAATACATTTAGAAAGCACTCCACATGTCTCCTAGTGTATGAATTTTCGACAATGACTAACCATTAGTCTGAGGATCATAAGAAGTGATAAAACATTAATCTATATCATGTTCCTACAAAAGACCTCTACAAAATATTGAGTTAAACCCCGAATCCCATTCATGTACAATGGAATGTGGTAAATGACATAATGTTACCAAATCCTTTTTATATAACCAAGAAAGATGGTCAATATTGAAATATTCATTAATAGAAATGATGTTTACTGAAATTGTAAGGAGAACAACAATAACCATTATAGAATTAAGGCTTTTACATATTTTGGGAATTCTAAGGATAATGTCCATGGTTTTGTTTTCCCATTTACATTTTGGTGTAGGTAATGGTTGTAATATCCACATAGACTTCTATCTCTCATCCCAAACATGATAACTAACCAATTACTAAGAATCATATTCTACAATATCATTCTTATTTCCATCCCCCTAGAAAACATTGTCATGTCTCTAACATCCTTATACTTTAATAATAAAAATATAATGATGAACTAAGTGACTTATCCATCATATCTTTATCTAATTCTAGTATGAGTGGAATGTACACATGGTTTATATACCATATTATTACATCAATATCTACATTTAACATAGGATCACTTCTAACATCCTTTTTCCACTAAAAATATTTTTTCGATGCCCCCTTAAAATAAATTTTATATATGGTTGGAGATTCATCTCAAAAATATTAGATTTATAACTTTATTTTAAGATTAATAGATCTATCATTTGAAAATGAGTAAATATTGGAAATTTTTGGTTCCTCACTATAGATAGGCTAGTATGGTGCTTCTGACTCAATTAATTGGCCACTTTGTTTTCCTTCATAGTTAGTAATGTATTGAGTAGTCTCAATCATTAGTTAATTACGACCATATTCATTGGAACATATTTAACTCCATTAGTGTTAAAATATACTTCTATCATTTATGATCAATATATATGTCACACCTTTCTCCATAAAGGTAATGACTCTATATCATTAATGAAACGATTAATGTATAAAATTAAAAATCATGAGATCTATTATTTTTCTCATAAATTCTCAATTACCATGAGGTATAAGTTATCACCATCTCATGTTTCTTGATAACACTTCCTAGAAATGTCTTGGATATGTCTCAATAGATCATAAACGCAAAGGACCCATATGGGATATGCCTAATACTAATAGAGGGGTGGGTGAATCAAGGTTGGGGACTTTTAAACCAATTTTGACATTTTTTCCATGTACCTCTTGATATGTAATTATATTTATTATCTTATTCTCATTTCCATGTCGCATGCAATAATATGACAGGAATAAAAATATTCAGATGATCTTTCAACAAGGTTCACCTCTCCATAAGAGTAGCAGCATCCATTCCATGCATGGGTATGACCAGTAACAGACTCTCCACTATAATGTAGTACATGTTATAGTAGTTTTATTAACAAATAAATCCTTTAGTTAGTGTGATTCCCTACACATTGGAGGTTGTGCGAAACAATTCACTTCCCTAAAATGGTTCATTACCTAGTCCAACTTTCAACTCCTTGTTGGTTTCTTATATTTAGTCAGAAGACATTTTTTCCCTATTGAATAGGGTTTGCAACACCAATAGAGCATTCCACCTATAGAAGGATATTGGATTCAACACTATTATTTTATTCTCCACTCATAACTTTTAACATTATTAGAAATATACAAATATCCCTCTACTTATTTTCCAATAGCTAACCTGATAGATACATAGCCTTTTTCTCCTTCTTAATCTGTTAAAGAAAAACAGTAATGAAAAGTATTTTCCTTCATGGTTGAATCAAAAACTCCCTTTAGTATGGTAAAAATAGTGAGGACCATAACAAAAATGCATCATCAATGATATTTTGATTTTCTCCACTTTTCGGTACTATCTTACATCTTATAGTGCAAGTTCTTCTTGAAAAACATCTTCCCCCACAGACTGTCTCTACACATCGTACAATACCTGCTCCACGTACCATGCCCACTCCGCATACCGTTCCTTCCCCATATACCTTGATTGCTCTTTGTACAATTCCTACTCTGCAGATTGCTTCTTCCTTCACAGACTATCACTGAATACTACCTACACTCATCAATAATGTGTACCACATCTTCTTCTGGATAATTTTTTCTTTTGTGTGCGGCATCTTATTTCGTGTATTGTTTTTCTTTTCTACGTACAACTTAATATTTTTCCAATATAATTCCTTCATCTTAGGACCATTTCTTCTTCCACATAACACATCATCCTATGTGGAATCTTATCCATGAACTACTACTCATCATGTAATTCTCCATCGCGTACTCTTTCGGACAAAGCCAAATACCGCCATCAGTGATGATCATTACTATTTTAATTTTCTATTCATAATGATTGGATTATCACTCCAAATATAGGAAATTTAAATTGAAAATTAACCTAATATGTTTTACCAAAATTTTCAATGTGGGACAATATTCACCAAATACAATTCTCATTTCACGTACTGTGAGCCTCCCATGTACAGATCACCATCTCCATTCTGCAAATAATGAGACTTTCATGTACCATTGACTTTCTACATACTATAATCCTTTTACAATAAAATTTCCTTCAATTGTCTATGTACCTCCAATGCATTCCACAAACGACCTTTCATCGTCTATGAACTACAAGCCTTCATCGTGAACCATCTTCAGTACCACGATACATTCCACAAACCATCCTGCATGCCTTTCCCAATACCTGACACATGGCCAAAAAATTTCTAAGACATCATAAATAGTCCATGTTCCATGGTACGTAGTTTACTTCCTTTTAGAATTTCCTTCACCATTCTTCAAACTATTCACTTCGATGAGGAAATCCACCCATTTACAAAAACAAATTCTTTATTTCGTGCCAAAATTTTTGGAAAACAAATCGGAAATGATGCCATGTTAAGTATATGCTTCGGATTGAACACCCATATTTCATTACTGTCATATTTCTTCTTCAAAAATAATATGATTTCATAAAAAACCTTTTCTTTCCGGATATATTGCCTTTAATCGATCACATTTAGCATCATCAAATTTGGAAAGGAAATTATTTCAACATCCATGACTTCAAGAAACCTCAATCTTTCAAATCAAAACTTAATATTATTGGAATATCCTTTTCTCCCACATTCCACCATAAAAATTGCAGAAAATTTTCCCCAAACAACTTATAATATTTGTGTAATATAAATCAGAAAAACATCATCTGAATTACTTCATGCAACTCAGAGTCAAGGGTTATTCAGTATCTTCCATGGTTTTCTTGAAAAAATGAAAAATTTTGTAACCTAATATACTTCTTCTAATCGTTTTGGAATACAAATTCAAATTAACTATTCATCCTCAAATGAATGAATTTTCATTTTTGTAAACACTATGTCACCATAGACACCTGTTCTTTGAACATAAGATCAGTAAACAACCTGGTGAATATCCCATGTGTGGAATCAATATTTATAAATCTATAACAAATATCTACATAAAATTTCATCAACAAATATATATCAATATAGAAGATCCTTCATCATTTTTATCATTATAAAAAAAATGTATAAAAAAATAAAAATCATACACAATAGTGGCCCCAACAATCTCCCCCATTGTATTTTATGGAAATACTTCAAAGTCATTTCTCAAATGAAAGTTTCAATATCCAAATTAGAATCTTCTCTTCTCCATTCACATCATTCTCTCACCAAAACATTCATTTCACTGAATTCTAATGAACTATTTATCCTTGAATAAATGAAAATTCATTGTGGTAAACATTTTTTCACATTTGACAAATGTTCATTGACCATAAGATCAGTAAAAGAATGAAGAATTTTCCAAGCGTGGTATCCAATGCTAAGAATCTACATAAATTCTCAAGGAATCATCACATCGACCAACATCCATCAACACAAGAGTTTATTCTTCATTTTTACCATTATAGAAAACTATTGCAAACAAATATAACTCATTCACAAAATTGGTCCTAACAATATCCCCTTTTTATTTTTTGGAAATACATCAATGTTCTTTCACATTTAATGTGTCAATATGAAAATGTGAATCTTTTCTCTCCCATTAACTTACTTTTCTTCCCAAAACAGTCATTTAACTTCTATCCCCATTATTTCCAAGAAATAAAATGTTTATGGTATAGAGTGTATCAGTTCGTACTTATGCAATGTTCCATTAATAATTTCACTCTATGTCTACTTGTGCAATGCTCGGTGTAGAGAACAATTGGATTTGATTTAGAAAACAAGGTTTTCCATAATCAACTTATTAAGAATCCGCATGAGTTGAGAACTCTTATACATGAAATTAATGGATTTCCACTTTCATTATTGGATGTGGATAAAAAAATAAGTTATGATTCCTTCAAGAAATTATTATCCAAAAACTCTTGCACTGACTTTAATAAATGGATAAAAACATTCTAGTGTAATAGGTAGGATATGTGACATTGGGACACTTCCATTAATCTAATTCCACTACTTAATTCAGTTAATACGACTTTATAAAATGATAATTATTTTGAGTAACCAAGGATGATATATTGAGATATAACGTACCTTTCCCAATGACATGATCATATAATAATCTTCAAGGTATTTTAATTTGATACCAACTGACGTTGATACTAATTTAAATAATAACTCTGGACACATCATCATTTCTCTCCACCACATAGGGAGAAGATCTCATTGTTGTTTCTTAGTTTCTCCTCATGATAAATTGCTTCACCTTTCATTACTTGTATTACCCTATCAAATAAAATAGAAAAAACAATTAAGGGAATACAGTGGAAACAACTTTCTTCATCAATGTGAGCAAAAAGGTTGAGATGACTTCTCCACCAAGAAGCTCTATTTTCTCTACTCATCACACATTCATATTTGGTCATCAATTCTAATACTTGTTGTGTGGATATTATCAATTATTCTATTTCATTATTTGGGAGCCTTATTTATTCAATAGATTTCAATGCACCATAATCTTCGGGTGTAATTTCTATCTGCTTAAGAAATACTTATTGAGGCGCAATACATGCAACTCAATTTTTAAAAGTGTTACGAGACATATTTCTCATCACATATAGAAATTCATTATCATCATGTGAAATCGTCTATTTGATTATTTTCTCACTATCCTTATCTTGTGAATCTTTCATTTCCCTCATGATTTTTAAATGTTCTTCCTGATAACCAAAAACACAATAGAGATTGAGGCATCATGATTATATCTTCCAAAAGAATTCTTGTGAGTGAAATCCTTATTAGTAGTTCTTTTGGATGAACTAACCTTCACCTTCAAAGAATTATAATCCATGGTCTTATCACTTTTACTTCCGAGAATATTCATGGGAGAATTAATTTTTACCACATTCTTCTAATTTATTCTCCTGGATACTTCTTTCTTATTAACTATATTTTGTTATCACTTTTTCTTATCATATTGGGATTCATGTTGAGATGAACATGTACAAACCTTGTTACCATATCCATTGCATACATCAAATATGTCATCATAAATTCCAAATATATTAATAGTATACAGATGCTTATGGATATGTTGATGTTTCTTCCTCCTATCTGGCTTTCTCCCCCTTGATATAAGATTTCTTTGTGCTTTTTTAATTAAGGGATTGTACCAATAATCCAATGCACAATGCTCAAATCTATTGCAGCTCCAATATTAACTAACAAACCTTGTATTCTTGATATATTATGTATAATTTTGGTGTTCCCTATTCTTGTTTTCATGTTCTATTTATGGGAATCATCATCTATCTTCTTCTTCCTATCCACTCTATCCATGGTGGTAGGTATCTCATCACCATTCCTCATCCATAATTTTTTAGAATATTTCATCAACCATGCACTTTTTTAAGAATAAAATTTATAAACAATAGTACAAGATGGTATTTATGGTACTTTTTTATATTATAGCTACTTGTGAAAAATCATTGAGGGAATTTATGATCATATTATCACAAGTCGGAGTTCATCCACCTTTAGAATCCTCTAATGAACATTTAATTACAATAAAAACTATCACCTTCATTTTTGGGGACTCAATATATGCCTTATCAAGATTGGTACTATGAGCTTCAAATTTTAGGCACTCCATATTTATAATGATATTCTAGTATTCAATTACAATCATTTTCTCTTCAAAAGTCCTTCTTTAATCTTTCATCTTTCAATTCATGCATCATAACATTGTTTTGTATCAAAGAGTAATTTTCCTTGATCTTCATGGAATATTCTTCTATGTATAAACCATTTAATTTAGTGCACTACTTTATATTATCATCATGTTCACAGATATTTTCTTCTAGAGTCTTATGGACTCCCTCTTTCTCTTTAACATCTTTGATCTATTTTGAGGAACTCATTTCATGTAACCTCTTTATTGATTCAATTCCTCCAACCTGTCTTGAGAGATATAAATATTCAAAAATTTATGACTATAAGAAATTATCCAAAACATCATTTTCTTCTTCCTTCTGGGTGATATCTTCTTATTTTCATTGAAATACTCCAATAAAACGGAGGAACATTCCTCAATAATATTATGTAGAATCATTCTTAATCTATCAATGGTTAATTCTTGAGAGGATGTAGATTGGTTATCACCACTTATTTTAGCATTTTCATCACAACTACCATTACCAAATTTACTAAAACATACCTCATGATCACTTGTGGAAGGAATGTTGTACATGTTATTTGTGGAAACTTGTGAAACCTTTTCATTAAATTCCAATCCTGGCGTGTTTTCTTTACCATCAATGTATGGAGAACCAAATACTTCAACCTCATTTGATATGAGGTACTTCTATTTCATATTTATATTATTCTAAAATTTCTTGTTCATCATTGTCATTGTAGAAATGGTCTTAGGCTTAGAGACAACTTAATATTCAGTAAAACTGCACTTCCCTGATTAATTAGGAAAGAATATCAACACATTAAATGTGAATAACTTCACTTTAGAGGATCCAATAGAGGTGATCCTCTCTATATTACCAATTGAGAATACCAATATGGGATATTCCTAACACTAAGAGGGGGTGAATTAGTGTCAGGGACTTTTTAATATAATTTAAATTTTTATACAAGTACATCATGAATGGTTAGGATCATGATTCTCTTATTCCCTCTTCCCTTATCACATAAAATAATATGAAAGAAATAATAATATAAACATGATTCTTTTACAGGGTTAGCCACTCAATAAGCTCTTTTATATCCTTTCCATGCATTGATATGACTATTACATGGATTCTAATCTTTAATGTAGTAACTGTTATAGTTGTTTGACATGAAATAAATCCTATAATCAACGTGAGTCCCAATACTTTGAAGGGGGTGGGAAACAATCTGCTTCCCACATTTGGTAATGACATAGTCCAACATGATTCTCTTAACTAGTTGTTTATACTTCCTATGATGACAATATTCTCACTATCAGAAAGGGTTTGAAACACCGGTAGAGTATTCCATCTGTTGAGACTGGTGGGATGTCACACTATTTCTTGATCCTATAATTTTCATTTGTCAATTGAAAGGTGCATGCAAGTAACCCTCTTTTTATTTATCAGTAGAAACCCTGAAATCTACACTATATTATTCTCCTTCTTCTTAAGAGAAAAAACAACTACACAGAATCATCCTCTACTTCTTAATAGAATCACAAACTCCATTTTTTATTGTCAAAAATGAAGACTATCTCAGCTTATCATCATAAAATATAATAGGAATGTTTTTTCTTATAAGAACTATCTTACACCAAGAACTCTGAATTATTTGTGAAGAACCACTTCCATCGTAGACTATCTCTACTATGTGAACCATTCCTACTCCACATACAATGCATACTCCTTTTATCATGCATGCCCCATGTATACGGTTTGATCTATGTACTGTTCAATTTCAACATGCAACACCTGCTCCATATACCATGACTACTCTGCGTACCACCAGACCCACGTACCAATTCTTCCATTGTCGATTTCTGTTGTTTTTTGAATCTATGTATTTCTTCCACATACAACTTCTGATTCTATGTCAATAGAATTCATTCTTTTGTGGACCATTTTGACTTCCACCCCAAGCATAATCTCTTCCATGGAATTATCCCCTACATAGAATTCACCCACACAAACTCTTTCTAGCATAGTTGAATTATTCCACTTGTGTGGATCCTGAATACTAAATTTTTCTGTACTTATGTATGATATTATAACTCATTATGCGTATTGTTAACCTCTCACATACTGATCAATGTATCCATTCTACAAACGATGAGGCCTTCACATACTATTTTCAATTTATTTACCATAAGCCTTTCACAAACCATTTTCCTTCTATGGTCTCTGTTCCACTTATGTATTCCACAAACATCCATTCATTGTCTGGGTACTACAATACTTCGACATTAACATTGTGTGTGGATTAGATAACCGTGGAATGTAATTCAAAAAACATCGATAATATTCATTAATATGAAGACATATTCATATATGAGTTACATTTTTTGGCCTTGCCTCATGGTAATTAACTTATCTCATTGTTGTAACCATAGAAATCCTCTCTCTTGAGATTATTTGACCCGTATTATAAATTTTTTATACCAAAATTCACAATTGGATAATTTTTCATAATATTTTTCCATTATTAGACTTTTTAGAAAAAAATCCATGTGATCTTCATGTTCTACCTTTCTCTTAGAATATAACAATATGTTATATATAAAGAATACCACACACTAATCAATATGGTCTCTAATTTCTCTATTCATTACACACATGGAGATATCATGTTTATTAGTAATACCAAAATTCATCACTAATAACTCATAGTGTCCAAAGCTTGTATGGAATGTCGTATTTGGTATATCCTTTTTTGGGCCCTTAATTGGTGATATCCAGAACATAGATCAATCCTGGAAAATTATTTTCCTTCTCATAGTTGGTTGAATAATTCATCAAGAGAGAGGAGACGATATTTGTTATTGATAGTGATTTTCTAATGTCCTCAATAGAAATTAATGAGTCCCATTGATCGATATTTCTACTTATACAATTGAACAGGTTCATCCCAAGGTGACGTACTAGGGAGTATGAATCCAGATTCATGATTCCCTTAGAGTTTTTTCTTTAATTATTGAAACTCAATTGGGTATATTAAATAAAGATTAATTGAAATAGGTGTACCAACCTGTATGAGTTCTACTTTAAAATCAACAAAAAAGTAGTGGAAGACCTAAATTTCATTTCTAAAGGAAATAAATAAACTCCCGTACAATATGAAAATGATTAAAGGGTAGTTTCTCTCCAACCATCTGAGATAGATGACTATCACTTTTTGGAATCAAGACTGATAAGATGGAATAAATTTCCATTTCAAATTCATATTCATCCTTGCATTGGTTTTTGATCATAGATTCCATTGGAAATTGAATTGTGGATGTCACATCCTTGCATATTGATATATTCTATATATAGAGATATACAATACATGCCAATAATCGCATCAAATTCAATTATAGATAGGATTAATTGGTTTATAGGAAGAAGATCTTTACAATAATAAACCATAGAAGAATTATAAACTTGTGAAATGAACATTGTGCCATTAGTATTTTTCACAGTTAACTCATCATAAAATTGTTTAATTAATAACAGAATTACCTTATAAAATTAATTAGAAATAAAATATTTTGTGGATCTAGAATAAAATAAATAATTTCTACATTAGAGTGAATGGAAAGTGTACCTTTTACCATATCATTTTTGTACTTTACGTTGCTAACAGTGATCACATTTTATTTTCCTATTTTAGCGGAAATATGAATTTGGTGACATGGATCATAATCAATTACCCATATATTAGAGGATTGGTTATAATAGTTCTTAAATTCCATATAATTTTATAATTGAAGAGGGATAGTTGAAGTCTATATAGAATTTTCTCTATTGGCATCGTTATATATCTTTTTCCCATCATTTTAGGATCCAAATTCATGATGACATTCCATCCAATGCTTAATACATTTATTATCCCCTTTACGAACGTTTCCTCCATGTTTTATTCTGTAGATTGAACATAATGTAATAGTTTTCTTTTTCAATTTGGTTTTTATATTCTCCCTCTAATTCCATTTTACTCTACTTTTCAAACTCTAAAGAATGATTAGTGGCACATATCTCCATCTCAACTATGAGAGAACATAGAAATATTTCCTCATAGAAATTGATGTCCCTTTATTCTAATTCCATTCAGATACTGGGTTTTAATACACGGAAGAACCACTAAAATGTACTCCTTGGTTGGGTGATAATTACAGAATTGAACCATTATAGTATTGAAAATTTTTTCTTCTAGTTAAAAAGATATTCATCAACCTTTTTCTTATTATAAAAGAAATACTTCTCTATTTACATTTGATGAATAATAATATTGTACTTATTTAGTTATATATAAATTAACTCATCCCATTACATGGAATAAATTTCATCTTATTTCCTCATATTCATAATGATATTCTAAAATTGATCTACTAAACCTTCCAAATGATAGACTTCCAATATGAATATATCATGGTCAAAACATTGGATAACTGAAAATATAATTTCAGTGGTACCGATACACTATTTATCCACTAGTGGATTAGATGACCCCCTAAATGAAGGTGGACACATCATTATGAAGGCTCAATAGAATGTTGTTCCCTGTTTTTCTCATTTCGTAGTCCTACATAATTCATATCTTGAGAACATTGTGTGATCATAAGAACACCATTTAAAATTCCCACTCCAATAACATTTTATTTCTCTTGAAGGAAATATTTTTATTCCCTTCACATTCATCATTAACGTAGTACCATCAGGTTTGATTCATTGACTTATCCAATGAATCATATTTTGGGAATCAATAATCATATTTAAAAATCAACATAATTAGGGGAAATAAACTATTAATTTAAGATACCATAGATTTTACAACCGGTTTCACATGATCATCACCAAGACTTTAGGAGTGTAACCTATACATAGACTTATCTAAAGGGTTCTTAATATGGTTTTGTGAACATATTTTGTAATGGGTAACAACACTATTTATATTATTATAACATTAAAAACCAATACATTTCACACGTTGATATTAAAATGAAATAGATGAATTTCATTAAAAATCATAACTACTCTATGCTAGGACCATATCAGTTTATTTTCATTAGAAACTAGGAATCATAATCAACTTGTTCATTAAACATTTACATTGTGTCCATCTTATTCTTTCATATATAGAATAATTTTTGACCCATCTTAATTAATACAATTCATTATATCCTATGGAAAATAAACATAAGGAAGAGTGAGCTCAAATGACCAGTAAGGGTAAATAAGTGAGATTTCAATATTACAAAAATAATAAGACATAACAACATAAACATACAATTTGAACATTAAATCTTGATATCAATGATCTTGATATCATTTTATGGGATAAATCATAGATGTTCATCAAGTAAAATTTTCTAAGAGAGAATGAAATAAGAAATGGATTTTTTTGCATACATATAAAAATATAATATAAATTCCATAATTTTCAACATTCACTTAAAAGTCCATAATAGTGGATAATGTACTTTAATCAACAGAGATACCTCCTCATTCCCACCTTGTTTTACGAACCTGGGTTAACTACCCTTTCCAGCCCTGTATTACTAAACTGATATAATTTCCTATTGTATTCTTCTCTAGGTCATGGGATATAAATGATTACCTAATTAATTAGAGAGATATATCGATACCACACTTCCCGAAATGAAAACCATAAATATGTGTTCCACAAGAACATAAATAATTTATTATATAATAACCCATTAAAATAAACGGGTTTCTTACACATCATTAAATCAAAATATAACACATAGGAATGAAATATGATACATAGTTATTATTCCATAATATACATATACCATAAAAATGATAAAAAGGGATTGTATATTTGTAAAATATTCCCATTAAAATTATTGTAACATCTATGAATGTGATCATCAATGGAAAAAAAAATTTAAAGATCACATGAAAATAATTTTTTGGTAAAATATCATTTCTACTTTGAAATATCATTCCATACATGAATAGACACATGGTTTTAATAGGAAAAAATGTTGTTTAAAAAAATGTGGTTTATAAGGTAAGATTTAATATATTACAGAATCATGGAAGCATAAAAATCCATTCATGTCATATAATATAAAAAACATTCTCCTCATACATTTTTCGGGTATGTCAAAAAGTACCTCATTGTAAAAATTACAAAAGATACTTTTCAAAACAATTAATAAAAATTAAAATATGGGTAAAAATGTCTTTAAAAATTGTAAAATAATTTTATTAATATTTTAAAACATATTTTTATTGGATATGTACATTAATGATAAATATTCCTTAGTAAATACATACATATAAACAATCTTTGATTAAAATGAGATTGTGAAATTAACACCCACCATATATATCATTTCATTCATTAGTATCAAAAACTATGATATAATGTTTCAAATAATGTTATCAAATTATTCCAAAATTATATTCATATTTATGAAATCATATTTTATAATATTATCACATGTTTGTTAATAATATTTCCTTACTACTCTTCTTTAGGGTGTTAACTACCTCAATTTTCCTAGCCATGTTTTACCATGCAAGTACCAATTCTTATTCATATGATATAGTAACATACTTTCAATTCTGATATTCCAGTAATATATACTATATATATATATATATTGATTCTAAAAAATTTAATAATCAATTTTAATTGTTATTATGGAGCATGAATTGCATTATGTCGTGGAGATGGTAGTTCGTACATATGCACGATCGACGATATGAATCCTTTAATGGGGGAATGTAATGGATGTAGATAGTGTATATATTATTAAATTATCAATATTATTTTATAATAACTATATAATGTCATAATTTCCTTTATAATACCCATTCATGAAATGTGGTGATGAAAAAAAGTTAAATCTATCGTGTGGAGAAAATATATTGTACGTACGCACGTGTGATGATTTCATTTTTAATAGGATGGATAAAAAGTGGAAAATTGTTGTTGCATAATAATAATAACAACTTAGAATTTATTTGACACTATATTTATTACCTTATAATGGAAAAAACCCATGAATAGGAATTAAAAAATGCAATAATATTGATTGATTCGATAAAGGATATTAACTCTTCTTGGGAATGCTTCCTCTATATCTTCTCTTAGGGATAATAGAGCAGATCTTTTAAGAGGACTAGAACAACTAAAACGTGACTAGTGATGTTTATATGGAAAATATTAGGGTATTGGAGAGATTTAGGGATTAATGTGTGGTTTGGAATTGAGGTAAGAGGTTCCCTATTATAATTGACGAGAGGGACATTTTTTGAATTTCCAAAAATATAAATATATTTTTTAAATTCAATATCTTTTAAATTATATCCCAAAGGACATGGATTAGAATATTATATGATAAAATATTATAATTTCTTCAACTAATATATTTTTGACATATTTTTTATGGTTTTAAACCTTATCACTTTCATTAACGTTTAGATAACATATTTAAAATATAACTAAGGTAACACATTTTTTCAATTATAAAATAAAATAAATTTTACTTATATGATGTCACTTTATCCATAAATGAACAATTTAAAATAACATACACCATATTTTAATTATTTTTAATTCTTAAAAATGATATAAAATTTTAAAATAATACAATAAAACATTATTTCGATAAATTATCAATTGTGTTAATTTTGAAAATATTCATTTTGTGATTTTTTTAAAATATAAAGATAATAATTTTAATTATATTTTACTAATAATATCCCTATTAGATTAATTTCACAATTAAATTTTTTTTACCACTTTCATTATGTAGTATTATTATTTAGTGATTTTTATTAATAAATGTTTTTGATATTTCCATTAATAAAATACTTACTACCAAATCATTGTATAATAATTTCAAGTTATTATTAACTTTCAGAAATTATTAAATAAATTTCCATGATAATGGAAAAAATATTTCCTATAATGTAATTTTTTTTGTATTATTTATCTTCTATATACTCTTATTAAAAATGATATATTTATTAAAAATATGTGTACACCATGATTAACATTTCGTTAAATAAAATATAATAAATGTCGTGATCTCACCCATGTTTCTTACAAAAGGCTTAATTTATTCATAAGAATGGTTTTTGTAGATTAAAACTCATGCAATAAAATTATTACATGTTTTTTGGGTAATTTTATGAATGTTTTAGTAATATTTTTACCCTTAATTACCTGATTTACCTTTTTCCTTGTTACTAAGAATTACTAAATGTTATATTCATAATGCCAAAAAATAAAATAAATATATTTACAATAATTGGACACAATAATTAAAAAAATGGAATCCAATTTTTAAAATTGAAAATACAGAATTTTTAAAAATAAATTTTAAATTAATCACTTTAGTGAAACGATAAAATGTGTTTTAAAAGTTAAAACATTGAAATTATTTAAAAAAATTATATGAAAATTCAATGTGAAATAATTTCCATTAAAAAGAATTGGATTAAATTAATTTTTTAATATAATTATTTATTAAAATAAATTAAAATTATATTTCACCTCTGTAATTAATTAATACTAAAAAGTTGTTTTCAATTAAAATGTATTACTTTTTTATTATTCATCAAAAACCTGAAATTTGACAAAAAAATAAAAAATGTTCATGAAATGTACTTTTTTATATTCAATTTAAAATAATAAGTTTATTCTTTCATATAAAAAGATAATATTTTCTTTTTTTTTTAAAATGAGATCTCTATTAGAAGGTTGTAATCTTACCCATTTGAAAAATATATGTTTTTATATATTAATATTGTTTTTTTCTTTTCCTATGACAAAAAAATATAATGGATGAATATAAAAAAATATTTCCTTGAATATATATCATATATATCTTATTAATGATATCCACAATCTATAATTAACTTAATTTTTTTGTCTCCAAATTTCATTGAGAGGATAAAATAGAAATATTACCATTACATTTAATTAATTTGTATATTCGTTTGTAATTAATTGGAAATGAATGAATTTTCCATATATTTTCATATGTTAGTTATTCATATTTATTCACATTTTTTAACTACTAGGATTTTATGGCCCTTTTATACTAATAGCTTCTTTCAATTTTGTTTGAAATAATGGTTGTGCATAATGAATGAAATTATTGAATTAATATTATGTACAAATAAATATTTATTAAAATTTCAGGGAGTTACAGTCATATCCTCTATAAACTATTGAAAAATATAATTTTGAGATATATCTCACCTTGAGGGGTTATATTATGGAGACCAATGATTCTCAAAAATATATATTACATCATTTTAGAACAATATTCAACAAATTAAACAAAACAATATCATAGGACCATAAAAAATTATTGATATTGGAGACTACATTTAGAATATTATAATTTGGGGTGTGGTCATCCACATATCCCATAGTTATCTTCCCCTTTAGTACTCTTCACAAATATACCCTACATAAAACTATTCTTCATAACCTTTGGAAAGGAAACATATGGAAGGGTGATCTCGGATGCTATATAAGTATAAAAAAATGAAATACTTGATAATAACATGAACATAATTGTATGAGAACATGAGAAATACATTTGTAATCCATAACTTTCATATCATAGAATATAATATTATGTCATGGAAAAAATAATATAATTTCATAACACACGAATCATAAGGGAATCAAAGTACATGATCTAATAATGAATAACATTAGCCTAAGACATAGATTTGTAGAATACCCACTAGCTTATCACATTGTAAACAAGTATAAATAGAGATTTTTTTAAACATTTATGTTAATGACAAGAAATAATTCCATATAATAAAATAAAGGACATGAAACCATGTCCACACAAAAAATTATAGATATAAAAGACAAATCCACTCATAACATTATGAACATGTAATCAAGTTTATGCATAATATTGTGATCAAGTAGATAGTTTCATGGATTACATTGTGAACATGTAATCAGGTTCAAAAACAACATTGTGAACATTTAATTATATTAACACATATCATTTTGAAAATTTAACCGAGTTTATCCAAAATATTGTGAACATGTAATCAGGACCTGTCATAACAAATATATTCATGAGTTATCCATATTTACGCCAGTCATTGAAGGGATATTTAATATCCCCCCATAACCTAATGAAAATCATATTCATTTATTCTAGAAGATCATAAAGTATACATTCTATCATATCCCATGAAATTAAATGAGTTTCATAAATATATCATCACATCATTAATTCTGGAAGAGAGATAGGTCCAATAGTAATTTCATTATTTCGTCATATGAGAACACATGAAAACAAAATGGCCTTAAAAGATAATTTTATCATGGTATAACCCCTGTAAGAGATAAAGTTTATATATATATATATTAAATATAAAACATTAATATATGGAATAATAATTTTTTTCCTGGATTGATATCTCTAGTAAATCATAATTACCATATAGGTTTTCTTCTTATATGAAAAATTATTCCCAAAGATTACATGGAAAATGTCTTTAGGAAAATAAAATTTATCTTAATTTTTTTTAAATCACAAAATATTATTCAAGAACATTTATTTGAAAGTAATTTTGAAAATTTATAAAGGGTAATTTTAAAAAAAATTGAATCTATTTCATGATAAAAATCTCCTAACAACATTGAAAAATATTTTCTAAATATGAAAAGTTATTGAAAATCCTTTTATTTGAAAATATAATTTAATACATATAAATGATTCTTAAAATCATGTAACATAAATGATAGTGGGAAATTACATTCATCATATAAAATTTTAAAAAAATATTCCTTTTACATTTTCGGAAACAACCATATAACTTGTTTTTTGGAAAAGTCATAGACATTAATTTCAAAAAAAATTTAATGATGATAAATATCTGTAAAAATGAATTCAATAAATCATTTTATGACTTTTTTTAAATGTTAAAATATTTTTTGAAATCTTTGTTTTCGATTGAAACTGTTTTTTCAACCGAAGAATTAAATAAATATGATTTTTATTGAAAAACCTTATTTAGCAATCTTGAGTACATAAAGTGTGGAAAATGTATGGATGGAATGTATTATATAGAAGTAACCAGTGGAGAATTAAATACATTAGTATCCTTAATTTTATAACATTATTTTCAATTTTTGTAATCATAATCATTTGAAATCCTGTCATATGATGATATTCCAACGTAAACCTCATACCATTATGTCAACATTCAATCATAAGTCCCATGAAAAAAAAATTATTATTTTAAACCCATTATAGAATGAAAAAAAATAATTTTATGATATTAAATTGCTAAAGGGTCTACATATACACCTCATAAAATAATATATATTTATAAAATCATTTGTCACAAAGAATGAAAATTGAGACAAAAACACCTTACCACTATAGTATCTCTAAAAATCAAATCACTGTTAAAGAAATATCAACAAGTGGATATGTAAATCCCCATAATTTCCATAATATTTAATATAAAATACATTCATGGACAATAATAACCCCAAATATAGGAAATAGGTTGTTAATATGACATATATAACATAGATACAAATGTTAGTGGAAAAATCCCTTACCGATTTTATAATATTCTGAATCAGAATCCCCTATAAAGAATAAATGTACATAAAAGTTAAATACCATTTAAATAATGATATTAATTAAATAATATTTCAATGGGTTAGAATATTCACCAAAAACAAAAGTGATAGGTGAATTTTTCATATTTTTCCAAAAAATAAAAGAGAGAATAGAAATTACGAACTATAAGTCTCGACATAATTCTTTCACATTCAAACTTCTTATATAATAAAAATTATTTTGTTTTAAATATATTATTTAACCATTATTATAATTATTTTACCATATATTAATTAATTATGACGATTTAATACCTATTTATTATCAATTCAGTTTCAAATTCATGTTTCATGTAATTATTTCATTTTTGTTTTCATATCTGTTTTGATTTGTTAATTTCTATCATATAACATAGATAATAGTCCAAAAAAAATAATGAATAATAATAATATTTATATGGAAATTATAATTTTATGAACATTCCTAAAAAATAGTTTTTGAGAAATTTTTTATGTCACAATCATGGACCCGATATGATGTACACAAGCATGAGTAACATTTCCAATTTCAAAGATCTTTATGGTAATGAGGAATTTTATATATTATCCCTAAAAATTATAATAATTCCATAATTAAAATATTGTTCCTATAAATATTGTTACAAATATCATATATGTGGGTAGGCGATTAAAAGAGAGAGTCGCATTGCTTTATGAAGGTGGTAGACTACAAGTACATGAATGACGTTATCATCGTTTAGTGAGTGAAAATATATGAAATACAATAATATATTATCTTCTAAAAAAATTATATATATATATAATTAATATAATAATTAGTTCATGAATATAGAATGTTTTTTAAATGTTATCCTAATCATCTTCCTTGTGAAGGATTATTAAAAAATGAATCACATCTATTTGTGAGGAGGTAGTCCACCGTACACATGAGCCACTTTATCAAATCTCATATTGAATGGAAATTAAAAATATATATTTGGTTTAGTGAATCAATATGTATATTTATTTCAAAAATTTCTTATTTGTAATTTAGAGACTTCATCTCACCAAATGGAGATATGCATTAATGTGAAAACGAATTACATCAGTTCCTGAGCCATTAATCCACTATACACATGAATGGAGATATCGTAACTCAATTGATAAAAGTGGGATTGTTTTTTTGTATTTATCAAAACATAAAATCATATATTTATATTTATGATATTGATTTTATTTTTTTTCCTTGTTTAATAATAATTTATATAGGAGGATGAATAAATAAAATAGAAGTGCTCGTCGATGAATGTTACATCTTCTTTCTATAACATCCATATGTTTTCAATAAAAATAATAGGATCTATTTAACACAAAAAATATTTTATAATTAGATGAGGAAATCTGGGATGTGATTTTGTATGTTATTTGGAAAAGAAAAAGGGTTTTATGGTGTGAAGAGGAGACATGGGTGGAAATTTATAAGTGAGGCGAGTGGAACACTTGTAATTATTGAAATGAAAATTGTGTACCCATGTTTTTAAAATTACACATGGATAAAAAATGGGAAATTATATAAAAAAGAATATACATGATCTTAATATAAATATTAAATTTTTTAGGACATTGTTGGGTCATTTTATCATTTACAATATTTGTTTATCCCTCACTATTCCCATTTTAACCATAACCATTATAAAAAATGTTGAATATTATTAATATTAATTATTGTAAAAATTTATTGTGAACATATTATATAATATAAATTATTTTGATACTAAATATGGAATAGCTTTTTCTAAATTAAACTAAAATATTTTTTGAAAAATAATTTAAAATTAATCATATAAATCTGATGAAAAAGTGGGTTTTGATAGAGAAAATGTTCACATGGTTTCTGGGATTTTATATAAAAAATCAACAAAAACATAATTCCAATGAAATAAATTGGATTAATAGAAATATTATTGATTTAACGTTCATTTATATCAAATTTAATATTTAATTTATCGCTATCAATTATTTAAATGAAAATGATGTCTTTAAATAAAATTCATTATTTTTTATTACTCATTAAAAATTTAATCTTTTAAGAAATTCAAAAGAACTTCACCCTGAGATAATTTCAACATGATGATTTAAAAAATTAAATTTATTTTTTATTATATATTTCATGAATGTGTTGAAAAGAATTTTTAGTTTTAGTGAACAATAAGCTGACAAAACTGCTTTTTAGAAATATATAAATTTTTAGCATAAAGATAGATTTGTTCCTATATCTGGTCTAAAAAACAAAAAAGTTGAAATAATTTTTTAAATTTAATATATAATATATTAAAATCATTATAATAATTCACATGATATTATTTTTTTAATCCATTGAGTTGAAATGCATTTTCCTACTAGAAATAGTTTTTCTGAAAAAAATTCCATTATTTCCAATTATTGTTTACTATCATTTCTAATAAAATAATAAAAAATGAAATATTTTTATATACATGTGTAGACCATATATTTTAGAAATTTATATAAACCTATTCATATCCTCTATTCCAATACATATGTGATAACAATCACATTGAATACTAATATTTTAATTGTAAGTTACATTTTATTTATTCATGGTGTAGAGTACATCACAAGTTACACTTCGTGTTTAATTTAATACATTATAAAAGTGGTATTTTCTATAATATAACATAAAATTAATGATTATTATAAAAAATATATCAAAATGATGATATTAATTTGGGAAAAATACTTTACAAAATCATAGGGTGTTACATTATACCTCCTTATAATAAGTTTTTTTCATCAATGTTTTTATGGATAGTATGAAAAATTTATGGTAAGTATACTTTAATACACCCTCAGGTTATCAAGTAGCTTCCTCAAGACAGTTTTTTCTACACTAATCATTAAACAAGAGGTTATTATTTCTTTATAAAACATTATTTATTCGATCCAAAATAACAAATGGCTGTTCCTTATATGACAGTATATGCTCCAGTGGTAAAACCTCAGAGTTCAGCAAATGTAATGGATTAGGTATGTACATAATTAGGTTAGATACATAGAATATATCATGAACAACATATATTTTCAGTGTACTCTCCATGAGATAATCCAGGGTCTGAATATGATTTAGAATTTCCAATGGATCGATATACCTATTTATAAGAATGTTATTTTATCATCCACAGAGAGATTAATAGAAATACCTTCTCACTAACATAAAATTATAGAATAAATTAATGATTATATAAAAAATGATTCTATGAATATTTTTTATTCTTATGGGTTTCTTAATGGATCTATCTTTCATAATTAACACATTGGAGTTTTTAGGATCTAATAGCCTTTGTTCCAAAATATTGTTTAATTACATTTTCGTTATAAAAGTATTTCTATAAAGGGCTTCATAAGTGTCCATATGAATTATATATGAAAATATAATTTTGTAACAAATCTCATCTTTAAGAAGTTGTTGTACTAAAGACCTTTGAAATCCATAGAATAAGAAAACATAATATCATCTAGGGTTTGAATTTTTCTCTTAGACTTAACATCTATCAGAGGATAATATTTCATATAGAAACTCAAAAAGCCTCAAGATCTTACTAAATACTAAAAGAAATAATTTATGTAATCCTCTAATCATAAGTAGATATAATAAAAATTTATACTGCATGAAACCCATAGAACATCATTAATGAATATAATCTAAATATTATCCCATGATAAATATTCTATTATAGAGATAATTATTGTCGAATTAATAAGTAGATATACTACTACCCATATAAAATTTTGACTATTATATGTTTTCTTGGATTCATATGATAAAACCCATAGTGAAGTCCTTCTATTACATTTTTGGTGTGGATAATTTTTTAGAATCATTTTAGACCAGATCTCTCATCCTTTATGTGATGAAATACTATAAACCCAGAAACAAATTAAAAATTATATATCATAATTATCTCCCAAAATAATTAATTTTCCATGTAGTCCAATGGTATGATCTATATCGTTGTCACCCATTGTTTTTTAGTCGGAGCCCCCTATCCTTTTTGGTTGAACAATGTTGTCACTAAACTATTGGTTTATCCGTTTTCAAAAACAATATTGATAAAAATGTTTCAAAATATTAATAACCCATAATAACCATATCATCAAAAATATTTTAATCCCAATATATAACCAATATCATTAAACGAATGACAATGAAAATTAATTTCACCTCAAAACATAATGGTTGAAATTCCAAAAATATCCCTCAAAATGTCTTTAATATTAATAAAATCCCAAGATATAAATTATAAAAATGATTATATAATAATTTCAACTTATGATAAACCTTAATATCATATACCAACGATTAAATTAATAAATATTATGTTAATATTTCATGTATATATATATATATGGAAATACATTGATTTTTCACGATTCATAAAACCATAACACACTGTGTAAAATAATTGTCACTCCCTACTTTATTCACCTTAAAATTTTCTCACTCCCTACTTTATTTCCACACTTATAACCTCATCCCCTGATTTGAGATTTCATTATAGGTTCATCATCCCATTTTCATGACATGTCAGAATCTTAATTTTCAATCCACTATGAACATTACCACATATAATATCATATAATTCCATATTCCTCTTATTTTATGGTTTTGTAACCACACCTGTTTTCAAATTTTTAATCATATATCTTGATTGATAATTAAGTATAATCAAAATATATTTCTCTCAAATCATCACCCAGTTTGGTTTCTTATATTCACTATTTTTTCCATTAGATTCAATATCAACAGGATTATTTATGGTTCTATAAATAAAACCAAACCAAGAACAATATTTCGATCAAAATTAAAAATAGTGGAAAACCATATAATCATAAAAATTAAATTATATGATATAGAAATCTCGGAAAAAATTAATATGTTATAAATTAGGATTATCCAATGTAATTCATAGTAATTATATAATTTAACAAGTCATAATGGTAGGTAAATTTTATTTAAATTTATAAAGAATATTCCATAGGATTTCCAAACCATGTGTGAAACCAATCTAATTTTTGTGCACTAGGTGACAATCAAATTTAGTTCAATGTGCCCTTTTTATGAAAATTAACACTATGTACCTCTATGTTAGAGATACATCCACATATTGTTTGTAAATAGGGATGTAATTTCATGGAATCCACTCTCTCTATCCATTACCAATTATTATATGAAGTATTTTAATAATTTTACTCGTTTTTATAGTTATCCTTCGAAAAAACTCTAGATAAATCCTTGTAAATGTCCCTAAGGATCCCAATAATTTTTTCCATCCAAGTTTCCAGTGGTTAAAAAAACATTTCAACTGTTAACAACTACTGAATCCTAGGATATTAATATATATATATATTCCATATTTTTAGATAAATATTCAATAACTGACAAAAAAATCCATGAGTACTACAATACATTAATGTATTTAGAGACCTGGTAAATAATATTTTAATTTGGTGAAATATCTAAAATATATACCATAGAGATATTTCTCTTTAGTAATCTTCATAATAATATCCTACTTTAAATCATTCTTTATAATATGATGAAATGATATATAAGAAATGGTGAGCTTAGATGCTCAAGAATGGGACAAAAGGGTAATATAATAGAATTGCAGACTTAATTATATGATAATTTGAGTATAATATTTGAATAAAATATCCTTCATATCAATTATCATAATAGTTATACATGGAATAAATATTATAAATTTATATGACATGAATCACTAGGTAATTAGAGAACATGGTACATGAAATCATAACATTGGAATAAGATATATATTTTTACCATAAACATTTTGTTATAACATTATAAACATGTATAAATTGATACATGTTAAAGAAATTTTTATGGGGGAAATTACTATAACACCACAATCTTTTTTTATATGTATATTCATAGGTAAATTTTATATATTCTATTTCTTATGTTTCATGAAACATGAAAATTAAATGAACAACGATATACTATTAAATATTAAAATGATGATTTGAGTAGTAAGGTGACCAATAGAAATATCAATATAGTCATTAAAATAATATCCTTAGATATAAAATTACAAATAAAATTTAGGTATATCATAAATAAAAATATGATATGTTTTTTTCATTGAATATGTAAATAAATGCTTCAAAATGATAACATAATTCTTGGTATTATTGTGACACATAAACGATTATATACAATTTCATAAGAAAAATAATGATTTAAAATAGATTATAGTTTCACAAAATAGATTCGTAAATTACAATTTTGTTTCAATATAATTATATGACAATTTTATGAGACCATAATTAATTTTTCAATGTATCATAAAATTAGATATAATATTAAAATTTTTATTTTCAGATTAAATATTTATTTTATTTAAAAATATAATATATTATATTTAGAATTTTTTTCATAATATGTTGTTCTTTCTATAATACTACCTTCCAAAAAAAATTAGGTTTATTTTTTTTTGTTTTTTGTAAAATAATTGATTTTTTTTATAAATAGTGAAGATGGTCATTTACAATATTTAATATTATAAAATAAATACATGATTTTTTGAGTCTTTACTAATATAAGAACCAATTATTTATTACATATAGTACCTAATAACTAAATTTCTCATGAATAAACACTATAGATAGTCTTATGCCAAAATAATAAGTAAACGAATAAAATATTGCAAATACACCCTTCTCTACTCTAAATACAACCACTCACCTCCCCTAATCCTCACACCTTATAAGAAATGAGTTATTTCTAAATTCATCCAAATTTACTTCTCCATCCTCTTACACACGTCCAAGACCTATTTTCATACCAAAACAAAAAATTGATATTTCTTAAGGAGGTTCGGATGGAAATGACATTCATGAGGAAAAATTCCCCTTATTCATCTTTTAATTTCATTTCGTTTTTATCCTCTCCTCATGTCCCTGATATAAATTGTCATTTTACCTCAATTATAATATATATACTTTAATTTTATAATTCTAATGTATTATCTAGAATAAAATACACTCTCTTCTCCTAGTATAATAATATTGAAAAAAAATCATTTGTGACATGTCATTTCACCGCTTTCACGGACGATGAGTCTTCATTTTCCCTTACTGTCTACAAGAATATTATGAAAACCATTTTTTATGGTAAAATAAGATTCAAATAAAAATATTATAAATTATATCATTCTCTAGAACTAATATATAAACACAATGATAAATAAAATGACAGAAGTTCATTATAGTCGTAAAAACTACCAAAATAAATTAAGCAATTTTCAAAAAAATTCTACCTAATGAATGGTCATTATAAAATATAACCAATTTATATATTAGAACATTTAAAATAAACCAATTTCATTAATAATAAATAATTTCATATTTTTAGAACTTGTTCCCATTTGAAAATAAATCCCATGATTAAAGTCAATCGAATTGACCAGAAAAATAAGAAATGAACGCTCATAGAACAACAAAATTAAACATTATAACATATTGAAATGGGAATAAATAAACATAATAACATTATAATAAATGAAATATATGTTCAATAGGTTATTAATTATGTAATTAATTAATCTAATTTTATTATCTAAGACATTATTTACAAGTGAATGACGGTTTCATAAATAAGGTATGGTTTTCAAATTTCTCATTTACATCATTAAGATATATCATATTCAAACCTTATTTTTTGAGTGTGGTGTACATAGAACCCAATAATATCTTATATAATTAATCAATTAACATTCATCTAATTCATTGTTCCCTTTTTGGGTCATTATTTTAGTGGAGAAAATCGTTCCAGTGATTATAATGTGGTATCTGAATTCTTAACCCAATTACAATTATTTTGGTTAAACTTCCTGTAGATTTAATACATCATTATATGATTATTTCGGAATTGAATTTATGTTATATTATGTTTTTTAGTTGTATTAGGTGTATTTATTTCTGATACAAAAATTCTATTAATTTTTTTAATGGGGAATTTTTCTTTTAAAAATAATCTTGTGAATTTGTTTCATAATTTAAAAGGACTACTTTAATAAAAACTACTTAAGATGATTTTACAAACTTCACAATGCCTTAATTTATTTAGGAATCTATTACAAGTTTATAGGGTTATTTTCAAGGAACATCATTTCCTTTATAATTTTCCAATATTGTAAATAAATTGTTTCAATGTAATGTTGTTTTTTTCTCATGAATTTTTCAATTATTTTTTAATATATTTTCATCCATATTGAAAACATTTATTGGATAACAAGTATAATTATTGTTTAAATATTACGATACAATCCAAAATATTTTATTGAATTGTTTATGATCAGTTTGACTATGGATTTTCTATTTTAATTTCTTTTATCACAGGTCATTGGATGGTTTATGATTAGGTTTATCGCTTGGAAAATGTTATTAACATTTAATTGGATAGTTTAGTTATAATATTATATGTTCATTATGATTTTACCATTACATATTTGGAATGAATGGTATATAGTAAGTAAAGGGAGTGGTTAATTATTTCCCCTCAATACGTGAATATGACTCATAAGACAAACTACTTTTAGTACTAGAAAATGTATTACTATATTAAGTATAGTTTTATGTCTAAGGCCTTGAATGTATTCTTATGATAAGATACATTATTTATTTCAAATTTTGATAATTTTTATAGATAATCCATGTGATTATTTAACTAGTAGTGTATCTATGGTTATGTTTCATTCTTAGGTTTTTATTTATATGGAATTATTTTATCAAAATTTATTTCATCCATAATATTGTAATGATTATGTTTTAATGGACTGTGTTTTGTGTCATTAACCTTTCCTAAAAATTTATGATATTTTATTAATCAATATCACATTATTTTTATCCCTTATGTGTATCTAAGATCACCTATTTATTATTTTTTTCTCCAGGATTCCAAGATGTATATTATAATTAACCAACAAGTTTAATATAGGAGAATAAGGTTGTTTCCAATGTAGTTAATATATTTTATTTAATTTCATGATACAGTATAATGATTATATTTTAATTTATCATTCCAATTCTACAAAATAACTGAGTCCATTAAGATGTGATCACATGTACTATTTACAAAATTAATAATGTAATCAATGCCACTAGGATATGAGGGTCAGGTGATTACAGTTTGTATTAGAGAAATTTTAGTAAATGTTTTGGAAACTATATTTAGAAAAACATATATTTGGGAAATATTACCATATAACTGATCTTCAGAATATTACCAAGTTATTTGTGCTTAGGATATTTCATTTTTTAGGTGTTAAAACACTTCTAAAATTTCTTAATCTAATATTGTTTATTCCATGGTTTAGAAATAGTTCATTGTTGAAGGAATGGTAACCCAATAAATGAACATATTCAATGTAGGAATTTCCCTCCTATCAATATAAGGATGTTTGAGATGAAGTTGAAACTAGAGATAACAAACTCACAACAATATTGAGACATCTAAATTATGATATGAGAAAAAACGTTACCCGCAAAAGGCATCATGATCCCCAAATATGTTTAAAAATGTTAGATTGTTTCATGTGTCAATAATCACCATCATTGAATGGGACTAAAAACCCATTTATCTACAAAAAATAGATATGTTTCATATATATGACATTTATCTAATTAAAAATTAATGAATTGGATAACGTTAACATGTTATTTTATCATCTCTCAAGATATTTGGTCAAATAGTGGTTATTAATTAAAAAGAAAATGTAGGAGGATGAAATTGGAAATGTCTAATGTAAGGATTTCATTTAAATTTTCTAGGATAAAAATGTTCATTGTTGAATGGGATATCATACAGAGAGAAGATATTGAGTCTATGATAAAATTATGTTGGAATGGTTTCTATATATGATGCCTACATTATAAGGTTAGAATAAAATTCCAGAGATTACATATAGAGTCCATTGAGAATGATTGAACATTTTATTGATGGAATTAGAAAAATAATCTGTATATATGTTTCTCCCAAAATTCTCATCATATGAGGTTATATTATTATTTTTCATCATGAAAGAGGAGAAATTTTCCTATCCATATAGACTTTAAGGGAATTATTATACGAATAGGGCTTCACAGTACCTTTGAAAAGGAAATAAAGAAATAGGTAAGAAGGTAAGAATAGATTTTCCAACATTCAATATATGTTGAAACAAACATCACTGAACATGGGTATTGGCAATGGGAGTTTTTCACATGTGTGGAGGAAGAGTCCACTAGGATTTTGATTTCATGGGAAATAATGATGTCAAAAAATTTAAATTATTCATATTTAAGGATATTAGACACCTTGAACAAGATATTCTTATATGATAGGGAAAAATTTCATATAAGTGGATAAGGAAAAAATAAAATTATTATAAATCCACAACATATGATGTTGGAGTTCCTAATATGAGGTATCACATACTTCAATCATCTCTTGAAATTTAGATAAATCATTTTTTATGGATCATTACATTAAATTATATGTTCCAATTTTCTTAATAAATTTTTTTTATTTCACATTCACATTAAAATATGATTTCTTAGAAAAATTTCAATGTTGACACTTTATTGAATAAAATATTTTTCAAGAAGTTACTATTATAGCACATAATCATAATATAATTTCTAATTTTATTTTCATACCTTTGATGGATTTTGATACAATCTTTTGTATGGACGTTAATTCTAAATATAATAAAAAATTTATCACAATGGGAAGAAAAATAGGATTCTTAATGAACAAACACAATTTATTATCCTTATAGGGGAGACTTAATTATCACTTTCATATCTAGATCCACATCCTAAAATGATAATGAATGAGATTCTTGTAGAAAAAGAGAAGTTAAAACCTAATGCCGAAAAAGGTCACCCCAAATTTAGGATGTACCTATTATACATTAATACATTGAGTTTTTTCTCGTGGAGTTACCTAGAAATAATCTAGTGCATTAGGTTTTATTATTAATTGATATAATCTGTGTGAAATACCTATTTAAAATACACTCTAGAGAATGGTTATGGTGTAGTTAATATAGTTAAAGAATCAAATAGAGGAATTGAGTGGTAAGAGATTTTTATGCCCTAGTGTTTCACATTGAGGATCTTCAATTCTTCACTATAAGAAGAATTTTTTACCTATAAGGTCATGCATTCACTATAAGGAGAATAATTTTATTAGGATAACGATAACGTATCCTTTTCCAGATATTGATGAGTCATATAACCAACTTCACAAAAGTCAATATTTTTCAAATAATCAACTCAATTATGGATATCATCTATTTCATTTAAATTTGAAAGACATTCCAAAGACATCATTTCAAACAAGGTATGAACATTATTAGTTTATACTAATTTCATTCAGACTAAGTAATGAACTAGCTATTTTTAGGGATCTAATAAATAGTGTATTTATGGAGTATCTTGATAATTTTTTTTTTGGTATTTAATAATGATATCTTGGTGTACTCCAAAATATATGATTCCCATGATAAGAACCTGAGTATTATTCTAAAAAATATTACAATAAATGTTTCCTATTGGAATTTTGAAAAGTGTGAATTCTAGCATCATATAGTTTCAATTCCTAGCCAAATTGCCTATCATGAGGAAATATTAGTTGATCCATTAATGTTAAATGTAGTCCATGAATGGACTACATCAGTAAACATAAATCAGTTATCTTGACTCATTTATTTAGCAGAATAATATCCCCATTTCGTTACAAAAATCTTTTTCGTTTACCTAACCCATTAAATAAGATTACTTATAAATGGATATAGTTTATTTTCATAAAGGAATGTGAAGAATTATTTGAATAATAGAATATGAGATTAGTTAATTCTGTGATCTTGAATCTTATATAAAGAAACTATTAATCAGTGATTTATTGTGATTCAAAAATTAAATGGATTGGATGTGACATTATGAAGAATGATATAGTTTGATCTTATAAATCAAGCAAGTTATATCATCTTGAAGAGAACTATCATACTCATGATTTTTAGTTAGTAGCTATAATATTTGATATTATGATATGGAAACCATAACTATAATGTTAAATATGTTAGATATATACTGATCAAAATAGTTTTAAATATATAATATTATAGAAGGGAAAATATATGATGCAAAGGATGTGGATCATGATTCAAAATGATTATGATTTTCCTATAAAATACCTCATAGAAAATGCCAATAAGTTTGAATATTCATTAAGAATGATGGATCATGGAGTTGTTAACTAAATTAGGAATGATTCGGATACTTTGTTCATAGAACTATAAATCATTGAGATCAGAATTATCCAAGAAGGTGATACATCACTACTATTTCGAGTATGTTCCGAACCAAGATTACTGTAAAAGATAAAATGTTCTCAATAAAATTATGAGAATTTTAAAAAAAAATTGTTGATGATGGGAAATTTTTATGCTTTATATATGAAGATAGAAATAGAAATTTGGGAAGTGGAATTGTGTTCAATTTATACCTGATATAGAAAGGGAGTTATTGGATTATTATAATAGCTCGAATTTATCTATAAACAGTTGTAGCAGAATAATTTATATATATTTGAAGTAACATTTTATGGGATACATTGAATAAGAAATTTCTGATTCCTTATCATTATATTTAGTTTTTCAAAAGGTGAAGGATGGGGGACAACATCCTATATGATTCATGCAACCTATGCCTATTCCATTATGAAAATGAAATGCATTTACTGTTGATTTGTTCACTATATTTACAACGTCTTCATGAGTGAATGATTAAATATGGGTAATTGTAGATATACTTAGAAAATATTGAAATTTTCTCTCAATAAGGGAGTTATTTTACTAGAGAACTGGGAACGACCCTATATTAATGAATTTTAAGTCATCAAGGTGCACCTCAATGGATATTTTCTAATATATATCCTTATTTAAAATAAAAAAATCTAGAAGAGTCTCTAGAATGATTTGGATACCGATTTTTATTTGAGTACATCTAATCACTCAAAAAGTAATGGGTAGTCTAAAATGACTAATTAATCGTTAAAAGGCATGTTGAGATAATTTCCAATAGAAGTTAAAACCATGTGGGGTCATTATTTTCATTATGAATTATTTTACTACAATAATACTTTTTTTATATAATTCAAATGCAACCATATAATGCATTATAAGGGAATAAATTTCATAAAACAACTGGTCAGGATGATGTTGTTGTATGGAAACATATAGGCCCATATCCTAATGAAGAGACAATGATAGTGTTAAATAAAATTATTTCCCATTTTACAACATTTCAATGAAGGAAAAAGAGTTATGATGACAATCGAGAAAAGGATGTGGAGTTTCAAAAAGTGACTCCATGGAAGGGTGTAATCTGGTTCGGTACAAAATGGAAACTGATCCCAAGTTACATCATACAATTTTAGATTATATAAAGAATTATAGTCGTGGACTTTTATTTAGAGATGAGATCAAGACATTCAAGAGTATACAATGTCTTCCATGTATCTTTGTTAAAATTGCACATTCTAGGCCCCAAGCATGTAATCAATTATTATGAATTATATTTGAAACCCTATTTTTCTAACTAAAATTTCCAATCAATATTGTTGAAACTAGTTAGATTTTATTGATAAATTAGATGAATCAAATTATAAAAATTCTTTAGATAAATCATAAAATTGATGATACAATATGGGAAACTTAGGATGATATGAACAAGAACTGCCATCATAAATTTAGAAACTAATACTAATTAAATGATTGAGTAATAAATTTATCTAAGGGTGTAGGAATCTAATAAATACATATTTTATGGTATATATATTCTAAAATAAAAACATTTATTGGATATCCTGCATTCTATGTAGCACCGATCATAAATGAACCATGAGATACTATTTAATATTAATGTTATCATTGGAATAGTATTTTGATAATTTTGAATAATAATATATAAATTATAATAGTAACCTAATATGTGAAGGTATTAATATAATTTAGGAATATCGTATTTAAAATATGATATTTTTATATCATATAACATGTAAATAATTATTTTAAAAATGATAAATTAAGTGTTGGTATTTTTATTAAACAAAAATGTTTATATAAGTTTTATTAATTAATATATCGATTTAACAGAAAATTTATTTTTTAAAATATATTCTTAATTTAATATTCCTATGGATTATAATTATAAAATTATTTTATGAGATGGTCAATAATTTTTTCAATGTGTTGTAAAATCAGGTAAATTATTTAAATAGGTATTTTTTTTGAATAAATGAAGTTTTTATTAAAAAAATATATTTCACATATTTTGATTTTTTTAAATGGTGTCCATTATTAAATATACACATCAGTAAATGAATGGGGAGATTTTTTTTGATTTATCTAAATTTTTTTGACTTATTTTATATCTTACATTCCATGATTCTCATAGATTAAATAAACAATGATATTCTATTTAATATTAACATGACAATTTGAATAGTAATGTGACCATTAAAAATAGTAATCTTGTTAGTTAAATAATTAATTGAAATATGAATGTACAAATAAAATTTAGTTATCTCATAAATAAAAATATAATATGTTTATATTATTGAATAATTTAATGAATGATTTAAAAATGATAAATTAATAATTCGGATTTTTATTACACGTAAATTGATATATACTATTTTATAATAAAAATAACTATTTAAAATTTAATAAATTCAATAAATATATTCATAAATTAATATGTTGTTTCATTAAAATTATATGATAATTTAATGAGACCATAATTAAATTTTCAATGTATTGTTAAATCATTTATAATATTAAATTTGTTATTTTTTGAATAAATATTTATTTTATTTAAATTTATATTGATCATTTTTAGAAAATATTAAATAAAAATGCAGTTCATTTTAGAAGTCTACATGTCAAAATAATTATCATTATTTTTTTTTGTTTTTTCTAAAATAGTTGAATATTTTACGAATAATGAAATGCGATAATTTACGATATTTAACATTATAAATTAAATACATGATTTTTTTGATTGCATACTAATTTAATCACCCATTACGTAATAATCACATACCCTTGTTACTATATCTCACATGAATCAAAAATGTAGATAGACTTATGCCTACTTAATGAATAAATGAATAAAATAATAAAAAAAACAACCATGTCTTCTATAAATACCACCATTCACCACTAACTATCCTCACAACATCTATGTGTTGAATATTATCTAAATATTTCATAATTTTCACCCCAATCCTCTTACACACTTCCAATACCTATTGGTTATACCTAGTGAACAAATTAATGTGTTTTTAGGAGGTTCCCAAGGAGATGACATTCAAGATGTAAAATACACCTTCTTTCGCATTTCATTATTCGTAATATAAAACTATTATCTCATTTGTAACATTGAATTGAAAGACTCATTAAAGAATAATGTTAAATATATAATATAATATTATGATTATAAATAAATTCTTGGTATTATATGTCAAAATGTGATGCATATACACATAATAAAATAAGATAGGTTTATAAAAATCAAATTTATCATAGATGGAAAACAGACATAAATATTCCATATAGCATGGGTATCCATTGAACTAAAAAACCCAATAAAAGAAAGATCTCATAATGGATATGTAAATTATAATTTTTTTAATTATATGAATTATATAATACATTCATGGACAGAAAATACACTACATATAACAAATAAGGGGTTAATATTGAATAAATCTCACATATATCAATTCGAGATGAAAAACTATTACTGCATAATTAATATTTTGAATTATAATATCCAATATCTAAAATCCTAAAATTAAGCCTTAAATATCATAAAGAAAATGATATTTATGATATAACATTTCTTATGGTTAGTATATAAAACACATGAGAGAAAGGAGTGGTGAATTTTTATATGCATCCTAAATATAAATAGAGACTATAAATCCATTGCCTTATGTATTGACATACATTATAGAAATTAAATTGTCTAGTAAAATAATTTTATGTTTATTATACACATATCATATATGGGTAATAATAGCTATTACACCAAATATTATTTACTTATTGAAATTTAAGTCCTATTTATTACAAATTCATTGATAAAATATATTTTTGGGTAACACCAACATTGTTTTTATATGTGTTGATTTATTATTTATGGAATTCTTGATTTGATCCCAGATTTATCATCTCAAAAATAATATTCATAATTTTTTTTCATATTTAAAAAAAATTAAACATTTTAGAACAATCAGGAATGATATTTTTGAGAAATAAAGAACATTACAATCATGGGGACAGTGGGTCGTACCTACACTTGAGTAACGTTTCCATTTTTTCAATGACCATTGTAGAAAGTTGGAAAAGAAATAATTAATCATTAAAAAGGATAATAATATCATAAACAAAATATTACTCCTATAATATAAATATAAATATTTTTGGGAAAACAAATACGTCAAGGAAACACTAATGGATTTCTTTGATGATTATATCTATTGATTTTGTTGGTTTCCATGATCAGTTGGGGATTTCTAGAGATATTGATGAAAACAAATGTTGAAATAAACATGATAAACAAATGGATTCTATGGAGGAATTAAAATGATATCATATACAAGGTGACGCCATTTCCTAGTGTTCTCCAACATTTTGGGTCCAACAAATCGAGAATGGAGAAATCTGTTTTTAGAAAAGGAAGTGGTATGAAAGTGTTTAATGGGTTTGGAAGGTAGTGTGAAAACCATTTTTCAAGGAAATTACATCATAATATTGAAACAGAACAAAGTTTATGTAAGATATTATTTGTTGCGAATGGTTAGTTTGTACGAATTAGACTTGTGAAAATGGGACTACTATACATGGGAATGTTGCTTGAGTTGCGAGGGGGTCAGAAAATTCCTATAAAAAGGTGGTTACCCCCCTCATTGGATAAGTCTCAACACATTGATAAAATCATTTCTCGGAATCATGAAACAGTTAATAATGTTTTGTTCTAGTAATGAGTTGTTAATAATTAGGTACTTTCACACAAAAAATGTTGTTGATCATATATATTTAGTTACATGAAAGAAGGGAGTTGTTCCGATGTAGTGAGTTCCACATAATAGTTGCACACAAGTAGAAAGTAGCAGATATGTTTTTTTCTATAACAAAGGAAAATGTTTCATGCATGGAGTTAAAGCACCACACATGTCACCCAAGAGTTGTGTGGATGTTTGATGTTTCAAATTAGTTTTTTGGTAAAGTGATATTCATATATTGGAAGAAAGTGGAACATCAGCAAAGAATATATGTATTACTGATGATTCATTAATTCATTCAAATGAAGGGATACACATTTACATAAACTGTGTGTTGATCAATTCCATGAGTAGTGTGAAAAGGAAGAGTAATATAGTGATCCTTTCCATCGAAATTGAGCTAGATAAAGAGACATAAGGAGTGAATCTTGGAAATGTATTGAGCTTACCCTAATCCTTGTAAAGGTAGTGACCATAGGCATAAATGTGATCTATCACAAACTATTTAATTAGGTGAGTGGTTTACTGTATTTGGTACATTGACACATTGTAGATTTATGCTTCTTGGATGTAGCCTAATGATGGTGAACGACATAAAATTGATTTTCCATTGTATGTTTGAATACGTGTTCATATGTTTCTAAAGGAGGAAGATGGATATGGGTTTTCTTCAATGAAGCTAAAATATCCAAATGGGTATTATTATTAATCTGTTGTACTGTGATTCACTCTCTCTCTGGGTATTTGACCTAGTCGGCATGCTAATTAGTATTAGAGAGAATGGATAAATGTTATTGAATCTCTCATTGTAGAATAACTAGAGGTGGTCAATCACAAAATGATTCTGATCATTGATGGAGAAAAAATTAAACTAAGTAAAAATCGGATGTAGCACAACATCTTATCATTAAGAATGAATTTCAATATAGAATCTATCCATGGAATATTAGCTAATATCGATAGTGGAAGTTTATTAGAAGCTGAATGAAGAGAATTGGATGATGATGATAAGGGAATCACTTCTTTATGGGGAGCCATATCAAATGAAATACATATGAAGGTGGTGTTATTTAAGTCATCACGTACTATGTTGGAAAATATTTTTAATATTTACGACTTAGACTCAAAATTCAAAGAAGAAAAGCTGCAGCTTCTACCTACCAAATATGGGGATCTCAGAATGAACCCTATTGAGTCTATTGATATATTCTATGACCGGGTAAATATTTTTTTTGAAGAAATTCATTGTCTTAATGAAATTATAGAATATTCAATTATTGTTATGCGAATGTAAATAAAACTACCACCTTGGTTTAATACAAAAGTTTCTATTTTAGAGGATAAATATCCAATGGATATAACAATAGATAGATTTCACAACACTCTTATAGAATCGTAAATGAGAAATGTTGATAATAATTATGTTTGAAATTTGATGTCTAAATAAGTGGTGTTCAGGTCCATAATGAAGCAATCCATTGACAATGGTAATGAGAAAAAATACAGATGAGGTGATGTCATTCCTTTCCTCAAATTTCAAAAGAAAAAAAGGAATGTTAAAAGGGAGAATAACAATTGAATTATTTCAATGTTTAATTGTAATAAATCTTATAACAAGGTGTCCTAGGAAGTGTGGGGGAGATTAAGTGGATAAATTTGAAATTCCCATGAAAATGAATTCAGCCATTGTGAAAGGTAAGAATAATTTTATGAATAATTTCCTTAGAAAGAAGAGTATTCTTTCAAAAGAGTATGGAAGTTCATATGAATTTGATGTACAAGAGGTGGAACATAGTAAGGATCATAAAGTGAATGACATTGTTGATATCATTTAAAAATCTATAATGAGGGAAGAAGGTGACACTGAAGAAGGATAAGTCAAAATAATAGTTGATCTTCTTGTAGAATTTGAATCCACTCTTGAGGAAATTAAATTTTTGTGTGCTGAAATAGTAAAATCCAAAAAAATAGGTTCATGATGAAAAATTATATATAGTGTAGCAGGATGAAGATATGAATATGTTGATTAAAGAAAATGAAAAAATAAATTATTTAATGATATAGAGATCATATTTTATTATTGAGTACATGATCAAAAATGAAGACAGAAAAAGAGAAATAGATAGTTTGACCAAAACATAAAAATATCAAATGAAACATATCGATGAACATAAAGGGGAGGTCATTGGTCTGTGAAGAAATATAAAAGACCAGTGGAAAATTTTCTCTATTTGTACAACATTGAAAAAGAATATCATTCAAGAAACCGAGAAGATGCATGTGGAGTATAAATGTCTGGTAGAACAAAAGAAATAATCAAATATGAATAATAATGGCAATATGGGTGTTGGTCAAAATCCATGTGGTGTGATCATAAATGTTAGAAGTCAAGAATGATTTTCGAAAGTGAATATTAAGTTGATTATGAATTAGAGTCAGAATGTGTAGAAAACTTCAGGGAAAACAAGTGGTGCATAAGTGATCCACATGAATTCACCTCACCACGGGTGTTATTGTTGTGGAAGGATGGTGCACTCACATAATGCGTGTTCCATATAAAATATATGTTGAAGGTTATGATAAAAAACTTTCTACCTAACATAGTGTCTTAATCAAGGATATAATTTTAGGGTAATTATTTTTTATGTGGAGTATTTGGACACATGGAATGATACTGTACACCAACTATGCAGAGGATTATGCTGATGTAGAATAAAATTTCTCACAAGCAGCAATTCAGGGAACCAAAAGATGAGAAGAAAATAAATAAAATATTTGTAGTGTTAGGAGACAAATATTGTACATTAGTCACCAAGTAAGAAAAATATTATCCATACATAATAGGTATGAATTCAGTAACATAGATCAAGTTGAAAAGATTAGAGAAGGTAGTATTTATAGAGAGTTCTTTTATAGATTCATATTGCACTAGGATTTGGATTATTAATAGGGGATGGAATTATCATGTGATAATAAATAACGATATTGTAACTGGAAGTAGTTACTATATGCATTGTATCATATGATCTGGTTATGATAAAGGCCTGACTATTATTAGCATGGGGAAAGAAATGTTTGGGGGAAAAGACAAGTGATGTACATATATATTGGTTGCTGAAGGTCTTAGTCAAGAAATACTAAGTGTATGTAAAATATGTCACATGGTACATGACATAAGATATTAAAATAATTTAATTATCATTATTGAAAAATATAATGTTGTGGTTTTGTGGGGAAAGTGTTCAAAGGGAAATATTTAACATCTAAATTGAGAAAAAGACATGTGCATTCTATCCAAGGAAGAAGAAAACAGGTTATTTCATACAGATATTGGAAACTTATTCCAAAAATCATTTTAATACTTGTTGAATTACGATTCTACTTAAGACCACCTAATATTTTCATTTGATCATACTCGTGCAAGAAATTATGGTCAAAAAGGAAAGATCAGTTGAATGAAATATAAGTCAAAATATAAAGGTCAAAAAAAGAGATTGAGTTGGTGCATATAGATGTGTGAAGACCAATTTAATGAAAATATATTGATGGATGGAGATATTATGTTCTCTCAATAGAGGACTATAATATAATAGCATGGTTTTCATCCTCACCGACAAATCTGAGGTGTTTACTCGCATAAAAACTTATCGAAGAGAAATTGAGAAGATGATGGGACAAACAATCTAGAATATCTGAATTGATAATAGAAATGAATTAAAAAATTCCAAAGTGGAAATTTATCACCTGAAACATGGGATAAGGAACCATGTTTTTGTTGTAATAACTCCACGCTAGAATGGAGTACTTTAGAGACAAAATCATATTATCCACAAATGGCTAGGACAATGCTCATTTGGAAAGGCCTTCCAGATTTTTTTGGAAGGATGTATTCATGAAATAAGTCTAAATATAAAATAGAGATTAATTTTTAAAAAAAAAATAGTAAGACTCTATATGTGTATTGGTATATAATGAAACTAACATTGAAGTACTTTTGGGTCTTCGAAAGTAAGTGTTTCATTCCCAACAAAGAGAAACATTAGAAATTGGAATCCCATTGATACAAAGGGATATTTCGTGGATAATCTATGAAAATAAAATAATATAAATGAATTCAAAAATAGGATTGGAAATTTTTCAGAAATAATAGATGTATCTATTGTAGATAGTGAGCTGAATCAATAAAAAATACATAACCAGACCAATGAGGATAGTGATGAATAGATAAGAATAATAGAGATGATCTAATTCTAGAAGTAGAATAAAAAAGAAGAGTCAAATAATTAATAGTATCAGAATAAGTCATTATCAACATATAAGCCAATGAGAATAGCTAAAATTTAAGGAAAAAACATAAATGGTGACCTAAGGGAACTAGTTTAGATATGGAGGATAATGACTCTAAAACAAATAATCACACTTATTGTAGGATCCCGATAATAGATAACCTATATCTGGGGTCTATGACTAAAAACATAGGCTTGATTAGAAGGAAAAACCCATGATGGACAACTCAATCATGTAGTTTAGGTAAACCAAATACTTTAATGAGATTTTTATTACATAAAACTACAGTAATTACATCATATTTTTTATTTATTCTCAATAAAAAATTTCTAGGATAATATATAATCCATCTATTATATTCTTGCTTATCTGTCATAGTATACTTCATGGATTCTTAGGGAATGAAACATAATAAACATGAGATCAAATTCATAGTAAGGGAAAAATATAGCAGGAGAAATAAGGAATCAATGAGAGTAATAATTATAAAATAGTAAATAATAGAACATAAATGCTATGTAATCAACAAACTTTCATGTATCTAGATGAATAATATTACAATGTAAAAATGAGAATTATGTGCCATTAAAATAATTAAATAATTAAAAATAAATATGGAATGGAACAAAACTAAAACAAAAGTATAATACTTTTGTACGGTAAAACTTTAAGAAAAATTACTTACACAGAAAGAAAAATGTAGATTCTATTGAAAATTTTATTATAATGATGAATGTGATAAATTTATACCATATCATTTTAAAATCATTTTTGAAAATATTTTAATAAATAAATATTTTTAGGAGAAAACATGTTCTCCAACTTAATAGAAATATAATGTCGGGATTTCATAAAAACATTTTTCTATAAAAATTTGAGTATTAATGAGTGAAAAGGGATGTAGTTCATGAAAATTGTAATGAATAACTGGATAATAATGAATTTTTAGGGACCAAGGGATATATAATTTCATAATATTTAAATTCCATTGAGAGATCATTAGGATTATTCATGAGGAAAATAATCACTGAACATCCCCAAGTGTCCCAAATGACTTTAATTTTTTTAAATCTTAACCACATAATGGATTAATAATGAATTAGAGTTATAATATCATGATAGTAATGATATTCATGATATATAATTTCAATGGAAATATATTACCATTTAAAAGAAACTAGGTGGATAAAAATATAATGTGCTTTAATTAAATGAAGTTGAAACAAAAATCATTACACATGAATCAAAAGATCCAAAAGTTATAACCATCAAATGAAACAAAAAAATAACCTAATTATCAATTAATTCTTGATATAATATATCAAAAATTTTATTAGGTAGACCATTAAAAATAAGTAAGTGTTGATTGAGACATTTATCACATGGATGTAAAAAAGTTTGATGAGAATCCATACCTTGAGTTTCCATTTAGGTGGACCAAATTTAACATTGTGTATAAAAAATATATATCAATTTTATAATTTCCTCAGAACCATTTTAATGTTTATAAATACTTTTATTTCACTTATTACAATTTTTTTCAACCATATAAACAATTAATTTTACGTCATGAGTTTCAACCAATTTCAGTTAATGTATCAAAATCAAATTTCTTAGGTCAACTATAATCAAATGTGTAAATATATAATTTCTCCAGAATAGTAATCATTAAATTATTATATAATATACTCATTGAATTTCTGTATATAACAGTCCAAAATTTTTTTATATTTGAAATAAAGTTCACCGTTCATGGAGATGGTAGGTCTTACGTATGCAAGAATGATGCTCTCTTTTTATTATTGTATTAAAAAAATGAAATATAAATGATAAATATATATATTATAATTATTTTGTAATAAATATATTATATATGCTATATAAGATAAATATGTTTATTAACATAATCCTATATATGTTCTATTTATGGAATGAACGTTCCATATCACATTGAGGGGGTGGTAGTCCACACTTCCCCAAATGATATTATGATATTTATAGGACATTGAAAACATAAAGGCATGTTCTAAAAAAATTACTGAATATTGGAGAATATATGAATATAGTATATAATAAATATATATATATATATTCTATAATAATGGCCACAATGATAAGTGGTAAGAAAAATTGAACAATCATTATTTCATGAGGCTGTAGTTCTCCATACATGGAAACAATAACGGAGATGTTTGTATGTGTAGGTAGAATACATATAATAAAAATAAAATAGTATTTTTAGGATAATTTTTTATCTAATCATACGTTATGTATAGTATAGGTAGTGGATACTGCGAATGAAACTAATAAGCATGAGAGATGAGGTTACCTCATAATCGGGTAAATTCATTAAACTTATACCAAAATGATTACATTGGAGGCTTTATACCCTAAGAGATGATTCTAGTATGGGATTTATTTTTTTTAGGTTGTTTTGTTAGGGTTTTCTCTGATAAAAATTGTTAATGATGTGTGACAATTAGAGAAGAGTGGGTATATTATTATTGGAGAGGGGAGGGGCACCCATGGAACCTCTTAAAATTTCAATTAATATACATTCAATTTCTATTATAAATGGTCCCAAAGTAATTTATTTTGAAGATAAGATGATTTGGGGTTGAATAACCATCATCTAGTTAAAATTATACATTTTTTAAATATTTTTTATTCCTTATCTATTTTATAAACCCTTATTTTACCCTTTTTATTCATATTGTGATATCATATTATCTACAATTTTAGTGTTAATGTAATTACCATAACATGAAAAAAGACCACAAAAAGTGTCCTTTATTATATATTTGGACTATTCCAAACAATTTTTTCGAATCATATATTTTGTTTATTTATTTTATAACATTTATTAAACAATTTTATATTTTAAGTAATGATTTATTTCACTTTTCTGACATAGTTCATTATTGACTTTTAAAATAAATAAATAAATAAAAACATGGTTCCTCAGAAAAAAATACATCACATAAATCCTAAAATTACATATTCATCAATTAAATTAGTTTATGACATAAAATATTTCAAAAAATATTTATAATATAATTCATTTCATTCTTACTTTAATAAATTTCTTATTTCATCAATATTGTTTCATCAAAAAAATTAACATTTTAATTTAACGAAATTAAAATAATATACCATGATAAGTAATATTTTTATCATTCAAATGACTATTTATTTTCTAATATATTTCTTATATAACCCCATATAAAAATTTATTATGTAACAATATACATGATTATGATCTTTTAGCATTTACTTAAAATTAAATGTAATAAATATCTTAATCACACCCAAGTGGCTTCCATAGGCCAGAAGATCAGACCAATGATTTTATTAGTCTTCCATGACTCATCCAGTAATGTTGGGATAAGTGTTTGTGTATTTTTATGTTATTATAATATTATTTTTACTTATATTTACTTGATTTACATTTTAACCATGGTAATAAAAATAATTACCAAGGATTCTTCTCATAATGTCCAAAAATAAAATGGAAATATTAACACAATATTTTACCATATGATTACAAATATGGAATCCATTTTTCCAAATTCAAAACACATAATGGAAGAAAATAATTAAAAATAAATCCTAATTATGAAATAAGAAAATGGGTTTCTATATAAAATGTTCGAAAGATGACATAGTTTTTATAATCAATTTCATTATGAAACTGATACCCACGACCATAATTGTATTAAATGATAAAAAAATTATTAAATTATGCAATAAAAAAACTAAAATTATTATCTAACAATATACATAAATAATATGAAAAGGTTTTTTTAAATTAAAATGCAGTATTTTTCACTATTCATTAAAATAAAAAAATTTATTAGAAAATTAAAAAAACTCAACCAAAGACAATTTTGATTCCCCCTTATAAATCATTTCTTTATTTTGTTAAAAATAAAATAGAAAAGTTTAAAAATTTGGATATAAAATATGTTCTCCATTTAAAGCTTGTAACAATACATTTATAAAATTATATATTTTATGTCTAAAATAGGGCTTGTTCTTATCTTATTTTTATCAATCCAATTGGATTAATATAAAAAATATTTCGTTTATTATATATTAAAAATAGTTAATAATTTTTATTAAATATTTTTATTAATATAGAACTCCTTTGGAATCATAAATATAATAATATATATTTTTATATACAATTGATTGTTATTTTCATTTATCTAAAATTGTTTACCCATGAATACATTTCTATGATTACATATAAATTATTTTAAATAGTAAATATATTATAATTATTCAAGATATTATATTTCTTTATGTGTTTAGTGTTTCATTTTATACATGTTATCGAATTCCAGTTTCTTCCTTTAGTTTTTTTGATGCATCACATTCTCACCACCTTAAATAAATTACTTCCTTGAAATTTAAACGTGATCATGGTAATAGATTGTTTGATACTTCCTACATTTGAATCCCACATTATTATAAGAGTTCATAAAACATCCCCTAAAATTTTGATACTATAGATTACAAATATTACATGGACTATCATGTATCTAGGTCTCTATTTATGAGAACATTAGTGGAAAATAATGATATATACTTAGAGGAAAATCATAAATATTTATACGGAGTGAATGAGGTCATCAATAAAACTCAATTGATTGATAAGTGGAATTTTTAGGGCCTCAAAGACATAATTCTATGATTACTTAGAATTTCATTGGTGCGATATAAATTAATGTATTATGACAACCTATTTTTTCCATTTTCTTATTGTTGAGTTGTTATTTTTCTGACCATTAATATAATGAAAAATTTTTACAAGATATGTTTCAATTTCATATGAACAATAAAAATTTTAGTTCTGATTCGATAAAATTATAATTCATCCTTTCACATCCTGAAACTAATTAAAAATAAGAAATTTTGTTTCGTTTTTTTTCCTAAGGCACATAAACAATATTTTAAAGGATTGTAAGATTGAAAAGTTTAACAATTTTTTCATAACTCTCTTCCAAAAGTAATGTTGTTAGAAGAGTTATCCCAATTCCTTAAACGTGGTACTATTGGTTCATATGTAAGATTTATTGAGCAAATTGATCAACTAAAAACAATGAAAAATTAGCAAGTACATTGTGTAGGTCAGTGGTTTTCATGAAACCCCTATCGTCATTCAGTCAGGGATTCAAGACCCTCATCCTTTCTGGAAATGATTGGTTGTTATCCAGTATACATGTTGTACTTTTCTAAACCCTAGTTAATATTAAATCCAAAATAAATATGATTAACACCTTCAAAATTCGGTTAATCTCAAAATATACTTTTAATTAAGTTTTTCAAAACAACCTCAATAAATCATCTATTTAATTTTAATATTTGTAGTTCATTAGTCTATGAATTATCCATAATATCATTTAAATGATTTCTAATCCAAAAACCTTATCTACTATGTAAAACTCCTTGTGTAACCTAGTATAATATTTATCATTATCTATTAAAATTCTTCAAAAATATTTTTAAATAAAAAGTGGATTATCCTAAGAATATCCCCAAGAAGTGTCAATACAGGCTTGTAGTAAGGTATGTGGTCGTGTACGTGGATAACCCGAGTTTGGCCCAGAAAAACTTTTCGGGGTTGTTACACCTATGTACATATGTTCCATAACAATGTTCACTTATATTATGAAGACAGGGATGTAATTCTAGGAGGGCCTACATAATATATACTTTACCAAATTTTTATGGTATTATTATATACATATCCTAAAAATATATATTCCGTCTATGTTATCAAACCTATGTTTTAAAAAATCTAGTTCCCAAGTTTTTTACCAAATGTCATTTGATACAAAAATTATAGACCCAACCCCAGATAGCATAGAGACGATGTATCCTACTAAATAAATTGGAATATTTTCAAGGAATAAATCACCAAATGATTGATCAGTTTAGTAGTCATGGTAACTTGATCCATAAATGAGACATGTATTATAAAAAACAACACTAGTTTCAACATATTTTTTAGTTATTCTAAATAAATAGCTTTAATGATAATCTCTAATCCATCTCTTATATTCCAAGATATCTTCCACAGTTACATTCTTAGATTCTTGGGGAATGAAATGTAATAATGGTGAGGTCTAATTCTCATGAATGGTAAAATATTGTGGAAGAAATAATGAATCCATAAGAGTAATAATTATGAAATAGTAAAAAGCTGGACACACACAACATGTAATCAAAAAAATATCATGTATCTAGATATAAATTATTGAAACCTAATAACTAGAAATAAAATCCATTCAAATAACTAGAGAACGAAAAAAAAAATATTTCATGCTATTAAACTAAAACACATTCTATTAATTAATGAACTGAAATGAAATAAATCCATATATATGTCGATGAAAAATCACATGAAATAATAATAACATAAACCACTATGAGGGAAATGATTTAATAACAACAATAATTTCTAAGTCAAACGATGACCTATTACCTTCAATAACATTAAAAATATTTTTTAAAACTATGGCCACGAACCCATTTGTGAAATTATTTTTCTCAAGAGAACATTTAAATGCCTCAATGAACAATATAAAATCCAGGATCCACACATCATTCCCTGTCCAAAACATTAGACATATTGAATAAGAAAAATAAAAAATATGCCTTGTAAAAAAACTATATTGAATAAGAAATATTGATTTATAAATAATTACCCAATTAATAAAATAACTAAAAATTTATGCACCCTATGTAAAATGGTATAGGGTCTAGGAAATAGTAGTATCCATGAATATTGAAATGGATATTAGGGTAAATTCAATATTGTATGATCATATGATATTAAATATTTCTAGAGGGACAACAAAAGTATTGACGAAATTAATGTGTATTCAATCCTAGTCCAAATCAATAATAAACCATCCAGAGGAAGAATAGAGATGGTATCCGTACAAAATATTACATGTGGGGTAAAATAGATTGTTGTTGTAATTGATTAATTAATGAATAAATGTTTTTTTAAAAAATATTCATGTAGAAAATAACATTTGATTTGATAAACCTTTCAAATATATTTTTGGATGAAAATTCCTTTTAAAAACATTTTATTGTAAAAATAATCCATTTTAAATTGAAAAGGTGGATTCAAAGAAACAATGGTGGATAAATATATACATGTCATATGAGGTAAAAAATATTTCATTTGCATAGTAAAAAGGAATGAAATATGAAATACTCAAAATATTACAATAATATACTCTAAAAATCATTGGTAAAAGAAAAAATGGAAGAACATTTATTTACCAAAACCTTTTAAGATCATTTTGGAAAATATTTAAATAAAAATAAATATTTAGAACAAAATATGTTATTTGGGTAAAGAGAGATATATAGTCAGGTTTTCTTAATAACATTTTATAGAATACTTTGAATACCGATGAGTGAAAAATATACTAATACATGGAAAATTCAAGATTAACTCAATTAGAAGTCATGGTTTTATTGAAAAATGGTTATATAATCTCCTTAAATGAAAATTATATTTAGTGATCATTAGGATTAGTCATGTAGAAAATAATCCTTAAATATCCCAAAGTGTCCCATACCACATTGAATAATATTAAGTAAAAACCTCATGAAGGGGTAAAATTTAGTGAAAAATTTAATATCATGAGATCATTTAGAATCATGATATATAATATCAATATAAATATATACACTATATAAATATAACTAGGTACATAATAATACAATATTCATCGATGAAATGAAATTGAAATGAAATCCATTACACATGAATTGAAACATACAAAAGTGATTATGATCAAATTAAACATCTAAATAACATGAATATAAATTATTTAATGATATAGTATATCAAAATTGACTATAGGTACACAACAAAAAATATGTATTTGGTGATCATGACATTTATCTCGTAGAAGTTAAATGTGAGATGAGAATCCTTACCTTGAGATTCCTTTCGGATTAATGTCCTTTAACATTTTATACTAAATTTATGATAATTTGACACATTATTTAGTACCTTTTTCATGTTTATAATTAATTTATTTAACATAGTAACATTTTTTGTAAAACAACATAAATATTTAATATTACGTGTGGTGTTTCAACAAAATTTGGTTAATGTATCAAAATCGACATTGTTATGTCAAATATGGTCAAATGGGAAAATATATAATATAAATACAATAATAATAATTATTTATAAGATTATATACTCAATGAATATTTATTTATAATAGTAAATAATATTTAGAGATTGGAAATGAAGTGAAACGTTCATGGAGATGGTAGGTCTTATGTACGCATGAACGATACTTTCATTTAAATATTGTATTAAAACATTGAAAACATTATGATACATAGGTATATGATAATTCCATTATAATATATATGTATTATATTTTACATATGTTTATTAACATGATCATTTATATGTTACTTGTATGGCATGAACGAGTTACACCGTTTCGAGGGGCCAATAGTCCACACATTCCCAAATAAAATTCTCATATTTTAGTCAACATCGAAAGCATAAAGGCATGTTAAAATTAAAAATTATATAGGAATGGATACAACATATATATAATATATATCATATATAAATATAGTTTCCAATATAATGGCCACTGTGAGAGGTTGTAGGGAAAATTTAACAACCATCATATCATGTGGTCTCTATAGAAAAAAAGTATATTTTTCTCCATTAAGTGAAGGTGTGTTTTTGTGTTGTTCGAAAACCAAGATTAAAGAAATCCAAGTATATTAAGTACACTTTTTTTTTCTTGTAATACTATAATAAAGATTTTATAGGTTGTGCAGAATATTAATGAATCTAAAAAGCACTAGAGAAGGCATTACCTCTTAATTGGGAAACTACTTTTGGTTTATACCAAATGGACTCCATGGGAGGATTTCATCCCTAAGAGAGTCATCTAGAATGAGGGGATGTATTTTATATGAGTTTTGGGAAGATATATTCTGAACCAAATGGATCTTGATGTGTGATTATTAGAGAAGAGTGGGTACCTTTTTATAGGAGAGGGGAGGGGCGCCCTTGGAAACTGTCCAAATATTAAATTAAAATAAATTAAATTATAGTTTCATATGATCCAAAAAATATTTATTTCTATGATAAAATTATTATTTTTCTAATACCCATAATCCAATTTAAATTATACATGTTTTGAATCTTTTTACACCCTTATATTTTTTATTTAACCCTTATTTAACCCTTTTTAATCTCAATATGATATAATTTTATGTAGACTTTTTCTGTTATTCTAATTAAAATAACATGTCTAAAACCATAAAATCATCATTTATGAAATATTAGGACTTATTATAACAATTTATATGGATATTATATTATTATGAATTTTAGATCATTTAATAAACTATTTTATATTTTATGTTATGAATTATGTCATTTTTTGACACTATTCATACATTAATTTTCTAAAAATGAATTAAAAAAATATTCATTTGAAAACAATACATTAAAAAATGAAAAAATGTAATAGTCATAATTACGATTTGTGTATGTAATTAAACATTTCAAAAAATATTTATTTTAATATTTATACTATTATTTATATGTTTCATTCATTAATTAATCTATTATTTCATCATCATTGTGTCATAAATAAATTTAACAATATAATGTAAACAAATTGTAAAAAATATACCATATTTTAGGTAATCTTCTTATATTTATAAAAAATATTTATAGTTGGAGAGACCACTTATATAAACCCGTATAAAATCATTTTATTAATAATAGTCGAGTTTATGATATTTTTACTTTTACAAAAAATTAAATTTTATAAATGTCTTCATCTATCCCAAGAGGATTCAAAAGACCAAATTATTGGAACAAAGATTTTTTTCATCATCCATAATTCATAAAATATGGTTAGGTCAAGGGTGAGGGTCGTTTAACGTGATTATAATTTTATTTTGTCATATATTTACATGATTCTCCTTTTAATCTTGGTTAAAAAATAATTATAAAGGTTACTATTCATAATGTCCAAAAATAAAAGGGAGCAATTTACACAATATGGAACTTATAGATAATAATATTGAATCCATTTTCAAACTCAAAAAGTAGAATTGGCATTAATTAATTAGAAATCAATCATGATGATGGAATATGTGAACATTTTATTTTAGTAAAACTTTATAAAGTTCATATAGTTTTATATTGAATTTCATTGTGAAGTTGATTCAAATGACCAAAATATTATTATATTATAAAAATATTATTTAATTATAATATTAAACCAATTATAATAATAATATAACTATATAAATAAATTGGGCGAAATGGTAATTTTGAATTAAAATGTAGTATTTTTCACATTTCATTAATTAAAAAATTTATATAAAAAATATAAAACAAATCAACAAAAGTGAATTTTGATTTCCTTTTTTTAAATAATAATATTATTATATAAAAAATTAATTATAATGGTGTAAAAATATGTATTTTAAATAGGTTCTCCATTAGAAAGAAGTAAAATTACCTTTAAAAAAATATAGGTTTTTATGTGTAATATAGGGTATGTTCTTATCATGTGAATATCGATCCTAATTGATGAATATATAAAAATTTTGGTTTAGTATATATTAAAATCATTTAATAGTTTTAAATAATTTTTTTTTATTTTGGTAATAATCTTTTGTAATCATAAAAATAAAAATATTACTTTTTTAATCCAATTGATTCTTATTTTCATTTATCATAAATTTGACCCCAAAAAATTCATTTTATATCTTATATTTTCATAAATTAGTTAATACTATTCAAAAAATCTTGTTTATATATAATTATATTAAATTATAATATTTTAATAATTTATCGTTGTTTGGAGAAACACATTATTGTGTACAACGCAACCTATCGAGGAAGGTCTCTGTTATGTGTAACATAGTAAAACATAGTGTTGTGTGATTTAAATTTCATATAATATATTTTAAATAGTAAATATATTATAATGTATTCAAATACTATTTTTCCTTACATTATTGGTGTTGTGGGTTATACAGGCTATCGCATACAAGGTTCTTCCGTTAGTTTTTCTAAGCGTCACACTTATCATAGGTAGAGCCCGAATGTTTTAATGAAGAAGTGGATATGAGAATTGGGTTTAGGATATGAATCAATATCTTGACCAAAATGAGTATAATCAGATAAGAGAGATTGTTTTGAGACATACAGATAAGAATGTCATTGGGAATTAATGGGTCATTATTAACAAGATTAATGATGATGGGGAGTGTTTCAAAACAAAGCATGACTAATAGGAAATGGTTAATACCTTCTAGACGGTAATGATCTTGATGAAAAATTTGAACATATTTCAAGGCTAGAGAGAATAAGATTATTCATAGCCAGAGTAATGCAATGAATTTTCTAATTTTTACAAATGATTTTCAATTAAACATTTTTTAATGGGGTTCTAAAAGAAGAAGGGTATATAGAGCACCCGTATGGTTTTTGTATTCAAGGAGATTATAATATTGTATTTAGTGAATGGAATAATTTTATGGGTTGATGCAGGCACTAATAGAATTGTATTCATGAGTAAATCAGTTTTTGATGAAGCATGTCTTCCAAAGTAGTGGAGTTGATAACAATATAGATGTGTTTAATTAATGTAATCGATGGATTATGGTTCTTTAATAAGTCAAGGAAATCATAATTGTGTGACTAGATGAAGAGCAATGTTGGAAGTTTTCAAAATTCATAAAATGTGAATTTGGAATGTCAATGATCGGTGAAATGATGTTTTTTCTTGGACTACAGGTGATTCATTTATAGAATGAAACATTCATTTCTCAATCCATTAATCCCAAGGACATTTTTAGATGATTTGGAATGGATAGTTCTAAGAAGATGATGGCATTAATGGATACCCATATGAATCAAAAATGGGATCATGAAGGCAGGTTAGTTGATAAACAATAATATTTGAAAACCACTGGATATTTTTTGTACATGATAGTTAAATGAAATTATAATATTTTTGCTCCTGAAAATAGAGCGATATTAAATAAATACCAAGGAAAACTACTTTCATGGGGTTAAATTAATACATAAATATTTTAATGGAATGTTGGATTTTGGTTTACAATATAGTGATAAATATCAGAATCATTTATTTTTATATATTAATGTAGATTGGGCCAGTTTAGTAGATGATAGAAAATCGACATCAGGTGGTGAATTCTATGATAATGGATTGTGTATTTCCATGACATGGAAGAATTGTTATTTCCATTAATTGAGAAAGTCAAAAGAAAAACATATTGCAGTCACTCAAGCATGCACACAATTTTGGTGGATGAAGTAGAAACATAATGATATGGTAGTGGTAGTGAAGTGTCCAATTTGATTCTATTGTGATAATTCACGTTCTATAAATCATAGAAAAAATATATTCCATCAGTAATGGACATATAACAATGAAATAAAATATCATTTCATCAAGGGGAAGGTACTGTAAGGTCTTGTGATGTAAGGGTTTGTGCATACAGACCGATAGGTTGAAGATATTCTGACAAAGGCCTAACTAAAAGAATAATTTGAGAGGCATCGACTGGATCGGGGAGTTCAGTAAACTCCTGAGACATGACAAATTGGGAATGTGGTACCCCTCTCACCGAGTTATGGAGATTTTTTATCTAATGCACTGATATGTGTTCTTTACCATGTTTCAGACAAAAATGATGAAAAATATGGGTTCATTGAAAAAGGTGGAGAAATTGTAGATTTTTTAAGGGATAAAATTTCCTCATCCACACTAGGGGAAAATGTCTTCATCAATCCATAGGGAAAAGCTGATAGGTGGGGCAGTGAGATAGGGAAGTAGAGAGATCTAGGGTTCTTTTAAATTTGATAATCTTAATGCTGATCAATCAATGGTCACATATCATGATATTTGGAGTTTGTGATGAATGTGGTTGTGAGGTTTTATAAATAAGTGATTCAATTATGAACTCATAATTATACTATTGTTTTTCATGCCAGACAAGGATCATGTGGGAATATAGTGTGTGTTAATTAATACATTGATCACTATCTAAGTCACAAGAACATAATAAAGGTATAAGACTAAATCATCATTCATAAGTTATCGAAATGTGAGAAGTTGACAAAAAACCCATATGGAGAGATTTTTGGGAATTAATTACTCAAGTAAACATTGAAGGATTTATGGGATGATTTTGTTGGTGGAATAGGAAGTTTTCCATTATTAGTTGGGGAGTTATAGAGATATTGTTGAGTTTTGTGCAAAAGGAAATTTTTCATGAATGATACATTCACAAATGATATTATCATGCTTAGTATAAGTTTTGTGTGTTGTGTATAGGGGTAAAAAAATATTATAATTAGGTGCCAACCCCCTCATTTGGGATGGATCAACACATAGAAAGATTCTGATCTCTAAATCGTGTAACTATTAATAGAGGTGCAAGCATGTAAATAGATACATGAATGTAAGGAGTTCCATGCATGAAGGTATTTTAGCGCATGTAATGTATTATATGTGACAAGGGAGTTCTATTCAAGCAGTATGTTTCACAAAAATGTTATACACAAGTAGAAAGTGGCGCGCATGTTTTTCCCCAATAAAGACACATGTTGCACACAATGCATTAAATCACATCTCATGTCACCCCAGATTATCATATATGTTTTTATTTTCCTAGTATATATATGGTAATGTGATATTCATCAATTTGATTAATGATTATGTTCAATATAGAAACAATCTACAATTTGGGATGCATGAATTCATGAAAAAAGGGACATATAATCCATAATCTATATATTAATACATTCAAAGATAAGTGAGAAATGGAATATGAAGACGATGATCCTTTCCAGCAGTAGTGAACTAGGGAAATAATTATAGGGGTGACCCTTGGTAAAGTAATGATCTTTCCCAAAACCTTATAAAGGCTGTAAGCCTCGACATAGACGTTATCTAGCCCAAACATTCTAATTGGCAGTAAGCTTTAGTGTATTTGGTACATTGTCACACCGCCATTGTATGATACTAGGATGTATCCCAATTAGGATGAACCAAGTATAATTTATGTGTCATGTGCATGATTAAATTTCTGTTCATATATTTCTACAGGAGAAAAATAAAATTGAGTTTTTTTAAGGATGTAATATGATCCAAATGGGTAGAATTTTTAATATATCATACCCTGATTCGATCCCCCCCACTAAGGGTGTTTTAACTAGTGTGGCTAATACATATCATCCATGTGGTTTGATGATTAAATAGAGAGTTGGATCACTTTATTAAGGTGGTAGTCAACACACACAAGAATGACATTATCTTCTTTTAGTGAGTGAAAAGGTAATAAAGAAAATTATTTATTATGTTTTTAGAATGGTAAATATGAAATTAATATCATAATTATGTCATATATATTATATATATTAATTAAATTTATCTTTTTTATCTTCCCTATAAATTGTTGGTGAAAAATGAATCACATCACATCTAGAGGTAGTAGTTCGCTTTTCACACGAGCGATACTATTTTCTCTCCAATCGAATGGAAAATAGAATTATATAAATTTGATATAATAACACCATGGGTATATGTATTTTATAAATATATAAAATTTATTAAATTTTGATCTATCACCATATCCCACTGTTGGAGGTGGTATAGAAATAATGAATGACATCGGTACATGAGGTTGTAGTTTTTCTTCACATAGACGAATGATGATTTCTTAACTTATTTGATGGATGTTGGAATGGTTTTCTGTCATTACCATAAAATAAATACATCCCAATATACTATTTATTCGAATAATATTATATCATCATGTTTAAATAATATTTTATGGATGTGGAGGAAGATGAAAAATAAAAATGCTCATTGAGAACGTTCCCTCTCTTATGGGCAACAAATTTTTTTCCGCCAAAGACATTATAGGTTGGTTGTTTGACTAAACAAAGTATATTGTAATGTGTTTAGGAAAATTTTAAATTTATTTTTGTTGGTATTGGTCAATACAGAAGGTTTTGAATGTATGATGAGGGTAGTAGAGCGGTGGCCTTATATAATTTTGGTGACAGGCACACATGTATTTTGTTGAAAATAAAAAGTAATACCCAAAATTTTCACATATAAAAACTCTCAAAATCATATATTATTGACCGTAAATGATATAATATAATTTTTTTCATATAATTGGTTTTGGATATGTTTTGGGACATTTTAACACTTATCTATTTTGTTTACCACCTTAGTAAACCAATTTATACCTTACTCACGATAAATAATTTTTACTGTTTTTACAAGTTATTACTATAAAAAATTCATTGGAGATTATTAGATAAAATGATTTATTCTTATTCCAAATAATAAAACCATTTTTCAAAATTTCATTAAAATAATTGTAAATTTTTAATTGGAAAATAATCCCACAAGCATGATAGGAAAGAACCTTTTCGATGAGAAAATGTTCAAATGTTTAAATTTGTTTTATGATAGATAAATATGAAAATAATTAAAATTTATTTCCATTTATTAAATTAAATATTATGTATGTAGTATTTCGTTAAAAAGAATTTTAAATATACATTATATTTAAAAAAATTAAATAAAAAATGTGGTTTTTAATTTAAATTCATAATTTTTCATTACTCATCAATAATTTAATATTTTTAAAAATTCTAAATATCAAATTATGATAATTATAATAGTATTATTTAAAAAATCAACATTAAATTTTAAAATCTATTTTCTATATTTTCAAATAATTATCCTTAAAATATTTTCACAAAAACATGACATAACATTTTATTTTGAAAATGACATTTATAAGAATTAAATTTTACATATTCTTATTTCTTCTTAAGAAAATGAATAAGATAGCGTTAAATTTTTTATATAAAATTGAAAAGGTATATTTAATTAAAAAATTTATCAAAATTTATCTTTTATATTTATTGAGGTAAAAAAATTTATGCTCATAAAAATAATTTTTTATAACACAATTTATATTATCTCCAAATAGTTTGTGTTATCATTTGTAATTAATTAGTTAACAAGGATTTCGTTTTATAAAAAATTTTAAACTATATATTGTCATAATTTAGAAAATAAAATTCATATCTTCTATTTTAATGGATAGGTCATAACAATCATATAAAATAATAATATTTTGATAATATTTTATTTTTCATTTAATCAAGGTGTAGTGTATATCACATGTTATGATCAGTGTTTTATGTAATGCAATCCAGACATAGTGTCATGTTTAATTCAAGACACATATAGTGATTCATGTACCCAAAAATATAATAAATAATAAATATATTCTAAAATAATTATTCCACAAAATCTATATGTGTTACATAGATATATTGGATGAGGATCACTTCTACGATTGGCATATAGATCATTCATGTGTTTAAGTTGGGAGAGAAAAAATTCTCTTTTTCAGGTCACAAGGCTCATATGGGTTAATATTGGGATACTAGAGAATGAATGAAAAAATGTATATTCCATAGTATAATAAAATAACAACATGAATAAAAATTCACATCCAATGAAACCACAGGGGATACAGTGGCTATTGAAAAAATTTAATTGGCATTGCTTGACCCATCGGCTAGTCGGCGGATACAAAATTTTTATATAGAATATTCTGACTCCACTAAATAGATAGTGTCCCTCACTAACTAGGGTATATATAACGTCCATATTCACAAGATTATTATCATGGTATGGACCTACATGATGAATCAAATTCATCCTCCATCCCCTCAAAAAATTAAACACATGTATTTTTCTTGTATATAAATTGATACTAGGATTTGATAATAATACAAACCATATATATTTTTCCCAAGAAATAATTTAGTCTAAATTATTGAACCTATGAGATATAAATAAAATTAACACCTGATATTCTAGGTGGATGGTAAACTGAACTAATAATAACTCACTAAAAAACTAACCTCAATGAGAAAATCTAAAATGGCTGGAAACCAATTATGATGATTCTTTAGATAAGATCCACCAGGATCACTAGACATTGAAAAAAAATTACCCTCATTAATTAGGATTTGGAATGCCTATTATGCACCGAAGTCATAGAAAAGGTCTCCATGTAATTAAAAATCACACAAAATGGTGGAAAATTCGGTGGACATCAACTGAATACATGTTCCTTTGACCCAAATAGTTGACCTCCATCACACACCACCAAGAAACATCTAACAATATAATTTTAATACTAAATGTAAAGGAACACGTATAATAACATGATGTTTTCCAAAAAGAAAATTCCCCCAAAATCCTTTATTGATACAACCATTCACATGCTATAAAAAACTGAAAAATATATCTACCTTAAGAAAAAACATGATGAAACCCATATATTAATAAAATAACGCCTCAAACATAATTAAGATCATAAAAGCAAACATAGAATGTTATTAATATCTCATTCAATTGGAATGAAAATATTCTATGTTTCCATAACACATTATCATGTCATGTACAAGAATAATTAGAATTTTAAAATAATTATTCGAATTCACAATAAAAAAACACTTCGAAATGAATAGTGAGATCTCCCAAAACGTCAATATTTAACTGTAATAAAAATTACTAAACAAGAGGAATCTTAGAGAAACATTTAATCCAAATTATACCATATATCATTCAAATGAATATAACAATGAATGGAGAAATATATATTTCAAAAGGCAGTAACCCAATCCATATAAAGGTTCCCAAAAAATTGTTCCATCCTTGCACAGGGAAACTAAAATAATTTTGTGATTAAAAAATAAAATAAAACTTATAACCTCATTCCTGAAGGAACATCCACAAGGAGAATGATAGGATATTTCAATATGGTTATTAAATTATCATGGAAATGTATCAAAAATGAAAAACACAATAAAAAATTGATCAACCCCAGTTTTTACAAAATAAGAAAAAAAAGATCCCCAAAATAAGAGGATCACCAAGAACATATTACACTGAAATATTCCTTATTCAATAACTCAACATGTAAAAGTATAATGGTGAAAAAAGATGAAACATCACTCACAATGTCTCAATGCTGTAAATAAATACATATTATAAGATTAATTTTTCTAACACTACAATGAGAAAATATTATTTTTCATACCATGGGACGATTTTCCCCACTCATCCAACTTCCATTACTATCTCGGTGGATTAAATTACCCTAATTCATCATCATATGAGGCATTGAAAACATAGATTCATTTAAAATTCATTAAATCAACTGAAAAAAAATTTTGAGGAACCATATAATAAAATTTTGGACATACCACTACTACCACAGATCCATGGTCTCGGTGAATTCAACCATTGAAATAGAGTTACCTAAGGGATTCTACACAACGATTCATGGGTGAGTTATATACCAAACAGGGATTATTTTGGAATACTGATAAAATTATCACTCAATTAAATATATGTATATGAAATTAGGAATACTATTATTATTCTAATACATGATAAATTTCCATTTAATTAATAACATGTTGAATAATGTCGATGAAATTTTTTCATCCATATTTAAGGAATCATGACATACCAATACTCTCTATTATGTACTTTAAAATATTTAATGAAATTATTGACCATTAGATTATCTATAATCAGGAGAGAATTAATGATTACTTCAATTACTTTTATCAGCCTCACTTCCTAAGGATATCCAATGTCACCTCTCCATCTATGTGGAGACCTCTACTCATGATATCATTTCTAAATGACACAAATGACAATATCAACGGTTTCAATAGTGAATAAACATACTATCCTCTCTAGAAAACATTGTTCTAGAAATTTATGAACATCAATAATCAAGGACTCATAAACCCATGAATAATGGACAATCCAAGATTAAACACACACAAAAACAATATTTATTCAAGCCAAATAACTATCCACTTTTAATAAAATTTCATGGGGTTAAAATTCACATACATCCCAATTTATAAATCATTTCATTTTTCATTTAATATCGTAGTTCTCACTAAAAATATATTTCAATTTAGAATATATAAACAGTTAATTACATTCCTTAAATGTGTTTATATAATTAATCTAAATTTCTAATTCTGAAACGTTGTCCATTTAAAATATCTAAAAGAACATTTTCTAAAAAAATATTTTAAAACATTATAATATTGTTCGAAAATTGGATTTATAAATCAAGAACTTACCAAAATCTAAATTAAGGTAATTGAAAACATATTTCAACGAACTAATATGAAACCAATTTTAAATTAAAAATTCCATTATAAAATGGATTAAAATTTATATAATGAAATAAAAATAGAACACCCAACTAGAGCATGAAATAGAAATGCATATATTATCATCCACTCAAAAACAAGAACCCAAAAAACTAAAAATTTTAAATAAAGTAATTTATAAATAAAAATGTAAAGGTAAATTTAAAGGTTTAATGTATTACTAAAAATGTATTTTATTTCATGGTTGTTGAACTATACAAAATACATATGATATTTCATGGACTATTTTCAAAATCAATAACACTAATTTGACATGTTTTAATAGACACTAAATTCATTGAACTGCAATATACAACTTTCTAATCCTACATAAAACTAAAAAAATCACAAAACAAATTATAGATTCATTATATATATTAATATGAATAAAAATGTTAAAATTGTAACACAATAAAAAATATCAAGTCCCCACTACCTTGGGTAACTCAATATTCATTGTAAAGATTCGTGATTTATAACCCCTTTATGAAGTACCTCTTGATTTTTGATACAGTAATAATCACCTTGAAATAGTTTATATGTATAACTAAAATAAGTGATTTAAATATATGAATCGTTTTTAACTAACAACCTTTGACTCCAATTGTTAAAATATAACCAATAATATTTTCTAAATCATCATCTAAATTGATCTAGAACTAGATATATTGGTATTTATACTCCCCATCATCATGAGAGATGTTCCTTAGCATCTAAAAATATCCTTTAGGGATGATTTCATCCAAAAAGGTATAATAACTCGGAGATCATGACAGAGGTGAAATTAATAAAACAATTAAACTAAAAAAAGATTAATAGAGATTGTACATATATTTCTAATAATTGGAAGTAATAAAGGATGTAGTGAAACTTTTCTCATTTTGGTCTTCAACCACCACCAATCTCCCAAATTTCCTTATCTTTCCATATAAACATGGTGCTATAAAATAATGGAAAATATGAAAAGGGAATATAAGATAGAAACATAAATTCCCTAAAAATAAATAGGTATATGCATGTTTTTGAGAAAAATAGAACAATAGTTTCCGACTCTGTTGTGTATGAAATTTCATCACCAAGAAATATAGAAATTCAAGTTTGAAAAACATTGATGAAGAAATATAGATTTATCTCAATAAATAAATAATTAAAATAAAAAAAAATTATAAAGGGAAATAAAATGATATACCAAATGTTTTTAAAATGTTGTGTTACAACAATTACTTTTACCATTTCAAATTCTCTTTTTGAATATCAATTACAAAACATGACAAAATAAAATTTTAAAAAAATACCATATTTAAAAAATCATTGAAAATCAATTCAAAATTACATAATAAATAATGTATAAGGAATATAAGATTTGGTGACTCATATCATATCAAAATATATCCTAAAAATAAATGACATGCTGCTAAATAAATTTCAATATATAAATAAAACATAAAAATAAATGTATGTGAAATGTAGAAACAATAGTTGTGATTAATAATCTAATAATTATAGCCATACAATAAGAACCAATGTAATTTTTAGAGGTTATATTTCATAAGAAGTACATTGATACATTTTTTATAGCATAGAAGAAAAGAAAATAAATATATGAATGACTACATGACAATATCACACATACCACCTACAAAAGAATAGTAATTCTCTGCACACCGACCTCATTGGAGAATGTCGATATCCTGAATCCAATTTCTATTGATAAATTATAGTGTGGTTGTGAGTATAATAGGTATAGTAAATATCCATGATGTCTCATTTATTATCCTAGGTTTCCCATTACCAATGAATGTGATGATTGAGGTGAAGAGAAACATGTATCTAAACGCAGATCCTTAAAAACATCAACCTGAATAATTATGAATTCGTAGAATACAATGATCATATCTAACAATCACCCCAATCTCCCTCCTTTTGTAAAACCCCTATTTAATCACACATAAATATAATAACCAACACCATATGTCAATGAAAAACATATATATTGGTCTCACTAAGAATTTTATCAAAAAGATATTTTATATCATAACGATAAAAAAGGGGCCATTAATGAAAAACACAATTTATAAAACAATAGTTTATCAATTAAATAATTAATTAATTTGAAAAATACATTTAAAATAGTATATTCATACCTGATTCCATTATAATCTATTTTCAATGTATGAAAAGGAAACGTATGAAATGAAAATTAAAAATTTAATCAATCTCATTAACATTTACAAAACCATTTTCAATCATCCATTCAAATATATTGTTTCATATAATTAAATAAATCATTTAGAAATATTTAACTGAAATAAAAGATATCAATCATTTGGATGTAACATAATTAACTAACATATTTTTTTTAAAATAATTATTTATATTTCACAATATAAATCCCACCAAGTCTAATGAAAAGAAAAAATTTATTTCTAAATAGACTGTTAATTCTCCAGATAATCCCATTTATTCCGAATATCATTTTCACCAAAATGATAATTTTTTATTCACTCCTAATAAACCTTGATTGAGCGATTTATATCATAATAAATATGGATTCATGAAATACCTATTCCATAAGAATATGATATTATATAAATATACTAACATTGAATATCCATGATGAAACCATAATGAATCCAATATGTTTAACCTATGGTGGTGTCTAATTGATCAATGAATAGAGATCATGATATAAATTAGAAGAGACAAATAATAATCAATATAATTCACTCATTATAGATTTAATGAATCTTATGTCTATTATATCCTTTATAATGTACAATCAAGACAATGAAAAAATGACTAATGGTTAAGAGGTTTTAGATATAACAAGTGGGGACCACCAAAATGATTTGAAATTTAATCCACCAAGATTTGATGATGGGAGATCCAAAATCACCAAATAGGACTACCAAGGTTCAAATGGGTTGAGTAATGGTTAAGAGAGAAATGGGTATATTTGGGATTTAGTTTATACCGAATTTCATCTTTTTTTTGAAATCCTTATGAATTATACATCTATTATACAATGAATAAAAATTATGAAACTCAATGAATCTTCAGTGGTTTGATCATTCTCATGAATTAGGTATAGTTTATTTATATTATGTTCAATTACTTGTTTTGATTATCTTTAGGTATTTATTTGTACAATTATTATAAAACCATCCAACTCAATAGGTAATTATATATATCTCATGAGATGTTACGTATGTTGACCATTTCGTAAGATTATGTAGAATTTATTATTTAACTCATGGACCCTATTTTATATATCACTCATATTCATTCTGTAAGATTTTTATCACATTTGAATCAATCTTTGGAATTTGGGAATGAAACAATTCCACTATTAGACTTTATATACTATATAATGATGGTATTTCTAGTGAACAATGAATTATTATTTTAATTTTAAATGTTATTTTGTAACATAGTATCTATTATTAAATTATCATAAATTTACATTATTTATTTGTGTTTTGATGAATATGAACACCCTATTTTTGATATCAGGTTATGCCTCATGAATATAATGTTATTATAACCCAACATTTTTATATTTGTTGATACTATCTAGTAGATAGGGATGTGGTATAGATACATGAATTTATAACCACCATGAAAATGATTAGTAGTTCATTGACTTGATAATAACATTAATTCATGGTGAGTGTCCCAGGACTTCACAATTGGATTGAAACTACCAGGGGATATACTTTGGATGATCATATACTCTTTATAAAAAAACATTTAAGGATTTATATTGTTGTTTTATTTATATAAAACATTGATATATATAAGAAAATCAAATATAAAGTGACATAGTTTTATTTAATGTTTATATAGGTTCAACAAAATGAATTAAAGGATACCATTATGAGGAAGAAGTTTAGTAGCTTTCCAGGAGGAATAATTTTTTATTTATTATGATAATCCACCTATGATGATAAATATTAATCACTTAGGTTAACCCTTCTGGTTTTATGTATTGTTAGAACTAGAGGAGACTTAGTCAACCATGGTTATTGAAGAAAATTCCAAAATTACCTTAATGAATAACCCATACAAAGGGGATATGGAGTGATAAATCTAGTGACTAATCCAAATAAACTATCATGAAGCATGATTAAAAATGTCACCATATATGGAATCTAGAAATTTATGATGAAGTTAAGGATGTAGAATCCATATAATTCATGCAATGAAGATACTTATTGAGGTAATATTAAAACATTTATAAGTTAAAATATTAACGGGATACCCAAGGTAATTGAATCCATATGACTAGAAAATATTTTAATTAAGGAAGAGGGTGTCATTGGGAATATAAAAGTTCAAGAAGGGTTATGAGTTCTACTAGAATAATATATGTGGAAAAAATATATCAAAAAGTTCCACTACCTATCTAATGACAAATTATATGGAAAATATGGACACAAACAAAGGCATTTTCATAAATAGAAGGATGAAATGAATGATTGGGATGAAAAATGACCACAGGTCCAGGAATATAGTGGATCTTGTTTAGAAAATAATGATGATGTGGATTGTGATCATGATATCTCCCACTTAAGGATTTTGAATTTTGGATATTTGTTCAGTCTGCACTATTATTATTTTATTATATTATATAATTTATCACAATAGTGTTTTTTTTAAACATCAATTTATATGATTTTTACTATTTTGAAATTTATTTTTATTTTATGATAAAACATATTGTGGGTATTTTATAATGATTTGACATGATTTAATAATTTATTATTATTTTTGAAAAACACACCTTCTGTGTTCCAGAACATCAAAAGTTGTATTTTTTGACTAAGTGATTGTTTAAAAATGTTATTTTTCAAAACAAATTTTTTCCCAACTGTAAGAGAAGTCTTGGGAGTACACTTTGGTGTTGGAACATGGTAATGGGGGAAAAATGGTATACTATTTCAACTTTCATGATTGTCTTGGGGTTTGTGTTAAACATACACCATAACAATATAGAATTAAATATGATGGTGAAAGGTTATGAAACCATTCTATGATATCCCTAGATGGTGTGTGTATTTTAATATCTTCTATATATGAAAACAAATAGCCACCACAAGGTTTTCCAAATAGTTTCATTTTCCTAGGTAATGAGTGAATCCAAATGGTGGTAGGTGCATTGTTTAAAACCCATTAATGGGGGATCCTGGAAACCATGTTGAATTGAATAGATCATAACAAATAGAATATTCATGGACTAAAAAACTGTGGGTTCACTCTAGAAAACCTTTATACAAATGTCTCTTTTTAAATTGAGGAGAAAGCAAGTTTTTTCACACAGTTAGGAAAACTATAAGGTAAGTCCCTCAGCCTCAATAAATGTTGTGAATTTACCCTTTTTCCTATTGGTATTAATTTTTCCTTTCCTAATATTATAACATTTCGTCCACCATCAAAAATGGGTATAAAAAAATAACTCGCAATGAAATAACCCAACCCTAAAACTTATAGTTTATGCAATATTTTATTACATTACCATGATTATAAGGAATAATATCCTGAAGGACCAATCAGTTTGGAATATTTGGAAAGCCATATTACATACAATATACCCATAATACAATGGGAAATAGAAAATACAGTCATAATACCTAATAAAATGAAATAAAAAATAATCCTTGAAATATATTCAATGGAATTGTATTCAAAACCTAGGGAAATTAAACATAATAAGGGAGAGATGAAATGCTCAATAAGGGAATATAAAGAGGAAAAAATAATGATTCAATGAGGATAATAATTATGGAATGTAAAATAAAAGATAACACATTCATTTGAAATTACATGAAAATTAAAAATCGATATATAATGGTATGAAAAAAACTAATACCTCTTAAACAATGAAATGAGAATGAAATTCAGCCAAAGATATGTAAATGTTAAATATGTTGGATAAAATTGATAAATGAATTGAATAAAATTATTTTAATATTAGAAATCCTGATTCTAGAACATATATTATTATAACATAAATATATAATATCTTGAGATTTTAAATATTTTAATTCTTCCAACTCATTTTCCTCCAGAGGCTACTAATGCATCAAGGGGATATCTATAATTGTTACCCACTTGTGACTTCTAGTCCAAATCATTCATCATATATTGAATAATTGATTTAATTAAAAAACAATTTTCCATACTGTAAAATATCCTTATTTAATAATGAATATGGATTTATACATAATTTCCCAGTGGTGGATATTTAATAACATGTTTTTTTGACATTAACAATGGGAAATACAATTGAATGATTATTGAAAATATTCATGATGACAATATTCATTAAACATTCCAATATTTCTTGTAGTGATTTGAATCATTTAAATCATAATCCCTATTAAGTGATAATCTAAAATGGAAATCATAATATGATGAGAATAATTATATTCATTATATAACATTTCAATGGGTAGTATATATATCATCTAATATTTAATTTTTGTATGATAACAAATAATTATCAATGGAATTTAAATTGAGACAAAATACATTACCTTGAGTCTGACAGAACACATGTGTCTTTATATTTCTTAATAATAAAATTACATTAATTATTTATGTTCATTATAAACAATTTCATTTTTATTATTACTTTAACTTCACTTATTACAATGTCCCATACAATTACTTAAACAATTATGTTTACATAATGTGTTTTGACCATACTCGATTTATGTTTCAAAATTAGCATTGGTATGTCAAATTTGATGAAAGGGGTTATTATATGAAAATATGAAAAATAATAATCATAAGATATTGTTATGTAAAATGAACCAATGTTACAATTTTAGATATGGTAGGCTATACATAAGCATCAATAATGTCAACATTTTTTAGTGATCGATACAGAAAGAAGGTAACTAAGACTATATAATCCAAAAATAATCAATATATAATAAATAAAACATAATTTAATAATATATACATTTATATATATACATATATTTTAAGGTTAATGGAATCAAATCATGTTCGGAAGGTGGTAGTCCACACGTCCATGCCAGACATTATCACATTTATTGTGGGACAAGGGTAAAAATAAAAATGATATATTTTATTTCTAGAAACATAATTATGTCCTGAATATCATATATATGTAATTTATTTAGTATATTGTTAATTAAATCTATCCTTAATATATTCCAGGTATACTGGGAAAGAATCTCATCGCTTTAATAGGTAAATAGTCTACACTTGCACAAATACTTTTATAATTTTTACACAAAATGGAAATCATAATGGAATCTGTAATAAAATAAATAAAGAATAATAATGAAATTATAAATTCTGTATATATCATATATAAAAATCATTTATATCATAATTTCCAAAAAAAAATAGTGGCAAAGGAAAAATGAACAACCATTGTTTCATGCGGTGGTTGTTCTACGTACACAAAAATACTTATTTCCTTACTCATTAGATGTGTATGTGTGTAAGTGTATGTAAACCCCATAAAATAAAAAATATTAGTATAAATAGGATACATAATGGACTATTGATGATTGAGGGGTTGTTTGGATAGAAGCTATTTTGGAAGATCTGGGTATAGCCAATGTGTCTGTATAGGTGTGAGGAAGAGGTAGGGGTGAGTGCCTTTTTATAGTGGAGGGAAAGGGCACACATGGTATTTTTGAAATGAATTTTTTATTCCTCAAGTATTTCCTACTCTACATGTGTCCAAATAGACAATTTTGTAACCATATGTGTGGGGTGTTAGAAATATAGCCATCAAATAAGTTTTTGAAAATTGCATATGTCAATTTTCTACTTAAAATTGTGGGGTTTCCCCTTTGTAAAAATTATTTTACCTTAATCAATGTATTTTATTTTAATTACATTTAATAATATTTTTGGTCAAAAACTAGTCGGCCCATATTGGAAATCATATAATATGATTATTCAAAATATGGTATCCATTTTTGAAATTATTATTACATATGAAAAATTAGTTTTTAATTAAAATACATTATTTTTCTGTATTTATTAAAAAATGAAACCTCATAAAAAATACCAAAAATTAAAAGTAACTGAATTATTATGTTACACCTACAAGTATTATAATTATTTTTTCCTATGATAGTTATAAAAATTAAAAAATTGATTTAGAAAAGAACCCATAATAAAATGTTGTAAAAGTGCTTTAATATTAATATTTCCTTTTATGCATAAAATAAAATTTGTTTTATATTATGCATATCAAATATATTTTGGATGAATATAAAAAATATTTTATTAAATATATATTCTATATTTTTCATCAATATCAATTACCAATTACAATTAATTTAATTTATTAGGATAAAACAGTTTTTTGAGATTAAAAATAATAATATTACCCTTTATATTCAATTGGTCTTCATTTTTATTTCTAATTAATTTGAAACCAATGATTTCATTTTATATTTTTGTAAACCATATATTTTTGAAACATAGTTAACCAATTTTATTTCTAAAAATTTAACAGTAAATTTATGTTTTATTATATTAAATAATAATATTTTAATAATATATTGTTTTTGGTAAAACATAGTATGGCATGTAACACAAGGCATCAAATTATATCATTGGTGTGATGGAAACCTGATAAATTGGTATAAAATTATTTTAAATATATATCATATATTTGAATTTTTTATAATATTTTATATATTTGGAAGCCTAGGGTATAATACTCACTTATTCTCTTAGGGATGTGTGTGATACAAAATGTGTTTACATTATAATTTCAAGGGGTTACATTCTACCCACCTTAATTATATAATTTTTTATCCATTTAAACTTGATATTATTACATGATGGATTGATATTGTGAAATAAATTATTTTTGAAAAATACACATAATAAATAGGGTTAATAACACATCTTCGTAATAATAATGTAATGGAAGTTCAATGGTCAAATAATTGGGTTCCTTAGTTGGTTAATAGTGATGGGAAATAGAAACATGGATATAAAAGAACATCATAACAATGAAGTTATGATGGAGGGTGCTATAAGGAATTTTAAGCTTCTTATTGATGAAAACTATGACGTAAATTACTATTATGAAAAATTCACTAATATAATAAAAATCATTATAATTGGAAAACATTTTTTTAAGACCATTATTCCTATAATTGAGGTATTCATTAACTCTAAAAGAATATACGAAAATTTAGTTTTCTATTTCAGAAACATAATCTTATCATGTGGTTTTTCCTTCAACAATTTCTACTTCTTTACACATAATAGATTCTATCATATGGTGATGAATTACATGATCCTATAAAAACTAACCAACCAATCAACAAAAAAATTTGATAAAAAGTTAAATTTTCCCAAATATTATGATCCAAACTTTCATAAGGATGGTCACTGAATTACCCAAATGAATATATAATTGGCATACAATCAATATGAAGTATAATATACTGAACATGTCAAAAGATTCATCTTTTATTTTCTTAATACATAGAAATAACATTAATCAACATAAAACCATATTTAAAATATACATGATTTCTTATTTTCTTATTATAAAACATAATTTTGGATATTCTAGTTAAATCCAAAAATGATGTAACACCATCAATTATTTGATAAAAATAATTACTAATAAATCGTTACACTATTCTATAGTTATCACCACTTATATGATTTTTGTTATCGAAACAAATAATTTCATTATCCAAACATTATTGTCTCAACCATGTATATTTTTAAAAAAATTACTTTCTACTTAATAAATTACCCTCATACAAATCAACATATGAAATTGTAACCATAATTAAACAATACTACAGTATAATCCATTCAATTTTTATAAATAATATGATTATAAAATCATCAATAAAATATATTACAACATATTTCATTGAACCAGATAGAGAAACAAAAATTAATTAATCCACATCTATTGTATCAACAACATAAGCATGACCATGAACACAAATATTATTATGAGGTGCATGCCCTTGATTCTTGGGGAATTATTACATATAATTCCTCATCTCCTTGTCGTTTTATCACTGAATATTAGAATTTTTATTTTTCCATTTGCATACTTTAGTGCGTTGACCCCAATAATGACACTTATAAAAAACACATTATCTTAATTCAATTAAAAGTGTGATTCATTACTTATTTATCACATTTTGGAAAATACTTCTTCCCTATCTTCATTGAACCCTTCCATTTGTCATGGGGATTTGAAGCCCTCTTATTTTCAAGGATTTTATTTAATATATAAGATTTTGAAAATTATTTCTCTATTTTGATTACACATAATACTATCTATTCATATGATAAATAATTATTAGAAACTAGTTCCCTTTGTATATATTGATTATGTCGTCAAATGATGTCATCAATCTTGCACTCTGTGTTGCATATCCAATCCACAACATTCATTTCCAACATGGTTAATGCATCTTCTTATTCTAAAGAACACTTATCTTCATTTTTCTTTTTAACTAGGAAGTATATAATCAACGCTAATTTTGATCATAAGGGGATTATTTATCAATAATTTTCCGCATAAATATTTTCAATTCCTTTAGTTTTATTTCTACTTCCTCCATTGTAATCTAGATCAATCCCCACCATTGATCATCATTTCCCTTAAGACAATACACTATAAGTGTAACCTTTTCTTTTTCACCATATGCTAATGACCTGAATATCTTATCAAAAGATATAATCCATTTCATTTCTATAATTTTATTAGTAGTCCCACTAAATTATATGAGGCCTTTGTTTTATAATGTAATGCAACATTAGGGAATATCGCTGTGGAATAGGTTTCTCCATCTGGAAATGTTTATGTGACCTAACATGATTCTCTATCATAATATTTCCTTAACATATTATGTTCCAAAACTAGTTGTATTGGATTCCATAGAAAGATAATCTCCAAAGTTTCCAATACTACTGATTCCATTTTCATTTGAGGATCCATTTATAAACAATGGAATAAACTCAATTAGATCATATCCTTATGAAAAACACTATATAATACCTAAAATATTGAAACATTATTCAGATATTTATTTGTGCCATTTAATGATGTGGGAGACCTCAAAATACCATGTTTGTTCTTTTAAGGACTGTGAGACCTGGAATAAAGTTAATCCTAGGGTTATTCAATCCCCATAAATGTTTTGGTTTGAACTATGAAATGGGTTTTAGTGGGTTTTCTGTGTGTAAAATGATTCTTTGATATATGAAATGATAATGGGGATATATGAGTTAGTAGTGTGACTCAAATTTAAATGGAATTTTCCATAAAGAAAAAGGAATATTGAAAATTGTGAAATGGTGAACATGTGTGTTTTGTTTATTTTTTTAGATGAGAAATAATTTTTTGGATTTTAATTCAAATGTTGAAAAGTTATATTTTGATAAATATTTAAATAGGTATATGATGTGATAAATGAACCCCTAAGAATAAGGGATATCCCTTTTACCATCATGAGTTAAATGGTTTATTATTTTAATCCATAGAAATTTTTTGTGGTTATATTTTTTAACTGGAATGTGATGTTTCTAACCCATTGTTATGGAGGTATGACATGTCGTTCCTTCACATTGGATTCAGATATCCATATTTGGTGTTTTTTATCCTTTGTTATGAATTATAGTAATTATTTATTATATTCTAGTTTGATTTTAAACATGTTGATCAATATATAAATGTTTATAACTGATGTGGAAACTTGGATAAGAACCCCTTTATACTATGAAATACAATAAAATGAATAATGAACTCCCCTTACATTTTTATAAAAGGTATTAACACATAAGTTTTATTGAAACTAATTTTCAAACCCATGATATAGATGGTTAAATGGTAATTAATTAGTTTGAATGATTTTTCCATCATAATTAATTATTATTTCATTTAACTTTTTCATAATAATTTATGATGATCAGATATTTATATAGTTCCCATTTCTAGTGGCCTACAGAGTTATACTCACACACTCCTCAGACCGTCATTTTGTACCCGAATAGAAATCATGGTTTCATGTTCCAATAAGGAAAACAGACTAGTGATATATGGAGGTTATTGGAATGATCATTGATGTGGGTGCTAGACAAGATTTTAGGACCCATTGTGCAGATTGAATTTAGTGTCTTAAATAGGTTTTCTACTTGATCTTTAGACTATCATGGCATGACATATTTTACTGTATTGGTTTATTTGTGTTTACCTTGTTTGTAAATGTTTATTTTTATAGTTTTTTATGTTCAATTATTAATTTTTTATGTTTAAAATTATTTATACTTTTGGTTTAATATATGAATTGGGATGTAGTCTACTCACTTGTTTCATTATACCCTCTCTTCCAGATTTCAACTCATAGAATTCGTAGAGCCACACATGTGGTAATATGGGAACTAAGCTTAGTGAACTGGTTTAGTGTAACATTTAATGCATTGATACACTCCCTATTAACCAATAATCGTTATACCACCTAAACGAACATCATTAATGAAAATCATTGATGAATATACTGAGAACCAGGAGACACAATAGATTTTTATTAATATCACTATGAAAGGGGTATCATTAATTAATCTTAATAATCATTATTGATTAACGCACAACAACCATGTGTATGCCCCAATGTTTTTGGAGAAATTCAAAGAAATATGTTACTGGATGATCTAGAACAAAATCACCTTCCACCATTATTAATGGAATAGGAGAAACCAGTTTAGGGTAAAAGGTGGAGTATTCTTATAAACCTCAAGGATGGGAGATGTTCACGAAATATATTTTAGGCCCCGCAACACATTATCCCATGAATCGTTTAGGGGAAATAGTTTGGCTCATGGAATTAATTGTTTGGAAATATGATTAACCATCCAAAGTGGATGTTGATGGGACTATTCCCTACCAATATTTAACTGATTGGGATTCATAGAGCAGGCACCACATATACTAGTTCAACATGTATACAAAGAGATGGGCAGTTATCTATTTTCAATACTGACCAATATAACTATAGTAATAAGGGGGAATATACCTATTTGGTGTGTGTGGCTACTATATTGTTCTATGGGAGTGTCTGAACATGGATCACAATGATAATTTTGGGGGGATGATCATTCTTTGAATACATTATAGTTCAATCACAACATTCAGTTGTAACAAATAATTTTATAAACCATGATCATCGTGAGATATGTGTCTGTGGTGTATCGATTATAAATATTGGAAAAAACATTCCTACTTATAATTTAAGATAATCTATCCTTTCTGAATTACATTGAATAAAAGGTAAAACAAAATAGGTCTTATTGATAGGGAATAATAGTAATTAAATAAAATAATTAGGAGGAAACATGACATATAAATTATTCCTATTCTAAATCATTATAATTGATTGATATATCTATACCATAAAATATTACATCATTTTTTAGATACCATTGGCTAGATATATTATAATTCTATACATTACAGGAGAGGATAGAATTTATTTAGGTTAATGTATTGTGACAACAAAGTATCTTGGTTTATATTAAACTTATATAAAAAATATATAAAGAATTATGTTTAAAAAAAATATATTAAACTAAAATAATAATAGAAAACCTAAATAATTTTATTTTTACTTTTTCCTTTTACAATATAGACGAAAAATTATCTTGTAAAAATTGAAGTATCAATATGACAATAACAATAAATAAGGTATGAAAAATATAATCCAAAAGATGAATTTTAAAATAAGAACCCCATTTTCTTGAGTTAATTAATGTGATATATTCTCAAAACGTTTCTATAGATCACTCCCATGAGAAATTTAAAAAAATTATACTTCCAGTATAACTGTATATAGGTGAAGATAAAGCTCGGAATGATCACCACATTAGCCATGCTAGCTAAACCACCACACAAAACATGAATCACAGCTTCTCTAATGTGCATGTGTCCAAAATTATCAAACTTGTATATGTACCAATAAATTTATAATATATCAGCATTTAATAAAATAATTTTATTCCAAGATTAATAATGTATATTTTTAATTTTTGTGATGTCATTTTTCTCAATTATCTTTATTAGTAAAATATTTTCTCCATGAAATTGGTGTTTTTTTCAACTACTATATTTATTATGGTAGAATAATAAAAAAATATATTTATTGAATAAATAAAATGTGAAAAACAAAATAATTAGTAATTTATAAAAGAATTCATAGATAATATGGAAAAAAAATTTCTTTGAAAATTGATTTACATTATATTTTATGTTATAATTAAAAATAAAATTTTTTAACTTTAGAATGATAATTTTGAAAAAATAATATATTTTTCACTTTTATCATAGGAATGTTTGAATAGAATATGTTTTATAGTTTTTTTGAAATTGTAAATTTTTTGATGAATAAATAAAATAGTAATTTTGTTAAATATTATCACTTTTATAATACAAGAATAAGAAAAACATTTATGAAAAAAGTTTTTTATATAAAATAAAAATATATTATTTAATAAATAGAATTTAAAAATTCTATAATGAATTTATAAAACACATGTTTACAATTTTTTTAATTGAAGTAATATTTCAATCAAAAAAATTTTTGTATGTGTTAATATTAAAAATTTGAATTTATGATTTTAAGAAATTAAATGATACATAATTTTTTTCATACATGAATATAAAATGAAATTATTTTTTAAATATTTTATTTTTCTGTGAGAGAATGAAATAATTGTAGTTTTTATTTAAAATAATTTGATATTATTGAAAAAGATTTTTAATGATTTTTTTGTTAATATCATTTAATTTTTATTGAATAAAATATATTTATCTAATTTAAATGGTTACTATACAACTATTTCAAATCATATTTATATTTCTATTATCATTTATTCAATTGTAAATGATGGCTGAAGTACATTATGAACACATAATGGAAAATATTGAAATTCGTATAAAATGGTTATTATATTATTATTTTTTAAAATTGAAATGATTATTTTAAAATATTTTGAAATTGAATTATGTTAATTTGAGAAGAAATTAATGTCATGAACATAATTATTTTCTAATAGGATTTACATTATATTTTATAATAAAATATAAATATCATAACTAATAACATTATAAAAAGGTAAAAATCAAAAGGTTAAAATGTTAAAATAAATGGTAAATGACTAGAAACATGATTAAAACATTTTGGGAATGTTTTCCTTCTACGTTTCAAACCTAATAACACCAAAACACAAATATAATGATTCTATCTAAGTCATTGACCAGGGAATAATGTAATTATTTCTATGTGTAATAAAAATTATAGAAAGTTATATTTTTTTCATTTATTAATGATGATGACTTCAACCCCTCAATGGATACTCTTCCCTTTTATATTTTCATGTGATAATTTTTCTAATAATTATATGCTTGATATATTTTTTTTAATAAATATACTCATGTTCTCTAAATATTATCTTAATTCAATATTTTTTTATAATATCAGAATGATATTGTCATGTATCCAATGAAGTTTAGTGAAAGGGAAGATCAAATCTAAAAAAATGTAAGGAATTGACCACACAACCCAAATTACATTTGATTTACAAGTTATATTTATCTTTCCCCATTTTTATTTAATATTATTCTTATAATATTTATCTAATTGAGTATATTTTTTCCAGTCATATATTCATAGTTAAATATTGTTTTCATTTTTGTGGTTGTACTCTTTTTTAGTCCTTAATAAATTGCTATTTTTTATGTAGTATTTATTGAATTAAATGTTCAAATTTCTTGGATCATGTTAATAAAAATTATGGTTTTATGAAAAAAAAAAAATTATTCCATTCTTTGAAATTCCTTTCATTTATTTCTAAAATCTCCACCCATGTGGTTCATTTTTATTCCTCACTACATAATCATTCAGAAGAAGTTTCTACAATGGAACTCAATGTTCATGGATTTTGTCCCATTTTAAATTATTTAGGTGAAAAATAATTGAATTACATAATAATTTAGGAATAATTATTATTTACCCATTGATTATGGACTAAAAATAATTATGAGTCTCACTTCTATCTCATGTGATTAATCTTTTTTAATATTTATAAAGCATTTATTTCCATTATGTGGTAGGAATATATATTATTATAAATTTTTTATTGGGGGGACAAGAATTATGTTGGCCTCCAATTTGTTGGGAAAATGTTTTTATCTCATGAGATGCTTTGTATGGTGCAATGGTGATTATCGTAAACACATGAAGTTATTTGATAAATGGGTCCATAAAATTTTTATCTATCTAATGTATTATGTGATTTTTTGTGTCTCATGAGAAACTATTAAAGTTATTAGAAAGTGAAAATACACCACTATGAGTCTTTTTCCATATGATGATGGTTATTTTGGGGTAACCCTTCGACTTAATTTTATAATGTCTTGTGTTTGGTTTTTTCCACGTAATCTATGACTCTAGGATCTTATGATTTCATTTATATATTCTTTGTTTCCTTTACTCTGACCATTCTCAATATGATATCATGTTATGACACATGACCCATATGTTATTCATTAATTAAATTCTTATTTCATTATAAAGATTTCTAGCTAACCCTTTTCCCAATGAATTTTCCAAATGTTATACTATACAGTTTAAGATTATCAGTTAGAGTTAGGATCAAAATGCATAATTTAAAATAAAAATGATTTTTCATTTCCAATGGTGTATTAATGTATGTAATCTACAAAATAAAAAATATCTCTATATCGTCATCTTTTATTTATATTAAATGTAAATTTTCAATACATGAATTATTTTTTACTTATTGGGTCTCTATATAGTCTTTATTTAGACTTGGATAGTGAAATAAGTAAAATCCATTTAATATTAAAACAAATTTTATAATGTCATATAGGAAATTTATAGTTGAATATATAAATATATCAAAAAAATAATTTTTTATAACCATATATATGGTAATTTAGAATATAGTCATTATATCATGGTATTTTATTTATCCCTCTCTTAGATGCTATAATTTAATAAGATTTGGTGAGAATAAACTAATTTTATATCAATATTGGCATCGTTATATATAGATGGTGTATATTTGGAATAGAATCATTGAAGAAATCCAATATCAGAATTTTATGATTGGGGAGTCTACTCAATAGATCAAGGAGTTAGGAGTCAATATAGTTTTCAATTATCGCCTATGCAAATACCTTCTTATGACGCTACATTCCCAGACATGTTTTATCATTAGGGGTATATGGGTCATTTAAACTGGAATATCCATGATAAATGATATCCTGAAAATAATGGTAGGGGGAAAATAATTTTTTTATAAAATTAATGTTGTCTATTTAATTTAATTTAATTTATAATTTTTATGATTTAATAAAACTATAAATGTATTTATTATAGAAAGATAAACCCTCATTACAACTACTTTATCATTTTGATACATATTAGAGAATTATAACCATATCACTAACTTGAATTTATTGGAATATTTTTGTTACCTTTTTATTATACTACAAAATGTAAAAAATTTATAAGTTCTCTGAAAAACCCCTTCTTATGTTTCCTTTAAAAGGGTCCATTGTGTATGAATTGTAAATCTATATGAAACATTGAGATGATTCTAAATAATTAAAATTTATAATTTTGTACCCTATTTTTCGGATATATTTTAAATAAAAAATATCATATGTATGTTTTATGAACAAATCTAGATCACTCTCCAACCTAAGAAACTAACCAAATTAGTGATAAGGCCTAATGAGCATTCCCCATCCACATAAGTTGGTGTTAAGGACCCGTACATCATGAATAACGATTCAGAATAGTTTTTCCCAACCTGATTGAAAAAAATATCAATAGATACATGTATATGAGATAACAATAGAATATAAAAATGTGTAATAAATATTCAATAATATTGGTATTGGCACATCAAGGTCTAAAAAATCCAATAAAACATAGATAATATGGAAATGAAATTAAAATTACCTGAAATAGACAACAACCAGTCCATGTGATAAATGGAAAATATCCCACCATATTGCTAACTAATTATCCAACCGTATTGACCATGAAACCGATAACATAAATAATGGGCCTTGAAATAACAAAGAGTAGAAACAATAATGTAAATGAACACCTAATTTGATTATAATTTTTGGAAAACCCATTACAAAGGGATCCCACTAATTCATCTATAAGAATTATTTGTTATATAAATATAGATATGATAGTTTTTTATGAAAATATGGAATGGTGAAAATTTTATAAATTTATATCAAAATACTTGAAATTTCACCATTTATTAGATATAAAATTATTTCACATATGAAATTTTCAATGAACATTAAATAAACATTTTTCTATTTATCAATAATCACATCCAAAACCAATATCACTAATAATAATAATTGAAGACATCTATTAGATAACATAGGTATGTTCCAGAATAGTTTCTTTTTCCAGGATTATCCTTGGACAGTGTGAACTAAACATTTCCCGGAAATGCATTCCAAATTATCCTAGGAATATCCCAATGAGTAATCCTTACATGATTTCAAGTAAACCCATCCAAATGATTCATGTAAAAAAAGAGATATTGAATACCATGACGTGTGATTACCCCAAAACATCAATGAAATTCCATGATACCAAACACCAAAAAAGTAATTGACGATCCCATGTGATGTACTTGTAAATAAATATCAATAATATTTAACAAATTCCTCAAATAATTCTATAACCATTTTACAATTATGAAAATAATTTATTTGAGTCAATTTTTAAAAAAAACCAGTCATTTTAAATCGTCCTTTATCAATTATAAAGGTATAAACCAATATTATATAAAAATATGTTACAAAAAGAATTCATTAATGAGAATCATACTAATAACGTCATATAATAGATGTTAGAAATAACATTGAGGACATATAATCGATTATATAAGGGAGGTATTTGAAACCACCTACATTGTCACATCATTTTCACTATGAGACCACTTTATCCAAGAACCATTAAGATTAATATCACAATAAAAGAAAACATGAGGCCCCAAACATCATTTCCAAATCCTAAAAATCAGACACCATGTTGGGATGGATGGAAAAGAATATAAGAGATCATATACACCATCAAACAATAGATTTATTGCATGACCAATCACGATGTAGCCTCTGAGAACTGAATCGAACATGTATTTATAAGAAACCAAGAGGTGTACACCATTATATAATTTGATAATAAATGAAAAATATTTATTCATTACTAATCTAATAGACGAATGAAGTGACAAATAAAAACCATGTCAAAAGTACCGATTAAATGAAAATAAATAAATTCTGTATCAAACCTCTAATACTATATCATCTTGGGATCCATCATTTCTAAAGATAATTATCTCTATGTTATCTAGTAAACTAATATTTTCTATAATGGAATTAATAAATACTATTGGGATATGGTGGTAGTAATAAATGATATTTTCATTACTAATATGGCATAGGTATGTCCCACTAGTGAGCTGTAAGTGGCCCACTGTGTCTATGGTTGCCAGTGAAAAAATGTACTGATTATTATCCATCCTATCAGCTAGATATTAGATTGGAACAAACTATATGGTGGCCTTGATTGAAATATGTGGATCTGGATAAACCCACAACTGGTCATGTGGGCCTCAATAACAACTATTAACGTCAATCCTCTTTAAAAATAGCCTATGATCTCTCTAAAACCATATAAACACAAATTAAATCCTCCTAAAACATATAATTGAGAAATAACATGAAAAATTATTTAACATATCTACAACATATTGATTTTTATCCCCAAAAATACATGAAGAATTGGGATTATATGAAAATAGATGAGGCCACATATCTCTCAATGATGATTCATGATCCAATGACTCCTAATAATCTAATCCTTATTTCACTATCAATTTAAATAAAGTGATTGATTTCCAATGGGGAACCCACATTTGTGACTCAATTATATGTACTATCTCATCACCTGATGATATATCTTGTAGAAAAACAACTTCATCCCAATTAAAAATAGGGTATAGATCTTAGTGATAATTCTTATGTTCATATATGTAGAACACATTATTAATCACATTCAACTAAGATGTTATCTCAAAAAGTGAAGATAAATTTTTTATCTGATAATATATATAAATTTTTTCTTCATATATCAAATAAACCATTACATTCTTCCAAATATTATGATGAACTAACTGAGGAATCACATTCATGAAAATCTGGTCACTAATAGGTAATTCCAAATGAAAATACTTATTTTAAAAATATGATTTTTGAAGACATTAATACATCACTATAAGTTTCTATATAACATGAATATTTATTGATGACTCATTTAAAACACATGATCCCATAAGAGATTCCTCACTAACTCTAACCATCATTGAGGTGATTTATAATAGTGCTCATATAGAACTCTAATGGAGATATTCTAATTGAGGAATTATAACTATTTTGGTATGAAAACTCAACCAAATTTTAATATTTTTCCCATGATCATATAAAATATTTGAAACAAAAATAAAATATATCCTCTAGAATATAAATTTTGTTCCTTTTATGCCTATTTATTGATGGATGGAATTATTTAATAAATTAAACTATAGACTATATCACCTCTGAGATACCCTTCCATAAATTATTGGTAATCAAAGGATCACAATTTTAGACGATAGTTGATGGAAATTTATATATAATAATAATATTTTTCATGTAAATCATTCCAAAATACATAAAATTCTTTTTTTTAATCCAGACTCGAGTGAACCATTTTAGTCAGCCAATCAAAAAACTACCAAATGTAATTCTTACCTTAGGGAGTTTGTGGTAACCTAAAAATAAAATATATATACACCTCATATAATATCCACAATTGAAACTTATAATTATAAAGAAATATTTATGGATTTTGGTTCCTATCCTTAAAATATGGGTTGGTATAGCGATGAGAAAAAAATTGACTATCATTCAACATACTCAGTCCACATAACCATTGTCCCTTTTCAGAATGCACCATTAGGGTGCTAGGGTAAACCCCAGATGGATAACTATTATAATCCGTAATCATTGAGTACCTAATATGATGATGGATGAATATAATTTCCTTTATGCGATGAACCCCATTATTTTAGAGGGAATAATAGGAAACTATTTCCCCTATATCCAATGAATCTCAAATTATATTTTACTCATATTCATTCGATTGTTCTCGAATAATTGATTCCTATAATAAAGAATTAATATTCACATGGGATAGATTCATTCACAAGTCTATCATGTTAGAATCTAATGTAAATGTGTAGAAATCCCCTTGTTATCATACTATAAATTTTATTTTAATAAATTCATATGTGGTTATTTCATTCTAAGATAATAAAAAACAGCATTCCACTTCCCATCGGTATAGGTGATGTCAATGTCAAAAATATAAATGTAATCCACACATTTATTATACATTATTTCAATAAAATTTAGATAATGTGTATTATAATTTATTATAATTATAATAGATAGTGATCATATTACTAAAAAGGATGTTTTGTAAAAAGATTAGATGATTTTTAATATATTGGCATTCCATGTTAAGATTAGGATAATTATTGTATAATTATTGATTCTTACCAGAACCATACACAACAACATTATCACCATATATAATAAAATATAGCATAACTATACAAAAATATTCAAATTAAACCACATATCCCTGACCTACTTCATGAAAGAACAAAATTTGAAATGATATCAAATGTATTTTATGTTATTCAAATGATGTATGAAACTTTGAATCCCAAAAACAATTATAATAATTTCATTTGAAGAATATTAAAAATTGATGGGATATATTATAGGTCTATCAAAAACCTATAATAATATCTATATTGACCTAAAATAATTTATATCTAAAACTAATTTCCTATCTCTTCCCAAGAGAGAAATTATGTCTCCTTAAAAGGATTAACTATGATACCCTATTCTAAAATCACATTCCTTAAAAACCACACTTCTTGTATCCTAATATAACATTTCTATTCTTTTCATAGATTAGGTGATTCCCCATGCTTATCCAATATAATATAAATCCCAGATCATGTTCTTCATCATATTTTTGAATGATTGAGAATATCAATTTCAAATTCAATAGTAATGGAATCGAGTAACATGTGGAATATGTAGTTAATCATATGAAAACCTATATATATTTAAACCATAATTTGATGGTTTATTAAATAAATAAAAACATAAAAATTTATAAATTTATAAATTTGATTGTGTATTTATGTAATTATCAACATAAAACCATAAAAAGAAAGATGGATACAATAAAGATATTTAAAAATTCTATAATGGTCCCTTAAATTCCATTGATATTATATAACTACAACGGGTAACCATGGATCACTGATATTAATGAGAATATATATAAAGTTATATTAGGTAATAAACTATGGATAACACCATGAATTTATTACATATGATTAAATAGGAATTTTAATCTTACATAAAAGGGGTGAGAATAAAAACCATAGATATCAAAGAATAATATTTATTGATAATATCAAGGCGATAATGGAATGTGGAAACAACATAAAACATAACATCATAAGATTAATTAATGAAAAAAATCCATGAAATCATAATATAGTGCACATTATATAACATAACATGAACTATAATTGGTGTCTCGTGAGATAATAACATTACCCAACGCATTAAAGTTCTATATAATTATAGGCACACACGTAACATTCATATCATTTACATGAATTTGTGTGGCACATAAATATTAGTAAATTTTTTTATATTTCATCAATATTAATTATTATATTTTTTTAATATGGATTATTTAAATATAAATCCCAAACAAAGGATGGATAGTTACATCTAGGTGAATACCCTTGAGTAGAAATGGGGATTTCTATTCAAACCAAAAAACATTAACCTAGAAAATCATAAAATAATTTTAATAGCATAATGAGTGTATATAGTGATACATAAAAGTGATTAATGAGATTGAAAGATATTATATCATTACATTGAATTTATAATTAATATAAAGGAATTTTTATAAAATAGTTACAACATGAAAAATCGGAAATCAAAATGTATAGTAAAAACAAAGTACTTGAAATAAAACTGAAGAGAAGGGGACACCTTACCTAGAGTGGGAGCATAAGAAATCATAGGAGGAGATCCTTCAGAGCATGGGAATATATATTTAGGGAATTTTAGTGGGATATGGAGTACAAAATAATTATCAATGAGTTATGAGGGGAGAAATTTTTTTGTTGGTTCATTATTAATAGAAAAATATATTATAATTTTTAATTAATTTCTAAGCATAGGTGGTGGAAACTATATAATAAAAAATTAAGAAAATTAGAATTACTTTTTCCAAATTATTCATATAAAATAGAGTGGGTTTAAATTTTTTATTTTTCTAGTAACCAATAATTTTAAAATAATTAAACTGTTGATGTGGAAATGAGTCATGTTCAAAATAACTAGCTTAAACACCCAAAAAAGTAATATATTTTTATTCACGAATAGTTTATAAAATTAATCCGATATATTAAAAAATATATTATTTCCAATTTAAATCCATTTTAGTTCTGGAATTCCATTTATATTATTCATTACGTCACTATTGGTGTAGATACTGTAAATGTATACATTATTTAATTTTAAAAAATCATCTTTCTTATAAAATGATGATAGAATTTATATTGGATGGTTTCAATGTGTTAATTAAAAAATAGTATTTATTTTATCAAAATTAATCTCTAAATATGTTTATTTACAATTTTATATAAAATTACATATTGACTAGGAAATAAATTTTTAATGATATAAATAGCTTTCTAACCCTTATAAAAATTAAATTGCAATTTCTTAAATTATATTACCATATATATATAAATTTTTATTTCTTAATAATTTTTTTTATAATAATATTTCTTTAAAAAATTCATAAATTTATCAAAAATAGTGTTTTAATTAATAAAATAACATTTATATAAAATAAAATTTTAATTTATTAATATAAGAATATAATTTTTATTAAATAGTTTTTTAGTAAGACTCGAAAAAATTAATGTATTTTTTTAATTATTTGGGATCATTACAAGTCTGGGAAAATAAAGGTTCTTGATTTCGAGGCCCGGAGTTCCCAAACAAGAATTTTGAATTTTTTTAAAGGTATTTTCATTAAATGCATGGGCGATATTTTATATCATTTGAACAGGTGCGCAGATTAAAAATTTGAGGGCACCGTTGAATCTACAACACTGAGATTTTCTTAAGGGATGCTTCACATCAACCTCTGTAGGTTGAGAGAAAAAGTTGAATTTTTTATTTTATAAAAAAATAAAAATAAAATAACCTAAGGAAGTTATTTTATTTATTTTTTCTAATTGTTGAGTGGTGGTGGCAGGACCAACGATATGTTAAGCCATATAATGGTCCGATCCTTTTATTTCGTAACCACTCCAATGCGAGAGATGGGAGTTGAATTAATTATCTAATTAATGAACTTCATTAATGCATCGATGTGTTAATATCTCTTCCCCTTTTTTCAATGGATCTCAGGGTGGGGTTTTGATATGGCTTCACCAAATGAGAAACCTCTGGCGAAGTGACGTGACACATTCCATCGACAGAGGCAGAAACTCGGGAGGCAAATTACTGGGAGTGACAAATGCTGATGGTATCATCAAAGCACGAATTCTCCTCCCACCAAAGCGATGATTCCAAAAATTCGAATAGTAGGGGTTTTCATTTAATTCAAGATGTTACAATGATTATTATCCTTATAGTGTAATTTTTTGAGGGTCTTTGCGAGAGATTTGATCGAAGATTATCGTTATTTTTAATGTGATGTATAAATTACTCCTTGTTATACTGCTAACGCGGAGGGTTCTTGCAAAAAAAACAAGGCTTGGACCCTATACCGCTTGTTTTTCATTGAATTCATTGGTGACCGGTTTTTTCAACATGACAGAACATTGAATCCGAGAGGCGCGCAATGACGACTGCATCCTGAGAGGAACACAGACGCGTCCGAAAGGATGAACAGGCCACTGGAACTCACCTGGTGGACCACGAAGGATTTGTCGGTGGGGCACCATCACGGCGACACCAGAGATGAGTGCACTCACTAGAGGAGGTGACTGGTGCTCACCAGGCACAGAAGAGTACAACGCCACGGCAAATCAGAAGGGGACTCCAACAACCACCCAACTCTGTTTGCGAGGCGGCGTGCCACTGTGTTCTGTGGTGAAGGTGCCATGACATTGAAGAAATTATAGGAAGAGGAACTATTCCTAGAAGGTCCCGAGAACAATGAGTTTTTTCCACATGGCACTGCTAATTGAAGAGCCAAATAGATCTTCTTGATCCATTTGAGGAATAGGTGGCCACTCGGTTGGGGATCTGGGCCATGCCCAATTGGCAGGCCAGACTGGTCGACGGCTCTACGGGCTGATCCCGCTGTGGCCTAGCCCAATCAAGCCGGGCCAGACCCGTACCTGTTCGGGAGACCCAAACCAGGTCAGGTCGGGGCAGGTGATCCTGACCGGGTTGGACCAGACCCAGACCCATTGGGGCCCACATATGCTTAAATGGTCATATCTTGGGAACTGACCATCTATTTGATGAACCGTCTATGGAGCTAAGAACCTTAGAGAGATATGCTCTTTTTGAGTTACTTCATTAGTGTTTTGGAGAATGTTGTAGTACATACGAGTTGAATCAACTCTGAATCCAACAGGGTCCTCGACACTAAAATCCCTATAACATACAGAATAAGCATCTAGTTGGAACTCTACCTGTTGTGTTGGATCCCTTATGACATGAAATATCATGGGGTAAATTATTTGTGGGACTACATGATGGTTTAAATATTACCAATGGATTTCATATCGGTTCTCCAATAATCTAGCGTATAGTGAGCATGAATTCAGTGGTAGGCAGTGAGGTGGAGGTTGGATACAGATTATATGGAGGTTAGTACCGTGTAATCCTATGTTTGTATTCACTAAGAGATCCTATGTGGATCATCCCCTAGAGATCCTGTGTGGATCCACAGTACACAACCCAATGAGGACCAGCCTCATAGCGGCCCATCAGGGATCAATGACAAACTGATCTTGTGTGGGGCATATCCTGTGTGGGTTTGTTCTCAGCGATACTGTGTGGGTCAGTGGCATATAGATCCTAGTATTAATATTTCTTCCTCAAACTAGTTGTTCATCCATAGTACATTTTCATTGTGCGTTTATTGTATTATAAATAATTTCCTATTAGATAGAAATTTATTAATAGATTCTAATCATATGAATAATAATTTTACATGACTAACACCTAGGCATTAAACATCAGTAATTTGTTTTCTGTGTATATCCTCTAGAGGGATATATGAAACACATCATATAATTGATATATATGTGGTTAGATTTAATGTTGATAGGGGAAAACTCAAATGAAAACACTAATCATAGGGGGAGGATATATCATGGAAAAAATGTTTACCTTCTTCCCAAACCTCAAGATATTTTCCTATGGTGACATATGACAGAACTCTTTAACTCGAACCTCAAACATCATGTTTTATAAATTATTTGACGTAGATGCATTCTAAAATTATTTTCAAAATTTAATATCATTTCAAATTCATCAAAAAAATGTAATATATTGGATAATATTTGGTAAAATAATCAATTTCTATCCAACACCATACCGTCATATTGGAGGTTGAAATATCTTCTAATAAAGAGCCTCATAATGTAAAATGTAAATTATAAAATGGATAAATTATGAATATGGTAATTACATTAGGGTAAACATATAATTTTAATACTACTAGAAATCCATTGAAAATGATATCATAATATCCTCTATATTTTGACCACTTATTCAATATTGATCATCTTATTGGTGGCTATTGGGAGGGATAGAACATATTTTTATATCCAGTGATGATAGAATGACTATCTAGAACCTTATGGTAAATGTAATATCTCATTTATATTTAATAGAAAATTTTATTAATTTTATTCTAACTGCATACCTTATATATTTTTTCACATTTGTAAAGAGATAAATATACCTAGATATTAATAAAATTAAGTTACGTCATTTGGGGATTGACTATGATGAAGATGAAGACATTTCATTTTTATTGAATTGGCAGTCCTGTGAAAAATTATTTTGTAATGTAATCCCATATCATTACCATATTGGGAAATGGTTTAATTATACCATTAGGCTTCAATCATTCATCACTAACTTGTTTTAATACAAAGAATTGCGATAAAAATTCTAAATTCTCAATCAAATTTTATCAAACTAGATATTTCATCCCATCAATGTATTTTATAGTGTATCTTCAAGAATATAGAATGATTATCCAGGAGAATAATCCATAGGTTTCTTATTCTAATATCTTTTATCGGATACACAATTGATTTCAATACATATAACCCCATCATCTGTAATATTGAAATACAAAATACTTTCTTCATTTTCCTATACCTCATCATCATTATTTTGGATATCCTTAATCATTTCAAGAATTTATGGTTGAGTATATATTTCATCAGGGTAGGATTATGTCACTTTTATGATTCCCTTGTCCACCTTATTCAGATCATTGAAAATTGGATCACTTTTAATCTTCAAAATTGATCGGCATATGAAATCATTTATACATAGAGTGCCTACAACATTGTTTCCAATCCTAGGATAGTGATGTATTAAACAATAAGAATACTTGATCGAATATGAATACCTTCATTTGTTCATAATGAACTCGTTTTTCATGACTATATAGTAGAGTTATTTATAAGCCATATATATTTCATACTTCTCCTTAATGATATAGTGTTTCCAAATCATCAATTATAAGACCACTGTACCTATTTCATGACCGTGAGTTTTTTAGATCTTCTAAATGATCCTTAATTTATATAATGCATCGCAAATAAAGATTTCAACAAAACATGAGAAAAAATTCATGAATTTTTTAGATTCAATGTCATATTTTTTGAATCCTTCCCCACTATTAGGGAATATGATCACTGGTTCAATGATTATCAGCATAAATAATTGTTTAATGATCTTTATTCATTAATTAGTTGAGAAAACCACAACCCCCTTCCATGTTATCTTGGTTTATGGGATTCAAAATAATGAGAACATCCTAAAAATGACTATTGTACCATGGTCAAACAAATAAATCGATGGATTTATAAATTTTTTATGGTCTATGAAATCCTCCAATTCCCACTATTTTGTAAGGATCCATAAAGGTGCCATTTTTGTGATAACATCTCCAAATAATGTTACATTATATAGGTATAATTTCAATTAATTACATAACATCGTGGTTTGGAGTAATTTCTTGACATTCATTATGGAACACATTATCTTACTACTGGAATATGATCAAATATGATAATTTACATAGTATAAATAATTTTAATAAGATACTAATATCTATACAAAAGTAAGATAAATTCTTTAGATGATGAATCATAAGTGGATTCTTCATTAGTATAACACATATATAGAATCAAAGGGTGACTTGTGATATAGAGGCTAATTTTCCTCTCATTTAAATCTATGTTGGTTAAATAAATGGAAATAAAATATATTATAAAAATAGCATTTAATTACACTATATAGAGTATGAAATTTTTTATCAATAGATTAATCCTAAAAATATTTATTAGGGGGATGTTATATTTTTATGATGAAATAATTTCCCAATTTCATATTCACGAATATATTGACTTCCATATAATGAGGCGGTGAATGAATGGTTGTACTAAACTTTTGTTAGATGAAATGATGCATATAATCCTAATAAAAGAGTACATTCACTATAGTTTAATGAATATCTAACATTCTTACCACCACACCACTTTCAAGAACATCATTGGAAGTTGTGATGGAATATGCTCTCCCATTATATTAATGCCTTTTAGAATATTCCATTCATTTCAGATAGAAAAAACAAAACACGGTTTATTGATCCAAATATTTCCATGACACCTTATAGTTGAAAAATGGTATAATATATAGAGTGTGGACTGAAGAATTAATTTATTCTATTACATTGGGGGGTTCTATAATTTTAATTTTAAGATATTTTCCAATAATTCCCACACATAAATAATTTCCATTTTAAATTAATGATATTTCGTAGATTCTTCTTCCTAAACATCTCACATGTGTCATATTGGAAATTCATTCCATGATGATATTTATTCATCACATAATTAGAATTAAAATCTATTTTATAGATTCTATCTCCATACCCCAGAAACCCTTATGCTTCAATTATACATATTTTAACCTTAAGAGAACATTATACAATTTTTAATAATGTCAATTTCTCAAATTGAATAATGTTTTCATGTATTAATATTTTTCCCAATAAAGAAGTGGTTTTCATTACTTTTTCATTCAATGAAAAGGCTAATGGTTTATCATGAATATTTTTTGATGTTTTACAAAATTTTTATGTTTCATTCCTTGTCATTAGGATCGAGGATATGAAAATCCTTCACTATTTAATTATGGGGAGTGTAAGAAATATATTTATCAAAATTATTTCCTTTTCATTTCATTCCAATATGTAACATTATTCTCCTCCTATACCATTTAATTTTTAAACAATTTCAACTATCTATCAACTTCTAACTCTATAAAATATAAAAGAAACAAGGACATCTCTTTATCAATGTATTTAAAGTAGAAGAATATATTTTTAGTGGAGTTTCTATATTATTCTAGGGATAATGAATGAGAAGAGCAACTAAATGATCAAGGAATTTATCATATAATGTATACAAATAAAAAATCCATTTTCATATGGGGATGTGGGACTGATTCAAATTTCTTTTTAGAATATTTGTTTTCTGTTATATTATTTTCATATAGTTCATGAATATATATTCCATGGTACTATGTATCACATTTGGGTAGTCATCACATTTCCCATATCCTTTTTTATGCACCTGATTCCTCATATATCCATCCATTAAAAAATATAGAGGTATATTTAAAGATATTAATTTTTAAACTATTGAAAAATGAAAAGGGAAACAATGAATATTTATGGAATAACTAATAAATGACACAGATTCCATAACCAATGAATTTATTGGATAAATATATATTATCCAAGGATTATTTTCTATTATTAAATGTTTTAGGGGTTTTACCTCTATAAACATAAATAATGAGATTATGAATTTACTAAATTATATTTCTAATTAGTGTCAAACCACGTGGGTAATAAGACCTCTTTGTCATATAATAAAAGAGTATCATTATTATAACCAATATTCCCTTTTTCTATAAATAACATTATGTTAATCTATTCTACATACACATCCACTTTAACTATTGAAATTGGAAATTTCCTCTTCCAAGCCACGAACTCTATTCATTAAAAAAATATTTTCATGTTTTCATTTTTCATGACTTACACAGAATGGTTTCATTTTTTTTTTTTAAACCTCATCCCCAAAAATAACTATCCCATTATCTAATACCAATAATGAAAACCCCTTGATTTTATAATCATAAATTCATGATTTATTATATTTATAAACACATAATACAATCATAAAATTTTAAAGACAAAGTTTATTTGTTAAATTATATAAATAAATCCATCTTTTGAAATAGGGATAGAAAAAAAATTAAAATCCAAAAAAATTCCATTATCTTCCATTAATATTTTCAAACTACACAAGATAATTTGGGATTTAGATAAGAGATTACTGAGAAATAAAACCTAGTAAGTGAATAATTAAAGGATTACAAAATCAATGTAATATTTCATTGTTAATATACATGTAATGGTGATAGTAAAGGGGTGATAATGGTAAACAAGAATATTGAATCTTGATTATAGATGATAACATCAAGGAAAAATATAATATATGTGTTTCCATATCCATTAACTGGATATTCAATATCAAATTACAATATATAAACTATTAAATTAAAATCATTATTACAATGAATTTAGTCAGAAAAAATAAGATAAGAGGATCTATTACCTTCAGAGAGAGATTCTAAAATTTTGAGAGGTGATTCCTAAAATATTTTAATTACATTGGGAGTTGAATATGGATGGAGAAGTAGGGGGAATTCATGATCTATTAGTCTTTAGTTTAGAGGAGTTGGGGATGGGATGATATTTTTAGAAAAACATAGTGTAACTTTATATTTCTTCCTAATCATATTATTAGGAAAAAAATAATAAAATAAATTAAAAACCTTGTAAAATGATTTTTTCAATGGATTCTCCAAAACTGGAGTAGTTTCCTATATTTTATAAGGCCTATGACCAATAATAATAATTTAATACACTTTGTGTTATAGAAGTGATCTATCTTCCCAAAGCATTAGTTTTAAAATATAAAAATATACTATAGGATTAAGGGGACTCATTTAGTTTCATAAAATTAATCAATTAATATCAATAACACATTATATTAAAAGGGAAACCTATTTTAGGTTTTGAATTAAATTTATAGTGTCTATTACATCACCTTTGGGAGAAAGAAACCATATATTAATATAATAATTTATTTTTACACAAAACTGAGACTATCTACAAAATATAGGAAATATTCACTATTTCTAATTTTGATGTTCTGAATTGAATGATAAAATTTATTTAATAAAAACAATTCACTAGATATTAACTTTTAAGAATCCAAATAAAAATCCTTGAATACAAGAAAATAGGTTTTTTCTATAATATTTATTTCCCTTACATAAATTACATTAGTATTCATTTTATTATGAACAATTCATAAACAAAAAATAATAATTAAAAAGAATATTTTATAAAAATAATATTAAATTATCTAATTCAAAAATTTATCAAAATGTTCATCGTAATTTAAATTTTATATTTCTAATGAAATCAATTTTAGATTCATTATATAAAAATATAATTTGTATCCACTGTTTTATATTTTCTTTATTAAAATAACATAAAAAATATATAATTTAATCATTATTTCTATAAATATTAAATTTATAAAAATCATGTAAATTTTCATGATATATAAGGACTTATTACAACATTTTATACCATAGAGTAATTTGTGTGAGGGTGGTTCCATATAAGTAGTGGTTTGGTAAACATGATATGTGTATTGGACTTGATAAGATTTATATTCAATCATTAATAGTTTCTATCATTCGTTCGTTGTTGAATCATGGTTTGGGAATGGTCAAGGGAAAAAGTGTAGTGATGCCATATCCCTTATAAAAAGGTACCAACAAATATTTTATATCATTCGTTCGTTAAAAAGCATGGTTTGATATAAAAGATTTGTAGGTACCTTTTTATAATTGGGTAGTTTTAATAATCAATAAATAAATATGGTACCTATGAAAATTGATGTGTCTGCGTCATTTTTCATAATTAATTATTCTACTATGTATGTACTCATTAATAAATAGTCCTATGTATGGAGCCTCAATGTTTTATAATCTAGTTTTTTTGGAACATTTTTCATTGGATACAATGAAAAAACATAATCACGAGTAAATAATTCTTTGAAGAAATAAAATAGATGTTCACTAAATTGTCAGGAAATGTATGTCTTCAATAGTGAATGTAAATAGATCTTAGTGCAGAATTTCTCTAAAAACTGGTAGTATGTAATCTAAAAAATACGAGTTATTATTGGATTTGTGTATAGATATCGTTGTTATAAACTACCAACACTAACATTACTACTCCTTGTCCATTTCCACCTCAACACATGAAATCCATTAATAATTCTAGTGATACAGAACAATATCACACCATCTAAGGTGTTACTAATATATATAGATCTACTATCATGGATGTGGGGACCACTTTTTCATAAATGGAATGTCTTATAATAATATAATAAGAAATAATATTAGTTAAAAATATTATAGGGAACAATTTATTCTACGCGCCATATCATTTTTTACATCCATGGGAAAAAATGAAACATCATCAAAATGTGATTGGAATACATTAACATTGAGTGACCACCATAACGAATGGAATGAAAATCCACAGATATTTCTATGAAAAATGATATTTGGAAGAGATACTTAAAGAATATGGTCTTGATTTCTTTCAACTACAATCCCTCATGATAGATTTTCTGATCTGTATAATCCCAACCCTTCTATATTGGAATCTGAAATTTAAAGGTATCATATTTTACCTATACCAGTTTTAGTGTCCCTAGGATATAAATGATCTCATTAATATTATCTAAATAATATACATCCTCCTTATCTTCATTATTCCCATTAAATAATAATGTCTTCAGGATTCGAAACTCCATAGACCAGTCTATATCTCTATCATCTCTTTGATTCTTCTCCCTTTCTTAATTCCAAGTAAGTGTATCATTCTATTCCAATAAATGATCATATCATACTATATCATCATCAATGTTTCATTCTATTGTAGGATTTCCTTATTGGGAATTTCCCTCAACACACTTCTTAGGAACACTATAAACGATTTTATGATTCAACATTTCATACATCATAGAAATAACAGAGGTCATATGATGTGGAATAATCATAGTTTAAACTAAGTAAATATAACCATGGAACTATTAATAACTAAAAACTATACACTAGAGACACATATCCCAATACCATGTGGTGAATCCAAAATCATCACAATGATATATGGATATTCACTCTTGAGCAACATACCCCTTGATTCTCTCTTTCATATTTCTTATCTACCAATCATCCTATGACTTGAAAACATTGTAAATTCACAATGAAATAAAATTTTCATGAATCAACCCAAATAACCCATCCATAAAAGAACATGAAGTGATACATGATAGGTTTATATGGTCTAATTGGATCCCCATGGGTTGGTGAAAAGGACATTGGCATCAAAAACATCATTTTTAAATGATTTTCCTAACATGAATGAGTTGAACTGACATGTCATACATGTTAAAGAGAGATATTTTGAACAATGAAATATTTAATACAAAATGAATAATATTTGAGACGCAATATTTTCTAAATAATCTAATACAACATACATTTTCAAGAAACCAAGGCTAATGTACAAAAAAAATGACAACAACTATAACAAGCAATTTTTGTGAAACATCCCACTGTCTCGCTAATAGATATCATATCCCAGTGGTCAAAAACCCCAACAATTTTAATTTATAACATCGGGAATCCCTATATTAGATACATCAATTTCAACACAACAATGATAATGTATATGGACTATGAAAAATTGGCTTCCTACAATCTCACCATGTGTTCCATAAGTAGCATTTGTTAGATAAATCAACATATATTCACATATAATAAAAAACTTTTCGAATAAAAACACCACAATTTATCTCAAAATAAGGTAAATAACTCTGTTTTTTATATAAAAAATAATTCTCATAATTAGTTTGACAAATAAACCAGGTTCATCAATCACTATGATAGATTATTCTTTTCATAAAATGGTTCGAGGCATGACACTAATTTTCTTGAGCTAGAAACTACCATTTGGAATCAAGATTAACACTTCTAGGACTGGCTTATCCTGTAATTTCTTTTCAAAAAATAATGTCATTTTTAATAACAAAAAAACATTTTGTTAATGTAAATAATGACCAGATATATCTCCAATGGATTATAGTTCTCCACTATTCAAGAATATATCTACTATTGGAGGTATAAAAACTATAAAACCATGAGAAAAACTAAAATTATAAACTTGGGTGTGAGAATTAATATTATCATTGGGGATTCCAAAAAAATATAATTATATATTCCTCATCATTAATGTGAAATCATTCGATCCATGTTAAAAGTGTAAATATTTTTAAAAGATAATGTATCATTTCCATTCGAAAAATATATCACAGTGATAATTTTAAAATCATTTTTATTTTCTTTTAAGAAAATAATTTCTATGAAAATATATATTTTCCTTTAATCCAAATAATTATCAGAAAATGAAAAATTAAAATCTCTAAGGGGAAGGACATAATAATGGAAAACAATTTATAATATTTTTACAAAATAATTGAAAAATAAAATTCAAAAAATATATCCATCATTGGAACAATTTATCTATTAAGGGAACTATAATAATTTTAAAAATTATATGATTATTTGATATTATCAAATCTAGATATCAAAACAATCCATCATTTCCCATGATGTTTCCCATCAATGTCTAACTGATGTTCAAATCCCCTAAGAAAAACTGAGTCATCGAAGGGACACTAGTCGAGAGTGTTATACTACTCTAGTGAATCATGTATTGTAGGATGCCCCTTTTAACTACCCATGGAATCCCATGACATATTAAGGGGTATATGTTTATCTTTATATCACATACATACATATCATACATTTAATTATCCAAAAAACTAGTTTCACACCATAGAATTCCCTTTGAATTGAATCCCCTTTTCCTTGTATAAAATTCATAAATAATACAAAATCCCTTGAATCGGTATACAATATAATTCAATCATTTTTTAAATAACCATGATCCATAATTTTTCTGCAAATTTGTTAATAGGGGTTTTCATTTTGAATGAAAATATTCAAATATTAAATGCGGGACTCGTTATGTGGAATGTAGAATTTACTACATCGATGGGTATTTATTTAACTAGGTTTCATGTTCCAATGTAATTCTTTACACATACAAACACATGAACCATAATATATATAAATACTCAATCACCAAATATACATATTCACATTACGTTATGTGAATATGTAAAAAATTATATATTTAGGTTTAAATATTTTTATGGATATGTGAATAAATCATATCATTAATTTAATGAAATTGAAATCAAATTTAAACTCTTAGAAAAATAAACAAAAAATTATTCCTTAATTGAAAAGAATGTTGAATGTCCAAACCACCCTCAGGTATTCCATGCATACATGATAAAATTTTTTGGATTATTAATCAAGTACATTTAGTATTGTACCGTTAAAAATATGATTGAAGACTAATTTATTATAGGATAATAATGGAGAAAACATTGAAAATATACTATGAAAATGAAATATTCCATTTTTTGTATTAAATATTTTCTATACGGTATTCAAATCATAATAAAATTATATAAAACAATATAATAATCTGTAACTCATAATATTCAATTCAAATATTCAGATATAAGTTAAAAACCCTCAAAAAATGTAACCATTCCATACATTGGAACAAAGCCACCTCACGAAGGTCACAAAAAGTAAGACATACCAAAATAAACCATGACAATGAAAAACCAACCAAATTAAAATAGAAGGAAAATGTATCCTAGGTCACTAATAACATTATATTAAAGTTCCAAAGACGAAGTTATTGAAATAAATAGAATAAGAAGATTGAAATATAATAACTAATATACTCATCATAAAATATTGAAGAAAAAGTAATATTCACTATGGGATAATGGTGGAAATGGTGGATGAGATCCATGGATTCATATGATTCAAATGGGGAAAGTGGTGTGCATTTTAGAGATGAAATCAAACAAGTAGAAAGAGGAAATATTATCATTTCCATTAATCTGGGAACAATGAAATGATTGTTTTATAGAGATTAATTTTTTTTTCTAACCATGAAACCTATATTTAGAAATATGAGCACATGTTATAGTATGTATTCATAGTTAGGATAAACGTTCACTAACCTTCCACGTGACTCTATTAAAATTTCAATACATTTGACATTATATCAATATGGGTAGTCTTATCAATTTTTTATACAACGTGACATGAACTTATTTCCCCAAAAACAATAATTTAAAAAAAATAGTTAGAGAAAAAGAGAAATGAACTAGAATTTGTTTTAATAAAATAGGAGTAGTTTTAAATCATAGTGTGATTGACATCCCCTGTGAAAATTTTCCCCCAAGAATATCCAAGGAAATATGTTGACTAAGGAAATAATCTAAATGAACCCACGAAATATGAAAATAATTAACCCTCTAAAGGAAAACACATTAATTATGATTGAAATTTAAATATCTATTATCCGGATATCAAAAAAAATCAAAAAGTATAGGGAAAAGATGGAGGATGATAAACATATCATGTAAAATTTGACGATTTCCTCAATACTATAATTCGATGATTTTAATGAAATGATAAATACTATAAGAACATTATCAAAATACAAAGCAACATACCAATGAAACAATAATTCCCCATTAAATTTTTTAAAATCTAAAATTCTAAAATTCATCACATGGGTCGACTTAGTGAATTATAAACTATTAATAAGAGTCTCAATTTTGAAATAAGTGGAAAACACACTAATAGGGGTCCAAACTCAACACGGTACTTATAAAACCACAATAATCATATAATAAGGCTAACAAGTAGTGGTATACCAAGAATTTTAAAATTTATATTATATGGAAACATCTCAAAGACCACAGATTAAGGGTTTGATCTAATGTCAAGAACACAAAATATGATAATAAAAAATTATTTCACGTCAATAGAAGTTTATATCACAAAAGTAGAAACCATAGAAGATAATGATATTCATATTTATCTAGATACATAAAAAAATGGATGAACACATCATAATAATTATGAATAATATAAAATAATTAAATAAATAAATTTAATTAGTATAAGCACCATTTCACTAAAATTTACCAGACATATTTTTTTGGGAGTGGATGGGGATCGTTGTTTCATTACTATCATACCCCTACACAATTTATTCTATTATTCCAAATGACCATTTCTAGTATAGATCATCATTTCGTACTAGAAATGATAATTAATAATCCTGTAATTTTAACATAGATATCACAACAGGGATTTAACCCCTATTGAATTTTATGAGAAAAATAATAACAACATTATTTTAAACATTCCAACATCCCATAACCTTCATTATTCATTTTACCTTTACTGAATCAAACAAATTACTCTGAGGTATATGAGTGAGACCATCTATCTCGATCTCTCTATCTAATCTAGATTTGGCATAAATTTATTTCCTTAAAAACCCATTATTAATGTCATTGTTCAAAAAAACCACTACTAAATGAATATATATTGATAGAGATCTTCTAATGTATTGATCCATTAGGGATTCATACCTAGTTTGATCAAGACGATACAATAAAAAATTGATGAATAAAATTCCACACTCTAACATCATTGTAAAACATTATTAGATTACTATAATTTGATAGCATTCAGTATCATCGGTGCTTGAAGGATGTACTTATAGGTACCAAAATTCCATGAATCCTTCACATGAATTTCCCTTTTATGGTTCTTTCTAAATAATAGTAATCTAACAAATCCAAAAAAAAGACTTGAAACTTAACAATTAAATACATGAGATTTATTAGATTAGATGGCTCGTGAAAATGATTATATTATCATCAATTTGAAACTATTCCAGAAATTTTCTCCGATCATGTTGTCTAAAAATATTAATAGGGATTAATTCATAGAATATTTATAAAAAATCATGACACTGAACTATATGATGGGAAATAATATGATCAATATTTGTGGTGGATAGATTAATCAACTACGGAAAACAATTCAACCGAATCGAATTCCCATGGTAAACCACCCATAGATCCCTTGTAATATTCCAATTAACATTGTGTGGAATACAATTAAAGCACGAATCATGATACAAAAATAAAACATTTATGAAAAAAAATTCAAAATTATTAATCACAAATCCAAAGATCTATCTGAGAAATACTACCAAACAATCATCATGCCACATAATTTTATATATTAAATCATAACCATGAAATTCTTTTGATATACCTAAGGAAGGGTTCATATAATTTAAAACCCATTAAAAATATATTTTTGAGAAATAATTTATTCTCTTGTTCATTATTTAATGACATAAATCATTTAAGGGTAAAATAATTCATTAAATTCAAACAATTCGAAAATCCCACTTTTTATAAACATTTTCATCTCTATCTATCTAATATTAAAAATTATAAAATCCAAAAATTGCACAAAAAATATCATTTCTATAGATTCATACATAATTTTTTTCCCAAAACATGCATTTTAGTTATAAAATTAAGAATTCTATCAAAATCCCCAACTATAATATTGGATCCTTAAATATTTCAATTTTTTTGGAAGAAGTTGCATAAAAATCCAAATTCAAAATTTCTAACCCAACAAAAAATAACAAATAAATAATTAAGAAACATAAACAATTAATATATGAATTAGAAAAATATAAATTTATAGAGGACCAAAAATATTAAAATCTAATTTTTTTTTGAATGCCCGTGTTTTGGCAGCACGGTATTGACATTTATGCGCTAATAATTTATGTAATATTGGAAATCTGTTTAAATGGTTTCACAGTATGTATATCATTTTCCAGACCACGCACGGTAACCATGTTTCCTCTTTTTTCCTTCCAATCCCATACAATAATGTATTTTCTAAAAATTAATATTTGAAACAATAAAACTAAACTCAATAAATAAAAATAAGGACTCAATTGAACAAAAATAACATAGAATATATATAATGGTCCAAAAAATAGATATATATTTTAATTCAATATTGAATAATATTTATTACACAACATAAGAAAAGCTACGCTAGGAATGTATAGATTTAGCGTATCTAGAAACTACGAAACGTAAACCACGGGTTCAGAAAACATTTACAATGTCTCCAGCTAATTTCATTATAACTTGACAACTTTTTTAGATATCTTACTTAATACCCTTATTCATTACATGGTGAGAGGAAACATATGAAAGGGAGATATAAAATTCTTATAAATATTAAACTAGGTAAATTTAAATCATATAAAATTCATAAGAACATAACATTTTAAAATATTTTGGTACATATAAAATATCTTAAAATAATCTCATCGGATAAATCAAAAAATTGAAATGTAATCCCATTAGTCATAAAATAAGACATAAAATTTCATTAAATACACACATAAGTATAGAAAATCATTTCATATTATTCAATGCTCATTTACAAGAACTACATAGTAGACAGATTCCATTACTAAAATGAGTTAACTCATTTTTCCATTCATATATTACTGAACCAGATTTACATATCATTCCAGTAATATTTGTATCATGAGATATAAATATTTTCCCAATTAATTAAAGTTATATATTGTTACCACTCATATCATAATTATTTCATTATTGCATGTTACAGAAAACATAAACTATTCATCATAGCATCACCTAAGGAAAAAATGTTATCCTAAACATAATTCCATCAAAACATAATTCGTATAAAATAAATGGAATTCATAAAAATAATTCAATCATAAAAAAAATAATATAAAATAAATAATAGATATATAAACATAATCATATGTCATCATATATGGTAAATAATTTTAATAAAATAGTTGAGCTTAATTACTGAGGAAAAGATCTATTCCTCTTCAATTTTTTTCCTCCCTCAAAATGACTGACAATTTTAGAATAAATAATTTTATGTTAAAATAACATTGTAATAATTTAAGGAAAACTTCAAGTAAATAATAATAATGAAAGTGTAAAAATATTTTCATTTTGTATATGTAAAAAAATATTCTTCTCGTACTTATTCCCGAAAAGTCAAAATATACCATGTACTGAAATTTATAAAATATTTCATTCTTTCCATTCAGTAAAATATCACCAATTGGTAAAATTTAATTTAAAAAATTACCGAATGATATAAATAATATTTTAAATAAACATTAAGAATATGGGGACATGGATGATAAATATACCTTAGTAAATACTTAAGAATAAAAAATGTCAGATAAAAATGAGATTTGCAAAGTTCTCACTTACTTTAGGTCTGATATGCTTCATATGTATCTGAACAACATGAATAATGATTAAAATAATTTTACTGAATTATTATAGAATAATAATCATTTTAATTATAACTTTAATGATCAAATTTTTATCCTTTTTTAGTTAAATTTCATTGTTGCTCGTTATTCGGGTATTAACTGATTTATGCATGTTTGTTCAGTTATGTTCTTATTCCTCTTTTTTATTTTATAGTTAAATAATTTACATCATGTTATTATTATAATATATATCATATTTTTTCATTAAATTCATTTATATAATAATTCTTTAGTATAGATTATGTATAATAACTCACATTGCACCGTGCAGGTGGTAAATCGAACGTATGCACGAGAAATGATATTGTTCCCATAATTGATGAATGGTATTAAAGTGGATTGTATATAGTATCTTTGAATCAATATCATTATAAATAAATAATATATTTATTTATTAATTCTCTCATTATACCCATACATGTATGATGGAGGAGAAAATGGATTGCACCATATCGTGGAGACCGTAAGGTGTTTGTACGCACCAGTAGTGATTTCAGTTTTTAAATGATGGTTAATAGTGGTATATTGTTATTTAGAAATCATAATAACCTCTCAATATATAATTAATACTCGATTTATTACTTTATAATGAAAAAATCATTACGTGGAAGTATAATTTTTTTTTAATAATGGGTAAATGATATTACCTCTTCTTTGATGTGCCTCCTCTAAATATCTTCTTAGAGTACTGGACATGTTATTTGAAGAATACAAGAATGTTTCTAGAAATGTTTGTGATGTAAATTTTTAGGTTATGATTGAGTTTGACTGCTCAATAAGAAGTGAATAGTTGATGGAGGAAGTGGCCTCTTAAAAATGACGTGAGGGGAATTTCAGGAAATCGCCAAAATAATAAATTATTATAAAATAAAACCTGATAAAAAATCAAAAAAAAATGTCCCAATTTTAAAAAAAATATTATATTGGGTATTAAAATAATAAAAAAATATATTATAGAGAATCTTTTAGGTAAATTTTTTCACTATCATTTTAATTTACACTTTGTTATTCTATTTAATTTTTGACTAGGTTAACTAATATTTCAATATTAAAAGTGTTAAGAATTTAACTATTTAATGTAAATTATACCATATATGAATAATTTTTACCATTTTAGACTATATAATAATTATTCTATATTTTTTAAAATGTTTTATAATTTTCAAATAATTTTTGAAAACCGTATTTTGAAAAAATATCAATAGTGTCAATTTTGTCACTATTTATTTCATGGAATTTTAAAATTATATAAATTATATGTTAACCAAGATAAAAATATTTTATTATATCCCAATAGGGTCTTGGTATTATTTAAAATTAAATTTACATTATAATTATCCCAAAATGTTTTTATTAAAATATTTTTATTAACATTTATTTGATCTCTTCATTTGTAAAATAATTCCCACCTCAATTTTGTGTTATTATTTAATAAAATTATATATGGAATAAAAAATTAATTAATATGATGGATATAAATCAATATTATTTTATAGGAATAAATTCATATGAATTTATTTTCTAAAAACCCCAACATTAAAAATGCGATACACTTTTGAAACAAGAATGTGACAAAATTATCTTCACTTTTAATAAAATAATATAATTGTCATAATTTCATCAATAAGCCTCCAAATGATCAATACGTCGACTATTGGATAATTATTGATTAGATATACTTTAAAATAAATGTTGGTCATGTATTTGGTCATTTTCATTGTTTTTAAAATTTTAATAAATAATGTTTTATTGATTTATCAACAAATAATTAATTTATTCACCATCCAAGTATAAGTCATTAAGGAAATTATTTATATCCTAAATATTAAAAATAAAAATTTCTTGATAAAAAATGAAAATTTACCTTTAAAACTATTATTTATATTCTAATTTATCCTTTTTATAAGAGTATATTTAATTATTATTGTTTGAGTGAGACATATTTAACATTTTATTAAATAAAATAAATTTAATGTTCTAATATCTTCCAATTGGGTTCCAATGGATACCATTTACACCCAAGTATGTTATATGGATAATTATAATCATCCAATTATATTAATACAAGTGTTAAGATGATTTTATAATATTATTTTTACCCTTAATTACCTGATTTACACGTTTATCATGTTAATAAATTTCACTGAAGTTACCATTCATATTGTCAGAAATACAATGAATCTAATTACATTATTTGGACCTAAAAATTCAAAAAAATTGAATAGTTTTTTCAAAATTCAAAACACATATATTTATGTAATTAATTTATAATTATTTTTATTTTTGAAAAGACGAGTTTTTTTAAAAAGTTATAATATTGTAAAAGACTGAAATGTTATTACATATGAATTTAATGTAAAATTAATTACAATGACCTACGTTATATTAAATAGTAAAAATATATTATATTTATAATATTAAAATATTAAATAATATAATTTAACAATATAAATTATTTCATGGAAAAAAATTATTTTCAATTAAAATTTAACTTATTTTTACTATTCGTCAAAAATAGAAATTTATCCGAAAAATATCATAAATTCATCCAATGTAAATTTTAATATGCCATTTAAAAATAATATGTTTATGTATTCTTATAAAATTTATCCATGTGTCAATATATTAATTTAAAAGGGGTTCACAATTAAAAAATGTAAAATTAACTTATTGAAAATAGGTTTTCATACATCTAATATGTTTTTATTCATACCATATAACAGAAATTTATATTATATGAATATAAAAAATATTTTATTATTTATAGAACACATATATATCTCCTTTATTTCATTACCAAATGTTATTCACTCAAAAATAAAAATATATCTTTATATTTTTCAAAAATAATTGATAGCCTATTAATTCAAAATGCATTTTCATAAGTTAGTTATAATTATTCATGCTAACATAATATATAGGATATAATAGTGATTTTATAATAAGGACATATCATTGTACAATTAAACAGATAAATGCATGAAAACATGCTACTAAAGTATAAAAATTATTTAAAAAAATATTTCTTAAAAACATCTAGGTGTTACATTCTACCCCCCTAAAACTAAATTTCACCCCCGAAGTTCGTCACATGGAAACAAACAGATGATGATACCTCTCCCTTATCATATAATCAAGTTCCCATGTTTATTCTTCAAATTTTTTGTTTCCTCCATAAATCATTAACCATTTGACTGACCATGATTTATAGAACTTTTTCGTTACGATCCTGAATCTCTAATGGTAGATATTTATAATATTGATATTTCTCCAGCGGTACGACTTGAAAGATTAGTAAATTTTAAGGATCAGGCATAAAAATTCTCAGGAGAGATTCATGGAACACATTATAAACATGAGAGAGATTCAGTGTAAGCTCAAATAATAACTCTATCATCCAAACATGATCTATAATTTCAACAGGACCAATATACCTATGGATCAATATCCCCTTCATTACAAATCAGATTACTCTCTTTCAGGGCGATATTCATAGATACACCTTTTCATCCACTTCAAAATCATGGCCTTTTATTAAATTTCTAGCATAACATTTTTTTCATATCTAAGCTTCTCTTATATATTTTTGAATAGATCTGAACTTTTTTTCCATTTCATTAATAAGATGAGGCCCTAATAACATTCATTCCCTAACTTCATCCCAACGGGTTGGAGTTCTGAACTTCTTTCCATATAGGTTTTCATAAAGAACCATCTTAATACTTGGGTGAAAGCTATTTTTGTATGAAAATTCCACCAAAGGTAGGTGTTGATCCCAAAATCCATTGAATTATAAAGAGAGAGCTGTCAACATGTCTTCTAGAGTATGAATTTTCCCATCAGACTGACCTTATATCTGTGAATGATATGCAGTGCTGAAACATAACTCAACATCCAGAGCATGTATAAGATATTTCTAGAACATCTAGGTAAGCCTCAGATCCCAATCAAATATAATGGAAAGTGGTACTTCAAGAAATCATAAAACATTATTTAAATATATCCTAGAAATTTGATCAAGAGTGAAGTCATCTCTAATTGCAATGAAGTGTGCTTAATTAATAAGGCAATCATTTATAACCCATATTGCATTATGGCCATTATATGTTTTGCGATTTCGGAAAATAAAGTCCATAATTATGTTTCATAAATTCTATTATTTTATTGGTAGTTTTTGTAACATCCCCTTAGACTTCTATATCTCATCCATAACATTTTGGAAAACCATGCATCGAGAGACATATTCATTGACATCTATTTTCTTTCCATCCAACTAGAAATACTCTTTCTGGTCCCTGGACATCTTTGTGCTTCCTGGGTCAATAGAAGATGATGAAATATGATAATCGCCCAATAATACCTTCTTTAAATCTAGTATGTTAGGAATATAAACCATGTTCTTAAACCTTATTATTTAATCACAATCAAGGATGAATTCGGGATCATTTTTATCCATCCATTCTAGATCTATATCATTCTTCTACACCTCCTTAATCTTTACTTGTATATATTTTTGAACATTAATTTGTGAAAGATATTATTTCCCCCTTTAAAAATTCATGATACACCCTTTGAAAATTCATAAATAATGTGTCTTTTGTGATCCTCATCATGGATAAGACAACATGATCTTATAGACTCAATGTATCTACCACCTTGTTTTCTTTCCTATGGTGGTAATGTATTGAGAATTCATAATATTTATTCATCTCCAACCATCTTCTTTGGTTCATATTTATCTCCTTTTGTGTGAAAATATACATTACACTTGTTTGATTAATATAAATATCACACCTTTTCACCATATATATAACATCTCCATATCTTTAATGTAATGATTACTATAGCTAACTCCAAATCATGAGTTGGGAAATTTTTATCATAGATTTCAACTTCTGTGTGGCATAAGCTATGAACGTATAATTTTTCATGAGAAAATATCCCAAAAACTTATTAAATTCTTCAATGTAGATCACAATACTTTCTCCACTACATGGAAGAGTGAGCACATATGCACTGTATAACCCTATTTTAAGATCTTTGAAATTTTATTCACATTCCTCCATCCAAATGAACATAAATACTTTCCCAATCAACATGGTTATTTTATTAGATTATTAAGAATTATCCTTAAAAAAACAACAATAATATCTAAACAACCCCAGAAAACACCATATCTCATTTCCCTTTTTTGGCTTCAGCCAACTTTCAACAACGTCTATTTTTTGGATCAAAAAATATCCCTTTTATTGAGATTATGTTACCCAAAAATTAATCACTATGAATCCAAAATTCCCAATTTGAAAATTTTTCACAACTCTTCTCTTTTCTTAGTGTATTCTATATAATTCTCAACTGGAATTTGTGGTCTTCATTGGACATAAAATAGAAAAGAATATCATCTATAAAGACAACCAAAAATTGGTAACGATATTCTCTAAAGACTAAATTCATTTGATCCAAGAAGATAAAAGGATATTTAGTATGACCAAAATGCACCACTATAATTTCACAGTGTCCATAACTTGTATAGAATTCCATATTTTGTATATCTTCCTTTTAAACCTTAATTGGTGATATCTTTATTGAAGATCAATCATGGGAATGTATTGATTTCCACATAGTTGGTCAAATAAGTCATCAATGATGGGAAGAAGATATTTGTTTCGTATAGTGATCTTGTAATTTTTTCAATAATTAACACAGAGTCTTATCAATCCAGCATTCTTCATAATAAATAGAATGTGTGGTACACAATGTGGCACGATAGGGAGTTTGAATCCATAATCAATATTTTCTTGAAGATTATTCTTCAATTCAAGTATATAAATTGGGTCCATTCTATAAGGTGTCTTTAAAATAGTCATAGAAACATGTATGAGATCTATCAAAAACTAATCTTTATGATTTGGTTGAAGTCCTAGAAATTCCTTCAGAAATACAACATCAATCTCCTAAAAAATTGTTAGGTTATTAATAATGATTTTCCCCCCAAACAAATGAGATAAATAATCTTTAATTATAAGAATCAAGACCCATAAGATGGACGAAATTTCTACTTGGTGGTTATATTAATCCTTTTATTGATAGATGATCATAGTTTGAGTAGGAATATGAAATGTGACAACCCATCCTTGGAAATTGACATGAGCTCCATATAGAGAAATCCATTCCATGCTGAGAATCACATAAAAATATATGATAGGAAGGATCAATTTATTTTTAGGAACCACTTTCTCCCAAACATCAACTAGAGAAAAATTATAAACTTTGGATTAAAATGTTGTTCCCTTAGGAGGTCTCATAAATAAATCAACATATAATTGTTGTTGTAATATGGTGATACCCTTATAAAATTCTACAGAAGTAAAAGAGTTGGTGGATCCATAATCAAATAAATCATTTTCTACTTTAGATTTGATGATAAGCATACCATTCACCACTTCATTATCATACTCCACGTCGTCGATAGTGATTGCATGTGACATTCCATTTTCATTGGGCTTAGATTTTATTGACTAAAAACATTATAAATAACCATTGGATTAGGAAATTGATTTGAATAATTACCCATTTCCTTTATCATTTATCATTGAAGGGTTTGATGTAAATTATGTATATCCTTTTCCTTGGTAGCATCATTTGAAATATTATTCTCATCACGTCGGCATTCAATATCCCAATGACTTTATTTTCCACACATAAAACATTTACTTGTCCATTTTAGACAATTACCTACATGTTTTGTTCCACACATTCTTGATAACATAAAATTAAACATTTTTTCAGTGTAGTCATTATATTTCCCTTTGAATTCCATTTTCTATTTTTAATATACCCATATGACTGATGGGTTACTCTAATATCCATATCCTCCTTGAAGGATCTTAAAAAAATTTCCACATAGCTATTAAAGTCTCCTATTGAAAATTCCCATCGGAGATTGGTTTTAAGACACTAAAGTATAGACCAATTTGGATCTTAGGGTGGATAATAATTCCAGAAGTGTACCTTTCAATTCTTATAAAATTTTCATCATAGGAACCAATAGATTCATGATCCATTTTCTTAAGATTATGGTTCGTATTCCCCATCATTGTTTTAGTAAGATGATAATGTTAACTATTGAAAAAATTTGTTCTTGAACTTATCCCATACGAGGGACTCAATTTTATCTATTTGCCTCGTATTATTTAAAAGATTCCCCCATTGATCAGCTTCACCTTACAAAAAATATACTACTTAGATGAATTTATCATGTTCATAAAATGATAGAACTAAAAATGTAATTTTAATGGTACTCGTTCATTTTCATGCCACTAATTGATCATAAGACCCACTGAAAGAAGGTGTATGTTCCCTCAAAAAGGATTCCACAAAATATTGGTCCATCCTTTTCTTGTTGGGATGTCTGGTACCATTCATAGATTTTGAAATTTGTGTTATCATTGATACAAGATTCCACATTCTATCTCCCCATGAAATTGGTTCCTCTAGGGGAAAATCATTGCATTGTCGTCGCATTCAGCATTAACGTAGTTCCTTTGGGATCCAAAAATTGTTTAAAACCAAGAATAAGGGTGTGCGAAACAATTATCATAATCATAATACCACAAAATTCATGAATGAAATTTCAATTTAGGATAGTTTATGTTTTCTCCTAGGTTATTCATGAACATCTTTAAAACACTAGGATAGGATTGTAAACTATATGTAGACATGTCTTTAGTGTTCTTAATAATGATGTCTCATCTAAGTTTCCAAAATTTAATTATACCTTGGATATGATACCAAATATAATGACCCATATATTAAATATAGATTTTAATTCATCATTGATTAATATTTATTTTATAATATTAAAAAACCATGCCAGGAAAATATAGATATAGTGTCTTTATAATCTAGGAAAAATAAACAACTGGTTCATAAAACATCTACATTGTCTCTTTTTTTTTCTTCATAACTAGAATCCTATTTGAAATATCTTACATAATACCATTCATTATTACATGGGGAAAAGAAACATATTAATGGGTGAGCTCAAATCCATAGTAAGGGTAAACAGGGGAAATATTAATCATGTCATAATCAAAAGAAAATAACATTTCAAAATCATATCCTATATATAAAAGTTCAAAATAACATACCATGGGATAAATAATAAATGTGAAATATATTCCCAATAGTCAAAATATAATACAAAAAAAGTTTTGGAAAAAAAACATAATCATAGAAAATCATTTCAAATTTTCAAGGTTCATTATGAAGACCAATATAGCAGACAAAGTCCATTATTGAACTGAGTTAACTCCTTATTCCAGTCATGTATTGTTGAACCAAATTTACTTCACCTTCAAGTCATTTATATCTCATGAGATAAAAATCAATACCTAATAATTTGTAGGGTGATATAGGTCCCACCCATCTCATAAATAAGTCATTCTTGCATGTGCCACAAAATTAAACTAGTCCCCATAAAAACATAGGGAACTAAAAAATGGTTTCTTAAACATCATTCCATAATAACATAATCCATATAAGATAAATAGACATTATAAAATTAATTCCATCATAGAAATAACAAAATAAATGTAATAATATGGACAGAAACATAACCCTATGTCATATTAGATGAAAAATAATTTTGATAAAACACATGAGCTTAATTGCTGAGGAAAATATCCTTTCCTCTTCAAAAACTTTTTCCGTACCCATAATGGAACACAATTTTAGAATAAATAATTTTATATGAATATAAAATTATAATGTTTTATGGAACGGTTCGAGGAAATAAGTTATTATGAAATAATAAAAATACATTCATTCTTTACAAGTTAAAAAACATTCTTTTCGTACTTTTTCCAGAAAAGTCAAATAGTTCCTCATACTAAAAATGATAAAAGACTAAATTCTTACTATTTAGTAAAAATTCACCAATGAGTAAAATTGGCTCTAAAAAATTAAATAAGGATATATAAGATATTTTGAAAGATATATTTTTAAATAATGGATGTGGATGAAAAATATCCCATAGTAAATACTTATGTATAAACAATCTTGGATAAAAATGAGATTCAAATAGTTATCTATTACCTTAGGTCAGATATTCATAGTATGTGTCCAAATATCCTATATAATCAATTAAATAATTTTATTGATATATTCTAGATTCATATTCATTTTAATGATAACGTTTAAGATCATATTTTCATTCGTTTGATAATATAATTTCATTGTTACTCGTTATTCGGTTATAAACTACGGTATGATTGTTTTGTTAGATTAGATCTTATTCATATTTTTTATAAATATATCAGTTAAAAATATTTATTATTTTAATATATATATTATATATTAATTAAATTCATTTATATAATCATGATTTAATGATGATTATGAAGAACAGATCACACAGAACCGTGGAGATGGTAACTTATATGTATGCACGAGCGACGATATCATTTCCATAATTGATGAATGTTAATGATGTGGATGTTGTATAGTATATCAGGAAAAATATAATTTTATATTAATGAAATAAATATTTATTAATTCAATAATTATATCCATTCATGTTAGGTGGTGATGAAAAAATGAATTACACCATATCATGGAGATGGTAAGTTGTACGTACACCCACGTGGTGATTTCATTTTTCACAGGATAGGTAGAATATGGAATATGGTTGTTTCATAATCATAAAAACCTCCCAGTATATATTTACTACAAGAGTTATTACTTTATAATAAAATAACTCATGAGGTGGAAGTACAAGAAGAATGACATTTGAAAGAATCAGTAATTGAAATTACATCTTCATTGACGTGCCTCCTCTAAATCACTCTATTGAGCACTTGATATGGTCATTGATGAAGACGAGGACCTCTGGAAAAATTCTAGGAAATATGATAATGGAAATGGTAAAGTGATTGTTGACCTTGAATGATAAAAATGAAAACAATTGTTGGGGGATGAATTTTCCTTTTATAATTGAGGTGAGGGGTACTTTTGGAAATTGTGAAAATATTAATTTTCAATAAAATCTAACCCCACATAAAACCTAAAAAATGACACAATTTAGAAGATGAGATGATATCAGGATATAATCTCATCATCCCAATATACTTTATTCAATTGTTTTTGTCAATATAAGAATTATCATTAAAATTATAACATGGTTATTCTATTTAGTTTTTTCTTGGGTAACAAATATTTCAATATTAAAATTGTGAAATATTAACTTATTTGGGGAAAATTAGAACATAATTATTATTTAATAACATTTTAGATCATTTAATAAATATTTTATATTTTTTAAAATTATATATTCTTTTTAAATAATTTAATAAAATCCTATATTTTAAAAATATCAAAACTGCCAATTTTGTTATTATTTATTTCACATAATTTTGAAACTACAAAAATAAAAAGTAAACTCTGATAAAAATATTTTAATGTATCTGTATGGGGTCAAGGTAGTCTGGAAAATTCATTTTAGATAATAATAATAATAAATTATATTTAATAAAATATTATTAATAACACTTATTTCATCTATTCATTATTATAACAATTACTACCTCTATGTTGTGTAATTATAAAAATATAATTATTTTTAGAATAATAATTCAAAATAAAATAATATGACGAAGATAAATTCATTATAAATCAGAAAATTACTTTTACTTGAATTTATCATTTGGAAACAAAACATTAAAAAGTATGTACTCTTTTAAAACACGAATGTGAAAATTTTATGTTCACGTTAAATAAAATGATATAAGAATCATAATCTCTTATATAATCATCCAAATTCTAAATAAGTGTATCGTTGGATAATTATGCTCGATATATAATTGAAATGTAATGTTTTTCAAGTTTTTGGGCCTTGTTTTTATCATTAATGATTTAATAAAAATGTTTTTTTTTTGATTTATCATCAATTAATTTATTCTTTTCACCCTCCACATATAAGTCTTTAATGTAATTATTTAATTCCTAAAAGTTAAAAATAAACTTTAATAATAATGAAAAACATTTTATCATTAAAATGAGTATTTATAATTTAATTATTATTTTTAATAACCTTATATTTTATTATAAAATTTTGAGTAAGGCATATTTCACTTTTCTTTAAATAAAATAAATTATATTTCAAATTCTCATCCAAGTGGGTTCTAATGGATACCATTTCTACACAATAATGTTTAGGTAAATTTATAATAATAATTTATATTAAGAAAATTTTATTGGTAATTTTATAATACTATTTTTATCTTTAATTATCTGATTTACCTTTTTACCATGTCAATAAGATTTAGTGATCTTACTATTCATATTGCCAAAAAAAATAAAATAAAGATATTAACATAATTTGGACCTACTGATTCCAAATATGGAAACCATTTTTCAAAATTAAAATTAATGATGTAACAGTAATTAATTTAAAATTAATCATGTTTGTGAAATGCTAAAACGAGTTTGTAAAGATAAAATATTGTAACGGACTGAAATGTTTTTACATCAAAATTTTCTGTAAAATTAATTCCATCAAACTAAATTATATAAAATGGTAAGAATATATTATATATATAAATTGAAACCATTGATTATTATAATTTAACAATATATATTATTTCAATGAAGAAAAGTTATTTTCAAATAAAACTTTTTGTATTATTATTATTCATCAAAAAATGAAAATTATCAGAAAAATTTCATAATTTCATCTAAAGTAAAATTTTATACCAAAATTAAAAATACAATGATTATTTTGTTATATAATAATTTTAAATGTGTCAAGATATTAATTTAAAATCTTTTTACAATTCCAATGATTAAAATTATCCTTTAAAAATACGTTTATATACATCAAATAGTGTTTTATTCATACCCTTTGACTAATATATTCATTAGATGAATATCACAAATATATTATTAATTATATAACACATATATATCCCATTAATATAATTATAAATCATATATAACTAAAAATTTCAAATATATATTTATATTTTTCATAAATAATTGATTGCCAATGAATTCAAAATGCATTTTTAAAAGATAGACATAATTATTCTCACAAACATAATGATAATGCTAAAATGGTAATTTTATAATAAGGCTATATCACAGTTCATTTAAACTCACGATTTATTGCTTTGAATGCTGCTGAAGAATGAATATTATTTAATGAAAATATGTCCTAAAAATAATCATGTGATATAATATATTATCATATTAGTAATTAAAAATAAAAATAAAACTTTTTAAATCATGTATCATAACATGATATGGGTGATTTATCACACACACATGATTCATCCTTGAGTTCAAACCAACCTGACTCTAAACTAGCTAAAATTTCATAATAATATGCAATAGAAGTAATAATAATTTTATGGGACCTTCCTATGTCTTGATTCAGTAGAACAACAAATATGGCTGATGACATATCCTAGGACATGTTCTTTATCTCCCTTAGATGATAAATAGTGTATATAATTACGATTAAATCTATTTGGAAGCATTTAGATCATAAACACAATTTTAAAATTAATTTGAATAACTTAAATAAAATTAACATTATAATTTAATAAAAAAACATGTTACATACCTCTACAACATCTAGTTTTACCCCATCTTCAGAACACGATCTTCCCATGAGATAACCCAATCCAACACCAAATCGTAAAAAATAAATGATATAACTATTAAAAAATAATTATGATTCATATTAATGTTGGATAATGAAAAATATGAGCTATGCATAGCCTCTAATGTTAAAACCATATATTCTTTTTTGGATATATATATATATATATATATATATATATATGGTTTTTAGTTCTTATAAAAAAGTATAAACTGATTTAATATAAAATAAATTGTCTAATTATTTCATAAAACGTGATCTTTAGAATGGTGTATTTTCAATTCATCCACATAAAAAAGGAAGGTGATAATGTAAAAGTCCCAAATATAATAACATACCAACAGAAAGCATTATTAAATAGTATCACAAAATATTTAGAAAATATAATAAATATTAATTTAACATCCGGTGAACCTACACCATTAGGGACACACATGGAAAGAGATACAAATTTACATTATATGAAATTCCTAGAGAACAATATCGGGATAATTTTTCATATCACTCAGTTTATCCGTACCTATTCCAACTCATTTAAAAATCCCATAAGATTAACATAACCTTATCATGGACATAGGGAATAGAGTAATACTAATCTAGTGGTAAGTGTGTACCTTGAATTTCTACTAGGATACCCTTGGATTTCAATGAAATAAAAAAAGTGGCAAGTTTATTAATCATTGTAATATATATATAACATATATTATAGTACTAAAAAAAATCCAATAACAAACCTTTTTGTTCCTGTTTAATTTTTGAAATTCCCCACTCATTGAGAGATAATCTATACCCAAACTCTACAACAAATGAACACCAATAACACAATATTTTACACATACCTAGGTTCTATAAAATAAAATTTAATTCTATAAGAGGGGAATAAATTTTCAATAAATACATTCACAAGTTCCATTGACACCTCAATATTTCTATAGGATGATTGAAGTTTTGAAAAATATTTTTTATTCACAAGAATTCATGTTCCAAGTAAATTCAACACACTTTCACATATATACACCAAAATATAAATCTATATAAATATATAAATACAACACCCATTGTGTTCATATTCAGAAAAAATTGTGATAATATGAAAAAGGGTATATATTTGTATATTTTTATAAAACATATTCATTTTTTATAACATTAGAAACCACTCTTAAGATCTTATCGTTCCAAACATGGCCTTAGGACCCAACTGAACAATTGACTAGAACACCAAAATATGTTTATGTATTTCAAGGTCACATGATACAAAATATGGAATATTAATCTGGATAAATATAAAAATATTACTAATAATTAATGTTGTATGTTAAATTCCTGGAAGAATCATATGAAAAATATATATTACATGAATGAATTAAATTTTTTTCTTATTAATACTTTTCTATAAGATGGTCATATCATAACACAATAACTGAATAATTTCTTCCCTAAAACATTATGATTTGTCAATTTTATGGAACATATATCTATGAATCTATATAAAAAATTCCCCCTCATGAGAAAAAGGCACAAATGTACATAAAAAATGTATAAAAAATAATGTTAGTCCAAAATAATCAATATAAATCTAAAACGCAAAATTTATAATAGAGGGGAAATAAACCCTAGATCACTATTTCTATTATTTAATAAAAAAAGTGAAAATTAAAAAATGAAGGATTTTATGAGGCTAAAAGGAGTTTAAATAATATATTCATCAACAAGTATTTATGAAAAATTGATGATTTTCCATGTGACTGGTGAGGGAAAATAAGGAGAGATCATTTCTATTGTGTTACCCAAATGGGGGAGTAGGGGTGTGTCAAGGTGTTAAAATTAAACTAGAAAAAAATAAAATTTTATAGTTTTTATGAATCTATGAATTTTCCATGGTTTAGGAACATGGTTTTGAAAACCATGTACGAAAACATGTTCCCTCTTCAAGGAACCAATTTTTATTTTCATGTGATGTTTTTGGGGTAAGACAAAACACATTCCAAACATGAAATTGCATCTGTTAAAATTAAAGAGCTTGTTTCACGGTTGTTTCACAATTTTGAATGATATCCACCTAAACCATGAGACAGTAATTATATTCCCTAAAACTAAAAGTTTAAAATGAAGACAATCATTATAGATAGAAAATATAGACTCAAAAATAAGAATATTAATATATTAGTGTGGTGTGAATGTATGAAAAATAGCTTTAAAACCCATGATTTTGTCCAAAAATAAAATCACAATAATTATATATGAATAAATCCCTTGGATAAAATAGGTTTGGGAACTATATTTACCTCATACAATGAGTAATCGTGATATCCATTCAGAAAAATTATTCCTCAAATACATACCGAATGAATAAGGGAATACTCAAATGTGTAATTCCATATATGATTTCATGTAAACAAGTCATAACCACTCTATCTAATGGAGTAAAAGAATATCATAATTTTTTATTAACTCTATAAATCATTGAAAAGTACTAATAAAAAAATCACCACCTATTTAAACTATCCTCCTATGTTATATTACTAAAAACTATTTCTAATAGTATTTCACATTTATAAAAATCTTAATTCATTAATAATATTCTAATTTTCAAAATCATTTTTTCAAATCATATTTCATTTAGAAAAATATAATTTCTTTGATATCATCCACTACATATCACATTTAAAGGGGAACCTATTTTATAACTAAATCCATTAGAGATGATTTTTTTTAAATCATAGACCATTCCAATATCAATTTTATATACGAAAATTATAATTCATTTATAATTTATAATTCATTAAAAATGGATTTATATGAAATAACCACCCTCACCACTTAGTTTTCAAAATTAGAATATAAGATCTATGTACAATGGGGAGAGTAATCACTATTTAAAAATAATGAGTAAGTGAACATAAATACCCAAACAATGAAATTATATTCATGGATTTATTTTATGTTTAGAAACATTTAAATCACATTTACATTCATATGCATGATCCACAATACAAAAAAATAACATTCGTCCTTTTCAAATGAAATTAAAAATAGATATATAAGTAACCAAAGAGGGAGACAAAAATATATCAATAGATCATAATAACCCAATATATATCATCTAATAATACAAGAGAATAAATAATAATAAAATAGAAATTAATTAAAAAATATCTACTACTAGATAGTGGTTAAATATGGGGTCCAAATAAAAAAGATATTGTTGATGGTTCCTAGAATTCCATTGTAACATCCCAGGTAAATAATTAATATGAAATTTTCAAATTTATTAATATTTTTGAATTAAATATTAATTTTATTTTAAAGGGTGTTCTATGTTCTATGGCATACTTGACACACAATAATTGGTTTCTCCGAAATCTCATGATACACACACGGTTGAGTCATAATGAAAAAAATTATAATATAATATTATTTTAAATGTTTAGTTAACGCCTAGACATTGTGTTGTTGGAAATGAATATAACTAACTAAAATGCGATAATAAATGTTTGTTAAATTTTTTTACATTTATCCAATAAAAGATAGTGTCTTAAAATGGGAATGAATCAAATTTTAAGCATAAACACTCTAATATTATTTAAAGGGTCGATTTATTACCTTTTATGGAGACCCCTTTTTAAATCTAGTTTTTGTCACTTTTTTAATTTCTATATTAAAAAATTAAATTATTCTTTAGAATCAGGATATCACAATTTACTTTGGATGAAATTTGTTATTTTTCTGATAATGTTAATTTTTTAATGAGTAGTGTAAAATGGAAAATTTTAATTCAAAACTTCCTTTAATATAATTTATCTATATGGATGAATTATCATTTTAAATGGTTTTAATGTGTAATTTTATTATATTTTTACCATCTAATCAAATGTTGGTCATTAGATGTAATTTCACTATTAAATTGGTCATAAAGGCATGTCAATCATTTGGTAGATTTTACTTCTTAAAAACACGCTTTCTAATTTTGAGAATAGAAATTAATATTAAATTAATTAATGAATCTTATTTGTTTTAAATTTGGTAAAATAGACATTATTTTTGAATTCATAATATCAAAATTATCTTTCGGTGAATTTTTGGTATTTTTCTTAAGCCGTTGTATTTTTGATGAGTAGTAAAGAAACACCACATAGTCGTTAAAAACCAAAATTTGCATTTAAATGAAATTTTAAAACTTATGTGAATATAATTTAAAATATAAAATATACAAGTTTGTCATCAGAATGTAAAGTTCTGTTCAATATGATGGAAATAATTTTTGGTGAATAGAAAAGTTTTATTTTTATTTACCATGTTTAAAGGTAAATAAGGTAATTCAATGAAAAAATAATATTATAATAATATAAAATTACCTTAACACATGTCCTAACTTTATTGGATGAGTTATGGTCGACTAATAATATCCTTGGGTAAGAGTTTTTTCCTTTAACATCCATTTTTGTAAGATAATTACATTAATAACTTTTTATTCAAAATAAAAATTAAAATATCTTAGACATGTATATTTTTTAAAAAATAATATTTGTAGAAACCCAAAGCTTAAAGTACAAATACATTACATTACCCTTGAGGAATATTTAATACATGACAAAAATAGATGTTCAAAGACCATATTAGTTTAGTGTTTGGGAAACTCGGAACATAATCTTCAAATCATGGTGAAAGATCTTCAATATCTACCATAAAGATCTTCCCCTTTGGTTTTCTTACCTAAAACCATTATTTATATCCTAGGGAAAAGAAAACAAAAAAAAGGGTGATCTCAAATGCTCAGTAAGGGTAAACATGAAGAACATAAAACAATCCCTAAACATAAAACATAGAAATCATGAGTAACGACAAAAATTGTGGAAGTGAATAAGGCATAAATCATAAAGGAACATTGACCATGATAAAACAGCATGGGAATAAAACATGTAATTATGGAAACCATTAAGCGCATGTTCTGATTTCCATAGTATCCCAGGCATTGCTGCCAAGACCGTCATTGTGGACAACGTCCATTACTAAACCTGGTTTACTTGTCATTCCAGCCCTGTATTACTAAACTGAATTCACTTTTCGTTCATATCATGTCTATCTCATGAGATATAAATATTTACCCAATTCATTAGATGGAGATATAGTTCCCACCCATCTCATAATGAAATCATTATTTTGTGTGCCACAAAATAAACATAAATCATTCATAAAAACCCAAAGAATAATATGGGTTTCATAAACATCATCCCATAAAAACATAATCCATATAAAACAATTGGATATCATTTCATCTTGAGAAAAATAAAATCATGAAAATAATGGATACATTATACTTGAAACATAAACATACTAAATAATTTCATCTTAGATGGAAAATAGTTTTGATAAAACACTTGAAATGAATTCTTGAGTAAAAGATCCTCTCTTCTTCAAAATCATTTTCTTTTCCCAAAATGCCATGAAATTTTAAAAGAAAAATATTTTTTTGAAAATACTCATGAATTATTGTAGATTATGATTCATGAAAATAAGGCGTTATAAAACCGTAAAAATTCATTCATTCCATATAATTTAAAAAACATTATTCTTGTACTTTTGTCGGAAAAGTCAAAAAAGTATCTCATATGGTAAACAAAATAAATATTCCTTCCATACTATGTTGTAAAAGTCAAAAAGGGTAAAAATGACATTAAACGTACATTGAAGAATTGTAAACATTTTATGAAAACATTTTGAGATAACATGTACGTGGATGATAAACATAACCCCACTAAATACTTACGAATAAACAATCTTAGATAAGAATGAGATTGGAATAATTATCCCTTACCTTATGTCTAATTTCTTCCATATGTGTTTGAGACTCTTGTATTGTGGGTTTAAGCATATTATTAACTTGTAATAGAACCATAATAATATTTATGATATCATATAGGACTCACTTATGACTTTATATTACCTGTTCATTTGTCAATTCCATGTTAAAGAAGCATTTTGGGTAAAATCGTTTCATTTATCGTCTATGTTTTGACGTGTAATTGTTTATATGATTACATAGATCATGATTACATAATTCATGAATGTAAAACTTGATTTCTATATAATATATGTTCAGAATATACATATATATAATAGATCGATAAATGGAACGAAATACACTATTCATGTAGATGGTAGGATGTACGTACGCATGAACGCTGTTTTTGTTTCCTTATTAAATTGAATGGAAGTAATTTAATAACATATAAATAAATATTGGAGCATTAATATGTCATATATTCCATGATTATTTATTATATATACTTTATAATCATTCTTGAATGGTTAACTTGGAGAATATATTTTATCGCGTTGTGGAGAAGGTAATCCATACGTACGCAAGAGTGATGATATCGTTCCCATAATTATTGAATGGAATTAGAGTGGATGATATAATATATCAGAATTAGTATCATGTTATTATAACCATGTATAATAATTATTTACACCATTATACCCATCCAAGTAATGTGGTGGGGGAAAACAGATTACACCATGCTGTGGAGACGGTATTCTGTACGTATACACGCAGAACGATTTCGTTTTCTGTAGGATGGATAGAAGGTGAAATATATTTGGTTCATATTTATAATAACATATCATTAAATGAGGTATAATTATTTTATAACTTTATTATGATACTAGAAAAGAAGAGGAAGTAGAAGATGAAATGAATTTGAAAGAATCTTTAAAGGATATTACCTCTTCTTCGACGCGCCACTTCTAAACCTCCGCTTAGTGCTCTAAATATGGTCTTTTACAAACACCAGGACCTCTAGTATGTTTTTATGGAAGTTTAGAAGATAAATGGGCAGTTTTTGGCCGATCATTTAGTCTCGGAGTGGTGTGAGGAGGAGTGGGAGGAGGTTCCCTTTTATAAGAGAGAAGAGGGGCACTTTTGGAAACATCTAAATTATTAATTTATAATAAACACAATCCCCACTTAAATTCTTCCCAAACTAACTAAAATATAAATATTAGATGAGATAGGGTTGTAATCTTATCAACCAATAGGATTTATAAATGTTGGTAATTTATTTTAAACCTTATCAAAATGAATTATCTTTTTTAATCTATTTAATTTTATTTGTGGTAATAATATTCTAAAATTGAAATTGTTATAAATAATTACTTATGTGATGTGATTTGTCCATAATTGGAGACATTATGACATTTTAGACCATATAAATTTCAATTTATAATATTTAAATATTTTTCTGATTTTTAATCAATTTTATAATATGTTATTTTTATAAAATTACATTAGTGTCAGTTTTGACACTATTTATTTAGTGGAATTTAAATGAAATAAAAACAAATGATATATTCAAAAGAAAATATTTAATAGACTCCTAAAATGTCATATTAATCTATAAAATTTGTGGAGAACATTAATTAGTTCATATAATAATTATTTTAATATTTTTAAAACCATTTATTTGATATTTAAATCAATAAAATAATTTTTACATCACTATTGTGTCATCATTAATTATAAATATATTATCCCTAAAAATATTAAAAAAATTCTCATGATGTAGATAATTTGATTATAATTCTATATACTATTTATATTTGATGTTTTATGAGGTTTATCATTAAATTTAAATTATTACACTTATAAGATATAAGAGAGTGACATGTTGTCACTTTCATTAGATTTAATTATAATCATATCATTTTATTGGTCAAAAGTCAGTGAAATGAATCCATTCTGACCCTTATGTGATATGGTTCGACTTTCATTCATCCAATAGAATTATTCCAGGTTTTAGGGTAATTTTATAATATTATTTTTACCCTTAATGACCCGATTTATCTTTAACATTATTAAATAAAAATTACAGCAGTTTACTATTCATAATATCCAAAAAAATATATGTAACACATTAAAATAATTTGGGCCCACTAAATCTAAATATGGAGTCCATTTTTCGAAATTCAAAACACAGAAGTTGCAGTAATTAATTTAAAATTAATCCCATTGTCAAGAAAACGGGTTTTTAAAAGTTAAAACATTGTCAAATATTGAAATGTTTTTACCTATGAATTCAATGTAAAATTAATGATAATGAGTTTAATAATATTAAATGGTAAAAATATATTCTATTTATACATTAAACCCATTAAATTTTATAATTTAACCATATAAATTATCTTTATGAAACAAGTTGTTTTTTATTAAAATGTAGCGTATTTTTAATATTCATCAAAATATGAAAGTTTTTAGAAAAGTATACAAGTTATTATAGAATGTAAATTTTGATATCCTTCTTCAAAAAAAAGAAGTTTATTTTGTAAAATTTAACTTATAAACCTGTAAAAAATTATACATAAAATGGGTGCACGATCAAAATGCGGTAAAACTACATTTTTTTTAAAAATACTTCTTTTATTAAAAATTTAATTTTTTTTCATATATCATTCTAGAAAATGTGTAAGATGAATTATAATGTTATAAAATCCAAAATTAGGTTATTAATATTCATCATGACTAGTTCATAATATTATAATAATATATCATTGTTTAGTGAAACTCATTATTGCGTACAACAAACGCTATCGAGGAAGGTCTATCTTGCATGCAACACAATCTAAGAATAGTGTTTTCATATACTACAATATAATACGGTGTTGAATATAAAACAAGATAATCATGGTGTTACGTACCACACAATACATCAAAGAAAAAATTATTTCCCATAAAATCTCGGGGTGTTACATTCTACCCCCCTTAAAATAAATCTCACCCTCTAAATTTTTCAAGGTTATAAATGGTTTAATATGTGAAAGTTTATTTAATATAATCCCACATCATAAAAAGGAATACTAAAACATTATTTTAAAAAGAAGCATTAGAAACATAATGGATATCCAATGTAAATCGTCATTGTGTTTCGACATAGGATAACATAGGTGAAAATATGGATATGGAAGAGAAATCTAACCATCATCTTTGGAGGAAGAGTGGTAAAAACATGGCTATGAAAAAGACAACAATCACAAAACCATAAATTTGTTATGATATATGGTACCATATGATTGATTAGATATGAGGGCACTAGGGAAACATTTTTGGTTTTCAAGACCACTTCCCTAATGTTGAAAAATTTCAGAATTAAAAGAAATAATTACTTGATTTTGGTACAATCTCACTATTGTTTGAGATATAATCAATTTCCTCTTCATCTCTTAAAGAAATAATATAAGGCCCCAGCCTTAAACCTTACTTAATCTTGAGTTATTAAAAGATTACACATTGAGGATCTTTTCAGGTTTAGCGTTTTATAGAATTAGATCAGAAAACTTGCATTACATTCCACATTTAAACAAAGTGGTTACATAAAAGATAGTATTCATTTTTTTTCCATCAACAGAAACATATTTATAATGAAACATGGATTATTTCTTGAAACTTCCTTGACACTATCATCATATCATGTACCTTTCCCTTGACCTATGAAAAACATTTCAAAAAAAACTTGGGATGAGCATAAAAAGCTGAGTAAGGATTATAAAAAATATGGAAAGGAAACATGAGTTCATATATAAGAATGAAATCATACTTTACCCATAAAACATAGGCACTTTAACATACCTCATCAAATCATGAATAAATCATAGAAATCATAAGACATAAAAGGTAACTTGAGGCATTCATAACATTCTTAGGTAGGGAGTAACCCTCTTGGTTACGTTTGGAATACCCATCACAGTATATTCCCTAAATCTCTTCTGAGAAACCTTAATGTTTCACTCCTTCGCGTTACCCAATGCATTAGAGAGCTATATCGGGCTCACCCGCCCTTAGTTTATCACAGAACCACCCATTTTCATAACAATGCCCAAGAACCATAACATTAACGTATCACATAAAACATGCATAAAGGACATATAACATTTCCACATTTCAATCACAATATAACATTTTAGTATATTGAAATAATGAATCCATTCAAAAATAAACCATTTCTAAAACCATTTAAAACATTTAATAAAGAGATTTTTTAATCAAAGTGTCCCATACCACCTCGAAAATTTTAAAATTTTAAAAAATTAATATCCATATAAATCCTTAAAACCATTTTGAAAACATGGATATTAATAAGAACAAATATGTAAAACATTTAAAGCAATATTTTGGTTAAAGGGGTTTTACCAAAATTAGAGACACTTGAATACAATAATTGAGGAATAACATTTAGTCAGAACTTTATAATATCATTAGAATAAATGGATTCATGATATAATATTCCAAAGGACAGAATATACACCATATAAGAGTGAATTGGTGCATAACAACAATGAAGTCTCAATAGAAATGTCAAATGTGATGAAATCTCTTATAAAGAAGGTATCCTTAAATTAAGGATAAATCAATCTAAAAATTATGTGTGACAAATATAAATACACCCAATATAAGTGGATATTAAGTGTAAAACAATAAAAGTTCATTCACACATATTCAAAGGATGACATATTCAATAACTACATGTTGAACCCCAATAAATCGAAATTGGGTTAAAAAGTTCCCTTGGTAGAATTCGACAGCCTAACGACATCACTTCAAGATTCAGAAAATGAGTTGATAAGAGATAAAAAGGGCATATAATCACTTAGACATAAAATTTACATCAATAAGTATATAAAAGAACATATCCCAACATAATAGTATGTCAATTAAAAGACATAACAAAAGAAGTCTTTTAAAAAGAGGAGGGTGAAAGGTCCCCTTACCGAGTTGGGTAACTTTCGAAATGTACACCCCATGGAATAAGGGTCATAAAATAAAGATGTGAATACCCATAAATTAAATTATACTACAAAAAGTGTATAATAATGGGCAGTACATACACCACTCAAAGGAAATTGTGGCAAATGTAGCATAAATCTCACGGGAATAAAAGTGAGATGAAAAATCCCTTACGAAAACTCGGCAGCCTAACGGCACCACTTAAAAATTCCAAAATGGATTGATGAGAGGAAATAGGGTCTCTAATAATATCAACATAAAGTTTACAAAAAGATTAATACAAAAGAACATCCCCCAACATAACAAATAGGAGCTTAAAAGAAGTGACATAAAGGAGAGTACTTAAAAAGAAAGAGAGAGGTTGGATCTCTTATGAAAATTCGGCAGCCTAACGGCGCCACTCAAAACTTCCAAAATGGATTAATTAGAGAGAATAGGGTCTCTAATAATATGAACATAAAAATTACAGTAAGATTAATATAAAAGAACATCCCAATCACAATAAATATGAGCTTATAAGGAATGACATAAAAGAGTGTACTTAAAAAGAAAGAGAGGAGTAGGATCCCTTACCTCGAGTCCGACTTGTCTTGTTCGTTTCTTTATATTACTGAATAATAAACATTGGTCAATTTATAATTGCTTAAGGACCTCCTATAATGATTATTATTCATTTCATATCACATATTTTAATGTTATAATAATTCGTTAATAATATGAGTTCATATCAGATATTTTTGTCGATGTTTGGTACATGAGTCAAAAATTGAACTTGTTGGAAAATAATTTTCCATGTAGTTATAGGTACATCATATCCAGAATAGTATTTATGTTTTAAATATCATATATATCTAGTATATATTCATTTTATACTATTCCATAGCATTTGGAGATAAAAATTAAAAGCACCGTTCATGGAGACGGTAGGCCGTACGTACGCATGAACGCTACTTTAATTTTTTGTCATATTAATGGAATTAAAACAAAATGAGATATATATATATATATGTTATAATTCCAGAATGATATAAAACATTTATATGTAATATATTATATATATATCAATTATATATATGTACTTATAATAGTACATAGCATTTTGAGACAAGAAATGAAATGTACCGTTCATGGAGACGGTAAGTCGTACGTACGCATGAAGGCTACTTCCATTTCTATTTAATATTTAATGGAATTAAAACATAATGATACATAATAGTATTCCAGTTTGGTGTCATATATAATATAATTAAATATATCCTTTATATGTACCACATATGGTATTGACGAATCAAATCACTTTGAGGGGTTGTAGTCTGCACTTCCTTAAATGAAGATATCGTGTTTACCCATAATGGAAACCATAAAGGTATGCCATAAATGAAAAATACAGATGCATAAGTAAAACATAAACATATTATATATCATATATAAATATAGTGTCATCTTAATGGCCACCTTTGAAGGTGTTATAAGAATGTTGAACAATCATCATTTCGTTAGGCAGAAAATCGTCAACCACAGAAACAATATGTTCTTTAACCATTAAACGAAAGTGTGTGTAAGTGTAGCTTTATTACTTCTTATAAAAAAATCCTAGTATATTTAAGATAATGGAATTGTTACAAAAGAAAATAATAAAAAGATTTTAGGGGGTTGGAGAAGAAAAATAAAACAAAATGACACAAGTGAAGACATTACATTAAAATCAGGTAACTCCCTTTAGTTTGAGCTCAAAGTATTCCTTGGGAAGACTTCTTCCCAAAGTGAGGCTTCAAGGAGTTAGAGAGGGATGTGGAGAGACAAAATGGGTAGGGTTTGTCCTATCCAAAGGCTTTGGGATTGTGGGTAAAGAGGTAGAGGTGGGTGCCTTTTATAAGAGGAGAGGAGGGAAACTCTTGGAAGGTAAAGAAATGTTAATTTATTTTAGAATGAGTTTCGGATTTTAATGGTCCCACATTGATGTGTTTTGAGGATAAGGTGATAAGGGTTCGAAATACACCCATCCAATAGGTTTTGGACATGTGTAGATCATAGATTTTACATTATCATCCCATTTTATTTAAATCGTTAAATAATGAGGTCATCGCTGCATAATCATGATGTCATAAATAATTTAATTTATTTAATGTCTAAAAATTATAAAAAAAAATACTATGATGTAGGAAATATTTTTATCTTTCCAATTAATATTTATAGTCCAAAATATCATTTATTTAGACAAAATCAAAAGTATTTTACTTAGGTGATACATTCTTTGTTACATTTAACATTCTTTAAAAATAAAAAGATAAAAAGTCACTTTCTCACAAAAGTGATTCCATGGGTCCCCCAAGTTTGGCACAAGGCATCCCATGGTCGGCCATGAGACAACCAGTAGCCTTAGGACACATTTTTTGGTCATTTTTTATTATTATGATATTATCTTATTATCTTTAACTACCCGATTACTCATTAATCAAGATAATTAAAGATAATTATCGCCGTTACTATTCATAATGTCCAAAAACAAAAGAGTCGTAATTACATAATTTGTAAATTCTGATTCCAAATATGTAATTAATTTTACCAAATTCCAAACACATAAATTTCAATAATTAATTTAAAAAAAACTTCCCGTTGTCAAAACAAATAGCGGGTTTTTTAGAAACAATATTTATGAAAAGTTTGGCACTTGTTTATGCCTAATTCCAAAGTGAAATTAATCCCAATGACCATCATTGAATTACATGGTAAAAATATATTCTAATTACACTTTAAAACAAATTAAAAAGATAGTATAACCATATAATTAAATTATATGAAAAAGCAGTTTTGATGTAAAATGCAGTATTGTTTACTATTCATTGAAAAATGAACATTGTCAGAAAAATACCAAAAATTAACCCAAGGTAAATTTCAATGTCCCAATCATAAATAATATGTTTATTTTGAAAAATAGATCTTATAAAATTTTCAAAAAGTGTATTTAAAATGGGTTCACCATCAAAAGGCGGTTAATCGACCTTTTAAAGAATATTAGAATGTTTACGCTTAAAAACTGGATTCATTTGCATTTTTAATCCTCTAACATTTATTGTAAAGAGTAAAAATATTTTACAAACATATATAATCAGTTTGTAGTTAGTTATGTTCATTCCCGCCATTACAACGGCTAGGCATTGACTACCATTTAAAATAATATTATTTTATTATTAGAGTGCAACGTAAGATTCCCAAGAAACTCGTTGTTACGTATTGGGTATGCCATCGAGCATAGAATCCCATTTAAATTAATATTAATATTTTATTCACAAATATGGATAAATATGAAATTTTCATATTCTTTATTTACCTGGGGTGTTACATCCTTCCCCCCTTTTGGGAATTGCATCCTCGCAATTTTAAAATTGAGTTTGGAAACATCCTTGAAAGTCCCACATCGGAACAAGAGTTGGTAAAAAATCACTTTAAAATAAAGAAAGATAAGTACAAAGGTCACCCGAGTTAACCCATAATAGGATTCCATGTAGGAAAACATGTACATGGAAGAAAAAGAAAAGGGTCATGTTCTTGAGGGAGAGTGATAGTAAACATGTCTAGGAGAAAGTTAACCATAAGAAAATCACAAACTTGTGATGGGTTAAACGGTATTCGATTCCCCAGTAGGAAAAGTTAACAGACAAAAAAAAATTTAAGTTACTCTTCATTGAGGAATTTATTTTTGATCTTAAGGAAACATACTTACTTTTCATGTTGACTTTCAACTTTTACTAGATTCCTTAATCAAACTCATATTTTCTCCAAAAGACGAGTATTTAGGAAGACTTTTTCACATTAGGAGTACTATAATCAACTTCTAGAGAATCACCTAATCCACAAAAGAGAACTATATACTTCCCATGTCTTTATGCTCTATCAAAAACCAAAACCCAAAAGGTTAGTACAAGATTAGATAATCCAGAAAATAATAACCCTTTATAAAAAGAAAATCTATTCTTAATCTCCAAAATTTGTCCAACAAAACCCAGAGTTTAACGAGGACCATTCGATAAACAATTTGTCCATAAAATTCATCAAAGTAAACCAAACTAAGATTGAAGTCCAAATATTTGAAGGATTTAGTCACATAGTCTTCCAAGGTACAAATTAACTTTTATCTCCAAATAACATCAGTTGCTCTTAAATTCTCATATTGAAAAGTAATTAACCTAATCACATATCCTCGATGATAGGTTAATAATTTCCATAGATAACCCAAAATAAACTTACTCTTGATTCCTAAAATCATCTAACTAAAAATAATTAATCAAACTAAACAGGGACTTCACGTAGTCCAGTGGTAGGCGATAAATACCAGTCGCACTTTGGTTGTGGGTTCGATTCCTGCGGCTTTGTCCAACGCGACGGGTTGTCACACGGTCTGTGTGTTGTCCTTTTTTCAAAACTATATAATTCTTAAAACATTCCCCAAAACGAGATAAAATCTTCAAAAATAATCATAACATATTTTAATCTCAAGTTTACCTCATGCCTTTCATTTTCCATCATATCATATAATAACCCATAATTACCTCAAAAGTAAGGATCATATAAACTCTAATGGTTACCTTTATAATTATTACCTGAACTTCCACATCGATTGGTCATCTCGTACATGATGTATTACAGAACATACCAAGGTTCAAGTGGTTGATCATGACTCCTTGATAGTTGGTTTAGAACAACCATGAGTTTCCTCATTGAATCCCCCATTTTATCTAGTATCTTAATCAGAGAACCACCACAGTTTCCTTCAAACCTGTTGTCTCTTTGGTGCCTGCTAGATCTATCCATTCACTAAAAACCGAAATGTCAGTGTGAGTATATCAACAAAACCATCATGTACTAATGAGGAAGATAACCACTAAGATATACTTACTTATTCACTTTATCTAAAACTAGGACTCTTTCTGAAATCCTAACCATTATGGTAATGTCACTTATGCTTAAAGAATACCCTAACCTCTAAAGTTATCTAAACCGACCTTTGATACCAACTATAAGGCCCCAGCCTTAAACCTTACTTAATCTTGAGTTATTACAAGATTACACATTGAGGATCTTTTCAGGTTTAGAGTTTTAGAGAATTTGATCATAAAACTTGTATTACATTCCACATTTAAACAAAGTGGTTACATAAAAGATAGTATTCATTTTTTTCATCAACGGAAACATATTTATAATGAAACATGGATTCTTTCTTGACACTTTCTTGACACTATCATCATATCATGTACCTTTCCATTCACCTGTGAAAAACATTTCAAAAAAAAACTTGGGATGAGCATAAAAAGCTCAATAAGGGTTATAAAAAATATGGAAAGGAAACATGAGTTCATATATAAGAATGAAATCATACTTTACCCATAAAACATAGGCACTTTAACATACCTCATCAAATCATGAATAAATCATAGAAATAAAAATACATAAAAGGTAACTTGAGGCATTCATAACATTCTTAGGTAGGGAGTAACCCTCTTGGTTACGTTTGGAATACCCATCACAGTATATTCCCTAAATCTCTTCGGAGAAACCTTAATGTTTCACTCCTTCGCGTTACCCAATGCATTGGAGAGCTATATCGGGCTCACCCGCCCTTAGTTTATCACGGAACCACCCGTTTTCATAACAATGCCCAAGAACCATAACATTAATGTATCACATAAAACATGCATAAATCAAACATAACATTTCCACATTTCAATCACAATATAATATTTTACTATATGGAAATAATGAATCCATTCAAAAAGAAACCATTTCCAAAACCATTTAAAACATTTAATAAATAGATTTTTGAATCAAAGTGTCCCATACCACCTTGAAGCTTTTAAATTTTTAAACCATTAATATCCATATAAATCCTTAAAACCATTTTGAAAACATGGATATTAATAAGAACAAATATGTAAAACATTTAAAGCGATATTTTGGTTAAAGGGGTTTTACCAAAATTAGAGACACTTGAATACAATAATTGAGCAATAACATTTAGTTAGAACTTTATAATATCATGAGAATAAATGGATTCATGATATAATATTCCAAAGGACAGTATATACACCATATAAGAGTGAATTGGTGCGTAACAACAATGAAGTCTCAATAGAAATTTCAAATTTGATGAAATCCCTTATAAAGAAGGTATCCTTAAATTAAGGATAAATCAATCTCAAAATTATGTGTGACAAATATAAATACACCCAATATAAATCTATATTAAGTGTAAAACAATAAATGGTCATTCACACATATTCAAAGGATGACATATTCAATAACTACATGTTGAACCCAAAGAAATCGAAATTGGGTTAAAAAGTTCCCTTGGTAGAATTCGACAGCCTAACGACGTCACTTCAAAATTCAGAAAATGAGTTGATGGGAGATAAAAAGGGAATATCGTCACTTGGACATAAAATTTACATCAATAAGGATATAAAAGAACATATCCCAACATAATATTATGTCAATTAAAATACATAATAAAAGAAGTCTTTTAAAAAGAGGAGGGTGAAAGGTCCCCTAACCGAGTTGGGTGACTTTCGAAATGTACACCCCATGGAAGAAGGGTCATAAAATGAAGATGTGAATACCCATAAATGAAATTATACTACAAAAAGTGTATAATAATGGGCATTACATACACCAATCAAAGGAAATTGTGGCAATTGTAGCATAAATCTCACGGGAATAAAAGTGAGATGAAAAATCCTTTACGAAAACTCGGCAGCCTAACGGCGCCACTTAAAACTTCCAAAATGGATTGATGAGAGGAAATAGGGTCTCTCATAATATCGACATAAAGTTTACATAAATAGGAATAAAAAATAACATCCCCAAACATAACAAAGAGGAGCTTAAAAGAAGTGACATAAAGGAGAGTACATAAAAAGAAAGAGAGAGGTTGGATCTCTTACGAAAATTCGGCAGCCTAACGGCGCCACTCAAAACGTCCAAAATGGATTAATGAGAGAGAATAGGGTATCTCATCATATGAAAATAAAAATTACAGTAAGATTAATATAAAAGAACATCCCAATCACAATAAATATGAGCTTAGAAGGAATGACATAAAAGAGTGTACTTAAAAAGAAAGAGAGGAGTAGGATTCCTTACCTCAAGTCCGACTTGTCTTGTTAGTTTCTTTATATTCCTGAATAATAAACTTTGGTCAATTTATAATTTCTTAAGGACATAATATAATGATTATTATTCAGTTCATATCACATATTTTAATGTTATAATAATTGGTTAATAATATGAGTTCATATCAGACATTTTTGTCGATGTTTGGTACATGAGTCAAAAATTGAACTTGTTGGAAAATAATTTTCCATGTAGTTATAGGTACATCATATCCAGAATAGTATTGATTTTTTAAATATCATATATATCCATTATATATTAATTTTATAATATTCCATAGCATTTGGAGATAAAAATTAAAAGCATCGTTCATGGAGACGGTAGGCCGTACGTACGCATGAACGCTACTTTAATTTTTTGTCATATTAATGGAATTAAAACAAAATGAGAGATATATATATATGTTATAATTCCATAATGATATAAAACATTTAGATTTAATATATTACAAATATATCCATTATATATTTGTACTTATAATCGTACATAGCATTTTGAGACAAGAAATGAAATGTATCGTTCATGGAGACGGTAAGCCGTACGTACGCATGAACGCTACTTCCATTTCAATTTTATATTTAATGGAATTAAAACATAATGATAAATAATAGTATTCCAGTATGGTCTCATATATAATATAATTAAATATATCCTTTATACGTACCACATATGGTATTAACGAATCGAATCACTTTGAGGGGGCGGTAGTCCGCACTTCCTTAAATGAAGATATCGCGTTTACCCATAATGGAAACCATAAAGGTTTGCCATAAATGAAAAATACAGAAGCATAAGTAAAACATAAACATATTATATATAATATATAAAAATAGTGTCATCTAAATGGCCACCTTTGAAGGTGTTAGAAGAATGTTGAACAATCATCGTTTCGTGAGGCAGAAAATCGCCAACCACAGAAACAGTATGTCCTTTAACCATTAGACGAAGGTGTGTGTAAGTGTAGCTAGAATACTTCTTATAAAAACATCCTAGTATAATTAAGATACTGTATTCGTTACAAAAGAAAAGAATAAAAAGATTTTAGGGGGTTGGAGAAGAAAAATAAAACAAAAGGACACAAGTGAAGACATTACCTTAAAATCGGGTAACTCCCTTTGGTTTGAGCTCAAAGTATTCCTTGGTAAGACTTCTGCCCAAAGTGAGGCTTCAAGGAGTTATAGAGGGATGTGTAGAGACAAAATGGGCAGGTTTTGGCCGAGCCAAAGGCTTTGGGAGTGTGGTAAAAGAGGTAGAGGTGGGTGCCTTTTATAAGAGGAGATGAGGGGCACTCTTGGAAGGTAAAGAAATGTTCCTTTATTTTAGAATGAGTTTCGGATTTTAATGGTCCCAAATTGATGTGTTTCGAGGATAAGGTGATAAGGGTTCTAAATCCACCCATACAATAGGTTTTGGACATGTTTAGGTCTTAGATTTTACATTATCATCCCATTTTATTTAAATCGTTAAATAATGAGGTCATCGTTGCATCATCATGATGTCATACATAATTTAATTTATTTAAGGTCTAAAAATTATAAAAAAAATACTATGATGTAGGAAATATTGTTATATTTCCAATGAATATTTATAGTCAAAAATATAATTTATGTAGACAAAATTAAAAATATTTTACTTAGGTGATACATTCTTTGTTACATTTAACATTCTTTAAAAATAAAAAGATAAAAAGTCACTTTCTCATAAAAGTGATTCCATGGGTCCCCCAAGTTTGGCACAAGGCATCCCATGGTCGGCCAGGAGACAACCAGTAGCCTTAGGACACATATTGTGGTCATTTTTTATTATTATGATATTATCTTATTATCTTTAACTACCCGATTACTCATTAATCAAGATAATTAAAGATAATTACTGTCGTTACTATTCATAATGTCCAAAAACAAAAGAATCTTAATTACATAATTTGGACCTTCTGATTCAAAATATGTAATTAATTTTACCAAATTCCAATCACATAAATTTCAATAATTAATTTAAAAAAACTTCCCGTTGTCAAAACAAATAGCGGGTTTTTTGGAAACAATATTTATGAAAAGTTTGGCACTTGTTTATGCCTAATTCTAAAGTGAAATTAATCCCAATGACCATCATTGAATTACATGGTAAAAATATATTCTAATTACACTTTAAAAAAAATTAAAAAGATAATATAACCATATAATTAAATTATATGAAAAAGCAGTTTTGATGTAAAATGCAGTATTTTTTACTATTCATTGAAAAATGAACATTGTCAGAAAAATACCAAAAACTAACCCAAGGTAAATTTCAATGTCCCAATCATAAATAATATGTTTATTTTGAAAAATAGAGCTTATAAAATTTTCAAAAAGTGGATTTAAAATGGGTTCTCCATCAAAAGGCGGTTAATCGACCTTTTAAAGAATATTAGAATGTTTACGCTTAAAAACTGGATTCATTTGCATTTTTAATATTCTAACATTTATTGTAGAGAGTAAAAATATATGACAAACATATATAATCATTTTTTAGTTAGTTTTGTTCATTCCTGCCATTATAATGGCTAGGCGTTGACTACCATTTAAAATAATATTATTTTATTATTAGAGTGAAACGTAAGATTCCCAAGAAACTCGTTGTTGCGTATTGGGTATGCCATCGAGCATAGCATCCCCTTTAAAGTAATATTAATATTTTATTCACAAATATGGATAAATATGAAAATTTCATATTCTTTATTTACCTGGGGTGTTACAAATAAAGTCGAATTTGTCTTCCATGACATGTTAGTAAATCATGTGATAGAATGATTGGTCATTCCATCTGTTTGAAACATAAGGTTAGAAAAATTTATATACATAAGTTCATCATATGGTGATATTAATCGTTTATGGTTCCAAAAATGGACTTATACATCATTTATCATATTGTATAATAAAATAAAACTAGTTTCTACTAACCAGGGACTTCATGTAGGCTAGTGGTAGGTAATAAAGGCTTGTCACACTTCGGTTGTGGGTTTGATTCCCGCAGCCTTGTCCGATGTGACAGGTTGTCTCCCATCCTACAGGTTTTCCTTTTTCTAAAACTACACTATTATAACATTCCAGAAATAATATAGAAAAAATGTTTTATCCTTAAACAATATTATATTATGTCCAACATAATTCATTTCAAATATTTAGGTTTATTCAAAATACTTCTATCCAAGTGCATAGTATAAAGAAAACCATTAGTAGAAATGTCATCAACGAAGCATGTGAATACCATCATTTATCCCCAATATATCATAAGATATATCTTGTGGGTCATATTCCAAACATTTGAATTCCTTAATCATGTATTCTCTGGAAACATGAATTACCTTAGAATCTTTTTGAAAACATAAATTTTGTCAAAAGCCAACTCTTTCCACATAAAAAAATCACAAAATTTCTATATACTCAGACCATGATATCACTTTGTCATTACTTCAGTCATGATATCATTAATACTATTAAACATTTCTTTATCCCTTTATCCCTTCATTATGAGCATATCATCTAATTTTCATAAATATTTCAATCAGTTTTGATGGTTACTGCTACCATATAATTATTGAAAACCACAATAAACCAGTACATAGATATTCTTATATTCCCCTATTCTATAAATGAGATTCCACAACATTATTTTGGAATCCCTCTATATAAAAACTTAATCATTCCACCACAACATTGTCATACTCAACTTCTCTAATAGTGATCTCATGTGACTTCCCTTTTTCCTTTTCCTTAATAGGATGTTGATGTCGATCATCATTAACCCTTAGATTAGTGCATTCGTTAACATAATGCCTCAATTCCATGCACTTGGAGCATTGAAGTATTGGTGGTGCATTCTCTATAGTCTTTTCCCTATTCACATCATTAGATACCTTTATGCCATTACTTCAGTACTTAGCTGTATGATGACTTTCTTTTCCAAACATAAACCATTTTCTAGTCCCTTTAATACAATTTCCACCATGCTTCTTTCCACACATTGAGCATAAATAAACATTCGTCTTCTATTCACCATTGTTTTCAAATTTTTCCTTAAAATCCATCTTTCGTTTCTTGTCAAAACCATTATATTGATATGTAACACCAACTTCCAATTCTACCTTGATAGCACAATGCAAAATTTCTTCATAGCTACTTATGTCTCTTTTAGCTAATGTGCTTAGAAGACTTGGTTTTAAGACACTAATGAATTGATCAACATTACTTTTAGGTTAGATGATAAAGCCAGATGAATACCTAGAAAGCCTTGTAAAATTCACCTCATATATACCAATATATTCATCATCCTTTTTCTTAATCTCATGGAACTCCATTTTGATATTTTTTCTAATAATACGAGGGAAGTACTTAATGAAAAACAAGTTCTTGAACTCGTCCCATTCCATGGATTCAATTTCATCTTGGGGCGTTGTATTTTTATTTAGATTCCACCACTAGTCGGCTTCACCTTCTAACCAGTAAATAGCCAAAATAAATTTTTCATGCTCTGAACAGTGTAGTATAGATAATATCTTTTCAATGGTACTGATCCATTGTTCAGCAACAAGTGGATCAGAAGGACAACTGAATGAAGGTTGGCATTTCCTCATGAAGGGAATAATAGAATATTGTTCCCTTCTCTGCTCATTTGGATGTCCATAATGATTCATAGCTTTGTAAGTATAACAATAAGATTTTGAACTCCATCTCCCATAACATTGGTTTTTTCAAGAGTAAAATCATTGCATTGTCCATTACATTGACCAACATGGTTCCTTTGGGTTCAAACCATCGTCTAAAACCCAAAAAGAATAGTGTGAGAGGAAAAAATCTTGCTATGAAAACAACATAATAAAGGGCGAGTACCATTAATATATAACATCTTAGGTTTAATTATATGTTCGTTACCATAATTCTAGAACTATAACCAATACTTATACTAAACATTTGGAACATCCCTAGACATACATTACATATATTTCTAGGGATCTCACTAATGTTTTTGCATCCTAGTTTCCAAAGGTTAACTAAACCTTCACTCTGATACCAACTGTAGAGAACCAAATATTGACGTACATAGACAATACATTACTTTTACGGAATACTTAATACATGAAAAAAAGTGATTCTCAAAGACCATATTAGTTTAGTGTATTTGGAATCTCGGAACATAATCTTCTAATCATGGTGAAAGATCATCAACATCTCCCATTAAGATCTTCCCATTTGGTTTTCTTACCTAAAACATTTCTTTATATCCTTGGGAAAAGAAAACATAAAAAGGGTGATCTCAAATTCTCAGTAAGGGTAAACATGAAGAACATAAAACAATCCCTAAACATAAAACATCAAAATCATGAGTAATGACATAAATATTGGCAGTGCATAAGGCATAGATCATAAATGAACAGTAACAATGATAAATCAGTATTGTAATAAAACATGTAATTGTGGCAACAATTAAGCACATGTTATGTTCTCCATAGTAGCCAAGGAATTGCTTCTAAGACCGTCATAGGGGAAAAAGTCCATTATTGAACTAGGTTTAATTTTTGTTCAAGCCCTGTATTAGTGAACTAGAATCACTTGTCATTCCAGAAATGTCTATCTCATGAGATATAAATCTTTTACCAATAAATTGGATGGAAATATATGTCCCACCCATCTCATAATTAATTCATTATTTTATGTGACACAAAATAACCATAAATTATTCATCATAACCCATTGAATAATATGGGCTTCATAAACATCATCCCATTGTAACTTAATCCATATAAAACAATTGGATATCATTTCTTCAAAAAAAATCAAACCATGTAAATAACAAAGAAATTATAATTGAAACATAAACATACTAACTAATTTCATCTTAGAGGGCAAATAGTTTTGATAAAACACTTGAAATGAATTCTTTGGGAAAATATCCATTCTTCTTCAAAATCATTTTATTTTCAAAAAATGAAATTCAATTTTAATAGAAAATAATTTTGTTGAAAATAGTCATGAAATCATGTAGATTAATATACATAAAAATTATTCATTATAAAACTTTAAAAATCCATTCATTCTGTATAAGTCACAGAAACATTCTTCTTGTACATTTGACGAAAAAGTCAAAAAGTACCTCATGTGGTAAACAAAAGAAATATTCCTACCATATCATGTGGTAAAAGTCAAAAATAGTTAAAAATGACATTAAAAATACTTGGAATAATTTTAAACATTTTAGGTGAGCATTTTGAGAAAACATGGAATGGATGATAAACATAACCCCAGTAAATACTTACGAATAAACATTCTCGGATAAGGAAGAGATTGAAATAATTATCCCATTCCTTATGTCCAATTACTTTCATATGTGTCTGAGACTCTTGTATAATGGGTTTATACATATTATTAACTTTTAATAGAACCATATTAATATTTATGATATCATATATGATTCACTTACGACTTTATATTACCCGTTCATTTGTCAATTCCATGTTAAAGAAGCGTTTTGGGTAAAATCATTTCATTTATAGTTTGTGTTTTGACTTGTAATTATTCATATGATTACTTAGATAATGATTACATACTTTCATAATGTAAAAAATGATTTATATATAATATATATTCAGAATATACATATATATAATACATCATTAAATGGAATGAAATACACTGTTCATGGAGATGGTAGATCGTACCTACGCATGAACGTTGTTTTCGTTTACTTATTAAATTGAATGGAAGTACGTAAATAACATATACATAAATCCAGTATCATTAATATGTCATATATTTCATGATTATTTTATATATATATTATAATCATTCTTGAATGGTTAACATGGAGAATGAATATCGTCGCGTCGTGGAGACGGTAATCCGTACGTACACACGAGCAATGATATCATTCCCATAATTATTGAATGGAATTAGATTGCATGATATAATATCTCATAATTAGTATAATTTTATAATTACCATATATAGTTATTAATTACACCATTATACCCATCAAAGATAGGTGGTGGTGGAAAAACAAATTACACCACGGCGTGGAGACGGTATTTCGTACGTACACACGCGCTGTGATTTCATTTTCCGTAAGATGGAAAGAAGGTGAAATAGGATTGGTTCATATTTATAATAACGTATCAGTATATTTGTGACACTGATGTTATTACTTAATTATGAAACAGCAAAAGAGGAGGAAGTAAAGAAGAAATGAATTTGAAAGAATCAGTAAAGGATATTACCTCTTCTTCGACGCGCCTCTTCTAAACCTCCTCTTAGAGCACTATAGTTGGACTCTAAAGATTACCCAGACCTCTAGTATGTTTCTAGGTAATTGGAGAAGAAAACTGGATAGGGGTGGGTTGATATTGAAGGCTCAAAGTGGTGTGAAGAGTAGAGGGAGGATGTGCCCTTTTATAAGAGAGAAGAGGGGCACTTTTGAAAACCTCTAAAATATTTATTTATTATAAACTCAAACCCCACATTAAAACCACCAAAAATCATTCACATAAGATTATTAGATGAGATAGGATTTTAATATATTAAAAAAATAAGATTTAAACATGTTGATAATTTATTTTAAACCTTATCAACGTGATTTATCCTTATTTAATCTATTTAATTTTATTTGTTGTAATAATACTCTAAATTTTAAATTGTTATATATAATTAAATTTGTGTTTTTAATTTTCCATAATTTGATACTTTATGACATTTTAGACCATATAAATTTAAATTTATAATTTTTAATTTTTCTAATCAATTTTATAATATGTTATTTTTACAAAATAACAATAGTGTCAATTTTGACACTATTCATTTATTTGAATTTTAATAAAATACACACAAAATATATATTCAAAAAAAACTATTTAATATACTACTAACATGTAATATTGTTCTATAAAATTTGTGTATAATATTAATTAGTTCATATAATATTTAATTTAATATTTTTAAAACCATTTATTTGATATTACAATCAATATAATAATTTCTACCTCACTATTGTGTCATCATTAATGATAATTAATTAATCCCTAAAAATTATAAATAAATTCTCATGATGTATGTAATTTTATTATATTTCTGGAGACTATTTATATTCGATGTTTTATAAGGTTTATCACTAAATTAAAATTATTTTACATATAAGATATAAGAGTGTGACATGTGGTCACTTTCTTTGGTTTCAATAATAATTAAATCATTTTCAATGTCAAAGGCACATTAAATGAATCTATTATGACCCTTATGTAATATGGGTCTAATTTTATTCATCCAGTAATATTTTTTAAGGTCTTAGGGTAATTTGATAATCTTATTTTTACCCTTAATTACCCAATTTACCTTTCACTATAGTAAATAAAAATTATTGTAGTTACTACTCATAATATCAGAAAAATAAAAGTAACCTATTAACATAAGTTGGACCCACTAAATCCAAATATGGAATCCATTTTTAAAAATTTAAAACATAGAAGTTTTAGTAATTTATTTAAAATTAATCTGGTTGTTATGAAAATGAGTTTTTAAAAGTTAAAACATTATCAAAGATTGAAATTTTTTTATCTATTAATTCAATGTAAAATTAATGATAATGAGTTGAATTATATTAAATGGTAAAAATATATTCTATTTATACTTTAATACCATTCAATATTATAATTTAACAATATAAATTATCTTGAGGAAAAAAGATGTTTTTAATTTAAATTTAGCATATTTTTACTATTCATCAAAATATGAAATATTTTAGAAAAGTATCAAAGATTTATCCATTGAATATTTTTATATACTAATTAAAAATAAGATTTTTATTTTTTGAAATTGAAATTATAAACTTTTCAAAAAAAATTATTTAAAATCGGTGCACCATCAAAAGGCGGTAAAGCTGCATTTCTTTGAAAAAGTCTTCTTTTATAGAAAAATTGATTTTTTTCATAACTCATTCTAGAAAATGTCTAAGATGAATTATAATGATATTAAATTAATAATTTTGTTAATAATATTCATAACGGCTTATTCATAATATTAAAATAATATATCATTTTTTAGTGAAACTCGGTATTGTGTACAACACACGCTATAGAGAAAGGTCGATCTTGCGTGAAACACTAGCCAAGAATAGTGTTTTCATATAGTAATAGATAATACAGTGTTTTTTATAACACAATCTAATCTCGGTGTAGCGTACAACACAAGACATCAAAGAAAAAATTATTTATCATAAAATCTCGAAGTGTTACATTCTACACCCCTTAAAATGAATTTATCCCTCGAAATTCATCGGGGTTATAAATCGTTTACTACATGAAATATTCTTTAATAGAAACCCACATCATAAAAATTAATACAAAAACATTATTTTAAAACGGAACGTTTGAAACATAACAGATATCCAAAGTAACTCATCACTGGGTTTCCACAAATAAGAACATAGGTGAAAATATGAATATGGAAGAGAAATCTAACAATCATGTTTGGATGAAGTGTGGTTGAGAACATGGCTATGAAAATGACAATAATCAAAAAGACATAAATTTGTGATGATCTATGGTATCATATGATTCATCAGATATGAGGGCACTAGGACAACATTTTTTGTTTTCAAGACCCTTTTCCCCTAATGTTGATGAATTATTGAATTAAAAGAAATAATTTCTTGATTTTGGTTCAATCTCATTGTTGTTTGAACCCTGAAAAATTTCCACTTCATATCTTGTAGAAATGAAGTTGAGTTTTTCTTCCGTAAAGTGTTAGAAAATCATACGATAGAATGATATGTCATTCCGTCTTTCTCAAGCATAAGGTTATCCAAAGTTAAATAGATAAGTCAATCTTATGGTGAGATTAATCATATATAGTTCCAAAAATTATCTTATACTACATCTATCATACCTCGTAATAAAATAAAACTAGTTTCTACTAACCAAGGACTTCTTGTAGGCCAGTGGTAGGCGATAAAGGCATGTCGCACTTCGATTTTGGATTCAATTCCTGCAACCATGTCCTACGTGATGGGTTGTCGCCAGTCCTGCTGGTTGTCCTTTTTCTAAAACTACACTATTTAAACATTCCATAAATAATATAGAAAGTCCTTAAATAATATTATTATATGTCCAACAAAATCCATTTCAAATCTATAGGCTTATCCAAAATACTTCTATCCAAGCTCATAGTATAAAGAAAACCATTTCTAGAAATGTCATCAACCAAGCATGCGAATACCATCATTTATCACCCATATATCATAAGATATATCTTGTTGGTCAAATTCCAAATATTCAAATTCTTTAATCATGTATTCTCTTGAAACATGAATTAACATAGAATATTTTTGAAAACTTGAATGTTTCCAAAAGTTAACTCTTTCCACATACCAAAATCCCAAAATTTCTATATACTCAAACCATGATAACACTTTGTCCTTATATCAGTCATGAGCTCATTAATACTATCAATCATTTCATTATCCCTTTATCCCTTCATTATGCGCATATCATCTGCTTTCCAAAAATATTTCAATCACTTTTCATTGTTACCGATACCATATAATTATTGAAAACCACAATAAACCAATACATATATATTCTAATATTCCATGATACTATAAATGAGATTCCACAACAATATATTGGAATCCTGTTATATAAACACTTAATCATTCTACCTCATCATTTTCATACTCAGCATCACCAATAGTGATCACATCTGACTTCCCTTGGTCCTTTTCCTTAACAGTTTGTTTATGTCAATCATTATTAACCCTTGGATTAGGGCATTGGTTAGCATAATGCCCCATTTCCTTGCACTTGTAGCATTGAAGTGTTGGTGGTTCATTCTCTGTAGTCTTTTCTCTATTAACAACATTAGCTACCATTTTCCCATTACTTTGGCACTTAGCTTCTCGATGACCTTCTTTTACACAATTAAAACATTTTCTTTAACCTTTAATACAATCACCACCACCCTTTTTCCACACATTGAGCCTAAAGAAACATTCCTCTTCTTTTCACCATTGTTTTGAGATTTCTCCTTGAACTTCGTCTTTTGATTCTTGTCAAAACCATGAGATGGATATGTAACACTAAATTCCAGTTATACCTTGATAGCACAAACCAAAATTTCTTCATTACTTTTGAAGTATCTTATAGATAATTCCCTTAAAAGACTTGGTTTTAAGACACTGAAGAAGCGATAAACTTTACATTCAGGTAGGATGGTAAAGCCTGATGAATACCTTGAAAGCCTTGTAAAAGTCACCTCGTATATACCAACAGATTCATCATCCGTTTATTTAATCTCAAGGAACTCCTTTTCCATCATTTTTTGAAGTATGTGATAGAATTACTTATTGAAAAGCATGTTCTTAAACTCGTCCCATTACATGGATTCAATTTCATCTTGGGGCCTTGTATTTTTAATTAGTGTCCACCACTGGTCTGCTTCACCTTCTCACCAGTAAACAGCCAAAATGACTTTTTCATGCTCTGAATAGTAATGTATGGAAAATATATTTTCAATGGTACCTGTCAATTGTTTAGAAACAAGTGGATCAGAAGACCCACTAAAAGAAGGTGGTCGTTCCCTCATGAAGGAATCAATAGAATATTATTCCCTTCTCTACTCATTTGGAAGTCCTGAATGATTCATATCTTGTGTAAGTATTGAAATAAGATTTTTCTCTCCATCTCCCATAACATTGGCTTGTTCAAGAGGACAATCATTTCATTGTATATTACATTGATCAGCACAGTTCCTTCAGTTTCCAGAAATCATTTAAACCCAAAAAGAATAGTGTGAGAGGCAAAAATAATGCTAGGAAAAGAACATAATAATGGGGGAGTACATCCACATATAACATCTTAGGTTTAATTCTATGATTGTTACAGTAATTCTAGGACTATAACCAATACTTATACTTATCATTAGGGATATCCCTAGACATACATTATAAATAACTCTAGGGATCTCACTAAAGTTTTCACATATTATTATCCAAAGTTTAACAAAGCCTTCACTCTGATAACAACTATAGAGACCCAATGCTTGACGTACATAGAAATTACATTACTTTTGTGGAATACTTAATTCATGACAAAAAAAGATTCCCAAAGACTGTATTAGTTTAGTGTATTAGGAAACTCAGAACATAATCTTATAATCATGGTGAAAGATATTAAAAATATCCCATAAAGATCTTCCCCTTTGGTTTTTTTACCTAAAACATTTCTTTATATCTTGGAGAAAAAAAACATAAAAAGGCTGAGCTCAAATACTCAGTAAGGGTAAACATGTAGAACATAAAACAATCCCTAAACATAAAACATCAAAATCATGAGTAATGACATAAATCAGGGCATTGCATAAGGCATAGATCATAAAAGAACAATAACAAGGATAAAACATCATTATAATAAAACATGTAAATTTGGAAACCATTAAGCACATGTTATGATTTCTATAGTAGCCAAGGCATTGCTGCCAAGACCGTCATAGTGGACAAATACAATTACTGAACTAGGTTTACTTGTCGTCCCAACCCTGTATTACTGAACCAGATTCACTAGTCGTTCCATCCATGTCTATCTCATTAGATATAAATCTTTACCCACTGCATTGGATGGAGATATAGGCCCCATCCATCTCATAATGAAATCATTCTTTTGTGTTCCAAAAAATAAAACATAAATCATTCATCATAACCCAATGAATAATATGGGTTTCATAAACATCATCCCATCATAACATAATCCATATAAAATAATTGGATATAATTTCATCATAATAAATATCAAACCATAAAAATAACAGATACATTATATTAGAAACATAAACATACTAAATAATTTCATCTTAGATGGAAAATTGATTTGATAAAACACATGAAATGAATTCTTGAGGAAAATATCATTTCTTCTTCAAAATCATTCTCTTTTCACAAAATGGAATGAAATTTTATATGAAAAAGATTTTTTTTAAAATAGTTATGAAATATTTTTGATTAAGCTTCCTGAAAATAAGGAATTATAAAACCGTAAAAATCTGTTAATGTCATATAAGTTAAAAAACATTCTTCTTTTACTTTTTCCAGAAAAGTCAAAAAGTACCTCATATTGTAAAAAAAGAAAGATTCATTCCATAACATGTTTTAAAAGTCAAAAAAGGGTAAATATGACTTTAAACGTACATGGAAGACTAATAGACATTTTATGTAAACATTTTGATAAAACATGTACATGGATGATAAATTAACCCCATTAAATACTTACGAATAATCAATATTGGATAAGAACGAGATTGGAATAGTTATCCCTTAATTTGTGTCCATTTTCTTCTGTATGTGTCTGAGACTCCTGTATAGTGGGTTTAAACATATTTTTAACTTGTAATAGAACCATAATAATATTTATGTTATCATATATGATTCACTTGCGACTTTATATTACCCGTTCATTTTCCAATTCCATGTTAAAGAAGTGTTTTGGGTAAAATCGTTTAATTTATCGTTTGTGTATTGACTTGTAATTATTCATATGATTAATTAGATCACTATTACATACTTCCAGAAGATAAATATGATTTATACATAATATATATTCAGAATATACATATATTTAATTGATCGATTAACGGAAAGAAATACATTGTTCATGGAGACGGTAGGTCGTACGCACGCATGAACGTTGTTTTGGTTTCATTATTAAATTAAATGGAAGTAAGTAAATAACATATACATAAATCCAATATCATTAATATGTCTTATATTTCATGATTATTTATTATATATACTTTATAATCATTCTTGAATGGTTAACTTGGAGAATTAATCTTATCACATCGTGGAGACGGTAATCAGTATGTACGCACGAGCAATGATATCGTTCCAATAATTATTGAATAGAATTAGAGTGGATGATATAATATCTCAGAATTAGTATCATGTTATAATAATCATATATAGTTATTCTTTACACCATTATAACCATCCATGTAAGGTGGTGGTGGAAAAACATATTGCACCACGGCGAGGAGGCGGTATTTCGTACATAAGCACGCACGGTGAGTTTGTTTTCCATAAGACAGATAGAAGTTAAAATAGTTTTGTTTTATAGTAACAATAACATATAATTATATGATTGAAACTGATGTTATTACTTTATTATGAAAAAACAAAAGAAGAGGAAGTAGAAGAAGAAAGGAATTTGAAAAAATCGCTAAAGGATATTACCTCTTGTTCGACGCGCCACTTCTAAACCTCCTCTTAAGGAACTAATGTTGGTCTATGAAGAATACCAGGACCTCAAGTATGTTTATAGGGAAATGGGGAAGAGAAATGGTCAGGGTTTTTCTGAGCTTTAAGGCTCAATGTGCTGATAGGTGGAGAGAGAGGAGGTTCCCTTTTATATGTGAGAAGAGGGGATCTTTTGGAAACCTCTAAAATAATAATTTATAATAAACTCAAACCCCACATAAAAACCTCCCAAAATGACTCAAATAAAAATATTAGATGAGATAGGGTTTTAATATCATAAAAAAAAGATTTAGTCTTGTGGGTAATTTATTTTAAACCTTATCATCTTGATTTATCCTTATTTAATCTATTTAATTTTATTTGTGGTAATAATGTTCAAAATTATAAATTGTTATAAATAATTTCTTAGGTGTTGTGAATTTCCCATAATTGGATAAATTATGAAATTTTAAACCATATAAATTTAAATTTATAATTTTTAAATATTTTTGTGATTTTTAATAAATTTTATAATATGTTATTTTTATAAAATAACAATAGTGTCAATTTTGACACTATACTTTTATTTGAATTTAAATAAAATCCAAAAAATATATATATTTAAAAAAATATATTTAATAGACTCCTAACATGTAATATTCATCTATAAATGTTTTGGATAACATTAATTAGTTAATATAATATTTTTTTAACATTTTGAAAAAAATTTATTTGATATTTCAATCAATAAAATAATTTCTACATCACTATTGTGTCATCAATAATGATAATTTTTTACTCCCTAAAAATTTTAAATAAATTCTCATGATGTAGATAAATATATTAGCTTTCTGGAGACTATTTATATTCGAATTTTATGAGGTTTATCACTAAAGTAAAATTATTACACTTATATGATATAAGAGAGTGACATGTTGTCACTTTCTTTGGTTTTAATAATAATTATATCATTTTCAGGGTCAAAAGTCTATGAAATGAATCTATTCCGACACTTAAGTGATATGGGTCTACTTTTATTCATCAAATAATATTTTTTAAGGTCATAGGGTAATTTTATAATCTTATTTTTTCCCTTAATTTCCCGATTTACCTTTAACTGTAGTAAATTAAAATTAACGTAGTTACTATTCATAATATCAAGAAAATAAAAGTAACCTATTAACATAATTTGGACCCACTGAATTCAAATATGGAATCCATTTTTCAAAATTCAAAATATAGAAGTTTCAGTAATTAATTTAAAATGAATCACATTGTCATGAACATGAGTTTTTAAAAGTTAAAACATTGTCAAAGATTGAAATGTTCTTATCTATGAATTCAATGTAAAATTAATGATAATGAGTTGAATTATATTAAATGGAAAAAAAATATTATATTAATACTTTAAAACCATTCAATATTATAATTTATCCATATAAATTATAATGATTAAAAATTTTGTTTTATGTTAAAATATAGCATATTTTCACTATTCATCAAAATATGAACGTTATCAAAGAAGTATAAAAAAATTATCAAATGTAAATTTTTATATCCTGATTCAATAGAAGGAGTTTATTTTGTAAAATTGAACTTATAAACTTGTCAAAAATTATATTTAAAATGGGAGCACCATCAAAAGGCGGTAAAAATACATTTTTTTAAAATACTTCTTTTATCGAAAAATTGATTTTGTTTTCATATCTCATTCTCGAAAATGTGTAAGATGAATTAAAATGTTATAAAATTAAAAATTCTGTTAATAATATTCATAATGGATAGTTTGTAATATTATAATAATATATCATTATTTAGTGAAACTAGGTATTGCGTACGACACACGCAATCGAGGAAGGTTGCTCTTGCGTGCAACAAAAGCCAAAAATAGTGTTTGCGTATACTACAAGCTAATACAGTGTTGTGTATATCACAAGATAATATTTTTGTAGCCTACAACACAAGACATGAAAGAAAAAATTATTTTTCATAAAATCTCGTGGTGTTACAATTTTAAAGTGGGGTTATATAATAGATATATTTTACTATAAATAGTAATTAGTAATCTAAAGTGATTTCCTACATAATGGTATTGTATTTATATTTTTTAGTCACCATATAAATAAATTTGTTTATGACACAATGTTGATGTAATGATTACCTAATTAATGAATGTTTTAAATAAAGGAAAATATAATTATTAAAATAAATTAATTTTGAATCTTTTTATGCCATCCAAAAATTTTACAGATTAGGATTACATGTTATATTTGAAATAATTATAGTTTTTAGAAATAATAATGTTGGTTTGGAGTGTTTAAAAGGACATGATATGAATAGTATAAAAATTGACATAAATGAATTTTTAAGGAAATTAATATTTAATAAAATGATAAAATAGTCCTTCAAATCAATGATTCTGCCAAATTACATATATGATGTTTCAAATGTCATTAATGATAAATTTTTGGTATCTTTAAATTTTATAGTAAATATATTAACCATATATAGTGAATACACACAAAGTAATGGTAAAAGTCAAATTAATGATCTAAGGATTAAAGCTAAATGATAATGTTAAATTTGTAACCCAAAAATGTTTAAAACCAATATTTTGAGAGTATTTTGAATAATAGTCAACTTATCTTATAATATAATGAGTTATGGTTCTTTTGAAACCAAAAATCATTTTATGATTAAATAATAATTTCAAACATTCTTAAAGAGCCCCTCCTCCCTCTTATAAAAAGGAGACCCCTTCTAACCTATTACTCACACATCTCAAGACCCTTGTCTCATAAAAAATATTATCAAATAAGCTAACTGAATCCCTCTATTCCTCCTAGAAGCCCTACCATAGGATAAAGGCAATTCACGGAATCCAGTGGGTTCAATCCAAAGGGAGTTACCCGATTTAAAGGTAACATCTTCACTTAATTTCTCTTTTTTATTTTAATTCATCACACCCTATGATCATATTATTATTTTTTTACATAAAAAAACCATTATACAAAATATTCTAGGTTATTTTTATGAGATGTATTCCATATACACTTACACACAACTCCATCTAATGGGAAAAACATATTTTTTCATTTAACGGTGAACAACTACCTCCCAAAATGATGATATTTCGATTATCTCCTACATCCCGTCATGGTGGCCATTATGATGGAAAATTATTCGTATGTGATATATATTAGATTTATATTGTTTCTATGATTTTTTATTTTTCATTCATATCATAACATTATGGTTTACATAAAGGGTAAATATGATAATTTCATTTGAGGAAGTGTGGACTACCGCCCCCTCAAAATGAGATTACTCATTAATGCCTTATGTGGAACATATAATGGATGGAATTAATAAAATTATATATTATATTATACTATATTTATAATATAACTATGTATAATTATGATTTCATTCCATTAAATATGAAATATAAATTGAAGTTGTGTTCTTGTGTATGCACGGCTTACCGTCTCCATGAAAAGTGCATTTCATTTCGTATCTCCAAATGTTATGTACTATTATAAATACATATATATACTGGATATATATGATATATATGATATCTAAATCATGAATATCATTCTGGAGATAATGTACTGTTGAACCCTTGGACAACGTGTATGTATAAGTTCATTTTTGACTCATGTCCCAAATATCGACAAAATGACCGTTATTACCATAAATAATAATGTAATGTCTATAATGTGGTAATAAGTGATAAAAAAATAATGAAATTGAAAAAGTTTTTGAAGAAAGTAGAAATTAACTTTAATTTATTATTCAGGATATTAAATAACGGACGATACAAGTCGGACATGAGGTTAGGGACATTGACTCAATCTAATTTCATTGAGGCATATTTTGATTAATACATGACATTCTTTTATACTATGTATAAACCCCTTTGAATCTTCACTTTAATCAAATGGAATATTTTTCTATGTAGAATTTTACTAAACGACAAAAGGAATGGTTATTTTTAACATACGTGGGGATAATGACCTTTCTGCTGCCGCAAGGATTATTTGATATTTGGATTCCTTAACAAGCCGTAATTTTTTTAAAAAGAATATATATACCATATACTCTTTTACATATTTTGGTATTGAAAATACTTTTGAAAATGGATTTATTATTACAATATATTTAATTGATATATTAGGATTGCAATGTTGAAATGTTATCTTTCCTTTATGTTTATTTTATGTGTTTTTAATATGTCATGGTTTTTGGGAAATGATTATGTATACGGGTGGTACTGTGATAATCCGTGGGTGGTTGATCCCGAGATATCTCTCCAATGCATTTGGTAACGTGACAGAGGTAAACGTTAATGTTTCTCCTAAGAGATTTTGTGAATATAGTGTGATGGGTATTCCAAATGTAACTCCCGATATAGCAATGAAAGAAACAATGTAACATTGATATGGATCACACATGTTAACTTTATGAATTATGATTTCTATGTGTTATTCATAAAAATTATGATTTCAAGAGGTATATTAAAAAGTTTGTGTTTTGTATGAATTTATGAACTAATGTTTTTTTATTTATTTTAAAATGCTTAATTTTATTTTTATGATCATCCCAAGTTATTGAAATGATTTTTCACCGGGTATAAGGAAGGGTAAGAGAAAGGAAGAACTCAAAATATTTATATCATGAAAAGAATTATTTTATTCTTTAAAAAAATTTATTTTAATAAAAAATGAATATTATGTATAATTGATTACTTGGTAATCTTTGAGATGTAATGTAGTAGTTATGGACTAATTCTCTAAAACTCTAAACTTGAAATGATCCTTAATGTGAAATATTAACTTAATTCAAGATCACGTAATGTTTACAGTTGGGGACATATAGTTTCTCTCAAAGGATGGTTTAGACAACTTTAGGAGTTTGGACATTGTTAAATTAATTTATGATAAAATTGAAATGATATATCATTTAAAGATTTCCATATTGCTTCATCTAAGATATGTCTGTGTTCAGAATGTTTTTCCTCAGAGGAAACATGGAAACTATGCTGGGAAGGCATACATAGGGGAATGACTATCCAAATCATCATCCTTTTATGTTTGGATTCAGAATTGAAATTTTTTTTAGTGATGGATAGTTGAATCGAGTGATAAATTCTTGTAGTGTTTGTAGTTGATATTTTGGTTTTTTTAAAAAGAAAATATTAACATGAAAGTTATTTATTGGTAATCTTGAAAACATTATATGGAAAGAAATCGTATGTGATATTCGACAACTATGAGTTTTGGTTACAAAAAAATCATTTCGTCGTCACATTATTGCAAAAAATGGTATAAATGATGATCCTGCTAAAACAAAAGTTGTTGAATAATGGCCAAAACCTACAAATATAAATGAGATATGTTGTTTTCCAGATTTAGTAGGTTATTTGTAGAGGATTGTATAAAATTTTTCACAGTTATCTAGCCCAATGACTAAGTTAACTCGAAATGGTGTTAAGTTCATTTTGACAAAATATTTTTATGATTTTTTTCAAAAATTGAATAGATGATTGGTGAATGATGATTTTTGGCACTGCCTTTCTGAAATGGTGAGTTTGTTATCTAATTTAATTATGTGTTTAATGGACTTGGTTTATTCTTTATACAGAATGATCAAGTAATTATTTATGCTTCAAGTCTGTTGAAAGCTCGTGAGTTAAATTACCCTACCCATTATTGAGAATTAGTTGCAGTTGATTTTTCTTTAAAAATTTAAAATCAATATTTCTATAAACTAAGTGTGAAATATATACTGATGAAAAAATATTGAAGTATATATTCACTCTGTATCAATTGTATATGAGATAGAGTTGATGGATAGAATTTATCAAGGATTATGATTGTACAATCCATTACCATCAGTGAAAGTCAAATTAAGTGGAAGATGCTTTGAGTCGAAAAATTAATGCTACATCATCCATGTTAAGTTTGGAATAAGAACCCTTGATTAAATATTTGATGAACTTTGGAATAGAAGTTTTCAGTGTAAGAAATACCATTTTTCTGTTTCAGGTGTCAGTAAAATCATCTATATCAGACAGAATTAAGCAAGCGCATAAGCAAGACAATGAGGTGAAGAAAAAGGTAGAGTTGGTTCAGAAGGGTACGTTGCCTGAATTTAATGTTGATAATGATTGTGTTTTGAGTATTGGGAAGAGATTATGTGTGCCTTGTGATTCACAGTTTAAGACTGTGTTGTTATGTGATTCTCATAGTTCTCTATTTTCAGTTCATCCCGATAATAATAGGATGTACAAAGATATTTAGAAGTATTACTAGTGGGATGGAAGGAAATGAGATATTTCATACTTTACTATGAAGTGTTTGAATTGACAACAGGTTATATTAGATCAATAGTTACTGAAAGGGTTACTTTAGAATTCATCGGGGCCATAGTTGAAATGGGAAAATGTGTGCATGGATGTCGTCATGATATTACCAAAGAAATCTTAAGGTAAAAATGAAATCTGGGTTATTTTTAATCGATTGACTAAATCTAATAATTTACATACTCATCGAGATACATTTTCCCTAGATCAACTGTCCCAGTGTTATGTTAAAGAGATAGTCAGGTTACATGGAGATCCCCTCTCCACTGTATCTGATCGTGATCTTAGGTTTACTTCTAACATTTTGAAAGGCCTTCAGAAGTCATTGGGTACTGAATTAAATTTTAGTACAGCTTTACATCCACAATTAGATGGGCAGTCACAAATAACAATTAATACATTGGAAGATATCATACGAGTTTTCTGGATGGATTACCAGGGAATTTGGGAATAACATATTCCTTTGGTAGAATTTACTAATAATAACATTTTTCATTCCAGTATACATATGGCTCCATTTGAGTCATTATATATAATCGGGTGTCAAAGTCAATCTTTTTGGGATAAAGTAGATGAAAGGGAGTTGATGGTAAAATAATTGGCAGAAGATATGGCAGAAAAAGTTCAATTAATTAAGAACATCAGAACAGCTCAGAGCATGTAGAGAACTTATGCGGATAATCAAGGGAAGGATCATTATTTCAAGGTAGGTGATCATGTCTTTCACAATTTTTCTATGAGGAAAAGTGTGATGCGTTTTAGTAAGAAGGGAAAGCTGGGTCCGAGGTTCATTGGACCGCATAAAATCCTAGAAAAAGTTAGACCAGTTGCCTACAGAGTGGCATTACCTCCTTGTTTATCCCAAGTACACAATTTTTTTTCAAGTTTCAATGTTGAGAATGTATATGCCTGATCAATCTCATGTTTTGAGTCCAGAGGTAGTTCAGGAGGAAGAGATTATCTCTAAAGAGGAACAACTAGTCCAAATTCTTGGTCGCTGAGAGCAAGTGATATGGAATAAGGTAATTTATCTGGTAAAAGTTTTGTGGAAAACCCATATGGTTGAAAAGGCAACATGGGAATCTGAAAATGAGATGAGGGACAAATACCCCCATTTATTTGATAAGTGAATAAAATTGTGAGGATGCAATTTCTAAAAGGGGAGAAGGATGTAACTTATCATGTAAATAAAGAATATGGAATTTTCATATTTATTGATATTTGTGAATTAAATATTAATTAATTATATAGGGGATTCTATGTTCGATGGCGTACCTAATATGCAACTACAGGTTTCTCCGAAATCTCATGTTGCTCACAAGGCAGAGTCTTACTGAAAAAAATAATATAATATTATTTTAAATTTTGGTTAACGCCTTGTCGATGTATTGGCGGGGATGAATTGAACTAACTAAAATATGATTCTACATGCTTGTTAAAGGGTTTTCCATTTATCTAATAAATGTTAGAGGCTTTAAATTTGAAAGAATATAATTTTAAGCATAAACACTCTAATATTCTTGAAAAAGATGATTTATTGGCTTTTGGGTGAAGATCTAGTTTAAAATATAGTTTTTTGTCTCATTTATATGTCCTATTTAAAAAAATATTCTTCTTTAGAATCGGGACCTCAAAATATACTTTGGATGAAATTTTTTTTCTTTTCTGATAATGTTCATTTTTTAATGAATACTGAAAAATGCTGCATTTTAATTCAAAACTGACTTTTAATCTAATTTATTTATTAGGATTGTTTATCTTTTTAAATAGTTTAAATGTTTAATTAGATTATATTTATTACCATTTAATCCAATTTTGGTCATTTGATGCAATTTCACTTTTCAATTGGACATAAATACATGTCAATCTTTTGATATTTTTTACTTTTTAATAACACGCTTTCTGGTTTTGACAATGGAAATTAATTTTAAATTTATTTATTAAACAACTATGATTTTAAATTTTTAAAATATGCATCATTTTTTAATTCGAAATATTAAAAGTTTTTTTGGGTGACTTTTTGGTATTTTTCTGAAAACGATCAATTTTTTATGAATAGTGAAAAAACACCGTATAGTAGTTAAAAACAGACTTTTCCATTTAAATGAAATTTTACCACTTCTGGGAATTGAATTTCAAATATCCAACATTTATGGTTATAATCAATAAGTAATATTTTGTACAATAAGATGAAAATCATTTTGGTTAATAGTAACTTTTGCTTTTTATTTACTATGGTTAAAGGTATATATGGTAATTCAAGACAAAAATACAATTATCATAAAAAATTGCATTAAAACATGTCCTAACCATATTGTTTGAGTCATGTACGACCAATACAATCCTTGGGTGGGAATTTTGGCCTTTGAACACCGTTTGTGTAAGATAATGACATTAATAACTTTTTATTTAAAGTAAAAATAAAAATATCATACACATGTATTTTTTTGCTAAATCAATTTTATTCTGGGGTTATATAATTGAAATATTTTAATATAAATAATCATTATAAATATAATAATATTTCTTGAGTCATAATATAATATTTATAATTTTTAGACACTGTATAAATAAATTTATTAAGGACACAATGATGATGTAATGATTAACCCATTAATGAACGTTTTAAATAAATTTGATTACAAATATTAAAATAAATTTATTTTTAAAATTTTTATTCCATAAAATAATTTTATAGACTTATATGACTTTTAATATTTCAATTAATTAAGGTTTTTAGAATTAATCATGTTGGATTGGATTTTTTATAAAAGTCAAAGTATGAATAGTTTAAAAATTGACATAAATGAATTTTTATATAAATTAAGATTTTATTAAATGAATACGTTGTCCAAAAAACCTAAGATTAAGACAAATTACATATATGATGTTATAAATGACATTAATGATACACTTTGGGTCTCTTTTAATATTATAGTAAATATATTAACCATATTTAGTGAATACAAAGGAAGACATGAGAGAAGTCAAATTAATTAACTAAGGATTAATGCTAAATTATAACGTTAAATTTAAATCCCAAACATTTCTAAAACCAATTGGATGAGAGGAATTCTAAAATAGTCATTTTATCTTTTAATTTAATGATTTATGGTACTTTTGAAACCGAAAATCCTTTTATGATAAAATAATATTTTCAAACATTCCTAAAGAGCCCCTCCTCCCTCTTATAAAAGGACACCACTTCTAACACATTACTCACACCTCTCAAGCCCTTTACTCATCAAAACTCTACTCAAATAAGCTCCAAATATCTATCTCTACCTCTCATAATCATTGACATAAGATGAAGTCACTTCAAGGTTTCCTTTTGGATCAAACCAAAGGGAGTTTCCCAATTTAACGAAAATGTCTTCCCTTAAGTTGTCATCTTTTATTTTACTTCTTCACACCTTATGATCTTCTTAATATTTTTTTAAATAATAACACTAGTATCATAAATATACTTGGTATTTTTTATTAGAATTATTCGAACTAGACTTACACTCACCTCAATCTAATGGGTAATTAACATACTGTTTCTGTGGATGCCGAACTACTGCCTCATGAAACGATGATTGTTTGATTATCTCCTACCGCCTCTCATGGTGTCCATTATGATTGAACTATATTTTTATGTGATATATATTATATTTATTTTGTTTATATACTTATGTTTGTTTAATTTATAGCTTAAATTTATGGTTTCCATTTTGAGCAAATACAATAATTTCATTTGAGGAGATACGGACTACTGCCCCCTCAAGGTGATCTGACCCATTCATGCCATTTGTGGAACATAAAAAGGATGTAATAAATTAAATTATATATGATATTATAATGGATATATAATATAACTTTGTATCATTATGATTTCATTCCATTAATTATTAAATAGAAATGAAAGTATTGTTCATGCATATGTACATCTTACCATCTCCATGAATGGTTCATTTCATTTTGTATCTCAAAATTTTATGTACTATTATAAATAAAAATATATACCAGATATACATGATATTTATGATATCTATATAATTAATATCATTCTATATATAATGTAGTTTTGACCACATGGACAACATGTAATTATAAGAAGTTCATTTTTTACTCAAGTACCAAATAACGACAAAACAATCATTATTACCACTCTCAAAATGTTATGTACTATTATAAATATAAATATATACCGGATATACATGATATTTATGATATCTATATAATAAATATCATTCTATAGATATTGTAATTTTTACCACATGGAAAACATGTAATTATAAGAAGTTCATTTTTGACTCAAGTACCAAATAACGACAAAACAATCAATATTACCATAACTGATTATGTAATGTTTATAACATGGTAATAAGTTATATAAAAGTAATAATGAACATGAAAAAGGATATGAAACAATTTGAAATTAAATTTATTTTATTATTCAGGAGATTAAAGAATGAACGAGTCAAGTCAGACACGAGGCAAGGGACTTCGTCTCAGTCTCAATTCATTGAGGCACATTTTAATTTATACATGAATTTCATTTATATGGTGTATAAAAACCATTTAATTTTCATTTCAATCAATGAGAATCTTTTTCTACATAGAATTTTACTAAACGAAAATGTAAAATATTATTTTTAATGTACGTGGTTACAAAGACCTTTCCTCCTCTGTGAGGATTAATAAAGATTTGGGTTCCATAACAAGCCATAATGCTTTTAAAAGGAAAATAAATACCATATAATCTTTTACGTGTTTTGTTATTTAAAATTATTTTGATATTTGATTGATTATTCCAATATATTTAAAAGAAATATTTTATTTTCAATGTGGAAATATAATCTTTCCTTTATGTTTTTTTATGTGTTGGGAATATGTTATGGTTCTTGGGAATTGCTTAAGTATAATGGTCGTTTTATTATAAAACTATAGAAGGTGAGCCTGAGATATCTCTTCAATTCATTGTGCAACATGACGGATGTAAAAGTTAATTTTTATCCAATGATATTTAGTGAATATAATATGATGTGTATTCAAAATGTAACACCCTACTATGCTCTGAAATCTATAATGTACATTTGATATGGATGCAACAAGTTACCTTTACGATTTATGATTTCTTTGTGTTATTCATAAATATTATGATTTCATGAGATATGTTAAAGAGCCTAGTTTTGTATGTATTGATGAAATCGTGTTTTTTATTTATTTTATAACTCTTACTATTATTTTAATGCTCGTACCATTTATTTGAAATGTTTTTTCATAGGGTATAAGGTATGGTAAGATAAATGAAAAAATCAAGCAGATTTGTATCAATAAAAGAATTATTGTTTTCAATAAGAATTTTTATTTTATGATAAAAATAGACACTGAGTAGACATGTCTACATTGTAATATTTGAGATGTAATGTAATTGTTATTACCTAATTCAATGAAATTCTAATCATGAAAAGATCCTCAATGTGAATTTTTAACTTAATTCAAGATTATGTAATGTTTAATGCTTGGGCCTTATATCAATTGAGAAGTATCTACATGAGCATTGGTCAAATTCGGTTTTTAGGAGAGTGTAATAAAAATAAATATTTTTTTTACTGAAAATGATTATACAACCCTTATGAATCTGACATAGGTAAATTCCACTATTTGGATACTATCCTTTGAACACCATAGAAATAATGTGGCCCCTATCGATAACCCTATTTGGCTGGTGGAGACCAACCTGCTGACTGATGGACACTGTATAAATAGGTTTCTCAAACCATATCCAACGACAAGATGGTGTCCATTGGTAGAAACCACTAAGGCCATTAAACCTATAGAAACCACCATGCATCTTGGGACAACTGTTTAACTCATTATACTAACTCATGCAACATACAAGTGAGACATACCATAAACAAGATGAGATATTTTTGGTATAGAATCAAGTCACACTTTAATGATCATTCTCAATTAAAGGCATTACATAACCAAAAAGGGAACATTAATTAACTAATCACATATAAACATGTTTATTCATTTCCATTTGGGCCCCGTATAGGAAGAAATATTGGATATATTATGAAATTAAAATGCAATGGGTTTTTTGATATCTGATGATTTTTCCATATATATAATTTAACCCTTAGTACATAAGACTTTCTCTAAAATTATTTTCAATTAAGAATTTAGAAATAGTGATTAGTGTATTTAATACCTTTATACTCATAGTCTCTATGTAGAAAAAGAAATGTGTTATCAAAAACATATGATAAATTTACTGAATAAGAAAAGGAATATGTAATGAAAATGGAATAAAGACTCATTCCATTTTTAAGGATCCTAAGATCTTTCCTTCAGAGAGAAGGAATTCCAAATGAATAAAAAGAAAAAAAGAGGGAATATAATTTTTTTGTGTAAAGAAATTCCATTCATATTTGAACTTCCCTATGATAATGACTCTAGGGGAATCCTCATGTGTCCTTATAATACGGTGAGATATATATATATATACCTTTACATTTTGTAATTGATATTAATTACATTAGTTGAATATAAATTTTAATATAGGAGCCATATATATACTTGAAATTAATATAATAGTAGAGGTATATTAATGGGATTCCAATGACACAAAGACACCTACCCTAGCCATTGGAGACTACAATATTCCATTTCAAACTGAAATTGTCTCTATTTTGAGATATTGGTATTATGTTCCATATATTACCATGACCTAAATTTTGGTATTTGATCTAGAAAATATTTGTATTATATTCATGCTTAAAATACGTTTTTTATTTTATAATGCCAATATATGGTATAGTATGACACATTGAAATAAGTTTCCACGTGTATAAAATTATGAAAATCATGTATTATAAATTTATAATGAATCCTTCTCTCATGAGTCATTTTACACCGAGTCGTGGCCCAAAATCCTTTGTCATGTAAATGATAAGTGTTGGAAGAAGCTTTATCGAGATAGTTACTCGTAATTTTTTAGAGTAAAACCACTAGATATATTTCATTCTTGATTTCAAGAAAAAAGAACCATGTCATGTTTTGTTTATAGGGTTAAAGAGATACAATGCATCAAGAATTGTTACACACTTATGGGTTAGAACTTTTTCAGTAAAGGATATAGGTGTGTATTATAACTTTATTACATTTTCTAATGAGATGATAAGATATGTATATCTATAAATAACAAATCATAGTTCTAAATCCGTGGATAAATTCAATTATATCATAAATAATGTAGATAATATGTGTGTTAAGATGATGAAATCATCAATTTCCTTAATATAGTGTCTATATAAACTATGAATCCATTGAATATATATGGGAGAATAAAATATTATCCAAAATCACTTCTCCATATAAATCATAGTGAAACAATTTAAATTAATGGAAGTAACATTACATTCATAGAATGTTATGTTTGATGATAGGCATATTGGTCTTCGAATAAATATTTTTTGATATGCATTAAAAACTTAATCATATACCCTAAATTAGGTTCCAAATAAATTTTTATATAAAAAAGAATATATATTAATGAATATAAGTAAATAAATGTTGTAGAACATTTATCCCAATATTTGTGAGGTGTTTTTATAGGCCATCTCCATCAATAATCTTGCACCACGTGATAGATAGTATTTATTTATACGGTACATCTAGGAAAAATACAACACTATCTATACATACCCTCAATTTGGAATTAAATTTTCCCAATAAATTCAATATATATTTAATGGTAAAACATCATAAAGAAGGATAATGTGATAGATTTTAAAATTAAGGATGTTAATGCTCAATATATATAAGAATTGATGTTTGGAAAAGTCTGCAAGTCCCTATACAAAAAGATGGTCATGAAATAGAAGTACTATGTCTGATAATCCTAGAGATTATATAACATGGAATATATTTTACCCATTCCATAGAACATGGTAAAAATTTATTATTTTAAAATATTAACCCCCTTCAAATATGGGGTTAGTAGGGGGCTATAAGGTTCCTTGATGTGAATAATCTATTAATTTTTTGACATATTTCTTATATCAAAACATTTCTTAGATTCTAGCTATTTCACAAATTAATGTAAATACATTTGGGTAAAAAATTTAAGTCATGATAAAATTGGATATATAAATAATGATATAGAGTTACAAAGAATGGCCTGAATCATTATGGTTTAAAGTGTGTGAATGAAATTATTACAAAGAAACCTTTTCTCTAGTATCCATGTATACATTCTTCTGAATTATAATTTCCATTAAATCATTCCATAACTATGAGATTTTATATATGGATGTAAAAATAAATTTCACAATGGAATCCCTTTGAAATATATCAATATAAAACAACATGATGGTTTTATGACTCAATGATGTGGTGATAATATGTTAAATTTGAAGGGATCCATTATTGGGTTAAATCCTAAATCTATGAACATAAAATTTTGGTTAAATGAATCAAAAAGTTATTTAAGTTATAAAAAGAATGAATTTGAGCTTAATGTTTACAAGAATATTAGTGGCTGTAAAAATCAATTAAATATAGATTTTGTTGATGACTTGTTACTTATTAGAAACTAGTGAATATTCCAATTGTAAGTTAATTAATTGTTGAAAACATCTTCTCTGTTAAGGAAATAGATAAATAATAATTTTTCAATTTATTAAATATAATTATTGATAGACAAAAAAGGATTTCATAACTATGTTGAAGTACATATATCGACCACATATTAATGACATATAGTATAAAACAATAAAATATCGGATTGGTTCTAATGGCACATGGTATAAATATCTCTAAGAAAATGTTTCCTTATTCACAATATGATATAGGGGTAGTAAATAGAATCCCATACACATTTATGATAGGATCTATATTCCATGAAATTTTATGTGCTAGGCTTGATGATTCATATGATTTTATAATGGTATGTATATATTGTGTTAATCTAGGAGAACATTATTTCATTTCACTTATAGTTATATTTAATTATCTGAGGATTATTAAGGACAATTTTCATGTTTGAGAATGAGATATGAAATTAGTCATTAGTTGATATGATGATTCTAGTTTCTAAAAAAATCATAATGATATAAATATTTATTCATGGTATTTATTCTGCTTTAATGGATGATTTATAAGTTGGATGAGTTCATAGAAGAATATTTTCATCGATTATTCAATCGAATGTATGTATATAGATTCCTCAGATTCATCATGAAAATAAATATATATTCAAAACATCATACATGAAAGGGATGTTTCTCCTTAATTATGTCCATGTAACATATAATTAACAGGATTAATATATTTGAATAATTATAAAAATTCAATATAACAGTATTATTTCTATTCTTGGTGGCATAGTATGTTTTGTTATTATATTATAACTTGTCACATGAAACAATTGAATCAATTCACCCACAATGATGGGGAAAATGAATTCTGAATAATATCTTTTTAAATATATTTCATATAACCAGATGATATCATTCAATGGGAAAACATATAGAGGATATCTTTTGTGGAGATTCATATGAAACATAGAAAATCTATCATGGTGTACAACTACTATAATCATAATTGTAAGAGATTTTTAGAACATGAAATGTTAATAAGAAAACAATATTAATTTGTTTTGTTGAACATTCATATTTATAGGCATGTTTAATTATCTTTATACATTAATATTTTTTTAATACATATCATGAGGAGTGGAATTTGATATACTGAACAATATAGTGATGCAATTTGTTTGTCAGATCTAAGTTATATTGATTGTGTCGTTTGTGATATTACAATATTGAGTAATGTGAGAAATTATTTTCCCATATTTCCTTTAATAAAATTTTATATCATAGTCCCATTTATGGAATTAATCTACTAGATTATGTCCATGTAAATGGTAATGTTATTTTAATACAGGATTGTATAATTTCAATGAATGATACGTTAGGCACATACATTGATTACAATAAAATGAAACCTTCATGATTAGTAATATTTAGATAATGGGATTGGACATTATATTATATGTTCAGAAGTGGTAACATATCATTGTGATATTAAATACATTTATTATGAGAGCCTTGTAGTTTTTATAGAAAAAACATTGATGTTTAGATATTGTATCACAATAAAACTAAGAAAGGATACTAGATTAACAAACACAGTGTATTTAAAACCATAATTAAAATCAATATGAACAAAATATGTTGGATAAATATTATTATCATACGTGGTTTTTGGATTAATAATGTAGGTTTGATCAAAAATATTAAATCCATTATTATTCGATAGAATATATATTTAGTTTGAATATTTTAAAAAATCTATTCACTATGTAATTATTTGTTTAATAATTTGAAAATAAAATTTTTATTTATTCTAGTTTATTTATAAAATAATTTATTTTTTAATTATTTACATATTTTAATATATAATTAATATTTATTCATTAATATAGCATCTATAATATTTATATATTAATTGAAGAATAAATAAATGATATTTATTTTATTTAATAAAATATAATAATTCAATCCCCCATAAATATAGTGGATGAATGGTGTAAAAATATTTATTATTTCCTGGGAAATGTCATATTAAATATTATATGAATAAATAATAATTTATTTATTCAGGAAAAATGATATTTATTCTGAACACTATTTTTTCATCTCAAGTATATAGTATGATATTATCTTTATTATACATACCTGGGGTTCACCAATGAAAAAATAAATAAAAAAGTCTATTTATGAAATTATTATATTGTAATACAACCATATTTAAACGGATTTATGATACTTTTTTATGGGATACAGACACAATTTATATTTTGAATAATAAATTTTAGAGAGGATTCCCAAAATACCTATGGGATAATCCACTAGAATATTGTATTTATTGTATTGAAATTATATTCTTCCACTAGAATTAATTCTTCTACTCTTGAATGATTATATTATGATCAATAATAATGATCACAGGAGATGGATTCATTTATGATAACACTCAATGAAATTTATTGTGAGAGTTTAAGGATCATATTGAATTTGTTGAAAAGAACTATATTTTTTCAAAACATCATTACACTTATGTAATTATAGTAAAATAATAATGGACTATCAATTCATCAAAATGAACCAAAAAATTCTACCAATGCTAGTAATTCGACGATTTAAATTGATTATAAATTTTATGTGAAAATACCATATCATCCAATTTGAGTTCATATAAATTAATCTTCATGTAAATTTCATTGGTCATGATGACTAATTTTAATGTACATCATTCAATATTCTTACATTATGATGATAACTATGTTACACATGCCTCTTTTGGAAAAACCACTATTCCTTGTACCTTAAAGAAAAACCATAATGATAGAAGATGAATATAAAATCACTATATGAACTAGATGATAAAAAAAGTGAAGGATTATAATCCTATTTGGGGTAATTTATCTTGATATAAACTCACAAATAAAACATTTCAATGAAAAACTAGCCATCACCCTTAAATTTGAGACATTAACAACATCAATAACCACATTGATCAACAATTGAATCAATTATTATTAATTGATGCATAAATATTATTAATCAATAGTAATAATATATTTAATAACAAATATAAAAATCATAGCCCAACAATCTATTGATAAATATTAAGAAATGGTGTGCATTGAAAGCTAATTATTAACAAAATCATATATAACACATAAACCATAAATTCATGATTTAGTAAATCCATAAATTCAACTGAAACCAATATAAAATCATTAGTAAAAAAATTAGTGACATGCCTCAATAAATTAAAATTATATATAATATTTTCTTCTTTTTTAGATAATTTTTTTCCAAGTTACACCATATCAAAATAACATATAGATAGTTTCAAAATATGATGGGGGAATTTGAATACGAAACCAAGCCTCTGTTCCTAATGAATAACTTTTAACAAAGGAGTTGTATAATTGAGTAAGGTGAAGAAAATATATTCCTTCTCAAATAAGGAAACTCACCTTTAATTATAACTAATCATGGAAGTATAATTAGAGAAGGTCAGGGGACTGTAATTCGAACTCCCTCAATTGAAACATCTTAAAAATGAATAATCAAAATGGATTTTAATTTTAAGGGCCTACAATTCCACATTTCTATTACTTAGGGAAAATAGACACCATAGTCAATTTTTAGTGAAGTCTAGAACCAATTATTAACAAATAGGACACATAGTATTTATCATGAATGATATCCTTTGTATATGGAGCCTAATGAATAATCCCTTCAATATAAAATAGAGTAACATTTTCATATGAATCTTAATGAATATTCCATGTTATATCAACCATTACCTAATATAGGGTAACCTATAATCCATTATGCTTCAACCATATTTTTTCCTTTAGGTAACTCATAAATCATAATGTGTATACCCTTATGCATCCTTGGGTAACCTATCAACAATTACATATCAACCTTCTTGTATCATATTGTAATGAATCGACCATTATATAGAAACCATTATTCAAAATTCATGTTAATAATTTTTCATCACAACCATTACATTATAACATTTCAATATGTGTCACTTATATATCCCAATAGGCCTCGGGTACCACATAAATATCTTAGAGTTAATCATTTCATATAAAAGTTAATTATAATTTTTAATATTATGTATATCAACTTATGATTTTTGTATCATGGGGAGACTCCAGGTTAACTATTACATATCATCATTTGGTCTTTATAAATTAGAGTATGGTCCTTATGGAACATAGATTTTACACTTAAAACCCTAGAGTTAACCCTTATATATTAGTTTACACTCACATATAAAATTAGTCATATATATCACAATATATTTCGCAAAAGAAATCCACTCTACAATATGATCAATAAACTTGAAAAAATGAAATATTAATATCTACACCTCTATAGTAATGATTAAATTCATTCAATCCATTCATATAGTACAAATTAGATGCAAGACAACCTAATCCCAACACTGAACATAATAATTCAATTTTTCCATTAATTTTAATTACTATTACTGATTATGATCATTAAATACTCACTATAATAATTTTATTCATCATAGACAAAACATGGTTGTCTATAAGCAATGAGTCATGACATTCCATGGTCATAAATTCACCAAAACATTTATGTACTCTATCTCCGGATGATGAATGATATTTAAAAATTCCACTCCAACCACAAATGCATAACGTTCACAAAAGTACCCACAACCAAATCAGTAATACATCCAAATATCAAACCATGGATTCCATCCTATAATGTTCAATAATTCACCTACCAAAAAACCATAATTTATATCAAGGCCAAAAAATACTATCTTGAGTACCTTCTTCATAACAATCACTAAAATAATGATTTGAGGATTTTAATCACATATGGATTGTGATGAAATTATTGTCTGAAAATCATATTGCGGATTATGGTTTTCCCCATCAGAAGACTCTAATTATATTATATGATTCTATTTAACTATTTTTTGAACTATATGAATCATGAGATACCTCCACCCCACACTCCCATTTCTAATGATAAAACAAAAAAATTTACATATTTTAGTTGATACCATATTAGATAAATCAATCCATACCAACAAATATTAATCAGTACATCTCAAAATAATCACATAATAATAGATCTCAAAGTTTTAGTCTCAATATATATTAGCTACATTAAAATATTATCCTAAAAATGTCTCTATAATTGAACTATACTTTCCACTATTATGGATTTCATTGGGGTTATACTCATATTTATTTCCTAGTTAAAGGATGATTGAAGTGGTAATGACATATATTAGGTAAGGGGAAATGATACAAAAAGTAATATATTTTAAAATAATAAGAATGTGATAAAACATAATAATATTCGTAATTTCTAAAAAACATGTGAAAATATGACTTCCCCAAAAGGTATAGTGATTGGACGAGTAATCTCAAATAATAAACATATACAATGGAATTAGTGTGTATAATAATGATTCAATAATCATGGTACATGAAATATTACAAAGTTATTTAATATTGAAATGTGGAATAATGAAAAGAATAGGAGAAAATAATATTATGAATATAGATTCCCATATTAATGTTTTTTGTTAATGTGATCATTTCCAACCGCAATCACATCCATGAATAATTTTTATGATCATGGATAACAGTAATTATTTCTATACACAAATCCTTAATACATAGATCACTAAAAACACATTCACGCATAATTATTATGTAAATTCCTCACCACATTCCCATATATACAAAAGTAATATAAAAATTACTACGAAAAATCACATTAAATAAAAATTGTTTTTAAAATATATATCCACAATAACATCCAAGTACTAATCTTTGGAAAATGGCTAACCACAATCCCATATTTGAGGAAAAAATGTGGACAGAACAATAATGCTCCAAAATTATATTTTCAATGTAATAACAATGACCATGACCAATGTATTGAATTCAATAATTATATAAATCCATCATAATATTTATAAATAATAATGTTCTCAAAAAATATTTTGAACATAATAATATTTAACATGAATAATATTGTCGACCTACATTTTTTCCACACCAAATATTTTGAACGAGTAAAATTTCCCACAGTGTATGTTGTGTTTAAATAAAAATTCCCATGAAACAAAACAAGTTACCAAATTCATTAGAGGGATTTAACATAGACTTCTTATTTCATATCATTAATTTTCCAAACTCATCTTCAGTATTTAGAAGAAACAACAAGTCAATATGACTTAATGTACCCAACACATAATATATTAATTATCAAACCTATGTGTGTTCTACATGAAATGAATTATTTGACATCTCATAAAGAAAAATTGGATGAAAACGGAATTCATAACATTTAAAAATGGAATGAAATTAAATGGCCTTAGTGATTGGTCACACAAAAATATAGTTTTCATAAGAGAATTTAAATTGTGATTCATTAAATATATACCCATATTAGAAAGATACATTATATTTTAATATGAAAATGGATGAAAACTCTGTAATATTATATTTAATAATACATTGATAACCATGATATTAAATCATAAATTTATTTGCATCATAAAATAATTATTTTCTATATGATATCATGTAATATTTTTAAAATTAATAATTTAAAATAAATCCTAATGATTGATACATGAAAAAAAATATATAATTTTTCTAGATAAAATACAAAGTTTAAGGTAAAAGAAATTATCTTCTAATTAAATGCCTTTTTATATATATTAAAACACCATAATTGAAAACTTCATTATAAAATGTTTAACCAATATTGTTTTAGAAATGATATAATGTGAAATAAGATGATCTCAAGGTATAATATATATTTTTATTTCTATATAAAAATAAATTAATTTTTGAAATAAATTATATTGAAATAGAAGATAAAAATGCATCATATAAGATGAGGCTTTTTATAAATAATGATGAATATTTGTCAAGAATAAAGACCATTCCCAATGAAGTATTTAGGTAACATCCCCTAAAAACTATTCATTTGAAGGTAATATAAATAACCAAAAACATGACATGAAGTAAAATACAATTCCATAATATGGTATATATCAATAATCATATATTAATAAATTTCATGAGAAATGATCAAAACTCATTGAATGGAATTTGTGTTGAAACACCCATATAGATTCAGAAATATTTTTTTTGATTAAGAAAGAGTGTAATAGAATGAAAAAAACTAAAAACACTGAATATGAAAAAACACATGATATATTATATCATAAGGGTTTTCCTATGCACTAAATAAATAAATATTTGTTCAAAATATGATTCTTGTATCAATTATGGAATATTGAAATTATAACCTAAACCATAAATCTCAGAATCCAATAATAATCTATACCGTCTAGTATATTAAGCATGGGAAAAAAGAAAAATTATTTTAGAACCTTATTAATATATTTTACCTTTTATTTTATTAAATTATTATCATTACATGTAAATTTATAATTTTATTAATGTAAATTTTCATTATCTGATGCTAGTAGTTTTTATTGTTTCACACATGTTTTGTAATAATGAAATCAATCCCATTATTTTGATAAAAACATATATATTATTATATTAGTAGTGATACTTGAAAAGATATTCTCTAATGATTTATAATGTTCTGATATCATTAAATATTATTTCATTTTTGACTAATTAATATTGAATTGGTGAGGAGTGTAATGTCCTGACTAATGTGCCAAACACTGATACACCAAAATGGTTGGCCACATAACCTCAAGCATGCCTCCCCATATTCTAGAGGATACAGACTAGTAGCAAGGGATAGCTAATCCATTAATAGGGAGACTATACCAACATTTTTTATTTTATCACAGAAAAAAATTATAATAAATAAATAAATAATATTGTAAATATATAATCATAAACAATACTATTATATTATGATAACCAAATAAGGATGAACTATTTTAAATGTGAGAAATAAATACGTCATGGAATTTATGTTCCTAGTGTCAATGTGAAACACGAAAGTATAAACATCGACATCAACCAAGGTGTACCCAAACAGCATTTGGTTCCCTCATCAGTGCTCCACCCCAACTCATACATCTAATAAAAGTAAATTTCCCTCGACATGTCCTATAATAATAATGTATATCTGGGTACCTATAAGGAATTCTATGTTGGGTGTGAGTACAACTCTGTATTCCCCCACCAACGACATCTAAAAAAATTATATTCAACAATAGAGTATGTAATTGTAAATAGAATATATAATGAATAAATAAATAGTTTATCACACTATTAAATACAATCTATTCTAGAACATAAAACACCATGTTTTGGTAGACAACCTAACCTCAATACCAACTTTGGACCATTTCTAAATTTGAACCATCCCTAAGGGATACAACTTTTTTGAATATTCCTGTAAGCATTATTATTTACCAAATAGAGGATCATGTTTCCATTCATTAAATAACCTAATTGAATGACCTATTTACAATAGTTCATTTCACATATATGAATGAAATTGTCACCATTCATTGATTCTCACCATTGAATGATCATGTTACAATTCATTTATTACTTAAACCCAATAATTTGAGTAGTCAACTCAATAATTAACTCATAAAATCATTACATTAATTAATTAAAAAATATTTAATCACATCAATTTCTCTGGTTCTCTTAAAAAATAAGTAATCACATCAACTAAATTAGTTAAATAAACAATTAAATAAACATATAGAAAACTATGTTTCATTCATTAATTAACTAATAACAATAATAACAATTGTAAATTCAACAATTATCTAATCAGACGAATAATATTAATCAATTTGAAAATTAAATAATCCGATAAAATATATTACTTAATTATCTAACCACATCACTGAATCTAGTTAATTCATCAATTGACTAATCACATAAAATACATTAATTAGTGAAATAGTTAATTAATCAAGCCATCCCCTTAAATTAACTCATCAATTAAGTTTTCATGTTCATCCCATTTATTAATTCCACAATTAATAAATCGCATTCATAAATACCATTAATTAATTCCTCCAGTAAATAATCACATTAAGCCCCTTAATTAATTCATCAATTAATTAATCTCTTTAATTTCACTATTTATTTCAACAATTAAATAATCACATTAGTTACATTAATTAATTTATCGATTAATTATTCTCATCAATCTAATTAATTAATTATACAATTAATTAATCATAATAATATCTTTACCTCCAATGGCCTGAAGTCCTTCATTTTTTATTTATTTTGATAATCCACCTTTCAAGGGGTGAGGTGGAACACTTACAAGGCCCTTAGGCGTAAGTATTACATGGCCCAAAGGCCTGTAGAGAAATTCATTGCCTGTAGGCTTCAAACATTAAATGCAACCCAGACTAACTACTTGGAACTGCTCCTCCCTAGCATCTTCATAGTGAAATTAGCTCTCCACCTTTGAATTGTTATTTAGCTAGTCATTCCCATGCATGCACAGGCTTGTCCCGATGGCAGGTGCCATACCCTCTCATTCCTGCAATCCGTTTAGCTCTACTATGGTGAGGGCTCCTTGCTCATCATCATTGTAGAGATTTTTCCTTGTAGGTTGTCTGGATTGTATCTGCACTAAAGGTGGCCTGAAGGCTTTGAGGTGGCCCTAAGGCCTTACTAACCAGAAGGCATGGGTGGCCCGAAGTCCTTAAAGGACTCAAGGGCTAAATCGGTGGCCCAAAGGCCTAAACGGGGGCATATTCCCAGCTGCTAAAGTGCCAAACAGTGTCTGCTACAGTTCCCGCTACAGTTCCCTCTACTGATAATTAGTTTATCACATAATTATCATTAATTAATATTCCTATTAATTAATCATGTCAATTTCCATTAATTAGATCTATAATTAATTAGTCAATATCCACAACCCATTATTGCATAATTAATTCAAAAATTAATTATTCAAATAAAAATTATAAATACCTCAAAATTATTTGAAAATTTAATTAACTCCATTTATATATCTTGGTATTTTATAATAAATATACAATTAAATTCTACCACTCATATATCTAGATATCTCAAAATTAATTTAGCAGTTAATTGTATCAATAACCAAATGCTAAATCTCACTATTAAACCACCAGTTAATTATGTAAATGAATTTCCTGAAAACCTCATAAATAATTCCCCAATTGATTATATAATTCTAATCCCCTTATTCTCAAAATGAAATCTCCATTTGGTCATAAATTTCGACAATTTACCCAATTAACTAATTATCAATTAACTAAATCATAAATTGCTAAATCTCACAAATAATTCATCATTAATTTATCTTCATCAATAGTCCCTAAATATCATAATTAATTCAAAATTAATTATAAAAATTAATATCTCTATATAATGATTATTAAATCTTAAATTAAACATCAATTTCAATAATAAACCATTTAATCATTTTTCCACATTAATTAAGCCAAATTAGGAATTTAAAATACTATAAGAATATATAATTTCTATAATTTCATAAACATAATCAATATCAAGAATATGTGAATGGAATATCATAACACCTACCTCAAGAATGGTGGAATATCATTCTATTCAATTTAAAACCCCAAATTTTGGTGGAAAAATGATGTTGAACGAATTTTTGATTGAATACCAATATCAATGATTTAAATGAATCAAGATATTACGAAACTAGATGAAAATATTTATCCAATGGTTGATAAACATCTAAATATTATCTATATATAGGAGTATAATATATATAATGATCTACATGTGAATAACCAATAACCTCAATTTGATGACGAACAATCACCCAACAGAAATCCCTGAAAATTGAATGGCACAACATCATATATTAGAATTCGAATCTTAAAACCCTAATTCAAGATTTAAAAATATCACGATAAAGAATTATTAAATCTAGATATAGAATCGTATATCTATATATCACCAAATAAATATAAATTAAACCAATTCATTGGGTGTTTTAGATAAAATAAGGTGGAATGGACGGCGAAAGAACAAGATAATAGCGAGAGAAGAAATCATTTAACAGGAGAGAAGCATCTTTCGATTTGAGCATCAATTCAAAAAAACAGAGGTCTGGAGGGAATGACATTCATCAAGAGAGCTCACAAAATGTCAAATAGGACCTAGAAAAGAAGTGGGGAAATTTTGGGTTAATTAGGTGGTTCATGAAATTTTTGAATTAATTTTCTGACATAATTAATTCATGCACATGGTTTCTTGGACAAGGGCGCACAGTCTGCCCCATCTAATGCCATTTTATCAAAATTCATTTCAAGGAATACACAAAATAAAAACCAATTAAAAATTACACAATACAAGGTAATGTATTACCTATATATGATTCCAATAGGACTCAAGAGATGATTAAGTTGTTATAACCCCTCCACGTTATAAAATCTCATCCTCTAGCAGCAATCCCAAGCCCTTATAAGATTCTTAGTCAAAAGGTCAGGAAACTAAGACCTCACATCCATTTCTCAGTCCCATGTTTCATCCTACTCACTTCCTTTTTACCATAATACATTAACTAACTACATAATATTTCATCAATAAAAAATTCACACTACGATCCAACAAATGTATCATATTCTCCTCAAAGAACTCATCGGTCTCATGATCAACATCCACAATATACCTGATGCATTTCATAACTATATATTCCCAAAAACCACAAGAAACCATTGAAAATTAGAAATTATATATCCCATAAAAAACAACCTATAATGTATGTACAACTACCACCTATAAGTCTCAAATTTCATTTCTCTGAGGAATTTGAACATTCTCCAAACATGTTCATCAATGGCATTTCTATGTGGCCATTTCCAACCCATTATCATACTCTATGCACCGAATTCTCACACATCACTCCCCACCATAGGAGCATAATTAACATTTATTTTTCCAAAAAATCATCCACCATTACCCATGCTTCATACACATTTAGATCCCGAAAACATTGTTGTGGCCATCTAACCATTCACAAGACAACCCAAAATTATTCATAGCTACCCATTCCTGCCTTCTAAGTGAAGAACCTATGGTATTCATCAAATTATGGCCCAACATAAAAAACATAATAGTAAATTTTTTATAAAATACCTAAAAACTATTCTCTATATATATCACTTCCAATGTGCAAACCCCATGTGTAAGAACCCAGATCTTCTTTTCTGGTATGTTTTTCCTTTTTGGTCGTTTTTGAGAAAAAGTGGAAATTATGAAAATTTTCATAGCACACATCATGTACTTTATGAGTACATTTCGTGTCCTACATTACCATAGGAGGCCATGTGATGGTCGTGTAGTGGCCAAACACACGGCTATGTGGGGGTGACTTGGAGGCTTCCTTAAGCAGATTATGGAAATGTCGAGTACATGTCCTGTACTTCAAATGTACACGCAGTGTATATTATTTTTTTGATTAAATGCACAGGGGTCACGTCTAATCGCCATAATGCTCTTCTTATTGGTCTCTTTCGACCAGGAGCTTCATGCTGCCACGGATCTTCAATGATCCCCCGACCGAGCATCCTTACTCTGAATCAAACATCGTCGGTTGCATTAGAATCGCATCAGTGAGTTCCATTTTCTTCTTGAGGCTCATTTCATGATTCCTCTTCTTTCAAAATGTATCCTTAATTGAAAATTTTAGATGTTTTTATAGATATTCGACATTCTAAGGTGATTAAAACCTCAAGGTTCACATATAGAGATATCCTAACACCATGGTAGGTGGTTTGTGACATTCTGTTCATTGTTGTTGTGTATTATGCACAATTTTAACAAATACCCTTGAACAAGGTATTATGTGTTTAACATTTTACCCCCATTGATTTCCTGCCATTATTGTATGCTTGCGTAGAGGTTAAATGGATGTGAACAGGGATGATTTTATTTGTTTTGTTTGTTTCTCCCATGCATGCTCTGTTTATGACCGTTTGGTATTGTTTTTCCTATTTGGACGCCTTGCCTGTTTTCCATGCCTAGGGTTATAGGGTAGAATATTTGTACTCTGACATGATCGATATGTTTTACACTGATTAGCCAAGTAGTTATGTAGTTTTAATTTTGAAATATTTAATTTTTATGCTTGTTGACCTATACAAGGCTATGAGAACATGGTGAGGTAGGCTATAAGTGGGAAGGACTGAGTGAGCTTCCTAATAGTGTCTTTGAGCACATTAGACGATGATTTGAATTGACAGAGTGAGGTTTTTAAGAGAGGCTTTGAATCACTTAGGGCTATAAGAGGAATTGACAAAGTGAGCGTCCTCAGAAAGTCCTTGACTGCTTTGGACTGTTAGATGAATGGACCATGTGAGCTTCCGTAGATATTCTTTTAATTATTTGAATGACCTGGGCTATAAAGAGAATTGATGGAGTGGTATTCCTCAGAGAGTCCATGACCTTGAGTCTATAAGGGGAATTGACCGTGTGATCTTCAAAGAGAGTCCCTGACTATATTAGACTATAAGGGGAATTGACAGTGAGTGCTTCCTTAGAGAGTCTTTATGAATTATTATGATAGAAAAAGAGGGGTTAGGATGAGTACACTACCAAGAGGGTTGTTTGTAATACTTAGGTAGGACCTGAGGAGATGGTTGTGAGTACTTCCCAAAGGGTTACCAATGTGGGGTTTAGCTGTTTGTTTTTTTGTTGCTTGATATTGAAATTGTGGATTGTTTACAACTGAGTACTTTCATGTTTACTGTTTACTATAGCATTACATGTCATATATTCACTGACTATTAGGCACAAATCATCTGGTGGTTTCCAATTGATATTTAGTCTCACACCCTGTTTGGGTCATGATTTTTTTCCCAAACAGTTTATATTGTTGTAGGTATAGATAAGAGAAAGCGCCCTTCAACAATAGGTACATGACTTGCTATGGAGTTGGAGAGCATTAGATCAAGCGTTGTATTGAGATTCTAAGGAATTTTTTATCTTTTTCTTTTGTACTTTGGGTTAGCACTGTTTGTATTTCCAGAATTGTGACTTGTTTTGACGCTTTATTAGACATATGTATCAGGCATCATTTTATATATATTTGTGCTCCAGCTGTTTATTATTCCAGTATTTCGTGGTTTACTGTTATTGTATATTTATTGCTTTTTCTATTCTATGTTTTTTTACTTCTATTGTGTACTCTACCAATTATGGAATAGTTTACCCACTATCACACCCAAGCCCACACTTCTAGTTGGTAGCCTCTGGAAATCTAGGAAATGAGCTTGAGGACATGTGAAAAACCAGGTACGGGGTGCCTCTGGGGGCCCTCTGGAACCGGGACGTTACAATTTGGTATCTGAGGTGGTGTCCATTTGATGTTCCAGCGAGGATGTTGGGACCTTCAAGGGGGTGGGTTATGGAAATACCACATATAATGGGGAGGATCATGATGCACCCCTTTATAAGGTGGTTTGGATACCTCTCCCATCATGAGGACTTTTCCTAGGTGTTCTTGAGGGCAAGAACCTAGGGAAAAACAAAACCGTGTAGGCTAGGAGATAATGTGGGACTTTCATTCCTCAGTTTGGGTAGTTCATTCTAGAGTCAGCAAGATGTATTGTGATCTACACCATCATTATTGGTGGCCAGGTATGAAAAAGGAAGTTGCTGGTTTTCTCATGAGGTGTTACACCTATCAGTAGGTGAAGGTGGAGCATCAGCGACCAGAAGGACTTTTATAGAAGATACCCATTCTCGAGTGGATGTGGAATGATGTATCGAAGGATTTTGTGACCGTTTGGCGAAGGTCTCCTCAAGGGAATGATGTAGTATGTGTTTTCATTGAAAAACTCAAGAAGGTCGCTCATTCCTTACCAACTCGGGGGACCTTTAGTGTTGACGAGCTGGGATGGTTGTACATCTGAGAGATTGTACGTCTTCATGGAGTTCCACACTCAATCATTTTAGACAGGGATGTGCATTTTACTTATTGGGTCTGTAAAGGGCTTCATAAGGCTTTGGGTACACAGGTACTTTTGAGTACATCATACCATCCCCAGGAAGATGGTCAGTCTGAGCATACGATTCAGGTGCTTGAGGACATTCTCAAATAATGCATTCTAGATTTTGGAGGTTCTTTGGAGAAGCATATAACTCTTGTGGTGTTTTCCTACAACAATAGCTTTCATGCAACTATTCAGATAGCACATTATGAGGCCTTGTATGGTAGCCCATGCTGATCACCCTTATTTAGGCTGGAGGCAGGAGAGGAAGCTTTGTTGGGACCTCGTCTTGTTTAGGAGACCACAGAGCAGAAAGAGTTGACTCAGAAGATGATGGCCACTGCACAGTTTCGATAGAAGTCTTAGGATGATCAGCGAAGAGGACCTCTGGTGTTTGATGTCGGGGATCATGTTTTTCTATGATTCACACCGATGTTGCGACATAGGAGGATCATGAGATGCGTAAAGATTTTTTCTAGGTACGTAGGACCATTTGAGGTGTTGGAGAAAGTTGGTCCAGTTGCCTACCGGTTACCATTACCTTAGAGGTATCGTTATATGCATGACATTTTTTTCATTTTTCGTAGCTCCGACATTACTTTTCAGACCCGTCTCATATCTTTCAACTTGAGGAGGTTTATCTTGAAGTGGATGTGTCATTCGAGTAGAATCCTATATGGATTTTCGATCATAGTAAAATGTTCTACATGGTTAGTCTATTCATTTGGTATGAGTACTATGGTAGCATGGGCAGGTACATGATGAGACCTAGGAGAGGGAGTTTGTTGTACGAGAACAGTGGCCAGAGCTGTTCGGGGTTTCTTCTTCTACACCGCGCTAGGAAAATTCGGGGACAGATTTCATTAAGGGGGAAGTTTGTAAGAACCTGGATATTCTTTTTAGGTATGTTTTTCATTGTCTGGTCATTTTTTCAGAAAAAGTGAAAATTATTAAAATTTTCCCTGTATATGCTCTGTAATTTACGATTACACACCGTGTACTACTTTTCCATAGGAGGTCATGTGTTGACTGTGTAGTGGCCACACACACGGCTGTGTGGGGTGATTTGGAGGCCACCTAAAGTAGAGTATGGGAATAGAGATTACCCACTGTGTACTTCAAATGTACATGACATGTACTTTCTTTTTTTTCATTAAATGCACAGTGGTCGCGTCTAATCCCCAGAATGATTTTCTTCTAGGTCTATTTCGATCGAGAGATCCATGCGACCACTGATATTCGAAGAACCCTCGTGTGACCATCTGTCCTCTAAATCAAACACCATTATTTGTATTGGAATCTCATTAGTGTGTTCTCTCTACAACTTGAGCCTCATTTCATGGTAACTCTTATTTCTCATGTTTTCCTCCATTGAACATTTTAGATGATTTTTTAGATCTTCGATGTTCTAATGTGATTCAATCCTCTAGGTTCACATATAGTGATCTCCTAACACCAAGGTAGGTCATTTGTTCCTTTCTGTTCAATTTCCCCAAGTATTATAAGCAATTTTGACCAATACCCAGGAACGAGGTATTTCATGTTTACCAGTTTACCCCTATTGATTGCCTAAAATTCTTATATGCTTGGGTAGAGGATAAATTGATGTGAATAGGGTTTTGGATGTTTTTCCCATGCATGCCCTATTTACGACTGTTTGGTCCATTTTATCCTATTTGGATGCCTTACCTGTTTTTCATGCCTAGGGTTGTAGGGTGGAATATTTGTACACTGACATGTGTAATATGTTGTAGATTTATTAGACATGTAGTTCTGTAGGTTTAATTTGGCCATATTGCATTTCTATGCTTGTTGACCTAGACATGGATGTGAGAACCTCATGTATTAGGCTATAAGGGGAATTGACTGAGTGATCATCCTCAGAGAGTCTTCGATAACATTAGAATATAAGGGGAATTGACTGAGTGAGCTTCCTCAGAGAGTCTTTGAATCACTTTGGGATAAAAGGGGAATTGACTGAGTGAGCTTCCTCAAAAAGTCCTTGACTGCTTTAGACTATAATAGTAATTTTCAATGATATATTTCTCAGAGAGTCATTGAATTATTTGAACGACCTGGGCTTTAAGGGGAATTGACCGAGTGGGATTCCTCAGAGATTCCATTACCTTGGGGATATAAGGGCTATTGACCATGTGAGCTTCCAAAGAGAGTCTCTGACTACCTTAGAATGTAAGGGTAATTGACTGTGAGTGCTTCCTCAGAGAGTCCTTGTGAATCCTTATGACTGAACAAGAGGGGTTAGGCCGAGTGTACTTCCGAGAGGGTTTCTTGAACTTCTTAGGTGGGACCAGAGAAGGATTTTGTGAGTTATTCCCACAGGTATACCTATTTGGGGTTTAACTGTTTGTTTCATTGTTGCTTAACATTGAAACTGTGAACTGTTTACTGCTGAGTACTTTCATATTTACTGTTTTATGTACATTACCAACCATATATTCACTCAATGTTAGACAAAGAGATTTGGGTGGTCTCCAAATATTAATTATTCTCACACCCTATTTAGTTCATGATTTTGGTCCCAAAAAATTATATTGCTACAGGTATTGATAAGGGAAAGCAATGTTCTACTTCAGGTACTTGACTTGTTGTGGAGCTGGAGATCATGGGACCAAGCTTAGGCATGTGATGCTAAGGATTTGTTTATCTTTTTCTATTGTACTTTGGTTTTGCACTGTTTTTATTTCCAACATTGTGACTTGTTTGGTTTCTTTCCTAGACATATGTATCATGCATCATTTTATATATATATATGTGTGCTCTAGTTTTTTATTATTATAGTCTTCCACAGTTTACTTTTGTTGGATATTTACTGCTTCCGCTGTTGAGTGTTTGTTTATATCTGTTGTGTACTCTGCCAATTAGGGCATAGTTTCCCCACTATCTCGCCCAAGACCTCACTGCTAGTTGGCAGCCTCCAGCGTTCGAGGAAATGGACTTGAGGCCATATGACCAACAAGGTATGGGGCACCTCTCGGTGGCCACCGGAACTGGGATGTTACACCATGAGTCTCCATATACAACAAAAACAAATTCTGGTATCTAGTCGTAAATCCAGAGTGTTCTCAGTGAACCTGAAGCGATGTCAAAGAAGGGGACATGATCGTCACTAATTTAAATGTATGCTAAGATGTTATCAGAGAACACCACCACTAACACTTCATCACTAATGTTACCACACATTTTGGAAACACTGTAATGTTCCAAATTCTCTTGCTTCCCTCCCCACCCACATCTCCCCATATTTATCATGAAACAAAATATTCCCTCTCAGAATTGACAAATTAGTTCTTATAATAATGAATTCTCACTACCCAAACTACCCACATCAATAGATAGATAAAAAAATAAAGGATTCTCATTTAAAAACAATAGCTAAATTATAAAGATGTATTTACACAGAACCGTGAAAAGTTATTTCCCCTTTTCCCAACCACACAACCAAAATTGAGGCACTATATCTACCCTTAACCATCGTACATCTAGGTCCTTGTAAACAAGGGTAAAAACATTATAATGATTCATGTTTTCATTCAGACACCCATTTATTAGAATATATTAACATTTTATATTGTTTTTCAAATTCATGTTACGAACAATTTTCATTTCAATTTCACTAGTAAGGATAACCATTCATGATCACCAGACTACCTATTACCCATTTTCCAATTGGCTTTTAAATGATGCATGAATGAAAATAATCATGAGTACCTAGATAGATGCATGATAACCCCAGTCTCAATCCATATTAGGCGATGAGTACTGTCTCAAAAAAATATAAGAAACAATAATCACTTCCCAAAATCAATTGTGTCACCCAAGGTGAAATCACATTCAAATATAATAGCAAACATCAATAAAAACAGTCCCACCCAAGGAAATAGGGTTCTCCCCCATACATTGTGGTATCTAATCTCATGCATGAGATCATAACTAAGCCTCAAATATTCCTTTTCCCCATTATAAGTATCCAAAACTATAAAACAAAATAAAGAAATGAAAACTAGACCACTGATACCACATTGGAATGTCCTGGTCCAAGTCCCACACACGAGTTCCCCGATAGTATTGGTCACATGAACTCAAGCACACATCCTCGTATTCTAGAGGATACCAAATATTAGAGAGGGTTAGGTATGTAATTAATGGGGAGACTATGCCATTTTTTTGTCAATGTAATGAACAAGTATGAGTTAATAAACAATATTAGAATAATATAATCATAAAAAATTCCAATATCTAATTATAATCAATTAATGATGTACAATATTTAAACTGAATAATAAATATATCATGCAATGTATGATCAAACTATCAATGTGGAAAAAAATATAGACACTGAAGAAACCCAAGTGGGTTCAAATCCACATATGGTTCCCTCATTCATGTCCCACCCCAACTCAAACATCTAACACACTGACTTTTCCCTTGACACATCCTACAAATATAAAGTCTTTTAAGATATTATCATATAGCCTGAGTATAGTGAGAATACAATTTAGTAGGCCCCCCTAATGGTGTCTAAAAAAATCTAGTTAATTTTTGTGTTTTTATTTTTAATAAGAATAAGTATAATTCATAAATTAACATTTTATAAAAAAAATCAATACTCTATTTAAGAACAAAATTCCTCGAAATCTCATAGACATCGAAACTTTAATACATGCTTTTCCCCATCCCGAATAATGATTTATCCCAGAGGGATACCACATGTTTGAATGTACATGTAAGATTTTTTATTTTTTCAATGAATGACCATGAAAACATTCATTAAATTACAAAATTGAATTACTATGTTACCATTTTCATTTCATACAAGTGAATGAATATGTTATCATTCATTATTTCAAAAACAATTAATGACCAGTTACAATTAATGAAATCACGCATTTGAATAACAATGTTAGCATTCAAAAACATATAATTAATTCATAATTTAAGTATCCACAAACTGAAATTTAAAATTCATCAATTAGTTAAACGCAATAATTCCATTAGCTCAATCAATGATTATCTAATCACATCATAAAATTAATTAATTAAACAATAAATTAATCACATAAATTTCACTATTTTACACAATAATTTACTAATAACATAAAATACTATAGTTAATTGAAAAACTATCTAATCACCTCAATAACTCTACTTAATCTATCAATTAACTAATAACATCAATTAATCTAGTCAATTAAACAATTAATTGATCTCATCGATAATGTTAATTAATTTTAAAATTAATTAACCACATAAAATAAATTAATTTATTTAACAATTAATTAATCACTTAAATCCAATTGGTCAATTCAAAACATAAATAAACTAAAAAATTAATCAATTTAATGAAATAATTAACTAATCAAATCAATTACTGTAGTTAATTCAGTAATTACCTAATCACATCCCTAACTCTAGTTGATTCATCAATTAACAAATCACATAAAAATATTATTTTATTCAAAAATAAATTAATCACATAGATCCCTTCAATTAATTCAACAGCTATTTGTTATTGTAAATCCCATTAATTAATTCCATAATAAATTAATCACCCCAATAATTCCCATTATTAAAATCAACCAATAAATAATCACAATAGATCCCATAATAAATTCCTCAATTCATTAATATCATAATTCTCATTATTTAATTCCATAATTAAATAATCAATTTAGTTCAATTAATTAATTAATCGATTAATTAATATCATAAATATCATTAAATAATTATAAAATTAAATAATCATTAATATATCATTACTAATTCAAAAATTATTTTACCAAATAATTACCCTTATTTAATTTTCTAATTAATTAATCATATACCATTGCACTAATTAATTCCTATGTTAACTAGTCAATATCCAAATCTCATTATCCCATAATTAATTTAAAAGGTAATTATTTTAATAAATAATCAAATTATCAGATAATCAATTCTACTATAAATTATCTAAATAAATATATCATGATATTTTATTATTAATCTACCACTAAATATTCCATATCATATATCTAGAGATCTCATAATTAATTTTTCAATTAATTATTTCAATCAAAAATCGCTAAATATCAGAATTAACCCACCAATTAATTATATAATTGGAACACCCCTAAATTACACAAATAATTCTCCAATTAATTACTTAAATGGTCATCCCCTTAGTCTCATAATAAATTCCCCATTTAGTCTTTTTTTTACAATTTATCCAAATAATCTATTGGCTATTGTCTAAATCATAATTTCCTAAATCTCACAATTAATTCTTCAATTAATGATATACTTGGGAAACCCTGAAATATGATAATTAATTCCCAAATTAATTATAAAAACGATAATCCCCTTAGTCTCATAATTAAAATATAATTAATCATTAATTTCAATGTTACACCAATTATTAAATTGACCACACTAATTAACCAAATTTTAGAATTAAAAATACTAAATAACAATATCAATTCTAAAATTGCAGACACTTAATCAAAATAATTAATATTGGAATTGATGATAACACCACATAACTCAAGAATAGTATTAAAGAACTCCCACTGATTGAAAAACCTCAAATTTCAATAGAACAATTACGTAGAACTAGATCTTAATTCAATTCTTAGTTCTATTAATTAAATGAATCAAGAACTAACAAACCTAGATATAAATATAAATTCAATATTGGGTTAACATCTATATATTATTTATAGAGTGGAGTGTATAAGAGATATTTATCTACATGATATGAATAACTTACATTAGTTTTGGTGATGTATTATCCCCGAATAGAAATCCTCAAAAATCGACCATCACAACAACGTAGATCATGATCTGAATCTAAAGAATCTAAATCCATAATAAACGAAATAAATATCATGAAAATTTTGATCTTGATTTAGAATCATATATATAGATCCAAAAAAATAGATATTGATCAGTCAAATATAGTGGATTGAACCATTGAATGAATGTAGAAAAGACTAAAATGAACAAGGGAAGAGTGGGAGAAAAAATCACATACCGAGAGAAGAAATTACTAACATAATTGTATGCATATATTTAAAAATAAACAAATAGATAATTTTTATTTAATAATTACAATAAGAAAAATTTTATAATAACGAATATTTAAATTTGGGAAAAATTAATTCTAATATAATAAGTGTACATCACATTAAAATATCTTTTAGAAAAAGATACTATTACAGTTCCAAATTTCAATCCAATGTTTGAAAATTAAGAATAATATGTTTACATTAATTTTAAATTAATAAATACAAACTTATTTGTAAAATTATTAATAAATTTAATTTACATAATCATTTACTAAATAATATACAAATTTTATGGTATTTGTGAAAATGATATTTAAAATAATTAAAAAAATATATATCTTATAAACAATACTCCAAGAAATTATTATTATGATTTCATTGAAATGATAAATACCAAAATGATGTTCATTTTTTAATTCAAAATTTTAATATATATAATTTTATTTTTGAAATGGATTTAGATAATATAATGAGAAAATGTTTTTTTACTAAAATTTCCATGTATATATTACCATCTCTTATTATTATTTCCTATAAATAACATTTTATATGACTGTTGACATATTATTCCAATCATAAATATAATTTATCACTACTTGAATGTAATATTTTTAAAAAATAAATTCATTGTTCTTAAAATTACATGTTTTTAAATATATATATAGAGAGAGAGAGAGAGAAAATAAATTGAGAGCATTAGATCTTTTTCTATAATAAATGAATTTTATTAATGAATTAATATATAAAATAACAAATTATATTCCATACACATTTATATAATAATTATTTTGACTCTATTTATATATTCCTACTTATTGACCAAATTTATAATGGTCATATTTAATATTAATTATTTTTTATTAATGTAATGTATATTCATTTTGGTCAACTATTGTGTATGGAGAAATATATTAATCATCATTATTAATTAAATAATAATATATACCAAAATATCATGTATTAAAATTCTCTACCATATATAAATATTTTCATTTCAATTTAAATTATCACCCAAATATGAAAAATAATAAAGGGTATAACTCATGTTATAATTTTATATTCAATGCCCAAGGTGTGAAAATAAAAAACAGGTGTTTCGTTATATTTTTCATATATTGAGATACTCAACATTCCAAATATTCAATATTTTCTATCTATATGCCTTACGAGTTATTAGAGACATTACATGCTCTTGATTATATTCATGGAATTATTTTTGAGTAAATAATATTATAAAAAATTAATTTAAAATATCAAATAACATTATAGTTAATGGTTATATGAATATGAAAACACACTTCTATGATATTTTATCTTATTATAGATTCATATAAAACTATTATATGTTTGGTTCAATAATTATATAATATGATAATATTAAAACTCCTTCAGTTTATCCTCTTGGTTTTATATTCATATTCCGATAAGGTTTTCTATCCATAATCGAAATATATTATCTCCTCAAATTATATTTATTCCCTTCATGATTTTTTCATTGATATGAGTAAAAACATCCATACTATATCCCCTAGATGGATCAAAATAGTGCCTATTTGGGTCCCATTTTCATGAACCAAATTAATACCTTGTTAATTAACACCGTAACACACCCCCACATGCACTCCAAATTCTAGTGAAATGAAATCATAATTAACAACATTCATTGATATAAATTGATTATTCTGTAACAAAACATACGTATTTTTCAATAATTTAAACATTATATCACTTAATAATAGCACAATCCAATGAAGAGACAGTTTAGTGTCGTTGAGTATCATCTATATAATAATTTTTTATGAGATAACTATGTACATTTTTCTATAACCGCACACTAATAGATCTCCATATCAATATCTTCTTGGTAATTCTTATCTTCTTATTCAAGGGAATGTAAATACAAGAAATGTGTGAGCTTAATGAAACACAATGGGATTAAATTATAAGTATGTCAAAAATGTTTTTTATCATAAGAATATATAAAAACATGAATCAAGAAGAAGTGACTTATTAAAATGGAAATTAAACAATAATTATTGATTAAATTTCAAATGAATTGGATATGTAAACAAAATTATCTATTTTATATTTGTAAAAATGAGTACTAAATAATAAGGAATAGAAAATGTAACATTGGAAAATAATATAGACATACATATATTCCATAATATTATGGAATAGTCATATGTATAGAAATCATATATCACAGGAACCAAATAAGAAATTCAACATAATGTAGAAAGAGACGAACCACCCGTGTACCTTTGAGGCAAGTGATTACTACCAATATATCATTGGGTTTGAGAATACAGCTCATGCTCTATTTTCTTTAGGCCGCAAACACATATACACTTGGGTAGGATCTGTCCATCTATATAACTATATGATCGGTATTAACACTAGTATAGTCAATTTGGATTAAAAAACCACTCGTGCAAGCATGGGAATAGACTATACTTCATTTTTACCCTTTGGATCCAATGATATATATAAAATATCACCAATTAATTATATATAATTAACATATATGATCCATCATATAATTAATACCCTATATAATAATTCCAAAATACATTGGTCTTTTAATCATAGCAGAATTAACTAATTGCAATGAAGAAGTATTCGTGAAGGCTTCCAATAAACATTGTCATCATAATATATCCAATGAATGATTTTGGATAGTATCATAATATCATTACAAAATAAAACAAAAATAACATCAATGGATGTAAAAATATATTAAAAACCATTTATATAAACTATAGTAAAACCCTTATTAAAATTGGATGATATATATATTTTTAAATGATTAAAATCTGTAATAGTTAATCCATTAAAAACGTACTTTCATCAAGGTATAAAATTTTAAAAATTAAAATTTAAAACCAGAAATGGAATTTAGAAAAAAAAATTATTATTATTTGAAATCCAGTCATTAGAAATACATAATAACATTAATGACTTTTTTCATATAAGCATAATCCAGTAAATACTATATTAAAATCTAAAATTGTATTTTAAATCAAAATATTCTTTTCAAAATAATAACAATATATTAATTCAGTATCACATTCATTGGGGATCAACTTTGTTTGGACCAAAATATTAATAAATATAACAGAATCTTCATAAAAATTAAATTTTTAATGATAAAATAAACCATAAAATAGAGTTTAAATTTATCTAACTATATTTGTAAATTATGGAGTCAAAGGTACATTAAAGACAATATTTTCAATTTAGAAAGGTGATTTATTTAAAAAATATTTAATTTTTAAAATAGACATTATTAATGTAGCACATAAAATTTCAAAACCATTTCATCTAGAAGAAATTGGGTGTTTATGATAAATGAAATAATTATGGTTGGCGATTCCATTTACAATATCTTTAAAATACATTTATTTAAATCCACTTTAAAAAATGATATAAAATAATTAATTTGAAAATAAAAGAAGGTAAATTTTAAGATCAATTAAAAAAATACATATTTGGATTTCAAAATAAGAAATAAAAACATTATTGAGAAGAAAGAACATTGATGTAGAAGTTATAGAGCTAATTGAGTGAGAATGATATTTGTTATTAATATCATCAAATATTATGAAAAATAAATCCATTCTCTAAATTCCCATAAAATAAGGAGGAATGGAAATATTATATAATCACATTATATATTAATATAATATTGAATAACCTTAGTCAATAAATAATAATTATGAATCATGAATATAAGCTAATTCAAGAAAACCCATTACGTTTTTTTAACGTTTTATAAAAAATATATTAAAAGAGTAAGAATTAAAAAAAACTATAGATTCTTTTATTAAAGAGATAGTCATGATATTAAATTTAAAATATGTATTAAATTAACCATATAAAAAAAATTTGTAAATAATACAATACTTGTCATATGAAAAGGAATTTTTTGATGAAACACCTAATTTATATTCCTACCATGATAAGCATACTCTAAATTTTTTAATAAAAAATAAAACACTAAATAAATTAAAAAATAATATAATTCATATATATAATGATTTATAGTTCTAAATTTTAATTATTTAATATATATTTACAATTTAATTAATGTTTATATTCATCATCGGATGTTTGTAATGTTAATAGTTTTCCACATTTATAATGTCAATGTCGATCCATGTTAATTGATACCTTGATCATAGTTCCAATTTTATTTCTAATATATGTCTTATAAATACTTATAGTGTTACAATTTCATTGAATAAATTTTTATATTATGATTATTTAATATAAAATCGATGATGTTCAAATTTCAATGATTTTTAATGAACAAAGGGTGTTATAATAAAAAGATAAATATTAACAATACCTTTCAAGAAACATGATACAAATTTTAACAGCAATTTTATTTATAAAAATACAATTATTTAACTATAAATAGATATTTTGATCATAAATTGATTGCATATTACACATTGGAGGTTAAACCGACTAAAACTAAAACATGCTGTAATAGATTGGTTATTATGGTTATGAAATTGTTTCATTTGGAATTTTTTAATTATTAAAGATCCATAATTGTTTTTGATATTTTAATCAAAATTTATGTGATTTTTGTGTTTTATAAATGAGTATGGAAGAATTTAAAAACAATTCTTCTTGGAGGCAGTTTTCTGCATGTATATAATGGATCAAATAATGCCATCCATAGAGTGGAAAGAAGGGATAAATTGTTTTATTTATTTAAAATAGCTATAATTATTTAAATATATTTTTATACAAATGATACCCTGATTTAAATAATTTAGATAATTTGGTTATTATAAAGGGATCACGTCACTTATAATGGTGGTAGTCCATATATAACATATCTGATGCTACAAAACTCCGAAATACTTCGGTAATGTTATAATATGACCATCCAGAATCAGAATAAAGAATAAATATATTGATGACAATGATTTACTTTTTTAACATGTTTTTATTATATTTTCGGGATTTTTAATAAAACGTAATTGAAAAATAAAATCAAAAGGCTGAAATTTTTTATCATAATATAATCCCAGTAAGAGCTTCATTGAAATTGAATTACTTTTTTTAGAAGCTGTTTTTAGTGGAAAATAAACAGTAAGGAATTTATATAATTCTCTAGCAGTTATTTGGATAGGGATTGATCTAATTAATGTGGGTTGTGTGTGAGGAGAATTGGGTTGGTTGTGTGTCATTTTATATATGAGTGGATTTTTATATTTATAACAATAAAAATTTTATATTCACTATTCTGAGTTTTGGTTCATCTAATAATTGAAAATAATTTATTATGAAATAGGTTAAGGTTGATAATTTTCTCAAACATTCATTTTTGGATATATTAATTTATTTTTTTATTCTCTGGTCATTACTTTTATCTTTTACTCCAAATAAATTTTACCATGTTTACTCATTCTAGTCATTTGTAATTAGTTTTCATTTCCCAAACTATTAATTATCTTATTTATAAATTTTTAAATTATGATTTAAATTTTTAGTATAATTTTATTTTATAATATTTCTATTTGTGAGGAATAATAGTTTTAAAGTTAGCCCATATGATGCGTAAATATAGTTTTTTAGAAAAAGTCAATTATCTCGAATAAAATTATATTATGGATATAATTAAAAATAATTATATTCACAATGACCATAATTGGATTATTATTAATTAAAAAAGTGTTATTTTTCCATTATTTAAATCCAAAATCTATTTTTTATCACTATAATAATTAATTAATGATTCGATTGAAAACTATTTTTCCAAATTCCACATGAGTTATAATAAATTAAGAATAATTTTCTGAAATTAAAAGTAATAATTTATTTAAATACACAAATATACTCCGTAAATATATCTTTGATCACATAAATTTTTTAAACATATATTACTTTATTATTTATTCATAATTTCAAAAGGATTATAGTTTTGGTAACAATTTCATTTTTAATATTATCTTAAAATTCAATTATTTCAAAAAATAAAAAAATACATACGAATATAATATTATTTAGAAAAATAAAAATAAATATACACCTTCAAATTAATATTATAATGTTTAAATTTTTGACTCCAAAATAGAATCAGAAAATATTATGATGTGTATTTTTCATAAGAACATGACATTATTGATATTCAATAATTTTATTCTTATTTCCTATCAATTATTAATTAAATAACAACTAATCCATCACTCTTATAAACCATATATTTCTTAATATTTAAAACATAATGTAATTTTTCTCTAAAAATTCATTATTCTTATATGGAATTATTTTAGTAAAATGAAAATTTAATAATAAAATGTTATTGTTTATTATTTTTATATTCTAATTAAATTATATCTAGAAATTTTTATTAAAATGGAATTTATTATTATTTATAAAAACATTTCATAATCTAATAACCTTTATTTATTCTCCACAATTAATCATATATATTATGATTTCATTTTTGTTACGGTGTTTCATTTTCGAAAAGAATCAAAATGTAGTATTTAATTACAATAAAATAAATATTAAAATATTGGGGTTCTAAGTTCCCCATCCATAATTGAACATCATCCTAATGTTTTTATGTAGTTTTCCCTAATCGATGAATCAAATAAGAAACTAATAATACATTTATTATACATAGGTATCATCATCACAATCATAGATACATATGGACCCATCATTTTCAACCTAATTAGAATATATGAGATTCTATACTATCTGAAATGTTAATACAATGTATTCATCATTAGTTAGATATAACAATTTTTAGGGGAAAATAATTCATAGGTTCATATTCACAGTTTAGTTCATGACTAAATTTAATAAATAAAATTTCTTTAATAGCATCCATAAAAATTAGATTAAATCATAAAGAATATTAAAATAGAATAATAATTTGTATTTTATTTAGAATAATTTTATATATCCAATGAAACCTTATGTTCAATATAATTATCTTTATGTTATGTTTTCTGGTACATGTTCAATAATAAAAATAATAAAAAACCCAATTTTATAGTGAACCATCATAAAAAATTCAAAACCTGAAAAAATTGAATGATATCATTTTAAAAAATAGAATAAACATTATCCCTTAAATAATATGTACATTAATTTATACTCTAATTCTTGAATCACAACGTGTTAATCTATGTAATTTATATTCATTACCTACTAGGTTTTTTATGTGAATATTTTAAAATATTTCATAATGATTTGTAAGGATTATGTGAATTACCAAATTTATATGACATGATTTTTCTAATATAAGTTTACAGTTATACCTCTATGTCATCAAACACGTGGGGATTATGTTAATTTAACATCTACACCATATATAGATATTTCCCCTTGGTATATCTACTGAAATTATGGTATCCACATTCATGAATCCAAATATGATGAAATTAGTTAGAAACTATAAATTATATATCTTTAGAAAAAATAATTATGTTATATCATATATAGAATTTTCCTTAGTTATTTCAGTAATTTTATACCATCCAAATACTCAAAAATAAAAAAAAACTAAACCTAAAAAAACAAGTAAAATGTTCTATGAGGTCAAATGAGGTTCTCCTTATCTACACACCCATGTTGTCTGCAAAAAAATATATTTAAATATAGTTTTTCTAGTATGTTAAATTTCTCAATAAAAACACACACACATAGCCATATATATATATAAATAGAACAGAAATTACATCATAAAATAATTACAATATCCAAGGAATTGATATTTTAGTTTATTTTTATGAATAGATACATTAGTATATTTTTTCATGATTTTGAACATTTATCTATAATATCAAAATAATATATACCCATAAATATGGTTCTATGGTTACACTTTGTATTATATAATGCGGAATGTGAAAACATAAAACCAATAAGTTCTAAAACTAGGTAAGTGAAAAAACTCAAAAATATATAATATAATATTTATATTATAAGTAAATGAAAAAACAAGATCATAGGGGAATTATATTTCTATATGAATCCTTTAATAATAGGAGTTATCTATATGTAATGATAATTTGACATTTAATAATAATAATCATTCATAGAACATATAATATGATTATGGAAAAATAATAAAATATTCATGAGACAAATATCATAATATAGACAAAATAATATGACATAAGTGTGTGGAATAAATATATTTATATAAAAATAATAAAATGTATACCCACCAAAACATTCATAATATATTTTTCATGGCCTAGCCACCGATTTTTCTTCTTAGGCTTTAAATTAATTCCAGTGAACCCCTAGACATGGTCTTACCACCCCTAAAAAATAGTGAATTGGTTGACCACCCATGTGATTATATGAATGGAAATACAACTCTTATATTAATGGCCCTGATATTAACAACTATGTAACATTGTTCGTATTCATTCCACCCATGTAACCATGGTATTTGAATTACCACCAATGTGATCTATTGTGATTGGGATTACTAATAAGGTAATAATATTCTTGGTCTAATCATGATGTGTTCAATTTTTATATTAAAAGATATAATATTGTAAACTAATTCATTATAAAGATTTAATTGTCCAAACCCATCACATAATAAATAAAATAAATAATCAATCCATGATAAAATAATCATTTCATCATAGTATAATTAACTAATGCGAGAGAAATGATTTTTCATGGGGAGTTCATTAAAACATAATAATCATAATTCATATAGAGATATAATGTGGATGGTATCATAAGACCACATGTCTTGTGCAGAATAAATAACATCAATGAATGTTTAACAGGATGATAAAACTACTTTTATGATTATTGGTTAAAACACAATGAATAACAATATGTAATATTCAATTTTAAAATTTTTTAAAATCATTAAAACTGGCTTCTTAAATACAATATTTATTTATCATGATAGAATAATTTTAAAAATTACCCAGTAAAATTTTTTATAAGAAAAATAATTAAACAATTAGGATTTTTTTAGAAAAATAGTTGAAAATTAACACTAACTTATTCTTAAATAAAAAAATTGGCATAAAAATCCATCATAAAATCAAATTTTTTATTTTGGAAAAAATAACCATATTTAATTCGTATTTTGAAAATAATTGGGAATAAAAATCATTGGGAGCACCATTTTAAATCGTTGGGTGAAATGCAATTAAATAAAAATTCACATATCAATAAAATAAACAATATTAGTTTTTTAGAAAATGTTTTATCATAGTTTAAAAAGATGAATTTAGTAGTCACATTCAAAAATAATTTCAAATAAATATGAATTGAATGTTATAATAATAATAATATAGTATTATAAAAATTATAAACAATTTAGATGTCAAAAATATAATGCAATTTACTACAGCAAATATGTTCTGGAAGATAAAATACAAAAACGTGTAATAAAAATACTTTTTAATATCATTCAAATATCATTATTAAATCCTAAATCCTAAAATATGTATAAATATTTATTTCCAAAAATATTAAAATGAAATTATGAAATAATAAATATTAATACATATTTGATTACAGATTATGAAATGAGGAAATTTGGTGCAGATTAGACGTTTATATTGAAAATAAAAATCTTATCTTAGAGAGTTTGAACTATTCTTATCATTATAAAATTTTATAATAAATGAATTTACCTAACAATTTTGGAGGAATGAAAATATAATTCGGTCAAAAGAGAAGAGAAAATAATCTTGGAAGACGATAGGGGACATGTAATCATTATGTCTCAAGAAAATATGTTGAGTCAAGAAAGCCACATACAAATTTTATAAAATTATATTCAAAATATCACTATTTAAATAACATTAAATGAAATTTTAAAATTAAATCAAAATTGTATAATCATGATATAAAAACAAAAATTTAATAATATACTCCAAATAAATAAAAATAGGTGCATAATAGATAACATGCCTCAAACAAGGTGACCTTGGACAAAACCATTACATTTTATTCCAGCTAAATCTAATTCACTCCCAGTTTATTTATTATAGAATTAACTCTTCAGAAAAAATATTTCAACAAAGTATTAATATATATTACCTTTTATACTATTAAATAATAATAATTTACTATCTTTTTTCTATCTAGTTATAGTTTTATTATCATCGAATGTCTATAATTTGAATTACCTTGAACATAATTGGTAATACCGATGTAATTCCTACTTAATTTTTAAAAATTAAATTATGGATAACTTATCTCATTTAAAGTAAAATATATTTTATAATTATTTATTATTTTTCTATTTCATTACTAGTAAATATTGGTTGTGATTTTTGGTGATGTAATCGATGGCATTCTTGTTTTGATAATTTAAATAAACCAAATAGTGGTATATTAATGAAAATATTAATATTAATATATATATAATATCAGATTTATATATATAATATTTTCTCATTTATTTATAATAAAATATAAATTTTTTTATATGGATCTATTTTTTAATTTCACATCACTGATCATGTGGGTGTTAAAATGAACTAAATAAAGAATATGTTATAAATATTTTCATGATTATGATTTAGAATGTGATTCAATATGAATAATATCATTATTAAATATGTATAATTATATTATTTACAACAATTTTTGGGTTTGAGTCCTAAATTATTATATTTTCATTAAAATAAAACACATCATGGTAAATAAATTAAGTTCCATCATTGATGTAGTATTCATCATGCACACATGAGAGACATTATAATTTTCCATAGATTGTAAAGAAGTTATAAATTGGTTTATATATTCATAATATTGAAAATATATTCAATATCATACTTATTCAATAAATTTACCATTTGACCATTCATGTAATGTTTTTATGATAATTGAGTAATTTGGTCTATTGAGGAAACAATTCATTTTTAAAAAAAGAATCATTCTCATTTTTTGAATGGTTGAGAGGATTGTATAATATGGTTATCACATAATAATTATATTATTATAGTGGAAATATGTTACTACTATAATTATTTCAATATGGATATATTATACTTGTAGGAGGTAATAGATGAATGAAAGGGAATAAATTGATAATGTAATAATTGATAATTCTAACATACTCTTTATAATAGATCCTTTTCAATTTGGATTAATATATTGAGAGGTTTCACAATAATTTAAAAAAAATCTATTAGACATGGATATGTGTATTGGGGTGTTATTTGGGATTATATTAATCAAATATAAGAGGCTTTCTATATGAAGATATGTGGGGCGGTGACAGATCAATTTATAAAAGAGAGTAGTTTTATTCTTCAATAATATAAAATGAAATGTCACTATTCAATTTTCATGTGGATCCAATAGTGGAAAATAATAGAGTTTGTAATACCTAATTGTTGTAGCTCCTTTCAAAAATTAATTTTAGAGAATCCAATTATATATTTTTCGAATTTCCTTATACTTGTAATATTTAATAAAATTATCTTTACCGTGATAAATCATTTTTAAACATGATCAATGGATTAAATGTTAAATATTATTCATCGAAATATTAACTAATATTTTAATTTTTTATATCATTTTATTAATTAAAAATTATATTTGTGATAAAATTAAAATTTAAAATTAGTTAAATGATGTGTCAAAACAAATAAATTTTTTAAAGAGTATTTTTTAGTATAAAATTATTTTCCTAATAAAATTTAAATTTTTTTAGATTTAAACGAACCTAATATGGTTATATTTAATAAAAAAATGGTTGTAACATTAATAGATCTGAAAAATCTATTTTAACCAATAGAATAATTAATTGTTGAGAAGAATAAAAATCTCTTCTTAAATATCACTTATGTTCGAAAATATTAATCTGGTAATTTATAAATTCCAAATTAAATTTATTTAGTATTCATGTTTTTAATAACTAAATAAATAATTGATTAATTAAAATGTTTTATAAACTACTAGGTCTTTATTATATGTAGATAACATCATTGATGTTGTTGTTTTTCTAAAAACTATATTTTCACAATTCACGAATAAATAAACTATTTCGGAAGAATTCCAAAATGAAATCCTAAGGTAATATTGTTATAATGAATAGAAATGAAGTTTAATTTTCTAAGTTAAAATTTTAATATTGGAAATTTTAATTTTTTAATGTATATATGAAACATAAAAAAATCAAAATTAATTTTTTTAAAATATCCATTATTATTATTTATTTTCCATCAAAATATATTTAAATTTTTGATAGTAAGACATTAATTTTTACAATATATTTTACCATCAATAAAACATTATATATTAAGTTACATAAAATATGTAAACTCTATTCCCAATAATTTATTTTCTTAATAAAATTCTTTTTTAATCAAAAATAGTTATTATTAGTTATTTTGTTATACTAATTAAATTTTATTTTGGAATTGGTATTCAAAATTAACATTAATTTTATATATAAATTTGTTAAATGTTTTAGTTAAGAATATTTACACCTACAAATTCAATATCTAAATTAAAATACTTATATTTATATGAATAAAAAAATTTTGTTGGTGGTTTCAGGATTAGTGTTGGATTTAGAGAAAGGATGTATAAATTATATTTATATAATTAAATATATATATATATAACGAAGTTAATATCATTCCCTTTTATATGTTATCCTATCTCGGTGAATATTTTCTTCATATTGTATCCACATGCTTATACATGGAAAATTATTTTATTTTTAGTATACTACATACTCCATAAATTACACAAACAAAGGTTGTTTTCCTTTTTCAGGGGTTATACCTATAGTTATCACTGATTTTTATTTTCATAATCTTGATTAATAACTTTATAAATAACTTAATCAGGTTCTAATGCAAACCGATATTCCCCTATACACACACTTCTGATTACATTGATATGAAAACATAATTGTAATACTTGAATTGTAGTTATATCAGATGAATCAAGACAATATTTAATATAGTAATCATTACATCACCCAATAATTAAAAAATTATAAAAACTATAGATAAGTATATTTTGAAATTATCTATATAAAAAAATTATTTCGATCATTTTTCTCTGTTTTCTTTATTCTAGATCCAATTTTACATGTTTCAAATGTTATATAAATGATAATTTCCCAGGGAATGGAAAATATAATAATGTGTTGTGATCAAAAACAATGTAAAGGTAAAATGCTTCAATTATTGATAAATAGATAAATAATTTGGAGGTGTTTATATAAGATCAGGGGAAAAGTATATTGACTAAAATTTTATGTGTCAATAAGATTTTTCCTAAAGGTTTTACAAAAGGAAAAGTAAAATAAAATTTTAAATTATATAATGTGGAGTATAATTAAAAAAAATTGTGACAATAATCATGATCCATAGTGAATAACATATAAATTTAATAAGATAATGAGGAATATGAATATAAACATAAATTAGTGACCATAACTACCCATAATCATATCCATGTACAGATTTATGGAAATTCACAACCACAATAACATCCATAGACAATTTATTATGAACATAGCTAACCAACCCCATCCACAAACAAATATTTTTTACATAAATTACTATAATCATGTGCATATATAATTTTAATTAAAATAGTTAACAACCATCACATAAACATTTAAATCACCTCAGTATATCATACTCCAATCTTGTTAATGAACAATTCATGTTAGCATAGATAATAGTAATCCCATACATATATAATTATTTTTATTAAAATAAATTGTTTTCAAATTGATATGGAAATCAAGGGAAGAAAAAATGATGTGCACACATCATGTAATGAACAAAAAAATAAATTCAATTTATCATGTTATCAATACATCAATACTGTATATGTATCATATAGTGAAAATAAAAAAATACATTCCTTATATTATTAGTATATCATAATGTCTACTCCACATGTTTTGAACAAGTAAATAGTTTATACACATCATTTTTTGAACAAAATAATAATTTAAACACATCATGTTGTGAACAAATAAAAAAGTACATGCTACATAAAATATATATATAAAAATTTCTGTAGATAAAAAATTATATAGGGAAACAAAAAACATTATCCAATGAAATGGATAGAATTAACAGAACCAACCCATCCCCAGGATTTGATGGACCCAACCCCACTTAGGGCTCCATGAAACCCAGACCGTAGTAGGGATTTAAAATACCTTAGCCATATCAGGTATTTAATTAACACTAAATTTCATATAATATTCATTAATACTTATTTTTATTGAATATTAAATTATAATTTTGTAATATAATCAAGAACCAATTTGATTTAATTGGTTTCATTAGATTTATAAATGGTATCGCATAAAATTAACTGAATATTTTTTTTAGTTCAATCTGATAAATAAATAATTACAAAAAGACATTCCATAGAAGTACTTATTCAATATATCATGGAACATAAATCAATAGTAGGATGATTCTTTAGTGTTGGGTTAATCAATTTATGAGAAAAAAATATTTACGAAGTAATGTTTACATTTTAAAAAAATATGAAGTTCTCTGAAAATAGTAAAAATCATATTCAGTAAAATAGCATGAAGTCCTTTTAAAAATACCACAATTAAATAAAATGACAATGATATTGAATTGAAAATAAAATAACTATTTTTTTGAGGAAATGGGGATTTGAATAAAAATTCGATCTTCAATGTATATTCTTTTTAAAATGTTATAAAATATCATTATTTTAAACCATATGATAACAAGGTTAATTAAAAATTAATTCTTATAGTGGTATAATGAATTAAAAATATCAAGTGGCTTAATATATCACAGATTTAAGAGATAATATTTGTTGTATTTTCAGATGTAATGAATTTGGAGATGGAGTATAAATAAACACTATAGAGGGAGATGATAATTCAAAACAATGTTGTGTTTTTATAAAGAAATATGTTTATGAAAGATGATAAATTGAGGAAAATAAACTTAATAATTATTTCATGATATGGAAATTTAATTCAATAAATATGAGATGAATTAAAATAATAATCAATAGTAAGGTACACAAATGAATATTTAAATGAATAATGTTCTAGAATAACAATTATTACTAAATAAATGGAAATTTATATTCAAAAGTTCCTCATAGATTTGAAAATATATTAATCTAAAATTATAGAATGAAAAAAAAACATGAAACATAAATACCATAAAAATTAAACAAATCATTATATAATAAGTCTATGTGAATTTATAAAACAACTATAATTTTAAATAGGTGATAAATATAAATCATGTATCAAAAAGCTAAGGTAAGACCAAAATACCTTACCATATCTATCAACATCAATGAAAACTGGTTAACCACATGTATATAAAAGAATCACATCTTCATAACATATATACCATTTTTTATATACATTACTTTTTATTTTCCCCAATTATAATTAATCACTACCATTACATTAGTTAATTAACACAAATTTTCTTCAGTGAATGATTGTAATTTTGATTATTTCATGCATGTTTGGTAATGGAAATCGTGAAACACATTCATTGATTAATTTTTCTCATTACAAAATCTATCAAGGAATGTGAAATTATTTTTTATAATGATAGATAATTTTCCAATATCATTAATCAATTATTTTAGTAATTAATCATGAAGATTAAATTGATGGAGGTATGAATAATTTACATATATAAACATATTAATTGTAAATATAATATACTTCTTCCATACCTTAATAATAATATTAATGAATTGTATGACTCTTTAATATCACATATATTGATGGAAAATATTTTATCACCATTAATTTAAGTCTTTTTTAAAAATATTAATCGTGTAATCTATTGAGGTCGTTGTCTGAACATATGCAAGAGTTATATTTTTATTGTTCAACGGATTGATATATTTGATGGTAAATAATAATTTATCATTAAAAATAATTCTACAATTATAAATAAAATATATTTTAATTACATATATCGTTAAAATCTTCTTTGATATGCTATAAAGAGAAAACATGTTCATCCCTACATGGAGGCAATAGAAAACACATAAAAATGTGAAAAATCATCATTTTCTATTTTATTTTAAAGAGGGCAATAATGTTTTATTGATAAATAAAAATTGAATTTATATTTACTAATTATTTTCATTATAATATTTTAATTTAGTAGTGTTATATTTTGTGGCCATGAAATAACATACACTCTTAGAAGATCTTCGATAAGACAATAATCATGTCCTTGGACATCCAACTATAGAAGACAACATTTGACATTTGAGTATGGACTTTTGGATAGACCAGAACCTTATGAAAATTGGAGAGATACATGAGAATAAATTTAGATATAATTTATTCAAAATTTTATTATTTTATTGTCATCAAATTTTTAATGGTGTTTGAATCCATATATATGTGATAGATATGACGCGTTTCTAAATAATGAAAAGATTATATTAATAGTATGTATCATTAAAATGAATCTACATCCAAAAGTGGAATATAGTTGACAGAGGTGGATTATTGGTGAAAATATTCTTGTAGACCTAAATAATGGATAACTATTGGGATATTCTTTTCTACGTGATTTAACATTTCTCCACAATTTTCATTTACAATAGAATTTTGTATATCCTCAGTAAAATATTTTTATGCATAAAAGAAAAATTAACATCTTGAACTATTTTTTATATAATGAATCAAAATATTTAAACAATTTAATAATACTATATATAAAATAGAGATAAAATATATTTCAAAAATAATATTAGATTAACGCGTCAAAATACATTTTACAATTTTATTTACTTTAGATGAAATCACATAGTCATATGATTATAAATTAATATTTATATTTTAAAATATTTATAATTATTATATACATATTTTATTACATAAAATGATATAAAAAATTATTTTTCACTATATATACTAAATCATTCATAAAACTGATGATATTTATAAAATCGTTATTTTGTATTATTCACCTAAAACTCAATTTTTCAAATGATTTCACAAAACAATATTCTCAAATTACTATTTTCCTAATGATTCATGAAATTATAGTTGTTTATAAAAAATCAAATTATATAATATTGGAATTTATCTTTTAATTAGAAACCGAAATTAAAATTGATATATTTATTTAAGAAGTGACTTTTATAATATTGATTGTTATTATTCTTATTTCCTTTTAATTTATAATTAAATTACTGTTAAACTATTTTCTTTATAAATATTACATTTTATAACAATTTTATAAAAAAAATTAATTAACCATTTCATATTATATAAAAAAAATTATTGTTTAGAAATAATTTTTTTTTCATAATTTGATCTTTTTAGTAATTTAATTACATTAATTGACCATTATGAATGAATTAGTAAAAAATGACCATCATTATTTATATGTATATTAAATAATTTTTTTCCTTATTTATAAATCAAATCTTCTTGGATACATTTATATTGGATGGATTTAATATTTAAAATTTTATCTTAATATAATTCATTTTTTCAGTTCATTTTTACATGTATATAATGTTATTTAACATTGAATTTTTTAAATTAAATATAAAAACTATAATAAAGATGAATTTATAATAACCATAATAACTTACTATTCATGTAATATAATTCTCTAAACCCTAATGTGTCACATTTGGTTTCTCAAGTTTAACATATTCATTTAAATTATGAACCCTCCAAAAGAGGTTATCTCAAAAAACAGTAACATACCCAATACATGCACTAAAAAACCTCACAAGTCACTCTTATCAAGTATTTATAAATATAAATAAAACCCAATCTACAAAGATATTGATTAATTTTCCCAAATTCTATACTTATCTAGTCAACACCCTACAACATCACCAGAAACATTCTAAAAAACCTGAAATACTAAATGAAAAAACTACTTAAACATAGACACTATGTGAAAACACATTGAATTACAAGCAACCCAATAAAAACTATTACTAGTTAATTATTAAATATTGAAATGTCCCTTGGTTGGTGGATACTCATCGATGTTAGACTACATATCACTATTTGACCACGATTTACATCCTAATACACATTAGGATATAAACTAATAGTAATGGAATGTGTTGGTATGGTGAGCAGAATATACCCACATATAAGAGTATAATAATAGGTTAAAAAAGGAAACAATTTAAGTATAAATAATGGTTAGTAAATATACAACCAATAAAATTCAAATAAGTAGTGTTAGTTATTTATCTTAAAAAATGAACTATATACATCAATATAGTCGAACAATAAAAAATGTAACAAAAAGTAATGTAAATATTAATTAAAAAACATAATAAATCTAATAATTATCTCTAGAGAAGTCCAAATATCAAACTCCTACTCTCAATAAAAATAATATAAATAATTCATCATCCTTAGGGAACTTCTCCTTAAACTATCATGTCGTTATGAAATCTATTTTGGAATTAAATATGGCCCAAGTTGGGTATTAGTAGAGCTCAATAGGCCACCACTGATTGTGACTATAATTATAACTAGTCTTAGTGTGTTTATTACGATTTAAAAAATACAAATACATTAGTATATCTATATTATAATGTAATTAAATAACATGATTAATTCTCCTATTTTTTGTCACAAAACAGAACAACTATTTTATCCTCGGCTAATGTCGAATGCCTCTGAAAAATAATACATTTGTATAGGGAATATTACTATACATGAATAAGGTAATACTTAAAGAAATATATATGTTCTATAAATAATGTTTGAACATGGGAAATATAACAATACAAGAAAAATAGTAACACTTGGTAAAATATACGCATGTTGAAAAAATAGACATACCAAAGTAAATATTCAAATACTATAAACCTAAGAGTACACTTAGAGGAAATCATATCCTTCAAACCATTGAGAAAATAAAACATAATCACAATCCATTTAACCATGAAGACACGACACTTAAAATTGGCCTACACCATTTCACAAAACGCCATTTTAAATTCATTAACAGAAATTTCCTTTGATTTTCATACATATTTATTTCACTTTTTATGAAATTTCATGATATAAAAACTAATTCCTTATCATCTACCATTAAATAAATGTATAATTACCAATATTTTTACAAATATTCATCTGCATTAAAAATGGTGTCATTAACTGCTCACAATTTACCATTTTCCATCTATAATATCCAATTATAGTTTCATGAAAAAAAATTATATCATTTTCGGCTGGAGAAATTTCTTACTAGTCTTTGAAGGTTACATTCCCTTTAGGGGTAAAATATGAGACATTTTTTTCAATTTAGTGATTTATTTTTGAAAAACATATTTCCAAGATGAAATCATGACAATCCAATGAAACTACATGACACATGCACTTTGAAAACGTCATGACATGATGAAAATTTATTGGCTATATGTATAGAATATGTTCTACAAGAAGGATAGTCTCATGGCCATGCACATATATGAACTCCAACATGATCCTTCAATGAATCCCAAAGAAGGAAAATCATAATTGAATCAATGAATTGATTTCAATGTAATATCCATGATAGTGGGTTCCACTCATGATTAATTGATAATAATATATGAAAAATAGAAAAAATATTCATAGTTATGACTCATACGGTCCAAAACACATAGATTTTATGAGATAATTTACTACAAGTTGAGGAATCATATAAATTCCCTTAAGAAGAGAAGTAATTTTAGTTCAAAATATATGGGAGGAAAATAAGTGTTTTCTAGTGTGTTTTTTGAAATATATAATTTTTGGGATTTAATTAATCATGAAATATCGCATAGTATCACAATTTCATTAATTATTCATCAACCAAGAATAACCCACTATCTGATATACACCATGTCACATGGTTTGGTTGTGTAGTTAAAAATACCATGATCCAATTGTGGGTAATGACTCCCTAATAATTTATATGGATTTTAAATTTTATATAGAACATTCTATATTGATTTAAAAACCAGGTACCTACCTCTACCCTTTTAAATGATTATCTCCATTGTTAGAACTAATTTTCCTCTGGCTGGGTTCCCCCTATTGTAATTATACAATTCTATATGACCATGAATTCACCCCCCCCCCAATATCTATTTAATATTCCAACACATATAAACCCATCACTAAAATATAAAAAAATAAATAACAATGAGCTTAGGGTTGAATTAAAATATTAATACACCTTACCAAAAATTTGGGTTTTATAACAATGAAAATCCAGAGTAGTTCATCCCTAAGTTATAATCCAAAACATCTCAAATATATGTTAGTAATAAACTAGGACCACGAAGTATTTATTTATAATTTTTTCCAAAGCCTCATCTTGTTTGTTGTTATGCTACCAATGCACATTAACTAGAGGAACTGTTTTACCACAAATATCCTTCAACATTTTATTTATAATAAATATGAAAAACTCTTCAATATATGTGTCTACATCAAAATAAATATCTTCAACGAAAATAATTCAAATGAATATCATTTAAGAAAAATGGTGGAGTATCCTCTAGTGTCATGATATCACAGATAAATATTATTTCCTATCATATTACATTAGATCACATGCCATCTCTACACCAGATGTTTTTAAGAATATAAGTATTTATATCCCCAATATATGGATTTTGATGTTACTCTAATAAAGAACCACTATGTAATATATTAATCTAAGGTGTCTGGGAGATATAAGAGTGGAGGGATCTTTGTGATATTTTTTGTATGTTTCTCAGATATCAAATTCTGGCAACATTATTGATTACTGGATTCAAGGAGTGGGTGGAAATTAGCTGGAGAAGAAAAATAAAGTGATCTTTCTAATCATGGGTATTGATTCATGATGAATTATATGAACATGGATATATATGAGGGTGATTCCAGTTCTTGATTTCTAATGGTGTCCATTTTTGGTATCATGGTAGCAGTGTTGGGCATCATCTTAATGTAGTGAGATAATGTTCATTCCCTAAGGATGAGTATGTCCTAGAAAAGACAATGGTTTCTCCTCTATAGTATTTTCCCAACTAGGTATATGGAATAAATAGAGCCACCAGTACAGGTCTCAAGTTAAATAATGGTTGTTCATTTCTTCATGGACTTATGAGGATTAGTGGGGTTGCTAGAGACAATAATGGTTTATTTTTAATGGCATTCACTAGTTCCTTTTTCCATTGATATTGCCTCCCAGTGGAGGTATGCACCCAACTCAAAGGGATTAATGTTTTTTCTTATTAAAGAAACAAGTTGGATTTGGTTAAATGGATTCCAAGATCATTATAAATTCTATTTAATAGCATTTATCTTTTCAATGGTCCATTTTTATCACATATAGTGAAGAAATATCCAAAAGGAAAACTAGGTGTATGTCCTTCTATCATGGAATGAAGGGAATGTTTTTCATATTTCCTTTGTTTTTGGCACCCACAATATACACCATTTTTTCCCTCTCTAGATTGGGATCCCTTCCCCCTAAATTTTCTTTTGTTGTTAGATCAAATTCTCTAGATTTGAACTATTTACATTCTCCGTATTATTGATTATACCCTTTTTTTCTCTTTTTAATAATATTTCTACCATTAATGTCGAATAAACATAATACCTTATGTATGATCAAAGTAAAATTATTCTAGAATGTTAATTTACTCTATGTGATGTAATTCTACAATCTTGTGGGATAACATCAGCACTATCTAAATCCAAATATTCTTAATCACCTTCAACACATTCCATAATATTCAATTATTATCCATAAAACAATATTTGTATTTATTTAGACAAAATATGAACTCTATCATCTTTATATGGTTCTAAACATATACTATAATTATTTCACATTCTCTCTTATCTATTTCATGTGTCTCATTTTTATCATTTCATATTCAATAACTCACAAAAAAAATATTGTGCTGAGGAGAATGTGATATACTACATATCTCATAACATTTCATATTTATAAATGATTGATATCAAATATTTTAATAGAATTATATTAATGAAAACTGGTTCTCTGAATAATCCAAAAAAAAATCAAGTAAAAACTCTATAAGAATGTCCTCAAATATCACTATATTCTACATAAAATCTACAATAACATAATGGTTGAAGGTAGTGCACAAATTTTCTTGTTTACCTAGTTTTTTCTACAGTATTGGTATGATTTTTTTTAATGGAACATCATGGTATGATGAATTGATCTAAAGTACCACATTCAAGGATATTATATCATACAAATAGAGCATTATTAGAGTATCAACTAAAAGTTTTATTTAATTTCTAAATATATAATAATATTTATAGGCCAATCCAATACCACCGAAACTGCATTTCTACCCTAGTTTATTCATAGAATCTAATCAAAAGACACATCTTCTAATCAAGATATTTCCATTTAGGAAAGGGAAATGGATTAAAATGTTCACAGAGATCCTTGTGCTATACATTGAGATAATGAATGGTGGAGTGCCATTTATTAAAATATATTCCATTCATTATCATTATGAGTTTTATAAACCACTGTTGTATATCATGATACATTTTTTCAATCATGAGTGTACAAACCATTTCTAAGAATATGTATTCCAATTAAATTTTAATTTCATGTCTTTTGGAACTGGGTTTCAAACTTGAATAATTATAATCACATCATCATCCAATGAATATCTAGTGGAATCTTGCATAAATATATATTAGTTAAATGAGGCATAAATTCTAATCATTGATGTAACTTTAACAACTAGTTCTTGTGACTACAATCTTGAGTATTCTACAACTACATTACCTAATCTAATAGTACAAGCTATATCAATGTCCATAAATATTAGATATTTTTCATACCATTACTACCTATGTTTGATGTCTCATTTAGAGGATCCAATTTTTTGAATTTGAATGTCTATATAAACCATAATCCTTAATATATAGTTTTCCAACACTATAGGGAATCCACTATGACTATAATCGCATGATAATGAATCAGGTTGTCACACTCATGTGTTCAAATATACCTAGGACCATAAGTCACTGTAAAATCATTCGTTCAATACTTCTCTTATCCTAACTCTTCATGCATCACAATATAATGTTTACTCCTTAGCTAACTTAAGAAGGGTTATGATCGGTGTTGAAGTTAAATTTTCCATCAGATTCTAAAATGTGTCTTCACAAGCTATAATAAATCAAACATCAACCCCATTTGGTTAATCAATTTATTTGTGTCCTGACCTGACCCAACAAGGCTCTAGCTGTGACTCCCCAGACCTGCCTCCGTAGACCTGGGGCTGGCGACCAATGCCGATAAGGATATCACACATAAATAGGCATTATCCTAAGGTACTTTTATTCACACACCCTAATAAACATCAATTAAATATTTAAAAGATATATATAAAAACTAAAAAGAAATTAATGCATAAATATATCCCAAAACCAAGTACTATAGTAGTAGAAATTGGTAAATACATGGTCCAATACTAGAAAATTTAAAAAGAGACCATCCTTCTTAGATGGAGGGGTTAACTGTTATATTCAACCAAAAACATTTCCTCATCGATGCCCTCATAAATTCCACAGTCAGTCTTGCTCACAAAGATTCGCCTACTCCAGATCAACTTGGGACTTTAACCAAAGTAGTGTGATCTTCATAAGGTACAAATAATGTACAAGAAAATCACGTAATGGGTGAGTATAAAGATACTCCAAAGGCGCCCCAAACCTCTAAATAAAATGAATAAACTGAAAGGCAATAGTCCTCTCATCCCAACTAGTGGAAACTCAAATGAGAGAGAAACACCATCTTGAGACCGTCCTCAGCTAAACCTGACATGTTGCCTCAACCAAATAGCCACCAAATCAAATGTGACAACATTACAAGGTAACTCAGAAATCACTCAGAAAGGTCACCAGATATTCTTGTATCAGCCAGCTGGCATTATTATTTTTCAACCTAAACATCGAAGACATGTTCCAACTCAAGGTTCTAATGTAATCCATTGAATCCACTCTCTAGGAATTGAATCATCCCAGATAAAACTCATCCGAGAGATTGTACTCTATTCATAAGATGAACTATCGGCATAACCCAACCATCCCTTATGGTGTCTGTTCGTGAGGCCATGGTCAATAGACTATTACAAGGAAGAAGACACCTAGTGACTAAAAAAACTCGAACTCCTCAGGTAGAAGATGACACACTGGTTCTACTACAGAACACAAAACCCAATACAGAAACACCTTACACAAAAATGGGTATCAGACAACAACCTGAATCTGGTTCATCTCACATATAAGAGGATAAAAACCCCTAAAATGTTGGTCATGCCGATTCTGAGAACTCTATTGAGGAAATCGTTACGATAGATCACATAATAAATTCATATCAATATAATGATAAGGAGTCTATTCCAAGGGATCACTAGGGGCTCTGTACCCTACTAGAACATCCTAGGTAGAGGATTAGTGCTCGTGTAAATATTTATCTTGCCAATAAAAAAACCCAACCATGAAGACACGAACGAAAGTGAGGATCACATCAGACCTCTCGAGGTGATACAAGATACAAATCCACGGAGTCATCTATCAAAGAGGACCAAGACAAATCACTCTTGAAATTGGGAAACCCACACCTCATGTACAAAATTTAGAATAGAGGGGTCACAGTCTAGTGCATGGGATGTGATAACAAAATTATTCATAGATAAAGGAAAATGGGGACATAATCAACCCTACAGATCCAAATGTCATAAAAGGGGACTAGGGAGGCACAGTTAACCATGTCGGTAAAGGTGTTGCTGACCAAAGATATCCACACAAAATCACCAACAAACTGCATCTTTGAGGCCCAAACAAGGGCCTCCATCATGTTCAATGTGGAAAATCATGTACGATAGGCTATTTACTTCATCAAAAATGAAAAAATGTGAAAAAGTTAAATTTCACGACAATCCCCAAAACGAGGACTCAGGGGAACTCAGATCAATTTTATATTATTCACTTGACATTGGTCTTGAATAACCTGTAATAAATTTAGGGTCATTGCACCCCTGACAGTGCATCAATTGGACATCAAAATCATGATATATATATAATACAAGAATATCTAAAATAATAATATTATTATTATTATTAATCTTTGGTGTTCATGAATCCAAGTCAAAAAACCAAGACATAAAATTCACAAACTAGTATATAATGATCTATCTCAATGAGAGGAATGTGTGTCCATAGACGAGACATCAATTGGATTCCCAGTTTAACTATTACAGGAGTTTGAAATCCCCTCCACCCTACCTGGAATGTTCCAGCTGGTCCGACCTACTTCGGTTTTCCAAACCACACTAGATTGTGCATGTCGTGTGCCTGTCGACTCTCAAACACTAGGCCACCTTGCCACTTGGATACTGCTACTACACGTCGTGCCACCGTGCTGGCCCCTAAGCCTCCTCACATTATCCATCCTCTGATCTTTCCTACAGGAACCTATCATGCCACCGCCTGACCTGCACAACCTCACTGGACATGCCCTGCATCCAGTGTTTTTAGGCCACTAGAAACACTCTAGTGGTCGGAAAATTATTCTGAAACCAAATTAAGAAATATCTGGGTGAGATCATCATAAAATCAAATTCTGCTGAAAGATACATTGATGATTCAATCAAAAATGTTACAAAATCAGGGTGATCATCACTTAAAACTCAACCCACCAACCAAGAGGAAAAACTAGTAAGCATAATGGTCGAGTGGGCACATTGAAGCTGGTGTTGCTTGTTCAAGGAGAATCCACTATCAAAATCTGAGACTAATGGAACTTTTTGTTTAAAATTTGTATGTGTTTTTCATCTACACAGAGGGAAATGTATGGGGATACTCCATTCTCATGAATAGAATAATGGAGAAGGGGGATACTATTATTAATTATTTTATGGAATCAAATATTCACATAACACCCCACATCCAACACACCTCAAAATAGACACCTGATGGTGAAATATTTTATGTCGTGCTTAAGGTAAAAAAGACATTCTAAACTCAGCCGTATTATCAGAAATTCTATTAGTGAAACTATTCAAATGTTTTTCATTATGATGTTTAAAAATAAATAACTTAATTTATTTACTATAATTCCCTCTATAACTTTTTCCACACAAGTCCTGCGCCCATAAATGTTATACCCCACGAAGGGTAAACTACATGCATCAAACTCAATTGTGGCCTCCATTTTTAGATCCGAGTATAATTTAAATGATAAAATGTCTACTTCTCATGAATATTTTAAAAATAATTAATATTTTTATTAAATTTATTCTGGGCACAATAGGCCATGTAATTGTGTGAAATCTCAACACCTAACTCTTGAAATATATTGGGAATTATTCTATAGTCTTGAAAAGAAAAACCTCAGTCTCTAGACCTTTTGTAGGATAATGAGATTCAACCTAAAAATGAAAAAGTAATGACACATGAGATAGAAATAGGACTCTCAAAAAGGTATCCCACTCTAATAATTTCACAAACACCATTACAAAGCCACAATGGGTTCCCGTGAGGTCAACATGCACACACTCCAGGGAACCACAACTGCATAAAAACACAATTTCGGCTCATCTCAGGATTACATCATGTAACTAGCCACTTGTCTCATCAGGTGAGATAGGTTGGAAATACCAAGAAGATAGTCTCATACATTCATAGGGTATAGTGGTACACCACCTCACTAACTTGGTGCAAAGACCATAAAACCTACTACAAACACACAAGTCAAAGGGGATCATCCACTGCACCTTGATACTATCTACTTTGGGTGGAACTAACTCGTCCACATGGTTTTCATTGCATTTAAAGAATTTGTATTAGTTGGGAAACCATCCCTCATTCTTGTGAGTGTGATGCCACATCAAGCCATTCCACAACTTCCTCAAGAGACACGCGTACCCAGATGATGCTGGAAACATAGGGTTATAAATGAAAAAATAGGTTTTCTCAACACACACTAGGTCATGCCAACCCATAGCACAAACTCCAACACACAAACCCTTCCCTGAGCCCACATGTCAAAGGGACTCATCCACCGCACCTCGATACTATTCTCTTCATGTGGCACTAACTCACCCCCATGGTTTTATTCACATCACTGAAATGCGTCTCTGTGAGGGAACGATACCTCTTCCTTATTCATTCAATGATATGATGAACAACATCATCACACGGCCTTACCAATTCCCTGAACAAAACTAAAACAATAAGCAGAATAGAAAACGTACCAACTAATAGTGAATATGAAAACTCTTGTGAATAGTATAAAGGACATGTGGAGTAACTCTATCCATCCATGGAGCCTCTGTGTTAAAGGCCTCTATATCCATTAGTTTTCCTCACACATATCATCAAGATCCATAAGTATATCATGGACCATATATGGTTGGTGGGGGTGGAATAATATACCAAATACCACCTCTTGCTGCCAAATTTACCCCTCTAGTAGGATTTTCACCTTCAAGAACACTATTCTGGAAACAATTCCTCTGCCAAGGCAGTTCGTTCACCAACTCCCTCTCAGCTGCATTGTGTGTTGATAAATCTCTAACATGATTTTCTGGACCATCACAATCCTAAAACAGCCTATCCATCAGCTGAAAAAAACATCTTCAGAGCCATGAGCCTCGGATCCTCTGTCTTGGGGTCACCTCCAGAAATGTCGCACAGACCTGGACACTTGAGCTATCCATTGGCTACCATCTACCAAACCAACTACTAGGTTCTCATCTCACATGTGCCTCACACTAACGGTAGGAGTATTCTCAACTCAAAATCTCTCTACCACTATGTCTCACTCCAACATTCTAGAATAGGTGGGAATTCAAAGCAGTCACACTGATTCCCTGATCTCCCAACATAGGACTTTGTTGAAGGACCTCTCTTGGAAGAATGGATCTCAAACCATATCCACGTAGTAACAAAACAGGTATGTAAACCATGTCAATTACTCCACCACATTACTTATCCCCTACCAATGCTACAGAAGCTCTTGGATATGAACCACCTTCAGTGTGAATGGATAAAACACCTCCTTGAAGTGTTTCTAAAACACTTCCCATGAGACTGTCCCCTCGTCAGCAGTCTGCATCACAAGACTCCTCTAGCGCGCTTTTGTACCATGAATATTGATCACCTCTAGCACCACCATCTGATCAGGTGGTGTACTTTTAAAATGAAAAACACATTGGAATTCTTCAATATGGTCTTCACATTCCTATCTTTCTTGGTCACAATGAATCCTCAGAGGTCTCTACCTTTGTAAATCATACAGTACACTCAGCTTGCATGAATACTCATCATACAGTATCTTTTCAAGTTGTATCTTAACAGGGGGTTGTTCAACTGGCATACAACCTAGATGTCCCAACTCAAAACCGATTCCCTTTTCTAAATCCTCTATGTGGGTCGAATTTTCACCACTATCTTTCTATGGAACCCTAGTAGACTACCATATTAAAGGCATCCTAAAATTACATCAAGACACATAAAAGTAAAAGTATATATCTAAGGAGATGACTTAAGAAGAAAAATAAAAATACAAAACCCCTCCAATATGATATATATCCCATTTTTTGCCCAGGGAACAGAGTCTTAATGTCATGAGTCGAATGGAAAGTTATCGGAGTCATGGTGAATAGATACATTAGCTTCCCACCAACACTGGACTCCATTGCCTGAAATCTATACTTGAAACACTCTAACACAGTCTCTATGAAACCCAAACCAATCTCACGATTGAGGTCCCAATGTGGATCCTGCATTGATACTAGTCGGACAGGACCTAGCCCAACGAGGATCATTCCATGACCCCCAAGCCTAGTACTATATTCTAGGGTCTGGTGGCATGCACTGAGAATGTTATCTCAGTGAAGGAGACCATATCCTATGTTACATATATTCCCAAAACCACATACACGTTAATTTAATAGTATTGAGATATATATAAAAACTGAACACAAATTAAATAATACATCTATCACAAAATAGAGTATAGTAGTTTTACAAAATGGAAAATTCAAGGCCCGCCAAAAAAACTAGAAAAGCATCCAACCAACTCAAATGGAGGGAATCAATACCAGAAGAACCCATCAGAAATATCCTCATCCAAGATCTAGTAAACACCCAGGTCGGTCTAGCTCACAAATCTCCACCTACATCGGGACCTCCTAGAACTCATTAAAAAGGCATGTGGTCTTCACAATACAAAACACATTTGTGGGAAAATCACATGTAGGGGTGAGTATAAAGACAGTAATTATGTTCCCAAAAAATCAAAAGTTAAAATAAGTAACTAAAATACTATAGTCTTATCATTCTAGCATTAGGAAACCCAAATGAGAGAGAAACTCTATCTGAAGACCATCCTCAGCTTAACATGAATAGTTAGCTCAACCATGTAGTGGGTCAACTGAGATGTATCAACACCACAAGGAAACCCAGAAATCACCAACAATGAACACCATATATTCCCATCTTAGGAATCGAGCATCATGAGGTTCTGACCCCAAAACCAACGACATGTTCCAACTTGAGGCACAATTTTAATCCATCGAAAGCATACTACAAGATCCGAGTCATCCCAGATGACATTCTTTTGAGAGTTGAAACTCTATCAGTAAAATGAAATATCATCACAACCCGACCCAATGGCATGGTGTCTATCCATGAGGAAAATAATGATGTATTTTTCCAGGAAAGATGTCACCATGTGACTAAGAAAACTCCAACTCCTCAGTTAGTGGATCAAACCTAGGGTCTACAAGGGGATAAGAAACCATATCTCAAAACCCAGATCAATGAAATAGGTATACTGAAACAACACTAATCTACTACAAATCACTTAGTAGATGATCAAAACATGTGTAGGGTTGGACACACCAATTCTAAGAACTGTACTGATGAAAATGTCATGATTTATTGTAGAAGAAACAAATATCAATATGAAGATAGGAAGTCTGTGATCAGGGATCACTAGGGGATCTGTACCCTACTAGAAAATCATGGGTAGTGGATCAGAAGTCGAGTAAATATTGGCCATGCTGACACAAAAAACCCAATAGGGAAACAGGAAGGGACATACGGATCAAGCTGGGCCTCTAAGGGTGATACATGATCCAAATCCGCTGAGTGCACTAAAAAAGCCAATTAAGACAACTCTCTAGAGAATTAGGGAATCCAAAACTACATATACTCAGAGCATCCATAGATGGTTCATATTCCAATGAAGAGAATGTGATACCAAAAATCCTCGTAGCTTGGGGAACAGGGGACACACTCAAATGAACTGATCAAAACATCATAAATAGGGACTACTGGGACCCACTAAACCATGCTGGTGAAGGCATCGATGAATCAAGATACCCACACAAAATCAACTATATAACACATCTACAAGGTCCAAACTATGTCCACCATCTGGTATTATGTACAAAAACCCAGTGGAAATGATTTTTACATGCCCAAAACAAACAACTGGAGGAAAAGACACATTTCACTACAAACACCTAGATCGGGACTTGGGTGACCATCACCACAATTCTGGTTTAAAAACATGAAATTAGTCTTGAATCCTATGTATTAATTTTAGGGTCACAATTCCACTGAAGGAGCTTAAATTGGACATTGGGCAAGGAAGATACGTATGATACAAGAATCCATAAATAATAATAATAAATGTAATTATTATTAATAATGTTTTTATTATTATTAAACATAAATGTTTCTGAAACTGATCCACTAAATATCATCATAAAATTCAACAACTGGTAAAAAAGATCTATCTAAATGATGGGAACACATGGCCAAATACAACTTGTCAATCGGATGGTCGATTTGACTGTAACAAGGATTTTAAATTATTTTGTCCTGAACTAGCCTATTTCTCACGGACCTTCCATGTTGGTCCGCTGCTCCACGGCCCATGCACCCTATGTACCCACTGGATCCTGACCACAATGTTTTCCATGTCATGTCTTCCCTCCACCTCTGATACAAGTGGAAACGACACCATGTCAAACCCCTGTGTTGCTTCGCTAAAATCATCCTCTACATAGCCTCATTGGAACCTGCCATGCCACTGCATGTCTGGTGCCACCTCGCCAGTCCGACCATGCTTCCACCTTCCGCATACCACTAGAAACACAATGGTGGTCAGAATATTATTCTGAGACTGGATCTAGAAACAATGGGATGTAATGTTCACAAACATATCCAATACTCAATGATTTTTTTCTTAGTAAAAATAGCAATTAAAAATCATGGATATCATGACTTAATGCTAAAAGAACCTAAATTGAGGAGAAACACCAACACTTCAAGGCCAAATAAATGCTTAAAAACATCTACATCATGATTTGGGAGTGTCCTCCAGCATGATCTAAGATAGACGACACTTATTTTTGTCGATTCAGCCATGTCATTTGTCTCCAATGAGGGAGAGGGGTGGGAATTCTACTCTAGCATGTGCCACAAATTGGGGATGTGGGATAAAAAATATTTTTTTTATTTTTAATAAAAAATATATAACTTAACAACCCACTTCCAACAAACCATTGATCAGACACCCAACACTGACATATTTTATGTCGTACCTAAGGTAAACACACCATTCTGAACTCAACCACATTCTCAAAAATTCAATCTGAGAATCCATTAAAAATTTATTTGATACGATGTCTAAAAATAAATAAAATTTTCTATTTATGAAAACTTTCTTGATAACTTTTTCCATTGAAATCCTTTTCCAAGAAATGTTATACACTAAATAGGGTAAAAGGAATACTACAGAATTAACCGTATAATCATATTTCTGATCTGATCTCCATTTAAGAGATATCAGATTTCATACATGTGCATAGAATAAAAATAATTAATATTTTTTTAATAATTATTACAAGAACATCAGGCCATGAAAACTCAAACTATCTAAGCACCTAACTTTGGGATTATATGCAGAAATAATCCAATGTCTTACATGAAAAAACACAAGTCTCAATATATGTTATTTAAAACTAGTTACAATCTTAGATAAACCATCAATAATACAAATAAAAACACAAAAATCTTCATTTTTCAAGGCCATTCTTAGGAGTAACCAAAGAACCAACTGTCTAGACCATTGTGGGAGCCACAAACAAACAAAACCCAAAAATATCATTGTCGAAAAAGTATAAATATTAGATCCAAATGCATCACTTTGGGTTTTTTCTATATAACCATTACTTTCAAACATTAACCAACTAAATGTCGATGTGTTTCTCATTCATCTACATTATCCATGAGTACATGAGAAAATTATCCTAAATAAAAACCACAAAATATCCAATTAATTTTGAAATAACATATTCATAAATGCCAAAAATATTTTCAATGCATTAATCAAACAAAACCACATCACTAGATACTGATATAGAATATATTTAATCATAAATTCAGAATACAACACATAAAAAAGACTAAAATATAAGCTTGTGGGTACCCACCCTCAGATCTATGATAAAATACAACTAGTATCCTCTCAACTAGTTAAACAATTCAATAATACATTGATGAATATACCAATGTTTTCAATAATATAATTCATCTTTTGTTAATAGAAACACAACTCCAATGAGTTGTACACCTTGTTGGGTAATAGAACCAGGGATCCAATTGGGATTTAATGGATAAATGAATCCCTTTCACTATAATTCCTCTAATTGATCCATATTCTCATAAATTTCCATCATCAAAATTTGATTGGGAGGAATTTAAATCAGTTGATATCCTAGTAAAATCATTATAGTTAAGTCAAAATATCTTATGGGTGAAAATCATAATAGGTTATTGTGGTAAAAGTATTGGAAATAATCCTCTAGTGGTAGAAGCAAGTATCTGGGAGAATGACTATCATACATCATCACAACGAAAACCCGGGTATGTGGATATGATTCATCTGATGATGCCATGATGAACAATTATCTTCATGTCAATTTCCTTGATGTAGGAATCTCATTACAATTTTGGAATCGGGTATTCAAATGTTGTCTTGGAATAATTCTTCTATCAAAAAATAGTTTACCACTCTTGATTATAATAACATTTTTGTATTTGTGTAAACTATGATACTTGTTATAATATTTAATTCCATAAAAATTTATAGGGTAATTTTATTCCATGTTTTTTATTGTCACATTTTTTATGTGTTTTACTATATTATCATGTTGATTGGTATTCTTTCCCAATATGAGGTACCTTTTTTTGTTGGTTTCTAATACAATGAGGTTATTATTAATACGTGAGATAAGAGGACTATCATGTGATGATTATCCCCTAGAGGGAGAGTGCACCTCAAATTAGACAATGATGATGACAGACCAGAGAACAATGTATGGGAATGGTTGTCTATGGGCCCCACCCAATGAAATATGTTTGAGGAAGGACAGTATGATGCCAAATCTTGTGATAGTATGATGTGGGAATAATGTTCTATGGGACTTGACGTAGGTATATATGGGCTACGATAGTTTAGAGGCATAACCCTGGATATATCCATGATAAAAAAACTAGGGTGTCAAGTCTGACTTGTTTATTTTTACACATTAATTTTTGTCTTGTAATATATATATATATATATAACAATGTGTTTCTTACATACATATTACATCTAAATATATGAATATTATTTTAATAAAAAATGATCCATTCCAAAATCATTTAGGTATAGAATCATTGGAAACATGGAAACATAAATAACTTCTTCCAAAATTATCTACATCATCTCCCACTTTTATTTATAAATATCACCATTTTTAGAAATGTTATACATAATACATTTATTAATAACATAAGAAATAAAACCTAATAAATAGTGAGCTCAGATTATTTGTAAAATTAAACAGGGGAGATGTCAAAGATAATATAAGGATAAAATGTGAAAAAGTTAATGAGAACAAGATATTGAAATTGGATAATCATACATTTTATTTCATAGATCATAATATGGTTTTTTATCATAAATATTGGAAATTATTAGTATATGAATCATAAATGAATCAATGAACATGAAATTTATTTATTAAAATAGTCATAGGATATTGAATTGATCTATATGTTTAATAATAGAAACTAATTTTTATAGTAGTAAAGGAAAATTTAGAAGGCTATCTGGGAGGAATTGGTTTACTCTCCAAACAATCATTGCAATCATGGATAAATCACCAAAAAATCATAGTAAACATATTCTCTTACTGAACTAGTATCACTCTTCATTCTTGTCCTATTTATATCATGAGATATATATAATTACCAAATACATTGTAGGGGGTGTGGGACTCACCGATCACTTAATTAATATCATCAATTTTTTTACTACAAGATCATAAAAAATTCTCCATATTAAAACACATGAACTAAAATGGGATTCATAAGAATTTCATTATAGAAATACCATGGAAATGAAATTGGTTTCATAAAAATTTCATCATTTTTTTCATATCATAAACCATGGAAATGAAGTAGGTTGTATTAAAAAATTTCTAGAATAAGAAATAAGAATTCAAATATTGAAAAAGCATTGTATCATTTGATCATAAATAAATTGAATTATAATTGAAATCTTGTGCTGTTATTTTTGATGAATAGATGTACTAATGAATGATTGCTCTAAATTTTCATAGGAAAATAACGATTCCACTTTGAATTCAGGTATAAAAATAGTCTCCACATTTATAATTGAAATTTCTAACACCTTATAATTATAATATTAAACTTTGATTGATGGCATATATGAAAAGCATCATCATGCATAAACAGAACACAAAATATTATTATTTAAATATGAAAATTATAACAAAGTCATTCAATTAGTGGGCATGAATATTGTTAACGTCATTATGATATATATATATATATATATATATATTAAGAAACAAGTCAATACAGAAAAATTGATAAATATCTAGAAAATAAGTACTCAATTTTTTATAGTTTTATTTTCGGCCTAAGAAATGTGTTGCATTCCAAAAAAAATTATTTTTATTTTTTTTTGTTAGAAAATATTATAAAAAAATTAATGAATTTATATAAATTGTTTTTTAAGAAAATAATAATTTTTTTAATAAATATAAGAAAATTATCTTATGGTGAAATTATTATTCTTTTTTGAAAATATTGATTACCCTTTTAATATTAAAAAATACTTATTTTTATTAGAATTTGTATTTTTTTAACAATTTAAAAAGAAAATAATTATTTTTTAAAATTTAAATTTAATATTATATAAATTATATTTTTAATTATCCAATTAAATTTTTTTATTTAATTTTTTTACCTAATTTTTTTATATTTTTTTAAAAAGATGTATTTATTATAAAATAATATACTTTTCTAAAATGAACATCTCATTATTTTTTTGAAAAAAGAATTTGAAACTAATTTCATCAAATTATATTGATTGAATATTATAAAATGGATTTCCCTTTTTTTGATCATGTGGATCTAATTTGGTATGTAGTTCCCTATCATTTATAGGAATTATATATATTATCCCTCATAAAATTTATCCCCTTTCTAAAGGATAAATTTGGTTTATATGGGTAAATAATAAGTAATATTGCTACATTTTTTCATTATAATTCATATAGGATGAATTTAATTCATTAAATATCACATTAGACTCATGATTTACATATTTTATGGTAAATTTTCTATGAAAATGACCCTTATAATATTTAATGAAAATAAAGTAATCATTTATAGCTCTCTATGTTTTAAATTTATATTATGTATCCTATAATAAAAAATCAAGATATTAATGAAAATAAATGGCAGTTTTAATATTAATAAAATTATATTAACGATGGAAATTAATTTATAATTTTAATAAATTATAAAGTTATCTTAATTTCTTTTCCAATTCAAATATCGTTTTTTTAATTAACAGTGTAATAAAATAAATTATTTTAGTAATATTAAAAGTTATATAATTTAAATGGATTATGATATACCTTGAATTTTATAGATACATATGACATCTTATGGATTTTTACATCATTATATTCTATTCACCTTTTCATTTATGTGTATTAATTAAAATTTAATGAATCTTTTTAAAAACCAAATTATTGATATTTTATAACAAATAAAAAAATTTATAATGTAGAAAACACATAAAAATATTTCATTCATAAATAATAATGTGTTATTGTTTTAAAAATCATATGTGATCCATTTATGTGTTGATTTTATAATATTATGATATTGTTAACACATAATGTGAAGAAAATTTTTATATGCCCTTAATTGTTAAAAGGTTTAATGGTGGATCAATATAATTAATATGGGGGAAAACATACCCAAATCATGTGAAATTTTTTTATGAACTATATAGACTTATTCTCATATAAAGAGGAAGTGATATAACCAGATGAGAAAAATTTTGTTTTGATTTTTTACAACTCAGTAACTCTTATATAATATTTCCATTGCTAAAATAAAAAAACTGGATCATAAAATACCATTATTTATTAATTAATCATTATCTTACAGGTCACAGATGTATTATGTTCACTATTATAAAGAAACTAGCTGTAGAACATTATCATATGTCTCAATGATGGGAAATTCAAAGGAAATCTTTTACCTCACACTTATTTTTGATTGAAATTTTCTTACAAATTTGTATGGTGGTTTTAATATTTTATATTAAATTAAAAAATATACATATTAATTTTTATAATATCATATATTATACTTTTTAAAATTCTTATCACCTGTTCATTAATAAAATTTTATTATTTTTAGGGGTTTTGGTGTCAACTACATTGTTTTCATATTCATGTTTGGTCATGGAATTTCCAATTCATGGGAATATTATATTGTTAAAAAATATCTAAAACAATAATGGAATAATTATAATATTAATATATCATTTATAATATTAATACCAATAATGATATTTTGTTTTGAAAAATGAAGTATGCTGTGATCATAGAGATGGTAAGTCTTATGTACGAATGGGTATCAATTATATTTTGAAATTATCATTTACTAAAGGATGTAATAAATATTATATCATTACATAAATATTATAATAGAATATATAATTTATTAAATAATAAATAAATATTTACCATCCATGTGTTGTGGGGATGAAAATAGAGTCACATCGCTTCGGGAATGTGGTAGTCGACAAATACATGAACGATGTTATCATATAGTAGTATGAAAAAGAAAATTTTAGATTGTTTTTTAATATTGATATATATGATTTTGATATCATTATAATTTTCAATATATCACATATATTCATAAACATTTTCCTTTTCACTTTCCATTTAATGCGTTTGTGAAATTTGAAACATATCGCTTCATGAGCGAGTAGTACATTTTACACACGGGTGACATTATCATATTCTATAAAGAATTTAATCAAAAAAGTAAAATATGATATAATCAATTTTGAAAGAAAAATTATTTTATTTATAACATATATAAAATTTATGTCCATCATAATACAAATCAATGATGGGTGGTTATAGATAAACGAATGGCATCGGTTCGGGAGGCGGTAGTTGGATGTTCTCATGATAGATGATTTCATAACAAATTTTACGGATATGGGAAATTTGTTGGGTAAATAAATTAATATGAAACTCTCTATTTTTATTTTATATAACTATTTTATAAAATTAACACTATATGAAAAAAAAATTGTTGGAGTATGAAATAAAATAAAAACACTTGCTGAAGATTGTTGCCTCTTCATCGGGTAACCTTCTTATGTTTGAACCAAAATCCTTACTAAAATGGATTTATTATAAAAATAAGGATCTATTATATGATTAGATAATTTAAAAAAATTTATGGTTTAGTAATTTTCAACACCAAATAGTGTAATTCTATTTTGAAGATAAGAGGGTGGGTGAACTTTTATAATTGAAGTAAGTGGCACACTTGTAATTTTTGAAATTAAAAATGTGAACCCTTTTTTTCACCGTCCAAAAAAGGATAAAATTATGTATTAAAGGTAAATAGGCATTAATATGCAAAACTATGAATATATAATATATTTTAAATATGTTATTAGTCTATTTTAATCATTATATGTTTCATTCTAACCCCCAATAAATCCATTTTTACATTAATCACGATAAATATTTTTTACTATTTCACAATTTATTTAGGTAAATTATTGAGATGAAATTATTATAAAATTAAAATGGTTATGTTAAAATGAAAATTAAATCAATTATAATATTATAAAATTCATAGAATTGGAATAATTAAATTTTTAATTAATCCTGCAAATGCAACGAGAAAATTGGTTTTCAGGAGAAAAATGATGAAATATTTAAAAAGTTTTTATATAAAAATTCATAATGAAAATTATTCCAATGACGAAAATTTGGTTAATTATAATATAATTGGAATAATTTTACTTTATAAACTATTTATAATATAATTTATTTTTATAAATATTTTAAATGAAACGGTTGTTTTCAATTAAAAATCCAAAATTTGTCACTACTCGTAAAAAATGAAAATTTTCTGTAAAATATATATAATTAACACTAGGATAATAATGATAGCATGATTTAAAAAATGACTCCAATTTAAAAAAAATAAAAATTTGAAAATTTTAATTTAATATTATGCGTGCAAAGCGTGACCAAAGCGTGTTATAGAAATGAAATGATTATTTGAAAACATTATTTTTCTTTGAAATGATACATATCATATATAAAACTAAAAAAAATCAATAATTGTTATTTGTATTTTCAATAAAATTCATCATAATGTTTATATCATAATGGTATACTATATTGGGGTTTATTTCGACTCAGAGATATGTGTTTTATATGATATCAAAGTGATTAAATTTATTTTAAAAAATATTTCCCAATGTTATGGGTGATATATTTTATCCTATGTTTGGTGTTCTTTTTTTTACATGATATTGAAAAAAATATTATTCTTTTTAATTATCTTGGTTATACTAATTTTTTGTGCTAATTGCGGAATACCACAAACTACTAACACACCCCAAATATAATGATTTATTATTTCGTTAGTGAGATTAAGAAGAACCATCAAAGGGTACTATTCATCAAAGAATTCTCATCATATTATGATATTTTATAATGTTATTTTATTATTGAGAAAGAATTATAATTTTTTTATGGACTCAAAGCCAATAAGTAGAATAAAATACAGGGAGAGAATGAAAATTTAATGGGAAGATGGGAAATAAGGATTTCCCCACATATAATAATCGTGGCATGAAAACTCGTGGTGATTTTTTGAAATGAATGGTTGTTATTAATTGTTTTTGATATAAATTACACTATAAATGTGATTTCAAGAGAGATAAAAAATATTTCAAAGTAAAATGATTAAACTGTAATAAGATGGGTCATTACTCAAACTAACACCATAGTCATTATGAAAGTATAACCTAAAAGAGGAAAAGGGATGTAGGTAGATATTTTGATTTTTTGGAAAAAAAATTGATGTTTTTGAACAATGTTTTATATTTGTTGAAAACTGAATTTTTTGGTAAAATAATGTTTTTTTATTTGGGATCAGACCAATTACATTGGTATCTGTTTTTGAAAAAAAGATGAATGTTTCATAATTTTTAACCCCAAGCATAAATGGTGATAAAAGTGTTTATCTAGGAGAAAGTTTTTTTTCAATAATAGGCATTTAAACAATGGTTTTAATACATAGAAGTATAAGAAACAGATAATTTATGGATGATCAATGCTAAGAGTTCTTTAATAATGATCATCGGACTCTGGTCCATCAATGTGAAGAAACGTGTGACGTCAAAGAGAATGGGTTTTAGTTAGACCGATAAATCATTTATATATATATATATATCAAATATAACCATAGTTACGAATTTTTTATTGTTAGAAGAATTAATTTTTCATAATTATAAAAAGAAACAAGTTTCTTTGTTAGAGAGTTAGAATGTTACTAATGTTTATGACTGATAAAACTGATGTCAAGAGTCCAAAGGTTATCAAACATTATATCCTAAATTTAAATGAAGACTCTCCAATCATGTTGCTCTAATTAATCATGAACACTATCGTGATAAAAGGATTGATGACATTGATGAATCATAATGACAGTATAAAATCCACATATCAAGAGAAAGTTTTCATTAGATATAGATATACTAGGAAAAAAATTATTCAGATGTATGAATGAGTTATAGCTGATAATGTTTAGTGTTTTCCTAATTTATAGTGTAATGTTTCCATATTAATGAAAATTACTTCATAATTATAATTTCATAAATATGAAGATTCCATCAAAATGTAGTTGATAATGTTCTATCATACTATCTCTGAGATGGAAATATAATCAGACAGATTCTATATAATTAATTCAGAATGTAATGACCTTAGGATGGAAGATGGATCATAATGACTACTTAAAGAATGTAATATCGTAATTTGAGGAAGAATAATTCTAGATCATAGTGATAAGAGGAATAATGTCAGATCATAACGAATAGAGGAAACAATTCTTAACAAAATTAGAAGATAAAAAAATTTAGATCATAAATCATTGGGAAAGATAGTCATACCATATTTATAATGTGGTTGTTGAATGGACTAAAGACGAGGAAGTGAATTAATGTGAATAAATGTTAGTATATTCATTAAAACCTATTTCAGATAAATATTGAGAAGGTTTTTAGAATACAATGTTGATGTTTAAATGTGAGTTTTCTTCAGAGATAAGAAATTTATGTATGAACTAATTTTTTTTTACTTTCCACATTTTTCTTTTATTATTTTTATATAAATATATGAACATTAAATTCATTATTTTTATATATTTTTTGTATTGAAATGGTAGAGTGCTACAAAATTCTTATAATGTTTTTCCCTTGAATATGATCTCAGATGAAATTTAAACATATAAATGGTTTGATACGAAAATTGAGAATATCAAATGATTAAGATCATACAGATTAATTCAGAAGAGTTTTAGAAGTGAATAATGAGAAGATGAGAATTATATTGAATATATCAGACTGAGTTAATCAGATTGTGTTTATCAGATTGAAGGCTAATATACTCATGGACATTGGACGGATGAATTGTTTCGGGAACATTGAACAACATTTTCATAATTATTAAGATTAATTTATTATATGAAAAATATCTAAATATATAGGTTTTTGTATAATCAATCCTATTAGGAGATAAAAAGATTCAAATGGCAGTTGGAACATGTTGTATTCAATTCTTCTTAATAGTGAATTTCCATTAACCTTTGGGAGTTGTTATGGTAAAGTTGTAGATTGTTAATTGAGGCCGAACCTTTTAAATCTTCTGTCCTCTTCATGCATTCAAAAATTTTCATGAAAAAGTATTTATTAAAATATTATAAGGAAATGAATATTAATAATTTATAGGGGATATATGTATAAAATTCTTGAAACTCATAAAAGGATAATAGGTTATTCAACACCCCCCCCCCCATTCATAGTTGTTATTCGACACTTAATAACTTTAATTAGTATTAGTGGGATGGTTATATTAGTGAATCATTATCATGGATTATATCAATTGTTTCAATTGTATAGTAATTCCTACATTTGATGAAAAAAATATTATTAATGGAAGAATAGGATGTTTCTATCTCTTATCTCTTGGTCTGGAAGTTGTTGATGCCTCTAGAATTTATCTTCCACATATTATTATGGATTCTATAATGGATTTTCTTGATAAGAGAAATATCAATGTTGATGGAAAGGATATACATTCCATCCATATGTCATTATAAAAAAATTACATGAAGGTGATGGGTCTCAAAACAGCAAAGATTATGTGGGGGAATAAGGAAAGGATTTTCTAAGGGAATAATAATTTGATGTAAGAAAAGATAAAAATACAGGGTTCCTTTTATGGATACATCTTAATGAGAGATGAAGAAAAAATTAATGAATAATTCACAAATTAAATGAAATTGTTTTCAAAATAAATGGAATTTATAGATTTCATAGAAGATTGTACAATTTTGATTATATTTAAGAGAAAATTTATTGATAGTTTTTATTCTAAACATTATTCATTATATGATAAAGTTGATTAATCATTTCATGAGTATTATAACATTCAAATTCCTTATGAAATAATAAAAACTAAAATATTCAAATAGAATATGAATGATTATATGGTTTTTGAAACCTTGTGAAAAATAAAAAAATGATAAAAAATATTTTGGTCCTTTTGTTTTTGAAGATAAAGAGTATGATGTGTTGAATAAAAAAAATTTCTCTTTTATCTAAGAATTATCAAGGTGTAATATGAATGTATGGTGGTAAAATACATCTCAAATATTTTGAGTGTGGAAAATCAAATAGCTTTCATTGAATTTTTCCTTGAATAATGGTTTGGAATATCGGTATGATTTTGATGAAAATAATTGAAAGATGAATTGGAATAAATGTGATAATGAATCGATGTCTTCAATTAAATATAATAATTTGATCATTGGGAACAAGAGAAGTATGTTTTCAAATAAAGATGAATAATAATCCACTAAAATATATATTTAGAATATGACTATTCAGAAAAGGTTAGAACATTTGTTGAAAAAAATATTAAAACTGAATACTCCTCGAATAGTGATGAAGAAGGAGGTGAATAATCTAACATAGTGTATCAACTCGAAGCAAAACAACTTGAATGTCTTGGAAAAAAATTATCTTAAGAAATATTTCAAAATGATAAATAATGATATTTGAAAAGATATTGATTGTGAATAATATGTTATCATAAAATAATAAGAATACTACCAAGAGATCGTATGCTACAAAATAAAAATTGATGAATTGGGAATGATGAACGATGATCTTAGTAATAATATGGAAGATAAGGGAGGATAATATAATAATATTCAATCAAAACAACATGAGTCTAAATATAATTTGAGGAAGATGAATTAAAACTTCAGCAAATAACTATATGTAAAACCTCTGACATTAAATGTTGTTGAGAAATAATCAAATCAAGATTCAGGTGAAATTTTCACCCTTAAAAAATATTGTTTCATTCAATTATTCTAACATTCCAATTGATAATAAATGTTATTTGAATGTTTAAATTTAGAAGGGTTATGAAAAAAATATCAAATATATAAAATTTGAAAACATCATCAGTGAGGTAGATGGTTCATATCCTATACAAGTTAGGGGAAAATTAATTTATCAACCTCAATGATGTTTCTATAGGGAATGATCATTCTTGAGTAGAAAATAATTATTCTATGGATATTTTATAGTTTTGTTGAATATATTTCTATAAATATTATATTTTTTGTATTAATTTATCCTTTCTAAGAATATGGATTTAAAAAATAGAATTAATTGGAGGAAGAATTATGGATTACTTTCCTAACCCATTTGATGTTATAAAATATAAAAAACAATATGTTATAAAATTTCCAAAAAATAAACATATTTAATATATAGAAGATGTTTTTGGAAGATGTGATCATGCTGGTAATCAAGATGAAAGATGTATGGACCTCCTTCCACAATATGTTTCATATGGTATAAATGAAAATTATTATGGAAATAAGAATGTCTAGGAAATATTTTTTTTGTTGAGACAACATTGAAAACATATAAAAGAATAAACTGAGGATACATGATAGTGGTTCTTATTTAAATATGATAAGTGATATAAAAATATTGAATCATGTTGAAATTAGTGAAGGAGGATCATTAACCTTTGGTAGTGATTTTTCTCTAAAAATAATAGAAACCAAACCCACTTAGAATAAAATATAAAAGATTAAATTAATGGAATTTTTATTTGTTATTGGGATAAAACAAAAACTACACAGTGTAAGCATCATTTTTAATGATGTAATGGAAGATATTTTCAAAAAATATTATTGTACATTCATTTTTAAGAAATAAGGAAAAGATATCCCAAAATGAGAAGAAACATGTGGTAATTTATATAATCACGGAGTGTTTAATTACTCATGTTAAATGAGTAATGATGATGAAAATTATTGGGGCACCAAATACATATGTACCATGGAAATAAAAACAAGAAAAACATTCTAATGTTTATGTTTCCAGTTATTTTCCAAAATTCAAAAGAAGGCATAATGTTGTCTGTGTTATATTTCAAAAAAGAATGATAACTACCAAATGTTATAAAATATTTTAGATTCAATTTATCCTACCTATTGAACATATTCATTACGATTTCTATAGGAAAATGAGACATCAATAAATAAAATAATATATAAACATTATCCCTTTTTTTGATGATTTCACTCAGATGAAAAATATCATATTAAATAAATATATATTACTATCTTTGGAAATTTTATAGTTTTTCAAAAAAGATGTTGATAAAGGAATGGTTGATTGTATAATGATGTTGAAAATATATAATGATAAAAAATTCAAAAATTAACACTTTTGAAACTTATTTGAGAAAACATGGCATAAACATCATTATAGTTTTCTGTTTTAAAGATAAAATAATGTAATAGAAGAAAACTAGAAAATATTTTTTTTAATGGGATGAATTATGTTTGTAGGATATAATATTTCGATTTTCTATAAGAGAGAATGTGTTAGTACTCATTTACATGGTCAAAACAGATGTGTGTTTAGATCATAAACCAACATGTATTCATATGAACTATGCAATAGAAAAATTCCTTCACTGAAGTGCTTACAAGTTTTTGGATGTCCAAGTTACCTTCATATCAAAAATATTAATCTATGAATTTTTTATGAGAATGATTCGGAAGGAACATTGAAAGGTTTTCATGTAATGGAATACATTACAAAGGATGTAACAAACTAATATGATGTTTGGTAGAATCATATGATGTGGATGTAATAGAAAATAAGACTTTCATAACAAAAAATTGGTAATAATTATGGGGAGGATGAGTTAGAGACTTCTAATGATAGTGAAGTTGAGTCATAACATCTATAATAAGATACATGAGAATCCTATGCTAGGAAAGGATTATCTAAATGAGAACCTTTGAAATTCAATACCTTACTAAAACACATCAAATCCAAAAAAATTATCGAAAATCAGAATTCTCTAGTTCTATCCAGAATAAATTTTAGAATTGAAAATATGACATCAATTATCAGAATAAAGTGCATTTATATCATCAAATTTAATGAGATTGGAAAATATTCTAGAAACAAAGATCAACATGTTTGTATAGGATAAGCGTAGGTGGAAGAACCATTTAGTTTTCAAATTGATAATGATGAAAAGAGATTATAGATTGAAGAACCCATTTTATGGGTTGGAATATGACCCATGTTCATTTTATTCAAAATATGATATCTTCTAGATAATATTGATTTTTTTAGTGGAAATGATTATAACAATATATATGAGAAATATAGAGACTCTGGAAATATTATTTAAATTTTGTATTTGGATGATATAATTTTTTATCAGGAGGAAGATTAATTTTGGAATGAGTTTACTATAGAAATTAACAATAATTGTGAAATGTCAATTTTGAGAGTATTAACATTCTTCATTAGAATATAAATTCCAAAAAGTGGATTTTATCATCTCGTTAAAAGTATTCCAAGGAATTACTAAGAATTGTGGGATAGAAGAATCCATATAATTTTCTACTTTTATATCATTGAGAAAAAATATGAGTGAACAAGGTTCCAAACATGGTTGAATTATAAAACATTTTGAAAGTATATATGATGTCTACTTTATCATAGATCCTCAAGGTGTAATATAGTTTATGTAGTGACTCATGTGTGTTTAGTACCAAAGATATCAGAATGATTTACATATGACTGTGTAAATGTGGATAATGAGATATATAAAATGAATAATATAGGATGGTTTGTTATATGAAATAAATTTTGTGATGATATTTCATTATTATATTGATGATGATTGGGATAATGATTTTAATGACAGAAAAAAAATCATAGGAGGGATATTTTTATTGGGTAGATGTTTTATATGTTATCATAGTATGGAACAAAGGTCAGTTTCTTTTAGTAAAATAAAATCAGAAGATTTTTTATCTACTCAATTTTGTACTCAGATGATGTCAAGGAAAGATTAGTTAGAGGATTTGATAGTAAAATTTTCTATACCATTAAATATACATTTTTTATCAGAGTTCGGTTTATCACTCTAATATTCTTATCCAACTTCCATGATTAAATAAAATTGATATAGTGATTTACTTTATAAACGATAATTCTTCAAATAGAATTTTTTATCTAGAATATATCTCAATGATGTATGAAATTTCTAATATCTTCACAATAGAAATGTCAAGAAAAGGTTTGTGGAGTGGAGGCTTTGACATCATGTAAAAAATCATCCAATGGTTTCCTAGATCTCATAAGAATTTCCCCCACAGTGTTTTGAATTATATTGACAAAGGGTGATATATGTGAAAAAAAATACTATTCAAGATGTTATTACTAATCATTATTTCTTGAATCTCATGTTCTTGTTTGTAGATAATGGCGGAGTGTAAAAGAAAAGATAGAAAAAAAAGTGATAAAATATAAATTTGAGGGGGAGATTATTAGATCATGCCCCAAAAAAATCAACTCACTTCGATATGGAATTATTTCAAAAACATTACATTATCCAGTAGTGTGTTGTTATGAGACTCTTTTGAGAATGTTGTTTATTGGTAAAAGTCAAAAAATAGGATTTGAATAAAAATTGGAGTTGGGAAAAATCTATAAGTGATAAAAAATTGGTTAATTAGTGTTTTTAATGAATCCAACGAATGAAATTTATGTACCATTGTGATTTTTTCTTAACAATGTTTTTAATTTTATGATATTTAAACCTTTTTTGATAGTATTTTTTTTGTTTATCAGGATCATACTACATCTATCAGTATGACTTTTTGAAATAAATATGAATGTTTTTGAATATTTGAATCCAAACATAATGGGGAGAATTTTTTTTATATTTTAGAATTTAATTTTTACGAACATTGGTTTCCATACATTGGTTATCAGTTTGATGAGTATCAATGGTAGAAGATGTTAAAAAGATGGAGTCTAAGTGTTCTGCAATACTGATCATCAGATTCGGGTCAATTGTTATGAGGAAACATAAGAAAGTGAAGATTTTTTTTCCACATAGGCCTATAAATGAAATATATAGATCATCAGATAAAAATTATTTGGGGTCATAAATTTTTGACTCCTTGAAGATTGAATTTATCTTTATTAAAGAAATAATGAAGTTGCTGAGTTAGAGAGTCAAAATGTTGCAAATTAGGTCGATGAAGACATTTATGCATAGAGTTAGATATTTTTTATTCTTTCTAACATAATGTCAGATAATTATTTTCTAGTATATATTTTCTCATAAATCATGATAACTTTGATGATAAATGAATTTAGAGAAATATTGGAATCTTAGAGATTTTAAGAGTTCCAGAGATGACGAAATATTTATCATAAGACCATGGTGTACAGGGAATTGATGTTTTCAGAATGCTGATTGTGTTATAACTGATGAGGTTTAAATTTATTCAAAGTTAAAAATCATATTTTCTATAGTAATGAAAATTCCTCAATAATGGGAATTCCATCATTAAAAATATTTCATTGAACTGATGTTAAAGAGGTCCCATCTAACATAATCTTAGAACAAAAGTCAATAAAACTGACTCTGAGGAACAATGTCATATCGTATTAAGAATAGGAATAAATTGTTATCATAATAATTAAACAAATTAATTTATATTCCAATGAGAAAAGGAAGAATGTTAGATCATTGATTAAAGTGGAATAAAGTTAGATCTTAATGAAAAGAGTATGAAACTCAATTCATAATGAGTACATGAATTTAGTAACATCACATTGAAGCAGAGAATGTAAATCAGACAAAATCTAATGAAATTAATTGCACTGAAATTCTGGGATTTACATCAAACTAAAGAAAAGATAGTCTATCAAAGAATATTTATTTCTGAGAAGATTGATTTGAGAGAAACATGTAATGGTTTTAAGGATTAAAATTTGATGTTTAAATTTGAGGGTCGTTAAAAGATTAGAAATTTGATTTTCAAGGATTTTTTTAATTTCATTTCTTTTTATGAGTTTCCTCTAAATATATGCATTGTACATTATTAAAATTAAACATTTCATGAGTGTGTAAATTGAATATCACTTTACAATTCTTTTGATGTGGTCTTTCTAGACTAAGATATCAAAAAGATCATGTCACCTAAATGTTTTCATTACCAAACTAAGGAAGATAATACTGATCATTTGAGTAGAGTTTGAGATATTATGATTGAGAACGGGATAATTAAATTGATACTGATAGAATGATTTATTTATATTGAGTTCATTAGACTAAAATACATAAAAAACAGGGTCATTAGGCTCAATAAATTTGTATAGACGATTGAACGCATTCATTATACATTTTTTTGGATTAATTTTTTAAAGAAACTATGATCAATGATGTGAATCTGTATAATTATTCATATCATAAGATAGAAGTTGTATAATGATTGATGAAACAAGTTTTATTCACTTATTCTTAATAGTTAATTTTCATAGACTCATGGGAGTTCTATTACAAAGATATAGGTCCACACACAGAGACCAAACCTTTTAAACCATGGGATCTTTACATTCATTCCTTCTTTTTATGAATGATTATATACTACAATTATAACACCCCAAACATTTTATATTATTCTTCTCTAAAATACATTCTATTCATATCCTATATTTCATAATGAAATTTTTTCCTTTGAAACTACACTTGTTTATTTAAGAGATAGTCAATACCTAGCCATTAAACATAAATTTTCCACTTCTATGTTTTGAATTTCCAAAAACAGTCCTCTTCAGTACTGACCAATATGTCATTTTGTGTGTCACAGAATCAACTTGATTTTTTGAGGAATAGTAACATACCCCTATGAATAGTAATACGACCCTTAAAAATTGTAAATAATGATTATATTTTTTAAGGTAACATGATAATGAGATCTTAATTAATTTTTCAATTTGATATAGAAATTATTATATCATTAAAATTGATATTTTTCGAATTAACTAGGATTTTAACTAAACAATCAATGATAAATACATAGAAAGTTATTTTCCAAAAATAGAGTTCATTTTTTTCTACACATAGATAAATGGTTAGGGTGAATTTGTGGGTTTTTTCAAAATTACTTGAATTTTTCCTGAATAGAAAAAATACAGTTTTGATTTATCAGTAATATAATGATGTCATAATGATATAATAATTAAATATTAAAATTCTGGTCAACTTGTGTACAATACTTATGACATGATGTGTCATAAGTGGAAAAAACCTTGGGCAAAGACCATAGTCAAGCACATGGTTTTACCAAAACCACTAATGAGGTGTCCTTTTTAATTAATACACACAGCCTCTTAATTACTATAAATACCCACTCACCCCCTTCATTTTATTTTATTCTAAACTAATTATCCTCGAAGATATAGTATTATTACACTTCTATGAGTCCTCCCAATGTGTCCTCAAACCCTCAAGGTCCCAGCCATCATGTTTTGGGAGTTACGGTACAACGTAATAGAATCAACCACCCTTCTCTTTTCTTAAAGCTTTCATTTTATGTTTTATATTTTATTTTCAATAGGATTAGGTTAGGATATTTCATTCCATAGTTAGCTTACTTCCCATATTATGTAAGAGTGATGAGATACCCCCTTTCTCTCATCAATCTGTTTTATTAATATTTTATGTGACGTCGTTAGGCTGCTGAATTATTGCAAGAGATTTCTCAATTTTTCATCTATTTTGTGTTCCATTATATTATTCTTCTTTACTCATCTCCCTCATCCAAATTCTATGATAATTATAGTACCTTACATGAACTAGAATTATATTATTCTAATGGAATATTTCATCATCATCACTTTTTCCCCCTCCTCTTATACTAATAAAATGAAAACACCGTCTAAGATGTGTTAATTTATCACATTGAAGGATGATAGGTTCTCAATATTCATTACCATCTTAAATTCAGTTCATGAAACCATTTTTATGGTTGAACCAGATAATAATATATGTATTTCACCTCATTAATGTTTTGGAATCCCTATACACTCATAATATGGACTAATAATACAAAACAAGTTCATTGTGCAAAAAACTGCCAAGCTTAATCCAAGCGTTTATAAATAACAGGTAACTAATAATTCATACTCATGTATATAACCTAGAATCATTATAAGATAATTTATATCTATTTAATTTCAGACATAATATATATTAACCATTCTGGATGTTTATCGACATTTCAAATGAACTTCTATTCAGGAATACAAGTAATTGAATCATGATAACCAGGGAAGAAAATGATTCAAAAACAATAAAATTAAACCTCTCAAACCCATACAAAGTTCCATGAATGAACCTAATAAGGTTATAATAAATAAATTACATTTATAGGAGGTCTGGTAATTATTAATTAATGATCCAAAATTTGATTTTTCCGATCATTAAAATAAATGAACAACACACTCGATCAAAATGTACGGGGATTCTCATCTCACTTTTAATTATGTGAGACTTCCATTATTCACCGAATATTTCATGCATGTGTTATATGTGTACTGAAATTTTATATATAATATTAGGATTCCCTTTATTTTCATGGTATTCAATCATTCATTTGAAATCTTAATTATATTAAATATCCATAGTCTCAAATAATGGATAAGTTTATTGTCTGAACCGCATACCATTTACATATGGTGTATATTTGGGAAGTTATTTTAACTATGTAAATACTGATTAATATGTATTCTCTACTCTATATGGATATTGAAAAGAATTTTTGATCTTGTATTGGTTCAATGTATAAACAATTATTTGGACTTGAAGTGGTGGGTGGGGCTCGCTATATCCCTTCAATGCATCGACGGGTCTCAAGAGACAAATCAGTTGGCGACAAATCATTCGAGTTTGTTTCCAAAAATCAGATGGGTTCTACACATATAACTAAAACTTTTGAATTTTATTATGGTATCATTTTCCAGATACATAACATCCAATTAATAAGACTTCTCTTTATTCATTGTTAGTAATTACTATCCAGGACATTTTCACTATGACAAAATCTATTGATGTAGTTTCAATCTAAGTTTATTAATGACGGGATTATTTCATTTATTTACCATGCCATATTTAATATGTCATGTTTTTTATGATGCAATTATTATTGATTCATGCTTCTGCTATTTTATCCCTTTCTGAGCACTTCAGCTCACCCCTTTCATTGTATACCTTCAACAGGTGATGAAGAGGGGATAATTTATTGAGTTCTAGTGGTTTTAGTTTTTAGTTTTTGTTATGTATTGTATTTTTTAACCTTTTCTAATGTAATTTGAGTTACATCGGTGTATCAAGTTTCATCAAGTCTACTAAACTGATCGTTCCTTTAGGATTTTCATTTATTCTAACCATTAAAATATTAAAAGTGATGCACTGATTCTGGTCTAGAGGGGTCCGGGTGTTACAATATGTATGAGAGGATGTTTAGTAAAAAACATGGAAACTTGAGTAGGAAATGTATATTTGGGAAAAATCCCAAGGGTATTATTTTAGAATGAAAAGACAAGAATGTCCTAGTATTTTGGTAAGGAATATACTATGTGAATGTTTCTATCAAATTCATCCAAGTCTAGTTACAAGAAGGTAGTGGAGCCTCTGGCACAGTTGTACCTAGGAGTGAAATCTCCAACAAGGTACTTTGGGTTTGTCCCAGGGTATCCTATTACCTGAAAATGATCCTTACTGCACTCTTGGTTACAACAATCCCAAGGTATATTTTTAGGATAATTCATATTGTCTTTATAATCCATTATGAAGGACTAAAATGTAATTTATTCTACAATGAAACCATTTTTTGGATTATGGGATTATCCATGGGTAGGATCTTAATTTATTCTCTGTATTTTGTTATGTTAAGATTATAAATTATGATTCATACCCTAATCTAGTGTCTTCCACTGTTTAGAAATGGTGTCTAATGGAAGAAGGGTAATCGATACTCATGGGTAATGTAGGGATCTCCCCACTAAGCTAGTCAACACGGTCAATGTTGGAGCAGATCATATCATAACCATATTGGGACAACTTACTCAATTTGTAACGAATAACCATTCCACACCTATGTTGGATCTTTTAATTTAGTAGAAGCCCCCATCTTTCAATGGGACTACTAATACAGTGGTTTTTGAGTAATGGATCAAGTCCCTTGAAAAGATAATAATGGCATTAAGATGCAATGAAAATGAAAATGTATTACTAGAAATATATTGTCTCAAGGTATATGCTGATCAATGGTGGTCCTTGATTCAAAATAACCCAGAGGAAGAAGAAATAGAAGATATGGAATGGAGGACTTTTGAGGGAATATTCATCGAAATATATTTCCATCGTAAGCAATGAATTGAAATGACGAGAAATTTATTTGGCTTAATGAAAAGGGAATAAGGTATTGTTGTAGAGTATGTTCCTGCCTTGACAAGGCTAGCTAGGTATGCCTTAGATTACATACATGACATAGAATACAAGTTTGATCATTTCTTTGAAGGTATTAAGCTATTTCGTCGAAGGGCACTCCCTTATCAAACATTTTCAACATATGATGAAATTTTATCATGTTCCATCAAAATAGAGAAGGATGTATGTAGATAAAATATGTTCATGGGAATCCAAGATAAAAAGGGGTACTCTGATAACCAAGGGAAAGGTGAAGTGCCAAAGAAGAACAAGGGAATGAAGAAATTCCTATTATGTGAGAGCTGCGGAAAGAATCATCTTGGGAAAACTATGAAAGGCATGTGAGTCTACTATATGTGTGAAGAAATGGGTCATTTATCTCATGAATGAAAGGAGAAGAAACTATTTGATGATGTTCAATGCTACAATTGTGGAGAGATGGGACATTGTGCAAACAAGTGTCCTAAGTGCCATGGAAACATGCCTCCGAAAAACCCAAGAGGGCAAGGGAGGGCTTATGCGATTACAACCACAGAAGTTTAAGTTCTTAATTATGTGGTGGTAGGTACTTTAATTGTTTCCTCAAACATAGACAAAACTTTATTTGATTATATATAATCACATTCATTTATATCTTCCCAATTTCACAAAAAAAAATATACATGTCCAATTTGATTTAATAAATGAGTTACCAATCAAAAACCATTACGGGATGCATCATTGTAAAAAAGGGATGTCAACTATACCCCCTTGTGACACATACACATGCCTTAGTTTCAACCCTTATCATCATACCAATGTATAACATTGATATAATTGTCGTTATGAATTGGTTGCAAACTATGATGTGAAGATATATTACAAGGAAAAGAAAGTTGAAATTTTTGAAAATAGTGTAGAATCTCATATCTTTAGAGGAGATACCTAGCCAAATGATTCTTATATACATCCACCCACAATATCCCTATTGAATTCAATTATTATAGTGGAATAGATCACAATATCTATGGTTGAGGATTGAAATATTCAAATTGATGATGTGCATATAGTTCCAGAATACAATGATGTGTTTCCAGAGGATTTACTTGGTCATCCTCCCAAGCGGGAAATTGAGTTTTCAATTGACTTAATTCCCGGTGTATGACCTGTATCAAAAACCCCCTTTTCAATGGCCACTATGGAGTTAGTGGAGCTAAATAAACTACTAGAGTAGTGGAGTAACAAAGGATTTATTTGACCTAGTTATTCTCAATGGGTAGCCCCCATCCTATTTGTCATGAATAATGATGGATCCATGAGGCTATGCATTGATTACAGGGAAAATAATGCTAACACAAGAAGAATAAGAATCATTTTCCTCAGATTTGATGATTTTTTTGATAAACTCCCTGGAGATCAATACTTTTCAAAGATGGGGCCTTAATCCGGATATCATCGACTGCATGTGAGGAATGAAGATATTCTTAAGACAACATTTAAAACTAGGAATGGGCATAAAGAGTTTAAAGTGATTCCTTTTAGACTGACTAATGAACCCACTATTTTCATGGATTTAATTAATAGAGTTTGCAAATAATATATTGATAACATTGTTGGGGTATTCATCAATGATATCCTGGTATACTCAAAAATATATGAAGACCATGAGGATAACTTGAGGATTATTCTGAACAATCTTAGAAGAAATGAATTATATGGGAAGTTTAGAAAGTACGAATTCTAGATCCAATCAGTTTCATTTCTAGGTCATATTATCTCGATGGATGGAATCTTTGTTGATCCAGAAAAAACCAAGGCAATCGAATATTGTCCCAAGCCATCAAAAGTAACTGAAGGACGCAGTTTTATTAGCTTAGCAGGTTACTATAAACATTTCATTCAGAATTTTTCCCGATTGGATAACCTCTTAATCCAGCTCACATATAAAGGAGTTAAGTTATTATGAAAAAAAATAATGTTCAAAATGCTTCGAAGAATTTAAAATATGAATGTTCAATGATCTAATTTGGACTATTCCTTCTAAAAGTGATGGATTTGTAATATATAGTGATGCATCAATGAATGGGATCAGTTTCCACCTTATGAAAAATGGTAATGTTATTTATTATTTTTCAAGGAAGATGAAGACACATGAGAAAAATTATCCAAAATTTGATCTTGAGTTAGCAGTTGTAATAGTTTCTTTGAAAATATAGAGATATTATCTTTACGGTAAAAAATGTGAGACATACACAGATAACAAGAGTCTGAAATACATTTTTACACAAAAAGAACACAACATGAGGCAAATGAGATGTCTCGAGTTAATCAATGATTATGATTGTGTAATAAAATATCACCCAAAGGCAAATAAGGTGGTAGATTCCTTTTGTTGGAAAGATCATAGACTTATGACTCAAATGATGATTGTGAGAGGTCCTATATTCATGGGGATACTAAAGATGGATATGGGAATTGTTAAGGAAGGGGAAACAACGTCCCTATTTAAAATTATTTCTAATCAATATTTAATATAGAATACAAAAATCTATCAATCTGATAATGAAAATCTACACAAGAAAATTATTAATGATAAGGATGGGATATTGCAATACTTCGTGTGTGAGGAAGGAATTCTGATGTTTGGGATGTGGTAATGTGTTCCATCTGTACCTGAGCTAAAAATTGAACTATTAGACGATGCATATAGCTCAAATTTCTCTATACACTAGGGTAGAACCAATATGTATAGATATATAAAGGAATATTTTTGGTGGGATTATATGAAGTGGGAAATTGGTGACTATATGTCAAGGTGTCTAGTTTATCAACAAGTGAAGGTAGAGTGACAACATCCCAAAGGAGTGATGAAACATCTACCTATTCCTACGTGGAAGTGGGATAACAATACGATGGATTTTTTCACTAGACTACTGGGGATACATAGAAGTAATGATGCAATATGGGTAATTGTTGATCGACTCAAAAAATATGTACATTTCCTTCCAATAAGTGAGGATTTATGACTTGAGCGCCTAGAAATACTTTATATTAATGAAGTTTTAATACATCATGGTGAACCTATATCTATTGTGTCTAATCAAGATCCCTAGTTTACATAAAAATTCATGAAAGTTCTCTTGAAGGATTTGAATACTAAGCTTCGTATGAGTACTTCTTATCACTTCCAAACCAACGTAAAGTCTTAAAGAACTATTCAAAATCTAGATGACATGTTGAGATCATGCTATATTGACTTACAAGGTATGTGGGATCAATACATGCCTTTGATGGAATTTTCCTACAATAACAGATTCAATTCAAGTATTCAAATGGATCTATATAAAGCATTATATGGAATGAGATGTTGAACTCCAATTTGTTCGAACAAAGTTGGTGAGAGGAAACCTATAGGCCTAGAACTTATTGAAGAGACAAAGACAAAGGTAAAGACAATCCAATTCCATATTAAAGCATCCTTATGTAGGCAGAAGAGTGATGATGAAAACTATAGAAAGTATTTGGAATTCCGAGTGGGAGATCATGTCTTTTTGAAATTATATCCATGGAAGGGTGTATTATGGTTTGGTAAGAAAGTGAATCTGAGTCCTAAGTAGAACGGAGTATTTGAAATTCTGGATTGAATCATATTAGTATCTTACCATTTAGCAATGTTTCCAAGTCTCTCCAAAGTCCCTGATGTGTTCCATGTGTCATTGTTATAGAAATACATGCCTGACCCAATGAATGTACTCACCTATGATGAAATTGAATTGGAACCTGATTTTTCTTAATGTGAATAGCCTAGCTGGATTTTTGACAAAAGGGAGTAGATGTTGAGAAATCAAACAACTTTTCTAGTAAAGGTTCTTTGGTGAAACCAGAATATGGAGGAGGCATCATGGGATTCAAAAGATTTCACTAAGAAGAACCACCCATATCTGTTTTTGGGCTTTATACATAAAATTTTGAAGAAGAAATTTCTGAATGAGGGAATAATATAAGACCCCAAACATTTTATGGTATGCTTTTCTTAAATAGATTCTATTCATAGCCTATATTTCATAATGAACTTTTTTCCTTTGAAACAACACTTGGTTATTTAATAGATAGTCAAAACCTAGCGATTAAAAATAAATTTTCTACTTATATGTTTTGAATTTCAAAAAATAGTCATCTAGAGTTGTGATCAGTAAGACATTTAGAGTCTGATTGAAACAACTTGATTTTTTGATGAATAGTAATATACCCCCATGAATAGAAATACGAAGAGTAATATGACCCTTATAAATATTAAATAATGATAATATTTTATTTTTTTAAGGTAATAATATAATGAGATCTTAATTAATTTTTCAATGTGATATAGTAGTAATTATAACATTAAAATTGTTATTTTTTGAATTAACCATTATTTTATTTAATAATTTAATTAAAAATAATTAGATAAATAATATCAAAAAATATATTTCATTTTTTCATTCAACACATCATAAAATTCTTAGGGTAAATTTTTGGGATTTTACTAAAATAAATGAATTTTTAGGGAATAGTAAAAATATAGTTTTGAGTTATTGGTAGTTTAAGGACATCATAATGATGAAATAATTACATATAAAAGTCGGGTTGACTTGTATACAGTATCTTATGACATGAGGTGTCCCATGTGATAAAAACCATGGTAAAATATCATGCGAAATCCCTTAGTTTTTAAAAAACCTCTAATGAGGTGTCCCTTTTAATTATTAAAAAACTGCCTCTTAATTACTATAAATACCCACTCACCCCCTACATTTTCCTACATTAAAAAATCATTATCCTAGAATACCTGTTAGTATTACCTCTCTATGAGTCCTCCCAAGGTGTCCTAAAACCCTCAAAGTCCCAACCATCTTGTTTTGGGAGTTACTCTATAAGGTGAGAGAATCAACCACCCTTCAATTTTCATAAAGCTTTCATTTTGTGTTTTCTATTTTATTTTCAATTGGATTGTTTTGGGATAATTCATTCCATATTTTCCTTAAATCCCAAATTACATAATATTGATGAGATACCAACTTTCTCTCCTCAATCCATTTTATTAAAATTTTAGTGACATCGTTAGGCTACCGAATTTTCATAAGATATTTCTCAAGTTTACTTTATTTTGAGTTCCTTCATATTATAATTCATTCCTCATTTCCCGTCATCCAAATTCTATTATAATTAAAGTACCATAAATGAACTAGAATTATATTGTGTTAATTTAATAATTAATTATCATTTTCCTTTCCCCCTCCTCTTATTCTAAAAAATGAATACACCGTCCTTGTTGAGTTTATTTATCACATAAAGGACGACGGGTTCTCAATTTTCATTACTATCTTAAATTCGGGTCATGAATCCATTTTTATGGTTCAACCATATCATAATATATGTAATTAATCTCATTAATGTTCTGGAGTCCCTATACACTCATAATATGGAAAAATAATACATAACACGTTCATTGTGCACAAAACTTCCAAGATTAATACAAGCGCTTATCAATAACTTTTAACTAATGATTCATCCTCGTGTATATAACCCATAATATTTATAAGATCGTTTATATATCTTTAATGTAAATTATAATATTTATTAACAATTATGTATGATTAACCACATTTCAAACGCACTTTCATTCATGAATAAAAGTAAACGAATCACGAAATCCAAGGAAGAAAATGATTCCAAAACAATAAAATTGAACCTATTAAACCCATAAAAAGGTTCATCAATGAACCTAATAAAGTTTTAATAAATAATTTAAATTTATAGTAAGTTATGGAATTATTAATTAATGATGGTAAATTTGATTATTCAGGTCATTAAAACAATCTAATAACACACTTGATCATAAGGTAAGCGGTTTCTCATCTCACTTTTAATTCAGTGAGATTTCCATTGTTCACCACCTATTTCTTGAATGTGGCACATGTTTACTACCATTTGATATATAATATCATTATTATCTTTATTTTCATGGTATTAAATGATTCATTTGATAATTATTAATTATTGGTCACATGAAATGATTGATTACAATGTAGTAATGGGCCTTGTGTCAATTTTCCATTTAGTTGTGACTTACTTTGTTTTGTGCACCAAATAATCCTCATGTGGTGTACCTACTCCCCATTTGAGATAAATTTTAATTTGAAATTATATTTCTATTAAATATCCATAATATCATATCATGGATATGTTTATTTTCTAAATTGTTTACCATTTTACATACGGTGATCATTTGGAATGTTATTTTAACTATGGAAATATTGATGAATCCATATTATGTACTCTATAAGAATATTGGAAAGGAATATTTCTCATTTATTGAATCTATGTGTAAATAATTATTTGGACTTGCAGTGGTAGGTTGCCTCGTTATAGCCCCAAGGTGCATCGACAGGTCTCAAGAGACAAATCAGTTGATGACCAACCTTTCGAGTTAGTTTCTAAAAATTAGATGTGATTCTACCAAAAGAACTAAGCCTTTTAAACGTTATTATGGTATCATGTTCTAGATACATGACATACAATTAATAATAATTCTATTTATTCATTATCAGTTATTACTATCTTTGAGGTTTTCACTATGACAAAATCTATGGATGCAGTTTCAATCTCAGTTTGTTAATAGCGTGAGTCTTTCATTTATTTACCATGCCATATAGACTATGACAAGTTGTTTATGATTCAATTATTATTTATTGATGATTCCACTATCTGTAACCATTACTGAGCATTTGAGAACACCACTTTCATTGTTTACCTTCGACAAGTGATGAAGAGGAGGACATTTATTGAGTCATGAGGATGCAGTTTTTTGTTTTTGTTATGTATATTATTTTGTAACTTTTTTCAATGTAATTTGAGTTAAATATATGTATCTAGGTTCTCTAATACTACTAAATTGATCTTTACTTTGGGATTTTCATTCCTTATAACCATGCCAATAAAACAAGTAATGCACTGACTCTGGTCTAGAGGGGTCGGGGTGTTACAAAAATATGATATGGAAATGAACCTTAACAAGTTTCATGGGTTGCATTTATAAATTTGTTGTAACTTATATAAAGTATAAAACTGAATCAACCACCCACTCTCAATTTTTACATGATCATTTTTAACGTAGATTTAGTAAATCATAGGAGTAATGATTAAATTACTTATGTATTAAAATGTATGATTTATCTTGTATAAATAATTTATCAATGATATTCTTGTTATAATAATAATTAATCATATATGAATTATACATCATTTTTTCATTATTTATTTCAATTTTTATGATGACAATAACCAAAAAATATAATTTCTTTTTTTTTTTGATTTTTTGTTAGAATTCAAGAATATAGGAAAGATATCCATTAATGTGGCCTAATTTTGTGTAAATTATGTTTTTTTTTGAATAGTTTATGATTGTTATTTATAAATTATAATTGGTGGTATTGGTTACCTTGGTAATTGTTTTTGATATAATTAAAATGTAATTAATGTTGATTTTTTCAACATTTTTTTTATTTTTGTGATATATGGAATTAGAATAATGTTAATGTTGATTCAATTGATAAGTGTATATGATCATGACGTTAACATTTTTGGAATTTTTCAATGTAAACTACTTTATATTGTTTACAGATATATGTTATGTCAAATTTATGGGATTTGAATATTGTACATAATTTTTTGGGGGAGTCTTAAGGTTAAATGTGTGGTTTATTGTTCTGGATGGTCTCTGCGCCGACGAAGATCTTCCCATCGGTGCAGATCTGGTAAGGTTTTGTGTTTTTTTATACAGATCTGGTTGTATCAATTTGTTGGCCTCTGTCACATTGGGGTTGTCATGACCAGTCCTCGGGACCTATGTCATGACTACCCCAAGCCAGCCTTCCATATGACAGGGGCTGGTGACTAGCACCAAAGGCATAAATCACTATGTTGGGAAGGAATTTCCTTTATAAATGTAAACACACTCAAATTAGTACACAAATCAAAGAAATACACTAAGTATAAACTGTATACAAAAGTAGTGATGAAAAGTAAAGAGGGAGGAAATACAGGCCGAACTGTAAAGTACAAGGAAAAGACAAAACAACTGGAAGGTGACAGGCAACTCCTAGATCATCCACCATGGATCCTACCTGAAGGGTAGGTACAGATAGCCTCCTCAGTGCTCCACGTCCCCCAGTCTCCTCCGGGTATCGACTCATCGTGTGGTCATCTTCTGGGTACCGTTCAGTCCTCATACACTCTGCCTCAGTCAGCGTTTTTCGTCGTCTTCATCCAACACAACGAGGTGCGGGCAAAGCCCGTGCATAGGTGAGTATATGGATTCTCAGTAGGGACCCCGAGACCCTCAAGGACCCACAAAATCCAATAAGGATAAACCACAGTAGTAAGATACAGTCATAAAGTATCATTCATCCCTACTTAATTATATACCCATACATATACCCAAGTTATCAATCACAGTCCTACTCCAACTCTCGAGCCCAAGCACAAACAATTCCACAAAGGAAGTAAAGTCAATCACCATGATGATAATTGATGAAATACATGACTCATCTCACATAGGTAAAAATAATTTGTAGAGTGATAGAGATGATGAGATGTAGTCATTGATTCATCTAAGCTGTCGGACCCACACATGATACAGGACCAGCTAAGCTTTCGGACCCACACAGGATACAGGACCAGCTATTCTATCGGACACACAAAGGAGACAGGAATAGAAGTCATAACTATTGGACCCATGGAGGATACTGGTACAAATTTCATCATTGTCGAACCCACAGAGGATCCCGGTACAATAGTCATCGCTGTCGAACCCACAGAGGATTCTGATACAGTATCGCAGCCATCCCTAGGGTTCCCACACACATTACGCTCGATTCCAGGAAGGTCCGCTCCTCGAGCCAAGTGTCGATAAATCAACTATAACAAATTCCTGATTTGATGTATATCGTGGTTCCGCCTCATCATAAGGAACCCAACATAATAGATGGTACGTCAATCGGACCCCCGGTCAGTGAGTTATTGGCATTTTCGTTCCAGGGGCCCGTTTGTTTTTAGGCTCAAACCAACCTGAAGGTACCCCAAATGCTTCCGAAAGTAAAGTGGAGTATTCCAAAGAATCGTCTCCCTCCAAAAATTTCATCTTCGTAGACGGTACATCAACTGGACACTCGTAGCCCTCGACACATGCTAAAAGGTGTAAATGTCCATAGAGGGTCCGGGACTGGTCGGACCCTGTCGGACCAACCCAGCCCGACCCATTCCGAACCGAGGTCTAACCCGGTTCGCGGATGCGGCCCGACCTGAGTGGTCGGCCCAGCCCAAGTGGGCAGCCCAAACCAAAGGAGTAGGCCAACCCAAAGGGGCGGCTCAGCCTGAGGGCACGGCCTGGCCTGAAGGCGAGGCCTGGCCCGTGGCAGCCCAGCAGAATGGAGGCCCGGCCCGTAGCGGCCCGGCCTGTGGGTGGCCCGGCCGAGGGAGTCTCGGTTGGCCATCCTGTGTGCCCCGAAGGCCAAGTTTCGGGAGGCGGTGTCGCGCCCCTAGTTTCTGATCTGAACAGGCGCTGGGTGCTGGTTCTGTTTAGCTGGCCACCGCACCGCGCGATGGTGTCGCGCCTCCTCCTTCGCGGCACGTCCTGGACACGGCCTCCAGATTCATCATGCGGTGCGCTGACGTCGTGCTTGTCATCTGACTGTCGTGACCCTCCTGGTAGTGGCTCTTCCTTCATGCGCGGTGCGACGACACCATGCCCCTCTGACACCGCGGTGGCCTGCCTGGCCGCGGTATGATTCTTTGCGCGGCATGGCCATACCGTACCCTTGTGGTGACCTGGCGGCCTTGCGCTACCGGCTTTCATTGGGGTTGGCTCATTACCGGTCACCACGTGTACCGCCTCCATCATCATCAATCAAGAACCAACAAAATGGGGAGGGTTGGGCCGTGTTCATGTTGTCTGAACCCTCCTCGTTATGATTATATCATTTGGCACACCATTCCACAAATTTAACGATGTATAACAGAGGGTAAATTAATATAAAAATATAACCCTGACCTTTTATTTGTCGTTCGTGATGATCTTGGAAAAAGGGTGGATGTCGATTCATCGATTTCTGCATTCGTCATGCACTCCAAATTCTCATGATCATGCATCAGAAAGGATGAAGGGAACTCCTCATTGGAGGACGAGCATTCATAGGTGACGTCGTCATTGGAATCTTTCTTCGTAGGTGAAGTCCTCTCCATTGACGCGGATGACGGTCATTGGAAATGCCATGGGCGTCGCTTCCCTTTCCTTGCCTCGGTTAATGAACAATGAATAAATAAGAAGATGGCGTCATCGTACTTCGGTGGTGGAAGAGACGTTATTCCTATTCTTCGTGGGAAGAATACTCTCTCTAATTCTCCAAGGCTCCACAAAAGTATTATGTGCCAACCAAAAAAATAGCATAGTCTATTATTTTTATTTTTGACATGAATTCAAAAGAATTTAGATTGTGCCAATTAATTAAAAGATGTTCATTTAATTAATTACTTGGGTTGGAAAAAATTAATGGGGGAGGTGGAGAGGATCAATAAATGAGAGAGATTTTCATCCACATAAGTGGGGAGTTCAAGAGTTAAGGAGATCATGTGGTCCTCACCCCCTTTGATTGCAAGAGAGTGTAAAACATCGGGTAGGCCCCACCAAGTAATATCCTCTCAAGGGAGCTTTATGTGTGGGTTTTCCCCACACTAACCTCCTCTTGGAGGTTTTAACCACCAAGGAATAAAATAAAATTAATACTTTATTTTATTCAATTTAATTAAAAACTCCCAGAAACTAACATCCAATATCCAAAAACCCAACTGCGGTAAAGGTCTCCTTATGTGAATATCGGCCTTCGAGTTCAACGGTGTATTTAGATTTCAATTCTGAGAACCAGTTCAAAAATTATGAAACGTCGCTCACACATTTACTAAACGTACATGAAAAAAATTTAGGAAAATTATTATCAGCAATCCTCAACCCACTACGGTTGAGGTTAGGCTCTTCCTAGGTGAAACACAACCTAAAGAACCCAATGGTACCCTCGGAGTTCCAATCCGAGTAACCATTTAAAAGTTATAAATTTTACAATAAAATAATTTCAAATTAATTATTTTATTTGCGTCCAAAAACTCACATTATTTGGGGGCCCTGGACGACCAATGTTAGTATCTGCTTAAAGAAAGCCTACCCTCATGAGTTCTACAATGGTCTCGTATTTTTAATCCGAGTTACCTTTTTTGAGTTATAAGCATTTGAAAAATAAAATAACTTTATTTAATTATTTTATTTAAGGTTATTCCATTTTCAGGTTTTCTCACAGGAGTCCCACGCCGACTAAACATAAGTCACTCCTAGGGTAAACCCACCATCCTGAGTGCAATGGTGGCCTCATGTTTCTGATCTGAGTAACCGTTTAAGTGTTATTCCACTTTTTCTAGAAAATTGCATACGTCCGTTAATTTATGCTTAAAAAAACTTCGATGGATTATTCCAGGCACTCCGGGCCTCAGAATCGTGCACCATCAGAAACTGTGGACTCGTAAAATTCCAAAGTATTTATGAAAAAAATTCCATGCAATTTCTAGTTCATTTCATTCTCTTCACCTCAGGGCTTTACATCCCCATAACATACAACTAGAACTAAGGGAAAAAATTGGGATAGTGTGCACGCATCTGAGCCTCACACTCCCATGTGCTCTCCTGGACGTTCCCATGCTACCAGAAAACACGCACAAGAGGTATTGACTATCTACATTGGACCTGCTCTTGTCGTTCCTCATTCTCCACTGGAACCTTCGTGATAGTCTCCCCATCGTCAACGTCCATCTCATCATGGTCGATGATGTGGGAAGGGTCGTGTAAGTATCTTCTCATCTGGGATACGTGGAGGACGTCATTCTCCCAGTGAAATAGTGGGGGAAGAGCTAAGTGGTAAGCCACCTCATCAACTCTTCTAAGGACCTGGAATGGTCTGATAATCCTCAAAGATAACTTTCTGTCGCTGCCAAAACTCTGTAGAACTCGTCGAGGTGATACCAGTAGAAAGACATGGTTGCTATCCTCGAACTCCAGAGGTATTCGTCTCCTGGATGTATGTGGAAGACCAGTCACGAAGTCCATGGATATCTCATCCCTCTTTCACTTTGGGACCTCTAAAGGGGAACCAATCCAGCTGGTACCTGATGCTCCGCCTTCATTTGCTGACAAGTGAGGCATCGAGAGACAAACTATGTTACTGCATTCTTCATACCTAGGCACCAGTTCTGTTGTCGGAGGTCCTGATGAATCTTCACCACTCCTATATTTACCGCTAAAGGAGATGTGTGGAACTCACTCAACACATCCACCTGAAGTGAAACTAGTACCATGGTACATCCTTTGAAGAGAATGACATGCTCCCCACCATCATAAAATCTATCAGGTGCATGTCCAGTGGATATCTAACCCCTTCGTGTCTCACAGTCAACATCCCCACAATGCGCCTCCCTGACTCTCTGATGAAGTGGAGGAGTGACCTTGAGAGATTGAAGAAAGGATGCTCCATCTCTATCCACAAAGGATATCTGCAACACGGCCAGCTACACTGTCACCTCTCCTAATAGTTGAATGTCATATCTCCTACTGAGATCATCTATTACAACATTCTGCATCCTAGGAATATAGATTATCTTGAAGACATAGTCCTGGAGGAACTCGATCCATCGTTGCTATCTCGGGCTCAGGTCCCCATGAGAGAAGATATACCTAAGACTCTTGTGATCAGAGTATATGGTAAAACGTTCTCTCTTAAGATAGTGCCACCATAGCTTCTAGGCGAAGACCATTGCTGATAACTCTAGGTCATGGGTAGTGTAGTTCTGCTCATGTTATCTCAAATTCCAAGAACCATATGCGATCACTGCTCGCTCCTGCATCAGGACACACCCGAGTCCGGTCCCTGATGCATCGCAGTAATATACATTCCCTACTCCTTCCTCTGGATGCCTCAAGATTGGGCCACTAGTAAGACTTTGCGTCAGCTCCTAAAAACTCTGTTGGAACCTCTCAGACCACACGGAGGGTTGCCCCTTTTTCTCCAAAGCTGATAGTGGTGATGCAACTCTAGAGATGGCTGGCACAAAGGTAAGTATGGCCGACTCATGAGTGATCGACTGCACCCTCTTATGCATGATTCCATCCTGTGCTACCTGGGTTTTCCTTTTCACCGACCAAGGAAAACCCCATCCCATCATTGTAGATAAACCAGTATCTTTTTGCCTAATATAGTCAATCTGTGTATGAACCGTTGTTACCTATTCCATGCCCAAAGTAACTTTGTAAGGCCTCCAAGCTGCCACCAAGAAAATCAATCCGAAACTCTCGCCTCAAGGGTCAGATCCCACCGTTGGTGTAAGTGTGATTTTTGAGTCTCCTCCTAATGGTATCTCCAGACGTGAGGGTCAAGTCAATGGCTTAACCGGAAACTCTAGTTCTGGTACTAGATTCATGGAAAGAAGGAATGATTGGTACCTATGTTTATTGATACAACAGCTAGTAGTAGACATAGAATGTACCTCAAATAATTCATAGAGCCCTTGGGTCACACTCCTTGACCACATGCAGGTACTCTCTTCCCCAGCCCTCTAGCTCCCTGAGCCTAGCAGGGACTACAAAGGTGGGTAGTTACAACATTTCAAAATGTTCACCACCTCATGCTTCTCTCATAGATCTGCTTCCACGTATGCTTCCCTACAGCTTCATCTGTCCTTAACACTTCCTCTTCCTGAAACATCTCACATGCCCAAGTTTCTGAGACTGGCGCCAGTTCACAGCTTCTCACTGCTAACATTCACAAGCTATATCCGCCTCATAGAAGAGCATTCAACGAAAAAGGTACTCTCTAGAACCCTAACATATGTGTTAGTTAAAATAGAAAAAAGTGATGTCTCAGATGTCCTTAAACACACCTCACTCAGAGGTCCGTGCTCTAAATTACTGCTCGCATCATATTCATCAAGTACCAGGAATGGTTGGTACGCTTTGATGAATACTCAACTACTGACATGTCGTCCTGCCGAAACTGCATAAGCTCTAGAAAACTCTCAGCCACATCCTCAAGCCAGTCCTCAGCCGCTTGTGGGTAGGGATCACCTCGGATCTCGAGGGATATCTGGTGCTGAAAGACATCTAAGGCACTAAGCCTACAAGTGTCCTCTACTGGTACCACTAGTAGTGTCTACTGACCAATGGGCAGTGATATATTTCGCCCACTACCCTTAGGTACCATCTCGGAAAACGGTCTAGCTACCAAAACCTCCTCACTATTCGGACCATCCTCATGGTCACTCACTGAAAAGATTAGTAGCAAAGATTGACATCTACTCTACTAGTGTCTCAACTAGGCAGAAAACACCAGTAATCACCTCCATCCAGTCCTCTGCTTCCTGGGAATCTGTCTCGCCATGAAACCTCGGAGGCCTCGGCAGATGGAACTCGTAAAACGTGCTCAGTCGGCATGCACCATCCGCCAGTGCGGCTGGGGGTATCTACTGCCCTATGGGTGTTGGTGGTGGTGGTACACCACCTGATGGTGCCTATATAGAATGAGGGCCCTAAATCGGAGGCTCGCCACTCAGTGGGTCGTCATCATGTACTCTCTCGGACACCCTAGTTGGTTGTCTACGTAGCAGCATCCAGATAAAGAACAGGTGCACCATGGAAAATAAGTTATACCTGGTGAGATGACTCAAAGAGTTCACAAAGAAGACTCTTGAAAACACTCTCGCAATCAGTGTTTACATGCACTGAGTCGGAAATCAGAAGTCACGGTCCTAGTGTATGGATATGTCGGTTGTCGCAACAACACTGGACTCCCTGGACTAAAAACCAGTCTCAATACTCTTAACACTATTGCTTCATAGAAAATAAATATCAGATTCCAATGTTATGCGGTAGAACCGACTCCTCTAATACAAATTTGTCATGACCCGTCCTTGAGACAAGTGTTGTGACTACCCCAAGTCCGCCTTCCATAGGCCAGGGGCGTGAAACTAGCACCAATGGCATAAATTCCTTAGTTGGGAATGCATAGCCTTTATAAAAGTAAACACACTCAACTGAGTACACAACTGAAAGAAAAACACTAAGTAAAAACTGTATACAAAAGTAGTGCTGAAAAGTAATGGGGCTGGAAATACAAGCCCAACTATAAAGTACAAGGAAAAATCAAAACAACTAGAATGTGACAGGAAGCTCCTGGATCATCCACCAAGGATCCTACCTGAAGGGTATGTACATATATCCTCCTCAGTGCTCCAAATCCCTCAGTCTCCTTCGGGTACAGACTCGTCGTTTGGTCCTCCTCTGGGTACCGTCCAGTCCTCGTACACTCTGCCTTAGTTAGTGTTGTTCATCGTCTGCATCCAACACAATGAGGTGCAGGAAAAGACAGTGAAGGGGTGAGTATAAGGATACTTAGTAGGGACCCCAAGACCTGAAATGTCCCAAAAAATCAAACAAGGATAAACCAAAGTAGTAAGATACAACCACAATGTATCAACCATCCATACTTAGGTATACGCCCATTCATATACCCAAATTATCAATCATAGTCCGACTCCAACTCTTGAGCCCAAGCACAAAACTTTCCACAAAAGGAAGTAAAGTAAATCACCACGATGATAATTGTAGAAATACATGACTCATCTCACACAAGTTTACATATTTGGATAAGTGATAGAGAATATCATATGTAGTCACTGATTCATCTAAGCTGTCAGACCCACACATGATATAGGACCAGCTAAGATGTCGGACCCACACAGGATACAGGACTAACTATTCTGTCGGACCCACACAGGATACAGGAACAGAAGTCAGAATTGTCGAACCCACGGAGGATCCCAGTATAGTAGTCATTGTTGTCAAACCCATAGAGGATCCTGGTACAGTAGTCATCACTGTCGAACCACAGAGGATTCCGTTATAGTATCACATCCAGCCCCAGGGTTCCCGCACACAACACACTCGATTCAAGGAGGGTCCTTTCCTCGATCCATGTGTTGATACATCAACTATCACGAAGTCCAGATTTGATATATCATGTGGTTTCGTCTTATCATAAGTAACCCAACATGATAGACGGTACGTCAATCGTATTCCTGGTCTATGAGTTATTGGTATTTCTGTTCCAGGGGACCATTTTTTTTTGGCTCAAACCAACCAGACTGTACCCAAACTGTGTCTGAACCTCATGTGGAGTATGCCAAAAGAATCATCTCACTCTAACAATTCAATCACTATAGACGGTACGTCAACCGGACACCCATATCCCTAGATTCATGCTAAAAGGTGTAAACGGCCATTGCGGGTATGGGTCCGGCTAACCCTGCCGGACCGACCCGGCCCAAACAAAGTGAGCAGCCCGACCCAAAGAGGCAGCCCATCTTGAGGCCACAGCCCGGCCTGAAGGCACGGCCCGACCTATGGTGGCCCGGCCGAAGGGCACCCCGACCCATGGTGGCCCGGCCCGCGTAGCCTGGCAGGCCATACTGCGGAGGGGGTGTCACGCCCCCCATTTCTGATCCGAACCAGCTCTGGGAACCAGTTCTGTTTAGCGCGTATCGGCAGACGGAAAAATCGGACTCCCTTGTCTCCTCCATCGTGGCGCAACGGTGCCACACCTCCTCCGCCGCGGCCCAGGCTAGACGCGGCCTCCAGCTTCACCGTGCGGCGCGATGGCACCCCAATTGTCATCCGACCACCACGGCCCTCCTGGCCACCACTCTTCTTTCTAGCTTGGTGCGATGACACCACGCCCCTACGGCATAGCTACGGCCCACCAGGTCGCGGCTTGACTCATTCCACGGCATGGTGGTACCGTGCTGTTGTGGTGACACTGGGGCCTGGCGCTGCTCGCTTTCTTCACAGCCGGCTCATTGCTGGTCGCCACGTGTACTGCCTCCATCATCATCAATCAAGAACCAACAAAATAGGGAGGTTCGGGTCGTGTTCTTGCGGAACGTACCCTCCTTGTTATGATGATATCTTTTGTCCCACCATTCCACAAATTTTACGATGTAGAACGAAGGGTAAATTCATACATACAGATAACTTCTACATTGTATTTTTTGTTCATGACGATCTCAGAAAATGGGTGGATGTTGATTTGTCAATTTCCACATTCGTCACGCACTCCCAATTCTCACACTCATGCATCAGAAAGGAACAAGGGTACTCATCATTGGCAGATGATAATTCGGAGGTGACGTCGTCGTTGGAGTTCTTCGCCGGTGATGTCTTATCCTTTGACGTGGATGAAGGTCATTGCAGATGTCATGGGCGTCGCTTCCCATTCCAAGCCCCAGTAAAAGAATAATGAATAAAGAAGATGATGGTGTTTCATGCTTCGGTGGTGGAAGAGAAGTTCTTCGTGTTATTCGTGGGAAGAATACGCTCTCTAATTCTCCAAGGCTCCACTAATGTATTATGTGCTAACCAAAATAATAGATTTGTCTATTATTTTTATTCATTACATGAATTCAAAAGAATTCAAATTATGCCCATTAATTAAGAGAAGTTCAATTAATTAATTTCTTGTGTTGGAAAAAAAATAATGTGGGTGGTGTTGAGGCACAATAAATGAGAGATAGTTTCATCCACATATGTGGGGAGTTCTTGAGTTCAGCAGCTCGTGCTGGCCCCACCCTCTTTGATTGTAAGAGAGGTTAAAACTTCGGGTGGGCCCCATCAATTAATATCCTCCCAAGGAAGGTTTATCTGCGGGCAGGCCCCACACTAACCTCCACATGAAGGTTTTAACCACTAAATAATAAAATAAAATTAATACATTATTGTATTCAATTTAATTAAAAACCCCCAAAAACTAACTACCAATCTTGATAAAACGCACCTGTGGTAATGGTCTCTTTAAGAGAATATCGGCACTACGAGTTCAAAGTTGTCTTTGGATTTAAATTCCTAGCACCGGCTTAAAAGTTAGAAATGTCGCCCACACCTTTATTGAATGTACACAAAATAAATGTTCGGAAAATTATTATTAGCCATCCTCGAGCCAAAGCGGTCGAGGTTAGGCTCTTCCTAGGTGAAACACTCCCCAACGAACCCAACGGTAATAATGGATTTCCAATCGTAGTTACCATTTAAAAGTTATGAATTTTATAATTAAATATTTGTCACTTAATTATTTTATTTGCGGCCAAAAACTAACTTTATTTGGTGGCTCTCGCTGACCCAAGTTAGTATCTTCTTAATGAAAGCCTACCCTCATGAGTTCATCAGTGGTCTGAGATTTTTAATTTGAGTTACCATTTGTGAGTTATAAGCATTTTAAAAATAAAATAATTGTATTTAATTATTTTATTTATGGTTATTCCATTTTCGGGTTTTCTCACAGGATGCACGTGCCGACTAAACATAAGTCATGACTAGGATAAACCCACCATCCTGAGTGCAACAGTGGCCTCAGATTTTTTATCAGAGTAACCATGTATGATTTATTCCACTTTTTCAGGAAAATTGCATAACCGAGTTAATTTATGCTTAACAAAACATCGATGGATCATTCTGGTCACTCTGGGCCTCGGAATCCCGCACCTTCAGAAACTGCTAACTCATAAAATTCATAAGTATTTAAGAAAAAAACATTTTCCATGGAAAATCTGTGTCTTTACAGGTGTATAAGTTGTGGCGTCCATAGATCTGGAGGTTTTTAGCGTGTCGACTGGATTTTCGATGATGGTGGGACGACGAAGGGGGGAAATAGATGTGTCTAGTAGAAGGAAATTTTGTGTGATCTGTGACACAATGGACTACCTGAGGTAGCGCAGCAGATGGTGACATAACAGACAAAATGGTCGAGGGTTGTAGTGTGTTCTTTTTCAGTGGGTCGGACTTAGATAGGGTTCCCTGACCATCCCATTTTTTGTTTTTTGTTTTTGTCTTTGTGCGGGTATGGTCCTGGAATGGGTTCCTTGGCTGGCCTTCTTTAAGATATTTGTTGGTTCTCACTTACCCTTAATGTGATATTAATTTAAAACATCAAAAAAAATTATGATGGTTTTATTTATCATAATCAACAACATGTGTTAATAAATTTTATTTTGATAAATATTTTATGGAAAAGGTAATGGATTATGGATCTTATAATTCATTAAAAATAGTCCAGATGTAAGATACCGACCATTTCTAGAGTTATATTTGGTGAAATTTCATGTACTTTTACTTGTTACATAGGTACCTTCAGTGGGAGTTGTGACTTCGGGTGACTTTTGGGGAAGTCTAAGAATCTTTTGGATAAAATGGGCTATGCATGGTTGGGGCATGGTTTGAACAAATAGTGTGTATGTCTAGGAGAAACCAAGTGGTCTCTGGTCCTTTGAGGTTGTAGTGTTGGCATGGTTAAAGCATGTTTTGATAGTCCGTGTGCAGTATCCATTAAAAGTGCAACCATGATGTTGTGGATAACAATGGATTTGTGTAACTGTGTGACTAAACTATTCATATGGACAACAATGAAATACTATAATTGCTGGTCTCTCTATTACTTTATTTTTTTTAAACCTTTTTCACATATTATGTGTCCCCTACATGGTATTTTTCATTCCTTAGGGTAAAGGATGCTTCTCTCATTAACTCAGATAGATAATAATTCCATACCAACTACATTAATCGTGATTGAAAGCCTAAATCGGAGATCTTCTCAGCTCCTGTAAGTGGATCACATCCCAATGTTTTTTTCTATTCCTTCTCCTCTCACTTCTACATCATTTGGTGGAGGATATTATTAGATTACATAGATCTAAATTCATCTGGAGCGATATAGATCTAGGATTGTTGTTCTAGATCTCGTTAGTCTATATGATGATGTCATGATTCGGATTTATGTATTTCGATTCGATACTCATATCTACGACGTTTTGAGGCTCATATTTTAGGAATTTTTGTTGATATAATTTCAATCAAAGAATCAAGGTAAGTGTCTTAAATCTAATTCCCATATATTTGGAATTTTTATGATTATGAAAATAATAAAATTTCTAGAATCCTTTAGAAATTGATTTTTCTTGAATTGGATTAATTAGATTGAACAAATAATTAATCAAAGATTTGTTGAAATAAGTGATTAATTGGAGAAATAATCCCAACAATAAGGGGCTACCCTAATAAATAATGAATTTTTAGTAAATTTACTACAAGAGGGAGAGGTTGTATATTAGAAAATAAATCTTTGGATTAATTATGAGATATTGAAATGGGTAAGGTGAGATAATTAATTACGGATTAATTATGTGCCTTTGATAATAAGATCTAGTTAATTAATTGTAGGATTAATTATGGAATGTTTATATTAGAATGAAATAATTAATATAGTAAATCTAATTATGGAATATGAACTATGATATTGATTATCTAATTGATGAATTAATTAAATGTTTGAAAAATTTGGTTAATTATTGATTTAACTAATTGAATAGATGTATTTATATAATTGTTGAATTAGTAATGAGATTGTGGTGGATAATTAATTGGAATATTATGATTTTGATAATGAGTGGGAACATGGTCAATATAAATTAATAAGAACAAATGGTTACATGGTCATCATATGAATGAGTAATGAGAATGGTAGAATGGTCAATCTAAATTGAGAAATATATATGGTAACATGGTCATTATACTTATGAGTAAATAGAATGGGAAAATGGTCATTCTATTGAAGAGTAAGCATTTTAATGCAGTCATCTTACATATGTTTGTGATATTGGTAAAGTATGTAATGAGGTTTATAAATGTGAAATTATAGAATGGAAATAATTTCTCTATGAGTTTTGTCCTCACACGAGAATATTTCAACTCTGACATGAGTCGAATCAAGTACTAAGATATCATAGCACATTTGAATACATCGAGATTCGATATGAAAAAGGTATTAAGATATGATATTTCCTATGAACACTTTGGTCTCCGATATGAGATGAATTTAGTATTGATTATGGGTATCCTTGGGAAACATGGAGTTGCTGTAGTTAGATAAGAGTAAATAATAATGTTATAAATATTCTTTTATGCATTGTACTAATTTTTTTATAGAAATGCATAAATTATTTTGTGACTGGAATTGTTTTAGACATGTTTGGGGTTGTCCTACTATGTTTTACTCATACACTACTCGGGATGCATGGTTGGTACCTGAATAGATTATATGATTCAGGATAGGATAATGGAAATGTCCAAGGGTTGGATTGCTGATTTTGGATAGAGCATGGATTGGTTTACAAGACATGGTTTGTAACATTCTTGGGGAATAATAATGTAATTATTTTTAGATTCATTATAGACATTGAACAATTATATTGTCCTATCATGTTTTTCGTTTCATTTGAGTATGGTTTTCCTGATGAATATCATGTGACATGAGTAGTGTTCATGTTATATATGCTTCTGTATTTGTTTATGTATTTCTGCTTCTATTTTACTCATATAAATGAGGGTATAGTCTCCCCATGACTGACTTACCAGGCCATCTTTACTAGTCAGATGCCTCTATCTTAGGGGGTGGTGTTCTTGAGGTCACGTGGAGAGCTGACTTAGCTTACCATTTCATGGCACCGAACCTAGAACATTACAAAGTGGTATCATAGGTCTAGTTTTATTTCTTCTTATTTTTCTTTCTTTTTTGGTAAAGGTATTCAAGAGATTAAGAAGATTCATGTCTTGGTAATGATCTCATTCGTGGGAGTTGAAAACCCATGTATGAGGGAAAACCCAAGTACTCAAGATGGGATTGGTGATATTATTTTTTTCTATTATATTAGAATTATATTTAACTTTGGGTGACAGAATTGTGGTGTGATTTGATTATTATTTATAAGAATTTTTGAGTGTTGATTCATGGATTATAATGGAACTATAGTTGATTCTTCATGAAGGTAGGGTCCTGAAAATTCCTCCATTGGAAGAAAATACCCCCCACGAACACTTTTCCGAAGGAAGAAATAATTCTACATGTATTGAATGGTGTATGGACTCAATTAGAGTTTCAATTATTTGATGCAACTTTATGGAATTCATTTTTTCATTATTTTTATGTGGAATGTGTACCATTATTGTTAAAGGTACACAGAGCGGATGGATGTCGAACCACCATGTATACGAGACGATCTGTGAACCGCTGGATCACAAGGTGATGTCCAACGGGTAAGGCAGACCGTGAAATGAGTCACCGACAAATTCATACGCATAAGGACCATCCATGTATAGTTCCGTGAACTAATCCTTTTATAGATAATGTGATTTAGTATGGTTTTGAAAACCATTATCATGAACAAAAGCCTCCAAAAACCCCGGTTGACCAAGTCTTTCGCGGGTTAGGATATCTCATCAATGGGCTTTCGCAAATGGTATTGTGTGACCAGTAGATAAAATTTCTCTGATCCTTTATAAAAAGAGCATATTAGAAGTATGAAAATTTGTGACATAGATAGATAAAGACATAGAGAAGAATGCATGACAAAATCTTGAGGGAGACTTAGTGGTTTCACCCCATCTTCTGTCTTGTTTCATCAGGGAAGCCCGATCAGCACACCACTCCCTCCACGGGTATTGTTGGTTGCGAACCATAAAATAGGGGAATTGAAAAATAATAATAATACCATGAACCTATCTAGTGAACAACGAACCAAATTCTTCTCACTATTGAATACCCCGTGAAAGATCATCCCCATGGCCCCCATCCAATATAGTGCTTCGCAAAGCGTACCACTACACATACTGAACCACACGTCACCTACTACCTAGTTATGCGGATGGAACCCAAAGTGGGATGATAGGAATTGTACCACTATGGTATGTGGTTGCCTATACCCATGCCTGCATACCACATCAGTATGCAAATGACCCTTATGCCAGAATACAACTATGGTATGCAGAGCGTCCTGCTTCCAGCATAAAAAGTCTGTATGCAGAATGGGTGTTTTCGGATATAGTTCCTTCTAGTTCCATCATTGCCCCTTCTCTACCATCTAGTCCTCTATGATACCTCTTCTATCCAGTCCTCCGACATTAGTCCAAAGTCTCCTCCAAAGCCACCAAACCCGTATGATAGGACCATCAGGTGCATGATTGTACCCCATTGTGTCTTTATACCCATAGAAAGTTGAGTCACAAAGACTCTCCCCACAATGGTGTGAGATTCTAGAATTCCCCATAGGCTACATTCCCACAGTAACCCAGATCCCAACCATGGGACACTGACGTAAACAATCATGTTCTAGGGATTAAGGGAAATCATTTTAGTTACCATTTAATGATAAATAGTGATCAGTCAAAGGGGCTATGTTCACTCCCCCCTTTGATGAGGGAAAAACACCTACCCTTCCCAGAACGTGCTTTGGGTCCATCCCAATAAGGTATGTCCCCAATTTTTTATGGCAGTGTCACATTATCATTAATGTCATCTCACATTAATGGGTTTTTTGCTCCACACCATTACCCACAGTCACCACATCATTTTCCACCGCGGACTCTCCCTGCCCCACCAACATGGGAGGGGACATGTGCAATGTGGAGTATTTCACGTCCTCTTATTTCTCCCACCGATCATGACTCATGTGGTATTAGTGGTTTTTGAGGATTACAACAACCCCATGATTCTAAACAATGATATCTTTAATTCTTGATCAATCTAGGATACATAAGATGACTTCCAGAAGGAACGATCTCAAAAGGGTGCTCGTTCAATGGGGTCCACCCAATCATGTCCCTCAAACGGGTAGCTCCCTTGTGTAAGTCACAACAATTCACAACTATGTGGGTTATGATTCCTCTCTTGAGGATGGATAAGAAGCCCTTATTAGGGTCCCGATCCCAACATCATCTCACCATTATCCCCTAGATGTCAATAATCATGAGAGTGCCTTATAATATGGCTCAAGACAACATCACCTCTATAGCATCAAATATATTCTAGCTTATGACGATCTAGAAAACCAAGGGTATCCCATGGACACACTCTTCAGAAAAGACCTAACAATTCACGAACATATGAACACAACTTAAATCATTATGAGAGTCCTAGAATAGGAAACAATCCTCCCCCGGATGTGTGTGGTGAGCCTGACCTCCCATCTTCTCAACCAATGGAGTCCATAAGTGTCAATTGACAAATCATCAGCCAACGAGCGCATAAATTTGGAAAGAAGGTCGATGAATCATGGTTACCAGGGCCATTTGGAGTTCATGGATCCACAAATAAACTCTTTGGAGACCATCTGAGGAAGTTATATCTAGGAATGACCAATTGAATGAGTGCTTGAATCCTACTCAATCTCCCGTTGTGACCAACTATTCCCACATGGTTAATTCAACCTTCATTAAAGGATAATGACACTAAATGGGTCAAATCAAAGGAATGGTAAATTGAATGAGAGTCTGTCTTTATAGAAAAAGGGACGGGTGATGATCTTTGTCGTGTCATTCCCACACCGACTATAAACAAGGCACCTCAGAGGCGAAACAAAAATGGTGAACCCAACATGAATCTGTAACCAAGGTAGTAGATCTTCCCCAAATATTAAAAGAGAGAATGATACAGAACATCAGACAATTTTATTCACCACAGTATGTGAAAAATGCGCCACCTCATAGGAAAATGAAAAATGGTGAACCTGATGTGAATCCTTATGCAAATTGACGGTATCACCCCACTCAGTCCATGTCACCCCCGCAAAAAATGAAAAGAAGAAGGGGGCCAAGATAAATCCCCAAATATGCGTATATTAAAAGGAATGTTACATTGACGATGTTTTGTAGTCTTTATGTCATATATGTATATTGTAGGTTCCAGAAGAGAGACCTTCAATCCAAATGACATCCAAACAACCCATGAAGAAGCACACATCAGAGATAAAAAAAGATAAGGACCCCCTCGCCTACCAATAATCTTCAAAACTGGGTATCCAATATGCTGATCAATGAGTAACACCAAAATGGTACTCTCCCCATGCCGGAGGTAATGAGAAAATCCCTCCAGTCTATGATGTTTCATTATCTGCCTATTCAGTCGTTTTCGGCACCCCAAAACAAGGTGTCCTTGGTGGACATCTCAAACCATTTCAGGAGCCTTTCCCCTGAACGGGACAATGAGTACCTCCCTTATCTCAGGGAGGCAGATAAATTCAATTATGAAAGCTTCATCTCAATATCACATGGGTCCTACTCACGGGGCCCTACTAGAGAGTGTCACCACCGACACCAGACAACTATGAATCCTTTTACTGAAGAGGACCTTATGTAGAGGGAACCTGTCTATGTCTTTGAGACCCGGGGCACATAGGTTGCCTACCAAGGGTGGTGGATATATAATCAGGAACATGCTATCACCCTAGTTCCAGAGAGCCACTTCTTCTATACTATCATGGGGGTATTCAATAGGTAGACATATGACACTGCCCCTACCAAAAAATTCCACCAAGTAAATATGGTGTAACAATAAGACCATATGCACATTCCAACTAATACTCACCTATCCCACCATGCAGACAGAGTAGAAAATAATAGGATAATAAAGATATCTTCTAAGCCACAATGATCCCACCATCCAAATTGTGCGGCGACCAGCTACATGTAGGCATAAACACATACTGATTCATACCAGGCCCACCAAACAAATATGGTGGCACTCAGCTATACGCAAGCACAAATACCTACTGATTAATTTCAAGGTTTCCATCTAAATAGTTTATAAATAGGCTATACGTAAGCAGAAATTCATACTAATGAATATCACGCCCACTATCCTAATAGTGTGGAAACCAAATATAAGTATAGTCAAATTCATGCGGATGAAAAAAAATGCTCATGAGAAAAATAAAGTATAAATAGAGAAGATGAAAATACCTGCTCATGAATATGAAGAACACAAGTCAAATATAGTTTCAAACAAAGAAGAAAATAAAAGATAGACTTGTTCTTCTATCCCGACACATGAGAACTTCATGTTCCTACTGGAAACTCATGGAGGACCGAAGCAGGCACAAACACCTTCACTGATATCAGATTGGGCCTTCAAGCCCGTCCAACCAATGATGTATCATAGAACATCCAAGAAATGATGGAAGATCAGATATCAATTCTAGAACATATCCTCCAAACATTTCAAGATATCATTGTATCAAAAGAAAAAGTGAGAAATCAATCCCATAACCCAGTTTCCTCGAATGGAATGTCTCACTCAAATAATGTTTTAGTCACTCCGGATCATTTATGTATCCATGATCTATCCTAGGAGGGTTGATGGAAATATCCCGCGACATACAGTGAAGCCGATCAGGAATAAATACATGTTCCAACTAGGGGACCCCAGTCCAACGTGGTGACCACTCCAGGGCAGGCATATATCCCTGCAAAAACTCAAGATTCCCATCGATGCATCTCAACATCCTCACGAGACCCATCAAGATAGAGATCCATATATTAAGGCTACTAACAATAGTAGATGGCCACAGTTACCCTAAAAATAGCTCCCAAAATTGAAAAGAACCAGTGGAAAATGGAAAATGAAGGGCACAAGAATGATCTTCATCTACTGGATGATGGGGTTCTTGACGCCCTCAAAAATATATAAAAAAAGGCCCAAGACCCTTTCATTTCATTAACAATTATGGAAGTGTAATTAGCAGTAGTGAAGGCCCTCCAAGGAATGTATCTACCATCAGATCTGAGGGTCCTCCTCATAGCACCGATGGAGGGATTACTCCATTGGCCGATACCGATTGATCACGAGAGCCAATCTCATGATGCGCGTCGAGGTAGCCCACCCATAAACCTGAATATTAGGGAGTAAGAAGGTCCTCCCCTTGTTTTTGTCTGCCCTGATGGTCCTCCCTAGGGTATATGCTGCAGATATGCTTCTCTCTATCATTGGACGTCAAGTCATGATGGTTGTCCACGCCATGATGACAGTCATTTCAAAGGCCCTCCCCAATATGAGAGTTACTCTAAAGGTCATCCCTATAGTAACATCAAGAAATGATAAGGTCCTCTTATCATTTCAGTACATCCTGAAGGACCTCCCCAAAATGTGCATTGCGGAAATTCTCTCTCCAGCCAGATATAATGTCATGATGGTGGACCTCTCCCTGATGATAGTCATTACGAAGCCCTCTCGGCAATGAAAGTTTCTGTGAAGTTCCTCCCCTCAGTGACATCAGGCATCAAGAAGGTCCTCCTCTAGCTACAGCCTTCCCTGAAGGTCCCCCCCAGTGTATACGCAGTAAGGAAAATTCCCGCAATCAGGAATCCAGTTTCAATAGTATCCCTAACCATTATAGCACCAATTATGAATGTCATAACCCCAATAAATCTTTGTGCTATCAAGAAGGTCCTCCCTTTCTTGGAACCAATGTGAGAACGCCCTCTTATGTTGAGGCACACGGGAAAATGGAGTCAGACACATATGGAACTCCCTCTATAGTGAGTGATCTTCTTTCTCATCTAGAGGATGACCTGGGGACACGGTCACCTTCTAAGCCCCCCTGCAGTGTTCTCAAATCAATAAGGTTCCCACCAGCTTGATTACTGGGAACAAAATTATTAAGAAGAAGTCAAGATAGCATATAAGGTATAAGATCCTTGACAAGATCAACTGCATGATGTGTTTCTTATGAGAAGACAACTAGCTGTGGATAATATACAAGTGATGTATTTTACTATGGAAACTTCTCACTATGACATACCAGGAGAGTTTTCTGGGGAATGCACACATTACATTAGCTTCAATATATGAACAACTATTCAAACGATGAAAGAAAAATATCAACCCTACCAAGGGTATGCAGAACATGTCAGCATGATAGGGGAGCTTCATCATCTAATCGACCTAGAATCCCTCTCATCCACAAGGCTACCACAATTATAAGGGAGAATGAAAAACCTTGAACTAGCATGCTTGCATTAATTTCATAAGTTTTGTCACCACTTTGGAAGCACCCCATCTGGGGTTTACATTCAGGGATGGGGAGAACATGGAGCTCTACACTTTACCCCACGTCTCCTACAATAGGCCTTAGTGGAAATGAAATCATGTAATGTCATCACCCATAAGAAATAATCATGTGAAATCCCTACTCACTATAGATGGGGTACTCAACAAAAATGGGTCTGATGTATGTCTCAAAAGCGTTGGGGTTGATGAGATCAAACCCTCCAAAATCTGCTGAGCTAGGAAACTAGGAACATCCAGCATGCTTCTTGCCTAAGGGAAGCCAACCAGAAAGCAGTTCTCAAGTCATCAAAAAACCATAGACTCTATGCAGGCCCATTTTCATACTCGGCCTACACCTGTTTGGGAGTACATGAAATTTAAAGGGAAATAGTGGACTCTTACAACGCGATATGGCAACAACCCAAACCCATAGGGATGTGGAAAATTTTAAATTAAAATTCCACTATAAGAACAATGAATTAATGTTTTAGCACATCAACATGCGAATGGTAATGACCGCATCCAACATGGATGGGGGAATTTGTACATCAAATCCACGCACAGTAGACATCTGTCTTCCACCGTCTACAAGGAATGATGGACCGAGGAGTTACTCGTTTCACCCCTTCTCATGGTTCACACCATTCAAGACAACGGCACGTTATAAGGTCCGACCTGGTCTCCCTTTGGGTCAATATTTACCAATAAATGCGAAGAATACCACATAATATATAGAGAAAGTCTTATAAAGGCCGCATGAAGCCTTCCTATGATTTGATAGCAGCTACACCACCCAAAATGTGTTATGATTCAGTGAATGTGGTGAACTTAAACCCCATGGATCACACATGAAAAGATGTAGGGGGAGAGGATGTGAAGGAAAATGGTTCCTCCCAGAGGTATCCCACACCGAAACTGATGGTGTGCATTCTTGGAACTATATGGTGGTCCTTAATTTGGTTTCCCCCTTAGTCAATCCATCATTACCTCCCACAAGAAACCAAAACAATTAGAAGAATATATCTATAGTAATTTGTGGCCTACCTCCTCCACCCCCTGAGAGTGTGTCCCTCACTCACAAGGAATGCTTCGCCAAGAAGGAGAAAGAAATGAAAGAGATCGGGAGAATTAATGTGTAGCTATGCCTATGGAGCTATATCATAGGATGCGTTCCCCTCAAATAACATCAGCAGGTGCTCCTAGAAGAGATCCACATGCCTCATGCACTCATACCGGGGAATAAATCCATTCTTAGAGGACCATTCAACTCATCACTAGAAGGAAATCATTACTTCCACCGACTAGGATGCATGTTGGAATATGTCTAGGTAATCCCACAAATGATATCCGCAGTTGGGTATTAACCAGAAATTTCAGTAGCTCAGGACTGCCCAGTCTTGGACACTTCCACACTTGCTCAAGCTCATCCCTGATAAGACATGAATTAAGGTCTCTTAAACACTATTGAATAGCTAATAACTCAACTATAAGACATGGAGGGGTGACGTGCTCTGATATAACCAGAGAGAAAACCCTACGCTGAGTGGGTGAGTAATGTTCTACCCCCAACAAACTTTGGGAACCCTGTATTCCATGTATTCAATATATTAGGGGACCCGGAACAAAATTTGACTCACTATGCCTCTTTCCGTGACCCCATGATGGGCACTCTAGAGCAGCAAGAAGCTGTAAAACTCAGGTTCTTCATACATGCACTGCAAGGCTCGGCCTTCATATGGTATACTAGCGGGCCAACCAAATAAATTACAGGATGAGAGGATCCCCAAAAGATGTTTATCTTCTAGTTATGTTCAAAGCTGCCTATGATGATGGTTAGTGATATAATGAACTATAACCAACAAGATAACAAAGGAGTATTAGACTTCATTTCCAAATGGAAGGGCCAGACATATTCCCTGAATCAGCAGCTCCCCCAGGATGAGATGATTTCAATGTGCATAGATAATCTCTATGATGAATTGAGAATTCCCCTCATCCTAATTAATTACACATGTGGGTTTAGAGACTTATATGTCATTGTTAAAGGATATAATACTCCTAGCAATGAAACAATATTATGTCTAATGTGGCCCCATGAACCCCATGGAAAAGGATGTGAAAAGATGAAGTGGATCTTGTCATTCTTAATCCACCCTTGGCGCCAGCTCCAGCAGTGTGGCACCCACAAAACCATATGGGACACCCTAGATTCCAAAAACCTCCCCCACCACGAAAAGATGAGCAATGAGGTGCCAAAAAAAATCTGTTAGATGAACGAGGAAATAAATTCTATTTGTTTATAGATGACTAGGACTGTCTATATTTCATAGCTGCTATGAAATGCAATTTCCACTACCAGCCGTAGCCAATACGAGCTTATAATGTGGGTCTTGAAAACCGTAATCATTATTATCCCTATCACCGAATAATAGGACACACCATCAAGGAATTATTAGTTTTCAAGGATCTCTTAATAATGATGGTGGATTCTGGGAAAATCATATTTGGCCCACAACCAACCCATGTGGTGTGTGTTTCAACCTCAGACTCAAGAGGGGAAGAGGAATTGCAGACAGTATCCAGTAAGAAGGATAACAATATCAAAAAATGGATGGCCCAAAGGATGATCAATCGAGTCTATGACATTCTCCATGCATAGTTGAAATAACCAACAATGCCCCCAAAAGCTCCTAATACAACACAACCATCCTCCTCGGCCCCGCTATTTACCAAAGGCTAAAAGGGAAGAAAGAAAGAGAAATAAGAGGAGATGACACCAAAGACAATGTTAGTGTTGACACTTTAAAACATCAGGAAAACAATTTTCATAAAACAGGAACTGCCCTGCCAAACAGTACAATGGGAACTAACCTGCCAAATGGTACTACAGGCATCACCCATCCAAATGGTTCAATGGGAACTACCCTGCTAAACAACCACATTATAAAGAGACAGTCAGACAAAAATAGTTTGTGATCAAGAACTGATATTCAGATCTGTTAATGTCATTCCCATGATGGACCCATTATTTGATAAAGAATATGGATACAAACCCGAATTCCATGCACCCAACTGGGGAGCCAGAGGAAGTTTCCACATAGGCCGGAGGTTTCATAGAAGGCATGGTTATGTAAAGTGTTAAATTCCTAGGCATGACACTATTCAAACTGTTAACATTTCAAAAAATCATGGAACGACCCTCTGATAGACACCACAAAGAACCATAATGCTCCTCTACCCCCATTGGAAGAAATACAATCCCAATTATCTTTTAATATCCATCATCAGAAGAATAAATACCAAATCTCCCATGGTATACATGAATACAAGTTTGTCCAAGCATATAAATGACCTCATCACCGCCCACCCATATTACAATGTCCGAACAATGTAAATCCAAAGCTGAAACCCCTAAAGTGTTTGTGAAACCATCTCCACAAGGTAGGAAGCACTGACATATGGAGCACATGTGTGATATTTTAAAGAATCTAGATTATGTACCATCAAAGCTATCAATCATGGATGCATTGTGTCAGTCTGCAGATCTTAGGGAGGCATTCACTGATGCCTTGAAAAGTCCTGTAGATTGCAAGGATGAAGTAGGAGAAGCCGAAGTCTACAGGACCGAGTCTACATCCAAAACATTTCATGTTGTTATCTACATCATAGATAGGGATTAAGACACCATCACGCAAGGGCACATCAAACCCTTTTATATGACCATCAAGATAAATGGAATTGTTGTTCGAAGGATCATCATTGACAATGGATCTGGATTTATCCTCTTCCAGTTGTGAATCCATCATCCACTAGTATATGATTATCACATCTAGAAACCCTTCACAACAAATCTTCTACTATATGACAAAATAGATCTGAAGACATTGGGACAAATCATGTATAAAACATGGATCAGAGATCTCATTCAGATTCTGATTAGCTGGTGGTGCGGAAAAGTACGGCCTTCAATGACCTGTTAGGGAGGACTTGGCTGCATCAGTACTCTACAATTCCATCATCATTCCATCAATGAATCAAATATTTCACTAATTTGAGAGACGCGAAATTTCATGTTGATAAATCACAGAATTGAATCTTGTTAATCACATTATATCGACGTCGGGTTCTATGAGTCAGAATAAAAACATCGTTTTCCAACAACGTTAATTGAATCAATGCCCCGAATGGATTGGAGATGGCTCTCGCTGACCCACTCCAGTAACTTGGGGAAGTGTATGTATTACCCACATACCAAGTCAAATGCATAAATCAAATCATGGGTGCAGACTCAGTTTTCTGCATGGTCCCTATTACAACAACCAAGTCCAATGACATTGAAAAGTGGGATGACTCCCAGGTTTTCATGAATTGCCCTATAAAATTTGATCTCGACTGGTCCATGGGACATCAAACTAACCTTGAATCACAAACTAAGGGAAAAGTCTATTTCTATTCCAACATTGTAGAGTTCGCCTCAAAAATCATTTCTCTATCAAAAGATGATGATGATGAAGATGGTGAAGGAGAGTAAGAAGATGAAGAATACCTCAAATATAACCCTCCCACATTCGAAAAATGTGTGTCCACCACAATCGATGAACTTGAGGAGATAAACCTGGGTGTATAAAATGACATGTGGGCCACTCTTATTAGTATGGATATGCATGTCGAGGACCAAGAGGCATATAACTCTTTTATAAAGAAGAATCGAGATGGGTTTCCACCCATAATCTGGGGTTACCATAAGATCATCTGGGCTATAACCAGGTACTAGAAGGACCCATCCAATGCATGTGGCAAAAATAAAGGCCGAAGTCAAAAAGATTATCAATGAAAACTTCATACGGGAGGTCCAATATCTGATCTGGATGGAGAACATAGTTCCTATCAAGAAGAAGAATGGTCATATTAGAATTTTCATTGGCCTCAGGTACCTTATTTTTCATTTCCCAAAAGATGAATACCCTATCCCGATCATAGTATTCTTGATCAATGTTATAGCCAGATATAAATCCCACTCTTTCTTGGAAGATTATTTTGGATAAAATAAAATCCGGATGACACAAGTAGAAAATAGATCTACTTATTTTAGGGCACCTCTGGGAGTGTTATGTTATAAAGAGATTCCCTTTGGCCTAAAGAATGATGATGCCACATATCAGCATTCCATGCATCAAAAATCCAAGACCATCTTGGGAATATTCATTGAGTGTTACGTCGAAGACATGGTGGTTAACTAACAACAATGTTCAAACCACCTGGCTGGTCCTGAAACAATCTTCAACAAATTGTGACATCATAGTTTATAGATGAATCCCCTAAATTTCACCATTGGTGCTACCTCGAAAAAATTCCATGTATTTTTCGTACTCCATCATGACATTTAAGTTGACCCCAAGAAAAAAAATACATTCTTGGCATGTCCCCTCCTCACAACCTAATAATGTTGAGAGGTCTCCAGGGGCAGCTCACCTACATTCGGCACTTCATAGATAACCTAGTTGGCAAATGTAAACCATTCACCAAGCAATGATGAAATGAGTTACATATGAGTGGGATAATGACTTCCATGAACCATTTGACAATATCAAAAGATATATCCCCTGCCTAAAGGTACTCATTCTGCATGTTGAGGGGTGTCCACTCTTTTTTAGGGGTGTCCATGGGTTGTGTTGGGTCTGGTTGAGGGATATTTTGGACCCAACCCAAGAAAAATAGGTCTGGTCGGGTTGGGTCGGGTCAGAGATGTTTTTGGATTCAAACTCAACCCAACCCAACCCATCTCAAATCGGGTTGGGTCCGGTCGGGTTGATCGGGTTAAAGAAAAAAATTCATTTGGTATTTTTTATGATCCCAACCCACAGGTTGACCGAGTTATGACAAAAAAATTATTCAGTTATTTTTTTGGCTATCGCCCCGTGGGTTGATGGGGTTACATATTCATCTGCTTCATCTTCTTTGCCACACTAGGAAATGCCCGCGTCCTCCGCCCTATAATAAATCAACCCAAAAATATGTCAGTCTATGACTCAATGGTGTGATGTGATTTTCTTGCCTGAAAGTAGTTATCAATGTTTGATGAGGTTCAAAGTGAGGTCGAGAGGGTGATGAGAATGGGTTTGTGCCTGAAATTGATATATTTGGCATCGCACATAGTCGCAATGGAGATGGAGGTGGTGGCAGAGGCAGGGGTATATGCAGGTGTAGCATAGTGGATGCACTAGACTGGTGAGGGAAAAGGAGATGTTCAATGATAATTTTCTTAGTCGATCCTCCACTGTCAGATCTTTGAATCATTAAAAATTTTCTACCTTCCTTTGGTTTTTTGCTTGTTCTTTAGTTTTCGTAGCAAAATCTAATGAAATCCAGTTATCTTTAGGTTTTTGTTTTCTGATCGGGCATTGTTTTTCCACTAATTTCACATGTCTCAATTCCTTTGAATATATTTTATGTTTGTCTTAGAAATGACATGGAAGATTCAATCATCTATGTAATTAGTATAGTATTCGTGTAACAGTGGTTGATGGCATAGACTCAATGGATAGTGTAGGAAAGGGGAAAGACAACGGCATGGGGAGAGGATGAGGGGGCATTGGGTCGAGATGAAGGGGGAGAGGGTGAAGTCTAAAGAGGTGACTCACAGTAGTCGGGTTGGTTGGGTCGGGTTGGGTCAATTTTTTCCCAACCCGTGACCCGACCCAACCCATGGTATAAATTTTTTAACCCGACACGACCCGATCGGTTCGAGTCGTGTTGTTCAGGTTGGGTCAGGTCTAGACACCCCTACTCGTTTTATATATAACTACCCTTTAATGGTCATAAGGTGCATTTATCGCACATTAATTTGATTCCATAAGTGATAACAACCTCTATTACCTCAGCTGAACAAAGATCGATGCCAAAAACTGGTATTCGATGATAGAAAAGAACTGCGTAGCACTAATCTTCACAGTTCAGAAGCTCGGACATTACATGAAGCACCATGAGGTCCACACAGTCTTCTACCACAACCTGGTAAAATATATTCTCAACAGTCCCATGCTAAATGGACACCTATCAAAATGGGGGGTTATCCTACCACATTTTTACATATTGTATGTGCCCATGAAGTCCATAAAAGTCCAGGCGTTATCATAATTCCAATCTGAGAACCACTCGGATGAAACAACACTATTGGATGTCAAACTTGAGAATGAATAATTGTTTTCTGTTCAAGAAGACCTCCCGATGTGGTAAATGTACATCGATGGTTCTTCCTGATTCCCTTCAAGAAAACGGATGGAGGATCCCAAACAGTGGGGTTAGGAGTCATACATGTATCTCCCAAAAAGGCCATCTTCCCTTACTCATTCCTACTTTCTGAAGGGTGTAAAAACAATGAAGCGGAGTATGAGGCCCTTATTGTAGGTCTAGAACTAGCACTCTATGTGCAATCCAATCACATAAAAATAAAGGGTGATTCATAGCTAGTCATCAAATAGGTCAATGGTGACTATGATATCATGAATGAAGTATTTATTCTCATTATGAACCATGATCGAGCATGAATTGATGAACTCCCTTCAATACCAATGTTAACATATGTCCCTCGGTCAAAAAATTCTCAAGATAATGCTTTGGAAAATGCATCCACATCCTTAGCTGATCTAGACCGAGATGAAATAGTCATTAGCATTGCTTCCCACTCGCTGGCCTTTCCATTCATCCAATGAAATACTGAGATAATGGATGAATTTATTCGCATTTTTGAGCCTTATTGTCACACCACTGATTGGATGACACCCATTACAAAGTACCTTTAGAATGGGAAACTCCCACCCAATGGGGCTAAAAGGGAGCAGGTCTGAAGACGGGCAGTCAATTTTGTCTTGTACAATACGGTAACCCAAGAAAAATTCCTCTAAAACGAGGCAATGAAGGGGTCCTTATAAAGTGCATTGATGGAGAAGAAACTATTGCCATCATGAAAGAGTTTCATTTCAGATATTGTGGAGCGCGCCATTAAACAACCACGTTCTCTCACCAAATCTGAAGGCTAGGGTATTATTATCCCACAATGATAAAGGATTATAGAACTCTTTCTTCTAGATATGGGAATCACCTTGTTTGTTTAAGGTTCAGACTTTCCAATCAGTTTCTAATGGGTTTATTCATATAATCGGAAACATCCAATGATTTTATATCCATTTGGACCTAATTTTCCAAGGTAGGTGCCCATTAGTTATGGACTGATGAGTCTTAAGAATTTTCATTGGTCGAGAGGATGGGAGGTCAGACTCATCACACCTTTTTTGGTGGAATTATTGTCTACTCTGAGAATCTCATATAGATTTGAGTTATGTTCTTGAATCCTTATTAATTTACCAAGCATGAAAATGAGTTTTTCCTTTATACATTGCAATCAATTATTGATATGTATGAAATTTAGAGAATCTTTTATATGTATTTGAGGTTCTTTATCAATAGAGAATCATCCATATGAATTAATGATTCTTAGTCAATGGAATCCCTCAATACATAATACAGAACTCTCTTGGTCATTTTGATGACCATACTGGTTTTAGAACCACTCAATGGGTCACTTGATGTTTATGGTCATTAGGAAAGACATGGATTATTTTAGAGTTGGGATCGTACCCGTAGATGGGCTACCTACATATCCTTGTTAGAAAAGGAATCAGAACCCACATAGTTCGAGTGAAAAAGTGTGAGATTTATGCATGATTAATGGCTCGAAGAGAGATGTTGTAATTTCTTTCATACTCTAAGCTCACGTGTGCCATGCTCGGTGTGAGAAACAAGAGGTATTAGTAAAACCCGACGATTATTCCACGAAAGATGCAATCTTATGAAATGATGTGGGGATTACATATGTATTAATTCCAAATTAAATAAAGACAAATATTTTTAGAAAAGAATCCCAAGAGAAGGGTATATAAAAGAGTTTGTACTTTATGGAGATTTGGGATTTTAACCCGGGACTAACTCCGGAAAAGGAAACCAAAATTTAAGAGGGACTTATGAGTGGGTTTTATTCCTGAAAAGGAAGCCCAATTCCAAGGAACTTATTACTGGGGCTTACTCCTAAGAAGGAGGCCCAGGTTAAGAGAAATTATGACTGGGGCTACTCCTGAAAAGGTGCACCAAGTTAAGGGGACTTGGGACATGGGGTTTACTCTTGAGAAGGAGGCCCATGAATAGTGAACTTGGGGCTTACTCTTAAAGAGGATGCCCAAATTAAAGGGGATTTATGATAGGGTATTACTTCTAAGGAGGATTCCCATATTAGGGAACTTGGGGATTACTCCTAATGAGGAGGCCCTTGAATAGGGAACATGGGGCTTACTCCTAAGGAGGATGCCCAAATTAAAGATCTTCTCAACTTAAAGGATGAAGTTGAATGAAGGAAATATCTAACCTTAGTGACATAAAGTTATTTAAATCATGAGGTTTTGAGAGATTATGTACATAATTCCTTTCAGATAGGGAATCCAACAATGGAATCATTCCATAAATGGATTTGAAGAGGGTTTTGAAGGATAAACCATGAAGAGGAGAGGTGAATTTTAGGAAAGAAGTTAATTAGAAGGAGGCGCGTAAGTATTGGTCTGGCGTGCAAGTCTTGGTCACACATGTATACTTGTGCGACATGAGTTCACTAGGGCGACAAATAACCTATAGGGTAATACTTGGGCGAGACTTGGCTCAAGCCCTTAGTATTATCCCTAGATGCTCCCAGAAGGTCAGCGCACAAGTTTCCATGAGAGGACAAGGTGGAATTCAAGTTTCATCATTTCCCATAAGGTTTGGACACATAGGAACCCATGTATTGATGAGTTCTAACACTTAGTCCCCATTCTTCTTCTTGAGAGATTGCATTCTAGGTAAATAATTACCTTATAAGTCTTCTAAAGACTTAAGACAAAGACATGGGAGACCAGAGCTTGAATATGAGTTTGTATTTTTCATTCCTGAAATGGGGGGCCCACATGGGGTATTTATAGGCCACTGAGAACCTTGGGAGAAAAAAGAAATAGGGTGTGAAAGTCACTTGCGCGGCTCATGTTTGGACCTCATGTGACATGTGCGCCCAAGGCTGGCATGCAGTTATAATTGTGCGCCATAATTCCTTTGACATTTTGGGAAGAATCTTCCCTCTTCTTTGCTCAAGGTATTACCCTTAGTCAATACTTGGACTCTATTATGAAAAGGAGCGTCAAAAAAAGTCTCCCCTCGGAGTTGGATCCGAAAAAGGAAAGAGGATTTGACTCTGAGGTAAATGAGAAGACCAAAAATTTTGGGCGCACATGTTTTGAGTGCGCAGGTACGAGGTGCGCAGGTTACAGCGCACAAGTTTTTAGGATCACCTATAAATATTGGTGTCACCTTTCACAAGTCATCCATATTTCAAACGCTTCTCGCTCTCATCGTGCTAGTGAGCTCTCGTCGTGCGGCTGTCTTGGCTTTTCGCTCGTCTGCACTTCTGTTCGTTGCCTCACGCATCCTCAATCTGTTTCTGACTTGCACGCCATTACTATCACAGTAAAACATCCATGAACAGCTTAGACTTACGCACCAATATTAGACTTGCGCGACTTAATGACTTAGCCATATTTTCCAATTTGATCACAAATTTTATGAAAAACCAACTTACATAATAGTTAATTATTCGATCTTTGTAAAGATTCAATGGCTCCACGGAGAATTTGATTGGCTGATGAATTCGCTAGCAGGAGAATTGATGATATGATGAACATTGTTGGCCATAACTATTATGATATATATGACAGCACTCTCCCATATTTGGCCAAGTACATGAAGAAGTATCATTTCAATTTTGCAAAAAGTATTTAATTTCCTTTATATAGCCATAGACATATTTAAGGAGTCAATGTTCTAGATGCAAAGACTAGTATGCCTGAGATGCAACCTAACTATTACCCCTATATTTCGGTTATACTATGCATTAAAAGCAGCGACAATGGTGTGAAGTTTCAAATTTTTCCTCCATACCATTTCCTTGCATATATGAAAATGGAAAACCCATGGGCTGATATGTTTTCTGCTGCTGGTTGGTGGAGATAAGACTATCATGACATTAGAACAATATCTAAAAAGAGTACTCTCTCTAAAAGGATCTTTACTTCTAATGCTCCATCCTGAAATCCATGTATCCATCTTCCAAGTATCTTGGATAGAAATAGAGTCAATGATTGATCAGAAGAAAATTTTCTCATACAACACTCAATAACATTATTTTACAATTGTTCCAAGAAGAGCTGGTATCATTACGTCTCTTATTTTATCCAGTTGAATGAATGAATTCCAGGTGGTTGCTGATAAATCTCAGGATTTCGTAAATCAAATGAAGAGTTATGTTGAAATCCTCATGTAATTATTGAAAAATAGAAGAGACTATAGTCTGTGTATGTCCTTTTAACTCTTTTGCATCAATGAAAAAGACTTTCATCTTGAATCATTTGTGTCTTCATTCTCTTGCTACTTGATTTAAATTTTTACCAAAGCCAATGGGCCTAGTATTCATAGTTTCATTTTTTCTAGGTTGATACAAAAAACAATACAAACATTCATCATTTGTTGCTCAATATTGCCTAAATCATACAAAATGTACAATGAGCAAGCTGGGACTCGACTTTTGTTCAGAGTCAATTTCACAGGTTTCCAATTTATTGAGTACCCTGTCTCTTGTTGGCAGTTTAAAGTCATTCATGTCAGACATAAAAAGGATAATTTTTAAGGTCGAATAGTTTTGACTGAATGGATTAAAATTGACTCAATTCCTTGATAATTTACCTGAAAACATTTTACCACATTCAAGGATGGGGGAAAACATGTAAACTATGACCTAAGAAATTTTGAATCTAAGGGATAATATGAAAAAAGGTCTAAAAGGCATCAGGGGAAGTATTTCCTAAGAGTGAAGTTACCACTATTTGAGTAACCCGTTAGGGCGTTGAATTATGCAGGGCCACTTAAGGGATTTGGCTTCATAGTCAAACAATAGCATCTTTTGGCTGACAGGTCCGTTATGTAAACTACTTATGCAAGGCCACCGAGGGGCACGTGCTGCATAGTCCAGCAAAAGAACTCTTAGAAATTAACTTTTATATTGCTAAAAATCCAGTGTAAGTTTATGGAGATTAAAATTTTCCAAAGCATATAGTTCATTGTATGGATAGGGGTACTTGAATATGGAGAGGATATTCCCAATCAAGATTGTCAAAGAATTGGATTAATGTCACTCCTATGAAGGTATGACCTAAACGTAGGGAAAGGAAATATAAACCATAGACATGAATACTTTCATATCATGAAAAAGAGTATGGGACAAATATGTTAAGGATGGCTATTTTTTTGGATTCCTACATATTGTTGTTAAGACCAATAAGGACAAAAGAGGTTTTCCTCCAAATAATGAAATTAAAACTATTTGACAGACCTGTTAGGGGGTTGAATTATGTAGGTCCCCTTAAGTTAATTGCCTGTGTATTCAAATAATAGAATCTTTTGGCTAACAGGTCTGTTAAGTATACTACTTATGCAAGGCCACCTAGGGGCACGTGCTCCATAGTCAGGAAAAAGAATTCTCGTGTATCAGAAATTTTGACACCAGATGTCAAGAAAAGGGTTATGAAGATATAGAAGTATTTAAGGTTAGGAGTATGACTCATCAAAATTGGCATTGTCCAATGCATCAATGAGATACAAAGATCAATTCTAACCATAATCATGTTGTGACTGAGTCCTGAATTGAGATGCTGGACTTCACTAAGTATCCCATAAGGATGAGAATAAATCCATATGTAGTTCTTGAAATACAGTTTACTGTCATCTGGGACGAGAATGTAGGAGATCTTATTTTAGGGTCGTAGAGTTCGGACCATAATTTGGAATACACATTGTGTGTTTTATAATCCTTATGTTAATGAATACTAGGGTCTTCATGCCACATTCATGTTTTCACAGAAGTACTTTTCATCCAAGGGAATGAAAGTGGAATTTGGGGTTGGGCCCAAAGACTTAGGGCTGGATTTGAGGGATTCTCGAACATTTCTACATATCCCATTAGTATGGGAATCAAGCCATATGTTGTTCTTAATTTACCCTCTGTACAGATTTGGTACGTACAAGTGAAGGGTGAAAGGGGACTTTAGTGCAATGTTGGATTGACTCATGATTAAAGGTTCGGTCATTTTCATGTATGCACATAGTCCTTGTAATATAACATGATTGGTGATCAATGTTAATAATGATTCCCACTCAGGTGAGGTTGTCAAAGACAGTTGTAGTTTATTGTCGTACAGGACAAAATTACGAATAGTTTAAGGTCATATGCATGGACCAGTGCCGCCTAGTTTAGCATCATGTAGTTAAGAGGTATTTCTATGAATTTTAATGTCTTATAGTGATGAAAATGGTGGACTGTATAGTAAAACCTCATATAGCAAGGACGATGGTGAACCAATGTGAAGATATTGGTTGGGGGGCTTCATAGGTAAACATCGTATGAGATGGAGGTGATTCTATGTGAAGATGTTGGTTTTGGTCTTGTACCTCGGGAGATTTCCTACGTACCCAGAGTAGAATGCAAGGATCAATGTCCGTGTAGTTTGATTAAGAATGAATTGGTGGTAAAGTTGAACTTGAGGACAACTCGAAGATGATGTTGGGATTTATGCGTGGTTAGTGGCCCAGAGATGGTGTTATGGTTGAAGCTCACTCTAAGCTCACGTGAGTCATACATGGTGTGAGAAACAAGAGGCAGAAACATCCCTAACAATGCACAGTTTATCATCATGTAGGACATATAATGGACTGGACACAATTTAATTTCATGTAGGACAAAAGGGATACAGTTTAACATCATGTTGGATGATAGAGACATAGTTTAATTTCATGTTGGATGATAGAGGGGTCATGCAGTTTAAAGTATTGAAACACGGACTAATGGTACCATGCAGTTTAAAGTCTTGTAGTAAGGACTAAATGTACCATGCAGTTTAATGTCTTACAGTAAGGACTAAAGGTACCATGCAATTTAAAGTCTCGCATTAAGGACTAAAGGTACCATGCAGTTTAATGTCTTGCAGTAAGGACTAAAGGTACCATGCAGTTTATAGTCTTGTAGTAAGGACTAAAGGTACCATGCAGTTTAAAGTCTTGCAGTATTGACTAAATGTAGCGTGAAGTTTAAATTCTTTCAGTAAAGTCTAAAGGTACCATGTAGTTTAAATTCTTTAAGTAAGGACAAAAGGTACCATGCAGTTTAAAGACTTGCATTAATGACTAAAGGTACGATGCAATTTAAAGTCTTGTAGTAAGGACTAAAGGTACCATGTAGTTTAAAGTATTTCAGTAAGGAATAAAGGTACCATGCAGTTTAAAGTCATGGATTAATGACTAAAGGTGTATTTCTGTTACACAATATATTTCTTCAGAAATCTGGCACTGGGTGGAGTCGTGATGAGTTCTCTATCAGTTGATATTAATGAATTGGATCCATTGGAGTAGACCTTATGTATTGAGAAAGGTTCTTCCAACTTTGAATCAAATTTTGGTGGTTCTTTAATGGTATCATTGGAGTTATGAGGACCAATACCAATTCTCCTTGAATGAATGAACTAAGATGAACTTTTTTGTTAAAATCTTGTGCTATTCGATTCTGATAGATTTCCAATTGGCGCAGGGTGCCCAATATTTTTTCATCTAATCATTACAATTCAACCAATCGCTTGTGAGATTGTTCATCTACTGATTAATGATCAGAAATGGCTACTCTGAGTGAATTTAATTGAACCTCAATGGGAATGACTGATTCGGTTCCATATACCATTGAATATGGATTTGACCGCGTAGCAGTGCGGGTGGTGGTCCGATAAGCTCAAAAATCTTGAAAAAGTTTATCAGGCCATGATTTCTTATCTTTATCCACCATCTTTTTCAGTATGTTTGATGGAGTCTTATTGAAATATTCTATTTGTCCATTGGCCGCTACATGATACTGAGATGAATGGTTGGATTTGATGTTATATTCAGGATACAACTTCCTTACCTCTGATGAACAGAAGTTGGTGCCATTTTCTGTCAATTTGGTATAAGGGACACCGAATCTAGTAATTTTGTTAGACTTGATGAGGAAAAAAATGCTTTTAGAACTAACATCTTTGAGAGCTATTGCCTCTTCCCAATTTTAAATGATGTCTGTAGTAGTAAGAATGTACTTAAACGTCTAGGATGTAGCTGAAGGGTAAGGTCCTACTATATTCATTCCCCATGTGGAAAATGGCCATTAGTATTTAGAAGTATGGAGTATATCTGTGGGTTGATGAATGAAATTGGCATATACTTTGCAAGAATGACACTTCTTAGGTAAATCAACACAATCTTGTATCATTCAAGGCCAAAATTATCCAAGCCTCTGAATTTGATCAGACAGTCTATATCTATACTGGTGGGCACCACAGACTCCTTCATGTACTTTTTTCATGACAGCCATTGTCACATCACCATCAATACATCTAAAAATAATTCCATCAAAACCTCGCTTATAGATAAGTTTTTCTATATGAACCGGGCAATCATAAAGTGTAAAATTGACCACACATCGTCAGACTTGTTCTTTCCCGACTCTATCAAGTGGGAGTGTTCCATTTTGAAGGTATTCCTTGATAGGTTTCATCCAGCATGTAGTACTACTATATGGTTCAGAAATGGTATTAATTTCATTGATTTCCTCTATTCTGATTTGAACATAAGGTGAAACTGTACGACAGTGGGAAATACTGATGATTGTTTCATCCTGATTTGGATCTTCTAGAGATGTGGTAACATTAGCCTGTGCATCATCTTGAGCATTTTGTGATCATGGGACATAATAATATGTCGGTTCCGAAGGAAATTCCACCATTAACTCTCTGACCTAATCATACAAAGGGATTAACTCTTCTTTTCTGATGTAATATTACCCATTGACTTGTTTGATTACTATGTCTGAATCCCCTTTAACCTTTAAGTGATTCAACTGTGCCTAAAGTTCCAACTCCCATCCTATGATGAGAGCTTGATATTCTGCTTTATTATTTGTACTGTCTTCCAACAATAAGAAGGAATAGGGTAGAATTTCCTTTTCTAGGGAAATAAGCACAATTACTATCCCAACATTGTTGAATTTAAGATCATCCATTTTCTTCCCTGTTGAACTTCTGGAAGCACCATCAAAGTAAATTTCCTATGTTTGAAGATTATCATGAATAGAGAGTACTTCCTCACCAGGAAGTTCAATATCTAAAGATATATCTTCTACTGAAGGGAATTCGTCATGGAAATAAGCGAGAGCTTGGAACTTTATTGCCTTTTGAGACACATACTGGATATCAAACTACTGCAAATTAACTTCCCACCTTGCCAGACATCCTGTAAGCATTGGACGACTAATGATAAATTTGAGTGGGTTATTGCGAGATACCGATTGGACCACATGATGTTGCAGGTAGTGTCTCAATTTCTGAACTGCAAAGATTGATACTAAGCACAACTTTTCAATACTTTAATATCGAGTTTCTACCTCAAGCATTGTCTGACTGAGATAGTAAAGGTTGTTTTCCTATCCAGCATCATTCTTTTGGGCATGGAAGGCACCCAATGATCACTCTAAAGTTTTCACATAAAGAATATGTGGTCTTCCTTCAATAGGTGGCATTAAAATTGGTAGATTGAAGAGATATTTTTTGAGAATATTGAATGCCTCATGACATTTTCTAGTCTACTGTTAGGGGACTCACTTCTTCATTAATTTGGTGAAGGGTAAACATTTGCCTTCTAGATTGGTGATGAAACACTGAATATATGCCAAGTTTCCTTGAAGTCCTCTCAATTCCTTCAAAATTTCGATGAGGAGACATAGAAAGGTTTGATTTTGTCTTCTCATGATCAACTTTGATACCACAATGGAGTACAACCAAGCCGAGAAATTTTCCTGAGGTTACCCCAAAATCACATTTCAAGGGGTTCATCTTCAAATTGTGTTATCGATGTTTGTGGAATATGACATCGAAATCATCCATGTGATTAGAACATTTTCTGGATTTAACCACCAAATCGTCCACATAACATTCAACAAATTACCCTAAAAAGGGATTAAAGATATGGTGCATGGAACATTGATATGTTGCATCTGCATTCTTCAGGCTAAAGGGCATTTCCCAAAAGCAAAACACACCTTGAGGGGCTATGAAGGCTATAGATTCTTCATCTTCTAGAGCCATTCAGATTTGATTATACCCAGAATATCCATCCATGATGGAAAATTCTTCATATCCAGCTGTTGCATCAATTAAGAGTTCTGTGATCGGAACTGGAAAATCATCCTTGGGACAATACCGATTATGATCTCTAAAATCAATAAAAACTCTATTTTGTCCATTCTTATTTTTGATAGGGGAAATATTAGCCATCCATTTTGGATATTGAACTTTTCTGATGAATTTAGCCTTGATAATCTTATCCACTTCAGCTTCAATTTTGGAGTCACAAGTTGGTTGTGTTCTTCTTGCGGCTTGCTTGAATCCTAGATGTTCTTCTGTCAAAACCAAATGATGTGTAGAAACATCAGGATCAAGCCCTGGAATTTTTGTGTAATTCCAAGAAAATACATCTCGATTTTTCTTTAGTAATGAAATATACATTTCTTTCTCTTCAAGAGTTATGGCCGAACTAATAAATGTGGGGCGTGGATCTTCTTTTGTGCCCAGATTTATTTCTTTGAGTTCATCCACAGTGTTAGAGATACCTTCTTCAAATGCTGGAGGAGCATCCATGAGATCTTCCTCTTCTTCTTCAATATGTGTACTTCTTTTGTTTCTACTTTCATAGTATATGATAAAGCATAATTTCCATGATCAGGAGAGATGTTATAATTTGAACATCTTGAAGAAGTGGCTACCATTTCTGACCCTATTTTTGATGAAGAGTCTTCCTTGTGTAATAAAGGGGAGATAATGGATTGAGAATCGACATCATCATTCATCTCTATCATTGCTATAACTTCTTTTGGCCAGGTTGATAAAGTATAGAATTTCTAGATTTCAGAGGATGAAATGAAGACATCTCCATTCGAGCTTTCATCATTTCCTGGTGAATCTACAATTTCTACCATGATGTCTGGCTTAGTTTCAGTAACTGACATTATGGAAGTTTCCATAACGTATTTGGATTTGGGTATATCCTATCAATTTGACTGATAGGAAACAACTAATTTTTACTCACATGTATGAACATTTTTACTATAATCTTTTCCAAACCATATGAATAACTAATTTCGGTATCCTACTTTTTCGTGGATATCTCCTTTCCCTCCATGTGATAGAATTCTGCCTCAATGTATTGAGATTCACATGTTTTTAATGGGGCTTTATCACCATACAATGTCACAATTTGACCATTGAAACAATATTTGAGACATCTATGGTATGATGAAGGTATAGTCTTATATTGATGTAGCCAAGGTATTCTAAGAAAAATATTGAAGGTTGTGTCATGACGAACAAACATGAAATCTGAATTGGACACAAGGTCTCCAAACTGAGTTCTGAGTGTAATATCGCCCAGAGGATCTTGTTAATTTTTATCATATCCTTGCAACATCAATGTAGTAGGATATAAATCAGATTTGGTGAGGCCCAATCGATGAAGTGTACGAATAGGGATGAGGTTGACTCCTGAACCATTATCAATGAAAGCTCATCGGATGTCTACATCATTGACCTTGACAGATAAATACGAAGGTCTAATATGTCTATGGAAAACATCATCATCATCTTCATCTGTAAAATAAATAACTGCATGGCATTCTACAAGATCATTCTCTATATCGTAGACTTCAGCCGCAACATTTGCAGTTTCTAATTCCTGAGGACTTGACAAAGCCTCAATGAGTGCCTCCCGAAGATCCTTTGATAGATTCAAGGAATCCAGAATTGATAACATGGATGGTACATGGGCCAAATGTTTCAATACATCATACTTTTGGTCCAAAGGTCTGTATTTCCCAATAGGAACATGTGGTTTCACAGTTGCCTTAGATATTGATTCTTTTCATGTAGATGCATCTTGTATCAGGAAAGGAGTTGGAAATGATCATGGATTTGGCAGATTAGACCGACTAGGTCTATTTATTTGTTGAGAGGAAGAAGTTGTAACCTCTAACCAGTCTTTCAAAATAACTGGCCCAAGACTGAATCTGAAATTTGTGGAAGAACGTTATTGTTCTTGTTGAGCCCTGCTGAAGGGCTTTGCCACGAGTTTCTGCTGCATATTATGCTCTAGCTAGGGTATGATTAAAAAAGTGTCTTCTAGAATATACACATCTTCCCCTATATCCTTGACCTCTGGAACTCCCTCTAATTCCTCTATTTGATATAAAGAACTCAGGCTCATCAAGATCGAAATTATTATTGGCATAAGGATCTTTTATGTGAATAATGTTAACAAAATCGAATATCAACTCTTCATCTGATGAAGACTATGCCTGATGAACCATTTCAGGTTGTATCATTTGGTGGGCTAGTTCCCATACATTTTAAGTAGATAGAATAAAATCTTCTAGAGTCAAAGACAACTTAGGCTTTGTCACAATCTCATCTTCTTCTGACTACTCTTCTCTCTTCAAATTATGCTGCCTCTTTGAGGAATTTCCTTCTGACGAAGGGGTTTTTGCTGTGGAATTCATAGCAGAAGACACGCATGGTTTCTTCAATTGCATTCATAAAATGGCATGAGTTTGGTTGATCCTTTTCCGGACCATCCAATCATCATATTTCTGCACATTTTTACTTTCGACTTCATACCACTCGACTTATTCATCTGGATATGTAGCAGAAACACATGCTATATGGGCTGAAGAACCTTTTAATTTTACCTGTCCAGAGTCCACCATCTTTACCAGGAGGTCTTTGAAGACAAAACACTCCTGAATGGGATGTCCCAACATCTGAGGAAATTGGAAATAGTTGGTAAGGTCTTCATCTCCTTCCTTTTTCGGCCATTAGGCCTTGGAAACTGAACCAAATTATTTTCCAGAGCCGAAATGATGTAACCAATAACTTTTTCATTTCGGAAAGAATAAACATTGTTCTTTAACTCTTCAAATTGTTTCCTTCATTTATCTCTTTGATCATCATGACGAAATGACCTCTATTATTGATGCTCAGGAGGTGGAGACCTTCAAGAAGATGATGGTTTTCAAGTGAAGTAGGTACAGGTGCGTGTTTAAGTGTAACTGTAGCAGTATCTGCTCTCCCAATTCTCCTTCTTGGAGCTGATGGAATTAACGAGTTTTAGCCTTAGTCTCTGTAAGTGAATCTTCGATCTGTTGAGTGATTGAAGTAAGGTCTCGAAACCCTCCGGTGTATTTCACAGGGATCAACGATGTGTGTAATTCATCATGCAAATTGGCCACACAAATTGGAAACAACTCTTCTTGAGGGAGTGATAAGCTTAAGTAATATGTTAATCCCTTCCAGCAAACAATGAAATCTGAAACACTTTCATTTTCCCTTTACATACAATTTGTAAGATCAAAAACTGTCGTCTTTGGCAACATTGAGCTAAAATGTAGAAGGAATCGTTGACAGGGATCTTCCCACCCAGTAATTGACCGAGACTGCAAACTTCTATACCAGACAAAAGTAGGTCTTTGTAATGACTGCACAAAAAATCTAAGATTAAATGCTACTTGTTGTTGAGGAGTTCCCATCATTGGATCACAGTGAGAAACAAAAATTGTTAAGTGTTGTTTTGGTTCTCCTGAACCATTAAAAATTGGGAATGTGGTATTTTCAAAATTTGATGGGGGAGGAATTGCATCAACCCATTCAAGGTAAGATTTATTTTCTGGATGAAGTTGTGCATGTTTTCCTTACATAGCTTCCAAATGAGCTGTTAATGACTCAATGGTAGTTATTAACTTTTGAGAAACATCGGGTTGAGCTTGGACCTGAGCAGGTGAAGTAACTGGTGTTTGGACGGGTGTGGTGACTGGTACTGCAACTAATGGTAGCACTACAGGTTGTTGTCACGCATGACCAAAAGGATTGGACCTGTGAGGGTGTACTTGAAAAGGAGGATATTCTTGATCCATCCTAGTAACTGCAACGAACTCCCTTGACTGTCTAACTCCATCAAACGTAGTAGGAAGACTATTGTGAAGTAGTTCTGCATTCAACCTCCTTAACTCCTTAATTTATTCCTCTTTTTATGAGAACCTTTCCTCTAATGAGAGTGATTGGCCTTCTCTAGAGGTAGGGTGGGACGTAACCTGAATTTTACCCTTTTACTTGGCATGTGCCTTTCTGGAGTATGGAAGGGAATTTCCTGAAGGAATATCTTGACTCTGGGTAGCCCTCTGGCTTCCGGTACAACCACCTTCTTCAATGTTTTCTGTGTATACAGATTCTTGAACATGAAATTCTTCATCTAATTCCTCTGAGTGAACCTCATGTTCTTGGGGGATTAGTGATAATGACATTGATGAAATTTATCGATGCATAACGCATTGCATCCCTTCTATCAGAATTTCTGCAATACTGTCTTCTTTCATGTCTTTTATAAGACATTTCATTTTGTTGAGTTGATCCCTCAGGAACATTTTGATGAACCATAATTTGGATGGAATCTCCTGATAATTCAACTCTGCATTACGCTTTTTGGTTCTTCCCTAACTGAGAGAAAATTAAAATTCATTGAGGATATGATTGAGGATTTGAAAAATTCCCCATTCCAATAAACTGGGGTTGTTCCTACATTCCCTACTCAACTCCTTGAATCCCACCTATTGATCCCAAGGTTTGAGTTAATAGAGACCCCACCCTGGCAAGGTGAGGTAGTTCTTGAGCTGCTAGAACTAAAACATTCTTAAAATATCTCTTGGTCTTGTGGACTTTAGTCTGGAAATTATCTGGATGCATCATATGATATCCACATAAATCACTTGGCTCAAATGACCATTGGATGATTTGAGACACTTCTGTCACCTAATGATGTACACGCTCTAATAGAGAGTCCTATTCAATATTCTCATTTGTTTGATGCAAGAGTAATTCGACAACATGTTCTTTATATGCCTGACTTTGAGAAAAACTAGTTGAGGCATGTTCCTGAGCAAGCCTTTGATTACACACAAAACCAATTGGTTGTGGCCGGCCATGGGAAATAACATTGTATGATACAACTTTTGGTGGGATTTGTCGACTGGAGAGCACAGTGAAATGTAGTGCTCCAGGAACACCCCATCCCCTAATATGAATACCATATGGGGAATTGGTAATTAACTGGCGCAACCTTTTTAGTGCGCCAAAGCATGCATGCTGAAGGACTCTCAACTGGTTTTCAAACATTAGATATAGGGAAACTGGGAGAGATGCCAAATTAATTTGGCGTTGTAACCCTTCTATTATCTTAACATTATTTTCATATTCATCGTATGATAATACTATATCTTTAAAGGTACATAGAGTTTTCCACATGTTGAGATGAATATCGTGAATACAATCTTCTATCAACATTTCTGGAATATCATACTGAGAGTCAGCCAAAGGCCAAAACATGACTGGTACTTCACCTTTCTCCAATTGTTTTCTCATATTCCGCACTTCCTCCATATCATTCGATGAGGATTCTTCTACCTGATTAGAACAATTATGGTTCTTCTTTGTTGCTTCATCAGATTCAACAAGATTGTTAGTGAATTCATTTATCAAACTAGATGATGAATAACACAGGGGTGTTTCAAAGAATGACCTACACCCCAGGCTATCTTCTAATTGAGAAAGTATTTCACCTGCTAGTGGTAAAGCATCAGACATGACTAGCATCACATTTGCAAGTTCCTCAAGATAAGAGGGATTTCTCGTTACTTCATCGTCCTTTGAATAATTTTATAGGAAATGTGAATTACTACTGCAGATAGGACATTCACAGCTAAATTCATCATCATGGGGAGCACCACCATGGTGGGTTACAACAAAAGATGAAACCTTTTTCTCCATGATCTTCTTGCCACGCAGAGGGTTATCGTGGCTCTCATATGAAGATGATACTTAGAGATCAATCGAACTATCATGAAGCATGCCTTCAGGTGGAAATGTTTGATGAAGACCTTCGGAATTGTTGTTATTAATTCCAGAATATAGAAATGAGAGAGTATAATCTTGAGTTGCAACAGACAATTGTCTGAGGGCTTCAAGAACTCCAGCATCAAGAAAGGCCTTATTGAAGATTGACTCTTGATTTGTCGATTGTGTTGGATGGGTCTTTTTCTTATATTTCTTCTTACTCACATTAGAAACCACTTGTTTATGAATGTGGTTATTTTGGGCAGGTGTATGTGCCTGCTCAGGAGAAATGGTCAGGTTAGACAGATTATCTCCATTCAAAACGGGTGTACATGCCTGACTTGATTGCCCATATGTCATGGGGTAGTATGCCCCACAACCCTCCTGGACTGGGACAGAGGTGTGTATATGTTCCGGAGTTATATGTTGATGAGTCACTCAGCTAATAGGGATAGATTTTTTATTCCTTCCCTGTGATGCTGCTAAAGTTGTTATATTATTCTGAGAGGCATCCAAAATATGGGCAGGGATTTTCTTCTTCTCTTTCACCATTTTCAGAATGTGCTTGGTGACTTCCGCTGCCAGAATGGGAATATATGTCCATTCCATGCTTGGAGTAGGTGTGTATTCCGGCTCCTGTCCTACTTTTCCTGTCAGTGAATTCTGATAGTACTCATGTGTGGGGGAAGAAAATTGTGTCTGCCTCTTGCTTGTCATTGGAGTTTTCCAATTGACATCTCTTGGTGGTACCAAACGAGGATGTTGGTTAGCCTATTGAATTGCAGGTGTATGTTCCTGTTGATTTTTCCCCACCACATTATGATTGGTGAGTTTCTTTGTTTGCAGTCAGACGAGACTACTGATATGCTGATAAATTAAAAACAGGTGTATATGACTACCAATAATACAACGCTGGAATTGCCTAGCAGGATTGGTGTGTTACTGCCACACAATTATGTTGGGCAGTAACATCAGGATGGATGGTTGTATATGCCCGCTCATTGTTTTCCATCAAGTTGGCTTGTTGGACTTCTCTGGATGGGGCAGAAGTAAGAACCTGCTCCCTGTTGACTGGATTTCGCCTCTGATGGTTCATCTTTCATGCTCGGGTCTGAGGAACCTAAGCCAAACCCCAAAATGTGATACCCTAATCATGTTTAGGGTGCACTACCACATGATTCTGGAAGAAATTGTTGTTGGGAGCCCTTGGGAAGGACTCATGTCTTCTTGAATTAAGGACTTGATTGACCTTCTCATTCACCTCCCCATAATATGGGAGAGACTGCTGATTTCGTTCCGGGGATAATGACCCGAAACAGTTAGAGATGGTGGTTTGAAACACCTGCTTCATGAGCACTGGTCTTTTCTGTACAGACAACCAAGGTGTGTTGTTAACTTGGATGGCATGTCAAGCGGTCTCCAGTGTTAGAATGGTACCATGTTGACAGTATTCCTTAACCACTGCATTTGAGACCCAGTGTTGGATAAACTAAGTAGGTGATGTCGTCCTTAGAGAAGATGAGGATCCAGTAGGAGTAGCTGCCGAGGAATTCACAGGTGTGAACTTTTCAGAATCCATTTCTGTAATGCAGAGAGATCTTGTAAAGGAGTAACTGTTTGAAATAACAAGCATAGTCAAGATATGTTTGGCCAAACTACATCTTTTGGATGATCACATATGTTATTTATTGCTTTGTTGGCTCTCACATTCAGTTAAATAGGGGCCTAAAAAATAAGTGAAATATCATTTAACGTGGTAAAGGATTCACATTGGGTTCACCATTTTTGTTTCTTATAGAAATGGAAATGACCATGTTTGTTTAACATTAAAACTTTCTAATAGGTTTCTAATGGGTTTATTTGTAGAACCAGAAACATCCAATGATTCTATATCCATTTGTACCTACTTTCCAAAGGTGGGTTCTCATTAGTTGTGGAATGATGAGGCTTAATAATTTTCATTGTTTGAGAGGATCGGAGGTCAGACTCATCACACCTTTTTTGGGGGAATTATTGTCTACTCCGGGACTCTCTTATTGATTTGAGTTATGTCCGTGAATACTTATTAATTTACCAATCATGAAAATGAGTTTTCTCTTTAGACCATGAAATCAATAATTGATATGTAGGGAATTTAGTGAATCTTTTATATGTATTTTAGGTTCATCATCAATAGAGAATCATCCATGTGAATTAGTGATTCTTAGTCAATGGTATCCCTCAATACATTATATAGAACTCTTTTGGTCATTAAGATGACCATACTATTTTTAAAACCACTCAGTGGGGCACTTTATGTTTATTGTCATTAGGAAAGACCTGGATTATTTTAGAGTTGGGATCATACCTGCAGATGGGATACCAACATATCCTTCTTAGAAAAGGAATCAGAACCAACGTATTTCCAGTGATGAAGTATGAGATTTATCCATGATTAATAGATCAAAGAGATATGTCGTAATTACTTTTACACTCTAAGCTCTTGTGAGCCTTGCTCGGTGTGAGAAACAAGAGGTATTAGTAAAACCAGAAGATTGTTCCACGAAAGATTAAATCATAAGAAATGATGTTGGGCTTAAGAATGTATGACTTCCCAATTAAATGAAGACAAAGTCTTTTAGAAATGAAGCCCAAGAGCAGGTTCCATAACGTTGTTTGTACTTTATGGAGATTTGGGATTCTAACTCGGGACTTACTCCTGAAAAGGAATCCAAAATTTAAGAGAGACATATGATTGGGTTTTATTCTTGAAAAGGAATCGCTAATCAATGGAACTTATGAATAGGGATTACACTAGAGAAGGAGGCCCAGGTTAAGAGAAATTATGACCAGGGATTACTCCTAAAAAGGATGCAAAGGTTACGGGGACATGAGAATTGGGGCTTACTCCTAAAAAGGAGGCCCATGAACATGGAACTTGTGGCTTACTCCTTAGGAGGATGCCCAAATTAATAGGGATTAATGATTGGGACTTACTCCTAAGGAGGATTCCCAGATTAGGGAACATGGGGCTTAATCCTAAGGAGGAGGCCAATGAATAGGGAACCAGGGGTTTACTCCTATGGAGGATGCCCAAATTAATGATCTTCTCATATTAAAGGATGAGGATGAATGGAAGAAATATCGAACCATATTGACATAGAGTTATGTAAATCAAGAGGTTTTGAGAGATGTTCCACAGAATTACTTTCAGATAAGGAAGCCAACAAAGGGAGTAAACCCCAAGTATTGGTCTGGCACACAAGTCCAGGTTGTGCATGTATACTTGCATGACATGAGTTCACTTGGATGACGAAGAACCTGTAGGGTAATACTTGGCCAAGACTTGTCTCAATACCTTAGTATTATCCCTAGATGCACCCAGAAGGGTAGCACGCAAGATTCCATGAGAGGACACGGTGGCGCACAACTGTCTTCATTTCCCTTAATGGATGGACACTTAGGCGCACATTTATTGATGAGTTATAACACTTATACCTTGTTCTTCCTCTTGAGAGCTTCCATTCTCAGTAAAGAATTACCTTAGAAGTGTTCTGGAGACTTTAGACTGGGACTTGGGCGACCAGATCTTGATTCCGAAATTTGGATTTTTCATCTTGAAATGGGGGGCCCACAGGAGGTATTTATAGGCCACCGAGCACCTTGGGAAAAAAATAAATAGGTCGTGCAAAGGACTAGGGCGCCTCATTTTTGGCGCGCAAGTGACTTTCACACCCAAGGCTGGCACGCAGGTATACGTGCGTGCCTTAATGCCTTTTCAATTTTTTGATGAATCTTCCCACTTCTTTGATCATGATATTCCCTTTAGTCAATCTCTGGACATTGTGATAGAACATAGCGTCAACAAGAACATTCACCAAGATGTGTTATTCCTATCATGTTCATGTTGATTTCATACACCTCCCCCTGGAGTTACTTCATATAGATATGTACTCCCTGACATTCGTCACCTAGGGCATGGATGTTGTGGGACTATATCCTCCCGTAACAGCCAGATAGTTCAAATTCAGACTCACAACGATCGAATTATTTTCCAAATGGGATGAAGCCATACCCCTTAAAGAAGTCGGGGAGAAAAGCATTGTCAGCATTTTGAAGGCCATCATCATCAAATGATTTGGTGTCCCTCATAAATTACTGATGGACAATGGAACCATCTTCTGCTTTTCTAAGGTGAAAAAGTTACACTAGTAGTATGGATTTAAATCCTACTATTTGTCATGTTACCACGTTGTGGTCAATTGGTAGATAGATGCTTTCAACCAGACATTGTCCAAAAAAGTAAAAAAAAAATATAAGCATAAGATATAATGGCTAGAAAATATCTTTCATGAAATATCGGTTTATGGGACCACGACCTGCACGACCAACTTCGTAGCCCCATACTCACTAGTATATGGGGAAGAAGCAGTTTTTTCTATTGAGATCCATGTTCCATCACTTCGTGTGGAAATTTTTGATCAACTATCCATGGATGATAAATCCCATAGATGGTTTGAGGAGTTGGAGAAGGTAGATGAAAAAAGGATGCACACTCTCCACCATTTTGAAATCTACTAAAACTAGATTGCATGAGACTTCAACAGAAAGGTTCATCTTCCATCTTTCCTCGATGGAGAAATGGTGTTAGTCCTCAGAACCCTGAGGATACTCAAGAAGAATCCCACAAATCTGGATACAATGTGTGAAGGACCATACATCATACATAAGGTCTATTCCAATGGAACATACACCCTGATTTCAATGAATGGATAACTCATCACAGCTCTCACAAATGCGAGGTTCTTAAAGAAATACTTCACATAATAGAAATCCAATATTATGGTATGAACACAATGTACCTAAACTATGAGAACAAATACCTCCAATATTATGGTCAAAGATCTATGACCCTAAACAATGAGTAAAAAACCTCCAATGTCATGGTCTGATCTCTATGACCATAAATTATGAATAAAATTTCCTCCAATATTATGGTCCAAACACTATGACCATAAACTATGAGTCATATTCCTGGAAACATGACATTAAATAGTATAGTGTTATTCAATGTAACATGACATTAAACATAAATGTAAATTTCTAAGCTCTATGACCCTAAACTATGAGTTAACTATAAAAATACCTCCACTGATAATGCTTGGGATCTATGAACCTAAACTATGAGTAAAAAGACGTCAAATATTAAGGTTTAAGATCTATGAATCTATACTATGAGTTAAATTCCCCAGATTCCATGATCCAAACACTAAGACTTTAAACAACAAGTCATTGTCCTTTTCACATGACATTTAACTATAAGTAACTCATCCCTAAAACATGAAGTTAAATGGTTACTCATGTCCTCTTCATAAGACCTTAAACTACATGAAGTAAAAAATCCAAATTTCATGACAATAAATTATTTGATATTATATAGAACTACGTACGTCATGATTCATCCCCTTATATGATACATAGTGGTGCCTTTATCCTCGATCTTGGCCAAACCCCCACAAAAAATTCCTCCATCACACCCCCTATCTACCCACATTTGTAAGGTAAACTCATATCAATCCTTATTTGTCACATCGATTATAACTTCGTGGATTTTAGGTTCAATGGTAAAAATTCTCTTATGATGGGAAACAACAGAATAACATTATAGACCTGGAAATCATGTTGTATAGAACAAAAATTCCCCTACACCCTGGTCCAACCCAAAACGGCACAAGGTACATTGAAAACTATGTACATCATGATTCCTGTAATCCTAGGATATGTAGTGATGCCTCGATCCTCGATCCTTACCCCGCCCCACTAGGATTGAAAATGAAAATGCCCCTATAATATTTCCTACCTCCCCACACTTGTGATGGAGACACTGTGACCACTCCTTGTGTCTCAAATCGAGTATAACTCACATGATCCTAGGATCAGCGGTCAGGATTCACTTATGAAGATAAATCATCAGGTAATATGGTAGGCCTTTCACCCATATCAAGTGAAACCAAAATTCCCTCACATGTCCCCACACATGGAAAGAGCCAAATCAGTAAAGGGAACTTTCAGAACTACACGTGTCTAGATTCCCACCCTCACAGGATATGTCATGACACCTCGATCTTTGATCCATGCCCAACCATCATCATCAAAAATCCCTCAAGGGTCCCTAAACATCGAGAAAACATTTGTAGGTAACATTAAAAACATGGTGCGACATGATTCCTATCCTCATAGGATACATAGTGACACCTCAATCATTTATCCTCTCCTAGCCATCATCATAAAAAAGAAATTCCCTCAAGTGTCCCTACGCATCAAGCAAATGTTTGTAGGGAACATTAAGAACTATGTGTGGCTTAATTCCTACCCTCTTGAGAATCATAGAGACACCTCGATCTTAGATCCCTGCCCAGCCATCATCATCAAAAATAAATGGTCTCATTTTTTCCTACACATCAATCAAAAGTTTGTAGGGAACATTTAAAACTATGTACGACATGATTCATTCCTTTACAGGATATGTTTTGATTCTCAGATTCGGCATCTCGGCCCTGCAATGAGGAAAAAATGCATTTCCCCCCATACAAAAGTCAGACTTGTATGAGGAGTCTATGGATGGTCCTATCGAATGACAATAAACTGTGAAATTCTTCGAGAGTTATTTGTGTCCCCGTCCTCAGTATTATGAGATTCTGCACATGCCTCTCAGTCAAGAGAATTCAAAACATCATGCTTCCCCCTATACATTTGGGCCATGCATATGTGTAAGTTTTATGTAGTTCTCAGTTAATCATGGTCCAATTATTATCACATTTCCATGAACATCATTCATGTTTTTCACACTCCATACTTCTGAAAACATGGATCCACATTAAAATTAAAGGCCATCTGAGATGGAAGGCCAATGTCCCACTGACACCTTTTCATGACTATGCATATCATGCCATGGTGGCTCTGCATATGCTGCCCAAAAAAATGGTCGTCAATCAAAGGATAATTAATCCCCAAGAGAGTCCTCTCTTTTATCAGTATGCCGTATAGCTTCTGAGAACCATGTCATCTCTCATGATTCATGTTTCCCCCAGGACTATGGTTTAGACCTTCTATCATCAGTCACATCTACAGAACTCTGGAACATCCAGATTGCAATAATCCTAGAACAATTGAATATATTTATGATAGTATGTTCATCCTCACTTTATGATTCTAAACTACATAGAATCGTGTCCTCACCACACGACATTAAAATCATCTTTTTTGTATAACTTTAAACTTTATATCAATGGTTTAAGCCCAAAAATTCCCTATAATGTTGATTTTCCATTCCTAAGAAATGAAACAAAATACTTGAAATCCCTTATTCCTAACACATGTCATAGATCACCTAAACATAGGGATTTTTTTGAGAGATTAAACATTTAATTATGGCATAATAGTCTAGGAATTTGGTCCTAGTAGGAAGAACCAAAAAGGCATGTCAGAATTCCCTTCCCCAAGAGGAACACTCTGTCCTAGGCATGGAGAGATAAATAACTAGGAATCCCAATGATGGAAGGAATGCCTCACCCTAGATATGAGTCAGATCTATGTAAGGGACACCCGATTCTATGAGTAAATCATAGGCCAAATGTCTCCAATATGTCCAGATACACTCATGCCATATTTCAGACATCGTGCTATGAGTGATCTTGAATCAACATATCCCTCCAAGGCCATCTGGGATGGAAGTCCAATGTTCTAAGTACATATTTTATTGAATATGAATATCATTCCCTTCTGACTATGTATATGTTTCCCACCAAAATGGCTATCAGCTAAAGGAAAATTTTCCCCCAGGAGAGTCCTCTACTATCTTAGTATGCCCCATAGCTTCCAAGAATCGTCCCTTACCTCCTGATTCATGGGACATTAAAGTCATGGTTTTCACATTCCCCATTACACATATCCTATATATATTGAATAATATGAGTCTGATTCATCTCTGGTCCCTTTTTAGGGTTATAATGATATCACATCCGTATGCGTGAAATTGATCTTCATAAAAAGGAAGTTTTCCCCCACTCATTTTCAGGTTTCCCCAAAAAAGTTCTGTTAAAATGTATCCTTTTTTATTTATATGAACCCATGTTCAACGTTCACTTATATTATTCCAAAATCTCCCAATGTCCATAATCATCAATGGCCATTGGAGATAGAAGACCAGTGTCCTATGGACACCTTTTCTTGACTATGCATATCATGCCCCAGTGGCTCTGCATATGTTGCCCACAAAAATGGCCATCTAATAAAGCCGAATTATTTCATAGGAGATTCCTTTCAAGCTTTCGTATGCTCAAATAAAAATCATGTCCTATCACAACCCCATATTTGGAAAATACTTAGATGAAGTCTTATGCACATCCTTCATTCCAAGTGGCCCTGACATAAGAAAAACTCTTAACTAAACTAACCATTCACAAGCCCTACCTCACACATGTGAGATTCGTGCGAGAATGGTTGTCCTCTCATAGCCGACAAGAATATCCCCTATGTCCCCAGACACCACTACATAGGCCAACAATCCACTATGGCACCCAACATCAAAATAAAATCAAAATGTGTCAAATCCCATCAGTCCATCAGAAATGGAAGACCAGTTTCCCTCAGACACCTTTTATTGACTATGCACATCATGCCCTGGTGGTTCTTCATATGTCTCCCACAAAAATGGATGTCAAAAAAAGGAAAATTCGTCCCTAGGATTTTCATTTCCATCCTCTATGCACCTAAAGCAACTCCCGAGCTTCATTCATGTCCAGAATCCAAAAATCAATGGTCAAGAAAAATCTCTAATCCATGTCTGAAAGAAATTAGAAATTCCTGGATAATGGTCTCAAGTCAAGGCCCTACCCCATTAAGCTTGGTCAAATATGTTAAGCGTAAAACATTAGTAATATGTTTTATTGGTTGTAATGTGAATTGACAGTGAAAAAGAAGCCATAATTTCAAGAGGAAATATCCACAAAATGAAACTCAACCTAAAATTCAAGTATCAGTTCGTTGAAAATGGAAAACATTCAGCCATCATAAAAGTTATAAGGATTGTTAGGTCGAAATTATACAAAGGGTGGCCTATAAAAATTACATTTTATGAAAATACATGTTATTTATGCTAAACTTGTACCATGTGGGATTAGAAAAATAATAGTTAATAAAAAAAGAAAAAATATGCAAAATTCTGTGGGGTTTTCCCTGAAACCGCACCAATATTTGAACTACGCCTACTCAGTCCAATGACTCAAAAAAATTAGAACTCTATTCTATTATTTCAATTTAATAATTTCAAGTCATGGTTTTAAATTAATTCATGATTCATATGATTTCAACAAAATAAGAATATTTAGAAAGAAAGTTATTTAAACTCTAAATCAGTTCCATTGAGTTCAGAAAAAATGGATGAACATCACCAATTTGGAGTCTATCTAATGATTAAAAAATGTAAGAGAAGATATCATGATTTGGGATAGAAATACAATAGGTCTCGGTTCACCCTTTCTAGAAGGATGGATAGTGATTGCTTTGGACATCTATATTTTCCTCCAAAGAAGCTCTTTCATCCGTTTCAGCCTTGACCGTCAGATGAAACCACTCCAGAACATCTTTAAGTTGCTTCTCTTCATTTTATATGGATTTATAATTGCCACAAGAAGGGGTCATTTGTTCAATATACCTTCTTTCATGGGCTTCTCACTCTCGTAGCTATTCCTCTTGGGTCGCCTCCAACTCACGGGCCTTCTCCTCCTCAGATGTCAGATGATCAAAATCTCCTGAAACAACTCGAATGGATGCCATCTAGTGAGGGGAAAAATTGAACATTGTTGTATTGTACTCGATGGAGGTGAGGTCATCTTGGTCAATGATGATTTTTTAAATAAGGATGTGTAAGTGCTAATAATCAAAGCCTTTGGATCCCAACTCAGGGAATAAATTTGGAAATTGTCACCCTCAACCACAAAATTTGCCAGGCCTGTCTTCATGAACTGAATTAATAATAGGCTCCATGCCTCTTTTCACACTACCTGGTGCCCTTCCACAACACTAGTATATTGATCCTCCCATGCATCCACATGTATGTAAGTAGGAAGTAGTTCTATAGGAGTGTGGAGCGACTTAAGGTAGGTCATTGAATATGTGAGGCTCTCTCTGCCGTGAGATGGCCCAACAACTAGAGTCGGATGGGGAAGACTAATCATAGCCTCCAGGATCATCAGTGATACTCATTTGGTTCTAGTCTCTTTACGATTTCGAGAAATATCATTAGAAGGTGAGTAGAGTGAATCACTTCCCACCGAAATGGGTTGTACTAATGAAACCCCTCCCAAACGATTTTGACAATGGTCTGAACGCATTATTACCACAAGGGAAGAACCATGATTTATATCCATCTTGGTTGATGTAGGGACAGATGTATAAAGCATAGTTGTCACACACTTCATGGTGGAAATAATGTTTCACGTTGTCATTGGGGAAAGGAGGGGGCAAGAAATGGTCAAGGGTTTCTACACCTGCCAAACTAGTTCATTCATCATCCTACTGGGGTAACAATATACCCATTGTGGGGCATACTCAAATGATAGAAAGGTGGGTCCCATTGTGTTAGGAATGATAATATCCCTAGTAGCACCTTCATACATCATCATAAGACACAATTGACTAAGAACCACATAATGAGATTATCCCAATTGTATAACAACCAGGAGAAGCACACTCTACTGAAGGCATCTGAATTGTCTGGAAAACTAGTAGGGGAGGTGTAGCTCAAAAATTACTACTCGGTCTATATGAGTAGTGATCATGTCATCCTGATTGAATATGAGGTATGAGAATTCTTCAAAGGAACCTCCCCTATCACCTCTTAATGAACCATGCGGGGTAGGATGTGGTGAAAATGAGAAATGAGAGGCGTCATTCAACAGCCCATCCGCATCGGTAACACATTGAGTCCTAGGACAAACAAAATAAATGCTGAGAAGAGAAGGATGAAGGTCATAATTGGGAACCAGTGTGGTATCCTGGTATTAATAATAGGTGATGTGTTCCACCATCCACTAGTAAAAAATTAGAACAGTCCACTGAGATGATGCAGAGGCCTTCCTCCCTATATCTATCCCAACAATTCATAAAGTCGAGAAAGGGTAGGAAATGCCAAATTAATTGGTTAATCATATTCTAACAAATCTTCCATCATTAAGGTGCAGGCCCGAACCCCGATATATACATCACGAGACGGGAAGAGCCATCTACTTAAAAACATGACAAATAAACCTTCCAGTATATGCATTGGTGAAACATCTGACCAAAGCTCATATCCCCATGTGGCATATCTCCCTACTTCAAGTGTAGAACAATATGAACCTGGACTATGGAAGGAATATTAATCAAGGATTATGATTGTACAATTCACTACCATCCGGGAAAAGAAAATAAAGTGGATCATGCTTTGAGTCGAAAAAGTAATTCTTCATTAGAAATGTTGTGTTTGGAACATGATCCTTTGGTTAAGGATTTGATGAAATTTGGCATAGAAGTTGTTGGTGCAGGATGTTCTTCTGTTTTGTTTCAAGTATCAGTGAAATCTTCTCTATCAGACAGAATCAAGAAAGCACAGAAGCAAGACAGTGAGTTGCAGAAAAAGGTAAAGCTAGTTCAGAAAGGTAAGTTGATTGAATTCAACATTGATAATGATTGCGTTTTGAGATTTGGGAAGAGATTGTGTGTGCCTTGTGATTCACAATTGAAGGGAGATTTGTTATGTGAATCTCATAGTTCTCCATTTTCAGTTCATCCTGGCAGTACTAAGATGTATAGAGATCTGCGGGAGTATTACTGGTGGGATGGAATGAAAAGAGATATTGCTAATTTTACTGTGAAGTGTTTGACATGTCAACAGGTTAAAGTAGAGTGGCAGTTACCGAAAGTGATGCTTCGGCCTTTACCAGTGCCAGAGTGGAAATGGGAGAATATATCCATGGACTTTGTTGTGGGATTACTGAATACAACTCGAGGTAATAATGCAATCTAGGTTATTGTTGATCGCTTGACTAAATCTGCTCATTTCCTTGTTATACGAGATACTTTTACCCTAGATCAACTTTCCCGTTTGTATCTTAAAGAGATAGTCAGGTTACATGGAGTTCCCCTCTCCATTGTATCTGACCGTGATCCCAGGTTCACTTCTAACTTTTGGAAAGGCCTTCAGAAGTTGTTGGGTACTGAATTAAATTTTAGTACAGCTTTTCATCCTCAATCATATGGGAAGTCAGAACGAACAATTCAGACATTGGAGGATATGCTATGTTCTTGCTCTATGGATTATCAGGGAAGTTGGGACCAACATCTTTCTTTGTTTGAATTTTCATATAATAACATTTTTCATTCCAGTATACAGATGGAACCATTTGAGGCGTTATATGTGATGCGGTGTCAAACTCCAGCTTTTTGGGATGAAGTGGGTGAAAGAAAGCTGATGGGACCAGAATTGGTAGAAGAGTTTGCAGAAAAAGTTTAGCTGATACAGAAACACATGAGAACAGATCAGAGCAGGCAGAAGAGTTATGCGGACAACAGGAGGAAGGATCTATCTTTTGAGGTAGGTGATCATGTTTTTCTCAAAGTCTCACCATGAAAAAGTGTGATGCGATTTGGTAAGAAAGGAAAGATGAGTCCAAGGTTCATTGGACCATATGAAATTCTGGAGAGAGTTGGATCAGTTGCATACCAGGTGGCTTTACCTCCGAGTTTATCTCTGGTACACAATGTTTTTCATGTTTCAATGTTAAGGAAGTATCTTCCAGATCCATCTCATGTTTTGAGTCCAGAGGTAGTTCAGCTGGAAGAGAACCTATCTTATGAGGAACAACCGGTCCAGATTATTGACCACAGGGAGCAAGTGTTACGAAATAAGGTGATTAATCAGGTAAAGGTTTTGTGGAAAAACCACATGATGGAAGAGGCAACATGGGAATCTAAAAATGCAATGAGGGATAAGTACCCCCATTTATTCGATAAGTAAATAAATTGTGGGGACACAATTTTCTAAAGGGGGGAAGGATGTAACATCCCAAGTAAGTAATGAATAATAGATATTTTTATCTATGTCTATTAATGAATTAGATAGTGTTTTAGAGGCTTAAAATGAAAATAAATCCAATCTTAAGCATGGAATACACTAATATTTTTAAAAGATTGTTTTACTGCCTTTTAATGGAAAGCGATTTTTAAATATATATTTTGACAATTTGATAAGCTATGTTTGTCAAAATAAACTTATTCTTTATGATTGGGACATCAAAATTTACTTTGTGTGAATTTTTGGTATTTTTCCGATAAAGTTCATTTTTTAATGAATAGTGAAAAATACTGCATTTTACATCAAAACTGCTTTTCAATCTACTTTATTTATATGATTAGATTATATTTTGAATTGGTTTTAAAGTTAAATTAGAATATATTTTTACCATTTAATCCAATGGTGGTCATTAGGATTAATTTCACTTTGTAATTTGGCATAAACTAATGCCAAACTTTTCATAGACATTGTTTCAAAAAAACCCGCTATTTGTTTTGACAACGGGAATTATTTTTAAATCAATTATTGCAATTTCTATGTTTTTAATTTGGTAAAATGGATTACATATTTGGAATCATAAGGTACAAATTATGTAATCAAGACTCTTTTGTTTTTGGACATTATGAATAGTAACGACGGTAATTATCTTTAATTATCTTGATTAATGAGTAGTCGGGTAGTTAAGGATAATAAAATGATATCATAATAATACAAAAAGACCACAACATGTGTCCTAAGGCTACTAGTTGTCTCATGGCCGACCCTGGGATTCCTTGTGCCAAACTTGGGGGCCCCATGGAATCACTTTTGTGAGAAAGTGACTTTTTATCTTTTTATTTTTAAAAAATGTTAAATGTGACAAAGAATGTATCACCTAAGTAAAATATTTTTAATTTTGTCTACATAGATTATATTTTAGACTATAAATGTTAATTGGAAAGATAAAAATATTTCCTACATCATAGTATTTTTTTATAATTTTTAGACTTTAAATAAATTAAATTATTTATGACATCATGATGATGCAGCGATTACCTCATTAATAAAGGATTTAAATAAAATGAAATGATAATGTAAAATCTATGACCTACACATGTCCAAAACCTATTGGATGGGTGGATTTCAAACCCTTATCACCTTACCCTCGAATTATATCAATGTGGGACCTTTTTAATCCGAAAATCATTTTCAAATAAAGTAACATTTCTTTACTTTCCAAGAGTGCCCCTCCTCTCCTCTTATAAAAGGACCCCACCTCTACCTCCTTACCCACACTCCCAAAGCCTTTGGCTCGGCCAACCCCTTCCCATTTTTTCTCTCCACGTCCCTTTCTTACTCCTTGAATCCTCACTATGGGCATAAGTCTTCCCAAGGAAGTCTTTGAGCTCAAACCCAAGGGAGTTACCCGATTTTAAGGTAATGTCTTCACTTGAGTCCTTTTGTTTTATTTTACTTCTCCAACCCCCTAAACTCTTTTTATTCATTTCTTTTGTAACAACTACATTATATTCAATATACTATGATGTTTTTACAAGAAGGATTCGATCTACACTTACAAACACCTACATCTAATGGTTAAAGGACATATTGTTTCCGTGGATGGTGAATTTATGCCTCCCGAAATGATGATTGTTCAACATTATTTTAACACCTTAAATGGTGGCCATTAAAATGTCACTATATTTATATATGATATATAATATATTTATGTTTTCCTTAAGCTTCTGTATTTTTCATTTTCGGCATACCTTTATGGTTTCCATTATGGGTAAATGCAATATCTTCATTTAAGGAAGTGCGGACTACCACCCCCTCAAAGTGATTTGATTCGTTAAATACCATATGTGGGATGTATAAAGGATGGAACTATGATATTATATATGATATTATACTGGAATTATAATATACCTTTATATCATTATGATTCCATTCTATAAAATACTTAATAGAAATGAAAGGAGCGTTCATGCGTACGTACAGCTTACCGTCTCCATGAACGGTGCATTTCATTTATTACCTCTAAATGATTATGTAATATTATGAATTCATGTATATACTGGATATATATTATATATATGATATATACATCATGATTATAATTCTGGATATAATGGATACATGAACAACTTGTAATTATAAAGGGTTTATTTTTTACTCAAGTACCAATGATCGTTAAAACGACCGTTATTAACTTAAATAATTACATAGTGTTCATGACATGGAAATAACTGATATAAAAGGAATAATTAACTTTAAAAAGGTTCTTAAACAAGTAGGAATTAACTCAAGGTTATTATTCAGGACATTAAAGAATGATCGAGTCAAGTCGGACCCGAGGTATGGGACTTCGTCTCAATATCCTTTCATTGAGGCATATTTTGTTTTATATACAACCTTCTTTTATACGGTGTATAAACCCCCTTTGACTTTTACTTTTATCCAAAAGGAATATTTTTATACAAAGAGTTTTACTAAATGACAAAAGGGAATTTTTTTGTCGTATGTATGCGGCGACAACGACTTCTCCGCCGCCATGACCATTATTTGAGTTTCGGCTTCCTCTACAACCCATACCTTTTTTTTTAAAAGAAAAATAAATACCATGTTTTACTTTTCTTTTATTTTGGTATTGAAAATGGTTTCCATAATGTTTTTATATCAATGTGTTGTATTGATATCTTGTGATTGAAAGGTGGAAATGTTATGTTTCCTTTATGCATGTTTTACGTGATACGATTATGTTGAGGTTCTTGGGCATTATTATGAAGACGAGTGGTTCTGTGATAAACTAAGGGCGGGTGAGCCTGATATAGCTCTCCAATGCATTGGTTAACGCGAAGGAGTGAAACGTTAAGGTTTCTCCGAAGAGATTTAGGGAATATACTGTGATGGGTATTCCAAACGTAACCAAGAGGGTTACTCCCTACGTAAGAATGTTATGAATGCCTCAAGTTACCTTTATGTCTTATGATTTCTATGATTTATTCATGATTTGATGAGGTATGTTAAAGTGATTATGTTTTATGGGTAAAGTATGATTTCATTCTTATGTATATATATACCCATGTTTCCTTTCCATATTTTTATATCCCTTACTAAGCTTTTTATGCTCATCCCAAGTTTTCTTGAAATGTTTTTCACAGGTCAAGGGAAAGGTACATGATATGATGATAGTGTCAAGGAAGTCTCAAGAAAGAATCCATGTTTTATTTTAAATATGTTTCCATTGATGGGAAAAATGAATACTATCTTTTATGTAACCACTTTGTTTAAATGTGGAATGTAATGCATGTTTTATGATCTAATTCTCTAAAACACTAAACCTGAAAAGATCCTCAAGGTGTAATATTCTAATAACTCAAGATTAAGTAATTTTTAAGGCTGGGGCCTTATAGTTATAGTATATATAATTTATTTATTTATTAAATTAATAATGAAATGATATTTTTTGATAAAATAATTTTTAATATTTTAGTATTTATAAATGCATTTGTGTCTTGATAGACTGAGTGATATGGTCGATGGAAATGTTATACTAATATGGTTGAGTTTATAAAAAACAATAATTAAACATAATTAATACAATTATTATTCTTCTTGAGGATAAATTTTGAATGAAAATTAAAAAAAAGGGATATAAAAAATATCTAATTATTTAACTATAACTATATAGTAAAATTTATTTAATTTTCAGGGTAGAACATAGAATTTTTTCTCTCGGTGAATTATCTTATGTGAACTCACCCATAATCTTATAGAGATTTTTTCAAGAAGTAATATAATAATATAATGAAAAATTCTCCATCTCAATATCACTAATTGTAGAATAAGATATATTTCATTGGACATCGAATCATTACATGATAAGAATAATGGTAGATGGAAAAAAGGTGTAGGGTTCCTCAATGCTATCCCTTAGAATACCAATGTTGTCATTCCAAAAATTTATGAACCTTTTGTGGATTACTGATTAGGAATTGTTATTTTCATTCATCACCATAATGATTATATAAAAGGATCAGATACCATATCATTCAATAAAATATAAGAATTTAAATATCACAGTATTTATTTTATTAGAGTCATTATGTTTTATATGTGAATAGATCATATCTATAAAGAACCACCAGTTACTTCATTATGTTATTCAGATCTTATCTACTGAATAAAATGAAAAAAATATCTATTTGGCATGGACTGAGCCACTTATACTGATGTGACCCAAGCATGATGTAATAAAAATTATCCCACATTAAAACAGTATGCATTTACTATAATTATTATCCATGAAATAACCAGAATGACTTATAATGTTTGGAAATATGGATAAAAACTGGAATATTTAAGTTCTACATCATCTCCCACTATGTTCTTCACAACCATCACCCCTCAGTGAAATATATTACATAAAATTTTATGTATATCATTGTGATAATGAGTTATAAAATAAATTGAGTATAGAAGTTCTGTAATCGAATAAAATGGAATATATCAATAAATAATCATTTTTTAGAGTCACATGATAATACAAGTATGAGGAATGCAATTAATGTATTAAAATAATATCCAACAATAGATATATCATAAAAACTAGTCATGATATAAAAAAATATAGTTCATATTAAAATAATCATAATTAAATTAATTAACATGTTCAATGATAACATAAAATTAGTATAAGATCACGTCACATAATAGAGGAATATTTTGGGGAATAATTATTATATTAGGAATCATCAGTAAAACCTGCCCAAGAAGATAGTAATCACATATTTATCATATGATAACCACCCATTCAAATTTTTTTGTATTGGGATACGAACTCATGAACTCTATTATAGGATTCGATATTATCCCATATAAACTTTTCTCTCATAAAACATTTACCATTACCCCATTCATTTGAGGGTTATTTGGGAACCAAAAATCATATAATAATATTATATTTGTACATGATCCACTTGATAATGAAACAATTGGCCACATAATCATAGTTTAACCCATGGAAAACGAAAATTTTATTAATAAATATTTCATCATCTTTATCATAATTTATTTATAGAATTAATAAATATGGTATTAATGGATAATATCCTCTGAATAGTTTATGAAATATATAAGGATGTTATCATAAAAGTATAATTACTTTAAAATATTATTGAATCTTTTCGTGCAGAATTTTAATTTTTAATTTAGAAATTAAAAAATTATATTATAAAAATTATAAAAATATTATGGAATTAAATTTCATTAAAAATAACATTCGAAACATTTAAATTAAATAAAAAAGCATTAATTATAGATGGAAGTTTTATTCAAGTGGTGTATTTATTCAAGAGGTGTGTGTTAAAATTATTATTTCATTCCTATAATTGGTGAAATTGCCATTTTTAGAAAATGTAAAGGACATTACTTTTAGTAAATATTATTTAAATTTAATCATTGTCAAAAAAAATAGATTTAATATATAATTGGGGAATTTTAACAACTCTGTTGAGAAAATATTAAATAAATTAGGACATTTAATAAATTATTCAGTGTTTAATATTAGAAATTGTCAATTTTACTTATGAACATTCGATCATAATTTTCCGCACATAGAGAGATAAAAAAAGAAAAAGGGTCGCCATTAGAAATATAATGAATTGATGAAAATATATAATATCTTTTATATATAGACCAAATTAATTTATTATATAAAATTTTATAATAAAACATCCTATTGAAAAGTGATATTATAACATTAAATCTTTACCTCATGTATGAATTGTTTTGCAACATTTATAAAAAAATATATAGAAAATTTAATATTATTAAATATATATAAAAACCAATAAAAACGTATAATACAATTTTCGATGTGTATATAAAATTTCATCACCCAATTGATAATAATTATTTATAAAAATCCTGGTAGTTCTGTTATTACTAGTTCCTTTTTCATAAATTTTTTGTTTTGGGGATTCTAATCACTTTACACTGATTAGGGTCCTATGTGCTCAAAATTTATAAATATGGAAGAAAATTCATATAGATTAATTATATACATTTTTATAACCTTCAATTAAAATTCTATATTAAAATATGAATTAAATCATTATTGGAGTCGATAGTTTATTCAGACGCATCATCATTTAATCCATTATCTGATTAAAGAAGTAGTGAAATAAATATAATATTCTATCATTACAAAATCATCGTTACATAATAAATATTATTTTTTTAAATAATTTATTATATAAATCAATGATATTATGTTATGGAAAATTAATCATATCACTACGTGAAGATAAGAGTCCACTCTTATGAATAAGTGATAATTTCATTACCCATTTAATGTAACAGAGATAGAGAATTGTAATGTAAGAGGGGAACAAGGATGAAGTCAATGAATCGTGGAAATTATTGTTTCAAGACATGGATGAGGTAGAATGATCAAATATTTTGAATAATGGTTGTTAGGAGGTTCCCTTTTATATGTGAGAGAGGGGACACAAATGAAATTGCTTAAATGATTTAAATAATATGAGGTCTCAAACAAGTGAAGGATGCACCCAATGAAAAAATAAATATTGGGATTTTAATGTAGAATATATATATATATTAAACTCATAATAATTATATTTCTTAATAAGGAAATATATAACCTAAAATCTTGTGTTTTACCCTTAGTAACGTCGTTTAAATTCAAAATGTATAAATCTTTATTTACAATTCTTGATGAAAATAATTGCAATTTTAGAAATTAAATTTATTGGTAAATAATGATTATAAATATGAATAAGATTTTTACTAATTAAATTCATATGAATTGTATAAATTAATTTTAATATAAAAATTAAAAATGTAATTGAAAACTATTATTTTAAATGCATTATTTTAGGAATAAAATTGGATTTTCATTAATTTGATTAATTGTAAAAACAATCAGATGAATGTTAAATTATTTAATTTAATATGAAAACAATATTATTCAGTAAAAAATAAAATAATAATGATTTATTTTATTTATTATGAAAATCCACAATGAGAAAATAAAAACATTTTTTTAATAAATTGTTTACCTTGATATGATTATAAATTCTTTTCTATCATTTACATAAATATTATATTGATGATTATTGTTTTCTTAAAAGAAAATTTTAATATATTAAATTTAAATAATTTTTTAACAATAATAAAAATAATTTTTTTAATACATGAAACATAATATGTAGAAAAATAAATTTTTTTTGATAATATTTATTTTAATCCATAATTAAAATTTAAAAGACCGAACACATATAGAAACATTTTTACCAAAATAAAAATACTTTATAAAGTGATCATTAAAATTAAAAAAATACCTCTTGTTTATAAATTTATACTATAATATAGGTTTATTTAGAATCCGGGTTTCTTAAAAACCATGATATCAAATGATTCAACTATATTTCAATGGATATATATATAAAATCATTGTCAGTTACATTTTATACATGCTAAAATTAAATTCTCAGTAAAAATATATTAAAAATATGGATAAATATACTTCATAATATAATTTGGTTTCCATATATCTTCATAAAAGTTTTATTCTTATTATGAATATTAAACATGTGAGTAGTATAGTTCTGTATCACCCTATATAAATGGTCACTTCATTAAAAAACTTTTTCCCCAGTGAAAATGTCATGTACAATTGCTAATGATTATGAGTAGAGTACTTGTGAATTATTTGTTATGTAATTACTCTAAGTAGATACTTGGAATACATTTTGGACTTGAGAGTGGCTTGGTAGAAGCAGCATATGATAAGAAACTATCTCGGTCCAATAAACAATCTCAAAATGGCCAACATATCTAGGGATCATATTTCACATATATGTGACTATGATAATGTTCATAGATGTATAAATTTTTAAGAATACCTTATCACTAAAATATAATTCCACACCAAATGTATATTTTTAGCATAACACTAGCATAAACTCAGAGCTTCATTGAATTGTAACTGAATGATTTTAACCATCTCTTCCATTTCCACATATATCAAATGTTTTATTATCAATCGTTACCCAGCATTAACCCATCATGATGGAGGAATACACATCATTACCAAGAGGGTTTTAAAACCAAATTAATGATAATAATAAAATTTCAATCAGTATTTGTATTTATAATTTTATTAGTTAATTATTCAATAAATAAGGAAAAACTTCTATTCCTATTAATTTTTTTTCATATATTATATAGATTTATTTTAGTGTTTAATTACATAATTTTAGTATTCAAAATTAAAATAATTATCTTCAGTTTTTGAATTATTTTACAAAAATTTGTTTCAGGTGATATTATGTTGTTTTTCATAAAAGAATGATTTTGAGTGAATAATGACATATAAGTTTTTTAATTTATTTTATTTTAATAGTTTAATTTAAGTTTATCATTTGATAATAAATTAATATATGTCTCATTAAATAAAAAAAAATTTAATTAATTACATAGGAATCATCATTATATATTATTTTGGTCGAGGTTTGTTTTTAGGCAGAAATAATCATTTTTCTAAAAATAGTTTTTCATTTTTTCTATTATTTTAGTTATAAATAAATTTCAACCACATTATGAAATTTAATCATTAGTAATGGATTCCATAACTAAAATAAAGGGTTTAAATTTTTCTAAAATCATATATTTTTATTTATATTCATTATGAATTGTAGCCGTAGAAAATATTTATCATCTTAGTAAGGTTAAATTAGGAAATTAATTATTAAAATATAAATATATTGCCTAGAAATATCCTTTAAACAGGATTTTATTTTATTTTGTATGTTTTTTCTTATTATATATTTTTGTGATTCGATAATGTGTAAATTTATTACTACATTCCATTAACTATAAAATTTATTTTATTATGAGTAAATATAAAGTAAAATATATCATTATATTTCTTTTAATGTCTATAATAATGTGTGTCATGGAAAATAAAAAAATTTGTTTAGATGTAATTTTTGTTTATATGACAAGTAATTTTTTATCATGATAATTTATTTCAAAATATCAATGATGATATAATTACCTTTAATACATATGAAAAGAAGATATTGTATCATTTTTGAATTATGAAAATATAAAATAATGGATTTTTTAGAAAATATAAATATAATATTTTAATGAATTATTATGTTTGATAAATTTTTATGATATATATAAAAAATTAAGGATGTTTTGAAATGTTTATATTCGAGTTACATTTCACTATTGATTTCATCAATGTCAATTAAAACGAATATTTTAATAATGAGATTAATGAAAATTTAAAGAACATAATACTTCATTATATGGATAAAAATTATTAAAAATATGTCTTCATTCAATTTATTTTTATATATTTAACATATTAACCATGATCCATTAATGAAACGCATTTCTATTTAATGTATATTTATATATTATAGTAATGTTAAAAAACCATGATTAAATGATTACTATCAAAACAGTTAATAGGGGGTTAATAACAATGATATTGAGGAGTGATGAAAATCTAAACTCATTCATATTTTATTCCATGTGGTATTTTGAACTGATAAACATCCATTCTTAGAAATATATCACTCTGGAAAATTAATTTATTCTAATTTAATATTTTATGTAATTCATGAGGTGTCTCATCCCTCACTTATAAATGGGAACCTCATATACTATATTATCCATAATATTTGATCAAACTATTTATACTATTACCTTCACAAATACCATCCATGAATACCTCCCCTATTTCCTATGATCCTTATTTTGATCAGAAAACCAACTTATAAAGGCATTAGGTACAAAAAAATCGTGTATAGAAGATGTATTATTATTATCATAGAATCCTTACATAATTTATTCTTCCAACTCATTAATATAACAATTATCCGTTATAAAATTGGAAAATAATTATATTATATTCAATTAGATTTTTTATGTAATGGATTAATCTATATCCATCTCATCTATCATGATATGAGAAACGAAACTGTCGTCTATGTATACTACCGACTAAAGATTCATGTGCTCATGGATGGTTATAATGATGTATTTATTATATATACATGATATTTATGAATTTTTTTATTAAATGACAATATATCACATATATACATACCCTTATATCGATTGATGAATGATAATGTCATTTGTGGGTATGTGTGGATTACCATTTTTCATGAAGCGTTGTGATTCTTTTTTCATGACCATATCACATGGATGATACACATAAGTTAATATTAAGAAATAATATGATATTTATGATATAATTGTAAATATATAATGATAATTTCAAAAAATTTATTTCCACCATGATCATTTCAAAATGAAAAATTGAAACATCTGTAGGTACATCCGTAATTCTTCATGATTATAATGTAGTTCATTTTTCATTAAATTTTATAAAGGAATTATTTCAATATATAACTTATAAAAAAATGATAATTATTTCATTATTGTTATTCTAGTGATGATGGAATAATTATCACATTAACTATATTCAACCTAATAATGTGATTTTTTACATATGAGTCATTCATCCTCACAATGACCAATGAGGACTTAAGTTATTGATTATTCCGTGGTAATAAATAATTTAATGTTAAAATTAACTAAAATAAGGTTGTTATGAATATAAATAATAATTGTTTTTAGTATAAGATCATAATTAATTTATTTGAATATTAATACTTTGTATAGGGGTCACAAAACAATAAAATCCTCAATTTAAATGTTTTAAAGATTTATTTTATAATTCATTTTATTCTATGTCCATATACACAAAATTCTCACACTGATGTAATTAAATGGACACAAATCAGTGATAAAATAATTATAATTACAATTTCTTTATATTGAACTATTGAAATAGAATAATGTTATTTATTTTATATTGATCGTTTTCAATTTCATTTTAAAAGAAAAAAATGATATAAATTTTAATTTATACAAAATCAATGGATATTAACCCTACTACAAAAATTAATTTAATATTTTCATCCATTAAAAATATCCATGTCTTCATAGAAAAACCATCCTTCCCTTTTTTCTAGGCTTTTTTTTAAATATCATTTTAATGAAATAGTATATGTCAGTTACAAAATATTTTAAATATGTGATTAAAAGGACATTTTTATAATATTGATGATAGAAATGAAATATAGTAGGCAAATCAATCATGTCATGTTCCTTGTACATTTTTTGTTACGAGGGGTAGTCCAGATATATGTCATGATGATAAATGGTCTTCATATAGATCTCAAATACATAGGTTTGTGATTATGATCTATGGATAATTGTATTTCAATTATAACATAGTTATTATTCATATTATTGGGAGTTTTAGAAGAGACATATATTGATTTTTTGACAAATAACACACCAGAAAATATTATTTTTGGAATAGTGTTATCATGAAATTCATTAGATTTAAAATTTTAGTTTAATATTGTTCATAATGGTAGGATTATTCCTTTTATTTTAAAAAATGATTTTTTTTATGATTTTTTTAATTGGATGCCCATGTTTTCAAATAATATGTCATGATTACAATTTTATATTCTATTTTATTATAATTTTATTTTTTAAACAAATTTGGTAAATAAAGATTATTTCATTTGTAAGTAAATAATTTAGTGAGATGAAGTTTTATTATCTTAATGTAAAAATATTCCCACAATTTCATTTTCATAATATAATCCTACATGTTTTATTTTTTATTTACTTCCCATAATGATATCATTGTGTTGTTATAAAATTTAGACATGTTTTTCACTGGATTAAATATGGTTATGAACAAAGAAGAAATCATTTTTAAAATCATAATTATTTTTCATTGAAGGAAAACATGTTTCTTCATTAGGGATTTTAATTAAAAAAATACGAATTGAATTCTTCCAATATGTATTGAATTGGATTATTATATAATAATTACAAATCCTTCTCTAATATAGTAAACTTAAAAATATCATTGAATGAAATAAATATAATTATAGTCCAGAAATAAATATATGAGTTAAATAAGGATCAGGTCTATATTATAGGTATTAGAAACCATTTTTTCTAATTTTTTTGGTTATTTTAGTTATTTTAAATAAACATAAGATATTTTAAAATATATTTTACATATAATTTTAATTTTACCATTTTAAATCACAAAACTATGTCTATTCAGATTGGTTTTCTATAAAGAAAACTAAGAAGATGAAGTAGGAGGGCACCGACAAGATGATATCCTTCAAAATTAGTAAGAACTAATCGTTGGAATTGTAACATAGAAATTTTTTTATATGGTGGAACAGATTAAATATGTTACAAATAATGGTTGTATCCATGAAAGAGAGAAAACATGTTCACAAGGGTAATTTTCCAATAGTTGAGCATTTCATGAAACCACACCCTCTACAATTCGGTGTATCATATGACCATGTGGTTCTTGAGGGGTGTATTAAATAAATGGAGAATATATTCAATTGCATAGGTTATTCAGAAGTGAAAAATATAACTCATTTTGATTGTCAATTTTTAGGTGATGATGACTCATAGTGGTAAATGGTTATTAATGGTAATGAAAAGGAAAATATTTGAAGATTTAATGAGAAAAATTTGATAATATTTTCATAAATAAATATGTTTCAATGGTGGTTCATCATGGAATGGGAAACAATTGTTGTAATTGAGATTTTAATTGATGATTTAGTAGTTGTGCATGAGTAAAACATTACATGATTGACATGGTATACAAAAAAAATTATCTATGATATTGATAAGAAAATTAATTAGTTTTCTATAACATTAAATCAAATATATTAATTTTAATTTTCCTCTAGTAAAAAAAATTTATATGGGAATATTTTATGAAGTTACAAGAATGGTTGAAATATATTTTAATAATAATGATGTATTCTATGACAATTGGGAGATGAAATGGAGATGATGGAAGGTAATGTGGAATCATCCATCAATAAAATTTGGATGTATGAAAATAAAAATTCAATCCTATTATAAGTGTGAAAAAAATAACATAGGATAATATATTATATAATGTGAGATGTTTTCCAATGTATAATGATTTGATATGAAGCTCAAGACTATATAGAAAATGATCAGAGAGATAATTAAAATTTTTGGTAAGATGTTATCATTATAATGAGTTAGTTTATTATGTGAGTACTTGTACATATAAAGGACTGAATGATAAATATCATCAAGAAAACATGTATAATGGAATATATAAATACATTGTGACTACATTGGTCAAAGTTTGACCATCCAGTTATGTGTTTTCTAGAACAATATATGTTTATTTAGATTATTTCAATGAATTTACTTATTTGGGGTCTAAAGAATATTTCAATTGTAAGAAAATTTCTCATAAATAATAAATTTTACCTTGTCAAATTAGGTATGTTCATTTGACAAAAAACACATAGGGTAATAATTATGGACACAAAAAATTATAGAATTATTCATTTAGTTGACTATAAAAAAGATTTAGTTAAAAAACATGTACCCTTTTTCATTATATAGTTGGATTTTATTTAATGCTTTGATTGGATTTCAATTTAATTTTATAGGATAGATTTATATCTAATGATGTTTTTTAATAATTGATTTTCATTTTTTTTAGAAGAATTAATTCATTAATCAGATAAAGCACCATGAATTTGAGAAATTCTTAAAAATGGAAAAAAAATTCATATTGTAAATATTGTTGATAAGTGGGAGACTATTCATATACACGATCTCTCCATAGTTGACAAATATCATGATTTTTTTCTTGATGAGTTTCTTGGTGTAATTATGGATCTTGAGGTTTAGTTTAATTTTGACACATGGCATAAAGATAATCCTATTTCAATGCACTACTATCAAATTGATGATGTATAATGTTTTGAATTACTAATGTTTAGGATATTATAGAAGATGATTTTTTTAATCTGAGAACATCACTATGGGATGGTCATATTTTAATTTAAAAAAGTATTGTTCAATGAGGCTACACATATATTGTAGAGCGTTGAATAAAATCACCATTATGAATAAGTATAATTTTCTTCATATAAAGAATTTATAGAATCATATCCATGCACTATAGTCTTATTTATTATGTATCTCTAATAGTATTACCTTCAATTGAAGGTGAATGAGGATGATATTGCCAAGATTACAAAACAAAATATATATGGTCGTTAGAGTTCATAGTAATTACCTTTAGGTTGTCAAATTCATGATCTATACTCCTGAATTATATTAATTGAGTCTTCAATTACTATATAAATAATTTTATTGTTGTCTTAAAACATTATTTTTTAGTATATTATAAAATACATGATGACAATTATATACACCTAATGATTATTTAAGAACACAAAAATAAAAATATACCATAGGATGATTTACTATGTTTGAATTTTAGTTACAAAAATTTTCATTCCTCATACTTATTATTTATAAATACAGTATAAATAGTGTACCTTCAAAAACTAATTTTGATAAAAATATTTTAAGATATGAAAATTTCATAGATATTCATTCCACTATATGAGATTCTAGAAAAATTGGGATATATTTCCTATAATGTGTACATACCTTAGAGTTTAACATAGGTACATGAAGTATTTAATGATCCCATTTAATGAATATATTTTCAAGATGAATCTAATGATTTGAAACCAGATGTATTTCACTTGAAATAAAAATATTTTGACAATGAATAGTCGTTTCTGATTCTTGACTATAAAGATCAAGCATTATAGTATAATGTGATTTACCAGGTTAATGTTTTTTGGAAAACCCAAATTATTGATGAAGCAATATGGGAATCCTAAAATGTTATGCAGGAAATATATGAAAACATGTTAATTTTATCTGTAAAATAATTATGATTAAATTTCCATTATGGGGAAAGTGTGTAGAAAAAAAAGTTAATGTTACTAATTAATTTTATTCATTATTTGTATACATTGTTATATTTAGTCATTTATCAATCAAGAAGTAATTTTTTTATTCTCATAAAACATGTTTTATTATATTACAAGGTTAAATTTAAATATATAATTAATAATTTTTTGAATTTCTATTTGAAAAAAAATTCATCGTTTTACAAATTAGCATATTAGAATGACCATTGGGGGAAATTTTTCTATTTTTAAGAATAGATTGATTTTTCAGTGAAGAGTGAAAATATATTTTTTTAGAAAACATTAATTTATAATAATAATATAATTTAAATATACAATTTTATTATAAAGTATCATAAGATATATTTAGTTATACATAATATAATTAATTACATATTAACAATCAATAATTATTAATTTGGTATATGGTCAATTTAGGGCATCAAAAGCATTTTCCTAAAAATTGTAATTCACTATGATTTGTATATTAATGCGAAAATTATTCTTTCTTCTAATATAAAATAAATCAAAAAATGGAATTTATATTTTCAATAAAGTTTCTAAATTAGTTAAATTGTTTCCCTTCATTTTTTATCATTAAGAATATTCACAAAAGAAACTAATTTTCTACTTAGTACGTGTAAATTAATAAATTAATGTTAAAATTAATGTGTCAAGGCATAGTAATCTCTATAATACATGTATTTATTTTATTTTACAAAAAAATTATTCTACCATTAGTTTCCTTTGTTTCAATTTGTATCAATTTAAGGGGACATTATTTTGATTTCAAAATTTATATTATTTATAGTATGTATAATGTAATAAAGTTATAGTCTTGTTGTTTTAATATCAATAATATATCTAGATAATGATAGAAAACATATATTAGTTTTTAAATAAATATTTAAAAGATAAATTAAATATTTAACATTTTAAATGATCTGTAAATATTATTTATTATATAATTACCTAAAATTTTATTACATCACTAAAATAATATTTATTCAGTTTGTAGAAAAATAAAATTGATGACCTTAAAAATATTAAAATTAATATAAATAGAGTGAATTAATTTGATTCAAATAATTCATTTAAATAAATAAGATATTAGGTATGTTGAAAATTTATATATTCCATTTACTTTTTAAATTTATGTTGTTAAAATCAGTGATAATTAATTTGTTCAAAAATGACCTTAATGATATATTATATTAAATAAATATTTGTTTTATGATTAAATATTCATAATGTTCTTATCATCGGTAAATTGATTGTGAAATGGATTAATATATAATCAATTTTCCATTTACTGGCCAAAATCCCTTTTATATTCACTTTTGTGTCCCCTCAGTGTCAAAACATTTATAACACATTGACTGTCAAAAGGGTTATTGTGTGTCAAAATGGGGAAATAAGGGGTAAATGATTATCCAAACATAAGAAATTATTATTCGTTGAGAATATTTATACTCATAATAATCCAATGTTATATATATATATATATTCTTCTATTATGATTTAAATTTAATTTGAATTTAGTTAATTCATTTTTTAATTACCAGAGTCCCCCTCCAATAACTTATGAAAGGGTACCTCTTATCGTGCCTTCCTCAGATGTATTAGGGACAATATATTTTAATTTTCATTTATTTAATTCATTTTACAATTACGAGAGTGCACCTACAATTACTTAGGAAAGGGTACCTCTTCTCATTCCTTCCTCAAATGAATTAGGTACAATATATTTTATATTCCCTAATATAATCTATTAATTACATCCAAACCCATTTACAGACCGCTATAATTTTATTTCATTTCCCACCATCATTAAATATTCATTTTCCATTACTATAAAATTAAATAATTATAATATTTAGGATGATATATTATTATATTAATTGGATAATATTTTTCTATATCCTCTTCCATTAAATGGGATGTGAAACCGTCATTCTTGTGAATGGAGAACTACAACCTAATGAAACATGGTAATTTGTTTTCAATCAACGCCTATCATGGATGGATGTAATGATGTATTTAATGTATATATATATATTATATTCATGAGATATTTTTTAATCTTAAATCCTTATATATGATATACCATCATAACATTCCATTCGTTGAATAATTGCATTGTCATTCGGGTGTATGTGTGGATTGCCACCTCCTTGATGTGATGATATTCATTTTTCATTACATAAAAAATTGATACTATATATAAGTGTATATAAAGAAATAATTTGAAATTTATATGTAATTTTAATTTAGTAGTTTTATAATAACACAAAACATAATTCTATCATGATCATTGACAAATTTAAATGTTACTCAATCATATGCATTACGTACAGTCTCCTTGATTGAAAAATTATTCATTTTAGAAAAACATATTCCTGGTTATTTTTAAATGTCTAATTTATGAATAAAAACTATAATTATTAGACTACTTTTATTCATAAAATGATGTAATACTGACCTCTTGGACAATTTTTTACCTGCTGGATACATTTATTCCATACAAGTCAAATATCATCAAAACGTCAAACACGAACATAATATATTGAATATGAATTCATAATAGAAATTATAATGATTAAATAATTTAAATATAATATTAATATTTTTTGTAATTAAAATAAGTTAGTTTTTTAAGATGGAAATGAATATACATTTTGAGTTAGACTCATGGAAATGGACACAATACTAACAAACCTATCTTATGGGTTTTAATAATTATATTCTAAATATTTTACAACCATATAAATTTCCATAAAATTATATAATAGACTAAATAATATTTAAATAACTGAAATTTAAAAGGAAAAATTATATCCCTTTTTAATTTCATACAAATTATTTTATACAGTTACTTTTTAGATATTTTATGTGGGATTTTTTGAAATTAATTAAAGAAGAAAACAATATTGTTCTATCTTAAGGTATATAAAATAAAAATATATCTATAACACAAGAATGGGAATTGGATTATTTGATTCCTTTAAAATATTCTGTTTTTTCATTATAGAAAACCCCCTTCCATTATTCTTGTAATGACCCGAACATTTAAATAATTTTTTTTCCTAAATTTTGTGTTATTTTATTTTATACTCATCAAAACTATATCATTTAATTAATGAAGATAGTATAATTAAATGATACCATTGGGTTATGATTGTTATATGATTGTATGTCAATATGACCATTTGAAACTAAACTCCTAACATTACAATTATTGTTTAAAAATACAAGTTATCATGGTTAATTAATACAGAAAGATGATTTGATGGCCACATTCTACAGACTCAGGTCATACGATGCCCATTTGTCAGAGCTTGGGAAGGTGGTTGCATCCCTAGGCTGTGCTCTAGACCAAGACCAATCTGAACATCAACATGTGAAGAATGAACAGAATCACCTAAGGGAGAAGTTCGAGCTGATAAAGATCACCACTCGTGAAATGTTGTCCGAGATACCTCAAGATTCTATCACCATAGCACACCTTAAACTTAGGTCCTATGCAGGGTTTTTAAGGGTCTAGGTAACAAGGCCTTTATAAGGCCCCAGCCTTAAACCTTACTTAATATTGAGTTACTACAAGATTACACATTGAGGATCTTTTCAGGTTTAGAGTTTTAGAGAATTAGATCATAAAACTTGCATTACATTCCACATTTAAACAAAGTGGTTACATAAAAGATAGTATTCATTTTTTCCATCAACGGAAACATATTTAAAATAAAACATGGATTCTTTCTTAACACTTCCTTGACACTATCATCATATCATATACCATTCCCTTGACCTGTGAAAAACATTTCAAAAACTTGGTATGAGCATAAAAAGCTCAGTAAGGGTTATAAAAAGTATGGAAAGGAAACATGGGTACATATATACATAATAATGAAGTCATACTTTACCCATAAAACATAAGCACTTTAACATACCTCATAAAATCATGAATAAATCATAGAAATCATAAGACATAAAGGTAACTTGAGGCATTCATAACATTCTTATATAGGGAGTAACCCTCTTGGTTACGTTTGGAATACCCATCACAGTATATTCCCTAAATCTCTTCAGAGAAACCTTATCATTTAACTCCATCGCGTTACCCAATGCATTAGAGAGCTATATCGGGCTCACCCGCCCTTAGTTTATCACGGAACCACCCGTCTTCATAACAATGCCCAAGAACCATAACATAATCATAGCACATAACTTAAGAATAAAGGAAAGATAACATTCCCACATTGCAATAACAATATATCATTTTAAGATATTGAAATAATTAATCATTTCTAAAAACCATTTTCAAAACCATTTAAAAACATTAATAAAGAGATTTTTAAATCAAAGTGTCCCATACCACATTGAAGATTTTAACATTTTATACCATTAATATCCATATAAATATATCCTTAAAACCATTTTGAAAACATGGATATTAATGAGAAATATTTATAAGATTAAATCCTTAAAACATTTAAAACGATATTTTAGTTAAATGGTTTTTAACAAAATGAGAGACACTTGAATACAACAATTGACGGATAACATTTAATCAAAACTTTATAATATCATGAGAATAAAGGGATTAATTATATAATATTCCAAATGATAGTATATACACCATATAAGAGTTAATTGGTTCATAACAACAATTAAGTCTCCATGGAAATGTAAATTGAGAAGAAATCCATTATAAAGATGGTATCCTTAAATTAAGGATAAAAAAATCTCATAATTATGTGAGAAAAACATAAATACACCCAATATAAGTGGATATTAAGTGTAAAATAATCAAAGGTCATTCACACATATTCAAAGGATGACATATTCAATAACTACATGTTGAACCCAAAGAAATCGAAATTGGGTTAAGAAGTTCCCTTGACAGCCTAACGGCGTCACATCAAATTTTAGAAAAAGAGTTGATGAGAGAGATAAAGGGTATCTCATAACTTGGACATAAAATTTACAGCAATAAGGATATATAAGAACACATCCCCACATAATAAGATGAAAATTAAAAGACATAAAAATATAAGTATTTTAAAAAGAGGAGGGTGAAAGGTTCCCTTACCGATTTGGGTAACTTTCGAAACATACACCCCAGGAAAGAAAGACTATAAAACATTGATGTAAATACTCATAAACGAAATTATGTTAAACAAAGAGTACAATAAAGGATAGTACATACACCACTCAAAAGGAAATATTGGCAAATGTAGCATGAATCTCACGAAAACACAAAGTGAGATAAAAATCCCCTTACGAAATTTCGGCAGCCTAACAGCCCCAATTAAAACCTCCAAAATGGACTGATGAGAGAAAATAGGGACTCTCATCATATGAACATAAAAATTAAATTAAGAGTAATATAAAAGAACATCCCAATCATAAGAAATATGGGATTAAAAGGAATGACATAAAAGAGTGTACTTAAAAAGAAAGAGAGGGGTAGGATCCCTTACCTCGAGTCCGACTTGACTCGATCATTCTTTAACCTCCTAAATAATAAACTTGAGTTAATTTATACTTTCTTAAGATCCTTTCTCAAGTTAATTATTCATTTTATATCACTTACTACCATGCTATGAACACTATGTAATTATTTAAGTCAATAATGGTCGTTTTGTAGACCATTGCTACTTGAGTCAAAAATAAACTCTTTATAATTACAAGTTGTTCATGTGGTAAAATATATATTATATACAGAATTATATTCATTATTTAGATATCATATATATCATATATATACATTAAATACATGCATTTATAATATTACATAACATTTAGAGGTAAGAAATGAAATGCACCGTTCATGGAGACGGTAAGCCGTACGTACGCATGAACGCTACTTCCATTTCTATTTCTTATTTAATGGAATTAAAACATAATGATACATAACAGTATTATAATTAAAGTATGGTATCATATATAATATCATTAAATCTATCCTTTATACATACCACATATGGTATTAACGAATCAAATCATTTTGAGGGGGCGGTAGTCCGCAGTTCCTAAAACGAAGATATCGCGTTTAACCATAATGGAAACCATAAAGGTATGCCATAAATGAAAAATGCAGAAGCTTAAGTAAAACATACACATTGTATATATCATATATAAATATAGTTACATATTAATGGCCACCTTTTAGGTTGTTAAAATAATATTGAACAATCATCATTTCGTGAGGCAGAAATTCACCATCCACAAAAACAGTATGTTCTTTAACCATTAGATGTAGGTGTGTGTAAGTGTAGCTCAAATACTTCTTATAAAAACATCCTAGTATATTTAAGATACTTTATTTGTTAAAAAATAAATTAATAAAAATAGTTAATGGGGTTGGGGATGCAAAATAAAACAAAAGAACACAAGTGAAGACATTACCTTAAAATCGGGTATCTCTCTTTGATTTGAGCTCAAAGGCTTCCTTGGGAAGACTTCTGCCCAAAGTGAGGCTTCTAGGAGTAAGAGAGGGATGTGTAGAGTAAAAATGAGCTGGTTTTGGCCAAGACAAAGGCTTTATAGGTGTGGTTAAGGTGGTAGAGGTGGGGGCCTTTTATAAGAGGAGAGGAGGGGCACTCTTGGAAAGTTACAACATGTTACATTATTTTCAAATGCGTTTCGGATTTTAAAGGTCCCACATTGATTTATTTCGAGGATAAGGTGGTAAGGGTTCGAAATATACTCATAAAATAGGTCTTTGACATGTGTAAGTTATAGTTTTAACATTATCTTTTCATTTTATTTAAATCCTTTATTAATGAGGTAATCGCTGCATCATCATGATGTCATTAATAATTTAATTTATTTAATGTCTAAAAATTATAAAAAAAAGTATAATGATGTATGAAATCATTTTATATTTCTAATTAATATTTATAGTAAAAAATAAGGCTTGTATAACCCCAATTAATTTTTTTTTTTACTAAACAAACTCATGCTTGTGACATTTTTATTTTATCTTTAAATAAAAAGTTATTTATGTCATTTTCCAACCAAAGTGGCTCCATGGGGTCCCCAAGTTGACCCATGGATTGTCTTGGTCTTACATTACACATCCAATGAGGGTAGGACATGTGTCTAGGTAATTTCATATTATTAAAACATTATTTTTACCTTAAATTACAGTAATTACCTCTAACCATGATTAAAAACTTAAAAGTTACTATTCACCAAAAAATTATTTTAATCCAATTGAACCACATTTTACATATTAATTACAACCATGTCTGTAGTATTTTTGAAATTCAAATCACAGAAGTGGTAAATTTTCATTTAAATGAAAAATCAGTTTTTAAACTACCACTTAGTGGTTTCACTATTCATCAAAAATTGAAGTTTTTCAGAAAAATGCCAAAAATTCACCCCAAGATATATTTGATATTATGAATTCGAAAATTATGTCTATTTTACAAAATTAAAAACATATATGTTGCATTAATTAATTTAATAATTAATTCCAGCTCTCAAAACAAATAGCGTGTTTTTAAGAAACAATATCTATTAAAAGATTGACACTAGTTTAAGTCAAATTTCAAAGTGAAATTAATTCCAATGACCACCATTAGATTAAATGGTAAAAATATATTCTAAATAAACTCTAATATAAATTAAATATATAATTTATCCATATAAATAAATCATATTAAAAGGAGGTTTTGAATTCAAATGCAACATTTTCAATAAAAATGATCTTTATGAGAAAAATAACAAAATTTTACACAAAGTAAATTTTGATGTCCAGATTCTAAAGAAGGATTTTATTTTTTTCAAATACAACATATAAAATTGTCAAAAGTATATTTAAAAAGGGTTCTCCATCAAAAGGCAGTTAATCGACCTTTTAAATAATATAAGAAGATTTATGCTTAAAATTGGATTCATTTTCATTTTAAGCCTCCAACATTTATTGGATAAAGGTAAAAATATTTGACAAAGATATACAATAATTTTGTAGTTAGTTCCATTCATTCCCACCATTAAAACTACTAGTCGTTAACTACCTTTTAAAATAATATTATTTTATTATTAGAGTGCAACGTAATATTTCAAAGAAACTCGTTGTTGTGTATTGGGTATGCCCTCGAGCATAGCATTCCCTTTAAAGTAATATTAATATTTTATTCAAAAATATAGATAAATATGAAAATGTCATATTCTTTATTTTCCTCGGGTGTTACATCCTTCCCCCCTTTTAGGAATTGCGTCCTCGCAATTTTAAAATTGGGCTTGAAAGATTCATTGAAAATCCCACATCGGAACAAGAGTCAGTAAAACTATCACTTTAAACGAATGGGATAGAAGTACAAATGTCACCTGAGTTAACCCATACTAGGATTCCAAGTATGAAAATATAGATATGGAGGAAAAAAACAAAGGGTCATGTTCTTATGGAGAGTGATAGTAAACATGTCTAGGAGAAAGTTAACAACAAGAAAATCACAAACTTGTGATGGGTTAAACGGTATTTGATTCCCCAGTAAGAAAAATTAACAGATAACATTTTTGTTTTAAGTTACTTTTCATTGAGGAATTTATTTATGAGCTTAACTAAAACATAAGGAAGCATACTTAATTGTCATTTTGACTTTCAACTTTTACTATATTTCTTACACAAACTCATGTTTTCTCAAAAAGACGAGTATTTAGGATGACTTGTTCACATTAAGAGAGCTATAATCAACTTCTAGAGAGTCGCCTAATCCACAAAAGAGAACTATATACTTCCCATGCCTTTAGACCTTAACCAAAACTAAATCCCAAAGTTCAACAAATACCATTCAATAAACATCTATCCATAAAATTCTACAAAGTAAACCAAACTAAGATTGAAACCCAATTCTCTGAAGGATTTAATCACATAGTCTCGTAAGATAAATTTTAAAATTTTTCTCCAAAATAACATCAGTTACTCTTACAGTATCATACTGAAAAGTAATTGACCTAATCACGTATCCTCTATGATAGGCTAATAATTTCCATTGATAACCATAAAAAATAAACTTTCTCATAATTCATAAAATCATCTAACTAAAAAGAATCATTCAAACTAACAAGGGACTTCACATAGTCCAGTGGTAGGTGATAAATACCAGTTGCACTTTGGTTGTGGGTTCGATTCCTGCAGCTTCGTCCGACACGATGGGTTGTCACACGGTCTACATGTTGTCCATTTTCAAAAACTATATAATTTTATAACATTCCTCAAAAATAGATAAATTCATCAAAAATAACCATAACATATTTTAACCACAAATGTTATCTGATAACTTCCATTTTGCAACCCAAAATGTATTAACCAGTAATTTCCTCAAATTCAAGGATCATATAAACCCAAATGGTTCTTTATAACTATATCCACAAAAGAAAGGATAATTATTCCTTGAATAAAATTTTCGTATATCAAACATCAGGGTGACTATAAAAAGTCTTCTAATGTAACTACATCATCAAAAGATACTTAATACATCTAAGAATTTCACCATCCTAAAATCTACCATAACCCTTGAATCCCTTATATGATGACTTCTTACTCATTCAACATTATTCATGATCCATTATCCATTCCTTTTCAACTTATTCTAAAATACTTATTTCCTAAAAAAAATTCATGAATCATATCCTAAGATTACAATAATAGGAAAACATATGTTAAGAAATAATCCATACCTTTCATTCTTCATTTTCAGTTTCTTCATCCTCAATCGAAATGGAATTAGGTATTGGTAAATGAATATTTGTACGATCATGGTGACCCAATTCCTGAATCTTCTTTGTTGGACATGTGTTTTCATAATGACCATGCACACCACATTTAAAACATTCAATTCATCCTTCAGAAAGAACTTATTTCCCTTTCTTAGAGTCAACTAGATGCTTCCTTTTTCCATGGCAGGTTCTTGCTTTATGACCTTCATTTCCACATATACAGCATCTTTATGTCCCTTTTAAGAATTTTACTATGTGTTTCTTTCCACATATTTGACACATAGGTTTTTGAACATACTTAACATTATGATTATTACCTTAACTTCCGTAGGGATTTGTTTCTCGCATACACAATGCCTTATAAAAATCACTAAGGTTCAGGTGGTCAATGATGACTCCAGATTGTTGGTTGAGGATAACCACAATATTTCTCATTGCAGCTCTTATATCATTCAGTTGTTCTTTCATAAAATCATCACAGTTTTCTTAAAATCCACTGTTACTTTGGTGCCTGCTAGATCCATACATTTACTAAAACCAAAAAGGTCAGTGTGAGTATATCAATAAAATCATCAAATAAAAAAGAAGAAGATAAACACCATGATATACTTATCCAAGTTATCTCAAACTCATTCTATCTTTCAAAAAAATGATGACTCCATCTAATATACTAACCATTGTGGATATACACAACTTGTCACTTTTTCTTAAACAACACTCTAACCTCTAAAGTTATCTAAACTGGCCTATGTTACCAACTATAAGGCCCCAGCCTTAAACCTTAATTAATCTTGAGTTATTACAAGATTACACATTGAGGATCTTTTCAGGTTTAGAGTTTAAAGAATTATATCATAAAACTTGAATTACATTCCACATTTAGACAAAGTGGTTACATAAAAGATAGTATTCATTTTTCCCATCAACGGAAACATATTTAAAATAAAACATGGATTCTTTCTTGACACTTCCTTGACACTATCATCATATAAAGTACCATTCACTTGACCTGTGAAAAACATTTCAAAAACATGGGATGAGCATAAAAAGCTCAGTAAGGGTTAAAAAAAGTATGGAAAGGAAACATGAGTACATATATACATAAGAATGAATTCATACTTTACCCATAAAACATAAGCACATTAACATACCTCATAAAATCATGAATAAATCATAGAAATCATAAGACATAATAGTAACTTGAGGCATTCATAACATTATTACGTAGGTTGTAACCCTCTTGGTTACTTTTGGAATACCCATCACAGTATATTCCCTAAATCTCCTCAGAGAAACCTTAACGTTTAACTCCTTCGCATTACCCAATGCATTGGAGAGCTATATCGGGCTCACCCGCCCTTAGTTTATCACGGAACCACCCGTCTTCATAACAATGCCCAAGAACCATAACATAATCATAGCACATAACTTAAGCATAAATGAAAGACAACATTCCCACATTACAATAAAAATATATCATTTTAATATATTGAAATAATTAATCTGTTCTAAAAACCATTTTCAAAACCATTTAAAACATTTAATAAAGAGATTTTTAAATCAAAGTGTCCCATACCACATTGAATCTTTTAAAATTTTAAAACATTAATATCCATATAAATAAATCCTTAAAACCATTTTGAAAACATGGATATTAATGAGAAATATTTATAAAATTAAATCATTAAAACATTTAAAACGATATTTTAGTTAAAGGGGTTTTAACAAAATGAGAGACACTTGAATACAATAATTGAGGGATAACATTTAATCAAAACTTTTTAATATCATGAGAATAAAGGGATTCATGATATAATATTACAAATGATAGTATATACACCATATAAGAGTGAATTGGTGCATAACAAAAATGAAGTCTCAATGGAAATGTAAATTGAGATGAAATCCATTATAAAGATGGTATCCTTAAATTAAGGATAAATCAATCTCAAAATTATGTTCCAAAAATATAAATACACCCAATATAATTGGATATTAAGTGTAAAATAATCAATGGTCATTCACAAATATTCAAATTATGACATATTCAATAACTACATGTTGAACCCAAAGAAATCGAAATTGGGTAATGAAGTTCCCTTGATAGCCTAACGGCGTCACATCAAATTTTAGAAAAAGAGTTGATGGGAGAGATAAAGGGTATCTCATCACTTGGAAATAAAATTTACGGAAATAAGGATATATAAGAACATATCTCCACATAATAAGAAGAAAATTAAAAGACATAACAAAAGAAGTCTTTTAAAAAGAGGAGGGTGAAAGGTTCCCTTACCGATTTGGGTAACTATCGAAACGTACACCCCCATGAAAGAAGGACTATAAAACATTGATGTAAATACTCATAAAAGAAATTATGTTACACAAAGAGTAGAATAATGGACAGTACATAGACCACTCAAAATGAAATATTGGAAAATGTAGCATGAATCTCATGAAAACACAAAGTGAGATAAAAAGCCCCTTACGAAATTTCGGCAACCTAACCGCTCCAATTAAAACTTCCAAAATGGATTGATGAGAGAAAATAGGGTCTTTAATCATATGAACATAAAAATTACAGTAATATTAATATAAAATAACATCCCAATCATAATAATTACGGGCTTAAAAGGAATGACATAAAAGAGTGTACTTAAAAAGAAAGAGAGGGGTAGGATCCCTTACCTCGGGTCCGACTTGACTCGATCATTCATTAACCTCCTGAATAATAAACTTGAGTTAATTTCTACTTTGTTAAAAACCTTTTTCAAGTTCATTATTCCTTTTATATCACTTACTACCATGCTATGAACACTATGTAGTTATTTAAGTCAATAATGGTCGTTTTGTAGACCATTTCTACTTGAGTCAAAAATAAACTCTTTATAATTACAAGTTGTTCATGTGGTAAAATATATATTATATACAGAATTATATTAATTATGTATATATAATATATATAATATATATCCATTAAATACATGCATTCATAATATTACATAACATTTAGAGGTAAAAAATGAAATGCACCGTTCATGGAGACGATAAGTCGTACGTACGCATGAACGCTACTTCCATTTCTATTTCTTATTTAATGGAATTAAAACATAATGATACATAATTGTATTATAATTACAGTATGGTATCATATATAATATCATTAAATCTATCCTTTATACGTACCACATATGGTATTAACGAATCAAATCATTTTGAGGGGGCGGTAGTCCGCACTTCCTAAAATAATGATATTGCATTTAACCATAATGGAAACCATAAAGGTATTCCATAAATGAAAATTACATAAGCTTAAGTAAAACATAAACATATTATATATCATATATAAATATAGTGACATCTGAATGGCCACCTTTGAGGTTGTTACAAGAATATTGAACAATCATCGTTTCGTGAGGCCGAAATTCACCATCCACCGAAACAGTATGTTCTTTAACCATTACATATAGGTGTGTGTAAGTGTAGCTCGAATACATCTTATAAAAACATCCTAGTATATTCAATATACTGTATTTGTTACAAAATAAATGAATAAAAAGAGTTTAGGGGGTTGGAGAAGCAAAATAAAACAAAATAATACAAGTGAAGACATTACCTTAAAATCGGGTATCTCTCTTTGATTTGAGCTCAAAGGCTTACTTGGGAAGACTTATTCCCAAAGTTAGGCTTCTAGGAGTAATATAGGGATATGGAGAGGAAATATGATCAGTTTTTGGCAGAGCCAAAGTCTTGAGAGGTGTGGGTAAGGTGGTAGAGGTGGGGGCCTTTTATAAGAGGAGAGGAGGGGCACTCTTGGAAAATTACAACATGTTACTTTATTTTCAAATTCTTTTCTGATTTTAAATGTCTCACATTGATGTATTTAGAGGATAAGGTGGTAAGGGTTTGAAATATACTCATAAAATAAGTATTTGACAAGTTTATGTTATAGTTTACACATTATCTTTTCATTTTATTTAAATCCTTTGTTAATGAGGTAATCGCTGCATCATCATGATGTCATACATAATTAAATTTATTTAATGTCTAAAAATTATAAAAAAATATCGTGATTTAGGAAATATTTTTATATTTCTAATGAATATTTATATTAAAAAATATGACTTGTATAACCCCATTTAAAAATTGTTTTAGTAAAACGACTCATGCTTATGACATTTTTATTTTAACTTTAAATAAAAAGTTATTTATGTCATTTTCCAACCAAAGTGGCTCCATGGGGTCCCCAAGTTGACCCATTGATTTTCTTGGTCGGACATGACACATACAATGAGGGTAGGACATGTTTCTAGGTCATTTCATATTATTAAAACATTGTTTTTACCTTAAATTACACTAATTACCTCTAATCACGATTAAAAACATAAAAGTTAATATTCACCAAAAAATTATTTTAATCCCATTGAACCACATTTTAAATCCTAATTACAACCATGTATGTCGTATTTTTGAAATTCAAATGAAATAAGTGGTAAAGTTTCATTTAAATGAAAAATCAGTTTTTAAACTACCACTTAGTGGTTTCACTATTCATCAAAAATTGACGTTTTTCAGAAAAATACCAAAAATTCACCCTAAGCTATATTTTATATTCAAAATTCAAAAATGATGTCTATTTTAAAAAATTCAAAACATATATTTTGAATTAATTAATTTAATAATTAATTCCCGCTGCCAAAACAAATAGCTTGTTTTTGAGAAACAATATCTATTAAAAGATTGACACTAGTTTATGTCCAATTACAAAGTGAAATTAATTCCAATGACCACCATTAGATTAAATGGTAAAAATATATTCTAAATATACTCTAATCTAAATTAAACATATAATCTATCCATATAAATAAATCAGATTAAAAGGAGGTTTTGAATTCAAATGCAACATTTTCAATAAAAATGATCTTTATTGGAAAAATAACAAAATTTTACACAGTAAATTTTGATGTCCAGATTCTAAAGAAGGATTTTATTTGTTTTCAAATACAACATATAAAATTGTCAAAAATATATTTAAAAATGGTTCTCCATCAAAAGGCGGTTAATCGACCTTTTAAATAATATTAGAATATTTATGCTTAAAATTGGATTCATTTTCATTTCAAGCCTCCAACATTTATTGGATAAAAGTAAAAACTATTTGACAAACATATATAATCATTTTGTAGTTAGTTCCGTCCATTCCCGCCATTACAATGGCTAGGCGTTAACTACCTTTTAAAATAATATTATTTTATTATTAGAGTGCAACGTATTATTTCAAATAAACTCGTTGTTGCGTATTGGGTATTCCATCGAGCATAGAATTCCCTTTAAAGTAATATTAATATTTTATTCCAAAAATATGGATAAATATGAAAATGTCATATTCTTTATTTACCTGGGGTGTTACAGCCTTAGTTTCATTGTGTAATCCTATTGTATAAATAGAATTTTTATTTATTCTTAGGATAAAATTTCTATATTTTAAATTTCCGGATAAATATAGGATAGATTACCAGAAGTTCCATATTATTGATGAATTTTGGAAAAAAAAGTGGTATTTTAAAATATATATATATATATATAATTTAAATAATTAATAATGTAAAATGATTTTCAAAAAATGATCTTCTATAGTTGTGATCATTATCAAATTTAGATTCTTATAATATCAACTTGATTTTAGTGAATAGTAAATTTTAAATAGTAACATTCCCTTATGAATAGTAATGAATAGTATTGAATAGTAAATCAGCCAAATAATTGAAACTTCACCCATGAATGTATAAATACAATGTATACATCATAAAAATGAAAAAACAATAATGTATATGTTTTCGTATTTGTGTATGTCATAAATATTTTAATTACAATTTTATAATTAATTTAAAATTTTAAAATTTAAATTTATTTTCTTAATATGTAATCATAAATTATTACTTTATTTTATTATGGTTATACAATAATTTTACGGGACCTTGATTTCTTTTTCATTTGATTACAAATCAAGTTATAGTTTTAGAGTTGTTTTTTGAATAAATAATGATTTTTATTAAAAACTAAATTAAATAATATATAAAATTATTTTCATAAAATAGAGTTAATTTTTGAATTTAGATCATCGATATTAGGTTAGGGTGAATTTTTGGGATTTTTCTGAAACAATTGAATTAATGATGAATAGTAAAAATACAGTTTTGAGTTTCTCGTTTTTAATGACATCATTGATGATGTAATAAAGAAGAAATAAATATTCTTGACTTATGAATAGTAAGTTATGTTATGAGGTTTCCCAAGTAGCCAATACCATGGTAAAATAACATGGTTAAGCTCATGGTTTTTTAAATACCACCGATGAGGTGTCCCTGTAAAATTAATTAAATATTCCCGTAATTTTGTAATAAATACCATGATATTACCTCATTCATTCCATTCAAAAATTCCCCATCAATAAATATCTGGTCTTTTTAATATCCATGGTGTCCTCCCAAGGTGCACTCATGCCCCATGGTTCCATCCTTTGAGCTTTCGAAGCGACTCTTCAAGGTAAGAGAACCGTTCACCCTATTCTATTAAGTCATGAATTCCTTCATGTTATGCCTTCTAATAACTATTATATCATGTGGGGGTATGTTATTATATATATTATTACTGTCCATTTAATTTACAATTTATGATTTACCATTCCTGCTCTCATCGCCTTATTTTTATGAATTATAAGCTACGTCGTTAGGCTGCCGAATTTTCGTAAATCAATTCAGATTTTCTCATCAAGTTTCCTTTTCTTGTGGTATGTAATTAAAATGTCCACAACATGATAATATTTATTTTAATTATGTCCCTATACTATATAATTATTCATTTATTGATGGGATACCCTTTTACTGTCTCTTTTTATTATTTTATAAAACGATGATATATAGTCGTTATGTTGCAGAAATTTTTCCCCAAGATTTATCTGTCTTTCCCTCGTGAAATTCTCTTGTTTTAATTATTTCAATACCCAAACCTATTTCGTTTCTATTCATGTTCATAAATATGATAATAAATGATATATTTTATTCAGGAACTGACATACATATTACCCTCACTCCCATTCCATGGGTTATAATTGACATAATGATCTTATTTTTAGATCTTTTAAATCATGATGATTTTGAAATGAAACCCATTTATATTATTCTATGTGGGTTATTTATGAAATGTTTTATTATTATATATGTGGCTGACATAAAAATAAAGACATATTATGGGTGATCCTTGATAGCACACGATTATAATGGGTAGATAATTAATCTCTAGAGATTACATGTTTCATGATACCTTTGTGAATAAACATGGTAAAGTTATTATGACACCTTGGAGATGAACCTCAGTGACATGCTCACGAATTTATAAAGGAAATTTTTTAGAGACATATTCATGTTATGATTCATGTTAATTTTATAATGATATGTCTATTCATCCATTTTTTCATGCCTTTATGATTTTTATCATGTTCTTATTAATATTTCTCAAGATCACATGTCAACGGTTTCACATGTTTTCCTTAATGAGCCTTCGGATCAACCATTTATTTTGATGTATGTCTCCAGGTTATGGGATTCAGTAATATTACATAGGATGAATAGATGATGAATCTTTATAAGTGGATTAAAAAAAATTTCTGTTTTCTTGTATTTTTATTCCTGATTTCCAAGACACTAGACTTTAAAGATAATCTCTTTTTAAAATTTTATAAAAAGTTATGTAATAAAAAGGCGGGATTCCATAGGGTGTATCAATGTATATTTAGTTATTTATAAATATTAGGCTTTGAAAATTTTAGAAATAACCCTATATAAATGTTTTAATAAAGGGAAACTTCACGGTATTTTGGTGAGTATTTAGTAAGTCGTTCATCAAGAAAATACAACACTGTCTGGATATGAGCAGGTTGAGGTGTCTCTAGAATAGATGTTCCTTGGAGTGAAAACTCTGACATTGAGTTTCGGGCATGACCTGGGGTATCCTGGTACATGACAACAGGCCCTACTTCACTATTGCTTACGACACTCCTGGGGGATATGTATGGTTAATCACAATCTTTTTTTGAATCATTATGATGGAATTATATAGGAATGTAATTGTTTAAGCATGATGTTAGAAAACATAAATTCCCTTAAATTTATGAGATTCATAAATGAAATAATCCTCTCACTAATGTTTTATTCTTTTAGAAAATGGTGGGATATAGGAGGAACCATGGAAATGGTGATCGTAATGGACCATGCGTCGATGACCCTCTGATGGAAGACCTAATGGAAACATTCACACTAATGATGAACCAACTGACTCATGTTATGGGAAATAACATGAATCAAGATGAGATACTGATCTCACCATGAAGGGAACAACATTATGGTGAGTTATTTATGCATCAATGACCACCAACCATTATTAGATCGACCAACCCATTAATTGATGAATAGTGCATCAGCTCTATAGAGAAGATCATTCCAGTGCTCCGCTTTTTAGAGCTAGAGAAGGTCACCCTGGATGTCTATCGCTTAGTGGGAGATGCTGATCAGTGGTGGAAACTGATTAAAAACATGAGGCCATGAGTGGAGGTTGAAGCTATGGAGTAGGAAGAGTTCATAGGGATCTTCTTCAATAAGTATTTCCCTCGTTCAATAAGAACTTGAATAGAGAAAGAGTCTCTCGAGCTGAAGTAGAAGGTGAATGATTATGTGGGAAGCTATGAGATGAACTTCACAAGGATTTCACATTACACCTCTCGATTTTTCATGGATCCTAATGGTATGTTTGAATGATTATTCGATGGAGTGTGACCTCATCTACGTAAGAATCTTTCCAAATAAGACTATGATATCTCTGAGGAGATCGTTCAGATAGTGATGAAAGTTGAACTGGAGTTTTCTGAGACATAATGGACACAAAAATCAAAAGACAAGAAGTGATAGTTGGATCCAAGCAGAGGAAGTAGCTTCAATCCTAGAACAAGAAGAAAGCAAGTGAAATGTCCCACGTTTAATAAATGAGGGAGGAAGCATTTGGGGAACTACCTGCTGGGGAGTGGGAAATGATTCAAGGGTGGATGAGATTTCCATATTGTGCAGAATTGTAGTAGTGAGAAGAAGCCTCAACATCCCAAAACTAATGACAGGGGGTAGATGGTGTAGGTCCTAACTGATGTCCAATGCTATAAATGTGGACAACCTGTGCACTTTGCCAATCACTGTCCATTTCTGAGGGCAGTGGAGGGGAACCACCATCATCCTCATCAATAACCAATGGAGCAAGGTCGTGCTTTTGCTAACACGACAACTGGATTTGATGCATCGAATGAGGTGGAAGTAGGTACTCTTATTATTATCTTAATGCAAGAAAATACATTGTTTGATTATGGTTCTACACATTCCTTTATTTCATCCAGGTTTTCAATGAATTTAGAATCAACCCCTGATTTGATAAAACTTGATTTATCAGTCAAGACTCTTGGTGGGATTATCCAAACATTGTTAGGGATTAGAAACTCTAGTATTTAAATTAGTGATCACAATATTATCACAAATATAGCAGTCATTACCATGCTAGAATTCGACATTATACTAGGCATGGACTGGATCTCATAGTATAATACTATGGTCAAATGTAGAAGCTTGGATGTATATGTAGTCTTAAATGGTAAGCCTATAGTTATCTTCCAAGGAGAGAATTCTAAACCTGATATTTATCAAGAAGAACCTCATATATCCTTCTACATGGACTTGATCGGTGTAGAAGAAGGAGAAAATGAGAGTTCGATGATGGAGAATGTCCCCAACGTCAATGAATATGATGATGAATTTCATAAGGAGTATCCCTGACCTCCACCAGAAAGAGAGGTAGAGTTCTCCTTTGACCTCATACCATGATCCAATCAGATATAAAAGACCCCTTATAGGAAATAAAATTTGGATCTAGAGGAATTAATGAAACAACCCCAATATCTTTTGGAGAAGGTGTTTATCCTACCGAGTGTGTCTCCTTGAGAAGCACCAGTTATCTTTTTGAAGAAGAAAGATGGATCAATGTGTATATGCATTGATTATAGAGAACTGAATGGGATTAGAGTGAAGAAACGTACCCTCTTCCAAGAATTGATGAATTATTTGACCAACTTTTTGGGGCTCAATTCATCTCTAATATTTTTATTCGATCTCATTATCATCAATTGAATGTGAAGAAATAAGATATTCCAAAAACTGACTTTCGATCAATATATGGGAATTATGAGTTTGTTTTTATTCCCTTCAGACTGACTAATGCTCCTAATATATTTATGGATTTGATGAATATGATCTTTAATAACTACCTTAATAATGTTTTGGTGGTTTTTATTGATGGTATTCTGATATATTGAAAATGTCGTGATGAGCATGTGGATCATCTCAGGGTTATTTAGAAAAATATATGGAAGGAGAGGATTTTTGGGAAGTTAAAAAAATGTGAATTCTGGTTGCAACAAGTTTCTTTCTTAGGGAAAATGGTAACCAATGAAGGAATCACAATTGGCAATGCAATGTCAAAAGTTAAAGATGAGTGGCCTCAGTCTACAATAATAACAGAGATGAGTAGTTTCCTTATATTAGCTATATTTTATATGAGGTTTGGGAAAAAAATTATGAATTTCTATTACTTTAATGAAGTTAACACAAAAGGGGTCAATTTCATGAGGAGAATGTAGTTTGAGGAATGTTTCCAAGATATGAAGAAGAGATTGGTTACTTCTCCTGTGTTAACATTACCCTAAAGTGGAGAAGGATTCGTTATTTTTAGTGATTCATTTCTGAAAGGTATTGGGGGAGTCCTCATGAAAAATGAAAATGTCATTACTTGTGAATCTTGGCAGTTGAAGGCTCATGAGCCGAACAATCTTATGTGTGATCTTGAGCTGGCTGCGGTCGTTTTTTCTCTGACGATTTAGAGGGAGTAACTTTTTTTAGAGAAATGTGATATATTCACAGACCATCAAAGTTTGAAAAATATTTTCACACAAAAGGACTTGAACATGAGGTAGAGGATAAGGTTGGGACTTCTCAAAAACTATGATTGTTCAATTCATTATCATCATGGAAAAGAAAACAAAGTTGTTGATACATTTACTAGGAAAGACCCAATTGTTAATTCCATGATGAGGATTCATAGAGATCCTTTGATCGATGACCTAGTAATGCTGGACATGGGATTTATAAGGGGGGGACATAAGAAAACTTATCCAAAATTATTTCTCAACCATAATTACTAGAGATGATCAAGAAATCATAGAAAGAAGTTCCTTTGTTATAGAATAAGTTTGAGGCTGTGAAGGATGGGATGTTTTCTATGTTCAATATTGATCAAGAAGGTTTACTGAAATTTCTTACAAGACTATGTGTTCCATATATTCTATAAATAAATAAGCAGATAATGAATAAAGTTCACAGCTCTACTTTCTCTATAAATCCTGGAAGGAGAAAAAAATGTATAGGGACCTACATGATACTTTTTGGTGGGAGAATTTGAAAAGGGAGATTGCTAAATACACTTCAAGGTGGCTGTTATGTTAGCATATTAAGGTAGAACTGCAACATCCTAAAGAGGTTTTGAAAACACTACCCATACAATAATGGAAGTTGGACAATTTTAATATGGACATCATCAATGTTCTCCTGAGCACATCCAAAGGAAACAATGCGATAGGTTATTATGGACCATCCCACCAAGACTGACCAATTTATCTGTATTTGGGAAGATTTATCTCTTGATCAACTTTTCAGGATTTACGGGAAGGAAGTTGTAAGGTTGCTTGGTGTTCCACTTTCTATCATATCTGATCGTGATCCATGGTTCACATCAAAATTCTAGAGAAGTCTTCATCATTCTCTAAGCACTGAATTGAATTTCAATACAACTTATCACCCCCAAACTGATGGCCAATCTTAAAGTACTATTCTAACACTCGAGGACATGCTATTAACATGGTCAATGGAATTTAAAGGTGGATTGGACCAAAATATCCCTTCATTAGAGTTCTGTTACAACAATAGCTTCCACTCAAGAATTCAAATGACACAGTGTGAAGATCTATATGGGAAGAAATGTTGAACTCCTACATGTTGGGATGAAGCTATTGAAAGAAAACATTTAGGGCCTGATCTTGTTCAGGAGATGACGGAAAATGTCAATGCCATCCAACAACACGTTAAGGCTACTCGGATTTGGAAACAGAGCTATACCAACAACCGTCAAAGAGACTTGGAATTTGATGTTGGTGACAAAGTCTATCATCAAATTTATCCTTCGAAGAGAGTAATGAGGTTTTGGAAGAAAAGGAAGCTCATCCCATGGTACATTGGCCCTTATGAAATCTTTATTTTTGTAGGACTAGTGTCCTAGCATATTTCACTTCCTCCAAATGTATCACAAGTTCATGATGACTTCCATGTATCTCCCTTGAGGAAGTACATACCTGACCCTTCACATGTACTAAATATAGTGGTGGTACTACTAGAAGATGGCCTATCAAATGAGGAGTAGCCAGTGGAGATCATGGATTATAGAGACAAGGTTATACATCAAAGATGACCCACATTGTTAAGTTGTTGTGGATGAACCCAAAATGTGAAGATGCCACATGGGAACTGGACGATTCTATGAGGGAGATGAACCGACAAATTTTCTCTTCTTAAGGTATGAGTTAAATATTTGGGGATGAAATTTATTAAGGTGGGATGAACGTAACGACCAGAACATTTCAATATTTTTTGTTTCCTAAATTGGTGTTATTTGATTTTATTATCAATAAAAATATAACCTTTAATTAACGAAGTGAGTATAATTAAATGAAACCATTGAGTTTTAAATGTTATTTCATTGTTGGTCAATATGATAGTTGGAAACTAAACTCATAACGTTACAACAATTGTTTAAAAATACAAGATATCTTCATTAATTAATACAAAAACAATAGTCGATGGCCTCATCCTTTAGACTTGGACCATATGAAGCCCATCTATCGGAGCTTGGGAAGGAAGTTGCATCTCTGGTCTTGACTCTGGACCAATCCCAACCCGATCATCAACATGTGATGCTTGAACACAATTTCCAAAGAGATAAGTTAAGATGATTGAAATCACCACTCGAGAAATGTTGTGTGAGCCACCCCAAGATTTTATCCCCATAGTACACCTTACACTTATTTCCTACGCAGTTATTATAAGGGGCTATGTAACAAGGCCTTAGTTACTTTCTGTAATCCTTTTGTATAAATAGAATTATTATTTATTATTATGGTAAAATATGATTATTTAAAATGTCTAGATAAATATAGGTTGAATTTATAGAAGTTCCATATTATAGATGAATTTTGGAAAAAAGTGGAATTTTAAAATATTTATGTAAACTTTAAATACTTTATAATGTAAAATAATTCTCAAAAAATGGTCTTCTACAGTTGTGATCAGTAAAAAATTTAGATTATATTAAGATCAACTTGATTTTTTTAGTAAATTGTAATGTATGATTAGAGACATACCCTTATGAATAGAATTGAATAGTAAATCGGCCAAAAAAATAGATACTTCACCTATGAATGTATAAATACAATGTAGAAATCCTAAATGTGAAAAAACGAGCCTACAATATGTTTTGGTATTTTTGTATGTCATAAATATTTTATTTACAATGTTATAATTAATTTAATAATTCAAAATGGAAATTTATTGTCATAAAATGAAATCATAAATTTTCACATTATTGTCTTATGGTTATATGATAATTTAATGGGACCTTGATTACTTTTTCAAGGTGTTACAAAACATGTTATAGTTTTAGAGTTGTTTTTTTTGAATTAATAATGATTTTATGTATATATTATATAAAATATATTTAGATTTTTTTCATAAAATGTAGTTCATTTATGAATTAAGATCATCAATATTATCTTCGGGTGAATTTTTGGGATTTTTCTGAAATAGAAGAATTTTCATTGAATAGTAAAAATACAGTTTTGAGTTTCAAGTGATTAATGACATAATTGGTGATCTAATCATGATGTAATAGACCTCTTAGACTCATGAATAGTAATATATGTTATGATGTGTCCCATGTGGAAAATACTATGTGAAAATACCATGGGAAAGCCCATGGTTTTGCAAATACCACTAATGAGGTATCCCTTGGAAATTAATTAAATATTCCCCCACTTTTGCTAGAAATACCAATCTATTAACTCATTCATTTAATTCCTAATTCTTCATAAGCGAATATATGGTATTTTTACCTCCCATGTATTCCCCCAAAGGTTCCCTCAAGCCCCATGGTCCAAACATTGGAGATTTCTAAGTCACTCTTGAAGGTATGGGAACCTTTCACCCTCTTCTTTTAAGTCATGACTTCATTTCTGTTATGCCTCCTAGTTTCCATTTTATTTTTTGGAGGTATGTTTATATATATCCTTATAACATTCCATTTCATGTAAAATTTATGAGAGACCCTTTCCTCTCTCAGAAAATTGTTTTTATAAATTATAATTGACGTTGTTAAGCTGGTGAATTTTCTTAAAAGAAATTGAATTTTCACTTCAAATTTCCATTACATGTTTTATGTCATTAAAATGTCCACAACATGATCTTATTTAATTTTATTATGTTCATATATAGTAAAATGATTCATTTATGTATGGTAGACTATTGTCCCCTCAATTTTTATTATTATATAAAACCATGATATACAACCATTAGGCTACAGAAATTTCGCCTTAAAATTTCTCTCTAATTCCCTCAAGAAATTATCTTGATATATTTATTTGACTTATGAGACCTGTTTAGTTTATATGGTTGTTAATAAATATTAGAAAATGATATATTTGATTCTGTAATTGACATGAAAATAACCCTCCCTCTTTTCCATGGATTATAAATGAAATAATTATGTTATTTTTAAAAACTTTTAAAACACGACGATACTGAAATGAACCCCATTTCTTTTATTCTATATGGGTTATTTATAATTTTTTTATTATGATCTATGTGGATCACATGAAAATAAATATATATTATGGGTTCACCCTGATATCTCAACAATGCATTGGGTAATGAATTAATCTCAAGATATGACATGTTTAACGATACCTTGGTGAATTACATTGGTAATGTTTTTATGACAGCTTGGGGATGAATATTTTGTATATGTTAATGAATTTATAAATGAAATGTTTTAGACACATATTCATGTTATGATTCATGTTATTTTTATCATGGTATACCAATTATTCCATTTATCAGGGATTTATTATTTTTATCCTATTCTAATTAATATTTATCAAGATCACATGTTAACTGTTTAACTTGTTTTCCATACTGAGCCTTCTACACACCCTTTCCTTTGATTTATGTCTCTAGGTTATGAGATGCAGTAATTTTACTTAGTAAAAACTTATCATGAAGCCTTAAAATTTTATTAGAAGAATGTTTTATTTTTTTACGTATTTATGTTCCTGATTTCAAAGCCAAGAGACATTAAAGATCCTCTATTTGTAAAATGTAATGAAAAGTTATGTAATAAAAAGGAAAGATTCCATAATTCTTGGAATTTTTGTTTTGATAATTTTGTTTTAATGGAAGGGTATATGTTAATATCTGAAAATGAGTAACATATGTGCTTAATGGGATATATTTAATGTATAGATAATTGGAATGCTTGATTTTATAATTTATGGAATTTCATAGTCCTTATAAATATTTTTCATTAATTGTGATCCTTATATTTCTCATGATTATGGGGGACCCTAAAATTAATTTTTCATTCTATAAGCAATTTTAATATTCTCTCATGAATAATTTTGGATGATATCAATAATTGTTATTCAAACTATAAGGGTTATTGTAAGGATTCTATGATGATAATTTATGAATGAAACTGCATTAATTTTTGATTAATCCTAATGAGTTTTTGAGAGAATAATTTTATTTTTAAAGGTATTATAATTATCTCTTTATTGGAAGTATTATTACCTTCTATAGTAAAAATGTAAATTTTTACAATTTGTTTTACAGATTTTCATGTTTTATATGTAACCCTCATTAGTTTAAATTATCAATTAAATTTTCATATAATGTTTTTTATAAATATTTTTGGAATAAAATATGATTTTATGTGTAGGTAAATGATAATTTGAGCATAATGTTTATTTTGTTAAGTGAAAACACTTTTTATGATCTCTTTTTTGTAAAATGGGATAATAGGTTTCTTTTATTTTTATGATTGATAATGAGATTTGTCTTCAAATTCAATCATTTTAAATGTTTCACAATTGTTTTCTGATGAGAGAGAATAAATAAAGTATCAAGTTAAATATCCAAAATATTTTTTCAGAAAAGAAAATTTGTTTGTTCTTAAGTTCATTATTATAAAAAAATGGTTCTTAAGTGTAAGTTTTCAACAAGTATAGTATGTGTCTATTAGGTAACATTTATGACAAAATTATATAAAAATAGAAACAAAAAAATATCGTTGATATTTTAGAAAGGAAATTGTTATCTAAAAATGAAAATAGGAGTTGAATACTACTAGGTCCATATTGAGTTTCACGGAAGGATCCATCTAAATTATCAATTGAAATATAATTTTCATAGATTTTCACATCAAGAATTTATTTATTAAAAATTAAATTTTTAATCCTTAGAACATGATGTAAAAAAATACACCAATTATTGAACTATCATCTTAAACTAACCATGTATTTGAGTATGATATAAGTTATTGAAACATGGAAATATATCCTGAGCATAATGAATACTACACTAGAACATCAATGTAAACATATAATATATATAAGATAAAATAAAATATGGTCATCCATATAAGGTTTCCTATTTATTAATGTAAATATATGAAACCTAATATAGAGATACATATTCTCTAATATAAATTATGTGGGCTTCAATTGTAATTTTAAAATGGATGGTATTATAGACTTATTATTCGGTTCTATAATGTTTTCATCATATTAAACAATCAAATGGATCATTAATATTTTTTTAGTTAACATTGTGATTTAATTAAATAGTAGTCAGAAATTATTCACAAATCACTAATAATATTGGGAAAATAAAAAGAACATTTTTATCTTAGTGATAGTTTTTCAACTAGGATAATGGTTAAAATTTAAATTTTTTGATTCATTCACTAATATAACCCTTTAAAATTTGATATTACCAAAATATGTCATTTTTTATGAAAAATTATAACACTTGGTATATTTTTAACAAATATTATTCTACCATAGTGTCTTAAGTGTAATTATTAAGTGATCTTAATTCCTTTCCATACCCATTTAATATATAATAAAATCATTTATAAATATTACTAAAAACTCATCATGTGAATATATAAATATTCTATTCATTAAATTCATCATGATTAAGCGAGAATTTGAATGGAAAAATAAAATAACAATATATTATTAGTGTTCATGCCTTATGTAAAAGGATTTCCTATGTATATCTTATATCTTAACCCATAATTGATATTAACAGAATCGATGATCAATCGTGAAATATTACTGATCTCTATATAATTAATCAATCAAATCATAAATATGTGGATTAAAACAGTTGTTCAAAATTGTTTTCCTCTTATGTGGTTTATAATCAATGAATATCAGCATTGATCATTATTTATTCATAATAATGTGAAAAGGTGAACCCCATGGTGGTGCACTGTGGTGTTTGAATACATATCTATATTCTCATTTACATTATTCTCAAATTATTACCACTCAATCAATGCCATTCTATATAGGGTTTTTTAACAATGTGTAGAACCATGTATAAGCTATATCGGACACTCAACATCATGATTCAAAAGAAGAATGGGAAACTCTTTTTAAAATACATTAATGAACTCCCTTCTAATAGGCATATATTTGATATTGTGTTTATCCCCAACCATTTTAGATAAATACATACATTAATTAGAAATCATGACATATAAAATGGTTTCAATTTCCATTGGATTTTGATATTTACTATCACACAAATAGAAATTCATAGGATAGTTCAAAAATATTTCATGAGAATTTCCTACCTTGTATTTTTTTATGAATTAATAAATTATCCTATCCTTACTCAAAATAATATCAAATTCATATAGGGGATGAATAATGAGATTTATAAAAAACAACCACTAAATATAAATTTAGTGAGAATAATAGACTTCAGTGATGATCATAATAAAATTAATAGGTAGTTCATATAATTAAAAATAACAATATTTTGGGTGAAAATTTTATAGACTAAGAAAACTATTCAATGTCAAAACATTAAATAGATCCAGAATCAAATTAGGCATTAATAGTTATAGATTTAATGGTTTTGTTCATTTCAGTAATTCATTATCATACCCACATATATAATATATATATAATGAGATATCCCACTATATCTAGGATTATGTGATTATTGAAATGATCATCCTCACGATTCAAAAAATTTTATCATAGGTTATCTTAAATCGAAAAATCATTTAATATGAAAAACTATTGTGTAGGTGGGGTATTCTTTTGATCATTCCATTTATTTTCATCATTAATGAACTTTTACCAAAAAATCATATTTTTTTCATAATAACCTTCCACTTAAAAATTAAATAATTTACTAATCCCCATATCAAAATACATACATAATTCATTTCACACTTCTTGTATATATACACAAATATTATTTTGGTTCTATCTTAATTATTATTATATCATTTAAATTAAATATTTATGTTTATATGTGAATAATTATATCGATAGGTTGCATCTTTCTACATTTTTACCATCAGATCACATAAACATATTTATTCATTATAATAAAAGAATCATTCTCATTCTATATTAAATGATTTGGTTTTATATCATTATATAATTGATTAATATTGCATTCAAGATGTTTGATAATACAAATACCATTCCTGGAATGTTTAGTGAAAATTACCTCATGTTTATAAATAGATTCATCATACTTATTCATTAGCTCAAAGAATTACTTCTTTATTTTCATATGAAGAATATGAGGAATGAACATATTTGAAAAATAGCCTTATAATCTCATCCAATTTAATATTCATTTTCTTTATTTTGTATTTTTAACCTGAAATATTTTTTCTATTGATCGTATCCACATTCCAAATTACAAACCACCAATATAAAAATTTAATCCCACAAACAATATAGAATATGAAATAAATATTACGTTGTGATGATCTATTTCATCAAAAATAATGGATCCCCATTCCCTATAAATAAATGGGGACGTTTCCTCATGATAGTATTAATATAATGTTGTTCCGTCCTTTTCTCCTTTGGATGCTCAGTATGAATCAGTGCTTAATAATGTTGAATAATAATATAAATAATATTATGTTTTCTATATCCTACAATAATCAGTGTCATTGGAGAATAATCACTTCATTGTTCATCACATTTTTGGTTGACGAAGATTCATCGTGTAACATACATTTAATTCAAAAACAATGCATCATTTTTTAAAAAATAATAATTTTGAGATGCTATATAATATATAAAATCATTAATAATATATATAATTAATGACTCATTCTTTTAAAATTATTAATAATTAGGTTTAAACTAGGTTACCCATTTTCATTCTCTACTTCAATCCATAATAATTATTCCTAAATAATTATAAATTAACCAAAGAAGATTATTGGGTGTTCTTATCTAGTTGTGTAGTCCGACTCTCACCCCACATTAAACAGTGATTATCATGTTAATATATAATCCTCACATATATATATTATTACCATAAGGTGGATCTGTGGAATTACCACATCCACATTCTAAAATCATGATATTCATGAATTGCCTAAAAAACAACATTAATTAATTTATAATAAAATTGGATGTTATCCATTTCATATGTTTATCTTAAGGTTTATCACTAAATATTTCTCATTCTCCTCTTCAAAAACAACTAAAACTTGTTCTAATTTGAACATAGGTAACCCAAAAATTACACGAAGAACAATTACAGTGACCTAATATATGAAACTGGTATTTAATTAAATACATCATTACATATTATGTTCCTCAAAACAAGAAAAATTTATAAATATAACATACTTTAAACAGTTCTTAATAACATATGGTATAGAAACATAAAAAATGGTGATCATAGATGATCAGTAATGGTAGATATAAGAAAAATTATTAAGTTATTATAATTAAGAATAAGATATGTGTAAGAATATGGAATCATTTTATCAATTTCCATTTCTTACTCATCCAATTATAGATCATAATCTAGAATAGTGACATAAATATTAAGCAATCAAAATAAAAAATACATAATGATGGTGTATCATCAATATTAAGTTACAAGACATGAAAAATATCATAAAAATATGATATATGTTTTTATTATATACATAAAAATATAATATCATTTCTATTTTTAAGAACCAAGACAATAATTGTGGATCCGATTCATTCTCTATTCTATCTTTTTATAGTCATTGATGACTCTGAAGGCTATCTTAAGGGAATGTTAACATAAAAAACTAAGTTCAATCACCATTCTAATCCCTTTTAACTCATGATATTTTCTACTTTACAGTATTCATTGGAGTGATATATAATTACAATACCACCAATCACATTATGATATAATACATATTTGTTCTAAAATATCATAAAGAATTCATCATATCATCATTTTTATCCCATGGAATGGAATAGTGTTTCATAAACAATTTGGGATCATAATAATAATCCATCCAATGAAAGAATAAGGATTATATCATTGTATCATATCTCTAGTTAATAATAAGAAACATCGAAGGATTTTTTAATAAATAAACTTCCATTAAATGATAATTAGAGCATTTATTGTTGGACAAATTTTTTTCATTTTGAAATCACATATTTAATATAAAATAATCAAAAATATTATAGAAAAAATATTCATGGGAAATAAAGAAAAAATAAATGATATTAATTCATATAATAAAATAATATTAATTATTGAAGGGAAATCCATTCTTGTAGTGTTCATTAAAATAAAACATACTTTAACATTTTAGGTAAAAAGATAGAAATACCTCATTCCAAAAACAAATAGGTAGTTCCTTCAATAGAGGTTTATATATGTACAAGATGTGTTAAAATGAAACAAATGAATATTGAGAAAGTAAAAACAACATAATTGAAAAAAAATTATTAAAAATATCGATATGGAAGTAATGATTACTGGATGAAGATCTATATGATTCCAATTTTTCAATAAAATCATTCCTTCAGACTCACGAGTACATTAGGAAAGAAAATGAAATGAAAAATTTTACTCCATAAAAAATAGGGGAATCAAAATAAATAATAATAGGGAGAATAATATTATAATATTTCATTATAATAATATTTAATCATATACAATCTATGAGAAATGGGACTGCAATGTAAAACTCTTTCCATGTGTCTGTATTTCTTCATATGGGCTCTAACATCCACTTCATTGAAAGGACTCATTTGGATTACTCAATAACACATAGTGTATTTTTTTATATAAAATAACATATATTCTATGTTAAAACTAAGGATTCTTGTTAGGTTTATGTTTATGGATTCGTCAAGCTATATTGATCAAATTTTGCAAGAAATTGAGGTAAAGAGGTGCACTATTAAAAGCGTGAAGAGAGATAACTATGAAATTTTATAAAATATTTCAATAATAAAATGTCCCATTAGTAGGAAATTTAATCCAAATTTTAAGGGATTATAAGTTGATGTCTGATAGGATATAAATAACATTAATGAATAATAATTATATTAGTGTGGTTTGTTTAACCCTCCAATCCACCATCGTATAATAGTTTTTACCATAATCATGGAAACACAATTTAATTGTTTTTACTACTCAATATGGAAAAAACTAACTTAATAGTATTATATTATATTAAATATCATACATAAAAATTGGAATAAATTTTAATATATTCAATTTCTATATGTGGTTAAATTGAATTCAAAATTATCATGCTACCCCTAACGAATGTTTTTTAGAATAACATATTTTAAACACTATAATTCAATTACATTCCACTATTTTAAAAAAAATATAAAATGACTATTTACAAAAAACAGGGAATTTATAATCTATACATTTCATTATTAATATTTTATCAATGGAGATTTATTTTTCATATTAAGATATATAGTCATTGTTTTTATAAATACAATTCTTAGAAAAATGTGTTTATGAAGAAAAATAATGAATTCGTATAAAATTCAAGTGTAATGTTTAATCATAACTATTATTATTTTTATTTATAATTAAGGGATATGTATTTTAATCATTTATGATAATAAAAAATAGTACTTATAAATGATTATATATTATTTTTTTTAAAACACTATTAAATATTTATTATTCCATGAAAAATAAATAATTCATGAAAAATACTAAAAATTAACAATATGATAATATTAGTAAAATGATTTAAAAAATGATACTTATTTTTTAAAATAAAATTTCTAAAATTTGTTAAAAATTAATTATAATTCTGTTAATTAAATAATTCAATAAAACCATTTCTATAGAAAACAAATTCATGAATCATAAAAAGACATTGAAAGAATATTGAATACATAATTATTATGGATTAATAAATACATTTACACTATTCAGAAACATTATGAATATTTTTCTCTACAACAACTTATTTGTTTAGCCATTGTAGAATTCTGAGGGAATTTCAATTTTTGGAATTTGTTGAATGTTATGTTCTTTTGAGCGAGTATTAAAACATAATTATGAGATTTGGAATGATTAAAATAGTTTTTTATAGACATGAGTAATGGATTAAAGGGGTTTTCAGGTTCTCCATGAGTTTCAGGATCATTGGTATTCCAATACTCGAAAAAGGAAAGATATGTATAACCATAGGTTCTGTCTTAAACAATGCGGCCCACTAGTGAATAATGTGTGGTTGTAGTAGTTGAGAGAATATTCCCCACACACGATATGAATTTTTTCCCACACTATGATCTTATACCATATAGTAACTTCCAAATAAGTATAATTCATTCTCTATTCATCAGAAACATGGTGAATAGTTAGGGAAAAATGCGCGAGACAAACATGTAATATTGGTTACTATGATGTAGGGGCCACATGGTTTCCAAACTGGTTTCAAAAACCTTACAATCAAATCATGCGGCCTAGTTTTGAGGGTAAAATGACCCATTTTCCCTTAATTAGTTTTAAATAACAATTTTATTTCAATTTTTTCCCATCCATGTGTTGATCTCTCTATGCACTGTGGGTTCCTCCTTCTCTCTCCACTTGTAATTGGAATATCCTCTCTATCTATAATCAGAATCTAATTTTTTCATCTCTATGGACCTCCATTGGTGTGATGTTTATTAATCTATATTACATTCTAAGATTCTCTATCAATGTACTTACACTATTTTTTTTGTGGACTCATTTTTCTTATATTAATGTAAAATGTATAGTTCATCGATTTTTCTAAATAAGACAAAATCAAGCGTTGATATTAGTGGAGTGGAGAATCCTAACCCTGAGTAGTTGGTATATATATATTTCCATGAATTTCCATTGATTTATCAATGTTTTCATTGTTAAATTCTCCGAACATTCTTATGTGCCACCCTAAAATACTTCTCTTCTTTTTAAACTTTCATACACATAATTTTGTTCAACCCTAGATCTATGTGATGTAAATGAAGCACTCTTTCATCAAATATGGAAACCACTTTGGTGTTCCATTATAAATTTACCTATATAATTAAATTATTAATAGCTCATAATTCTATCTATTCTTTTTTATTTTATTAATAATATAATTTCCCCTTGTAGGGAAATTCCAAGATTATAATGGAACTTTCTATGTCCCAGGAAGAGCCATATAGTAGATTTTAATGTTTTGATAGTTAATCTAAAATGAAATATTAAATTTAATTGCATTATGACTCTTATATTTTATTATTATTTAGGACAAATGAATTATTTGATAAATTGTTTCTGGTTTTTATTATAAAAAACAATTATTAAGTGCATTATCTTCAAAAAACTTTATTATGACTAGTTATTTATGACATTCTTGGCTGTAAAGATTTGGTGTCCATGTCTATTCTGATGTCAGATCTGGATATATGGAATGTTAAGAAAATGAACTCAGGTGATGTAATTAAATAGTGTTTCCCCTTTTCTATAAAATTGTTCATTTAACCAATGAAAATTCTATGTGCATGAGTCTTCCCAATCATATAGAATTTGAAAATTAATGAAGAACAAACAATGTTCAGGGCTTTCTTCATAAATTGGTTTTTCCAAATCATTAAATACCCAATTGACACTGACAACTTCTATGTGTCTCTTAGAACATTGTAAAATTATTTTCTTGGTAATTATCAATTAAATGACTGGGGATAAATTGAATTGAAATGGGTCGTACGAACACAAATCTGGTAATAATTAAAAACACAAAACATATGTGAATAATTTTATAATTGTGAAGTCCTTAGTTATAATTGGTATTAATAAATATAAATCATGATAGGTATTATTTTATTGGATATTAATAGATATATGATTATTCGTTGATATAGGATGTTGAAAAATAGTAAGGGTTTTTTAGAATGGCAATGTCATTCTCCCTTACATCTGGTGTTTAGCATGACAACTCATACACCTGACTCTATATAGACGGTGGAAATGACGCACCATATCCAATGGTTGAGTATTGACATGATGACACACAATATATATCTGATTATTAGATTCATTTATCCCACCCATTATTAGATTTAGGGAATGTACCATTTTTCTTGATCAGGCTCATTCAGACAAGTTATAGATGGATGAGTTACACCATGGTTTAGCCAGAATCCAGTGTTATAGGTTTACGTCCACATATGTTTTCACAAATATTGTAAATATAGGTGGATGAAATGTATTACTATACTTTGTATATATTATTACAATATACATATGGTTACTAATCATATATGTCATTACGATCATGATCCGATGTTGGTTGAGTCGACCGGGTGTCCAATTGGAACATGAGATAAATGGAATTTATTTATTCATCATTATGTGTTGTCTATTTGCACATATACACTTCATTGATTTATATTCAAGGATAGGATATTGTCTTAGACATCATGGGTGTTGGACTATTGTAATTATATATTACACCCTAATTAGGTCGTCATTTCCCTAGGGTAATTGAGTCCATCTCATGTTTGTAGGGACTTCATTTATTTCATGTCTTTTTATGCTTCTACCCCAGAGTGAGGAGAGAAGGATATAGTTAGATATCATGATTCTTGTAGGGTTATCCCACATGGATTTTGATTCTTTTATTTACTAATGCACTGTACTATATCATGATTTTAATTGTATGTCTAGTTTTCAAGTTATTTATCATTATCTGGACATGCATGCATTATTGTACATTACTATTGGTCATTATAATTCTATTATTATAATTATTCTGCTGATGAAACCATAATTATTACAATTTTTGATGTTTTATATTATTCACATTCTGATACTCTACTCTACAAAATTGAACATGATGGTATAGTCTCACCATTATCTCTTATTTAGACCCTAACTACTAGTCATAAGTCTCTGATGTATGGTGAGGCACACTTGATTGCATGTGATTCACAAGTCCAACTAACAATTTAGTGGTCGGCTAGGTTTTAACATAACAATGTTGTATGAGAGGGTTTCTTTTTTCCCTCATCAAATTTTTTTCTTCTAGTAGATAGGAGACTATGAATTTGTGGGCTCTTGGTAAATATCCAAGAATGAGAGTGATCTCCTTAACCATTTGAAAAGTCTATGTTTGAAGGGAAAAGATTGTTGTTAATTTTTTTGGTATTAGAATTGATTTTGATATCACGTTGAGTGAATTGTTCAAATTCCACTACATACTGATTTTTAAAATTTATGGTATTTTACCCTTAGAAAATTATAAAAGGATATATCATTACATATATCATTATAGGAACTTTTAAATTCACATTCCAGGCATATCCCATTCCATCTACTCACATTTATATGATTCTTGTTGGTTTGGATATTATACCTTTAGTGTTATTAGAACTATTTTATCCTTTAGAATACATACACATATAACATTTATGGGTGATTAATTGAGTGTTTCAATATGCTTCCATGATTACATAATTTTAGGCCATGCTGCATAATTATTTAGAATTTTTTTTTCTATATATCATGTTTTTATTCAAATTTAAATGTGCCTCTATGTTTAATTGTTATAAGAATATGGAATATTATTATTTGGAAACATGTAAATGGTTTCAAGTGATTAATTTGTTTGGATTTATTAAATGGGAACAAATTTTGAGTTTTATGTTGTATGGGCGCCTTTTAATAGAGAAAAGTTTTCAAATATACTCGAACAATCATTAAGCATCACACATATTTATAGTTGATTGTTAAAAGGTAAGAGCTATTTATTTTTAAATTTTAAAAGTGAATTATATTTGATTAAATGGGATCTATTCTGTGATCTATACAATGTATGATAACTTCATAAATTTGAGATAGAAACCCTTATAGTCGATCCATTTTTAAATGACCTAGATGTCATTTAAAATGGTTAAAATGTAAAATAAATATAATTTTTATCTTAAATTAATGGGTTCCAGTATAAAGGCTTGTGACTCTATCATAAGGGCATGATGATCCATATATTTCCTTCCAAAATACACAAATAGAACCATATAGGTCTGTTCTAGGCATATTTATTCTGAGATAACCTGGTATAAGTATTTTGAAACTGTAATAATTAATCAATAGATGTTGGGTTTCATTATGATCAATATAGGTTAGAATAATGGGACATTAAAATGACACATTATTTGTTAAATAGATCTTTTAATTTATAATGGTTACTTGATTATGTGAGTAATTTTTTTAAATGTTTAATTATTGAATACGAATCAATTTAATGAATTAAAATGTAACCTTATGTGGTCTCCATAGTTTAAAAAATTGATTGTCTGTAGTGTGAAAATCTCTTTGAGTATCCTTTTAATGAGAATGTGAGCATTTTATAGAGGTGGTTTTATATTCTATAAATTCATTTAATGGGTTTTTTATAAGCTAGTGAATTTTTTTTGGTGTTACCCATTGATTAGGTCTATGATTATTATTTTGTCAGGGGATATCATGAGGTAGGTAGAATACCTAGTGCTTAAATTCCTTGCTAAATGCTTCGTGTTTTCATTTTATAATGTTTTCAGGGTAACATTATACCTATTATGAATCTTATATTCTAATTTAAACCCTTGTTTGGTTGTGTTTTCATGTAATCATTTTACCTAAATATGGGCATGGGAATTGATTAATTCTCTATTTAAATAAGATATTAATTCATTGGGAATGGTCGTCCTCTAAGTAGTTTGTGTAGTACTCTCTTCATATTCAACGATTAAATACATGGTATGTATTTATCTAGGTTATTTTTGTATGGTTCAATAAAACATTTGGATAAATCTCTTTTAAAAATCAACTCATAGTTAGATGCATAGGGAAGAAATCCTATTTAACATATTGAGGATGTTTCATCGTGGTTTTTTAATCTTAGGGTAGAGTTTATTTATATAAGCTATACCCATTATGTTGGTAAATGGTATAATGAACATTTTGAGTTTGGTATAATCATTGATCCATGTGAAATTGAGTGTGTTGTCAGGTCGTCTCCATAGTAGAGTGATATAAGTATTAATCGAATCAGGTTTTCCCAAATTCATGGGTCATTGTTCAAAATGGATCATGTTTTTTGACATGTTGGTCATCTTTGTTTTTGTTTTCATACAATATGTTATAGAATATTTTATCGTGACTTGGAGAACCTTCACACATGAGATTAAGGTAAATCATAACTAGAACACATTTGTGATGCTATCCTATTCCTTTAGTTGATGACCATGAGAATCCTATGTTGGGGATCGTCATTTATATTGAATTAAATATGTTAGATTATATAATTAATAAAAACAACCAATGAGGTAAATTTGAAATTGATAGTTTTGTTTGAATTCTATTGATCATTTAATGCTTTGAAATATGTCGGTGAATTCTTGGAAGCGTGATATTGATATGATTGGATGTTTATTAAACCCATTAGAATTACTTTATGTTCTAGATGGACATCTATGGCCACGTATCAGTATTCATAGTATCCCTCATATGTTAAAATATTTTGGTTCAGTAAATTATGATGTGTCCGAGGGTGAAGCTGACCTACCTTCAAGAGGAGTGAATCAGTAGTATTTCAACTTTTGTCCTTTATATTGGCTATCTATGGTTGGTAGGAAAATGTATGATGAACATTACCATAATATAGAGGGAGTGTCTCAAGAATTATTGGTAACAACATAATTTTAATAATACATAGATATGACTTTGAATCATATATTGACATCCTCCTTGATCAACTTTGGGGGGGATGTTTATACGTTGTGCTAAAAGTTTCAAAATCCCATTTATTTCAATATATTGTATTATTCAAAGTTCACCATTGGAAGTGTAGTCTTTAATGTGGAATGGTTTGTCCTTATTGTATTTTATGTTCCTATTTAGGCATTCCTTGGATGGATTCTTGGACACCATCTATTTTTCTATCAAACTTGACCATCAGAAGGAGGCAACTCTTGGCACAATCCATGTTCTAATGTGGACCTCTTGGAATTGTACCAAAGTATCACATTTGGAAATGAGATAATTAATACCCTGTGTTAGATCCATGGATTATAATTTTATGAATCCAAGGTTATCCCAAACCATTTATCGGGATAAGAAGTGTCATATAAAGGATCATGATTCCATTTCATTGGTTGTTTTGATCTGGGATTATTTGGGAAATCTACGTCTTGGCTTCGAGGAATGAGCTTGGGGTATCACATGATTCCTTGGAAGAAGTAGGTTCAGTTCAGATTGTAATACACCATCTACCTAAGATTGGAATTTTTTATATAAGTCATCTTGAGTGGCATGTAAAATTACACTTCTTGTTCGATGTATTCAATCATAGGGAACCGTTATATTCACATCTTCAGGTTATGGTCGGTGTGGTGTGAAAGTAGGTTGTGATATGAAATTAATGCTTTCATGACCATTTTCAGTTAGGTAGATTGGATATCAACAATTTCATTATTATGAGGTAATTATCATGATATAGGAATTAATCAAGTTCACCCAGTTAAATAAATCCTATCAGGATTTTCACTCAATTGTTTAGGGTGTTCCTTATAGGATATTCTGATAATAGAGGTATCATTTCTTGGAATTAGACACCTTTTGGAGTTAAAACCCATTATTGGGGGTCACCATAAGCCTAATGCTTAACTGGAAGAAAATATGGTTATATCTATATATTAAATAGATTAGACAAGAGTCATTTTGGTATTATAGTAGGAAATGAGATTTGATTTGATTTTTGACGTCATAAATTTTGTACTATTAAGTAATCCATTGAGGAGAATTGGGAAATTTAAAATAAAACAATAATTCTTGAACGAGACTTTATGACCCCAGTATGTTGGGTGATATTTTCTTTTTTACCGAAGGATACATATGGATGTGATGTTTTATGGTGACATGGTTGCAATGACCGGATTTTTGTGTCAGTTTAGGTATATGATGTAATTTGAATTATTAGTATTTGGTGGACTTTGAATTCATTGACCCAAGATTCGGGATGTAATTACAAGAGTTGAAAATATTACATGTGGTGTTTTTAGTCATTTGTAATGGAAAAAATGGTTTTTTAGTTTCTCCTTTGTGTATAAGGTTCATTTGGCTCTGAAAACTCAAAAAGGAGACTGATTGGATAGAGCATACTGTTTTTCTGAAACCATTTACCCCACTAGTGAAAACTGTGTGGCTATAGATGTCAAGAATATATACCCCCACCTAGGTTAGGAAAAATTTACCGAATGGTCTAAATATCCCACTTGGGTAGGGACAAATAGGATGTATTTCTTCCATAATAATTTCACAGTCGTTGCGGTATTAGGAAATACCATGCTGGACCACCACATGAGGTGGGTCCCTAGGTAGTAGAAGTTGTATAGTTGGTGCACGGTTTAGACAAACCTTGCTGCCACACCATGCGCCAAAACTGTGTGGCCTAGGTTTGAGGGTGAAATGACCATTTTTCTTAATGAGTTTTAAATCATACTTTTAAATATTTTTTTCCTCCTCTAACCACATGAGGCTCTCCCTATGAACTTTGAGTTCCCCCTCCTATATCAACCAGGCTTGGGAATCTCTTTTTCATCCAGACTCTAAATCGAATGTTGTCAGTCTATATATATCCACATATGTAAGTTATCCATTCATATATATTCTTTTCTGTGTTTTTCATTATATTCCTTGATCTATGATGTTATGGGACCATTTCCCTAATTTAGGGGATTTTGTTTCATTTATTTCTACGAAAGTATATCGAATCAAGCCTTGATATTAGATGTTAAGAGCAGCTTAACTGTGATGTCACATGTATATAGATTATCACTAAATTTTATATTTAATTAGATGTCATTAGGTTGTTATATGGAGGAAAAAATGTTTATCACTTCCCTAAAATTAGTTTCTTCATATTAATATTATCATACATAACTTTTAATCCACCTTTTGATTATTATAATGTAAGTAAAGGATTCCAACCTAAAACACAGAACCCCTTGGGAGTGATATCCTGAATATCCCTATATATATAAATGATAAAAAGTATAGAATTATTTATTAGAATTTGTATTTTATTAATAATGTAATTTCCCCTTGATGGGAATTTCCAAGATGATAATGTTACTTTCTATGTATTGTGTTTATCCTTATAATTTTATTTAAATGTTTTGGTATTTATACTAAAATAATTGCTTAATGTGAATTTAGTTTTGACTCTTTTATTTGATTCTTATGTTTAAATATTAATTTAATTATAAATTGGTTCATATTTTTATAATAAAAACCCTTAGATGAGTTTTACTGTCTCTAAAATTAAAATATTTGGACAAGCGATTTCAAAAATTCTAAATTATAGCGATTTTGTGTACATCAATGTATTAATATCAGCACTTGATATATGTAATTATTAGGAAATGACATCAAATGATATTATTAAATAGATTTCCACTTTCATAATAAATGTTCATTGAACTATGGTACATTCAATGTGATGACTTGGACTAATCCAATCTAATTGGAAAATGAACCAAGCATATCCTATGTTCTTGGCCGGCTTCAGATGTCATTTTTTACAAATAAGAAAATTCCCAATGGGAATTGACACATTCTATGTGTAACTTGGAACAATTTTGGATGATTTTAAATCTTATGATAGTTTAAATGTCATGTATTATAAAGAATTTAATTATGTGGTTTGACCACACATCTAGTTATAATTAAGTAAGCCAGAAAAATGTTATTTTTAAATTTTGAATACCTTCCTTATTGTTGGTCTTAATCAATGTAAATATTGAGTCGTTATGCCTATATTATGGAAATATAAATATTATTAGGACTTGATATTGACCATGGAACTATGTCATGGGGTCTTTTGAGAATGAAAGTATTACGATTCATTACAACATGTGTTGAGAATGACGTATCACACCCCAAAATATATTTGAATTGTTGGGATGAAAAACCACATCCCATGTTCAAATTTTGACATGGTGTCACAATCGGCATGTTGAGTAATTGTAATGAAATTTCACAATCATTATATTATTTAGGTAATGTACCAATTTTCATGATCTTATAGGCTCGTTCATATAGGTTATGGATGGGAGAGTTACACCCTTGTCCATTGAGAACCTTGTATTCTAGTTAAATGGCCACTTATGTCCATATGTACTTAATTCTTATATATATGAATGCATTATATAACAATAATTTTTATATATTATTAATATATACATATAGTTACTAATTATATCACTCACTCTAGCTATGAGCCAGAGTATGTAGAATCGGTCAGGTATCCTATTGGAATCTGAGATTACAAGTATTTATTTATTCACCTTTTGTTATTATTCATCATTACTTACACAAGTCATTAAATTATATTCACATAATGGATTTAGTTATAGAGTGTCTGGGAGTTGGAATACATAGATTTTATATCAAACCCTTATCAGTAAGGCATTTCACTCAGGTACCTAGGTAGATCTCATGTTTAGAGGACCATTGATTATTTCTTGTTTTTTGTGCCAGTATCATGGAGTAATGAGAACAGGATATAGCTTGAGGCTTGGATTCTACTGGAGTTCTCCAACTTGGATATTACTCTATTTATTTACTTTATTGTATCGTAATGACTAAATTATTTCTATTATTCTTGTTATTTTTCATGGTCTAGACATGCATGCATTATTTTATATAAGTGTTTGAAATTTTTATTCTATTTTAAGTATTCTTATTCTACTTCTATATCCTTCCTTATCACCGATTTTTATATTTTATATTTCTTAATTTTTGATATTCCACTATGATTCTATGATCATGAGGAATCAACCTCCCCATTACCACCTACATAGACCATCACTACTTTTTAGCAACCTCTAGTATACGAGGACGCGTGCTTGAGGTCATGTGACCTAACTGTTTGGCTACAAGTTTAGTGCTTAGTCGGGCTGGGACATTACATTCAAAACATGGTTATTACTATTTATTCCTTCCAACTTAAAGCCAGTATTGTAATTGATTAATAATTAATAGTATCTCTAGACTCCTGGTTATGTATATAAAATTTTATCAAATACGTCATGATTATTTCGAATGATATACATATAAAATCATGGGTTGTTTAATTTTAATCACCTTGCATTTAATATCAATATTAAAATTACATTACACTGATTTAAAAAATGATGGTATAATTTTTTCCTCACATATTTGGTATCCCATATAGATTCCTCTAATATATGGTTTTTATAAATAAATATAACCAGGTGATTAGTCCTATTTTCTATATCATTTTCACAATGATCCCCAATTTCAACCAGTTGTTCCTCATTTAAAATATTATATTGTAATGGTATTACCCTTGAGTTTGGTACATGTGAAATATTTGGTATATACTTCCTCAAGACAGATATATGGAAAACTTCAACAATATAATAGAGGTTTGGTACAATCACCAAGAAATATGAAATTTTTCCAATATGATAAATAATATTAAATATAAATATATTCCTAAGCCTTATATTTCCAAAAAAAATCAATATCATAACCATTTATAAGGGGAAATTCCCAAAAAACATTTTCAACTTAATCAATTTATAGATGTCTCAAATGATTTTCATTATAACCCTTTTGTATACATTTAGATACCTTGATGTGGTAATGAATGGCTCTGTACATGTATATCATTTTCTCATAACTGCCATTTCCAATATATTTCATTCTCAAACATCATTAGAGTATTTCAATGTTCTACACTACATTATATATTTGGATTTGTTAGGATATATCTTAATTCTCAGGTGAACGAAATATTCACAAGAGAACTGTAATAGAGGTTTAAATTTATCACAAACACCTTTAATATCTAGATAATTGTATCTCAAAATATCAACATGGGTTGAATGTTACTCTAATAATTAATATCTCCCTATAAATCACAATAAGTATTTATTTCAAGTGTATTATCTAGATCTTTCATATATATTTTCTAGAGCATCGAGGGGATGCTCAAATCCCGACAAGATGAAATAGAATTTGGTAATCTATTAAAATTTACAAAATTCATTGAGTGTACCATTCCATTATGATCAATATAGATTTTTTTATAGAAATGAAGTTTCATAAATTTATAATTAAATTTATTATAATCCAAATAACATTATTGAGCTCATTTTTTTTGTGAATAAGATGATGAATTCCATGGTGATGTTTTCTAATTTCCATTCATGTCTGTCTAATGGTTTTGACATCCAATTAAATTTATTTCCCTCCACATTAACATACTAATATAACATGAACTAACATAAAAACACTGAAATACCATTTTAAATATTTTCCCACCAAAAATACACTTCCATATATATATAAAACATTACACATCTAGTAATAATATAGAATGATGTTCCATTAGATACTTAAAAAATATAATTATTGATGTATATTATTTCAATGAAACATTATCAGTTCATAACCCTTATTATTCCATCACAATCATGATTGAACTTAGGAAATTTCTCACCTTCTTTTATAGATCAAATTCCTCCTTCTTCAATTTTTTCATATTTATCTATATATTTGATTAAACTCAAATTTTATCAAGATAATTTTTTACATACATCCTTATTTCAAGGTCCATAAATTTAAAATACCTTAATATTGGATCATTTACAATAATCCTCATTGATAATATGGAATGATATTTTTGACTCGAAGAATAATCCTCCTTGTACTCTTTCCTAGGGGTAATTTAATGAGATGTTATAATTAATTCATAGTCTCTTTGTTCCAAATTTATTCTTTACAAAAAGAACAGGTGCACCATTGGAATTAACACATGGATGAATAAATCGTTTTTTAATATTCTCCTGGAGATTCTTCTTTAATTACTATAATTTAGTTGGGTAAATTCTATATAGTTTTATTGAAATAGGTCTATACACATGTACGAATTATATTTAAAATATTACATCCCGATCGAATGGAATTCTATCTTACTCTTCTAGAAAGATACAAAAAAACCCATGTATAATAATTATATCACTAATGATCAGTGTCTCCCCAATAATCTGAGATAAATACATCTTTTAATGGGATAAAATACCCATTTTAAAAATGTATTATCCATTGTATGTTCATATTTATCCACATAATGATAGAAAATAGTAGTTTGTGTTTGAATATAAAATGCGACATCCATTAAAAATATTGATATAGACTTTATATAAAGAAATATAGTCTATTCAAAAAGTAAAATCACACTCAAAGAGAGTATGAAAATTTAAATTTATTGGGAGATCATTCATATAAAATGAAATTGTGAATGATTCATTTATATTTGATGTGATCATCATAGAATTACTTTTTTTACTATTATTTCATTTTCTATTCCATGAGGATAAAATGTTACACAATTGGAAAATTTCTCCAGATATTGTAGAGTTAGTAGAAATAGAACCAGATATGAAATTTTTAAATTTAGCGTAGTCAATTTCTGTATCATTCAATAAATTATTATCCTACCACTAATTTTTAAATTTTATAACAAGATATTTTCCTTTTCCTATAGGATTTATAGTTTGCTGACTTCGATCATCAACATTAACCCTCTATTCCAGGAACTGATTTTTATAATATCTATACATATTAGATTATTAAATTTTATTATTAGTTGATTATTATATTTTGATTTCTCTATATTTTTTATTATAAGACTTCTTCCCAATACATTGGATTTTGATATAGTCATATACTTATTTTCTATAATTAAAACATTTACCATCTCTATTATAACAACTTCTTCCATGAATCATTCCACAAATCATTAATAAAGTATGTCTCATCTTCTGCAATCAATTAATAAATTTATTAGAATTTCCATGGAGTGATATAAGTTTTTTTATATTAAGACCATAACATTTATGGGTGATTCAAATTTATATTTTAATCTTCATAGAACATCAATCTATTGATTATTAGATACAAAATCCTTTTATGGCCAAAATGATTCAAAGAAATGGTTTCAAGACACCGATTCATCGATAAATATTATGTTCTTATTCAATAAAAAAACTATATGGTTAGAATTATAATATTACTAAATTAGACTCAAAGGTTCAAACATATGTTTAATCTTTCAAAATAACTCATGTAATTTCGTCTCCATATTTTTATAGATATCATTTTGAAATTTCATATTAACAATTACGCTCTGAAACTCATTTCACTCTATGGGGTCAATTTTATCAAATTTTCTCATATTCTTGATAATAGTTTTCCATTAATCTTATTGACAATCCAAATTATGAATAATGAAGATAAAAGTTTCTTATTTTTAGTGATGGAGTAATAATAACATTATATGGTGCTGATCCATTATACCTCAGTAATATGATTCTATTTTCCTCTAAAATAAGGTGTGTGTTGTCTCATGAAGGAGTCAACAATATGTTTTTTCCTCTATTTAAGATTTCTAATATAATCATCATTTATTTCTTGGGAGAGTAAAATATTAATAGAAATAATATTTTTCATTATTTACCCCATATGATTTGGATTAATAATAGGAAAATTAATGAATAGTTTGACACATTAAACATTAACATTATTCATTTCACTTCAATCAATTGACTGAAACCAATATGCAGAGAATGAAGAATAATAATCCTATGGGAAATTCAAAGAATAAAGAAAATAAATTATATGAAGTCTATATCATGGATTCATTTTGAAATATATGACACCTTATCATTATCCTAAGTAAACCATGGTCAAATAAATTTTAATCCTTCATAGTGGATCTAAATAGAAACATGAATTTTCATAATCACATATTCAATAGTGATAAATATGGTGAATAGTTAGGGATCATTCATTGTGCTGAAAAATGATGGCCAAGATATTTTCAACCGAATCTTGACATAATTATTATGATTAGATGCATATATTTTAAATCTAAAGCTTATTTTTGTATCTAAACATGATTCTATTTTCCCAGTAAACCCAAATTTTACCCTTTACAATAACATTATATGTTCCTTAATTCGTAGGACTATTCTGAGGGTTTTCACTAATATTTCCTCACATTATATTCTAAAAGTAACATTATCTATTATCTAATTATAATTGTAATAAACCATACATTACAAAACTAAATAATTAATCATCCTAAAATAGGATTTATTAAATGTCAATATAATCTATTCTATAACCCGAAATATTTAGTTTTATTGTAAACATGTATATATAAACCATGGTAACATAATAAATCTACACCACATCCCAATATCTATTCACAATAACAAATCTTCATAGGTATTACATACTTAAAACCATTCTTGATAAGTTCGGTATGGAAAATATTTGAAATGTGAGGGAATATTATCGGTAAGGGTAAACATAATAGATCTAAATAATAATTATATGTGAGTATAAAATTTGAAGGACCAAATAATTGCATGATATTGACATTAAAAAATAAACCCATCAATTCAGAAATTATAACCTTGAATCACGACATTATTTTTTATCAATAAAAATAAATAATACATAATTTTGTATGATTATCATTAATCAATCATGATCTATGAGAACACATGATAAGAGTAAGAAAAAAAATTAGTTTCACATAAGAATTTAGAATCGTTTATGAAGTCATGGATTATGTCCATGATTATCATAGTGGATTAGGTACACTCGATATTCCATAATTTTCTAGTTGTGGTTCACCACAAATACAATGTTATTAAAAAATGTCACATAATTAATTTGGATAATCCTCATCCAATTCTTTTTTATCTCATGAAATATCCATATTTACACAATGCATTAAATATCTCAGTATTTCCAATTCAACCAACCACATATTGATATATATATATATACCAAAATATTATAACACATTCATCATATCATTTTTTTCATCAATCATGATAAGTATATAATTTTCATAGGAAATTCATAATCATAATCATAAACTACTGAAATAACGAATAAAGATAGTATCATTGGATCATATCCCCAGTAAATAAAAATCAATAATGGATGTGTTTATAGATAACGATTAACATTAAAATATCATTAGAAAATTTCTTCATGAAGTATATTTTTCTTTTTTAAAATAAATAATTAGTATATACATATTTCAAAAATAATAATGAAAATATTTTATTTTGAAATAACCATGTAATATAATAATTAATTTTTTAAACGATATAATATTCATTATGGTTTTGACATCTATTTAGGTTCTGTACATTTAAATAAAAACTCATTTCAAATTTTCAGTAAAAACTAAACAATGCCTCATTCAAAAAAAATAATATTCTATTAAAAATATTTAATTATATTTACTTCCTGAGGTTAAATGTTATTAATTATCATTTGAATAATAATATTTTTTTTGGAAAAAATAGTAAATAAAATATCAAAATGGAAGATAATACACCTCACCAAAATAGACAAATACTTTTGTTTTATTGAATCATTAATTAAACACCTAGGTAAATAAAAAGATAGAAATGAAAGGAAATCAATTTTGAACCATAAATAAATAGTGCAGAAGATGGGAAAGATTATATGGGATATATATATTATATAATTTTATCTTGCAAATATTTTAGCATATGAATAAATTAAATAAATATATTTTGATGTAAAACCCTTACCCCATGTCCCACATTCATTATTATGGATATAACTACCTTTTCATTGAGATACATCTTTTGGATTAAACCTTATGCCTTGATATTTTTGTTATATGTGAAGACTAATGATTGAGGGTTTATTACAAAATTAAATATTTTTTTTGAGTATGGATAAGTAGAACTATAATTCTCTAATCATGTGTATAATATAGGAGAAGAGGTTCTCTTTGTACGTGAGGGGAGGGACACACAAGAAATTTTATAAAACATTTCAATGATATACAATCATTTTCATTGGAATGTGCCTCCAAATCATCCTGAATTCAAATTTAAGATAATAAAATGTTGAAAAATCGTTAATAAATAACAATTAGAAACATTTATGTGGAAATCCTACACCTATCTCTTTAGTTTATCCCATTGTAAAAAAATTAAAAATAAATGTGGCAACAAAAATTTAATGTTTTTAATATTGAAAATGAAAAACATTTAAAAGGACATAACATATTATATTAATAATTCTAAATAAAATTATGGAATATATTATAACGAATTCAAATTCATTATGTGGTTGAATTAAATTAAAAATAAGCACACAAACCGCAACGGAAATCCATTTAAACAATTTAATCCATCGATAAAAACATAATTTTCATACATTTTTGTTAAATGTTAAACCCTTAAAATGAATGTTATAAATTTTTATTGAATATATAATCAATAAATATTATTAAAACCATTATTCAATTGAGATTTATTTAATGTATAAATTTAAAAAATTGTGCTATTAATTTTTTTTATAAATCTTTTCTTAACCACTAAAATAAACATATATGAAAAAATTTATAATTATGATTATTATATAATTAATTAAATTAATTAGTAACGAGTGGTATTTATGTTAATTTTTTATATGATTTAAAATAATGGGGTTATTTTTCATGGAAATAAATTATACTTTACACAAAATGCTTATTTTTTAGCACTTTCTGAAGAGTATATCATTCTATAAGAAATCGTAATTTTCACACCAAAATTATATCAACATACTAATTTAAAAATTGATATTTTATTCCATCATTTAAATATATAATTTTTTAAAATTAAAAATAATTTATGGGTTCTAAACTGTGATAAAATCTGGAGTTATAAAATATATTTTTGATCCATAAAATAACCTTGTCATAATTTGAGTACATAATTATTGAAAAATATTCAGTTAAATTTCAGTATAAGAAACCATTATCCATATATTTTATAATTTATTAACTATTAATTTAGTTTTTATATTAGAATAGTACACTATATCACATTTTATTTATACTCACTGTTACATGTAAATAATGTTGTTACATACTTCATGGTTACATGAAATTAAATTTAAATAAAATCATGGCGTGTTAAAAATATTATAACATATTGGATTAATACTCAAGACATATCACTATTATCTATACTATATTGATAAAGGAATAAAGTCATTAAAAAAATAGACAATCTAATCTTACATAAAATATCTACATGATATCCTAATAATTTTGTCACAACTATTCGTATTTAAATAAATATCATATTTAAAACCATTCTTCATATCAGGGGGGAAATATAACATCATAAAGTGTGATCATAGATACTTAGTATGGGTTAAATGGGAGATATTTATTATTAATAATTTTGATGAATTATATTACAATATGTTTTTGTGGACATGATATTAAGATTTGTAAATCCTATACAACAATTCATATATCATAATCACGAGTCATGGAATAAATCTCTTATGTCCATTAAGGATGAATCATAATGTAATTAAATAAAATGATCTATTAGTGAATTAAATTTCTATAATATCATTACATAAAATAGTGTCATAATATGTGGTTTAATAATAATCCTACAGTTTATATGTTATAGAGACTTACTAAGATCGTAATCATTTTTTAGTAATTCGGTAACCACAAATGTATTTAAATTGGGTTTCGAATAAGAACGTGTATACCATCATTTTGGATACCGATAACATCTTCTATAAACTTTGATAACATAAATAATTTAATCGTTACACATTTATTGGATGGAAATAATGGTCTCACCCATCATGTAATGGTAATCCTTTCAAATATATGCTAGATGATCATAATGAAATTTATCATTTAATCTTTTATTAAACAATAAATAAGAAAATTGGTTTCATAAATATTTACAATTCATTATCATATATCGTACAAAGAATAAATGAGGATTTTATCATATTATAATATCCACAGTGATATTATGTAACATCGATTGATGTTATCATAGTTGAAAATCTCCATAAAATTATCCATAGAATATTTCATGAAGAAATTACCTTTTGAATTGTAATTTAGTTATTCAAAATCTAATAAATTCCATAATATTAGTGAAATTATTTTCCTATGAAATTTACATGAAAACCCGTATTTTTATTTTTAAGTAATATAGTAATAATTTTTGGGGGATATTTTTTGACTAAGGTGTATATTAAAACATCAAATTCATTCAATATTTGGTAATTACTACCTCATTATGAAATATATAGGAATATCTCATTGAAATCATTTTTTAATCAATTAATACATGGTTAAAAAATTTATCTTAAAAATAATTTTATAATACTAAAAATATTTTGGGAAATATTTTATAGTAAATGGTTTGAAGGACGAAAAGATTCTCGGTGAAATATAAGACAACATCAGTTTTCCTTAAACTAAGTCAATGGGAATTTTAAGTAGTAAAAGAGAATAAAATTAAATTAAAATACCTAATATATATAAATAAATATAGGATAGGAAAATAAATATAATTCTATAGTGATTGATCATAAGGTTTCATTATTAGAAATTTAAGAATAACCAATCCTAATAAAAAGTGATATTTTAACATAAAACTATTACTAAAATTTCTAAATTATTTATAATTAATCTATCCTCCTTTAAAATACTATTTAATTTATTATAAATCTATAAAATAACCATATAAATACATACAAAATAATATATGAACCACATATAACATTACAACACCTAATAATTTATATTTCATTATTAAAATCCAATTTAAGGGTGTTAACTATTTCATTATTGATTATTGGTTTGTTTCATCAATCATTTCCCTTGTACAAGGATCATTGATCCATCAACATCATATTTATAATCATTATATATATATATATTATATTTTTTTAATATGTACATATTTATTTCAAACCATAATATCTAATGATATAAAAACGAATTACAATGTTCATATAGACGGTTTTCTGTATGTTGTAATGAATTCTATTTTCATTTTATAATGAAAATAAAAAATTATATATAATAAAAAATTTATCATTTTATAATATAAATTATATAAAAAATAATATATATATTAGAACCATCATTATATTAAAATGATAATTATGCAGAGATCAAAAATGATTTGGATAGCTTTGTATAGATAGTTGTCCACACATACACCTGATAAATACAATCACTTCACATTTTATAGATTTGAGTTTGGAAATTGGTGATACATCATCATATTAATATCTAAGTATATTTTTTATTTTTTATTACTAATGTAATCGTTGAAAAAATTGTTGTTGGGAAAGTGGAATGTGAAATTCAATTTAAAGAGTTTGGTTTAGATTCATACCAATAATTTATGAAATCTCCCTTGTATTGATATTTAATCAATGAGTCATTTTTTTTACAGAACGACATAGAATCTTGGATGTTGTTAAAAAACATTTTGGTTTTATGTTATATATTGTAAAATCATTATGTCCCAAAAATGTTGGATAATTGAGGCTATGAGGCTTACTTTTATATGTGTGGTTAATGGAACATAGGGAGTTACATAAATGATTTAAAAAACATAAGCTCCTATTCATGTGATTTAGGAGAAAAATGAACATGATTTCTATCTTAATATTATTTAGTGCTGAAATATATTCATCCAATAATAATTATACAATTTTATGTTGTATTATTACCCTTATATCAAATTTTAACCAATAATGGTATAACTTTTTTAACGGCAACTATTTTAATTTATATATTGAATTTACTAATCATTATAGCCAAAAATGATTCTATAATCATGAAAATTTATCACATGATAATAAAAAATGGATACCATTTTATCAATTATAATTTCTATAAATGGAATAAATTAATTTCATATTAAATGTAGAAATATCAAAATAATTTTTTTCAATATAGTTTTAAGAATCATTCAAAATTTACATTCATTAATCCCTGTTAAAAACTTTCAAATGTATGTTCAAATATTGAAAAAATAAATTGCATTTAAAATTCCTCAAATCCATTAATATATAATTTTTTATTTAATTCATTATTGGAATAAAACAATGTACATATAAAAAATAGTTCGATGGATAATAATTTGTTTCCCATTAAAATAGACTATATTCATTAATAACCATTATATAACTAGTTAATTGATGATTATTAATATAATTATATAAATTATAAATATATAAAATTAAATAATTTTTAAAAATTAATCAATAAACGTTTTTAAGTTAAAAATACATAACATGTTGAAAAATAAATTTCATCAGAAGATATTCCTCTTAATCCTTAGGTTATTTTTTTTAAATTTAATTTTCATTAAATCATTTTTATATTTATTAATATTATTCATAATGTTTTTAATCCAATTAATACCCCCAACCCAACAACAATGTTAAAATATTATAACATATCATGGGTTTATATATAAATGGTGTTTCATGTACAACAAATATCGAATAATTAAATATATTTGAAAGGAATTGCATGAATAATCTTGGGGTGTTACTTTTGTTTCCCCAAAGACCCTTCATGTTGTATTAGAGAAGTAAAATTAATTTTTTTAATTTTTTTAATTCATTGATTTAATATTTTTTAATACATTTTCTATTTTTTTAGATATATTTAATCAAAAATTAAAGACATAATTTTAGATTGGGTTCATTTCAAGAGGAACATGATAAGAAAAATGAAGAATTATTAAAAATCTCATAGATATGTGACATTATATTATATATAGGACATGATTACATGGGTTTTGACCAAAAATATAATTCATTTTCTCTTGGACATTCAAACATGCATGGGTCATGGTATTCATATAATTCCATATATGGATAAAATGTGTCATTATTACATGCTATATATTGTACACTATTACATATAGTGTGCATGGGAAGTACACAATGTGTGGCTTCTATACACACCGTGAAGCTACACATGGAATTTATGTTGTGTGTTTAAATTTGATAACTTATCAATAATAATAAATATCTTGTGTCATATATTGAATATATTAATTTCATTGAATGTATTTTGGTCTGTGTCGTAGGTGTACAAAATCAAATTTAATGGTGTTTACTAGCATGTGCATTAATGTAACTCATTCCAACTCATGGAATGTACATGTTATGATATGAATGTCATGTTTCTCTAATATGTATATTACTAAAATTCTTCACAAGCTACATTTCTTGTTGCTGGGTATACATACAATGTAATAGAAAATTCCTCAATAGAGTACACATAGTGTGATCTTTAGTTGGCCATGTATAGATAAATTTTTTTCATCAATATCAATGTTATTATGAAAATAGACAATATGTGTTGTCCTCAAGCAATCTGTGTATATCATAGACATCATTAATGGTATATGATACAAATATTCATGTCTTGACACATTGTTATAAATTTCATGAATACTACCCAACTTGAACCTTCAATAAATAGTCCACAGAATATCATGAAACTTTTTTTAGTCCTACAAGTCATATAAGTACAAGGTACATGATAATGACCAAACATATATTTTGTTTCACACCTTTTTGGGTGACATTTCATATTTCGTTGGTGTTATGAAGTACAAAAATGATAAATTATTATCATAATGGGTTTTTCATGTCTCCTTGTATACATATCATGTATATATTAAATTATAAACATAATTTAATCATATAAAGTGTGTACATAATGTGATATAGATTAGTAAACATCATATAATTGATATTTTTTAATTAAAATTGCTTTTAAATAATATATTGAATGTCAATAAAAGTGAATTTCATAGAATAATTATATAGGAAATTTTTTATAATCATATAATTAAAAATATAAATTATTTATTAATTGAATGAATTTATCTTAATGTAAATTGAAATTATATTAATTATTACAAGTCGTTTGGGTAGTTTATTCATATTCTGAATAGTCATATGCTCGTTAAAGCTCTATATGAATTTGATTTATTTTTAATTTTTTGTTATATATTTTTTTGTGATAAATTTATTATTAAAATTAGATTTATTTTATTTCATTTAGAACAACCACCTTCATTATGTGTGGGGATTATTTTTTAAGAATTACATTTTAGAAACATATACTCCTAGTGTATGTCACTTATAAATGAGTATGATTTTTCCATGAAGGAACACCCAATGATATGAATGGTATTTGGGAACAACCCATGGTGATAAAATTATAGGAGATATATATGTTCAATAAAGGGTTGATTAACTTGAGGAAGAGAGTTTTCTCCACAGGATATTGTTGGATTATCATTCATGGAATGAACCTACAAGTAGTTGAATGCTCCTGATTATATCATTGATTTATTTTATCTTCCATATGCATGGATATTAATTTTTGATATACATTCTTATATAATGGTTAAAAGTGATATAATAAATTATATAAATAAAAAAATACTTGATTAAATAAAATAAAATTACTATGGATAAAATTCAATATCTTAAATTTTTAATAATTATGTAAAATCCAATAAATATTTTAAATAATGTAATTATAAACTAAGGAATATTTTTTCATATGATGAAAAATCACACAATAAAATTTTATAAGATTTATTTACATAAATAATAAATTTTATATTATAACCGTAATAAAAGTGATGTACATTTCAATGTTTTGATACATTTCAATTATTGGGGAGTCTAAACAAACTTAATGGGTCTCCGTAACTTGATTGGTGTAAAAAGTAGTAAAAAAATCTAAAAAGAACATTTGGGAGTCTATGTTTTTGGAAATCCTAGTTTAGGATTAATGGGTTAGGTAGTCCACTAAACATATTATTAATTAGTGATTGAATTCAGTTAGAAATAATTCCTACTTAAATAAAATCATGTACTTTTTAGGGTTATAGTATAGGATATGATAAGTGGAATATTGAACATTTCCTCAATAATATCAAAATTATATGATAGTCTATATCCCATTATATGGTCTTTTAGAATTTAGTAAAATAATTGAACATTATTAATTTTATTTTATTTTTCCTCAATTATAGATCAATATAAATTACTAAAATAATAGTTTATATAATGTACACCATGAAAATTAAATGTAGGGGAACACTATAATCATTCAAATTAATTGAAAATAATTCATTATATATAACTTCTTTGAGCATTACAGTCAGTTTATATTTTACTAGAACATGGAAATTAATACTAGTTATTGGAATCCCCTATTAATGATTTCCACCACAGAGATTAGGAAAGGGTTAAAAATAGGCACATACAAGCTTCCAAGAAGACACATTAAATTTTCATTACTCTATGATATCATATATTATAGATTTATTATAATGTAATGTATGGAAACATGATCATACGCCAAAATAGATCATAACATCGAATAAGAAAAGAGAAATATTAGACAAATATAAGTGATATTTTTACTACAACACACTTGTGAAAATAGTATGATGAGTACCTATCTAGTGATCTCCCATTAAATATATTTATATAAATTAACCTATTAAAATTTTTGGATTCCATTTGTATAATAATTTAAAAATATATCTCATATTATAATCTTATCAACTAATATTTCCACATTTATCCAGAATTATATGAAGAGAATTAATTTGAATTCAACAAGGAGTTTATTGATTAAACATCACTTAGAGACTAATGATAGCTAGAAAAATCATTTCCAACCCCTTATAATGGAAAATGTGAATTGACATGTTAAAATCAACATGAATTGTAAAATGTATAAAATCCTTTAAAACAATCATCATAGAGAAAAAAGATTCTGATGATGGAAACTCAACAAATATTTTTTTCTTCGCATTTGGAAAAATGGTCACTATATGAGGGAATGATAAAATTAATGAATAAGGAAGTGGAATCATATGTTTTATGTATATTGGTCAATAAATTTTATATTTATATTGTAATTAATATATATTTAAAACAATATTAATATCAAATATTTTTATTCGAATACATGATTCATGAAAGATTAGAAAAAATATAAAATATAATGGGATTTCTATATTATTTTGATGGACGATAACTCTTTATTCATCAAAGGGAATCATAGAACATAAAAACTCCATATTGAATGATTCTCATATAAATATAATTTTTATATAGTTCTTTGAAATCCTTTATCCCAATTTGTTGTTCTAGACCCAATGAGATATTGTTTGATATTTGAAATGAATTTTATTTTTGTACATCAACCATAATATTTAACCATATCATAAAACATTGATATCCAATGTCAAAAATAAATGATGAATATAAATTATATGACACGTACCCAGTTGTGGATATAAATTTTAATGATGAAAAATTAAATTTAGCAGCAATGTATATACAAAAAATGTTTTTAGACTATATATAATAAAAAACATAGGGATTTGTAATATTTAATTATTATTTTTTAGATAAAAAACCATTATATATAGAGGTGTTTCAAATAATATTCCATAATTAGTTTAAAAAAATACATGTGAACAATTCTATTGAAAAGAAAAAGCATGTTCTGATATCCATGATATTCCATTAATAGATTTTTTTTAGTGTATAACTGTTGTAATTAATGGACATTGTACAATACATAAGATCAATGTGGTAGGAATATTGGAGAATACCATATCCCAATATTCAAAGATCATTTATATAATTTTATTAGTTTTCCATTAACTAGTGTTAACATATACACTACAAAGAGATGATAGTGGTATATGAGGGAATGATTATGATTCTTATATGTGTTTCAAATCTTATACAGTTAAATTTAACACATGTTTCGAAATTAAAAGAGAAATAACAAACCATTTTAATATATATTTTCTAAATTATATCTTATATGTTTCAATATAATAAAAATAATTTTTTTCCTAAATTGATGAGTTTTATGAGTTTTTTTAATATAATTTTAGAGAACATGATTAAATCAAGGAAAACATTTAGTGAATCATTTCTATTTATCCTAAACATTCTCATGATATTACTACACCGAATATAAATTTCTATTGTTCTAGAACTCAGAAATTTATAAAAGTAGGAAGAATGTAAATTTGAGATTGTGGGAGAAAGGAAGACCTCAATGATATCAATAATCAATACTCAAATTATTTGAAATTATAAAAACAACATCCCCATTATTTTTCAATAGGATTAATTCCTTGGACGTATGCTATAGATCATTGTTAAAAATAAATAAATACTTCTATATTCACTATGTTTGGTGATATATTATTTGTTAAAATATTTAATCCAATAATGAAGTAGTAAATTGATACCATATTTGATTTCTAACTTCATATGAATGAAGAAGTATATTATATGTACCAAGAAAAATTTCCATATTCTGGTAGTTTTTACATTGTATATAAAAGTATTGGTTGATATAAAAGAAGAAACGTGATATAAAGAGTACATTATGGAACTAATTAGTAATGATTTTATTTTAATGTTTTAAACATAAGTATAGACATAGTCTATGAAAAAATAAAATAGTAGAAATAAAGATAAAATTTATTTTAATGGTATATTACATTGAATTATATTAAAATCATTATATTAAGAAATTATATGTCATCACAGCTATATTTGAAGGCATCCTGGCCAAATGGGAGTATATGATGTGACCAGTTGGGATAAAAAAATTGAAGGAATATAATTATGTATATTAGAAATAGAAATCCATTAATATATTGGAAAAATCTTTTTAATCAATAATATTCAGTTCATTAATCCATATTATAGATTTTTTTCATTATAAATTAAATGTATCCATGTTTCTTTTTAGTGTTTATGGGAGAATTGTAGTTTTCTATATCAAATATGAGTACAAGATATGGATAATTGATATTATATATAACAGTTTTTAAGAATAAAGGAAGGTTATTTATCCAATAATGGATTAATATAGCTAAAAATTCTTTAGAGAATGATATATTCAATAATAAATAATATAGATTTCATTAATTTACTCAAATTTCATAAATTAACAATGTACTCAAAAAATTTATATTTAATAATATGATACCAAATTATAATTATTATCACAAGGTATGATATCTATCAATCATGATGTTCATAATAAGAAGATGAGATTTTTTGGAGTAATAAAATTTCATAATCATTTTTTCTTGTTATTTATCTAAAATGAAATGATATCTAAAATCATTTAATTTCACATATTAATAATTTATATAGGTAAATAAATAATTGAAGAAGGTGAATTTCTTATGTTCGATATTAAAATTGGTTGATAAAAATATATAACATAAAATGGTTGATTTTCTGGTATATGAAGAAATAAGTGTTCTGGTTATCAAGGTGAAATTAAAATTTCATTCATTTATATAAATTTGATATGCTATCATAGTAATTATCATGTAGTAAATACAATGTTCTTACTTATTCTAGTGGTTATAATATTTAAATAGATAGAGTATGTTGTTGATTCTGAGGTAGCTTAAATATAGGTTTAGGAATGATTTTAATATGATTTTGAAATTTTACCATGATAAAAAGAATAAAAATATGGTATTACCCAAGATTTATTTTTTTATAGAGGGAAAAATTTACAAACTCTTTGATATCACCTCTTGAGTTATTTCCCTAAAATATTAGGCCAAATTTAACATGAAATGATTAATGTGGATGACCTAGAAGATATAGTCTTCCCTAAAAAGAAGTATGTGTCTCAAGTGAGAGTTAAAACTATTGTTAGAGAATTTATCTAGCGAATGTGGGATTATATTTTATTTGGTTTCCCATGAATAATTATATTTTTAATTAAATTAACACAACATTCAATGACCAAAATATTAATAAATACCTTATCAGATGATTATTGTTCTCTAGTGTAACATTAATATGATAATTTATATAGATTATCATTTTTATTTATGTTTTATAAAAAATAATAGATATAATATAAAAATTAAAATAAAAATGACACTTTTTGTTAAAAAAACACTTATGGTATAGAATTAAACTTATTTACGGGACATAATTAATGTTAAACTATCTCATGTTGGATACTCATAAGTGGATGTGACTTTTTCTAATGATGTCCACCATTAATAATCATAAAGATATGATATTATAACGATAGACCATCCAATAGGATCTCAATGTATTATATATTTTATTAGATATTACTATCTATATATATATGTATTGTTATATAGACATACTATTATAGTTAATGTATCATATAAATCACATACATCAATTTATTGAAAAATTATGTGATGAAATCCGAGTCTTGACTGTATAATTCCATTTAATATAAGGTTAACCAATACACCCTAGTATTCTCATTCTAACTAATAAAATCATTTACAACATGAAATGGAATTACCCTAATCATCACTATTCCACACACTCTTTATCCATAATATAGATCCTATTTAACTTTTTGGATTCCCCCCAATGTGTTTCATCCCCAAATTTTATAACATATTTGATAGAGATCATTATCTTAGAATTTCATGCATTAAAATTTTATATTAATAAAATTATATATTTTATCTATTATAATTATATGCATATTAATCCACCCTTCCATAATTTTTTTTTAAATTTTTGTTAACGAATCATGGGATCTAAAGAATCCTGCTATGGTGGGATTTCATGATTAATTTAAATTTATTATATAGTTTTATGATGATGTTTACCTATTTAAATATTGGTATGGGGCCCATGGAATACTTTGTATGGTTAATTTATATTTATTTATATTTTTACTAGAATACCATATGAATAAAAAATCATCCACATTGGAGTTGTGGATCAACCATCCAGGTCAACCCTTTTTATTTTAAAATCCTTCCACTTTAGAGATGATCAAAATCAGGGTTGGTATTTTTCATTGATTAGAATATAGAACTGATACCATGGGATACCATATGACCATATATATTTATATTGTTGAATAATTTTCATTTCCTATAATTAATATCATATCTATTTATAATGTATGTTATTATACAGATAAATAACATATTGTCATCAAATCTTGTTTCTTGTTCTGTTATTTGACTTTATGAAATGTGTATCTACACTAATATATCAGAATAACAACCATATTCCCTATGTTATATCATTTTATTACCTATAAAATAAGGCATTGTAATGTTGAGTTGGATACATGATCTTGAGTAGTGTCGATTCATGATATTTGATTGCAACCCATTTATACTACAATTGAAATATGAGATGTATGAATCCCACAAAAATAAATATGAATAATAGTTATTTAACTCATGGAATATAAATGATTAAATCTATTGATATAGAAACCTTCATTGAATAATTAAACTTGAAAATGGAATTGTTTCAATTGAGGCTTCTCAATTACAGATACTGCCTTATTTAGATTAATTTACAATACACTAGACAGTGAAAAAATGAGGAATGTAATGTTTTAGTTTCAATGGAGTCTTTGTACATTGTAATCTAATATGTTGAAATATCTTAATTATATCCCAGAAAGATCTTCCTCTATAGTACACATAATAAAATAAACCTACTTAAAACCTATCATCAATACCTATGGAAATGAAACAACAGGAATGTTGAACATAGATTCGTTGTAATATTAACAATTGTAGATAGGTAAGAATAAAATTATCATATGTTTATGAATACACGATCAAAAAATTATTAAACCACACACTACGTATCAAAGACCGTTATAGTGATCCATTGAATAAACAATAGATGTTTATAAGATAGGAATAATAAGTGAACCGATGAAGGTAATCCATGCGAGCATAACATTTTCATATGAAATAGGATTTTGGAATAATCTTATTTCTATAACATTATAAAGATCAATAAATAGAGATAGGTTCATGCATTGTGATAAATAAATGAAATTAGGCCCTTCAATAGTCATAGGGACATAAAACGGTTTCTTCATATAAAATTATAGACATGAAAGATAGTTTCTTGAATGACATAGTATTCATGAGACCATGTTCAGGCATAACATTATAATTAAGTAATTAGGATTAAACATTATATTGTAAACATACAATATGGTTTAGCCATAACATTGTGAACATGTAATTATGTTCACACATAGCATTTTTAGTAAATTGTTATCCATATTTACCCAATGTGTTGTAGAGAGATATATGTCCCACCAATCATATAATGAATATCATAGGAATTTGTTCCACATGATTCCGAAACATTAAACATATCATAGACAATGAAATAAAATTGGTTTCATAAACATTTAATTGTATTGTAACCTATGGAAAAGAGACATGTTTCATAATCATGACATCATTTAATAATAGCATAACCCATGGAAAGTAATGTTAGTTTCATATGAATTTTATATTAGTATAAAAATTGGTAGAATAATGTGTTTTATAAAAAAATATTCATTGTAAAATATTTAGAGAATGAATATGAATGGTATCTGGGGATTATATCCCCAATAAACGACTTGTTACATAAAATGTATTCATCTTGGATGGTGAATAATATTGGAAGAGCACATGGAACAATTCTCATAGAAAATAATATTTCCTTGAAAATGACTTTTTGAAACTAGAAACACATAAAATGTATTTGAAACTGTATTCATTGAAAATATACATGTAAACTAATAAGTGTATCATCAAAAAAATAATTTCCATGATGGTGGGAAATTACTTTTCATGTCGTACGTATGAAGACAAATATCCCACTCACATTTTTGGTTAAATAAAAATAAGCAATGTTTAGAAATTGACAAGAACATTTCATTTGAATAATTATTTATAAAAATAAATACATCTGTAAAATTATATTTTATAATCCAAATTATATATATTAAAATCTATAAAATCATTTTTAGAATACATGGTTTAGCTAGAGAACATATTTTCGACTGAAGATAGAAATAAAGTCATACTTTCCTAAAATATTTCTTGATTATTCTAAGTACCATAGAGTAGGAAAAGAGTAATACTGTATTAAAATATCATAAATAACTAGAGTAGAGGAAAATTAAATTTATTTATTTAGAGGTGGATTATAAAATTTCAACATTGGTTACATATTCAAAAAAAATCATGATAAACAATGAAATTATGACATAGAACCCTTACATCTTTGGTAAAATTTGAATCATAAATACATAAAGAAAGTGATACCCAAATAGATTTTTAAGCCACATAATATTCAAGAGATTAATAATAAAATACATTAATGGGATTTATATGCACAACAATAAATAAGAATTTGTTAAAAACATCTTATGTCTCATAAATGTAAAAATTTAGATTTCAATCCCTAGCCACATTAATTGTCTATCAAATCATTTGACCCATTAAAGAATTTAATAAAAAAATATGTATCTTATACTGATTTATATTAATTATATAACATTTTAATGGGTTCATACATAAAAGAAATGGACAAAACTAGCTGTGAATATTTCACACGTGTCCAAGAAATAAAAGAGAGAGTAGAAATTTATTATCTTAAGTCCCGACATCCTTCATACTTGTTAAAAACTCTTCTATAAAATGTTAAAGATAATAAAACATAAACTAGAGAAAAAAATTATATATATTACATAATAATTATTTACCTAGAAACATTTATTATCATTTAAATACCAATTCCATATAATCATATTCTCGGTAATAACTTCAATATTTTTCTTATATGTTGGGATTTTTCAATATTTTTTCTCTTACATTGATATTGGATAAAACATATATGGAAAAATAACCATTAAATTTTTTTATACTTATTCATGGAATAAAAATTTAATTCCAAAAATGAATGATGATTTTGAAAAATGAACCCCATTATGATCATGGTTAAGATTGGTAGTGTGTACTCATTATTAATGTATCAATTTTTCAACAATAATTATATAAAGGAGGTAAGTAATATTTTATCATGATATAATTATAATAATATCATAAATAACATAATATATATTTATATGTGTGGGTATAAATATCATCCATTTTTGTGTTAATGATAATAGAGTGTCACATTGCTTCATGATGGTGGTTTTCCACATGTACATGAAAAACATTTTAATCTTTCAGTGATGAACACATAAGAAAGAAAATGATATAATATATTTTAATAAAGTTAAATATTTCAATAATATCACAATTATTTATCTATTTAACATATATTAATTAAATTTATACTTAATATCTTCTATGTAATTTTTTAGTGAAAACAAATCACATCACCTCATGAGAATGTAGTTTAACGTACACACGAGTGACATTAACAAATCCACTACAAAATAAAATTTATGAATATATACTTTATATAATTAAAACATAGTTATAATAATGTTTTAAATATAATATATATATATATATATTAAATACAACATTATAAAATACTATGATAGGGGGTAATATAAAAACTAAAAATATTGGTTCGCAAAGCTATAGTCCATTATACACAGGATGGATGATTTTGTAACCCATTTGATTTAAATTAATACGGTAATAGGTAATTCACATGACAAATCAATATATAATTATATTTAATATATTATATTTATTAAATCATCATGGTTTAATATGAATCCAAGTAGGTGGAGGAAGATAATAAATAAAATCTCTTGTTAAGAACATTTCCTATTCTTCAGGTATCATCATTTTGTTTCAAAAAAAATTCAATTATAGATTTATATTCAAACTATGGAATCTAGTATGAGTGGAGGGATGTTTAGAAATTTTATCAGTCATTATTGGCCTATGAAAAAATTTTTATGGTGTGAATAATATAAAAGAGTGGTGGAAATTTATAACATAGGTTGGTGACACACTAGTAATTTTTTGAAAAGAAAAAGGTGTACAAACTAGTTTATCATCAAAAAGGATAAAAATATTATTATAGTGAATGCAAGAGGTAGGATATAATTATTTAAATTTTACTGTATTTTATATTTTTTTTATGTTATTTTTCCCTTATCGTTTTAGTTTAACCCCATGTAAAATGAATTATTCAATAACTACGGTAATGAATTTTTATTATTTCCACAATTTGTTTGGGTCAATTGTTTGGTTGAACATATTTGATAATATAAATTATTCTAATACCAAATATGGAACAATTTTTTGAAATACAATTATTATAAGTGGATGTTTTTAATTTTAAATTAATCTCATAGATGTGATAGGTAATCATATTTTCAAAGGGAAATAGATTAAAAGTATACAGTATTTTTATATCAAAATTAAATATGAAATTTTGTAAATTAAAATAAATTTGATTAGTAGTTGTATAATTAAAATAATGTTTCTATAAAACCAAAATAAAATCTTATTAATATTTATAAATCATTTAAAGTGAAATGTAATTTTCAAATAAAATTTAATATTCTTCACAATTCATGAAAAAATTACTTTTTTTTCACAATTTCTCAATAATTTAAACTAAACAAGTTTTTATATGATTAAAAAAATACATTTATTTTATAAAATAAAATTTATAAAATTTTGAAATATTAATATCATTTTTTTGTACAAAAATAAATCAAAATAATTTTTTTGAGAAAATCATATTTTGGAAAAATATAAAGAAATTATTTAAAATTTATGTTCTTTTTAATAATTATGTCTACATTTTATTGAAATATAATTCATAACACAACGAAATGATTTTTTACTATTATTAAACCAAATAATAATTTCTATGTTATAATGTTGCCTTTTGAATAAAATAAAAAATACTTCAGAGTTATATTAAAACTCATTTAAATGCATAATTTTAAAAACCCAATGTTGTGTGAAACATAAGATTTAATCTGTGTTATGTGATACACATTATATCAAATGGATTTAACTTATTTATTAAAACTCTATCTGTTACATTCAACTCATCTTAAAATGAATTTCGTTCATGAAATTCAACACACTAAAATGAATAAGAGGGGATAATTGTTCCACATAATTTCCTTAAGTTCCTATAAAGCTTCCCAAAACTGATGGTTTCACCAAAAATCAATCACCATGTGGTTTTTCTTGTTTCTTATCAATTTATATATATTATTAATAATATCTACTAGTTTTTTCCCATATGATTTATTTTTTATCTTTGGTTTGGAAAAATATGTATAGTACATGTTATTGATTATGAATTTAATTCTATATGAGATATTCATGGAACACATAAGGAAACCAAGTGTTGTTCGGTAGAAGGGACCATTGATTTGATACCACCCCTAAATGAAAAATAATTTCAATGGGACTAATATACCAAGGGATTGTCTTTCTATTGTATCATAAGTAAAATTATATCCTTTTGATGTGATTCAAACAGTTTTAACTTAATTTTCTACGCTATCAAATGAAGATGGTTATTTTTTATACTCGATGAAATAACTAATCACATGATCCATAATAGAATGATGTGTCATTCCATATATCTCTCATAAAAAAAATCTATCGCATCTAATCTAACATGGATATATATTTATATAGTTATGTAATATGATTATCTTTAATACCTCATTAAATGTTCATCATAATCCATTCTTTAACGTATCATCACTACAGCCCAACAAGAATTCAAAATTCAAAATTAATTTCACTATTTTTCACAAAATAAACTAATCATTAATCCATCATATAACGTAAATCATATCTTGATTCTCACAAATGAAATATGTCAATAACATCATCATGTATTCCCTTAAAACATTTTAATACCATAAATCACTATAATAATTCATTAAAACATATATACTTATAATCACTTGAATAATACAACTGACTAATTAATATCTTCTATATGTCTCATAATGTTGTTATCTCCACCAATGGTAAACTATACCACATTTTTTCATAAATCAATAATCAGATCCAACTACATCAATATAATTTAATATGTATTATCAAAATCAATAATCTCTTTATCCAAAATAGAAACCATATTCTTAATATCATAAACATATTAAGGGTTATCCAACCTTAATAAAAATACAAAATTTCCATGAAATCACTTTTCTCGATCATTACCATCATTTAACATATTCTTGAAAATGAATAACAAAGTAATTCTTCTAAAAACTCCTTATATAGTTAATAATTATATAATTACAATACGTAGACACATGAATTATTACTCCTCATCCTTACGAGATTAACTAGAATTCATAAACTTATTCCCTAATACCATTTTATAATAATATAAAATATTCATCTTGAATTAAAATTCATCAACCTAAATTTCATCATGTTCAATATATTGAACATAATAATAAATATTATAATTTCTCATACCATTCACATGTCATTTGTGGTACTGTCATCATGATGATGATTATGTTAACTAAAATTCTAATTTTTCCATTGCAATTACATTCATTTTTTCATTATTTTCCAAACCGAAAAAAACCTTCTAATACCTCATTGTAATCAATGTGATTGATTTTTCCAAGATTCTCAACATAGAGGATATTGAATCCTCATTCCTCCAAGGTCTCCACTACCTGAACTATTAATGATCAATATCTTAATCCTATTTGGGGAGTGAGAGAGTTATAAAAGGTGCATATTGTTAATCATGATGCACATTAAAAAATTATTCAAAATCAGAACATCTTAACCTGTAGTTATCATCCATTTGGGTTTCTCAATGTCAATTAATTATCCACCAGATTCTGGTATAACATGATTTCATTGTGTTTTAACCACTGAATTAAAAAGAAATAAATATTGTGAGAAATAGATCATAATGGAAAACCATGTAATTAAGAAAAAACAATTTAATGAATTTTAAATCAAGAAACCTTCCTCAAAATTTATAACAAATTAGGCACATTCTAGGTCATTCATGATCATCATCTATTTAAAATAATCATTATGGCTTGAAATTTTTTTGGATATATAAAGAATATCCCATGGGAGTGTCAAACTATATGTATAACAAGTTCATATTCATGCAACATGTGATAATGCGGTCTAACTCAATGCATTGTTATTAGATTTACTAACCCTAAGAACAACATTTACAAGGGGGGTGTCAATTTTTAGTATCCATCTATGGATTTAATTTTATGGAAACCAAATTGTCTCCCCATTACGAAAATTTCAAGAAATATTTCTACATGTTGAATCATATATATTCTAAACCTTAGATACATATTGAGAAATATCATTAGAAATATGCCATGTTATCTCTCTAAAAAATATTATCTTAGTTTCTACTAGTTTTCTAAATATTTCCTCAGATACCAACAATAGTTCCCCATGATTATCATATATAGATATTACATCATTTCAAATGAATATTCAATACATTACAAAAACACATTCAATTAGATAATAATATTTTATTGTATTTATGGGTATACATTATGATAATTTTGTTGAAATATCTTCAACATATACAATAGAGATCCTCCCTTTTATTACATTCCAGAACAATACAATACTTAAAAACATTCTTTATAACACGGGGAAGTAAACATAAGAAATGGTGACTTCAGAATCATAGTGGGGATAAAAAATAGAGATATGTTATAATATCATGAACATGTGAGTATGATAACATGATTATAAAAAATGATAACCATAACCTATAAATCAATGATCCAACTAATGAGTCGTGTAATAATGTTCTGATATTGATAAGACAAGAATCATAATAAAATCAAAGAACATGATACATGACAATATAAAATAGTCTTATGGCATAGGTTTATAGCATACTCATCAAATTATAAAATTATGAGAATGTATAAATATATATAGGTTCCATCATTATGTTATGAATAATAAATAAATCCCACGTATAATATATTTCACAATTAACTAGGATAATTCATAAAATTATTGACATGAAAGATAATTCCACTAATAAAACGTTGTATATGTAATAAGACTTATCTATAAAATTAAGATGTTGTAATCGAGTTCACACATAAAATTTATAAAATGAAATTAGATTCATAAATAATATTTTCATAATTAAATATTTATATGAAAAACCTATTTAATTTTTAGTTATCTATATTTACAAAATTCATTTGTGGGAAATATAGTTCCCACCATCACAAAATAAAAATTTTATGCAAGTGTTCAAAATGATCATAATGTATTCAACATATCATAAGAAATGAAATGATATTGGTTTCATAAAAATTTCATCATATCATTACCTATGTGAAATAAACATTTTTATTAATCATTAAAACATTTCATCATAGCATAAACCAAGGAAAAAGTAAAAACTTTCATATTAATTTTATCATGGTATATACCATGGAAGAGAAAAAAATTTCATAAAAAAAATTATGATTATCTATTCAATGAAGAAATAAGAGTGATATACTTGGTTAATATGCCAAAAAATCCTAGGATTCATTAAAAGATGTCATCATTGATGGAAAATGATTTTGAAAGATCATATAGAATTTTTCTTGTGGAAAATAAATTTTATTTGAAAGTACATTTTTTGAACTAAAACTCATAATAAATATTGAAAAAAATTATTTTTAAATATAATGAAAAACATATAATTTACGATTTAATGAAAATTATTTTTATGAATGATGAAAATTAAATTCTAGTTGGACATGTTAAATAAATATGCCTTTCAGTTTTTCAGTTAAATCCAAATTGGCCTTGTTTTGAAAATGAAATGAATATACAATTAAAAATTTTTGTAAAAGAGATAAAAAATAGAAAAAAAATAACTATAATATTCCATTTTAAAAATGATAATAAATATTTTTTGAAAACATTATTATAAAATGGGGTTTTGGATGAAAATGAATTTTGGGCTGATGAGAGAAATTAAGAGAGATTTTTTAAAGAAATATTTTCACAATTATTTACATTAATAATGAGTGGTAAATTTTTAATATTGCATGAAAATATCATGAATAACCCATGGTTTTAAAATTCATGAGAATAATAGGGATTTAAATCATAATATTTCAGCAATTGAGACATAATGAGAAATAATCCTAATAAATGATGAGATTGTAATGTAAAACAATTAACACATTGGTAATATTTGAAAAATAATCCACATCAAAATAGGTCCTATAAATGATTTTTAATCCCCATAAGTATGAAGATAATCATCATAAAATAAAATCATGGGAAATATATATATCCATCAAATAAATACCTAGTCAATATTTCTTGTGTCTTTCAGAAGTAACATGTTTGACCAAAATCCCTTACCAGATTAGTTATATTTTTAATTGTATGAAATATTTAATAATGAAAAATATATAAAAATTTAATATCATTGACAGGGTCATATTTATGATATAAAATTTCAATGGTTAATTATCTATAGCACAATAATAAAAACAGCGGTGAATATAGAACATGTCTCCTACAAATAAAAGAGAGACTGGAATCCCCTTCTCTAAAGTCTCGAATTCCATCATACAAGTTCCAACCTATTGTATAATAAATATATGTTTATAATAAAACTATTATATAATGAAAAATATATAAATAATAACATACATGATTTAATTATGACTAATTATTTCATCTTTATTTATGATTCCTTATTAAAACCATTATTCAAATAATAACCATTTTTCTCTTATATGTGTTAATTTTTTTGGGCCTCTTACATTGATTAAGGTTGAATAATATCTATAATAATAATAATTATATAATTATGATATTTATTCTTAAATTATTCATTTAATACCAATCAATAATTATGTTTTATGTAAATTTTTTATGTTACGATCACGCATATGTTAGGTCATACGTACACATTAGTAAAGCTTACATTTTTCGATGTTGATAATAGAAAGGATTTAAGAAATATTTTATCATTAAACAATGATAAAAATATAATTAATAAGATTATATATCATTATATATAAATTTAAATATCATCCTTGTTTTCAGGAGATGAAAATAGAGGGTCACATCTATTCATGAAGGCAGTAGTCCACATGTACATTAACGATGTTATCGTCTTTCATTGAGTGAAAGGTTAAGAAATAATATCATATATTATCTATTAAGAATGATAAATATATAATTAATATTATTTTTATTTCATTTATATCACATATAGTATTCATACTAATCATTATAATCTTCCATTAAATCATTAGTAAAATTGAATCAAATCGCTTCATGAGGCGGTGGTCCGCCATACACATAAGTGATTTTATAGTATCTCCTAGAAAATTGAATGTAAAAAAAATATAAATGATACAATGACTATATATTTATAATTAAGATATAAATATCCTATATATACATTATTTCCATTATCAATACCCTACTGCTAGAGGAGGTAATAAAAATCTAATGACAGTGGATCGTTAGAAGGTGGTCCATTGTACACATGAATGATGATTTTGTAACCCATTTTAAGGATGTGGGGAGAGTTATAGTTAATAAAATTGAATTAAAAACCTCATTATGTAGATTAATATCATGTTATTATATATTCATGTTTATTAAAATTTGATGTTGTTGGTGTTAGAAATAGAATAAAAAAACATGTTGATTAACAGTGCCACTAATTCAGGTATCCTCTCTAGGTTTTCACTAACATCCATTGTAGGATAGAATTATGCCAAAAATAAGGAATATGTTAATAGAGGATGGTACTTGGGAATGTATTTTTTTAGGTTTTGGATGATTCAAATAATTTTGATGTTGTGAAAAAGAGTGGATATTGGTTTTCCTTTTAATTGTGAGTTGCGTGGAGGAATTATTATTTTTGGAAAATATAAACATTTTCCAATGTTTATCTCATGTAAAAGTTCTCTAAAATAGAGTGTTAATAAAACTATAATAGATAAGGATAATATATGATAAAATATAGATATTATAATTTTTTTGTAACACCCAAATATTTTTTTATTTTTTTAAAATGAATTTAATTATTTCATTAGTTTCATCACACTAAACACCGAGTTTTTCAAGTGTTACGTGAAACATAGAATTTATGTTGAACTACATGCAACAAAGAGATAATATTTAGTTAAAAAACTATTTTTATCTTGAATTATAGGAAACTCTATGTTTAGAATGAGTTACACACAACACCGAGTTTAGATTGTGTTACGTTTATCGAAGGGTTTGTTCGATAGTGTACATAATATAGAACAATGTGCTTCATCGAACTTTAATATGATATTATACTGAATATGACCATTAAATAATAGTTTTTAAATTGTAATGTATTAATTATTCTAAATCATTTATTAAATATACATATACAATTATTACTAAATATAAATTTTTTAGCAAATAATCAATCAATTTTTGTAAATTAATTATATTCATAAAGAATATATACTCATAGAATGTTTTTTATTGAAAACATAATATATTTAATTTATAAGTAATTTATAATTTTTTTATAAAACTTAACATCATTTTTGAATCATCATATTTTAATTTAATTATTTAAAATTATATATATTTTTCCAAAAATAATTATTTTTCAGTGAACAATGAAAAAAACAATTATTTGTAAGAAATCATTTAATTCAAATAAATTAAGTACTTTAAACTAGAAATTATTTTATAAAGTAAAATAATTATTATTATTTTAATATTTAATCCACTTAGTTACATTTTAATCAATGTTATATTTATATTTTTTTTATAATTCGGTGTTTGGTTTTAAATAACGATTTTTTCTAAAAACTATTTTCATGTGCATAATGTTTGTCCATTGTAATTAATTATATTAATTGTTAATATGGAATTTTATTAACTAAAAATTTTTAGAATATAAATAGATAATTTTTTTTAGATTTAGAAAAATTATTTTAATGAAATATATTAAATATAAAAACATCTTTTTCATTGAAAAAATACACTTCTTGAAAACCCAATTTCACGTCCTCTCTATGGGTTTTCTAATAAATTTTATTTCATCCAATTTTATAAAATATATTTTGAAATGCGGAAATTATTTTTTAAGTAATATTTTCAAAATAATATTTCCTTTATATTTTGATGATTTTTATTGAAAAAATTAATTTTTTTGAATAGTGAAAATAAAAAAAATTAATCGAAAATGACCTTTTTTATGTTATTTATTAATGATAATTATATTTTAAATAGTATTTAATGAAAAATTTGTTATCTTATATGTTTATTAATCTAATTTCTATAATTATAACTAATTATAAATTGATAAATCACATAAAAACATTAAAAAAATTCGAACATTTTCTCTTTTAAAACACGATTTTTCACCACTTTAGTTAGACTAAATTTAAATTTTTCATTTCCACTTATGTGAATTTAATATGGAAAAATGGATTAAATATTTGTAATAAGTATAATTTATAGTATATAATATGTTCAAACAAAAGTTTTATGCAAAAGAAATGTTTAAATTTAATAAATTTCTTACTGCGGATATAGTAAAAATTGATATACATAGGTGATAAACTGAAACGGCACATATCATAAATGACATAAAAATATAAAAAACCATTTTAGGGACTCATTTGGACTATATCCCCTATATTATAAGAATTATTTATTTTTGAGCCTTCAGAATTGAAAAAAGCATGGGTTGAATGCTTTCACTTCAAAAAATCACAATTGTGTCACTCACCTCACTTATAAAAAATCACCCCTTACCCTATTTTCCTCATATTTTAAAACAATTATTTCATCTTGTACATGAAAAAATATCTTTAAAAATTACAGCCTCGATTTTTAGACCCATTTTTTGACATAAATACATCATGTGGAGGCCTTGGATCGATCTTATAGAGGATACTAAAAAAAGAGGCAACGTCCATCCACAAGCTTTTTTGTTATATTTTATCCCTAGAATTCCTTCAATTATCATTATAAAATTATTATTAAAAAATATATTATCTTATATATAATTATATGTTTTCATGGTAATGGCCGGGGGGGATAAAACAATATGCACATCCATCAAATTGGTTAAGAAAACATCATTTTTGTTTACATTGTACTACAACATCATGAAACATTCCCATTAATTTGTCCATTTTCACCACTCAATGATAGATATTATAATTGTTTTGTTATTAATATATTATATTTAAAATATTATTCTGTTTAGGGACTAATAGTATCACTTCTATCTTTATACTCCATTTTTTAGTACACTAATGTCCCTTGTGTGAATGGAGTACTACCAACTGACGAAGCGATCGGATTAATTTATGATTTTCATGGAATATTATAAGGATGAGTTTAATAAAAATAATTGATATATTTTAAATAAATATAATTCTATAATAAATATATTTTATTACAATTTTTGTATTTCAACTCTCCGAGAAAATAGAACCATCATTTGTACGTATGTATGATGTACCGTCTCCATGAATGGTGTATTTTATTTTCCTTCTCCATATTTTTTATATTAATATAAATACATATATACTGTATATATATGTCATTTCTATCATTTTTATCATTATGGTGATTATGGAAAATTTATCAAGGTAATAAGACCTAAAATTAAAAATCAAAATGTATATGAAAATCAAATCGATTATTAATGGAAATATATCTTTAAGTTACAATTGATAAACCAAAAATAATAAAAGGACCTAAGTAAATTGCATATGGTAGGATATAAATATTCATGGTTCCTTAACATTAGTATAATAAACAAAAATATATATATATATATATATATATATTATAGGTTGTTGAACATGTATGATGGAAGTCAAGACTTAAGGTAATATATTTCTTATATCATTTATTTATCAGATATATATGTGAATTCTCCAGTAATTTATTTTATGTTGTTAATATATTGCCACTTTGATGTGTTATATAATTAATCCAATTAATTTAATTGTATATATAGATTTATTTTATATTTTTATTTATGATTGATTAAGATTTAAAATAATCCTAAATCGAAAAGGGAGTTTTACCTCAACATTCATTCTGTGATACTTATGTCATGTTATTTTCCTATCTTATTTTATAAGGTGAATATATGGCCCCATTCTCATGTAATATTTTTAATATATTTATTCCCATGATATTTTATGTTTTATTAAATTATATCATTCTATGGGGCATATTATTTAATGTCACTTTGTTTTGATAGATTTATATTACCATCTCATTGTTTTATTGGATTTTTGATTACCTCTAATGTTGAAATATTATGATATACATCTAAATATTTGTTATGAAATTTATTACCACACATTTAATTATGATATTTTCAAAAAAAACATTAAATCTTCCCACTCATTGGTGTTTAAAATAATCGATAATTGTTTTATGATAATTTGAATTTATTTCTCTCTATGGTGAGATATCTTTTTTTTCAAACATTTTTTTCTAAAAAAATGATTCCAAGATACATTTTTTATTAAACAATGATTTTTAAATGAAAATTTTACCCATTTTTATTTATTTTTTGATTTTTTTCAATGAAATTATTATGTCATTTTGAGAACAATTAATGTTTTTATTTTTTCAAAAATGTGCAGTGGATCTTTTTTTAACATGTATGAAATGATAAAACATCCCTTCATCATTACCAATGAATTCTTCAAAGATTCTATTATATGCTTTTATGGTTATTTTCAGTGATAAATATTTCAAAAAAAAATAGTTTTTAATAAGTGTTTTTCAATGTGGAAATCACATTTTCCAAAATATATTTATTAAATGATTGATTACATTAATTTTTGATCTATGATGACATCTTTTGATGTTACCTAGGAATTAATGGGTATATAATCCAAGGATACCATCATTATTCAAACTATAAATGGATTATTATTATGATTTTATGATGTTGATTAATCAAATTTCTCTTCCATAGTTTATACCATGAAAAAAAATTTATGAAACACACTTCTTTTTCACACAAGTTTCATATATGATGATATAATGAAATTATTATAAAACCATCACTTTTCCATTGGTTATGATATTATGATATGATTATTTAATCCATTTCATTTCATTGGTTATTATATGATACTTTTTACGATATTTTGGAGAAAATTAATATGGTTTTCAATATGATATTGGTGGAATTATATCTACCCAAAATAGTTTGGGTAATAAAGGACAACTCATTAGTAAAAATGTAATGTTTGATCTTGTTTACAAATTAAACATTTTATGTCTAAATCCAATTATATTTTCACTATGTTATGTGAGAACCTTATTACATGTTTAAAATGTTATGTTTGAACTAGATTACATGATAAAAATATTATTCAAGGACTTGTGTTTCAATTTCATAATGTTCTATGTGCACCTAGTTTCAAATTCATAAGATTATATGAGGGCCTTATTTAATTTTTATAACATATTGTGTAAAAAAGATTCTATTAACACATGTTATGATTATGTATCACCTTTATTTACCCTTACCATGAAATGTATCCCACCCATTATTATGATTCATTTCTCTAAGAAATGATTATATGATTCATATATTTTTTCTACACGATGGGTGATAGATATGATGATAATTAAGGGATATAATGTAGCACACGTTTGGGTTATTTTTTATATTTCCATTTTTAAAAATGCACTAAACTATTATGGTTCACATAAACTTCTTTATTTAATGCAATGAATATTCATTAAAATCTATTTAATATTTGTGTACAATAAGAATGGGTCACTCTTTTTGTTATAATAAGAATGGATTAGTTAACATTTGGAAACAATAATTTGGAAACTTCGGTGGGATATGAAGAGAAATTTCAAGCATAAAAATAGGTACACCTCTATGGATAAGTCTATGAATTAGTCAATTTATTGGAAAATTTGATAAATTTTTTTGTAATCTATAAAGAAAGTGGTGTGGAAAAAATTATGTCCATTTTTGGAAACTATAAGTGGATGTTTCTCTATAGTATAGTTACCTAATTGTAATATCATTGAAACGAACCTATTGAGATGGTATTGATCATCACCTGGTGCCTGAAAATGAGCCTTGCTACATACCTTATTTAACACTCATCATGGATATTCACTGGAAATTCACAAACTCATTACGAAAAACAATAATGTATTTAAACTGATGATGAATTTTAATAACCATGGATAATCCTCACGTGTCATAGACTAAAAATAGTGTATGCAAATTTAGTAATCCTCTTAGTGATTTTCAAGTTAAATTGGATTCCCATGACGATCACCTTATCTCACACTATGCGTTTTGGTTTTAGTCATGGGTAGTAGGATGGCGGAAATGGGTATACAATGAATGTGATGGAAAATCTTCTAATGAGTAATGAAATTGGGTGATTTCTAGAGTGGACGATATTATGTTTATTTCAAACTAGTAATCATAGAACATGACTAACTACGTGCACCATAATTAACTCAAAAATCCACCAAATATAGAAGGAAAATGATACTGAGACTTGGCGTATTAGAGACCATAGGGGAAAAATTATTCAATGTTCTATATCTCTAAAATGTTGTAAGTAGAACCAAAGTGAATGTTTTAGTTTATATCGAATATATTATTATTTGGTAAATTGAACAAATTCATGTAATTTAACTATAAAAATAAGTTTTTCTTTTAACACAACTGATGGGAATATTGGTCTAGAGAAAATATTTTCATCATATGTGTTTTTTTTAATTTTGGGATGTATGTGAATAAGGAAAATCAATTAACAAGGGGGAAATATCATAATGGAAATTTGAAATGTTGTAAAGGTAATGTTTTTTCAATTGATTATATGGAGGCAATGAGTAATAATTGAATTTTATGGGATGTTTTGATATAATTTTCTATAAGTATGATTAAATTTATGGAAGATGAATATTAATACAAGATTAATATTTCATATAATAGGAAAGGGTTATTATGGAATAATATGGAGATGCAAAGTAAATGTTTTGAGAAGGATGTGGGATGATTGAAGTTCATATGTTTTGGAATTCAAGAATTATGTTATATGAGTGATCAGATGTTTTAGTATAAATTTCTCACTAAGGATTTTCAAAAATATGTTGAAATAAGTTTGTGACATACAAAAGTGATTTAATGACATGGTGATATTTTGATTAAGGTAATATAACCCTTAATATATTCAATATGTTATGAAAATATAGTTTATATTAAATAAAGAGATATTTAAAATCGATAATGTAAACTAGAATAAATTTATCTCCTTAAAACTGATAATTGATTTTTTGAAAAAGTACTATATTATATCACTGATTTAGTTTACAAAATTTTTTGATGTAAGTAATATATATAATAATTTATGTTTTACATAATAAATGAAGAATAATGGTTTGTTTTAATATGGTTATATCAAAATTTATAATATTAACTTGTTTTAAGAGAACAGTTGATGAAGTAGTTCACATTTTTGGTATGTGATAATTATGAGCTACTTTTTGATATATAAGGGATTAATGTTAAGTTTACATTGAGAAATTTACTGACATTTATTATAAATTTTTTATTTTGTAAGGGTTATAAGGTTAATTGATTATGGAATGGTTTATGTTAAGCATTATATTTATGTTTTATAGAAGAATATATCAAATCACTATATAATTATTTATTCACATTGGATAACTAGTGTTACAATTTTTTGACTATGGATTAATGGAATAAAATATATTTCCATTATGTATATTAATATCCATTAAATGTGAATTTGATTTTATTTGGAGGAATTTTTTTTGATATTCCTTTCATTGTGTAAGAATTGGATTTTTATGTGATTAAAGGACAAGATGATGTTTTTCTTGGTAAATGGAAATGAATCATGTAAGTATATTTTCATATAGTTTTATAAATAACAGAAATATGTTATCTCTTGGAAAAGGTAATTGAAATGAAATATAATCCCAAAACATTTATTTTTGATTTAGAAATGTTCTTTTAAATCATAAGAAATTATTTTTTAGGCAATAAAATTCCATGGATCATTTTATTTCATATGCCCAATTTTCACTCTCACAAAACATCAGTATTTTGTTTTTAATTTCCCCGTTTTATCCATGTAATCACATCCTACCTATGTTAACCTATTTTAATTCCTAGTATATGTTATTGTAGATGAATATCAAAAATCCATTTATATATTTTAGGATGGTATTTTATTAACTCTTTTTATGATCTGTGTTTCTATTAAGGACTTCTAAAATTTCAATCTTTTGTTGGCCTTAATTATTTTTGAAGTTCAAATTCATTTTAATAGGGAAATAATGTTACACTTCATGATTTCTAGATTCTTTTCAATAGATTTTATTAATTTCATTTTATTACTTTCATGTAACATCATGTTTATATTTTATTACATTCAAAACTAAATTTATTTCTCATTACACACAAAACTCTATTTATGTTTTATTACACAAAAAAATGAGATTCATTGATAGAAAACATGACATGCAACACCATGAATCAGTAAACCATGAAATGAAATTATTTTTACATATGAAAACAATTTCTTTGACATTAAATGGTATTGTATGATTATTATTAAAAATGTTTTGAACTATACCTATAAATTTACTTTTCAACTATATTTTATTATTAGACAATCTATTCATTATTAGTAAAGTAATAATATTCATAAAATTATGTATTCATCAAAAATGATGTTTATTGCTATTTTTGGAAGAAATTACTATAATTAATTTATAAATATTTTATAAATCTTTTATAAAATGAACATATTTTTGGAACAATAATATCAAAATGAACTTATAATGAAATTTTTTTATTTTTCAAAAAATATTTATTTTTCTATGAAAATCAGAAAATACCAATTTCTGTAAAAAATTCATTTAATTTAAAAAACTTATTTAATTAAAATGTAAAATTATATTTTAAATAACATAATTATTATTTATTAATATTTAGTCCACTTAATTATTTTTTAATAAAAAATATATTGGAATTTAGTATAATTTTAATTTTGGTTTTAAATGTGTTCTAATCTATTAAAATGTACATAATTTTTCTATATTTTAGATAATTAAAATAATAGAGAAATGAGATTCTTTGAAATGAGAATTATTTATTATATAGAAATATATTTTAATTGATATTCTCAGATTTGTTATTGTTATATATATTGTTAATATAAACTCATATTGTGATTAAAAAATTACATGTCTCACAAGACATCATTCTTCGCCGTGTCGCAATGTTTTTTATTAAATTTAATTTTTTTCATCTATTATAAAATTAATTTTATTAAATAATCTAAAATATTTAAATTAGATATTCAAAATTATATAATATTTAATTTTTTAAATTTGATGGAATGATTAATTTATTAATTAATAGTCAAAAATACTGAATTTTAGTTGAAAAATAAATTTTCATTAATATTATTTATAAAGTTAAATTATAAATAAAATTGTTTTTAAATTAAAATTACATCAATAATTCATATATTAATCCAATTTAACTAAATTTACTAAATTAAATTTGGAAATTTTAAGTAAAACATAATAAACTTTTGAACATTTTGTCTATGAAAACCCACTTTCTCATTGTATCTATTGGATTATTTTTAAACATAAATTTTAAATATAATGGAATGGAATTTGGAAAAAAGGATTAAATATTATGAATCAGAAAATTGTATATTATATAATATGGTGATATAAATTTCTGAGAAATATGAACAATAAAAATTGTAAAAATTATTTTCCACGGTAAAGGTAAAAATTGACTTGTCATAGGGTCAAATATAAAAGGTATTTGTAAAAATTGACTCAAAACATAAGTGAAACAAATTTTATGGAATTATTATTAAATTATACTATATATTATTAAGAATAATTAATTTTTGATCCTGGTAGCAGGAAATAAAAGAGGTTGATTTTTTTTTCAAAAATGTACAATTATGCCACTCACAAGACTTATTTATGACCACCACTTAACCTATATTCTTCATAATGTAAAACCATTTATGAAGGAAAATAAATGAATAAATTTCTTCACAAATTCCCTCCTACAATCATGTATGCCTTATTTTTGGGTGAAATCTATCATAGGAAGTGTATTGGTGTAAACCTTAGAAGGACACCTGAAAAAGATGAATCATTTATCAACAAGATTTTTTGTTTCATTTCTTCAACCACGATAATCAATTATAAATATTCCATTATAATATAATAAAATTAATATCTTCCTTATTATAATATGTTTTTTTGTTATAGTAATAACCAACAGACATATCTAGTTCTATCAAATTGGTTATCCAATCATCGTTTTTGTGTACGGAAGAGGAAAACCTTGGGAACTAATGTTAATTTCTATTCCATGCCCACATATAAAGGAGGTACATATTTTTATATTTTTTATTTATATTTTACTATTTTAAAATTATTATTATTCTAGATTCGTAATATCACATATTACCTCATACTTTCTTTTTGTTGGAATACAATAATGTCCCTCATGTGTAGGACAGACTACTGCCTCACGAAGTGATGTAATTCGTTAATTTTTTCCACTTAATATAATAAATATTTGATTAACGAAAATATTGTATATATATATATATAAGATATAAAAAATATTTTTGAATTATAATATTTGATTTAATTTTATTTCATTCAATAATTTGAAAAAATCGACACAATGTTGACGTGTATATTCGACCAACAATATCCCTGAACGATGTAATTCATTTTCAATTTCCATATCGTATAAAATATTTTAAGTAAATATATATTTAATATATTATATATATAGTATATAAAATTTTGGATAGGATATATCCTATTATTAATGTATGTGGACTAAATATATAAAATACAATCATATACGAAAAAAGTGGTAACTACATGAAACATGACATTGACAAAGAATTATTAATAAATGGGTAATAAAATGTTATGTGTAAATAGTAGATGGTATGATATATATATATATATATATGCTGGATTCAATAGTTTATTTATAATAATAATATATTTATTTTACAGTAGTTGTTATCTTTCATGATGTAATTGAATACTTAAGTTAAGAGATCTCTAGTATCAATTTTATTCTTGGGAAACTTATACAAATTCCCCACTCATTGCATGATTTTTGTCTACATACTGCCTCATTATCATGTTATATCATGAATAAAATTATATTAATGATATTTAATATTTTATATGATGATATTCTATATTATATATAATGTTCTAGAAGTTTACTAAACTGATGTGGGAATTTGTTTTCTCTATTTTTCTTATTTGAGATTTATTTCATAATATTTGCATATATTATTTTATGTGTTTCATATATATACACATTGAAATATAATATCATGAATTAATTTTTCTTATTATAATTTAAGAATAATTTAATTTTATCCATTCATGGGTATTAAAATTTCATGTCACCAAATAGTATGAGTTTTATGTTACTATCTCATCGTTTATCAAGATTTATCATGAATAAGTATCCTATGTTGAGATAATATAAACTGCATATAGATAATTATCATGAAAATTCTATCATTTGATATCAATTATATTTTAAATTAGCAATAATATTTTTACACTCTTTGGTTCTTATAAAAATTTAGAAATTGTGGTTAAAATAATCTTACATTATTTCTCACTTTGGTCAGAAATCTGTTTTTCACCAAAACCATTTTCTAGAATTATCATTACATTATTTATTCTCCTACAGTTTTTAAATGAATTTTATCCCATTTTTACTTTTAAAATAATACCTTGAATTTATTCATCATGTGGTTTTCCAAATAATTCCTCCTTTCATTTTACCAAAAACGTGAATTATATTTTTGGTTTAACATTAATGCTATGAAAAACAACATACCAAATTCTTGAAAAATAATTTATTAAAATATATAATTATATTTTATTAGGATTCATTTCAAAAATAAATAATTTCATAATTTTTTATGTTTTAAAAGATGTATTCCTAATTTAAAATGTTTTATTCCTCATGAAATGTTTCAATTGATTGATCAAAATCATTTTCTATCTTTGACGTCAACCATTGATGTTACATATTCCATACATGGGATATTATCCAATTATACCATTATAATCCTTTATTTTAAGGGTTTATTTTCATGAATTAATGATGTTTATGAAACCCATTTTCCCTCTATGGTTTATACCATAATATAATTATTATGAATACTTCTACTTTTCCAATAGGATATTATATAATAAATTGAATAAATGATTATTAAATATATATCATTTTAATAGGTTATTATATGATGAAATGTTTATTAAAACACTTACATTTCATGATTTATGATGAAATTAATGTCTTATTATCCTATTTCACCCAAAAATATGTATTTCATTAAGAGATGGTTGGGACATATATCACCCAACAATACATTTGGTAATGATGGATAATTCAGGATTAAATGTTCATAATGTTATGTGTGAACCTAAATGAATGTTAAAAATGTTATTCATGAACCTCATTACATGTACATAGTGTTATGTGTGAACCAATTTAAATGTTCACATTGTTTTGAAGGAACCTGATCACATGTTCGTAGAATTATTCATGAACCAGCCTTTCATAACCATAATGTTATTCATGGACTTGGTTTCACTTATATACGTTTATAAAAAGGCCTAATTTCATTTACTTAAATTAATGAGTGAATATATTTCTATTTAAACATGTTCATAATGTTATGAGAGGATGTGAATTTTATAAATTTATTTCATATGCCAATATTTTTCACTAATGGCTTAGGTTATTTGATTTCCTTATGATAAATTCTATCAACTTATAATCTTTATTCCATGAATTAATATTGTGATTGTTAAAATATATGCTACGGTTTTAAAATTATATTCACATTTTCTCTTCCCTCATTCTCATTTAATGCACCTTTATGACCCTATCTGACCATTACTGAGCATCTGACATCACACTTTATTTTAAATACATTCTATAAGTTATGAATATATGTTTTATGTGTTATTTTTTCCATAATGGTTCTAGATATGAAGATATTGGTAGGAGATAATGTTATTCACCTATAAACAAAGTGTTTTTTTCTAAGACTTGGATGACACTAAACCATTACATCCCTCCACTGTGTGTTTGTTTAATGTTACAAATATTTGTCTCAACTAATATAATATCAATGTGTGTAATCTTTTATTGATATATTTTTTTCTTTTAATCCCATATCCATTTCATCTGACCCCTTTGGTAAAACTCTTTTTAAAAAAAATATGGTAATTATATTTATCAAATTTTAATATTAATTTTAGTTAATTTTGTTTACATTAATAAATTATATAATGTATATTTATTATTAATATTTAAATAAAATTATAATCAATTAATTGAATTAGATTTTAAATAAATATATCTTAGAGTGAATGTGAATGCATGTTTTAAAGGGAAAGTGATCAATATATTACACGGTTTGTGTATCAAAATCAATGATTTAAATTACTAAAATGACAAAAATTACATTAATTGATTTATAATTAAACTAATTTTTATTTAAAATTTATTAAAATTTAATTTTACATGGTATAATATTTAAATGAAAGGACATTTTACGATTATAATTATGTATTTCTCCTTATTCATTAAAAAATTAATCATTTCATTAAATAATACACAATTAAAAATAAAATAAATTACAATTGATAATTATATATATATTTATACATATTATTTTATTAAATACCATTTAAAAAATATAACTATTTTATTTTATTTTTTCCCAAAAAAAGAAATATAATGATTTTTTAGAAAATATTTTTTCTAAATAATATAAAGACGTTATTAATAAAATAAGAAAAAAATTTCAATTTTGATTCATTATATTATATAAATATAAAAAATGTTTAAAAAATATTTATTACTATTCATATATATATTTATTTATATATTTAATGTCTAGCATATAACTGTTATTTTTCAATAATAGTTATATTATATCATGGATTTGGTAAAACATAGTGTCATGTATCAAATATGAAAATCACATCGTTCTCTGCAACACAATCATTACATAGTGTTTAATTTAATTCATTATTATAATGACATATAATTAATTCATAAATAATCAGGGTGTTAAAGGATCTTCATTATCCCCTGGGGATTCATCGGGTTGTATACAATAGTGAACCGCAAATGGCTTACTAGAAGGTTGTATGAGATGTGTTGATTGTCTATATGCCACTAAATCAGAATTAATCAACAATCAAATTTCAACTGAACTATCCCTTTTTGGAAAATATTTTATAGATCTTATCCCAAAAGTCATTAAATGTAATATAGTTCAACTAAGGAATGTTTTTAAGATGTTATACAAAATGAGAACTTTATCCTTATAATATAAAATAGATTTGAGTCTCTTGGAGGTGCTTTCATGGAACATAAAGATAATGTGTCTTGTGAATCACTAAATTAATAAATGAATTAGAAACCATTTAAGGTTTTTCAAGTTATACAATTAGAATTGTAATAATAAAATCAACGGATCCTGGAAAGTAACGTTGTATCTTAGGAGGACCTACAAAGAGAAGTGGATTTACAAAAGGTCTTCAATGATAGTGATGTTTATAACCAAAATAGAAAAATATATTTCATATGTTTTAAAAAAATCTAATATGTTAGGATGTGGTCTTTAGTGTTTCATAATAATCCAATGAAAAAAATTTGAAAATTTTTTTCCTCTCTAACCAAACTAATGTGAACAAAACTGAGAGGGATGATAAAGGTCAAAAGAGAGATGAGTAATTATATAGTGATGGGAATATATTTAATTTCATAAAAAAACATCTTTTTAACTCAATAAACAGTATTGAACATTTTTTAATTTATATATATGTTATAGAGTATATAGAATTTTATGTTGAACCTAACTCATCATATGTACACAATATCATGATTTTCTTAAAACATAATTTTTTCATAAATGATAAAATGAAATAGATTGATTATGTGGATCTAATTTTACAGTAGGGTTTCAATAAATATATTATTAACATCGAATATTATATCTTGTCATGGTATAATATGGTTATACTGTTCAAGGAATTAATTTAAAATGAATTAGAATTGATTAAAATACCTAATCATTGGAAACATCAATAGATTCACACATTAAAGATTTTATAGTTTTATTATAATGGTTTAGATATTCAAATTAAATTTTAATATCATGATTGTTATGGTTACCAATGAACCATCAAAAATTGTTTCTAGAATGTGAATTCAAATATAATTTCAATGAAGTGATAATTGATTCTCACTACATGGTAGGAAACATTGGATTTTTCAATAGAGATATGATATTAATTTAATATGTAATGAAACGAATTTAACATCCCATGTTAGTGGATGATAATATCTATGGATATTTTATTGAAATAGATGTATCTTATTAAATACATATCCATTATAAGTTATTTAAGAGTTCATTTCATTTATTAAAATAATGATAAATTAATAATAGAGGTTGACCACCACATTATGTCGCCTCCTCAATGAGATAACATGAAAATGGGATTATATTACACCATCAAAATTTGTACAAGGTTTCTTTCATTGTTATATTAACTTATTTATCTATGGATTCCATAAAATTATCTTATATGATAATATTGGACTTCAGTAATATTCATTTATGCCAGCTGAGAAATATAGTTATAGTGTCATAGTTCATTGGTATCCAAAATATTAGTCTATTTCATTTCAATTTTAATATTATGAATTAATATTATTTTCACACTTGTGGTTTAATAATTATCTAGGTATTGTTAATTTCATAATTTAAATTATTAGATATAATTTATTTTGTCCTATAGTAGAGTTTAATAAAAAAAATATTTTCAACCCCAAAATATAATATTTAATGATTTCTTCTTTATTTTAAACAAGATAATAAATAAATATTTTTATTGTTCAGTATTTTATTTAATTGATTATTAAAAATATATATTTATATACATGAATAATAAAATAAAATAATATTTTCATATTATAGAATGTAATATTTAGTTTTACATTATGCATACTATATCAGGATATTTATTTTTTAAATTAAAAATTATTATTATAGGTCTTGCAAATATTGTGGATGAATGACAGGCTACGATAAGATCCTAATGGGAATGATATTTTATTTTTTGAGTTGTATTTATTTTAATATAATGTAATAATGTTATGATAATTATTATTTGATGTGGGATTCATATTAGATGAATAATTAGATCATGGAACATCGTAATAATACTAATTTTTTATCTATAAATTTATAATTTGAAATATATAATTATCATTGTATATTAATAATTTTTTTTCATAAAGAATTATTATAAATATATATAGGTTTGATCACATTAATTCAATCAATAAATCATAGGTAAATCCTTATCCTTCAGAAAATAAAAGCGGATTATAGAATTCATTCAAGGAAAAACAAATTACCTATCATTATCCCTAGGTAATGATGAAATGTTCTTGTTTCTTAAATGATTCTACTCAAAATACCAATAATGATGTTTTGTGTTTTTTGGATGATTTTGGGCTACCACTAAAATATTTATAGTTTATATTCTTCCCTATATCATTGATTTGAGAATATTTTTTATCAAATAAATTGTTTAACAATATTAATTTTAAAATCACAGTAATTTTTTTTAAAATTATTTATAAATTATTTGGTTAATAAAAAATATCTATAAAGAATCATGGGATTTGTTCTTTTGTTCATTCAAAATTATTAATAGAAAACAATGGAACACATTATTTACCATGGTCCTACCCAATTAAAATGCACCCCTTCAACCTTTTCACTTAAAAGAGATGTTTCATATTGAAATATGTTATTAATTTTTATCACCCAAAATGATATATCATATCTAACCAATTTCTTATACCAACACAGATCACCAAAATAGTAAGAACATAAGCCAGTACAGACATGGGAAAATGGATGTTCATGATCCATAGAGGCTAGAAATAACCATATTGGAAATAATAACTTATTTTTGGAATTATTTTTTCACTAGAGAATGTATGATATGGTAACCCATATAAAGAAAATTTTAGTATGAAAGTACATGTCAATAAATGAAATGAAACATGATTAAGGATAATAAAAGTATAGAAACCACAATAAATTGAAAATTACAGGTATAATAGAAACCCATCCCCATATATGGTTCATCACCACTCGAATTAGTTTCCCCAAAAGTGATCAAACCAACCACTACCCTATGTAATCATTCTATTACCCAAATCAGATGAATCATCATCTATATACATTAAAATATGTGTATCTTGTGTGATAAAAAAACTATAGGATCCCACATACTGCTCAATATTATATATGTATTTATAAAAAATCTAAATATCCATTTTATAAAATAAAACAAGGGGTGATATAAGTGATTAAAAATTTAACCAATAGAAATATAACTTCCAATTAACAAAATTTAATTCAGAATTTCTTATAATACTAATTTCAATGAACATTAAAAAAATCCATTTTTAATTTTCAAACAATACATAATACTAACACATCCAATCAAATAAAAATGAAAATTAACCCATGGATAAAAAAAATTTCAAGCATGAATCCTCATCTCGTGTGAATAAAAAGGATTAGTATTAACTAGAAAAGTCACTCATATGATGCCCAAAGGAGGATTCAAACACCCTAATGTGTAAAACCACATGGGATGTCATGTAAACCTATCAATGGAAGGATTGATTAGGGATGAGAGAACATCTAAATGTGTGATCCTCTAAAACATGTTTTGTAACAACATTCACTACAAAAACCCACTCATCCAATATACCCTAGGATCCAATGTTCCAAAAAATATTTATCAATTGAAAAGGTATAATCAAATTTCAATCAACAAAACCAAATATAATTTTCAAACAAAAACTATTATCTGAAATATTAATTTTGGAAATGAACCAAAGGTTATTTTTTATCAAATACAATAAGGAAATAATTTTATATCAAAAAAAACACCATATAATAATTTTAATAAATAAAATATCATTACATTAACAATTTTTAATTCATCATTACAAATGAATGATCATTTGTAGTTCATATGTAATAGACTATAAATGATACCACACACATCATACTAATAGTATTCTCATAATTATTTGGGGTCTACAAACAAAAGGATATTTGGGCTCTAGGAATAACTATTATATACTATTACATTATTCCCTTAACATGGAATTTTGATTCAATGATCCCATAGAAATGAGTGATGAAAAAGTGACCAATTTCTACAACGATCTCAAATATTCATATAAAGATAAATGTGGTTCCAAATAATTTCACCCAAATCATTGACTGATGATAATGAATCATAATTAAATCAGCTAAATAATATATATCTTTTTATATACCTTTATCTATTATTAATCTCAATATATGATGAGTGATCTAGTACCCATAAGTTCAATAAAAATAAATTATGAAATAAATTTGAGAAAACTATATCTGACATCAAATGATCTGTTAAAATTCATCCCTATGGGGAATAGAATCTCACAAATCTATAACATCATTTTATTATGTCATGATCTAAATTTATCAGAAAATATTAAGTCACGTAATGGATCATTCAAGTCATAACCCAAAAATTCATATTAATTAATTGGAATCGCTTATTTTCTCAATATTGTTTGAGCAGAAATTTTCCAAATGTGATTCCATTATATTATATAAGAGGATGCACATGGTTTGGATATGTCATTGTATACATCTCACACTAAGTGTGTAAAATTCACCAATCCCATGCAATAAATTTTTTGGAGTAAGATGCGTGATTTTTAATAATTGTTCACCCTCCACTATAACTACAAAACAAGTTACAATATTTCCTAGTATATGCTACACGTTTTTTGTAAACCATATAATCAATCACGCACCCACAGGAATATATATATACATATACATGACAAAATTACCTTAAATGAGTGAGTATAGTCACAAGAAAACAAATGGTAAATATAAAATTATATAATTACAAGAAAATAATGTCGGAATGTGAAAATATTTCCAAAAATATAACTTTTTTACCCATAAATTCAATTTATATCAATATGATTCAATAAAAATAGTTGGTTGTTTCTACATCAACAATGATTCTGTCTCTAAAGACTTATTAAAGTTTACATTTAACATCTATCACACATCGACTGGAAAATATTGTATCCAAATATGACATCCTATAAAAAGTCTACAACATTCACTTTTACCTTATTCATAGACACAACTAGTTATTGAGTAAACTATTTCCAATTTATGATATGATAAAGGAAATTGTGATATATCTTATGGTATGATATATATAATACATCTTCATTATTAGTAAACATAGATGATCTGACCATAGAATATACCACATTCCTAATACACTCAATGATCTTTAAATGGTTGAACATATTTTAGAGCCATCATACCATTACTCATATGCTGATAATTACCCAATTGGGGTGATATAGTAATGAAATATAGTCACTAACTAAGATATATGATGGATGGAACCAATATAATCTGTCAGATATATTTCAAATCAGAGCACCACAATTAACCAAAGATTAAATAATTCTACACAAATAGATACAAGAGAATATTATGTCCCATTAAATAAGATATGAATCCTCGGACAAAAAAATAAGATTTTTATAAGTTAAACCATATAGAAATTAACCAGGGCCAATTATAATAGATGGATTCAAACTATATCCATACTAAAACTAAATTAATTCTAGTAGGTTATCCAAAGTTCCTCCAAAATCATGGAAATAAGTAAAAATTATATCCTCTATGATCTATAGATAACACCCTCACAGTCCATCTATTTTAGGATGGTATGTTGTATTCAACCCATCCTAAGTCCCCAAGTGTATCATTTCCCTCATTTATAATAGTTTACACCTTCTCAATTTACGTTACAAAACATTGAGTCATCTCTCTTGGCCCAATCCTACACAATTAACATCCAAAATACCCTATTAATGAATTATTTTTGGGTTTAACATTGGATAACCATTCTAAATTTTTATAATAATGTATTTAAATGAGGCCTATCTTGTAAGAGTTATTTATCTTACGGGGAATCTATCAACTTCATTCAAACCTTACTTATTATAAATATAAAATATTCATCAAAAAGTATTATATTTACAATCGTATATGTAATTATATGTGATTTTTATTATGTAACAACTAATAACCACCCACAATTATGTCAAATGCATAGTTACTGTATTCCACAAGAGTTCATGTGGACTATTGTCTCCAAATACTGATACAATTCATTTTCCATCACAGTATTTCATGTATAGTTATTATGATGTGTATAAATAATAAATATGATATATATGAAATAAAAATTATTTTTTGAATATAACATTATATATACCTTATTAAACTCAAATCATATGGATAACGTCAATTTTTCTCATGCATATGTTTGGAATAATTCCTCCATGGAGGGATGTGGTCCATTTTTTATTTATGGTTTACATGGACTGAACTAATGAAAAATTTCATAAATAAATTTTAAATAAATTATATATTAATGAATCATCAAATCGGTTTTATTATTTACCATTCGTCCATTCTATATTCTGAAAGTCAAAATATAGTTCATTTGTACGTATGACAATCTTTCACCAAGAATGGTGTAATTTATTTTTCTATTGAAAAAATTTATGGATTACTATTTCTATATATGTAATGAACTAAAATGATATTTATATCATTGTTATCATTTTTTAGATCATTGACACTTGTTCCATGTATAATGAAGAAAACCATCTAAATTAAATACTCATAAAAACAAAATTTTGAAGAACGTGAAATGATGTATTTAATATGGATTTTTTAATAAATGGGAGTTGATGTTTAATAAGTGGATCATATATGATATTATATTTTTTAAAATAATTTATGTATTGATGTGTACATAATATAATTCTATTATGAAGGAGTATAATGTGTATTCATATAATGTGGAACATGATATAATGGTTTCTTTTCTCACTTTTATTTCATTTAGACTTATGTCATATTGAACACTTATTTCCTTTGTGTGGTGTATATACTATCCAAGAATTTATATTATGGTGAAATCATGAATATTTTTGGGGTTTATGAATCCATTAATTTTTATCTCATTCATGAGGTTTTATTATGATGACAAACAATGTAGAAATGTAATTATAATTCAATCTCATTGATTATGATTATGTTTATGATGATATAATTTTATGAATGATATCTCATGAATCATATTAATACTCTATTAAATAATGTAGATATGATGGATTCCTTTCATTTTCATATCATTAAGTATTTAAGATTCAAAAATATTTTTTTAAAATAAATCCAGATTTTTTACTCTCTTCGGTCATAAATGCTTTTTGACATTAAATTCTTATATTCTAAAAAAATTCAATAGTTTTTTAATAATATCAAATTATTTTTAAAATAAACTTTTATCCATTATTTTTTCTACATGTTTGTATAAATGTAATATTTTTTTGTCATTTTCCGAATGAGATACATAGGGATTCTATAAAAAACGAGACTATAATCATTATTTTAACATACAAGGCATGATAAAATTTCATGTAGTCTGGACAATTAAATTATTTGAGGATTCCATTATATTTTTTCAAGGAAAATTTTAATGAAAATTGCATCAATAACATTTTCAACATTTATATATATTAATTAATTAATTTCTAAGTGAAAATGTTATATTTATTAATAAATATTCATGTTGATATATTTAAAGGAATTTTTATATATGACGATATTATCTGGTGTTACATATGACTTCCCTAAGATATGATCCAATGTGACCATCCTTATTATTTATTAGGTTAGTTTATGATTATAATTTTGAGTTAATTATTTAATCTATTTTCATTCAATGGGTTATGATATATGATGAATGATTAGTGATCTTGTTGATGAAATATGAATATATTGTGATTTTGTGACCGTTGGGTCGAAATTTATATAGACCAAAAATTCATTTTGTAAATATGGATAAGTGATTGCCAAAATAAGATTTCTGTGAAATTTGTTTCAATTTCATAGTATATCTATTTGGACCTAATATTAATTTCTTAGAAATTATTCATATACCAAGTTTAATGTCCATATGTTTAAGTGAGGACATGGTTTCATGTCATTAACATAATATGTTAACAAATATATCTTTATACATTTTGGAAATATTATGATCATACCAATATGTGACATTCATATGTATATGTTCTATTTTCATGGATCAATACTCAGTATTAATGATTCCTCAATCTTAAGAGTATTGTATTTTATTCTGATAGTGTCTTATTACATGACCCATGTTCAGTATCTTGGGGAGATTGTGTATGAAATTAGAAATTAATTATAATGATATCATTACATTATTCTTTTCTAATAGTCATGTATGAGCATCGAATGATATGTCACGTCCCATCCAAGTGGGGCCCGATCCTCAACTCCCCAAGCCCGCCTCCAATAGGCCAGGGGCTGGTGACTAGCACCGATTAGGCATGCTACTAACATGGGAGGCATTGCCTATAAACCTGTAAACACACACACACATCTCCAAGCCCACAAAGTTGAAAAGTAAAAACTACCAAAGATTCAAAAAGCATGCATACACTAAAAACCCAACCAACAGAGTATGACAGGGAAGTAAAGTATAGTGAAGTAAAAACCTGGGCCAAAATTACAATCCCACCAAACGAATGTCTGCAACAAGTCCAACCTGTAGAGAAAATGTACTGGGACTGCAACCTGTCGCCAAAGGAACACACCTCGTCCTGTCTAATCTCACTGAGCACCGTCCGGTCCTGGTCCGCCTAGAATCTTCTCAAGGCTCCCTCATCTGCACAAGACAAGACATGTGCGGGAAAGCCCGTGCAGGGGTGAGTATAACAATACCCAGTAGGACACCCTGAAAACCAAAAAGGAAAATACAACGAAGAAAGGTAAAGTCAGCTCTACACAGTATATGTCTACAAAACATATAACAAGAATATTTAGATATACTCACTACAAAAACAACCTTCATGATACCGCCACTAGGATCCAGCTCGACGATTCCACTAAGCATACCATCGGGAGAACACACTCGTAGGTCTAAAGAGAGAGACACGAAGTACTCGTTCCGGGAGAACACACTCCACATGTACCTTGGTAACATGATGCTCAGGTGAGGATCACAACCAAGTCATAGGGTGATTCCAACAACTCATTTTGAGCTAATCCGCTAGGCAGAGGATCGGCGCCCGGGTAAGGTAGGTCATGTCGATACCAAGAACTCTACCTAGGGTTCCAGGAATGAATATAGGATCTAGTTCTAAGTCTCACAGAGGGGATTCCAACAACTCTATTCTGGGAGTTCTGTTGAAGGGATCATACTCCTGTGTAAAGGAAACGATACCAGAACCATCAGGGAAAAAGACCAAGGGTACGAACCCTAAGAAGGCTAGTCCAAGTCACAGAAGACAAGTGGCTCAAGTCATGAAGAAAAGTTACACGGCGTGTAGTATGGTTACACGTTGTGTCCCTTGACCCCGGGTACTACCCGTGTAAACGGCCAGTGTCCTTCATTCAAGTCGTGCAAAACCAAACTACACGGTGTGTAGTAAAGTACACATTGTATTCCTTGACACCAGGTACTACCCGTGTAAATGACCCATGTTCCTCGACTTGTCGGATAGAAAGAAACTACACAGAGTGTAAAAGAAAATCACACGTTGTGTTCGAGATCCTGGGCTCGCTCCGTGTACGCTGGCCATATGCCTGTACACGGTCTCTGCCCGAGTCTGTGTCGCATGCCCGTGTGCCAGTACACGGGGTATCCCGTGTATCTGGCCGGGTCTGGCTGGGGAGGGGTATACACAGCGTGTCCCTGACCGTGTACCCTTCCTGTAACCGTGTATTCTCGGAGTACATGCTGGGTAACCCTACCGATGAACACACATCGTGTAGCCCATAATACACAGTGTGTAATCGGGATTTTTTCAGAAACACCGTCTTCTTCCTCGTGCTTCGCCCAATCCTCCAGATCTTCGTTTTCTCGTCCGTTCATCCTGATACTCCAGGGTTTGGTTCGCCTTATCATACGAACACCGAAACAGGTGTTTTAGATCTTCCAATCGGATCATAAACCTCAAACGATCCGTCCGAAGAAAAACACCCAAAAAAAACGAATCTCCCAAGCCGCTCTGAATCACTTTCTGAAACCATCGTCACACCTATGTGGCATTGCTTTCGGGTTGGATCTTGAATCTTGGATCGATGTACTAACAAACGAATGCCCAACGATCGATTTCCTCCAAGAACGCGTAGAACGCAATGAAGAACACGAGGGAGAAAAGAAACAAGAAATAAACAAGGGGGGTGGACCTCGATCGTTGTTCGTGACGATCTGGGTTCATCGTCGTTAGATCAAAACCACAAAAATCAATGAATTATAAATATCAAGTATTTGATTTCCCGATAAAAACCCAAATAGCACCCTCCTGCAAAACGATCGATCCACAGGCTAATATGTTCGTGGATTAGTCCTCCTTCGTCGTAGAAATCAAAAACGGGGGAAGGAGAAATCAATAACAATTATTCAACCTGGATTTACTGTGTTTGTTGGCGAAGATTCGCTCACCGCGTCGTCGTCGTCGCGTTGGGAGGTTTTCTCCAGAGCCTCTAGAGCCGCCAAGGGTTTCAGGGATTGAGGTTTGCAACCCTGGACCCCCTGCGTAGGACTTTATTTAAAGAGAACAAAAGATAAAATATTTAAAATATCTCGCCGCAGAAAAAAAGATTTAAATAAAATATTTTAATTAAATATTTTATTACTATTGCGTCCAAAAACCCGATTTCACCACCGACGTGTGCCAGCCAATGTTAGGCCTCGCCTTAGGTGAAATCGATGTTCTGAACGCAACAGTGCCCTCAGATTTCTAATATGGGCACCCATTCGGGAGTTATTCCACTTTTTCAGGAAAACCACACGTGCATTTAATTTAATCATTAAATTAAATTCAAACATTTGTTCTGAGCTCTCTGGGCCTCAGAACTGCACGCCGTCTTAGAGCCTGGTCTTGAATTAATTCCTATATAATATTAAAATAATACATGGAAAAATCCGGGACATTACATCACTCCCACCTTAGGGATTTTACGTCCCCAAAAAGCCAAAACAAGGGCCACTCAAAAAGATGTGGGTACTGCACACGAATGTGAGCCTCCCGCTCCAACGTGCTCTCCTGGAGATCCCCGTGCTGCCACCGGACACGCACCAAGGGAATAGCTCATCCACGAAGGATCTTCTCCTGCTGATCCTCGATCTCCACTAGGTACTCAGCAAAGGTCACTCCATCGTCGATGTCCAGCTCGCCCCAGTCGATGACGTGCGATGGATCATGCACGTACCTCCGTAGCTGCGACACATGGAAGACATTGTGTACCTGGTCCATCTGAGGAGGTAGAGCCAAGCGATATGCCACCTTTCCAACTCTACTCAGAATCTTAAAAGGACCAATGAACCTTGGAGTTAGCTTGCCGCCTCGGCCAAATCTCCGCAATCCCCATCGAGGTGAGACCCGAAGGAACGCATGGTCTCCTTCCTCGAACTCCAAGGTCCTCTGTCTCTGGTTGGTATAAGACTTCTGCAAACTCTTTGCAGTCTTCATCTGCTCTTGGATGACCTACACCTTCTCTGTAGTAGCTATCACCATCTCTAGGCCCATGAGTGCTGACTCTCTCGGGTCAGTCCAGCAAAGTGGCGACCGGCAAGGTCGCCCGTATAGAGCCTCGAATGGTGTTGCACCAATAGTGGAATGATAACTGTTGTTATAAAAAAATTCCACTAGTGGTAGGTGATCCTCCCAGATACGACCCAAGTCAAGTATTCAAGCTCGTAGCATATCCTCCAGGACCTGGATGGTCCGCTCTTTCTGACCATCAGTCTGGGGATGAAACATTGTGCTCAAGCATAACTGAGTCCCAAAAGCTTCCTGCAATCCCTTCCACAACTAGGATTCGAAACGGGCATCACGATCTAAGACGATCGTGGATGGTACTCCATGATGTTGAACTATCTCCTGCAAGTAGAGGCGTCCCAATCTCTCTACTGAACTCTTCTCCCGTATGGGTAGGAAGTGGGCTGACATGGTGAGTCGATCAATGATCACCCAGATGGCATCGTGTCCCCTGGACGTACGTGGTAAACCCGTCACGAAGTCCATGGATATTCCGTCCCACTTCCACTATGGAACCTCAAGGGGCTGAGCCAAACCTGTTGGAACATGGTGCTCAGCCTTTACTTGCTGACTAGTATGGCACCGAGAAACAAACTCGGCCACACTCTTCTTCATTCATGGCCACCAAAACTGACGTCGGAGGTCCTGGTACATCCTTTCCATGCCTGGATGCACCGCCAAAGGGGTTGTATGGAACTCCCCCAGAACCTCCTCCCGCAACGTCACTGGTACTACTGTGCACCCTCTGAAAATGACAACGTTCTCTCCACCTTCTGAATATCCATCAGCAGCATCACCTGTGGAAATCTGAGCACGTAGAGTCTCACATCTAGCATCCTCACATTGTGCTTCCCTGACTCGCTGTAAGAGTGGAGGGATAATAACCATCGACTGAAGGTAATATCCCTCATCTCCATCCATGAAGGACAACTACAAAGAGGCCAAATGCCTTATCGCCTCATCCAGCAACTGAGAACTAGATTTCCTACTGAGAGCATCTGCCACCACATTCCCCTTCCTAGGAGTATAAACGATCACAAAGTCGTAGTCCTGGAGGAACTCAAGCCATCTCCTCTATCTCAAATTCAGATCCTTCTGAGAAAAGATATATCTGAGACTCTTGTGATCATAGTAGACGGTAAACCTCTCGCCCATCAGGTAGTGTTGCCACATCTTCAATGCGAAAACTATCGCTTCCAACTCATGATCATGGGTTGTGTAGTTCTTCTCATGTGGTCTTAACTGAAGCGAGCCATAGGCAATCACCGCTTTCCTCTGCATCAGGACACAACCAAGCCCGGTTCCTGATGCGTCACAGAACACTACGTACTCGACACCCTCCTCCGGTAATCTCAAGATCGGGGCGCTCATCAGACTATGTCTCAACTATTGGAAAGCCTGCTGGCATCTCTCGGTCCACAAAAAAGGTTGTCCCTTTCGGGTCAAAGCTGTCATGGGTGTTGCAATTCTGGATAAATCATGGATGAATCTCTGATAGTATCCTACCATCCCAAGGAAACTCTGCACCTCTGTTATGCTCCGGGGTGGCTCCCATGCTAGCACTGCCTCCACCTTTACTGGGTCCACTGCTACACCATCCACTGAGATAACGTGCCCCAAAAAGTGGACCTCCTGTAACTAGAACTGACACTTCAAGAGTTTCCCATACAACTGGTGCTCTCGAAGTGTGTCCAGAACCATCCTTAGGTGTCTCGCATGCTCCTCCTCGAATGCAGAGTACAAAAGGATATCAATTGATGAAGACCACTACAAAACGGTCTAGATTGGGTTGCGAGATCTGGTTCATGAGTCCCATGAACACTGCCGGAGTGTTCATCATGCCGAAGGGCATCACCAATTACTCATATTGACCGTAGTGACATCTGAAAGCTGTCTTTGGTATATCCTCCTCCCGTACTCGCAACTGGTGATAGCCTGATCACAGATCAACCATAGAGAACCATCATGCCCCTATCAACTGGTCGAAGAGGTCATCAATCCTCGGTATTGGATACCGGTTCTTCACGGTCACCTGATTTAAGTGCCAGTAATCCACACACAGCCTCAAGCTCCCATCCGCCTTCTTGGAAAACAGCACTGGGGCTGTCCAGGGTGAAAAGCTGGGTCTCACAAAGCCCTTCTTCTGTAAGTCATCCAACAGCATCCTCAGCTCACGAAGCTCTATAGGATCCATCTAATAAGATGATGCTGATATCGGGGTCGTCCTGGGTTTCTACTCAATGCATAAATTTATCTCTCGAAAGAAAGGTAGCCTGGGGAAATCCTCTCGAAAGACGTCCTCGTACTCAGTCACCACTACTGGAAATTGGAAACTCGTAACATCTGCCATGCCAAGGGCTAGGCTAGCCAACTGATGTGAAATCGGTTGTGCCCTCCTATGCACAATTTCATCATGCGCTGCCCGGGTCTCTCTTTCACCGACAGAAGAGAACCTCATCCCATCACTACGGACACACCGCACCCTTCGCCTAAAACAATCAATCTGGGCATGAATTGTAGATAGCCAATACATACCAAGAATGACATCGTAAGGCCTCGACTCTACCAACAAGAGGATCCAACTGAAACTCTCGCCTCCAAGGGTCAGGTCGCACTGCCTGCAAAGGTGTGTGATCTCTGAATCTTCCCTAGTAGGTGTTTCTAAGCGTAAGGGTCGAGTTAATGGCTCAACTAGAATCTCAAGGTCTCGAACAAGATAAGTAGACAGAAAGGAATGACTAGAACCTGTGTCTATAAATACGGCATCCGAAGTAGAAAAGACACAGATAGTACCTCTAATCATTCCGGGAGTACCTGGGTCATAAGCCTCTGCCGCCTACAGCTGCCCCTACCTCTGTCCACCAGCTCCCTGAGCCTGTGGTGGACCTCCTGGGGGTGGTGGTGGTAAAGGGTCGAAACGCCGACCACCTCCAACTGCTCTCCTAGCTCCTCTGCCACGTCGGTCGTCTCGCGGATCTGCTTGTTCCACATGTTGCCTCTGCCTCGGTGGTCCATCCACTGCTCTCGTGTCAGTAGTACGGCGGGTCAGACAATCTCGAGTGAGACGTCCCCTACCATCACATGAGGAACATCGCCTCTCTCGAGGATGGATGGATGCGCCCTGTGAACCCTGTAAGGATAATCCCTTGTCCTGGGATCTCCCCTAGAAACTTCTCCCACGCCTGGGTCCCTGATGTCGGCTCCCTTCCGCTGAGGTCTCTGCTCCAGCTCGCCCACTACTGACAACTGTCGGCTGTCCCTGATCCGCCAGGAAGCTCTAGACCACCAGAGCTCACTCGATCACCCCAACATAAGTAGGAATGCTCATAGGGATGATGCTATCTCGGATATCTCTGTGCATGCCCCGCTCAAAAGTTCGTGCTCTGAATTACTGATCTCTGACCATATCCATCAAGTACCGTGAGAGGTCGGTAAACCTCGATGAATAGTCGGCCACCGACATGGTTCCCTGATGGAGCTGAAGAAGCTACTGTATGCGTACTACTCTCATGATAACCGGTGAAAACTCCTCTCTGAAGAGATGATCAAACTCCAAAAATGCAAGAGTTTCCTCGTCGTGAGTCTGGACGACCAAACTCCACCATCGCCCAGCCGAGCCCTGTAGAAGGCTCACTGCCAGGATCACCATCTGTTTTGCTGGTGTCCTGACCAAATGAAAGACTTTGGCCACAGCCTCAAGCCATTCTTCTGCTACCTGAGGGTCAGGCTCACCTCGAAACCTGAGGGGTCTCTATCTCTAAAAATCATGGAGTGCGCTCAGCCTGCGCTCCTCCTCCACTAGTACAGCGACCTCTAAACACTGCCCCACAGGTGGTGGAATAACTAGCACGCCACCTGGTGGTAGAACTGGGGGATCTGGTCCCTGTATCGAAGCTTCATCACTGAGGGGGTCATCCTCGTGATCGAGCTGCTGGATCCTAGCGGGTGCACATCACGGAGGCATCCTGTTTAAGAAACAAGATGTATCACAGTTAGTGAGTATATCTGGAGAGCTGGCTTAAGAAGGACATAGAAACCACAACTCATTACTATATGATGCATGTACCATTATTTTCCCCCATGAAACTAGTGTTTTCATGTTATGAGTCAAAAATAAAGTTATCAGAGCCCTGGTGTATGGATATGTCGGCCGCCGCACCAACACTGGGGTCCCTGGCCTGAGATCTGAACTCGAAACACTTAACACTGTTGCCCCAAACCAACTCACAGACTCTCAGTCCTAAGGTAGAACCGACCACCTTGGATACCACTCTGTCACGACCCGTCCCGGTGGGGCCTGAGCCGCAACTCCCCAAGCCCGCCTCCAATAGGCCAGGGGCTGGTGACTAGCACCGAGTAGGCATGCTACTAACGTGGGATGCATTGCCTATAAAAATGTACACATGCACACACATCTCTAAGCCCACAAAGCTGAAAAGTAAAAACTACTAAAGATGGAAAAATCATGCATACACTAAAAACCCAACCAACAGAGTACGACAGGGAAGTAAAGTACAGTAAAGTAAAACCATGGGCCAAAATTACAAGCGCACCAAAAGAAAGTCCGCAACAGGTCCAACCTATAGATAAAAGGTACTGGGGCTGCAACCTATCGCTGAAGGAACACACCTCGGCCTGTCTGATCTCACTGAGCACCGTCCGGTCCGGGTCCGCCTAGAATCATGTCAAAGGCTCGCTCGTCTGCACAAGACACGACACGTGCGGGAAAAGCCCATGCAGGGGTGAGTATAACAATACCCAGTAGGACACCCTGAAAACAACAAAGGAAAATACAAAGAAGAAAGATACAATCATCTCTACACATTATATGTCTACGAAACATATAACAATAATATCAAGATATACTCACTACAAAAACGACCTTCGCGATACCGCCACTAGGATCCAGCTCGAAGATTCCACTAAGCATACCATCGAAAGAACACACTCCTAGGTCTGAAGAGAGAGACACGAAGTACTCGTTCCGGGAGAACGCACTCCACAAGTACCTTGGGAACATGATGCTCAGGTGAGGATCACAACCATGTCATGGGGTGATTCCGACAACTCAGTCTGAGCTAATTCACTAGGCAGAGGATCGGCACCCGGGTAAGGTAGGTCACGTCGATACCAAGAACTCTAACTAGGGTTCCAGGAATAAATATAGGATCTGGCTCAAGGTCTCACATAGGGGATTACAACAACTCTATTTAGCGAGTCATGAAGAAGGTATCATACTCCTGTGTAAAGGAAATAATACCAGAACCTTTAGGGAAAAAGACCAAGGGTACGAACCCTAAGAAGGATAGTCCAAGCCATAGAAGACAAGTGGCTCAAGTCATGAAGAATAGGTTACACGGCGTGTATTATGGTTCCACACTGTGTTCCTTGACCCCGGGTACTGCCCATGAAAATTCCCCGTGTCCTTCGTTCAAGCCGTGTAAAACCAAACTACACGGTGTGTAGTAATGTACACATCATGTTCCTTAACACCGGGTACTGCCCGTGTAAACGGCCCGTGTCCCACGACTTGTCAGATAAAAAGAAACTACATGGCATGTAGAAGAAAATCACATGCTGTGTTCAAGAACCTGGGCTCGCTCCATGTATGTTGGTCGTGTGCCCGTACATGGTCTCTGCCCAAGTCCATATCGCCTGCCCGTGTACCCGTACACGGGGTATCCCGTGTATCTGGCCGGGTCTGGTCGGGGAGGGGTATACATGGCGTGTCCCTGGCCGTGTACCCTTCCCGTGCCCGTGTATTCTCATAGTACAAGCCGGGTAACCCTACCGACGAACACACGCCTTGTAGCCCATACTACACGGCGTGTAGTCGGGATTTTTCCAGAAAAGCCGTCTTTTTCCTCGCGCTTTGGCCAATCCTCCGGATCTTTATTTTCTCGTCCGTTCACCCCGATACTCCAGGGTTTGGTTCGCCTTATCATACGAACACCGAAATGGGTGTTTTAGTTCTTCCAAGCCGCTCTGAATCGCTTTCGGAAACAATCGTCACACCTCTGTGGCATTGCTTCGGGGTTGGATCTTGAATCTTGGATCGATGCACTAACAAACGAATGCCCAACGATTGATTTCCTCCAAGAATTCATAGAACACAACGTAGAACGTGAGGGAGAAAAGAAACAAGAATTAAACAAGGGGGACGAACCACGATCGTTGTTCGTGACGATCCGGGTTCGTCGCCGTTAGATCAAAACCACAACAATCAATGGATTATAAATCTCAAGTATTTGATTTCCCGATAAAACCCAAATTGCACCCGCCCGCAAAATGATCGATCCGCAGGCTAATCTGTTCGTGGATTAGTCTGCCTTCATCGTAGAAATCAAAAATGGGGAAAGATAAATCAATAACAATTATCCTACCTAGATTCACTGAGTTTGTTGGTGAAGATTCGCTCGTCGCGTCATCTTCGTCGTGTTGGGAGGTTTTCTCCAGAGCCTCCAGAGCCGCCAAGGGTTTCAGGGTTTGAGGTTTGTAACCATGGACCCCCTTGCGCAGGCCTTTATTTAAAAAGAACAAAAGATACAAGATTTAAAAGATCTCGCCGCAGAAACAAGATTTAAATAAAATATTTTATTACTGTTGCATCTGAAAACCCGATTTCACCACCGACCTGCACCGGCTGATGTTTGGTCTCGCCTTAGGTAAAATTGTTGTTCTGAACACAATTGTGCCCTTGGATTTCTGATCCGAGCACCCATTCGGGAGTTATTCCACTTTTTCAGTAAAACCGCACGTGCGTTTAATTTAATCATTAAATTAAATTCAAACATTTGTTCCGGGCTCGCTGGGCCTCAGAACTACACGCCATCTCTGAGCCTGGTCTTAAATTAATTCCCATATAATTTTAAAATGATACATGGAAAAATACAGGACATTACATGATATCTCATATGTTTACCATTATTATGAATCTAGGCATTCCATTTTTATATATTTTCTTCTATAAGATTAGAAGAAGGTCTTTAAGTGAGGTATTTCAATGGTGGATTCTATGTGGGAAACACATAAGATCTTTCATGAAATATGTATATTATGCATCTAGAATCTAATGAATGTAAAAATGTATTAATATATATTGGATTATAATGTTAGTTACTTACAATTATTAAAAAATGTAGTCAAATTTATGAATAAAAACCATGGGTTTCAATAGTTGTTATTAGATAAATGTTTAGTTACATTTGGAAACTATTATGTGATATTTTTTATAAGAACGTTTTTGATAATAAAATGTATAAGATTATGTCATATGTTATAGTGAAATAAGGTTTGTGTTTTTTCATTGAAAACATCCATTTTATGAGTTTACATGTGGACATGGATTTCGTAATGATTCTTGTAGTGTTAAAAGTCATGAAATGAGTCAGATGAGTATATCAATACCATCATTCTAATGCATGGTTAGTGACCCCATAAAAATTTAAAAAACATTTTATTATTAAAATAAATTTTATGGATGATTTGGAAAACCATTACTATTCATGATTGGAAATCAGCAAACTTAAATACAAATTACTAAATTATTGAAATTGGGTTTTAACCTATTACAAATGTTTCCTCTATAAAGATTCCATTGCAGAGTAGTGGAGCTTGTTTATGAGTAATCCATTATTCGGACATCAAAACTACTAGTCATCATGTACAGCATTTGGATAAATTATTCCCAAAGAATATTTTTTCAATTGAGGATAGAAGACAATTTTTTTTATTATTTATAAATAAATAGTGTTTCATTTTTTTTGTTAACTCGCATGATCCTTTTAAACATATGTTTAATCTAAACCTATGTGGAATTAATATAAAATTAACCCTATAAAATTTCTTCATTGGAATGAATTATGATCTCCAACAATTCACTTTATCCTCCGAATTCATTACATGTTTCTCTGACCGTATAAATATCTCCAACCAGCTTCTGAATCAGATCGTCTATCATACAATTATGGTTTTTAGATTTGTTGACAACACCACACTCCATCATCTAATTTTCATTCAGATAGACTGAAAAATCATTTCTATCTTAGATAAGTGACAAGAGTTCCCTATCCAATGCCTCATTATTTTTTTGAATATTTTTACTATTGGATTAGGTAATAGAGTAATGTCATCACGAACATTCTTCTTCATTCCCATTAACCCAATACACCTCCTTGAATAACTTTTTCGGTCCATCCATTCCTTCATATTAAGACTATGAAGACCTATTCCTTTAATTTCATCCACACAATCCACTTAAACTTTTATAAATATCTCATCCAAAAAAATATGGATCACAAATGAATTTGACACCAGAAATGTCATTCATTGGATTTGTTGATTGGATGCTTACTTGGGTCGCATCCCTGTGATAATGTACGGAAAATTCATCCTCTTTATTTCAAAAACAATGAGAAACTATAATATTCAGACTGTTCCTTTTAAACCTCACCCATATTGCTTGATTCACTCACTACCTACTACCTCCACTAGTTATAAGGATCATTTCATTATCCCCACCTTATTTTTAAAACTCCTTCCTCTCCATATCATCAATGTCAGTTTCCACTGCATCCAAATTGAGATATTTTAGAGATGAATTAATTTGAGGATCACCAGGACCAGTGGTTAACTCACACTCCAGTTCATGTTTCAATCTGCAAAAAATGATGAAAACATTCAGTTTTGTATTAATAACCATGACACATTGTGGATGAAGACACATTTTGCTGCTTTTTTGAATATAACTATTCAGCTATTGGCCCGATAGGATCTTATTCCCCCAAAACTGCATGAAATTAATTGTTCTAATATTAACATACATCGAATAAATTCTCAAATCACATGATTTATCAATTTTGACCATCACCTTAAAAATATTTCCAACGAAATATAACAAAAATTCAAATATTGAATATGTTTTTGGAAGATGATCATACTCACATTCCAACACACTATCATCGAATGATTAATATTATTAAATGAATATTAGAAATACATCCATAATAAAAATAAATATTTCCCTCTAAAAAACACTTATCCCATAATAATTCAAAAAAAATATGTCGACACTCTGGACACATCGATTTCAATAATGATTTGTGGAGAAATAGGGTGAGAAATAGATCTAGTTCTAGTATCAATGAAATGATATATACGAATGAGATTCATTAACATTAAAATAATAAATGTGTTTTGAAATGGGTGATTTAATGAATCATTACACAAATCTGCATAGATAGATTAACTAATTTAATTTCAAAATCATAATTCTATATAAATTGGAAAAACCAGGATCTATTTAAGATGTGAGGGAAACTAGATGAGGCCTTGACAAAGACATTATCCGATGTGAATGGAATTGTGATACATAAATTTTCTAATTTTTATTAATGAGATATCTATGAGATTATTGTTTCTCACACTATGTTTTTTTCTTTTATAAAAATGATTAAATAATATGGAATCCTCATAATGTTGAAAGAGATAGACAATGGAATGATTTTACTAATGATAAAAAATGATATTGGAAATGGAAGGTGAAACCCTTGGATTATGCTCAATAAACAATCCTGTTATATAACTATCAATGAAAATCTTAGCGAGTTTCCTAAAATATTAAAAAATATGAATACCAAATTTTATAAAATTTCATGTGATAATGACCATAGTGGAAATAAAAGTTAATTTTCCCCATATCTGAGGTCTAAGAAGGATCACCCCAAAGGAAGTCTTAAATAAATGGTAATAAATTTTTTTGCCTAAAAATTTTTCATAGAGGAAATTTTTCTAATTAATTAAATGTAGTATATGTGGGGAACTTGGAAATTATCTATGTAAGTACCGTATTAATAGGGATAACTCTTATTCCATGGAAGGGCATATGATATGTTGATAATTAAAGTGTTTGTAATAATGTAATTATATATTCTAATTCTTGAGTTATTTTGAATAAGTGATTAATAAATGATATTATTATTATATCCATAAGGAAACTTATAAGGATTTATCCAAAATAGTTTTTTTTAAGAATATTTCTAATTATTCAAATAAATATGAAAGGTGATTTTATGGTGTTTTTATGTATCTCCAGAATGCATGATTAATAGAGAAATGAATCATATTATTTTCATTATGTTGACTTAATAATATTTAGTTAGTATAATGAGAATAATGATATAGATAATAAATATTGGATAATATTAGTGACATTGATAAAAATTTGTGATGTTATGAAAAAGTTGTTTATTTTATCATTGATGGAGTTTAATGCATTCTTGGATTTATAGAATGTATCAAATAGTATGTGAATTAAATTGTTCAATAGAGATAATACTTATTTATCAATGTGTATATGTTTTCATAATATTTTATTATTATACATGTCATTATAATGTTTTAATAAAATGAAGGTATCAACATTTTTATATGTTGTGTTATGAACTAAAATATTTTTTCTGATGATAAATGTTAATAATGATCCTGAGGAAAATATAAATTTAATAAATTATTTCATAATTAAGGGATCTAACTTTTTCAAACATATTTTCTAGGATTTTTAAGGTCAGCAACTTATTTATGGAATTCATATGAACATTAGTTGTTTTTTTGAATTTCATAGATAAATGTATTGTATTTATGTAAATTGGAATAATTATTTAATCAAATATGGTTTTCTGATTACTAGATATAAAAGGTAAAAAATATCATTCTTTTATTATAATTTATAATCTATTAAATTTTATTTTTAGTACATCTTCCTTGATAATAACCTCTTGAATATTGATTTCCTAGCGAATGGGGATAAATTGGATGTACATTAAAGAAAAACCAAATGATGAAATTATTCTTATGAAATGGAGGGGGGTCACTTTAGTAAATTTTATGATGTCCTCTATCATGACAGTAAATGAATCCACGAATAATAGAAAATGGATTTGAAAATAAAAAATTCATAATATTATAATTTTCAATGTATCGATTCCCATTTTCCCATCATTGATTTATGGTTTTGTTATCATTAGAATTCTTTTGACCATGATCTATAACAAACTCTCTTAGTCCTTGAATTGTATCTACAACAATCATGTCATGAATTTAAATTCACACTTATGATCTTTTTATTATTAAGAATTATTATGTCTTATTTTTATGTCTCCCACATACCTTTTTTAATATAATTTTTATTATCCCTATGTACGATGTGGGTTTTCTATTATAGTATTTTCTAATATTAAACAATTGATGACCCAGAAAAATTATGTTGTAGAAATTTATTTATCGAGAGGTGGAACAGAACAAGAATATTTTATTATTAAAAATAAAATAATTTTAATAGATTTCAAAATACAAAACATATTGATTTCAGTGATTATATATATAATAAAATTCATTATCATATAAATGTCATAATTATAACATAGATCTATAATTTGAGGGTATGAATATAGGTAACTTCATTATGATTTATATGTATAGTTTTCCTTATCAATAAAAATAAAATAAAAAATTTATTATAAAATAAGAAATCATTTTAGTCACAAAATATTATTATTCAAAAAGGAATTTTATTAAAAAACTAATTATTATAAAACATTTTGTGGAAGTTATAATTAATTTATACCACTTTTGGAAGTTTTATTTTATAAAATAAATTAAATGTTGATGTAATAATATTAGAATTCACATTGACTAAAATTTTCATATTTTTATGAAATTCATGAATTTTATATGAATATAAAAAACATGAAAATTAAAAAAAAAATATAATTTATGTAAAATGGGGGAAGACATAAAAATTATAAATTAAATTACATTAAACACTGAATGAATTAAATGATGTTATTAAAGAAAAAACAATGATAGTTATAATTACTCTCCTTGTATAACCCCCATTAATGTTCAGTTAGTTATATATCCGAATCATCCTTGACAAGATCATTGAAATAATTGTCTATTGTATACCATGTATGGATATATTACTCATGATTAATTATCCCCTCCTTGATTCCATGTTCCAATATACTTTTTTTTATCCAATTATCATTAATTTTATGGAAGTCAAATTAAATTTTTCTATCATTCATTCTATTAGGAGCTACCATTGAAACATTGATAGGCATATATTCCTCCAACAACACTTAGAATGTACATGAAGCATCAGGATGACATGATCCCCATGTATATTCTTCTATACATCCCTTACTTCACCTGATTTCGGATACCAGTTAGAATCATCCCAACTACCAACTTTGGTATCCTTGTTCTTTTCATCACCCACCTCACTCTCATAACAGTGAGGAGTTTCTGGGGACATGATAATACCATATTTCTAGGACATCATCAGGTCTTCCCTTTCCTGCACATCATTTGACTGTGTTTTATCAACTATTATGGTGACTGTTGTCTATAGAATGTTTGAGTTTTATTTTCACCACATTCTTTTTTCATTTTATTGGAAGGAAAATTTCCAATAACAAAATTTAATTTTTTTCATGTTCCTGAGACACGCCCAAAAAACATTTTTATATATTGATCTTGATAACCCTATGAAGGTGATTGGTTATTGTCTTCATTGTCACTCAAGAAATGATGTTCCACATGAAAAAAAAATTCAGATGAAACATCGTTATTTTTTCATTTTTATTTTAAAAATTTCCATTATACATCATTAACTATTCATGTGTGATGATCTCCCAAGAACATGAAAATGTTATCTATACCACTTCATATTCTCACATTTTTATTGAAGATGTCAATATTTGAGATAAATTTTTTTTCAATGAAGCTTTCAAAGTTTTACCTCTAACTCTGTCAAGCTCGAGAAGTATTGGATCAAAGAAACATGGACAGGGAACATATTGGTATCCAATGCTTTGATTTTTAGAGAATTTACTAAACCCGACATTCAAAGATAAAAGAGGGTCCTACAAAGAATATAGGACTCTCACATGGGTCAGGTTATTATCTGCAGCCTGGGGGATCACTAATGACTGACATCCCTCAACCCTAGGACCGCCGAAGAGGGAGGTTGAAGCATCAAATAGAGCCAAATAAAACCATTTTTTTATCATTACTAAAAATATAAATAGAATATATTACCTTTTCATAGTATGTGATCTTTATATATAATGTGAACAGCTGAAGAATACATGAACTAGAATCAAAATTCATTGAAGTATTTTAATATCATGGATTGTTCACATTTATTAAAAGAGGTTTTGAATACAAATTCATTGAATGAAAGAGACACATATTCTAGTGATGGCCAAAACAAAAACACATTGAATAGAAACCAACCCTTTTTTGAACACCGTGACCTATTGACATCAAAATTCTTAACCCACCTCAATCCCCATAGAATCTACATGTGGATTAGAGATTTACAATTCCACAAATATTATAGTGGAAATGGGATGGAAAAGAGATTTAGAAAGATCATCAATATATAATAATATTCAGATGACATTACTATGAATTTGGAGGATCGAAAAGGTTTTGGAAGGAAATGGGAAATCTGAGAAGTCTAACCTAGATTGCCATGAAATGTGAATAATGATTCTAATGGAAATCATACTCGATCATAAAAAGGATAAAGCACATACGTTCAAAATAACATGATTCATAGACCATGCATATGTGAGATATCTATAAATGGAGAAATACATGAAAAATGATGGGGGTCCAAAAATCCCCTGATGGAACATTGCTTTAGAGGATATATGCCTTTGGAGAACCTATTGAAGATATCAGGAAAAGTGTTCCTATGGTAAAATTGATCCACTAGAGAGAATACAAGGATACATGACATATCTATGAACTCCAAGAGGGATATGTGGAGATACAAGGTTCCATGATGAAGAGATAAGACCATAAAATAGATATGTATATAAATGATGTCTTAGAGAATTGCTGGAATGGGAAAGGGGTAGAAGACCATGTATCCATGTTCTGACTTTATACTTGAAAAATTTACACCATATTTGGATTTAAGACGTTCAAATATGATTGAGAGTTAAATTTTATTATCATTTCTAATAGTAATAGTTATAAATATTAATCACATTCTTAAGAGTAAAATTGTTAGAAAAAGGATTATAACCACCAGATTAGTTCTCTAAATCAATCTAAAAATATCCATTAATTCATTAAATGAAATATGTTCTAACATACATGAAAAATATTTTAAAAAATTTATTTTTGTTCCAATTTCCATTTATTATGATATTTATATTATTTCTTGTAAATAAATTCCCAAATTTCCCCTTCTAGACATTAATATATCAATTTTATACAAAAGATTAAAACAAGATATGTTCAGAAAAAATTTGTATCTAAAATTAATATAATTTTTATCATACTAATTTTTTATTAAATAATTATCATAAATTCATTCATAACAACAACACATTAATTATTTAGTTAATTGAAAAATAATTAAATGATATCCATTAAATTTAAAATATAAAATGTTGTAATTTTTTTTGATATATGTAAGCATTAGATAAATTTAAATTTTAGGGAGGCAATAAATATTTATATATTTATTTACTAACATACTTGATGAACTTAATATCCAAATAATTAAATTGTGTTTAGATATCCATTAATGATATTTTAGGTAAATTAATATTTTGTTAAATTATCTAACTATATAAAAATCAATAATGTGACAACTAGGATGAAAATGGGTCCAATTTTTCATTCCTTGTATATTTATGAGCTAATATTTATCTAATAAGAAAAATCATTTCCTTAAATATTGAAAAACATGTTACTGTAGTTTATGATAATGTCGTTTAATGAATGGGGTAATCAAAAATACAATCCTTTACTATAAGTGGAAAACAATTTCTAAATTATTATAACTAGATAGATATACGTTATTTTTTTGTCAAATATTAATCTATTTGGAATAATTTTTCATGAAAATTAAATCATTTCATTTTACTCTTTATTGTAATTCCTTGTGTGTCTTTTCCCTCCATTATAAATGCACACCCCTTCCCTATATTATTTACACCTCATTGAGCTCTTTATCTCGACAAACCATAGAACATTTATTTATTCAACAACTTTATAAACTATATAGAGTTTCGAGGATTCTAGATGGAAAATTCCAATTTTCCTTATGATATTATCTAATAGAGGCCTACTGAAGATGAGGTATTTATCTCACTTAACTAGTTTCAATTTCATTATTTTTATATCCATTCCATATATATTATATTAATCATAAAATAATAACATATATATATCATTATTATTTTTAAACATTATTATGAATATATGACCACCATTATCCATCCTCTTTTACCTTAAATGAGATGTGAATTTATCCATCGTGTGTATATGTAGACTACCTCCACTAAGAGATACAATTTAGTTTCCATCACCATATTTCATGGATTATTATTATGATTGGATTAATGTTTTATATTAAATTTATTATATAATTTATCTATATTAATTATAATATCATATCTACCATCTCACATTTCAATCATTATGGAAAAGATAATTTCACTAATGCATATGTGTGGACTAACACCTCCATGGATGGTTGTGATTTGTTTTTCATTTATAGTATTCATAAAAGAAAATAATTATAGATTTAATGATAAAATTGGATATATATGATGTAATAAATATTATAGAATATTTATGTTTTATTTAACAATCATTCACTACATTCATTGAAAATTTAAATTACTGGTAATTCATATGAACATCAATTCATCTCCATAAACATTTTAATTCATTTATTATATCATTATTTTATAAATGTGTCTATATATATAATATATATATCATTTTTGCATTCAATCTATGATGGAAATAGGATTGATGATATAAGATCCCAATCATTATGGAATTGTCTCCTCTTCATTTTAAGATACACATTTACCCTTGTTTTGTGTATATCATGGTTCGTTTGTTTGGGAATTTTCAAAGTGAATTTGTTGAATCTTGTAAGTTTTTTGTGGTTCTTTTCTCATTTCATATTTTGAAAAATGATTTTCTAAACCTCACAACCTACCCACGAAAACCAAGTGTTCCAAATTAAATGGGATTCACATGGATGGAGTACATTATTTCAAACCGTGTACCCCCTTTTAATTAACCATGAACCCATAAGAAGAGGTACATTTTTATGTAGAATGGTTTAGAAAAAATTTCACCCCTTCCCATGAAAATGTTCATAAATTATTAATTTATTTGAAAATTTAAATATAAATTTATGAGCTCTCTGGTATTAACATTTAATCACCATTTCTTGACCATTATTTTTTTCATCCATTTTCGGAAGATATCAAATGGTTTCCAAGAAAACTGAAAATCTATTATTTAACAACAGATGATCCTATTAATCGATATTCACCACTTCTAATATGTAATATGATCCCATGTGGTTTCTTCTCTCCTAGGTATCTCTTTACAATTTAAGATGAACATTTAATTCCAAATTGGCATTGGTTTAGATAAATGTTTTCATGTTAATGATATTTTTGATCTCAATATTTTGTGTTGGGTTATAGATCATATTCTTCATTATGATCTAGGTTGTTTTTTTCAAAATTTGTGATTTTGATTTTAAAACAACATTCCAAAACCTTATTGTATGATGTATAAATATCAATCCATATAGTGTTAATATTAATTACTTTTTTTTAATTGACATATTGGAGTTGACACATCTATAAATAATTTCTAGAATTGGATTAATTTATTTTTAATTAATTAATAGAATCATTGAATTGATGGAATGTGGTTATTATCAAATCGGTTGAAAATTTGATCATGAAATTTCGGAAAAATATGATCGTGGATTGATTGAATAATGGGTACTGTGATTTACTATAGATAAATGGTTTAATGGTTATTTTTTCATATTAATCTAGGTGATATAACTGAAGAACCTTGAATGAATTTATAATTGACATATTATAACTTTATGATAATTCTTAAGAAGATGGGTAATTATTTTAATCATTGATGTACGTGAAAAATGTGATATTATGATATATGTAAATATGAGTGTGGGACAGGGAATGACAATAGAAATACCCATATGTAATAATAATGAGTATGGGACATGTACTGATTCTCAAAAAGACCATATGTGATAATAATTTGTTGTGGGACATGGAATGATGCTCCAAATAACCACTAGGTGCTTGAAATGGTGTTCTAGGCCCATAACATTGGCCCTGGACTATGGTTCCAAGTTTCCATGTTATGAAATTTAATTACATGATTCATAAATGTAGTAGTATTTAATTATTTGTGATTCCATATGATATATTATACATACTTTAGCACTTCCAAAAGAAGTATTGAAGGATTGGGTGACATCATGAACCAAAGGAATTATGTGGTTAATTAAATAATGATGAATTTGAAGAATATTTTATTTTTGAATTGTAATTTATTATTTATTCAACTTCCTAAAATTTTTAGATAGATATTATTTTAGTCACTATTAGTAGTGGCCTGCTATGTTGAACACACATCCTAATCAACCTTCTTAATTGGTAATACAATAGACTTCATCATTAAAAGGCATGGTAAGGGAAATATCCCTATGTTATATGGATTATATTTGATGAAGCATGGATGTGGGAACTATAAATGATGTCAGGACCCACATGGGATTTTTTTTATTGTATTTATATTTTTTTTTCTATATTTCCACATGAAACATATAAGGAATGACATATATTCTATTTTAGTTTAATTTTTTTCATTTTTTTTAGTTTATTTTCTAACATTGGTTTGTATTGATAACTGTATTATTCATTTTATATGTTATATAATTCAATTGTTATTAATTTATTTCCACTCTCGTGATGCTTTGATAAAGTGGGAATATTCTTCCCATGTTTTTAATTGTAAAATCACTGCTAGTCAGTAGCATAGAGTGTTTAGGGAGGTGTACCTAAGTTCACATACCGAACCTGATCGTGGAACTAACATGTAGAACATCGGTTAGGATGTTACAATGTGGTCTCCAGATAGTTTTCTTATATTGTATTTTTTCTTACTAATTAAGAAATTTAGAATGAAAACAATTATTACATGGTCCTTTTTCAAGAGCATAATCATGTGTGTAGCTATCCCTTGCATGGGGGGAAACAAATAACCCATAGTGGGTTTGTTTTTACTTTTATTTTTTTATGCTATATTATTTCACTGTGGGTGATGTAATTATTGTGTGATTTTGTTATTTTCTATAAATTTCATCATTTTTCGGTGTTAAACTATAGTTTTTTACACATTCATTATTCTAGTAAGTAATGATTTTAAGGTGACTAGCATCATTTTAGGAATGTATAGAAAATTGTGGTTTGGGGTGTTTGATTTTAATGAATCTATTTTTTATGTTTTTAAAATTAAAATGAAAACATTTCCTAATATGAAATTGGGAAATTATTAATGATGGAAAATGTGATAATTTTAAATGTATAAATGGGTGTCCAAAGGGGAAATATATTTATGAATGTGTTTACCATATATGAACCATGACCTATGTGAGGGATGATTGGGGTAGTGATAGTGACTCAGTTTTGACAATGGGGTGGGATTTTATGGAAGAAATGTTATGTATTTATATGAATAACTATTGTATAAATATGATATTTTTGTGTTATGAGTCATAAAACATGTGTTTTCAATTATAGATATATAACTCACTAATGATACTTGTTTATTGGAAGGAAGGAGGAGTTGAATAGAAGTTGTCACCAATTGTGGGTCTAGGGGATCCATTGGTTATGTGGATGGAATCCTGAGAGAATTTTTTTGATAACATTGCTCAGTTAATGAATATTGTGGAAAGAGATCTAGGGAGGGTTTGTTAGATTTTGTACGAGTTGATAAATGTGTCCCTATTGCATAACCCTCAATAATTTACTAGATAGGGTGTACCTAATGTAGTTGAGTTCATGATTGAGTCTATCTAGATGATTTATGAAAAATTAGAGAATCATGATGAGATGAAAGTCAAACTAGATACATATTTGTAATAGGATCACGATAAGAGTTGGTGGGTTGTACAGACTCGAGATTGAGTGCCAAAAAATTGATGTCGAATTAATTTAGGGATATTTTCTTTGAGATCATTTACTCAAAGAATCATAAGAAGGAGGGGGATAAAGATATCATGGGGAAATCCATGGGAAGTATGTATGTGATGGATTGTGCGAGATGAATTATTGATTATTATTGACTTGTAGAATTGTTGGTAAGAGGTGAAGAAACTGTTTTAAAATAATTTTATGATGGGAATAAAATTATGATTAAGTCCTAGGATAAAATATATCAGATAAAAATGTTTTTTGAAGTGGTGAATCTTTCATTCATAACTTAGGGTAAGATTAAGGCAGATTCAGAAAGAGGAAATGTTGTTTCTAATGGAAGGCCATGTGGTGTGTCTTCTTAGGTTATAAATAATTTTATTGAAAAAAAATCATCTAGGGCGACAGAGAGAAGTGTTATAGTGGGGAATGATCTGTAACTCAAGACCTTACTCTTGTGGTCATCCACCATTATGGTAGCCTGAGTCACATTTGTAGAAATTTTCCCCTAACCACCGAAAGAGTGTTATTATTGATATAGGAAATGACTTATATGATTTTTTTTAGGAACCCACAACATATGGGTAATGATGGAGCATTCATCCAAAATCGAAGTACTGGAAGGGGGTTCATTACCACATATCAGTCTGATAGTTGGCATTATAATGGCCATGGTAATCAAGGAGGTTGAATTGGTGATTTTTGAAATAATCACAAGTATCATTAGTGTCCTGCATCTTATGGATCTCTTGAAGTATCCTAGGGAATGTGGGAGGGATTATTTCATACATTTATACCTAAACAAGATGATATTAAAGCCATACGATTAATTGTTAAGGGAAATTTTCTATTAGATTCTATGATTTATATTGGTTTATTTAAAATAATATCATCTCATTGTTTTATATCTCAATAACAAATGGATGGGTTATGTCTATAATTGGAGATTGAGAGTAGGGTTATGATGATCAGCATATCCTTGGGAGTAGTATCAACATTAATATGTTAATAAATGGTTTTTTCTCATGAGGTTGGGGAGTATCATTTTATTTGGTATCTCTACATACTTGAAATGTCAGAATTTGTATTGATTTTTGGTATTTATTGGTTGGTATCATTCTGAACCCATATATATTTTTACAATAGTTGAGTATATTCTATATATCATGATGGTGAAAATTATGTTCATCATGGAGAGTGGTATATCTAGGAAGGCTGTGATGGGATAATTCATCAGCAACCAGCGATGCTCACTAACTATGTTGTAATTGGTTAGATGGATAGTGCAGTGTCAATAAGGATTTATTTCCACTAGTATTAGACTACTTCTAAGAAATATTTCGTGATGATATATCATTGATAACACTAAGAGGGATACAGAGTTTAATATTGAACTCATACCTAGAGTTGATCCAATTTCCAATCAATCAGATAGAATGGATTTAAAGAAGCTTAAAAAAATAAATGAAAATATGATGGATTTGATGGATAATGTATTTATCCACATGAGTACATCACTGTGGGGTTTGAAAGTCCTATTTTCTTTGATGAATTATGGAACATTGTGCATATGAGTTGATTATAATAAGTTGAGCTGAATTATAGTGAAGAACAAAAACCACTTCCTCATATCGATGATCACTTTGACTAGTTGTGAGGAGCTTGGGTTTCTTCATGGAGGGATTCCAGGGCAGGGTATCATCAATTGATATTTCTAACTTCTAATATACCATACATAGATATTGGATGTATGTATGGCCTTTGTGTTCCTCAATATGACATTCGAGCTGACGAATGCTCAAGATGGGTTTGTGGAATTGATGAACAGAATATTTCACTCGTACTTAAATTAGGTTAGGGATGATATTGTTGATTAGATATCGGTGTACAGAAATAATTATGAATATCAATCCCAACATCATAGCATCCTCCTAATTAAACTGAGGGTCATAAGAAATTTTATCTAATTATCAATTTTGTATGAATCATGTTCATTTCTTGGGTCACATAATCTCAGAGGAGACTATGTTAATGTCCCTAGAGATGGTTTAGGTAGTGGATTCATGAGAGAATAACAATAGTTTTATTTATGTTAAAAATTTTATGGGATTATTAGGATATAATAAACAGTATATACATGACTTTTCCCACTTGGTAGAACCTCTTTAGATCTTGAACATTGAGGGAGTAATATTTGAATGGTCTGTAGAAAATGATTATAATTCTGAGGAGGTGAATAAAAATATCAGTAAAGACCTAGATATTTCCATATAAATTATTATTATTAAATTATTTTGGATTATTACAACACCGCAAAATCGGAGAGCATGTGATTCTGAGGCCCCGTGAGCCCGAAATGATCCTTCCAAAAAGGGTTATACCTAAAATAGAAATCATGAGTAGTTTTTTTGAAGAAGATAAATAACTAATAAACGGTTGCCCAAATTAGAAATATTGGGGCACCGTTGTGTTCCAAATGATGGGTTTACCCTAGCTGCGACTTATTTTTAGTCGGCGCATACTTTCAGTGAGAAAACATGAAAATGGAATAAACGTATATAAAACAATTAAATTATTTTATTTTATTTTTCACATACTTATAACTCATTATTGGTGACTCGGATTAAAAATCTGAGACCATCACTGAGGTCGTGAGGGTATTCTTTCCTTAGGAATATCCGAAAATTGGCTGACACGAGCCTACAGTTGAAATTTGTTTTTAGACATAAATAAAATAATTGTGTAACAATTATTTTACTTTTAATTTCTATAACTCTTAAATGGTAACTCGAATTGGATATCGGAGAGTATAGTTGAGCTTGGGATGGCATGTTTCCCTTAGGAAGAGCCGAACCACGACCAACACGGGTCGAGGGTGAATGTTAATAATTTTTGAATTTTTTAATGTACATTCAGTAAACGTGCGGGAATCAATTTATATCATTTGAACCGGTGCATGGGATAGTAATCTGAGGGTAGAGTTGTACTCGCAACACCGTGATTCTCTTAAGGAAGGATTCACTTCAACCACAGTAGGTCGGGTGAAAAAGATAGTTTTTGAAACTTTTATGAATCAATAAAATTACAAAATTGTAATTTTATTTTATCCAAACACCTCTTGAGTGGTGGTGGTAGGGACTATGGAGGCAGTTAGACATTTAAAATGGGATATTAAATGCTCAGTTACACTTTGGATGTGTAACCATCCCTCATGTAGTTAATGTGGAATATTAATTACATCAATTAATGAACCTCATTAATTCCTCGGTGCGTTACTCACCCTCTCCCCCCCCCCTCTATTTAAATGGGGTGAAGGGTAGAGTTATTTGAAATACTTCATCAAGAAATGAATATCTGTATAAGTGATGAGACACCTTCCACTAACAGAGAAGGATGATTGGGTGGTGACAAACTGGGATCGACGAATGCCAATGTCTTCCTCGAATTTAGAATCTTCTTCTACCACCGCTACATCTACAAAGAATCTCAAGGTATGAGTTGTCTTTTAATACAAAAAGATTCTGTGTTTCTTCTCATCGTTCCTGAATTTTAGGGGGGTTTTTTGAGGGGGATTTGAATAGGTTATATCTTTATTTCAACAATGTATTTTATAAAATACCCCCATTTTTTATAATGTTAATGCAGAGGGTGCATGCCCAAAAAACAAGGCATGGACCCTCCACCAATTTTTACATTACATTCTTCGGAGGACGGTTGTTCCAACTTGAAGGAACCTTGAAACCGAGAGGCACAAAATGACAGTGGCATACCGAGAGGATCGTAGGTGCATCCGAAGGGATGAACGGACCACCGAAGCTCACCCGGTGGCCCATAGAATAAGTATCGGCACCAGCGCCCTGTGCCGGTGGATGCGGGTGGTGTACAACAACTGTCGGCCACTGTGGAAGAGCGGCGAAACTTGGCACTACATTGGTTGGACAGGCGGTCAGTAGTGGATGACCGTATAGGTGGAGGTAGTGCGTCAACGCGCGCTGTGCAGAAGGGATCCATGGCTCGAAGCATCAATGAAGTAGGGGACCCATTCCCTACCGGTCATGTGGGTGATGAGGCGGCACCAATATGGATCACCAATAAAGGAACTGAATGGCTTGTTTGAGCTGTTTTGGATCAGAGAATTGTGCTACCCCTCGTGGGTCCCACCAACCGGCAGGCCGCGCCTTTTGTGGCCAGACCAAACCAGCTAGGCTGGGTTAGACCTGGACCGGGTCTGGTCGACCAAAACCAGATCGGGTTGGCCCAGGCTGGGTCGGACCAGACACGAACCACTCTCGGGCCTAGATAATTTTAAAATTCCATTTCTTACGAGCCGAATGTCCTTTTGATGAACCATATACAGAACTAGGATCCTTAGAGGGATAATGTCCTACTGAAATACTACAAGTGATTTTTCAAGAATGTTGGAGTTTGGACGGGTTGGATCATACTCTAATCCAACTGAGAACTCAGCACTAATATGCCTATAGCATACAGACCGGGTGTCCAGTTGATGCACCGCCTATTGCATTGGAACCCTTATGACTTGACAGATCATCGGGTTACCTATGGAATATCATGGAGTTTTAGTTATTACTGATAAATGGAGGAGAATAACTAGGGTGTTTCTTGTAGTAAGAGAGAGGATGGCTACTCCTTTGATGACTCAAGGCATGGGTATTCCTTACTCCTCTACTCTGGTAGAGATGATACTCATCACTTCATGAGTGAAAGTTTTTTCCCCTTGATTTGTTTTTATATATTTGGAGTAGGTCCTCCCTATTGTACTAGTGTGCGGTCCTCCATACATAACTCAAATAGAGTAATGTAATCCCCTACTGAGTATGGTACGATTACTCTAGCTTAAAAGTAGGTAGTCGCCTGTCAACAAAGGGTATAGGTCCTCCTTATGCAGTGCTATAGAAGGGTTTTACTCCCTTTATGTTCCATGGTGCGGGTCCTCTCGCCTGGGGTCGGTACTCCGCTGATGTACTAGGGCGCGTGTCCCCGACATTGATCAAAACACCAAATTAGTAATTCCTTACCAGGTAGGGTGTGGGTCCTCACATATAGAGTCAGAACACCCATGCCATGCCAGGTTGTGAGTCCTCTAGCTTGGGTTCAGTACTCAACTGAAATACTAGATCATTGGTCCCCCATAGGGAACAAATAACCATAGTTGTAATCCCCTACCAGGTAGGGTGAAAGTCCTCACATATCGAGCAGTACTCTCCAATCTCAGAGAAGAGACAGGGAGTGGGTTCTACAGGGGAGTTAGAGCTCCCACCATTGTACGACACTGTGTTGAGGATTGGGCCTCTTCACTTGGTTTCCCTTAGTCTTGCCTTGGGCGCAAAATTGTTATTGCAAGACCTCTCGTGCCTGGCACTAGAGACAGTTCTAAAAGAATGTTCCCGATGGGGAAATTCCTTTCAGACATTCCATTAGGAATGGTTGATTTGTACATGATAGAGTACATATCTCTGATAGGTTCCATCAGGGATGTCCATTTTATGGAGCGTGTACTCTTGATCCATGAGTTACGCTTTGGGCCTTCTTTGGAAATCCTAAAAATGGATTGAGGTCAGGGCCTTGTGTTTCCTTTAGGATTATATGAGTATATTTATATTGATATGTGTATTTTTCAATGTTATTTGTTATTGAGATCATGCTTTTTGGTTTTCTTTTGGGTCATTCAGAGATACCATCATGTGTCTCGCGAACCCAAATGGATATTTTTATTCTCAAACCTGCACGTGCTTCGACTACACCATGTTTTGTCTTTTACAGATGATGAGTAGCTTTCCTGAGACTTGAGGGATCCATGACCAAGAAGAACATAGAGGAGACTGGCTGACACAGAGATCTATGGAGACGATTTGTACCTACCCTTCAGGTAGGATCCTTTGTGGATTATCGCAGGAGTTGTTTTTGTTTTTTAGTTATAGTGGTATATTTCAGTTGGGCATGTATTCCAGCCCCTTACTTTCAGTAAAAACATGTTCTAATAATTTTTTTCGATGTGGTTGCATATTATTTCATTATTGGATGTGTGTTTGTATAGCATTCATGTCAATACCTTCCCGTTATGGGGATATGTATTTTCAGTGCTAGTCATCAACCCCTTGCCTATGGAAGGCGGGAATGGGGTTGTCACGGAACGATCCCCAGGGGACAGGACCCAACAAAGAGGTATCATAGGAGTCATTTATACTGAATAAAGGAGACTTTGATGTTACCAATGGAGAAATAATGATAAATGTTTTGAGAGTGGTTTTCAATTTGGGGAGTCCAGTGTTGGTGTGGAGGCCACCGTATTTGTACGCCAGGACCATGAATTCTAATTTCTAACTCAGTGCATGATAACACAAAGTGTGTGTGTTTTGGAAGTGTTTTTATTTAGATCTCTTTGATTCTTCTCACCAGGTATATATTATTGATCGCGGTTCTTCTTGATTCTCTTTCAATATGCCTCCATGCAGATAGTCATCCAAGATTCCAATGTGTGACCATGAGGATGGTCTATAGTGCTATGATTCTTCTATATAAGGATTTTTTTCCTAAGATATGTACCTTCGGGTAGTGTCCCACTGATACCACTGCCCATTGGTCAGTAGTTACTACCCACACTACCATTAGAGGACACATATAGGCTCAGTTCCTTACATGAGTTTTAGTGATAGTTACCCCTCAGGTTCTAAGGCGATCCTAACTGACAGGCGGCTAAGGACTGGCTTGAGGTGGTGACTAAGTATTCATATAGCCAGGGCCCCATTAGATCATATGGTGGTCCTAGAAGTGAGCATTCTATGGGGCATAGCAGGGTGATGGAAGTGTTTAGATTACTCATATCATACGATGAGCAGACATTTTCCATGTAAAAAACTTGAGAACATTCCTCATAGAAGGGGGTCTCATTCAAGAAAAATATATGGGGTATTTGTTCCCAAGAGTTTCTACAGCTTTGGCAGGATGACATGTCTATAGCAGCATATTCATCTAGGCGTACTAAAGATTCCAGGTACTCGATGAATACGATACTACTAGTGAATCAGGGCTCAGACCTCTGAACAAGATGTGTTTAGGGATCATATTAATCTTCTGGGAAGCTAATGTGGAAGAAGAGCTAGAAGAGAAGGAGGTGGTGGTATAAATTTTAACATATTACAAACACCACCCCATCATGGTCCCCACCAGGCTCACAAAGATTGAGGAAAGGGGAATGAAGTTGCTTCATTGAGTCAAGGAGTGTGAACCAAGGGCTCCAGGAATTATTCGAGGTGGGATTTTTGTATACTACTAGATTCCATATTAATAGACATATGTAGTAATCATTCCTTCTTACCACGAATCATGTTCAAGACCTAGAGTTTCCAGTTAAACTGCTGACTTTTCCCTAATGTCTGGAGATACCTTCAGGAGGAGACTTGACAATCACACCTATGATGATGGAGTGATTTGACCCTTTAGGAGAGAGTTTCAGTTGGAACCTATTTGTGTCAGCGTCGAGGCATTATGACATTAGTTTGGGTATGGACTGTTCATCCACAGTGCATTCTCAGATTGACTGTTTTAGGAAAAAAGGATTTGGTACATCAATATAATTCTAATGGGGTTTTCCATGGTCATAGAAAAAGTAAACCCAGGAAGTATGGGTTAAAATCAAGCATTGGAAGGTGCAGCTGATCACTCTTGAGTCGGCCAACCTTACCCTCGTTGCAACATGAGTTTTTAGTTTTTAGTGACAAACAGTAGTGGAAGAGTGTGGGGACAACATTTAAAATGATGTTTCTATAATTACCTCCCTAAAGGAAGACAAAATTATATATTTTCTTATACCCAGTGACACCACCAATATCTACTACTATATATTGGGTGGCTCCCGCAGTGCTTCAGAATCTGACAATTTGGAAGGGGTATGTGGTGGCAGATGCACTCAGTAGGAGGTCTGGTTTATAGCTACTATGTGAGGCATCAATGAAGCTACCCGCATTATAAAAACCCATCATGGATAGTGATGGAGCAGCTTACCTCAATTCTAGAACTATCACTCCCCCTCACCTTCAGTGAGTTTGGGAGTCACAACTTGGGGACATAGACTATGAGGCTCAACGTGCTCAGATATCCTCAGGATAGGCTCTTGATGAATTTTCTGCTGGTGGGGAGCACGTCATCCTTTTCAAAGGTTGCATCATGGTACTATTGATGCAACTAGAAGAAGTGAATAGAGAGTTCCATACATCCCCATTGGTGGTACATCCTGGTGTGTCATTGATGTACAAAGAACTCTAGCGTCAATATTGGTGGCCATGGATGTAGACAGCACAGATCCATCTATTTTCTTATGCCAACAGGAGATGGAGACCCTTCGAGTTCAAGGAGGCAGACCATGTCATCCTGTGGGCTCACTCGATAAGGATTGCGGAGATTTAGCCGGGGCAACAAGCTATCTCTGAGGTTCATCAAACCATTGCATGTTCTCAGCATAGTTGGCAAGGTGAAGAACTGCCTATATTTTCCTCCACAGATGCACCGAGTTCATAATGTTTTTCATGTGTCACAGTGAGATTATGCGTGCATGATCCATCATAAATTATCGACAACATCGAGTTGGACTTTGATGATTGTGAGACTTTTACGAAGTTACCAGTTGAGATAGATGATCAATAGGATCGAGTCCTTTAGGGACGATTGATACCTCTAGTGCGAGTTCAATGGAATGATGGGAACCTGAAGAAGAGAACATGAGAGTGGAAGGCTCAAATTCCAGTTCAGTACCCACATTTGACTGATTTTCCTTTGTTTTGGCATTCATGAACAAAAATTCCAAAGGTGGGGAGAATGTAATGACCCATAACTTTCTGTAAATTATTTTATTTATTTTTAACTATTTGTGATTATTATGAGACTATAAAATCTAGCGGCGCATGATTCTATTTCCTGGAGTTCCCTAAATGATGCGTCCAAAATTTTTCAAACATAAAATATAGTGTGTGAGTTAATTTCTGAAAAAATTGAAATATATTTTAAATCGGTACCCATATCAAAAAGTCAAGGTCACCACTTCATTTAGGATTGTAGTTTTAACCTAGGTGCAACTTATGTTTTTTCAGTGCATTACTCTAGTGAAAAAACTGGAAAATCTAATAACCATAAATAAAATTATTTTATTTCTCTAATAATTATAAATCCCGAATGGTGACCCCGATTAAAAATCTGAGACCACCGCTGAACTCTTGATGGTATTCTTTCCTTAGAAAGATCCTAAATTTGGTCTGTGTGGGACAACAGTGGATGTTTGTTTTTGGAAAAAAAATAAAATAACTCTATAACAGTTATTTTATGGTTAAATTCTATAAATCCTATATGGTAACTTGGATTGGAAATTCGAGAGTAGAGTTGATTTTATGACTGATTTTTTCCTTAGGAAGAGCATAACCTCGACCGGAGTGGGTTGAGGTTGACTGTAAATAATTTTTTGAACTTTTTTTAAGTTACGTTCACTAAATGTGCATGCAAGAAATTTATATATTTTTAACAGGTGCACTAAATTGAAATCTGATGGAACCATTGAACTCGTAGTGTTGGGATTCACTTAAGGAGGATTCACTTCGACTGCAGAAGGTCATGTGAAAAATGATAGCTTTTTAATCTTTTAATAATAAAAATAATAAAAAATTATTTTTTTATTTTCTCCTACAACTACTTCGTTGGAAGTGACAAGGACCAGAGAGGTATTCAAACAATTAAAATGGTATACTAAATGCTCGGTTTCAATTTGGTTGCGTAACTACCCCACGTACTATTAAAAGGGAGGATTAGTTACATCAATTAATGAACCTCATTAATTTCTCAGTGCGTTAGTTACTCTCTCCCACCATAGTTTAAATGGGGTTTGAGCTGGAGATTTTGGAACGAATTCAACAAGTGAAGAACCTCTGGAGATGTGATGCGACACCTTCCCATCAAATGAGATGGAAGACCAGGCAACAATGGACTAGGATCAGCAAACACCAGAACCTTCATCGAATGTGGAATCTTCGTCCACCAATGCAATGACTCCAAATAATCTCGAGGTAGGGCTTTTATTTTAATTCATGAAATTCCCTCTTTTACTCTCTTAATTATTGAATTTGTGGGTGGTCTTTGAGGGGTATTTTAATGGGGTTTATCATTATTTTTAATGTTATTTATAAATTACCCCCACTTGTTATAATGCTAACGCGGAGGGCACGGGCCAAATGAACATGGAACGTACCCTCTGCCGCATATTTTTAATTTCATTTTTCTTATACGGGTTGTTCCAAAATGATGGAAACATGAAACTATGAAGTGTGTAATGATGGTGGAATCCCTAGAGGGACGTAGGCACGTTCGGAAGGATGAACAGACCAACATAGCTCAAACGACGACCCGTGGATGAATCATTGGCGTGGCACCGGCATGATGATGCTATTGACTGGTGTCGGTGGAAAAGGGAGGAATCTGGAAAATACTGGCTGCAGTTGAGGACTGGAACTGCTTGGCACTATGGTGGTCGGACATGCGGCCAACATTGGCCGACCACAGAGGTCGAGGCGATGTCCCATCACGCGCTACGCTTAAGGGAGTTGCGACTCTAAGCTGCAACGATGCAGGGGATATTCTCCTGGTAGGTCCCATGTGTGATGAGGTAGAGACACCAAGAATAGACAATAAAGGATCCAAATAGATCATTTGAGCCGTTTGGGAGCAGCGGGCCGCTTGACCCCGCGTGGGTCTCGCCAAACGGTCGGTCGGGCCCACCGCGGCCCATCCAAGCCAGGGTGGGCTTGGCCGGTTCGCGGACAAGATGGACGAGCCCACCACGGACTAGCCAAACCAATTCAGGTCAAACCAGGATGAGTCGGGTCGGCCCATGCTAGGTCGGTTAGGGTTGGATCTGACCCGGACCCCTCTCAGGCCCAGATAAGCTTAAAAGGTTGTATCTTGCGAACCCGATGTCTGGTTGATGAAACATAAGTGGAATTAGGATCCTTGGATGGAGAAGATCATATTGAGATACTCCACATGTATTTATGAGAAATGTGGAGTTTTCCCGGGTTGGATCGTACTCGAATCCAACCGGGCCCTCGGCACTAAAATGCCTATAGCTTACAGACTGGGTGTCTGGTTGACGCATTTTCTATTGCATTGGAACCCTTATGAAATGGCAGATCATCGGATTACATCCATGTCTAACTTCATAGTATTTGAGTTTTGGCCGAAAACTAGAGAATCAGAACTATAGTGTTTCTTGAAATAAGTGTTAGGATGGAAACTCCCTTGATGAGTCAAGGTGCAGGTATTCCTTACCGCTCTGCTCCGGTAGAGACTGGACTCCTCACATCATCATTGCATGTTCATTTCCCTCTGATAGGATTTTCTAACTTTGGAGTCCATACTCCTCTATTGGACTAGGTCATAGGTTCTCCACACATAACTCACATAGTGGCAGGTACTCCCCTATCGGGTAGGGTGTGAGTCATGTATGTTTGGAGTAGGTACTCTCATGTCTTCCCTGAGTGCAAGTCCTCATTATGAAGTGCTACAGTAGAGTCGGTAATCCCATGTCGTGATAGGGTAGCCTGGGGTCGGTACTCCCCAAAGTTAGTTGGGCACAGGTCCCTTATAATGAACAAACTACCAGATTTGTACTCCCCAATTTTGTAGGGTGCGGGTCCTCACATATAGAGTCAGTACTCCCCATCCATTCTAGGGTGTGGATCCTCTAGCCTAGGGTCATTACTCTCCTGAAATACTAGTGTGTTGGTCCCACACAAGAAAAAAAACTACCAGCGTTGAAGTCCCCTACTAGGTAGGGTGAAACTCCTCACATATGGAGTAGTACTCCCCCATCTCCGAGTAGCGACAAGGAACAAATCCTTCAGGGGAGTTAGAGCTCCCTTGATAGCAGGACACATTGTCGATGAGTGGGCCTCTTCACTTAGTTTCCCTATTCCATGCCTTAGGTGCACAACTATATCTACGAGACCTATATTTTCGAGCACTACTGGCAGTTCTAGCAAAAAAATTCTCAATGGGATACATCCATTCGAACGTTACATTAGGAATGGTTGAGTTGAACCTGATGGTGTACAACTCTCAGACGGGTGCCATCAGGGATGGATAGTTCATGGAGCGTGTAATCCCTATCCTTCAACTATGCTTTAATCCTTGATTGGAAATCCTAGAAATGACATGAGGATGGGGCCTTATGTTTCATTGTGGATGAGACGAGTATATCTGGTTTCAGTTGTGTCTTTTTCTTTGTGCTTTGTGATTGAGATTATGCTTTGTGGTTTTCCGATGTGGAATTATGAGAAACCTTTGGGGGTCTTGTAGGGGCCTATTGGGTATTGTTATACTCACCCCTATGCGGGATTTGAGAGCGCCTCATTGTGTCTTGTGCAGATGACAATAAGCTTGCCTGAGACTTGAGGGAGCTAGGACTAGGCATTACACGGAGAATGGCAAAGGTGGAGAGATGTGGAGATGAGTTGTACCTACCATTCATGTAGGTTCCTTGGTGAACGATCTCGGGAGTTGAGTCTATTTATTTAGTTGCAATTTTATCTCTCAACCGGGCTTGTATTCCGGCCCCTTACATTCAGTACACACTTGTTCGACTACAGTTTTTCTTCATGGTTGGATCTTGTTGCATTCTTGGTTGTGTGTTTGTACTGGTTTAAAATAAATGCATTCCCGTTTTGGGGTTACGTCTTTTCGGTGCTAGTCGCCAACCCCTGGCCTATGGAAGGTGGTCTTGGGGTAGCACAACATGGGCCCCAGGGGATGGGTAGTGACTACAACACTATAACTCCAATTTTGATCCAATCCATGATGGGTGAGAAGTATACAATGTTTTTCCCAAATACGAGATAACACGTAGATCCGTTTTGATATAGTGATATCATGTTGTGATGAATGTCATAGAATTTTTTTCCACATTAACAAAATAATCCCATGTTGGGCGTCGAGTTACCTATAGTGGTTTATGCCTTGATCATTTGGTTGAATTGTCTATTGGCAGAAGATTTTACTTCATATTCCATTCAAAAAGGAATAATGTATATCTTTTCAATTTTAAATTATCATTTCTAGCAATGGATATGAGTAGAGTATATGAGATAATTTTATTTTGAGCTAGCATATACACTCCGGAGAGGAAATAGTGTTTCTGATGATTTGAGAAGGAAAACTCCGACCCACGAAGTTCAAGAGTCTAGATAGGATTGGAATATGATGAACATACTAGAAGATATAAAAGATTTGGTTCAGGGGGTAAAACATTAGATTACCAACACATTAGTATTTATTCAGTCCACTATTTTGAGAAAGATCACAGGGTGGAGGTATCAGGACTATGTGTTTTTGTCCGTTTTAGAGATCCATGAGCTGGGGAGTAACCATTCGATTTTACTATTGATGAGTATGTCTTCATAAATGTCTTGGGAACTGTTTTGGTTCCTATGCATTTGTTAGAGGAGATTATGAATGAGTTTCATTCCTTAGTATAGTAGTTTATTAAATGATTAAAAAAAATTATTATGACATTTTTTGATAGTATTGGTTGCGGTGCTGAAAAATGATATTGTAGGTTTATTAAAATTATTCTTCACCATTAAATTTTTGAAGGTTATGTATCAAGGATAGGTTGGTTTAATATATATTTATCCATTTCAAAAATTTATGTGGGATGATGTTACCATGTATTTGATGAAGGGTATCTCAAGGAATCTTCCTAATAATGAAACTATTTGGGGGGTTTTGGATAGATTGACAAATTTAGAATGTCACTTTCCTATATGGGAGACTTTTATATTCAAGATTTGTTTCATATTGTTCTGGTTCAATAGAGAATAGTTTCATAACAAGAATCACATTTCAGTTCATGCAACAGGAATGGTTTTTAAAATTCACTGGGTATGTCGGTATTATAGAGTATGAATATCTACCTATAGAACAAATGGGAAGTCATGACTTAATATTTGGGTACGTGGAACCATATGAGGCTTTTTATAGTAGGCCATATAGATCACCAATATACTTGATGGAGTCTGGTGAGCCAGAGATGTTTGTACCGAGTCTACTGTAGGAAGCATTGGAGCTGGTTTAGCTGATTAAAAAAAATGGATATGGACCATAGTAGACATTATTTATACGATGTTCGTCATCGATGAACCCTTGATTTTTTATTAGGTGATCGTGTGTTCCATTAGTTTTTTCCTAGATTTGGTCACCATACGATTCATAGGTTGGGTAAGTTAGTGTCGAGGTTTTTCAATCCTTTCAAGAGTGTTAGGAAAATTGGACATATGTGGTATCGATTGGATCTTCAATAGAGGTGTTGTGTTATGCATGATATTTTTCATGGGACACATATTTGGTAGTATCCCACAAACCCTTATCATGTGATTGATATTGATGGTGTTGATCTTGAGACTGATAGGGCATTTGGGGAGGATCTGATATGTGTTGTGGAATGCCCTAAGAATGTGCTAAGGGGAAGGACCATGCAGATGTTTTTTGAATTATAAAAAAATATCCATGTTATGGAGGGATCATGGGAGAGAGAATCAAATATGTGATCTCAATGGGGTAATCATTTTACCTGATAATCATTGAGATTCTTGTGGGTACTCCTCGATGACATGCCATTATAATGTAAAAATATTGTAGGATTCTTAACATTTTGGGATATATAGAATTCTCTTTTCCAGGTAAAATTTTACAGTTTTTGAGTATGTCTTGGTTGGTTCCTTTTTGATATTTTTGGGAGAATTTAGTGAATCGTTGATGTTTTTGTTGGGGTTTTGGGTAGTGTCTTGATGGCATACATTTTTCCCAAACAATGAACCCTACCCCCATAAAAACAATAAATTATGAAATAGTTGGGAATCTAACAGTCGGTGAATGGTTTTTCAACCCGTGGGATCACTTAATAAAAACCATTCTCTCCAAATAAGTGGTTCTTATTTAATGAACATGGTTTGGAAAACCATGTTCCATTTCATAAGAAACCATTCGCATATGACTAATTTATATGAAAAATTATTTTATAATTCCTAACCCCTTGCATTAACCCTAATTTACCCTATATTTTCCTTGAAATATTAACATTATTTTTGGAGCTCCTTGATGGATTCTAAGGCTCACTAATCTCCATTCTTGACGGATCAATGACCTGATAAATGGATCTTCACCTCTTCCAGTTTGTAATATCTCTCTTTGTGGTTTCCTCTATCTAAAAATTAAAATTCCAATTGAAGAGGAATTTTATATTAATCATTGTATTTGAATTATATCTAGGTTTATATGGTCAGGTTTCGTTGACAATTGATCTCATGTCTTGGTATTTAGGACTTCTCTGAGGTTGTGATCTAAGTTTTTCTTCATCAAATTATGGTTTTCGTTTGGCGAACATCTGTCAACAACCCTGAGGTAGGTTGTAAAAATTTCATTTCCAGTAGTCTTGATTTCCATCACATATATGTATGTGTAAGATTTGAATTACCATGTTTTGAAATAACATCATAAGTTAGATTAACTAATTTCTAAAATAATTGTTTGAATCCAAGAATTGATGGAAATAAGCGATTATGATACTTCTTGAAATTGAGATTAAAAAATTTCGGAACAATGGGATGTTAAATTGATTGATTGAGGGGAGTTATAATTAAATTATGATGAATGGTATAATGGTAAATTTTATATATTATTACTTTTCATTAACTAGAGGATCCATTATTGAATTGATAAAAAAATGGTTCATCTTGATAAGAATGTTTAATAACAATGTAAATGATGCATAATAATGACATATGAAATATAAGTTATATTTTTGATATAATTGAATACTTGTGTAGGTTACAAAATGATAATAAAAATAGACATATTTCATACCAGTGACACTGGGATAGGGACGAATGCTCCAAAATTCCATATGTAATAACAATGAGGTGAAAGACCTGGGATGATGCTCCAAATACCGAAAGGGTGCTAGATAACTTATTGTATTCCCAAAAATGTTTCCACTAAACTTTTGATTGAAGTATAATTGATATGAAATTGGAATTAAATTATTGATAAACTACTTGGATTTAATGAATTATGATTTCATATTATATATGGTAAGACTCTCATGTGTGTCAAAGTGGGTATTGATGTGTTAGGATTCGTCATGAACAGTAGGAATTATTTTTCTAATTAAAGACTAATGGATTATTAAAAATGTATACTTTTTTTCATTTTACATAATTATTTATACAAGTACTTACACATTTTAGACTAGACAATTTTTTAGATTCCATCAGCGGTGGCCTACTGATTTGTACAAGCACCCTACTCGTGATTCTTTATTAGTACTTGAATAGATTTTATGTTTGAAGAATATGATAAGGGAAATTTCTCTATCACTAATACAAACATTAATTCTAAAATAGAAAACCATTATGTGATATTTTTTAATGTGGATAATGGGATACTATTATCATCACTTTTCATTATACCTGATAAAAGGTACCATTTATCAACGAATAATTTTAAACGTTGTTGAATGGTACACTTTATCAGTGAATTATTTTTTGAATAGATAATGGTCCCCAAATAAAAGAAGTAATTAAATTTATAAAAAGTAAAAATGATTTTATTAAAAAATATTAGCAAATTATTAATCAAATAATAATTTTTAAAAACTATTAGTCCATTATACTATATACGATTTATAAATAATAATAATTAATATTTATTAAATATATCTTGATATGTAAAATGAAAATTATTCTAATAAAAAAATGTAGATTGATAAAAACATTAAATTATTTATTAATTAAATAATTATTGATAATATTCATAAATAGTTTATATAAAATATATAGAAATATAGTTTAATGTATATAAATATGATTTATATGATACAAAATATTTATGAATTATAATAAATGATCATATATTTAGTGAATAAAGGTTATTAATTAAAAATTATTATAAATTAAATACGTGGACTACATGCATCGAGTAATTGAAATAACTGAATAATGTCCAATTATTCATTTTTCATATATAAATTTTTTTAAATTGATTTCACATAAATATAAATAATGAATATCCATATTAAATCTACACACAGAATTTTTTATGTACGTAATGAAATCTTATATAAAAACACAAACACCAATATTTATATAATTTATTCAAATTTCAGTATTCTTTTTAGAATTTCAATAAAAATTGATACATTTAATAAATTATGTATTTAATTAGAAAATTTTAATTTTACTTTTTTATATTAATATAGTGAGTTATTTGTTCATTTTTAATATGTTTTAATTTTTAGTTTTTATTTTTTTTGGAATTTAATCTGTTTTTAATTTATTTATATTTATTAAGTATTACATAGTATTTTACATATGTATTGATCTTTATTACAATATCTATCAATATTTTTTGTAATTTATATTAATTAATGATACATATCAATTTTCCCAAAATTATATATGTATACCCAATTTTTATTATTCAATTTCACTCAATACTTACATGAATACACATAATATTGAATATTCATTAATAATGTTAGAAATATATTTCTAAATATATATTTATAAATAAATATATTTTGGTTCTTGATGGAGGCGGTACGGGCTGTGCGGACGTTCTTCCTCAGCGATGGAGTCTAGGGTTTGGTCATGGCCATCCCGCACTTCCTTGGCTTCAGGCTTCTCCTCCCCGGTGGGTCTGCATCGGCGTCTACTCCTGCTCGTGACCCATGGCGGCCTTCTGCTTTTCGTATCCCTAAGGATGCGCCGGTTAATCGTGATTTGGACTCTTCCCGGTTTGTTGTAGATCTGCCTGTTGGATCTGTCGACGTGCCGCAATCACGGCTTCCTGATAATTCCCGCAAAACAATGGATGTACGAAAGAACCGCATCTCAGATGATACTCATTTGGTGACAGATCTTTCGAATAGATCTAACGAAATGTTGCAAGCCGACCCTCATCTGGTTTCAGATCACTTTGATAGGCCTTAAGGTATACGATCTGCTGATGGTTTCCTGTTAAGCGGTAGTGATGCGCGGATGACATCTGGTCTGAAGGAGAAGCGGGATGCTAGGATGGATTCAACTCTGCCGGGTGGTAACAAGTTTTCCACTCAATCTTATGCTGATTCTTTAAAGAATAGAACATTAGGATCCAAGTTGAATGGAATTAGCTCTATGGGTATGTTTAAAGATTCACGTCATGGTAGAATTCTACGTAAAGGCGCATCAACTCATGTTGAAGTTGATCCTACAGCGCTTGCAGAGAGACTGAAAATTGGAAAAAAACTCTTTGATTTCACGCATTGTTCGACCTAATGGTGAAAAACCTTGGAAGCTTGAAGACTTGACTCACCGAGTCTCGATTTTATGGGTTTTCTCTAATTGGAAGTGTGTTTCTCTTGGTCGAGGTTTTTTTCATTGCATGTTTCCTTTGGATGATTTGAAACCTCGTGCTTGGAGTATTGTGAACGTGATTTTAAAACCTGGTTGGCTTTACTTACATGAATGGTCTTTGGACATTAATTTCTTGCGTTCTAGAAATGCCTTTTCTCAGGTTTGGGTTTGTTTGCATTTGGAAGCTTGAAGACTTGACTCGCCGAGTCTCGATTTTATGGGTTTTCTCTAATTGGAAGTGTGTTTCTCTTGGTCGAGGTTTTTTTCATTGCATGTTTCCTTCGGATGATTTGAAACCTCGTGCTTGGAGTATTGCGAACGTGATTTTAAAACCTGGTTGGCTTTACTTACATGAATGGTCTTTGGACTTTAATTTCTTGCGTTCTAGAAATGCCTTTTCTCAGGTTTGGGTTCGTCTGCATGGGGTGAATTGGGTCATTTGGCATCCGAAGATTTTGCGTGACATTGCCACAACAATTAGGACCCCTATTCGTCTTGACAAGGAGATTGAAGGTGTTCGGTTTGGTCATTTTTCCAGGATGTTGGTGGAGGTTTAACCCAGTTCCACATTGGTTGAAAAGGTGACTCTTTCTACTCCTCCTGATAATATTCAAATTGATATTGAATATGAGAAAAAAACCTCTCTTCTGGAATGACTGTTTGGCTGTTGGACACTGTTTTGAGTCATGTCGGAAGCATGTCTCATGTGAGGAGTATGGAATGAGGGGTCATCCATCAAAACATTATCGAAGTAAATCATAACCTATTGTTCTTGATGGTGACACACTCAAGGAACCGACTTCCACTGTAGTTGATGTAGCTGTTGTGATGACTTCTGGGAAGTCTGATGTGTCTAATATGAAGGGAAAAGGTCTGGTGGTGGATGTATCTCCAGAGAGAGCTCATAGTGGCCCCTCAGTCCCTCGGGTTGATGTTGCTAAAGAGGTTACTTCATCTACGGAACCCCTTACACAGTCTACGGGATTGATGATCCCTGATCGCTTGCAGGGTAATGTCTCTGACCAGGCTGATGCACACTAAGGTGTCGACTGTCATCAGGAAATTCAGAGGCTATTTCACTCTTCTGAATTGCCTAAGAAATGGGGGAGTGTTTCTGATGATGAAAGGGAGCATAGTGCCCCTATTCAGGCTTTGAGCAGTGGTGGGCGTGCATCTTTCAAGGATATGGTCGTGAGTGGAATGGAAAGGATGAATGGTGGTGAAGGTCTCACCTCTGTTCCTGCAAACCGAAGACCATGTAAGGATTACTCTAACTATCCTAGGAAAGTTACTACCAGATCGTCTTCGATGGTGTCCAGGAAGGTGGACATAGAGATTCTTACTAATTTTAATCAGCAGAAATATCCATTTGAGTGGGAGGTTTCTAGTGACTCTGATTATGAAAATGATGTCATATTATGATATGTAGGCATGCAGTTAGGTGGATGAGGTCATTTCTGCTTGTTTGATCTCGTCTATCTCTGATCTGTACTTTTTTATTTCCTTTTAATAAATGGTCAGAAGCAACGCTTCTGACTAAGACTTTGGGTAAATATATTCATAAATGTGTATTTATACTATGTATTGAATTATTTATTCATAATTTCAAATATATAATTATTTTTAATAATTATTTATATAATTTTAAATAAATATATATAATAAAATAATTATAAAATTATAGTAAAATTATTTTAAATAATTAATATATTTACTATATTTATATTAATATATGTTTATTAAATATAATTATAAATATATAATTATAAAAAAATATATAATGATATAAATATATATAAATACACAAATATTTTTACCATGTTTGTATTTGTACATATAATTATATAAATATATATACTGATATAAATATGTAAATGAGTAAATATTTTTTAAAATGACTTCTTATAATTATAAAGATATAATTATATATTTAAGTAATTATAAAAATATAATAAATATATTGAAATAATCAATATACTTACTATATTTATATTTATATATATTTATATAATATAAATATAAAAATATAAATATATTAAAATATTCGTATATATAATTATAATTATAAATCCATTTCACTACATAGGTAATAAGTGCTGATTAAATGCATCCTTATTTGCACTAACAAATCACTGATACAAGCCATATTTATCAGCACTAAAACGTTCATGTTGATAATGATGACTTTTATCTGCTTTTTTTACCACTAATAATGTTCTATCATTATGATAATAATATTTTATGAACATATTATAGTGTTCGAATATATTTAATGACTCTTAACAAGTAGTGAACCAGCCATAGTATTTTACGCATTCTATGGAAGCATCCTTCAAACAACGCCATCCTCTTCAAATCAAAGCTTTAGTCAAGTCTTAATCATGTCCTGAACCATTACAAGGCTTCAATTCATGGAATGAATGATTCAATTGTAGAATTAATCAATGGATCTAATCAATTTGATGTTTCGATATATCTCTACATTATCTCAGAATCTTCCATGATTCAATCCATTGTATGTAACTATATCCTAATCCTCAATTGTTGATTGCTTGTCTGGAAATATATATTTTCATTTATAATCATCATTGTTTCTTTACCCTCATCATAGCCCTATGTTCAATAGTTTACACTCATATATGTGATCCCTGGACACCAAATTATCTTAACAATATACTTTAAGATCTTATAAATGGTAGAAATATATTTCTTCTTGCATTTAAAATGATTGTTGGTATGTTTTGATAAATAATGTAAAAGATGATCAATGATTTATCCTCATTCTAATAGGTGATCAATAGCCCATTTAAATCCACACATTGGGGAAGGCTCATATTCATTCGATCATTACAGTATATCGTTGAGATACATGAATTAACAAAAGTGAGAAAATTCTGATAGAGCTCACCTTTGAATACCACTAGTTTCACAAAATGTCCATGGCCACCTAATAAAGCATATCCCTGTGGAAGTCTTAATAGGGTTAAACCAAATTACATGACCATGGAAATATACAAGACATTATAAAATATAGTATTCATGAGGCCATTAAATAGCATTCATTGATATATGAAGATTTTAGTGACTCACTATCATATGGAGGAGGAAGCTACAATTAGAGGGACCTCCCTAAAATATTGTTAGTATATGTTATTGTTTATACAACTATTTCTTCTCGGGAAATATTTTGATAAATGATTCCAATTTATAGTTTATATTTAATATGTTAAATATTGGTGAAAATATAGGGATTGACTTAGTGACCATTGGACTAGTACAATGGGGTTATCTACATTCATTCAGCCTGATGGACGTGGATGCCACGGGTGATTCAACTCAGTTGAGGGATACCTCTTACTAGTGGACTTAGGAAATAGAAGTCCAAATGCAAATGTTGTAGTAATGAACTAGTTTTATACTTATTGAAAATAGTCACTAGGAGTTATGTGAATGATATTGATCATTTTTATAGAGTGATAATTAAGCTGGTAGCACACATTAGGAAATAAATTACATAAATATATGGGTAATTTCCTTAGGATTGATTATTGATTCAGATAATATTATTTTCATAATAATATATGTTCATTATTCATTGTATGTTTTTTGAATTAATTTTTAAATTCCATAATTTTTATAATTATTCAAAAAATATATATAATACCATAAATATTATAATGTGGTAGCAATTGTGAGTGATCTCATGTAAAATAATTAATGGAATGACCAAGGCCATAGATAATGATGTACTATTGAGAAATATAACTATTAACTTTTCCACACAATAATAGATTTGTCATATACTCAACCATGTAACCATATATTGACTTATTTTTCACATAATGAAACTCATTGTTAATCCCTTTTTAAATCATAATACCCTTTAGAGAATTATATATATTTATGTGTGTGTGTGAATAAAAATAATATATATTATGTAAGTATAATTATAATTGGTTGAAAATAAATACTTATCATATTTTATTAATTTATACTTTGAGGGTCCATATATCATAGTGAATACACTCTAAAGTTTTATTCATTTAAATAAATAACTTAATATTATAATTATAATAAATCTAACCATTCTAATTAGTAAAAATATCAATCAAATTTATCTTTTCATCATAAAAATATTTCATCCTAATTTTTTATTTTAGTATTTAAATGTATCAATATCTAATATGACCAATGTTTCTCTGCCAAACCAATTTCCTCTTTCAGTCATACTAAAAATATATTTTTAATGACCCAAAATTACATTTTGGTACAACTACTTTTTATACCTTTTTTAAATATATCCATATGGGAAATAATAACTCACTCATTAATTATTCATAAAACCAAATTCATTTCCTTCATCATACATATAATAGACACTATGTATGTTTTACTTTAACCTATCTAAATGATATCATTCTTTAATATTTCCTTTTATTTCCAACATCCTTCGAATGAAAAAAATTTATCTAATGATTTCCTTCATTTCAAAAATAATAATCAACCTCTGAAATTTTCAAAAATAATTAATTTCATCAATTTAATTATCATGTGAAATTAAAAATCAGCATCAAATATGAAAGGATGTATCTTTTTTAATTAATTTTATGTGACATCAATAACAAATTCCAATTACATTCCATTCATTGTCATATAATAAATTTATAATTCATTATTCACATTGATTATTTTTTTTAATAAATTTAACAACCCGCCATTCATCCATTTAAATTTCCAAAAGTTTAATATTGTTCATTCTATGGTTGACATTTATCATCCAATTTTACTTATAATGTTTTTTCGAACATAATTTTTTTTAAGATGGTTCATCTTCCCATTCTCTTTAAACCTCTGTACCTTATATTATTACTATTAATTATCATAGTAAGCCAGCAGATTTATACTATGTTCCCAAAGTCATCATATAATACATTATGGAAATTAAAACGTAATTTTCATAGAAATAATACAATTTTTCTTCGTTAAAATAATTTTTGATTTCATCATGTATATAAAAAATCATTATTCAACTTATCAACCATGAATTATTAGTTCTTTAAACCCATTATCATAATTAGATATATTCTTTTCCAAAAGATTTTTTCCATTCCTTATTTTTTTTAATTCGAAATTATAATTTTGAATTGTTTTAAAATATTTTATAAACCAATAATATTAATCATAATAATTCCACCAGATGTTATATCACTGGTTCCAAAAAATAGATTTGAGGTTATCAAAATCTATGTATATTGGAAAATTTATTATTAATTATTTTTAGGTATTCCTCATTTTAGTTCTAAATTTATTGAATCCCCTAATAGGATTTCTAACTACCATCCATATATATGAAAAAACTATTTATTTATTAAAATGATTTATCAATAATTTTTTATATCTTATATTTGATTAAATGATAGTTTATTATTCTTGGTTATCATATTTGTTTTCCTATAACTCAATAATATACTATATAATACATTCATTTGATAAGGGTGTTTCAGAAATACATGATATATTCTTTTAATAGATGTATTTTTAGTCACAGTTGGATGATTGAATGTATTAAAAGTTATATTTTTTATAAATATATAATTAGTTGTGTCCTCAACGATTCAAATATAAGAACATGTCATCTCCAAGACCCCTTGAATCATAATGATTAATGTGTATTCCCCAAAAATATTAACATCAATATTTCTTGAGTTAACAACCTATGGAAATGGTTTAATTCTCACAAATGGATGGCTTCTCCACTTTTAGAGAAGATAATAGAGTAAAACATCCATCCTCATCAGCATCATCTCACAAATAGTTATTATTTCAATTTTATCATGGGAGTCATCCCCCAAATCAATTTGGTATCTAGTTCCACAGTTATAAGTACACATCCTATGGATTCATACTTCTTATAGTTGTTCAGGAAACATAGGTACATGTCCACAAGTTATATAAGAATATGGTCAAACTAATAAAATTCAATGATAAATGTTGGGAAGATTAGTTTACAAGGATGAATTTTGTATATCACATTCACCATTGAATGAATTAATAGGATAAAACCTACCATAGTGGAATAATTACTTTCTTAAATTCAATTACACATTTCTTGGTATTATTCAAAAATTCATTGAAACATTCAAATGTCTAATTTCCCTTGTTAGAATTATCTATAAATTTCTCCTTCAATAATGAATATGTTATCTTTATTTAATTAATTATTTAAAAAAATGAATATTTTATTAACCCAATATGATGGATATGAATATAAAATGGATTCATTTAAATTCTATTACAAAAGAGTATGACATCAAAGTTAAAGATTAAATCAAATTTGTAAAAGATCAGGCATACAAACCCACACAAATGCTTTTTCAATGTTTATGTTGTTGTTATTAAATAAATCATAGTCCAAAATACAGGGAAGAACATTTTATATGTCATGGAATAGATTAGTACTATAAATTATGGAATAAAAATAGGGAAAAAATGTGAACACTAATCAAGATGATACTTTTGTTTATGATTCATTTGATATGAATACTAATGTAAATGATGATAGAGATCTCCAGGAAGAAATGAAAACATAAGTTCAAGATGAAATTCATGATTTTACTAGTTTGTTGGATATGTTAAATAGCTGTTCTTCGAAAAAAAGTCTATTGGTTATACAAAATTCACCATATTGTTAGGTATATTATAGTTATATAATTTGAAAGCTACTAGAAGATGGAGTGACACCAGCTATACAAAAATACATGGTCTATAGAATAATATTATAGCATAAGAAAATAATCTTCAAAGGTAATCATATATGCAAAACAAATTATACATTCAATTGACATGTTCTCTAAAAAATATGTGATTCTAAAAGAGATTGATTATTTTTATGGAAGGACCATGAATCACTCAAAAAATTCAATATCTATTGATAGAGTCATTAATAAATGAAGGTATTCCTTAGAATTTAGCATGGTTCATTCTTATCATTACCCAATTTAAAAGACTTTATGGAATTCAAGATATTACAAGAAAAATGACATGGATTGCATATATAATAATTAAATATGTGAACCATCATCATTCAGAAAATTCTCCATATAGGAGGAAAATTGATTATAAGTGTCTTGAATTTGTAAATGAGTCAAGAAAAATTCATAAATATTATATATAAATAGAATAAATAATTTTGGTGCACATAGTAGTAGTCAAATTACATGGACTATCATGTTGGTAAATTGTAACATTCCACCATGGTAATTTATGAGGTGAAAATATATTATTTTTTATCTACATATATGATGAAAAAATAATCCCAGTAATGAAATTAATTACTGCATGGAGCCATTTATCTAATATCTAAAATTGATCATTGATAAATGTGTTACGATGTATGTTTCTCATAGAAATTATGAATTCACATCGAGGTCCGTGTTGTATGGAACTATAAATGACATTCCCACTTATTGAAAATTTTCAGGCTATAGCTTTAATGAAATGGTTGGGTGTCTTATTCATTAATAATAACCCAACTCGGTTATGATAAAACCTTCCTCCAAAAAAAAGTTTTTAGGATATTATAAATTTTTTCCTCTGTAATGGCCCAGACCCTCATGGCCCCTTCCTTTGCCAATTTTCAGTGAGACCGATCGGTGGGACTGATCGGCAAGACCGATCGGCGAGACCGATCGGCGCGACCGATCCGCAATACCGATTGGTGAGACCGATCGGTGCGACCGATCGGTGTCACCCAACCTTGGAGGGATTTTCTTCTGTAGCCTCCCCCGTAACCCCACTTTTAGGCCTTTTTAACCGATGGAAGTGTTTCAGCGCCGTTTTTAAACCCTTAATCAATGCTTTAAAAATCCTGAGGGTGGAGCAACCCTCCCCAACCAACGTAGCATTGTTTTCTCGTATGATGCCCCTAGGTTTTATTAAATTCTTTAAAATCATAGTTGTTACCACCTTTCCTATGGGGATCATTAAATAACAATTTATCCCATCATGTGTAACCACCCAACCGCGGGGGGAATCACGATCCGAATTCAAAGTGTTCAATTTCTCATATCTTGTAACAACAGGATTTTATCTATATATCGCAGATGAAGTTCTTCTTCCCCCTTATTCCTTTTTGTCCTACTTCTCTCTTCTCCGTGGTGCGCATTAAGTCCCTCCTTCCCAAGACTTGTGGTGCGCCTAGGCTAAAGTCGTCTGCTCGTCCTTGGAGTTCCCGAAGTCCCTCCACTAAAAATCGTGCATCCCCTATTCTTGGCACATGGAGAAAACGTCGATCCATGATCAATCGGGTAGGTATTTTCTCCTTCGTCTCTTCTTTTTGTGTATCATGTGGGGTGGGAATGCTTTTGTCTCTGTGGAAATCATTGAAAACAAACATAATGAAGATAATTAACAGACCATTAAAGAATAAAAGGGGTGTGTGATCGATGTTTTGTTGTACTCTATTATGTTGATATGTGTTGTGAATTATGTGGGCCTATGATCAATGAAAATCATTGTCGTTGGTGGTCTTTCTTTACGCACTAATGAACCTCAGTGCTCTAGGATGATTAAATAACTGTAATATGTAATTGGTTAAATTACGTATACTCGGTTAAATAAATTGAAAGCACCAGGATCAACCCTTTTCTGTGATAACTCCGGATAAAACATAGTGGAATTGAAACCATGGAGTGTGTTAAATCATTTAAATATGAAAATACCTACTTGGGCCGGCCTTGTGTTGGTGGTATTGGGTTGGTTGTTTCCTTCACGGGCCGATTGCTGGGCTGATATGGGTGGGGATGGGATCCCCTATTGTTATACTATTACTGGTTGTGGATTTGAGGCTGTATGGTTATTCTGCTTATATCACTAATTGGGGTGGAATCCTCTGTTGTTGAGAAACCGTTGGCTCCTGGATTTTGGGGACATGGTGCAGTGTCTCAGGGTTTTCTTTGTTTCCATTACTTCGAGGGATCTCACTGGCCCCTTTGGTTGTCGTAAGTGTGGGATGTGTCTCAGGGTATGCTTTGGTTCCAATACTTTGAGGGATCTAACTTATCCCTTTGTAGTTGTTACTTTATAAGAGAACCGGGTGTGAATGCTCAAATTGATGTTGGCTGTTTCTCTTTTCCTGTTGTGGTTATGCCTGTTAGTTGCCCAATAGTGCAGGAATTTACTTAAATGGGTTCACTTGAACATGAAAACCAGAATGGGTTAAATGGGGAAATTGGTTTTGGGAATGAGGTGTGGCTTGGCCGTGAGTGTCGTGGTATACCTTGAATGAATGAATATTGATGTGGTGTTTGTGCATAGGCTGGTTTCAGAACCCTAGGTTGGGTAGAGTGCTTGTCTACTTATGTATATACTTGTAGTTTTTATGTTTCTTATTCGTGCCCCACCCAAGTTGAGCACTTAAGTTCTGAACACTCCCATTTCATGGGGGAGAGTGTTTTTTCCAACACTCCTATGAGTGGCTGGTTATTAGCTCCTTTTCATCTCCCTTTCCCGAATGGCCTAAGACTCTTCGGGCAGGCTGTGATGGCCTGAAGTCCATTTTTATCCTAAGAATCTTCAGGCGGGGTAGTTGTGGTGGTTCGCCCAGGTGTTTTCGGGCATGTTGTTTCCCAAGTGTCTTCGGTATGAGGCCCAGGTGACTTCGGCCATGACAGTAGTTGTTCTAACCCAGGTGATTGCGGGTATGGTTATGTGTGGTGGTTGTGGCTCAGATGTCTGTGGGAGGGATAGTGGTTATGGCCCAGGTGTATGCGGGTGGGGTTTGGGCAGTGGGACTGCGGTGAGATAGTTTCCCAAGTGTGTGCGGGTGGGGTTTGGCAGTGGGAATGCGGTGAGGTTGTGGACCAGGTTTGTGTAGGCGCAGTTTGGCAGTGGGACTGTGGTGAGAATGGCATGATTGGTTCGATGCGTAGGATGTCTTCAATAAGTAGTGGGAAAGTAGCGTGGGGTACCCAAATATCGATGTGCTATTACTATACTTTACTTGAATTTCTTTATTTGGGGAGCGTGCCTTGATGAGGTTTGGGTGGATAGATTTTTTTCCTTGTTGGATGTTTGGTTATCTCTTTTTCCACGGGACATTAGAATGTCTCCTCACTTGTGCACGAGAGTCTTTGGTTTTCCCTACTGAGTATACCTGTAAGCTCACCCTATGTATATAAAACTGCTTTCAGGTTTCTAGGAGGACTTTAGGGATCGTGCGAGACTATACTAGCTTGGATCTTTTGGGCAGTTGCTATTGTTGTTTTACTTTTCTTGGAATCTTTTTACCTTGAGAGTTTTGTGACTTGTATCTTTTACCTTTGAACATGAATATTGGAATGGTTTACTTTTAGCCGTACTTGCACTTTCAATTTTGGTGTTGTGGGATTTACTATCTTATCTCCTGAACCTATTAAAATAAAAAGGGTAATTCCTTCCATTTAGTGTGTGATTATATACCTTTGGTGCTGGTGGCCACATCGGGACCTATTGAAGGAGGGTTTTGGGGGTCATTATCACTCCTTCAACTTAAAGAAGTAAGGGCCTGGAAATCTGCTGACCCTTCCCTCCTTTTGGTGAAGGCGGGTCGTGACAGAATGCTATCAATGGAAAAGGTTTGAGAGATAGGATGGAGTCTGGAGTTAGGCACAGTGAGGATTTCATGGGATGGTAGGGAAACTGTGTTGGGTGACCTTGGTGTGTGAACTAGGCTAGGGAAGACCGGCTAGGATATGGGATTTTAGGACCCCCCGTGATCTAATACAAGGACTCTGGACCTATCGAATGACTAAGTGAGGCCATGCTGATTGCAGGGTAGAGACCCCAGGAGAGGTACATGCATCATAATGACTTGTGTTCTCGTGTTTAGTGGGTGTTTTGGGAATTTAAATAAATAAGATGTTTATGAAATTCTAAGAACAATATTCTACAATACTTGGGCTTAGGCATTCCTTTTTTACATTGCATCTATGACACCTGGGAGGCAACCACGGGTGGTGTGGGAGATCGAGGCCCAGGAGGTTGACTTGGAAGATCAGAAGAGGGCTGATCGAGAGGAGGAGGACGACCAGTGGAAGAAGACGCTTCGAGCCTTCCAGTGCAGACCCTCGAGAAGTATAAGGGCATCACCTTTGACATGAAGATGAAGAGCTGGATAGAGGAGCAGGTGATAGCTTTCAGCTTGATTCGGGCACCCGACCGAGTACTGGGTTCCTTTGGCCGTCAGCCAGATGCAGGGAGCAGTGCGTCAGTGGTGGACGCTCTACCAGGGGGAGAGGAGAGAGGCTCAGGTGGCATGGGATGATTTTGAGAAGGAGTTCTGGGAGGAATTCCTCTATTCTATGATGAAGGAGGAGAAGAGTCTTGAGATACTCTCCCTACAGTTGGGGAGTATGTCAGTAAGGGAGCTGGGGATCAAGTTCAAGGACCTCCTCCGCTTTTCTCCGAACCTCTTCCTAGATGAGGAGTCTCGGGCGAGACGTTTAGAGGAGGCGCTCCGACCCTCCCTTCAGTATACTGTTATCCCCCTTCACATTAAATACATACTTGGAGGTCCATAAGAAGGCCTAAGTGGTGGAGAGGATGCACACACTAGGAGGTGTAACATGAGAGGGGATCCAGCTGGGATCATCAAAGGGGAAGACAGTCAGCACCAGGCCTCCAGCGTCAGGGCCCTCTAGTTTTCGACCGGTAGGGAGCAGGCCCCAGCAGTTCCAGTTCCGATCTCCCGACCCTTGCCCCTTTCCATCGAGACCAGGACCGAGATGATTCATCTGTGGATGCCATGGGAACCTCCAGAATTAGTGCCCGGACTGAGGGCAGTACGGCGGTGGTGGACAGGCCCAGCACCCGCCCCAACTACAGCTTCCAGCTATGCCCTTCCAGCAGCAACAAGGGCAGCAAGCTCCCACTCCTATGAGGGAAGACATTTCCAGAGGAGGCCACTCCCAGGGTGATCCTCAAGGACCTCGACCAGGGCATGGTCAGGGAGGTGGCTGACAGCCGAGGGGAAGAGGAGCTGGGCGTGGGTAGTTGCATGCTGCAGAGGCAGCAGTTCCGGTAGGGCCAGAGGACATTAGAGGTATGATCAGTTTATTTAGTAGCCTTGCATACGCCTTGTTCGATACAGGGGCTTAACACTCCTTTTGTTACACCCGTTCTGGCCCACGCTCTAGGTTTAGATGCCGAGAGACTTCCAGTACCCCTAGTGCTGAGCACACTAGTCGGAGGTCAGACCGACTTGTTATATGTTTGTAGAGGATGCAGACTGAGGATAGGGCCACAAAAGTAAGTCAAGGATCTTATACTATTGAAGATAAAACCATATGATGTCATCCTAGGAATTGACTGTCTATTCTCCGTTTGTTCCGTCATTGACTGCTTCTGATGAAGGGTCATGTTCTCAGATCTAGGTAGCCGGCGTGTCACTTTCACCTACAAGCGAAGCGGCCAGAAGGGCAGCAGGAGAGAGTAAACCCTCCTCTCCTTGTTAGCTAAGCTGTCAGTAGAGTCATTAGATGCTGAGATGGTGGAGGTACTAGGGATCTTAAGTGAGATTATGGACTTCTTCCCTGAGGAGGTGACGACTCTACCCCCTCGACGTGATATCGAGTTTGGGATAGACTTGCAGCCTGGTGATCGTCTGATTTTGATGGCTCCCTACCGGATGGAACCTTCAGAGCTACGGGAGTTGCGGATACATATTAACGATCTGATGAAGAGTGGTTATGTTAGATCGAGTGCATCGCCGTGGGGTTCTTCAATCTTATTCGTAAAGAAGGAAGATGGTGGTCTCAGGTTGTGCATAGACTACAGGAGGCTGAATCGGGTAACGATCAAGAATCGATACCCTCTTCCGAGGATAGATTATCTTTTCGACCAGCTGAAAGGGGCAGGATGGTTCTCAATGATCGACATGTGGTCTGGGTAGCACTAGTTGATGATAAAGGAGGGCGACATCTCAAAGATGGCCTTCAGGTGCAGATATAGGCACTTCGAGTTTTTAGTCATGCCTTTTGACGTTACCAACGCTCCGACTGTGTTCATGGGGATTATGAACTTCGACTTTCGGGAGTATCTGGATCAGTTCATAGTCGTGTTCATCGACGACATCTTGATCTACTCAAGATCATAGGGGGACCATGCGGAGCACCTAAGGACGGTTTTGGAGGTCCTCTGACAGCACCAGCTCTATGAGAAGTTGACAAAATGCAAGTTCTAGACGCGAGAAGTGAACTTCCTTGGGAACGTAGTGTCCAAGAAGGGGGTAGCGGTGGACCCATCAAAGGATGAGGGGGTTGTTTCTTGGGAACACCCAAGAACGTGGTAGAGGATCGTAGTTTCCTCAGGCTGGAAGGTTACTATCGGAGGTTCGTACCCAACTTCTCCTGAGTTGCTGCTTCTTTGACAGCCTTGACCAATAAGGACCAGGTATTCATTTGGAGTGAGCAGTGCGAGGCGACCATCAGATATCTAAAGGAGAATTTGGTTAGTGCCACAGTGGTGAGACTACCAGAATAAGGGGTGGCGTATGAGGTGTTCTGTGATGATTCAGGGAAAGGCCTCAAATGTGGGTTGATGCAGCGATAGGGGGTGATCTCTTACAGGCCTAGGTAGCTACACCCTCATGAGCATAATTATGCCACCAACTATTTGGAGCTTACATTGGTCATTTTCGCACTAAATTTGTGGCGGCATTACCTCATCGGAGAACGCTTTTTGGTCTTCACAGATCACAAAATATTGAGGTATATCTTCTCCCTACAGAACCTAAACTTACGGCAACGAAGGTGGATGGAGTTCTTATAGGATTATGACTTCACTATTTCCTACACTTCAAGAAAATGGAATGAAGTGGCCGATGCTTGAGCAGGAGGTCGCAAAAGGATCCGGTCTAAGAGTCGGCAGATGCTTGGAAGGCGATGGAGGATTTGGATGCCTTGCACCTAGATGCGGGGTTGGATTGTTTTAGAGGTTTCCTGTATGAGACGAAAGTGTAGTATTATCTGTTGTAGTGAGTGGATGAGTCTTAGTGGGGAGACCCAGAGTGTGAAGTGATGCACGACCGAGTTGACCAGGGTGATGTTCCGGAAGGGTGGATGGAGTATGGTCAGAACCAGATGCTTTTATGAGGAAATATGTTTGTTCCAGAGGCGATGTGTGACAATGTTCTTAGTGAGTTCCACAACTCACCCCTAGCAGTGCACCCGGGAGTTTCCAATATGTACTAGGGTCTGAGGAGATAGTTTTGGTGGCTCTGAGTAAAGTGAGAAGTGGCAGAGTTTGTGGCCAAGTGCCTAGTGTGTCAGCAGGTGAAGGCTGAATATTGTGTTCAAGGCGGGTTGTTGCAACCTTTAGATGTCCCCGAGTGGAAGTGGGATGGAATCTCGATGGATTTCTTCACGGGACTACCCAAGGTGCAAGTGGGCTGCGATTCTATCTGGGTGGTAGTGGACCGGTGGAAGAAATCGGCTCACTTTCTGGCGATCAAGGAGTCGAGTGCAGTGGATGCTCTAGCACGGAAGTATGTGGACGAGGTAGTGCGGTTTCATGGAGTTCCGAGTTCCATAGTCTCGGATAGGGATGCACAATTTACCTCACGAGTCTAGAGGGGTTTTCATCATGCTTTGGGCACCCATATGCGCCTTAGAACTGCCTTCCACCCCCAGACAGATGGGCAGAAAGAGCGCACAATCCAAACCATGGATGATATGCCCCGAGCATGCGTTCTAGACTTTGGGGGATCATGGTTGTGACACTTTCCACTGATAGAGTTCTCCTACAATAATAGCTATCACTCTATAATTGGCATGGATCCGTTCTAAGCCTTGAACGGTAGGCCATGTCGCTCACCCCTATGCTGGACTGAAGTTGGAAAAGTGGGTGTTCTCGGCCCGGAGGTGGTTCAGAGCACGACAGAGAAGGTCTAGCTTATACGAAAGAGGATGAAGGTGGATCCGGACTGGAAGAAGTCATATTCTGATGATAGGAGGAGACCCTTGGAGTTCGAGGTCAAGGACCACATGTTCTTGAAGGTCTCTCCTTGGTGTGGGTAGTGGAGGTTCGACAAGGGAAGTAAGCTTTCTCCCAGGTTCATCGGACCCTTGGAAGTGTTGTGACGGGTCGGTGAAGTGGCATAGCAGCTAGAGCTACCACCGCCGCTACTGAGGATACACGATGTATTCCATGTGTCCCAGCTCCGACGATATCTGCACGATGATTCACACGTCCTCATCTGGGGAGGGCTTGATATCGAAGACGATGCAACCTTCATGGAGCGACCAATGATGATCGAGGGTCATGAGGAGAAGGTGCTTCGTGAACGAACCATCTCGTTGGTTCGCGTGTTGTGGAGGCATGGTGGGATTGATGAGATTACCTGGGAGAGGGAAGCACAGATGCGTGCCCAGTACCCAGAGTTGTTTTGAGTTTTATCCCAGTACTTGGTTGTTGTGTAATGCTTTACCTTGTTGGCTATGGACGTGCAGTTTCCTTTTTTGTGGATGTGGGTGTGAAGTGTCCTAAAGAATGGAGAGGGGAGGACTCGATCCCTAGTTAAGATGCATTAAAGTAGATGTGCCTAAACCCATGCGGGCGAGTCAGTGCCGCCCAAAGAGGATAGTATCTTAACACAGAGGAAGGGAAAACCCTATCCCACTGGACCAAATGGTTTAGCCTTTTTTTTGCATGGTTTCATGGGGAAAGGAGCAGTGGGGCGTTCGTGTTTGATCAAGAGATAATATGTTCCTATGTCGGAGAGGTTCACTTATGAGAGGTATCTTTCAGTGTGGTTGTTCGGACCCCCCCTCTTTCCTCCAGGGCTGGTTTTGATTCTAGAGGGTGAGAGTGGTTTGAGAGGTATCTGATGTAATGGCCCAGACCCTCATGACCCATTCCTTTTCTAATTTTCTGTGGGACCGATTGGCGGGTCCGATAGGTGAGACCGATCGGCGCGACCAATCGGTGTCACCCAGCCTTGGCGGGATTTTCTTCTGCAGCCTCCCCCATAACCCCTTTTTTACGGTTTTTTTACTGTTGGAAGTTGTTCAAGGCCATTTTAATCCCTCAATCAATGGTTTAAAAATCCTAAGGGTGGAGCGACCCTCCATATCCGACCTAGCGGTGTTTTCGGGTATGATTCCCCTCAGTTTTATTAAATTCTTTAAAATCATAGTTGTTACCACCTTTCCGATGGGGGTCATTAAATAAAAATTGATCCCTTCGTGTCTAACCACCCAAACGCGTGGGGAATCACTATCCGAACTCAAAGAGTCCAATTTCTCATATCTCGTAACAACGGGATTTTATCTATATATCGCAGAAGAAGTTCTTCTTCCCCCTTCTTCCTTTTTGGCTGACTTCTGTCTTCTCCATGATGCGCTTAAAGTCCCTCCTTCCTGAGACTTATGGTGCACCTAGGCTGAAGTCGTCTGCTCGTCCTTGGAGTTCCAAACGTCCCTCCCCTGCAAATCGTGCATCCCTTGTTCTTGGAGCATGGAGAAAACGTCGATCCTTGATCAATCAAGTAGGGATTTTCACCTTCGTCCCTCTTTTCTGTGTATCATGCGGGGTGGGCATGCTTTTGTCTCTGTGGAAATCGATGAAACCGAACATAATGAAGATAATGAATGGACCTTTAAAGAATAAAAGGGGGGTGTGATCGATGTTCTTGTCTACTCTTTTATGTTGATATGTGTTTTGAATTGTGCGGGCCTATGCTCACTGAAAATCATGGCTGTTGGTGGTCTTTCTTTGCGCACTAATGAATCTTGGTGCTCCAGGATGTTTAAATAACTGTAATATGGAATTGGTTAAATTACGTATACTCAGTTAAATAATTTGAAAGCACTAGGATCAACCCTTTTCTGTGATAAACCCGGTTAAAACACTGTGTAATTGAAACCATGAAGTGTGTTAAATCATTTAAATCTGAAAATACCTGCTTGGGCCGTCCTTGTGTTGGTGGTAGTGGGATGGTTGTTTCCTTCACGGGCCGATTGATAGGGTGATATGGGTGGGGATGATATCCCCTATTGTTATACTTTCAATGGTTGTGTATTTGAGGTTGTATGGTTATTCTTATTATATCACGAATTGGTGTGGAATCTTATATGTTGAGAAACCACTGACTCCTGGATTTTGGGGACATGGGGCAGTGTCTCGGGGTTTTCATTGTTTCCATTACTTCGAGGGATCTCACTGGCCCCTTTGGTTTCCGTAAGTGTGGGCTGCGTCTTGGGGTCTGCTTTGGTCCCAGTACTTTGAGGGATCTCACTTATCCCTGTGTATTTGTGACTTTACAAGAGAACCGGGTGTGAATGCTTAAATTGTTGTTGGCTGTTTATCTTTTCCTGTTGTGGTTATTCCTGTTAGTTTCCCAGTAGTGAAGGACTTTACTTAAATGGGTTCACTTGAACATGTCAACAAGAATGGGTTAAATGGGGAAATTGGTTTTGGGAATGATTTGTGGCTTGGCCGTGAGGGTCATAGTATACCATTCATGAATGAATAGGGATGTAGTTTTTGTGCTTAGGATGGTTTCAGAATGCTAGGATGGGATGAGTGCTTGTCTAATTATGTATATTCTTGTAGTTTTTATGATTCTTATTCACGCCCCACCCAAGTTGATCACTTACATGCTGAACACTCCCATTTCATGGGGGAGGGTGTTTTTTCCACCACTCCTATGAGTGGATGGTTATTAGCTCCTTTTCTGCTCCCTTTCCTGAATGTCCCAGGACTCTTCGGGCATGCTTTGATGGCCTGAAGTCCATTATTAGCCCAAGAATCATCGGGTGGGGTAGTTGTGGCGGTTGGCCCGGGTGTTTGCAGGCAGGTTGTTTCCCAGGTGTCTTTGGGATGAGGCCCAGTTGTCTTCAGGCATGGTAGTAGTTGTTCTGGCCCAGGTGTTTGCAGGTATGGTTATGTGTGGTGGTTGTGGACCAGGTGTCTGCGGGCGGGATAGTGGTTATGGCCCAGGTGTGTGCAGGCGGGGTTTGGGAGTGGGACTGCGGTGAGGTTGTGGCCCAGGTGTGTGCGGGCGGGGTTTTGTAGTGGGACTACAGTTATAATGGAAGGATTGGTTCAATGCATAGGATGTATTTAATAACCAGGGGTAAAGTGGCGCAGGGTACCCAAATGTCGATGATCTATTACTATATTTTACTTGACTTGCATTATTTGGGGAGCATGCCTTGGTTTGGATTGGGTGGATATCTTTTTTTCCTTCTTGGGTTTTTGGTTATCTCTTTTTCCATGGGACATTAGAATGTCTCCTCACTTGTGCATGAGAGTCGTTGGATTTCCCTACTGAGTATACCTATATGCTCACCCTACGTATATAAAACTGCTTTCAGGTTTCCAGGAGGACTTTTGGGATCGTGCGGGACTATACTAGCTTGGACCTTTGGGGAGTTTGCTGCTGTTGTTTTCTTTTCTTGGTATCTTTTTACCTTTTGAGTTTTGTGACTTGTATCTTTTACCTTTGAACATGCATATTGGAATGGTTTACTTTCAGTCATACTTGAACTTTTAGTTTTGGTGTTGTGGGATTTACTATCTTATCTCTCGATCCTATTAAAAGAAAAAGGGTAATTCCTTCCATTTAGTGTGTGATTCTATACCCTTGGTGCTGGTCACCACTCCGGGACATATTGAAGGAAGGTTTCAGGGGTCATTATCTCTCCTTCAAATTAAATAAGGAAGGGCCTATCAATCTGCTGACCCTTCCCTCCTTTTTGTGAAGGCGGGTCGTGACATCCTCAATGACATAAATTCAAATCCTAGGCGCTGACATTCGATGGGAATATCAATCAAGGTACAAAACCATATTTGGAAATTGGTGATCAATTGTTCCTCAATGTAAAAGGTAATGAAATTATTTTTTTAAACCATTTTTGATAAATGATATGAAATAATGTTTAAAGAATAGATTTATTTTCTTTTAATTACCAAATTGGAATTGTTTATACATTATACATTTTACTTATTTCATGCATGTTGAAAAAAATGTATTTGATTATGTTATTGGAATGTCACAAAATGTTATTAAAAAACAAAATATGTAATCAAGGCTAGGATAGAAATGATTGACATGGGGATAATAGAATATTTTGAATGCGTAAAGGGTTAAGGATATGCATTTCTTCCCCCAGTTTCATACAATCTATCTAGATAGAAAAAATTACAAATTTTCTTTCTTCACAGTTGTGAATATGTTCCAGAAGGGTATTCATAAACTATTATGAATATCATTTCAAAGGCTAATTTGGTGTTATAGGGACAAAAATCACAAGACAATGATGTGTTAATGCAATATTTGAGGCATGTTTCATTCGGTTTTATTTTTCCTTAAAATATACTTCATACGTTGACTATACTCGGTATATTTTTTAATGAAATCAACAGTAATGTTATATACCTGATGAAGTTTCAAATCATGAATTAAGAGATTGTAGTCATATTATGAAAATTAGATATTCTCTTCCCTTAATAATTTGTTTTATAGTCTTCCATAACATAGTTCATATTTTTTTAGATAGGTTGAAGAATGTGGTCATATTCATCACAGATAGATGTACGTCATTGAATGGTATCAGATTAATTTTAATGGATATGTCATGAATTGAATTCAAACCGATGGATGTGATGTAGAATAATATATTGTTGAAGAAAATGTTTAATAACGTACCCATTTCCTATTTGATGTCGATATCAATGGTATCCTAATGTATCATCACAACAGACACCTTATTGGTTAAGGGATTTACAAAATAGATTTTCTTAAAATTGCAATTATAGATCAAGGAAAATAACACATTTACAATTTATATAATAAAGAATATGTTGATCCATACGTTGATTCCCAAAATTAAATTCATATATATTTGAATTCATCAAGCGTTGAAGGGTTGATATAAAAATACACGTAATCAATATTTTATAGGATAGTTGTGAGATAAAATTTATAATGAGTTAGTTGAAAATATTTACTTGATTGTCAGAAAAAATCGATAGCTAGACATTGGACCAAATTCAAATGTTATATATTATTTTAGTTTTGTAATAATTGGTTATACATTCTATAAAAAATATTAAAATCACTATATTATGGTGAAAAGTTGTAGTGTTAAGAATTTGGTATATGTGATTCATATATCTTGTTCCAGGGATATAAATCTAATTTAAAGAAAATATGTCATATTTTGTAATTATCAATTAAATATTCAAGTGGTATTATACAACAATTATTGTGATGATTTTCTATTACATTGATTTTGACTATAAGAGTGTGGTATATATTGATGAAATGGAATTGTTGATGGTGACTTCCAATGTATAAGGGAAATAAGATGATACATATATAATGGAATCACAATATGTGAATGTAATTTATGTCTCAGATCCTACAAACAATAATTAGACAATTTTCCAATTGGAAACTCCATCAAATGTTGGGTCAAATGAAAACTCAATCAACAATGTCCCTTTCATTGAGATATCACAATAATTTCATGATAGTACAAATATAGACAATGTATTCTACATTATGTGGCACCACAGAGATGTGGTTTTGATTCTCAATATAGGATACAAATCCATGATTCCTTTTACAAAATAAATGGAATTCAATGAGAATAAATTTTTTAAATGTGATATGTTTTTTCCCATAATATTTTCTATTCTCTAGAAAACTACGATAATATAAATTAAATGTTTGACTAGTCATATTGGTGAAATATTCTACACATGATGATGTTAACAGTTTCACTGAAGAATAATCTATAAAAATGGAAACCATGTATGGACAGGTAATTTTAATGTTATGATATATATTCTCTATTTTACAGAAAAGTTATATAACAAATCATTGACATAATTTCCATTATTTGTCACGACCCATACCCGGGGCCTGTGCCATGACTACCCCAATCCCGCCTTCCATAGGCCAGGGGCTGGCGACTAGCACCAAGGTGTAATTCCAGATAAAAAAGGGAAGACATTGCCTTAATAAAGTAAACAAACACCACAGAGCAAGCAAGGAGAAGTAAACACTAAGTAAAACTGGGTACAATAGTAAGTGCGGAAAAGTAAGTGGGCCAGAATACAAACCCAATCTGAAAATAAAGTACAACTGGAAAGAAAGTACAACAATTGAAAAGTAAAGCCACAACGTCGAGCCGTCCACAGGAAGTCCCACCTGAAGGGTGGGTACAGATAGTCTCCACCGCTCTACGGGTCCAGCCGTCCGCTCCGTGTATGTCCCATCGAGTGGTCCACCTCTAGGTACCGACTCGCTCCACAAGCCTCAGCCACGATCAGTGCTGTCCATCGTTTGCATCCAACACAACGTAGTGCGGGCATATCCCGTGCAGGGGTGAGTATACGCTACTCAGTAGGGACCCCGAGACCCCCGAAGGTCTCCCAAAATCCACAAAGGATAATCCACAAAGGAAAGATTCAATCACGAAGTAACATCCAACATTACTTAGGTATATGGCCATACATATACCTAAGTCATCAATTCCAATTCAGCTCCAACATCCGAGCCCAAGTACAACCCATTCCATACAGGAAAACGTAACCCATTCCACATAGGAAATCACAACCCAATCCACACAGGAAAGCATAACGTAATCCACATAGGATATCAAGTCAATCTTATCGAAGATAAAGATTGAAAGTCAAGACTCAACTCACACAGGTGTACTTCTTCATAAGACGATAGAGATGATCAGATGTAGCCACTGATTCATCTAAGCCATCGGACCCACACATGATCGATAGGTACTAACCCCCGAAATGACCCACAAAGGATCAATAGGTACTAACCCCCGCAATGACCCACACAGGATCAGTATGCGCTGGACCACACAGGACCGCTGAGCGCTGACCCACAGAAGATCTGACCCACACATGATCGGTAGCACTGATCCACACAGGATCGCTGAGTTCTATAGTCATCGCCGTCAAATCCACGGAGGATTTCTGTACAGTCTTCATCGTCGTCGTAGTTGCAGCCAGCTCTAGGGTTCCCGCACACAGCAAGCTCGTTTGGGGAGGGTCCGCTCCACAAACCGAGGGGCTGATACATCAACTGACACGAAGTCCGGAGTTGATGTATCCAAAAGTTCCGTATCGTCAAAAGGAACTCAACGTGACCGACGGCGCGTCAATCGGACACCCAGTCTGAGAGTTATTGGCTTTTTCGTCCTAGGGGCCCGGTTGGTTTTTAAGTCAAACCCAACATGGCCGTACCCCAACTACATCCAAACCTCGAGCGGAGTAAACCAAAAGATCCGTCTCACTAATAGGAATCCAACAAAGTCGACGACACGTCAATCGGACGTCCAAAACTCAAGTTATAAGTGTTTCCGCTCCGAGGCCCCGGCTGGTTTCGTGTTCGAACCAACCCGGCCGAACCCAAAGTTCTCTGAAACATTGAGTGTAATATTGAAAAACGACTGTCTCGATCCAAGGATCGCATCGCAGTGATGGTGCGTCAATCGGAGGTCTGTAGCCCAAGTTATGGGTAAAAGACCAAAAGAAGTCCGTCAATAGGGGGTTCGGGCCCGGTCCAACCCGGCCCGATACCCCCTCGGTCGGCCCAAACCGGGTCGACCCGACCCGAGTCTGGGTTCGGCCCATTAGGGCACCACCCGGCCTGGCCCGTCCGAAACGGCCGAGCAGAAGGGGGGGGGGGCACTGCCCCCCTATTCGTGTAACCGCGGCCCCCATGTGGGGGGCCGCTCCTTCGGCCAGCCGGTGGTTATGACCCCCGGCCTTCTCGGTGACCGGCCGACCCGGTCTGGCCGGCCGGTTGCTGCTTCCGCGGGACCGCCGCGGTCCCGCCCCCCCTGCTCCACTGGCCGGAAGCCGGCCGCCGCTCCCTGCTCCGCCGCAGCCAAAGGCCGTGACCTTGGTCCGACCGGCGCGACGCAACGACACCGTGGCCCCGCTCCGGCCGCGAGCTCTTTGAGGTTCTCCAGTGCGGCGCAACGGCTCCGCACTTCTCCGCCCATTATTAATTATTTCCGCGCGGTGCAACGGCACCGCGCTGCCTTTCTCGTGCCACACCAAAATCAAGCATCAAGGGGGGAGGAGGGTCGGCCGTGTATCTGTGGTCCGACCTCCTCCCGTTATTACGATAATAGGAGGCTTAATTAGGAAACGATGAACAGCGAAGAAAGTATTCATGATGAAGAAGTTAACCCCTACCTCAAGCGTTGTTGATATGTCACGGAAAAGAACGCCGCGGAAGAAGGCGTCGCGGAAGGAGGTTCCTCGGCGTCGCGGAGAAGAGAATCGTTTGTGTCGCATCATCGATCTCTGAGGATGGAATCTCTCACCGACTGCAGAGAGGGAAGAAGATGGTACGATGAACTCCCATTTGCGGTGACAAAGTTCTTCGTCGCAGGCTCATGTTCTTCGCATTCTTCGACGAGGAAGAAGATGTTCTTCAAGAGTTAGAGAAAAATCCTCTCCACAAAAAAACCAACAATAATAAAATAAGAGTTGCCTTATATTATTACTCATTCCATTCTTTTCAAAATTACAAAATTCAAAACCTAACATACTTAATTAATTGATCATATTAATTAGTCTTTAGATGGCATGAATTAATGTGAAGGGAAGTCACATCATTTAATACAAGGGGGTTTTAAGGGGAAGAGTTATGGGGGTTGAGGAAATTTAAAGGGGTGGGGTTTGTGTGGCCCCCACCTCACCTTAAATCCTCTCAAGGGAAGTTTAGAACAATAGTGGGTCCCACTCCAACCACTTATCCTAGGTTAAACTACTTTGAACAAAAATAAAATTGGTTGCACCATTTTATTTTATTCTTTACTTAACCCAAAATTTTTAATAACCTCACCCGAGAAAACGCAACTCCGGAAAAGGTGTTCCTAAGCAATTCCCGGCGCTGTGGTTTCATCGGTGCCCTCAGATTTCGTTTCCGAGCACAAGTTCAAAAGTTAAGAAATCCCGCTCGTTCGTTCATTGAACGTACCCGAGCTAAACTTTAGAAAATTATTCCGGGCGCACCGGGCCTCGGAATCAGGTTCCCTCAAGAACTGTGTTCTTGTAAAATCCCAAAGTAAATTAAGAAAAAATTTCCCTTGAATTTTATAGGTCTTTACATTACTCAAACCTCAGGGCTTTACGTCCCCGTAAAGATACATCATAAACTAGGGAAACAAATGTGGGTACTGTGCACGCATCTGAGCCTCCCGCTCTCAAGTGCTCTCCTGGAGGTTCCTATGCTGCCACCTGATGCGCACTAGAGGAATCGACCGTCCACGTAGGACCTACTCCTGTCGATCCACGATCTCTACTGGGACCTCCTCAAAAGTCGCCCCATCATCAATATCCAGCTCCCCATGGTCAATGATATGCATCGGGTCATGCACGTATCTCCTCTGCTGAGATACGTGAAAGACGTCGTGCACCCGGTGCAACTGAGGTGGTAGAGCCAGGCGATAAGCCACCTTGCCAATCCTGCTGAGAACCTGGAATGGTCCAATGAAGTGAAGAGATAACTTGCTGCATCGGCCAAATCTCTGTAAACCACGTCGAGGTGAGAACCGCAAGAAGACGTGGTCGTCATCCTCGAACTCAAGTGGCCTCCGCCTCCTGTCAGCATAAGAATTCTGCCGGCTCTGAGCTATCCTCATCCGCTCTTGGATGACCTGGACCTTATTTTTCATGGCATGGACCATCTCCGGTCCCACAAGTGTTGACTCCAGAGGGTTTGTCTATCACAATGGTGATCTGCATGGTCAGCCGTACAACGCTTCGTATGGTTCCATTCCGATGGTGGAGTGGTAGCCGTTGTTGTACGCGAACTCCACCAAGGGTAGGTGGTCCTCCTAGCTGCGACCAAAGTAGAGGAAACATGCGCGGAGCATGTCCTCAAGAGTCTGAATGGTCCTCTCCGTCTGACCATCTCTCTGAGGGTGAAAGACGGTGCTCAGACGTAGCTGCGTCCCGAACGCCTCCTACAACCCCTTCCATGGTCGGGAAGTAAAGCGAGCATCCCGATCGGAGACAATAGATGATGACACACCATGAAGACATACAATCTCCTGAACATAGAGGCGTCCCAAGCTCTCTACTGAGCTCTGCTCTCTGATGGGTAAGAAGTGGGCCTACTTGGTGAGTCGGTCGACAATCACCCAAATGGAGTCGTGACCTCTGAATGTGCGTGGAAGTACAGTCACGAAGTCCATAGATATCCTGTCCCAATTCCACTCTGGGACCTCCAAGGGCTGTACCAAGCCTGCTGGTACCTGGTGCTCTGCCTTCACCTGCTGGCAGGTGAGGCATCGAGACACAAACTCTCCTACAGGAATAGACTGTAAATCGCTCTCCCATCAGATAGTGTCGCCACATCTTCAGAGCGAAGACCACTGTTGCTAACTCCAGGTCATGGGTAGTGTAGTTCTGCTCATGCTTCCTCAACTGACGTGATCCAAAGGCGATCACTGCCCTCTCCTGCATCAGGACACACCTGAGTCCGGTCCCTGATTCATCACAGTAGACTACGTACCCCACTCCCTATTTCGGTAGCCTCAAGATAGGTGAGCTGGTCAATATCTGTCTCAGCTCCTGGAAGCTCTGCTGACATCTTTCTGACCACACGAAGGGTTTCCCCTTCTTCCTTAACATTCTAAAAAGCTGCATAGATTTCTCCTTTGCCGAAAAGAGAAATCTGGTCTCATCCCCTGGATGAACCACGTTCCTTGCCTATTACAGTCAATCCCGTCATGATTAGTTAATTCATGTCATTGATGACGTCGTAAGGCCTCGACGCTGCTACCAAGAGATCCAACCGTTACTCTTGCCTCCAAGGGGCGAGTCACACTGTCAGCATCAGTGTGTGGTCACTGGGTCTCCTCCAATAGGAATCTCGTATGTGAGGGTCAAGTCAAAAGTTTTTAACCGGAACCTCTTAGTATTAACATACAAAAGACAAGAAAGAAAACATCACTATTTCAAGTGTCTTTTATTACTGCAACTCATAGTAAAAGGACACAAGGAAATACAAACAACGAAGCTAGAGGAATTATGGGCAAAGGCCTCCATGCCTGGAGCTAGTCTTGCACTTTTCCACCCGCTTCTGGAGCTCCATGATCGTAAGCTTCAACTGCCTGAAGTTGTGCTCCCCTTGTGGTCGGGGTGCACCTCCTGGGGGTGGTGGTGGTAGAGCCTCAAAATGTCATCCACCACCTGTTGTTTGACTAGCTCCTTAGCCTCGTCCACCTTCTCCCTGTGGACCGCCATGGTCGAACCTCTGCCTATGCCTGGGTGGTTCCTCAACTATCTACTGCTCCTCTGCATGGCGCGTCGGGCAGTCACGAGCTAAGTGGCCCTGCCCGCCGCATGCATAGCACTGTCTTCCACTCGTAAGACTAGCTCTGTTGCGTGTGCCCCGCACCTCCGAGCTAGTATCCTGTGGTCATCCGCCCGATGGCCTGGTCTGCTTGGACCTCTGCGACATCTATCTACTGCCGGCTGCAGAAGACTCCGCTACGTGCTGCCTTGTGGTAGGTCTCGCTGCTGGTGTATGCTCATCAAGAAAGTGCTCAATGAGAAGGGCTCGCTCCAGTACTCCTGCCTGCGTCGTAATGCTGAGATAGATCAGCAATTCCCTGATCTCTTGCCTCAATCCCTGCTCGAAGGTCTGGGACAGGAAGAATGGGTCCCATGCCATGTCCGTCGAATAACGCGAGATGTTGGTAAATCTCGTCGAGTACTGGGTGACCGTCATGCTGCCCAACCGCATCTATAGTAGCTCCTGTATGCGCACTGCACGGAGGGTGGCTGGAATGAACTCTTAGAGGAAGAGGCTCTCAATGTCCGTCCAGAGGAGAGATGCCTCGTCGTGCACCTAGAGCATCAAGCTCCACCATCTGCCTGTTGCCGCTTGCAGGAGGCTCACTGTGTGGATCACCATGAGGTCAGCTGGTGTCCCCACAAACCTGAAAACTCGAACAACCACCTCCTGCCAAACCTCGCCCGCCTGAGGGTCCGTCTACCCGCGGAACCTGGGCGGTCTCTGATGCTGAAACTCGTGTAGTGCACCAAGGAGACGTGCACTCTCAGCGGCTGGGGCTGGTAGCATCAGTGGCTCGGCGGGTAGTGATACTGCCAGTGCCTCCACTGAAAAAGGGCCTGGCACCGAGGCATCGTTGCTCGATGGGCTGTTGGCTCACACAAAACTCGGAACCCTAGCTGGCTGCCGTCGTGGGGCCATCCTGGAAAGAGACAGGTGTGCCACGGTCAAACATTATACCTGGTGAGCTGACACAAAGTAATCACAAAGAAAACTTTTGAAACACACATGAAATCAATGTTATCGTGCATTTAATCGGAAATCAGAAGTCAGCGTCCTGGTGTACGGATACGTCGGCCGCCGCACCAACACTGGACTCCCTGGATTGATAATCACACTCAATACCCTTAACACTATTGCTTCACATAGACAAAAGATCAGAGTCCTGAGTTCTGCGGTAGAACCGAACTCCTATAATACCAATTTGTCACGACCCGTCCTCAGGGCCCATGCCGTGACTACCCCAAGCCCTCCTTCCATAGACCAGGGGCTGGCGACTAGCACCAAGTCATAATTCCCGAAAAAAAGGGAAGGCATTGCCTTTGTAAAGTAAACAAACACCACAGAGCAAGCAAGCAGAAGTAAACACTAAGTAAAACTGGGTACAATAGTAAGTGCGGAAAAGTAAGTGGGTCAGAATACAAACCCAATCTGAAAGTAAAATAAAACTGGAAAGAAAGTACATCAACTAAAAAGTAAAGCCGCAACGTCGAGCCGTCCACTAGAAGTCCCACCTGAAGGGTGGGTACAGATAGTCTTCACAGCTCTACGGGTGCAGCCGTCCGCTCCGTGTACGTCCCGTCCAGTGGTCCACCTCTAGGTACTGACTCGCTCAACATGCCTCAGCCACGATCAGCGTTGTCTGTCATCTGCATCCAACACAACGTAGTGCGGGCATAACCCATGTAGGGGTGAGTATACGCTACTCAGTAGGGACCCCGAGACCCCCGAAGGTATCCCAGAATCCACAAAGGATAATCCACAAAGGAAAGATTCAATCACGAAGTAACATCCAACATTACTTAGGTATATGCCCATACATATACCTAAGTCATCAATTCCAGTTCAGCTCCAACATCTGAGCCCATGTACAACCCATTCCACACAGTAAAAGGTAACCCGTTCCACATAGGAAATCACAACCCAATCCACACATGAAATGATAACGTAATCCACATAGGATATCAAGTCAATCTTATCGAAGATAAAGATTGAAAGTCAGGACTCATCTCACACAGTTATACTTCTTCGTAAGATGATAGAGATGATCAGATGTAGCCACTGATTCATCTAATCCATTGGACCCACACGATATCGATAGGTACTAACCCCCGCAATGACCCACAAAGGATCGATAGGTACTAACCCTCGCAATGACCCTCATAGGATCTGACCCACACAGGATCGGTATGCGCTGCCCCACACCGGACCGCTGAGCGCTGACCCACACAAGATATGACCCTCACAGGATCGGTAGCACTGATCCACACAGGATCTCTGAGTGTTGTAGTCATTGCCGTCGAATCCACGGATGATTTCTCTACAGTTGTCATCATCGTCGCATTTGCAGCCAGCTCTAGGGTTCCCGCACACAGCAAGCTCGTTCGGGGAGGGTCCGCTCCACGAGCCGAGGGGCTGATACATCAACTGACATGAAGTCCGAAGTTGATGTATCCAAATGTTTCATATCATCAAAAGGAACTCAACGTGACAGACGGCGCATCAATCGGACGCTCGGTCTGAGAGTTATTGGCTTTTTCATCCCTGGGGCCCGGTTGGTTTTTAAGTCAAAACCAACCCAGCTGTACTCCAACTACGTCCAAATATCTAGAGGAGTAAGCCAAAAGGTCCTTCTCACTAAGAGGAATCAAACAAAGTCGACGACACGTCAATCAGACATCCGGAGCTCAAGTTATAAGCGTTTCCGCTCCGAGGGCCCGGTTGGTTTCGTGCTCGAACCAACCCGGCCAAACCCAAAGTTCTCATAAACCTTGAGTGTAATATAATGAAACGACCATCTCGATCCAAGGATCGCATCACAGCTGACGGAGCATTGATCGGAGGTCCGTAGCCCAAGTTATGCACAAAAGATCGAAAGAAGTCCGTGAATAGGGGGTTCGGGCCGGTCCGACCCGGCCCGATACCCCCTGGGTCGGCCCATTAGGGCGCGGCCCAGCCCGGTGGGCGTGGCCCGGCCTGGCCAGGGGGGGGGGTCGATGCCCCCTGTTCGTGTAACCACAACCCCCATGTGGGGGGCCGCTCATTCGGACAGCTGGGGGTTACGACCCCCGGCTTTCTCGGTGACAGGTCGGCCCAGTCCGGTCGGCCGGTTGCTGCTGCCGCGGGACCACAGCGGTCCCGCCCTCCTGCTCCAGCGGTCGGAAGTCAGCCGCCGCTCCCTACTCCGCTGCGGCCAAAGGCCGCGGCCTTGGACCGACCGGCGCGGCGCGACGACGCTGTGGCTTTGTTCGACTTCAACGGCGCCGCGCGACGGCGCCACGCTTCTCCGCCCATTCTTAATTATTTCTGCGCGGTGCAACGGCACCGCGCTGCCTTTCTTGTTCCACAACAAAATAAAGCATCAAGGGGGGAGGAGGGTCAGCCGTGTTCGTGCGGTCCAACCTCCTCCTGTTATTATGATAACAGGCGGCTCAATTAGGAAATGACGAACGACGACGAAAGTATTCACGAAGAAGAAATTAACCCCTACCTCAAGCGTTGTTTATACGTCGCGGAAAATAATTTCGCGGAAGAAGGCGTCGCGGAAGGAAGTTCTTCGGTGTCACGGAGAATAGAATCGTTTGTTTCACGTCGTCGATCCCCGAGGATGGCGTCTCTCACCGGCTGCGGAGAGGGAAGAAGACGGTACGACGAACTCCCCTTTACGGTGACAGAGTTCTTCGTCGAAGGCTCGTGTTCTTCACGTTCTTTGACGAGGAAGAAGATGTTCTCCAAGAGTTAGTGAAAAATCCTCTCCACAACCAAACCAACAATAATAAAATAAGTGTTTCCTTATTTTATTACTCATGCCAAGTTTTTTAAAATTACAAAATTCAAAACCTAACATACTTAATTAATTGATCATATTAACTAGTCTTTAGGGTGGCATGAATTAATGTGAAGAGAAGTCACATCATTTAAAACAAGGGGGTTTTAAGGGGAATAGTTATGAGGGTTTAGGGAATTTGTAGGGGTGGGGTTCATGTGGGCCCCACCTCACCTTAAATCCTCTCAAGGGATGTTTAGAACAACAGTGGGTCCCACTCCAACCACTTAGCCTAGGTTAAACTATTTTGAACAAAAATAAAATTGGTTGCACCATTTTATTTTATTCTTTACTTAAACCAAGATTTTTAATAACCTCACCCGAGCAAACACAACTCCAGAAAAGGTTTTCCTAATCAATTCTCGGTGCTGCGGTTTCATTGGTTCCCTCATATTTCGATTCCGAGCACCAGTTCAAAAGTTAGGAAATCCCGCTTGTTCGTTCCCTAAACGTACCCGAGCTAAACTTCAGAAAATTATTCCGGGCCTCGAAATCAGGTGCCGTCAGAAACTGCGTTCTTGTAAAATCCCAAAGAAAATTAAGAAAAAAGTTTCCTTGAATTTTACAGGTCTTTACATTACTCTTTGGAGAGTAATTTCATTTCAAAATATTTCATTTCATTATTCATTTATTTCTTATACAAAACCACCACATTATTCTTCCCCCTTAAAAGGAGAATTTAACCTACTTAATTAATTATATTTTTCATCATTTTATATATTATTTATGATTCCATTTCCTTATAACTTTTATCAAATACTTATTTTTATTTTTTCACAGATCTTTTGGAAAGTCATATTTTCCCATCTCATTAATTTTTAAATACTTATATCCATCATTCACAACATTTTACACCAAGACATCCATATACATCTTATTCCTAAAAATTATTTCCCACCAGAAATGTTGGAATATATATCCTTCCTTCATATTCCCTATACAACTATTGTGGGAAGAGAAACAATTCTACGATTGTTCAATAATCATGGTAATATAGTTGTTTCTATAATAAAATAATATTCAATAAAAATAATTTACTTTTTCATATTTATTTTATTTTACTTATTTATTGTTTTTTTACATATTAATTGTATTCTTATATAAGTAGATTATTTTGATCGTGTTTGGGAGGTTTTTTCAAGGGCTCTTATGCTCACAAGATATTTGAATTCAATGATATAATTGAGATAATATGAAAAATGAATTTAATCAAGAATGTATACATATATCATGAAAAAATGAATTATGAATACTTATTTAATTAATTTAGTCATCATTTTACCTACTATTTTTTGGTTTTTTACATTTTAATATTTATATAATACATATTTAGATTTTTAGTTAGACCTTTTTGGAAAAAAATTCTACTTTTAACTATATGAAACAAACCAAATAAAGAGATAACATATTATTTTCTACCTTTGTTACTACCCATTCCATTACATTTATTTCTCATAGTACAAAACAACATATTGTGTCGATGTTCTTAGCAGAATAACAGTTTTCAAATAAAAACATCACCAAAATTTGCACTGTTGGATGTTCGATGAGGAAATACATTGTAAATCACAATTACATGGGCAGAAGAGATTGTTTTTGAGACAATGTGACTTGTTGGAATAACCATCACCTTAATAAAACAAATTGAGTTACTAGTACAACTCTATCTACATATTTTTTTTTAAAATAGAGATAAATTTTAGTAAAAAATATATCTATAAATTCCAAACTGAGCAAACACATTCAAATTTTATTAATATTTTGAGAAAATGATATATATTACATTTGTGAATTTTAAAAATTAGTTTCAAAAATATTTGATACACATTGTTCATGGAATGACTAAAAATGCCTTTTTACTATTTAAAATTGATGTTTCAATTTTAAAAAATTCCCTCACTAATAATAGAAAAAATGTACTCATATTTCCTCTATAATTTAGGAAAATGGTTTGTAAGTATTGTGTGAAATGTATGAATTATTCTCACATTAAGTCAATACATGATGTGGCTGGTATTAGTAAAAATATGTGTTTTATATTTTAAATAACATTACAGTTAAAATAAAATGTGACATACTAAAAAATGATCAAACACATTTGGGTTATTTTCATATATTATGAAAATGATCTGTAACTCATTTTCGACGTGTTGTAATGATCCAAAACACAATACAACACAAGGTGTGACCTAGGAAACTCCAATGAATACTTTTTCTATGAAATAGAAACTAGTGTTAGTAAAATTTCAATTAAAATACTCACAACAAAGAAACAACATTAGTGTTGTTGTGATAATTTAGTATAATGACCCATATGTGATTTTTGACATGTAGATAGAGCCATAATTAAACCTCATACACGATATGCTAAGTATGACTCAATTTCACTGTTATTAGTTTAAAATTTATATTTTTGTTCAAATTTTGTCACCTAATAAAAATGAGAAAACAAACTTGTATTTTATTAATATTTCAGGAAAATGATTCATAAGTCATTTTTAAGTGTTGGAATGAGTCCCAATTCAAACCAAAAAATGATGTGACTTGTATGACTCAAAGTGCGTGTTTCCAATTTAAAATTAAATTTTTGTAAAAAATAATCAAGAGATACTTAATATTGAGAAAAATAATTCATATCTATAGATATACTAAGAAATTTATCCATATTTTATTTTATATGTGTATAAAATATACACACATCAATATTATGTAAGGTCTGATCGATATGACATCATGTTCATCTTTTTATTTAGTATTGGAATCAATTTTATTAAAATTGAAAATTTATATACTGAAAACTTATAAAACATATTCATATTATTTTTTAATTCATTTAAATAATCCATTTGTAATTTTTTATGTTTAGGAATTAGCCACATCTCAAATAGAGACATGATGTGTCTGGTATGACTGAAAGTGTTTTTCATTAGATTTACATTGATAATTATGTTTAAAAAGTTTCACCAACTAAAAATGATAAAATGTTCTTAGATTTTATTGATAATATAATAAAACAATGTTACTTTTATTTGTGAAATCTATGAATTATTAAATTGTCATTGTGAAACATAATGTGACCTGTATAGCTCAAACTGTGTTTTTTCATTTTTAAATGATTTTTTAGAAGAAAAATAGTGAAATTATAAAAAAAAATAAATCAAATTAATATTGTTTTTATACACTATTATATGTCCCACAATTAATTTTATAGGTGTAGGATTATTCTACATCGTAATAAAACACATGTTGTGACTGGTATGACTCAAAGTGTGTCTTCTTATTTTAAAGTGAGATAAATTTTTTTAAAAAGGATAACTGACTTACTCAAAAGGGAAAAACACATTTGGAATGAATGAATACTTTTAGAAAACTATCCACAAGTCATTTTTTACATACATTAATTAGCATCACCTTAATATCATACACAATATGCTTGGTATGACTCACTGTGACCATTATCATTTTAAAATTGATATTTTAGTTTGAAAAATGTCACTCACTGAAAATTCTTAAAACATTTTTGGATTATATTAATTATTTAGGAAAAATATTAATAGGTAATTTGATATTTTCATGATTCAATTTCACATCATTCTGACACACGATGTGACCTGTATGACTCAAATTACATGTTTTTAATTTAAAAAACACTTTGAGTCACGAAAACCCATACAATCCAAATGTATTGATACAATCCAAATGTATCCAACATAAAGTATCAATACCATCCAAATGTGATCTATCTATTTTGAGTGGGTCAGTTTCCTTTTTTAGTATATTTTTTGTCAGATATAAATAAAAAGACACATTTGAAGTCACATAGGTCACACCATGCATCAAATTGATGCATGGATAATTCCCAAATTTTTTAAATTTCATATTTATTATTTTTATAAATTATCAAAACAAAATGTCACTCACTGAAAATTCTTAAAACATTTTTCAATATGTAATTTTTGATGCGATGGAATCATCAAAACACCATTAAAAGTAAATGATGCTCCCTATATAACTCAAAGTTTCTATTATCATTTTAAAATCGACTATTACGTTCAAAATGTTTCACTCACTGAAAACCAAGGTAACATGATAGGATTTTCTTAATAATTTATGTAAATTATTTATAAACAAATTTATATATATATATGAATCATTAGCATATAAATCTAGAATATGATGTTACTATTTTTATCCAAATTTAGTGCTTTCAGTTTCAAAATACATTACTGTAAAAAAGAGAACTGATGTACTCAAAACCATGATAAATCATTTGAGTTGTTTGGATTATTTATTAAAACAAATAATATTTCATTTGAAACTTTTAGGAATCAGTAGAACCTCAATGTAGTGCATTGTGTGACTATTATGACTCAAAGTGCATATTTTCAATATATAAGTGTCATTTTAGTTTAAAACACATTTCACATTGTCAAAAATGACCAAACAATCATAGATTATTTTCTCATCATTCTATCCACTATTATGTAATTATCAACCCTATCATTTTTTTCACAAAATTATTTCATTAATTTTCAATGAGACAATGAGTGAAGATGAAAAATAGATTTTATGATGTGAAAAAATCAACTTCAACTCAATCTGATACACAATGTTCCCGGTAAGCCACATAGTTTAGTTTAAAATTAACATTGTATCATAATTTATTTATTTATACTTTAACTAACATGGAAATTATTTTATTACATTGGTGAGTTTTTGCACATGTATGGGTGGTAGGTTTGGAAAAACCATTAGTCGAGGGTAGGATCAAATGATAAATAATCCTTGATGTTTTTGAATTTATGAAATAATTTTTACTCATTTAATTGTATAAAAAATGTTTTTAATGTATTTAATTTAGATTTTGTTTATTTAGTTGGGTTTTGAATTTTATTTCATTTAAATTATAAATTGGAACTTTATTTTTATGATTTCATAGTTTTTATTGTTCTATAGAGTATTGCTATATCAAACTGAATCATGTCCCTTTATTATCACTTCGGGAAGCATCGGTAAATATCTCATTTATCGATGATAAATTAATATACGGGTAAAATCCAGGGAATTAAATATCTCACATGTAGTTAGCACATCTATATCATTGATTTGGGTTATTTTAATCAATATTAAATTTCTATTTTATAATTTTTTATGTTAGACAGCTTAGTTGGAATGGATAATGGATGCGGGAGAAGGAAATGATGTTGGAAACCACATGTGAGTTGCCTTTATAATACCTCAACCATACCAACTATGATGCCCCAGCCATAAACATTACTTAATCATGAGATAATTCTATAAATAGATATTATTTCAAATTTATTAACTTTTCAGGTTTATATATTTTGATAATTTGGCCATAACCCACACATAAATTCATAAATATTACAAAGTATACACTTCTACTCACTACCAATTGTTTCAAAAACAAAAAACATTTAAAAATCATGGTTTTGTTTTATGTTTAAAGAGAAAATATTTACTATAATCCCTTCATTGACTCTATTCTTCATTGAATCCTATGAATAAACATTTCAATACTAGGTATGACCATAAATATATTCGAAAGGGATACACAAAGATGGAAAATTGATATTCTTGAAAAAACATGTAAACCAAGAATAAATTATCATAATGTAATTCATGTCTCCATCAGGCGGTAATAAATACACATCAGAAAATATAATATCATTGACTAATTATTTATAATGAAAATATTACCTTACAACATATATAATTAAATATTTAATAGATAAAGGTATCTTTGGACATAATCATACTTAAATGGAAAAACCATACGGTCAACTTCTACACATTTCACTAAATATAATAACCAGACAACCAACATCAATACCCAATTCATTTAAGATTCTAACATAACCAAATATCCTTGTTTTATCATCTTTGTTTTATCATGTAACCAACAACCATTGGTTAATCATGTAACCACCCATCAAATGTCCATGTACTATTATATAATCATAACAAATAAAATATTGTAATTAATAATATTTCACTAATAAAATTTCATTTAAAATAACAAGAAATAATTTCAAGATATTGAAAAGGTAAATCTGATTTTAAAATAATTTTCCATACCTAAAATCCCAAAAATGGAATAAGGTAATTATTTTCCATTTAAAATTTTTTATGATTAAAGGGAAAGCCAAATATCAAATAACGGTTACTGTGGTAGTGAAGTTGTTGACGTTGTATAAGTTATAAAATATTTATTTTGTTGTTTTTGTAATTAAATTAAAATGAATAATATAAAAATATTTAATTTTATGACAATGGAATGAAATAAAAGTAATAGAGTTTAATTATAAACTATATAAAAGAAGGTTATTTATATTATTGAAACATGCCTCTATGAATGGAGATTGAGATGAAGTCCCTTTCCATGTGTCTGAATCATCTCGTAAAATCATTATATTCCTAAATAATGAACTAAAGTTAATTTATGCATGAATTATAACATTTTTTATGTTTATTATTTCATTTATATTAAATATTAACAAGTTATTAAATACACATAATTATTTATGTTCATATCATATGTTTTATCGATATTTGGTAATTGATTCAAAAATAAACATGATATGACATCAATAGTCCATGTGTCCATTAATTAAATAATCTAAATAATAAATTCCATTATATAATAATAACATTTTTTCAAAAATTATACTATTAAATTAAATCCATTATTTATGTTATGAAAAATGAACAATGTTATAGTAATGTAGAGGGTATGTTGTTTGTACGCATGAGTAACGTGTCCTTTTCCCATTGATCATTATAGAAATTAGTTATTCATTATATTATATTTAAATAATTATCCTACTATAATTTAAATCATTAAAATAATTTAAATTTAATTATAAATATCATACAAGTGACGTGGTTAATAAAAAAAGATTCGCATCGCTTCGTGGTGGTGATTGTTCACACGATAGCATGAACAACACTATCATTTTTATGTGCAATAGAATATAAGATAATAATTGATCTATTATTATCTTATTATGATATATATTTCCTAAAAATATATAAAAACATTAATTCTATCATTATAACCTTTCAAGATAAATGATTATGTAAAATTAATAATATCACTTCAAGGAGGTGAAAGTTCACAAATACACATGAATGTTTAATTATTTTCACATTTAAAGGTAGTGGAGATGGATTTAAGTAATTATATATACATAATATAATATAATTATATTTAGGATACTAGATTTATTATTTAATCTATGAATAATATGGTTTTAAGTAAGTGGATGTTTAAATAAAATTGAAATATTTTAACAAAACGATACCTCTTTTTTGTTGATCACATTTATAGAACACATTTACTTTGCTAAACAGAATGATCTACTAAAACAAAGGCTGCAAAAATGTAATTATAGATTCAATGAAGGGCTTTAAGCAGATAATGGCCTAACCAAATGGATTTGGAAAAGTGAGTATCTAAGTCGAATGATTTCCTTTTTATAGGATAGTGGAGAGACACCCTGTGAGTTAATAAAAGTACTAATTTAAAATAAATTCAATTTCGATTCTAAATGTGTCCAAAATCATTAAGATTGAATATATGACGTTTTATATTCTAAATATAATAATCTAATTAAAATTATAATGAATATAGTATTTTTTAAATCTATATATTTTTATTTTAACACCTTTTAACTCTTACCATTTTTTCATGAAATTTACCCATTGACTAATATAATGATATCCAAATCATTCCAAAAATTAAATGAATTATTCATTAATGAAATTTCAATAATTATCAAAAAAATTTATGAATACTAGATTTTTATAAATTTTATATCTTTTAATTATATATTTTATATCATAAGTTATGAATTATTCCACATCTAACACTATTCATTACATGAGTTTTTTAAAATATCATAACAACATGATTCCATTGAAAAAACAATATTTAAATAATATTTAAATTTCATCATAATCCATTAAATTCAAGTATGGCATCAAATAATTATAATTATATTTCTTCTCATATAAAAAATTCTAATTATTTGATTATTTCTTTAATAAATCTATTATAACACTGAGATTGTTCCGTAAATTAATTTATTTATTCAATCCAAAAAAAATTATAAATAAATTACAATTATCGATATAAACTTTTATTATTTATATGAACTAATTATTTTCAATAATATCACTTATATTACCCCATATTAATTTTTTAGTAATAAGAGCCACGATTATGATATATTTTCCATTAATTTAAATTAAATGTTATAAATTTCATAGTCACACGCATGTGTCTTCCATCGGACAAAATATATATCCAAGGATTTTATTGGTCAAAAATTACTCATTCAATTTTTTTTTACTTTTTTTAGTGTAGTTTCATTTTTTATAATGTTATATTAACAATTAATTACCATTTTTCCTTTAACTCTGGTAAATAACTTACTAATGATATTATTCACCAAAAATTATTTTGATCATTTTGGATGACATTTTACAAATTTATTAAAATAATGTATGTTAGTTTTTGAAAATTTAATTCACTTAATTGGAAATATTCAATTTAAAAATAATATTGTTATTGAAATGAGAAAACATGTTTTTTAAGTAAAACCATCATTGTTCAAATAGTTTTTCTATTAAATTGAAAAATTAAATTTCATCCAATGAACTATGTTGGATTATATGATAAAAAATAATATAATTACAGATAAAAAAATTAATAGAAAATTATAACTAAATAAATAAAATAGATGAAAATTATGTTTTGAATTTAAATGTTGTGTTTTCACTTAACATTTAACAAGGATTTTAATTAGAAAAAATAAAAAAAATTCCCAGAGAGTTAATTTTGATTTTCATCTTTCAAATATGATATTTATTTTTTCAAATATAACATGTAAATTTTCTAAAAACTAGATTTAAAATCGGTATTCCATAAAAAAGAGGCAAACAAGAATTTTTTTAAATCGCACTTTTATTCCAAAATTAGAATTTGTTTTTATATCATGTCTACAAAAAATATTATTTTAATTTTAAACATTATATAGAATATATTACAGATATATTTAATTAATTATATCCATGCAGAGTGATTTTATTATTTTAAAAACCTCCTAATTTTCATTTAAATTGTTTTTTCATAAAAACACATCCATTAAATTCAATTGGGTTTTATTTAATTTCATAATTCATTTGGTAGCCAATGAATCATTTTATAAAAATTTGTATACCATATTTTCATAAATCAGATAAAATATTTAATTCAATCTATTCTAATGGCTATAAATTAACTACAACTTAAAATCAAAATATTAATAATATATTATTTTTTAATATAACCCAGTCTTGTGTGAAACATACGATTTCAAAGAAACCCATTGTTGTGGGATGAGTATGCTATTAGAAATAGAACCCATTTTTTATGTAATCTTTCTATCTAGTTCAAAAATATTAATAAATATTAAAAAATCTTATTCTATAATTACCTTAAATATTACATTCTTCCCCATTTTAGAAATTTCTTCCTCACAAATTTTAATTAGGGCTCAGTAACTAAGGTTTCACTTTTCAAAAATATATCATTTAAATTCCACATTGGATAAAGAATCAATAAAACATATAATTTCATAGAATTAATGTTAAGTAAAAAAGAACACCTCAGATAACACATACTAGGATTCCATGTAGGAAAACATGGATATGAATGAAAAAAAAATCATGTTCTGATGGAGAGTGTTATAATACATGACCAGGAAAAAGTTAACAAAAAGAAAAATAGATACTTGTAATGGGATGAATGATATTTTATTTCATAGTAGGAAAAGTAAACATTTAATGATATAGGTCAAGGATCATTTTCATCATGTTGTGGAATTATTTTACTACATTGAATAATATCATAAGGAAATATACTCACTTGAAAAGAATAGTTTCATCAACTAATCAAATTCCACTGTAAACTGATCTTTTCTTTAAATGATTAGTATTCATGTTGAATTTTTCACTCCTAATTCACTAGAATCAACTTCAAGAGAGTAAAATAATACACCAAAAATTACTAACCTATTCCTCCCATCATTAAACATTAACCAAAACCAATATGGATGGGATAAGATAAAAATATTCTCCTATATGAATAAAAGATTCTATGATGAGAAATACATTTAATATCCAAAATTCAACTATAAAACTGAAAGGTCAACATAGACCATTCAAAAAATAACTATGCTTAATATTCTATAAAATAATTTAAACTAAAATTGAAACTCAAAATTTAGAATAATTTAACCACATTGTATTCAAGGAAAATTTTTAACATTTATCTCCTAAGAACATCAACCACTATTAATGTCATATAAAAAAAATTATTTAATATAATCACGTATTCTCCAATATATAATAATTATTTCAATAAATAACCCAAATCACCATAAGTCCACAATAAAAATCATAGATTTTTCCAAAATATAACTAAACCATTACTCCATAAATATAACCCAAAAGTATTCTATTTTCCTTAATTATATAAGTATCCCAAAATACTGCATGTATTCCAAAAATAAAAACATTAACCTAATTCCAAAATCATATTCCTAAACCAAAGATATCCATTTTGTAAATCATAAGTTACCAAAATCATTTTATTATAATTCCATCATCTAATTTAACTTAAATGAAAAGTCACACTTACTAGGGAATTCACATAGGCCCATGGTAGGCAATACAACATTGCCACTATTCAATTGTGGGTTTAAATCCCACTGACTTGTTGTACATGATAGGTCATCACCAATCATGCGAGATGTACTTTTTTCACAATGCTATATAGTTCCTAAAATATCCCAAAATGAGATAAAATATTCCAAAATAACCAAAAATAATATTAACCTCAAAGTTTATCTCATACCTTTTATTTTGAAAACCAAAATATAATAACACATAATTACCTAAAAAATGTGCATATAAAACAAGATGGTTATTCATACATTTATAACTATTTCCACACATGAAATGATAATTCTTTCTCTAATAAAATTTTCAAATAACAAACATTATTATTACACATAATAGAAAAAATACTTCCAAAGTAATACAATCATCAAAAGATCTCAAATACATTTAACAATTTAATCATCCAATTGTCTACTATAATTATTGAATCCTTCGTATGTACATATTTTAATCATTCAGCTTTCCTATTTATTAGTTAACCATGATTTTAAATATGTTTACTTAATAGTTTTTTCCTACAATAATAGAAAAGATTCATGTCCTAATATTCAATAATGTCAAAACATGAGTTATGAAATAATCTATACATTTCATAGGCCATTATAACATTCCTCATCGTCATTTGGAATGACATTAGGTATTGATAAACATATATTTTGAAGATCATCCTAAAATCGTTCACGAAACATCTTCCTAGGAAATTTATTTTCATAATAACCATACTCCCCAAATTTAAATCATTCAATTCATAACTCAGGAATAACCTATTTCCATTTTATTGACTAAACATAACACTTTTTTTCATTCAAAGATTATTTATTTATTACCAATATTACCACTTCTATAAATTCTCCCATCCCATTAAAATATTGTTATAAGTGTTTCATTCAACATCCTAGACACATGTATCATTTAATATTTTTACATTGGTGATTATTTCAAGAAAATCCAATGGGATTCATTTCTATCATATATGATGCCTTAGAAAACTCACTAAGGGTCATGTGGTTAATCGTGACTCCTAGTAGTTGGATTACAATAACCATGAGAGTTCTCATTGATGATCCCAATTCATTCAGTTTTTTATTTACAGAACCACCAAAATATCCTTCACTTATATTGTTACATTTATTCTTATTGAATCCATAGATTTACTAAAACCAAAAAGTTTAGTGTGAGTATATTAATAAAATCGTCATATAATATCTTATGATGAAGATAAACAATATGATATACATATTCATGTTATGTCAAACTAATTCAATTTATCTGGAAGTACTATGAATCCTTCTATTATTCTAATAATTATGGTTAAATAATACTTTTATCTTTTGCATAAATGTCACAATATCCTCTAAATTTATCTAAACCGATCTATGAAAAAAACTATAAGGCCCTGACATTAGCAACTATACATCCCAAACCATAAAAATTACTTAATAATGAGACGAGTCTATATTTTGTCTTTATCTAAAATGGAGGATATTTTCATGTTTCAATATTTAAAGAATTAGTCAATAACTCATATATAAAAATAGAAATACTAAAAAGATGAATATTCTTCTCCCAATCCATTCTTTTATAAAAAAATGTTTAAAAAACACGGTTTTGTTTCAAGTTTTATACTTCATAACTTTTTCTTGATCCCATCCTTTACTCTATTATCCTTCAAATCCTATGAAAAAAATTCATAATTTTGATTGAAAAAAAATAGATCAACAATGTATACACAATGTTAGAAAACTGTTAGTCTGGAAAAACCATGTAAACAAATAATACGTTATCGTAATGTAATACATTTTACCTTTAAAAAATTTTAAATACACATCGCAAAATTTGAGATAATTTTTTACCTTTTATAATCAAAATAGTATCTTAATCCCCATATAAAGAAATATATAACATATAATTTTCATGTGGGACATAATTATACATAATTGGAATAACCAAACGGTCTACTTCCACCCATATCACTAAATGGAATAACCATACAACCAACTTCCATACCCAATATAGTGGTGGATATAATGAAAGCATAGATAATTAGATTGTCATGGTACCATCTATCTTTGTTTTATCATATAACCACCTCTTTTTGGTTTATCACATTACCACCCTTCAAATTTCCACGTACCATTATATAATTATAAAATATAAAAGATTTCTATTATAAACATTTTACTCATATAATTTCATTTGAAATAACAAGAAATCATTTCAATACATTGAAATAGTCAATTGAATTTGAAAATCATTTTCAATACCAAAAAACCGAAAATAGAATAACTTATTTATTTTTATTTTAAAAATATTTAGTCTTATTGAGTAAAATATTAAAAAACGGAAATGGAGGTATAGAATTCATTACCCCAACATAAGTTAAAAAACATTAATTTTGACTATTTTTAATGAAATTAATATGGTTCATATAAAGTGATTCCTTTTAAAAACCATGGAATGAATTTAATGTTAATGGTGTTAATTATACAACATATAAAAAAGGAGGGTTATATTATCAAAATATGCCTCTATGAATGTATATTGAGACGGGGACACATACCGTGAGTCCAGCTCATAATGTAGAATATTTATATTCTATAATATTAAACATAGGTAAATTTCTACTAGCATGAAAACATTTTTCAAGTATATTATTCCTTTAATATCATTTATTACCATGTTATAAAAATTACATAACTAGTTAGGTACATATCATACATTTTTTCGATATTTGGTGCTTGAGTTAGAAATAGAAATGATATGATGTCAATAGTCTATGTGTTCACTAATTCCGTAATTTATAGAAGACATTAATGACATAAAAATAACTTGTATTCATCAATTATATTTTTAAATCATCCCCTTTGTTTATGGAATGAAAAATGAACAATGTTACAATCTTGGTGATAGTGGCCAGTACGTACACATTAGTAACCTTTCCATTTCTAATTGATAATTATGGAAATTAGGTAATTATTATTTTTTCTTTATATAATGATCATTATATAAATAACTTATTACTAATCATTGATATATACTTATATATATATATATCATATAAGTGACGTGGTGAAAAAAAATGATTCGGATCACATCGTGGAGATGATTGTTCACAAGTTTGCATGAACGAAATATTTATTTTCATGTGCCATGAAAGTAAGATAATATTTGATATATTATTATATTATAATGATAAATATTTATTTAAAATAATATATAAACATAAATTAAAACATTATGACCTGTCATGGGAGACAATTTTGGAAAACAAATTATATCGGTTTATGGAGGTGATAGTTCACATGTACGCACAAACTATTAATTACTTTCCCAATTAATAGAAGTGGATACATATTCTGGTGAAAATATTAACATAACAACATCAATGAATATTTATTATAGTGGGGATATTATTTCAACTATGTTGAAGATTATTTTTAGGAAGTGGAAGAAGAAATAAAATTAAAATACTTAAAGAAAATGAAACCTCTTTTTCGGTTGATCAACTTTGAATAACACATTTACAAAAATTAGTAGGGTTATCTACTTAAAATTTTACCTAAATAATGCATGGATGGATTCTAATTAGGGTTTTTGGAATATCAGTACCAATGAATTTTTTTGGATGTGTGAGTAATAGAGGGGAATGTGTGCCATTTAATAGTAGACAAGAGGGGCACCCTTGAAATTATTTTAAGTATTTAATTAAAATAAATTAAATATATATTAAATATGCGTCCAAAATAATTTAGTTTTAATATAGTACAAGTGTTGGTGGAAATATAATCATCCAATGAAAACTATCCATGTTTTCTTATTTTTAAATCCTTATCTTTTTTTAACCGCTTTTAAATATTACAATTTTATCAAGTAAATTACACAATGAGAGTTAAAATAATTACCCAATCATGAAAAAACAATTGAATGATTCATTAATTAACTTTATACAGTGATCCCAACTATTTTTCAATTATTGGTTTTTTATCAATTATGTATCATATAATTTGATATTTAATAATTTATGTTATGTATTATGTCAATTTTGAGAGTTTTCATAACATGAATTTTTGAAATACATATAAAAACATGATTACATTAAAAATAATTCATTAAATCAATAGTAGAATGTCATAATAATCCATAGAATTCATTTATAGAATCATATATTTATAATTATATTTATTTTAGTATTATTATTATAATTTATTTGATTCGTTATTTAATAATACTATTATTGTATCATATTTGTGTGCTAGTTAAATTTTATTATTTAATTCCAAAAAATAATAAATAAATTTCAATGATGTAGGAAATATTTTTCTCTCTATATGTAAAAGATATTGTTGAATATATCACTTATATAACCCCATACTTAAAATGATTCATATAGAAGAGACATAATTATGTCATATTTGCCTTTACATTAAATTAATTATTATAAATATAATAATAACACACATGTGTCTTCCAAGAGATAAAATTTTAAACCAATAATTTTATTTGTTGAAAATAACCCATTCAATAATATTGTGGCATGTTTTAGGGTAGTTTTATAGTATATAATATTATTTTTACCTTTGATTACCCTATTTTACTTTAACTATGGAAAATAAATATTAATGTTATTATTCACCAAAAAATATTTTGATCCTCTTTAAAAAAAATATTTAAAACAAATTACATCCATGATTGTTTATATTTTACAATTCAACACACAAATGGGTAACTATGAAATATTAAATTAATCCCATTTTCGGAATGAGAAAACATGTTATCTAAGTAAAACATTCAAAAGTTCACATAGTATTTCTATTCAATTTCTACATGAAATTGCTTCCAATTAAGTAAATTTGATAAAATGATTCAAAAATAAAATAATTAAAGTTTAAAAATAACTGAAATATAAATATAACTATATAATTAATTTATATGTCAAATCAGTTGTGAATTAAAGTGTAATCTTTTTCACAATTCATTAAAAGTTTAATTATATTAGAAAAATAGATTAATTTAACCAATGTAAGTTATTATGTCCGACTTCCAACTATGAAGTCTATTATTTTACATAGAACATATTAAATTGTAACAAAAGTATTTGAAGTTGTTTTACCATAAAAAGGTGGTAATTTTTTTTGGAAAAATATATCTTTTATCTGAAAAAATGATTTTTTTTCATATCATGTCTATAAAAAAATAATATTATTTTTATACATTAAATTTAATACATTATATATATATTTATATATTTAATAAAACTAATAATGTGGGATTTTTTAATTTTATAGACTCATTTATTTACGTTTAATTTTTTTTTTCAGAAAAACACTCAATTTATATTAAATTGATTTTTTTAATTACCTAGTAAATTTTATTACCAATTAATAATTATATATACATGTGTAAACCACAATTTCATAAGTACATTGGAACTGTCAGGGGCTTGGGAACTCTCCCATGGTCAAGGCCCTGAGACATTTTATTGTGACCAATAAACCTTTTATTGTTGCAATAGCCAAACCCAAAATGAAGTTTGAAAACTGGAAAAACATTAGATGCGATTCCCTTGGGTACTCTTTTGTTTCTAAAAACTCAAGTGATAGCAGGGCTGGGTCACTTTGGGTTCTTAAACACAACAGTATTTTCATTCAATCGATGACCAAGATGGAACAAGTTATTTCTGGGGATATTGGATTTCAGGGAGCTATCATCTCTCTCTTGTTTGTTTATGCCTCAAACTTCTATATTAAAAGAAGGGGTCCCTAGAAGGATCTTGAGTCTATTTCTGACTAGTTGGCTAAAAGCTGGGTGGTCTTAGGTGACATCAACATTGTCCTCAGACCCGATGAAAAGACTGGTTCTCACTTCAACAAATTGGCTGCAAATGATTTTTTAGTGTGTATTGACAAATGTAATCTATATAAAGTCCCAATTGTTGGAGCAGAGTGCACATGGTGTAGGTACACTTTGAATGGACACCAAGAAAGTAAATTGGATAGGTGCTTTGTTCAGATCAATGAGAGGAATGATTCTATCACCACTTCTGATATCACCTTGCCCAAATGTCACTCTGATCATAATTCGATCCTTGTGGATATTTGTGTTGGTAGGACGCGGTCATCTCCCCTGCCTTTCAGGTTCAACAATGCATGTCTTGTAGTTCCTGGATGCAGGGAGGTCATCCTTAATGCTTCGGAGACTGAAGTAATTGGAATCCCTCTTACAATAATGACCAGAAAGCTGAAAAACACCAAGAAAATTCTCAAAGACCAGGGAAAAGCATCTTTCTCCAACCTGGAGCATGAAATCCAGGCTGCTGAACAGTGGCTTCTGCTTTTCCAGAATACATGTAAAAATCAGTACATCCCCTCAAGGGATGAAATCCAAACCCTTTATCATCTTGATGATCTTCTCCTACTGCAGGAACGCATTTTGAAGAGCCAATAAAATGTCAAATGGATGCATGAATGAGATAAGATCTCAAGGTTTTTTCACTTCTTACATAGAGAAAAGAATTCCAAGAGAGGGGTCTCTGTGATTGAAGTAAATGGGTCTCTTTATACATCAGAGCTGGAAATTTGCAATGTTGTGGTGAAATACTTTGAGGATATGTACTCAGAGAAGGGATTTGATGGAACTTCTCTCTTGATGGAAAATATTCAACTAATAGTCAGTACACTCTAGAACAAGCTGCTCGTGGAAACCCCAACAGAGAGGGAAATCAAATATGCTTTTTCTCGTTAAAAATTTATAGTGCGGCTAGATTTGATGGGTTTACCAATAAATTGTTCATGTTTTACTAGGATATTGTGTGACATGATGTTATTAATGTTGTATGGGAGTTTTTCATCCATACATCCTTGACATATGGTTCCCATGCTTGCTTCATTTCTCTGCTTCCAAAGAAAGAAAATGCCTTGGACATCAAAGACTTCAGGCCTGTGGCTATTGGAAAAACCATCCCCAATGTTATCATCAAGATCATTGCCTTAAAGCTTGGACACATTATCAGTACAATGATTACTTCAAATCAGTTTGGATTTGTCCCTGGAAGACAGATTCATAATTTTCTTCTCACTGCCTCAGAATGTGTCAATGATGTGAGGAAAAATATGAGGGATGGATGCTTCACCCTCAAGATGTACATTTCTAAGGCCTTTGACACCTTGAAATGGAGCTTTATTTTTGCGGTTCTCAAAAAACATGGATTTTCTGAATTCTTCATCAGACTTGTCAAGACAATTCTCCATATTGTGAGACTTTCTATTATCATCAACGGATCGCCCAGGGGTTATTTCCAATTCTCTAGGGGAGTCAGACAGGGGGACCCCTTATCTGGACTCCTCTTCGCTCTGGCTGAAGATTATTTGAGTGTTTTCTTGAATGATATGGTGCAGACTGGTTTTTATAAGAGAATAAAGGTTGGAAGGGATCTCTTCACCCCCTCACACCTCCTGTATGCGGATGATATTCTTCTTTTTTGGAAAGGCCCATAAAGGTACAATATCCTGTATTCAAGAAATATTTTCTCATTATGAGGATGTCTATGGGCAGGTGGTAAGCTGGAATAAATCATTTGTTGTATTTGGGAATGGAATGATTGTATCTAAGCAGAACAGAATTTCCAGGCGGCTTGGAGTTAGGAGAAGTGCCCTTCCTTTTATGTACCTTGGAGTACCTCTTTTTTTGGGAAGGGTGAAAAGATGCTATTTTGAATCCATATACTCTAGAATTATTAGTCAACTGTATACCTGTAAAGGGAAATAAATCTCTCAAGAAGGAATAATTTGTCTTGTGAACTCGGTTATCACATCAATGTTTGTCTATGCTTTCTCGGTTTATCAGTGTCCTCGTGCCCTTATCAATGAACTTCAAAGTTTCATCAGGAACTTCATATGGACCGGGTGCATGCATGAGAAGAAACACATTAATGTTGCCTGGAAAGACTGCATAAAACCCATTGAAATGGGGGGAAAGGGTGTTAAGGACCTGAAAGTCTTAAACGATGCTCTTATAAGTAAATTCACATGGAACTTGTTGACTTCTATTGATGATTCCATGGATTTTCTTGCACATAGATTCATATCAAAGCAGCATAATGGGTACTCAGCATATGTATCTTCCTCCATATGGAATAACATTAAACAGGCTTATATTGGAATCATGAACTACTCCTCCTGGTTGGTTTCCAATACATCCAGCCTTAATTTATGGACAACGAAGTGGCTGGACAGGCCCATCATTGAATGTATGGATATCCCTCCGCAGCTGAAGGATATCTCAATTGCTGACATGCACCGAGATAGGGACCTTTGGAATTGTCTTCCAGATTATACTTGGATTTCTATGCAGCATTATACCTTCATGGACGTTGAAACTTTGAGCTGGACACCTAGCACCTGTGGCAGGCTGACTTCAAGGGAGTATTATAGACAATTATGCGGCAACAACGCGACTTCTCCCTCATGGTTTCAGAATTTTAAAAAAACTTTCATTCTCCCTTCCAATTACTTGATACTATGGAGGATTTGGAAAGGTAGGAAACCTGTGCAACATCTTCTTCAACGAACGAGAATGCACTTAGCCTCTTGGTGCTATTTGTGCACCCAGGCTGAAGAAACAATTCACCATCTCTTCTTTGCCTGCAATTTCTCTTGTAGATTTTGGGAACATTTTCATGAGGTCTTTGGGACTCTGTTATCATTGAACAGTCTTGATGATTTCATGAACTTGGTCACTATATATGTTCAAATTGAAAAGGTTTTTTCACTTCTTCTCACTGCTATTGCGGCTGATTTTGCTCAGATTTGGAGGGCGCGAAATCAGGTCATTTTTTAAAACTGAAGGCCTTCTTTGAAGGCTTGTCTGACTGTTGTTTACAGGGAAGTGCAAGATACTTCCAAGATACAAACAGGTACAACAAATAATAATATTTCTGATCTCATAGGTGTCTGGAAGGGTCAAGAAACCTTTGATGTTGAAATCGATTAGATGGATTCATCCCATTTCATCATGGTTGAAATTGAATGTTGATGGTGCGGAATCTGGTACACCAGGACCATCTGGGTGTGGTGGGGTGTTCCATAACCATCAGGGCTTCGTTAAGGGATGCTTATATCATTATATCTGAATTGGTTCTGCGCTTGAATCTGAATTATGGGATATGATTAAAGCTGTCAATTATGTTGTCCGCCATGGTTGGAGGCACATATGGGTAGAATCTGACTCATGTACATCAGTGATCCTTCTACGTGCAAGGTCCAGGGATGTTCCTTGGAGGATTCTCCCATCACGGAATGCATGCATGCGTCTCCTTGAGGGTCTTCAACTTGAAGTCATTCATGTTTATAGAGAAGCAAACCAGGTTGCTGATGCTCTATTCAAGAGGGCGGTTATGGAGGTCTCCTCATGATGGTCCTTTTTCATCCCAGAATTTTGCTCACATCTTATTGATTTGGACGCACATGGTATGCTCTATTCTCGCCTTTGTAAACCCCCTTGTGCTACCACTTTTTCAGTTTTTTAATTTTATTGTAAGGGGTGGTCCTTGTCTGGATCCTGGACCTACTTTTATATTATTTTTATGTATAACTCTATATTGTGTGCAACAAAAGATTTCATAGAAACCCATTGTTGTGTGATGGGTACGCTATCATACATAAAATCCATTTTATGTAAAATTTCATTGTAATTAATAAATATATATAATTATGAAATTATATTATTCTACAGTTAATTGGGATGCTATAGTTGGTGTGTGTTAAATATTTTTTGGTGTTTATTTAATTATGTTAGTTGTTTTTCTGATTCGATAAGGATGGTATTATCACCACATGTTATGTATAAGAACATTGATGATTTTTGAAAGCTTAATGAATATGGGTAGCTTCATATAAGGTAATGTAGTGAAATTAATATGGGTAATGACATGTGGAGCCATGTTACAGGTGTTACATTTGAACAAGGACATGAACTACCAAGAAAAAATGAAAACTGAGGTAGTGAACAACCCAATATGATGATATTAATACGATGTTTTTAATAATTGGTTCACAAAATTAAATAATTGTATTATTTATGAAATATAAATTACATCAATAATATGGTATAGTAATACAATAAATATATCTTTATTTTTTAATATTTTAAATAACATTTAATGAAACTGGAATTTTTTGTATGGGTTTATTGTACCACTTTTATATCATTGAAATTTTTTCCATGAAAACCACTTGATTCCATTGTGTGACTTATACAGTACCCTTGTATGTGTTATATGATTATTTAATGTTTATTATTTTTATTTTTAAAACCATAAATGCTCTTTACTTTTCTGAGGTTTTTATATGGATATTAACAAGGTTGTAAGGGATTTATGTGGGAATTTTTTTGTATATCAAGATTGATTATGATTATTTTAATGAAAATATATTTTAATGAAATTTATCTCTAGAATCTCCTGAATTATTTTATCCTCTGGTTAATTTTAGTTATTACATGTTTTCCATTATTTAATTTATTTTTATGTATTGAAATGAATAATATATTTTTTTAAGGGAAAATGAAATTGTATCCATCTTCATACAAAACTCTTTTTCATTCATATATTGACTTTAAATTTTTTTTTATAATATTGTTTTTCATATAATCCCATGGACTTATAATTTATTTTTTTAATATTGTATACAATGAATTTTTTTGGAATGGAATAACTTTTTAAATTATTAAATGAGGTGCTTCGAAATCACCCCAAATGTGTGATGTAAATAATTATTTTAATTTACACTATATGGAAATATTTTCCACTATCATAACATCAAAATGAATTTAATAATCCTTTATATGTTTCCCAATTTCATTTCAAATAATTGTTTTCCACTATAATTTGAAAATTTTTATATGATAAATATTTGATTTCAACGTGAAGATATATTTTTCCTCATAAAATATTCTAAGTGATATTTATAAGGAATTTTCATCAACGAATAAAGTTATTGACATTAACTATGATTTATTAGTGATATGACATAATGATTCAATCCTTATTCATTGTTTGAATGGTTTATGATTAATATTATGATATGTTTTTAAACTAGTTTCCTTTCCACATATTATGATATATAATGAAAGATTTATGATCTTCTAGAACAAATATGAAAGGGTATTGATTATGTTGTTGGTGGGTCTGTAATTATATATCTATATAATTAATTGGGTAACGATGTATAAATCTTAATGAAAATATGTTATTCATGAACTTTATTTCAGGATTGTAATTTTATGTGTGGACCTTGTTTATATGTCAATAAGATATTCTATGTATGTAATTTCAGTCTGTACATTTATCTAAGGGCCATATTTCATGGCATCATCTAAATCATAGAACAGATTTCCATTTATTCATGTTAAGAGCATTATAATCTAATATTTTTTCACATCCAAATATCTATGATAATATCTCATGGATCAAGATTTATTATTGATAATAATAAATTCATATGAATATTATATATTATATGGACAATGTTTTATTCCTTGACTCATATGTTGGATCGTTGATAGAATGGTTATGAACATTGTAATTTATTAGAAAGGTCTCATACTGTTATTATTATTATATTATTCTATTTATTAACATTGGTTGATATCTCCCATGATTACCCTTACAACTTATCTGTGGTCACCCATTATTATTTTGTTCCTTTTGTGGGAAAAGATGAATATTTTTAATTATGGTATAACTAAGAAGTGTTCTATGTTGTAAAAGTTCAAGATCATTCAATAAATAAGAGGATTTTGTATCTAGAATCTGAAGTCACAAAATTATTGTGGTTAAAGGATAGATCATAATAATTTTTATGTAAATGATGTAAAATTAATGTTTTAAGAGTATGATTTCCTATAGACATAGTATATTATGGCCTTATTTAAATATATATATATATATATATATGTTTGTTTGTTTATTTTATATCATATTTTACAGAGAGTTTTAATTAAATGGTATTTTTTATGATTTAGATAATTGGATTGGTTATATTCATTTGATTTTTATGCTATCATTGTTATTTAATATTGAAAAAGTATTATTTTAATAAATGGTCATATAGGGGATTATATAAGGATCCTATTAAGAATATATATAATATCACTAGTACTATATATTAATTTTATTTTTTGTTTAAAAAATCAGTATAATGAATTATTTGATAGAACATGCTCAATCATGTGTTTATGTAGTTAGAGTATGAATTTAAATTCTTTTATTTATTTATTATTATATAATCTATTTTATATATCTATTACATATATGGTTTTTAGTTTTTAATCATATATTTTACTGTGGTATTGTGTGAAAATGAAAGCATCGTTGAAGATGTGTATATTGTATATGTTTTAGTATTTTTTAATTACATAATTTTAATAAATTAATATAATTTTTAAAGGTATTTCCCAAACATATTCTATTTACATACCCTTTGTTCTTGATTACAACTAGTAATATATTAATGAAGGTTTAGTGGTGACACATAGTTTCAGATGGAACATAAGGTTGGAACAGATATCATCTAGTCATGATTGAATGAATTGTAATTGGTAATGAAAAATTGTTTCAAAAATAGTTGTTAAAATATGATTGGATTGTGAATTAAATCATATCCTATAAATAAGTAAGATCAATTTAAAATCATGTGTTAATAGGATTTCCTGAAATGTGAGATGGTTTATGAGTGTTTTCTTTTTAATTTATTTACACACACACACACACACACACACACACACATATATATATATATAATTTTATCAATAAATAAATATGGCTCAATAATGTTTATGTGTCCCATATATCATTAATATTAATTAAAATAGTGTATTTGTAATGGAATTTAATGCATATTTAATATTGAAAACATCTATGAATTAATAATATACTATTTTATAAATTTTTCTACTATTTTACCAGTAATTTATAATTATAATCACCATTAATTATAGAATTAGAGGTGGGATTTTAAATAATTACCACTAATTTTATGTTTCATAAAGGTTTCATAATTACAACCACTAATTAAAACCTATATTATAATTCATTCCATATTCATTTTCCATTCCCATTTTTAATCACTAATACCAAATTTATCCACCCTGATGACACCACAATATTTCCCTCCCTATCCCACAAAAAATTTCTATTCCCCTATTGTATGACAGCAACACCAAGATTTCAGATGGGAATTATTACGTTCTCTCTCTAGCCAACTACAATTCTATAATGTGTTCTTCTTCTATAATTGTTTTGTTCTCTCACTGTATGTTAATATTGAAAAAATACATTACCTTATAAAATTATATTATATTATGTAATTATATGATTAAATATTATTCTTTTATTTTCCATATTTATTTCTTGTTTCCTATTAAGATATTTTTTCAATTTCCATTCCATTTCTGAGTTGTTTATGAATGACACACCTATCTTTTCTAATAACATTTACATGTTGTTGAATAAAATTTTTTAAAATTTATCATATGTATATATATACATGTGGTTGAATTTTTTTTTATATTTTTTATTTTTTATATATCATACATGTACAATGTTCTAGATTTTTATTTTTACTAATTAAGTGATTTTAAGTGATTTTTCAATTTTCTAAAAAGTAATAATATTGATTTATTCTTCAATTACTATCATTCACAAATATTTTTTATCACATGTTATATTCTTTTCATTATAGGTAACAAATTTAAAATGAAATAAAGTGTATTTAAAATGAATGAGATTCAGGTTAGAAATTTAAATTACTGAAAATTAAAATATAAGTGTTTCTATAATTAAATCAAATTATAAGATATAATTTAGAAAAATTATTATATCATTGTTATGTTATCATGTTTTTTATATTCCATTTTATGTTTAATGTTTTTTATTCATATGTTATATATAATTATATATGTATATTTGATAGTGTGAATAATTAAATACATGATGGAATAAATAATCATACTCCTATTGGGTGAATCATTTTATCTCAACCACAATTGAATTCATTAATATTATCAATAATATGTATTTATTTAACATGGAATTTTATTATATTCATTAAGTAATAAAAAATTATAATATCATACAATATTAAATTAAAACATATATTATTTAAATATATATCATATTACATGATTTATTATCTATTATATATTAGAAATGGAAATATTTTTTATGATATAACAGTTTTATTATACCATATATCCTATGTTATATTATTAATAAGATGTTATTTAACTAATATAAATTTTGTTATTTATATATTTATTTATCAACAAGATATAAATACATTAATGTTGAATAACTTTATCAGGGAATACTACTCAATATGTTTATTTTTTAGATATGATTTTTAATTGTAATTACATATCTATCTATAGTTAGTGTAATGAAAATTTTCAGGTCATCATTGGTATTTTAGATGATGGATGATCTTTAAGGACGGTTATGGCCACTTGATAAAAAAATAAAAATAGGATTTATTAAATGCATTTTTCATAGTGTAACAATAATTTTTAAAAATTTTGAGGTATGCATATATTTATAACTAACATACTACATTCCATGTAGTGTAGAATATAAACCTATAGTTTATTAAAAATTATTTCATCACAAAATAATTTTTTTTAATTATTATTATATATCATTAGATTCTATTCCAATATTAATAAAATAAATATAAGTGTTAAGGAAGCTAAGAAATAAAATAAAATCTAAAAAAAATAAAAAATTTAAATTTTTATAAATGAAAGATTAAATAATATATATACATTTGAGTAAAGATATACCTTATCTAAGACTTATATGAAATTTTATATAAAATATTTAAATAATATTAGAGTTATTGTGATATTAATATAAAAATAATGAGATTACTAGATGATTTTTTGAAATGTTTAATATTGTTGACTTGACCAGTGTTAATTATATCTAATACAAATGATTAAATTATAATAAATTCAAACCATTATTGTAATTATTTCTCATATTTACAAAAATAAATTTAATTAAAATTTCAATACTATGGAAGAAATCAATTACAAGTTTATACATCATCTTGGATATTCGAAATATTTTGAATAATTTTGTTCATTATAAATAAATTTCTATTTAGATCGAAAATATGCATGTATGATTGGATGATTGTGGATTTAACCACTTTTTAACAATATGAAAACACGTAAACATATACATATATATTTATCCAACATAAAATACCTCTATATATGTGTGTGTAGTAATTATGGTTAATTTTATTGATGAATATTATAAAAAATATAGAAATTACATTTTGTATACCTTATTCCTATTATAAAAAAAGGTTCATATTTTTGTGATAGAGGAAACCATATATATGGTTCATCAATGTGCAAAATTTTCTCGAATAATTTTTCTATAATATATCCTATTTATGAATTTCCATGACTAGGAAATATTTTTTTTTGTAATAAATTACCATAGCATGGATGCCCAATTAATAATTAGTATTTAAGATAAATTTAAAATAAAAATAATTGTATCATATGTCTTCAATAATTCATAGATTAATCTCAAAAACATTTATTTTACCATTCATGTGTTGATGAATGGTATTATTTCATATAATTGTCAAAAAATTATCATGTTCATAAATATAATCATATTTATCAAATACTGAATTTGAAATAAAGGATTTTTTTGAATTTTTTTTAAAATATTCAAGACCTCATAAAATATTATTAGCTCACAACAATTGATGAAAGTTTGTTTATTTTTTCGACTACCTTTATAGGGATTTTGGCATCCCTACATGGCATTGTTAGTTCCCTACAGTGATATGTAAAAAATAAAATTTATATTATACTCATAAAACCTACTTAAATTTGTAGTTTCTAGTATGTATGAGTGTAGAACACACATGGACGATCTGTATATTAAAAATTAATTAGGAAAATTAAATTGTAACTCATTTTATGTTTGAAAGTAAAGAGAAGCAATAGTTAGATTGGTTAGGGTTGGAATGTAGTTATTAGACATTCTAGGATCAGTTATTTTCCGGTTCATGTGATAGAGATTTAATTTAAAGTTTGTTCATTCAGTATTTATGTTGGAATTGGGTCACCCATGATCCTTGGTCTAGGTATCCCACCTGAATACTGTAGTTTCTCTTTTGGAATGGTCATCTACATTGTGAAAACACAATACCTGGTTACCCAAAACTATATTTAAACATATTCAACCTATGTTTCATAATGACCATACACAATATAGATTAATCAATTGATGAAATAGAAATATAACTCTTTAATTTACAAACAATGGTCATGCAATTGTAAAATAATGATATTTTGAATAAATAGAACGAGTTGCAGTAGTGTAAACATGAATAAAAAGTATAGAATAATCCCTAAACACATATCCTCCTATGATTACATCACCTTACACTATGGGACTACTCGCTCATTATGAGAGCGAGCATCATGGGTACCCAAAGTGTAATGAAAATAAAGGGGTGTTCTAGATCATCACTCATTTTTCCGTCATTTTTGATTGGACTTCTCCAGTCCAAAAGTGTCTTGCAAGGGATTTACATACCAGTATTAATATGTTTTTTTGTCAAAAATAGCATCCCTCGTCACCAATTTTTTCTCTACGTGTTGATACCTACACGACATGTACATTATATCCACTTTTTCCTCTACCACATTGAATCCCCTTAAATCTCATATGTTGGTTTGACTTTCGTCACATAGTGTACTAGTGGATCACAACGTGTACCTAGATTTCATTCTATGTATGCTATTTACTACCTGTCTGATGTGGTTCTGTTTCACATGAAATGGTCACGACTGGTACTAATGCTAGATGATGTATAATCAAATTTTCATCAATTTTCTAGCTCCTTATTATATAAAAAATCTAGTGTAATTTTGTGAGTGTCTATTGGATCATAAATTTTCCTCTTTTTTCCCTTTTTCTTAGATCACAATTTCCTAAAAAAATAAAAAAAAGTCAATATATTCCAAACATTGCATGTTTATTCAATAAATAACAAAATCTACACAATAAAATATATACTTGAAAAAGACATATCAAATACCCCCACACTTGAAACCACCCTTGTCCTTGTGTATTGAATATCAATATACTAAAAAGGACATTAACCATGCCTTGAGTGATGCATAATTTCAATAAAATAAATTTATAAAATAGAAAATTAAATGTTTTTGAATCACAAGGGAAAATTCTTCAATACCTCAATTTTAAAAGAAACAAATTAACGATGAATTTGAATTTTCCTCTTTAAAAAATAAAATCCTTGTCAATCATCCATCTTCATATTTCAATTTATTATTAATATTCATGCCACATGCAATCTATTTATAATGAATTTATCATCACAAGTGTACAATTGTAATAATAATTCAGGAAATACCTCAAAAACATGTTACATACAATAGGATTTCATGGCATCTATCATCGACACCGTGAAAATATAAAGATCAAAATTAATCATTAGGGCTTCACTATTTTATATCAAATGTCTCTATGACCTCAAGGTAGGTAGGTAAATTATTTAAAATTTAAATCTAAAAAAGGTAGGCTTTACTCTAAAGTAGTTTTCATGATAATGAAAGACAATCTCGGTGATTGTCTACCTTTACAAATGGAATCAATCTCTTTTCCACCCTAAATATCAATGTTGCCTCATTTTAAATGTATATACAATGAATGAATCAACCTTTTTATAAATTTTTTTAGAAAGAGAGGTGAAAAATATTATATAATTAATGATTTCATGGCCGCTCCCATATCAGAAGGAAAAATCCCGCCAAAAAATATACACAATAAGTTATATCCTGTTACACAAAATAATGTTCCTCACAAACATGTATTCATATAAATATCATGAAAAACGTTTATAGTAAGGTATGAATGGATATAAAATTTTCTTTTATCATGGATCAATTTGATACAATGCAATTTGTGGATTCTAACGGCTTAAAAATGATCAATGCATGCTGCACCTCTAGAGATGGGATAACAAAAAGAAAGACTCAATAATTTGAAAAGTGATTTTATACATATATATCTTTGATCATATTTAATGAAATTTCTAGAAGAAAACATGCTTCAGTTTCTAATGAAATATATTATAAAAATTATGCAAAATATTGGGATTAGTGGATGTCTCGGGAATGAGACAAATGGTTGGGTTAATAATTTTTGGCAATACATACAAATAATTAAATAAATTAAATAAAATATAAAAAATTAACAACATGGCTAAATCTCGAATATATTTCATTTAAAATGTTTAACATGCCCCAAAAAATCATCATTTTTAAAATAATAATCCATGTTCTTATCTCCACTTGTTATTTTTCACATTTTTCTTATTCAATTTTATTAAAAAATAAATCTAAATACATGGAATAATTAATGTAGTAGGAAATTAATATCTCCAAAATTTGTTTATTAAATAATAAATAGATATTTTGGCATGCAATTGAAGATTTTATCTCTAAAAGAATAAAAATGTGTGGAAAAATGGAAAATTACTAGATTGAAACTCATACTCCTATTTCAGTTTGATGCTTTAAACGTGGAATTTATTGGACTTTCATGAACCCTTTCATGATGTGGGTGTTCCCTTCATGACATGTAACTCCGCTATAGTTTCTTCCACTTTTTACCATGATGTAATTGGAAAAAAAAATTATATGAGAAACCACATTCCATTAAATTCAAAAATGATTATTAATGAGTGATTTTCATAAAAAATTTAAAATTAATAAAAAATACTGATAACTCGGGTTGCCTACTGAAAGCACTTTTGTTGACTAGTATTAGATCGACCATACGTCTCCCACTTAGGTGGGAGATAGTAGGAAAGAGGTTACCTGATCCGGATCAACCAAATGTCGAATACTTGATTCATTATTGTAAATTGGTCCTCTCCCACTTTCTGAAACTAACTTCACTCTTCCATTGGTGAAAACCGTTTCAATTTACATGGGCCCAATCTAGCAGTTCATGTACATTCCTACATAACCAAATAGCACTTCACTAACTACCCAAACATATTCTATTTCTTTTAACACCTCTTGAATGAATGTTCCTCTGCTATTTTCATATTTTTACAACACTTTATTTTCTTTCTCTAGCATGTTCATTCATTCTTCATTACATTCCACATCAGCTAATACAACTCTGCTTCCATAGAAAAAATATTTTCATATTCATTCATCAAATTTCATGAATAATCAACAAATGGTTTATTTAAATTTTTCATCACTCAGTTCATATTGAATTTTACCCCTGATCCTCCTACTTTTGAACTCATCTCTCCATTACGAACAACAATTAGCACCCTTAATGTATTTTGGAATGGTCTTCCCAAAATTAATGGCCCCTTCTATTCATCCATGTCTATAACCATAGAATTTGATAGAAAATATAACTCATCAACATTGACAATGACATCTTCAAGTAATCCTCAAGAAAAAATCATAGTTTTATCATCAAGTTAAAGAAAAACATGAGTTGGTTGCATCTACTTCAATCCCAAATTTGGAATGATTCATATGACATTTTGTTTACACTAACACCTAAATCACATAAAGCTCTACAAAAATCATTAGTACTAATTTTAATTGGAATGGAAAAACTACCTAGATAATGTTTCTTCTTTGGATGAAATTATAGAAACTACTGTTGAACATTCTCTTTCCAGTGGAATGGTGACCAAATATTCATGCTTCATCTTATTCATCACCACCTCTTTCAATAAATATTCATACACATGTATTCATTCTATTTCCTCATAAAATTTATTATTGATGTGTATATTCTTGAAAATATTTTAAAAAACTTTTTCGTTTTCTCATAAATATTCCCTTGATTTTCATGATATGAAAATTGTGGTGGTGGTTGGTATGGTAGTAGTGCTTCATGATCATCATTCTCCTCATCTTCTCTTTTATTTTCATAACTTACACCTGATGGTGGTGGTTGATTTTTTTGTCCCGATTCATTTACACTCCATTATCTCATCATTCTACTTAATATTTATATGGACATCACATTTTCATGAGGATGGTTTTTAAGGAATCCTAGAAGCTATCCTCTCTATAATTATCTAAGTGTTTCGGAAATATGACCGAAAAGGAATTCCATGTTCTTTAATGATTATTGTTGGTTTTATGATTCATGCCTAAGTTCTCTGAGTGCAATACCTAGATATCATGAGTAAAGTGTCAACACTTTATGTGTAGCTCTTATAGTGGTCATAAAATTTTCTAGGGTCTCCACTAGTGAATGGACATTACTAGTAAGTGTGGGCCCTTATTGTTGAGGTTGATAACCTTGTTGCCTTGTCCTAAATCCATGACATTGATTCTGATTTTTCTATTTCTTTTATTTGATGGGGCCTCTATCCATGTGCATAATTATGATGATAATAGTCAAGTTAATTTTCATCTTCATGGTAAATATCATGTTTTTTTGGTGGGCCATCATCACATACATCTTCCTTATCATAGTCTCCATTAGAGAATCCATCCATCTATTATCCACCATGATTACTACTTGTACTCTTCCTTCTTCATGAGTCAATTGAAAACTATTTATGGACATATCTTCCATTACCTTGTAGCTCTCCTTTGGTGAATTTTTAATTAGAAATCCACTTGTAGCTGCATCTATTATAGTCATATTCCCCTGTGATAGTCATTAATAAAACATTTGTATTAGAAGACATATCCTGATTCCATAATGGGGGCATCATCTTATCAAACATTTGATACATTTCCATGAACTATATACAGATTCTTCAATTAATTTATGAAAATTTGAAATGGTAATACAAAGATCCATAGATTTTGATGGTGGAAAAAACCTTGATAAAAAATTCATTACCAGATCATCCCATGTGGTGATTGAATGCAGGGGCAGAAATTGGATACACTCTCGTAATTTTTTATTAATTGAGAATATAAAAAATCTTATTCTTACAACATCATTTGAGACGTTTTATAGTTGTAACATATCAAAAATATCTTATAAAACTCCTACGCATGAGTTGGTGTCTTCATGTGGAAGCCTAGTGAATTGAAGTGAATTTGTAATCATCTGAATGAATACCAGTTTGATTTCTATGTGTTTTGCAGTAACAGGGTGTATAAGAATTCTTCGGTAGACTCCCAAGATAGAGAGACTCCCATAGTTGATCAATGTTATCCCCTGGTATTATTCCTTGAATATGTGGTTCCTCTGGTTGGTCCAACTCTCCCTAATATTTATCTATACCAAGAATGGAGTTTTATTGCTGGATTGATTCCCCCTCTTCTCTCTGGTGGCATAAGGTCTTCTCCAACTCGGGGTCAAAAGAAATATCTTTAGTCTTTTCCGTCCCACTAGTGGAATAATCATATAATTAATTAATTTCTAAAAATATAACATGAGATGACCAATTATAAAATAATGAATTAAAATAAAAACAACTCTCTAGATTCAAAATTAATATAAGCACAATAATCATCTCCGACAATGGTGCCATTTTTGATATCCCCATAGGGCATCGTTAGTTCCCTAATCATCCCGGTAACATTTCAATTTATATTATACCCATAGAACCTACATTAATATGTAATATCTAGTAGTTTCTAGTGTCGAAACCACAAGGACGATGAGTATACTCAAAATTAATTAGAAAATTGAAATTTCAATTGATTGGTTATTTTGATAAAATGGAAACAATAATTGGATTGGTTGGGGTTCAAATAAATATGGGAGTCATTCTAGGATCAGTTATTTTTAGGTTCATTTGATAGGTATTTACATGAATCTGTGTTTATTCAGTCTTTGGGTCGGAGTTGGGTGAACAATGATCCTTTGTCTTGGTATCCCACCATAATAACGTTGTTGATCATTTGGAATGGTCATCTACTTAGTGAGAGCACAATACGTGGTGACCCAAAATATTATTTAAACATAATCATCCCTTATTGAGTAATGATCATACAAAATTTAAATTAATAAATTGATGCAATAGAAATAGATCTCTTTAATTCACATGTAATGGTAATGCGATTTTAAAAGAAAGTTATAATGAATTGATAAAATGAGTTGTATAAATCCAAACATGAATAAAAATTATAGAATAATCCCTAAGAAAATATCCCCCTATGATCACATCACCCGAAACTATGGGAATAATCCCTCATGATGAGAGAGAGTATCATGGGTACCCGAAGAGGAATAGTGGTGAAGTGGGGCTCCAGATCATCACTCATTTGTCTATTGTTGTCGCATGGACTTTTTCAGTCCTATATTGTCATAGAAGGGACTTCAAGGCCTGTATTTAGAGGATTCACTCATCAAACCCCACAGCTCATGTCACCTATTTTTCTCTGGGTGTCAACACCTAAAAGGCGTGTACTTAGGGTACACAATGTTTACCTTAGATCTGATGTGTCCTCTACCATGTTGAATCCACATAAATCTCGTATGCTAGCTTGACTATCATCATGTCTTGTACTGGTGGCTGACAACATGAACCTACCTTTAATATTGTGTATTCTAATCGCGTCTTTTCCGATGAAGTTATGTTTCACGTTATATGGTCACGACTTGTACTGGTGGTACATGATGTGTAATCAATATTTCATCAGTTTTCTAGCTAATAATCATCTAAAAAATCCGTAGTCACACCACAAGTGTCTTTGGGAACCTAAATTCTCATATTTTCATTCATTTTTTAGAGACCCTAGGTTTTACATAAAAATATTACATGATTTTATTCATAATTATACATCAGGGTACCACATAAGGATTATAAATTCTAATGTCTTGGAATACATGGTACATAACCAAACATTTTAAAAACAAATTTTTATTTAAACTCTATAATGTGCTCCTATAATCCATTATTCTCATACATATGAATAAGATAACATATTGTTAAAAAGAACATAGGGATGTGGTAAAATCTCGATAATGGAATATCCATAAGAACAAAGCATTAACACATGGGATAGAAGGTATGACATGATGATATAAAAAGGCATGTAACATATGGAATAATATCATATAAAAAAGTGATAATTTAAAATTGGAATCATGGAAGTGTTGGAGAAACATAAAACATGAATTTAGTATGAGTCATGACTAACCACCAAGACTGTTTCCTATAGAAGCACAATCCAAGGATTACTGACATAACTGTCGCACATAGTAACACATGCCAAGGCTATCCGCCAAGACGACTACACATAATAATATCATGAGACACTACATTAACCAATGAATTTGATCTCTATCTGGGTGAACCCAACTTACATTTCATGAATATTTTTTACACATAATGAATCATACATAATCAATCTTACATAAACATATGGAATACCCATGGAATAAATTGGGTACCATAATCAGGACATAATGCATAACCAAAGGGTGTATCATGAAAGTGACCATGAATAAAAGAAATTAGAACATAAATGTATGTACATATGGTGAAATAAGAATATAACATGGTATGTTATGTCCAAAATAATTTACAACCTTTATGAAACGTATTTGGGACATTTTAGCATTTAATACATTTTTGTGTGGTTTTTATGATAATACTATAGAGCTTTCAAAAGAGTAAAGGGAAGAATATTTTAAATAAAAATAGAAGATTTAAAATAATGTTTATATAATGAAAATTATATTTTGATAATGAAAATGGTGGATTAAAACAGATGATATAGTGCACATGAAATTGGAATGAAATTCTGGACGTTCCCTTAAAACATGTCGTCTTAATGGGATAAATCAAGTAGGAATTCAATTAAAATAATTTATATCCTAGAATGTGAATGAGGGATGGGTCATAAAACATGAGTTTAAATAAAATAAACATCATTTATTTGTTTTACATAAAAATAAAAGACAACTTCATTTGGATAAATAGAACGATAGAGCAACCCGAGGGAGTAATGGCGGTTCAGGTAGAATTCTTTACAGATTATCGGCATGGTATCAGGTGTACCTAAGTGGGATTCATGAGTGATAATGAGATTTATCATCACTTATACATCATTAAGGAATTATTTGAATGGAGAAAATTCATACCCCATAATTAGGGATTACACATAATATTTCATTGTATAGAGGACATTCTTGAATAAAATTGAAATAGAGAGGATCCCTTACCTTAAGCCCAATGGTGTTTTTCACTTGATATTAATGACCTAAATAATAAATTTAATTTTATTAATTAATAATTCCTCAACATATTCTATATGTAAAATATTTTTAAACCTTTTTATGTTCATTCATGTACATTTTTATAGGTTATAAGGTTCAATTTCATCATTCGGGTTTGTTTGTTTGCTTGGTTTTAATGATTGGTTCATGTTCAGATAAACAAGTATGATGACAGTTTTTATCTAAAATTGAGGTTACATATATTTATTGAACATACATAGGGTTACTTGGTTGGAAATTTAAATTGGTTACATAATGTGAATTTGAATCATTATAGAAAACCCTAGTGACAAGCTTTTGGGTTATTTGGGGGTTTTTTACCCCAAAGAACATGTTTTATTTTATAAACCAAAATCCATGTGTAAAAAATATTCTAGAACCAAATATGAGGAATAATATATATATTATTCTCTAGTTCAACCATGAAAATGGTTTTATGACAAGAATTTAGGATGGTAATTAAAATTGAATACCCATCGTTTTTGAATTTGGTAAACTAACACTTCTAGGAGGGTGTCATAACTATTAAAATAATAGAAGAGTAAAAGATAGATGATAATAACATATTCCATTATCATAACAAAATTCCATTTCATGTATGTTTCTGGAGTTTTCATAACATATGAATTAGGATAGGTAGGTATAGAAAAGGAAACATATGAACTTGAAAATAAAAATAATGAAAATAAAAGTGGAATTTACCTCTTGAAACAAACATCTTTGAGAGCCTTTTTTGGGGGATAGGATTTGGTATTTTGGAGAGACCATGAGATTTATGACATGGTGGAGGAGCTTGGGTAGATACTTTGGCAGAATATTGGCCAGGTACAAGGCTTGAGAGGAGTGAAAGAAAAAATTGTGTGGGGGGGGGATTATAGTGGAAGAGAGGTGACTTTTCATAAATTTTTAATCATTAGTTTATTGATTTCCCTCAAGAACATAAATAGTGATAATTCTATGACCAAAAATAGTAAATGGTTATTGTGAACTCTAACCAAGGGTGGTGACATTAGCCATGATGCTCATAATAGTTTATTTATCTTATAATGTATATATACACGCTAAATTAATATATTTTACTATTTAATAAATTCAAGTATTTTAGAAAAAAAAACTAAACATTCACCCCAAATTTTTTTCAATGTCTAGATTCCAAAAATGATATCCATTTATCAAGAATAATTTTTGAAATATGATTAATGTAATATTTAATTAAAATCATCTTTTATTAAATAAAATAACAATTTTAAAACATTTATTTTCTTATTCCAAGATATAGGTATATCGTACAACCACAAGGATCTTATTTATTTATTATCACATGTAATTTTACTATTCATTAGGGTATTTCACTATTTATAGGGGTAACTTTACCATTCATAAGGTATGTTACTATTCACCAAAAATTTACTTTGTCATATTAGACTCCGAATAACATACTGATCACAAACTTGTATATCTGATTTTTGAAATTCAAATATCATAAGTGAAAAAATTATTTTTTAAGGTAACATAGTACTTAGATGATCATTTTGTTATTATTTAATGTGATTATATCAGATGAATAGAATTTCCATTGAAAACATTGGGATGCTACATTCTTCCCCCCTTATGAAATTTCTCCCTAGAAATTACATTTTAAATTCTATGCCATAAACAGGAGTTGGTACTTTTCATTCATTACCTCCTCCAGTTCCCATGTTGCCTCTTCGTACATATGGTCCTACCATAGTACATTGAGCAGGTGAGTAGTCATGATACACAGATGAGTAGTCTTGATACATATAAGATTATCTCACCACTCTAGGCGTCATCTGCTACCACAACCAAAGGTCCCCTTTCCCCCACATACCAAAACATCCATCCGAGCTCACATCACAACACAAGAAGTTTGAAAACACACATCTTTACTATTGGGCTCTTGTACCTTTTACAATCAAGAGGGTAACTTAGAACCCTTCATGGAATGATCAAACAATCAGTTCTTTAATCTATCTTGAATTAACTGATTTATTATTCACAGGTTCCAAATTCAGGAAAACCTAATCATTAAGCTATCAAAAAAACAATTAAACAATGTTACTATGACAATATGATTAACATAAAATTACAACCATGATACCCAAATTTATTTACATACCTCATTATCTTTTAAAAAAACAATTATCAATTAATTTCTGTTTATGTTTATTACCAATTTCCATCAAGAACAAACAACAAAACAAGAAATCAGAGATATCGTACTATCTTTCAAAAAATGAGGAAATAACATACGATCAATATCAATTTGTTTATCCAGTTCAAATATTTATTATGTTAATTCCAATGTCATCCAGTGGGATAAAACATGATAATGTTATAGTTTCTCATAAAGGACGAGTGAAGCAATGAATCCCCTACCTCAAACGGGTCTTGATGTTCTTTATTCCACAACGGATCACTATCGCCTCCTCTCGTGACAACTACATCCTCCCGAGGATGCCACAGTGTGACCACACCTAACGAAACCCAAGAAAACTCTATTAGAGGCATGAAGATCACATTCTATAATATGGAAGTAGACACAAGGTAATATGAACCCTAAAATAATTATGATAAAACATACCTTATATCGAAGATTGATCGATACAGCTTGGTTGCATCAAAAAACAGTGGAACCAGTCTAAGGAGGAACGTTTGATTGTACAACTCCTATGAGAAGGAATGGGATGTTCGAGCATCTCACACCTGAGAATAAGGAGAAATAATTATGGAGGAAGACATCCCATCCCTTTAGAAGATTAAAAATAGCAATGGTTTTAGATACACATAAATTCCCATTAAAATTGGATCGCATTATACCAAGTGAGTTTACAAAGTAAAAACATCCCAAGCCTTAGGGGTAATAAATATAGGAGTTATGGCCTTTGAATCAGCCTTAGAGTCTTTAAAATAAGACTTTAATTGCATTTTACATCAATGGAAATTTAAAAGAGGTGAAATAGTAATAAGCTGGAAATACTGTTCAACATTGGAACCTCACCATTCTAGAAACATTGTTTATGAACCTCACCATTATGGAAACACTATTCATGAACATCACCATCAGAACCTCACCGTTCTGGAAACACTATTCATTAACTTCACCGATGAAACCTCGCAGTTCGAACAACACCATTCTGGAAACTCTATTGGTGAACCTCACCGTTGGGTCCTCACTATTCTGGAAACACTGTTCATTAACATCACCGTTGAAACCTCACCTTTGGAACCTCACCATTCTGGAAACACTGTTCATCTATGGTTAGAATTGTAATGTTCACAGAAGGTTAATGGTGACATTGTTCACCTAATTTTACCATTGCACTGTTCATAAATGGTAAATGCTGCCAATGTTCACCTAATGTTACCATTGCACTATTCACAGAAGGTTAATGTTGACATTGTTCACCTAATGTTACCGTTGCACTATTCATAGAAGTTTAATGTTGATGTTGTTCACCTAAAGTTACCATTGAAATATTTCACAAAAGGATAATGTTGACAATTTTCACCTAAGGTTACCGTTGCACTTTTCACAAAAGGTTAATGTTGACACTCTTCACCTAAGGTTACTGTTGCACTGTTCACAACGGTCTACCGTTGAAATGGTTCACAAAAGGTCACTGTTGCACTGTTCACAATGGTCTATCATTGGAATTGTTCATCTACGATTATTTTTACACTGTTCATAATGGTCTACCGTTGGAATTGTTCACCTAAGGTTACTGATGCACTTTTCCCAACGGTCTACCGTTGGAACTGTTCACCAAACTAAAAATTTGGAAAAGTGTTAGGGATAAGTCAACATGACCACCCATAACACCTTAAACACCATATTTTCCCAATGTAATGGACCAGAGAGGTTTGGGCCATTACATCCTATCAGTAACCAATATGGATTACGTAAACAAGCATATAAAGAAAAACGAATCAATTAACATCCAAAATGATGATACTACTGAAATATTATTAACAAGGAAATATTAGAGGATCATATATGATATCATATTTATGTATATAGTTATTTTATAATTTAATAACATTTATTTAGCAATTATAAAGGAGGATAACATACCATCAAATAAAGAAAAGTACATAATAAGGGTTAATTCCTCAATCCCATTATTATTCATGATTATTTATGGCTATGTTTTACCGGTACATATTTATTATCTATGTACATGTTTCATAAAAGAGTTTTCAATGGGATTATTTTTAATGGACTCTTTTATTAAAACATCATTTTAAATGTTTTAAATATTTATTCTTATAATTCATTTCCATTAATGTCCATGTTTTCAAAATTGTTTTTTAAATATTTATTTATATGGACATGAATGTTTCAAAAATTTAAATCCCATTAAAAAGATTCAAATTAGTATGTGACACTATGATTAAAAAATGTCTTTAGTTGTCATCATTTCTAAATTGAGTGACTTTTAAATGTTTTCAAGAAAAATGGAAATTTATCTCCAATAGTTTTACAAATCCATTTTATCTATGTCAACATCCATTGATGGATTTTAAACTTGTTTGAAGTTGATTAATTATGATAAAAATCTTCAATATTATATTGAATGTTTTGTGATTTGTTTTACTTTGGATGTTTTATTTTTAAAACATTCATGGTTTATGGAAAGTATTGAAATTTTTTGTGCTAGTTCTAATATGAATGTTTATGTCATGTTTCAAACTTTTCATATGGGGAATGTATTGGACATAGTATGTGATGGGTGGAACCTACTATATCTTGTCGGTGCATAGGTAGGTCTCATGAGACAATTAGACATGGAATTAGTTGAGGCCTTTCCCAATTTGATATATGTTTTTGGCCGAGGCCTTAATCATTTTTAGATATCATGGCTGAGGATTTGACTATCACGACCCATCCCCTGGGGCCCGTGTAGTGACTAACCCCAATTCTGCATTCCAAAATCTAGGGGCTGGCGACTAGCACCAAAGGAGTATTCTCATAATGGGGAAGACATTGCCTTTATAACCTGTATGCACACGTAACCAAGATCACAAAAAGATATGAACACAAGTAAACTGAACAGTAAATAGAGTGAGTGCAGTAAGATAAAGAGGCCAGAATACAATCCCAACTGGAAAGTACTAGTACAACTGTGATACAATACAACTGATGAAAAAGAAGAGACAACTACTGGATCATCCTCCGAGGTTCCTACCTGAAGGGTAGGTACAAATCACCTCCTCAACACTCCATCTCCACCCGTATCCTCTACGTACCGACACATTGTATGGTCCACCTCTAGGTACCATCTAGTCCTAGTAATATCAGCCTTAGTCAGTTGTGTTTGTCATTTCCATCCAACACAACAAGGTTCAGGCATATCCCGTGCATGGGTGAGTATAACGATACTCAGTAGAGACCCCGAGACCCTCTAGGTCACACAAAATCTATGAATGATAAAACAAAAACTATGAAATCAACAGATAACCATACATAGGTATATTCCCATACATATACCTATGATTTCAATAAATTCATCTTAATCATGAGGAAAACATAGAGGTTCTGACTCAGCTCTCACTAGGATTTATTCAAGGGGTAGCATCAAGTAACAATCCCAGTCCCAATGTTGAACACCTCAGCGACAGGAGAAATCCTCTTCTATTGAGTATAGTGGGCATGCCATCTTACACAGAGGTGCTTTCCACTAACCATTGAAAAATGAGGAACTCCTCCTATCGATTACCGTGGGTCTACCAGGTCACATAGATGCGCTCCCCACTATGGGTCTACTGCATCACACAGAGGCACTCCCCCTCATATCCTACTAAGGTACATCTCTAGTAGAGTACCATGGGTCTTCCGCTTCACCAAGTCGCTCCACACTGTGGGTCTTCCGTGTCACCAAGGCTCTCCACAGTAGGCCATTCCAGTCACTCCGAGTCGAAACAGTCAGTAGTGGTCAAGTATTAGAAAGTCTCAAGGTTCCGTACGTTTCACACTTGGGGAAACCGCTTCCCAAGCCACATTTCAAATCCCCATCTAAAATTAATTCCCATGAAGAAGTTTCTCTAATGTATTTCATGTCATAGTGGTCTCAACATAACAGATGGCGCATCAATCAAATGCCCGGTGCGTGAGTGATTAGCCTTTTAGTCACGGTGGACCGGTTGGATTCATGCTTGATCCAACCTAACTATTCCCCAACATAATCCAAAACACAGTGGGGTATCATTCAAAAGGACCATCTCACTCAATGATTTCTAGTGTCACTGATGGTTCATCAAACAGACGTCTGGTGCCAATGTTATGGAAAAAATAAAGCAACAAGGTCATAGTTGGCCCGGGTTTGGTCTGACCCGGCCTCACCCTGCCTGGTCCAACCTGGTTCGGGTTGACCCTGCCCGAATCGTCGGGTCTGGCCCGACCCGCAGTTAGGCCTGGCCAGTGAGGGCCGTGAGGGTTCCATGAGGGCGACTCGACCAAGGGGGACTGTGAGGGCGTAGACCTGACAGTGAGGGCGCAGACCAGCCGAGAGGGTGCAAACAGACCACCGTTTGGAGGACGAGGGCTCGACTCGGTGGCATGAAAGTCAGCAGCTCGAAGGGGCGCAGTGAGAGGGTCTCAACCAGGGGTGGCACAACGAGGCCGGTTCGGCCTGGGGCGGCACATCAAGGAAGATTAGGCCTAGGGTGGCAGAGGCCACGGGCGGCGGCGTCGTTGCCTTTATTTCCTTGGTCATCTTCATCCATTGAAATGAACACACAAATCAACACAAGAATTACAGAGAGGATGGACCATGTTAGTTTGGCCCACACTCTCCACATTAGAGTGATAAAAATAGGTTATTATACTTTAATCACAAGAATATTAAGAATGGGTAAGGGAAAACAATTCATACACCCTCCCTTCAAATTCCACAATTTAATCATTCCCAATCCCACAAGAGTAAAACATTGGCGGATCAATCAAAAATAGAGAGTTGATCTGTGTTTGTTGTAATATAAGATATGAACATGGTAATATAAAATTACTTATAAATAACCCCCTACCTCATTCGTTTGATGACGTTGGCATAAGAGTGTAGTACGGTCGTCGATTCAATGTAGATGAGGACATCCCATGTTGGATGATGTCCTGAGGAAGAAGGTCGAAGGAGGTCAACGTTCTTCATTGGTAGAGTGTTCTTCGTTGGAGAGATTTCTCCCATGTTCTCCCAATCCACCATTGCCAATAGTTTTCCAACAAATGAATAGACAACCAAATAAAATATATTTATCTATTTAATTTGTTGGAAATAAAAGTTGGCTTAAATAATTGGCAACAATAAATGGGTTGCGTTGGAAAAAACTCAATTTGGAGGATACCAAGGGTTGTCACAATTAATTAAGGAGGGTTGACACTATTAATTTAAAGGAAGCTCAAGAGGCTCCTCCACATTAATGAGGGAGTTGAATTGGTTCATACCTTGGGTGGTCCCCACCACCATAACCTCTCATTGGAGGTTAGGATTGGGTGGTCCCCACCATTATAACCTCTCACGTGAGGTTATGTTCTGGTGGTCCCCACTTCTCAACTTCCACACGGAGGATAAAACTCTTGTGGTCCCATATCCAAAATATTCATATGGGTGCTTCAAATAAAAATAAAATGTTTGCACAGAGTTATTTTTATTTTATTCCTACATGAATAACCCAATGACTAACTTTCACCCTCGACCAACTACCATTGAGGTGAATGTTTTCTTAAGAGAATATCAGCGTTGCGAGTTCAATGGTGCCCTTGGATTTCATTTCCGAGATCCAGTTCGAATGTTAGAAAAACTTTCTAACATGTTAACTGAACATACACAAAAAGAGGTTCAGAAATTTATTTCGGGCACTAAAGGCCTTGGAATCACAGGCCGTAAATTTTCACGGACTTGTAAAATTCCCATATATTTAAATAAATTACATTGAAATTCTGGGTCTTTACATTCTCTCCACCTCAGGCCTTATATCCCTATAAGCCACAACTCTAACTAAGGGAACAAGATGGGGTACTGAACATGCATATGAGCCTCCCTCTCCCATGCGCTCACCGGGTGGTTCCTGTGCTGCCAGTGAACGTTCACCAAAGGTATTTAATGTCCACGAAAGTCCTGCTTCTTTCGATCCTCAATCTCTAGTGGAACTTCCATAAAAGTCTCCCCATCATTGACATCTAGCTCACCATGGTCGATGATGTGAGAAGGTTCATGAACGTTTCTCCTTTGCTGGGATACATGGAAGAAGTCATGCACCCGGTGCAGCTAAGGTGGAAGAGCTATGCAGTAAGCCACCTCCCCAACTCTTCTGAGTACCTGAAAAGGTCCGATGTACCTCAGAGATAACTTCTCAACTCGTCCAAATCTACGTATACCTCTTCTGGTTGAGACCCATAGAAAGATGTGGTCGCTATCATTAAACATCAGAGGTCTCCATCTCCTATTGGCCTACGAATTATGCATGCCATGTGTAGTCTTCATCCGCTCCTGGATGATCTGCACCTTCTCTGTGATAGACCATACCATCTCTGGTCCCACTAGTGTTGACTCCCCTGGGTTAGTCCAACACAAAGGTGATCTGCAATGTCGCCTGTATCATGCCTCAAAAGGTGTCATCCCAATTGTGGAGTGATAGATATTGTTGTATGAAAACTCATCCAAAAATAACGGATCCTCCCAGCTATGAAAAAAGTCTAGGATAGAACCACACAACATATCCTCGAGTGTTTGAATGGTCTGCTCAGTCTGACCTTCCATCTGAGGATGGAAGGCATCTCTCAAACAATGCTACGTCTTGAAATCCTCCTTCAACCCATTCTATTGCCTGGAAGTAAAATGTGCATCATGATCGGAGATAATCATCGACAATACTGCATGTACCCACACAATCTCTTTCACATAGAGGTGTCTCGATCTATCTACAGAACCCTTCTCTCTGATTGGAAGGATGTGGGCTAACTTGGTGAGTCAGTCGACGATCACCTAAATCGTATCTTTTCCCCTGGATGTACGTAGAATTCCTATCATGATTTCCATGGATATCCCGTCCTGCTTCCACTCTGGGACCTCTAATGGATGAACCAAGCCTGCTGGTACCTGATGCTCTGCCATTACTTGCTGATAAGTGAGGCACCGAGAAACAAACACTGCAAAATCATTCTTCATTCCCAGCCTCCAGTGCTGTCGTCGGAGATCACGGTACGTATTCTCCACTCATGGATGTACCGCTATAGGGGATGTATTGAACTCCCTCTACACTTCCTCCAGATGTGACACTACTACCATGGTACTTCCTCTGAAGAGGATGACGTGCTCCCCACCTTCTAAAAATCCATCAGGCGCCTATCTTGTAGATATCTGAGCACGTCGTGCCGTGAAGTCAGTGTCCCCATATTGTGCCTCCCTGACTCACTAACAATGTGGGGGATTGACTATAAGATACTGAAGAAATGATTCTCCATCCCTACCACAATGGATATATGCAAAGTGGCTAGCTTCTCCATCACCTCGCCTAGAAGCTGTATACCAGATCTCCATCTGAGTGCATCTGCTACAATGTTTCCCTTACCAGGTGTATAGACTATATCAATGTCATAGTCCTGTAGGAACTCTAGACAATTTCACTATCTCGGGTTCAGGTCCTTCTGAGAGAAGATATACCTAAGACTCCTGTGATCAGATTGCACTGTAAAGCACTTTCCCATCAGATAGTGTCGCCATATTTTCAAGGCGAATACCACTAATGCTAACTCTAGGTCATGGGTAGCATATTCCAACTCATTCTGTCTTAGATGTCAATAACCATTTGCAATTATGGTCTACTCCTGCATCAGGCCACATCCGAGCCCAATCCCTGATGTGTCGTAGTAAACTATGTACCCAACACCTTCCTCTAGAAGCATCAAGATGTGGGAACTAGCCAGCCTCTGACTCAACTCCTAAAAACTTCGTTGTCATCTTCCCGACCATAGAAAGGGTTTCCCCTTCTTCGTAAATTTTGAAAGTGGTGCTGCAACTCTAGATAATTCTGGAACAAACCTCCAGTAATATCCAGCCAATCCCAGGAAAATCAGTACCTCAGTCACACTCTGGGGTGGCTCCCAAGAAAGTATCACTTCAATCTTCACTATATCTTCTATAACACCAGCCTCGAATATGACATGTCCTATAAATTAAACCTCTTGGATCTAGAACTTTCACTTCGAGATCATACCATAAAGTTGGTGCTCTTGGAGTGTGTCTAGTACTACCTATAAATGGTAGGCATGCTCCTCCTCATTAGTCGAGTATATCATAATGTCGTCGATAAAGACCACCACAACACAATCAAGGTATGGATGAAATACCTTGTTCATGACTCCCATGAATACAAATACAACGTTAGTTACACTGAATGTCATAACCAAGATCTCATAATGGTCATACCGACATCTGAAGACCATCTTTTTCACATCCTCATATCTCACTCTCAACGGGTGATAGTCTGCCTAAGGTCTATCTTCGAGATCCTCCGTGCTCCCTCCAACAAATCAAATAGGTAATTAATCCTCAAGAGTGGGTACTTATTTCTACTAGTCACCTGGTTTAGGAACTGATAGTCAACACAAATCCCCATGCTCCCATCCGCCTTCTTGGAGAACCAAATCGGGGTTGCCTAGGGAGAAAAACTAGGTCGAATGAATCCCTTCCCTTGCAGGTCCTCTTACTATTCCTGTAGCTCACAATGATCTGAGGGATCCATCAGATATTCTGGTGTAGATATCAGTGTCATTCTATAGTACAAGTCAATTAAAAAGGACACCTCTCTACAAGGATGTAGACCTAGGAAATCATCTGGGAAGACAACAACGTACTGGTCCACCACTATAGGATAGCTCAGACTGTCCACATCAATAGCTCCAAGGGTAAGTCTAGCCAACAGATGAGTGATCGGTTGCACTCTCCTCAAGGTTAGTCCATCCTAGGATGAAAATGATCTCTTTTCCCCGATGAAGGTAAACCAGGTCCCATCCATGCGGACACACTGCACCATGCGCATAATACAATCAATATGATCATGGACGGTAGATAACTAGTCCAAACCCAAGTTGACGTCGTGAGGCCTTGATTACTCTACTAGGAGATCCCAGTTGATGCTCTCACCTCCTAGAGTAAGCTCACACATATTTCAACAGTGCATACTCGTTGAATCCGCCCCTGTAGGATTCTCTAGCCGTAAGGATCGAGCCAACGACTCATCGGAATCACCGAGCTCTGAACGAGGGCAGTGGAAATGAAAGAAAGAATGGAACCTATGTCTATATGTACAGAAATTGAGGTATAGTAGACACAGATCGTACCTCATATCATCTCAGTAGCACCATGATCATAGGCCTCATATGTCTGGAGTTGTGCTCTCCCCTGTCCACCTGCTTCATATGGTCGGGGTGGACCTCTTGATGGTGGTGGCGGTAACACCTCGAATCGTCATCCACCACATATTGCATGACCAGCTCCTCTGCCACATCCACATTATCCTTATGGACCTCCTCGATCAAACCTTTGTCTATTCCTGGGTGGTCCTTCGACTATCTGTTGATCATCCGAACGGTGGGTCGGACAGTCATGATCCATGTGACCCTGCATGCTGCAAGCATAACATTGCCCGCACCTGGCGTGACAGGCTCCACTTCAGGTGTCTCGTACAACCAATCCTGAGTCATGTGGTCATCCACCTGTAGGTCTGGTCCTCTTGGAACTCTATGACGTCTATATTCTGCCAGCTGTAGAAGACTCCGCTTTGTGATTATTATTTATGGGTCTCACCACTTGTGACTACACAACTTGGAAACTCTCCACCATGAGTGCTCTCTCAAACACGCCCACCTGCGTCGGGATGTTGAGTGAGATCATCGAAGCCCTGATATCTCACCTGAGCCCCTGCTCAAAGGTTTGGGCCCTGTAGAAAGGGTCATTCACCATATTTGTGGAGTAGCGTGAGAGGTCAGTGAACCTCAATGAGTACTTATCCATAGTCATGCTGCCCTGATGCAGATGAAGAATCTCTTGTATGTACACTACAAGATGAGTTACCGGGACAAACTTTTCCCAAAATAGGCACTCGAATTCTGCCCAGAGAAGCGTCACCTTGATGGGAACCTATAGAATCAAGATCCACCATCTTCCAGTTGTTGTTTGTAGAAGGTTGGCGGAAAGGATCACCATGAGATCGGCTGGTGTCCCTACGAGTCAGAAGACTATCACCACAGCCTCCAGCCAATCCTCATCCTCCTGCGGGTCCATCTCTCCCCTAAACCTGGGTGGCCTCTGGTGCTGGGACTAGTGCAACATGATCTAGCGGCATTAATCGTCTAATGTTGGGGTTGGTGGCATAGTTTTCTTAGTTGAGAGTGGTACCACTGGTTACTCTACTAGAAAATGACCCCTACACTAAGGCCTTGCTTCTCGGCGGGATATTAGTGCGTACAACTATTGAATATCTAAGTAGATGTCTATGTGGAGGCATCCTGAAAAGAAACAAGTGCGCCACAGTCAAAAGTTAAACCTGGTGAGCTGAAATTTATACATGTTGAGCTGACACAAAAGATCACAAAGAAAACATTTGAAAACACACACACAATTAGTGTTTTTGTGCACTGAGTCGGAAATCCGAAGTCCAGGACTTGGTGTATGGATACGTCGGCCGCCACACAAACACTAGACTCCATAAACTGAAATCCGCACTCATTACTCTAAATAATATTTCTTCAAAGAAAATATCATAGTCCTAGTTTTTTGGTAGAACCGACTCCTCTGATACCAATTTGTCACGACCCATCTCCCGAGGGCTGTACCGTGATTAACCCCATGCCCGCCCTCTATAGGCCAGGGGCTGGTGAGTAGCACCAAAGGTGTATTCCCTAAAACTGGGAAGGCATTGAATTTATAACATGTAAGCACACATAACGAAGCTCACAGCAAGATAGGAACACAAGTAAACAGATCTGCAAACAGAGTGAGTGTCGTAAGTAAAAGGGTCAATAATTCAAGCACAACTGGAAAGTACACGTAAAAATTTTATACAAAAAAAGTGATGAAAAGTAAGTGAGAGCTACTAGATCGTCCTCTGAGTTTCCTACCTGATGGGTAGGTACAGATCGCCTCCTTAACACTCCATGTCCACCCGTATCCTCTGTGTACCGACATGCCGAATGTTCCACCTCTAGGTACCTTCCAGTCTAGGACTCTCAGCCTTAGTCAGCGTTGTACGTCGTCTGCATCCATCTCAACAAGGTGCGTGCATAGCCCGTGCAGGGGTGAGTATAACGATACTCTGTAGGGACCCCGAGACCCTCTTGGTCTCACAAAATCCAACAAGGTTAAAACACAAAAAATGAAATCAAAAGATATCCTTACTTAGTTATATGCCCTTACATATACCTAAGTTATCATGTGATCCCTTTTAATCATGAGGGAAACACAGTGGTTCTGAATCAGCTCACATGAGAATTTATTCTAGGGGTAGTATCAAGTAACAATCACTGTCACAAGGTCGAACACCTCGGATACTGCAGATCTCCTCCTCTATCGAGTACATTGGGCCTACTGTATCACACAGAGGCACTTCACACTAACCTTGGACTATTGAGATACACTCTTGTCGAGTATTGTGGGTCTACAGTGTCAAATATAGTCACTCCCCACCATGGGTCTACCGTGTCCCGTAGAGGCTCTCCCCCTTGTTTCCTGCTGAGGTAATCCTCCTGTCGAGTACCTTGGGTCTTCCGCATCACGAAAGTGCTCCACAATGTGGGTACCACGTCACCAAGGCACTCCCCATTGGGCCAGTCAAGTCACTCTGAGTCGAAACGGCCAGCAATCGTCAAGTCTCAGCCTGTTGCAGGGTTCCGTAGGTATCGTGCTTTGGGAAACTACTTTCCAAGCCACATGTCAAATACTCCAATTGTAATGAAGTCCCACAAAGTAGTGTATCAAAGTTATATCAATTTATAGCGGTCTCAATGTAATAGATGGTGTGTCAATCGGACACTTAGTATGTGAGTTATTAGCCTTTTTGTCTGGGGGGCCAGTTGGATTTGTGCTCGATCCAATTGAATCATTCTGAATACTCATCCAAAACACAGTGGTGTATCACTCAATGATATTGTCTCAATATATGATTTCCAATGCCACTGACGGTTTTTCAAACGGACATCCAGTGCCAAAGTTATGGAAAAAAGGAAGTAATTGGGTCATTGTGGGCCCAGCTACGGTCCGAGACGGTCGGACCGACCCGGCCCGACCCGGCCCGACCCATTGGTTCTGGCCCATCCCATAGTGCTTCCCGACCCATTGGGTCTGGCCCGGCCAGCGAGGGCTGCGTGGGTGCCATGAGGGTGGCTCGACCGAGGTGTATAACGAGGGTGTGGTCCCAGCCGCGGGGGTGCAGACCAGTTTCAAGGGCATATACTGGCGACGAGGGCGAGGACTGGACGTAAGGGTGCAAACCGGCCATGCGGTGGAATACCTTCCATGAGGTCACAGACCAGCCACATGGCGGCAGACCGGCCGTGAGGGAACAGACAGGCCGTTGGATGGTGGACCTGTCGTAGGTCGGCAGACCGGTGATTGTTCGGTGGACATCATCAGTTCGGTGGATGGTGGCTCGACTGGGCGGCTCGAAGGTGCCTGATGAGGAAGGTTCGGTAGACAATGGCAGTAGCTCAGTGAAAACCATCAGTGGCTCGGCAGACAACGGCTCGGAGGGGCGCGATGAGGGCGACTCGACCCGGTGCGGTGTGGAGAGGGTGGATCGGCCCAGGGCGGCACGACGAAGGTGGTTAGGCCTGAGGAGGTGTGGAGTGGCGGTGGCCACGGGCGGCGTTGTAGTTTCCTTCGTCACGTTCGTCGTCATCATCCATTGCGAAGAAGACACAAATCAACACAAGAATTACGGAGAGAACATGCTGTGTTATTTTGTCCCAAACTCTCCGCATTAGAGTGGTAACAAGAGGCTATTATACTTGAATCACAATAATTTTAAGAGAGGGTAAGGGAAAAAAATTCAAACACCCTCCCTCCAAGCTTCTACAATTTAATCATTCCCAATCCAGCAAAAGAAAAACATTATTGGATCAATCTAAAATAGAGTGTTGATCCGTGTTTGTTGTTTTAGAAGTGAAGAACAATGGAATATAAAATCACTTATAAATAAACCCCTACCTCATTATCTTGATGATGTTGGCACAAGAAGGTAGTATGGTCGTTGATCTACCGTAGATGAGGACATCCAACCTTAGAATAAGTCCCGAGGAATATGATCTAAGGAGGTCGGCATTCTTCGTTGGCAGAGCGTTCTTTGTTGGAGACCTTTCTCTCAAGTTCCCCCAATCCTCCTTTTCCAATACATTTCCAAAAAATAAATAACCAACTAAATAACATATGTTTATCTATTTAATTTGTTTTCAATCAATGTTGGCTTAATTAATTGGCAACAATAAATGGGTTATGTTGGAAAAAATTAAAACTGGAGGATACCAAGGGATGGCACAATTAATTAAGGAGGTTTGGCATAATTAATGTGGAGGAAGTTCAAGAGGGTCCTCCACATTAATGAGGGAGTTGAAGACGTTTAGACCTCAGGTGGTCCCCAACACCATAACCTCTCTTGGGAGGTAGGGCTTGGGTGGTCCCCACCACTATAACCTCTCATGGGAGGTTAAGGTCTGTTGGTCCCCACTTCTTAACTTCCACATGGAGGATAAAACACATGTGGTCCCACCTCTAAAATATTCACATGGGTGATTCAAATAAAAATAAAATGTTTCCACAATTTTATTTTTATTTTATTCCTTCATGAAAAACTCAAAAAACTAACTTTCACCCTTGACCAACTGCGGTCAAGGTGATTGTCTCCTTAAGAGAATACCGGCGCTGCGAGTTCAATGGTGCCCTTGTATTTCAATTCTGAGCTCTGGTTTAAAAGTTAGAAAAACTCGCTAGCACATTTACTGAACTTACACGAAAAAAATTTCAGAAATTTATTCTAGGCACTCTAGGCCTCGGAATCATAGGCCGTAAATTTTCACAGACTCATAAAATTACCACATAAAAAAACAAATTACATTGAAATTCCAATTCATTATATGGACAAAATGTTTCTAAATTCCCTGCATTATACATTCCATCATTATGAAAATAATATTGATGGTTCATGTAGTTATTCTAAAAGTAGAATACCCATGACTATGTTTTATTATGGCATTATTTACTCAGCTCATATTCCTGCCAAAATGTATTCATGTTTATTATTTTTAATGGCATGTGTTTTCAATTATTCCCCATGCCTAATGTTTATGTTATCTTACACTATATTTCTTACCCTTACGGAGTATTTGAGCTCACCACTTTCTTATGTTTCATTTTCCCAGGATATGAAGAAGATATTTATGAGTGACTAGCTGGCATAATCCAGGAGGCTTGGATGTTTCTAATTGAATAAATTATGGTTGTATTTCATTTCAAGTTGTAATGTTCAATTCATTTATTTATTCTATTTTCCAATACTACTAAACTGATCGGTCCTTTGGGAATTGATTCCTTTAATCATGCCAATGTATTAAAATAATGCACCGACTCTGGCTAACTGGGATTGGGGAGTTACATGATATCTTCTCAATTACATTTAATTAAGGAATATTTAAATATTATACACCTAATTAATTTTATATGGTATATATAATGACAATTTGAATTGTAGTATCATGATTCATTCATGATTCATCTTGTTTTTTGTTATAATTTTAATTATTTCCTTCTAATTGGAATTCAATTTAATTTCTCAAAGGGGAAAATAATATCATAAGTCAATTTAATATTAATGGGTTAAAATAATCATTAGTTACATTCAACTTCTAATTAATATGTGTATAATTAAATTTGAATATCTATTATTGTATTTACATGATTATATTTTTATTATCATTTGATACACATAATGAATTTATTGGATAATAATGACTTCATCTTTGTGATATTGAAAATACATTGTTTGAAAATCTTATATTATCGGGATTATTTATATATGATTTTACAATCATTGATATCATTTGGAAAATATTTTATAAACAATATATTTTTTGACCTATGATTATTCATGATCATTATCATATAATAGTAATATTTTATATTTTTTATATATAAAATAATTAATATTTTTTGAATAAAATATGACATCATTTCTCTATTCGGTCTAAAATCCATATTCATCTAAAACATAGTTTCCTAAAAATGATTTCAAAAATCTTCTTAGACATTTTCGAATTCTTTCTTAATTAAATTTTTTACAATTATTTACATTTTATAAATTTCCTTTAATGAATTATTCGTAACATTTTCTGTAAAAGGCACCTTTTATGTTTTTTTATTGTGACAAAGGAATGTTCTTTTTAAATTGTACGACATGTAGGGAATTATCTACCCTCATTAATGTAATTTATATAAATATTATTTTGAATATTTTCATTGATATTTTTAAATATTTATATTCCATTAATATTATAGAAATTATTAGTTTTTTAAAAAAAGTTTTTACAACAGAACTTCCAAATTTTATTTAGTTATAAAAATTGATTTTTGGAATAAAAATGATATTTTCCACAAAATATTTTTAAAATTATATTATGGTATGTTTATTCATAAATGAAAACTAGCCTTCATTTTACATATAGTTCCTTAGGGATATTTTTTATTGATCATTCTTATTTTCCCATCTAATGGATTATGATTATTTTTACCAAAACAGTGTTTTCTTTCACTTCATTGATTCAATATTGAATTCAATAACTTTTTATTAAAATTTTAATGTTCTTTTGAGAATTTGAAATTAAAATTACACAAAATATACACATTAATTATGATGGATATTTTTCTTATTTAATCTATATTCCAATTCTACATAATGTGTTCTACATTGAATGTTAATTATCTATTTTGGGAAATAAAGATAAATCTATATTCAATAATCAAAAAATATATTTGATGAGAATAATAGTTTTTTTAAATTAATAAATTATTCAATATATGGTGAATTCATTGGACATAATGAATAAGTTTGGACACAATTACAGATAGCCCATCAATGCACCAATCCACTCATGGAAAAATTCAGAAAGATTTCATTTTTTAAATGGGTTTCTACCCATTATTTTAAAACTATCTTGAAGATAAATCTCTATGGAAGCCTTATCACGTGTCTTGGAAACATAAAATATAATATTTAATAATATACATCATTAATAATTCAGTTATTATTATGTATTATTTTTTCATTATTGTATTTTCTGTGGATTCTTTTAATTATTAGTTAATTGATTAAATAACTTATGTTTCTGGATATATACATTTCCATATTTATTATAACATATCCAATAATAATAGTCTTGATTTAGATTAAATATCTTGTGTTTTGAGTAATTTACCTTTACATTTTTGTTGTGAATGTCTAATTATTTAAATGGAAATCTTTTCCAGTTGTTTACATTCATATGATGATTATGATGACTGATTCATGATAACAATCGTTGTACGTTACCCTTAATGATAATTTGAGGTCAAACTTATTTTGTTTCCTTTCATGGGAATCCATTTTGTGTACTATGAAATATTTTCAATAGTATTTTATAGTAAATAATGATATTATATAAATTATTATTAAGTTATTTTATTCAAATGTCATGCGAGACACATGTATGTGCCTAGTCTAATAATTATACTAAAATATTTGATCCTTTGGATGTGATTACTTGTACATTAAAAAAATTCAACAAAGTAAGTATTACCTCTTTGATATGAGGCTCTGTGTAATTATAATTAGTATTATATGATGTTTAACAGATATATTGGGAACTAGATTTAGAAAAACAAAGATTATGTATTATAACGCAATGATATATTCTGACGATTTTCATAGAAGAACATATAATTTATTCATATGGTATATATTATGTGGTTTTTACAAGAGATACATTCATTTCTAGATAATAAAAGTAGATATGGTTCATTATTATAGGTACTTAATGGTAATAACTCAGAAAAGGGTGAATTAGTATTGGCATGAGCATAAACTAGTGCATAATACCAGTCATTACTGTGTACCTTGTTTGACACTCCTAGTAGATTAATTTATGAAAAATAAAATATTATTTAAAAACCATTATATTGAATTTGAATAGATGATTGTAATTTATAAACAAAGTCATAACTATGGTGTCTTATATTCAGTATAATTTATCCCAATTTATACATTATATATATGATTATATCATTTTACCATAAATATTATTGTTTCTCAAAATATGTATTTTGGTTTTAGTCGATGGATATAACGCAAAAAAGTCATGTAAAATTGAATATTAAGGATAATGTGGTGATTGTGAAGAAATAAATTGGATGATGATATGAGTAAACGTTATTATGATTATTCCTAATAAGTTATCCAAAAATTTTATGTACAAACAATAAATTATCTAACTCCAAGACCCACCAAATATGATAATGATGGATGTTATAATAAATTATATTGGTAGAGACAGTGGATAAATGAAGGCTCTATTTCCATCATGTTATAAATCTTGAAAGAGACACCCAAAAAAGTTTCACAAATAAATGGTAAACTTATTTTACTATAGAAAGTAACAGAATAAAATAATTAACCGCTGAGGAAAAATTAAGGGTATGATGGAAGGATATAAATCCTATAATAAGGATACACATATATGGAATTGTCATAAATTTGGAAAACATGTGATTAACCTAAGTCAGTTACATTTTTTAATGATATCCTTTAGACTATTAAGGAACAATATTGAAATAAATGTATGAATTATTTGTGTATTTAGATTCCAAAAAATAATTATTGGAAATATTTTTACCAATGGTATTTTGTTTATATGAATCATTAAACATCTATAGATTGTGATGAATTATATATGCATATGTGTTTCCATTAACTTATGAGTTATGGATACCATTATTGTGTAATTATTTAAAGATTTAACATATTTTCTCTGTATTCAAAACATATTTTTAAGTTTTATGTGATGGTAGACTTCCATGATTATGGATATTTTGGGATAATATTTTTCCAAGTATTTGTTCTGGTAGAATTATTTAGGGATAATTATTTTATATTTAATAGACATAAGATTAAATATTTTTTTAATCCTTTTGGGTCAAAAAGACAGTTATTGATATTCTAATAATATAAAATTAATTTTATTTTTCATTATATAAAAAATATGTTGTATTGAATCCCCTAGTAAAATGGTTATTTAATTATTACATTTATTCCAAGGAGTTCAATAATATTTTTTGGGACATTATAGGAATTATATTATTATATCTACATAAAAGTGACAACCCATATGCCAGGTGACAACCTATCACATACGGTAAGGCCATGGGTTTTCAATCCACAACGTAAGAATGATAGGGTTTGTTCACCTACCATAGTCTAACTTGATGTCTTGGTAAGCATTACATTGTTTTTAGTAAAATTATATGATGAGTAAATATTAATGATGGACAAGTTTTGTTACCATTTAGGATTTGAGATTAATTAATTATATTAAATAACTACTTCTAACCATATTTGATTTGGGAATTATTTTAAAACATATCGAAATACATTTCAATATTTTATAGATCTTACGTTATGTTAAGAATATATTTTAGATCATTAGGAATAAAAAATAAATTTTGTAGATTCATTTCTTACATTAATATTGAATTTGATCCTGATAGAAGGAAAACAAAAGGATTAAATTATTATTACAATATAAAATTTTTCATGTAACTAAATTTCATAATTTTTATTAATTGTTAATGATTTCATCTAATTTAGAAAAAGGATCCTGAAATAGAAATGTTATTTTACTGAAAAATTACCTCAATAAATCAATAAAATCTTTATACTTTTCTCCCTTGTTTATATATTAGCATTCTCACAATGACCTCCTACATTTAATCATAGTTATTTTTTATTCGATGTGGACATTTTTCTTCCCCTACTCTTTTATTAAGAGGATATTTTTTAACCCTTATTACAATGTGTGTTTTTCATTAATTTTATTTCCAAATTTGAAACCATTGAATATAAATATCAAGTTTATATTTTATGGACAAGATTAATTGAAGGTGTTGGGAATATAAGGGCTCGATATTCTAGAAGAATAGATTTATATTTGATAGAAAATATGATACACAACACGCAGCTCAAAATAATGTACAACACCTTGATACATTAAAATATATTTATTTTTATTCCATTTAAATATATTCAATATATTTCAGTCTATGAAATGATTATTTTGGCTTTCATTGTACACAAAATTCAGTATTTCTTATGTGAGAAGTAATATTGCGTTTAGGCTACATTACACAGATGGCCGATATTAATAAAAATGTGAAATATTATTAAAATATTATTATTTAATATAAATATTATCACCTAACTATTGGAATGGTTGTTATGTATACTAATAACTAATCAATGAAAATTATGTCCATATTTTGATTATAAATAAAATGTAAAACATTTAAAACAAAATGGAATGTTTCCATGAAAAAACATTATTTTCCTAAATGAACGTTTAGTCTCTATTTTCGTACATTAATTAATGTTAATTTATACCACTCTTAGAATCATATATTATAAAAATTATCATCATTTTATAAATAATCATACCATTATTACCTTATTATAATTTTTTGGTCTTTTTTTGGAAACGGTTCATTTTAAAAAAATATAGAAAAAATAATTATTATTGAAGACTACCTTTTCTGTATAAATAAATTATAATTTAAAATTAAATTTATAAATTGTTTTAATGAAATAATTTTTTTAATTTTATATAAATAATTCAGATATAGGTGATTTTAATAATTTTCTTATTGAATTATGATATAAAAATTTTAAAACATTTGAACATATTCTCTATAAAAACCCACTCTCTTATCACATCTGTAGACTATATTTAAATTAAATTTTCACACATTAGTGAATTTATTTTGGAAAAATGATTCCATATTTGATGAAAAATTAATTTATAATTACTATTATTGTCATTATAACATCCCTGACCCAGGTTCTATAAAATCATTACCATGAGTCAGGTCATCAAATGAACTCAAGCACGCCTCATCATATGCTAAAGGATTCCAACCAATAGTGAGGGTCTATGAGTCCCTGGGAGAAACTATGCCATCTATATCAGTGTATACCACAGCACAAAAATATATAATAGAAGAAAAAAATAAAACCTAGTGAACATGAATAAATAACCATCACACAAACGTGTTACAATACAAAACCAATATTAATTAGGTCATGTCAAGCTACAATAACAAGTGGAAAACCACAAAATAATATTAAAACTTGGAATAAAAAAATACTCCTAACCTCAAGCCCATAACTTCATCCATGAACATCCCAAATCTGACTCTACTCCCGAGCAATAGACCATTTCGTTTTTATTGAACTGGAACCATGAAATCTTCTTGGGTATTTGACTACTGCCCAAGTAGGGTTAGAGTGAAACTCAGAAGGCAACCACAAATAGAATCTAAAAAATAACCAGTATAAACATATATTGAATGCAATATGTACAAACTTTTATGTAAATTAAAGGAAGTTCATGTATCCATTAGTAATAAGGTTATCCTCTATCATAATACTACATTAAATTGAGGTAAAATAATTATTACATCACAGTGCTTGATTAAAAAATTTCCTTTTTTTAATGGATTTGGAATGCTAAAAAGTCATAAGGAATATGTGAATAAATCAAGTCCCATATCACATGGGAAATGCATCATAACCTCCAAATTATCCTCACCTATAAGAATTAGTTTGGGTTGAATGAAATAGTTAGGGGATTTGAATTCTTTCCCCTACATTATCCTATTAATTGAGTGGTGGATTCTAGATCCTGGTTCGAACATGACCCAAGGGTGTAGAAACTCATGTGTATTGATAAATGAATCCTAGTAATTATTAATACTCCATAATTTTTTTGATCAAAATCATTTCCTTTAATCTTTCCCAAATCACCATTAAAAAACATAATCCATTCATATCCAACATTCCATTGTATTTTTTCAAATATCATTAATTAGAAAAATTATTCACAATACATTCAAACCTTATAATAATACACATAAATTATTACCTTAAATATCTCAGACTATCATGCATTAAGACATTTCTCCACCATATTTCACAAATCCTATAGACACTAATATAAAGTATAAAACCCAAATGGACTTCTTGTAGTCACTGAAATCCACCATTCAGTTATCTGAGACAAAATATATATGTTATACATTATCATGATATTTGATAAACACGCGATGAATATTTAGGGAAATTATAAACCATGAAAATATATATAATATTTAGTAACCTATACAAAGGAATAATTACTAATTTTATATAGTAAATCTGCTAATGATGAAGTTTATAACATGAATAATAAATATTACTATATAATACAATTCATATAAGCAATTCTTAGAAATTCAATTATGTAATGAAAATGAAATAATAAAATTAAAATTAATAAATGAAGATACATATTAGAGTATGGTTCCCCGCATTAAATATCAAAAAAAAATTTGGTGATGAATCCTTTCATGTTGGGTGTGTTGGATATCTCTAGTGAAGAATCCATTTTTCCACTCCCTAGATATCTTTATCCCGAACTCACTTTCAAAAATGGGTATACAATTAATAACCATATAATTATAAATTATGGGAAAAATTATATAAAATGTTTGAATAATGTAATAAAATAACAATATTAGTTATCTAATATCCTCATCTAATGGTCCACCCTGGATGAACATTGATGGAAATGGGGATTATATCACACCATGGGTAAACCCCTTATTCTAAAAACATATTGTATTAATGTTCTTATTTGAGAAAGTTCTTATAGAGAAACTGAAATTATTTAAAACCTCACATATGTGGGAAAATATATTATTTTTAATTTATTATTATGGATTCTTTGTGGTTCTAAAATTAATGTGATGTCTCATTACCAACATCAAAACAACTATTTTCAATTTTCTAAGGGTATATACTAAAATTTTAGGGTCACTATAATTTTTATAACAACAATACATTATTTCATAAAAACCATGACCTTATAATAATTGTGAGGGTACTATGATCATAAGAACTCCAACATTCCAATGAGAATCCATGAAATGTTCCTATTATACTATTAAAAAAATAGTAAAGATGTTAATTACCTAAAAGTTTGATCTCATTTATATATTTTATCAGAATTAATTACTATTAAATTATATAATAATACTGAGAATGAAACTCAACTAATTCTATGGTACCTACTGTGTCAACAAAGGCATCTACTTAATAGTGATGCAGAGAAGATGTTGGTTGGATATTATAATAATGGTGTAATTTTTAATTGGTGATAAATACTTCCCACAATTATAGGAGTTTAAATTTCTTGATAAACTTAATGGATTAACACTTGTCGAAGAAAAACCAAGGAAATCATATTGAGGTGAGACATTTAGTAATTCATGGTCTCTTACACCAAACCATAAATTCCACAATTATTTGTCAAAATATATCATATGATGTTTCTGTGTTATCCTCATCCACTCATAGATCACCAAAAGCATATTTTTTATAAAATATATGAGTTTTAACTCCATCAATGAAACCACTTAAAACATTTTCATTCACATTTATGACCTGAATGTTATACTATATATGGTCTCAAACTATTCTATGTCAATAGAATATCGTTATTTTTTTATATGAAAACTCAACTAGATATATGGGGTCATCATAAATATCAGTTTAACAAAACACAAAAGACTTCAACATATCCTCAGGAACATAAATGGTTCCCATGGTTTGGAAATTTTATATTTTTTCCAATTTTTTCTCATTTTCAACTAATCCCGTATGTGTCATAAAATATCCTCCATTAAAAAGAAGTGAATATTTTATATCAATAAAAATGATAACCAATAGTATCCCACACATGTTAAATGGTTTCTCTATAAAAAATCACCCAACATTATCTTGTAAACAATACAATTGAAATATTGTATGTGACCAACAAGGTATTACATTAGATGATTACCGGGATAGTTTTATGACCTATCATGGAATATAGATGTCCAATCGTGATATTCATAAGTATACTTTCCCCTTTATACGGTAAACCCACTAGTGGAGGTTCAAAAACAACCAGCACTACTTCTTTTTCATTGCCTAAGGAAAAGTGAGAAACCATGTTATAAAAAAAGAAAAAATTAAAATCAATGATGTGAAATAAAACTGATGTGGTAGGTCTTACTACATAATTATCACAATACGAAGAAATAATTTTTGGGTTGTATGAGAATCACTAAATAAATTCTCTAGCATCTTTACTAACTCATCTATATACCCTTATAATATTATTATATTCTACCCATCTTTAAAAAATATATTTGTGTTCATTTCTTAATGATATTATTTTTCATTCATTTTAATTTTCATTTTCAGATATTTTTATTGAAACTGTGATGAATTAATGTAAATAGTTTCATTTTATTGAAAAATAAATGATTTTGGAATATTTTGTTATGAAATTGTTATGTATTGGATATTTTCTCGAATATTTCATTTTTTATGAAAAATTTTACTTAATTATTTTTTTAAATTTCATTATATTTTATGATCATAATTAGTTTATGTTTTTTTACAATAATTAAAATATTTTGTTGATGTTATTTTTATAATTCCTTTATTTTATGAATACATTATTTTTACATCCATGTTTTCATCCTTAATATCAACTTCTCCATGATATTTTGAATTATAAATATTTTAAAAAATTAATTTTATTTATCAATTATATCATATCCATAACTTTAAATTTCCAATTAATATATTCCACATTGTTCTCACCTCTTATTTGTAGAGGTTACATATAATTTTATAGTTTTCTATGCTATTGTGAAAACAATATTAATTCCTAAGAATATCGTATCAAAGTAATTCATTAGTATGTTGATATAGAATATAAATTTTCAATGTAGGGGATAAATATTTAGTTGTATTTTCTACTCAATACCACCATATATTTCAGAATATTATGAAAAAGGGGCTCTATATTAGAAGGATCTAAATAAAAAAACTATTTTTAAGAATACACCTTAATATAAAAGACTATATTTGAAGATACACTTTTCAAAATATTATAGGCCTAACAGATATTTATATGAACCCTATAAAGATAATTCGTAGAAATATTTTGAAGCTCAATCTTGAACTAGTAGTGTCCTATATATAATTACTATTTAGTAAAAATGGACAGATTAAATTCTTAGATCTAGCTCCATTTTGATAAATATACTTAAGAACCTTCATATATACGTTATTATGTGAATTGTCATTAATAACTAAGAGTCTAGTAAATTATGATCCTAGGAATGGATTTTTATTTTTATTAGGAATACAAGATGATTATGAGAATATTTCATGATCGTTTAAGACTAAAAGTGTAGTGTACTAATGGTAAAAATATATGGAATCACATACTGATTTTTGATGAACCCTCATTGGCCCATGATTGAACATATGATTTCTGGATATACTGATAGTAATAATGAGATAAAATATAATGATTATGATGATTTATGGAAATCAATTGATGTTGATAAATTTTAATTATCAATGAATGGAAAATTTAATTTTTATTGATATATGAATCATGTCATGTATTTTAGATAAAAATTATATGTCATCATGACTAGGGATATGTACATAATACATGCATGTTTTTATTCCTTCTAAATCTAAATCAATATAGATGAATTATATTTAATTTGGTAATGATCCTAAAATGATGTCATATACTTGGAATAAAAATTATTTATAATTGAGTAAATGTGAGTGAAAAATCAGTACTGCAATTCATTCAAGGATATAAACTCACTTTACGTCCCTGAGATTCAATCAAGTGTTATCGAATGTGGTTGTGGGATTGAATATGAAATTTCTAATTGATATTAATGTTGAAGATGCAGATGAGTTTAAAGGTATAATTTATTGACCCTAATGTAGTTGGATATGTTATTAATATCATAGGAATGACATGAATTTTTTGTATAGTAGAAACATAATGCGATGGAAGGATATATATCTAGAATTATCTCATAGTCTTGTCTGGGTAATGAAGGAAATTATTCTATTGAGCGAGAAAATTTTAATTTCTATAAATTTTTTAAAAATGATATTATCAAAAGTTCATTGTAATGGAAGTAAAGCAAGATACATTTGATTCACCATTGTATGTGGGAGGAAAACTCAAAGACATAAAAATGCCATTTTTTCAAAAGGGAAATTTGAGAGGGGTGATAATCAACTTGAAGGAAGAGACATGCATCCTCCAATTATCCTCATTTAGTTATTTAGATAATATAATAAATTGAATTGTGTTGAACCCTCTGGGAATCTAGTTTTTTTATTATATTTTGATAATCCCAATTATGATTATTTGTATTTTGATAATCCCTATTTGATCAATGGTTAAATACTTATTTGGGAATCTAGCTAATTATTTTTTTTAAGAATTGTTCTATTATTTTATGTTTAAATACTAGTCTTTCGGTTACTGGATGTTTGTACACTCTGGCTTAACCTATTCTGCCAATAGAATTCTTAAACAGAACAGAGCTACCGATATAGTTAAGTATACCGCTACGTGAGAGCTACCATTACAGAATAGAGCTATCGATACACACAAGTCCACCGATATGTTGAAGCTACTGTTATCAAAGGAAGTCTACCGATACGTGAAGGTCCCCGTTACGAAAATTCTACTGATACGAAAAATCTACCAATACGTGAAGCTCACTGTTATGAAAAGCCTATCGATATGTGAAAGCTACCGATACACACAAGTCCACCGATGTGTTGAAGCTACTTTTATCAAAGGAAGCTACCGATACATCAAAAGTCCACCGATACAAGACAGGCATACCGCTACCGAGACAGAGCTACCGCTACCGATATTAGAAGGTTACCGTTACATCAAAGCCTACCGATACTCGAAGGTCACCGATATGTATGTCTACCGATACGCAGAAGGTTACCGATATACTCAGCCTACCGATATAAAAAGGTTACCGATAGAAAGGATACCGTTACTCAAGTCTATCGTTACAAAAGAAGCTACCGTTACTCAGGCCTACTGTGACATCTACCTACTGATATCCAAAGCTACCGTTCGAGAGACAGAACCTGATACTGCTTTAATTTCTTTATCATTATTTAATATAACCAACGGTCATATCAGGTATATTTTAATACACTAACATTTATTTAATGTGTGTCGTTGGATGTCAGGGAACCGTACCTCGTACCTGCAAAAAGAAATCATTTCTTTTTCCGGAGCTCGTGCTTTAAATGAATGAAGGATGTGCTGCTAGAAAAAGGAATGAACACAGAGACATACATACCATGAGCTGTGCTGAAAGAACAACTGAGTGTGAATGCAAAGAGACGACTGAACATACACTAAGAACTCATTCATTACTGCATACCTGTGAAGAGCTGAGAACGAGAACATAACACAAGAACTTATTCGACTACCTTTCTCTCTATCTCTACACCTGGAAGTCAAGGAAGCAGACGACACTCTGTTTTCTAGACAAAAACCAGAAGAGGACTCAGAACCAATTCTGATCAATCCAAAGGAGTCCAGAGCTGCACCGCAATCACTATATACATTTCTAAACTCTAAATCTTTGCCTCTGTGATTTAATTTTTACATTTAGAGCAGTGTGTGTTATCTGCTGTATTTAACACACACACTGTCTCCTGTACATTAACTGGAGGATCTGTAAATCCTCACTCAAACTCTTACATCTTTTATTTCCCACTGGGATAGTGGTAGAGGTCTTGCGTGACCTGGACAGCTGGTTTGCTATTGTTTTTTTCCCACGGATAACAGTGGTAGAGGTCTTGGACCTGGACAATTATATACTATTTGTAAACCCCGATTCAAGGTGTGGATCACTTTTATATAAATTTTTGAGAGGAATAAGTCTCAGTTTGAGACTGAACCTCTTGGTTAAACCTGTTGTGCTTATTTATTTTCAATGTTTGTTTTTATTCCGCTGCAAACTACTTTAAAACCAAAACTATTTTAAAGTCACTTTGATAATTAAACTCGCAAGTGTTTATATTAGTTGTAAATCAGTAAGTTAGTTTCAAAAGTTAATCAATTCTTCTAATTTGATTAACTGGGAAATAATCAATCCTTTGAGAACCTAACAGAACCTATATTTTGATATAAATTCACTACAGTTTAATTCTGTGTTTTATTTGGGGGATTTTAAGACAATGTTTTTTAAACAGAAATTATAATTGTAACTCAATTCACCCCCCTCTTGAGTGTCCACTCCGACCAACAATTGGTATCAGAGGCTGTTTAAATATTTTCTAAAGTACTCTGTTTTTCAACTGTGATTCTAGTTGTATTTTAAAGTTCTTAAAATTTCTTTTATTTATAAATTTGTATATCTTTAAAATCTTTTCATTAAGTAATCTATCATGGATAACAGACTTGAAGGTGTTGCTACCAATAGACCACCATTTTTCAATGGCACTAACTATGCTCAGGGGAAAATCAAGATGAAAATTCATTTAGAGAGCATGTGTTTTGATATTTGGACTGCTATATAATCAGAATATAAAATACCTACTACTATTAGATCTACTTGGAATGAAGCTACTAAGACAGCCTACAATAATAATTGTAAATCTATGAATGTTATGTACTGTGCTTTAGGAGATGAGGAATTTAATAGAATATATGCTTGTAAAACTGCTTATGAAATTTGGGATACCTTAGCTGTTTCTCATGAAGGAACCACTAATGTTAAGGAAATGAGATTGAACACTTATAATATTAAGTATGATAATTTTAAGATGAATCCAGATGAACCCATTTCTGACATGTATCTCAGGTTCAACGAAATTTTCAACACAATGATCTCACTAGGAAAGGATGTTCCATCCAAGGAACAAATCATGAGAATTCTGAGATGTCTACCTGAAAGATGGAGAGGAACTTCTGTCTCAATTATAGAATCATGTGATATTGGTGAACTGCCAGTCAAGGAACTAATTGGAAAGCTAATGATGTATGAAGATGAACTTTAGGTAAATAAAGAAGAAGAAGATGAACCCAAAAGGAAGTCAGTTGCTTTCAAGACTTCAACTTCCAAGAACAAGGATAAAGAGAAGCTTCAAGCTATAAATGAGAGTTCAAGCTATGCAGACAGTGAAAGTGATTCTGATAGTGATGCTGAGATGGATCACATTTCCAGAAGGTTTAAGAAGTTTTATAGGAAGAATAAGTTCTTCAGAAAATCAAATTACAAAGAAAAATATGACAACAAGGGTCATTGGAAGAAGGATTAGAAAAAGGTAGATAAAAGTGATGAAGTTGTCTTCTATGAGTGCAAAAGAAAAGGACATATAAAAGCAGACTGTCCAAAACTGAATTACAAGAATAAGTATGAATACAAGGACAATAAGTATAATAAATCCATGAAGGCTACCTGAGTGCTTCTGAGGATAGCTCCAGTGAATCTGAAATTTTTGAAACTGAAATTAGAAATAAGACAAACATGTGTTTTATGACAAACACTTCTGAGGGAACCTGCATAAAGAGCTCCTGTATAAAGATTTGGTATTTGGACAGTGGATGTTCAAGGCATACGTCAGGAGACTTCTCATGCTTCAAGAGTTTAGTAAACTTTGATGGAGGGTTTGTCACTTTTGGTGATAACTCAAAAGGAAAAATCATCGGCTTAGGCCAGATTGGTAACAGTGACTCAATATTTATTTCTAAAGTTTTATTTGTTGATGGACTTAAATATAATCTATTATTTATTTCTCAGTTATGTAATGATGGTTTTTATGTTAAATTTGAAAAAGATTCATGCAATGTTTTTAATTCTAAAAATGATTTAGTATCTTCTTCCTTAAGAAATGAAAATGTTTATGCTGTTTATTTAAATTCATTAGCTAAGAAAAATATTACTTTTTTGAATGCTTTTCATAAAGAGTCTTGGCTTTGGCACAGAAGATTAGGACACTGCAATGTACATTCACTTAGAAAACTTACTAAGAAGAACTTAGTTAGAGACCTACCCAAACATGAATTTCCAGCAGACAAAGTTTGCAATCCCTGTCAAAAGGGAAAGAAATAGAAAGTTTATTTTAAATAAAAGATAGAAGTGTCAAATTTTCAACCTCTCGAGTTGGTTCACATGGATTTGTTTGGACCTTCTAGAGTTTCTAGTTTATATGGGAAGCACTATGTCTATGTTCTAGTAGATGACTATTCTAGATATACTTGGGTATATTTTATAGCTCACAAAAGTGAAGCATGTTCTTACTTTGTTAAATATTCCAAGTCTGTAGAAAATATTAGTGGACTTAAGATCAAAAACTTGAGAAGTGATCATGGTCGTGAGTTTAAAAATCATGAGTTTGAATCCTACAGCTCACACAATGGCTATAGTCAGAATTTATCTACCCCTAGGACACCCAAACAGAATGGTGTAGTAGAAAGAAGGAATAGAACCCTGCAAGAAATTTCTTGGACTATGCTTAATCAGTATGACCTACCTGTTTATTTTTGGGCTGAAGCTGTAAATACAGCTTGTTATGTTATTAATAGAGTCTTGATCAGACCTGTTCTTAAGAAGACCCCTTATGAGTTGTGGAACCACAGGAAACCTAAGGTTAACTACTTCAGAGTTTTTGGTTGCAAAGTATTTATTCTTAATACTAAAGATAATCTTGATAAGTTTGCATCCAAGAGTGATGAAGGAATTTTTCTAGGTTACTCTATTTCTAGTAAAGCCTATAGAGTTTTTAATAAGAGAACCAAATGTGTGCAGGAATTTGTTCACATAAAATTTGATGAAACTGATCCACATGAACCTAAGACCTCTCTTGAAAATCTTGAAGATGATCTCTCTGTTTTGAACCTTAGTGATAAAGACAGTGGACCTATAGTTAAAACATCCAGTTCTGGAAATTTTCCAGAACCCGATTTTGTTGAACCCCAACCTGTAGATGAACCTAAAATCTCTAGTCCTACCTTTTCTAGACCAACTAGGACACTAAAGAACCATCCTTTAGATGATGTTGTAGGTAATTTAGATAGAGGAACACATACTAGATCTTCTCTAAGAAATCAGGTTGAACACCAAGCTTTTATTTCAAAGTTAGAACCTAAAAGTATCAATGATACTATCAATGACGAATTTTGGGTAATGGCTATGCAAGAAGAACTAAATCAATTTGAAAGAAATAAAGTCTGGGAATTAGTAGAAAGACCTAAGGACACTTTAACCATAGACACAAAGTGGGTATTTAGAAACAAAGTTGATGAATCTGGAAACATCTTTAGAAACAAAGCTAGGCTAGTTTCACAAGGTTACAATCAAGAAGAAGGAATTGACTATGAGGAAAACTTTTCTCTTGTAGCTAGATTAGAGGCTATTAGGATCTTACATGCCTATGCATCACATCTGAATTTTAGGTTATATAAAATGGATGTGAAAAGTGCTTTTCTAAATGGTTTTATTGTTGAAGATGTTTTTGTAGAACAACCACCTGGTTTTTCAAATCCTCACTTTCAAAATCATGTTTTTAAACTATCTAAAGCTTTATATGGTTTAAAACAAGCTCCAGAGCTTGGTATGAAAGACTTACAAATTTTCTTATTTCAAAAGGATTTACAAAAGGAATTTATGATCCCACTCTTTTTATAAAAAGAATTTCAAAAGATTTTTTAATAGTACAAATCTATGTTGATGATATTATTTTTGGATCTTTGAAAAATTCTTTATGTACTGATTTTTCAAAGGTTATGCAAAATGAATTTGAAATGAGCTTAATAGGAGAGATTAAGTATTTTCATGGATTTAAAATCTTTCAAACTAAAGATGGAATTATCTTAAATCAAAGTAAATATACTTAGGATTTATTAAAACGTTTTGGTTTGGATAGTATTAATGGATGTTATATACCTATGAGTACCACCTGTAAATTTGATATTGATGAAACTGGGAAACCAGTTGACCAAACTAAATATAGAGGTATGATTGGGAGTCTACTTTATCTTACTGCTAGTCGACCTGATATTATGTTTAGTGTATGTATGCGCGCTAGATTTCAAGCTAACCCTAAAGAGTCACACTTACTTGTTGTTAAAAAGATTTTCAAATATCTTAAAAGTACTGCTAATTTGGGACTGTTTTACCCAAAAGAGCAATCATTTGATTTAATAAGTTATTCAGATGCTGAATTTTCTGGATGCAAGTTAGACAAAAAGAGCACATCTAGAACATGTCATTTACTTGGAAAATCCCTAGTATCATGGTGTAGTAAGAAACAGAACTTAGTTGCATTATCTACTGCTTAAGCAGAGTATATAGCTGCTGGTAGTTGCTGTGCACAGATTCTGTGGATGAAACACACTTGACTGGACTATGGATTTAATTTTAACCATGTTTCAATTAACTGCGACAACACTAGTGCGATCAATATCTCTAAGAACCATGTGTATCACTCTAGAACTAAACACATTGATGTTAGACACCACTTTCTAAGAGATCATTATCAAAGAGGTGATATAAATCTTGAATTTATAGGCACTGAACTCTAATTAGCTGATATTTTCACTAAGCCTTTAAGTTCAGAAAGATTAATTTTCATTAGACACGAATTAGGAATGATAACTTACCCTTAAACCATTAGAAACCTCACCGTTAGGAGACCTCACCGTTATAGAATCCTCACCATTAGAGAATCCTCACCGTTAGAGAAACCTCACCGTTAGGAGATCTCACCGTTAGGAGACCTCACCGTTAGGATACCTCACCATTAGGAGACCTCACCGTTAGAGAATCCTCACCGTTAGAGAATCCTCACCATTAGAGAAACCTCACCGTTAGGAGATCTCACCATTAAGAGACCTCACCGTTAGGAGACCTCACCATTAAGAGACCTCACTATTAGAGAATCCTCACCGTTAGATAATCCTCACCATTAGAGAAACCTCACCATTTGGAGATATCACCATTAGAAGACCTCACTGTTAGGAGAATTTACCGGCACATCTCGCGCTATTATAAACTTCTGTATTTAAGGCCGAGACTTCGAATTTTTTTTATGATTTATTTTATTTGTGAATCCTAAATGATATTAAAACCTGATATTAGACTTTACTCAATCTCACCGCGAACTCGTCTGTTCGAATCCCTCCAACCTAAACCTCTCAAGCTGTAAAACCCTAAACCTCTAATCTATAATGGCCCACATCAAGAGACCCCTGGTTATAGATGGGAGTGATGAGCCACAAGCGAAAAGACAGAAAGTAACGAATGATAGTACCAGTGGAAGTGGAAGTGGAAGTATCGCTCGAAGGAATCCAGTAAACCCTCATCTCTCAAAGAGAGAGATTGTCATTGAGAAAGAGGTGTGTGAAGAATGGCTCATGGAGAGCAATTCCTTGGTTCTTAAAGTTTTAGAAGAACAAGGTTGGACCGAGTTCTTCACGAACAACAATGGACCTTATTATCCAGGACTGCTGAAATAGTTCTATGAATTTGTTCGTTTTGAGAAGACTGAAGAAGAAAGCAGAATGATTTATTATGTGAATGGACAAGAAGTTTCTTTTACTTCAGTGGAATGGACTGGGAACTTAAGAGTTCCACATGAAGGAGATTGTGCTTTCTTTTCAAAATCTGTTCCCTCAACCAGTGATGTGTTTAATTATGAAGATGCTTTGTTAGAGTTGAGAGGAGATAGAACTCCTAGAAAGGTCATTTCTGAAGATATGACAGGGGAGGATAAACTACTTTTCAAGTTCCTTCAGCATGTGATTAGTCCAAGGAGAGGAGATTTTGCTACCCTCAGATTTCAAGACATTTATTTGCTACATCTGTTGAAGCATGGAGTTAAGGTAAATCTGTGTAGATTGATTATGATTCAGATTGAGGATATGACTAGACCAAAGTCTAAGTCAAATGAACTGTTCTTATCAAAGTTGATTTCTGTTTTGATGAAAGAAAAGGAGGTGGCTGGACCTCAGGATGAAATGATAGTAGTTAAGGATAACTTCTGCATCACCATGACTATCTGTAAATACATGAAAGTCAATTGGAATCCTTGTAAGAAATCATGGGTTAATGATAATGGAAAAATCTATGACATGTATACTCCTATGGATCATCCTTCTAAACTAAAGGATGTGAGGGATCCAGGTCTTGGACCAGATGAGCCAGAACCGGTCTACAATGATAATGAAGCTGAGGAGGAAGAGTCATCGGTCGAGGAAGGAGGAGACCCTGATTTACCTCCTAGTCCTTTGCCTCAAAATATCTCTTATGGAGCAGCTATCCCTCCAAAAGAACTACCAAGAAGAGAAACTATTTTGAAGGACTATGACTCTGAGACTGAGGAAGAAGGAGAAGAAGCATGTCAGTATGTTGTTAAGGACACCTATGAAGAGGATGAGGCAACCGAATCCGATCATGTTTTTAATGAAGAAAAGGAGGCTTCTGGTGAAGCAGATGATAAGGAAAATAAAGAAGAAGAGCTCAATTTGAGCCCTCTGATAGACAGTACATTTAGGACAATGCCTGATCAGGAAGGAGAAGCTGTATCTGTCGATGAGAGAGTCATTGATGACTCAGAAAAAATTGGTTGTTGAATCTACTGCAGTTGTAGAAGAAGTTTCAGAATTACCTTAGGAAAAACCATTGGAGGAGATAACTCAAGAGAATGTTCCAAGTGAGGGGGAGAATCTTGGTTCAGTATCAGTGCTATATGACATTGAAGGTTGGACATCAGATCCAGGATATATGGTTCTTGGACTTTATTATGGAGATTCAGATGAGGAAGACCAGCCCCAAAAGGAATCAGTTATCCTACCTGCTGTGGCTGAAAATGTGGCAACTAAGGAGAACCTTCAGTCCTTAAAAGATGAATTGAAAGAAGCATTAAGTGAATCAGTGGTAGATATGAAGAAAAGTATGGTTGAAGAGATGAAAAGCGTGGAGAAATCCCTTGAGTTATCCATTGGATATGGTGTATCCAGTCCTGTGAAAGAAATGATGGATGAAATTAAAGTGTGCCACACTCAGATTGAGAGTTGGACAGGAGCTGTAGTTTCCTTGAGACAATCGATTGCTTCTCTGACTGCCATGAACAGCTCTCAAACCCAAGTGCACAGTGATATCAGATATATCAAAGAGGTAGTCAAGAAATATGTGGAAGTTTTTGAGGCCTTTAAGAAGTTAGTCAAAGAACATATGAATAGTCAGGATACACTTGTTCAGAAGGTAGTGAGTAGTCTGACTCAATCTTTTAAGGAGACAGTGGCCTTCTCAATGAAACCTCTTCCCTCATCTAGCTCCAGTGTGAACCTTGACCAGATCCGCACTGTTATTCATGAAGAATTGGCTAAGGCCAGTCCTAGTGGTGCATCAGATACTCAGATTCTTTCTACCACTAGGGAAGTTAGTATTTTTGTTCGTGATCACCTACGGGAAGCTACTACTTCTCAAGAGGCAATCAAGAATAAGGTGGATTCTTATTTTGAAAAGGTTTATACCAAGCATCAGCTGACCAACCATTTCAAGCTCTTACTGGAAAATATGATGTTGCCTCCAGTTACCCAATCCTTCAGAGAACAGATAGTAAGCTCAGGGAGCTTACTCCTGCTTTGGATAAACTCATTGAAAGTCGAGATGATTTTGTGTCTGCAATGGAGAGAGGTGGAAGCATTATAATGGATTTCAGGAACCTATTTCTGCCCTTCCTGCATGTGGATTCCAGGCCAGTAATTGTACCTCCTGCCCTTCCTGCTTCTGCCTCTGGGAGTACCCCTCAATTGACTCCAATTCAAGACATCAGGAGCTTGACACCTATGATCACTAAAAAGAGTACAGATTTCAGATCCAGTATAGTTTCTGTAGCTGAACCACCAGTTGTGCCTTCAGCTATTCCTAAGCCTTCTATAGAACCTGACCCTGCAGCCTCTTCTGATCCTAAGGGAAAGACTCCTATTCAAGTGGAAGATTGACTGTTTCTAGATCTTTTTGATAGGATTTACTTGTATTTTTATTCTGACTTTATCAGTGTATCTTTTGTATATTAATGAAATTCCTCTTCATTCTCAACTTTACTATGTCTCTATTACTTTGTCATTTATTCTCTGCTAGTCTTTATCTTTTATCTGCTACCCTTCTTTTTGTTAATCACAAAGGGGGAGAAAATAAGCAAATGATCCAATGAGAGAAAATAAGAAATGAGACCTAAGAGTTAACAAAGGGGGAATGAGAGAAAATAAGAAGTGAGACCTAATTTCTTTTCCACTTTTTCCTCTGATACTATTTCATTTTTTTATCATAAGTTGTGATTATCAAAAAGGGGGAGATTGTTGAACCCTCTAGGAATCTAGTTGTTTTATTATATTTTGATAATCCCAATTATGATTATTTGTATATTGATAATCCCTATTTGATCAATGGTTAAATAATTATTTGGGAATCTAGATACTTATTTTCTTTAAGTATTATTCTATTATTTTAGGTTTAAATACTAGTCTTTTGGTTACTGGATGTTTTTACAGTCTGACTTAACCTATTCTGCCAATAGAATGCTTAAACAGAACAGAGCTACCGATACAGTTAAGTCTACTGCTACGTGATAACTACCATTACAGAATAGAGCTACCAATACACACAAGTCCACCGATATGTTAATGCTACTGTTATCAAAGTAAGTCTACCGATACGTGAAGGTCCCTGTTACGAACAGGCTACCGATAAGAAAATGCTACCGATACGTGAAACTCACTGTTATGAAAAGCCTATCGATATGTGAAAGCTACCGATACACACAAGTACACCGATGTGTTGAAGCTACTATTATCAAAGGAAGCTACTGATACATCAAAAGTCTACCGATACAAGACAAACTTACCGCTACTGAGACAGAGCTACCGCTACTGATATAAGAAGGTTACCGTTACATCAAAGCCTACTGATACTCGAAGGTCACTGATATGCAAGTCTACCGATACATGGAAGGTTACCGATATACTAAGCCTACCGATATAAAAATGTTACCGATAGAAAGGCTACCATTACTCAAGTCTACCGTTACACAATAAGCTACCATTACTCAGGCCTTCCGTGACATCTACCTACCGATATCCAAAGCTACCGTTCCAGAGACAGAACCCGACACTGATTTAATTTCATTATCATTATTTAATCTAACCAACGGTCATATCAGGTATATTTTAATACACTGAAATTTATTTAATGTGTGTTGTTGGATGTCATGGAATCGTACCTCGTACCTGAAAAAAGAAATAATTTATTTTGACAGATCTCGTTCTTTAAATGAATGAATGATGTGCTGCCACAAAAAGGAATGAACAGAGATACATACATACCACGAGGTGTGCTGAGAGAACAACTGAGTGTGAATGAAAAGAGACGACTGAACATACACTAAGAACTCATTCATTACTGCATACCTGTGAGGAGCTGAGAATGAGAACATAACACAAGAACTTCATCGACTACCTTTCTCTCTATCTCTACACCTGGAAGTCAAGGAAGCAGACGAAACTCTGTTTTCCAGACAAAAACCAGAAGAGGACTCAGAACCAATTCTGATCAATCTAATGGAGTCCAGTGCTGCACTGCAATCACTAGATCCATTTCTAAACTCTAAATCTTTTCCTCTGTGATTTACTTTTCACATTTCGTGTAGTGTGTGTTATCTATTGTATTTAACACACACTATGTCTCCTTTACTTTAACTAGAGGATATGTAAATCCTCAATCAAACTCTTATGTATTTTATTTCCCACTGGGATAGTGGTAGAGGTCATACGTGACCTGGACATATTGTTTTCTGTTGTTTTTGTTCCCACGGATAACAGTGGTAGAGGTCTTGGACCTGGACAGTTATATACTGTTGTAAACCCCGATCCAGGGTGTGGATCACTTTTATATAAAGTTTTGAGAGGACTAAGTCTCAGCTTGAGACTGAACCTCTTGGTTAAACCTGTTGTGCTTATTTATTTTCAAAGTTTGTTTTTATTCCGCTGCAAACTACTTTAAAACCAAAACTGTTTTAAAGTCACTTTGATAATTAAACTCGCAAGTGTTTATATTAGTTGTAAATCAGTAAGTTAGTTTCAAAAGTTAATCAATTCTTCTGATTTGATTAACTGGGAAATAATAAATCCTTTGAGAACCTAACAGAACCTTTATTTTGATATAAATTCACTACAGTTTAATTCTGTGTTTTATTTGGGGGATTTTAAGACAATGATTTTTAAACAGAAATTTTAATTGGAACTCAATTAACCCCCCTCTTGAGTGTCCAATCCGACCAACAAATTGATTTCATCAAAAAAACCCAAATGTATTCCTTTAATAAATATTTATGGGTGATAATGAATTATTATGTCAATAAATTATTATTATCTTTTGAATAATTTTTTATACATTTTTTTCAATCACATTTATTTTTTTCTTGATGTCAATAAATTACCAAAAACGTCATCTATTAAAAATATTTGATATTAATTTTAATTTTCAAATTATTAATGAATTTTTAAAAATCACTTGGATAATGTGTATTAATATTTTTTTACTACACCAAGATCAAATGAAAAATATATCATGACTAAGTCAAATTCACCATTTCATCATAATTGGAAAAGTGTGAACCTAAAAAACTATTAAATTTTTCAATGATTCATTATAATTTATTCAAAAAAATCATATCATTTTTGGAATATCATTATTCCAGGTCATTTTTTACGTAGTCATAATGATTTTCTTAAAATAATTATAAAATAATGTCTTCAAACATGATTAAAAACTTCCACATATTAGAATAATTCATTTAACTGTGGATCAGAACCAAATTTTTATATGGGGAACCCTAGGTATTTTTATTAAAATTTATTTTTTCATTATCAAGTGTCTTTCTAGTTTCATTTTTTTCATGTTTTTGAGTATATTTTCTAATATCACATAAATCCAAACTACATGTCGGGGTCCTGATGAGCATACAATTTTGTAAGGATAATATTTTAGGAAAAATATTATTATCTCTTTAACTCATACATGTATGAAATGGGAATCACGTATTGGGGAGGCCTCATGCAACCGAGTTGAAAAAAAATGAAAAATAAAAAATTAAATTAAAAAATCAAAACATAGAAGTGTTTATGATCACTACTGAAAAACTAACCTTTACCAACGGTTTGGAACCGTTGGTATAGGCCTCCAAACCGTTGGTATAGCCTATACCAACGGTTTGGAGAACCGTAGCCAAGTAAGTTGTTGGGATAGGTCTATACCATAATACTATAAAAATGACTAATATGTTTAATTGTATGTTTTTTGGAATATATATTATGTAATGATTTTTAAAATGCATAATGAAAAAATGAATAACAAAAGATAATGTAGTATTAAATATCTCTTATTTCTTGAAACCCCCTACAATAATGATTAATGAAAGATAAAAAATGTGTTCATGAAAAATCATATATATCTGTACATTTCTGATTTAATTTAACCACCAGTAAAGAATCTATTTCATTCCATAGTGATTTTTTATAACTTCCTTGTAGAGAGAACATGAATTGTATTGTAAGGATGACTTAAAAATGGGGTTTTCCCATTTTCGATATGAAATATTTTAGGAAATGGTTACTAATAATCGATGAGAATAATTTTGTAGAAAAAATAAGTTTATATCTCAATAAACTGGGAATATTTTTCAATGAGATAAAGGGTGATATTTGAAGTAAAATCTAAAGTCTATATTAAGAGGATAATGGGGATTTTAATAAATCCTGTGATAGGTTTCGGTATATTCCCATGAAGAATCCTTAGCACCATATCCCATCCCATATCCTTATGGATGTTTTGATGAAGGTATTATTCTATTTGTTCAGAATCTTGTAGAAAAATAAACTATGGAGAATTAATATGAAAAGAATGATGTAGTTTTAAGATTGAATTACAAATCAATTACATAAAATTAACAACATAATTCCAAGATAATAAAAGACGATATGGGATATGATAACACCATTTTAAGAATGGAAATGAATTCAAACCGAGCAGAAATTATTGAAATTATGTGTTACTTGATAAAATAGAATACTACAGAAAATTATAGTAAGCTTTTATGTGATAATTATAAAAAATATTTTCTTATAGTAATGTTCCGAGTGTGGTATTTTTTAGAATAGTAAATGACATTTCCCAATGCTTGAAAACCCTTTCTGACCAAATGGGAATGTAATATTTTCATGATATTATAACAGAACTCATGAAAATAGTGATTAATTTTTAAAATAACAATGTCATTTTATATTTGGGTAGTGACCCGTAAATTTCATTCATTGAAATTACATCTAATTAGATGAATATTCATTACATTAAATTATTAATAATTCAAGAATAGTATTGGTCATGTATCTTCGGAAACATGGACACATAATCCAACGATACATTAGTGTCTAATGTTATATTATTAAAATATATAACCCTTACTATACATATCATTTAGTATACAATTATTTATTTCTGAAGGAAATTAAAAATATAAAAGAATGATTTTAGTTGCATATTATAAGAAAATATTGGTTATACCGATGATTACATAAAAATAAAAATAAAATATGTGTATGATAAAAAGTGAATAGAATTTTAAAATTATACCATACATATCAATGAACATAATCATTATTTATGGAATAAAAAATGGCATGAAATATGATATAAAACATAAAAGAATCAAAAAACACAAAACTTGATATAATAACATCAGCAAAAGACATGGAATTCCAATGCACACATGAGAAATGAATACCATTTCCTTAGTAGTAATGGTACACTTCCAAGATTATAAATTTTGAAAATTTCCCATGATTAACTGTTTTTTCATCCCATTACAATCTTATTTATCTAATGAGATATCCTTAGTTACCCAATTCATTGTAGGTCAATATATTTCTGGACCCACCCATCAAAGGTTATAATGTATCCATCTACCTTAGTTAAATGATTACATCCATATTTCATCAAAAAGTAACAACTATCTAGGTTATATAATTTTCATACCCAAGACAATATGAATTCTAGACATATAACTATGAAAATACCCAAAAAACATTTATAAAGTCGTTACATCATAATACATGCATAGAAAATGTCTTTCATAATCATTTCATCTATTAATAATATTATAACACTGGGGAAAAATGGTTATCATAAATAACTATTCATCATAAATATTATCCATCAATAAAATGATTAATTTTTTATATACTAGATCAAATACCCTATAAATCTAAATTAACATAAATTTTTAACTAATATGATACTTATTTTAAAATATAACTAAAATAATTCCAGTGGAAAATAACAATTCCACTTGAAAATTATTAAAATTATTATTCAAAAAAATTCAATATATTCTATAAAAAATCATTGAAAATAACCAGGAATCATGTAATGGAATCTTCAAATATTTTGGTGTTCATAATGTTGTGTAATCCTATTCATTCCATTTTTGTTAACAGTGAATATTCCATTCAATTTTTTGGGAAAAATTAAAAAAGTACCCCGTTAATCAAATTACTATGAAATTTCAGATAATATAAATATTTTTAAAAAATGTAAATAGTGGGTATATTTTAATTTTAACATTCATTGGATAATATTAAATACATTATTCAAAATATTTTCATAAAACAAGTACATATGAGAGAATGGTTTTTAAACAGAAAACTGAAATTATGTGGTATCTATTTAAAAAATATATATTTTGTATCGTATGTACATATGCTGTATAAAATTAAATTATAAAATTAGTTTTCAATAATAGACCAAATGAAAATATAATTATATTATTCTTTGATGGCTACATCAATATATTTCATCATTAGAAACATAATGACAAATAGTCGTGACAAACAATGAGGATGCAATATAATAAAATTACCACTTTGGTTTCATTTGGACAATAAGCCCAACAAAATATAAAAAAATTATGGTAATATAAATCCAAATAAATTTTATAAGAGGAATCATAAATTAAAATAATGTATATTATTTACATCAAATAATATAAACAATTGGTGAATATATAATGTGCCTTAGAGAAATAAATTTTCGATGACAATGCATTACCATAGGACCAACATCCCTGTTAGACATCAGAACCTTGAATATAATAAATTTTTTATATAAAATATAATAATGAACCATTATATTGTATATCATAACATATATGATTTACTTATAACAGTTTATCACCAATTTTTCCCAATTCAGTAGTAAAATCACTATTTCAAGTGATATCTTCTTCATTTTTCATATACATTTTTGTTCTATGTTTTTGCTTCTTTTATATTGATCATGCTTCTATAATAAGATTATATTTAATTTAAATAATATATAAATTCATTATATATGTATTTATCTTCATCACATAATTTTATGGAAGGAAAATTTAATTACAGCATTCATGGAGATGGTAGGTCTTAAGATTGCAATGAACAATGATTTATTTTTTTGATTGATGAATTTAATGAATGGTAAAAATATATATCATTTGGAGAATAATTATTATTTAATATATATCATATATATTCAATTAATCAGGTATTACAACCCTCCAAGTGAAACATAAGTGTGTGACAAATCACATTACTTCGTATAGGTAGTAGTCCACACATATGCATTGGCGAAAATATCTATTTCCAACAGGTTTCGAGGTAAGAATTTATATAATATATTGGTACGAAAGAGTTATATTTGTTCCCCAGTTGTAATATTTAAACATTATAAACATCAAAATATCAATCCATAAAATTTGGTGATGAGAAATGAATAATAAAAATATGTCGAAATGGTATGTCATACTTAGGAACAAGTGATACTTTCAATTCCTATTTGATTGTATGAGGTTAAATAAAGTCCTAATATTAAAAATAAAAACAATTTATAGTTTATATACAGAAAATATTATTTTTTAAAAATAAAATCGATTTATTGTTGATAAATGAATAATTTAAAATAATGTAATGGGTTTTGGTAATTACCCCTCTTTCGAAACAACAACTTAGATTTTCAGAAAGGGATCCTATGGATGGCCTTTCTGTTTGACACAAATTTGTATAATGAATCAATGAAATATTATAATGTATATATTTATGTTATGTTTCATAAATCATTCTCAAATTGTAATTAATAAGAGAATGGTGGGGTTCCCTTTTAATGAATAGGGGAGGGTCACATTTGGAAATCAATAAAACGTTAAATTAATAAAAGTTAACTTTGATGTTCAAATAGATTAAAATTTATAATATTTAATGTTACTACTATGTTGATTCATAATAATATCATCCAATATAATTTTGAGAAGTTCTTTTATATTAACCCTTATAATTATTTTTAACCTCTGATGAACATTTTAACAATAACCATGACAAAAAGGTTTTCAATACATTAATAGTTAATAATCATAATATAAAATTTTATAATAAAAATAATGTGCATGGAGATGAAATTAAAAACCATATACCATTGATGTTTCAATATCTATTATTTTTATGAATTTCAAATCAATTAATAAAAAAATTTATATCATAAAATATCCTTAATGTAATTTATTACATTATTCATATAATTTTACCTTAAATACATCAAGAGAAAGGGGTATTACATTATTATGATTATGGAAATCCCATAATTGTCCAATTTATATAAAAAAATCACGGTACACATTAACACAATCAAATTATTTCAAATTTAGAATTTATAAAATCTAATATTTTATTTTTTTATTCATTTAATATATATTATATTAGAACCGCAAAAGACATTATTAGACTGATGTAATCACCAAAAACATAAACATATTAACATCATGATTATAATTAAAAAATTAATAAAATTACCCCAAATATTCAATATCCATTTTCTTTTTTTTTACTTTCTCAACACAATAATGAAATTTAAAACTATTAGAGTAATATTTTTTAAAATTCATTCATTTAATTACTATATAGGTTATTTTCTAGGAAAATAGACTATTGATGAACTAAAGACAAAAAATAATGTGATAATGGGGTAATTACCTTCCCCTAATACAATTTGGTTGATAAATAATTTTCTATACAGTAGTTTTTTGCTAGATTATCCTGATTTACCCATTACCTAGGTGATTAATTTTACAGTGGTTTTTATTCATGTTGAGCAAAAGTAAAATGGTATTATTATCAAAACTTGAACCTCATCATTCTAAATATGGATTTTTTTCAAATCCAATAAAGTGTGTGAAATAAAATATTTTTTAATATAAGGTTGAGAAATTCTATGCAACCCACTATTTATAAAAATACATTTTTAATTAGAAGACATTGTTTATTCATATAACATGCATAGAAAAGGTTTATATGAATTTTGAATTTTTTTATAGAATTTTTAATATATATTTCATTAAATGACTTCATAAAGAGTAATTAATTATATTTATCACGATTAAAGTAAATTTAGTGTATATTTCTTTTAAAATATTTCTTTTATGTGAAAAAAATTATATTTATACCAAATTAAAAAATAAAATTAATTCCATTGAACATTATTGGATTATTTAAAATATAATTCCAATAATATTACTTTTAATATATTTTGTTACAATATAGATCATTGTACATGAATCAAATAAAAAATAGAGTTTCAGTAGAAATCATATTATTTTTAATATTCAATGAAAAATCATTCATTTCAAAAAATTATCAAAAAGTCATCATAAGAAATTTTTTACAAAATAAATTTAAAATTAATATTTATCATTTTTTGAAATTAAAATTTCCCATCTTCCAGAAAATAGTTATGATTTTTTCCAACAAAAATCCATAATAAGGTTTATTTGATGAAAATGATATTTCAAGAATAATTCGAATTTACTAAAAATGAATAATTAATTTTTTTAAAATATACAGATTTTTGTAGGAAATTTATTTATATTTAATTAAAAATGATCTTTTTAATACCATCAAATTTAATTTCTAGGTTATAATGTACATTTTTAAATAATGATAAATAATTGTTCAGTTAGGCTTAGTGTTCTGTATCATGTTCTCTATCAAACATAGTGTTGTTTTAAAATATATATTTATTGAAATAAGATTCAAAAAAATCTATCCTATATTGAATAATGAATGTTTAGATGAATTTATTCTCCATTATAAACATAACATAAAAGGGAAAAAAATGCAATATCCACTCATGTCTATGTCTCCTAATTCGCATGAGGAACTAATTAGAATGATGCAACATATTTTGTGTATGTATTACTACCATGATTATATGATTGAAACAAAAAAAAAACAAATAGATTTTATGATTAAAAATATATAATTTCAAATGATCCAGTTATCTAGATACATTACTTCCTGGGATAGTGGGAAAATTCACTGTATAGAAGAAGTTAACCTTTGGAAAATATTATGGATTATCTATACTAGGACTGGTTAGGAAAATTATGATTAAATTTCAATTGACCATGATGATTCTACATATAAAATTTCAGATGAATCTTGAATCCAAAATACATTTAACATGACTTCATCATTGTATGATATAAAAACTCAATATAAATTAAATTCCCCATTCTCAAATACGATTTAGAGAAAAAAATCAATAATATTATAAAATAAAATATCCCAAAATATTGAAGAAATTTTTTACTAAATACCCATTATTTTTAATAATACATCCCCATGTATGAAATATTATTATTGAATAAAATATATTAACAAAAAACCATAACCTCCCATGTTCCACGGGTTGTTTAGAAAAAGCATAGAAAACAAACTATTAATTCAATCCTTAATCCAAATCTCATCACACCTATACTAATCAAAAAATTCATATCAAACATGAAAACCTAGGATAAAATTTCATCATATAGAATCCCTAAAGTGATTAAGTATATGAAAATAAAATAACTCCTAAACTGAAAGACCCGTTATGTTTTTTTTATTCCCAAGTACACATGAAAATAGTGTCTCACTTAACTAACTATGTGATCTTACCGTGAGTAAAAATATAATCTCGTTCTACATATTTTAACCAATAATATAACATTATAGTTAGCCTATAATATTTTTAAATTTTTTTAACATCTCCATCTCATACATCATTATATGGTTGAATAAATTCATTTTTTGAGTAGGAGACTATTGGAAACTACTTATTTTCACATATTGGATATTGAATGTGATAATGATATATTAATCATCAAAGTAATGGAAAAGTTAAATACATGTGGGGATATTATTAATATTTTCATGGGTATGTTAATATTAAATTTTGGGTAAAAAAATCAATGAAATTAATTTTAATAACAAGTTTTCTGAATATAAAGAAGGAAAAAAGAGCTCTAGGTATGATTTAATGGAATTTCAGTAACTAATTGATGCGGTAGATGAATAATTATTAAAGATAAATGATGAGATCATTTTTTAAAGAATACATATAGAAACATATATGAAAACCCGATCTGGTAAAGTAGAACAACCATTATATGGGTTTTATTTAGTGTTTTAGGAATACATAGAAGATTTATTATGGAATTCATCCTTAGAAGAAAAAAAATATTCCAACAGTGAGTGGATTTCCACTTTGTAAATAAGTGATGACGAATAAATTTCTATATTCCATTCATTTTGATAGAGAAATATTAATTATATTTTACCTTCCTGGCCTATGATCCTTCTAATTAGTAAACATCCATCATATAATAAACTGAAACAACATCTATCTCGTATTGAATTTTTATTTTTTGGTAAGAGTTCCACACTACTTATTATGATCTCAACTATAAACGATGTATGTAATGATGAAAAGTTATTTTTAGTTTTTAAATTCATTAATCATGTATATGATTAATGATTTTTCATATTAAAGGGAATGGGTTATCCTATTAATAACATAGGATTTATATCAATCCAAATAAAAAACCATTACTTGAGAACTAGATGAGACAGAATTAAAATATGAAATAGGTTAGTCGAGAGGTAGTTATCATACATTATAATTTTTTAATAAGTTACCCCATCTCACATAGTACAAGGGTTATTTATTTGAAATTATTTCATAATAATGAATGTTTCATTATTAGACCGTATAAAAAATTAAACAAATTAAATCATCATTAAGGACATAGTAGAGAATATGAATTGACTACATGAAGATAAATTATCAAACCCAAAAAATACCACGTTACAAATATATTCTATGATCTAATTATTTAGTTATTTTTTTTAACATAAAATGTTTTATTTTAAAATATTTATTATTATTATAATAAATTACCTTAGAACATGGAGACCATGTAAAGTTCTCATTCCCATTTAACTTTATAATATTTCCATATTGGTGAATTTTGTAAGGATTTTTTAGTAAATTTAAAATAATTCAATTATGTTTGATTGAAATATTTCCTGTTATGATTTACTAGATAAAAGTCATTTATATGAATTATTTATCCATTATTGGTTATAAATTTTAAAATATTTCGGAGGATCTAAAATTAGTATTATAAAAATATCAAGAGGCCAGAACATTTTAAAATTTATAGAAATTAAAATTCATGAAAAATAATTGGATAGTGATTGGACACAATCCCTTTAATATTGGAAAATATTTATATAATACTATTATTTATAAAATTAAATATATATCCATCCTAAAAATTACATGGGTGTTAAAATTTCTTCACCATATTTTGATCGTTACGAGGGATTTAGTAAATATCTTTCATAGATCACTTGGTCCATCTGATAACTGGTGGGAATATATATATAATTTTATAATTTGAAGTATTATTATTATTTAAATAACGATATAGATAAAATATTTTCGTCACCTATCATCAATACCCCATAATAGTATGTTATGTATTGAAAATATAGGTAATACAAGTAGACTTGTTCTAATGACCATTTTGTGGGGAGTGGTCAAAAAATTATATATGCTATATTATCATAATATATTTTTAAATGATTCTTAATGAAATGACCCCACTAATTATAAGTATCTGTAGGAAATTATGTTTTCTCCTTTTTATTAGACAATATTTTAGAATGGTAAATTTTATAATCTTCATTGAGATGACAACTATAAAATTCCTAATTTATAAAAACTTATTCAATAAAAATCTTATTCGATGGATATATATATTCAATTTAATTGATATATATATTAGACACATGAAATGATGTTAAAGTATAATTTTAGTTTTTTTAGGTTATGTAGTATACACAGATGTAATCGAAGAGAGATTAATTCCTTTTACCATAACGAATACACCTCAAAATCATAATAAGGATACCCATATGGTATGTTTCCTTCATGAATTTAGTAGTCATATGTATTAAAACCAATTATGTACAATCGAATCAATGAATTATTATTATTTATGAATAGATATTCGACATTTTGGATTATATATTAGATTTCCAAAGGGTTGATAATGGTTTTCATAGAGGGTACTTCCCAAAAGAATATATTCCTAAAATTTTATATTTTATTCACTCTACACTATAGGGAGTAAATCATTGGGTGAAAAGATAGAACAAAATATTTTAAAATATTGTTTCCAATGTTCATCCCTCTTAAACACCAAAAGGTTATTATCAAGATGAGCATGATTCGAAAAACTATTAAGAAAAAATAAGTAAATAATTTATTCGTTACAAGGGGTTATGAAAAATATATGAGTAATTGGTATGTAAAATGTCCACATATATAATGGTTATATAATAATTTGATTTATGAATTGTCCAAATCAAACCAACCTCCATAATCAATAATTTTTACAATAAATATTAAAATTTATTTTCATCCCCATAAGAATATGTAATGAATAAGTGGTGAAGAAATGTGACCTATAAATAGAATATCCTCTAAAGAATCAAATTCAATAGGAAATTCCTCAAATTTGATTACAATTCATTAAAAAAAATATTTTCTCCAAAATCAATCCAAATTTAATTCCTTGCTTGATGAATAAAATTATTGATCATATTAATCATGGAACAAAGACCATCTTTCTATGCTATTGAAATTCCAATTTATTTGTATAATCGCCTTTTTACAAATCCCTGATCATAATTATTGACACCACCAAATCTTGAAGCGTCTAGAACTACTGAATCTAAACTGTAAATGTTTTCATTAACCCTCAAATGAATAGATGATATACAGAGAATGAGTTTCATGTTCATGGATTTTGTGTTCTTCCATGTACACCTAACATCCGAAATGAATTGAGGTTTATAAAGATTAGTTCTATTACACTGACATGTTTCTCAGAGGTGTAAAAAATCTATAAGTTTGGAAATAATTCCCTCATGAATGGAGGAATAATTTTTTCCAAACCAAAAATTAATTCTGAGTATTCCAAATATAGGAAATGAGGGAGGTAAAATTGTAAGAAGGAGGTTTTAGTTCTCGTCATTCTATACAACATTTGTAATATATTTCATCAATTAATCTAGCTAGTTATCATTGTAAATTTATATACCAAATAGTTATGCCACATGCTCTTAGAACTTGTGTGAATGTAGGATGTATGTAAATATATGATGTACATTAACTATAGTATTGAGGAATATTCTATTAGTATAAACTATTCAAATACCATCGCTTTACTTCTTATCATGAGTGGGTAATTGCCTCCTCTACATCATACAGTGAAGTAGCCTTCATTATGGATACATTAATGGTGTTTTAAATTTTAGTGTAAAGGGTAGTTTGATTAGTGTTTTATTTCATTTCATCTTGTAAAAATACATAGTGTTAAATATTTCACTCCTATTTTGTTTCAAATTTATGATTTCCCCGAAAACATAAAACCTATATAAAACATAAAAAACATTTTTGGGATTATCTTTCGGGATTTTTTTGGTGTAAAGGATGTTAGAAATTAACATATCACTCATGTTTGGAGAGATTTCCATAACAACATCAATTTTTCAATTAATCCATTGGGTGTTCCAGTTGATAATTTTGAAATGTTTACTAACCGTTTATATTTATTTTTACATGAAGTAATCGAAGGAGGATGTAATCACCCACTAAAATGATATATAAGGATAATGAGTTAACCCAATAACAAGCTTACCAATGAATATTTTTAAAATAAATTCTAGACATAGTTCATTAGATTTCATGATATTCTAAGTAAATTTTATGAGAAGTGAAATATTCGATATCTTGAGGTCTTTGATTCATAATCACCCATATCATTGGACATGTTTGACTCTATCAAATACATAGTTTTTCTGTTTCCTTCATTGATTTATCCAATCTAGAAGATTTATCATGTCATATTATAGAGTTTATTGATAATCCTTATTTTAAATTTTTATATGGATGTGGTGATGAAAATTTTAGAGGCGAGCATAGAGTTATTGAATCATATTCTACCATTTTGAGAAATATATTTTCATTTCCACATAACAAACTGATTGATGATGTTGGTGTAGGTACATTAAATAAATATTCTTCTTATTTAACCCAAAAAAATGTGGCACCAATATATTTAAAGTGTTTTCACCACTTCTGAAAATATGAAATTGGGAAATCCAATTTCCCTCTATATCAGAAACTCATTCTGAAAAATAATAAATTATTTATTCTAGATAATGAATTATCTTATAACATTATCATTGTGACTAAATATGAATTTAACATGATAAAATGATTTTTTGGAAGTCTATATGAGATGAATTATTTCAACATCATATAGGTTGTGTGAGGGGTTGGATGTAAACCTTATATCGTTAATTTGATTTAATATCCCATGTATCACAAGAACATTGATACACCTACTATTTTAGTCTTCATTAATGATAAAGAGTGAAAATGTGTGGGAGTATCCATACCTGAAACATCTATAGAATTGTAATTATACTCAGGGGTAAATTAATGTGAATGGAGTGTCATTAATAGAAATTAATGGAGGTAACTAACATGATAAAATTATTCTAGTGGAAATACTTCTTTTGTATATAACTTAATGGTTTCAAAATCATTCATGATATAAATTCTGAAACCAAAGCATCCATACATGATCTTTATCCTCATAAGAGTAGCACGTTTACATGCATTAAGAAATATTATGGACTATCCTACCAAAAGAAATGAAACCAAATCTGAGATATTGATTTATCTCATGATCTATCCCATGTGGTTCGTAGTGATTATTTGGATGATTTGTGGTATTCTGTTCAAAATTTACAATGTCCTAAAATATATAATGTCAATATAAATTTTTATCATATAAATTAATCCAATTATGTTATATTAAAACCCATATCTAATGTAGGAATGAATAAATAATTCATTAACACCATTTCTTACATAAATATGTAATATTAATTAAGAAAACATAATTTTTTTCTCAGTCATTCAAAAGAAGGAGCACTATAAATATTAATGGAAAAGAGTGGTTCCTTAACATACTCTTCAGAAGGGGAAAAGATGAGGCCCATGTTATTATGATACTTAATTAATGAGTAGATCCTATCAACCATCATGTGTGTTTTTTCAATTCCATCTCAAAAAAATCTCAATAGTGGATATTTATTTTTATGCAAGAATGTGTTTTGAATTATAAAGAGGTAATTTTCACGTATTCCAATTCATTTTTATTTATAAAACCATTGGAATTTTTTATATTTTAAATCCCCATTATTAATCTATTTATTATTGAGTTTCACCCTATACTTACTGCCTCTAAGAGTTAAGAGATCATTAGGTTTCGATGGAGCATGAATTTCCACCCTAAAAGGGTTTCCATGGAATTTATTTCTACAATGACATCCATTAATGTGATCCTCAACAACATTAATTTCATTATCCATAAGATGTAATGATGGGTTACCCCACTCCCCAAGGATTTTTATGAAATTAAATTTTAAAACATTATTTTTTTCGGATTCCACTATAATGATGTTTCTAGGGTTCATGGGAAATTTTTTGACAACCACTAATCGCAAGGCTTCTATAATTGACTTTTAATTGTAGGGGTGAATTTTTAGGTTTAGTAAAAAGGTCGATAAAAAAGGATTGGTGTATAACTAGTACATGGGGAAGGCAAATCATGGAACACAAATGGAAGAAATATTATCCTCAATTTCAACAATGAACCTATCCATCATGCTAACCTAACTATCATTTTCAGTGTAACTACTCCAGGGGAATATTTCTCCATAAATTGTTCATTTAACTGGGATACAATTTACAATGAATGATGATACATCATGTTTTATTCTTTTTGATGATGTCACTAGTTGTTTTCTCATTATTATAGATAGAATTGATAGCATACACTATAATCCATTAGTGAAATATTTAATAAGAGATAATTTATATCTCCCATCAAAAGAATATTCTCATGATATATGAGTTGTTGGAATATATATTCAATGTTAAAAGGGTGTGATAGTGAGTGGAAAATGATATGTATATGAGATATTTGGATTTTATGAACTAATGTATGTGATTAATGTAATTTTTAGGTACATAAAGGTGATATATGTCATTGTCATATTAGTTCAAGGATACTGTTGGGTACCTAAGTGATTTCATTGGATGGCCTTCAAGTTGTCCCACAACATTTTTGGTTCAGAAATCACATTAAAAGAATATTATGGGTTAAAAAATATAGTCCATGGTATGAAATAGTTGTAGAGTTCACAATACATTTACTAATCTAGAATTTGAGGATCATTTTTTAAAGGACCTAACTATTATTAGAGGACCTTCTTAAAATTAGGTTTTATGATAAAATTTCTTTCATCATACCTTGGATTTCATATTGATCCATTTGTAGGTTGTATCTTCTTTTGAGAAAACCTTGATCAGGGGGTGAGTAGATAACCTCTTGATCTTCCTCAGGAGAATGGGACACATCAGTATTATCAACCCATAATTTTCCACTAGGGGTGTGTTAATTTATTTGTATTTTGTGTGATATCATGTAAGATGTAAATAGATACCTATTATTTGGTAGATTTAAAAGATGACACTAGTATAAAGGGATATTATTCCACAAGACTAGAAATTCGAGATCAAATATTCTTTATATGATGCTATTTTTCTAAATTATATGGGAAGGTGTAACATTAAATTCATGGGAATCCATTTTTATATTCAATTCCACTACATGATATACATCCTTAATAGTTACAGTTTCAAGAATGGATTCTTTGATATGAAACATTGTGTCATATTGAGTCTTTATACCTATTTAGGTGTTATCATCAGTCAACACAACATTTCAGGTATGGGGAAATACCTAAAATTTACTACATTGTTAATTGGAAAAATCCAACCACTCAGTTAGGTTTCTTTCCAGGATCTCATATTCCAGTTTGTTTCTTCCCTCCATCACGTGGACACCTAGTAGAGGGGGACCACATTCTAGATGATTTTATTTTTTGCAGCATTATCAGCATGGAAAAATACAATATGTGATAGAATGTATTTTTCCAAATAAATCTTCATACTTGTAGAGGAAATGAACTCCCATGCACTATCACTGGATGTAGGTCCCAATGGGAAATCATGGCCTTAAATTATCTGATCATAGATTCATATATGGAGGGGATAGTGGAAGTGATTTCATTCCCAATAGACACATCGTTATACATTTCTATTCTATAGGATTCTTTATCAAGTCCCTTTTCTGTGGAGTGATCAAAAAAATTACCCATATTAAATTTAGAATACATGTTCATAAAGTAGTTTTATCTTGAATAGAATTTGGACTTATGTTCATAATTAATTCCAATTTTTATGCTCCCATATATTGTAGTCTGAAAGACTTCATCCTCCATTTTGGTTCCTATATCAACTAACACAAGAACCCTATCATAGATTACAGACCATGGATTATCATATTGAAGATCAATCCTAATTGGATTTCAAATCTAGGATTCAATGTTACAAATGATTTGTGCACATATTGATCTACTTTTATAACTCAAATAATTATTTTTTTCATATATATTTATTATTATAAAACGATTTTACATACATTTAGAGTTATAAAATAGTCAATTTTTGGATTAAAATGATTTAAACTATGATATGAAAACCTCTAAAGAGGTAATACCCCTTATGATTAGGGATACTATGATATTTTTAGACAATCATATAAAAGATAAATAATTATGAAAGAAAAAATATATTTCTTAATGAATCAATCATTAAAAAGATAAATTTAATGGTCTGTTAGAGTACTTGTCACATAAATTCTACATTTAAATGGTTCTAAAAAAATATTCATTTTTATGTTTTCTAAAAAATTCAAAAATCATTGAGTTATAGTTAAAGGTTCATTGGAAATATTTGCAGAGTAATTAGATCATTTTAAATAAACATAAAAAGTGTTAAATTTTTTAAAAACAAGAATCCATAAGGGTTTGCTGCTGTTTATGTTCTTCAATGCTAAAAATTAACAAATCCTCAAAGAATCCTTTAAATTCAAATCTTCATGTGAGTCAAATTATTGTTTTTTATCTTCCAATTTTATTTTTATTCAATTTTAAAGAAAATTTAACTGCATATTTTTTTTATGGATATAGTATATTGAATTTATATATTAAGTGATAAATGATAATAATTTATTCACTAAAAAAAGGGGACACCATTAATTTTTTTATGTATATGGAATAGAAATTATGCACCTCCTATGATTATTTGAAATTTTTAACATACAATTCATTAACTATAGAGTATAAATTCAGAAAATATGGATTCACATTATTTTTTTTTTCAAAAAAAATTAGATTTGAAATTATAACCAATAATTGAATAACATTCCATTAAAAACTTAAACTGATGTTATTATTAAATTTAGAATAAAATTCATCAGATAATTTTTTTATCAATAAATTCATTACAATAATAAATTGTGAAAAAAAGAGGGATGTCTCAATGGTAAAATAAGGGAGGTTTTTATCAAAATAAAATTAATAAATAATATAAATTAGTGGAGTCATTGTTCAATTTTTACAAAATATTTTCTCCTTAATTTGAAGATAGTTTCTTATTGTAAATTTTTATCTTCAATGTTTTAATTTCTTTTATAAAAATACATATTATCATAATTTTATAGGTGTAAAAATATAATAGTTACTAAAAATATTTTTATTATTTTTATTTTGAATTATATTCGATTCATGTTTCTGAATTTTATTTCAAATAAAATAAACTTAAACAATAAACCATTACCCTACTTGAGTACCAGTTGTTTCACTAAATTTTTATGTATTAATTCGATGAAACCCATTTGAATGATAATAAATTTATAACAATTATATTTTGAGGAAAATATTATTTTTGAACATTCTTGTATCCTTGTAATGATTATTTTCAACTATGAAAGATAAAGTTCTTATTGAATATAATTTTTTTACAGATTCTTCAATAATGAATATTATCATTTAGAAAATTATTAGGTACCAAGTTTGGGGGAGGAGCCTATTTTTTAACTATATTTCCTTAAATAATCTTAAAAATACCACTAAATCATTAAAAATATATTTGTAATTCATAATTGTTAATTTTAATTTGGTAAAAATGTATCTTTATACTGGTGATTTTTTTATAACCCTAAATTATTAAACAGTACTAACGAACCATTGATTCAATTTAATAACATATTTTTATATTAGACATGAAAATAAATTCCTTTCTATAAATAATGTGGGAACTATTTTTAAATATTAACCAATATTTAATTCTTTTTGGGGTTAAAATAATAAAATTTATATTCAAATTGTCTAATAATGAGCTCCTAATATTTGGTAATCTTTTTTTATATCATTGAAACTATTGAATGGTTTAATTATGATAACCTCATAATTATTATACTATATAGTCCAAAATCTATGCCTTTTTATGTTTATCTTATGAAATATGATTTCATTCTCAATAATGGAAAAAGTGAAATTGGAACGAATAATATATTTTAATGTAATTTCACATATTCTCATTTCAAAATTTTGAATTTCAATTTTCTTAACAAAAAAGTAAATCATATTTTTGGAATACATTTATTTTTTGGTATTGAATTCATTAATTTTCACACTACTTAGTTAATGGGGGAAATATATTTGAATGTCACCTTTTTATTGGAATTTTAGTTATTCTATTTTTAATAAAAATTCACTTTCACTAAATATATATTATCATTTTTTTGAGAAAAAGTATCACCTTCACTGTGTGAGAATTGGTTTTGGGATTATTTTAATATGTTTTGTTTGATATTATCTTTAGTTAATATAAATGAATTGCTATCCAAAATTTTCATTAATAGATTAATAATTTTATTTGTAACATTTTTTTATGAAACTATTAAAAATTGTATATATTAACTAATTTATGATTTATTATGAGATATAAACTAAATTAAATCATTATTAACGAAAGTTCATTTTATTTTCGTAAAAATAAATTAGTTTCTTATTAAATTTAAAGAGATAAATGCTTTGAATTTTATTTGATGGGTTTTTATATATTGAATCATATGTTTCATTTTACTTGGATTATATCCTTAACATAATTATTGTCATTTATTTTTGTAAATTATTATTTTATTATACTATTATGTTGATCAGCTAATTTTTAATCCAAATTTAAAATATTGAATTTAAAAATTTTACAATGTGAAATAATTATTCCTAGAATGTGATTTTTAAAATTATTTAAATATCCAAAATCCCCCAAAAAGTAGTTTCAATGATCTATTTGAAGGGATAAATAGGATTCTCATCAAAGAGTTTAGATATTGTGATTTTTATTGTGGTTATTGGATCGAATGTAACCATTATTATTAATGTGGGTGACTAACGTTTAAGTATAGGTCAATGGTTGAAATTGTGATCTGTAATGGAAAGGGTGATTATGATGGAATTTCTTGAAGATTGATTTTGAGGTAGAGTAAAAAATAGAAGTAGAAGGAGAACAATTAGATGGCTATGTAATGTGGGATTCACAAAAAACCAAGAAATTAATTTTTACCAAGCAGAATTATATAAAAACATCATGTTAGTTTTGAAAATATAAATTATGGGAAATTTTTTTTATTTACTTAGCGGAAACTATCATAAAATAGACGTGAAGAAAAATTCATTTGTTTTAATCTATATATCACATCTGGGTTTTTATTTTTTCCTTTGTTCTTTTTTGGGTCTGGTTCTTAGCCACTTTTGACAAGAACCATGTGTGATGGGTATGGTATTACAGAGTATTCATTCCTCTAATCCATGGACTATATTTTCACTTTGGGTTTCTATATAATTTTTAGAGAAATGTGAAATTTTTTGGGTTTTCCAGACTAGGTGCCCGATTTGAGAACGGTTAGTAGTAATCATGCGCCAACCCACGAAAACCATGTGGTGGGAGATCATAACTACCATATATCCATACACATTGGCCTTGGTAATTGTGAGAAACTTTTTTCTTGGATATAATTTCTTGCACTATTACCGCACAATTTACCAAACCATGCTGACTAATGCTACAAGACATATAGGGAATAAAAAATTTTAGGTGTATTTCTGAATCCTATTATTTTGAACCCTAAAACCCCCTATTTTCCTCCTCCACTAGCGTCATACAACCTAAAAACTGCTTTCCCCTTCCATGTCTCATTTTGATCTCCTCTCATTTCTGTTTTTGGACCAGATTCTTCAAGAAACCCTATAGTATTCCTTTATCCTCTGGTTTTCTAGTCTTAATCATTTGTTTTTTCACTTTTATTCAGGTTTTCCCTTCTCCAGCGGGTTAGGTGACTATTTTTGGGTTTTAATATTTTTTTCTGTTTGAATTCCATGGATAAGGATTCATCTTGCTTCTTTGCGGTTAATATGAGGTGTAGGTGTGATTTTACACCATTATCCTTAACGTTCTTCAAGTGAGGTTAGTGGTTTCATTACCCTTATATATTAAATGAATTCATATGATTGTTTTAGAATAATAATGTGTTCATTAGTTTTATTTTTAGATGAAAATGGTATTTTTGAAGGGTTTGGATATATATATGATTTTAATATTGTTGTTTCATGTGAAATTGGGAAATTTTTGATGTTTGGAATTGTCGACTACATTTATAATGATTAATAAATTGTGTATTTTTTAACTTATGTTATTTATGGAATGTGAATCACAGTTGGAAGGGTATCTGGGATTATTTTTTAGGTGTGAAATGTGTATACAAGAACAATGATTTGTGTGTATGTTTATATGTAAAATGAATCATTTGGGGCACATTATCCTCATTATGTATTTTGAGTACAAATTATGGAATGTTGGAGGGATGAAAATAATGTTTTTGAAATAGTATTAAAGCATGATGGTATTTACCAAGGGGCTAGGACCATTTTCTTAGTTGATCTTTTTTGTGTTATTTTATATTGATTATAAAATGGGAAATTGGAAATTTTTTATGTGATTTCCAAGTCCTTTAAATAAGGGCTTTTCATTGGTGTGTGTAAATTGGTAAATGGTTTTTTTATGAAAATTGAAATTTTCTTGAATATGTGCATTTTTTGTGAAATAATTGTATTTGTGGATTGTGAAATTCAACTCAAGGATAAGGGAAACCCCATATATCTAGGTGGGAAGAATAGATTTATTTCTCTAGTGTTTTTGAACTATCTTGCCCCAGTTTCACATAGAAGTACATACTCTTATAACACAAACTAAACTATTGTGACGAATGATCACCACCTGAATTTTGGATGAATATAATATCTAGTGGATCGTGTGTGAGGATGTTGAATGTTGTTGTTAGTATACCACCTTTCACTGAGGTAAAAGAATCTTGGGTCCCCCTCTAGATGGATAAACCATATGGGATTTACCGATTGTGTAAACTATTCTTAATGTGGTGTAATATGTTGGCATATATAGGACCACTTGAGTGTGTGTGTGTTGCTTATAAATTTTATGACAACCCTGCTTTTATTACACAATTAAAGATAATTTATTATATAAAATTCACTTGATACAACATAGAAGATTGAGAGGTCCAGTGTCTTTGGGATTAGGATCATTATATAACAACTTAAAACATGAAATAGAACATATTTATTGAAAACATCTTTTACTTGACCAATACATTCTCTCGTACTTAGAATTGCATGTGATAACCTTAAGAATGCATAAGAAATGGTTGAGCTATAAAGCCCAGTATTGGAATAATCATGGAATAACATGATGAATAAAATACATTTTAGACAATAGAAATATTAATAGAGCACAAGTGAATAATAATCATAAAGGTATGATAAATCATGACAATCATAACATGGAAATGTTGCATCAACACTTAACATGGAATTATCATGATCCAAGACTCATTACACATGGAGCATGAGTAAATCCTCATTGCACATGAAGCATGAGTAAAACCTTGTTTCACTTGAATTATCATGAGTGAACACCTATTTCACATGTCGTATCATGATACTATACTTTACCCAATGCATTGGAGAGCTATAAGGGCACACCCTTCTTAAATATTTCATTTCATGCATAAGTGTGCCACAAGGATCATATAACATTGATTCAAAAAACATCTTCATTTATTCCATGATAAGGAATGTGGAATTCATACAGAAAAATTTATAACCAATAATTGAATGTGAATAAATTTTAATACCCTTGATAATGAAATGGGGATGGTATTCAATACACAATTACATTGGCTTGGAAAAGCGGTGCAATTTCGGCAGCGTAACAGTGTGACATAAGAATTCATAAAAATGGTTGATGAGGGAAAAATGGGTGTCTAATCCAATTTAAATGAAATGGACAGTAAGGGGGTAATATAGATACATGTCCCAATAATTTTAATGGAATTTATAATCATGATACAAAACAATTGATTGAATGTAAATGAGGAGAGGGAAATTTCTTTCTGAATTTCTGCATAGTAACGGGTGTACATGGGATGCATTTAATGAGAGGTAAAGGGGTCTCCCATCATTAAAACATAAAGAGGGATGTATGGTGGAGGGATGAAACCATACCCCAACATTTATAATTGAAATTAAAAGGGAATAACAACATTATGAAAAATGGAAAAAATGGGAATGGAAGAAAAAACCCTTTTTTGGAAGTGTGCTTCCAAAGGCATGAGAGAGGCTTGGGAGAGGCTTCATGGGAGCTTGGGGACCCATGGTAGGATTCTATAGAGAGTAGGAAATAGGTTGGATGAACTAAAAATGCATTGAGTGAGGAGGAAGTGGGAGCTTGGGTGGGATTATATAGGAAAGGTGAGAGAATTCTTTATTATTTATGTTTGGAACACATCACATTAAACTAATCCAAACCACAAACCAGCCATTGGTTTTTGGCTACAGATGTTTACAAAGGAAAGTGGAAAGAATAATTTATAAGTCCAAAATCCAAACATCTTAAAATCACGGGGTTGTTTATGTGGAGGTGAGTCACACTCTCAAGGAAAACAATTTAAAAAGACAAGATGTTTAATAAGTTTTGAAGGGTACATTAATGCATTTTAAAATTAGTCAAACATACCCAAAATCAAATTATTTTAATGGTAAAACATATATTTTCTGAAAATAAAGCTTATCGTATTTTATTACAACACTATTTGGTCATTATGATGTCATAAAACACATTATATATTTAAACGGTATTTAATTTTAACCCCAAAATTTTATTGTCCTTGAAAATTATTAAAAAATCACCGTTTGATAATTTACGTTTCCTAATTCCATAAATAATATTTATTTTATCAAAATAATTTTCTAAATATTTCAATTTTCACTTTTAAAATAAAAACCGACGTTTATCGAAAATTCATGGGTTTTGACAAAAATGGATTTCAAACTATAATAAAAATTACAATTTCATTCATAAAATTATATGATCATTTATATTAAATAAAAATTTATTTAATATTAATAATAATATTTTATTAAAATATTAATTAATTAAAACACAATTAATTCATAAAAGTAGATTTCTTAGTTTAACATTAACTGAAATTATTATTTGAGCATTAAAAACTATTTACAAGGTAACAATAATTAAATGAATGTATATTCATTATTATATACATATTTGATGCACATAACCATAGTTCTACGTTCTTGTTACATAACCCCTTATAACACCCTAATAAGTCTGTAGAGTAAGGTGTGTGATGGTGAAAGACTCTTGGGGTGGCTCAGATAACATTGCTCGGGTGGTAATCTTTATCAACTTCCATTTCTCTTGTAGGTAGTCCCGCTCGAGCATAATATATTAATGTTTGGCTTGGTTTTCATCATGATAAAAGCCCAATGATTCCACCTCCTTTCCGACCTCTGACAAATGGGCTTCATATGGGGAACATCTGCTGGATGAGGCCATCGCTTCCATTGTCTGGGTAAATTAGATTTGTTAAAACCCTATATTTATATTAATCATGTGATCACTATTCGATGGTTATATTAGCAATGGTCACAATTCTAAACTTAAAACCAATGATTTTAAAATTTTATATAAACATTTTACATATAGAATCATTTAATTAGATAAATATGGATTTCCATTAATGAATGTTTGGGTCATAACAATCTTCCCCCCTTAAAAAATTTTTCCCTCGAAATTTTCTTTTCCCATAATAAAATAGATGTGGGTAACTCTACTTAATCATTTTCTCTGATTCCCACATATCTTCTTCAAACTTTTGGTTTAACCACAACACCTTGATGAGGGTAATTGTCTTATTTCATAGAACTTTTTCTCTACGATATATGATCTTCACTGGTTTCTCCTCATAAGAAATATCATACTCTAACTGTACCACCTTTGAAGAGTGTACATGTGAAGGGTCCGATATGTACTTCATTAAGTGGGATACATGAAATACATCTTGTACTTTGGCCATGGTAGGTGGATGTTCTAGTCAATAGGCCACAACCCTGACATGATCAAGAATCTCAATGGGGCCGATGTACCTTGTACATAACTTCCCTTTCATTCCAAACCTCATGAACTTCTTCCATAGAGATATGTGTAGAAATACCATGTATCTATATTTAAACTCATGGTCTCATCGACAGTTATCTTCCAAATTCTTCTGTCGACCATGGGCTACATTGATATGATGTTGAATGGTTTTCACCTTCTCTGCAATTTCTCTGACCACTTCAGGTCCATGCAGCATATGCTCACTGACCTCATCCCAACACACTGGTGCTCAACACCTTTTCCCATAAAGGGCTTCATATGGTTCCATATGGATGCTCAAGTGGAAACTGTTATTATGAGAGAACTCAACAAGAAAAAGATATTGATCCCATCTTCCTTTAACATACATTGATCATGCTCTCAACATTTCCTCAAGTGTTTGGATAGTCTGTTCTGATTGGCCATCAGTTTGGGGTTGACAGACCGTACTGAAGTTCAGTTCAGTATTCAATGCATGTTGAAGACTCTTCCAAAACATAGAGGTGAATCTTTTATCTTGATCAGACACAATAGATAGTGGTACTCCATGCGGCCTTTCCACTTCCCTGATATATATCCATGCCAGTTGATCAAATGAGAAATCTTCCTTAATAGTAATGAAATGTAAAGCCTTTGTAGGACGACCCACAACAACCTAGATCGCATTATTGCATTTAGATATCTTCGGAAGTCCGGTGAAAAAGCTCTTGGTGATGTTCTCCCATTTTCCATTCTATTATGGGAAATGGTTACATCATCCCCTTAGACTTCTACCTTTATAACGTCACTTGTTGACACACCAAGAAATTTGATGTATATTCACTGATATCCTTCTCCATTTTATCCCACCAATAATGTTCTCGGAGATCAAGATACATCATTGTGTTTCCTGGGTGAATAGGGAAATTTGAACTATGTGCATCATCCAAAAGTTTCTTCTTCATCTCCAGACTTGATGGAACACATAGTCTTTTCCAAAATCTCACAATTTCTTATTAATTAACATTAAACTCAGAGGTTTTACCTTTTCTGATAGATTCTAATTTTTCTTGAATTCCCACATCATCCTTTTGAGCATCCTTTAACCTTTCTAGAAGTTACAGTTCAATAATCATTTGTGAAAGGATTGATGATGTTACCTTATTTATGATTTTCATATCCATATTTATCAAATCTAAGAATATTGGATCCTTTTCATTTCTCATCAATGATAGAATCGTTGTGTCTGTTCTATTTAGGTCATCCCCCACCTTGTTCGCTTTCCCAGGGTGGTAATGGATTGAGTAGTCATAGTATTTGATCAGCTCTAACCATCTTCGTTGGCTCATGATAAACTATTTTTTTGTGAATATATACTTGAGGCTTTTGTGGTCTGTATATAATTCACACTTCTTCCCCAAGAGATAATGCCGCTAAATTTTCAAAGCGAAGATCACTACAGCCAACTCGAGGACATGTGTTGGATAGTTCTGTTCGTGAACATTCAATTTCCTTGAAGCATTGGCAATAATTTTTAATTTTTCATCAACACACATCCCATGCCCTTCTTCGAAGCATCACATAATACCACAAAATGTTCTCCACTTGTAGGTAAAGTGAGCATGTGTCCAGTGATAAGCCTCCTTTTCAACTCCATAAAGGTTTATTCACTTTCATCACTCCAAGAAAACATTAATCCCTTTCGAGTTAGCCTATTATGAGGGTTTGACAATCGTGAAAAATTTCTCACAAATCATTGATAATATCTAGCTATCCCCAAGAAGCTATGGTCATCCGTTACATATGTTGGCATCAACCACCCTTCAATTGCATCTGTTTTGGAGGGATCCACAGATATCTCATTGATTGTGATGATATGGACCAAGAATGAGACCCCCTTCAACTAGAACACACACATTCTGTACTTCTCATAGATCTTCTCCTTTCGCATGGTCTCTTGTACAGATCTCAGATGCTCCTCATGATCCACCTAGGTTTTGGAGTATATCAGAATATCATCTATAAATACTACCAAATTTTTTTCGAGGTAATCTCTAAACACTCTATTCATCAAGTCCATGACAATTGATGGAGCATTAGTGAGTTTTAAAGGCATTACTATGAATTCATAGTTATCTTATCTTGTACGAAAAGCAGTCTTGGGGATATCTTCCCTCTTCACCCTTAATTGATAATATCCCGACCACAAATCCACAATGGAGAAGTATTGTGGTCCACGCAACTGATCGAAAAAGTCATCTATTCATGGGAGTGGATACTTTTTCTTTATAGTTATTTTTTAAATCTCACGATAATCAATGAAAATATGTATTTACCCATCTTTCTTCTTGACGAAGAGGACTGGTGCACCCCATGGTGAATCACTTGGGCGTATAAACCATTTATCCAGATTCTCCAATAGTTGTTTCTTCATCTCTTCAAGGTCCACAACAACCATTATATATGGAGTCTTGGATATTGTTAGTACCCCTAGGATAAGTTCAATTGAGAATTCAACATCTCTTCTAGGAGGAATACCAGGCAATTCCTAGGGAAATACTTCAACAAATTCCCTCACAATAGGAATGCCTTTAAGGATCGTTTCTTCATTGGACTCAATCATCTGATCCAGATACGCATACTCATTGGACAGTAATATCCACACTTGAGATGATGGATCTAAAGAAGATTCATCTTACTACTTTCATTTTTAATGAATAGAGGGTTGATTCTCCATATGGAGACTTATTTCTCTCTCATGGAAATTTATGTTGGCTCTATATAAGGAAAGCCAATCCATGACAATAAATGCATCAAATTCCACCAGAGGGAGTATGACGAGGCACACCAAGAAGTTTAATCCACATATTATGATAAGGGATGAGTTATATTCTTGTGATTCCATGATTTCCCCATTTCACGTAATCACCGACATCTTTACTTCCAGGATTTATGGTGGTTATGAGATTTTTCTACTAAAAGTTTAAGATATAAACGAATGCATAGAACCTAAATCAAAAAGTATGATCACTATTCTTGAATAAATTACTAGATTCCCTATAACCACATGGTTTTCGGGGTTCACTTAATCAGTAGTGATGGAAAGAGCTTGTCCATGCGGCCTTAGAGGATATTGGTTGCCTCCAAAATTCTTTGTCTTAGGGCTCTGATTTGCAAGATTCCCTGGTTCATTGCAGTTGTAGCAATGAACAACGCATTTAGGTTCAAATAGAGAGTTCCTCTCCTCTGTTACCATCGTGGGTTTTTTTTCATCAGTTAACAACTAGGTTCCCTTCTCTTCCACACCTAAATCATTTCCTCATCCCCTTCAGGCAATTTTTTGGGTGCATCTTTTTTCACCTTTGGCAAGTGGGGTGATGGATCTTCTTTGCACTATTAGATTTATCAATTAGACCAGAAGAATTGAATTCCACCTTATACTTCTTATCCCTATGATACCCATGAGATTCTCTAATCTATAGTTTGAAATTGAGGTAAAATCAGAAAATTTCCTCATAGCTATCGAAGTCACAGATTTCTAGTGCTTTCCGCAGGCTAGGTTTTAGCCCTCCAAATAAGTGGTCAACCTTGCATTCGGGGGTAACAAAAAAGTCTAGATAATATTGTGAAAACCTTATAAAGTTTTCCTCATATGATCCAATATATTATTCGTATTTTTTCATGAGTTTAAGGAAGTATTTTTTCATCTTTAATCGGAGAGTGCATAGAAAATATTTATCAAAAAACAACATCCAGAAATCCTTCCATTCCAATGCCTTGATCTCCTCCTCAGGCTTTGTATTTTTGATCAACATCCACCATTGATCAGATTCACCCTATATATGATATGTAGCTAGAAGAACCTTCTCTTGTTCAAAACATTTAAGGATGGAGAATATCTTTTCAATTGAGTTTATCTGTTGGTCATCTATTGAGAAATTAGATGATCCATAAAAGTAGGAGTCCATTGTCTCATGATACTCTCTTTAGAAAATTGTTCTTTCTTGGGGGGGGGGGGGGTTGAAAGTTCCTCATGACACATGTTTCTATTAAAATATTGAGTTAGATGAGGGAGAAGTGTGAAAAAGTTCGCGAATCCCACTCCCATTGGATTGGGCATCTGATTAGTACAGTCATCACATTGATCTTCACATCGATTGTTAGCTCGAGTCCTTATATTACCGGCCATTGGAAGGAATAAAAGGAATGTTAGGGGTAACACATAAAGGGTAATACATGGAAAAATATGATGACTTATAAATAACTCTAATTTCCTTAACATATGAATCTATTGGCTTCAGTCTATGTTATGCATGATCTACTTTCTAACATATATTCTTTGGGAATTTTTTGTCCCTTAATAATGGTTCATACTAAGCTTGTGAATTTACCAAATCATATCCCCCATGAGTGTCATAACCAAGAGTGCAGTAAGTCCCATTTTCGTGCACCAATTCCCATTTGAGTCTAGCTCAAAGCAGTGTTTTTGGGTTTTACCCCAAGGATATATCTATGCTAGAGCCGCCTCTACCTGCTCGTATCCAGATAGGGATTTATTTGTTTGATAAACCTCGTACTCAATACTCACCAAAATGTATAGATGTTTTTATTATTATTAGTATAGTATCTAAGGATTCAGTAGTTTTTTTTAATCCTAATCCCAAAAATAACTAAACCTATCCTCTGATACCAACTATGACAACCCTACTTTTATTACACAATTAAACATAATTTATAACATAAACATCACTTGATACAACATAGAAGATCTAGAGTTCTAGTGTCTTGGGGGATTAGGATCGTTACATAAAAACATAAAACATTATATAAAACATATTTATTGAAAACATCATTTACATGACCACTCCATTCACTCATAATTAGCATTGCATGGGATAACGTGAGGACATGCATAAGAAAAGGGTGAGCTATAAATCCCAGTAAGGGAATAATCAGGTAATAACATGATAAATACAATAAATATTAGACAATAGGAATATCAATAGTGAATAAGAGAATCATAAACATAAATGTATGATAAATCATGATAATCATAACATGGAAATGTGGTAACAACACTTAACATGGAATTTTCTTGAGCCAAGGCTCATTTCACATGGAGAATGAGTAAATCCTCATTGCACATGAAGAATGAGTAAAACCTCATTACACTTGAATTAGAATGATTAAACACCCATTTCACATGAAATATCATGATTCTATAGTTTACCCAATGCATTGGAGTGATATAAGGGTGCACCCTTCTTAATCATTTTATTTCATGCATAAGTGTGCCACATGGATCATATAAGATGGATTCATAAAATATCATAATTTATTCCACAATATGGAATGTGGAATTAATCCATGAAACATTATAATAAATATGTAAATGTGCATAAAGGTTAATACCCTTGATAGAGAAATGGGTATGGTATTCACTACAAAATGACATTGGCTTGGAAAATCAGTGGAATTTCGGCAGCGTTACGGTGTGACGTAAGAATTCATAAAAATGGTTGATGAGGGAGAAATGGGTGTCTCATCATATTTGAATAAAATAGACAGTAAGGGGATCATATTGATACATTTCCCAACAATTTTAATGGAATATATATTCATGATTCAAAATAATTTCTTTAATGTAAATGAGGAAATAGAAATTCATTTCGGAATTTCAGCATAGTAATGGGTGTACATGGGAGGAATTTAATGAGAGAGAAAGGGGAATCCCATCATTAAAACACAAATAGAGAAGTATGGGGGTGGTTCGGAACCATACACAAACATTTATAATTGAAATTAAATGGGCATAACAACGTTATGTAAATTGGAAAAAATTGAGAAAGGAAGAAATAACCCTTAATTGGAAGTGTGCTTCCAAAGGCATGAGAGAGGCTTGGGAGAGGATTATTTGGAGCTCGGGGAACCTTTGGAGGATTATAGAGATAGTAGGGAAGAGTTCAGATGAACTCCAAAGTCTATGAGTGAGGAGAAAGTGGGAGCATGGGTGTGATTATATTGGAAAGGTGAGGGAATTCTTTATTTTTTAGGTTTGGGACACCTCACATTAAATTAATCCGAACCACAAATCAGCCCATGGTTTATGACTATGGGGATTGGAAAAGGGAAGTGTAAAACAATATTTTATAAGGCCAAATTTTTATCTTCTTAAAATAATGGGTTGCTTATGTCGAGGTGAGTCACACTCCCAAGAAAACAATTTAAAAAGAAAAGACGTTTAATAAGTCTGGAAGGGTCCATTATTGCATTGTAAAATAAGTCAAAAAAACCCAAAATCAAATTATTTTAATGGTATAACATATATTGGACGAACATAAACCTTATAGTATTTTACTACTTCACTATATGGTCATTATGATTTCATAAAACACATTATATATTTAAACGGTATTTAATATTTACCCAGAAATTTTACTGTCTCAGAAAATTATGAAAAATTCACCGTTGGATAATTTTGATGTCCTGATTCCAGAAATAATATTTATTTCATCAAAATAATTTTCTAAATATGTTAATTTTCAATTTAAAAATAAAAGCCGACATTTATTCAAAATTCAGTGGTTTTGAAAAAAAATGGTTTTCAAACCATAATAAACATTAAAATTGCATTCATAAAATTATACAATCATTTATATTTAATAAAAACTATTTTAATAAAAATAATAATATTTTATTAAAATTTTATTTAATTAATAAATCCATTAATTCATCAAACTATATTTCGTCGTTGAACTTTAATAAAAAATACTATTTTATAATTAATAACTATTTACAAGGTAACAATAATAAAATGAATGTATATTCATTATTATATAAAAAAATAATGTACATAACTATAGTGCTATGTTCCTGTTACATAAAACCTTATAACAACCACATATTACCGAAGAGTATGGTGTGCGATGGTGACAGACTCATGGGGTGGCTCAGATAACACTGATCGAATAATAATCTCTATCAACTTCAATTTATCTCGTAGGCGGTTCCAATCGAGCTTAACATATTCAAGATCAGTTTGGGATTGATCAATATAGAAGCCCAATGACTCCACATCCTTTCTGAGAACGGAAAAATGGGCTTCATTGGGGGAACGTCTACTAGATGAGGCCATCGCTTCCTTTGTCTGAGTAAATTGGATTTGTTAAAGCCCTATATTTATACTATTCATGTGATCACTGTTCAACGATTATATTAGACAGGGTCTGAATTCATAAGATAAAACCCAAGAAGTTGACATTTAATATAGAAATTTTACATAAAGAGGAATTTAATTAGATCTAGAGGGATTTTTATTAATGAATGTTTGGTTCGTTACAAATTCCCTCAATAGTTATAATGTAGTGATAGTAAAAATGTATTCCTTAAATTTTTTCATTTAAAATTTTCCCCTGTAAATGTTTTCTAACTGTGTTTTAAAATCATGAATTTGAATAATAATTTTAGATTATCACTTAGATGTTATGGAATGAAATATTTTAATTGGGTGGAATCCAATAGGGTATTGGATCACACCTGATAGACAACTGTGGTTGTTTTTAGACTTTGTTTCTTATGTATTTCAGGTTGAGAAATCATGCATATAGGTAATTTTCGATGTTTTTAGTGTCTTTATCATGATTTTTGGTATTGGTGGCTTGGGGATGGGGCTCCTCATGTCACACACAAGATTTTTTTGTAGTTTATATTTTTACCTTTTCTAGTTTCATTTGGGTTGTTGGTTCAAGTTGTAAGATTTCAAAATTACTTATGGTTTAATGGCTTGTTTGGTTCTGTATCATTCGATCTTTAAATTCCTTTTAGTTGTTTTTTATTGTTCATTTAGTGTTTCAGGTAAATCATTGCCACGTTTTTTTCGTACCCATGCACTTCTGTCAGCCTATAGGGTTCAGGAATGCCCTTCTGGATATGCCAAGGACTAGGTCGGTTTAGATGGAGATCCTGATTGGTTCATGAAAAAATGGTATCACATAGTGGTTACACACATTTGAGACATGTTACTAAGGAAAGAGTTAAGGTATTCCAAAGCTATGGTTATCAAAAATCATGTTAAATTTACAAGTAAGGCTATGAGATAGCATAACACATGGAGGGACTTGAGTCACCAGGGAATGTTGGGTTTTATCTACTTCAGTTGGATTTTCTTGTTCGTTAATGTTTGGGATTACGAAAAGAGAGTTTGTTCAATGGAAATAGTGATTTTGTAGGGCATGGAAAGCCATGTGGAGTAGAGTATATTTACCTAGAACACACTATGTGATGTTGGAGTGATTGGTGTATGGATTCTAAGAATATATCCAAGTCACCCACAACCACTAATTTTCTTCTCGTATGGTCTGGTGTCTCACATGGTTTTGGGAAACCCATTTTAAAATATATATTTTTGGAAATATTGAAAAAATATATTTTAAAAAATAAAGGCATTTTATTAGAGGGGTTTTAGTTTATCGATATTGGATTTTCATAATTTAAAATTATGGTTTATTTAAATCAATAGTTCGAAAGGAATAGAAAATATTAAAATATTTTTTGGGAAAATTAGTTTAAAGAAGTATTTATGAGATATTGGAATGTATTTTGAATAGGATGAAGTTTTTTGACATTTTAAAGCTATATTTCTAAATGGTATTTACTTGAATGGTTGATGCTTTTCCCAAATCGGTATTATAAAATTTCAAAAGAGTTTTAATTTTTTGGGTTTCTGTTTAAATAATAGTAGGTGCGGGTTGATTTTTTTAGGATATTAAAAGTAATATGGTTTCATCATTTTGTATATTCATGGGGGACCACATGAATGGGAGATTTGTGGAAGGTGAATGGGTTCTTAGTTTGATACAAAAAACATCATGTGGGACGCTCCACGAGATACCATTTGTGGATGTGCAACCCACCAACCCTGTTTTATTTTCAATTGTTCGTTTAAAATAAGGGGTAATTTTTGAAAACATTTTATGGGGTGGAGTTTTTTCTTTTATACTTTTGAGAATGTTGATGTTGGGTGATTTTAGTTTATGAACCCACACTTATTTTTTGAATGATGTTTTAGGATTATATTTTGTTAGTTTTTTGTGATTATGTGTTGGTTTGTGGTTGCTTTTTTGAGGAGATTTAGAAAGAATTTATAGTGGTTATCCCTGTGCATTAGCAGTTTTCTCATGCTATGTTGGGCCAATTAACCAATTTGTTTGGACTTGTATATTTCCTTCCCTCCTAGTGTAAGCACCCACAAAGAGCTGATACTCTGTTGAAACACAACCATTTGTGATTAAATATTGTCATAACCTCTTATTGAATAATTTAAGGGCTCTCTCCTCAATATTTAGAGGATGATACTTATTCCCCAATGTCTTGGTAAAGAGAGTCTTCTCAAATTGGGATTGAAAATTTGATAAGAATTTATGTAATTTATGGTTTCATTGAGTTTTCTGAGCCATCTGGTATGAATCTTGACACCATTTTGTCTGATGATCCTACTTGTAAAAGGTGTGGAGAATTCCAATGGGAAATTATGAGGCAGTATGTAGTTGATGAAGTTGGATGATATCATAAAGTGAATTTGTGTGTTCAATTATTTTCATCTAAAAAGGGATTTATTATGGACCACCAGTGTGGAAGGTTTGGACATAAGAGGCCACTATGGAAATTTGAAGCAATCATGTACCATTGGGAAATAGTTTAATGTATGTCTCCTTATGATGTTTCTTTTAGTCACATCGGTCATGTTCGGTGATGATTTGCGATGTCGTATTCTCGCTCCGCTACAAGGCTGAAGGTTGTGTGATATTTTGACCTCCTATATTTCACAATAGTGTGTTTTCCATTAGGAAATTAAGAATTCCTCTATTTTAAAGCTACAAACCTTCTCTGTTTAATTCCTCTGTATGTTTTTCATTTGAAGTAACAAGGGGTGAGGCACATGAACCATCTACCCCTGTGTTTTGGTGAAAGTACCACGTTGGATTAATTGATATCAGGGTGTTCCATGTCTATTGTTGTTTTCTAGTTCATGGTTAGGTTAATTATGTTACAAGAAGAGGATGTTCTATCTTGGGTTATTAGAACCTCATTCATAGGAAAGAGATGCTTTAGTGAATACAGCTCCTACCATAGGTCCTAGAGAAAAGTTTTCATATAGTCCAGATCTAACGGAATGGAAGGAATCCCAATCCAATCTCTAACATTGGTGTTTTTAAGTGGAGTAATTTCAAGTCATATTCTACATCTTCTTCATTCCATGATGTCACATGTGGTGAAAGGGGACTTGGGGACTCTATTCCTCTATGATGTTATCTGAAAATATGTGATACTAACTCACTATTTATTGAAAGACGAGTTCTTTTCTTTATCCAAAACCTTATTTCTGAAATCTTTGTGGGTGTGGGAACCTCATTTTCACACCTACCATGGTTATGGGGAGTAGTAATGTTTTGTTTTCCTAAAATAATAGTGGTTATATAGCATTAGGTGGGAGTTTCTCTTTTTCTGTCCTTGTGTGGCCTATCTATGTAAATCGATAGCAGTTGGGTTGTAGTTACCTAATTATGTGAATTGTTGGTATGTTGTGTATTGTGGTTTTCTTTGTCTATTAATTAAAAACATCCATCCCCTAACCTTGTGGATTGATGTTTTGGGTTATCATGGGATGGGTTTTGAGTAAGTTTAATCATGATAGTATTTTTGGTGGGGAGACCCAATGTGGGTCTTGCTAAAATATCTAGGGAAAAAATTTATTTTAGCCTATTTTTTATTGTGCGGAGTCTGTTCAGGCCTCCCCATGTTAGTGTATTAGTTCATTATCAGGAAATAGGTGGTTTATTATGGTGGGGAGTATGGTTGGTCCTCCCCATGGTAATAATTTGATTCCATTATAAAGGATGTATTGGTGGTAGGTAGTCTCATTCAGAGCTATCTAATACCAAGCACCCTCCTTGTGTAAATGTTGTGGTTGAGGTGTCCCCAATGGTTTTTTTGAATTATTGTTTTGAGATTATCCTCTAGATGTGATTTGATCTTTTTGGTTTGATTCAGACAAGTATATTGGACCCCGTCTAGTTGTGTATGAGGTGTTTTGGTTTGATAAGTGTGGTGGTGAATTATGGAATGATAATTTCCTTTAGTCAATCATATCGTGTTGTTTTCAGTGGGGGTGACACATAGATGGAATCTATTTTTGTCCTCTCATGTCCAACTTTTATGTCTCTTTCTCGATGGTAGTGTTTTGGTCTTCCTCTGCCTCAATGCTCATTGTGAGTCACTATGAACTATGAAGGTGTATCAGTTTTGTTCTGGGTCAAGACTTTTTGTGTCTTTCTGGGGACGAAATGCATTATAGTGGGGATAATTTTGACACAGTGGTTCTTTTGTTTTCCCTTGTTTTAGTTCAGGTCATGTTCTCGGCCACTTTTCTCCAGAAACGGGTGTGACACTTTTGAGATTTTAGATTTTTCATTCCAATTATCATTTATATTAAATCCCCCTTTGGGGTTTCTTTTGATTTTTTTGGAAAAGTGTATGTTTTGGATTTTCTAGGATGAGCACACAGTTTACAAATGATTGGTAGTAAATGTGCGCCGGCCCTGGAAACCGTGCGGTTGGAGATAGTCGCTACCACATAGTCATGAACTCCTACAAAGGTAACCATGTTACACCATCTTCTGAGATACAATTTCTCTAACAATAACCACATGTGTTCGCAATCCATGAGGACTAACCATGCACGACATCCATGCCATTAAAAATTTGAGGGTTCTTTCTCTCTCCTATCTATTTTAACCCCGAAATCCCCCTATTTTACACATCCCATGGACGTATAGACCTTAGTCACCCCCTTAACCTTCCATGGATCCTACTAATATTCATTCTATTCAAGGATTTGGCTTGAATTCTTCATGATAACCTATGGAAGCCCTCTTTATCTTGTTTTCATTGCATAATTTAAGGTTTCATCCCATTTATTTAAGGATTCTCTTATCCAGTGGGTTAGGTGTGTCCTTTAAGGAAATAATGTTCAATTTTTAGGATCGATCTCCTTGGATATGGATTTTTATTTATTCTTCGTTGTGTGAATATGGTGTAGGTGTGATTTTTCACCTTTTTCCAGAAGGTTCTATAGGTGAGGTTGGTGGTTCTATGCCCTAGCATCATTAAATGAATTTAATATGCTTGTTTGAATTTATGAATGTGTTATTTGGTTTGATTTTTTATCAGATTCATTTTTCTATTGGTATAGATATTCAATTGATTTTAAAATGATTATTTCATGTGAAATTGGGATAATTATGAATTGAGGCCTTATGGTGTGAATTTTGATTATTTTATAAATTGAGTATTTGTGTATATAAGTTTTATTGGGAATATGAATCATTGATTGATAGTTTTTTGGATTGTTTGGTATGAGTGAAATGGTTTTTCAAGGGATTTGAGGTGTTTGTATGTTTAAATTAATATTCCAAATGGAAAATAATCATTTGGGGAACATTTTTCTTGTTATGCATTTTGAGTATAAATTGTGAAATGTTAGAGTGACAAAAGCTAGTTTTTTCTAATCTTGAAACACAACAGGCTGAGATAGATTATTCATTTCTCAATTAACACTAATGGATTGGTCAATTATCATGAAACATGACTTGATGATTCAATATATAATTTCCTAGTGAAACAAATTCTTAGCATAGGGAATATATCATGGTTTAGACCACTATGAGTTATTTAAAAACACAAGACTAATCAATAAATAACCATTAATATGCTCAAAATGAAATTATATATAATTTTTGAATCCCAATACTAGATATTATAAATATAGAATTTTGGAGTTCAATAATTAACCTGATTAAAACTCAATAATTTTAATAAAATTCAAATAAAAATTTAAAAAAATTCATATTTGAGGGAATAAGGGCAGAAGAGGGGCTTGAGGGTATACTCATTATTTTGGATAATTATTCACATACCATCTCATTCACTCAAAAATAAAATAAAATAATAGTGAATATAAACTTCTCATGTTCCATTGATTGTTCAATAAATTCAGGTTAACCTTCAATAAATACAAATCTACCTATAAATAAAAATACACAAAATTTTCATGAAAATGCTTATATAATAGTAGAAATACATAGTGGAGTGTTTCAAATATTGACTCAATTAAGAGTATAATGTCAACATTCAAAATGAAATACCTCCAAAACACAAATACCATATAGGTCTTATCATCCCATGTATATTAGGATATATTGTACAACTTAAATACCTTTATGAACATGGTATGAGCATAAATAAGATCTGTTAGAATTTATTTCAATGTTTCATATCAATATCCACCTATTCAACAAAAAATATATATCAACTGAATGTCCTCTCCATCACACACCTCATGGGAATTGTGTATGAGCATCTAATTAGAATATAATTACATTTATTAACAACATATTTTCTTATCATCAATATTTAAAATGATTAAGATAACTTTATCATCTTACAAAGGCCCCTAATATCAACTTATTGAGAAATGATTGTTTTTCTCATGGGAAAGTTGATATTCAATTTTAAGGAATAATGAGAATAATTTAATTTTTTAAAAAATGAAAAAAACAATACGTGGTAAAAAATGATGATTGGACATGTTATTGTAATTTTTGGGTCACTTTGATGAGGAAGAGGAATTAATTTTGTGGATTATAAAAGTTATCAACAACAAAAAAATACCTATAAAACCTATATGGTATTTTATTATATTAAAGAGTATGATAAATGTCATTAGTATAAATGAGAATGTTTTTAATGATTATAATATTTTAGAATAGAATCAATTCATTGTTCAGACCTCAAATATTGTATTCAGTGTTTTTCCACATAGGAAAAATGTGAGGGAAAAGTATTTTAATTATATTATTCTATTAATATTAGACATATTGGATACCTTAGACAATATAATACCAAAATAAATCCATCTAGTAATCATTCATGTTAACAGTAACATAATACACTTCAATCTCACTTTAAATATTAAATTTCAAATGGGAGATCTGAAAATCCATTTAAAATATCAGATGAACATAAACGAGGTCAAGAAGAAAATGTTTCAGTTTTCTATAAAATAATCAAATCTAATATATGATTTATTGTAAGTGATATTTAAGGTTTAAATATTTTTTTTTCAAGTATAGGATTCCCATAAAACCTAGCTATAGTCCATATGTTTATGGTTAAAGGATACTCAATACTAATATAAAATATTATTTTAAAGGATGATGTTATCAAACCATTTGATTCTAGAATAATATAAAGTATCTTAAATTGAAACTATATCATCCATAAATTGAATTACCTTATATATGTTGTGTCACTATTTTAAAAAATTAATATTATTAAAAAATCCATACTCGAGTAGTGGAAATGTGGAGAGTTTATTGTTAACTATTTGAAGCCCAATAATTACCCCATTAAATAACACCTCCAAAGTCATTCATTTATGAAATTAATGATTGATTATATGAAAATGAATATGTATTCATTATTTATATATATTATTATTGAAAACACATTTCCAAATCTGATGATGATTAATATAAAATCATATTCATTTGCCCCATTAGAAAATTTCCCTTCCGATATAGTCTATTTGTATTTTATGATTCTCCAACCACAATTATAAGATTAATGGATGAAAAAATTGGAAATAATTTTTTTAAATGGTTTTCATAGGTGATTAATCTATCAATGGGATTAAAAGTAAGATATATTAGTAGAAATTGGAATTACTATTACAAAAGTCTCAAGAGAACAACATGGTTTTTATTAAGGATGAAATTTTGATTAATTTCCACCATGTGGATTTTTCATTGCCACACACTCTCATAAATAGAAATAGATGTTGATAAAACTATGAATATTGTAATTCAATAGATAAATAATATATAAATATTCAGGGTTATTAGACGTTTTATATGTAATAAATGTTTCTTATGCACATTAATTAAATGTATTTAAGAGATCATAAGTATAAAAAACCAAATTTTTCCTAAATATATATTACATATATGTAGATGAATATTCGTTACAAATAAAATATCATAGGAAACCAAGAATCATAATGGATTAGTGTCTTTAGAATCATAATAATACAATAGTTTTATAAAAGGTATACATCATATCCTGCTTATTCCTTTGTAACAAGAACCATTTTTATCCTTTAAAATATAATTGAATTCATTATATCCTAGTTAATAGAAACAAAATAATTGAGATCATATTCAAAGTATGGGTAAATAATAGATATATGAATAAATTCATAATCATAAGTGTATATGAATAGAATCTTAAAATATGAAAATCATTCAATTCACATACAATATCATAATGCTGATCCATATAATAAATCCAAAAATACTGAAAAGTCCTATATCATAAAAGTATAGGATTAGAATAAAAAATGAAATTATTACAAACACATAGGTAGAGAAAATCATTTCTTTATAAGTCAATTAGGTTTTCCAGGACTATAACTAGGGAATGTGTTCGTTCCATAATCAATAATTGTAGTATAGAATCAATCCCATGATAATTAATATAGAAAAATTCTTTTACTCAACCAGTTTCACACCATGTTCTTGTCCAATATATCTCATGAGATATCATATTGACTGATATATATATCCCACCATTTACATAATGAAAACTATACATATGTGTACCATATAAATATAAAATTATCACCATATCACAACCATTAAAAATAAATAGGGTTCATAATCATTTCATCAATGCACTATCAATGTAAAAGAAATTGGTTAATAAATATCAAAACAATATAAATGAAAAATAACCATACAAGTAGTCATGATAATTTACATGAATTATATCCCAAGAAAACATAAGTAATTTCAAATAATTTTATCCTGGATGAAATTATTTTTTGAAATGCCACATGAAATAATTGTTGAGAAAAAAATTCCTTTTATTAAGATGATTTTATATATTATAAAAAATGATGAAAGAAATCATTTTCTTAGAAAATAAACAATCATTTATATTATCCTTCATGTTTATATGTCTTCAGAAATATGTGGAAATCATCTCTTGTAATATAAAATTAAAAAAATATTGTAGTTTTATCTTTTAAACAAAATTCATAATGAACCAAATTTAGAACAAAAAAATCTATGAAATTCTTTTTCATAGAGTCAAATATGATTAAACATTTCCATAAATATTAAAAAAATTACGAATATTAGGGATAATTACCAATGATTAAAAATAATTTTTAACTATATGTTTTTTAAAAAATATCCCTTATAAATATCATATGATTAATGTGATAATATATCTAGTCAGTTATGTTTAGTCACTAAAAATCCACGTAAAAATAACAGCGATGCATCTGAATATAATCAAATGTAATCCCACAAATAATCATAAAAATAAATAATTAATGAAGTAGATTTTTAACACAAAAAATATAAATTGGATAATGAAATAAATTACCACTTTTAATCATTCCAATTGTATTACCCATAAATGTTATAATTATTAGATGAAACATTTAATAAATAGGTGGTGAATAAGGAATATAACTCAAAAAAGATAACATGAAATGTGAAACCGTCACCTCTTGGTTCCATTTAGATTAGTATAATTTATCATCATGAATAAAAGGTTAATAGATTTTCCTAATTCATTATAGAAACATATTAATATTGTTAATACCATATATTATTGTCTTATAACATCTTAACACCCATTCATTAATAATATTTTATGAATTTCTTTGTTTCATGTGCATTAGTTTCATGATTTTCATAGTTCGTTCAATTGAGTATAATTATGTATTTTTCATTAAAATATAAATAAAACTTTAGATGTTAAAGGAACTTGATATTAATTCACATACATATGTTTAAATTTTCTATATATGATTTCTCCTTCATTGGGAGTATTCAATTGATAAAATGTTAATGATAAATTGTTAGTTTAATTTTGAAGATTTTTCCATGCTCTTGAAACTAGTTTTGTATTATATAATATTATGTCTACATATATGTTAAATTATATTAAATAAGTTATAATATACATACAATATTATTATTTATATATAATAATATAATTTCAAACATACATGAAGGAGGTAATGTAAAACTAACAAAATAATTATTCACAAAGGTGATTAATTGGCATAATTTGGAAAATAGTTTTGTTTTATTGAGTAAGTATAGGTAATATAAATAATGGGTATAATATATTATAAGAGAAACAATTAATTATAACATATAAATTATTTTTTATTTTTCATTTTGTGATGTATTATTTAGATGTAATGAAAGTATAACACGTAATGAAATTAAGGGAGGTGTTTTGAGAAAATTACATCTTTAATATCACCTCATTAATGGATCCCATAAAGAACATAGAATTGGGTATTAGGTGATATCAGCATCACATGGGAATGGGGAAATTTGGTAGGAGAGTTTTTGGTATATATATTAGGATATTAAATGATTTTTTTGGAGAAATGTTCAGTTTATGGGTGGTATTTATTATTAATGAGGGATATTTTAATTGATTTAATAATGATTATTTTATAATTAATGCTGACCCCATTGTGGAGGAATTAATATCCATAAAATTGGATGATGATTAATGTTTCAATGAATTTTTAGGTTCTATAAATACATAAACCATACCTTAAATGTATTAATTTTTAGTTATGTTATGAATTTTCCGTTTATCTTTCACCCTTTTTCAATGTTTTACCTATACTGCGTTAAATAAAATTTAATGACGAACAATTTTTAATGGATAAAAATTAAAATGTAATAAATTCATAATTTATGACTTCTAAATTTTAATATTTGATTCATTTTCCCATGTTAATTCAAAATTATATTAGAAAATTATATTTAAACTGAATCCAAAAGATATATGAGTGAAAATGTGGTTTTCATGTGAAAATGTTCAATTTATTTAAATGTGATTTATATCAAAATTCTATATGAAATTGATTAAAAATTTATTATTTATTGTATAATTTATCTTATTATACCTTATAACCAATTTAATGTATAATTTATATATATTAATCATTATATTATTATTTCAAAATTAAATTAAATTTTGTTAAATATAAATTCTTAAATTTGGAATGTTTATTCTTATAACAAGTCCACCATTATAATGAAACCAAATTACCTTTTAGAAAAAATATATCATCATAAACATAAAATTGGATTTGTTTTTATAATGATCCTATCAAATATATTTGATAAATTTAATAATATATATAATATATAACATAAAAATTTCATTAATATCATTTAATGATAGTTATTTTTTTTAATTTATTATGATAAAAATCCATTATTGTTATGAAAATAGTTTCCATTTCAAAAATAATTCCTTATTGTTCAATATATGTTTTTTTTTGTTTTTTTAATAAGAATCCATTGAGTTATTTTTATAATGATTTGTAAACTATATTTTCATAATTTTTCTAATCTCATTCATTCCCACCATTACAATGACTAGGTTATAACTATCACAATTAAATATTTGGACTTCATTTAATCTTGGTATTTTTTTCAAAGTGGTATATTGAACAGATTTTTTTTAAAGACATAGCATAATGTCCTGGGGTGTAACATTATTTCCCCTTTAAAATAAATTTCTCCCATTAAATTGACCACTGGGATAAAAATATACAATGATATATATACCTCAACACCTCATTGGGATCCCTCTTTGCTTTCACAAATTATAGTTTTACCCAAAATACTTTAACCCTGTGAATTGAATTTTTTTAATGAAATGTATCTCTGTTGTCCATAATCTCCATAAATTTATCTACATATGAATGATCTTTTTCCATTGGTACGACATCTGAGGTTATAATATGAAAAGGGTCCTCTGTGAACATAGAAATGATATATACATGGAACACATCCTAAAAATTAGATATATTTGGTGTAAGATCAAATCAATAAGATATCATACCGATACGATGAAAAATATAAAAAAAAATTGTTTACTTGTAATTATGAAATTCCTCTTTAAAATAAAAATAGATGTTTGAAACATTCCTTTTTGGGAAACCAACATCAGAAAGGGGGTCAATAAAACATATTATATAAATTAGGGAATGCAAATGGTGAAATTCAACACATAACTAGGATTCAATTTAGGGAAATAGTACTATAAATTGAAAACATGGACATAGAAGAGAATTTTGACAATCAATTTCTAATTGATAATGATATAGAACATAGCCTTTATAATGTTATTGTCCACAAAACCATAGACCAAATAGTTCTGAAGATGTTCATTAATATCATCATATATGAAGATAATATGATAAAATTTTATTTCAATATCATGTGTGAAGGTATACTAAATTAATTTAATATCATAAGTACAATCAAGCATGTTGTTTGTACCCTGAGGAATTTATGAATTATTTATCAGTATAAGGAATGATGTTGAAATTTTAATTCCTACAGAACTAGTGTATCATAATATCCATATATGTATTAAGAGTCATTCAACTAATATCTGGTTAACATCATAATTAAACAGTTTTAATATATTATCATATATACCTAAATACTTGTCACAATGTAAGACATGCTTCTTTATGATCCAACACTCAGGTTGGTTTAAAAAAAGGCGGAACAAACATTCTTGATCCTCTAGGGTTGGAAACAAGTTTTGGGAATCAAATATTTCTCAATGGGAATTATTTAGCCGGAAAATACTATGATAAAATCCACAAAGTTGATCACAAAACCTGTACAAATAAAGGCTTCCCCTTAATAAATATAAAACTATATCAATGTAAAGAAGAAACTAAAAATACAAAAACTATTGAAAATAACAAAAACACAACTGACATGATCTCAATGTGAACTATTGGTCAAAGCTATCCACATAACCCACCAGCTCCAAAGTCATAACTGAACTAGAAACATGACCCTGTAAAATAGATTGGGTCTACTGACGTGGATTGTCACATGTACAATGTGATAATAAACATCTTATATGTAATTCACTATAGAGACCAACCATTTTATATCCTAAAATTGACTATAAAAATAATTTTAAATACAGTTATAAAATAAGGTTGTATCATTTAAATGAACCATAAATATAATTCCACAAATTCCATTTTATAAATAAAAGAAATATATATCCTTTTAATATGGTTATACATTCCAAAAATTATTTCAAAAAAACACAAATAGAAATAAATACAAGAGGATGATTTTTTTGAAATTATTATAAAAAAATAGGAAGGAATAAACTTGCAGGTAAAAAAACCAACATGAAGATAATGAAAAATATAACACATTGATAGTAAATCATTGTAAATAACTAATAATATATATAAAAAATCCAAGTACATAATTTAGTTAAACTCAACTACTAATTTATGGAGAAAATCCATATTAAATAACCTATAATATGATCTAAACTAGCCAATCTATTGGGACGTCCCACGTGACCACTCCAAAAATCCAGGTGAACCGACCCATCTGATAATGGTTGATAAGAAAAATTTATTATAACTTATAGATGATGATCAAGAATCCCATTATAATAAAACATGATGTATAGGGAGTTCCCCACATGTGTGGCTCAAATGGAAACCTACAGCCACCATGCTTTCTTATCCAAAACAATGACACCACCTATGTGAGGACCCATTGCATAGAGGATACACCAGTGTGGTTCCCATCTCACATCATGTCATACACAATTTACAACTAGTCCATCAGGTATTTCATCCATAAACCATTTTAAAAAACATATTAAACCACCAATAAGTAGATTACAATTTCAATTTGAAATCTAATTCATGAACATTTATAAAAACAATGTGAAAAAGATATGATCAAAATGTAGAAAATAGACCTTTATTAAATTTATTTATCAAATTGAATATAAAAACGAGAAATGGTCCAATACATCATAAATACATTTGACGACATGTTTTAGATTTATTTTGTAAACAAAGGAATCAGTTATAATGAACCAATGGTTTATTAAGAACCATCTTGAGAAAATGAGTAAGAATATAATGGAATAGGGGATGAGTACATCAAAATCCTTATTTAGGAGTGATAAATTATATAAAAGAGGGAATAATCATTATTTATCCTTTCATATTATCAGACTATGAATATATTAATGTTCCCATATCTAATGGATCCATAAAATAACTTACAATATACACAAACATCCATTTTAAAATATGGATTAACCATTCAAATGTTTTACACATGACCATCATTCCATAAAGAGAAACATAAAAGACACTCGACATTTAATTAACATTGGAAATCAAACAACCTAAACATATCTAATGACAAACACTATCCAAATATCCTAATTTCATTGGTAATAACCTATTTGATTTTTTTTCAAACAAGTTAATAGAATATATATATATATATATATATATAATTCTATATCTGAAAACACTTTGAAATACAAACATAAACTAGATTTATAACATAAATCAAACACAATAATTTATAACAACACATAGCCATGTAGAGAAACATGATTATAAATAATTTAAAATCACACTATTAGAAAATAGACTGTGCCAAAAATTAATTTCATGGAAACACCTACCTCAATGACTAGAGAATGTGATGAAACTCTTAGAGGAAGAAGTAAAAGGGTTTATATAGTTTCCTAACACACTAAAATAAAAATCACACAAGATAAACAACATCCCTAAAACTTAATTATCTGAATAAATGATCCCACCAAGGAATAACTAAGAAACTAGGAGGGGGAGAATGGAATAGAATTAGAATGGCCTAAAACCTAAAAAAACATACCTGGGATTCGAATGTGAATCACAAAAGAGGAATTTGATACAACAGAGTGTATATTCGGAGAACCTTAAAGATCCCAAAAATGACCCTTATAAGAGGAAATCCTAAATGGTGTTAAAAAATAATAGGGGAATGAATGTGATTTATGGTTTTAATAAATCTGGCAAAGACGCATAGTTTAGCCACATGTTTATAAAAATTTGTGTGCCATCCATGAACACAATAACAATAGAAGTGTATCCCCCAATAATTTGGTAATTTTTTTTGGGAATTTGGTAATCGACTATCTAATTAGGATCTATCAAATTTCAAAGCCTCCTAGTACACTTTCAGTACAGTTTCTCCTAATTGTGCACAGGTCATGCACCTTGTCCCTGACTCCAAAATACATTCAAAAAGATTCTCTTAGTACATAAATGGTCTAGACCCAACCGTTCCATAGATATGAATATAAATACATATAAGATGAAATTTAAATATAAAGGAATTAATCCTCCATGTAACTAAAATTTGACCCACAAATAGTGAACAAGATAAAAACTAACATAATGCCTCATGAACTGAAAAAATCAAGTTGAAAACGCAACCCAAAACTCATCAAATGGTCCATCATAATGGAAAGGACAAAATAAAAAAATGTTTGGGTGTGATGATTATCCCAACAAAATATTTATCCACTCATAATGTCATATAGCCAATGAGAAAACAAGCTCAATCTCATAATTGAACAACTCTAAATAGAACCACAAACCATGGTGTGACCTTTAACTCAATAAATCAAAATTAATCAAAAATACGGAAAAAATAATGAGTATATATCATGGGAAATGAAGATATGATTCTCTCTACCATAAGAACCTAACTAGAATAATAGACACAATAACTCTGAAAACCAAACTAAAACCCCCAAATCAAGGGTGTCCCAAATAAAATATCCAAAATGTTATGCCAAACCCATCCTACGATCCATCAATTCAATGGGATTATAGATTCTTCGAGGAGATAATATCAAAATAATAGAACCAAACCACAATATTGAAACATTTTTAGAGAAACATATATATTTCCAAACTAAATGAACTTCTTAGAAATTAGACCATGAAACATCTAAATGTAGATAGAAAATTACAACAATAATGGGAATTTTATAAATGAATAATACCATAATAAAGAAAATTAAAAAACAATCAAAACACAATAGGGTAAATTTGAATACTTACACTTGAATATTGGAAATAGAAATTGAACCATGGTTCCGCAAAACCCTGCAGATTCTAGACATAATGAAGAGATTCAACCTATTTCTTGTGATTGGAGCACTAATGTATTCAATCATATACTACCACACAGTCATGAGCTAACATCCTCCGGCTGAGATGTACTCTTATAGAAAATGAATAAAACCACGCTCACAACACCATGATAAAAAACGAAACGTCACAAAATAAAAACAAAATCCTCATACATACAACACAATTTAAATTATAGTTTGAAACCCACTTGACCTCAAGGACACATTTCAAATAGTAGATCCCACATTTCAATCCAATCCACAATCCAGGTCACATCATAAAATACAAAATAAAACCCCAAAATCATTTGACAATTAAAATTATCATTTAAAAACAATATATTTTTCATTTAAAAATGAAACCACACTAGCCAACATAAAACAATTACCAAACTCACATAGAATATCATGGATAGTGAAATTTTGATGAAGAAAAACCCAACAACATTGTTAGAGGGTATTTCCCCAAGAAAGAACCATCAATTGGGAGGACTATGAACATTGCAATCAGAATCCATATTAGAAAATACTACATGTGATATGATAAGATAACACCAGATCCACTCCATTTTCATTCCCACAATCATGCATCCAAATATAAAATAAGAAGACTAAAAAATCATAAAACCCTTGGAAACAAGATTGTTTGTTTGAGAAATAGTTCTTGAGTCACTTCCCAGACCTACCTCCCAAGTCTCAAAAGTAATAATTTTAATACTTCATGATCCCCCAAATAAAAGGGGGAATCTATGATGCATTTTTTCATGAACTAGTTTATTCTTCCATCTAACCCAACACTCAACCCTGTCTAAGACATGACACATGAGTTGTTCCTGATCCTCCTAGGATGGATTGTATCATCACACATCAATTATATCACAATGGGATTGATTTCTCCTGAAATATACAAGGCTCAAATACAAAAATCAAAGCACCAATCCGGAACCAATAAAGGTTGAGCATTAATCAATAGCAAACCAGTTTCAGATGAAACTATAACTAATGATATAGAATTAATAAGAGAAAAAAATAAACCAAAACACAATTGAAATGATCATCATAATTTTATTGGTCATATACATTCAAAATACCCATATTCTATAATGCCATAATAGAACAAGAAACATGAACCAACAAAATAGCTCGGGTCGACTAACACTGTATGGAAAAAGGAATGTGTGAGTATAAAAATTTCTGTAGGAAATCACCATAGATTCCCTAAATTTTCCTTGGATAAATATTCCATATTCAATAGTTTTAAATACATTTAGAAAATAGGTTTTTGTCATTTTAAAGAAATAGAGAAAACATTACATCAATTCCCCTTATAATAAACACAGAACATTCAATTTAAATTGATTTTACATTAAAAAACACTATTATAAACCAAATATAAAAAATTATTTTTTCAAATAGTTTTCAAGAATATATATATATGTAAATTTTTAAAATTATAAAATAACTTTGTAAACCTATTTTCTAAAAAATGGCCCACATTAAATGACCACTAAAATTTATACAAACACATCATAAAAAATATACACACATAAATAAATTATTTAAAAATATACTAGAATAAAAATGTATGTCACAAAAATAAAATGGATTGAAACACCAACCTCAATGATTTCATGATACAATCAAACTCTCATAGGAGGATGAATAAGTCCTAAGAGTTGTTCCACACTCCCAAACATAAAAAAATGTCATGCTGAAAATCAACCCTAAATATTAGGTTTTTTCCAAAAGTGATCCCACTAAGGAAGAACCAACAAACTAAGAAGGGGAGAAAATTAGGAAAGGAAAATTGCCAAAACCAAAAGAAACTGACCATAGATTTGAAGGATAAGCAAAAAAATATGGAGATGTACCAGGGGGGATATTGGGAACCCATCATGATATAAAAATTATTCAAGGGGATAGAAATCCTTAAAGGGGTTAGAAAATATTTGGGGAAAACATGGAATTTAATATTTTATGAAATCATTGTAGGCCACAGTTTTTTCCAACGTGTTTTTAGAAACTCTTCTCTAGCCGTTTAAACCATAATAGTGAGAAGGGAAGCCCCATATAGTTTCACCTCATGGTTTCAGAAACCATGTTCCAATTAGGTGCTTTATCCCTATCAAATTTAATATTGTTCCCACGTGATTATTGCACTCTTTCTTCTAACCATGTTAAATTTGAGTGCCTTTTCTCGAACCCCAAAATAACGGTACAAAATTTTCCAATTAATTGTACATTTTTTCACAAACTACATTCATGTTGTGAAAATAAAATTGCATAAGATGAGATGTAATTGGAAAAGACCTCAGTATGAAAATGCAACATGGTTATCCATAAAACAGTGCTACCAAACCTTTTATATGCAAAAAAACTATCCCAAATCTTCTAAAAAATCATACCTCGAAACCAACCCAAACCTCAACAAAAAGATCCATCCTATGAAAATATATATAATAAATTAAAATTTGATGTTGGGGAGTGAAAATAATCAATTTTTTATTCAATACATTGATATCAAAAGCCTATTTCAATATTCAATTTAATCAATTTAATAAATTGTTACCCTTATGAAATCCAAAACACTTAAAAGATGGTCGCTAATTAACAAAAAACTATCATTAATCCCCCAAAGAACTATATGTATCTATTAATTTTATTACACAAAACATGTGAATATTATTATCAAACATTCTCTTCAAACATTTGAATATCTATATTTACCATAAAAAGTTATTGAAAACTAGTATGCTTTTAAAAATTTACTCTTTCCTCAAAACGTAAATCCCAAAAATCTATAAACACAATAAATTAGTTCATAGAGAACCAATATATAATATTAATAATTGTTTATAAATTAATTAATAATATAGCACTTATTTTATCACAATAAATCACCTCTTTATCTCTTTTTCCATTATAAGGCATATATTAAGGGTTATCTATCCCTTAATCATGTGTTCTCCAAAAATATCAACTCTATCACTTTTTAGGGTTAATAATATAATTCAAAAAATGATACCAAATCCTTGAGGTAAAATAAAATAGAAAAATCCATTGATATATCTTTATACGATAAATGTACTTCTCACACAATATCAATTAATTCTTATACATAAACACTCAATAATTCCACCACATAGTTGACGTTCTCTATATAATAGATATCTCCAGTGATTTCAATTTTTATTATACAAAATAGTTTTTAGATGTTGATAATCATTGTTAACACTTTGATTTTGAAGCATATTAGAATAATTCCAATTTTAATTACACATGAAACATTTCTATTGAGGGGGGGGGGATTCTATAAATCATTATCTGAATTTGATTCATTATCTATCTTCTCCCAATCACTTCAGCACATTTTTTCATGATGAACATGAAAATTATATTAAAATTATTGACTATTCCCTTAACATAATTTCTATCATTCATATTCCTACACATTGAGCAGAAATTTAAACGTGTCTTCTTTTTTCTAGGCTTTTTAGAATTTCGTTTAAATAAAAATTTTCATTTCTTATCTAAACCACGATATTGATGTGTATGTATGATATCAATTTAAACCTTAAGAGAACACCAAAAAAATTCTTCATATGTACTGATATTTATTATATAAAATTCCCTTCGAAGTGTGTATTTTAAACCAAAAAATTAACGATAATTTTTACTTTCTGGACTGATAATTAAATAACAGTCATACTATACAAGACTGGTAAAATTTTCCGCATATTTACCAATTCATTCTTTATATTTTTTCATATTCTAAATAAATTTATTCTTTATATTTTTATATTGAATGTGAGGGAATTAATTTTTTAGAAATGTCCCATTAATCTCATCACATTACATTGATTCAATTTATTCTTTTTCCTCATATTATTGATATGATTCCACCAATTATCATCATCACCTTATTCATGATAAATACATAAAATATAATTTTAATATCCTAATAATTAAAGAATAAAACATATTTTATCGATGATGTTTCCCCAATAGTTATCCATTATTTTATTAGAGTACCCATTGAAATATGTTTAACATTTCCTCATGAAGGACTCAAAAAAATGTTCTTCCCTTAGTTTCTCATTTTTAAGTCCATCATTACCCATAACATCTGTGAGTACATTAAGAATATTTTTAATTCCATATTCTATAACTTTTAGCTTATAATGAGGAAAATAATTTCATTTCCCAACACATTAAGCATTAAGACATTTCCTACATGCTCCATCCATTGAATGAAACCAACAATAATAGTGTCAGAAGCACTAATAATACTAGAAAACATAAATTATTAGGGGAAAATTCTTATAAAAATTCCATCCTTGGATTCATATGATTAACATAGGTTATTAATGATAGTTTCCAAAACCAATGGAATGTAACCAAGACATACACATAGGATTTTGATGTACTTTTTAACATCCTTGTTTTTGAAGGATAACTAAACCATTCTATCAAATCATCAATAATGACCCATTCATTTAATAAATAGATATGATACCAAAAGAGATGAATATTCATTTCATGACATATCAAAGTAGCAGTTGGATTGTTTGTGTTTAATATTAATGGAACAATGAGAAAAATTAAAAAGGCTGGTAAAACATTTACATTATATCCTTATTATTCCATCGTAACTGGAACCATTTTTTACATGTCAATTATAATTAAATTCCTTATAACGCAGGTAAAACAAAGTCAACTACTAAACTGGTTTCATAATTCATTATAGTAATATCTCTCTCATGGGATATAAAATAATTACATATTTCATTGGAAGTATATTTAGGTCCCACATGGCACAAAATTGACAACATAGATATGTGTTCCAAAAGAACACCAATCATTCATCATATCATATCTCATGAAAAGAAATAGGTGTAATAAACATTTAGTCAGAGTATAATGCATGAAATTGAAATGCATGTCATAAATAAATATCCATCAGAAACATAAACCAACCATAAAATAAATAATTTTAATTTCTATGTATAATATCCCTAATGGAATATAATTAACATCATATAATGTTATCTTATATGGAAAATAATTTCAATAGATCATAGGAAATTATTCTTAATGAAAATATTCCATATATTTTGAAAATAATTTTATTAAAATTCCATACTATAGTAAAAGATTAAATTTTCATTGACAATAACCTTTTAGTATTTTAATATAATCTTCATGTAACTATAGTATCATGATGATATGAAAATCTACTCATATAATTTAAGATAAAGAAACATTCCTTGCATATTTTTTGTCAAAAAATTCATAATGATCAATTTTCAGAAAAATAAAAAAATAATCATTTAAATTGATTTTGTTAAAGTAAAACCAAACTCATAATGACTTTAAAAATAATAAGATTAAATTATGATTATTCTTTGGAAAAAAATTCGAAACATTGGCATTAATGAAAAATATTATTTTAATGTATGTTTTTTAAATATAATTTTAAAGGAAAATACATCATAAATATCATATCATTAATGTGAAAATATAAATAATAAGATATGTTTCTTAAATGTAAACACAAATAGAAAAAATATTGATTAATCTTATTATATTCAATATTCATCCCATACATAATCATATCATGAGATAATCAATAAAGTAAAAGGTTATCCAAAATTATGGGAATATTGTTACGAATTCCCTTACAACTTTTAAATTTGTTGAATCACATTCCACTTAAAAAATATATTTTCAAATGATATTTTTAATAAACATAATATAATTATATTTATCATATTATATATCAATGATATGTATAAACACTTACTAGAATAAATAAGCGATTAATAAGGAATATATCTCAATGATGAAAAAGTATGATGAGAAACACATACCTCTCAATACCCTTTAGTTTTGCGTAATTTAGCATTTTTTATAATGATTTAAAAAATGTTTTTAATTCATTAAATAACCTTATTTATATTTACAATAACTTATATGATAATTTCATATCATCTTATAACACATTAATTAAAATTATTTTATGATTTATACTGTTTTGGGTGTGTTCATTTCCTAGTTTTCGTGGTCAGTTCATTTTGTATATAATGGACTATTTTCTTATAAAATGGAATTAAAAATGTAAAATTTAAATGAAATAGTATTTCAAAACATCAAAATGTTTAAATTTTTCCATATATTTTTTTCTTGAGTTGGGAAGATTCATTTCATAAAATTGTAATGGTAAATGTTTATCTTAATTTGGCGGTTTTTCTAACTACCAAGAACTAGTTTTTTTATTTAATATAATGTATATATATATGTTCCATAATATTAAATTGGTTATGATATACTTATTTTAATTTTATTTAACCATAATATTAGTATTATGACCATACATGAGGTGATAATGGAAAACTATCAAATTCCTTATTCCTAGAGGTGATTAACCATCATAATTTGGAAAGTAGTTTTTTTCATTGAATAAGTGGAGCATATAAAATGAATAGAAATAAAATATTCTATAGGAATAATAAATACACACTAAATAAAATATTCATGAATTATCATTCTTTTATGGATGAATGATTAGAGATTAATGTATATAAAAAAAAATTAAATTTAGGAATGGGTATATAGAAAATTACAACATCATTATCATATCCTAAAAAATAATCTAATAACCATGGAATTGGTTTTGGTTGAGACCCATAAAACGTTTAAATAGAGATAATGGTTGGGAAATTTTATTATTATATTTTACGAGTATCAAGGATTTTATGAGAAATGGGGTGGTGAGGGTAGACATTTATACTTGACGAGGGGAGGGTTTATGTGATTAAACAATGAAAATATATAATTAATGTCATCCAAATTATGATGGAGTAAAATTCAAAGAATATATATGATAATTAATTTTGAAACCCTAGTTTTGGGTAAATAAATTCCTTCAAAACACATTAAATATTTTAATATTTGTGTAGTTTAATCCAAAACATTTTAACAATAACAATTGTAAACATTTTTCCTATGCTACGGTAAATATTTTTATAAAACAGTAATATTTTTATATAAATAAACTAAAAATGATGTTAATAATAATTTTTTACATTATTTTTCTAAATATTTGATACATATAAATAATTTCAATTCAAAAATATTATAAAAATTATATTAAAAATTTTCCTTGGAGACGCATCGAAAAAGTGGTTTTTTAAAGTAAATATTTTCAAAAAATTGATTTATTTTTCTTACACAATTACAGTTTCTAATGGATAATAATGGCCTAACTTTAATTTATTTTTTTTAAAATTAATCTAATTATTTTTTAAAAACAATTTAATAAATAATTTAAATATATAAATATATTATATGAAATTTGTGTTTTTAATTATAATAATTTATTTTTCACAATTCCTCAAAAAAATCATACTTCTTTGAATAATACCAAAATTATATCTGAAGATATTTGTTAACTTAATACATAAAAATTTAATTTAAATTTTTCAATATAAATTTATAATAGTTTCAAAATTTATTTTTTAAACTGCTAATCCATTCAAGGGAGGCATATTTACCTTTTACAAGAATATATTTTTTAATGCTTAAAATGGATTTATTTTTATTTTGTTCAAAAAATAATATTGGACGAATTTTAAAACATTTTATTGAATTTATAAAACATTTGTTTCATTTTTATTATTCAATACTAATTCTAACTTTAAATTTTTATTATATAATGCAATTGTGGGTAAAAAATGGGTTTCTTGTAAAAATACATCTTTTTTGTTCAAATGGTTTTTTATTTTGAAATATAAATATTTTGAACCCAATGAATTCATTTTTTAAACTTGTTAAAAAATATATTATCAGAATTTAGTAAATCTCATTCATTTTCTCCTATCTAATGGAAAGGTGATAAGTATCACAACTAGATAGTTTGGAGTTCATTTATGCTCACTGGTTTCTATAGAGTAAGCTATAAAATATATTAAATTTATTCAAAAAATAAGAAATTGTTTAAAATATTTTGGGTGTTACAAAATGTACATTATTCTAACTGTTATAAAAAATATATACAATTGTTTTTAAGAGATTATTCATTAATCATTCGATGAGGTTATGGGAATACTAACAACTAGACCCATCATCACCACACGTGATTGGAATTTAAGCATCAAAATTACATGTTATGTTACTGAAATTAAAATATTGGTTATTTTGGGATAAAGAAATGTGAATATGATTCATGTGGATTATTATTCTTATATCATTACAGATCATCCCAAAAGGAATTATTCTACAAACGGGAAGTATTTTTAGTTGTTTTTTTGAAAAGTTTATATCATATTTTGTTGTTTTCAAATTTATAAACATCATTATCAACGATACCCTAAAATTAATTGTATGAAAATAAATATTCCTACCCACAAATAGATAGTTATAAATTTCTCTTAATTATATTTTTTTAATTATTTGATATAATTATGGAGATTAAAATATAGAGGATGATCATTTTTTATTCTCTATAGTTAAAAATAATTATAAAAAGAATGAATAGATCATCTTATTTATTATAAAATCCTCATCTTTTCATCATGATAGACCAGATAGTTTATATTTTTTTTAATTTATTATAATCTAGGTTCATTAATGACAATCTCACACACTATAAAAGTGTAATAATATTTTGTATATGATCATATAATTTTCGAATGAACCTTTTAAAAAAATTATCCAGATGATATTATTCTAATATGTGTCACTATGGAAGAGATTCACTCCATTTTATTGAGTTATCACTTGTTACCATCTGAAATAATCTTTGATGAGGGAGGATAACCAATGTTGTCTTTAAAGAATGTTTCTGCGGGCAGACCCTCCTTAAAATTTAATAGAGCAATCAATATTGTCATGAAACTTTCCAAAGGATATGAAATTATAGAAAAAAAGAGTATCTATATAATGTTATTTTATTTGTAGAAATATTTTATGTTTTTTTTAATTTAATTATTGTTATTTTTCCAACATTTAATGTAAATGAAAAAAATTTCATTGTTGTTATCTATTGTTCCAAATGTGTAAAAGTAATGCGACATTTGATAAATAATTCCAATAGATTTTTAAAATTCCACAATAAAAAAATTTCTATCGAATTGGGGTTCACAATAACATATTAATATACAATAGAGCACATATTATGAAATTACAATTCATATCCCAGAGGGAGAAAAATGTATGTTTTAATAAAACACGTACATATTATAATCAGTATTAATGTGGGAAACCAAAATTAATAATAGAAATCTTGAAGATATATTTTAGAAAGGTTTTTCTATCACTTGTAAGGAAAAATCATTGACATTATATGAGTCTTTTTTATCCCAAAAAAATTATTTTAATAATACCATAGTCATGTATTATTATATAAATTTTTGATAAAAGAATTTTAGATACCAAAATATTTTCCAAAGATTAATTTTTCGTGTTTCAATTATTTAAAAGCTTAGAATAAAAATTAGTGAGATGAAATAATACTAGGGAATAGTGAGTCAGATAATATTATAAAAGAATCATATAGAAAATGGAATTGAAAAATAATGTAACTACTTATTTCATGGACATGTCATCCAAAATTTAAATTTATGGGTTTTAAGAGTCCTTAATTGTTCAATTTAAGATTAATACTCATCCATAGAAAAATATATCCTATGTTGACTAGAATTTATACCACACATGTAGTTTTAATTTGTTTATGTATTTAGTTAGATAATAAGATTGATGATTTTTATTTTATAGTGAAAATTACAATCATGAATTTTCTTTGTAAAAAGTGGATGGTTGTTTTCTATGTTCATAAATGTATAATATTATCTAGGTCTATGTGAAGACATTAAATTCAATTATTTATGTGATTTAACACATGGTTTTTTTCAATAATACTTTTCACCTATTTGAATAAGATAAGTACTAATTTTTTTAATAAAAATATCATTTATTTTCTTACTACCTTATGGGAGTATTTACATTATTTCATTCATTTCACTTCCTAGGAACTCACTTAGTGTTTTTTTTTTGTGGATATAAAATTCATGTATTCCTTATAGAATGTAAAATTAATAACATAATATGAAATTATTATAGGAAAAAATTTAAATTCACTGGGATTGTAATTAAACTATTTTTCAATTTTAATATGTCATAAATGTTGGTGAAATAGTTGAATATCATTCCCATTTAAAAATTATACTCGTGTAATTTTTCATTTATGATTTAAAATAATGATATATTATATTCATTTTCTACTAGAGTAGAATGAATAAATTTTAAACCAAGAGGGTTTCCACAAATATAAAATTAAGTGATTATTTTGAATGAATTGAAAAGAGTAATGATTGTATATCATTGAAGTGTTGTTTAAACTTTTACAGTTATTTTTTTCCTAAATTACTAAAAATGTTTCTCTGTAAATTATCTCTTAAAATTTTTTATTTATTTTTAAACAATTTGGTGAATTCAAGAATAACTATATCATATTATTAGTTACCCCATATATTTTAGATATTTTTTTATGTTGAATTACTTTCCTTAAATGTTATTTATATTCATTTTTATTATGTTTTTTACCTAAAATTTTAATCATTACCATTTAATAAAGATATTTATTTTCACCAAATTATTATATATATGTTTTTCCTTAATACTCTCCCCCCTAATGGTTCCCATATCAGTCATGAAATTAGAAAATGTAGATATTTTTTCTAGAATCATACATCTACTTTGCCATGGGTTGGTGGAAAAATATAATGATATATCATAAAAATATATGAGAGGAATTACACAAAAAGATATTATAAATGAATGGAAATATAAAAATATCAAAAAAATCATTATGATGATAAATGTACTGTAATATACCATGTACATGAATTTTATGTCAACAAAAACTAATACATATTTAATTGAACCATCAAGTAACCAAGATAGACATGTTAGTGAACTCAAATCAAAATAGCTCTTTTACAATTTCAGAGGCAGTAGTGCCCATCCTAATCCCCAACTTACTCATTATCATACAAATATGAGTTCATACATATTGGGTTAGTATAACATTTATACTTAATAGGGTCCTCCCCAAGCCTCTTGTTGAAATGTTAAAGAAATCTTCTAAATCCAAGGAAATAAAATGTTATGACACCTCATTACCTAATTAGTAATGATATGTTCCAATAATAACCATGGAAAATTCTGGATTATTATTAAAGAATAGAGATTATATAATAATAATTAAAAAGGTTACCAAACTACCACTTCCCTTGTTGTCTCACACTCTTCCAGAGCAACAGATTTCTTAATCTATTTATCTCCAAAATATGAAATGAATACACCTAGGATAATACATGAAATACCATGTCCATCTCACCATCTCCATATAGTATCATTTACTTTCATGGGGCCACCTAATAATGTAAATTATGTATTATACTTCAATGAATCACAACAAATACATTTCATACATATAATATTCTATAGAACAATATAATTAAATTCATGATTGTGAAACAACTAAAATCCTTTACAACACAATCGTCACAAATATAGAGATGTTAAAAGTCTTTCATACTATCACATAATAATACCAATAATATAAAGTGGTAAAGGGGGGGTATCCATCCATCTGATTCCCATTAACCTTGATATTAGGAAAAAAACTCTCGTATACCACTAGGTGTTAGTCTCCGTTCCTTCATGGGTGGGGTAGTATATATAATGACAAAAAAAATATTATAATATATCTCACAACCACACTATAGTAATTAACCTTGTATTTAGCTCCAAAATAGATTTTACCTCTTATATACCTGACTTCCACTTCTAAGATATAAATTTTTTATAGGTATGCATTAAATAATATTTATATATTTAATTATTATATTTCCATTTATTTTATTTTATTAATTAGTGGTTAATTTAGACTATTTATTTCCACATATCCTTATCTAGAATGTGAAGTCCATTCTCTCCATACATAATCCAACTGAATATTTTCTTTCACAATTCTATAATTTTATTTCCATCTAAACTCCAATACCATTGGTTAAAAAATATATTATTCATTATGATACAATAATTCACCCTACTCTGGGAAACATCCTAATATAACATGAATGATGTTCTTAAAAATACTAAACCATCATCACAAATTATTTTGGATAGGAATGAAAACCCAAAAACCTAGATATCTCGAATTTAATATGATTCCATAATGGTTAATCATCTACGATTCATCCAACCATGGGAAATCAATACATCATCCAATTCGTGGAAGCCATATCACCATCAAGAATATCAAATTTTATTCCCAAATTTTAGTTTCCATATAAATAAAAATATATTATCCTCCCCTTTCATGTCTCACTGAACATCAGCCACCGCATGGTCATATCAAATTTAATAGAAAGCCTAACATTATTCATAATCACACAATCAAGAAAATAATTATCGGATTCAACATGTTATCCAAGAGTTAAAAAAATTCCATCCATACATTAAATTAAAATATCTTATCTCATCCCTAATTTTTTTAGTTTAACAAACAATTATTTTATTTACATTATTTGATTAACTGATTCACTTCTTATTGGTTTCTAGAATGTATAACATTTTGAAAAAATCTTTCAAAAGATATAAAATATTTTAACATCTATCCATCATAACAACATGTTTCATTAATCATTATGTTTTAACAATTACATTAACCTCACACATTATCATTTTCAATAAAATGAATTTATAGTGTCATGTTCTATTTTAAATTCAATTATCATACATTAAAAAATTTATTAAACAGTCCTTCTGCATCGACTCAGTTTAAATAAAATTATATTTTGAAAGGATTATAAAAACACATGTGCCTTTATTAACTAACAAAAAATTAACATCACTACATTATTAATATATTTCAATCAATTTAAAAACTATAATAAATTAAGGGATACCATTATAAATATATAATAATCATAAATAACACAAAATCTATTAAAAAAATATGTTAATCATTATTATAGATGAAAAAATTCAATCAATAGAGGCCATAACCATTTTCCAATTATTCTAATTTAACCATTTTTAAATTAAATTAGATATACATCCAAATGATTAAATTATTCCATATTAAAATTTTCATAGAAAAGAATAAGGGAAACATTGAATCCCTGGAAATATATGATCACTTGTAAAAACAATGTACTAAAGGAACATACGAGGTAGATGTTATTGATTCAAATTAAAATTGAAAGGGAAGGGTTCATTCAATGAAATAAATTTTTTTGTCTTGAAAATTGATGTTTTGGTACATTTAGATGAGAGGAAATTTTAAGGATAAGGAATGGGTGAAGGGTTGGGTATTTTAAAATAAAATAATTTCGATTTAATAATATATACATTTAAAACAATAATTAAAATTTTCATATGGATTTGATTTATTGTCAAAACATAGTTGTTTGTTAGTTTAAATAAAACAAATCCTTTTTTATAAATTAATATATTTTATTAAATAAATTATATCCATTATTTCAAGAAGATTAAAAATGTTAAAATCTTGTTGGGAGTGTTTTAATTCAACGATGAAGATGTGATACAAAAAATGCCGTAGAAATTGTAACCTTTATTCAGGATAGTGGTTCAATGTAAGGATAACCAATTTTAACCATATATGGTGCTTATTGTAGTATAATATAAGGGTAAATCCATATTATACTTTTATAACATTTTAGAAACACATCTTACTCTAACACACATTAGGTTATATATATAAGGGTGGCATGTTATACACATACATGATGTAAGAGAAGGGATTACATAATTATAGATCTATCTTTCACAATCAGAAACATTAAAAAATCATATTTTCACTTACATAACATAGGGAGTTAGTGTAATGGTACCCTTTTATATCCCTATTCAATTAAATATCAATTCTCATGAAGGGGTAACTAGATCATGACCTTATAAAGACTTTATAAAAATACTGTTACTATTACATATTGAGTAGGAATAGTGTTAGGGTATTAGTTTCAGTAAAAAAATTATTCTTAAAAAACAATCCCTTTAACTATATGTAATTTTTTTATTATCCCTTATAATGTAATCCACATTCCCAATAATTTTATATTATTGAATGAATTTTAAATCCTCATAATAAATCTCAAAATTTTAAATTATTCGTTGTTTCGAAAAAATTTATAAATCATAAGATGATACATGAACCCTAAATCACATAGGATGTTTTGTTAAAGTTAAAGAGTCATATTGAATAAAATCAAAAACATTACATTTTATTCCTCTTAAAAATTATCTTCCTAAATAATAAATAATGCTACGAGGAAATGAAATGAATTGTTTCATTCAGGGATAAAACCCATGTGATAACTCAACATAATCTCACAATAACTATAGCTCAACCACCATAATCATCGTAACATTTTGGGAAACAATGAATATTATGAACTAGAACCGTAATATTCTCAAGAGTGATACACCTCCCAATAAAGATCATGGCCACATGAAGAGTATCATAGAAAGAAAAAAATATCATAATCTGGATAAAATATACTCTATATGAAATGAAAAAAACTAAAAGAGATGAGCTAAACATAAAATACATTAGGATTCATAACATGTGTATATAACACACATTCCTATGTTTCTTCCTCTATATGTCTTTGTAACCACAAAATATTAACCAAGGAATAAACATGTCAGTTGAAAAACATTTCCTTCTGGTCCAAAACTCCACAAGCATGTTATAAATGGCCGGATCACTATAAATTTCAGTATCATCATAATCAATGAGGGGAATTTCATCCTTAAGGTCATTGAACTACTGATACACATGTAAGAAATCATGTTTTTGTCTCATCATTGGGAAGTTGTTAAATCTTATACTCCACTTTTCCAATAATATCTTACAATTGAGAAGACCCATATAACCAAGTAGAGATATTTATCCCATGTATAAAACACTATTTCCCACAAAAAAGAGTCACCTTTTTGGAATTCGTGGTGTCCAATGTAAAACCCCAATAGAATCATCCAATTATTAGTATTGGACTTATAATGATCATGTGCTACATATATCATCACAAAAGTCACATAAACCAACACATTCATAATTTGTACTATTTCATTAAATAGAATCGAAAACTATAATATATAAGATCATTACATAATTTAATTGATGGTCCAACCATAACCATAATTAATTTATTTCATATCAATAGTGGAGTTAAAAATATTTCTTTTGAAGACTCATCCTATTCCTTGTGCCCCATCTAGAGACCTCCAAAATCTATGACATAGGAATGAAAAATATCCTCATGAGTCTAAAAAAACATAACTATATAACCATCCATCAATTTATGGAATGTAGTGTTATAGAATCACCAGGAGCCAAAAAGAAGTCGGAGTCCTCTACAAACCATAGGCATTATGTCAGCATCAGGATCAAACATGTTCATCCTCAGAACATCCTAGAATCTCCCCACCTCATCATGGTACATCCTTAACAAAAACTCCACTAATAAAAACTATTAATGATAGTCAATTGGTTTCATTTCATAAACTATTATTTATCACCAATATTGCATCACAGATACCATAAGATTGAGGAATACTAGTAATGATGTCCATTTATATTTCCACGTAAATCAATTGAGGAATATCAATTTGTTGGAGTAAACCAATGAGAGTACAGTGTATAGACGTTTTCTGATGGAAGACCAAACATCAAGAAACTATCACTAGAATTTAATGCATAATCCTAGGTGTAATGGACCGGACCCCTCCGGTCCATTCCTTTGTTGAAATCTATGTGGTCAACACGGCGCGCATAACAATGATAATTATTAATGATAAAAATTAATAAGATTTAAAAAAAAAATTAAAAGATGTTTTGTCAGTTTATTATATTAAATAATAAAGATGGTGATATAAAGTGTGTGATTAATTAAATTAAAAGGGGTTTACCTTCGTCTCTCTTTTTGGTGCAACATGCGGGGTGGGATATTTTTCTTTTGTTCCATGGGATGCAGTTGAACTTTAAATAAAGATAATAACCGGATAAAGAAGGGTTTGGGGTTTTGTGCTGTTTCTAATGCCTTCCAGTTTCTTTATCTTCTGAATTGTGATTTTGGATTGAAAGGCCTTTGCCTATTGAAAATCAAGGCCGTTGGTGGACTTTTCGTGCGCAATTGATATCTGAATTGTTTGTGGTTGGTTTTGTTAAAACATGGAAAATGGATAAGCACGTAAAGACTGGCTGATTAAATGAGAATGAAAACCTTGTGTGATCACCCCGATTGAACAAAGTTGGAATAATGAACATGTTGGTGGTTTGGTTGTTTTGTGGAAAATGCCTTTATTTATGAAAAGTGTTTTGATTTATGAAAAGTGTTTTGATTATGAAAAGTGTTTTGAAGTAAAAGGTGTTTTCAAATGCGGAAATGTTTTGTGTGTGGAAAGGGTTTTATGTGTGGAACTTTGAAATAAATGAATGATGGAATGTTGCATGGTTGTGATAATCTTTTGTAAATGAAATGGCATGTGGTTGCTTGCGATTTACCTAACCTTGGTTGTGGATGGAAGGGATATGTTTGTGAAAGGTTTTGTCTGGATGATAGTTGCCCAGTAGTAATAATTGTTAAACCATTGCATGAAACATGAAAACCTAAATGGGGTTGGGGGATGATTGTTTGGTTTTTTATGCATGCTTCGTGGTAGCAGTGCCGAGGCACATGCTCAGTTCCTCTTTTTAAGAAGCCATAGGTTGGGCTGTGTGTTTGGTACATGTATATATATAATTGTATCTTTGTGTTTTGTCGCACCACACCCATGTCAAGCACCTAGTGCCGAACACTCCCATTTTATGGGAGAGGGTGTTCCCCCTTAGTTACTAGCTCCTTACTGCTCCTTCTTCCATAGGCTATGATGGCTTGAGGTGACCTTACACCCAAGACTCTTCGGGTGGGTCTCGGGAGCTGTGATGGCTTTAGGCGACCTTTATCCCAAGACTCTTCGAGCAGGCTTACCATTCCCAAGAACCTTCGGGATGAGGCCCAGGTGTCTGTGGGCGGGTTAGTGGTTGTGGCCCAGGTGTGTGTGGGCGAGATGCGTGGTTGTGAGGCCCAGGTGTGTGCGGGAGGGATGCGTGGTTTGGCCCAGGTGTGTGCGGGCGGGAAGAGTGTGGTAGCGTCAGAACGTTTGCCGTTAGGAAGAGCAGCATCTAATTAAGTGGGAAATGGTGCGGGGTACCCAATACTTTTGTTCTATATATATACTAAACTTGTTTGTGTTACTTGGTGAGTGTGACCAGTGAGGCTGGGTGGATAGTTTTTCCTTGTTAGTTTCTGGTTCTTCTGTTTTCTCACGGGACCTTAGGGTGTCTCCCCACTTGTGCACGAGAGCTTTAGGTTTCCCTACTGAGTATACTTGTATGCTCACCCTAAGTTGTTTCAGGTTTTCAGGAGGACTACCAGGGCCGTGCGGTACCCTACTAGTCAGGCAGTGGGAGCTGTGCAGTTTCTATTTTCTTGTTTTTCTTTTGGTACTGTACTCACTTGTACTTTTGAGCTTCCTTGTACTTGTACCTTGTTATAAAAATTGTTTAAACATGCATGTGGGCTTGGTTTGGGTTTATTTATATACACTTGTTCTTTTCCCTTTTTGGTGGTTGACTTGTCCTATTTCCCGATCCAAAATAATAAAAAGGGTAATGCCTCCCATATTTGTGAAAACTCATACCCTTGGTGCTAGTCGCCATCCCGGGGCCTACTGGAGGCGGGACTCGGGGCTCATTATCTCCCTTTCACCATTTCCAGCTCAGGAGGGGCATCTTTGGTGGGAGGGGGTCGTGACAGAATGGTATCAGAGGCTGATGGTTGAGAGATAGGATGGAGTCTGGAGTTAGGCACAGTGAGGATTGCATGGGATGGTAGGGCAACAATGTTCGTTAATCTTGGTGCGTGACATAGGCCAGGGAAGACCGGCTAGGACACGGGATTTTAGGGCCCCCCGTGATCCGATGCAAGGACTCTGAGCCTACCGAATGACCAAGTGAGACTATATTGATTGCAGGGTAGAGACCCTAGGGGAGGTACATACATCGTCATGTTTGTGTTTTACTTGATTTGGGTGTTCTGGGAAAGAAATTAAAATAAAATGATAATTAAAACTTTGAGTTTTCATTACTACTTGGGCTTAGGCGTTCCCTGGTTACCGAACAACTATGACACCTGGACGTCAACAGAACGGCAGAGGAGTGGGACACAGACAGTTTCACGCAATAGAAGTGGAAACCCTAGCAAGGCCAGAGATCCAGAGGGATGTTTCCGGTTTTACTTAAATTCTCTCACTTATGTTTTGTTTAAATTCAAGATCATCACACTCCTTTGTTGGAACTCTTTTGCTCATTCTCTGGGCCTGGACCTTGTTTTTTGTGAGTTTTTAATGCTATGTTGTTTCCCGCTTTTCTTTAAATGTACGTGAAGAGCCCTATCATGTGGGGAGGGGAAGACCTAATCCCTAATCGAGACGCATTAATGTGGATGCGATTTAACCCATGCAGGCGAGTCAGTGCCGCCTAAAGCGGATAATATCTCGACATGGGAGAAGGAATTCCTCAAGCCATGTGTCTGGGAAGTGTGTGGGTTGTACATTGCTGGGTGCAGTGTAAGTTGGAAAATCCTAATATATGGAAGTGGGAAGGCTCAGTCCTTAATCGAGACGCATTAATGTGGATGTGATTAAACTCGTGCAGGCGAGTCAGTGCCGCCTAAAGCGTATAATATCTCGACATAGGAGAGGGAATTCCTAACTCACATAATTAGGGTTGTCGGTTGTTTCTTGTTATGACAAGAGGCCTGAGAGGTATCTTAAGGGGTGGTTGTCCGGACCTTTCCCCCTTTTATGGGTTGGTTTTAATTCTCGAGGACGAGAATGTTTTGAGAGGTATCTGATGTAATGGACCGGACCCCTCTGGTCCATTCCTTTGTTGAAATCGATGTGGTCAACACGGCGTGTGTAACAATGATAATTATTAATGATAAAAACAAAGAAGATTTAAAAAAAAATAAAAGATGTTTTGTTAGTTTATTATATTAAATAATAAAGATGGTGATATAAAGTGCGTGATTAATTAAATTAAAAGGGGTTTACCTTCATCTCTCTTTTTGGTGCAACATGCGGGGTGTGACATTTTTCTTTTGTTCCATGGGATGCAGTTGAACTTTATATAAAGATAATAACCGGATAAAGAAGGGTTTGGGGTTTTGTGCTGTTTCTATTTCCTTCCAGTTTCTTTATCTTCTGAATTGTGATTTTGGATTGAAAGGCCTTTTCCTATTGAAAATAAAGGCCGTTGGTGGCCTTTGCGTGCGCAATTGATATCTGAATTGTTTGTGGTTGGTTTTTTTAAAACATGTAAAATGGATAAGCACGTAAAGAATGGCTGATTAAATGATAATGAAAACCTTGTGTGATCACCCCGATTGAACAAAGTTGGAATAATGAACATGTTGGTGGTTTGGTTGTTTTGTGGAAAATGCCTTTATTTATGAAAAGTGTTTTGATTTATGAAAAGTGTTTTGATTATGAAAAGTGTTTTGAAGTAAAAGGTGTTTTCAAATGCGGAAATGTTTTGTGTGTGGAAAGGGTTTTATGTGTGGAACTTTGAAATAAATGAATGATGGAATGTTGTATGATTGTGATAATCTTTTGTAAATGAAATGGCATGTGGTTGCTTACATTTTACCTAACCTTGGTTGTGGATGGCAGGGATATGTTTGTGAAAGGTTTTGTCTGGATGATAGTTGCCCAGTAGTAATAATTGTTAAACCATTGCATGAAACATGAAAACCTAAATGGGGTTGGGGGATGATTGTTTGGTTGTTGATGCATGCTTCGTGGTAGCAGTGCCGAGGCACATGCTCAGTTCCTCTTTTTAAGAAGCCATAGGTTGGGCTGTGTGTTTGGTACATGTATATATATAATTGTATCTTTGTGTTTTGTCGCACCACACCCATGTCAAGCACCTAGTGCCGAACACTCCCATTTTATGGGAGAGGGTGTTCCCCCTTAGTTACTAGCTCCTTCCTGCTCCTTCTTCCATAGGCTATGATGGCTTGAGGTGACCTTACACCCAAGACTCTTCGGGTAGGTCTCGGGGGCTGTGATGGCTTGAGGCGACCTTTAGCCCAAGACTCTTTGGGCAGGCTTACCGTTCCCAAGAACCTTCGGGATGAGGCCCAGGTGTCTACGGGCGGGTTAGTGGTTGTGGCCTAGGTGTGTGCGGGCGAGATGCGTGGTTGTGAGGCCCAGGTGTCTGCGGGCGGGATGCGTGGTTTGGCCCAGGTGTGTGCGGGCGGGAAGAGTGTGGTAGCGTCAGGACGTTTTCCGTTAGGAAGAGCAGCATCTAATTAAGTGGGAAATGGTGCGGGGTACCCAATACTTTTGTTCTATATATATACTAAACTTGTTTGTGTTACTTGGTGAGTGTGACCAGTGAGGCTGGGTGGATAGTTTTTCCTTGTTAGTTTCTGGTTCTTCTGTTTTCTCACGAGAACTTAGGGTGTCTACCCACTTGTGCACGAGAGCTTTAGGTTTCCCTACTGAGTATACTTGTATGCTCACCCTACGTTGTTTCAGGTTTTCAGGAGGACTACCAGGGCCATGCGGGACCCTACTAGTCAGGCAGTGGGAGCTGTGCAGTTGCTGTTTTCTTGTTTTTCTTTTGGTACTGTACTCACTTGTACTTTTGAGCTTCCTTGTACTTGTACCTTGTTATAAAAATTGTTTAAACATTCATGTGGGCTTGGTTTGGGTTTATTTATATACACTTGTTCTTTTCCCTTTTTGGTGGTTGAATTGTCCTATTTCCCGATCCAAAATAATAAAAAGGGTAATGCCTCCCATATTTGTGAAAACTCATACCCTTGGTGCTAGTCGCCAACCCGGGGCCTACTGGAGGTGGGACTCGGGGGTCATTATCTCCCTTTCACCATTGCCAGCTCAGGAGGGGCATCTTCAGTGGGAGGGGGTCGTGACACTAGGCCACTAAAACCAAACTCTCAGAGCATTGTAGATCAGTTTCATTCCATTTTTTTCAAAATATTATTGGATATTGAACTCATATATAACCACCTCATATATCATAGATGAAAAAAAATCATGCAATATAATAACAACTATTGTCATTCATCCCTAATATTTTAATTGGTTGAATCAATTATGATAACAAGATATCTCCAAAAATTCAACTATAAAATCCCCAAATAGGGTTTCCTCTTCATGTTGTTCAAAATATGTAAACAATATCATTTGGGAATGATAACATGTTCCATGGATCCCTCCAATATCATGCTTCATCATTCAGATATCTTCTATAACTCTCTTTGAATCTCAATGTTTATGCATGGAATCATCGTATGAATTCCTAATCATTTATTTAAAAACCAAATTTCCATTACATGTTGTATATGATATCATCCATTCATAATCCTAAATGTGTTACATCCCAATATGTTATCACAATTTGTGGTTGTGGAGGGAGTAGAAGTTATCCATCCTCTTATAATTGTTGAGAACCAAAATGTTCATGTTTACGAAATTATGTAAAAATAATATCATGTAAAAATATATATCTACTAACATGAGGAAATATGGGTAATTGTTATGATCATGGAGACGTAACAAACAATATACATAAAAAATGATCGATACTACATTAGAATGCAACCCAAACTCAGATGTGTAGTATGAAATAAGACTTTGAATTGACCTCCCTCTTCTGAAAAACTATGAAATTGAATGCTGGATAACATATCCTTATGAAATTAAAAATATACCTAACACTGGTCATTCTAGCAGAATGCATGTTACATCTTATTCAGGGATATTTGATGAGTCTAAACATGAGAGATAATGGAAGCAAACATCCTATAATAGCCAACATTTTCAATGGATATTTTCTCCATTACAATAGTCTTGGAGGCTACGAATGAAAAAATATCCTTGATCTTTGAAGGATCTATGAATATAACATGATGGGATATGAATTTACACACAAAAAAAAAGATTTCACATACCTAGAACACTTACATAGAAATCATCCCAAAAGATTCTGACAATGAAAAACTCTCAAATCTTCAAGTTCAATCTCTACATGCTCCTCCCCATATAGGAACTTCATAACAATATTTTCAATTAATACCAACAAGAATCGATCATGTTAATATTTGAACACAAAATTAATCAAACTAATGAACATGGATAGAGTTTCATCACACTAAATGGAATCACTGTGAACTCATATATCACATGACACCGTCGAAGTGAATTCTTAATAATATCCTCATATTTCTCGCTTATTTGATGATATCCTTATCGCATATTGATCAACGTGAGCTAATGTTTTCCATTCAACTAGTTTATTAAATCATCAATCAATAGGAGAGGATAGAATTTATTCACTCTACCATGTTTCATGTAATGTTAAAATATATAGTGATGTAAATTGATATAGACCTTTTTGAAAAAAAATTTGTTCACCCCATTGTGACATGCATGAAAAAATGTATCACTATATAAGGTGATAAATATATTTTCAGATGTATTGAAACTCATATTTTGTGATCATGTATAGGGTAATTGAGATCATATTATCACATAGATCTAGAACTCTCAAAAACATGATCTCGCATTGAGTGGGTAAAAACACAACCTCATTGGGGAAAACATTAGTGTACTATTCCATAACACCAGGAATCATCTTTAGATAAAAATCAAATGAACATAGAATCAACACTTCCATAATATATGAGACAGATGTTACATTTTCTCCTTCTAATCTAAGGGTCTCATTGACCAATAAACAAATAATATACTAAATCATCATCATAGAATATAATCATCCCGTGGAATACAATCATAATATCTGGTACTGAATACAACCATTCCTTGAAATGGATGATAAGTTATGGAAATATCTCTAAATACAGTATGTATAAACCATATAAATTATATCCCATCAACATATAATAATATGTATGTTAAAATTATAGACATTCTTGACCTATAACATTCATAGAAATTTTATTTATGAATGGACATATCTCCACTGTATGTCCCAAAGCATGGACTGAGAAATGTTAAGTAAATGAGAGTGTATCCCAAAATTAATATAATAATTAACCAATGAAGATAATAGAAAATGGGTACCTTGAACAACATTCAGATCTCCAGATTTTGTAATTTCCATAACATGCATGTCACCATGACCTACTTTATAACCACTCTATCGTTGATGGGGAACCCCGCCATGTATGAGATCTACACAATAAGGACATGGTGTATCAAATTTCCTTTCACTATCTACAATGTATCCCCTCTAATGATCCAAAACTAGATTAACCAAAATTATCTACCTCTGTTTGAACTATAATAATCAAGGATCCTGATGATGAATACCTATTACATGCATCACACTCATAATGACTTGGGGCTCCAAACATTGATGATATCTATGTAAATTATAAAATCACTTCTCTGATCCCTTAGAATAATACTCGGAGATGACACCCATAAAGAAGCAAGGCGATGAAGGCTGGGAGCTTCCCCCTATAATCTAAAAAATATTCTGTCCAGGAAAATGTGATACTCAAAAAATAGTTATACTTATGTGGCATTTTGATGACTCAACTCTGATTATTATCTTGTTATTTCCATAATCCTATCATTGGCCTCTTATCTCTCCAACACCACATGATTTATTGAAAGCATAAATATTATGTACTAGATATATATATATATATATATGGATAAAAAAGACACATTGGTCTGTCTCTCCCTATCCTCATCATCATGAAGCTATTTCAAACCATGTAAATGTTAATTTCAATAATGGATCTCAAACTCCCACATACCAGAGCTACATTTTTAAGGGTAAAAAGATCATGGAGACTGGGTATCATCACTTTTAGAGAAAGAAACTACACTAAAAAATATTTGTGGAACATATCCCATGATGCTAATAACTAACAATGATCCTTGAGTAATAAGAACCAACACTTATTTACTACTCCATAATGAATCATCATCACTACTGAAACACAATATTCATTCTATGAACAGATATGACTAACAAATTTATCCACCCCCTCTAATCCATCCTCTTCAATTTCATATAAAAATTATCCATCATACATATATAGACACTATAATTATAAATTTTATGGTTGCATCCCCTTGTGTGTCATTGATAAGGACATTTACTCTGAAGCGATTCATTTGAAACACATAATGAACATACCAAGTGTGAACATAATGATGATGTCAACCTTCTGTAATACCATTAATGAAGAAAATGTTATTGGCTCTGAAAACCTCAAAATATGTTATTTAATATAAATATTTTATTTATTTAATTAGGGATTATCCTAACCCAATGGTCTAACTATTTTAAACAAGGGTGGTAAGAATAATGTTGCATGATATATTCCTTGGTCTGTATAGAATGAAAAGAATCCCATCATATAGTATAATAACTGGATTTAATTTTCATAAAACAAGCCACACCGGGCATAAATACCTATATATAGTCTTTAATACCATTATTATGTATATTACTAAACATATATATCATCGGTTTCATGCCAACCAATGTAGTCCTCACATATTCCAAAATACCAACATCATCATATCCCTTATATTGTTCCTTTGAAACCACTATGTGATGACTCCCTCCCACCAAAGGTACCCCTTTTGTGAAATAAATGAGAGATGGGAGATAAATCACCCAAAATAATACATCTAATAGAAAATAATATGAAATCTAGAATTGAGGGATTGTCTTATAGAAAAATGGGATGCATTTCCCTCTATTAATTAAGAAAGGCGAGATTATATAAAAACATCTAGAGACATTATAAAATATAAATATAACAGATGATCCAATGTACATTCATGTGAAGTCCTAAAAAACTAAAACATATTAATAGCAAACTACAAGTACTAAAAATAATCCCAATATCCTCTGTGAAGACCATAACTTCTAAATAACTCTAACCCCTGTATTATGCATCCCAATCACAAACTTTCTCCTACATAAAGTAAAAATAGTTTACATATACATATTGAGAGTCATAGTAATAAATTGTATGATCCACAGGAAATCATCCTATGAAAACGTTAATGAAATACTGTTCAATACTATTGAACAATAATCATATATAAATATTTACGTACACCAGTATTATACCCCTTTAGTCTCACTATTTCTATCATTCAACAAGTATCTCATATAGATGATTATATAAAAAATTTAAAATAGGAATCCATGATATCATATCCCACTGGATAACTAATATTCCCTAATGATAAAAATATTGATCCAACACTCTCTCAAATCCATCTTTCAGTCCCCCTGAGATAATAAAAAATTAAGGCCATGCATCAAACATTCACCATATAGTAAATTAGTATTTTTCTGAAACCACAAAAACCTGAATGTCTTTAATAATACATTAATTCAACATTACCCATACATGAAGAAAATATTATAGTCCATTAGATATAATATCATGATACATTTTTTAAAATGTACCACTGGCCCTTACATACCTTGACACATATATATGGGAAATGTAACAATAATGAATACCCACAAATGATACTACAAATAGAAGAGAGAAATGCTATAGGGGTTATTCATCACTATATTCCTTCACAACATTGATGTTGGAGAAAACACCCTAAAAAATTCCACTAGTTTTTACACTCCCTAAAGAAATGGTTAATATTGAATATGAAATTAGAGAATATATAAGATATAATATAGTTGACTACAACACCATGTTATATAAACATGTTTTAGGCTCAACCCGAACAATAGTCACTCAGATAGATATGTTACTCTGGTGTGAAGTAAATATCATTAACACACAAGAATTAATGGATTATCATTTACTCAATTATATCCTTTTTACATTTAAAATTACATAAAATAATTCATTTTTTATAAATAAATTTATTTCATTAATTATTTTATTATCGAAAAATTGTTTCTAATACCTGTCAGATATAATCTAACATGTTATATTTTTTGACAACATTAGTATAAAAAATTCATTAATACACCCAAAAAATATGATAAAAAATATGTTATTCATTACCATCCATAATTCTGTATAATATAAGAAATATCATAATCTATAATGATTAAGATGGATAACCAAGAAGAATTATATACTTAAATAGTAGGGAATGGATGGGAGAAATAATAATATTAGAAATATTTTTATTAAAAGTATTTTAAAGGTGATAAAATCCTAATTTCATCATAATAATGGGAAATCCATGCTTTCCTCTCTTCTATCAACCCATGTTCCACCCCAAACACAGTCATGAATATTGATAAACATTATTCCATCTCTGGTGTCAACAAATACCACAATCCAAGTCATCTCACCGATATTCGATCAACCACCATCCATGATAGGCCCAAATCACATTAAAATAAGGCCACCCATCTAGAGTGATCATAAAAGGATGGATTCAATAAAAAGAGTTAATAGAGAATCAAGGGAATAAAAATAACTCATCACTCCATTACATGAAAATGGTATCCATCATCCCTATAAATTTATCATTAATAATTAAAAAAAATTAATTACAATCATGGATTAAATGATTAATTTATACAGGTTAAAACCATGTGTAACCTATGTAATATTCAATTAAAATATAAGATTTATTTTAATATAAGTCCTAGAATATATTCCATGTTCATTTAACAATATGGGGGGAAATAATATTAACATGCCACTTTATTATTATAGAAAACAATATTTCTCAATGTAGTTTTTATTATACAATTAAATCATCATATGTAATAATGAATATATTAATCATCCATTTTGAGTACATTTTATTTCAATACAATTATTAGATGAACAGTGTGTAAAAACACAAACCACTTGTATTTCATTAGCCAAAAAAATTATAGGCATTATGCTCTTTAACATTTTCCATCTATTTTATCCTATTATTCTATGAATAAATAAAAATTATAATTATACCATAATCATAGATAACAGAGTATATTGAAATAATAAATGAAAAACAATTATTTTTGTGGGAAAGTATGTAATCAGTAAAAGTCATAACCAATACATCAACAGTTCTAATGTATTAATTAATAAATTTAATTCCATAACCATCCAAACGATTAAATAATTGTATCATAAAAATTTCACTTAAAATAATAAGATATTTAGTAATTCCACTACATGATATTTTAAAATTGAAAATTTTCATTCCCAAGGAATACATGAGATATAAGGCTATGCTATGCATGGAAATTTAAATAGAAGGATTCCAAAAAAATGTTGAGGCTCATTAACAAGAAGATAGGGTTTTCTGTTCATTTACATGAGAGTAAAAACTAATAAATTTTAAAGGGATAGGTGTTTGGGTATTTAAAAATAATTAATACTCATATTCAGAAAATTAATAATCGAACCACTTATTAAATTTTCCATAATGTTCTGATAAAATGTTGAAAAAAAATTTAATGTGACTAAAAAATAACAATATTTTTTGAATTATATTAATTGAATCACATATATTTATTTCCTTGATTTTAGGAAATTAATAACTTTGAAAAAGATTCGAGAGGGATATAGGTCAAACATGAAGATGAAAACTGGACAAAAAATATAAAAAATGCTTCAAAACACATGATAGGGGTCCTGAATAATGATAACCTATTTTTCCATTTAATTGATATTTAGAGAGTTTACCTTAGTGGTAACATTTTCTTACACTTATGTATGATTTTAAGACCCTCTTTACCCATACTCACAATAGGATGTCTGTATATTTGTAAATTTTTTACCCTTATGTAAAAATATAGAAGGTACAATGCTAGGATATCTGTAGATTACCCGTACAGATTCTTTTAAAAATATTAATTACCCTTCAATAAATTATGGTGTCCGCCAAAGGGTATCTTAGTTTTACCTTATTAGTTTTATTATATGACATACTTAAGGGGACCTTGAGTTTATCCTTACACAACCTTCATAAAATAATCCAAAACCATACATGTGGAGTATTAGCTATGGATTGTTAGGTTTTTCTAAAAAGGAATCAATTTTATATAATATAAAACATTTTATTTATATGTAAAAAAGATTTATTAGAAACATAAAAATTATAATAATCCCACTCAAATATTTTATAATTATATTAAAAAATTTATAATCCTTATAATAAACATATAAAAATAAAACACCTATTATTTCCCATAAAATTTAAAAAAATTCAAATAGCACCTTAACATCAAAACCACATGAAATCATTCATAAAAGAAAATGAGAAAGCGTGATGAAAATCTAAACCTTGACTCTATTGTGATGAAAAATTTAATCATTTACTAAATAATTCAAATGATTGTTATTTCTAAAAAATTACTTTTCATTATTCTTATAAACCCTTCAAAATTTATTACAACTAATGTGTTTTAAAATCAATTTTAACAAACACTATTTTAAATGTTATTATTCAATATTGTTCATCATTGGGTGAAACGTTTAGTTTTATGTGAGGGAGATTGAACACTATTTTTTAAAACATTATTTTATGAAGTACGCATAAAAATACAATTAAATTTTTTAAAAATGATGTTATTTATGAGAAAAATTAATTTTTAGTTCATATTTTTTTTTTTGAAATTAGTGTTAATTATTTTACAATGATGATAAATAATTCTATTAAAACATTGGTTAAATCATGTCAAATGGTTTACTTGCTTTCATGACAATAAAATATTTTATCGAAACATTATGGACATGTGTTATTATTTTACTAAACTCAATCAATATTTACATTGATAAACTATTAATAATTTTCTTCAAATATATATATAACAAATATCAAATTATAGTACATCATTTTGTTATATTTTTAATAGGCCTATGAGTTAATTATTATTTCCAATTAATTGTAAAGGTTACTCATCCATCCATTATTTATAGGTATGATTTTATACTAAAATAGTTATGTCTATATACCATTGAATATAAGTTAAATATGAAATAAAATTGAGTAAAATGTTTTTTCACAGCGGCGTGTACTGTAGTAGCGGTGGGTACGGTAGCAGTGCGGGTACTGTAGCAGTACTATTCACAGAATGGGCTTTGGGCCAAAAAATTGGGCCTACGGGCTATGTAATGGGCTATATGCCCACTGGGCCTTTGGGATATGTAATGGGTCTCCCTCTACCCAGTTAAGTAGGTCTTTGCTTGGTTTCAATAATTAAAAATGAGGCTTCAGCCCCAAACTTTTATTATTATTTCAATTGATTCATTTTTATGTTTAATTCATATTCATAATATAAGATTAAATGATTAATTTGGGACCAAAAATGCATTACTTGTGGGAAATTTAATGTTCCTTTAGGTTAATATTTGTTTTCAATAATGTTTAAATGGAATTGAAATGATTTGGTTTATAATTATTTATATTATTTATAAATAAATAATATGGATCATTTTGTAATAAAACTTTTTAAAAATAAATATATGATTCTAATGAATGTTTTTAACACTATATTGATTTATTTATTTTCATATAATTTTAATATATTTTATTATAAAAAAATGGTTTATTTTGTTGTTATATTAATTGAAATAATTTTGTAGTTGTTTTCAAATTTATTTTTTATTTTGATGTTTATTTTTTTAATTCAAACGTTTTTTTTCTTTAATATATATTGTTTGAATGAATTCTACATTTTTTATTTTTCCTAATCTGGAATTATTTCGATTAATAATTATTGAAGATTTATTTTAAATTTTAAATTGATAACATTTAAATTTCATCAATTATTCTTGATAGGTGTAACATGATATCCCTCGCACTTTCAAATTAAAAAAATTTGTGATATGTAATAAATTATATTTTCTATAATTAATATTTTTGTTAATGGTGATTCTGTATTTTAATATCACTAGATATGTTAGTAGGAATATTTTTCATTTAAGAAAGGAAATTTTGTATGAAATATGAAAAAAATCAATATATATGAAGGATTTTTTATAAGGAAAAATGAATTAAATAGTTATGTGTAAGAGGCATATATGAAACAAAAGTAAATTTAATAGGTTTTTGTTGAAAATATTTTATAATTAAAAAAAAGGTTTCATCAATTCTCTATTAAAATAAATTATGGATATTAGAGGGAACATCCATCTTGAAATTTTCTTTCCTATGAGTTACAATTTTCTTATTGGACTATTTTAAAATGACATTGGCCGATCTATATTCATCTAAATTTATTAATGAACCTTTACTTGGTTAAGCCATGGCATATGGTCGAGTACGACCAATAAACTAGTAAATTGGGGTCCAATGAAATGGTATTTTTTAAATCCTCATGAAAAAATGAGTATGTTGTAATTCAGAATTAGAATATTGTGGTTGTTTATGTACATTATTATTGATAAAAATTGATAGATGTATTGTTTTATGTAAGATAAACTCTTTTTGAGATATGATTTATGAAAAGTTTTTGTGATGGACATAACTGTATATTGAGGAAAAATGTGATAATGATACCTATGAAATTAAAAAACTCTATTGAATATATTTATTTTATATCTAGATTTTTTCATTACTGGGGGACGCAAATTATAGTTGAAATTTATCTGCTCCCAAATAAAATGGTTTCATGATTGTAGATGCATGAACATAAGGTTATCAATGATTAAACTCTTTATTCCAAATCAGTGGAGAAGATTATGTTTTATTTTTCCGATAAGTCTAAAAATTAGAACTGATGTTGAGATTTCCAATATTTGGAAGATATGATTAACATTTTGGAGTATATATTTATTGATCTAGTAAATATGATGAATCCTATATACAGAAAATATTTTTATGAAGTGATTATGAATGGATTTTCATTCTTGAAATTATGTTTTTAAATTAAATTTGGTTACCAAATTAAATGTTATGTTCACAATTTTTAATATCTAACACCAGAGAATATGGTGAGGATGATGAAATTGAGTTCAAAGAATGAGTTCCGAAAAAAAATGAAAATATAAGTAGGATTAGAATGAAAAATTGGAAGTATAATTTATAATTCATAATAAGTGAGTAGAATAAATGATTTTGAGGGTTAATGTTCAAATAATTATAGATTTGTGTGAATATTTGTATCTATATAACATTACTTAAATTTTGTTGATGTTGATTGTATTATAAATAGAGGTCATAGAATATATTTGAGGGATACACTAGGAATTCATATGCACATAATAATTGCATATACCCGTGAGGGTGATTTTAGAGGGAAAAAATCGAATCTATACAATATTTGTTCTCCATAGTATTAATATCTTTCTTATATTTTTATTATCAACTGTGATGAATTTTTATTCAAAATAATATTTACTCATAATGGTTTCTTGAAAAATATTTGGGGTGAAATAATATTTCTATCCCATATATTTTCCTATTTTATTATTGATTCATGTTATATAATTGGTCTTTACTCATTTTCCCTTTTACCATGGCACTAAAAAACTAAAAAAAATCGAGGTAAAAAAATTGTTGAACACAACCAATATTTACATACCATTAAAAAATTTCTAAAAACCATTATAGTTATATAATGATGCTTTTTTGGGAGTAGTGATCCATGAAAAAATAATAAATTCAATTTGGTGGAATTATAATGACCATTATGGCCCACTATATGAACTTAATTGTTAACCAATTTTTGATATTTACATATCTTTGTATCAGTTAATCTGATTACTTCGATATGTATATTTTTTCTATTATATTAGGTCTAGTATATTTTCCAAATAGTACAGAACCAAAATTTATGATAAACAATTGATGTGTTCATTAACATATTAAATAACATGTTTTGTGTTTTTAATTTATGAATCAATCAACTAAACAAATATCATATAAACATTTATTCAATCTCATTATATTTCTTTATTTCAAATTTACTTTTGTATCATAGAAGTCTATTATATTTTCCATTCTTGTTTTTTATTAACTTTTTTCCTTTTGATATTTTTCTTAGATTACACACAATGACCTCATTCATATGGATTCAACCCTACTAACCATACACTGAGGTTATTATGTTATAAATATATATTATAATTGAACCAATGACAATGTGTCATATATATTGTCACACATGTCCTAAAAATAAATCCATTCCAATTGGATTTCCCTCAATTATTGAAGAAGATTATGGGTCAGATGTATCGTTAAATGAAAATAATATTCTTCAAAATTCAACATGGGTTATTTCATCAAGGATAGTTTTATAAATAGATCCAATATTAACTAATCACAAGACTTAATACATGGGAAATATACCATAATATTTCCTTTTCTCCATGTATATACCACATCAATGTAAAAAAACAATAATGAACTCTAACCAATGAACTATTTTGTGTTAGGATATATCGGGGTTAATAAGTACCTAAGGTTCATTTGTTTTGTGTTTCCTATAAAAAAATGGATGAATTCATGGGTCGTGTCATTATGCTGAGCAGTTATCAACTATAAAGACCCAAATGAAATTAAAACCTATAACAAAAATAAAAAAAATATGTAAGCCTGCATAAAAGGATTTTGAAAAACCCATGTAATCAACCACTTCATTTTTTGGAATCAAAATATCATCAGTTAACAATCCCTCCATAAATTACTCAATAGGTCTCTTCTATCACATAAAAATTGATGGGATACACCTTTAATATAATGGTTTTTGAGAAAAGTGTAATCCAAGGGTTTTTTCAAAGGAATCATTGATATAAACTGAAAAATCAAAGGAATATATAAAATTATAACACACTATTTAGTGGATCTCAAGGAAATCGAACCTATACCATACATCAATCCATAGTAAGGTGACCCACTATTTCAAACACTTTCATTAAATTAATTTTTTAGAATACTTAATACATTACAAAAATAGTCCTCTAAAGACTGTATCAGATTATTTACTTTGGATACATGGAAACAAAACTAATTGTACATGAGGGAGCTATATTTCACTAACTAGGTTCTCCATGTTTGGCACCCATCATAGTCATATCATACCAAGAATATATTTTCCTAACCTGGTTAAGATATCACAAAAATGATTTGTCTCATATTTTTATTAAGTTTAATTAAGTAATATATATATAATCATAATAATTAGAATATGTTTATTAGAATTTGGTCACAAAATTAAAAGATTATACCATTCATATCACAGATCATAGTCATGAATCATCAAATAAATATTTTAATTTCATAATACATAATCATAATTTAGTAAATAAATTAAGACAAGAAAGGATAAGAAATGAATAAAATATGGAATTTAGGAAAACACATAATCATTAAAAATGATTTCCATTGTAGTCAAGGTATCACTACAAAGGCCATCATATTAGTATGGGTTTACTCCCCATTCCATATTGGTAGTTAATAAAAAATCCCATGACTATCGTACATGATTTAGTTCACTCACCATACTCTCTTGGTATTGATGGTTCAATCCCATTTCCATTATAATACTATGAGTTCACTCCCCATAACTTCATGGTATCCATCTTCCACTGCCATTTGTATCTTTGAAGTAATTGTTCACCCCTTAGACCATATTAGTCAACCTCATCAGATATAAATCATTACCCAATTCATTTTATGGAGATATAGTTCCCACCAATCACATAATGAAATCATATATATGCATTCGATGAGATTAAAAACATTAATAATGAAATAACCGTGAAATTAAATGGTTATCATAGAAATTTAATCATATAAAAACTCATTGAAAATAGATAGGTTTCCTAATAATTTCATCAATGCATAACCAATGGAATGAATTGGGTTTCAGAGACATATAACCTGTGAAATAGAAACATATTTAACAAAAACAAAACCTATGAATGAGTAACAGATTTCATAAACATATAGCTCATGAAATAGATAGATGTGTTGAAAGAATCATTCCATAAAAAGGTAAACCATTCATGACATTATATGAAGGAAACCTCTGGATCAATTTCTTTAATGGCATGAGTTACACCAATTAATTTCCCTGTAGTTAGGAAATAATTTTTAATGATCTTTTAAAAAATTTATTGATGATAATATCTATTATTCATTAAAAATTAATTTTAAAAAATATATCTTCTATTAATCCATTTTAACATAAAATATCCTTGAAATTATATAAAGGCCTCATGAAAACAATTTGAAAACCTTTTAATATGAAAACTTATATAATATTCTTGAAAGCATTTTGAAAACCATTATCATGGAATACATATAAAATAAGATTAAAAAAAATTTGAAGACCATTATATTTTAAAATAATTTGAAAACTTTTTATTGAAGCTGAAAATCATTAAAATACTTTTATTTAAAAAGTACTTTTTTAAACAATTATGTATTATAATTAAAATCAATTAAAATACATATAAATATTTTTCAAAAAAAATACATTTTCATTGAATAACACATTAATAAAATGAATTTCTAGAATGTTAGGAAAATATTTTACTAAAAAAATTAATATTATAAAATTAATTTAATGGAATGAAGAAAATATTGTGGGTAAATCTGTTCATACCTAATATTAATTTTTCTATATAAAATTGGTAGAAAATTGAAAAAACTAAAAAAAAGATTAGTTTTTAAATACCATGTTTTTAATTGGTAAAACGTGGAATAAATTTTCATTTAATGATCATAGTATAATATTATAATATTTCAGGAAAAAATTTTATGAATCATGGGGTTAAAGGAACACAGTTTTCCTACATGAATGATAAGTAAATTCAGCCTTCTATGGAAAAAATTATTGATCTTATTATACAAGAATTATTGTAAAATGATAACGTTAAATGGATATAACATGAATAAATAGAGTGTATTAAAATTGATGAGAGTTCTTGATAGATGGATCCTTATGATTTCATCAATGTGATCATATTCATAATCAATCTTAATAAATGGTAAAATTGTAGTTATAAACTATTTCCAATATGTTATATTTGCAACATAGAATAATGGAAATAAGAAAATTAATAGAATATTAACATATCATTAATATATGGATATTAATGATATAATATTCCAAGGGATTTATATTTACCACAAAGAAAAATGTAGGTGTATAACAAGGAATGTGTCTCAAATTAGTAAAATCTAGAAAAAATTATTTACTAATTAGGTAACTTTGGAATCCTAAAATAAATTAATAGAAAATCATAAATTGGTTTTCTAAATTACATAAAACTTAATTATCCTAATTATATAATATATCTACAGTAATTTCACACCCACACAAAATTAAATTAGCGGTGAATAATACATATATCTCATGGAAATAAAAAGTGTTGTAAAATTAAATTACGGTGTGTATTAATACTCTACATACTCATACATTGTTAATGATAAATATATATATGTTTACTTTAAATAATTTAAAGGTCCATATTATTTTTTCTAAAAACATATATGGTTTTAATATGACATTATATTACATTCTTATTCCTAATTTCATGTTATGGGTTTGTTTCAGGTAATATCTACTTTGTTTTTTGTAGGTTTCATAATATATTATGTTTTTGGACCTCATACTTATATCATTATTTGTAGAATTTAAAACATTATATCAATATAATTTATTTTCATTATATTTTAATTTATAATAATCTACTGTATATGGAAATATGAAATGGAATACACCATATATAAAGATAGTTGGTTGTACGTACGCATGAATGATATATATATTTTTCTATGTTATATATGAACAAAGAATATAAGGTAAATATATATATATATATATATATAATATCATTAAATTATAATTTTTATTTCATATGTGACATATTATTTCAGTAAACACATCTTTAATATGTTTAATGTGGTGTGTGAATGAATCATATCACTTTGAGAAGGTGATAGTCCATGATACCATAATCGAACATATCATAATTTCACAAAATAGAAAGCATGAACATAAAATTTATATAATAAGAAAAAAATTATAAATAAATAATATATATCATATAATTTTTTTTATAAAATTTCCAACCCATTAGCATTGGTAATGGTAAAATGAATAACACTATTTCATTTAGAGATAGTTCGTCGTACAACAAACCAGTAAGTTTGTTACCCGTTGGAAGGAAGAGACTCTAAGTGATGGTTGAACATTTATAATATCATAATATAAGTATATCGGGGATAAAAGTTTTATATATGATCATGTAAGATGAATAATTGAGGATTTGGAGAATGAAAATAAAATATTTGACTTTGAGGAATGGTGTTACCTCTTCTTTGGCTAACTCCATTTTATTTACACAATTATACTCCCCTGGTTGGGTTTCCACCCAATGGGAAAAATCAAGGAGTGATTTAGTTATTTTAGTAATATTATTTGGGAGATATTGGTAGAACTTAATTGTCTTGAGATGTGTATATAATGGGGAGAAGTTGTGGTCTTGTGTAGGGGATGGAAAGGGCGCATATGGAATTTTTGTAAGCAAATAAGGTGTATGAACATTTTTTCAAAAAAAATCCTAAAACCCCAAACCAATTAACTAATTTAAGGTGTATGGACTACATACATACATAAAATGGGTGTTTTAAATGTGACTTGGTAATTTTGGCATTTCTTTTAAGGGTTAGTCCACTATTAAGATAAAGTTTAACATAATCACTTTAACATATTTTAATCAGCTTCTACTAATATTTTAGGTCGAAATTTATGATGATATTATTAGAATATAAATATTACATTTATAAAAAACATTAATTTAAATTTTTTTAAATTCAATTCATATAAGAGGTAAAATTATGATTAATTCTTATATCACAGACGTGGTGATTAAGAGGGGTTTTATTGTGAGAATGTTTGAAAGATCATTGAGAATTAATATCTCAATTATTAATAAAACATTCCATTGACCTATATTATATTTATTGATGTATAATTTATCAACCTTTACTTTATTAACTTCACAAAATATTATATAATTATATATATTAATTAGATGAAAAGAAAGAATTCCATTAAAATATAGTATCTTTTACTATTCACCAAACAATAATTATTCTCCAAACAATCCCAAAAAAAGTTCCTAAGAATATTTTGTAATTAAGATTTAAAAGATGATTATTATTTTATCAAAATAAATTTATTAAATTTTTTAATTAAAATTTTATTATTTTTCAAATAAGGACTGAAAAATTTGTTATTTTGAGAACATTGTATTTCTAAACATATAGAGACATTACTAAAAAAATATGTGTTTTATTTATATAAAAAATTTATAAATTTTAATTAAAAATAAATTATTACAATTAGTATTATTATGCTTAATGGATATGTAAAAAATATCACTTTTAATTAGTTATTATAAATAATATGATGTTTTTTTTGAAACTCAGTGTAGCATGTAACAAAAAACAATACATTATTGTGTATAAGGCACACCAAGATAGTGTTGTGTTTATATAAAACATATTTATGGGAATATCATAATGAAATATTATCATGGTTTAAGTTACAAATAAATAATAACTTGTTTCCCTCACATAACAAATAAATTCTTAGTATTGATTTAAATGGAAAACATCAAAAAGAGTAAATTAATTTGAAAAAAAAATCAATCCAAAAAACATGGGGTGTAGAATTATATACCACTTTAAATGAATTTATCCATCTAAATTATTCTAGCTGGTCAATGATTTAATACATTTATGTTCCTCTAATATAAAAAAACATAATATAATTGTACACATTTATATTCCTCTAAATTATTCTACCTCACCAACTACAATCAATATATCCTTAAAAATCCTTAATTTATAACTTATACTAAAAATATCTATATATTTTAGGATTCATATAACATAATCATTGAATTCATAATCATAAATACTTTATTCAATAAACATTATTCATAATCCTTTACTCAGGATTCTTCAACTTATTCCTTATTACATGTTTCTAATAATATGGAGTATTATGTTTTTGATAAAGTTCATTAGATATAAACAATTCCTATTATTTCATATAATGTAAACAATATCATATGAATATTCCAATCCTTTCACATGTCATTTTTCTTCTACTAATCTTTAGATGTATATCCAACACTCCTGGAACTTCCTTATTATCATCATGATATTTCCACATAGAAAATAAATTTTCACCATTCCCATACATTTTATATCTAAAAAATTTAATGTTAACTTATATCATTCTAGTTCCCATTGTTGAATTAATCTAGAATGAATAGGGTGTGAAAAAATTATCATAGAAAAAATCCATGTAACAATGAAAAATTATTTACTAGATGTCTACATATTTACACATACTATTTTAATATATGGAAACATATAATGATCCATGGTTACCAATTACCAACACATTTTTATATCCTTTATGATGGTTCATGAAGAGTTTGTGACTTCCCAAATCACAACACAAAGATGTGTCAAAATAGGTGCATAATAATACTCATTGTCATGTACTAGGGTACATAGAGTCAGGCCCAACATACATTATCCGAGTTTAAATTCATAGGTATATATATGCAAGATCAAAATACACTTCTAGTATCTTGGCCTAGATGTATTATGGTAAAACCAATCACCATATCCTTTAAAAAATTCTTGGACATATTATAAAACATTATCTAATCCTTATAAATATCCTTAGATTCATCCATAAACACATGATTTGTAATATACCAAGGGATGATACTAAATTCATTTCTACATGTTTACAAATATTGAATAGTCCTTCAATTTGTTAACCACTATAAAAATCATAGCTTTTCAAAAATAAAAATTTCATATCTTCTTCTCTATAAATAATAAATTACAAAAACTAACACCCAAAGACTCTGTTAGTTATTTCCTTTGGAATCATAGAAACGTAAATGCTGGTAAATGGGTGATATACATAATCTACCACTAGGTTACCTAAGAATAGAAAACCCTATTAGACATATCATACATAGAATATATATTCATAAACTAGGGAAGTAAATAATAAAAGGGTTATGAAACGATTCCCACTATTTGTAAATAAGGTAGATATGTAATTATAATCATGAGGATAAGGGTATGAGAGTGTGATCATGATATTAGAATATCATATCTTGTATATCAATGATTATTATCAAAAATCATGAAATAAATATTGATTTTTTATAAGACATGAAACATAAGGACGTAAGGAATATAATACATGAATGTCGAACATATAAATGAAACAAGGAATTGTCTCAAACATAGAAGAATAAAAAAATTATTTCCATAGAATTCAATTCCTAACTGCCTAATAAATCTTAATAGTATTGGATCACACCCCATACCATCATGATAGTTATTATTCACTCTAATTACAATTACATTAGTATAATTTCACTCCCCATACCCTCCTGGTAGACATGGCTCACTCCCATGACCTTTTTAGTAGTTTGAGTTCACTAACCATACCATCATAGTAGTCATGGATCCCTCTAGAGGCCATATTAGTAGTCAAGGTTCACTGCCAAGGATATTACTATCCATATCATGATATAAAAACTATTACCCAATTCATTTTAGGGAGATATATGTCCCACTTATATCATAATGAAATCATACTTAGGTGTTCCATGATATCATAACAATTAATCATAACATAACCCACAAAATTATATGGATTTCACAAACATATAATCTTATACTATCCTTTTGAAAAGAGAGTGGTTTTATTATCATTTCATCAAAATATAAAACATGAATAAAATTGAGATTCATAGAAATATAACCCTTTAAACAAACACATATTTCAAAAAAATTGAACAGATGAAAGAGAAATATATTTCATAAACATATAAAATGTGAAAAAGAAATAGGTTCCATAAGATTCATTCCATCATAACATAAACCATTTTGGAATGAATATTAAATAATATTGAATCATTTTCCATAATGTAATGTGTAACACCAATTAATTTCATATTATATGGGAAATAATTTTGACGGATCTTTTTAAAAACGGTTCTTGATTAAAATATTTTGTCTTCATAAACAGTTATTTAGAATACGTGAAAATTCATGAAAACCACATTCATTGAAAATAAACATGATGAAATATAATGGATGATTAGAAGGATTTCTAAAACCATATTCCATGAAAAATTATAAAATAATCATGAAAAATATTAAAACACTTTTTCATTGATAACTTATAAAATAATAGGTAATAAATTTTGGAATCCATTATGTTGAAAATACTATGAAAACCTATAAAAGATTCTTCAAATCATTGAAATTATTATATTTGAAAATATCATTCTTAGATTTTATAATGAAATTATTGAAAATCATTTAAAATATTTTTATTACAAAAATAATGCATGAAATACATTTTTATAGAATGCCGCTAAAAAACAAATTTCCAAAATGATAGGAAAAATTTTTATTTTCAAAAAATATCTTCTTAATATTTTCAAATAATCTCAATGGGATTGAAGGTCATGATAATGGGTAAATGTGTAAATAAATAATTTTCCTTTTCTATTGTAAAATGTTTTAAAATTTTCATCAATCAATAATATATTAGGAGATTCATTTTTAGAAAACAATTTCTATAATAAAAAGGTAAAAACGTGTAAAAATATATTTTAACGATCATAGTAGAATAATCAAATAAATTTTGAAACTATTTTACAAAACATAGTTTTTATGGAACACATATTTATTACTAGAATAGAGGTAATGTCAACCATTCATAAAAACAACTTCATGATTATATTATGTATCATAGAGTTGAAGAATATGTGCCATTACATGAACATAACCTGATTAACCAGAGGGTAGGAAATCTCAAGATATTTATTTAGAGATGGATAAAAATATTTCATTAATTGGATCATAATCATAATAATTTTTGATAGGCAATTGTATTTTTGTTATAAACCACTTCCAATTTAGTAACATTGAATCATAACACAATGGAATGAATAATATTATTTGAAGATTAAAATAACCTGAAAATAAATAGATTCATGATATAACATTTCAAGGGTTTTATATATTCCTCATGTAAATATATAGGTGCATAACATGGCATATTTCTCAAAGAAGACAAATTGAGACAAAATTACATTAACAATTTGGTATCTTTGGAATCAAAAAACCCCTTAAAGGAATATCATAAAATCTATTTTTTGATACAACTAAATTTATGTAACAGAATCATATAATAAATCCATTTTCAGTATACACACCAAAAAATATAAATGAGTGGTGAATGAGACATGTATCTCATAGAGATAAAAATATTGATGAAATCCCATTAACATATGTCTTGACTCTATTCATACATGTAAAAACATAATGTATAATACATATAAGTAAATTTTAGATTTATTAAAGAAAAATATTATTATATCTAGTACCATTATGTTTTTGATAGTGACCCTATATTAAAGTCTTATTAAATATTCCAGTGTAATGTTTTTCTTTAGGTAACCTCCTCTTTGATTTTTTCATGTTTGTTAATTTGTTATATTTTTTTGTCCTCATACATTTTTCACGTTTTCCAAAAGGTAAACCATGATATAAAAATAATTTATATTAATTAAATATTTATTTATAATAATATATAGTATATTGATATTTTAATTTTAACACACAGTTCATGGAGACGGTTGGACGTACGTACACAAGAAAGTTGTTTCTGTTTTTACTGAAATTTTGAATGAAATAAGGGCATATATTTACATTTATTTATATAATAAAATTATAGTAGAATTATTCTATAATATAATAAATATATTTTCACTAAACACTAACATAATATCTTCCGTGTAGTGTTTGAATGAATAACACCACATTGAGGAGGCGGTATTCCACACTTCCCAAAATGAAATTATCATATTTATAGAAAATATAAAGAATGAATGAATGATTTATATAATAAAAAATGGAATAAATACATCAAAAATATCATATTAAAATTAATTTTCCTTCATAAATTCCTACCATGATAGTTTCAATGTTAAATTGTACTACATCATTTTATGTGGAAGTAGTTTTTCCTAACTATGAATGGTATGTTCAATAAAAATTATAAGGATGTGTGAGTAATTGATGGTCAAAAACTTGTAATATAAAAATATAATTATATGTATCAAAAATTGGATTTTATATTACTATGGAATAATGACAATTTATGTGGTTCAGAAAATAAATTAAATGGGCTTAAGGAATGGTGTTACCTCTTCTTTGTGTAACTCCATTTTCTTTACACAAAATGGATTTCTTTCATTGATTTCAACCAAAATTCAGGCATCAAGGCTGAAATGGATAGATTTTTTGAAATGAATTAGGGTATATTCCTGTATTAATTATGTGGGTTTAGAGGTGTGAATAAGGGAGAGAGGTGGTGGCCTTTTATAGGGTAAAGAAATCACACACTTTGAATTATTGATAACAAATTTAGTGTACTAATTTATTGTTATAAATTAGATATAAAAAAAACCTCAATAATGTTTTTATAATTATCAAATTATGGCCATAAATTGGTGTTATTACAAGTATATAGAACATTATATAACATATTTTAATATTTTAGACCCTTGTTATGATTAATTTTACCTTAATCAATGTAATTAATTTTAATCCCATTCACTTATTTTTTATCTGAATGTTATGTTTTTATTATTAAAATATAAATATTATATTTATTAAAACCTTTTTTGTACTTTTTTCTTAATTTTATTCATGTTATATGAAAATTTATTTTTAATTTTAATATCAAAGATGTGGAAAAAAGTGTGTTTTTAAAGTAAGAATGTTCAAAATCTCAATACGTTTTTACATATAAATTTATTATTAAATAATTATAATGATCAAAGTTGGCTTAATAGATGTATGAATTTTCTACTCTGACTTTATAACATATTTAAAATATAATTTTTCTAAATAAATAAATTATATAAAAATGATGTATTGAATTTCAATTCTGTATTTTGAACTACTCACCCAAAAATAACATTTCTTAGAAAAATCCCAATGATTTTCCCAAAGCGAATATAGAAATACATAATTGAAAAATGTTGTTTATTTTATAAAATTAAATTCATGTATGTGTATAACGTTAATTTAATTATTATTCACAAAACGATATAAAAATGCTTCTTTAAAGATAATAGTACATCCAACCATATGAAGAAATTTCCAAAAATTACGTGTTTTATCAGCCTCATATCTTATTTTTTATAAAACTATTAAAAATGATTTTTATAATGAGGTCATTAATATTAAAATTTTTATTTTTCATGAATATTATATTACAATATTCTTTAATTAATTATAAGATAAACTGGTTTTATTGAAACTCATTGTTACGTTTAATAGAAGAACAATGAGTGTTTGGTATAACCCATGCCAATTCAGTGCTGTGTATACCAAAAAATTATATTGGGATATCATATAATTAATTATTAGCAAGACATAGATTAAAAAGAAAAAATAACTTCATTCTCTCATATTACATAAGTAATATTCTATGTTGTGTGAAATAAAAAATATCAAAACTGTTATATTAATTTAAAAAAAATTAATAAAAACTCGGGGTGTTACACATTGATTGTACCCACTATAAGGAGACATCCCATTATAATTTGAAATATAAAATCCAAATATATTTTTTTCCATAAATCTAGTTTTATCTATTTATGTAATAAAAAAGATGGGTTACTCAATTTTTCATCACTTAGATGATGAATAGACATGGATGTATTTGATGAAGAAAATATGGATTTACACCATGAAGGGATAAATGATCTAGAACATTATCCGCAAAAACACATTAGAGTGACCTATACTTCTCACACATAAAATATCTAATATTTTTAGATTAATATTCACTACAATACAGAAACACATGCTTCATTACCAAAATAATTAATTCTTTTGGAAACAGTTATTTTAATATTCTTATATCATGAATGATCTTCAATGTATCAAATAAATATCTTCCCATCTAATATTTCAAATAAAATCACATTCATCACTACATGGGGAATATATATATATATAAAGGGTGGTCTAGCATGCTTAGTCAGGGTAATATAGGGATATTTGTTAGCATAAACTGGTCTTAACCGCATGATATGATCTTGATGATATTTGAAAAAACCATACCATACATATCAAAGATCATAACTATCTGTCACGGAATTCTGATTAGAATTTAATATGAGATGAATCATGCAAGAATAACATAATATTATCAAATAAATGATTATATTTCAACATGACATTGAACTATGGAATATACATAATCATAGAAAGTCATATGTCAAGGCTACCCACAAGGAAATTTATAATAGGTTAGGATTGGGATAACAACTAGTACACCTTATTTCATATTGGGAAAACTTAATGTTTACCCTTTTTTATCTTGTGATAAACGCCCATATACTCTCATTTAATATCTTAGTTTATCCACCCATGTTCCCCAAGAGCTTATAGAATAATAATCATTAATAAATGAAACGCGGGGATATTTAAATCCCAATCATCAAATTATGAAAATAACACACAAGTGTTCGAGAAGACCATAAGACATTAAGAATACCATAACCCATTAAATAAAATGTGTTTCATAAAAATTTCATCTTGTTATAAAATATGTTAAATATATAGGTTTCATAATCATTTCATCATTTAGTCATAACATAACCTAGGAAATGAATTTGGTTTAAAAAGTGTTCTATAGTTGTATAAATAAAAATAGATAATTGGGGTTCATAAAAATCACATCATAAAATAATTAAACCATTCATAGAAAGAATAATAACAATATATATGGATGATATGCCATATAAATAAAATTTAACCATGTAGATTTTCATCTAATATGCTGATTGATTTTGGAAGAAAATCACTTGAACTCTTCATGGGGAAAATAAAATTTATTTGAAAATCAATTTAAAAAAACATCATTTAACGTTTTTGATCTCATTTTCATTAAAAATTATATTTTAAGACCTGTAATAGAATATTAAAATCACTGACATATCATGAAAGAGAAATTGATCATGGCATGTTTCATTAAAATAGGTTTTTCTTATTATTAATAAATGCGAAATGGTAATTGATTAGAAAATGATACATGGGTTCATTTAAAAAAAATAAAATTAAATAATGTGTGTAAATTTATTTAATTTATAATTTGGATAAACAAGACAGATTTAATTTATTTTTAGAAAACATGGATTTTGGATGAAAATGGGTTTTCGATAGAATGAAGAAATAAAGATAATATTTCTTGAAAATTAATTTTGAACTCTTGAGTGCATAAATAGTCTAAAATCATGTGAAGGAAATTATTGTACAAAAATAACAGGATAAAAATAATTTCCAAGGGTTTATTATGAGATACAACTTACTATTTTTTCATTGTAATCAAATTAATAATCAATCCAAATAATCAATGAGATTGTAACATCAAATATGTATCACATTGGAATCATTGAATCATAATCCCAATGAAATAATATAATTGAATGAAACTAATAAAATAATTAAAATAATTATATTCATGATATGTCATGTCAGTGGGTATTATATAAACCTCATTGAACAAGATAAGTACTTAACATTACTAATCTCTTAAAGATGGAAAATTGTAATAAAAAACCGATATCAACTTTGGTAACTCTAGAATAGTAACCCCTTTTGAGAATGATCCAAAAATGGATTTGTAAATCCAAATAATATTAATGATAATCGCTATAAAATAAAATTGGGGTCAGTATATACACCATATAAAGGAAAATTGGCGGTGAATATGTTATGTGTCTAAAAAAAGAAAAAATGTTTGATATTAATCCTTTACTATATGCGTCGATATCCTTCGAACAAGTTCAAACCTATTTTATAATAAATATATATTTTTATTAAAATTAGTATAGATCTATAATTATATAAATCATACCACATATTATATACATATGACCCCTTATTACCAATTATTTATCAATTAAATTTTAACATCATATTTTGGGTAATAACTGCGTTTTTTCATATATATATATATATATATATTGATTTATTATTTTTGGTTCTATTTATTTGATAATGGTAACATAATTTATAGAATAATAATTATGACATAATTATAATATTCATAAATATTTATACATTTTGGATCAATCATAATTTTTTTTTAGAAATGAACTATGTTGTGATCATGAGGATGGAAGGTCAAATGTACACATGAGTAACATTTCCATTTGGCTACGATCATTATGAAAATGAGGTAACTAATATATAATAATTATATAATCATAATAAAATTAAAAAAGCATATTATTTGTTTAAATGTACTTATACATGTAATCCTTGTTTTGTAGTGATGGAAAGAGGGCCACATTACTTCATTGAGGTTGTACTCTACACGTACAAGACCTACATTTTCATCAATCAGTGTTTGAAAACATTAAAAATGATATATATTCAATAAATAATAATAAATATTTCATTTAAATAATAATTATGACATTTATATCATAGAAATTCATAAATTTTATGCTTATTATCATCAATTTAAAGGGTTTTGGAAAAAAATAACACCACTTTGCAAGATTGTAGTCCCCCGTACACCCTTGCGACATTATCGTATCCCCAATATAATGTCAATTAAGATTTTATTTTTGATATATTTATATTGATGTTATAATTATTCTATATGTATCATATATATACATTATATATACCATCAACCCCATCCCCGAGTGGAGGTAATGGAAAAATGAATGATATCAGTTCTTGAGGTGGTAGTCCTCGGTACCCATGAATGATGATTACATAACCCATTTGATTGAATTGGAGATAGATGAAGGTAATTACCTCACCATGAAAACAATTAATTACATAGGTGATATTGAGAATATTATATCTTCATGGTATAATAATAATTCAAGGTGGAAGAGGAAGAAATAAAACAAACAACCTCGTAGATGAACGTTACACTTTTTTATAATTTCCCCCTTAGGTTATCACTAAAAGAGTTACTATAATTGATGTGTATAAAAAATATGATTTATAGGATTATTTTAGGAAATATAGGATGTTATTTGGTTACTTATTTTCTGGAATTAATGTGTTTTACCATCTGAAGAGGTGAGGTGAAAGGGTGGACTTTTATAACTGAAGTTGGTGGGATACATATAATTTTATGGATAAACTAATTGAACCCATGATTTCTCATGTCACAAGGCCCCAATGGTGGACCATTCTCTGTAATATAAAATATATTTTTAAAATATGGTCATAAAATTAGAGGTGAAAATGTTTTGGGTTATTTTTGACCCTTATCATTTTAGTTTAACTACTCACACTAAACACATTGTTACTTTAACCACATTAAACAATTTTTTCTTTTTATACTATTAATTTTCGTATAAGATTATTGTGAAAATATTAGTAAATATATATTATTCATAAAAAATATATGAAATCATTTTTTTAGTTTTCCATTAATATAAGTGGAGAAACATAATTTAAAATTAATACAGAAGATGCAACAAAAAAGGTTTTTGAGTAAGTGTTCCAATGTTTATAATAATTTTATTAATCAATTCAATTTTAAATACATTTCACTGACGTAAATTGGATTATTTGATTAATAATTTAACTAATTTTATTTAAAAAACAATTTAAAATGTAATTTAAATTTATAAATACTAAAAACAAAATGGAATGGTTTGAATAAAATTATATATTTTCAATACTCATAATAAAATTAAATAAATTATAAAAATCCAAAAAATAAAACAAATGATTAATTTTTTTGTAGTCAAATAAAAAATAAAATTATATTATGAATAAATATCGACAGTTGGGAAATATTAATTTTAAAAACTTTTACAGAAATATATAAAAATATATTTTTTGAAAATTGTATTTTGGAAACTAATAATGACCTCACTGAAAATTAAGTACTATTTATTAATATGCTTTCACTATATAAAAACTTTATTATTATTTAAAAAATTATTTATATTCATATTACAATGATTAATTTCAAGGTTATAACCTCCATAATTATATAAAAATAATATATTTTGTTTATGTAAAAACATATTATTGTGTGTCATTCAAGATAGCCTAGTATTGTGTGTTTCATAATATTGAAAAAAAATTCTTGTAAAAAAAACCAAACAAATTTTTTCAAGTTACCCAAGACAAAATATATATTGTGTATATTGATAAAAATAGAAAATATATAATTATTTTTGAAATAAAATCAACAAATATGATGGTGTTACATTCTACAACTTTAATATTTATTTCTTGACCAAAATTATTCACATTAGTACCATATCCTAAAGATATTTCATCCTCATTACATCCCAAATATTTCACAAACCTTCCTCAAGTTCGCATTTTCACCACTAAACAATGACAATGTATGTGGTCTTGTTTTGGAGTACCTTTTTAATTCGATCTAGAATGTCATCTTTTTGTCCGTCATAGAAAATATCATGCTTCAAATATACACACTCAATGATTTTTACATGGGATACATTAGTATCCATCTTAATTTCCTCAATAAATCTACATTTTTAGAAAAATATAGTCATGAGGAATGTGTTGATTTAAACTACCATTGAAATACATTGGACATGATATTAGAGTATAATTTAGGTTTTGAATTATTATATCCAACGGAACTTGTATTTGAGGATTATATGATATGTTGAAACTCAACATTGAATCAACAGATATCTAATGAATTCTTATGAACATCAAGGTAAAATGTGGATTATCCTAAAATTAAATAGAATGTCTTACTACAAGAAACATTACATCTTCTATAATTTATATAGCAGAATTTGAATACAAATATAGTATAAAAACAATATTAGTGTAGCATAGTTTTGTCCAGGGGTAATGAAAAAAATACCTATATTTATTTTCTATATAAACTAGAAAAACATATAAACACCCCCTACGTATCATTAAATTTAGAGATGGTTCACAACTACATCTAATAATTTTATCATTATTTTTTAAAATAATTGGTCGGACATTAGATGAAGTAATGTAAAAAAAACTACAAATTTAAAAATTAGTTGTTATATATATATAATTTTTTGGATTTTAGAGACACTATATATACATTATATTCTTTTATATTTTAGAGGATATATATAATGGAATTTTTATTTTAAGTGATTATTGGGGGTTCAAAACCACTAATAATTCTTAATATTTTACGAGATTTTGAACACCCATTAATATATGACAATATAGGGGGGATTGACCCTCCAACATGTCATGAAATTAGAGGTGGTTCATGTACATTCTCTATTCCATTTGATTAGAGGGGGTTTAAACCCCATAATTTTTTTAAATCAATTCAAATGTAAAATTAAATTTTATAATATACATGTGTGTTTATATGTGTGTCATCATGTTTGAGTGTAATTATTTATTTAATAAATGATTTGTATGTATTTTTTAAAATATTTAAAACCGGTAAAAAATTTTTTTGACAAAATGGTATTTGTTCAAAGAGATAAATAATGAAACTTTTCATAAAATCATTTTAGTGGTCTCATTATTAAATTAAGAGATTAAAATAAAGGTAGATAATATATTATCATGATATATCCTAGGTAAAATAAATTTCATGATTTTCATGAGAGATAAATCATAATATTTCATCTTGAGAATCAAAATCATAAACAATATCGATGAATGATTGGACTTTAACAAAACATTATTAACACTATAGTAACATTAAATAGTAATCCCCATTAAGGAATAACATCATCTGAATAAATGAATATAATTAATGAACGATAGTCATGGTATAACATTTAAAGGGATATAATTTACAACTCATAGGATAATACAGGTGCATTACATAACTTATGCCTCAATGAATGAAAATAGAAACCAAAAAGATATACTAAATTGGTAACATGTGAACTATAATCCACATTAAAGAAAAATATAAATTGTTTTATATAAATCCACATAATTTTATGTATAATAATCAAAAAATAAATTAACTGTGATCTTATAAACCCCATAAAAGAAAATATGTGTTGAATATGGAATGTGTTTTATGTAAGTAAACATTCAGTTAAAAATATCTTACCGTAACTCTCCACATCATTCGTACATTATCACAACTCATTTATAATAAATAAATTTTTATTATAAAACTATTAAAAACAATAATTATATATAAAATATCTTATTTGATATAACTATAACCGTTTACTACTCATTTTAATCAATTACATATTTAGGTTATGTTTTGGGAAATAACGACATTTTTTTATATTTGTTTTTATTCATTATTTTTGGTGACTATACATTAATCATGGATAGATTATATAAATACTGGTAAAAATTAAATAATTACAGTATTTATATATCAATTATACAATTATGATATATCATGAAGGTTTGTTTATAGATGTTATGTGTGTTACGATCATAGAGATTGTAGGTCGAACGTACGCATGAGTATATTTTAAAATTTGCAATCACTATTAAGGAAATGAGATGATAAAGATGTTATGTATAAAAGAGTATAATAATAGGTGACACAACATGTAAATAACATGAATAACCATAGGGTAAAAAATATCATGAGTTTTATTGAGAGGTTGATCATAATATTTCATCAATGGGAGCATATTCATAAACAATCTTGATAAACAATGGTATTTTAGTTATAAACCATAACCAATTTAGTTAAAATGAATCATAACACAATGTTATGAATAATATAATTTGAAGCTTGAAATATCATGTAAATAATTATATTTTTTATATAACATGTCAAGGGAAGTATGTATACCAAATGGAATGATATAGGTGAAAAACATGGCATATGTCTCAAAGAAGAGAAATTGTTACAAAATTACTTTATCAATTTGGAAAATTTTGAATCATTAAAACCCTTAAAGGAGTATCATAAAATTTATTCTTAGATATAGATAAATTTATGTAGTGTAATCTTATAATAAATCCATTGTTCGTATACACACCACAAAAAATAAATGAGTGGTGAAGGAGAGATGTATCTCACATAAATAAAATGTTAGATGAAATCCCCTAAACATGTCTCTTGACTCTATTCATACTCATAAAAACCTCATTTATAATACATATATATATATTATAAATGTATTAAATAAAAAAAATTTATGTCTAGTACCATTAGTGGTATGATAGTGACATTATTTTAAACATTTAGTAAATATTCCAATGCAGCGTTTCGCTTCGGGTAATATCCTTTTTCTCTTTCGCATGTTTCTTAATTAGTTACATTTTTTCCCTCATAATTATGTCAGGATTTTCATAATGTAAACAACTCTATAAAAATAATTTATATTCATCATATTTTTATTTATAATAATATATTTTATATATAAATATTAAATTGAATACATTGCTAATGAAGAAGGTAGGTCGTACATAAACAGGAAAGATGTTTCCATTTTTTTGTAATTTTGAAAGAAAGAATGTAAATAACACCCATATATATATATATATTTATTTAATTATATAATATCATTATAGTAGAATTATTTTATCATACATGAAATATATGGTCACTAAACACACACATATTATTTTTTATGTACAGTGTGAATGAAAGACATCACTTTGAGGAGGTGGTATTCCCCAGTTCCTCAAATGAAATTAACATATTTAGATAAATGTAAAAAATGAATGTAGGATTTATATAATTACAAAAAATGAATAAATATATCCTAAATATCATATTAAAATATATTTTACATTCTATTTTCCTTCCCTGATAATTGGTAACTTAAAATGTACTACATCGTTTAATGTCGCATTTGTTCGCCATACCAAGGAATAGAAAGGTCATTAGACATTAGATGGATGTGTGTGTAAGTGATGGTCAAAAAAATATAATATAAAAATATCATTATATATAAGATACCTATTTTTATATGATCATGGAATAATGATAATTTACATAGTTCAGAAAATAAAATAAATGAGCATAAGGAATGGTTTTACCTATTCATTGGGTAACTATATTTCCTATACACGAAATGGATTATGTTATTTGATTTCATCCAAAAGTGAGTCTTAATGGAGAAATGTATGTATTTTATGAAGAAAATTGGGTTATATTCCTGTATTAATTATGTTTCTTAAGAGGTGTGATGAAGGTGGAGAGGTGGTGGCCTTTTATATGGGATTGAAAGGGCACATTATGAATTTTTGAAAAGAGTTTGGTGTACCCACATGTTTAGATAAAAAGAATATCAAAAAACCAAAAACAAAATAATGGAAGTATAATTTTCAAATTATGGCCAAATATTGGGGTTTTTACAAGAATGTGGAATATTTTATAACATGTGATTAAGTTTTAGTCCCCTGTTATGATTACTATACCTTATCATTGTAATTAAATTTAATGTATTTCACTAATATTTATATCCAAAAATTAAGTTGTTATTATTAAATTATTTATATTATACTGATTAAAACCATGAATGTACATTTTTCAAAATTCTATTCATATAAGATTAAAATTTATGTTTAATTTTAATCACGTTTATGTAGCAAGAAAGTGGGTTTTTAACGTTTTAATGTTCAAAATATAAATACTTTTTTATATATAAGTTTGATATTCAAAAATTATAATGACCTGATTTGGATTAATAGATGTATAATCTATCTACTTGGACTTTATAACAAAGTGAATATATAATTTATCTATATAAATAAATAAGTCAAAAAGGATATGTTGAATATCAATTTAGTATTTGATGCTACTCACCCAAAAATATTGTTTCGTAGAAAAATCCCAGAGATTTACCCTAATCTAATTATACATACATAATTCAAAATAGATTTTTTTTATCACATTAAATCCATTAAAGTGTTAGAAATTAATTTCATTATTATTCACAAAATGACATAAAATGGTTCTTTTCAGATAATTGTATGTCCAACCATATAAAGACATTACCAATAATTATATGTTTTATCTTTATTATGTCTTTTTTTTATAAAAAATAAACATTTATAATTTATAATTATATTATTACTATAAATATTATTATTTTTCATGGATATTATATTAAAATCTCCATTAATTAATTAGAACAAAATAAAGTTTCGTAGAAACTCGTTGTTTTATGTAACATAAGGACATTTACTATTTGGTATAACAAATGCTAAATAAGTGTGGAATACACCAAAACAATTACATTGTTGTATCATATAATTAAATATTAACATGGTTTAGCATAAAAAGAAAGAATAACTAGGTTCTCTTATATTACATAAGATATATTCTTTGTTGTTTTAGATGAAAAATGTCAAAATTGTTATATTAATTAAAATTCATTATTTCTTAAAAATCCAAGGTGTTAACCATTTATTGTAAACACTATAAGGTGACATTCCAGGAGAATTAGAAATATAAGTTCCTATTTTTTTCTCATAAACTAGTTTTATCGGTATAATTCATATGAAAACATGAGCTCCTCAATGTTTCATCCCATCAATTATGAATAGACATGGATGAATTTGATGAAGAAAATTTGGATACATGCCATTATGTGATAAATGATCCAGAACATTATCTTCACAAACTCATTAGATCGACCTATTCCTCTCATGCATAAAATATGAAATCCATTTAGATTAATAATAAATACATATTATAAACACATGCCTCAGAACCATAATAGATTACTTCCATTGGAAGCATTTAATATAATATTCTTATATCAAGAATGATATTCAATGTATGAAATAAATATTTTCCACTCTTCTATTCCATATTAAAACACATTCATCATTACCTGTGAAATAGAGATATAAATAAGGATGGTCTACCAAGCTTAGTAAAGGTAATATAGGGATATTTTTAAGCATAACCTCAACATAATAATATGATATAATATTGATGATATCTAAAAAAACCATACCATACATATCAAATATCATAATAATTAATCAATGAATAATGATTGGAATTTCATATGGCATGAGTCAAGCAGTAATTACATAACATTATCCATGAATGATTTAAATTACCATATAACATTGATCTATGAAATATAAACAATCATAGAAAAACCTATGTCAAGGATATCATCCAAGACATTTATAACAAGTTAGGATTGGGATAACAAAAAGTGTACCTTCATTAATATTAGGAAAACCTCTTATGTACACTTTTTTGATATATTGAAAACCATCCATATACCATATTTTTAATTCACAATTTATCCTTTGATGAACCCTCTACACTTATAGAATAATAATCATTATGAAATTAAATGAAGGGATATTGAGTTCCCACCTATCTAATAATGAAAATCACCCACATGTGTTCCACATGATCATAAAAAATTAACCATATCATATCCCACAAAATGAAATTGGTTTCATAAAAATTTCATCTTGTCATAAAATATGTAAAGTATACAGGTTTCTTAATTGTTTCTTCATTTCTTCATAGCATAACCTAAGAAATAAAGCATAATTCAAAAGAGTTTTACAGTTGTAAAATAAATATAAGATAACTGGGGCTTATAAAAATCACATCAAGAAATAATTAATCCATTCAGAGAAAGAATAAGAATAATATCCTTGGATGATATGCCATGTAAATAAAAAAGGAACATTGTAGGTTTTCATCATAGATGGAGAATGATTTAGGAAGAAAATAACTTGGACTCTTCATGGGGTGAATAATATGTCATGGAAAATAACTTCTTATAAGTAAACATCATAAAATACTTTTGAACTCATTGTAATTGAAAATAAACTTTTATATCCTCCAATGGAATATTGAAATCACAGGGCGGTCATGAAAGTGAAATTCTTCATGGCATGCTACTTTAAAATGATTTTTTTTTATTATTTTTGATAAAAGACAAATTGGAATTGATTGGAATATTATACATATATTCATTTAGAAAAAAAATTATAAAATTACATTAATTAATTTTTTAAATTTATAATATGGATAAAGAAAAAAAATGAATTTATTTTTAGAAAACATGGTTTTAGATTTAAATTACATTTTGATTGAATAGAAAAATAATGATAATTTTTCATAAAAATTAATTTTGAACAAATGAGTGCATAAATAGTGTAAAACGATGTGAAAAAAACTATTCTACGAAAATATCTAGATAAAAATAAATTTTATGTCTTTATTGTGAGATATATTATACTATTTCATCTTTTTAAACTAAATCATAAACAATCCAGATAATCTATGATATTGTAACCTAAAATAGTTACCACATAAGTAAAATTAAATCATAATCCCAATGAAATAATATCATTGAATGAATCTAATAAAATAATGAAAATAAGTATATTAATGATATTTCAGTTCAATGGGTATTATACACACCTCATTGATGATTATAAGTGCATAACATTACTAATCTCTTAAAAAATAAAAATTGAAATAAATATCCATGTCCACATTGGTAACTCTTGAACAATAATCCCCTTGTGAGAATGATCTCAAATTGGATATGTAAATCCAAATAATATTATTGTTAATCATCATAAAATCAAATCATGGTTTTTATAGAAACCAAATAATTGAAAAATTGTGGTGAATATGTTATGTGTCTAAAAAGTACAAAGTGAGTTAGAAATCCTTTACAATATGCGTCTACATCCTTTGAATAAGTTCAAACATATTGTATAATAAATATATATTTTTTATAAATATATCATAGATCTATAATTATATATACCATACAATATTATATATATATATGACCCCTTTTTATCTATTAATTATCAATTAAATTTTAATGTCACAATTCGGGTAATAACAACATTATTTTAAAATATATTTTGATTTATTATTTTCGGTACTCTTTATTTGATCAGGGTAACATAGTGTCCAGAATAATAATTATGACATATTATAAATATTTATACTTATTTATAACATTAGGTATATTCCTATTTTTTCAGAAATGAAGTGTGTTGGGATCATGATGATGATAGGTCAAATGTAAAAATGAGAAACATAACCATTTTTTAATGATCATTATGAAAATGAAGTAATTAATATATTATCATTATATATTGATAATAAAATAAAAAATATAATATTATTTTTTTAAATGTTCTTATACTTGTAATCCCTATTTTGTGGTGATGGAAAGAGAGCCACATTACTTCATTCAGGTGGTAGTCTAAACGTATAAGAACAACATTTTCATCTTTTAATGAGGGTAAAGGTAAGAAAAAAAATATATTTTATCAATAAATAATAATTTATATTTCATTAAAATTATAATAATTTCATTTAATAACATATATTCACTAATTTTAGGCTTACTATCATCAATATAAATGGTTTGAGAAAAAGAATAACATCACTTCAGGATATGGTAGTCCCCCATATAACCATGAGACATTATTGTATCCCCTATGTAATTTAAATTATTATTTAATTTTTGATGTAATTATATTTTAACTATATTAATATTATAAATATCATATATATTTATATATATATATTATATCCATTGTCAAACCCATCCATGATGGGTGTTAATGAAAAAACGAATGATATCGTTTGTCAAGGCGGTAGTCCTCCATACACATGAAAGATGATTACATAACCCATTTGATGGAATTAGAGATGGATGAAGGTAATTACCATAAAAAACAATAATACACTATATATGTCATACTGAGTATAATATATCAGTATGGTGTAATAATAATTCAAGTGGGTGGAGGATGAAATAAAACAGAAACCCTTGTCGAGGAACATTACACTTTTTTTGATATCCCCCATTGGTTGACACTACAAGACATACTATTATGGATGAGTATAAGAAATTAGGATTATATGATTAATAAAGTAATTTTGAGAAGTTATTTTTTCAGTTATTTATAATAATTAATGTTTTTTATTGTGTGAAGATGAGAGGGGGTGGGGTGGATTTTTCAAACTGAGGTTGGTGGGATACTTGTAATTTTATCGATGAATGAATTGAACCCTGGATTTTTCATGTCACAAGGTGCTAATGGTGGACCATTCATTGTAATAGAAAATATATATTCGTTGAATGGTCATAAAATTAGAGTTGAAAATATTTTGGTGTATTTTAACTCTTATCCTTTTAGTTTAACTAATCATGGTAAACCCAATGTTACTTTTATAGCCTTAAACAATTATTAATATTCTAACTAATAATTTTGGTAAAATATTAAAAAGAACTTATTAGTTAATATGTATTATTCATTAAAATATATAGAATCGATTTTTCGGTGTGGCATTAATATAAGTGGAAAACATAATTTAATATTAATCCTATAGATTCAACAAAAAAGGGTGTTGCATTTGTGATAATCAGTTTATAATGTTTTTATTTATTATATCCATTTTAAATACATTTTAGTGAACTAAATTGGATTATTTGATTAATAATTTAACTAATATTAATTTAAAAATGAAAATGTAATTTAAATATAAAAATTATATTTACAAAATGGATGTTTTGGATTCCAATTCTGTATTTTTCACCACTCATCAAAAATAGTTTAATTTGGAAAAATCTTAAAAATTACACCAATGATTATTTTTAGATGGTGATTTTAAAAATTAAAATTATTCTATGAAAAAATTCTAAAATTTGTAAAAATTAAATTTATAAACGTTTACACAAATATATAATAGTATTTTTTTTTCAGAAACTGCTATTTCTTTAATATATAGAGACTTCACTAAATATTATATACTATTTATAAATTTTATTTCAATATATAAGATCATTATAATTAATATTTAAAAAAATATATTTATATTACTATGTTTAATATCTATGATATAACATCCATATTTAAATAAAAATAATATATTTTGGTTTTGTTAAAACATAGTGTCGTGTGTAACTCGTGATATTTTAGTATTTTGTGTTGCATAATATTTTTTTCTTGTGGGAAAAAATAAAACTCATTGTTTCAAGTAATATAAGATAAACTCTTTATATTTTTTAATGAAATATATAGAAAATATATAATTTATTTGGAAATAAAAATAAACCAATATAAGTGTTTTACAGTCTAGCCCCTTAAAATTTATTTCCCCATCGAAATACATCATATTAGTACCAAATCCTAAAGTTATTTCATCTTCATTATGTCCCAAAGATTTTAATAACCTTCCCCAAGTTTTCATTTTCACCACTAAACAATAACCATGTATGTGGTCTAGTTTTGTAGAACCGTATCAATTCGATCCAGAATCTCATCCTTTTATCCCTCAAAAGGAATATCATGCCCCACCTATACACACTCAATAATTAGTGCATGTTATTCATTTGGAATGTAGTTCCTTAAGAGTGATATATGGAATACATCATTAATATGACTGTGGTCTGGTGGGAGTGTAAAAAGAAAATATATTTTCCTTATATGATCAACTATTTTAATGAGGGTGATATACCGAGGGATTAATTTTAATTTTTTTATTAAATGGATTAATTTATGGAATTATATTCATACCAATATCCAATTCTAGACTATGTTGATTACTATATGCAAAACAATATTTCAAAATTGAGCTGATATTACATGTTTCTAAAAATATCTAATCACTTTTCCATCTCAAGAAATTATTCATGTCTCTCTAATTTTAATTTTTCAAATTCATTCCAAAATGATGGTGTTCTACAATTCCTTCACTAAGGGGAGTTAAATGAATCTTTCTGAATTCTCGTGAGATATATACCATTGTAAAAAATATATAAACTTGAGGAATGTAATGATTATAACCCCTTTGAATTCCATTAAACATGATATTAATGTATCTTTAGTGTTTAAGTTATTATCATCATCTGAACTTCTATTTGAGGATTATATGATATGATTAAACTAAACATTACATCAAGATAATTCTATTTAATTCTTTCAAACATTGTGGTTAAATGCATATTGTCATAAAATAATGTTAAATGTGTTACTCCTTGAAAGAATAAAATTTCAATACATTGTATTATTGATTTTGAATCAAACTCTAAAATAAAAAATATTTATATTAGCAATGTTTTTATCAGTTTTAAAAAACAATCTCTAAATTTATTTTCTATGTTAATTATCATAATTTATAAATAACTCATACTTATCATTAAATTTGGAGAGGGTTCACAACCACCTCTAATAATTTTATCAGTATTTTTTAAAATAATTTATCTAACATAAGAGGATGTAATGTAAAAAATTCCACTAATTTAAGAATTATTTCTTATATATGTATTTTTTATTTTAGAGATATTTCATATATAATATTCTTTTAGATTTCAGAGGATATATATATAGTAATTTGTATTTTAAGTAAATATTTTGGTTTCACAACCACCAATAATCTATAATATTTTGTGGGGTTTTGAACCAACATTAATATTAGACAATATAGGTGGGTTTAGAAACTCCTTGAGTCCATGATATTATAGGGGTTCACGTACAGTCTCTATTCCATTAGCTTAGAGGGGGTTTTAACCCCCATAATTTATTATTTGTTTTTATTTTTGTTAAAAATAAAATGTAAATTAAAATATTATAATATAATGTGTGTGTATGTGTGTGTGATCATGTGTGAGTGTAGATATTTTTTTAATAATTAATTTTTATAATTTAAAAAAAATTGAAAACCATTTAATAAAAATTTATTTTGGAAGAAAAGGGTGTTTGTTCGAAGAGAGAAATAAATAAATTTTTTTAAAAAATATTCTACTGATCTCATGAGTACATTAAGAGATTAAAATGAAGGTAGATAATGTATTATTATGACAAAACCTAGGTTGAATAAATTTCATGAGTTTCATTAGAGGTAAATGAAAATATTTCATTACTAGAATCATAATTATAAACAGTCTCGATGAATGATTGGACTGTAACAAAACATTATTAACAGTATAGTAACATTAAATTGTAATCCCCATTAAAGAATATCATTATATGAATAAAATAAAATCATTAATGATGTCTATTAATGATATAACATTTAAATGGGAAGGATTTATAGCTCATTGTAGAAGGTAAGTGGATAACATAACTTATACCTCAAAGAATGAAAATAGAATTAAAAAATATTTATTGAATTGGTAACACATGAACAGAAATTACCTTGAAAGATAAATAATTTATTTATGTAAATCCACATAATTTTAGGCATAATAATCACAAAATAAATTAAAAATAATCTTATAAAACCCATAAATTAAAATATGTGTTGAATATTGAACGAGTCACATTGAAGTAAAAACTGAGACAAAAATCACTTACGGTAATTCTCAACATCATTTGTACGTGTTCAAAACTCATTTATAATAAATATATTTTATTTACAAATCCATTATATAACTATAATTATATATATAATTTCATATATGAAATACTTATAACTGTTTGCTACCCCTTTTAATCAATTCCATCTTTATGTCATGTTTCATGTAATAACGACATTATTTTTAATCTTGTTTATATTAATTATAGTAGGAGATATTACATTGATCATTGTGACATAATATAAATACTAATAATAATTGTATATTTATAATATTTATATTTCAATTATACATTTATGATATACAATGAAGGTTGGTTTTTAGATGTTATGTATGTTACGATCCTGGAGATAGTAGGTTGAACGTACGCATGATTAAAGTTTATAATTTTCAATGAAAATTATGGAAATGAGATAATAAACATATTAAATGTAAATTATTATCATATTCTTGGTAAATAAAATATTATTTCATAAAATATACTTATACATTTTATCCACATGTTGTATTGATGATAAGAGAGCCAGGTCGCTTCATAATGGTGGTATTCCACACCTGCATGAACAACATTATTATTATTTAGTGTGTGAAAATTTAAGAAGTATAATGATTTATTTTATTTTAAGAGTTTTAAATATGTTATTAATATCATAATTATGTCATTTATATCTCATATATCCAATTATATTATCTATATTATCTTCAATTAAAAGTGTTAGTGGAAACGTGAGGTTATAGTCCACCGTACACATGAGAAACACTATCCTACCCAATATGGAATGAAATGTAAACATTAATATATGATATAATCACTCTGGATATATAATTAATCCATAAATATTAAATATATTCTTTATATTCCTCATCATAATAAATGATTTGGGGTGGTAATGGAAAAATGAATGGCATTGGTTCGTGACGCGGTAGTGTACTTTACACACTAATGATGATTTCATAACCCATTTTATTGAAGTGGATATGGTATTAGGTAATGAAAATAAGATAAAAAAAATCTAATTTTATGGAAAATATGAAATTAATTTTATCATAATATTACAATAATAACTAATGGAGGCGAACAAAAAAGTTAAAAAACACTCATTGATGAATGTTACTTTTTCTTCATGTGTCCTCCATAGACATGCACCATAGGCCTCAATAGATGCATTAATATAAAAACTAATTCTTCTAGTATGATGTGAGGGATTTTTTTATGTGATTTTGGAAGATATTTTCAGAATCAAAATGTTTTTATGGTTAAAATAGAATAGGATAATGTGGGGCCTTTTATAATTTAGTTGAGTGGCACACTTGATATTATTTTTATGTAAATCAAACGAGACACATTTTTTAGATGTACCATGGAATGAAAAATGGTCCATTATATAAAATATAATATATATGGTCTAAATATTCCAAAAAAATATTGTTGGTATTTTTTTAACCCTTAAATGTTTAGTATAACCACTCGTAATCCCATGTTACATTAACCATAGAAAACTAATTTTTTTGCATTTTTACTAATAATTTTGGACTATATCAATATTTCAATAATTAGATAATATATATAATTTTTATTTAAAACATTTAATTCATTGCAACAATTTCATTCATATTAGTGTGAATTATTAATTTAAATATAATCATCTAGTGGCAATGAGAAAGCATGTATTAAAATAGAAAATGATAAAAAGTATACAATATTGTAATCTAAAAACACAATATGAAATATAATACAAGAACCTAAATTTGATTATTGGGTTAATAATTTTACGAATGTTACATTTTTAAAAAATAATTATATAATTTATCATTATAAATAATTTTAACAAAAATACTTTTGTCAATTAAAAATCAGTATTTTCCACTATTCATCACAAAATAAAACTTTTCGAAATTATCCCAAAATTTAACCATAATATATTTTATATGTGAAGAATTAAAAAAAGTAATAAATTTTGTAAAATTAATTATCTAAATTTGTGAATAATTAATTTTATTAATAATGAAAACTGGAAGAAAAATTAGTTTATGAGAAAATAGTATTTTTGAAGCATATAAAGACATTGAAAAAAAAATTAAGTGCCTTTTATCAATATTTCGATATTATATAAAACAATTATACAATTTATTTTAAATTTAGTTTTTAATATTGATATATCTATGTCTAATGGAATCGTTATAATGACCGCATTTAAATAACAATAATATATCGTGGTTTTTTAATACTCTATGTTATGTATAACACAAACTATCATAGTGTTGTGTGTTGTGAATGACTGACTTCAGTTTTCATGTAACCAAATACAATATCATTTATCTCTGAATGAAATGATGCAAAATATATTTTATATAATGAAAAACATTCAAAATATGAAATTAATTTGAAAAAATGAAGATACCTTGGTGGGATACACTCATCCAAAGAATTATTCACACTAATGGGATTCAAAAAAAAATAAGGTCTATAAATAAATATAAATTCAATATTTGGGTTATTGTTGCACACTAAACATTTTATGGTATGTTTCACTTAAATAATCTGTATTCATTAGGTAGCCTATATTTTCTGAACCACTACATCCCTTTGATACATCGATAGGTCTCATGAGACAAAACAGTTTGGCGACAGACCCTTCGAGTTTGTTTCCAAAAATCAGTCGGGTTTCTACGCATAGAAATAACCTGTTTTAAGGTATAATGGTTCATGTTCCAGATACATGACATCCAATTAATAAGCATTCTATTTATTCAATATCAGTTATTATTATTGTCCATGAGGTTTTCACAATGAAAAAATCTATGTATGTAGTTTCATTCTCAGGTTATTAATGGAATTAGTTGTTCATTTATTCACCATGACTTTTTGATTATGCCAGATTTATTATGATTCACTTATTATTGTACTCATGCATCAGCTATTTTTTACCCTTAATGAGCATTTGAGCTCACCCCTTTCATTGTTTACCTTCAATAGGTTATGAAGAGGAGGTCATTTATTGAGTGCTTGTGGATGCAGTTTTTGTTTATCAATATGGGTTTTATCTTGTAACCTTATCCAATGTAATTTATGTTAAATCAATGTATCTAGTTTCTTCAAGATTACTAAACTGATCATTCCTTCAGGATTTTCATTCCTTCTAACCATTCCAATATCACAAGTAATGCACCGGCACCAGCCTAGTGGGGTCATGGTGTTACAGTTAGTATCAGAGGAAGTTTAGTAGGAAACATGGAAACTAGAGTAGGAAATATATAGTAGGGAACAAATACCTAAGGTAGCATTTGAGGATAAACATACAAGAACATCCTCGTATTTTGGTAAGGAATATATTATGTGGATCATTCTATCAATACATCTTTGTCTAGATATGAGCAGGTAGAGGCGGCTCTGGCATAGATGTATCTTGGGGTAATACCCGAAAACACCGCTTTGAGCTATACTCGAATGGGAACTAGTACATGACAATGGGCCTTTCTACACTCTTGGTTACAACACTCCCGGGGGATATGCTTACGATAATTTACATTTTCTTTATAAGCCATTATGAGGGAGTTTAATGTAAATTTTTCCTCAAAGGATTTGGTTTGGATAACTTTGGAAACTAGAACTGAACAACAAAAACACTTACTTAAACAATACTAAGAGTGATGTTTTATTGATTTTCATATGGAAAACAATAGTACTTGTCTTTTGTCTCTTCCAAAAGAAGTTTTAGAGACCATAGTGGGAAAATCATCTGTTTATAACTTTGAGACTTTTGAAAATATTCGTTTATCATGAAAAACCCTCTACCGAGTATCCAACTCTCCTCGGGTACTCCAACTTCACCATGGAGTAGGTTTCATCTACTACCTCATGATGAGCGCACAATTCTCGTTCTATATATGACAAAGGAAATAATTCGAGGGTATATTTAATTTTTTTACCTTAGACAATAATTTCTTTTCTCTTAATATCATTGAGGAGGCTGCACAAGGGGGCGACCTCCGGGCAACATATCTATGTCAAATTTTGACCTAAGGAATCCATGGTCGAGTTGTGGACTTTTATGCCCTTGAGGATGAGACTACCCGTTTCAATTATATGCATTCAAGATCTTAATGGTGTCGCTCAATGTGATACCCAACATTCTTCTCTCAATCTGAATTCTATATGTCCACATGCGGTTGACCCTAGTAGCACATGTTGCATCTAGACCAAGGAGATAGAGGAATTTGGAATCACTTTGGGTATCTGTTTGTGTGAAAATAGAGGAAACCATTAGCCCTGTTTTAATTTTTTAACTAGTGTTATATAAGAATATAACTTATTTTCTCTTGTTTTTGTTATCCTTTCATTGGTTATACTTTTGAATGGGTATCACTATGTGATCTTTCATAATAAATTTTCAGATGGAAGGACAAACCCATATGTTATCTCTTCCTGTGGAGGTACTGGTGATTATTGTGATCAAAACCTGTGAAGAGAAGTACCTACATCTCGAAAACTTGTGAAAAACGTGTAAACAACTATATGATGTGACAAACAATCTATAAATTCTCCGCAACTTTCAAGGGAATGCTTCAATTTACTACCACATAGCCATGCCACAATTGGATGAGTATAGTCGATGAGGAAAATACCACGAAGGGCTTTTTCTATGTTTCACCTGAGGCTGGAACTACAAGTCCATGTTATGTTTTCAAGAGGAAACTTTGGAGGGAAAACTTTGTGTGGCCTACATGTACCAAATCCTCGGTTTTATCCCCTACAACAACTTCTATGACCTAGATGTTCTCATTCGAGACATAGTTCAGCGAGTTCTTCGTGTGTTGGTCCATTGAGACATTTCCAAACATTCTACTGTTCGATCCTCCCTCTAGAAGCATGAGTGTTCCATGAAAGGGTTCAACTCCTTCAGTCCGAGATGTATCTGGGTCTGAGAACTAGAGGAGTTGAGCATCAATTTGGGTTTTACACTGAACGCACATGAGGATCCTCTACAATGAGAGATGTTGTGGGAATAACAGAGAGCTTTCTTTTGTAGATATAAAATGAATTGCGAGGACGCAATTCTTCGATGGAGGAAATTATGTATCACCCCAAAAATTTTTGGGTATGTTTCTCTTAAAAACACTATATTAATTAGGTAGCCTATATTTCCTGAACCACTACAGCCCCTCGATGCATCGATAGGTCTCATGAGACAAAACAGTTTGGCGACAGAACCTTCGAGTTTGTTTCCAAAAATCAGACGAGTTTCTACCCAGAGAACTAAACTGTTTTGCTGTATTATGGTTCATGTTCCAGATACATGACGTCCAATTAATAAGCATTCTCTTTATTCATCATCGGTTATTATTATTATCCATGAGGTTTTCATTATGAAAAAATCTATGGATGCAGTATCATTCTCAGGTTATTAATGGCATGAATAGTTCATTTATTCACTATGCCATTTTGATTATGTAAGATTGATTATGATTCACTTATTATTGTACTCATGCTTCCGCTATTTTTTACCCTTAATGAGCATTTGAGCTCACCCCTTTCATTGTTTACCTTCAACAGGTTATGAAGAGGAGGTCATTTATTGAGTGCTTGTGGATGCAGTTTTTGTTTTTCGTTATGGATTGTATCTTGTAACCTTATCCAATGTAATTTATGATAAATAATTGTATCTAGATTCTTCATGACTACTAAACTAATTGTTCCTTTGGTATTTTCATTCCTTCTAACCATGAAAATATCACATGTAATGCACCGGCTCCATCCTAGTGGGGTCGGGGTGTTATAATTATCACCACTAATACCTTAAGGTAGGATAGGCTGACCTTAGATCCACTGTCATGATTGAATTAACTCCTTTTAATTGGTTGTAAAGTTCATTGATCATCGGTAGGGGTAGTTATTATTTATCATCAACGGATATAGTAGAAATATTTAATACAATGAATCGTGTAACTATCCTCATTTGAGATGAAAACATAGGAAAATGGGTTTGATAGATAAATTTTTATGTGAGTCTTCACTATAAGATCCCCTAACTACACCTTCATCTTATTAATCTCATTTAGAACCAATAGATAATATACTAATGATATTACGGTAGCCCCAATATATATATATATATTAATAATATGATAATTTAATGAGGATTAATTACATGTATATTCAGGAAAAAATCGATATATATTCTTCCATGATTGCCGGTAATGATAAATTGTAGTTTTTAATCCACGATGTTCCAAACTCACTAAAAAATGATTAATCACATACAAAATTTTTAACACCACAAAAACATGAACCCCATTTATTGTTAATTTTATGTGATCATTTTGTTTGAATTTCTTAATAACTGAACAAAACATGTTTCTCATGAATAAGAAATAATATGGTTTCAATGTAATTTATTAGGCAACCAAGTAAAACACACAAAATGGAAAAATGGATTTTTATTTAAATAAGAACATTGTATTGTTAACAATACACCGAGATAAAAATTTTAATCTTTATAACTGAATATACCGACTAAAAACCCTATCAAATCCATGGGAAGAACCCCAAATACAATAACGAGGCCATCTAAATAAAGTAGATCCATCTGGTCAGTTGAAACAAAGAACATCACCACCATGACCATAAGACCATACTGAGCATCAGGGGTATAACAAGCACCATCTTCTTCAATTTCCTTATGATTAAGAAACCCTAAGACAAGGTTTTATACGAAACCAACCCAACCATTGCCTTGGGTGACCTATGAATTCCATTGACTATAATTATTGTAGTTTCCCTTGTGGTTAATTAACTAAAAACATTTAAGTACAACTTAGTTTTCCAAAATTTACGAATTATAAATTATTAGATAACTTCTGATAATGGTGTAACATTTTTAATTACACTTATTTGATTTTGAAATTTATTAATAAATTCAATACAATTTTCAAATATTTCAAATACATTGTGTATATTTTCCATTCTTAAACAGTGTTTTAAACTATGTTTAAAATCATTAAATTAAACTATGATTTGATTAAACAAAGTTTGGACATCTATAATTCTATTTTATGAATTTCTAGTTTTCCATTTACAAAATTTTATGTAAATGATTTAGTGTTTATAAATTATTTTAGAAATACTTTTAACTATGGAAAAGTCAAATTTGTATTCAATAACCTTATAATGTTTAAAATAAGTAATGTTTTAAAAGATAATTTCAATATTGTGATTATTTTCTTTGAGAATTTATAACAATTAAAGATGTGATTTTATAAAAAATAGACCCACTAGGGCCATCCCTTTATAGGTTAGCCGAGGGAGGCGGCTCATACTAGGTGTTTGAGCTTAGTGCTTAACCCAAGCCAAGGTCGGCCCGAGCGTGGACATAGGTTCATCGAAAGGTGCACAAGAGCAGAAGTGCATCGGCGCACTACCATGGGCGTAAGGTCATGGCAAGGTAGAGGAAGTTCGAGGCCTGTGGGGGTGGGAGGATGTGTATAAGTCTCCCAAGGTGTGTGTCGTTTGTTTTTTCTAATCCTTCATTCGGATCCTTAGGCTTATAAAGAGCTATTAAACCCCACACCGTTTTGATGTGGTACAACTAAAAATCATCGGGGATCAAATTTGGGCCATTTGATCCTGTTGCGCAAGATCCGGGCCATTGATCTCGATCTCACATTAGACCCTCAGTAATTGCAGAGTACCACCTAGTTTTTATGGACTGTTCGATCAACATTAGATCTTATCTCAACCATCCGAGTGTTTTAAAATGTTGCGTCATCCCAGGACTGTCTGATCAATGTCATATTTAATCTAAGCCACCCAGTTCTTTTTAAAACCATGGACATGCCCTAGCCATTGGATCATGGTCGAACATGATCATGACCATCCGTTTTTCTTCCGGTTTCTTCCAATAGGACCATCTTCTCTGACCTCATGGCGTGAACTGCACTAGTACCCGACACCCTACATTTCACTATTTTTTCATACCCTTTACAGCTGCTAGACCCTCACCTTTCACGTGGCTTCCATAAATACCGATCCCCAATCATTTAATATATTGTAGTGTCCTCGGACCCTAAACTAGTGGCCTTCAAATATTTTGTAAAATTCCTTAATAGTATAGCATATAATCATCCCGATTTCAACCCCAAGGATCCCTCGGCTCTTCCACAACTCGAACCTCGAGCAAACTTCAGCTAATCCTCCTCGAGATCTCCTCCTCCTCGGACCAATGTAATGGTTGTTTTTTCTTTCATTGTGTGTTTTAAAAATATATACATATGTATACTTATGATTTATATTTATACAACTTACAATTTGAGTATAAACCCTTCCATAAACGATTTAGAGCTTCATGATTTTTAGTTATATGGTATTAGTAGACCCGAAACATGAATACATCATGAAAAATTATTTTCAAAAATTAAATATATATAATCTATTATGTATATACATATATGTATAAAAATATATATTCTTCAAAAAAATGTATAAAAATATATAAATTTATGGCCCATTGATTTACATAAACTCTTTATGTCCAGATTTATGTTTTTAAGATTGATGTTCAATGTTAAATTAATATCCTCAAAATGAGAAGAACTATATTCAGTATATCACCATTACCTAATTATGTATGTTCTTATATATATTTATATTTATATATATATACGGTTACACATGTTACAAACCTAAAATGGTTTGATTTTTAATCGTGTAACGATGGTGTATTATATATGTTTTAAAAGTATTGATTACTTATGAGAATTTATTAAACCTAGTAATTTTAAAAACTCATGTATATATTTATACTTTCTGTAAGAACCCTAATTTCATATATCACATTTATTACATGATCGATCTTGTTGTGTTTTATGATTAAAAGGAATATATACATTTTGATTTGACCAAAATATTCCAAAGGATAAAAGGGTGTGTTAAACCACGCGATAAAGGTAATATCACAAAATGTTATATAGACTGTGGTGATGGTTGTTAGTTAAGCTGTGATGTAATCTAATTGTTTGATAAACTGACACTTTTATCAGCATATTATATAACATGTATTTTTATTCAGGGAATAAGAATTTTAAATTAAAGGTTGATCATTTTAACATATCATGTGGCAAACCCCATCTCACTCATCATTTAATGTGATTTAATAAATATCTCATGTGAAGAGGATGTGTAATAAACCATGTATTCCTTCAATAAACTATTACTACCATGTTTTCAATGTTGTCTGTCATATTGTGTATTTTTAGTGAATGGTTTTCATTTTCCATTTTATTTATAGTTGCAATCAATGATCCATGTATGTGTCAAATCATAATGACGAGATAAGAAATTAAATTACTCAAACTTGTATGAGACCCTTTGAATAATTTGAAGTAAGAAACCATGTAATGCGTGCACTTGGTATGATATGTGATAAGTGAATTAATAAATCAAGTGGTATATGCACTTTGCTTTAGAGATACAAGGAATGAATTGGACTTAGTATGTGACGAGTGAGGTCTGCTACAGCCCCTCGGTGCATCAGTAGGTCTCATGAGACAACTAGAAGTAGAATTGGCTGAGGTCTTTCCCAATTATGAGTTATGGGTTTTGGTCAATGCCTTAATCATTAGACGTCTTGGCTGAGGCCTTAACACAGATAGACATATGAACTTTCCTCATTATGACTATGTAATTTAATTAATCAAACAAATATTCAACTAGTAGAATATTATTGGTTAATAGGTTAGTTTATGGGAATCTAAAGAAGTAAGAGTTATGGAATAACATATGTTTATCACTCAGTGAATTAGTGTTTAGTGTATGAAATTGAAGTTGTTATCCTTAAGTGCAACTCTGATTATTCATTACTCTTAACAGTTTAATTTATTCATATATATTCATTTGTCAAACATGTTTAGAAGGATATTTAATTATTACTCCAAATGAGCATTCCTATATTTGAATCATGAAACCTTGTATTCTTGCTAGCACGTTTTTCATTAATCGCTTCTGTGAGATGTTACATATGATGAAAATTCTATTTAATAGAAATGATTTATAGAATTTATTAAATAATGTTTTTAAAAGTTATATTATTTTATTTTAAAACATCTTACTGTGCATTGGTATGACCGCCCTATGTATTGATTAAAATTCACTAGGTGTCAGTTTGAGTTAAAATATATATGACAGATGTGGATGGTTTCCTAGAACATGAACAGAATTTGATCCTCTATATAGGACATGAGGTGTGATTTATTAGTGCATGTTTTTTTTAAACGACACATCATGTTCTGAATGCACTGACTCAGGGAATTCTGTGGCCGGTTCCTCATATTTGGTGTCATAGGGTTCGGTTTGGATAACAATATAAAACCAGAACTGAAATAAAGTAAAATTTACTTATGAATTACTAAATATGAGGTTTTTCCAAATTTTTAGATGGAATATGAAGGTACTAGTATTCTGTATCTTCCCAATGAGTCCATAGAAATCATAATTTCCATATCCAGTCATGAAAATTTTATAAAATTTTCCCATGTTCTAATGACATGTAAACACCTCTATGACGTATCCAAATCTCCCTTAGTAATTCAACTCCACCAAAGAGCGTGTCTGGAATATATCTTTATGATGCACGCCAAATTTCTACCCTATGCATGATGGGGAAAATACTATGGGGGAATTCCTAGATGCTTCACTACTACCGAAGGCATCTCCACCCTCAAGAACGTCCAAGAAGCTACAGTAGTGGGAGTCCTCCGTACGGCATATATGTGTTATGTCTTATCAAATGGCCATTTTGGTTTGGTAATGGACTTTTAAATCCTTGAATATGAATCCTCCCATTCTATGTACAGATAACATGTACATACAGATGTATCACTGTTTTACACCACACATGCCAGACTCTAAAGACATCATAAGTCCACCCATGAGATAGAACCAGACAACTCGGGTTGTATATGGTTTAGGGAGATCGAGATTTTTGAACATGATATTAGGATTCATGTACTAGGGAACTGGGGAAACCATTATCCTTTTTTATGTACCAGTGCTTATATGAGAATATATATTTTTATCATTTCTTTCTTTTTGTTATCTTTGATTTATTCATTCTTTGGATGGGTTTCACCAATTGAACATTAATAATTAATTTTTCATATAGATGGATGAACCCACATTTTATCCCTTCCTGATACGATAATGGAGGTCATCATGGTCAAAACATGTGAGGAAGAGTACCTACCTTTCAAAACATGCCAAATTATGCAAGTAACATTAAGAAGTGTCAAATAGTCTGGATATTCTTCGTACTTGTTAGGAGATGTCTTGCATATACCACAGAATAGCCACAATTCAACTAGCTGAGTATAAGCAGAGGGGAAAATACAATGAATGGATTTTCTTATGATTTACTATAGGCAGAAACATCACAGCTAGAGTTTGATTTCAAGAGGATTATTTGGAGGTAAACCTTTACACAACCTACATATATGAACTCCCCTGTTTCAGCTTATATGACAAATTCTATGACTTAGATGTTCTCAATCAAGAGGCATCCCGATGAATTATTTGATAGTTTGTCCATTTGGACATCTCTGATCTTTCCACCATGAGATCCTCCATTTAGAATTTAGGGTGTATGAGGCATGAGGTCAACCCATACAATCTGAAGTGTATTTGGGCCACAATAGATGACGTGATGAGGTTGGTAGGGAGTCATTCTCTTATGCATATGTAGAATGAATTGTGAGGACGCAATTCTTCATAGGGGGTCATAATGTAACACCCCAAAAACATGATATTCATGTATTGATAATTTTATGTGATCATTTTTTTAAATTTCATAATAACCGAACAAAACATGTTTCTCATGAAAAAGTAATAATATGGTTTTAATGTGAATTATTATGAATCCATATAAAACACACAAAATGGACTCATGGATTCTCATTTTAATAAGAACACCATAGTGTTTACAATACACCAAGATCAAAAGGGTAATCATGCTAACCAAATATACGTACTACAAACCCTATCAATGCCATGGGATAACCCTCAAATACAACAATTAGGCCCAGTAAATAATGTAGATCCCTCAAATCAATTGAAACAAAAAACATCACCACCATGATCATGAAAACCGTAATGAGAATCTGTGGTATAACAAGCACCATCTTCTTCAATTTCATTAACATTAAGACTCCCTAACAAAATGTTTTGTAAGGAAAAAACCTGACCATTTCCATGGATGACCATTGAATTACAATGGCTATAATAATTATCATTGGCCTTGTGTTTAATTATCTAAAAACATTCAAGTACAACTTAGTTATCAAAAACATACGAATTAGAAATTATAAGTTAACTTCTGATTATGGTGAATCATTTTGAATTACACTTATGTGAATTTGAAATGTATTAAGGAATTCAAAACAATATTAAAATATTTCAAATACATCGTAACGATTTTAATTTCATAAAAAATGTTTTAAACTATGTTAAATTACTATTAATTAAACGTTGATTTGATTAAACTAAGGTTTGAATTCTATAACACTTGTATAAGAATTTCCAGTTTTCAATTTACAACATTTATATGTTAAAGGATTAGTGTTTATAAATAATTTTAGTAATAATTTTAACTAAGACAAATTATAATTTTTATTCATTAACATTCTAATGTTTTAAATAAGTCATGTTTAAAAAGATAATTTCCATATAGTGAAAATTTTCATTGAGATATTACAACTGTGAAAGATGAGCATTTATAAATAATAGACCTACTAGGGCCATCCCTTTATAGATGGGCCTAGGGAGATAGCTCAGGCTAGGTGTCTAAGCCTAGACCTAAGCCCAAGCTAGGGTCATCCCCATCGTGGGAATCAGTTTCATGAAGGGTGCACAGGAGCATGAGCTCATGGGTCTGCCAACAAGGGCGCAATGTTAGGGAAAGGCTGAAGTAGGTTGAGGCCTGCAGGGGTGGGAGCCCATGTATAATGCTCTAGGTGTGTGTGTTTTTCTGGATCCTTCGTTCGGAGCCTCAGGCTTATAAAGTGCCACAAAACCCCTCACCTTTTTGATTTGGGATGGCTAAAAATTTATTGGGATCAAATCTACACCATTGTATCGCATCACACATGATCAGGGCCATCGATCCCGATCTCTCATTTGTCCCTCAGCAACCGCAGAGCACCACCACATTTTTATGTACCGTTAGATCCACATTAGATCTAATCTCAACCATCCGCAAGTTTTAAAATTCCATTCCAACCTAGGATCGTCCGATCAAACTCGGATTTAATCTAAGTCACCGAATTCTTTTTAAAACCACAGATGCACCCCAACCATTGGATCAAGGTCGGACTTGATCCAGACCGTCCATTTTTCTTCTGTCTTCTTTTCGTAGCACCCTCTTCTCCTTCCCCGCGGCGTGCATTGCACCAGTACCTTACACCCTACTTTGAACCACTTGTTTCTCTCCCTTTATAGTGGTTGGACCCTCTCTATTTCTAAGGTTCCCACAAAGCCCCATCCTTGGTCTTTTAATATAATTTAGCAACCTTGGACCCTAAACAACTGGCCTTAAAATATTATATAATTTTCTATAATAGTATAGAATATAATCAACCCAATTTCACCCCCATAGATATCTCGACTCTTTCACCACTCGAACCTCCAGTGAACTTCGCTTAATCCTCCTTGATCTTACCTTCTCCTTGTAGCAACGTAAGTGTTTTTTTGGATTTCCTTGTGTTTTTAAAATATATACATAATTATACTTGTGATGTATATTTATAAATCTCACAGTTTCAGTTTAAGCCCTTCCTTAACAGATTTAGAGCTTTGGGATTTTTGAGTTATAGGGTATTAGTAGACCCGAAACATGAATACCTCATACTAACTTATATTCATAAGTTATATATATAATTTGTTATGTATATACATATATGTATATAAATAAATAAATTTTTCACCCAATGATTTATATAAAATCTTTATTTCTAGATTTAAGTTTTTAAGCTTGGGGTTCAATGTTAAAATAAGGACCTCAAAATGCGATGAACTATATTTTTTATATCACTTTTACCCAATTAGGTAGGTTATTAGATATATATATATATATATATATATATATATATATATATATACGGTTACTCATGTTACCTAAGATGCATCGGTTTTTAATCAAGTAATGATGGTGTATTAAATATGTTTTAAAAGTATTAATTACTTATGGATATTTATTAAAACTATTAATTATGAATACTCATATATATATATATATATATATATATATATAATTTTTCCTAAAACCCTAATTTCATGTTTCAAAGGTATTACATGAACGATCATGTTCTTTTTAATGATTAAAAGAAATATATACTTTTCAATTTGACCAAAATATTCCAATGGATAAAAGGGTGTGTTAAACTTGGTGATCATGTTATGATCACTTAATTTTTTATCAACTATGGTGATGGTTGTTAGTTCAGCTGTGATATAATCTAATTTCTTGATCAACTGACACATTAATAAGCAGATTAAAATACAAGTATTTTCATTTAGGGAATAGGGATTTTAAATTAAATGGTTATACTTTTAACATCTAATATGGAAAACCCCTTCTCACTCATCATCTGACGTGCTTTAAAAATTATCTCATGTGCAAAGGATGTGTAATAAATCATGTAATACTTCGATAAATAGTTAATACCATGTTTTCAATGTTTTTTGTCATATTATGTAGTTTTAGTGATTGGTTTTCAATTTCCTTTTTTTTGTAGTTTCACTCAATGATGCATGTATGTGGCATATCATAATGATGAGATAAGAAATTAAATTACTCAATGTGGTGTGGGACAGTTTGAATAATGTGAAGTAAGAAACCAAGTAGTATGTGCACATGGTGTGACAAGTGATAAGTGTTTTAATAAATCATATGGTATGTCCACTTTGATTTAGAGTTATAAGGAATGAATTATACTTAGTATGTGCTGGGTGGGGCCTACTGTAGCCTCTCGTTGAATCGGAAGGACTCATGAGACAACTAGAAGAGGAATTGGCCTAGGCCTTTCCAAAATATGAGTTATTGATTTTTGAGATGTCCATAATCATTATACATCTTGGTTGAGGCTTTAATGTAGTCTGAAATATGCACATTGCTCATTATGACTATGTATTTTAATTAACCAGACAAATATTCAACTAGTAGAATATTCTTGGTTAAGATCTTATGTATATGGGAATAAGAAGATGTAAGAGTTATGGAATGAAATATGTTTATCTCTCATTGAATTAGTTTTTAGTGTATGAAATTGATGTTATTATCCATACACACAACTCTGATTATTCATTACTCTTAGTTGTTTAATTTAGGCTTACATATTCATATGTCATACATGTTTAGAACATCTCTTATTTATTAATCCAAATGAGAATGCCTATATTTGAATCATGGAACTTAGTATTTTTGATAGCTTGTTTTTAATTATGCACCACAATGATATGTTACATATGTCACAAATTTTTTTTAAGAGAAATGTTATATGGAAAGTCATAAAAATGTTTTCAAAAGTTATATTGGTTTATTTTAAAATCCCTTATTAGACATTCGTATTCTCACCCTTCGTTTTGATTAGCATTTTTAGGTATTAGTTTGAGTTAAAAATATATGATAGAAGTGGTTGGATTCCCAGAACCAGAACCAAATTCGATCCTCTGGATTGGACATGATGTGTGATTTATCAGTTCAAGTTTTTGTTTAAAATGACACATCATGTTCTGAAGGCACTGACTTCGGGTATTCATGGGTCAGATCCTCACAACATTACACATTGAGGACCTAATAACATTTACTAGTGGCACTAATCACCCATGAAGGAATTACTTGATCTATTCAATCTAAAACACACCACACAGTGATTGATGAAATATATCATTTAAAAAAATAAGGACAAGAAGTCCTTACAAGGTATTATTTCATACGGCTTCATCCTGGACTATATGAGGTCTCATGAAAACCTATAACCATTAAAACAATGATAAAATAATTAAAACATATTGTTTTATTTATGTTTACTTATAGTTTGAGTCTACAGAGGTATCTATTTGGATAGAGAATCGACCGAAATTTCTATATCTCCAACTAAGGGATTGAAAATAATGGATTAAATAAAATCATAATCTATTTTTTTAGGTTCTAGTGTAAAAAAATTTGGTAATAATAAATTTTTTTATGAAAAAGTAGTTATATCCCTCTATCACATGAATATATATATACTCCTAGTGTGACACACCAATATTTTAAAAATATATTATGTTCGATTGTGTATACGACACACAGCGTTGAGTTTTAACGAACCATGAAAATTATTATATAATGATCAATATACCATAAAAATTGAATTTGAAGGTTTGAATAAAAGTAACCAAAAATTCAACTGAATTTCATGGTATAATAAAAATTAGTAAAAATTCATAGGTAATCAGAACTCAATTTTTTAAAGTCATTTATTACATCAAAGTACCTTTTTCATAATGGATTATTATTTATATTTTATAAGATAATAGTATTATATGAAAATATTACATCTAGAAATTAATTTTTTTCAAAGATATAACATTTATAAACCTATAGTAAAAAATACATTAGGTTGAGTTTTTACGATTTTTAAAATGATTTATTTTCAAGTAAATAGTGGAAAATTCAGATTTTTATAGAAAATAATACTATCGTTTCTATAATAAACAATGTAAAAATTTTATTTAATTTTATTAAATGTAAAATAAGTTTTATAATATTATATACACTAAAATTATGTTATTTATAATTATTTTTATTGTTTAATTTTCCTTAATTTTGTTTTTCTACCTTAAATGGATATATTATTAAAAACTATTTTTCATTGTAGTTTGTGTTATTATATTAAACTAATTTCAACATCATATATAAATACTATGAAGAAAAATGGAATTGATATTTCTAATTAGTAAGTCCATATTTGGAAATTTCAACCATTGTATTTTTGGTCCTTATGAAAAGTAATTATAAAAATATTATATTATCATTGTAAATTAAGAATAAGAAAATTAGTGTAAAAAAGATGTTATAAGGTTTAAAATTTATTAAAATATATTTTTTTATATCCTTAGATTATTATATTTCATATAAAATAAATAAAAATTTAATAAGAAGAACACTGTTGTATTTACAATTTATTTTTTCCTTTATAAATTTTATGTAAGAGATATTGTCAAAAATGAAATTTTTTTATTCGAATTGCTATAATATTATTTAAAGAGATTAAAAAAATTTATCCTAATTAAATATTTATATTAAATATGAATATAAATTTTTTCATAATTCTAATTTTTTAGTTATTAGTGATGAAATAATTACCTTCAATGCTTCATAAACACATACTAGGTTTTTATTAAATGAGTAGAAAAAAATAATAAATAACTGTTAAAAAACTAAAAGTAATATTTTTTGAATGTTTAATTCCTTCCATGGATATTAGAAGAAAATATTACTTATTAGAGATATGATATGGAGGTGTTGATGATGGATGGCGGGTTCGAGAGCCAATGTGATTGCAATGTTTCATGCTCGGGTTTTTCACGGATGGCGTTTCCCTAGGATCTAGAGTTTGATCTTTATTATGGGGGCTTCTCATCCATTATTTCATTGCAGGGAACCCACATAGTTGGATGTTCAGGAAGGTATTGTGTGATAGGGAAATTGAAGCATGATGAATTTTGCCTCATTGAAGGACTATGCTCCTGCAAGGATTATTAGAAAACAAAAGATCTTTCATGTTCAAGCTAATGAGGATGTGATTGATGATATGTATAAGATTTTCCAATATTGGTTACCATACATTAATGGGACATTGTGTTCAATCTTCTCTCCATCATGAAATGAAAATTTCATGTATAGATTTGAATTTTTATCCTATGTTTTATTTACCGGGAACCTCACATCCTCATTGATATTGCTTTGGTGTGTGAAATCCTATAAAAATGTAAAAAAATATAGATATGGAAGGTTTTTGTAAAGACCTGGTATTTTCAAGGAAATTTTTTTCTTAATTTCTTTGTAATATTACGAGTCTGTAGCTTCTGACGACACTTGATTCTGAGGCCCGGTGTGCCCGGAATCAATTTCCAAAGTTTAGCTTGGGTATGTTCAGTAAACGAACGAGCGAGTTTTTCTACCTTATGAACTGGTACTCAGAATTGAAACTTGAGGGCCCCGATGAACTCGCAGTGTCGGTAATTGCTTAAGGGGACCTTTATCGCAGTTTCTTTTTTAGCGGGTTGAGAATTATTATTTGGGGAATTAGTTTAAAATAAATAAAATTGTTAGAACAATTTTATTTTATAACTTTGGATGTTAAAACCTCCTATGGGAAGTTGTTGGTGGGTCCCAAAACCACCCACCATCCCATGTGGGGATAAATGAGTGGTGGGGCCCACAGGAGCCCCAACATTTCAACTCCCATAACTCTCATCAAACCCCTCTTCAACCCCTTGAAGGTTGAGCTTCCATTTTAATGTGCCAACTCCCCATTATTCTCCTTTTTCTTTATGTTTGTTAACCCCCCCTCCATAAATGAGACCTCCCACCTCCCTCTCTCCCAATTCAATTATTCCAACACATATCAATCAATTAATTTGAAGTGTTTGAATTAATTTTATTTCCATGGCACTTCTTAAAGATGGGAGAGCCATTTTATTATTTTTGTTTGGAAATTATTCTGTGGAGATGCTTTGGAGGATTAGAAGAAAAGCCTTCTTCCCAAGAAGAATGGAACCATCCTCTCGGCGAAGGGAAACTACTCCAACCAGTGAAAGAACGTGAGGTGATGCCATGAGGAGCACCACCATTCTTCTTCTTCCTCTGCGTCAAAGGAGAAAGACTATGTCTGTGAAGAACGTGAGGGATTTCCCCAAATATGATTCCACTTTGGACGCACCCGGAAGTCAACAGAATTGACGTCCGTCTTTCGCAACACCATCTTCCGCAACGCCGCATTCCACGACTACGGTGAACAAACCTTGAATTCAAGGTAGGGGAATCAAGTTCAATTTTAAAGGATTAAAATTGTGCTTCGTTTTTCGTTAAACTTCTTGCTTGTCCAACCTATTGCTATCGATTAATGTGGAGGGCGTGAGCCGAACGAACACGGCTCGACGACCCTCCGTTTGATCTTGTTTATTTTCTTGGAATTGGTGGAGGAAGCTCGGCGTTGTCGCGCCGTACCGGGAATGTAGCGGAGGAAGTCTGCACTGTCGCGCCAACTGTGTGGGAGAAACCACGGCCGTCACTGTGGGCCGCTTCGGCGGAAGAACCGGCCGGCCCGTTGGGCGGCTGGGCAAAGGGGAGCTGCGGCGCCAGGAGGGCGCCGCGATGAAGAACCGGCCGGCCAGGTGAAGGCAAGCCACGACGCCAGGAGGGTGCCGCGCTGGAGAAAATAGTTGGCCCATCGGCCGACCGGTTTGGGGAGGGCGGCGCAGCGTGGCGCCACCGGTTCGTACAACAGGGGGGGCCTCGCCCCCTCAGACCACTTGGCCAGCTGGTCGAGCCAACCAGGCTACGCGCCCAGCCCGGCCGCGCCCCACCGAGCCACGTCGGGTCGGGCCGCGCCCCTTCCTGCTGGACAACACCGCATCGGACCGGGTCACGCCCCTCGGGCTAGGTCGCGTGACTCACTGGGCCAGTCCGACCCCTTTCTTGGGTCGGACCCGCCAAAACCGAGTCGACCCGACCCGTCAGCCCATCGGGCCTAACAGACCAGACCCTTTTACACTAAAACATGAATTTCGTAAAGACCGTGCATCCGATTGACTCTCTGTTTGTGGCACTAGGACCCTTGTGACGAGGCGGTCCTTTTTCGTTACTCTTGTGAGTTTTGGAAAACTTTTGAAAATGGCCAGGTTTTGAATGAACGTAATTCCAACCAGGCCCTCGGAGCAGTAATGCTTATAACTTAAGGACCAGACGTCCGATTGACATGTCGTCGACTATGTTGGATTCCTCTTGATGAGTTGGTTCTTTTGAAATACTTCAATTGAGGTTTGGACGCAGTTGGAGTATGGCCGGGTTGGATTCTACCCAAAATCCAACCGGGCCCCTGGAACGGAAATGCTAATAAGTCACAGACCGGGCGTCCGATTGACGCACCATCTGTTGCGTTGAGACCCCTATAACGAGGCGGTCATTTGAGATACTCCCATGTAAGATTACGTAACACTTGGAAGTATCGACCAGTGGATTGTAGAGCGGATCCTCCCAGAGATGAGCATATGGTGTACGGTGACCTTGTTGCTGGCTGAGACCTGATGATTGCTTGTCCGATTCGATTCAGAGTGACTTGAATAGCCCAGTGGGAAGTACTACATTGTGAGGTTGTAGAACCATGGTGGAGGAGCACTACTTTGTGAGGTGGCAGACCCACGGTACTCGACAAGAGGAGTACCTCTATAAGCTATGAGGGGGGAGGACTACTGGGTGAGGTGGCAGACCCATTGCGGGGGAGCACTACATTGTGAGGTGGAAGACCCGCGGTACTCGATAGGAAAAGTACCTCAGCAGTCTAAGGTTAGTGAGTAGCAACTCGGAGTCGTGATAGGACTACTTCACTCGACCAAGGAGGAGTTCTCCAACAGCCGTGTTTTCATCATCGTGAATAAAAATCATTGTTTGAGCTGAGTAATTGACCATTGTGTTTACCTCATGATTGATATGGGTTACTTGATAACTTAGGTATATTAATGGGAATATACCTACGTAAAGGTTATCTTTTGAGATATTTATTTTTGGTTCATCCTTGTTATTTTTAGTGAGACCTTGAGGGTCTCGAGGTCCCTACTGATTATCATTATACTCACCCCTGCAGGGGCTATGCTTTCACCTCATTGTGTTGGTTGTAGACGACAGACAACATTGATCGTGGTTGAGGCTCGTAGAGCTGGATGGTACCCGGAGGTGGATCTCACGACGATTCGGTACCCAAAGGAGACGGACAGACGTGGAGTGCTGAGGAGGAAATTTGTACCTACCCATCATGTAGGAACCCAGATGACGATCCGGGAGCTGCTCCACCAATAAGCTACTTGTCTTTTTAGTTGTACTTTCTTTCTGTTGTAGTTGTACCTTTCTGTTGCGCTTGCATTTCCAGCCCATTTGTACTTTCAACACACATGTTACTGATCTACATAGTGTTTGCTTCCGGTTGTACTCTGGTTGATTGTGTGTTTATGTTTTATAAAGGCAATGTCTTCCCAGTTATGGGGTTTTATGCCTTTGGTGCTAGTCTCCAGCCCCTGGCCTATGGAAGGCGGGCTTGGGGTAGTTACGAAACGGGCCTCGGGGGATGGGTCGTGATAGTTTCATCCATTATTCTATGGTTTTATTTGCAATCAATCTTAATTATGATATGTTTTATCAGGTTGTTCTTTCCCTGTAAAAGGATGACATCAATTTCCATAATAAATATGATAAGATACCCTCATTTTTCTTGGACTGTACGTCCATTGGACACCTCAAATAGCACTATTTTAATAACGATACTTGTAATTTATGATCTGTCATGGGTCACAACTAGTATTTATGAAATAATCTACCCAATAAGAAATTCAAGGCATGATCTTCCATGAAATATTTTAAGGGAGGTGTTGTTGGCCTTTTGTATGTTATTGAAGAACCATGGGGTTTGTAAGAGAATAATATTGTTAATTCCAAGGAAGTGATAGAGAAGGCAATTAAACATCCAAGTAGTGTGAAAAATCAAAAAGAAGATCCTCATTGTCTGACTAAGGTACTGCAGATAACAGGTGACTAGCCTATAAAATAGACATGGTGTGAGATTTTCCCCTATAGTACTGCTGGACATTATGAAAAGAAGTCTAAGGAGATGGTTCCTCATTATACTAATTTGGTTTCGTGTGGATCTGATTAGGCAGGGTCTATGTTTATTGATGAACTCAACATGTAGTGGAGTTTAAACAAAATTGGGGACAACTGGACTGGCATAGATTATGAATAATCGCCAAAGAAAAATTATTTTTGACATATTGTTGATAAAGGAAAGGTTATTGTTGAAGGTTTTTATTCGGCACCCTTGAATAAAAAAATACCAAGGAAGGACTACCCGAACTTGAAACCCACTATGAGAACTAGATCCATATTAAGAAATAGAATGGTTTAGCATAATATTTTCATTCCATTATTGAATAAGTCTAACGAGGCTTACGATGACTATAATCCTACAGGTTTTGATTATTTAATTACTTTATTTTAAATGAGGGAATTGTTTCATGTATGACCCCATTCCCCACCATCTGACATGATTCATCCTTTTATTTAATATAGAGGAATTTCAATACCTTTACTAGTAATATAACTAATAAGGGATATATTAATGGTTTATATTTTGATTCATCTTTAATCATGAATACATTAACATCAAATTATATAAATATTGTTATGTATGAAATTAGTGAAATTTTATATTTACTAATATTTTAGTAAATATTATAAAAATATTAAATTTCAAAATGTTGGACCATTAAGTTGAGATATGGTCAATAATTTAAAAAAAACATTAAAAAAATTTCTAATATTAACCATAGAAGTTAAATTATTAGCGTTTAATATTGAAAATTTCTTTATGTTACTAATTTTCGAAGTAGATAATCAAATGGTTAAACAAAACGAAATGGTTTCAAATCTTATCGAAACCTGCCAAGACATGATTGGATTATTAAACTATGTCATTATATTCCCTATATTTTATGAAAAATTATTTTTAGACCACTTTTTAAGAGTTAGATATATATTCTTTGTTAATATATTAAATATAAAAAAATTTACATTAATGATATTTTATATATTTAAATGATCAAAAATTCATAAAAATGCCATATTTCTAAAAGTGTGTGAGATATTGTTTAAAATATCATCCTTGGAACATTTATATGACATTTTTTTATTTTATAATTACTTTCTTCACATCTAAATTTAAAAAAACATTGGTTCCATGGAAATTGAAAAAATGAGTTCATTGTGTTTAAAAAGAAGAGGTAATGCTAAAAAATCCTAAATTTGTAAAAAAAATTACTGAATTAGTGCATTTATACTCATCCTTATGTTAGAATAAAACAAATTAAAATTAAAAAAATCATGAGAATAATATTTTATTAATTTTATCAATTATTTAATTCCAAGAGTGCTCATCCCCACACTTATAAAAATAAAAACTCTTCACCCCAATTCCTAAAAAATAATGATCCTCACATGCCATAAATTCAGATACATAATACCTTCATATAATCCATAATTTTTTCAGATATCTTTTCTTCATTCAAAACTTACATCAATTAAAGGAACAAATTTGTAATCAAAAAGTGGTTTGTCAACAATAATGTATAGCTCATAACCGAGTGTTTTTAGTTTTAATCCTTCTAATACATTATATATATCAAGGATATACTTTATATAATAATTAATTTATAATCATAAATATTATATAATTTTATTTATATTGTGGAAAAACAATACACACCTTCTTTTAATCCATTTGAAGATGTTATCATTCCTAGTGAAAACATTTGTATTGCGACATCTAAATATTTAAGTGATTAAATTTACATTTCTGGTTTATATAGATGGTAATAGGTATATAATTAATGAATAAAAAAAATATTTATATGATATAATAAACATTCAAAGTTAATTTTTTTCTTTTATTCAATTTCATTCGTTGAAAAATGTAAACTACACAAAGATGTACGTATAGACTACGATCACCACGAACAATGGAATTCATTTTTCAATATGTATCATTAGTAGATGAAACTATATATATTTAACGAATATATATGATATAAATATATTATTTTACAATTTTGAGATGATGGAACCATTATCAATGTCCAAGTACCACAACTACAAAACCAAAACACTCATGAAAAACTAAAAAGTTAATACCCAAAAAAAGAAGTTATTAATAATCATGTATAAATAATTGGGTGTGAAAATGCTATATTTGTATCATATATAAAATTATATGTATTTAAATGATTCTAGTGATTGAGTGTAATAATTTAATGTTATTTTATAGGAATATAGGCCACTTTTGAAGTATGTCGAACTTGCAGAAAGGGTTTCTCATATCACATTTATTCCTCTAATACATTTGTATTATTCCTAACTTATTTCAATTTAATGGTGAGCATAATAAAAATAAATTTATTTTATGATGGTTTCATTAATATTTAATACATTTATGAATTCATTATTCATTTCCACTTTTATGAGGTTCTGATTAGAAGATTACCAATATTCTAATAGATCATTGTTATAATCTCTTTGTTTATCGGGATTATTCTCGATAATGTTTCCAAAGGTAAAATATTATTATAAATTATCTTGAAAATAAATAATTTTATTCTTTTAATATTATGAATAATTGTTAAATTTTTACATTCATTATATAATTTTTGTAAACATAACATAAAAAGTTTTTTTAATAAAACCGTAATTTATTTCCCTATTCAGTTGAATTTTTTCCCTCATGTCCATTTTTTCTAAAAATGATTTCAAAAATATTTTTATTATTATATATTTATTATTTAAAATAAATTTTCTATCATGTTTGAAATTTTTGGTTTTTATTATAATTATTCATATTTTTTATTACTGAATAATTTGAAATAGACATTTCATAGACAAAATGTGAATGAAATTTTTATTTAAATATACCATATATGAATGAATTTTTCCTCAATCATAAATTCTCAATGATTTGATGATTCTTTTATATGATTAAATATTTATTTTTATATAATAAGTTTTCATTAATATTGTTGAAATTTTTAAACTTTCCATTAGTTATTTGAAATTGAAAATGGAATATTCCAAAAGAATTGATCAATTTATCATTATAAAGAATTTTTCATCTAATATTACATAATTGGATGTTATATAATATGTTTTGGTGACCTGATCCAGTGATTCAATCATTATTATTCATCTCTTTATAATATTATTTCGAAAAAAAAATTGTGAAAACTATTTATTTTCCCTGATTTATGCTTTGATGAAATATTAATGTGATTAAAAAACTGATTTTATTTCTAGATATTATGATAAAATTAAGGATTCATAATGTCATGGAGAACACTTGTGTTATATTCATTTTGTGATGACCGGGTCTGAAATATTATAGACCTAAAATGAAATGGGTAAATATAAATATTTCCTGGGATAACAAGTACAGGAAGTGGGAGTGAACCACGTTCAATAAGTGAATATTTATACTATGATATCCATTGGAGTGAACCTAGACTAAGAATATGATAGAATTTGGTGTTATAAAAATACATTATTATATTCATCGGATTGGTCCTTGACTAAGGATATGAAATAATGAAGAGTGGATCAAATTCACATTGATAGTCTTAGTAATTAACCTTCAAAAATGATGTGATGGAATTGGTTGTGAACCCAGTCTACTATAATAGTTTTGTTAAGCAGCCTTTTCAATGTAAATGATTTTTCATTATAATGTGTATGGAACAAAAATATATTTTATGATAAATGTATCCCAACGTATCTCTAGTTCTTTGATTACTTTCTGATTCATGACTTATGAACTTAAGTGATATATAACATGACTCAGGATTATGATTAATGATATTCTGGTTATTGTTAAAAAATGTTAATATAATGCCATCATACCCTTATATTCATGTTATGATTAATTATTAATTTAAATCTCCCATTATTACCTAACTGAGAATATGAGGTCACGCTATCTTATGTTACCTTTCAATAGTTTATGAAGAAATGTTTTAATTATGATTTTTCTTATATGATTTACTATTCTAAATTATATTGTTGGTGATTATGTAGATCTCTATTGAAAAAGACTGTTATTTGTCCACATATTCATTAATTGTAAGATTGTATGATTTTGTAAAGGATCATAATTTTATGTATGGTATTTTCATTTAAAATTTTGTATTATTTATGTCTAAAATGTTTCAGTCACTATAGTTTATATCAGAGTAGGGTTTAGTCAATCTCTATAATTTATGAATGTTGATCATTAATAAAAAACCTGGACATAATCATATATATGTGGTAACATCGTGATTTCATGGTAAGATTATTATTATTTTAATTTCTTTTCAATGCATCCATTTTTGGTAACTAATTGGGGTCATTGTTTTGGAACAGATGAATACATAAGTAATATTCCAGAATATAGTTGGTAAAAATATATCACTACCATCATTTAGGTGTATGTTGACTGTGAAATTAATATGAATACTAGTGAAAATTCCATAGGTATATTATTTTGTTAACTCATTGTATGCTTATAAACTATTGTGACCGATTTGATTGATAAGGACCAAGGATGGGATATTTCAAATAAAATCTATTATAGATTGAAAATGAATTATCATGTAATGGCCCGGACCTCTCCGGCCCATTCCATTGTCAAAAATAAGGTCAAGAATTGTTCTGGAGGGTAAAATGGACTTTTCCCACACTTTCTAGAATTTTGAAACTACACGCCGTATAGTTTGAGTACACGCCATGTACCCCCTTCTCGGGTATACCCCGTGTTGCAGACCGTGTCCTTGCTGTGTGGAATAATGGGTGCACTCCGTGTGACCAGTTCTACATGCCGTGTAGTCCCTCCCAGCGTACGCGTTACCAGTCAATAGTCGTGTACCGTGTTGGAGCCGTGTACTTGCCGTGCGCAATAAATGAGTACACGCTGTGTGTCTAAACTACACGCCGTGTAGTCCTTCCCCGCGTATGCATTAACCTGAAACCGTGTGTTAACCAGTCAACGGTCGCAGAGCCATGTTGGAAGCCGCGTGGAGACCGTGTGAAAGTACCGAGTACAAGTCGTGTACCATAAAGTACACGCTGTGTACTTTTTCTTTTCATGCCTATAAAAGGAGCGGTCCCCTCCTCCTTTTCAACACACACCTCTCCTCCCCTCTCCTCTGAGAAGAGCTCTCCCGAGAGACTCAAAGGCTCTTTCTTCCATAAATTCTTCATCTGAGCTCCGATTCACGATCCGTCAGTGGCCATGGGATCGTAACAACGAGGCGGAGTTTCCGAGCTTGGATCCATTGTCTTTACTTCGGCCTTTTCTTTTCCAACTTCCACCCGATGAGGTTTTTCAGGGACCCGACAGAAGTTACGGACGCCGACGGACTTCTTCTAAAGTTGATCCGGGGGAGCGCTGTGATCAGAACCTATTGAGGTAGGGATTTTACCTTCGTCTCTCTAATTTGTGCATCATGCAGTTTGGGTGTCTTCTTGTTTACGTTAAACACTTTTGAATCTGTTTTAATAAAGATAATAACCGGTTAAAGAACAGGGTTGGGAAGTTTGTGATTTTCTGTTACTTTATATCCTTTTGATATGTTATGAATTGAATAGGATTATGCCTATTGAAAATCACGGTCTTTGGTGGCCTTTTCTTGCGCAATTAAATGTTTCCCTATCTTTCTAGAACATTTTGTGGATGGAAACTTCATGGAATGTGGAAATTGGTTAATCACATAAAGTTGGATGATAAAATCTGGAACCCTTGTGTGATCACCCCAGTTAAACAAAAATAGAATAATGAACATGTGGGTGTTGGCTTGGTTACGTGGCATGTGATGGGGGTGTTTTGTGGGTTGTTGTGGATAGGGTGAGCAGCGGGGCTGCTGTTGACTTGGTAATGGGTTGGTGTGAATGTTGTGTTAGTGATGGGTAGCGAGGCTACAATAAATGGTATTAAAGGGATGATGATGTGCGGGTTCGGTGTGGTTGTGGTTATGGTGGTTGGCAGCGGGGCTGCAGGGATGTGTTTAAGTGTGAACGGACAGTGGGTTGTGTTTAATAAATAAAATTGAAAGAGTTAATGAATGGTGGGGCGTGGTAATGGAACAGACATAATAATCAATGGGGCTGGTTGGTTGATAATAAGGGATTGGTTGTATTGCTTGCATTTTCCTAACTTGATCTATGGATGGCAGGGATATGTTTTACGAACGATCAATGTGGTTGGTTGTGGATAGTTTCCCAGTAGTTAAGGAACTAAATAAACTAATTCAGCTGAGACGTGAAAACCTAAAGGGGGTTGGGTTTGTTTGTTGTATGCATGCTTCATAGTAGCAGTGCCGAGGCACGTGCTCAGTTTCTCTTTTGAGAAGACAAATGTTGGGATGAGTGGTTGGTATATATATATATATATATCTGTAACTTTTGTGATTTATCGCACCCCACCCATGTTGAGCACTTAGTGCTGAACACTCCCATTTTATGGGAGAGGGTGTTTTTCCCTTAGTTACTAGCTTCTTCCTACTCCTTCTCCCCTAGGCTGTGATGGCTTGAGGTGACCTTACACCTAAGACTCTTCCGGTAGGTTTCGATTGGGGTGGTTTTAGCCCAAGACTCTTTGGTCAGGTTCTACTGTTTCCCAAGAATCTTCGGGATGATGCCCAGGTGTGTGCGGGCGGGATACGTGGTTGTGAGGCCCAGGTGTGTGCAGGCGGGATAAGTGGTTGTGAGGCCCAGGTGTGTGAGGGCGGGAAACGTGGTTGTGAGGCCCAGGTGTGTGCGGACGAGATACGTGGTTGTGAGGCCCAGGTGTGTGCGGGCGGGATACGTTGTTGTGAGGCCCAGGTGTGTGCGGGCGGGATACGTGGTTGTGAGGCCCAGGTGTGTGCGGGTGGGATATGTGGTTGTGAGGCCCAGGTGTGTGCGGGAGGGATACATGGTTGTGAGGCCCAGGTGTGTGTGGGCGAGATACGTGGTTGTGAGGCCCAGGTGTGTGCGGGCGGGATATGTGGTGGTGAGGCCCAGGTGTGTGCGGGCGGGGAGAGTGTGGCAGCGTCAGGACGTTCCTCGTTAGGAAGAGCAGCTAACTAAAGGGAACTGGTGTGGGGTACCCAATACTCTTGTTTCTTATATACTACTACCTGTTGTGCTTGTGTTTTGGTGAATGTGGCTGGTGAGGTTGGGTGGATAGAATTCCTTGCTAGGTTTCTTCTGTTGTTCTCACGGGACATTAGGATGTCTCCCCACTTGTGCATGAGAGATTTAGGTTTCCCTACTGAGTATACTTGTATGCTCACCCTATGTTTACTTTCAGGTTTCCAGGAGGACTACCAGGGTCGTGCGGGACCCTACTAGTCAGACAGTTGGAGTTTTTGCAGTTGTTGTTCTCTTGTTTTCTTTTGGTATTGTACTTTGAGCTTTCTTGTACTTATACCTTGCTATAAAATTGTTTAAACATGCATGTGGGCTTGCTCTGGGTTTATTTCTATACACTTGTTCTTTTTCCTTTTTGGTGGTTGACATGTCCTATTTCCTGATCCTAAATAAATAAAAAGTGTAATGCCTCCCATACTTGTGAAAACTCATACCCTTGGTGCTAGTCGCCACCCCGGGGCCTACTGGAGGCGGGACTCGGGGGGTCATTATCTCCCTTTCACCATTGCCAGCTCAGGAGGGGCATCTCTGGTGGGAGGGGGTAGTGACTGAATGGTATCAGAGGTGATGGTTTAGAGATAGGATGGAGTCTAGAGTTAGGCATAGTGAGGATTGCATGGGATGGTAGGGAAACAGTGTTAGTTAATCTTGGTGCGTGACATAGGCTAGGGAAGACCGGCTAGGACACGGGATTTTAGGGCCCCCTGTGATCCGATGCAAGGACTCTGAGCCTACCGAACGACCATGTGAGACTACATTGATTGCAGGGCAGAGACCCTAGGGAAGGTACATGCATCATCATGATTGTGTTTTACTTGATTTGGGTGTTCTAGGAAAGAAATTGAAATAAAATGATAAAAAATAATACCTTGAGTTTCCTTTCTACTTGGGCTTAGGCGATCCTTGTTTACCGTACAGCTATGGAACCTGGACGTCGTCCCCGGGTGGCTCAGACGGCCGAGGCCCAGTAGATTCAGGTGGTCGATCAGTTGAGGATTGACCTAGAGGAGGAAGATATCCAGTGGTAGAAGACTCTCCGTTCTTTCCAGCGGCAGACCCTTAAGAAGTACGAGGGTAGTACTTCAGATACAGAGAAGGATGGGTGTCTTGAGGAGCTAGGGATCGCTTTTACCTTGATCCGTGCTCTAAGGAAGTACTGGGTTCCCCTAGCAGTCAGTCAGCTGAGAGGTGTGGCGCGACAGTGGTGGACGCTCTACCTCGGAGAGAGGATAGAGGTAGAGGTTCCATGGGCTGACTTTGAGAAGTAATTCCGAGAGGAATTCCTTTCTTCCATGATCAATGCGGAGAAGCGGCGGGAGTTACTCTCCCTTCAGTAGGGGAGTATGACGGTACGAGAGCTGGGGATCAAGTTCAAGGATCTCCTGTGCTTTTCTCCGGATCTCTTTCCGGATGAGGAGTCTCGGGTGAGACGTTTGGACGAGGGGATCCGTCCTTCGCTCCAGTATGCTATCACCCCCTTCACCCTTTCAACGTACTTGGCGGTACAGAAGAAGGTAGAGGTTGTAGAGAGGATGCACTCGCTAGGAGGTGCACCCCGAGAGGGGATCTAGCCAGGCTCGTCGAAGGGGAAGGCAGTCAGCAGCAGGGATCCGGCGAAGGGACCATCCAGGTTTAGGCCAGTGGGGATCAGGCCCCAGCAGTTCCAGTTCACATCTTTGGGTCCTCGTCCCTTTTCCACGAGCCCGGGACCGAGGTGTTTTTCTTGTGAAGGTTTCGGGCACGTTCAGAGTTGGTGCCCGACCCGAGCTCAGTACGGTGGAGGTGGGCAGGTTTAGCGCCCACCTCAGCAGCACTAGTTGCCGACAAGGCCCTTCCAGCAGTAGCATGACCATGCTCCTCTGAGGGCAGACTTTGCGGGAGGAGGCCGACCTCAGGGTGCTCCTTAGGGACCTCGACCAGGGCATGGTCAGGGAGGTGGACGACATCAGAGAGTTAGAGGAGCTGGGCGTGGATAGTTGCACGCAGCAGAGTTGGCAGCTCCAGCAGGACCATAGGTGGTACGAGGTACGATTTGTTTGTTCAGAACTCTTGTTTCTACTTTGTTCGATTCGGGAGCCTCGCACTCCTTTGTTGCACCTGGTCTATCCCATTCCTTGGGACTAGACATAGAGAGACTTTCCGTACCCCTGGTACTGAGTACACCAGTTGGGGGCCAGACCAGCGTATCTTGTGTTTGTCGGGTATGTGGGCTGACGTTGGGACCCCATCGATCTAGTGGGGACCTTCTTATGTTACAGATGCAGCTATACGATGTCATCCTAGGCATCGACTGGTTTTTTTTGGTTCCGTTATCGACTACTTCCGTGGAAGAGTCGTGTTCTCCGACGTGGATGGGTAGCGTGTAGATTTTTTTGGTGAGAGGAGCTATCAGGTGGGAAGACGGCATGTGGAGCCCCTCCTTTCCTTGTTAGGTGGGCTATCAGTGGTTCCAGCTGATACAGAGATGATGGATGTCCCGAAGGTTGTTGGGGAGTTCCTAGATGGTTTTCCTGAGGAGGTTGTGACTCTACCCCCCCCCCCACCCCCGACGTGACGTTGAGTTCGGGGTAGACTTACAGCCTGGTGCTCGTCCGATTTCGATGGCCCCTTATCGGATGGTACCTTCGGAGTTGCGGGAGTTGCGGATTCAGATGGACGATCTGATGGAGAAGGGTTTTGTTCGACCCAGCGTGTCGCCATGGGGTGCTCCAGTTTTGTTCGTGAAGAATGCAGATGGTGGTATCAGGCTATGCATAGACTACCGAAGGTTGAACCAGGTAACGGTCAAGAACCGCTACCCCCTTCCAGGGATAGATGATCTCTTCAACCAGCTGAGAGGAGCAGGTTGGTTTTCTAAGATTGATCTACGATCGGGATATCATCAGCTGAGGGTGAAGGACAGTGACTTCTTGAAGACGGATTTGAGGTGCAGGTATGGGAACTTAGAGTTTGTAGTGATGCTGTTTGGAGTTACGAATGCACCGGCTGTGTTCATGGGACTTATGAACTTTGTCTTCCTAGAGTTTCTGGACTGGTTCGTCATTGTGTTTATCGATGACATCCTGATCTACTCAATATCAGAGGAGGAGCACGTTGAGCATCTCAGGGCAGTCTTGGAAGTCCTTAGACACCACCAGCTTTATGGGAAATTGTCAAAGTTTATGTTCTTGACACAAGAAGTACACTTCCTTGGGCACGTGGTGTCTCAGCATGGAGTGTTAGTGGACCCGTCAAAGGTGGAGGCAGTTGTTTCTGGGGCAGTACCCAAGAGCGTGGCAGAAGTTTGCAGTTTCCTGGGGTTAACAAGTTACTATCGGAGGTTCGTTTTGGACTTCTCTCAAGTTGCTGCTCCTTTGACAGCTTTGACGAGGAAGAACCAGGTCTTCCTATAGAGCGAGCAGTGCCATAAAGCTTTTGACTACCTGAAGGATATGTTGGTCAGTGATCCCATACTTAGGTTTCCAGAGGAAGGGTTGTTTTATGAGGTGTTTTGTGATGCTTCTGGCCTTGGTCTGGGGTGCGTGCTGATGTAGAAGAAGGGAGTGATCTGTTATGGGTCTAGGAAGTTACGCCCTCACAAGCGTAACTATGACATCCATGACCTAGAGCTTGCAGCAGTAGTGTTCACACTGAAGTTGTGGCGACATTACCTCTTTGGGGAGCACTTTGTGGTCTTCTCATATCACAAGATCCTGCGTTATATCTTCTCCCAGCGTGACCTGAACTTGCGGAAGTGGATATGGGTCGAGTTCCTCCAAGACTATGACTTTGAGATCTCTTACACTGAAGGTATGGGAAACGTTGTGGTTGATGCCCTGAGCAGGAAGTCACATCAGGAAGTATTTTGGGAATCCATTGATGCTTGGAAGGCAATGGGAGAGTTGGCCGCCTTGCACTTGGATGCCAGGGTAGAAGGTGTTAGAGGCTGTTTGTTTCAGATGACGGTGCAGTCCTCCTTGCTGCAGCAGGTGGAAGAGTCCCAGTGGGGGGACTCCGAGGCAGAAGTGATGTGGGATCGTGTCGATCAGGGGAACGCTCCAGAGGGATGGTCAGAGGACAGCCGACATCGGATGCTTTTCCATGGAAGGTTGTTTGTCCCAGAGACAATTTGTGAGGGAGTTCTCCGTGAGTTCCATAGCTCAACCGTAGCGGTACATCTAGGAGTTTCAAAAATCTACAAAGGCCTGAGGGAACAGTTTTGGTGGCCCGGGGTGAAACGGGCAGTGGCAGAGTTTGTGGCTAAATGCCTAGTGTGTCAGAAAGTGAAGACTAAACACCGTGTTCCCAGTGGTTTGTTGCATCCTTTAGATGTCCCCGAGTGGAAGTGGGATAAAATCTTGATGGACTTCATCACAGGACTACCCAGATCTCAGGGTGGTTATGATGCTATCTGGGTAGTGGTGGATCGGCTGACGAAATCAGCTCACTTCTTAGCAATTAAGGAGTCGGGCCAGGTGAGTACCTTAGCACAAAGGTACGTAGACGAGGTTTTGCGGTTGCATGGAGTCCCAAAGACTATCGTCCACTACTGGAAAAACAGGTATTTGCGACGGGATCCCGTCGCAAATAGCCATTTGCGATGGGGTCCCGTCGCAAATAGCCCGTTGCGGAAAACGCCGTCGCAACTAAACTTATTTGCGACGGGACAGTCGCTAAAGCCTTTTTTTGCGACGGGCATTCTCCCCGTCGCAAATAGTATTCCGTATTTTTTGTGAAAAACTTTTTAAACAGTTATTGCGACGGGCCCGTCGCAAATACCTTTTGCGACGGTACCCGTCGCAAATTGTTTTTGCGATGGGACCGTCGCAATAACTTTTTTTTTTTAAATAAAAAAATTAATAATACTAGTATTTGCGACGGGAACCGGGACCCGTCGCAAATACTATTCATAGTAATTGCGACGGGTCCCGTCGCAATTACTCTTTTTAAAAAAAAATAAAAAATTATTAATACTACTAGTATTTGCGACGGGCATAGTATCCCGTCGCAAATACTATAAAAAAAATAAAAAAAATAAATTATTAATAAATTATTTTAATTAATATAATAATAGAATTATAATTTACAAATGAAAATAATAAATTATTTTAATTACTATAATAATAGTAGAATTATAATTCAAAAATAAAAATAATAGAATATTAATAAATAATTTAATTAATATAATAATATTATAATTATAATTCATAAATAAAAAAATATTAATAAGTTATTTTAATTAATATAAAAATAATAGAATTATTTTACATTCAAATATTAAAATAATTCAAGTATTACAAAAAAATAATTAAATTATAATATTATAAAATTTTAATATATATATAAAATTTTAATATATATATAAAATTTAATATTATAAAATATAAATATTATTATTATTCATATTAATATTGTTATTTAAAAATATAATATTATTAATATTTTATAATGAGACAGAAACTACGAATAGAAAAAAAAAATATTTTGATTTCACAAATTTTATAACAGAAATACAAACTCTAATCTGTAGGAGGGGGGGGGAGGGGGGGGATCTGCAGATGGTGGTGGAGGAAACTCCATCCCTAAAGCATGAGTGAGTCGGCGCATGTACTCCATCTGCTCCTGATGCTGCTGCTGCCACCGACTCGTCTGCTCCTCGTACAGCTGCTGCTGGCGTCGACGCTCCTCCTCATGCTGCTGACGTATCTGCTCCTGCTCCTGTCGGAGACTCTCTATCTGTGCAGTCTGAGATCGCAACTGCTCCTCATACTGTGTAGAAGAAGATGCACGAGCTCCCCTCGAGCTGGACGCCGACATCGCAGCACTGCCATAATAATCTCCGGGAGTCAGTCGAGAGCCGATACCAACTACCCGGCCCTTCTCGAAGGCATACTGGGTGGCCTGCATCCATGCCGCCTCATCAAACTGACGGGCAGTGGTCTGATCTGATGACTCGGCCTGACTCTCAGGCCGGGCCTGTGCCGCTGCGGCCTCATATGACTCCTATAGTTGCAATTTAAAATTAAAATTGTGAATATATTATATGCAGTTAATTTTTAAACTTGAAAACAAATAATACTGACCACGATGTGATGCTGACGATCACCTCTGAGCTCCCCAGTAGCAGGATCACTATACATCCTCCGATATACGTCGTACTCTGTAATATCGGGGTGCTCGACAGCCTATAAGAATAAAAAATAAACTGTTAATATTTATAGTTATATAAAATATTTATAAATAATGTACGTACCAGATGCTGTCTATGAGTACTGAAAGAACGACTCCCAGCTCGATGAGTCACCTCCTGCCTCCCCCGATTCTGCCTCCCCACCGATGATCTCCTCTGAAAGGCACCACTCAACCAGTGCGCACATAATCCATCCCATACATGGGATGAAATGTACTCTGGTCGGTGTGCTCTACATGACTCCTCAAAATCTGACACTCCTGCTTTCTTCATCGCAGCTTTTCTTAAATTGTGCAAAAACTGACGAAGGCGATCACGCATGGCCACCTCCCATGCCTCGTGGATGGCGTCACGCATGGTATCCTCGATCGGATACCATAAACCCTACAAATAAATCAAAATATCAAGTTAGAAATGAAATAATTTTCAAAATAAAAATTATTTATTTACGTACGTACCAACCAATGGCCGAACATGGCCTGCTGCACATCAATGGGAATCTGCTCCCATGTGGTCCACGGCTGAGAGAAATAGTTGCGCAAAATAGCGCTGCCCTGTCCGACTGCTATATGCGAAAAACTGAAAAAATAATAAACATTTATTATGTGAATAGATTAATGAAATCTTAGTCAAATTCACAGGTTATTACACAGGTTATCACACCTCCGGGTGCGCGGATCAAACCCAAGACGTGGACGTCGCTCGGGGACGGGGTCAGGAATCATCAATCGTGCAAGACCGCGCCCCCTCCGCGTACTCCCTGGAGCGCCTGCAGGCTGAGGGTCATCTGCCAGCAACTCATCCGCATCGAAAGGCAGGTCAGCCTCCGCCAACTCACGAAATGTGGCCTCGTCCATCTGAAACAGAAAATGTTAATATTAGCACATAATTGATAATTACTATTATATATACATATATATACATATTATGATTGTATATAAATACCATGGAATTCTATAAGTGTTCATCTTCATCATCATCTTCATATATGTCAATGTCATCTTCATATTCCTCCTCAACATCATCGATATCCATTCGAGTTGCAGTTGCTTCATCTCTTACCATTTCAAATTCATGTGTGACATCATTAACATCATCGTCATCACCGACTCTTAAATGTGGGGTGTCGTCATCGATACTCATATCTCTTTGTAAAAAAGATTGATTTTGAGTACTCTCTTGAAAAACTTCAATTCTTTGCACATCAGTGAAAGCACATTCACTTTGACTAAACTGATTGTCTCGAATTTTGATTTTTATTACACTCCACCAATCAGTCAAGTCTCTTGATGTTGCACAGTACTTTGCATAATAAACTTGATATGCCTGTTGAGCCAATAAGAATGGTTCATTTACTGCGAGAACACTTTTACATTTAATATCGATGATTCCATGAGTCGGATGAACACGCACGCCTCTCTCTGTATCCAACCACCGACATTTGAACATGGTTATGTAATGTTGTCCAAGATAACAGAGTTCAATGATTTCATCAAGTATGCCATAAAAGTCAACTTCATTTTCTCGATGATGAGATCCTCTCAAGCTAACTCCACTGTTCATTGTTTTTTTCGATTCCCCATATGCATGCGTGTGGAATCGAAATCCATTCACCACATATGCATTATAAGTTTTAACAAGTTTGGAAGGTGGGTTACTCAATACACAGAGCCGTTTGTCAATTTTATCAGCATGTTGAGACACCTGAAGATTTGTGAAATAATTATCAATATAGTAAACTATACATTGAATGAGTTGCTAAATGATAAATAATTTATGTTACCAGTTTTTGAAACCACTGAGAGAAATTTTTCAGTCGCCGTTCTTCGAGAGCAGCTGCTGTAATTTGTGGAATTTGTTTCTTGATATGATTATCATACAACCTATAAAAACCAAAGTTATTTACTGTAACATAAATGATAGAATAAGTGATATAAACACTTACAGTACAACTGATGTCATCTCTTCACAGTTGAGCAGAACATACGTATGAGCTCTGTGATGTTCATCATCTGAAAGCCAGCGTTCAGAAACTCCACCAAAACCAAGCTCTGACTGGTTGAAAACAGATAATTGATTGTCGATTTCATCAATATTCCTCTCATTCCGTCCCATTCGGTTGTGTTTTGAAGGATACTCAGATTCAAAATAATGGGAGCAGAAAAAAGATATTTCCTCTTGCAAATAAGCTTCTGCAATAGATCCTTCAACAGATTCTTTGTTGCGTACTTTTCTTTTCAATTTTTTCATGCATCTTTCAAATGGGTACATCCATCGAAACTGTACCGGACCTCCACATTTGGCTTCATATGGAAAATGTAACATCAAATGTTCCATTGAGTCGAAGAAAGACGGCGGAAATATTTTTTCCAGTTTACATATAATTACAACAACATCTTTTTCAAGTTTGCCTAGAGCATCATAATCTGTCGTAGCCGCACAAATTTCCTGAAAAAAATGAGACATGTCTGTTATGGAATCCCAAATCACAGAATTCAACAGACCTCTTAATCCAATGGGTAGAAGTCTCTCCATTATAACATGACAATCATGACTTTTCAATCCAGTAATATGACCATTCTTTACACATCTACCCAAATTGGAAGCACAGCCATCTGGAAGTCTCAAATCTGCAATCCACTGACAAAATAATAAACGGTTTTCTTTAGACAGTGTATAAGCTGCTTTTGGTTTCAGTAACCTTTCTGTTCTGACATTCTCAAATAGTTCCAATTCTGGACGCCTGCAAATTTGGGCAAGATCTAAATGTGCATTTACATTGTCTTTGCTCTTTCCTGGCATATCCAAAACTGTATGAAACAAATTATCAAAACAGTTCTTCTCAATATGCATGACATCTAACATGTGTCGGACCAACAAATCAGACCAATATGGCAAATCCCAAAATATGCTACGTTTAATCCAATTGTGTTCTTTCCCAAAACCAGAAATTTTCTGTTGGTTTATTGTGGGACCAAAAGTGATGGGAGGTAATGAAAATACAACCGATTTTAACTCCGAACCTGATAGCATTTTTGGAGGTCCATCCCTTTCAGCTGTTCCTTTTCTGAAATGAGATCTGTTTCTGCGAAAAGGATGATCAGCTGGAAGAAATCTGCGATGACAGTCAAAATAACAAGGTTTCTTTCCATGAATGAGCATAAATGCTTTGTTCTCTCCCATACAGTAAGGACATGATTTCTGACCATGTGTACTCCAGCCAGATAACATCCCATAAGCCGGGAAGTCACTTATTGTCCACATCAATGCTGCTCTCAGTATGAAATTCTGTTTCGTTGCAACATCATATGTACTGACACCAGTACTCCACAATAAATTTAATTCATCAATCAATGGCTTCAAATAAACATCAATATTTTTCTTCGGATGTCCTGGAATTAGTAAAGTCAAAAAGATATATGGCTCCTTCATCAACATCCATGGAGGTAAATTATACGGAGTTAAAAAAACAGGCCAACATGAATATTGACTACCATAAGATCCAAACGGACAGAAACCATCAGTGGAAAGGCCCAGTCGAACATTTCTAGCTTCTAAAGCAAATGATGGATGCACTCTATCAAAATGTTTCCATGAATCACCATCGGCTGGATGATTCAAGCTTTTATCGGTTGAAATATTCTCTTTATGCCATGACATCATTGTCGCTGTATTCTTAGACATGAATAAACGCTGAAGTCTGGATGTAAGCGGAAAATATCTCAACTGTTTTACAGGAATCAAACCAGACTTCCCGTGTTGTCCTTCTTTATATCTCCGTTGCCCACATGTGGGACAACTATCCAACGACTCATTTTCCCCTGAATATAAAATGCAGTCATTTGAACATGCATGAATCTTCTGACAAGTAAGTCCCAAATTTCGAACCAACCTCTTACTTTCATAGTAATTTGCAGGTAAAAAATTTCCTTCGGGTAACAGTGTTTTCAGCAAAGAAAATATCTGGTCAAAACATGTGTTTGACATTCCGTTATCTGATTTGATAGCCATAAATTTTGCAACTGCTTCTAATTTGCTCATCTTGCAGCCAGGATATAATGCATCCTCAGCAGACTTCAACAACTCATAAAATTCAGACGGTCCCAACTCAGGATTTGAAGCTATATCAGCCGGAGTTTCTGTATGTTGAACAGATGAACCTGCAACATCATGTACTAAATCTTGAAACTGGGATGGATCCGGAATCAAGTTGGTATCATCTGTTCTGGAACTGCGTTCACCGTGTTGATACCAAAAAACATAATCTGCTTGAAAACCAAAACGCAAGAGATGTTCCCCCACTTTGTCAAACGTGTCAAACGTTCTCAATGCACATTTTCTACAAGGGCATTTTATCTTTCCTTCTGAAACAAATTCTGAATTTGATGCCGCAAATGATAAAAAAATCTCCACACCCTCTATATATACTGGATTTAAACCAGAACCATTTGGATTTCTACGTTGATTTATCCATATGCGGTCATCTAATAATGACTGTTGACGACCTTGTTGTTCCATATTTTTCTATAAAATATAAAAGCATTACTGGTTTTGAATAATTTGTTAGAAAAAACACTCAAGCAAGGATTACTAATTATTACAATTTATTACTAATTATTACAATTTATTGCTAATTATTACTATTTATTACTAATTTAGCAATACTTAGCAATACTTAGCAATACTTAGCAAAAGGAAAACTGCTTGAATAATGAAAGGAAATTTGATAATCATCGTTGTGGAGATGGTTATAAATTTTCCCTTCATTATCCAAGCAGATTTCGTTTACTAATTATTAGTAATAAAAAAAATATTATCAATATTTACGAAAAAACAATATTAATATTATTAAAATAATAAAAAAAATTAAAAAATATTAAAATTATCAATATTCAGAACAAACTTTGTTCTATTATTAACATGTTCAAATCTTAAAGGGTCGTCAATTGTCAGGTCATGCGCAATAAAAAGTTTGTGTCAGCCATGTCTAATGTAAACTCTATAATTGTCCTTGCATGGTTGATCACTTCGCAAGTAATGTTGCAATCAGACAAACCAAGTCATTCCCTTCTTAACTATAAGAATTATCTCACATGAACCTTTACATAGATCATTCTTCCTTAAAAATTTGAGGGGATATCATTATTTTTCCCTTAAATTTTCAAGGAAGAATGGTCTATGTAAAGGTTCATGTGAGATGATTCTTATAGATAAGAAGGGAATGACTTGGTTTGTCTGATTGCAACATTACTTTTGAGGTGATCGACCATGCAAGGACAATTATAGAGTTTACATTGGACATGGCTGACAGAAACTTTTTATTGCGCATGACCTGACAATTAGCGACCCTTTAAGATTTGAACATGTTAAGAATAGAGCAAAATCTGTTGTAAATATTGATAATTTTAAGATTCGTGAGTATTCGTGATTATTCGTGAGTATTCGTGATTATTCGTGAGTATTCGTGAGTATTCGTGAGTATTCGTGAGTATTCCTGAGTATTCCTGAGTAATCCTAATTATTACTAATTATTCCTAATTATTTGCAATTATTGGTAATTATTGGCAATTATTGGTCATTATTACTAATTATTACTAATTATTGGTAATTATTACTAATTATTGGTAATTATTACTAATTATTCCTAATTAATCCTAATTATTCCTAATTAATCCTAATTAATCCTACTTATTCCTAATTATTCCTAATTATTACTAATTATTACTAATTATTGCTAATTATTGCTAATTATTGCTAATTATTTCTAATTATTCCTAATTATTTCTAATTATTGCTAATTATTTCTAATTATTGCTAATTATTTCTAATTATTGCTAATTATTTCTAATTATTCGTAATTATTGCTAATTATTGGTAATTATTTCTAATTATTCGTAATTATTGCTAATTATTGGTAATTAATACTAATTATTGGTAATTATTGCTAATTATTGGTAATTAATACTAATTATTGGTAATTAATACTAATTATTGGTAATTAATACTAATTATTGGTAATTATTACTAATTATTGGTAATTATTACTAATTATTCGTAATTAATACTAATTATTCCTAATTAATACTAATTATTCCTAATTATTGTTAATTATTCCTAATTATTACTAATTATTGTTAATTATTCCTAATTATTACTAATTATTGTTAATTATTCCTAATTATTACTAATTATTGGTAATTAATACTAATTATTGGTAATTAATACTAATTATTGGTAATTAATACTAATTATTGGTAATTAATACTAATTATTCCTAATTAATACTAATTATTGGTAATTATTACTAATTATTCCTAATTAATACTAATTATTCCTAATTATTCCTAATTATTGTTAATTATTCCTAATTATTACTAATTATTGTTAATTATTCCTAATTATTACTAATTATTGTTAATTATTCCTAATTATTACTAATTATTGTTAATTATTCCTAATTATTGGTAATTAATACTAATTATTGGTAATTAATACTAATTATTCCTAATTAATACTAATTATTCCTAATTAATACTAATTATTGGTAATTATTACTAATTATTCCTAATTATTACTAATTATTGTTAATTATTCCTAATTATTACTAATTATTGTTAATTATTCCTAATTAATACTAATTATTGGTAATTAATACTAATTATTGGTAATTAATACTAATTATTGGTAATTAATACTAATTATTGGTAATTAATACTAATTATTGGTAATTAATACTAATTATTTCTAATTAATACTAATTATTTGTAATTAATACTAATTATTCCTAATTAATACTAATTATTTGTAATTAATACTAATTATTCCTAATTAATACTAATTATTGGTAATTATTACTAATTATTCCTAATTAATACTAATTATTCCTAATTATTCCTAATTATTACTAATTATTGTTAATTATTCCTAATTATTGTTAATTATTCCTAATTATTACTAATTATTGTTAATTATTCCTAATTATTACGAATTATTGGTAATTAATACTAATTATTGGTAATTAATACTAATTATTGGTAATTAATACTAATTATAGGTAATTAATACTAATTATTGTTAATTATTGGTAATTATTACTAATTATTCTTAATTATTGATAATTATTAGTAATTAAATGAATAATTATCAATAATTAGAAATAATTACCAATAATTACAAATAATAACATTATTAATATATTTTATTATTAATATTAAAATAATAGAATTTTCTAATTTATATACAGTTCTTTTTTCATCTGTGCGTTTTCTATCTCCACATACAAATAATACATGTGAAGACAGCAAACACACAGATGAAAAAAGAACTGTATATATATAAAAAATTATATTATTTTAATATTAATAATATAATAAACTAATAATGTAATAATGTTCTTATTCTTAATTATTGGTATTTATTACTAGTTATTAATATTTATTCTTAATTACTAAAAATTATTACTAATTATTCCTAATTACCATATAAACAATACTTATAATTTAAATTTATTAAGTAATAAAACAATGTAAACATAATTAAATTACAACTAATTAATAATAATAGAAACTAATAAGAAATTAAAAATAAATAAAAAATTAAAATGAAGATAAATACCTTGAAAATTGATCTGTTCTGATCGTTCTTCAAAACTTTAATATCAACTCCGGAGAAAAAACTTAAACTGGAGAAAAACTCAACTCTAGAAATATAATTCTGAGAGAGAGAGAAGATAAGGAATGAGAATGAAATGAAAAAAACGGATGGGGGTATTTATAGGTTAGATTAGTTGCGACGGGCCCATTTGCGACGGGATTCCCGTCGCAAATAGTATTATTTACGACGGGACCCGTCGCAAATACCTTAGCCAACATTTATTACGGTCAACCGGTAAATAGTTATTTGCGACGGGACCCGTCGCAAATAATCCCTGCCGACATAGTATTTGCGACGGGGGAATATTCCCGTCGCAAATACCTTTTACCGCCGCCGGTTATTTGCGACGGGAATATTTCCCCGTCGCAAATAAGTTTCCCGCGATTTGGCGCGCATCGCGGGAAAACTATTTGCGACGGGGAAAGCAATCCCGTCGCAAAAGCCTCCTTATTTGCGACGGGGAAATACCCCCGTCGCAAATAAGTTTTTAACATGACTATTTGCGACGGGAATAAATCCCGTCGCAAATAACCCGTCGCAATTGCTCATTTTTCCTGTAGTGGTCTCAGATCGGGATACTCGGTTTACCTCATGAGTCTGGAGGGGGTTACAGCATGCTTTTGGCACCCAGCTATGCCTTAGAACTTCCTTCCACCCCCAGACCGATGGGCAGACATAGCGGACTATCCAGACGTTGGAGGACATGATGCGAGCATGCGTTCTGGATTTCGGAGGATCATGGGTACGACACTTGCCTTTAGTGGAGTTTGCCTACAACAACAGCTTCCACTCTACTATTGTCATGGCACCGTTTGAGGCTTTGTATGGAAGGTCATGCCATTAACCCATTTGCTGGGCAGAGGTTGGTGAGACAGGTGCTCTTGGGTCGGAGGTAGTGCAGAGCACCACAGAGAAAGTTCAGCTTGTACGTGAGAGGATGAAAGCGACTCAGGACCGATAGAAGTCTTATGCTAATCATCGGAGGAGGCCCTTGGAGTTCGAGGTGGGGGATCATGTGTTCTTGAAGTTTTCCCCTCGACGGGGGCAGTGGAGGTTTGGGAAGGGGAGAAAGCTCTCACCCAGGTTCATCGGACCTTTTGAGGTGTTGAGGCGAGTCAGCGAGGTGGCATATCAGCTAGCCCAACCACCTTAGTTGGAGAAGGTTCATGATGTCTTCCACGTCTCCCAGCTTCGTCGGTACTTACACGACGACTCCCACGTTATTGACTGGGGAGAGTTAGATATGGGAGACAACGCAACCTTTGAGGAACGACTAGTAAGAATCGAAGATTGTAAAGAGAAGGTGCTCCGTTGACGAACCCTTTCCCTGGTTCGTGTGTTGTGGAGGCATGGCGGCCTCGAGGAGAGCACTTGGGAGTGGGAGACCCAGATGCACGCTCAGTACCCTGAGTTGTTTTGACTTGTGTTTTTTCCACGTTCTTCTGAGCTTTGTGTTGATGTTGTACTTTTTACCTTTGAGATATGGAATGCCTGGCTTGTCAGTTGTGGTACCTTTTGTTTCCTTATTCCCTGGTAATGTGTAACATGTCTGGATGTGTGGGAAAGGGAAAAAACCTGACCCTTAATCGAGATGCATTAATGCGGATGCGATTGAACCCGTGCGGGCGAGTCAGTGCCGCCTAAAGCGGATAATATCTCGACGTAGGTGAAGGAATTTCCCAAACCCACGTGTTCGGGCAGTTTGTTGGTTGCGTGATGTTAGAGTTAGTACGAGGTGAAAAATCCTAATGTATGAAAGTGGGAAGACCCAATTCTTAATCGAGATGCATTAATGAGGATGCGATTAAACCCGTGCATGTGAGTCAGTGCCGCCTAAAGCGGATAATATCTCGACAAATGAGAAGGAATTCCTAACACGTATGATTAGGGTTGTTGGTTGGGATCCTGTTATAACGAGAACCCTAAGAGGTATCTTGTCAGGTTCCTCTGGGTTGGTTTTTGAATTTTCGGGGACGAGAATGTTTTAAGAGGTATCTGATGTAATGGCCCGGACCTCTCCGGCCTATTCCTTTGTCAAAAAGAAGGTCAAGAAGTGTTCTAGAGGGTAAAATGGACTTTTCCCACACTTTCCAGAATTTTGAAACTACACGCCGTGTAGTTTGAGTACACGCCGTGTACCCCCTTCCCGGGTATACCTCGTGTTGCAGACCGTGTCCTTGTTGTGTGGAATAATGGGTGCACACCGTGTGACCAGTTCTACACGCCGTGTAGTCCCTCCCCGCGTACGCGTTACCATTCAAAGGTCGTGTACCTTGTTAGAGTCGTGTCCTTGCCATGTGCAATAAATGAGCACACGTCGTGTGTCTAAACTACACGTCGTGTAGTCCTTCCCCGCGTATGCGTTACCCTCAAACCGTGTGTTGACCATTCAACGCCCGCGGAGCCGTGTTGGAATCCGCGTGGAGACCGTGTGAAAGAACCGAGTACACGTCGTGTACCATAAAGTACACGCCGTGTACTTTTTCTTTTCACACCTATAAAAGGAGGGGTCCCCTCCTTCTTTTCAACACACACCTCTCCTCTCCTCTCCTCTGAGTAGAGCTCTCCCGAGAGACTCGAAGGCTCTTTCTTTCATAACTTCTTCATCCGAGCTCCGATTCACGATCCGTCAGTGGCCACGAGATCATAACGACGAGGTGAAGTTTTAGAGCTTGGATCCCTTGTCTTTCCTTTGGCCTTTTCCTTTCCGACTTCCACCTGAGGAGGTTTTGCCGGGACCCGACAAAAGTGATGGACGCCGACAGACTTCTTCTAAAGTTGATCCGAGGGATCGTTGTGATCAGAACCTGTTGAGGTAGGGATTTTACCTTCGTCTCTCTAATTTGTGCATCATGCGGGGTGGGTGTCTTCTTATTTACGTGAAACACTTTTGAATATGTTTTAATAAAGATAATAACTGGTTAAAGAACGTGGTTGGGAAGTTTATGATTTGTTGTTACTTTATATCCTTTTGATATGTTATGAATTGAATAGGCTTATGCCTACTGAAAATCACGGACGTTGGGGGCCTTTGCTTGCGCAATTAAATGTTTCCCTATCTTTCTAGACCGTTTTGTGGATGGAAACTTCATGGAATGTGGAAATTGGTTAATCACGTAATGTTGGATGATAAAATCTGGAACCCTTGTGTGATCACCCCAGTTAAACAAAAATGGAATAATGAACATGTGGGTGTTGTCTTGGTTACGTGGCATGTGATGGGGGTGTTTTGTGGGTTTTTGTGGATATGGTGAGCAGTAGGGCTGTGGTTGACTTGGTTATGGGTTGGTGTGAATGTTGTGTTAGTGATGGGAAACGGGGATGCAATAAATGGTATCAAAGGGATGATGATGTGCGGGTTCAGTGTGGTTGTGGTTATGGTGGTTTCCAGCGGGGCTGTAGGGATGTGTTTAAGTGTGAACGGACAGTGGGCTGTGTTTAATAAATAAAAGTGAAAGAGTTAATGAATGGTGGGGTGTGGTAATTGAACAGAAATAATAATCAATGGGGTTGGTTGGTTGATAAGAAGGGTTTGTTTGTATTGCTTGCATTTTCCTAACATGATCTATGGATGGTAGAGATATGTTTTACGAACGATCAATGTGGTTGGTTGTGGATAGTTTCCCAATAGTTAAGGAACTAAATAAAATAATTCTGCTGAGACGTGAAAACCTAAAGGGGGTTGGGTTTGTTTGTTGTATGCATGCTTCATAGTAGCAGTGTCGAGGCACGTGCTCAGTTTCTCTTTTTAGAAGCCATAGGTTGGGCTGTGTGGTTGGTATATATATATATATATATATATATATATATATATATATATATATATATCTTTATCTTTTGTGTTTTATCTCACCCCACCCATGTTGAGCACTTAGTGCTGAACACTCACATTTTATGGGAGACGGTGTTTTTCCCTTCGTTACTAGCTCCTTCCTGCTCCTTCTCCCCTAGGCTGTGATGGCTTGAGGTGACCTTACACCTAAGACTCTTCGGGTAGGTTTCGATTGGGGTGGTTTTATCCCAAGACTCTTCGGGCAGGTTCTACTGTTTCCCAAGAATCTTCGGGATGAGGCCCAGGTGTGTGCGGGCGGGATACGTGGTTGTGAGGCCCAGGTGTGTGCGGGCGGGATACGTGGTTGTGAGGCCCAGGTGTGTGCGGGGGGGGGGGGGATACGTGGTTGTGAGGCCCAGGTGTGTGCGGGCGGGATACGTGGTTGTGAGGCCCAGGTGTGTGCGGGCGGGATACATGGTTGTGAGGACCAGGTGTGCGCGCGCAGGTTACGTGGTTGTGAGGCCCAGGTGGGTGCGGGCGGGATACGTGGTTGTGAGGCCCAGGTGTGTGCGGGCGGGATTCGTGGTTGTGAGGCCCAGGTGTGTGCGGGCGGGATACGTGGTTGTGAGGCCCAGGTGTGTGCGGGCGGGATATGTGGTGGTGAGGCCCAGGTGTGTGTGGGTGGGGAGAGTGTGGCAGCGTCAGGACGTTCATCGTTAGGAAGAGCATCTAACTAAAGGGAACTGGTGGGGGTGCCCAATACTCTTGTTTCTTATATACTACTACCTGTTGTGCTTGTGTTTTGGTGAGTGTGGCTGGTGAGGTTGGGTGGATAGAATTCCATGCTAGGTTTCTTCTGTTGTTCTCACGGGACATTAGGATGTCTCCCCACTTGTGCACGAGAGCTTTAGGTTTCCCTAATGAGTATACTTGTATGCTCACCCTACGTTTATTTTCCGGTTTCCAGGAGGACTACCAGGGTCGTGCGGGACCCTACTAGTCGGACAATTAGAGTTGTTGCTGTTGCTGTTCTCTTGTTTTCTTTTGGTATTGTACCTTGAGCTTTCTTGTACTTGTACCTTGCTATAAAATTGTTTAAACATGCATGTGGGCTTGGTTTGGGTTTATTTCTATACACTTGTTCTTTTTCCTTTTTGGTGGTTGACTTGTCCTATTTCCCGATCCTAAATAAATAAAAAGGGAAATGCCTCCCATACTTGTGAAAACTCATACCCTTGGTGTTAGTCGCCACCCCGGGGCCTACTGGAGGCGGGACTCGGGGGTCATTATCTCCCTTTCACCATTGCCAGCTCAGGAGGGGCATCTTTGGTGGGAGGGGGTCGTGACATATCATGACCAAGACATATTTTGAATATTTTTCAAAGATTATTGATTCCCAAATGTTTCAATTGATGTTCAATTTATACGTTATGATTTTATTCAATGTTATTAAGTTGGTTCATGTTAATAAAGAATGTGAAAGAGAATGAAATGATTTTCCTCCTGAGAATACAAATTAATGGGCATCTAGAAGGTGAAACATTGTGATTATGCCCAATCATATTTCTAATTATAGGATCAATAATCTCAACATGGGTGAGTTTAAGAAAACCTAATAAGTGAAAAAATATTTTTATGAATACTATATATGGATGAGGATTCGTCATACTAAATGTCATGTTCCTCAAAAGAAACTGCTAGGGAAATTTATCAAAGGAATGATAATATGTTTTTATATTTAATAGAAGGGAATTTATTATTTATTATTTGTAGAAAAATGAAATGTTTGATGGAGGAAGATGATGATCATCCATGTGTTCCATTTATTATTCAGTGTCTTAAGATTGGGGAATTAATGAATTATCCGAGCTAATGCGCTATTTCTACAGTTAACTTCTTATCCAATGAATGACCTATTATACACAAATAGTTCATTTGAATGGATTTATGTGTTCATGTATTGGGAATCATGAATTATTTTTTGAGGTATTATTTCAATGATATTTTGAATATAATAGTAATGAATAATTTATGGATTGTTACATAGTAGTTTTTATTTAATGATTTGAAAAAATATATCAACAAGAACTATAAAAAAAGATATGAGATTTTGTGGGAATGTGATAATTTTTACTTCATATAAATAGATGATTGAAATTAATGAATTAAATGAAACAATAACAGTCACCTTGAAGTAGGTTAGTGATTTGAGGAAAATGTTATTTTGGTCATCATAAATGAATTTAATTGGATTATTGGATTTATGGAAATATTCTCTAATATTTATTTAGGAATACGTGTGTTTTTTATTTTTTTAAGAATATGTATTATAATTTTGGGTTAACTATGTAATTTTTGAAATAATAACGTGTTTATATTTTTGTTGTTCTATTATTGGATCAAAATAATATATACAAAATTATATGTTCTATCTGATAGAATTATGTGGTGATTTGAATATTCTCTTGGGCTTTTTGAAGAATACTTTAATAAAGATTAAATAATTATTAAATATAGAATACATTTTTATGTTTTGTTAATTTCCGCCTATTGGATAGTCAATGTGGATGGACAGCTCCTCTCTTATCAATGAAGAGTTTATCTCTCTAAAATCCAAAGATTGGAATCTACAATTCTGAAGATCAAGATATTGGGATGAGGAAGAATTTGTTGGGCATTATGAGATGTTTGCCACATGTCGCCTTGGATTTCAATCTCCTGATTTATCTGGAAATCAGGATCGGTGGAACATTGCTAGTGGGGGTGGTGGAGGGTTTTGCTAACCCTACATTGGATTTCCTTTTCTTCAATGGAGAGGTCAACAGATGTTGGACGACGGTGGGGATAAACATCACTTGAGAATAGGCGGCATGGGAGTCATCTGGTAAAGTCTTCTTCAGCTTCATGCATGGTGATGGGTGGTTATGTCCGAGGTTTTGAGGGATCCGGGTGTGGATCTAGGTCTAATAAGATGGATCTATTTTTTTCAGGGTCAAGAGGTTACTCCAGTGGCGTAGAGGCTTTGGAACCCCAGCGGGTTTGGGATCCCAGTGGTGTACGGGTTGTGTGGGATTCGATATGCGTAGCTGGGGATGATCGAGAAGGTAGCCTCGCCCCGACTGCGATTCGCCGATGGTCGTGCTGGTTGTAGGAGATTTGATTTTCTGGGAATGGATTGTGTCTTCGATATGAGGACTCGGGTTGTGGGTTCCTCTCGCTGTGGATGGAGGATGTTGGCCAGAGAAGGTTCTGGCGTCTGTTATTAAGATTAGCACATGTTATGACTTCGGGGATAGGGATTCTCAGTGTGAGGTCGTAACCTCGGATGTGGAGATTGGGATTCGAATAAGTGGAAATTTTTACAACAAGGTGGCTACAATGTGTTTCCTCAGACAATGACAGATATGGATACGATCCGGTGAGACCACAGAGCCGGTTAGAGGAGTTTGGGATCCCAGCAGGGCCGAGTGGGATCCGGGTGGCGGGTCCTTTGGGAGGCTCTTTTGAGCATCAGATAGATGTGGGATCTGGGATCGCGGTGTGGTGACGGTGGACTGCCAATCGGCGGGGTAGTACTAGGGAGCCCCGGCGAGACAACTGTGAATAGGAAGCATCGATCTTCGCTCCAGCGGTGATGCTAGATCAGGTGTTTGACCATGATGTAGGTTGGGAAGAGCCGTGCGATGGGGGGGATGCACCATGGCCTGGTGTTGACGGCGACGTAGGACCGCAACTGGTGAGACGGAGATAGAGGGTTGTGATTACAAGTGGTGTGCGGTGGTGCATCTCGGCGACCTTGGTGGGTTTTGTTGTGTTTCTCGTTCCGACGAGGAGCACGACGACTGCGAGTGTCTGTTTTTTGGCATCTGGGTGTGGCTGGGATGCTGGGAGCAGGTGATGATCTGGGTGATGACTTCGATGACCGTAATGGATACTTTAGCCTGACCATGGGTGTTGTGACAAGATGACTTTGATTGTGGCAAAGAGACAGGCTGTTGACACCCATTTTTCATGTAATCTGTGCGGCGCAGTAGATTCGGTGGGTGGGGGCCCTACCACTCTCGAAGAACAAGGTGTGATTTCGAGGGGATGAGATCGTAATGACCCTCGATGTGTGGGAGTCCATTTTTTGGACCATTTTATCTTCACTGTGACTTTCTTGCAGCTTTATTCTGTGGGACTTTATTCAATGTAGTGTTTTTTATTGGCATAGTTTTTTCCAATGTTTTGGTATGGTGGTGATTTCGCACAACATGATTGTCATGTTTCATTGTATTATTGTATTATTAAATAAATTATTGGACCCAGCTTGCTCGAGTCGTAAACATTCCTCATATTGGATAGTCGAATATAGATAATCATAATGGATGAAAACAAATTCCTTCGAAAGATGATATTTTAATGTTATTTTTTTGCCATGATACACATTACCATTCTAGTAAGTATCTAAATTTAATTCAGGATATTATGGAGATGTACAATATGTGATAATATTATATAATGAATTTTCACATTGATTAATGATATTTTGGCAGATGTTTATTTGGGTTTTGTTTTTTTAATCATGTAGGTTTAATATGTTCTTTAATAGGAAAGATAAATTGGGAATATGAAATTAAATTATATGGGATATAAATTGAATTGTATGTGATCCCACCTATGTTTGAATAATTGTTTAATTATGATTTTATTTATGCCAGTTTGTATTTTGGGTTATTTATTTGTTAAATAATCTTCATTGATCCTTTGGTGTTATTGATTAAATTATGATGTTGAATTTATTATTTTTTCATATAAATTTTTTAAAAAAATTGTTACGATAATACCATGTCCAAAACATTAATTTTTTGTTACTTTTTATTGGTAAGAGTAATTTCATGAAATGATATTATTTATTACGAAGTTGATTTGGTGCATCTGTAATGAATTATTAATACTGAATACTAATCATAAAAAAAAAATAGATTGGGGTGGAAATTTTTTAATGGATGAAATTAATCTTTTCTTGTATGTATAATTCATTATGATATTATTCTACATGATAACAGAATTACTAAACTATAGGAAAAGGATCATGAAAAAAATGGTATCGTAATACATTCATTTATATTGAATCTGTAGTCTTTGTCGCACCTTATTAATTTATGGGTTTTGGGGATTAATTTGTTAATGATTTTTATATTTACTTTCATCCATATTCTCAATGAACCACTATCTTTATTTTAAAAATAAATTTTTACCTCCATTTATATATTTTTACAACCCTATATTATTTACCTATTTCAATATGTTGTTATGTATTAATCATGAATTTTAAGGATATGAGTTTTCTAGAATGGAATTTAGTAATATCAAACCCCGGATTACCATGAACAAGTTAAAATTATCGGGATTCTGATTTTTAGAATTGCGATTTTTTAATTCCCCATTTTTTCAAAATATCACTATGTTCTATAGAATTTACTATACATAACAATGATCATAAAAGAACCACAAAATGTTTTTATTTTTCTTACTTTTACATCATATCCATTGAATTGATAGGTACGAATAAAATCAACCAAATAGTAAAATATATTTATATATCATAATAAAATTAACTATTGAAAATTTCTTATAAAAAATCAACTCAATTATTAGTAATGTCGTTATTATCGTGAAATAAAATATTTTTCAAAAATAATTTATGTTTTATTTGTGAGAAACTATTATAATTAATTTCTAGAAAATTTAGATCCTTTTTATTATAAAAGTTATATCATTATAAAATAATAATTCCAGAATTAACATATTTTCTCTATATTTAAATGAAATATTTATTTTCTATTTAATAATTAAAACCCCTTATTTTTATTCAACACTGTATTTTGTTTTCAAGAATTTTCCAAGTTCCAAATTTTTAAATGTTTTTCTATGTAATAATATTTCCCTACCTTTACTAATAATTTGATTAAGATCATTTGAATCAATTTTAGGGTTGAATATGTTATAAAATATATATCTATATATATTCGTTTTTTTAGGTAGAAAAATGACTTTTACAGAAAAAACATTATTTAACATTGTAGTTTTTAGTATATAAATATCATCAAATTATAGGTATTGAATATTTAAAAAATGAATAAATATTTATAATATCCAAGTCCAAGATTTATAAATAGGGCTAAATTATTTTTTTCACTCTAAAAGGAAACAATATAAATTTTTTCTTGCAACGGTAATGGTAAAAAAGGGTAAATTAGGTATAAGAATAATGTGATAAGGTATCAAATTCACTAAAAATGTTATTTTATTTTAGTGGTTAAGTCTATTCTACCCATAGCAAGTCAAAATTATAAAATATGAACATTTATTTCATATTTACGTTGATTTTAACAATTATAGTTTTTATGTAAAAGAGAATGATAAAATTTCACAATCAAGATTTTAATATACAAAAATTTTTTAGGCTCGGATATACACAACATATGTTCCACTCTAAATTTAACTTTTTAATATCAGTAATATTTTTATCATTGAAATTTAATTTTAACTATTATTTATCAAGTAATTTTCCTTTAATTTTTATGAAATTCTATCATTGTTCTTGTACTTGATGTAGAAATATCGCGTAAATTATTTTAAAGTGAGTAATAAATAATATTTCATGGGTGATCTGTAGTGTAAAATAAATTTAATAGATATATATAATAGATTATTTATATAAAAAATTTAAAATTTTAACTCCATCACAATATTTATGACATTAATATCAAATTAATTGGAAATTGTTACGAATGCAATTGATCATATTGTATGTTAAATTATATATTATTTAATTAGTAAAAAATCTTAAAAAATTAAATGAATATAACTAGGATTATAAGTTCTATAAAATTTCATATATTTTACATTATAATCGAAATTACAAAATATAATTAAAATTATAACCCTTTTACATTGAACGTTACTTTACGAGACATTTGTTTAATATTAGTTTCCACGGGTTTAAACAAAGAGATAATATAAAAAATGATATTTAAACCTATAAATATTTTAGATGCAGATTATATTTTGACCATATAATCATTACCATAGATGAAATTTCTTTTTTTAACCAATTCATATTTGACAGACACATATTATATTATAAAAATTCATGTATTTGCAAAAATGAAATTAATGAAATTTCGTAATAAAAAAATTATACAATGAATTAAAATTTATAAAAATACTACAATCATCCTTATATAAATAAAGATATTATTTATATACCATTTATGAGATGATATCGATTTTATACTAAGGATCTCAACCCATAAATCGTAAAAAACATCGATATAGTAGAATTTGATAAAAAGGTTAACAACGGGTAAAATTAATGAGGTAAATGTAAAATCAAAACCTATATATGTATAAATATATATTTTCCATGATTACTAAAACTAAACATCATATTATAATATAATTATATCAATTTAGAATGATTTTCAAATGATAATTAATTTATATTAAATTAATATACTAACTAGTTTAATTCACACACAACTATTCAAACATAAAAGGGGGCCTATTATACTTTATTAGTTATACATTTTTACATATCTGCATTAGGAAATCAAAGAACAAATACCTTCCCATATTCCTTCTCTGTGTCCTGGATCTTCTTTTATTTCCAAAATATCAACCTTTCTGGGAATAAAGAGTGAGCTGTAAGAGTCTTTTCAATTAAGTGATTAAACTCTTAAATGGGAATTTTTTATTATATATCTTATAATAAATCTGATAATCCAATGATATTAAATATAAAATAATGTATTATTTATCAAAAATAAAATTAACTTTTATTAATGTGATATAAAAACCAATATCTGCATTCTTCTGTTTTGTTGGAGAATGATAATGTTGATCAAGTGCACGTGTGGAATACCTCCTTCACGAAGCTTTGAGAATAATTTTATAGGTAAATATAATTTCAGATTTAATAAATATATATTTATCATATATGAAAGATATATATAATATAAAAACAATCAAAAAATAGGGAATTATTATTTACATTTCCTTCGTTCCATCCAATAAAAAATGAAACATTATTTTATGTATACATACACCCTTCTGTCATCATGAATGGTGTAGTTAATTTTTTATTCGACACTATATATTCATCACCTAATATATATAATGAGTGTATGTTATATTTATATATTGTTTGATAATATATATATTTTGTTACCATGATAAATATATATGTGTTGGAGATACCGAACTAAATCTCTCAAGAAAAAGGAGACAGTAAATACCCCTAAATTATAGTTTTTGTTAAAAAAATTTAATAAATGAGAGTTGAAATATTATGAGTGGATCATATGTGATATTATAAGTTTGAAATTTATTCCATTATAGTTTTTTATAAAAAAATTATGCAATAGAATGGGGAACTTTTTTGGTAAGTGAAACAAGTTGTAAGGGTTTCTCATCTCACATTAATTTATATTAGACTTATAGAATATTCACCACTTGTTTCATATTTTTTCTATATAATACACAAGAATGAGTTCTATGATTAATTAAATAAGATATATGATTCATTCATTCTTTATCTAGATTATCTATGATTTTTTCTAATGATAAATGTTTATGATCTACCTCTTAAAATACTTTGGAAATTTATTATTCTCTTCTTATTTCTAGAAAATTTCCATTTTTTCCTTTAATGTTCATATATTTATCAATTCAATAGAAAAAACAATATATCTAATTAAATATTAATTTAAATCTCTCATAATAATAATATATTTTTTTCTTCATATATTTTCTGAAAAATAATTCATTAATATTTTAAATATTATACAATGATATTTTAATATATTTTTCATCTATGATAGAAATTTTGGAAAATTTTGTATGAAGGGGATCAGATTGTATATTTTTAAATGAGGTATTTTTTACCATTTATTGGAAATGTTAAAAGAATCAATATTATAATATAAAAGGAATAAATGGTGTTTCCCACCATCACAATCACTCAATAACTTGAATGTTAATTTATAATATTCAAATTTACATTTTAATGAAATTGTTTATTAATATATAGGATATTTCTAGATTATAAATAGTTGAATTAAATATAAATATGGTATATTTCTCTTTAGATTTTCCTATGATATTTAATGTTTATTTTTCATCAAAGATAACATATTTCTATGTTACATAACATTATTGAGGATGTGATCTAATTATACAATCCTTATTCCTTATCTGGATTTTTTATGATCATGAAGAAAATATTATTGGGGAACATTTTATTTTATATGTGTTATGATATGATTTAATGTTCATATATTAATGAAATGATTATCCCTTATATGGATTATTATGTGTTGAATGACTCACGATCTTAATGCACAGATACCCATGATTTTTATTATTTAATCACATGGATGATAATTTCATAGACATCTAATCCATTGTGTAAAGATCTATGTCTCATGATATAACATGAAATTCAATTGGAATTTTTTATAGTCCAATAGGGGATTATTCCCAGGATGATAGTCTTGGGAGTAAACCATGAAAAAAGGTTAGACAAATGGGGTGTGAACAAAATCCAATAGTATAGACTTTCATGTGAACATTTATTAATTATACGATTGAATGAGAATAGAACATAATTGACTATGATATTCAACTATGTAAACATTTTCTTTGTATGTGATGGAATTTATGTTGAACCAAATCCAATATTTTATTTATGGAATGTTTCTTAACTACCAAAATTATTTTTTTGCTTATTTTTTCTCCACACTATTTTCTATTACAGAAATGATATTCTACAATATCTCTGGGTATTTAATTACATTATGATTCATGAATAATAATCTACAAAGATATATACCATAAATCATGGTTATGATCTATGATGCCACATATTTTTCATGAGATCCACTAAAGGGGATCCCCAATGAGGCTAGTTACAAGGCCACAAACACCCCTCCTAGTATCTCTGAGGCTTCTGATTAATAGGGAGGGTCTAAATGTTTTACAGTGTAGAGAAAATACAGTCTATATTAGTAATAAAGATGATGTGATAAAAAATTAACAATACAAAATATATCAGACAAATGAATATCTAATATATTTTAATAACCTATAACATGGAAATGCTAAATAATACAATCAAACATGCTATTGTGACAATTCAAAATACAAATCAGTATACATAATGTTGGTAATACATAAAATAGACATAAAAATGAATAAAATTCCCAAATGATATCTCAATGAGCATATATAGCTCTATATATGTAATGTTTTCCTAATATGTCATGTCCAAGACTAAAAATACATAAACATTCTAGAATCCTGATCCAATAATAAATGAATTTTGTCCGAGAATAATGTAGGTGCTTAAAAAGTGTGTGAGACATACAAAATATGACATGAATAGTTATTTTTAATGATATCAATTATTTCAATTTATAATATAGAAATGTTAAGGTATATCAAATAATGTAGTGAGTAAAGGAATGTAAACATGCAATACTTGGGTTCCCCAAAGGACACTTGGATAAAAATACCTACTTCATCCTAAGCCAAAATATCTCTGATGATGGGTCACCATGTATATGGGTATTTATATATATTCATACATGTGTATATATATAATATATACTTAATAACATAAAAAAGAAATATATATTTTTTCTACTTTCTTGGATATGAGGTGAAACTCTAGAATTCATGAAAATTGACGAACGTCACATATTTTGAATAAGGACATCCATTTTCATGTATCTCAATTTATAAGGGATTTAATTGGCTTCTATTATAATTTATAAGGGAACCCATTACTTTTAATAAAACATAAAAGGTATTCATATACAAGGTATCAAAAAATTTAAGGGTATTCATTCCATTGTGTCCAAATTTAAATGGGGATCCAAGGCTGGGTATGAAAATATATGTAGGATAAAATTCATAGGAATCACAATTTATCATTGACACCATTACTGATATTCCCAATTTTCTTGTAATCATGCATAAATGTGGTTTCATAGACCATGGGATTATACATTCCATTTACAAAATACATGTTATACCATAAATCATTTAATTTATAATAAATCAAATGGTCTATGACACTACAAAATCCCATTTATAATTAAATTCAATTACCTTTACCCTTTTTTATTCAATTTATATGTAATTAATATGTCTATGGAATGTAAATTCAACTATCAATTTATCATGTGAGTTGTGTCCATCATTACATTCATTAATTAATATGGGATAGATGTAGATCCTAGAACCAAACATTTTAATCCATTTTAATTCATCATTTATAATATAAAGATGATTCTAGAGAAAATAATCAATCATCTTAATATGAGGGGAATCATAAACTCACTTATCATTCATTTAATTCCATGTATCACCTAATTCTATTATACGGAATCTCAATCCATTGAAAAAGGTAGTTTTAATTACACGACTAATCATAAAGGTCATGGCATATGAGAAACACTCTATGGGTGGTGGTTCGAGTCCAAATAGACTTATTCATTGGGTGACATTTCAATGAAAAATGGAAATATAAATTTTGGAATAATAATTTATATGTTACATTACACATTTATGAGGAAACATGAAAAAATTATAATGCACGACACATCAACATATTTTATAAACACTATATCAAATAAGGAAATATCATGAGATAAACTTCCTCAAGGTTAGAATTAACTACTCTTTTATTTTCATTCATTGATTCGATCCAATAAATTAAAAATTAATGAAATATACAAACACATTGAAAATTGGTAGAATTATATCACATTGAAATAACATTATATACCGAATAATAAAGAATATAAGGAAGAATGAATCATTGGTTGGTTGAGTGGATTCAAATGAAGGTGATAATGAGTGATTCCGAGATATGATAGTGGAGATCCCAAAATCCCTATTATGAGTGGATTAGACCTCCTTCATGAGGAGGGATACTGTGTAAATTGGAGGAGAAAATTTGAGGATAATAGTTTGATATTTTAGGGTAAAAACATTATTTTAAACCCTTTAAATGTGGGGTATTATTTGGCCACACCACGCAAAAACCATTTGAATCTACAACTAATGTGACCCTAACTGTGAGGGTTGGGCACATGGTTTTGGAAAACTATGTGTAACCCATGTTCTCCTCTATATACCCTATATACCCACATATCATTTTCAAAACAATTGTTAATGGTATTAAAAAAGTATACAACTAAACATGATTTCCACATAGTTTGGTCTCCTCGGTTCATAATTACATTTTTCCAACAATACATGTCAGTCTGTTTTCACAAAATGATGTTTCTAAAGCATGGTGCTCAAAAAATATTCTGAACAACCAAAACACCCATGAGTCATAAAATATACCTATATAAACTCAATATTTTGGTCCAATGCTTGTAATTCCATTTCAAATGTCATTTTATTATTTACCCCATTTAGCATATTAACATTTTCTAATTCTATTCAAAAATTAATCTGGTCAAAACCTGGGATCATAAAATCATCCCACCTAAAAATATAATCTTATAGAAGACATGGAGAATAATGGACCTTCACCCAACCTACTTGGGGTGCATAATTTTCCTGAAATGACTATGTTTCATTTTTAATACCCAATTCATCCTTTTGATTTTATTATAATGGTATAGTACAAAAGATTTTAAAATATGATCCACACTCATATGAAAAATTGATCCAGCAAGAAAATAATTACTTGAGGGAATCCAACTCAATACATAAACATTTTTATATCTATTTCAAGATCAAAATTTTGGTTCTCCCCATCAAATGATCTAGTATTAATGGGTAATTCTGAGTAACGGTGCTCCGACCATCATAATTTTATACAAAATAATGACCACAATATTCTAATGATGAACTTCATAAAATTTAAATACAAGGTAGAATGATCGATTACATATCAGCCTTATTTATAGTGGATGTTTCTAATTTTCCATGACAATACTCGACCGATGTTGACACATCACATGAATCATCGTAATTACATATTATAAGTGGTTCCTCCCTGATTACATTCATCTAGAAAAGGGAAAATTAATTATAATAATTATTTGGTGAAAATCATTAAAACTTAAGGATTTACCAACCAATGGATCCAAAATATTATTATGATGACTTTTGTTCTAAGGGAATCCATTTTAATTTTTATCATCCTCACTAAGTCCTGTATACCAATTATAGTGATGTTTCTCAATAAAATTATCATTCCACCCATCATGACCAAACAAGAATGTAGGGGTATACATTTCTTATCACAAATGTATTATTGGGCAGAACAATAACATCTAAAAAAGAATAAAAGTCAATCGTAGACTCTTAAAAAATATGGGATCCAATTTAAATCAATAAAGGATTTACATTATCAATAGTTTACAAGAGAAAAAACGGTCACATCAATGATTTCTACATACCAAGATCCTTGACTCAACCAAATAGTAGTATCTCTCCAAGTGATTAATTCAATGAATTTTCTGGAGTCCATGAATATATATAATTCCTTCGTACATGGGAATCCTGATATAACAAAAGTCAGTCCACATCACATTGGTTACCGATGTACTGAGAGTGAATGTTTAAACGAGATAATTTTTTAAGAAAATTAGTCATTTAATATCATTATTTAGACTGAGGTATATGAAAAACACTCTCAGATATCCCTGGATGATTTCAAGAGGAGGTCATGTTATTCACTAAGACATTGATAGAATTAGATGATATGCATGATTACCATCATGATCTAATGATCTCACATCAAATTACAAACAAAGTGTGTGACAGGGTTTCCAGCAGCCAAATGCAATTTACCATTGTAAAGAAAAATAAAATCACCCTTGGCCTATCTATTTTAAAATAGATCAATAGAATCAATTGATTCACCTGAACTATCTGACCATGATTCCCTCAAAACCATGTAATTAAGTTATTATATAAAAAACGCCACTATTGTTTTACCATGAGTAATGTATCTGTGAAATGTTGTATACACATCCATTAATTTTATCGTCATTATTCCTTGAAAATACCAACTTCAAAAAGAATCATTACACTCATTTTATCTCTCATACACTGTAAGCCTATAAATATTATGAATACTTCATAGAATTTGAGATATATTTTTATTCATTTGTATCATTTCAAGGAGTATAACTCAAACTTACCAACCTCCTAGGAAAGGGAAATTTTTTCCATTTATTTTCCAAATATATTTTTTTGTTCTCCCTCTAAATGGATTGATATTAATGAATATAATAAATGTCATTACCCCAACATCAGGGTTTCCCAATTTTTTTTGAAGTATAATGGGAACTCATACCATGACATTAACTAAATCAACCACTGAACAAGGGTTATGGATGTGGCCAAAATGATTTTACCAACACCATGTAAAAAATATGAAATTTATTTTCATAAAAGAAAAAAATTCAAATTTATTATATAATTATGCATGAATATATCCCAATTCTAGATTACACAAAACAATAGTATCATTAATTTAATCCAAAACTAAATATATTTACTATTAAATGACTCGATCTATTTTAAAGTTCATCACCTAGAATCAAGATAACTAAATTTTCACTTAACTACCTTATTAATCTAACCATGAGATTACCAAAAAACGTACTGTGACATCTCAAGGATTTAATTAATTTCACATGAATCATGTGTCTCATCGTACCATTTTATCAACATGGTGGATAATATGTGTTTCAATTCATACTACACCAATATTTCAAGAACACAAAGAATGATAATTTGATACATTTAGTAGGCCAATATTCCATATTGATCAATGTATCCATTGGCCTATAGAATACATTTATCCCATAGTCTTATTATCCAATACTAATATTAGTCTAGTAGATGACCTCACAATTCATACATCATAAAAGAATAAGAAGGGTCCAATAACCAACTATGTAATTGTCCATCCACTTGGAATTTATACTCTATGGAAATCAAGCATTACATTGTACCAAAATCCCTAGAATGATAACCTTTCATCACAAGGACATCCACTCAACCCTGATGACATCATTAAACTCAAAATCATATTTTTAGAAAAACATTTCAATGGTGAATAATTATATTTCTATAACTCAAGATTTCATCCACTGGTGATTCATATTTTGAGGGTTCATCCAAAATAGTCTAGGCAGTTCACATTTAATCAAAAAGATATCAAATATATATTGAGATCATGTTGATGAGGTCATTGGCCTTACTGGACAATCCACCATGCTGATTATAATAGATAATGGTCAATATATGCCACTGGAAAACACCCCATTTCACATCCAATTCATAACATAGGGAATTATTTCAACTTCCCTTATATGATTGTCAAAAATATGTACACCACATTGTTGTTTCATTTATTTCCATTTAACTAATTCAAATTTATTTTCAAAACAACTCAATGTCCCATTATAAGAAAATCATGTAATAGATGTGAATACAATTATACTCATTACATTATTTACTAAATTTCAGAAGGTGACATAGTATTGTCATATCAGTCTTGCATTCAAGAATTATTTATTCAACTAAAAACCTATCACTATATAGGAATTTTTTTTAATAATACATTTTATCACTTTTAACCATCGATATGGATTCATACATCAGTTTTAGATAATAAAAATTTCAATTCCATGCTTTAGAGGAAACCAAATTTCAATTGTGATCAGTATTTTAATAAATTAATGTATTACATAAAAATTATATCCAAAATAATATAAAAATTTCTCTATTATATTAATGGAATTGGTTAATTAAAATAACACTATAATTCTAATTCTTTCACCATATTAGTGGATATCATCACTTTAAATAACCATCTCCATGTTTCATGAGTATACCCCTCATGGGGTCAAGAACAAAAACAAAAAGGATAATGGTTACCTATTAGGTTCACATCATTACAAATTGGATCAATCTAAGTACACTGAACAAGTAATTTTATTCATTATTTAACACACCCTTAATGATTTTATCCCATAAACCGCATTCCTTAACTATCCTAGATGGGTCCATTTGGGAATATATTTATTTATTCATTGGGATTTTTTTCCAAATTCATAGAGGTACTAGATAATGTAATTTAAATTAAAAAATAATTTTACATCAACCATTAAATTTCACGAGATTTACATTTTTTCAAGCATATATAAGAATCATGGTTATGTTAGGTGAATTTACATTCCAATGATATAAAGTTTCATGCCATTATAATTTAAAATTGGAATTCATGTTGAAAAAATCATGTGTTTACATTTGATTTCAATATATAAAAATTCTATGTGCAATTGATTGATTTCATGGGTTACCATCCCAAACCAATAATGTAACAAACACTTTATAGATTATTATTGACACCCATTTAATGACACCCATAATTTTTTCTACCCATTAAACCAATGGTCCTTTAATCAAACTAGTCTTGATTGGTTAGTTAAGGTGCCACAATCATGATATATGTGAAATAACAATTTATGTTGATAAGGAAAAGTTAATAACCAAAAATATATCATAAGTAAATCCCGAAATTATACCAAATAAGAAGCGAGGAACATAAATATATAAAAGAAAAAACATATAAGAATGTTATATAGGAAAAATATTCAATATAATCACACTAAGAACCAAAAAAATGTATCATGGAATCATGCAATAAAACCAATATGTCATGTCATATACATTTTTTTAATCTATATGTGCCTATAATGATGCTTGCAACAACACTTACTTTCCATATTAGTCAAATAACAACATAAAATAAATCTCATAAATCGATAAAAAGTGTAATGTACATTAATCACTAAAGGTGAAACAATAATATGTTGACACAATTAACAACATGAAAAATAGTCTCATCCCAGGACAATTAGGAATTTCTCCGAGTTTTAGTGTGTCACACCAAAACATGACTATTTACTGAGTGATGAAACATTATTTTCCTCTTTTCTACCTTTCCAAAATGTTAGGAAAAATAAAAAACAATTATCTTAAACCAGTTTATAACACCCTATCCTATGACAGAATGAAACAATGCCCCATGGTAATTTGTAACTTTGCCTCAAGAATTACTCCACGTATTATAATGGTTGTAAAGTAGTATCACATGTCAAAATGAAGTACATTAGGAAGAATACACCCCCTATATCAGTAATAAAAAATCATAATAAAAAAGGAACAATATAAGACAGGTGATACTCTACTAGATAATTATAATATACAAACTGTAAATTCCAAATAATAAAATCATACAAGACCATATGATACTACATTATAAAAACCATTGGAAATAAAACTTGTGATACCTTAAAAATACAAAAAAAATTAGAAAATGATTTTAAGGATACCTATGTGATCATCCTGATCTCCAACAAATTCATGTTCTCTAATGTTCTCATATCCATTAATAATAGAAAAGAAATAATCCATAATCATGGTACTAATACCCTAAGATCCTCCTGGTTACCATGTGGAAGCTAGAGAAATGTTTATGATAAACTCATTCGACCACCACCAATAGTTTCTTATGTCATCTAGTCTATGGAAATTTAATATTTCAGGGTGGAGTTATATCAAATAAGGTAATGAACTAACAAGTAAACAGAATTTGGACTTGGTTTCCACAAGGGACACCAAACAGACAACACCTTCTTCGACCTAAGCTTGAATATTTTTAATGAATGGTATCTATTTATATAATCAGTCATATACATAGAGATATCTATGTGTACAGGTATAATATATGAAATAGCTTATATATGAACACACACACAAATATATATATATATATATTTATACACATAGTAACAACATGGACTTGGGATATAACTCAATCATCCATGCATAATCATAAAAGAAACATATTTTGTATAATGATATTCATTCAAAATTATCACAATTTATATTGGAATCCATTAAAATGTATCAAAATTTTTAGGTGATTCCTTAGTCAAGTATCACAATTTATAGGGGACAACATCCCCAAATATCATAATTATATGGAGAAACATGCCCAATATTTCGAATTTATAAGGGGATGCATGCTAAAGTATAATAATTTATGTGGAACTTAATTCCTCTGTATCAAAAATTTTTAAGGGTCTCATGTCCGAGTATATGAATTTAGTAGGTATCATGAAAAAAATTGTTTATAATAGGCCATGATATTTTCCATGTCAACAATAATAATTTAATATCACATAATTTAACTTGTTATTTGTATGAAATAAAAAAGGTTGTGTGATTACACATACCCATTTATAATATAATTCATTGTAAATATCCTTTTTATTTCATTTATATGTAATTAATAAGGTCAAGAGAAATCCTATGAAACTATCAGTTAATCATGTGAGGCGAGTCTTACATTATGTTCATTAATTGATATTATCCCTGTGTAAATCCATGATGTTAAAATTTAATTTAATTTCAACTAATCATTACATATAAAATTATTTTTCTAGAATAATATAACTAATTCTCTTAATATTATGGTGAATCATCCACACATTTATTGATTTATTTAATTAGATCTAGAGTCACATTCAGGGAGAGAGCATGTGAATGTAATTAAAAATGTTATTTTAGTTCCAAGACTATAAATAATGATCAAGGAATTTTTATAACATATGTTGAGGGGTGGCTTGACTCTAAAATGGAGTCCTCTAATGATTCCATTTATATGATCATTGGAAATATGAATTTGTGTATATGAATGTATATGTAAAATATGACATTTTTGAGGGGACACATAGAAATTCTATCCATAATTAAAATTATGTATTTTATATCATGATATAAGTTAATGGAAAATAATAACGCAACATAAATCAAGATTTTGATGATCTAAACATCCATTACAGGTGCTGATTAGATATGGTTTGAGATAAAAAATATATAAAAACAACCTAATAGGGGGCCATATTTTATCACATTGAAATTCAATACAGAAATGTAAACAACTAAAGAGAAATAAAGAATCATAGATCCACTTATGGGATTCCATCATAGTAAATTACTATTATTTATATGCACAAAAATATTTGATCTCACCATTCCTTGGAGGATATGAACATTGATCTCTCCCATAGGTCCTTCTATATGCAAATTGGAGATGAAAAATACAGGGGACGAGCTAATGATATTAGGGGAAAATAGTTGTGTCTCTAATTTAAATGAGAAACATGGGTTGTAGGAAAGGATTGGAAAGACCATGAATAAACAATGAGGATCCACTACCTATGTCCCATTAATAGTATGTGATATTTTCATGATTTTGGAAAACTATCTCTAGTCCATGCCCCCTCTACTAGTCCATTTCACACCATTTATTTTTAACCAAAGCTTGGAATATATTTTCATCAAATAATGCACCAAATCAAGAAGGATTCATGATTTTGACCATGATATTACTAAAAACCATGCACCAACCTTTTCCCACTATATGTTTCCCCATGAAATGAATTTTTCAGCCAAACTCTCATGATATCATCCAAACACTATAGATACCTATTTTTCTATAATATTTAAATAAAAATCACTTTTATGTTTTCCAATTATAATAATTCACTAATAATAATAAGTTTAATATTTTCCCTATCCACCTATTAAATATATTCATATTTTTTTGGAAATTCAAAATTGAAAAATATGGGTCTCTATATGAATTATAATAAGTATGGATTTCAAATTTGAAGATTTCTTTCTCTTACCCTTATAGTTCTAGTTATAATTTTAATTTCATTGATGTATCCCTTGCATATATTTATTATGAAAATGAGCTCACCATTTCATATCATTCATTTATCATGATTATAAAATTTAAGACATTATGATATGTTTATGGAGGGTGAAAATTATTTAAAACATAGTATAATATGATGTAGATCACTTATGAACATGTTTATTCTATATCTATGATTCTAAAAAAATAAATCAAGTTTTTGGAATGTATCATAATGATATTTATTTGATATTAATCTAAAAATATTTAATATTTATATTGAAATGGATTGAGGAACTATATTTGGGATCAAGGATGTGTTTAGTCATTTTGATTCAGATTATGAATATATAACTTTGTTTAAAACCAATGGGATATTCCTATGTTTAAGAAAACATATTATTTTTTTGTTAAGATAATTATTTTGTTTCTAAAAATTTAACCATGTTTTGTAAAATACTTGTGGGAATAATTTTTTCAAGGATTACTCAATTTCTAATAATTCCAAAATATTTTTGTTGAATTATATCTCGCCCATAATTCTAGTTCTCTATGTGTGTGCCTTACTTCTCACCAATTTAAAAAAATATGTGTTGTAATAAATCCTACCCTAATAGCCCATTGTTGGTGGTTACAATATTAAATTGGAACTAGATATAATGAACCAAATATAGAAGGAACTAATTGTGTACATATCATGGTAAACTATATACATATATGAATTCAAAATTAAATTTTAAAATATCAGATAAAAATTATATCGAATTAAAATATTATAGGACATAAAGAGACATTCCATGATTCTGTCTTCATATCATGTGGATTTTAAATAATATAAATTTTTATATAAAAGACTCTAAAATGGTTATGTATAGTAGAATATATCATGATAAATAAGGAATAAGTAGTATGACACTGTAAATAATGCAATGAACATTTTATTTAATAACAAACAAGTTCCTGAATATTAATATGGAATAAGTAAAATAAAAAAATCCATATAAATAATTACATGATGCTTAAAATTCTCCATAGATATTATTAGAAAAAATAAAATGTACATTTAAAACATATTTAATAATTATGGAATTCATAATTTAACACATCTGAATATTACCATAGAGGCACTGTACAAAGGTCCTTTAAAATATGGGTAAGAATGCACCAACAAACATTTAATAAAGCTATCAAACTATTTTTTTCTCATGTTAACATATTATTTATGGAGTCTCTATATAACTCCATGACACTCCCATCAAATAATAAGTCAAATTTATTCATTATATGAATAAAAAATAAAAAATAATCATAATGCAATATTAAACAACTATGTATGTTTTAATATCTTGCAGATGGAATTCCAATAACTTCCCATGTAATACTAATACTAATAACCCAAAAAAATAAAAGTTATGATATCCTTGCAAATTATCCCAGTAGGAGAATAAAATTATTTTCTTTTGGATAAATAAAAATACCTTAAAATATCATTAATATATTCATCATAAAATTATATTTTTTACTTAAAAAATAATTATTATAAATTAAAATTTCAAAAATATTAGGGAAAATATATTATTCAGAATAATCATGGAACCATGTAAATAATTTTTAATGAAATTTTTACCATTATTGATGGAAATGGGGTTGATTACATGATTATGGAAACATATATTCCTTTCAAATTTTTTATACAAATTCAAAAGTACATCATTTAAAAAAAAATATAAGATCCCTTTTAAAATATTTCAGAAAAATTAATTCATGGGTTAAATGATCTATGAAATCATATTATAATATGAAGATATTTTATTATTAAATTTTTTGAAAACATATATATGGAAGAAAACAAAATTCTGATTGAAAAGATATATAATTTAATCTTTCCATAAAAACATTACTTAGGTATCATGAGTATATAAATATGAAAATTTTGAAAAATTATATTTTTCATAAAAAACCAGTGGATATGAAAATTGATTATTTTTAAGATATAAATATTGTATAATTCCCTAAATGGAGACATAAACAAAAAAATTACCGAATAATGATGAAATTTTGAAATAAACCCATATTTCTTTGGATAAATTTGAGTAGTTAACACAATGAAAAATAAATCATCAATTGAAATAATAAATACTATGAATATAGAGGGATTCAAGATATATCATTTGAAAGTGGAAATTATACACAATATGAATAAATCAAATTCTCTATATAGATTATGTCTCATGAAAAATTAGCTCAGATGAGAACCCCTTAAAATGAAATATTTCATAAGTTAATACTACTGTGTAGTATATATGTTCCATAAATATAAATATACAAAAAAAATTGGAAATAGAAAATAATATAGGTGAAGTTAATTCCACACATATTTAGGCCATAACATTATCGATGAAGTAGAAGTACAACTGAATAAATGTGTGGTTGGATAAGAAACTAATTACCACCTGGTAGCCTTCATGGAATAAACCTATCAAAAAATAATTAAAATTTTAATGTATAATATCGTGAAATATTATGAATTCATGATATAAAAATATATAGGGATAGTTAATACACCATATAAAATACCATTGGTGGATAATAATAAAATATACCCTAGTTAATGAAAATTTAGACGAAATCCATTACCTGAGGTCTTTCACATCACGTATGTTAAATATTTTACAGAATAATATAATTAGGTTAATTATATATATAATTAATACCACTAGTAACGTTCATTATTCCTTTTGTTTTAATTTTTACTATCATATATATTTTTACATATCCAATTATGTTCACAATTCCGGTTTTTTCGATTTATATGACCAAAATGACATTAGTAGATTTACAATGTTAAAAGAATTCATTATTCCTATATATATATATATTAATAATAATTAATTAATTATTATATTTATAATGAAATTATTAAAAAAATATAATTCATGAAATATGGTAATGAAAAATGAAAACATTATAATCAAGGACATTGTAATATGCATATAATAATGTTTAACAATTATATTTTTCAAAAAACATAATTGAAATAAGGATATTAATATTTTATATTTCCAAAATTATAATTACATTAAAATTACTATTTTTTTAAATAAACATATATATACTATCACATTCTGTGATAATGGAAAAAATTGCATCAACTTGTAGAGATGGTGATCCACATGTAATCTTGAATGAAATTATCACCACTTAATTATTGGATACATAATAAAATATATGATATATTAAATATAAAAAATGATAATTATCTCTTGATTCTCACTTATATTCCATAAATACATTGTTATAATTTTTCTGGGCTGGTGATGATTGAAAGTGAATTACATCTATTTATGAGGCAGTAGTCTATCATAGAGATGAATGATGGTTTCATTTCCCATTTGAGAGAATAAGATATAGATAAATGTCTCTCATTTAACATAATAATATCAAAGTATATTTTTGGGTCTTTTTTATATAAAAAAATTTGAATAAGATTTGAATTTTATCAATGATGAAATTAAGAAATAGTCTATTAACAATGGTATCTCTTCTTCAGAAAATCTCTTTGTGTGTACCCCAAATTCCTTATTATCGTGGTTTATTAATAAAATAAAGGCCTCTATGATTTTTTTTATATTTTTAGATAAATCATCTATAATTTTATGGGTAATTTTTGGTGATGGAATGTGTATTGGAGGTTCCCAGTTATTTGTTGGATGCAACATTTTTTACGTATCATAAAATATTATATTAATATAAATTTTATTTTATTATATAAAAGGAAAAAATTATTATAATTTAGATATTATATGAGTATTGGTGTAAATCCTAACATCCAATAAAATTTTAACAATATTCTGTTTTAACCAAATCTCTCTTTTTAACCATTGTTAACCTTTTATGACGATTACTCTGATAAAAATGTTTTTTCTATTTTCGGATCAATATATTTACTATAAAAGAATAATTTTAAAACAAATAGAAAATGGGATCTATTCTAATATATATCAAAATAACATGGAAAATGATTTTATTAATTTTAAATCATCTAATAATATATTGATAGTTTTAAAATACCATAAATTTAATATTTGAAAATGTTTATATAATTTACTTTTATGAAAACTTAACCATAATGGTTTTTTATTATAATAACTTGAAACTTCACTAAAATGTTATTTTTATCATAAAAAAAATGTGGAACATAGTAATAATTTCATCTTTTATCACATTGAATGTAGATAAAATATTTTTTTATTTGTTATTAATTGATTAAATATGTTGTGAGGTTTCATTAGAAATAAATGGAAATATGCCATTAATAAATATTATTAATAAATTAAAATGATAAAAAATTAATTAATATTTAAAACTGAATATAATTGAGTTTTATACATACAAAAAAATATAATTGATATTAAAAGAAGAAAAATTTCTTTTCTTCAGTTATACTTTTCTAAATTATTATAGGGGAAATAATTAAATTAATATCACACAACATTGACATATAATCATGAAATGGATTATAGTATTGGAATTCCAATCATAAAATAGGATAATATATTGTTTTATAGATAATTTTAGTCTTCATCGTATTATTTTAATCCATAATTATGTAATTTAATATTAAAATATTAATAGTTATTTACTATAGTTGCAATTCAAAATGTCTAAAAATAAAAAGGTCCAATCTATCAAATATGGTCCACCTGATTCAACATATGGAATCCATTTTTCACTATTAAATTCAAATATTTCTATAAATTAATTATAAATTTGAACCATGTGACACATCAAAATTTTGGTTTTTAGAAAAATGCCATTAAATTGTAATTTTTTATATTATATACATTTATAAAATTTATTCTAAAATCCATAATTCAATTATTTTTTACTAATAAGAAAAAACTTAATAATTATAAAAAATATAAAAAATAAATTTTACATCTAAATACATGAATATAAAATGTACTTTCCAAAAAAAATCAATAATTATCACTCTTTATTATAAAATAAATATTACCAAAACAATAAAAATTCATTCCTTATGTTAATCATGATTAAATAATTTTAATTTTCTATGCCTTTTAAGACACTTATATTATTAGTTTTTGAGGTTAGAGGTATTCATGGAAGGTTATATGAGTTTTCAATGGATGATCGAGGTGAAACGGTGCTATCACCGGAAATATGCAACATTTACTGTTAACAAGACCTCTAATTGTGCTTCATGACTCATACATCTAGTGATTTCATGACATTTAAATTGTTATAGGAAAAACCCTTGAGATGGATTATGTTTCCTGAAAATTCAGTTCATAGAATATATTAAATAATTTAATAGGTGAATTTTTAGGAAACACATGGTTTACACACCAAGAGACATGAAAAATCAATGTTTTATACTCCTCTCATAGTCTAATATTTTCAATTTTCAGGGATTATTTACCATTCATTTTGGTGGAACCTTAGGCACCCCTAGGAGACATTGAATCCCTCTAAAAATATTACATTGGTTGGTTCAAGTTACTCCTCGTTTGTAGTCAATGGTATTTTCATCTACCAAATCAATGGTTTTGTCCTATTCTTATTTTGATAACCTATTGTGGTGGGGCAATTTTGGTTTAGGGTTTTGTCTGGGGTATGTTTTCCTGATTCCAATTTATTCAGTAGGAGAGTCTTTGGTATCCCATTTTCAATTGTTGATTGTGAGATCCTCTTCATCGACGAATGATGGACAACAAATTGTAAAATCTTCATGATGTATGAAATGCCTCATATCTCTAAATTGGGTATCATATATGAGTGTTTTACTTTTTCTAATCTATGAATATGGTTTTTGGGTTAGAAATAATTATAATAAAATTATTCAATTGAAACTTAATAGGTATGGGGAATTATTTTCATGATTCTAAAACATTGATATTATTTTTATATGATGGATTTTATGGATTCATATCCTACACACAATTATGGTCCTATGGGATTTTTTTCATTTTTTTTGTGTTTTTGGGAACCATTGTTGTGTTTTTTTCATGATACCCCCCAAAATTTAAATTGGATAACCTCTTATATATGTTTAATAAAATGGGCTCCCCATGATAATGAAATGTGTGATAACAAACATAATATAATGGAAATAGTAACAAAACCCAGATTCATTAATTTGTAAAATAGTACTGGTGTGTTGTGATGTTTTCCCATGTTGGGGGGGGGGTCTTTTTTATTATGAAGTGATGTGGGTATGATGAGTTATATGTGTTCATTCTCTTGGTGATGCGTTTTGGTGGTTTTATGGCCGTTTTATTGGGGTGATGAGGTAGAGGATGTGTGGACAAGATTTTGGTGTGGTGAGGTGTTGATTTTTTGGATGTGATTTTGGCATGGAATGATAGTAGTTTTTTACCATGGTTTTGGGATATAGGGGTAGTAGTTTATTGGTCTTTCTTTTGGGAAAGTGAGGTTGAGGTGTGATGGACATGAATAACATCTTGTGATTTGTGCCTGCTTTATTCTATATGATTGGATAGTTTTTTTATAATTATGTAATTACTAATTATTGTAATGTTTGGGGCCATGTTTTGATAATGGTATTGATATTATTAATGAATAAATAAATGATGGGATGTGTAGTTTTACATGTTTTATTCTTAATAAGGAAATTAATGGATTAGATAGTTTATATTGGTTACTGGTGTGACGTGTCTTGTGGTTTGGGTGTGTTATGCTTATTTAATGGTTGTAGTGAAATTATGGTTGTTTTGAGTTAGTCAATTTTTTCATGGGATACGATACATTTGGATTTTGTGTGGATATTTTTTTATAAATGTATTCTCTTGTGATTTATATATTCTCCCCACTAGCTTTGTGAACAATGAGCTAACACCTGTATTATTAAACTTTTGTGTTTTAAAAGGAATCTAGTGATCAAGATGGATAGATGGATACTTGAAAAACCATGACCTCTTTTATAAGAGTGAAAGGTATTTCACCAGTTGGTATGACCATAGGTCTGATAATGCATTTTATTGTTGTTGTGATATCCTATGTGTCCTAAATAGATATATTATGGTATTATTCTTGTGGAAATGTGAGCCAAGGTGTCATTGAGAATGATATGATGTGGCCTAGGTGCCATCAAGAATGATATGATGTGGCCTAGGTGTCTATGGATGGGATGATATGGGATGAGGTGGATTATTGTTTCATAGTGCATGCTATGTGGAGGTCATGAGGATTGTTTCCTTCATGTTCATGATACCCTATTTTTCTGGTCAAATTATGATGTGATGACCCAACTATCTACAATCATTAGTTTATGTGGATGAGCATGTGGTGAGGTGAGGCCATGTGTCTTTAGGTGAGGTTTTTTTGTTACAGTTCTTATAGGGTGATGTGTTATATGGAATAGTTTGAAGCTGAATGATGTATATTTTTTGGATTGAGAGTGGCATTCTAGCTGGAAAGCGGTTCTATGTACCATTTATCGATTTTTCATATGTTATATTATATTGAATATCATTCATTATTTCATGAACATATCTTTTTAGGTTTTTAATGGAAAGATGAACGGTTTTGGTTCATTCCGTTATGAATATTTAATATGGGTACATTAGTATGTTTAATTCACATTTTAATGAATGAAATTGGTTTTCCTACTGAGTATATTTTTTTATCACTATAACTTTATAATTCTTTCCCTAGGTATCCAAGAATATTTAATGGATAATGATGCACATTAGTAGATCTCCTATTGGATTTATGCAACATCACTCATTTATATTTTCTATCGTGCATTTCAATTTGAGACAGATTTATTTATTAGTTTTAATTAAATATTTATTTGGGATGGTTTTCTATTCATTTCGTATTATTTCATTGGAATTTTTAGGATGATACATATTTTCTCCAAATTTTAATATATAGTTATAGATGATATTTAATAATATTTAATGATATTTTTATACCCTAGGTACTAGAATCTAACAAGGGGCTTACAGGAGGCGGGACTCAGTGGGTCCTTATCTCTATCCCCACATTAAAGTATCATTATAGGGATGGGTCTAGGAAAATAGTGGTATAAAATGTGGTGGTTTATATATAAGATATAGGTTGTATTGAGAAACATTAAGGATGTATTAATTGGTTTGGAAACTATGATAGTTGAGTATGGTACATGACATAGGCCCGAGATACCGACCGTGACAATGGATTTTGTCGCCCCCATGATCCAGTCCACTCTTTCTATGGTTATTTATTGACCATGTGATGTGGACCTATTTATAAGGTAGGTACCTAAGATTGGTTAATTTTCCATTTTTTACATGAGTTCTTATTTTAATTTGGTTTTATGGATTTCTTAATATGTATAATGTCAATCACAATGAATCTAAATAGATTTACACTACCAAAATTATGAAATCATTTTTTTAATTCAAATATTGTCCAATTTTTTCATTTTTGGCCTAGGACTTTGAGTCTCATCTTTCTAATCTAGATGATCATCAGAGTTTTAATATTTTTGAGGAGGATGGTCAGTGGTAGACGATGTTGCATTCCATTTGGCAGAAGTTTTTAGGGAAGTATATGGGTATTAATTCAAATATGGAGACATATAGATACATTAAATATCTCGAGACATCATTAAATTTGATTAGGGACCCAATAGAGTGTTGTGATCCTTGGTATTCCATTAATATGTGGGGATAGTTGTGTCAAGTTTTAACACTATATCTAGGGGATTGGAAGGAGGCATATGGTCCATTGATCATCATTTAGAAAGAGATCTGAGCATTGTCCCTTTCATCAACCATGAATTCAGGGAAGATGAAGGAGCATGGAACTCTTCAATAGGGGAGGATGTAATTTTGGGAGTTCAAAATCATGATCAAGGACCGTATAATCTTTTCAAGAGATCATTTTTTAGATGAGGAGTCTCATTCGATACATCTTGAGGAGGCACTACACACTTCTATCTAGTACATATCCCTTCCTTTTAAAAATACAATGTGTCTAGTGGATTAGAAAAAGATGGAGGTGATAGTGAAAATTCACTAATTTGTTTATTTTCCATGATAAAGGAACCTTCATGGTTCCGAGAGAAGAAATTATGATAGTGGAAGGTCTCAGGTTCTAGGGGCTTTCATGTTTCGACCAGTGGGGAGTCGACCATAGTAGATTCCCTTCTAGCCTTCTGAGGCCAGTGGTTTTAAATAACACCATACAGGGTTTTTAGATGTTTTATTTGTTTATGGTGATCATGGTTGTCCTCAAGACCAACTCATAATGGTATATCATGTATCATTCAATGGTGGTTGGAAGGTTTAATATTGACCTCAGTAGAAATTTCATGTGATAACATTTTAGTAGTACAGCCAGAAAGTATTCTCCACTAAGAGGAGATGGAATAGGTAAATGATGACCTCAATATTTTCCAATTATTTTTGTACATAGACCTGTGCAGGGTCATGGATGTATAAATATGCAGTGTGGTATTGGAATTTTGTGTTGTTAGGTTCATGCAGTCCAGGAAGCCGTGTTACAGGTTCCATAGATAATTATTGGTACATTATATTTTTATTCTATCCTTGACTACACCAGTTTTATTCATGATATTTATTATCATTTGTTCCACAAAATATTTTCTATTATTTTGGACTAGATATGTAGTTTATTAACATTACCATGGTGTTAACTACACAAGTTAGAGGCCTGACCAACTTGTCATATTTCTGCTAATTTTGTAGTCTGACGATGGGAACACAATAGTCTTTTGGGGATCTTTTATTTATAGTGATTTATCATGATTATTTCATCCTGGGAATCAATTTCTTGTAATACATGTATTTTGTTATGAGTTACTTCTAGTAGAGAGTTTTGTTCCCATATATGGATGGATATTGTGTGTTTTTTGTTGGTGGGTGAGGTTTTCATTTGGGAATTCAATTTTAGTATCCCATAATTTAGTTGTTGTATGTGTTTTTAGTGGATTTAGTAGAGAGTAGGATAATTGAGGTACACAGGGTTATGGAGGAGTTCCAAGATGTATTCCAAAAGGCTCTTGTGACGCTACCCCATCAACATGATGTTGAGTTTAGGATACACATTGATACTTGTGCTTCTCTAATTTCAATGGATCTTTATTGGATGACAACATATTTTTTTCAGGAGTTGAGGATTCAGATAGATGATCTTATTTATGAGGTTTTTATCTGGAACAGTTTCTCCCCATATGATTATAAATTGTGATTATTCTAGATGGAGGATTATAGACTGTGTTTTTTAATAGACTATTAATGGATTAATTAGGTTATGTTCATGAGATTTTTCATTATTCTAAGGACATACAATATTTTTGAACATATAATTATAGAGAGTTTGTTTTCTATTATTGGTCTACAGTCAGTATATCACCAATTTAAGGTTTGTGAAGGATATATCATAAATACATCCTTCATATGTTGGAATGGGAGATTAATGTTTTTATTTGGGACACTATTTTTTATAATTAGACTAATAATATTCACGGGGATTTTAAACATTATGTTCAATGTGTTCTTGGATGATATTTTCATCATTTTAATCAATTATATTAGGAAATTGTAAAAGTAAGAGAAAGAGAATGAAATGAATATTAGAGTTGTTTTGAAGGTACATCACCTCCACCAACATTATGAGAAATTTCCCTAGTGTGAGTACTGGATGTGAGTGCTTTCCATCCATGGAAATTTGGGATATCTACAATGGGTTTCAGTGGAATCATCAAAGGTTTATGTAGCTTTTTATTGGAAAAACCCAAGAATGTGCCAGAGTTTCACATTTTTCATGAGCTTACATGATATTACATGTCAGTTTATCCTCATATTTCTTCATTTGTATCCTACTTGAAAAATTACACTAATCAAATAATTACTTTTTAATTGATAGACACGTTAGATGAAGAATTCGATTACCTAAAGGTTTAGTGATTCATTGCTCCATTTAATCAGTTTTGTTAGGAGGGATTTATTTTTGAAGTATTTTATTATGAATTCCCTTTGTTCATGGGTAAAATAATTACACTAATAGGGATTAAGGTATATATTTTATCATTTTTATTTGAATTTATAAAATTGGAGGTGGATTTTTTTCTTGGGGATTATAATTTTTAAATCTATTACACTAAGGGAAAATGGAATGTTCTGGCTAGTTATTAGAGTTAAAAGTCAAGTCAGGATGCCATTTTGGTTTATAGGGATTCATAGAGTGTAATGGGGGAGTTTTTATCCATTCACATTGATAAAAATTTGATGATGGTAGAGAATATTTTTTATAGATGATGGTGTAGTATTCTCTAATGTGGAATTTCTAGGAGTCATATTAAGACAACTCAGATGACAATGTGATGTGTGATGGTGTTTACATGGTTCATACTATAGATATATGGTTAGTGGTTGTATTGAACTAGATGTTGTTTCATGGGTGTTTTCTTTCATATGGTAGTGATGAGTGATAGATTCATTCCTGTATTTCATAAAAAACATTGAATGGTATATCCTGACGTGACAATGATATAAATTTTTTTTGATGAATTTTTTGTGTCATGGAATGACATAAATGGGAGTGGTGTTTATAGTGAGGTGTTTGGTTTGGTAACTGGTAAATTCCTATCATCATGTTATAGGATGTTTTTTTGTTTCCTTTAGACGATCCCAAGTAGAAATTGAATGGAATGTCATTGGAATTTTTCATACAGATTCCCTATGCTCATTGAGGATGTTTTCCTATCATTATGACCATGGGTTGGTTTAAAAAATTGCTCCACTTCATATTGATAAATAAGTCACGTACAATTGATACATTTTCTAAGAGTTATGTGATTGAGGGGGTCATATTTCATGAATTGTTTGGCCTATTTTATCAAATCGGGTTTTTAAACTTTTGTGTCTATAGTTCAATACAACATACTTTTGACACTCAATAATGGATCATCACTAATTCCACCATAGGAAGGATAGTTAAATAGTGTTTACATTCAAGATAACGGAGGATATGTTATAGGAATGCCTCTAATACTTTGGTGAAACTTGGGTATGTAACCAACCATTCTATGAGTTTTCAAACGTGAAAATATATCATTAATGCATCAACATGACTCAATTGGAGGCCTTTTTAGGTGAAAATGTATCCCTCCATTATGTCGGATTGAGGTTAGGGTGGCCCCAGTTCTTATCCCAATGTGGTGAAAAGTACAAGAAACACATTTTAGTTGTTTCGAGATATGATGAATGTAGTGTAAGAATTGTAGATGTATTCTTCCAATCATTATAGTATACCCCATGAGTTTGATGTTTGGGTCCATTCCTTCCTGATATTTTCTCTTGTATGTGGATTGTGGTGGTATGAAAGGGGGAGTAATCTTTCTCCCAGGAATTTGGGCGTTTTTAGTTTTTTTATGAGTTGGAATGGTAGTCTATTGATTTCTTTTTCTACCATGGCTAGAGTGGAACCATGAGGCAGTATATATCTCTCATATTCAATAATATATTCCTTATGATTTCCATGCCATTGACTGTGGAGGGTTGGATATCATTTCTGAATAAACATTTGTCGATCAAACAATAATGATCTATGACCACTTAGTGATGCTAGATTATATACAGACCATTCAAAGGATTATTCTATTATAGTGGAATGTTTTCCAATAGAATATTTCTTACGTTCTAGAAGTAGAGATTTTTTCCATGTATATATATTTTTTTTAGTTTTTTGACATTATATTTTTTTAATGATGTGACGTTTGTGTCCTTATATTATCGGATATGAGTTATTTTACTCATCTTTTGATGTCTGGTGTGTAATAAAGTCTTGACATCTAAATTGGGGATGGCATAATTCTTAATCAATCTAACTAAATATGAAGTGACTAATCTAATGTGGGTGATTTTTTGCTACCCAAAGAGAATAGTATCATGACATGGATGATGGAATTCCATAATTCATATGTTCAGAGATGTCAGAAATTTTTATTGTAATGGTTATTGGTTTGGGTAATATGAAGGATGGATGGTTTGGTGGGTGTGTGGTTGTGTAGTCATCAGGTTGTGAGAGGTAATTTTTACCCATTTTGTTTGGTGTGTTTTCTGGTGGTATAACGGGAAGAATGAGGAGATCCTTTAGGGTTTTCAAACATGGTTATTTTTCAGACTCCCATTCATCTAGGAATCATTTGGATTCACATGGGTGAGAATCATTTATGAGGTATCAGATGTAATCATTAATTCTTTCTAAACCCATTACATTATGGATTTGGATGTTGGATGTATTTCTATGATGTTCAATGAGTTTTAATTAGAGGTAGGAGGTTCATTAGTTATGGTGTAGGAAATAAACATCATGTATTGTTCAAATGACATGTGAATGAGTTTAATGACCACTACAACAGGTGAGATCACAACTAATAAATCAAAAAATGTGGAACCCATGATATAGTTTATACATCATGAAAATAGAATTTGTGTGATGTATTAAATAATGTCTAAGTAAATGCACTTTCAAGAAAAATATTGAAAATTTTGAATCTTTTGGTTTACAAAACATGTAAATGTATTACATATAGTGAAACTAGAAGAATCCTAGTTTTAATTCCACTCAAGTTGGAATATTTAAAATTTGATCTGGTTTTCCTCTCCAGTCATTTTTGTAGAGATAAAGGAACCTAATAATACCTTATATCCCTCTTATCAATTGTTGTATTTTTTGGGTACATTGTAACCATATTGTTAATCAGTGGTAAGATATTCTCCATTCATGGAAATTTTCTTCAATTATTGTCTTGGGAACCCCCTATGGTGGTGCAGTTATAGTACATTACATGGTTTTGGATGTGTTTGGATGATACTAGTGTACTATATAGGTTGATATATTGTTTCCATTAAGTGGTTGTGATTTTTTGGTGATTCTTCATCTCCATGTGGTGCACAACATGTTGGAAAATCTTCTCGAGGTAGGAAAACACTTATTTCTCATTATTGTGTATCATGAGGTAGGGGTTCACTATTTTTTATCTATTGGGGTTGCTATTTCTGACTTAATTAAATATAAAAAACATGTTAAATTGAAATTTAATGTTGAAGGGAAATTTTTTCATGTTTTTAATTCTTTGGAATTATTATAATTCAGTGGATCATATGTGGTTGATACAATGATTTAATATGTCCCTATTGGGGGATTTTTTTTACCCTAATTAACATGTTTTGTAGAACCCTGGTTGTGATATTGTAATGATATCATCCCAAAAGGTAAATTTTGTTATAACTTAAATCCAGTTAATTGATTTGTTTACCCAATAATATAGATTGTGTCATAGCATCCATAAAATAAATATAAATGTGATAAATTGATTTTTTAAAATATGTAAAATAATATTGATGTGTTTTGATTTGTGGTCATTCTTGTGGGGAGTTTATATTTGTTTGTGGGGAGATATGATGATGATGAGTATGATATTTCCATGCTCTAGGGTGGTGATGTGGTTTTTTGTGGTTTTTATTTTGAATTGGTTATGTGGTTGTTGTTTGGACTTTATTTGGGGTTGGGGATTTTCTGGTTGTTTGAAAATTTTATTATGGGGGTGAGGTTGTGTTTTTTATAGTGATTTTCATGCCACAAGGTGGTAGTGTAATTGTGTAGATTATTATATATTGATGTGTGTTTTCTTTGTTGTTGATTCCCCAGTAGTGATAGAATAACTAATTATTCTGTAATTATGTAAATGACTGGGGTGTGGTTTTGGTAATGATATCGAAGTTGTTTGTGAATAAATAAATGATGTTATGTGTGGTTTAAGGTGGTTAATTCTTAATAATATAATGAATGGGTTAGATAATGAAAATGGTTTGGTGGTGTGGGGTTACATGTTGTTTGTGTGGTGATATTATATTTTTTGGGGAAATAAATGTGGGGCTGTTATGAGTTTTTTATTTTTTGGATTTGAACAAATAAGATGGGCTTATGTTGTTTTCTAATGTATATAGTATTTTATTTTGGTGATTTATATTAGAACCCACCCACTTTGAGAATGATATGATGAGAGACATATTTTTTCACGAGGGGTATTTTCACAACATCATATGTGGATGAAGGATGTTAGGTTACCTGCACATTCCTGATCTCTCTTACTGGAGAGGTATGTATTACATAAGATATGATTCTTATAGGTGTGATAGTTCACTAGATCATAGTTGTGATAAAAAATATTTCTTTAGAAAATAAGTTTTGTGGATGTGATTATGCGGTTGAAAGACTATGTGACTTCAGGGAATATAGGTTATACCCTATAGGTTTATGGGTGGGGTTTCATGGGATGAGCTAGCTTATAGTTTGAGGCATCTATGGTAGAATAAGGAAATTTTGATTATGTCATTCATGTTCACAATATCCTACCACTCTAGTTAGGGTTATGATGTGATGGCCTAGGATTATGCAGTCATGATGTGACGTGGTTATGATTTTTGGTTAGTGAGCCCAATTTGTTTCTGGGGAGGAGTCTTATGACAATTAATATGTGGTAGTGTGTTATAAAAAACAGATATATGTGACATGTTGTATGATGGTTTGGTTTAAAAATTGAAAACTACTTGTAAAGTGGTGTGAGATAAACATTATCATTGTGAATTATGTTATATTATATTATATGGATTTCAAAATTTGGTGAGTAGTCCCTAGTGATGTTGGGATAGAATTTTGACATAACTAGGTTATGTTTTTTATCTATTTCCTCATGGGTGATATAATATTCTTCATTCACACATGCTATGGAGAATTTGGTTTTCCGAATGAGTATACATATATTATCACCGTAATAATAAAAAACTATATTCAGTTTTCTAAGAGGATTATGTGGAATATGTTTTTCATTACTAGATTGGACCATGGGTACCTGCTCTGTCACTACCTTTACATGGATTTTAGGAATTTTCAATAGGGTTTTTATCAATATAAATTTTATTTATACATGAATGTGGGTTGGTTTTGGTATCTTTTTAAATTATATAATGAAGTTTTTTTATGGATGATTCACCTTATCTCATAATCCTATATTATTTTTATAGATGGTAACACCTCAATTTCATAATATCATTACATCCTCGGTGCTAGCTTCCAACTCGGGGCTAATAGAAGCAGGACTCAGGGGGTCATTACCTCTCTCACGTCATTGTGATATATTTAGAGGTAGGGGTCAAGATAATTATTTAAAAATTTATATCCTTTTTTCATAAAATTATTCAAAATTTTCCAAATAATTATTATAATATTTCCATACAAATAGTAAAATATACCATTTTGGTGAAAAAATATTTTTGAAAATAAAATATATTAAAAAACTGATAAATTATTTGATAAAAACATATCATTATATTCTTTTTGAATATGAAAATTATAAATATTTCATCATTTTCATAATTCTATTCATACACACTAAATAAATGGCTAGCATATAAAATTAATAATTAAAAAATTATTTTCTTTGTGGAATATCTCAATCCACATAATTTCTAGTGTTATGTGTTTTGAAATCTATTAATAAGAATATTAATTTAAAAATCATGGATTTACATTCCATGCCCATTAATAATTTTTTTCCATCAAATTTGAAATCAATCTATGTGAATAGGGGTTTTAAATTTAAATATATCCTTGTTAAAATGTATTACCAAAACTATATTTATAAAAAAATTATATTGAAAATTTTGAAATTTCAATATTAAGGTCATAAAAAAATTAGGATTCCAAAGAGGATATAACTAGTGGGAAGTGAAAATAAGTATTTGGAGAAAAACATTATTGTCAAAATAATTTATCTAAGTGATATAGATTATTTATCAAAATAATGTGAAAGATTAAGTTTATGTTAACGACCAAAAACCATTAACTTATGTGGTATGACAACAACCATAGATTCATTGAATATGTAGTTAATCAGATTTTTTTCAATGTATATTTCATAGGTTTAAGGTATTATTTAATTATATAGATATAAAATTTAAGGAAATAAAATTACTTAAAACCCATAATTTCATCCATTAATCAATTTCAACAACATTTTCATCTTTCTCATCAAAGTATGATTAAAAAAGATTATATTTTATACCTGAATGACTAAAATATAATTAATCATAATACATTACATTATATTAAAATGAAATTTAATAATAATGAAGTAATAATGTAGGCCGGTGGTACAGATTTCAATATTTTCACTTATCAATTATTGGTTCATCCCATGTGGCCTTGTCAGATGTGATAGGTAGTCTTATATTTAATTGAAATATATTAATATAATTCATATAATGTCCCTATAAATATGTTGAAAATCATTAAAAATAATTTCAATAATAAAATATAATATAAATCATGACAGTTATCATAACCTTCAAACATATTAAAATATAATTCTTCCACAGTTAATACATTATATTGAACCTAATGTTATGTATATATATATATATATATATATCTTCCCAAAAAAAATATTTCCTAACATCCATTAATCACATTTAAATACATCACATAAATCAAATTATTGTGTGATTAATACTTTATAAATATGATCATTATTTAATATATATATTCATTATGGTATCAACATACATTAAAAAAATTACAAATGAAGACATATGTGCTTTTAGAAAAAAAAACAAAATTTGTTTGTTTTTAATAATTTATAGAACTAAAATACCATTGATAAAAATACATCGATGAAACAATTATTGATCGACAATACAAAAATACTTTTACCATTAAATTTCATTTATGGGTAAAATATAGAATCATCAACAATCTAGGATTTGTCCATTAAATGTGGGAATTTAAATTGATAATTCTATTGTTCCCCAAATTTATATACACAAACTAAAAATTGATCTCTAGTAAGAAATTTACATATCTCCACAGAACTCCACACTTTTCCACAAAGTTTCACTACTCTATGTTCTTTTTTCAACATATAAAACATTTTCCTATTCAATTGTGAAATTATTCTCGGTGTCTCTTTCCATGTTACTAATATGAAATAAATTAATCTTTCTATCCACCATGGTCTCCACCACCCAATCTTTTAAAAGACTATATCATTATCATCATTAGTGAGTAAAATATTTATTTATGCTCTTTTTAATCACAAATCATGATAAATCATTTGGATTGATTGTAAATTTTTTATGAATAGTAATAATCCAATTGAGTTTAATTTAATTGGATAATTTTCCATCTTATTCAATGTTAACATCATTCTTCCTATAATTTTAAATTGACTAAAACTGAAAAACATATTGTTTCAAAAAAAATTATAATTATAATTAATCATTTATAGATGTGATGAATCATTACATCATCATTTGAATCTATAAAAACATTGGTTTAACCTTGGCTATCCAATACCATCGTATATTTAAATCTATTGTTATTTTTCAAAATTAAAATGTGAAATAATCATTGAATATAAACCAAGAGTGTCAAACCTGTTTTAATGAAAGGGAATACTCATAGTATAGAATATTTATGGACTATGTAAACTCGACCAACCCATTTTAGATATATTATGAATTTATGCATCTTTTACAAAACCACATCTACAAGGTGTATCAATTGTGACTTTTTTAATAGTAAATCCATGTAATATGTACTTTGAAAAATCAATATGATGTTTTTATATACATCATCAAAACCTAAAATTAAATTGTAGGTTCATGTTCCCAAATCTAATTTTCCAGAATCAGGTTCCCATGGTTTTAAATAATAATCCTCATTAACAATAATTACAAACCCAAACCATCATATCAAATATGTAGTGACTACACTATTATATTTTGTACTAAATATTGGTAAATGATTCCCAATATACCAAATATTAAATTAGATTTGTAAATGAGATATATACATGAATCTCACATTACATATAAAAAAATTATTCAAACCTAGTGGAAGTAAATATTATACATCCTAGAGAACCATTCAATAAATTATTCATTATATCTTATTGAAATGAGAAAAATAAAATTTTGGGATAAATAATTAGTAAGTATTACCAATAGTAGAATTCATCATGATTAAATAAGGAATATTAAAAATTTCATAAAAAATAACTTCATAAACACATCATTTATTCAATAACATATGAAAGGGAACAATATAGATGTAGTAAATTTTGATCAAATGATTCTATAATAATAAAAACCTGATCTTGAAATATATACATATATATTTTTCAAAATAATCTCAAGGTAATGAGTAACATTTGAAATTATTATTGGATGGATAATTTCATACATCAGAAAACATACCTTATAGGACTTGTCATAACACATTTTAAATTATGGGTAGGCATACACCAAAAAAACTATTAAATAAGGCTATGAATTTTTTTCCCTCATCAGAATAATAAATTCATCAAGGTTATATTTATATTTTGGCCCCACATATTAAATAATATGTCCAATACATTCATCATTTGTATAAGAAGTACAATATAATTAACATGCCTTATTCAAAAATTATTTTTATGGGAAGAAATAGAATACAAAATTTCAAGACCATTCAAAATAAATCTATCCAAAAAGTATACATTATGCAATATATTATGGTATCATTAAGCCATATCCCCAATTTAAAATAACGCAATTTTTATTTTTTATATTGATATAAATGGTGCCAAAATATCATTACAACATCCTTGAACGAAAATTATATTTTTATAAATATATATTATAAAAACTAAAAATTTATAAACTATAATTAAGTTAATTTTATTTGAAAAACTCATGGAATATTTCAATGGAATATACAAATAAATTATTTTTAGGATGGTTGGAAATTTCATTAATGTCATGTTTGATGAAACAAAGAATCAATTTTTTGAGTACATAGTGATTAAAATGAATGGAAACAATTTAATTTTCTTAAATTAAAAGAATATAGTAAAATATAATTATTTAATATTAAAAATTCATTTACGTACCCTTAAAAATAAATATACATAATGAATCTAGAATAATGAATAGATTGTGAAAAAAATCCATTAATGATTTGGTATCTTCTGAATCATGACCCCATGAAATAAATAATATAAAATAAATCATTAAATACCATAAATATATATTTAATCAATATATATCATATAAATAGTAAAACATATAATCCATATAAAATAAACTGGTAGTGAATACGACCAATGTCTCATGGAAACGAATATGAGATGAGAAACCCATACAAATGTCATATCAGTGATATTCTAAAATATAATGGAAATATTTATTTGTGAAAAATATATATAAATAACATGTGTAATTAGAATTTTTTTTTTGTAATTTTACAAATTATAATTCAATTATAATTTATATGTAGTATAACTATAACCCATTATATAGAAATTGAGTTTTGAGACCCTTTACCTCATAGAATCATTTAATTGAAATTCTATTGGTTGAAATATTTCAAATTGAAACATAACATATGATTATGAATGAAGGATTCATGATATTCAATTGTTAATGGTTAATTATATACAATATATAAAATAAATCATTGTCATAAATGTAAATTATGCCTCTATAAATTAAAATAGATACAAAATTACAAACCTCAGGTATGAATCATCATTTACATTATTTTTCATCCGGAATAATAATCATATGATCAATATTTACATTATTATGAACAAATATTGAGTTTATTATTCGTTTTCTTTTATTTAGTAAAATTTTATAATTATTTACTTGATTAACTATGTTCATAATAATAATTTTTATGATTTTAAATTCATATGTTGAAAATGAAATCGTTAGGTTGATAATGGGAATTTCGGTAATTTTTCCATCAAATATGAAATAATAATCATAAAATAATCATCATATTAATATAATAATTTTACATTTAACACCCTCCATGATATTTTGTTGTGATAAATGAGCAATATTATTGTCATCAAGATGGTAAGTCGTACGTATGAAAAAAAACATTTTAATTTTTCAATGATAAATATGGAAATAATTTATGTTATATTTTATCCTATAAGAATGATCATTATATCGTAACCATGATATTATTTTATTATATAAACTTATATATACTATCCGTGAAATTATATATTGAAAAATGTATAAAATTTCTTCATGGAAAATGATGGTAAATGAATAACATTGGATTGTGGGTTGTTGTCATATGTATACACACATAATGGGGTTTTTTCTCATTAAATAGAAGAGGGGATGTTTATAGTTTACTCCATAAAAAATAAAATAAAATTGTTTTGGATATAATTTTTATATTATTAAAGTATATTTGTTTAAATATTTTAATGATGTGGAAAAATAAATATATATAAAAATTATTATTTATGAATGAAACCACCTCTTTAAGAAACCACTTTATATTTAATCCAGTATCATTACTAGGATATTGTTTAATCTAAAAATAAGCTATTAGATTTGGGAATGGATTTTATTATTGGATATGTGATGGTGTTTTCCATCCTAAAATAGAATTGATAGGCTGTCAGGACCATTATCGTGTACCAGGTTATGCTGAGTCATGGCTAATGCACCGTATAAGAGTTGTTACACTTAGGTATATATGTGCTAGAACAACGTGCAATTATATTATCTAGATATGGATTTTTTTCTGGTAAGACCCAACTAATCTCTATATTCCAAAAATTCATGGGTGTTTTTCTATACATATCCTCTAATTCAATATTAGGTTTATGTTCTCTACTCTATTTTTTCCTAAATCTAGATCACATAGGTACTACTAAAATTTCATTAATACTAACTATAGAGACCCAACCCCTGAAATTCTAGTGTTGGTGTATGCTAAATTTAAATTGGAAGGATTATAAGGAATCAAATCCTAAAAGACCACAATGTTTATTAGTCTTGTTAAATAATACACATACATAAGTCTAGTATTAAAAAATAATACAATAATCACAACATATTTCTATTTATTGGATGGATAACTTTATTTCATCTATTATATCCTATAATATCATTCATAATATTGTTCATGTATTTATGGGGAAAGGAAAATAAATAATGGTTTTCGAAAATTCATAGTATGAGTAAAATATCATTGAAGAAATAATTAATTAATTAGAATAATATTTATGGAATGGTAAATAACATAAGAGTCATACCATGTAATGAACTATTTAAAATGGAGTACATAAAAAACATGTAAAGGAAATAACTATAAAGATGCACTATTCAAATAACTAAATAATGAAAAAATAAATATGGAAATGTAATAAAATGAAACACATCTTATTTTATCAATGAATATAGAATGAAATGCATCATTAGTTATGTCGACCAAAAATATCATAGATAAAAAAACTAATAACAAAAATATATATTATGTAAATGATTTATACTTGAAATAATATGTATGGAATTTGAAAACCAATACTAACAATATTTATCCTCCAGCCAATTTAAAACTATCGGCGAAAAAATGCCTATTCTGCATGAAAACAAACATGAGGTGTTTGTTGGAAAAAAATCCATCTCATGATACTACCATTTAACCATGGGTATTTTATTATCCCAAACCAATATAATGGGAATACCTAAAATGGCCCCCAAACCAAATTCATTCCGGTCCAAATCAATACACATATCGTATAAATAACAATACTTATCAAATATCGATATTCAATAATGGAGAAACATTTATCACTATTTCCCTAAATAATAAAATAAATTTAATTATAATAATATTCTGTAAAATGGAATATGGTTAAATAAATAATAATATCCATGAAAACCGATATAGATATTTAGGGGAAAATCAATGTCAAAGGATCTTAAGAAAATTGAATATTTCATGGGGACTAAATGGAATCATAGAAATGAATGTTAACTCAAACATTCAAAAATTCAATCATAAAACCTCTATATGAGGACTAATGATGGTTTCAATAAAAAATATCCCAAGTGGTTTAAAATTATTTCTTTCATTGATGTATTGAAAAACTGTAAAGTGATTTTTTTTAAATTGTCTTTTGTAGAATATAACTATCATTTTGAAAAAAAATTCCATAAAATTTTATTTGAATATCCGTTTTAAAAATAATTTATTTAAAATTTAATCCTTTAAAATTAAACTGGATTTTTAAATATATGATGTTGTGTAAATATTTATATGTCATATGAGGTAACAATAACATTCTTTTTACAAAAAAAAAGGATAGAGAAATGACATTTTTGGAAAGCGGTAAAAAAATCCATTGAATCATTTGTAAAATATAAAGAGGTTAAATTTAAAATTAATAAATCATATTAAAATGATTAAAACATGGTGTTTAATAGAAAAAAATTCTCTGATTAAAGAGATAAATGATGTTAGGATTTAAAAAAACAACTAAATCATTTTATGTATCAAATAGTGGAGAAATTAGACTACTACTTGAAAAAGATAAGGAATAACCAAATTATAAGGAACTGATTTTTTTATAATGATCTAATAATTTACCCATATATAAATTTATGTGTAAATAATTTATAAGAAGTTGACATTCTATATTAAACACTTAAAAATATCATAACATTGATGTGAAAATCAAGAAAAAAGTTATTTATGTGTATCAAAAATAAATCCATATAAGATAAGTGGAAATACATAAATAGATATTGAAATTAATTATAGAGATAGTAATATGATATTAATGAAATTGATTCTGTATAATAACCTAATGAATTGGAGTCGGGTTATGATATTTTTTCCACATGATAACTTTTAACTCAAATCCCCTTTGATGAAATAATACAAATTGAATCTAAAAATACCATAAATAATGAATGAATCGTGATATTATACATCATTGTTTAAGTAAGTGAACCATATATTAGAAATCATGATCACAATAATAAATTTATTTTTTGAATATAATTTCAATAATCAATAAAGGATGTGATATTTCAAAGATAATCATTAAAAACATTATTGAGGTGACTAAACATTAAACCTTCCAAATTGTCTTATACATCATTGAATTTTTTTAATAATAATCAATATGAAGTAATAATAGTAAATTAAACATATAATATTATGAAAAAAAATTCATGATATAACTTGTGATAAGGTAGTATATACACCATATAAAAGAAACTACATGCATAATAATAAATAAGTCTCAATAGAATATAAATTGAGATGAAATTACTTACATACCCTTACCTATGGGGTGAACAACCATTAAAGTAATGTATAATAGATTTAAACATGTCAGTAACTTATAACAGAACCATACTAATATTTATGATTTCACATATGATATTCTTATAATAACTTATTACACGTTTGTCAATAATCTATCATTGTTTTAACTATTTCAGCAGTTAATTGTCTTGTTTTCTAGAATATTTTGACTCATTACTAGTTTTTACTAATATATAAATCATTTTTAATAATATCCATAATTTTTTATCATGATTTAATTATAATATATTTTCTTTATATATTTATTTAGAATAATATGTAATGTTTTGAGATATGATATGAAATGCATCATTCATGGAGATGGTGGGTCATAGGTACGCATGAAAGCTACGTTCGTTTATTTTTCAAATTAAGGGAATTAAAATTAATGATTATATATTTATATTGTAAATCTATTATCATATATAATTTATATATTATACATATTGTTTTAAAACCATCCCTTATATGTTCATTTTATAGTGTGAATCTGTCACATCAATTTGAGGGGGTTGTAGTCCACACTTCCGCAAATGATGTTTTTTATTCACAAAAAATGAAAATCCAAATGGTATGTTTTATAAAAGATTTAAAGAAATATAGAGACATTATAAATAATATATATATCATATATAAATATATTTTCCATCATAGTGCTCAACCATGTGAGGTGGTAATGAATAACAAACTACATTGTTTCGTGAGGTGGTATTTCACTGTACACATAAACAGTTAGATCATTACACATTAAATGGATGTGTGTGTATGTGTAGATATTTTTGATCACGTTTTGATGTGATTCGTCATTGCGACATAGTAGCCAAGTGTAGACTTACTCTAGTGGTGATCCACATGTGCACCATGTATCTCTGGACGTCGCCAAAGGAGTCTCCATGTGCTAGCATTGAGAAATATTTTCTTGTGTTGTCTACCTTAGATCATCTTAATCTGATGGAGGAGGATCTCTCTCGGTCTTGAGAGAATTCTTAGAGGAAGGAGTTCTTTTGGCCTTGAGATAATTCTCCAGAATATTTATGCAAAACTATTCATGGGAAAATTGTTGTGGTTGTGAGGATATTTATAATCGAGTATTAGGTTATAGATTTATGACAATAAATAAATGTGTTATGCATTTTATTTATTTCATTAACTCTTATTTAAAACCCCCATGTTGAATCATTAATTCCTTGACATGCGCCCAAGCTGATTATAATAAATATCATTTAATAATACAATTTTATTTCATCAAAATCTCAACTGTAAAAACCACATTGCGTGTAATCATTAATACAGGGCGTGTATTTCTTTTTCCTAAAATCTACATGGAGTTTACATTAAATGTACACGGAATTTATATCTTGTTTCCATTTTTCATTTCCTTTCAAAAATGATAACTACACGGCGTGTACATTCAATGTACATGATGTGTATAACTTGTTTTAATTTTATTCTTCCACCAACATTAAAATGATTTAGTCATCCTTGAATAATTATTGAACCACATGCAGGAATAATGATTATTCTACCTGAGATACTTGGATATACGTAGTGTGTGACCCTCTAGGCCTCTTTCTGATTGGCATTATGCGGTCTTTCCTAAATTCCAAGATTACTGTCTACCAATGGGTCAAGGCACCTTAGAGAAAGAAGTTGACGCCGCATTGATGTATCACCTCATAAGAATTCTTATCATGCAATTTAATCCCTTTGTATCAATATCTCATCAAGCATGTTTCATGCATGTGTCCTAAACCTACATGCTTGATCTTTCATTCTTGGACTTCAAGAAATAAACTCGCCGTTACACCATGGCCATGGAATTTTGGCAACAGTTCTATTTCAATCAAGAGCCTGAGATATCTACTTTCATAAATATGTAAGGGAAAAATCCTTCCTCAACTTATCCATTAACAAAATGTCATTCATGACGCACCCAACACACCCTACTTCCTACCAACTGACTTTGTGATTGTTTAAGTCAACAAATCTATGTGCACAAGTCATGACAAGAGTTAATGATAATCATCCAGTCTAAGGACCATTACACATTCTCGTAGAAAGTAATGCCTTATGACACAATACATGTGGAATTAATATTGGTGGGTCTATTCTCATAATCTCCCATCTTGGATATTACCAAGTGATAACTCCATGAGAGAGAGTCAAAACTTCTTACGAGTTCTCACACATGACTGTTTGTATATTATGTGTCCTATCATAGTACGTCATTCAACTGTAGAACTTTATTTAAGAATATTGTTATAGCATTTCAAGGTTCTCATTATAGCGGGGATCTTCCATGAACTTATTAATGCAACAAATATTCCAGGACATTATTATTTTATAGTCTTGTAGAATAATGAACAATATATAATAAGTGTACATTCAAGTAATCAAATTACGAACAGTTGGTTCTCAGGACACAAACTCTAAAAAACTCCCACTTGGACTACATCCAACTCCCTAAAACTTTTAGTCCGCTAGACCTCAAATAATGATCAGGTTTCTGATGAGTCAAGGATTTAGTCTAGGGGTCTGCCACATTGTCTTCCATGGAAATAATACTCACTGCAACTTCACCACTCTAAGAAAAAACACTCAAGATATTATACTTCTGATGTTTGTTATTTGTCCGCTGATGTGACCTTGGCTCTTTTTCAAGTGCCACCATTGCTGTATTATCACAATAGGGTGTGATAGCATGTTTACTTCTACGTACTACATCCAGATCATGGCTGAATATTTGCATCCATACATCTTATTTAGCAGCCTTAGAAGCTGCGATATACTTGTAATCTACTATATAATCTTCCACCACTCCTTTCTTTGAGCTCTTCTAGCTCACTGCACCTCCATTCAATCTTATGATGTATCCAGTTTGTGACTTCGAGTCAACATGATCAGTCTGGAAACTCGAATCTACAAGTCCTCAGATGACTAGTTCTTCATCTCCTACATAAAACAAGAATATATCCTTAGTATTCCTCATATACTTAAGGATAGTCTTGACCTCCATCCAATGGTGGTTTCCTGGATCAGCATGATATCTTCCTACCACAATTAATGTGTAAGCATCATCTAGTCTTGTACAAAGCATTACATACATGATTGGCCCAATCGCATATGCGTTAGGGATCCTGGCCATTTTCTTTCTTTCATCATATATCTAAAGACACATTATCTTGGAATGATAAATGCCATGTGACACTGGAAACAATCACCTCTTGGACAGTTCCATATTGAATCACTTTAGTATCTTGTCAATGCATGTAATTTGACTTAGGCCCATCATTCACTTAGATCTATCATGATGGATCTTGATCACAAGAATAAATGTTGCCTCTCCCATGTCTTTCAAAGAGAATCATTTATCCATCCATGCCTTAACTGACTGTAATAAAGGTACTTCATTTCCAATTAGTAATATGTCATCAACATATACTATTAAGAAAACGTTTGCACTTCCACTAAAACTTGTTTAGACACAAGGCTCACATTCATTCTTAACGAATCCAAATTACATTATGGCTTCATCAAAATGAATGTTCCATGACCTTGATGTTTTATTTAATCCATAAATGGATTTATACAACTTGCATATCATGTTGGCATTCTTTGGAGTCACAAACCCTTCATGTTGTGTCATGTTGACATCTTCCTGGAGGTTCCCATTAAGGAATGATGTTTTGACTTACATTTTCCAAATTTCATAGTCATGGTAAGAAACAATGGACAATAGGATTTTGATGGATTTTAGCATCCCAACCGATGAAAATGATTCTTCATTGTCAATTACTTGACACTCTCTAAAACCTATTGCAACTAGTCTTTCCTTATAGGTGATGACTTGTCCCTCCATGTCCAGTTACTTCTTCAATACCCATTTATTACCAATAGGCTTTATATCAACTGAAGGATCTACCAAAATATAGACATGGTTTTGGTACATGGAATCCATTTCAAAATTCATGGCTACCTGACACTTGGAAATGTCTGAGCCTTCAACTACTTCCTTGTAGGTAGGAGGATCATTATTGTCAACCAATAATAAGTCACCATCCTTGGTGACAAGAAAACCATATCATTCTAGTTCTCTCACCTCTCTCGTGCTCCTATGTTGTTCTTGTGTCTCTGGAAAATATTGTTCTTCCACAGGGCTCTGTGGAATCTGTTCTTGTACCCACTCTTGTGTATCTTGAGCCTTGACTTCATCGAAGACTATCTCGCTCCCACTATCTCTATTGGAGATGTGATCCCTCTCATGCAATATGGCACATCATTCCACTAGAACCTTTTTATCTTAGGGATTGTATATGTAATAACCCCTTGTTTCCTTGGGACATCCTATAAAGATACAAATTGTGCCTCGGGGTGCAAGTTCTTTACATGGACTGGCCTTAACAAATGCTTCTCTACCCCACATTTGTAAATTTGATAACATGGCTTTGCATCCACTCCATAACTCATATGGAATAACATTTATCGATTTAGTTGGTACATGGTTCAGTATCTATGTTTTTGTTTGTAATGCATATCCCCAAAAGGATAATGGAAGACCTGCATGAATCATCATTGTTCTCACCATGTCCAACAAGGTACGGTTCCTCCTTTCACTTACACCATTCCATTTAGGCATGTTAGGAGGAGTGAGTTGAGATCGAATCCAGAACTCCCATATGAATTCAATGAAGTCATGATTAAGATATTCTCCTCCTCTATCTAAGTGAAGTTTCTAAATCTTCTAACCAAGCTAGTTCTAAACATCATTCCTGTATTATTTAAAACAATCAAAATAATATGACATATACCTCATTAATTAATTATATCGATATCTACTAAAATCAGCAGCAAAAGTTATGAAGTACAAGATCCCACCCCTTAATTCAACTGGAAATCGTCTGCACACATCTGTGTGAACAAATTCTAGAAGCTCATTATCCCTTTCACCTTTCCCACTAAATCGGGATTTGCTCATTTTTCCATATTGACATGCCTGTCACACACCATGTGGTTTTAGTTCAAAAGAATCTAAATACCGATCTTGATGTAATTTTGTCAATTCTTTATCATTGACACGAACTAGCTTGTTATGTCAATGTTGGGTGTGGTATGATTCATGTGAATTAACATTTTCATCGATTTCCATTACTTGGTTTGTGTAGTATAACACATAAAGGTCATTATATAAATGTGCCCTACCTAAAAAATGATATCTGTATAAAAGTAGTGACATTCGTGTCCAAACATGAAGATGAATCCATAAGTATCAAATATGGATACTAAAATAATGTTTTTGGTTACCGAGGGTAAATAATAAAATCCTTATAAAACCAATACCATCCCAGAAGGCAATGTGAGGTTGTAGTCTCTGATAGCTACAACAGTGAGTCTGGCACTGTTGGCTACTCGCAAATCCACCTCAACTCGGTCGACCTTTCTAAATCTAGTTGGTTACTGTATTTGGATACAGATGTGAGAACCACAAGCAGTATCTGATATCAAATTAGTAGAAACATATAGATTGAATTCGATAACAAACACACCTAAATCTTCCCCTTGCTTCCTTGGATGGGTGCGGTTTTTCATCCAGTGGCCCTTCTTGCCACATGTAAAACAAACACCCTCAAGTTCTCTTGACTCCCCTTTTATCTTCATTTTCTTGGAAGTCCTTGATGAAGATTTGGGATTTAATATCTTTGCCTTCCATTTCCTTTTATTCACCATAAGGATAGAAGGCTTTTCACACTTCATATCATTGTCCACTAGGAGAATAAGGTTAAAAAGATCCGATAGAGACTTCTCAATGTTGTTCACGTTGAAATTTAATACAATGTTAGAGAAGCTATGGGGGAGTGATGTAGGAATGAGATTGGTACCCAATTATTTATGGAGTTTAAACCCTAGAACCTCTAAGCGCTCAATGTAGCCCATGAGCTTGACTACCTGAGGCCCAGCTGGGGAACCCTCTCCAAGCTTACTCTGAAAAAGTGCATTAGAGATATCAATGATTTCTTGTCTTTCTCTCTCCTAGTATAGACCACAGAGGTGCTCGAGCATGTTGTAGGCATCCATGTCTTCATGAGACATCATGAAATCACTTGGAATTTATTATATCATCAAACAATGAATGTAGAGTGCATCTCTCAAATGTTGATCATAGACTTGGAAATCTACATCACTCGCTCCTTGGGCAGGCGAATCAGTAAGTGAGGACTCTAGCACATAAAGCATTCATTCATGGAGTTGGATATCCCGAAGGTACCTAAAACATTCCTGAAAGTTACTGTTGGCGAGGATCTTGTCTTTATCCAGAACGGATTGCAGAGAAAATGTGGTTGATGAGTTTTTCATATTGATTCTACATTTTAAAAGAGTAGATATATCAATACTTTCTTCATTACATTTTTTTAGAAAAAATAAATTTTATTAAGTCTCCCACTATTTTATCAAGTCCCAATGGCCATCACCATTTCACTCAGAACGTCCAGTTTCTTTGACATTCTAGTGGAAAGACTCCATATTCCCCATTGCATAACCAAAACAAGGGTTGGTCAAGCTATTAGAGGGTATTTAGGTAGGCAGATCATTTCCATCTATGAGCTTACAATTCCTTGATCTTTTGAGTAGACTCCCCAATCCTAAAATCCTGACATGGATTTCCTAAACACTTTCCTCCATTTTACATTATGTCTAGAAAGGGATACTCATCATGATGTAAAATGTTTATGTCAACCCGAAACATTCATAATAGATTTTATTATAAAAGTATTTGTCCCAACAAGGGTTGGTCCAATGCATTGTTTATTGAGTCTTTCTCTTAATCAAGTAACGAAAGGCTTGGTCTGACTTAATATGGTATTTGAGGTATTTTATTCTTTATGCATAGTTTTTTATTGTCACATGCTTGTTAATATTATGTTTTTCTTACTTAACTGATTAACCATGTTATGATAATTTTTACGCATAGTCTGTTTTGTATTTTATTCCATATTTGCATGCTTGTTAGTTTCATTAATTATGTGATCGTGACAACACATGCATAATAAATAAACAATTCAATCAGACATAAATAAAATAAGATGGCATGATCATGAGATTCTATTGGTTAGATTATCTAGCGGTTTTGATAAGCTGACCATGTCCTAGGGAAAAACACCTTGAATCTGATGGTTCATGTTTTTGCAGCTCCCACCTGTCCACCTTTGTATCTTCTTGGGTTGGTTTCACCTCACCTTTAGATTTTAAACCTATCCTCTGTCTTGGGAGATCCTCCATTACATTGGGTTTACATTAAAGAAACCATGGGCACGTAGGCCCTACATTTTATTAGAAGAAGGCTCATAGGCCAATGAATTTAAATTAAATAAATTTAAATGAAACCATAAACATACAAAGGGTCTTTGGTCTAGCTTGTGGTCATCCATAGCAAGCAAAAACATTTACGCATATTTAGTATTCAAATTATTTTAATCGTTATCTTATTTAATATATATAACACATGAATTAAATTAAGAATGATCTTATAATTAATCAATTCATTATCTTAAATTCCATTCTGAATTTCATTGAGATTCATCTCATCGATATTCCTTGTATGAGTCTTTGTACTTTAGAGGAAACCTAGAGAAATTACATTTCTGGAAACTACACGGTGAGTAGGTATTTTCACCCTTTATCCAAAGTACACGCCGGGGGATTTGGCGTGTACTATGTAATTTTGAAATTTTCGAGTACACGGTGTGTAGATTAAGATAAAATGGTGTGTACTTCCATGTTACGTGATTACTGGCATGGAAATCCCCTGTACGCGGTACGTGACTTCTCATTGTACATGGTTTCACCTTGGCTGAAATAGAATACACAGCGTGTTGATTCAACATACACGTCGTCTATTCCGGTTTCCACATGTCGTTCAGTTCTGGTCAACATGGTGTATTAATAACTTAGGTATACTCAATTCACAGATCATTGTTTGGTGGACCAGTACCGGTTCGTTGAACCTATGTACAGGGCGTGTAGTTTTCACTAAATGCCATGTATTCTTATGTTGTACAGTTAGAATGATAAGCTCCTCTGAATGAGTTCCTTGTTTTTATTTTCCTCAAAATTTAAATTAAAAGGTCATTTCTGTGATGTGAATTGAGAAATTAATGAGGAAGAAAAAATCTCGTTAATTTAGTTTTATAGAACGATTAATCTTGAATTTAATCAAATATAAATGTATAATGTATCAAAGAAAATTAAATAACTATAATCCATGTTGTGACTGCTTTAATACCAATTGAAGGTTATGGGCGCAATAGATGCTCATGGGTGGTTGTGCCCACTTTGATTTTTTTAATTAGCACTGATCAATCTGGGATCAATATGAAAATAAATGCAAGACTCCACATATCGAATAACAGAAATATTCAAAGAAGATGAAAATTCCCAGTACTATAAAAGAGGATCATCACAGGTTGATTATAATTAAATTAGTTAATTGAAAAGAAGTACCTTTTATGGAGTTCTTTCTTCATTGCTATTTCTGATCACGCTCTGATGTGATTCGTCGATGCATCACAGAAGCTAAGGGTATACTTCTTCTAGGGGTGATCCACTCATGCACTACGTATCTATGGACGTCACCAAAGGAGTCTCCAGGTTCTAGCATAGAGAAACCTTATCTTGCATTGTCCGCCTTAGAACATCTTGATTCGATGGAGGAGGATCTCTCTTGGTCTTGAGACCGTTCTTAGAGGAAGTTGTTCCTTCAGCCTTGAGAGAATTATCCAGAATTGTTGTGAACAATGATTCATGGGAAAAGAGTTGGGGTTGTGAGGATATTTATAATCTGGTTTGAGGTTATAGAGTTATGAAAATGAATAAATGTGTTACACATTTTACTTTTTAATAAACTCTTATTGAAAACCCCCATGTCAAATTATTAATTCCTTGAAATTTTCCCACGCTGATTATAATAAATATCAATTAATAAAAAAAATATTATTTCCTCAAAATCCCGACTGAAAAAACCACACGGCGTATAATCATTAATACACAGTGTGTACTCATTTTTCATGAAAACTACATGACATGTACATTTAAGGTACATGGCTTGTACATCTTGTATTCATTTTATTCTTCCTCCAAAATGAAAATTATTTCGGATTCCTTGAATAATTATTAAACCACATACAGGAATAATCTTTATAATTCTAGAGATACATGGATACACTTAGTGTGTTATCCTATAGGCCTCTTTCTCATAGGCATTAGGCAAGTTTTCCTAAACTCCATGATTACTGTCTAAAAATGGGTCAAGGAAACCAATAGAAAGATGTTGATTCCACATTGATGTATCACCTCATATGAATGATTACCGGGAAATTTAATCCCTTTGTCTTCATATCTCATCAATAAGGTTTCATGGTAGTGTCATAAACCTATATGCTTGATCTATCATTCTTTGAATTCCAGAAATAAACTTGTCGTTACACAATGTCCATGGAATTTGGGTGACAGTTCAATTTCAATCAAAGTTCCCAAGATATCTACATCCATAAATATGGAAGGGACAAATCCTTCCTCAACATATCCACTAACAACATTTCATTCGTGATGCACCCAACATACCCTACTTCCCACCAACATTTTTCATGACAGTTTTCATCAGCAAATCTATGTTTTTGAGTCATCACATGAGTTAATGATAATCTTCCATTATAAGGACCATTACACATGCTCGTAGATAGTAATGTCTGATGAGACCAATACATGAAGAAATATTACTGGCATGTCTGTTATCATAATCTCCCATCTTGGAGATTACCAAGTGTGAACTCCATGAGAGAGAGTCCCATCTTCATATGAGTACTCGCACATAACAATTTGTATATTATGAGTCCTGTCATAGTACGACATCCAACCGTAGAACATTATTTATGAATATAGTTATTGCATTTCAAGGTTCTCATAATAGTGGGGATCTACCATGTCCTTATTAATGAAACAAATATTCAAAGACATTATTATATTTTATGCCTTGCAGAACAATGAACAATATATAATAAGTGTACATTCATGTAATCAAAGTACAAATAATTGGTTCTCAAGACACCAACTATAACAATTTCCTCATCTGAAATGGTGATGTGTTTCTTATAATGAAAATTCATTTATATAACAAATAATATGCCAATTATTGAAATGAAGAATAATTATAATTGTGGGTTGTATCCTCCAAAACATCACAATTGAAGTATGTTTATATATCATAGATGTGATAAAATGCCACAAACTATATTAAAAGATAAATAGATATTCATTTTATAACATGGTAATTCCACATTCATAGAAATATGGTGTGATATGATGGAAATTGATTAACTATAACAAAATAATGAATATGGAGATCTATAATGAAGAAAATATGTACAGTGAATCCATTAATTATCATTATCTACCTCATTATTAGTGATCACTAATTATATTCCTTTTCTATCAAATGATAAGGTTCTTGGGGACTATAGTATTCTTTGGAATGAAAGTTATTGAATTGATTCATGTATTGTCCACAGACCATCGACATTGATCATTATAGTGAGGGAAGATCAATAATAGGGATCTTATTCTCCTCAATTATGGAATTCAGACACATATCCTAACATTGATAGTCATGGAAATTATGTCATTATTTACCAAACATAAAATAATTCTCGGATCAATTAGGTAAATTAATCAAATGCGTCCTAAAAAATATTTGATAATTCGGGGGTTGAAAATTCATCCCAACATGTTACATACCTTCTAGTATCCCACTGTATTATCCTTTAAATTTTATTTTTGAAAAGTATTGAGATACTGTATAATAAATATACAACATTAGTCAACATCGAATATTTTGACCATATCATGAATCTTATCATATTTCCAATTCTAGGAAATAGGAGTGTTTTAATCTAATAAAGAAACAATCCACATTACTCTTTGGATCAGGGATACAACTTTTGATGTATCATGAAAGTACAAAGATACATCCTTTTTATATCTAAATAGATTAATCATCAATTTAAATAATAATATTATTTTTCCATATTCATCCAAATTATTATAGGAAAATAATTTATAAATGAAAATCTCATAAACTCTTCTACTTCCAATGAGTCTACTTCTACATTCATTATTGAATTCATAATAACATTCCATGATTGGTCAGCCAATCCTAATAAATGGAAATCATCTAGGTCAACCCCATCATGTTATAAGCATAGGTGAATAGAAAAAAAAACATTTCCATTTCATTGATCAATTTATTTCTGATAATTGGATTTGAATATCCATTAAAATACAACGTACATTACCACATGAAAGACACAATACCAATATAATCCCTCTATGTTGAATTTAAGATCTCAACATATTTCCTCTTATTATTCATATAATGAGATAGATGACTGATAATTATGCTGATTTATTGTACATATTTCTTCATTCAATTGGTTTTTTCATTGGGGAACCCATTCCATTATCCCTCAGACCCATTGTTAACTATGTTCCTTCTTGCTCTATCGATTAAAAAAATCAAAAAGGGGTTAACATGAGGGATGGAAACAATAAATAGAAAAAAAAATTGTGAAATAAGTTAAACCATTAAAAAAAATATCCCTTATTAATATAATCGGTTTATTTTATTCAATTATATAAGTGTATATTCTAATTAGTTAATAATTTGGTTGGATTTTATCATCATTCATATTGTCATATTTCAATGTAACCAGAATATATGGGAATAAAAAAATGGTTGTATGGTGTATTATATCATCCAATGCATATCCATAGAGTTTCTCAATACATTTGAGCAGTTGGGGATCTTATTCATGAACTTGGATACGATTTATTGAATACCCAACACGTCTTCTTTTTGGTTGTTTCACATTGGTACAAATATGGAAGATCATGAAACTAGACTCATTTATCCAAATAGGGATGCATTTTCTTTGAAACCCAACTATACAACCCTTTAATAATATATTAGTACATACCAATACATAAATTCATCCATAGGGTTTTCCACTAAGGTTTTCTAACCATAAATCTATTTTAACTTCTATAATTTCAAAAGATAAATAAATATCTAATTTGATAATAACTATAGTGTCCCAATCTATTCATGATGTTATTTATCAACAATTAAATGATTTGAAAAAATATATTTCGTTAATAATATTCAATCATGGACTAATATGTTTTGTTTTATAGGATATCTCCAAAATAATATTATATTTAAAAAAATCATGCGATCAATTTACTATAAAGTAACCATACTAGGAAATAGTATAGTCATATCATCAATAATATATATCCTCATAACACAGGGAATGAAAAGATAAGAATAGTGTGAACTAAAATTCTCAGTAAGGGGTAGAAAAAACATTTTGTAATGGATTATTACATATGTGTTAGTAAAAACTAGAGAATAAGAGAAATTTCATAACATAATTATTGAAAACCAAAAAATATAAGTGAGATTAAAATTACCTAGAATAAGAACACAACTCCACTAATGATTGGTATGAAAAACTAATTGTTATGTCATATGTTGAATAAATTTTAAATAAACCGTTAATCATGATATAAAGGACATAATGAATAGAATCTTGTAACTATGACAAAAAAATCATAGGTAAATAGAACATTCATGTGACACATCAATAGAGAAGAAGATAAGACAAAAAAATATACAAATATTAATCATAAATTAATAGAGTATACTTTTCATTGACGAGACAAACCATCAATTCCCATGCCTACAACAACTTAAAATTACACTTGAATAGGCTTTTCCTTTGAAATCATCTTTTAAAAAATTCACTAGATGGAGATATACAATACAACCTACAATATATATATTTATGAGTGCTGCATTAAAATAATTCAATTCTTACATCATAATAATTCCATTAAAATATAATGGGTTTCATAATGAATATAAATGAAAATTTTACTCCAACAATAAAAACCCAAAGAAATAAATGGATTACATAAAACATATAACTGGTATAAAATATCACCATAAACAAGAATGATTGACACTAAATACTTTATTATACAAAAAATACACACACAAAAACACAGTTGGTAAAAAAATATAAAATATGACTATTGGAGACAGAAAATATTGGAGATATAGAAGAAAATGTAAAATCAATATTAAAAATGGATTTCATGAAATAATTCTAATCATCAATGTATAATACATTATTATGAGTCTTTCATCAAAATATCCCATTTTGTTTTTAAAAAAAATGAATAAAACAAAAACATTATTGGAAATGTGTTGGGGACAAAAAATTCACCCCCAAAAAATAGACAACATCATTCAAAATAGAATTTATTGGAAAAATAATTATCACAAGGAAATTAAATAACATAATGAGAATAGATTGAGTTACTAAGTCTCTATAAAATTACCTTGATTTCTACAAATGTTATTTTACGTCTGATATCAAAAATATTAATAACTAAATTACATATTTTAGAAAATTAGTGACATATTTTACCATTATAATCATTATAAATATAAATTATATTTATGTATTATATTTTTAGAATCACCTATTATGATCGCATATCAATTATCATGATTGTTTCAAAATAGTTTCGTAAAACCATTTTTATCATCTTCAACCCCCCCAACCACAATTATCATCACATAAAACCAATTAATGGTTTAGATTTTTGGTTTTATAAATACCTATAACGTTATTTTTCTATAATATAATTTTTTTATCCCATATTGTAAATATAAAAATGGTGAGTAATTTTTTTAGGTATTTATTGATATAGATATATTGACATGTAATGATCATTAATTTTTAACTTGTCCATAGAGAACCATATTATTGATATATTTTAATTATATATACATATATCTTAAAAATGTATAAAATATATTTTAAATCCATTCATGGTTATGGAAATGAAATAAACACACATTTCATCCTGGAATCATTAGTCTTCACGCATGCACAATTTATACATTTTTCCTTAATGGATAATGGTAATTAGGTAAATATATGTAACAAAATATAATGAAATAAATGTATAATAATAATTATTAACATATAATTTTAATATGGTGATATGTAATTTATGAAGTTGAAAATACCCATATGAAATAAAAAAATATGTTGGAGTGGTTAGTAATCTACACCTTACTACATGAATTATCTCCTTTATGAAGTGGAAGAAACCATTGAGGAATGGAATTTTGAAAAAAAATTACCATTTTATGTCATATAGTATTGTTTATGAGTTGTTTAGAATGATTTTGGATAAAAACTATGAGGGTTTTTTCATAATTGTATGTGAGGATAGGAGTGACCCATATTTATGTGAAAATGAGTGGATTTTATTTAAATACAAAACTATTATAAATAATTGAATGACTCACTCAATGAAAATGGATCCAAAATTATGAAATAAAATACAAGAGAAGAGATAATGTCTATAAACACATAAAACAATCAATTAAATTATTTTCATAATGTGGTTATCACTTTTCATCTTAGGTTTATTATTTTATCATTTTTGTGTTTTCCGCAGTATGAAATATTTTATAAGCAATCATCACTTTATGATAAAAAATTAATATTTTAATTATTTTATAATTTGGAGAAAATGATTTAAATTTATAAATCAACTTTCTTATTGAATTTTCAAAAGTTAATAAAATTTAAATTTAAAAACTAAATCTAAAATCTAATTAAAAAATTTATTTTGAAAAATATTACATATGTTTTGAAATAAAAAAAAATTTCATTTATAAAAAATATATAAAATTATATGGACACTAAAAAAAATTTCATATAAAAGTATTCTATAGTGGCGAGTACTCAAGTAGCTCAAATCTAGTGTTTTATTTATTAAATAGGTATTTGTTACAATGAATCATATCTCAAAGGAATGAATGGTTTATTATTCTTAGTAAACTAGATATATAATTTAGTCTCAAATAACATTTGAATACAAAAATTAAAACAATTTTTTTTTGAGAAAATTAGAACACTCTCCATAATTTCCCTATATTGAAAACACTATTCTATTCATTAAATGTTGTGAAATGGGAAAAAATTAGCAGTGAGCCCGTATTCTCAGTATCATGTCCCGTCCTCAGGACACGTGTCGTGACTACCCCAATCAAGCCTTCCAAAGGCTTGGGGCTAGTGACTAGCATCAAAGAAGTAAATCCCAAAAACTGGGAAGGAATTTCCATTATAAATTATAAACAGACACAACAGAATATAAGGTTGAAGAAAAACACAAAGTAAAACTATAGACAAAAAGAGTGCTGAAAAGTAAAGGGTCCAGAAATACAAACCAAACTATAAAGTACAAGTACAACTGAAACGAGACAAAATAGCTGAAAGGTTTAAATCAGCTCCTGGATTGTCCGCCATGGATTCTAACTGAAGGGTAGGTATAGATAGCCTCCACAACACTCCATGTCTGTCCATCTCCTCCATGTACCGTCACGTAGTGTGGTCCATCTCCAGGTACCATCCAATCCTGCTACTCTCAGCCTCAGTCAGTGTTGTTCTTCGTCTACAACCAACACAACGAGGTGTGGGAAAATCATGTGCAGAGGTGAGTATTACGATACTCAGTAAAGACCTTCAGACCCTCAAGGTCTCACAAAATCCAACAAGGATAAACCAAGAAGTATGAAATAAAATGATAACCACTCTTAGGTATATTCCCATACATATATCTAAGTTATCATGTAATTCATCTCAACCATGAGGTAAACACAATGTTTCTGAATCAGCTCAACCAGGATTTTTATTCACATTGTCGAAACCAAGACTGCTGGATAACTTCTCCTATGTTGAGTACAGTGGGCCTGCTGCCACAACCAGGAACTTCCCACTTGCCTTGGACTACTGACGTACTTCTCCTGTTGAGTATTGTGGGTCCGCCGCGCTCACACATAGGTTCTCCCCACAATGGGTCTGCCGCCAACTACCTTGTGCTCCCCGCAATAGCCTGCAGAGTTACTCCTACCATCGAGTACCGCAGGTCTGCCGCCAACTAAAAGGTGCTCCTCCACCATGGGTCTGCTGCCAACTACCAGGCGCTCCTCCACCGTGGGTTTGGAGCCAACTACAAGGTGCTCTCAAATAGGCTAGTCGAATCACTCCGAATCGAATAGGTCAAGCAATAGTTTGGTCTCAACTAGCTACCAGGTCTCCGTACACCACTCGCTCATCTCCAGGAGGGTTCACTCCACTAACTACTGGTCAATACTCCAACTATAACTAAGTCCCAATTAGAGGTATTTCAAAAGGCCACCTCTTCATAGGGGTCTCAACACAACAGACGACGCGTCAATCGGACGCCCGGTCTATGAGTTATAGGCCTTTTAGTCCCAGGGGTCCAGTTGGATTCGTGTATGATCCGAAATGACCTTATCTCAACATTACCCCAAACTCCAGTGAGGTATACTCAAAAGGAACATCGTGCTTCCAAAAAACCACCGCTGCTAATGGTTCTTCAAATGGTCATCTAGTGCCAATAATTTTTAAATATCTTTATTTATCACATAGATGTATATGTTTCTTCAATGTTGTACTGTAGTTTTTTCCCCATTTTCACTTCCCTCATTATTTTTTCAGATTCTCTTGGGCTACTTTTCTAGTTGACACATGATTGTTCATTACAATTACCATTCTCAAAACATCAATATGTGGGGAACACTATATATAATTTTTTCTATCATTCCATTATTTTATATATCTATGAACATAATATCTAATAATTTACTTGAAAATTCAATACCCCTAGGAAAAATATTACTTATAAATGACAAGATAGTTCTAGAATCAAACATGCAATTAGCTAATATATAGTAAAAAATAATTGTTCCATTCACCACATCATACTCAATACCCACTTTGGTAGTCAAGATTGCATGTGATTTCCCTTTTTCATTTGTATTAAGAGGTTTTTATGTTTATAATTATCCAAAACATTTTTATTGGTGAACTGGTTTTCATTGTTACAATGGAACTTTCATTTAAAGAATTGGAGTGTGGGTGGTGTTATCGGTAACATCTTTATTTTATTTATTTTATTAACTGGCCTATTTATAAACATTTATCATTAATATAATTTATTACAATAATTTATATATTTAATTTAGCTATTAATTCCATTTAATAAGTTCTCATTATATTTATTAACAAATTTCTAGAATGCTGATGTATAGAATATCCTTCCACATTTTATTTTATTCATGGTTTAGTGAGACAGAAACAAAATTCTCATTTTAAACCCATCATAATGGTGTCTTTATAAAAATTTTATTTATACATCTTGTATACAGAAAAATAATTCATTATACATAAAATTATATTGTGGTTTGTTATATTAAGAGACTTTGGTTCGAGCTCCCAAAAATTAATAAAATTTATCTATCATGTTTGTCTATTAAAATAAAACCATACAATCATGTCCTTGACCATTTTATTGATTAGTACCAATGGATTCCTCATCCTTATTTTTTATCCGATGGAATTCATCCTTGTTTTTTTATGTATAATCTATCACAACCCATCCCCTAGGGCTGTTGCCATGACTACTCATAGCTCGCCTCTCAAAGGCCAGGGGCAGTTGAGTAGCGCCGAAGGCATCAACCAGAAAATGGGAGTCATTTTCCTCAGTACATGTACGAACACACATGCCGAACCATGTCCCACACACGGACCAAGGAAAACCTAGAATACTTAATCAATACTAAGTTCAAAGTATAGCTGATGGAAGGGGGGATAGAATACAAACCATAAAAGGAACTGGAAACAACAAAACACAAAAGGGAACTCTAATTTACAACCCTTGAAAACCCCACCTGATCATGAGAGTAGTGATTCTACTAGAAGATGAAGTAGTATGTCATGTCTACTATTACTATTGTGATCCTCCTGGACCTGGGCCACTAAGTCCATCGTCGTAGCATTTGTATGTCTCGTCTCCTGAGTACCTCTATTGAAACATCGGCCATTGGAAACAGACCCAAAACGTGCGGGTGAAGCCTATGAAAGGGTGAGTAACACAATACTCAGTAGGGACCCTAAAACAAAAAGGAATGAACACTCAAAAATTCTTCTTGGTAAAGCACCAAACGCAACACATGGAATAATAGGCATTTTCTAGGGTAGTAACAGTAGCATCAACAGTCACATAGTTGAACATCTCGACTGCTATAGAAATCCTCCTATTATGACTGCAGTGGCCCTTCCAAGTCACAAAAAGGTTCTTCCCACTATCCTTGGACTTCTTAGGTACTCCTCCCCATTGTGTACTGTGGGCCAAAAAAATCACACAGAGTTGCTACCCACTATTCATGTCCAACATAGGTACTAATTCTAATCATGTTCCATGGGCTTGCAATTTCACTGAGAGGTGCTTCCCACCATGGCCTACAAATTCATGGAGAGGTGCTTCCCACTAGGCTAAAAGTAATAAGTCTTTAGGTCTAAGACAGTCGCGGGGTTATGAATGTAGCGTGCATGGTAGAACTACTACTCAAGCCCTTTTTCGCATATAAACAACCACTAAATTCACCATAGATCATGCCAAAATATTTGACTCATTGGGAGGGCCCAAACGCCGGAAACGGCTCGTCAACCAGACTTTCTGTTTTTAAGATATGAGTGTTTTAGAAAATAGTTACCCGGTTGCGATAGGGCCTAGTCTGACCCAGTCAGACTAACCCGACCAACCCTGCCCGAGGGTCCCACATAACACATTTCATTAAGAAGCACTCGACCCAACTAGGTGTGGGTATATGTCTATCTAGTCTATCCTGGCTAGTGGGCTAGGCCCAAAAAGACTCACTGGACCTGGGAATGTTGTCTGAGTGTCTAGCCCACCGAGTCGCCCAGTGACCCGGTCTAGTCCAGATCAGCCTGAAGGGGGCATGGGTCCAGTCTGCTGGTGTGGGTCTGGCCCTCCAGTGTGGTTTCGGCCCAATGGAATGTTTAGGGCATGCCAACATGGGTCCAGCTTGTTGGCGTGGCCCGGCCCGCTGGGCCCAGGACTGGTGCACTGGGAAGTGGGACCAAACAGACCTGTGAGAATATTGGCCCACCAACTGAGGACTAGATGCGTGGTGTGGTCAGTGTGAGAACCTGGGAAACGATAGCTAACCAAATCCCCTCCCTGTCTGAAATGTGCCCACAAGAGGCAGGTGGAACCTCCAACGTTGTTCCCATCTATTGCCGATCCAGATCCCATCGTGACCGATGGGACATGTCCTCCTTCCTACCTTTCAGATGCGTGGGTATCCACAGCCTTCCCTAGTCATGGGCTGCAACATCCATCTCGTTCGAACAACCTAGATGTAGGAAGTCCCACCATGCGACGACCTTCCTTGCTCCGTATCCTTTAGAACGCTACCGCAGATGACGAGTTGCGACCTCTAAATCAAAAAGGCCCGATGTCGACGGTTGAGTCCTCCATGCAACCGGAGAGGCTGGATAATGTAGATACCGATGTCAGCACCAGTGCACCGTTTTGGTGTTTAGTCATCCATCAAAGGGGCTTCAGTGGTCCATTCTTCATGCCTCTTTCATCTATGGCCTCTGGGGAGAACCCACTTTACCGTGAGGATCCCAAGCCTTCATTGACATCATTTCGAGTGTACAACCACCAAGAACACACATGTGGAGGTTCTCTGGCCTTATTTTTGTCGGCTCTGGGCCTCCGTGTTAGTGGTTCAAAAATGATGGAGGATTGAGAGATTTATGTTCAATCATTCAATTCCATTATTTGGACCTTGACTAAAATAACCCCATGAATATAATACCCTACCACATAATGAATGAATAACAGATAAACCTATTTGTGGGTTGATCCATGTTCGTTGTTTTTAGAAAAGGACAAGGAAGAACATCAAATAAAAAACCCCTTCCTCTTATGATGTCTGATGTCGCGACATTCGTCCTCAAGGAATTAAGACGTCGACATCACTTCCCAGATCCAATCTTTAAAAAACATCTATGATGATGAATTTCCACTAGCATTTTTTTGTTCTTAAAATGTGTGGAAGTCTGTCAGAGGTTCACTAGAGAATCCACCAAAATTTTAATCCTTTTTTACCCAACATATTGAACTATAAATAAGATCACATCGAAGAGATCCCATTATAATATGACATTGCATCGTTTAATTGTTTTATTTATGACACAACGTCGTTCTAATGCATAAATTATTTCATTTTTATACTGCATGATATATGCCATTAATGAGTTTCATTAATGCACCTCGTTTCCACAGAGTCGATGGACCATAATTTTTCAATCCACCACCCATCAGTGAGAAATGAAAATAAAATAACTATTTTAAATTATTTTATTATTTTTCATAAAATGTGTGAAAAATATCTTTTTCCCTCAACCCTTTCTGGACAATTTTAAGTCATTTCTAGGAGAATCCCGACATTCCATATACAACGGTTCCCTTTAATTTTCAATCTGTTTACTTGTTGAAAAGATATAAATTCCCACTCACACAGTTACTTAACGTACCTTTAAAAAGTTCAAAAAATAAAATTCACTCTCTAACCACACCAATGATGGTTAGGCTATGCCTAAAGGGAACACCACCTCAAATGATCAATGGTACTCTCATATTTTTAATCTTAGTTACCATTTAGGAGTTATTAGTATTTCAAATAAAATAATTGTTATTTAAGCTTTTTATTAATGGCCAAAAACTAACTTCCACTGTTGGCCTCTGCTAGCCAATGTAAGGATATTCCTAAGAAAAGAATAACCTTAAAATATCAGTGGTGGTATAAGATTTTTAATCTGAGTCACCGTTTGTGAGTTATAAGTATATTAAAAATAAAATAATTTTATTTAATTATTTTATTTACTATTATTCCATTTTCAGTCTTTTCATACTAGAGGCCTCCACCGACTAAACATACGTCACACATAGGGTAAAACTTCCTTATAGATTGCAAACATTCCCTCATATTTCTGATCAGGGCACCTGTTTGAATTTTATTATACTTTTCCATGAAAACTGGCCACGCGTGATATTTAAACCTTATTATTTTTCTATGGATCATCCCGGACTCTCTCGGACTCGGAATCAATTCCCATCCACTTTTTTGGTTTGAAAATAATTCAATATAAATAAAAACATTAAAAAAAATTCCAAGACATTACACCCTCCTCAACATAGGGATATATGTCCTCGAAAGCCAAAACAAGTACTAAATAAACAGATGGGGGGTAATAAGCACAAATCTGAGCATCCCACTCCCATTATCAATCTTGGAGACTCTCGTTCTTCCACCAAACACACAATAGATTAATAGATCATCCTCGTAGGAACCACTCTCATCGGTCATCTATATCAACAAGGAACTCCTCAAATGTCACTCATTCTCCAATATCTAGCTCATTCCACTCGGTTAAGTGTTAGGGATCGTGAACATAACACCTCAGCTATGACACATGGAAAAAATCATGCACCTTGTGCATTTGGGGGGGGATGAGATAGGTAGTACGCCACCTCACCAACTCTGGTCAGGATCTGAAATGGTTTAATGAACCTCATAGTTAGCTTTCTTCCCCAGCCAAATCTATAAAATCCTCTTGAGGGTGAGACCCAAAAAAACACACAATCTCACTCCTCGAACTCCAAGGGTCTCTGTATCCTGAATTTAGAGGCATCCCAATCCCTATTCTGATCCCTTCTCCTGGATGGGTAGGGTGTGAGGTGACTAGGTGAGTCGATCAATGGTCATCCAGATAGATTCGTGACTTCTAGACATACGTGGTAACCATGTCATGAAGTCCACTAAGATACCATCCCACTTTCACTCTGGTATCATGAGTGGCTGAGTCAAGCCTGCTGGAACCTAGTGCTTGGCCTTCACTTTCTAACATGTGAGGGATCATAAAATAGACATGGACACTACTTTCTTGATCCATAGTTAAATGTCCTGATGTTGGAGGTCTTGGTACATCTTTTCCACACTAGAAAGTACAACCAGATGGGAATTATGTAACTCTGTCAACACCTCCTCCCATAATGTCACTAACACAATAGTGTTCCCTCTAAAATGGATGACATGCACCCCATATATTGAAAATATATCATCATCTTGTCATGTGGATAACTAAGCATGTCGGTTCTCATAGTCAAAATCCAAAAATTATTCCTCCATGAATAACTTCTAGAGTGGAGAAGTGAGAGTCATTGACTGATGGTAACCACCTCTGTTTCCTAACTCATGAGATTTAATCCATATTTTCTGCTGAGTGTTTTTAATACCATGATCCCCTTTTTAGGAGTATATACTATATCAATGTCATAGTCATGAAATATCTCTAACCATTTCCACTATATCAACTATTGAAATGAATACAGGCACCTTTCTATCCACACAAAAGGCTACCCCTTTTAACTTATCGATGTTCCCATCGACCCTCTGGTAGTGGGTACTCATTCTTCCTGACCAATTGATTAATGTTACGACCATCCACACATAAACACTAACACTGGGCCATACAAAGACATTCTTCTGCATGTCCCACACCTATTCCCCTTACTTGAGATGCTCTATGAAATCCCTCTAGTATACTGATGCTGATATTAGTTCCATAACAGGGTGTGGAATGAAACGAAGTCCCTCACACTAGAGGGGAGGTAACCCTGGAAACATCTTAATAAGGAATTTTCTCACACTCCAAATCTAATGTTGGTAACTAAATACTAATAACATCTAATTCCACAATGTTAAGGTCGGCCGAATCAAGAAGGATCGGCTGCACCCTCATCTTCATGAGTATATCTCGTGCTACCTGGGTTTCCATTTTTTTCATCGACCAACAAAAACACATTCCAACGAAACAGATATAAAACATCCTTTTTTCCTTAAATAGTCGATATGATCATGAAATGTGGATGACCAGTCCATAACCAAACTAATATCGTAATACCTCAACACTACCACCAAGATGATTAAACTGGAACTCTATCCTCAAGGTTCAGATCACACCATTTTCATATGTGTGATTATCCAGTCTCCACCCATAGGTATCTATAGATGTAAGGATCAAGTTAAAGGTTTAACTGAAAAAACTAGCTATTGAACATGATTTGAGTAAATACGAAATGATTAATAATTCTGTCAATTAGTACGTCATCAAATAGTAGACATAGTTCGTACCTCAAATCATTCATGGAGACCTCGGTTCATTCACCATGATTTCCTGAAGATACTCCCTTCCCCTGTCCTCCAGTTGTACCCTCAATTCACGAAGCTTGGAAGGAGTCATCCGATATGCTGTTGTGGATATCAATGTCATCCTAGGTTACCGATCAAAGAAAAAGTTTAAATCTCACCAGAGAGGTAATCATGGAACATTTTCAAGGGATATGTTCTTTTTCTCTAATATCACTATGGAACATGAGGACTCATTACATTCAATGAAGTGAGAGTCGAACTAGCCAACTGAATAATATTGGGCTTTACCCTCCTCAGACTGAGTCCGTCAAGAGTTGCATGGATTTCCCATCTACCGATAAAGGGAAATCTATTTCCATCTCCACATAGGAACCAAATACATTGCCTAATTCAGTCAATCCTATCATGAACAGTACATGTCCATACTATGAATGACATCATATAGCCTCAATGTTACTACCAAGTGATCGCAACAGATACTTTCACCTCTAATAGTCATGTAATACTATTGGAAAAAGTGTGTGGTCATTGGGTCTCCTCTAATAGTAGTCTCTAATTGTTAGGGTCGTGTCGATTGTTTTAACTATATCCACTAGGTATCAAACAAGACGACGTGGTGGTAAACAGAAATCACTAGTTCAAGTGTCTATCAATACTGCAGCTAAAGTAGAAAGACAGACATTGTACCTTGATTCATCCCTGGAGTCTTGGGGTCATGATATTTGATAGACTGCAACTGTCTCCTCTCCTTCCCTTAAGCATGAATAGCGAGACAATCGCACACGATATGTCCATTTTCCAGATAAGCATAGAAAAACCTACCCTTCCATAATCTAGCATGTTCCCTCCAATGAACCCTATGGTTTTGTGAGTTACTTTTCAATTATACAATCTATAGGTCATGCTAACCCTGCATCTCGGGGGATCGTTTCCTCAGATGACCATGAGACACATTCAAACCATGTTCCTCATCACTAGGTGCCAAAAGAGTCATCCATGACTCATTCTGGAATGTTACATCCACCTGAACTGTTGGAGGGGGCCTGTTATCATATCAGTGGGTGGTCATAGCATTGATATACCACCCGGTGATTCCATCTCAAGTATTGGTCCCTAAAGAGACACCTTGTTGCTAGGCAGACTGACCTCACGACCACATATCAGGATCCTGGTTGGTCATCCACATAGAGGTATCCTCAAATAGATAATTATGTACCAAGGTTAGAAGTTTATACATAGAAAGATGAATCTTATTAAAAATATTGAGACTCTTATGAAACTAGTGTTTTCATCTATTGAGCTGAAAATAGAATTCAAGGTCCAAGTGTATGGATATGTCGGTCGCCGAACCATCACCGAGCTGCTTGAATATGAAAGTCAAAATTGTAATACATTACACTGTTTCCCCAAAAAAACAATAGACTCCTGATCTTTGGGGTAGGACTAACCAACCATTTATTCCACTTCCTCTTAACCAGTCTCCCAGGGTCTGTGCCATGACTACCCTAAGCCCACCACCCGAATGCCAGGAGTTGGAAACTTGCAACGAAGGCATCAACCTGTAAGTGGGAGGAATTTTCTAGATTACATGTATGAACTCACATCCCCAACCAAGTCCCACACACTGACCATGTAAATTCCAAAATTTTGAAACAATATGGAGTATAATGTACATCTGAAAGCAAGTGGGCCAGAATACAAACCCAATAAGGAATTGAAAATAGAAAAACACAAAAGGGACCTCTAATGGCCATCCACAGGACACCCCACCTAATTATGAGGGTAACTAAGATACTGGAATCTTAAATAGTATGTGATATCCGCCTAGTCCTACTGGGCCACACCTAGTCTTCAGCCACTATGTCCACCATCTCATTGTCCTTTAGTTTCGTCTCCCTGAACACCTCGATCAAAACATTGGTCATATATATCATACACAACACGTGTGGGTGAATCCCATGCAGTGGTGAGTAACACAGTACTCAGAATAGACCCCAAAGCAAAAGGGAACGACCACAAAACACTTCTTAAAGGTAAAGCACGAAACACAAGATTTCTCACGCCAGACATATTCTTGGGTAGTAAGAGTTGCATCATCAGTCAACATAATCGAACACCTCAAATACTAGAGAACTCCTCCCTTAATGAGTACAGTGGGCCTATCAATTCATGAAGAGGTGCTTCCCACTATCCTTGGACAGCATAGGTACTTCTTAGCATCGCATATCATGAGCCTTTAAAGTAAAAGAGAGGTGCATCAAGTAGTTATTTCCAACTAGGGTACTGTTCCTAATCATGCACCATGGTCTAGATAATTAATAGATATCTTATTCACACTGTGGTTTTGAAAATTCACAAATAGGTGATTCCCACTAGTCCAAAAGTCATTTTTATTCAGGACTCGCCAGTCGTAGGGTTATGTATCTTGGGTGCTTAGGAGAACCTCTCTTTAGGCCCTTCATCACATCTAAACATAAATGAAATTCAACATAGAGTGTGCCAAATGTTCCGCATCATCGAGAGGGTCCCAACAATGCAAAATAATCTTCAATTGGACGCACAATTTGCATGATATGGATGTTTTATAAACCAGGTAACCAGTTGTGATGGGGCCCGGTCTGACCTGGTCATTCTGAGCTGACCAAACCGGAACTGGGGTCCCACATTCCTCTGTTCAATAAGATGGACTCAACCAACATGGTTAGGGTCGAGGTCATTCCTGTCCGGCCTAGCCAGTGGGTCGGTCCCAATAGGCCTCATTGGACCTGACCCTGTTGTCCGAGGGTCCATCCCGCCATGTTGCTCAGCATCCTGATCTTGTCCGGCCTGGCCTGAAGGGGGCGTTGGTCTGGTCAGCCAGTGTGGGTCCAGTCTACTGGAATAGGTACAACCCTTTGGGAAGTGGGACTGGACCAACCCACTGGGGGCTCTGCCCGCTGATAAGGAACCAGTCATGTGGTGGGGCTGGTGTGAGAACCTAGGATGTAGAAACTATTTGTGTCACCTACCTGTCCTAACACGACCCCTAAGAGGCAGTCCACACCTCCTACACGGCGCCATCCTGGTGCAAAGTCCTTCTCCCGCAGTGGCCGATTGGACGCGACCCCACCATCTCCATGGATTCATGGGGCTTCACAGCCTACCACAATCATGGATTGTAGCTTCCATATTTTACAGATTTCCCATACATGGCTTTCCCTCCATGCAGTGCCCCACCTGTCACCACGTCCCCCAGTGCACCAGTGTGGCTTACATGCCGCTGCCTTCTAGTCAACGTGGCCCACCAGTGGGGCCACCTCCTCCTTGAGACTGGTGAGGCTGGTCAGTCCAGCTTCTTTAACTGCTTCTGGCACCGCCGCCAGTGTTGGCACACTGACAGAGTGTTTAGCGGGCCACCAAACGCGCTCTGATGGTTCATTCTTTGAGTCGTTTGCGTGTGTCACCTTTGTGGAGCACCCTCTTCACCACGAGGATCCCAAGCCTGCCTTGACATCATTTTGATGGTACGACCACCATTAACGCGCATGAATAGGTTCACGGTCTTTGATCGTGTCAACTTGGGGCCTACACGTTAGAGGTTTAATGCAAGGGGAGGTTAGGTGGGTTTTAGTTCAATAATTCAATGCCAATATTTCGACCCTGAATAAAAAAACACCATCAATAAATCACCCACCCCCCATAACACATAAATCATGGATCAACCTGTTTTTGGGTTGATATGTGTTCATTAATTTTAGAAAAAGTACAGGGATGCACATAAAATCAAAAAACCCTACCACTTATAACATATGATGTGTCAGAATTCATCCTCGAGTGATTAAGACATTGACGTCGCTTCCATTATCCACTCTTAGAAAGGCATCAAAGATGATAAAGTTCCATTGGGGTTCATCACTCTTCATTATTGCGCATGTCCATCAGTTGTTCGCCAGAGAATCCTCAGAAATTTTAATCCATATTTCCCCAGTGTGTCAAAATCTATATAGGTGCACGGCGCAACATTCCTATTATGATGTGGCATCGCGTCGTTTCGTTGTTTCATTTATGAAACAATGTCACAGTTACGCTTACATTATTTCATTAGTACAATGCATTATATGGGCCATTAATTAGTTTCATTAATGAGCCTCATTGCCTCGAGGTCACTACACTGAATTGTCGCCATCTGCCACCCATCATTGTGAAATTAAATGAAAATAATTCTATTAATATATTTTATTATTTTTATTTAAAATTACAAAAAATAAATTTTTCTCCCGAACCTTTCCGCCCGAAGTTAATTCATTTCTATGTGAATCCCAACATTACATATTCAATGGTTCCCTCATATTTTCAATCTGAGGACCACTTCAAATGTTAAAAAATCTACCTCACACATTTACTGAACACACAAAAAATCGTTTAAAAAAATTAAAATTTACCTTTGACCTACACTGATCGTGGATAGGCTTCTACAAAGGGGAACAAATCCCCACATGTTCAATAGTACTCTCATATTTTCAATTGGAGTTATCGTTTAGGTGATATAAGGATTTCAAAATATAATAATTGTTAATTATTTTATTCACAACCAAAAACTAACTTCCACAGTTGGTCCATGCCATCCAATGTTAGGATCTATCTATCGAATGAACACCCTCACCAGTTCCGTAGTAGTCTCTCATTTGTAATCTATGTCACCATTAGTGAGTTATATGCAATTGAAAATTTAAAAAAAATTATTTAATTTTTTTATATACCGTTTTTCAATTTTTATGTTTTCTTAGTTGAGGTGTGCACTGACTAATCGTAAGTCACGCCTTTGGGTAAAACCTCCTTCCTTAACACAACAGTTCCCTCATATTTCTAATACGGGAACTTGTGTTAGAGTTTTACACATTATCATGAAACCCACCCACATGTGCTATTTAAAGTTCACATTTTTTGAAAGATCATTCTAGGCACTCTAGGCCTCATAATATTTTTTAATAAAATTTCACAGTCTTGAAATAATTTATTATAAACAAAAATACATGGAAATTCAAGGACATTGCATAATATGAGTGATTTTATTATCGAACATTGTCCTCATAAACTAAACACATTCCAAGGATTAAAATTATATATTCAAAATCCTATGAAGAATATTATTTCACTGTTGATCTATTTCACATTCCAAATGATAAGCAAATAGTAAAAAGTTTTCGTGTTCAGTGCATTGGAGAGTATAAAATATTTTCTCAGTAGTGTAAAACCATCACACAGCCACTAGTTAATAATAATTCCCACAAAAAAAAGTATGATATTTCCTCAAGAATGATTAAATAGTACATTGTTACATCATTTGATCATTTAAAATCTCTATAAGATTTATGGCCTGAGGATGACGTGGGAGAAGAATTGTGATATATTTTTCCACCTCCCATAGAATTTGGATGATAAAGTCGAAAATCGTTAAATTTTCCATCAAATTCATTATTTGTGAGATTTCATATGGTTCAAACCATTAAATAAATAAATGATATAAATGTTTAAGAATCAATATATAATAATTAGTGGTTATTTATATAATAATGTCATACCATTCAAAGGATTTAGAAATCATGAATCCATATTATCAATCGGTTGAACCTTAGGTTTAACATAGGTTATTGTAATTACTAAAATATGACCTTGTTATCGTATAAATTAGTGTATCCATAGTGTTTTCCAAAAAAAAATTTATGATAAATAATAAATAAACCCACCCTATTACCCATTATTATGATGCAAATTTACATATTAAAATATTATAGCATTTTAGATGAATATTTAGTAAATAAAAATAAAATCCGTGCTAGGAATATAATTTATTATTTCCTTTTAATAGTATGTACATGATAATTTTATTTTGTTATATTATTCATCATATCTCATAATTTTCATTCAACATTTTACCCTCTATTAAATACCCTAGTTAAATGATTTCCTCATAACAAGGGTCATAGAACCGTAATAAATTGTTTGTTAAATGTGAGAGATATCAATGGATGAACATATGAAATCATAAGATTAGGATAAGGGTATGTGATAATGAAAATAACATAAAAAGTTAATAACCTATATTTTATAGATCCTAAACATGTTTCATGGAATAATACATTGTCATATGTAATGATAAGATTCATAATAGTGAGAAATCAAAATAATAAATCTTGATCTTTTTTTTCAAATATATTTCATGTCACAAAATTTTGGAATAATATATAGAATATAAACTATTTAATATATATTCTTTAATAATAAATAACAAATAATCATAGATAATGTGAAATTTTTACTTTTTACCAATATTATAATGGGCCAGGTCTCGTAACATGTTTCCCATGTTGGATAAAACACGTCAACTTGTTTCCCACTATAGATCAATCACATCGGGTTCTATTATATAGTTTATCCAACATATAAACATGTTCACATATTTGTAGAATGAGAAATAAAAATATAACTATTTTATTGGAGGGATGTATAATCTCTATCCTTACTATCATATAATGAAAACCATTCATATCATTCAACAATATCAAAAATCATTCATATATTTATCATAAAACAACCCATAAAAATAAAATGGGTCTCATGAAAATTTCCTATTTTCAACATCTCATATATTGGGAAAACAAAATGGGTATCATAAAAATTTCAAAATCAGATTTAAAAATCATATAGTTATAGAATATGTAACTTTTCATTGGATAATATCCCAATTAAATCATAATTATCATTATGGATGTTATACTATTCCAAAATTCCATTAAAATATTAATTGAATATATCCTTTGTAAAATACATTTATTCATTTTAAAATTGATTAATTAAAATATAAAAATTTAGAATTATTTTGAACTTATTTTTCATTAGAATTATAGCCGTATTGTTGTAATGGTAGATTCAAATATTAGAGTACATATGATGGTAGTAAACTCCTTTTATGTAATGTATATTAAAAAAATCATTTATTCGCATTTTTTGTAATAATTCAAAATAAACTCAATCATAAAATAACTGAAATATTTTATTTATAATGTTTTTGTAAAAATTCCCACATTGGTTAGAATTAAATTAATTTTTTTAGTATATTATTAAAATATTCAAAAAAGATTTCATAGAAAATTTTTTCCAACCAAGAGTGAAATAAAGTATCATTTTGTAAAAAAAATCCTGAAATATTCAAGTAACGAATTAAAGAAAATGGTACTATTACATTAAAATTTAATAAATAAATAAATGATAAAATATAATTTTCTTATAATCCATGTATAATAAAATTCTTTCAATGTAAAATCAAGCATTAACTATCTCAATTATATTTAAATTGAAATATAAACCCTTTATCACTCTTGTAACTATTGATTAAATACCATATGAATGATACAAACATATATAGATAGGTATATATACATAATATTCATGAGAATTATCATAAATGGAATTAATGTGTAGTATATACCAACATAAAATAAATATGTGGTTAATATGTAATGTGTATCATAGAAATAAAAGTTATATGAAAATCCCATACCCTAAGTATTATATTTCATTATACAAATTTTAACATAATGTATAATAAATAAGATTATATTATAAATGTATTATATTTATATTATAATTTATATAATACCATATATTTTTTATTACATATTATCACCTATTTCATAAGAATTTATTTTTAAATCCATTATTTTAGTGGGGAACTACATTATTTCTCAAAAATATTTTAGCAAGATAATCATGGTTCTTATATTATTATCATTGTTAAATCATCGACATAGTTTTAATAATTTTAAAATTTTCATATATATTATATATATATATTAATAAATAATATGTACAGATATAAAAATAATTTACATTGTTCTTGGAGACTGTAGGTTGTACATACACATGAACGTTATTTTCACTTTTCGATGGATGGAATAAAAAATTATGAATTATAAATATCATTTAGATATTAATCACTATTTCATATATATAATATATATTCCTTAATTCAATCCTTATTATAATAAATGTAAAATGGAAGTGAAAATTTATTGACATTGTTTCATGGAGATGGTATACTACACATACACACAAGTGATATCATCATTTTCTAATAGATGGGATGGAGGTGGATTATGGTTTTTCAATAATCATAATAAAAATTTAGTGTTTTTAAATTATTAATATTTTAAACTTATAATGGATACCTTACATTCATAGTAGGTACAACATGCATCAAAATTGAAAATTCTTTTTTATCAGCTCTACCACATTATTGAGAATAATTCTTTGTATTATATTACCATATTCAAAAGCATATTATTTTTAAATACAAGAAGATATAGGATGTGGTTATAGATTAATGGATGTTATAATTAATGGTAAATTCAGTGATATAATGATAAATGTTTTAGTAATATAGGTGAGGATGTTCCTTGTTTTATGTAAGGGGAAGGGTACTCGTGAAATTACTTATACTATTAAGTTAATATATTTTTATTTTAAATTTTTGTAACTCAAAATTGAAATATTTTTCATATAGTGTGTGTTTATGTTGAAATAATCAATTAAAATAATATTTATGCTAGTTTACGTGTTGTTTTAACTCTTATCTTATTTTTTAAACCTATTAACCCCTTTGATAATTATGAAATTATCTATGTTTTATAATAGTTGATCATTAAGAATTTAACTATAAAGGGAAAAGTGAAGCATAATTGGACTGTGGTTATATTATTATCCACATCCCATTGAAATGGTAAGATATTGTACTATTATGAACATTATATCATTTCATTAAACATTATTTGTTAAAAAATATCATTAATATTTTTAGATACTATTCATTTAATTCGATATTGTACCAAAATGATAAATAAGTAATTAAAATATAATCATTTGTAACATCCAAAATACTTTATACTTATAAATAAAATTCTCTTAACATAATAATAATACAATGACCCATCCATAAAAATTATAGAAACAATATTTTTTATTGAAGATATCATTATCACGCATTCTATATGATCATTATATATTCGTGTTATTGGGAATTCGGTAATAAATCATACTTTATAAACTTTTACTTTTATAGGTGTAATGTTCTATTAAATATCTACTTTTTACTATAGTTTAATTATTTTAAATTCCAAAGGATTTTATTTTCCTAAAAAATCATCATATTTTTTATCATGATCTCAACATTTTCCCTACGTGTCCTTTACAACCTGTGAAATGAATTATAAAATGTTATACAATTACAAAACAATTAGTAATAGGCAATAATATAATGAAAAAAACTATTATTCCACAGATACACATAAAAATTTTCCAATTTAAAATAAACATTACACTCAAAATAAAAAATCTATCATGCAAATAATAAACAACTCTTACTAATGATATTCAATAATTTTTTCTTAAAAATCATACAATAAATATAAAATAAATAAATATTTATTTTAATTCATGAAAAATTTATGAAAAAAAATTTAATTTATAATTTTCATTTAGAGGACTTAAGGAAGAATTTTGATAAAACAAATCGCATTACATTTCTATGAGAAATCATAATATTTATATATAAACTATAAAAAGAATAAATAATTCATATAGGTAACACGAAGAATCATTTTCTTATCAATATTACACATGTATTATACTTCATTTTAGAAAATAGAATAACCCTAATAGTTACACATGGAATAACCATTAAACATATACATAGAATAACTATTATAATTTATCTTGGAATAATCCTTATTGTCACCATCCAACCATAAATATTACACATTAATTGAAGGTATATCAAGGATACCCACATCATTGTTGTATAATTGAACAACCCATTATTATAAAGAATTCCATGAACCATAACAAAAGAAAAAAACATAAAAAAATTATTTTCTTAAAAAAAAGTATTGAACCGATATGAAAAAAATTCATTTTAAGAAAACATAAATTCAATTTTGAAACCATTTTTGAAATCAAATTTAACAAATAGAATGAAATTCCATACATAAATAAATAGACATTGATAAATTATTAAAAAAAATTAATGTCGGTAATAAAATAATTCTTCCCCATATAAAATATAAATGAACAGTAATTTTGTGTTTTTGAAAGAATGTCCAAATATTATGTATAAAATATTTTAAATTATTACATTGGATTAATATATAAAAAATTTATAAATATAAATAAAATTTATATTTAAAATTTATTTAGGTCTATATAAATTAATACATAATGTATGATTTATATAATGGAAATATAAGAAAATTATTTTCTAGGGATGATTTAAAACATTTAATGAAAGTCCATTACATTATATCTGACTCATCATGTACATTCATTATCATCATGAACAAAACAAATATGTCAATTTTTTAATTTATAAATATATATTTTAATTTAAATTTTTACCCTTATTTAATAGAATTTCATATACAATTACTTATTAAATTTTGTTCAATTGAGGTGTTTTGATGATATTCGGTTAATATATCCCTACTGATAATTGTAGGAGGAAAATTTGAAATGATTAATTTATTATATTATCATCATAATAATAATAAAATAACAATAATAATTTTTTTATATCAAATATAATTTTATGGCCATCAATTAATGATGTAAATTATAAACTATACATATTACAATCATTGAGATGGTCGGTCATATGTACGAATGAGTGACATTTCCATTTTTCAAAGATCATTTTAGACATAATGTATGAATTAATTTATTATTAGAGAAACAAAAAATTAAATCACAAATATTATATTATTTATTTTAATGTACTTGTATGTAAAATATTTATGGTGTGGTGATGAAAAATCTAATTTCATCACTTCATTGAAGTTTTAGACTACATGTACACACAAATCAAATTATCATTTTTTAGTGAATGGAATTGTATTGATTAAAATGATAGATTATCTTAAATAATGAAATATATGACTTGATTATAATATATATAAATAATTTCCATAATAAAAACCGACTATAATAATAGATTATAGATAATAGGTTACATCAGTTTGTGGTGAAATATTCTCCCCAACACATGAATGATGGTTTCGTTTCCCTTTTTGATAGAAAATGAAATAGATGTAGGTTATGAAATTGCCCTAATAATTTCTCAGTAGTAGGAATATAATATTTTTTGTATATAATCATGTGTGAATAATAATTGATGACATTATTATTGGAATGATAAATAAAAATCTTGGTTATGAACTATTCCCCTTTTTTAGACATCCTCATATGATTTACACAAAAAGATTTCATAGGTTGGTTTTATAATAAATCAACCACAATATTGGATGGATGGATTTAAGGAGGTTCTTTTGGTAGTTACTTAATGAAAAATGGGTTCTTAAGAAAATTATTACAAGACGTTCCCTATTAAAACGGTGGGTACAATCACTCTTAGAAAATCAAAGTGTAATAAATTAATATAAATTAAATTTCATTTTATAATGGATCCAAATTGAAATTATAATAATGTATGATAATTATTTTTTTAAATCTCTTAATAATATAATATTTATACATGCTTTGGTGAAGTTTTGACTATTGTGTTTTTATCAATCTATTTTAACCATATCTGAAATTTACCCTCGCATTAAATTTTTTACCATTTAGAGGACAAAAAATTTATAATAAAACGATAATTTACCATAAATGGACCTTATTTATAATTCTAAAAAATATACCAATAATTTTTATAAAAATAATAATTTTATTCATTTAAAATCATTTGATAATATGTTATTTATTATAAAATGACATTAATGAAAATTTTGAAACTATTCACCAAATTTCAATTTTAAAACAATAAAAATGATTTGGAATTATAATGTAATACATAAATACCTCTATAATATTTCATTTTAAAAAAAAACATGTTGCAAAATAAAACATTGAAATTATAATATTTTAAACATTTTTGACATCATTTAATTTATATTTCTATATATTGATTAAATACAGTATTGTCGTTGTGTAGGAATGTAAAGTATTTATTTCATAAAAATATATTATAAAAAATGAACATGGTAAATTAAAATCATTTATAATTTAAATTCATATTTTAAACTATATATATCTTCCATTTATGACTATTTATAGAATTGATTTAGAATAAAACAAGAATAACGTCACTTTTGACTTTCCTTTACATAATATTTTAAAAAGGACATAATTAGGTGAAAATTTCAATTAAATGACATATATTTTTGTTTTTTATCATCATGGAAGAAAAATAATCATCTTATAAAATTAATTCAACTTTTTTGGGATGAATTTTAATCCATATAAAAATATTTATAATATTATTTAAAAAAATTTACCTTTGTCGTAGTAACAAAATTTAATATTATTTATATTCTAAATTGAAAAAAGAAAAAAGGAAAATAATTCAAAAATGAGGACCTCATTGATTAAATACATTGAATCAATTTTTTATGACAAACGATATAATGTTGGTTGATTTTGGTTTATTTTATTTGGAATGTATGGTAAAGTATGTTTTTCATAAAAATGCATTTTTATGTACCAAAATATATTTTTAATTAATTATAGATTAAAATTTTATCCCATGAATATAATTAGATATATTTAAATAAAATAATATAATTAATTTCTAAATATTATTAAAATTAATTATTTAATTTATAAATAATTTGAAAGAAAATCCAATTTTCCAAAAAAATCATAATTTATCATTATTCATTGAAAATAATATATTTTAGAAATATATAATAGAATTTGGAATAATATAATTTTGATAGGATGATCTCAAAAATTGTAAAAAAATAAAAACGTTAAAATAGTTATTGAAATTAATTATAACATTTTCTAAAAAAAGTAAACACATACAATTTTTATAGAAATATATTTTTCATGTATAAAATGACTTTACTAAAAAGGGACTAAATATTTAGTAATAATTATTTAATAAATTTTTATTTATTAGGATATTTTTAGATATATATATATATATATACATATATATCAAAATTTAATTAATCTTATTCACGTGCATCGATTTACTGGCTTTGTTATAACTATTATTTTTAAATAATAATATTTTGCGGTTTGTTTAAGGCTAGTGTTGCATATCTGGTATGCTATCAGACATAGTAATTCAATTTGAAATATTAGGATATAAAATTATCCAAAATTTAATTAATTGTTTTCTTAAAATTATTACTTTATCTCATAAAACAGTTGTTTGAAATTTTATGATCCCATTTTTGAATTACCACATCGTTAAAAGGGTAAATAAATCATTCTATTTAAATGTGGAAAATGAAATATGAAGGTTATTGAAATAACCCTAACTAGTTTTCCAAATATGAAAACATTGGGGGAAGTGATAATATTGATACGAAAAAAGTTGAATATCTGAATAATGAGGGAGAGTGACTGAAATAATTGTTCGTGGAAATGTGAATGACCATAAAAAGGGTAGCATCCAAAAAATAATTAAAAAAGTGGGTTTAAAAAGAAAATTTGTTAATCAATATTGAAGGTAACTAAAAAAAATTATTACCATTTTCCTAGTGTTTATTAATTCTATCACCATATATTCAATGTACATATGCAGATACACATAATTAAAATCTAAAATTTATTCCTTTATTCAATTCCCACTAATATCACATCATTATCTACAAAGGATGAGTATTGAAGGTGAAATTTTTATGACCAAAGCACTAAAATCAACATACATATTATTATACACATCAAAAAAAGAATAAGAATATAATTCTAATATATGTTTTCATTAACCATAACCCAAGAGGTTTTCAAAAGTGTATAGAATTTCTCAAATTAATATACCTTTTTAGAGAGAAATAATATATTAATCTAAAAAATTTAACACTAATACCCAATTTTCAAAATAAATCATTCCAAAAAATAATCATAATTAAAATTCATCAATATATTACAAACTAGGATTTAAACCCAACAATTATAATTATTTTACTATATATTTTTTCAACATTTTATCTAAATCATGTTAATTTCTCTAATGTATCATACCCGTAATGTATATGATATAATCATATATTCTCCATGATATGGTAATTATTTCCATAAATTTCCTCATTATCAATAAAATTAAATTAAATTAATTTGTTCATCTAAATAATAGTTAAACCATTATTCATAAAATAAAATACGACCATATTTGACAATATATTTATTTTCCATTCTTATATAATGGTCCCAAAATAAGAAACTTCTACAAAAATAATGTTAATTACATAAATACTATATCAAATTTCAATATTGTCGTTATTAAAAAAATAAAACTTAAGTTACTGTAATCAATATAATCATTTTATATGAAATTTTTATGTTAAAAAACTAATTTTATAATAGAAAATACATCACCTAGTATAGTTTTAGGTTTTCCACCGATTATTCCCTTTAGTTTTGGGTTCAAGCCTCACAAACATGGATGGTTCTACATTTTTTAACATGTCCTATGGGTTTAACTTTTCTAAAACTATATAATTATTATAGAAATTAATAAAATATTATCATAATCAATAAGGACGATATAAACCATAAATTTTTTAAGTATCATTAAACATATGTCCACATAGTGTAAAATTATTATTTCCCAAATAAATTTTCACACAATTAAAAATAAAGGGTTACACATACCACAAAAATTTATCAAAATTGATGAAAATATTCCAATATTTTTCCATTAAAAAATCCTCAATAAGGGTTTTCATGACTTTGAACATACAATCATCCTCTAATATAGTACTTCATCGTAACTCGTGAATCCCTATATATAAAGGCATTAATCACTAAATTTTATTCATAATCAATTATCCATGTTTTTCCTAATATTTGATTGGAAATTATTATTAAATAAATTAAAATCATGTCCAATATTAAATAATATCAAAATAGATGACTATATAAAATCCACATAATTCTTATACCACATCTAGTTTTTGAAAAATCAATAATAATGGAATCATGAATTGATAAATGATTATATATTTGATTTTTTATATCATTAAATATAATTCCACTGTATATTTATTTTCATAATCCCACACTCTCCACATTAAATAAAATAGAATTGATTTATTAGGAAAAACTTTATTCCTCTTCATGGAATTAATTGAATCCGTCCTTTTTATTGGAAAATTATTTCATTTTTCTCTCATTTACAATATACAAATCATATTCTCAATCATTTATGAAATTTTCTTGGGTTATTCATCCATAATTTGTGAAAAATATTGTCATTAATAAAAAATTTATTATCATCCCTACCACTAGAACTGCCATGGAGTGTCATTTTTCTCTTATTTGATGAGTTAGAAAAGTTAGTTCAATTAATGTTTTTAATCATATAACATGATATAATTTTAAAAATGAGCACACTATTTTTCACTACTACACCCATTTTGTTTAGTTTCACATTCTAACGACCACCAAATTTTCCTTCACAATAATTACTAATTTGGTTCATTATGGATCAAGCCTTTTACTAAATGAAAAAAAATTGTATACTATGATGATATAAAAAAATGTAATAAACCATCTTATGACTGTTTTACCTGATAATAGTTATCTAAACACTCAAATGGGGGTGAAATAAGTTCAATATATCTTCCATATATAAAGAATCCCTTTTCTTGTATGATCATTAAAATCTTTTTCCATAATAAATGTTTTCATGGAAAATAATAACATAATGACAATAAATTGAATATTGTAGATTTATTTTGGATTCGGGAATCTAAATCCCCTAGTCCACTCCAACAATAATATAAACCAAGAGTATTTCTATTTTTATGATATTATCCCTTTAATAGGAAGGATACTAGCTGAGTACAAGTATTTTAAACATAATAAAAATGTATTAGATATTTCATATAGGATCTCCCATATACAATACCTATCCAATGTCTCAAATACACTTTTAAATCAAGGGAAAACTAATGTAATGAAGATACCTTGAATGGCATGATTTATTCAGAAAATTGCAATATGAAATTGACATAATATAGGTATTCCCCTTGAGAATATGATATTATTTGTTTATAACTCTGGATGAACTTTTATAAAAGTGATTGGAACTAGTATGAAAAACATTTCCATTTTCATTTGATCTCATATATATACAATAAATCTTGGAATTATCATTCTAATTGTTCAATAAACTTATATTTATCATTTTTATCCTCGATTTCCTTCTAGAAAATAACTATTCTATTAGGTCTCATTATGATCATGATCAATAGAACATAATAATGGAGTAATAATCCATACATTTTCAACATGATAAGACATTATATTATGGTAATGCATCCATTATATCCAAATATTGATATTATATCAGTAGCATATATGTCAGACATCATATCTTTCATATAGTTGTTCCATTCATTGAAAGGCTTGTATATATAAATAGTTTTGTAAAATGGGTATTCTATTTTTTGAAGTAATCTAAATAATGAAATGACCTATTGAGATATTATACAGTTTTCATTACAACCACCATAACAACAATATCAGTTTGCGATATTAAAATTTATGTATAGTTCATTGAAATATATCATCCTAAGACACATTTAATTATAAATAATCTCTTTTTATATTCTTCATAAGATAAAAATAATTTAATACTGTATATTAACAATTTTTATCCTATTATTAAAACATGTAAATTTGATGCGATGATTATATTAGTTATCATCTATAAATATTTTAAGATAATCTATTATGAACATCATTTTCGTAAGTTTATATTTTTTTGTTCTGAGTAGAGCATCAAACTTGAGTCTTCAGCATCTATGCCATAATCTTGTTACGATAATATATTATGTTTATAGGAAAACATCAAAATAAATCTGATTGTATGTATATAGAAATTGGTTTTTGATTCTCCTAAGATAAAACACTTTTTTTACGTAAAATATATTCCACATCATAAGTTAAACACAAGAAAAACCATTGTAAGACAAATTCTTTTTATTAATGCAATTGGAAACACATAAGATAAAATTTAAGAATAATTTAGGAATTATAAAAATTACAAAAAATACTAAATATATATATATATTTTTAAAATAATATATCAAAAAATCACTACTTTTTTTATAATCCAAAAAATATTAAAGAAGAAAATAGATATTTCAAAAAAAATCTCTTAAGATAAAATTATAAAATTATAAACTCTTCATTTTCTTCTGCAACATTGAATGAATTCTTAAAAATAATTTTATTCTAACTAAATTTATATATATTTTCTCCACCTTTTAAAAAAATTAATATTAACATTGATAGTTTTATAAATTACCAACTTAAAATTTTAGATTTTTGTGTATCTTTCTATTTCACCAACATCCTGTGATATTAAAAAAATATTGGAGTATGGATTACAATTAATATTTCACAGGAACAATGGAAAATAGTTAATGATAATAATTCTTAATTGAATATGAAATTAAGTATTTTCATAATTAATTGGATCATTAAACCTATATGTAAAACCATATATGAATAGTAAAAATATAATAAAATATATCGATCATAGGGATAAATTGTTATTATTTTATAGTAAAACAATAAAGACAAATCACAAGAAAATATTAGTAGATAACTATTAAACATATATAATCATATCATTAATAGAAATTGTAGAAAGTATATTTATAACATTTAATCATCAAATTAAAAAAATAAAATGTTTTAAAAATTATACAAAATTTGGAATAATAAAATTTTATTAAGTATTCCACAAATGAGGATAATTAAAATGTTATTTAATGGTTGTTTTTCACAAGATAAATAATGATATAAACTAAATAGATCATGGGAATCAACTGGATAACATGAAATGATTCTTTATAGGTCATTTCATGAATAATAATGTTTGACCAGATGGTAAATACGATTTAGGTAGAGTGGTGTCATCTCAATCTCAAACAACATCAACAAGCAACGATAGAGATTCTCTAATAAAAGATCGATCAACTAGAGTGATCCTTACTACTGAGGACTGAATGTTGAGAGAATATAATTGATCTCTTAATAAATCAAATCTATTTACTGGTACATAATATAGTGTAGAGGATTTTTCTTGTGAAAGTATTGAAACTTGCAGTCCAAACAATATATTCACTTTTATATACTCATTTAATCATAAAAATTAACTTAATATCTATGAATCATATAGGTTTTGATAAACTATAGTTGTTTATAGAAGACTTTTAAAACACATATGAAATAATTAATAACAAAAGGAATCATCCCTTTTCACCATTTCATATATTTAGTAGAATAGGATGGACATAAAACCATTCCAAAATATCAAAGAAAAAACTCCTACGAAAATTTTTTACATCTCATTTTCATCAAATTATTTCAATATTCTATTTCAACTCATGAAAATTATTGTATAATAGGTTCAATGTATTACTAATTAAAATTATTTTCTTACCCACTATAGAGGATTGTGGTTCTTATCACTCCACAAAAATATATTCTTCTTCTCCATCCACCATAGTTGATTCATTCCTAAAACTTCAAAAAACTATCTAATACATGTCATAATCCTTTTTCTATATAACATATAATTTCTCTTCCATAGAAGTGGTCATCTTTGGTAAGATATAAAGATGAATCTTACATCCTTAATCACTTCATATTTCATACTCTGATCATCCATAACTTGTTCTTTCAACAAAATTGATATCTCATTTATAGTTTGATCAATGAAAGAATGATATTCTTATTGAACAATTTGGATTATCCATCAATCACCACGATGTTCCATTGAAGGTATTGATGGTTTTCCTTGGAATTTGGAATGCACTGCATTGACATAATATAAGAGGTTTTGTGTCAAATTCACATTTCTATAATTGTAAATATTATATAATATAACATTCATCTATTATTTTTTCATGGGATTGAGATAATTATTTCTCCAAAACTGATCAATCCAACAAATTCAATTCATTCAATTAATCTTTATAAATGGAATTTTCAAAAAGAATTATAATATCATTTCTATATTTAATCAACTAGGTCCAAAATACCTTTTTCCCACTCCATATTGTAAAAAATATATTTATATTTTTAAACAACAATTTTTTAGACATTTGGGAGGTTAGAATTTATACCCGCTTCATGAAAATGAGAATTTCTATCATGATGGACCTGCATAATCTCACCTCCAACTGGCAGAATTTATTCAACATGGGATATTTCTTAAAAATTATGTGATTATTATGATTCTAATATAGTTATCTTTCTTGTAGATAACATTTCCAATTATTTAAAATGAAATTCAAAAACAAGACGAGAAGTTATGGGTCATATTGAAATGGTCCCGTCATGACCAATAGAAATCATATGGGTTATATAAGAGGCTATCTATTCTATATTTACTTGATCTAGTTTGGAAACCTCAGTAGTAGGTGAACACTATTGATGAATCATTTATTATCATGGTTGAACATATACATTGACTCTTGTTTTCATATCAGGAAGAGTAAAATCATCATCCATGATTTCCTTGATTTCAATACATTGGTTTTGTATTTCAACTAAGATATGTATTTCTCCTAGGTGGGATAAGTCTCACTAATTCTATCAGGATTTCAATTCAGGTTCTATGTTTTTGGGCATATAAATATTCATCAAGAAATTCATACAAATGAAAAATTTTCATTGAACACATTACCTTAACATTTTCAACTAATGACAAAGTGATATATTATTATCTTTTATGAAAATTCAATTATTGAAAAAATTGAGGGTTGATATCCATCTAAAAAGATAAAATTTCATTGAATTTTTCTGAACATGGAACATGTATCAAAATATATAATGTTCCATATTAACTAGGGTTTCAATTATAAAAAATTAATGAAAAGTAATTTCATTATTAAGGAATTCTCAAACTCATATTTCTTTTATGTTATTCAAGATTATATAAACATTTCAAGCACATTTATTTTCATTTCTAAATCCATACCTAATTTCTTGTCAATATATTCTTCTCCAAAGAGTGACATGATCATCATTGGTGAAGTGATTGCATCCACCGCAACATTGGAGGATCTGAATGATGAGTACCCTTCATGGGGAATTTTAAAGGATTACCCTAACTGAATAGAGGTTATTTGGAGATAATTCTTTATTACTATTGATGTAACTATTTCTTAATCAACCCCAATAAGAAAAATATTGATTTATAAAACTCATGAATATCCTTATTGAATACAAACATTATTTTTTTCATCGAAGACATATCTCCATCTGTGATGGTTAATGACCTAATTTAGTAAAATATTTTTTCTATCAAACTATTAAATATCAATTCATTTATGAATAAAACCATTTCATGTCATCCTAAAACAAATTATTTTACTTACAGAGGAACCATCAACCCTTTTTTTATTATCCATTGACGAAATGATGATAAGGATGCATGGTTAGGGAACCAAAGGTTTCTTTAGTAGAGAGAAAGGGGGTTTAATTGATTGTGAAACAGATTTTAGGAAGGGTTGATAAGCCTTTAATTTCATTAATGGAAATATAGGGATATTTTATTAATGTAAAGAGTCATTAAAAATAAAACTAGGAGACATGGAGTATTTTTAATGAATAATAATTAAAATAGATAAAAAATTATTTAAATAAAACATTGTAAACAATGCATGTACCTCGAGTACAAAATTATGATTTTTTTTAAAATATTAATAAGAAAATTTAAATAATAATTATTATGACTTAATGATATATTATTATTTAGTAGGAAATTTTTTTTATTTTTATTGAAATTTAATTTCTATTCAGGAAAATTATATAGTTATATCATTATTTTATTCACAATATTTTAAGATATTATTTCTTAAATAATTGTTTTTTATTCATTAATATTTTATATGATTTTTAAAATGTTAATTTCACTTAGTTCTCACATTTAATTTTTATTTAAATAAAATTAAATCCAAAATCTAACAATTTATGTTTCATCCACAACACATCTATATAACAACTTATTATTTCCATATATTTAGCTTGGCAGTTGATAATGTAACATATTATTATTTCTTAATCATCCAAGATACTCGAGATTTTATGTTAATTTTAATTCTTCATAAGGTTATCATCCTATTTACATTACATAATAAAAATAAGTATTTGAATTAGATGTTAGGTTAATTTCATATGATTTTCATTTAATAAGTGATAGAGACACGGTTCCGTTTAAATATCATAAAATGTTTTGTAGCATTTAAATGTGATTCTTTTATGTAAGGTTTAAATCTTTTATAATGACATTCAAAAACAATAATATGCGGACTACATACTGACATAAATATAAAAATTACAATGATTCCTCCATACAAATTATTTTCACCCTGTTTTTCTATTTCATCTGAATCTTGTGAAATATTAGAGCTCATAGGTGTTGATTAAGTATTACTCTTTGTATGTATAAATTTCATAAGTAAATAAATTATATATGTTATTTGGTTTAAAATATTAATAAAATAAATTTTATAAATTTTAAATCTTATAAAATAGTTTAACTCACCTATCATAGATATTGAAAATTATTTTAGATCATGCTATGAAAAATCATATCATAATTTTAGAATTTATATTCTGAAAATTACATCATAAACATAAATTTGTACTAAAAAACTATTTAAATAAGAGGTTTCTTGAATAATGTGGGGTTATACATTGCTAATGTAGAACTATTTGACAAAATAACTGGGAGTAATCTTTCAATACAATCCCAAGAAGATTATTTAAGTCTATACATAGTTTGTGAATGTCTAAAGAAATAATTTATAAATCAAGGTTCTTCAATACCATTTGGTTTTTCTACATAAATATGAATCATTAAAAATAAATTTGAAAATAATATTGAACATACATCTGATATTATTTAAAATTATTACTTGAAGAATATTATTTATATATACTAATAACTTCTAGAAAATATAATGGAGAAAAAGATTATTCATAATCTATCCCGCCATCCTTATAATATGGGTTGGAAACAAATATTAGTTTATTTCTTGTTATTACATCATGATCAAATTATCATTTCCAAAAAATAATATTTTTCCAAAAATAGGAAAATTAAAAGGTAATTCAACAAAATTCCAAACATTATTTATCTTAAATTCATTATACTCTTATTTCATGGTTATAAACCAACTATCATTAATAAATCATCCTATGTAGATTTTGGTTATGGTTGGGATAAAAAGGAATATAATGATACTAACATACATATGATTCTTATAGTCATTAATCCTTCATCTATATTTCCCAATATTATTTCTAGAGGATGGTATTTATGTTTTCTAGGTATTATATGCAACACACTTTCAGGTTCCGTAGTATCTACCCTTACTATATTTTTTAAATATAATAATGTTACAAAGAGTGATACTTGTTGTTATTAAATATAGGTCTAGGTATCATGTCCTTGAGTCAGTCTCTTTGATCATTAGTTTGAATCTTGTTGTGTTCAAAGGGACTAAATTCATCTAACTTCACATGAGTTAATTTTTTAACAATCCCTACCCTTTTGTTGAAAACCCTATTTTATTTTTAAAAAGTAGACTGATCACGAAAGATAACATAACTATCCTTTGGATCAACAATTCCAATATTATCCTTTCTATGTAATATATTCACCATGAAGTCAAAATATTTAATGTATCATTGCATTTTCTGATTATTTCATGAATCGTAGAGTGTTTTCAATAGTTTAAGAATATTTTAAACAATGTTAACGAAATTAATGATGTGTTAACTAGATAATCCTCGATATGAGTTCCCATGTTATAGACACATGATATAGTCATTGATATTTATTTCAATCACATATCCATAATTTAAAAAAATCTATATAATTGAGGTTTCTTGGCTGTCGAGAAAATATGTTTAGTTCTTTTCTTTCAGAAATATGAATTAATTTCAAGATTATAGAATTCACCTCCTTAATCACTTATTAATGGAATGATTTTGACATACTTTATATTTTATGAAACCATTCAGAAATTAAAAACAATATATCTTTCTTTACTACATAATTTTAAAATGAAACTCTTACAAATATAAAAAAAATCAACCAACACAAAAAAATTATTTTCATGAATGACATACAGTTCTAGTAGTCCTGAATATATCTATATATAGATTCTCTAGATGTATATATTTATAATCATATTTAATGGGTTTAAAATATTACTTTTTTTAAATTCCCATTTTACATGCATCACATAGATTATTTTTTTCTAATTTTAGGTTACCATGTAAGAAATCTAATTTTTTCTTTAATTTTTTTTAAATAATGGAAATTATAATGTTCAAGATTATTTTTTCAAATAAATGATTCAACAATGTAATCATTCAATCAATTAATATTTTCTATATACATAGAATTAAGATATATAGTGTATACATTATCTATTCTAGGTGATTGCAACATGAGAAACCTACCATGAAAACTAAACATGCATTATTGGAAAAATCAAAAGAATACCCATTATCAATATGTTTAGAGATACTTATCACGTATTTCATGAATCCCTTATTAAAAATTTATTTATCGATGAGAATCAAATTTGGATTACCAAATGATCTAATAGTAAAGGTTATTTCTTTTGACTTATCAATAAATGTGACATAGCCTTCATCAATGTTTTATAATCTATCAAAATATGAGAGATAAAAAATAATATTTCATCACAACTACTATCATTAAAATATTTACCATTTCATTTCACATGGTTTTTTCATTACAATGATAAATAAAAAATATACTTTTTTTACCCAAAAACATTTGGATACAATAATGTTAGCGATAAGAGATATAGGTATCCAAATGTTTATTTTTTCTCAAGAAAAACATTTCAACATATTTTGAAAACTATTATTTAATAATGGATTTTTTATTCCACAAAAATTATAATTATTTAAATTATAGATATTAGAGTAATGAATTAATTAATCAAACTGAAAACAACTATATTTATAAAGACTTTTGTTTTTACAACTAAGAGTTAAATAGTTTTGGCAGAATTTTAGATTTTCACCATGGTTTCATATTCAAAACATTTTCTTATTCTATTAATTTTGAACATGAATTTTAATAGGATAATAATCAGACTTTATTAATGTCTTTTTCATCTTTCGTAATGTTTTGAACATCCTTCCATAGGTTCTCTATTTATTTATCATGTTTTTCATTCGAGTATAAGATCTTATCATTTTATTTTTTTCACTCTAAAAATTATTTATATAAATCCTCCTTTTAATTATCAATATTATTTTAAGAATTTATGTGGGCCTTATTTATATTTTCAATCATTCATAATTAGTTTACAATATTTTATAATATTTATTTATTCTTCCTATGAATAATTTTATTTTTTTGATTCCACATCTTGATTAGAAGAATAGAATGAATGTACCTAATTTAAGTGTTCTATAAATATAATTTTTGACTTTTGATTAATAGCTTATATTTTTTATTCTGATGATGTGTAATTTCTAGAACATTTAGAATCACTATAAGTGGCATTAATAGATTTATTATCCTTATTATATCAATATTTCTAAGTTATTTCTTTTCTCTCTTCTTGTTATACTTAATTTTTTGACACGCAATTGTTTGATTGGACTTTTTATTTGGATGTTTGAGTTATTTATACACTTTTTTTCTTCAAATAATCCATAGATGTTGAATCCACCAAGGAATAATTTTACTTTTTGATCATTCATGGTTCTCTCGTATCAGCATAAAATTTATCTACAAATATCAGGAGTGTTATAGTGAGATATTTTATCTTTCAATTTTTAAAATTATTAAATTTTTTAATGGTTGTGAGATGTCACTCTACATTTTTTGTTATACTCTTAATAATATTAATTCATGTTTAGGTTTAGTGAATGTTTCTCCTAGAGAAACAAAAAATTTTAAGTTTATTACGGATCTTCCATTCAATTGAATAATATGTTCCCCTTCAACCATCTTGAAATTATTAAACATAATGTTGGTTATATCATATCTAAGATCCTTCACAATTTTGGTACCAATATATGAATCTACTATTGTGGTCTACATTTCATGTGTTGTATGACATTGAGAAACACTGTTGAACTCATGTGGTCCTAGAAAAAATATTTTAGTATTCATAACGTTAGTGTTTAGATCAATTTTATTTGTGGTTGTAGCATCCCAGGATTTAGGTTCTATCTGTGGAATTTAATAGTTATTAAATAATTTGTGATAAACATTCATTACAACATTATTATTGATGACCTCACCTGTTTTGATAATCCCAATTATGCTTTCACATGCTTTGATGATCCCAATTAATGTTTATCTATATTTAAATTCGCTCAATCTAGGATATTCTATTATCAAGATGATAATAATATTAAAATAATCCTTGAGATATGTTAATAACTGTTTATCCATGTTTGTATAAGTTTTGAAGTAATTCTATCCAAACCGGATATGTTTTTCATAAAACAGATAATTGTTAGTCACTGATCTGCGTATAGATATTGGTACAGATCTACCGATAGACTTAGTCTACTGATAGACAGAGTCACTGTTAAGATAAGGTCACCGATACACATAGCTACCGATATGTACGAGAACCAGTAAGCATAGAACAAGATACTGATACAGAGTTATCAGTAGGACAAGTTTTCTGATAGTACAGAATGATGCTACTGATGTGCATAAGTCTACTGATACACATAATCACTAGAACAAAGAAAGATACTGATACAGTCACCAATACATAGAGCTATCGATAGACCAAGAGTGACCGATACAGATAGTTACCAATAGAATTGAGCTACTGATAGAACAAGTCTACCGAGCTACTGATAGAACAAGTCTACCGATCTATCGATAGAAAAATTCTACAGAGATACCGATAGAGTAATTCTATCGATAGAAAGAGTTACTGATACCAAGAGATACCGATTCAAAGAGCTACCGATACATGTTCAAAGAGTTACTGATGGAAGGTCACTACTCCACAAAATCCACCGAACATGTCTACAACAGGAGGCTACTAATGATTGACCAACCAGTCAAACTCTATACTCTCAATACTATTTATTTATTAAGCTAATAGTTACATTTGATGTTTTTAATGTAGTTAATGTTATTTAATGAGTTATGTTTCCATGTCAGGGAACCTTACCTAGTACCCATGCAAAAGGTAATCATTCCCATTTGTCAGAGCTGAAAGATATAAAAGGGAAGATAAAGACCTAGCTGAATGGTGAGAGCGAACACAAAGTCTAAATGAGAAAAAGTTAACATAGAGGAAGAAAACACGGGGTGGGCATACAATAAGAATCAAGGAACTAAGAAGGCACACGAAGGGTGAAAAATAAAAAGGCTCAACATCATTCAAAGGTGGTGCATTCACGCAAGGCTACATCCATACTCAAAGAACACTGGACATACATGAAGCAATTCATTTCTAGAGAACACAAGCCACATCTTGGGTGAAGAACTATAACAAACACTTCATGCACTCAATACTGACAAGATGAACCTGGAACCAAGGAAGAAAACGACACTCTGTTTTTCAGAAAAAAAAACTAGAGGACTCAAAAGTTTTTCTGACCAACCAAACGAGTCCAGAGCTACACTACCAATCACTAATTCTCTTCTAAACTCATTATCACTTAATTTAGTGATTATTTCATTTACATTTTTAACAGTGTGTGTATCCTGTTTATTTTACACACACATTGTCTCTTGAGCTAAGCTGAAGGATTCTTAAATCCTTATCCAAACTCTATAACTCCCCTGTATCCCACTATGGATAGTGGTAGAGGTCAAGTAAGACCTGGATAGCTGTGAGCTGTTGTTTTTTTCCCACGTAGAACTATGGTAGAGTTCTTTGTACCTGGACAGTGTGTTCACTGTTGTTTACCCCGATCCAGGGTGTGGATCAATTTATATAAATTATTTGAGAAGACTAGGTCTCAGCTTGAGACTGAACCTCTTGGTTACATTTGTTGTGCATTTTAGTTTAATTCATAAGTATACTATATATTTATTATTCCGCTACTAACTACTTTAAAATATAATTTGTTTTAAATTTAATTTGATAGTTAAATTAGCAAGTGTTTATACTCATTGTAAACCAGTAAGTTAGTTTCAAAAGTAAATTTATTCTTCACATTAAATTAACTGAGACCTAATCAATCTTTAAGAAACTAATTGAACATTTACACTCTGTATAGATTCACTATAGTTTTACTTTTTTTAAAAGGGGGATTTCAAGAGAAATATTTTTAACAGAATTTTTAATTGGAACTCAATTCACCCCCCTCTTGAGTATCCACTCCAACAAACATTTGGTATCAAAGGTTTATTTTTTCTAAAATATTTTTGAAACACTCTATTTTCCAAATGTGATTTTAGTTTCATCTTTAAATATCTTAAATTTTTGTTAGCTCTAAATTTTATCTCTTTAAATTTACTTTATAAATTATAGCTAAGGATAATAGACTAGAGGGTGCTGCTACTAACCGACCACCTTTATTTAATGGTACAAACTATGCCCAGTGGAAACTTAAAATGAAAATTCATTTATAAAGTATGTGTTTTGATATCTGTACTGCTATAGAGTCACAATAAAAAATTATAGAAACTGAAATAACAACTTGGGATGAACCTACAAAAACTTCTTACAATAATAATTGTAAAGCTATGAATGCTTCGTATTGTGCATTAAGAGATGAGAAATTCAATAGAATATCTTCTTGTAAAACAACTTAAGAAATATGGGACACCTTGGATGTTTCTCATGAAGGAACAACCAATGTTAAAGAAATGAGATTAAATACTTATACTGTTAAATATGATAATTTTAAAATGAAAACTGATGAACCTATTTCTGACATGTATCTCAGGTTCAATGAGATTGTCATCACTATGAGATCTCTTGGAAAGGCTGTTCCAGTAAAGGAACAAATTATGAGGATATTAAGATGTCTACCAGAAAGATGGAGAGGCACATCTGTTTCCATTAGAGAATCACGAGACATCAGCCCACTCCCTCTTAAGGAATTAATATGTAATATTATGATGTATGAGAAAGAACTTAAAGTAAATAAAGAAGAAGATGATGAACCCAAGAGAAAATATGTGGCATTCAAGTCTACTGCTTCAAAAAGAAAGGAAAAAGACAAAGTTCAAATACCTACTAAAAGTTCAACAAGTAAAGATTCGTACTCTTAAAGTGATACTGAGATGGCTCAAATAGCCAGGAGATTCAAGAAGTTCTATAAAAAGAATAATTTTTTCAGAAAATCAAACTACAAAGGAAAGTATGACAACAAGGGACATTGGAAAAAGGATTGGAAGAAATCTGATAAGGAGGATGATATAGTATTCTATGAATGCAAGAGGAAAGGACACATCGAGGCTGACTATCCAAAATTAAAATTCAAAAAGAGAAATGATTATAAGGACAAGAAGTACAAGAAATCCATGAAAGCTACCTGGAGTGCTTCAGAAGATAGCACAAGTGAATATGAAGTTTCTGATTCTAAAAAGAATCATGTCAATATGTGTTTCATGAATAACACATCTGAGGTAACCTTAGATACTCCTGTTTTAAATTCCTATTATTCCGGAGATGATGTAGAATCTGATTCTGATTCTAAAGATATGTCTAAGGCTAAATTGTTTGAATATTGTAACATGATGGAAGAAACATGTAATTAACTTAAGGACAAATATAAGTCATTAAAGAAACAACATGTTCTCACTACCAATGTTAAATCTTCGTTTGATATTGAAAAGGAAAAGAATGCTCAACAGTTAAAGGAAAATATAGAACTGAAAATGTCTAATGAGAAACTTAGAAAGGACTTAAAAAAATTCACAAATGGAAAAGACACTCTAACTCAAATTCTATGAAAGAAAGTGGCACAAAAGTATGCTACTAGAATAGGTTATCAACTTGGGAAAATATAGTTTACTAAAACTAAATTTATTCCTATGTCTGGACAAAATTCTGCTTGTTCCAGTTCTGGAAATTTGTTTACTTCAACAAGATATTCATATGGTTATAGATAAAATAAATTTTCACTTTCAAAATCTATTGATTCTGTAAATTATATGAGACCCATAAGAAAAATTTGGGAACCTAAATCTTTTATTGCTAACCTTTTTGGACCCAAGAATATCTGGGTACCAAAATCATTTCCCATCTAAATCTGTTTTGTAAGAAGCATGCTTAAAGTGTTCTCACAATAATGTATGGTACATGGACAGTGGATGTTCGAGACACATGTATGGAGATTATTCATGCTTTAAAATCTTAATAAAGGTTGATGGAGGCCATGTCACCTTTGATGATAATTCTAAAGGAAAAATCATCAGCCTAGGCCAGATTGGTAACACTGATTAAATTTTAATTTCTAAGGTTTTATTTGTTGATGGACATAAGTATAACCTGTTAATTATTTCACAATTATGTGATGATGGTTTTAATTTGAAATTTAAAAATGATTCCTGTAATGTTTTTAACTCTAAAAATGCTTTAGTATTCGCTACCTTGAGAAATGAAAATGTTTATGTTGTTGATCTAAATTCTTTAGCTAAGAAAAATGTTACTTGTTTAAATGATTTTCATAAAGAGTCTTGTCTTTGGAACAGAAGATTAGGACACTGCAATATCTTTTCACTTAGAAAGATGACTAGGATGAACTTGGTTGGAGACCTACCTAAACTTGAATTCCCAACTGACAATGTTTGTAATCCCTATCAAAAGGGAAAGCAACAAAAAGTTTCTTTTAAATAAAAGAAAGATGTTTCAACTTCTCAACCTATCGAGTTGGTTCACATGGACTTGTTTAGACCTTCAAGAGTTTCTAGTTTAAATTGGAAGCACTATGTCTATGTCCTAGTAGATGACTTTTCTAGATATACTTGGGTATCATTCTTCGCTCCAAAAAGTGAAGCTTGTTCTTACTTTGTTAAATACTCCATGTCTATAGAAAAACTTAGTGGACATAAGATTAAAACCCTTAGGAGTGATCATGGCCGTGAGTTTGAAAGTCAAGAGATTAAATCTTATTGCTCACACAATGGCCATAGTCACAACTTTTCTGCTCCTAGGACACCTCAGCAGAATGGTTTAGTAGAAAGAGGGAATAGAACCCTTCAAAAATAGCAAGAACCATGCTTAATGAGTATGACCTGCCTGTTTACTTTTGGGATGAAGCTATGAATACAACTTATTACATTATTAATAGAGCCTTAATTAGACATGTTCTCTAGAATACCCCTTATGAATTATATAATAATAGAAAACCTAAAGTTAGTTACTTCAGAGTCTTTGGATGTAAAGTTTTTATTATTAATACAAAGGATAATCTTGACAAGTTTTCTTCTAAGTGTGATGAAGGAATTTTTCTTGGTTATTATTTAACTAGAAAAGCCGACAGAGTCTTTAACAAAAGAACCAAATGTGTGGAAGTATATGTTCACATCAATTTAAATGAAACTGATCCACATGAGCCTAAAATCTCTCTTGAAAATCTTGAAGAAGATTTGACTGTTCTGAACCTTAATGATAAATCTAAAGAACCTACTGTAAAAACATCCAGTTTTGGACATATTCCAGAATATGCTTCTATCGAACCCGAACATAGAGATGAACCTGAAATTTCTAGTCCCACCTCTTCTAGATCAACTAGGATTCTAAAGAATCATCCTTTGGATGCTATTGTTAGTAATCTTGATAGAGGGACACATACTAGAGCTTCTCTAAGAAATCAGGTTGAACATAAATATTTTCTTTCACAGATAGAACCTAAAATGTCAATGATTCTATCAATGATGAATTTTGGGAAATGGCTATGCAAGAAGAATTAAATCAATTTGAAAGAAACAAAGTCTGGGAATTAGTTGACAGACCTAAGGACACCTTAACAATAGGCACTAAATGGGTTTTTAGAAACAAAGTTGATGAATCTGGAAATATAGTTAGAAACAAAGATAGGCTAGTTCCACAAGGATATAGTCAAGATGAAGGTATAGAATATGAGGAAACATTTTCCCCTGTAGCCAGATTATAAGCCATTAGGATCTTACTTGCCTATGTTGCTCATCTAAATTTCAAGTTATATCAAATGGATGTCAAAAGTTCTTTTTCTAAATGGTTTTATAATTGAAGATGTATTTGTTGAACAACCACCTGGATTTACTAATCCTCATTTTCCAAGTCGATTTGTTAAACTCTCTAATGCTTTATATGGTTTAAAACAAGCTCCAATAGCTTGGTATGATAGAATTAGTAATTTTATTATTTCAAAAAGTTTTACTAAAGGGATTGATGATCCAACTCATTTTATAAAAATAATTTCTAAATATGGTTTGATAGTACAAATATATGATGATGATATTATTTTTGGATCTTCTAAACATTCTTTATGTACTAATTTTTCAAAGAGTATGCAAAATGAATTAGAAATTAGTTTAATGGGAGAACTCAAATATTTTCTTGGATTTCAAGTTTTCCAAAATGAAAATTGTATTATTTTTAATCAAAGTAAATATATAAAGGATCTTTTAAAACGTTTTGGTTTGTATTGTATTAAAGAAAGTGATACTCCTATGAGTACAGTCTGTAAATTGGATGCAGATGAAACTGGGAAACCAGTGGATCAAACAAATTACAGAATTATGATTGGAAGCTTACTTTACCTTACTTCTAGTTGACCAGATATTATGTTTAGTGTGTGTATATGTGAAATATTTCAAGATAATCTAAAAGAATCTCATTTACTTTCTGGTAAACTAATTTTTAAGTACCATAAACACATTGTAAACATAGGTTTGTTTTACCCAAAAGGAAAATCCTTTGAGTTAATGAGTTATTCAGATGTTGACTTTGCTAGTTTCAAGTTGGATAGGAAGATCACATCTAGAACATGTCATTTATTGGGAAAATCCTTAGTATCATGGTGTAGTAAGAAGCAGAATTATGTAGCTTTGTCCACTACCGATGTACAGAATATAGCTGTTGGTAGTTGCTGTGCACAAATTATGTGGATGAAACACACTCTCTTGGAATATGGATATGATTTTAAGCATGTCTCTATCAATTTTGACAACACTAGTGCAATAAACATTTCCAAGAATCATGTATCTCACTCTAGGACCAAATACATTGATGTAAGGCACCATTTCTTGAGAGATCATTAGCAAAAGGGAGATATCACTCTTGAATTTAAAGGTATTGAATATCAATTAGCTGAAAATTTCACCAAACCTTTGAGTTCAGATAGGTTAAGTTACATTAGACATGATTTAGGAATGATTAACCTCGATCGGTAGCTACCTCACTGATGTGAAACCTCACCGCTGTAAACTCACCGATGTAACCTCACCGATGTGAACCTCACCGATGTGAAACCTCACCGACGTGAACCTCACCGATGTGAAACCTCACCGATATAACCTCACCGATGTAAACCTCGCCGATGTGAAACCTCACCAATGTAACCACACCGATGTAACCTCGCCGATGTGAACCTCACCGATGTGAACCTCACCGATGTGAACCTCACCGATAAACTCTACTGATGAGTGCTCTGTCTTTAAACTTCTGTCTGCCGCCAGAATCTGAATTGTTTTTTATTTATTTCATTTTGTTTATTTATTTTATGATTCCTAAATGATAAAAACTAATCCCTAGTTATTTATCAATCCACCGAGCCTCAAACCCTTACCATCAAACCTTAGCTCCTAAATCTCTCAAGAACCCTAAATCCCTCGAACCAGTGATGGAAAAAACCAAACTTCCTACCATTAGAGATGAAACTGATGATCTGAAAGCAAAGAAGAAGAAGTCCAAGCCAGAAGCAAGTGGTAGTGTTGGTAGAACTAGGTCGGGTAAGAGACCAGTGATTCCTCATTTGCAGAATAGAGTTATTTTAATTGAAAAAGAGTTGTGCGTAGAATGGTTGCTGCCTACCAAGTTGTTAGTGCTTGAAGTACTGGAAGATCAAAAGTGGGTAGATTTCATTTCGAATAAAAATGGCCCCTACTATCCGAATCTAGTGAAACAATTTTATGAGTTTGTAAGCTTTGACAAATCTGAAAATTAGAACCAAGTGACTTCTTATGTGAATGGAAAGGAGATATCTTTCTCATCCGTTGAATGGGATGAATTCTTGAATATTCTACATGAAGGTGTATCTGGATATGTCTCGAAAGCTATGCACCATAAAGATATATATTCAATTATGAGACTTCCCTAGAGGAGCTCACCGGTGATGGAAATCAATGATAAGTAGTGGCTGCTGAAATGGATGGAGAGAACATATTTCTGTTCAAATTTGTTCATCATGTCTTAATACCAAGAAGAGGAGACATTGTGAATTTATGATATCAGGATATCTATCTCCTGCATCTCTTGAGACATTGTGTAAAAGTGAATCTTTGTAGATTGCTGATGATCCAAATGGAAGATATGACCAGGACAAAATCTAAGACTAATGCCCTATTCTTTTCCAATTTGATCTCTATGATGATCAAAGTGAAAGGGATAGTTGAGGCTCAAGATGAGACAGTGGTAGTAAGGAACAACTTCTGTATCACAAGCATAGTGTGAAAATACATGAAGATAAATTGGAACTCATTGAGAGGAGAGTGATTTAATGATGACCGGAAGATATTTGATAAATTTAATCATGTGGATCATCCTTCAAGACCTAAGGATGCAAGGGATCTACATCTAGGACATGATGAAGAAGAACCTGAATACAGTGATGAGACTGAAGAAAAAGAAACTTCTATGGATGATGTAAGAGATCCGGACTTACCTCCAAGTCCTGCTGCTGAAATTGTATCTTCTAGAAAGGAAGCCTTAGTAGAATAAGAGAAACCTGCTAATGAGGAAGACCAGCCTGCCCCTGAGCATAAATAAGAAAAGGATAATGAATTTGAAGCCTCTGATTCTGAATGTTGAATTCTGAGTCCATTAATTGGAAACTCATTTGTTCCTACTGAGGATGTAATAGGAGAAAGGGAAGAATCTTTACCTAATCCAGAGGACCCTCCTACTGTTGCAGAGATAGAATTGATAATAGAAGATTATCCTCAGGAAGAAAGACCCATTGAGAATTCTCTTACTGTAAAAGAGAATGCACCCATTTAGGGGGAGCATCAAACCATGTTTGGAAGTGTGTCAGTGGCTGTTAATATTGAGGACTCGGCAGAAGACCCAGGTTTTGTTGTTTGTGGATTAGACTATCCTGATTCTGATAATGAGGCATCTCTTAATAGACCAATGATTATTTATGATGTTGAGACTGAGTTATTACCTAAAGATGTGGTCATAATGCATGACCTGGATATTTTGAAGAAAAATCTTAAGGACAGTTTTGTGGAAGAAACAAAGAAGATGGAAGCTTCACTGGTGTCATCAATACAATCGATTATGACTGACTCAGTGGCTAGCATAGAAACTGAAAGAGAACTTGTTGTGATTGCTCCAGCTGATATGATCACCAGAGCTGATCATGAATCCTTAAAGGATGAGCTAAAAGAGTCTTTTACTTCTTCTATTGCTAAGTTGAAGAATTTCTTTGTTGAATAGATGAGTAATTTGGAAAAATCTTTTCAACTCTCTCATGGTTTTAATTTTTTAACCTTTATTGAAGAAATAGTGGAAGAAGTTACAGACTACCATACTCAAGTTTCTAGACTTGAAGCAGATTTGAAGCTTTAAAGAAATTGTTTATCTCTTTGGAATCTTACATGAGCTCAAAATCCCAAGCAGACAAGGTTTTAGCCTATGTCAAAAGTGTTGTGAGCCAGATGGTTTCAGTGTTTGAAGGTTTTAAAACCTCCATGAAAGATCATTTTAAAACCCAGGATTCCCAAGTTCAAAATCTTATTAATGGGTAGACAAAAAACTTCAAAGAAAAAATAACCTTCTCTATTGGTTCTGTTGCATCTAAACCCTCTGTGGATTTGAATCATATTCGAGCTGTGATGAAGGAGGAGCCTGGTTCAGCATCAACCAGTGGCTCTGTGGACTCATCCGATCTAAGAAAAGTTGTGCTTTATACTAGAGATTTAGATAGAGATATAATGAATATAGTCCAAGATTATATTAGAGAAGCTTCTGCCTCTCAAAAAGAAGTGAAAGATAAGGTGGAATCCTATTTCCAAAATATTTACACCAAGAATCAACTCAAAAATCACTTAAAACTTCTGTTGGAAAACCTAAAGTTACCTCTTGTCAATCGAGCCTTCAGATAGAAAGTCAGCAAACAAAGGGAATTGACTCTATCCATGGACAAATTCACAGAAACAAAAAGATGATTTCATATCTGCTATGGAGAGAGGAGGAAGAATAATTATGGATTTTAGAAATCTTTTTCTTCCTTTCCTTCATGTCGATGATAGGCCAGTGATTGTACCTCCAGCCTTACCAGCCTCTGCCTCTACTGGTTCTCCAGTTCAGATGACTCCAGCCTAATCCATTCGAAGCCTCACACCTATGATCAATCAAAGAACTCCTAAGTATAGGCCAGACACAGTTTCTGTGGCTCAGCCTCCTATGACCATCTCTGGAAATTCTAAGCCTTCACCAGCATCCACATAGTCTGAATCCTCTTGTAAACCAAAGGGTGAATATCACATTGAGGATGTGGTTTGAACAAATGGCTAGGATGTTTTATAGGAATCCTTTGTATTTTGTTTTCTATCTATGTAACTTTTTGAAACATCTAATACAATTGGATTTCCTTTATTTCTCATTGTGATACTTTTTTAATTTCATGTTTCCCACTTTTTTATTATCACAAATGGGGAGAAATATTATCAAAGGGGGAGCAATATTATCTAAGGAAGCGCTGCCATGCATTTCCCTTTTGATATCATTGCATTTACTTCCACCTCTAATACATTATGTTCTATAACATACTGTTTTCTCTAAGATAATTGCATTTAATGATATATCCTCTGATACAACTACTCATTGTTTTAAAACTATAATATCATAAGTTGTGATTATCAAAAAGGTGGGGATTTTTGACCTCACATGTTTTGATAATCCCAATTATGATTTCACATGCTTTGATAATACCAATTAATGTTTATCTATATTTAAATTCACTCAATCTATGATATTATATTATCAAGATGATAATAATATTAAAATAATACTTGAGATATGTTAATCAATGTTTATCCATGTTTTTATAAGTTCTAAAGTAATTCTAACCAAATCGGATATGTTTTGCATAAAACAGATAAGTGTTAGTCACTGATCTGCGTATAACTACTGGTACAGAGCTACTGATAGACTTATTCTACCAATAGACAGAGTCACCGATAAGCTATGGTCACTGATATGCAGATCTACCGATATGTACAAGCACCGGTAACCATAGAACAAGCTACCGATACATAGTTATCAAAAGGAAAAGTTTTCCGATAGTAAAAAATGAAGCTACTGATGTGCATAAGCCTACCGATACACATAATCACTGGATCTAAGCAAGCTACCGATACGGTCACCAATAAATAGAGCTACTGATAGACCAAGAGAAACCGATACAGACTGTTACCGACAGAATTGAGCTACCGATAGAACAAGTCTACCGAGTTACCGATAGAACAAGTCTACCGAGCTACTGATAGAACAAGTCTATCGAGCTACCGATAGAGTAAGTCTACCGATAGAAGGAGTTACCGATACCATGAGCTACCGACGCAAAGAGATACCGATACAAGTTTAAAGAGCTACTGATGGAAGGTCACTACTCCACAAAATCCACCGAACACGTCTACAATAGGAGGCTACTAATGATTGACCAACCAGTCAAAGTCTATACTCTCAATACTATTTATTTATTAAGATAAGGGTTAAATTTGATGTTTTTAATGAAGTTAATGTTATTTATTGATTTCTGTTTCCATGTCCAGGAACCGTACCTAGTACCCATGAAAAAGGTAATCATTACCATTTGTCGGAGCTGAAAGCTATAAAAGGGAAGATAAAGACCTAGCTGAATGGTGAGAGCGAACAAAGAGACTGAATGAGAAGAAGTGAACATAGAATAAGAGAACATGAGGTGTACATTCAACCAGAATCAAGGAACTAAGAAGGCACATGTAGGGTGAAAAAGAAAAGGGCTCAACATCATTCAAACGTGGTGCATTCGCGCAAGGCTACATCCATACTCCAAGAACACATGTCATACATGAAGAAATTCTTTTATAGAGAACACAAGCTACATCTTGAGTGAAGAACTATAACAAACACTTCATGCAATCAAGACTGTCAAGATGAACCTAGAACCAATGAAGAAAACGACACTCTGCTTTTTAGAACAAAAACTAGAGGACTCAAAATCTTTTCTGACCAACCAAACAAGTCCAGAGTTGCACTTACAATCACTAAATCTCTTCTAAACTCATTCTCACTTACATTAGTGATTCTTTCGTTTACATTTTGAGCACTATGTGTATCCGGTTTATTTTACACACACAATATCTCCTTAGCTAAGCTGGAGGATTCTTAAATCCTCATTCAAACTCTATAACTTCCTCGTATCCCACTGTGGATAGTGGTAGAGGTCAAGTAAGACCTAGAAAGCTATGAGCTGTTGTTTGTTTTCCCACGTAGAACTGTGGTAGAGGTCTTTGTACCTAGACAGTGTGTTCACTGTTGTTTACCCCGATCCAGGGTATGGATCAATTTATATAAATTGTTTGAGAGGACTAAGTATCAGCTTGAGACTGAACCTCTTGGTTACATCTGCTGTGCATTTTAGTTTCAGTCATAAGTATACTATATATTTCTTATTCTGGTGCTAACTACTTTTAAATATAATTTGTTTTAATGTTACTTTGATAGTTAAATTAGCAAGTGTTTATACACATTTTAAACCAGTAAGTTAGTTTCAAAATTCAATTTAATCTTCAATTTAAATTAACAGAGACCTAATCAATCTTTGAGAAACTAATTGAACATTTACACTGTGTATAGATTCACTACAGTTTAACTTCATTTTTAAAAGGGGAATTTTAAGAGAAATATTTTTAACAGAAATTATAATTGGAACACAATTCACCCCCCTCTTGAGTATCCAATCCAAACAACAATTAAGATAGATGGTTATATATGATTTTCCTCATCAATAAGATTCACAATTAAAATACATATCTCTAACCATTGACACTCATTCCTTGTTATTAACAATATAATCCATTTGTAATGGATGTTTGAAATTAATAATTTCATAGTTGTTAACTCAATCATCTCTACCTCTACTAAAAATTTGTGTCTCATATAATGGCTAGATGAACAATAATGGGGGGGGGTAACATGGGATTTTAAAATAATCTTTACAAAAAACATACCATTTTATGTATAATCATTCAATTCAATTTCCTTAATAAAAATAAGAAACAAAATGAAAAATTAAAGGAATGATATTTAACATCGGGTATTTATAGTGGCCGAGGTAATTGAAATCCTCATTCCACTCAACCAACACAATACTCGATGAGTTAGGTTAGTTTAACTATAATAGTCCTCTTACCAGGAGATCCCAACCGAGGAAAAATATTTGTCACCTTATACAAAATTCCATGAGATTTCAACAAGACTATCCCTTTTAGAAGACCTATCCAAAGAATCATACACACACATACAACGTGTGTAAATAAAAATAATAATAAACTTTGAAAAACATAAATTTTTACATATTTTTAAGAGTCAACTGGATGACGATGATGATATATACTAAGAATACGATATTCTATATATAAAACTGTATTCAATTTTTAGTGTAATTGAAAACAATTGAGAAGAACAAAACATGTATCTTCATTTGATATTTTCTATGAATATGTGATTATGGAAAGATCCATCCAATCACTTTACACACTAATATGTTTCATACTTATTATCCTTTTTCATGTATTGACTAAGTCATCCTTTTATATATTGTTTTTAATTTATCATAGTATATTAAAGATAGTTGAATGATATTTGCATTGATAGCATGATAACAAATTATATTAAGGACATTCATCCATTCGTTCCAAATATAGAAATTAGTTTTTCATAATGATATTAGAGATATTCATATTCTTCAAGTATTTTAGTTCATGGAAAGGATTGTATAGATCAATCATTCCTTAAATATATAATCTATTTTCTAATGTGATATTAGTTAATTAAATGACTTATCGAGTGATTATAATGTAATCATGAAATCCTACATAATAGCTACATCTCTGTAATATATTCAACTGTATGCATAGTTCATTGTATGATAACATCCCAATAGAATATATAACATAAAATATATCTTCTTCATCATCTTAGTAAGATAAAATGACTTCCAATATTCTTATTAAGAATATTCTGTGTGAAATGAAAACATAACATTGTGATATGAAATTTTTTTATATCATATCTAACTCTAATAATATAATATTTTATTAATGTATTTTTTGTAAGTTTTTATCTTATAATTATGACTATGGAGTCTAACTAGAATATTCCCCTTCTCACCGGTTATCTGAATAAGATACGTGATATATAACATGATTAACAACAACAAAAGTATGATTCTAACTAGAGATAATATTTTCATTGATTATCATAATATAAAACACATTGGAATTGATAAAATAAATTTCTTAATAAAATATAACCAATATGAGTTATATTGTAAGATAAATTCTTTCAAAATATAAATTATGAAACACAAAACATAGATTTGTTAGAATAAAATTATGTAGTTTTGAATCATCAAAACACAAAAAAATAAATTTGATATTCTGGAACAAAATAATCCTTCCATCAATTAGTAGGATAATCACTATAATATCCATTACCTTGTTTTCTTAAATTCTATTATAAAAATTACAACATAATAATAATTATCCCCAAATAATAATCTTTTTGGTTATTGACTTATTTTTTCTTAAACTAAAAAATATCCAAATCCCTAATTTTATCTAAACATTCCCTATCAATTCAACTATAAGGACACAACCATAATCATTAAATAAACATTATTTATTAGTCAATAGTTTATTTTCACGCATTCCCAAGGATCATTATGGGTTATTTTTTTGATAATTACATCATAATACATACATAATTAATCTATAAATTATTAGTGCACACGTCTACTCTTTATATATTTTTTCAATAATATAAAACATTTAAAATGTAACATGTTATATTTTCTAGATATTTTTTATCGATTATTGTATTTATATCATCCTTGTCGACACTCATTCTTAAGATCTGATGAATTTTTTTAAATATATAATGATCATACAAAGAACATTAATGGACATGTAAAGAATGAAATAAATATATTAAATTATGGACAGTCATAAAAATTTACCATATTCAAAAGAAACATTGTTATAAAAATAAATATTTTATTACCAAAAAAATAAATTTACCATAAAAAATGTCTTAATAAAATATTTATTACGAAATGAAAATGGAAAAATAGAATAAAAAATGGTTTATTTTCACTTATAAAAAATGATGAAAACTAGTTCCCAGGGTTTTATTTTTCAAACATAATAAATAAAAAATAATTTTATTTAAAAATTAAAACTAAATATTTCATTAATTAAAAATAATATTTTTGTCAAAATACAAAAAAAAAACTAATAATTTAGTTGGGAAATTTGAGGCATATTTTTCATATAACTCATATATATTTAGTGAACTTCTTGGATACGAATTATGTAACCCTTATAATTAAATAAGGAATAACATTTATAGATATAACTGAAATAAAATCCATAGTTGAACATGAAATTACCATTAATGGATAACATATATTACCCAAAAATTATACTATCAGAACATTATATTCCATTGAGTATGTTACACAAGAACTGGATCTTAAAAAACCAACAAAATATATTTCATCAAATTTAATCTATTTGATAGCTTGTGTAACACACTAACAAAAGTGGAATTCCACCATAATTATGTATACCATTAATAAAATTCCATTCTATAGGAGTGTATTAATATTAATAACAAAAATACGAAATTTATTTTCATCTATATATACGAAAAAATAATTATTATTTAAAAAAAGAAATGTCTTAAAAAACATCATTTTTCAAATAGACGGATTCATTGTGTTTTGTGAAAAAAAAGTAAAATTAGTTTTTACTGATACTATTAATATTATATGATCAAATAAATAAAAATTAATGAAGAAAATTTTCAAAATTATCCTGGGTTATTTTTTGGGATTAATATGGAATATTTCATTTGTTGATGAATATGATAAAATAGAAATTTTTAATTGAAAAAAGAATTTATGTTTAAATTGTTTATAAAGAAATATTAGTTAAATTGTATTTAGTATAATACAATATATACTATTTGAATAATTTTCATTTAAAATTCTAATAAAAATCCTCATAGTCTTTGAAAAAATTCCCCTTTGAAAACTCACTTTCTCATCACATTTGGGGGATTAATTTTAATTTACAATTTTACACATATGTGACTGGAATTAAGAAAAATGGAATCCATATTTGGAATATTTTTTTTATATTATCAATTAATGTGAACATTTTTTATTGAAATGGATAGTTAAATCTAAAGAAAACCAAATACCATGGTTAATGTAATAATATATTTACCAGGTGTCAAAATAAGATGTTGATATTTAAAAAAGAACTTAAAACAAAGTCAATACCCATTTTGATATCCATATTTTGATAATAACTATTATATTTTTATGTGTTTCCATTTTTTTGAGTCTTTTGGAATGATAATAACCTTGTTATGACTGAATGATTTCAGAAAATTATATATATGCCACTCACCTAACTTATAAAATGTGTGCACCTCTTCTCTCTTAATAACACCTTCAAACCAATTTGGTTCTTCCACGTAATGACATAATCACAAAAATTATTCCAAAACCAAATCCTATAATCTATATTTTTTTTCATAAATCCAACCTAGGTTGGATTTTTGTGAAAACATCTCATGGATACCCAAAGAAGAGGTGACATTCTTTGATGGAAATTATAATTTTATTCATTCTCCTCCTACTTCAATTATTTTTAAAACATGATTGTATAATAAAATCATTATATTAAATTTAATGATATATTTTATGCCAATTTAATGACCCAAAATCACCTCCACATCCATAAAAATAGTTATTGAACTCATCATTATTTTGTACAGTTGACTACCGCCTCACATACCTATGTTATTAATTTCTCCTTTATAGAGTCTACGAGATGGGAATTATAATGGATAGTTAGTATATATATTATATTTATAACATAAATATTCATCTTTAGGGATTTTATAATATAAATATTTTTACATTACATTCCTTAGGGGATATGTTAATGTCACTCAAGTGTTAAAATGAAAAACACCTCATGAGAAATGTGATTCTTCTTTCACTAAGGCATTACATGGAAGGTGATAAGGATAATTATATTGAAATGATTTAATATAAATGAATTTTTTACTATATTCATGACATATTTATCATTTTTAATCGATAATATATTATTTTATTTCTTACTTTTTCTATCATATATTGTTGATAACAACGTTCTTTTATGTGTCAACCACGGACTTCACAATGGAATGTGACTTTATTATCATCACCCAAAAACATGAATTATATATATAAATATATATTATATAATTTAGTATATTATTATCATTATAGGATGATAAAATATTACATACCTCTTTTTGATAATGATCACTAAAAAATGTAAATGTTACTCATGCATACACAATACATACTATCTACATGATAGTAACATATGTTATTCAACAACTACAAATTTTTTTATTTTTATTAAAATTAAAATTTATTTAAATATATTAAAATATATTAATTATTTTTATTCTAAACATTTTTTGGAAATATAATAAGTACAATAACTTGAATGTTAATGATAAAAATGAATGAGAATACAATAACATGAAACAATTAAAATAATGAAAATTTATTAATGAACTAGTGAATAGATGTGATTAAAGAATAATATATTATATAAAAAATATTAATATAGTTTTTTAATAAGATAATAAAAGTTTTAAAACCACTATATAATATGCCTTATTGTGTTCGACCAAAATAAATATTTAGGTATGGAAGTTAGTCTCAATTTTATTACATTGAGCTATATTGAAATTCTATGGTACTAGTTTCATTTATATGGTGTATACATTAACCAATTTAAATTTAAAAACATTCATTATTCATTATTTTTGGTCTTTTAATATTCAATTTTAAGTATACAGTCTATGGTTATTTTACATATATGTTACTATGTGAAAAATAATTTCATAACACAATATATTTTAATTATGTAACATTACCTATTTGATGTCTATAATATAGTATGATTATGTCTGTAATAAACTTGGATTACAATATGGTTTATTTCGAGTTATTTTGTGTCCATTTATTTTTGATAAACATAATCAATTCAATTATTAAAGATCACATCAATGTAATGATCAATGTAGGGGTTTATTTCAATATCTCATTCTAACAGAGAATATTTATCATTGAATTTAATTTCATGGAAATTATTTTATCATTATTTAAGGAACCCTTAAATATTATTATCCATTCTTTAATCAGGCCATTTTCAGGTAATACTACCATTTTTTCACGCTATGTAGCTTAAAATAAATGATTTATTTTTTACGAAAATATGACATCAATAATCTCTTTGGCTATAAATCTATTATATTTTAAATACTTGTTATAGAAAATATTTTATAAGAAGTTTTAACTATTTCAATAAGGTTTAATAAATAAATATTTAACAATATTACAAATTAAAAAATTATTTTACTGAAATTTTAATATATAATTTTAAATATTGTTTTTATTTTACCAAAAAAATTGAATGGAATATGTGTTTTAATATGTATAACATGAATGAAATTCTGATAATCATGACCAAAGATGTTTTTTAATTATTATATTATAATTTTAAATTATTATTTTCAATGAAATGTTTTTATTAAAATTATTTTTGGTTAATTGTTTTTGAAATAATGATTTTCAAAATAAAAATTTTATTTTTGTCAATAATTTTTTCAATTATCTTTTAGGGTATTTCAATTCATCCATGAAAACAAGACATTATTCATTCATAAATTGGTATATTATATATTGATAAATTATTAACTATTATTTTGAATGGGATTTATTATATTTAATATGGAATTTATTTACATTCACTTTCATGATTCATAGTTGTAGTAATTTTATTTTCCGTGAAATATTAACTTTAATGTGACATTTGACATTAAATACTCCCAAAATTTCAATATTATTTATCAAGTAGATATTTATTTCTTATATAGTATATTATTTCCTCATACGATGTTCCGTAAAAAAAATCATTAGTTTTTCCATTGAAATATTGAAAATTTTATATTATGTACTCTATATGAGTATTTCCTGATAAGATACATTGTTTGTATAATTAAATCAAATATTAGATATATGAGGACTGATTTGGACCTATAGTGATAGATGGGGACAATTATTATATAGCCTCTTGATGCATCAGTAGGTCATATAAAACCAATTAGTATGAAAAAATTAAATGGGTTTTTTCAAATTGTTTTAAACCATATTATTGAATGTTTTTTATGGTGGAGGTATCATGATGTCTGAGAACATTGATTATAATAACTACTAATTTCCATTTTGGTGAATATTTTTATTATTTGGAAAAATACATTCATAATAATATTATCTTTATATGCATTCCATTCATTGTGATTTATTAAAGGTAAAATATTATCTATTATTTATGTTATCATATTGAATACTCCTTATCCAGTTCTAATAAACATTTTTTGAAATTAAATCGAAAGGGTATTATGTTATTTTCCATAACATATTTTTATTGTCCTTGATATTTAGGCATTTATATTATCTCAAGATTCACATCCTTCTTTTATTCATGATTTTGTGGTATGTTTGTTCAGATAATCACCTTTCCATATTGATATTTCTTGTTGACTCATGATACCTTCTATTTTAGTTATCCTTTTTTCATATTTTATCTCACACTTATTTTTCTATTCTGAGGAATATATAATTTTTAATGCCATTAATATTCAAGGATATGAGTGATGGAATAATTTTATTCTCATAAAAAATATTTTGTTATTTTTATTTTCAAATTTAATGCATGTATCATGTATGTATCTAGTTTACCATGAGTAATCATCTATTTAGTCCTTTAGGGTGGGATTACATCTTTCATATGACAACGTAATATGGCAGAAACCAGCCCCAGTCTTCTATGATCGATATATCTACAAATGTTATGAGATTATTTTGCTAGAAACATTGGGAACTAGATTTAGGATAACATAGATTAACAGACACGCCATAATGAAAAACATTGAGTATAAGTATTGGAACATTATAATGTAATGGTAAAAAGTATATTTTTTGCTTTTTACTAGAAATACATTTATGTTTGGACACTAAAAGTGGATGTAGTTTGGGAACAAACGTACATATGTGTAATCAAATTGAAAATATATACTTGGTCAGGAATAAACCATCAGATGGGGCATAGTAATCGATCTTACTATATACCATGATTGGAAATCTCAAGGTGTGTACAAAAGATAATATACATTTTAATTAACAACAATTATGATGTATTTATATAGATGATAAAAATTGACGAATTAGGTCAAAAATAAGGTGTATTTTAATAAAAACAAATGTGTTAGAATTTAGCCTTCCTATAAATGATTATATGATTTCCCCAATATAATTATTACTTAACACACTGTACATTTTGGCTGTAGTTAATTGTAGGAACTCCAAAAAATCCTATAAATATAGAACATGATGGAATATTTGGTGACTTTGAGAAAGCCAATTTGATGACAATCAGAGGGAAAGATGTCATGATTATTCCGAATCTGTTATTCAAAAATATGTAGTATTTGTGTATCATGATTTAATAATTAAATTTTATAATTATATTTACCAATGGTATTTTGGTTAGAAAAATTATCAATCATCTATGGATTATATTAACAATTTGAAAAATTTGTGTATTCATTAACATTAATTTTTTGGATGTCGTCTTGTGTGTATTTTTTGAAGATTTATCATAAGATAAAAGTCCCAAATAACTCTTTTTAGGGTTTTATGTATGAAGTTTCTTCCTGGATTAATGAAACTTTGGGTGAAATTTGAGACAACAAACAAATTAGTTTTGTATATGTTTTCGTGATAATTTAATTTTAGGAATAATTCCATGAAATTTTATATACAAAAGTTTAATGATATTTAGAAATATTAGATTTAATAATATCATTAATGAAATTGTAATAATTATAAATTATGATTATATGGCTTTGTAAACAACAATAAAATAAAATAATTTCTATTGAAACCCATTGATACATGGTTATTTAGATATTTATTTTATTTTAATGATTTCAATCGTATTTTTTTTGTAAAATTTATTTTAATTAAATTTATATTGTTTAGGAAAATGAAAACAAATATGATGGGTGATAAATCATCGCATAAGGAATGGTTATAGTTCTTGAACTAATGAATGAAAGATGGTAAGTGTGTATCCCCTACTGTTGGTCCTCATGATGTTCTATTTATTATGTCATTGTTTATAACAATATGATTTGATGAGTAATATTAAAGATGAACCAACGGTGGTATAATTGAGGTTTAGATAATAATGTATAATATTGGATAACATGTAATAAACTTATAGGACTTGAAAAATAGTTAATGATATATGGAATTATTATTCAATATTTTATGGTTCTTACAATCTAATAAAAATTAATTCTAGTTTGCAAGCATAAAAAATTCATTTGTATATATTCATTTCTTAATGTATGTGATGAATCGGAAATTGACAAATGTAGAATAATAGGACATATATTTGTGTATTGACCATGCACACCTCATTTAAAACATTTAATTGATCCCTCAGAAAGAACATTTTCACCTTTCCTGGAGTCAACTGGACGCTTCCTTTTTTGCTTGTCAAGTTCATGATTTAGGGCCTTCATCACCACATCAATAGAATATTCCTATCCCTTCGAAAAATTTTCATATGTGTTTCTTTCCACATCTTTGAAAATTAGTTTTTTTAATATACTTACCTTTACGATTATTACCTGAACATCAGTAGGGATTTGTTTCTCACAAATATGATGCCTTGTAAAATTTCTAAGCTTCAGGAGGCCAATCATGAATCCATATAGTTAGTTTAGAAAAACAACATGACTTCCCATTTTAGCTCCCATTTCATTCAGTTTCATGTTCAAAAAACCACCACAGTTTTCTTCACATCCATTGTTACTTTTGTTCCTTCTAGATCCATCCATTTCCTCAAAACAAAAAGGACATTGTGAGTATACCATATAATTAATCACATAATATCTTATGAGGAGGGTAAAAACTAAGATATATTTATTAATGTTATTTCAATCTCATTCAATTTATCTAAAATAAATATGACTCTTTTTATTATGTTAACCATTATCATTATGTCACTTTTACTTAAATAACACCCTAACATATAATGTTATCTAAACTGACCTATGGTACCAAATATAAGGCCCCATCCTTAAACATTAAATAATCATTAATTAAATTAATAATTCACATTAAGGATCTTTTTTGGTTTAGAGAATTACATAATTAGGTCATTACATATACATAACAACATGAATTTTACATATAGACACTTCTCCTCAATATCAATTTTTTCATAAATTAAAAACTTTTAACAAAGAACCATGTTTAGATCCATGTTTAAAATGGATTGAATTTTCCTTTATCCCATCCTTAACCATATTACACTTTTATTCCCATGAATTACATTTCAAAAACATGGGATGAGCATAAAATTCTTAGTAAGGGATACATAAAGAAGGAAAATTTTTAGTTTTCCAAACAACCTTTAAACCATTAATACTTTATCATAATATAATACTTATCACATTAAAGAATTTAGAAAAACCCTTCACTGAATATATGTGCATTTCTTAAGCATATTTTGTAATAAAAAAGATTACTATAAATCCTATATAAAGAAACATGTATCCTATAAATGTAAATTCGGAATAAACATACTTAAATTAAATAACTATATGGTCGACTTAGACACATATCACTAAATAGAATAGCCATACGACCAACTTAAATACACAATGCATTGGAGGTTATAACGTAACCACTTGTCATTGTATTATCATAGAACCACCCATAATTTTGTGTTTTACGTAACAACCTATAATTGGATTATCACATAACTACCAACCAGATGTCCAAGTACCATTATATAATCATAAAACATAAAATATTACAAATATATATATTTCACTAATAACATTTCATTTGAAATAATAAGAAATCATTTCACGATATTGAAATAATCAACCGGTGTAGAAAATAATTTTCAATAATAAAACCCCCAAAAGGTAATTAGGGATATATTTTCCTTTTAAAAACATTAAGCTTTATATATGAAGCCATATAACGATTACGGTGGCGGAGAGGACATTGTCACCAGAAATGTTAAAAAAATTACTTTTGTTATTAAGTAAAACACATAATTGATAAAATATTCCCTATGAATAAAAGTAAATGTCAAAGGGGTTTATTATACACCGTGTAAATTAATGAGGTGTATATTATAAAAACATGCCTCAATGAAAGGATATTGAGATGAAGTCCCTTACATTTCGTCTGCCATGTCTTGTTAGTTATTTATCTTCCCAAATTATAAAATTGTGTTAATTTATACTTGATTAAGAACCAGTATCATGTTTATTATTCCATTTATATCACTTATTACCATGCTATGACAATCATATAATTATTCAATTTCATATCGGTGATTTTGTCGATGTTTGGTACATGAGTCAGAAATGAACTTTTTATAATTACAAATTGTCCATGTGGTCAAAATTAAATTATCTCTAGAATTATATTCCTAATTTTTATATCATATATATCATATATACCCAATATATATTTATATATAATATTCCATCACATTTGGAGATATGAAATGAGATGCACTATTCATGGAGAAGGTAAGATGTATATACGCAGGGAAGCTACATTAATTTCTATTTCATATTTAAAGAAATAAAAACATAATGATACAAAGTTATATTATAATTATAGTATAATATAATTATTTATATATGTTACATTAGTTCATTAGTTCTATCCTTTATATGTTCCATGTATAGAACTAACGATTCATATCACTTTGAGGTGGCAGTTGTCCGCATTTCCTCAAATTAAATTATCGTATTTCTACATCATCAAAAGCTTGAAGGTATGTTATAAATAATAATTACAGAAGAATAGAGATAAAATAAATATCATAAATAATTACAGTTCCATCATTATGTCTACCATAATAGGTGGTAGGAGATGATTGTACAATCATCATTTCATGAGGTAGTAGATCGTCGTCCACAGAAATAGTGTGTTCAATAACCATTGAATAGTGGTATGTGTAAGTGTACTTAAAATAAATATCATAACAAAAACCTACTATATTTATAATATTGGTGTTGTTATATAAACAAATAATAAGAAGATCATAGGGAGTGGAGATGGAAAATAATGTAAAGTAACTTGAGATATGACATTACCTCAAATAGGGTAACTTCATTTGATTTGAGCCAAAGGGATTTCTTAAATTACCTTATGCCTATGTAAAGGATTCTAGTAAATGATATATTTTAATGTTATATTTTCCTTAACATTAAATTAAATGTAATTAAATTCCATAATCACACACCAATGGCTCCATGGTGTCCTAAAATCCACCCAAGGATGAATATTGTTAGAAATATCTCATCCAATAGGATTAAAACATGTGTTAGGGTATTTATATTAGTATAGTATTATTTTTTACACTTATTTAATAGATTCACCCTTTAACCATGGTAAATAAAATATTTACTGATATTTTTGTCTATAATGCGTAAAAATAATAGTTACCTATTTACATAATTTGGACCTCCTGATTCCAAATATGGAATCCATTTTTCAAATTCAAAACACAGAATTTTCTGAAAATAATTGGAAAATAATTCTCGTCGTCATAACCAAAAAATCATGTTTTTAAGAAATAAAAAACTAACAAAATATTGACATGCGTGTATGTACATCTTCAAAGTGAAATTAAATCCAATGACAAAAATTATATTAAATGAGACAGAATAATCCAATTATACATTAAAACAAATTAAAATTACAATCACACTATATAAATAAATTAGAGTTAAATGATGTTTTGAATTAAAATTTAGTATTTTTAACAATTTATTAAAATTCATCTTAATGTTTAAAATAAAAAAAAAATTATCCATAGTAAATTTTGATGTTTTGATTCTAAATAAGAATATATTTATCTCAAATAAAATATATAATGTTGTCAAAAAATATATTAAAAAATGTTTTTCAATAAAAAAGTGTTAAAGAAGCATTTGTAGAAAAATACTGCTTTTATCAAAAAAATGATTTTGTTAATATATCGTATCTAGAAAACATATAAAATGAATTTAAAATATTAAATTGAAAATATATCACATATTTTTCATTAAATAAAAATCCATTATGGGTTATATGAAAACACAATTATTCTCTTTGAAATTTATTTTCATAAAAACACATCTATTGTATTCAATTAGTTTTTATTTCCATTTTTAATAAATTTTGTAACCAATGAATCATTTTTTAAACATGTGTGAACCATATTTCAATATTCAAAGGATACTATTCATTCTCACCATTCCAATTGCTAGTCGTTAACTACAATTTAAAATAATAATAATAATATTTTATTATTTTTCAATATAACTCAATGTTGTGTGAAATGTATGATTTCAGAGAAGCATGTTGTTGCGTGTCAACAATTCTATCATGAAAATAGTTAACATAAACTTATAATTAATAAGTTATTCACAAGTATTAGTATAAATAAAAAAGTATTATTCCAAAAATTTCGGGTTCAATACACTCAACATTTCATCTAATGTTTGAATGGTCTTATCATATTTGATAGTATTTCTAAGAATTAGATATAGTAATCAAACTAAAATAATAATCCAGATCATACAGAGAACCTATCTAGAACATTTCCATAATCATAATCATGTTTTTTGATAAAACAAAATGTGTTACTCTATGAGATCTCCCCACATAATTAATGAATATCATAGAAATATTATAAAGTGATAAATCATATAAAATTGAAATGAAGTGTGAAATACTCATAAGGTGGTCAAGAAAAATCAAAATATCATTTTCACCTTTAGATTTCATATGGAGTACAATAAACAAATCCATTATAATGTTTTCCTATTTCCATTATGTTCATCAAAATTGTTGAAATATCAACATATAAATCTATTTATCATCATCATCTTGTTGATGTACACTGCATTGGGAAAAGAATTTTGAAATTTCCCTCTTCATTTTCTCCAATGATAAATATTCCTTCATGTCATTATAAATATTTTCAATTCCATGACTAATAGAGAATTATTATTTTTCAGTATTTCCCAACTATCACTTCTTCAATTCTATGGTGGAATGGATGCATACTCAATAATGAAACATTTTAATTTCATTAATATAATCGTTGAACTCAATAACACATCTCACTTTCATCTAAATATATACATATACCTTTTAGGCCACATAGATCATAAAATAGATATAAAATTATTAATATATCTATGAAAGTTATGATTTTTCCAATTATCATTAGCTTTTTTGTTCATTAGACTAAAAATCCATCAGTATTGGATCAAATTCAGTCCTCTTCCTGGAGAAACTAGTATGGCCTTTGTAAGTTATTGTTTATGAAACTTTCTGTTCATTCATATGGGGGTGATGTATTGATTAGAAAAAATATTTAATCGACTCCAAACATCTACATTAGTTTATATTAAATTATTTATTCATGAATATATATTTTAATATTTTATGAACACTATATATATTTCACCCCTTTCTCTATAATGATAATGCCTCCATTTCAACAACATAACAATTACTATACCTAACTCTCAATAATTAATTTGGATTTTCTCATGATATTTCAATTAACATGAAACATATGCTATCAAAATATAATTTTTTATGATATAACATCCATGTTACTTATATAATGAATAACTATATATCACAAACACATATCCACTATAAGTTAATGTGAGAGAATGTGATCTAACTAACCTTCTATCAAATTATGTAAAAATATTTTTGCATTAATTTTTCAACAAGAAATTGACCCCCTTCTAAGTCAATTTTGAAAGTTGATTATATTTTCATGAGAATACTCTCAAAAATCATTATTAATATATAGAAAACCTAATAAAACTATTAATTTTGTTTATTGTGGTTTGTATTCAATATTTTTCAATAAAGATATTTTTTTCGTATCCACCTATAAACTCACACAAGAAATTATAACACCTAAAAAAATAATCATTTTAAAACCAAAATTAATTCTATGGAATTGTTTCATATAACCACTCTTTTATTACATTTATTTGTTATATTATAATATGATCTTTATACAATTACATTGTCTTTGAATATATAAAAATCATCTATAAATATTACCAAAAAATGATAAATGAAATATTAAATTACACTATTTATTAAATCCATAAATATAGAAGGGTAATTAGTATGTCATAATAGAATCAATATAATTTCCTCAATCCAATACCTCTTATAAAAGGCTATCATGGTTGTATCCTCCTTCATAAACCATAATTATCAATTTCCAGAATGATAGTCAATCATTGAAATGTATTAATATCCTATTAATTGATAAGGAAATCATTTATATATAGTAGAGGATATATATTATTGATATTGATTTTGTTATGTTTCAGATAATTAATGAAAAGAAACAATTTACCATAATTATTCTTAATAAAGAGTAGGTTAACCCTATAATGACACCCAAGGGTTTATAAATACCTTATCAAGATTATCATAGAGTTTACAATTTATTTACATAGACTCAATTAGGGAAATTCTATAAGGATTAATTTAAATAAGTCTACCTATAGGTATGATTTTTAATGAAAACTAAAATTCATCATACAAAGGATGCTCTATACATTCTTCTATAAAGGAATAAATTGACTCCCATAAAAGGGGTATATCCTCAATATTCAGATTCTCCTAATCTAAATATATTACTTCCTGTAATGGATTTTAATTAATACCCACCATATTTATGTAATTTCATTTGGGAGTTTGTATTTTTTCTCACATGAATAATGATCACACGATCATTCTGAAGTAAAAAATATGACTTTCATTCCTTAAAAATTCATATGTTCCCCAAAAAATGAAATCCATTCTTTACTAGATTCATATCAAATGAAAATAAATTAAATACCATAGGATTTACATAAAATAATATCCCTTAAACATATATATATATAATAACTATTGAATTGATATGTGACCATTATGAAATTATGATTTTTAAATGATAATCTACATGAAATGATAGAGGTGGACATTTTATACAAATAGACGATTCCTTGTATTTAAATGTTTTGAAAGAGACATATTAAATGACTTCATTATCTACCAATAGTGAATTATATGTCTAACATTCACACATCATTCTTAGAACCCAAATTGTAAATTTTGAACACTTGGGATTTTCAATTTTATTTGGTCATTATAGAGTGTAAAACATAAAAATCATAAAAAAACATTTTAATCTGTGAACTTTTTGGTGTAATTCCTATAATACTTTCATTTTATGAACTAGATTATTGATAGTAAAGTAACTGTAATATTACATTACATTGTGGTATCTACAATCTCCTTAATCACCTTCCAAAATTATTTACCATTTTGAACCACCAATTATCATTTAATGAACCTCCATGTAATATTCATGCAATCCCATTTTTAACACCCCAATATTTTGTTAAATACATTATCCTAAAATTTATTTATGAATCTTGATATTTTTAATTTCACATAACAATGAATATATATTCTATTATATGAATGCACTACGTTTCGTTTTACTTGAACACAACACAGTGCTAATATTTGTCTATAAAAAACACTTAGATTAATTTTTTTGAGAAAATACTTTTTTTTCATATGTTAAACACAATTATGAGTACTTTATATAGTTTTTTTACACACAAGACCTATTTATACTTAACAATAATGTACTATTAAAATTATAATTAAAATATTATAATCATTTTCACCAAGCTATTAGAATAGGGGTTATAAGTAATGTTACTTAAATTTGGAAAATACTGTTCAGAGATGTTTATAATAATAATTTTTTGTTGACCAATTAACTAGAAATAAAACTTAATTTTTTTTTAAAATATAGAAATTATTTTTTGGGGTAACAATATTTAAGAAATCAAACATGTTTTATATCAATAATTTAATTAAAACACTTTTTAATTTTTTTAATGATATATATATATATATATTATTCCATAAAATATTTAACATTCATCATATGTGTTTTATATAATTGTTTTATGAATAAATGCAATTTTACACAAAATGTTATATTTTTATCTAAAGGGTAATTTTACCACATTTTAAGGGAACTCATATTTTTAACATTCATGTTGAAGCAGTACTTAATTATCTTTGATAAAATAAATTTATTTTATTAATTAGTAATGTAAAAATTATATCTGGGTGAAAGTTTTGTATTTTTAAGAGATGTTTCACTTTTTAATCAATATTGGAAAATAATGGATTTTAATTTAAAATTGTGTTTTTTTTAATTTAATTATATTTAAAATTAATATTCATATTTATTTAAAAAATATATTGATCCTTTATAAAAATATTTATCGAATTTAGGTCTTTGTGAAATGTTTCACATTATAATAAGATATAAAAATAACTTATACATTTGAACATTTTTCCTTTCAAAACTCATTATATCTTCTCAAATGTGGGATTAATTGTAAATTAATATGTTCCACATATGTGATCAGAATTTGTAAAAATGGATTTCATATTTTTAATCATCACTATTTGTAATTTAGTATTTGTCCTACATAATTTTTAACCTATGTCATTATTTAATATTGTTAAAATTAATTACAGTGTTTAATGTAAAAAATGAGTTTTTGTATTAGAAATCCTACAATATAATGTGTTAAAATAACAATACTCTTTTCTAAACCATTTTTTTGAAATATTTTGACCTGACTGCTTTTTGGGTTGATGTTTTGTGTATGAAATCCATTTGGATGGAAAAAACAGGGGTTGCACACAAATTATTTACGAAAATTCCATGTGCTTCGTTTACACCTCTTATAAAAGGGTTCTCACCCCCATAAATTTATTACACATATCAAGATGTTTAGTCCAACTAAACACTACATAAATCTCCACCCATATTCTGTACATTTATCCTAAAAGCCTCCATTTATAAATAAATACAACCAATTAATTACATGGGTGGAAACAAAAAGTAGTTACCCAATGAAGATGTAACTTCCCTCAACAAGAACATTTATTTTATTTCATTCCCCAACCATTGAAATTATCTTATTTAATTATTATATAATACAAAATTATAATAAATATACATATATGTTTTTACTTTAAGGGTAACGAAAACACTTACACACATACATCTATTGGGATAGACAATCAACATTCATGTGTATGACGAAGTACCACCTTATAAATAGATATTGGTTGTTGTTCGATTACCATCATTAAAGTATTGAAAAAAATGATGTAATTGATATTTGTATATGATATATATGAGATTTATGATTTTATTATACTTTTGGGATTACTAAACTCTAAATAACATCATGATTTCCATTTTTGGGAATACGATACCATCATTTCTAGACGTGTGGACTACCACCTAATGAAAATGATGTGACTCATTCAAATATTATGTAAAATGTATTAAAGAAAAATTTAATAAAATTATATGAAATTTATTAAATAATTATTATACTACAATGATAATATATATATATATTATATTTAAATTACATTCTTTTAGACAATTCATAAACAAATGACAGACAACATTGATGCATATGTATGACTTATCTTCTCCAAGAATGGTGCATTGCATTTCCAATTTCATTATTTTATATATTTTTATAAATAATTATATACTTAAATTAATTTATATTTAATTTTTTTTATATTATATATATAATAACACTATGATCTACGTAAGAATATCTAGAATAACAAGTAAAAACATATACGAAAAAGAAAGCAGTTATTATCCAATTAATTATATTAACATTGAATAGTAAAAAAACTGGTAATATAAAGTCATAATAAAATAATATGGGATGTGATATATAGGAATATGGTTCAGTGGAAGATTAAAAATAAACATATATTTATTATACATATGATTTGAACTTTTACATTGAAATTGAACACTTATATAAGGGGTTTCTCATCAAACTTTTATTACTATGGCATATATGGTATAATCACCACTTATTCATGTTTTTTGTTTTATATAATACCCCGGGACAAGTTATATAAAATATTACATTATTTAATTATATTAAAAGTTCCAATTGATGTAATTATTTAATGTATCTTATGATAAAAATTTTACTCATGTTTTATGGGGATTATTATTCATAGATTTATTTTTGTGACATTTTTTCCTTATTCACTACTCATTTAATTTTGGAGGTGTATATATTTCCAATAAATGTATTATATTATTTATATCATAAAATATATGAAAATTCACATATCATTTATATGATCTCTCTTTATTCAGGTTTTACTGATCAAATTTTACCCAATTGGAAAATACTTTTTTACTCAATTTTCTTCATTATGAGATATGTGAAGTTATATACATATATTCATTTATAAGGATTATATAGATCCATTTTTTAAATTTTATCATGAAAAGAAATATTCTAATAATATTTTAATCTTCACTTAATGATATTATTTCAGGGGGATTAGGGTTGAATGTTACCAAACTGGTAATGGTTTTTTGCTGCAATTTCTTTATTTATCCATATTAATTATGATAACACATTTATTTATGATACATAATGATCCATATTTAAAGAATTATAATGTAGTTTTTGCCTCATTTTATTCATGATATCTCCATACAATTTTACAATTTTATAATATTTTTTACATATGATAATTAATAATGATTATTTTAAAAAAACATACTTTTCTTATCTCTTCGGTCAGAAATATATTTTATTCAATAACCATGTTTCCTAAAAACATATTCAAAAATGTTTTTAAATGATATTTACCGATACTTTTCAAGGAAAAGGATATTAAATTTTAGTGGTTCTGTAATATTATTTTAAAATGTTTTCGATATTCTTATATATGATTTCAAATATATTTTCAATAGATTGGTTTTCAAAATATTTTCAATCTTAATTTATATTTTTAGAACATATTTTTAGATTAAATTCTTTTAGAATTATTTAAATAGTACATAATGAATTTTTTAATATATATATATATATATATTTAAAATCATTCCATTTTCAATAGTCATTTATAATATCTCAAATATATTTTCAAAGAAAAAGTATTCAAAAAATTTTCATGTATCATATTTCATTTTCCAAATATATTTTCAAAGAGAATTTTTTCAAATAAAATAGCTTTATTTATATTTTTTCTAGGATGTTTTCAAAGAAAACGATTTCAATGATTTCAAATATTCTTTTATATGTCTTATAATCTGGATTCAATGTAAAATTATTTAAAAATATATATGTTCAAGAAGTGTTTTATATGATTTTCAAAGGATCCTTTATTTTTTTTATAAATGATATTTTCAATGAAAAGGATTTTCAACATGTCTTTAATTTAAATATATTCTACTGAAAAATTATGTTTAAATGATCTATCATATTTATATTCCAAGTAAGATGAAATCATCATGTTATACCCATTACTTACCAAGGATATGATCTAAGGGTTCCCTTCTTGTTATTTCAATTAATTTTTTATGTTTTGAAAAAAAAATTATATATTCAATTTCTCTTTCAAATGTAATATTTTTATGAAACATGTTTCTCTTTAATGGTTTATATTCTTATGAAACAATTTTCTCTTTCATGGTTTATTCTATGATTGTGAAAACTGTCTATTTTATATTGGATATAATATGTTGAAATGTTTATGATACCCATTTCATTTCATAGATTATAATTAGATTGGTATAAGTCACATATCTTTTTATGTTTCATGATTTAATATCCAGGATTTTCCATGTATTATTTCTTAATAATATATGGATTAAATTCATTAATGGAGTAGAGAGGGTGTTCTATCTTGAGTCTTGGAGTACCCAGAACAATTATTTCTCAAGATATTTAAATATAAAATTGAACATGAATGAAGGTTTCTAGAAAAAGTTGAATAGCATATGAATGGTTGACCAGATCAGAAATATGAGGGAACCATTGTGTTCAGAATAGTGGTTCTACCCTATGTATGACATAACATTGGTTAGCACATGTAGACTATGATAGGTTTCTACAAAAAAATTTAATGAATAAACTAAATTGTTGAAATATTTATTTTATTTCACTTTTTAGATGTTGTGATTCCATGAGGTTTCTTTAACTAACCCTTAAAGAAGAGATACAGAGTTCGGATCATAATCTTGGATACCTATATAGGACCTGGAGAGAAAAAAATAGGGAATTCTCCCTGTAGGGAATGAGAAAACCTTTGTTCAAACATCGACAAATGCCAATCTTGATTGTTCCCACCAAAGGCTATGACATGAAAATTATTCTTCATCAGCTTGAAATCTAAAATCCTTGTAGGATATATTATTTTGATTCTTATTTATTGTTCATTAATCTAATGTTGAACGTCGAGTATTCAATGAACAAATTATCATGCATATTGATCATATATGGAGGATGGGATAATATTTGTGGGGTTCATCAATATCTGTTCCTAGATTATAGTTTATTGATTCCTTTATCATTCTTATAGGAACGAATCGAGTCTGAAACGAACAACTAACAAGGTTCTTTCTTCAATGTTTTTTCTCTTATGCATTCTATCCCAAAATTTCAAGAATTTCAATTAAGCATTCTTAATTCCTCCCCAAAACATTGAGAAATCATTCATTTATCCCTAAATTCATGGTTCAATAACCCAAAACATGATATTCAATAATGGGAAAAATCGATAGAGGTACAATAGTGATAGTGGTTGTCCAATCAAAGTGATTCGGCTGGAAACATTCTTCCAATGATTTGCATTAAAATATATTAAAATGGATTTTTGAGCCAGTTGAAGACCCAAAACCCCTTATTTTAGTTTTATTGTGGTGAAATGTACTTGGATAATTATTTATTGGTTTAACTGGGCTCTATAATAGAACTCGGGTTATCAAATGTGGTGTGTAGAGAAAAAACACAAATTTCATGGAAATTTAAGAACACAAGACTTGTGGCCCCATCTACACAGTGTTTGTTCCTCATTGGACCAATGGGGGTGAACTCTAGGGATTACATGGGATGACTATAAAGCATTTAATACACCAGAAGGCTTGGAATCAATCATATATATTGGCTACCCCAGGTACAAGTACACATTCTATGTTAAACGGGTTAATTCTAGGTACTAGAACATGGAAAGGGTACACAGGAAGACCCTAGAAGGTATGAAATGGTGTGTGACCCTTTCTATATGACGTGTTCCAACATTCTATATGAAATGTTCTAAGGGAATGGTTTATTACACACATGCATTACCTTTGGTATGTAGACATTTTTTTCGGACTCTACAACATGCAATTTACTACTTTCTACATGGATTAATTCAATTGTCCTCTATATTGTGGAAAACATTTATGAGGTTTCAGTCCCTTTATCATTACCTAAAAGGTGCATTTGAATACTTTACGACTCATTGCACTATGATCTCATCAATAGGACATCCTTGATAGATTTTGGGAATCCCTCTATAGGCTTGGAGTAGGATCCTCAAATTATTCCTCATATCATAGGAGGATTTCTCAGTATCGATTTAACCAATAAAATTTAAGCATCAATATTATACATAGAGGGTTAATCTATATTGAGTTTTTAATATCATACCATGGACTTATTTGTGATCATCATCTATTTCATCAATTATATATATATATATATATATATTTACCATCATATCTCTCACATAGTGAGACTTGATGTGTTGTACCTCCTAGATAGTCATCATCAGTGCTATCAAACTCAATAGTGCATTCTATCGGATGAGTGATTCATGTAGTCATTAAGATGAATTCCTAGTTTTTTTATATAGTGTTTGTAACATACCAAAATATTTTGTTTATTTGTTTACTATATCTATATATTCTTCATATTTAATCTATAGACATATACTTGTGTATAGCTAACTGTTTCATTCCTTTCTCATATTTCATTGGTGTTTGGGGTTCCCTGATATGTAATGTTATACTCATCCATGCATGGTATTTTTTCACATGTTTCATGTATTGTGAATAAGATCATACTTTTTACTGAGTCCCAGATGGACCAGGACCAAACGAGGCGTTGTGAGACCGGACCGATCGAGGTGTGTTCTTACAGCTTCAGACAGTAGTCCTAGTATCTTTTTCATAACGGATGGACATGTAGTCACAAACTATTTTTAGAGGGTTTTTATTATGAATAAATATAATTTACATAACATTTTATTGTAATATGGATGTGGGATATAGTGTTATGCATTCATTTTTTTACTTAATGTTTTTTATATTTCATCATTTTCTGGGCATGGAGTTGAGTGTGTGTGTGTAAAGGTACATAGTATTGCCTTCCAAGTTAGTGATATTATTAATTGATGCTAGTAACCAGCCCCTATAATATTGGAGGTGGGCATGGGGATTCAAATAATGTAGTACACTTATATGGGTCATAAAAATTTTGTGTTAGTGGTGGTTGGTTATACCTTAAGACTGACAGTATGAAATTTTGGTTTAGGGAAAACAAGGTAATGTGATTAGTGTTCAGATTTCAGGCCATGAAATCCATTTTTCTTGTGGAAACTGATGTATCCATATACTAATAATCTTATAACATGGTTTTTGACACAGTACATGAAAAGATAGGTTATAGGAAGAATAGTGGTACACGCATCATATAAAAAATGCGAGTGGTTTCAAAGCCATTCATAAGTCATCTATCTATATATACTCATGGACCGTGGAACATCTTGTTTTATACTAGGAAGACTCTTTGATGCATACCAGCTATGATTCAACATCTTGATCATGAGGATGACCCACATAGTGATGTGGATTCTATACGGGGACCAGTTCCCCAGATGTTACCTCCTCGATGTGAAACATCCATACAAATACCTTTAAAAATAAACATGTTACAAATAATACCATATGATAAGGAGAATAGTTTGAGTGTGCATCATGATTTTCAGTTAAATAGACCCCTTGGTTTTAGAGGTTATCCACACACTCAAGCGGGTGAGGACTGGATTGAGGCGGTGACCAGAGTTTTCCGTTAAGTAAGGGCACAAGCTGATCAGATTGTGGACCTAGAGGCAAGCCTTCTTCATGACTCAGAAAGAAGATGGTGTAGTTTGGATACCAAAATTAATGACCAGGTGGCTCTATTGTTAACAGAGATCATGACCCTATTCAAAAATCAGTTATCACATGTTACATTGAGAGTTGTACATATACATTCTCTTCTTCAACTCCAGTAGGGTAGCCTGATAGTGGCTAATTATTTATTGAGGTTCACATTCATTTCCATGTACATGATAGATATGTTTGGAAATCAGTAATTTAAGGCCCACACCATTGAGTTAGGTCATCATAGAAACATTTGATCCAATTTAGTCCCTATATTAATTCGGATATATGTAGGCATGATTGAGTGAGATTTGGTTAATGAAAGATTTTTAGCTGAGAAGTTATACATTGTAATGTTCAACATTTGATGAGGAAGAGAACAAACCTCAGTAGAAGGATTTCTACACAAGTCCCAGGGACTTGGAATGATATACGTTTTCAGAAGAGGTCTTAGGATAGAGGAGCTGTAATACAAAGATTACAATGTGGGTCTATTTATCCTAGAGAGAGGTGGTGCTATTCATGTAATGGCATGGGAACTATCACTCGAGATTGACGAACCTATCGAGCTACTGACATGGAGATAGTGGACAGACAATTGAGATAGAGAAAACAACATGATCAGGAAGTTCCTAATAGGGGAGGATGAGACCGATCAGATTGGAGAGCAGCAGGAGTGGGTTGGTGTTTCAAGTTACTACCACCACCACCCCCAAGGTGATCTATGTTATGATTAGGGAGCCGTAGTACAACCTAGGAGATAACTACATGTTGAGGATTATAACCATGTAGATTCATGAATTATTTGATATATGATATAGTCCCTTTATACTTTATCTATATTACTTATAGACATAGGTACTAGTCACTCATTTCTTCCAAAAAATCATGTTCGAGTCCTAGAGATTCTTGACGAACCCTTGAATCGACCCTTATGTTGGGAGACACCAACTAGTGGAAAATCAATTATCAAAAATCAATGTAGATATTGTGACCTAAACCTATGAGATTTTTTTTATTTGGAACCTATTTGTGGAAGCATCGAGCCCTTAGGTCGTTGTTCTTAGAATGGATTGGTTATCCACAATCCATGCCTAGATTGACTGTTTTAGGAAATGGGTGAAATGTGTCCACAGTGATTGAACAAGGTATTTATTTATCTATGAAAATGAAACACAAGAAGAACAATAGTGAATCATGAGTTGGAGGGTAATTCCAATTACTAATCAGTTGGTTAACTTGACCCTCAGTGCTGTAAATTTTATCAGCTTCCAATTTCGATCTATGGTAACAGAGCACCAAGAAATAATTCCTAAAGGTGTTCATGGATTACCACCCCATGGGGTGTAGAATTGAAAATTTATTTACACCATGATATGACATTGATATATTCATCATCATATCAGATGGCTTAGAAAGAGCGTTGTGAGCTTAGGGTATAGTTAGTGGACTTATAGGGGGTGACCTTTGAGATACCTAGTGTTTCACATTGGGTGACCACAGTTTTTTCATAAAATGTAGACTAGAGAATGAATATGTATGTGAAAAAACTACACTTAATCAATGTGACCATGAAGAACAAGTATGCACTGCATAAAATCGATGAACTCTTCGATCAGTTGAAAATGGAACAATTTTTCTCAAATGTTGACCTCATATAAGGTTTTAAATAGCAGTGAGTACATGATGAGGATATAAAGAAGAACGATATAAAAAATCTTTATAGTCATTATGAGTAGTTAGTTATTCAATTTATCATGAAAAATTCCCCAATAGTGTTCATGAGACACATAAACCAGATCATTCTTCCTCACTTGGACTAGTTCGTGGTAGTCATCATCGACATTATCCTTATGTACTCGATGTATGAGGAGGAGCATGAAAGAATCTTTAAGATAGTTAGGGATATTCTTGGAGATTTCCATATTTATGGGAAACTATAAATTTTCAAGTTCTAAATTTATCTATTCCACTTTTGGGGACATGTTATCTGTGTATATGGAGTGGTAGATGACACAACCAATGTTGAGGTAGTGATTTCTTGGGTGCCTCCAAAGAACAATATGTGGTGCAATTATTTCATTGGAGATAAGGATATTCTTGGAGATTCATAACTTATTAATATATGATATCATCAACTATAACATATATGTAATGAAAAGGGCAGCATTTTTTGTGGATAGAGAAGTGCCAGCAGGATTTTCAAGAGTTGAGGATGAGTATAATGAGTGCTCCAATATTGATATTTGTATAGGGGGTTTCCAGTAAGTAGTGTTCATTGATGCATGTGGAAAGAGGATTTTTTTGACATGATACATTGGAATGTGGTGATTTCGTATGTTTTACCCTAGTTGAGATCACATTTTTAGAACTATATGACCCATGATCTAGATTTAGTAGTTGTATTAATCATGTTGATGATGTGGAAAAACAGCATGATGGGAGTACGGTTTATATATACATTGAAAGCAGGATTCTCAATTATATTATATCTCAGAAGGATCTACACATGTTACATAGGTGATGGATAGAGTTCCTCAAGTTCAATAACTTTTAGATTGTTTATACTATTGGGAAGGGAGATGTCATGGTAGATTCTCTCTGTAGGATATGTAGTACACATTTTATGAACAAGGTGTTGGAGCAGTTGGCCTCATTACAATTCACGTCTTTGGATAGAAATGGAGTACCATACCTCCAGTCAATGGTTATTGACCTCCACTCTTATAGCGATTTTGGGAGGGACATCATGGGGATTTTAACTAAGAGATCCTATGTGTTTAGATGTCCATAGTAAATAATCTCGATGGATATAATAAATTTTTGGAGCACATTGTTTTATAGTGGAAATACAATAATTCTTGCATGGTTGCAGGATGAGGCTCTTAGGGAGCATCATATGCTCTATTTTTTGGTACATCCATGTGTATAAAAAAAATATAAGGACCTATGGAATTAGTTTTCTTGGAAATGAAAGTAGAAAGGAGTGACATTGTTTGTTTCATGATTCCTTATTGTTCTATAAGTGATAGATGAGATCTAGGTTCAAGTGGGTTTATCTAAACCCCCTGAGGTTTACAAATTTAATTGGGATGGAATATAAATAGCCTTTATGATAGGTTTTTGACATATGTCAAGGGGACACAATTCCATTTAGGTGATCGTCAACTGAGACACCATGCTGACCCTCTTCCATGCTATCCAAGAGAGAATTTCTTTTGATAGATTAGAACACCTATATGTGTAAGAGATATATCAGATCCATGGAGTTCGATTGATGGTAGTTTCATATCAGGTTTCTCATTTTACCTCCCAGTTGTGTATAGGATTGTAGGAGGTGTTTAGGTCCTAGTTATGCTTGAGCATAGCATTTCACCCACAAATATATGGCCAGAAAATACAGATCATTCATGTAGAGACATGTATTTTTTGTAATAAGGCATTGAAATATTTCTAAATATTATTCCAGAGCTAGGCACTTAGACGGAGTGAAATTTCATGGGTTGGTGTTCCTAGATTTAATTTCATAAAAAAATATTAACTTTTTTTTATATTACACATAAGTAGTTAATTATAGAAAACTGGATTACACTTAAATGGTTGATTGGATCAGAAATAAGAGACAATGGTTGGTGCTGGAATACATGGTTTACCATAGGAATGACATAAAATAAGTCGGTTCAGGATGTCTAGATCCCTAACTCATAGGAAGATAATTTTTAGTTATGTAACTAATTAATTCATTTAATTGATTAAAAATCCTATAAAATATATTATAGATATAAATTCACATTTTAGAATAACATATTAATATTTCTATTAATCTAATAATGTCAACCCTCTTATCTCATATCCTTTTAGTTGACAAATTATGAACGATGACGGAAAATGACGAAACATCAAATCCAAGGCAGAGGAAAGCATGATTAACGGAACAAATCTTGGAAAGAATAGTCTTCATCAATATACAATTTATCCAATAAAGTAAGACTCGTCTTTGGAGTTTTATATTCCATATATTAATTAATTGAGCATGGTGACAATTGTTTCTTCAATCTACGCCCCTTACATGATCCACTGCATTAAATTGTGTTTTTCATTGAAAATCAACTTCTCCAAACCCAAATCACATGTTCTTGATCAGTTTTCCAGGAAATATTGGCAATCAATCATAAACTATTACTTATGTTTCTTTTCTCCCGAGATTATTTGCATTCTATATCAATGAAACCATGTGATTGTTGTCTCAAAAATTGTCAGATGACCTGATCATGATTGAGAACCTGGATTTGGGAAAAATTTATAGAATTGTGATGTAATTGTGAATAGAGCATATACCTAGGATCATCACATTGAATGGATGGTGATTATAAATTTTTTATGACCGATTCAGTTTGATCATATGCACGATGCCATATATAACGAACAACGAGGCTGTGCGGTTCAGACGGTGCAAGTAGGGTGTGCATCAACATTATTCAGTGAGGCATAATCTATCAGTAGGATAGAGAAGTATAAACATCGTGTTCTAATGATTTTGGGGGCAGAGTATCCTGGGTGAGGTAGCTCTAGTAATTCAAGGTTTCCCAGGTAGGTTGAGGCGGCTTAGGCAGTTTGAAGTGGGATGGACTGAGTAGAGCTGATGGCGTAGGAGGCTAGAGGCGACATAACAGAGGTAGCCTAAGTAGAGGAGGCCATCACAGGAGGCCAGAGGTGGCACAATAGAGTCAACCCAGTGGAGTCAGCCCGACTACAGTTAGGAAGAGGGGTTGTAGCCACATGAGAAATGGGGGAATTGGAGGGAACCCAAAGGTTAGATAATAAATAGATTAATAAATTAAATTAATAATAATAATAATAATAATTTATTTAAACTTTCTTAACTCCCTCGTGCGGCGTCAAATTCACTTGCTATTAGAGGCAGTGTGACCCCGTCAATCAATTATTTTTTTAAGAAAATTTTGGATAATCTTCTTTGACTCACAGTCTGATCCCACAAAACACCCATGAAATGATAGTTTTCCTAATATTATGAAATATTAGACCATCAATAAGTTCAATATGTGATGTATAATTAATACATTGTCAGTGGACGAGTGACCATCGTCCTTGAGATGAAATTTGTTGTCATTTTTTGTTGTATAAAATAATGTTGATGATTGGGCCCCATGGGAAGTTATTCAAGATAAATATATTGAGATACAAAATTTCCACTAGATGTCTTTTTGGGAGAATGAGTATTTGATCTGGCGTGTTTTTCACAAGGGTCAAAACAGTGTTCTATATTTTCATGAATGAAGTATTATTTATGATATCATTAAATATGGAAACATGAATGGAATATCAACAGAATATCCTTTTGATGTGTTTTAAATGAATCCATAGCTTACGTCAACACCATATCCTGTGAGAGTGGAGAAGATGTTTGAATATATATGGTCATATGTTTTGGGACTGTTTGATGAGGTGAGTTTGTGAAATTAAATTCTCACCTCTTAATCAATGAGGAACATCATCCGCTCATCGACCTTTGGACTAGATGTGCCATATATTCTGGATGTACCATGTTGTGCCTCAGTGCACTATTTCACATTTTATTACCTGAGAATGGTTAGGTACATGATTAGATAATGAGGAAGGGCCACACATCATGTGATCCACACACTCCGTGTACCAATCTTGGAATCATTGATCCCTCGATGATCTTTATTCTAGAATCCAATTATGTCCCAGAAGTGGCCAATGTTTATTTTTGTTAAGCATAAAATGTAGTGGTGATATCCATAGTGGATTTCAAGATAAAATGTGATATGTTTAGGGTTTTTTTACCTATCTGGGGAGATAGTAAATGATTGTGGTATTGTTCCTCAATGCTGTTTGAGAGGTACCATACAGAAGGGATGACCAGAGCAGTGCAAGATTTCCAACAAGAGGGGCTAGGTAGTGAGGTTCGCTAACAACTCTTTAGGGCTTACCCTCTAACAATGTTGGGCAGTGAGGTTCATTATTTACTCATATGTATGTACCCTCTAGTGTGGATGGGCCATGATATTCATCGTTTACTATTCTGGACATTCCCTCTAGTGGTTCTGGGTTGTGATGTTTTTCATTTAATCTTTCAGACTTACCTGCCAGTGGTGCTGTGGAGTGATTCTTGTAATTTACACTTCAGGACATACCCTCTTTCGGGGAATGGAAGTGGGTTATCAACCTGGAGAAATGATCTATTTTCATTGAATATCAGGGAAGATACATGTTTTGATGTTAGTTTTAACACATGAAAAAGAAGGACACTTTCCCCCACTAAGATGCATCCATGTGACACAACCTAAATCATTAAGGGTATCATAATGCCACCAAAAGTGGATAATATCAATGTATGGTGATTGATCCATTTGACATGAAGTTCATAGTATATGTGAGAGATTATGGGCATCGTTGGTGGTTACTTATGGAACTATGAGTGACTCCATACCTTGAGGGAGCTATGAGATGGATAGACCCTTACACTCTCATTTGGGATTCTTTGACTGAGAATATATATATATATGTATGTATGTATGTATATGTATGTATTTATATGTATATCCAATTTCAGTAACCACTCCTTGGGATTGGATAATCTGCATCTTGGAGAGGTGAAGACTTTTGGGGAATTCCATGTGCTTTCCGGGTGTATCCTCTAATGGTTTGACAAGTCTACTATCCTGATATAGGATGCCAAGACACAATGATAAGTCCGTCATTTCACTATTTCCAACTAATTTTATTTGTATGTGATTAAATCACTATCTTGTTGGATTGAGTTGCACTTATTTTATTATACCTTGTCTAATCAACTACATTACGTTTTCGGGAATCACTTAGGACTTCCCCTTCTCCTTTTGGGGGCCTCCTATTGAGTATTTTTATACTCACACCTGCATTGAATTTGATTGAATGCATCATGACTTTTTCAAATGATGTAAAATTTTATTGTCACATCCGAGGAGCATAGTGATATGGGTTCTTGGACCATGTAATGTGGTTGTTGATTGAGATCTAGTAGAAATGATCTCTTAGTAGTTTTTCTTTTTCTGTTACAACCATTTTTTGGAACTATTCTAGTTGTTAATTTAATTTTCCCCATTTTTATTTGAGTTTATTATACCGTACTTGTATTATTTAGTGGTTCGTGCATGTTTGGTTTATTTATAACTACGTAACACCTTTTATTCATTTACCACAACAATATTTTCATTGAATTTGAAGTGTGTATGTATGCATATAGGTTTTTAGGGAATGGATTCCCCATGTTTTTTGTGCCTTTGATGCTAGTTGATAGCCCCTGGCCTATGGAGGGAGGCTTGGGGTTGTTGGGGCTCGAGACCCGATATGGGTTAGGTTAAGAAAAAGTGTTATGAAAGGTGGTTTGACCCATGGGACATTGTTTGGATGTTTCCCTAAAAAGGTTATTTTTTGGATTAGGGTAATACTATCAATGTGTCTCTATATTGGCTCTCAATATAGGGAGTATAGTGATGGTATGGTCGGCCGACATATCCATTCACCAGGACCCGCATTACCCGCTTGTCAACTTAGAACGTAGAGATAGTAGTTTTAGGGAACAATCGGGCATGCATCATATAAGATTGAGTCTTTAACTATAATTCTTGGGAGACCCCCCTTTTTGATATATATATCTATATGTCCATCTTACCATTTTACTCCATGATAATATTCAGGATGACACTGCTACGATAGCCAACCAATATTCTAGCTCTAGTTCATGAAGATGATACCGTATGTGATGTGGCCTCAGTTCATGATTCATAATGTGAGCCCATTCCACTAGGTTGGAAGGTAGATACACTGACACTTATGGAAAAGCATATAACCCAACAGAGTAGGTTGAGGACAAGTGCTTGATAAGTGCACTACATGAGATCAAGCGAGAATGAACGCTAAAGATTCACGTTGTGTTAGACCCTCATGACCAACTTTTTGGTTACAGTTGGATATCTACTTCTTTAGGCTTACACAGACAGTGGATGATCATATGGCGGCATTGGCAACCATCCTATCCCATGGAGCAGAAAGACATTGGAAGAGCTTGGTTACTAAGATACTTTATGAGTCTGTACTATCGTGGGATGACTCCAAAGATATATTTCATGAGGAGTAATTCCTCCCTTATTCACTCAGTTCAACTTTTGGAGATCATCCAGTTTCATCATGGAGGAATAATGGTGACTAATAACAAAATTAGGCTTAAGGACCTTTCTTGTTTCTCTCTAGACATGATCCTTGAAGGATACATCCAAGCATTGAAGTTCAAGTAGGGATTCTGTAGAGAGATACATGTTATCATAGTTCCCTAGTGCATCACAACCTATGTAAGGGTGCCTGAGATAACACTTGTCACATAGTGTTTCTTTTCATTACATACTACTAGTTTTAGAACTGAGCGTAATGGTGATAGGACATCTGTCGAAGATAGAAGACACCAATCAATAAGATCTAGATGCTGGAGGCCTCCCCATTATGGATCTTAGGTACATTATTGTATGGGGACAAGGAAGCGTAGAGAATGGGAAAAACCAAGGGAGGTCGATGTTATGCTTGAGATGGGTGAGGTCACATGGCATGCGACTACCCAAGAAAATGTGCTGAGACACCAAGAAAGTAGCAGTTAGGCCACCGAGGATGAGATTGCATCGTGATCTTAGTTGTCCAAAGGGAGTTTGTTCTGGTAGAGTAGAAGGAGAGGATGGAGGTGGTGGATGATGTTATAAGGTCTTTCCACCACCACCAGGTGTCCCATTTTATGCTCAAGAAGCTGGAATGTAAAGACCCGTAAAATTTAAGGAATTTTTTTTTCTTAATTTTCTTTGGAATTTTTCAAGAACGCAGTTTCTGACGGCACGTGATTCCGAGGCCCGGTGTGCCCGGAATCATTTTCTGAAGTTTGGCTCGGGTACGTTCAGTGAACAAACGAGCGGGTTTTTCTAACTTTTGAACCGGTGCTCGGAATCGAATTCCGAGGTCACCGATGGAATCACAGTGCCAGTAATTTCTTAGAAACTCCTCTTCCGGAGTTGCGTTTTCTCGGGTGTGGTTTTTAATTTTTGGGGGTTAAGTGAAGAAAATAAAATAAAGTGGTGCGACAACTTTATTTTATTTCACTTAAAGACACTTAAAGCCACTTAAGCTAAGTTGAAGCAGATAGGGTGGAATCCAAAATATCCTACCCACTTGGTAGGATATTTGTGAGGTGGGGCCCACACGATCCCCACCGTTTCTTTTCACCTAAGTAACACACCCGCGAAAACTCCTCTTTAATGAAAGTCAACTGGTGCGTTTTCTAAACTCTTAACGCTCCTATTAATTGGACAGTTAAGATGTTACCATTAATTCACCGAATTAATGGTTCGTTTCTTAACTTGTTTTCAAATTGTTGGCATGTAATAAAATAAGACCAACATACGTTCTTCTTGGGTGCGGATTGTTGAGAGGATTTGGAGAAACTGTATCTTCATCCTCCTTCACGAAGAACGCGAAGAACGCGAAGAATGCTGGCCTTCGACGAAAGGCGGCGAAGAATGTCGAACCCTCAGAGATCGACGACACGACGTCGTGTACCGCGACGCCGACGATTCTCCTTCCCCGACGTTCTTCTGCGAAGATCCTTCCCTGCGACAATCTTCGATCAACACCGATTGAGGTAGGGGAATGTGGATCATTTTAATTTCCTTTGTGGATTTTATCCTTAACATGGATTTAATTCGTGGAATTAAATCTGTGTGTTTTCATTAACCCTCGGAGATCGTCGATGTGACACCGTATACCGTGATGACGCGATGCCCTTCCGCGACGCGACGATCCTCTTCTTCCATGACGGTCAATCCCGCGAAGGACTCACGTCCAACGACAACTACGAGGTAGGGGTTTTTTTAGAATAATATTTATTCTCATGGTTGTTTCCTTCTAAAAACAAAGAACCCAGATCAACTCATCGTCAAGTTGATCCACATTTGTTTTTTTTATGCGGGACGAGAATTTTTATTTACGATATTTTTTTTGGGAACTAGGTTCAATTTTAATTTATTAAAATTGTTCCTTGTTATGTTTTCATGTGTTGATTATTGTTCCCAATTGTTATCACCTGACGCGGAGGGTGCGGGCCAAACAAACACAGCCCGACAACCCTCCGCAGTTTTTCGTTGATGCGTGGATTAACGAAGTTTATGAAATGGGATTGGAATGGAGATTGGAGGCCCTCGCAGCAAAGTTCGGATCCCGGGAGAGCTGTAGCCGCAAACTGCAGGCAAAACAGACCACCGGAGCGTGTCTGGTGGTCCGCGGAAGTTCCCGCCGGCACGCCGGCAGCGTCCGGCCGCCAGGAAGCGGCGGCGCCCGGCGCGCCGCCATAAAGACCCACCGCGGCTGAAGCCGTGGCGGCGAGCGCTGGTCCCGTGGCCGCACGGGACCGCGGGGATGGGATGCGGCCTTGCGCTACGTCCGGTGACACGAAGCAGCCCCCGCACGGGGGCCGCAGCTCCTTTGGTGCGGCCGCTCGGCCAGCGCCGAGCCGCCTAGGCCGGGCCGGGCCGCCCAGGCCGGGTCGGGCCGCCCAGGCCGGGCCGGGTCGCGCCGGCCAGGCCGGGTCGCACCCAGCCGGGTCGGACCTAGACCCGGGTCGGGTCGACCCGGTTTCGGCCGACCCAGGGGGGTTGGGTCGGGTCGGTCCGGGCCCAGACCCCCCGTTTTCAGACCCTTTTCGGTCTTTTTCTCATAACTTGAGCTACAAGCCTCCGAAAGACGCGCCGTCTACGGAGATGCGATCCTTGAATCGAGACGGTCATTTCGGTATATTTCACTCAAGGTTTCGGAATAATTTGGGTTCGGCCGGGTTGGTTCGTACACGAAACCAACCGGGCCCTCGAAGTGGAAACGCTCATATCTTGTGCTCTGGACGTCCGATTGACGTACCGTCGACTTTGATGGATTAATATAAGTGAGACAGATCTTTTGGATTATTCCGCCTGATGTTTGGACACAGGTGGTGTATGGTCGGGTTGGTTTTTCCTTAAAAACCAACCGGGCCCCTGGAACGAAAAAGCCAATAACTCTCAGACCGAGCGTCCGATTGACGCACCGTCTGTGACGTTGAGTTCCTGTTGACGATACAAAACTTTTGGATACATCAACTATGGACTATGTGTCAGTTGATGTATCAGCTTCTCGGCTCGTGGAGCGGACCCTCCTGAACGAGCTTGCTGTGTGCGGGAACCCTAATGTTGGTTGTGACTACGACGACGACGACAACTGTGCAGAGATCCTCAGTGGATTCGACGATGACGACTATAACACTCGGTGATCCTTCGTGGATCAGTGCTACCGATCCTGTGTGGGTCCGATCCTGTGTGGGTCAGCGCTCAGCGGTTCTGTGTGAGCCAGCGCCTACAGATCCTATGTGGGTCCGATCCTGTGTGGGTCTTTACGGGGGTTAGTTACCTATTGATCTTGTGTGGGTCAGATCCTTTGTGGGTAATTGCGGGGGTTAGTTACCTATCGATCCTGTGTGGGTCAGATCCTTTTTGGGTCATTGTGGGGGTTAGTACCTATCGATCCTTTGTGGGTATGACGGTTTAGATGAATCAGTGGCAATATCTGATCATCTCTATCGTCATACAAAGAAGTATACATGTGTGAGCTGAATCCTGTTTTTCTTTCCTTTGTGGATTGTGTTGTGCTATCCTGTGTGGATTTACATTTTTCTTTCATATGTGGACTGGGTTGTACTTGGGCTCGGATGTTGGAGCCGAACGAGAATTGATGACTTAGGTATATGTATGGGCATATACCTAAGCAGTGTCGAATGTTACTTTGTGATTTTATCTTTCCTTTGTGGATTATTCTTTTTGGATTCTGGGAGACCTTCGGGGGTCTCGAGGTCCCTACTGAGTAGCTTATACTCACCCCTGCACGGGCTATGCCCACACTACGTTGTGTTGGTTGCAGACGACGGACAGCGCTGATCGTGGTTGAGGCTTGCGGAGCAGGACGATACCTGAGGGTGGACCACTGGGCGGGACGTACTCGGAGCGGTCGGCTAGAACCGAGGAGCAGTGGAGGCTATTTGTACCCACCCTTCAGGTGGTATTTCCAGTGGACAGCTCGACATTGCGGCTTTACTTTTCAGTTGCTGTTTTCCCTTTCCAGTTGTACTTTACTTTCAGTTTGGGTTTGTATACTGGACCACTTACTTTTCTGCACTTACTATTGTACCTGTTTTTACTTAGTGTTTACTTATGCCTGCTTGCTCTATAGTGTTTATGGTTTACTATACAAAGGCAATGTCTTCCCTTTTACCAGGATTTACGCCTTGGTGCTAGTCGCCAGCCCCTGGCCTATTGAAGGCGGGCTTAGGGTAGTCACGACACGGGCCCCGAGGACGGGTAGTGACAAATTGGTATCAAAGGAGTTCGGTTCTACCGCAGAACTCAGGACTCTAATCTTTTTTCAACGTAAAGTAATAGTGTATAGCGTATTGGGTGTGGTTATCAGTCCAGAGAGTCCAGTGTTGGTGTGGCGGCCAATGTATCCGTACACCAGGACCCTGAATTCTGATTTCTGACTTAATGCCTGAAAACATTTATTGCGTGTGTGTTTCAAGTTTTCTTTGTGATTACTTTGTGTCAGCTCACCAGGAATACTGTTCTGACCGTGGCGCATCTGTTTCCTTTTTCAGGATGGCCCCATGACGGCAGCCAGCTAGGGTTCCGATATTTGAGCGTGACGACAGCCCACTGAGTGACGAGGCCTCGATACAGGTCCCTTTGACAGCCGAGGCACTGGCGGTACCTTTACCCACCGAGCCACCGATGCTTCCATCCCCAGCCGCTGATGATGCACGTCGCCTTATTGCACTGCATGAGTTCCAGCGCCAGCGACCACCCAGGTTCCGCGGGGAGACGGACCCCCAGGCAGCCGAGGACTGGTTGGAGGCAGTTGTACGAGTTTTCAGGTTAGTGAGGACACCAGCAGACCTCATGGTGATCCTCGCAGCGAGCCTACTGCACGTGGCAACGGGCCGATGGTGGAGCTTGATGCTCTAGGTTCACGATGAGGCATCTCTTCTCTGGACAGACTTTGAGAGCCTCTTCCGCTCAGAGTTCGTCCCGGCCACCCTCCGTGCGGTGCGCATCCATGAGCTTCTTCAACTGCGGCAGGGCAGCTTGACGGTCGCCCAGTACTCGGTGAGATTTACCGATCTCTCGCGCTACTCGATAGACACGGTACGGGACCCATTCTTCTAGGCCCGGACCGTTGAGAATGGATTGAGACATTAGATCAGGGCATCGCTGATCTCCCTTAGCATTCCGACTCATGTAGAAGTACTAGAGCGAGCCCTTTTGATCGAGAGCTTCCTTGCTGAGTCTTCCTTAGCAGCGAGACCTGCCGCGGGACGACATGTAGCAGAGTCTTCTGCAGCAGGCAGTCGAAGAATGAATCATGGGTCCAGGCAGGCCATACCCTCAGCCAGATGACCTCAGGACAATGGCTCAGCAGTGCGGGGCACACAGCGCGGTGCCAGTCTTTTGAGAGGCAGGCAGTGCTACGCATGGGGCGGGCAGGGCCACATGGCTCATGACTGCCCGAACCGTCGTGCCGAGGAGCAGTAGACGGTTGAGGGGCCACCCAGGCAGAGGAAGAGGGTCAACCATGGCGGTCCGCAGGGAGGAGGTGGACGAGGCAGAGGAGCTGGCTGAGCAGCAGGTGGTGGGCGACGCTTTGAGGCTCTACCACCACCACCACCAGGAGGTCGACCCCGGCCACAGGGAGCTGGCGGGCAGAGACAGGCATAGCTCTAGGCAGTGGAGGCCTATGACCACAGTGCGCCCGAGATGATTCGAGGTACTATATGTGTCTATTCCACACTTCATGCAGTTCTTATAGACATAGGAGCGAGTCACTCTTTCATAGTCGCTGCCCTTGTTCGGAGCTCGGAGATTCCGACAGAGCCGTTGGCTCGATCCTTATGGCTAGAGACTCCTACAGGAGCAGACTCGATGATTACGCACTGGTGCCGGTAGTGTGAGCTCACTCTAGGAGGCGAGAGCTTCGGCTGGGATCTTCTTGTAGTGGCGTCGAGGCCTTATGACGTCATCTTGGGCATGGATTGGTTATCTACAGTCCATGAACAGATTGACTATATTAGGCGCAAGGTGCGATGTGTACGCATCGACGGGAGCAGGATTCACCTTCACCGGCGAGAAGGGAGCCTTTGCAGCACAGGATGGACTCTCGCAATAGAGAGGACATCCCATCACTCATCAATTGGCTAGCCTCATCCTAGGAGTAGTTGACGTGCAGAGTCCTAGTTTTCCTGCAGTGGTGGATCTGTATGCGGACGTCTTTCCTGACGACGTTCCAGGGATACATCCTCGCAGATAGGTAGACTTTTATATTGACTTGTACCCCGGGATAGCCCCGATATCGACTCCAGTGTATCGGATGGCCCCCGCTGAGCTTCGAGAGCTATGGGTACAGTTGGAGGACTTGCAGGGCAAGGGATTCATCTGACCCAGTGTTTCACCCTGGGCTTCCCCGATTTTGTTTGCCAAGAAGGTGGACGGAAGCTTGCGACTTTGTGTCGACTATCGTCGCCTGAACCAGGTGACAGTGAGGAACAAGTATCCGCTACCGAGGATTGATGACCTCTTTGATCAGCTCAAGGGTGCACTGTGGTTCTCAAAGATAGACCTCAGGTCAGGCTATCATCAGCTCAGAGTTCGGGATGAGGACGTGCAGAAGACGGCCTTCAGGTGTCGGTATGGCCACTATGAGTTCTTGGTTATGCCATTCGGCATAACCAATGATCCAGTAGTGTTCATGGACCTCATGAACAGGAACTTTCAGCCATACCTTGATCAATTTTTCTTGGTCTTCATCGACGACATTTTGATTTACTCGGCCACTGAGGAGGAGCACGCCTACCACTTACGAGTTGTACTAGACACACTCCGAGAGCACCAGCATTATGGAAATCTCTCGAAGTGTCAGTTATGGATACATGAGGTCCACTTCTTGGGACACGTCATCTTTGAGGCGGGAGTTGCAGTGGATCCTATGAAGATCGAGGCAGTGCTAGCTTGGGAGCCCCCCAAGAGCGTGACGGAGGTTCGAAGTTTCTTAGGAATAGATGGATACAATCGGAGATTTGTGCCAGACTTCTCCAGAGTTGCGGCACCACTCTCAGCTCTTACGAAGAATGGGAAACCCTTTGTGTGGTCAGACAGATGTCAGCAGAGCTTTCAGAAGCTGAGACCGAGATTGACCAGTGCCCCTATCTTGAGGTTGCCTGAGGAGGGAGTAGGGTACGTAGTCTACTGCGATGCATCATGGACTGGACTCGGATGTGTCCTGATGCAGAAGTGGGCAGGGATCGCCTATGGATCACGTCAGCTGAGGCTGCATGAGCGGAACTATGCTACCCATGACCTGGAGTTAGCAGCAGTGGTCTTCGCTCTGAAGACATGGCGACACTATCTGATGGGCGAGCACTTTATAGTCTTTTCTGACCATCAGGGTCGCAGGTACATCTTTTCTCAAAAGGACCTGAACCTGAGACAGCGGCGATGGCTCGAGTTTCTCCAGGACTATGAATTTGAGATAGTCTATACTCCTGGGAAGGGTAACGTGGTAGTCGATTCCCTCCGTAGGAGGACGGGCATTCATATACTTGAGGAGGCGACAGAGAAGCTAGCCGCTTTGCGGATATCCTTTGTTGATCCTTTGTGGGTATGATGGCTTAGATGAATCAGTGGCAATATCTGATCATCTCTATCGTCATACAAAGAAGTATACCTGTGTGAGATGAATCCTGTTTTGCTTTCCTTTGTGGATTGTGTTGTGCTATCCTGTGTGGATTTACATTTTTCTTTCATGTGTGGACTGGGTTATACTTGGGCTCGGATGTTGGAGCCGAACGAGAATTGATGACTTAGGTATATGTATGGGCATATACCTAAGCAGTGTCGAATTTTACTTTGTGATTTTATCTTTCCTTTGTGGATTATTCTTTTTGGATTCTCGGAGACCTTCGGGGGTCTCGAGGTCCCTACTGAGTAGCTTATACTCACCCCTACACGGGCTATGCCCGCACTACGTTGTGTTGGTTGCAGACGACGGACAGCGCTGATCGTGGTTGAGGCTTGCGGAGCAGGACGATACCTGAGGGTGGACCACTGGGCGGGATGTACTCGGAGCGGTCGGCTAGACCCGAGTAGCAGTGGAGGCTATCTGTACCCACCCTTCAGGTGGGATTTCTAGTGGACATCTCGACGTTGCGACTTTACTTTTCAGTTGCTGTTTTCCCTTTCCAGTTGTAATTTACTTTCAGTTTGGGTTTGTATACTGGCCCACTTACTTTTCTGCACTTACTGTTGTACCCGTTTTTACTTAATGTTTACTTATTCCTGCTTGCTCTGTAGTGTTTATGGTTTACTATACAAAGGCAATGTCTTCCCTTTTACCATGATTTACGCCTTGGTGCTAGTCTCCAGCCTCTGGACTATTGAAGGCGGGCTTAGGGTAGTCACGGCATGGGCCCCGAGGACGGGTCGTGACAAATTGGTATCAAAGGAGTTCGGTTCTACCGCAGAACTCAGGACTCTAATATTTTTTCAACGTGAAGCAATAGTGTATAGCATATTGGGTGTGGATATCAGTCCAGGGAGTCCAGTGTTGGTGTGGCGGCCGATGTATCCGTACACCAGGACCCTGAATTCTGATTTCTGACTTAATGCATGAAAACATTGATTGCGTGTGTGTGTTTCAAGTTTTCTTTGTGATTACTTTGTGTCAGCTCACCAGGAATACTGTTCTGACCGTGGCGCATCTGTTTCCTTTTTTAGGATGGCCCCACGACGGCAGCCAGCTAGGGTTCCGAGAGTTGACAGTGACGATAGCCCACTGAGTGACGAGGCCTTGATACAGGGCCCTTTGACAGCTGAGGCACTGGCGGTACCTTTACCCACCGAGCCACCGATGCTTCCAGCCCCAGCCGCTGATGATGCACGTCGCCTTATTGCACTACATGAGTTCCAGCGCCAGCGACCGCCCAGGTTCCGCGGGGAGACGGACCCCCAGGCAGCCGAGGACTGGCTGGAGGCAGTTGTACGAGTTTTCAGGTTAGTGAGGACACCAGCAGACCTCATGGTGATCCTTGCAGCGAGCCTACTGCACGTGGAAACGGGCCGATGGTGGATCTTGATGCTCTAGGTGCACGATGAGGCATCTCTTCTCTGGACAGACTTTGAGAGCCTCTTCCGCTCAGAGTTCGTCCCGGCCACCCTCCGTGCGGTGCGCATCCAGGAGCTTCTTCAGCTACAGCAGGGCAGCTTGACGGTCGCCCAGTACTCGGCGAGATTTACCGATCTCTCGCGCTACTCGATAGACATGGTACGGGACCCATTCTTCTGGGCCCGGACCGTTGAGCAGGGATTCAGACATTAGATCAGGGCATCGCTGATCTCCCTCAGCATTCCGACTCAGGTAGAAGTACTAGAGAGAGCCCTTTTGATCGAGAGCTTCCTTGCTGAGCCTTCTTTAGTAGCGAGACCTACCGCGGGACGACATGTAGCAGAGTCTTCTGCAGCAGGCAGTCGACGGATGAATCATGGGTCCAGGAAAGCCATACCCTCAGCCAAACGACCTCAGGACAATGGCTCAGCAGTGCGGGGCACACAGCGCGGTGCCAGTCTTTTGAGAGGCAGGCAGTGCTACGCATGGGGCGGGCAGGGCCACATGGCTCATGACTGCCCGAACCGTCGTGCCGAGGAGCAGTAGACGGTTGAGGGGCCACCCAGGCAGAGGCAGAGGGTCGACCATGGCGGTCCACAGGGAGGAGGTGGACAAGGTAGAGGAGCTGGCCGAGCAGCAGGTGGTGGGCGATGCTTTGAGGCTCTACCACCACCACCACCAGGAGGTCGACCCCGGCCACAGGGAGCTGGCGGGCAGAGACAGGCACAACTCCAGGCAGTGGAGGCCTATGACCACAGCGAACCCGAGATGATTCGAGGTACTATATGTGTCTATTCCACACTTCATGCAGTTCTTATAGACACAGGAGCGAGTCACTCTTTCATAGCCGCTGCCCTTGTTCAGAGCTCGGAGATTCCGACAGAGCCGTTGGCTCGATCCTTACGGCTAGAGACTCCTACGGGAGCAGACTCGACGATTATGCGCTGGTTCCAGTAGTGTGAGCTCACTCTAGGAGGCGAGAGCTTCGGCTGGGATCTTCTTGTAGTGGCGTCGAGGCCTTACAACGTCATCTTGGGCATGGATTGGTTATCTACAGTCCATGCACAGATTGACTATATTAGGCGCAAGGTGCGATGTGTACGCACCGACAGGAGCAGGATTCTCCTTCACCGGCGAGAAGGGAGCCTTTGCAACACAGGATGGACTCTCACAGAGGAGAGGACATCCCATCACTCATCAATTGGCTAGCCTCATCCTAGGAGTAGTTGACGTGCAGAGTCCTAGTTTTCCTGCAGTGGTGGATCTGTATGCGGACGTCTTTCCTGACGACGTTCCAGGGATACATCCTCGCAGAGAGGTAGACTTTTATATTGACCTATACCCCGGGATAGCCCCGATATCGACTCCAGCGTATCGGATGGCCCCCGCTGAGCTTCGAGAGCTATGGGTACAGTTGGAGGACTTACAGGGCAAGGGATTCATCCGACCCAGTGTTTCACCCTGGGCTTCCCCGATTTTGTTTGCCAAGAAGGTGGGTGGAAGCTTGCGACTTTGTGTCGACTATCGTCGCCTGAACCAGGTGACAGTGAGGAACAAGTATCCGCTACCGAGGATTGATGACCTCTTTGATCAGCTCAAGGGTGCACTGTGGTTCTCAAAGATAGACCTCAGGTCAGGCTTTCATCAGCTCAGATTTCGGGATGAGGACGTGCAGAAGACGGCCTCCAGGTGTCGGTATGGCCACTATGAGTTCTTGGTTATGCGATTCGGCATAACCAACGCTCCAGTAGTGTTCATGGACCTCATGAACAGGAACTTTCAGCCATACCTTGATCAATTTGTCGTGGTCTTCATCGACGACATTTTGATTTACTCGACCACTGAGGAGGAGCACGCCTACCACTTACGGGTTGTACTAGACACACTCCGAGAGCACCAGCATTATGGAAAGATCTCGAAGTGTCAATTCTGGATACATGAGGTCCACTTCTTGGGACACGTCATCTTTGAGGCGGGAGTTGTAGTGGATCCTGTGAAGATCGAGGCAGTGCTAGCTTGGGAGCCACCCAAGAGCGTGACGGAGGTGCGGAGTTTCTTAGGAATAGATAGATACAATCGGAGATTTGTGCCAGACTTCTCCAGAGTTGCGGCACCACTCTCAGCTCTTACGAAGAATGGGAAACCCTTTGTGTGGTCAGACAGATGTCAGCAGAGCTTTCAGGAGATGAGACCGAGATTGACCAGTGCCCCTATCTTGAGGTTGCCTGAGGAGGGAGTAGGGTACGTAGTCTACTGCGATGCATCATGGACTGGACTCAGATGTGTCCTGATGAAGAAGTGGGTAGGGATCGCCTATGGATCACATCAGTTGAGGCCGCATGAGCGGAACTACTCTACCCATGACCTGGAGTTAGCAGCAGTGGTCTTCGCTCTGAAGACATGGCGACACTATCTGATGGGTGAGCACTTTACAGTCTTTTCTGACCATCAGGGTCACAGGTACATCTTTTCTCAAAAGGACTTGAACCCGAGACAGCGGCGATGTCTCGAGTTCCTCCAGGACTATGACTTTGAGATAGTCTATACTCATGGGAAGGGGAACGTGGTAGTCGATTCCCTCCGTAGGAGGACGGGCATTCAGATACTTGATGAGGTGACAAAGAAGCTAGCCGCTTTGCGGATATCCTTTGTGGATAGAGATGGAGTAGCTTTCCTTCAGTCACTCACAGTCTCTCCTCAACTACTATAGCGGGTCAGAGAGGCACAGCGTGGGGATGCTGATTGTGAGACGCGGCATGCACAGATATCCTCAGGACAGGCACCTGATGGTTTCTCCTTTGGAGCAGAGCACGACATCCTTTTCAGATGACGTACCATGGTACCAGTCGCTTTACGAGAGGAGGTGATGAGAGAGTTTCACACTTCCCCTTTGGCGGTACATCCTGGACTGGAAAATATGTACCAAGATCTCAGACGATAGCACTGGTGGCCAGGCATGAAGAAGGCTGTGGCGGAGTTCGTTTCTCGATGCCTCACCTGCCAGCAGGTGAAGGCAGAGCATCAGGTACCAGCCGGCTTGGTACAGCCCTTGGAGGTCCCGGAGTGGAAGTGGGACAGAATATCTATGGACTTTGTGACTGGACTTCCACGCACTTCCATAGGTCATGACTCCATTTGGGTGATTGTCGACTGAATCACCAAGTCGGATCACTTCTTACCCATTAGAGAGCAGGGCTCAGTGGAGATCTTGGGACTTCTCTACGTTAAGGAGATTTTACAGCTTCACGGTGTGCCATAATCTATCGTCTCTGATCGAGATGCTCGCTTTACTTCCTGGCTTTAGAAGCGGTTGCAGGAGGTGTTCGGGACGCAGCTACATCTGAGCACCACCTTTCACCCTCAGATGGATGGTCAGACGGACATGACCATTCAGACTCTCGAGGACATGCTCCGCGCATTTTTCCTCGAGTTTGGTCGCATCTGGGAGGACCACCTACCCTTGGTGGAGTTTTCGTACAACAACAGCTACCACTCCACCATCGGGATGGCACCGTATGAGGCGTTGTACGACCGACCTTGTAGATCTCCTTTGTGCTGGAAATACCCTGGGGAGTCAGCACTTGTGGGACTAGAGATGGTCCGGGCCATGACAGAGAAGTTCCAGATCATCTAAGAGCGGATGAGGACAGCTCAGAGCCGGCAGAAGTCTTATGCTGACAGGAGGCAGAGGCCACTAGAGTTCGAGGATGGTGAACACGTCTTCTTGCGTGTCTCACCTAGACGTGGATTACAGAGATTTGGCCGAGGCGGCAAGTTGTCTCCACGCATCATCGGACCATTCTAGGTCCTCAACAGGATTGGCGAGGTGGCTTATCGCCTGTCTCTACCACCTCAGTTGCACCGGGTGCACGACGTCTTCCACGTATCTCAGCTGAGGAGATACGTGCATGACCCGATGCATATCGTTGACCATGGGGAGCTAGACGTTGATGATGGGGAGACTTTTGAGGAGGTCCCGGTGGAGATCAAGGATCGACAGGAGCGGGTCCTACGTGGATGATCGATTCCTCTTGTGCGCATCAGATGGCAGCACGGGAACCTCCAGGAGAGCACTTGGGAGCGGGAGGCTCAGATACGTGCTCAGTACCCACATTTGTTTCCCTAGTTTATGATGTATCCTTACAGGGATGTAAAGACCTGAGGTGGGAGTGATGTAAATACCCGTAAAATTCAAGGAAATTTTTTTCTTAATTTTCTTTGTAATTTTACAAGAACGTAGTTTCTGACGGCACGTGATTCTGAGGCCCGGTGTGCCCGGAATCATTTTCCGAAGTTTGGCTCGGGTACGTTTAGTGAACGAACGAGTGGGTATTTCTAACTTTTGAACCAGTGCTCGGAATCGAATTCTGAGGGCACCAATGGAATCACAGCGCCTGTAATTTCTTAGAAATGCCTCTTCCAGAGTTTTGTTTGCTCAGGTGTGGTTTTTAATTTTTGGCGGTTAAGTGAAGAAAATAAAATAAAGTGTTGCGACAACTTTATTTTATTTCACTTAAATCCACTTAAAGCCACTTAAGCTAAGTTGAAGCGGATAGGGTGGAATCCAAAATATCCTACCCACTTGGTTGGATATTTGTGAGGTGGGGCCCGCATGAGCCCCATCGTTTTTCCCCCTAAGTAACGCACCCGCAAAAACTCCTCTTTAATGAAAGTCAACTGGTGCATTTTCTAAACTCTTAACGCTCCTATTAATTGGACAGTTAAGACGTTACCATTAATTCACCAAATTAATGGTTCGTTTCTTAACTTGTTTTCAAATTGTTGTCATGTAATAAAATACGACCAACATACGTTCTTCTTGGGTGCAGATTGTTGAGAGGATTTGGAGAAACTGTATCTTCATCCTCCTTCACGAAGAACGCGAAGAACACGAAGAACGCCGACCTTCGACGAAAGGTGACGAAGAACGCCGAACCCTCGGAGATCGACGACACGGCGTCGTGTACCGCGACACCGACGATTCTCCTTCCCCGACGTTCTTCTGCGACGATCCTTCCCCGCGACAATCTTCGATCAACACCGATTGAGGTAGGGGAGTACAAATCTTTTTAATTTCCTTTGTGGATTTTATCCTTAACATGGATTTAATTCGTGGAATTAAATTTGTGTGTTTTCATTAACCCTCGGAGATCATCGACGTGACGCCGTATACCGCGACGACGCGACGCCCTTTCGCAACGCGACGATCCTCTTCTTCCGTGACAGTCAATCCCGCGAAGGACTCACATCCAACGACAACTACGAGGTAGGGGTTTTTTGAGAATAATATTTATTCCCATGGTTGTTTCCTTCTAAAAACAAAGAACCCGAATCAACTCATCATCAAGTTGATCCGCGTTTGTTTTTTTTTTATGTGGGACATGAATTTTTTTTACGGGTGTTTTTTTTGGGAACTAGGTTCAATTTTAATTTATTAAAATTGTGCCATGTTATGTTTTCATGTGTTGATTATTTTTCCCAATTGTTATCACCTAACGCGGAGGGTGCGGGCCAAAAAAATATGGCCCGACAACCCTCCGTAGTTTTTCATTGATGCGTGTATTAACGGAATTTAAGAAATGGGATCGGAATGGCGATTAGAGGCCTTCACAGCAAAGTTTGGATCCCAGGAGAGCCGTAGGCGCAAACCGCAGGTAAAACGGACCACCGGAGCGCGTCCGGTGGTCCGCGGAAGTTCCCACCGGAGGTGGCGGCCGGCAGCGGCTGGAGGCGGCGGCCGGCAGCGGCCGGCCGCCAGGAAGTGGCGTCGCCCGGCGCGCCACCTGGAAGACCCGCCACGACTTCACCCGCGGCGGCGAGCACCGGTCCCATGACCGCGCGGGACCACGGGGAAGGGACGCGGCCTTGCGCCGCGTCCGGTGACACGAAGCGGCCCCCGCGTGGGGGCCGCGGCTCCTTTGGCGCGGCCGCTCAGCCAGTGCTGAGTCGCCCAGGCCAGCCCGGGCTGCCCAGGCCGGCCCGAGCTGCCCAGGCCGGCCCGGGCTGCCCCGGCCGAGCCGGGCCGCCCCGACAGGGCCGGGTCGCGCCGGCCGGACCGGGACGCGCCCAGCCGGGTCGGTCCGGGTCCAGACCCCCCGTTTTCGAACCCTTTTAGGTCTTTTGCTCATAACGTGAGCTACGAGCCTCCAAACGACGTGGCGTCAGCGGCGATGTGATCCTTGGATCGATTCGGTCGTTTCGGTATATCACACTCAAGGTTTCGGAATACTTTGGGTTCGGCCGGGTTGGTTCGTACACGAAACCAACTGGGCCCTCGAAGCGGAAACGCTCATATCTTGAGCTCCGGATGTCCGATTGACGTACCGTTGACTTTGATGGATTCCTCTAAATGAGACGGATATTTTGGATTACTCCGCCTAAGGTTTGGATGCAAGTGGAGTATGGTTGGGTTGGTTTTTCCTTAAAAACCAACAGGGCCCCGGGAACAAAAAAGCCAATAAATCTCAGACCGGGCGTCTGATTGACGCGCCGTCTACGACGTTGAGTTCCTGTTGACGATACGGAACTTTTGGATACATAAACTTTGTACTATGTCTCAGTTGATGTATCAGCCTCTCGGCTCGTGGAGCGGACCCTCCCAAATGAGCTTGCTGTGTGTGGGAACCCTAGTGATGGCTGCGACTGCGACGACGACGATGACTGTGCAGAGATCCTCAATGGATTCGATGGAGACGACTACAGCACTCAGAAATCCTACGTGGATCAGTGCTACCGATCCTGTGTGGGTCCGATCCTGTGTGGGTCAGCGCTCAGCGGTTCTGTGTGAGCCTGCGCCTACAGATCCTGTGTGGGTCTGATCCTATGTGGGTCTTTGCGGGGGTTAGTTACCTATCGATCCTGTGTGGGTCAGATCCTTTTTGGGTCATTGCGGGGGTTTGTTACCTATCGATCCTGTGTGGGTCAGATCCTTTGTGGGTCATTGCGGGGGTTAGTACCTATCGATCCTTTGTGGGTCTGACAGCTTAGATGAATCAGTGGAAATATTTGATCATCTCTAACGTCATACAAAGAAGTATACCTGTGTGAGCTGAATCCTGTTTTTCTTTCCTTTGTGGATTGTGTTTTTCTATCCTGTGTGGATTTACATTTTGCTTTTATGTGTGGATTTGGTTGTACTTGGGCTCGGATGTTAGAGCCGAACGAGAATTGATGACTTAGGTATATGTATGGTCATATACCTAAGCAGTGTCGAATATTACTTTGTGATTGTATCTTTCCTTTGTGGATTATCCTTTGTGGATTCTGGGAGACCTTCAGGGGTCTCGGGGTCCCTACTGAGTAGCTTATACTCACCCCTGCACAGGCTATTCCCACACTACGTTGTGTTGGTTGAAGATGACGTACAGCGCTGATCATGGTTGAGGCTTGCGGAGCAGGACGGTACCTGGGGGTGGACCACTGGGAGGGACGTACTCGGAGCGATCGGCTGGACCCGAGGAGCAGTGGAGGCTATCTGTACCCACCCTTCAGGTGGGATTTCCAGTGGACAGCTCAACATTGCGGCTTTACTTTTCAGTTGTTGTTTTCCCTTTCCAGTTGTACTTTACTTTCAGTTTGGGTTTGTATACTGTCCCACTTACTTTTCCACACTTACTGTTGTACCAGTTTTTACTTAGTGTTACTTCTGCATGCTTGCTCTGTGGTGTTTGTGGTTTACTATACAAAGGAAATTCCTTCCCTTTTACCGGGATTTACTCATTGGTGCTAGTCACCAGCCCCTGGCCTATGGAAGGCAGGCTTGGGGTAGTCACAGCATGGTCCCTGAGGATGGGTCGTGACATGGAATCTAGGTACATATACATCTATATTCTTTAAATTTCTATGATCCTACAGTTTATTAGATTATAAGACTTACACCTTGAATCCCTTAATCATTTTTTGGTATAAATTGTTAGGCATTATGTCATGTAATTATTTATCCCTACTCATTGCTTGATGTTTTACTAGGGTGAAGAAGAGAATCAGTGAAAACCTATGTCAGTTTTGTTCGACATTGCATTGAATGAATGAAGAAGATGAGTCATTTCCCCACTGAGATGTTTTTTTGTGAAGTGAGAAAAACCATGATGGATATTTAGTTCCATCCAATGTAGATAGTATCATTGTGTGGTGTATGAGTCCGTCTACCTTGAGGATTTAGGGTGAGGTTGTGAGATATAGTGTTAGAGCATGTGCTATCATTTCCATTATCATTTTTCTATATGTCCCTTTTTTCATGGAATTCCAATAGTACGTTTTGAGAGACTGTCTGGTGTGTGGATTAGTCTCTGACCAAGGGTATCGATGATAGGCAGGGTTTTTCATGTGCTTTCCATGTCATGCGTCTTGAAGTTGTATGAGTTTAATATCCTTCCTGGTTCGGCGGTACCTTTGAGTTCTCAACGTCAACATTAATACAACATGTTATAATGTATTGGTCGACGTGATGGTAACCCCTTGAACAAGAATATGTGATTCACTATGCGATGTTGGCAGCAGTAGTCTTCATCCTTATGATGTGCATACACAACATTTCAGGAGAATGCTTTGTGGTTTGCATAGACCACCAGGGTCTGAGTTTTGTCTTCACTCAGAGAGACATGAACCTGAGGCAGTAACTTTGGTTGGAAATTTCTACAGGACTATGACATTGAGATAGTCCATACACGAGGAAAGGGAAATATTGTAGTATATCCCCTTGGATGTTTCACCGGATGGATATTCTAATGTAGGGAATCATGAGACCATGTCCTTGGAGTAACCCATTTGATGAATAACTATCCCATTGGATTGTGTGTTGTACTAGCTCCTAAAATGTGTGTCTGGACCTTGGAGTGGGGAGAGCCATGTGTGAGCTTAGTATCCAGGGTTACTTGTTTAGTTTTTCTTTTCAGGGATGATGATCAGGAAGGAGAAAATGAATTAGAGACCTGTTTTTTTTCTAGTAAGTCATTTCAATATTTCTAAAAATTATTCATGAGTTGTGAATTGAGACTCCGTGAAATTTTGAGGAACAGTGTGCTAAAAATTAATTTGTAAAAAATATTTAATATGTTTTAATTATACACACATAATTAATTAATGAAAACGGGATAACTCATAAATGGTTGATCATATTGGAAACCCAATACCTTGGTGGGGTCTAGAACATTGTTTTTACCCTATTATTGATATATAATATGTGAATAATGGATGGATTGAAGCCTCCCTCATTTGAAGAGCATGATTAGTGATTTAATTAATTAATTCGATTAGTTAATTAAAAATACATTAACCTAATTTCTAGATACAAAATAATATTTTAGAATAATGGCCTCCTAATTATATTTTTCAATGATGAATTCCCTAGCCTCTAATGTGATTTATATTGAAAAATGATGAATGATTAAGAACACGGATGAAATATCAGATCTGAGGTAGATCAAATCATGAAAAATGAAACATATCGTGTAAATTATATTCTTCATCAAGTTAAAACCAATACAATCCAAGAAGGACTCATATTTGGTGAATTTTAATCCATATATTAAACATTTTATCATGTTGATAATTTTTTCTTCAATCTATTCCCCCTATATCTGACAACACATTAAATTGATTTCTTCCTTGAATATAAACTAGTTCGAACACAAATCGTAGGTTTCTTATCATTTGGACAAGAATTACTTTCCAATGATTCAAACCCTTTATTTATTTTTTGTTTCTCCCTATAATCATTGTCTTATACAATAGATGAAACATATAGTTCCTTGACATGTATTTCGTCTGACCAAAGCCCGATCTGGAGCCCGAATTCAAGGGAGATTCACGGAATGGAGACAGAATCCCGAGAGGAGAATAGATCTAGATGAATCATTATGAATGGATGGTGAATCCCAATTTTCTAGTCTAGATTATGTTTTAAAGGAGGTGAAATTCCATCTAGAATGTAATGGAGTGGCTGGGCAGTTCAGCCAATGTAAGCAGGGCATGCATCGGTGTTGTTCGGTGAGGCTTAGTCGATCAGGCAGCCCAAGAGGGATCAATGTGGTGGTATAAGGTATAAGGTGGTTGAGGCTCAAGGGTGATCTTTCTCTGGAGGTTCGGGGTTTCACTGATGGTTCAAGGTGGCCCAACTTGAGCACATGGGGCCATCATTATAAGTTGAATGAGGTGTAGTGGAGGTAGCCCAAGTGGAGGTTGGTGACAGATGTAGAAATAAGAGGCTCAGTGGAGGTGGCCCAACTGTATATAGGGTATATACAGAATGGCTTCATTATAAATGGGGAAATGGGGGGACCTATGGTTTAATAAAAAAATATAAAAAAATGAAAAGTAAAAAATTTCTAATAAGATTATTATTATTATTTATGTATACTCTCCTAACTCCCCTATGGAAAATCCATTAACATGTCGTTAGCGGTAACATTAAATCGTCGAAGATATAGTTATTTTAATACCATATTATACAATATTATCCAACTTTTAGATTGATCCAAAAACACTTGTGAAATGATATATTTAATATTATTATTAAATCCTCGACCCGATGTAACTACTGTGTGTGACGCCTTATAAATTATCCATTAGTAGTTACATGACCGGGGTCCTTTAGTGACCTTTTTAAGACTTGTTTTATATGTTTAAACTAATGTTGAGTAATATTCCCCATGTAATGATTTTCAATCGAAATGTGGCAACATTAGAATATTCAATCAGAGGACTATTTCTTGTGAATGAATAGTCTATATTGTGTGTTTTTCTACATGGGTCACAACAATTGGATCCATTTTGATGTGGGGATCCTTACTCATGATCCCATTAAATGTGTAAACATGAAACGAATATGTAACATCATGTTTCTGAAGTCCACTGAATATATTCCATGTATGTTCATCCTCCTTCACCTACTGACAGGTGGAACATCTCTTGAAAAAACTGACTACGTCTATGTTCATTTCTAGCCACCAATACTGAAGATATAAATCCTGATACATTTTGGTGACAAAAAGATGCACTGCTCAAACTAAACCATGAAAATCTTTCTATAGCTCCTCGCACATGTCTACTTGAACCCATACGCAACCCTATAACCATAGAACAACATCCTCGCTTATGGTATATCTAGGACGAGGTTCATCTCTCAAAACACTCTCCTATATAACTAGTCCTTCATAATCAAATAGATTACATATCATTACTCTATCCATTATGTAATAGTTAATATCCAATAATGTATGAAATTTATCCCATTTCCTCTCGTTTACCTCCAAATGCATCTTAGTGGATAATTCCATTAGTTTACACTCACTATTAGCCTGATGCCCTGCCTGTATTTGAGTCCTTCTGCTCATTATATCAGCCACTTCATTTCCATTCCCAGGAATGTATGTAATCTCAATGCTGAAGGAATGATGATATTTCACCCACCATCACTTCCATGGAATTATATCACATCGAGTAAATTAGTACATGACACTTTTGTGTTCTGTGTAAACCACAAAACTATCCACCAATATGATATAACTACATCAACATAAGACCTGAACAACCACAAAACTATCCACCAATATGATATAACTACATCAACATAAGACCTGAACAACCACAGCTAACTCAAGATCCAACTTCTTGTAGTTCCTATCATGTGGCCTCAAAAACTGAGATGTGTACATAATGACTCCATCCCCATTTATAAGCACTTCTCCGAGACCGATACTTGTTGCGTTACAGTATATTGTGTAACCCCGTACCGGATCTGGAAGAATCAGTATCAGTGATGGAGTTAATCTCCCTTTTTTCACCTGAAAGGACATCTCACAATAATCTGATTATGCATACATCACAACATTTTTGGAAAATCCCATCATACGAGCTTCTAAAAATTTTATTCCCTCTATGAAATGCCAATAGTAATCATCCAGCCCAATAAAACCTCTCACCTCAAAGGAATTCTTGGGATACACCCACGTAACAACAGCTATCACCATATGTGGGTCCACTGAAACCTATGTAGCTTAGATTAAGTGACCCATGAAATGAATTTGATCCTTCTAGAAGTGGAACATTCTATTCTTGGCATATAACTGATTCAATCTCATTGTAATCAAAATGTTATCAATATGGGTGGCATGTTTTTATAGAGTGTGATAGTACCATTAGATAGAATCCATGAAAACCTCAATGAACGAGTCAAGATATTATGAACACTCAAGTAATCAATTCTAGAATGACTGGAGGAACATTTGTGAGACCGAACAACATGACCAAATACTCATACATACCAAACCTACTCTAAAATGTTGTCCGAGGTATGTCTAATGATCGCACCCACACATGATGATAATTGGATCTCAAATCGATCTTAGATTATACCGGAGTTCCATAGAGCTGATCGAATAGATCAACTTTTTACTAAAGAGGATACTAGTTATTAACCATCAACTGGTTCCATTTATGATAATACACACATATCCTGAGGTTACCGTCATCCCTTTTCACAAAAAATGATTATCAAACCCCAAGGAGAAATACTTGTTCATATGAAACCCATAGCCTCCAAACCCACTTGTTGGTTCATGAGTTCATGAAACTCCATCGTAGAAATCTTATAATTAGGATGGGATACCGGTGCATCACCTGGTACAAATTCGATAGAGAAATATCACACTCTTACTAGAGGTAATCCAGAAATGATGTCTTAGAAGACGTCCTTAAAATGATCAACCACTTGAAGAAACTCCTTATGACATTTTCCCTTATAATTCAGATATATGCTGAAAATTTGTTCTCTCATCCCACTCAACCCACAATGTCCGAATCTAGATCAACTCACCTGGACACCCAATTCACCCTATTGTTGAAATTATTCACCCTCTAGTTACAGGAACCTTGCCCTATGGTTAGAGAAATTAAATAAGGATTGAAATGAGGTCAAATATTCCATTTCGAGTACGTCATCAATGCATTTCATCTCTAGTACATTGAGATCCCAAATAAAGTGACACCCACCACTATCAAGGGGTACTCCTTGAACTATCATACACTTACCTTTATAATCCTTGATAGAGATTCTAGATTCATAACATCATCAAAAAAACAAGGATCCCTAGCATCTCCAAAAGAGGCATGAATACGAAACGCTGTGAATCCCATGTAACAATGATTACAGATGCTAAAACAGAGGAAACTAGAATAATACCTATGATAGTTGAATTTTTGGGATCCTGCTTTTGCGGGGTTTGTTGCACTTCATAGGTCTGAATTGTAATGTAGCCATGAGACACTACATGGTAACCCTAAGATAACTCGCCATGTTGTAAGTGAGATCCTAGGGTCTGGATTCACTAGCCATGACCACCACCTCAGCCTGATTAGCCTATCATATTCTAGTTCCTGATTGGTGAGATTTTGATGACCCTTATCTTGAATATGGAGTTGGTGAAGACCCTCTCTCACTAGATAATGGTGAAAATTTCCTCCATAAACACTTTAAATGACCCACATTGCCATAATCTCAGTACTAAACATGGTCCATAAGAAACTGAGGTCTAGTATGTTGAATTCTTCCACAATGGAAGCACTTCACCTAGCTACCGGATGAAATGTTCTATGTTCTAGACTCACCTTGTGTAAGCACAAGATGATTATTCTTACTACCTGTCTAAAAAAATACAAGATCTCCGTTGCGGTCCTCCATGTATCTCACCTCTAGATTCCATCTGATTCCACATGGTAATCAGCTCCTGGTTCTCTATAGAATAAATATTAGTTATCCAGAAGATATTTACATGCGATCAGATGTACTACATGAGACCATCATCGAATCTACAAGATTTTTATTGATTTTAACCCATTCGAATATGTTTGAATCACTAGAGCTCAGAAAATTAGGCATATTAATCCATAACTGATAGATCACCCTCCTACAGAAACATGAACACTCAATCTTTATTTCCCCCCAATATCGTAGGATATAAGTAGTAATATATGACCATTTGAAAATATTCCCATGCAATGTCCCACTGATTCCCTGTCTATTTGTCCTCAGGGACTAATCACGCAACATATATGTGGATAGATTGACCGTCCTTTCATTAAGCATCTCAATATATTAAAAGATTTATAATATTATCTGTGTCCATTACCCAGCAGCATGTGGCCCACCTTTCCATGAAAACATGGGCAAAAGATGCTGCTGGAACACTTGTGTCAGTTCATCCATAAACATGAGAGGTTTTGGTGCTCCCTGAATGTAATTCATGAACCTCATAACTACTTCATGTAATATTTCATCATCTCTTGTATCTTGAATAAAATATGGTGCCACAAAATACATGACTAGATGTTCCCATGAAAGCCCATGGCCTACAACCTCTAGGGTTTGATCATCTTAAGTCTCCTGGAGCAAAAATGGAGGTATTCATGGTGGCATGGTTCTATAATGTTTAGAACATACACTATAGTACAATCTTATTCTTCAAGGTACGTAGTTCAATATCGCAAGACTTAAAATGGAGAGAAAATGCCTCAAAGATCCCAAATGTTGGGTAAACGACATTTAGTTACCTTACACAGCAAGTTTACTTATTCTCTCACATGGTTGTGTAACCCTGCTATCCATGGTCATGTAAACATCCTAGGTACATTACATTTCAGGCTAACATAATATATTTACTCATATCTTACCTCTGGTCCATGTACTTTTACATGGATAGAGCCACACAAGTATGCCTATGTAAAACTAAATGGGTTATACATAAGGTACATGATGTGTTATGATCAAAACTCAACAACTCATGCTTTCTCTCACATGGATGGTGAAACATACATTTACTACATGGAGTGTACTCCAAGTACAAGACCTGTACTTCAAAAAGTTCTATTCTACCCCAACAGAAGAACACACGGTGTGTGTTCATAGGACCTCACACAGTGTTGTCTAGGTTTCTGGATAGTAAGCCTCATAATCTTATGCAAAAACACATTTTTGAAAGATAGATAAATAGTGTTCCAAATTATAATATGTGAGGGCACGTACTCCCCATGAATCAAATCTTGTAATAAACATAGATCACATAAAAAACAATTTATATCCCATGGCCGAAAAATGATCCAACAAATTTTGATCCCAGAGGGCTCATACACCATAGGGACCAAAGTATAGAATCCATTAAATTCGACCATAACACATAACAATACACCAATCAAAAAAGAATGCATTTCTATCATGGTATCTATCACAACATCAAGTATTTTCAGCAATACATATATAACAACAACACGAAATAAGTAATTCTATATAATTTGAATAACAAGAATGCATAACATGTAATTTTGAACCAGTGCCTATATAATGCATGATATGGAAAACCCTCATCACATTGGGTTACATTAAAATAGAACCAAAATTATATCAATAATAAAAAAACAAAAAATGGAATCACCCAACTATGAAATCAAATCATGTAAATAGCTCAAAATCCAAAATTCAGAATTCAATTTGATGTAATTTAGATTTTCCCTATACACGGTATAGCAACTCCAAGGAATTTATAATTTCCAAACTCCATTTCCTTTCTATATATTTCAAATTTCTCTAAACATTAAGAAAAAATGAAAATGAAAACACCCCTGATAACACTTGGTAATGTCTTGATTCTGGATTCCACTCAACTGGTGCTCTGTACCCATTTGGCAACATGGTCTAATGTGTATTTCCTCAAATGCCAGTGGCTGGACACTAGAAGTGAGGTCCTAAGGTGTGAAAGTAGGGAAATTATTCCATCATTAGTAGAGTGTAAATTATCTGAATAATTAATATCAAATAGTTGATGTAGTAAATACCAGAAAACTGAAATATAAAATGATTGATTGATTGGATAAATAACATAGCACTATTCAATACAAAAGATGATGCATTGTGATATATGTTCTATGAATTCATCCAAAATCATTACACTATAGTAATAAAAAATATATACCTTAGAGAAATAAATAAACAAAATGGTATTTGGAATCATCACAAGCCACGAATCGGTCACATGTTCTCATACTATCAATTAGCACATCAAGTACATGTACCATGACACTTACACTGATCAACACCTACAATAATATAATATGTTTGGAAAAAAACACGACCCAAGTAGGGTGTGAGGATAAATCCCAGTAGGTAGCCACCCATGTTCCATGCCAATTAGTTATTGAATATATATAACAGACAATGTAAACTGTGTAAGCCAAAATTAGTAGGAACTCTGAAGTAAGCACGATTTGGATCAATCATCGACTTTACATAATTAACATCTTGAGAATTACCATTATCTTTAAAACGATACAATGGTTCTCTAAAGGAATATAAGGTGTAATCAGTCACATGATCTCAAACATGTGTTTTAACTAAGACTCTATCTTGCACATTGATGATTACCCATATTTGATATAATTAAATTCCCTATCAAAAGCAACACGTTTGAATAAAACTATCCCAAGGCTTATCTTTTAAATAACTCACACCGGCACAGTTCACATAACAAGTATCACATGCATATTGTATTATTACATGGATTAAGAATCTAATTATATCTTGTGGGGAATTCATATGAAAAAATAAGTAAATTTTTACAACCAATGTATGGGAATTCAATTCTAGCCTCTTTAGAATTATCAGTCTCATAGCCATCTGAGGGAATCACACCCAATGGGTGTCCCTAAATAAAGGTTCACAACCATAAACATGCTTCCAAATCATGTAATTAACTACCAAATCATCAATAGAAAATAAAAGTTTTTATTATTTAATCAAGAGACAACGAAAAAGTGGGTGTACAGAACTATGACTCATTCCATCAACTCAGAAATGAACAAAATGTTGAATACAACCTTCCTCATACTCGTACAACACTCCTTTTCTAGCGTCGAGTTTTGATCCGACCCAGAACTAAGTAGATATAAAAAACAAAAATATATTCTCCACCACTGATAATTATATTAAGAGACAAAATTAGGAAGAAGGGTCAAAAGTAATTGAGAGATCACCAAGGGGAATCTAACACATCCTATGGACTTAGAATCGGTGATCGAATGATGAAATGAGATGCAATTTCCTATTCATATTTCCTAGGAAAAATACTCATCAAAGGGGGTATATTTCTATCAAATTGAAAAAAAACATATGGAATGACTGAATATTTTAATTAAAGTACATGGTATGGACTTGAGAGTACATGTCGTGTCAGTATAACTGATGGAAATACTAATACATGGTTTTTTACTGGGATTACCTATCATGTAGTCCTCTATACACATCTTCTACATTCTTCTACATGTCGTGTAGTCCCCAGTCACATCGTGTAACAAGACTTATGCCATGCCTCATCCTATTTTCCCACATTTTCATAAATATAAAAGGAAAATGTAGAATCCGAACATCAAACGAAGAACTGAATTCTTACAGAATATCAGTGCAAGATCCATTCGATATGTTTGAACAGAATCCACAATATATGTCAACAAAATCTCCCGTGATAGTGGAGAATGTGTATGAAGAGATGCAATCAATTTTTCTAGGAAGGTTTTAGGTGGTGTGTCAACAAAATTACATTTTTCACTCTGGATCAATGATGAGAATCATTAAATCATCAGCCTTTGGACTAGACACAACATATAAAAAATCAATACCATGGAATACGTTGGTTTACTTGTTCACAGTTGTGTACATGAAAATGGTTTTGTACAAGACTATAATAAGAGGCGGGACCACAAATCGTGTGAACCCAACATGTTCTGTATACTACACTATGAATTGTTTATCCCTCATATCTCCTTCTTATGAACTGTGATTTTTTCTCGTAGGTAGAATATCCTATGTGTTGTTCCATGTGTAACGCGATGGTCGACTCCATAGTGGATTTTGAGATACAATGCAAGATATCGGCACTGTGTCTCCTATCTAGGGTGATACCTGATAAATGCAGTGTAATTCCTTGATGCATTATAAATGGTACCATCTAGAAGGTGTTTCTAGAGAAACATGATCATACCATTTAGAGAGGATGGGCAATGAGGTTCACTGAAGACTATTTTGGACAAATTCTCTAGTGGGGTGGGACAGAGAGGTTTGTCATTTACTCATTAGGACATACCCACCAGCAGGGCTGGGAATTGAGATTCATCATTTACTCATTAGGACATAGCCTCCAATGGGAATGGATATTGAGGTTTTTAATTTATACATACGGACATACCCTCTAGAGGAAATGGGAACTGAGGTTCACTATTTACACATTAGGACTTATCAGCCAGTGGTGCTGGAAAGTGAGGTTCATCGTTTCGTCTTCACGACATACCCACCAGTAGGACTGGAAATAGGGTTATTGGCCTTGATACATGATCTACTATCCATGTGGGTTAGTTAAGAGATTTGTTTTGATGTACCATTGAACTCATGACAAAGAGGGATGTTTTCTCCACTGAGACGCATCCTTCTGATTTGACCTAAAACTGTGAGGGAGAGATAGTTCCACCCAATATTGATAATATCACGGTGCAATGATTGTGTTACTTTGACTTGAAGTTCATTGTAGATGTGAGTTATGATGGTAATCATAGTTGGTTACTTATGGAACTATTGGTGTCACTTTTCCAAGATTGAGTTACGATATAGACACCCTCTTACCCTCTTGTTTGGGATTCTTTGACTAATCATATATATATATATATATATATATATATATCCTGTTTTGGTAACCATTCATCATGTTTTGGATACTACCCTTTTTGTATAAGGAAATTTTCACGAGGTCTGCCACGTGTTTTCCGTTTCTAGCTTATCGTGGTTGGACAAGTCTAATATCATACTATAGGAAGTGAAGACTTGACGAGAAGTTCAGTTTCTCACTATTTTCAGCTTTTTGTGTTTGGATGATTTTAAATAACTCTCTTATTGTGTTGAGATGTACTCCTTTCACTTTACCTTCTCCTATCTACTAATTTCATTTCTAATGTATCACTTATGGATCCCCTCCTTTTCATGTTGTCCTTCATTGAAATTTTATATATAACCCAATATGGGCTTTTCCCACACATGTCATGCATTATATAGATGACCGAAAAGTTGATCGTGACTTTAGATGATCATATGGATACATTTTCAATGAACACATTTGGTGGTTGTTGCAAGAGATCTAGGAATGGGGCACTCTCATCTGTTTTACTTTTCAGTTTCTTGCTCGTGGTGTCACTTTTCTGGATGTGCATATGTTTTTTCCTTTTTTTATATTTAATGTAATAAATTTCTACATTTTAGTAGTTTATTCATGTTTGGTTTCTTTAAAATAGCATTTGATCTTTTATTTGATTCCCTCTTCACATTTTCATTGAGTTTGAAGTGTTCATGTATATATAGGTTTTTAGGAAAATCCATCATCGAGCATTTTGTCCCATAGATGCTAATCTCCATCCATTTCCCTATAGTGTCGGGTTTATGGTAGTTGCGGCTCAAGCCCTGACATGGGATGGGTCATGATAATTAAGGTTTTGGGGTAACGTTTTTGGGTTATAATGTTGGTTATTGGCTGTAGTTGTGAGGATCACCTACCGTAGGTAGAGTTTGTTTACATCAACTACTAAAATTCCGATATTACTAGGGAACTATTTGAGCCTTTGTATGAGAAACCCTGCTGGACACCACCTATATAGAACAACTTAGGATTGTCTGTACATAAGAGACAGATGTAATTTTAATCTATTATGGATGTGCTGATCATCAAAAAAAAATTGAAGACCGCATAGAAGCTTTATAAGTCTTATGGTGACAAGCGAAGGATCCCTTTGGTTATTGAGGGTGGATACCACATATTTCTATGATTTTCTCCTTGACCTAGATTATAGATATTTTTTCGGGCTGTTATGTTATATCCAAGATTTAGGTTCCCTTTTCAGATAATTCATATTGTTGGGAATGTGACATACCACCTGGCTCTACCACTATGGTTGGACAGGGTAAATGAGATCATCAACATTTTGAAACTAAGGAGGTATGTGATTGACCCATCATACATCATTAAATTGGGAGAGATCAACATTGAGGACAGAGAAACTTTTCTATTTATCAAGTGGATAATGAAGATCGAAAAGATAGAATCTTTTGTAGGATATCGATTATATCAGTGCATGTGTAGTGGATACACATGAGTCTCCAAGAGATCACTTGGGAGAGGGAGGCTCAAATTTGTGCTCAGTACCCAAGTATTTTTGAGTAGGAATTGTTTTTTCATTTTAACGATGCAGATCCCCAAGGTGCGGAGAACATAATTTCCTAGTTTTCATTGTATTATATTTAAATATTATATTATTTAAATTCTATACCAAGAGCTGAGAAGATGTAAAATTCATTGGCCCGGTGTTCTTAGAACTATTGATTTAAAATTGATGAAATATTATCTATCACGAATACATAGTTTACCATAAAAAAGAATTAATTCTAAATATGTACCCATATCAGATATCTAAGGGAATAATTGTGTTAAGAGTATTGTTTTTAACCTAGGGGAGACCAAACATTTGTCGATGCAGGTCAAATGTGGAATGATTCTATGGGCACATTTAATTAATAATATAAATTCATGAAATATTTATTTTATTTCCATTACATAGAAATTGTGACGTAGTAATGGTTTATCATTTAATGAAACCATTAGGTAGAAATCTATGGTTATGATCGTAACCCTATAATCCTCTAAAGGCCTTATAGATAAAAATATGTATAATTCTTTTGGCAGCTGTTAACAGATCCTTTGATCAAAGATAAAAATACACCATTCATGGTGGATCTTGCCAATGGATATGACATTGAAATTGATATTTATCAGCATGAAATCCAAAATCTATGTAGGATACATTATTTTTATTCTTATTGACTGTTATTTATTCCTACACTGAATGATGACTAATCCACATGTAGATTAGCCTACAGATATACAGTATATGCAGGATGGGATGCCATTTGCAGAGCTTATCAGGATTTTCTCTTAGAGATCAATTGCTTGATTCGATTATCATTCCTAAGGTAATGAATCAAGGCCAGAACAAACAAAGGATGGGGTTCATTCTTCATATTTTTTTCCATGTGCATTCTATCCACTTATTTATGGTGTTCTTGGTATACATTCTTCATTCCACCGCAAAACTTTGAACAATAATTCATTGCGCCCTTGATTCTTGGTGAAGCGATTAGAAATTTGAGATCTAACAATGAGATGTCTAGAAAAGAGTGTGATACTGATGATGGTGGATTGATTTAAGCTAATTCATAGAAATTTTTCATTGAGTTGTTTGCATCATAACAGTTTATAATGGATTTATGAGATGATTGAAGACATGAAAACCATCGTCTGTGTCTTATCGCATTGAATCAAACTTGACAATGAGTTTTGGGGAAAATTAAGCATCGGAGAAGATCCCATGGGATCAATCAAGGCTCATAGGGGAAGAACACATCCTTCTATAAATTCTAGAACACATGGCATGTAGTCCCTACGACATGGTACTTGTTCATTTCTAGAACACTAAGCAAGTACTCTAGGGAGTAAATAGACATGGGATGGAGTAAACGTGTTTCATATACGATGTGTACTCCACCACATGTCATGTACTGAACTAGATTCATGGGTTACCCCATACACCGGTACCTACCCAAGGCTATACAGGATGATTCCATGTACTAGCACATGACCTTGGCATATAGGTAGACCCTGGATGGGAGGACATGCAACATGACTCCTTTTAAATGTCATGTAACCATATCCTAGAAAACGTTTTCTAAAGTCATAGGCCTTTGCACAAGTGTAGTACACGAGGTCAAGGGATATAACATCTGAATTTACTACATGATGTGTACCAAATTCTATATGGAATGAATCTCTTTTCATCTGTATGATAGACACATTTTGTTAGGGTTCACTCTCTTCATCATTTCCCTAATGGTAGTTGTCAATCATTTTCTAATCATAGTACAATGATTCATTCCTCCTGAATTCTTTAATATAGTTTTTGGTATCCAAAGAGAGGCCCAGAGTAGGATCCTTTATTCATTCATTACGCCTTATGTGGAATCTCGATATCAATGTGTCCAACACTACATACTGATAGATACACTACATGGCGGGTTAATCCAGATTTTGTTTTTGGTATCACCCCATGGTCTTTGATTTGTTCATCTTATCTGTATTTAATCTCTATATTTACATTTATTTCTCTATCTCTCTTATGGAGAGACTCGATGTGCAGTACTACTCAAATGTACATCATCAATACTATCAGACTCAAGTGTGCGTTCGCCCGTATGAGTGCTTCCTGGAATCTCCATTCGGAATTCCTATTGTTGGTATGTAGTGTTTGTGACATACATCTAGATTGTTTGTCTTAGTTTAATATTTCTATATTTTATTGTTTTATGTATTGTAGATATATACTTTTATAGAGGTGACTATATCTTTCCCTTGTCATATTTCATTATGGTTTCAGGGTTCCCTAATGAGTATTTCTATACTCAACCCACACAGTCTTTTCCCTCACATGTCTTGTATTTTTCAGTTGATCGACCCTTTGACGGAGTCCTAGGTGGACCAGGACTAGAAGATGCTTTGTGAGTTGGTAATATTCAAGGTGTGTTCCTATAGAAGTAGACAGGAGTCCTAATACATTTTTCTTATAGGTTTGAATAATTTTTATATAATCTTTTTAGTGGATATGTATTCTAACCCTATTTACATTACATTACTTTCTGTCATACTCTGGTTGTGGGATATAGTGGTATGCATGAATTTTTTACTTGTTGGTTTTAACATTTCATCATTTTTTGGGCCTGGAGATGGGGGCGTTTTTCATGAACATAGGAAATTCAGCTGATGTTAGTGATATTCCTACTCTGTTCTACTCACCATCCCCTAGTCTATTGGAGGTGGGCATGTTGACTCATGGAATAGGACCCACTAGGATAGGTTATTACATGTGATATGATGAATGATTATTTATCTAGTGGATCACACGTGTATGATTTCATTATGAGATGGATGAGACCTATATGTCCATCCATTGAATTGGGGAAATATTTATATATCATGATAAAATTATGGATTTAATGTGTAGTGAATTTGGTTCTGTAAATGACAATGTCCACTATGATTATATTCAGAGTGAACCATTACAACTAATAAGGACTTGAGAGTGATGCTTGACTACTACGATGGTTTTATGAGGTAACAATGACAACTAATATTTTTTGGGGAGTAAACTCATCCCACTATAATGAAAGGGACTTGATTGGGAATAGTGGTCTTTCCATCCAAGAAGGTACATCCCCGATTATGTTTCCTAATACGTTTTGGTAATAAGCCTTGACATATGGGGAATAATTTTATGTGACTATAGTGTTTCCCCAATTCCATGTCATATACCAGTGTTAGAATTTCATGAATTATTTTCATTGGTTCCCATATGATTCATATTATATTAATTACCAATATTTATTCCATGACTCATGTGTATTATCATTGATATGTATGGTTTGATATTTTAATGTTTTTATTATATTCACATGACATTATGATTATGTTTTTATTACAAATCAACATTATTTACCCTTACTAACCATATGATCTCACATTTTTATATCTTTCCTTTCCTCATGATATTATTAATATTTTACGTAGGAGTACTAATGGTGAAATATATTTTAATGAATCATTGAAGATCATTCAATACACTAGAATATTTTATTTTTATGTTTCCAAATATGGTATGGACCATAAGCATGTTCATTTCTAATATTTTGAATATACATCTAAAATTATATAATATCATAGTATGTTAATCCTTAGTTTCTATAATGGGTTAAAAGTGAAATATATAGTCAATATTTGGAAACTAGGATTGGAAATCAATTGTGATATCCCTAAGGATGTTTCTAAGGATATGTTTTGGTATTTCTATAAGGATAATTCTATGGTGTCATAGAATTAAAATAATTTGTCATCATTTTTACATCATATATGTGATTTTTCATGATTATGTGGTTTCATTCATTGATTATTGTTTATCGCACAATGCAATGTGGTTTTAGTCAATGTAGGGAACTAGAATGACCTGGGTAAACATTAAATTAGAAGGTAAATATAACGATGAACAATCGAATGGGATGATTACTCTATTGAAGGATATAGTGATCAAACATAATCAATTTTTGGATGACAAGACTAAAAATTATTATCATAATCAAAATCATTCTAACCAAATAATAGAAGTAATGTATTCACTAGGTGGTTGGGTAATGGATACCATAGATGAAAAAAGACTCATTTTACTTTTTTTCGAGAATTTGGATTGAATAACCCATGTGAATGTATTCCAGGATCTTAGTGATGTTTATCTATGGAAAATAAGTACACAATGAAGGTAACATAAATGGTAAAATTAAAATTTTAGTAAAATGAATGAAGGGGAATAATGTCCACACTAAGGCATCATCAATTGTTTAATTATTTAAATGTTTAATGAATGAATATTATTCAAAATAATTTCATTTGTGGGAAGCTCATGAAGATAATCATTATAGTGGTACGTGTAACGGATATATTATTGATGATGATCATGACACATCTGAAATGTTAACGTAAATATGAATTATATAATAGGATGAGGTATCGATGTAAATTTATTTAGGATGAAGTGGAATAATCAACATTTTTATGTATCCAGATTAATGACACACAAATTGTTAAAGAAAATAGGATTTGTCATTTAATGTTTTTCAACAAGGATTTATAAGAACATGTTGAATGGTCTAAATTAACTAGAAATGCGATTTAATTTAATGGTTATATTCATAAGAAACATGTGATTAATAGAATGGGAACAGTTTATATGTTCCAAATGTTATGAAAATAATGTTTTAATAATGTAAATTGGTTAGTACAGATTACCTTGGAACCGATAAATGATTCTTTAACAAAGTAGTGTATGATATCACTGATGAGGTTCACAACATTTTCAAATTTATGGAATATATCCATTAAAAATTTTAATAATGAAACACACATCTTTAAAATATGGATTTATGGTAATTCAGGTTATTACAATGTTTTAATAAAATACATGATGATTTTGTTCACATGATTGGTTTGTGAAAAATAAGAAAAAATTAGTGACATTTGAGGGGATCAAAGTGAAGATAATTTTGGTAACATTAGTTACGTTCATTTTAATGTTTTTGAATTTCATCATTCGTATGGGTTATAGGTTTAACCATTTCTAGAATGTTTTGTGTGGGACATATAATGTCATATTAGGGATTAAAGTATTACCTATTCATATTAGTTTTTATGAATATTAGATAACTAGTTCTATAAACTTGTTTTTAGTTAATATAAATGCAATGTTATTTCATTATATTAATGGATCTCATGATCTAATAATGCTTATGGAATGAAAAATTCACCTTAATTTTTTTTAAAAAAAGAAGTGGAAATTGGTCAAGGCACAATAATGGGCCAGATTATGCTAAAATAGAGTATATCTTCTGATGATACTTATTGAACAATATGGAAAGTCTCTTGATATAAAATGGTGCCCCATTTTAACCATTTTGGTGATGTTAATGATCTTTTACTAGCCTCATGGGGTTTTTCTTTTGTGATTTTTATCATTTTCTAGATCACCTACATCTTTCGATCATTGTTCTCAATCACTCTCCATCAGAACATGATGGTATGATTTCACTTCATTGACCATGTTTTCAAATTCCACCTATGTTATAATATATTGAAAACTAGTTATGATTTACTTTGGGTAAGAGTTGTGTTTCTGTCAATCCTTTTTTAAATTAAAATTTAGCATTCTCTTTAAGGAAACAAGATTTAAATAATGAAATATTCATTTATTAAACCATTGAAAACCCAAACTAATTATGAGGGTGAAATTCCATTTAAGGGGGATAGAATGTAATACCCTATTTTTTATTAAAAATATTTATTCTTATTAATTCGAACATATTTATATTTTTCATTTCACACTACACTAAAAATATATTTTGTTATATGAAAGCACTTGGTTTGGTTTCCATTGCACACAACAGAATGTTTATCTAGCACTATATGGAACACATAGATTATATTTCAATACACAGAAAACAATTTTTACCTTGTGTTACTCACAATGATGGGTTCCATCGATATCTTTCATTACACAGAAGTCCTATAGTCACAGAACAACAATTTACCATTAATAATATTATTAAAATATCATTAAAGTTGTCACCAATCCATTGGAATGGTGGATATCAATAATATTAATTAGACTATTAATATATGTTTTACAAATGCATATATGAATAATTAATTTTCATTCCAATAGAATAGAAATTAAAATAAAATTATTTTTAAAATATAGGAAATATTTTTCTAGAATAATATATTTCTGCTATCAAACACATTATACATCAATAAATAAATTAATCCAATTTCTGATAATATAATTTTTTTAAATATATATATAAATACTATTAATTCAACTATTTAATTTTGTCATTATGTTTTTTCTATATAAGTGATAATAATAAATTCTATTTTATGAATCAATACATTTTTTTTTAAAAGATTTATTTTTTCACTTTTTAAAAGTGTTCCTATTTTAAATATAATATTTAACACATTTATAAATTTTAAATTATAATAAAAATGAAATTTAGAGAGTTTAATGTAAACATTATCTTATATATAATTTTTGTAAATTAATGAGAATTTCATTTTGGGATGAAAATTGAATAACACTGAATTTTAAATATAAAATGAATTTTAATCTAATTTTTTTTTATAAATAATTTTTATTTTTATATTTTTAATGAAAATTTATAAAATTTATTCAAATATTAAAATAAATTATGTAATTGGAGAAAATTTCACACTAAACATGGATATAAATACTTTTCAAACTTTTCAACATTTACACTATAAAAACTCATTGTCTCGTCCTATCTATGGAATTTATTTTAAATTAATTTCTACCTCTTTTGTGATAATATTTTGTAAAAATAGTTTCCATGTTTACAGTTAAAATATTTATAATGTATGATATGACGAACTTAATTTTTTTAAAAGTGGTTTGTGAAAATAGTTAAAATTATTTACAGTGACGATGGTAGAAACGGGTATACATAATGACTAAACATTTAATATAAGGTGAGATAATTTCTATAAACGAGTAAAAAACTAGTTTTATAGATATATATCAAACCTATAAATACATGGATCAAAATTAAAATATAATTTAGTCCTTTAGGTTTGTAGAAACATGGGGATAACATAAATTATTTTAATAAATGTCATGTGTGTCCTTTCTCCATCTTATTAAAGGGCACTCACCCCATCAATTATTCAGACCTCGCAAGAAATTTGTATTGGCCAACCCCATACCAAATATCATTCAAAATTACCTCATTCACTCATATAATCCTCCCATTGGGAACAAATCCATCCAAGGTAACCCTTTGATTCAAACCAAAAAGGAGTTACCGAATGATGATGTAACATCCTTCAAGAAGATATTTTATTTTATTTATCTCTCCACAACATAAATTCTTTGAATTCCATGATAATATAATAAAATCATAATCCTAAATAAACAAATATTTTGTTATGTTAAGGGTAATTTATACACTAAAACACACTCCTATTAAATGGAATACACAATCATCATTTGTGAGTATGGGGGACGACAACCTAATGAGACAATGTCATCCGTTCTTCAATTAAAAATATTCAAGGAAGGTAATAATGATTTATTTACTATTTTTATTATTATTATATATATATATTTAGGATGTATTTGTGATTATTTTATTATTATACTAAACATTTCTTCGTGTTTTCCATTTTTTTGGAATAGTATAACAACATTTGTGGATGTGTGGACTACTACATCCTCGAATCAATAGGAATTGATAACACATAAATGGAATGTAGTAATGTTGGGTTTGGTAAAAATAAATTATATATATTATAATATAGTTATAATATATTTATAATATATATATACACATATGTTATTTACTTTGTTTCTTTAAATACGTCATGAGAAACGAAACAATGGTCATGTGAACGTACGACCTTCCATAACCATGAACTGTTTATTCCATATCTTATTTCAATATTATATAGATTATTTTGAATACTTACATAATTGATAAATAAATTATGTATATCATTATTTACATTATTTTAATATGTATATCATGATCTATGTATGATTATCAGGAATAACAAGTCAAAACATATAAGAAAAACAATGCGTTGACACTACAGCAAAATGCGGATTTAGCGGTGGTTTTTTCCATTTTGCGACGGTTTAAACCTCCAATAAATCGATTGGCGGTGGTTTTGAAAAACCACCGCTAAATTGTGTGTCGGGAAACAATTCGCGACGGTTTTCAAAACAGTCATAGAACGTTTCGCGGTGGTTTTCTAGCGACGATTTTTTGAATTTTTTTAAAAAAATTTTAAATTTTTTTAAATTATTTTTTGAATTATTTATTTATTTATTTATTTATTTATGTATTTATTTATTAATCTATTTATTTATTTATTTTATTTATTTATCTATCTATTTATTTATTTATTTTATTTATTATATATATTATATATATTATATTTATTTCCTATTCATTTCGTATTTATTTTATTTATTTCGTATTTATTTTATTTATTTAATTTATTTAATTTATTTTATTTTGTTTGTTTGTTTATTTTATTATTATTTATTTTATTAATTTTTTTCGTATTTTATTTATTTATGTCGTATTTTATTTATTTATTACATATTTGTTTTATTTATTTTGTATTTATTTTATTTATTTCATTAAATTCGCATTACATTATTTACATTATCCATGCATGCAAGCTCATGCCCATGCACATGCCCATGTAATATAATGAAATACTGCGTTTGTTGAGATTTGAACCCCTAACCTCTTGTATATTTTCCAAAGACATTACCACTACAGCAAGCTCGTCATGTGGTTAATAAACCGAATTTAATATACTTATATATAATAATTGAAAAAACAAATAATACATAACTAATAGATATAAACTCAATAATTATTAAATAATAAGCAATAATCAATAATTAATAACTAATAATTAATAATTAATAAATATTGATTTATTAGTTATTTATTGAGTTATTTATTATTATTTACTGTTTATTATAATAAATATTAAATAAATTATAATAATATTTACATAATTTATTAAATTATGAAAATAAAATAGTAAAATATTAAAATTACAGAATTAAAATAATATATAATATTTAATATTTAATATTTAATATTTAATATTTAATAAATAATGAATAATGAATAATAATTATAAATAATAAATAATAAATAATAAATAATAAATAATAAATAATAAATAATAAATAATAAACAATAAACAATAAATAATAAATAATAAATATTGAATAATAAATAAAAAATAAAAAATAATAAAGAACAAACAATAAACGATAAAAAATAAATAATAAATAATAAATAATAATAAATAATATTAAATAATAAATTATAATAAATAATAAATAATAAATAATAAATAACAAATAACAAATAACAAATAATAAATTAAAAATAATAAATTACAAATAATAAATAATAATAAATAATAAATAATAATAAACAAATAATCAATAATCAATAATCAATAATAAATATTAAATAATAAATAATAAATAATAATAAATAATAAATAATAATAAATAATAAATAACAACCAAAAAATAATAATAAATAACAAATAACAAATAACAAATAATAATAAATAATAAATAACAAATAATAAACAATAAATAATAAAAAATAAAAAATAATAAAAAATAAAAAATAATAAATAATAATAAAATAATAATAAATAATAAATATTAATTAATAATTAATAATTAATAATTAATAAATAATAAATAATAATAATAATAAATTAACACATAATTAATAATTATAATTAAATTGTTAATAAATAATAAATAATAAATAATAATAAACAATTAATAATAGATAATAATACATATATAGTAAATAGTAAATAATAAATAATAAATAATAATAATATATAATAAATAATAAATAATAAATAATAAATAATAAATAAATAATAAATAATAATAAATAATAATAATAATAATAATAAATAGAAATAATAAACAATAAAAAATTAATAATAAATAATAATAATAATAATAATAATAAATAACACATAATTAATAATTATAAATAAATAAATAATAAATAATAAATAATAAATAATAAATAATTATAAATAAATAATAATATATAATATAAAATATTAAATATTAAATATAAAATATAAAATATAAAATATAAAATATAAAATATATAATATATAATATATAAAATATAATAAATAAAATATTATTAATAATATTAATAAATAATATATAATAAATAATAAATAATAAATAATAATAATAAACAATAAACAATAAATAATAAATAATAATAAATAATAAATAACACATAATTAATAATTATAAATAAATAAATAGTAAATAATAAGTAATAAATAATAAACAATAAATAATAAATAATAAACCAAAAATAATAATTAATAAATAATAAATAATAATATGTAATATATAATATATAATATATAATATATAATAAATAAAATATTGTTAATAATAATAATAAATAATAAATAATAATTAATAAATAAATATAAATAATAAATAGATATAAATAATAAATAATAATTAATAAATAATAAATAAATATAAATAAAAAATAAATATAAATCATAAATCATAAATAACAAGTAACAAATAAAAGATAACAAAAAAATTAAAGTATATTATAAATAATAAATAGTAAATAATAAATAATAAATGAAACACATGAAAAACTACGAAAAGGCGTGATAAGGGATGAAAAATTATGAAAACGCATGAAAACAGATGGAGAATCATAAAGAAGGAAGAATTAGAAAGCATGAGAACGCATGAAAACTCATGAAAACTCTAGAAATCCCCTTAAGAATTCAACATAATCATCAAAATTACCCACAATAAACCATTGATAAAGATAACAAGTCATGGAAACCCACATAAATTGTAATAAATGGAGCAATTGTTAAAACCCGTCAAAACGGTCATAAAGTGACAAAAACATTGGACTTACATTAACAGAGATAACTTATGATCCGAGAGTCTGTTCTAGATCTGCGACCAGTAAAATAAAAGATCCTAAAACGATCTTCGAGCTGATAGGTGAATGAGACCGAATGGACTGGCGGATCGGATGTTACGACCATTTAAAAAAACCTAACAGGGAACAGCTGCTAGAAACGAGGCATTGAAAAGCATAACAAACCTGATACCCACTAAAAAGGCCATAACATATGATCCAGGAGTCCATGTGGGTGCCATGACTAGTCAAACTTATTCTCATGGAACGAACTACGATCTGGCAGGTGGAGGAGTCCGAACTGACACGCGAATCGAAAGTTAGGTCCATTTGAAGGCAAGTTTGTCGGGACACCGATGACAAAAACGGGGTTCTGGAGGCCTTCTTAGGGGGTTTTTGGGTCGTAAAACACGACAGAAGCTTGATCTTTTGAATTCATGTGTAGCTCTCTTCACTGGCTTTGATTTGATATGTGGTAGAGCCCAAACGGACACCCGGAGCAAATGTTATGGTCGTTTGAAGTTGGAGAACTTTTTTTAACTTTCTTATTACTCTTATATCTTCCGTACCATAGACTGTCTCACAATTTTTATTATACATGCCTCTAGATCTCTTCATAAGCTTCGATTTGACTGGTCGTGGCACTCCAATGGATGCCCGGATCAATGGTTATGGTCTTTTTAGTGATTTCAGGGTTTCTCATGTTTTTTTATTTTTTCCTTTCATTTCGAGGCGGTTTGACCCAAACTTCCACTATTTCATTTCCATTTTTAAAAAATGACCACTAATCCTCAAAAAGATTTTAAAAATATATATAAAATTTTAAAAAAAGGTAGATATTTTGAGGTGGCATTTAAACCGCCACGAAAAACCACCGCTAAACGACCGTTTTCCTGTAGTGTGATGGCCCAAAACAATACATTAAGATATAAATTTTATTAAAAGGGTAATATAATTTCATAATCAAATAATATGTTGTATGATATATAAGATTATGGTTCTATGTAATATGTATAATAAATATTTATTAATTGAAATGAGGTCTGAAGGTCTACGATGATATTCAATACTTAAGATCAGGATTCGGTCACCTCACTTTTATTTACTTGTGATTTACTCCATATTCACCAATGTTTCATGTTGTGTGGTCTATATACATCACTGTAGATTTTTAGCGGCTGTTTTTGAAACCGCCCCAAAAAAACCACCACGAAACAACCGTTTTACTGTAGTGTGATTGCCCAAAACATAACATTAAGATATAATTTTTATTAAATGGGTAATATAATTTCATAATCAAATAATATGTTGTATGATATATAAGAATATGGTTCTATGTAATATGTATAATAAATATTTATTAATTGAAATGAGGTCTGAATGTCTATGAAGATATTCAATACTTAAGATCAGGGTTTTATCGCCTCACTTTTATTAACTTGTGGTTTACTCCATATTCACCAATGTTTCCTATTGTGTGGTGTATATACATGACTAAAAAATTTTATATATTGAATATACTGAAATTCATAGTATTATAATTTTCAATTAATGTTATTTTTTAAGGATCTCATATTTCTATTGATACACAAGTATTAATTTGATTTTTAGTCTCAATTTTATTTATGTAGTGTTTATTCATTATTCACCACCTATTTAAATTTTGTGGTGTATAATATTCCCATGAATGTATTCTATGATTCATACCCTTAAATTTACATTTATAAATAATCCATTTTATGGACACTCATTCATGGGGTTTTATGGTTCAAGCATTACCAAATGAGTAAGGTAATTTTGTCTGAATTTTTTTCATTGATACACTTGTTTTGTTATGGAACAATTGTATTTTATGAAGTGTATAAACATCCAATTGAAATTTTATATAATTAATATCATTATTCATATGATATTTTAGGCTTTGAGAAAATTTATTCTTTCAGAGGGATTAGGATTCAGTGTTACCAAATTGATAATTGTTTTTCACTATAACCCCATCATTTTTCAGGATTGTTTGTGATTATGTTGTTATTGATGAAATATTATGATAAATCTCCCAAAAAAGTATCAGGACAACTATTATCATACGATTATTCATTATATCTTCATGTAATTGTATAATTTTTCCACCATTTTGTATGTTAGATAATTAAGAAAATGTTTTCAAGAATATCTGACATTATTTTCCTTTGGTTGAAAATCATTTTTATTCAATAAACATGTTTCCGAAAAATGTATAATTTTTTTGAAGGATATATTGAGATAATGTTCGAGAAAAGTATTTCTATTTTTTTTATTTTTTAATAATGTCTTGGGAATGTTTTTTACCACCCATTAAATGTTTTCAATTATATTTTCAATGAAAATGTTCTCAAACTTTTGAGTATATTTCTTAATATGAAATTAAATTTTTTTCCAGAAAAATGTTTTCAATATTCTTCTATATGTTTTCAATGATATATTAAAATGAATAGGTTTTAAAAATGATTTCATGATTCCTTTGTTCTTTTTCAAATATATTTTTAAAAAAATTCTGATATTTTGTAATCAACCTTTATAAGTGTTCAAATATAATTTTTATAAAAGGATTTGAAAAAATATTCTAATCATCCATTATAGTTTTTCAAGGATGTTTTAAATGAAAATTAATTCAATTTTTTAAAATATTATTTTATATGTCTTTAATTAATTATTTAATTTCAAAGTTATTCAATATTTTATTATATTCAAGAAGTGATTTAAATTGTTTTAAAATCATACATTATATGTTATCCAAAATTTATTTTCAATGAAAATGATGTTAAAAGTATTTTTCAATGAAAATATATTTTCCATATAATTTGTTTTAACATATATATAATAATTAATTTCCATCTATGATGACATCTGTTGGCGTTACACATTCTATAATGGCAATATGATCCACAGGTACCATTTATATTGTTTCCCTAAATGGTTTATGTTATGATGGAATGATGTTTATAAAAAATATTTCCCATTCACATGTTATATATTTATGAATCCCTTTTATCATTCATTGGTTATATGAATATGAAAATCAATTATATTTCATGGGTTATCATATGATTAAGAAACATTGCTATTTTACAGTGGTTATGAAATGATGAAATATTTATTATACCCAATTCATTTCATGGGTTATGATATGATATTTATAAAGGCCTTTTTAATAAGTAATGATATGATGAATGTTTTATTATCATATATATCATTATGAACAATGATTTATCTATTGATTTATATCTCATTATATATGCATTTCTATAATGGGTATTGAACTCTATTCAATATAGAAAATTCTCCACAATGATGGTATTGGGAGTGAACATTGACTAATAATATGGTCTTGGGAGTAATCATTGACCAATAATTTGGTATTGGATGTGAACCATGACAACTATTATGGTATGGGGTGTGAACATATTAAACTAGAAGGAATGGGCTATGACTGGGGGTGTCAGTTTGTCCTTCCCATTTGGTGTGTCCCCCATGAATTGCCCTGATATGTTTTTTGGAAATTATATTTGACTTATATATATTTATTTTATTTTATTATGTGTCATAAAAAAATATATATCTTATTCATATATTGTTCATTAGTGGATTATTATTCTTAATTTCATTATTATTTGTGTCTAATGAACATCTAATATTTAATCCATGACTCAGAAATTTGATCATTGATGTGAATGTTATGGTCTTCAAATGTTATCCTCATGTTCTTACACCCTTTTTCATATATTACAAACATTTATTTCCTTATATACCCTAACTGATAATCTGATATCACACCTTGTCTTGTTTGCGTTCAATAAGTAATGATGAAAATTTTTATATAGAAGTAATTAATGGGAATATCAATATGGATACAATAATGATATTTCACTAGACAATAATATTATATTATATGGATCCAAATAATTTAAAATACTATGGTCCACAAGAATGTACATTGATAATATGTGAATATTCCCCTAAAATTATTTAATAGACATGTTTATTAAACTTGGGTCTCTATAGAATTTATATTTCATCACATATTTTCAAAATTTATATGTCTATAATTTCATTCACCCAATTGATTTATTTGAGTTTTCATGAGACTCTGTGTTCATTTTTTTAAAATCTACTAGAATGATGGGAATCTCCAATTTCAATTACCACCTTAAGCCCACATCAAATAATTTATTTCAATATATTAATCTCTCTTATAGATAATAAATTTTAGATGAATTATTTTAATACACCAAAGAACAATTTTTATTTCATGGATGATGATTAAACCAGAATCCAACCACTCAACTCTTATAAAATTTTTCTCATATTTGACCCTCGATTCATCAGTCTAATTCTTAAGATAATGGTATATATTATTCAATTTTATATAGAATTTGAGTTAATTACATAATAAAAATACCCACTTATTATAAAATTATTTAAATTTGTAAATTTCATGCTCTTGACTAATAATCATAATTAGATTCCAACATTGATCTTCTTTTTTATCCAAATGATAAACATCTATGACACCATTTTCTGTTATTAATCACTTGAAAATTTAATTTTGTTTCTCAATGGTGATGATCCATTACTCTTCCACTAGGGGAAAAAATACCCACTAATAGAATATAGATGTTGCTTCATAAGGGACTCATCTTTACATTGTTTCCCGCCATTTATCATTATAAATATTATAATGATTCATGGATTATGTAAATATGTGATACTAAAATTAATATTTTGTATTTTATCTATCTTAGAGTTTTTTTCCTTGTTTAAATAATCAGTACAATTTCCATCACATTCATTACTATCATGATTTCTTCAAGACGGGTCTGAAAACTAAATAAAACAAGAAAAGTGTAAGAATAAATATATAATAATAAATGTGTAGGCATCACATAATGATAAAATATTGTTCAATTATTGTTTATATCATTAAAATATATCCATAACCTATGCAACTGTTGTTTTAACCTTGGTTATTCTTGTTCATTACTAAAAAATTAGAATTTTATGCAATAGTCAATCTTCTCCAAAGTGATTTCACCAATGTTTTCTATCCCTAATATCTAGTAATTAACAAAACCATATATTGATACTATCCATAGTGACCCATACCTTACATACATTAATATTACATTATTTTATATAAATATTGATATATAAATTACAATCCAATAGATAACCGTAAAGGTTATGTTTATTTGGACAATTGGTTGAATTATTCATATTTAGTTACATTTCTTGTCATCTCTCATAACATCCTCTCTATATTGGACCATTATTCAAATGTCAAAAAAATCATCCAAACATGGGGAACCAAATAATAAGAAAATTCTATGAAGATATAATCAGTCAGGTTTAACATGGGAGATAGCAGTCCATTATAAAATTGTGGTATAATTTTGAATAAGGGTTTGAGAACATCAACGAAACATAAATTGTTCATACAACACATCTTTTAGATAAAAAATATAATTCATGTTGAAAACATTAACATTTATAAATATATTATTCATAATAGTGAGAAAAAATCATAATCTATCATAAACCATATGTTAATATCAATTCTATTTACTAAATGTGTATATCTATAAAATTAATGGAAACAAATTCCTATGTCATGGTTAAATACTAATACAACAAAATCATATTGTATTAGGTACCAACAAAAATTCCAATTACAAAAAAGGGTCTTCATTTGTCACATGATTCCCAGATGTTATAAATAATGTAGACTTATTTTCCATTGTATATCAAAAAGATAACCTTGTTTACCATAGTTGAAATAAAATATATATGTTCTGCCGCTTATTATCTCAGAAGATATAAATAATTTAATGATTCATTCTAGGGAAGTAAAATTAAATTCCCATCCATCTCATAATGAAAATATTATATAATTTTGATTAAAGATCATAAATTATTCATTAAATCATCAAAAAATAACTAGTGGAAGGAAAATAGGTTTAATCAACTGATCGTCATTTCATCATTTCATATACCCTGGAAATGAAACCAATTTCACAAAAATTACATCAACATAATCATGAGACCTAAATTTTAATGGAACTGATTTTATCAGTGTTCCGTATCCATTGTAATGTAAAATTTTATTCATGGATATTATCATTTATAAAATATCTTTTCAAATATTATGGGAATATTTCTTGAGAAATATCTCATTTTCAATTCAAAATAATTTCACAAATATAAAAAAAATTATAAATTATTATGTTTTGAATTATATTGGAATAGATCCTTTTAAACTTGTAAAATATATTAATATAACATGGTGGTCATGTGATTGATGAGTTATGTTCATTCCCTCTATATCATAACAAATATTTCATTGAAAATTATTATCAAAATTTCAAAAGAACCTCATTCTATAAATTTAATGAATTTCCATTAAAAAATAATTTAAATACACACATGGGTAAATATGAATTTAAAATTTTATAAGTGAATATGAAATCATTCTAAAAAACATTTAAAACAAACATGGTAATTTAAGAAAAATATTCTTGAGCTAATAAGAAATAATCGTTGCCTAAAAAAATCTCGATCATTTTAAGTACCAAATATATAAAAATGTGTTTATTTTCTTAAAATTACATTAATAATGAGAGTGCTTTAAAAAAATAATTTAATAGAAGAGTTCATAAAAGTAATTTAATGAAATTCATGCATATAAAGTTAAGTTTGGATGTTGATTGTAACAAAATCCTCTTACCACCTTGGTAAAATTAAAATCAAACCCTCCTGAAACTGAGAATCCTTGATGTATATATATATACCCATATTTATTATTTCCATAATCATAAATGATATTCATGTTTAGTATATACCACCATGAAAATAAACTAGTGGTGATAAAACATTTGTTACACAAAAATAGATTTAGATTTAAATAGCTTTCCTCATGCCTTGTACTATGTTTTAAGCATTAGGATCCAATGTATAAAAAAATATAAATTTATTGTACATGTATTAAATAACCATTAAAATGTATATAAAACCATATATGATTTAGTTATAACATCCTATCTTTGTTTTATTACGAATTTTTAATTAAACCCACATTTTGAGGTTATAATTTCACCACTTATCACACATACACTAAGAAATAAAATAATATAGTAATTTTTTTTTATTTTGAGGTTGTTTTGACCAACACTCAATTGTTTCATGGTGGTTTCAAAAAATGACCACTAATGATATAATCGACATCAAAATTACATTGGTTTCATTTATTTAGTAGTTATATCGAGGAAGTATCAAGTAACACCCAATTAGAATCATTTCCCCCTCCAAATAATTCAAAGGGGGTGGTGTTTGGTTTAACTACCATTATCCTGTCGAAATTTTTTTGGATGGGAAAACACCACAATAAATGGAAAACTATATCTAATGATTTTTTATAATTATTTAGTTTCATTTAAAACCACCATTAGAAAATAATATGGAATATATAGTGGCATTATATATCACCACTAAATATCTATTTCCAATAAAATAAAGTTATAGAATGTACATCCCCAGAACAATCACAAAAATAGATACTTCATTATAAAAATTGTCAAAATTTATTCCATCATAAAAAAACATAACCAGAATATATTACGTTCAATTTATAAAAAACGACATTATATAAATGATAGGAGCCCTTGTGGGGTGTTCACAAGTAAGTCATGGACTAGTGAACTAATATATAAACACTGGATCCATCGATGATAATATATATAATTTTTTGTTAAAGAAAAATGATGAGGTATAGTAATGAATCAGTTGGAATTTTAAAGAGTTTGAGTGTGTGACACTATCCACCATGGCATGTGTAGAATTTAGTTTTGGGTTTTTTCATAAACTGTGAGAACCCATGGGACATTATTTTACTTCTTATTATATTTAATATTGTTATTTTGAGTAATGTGTTATTAATTGTGTCTTAATATTATCTATGCATTTATTTTATATGAGGTTTCTTGTGAAACCATTTGGGATAATATTTCGTCCATTATAATGTGATTATATATAATGGTTGTGTGGATTGGGTTTTCTGATGATTCCAATTATGATGAGATATGTGATGGAAATGTGCAATGGGTTTTCAGGTCAACCATGAACATGGGAGACGTTGTCAAACATATTTTTTGTTTTGGATCACTCATTCAGTCCAGTCATGGATAATAACATTATGATGGACCAGGATATAAGAAGATAAAATAAAAATTATTCCAATGATATATGTGAGTTATATATCATGTCATATCAGCATTGACATTTATTGTGGATGTTAATGTTTATGAGGTGATTATATTTCAATAATAATATTATATAAGTATAATGACTTTTTAGATTTTATGGAATCTCTAAGTTATATCATTAATGAAATAGGATGTGATTAAAAATTTAAAATAAGAAAAATGATTTATTACGTATAAATAATATCATTGAGTTCCCACTTTAAAACATTCCTTATTTGTTGGAATTACAATTTTTTATTAAAATATGGAGATTCCAAACATGAAATTTTATTTTTTGGGCCTAAATATGGCAAATGACCTTCTAAAAAATTTAACGTCGGGTGTCTCATTCAATTGGTTGATAAAGTCCCATATCAAAAATTAGAATTACTGGAATTACCAATGATACCCTTTCCTTGATCTGCATGGATTATAAATTTAAAGGTAAGTGGCATAAAAAGAGAAAATAAATAATGAATGTCCATGAATTCATTCCACTAAAATCTTATTTGACAATGTTCCAATATATTATAAATATCATTTATCACATTAAAATTTACATATTGATAAAATAATAATGTGTACATGGAAATCCCCAAAATTCCTTCACATATACTCTAGGGGTGGGACAACAATTTCTCATACTCAATGGTAACACACCAAGGATCTTAAAATACATTTAAATTCATGAAACACTGAGTATATACATAATGAATATTTTTAAGGAAAAATTTATAAACTATCCATTAGACATAATTTTTATGTTTCTATGTTTTGAATTTCAAAAAACATACATCTACGGTTGTGATCAGTAAGTTATTTGATATCTGATAAAACCAACTTGTTTATTGGTGAATATTAACATACACTTATGAATAGTACTATGAATAGTAATATGAACCTTATGAATAGTAAATCATACTATTATTTTATATTCTTAATGTTATTAGAAAATGAGATCCTGATTATTTTTTTTATGGTGATATAAAATCAGTTTTTGTTTTAAAAATGTTGTTTTTGGAAAAAAAATATGATTTCATTTAAAAATTAAATTAATCATATTTATAAAATTATTTTCAAAAAAATAGTGTTCATTAATTAAATCAATGCATCCCAAAATGGTTAGGGTGATTTTTTTTGAATTTTCTGAAATATATGAATTTTTGTTAATAGTTAAATATGGTAATTAAAAAATATGCTAAATAAATAAATCTCTACATCATGATTGATTCATGGATGATGTAAATGGAAATTGGTTCAAACTCTTATGTACATAATACTATTTTGGGTAACAGGAATCAATACTATACATAGCCTTCAAAAAAATATTAAACTAAATATTAAAATAATGTAAACCCCTCCTCTCCTCCACTATAAATAATACCCTCACCCCAGACTTCCTATCATACTAATCAAGTTGTGATCCTTGCCTATGTTCTTTCAAATACTATTATCAAGCCCCTCCACCATGTCCAAGATCTTATGGTCTCACAAAATGGATAAAACAAACATCCTTAAGGAGGATCTCAAAGAGAGGAGATCAAGAGGTAATGACCCTCTTTCATTTTCTTATATTTCATTTTCAATTCATTCTTTTCTTATACTCTCATCCTATCCTATTATCCAATAGAAATTAAATAACCAATATCATATATATTATTTATATTTTATGATGTTTATGAAACAATTCCGCATCATTATTCACCTCCTCATCCTGTTATTCTAAAAAATAAAAACATCATCAATGATGTGTTGATTTTCCAAAATTGTGGATGATGTGTTTTCACTTTCTTGTACTTCCATATAAAAGTTTATGAAAAAATTTTAATTTTTGAAATATATTATAATGCTTCTGACATATCCTCTTTCATGATATGGAGTTAAAAAGTATACATAATATTATTTTATATAATGAAACTCATTCGTGATTATCAATGAACTGCCAAAATGATCTAAACAGATATTACTAATGAATTATCTAATGATTTATTGTCATACAATATAACAAAAATTATTTATGGAATACATTAGATCTCTAGAAATATATGAATACTATCTCATTCCACTTTTGGACATTCATTTATATACGAGAAGAATATCAAATACAATATGGTCATGGAAATTATGTAATGAATGCACCCGAAACAATTGAAGGAACAAAATACTAATAATTAAAGGGTGAAATGATTTTATTAAATGATCAAATATGTTTTTATAAACATGAATATATTTTTGAAACTTATAAATAGAACTATTTTAACCATAATATAGGAGGATTAAACATGTTTCAAGTAAGACAAACCCAATGTTAGGGAATTATTAACCCAATTTATATTCTTTTGTTTAACATTATACTTCATTAATTATATGGTTTAAGATCCTTATTTGAAGAATTTTTTTTAATTTTTAATTTTTATTATTTAGAGCTGATACACATATTTAAATTGATCAATTGATTCTCATATCAGTTATATGTTATTAGTGTGGGCCTTTTCTTATAAAATACTCCTTTAAACATCTAGTTTTAGGAAAATAAATGTGAATGTTTTTATGAAAGTATTATTGTTTGATTATTATATTAATTTACTTGTTAATTGTTTATGATGAATGATGGTACCTATATTAAGATCCAATGAATAGGGTATGTACATATTGGAGGTCGGCCATATGGTTACACCAAGTGTAACTACGCTGGTTACACAATAAGGTATTCATGAGGGATACATTGTAAGGTAGCTGTGAGGGTTACAAATTATAAGGTAGATGAGATGGTTACAATATTATGTGAGTAATGCCTCATGATACCAAAAAGTTTCTATTTACGTTCATTATGTTTTGTGGATATCTCATGGAAATATCAAGTTTCACGATGCAAGTATATATGGGTGACATGTATGTCTTGTTGAAAATAAATTCATACATGTACATGTATTGATATAATACTGTTTCGCTTCCTTCTTTTTATATCCCATACTGGTCTTCTTTTTCTCAACACACATTTTTAAATTATTTTCAGAGTTTATAATGATGTGTTAGAAAAACAAGAAATCCAATTTAAATGTTATGATGATTTTTCAAGGAAAAAGTGTTTTATTTGAAACATTTTATATTTGGAATGAAACAGATATTATTTTGGTGGTATCTATTAAATATAAATGTTGAATGGTATGCATGTATTATATCCCAATTCACTAAAACTATTAACATAAAATAATCATTAATGTTTAAGGAAGTGTTTTCTTGGTGAAACTTCATGATTATTTAATGTAATAAGGTCGGGTCCTTATAGTTGTTATTAGAGGGTGTTTAAGATAAATTTTGGGGTTGGGATGATGTTAAAAGAATAACCTTATTGATTTTTACTCCATTTTTAATTTAAAATTTTATAGAATTTATGGATTACCATGTTTCTTTGTCTATGATATGTTTTTTTAGAATGGGTTTCTATAAGAAGAAATAGGGATGCAGAAGTGTAATGGAAGTGACATAACAATATCCTTACAAATCTATAGCCTATAATTGTAGGTATCCGAATCAAGATGTCTCTAATAGTAATGGCACATCTGACATAGGAAATAAATAGTGGTGGTGTCCATGCAAGAGAACAACCCGAGCAACCATAATGGAACATGATGATAGTGGAACATTTTATAAGTCAACACCCTCATCAATAAGTGGATCTTCTAATCTAGTAGTGGATAATTAAAGGACTAAAACAATTAAAAAGATATTTTATTGTATGGGATGTTTAGATAAAACAAAATTAAGTCATTCTAATTTATCATTTAGATGGTGATGCTGCTCATTGGTGGAAAATTGACATGAATATATAGGATATATTAGAGATCAAAGCCATAGACTGGGATGAATTTAAAAGGATTATCAATGAAAAATGGTCTCCAAATGTGGTTCGACATAGGATGGAGATGCAATTCCATGAATTGAAGCAGAAGGAGGTAGATTTAGTGGTTGTGTATGAAGTAAACATCACTCCAATGGAAAGCTGTGCTCCAAATATTATTCTATATCATGATAGGAAATTGAACCATTTTTACTCAGTACACTATAAGAAAACAAGCGTTTCACGACGGTTTTAAAAACTGCGGCGAAATAGCTTTCGGGCCGGTATTTCGCGGTGGTTTTAAAAACCGCTGCGAATTGTGTAAAAAAAATTTTTACTTTTTTTTTAATTTTTTTTCTTTTTCAAGGATTAGCGGCAGGTTTTTAAAAAACCGCCGCGAAATAGCGGCGGTTTGGGTAAAACTGCCGCGAAATGAAATGAAGAAAATAGAAAAACATGAGAAACCGCAAAATCACTAAAACGCCCATAACTTTTGATCAGGGCGTCTGTTGGAGCACCACGACCAGTCAAATCGAAGCTAATGAAGAGATATAGAAGAACGTATAATAAAAACCATGAGACGGTCTATGGTTTGGATGATATGAGAGTTGTAAGAAAGTTGAAAAAAGTTCTCCAACTTCAAACGACCATAACATTCGCTCCGAGTGTCTGTTTGGGCTATACAACATATCAAATCGAAGCCAGCGAAGAGAGCTACGCACAAGATTAAGAGAAGGAAGCTTTTTGTCATGTTTATTGACCCCAAAAACCCCTCTGAAGGCCTCTGAAACCCTATTTCTGTCACCGGTGTCCCGTCGAACTTGTCTTCATACGGACCTAACTTTCAATCCGCGTGTCAGTTCGGAATCCTCCACCTTCTAGATCGTAGGTCATTCCATAAGCTTCGGTTTGACTAGTCGCAGCACCCACATGGACTCCTGGATCATAAGTTATGGCCTTTTTAGTGGGTATCGGGTTTGTTATGTTTTTCGATTCCTCGTTTCTAGCACTCGTTCCCCATCAACTTTTTTTTCAACAGTCGTAACTTCTGATCCGTCAGTCCATTCGGTCTCTTTCACCTATCAGCTCGAAGACCGTTTTAGGATCTTTGATTTGACTGGTCGCGGATCTGGAATAGACTCTCGGATCATAAGTTATCTTCGTTAATGTGAGTCCAATGTTTTTGTCACTTTGTGATCGTTTTGACGGTTTTTAACGGTTGCTCCATTTATTACTGTTTATTTAGGTTTCCATGACTTGTTATCTTTATCAATGGGTTTTTGCGGGTTATTATGATGATTGTGTTGAATTCTTAAGGGGTTTTCCAGAGTTGTCATGAGTTTTCATGCTTTCTCATTCTTTCTAATGCCTCATTCTTCATGCTTCTCCATCCGTTTTCATGCGTTTTCATGATTTTTCATCCCTTATCACGTCTTTTCGTACTTTTTCATGTGTTTCATTTATTATTTATTATTTATTATTTATTATTTATTATTTATAATATACTTTAATTTATTTATTATCTATTATTTGTTACTTATTATTCATTATTTATATTCATTTATTATTTATTATTTATATTTATTTATTATTTGCTATATATTATATATTATTTATTATTATTAATAATAAAATATTATTATTATTATTAATATTTTTTTCTGGTTATTTATTATTTATTATTTATTATTTATATTTATTTATTATTTATTACTTATTAGTTATTATATATTATATATTATATATTATTTATTATTTATTATATATTATTTATTATTTATTATTTATTATTTATTATTTATTATTTATTATTTATTATTTACTATTTATTAATTATTAATTATTATTTATTATTTATTATTTATTATTATTTATTATTTATTATTTATTATTTATTAATAATAATATTTTATTTATTATGTGTTATTTATTATTTAATATTTATTATTAAATATTTTTATTCTTTATTCTTTATTCTTTATTATTATTTATTATTTATTATTTATTATTTATTATTTATTATTTATTATTATTTATTATTTATTATTTATTTATTATTATTTATTTATTATTTATTATTTATTATTTATTATTTATTATTTATTATTTATTATTATTATTTATTATTTATTATTTATTAATTATTAATTATTATTTGTTTATTATTATTTATTATTTGTTATTTATTAATTATTATTTATTATTTATTATTTATTATTTATTATTTCTTATTTCTTATTTCTTATTTATTATTTCTTATTTCTTATTTATTATTTATTATTTATTATTTATTATTTATTATTTATTATTTATTATTTATTATTTATTATTTATTATATATTATATATTATTTCTTATTTCTTATTTCTTATTTCTTATTTCTTATTACTTATTTATTATTTCTTATTTATTATTTATTATTTATTAATAATAATATTTTATTTATTGTGTGTTATTTATTATTTATTATTTATTATTAAATATTTTTTTATTTTGTATTTATTATTTATTATTATTTATTATCATTTATTATTATTTATTATCATTTATTGTTGTTTATTATATATTATATATATTAGATATTAGATATTATATATTATATATTATATACTATATACTATATATTATTTATTATTTATTATTTATTATTTATTATTTATTATTTATTATTTATTATTTATTATTTATTATTTATTATTTGTTTATTATTATTTATTTATTTTATTATTTATTATTTGTTTATTATTATTTATTGTTTATTATTATTTAATACTTATTATTATTTATTATTTATTCTTTATTCTTTTTTATTATTTATTATTTATTATTATTTATTATTTATTATTTATTATTTGTTATTTATTATTTATTATTTATTATTTATTATTGTTTATTGTTTATTATTTATTATTTATTATTATTTATCATTTATGATTTATTATTTATTATTTATGATTTATGATTTATTATTTATTATTTATTATTTATTATTTATTATTTATTATTTATTATTTATTATTTATTATTTATTATTTATTATTTATTATTTATTATTTATTATTTATTATTTATTATTTATTAATAGTAATATTTTATTTATTATGTGTTATTTATTATTTAATATTTATTATTAAATACTTTTTTTATTTCGTATTTATTATTTATTATTATATATTATATATTTTATGTCATATATTATATATTATATATTATATATTATATATTATATATTATATATTATATATTATTTATTATTTATTATTTCTTGTTTATTATTTGTTTATTATTTTTTATTATTTGTTTATTATTATTTATTATTTGTTTATTATTATTTATTGTTTATTATTCTTTAATACTTATTATTATTTATTATTTATTATTTAGTATTATTTATTATTATTATTTATTCTTTATTATTATTTGTTCTTTATTATTATTTATTATTTATTATTTATTCTTTATTATTTATTATTTATTATTTATTATAGTTTATAGTTTATTATTTCTTATTTATTATTATTTATCATTTATTATTTATTATTTATTATTTATTATTTATTATTTATTATTAAATTTTTTTATTCTTTATTCTTTATTCTTTATTATTATTTATTATTTATTATTTATTATTTATCATTTATTATTTATTATTTATCATTTATTATTTATTATTTATTATTTATTATTATTATTTATTATTTATTTATTATTTATTTATTATTTATTATTTATTATTTATTATTTGTTTATTATGATTTATTATTTGTTATTTATTATTTGTTATTTATTATTTATTATTTATTATTTATTATTTAGTATTTCTTATTTCTTATTTCATATTTATTATTTTTTATTTTTTATTTTTTATTTTTTATTTTTTATTTTTTATTTGTTATTTATTATTTATTATTTATTATTTAATAATAATAATATTTTATTTATTATGTGTTATTTATTATTTAATATTTATTATTAAATATTTTTTATTTCGTATTTCTTATTTATTATTATTTATTATTATTTATTATTTATTTATTATTATTTATTATTTATTATTTCTTATTTCTTATTTCTTATTTCTTATTTCTTATTTCTTATTTCTTATTTCTTATTTATTATTTATTATTTATTATTTGTTTATTATTATTTCTTATTTATTATTTATTATTTGTTTATTATTATTTATTATTTGTTTATTATTATTTATTATTTGGTTATTATTATTTATTATTTGTTTATTATTATTTATCGTTTATTATTTTTTAATACTTATTATTATTTATTATTTATTATTTATTATTAGTTATTATTATTATTTATTATTTATTATTATTTATTATTTATTATTTATTATTTATTATTTATTATTTATTATTTATTATTGTTTATTGTTAATTATTTCTTATGTATTATTATTTATCATTTATCATTTATTATTTATTATTTATTATTTATTATTTATTATTTATTATTTATTATTTGTTTATTATTATTTATTATTATTTATTCTTTATTATTCTTTATTATTATTTATTTATTTATTATTTATTATTATTTATTATGTGTTATTATTATTTAATATTTAGTATTAAATATTTTTTTATTTCATATTTATTATTTATTATTATTTATTATTTTTTATTATATATATTATATATTATATATTATATATTATATATTATATATTATATATTATATATTATATATTATATATTATATATTATATATTATTTATTATTTATTATTTATTATTTATTATTTATTATTTTTGATTTTTGATTTTTGATTTATTATTTATTATTTATTATTTTTTTATTATTATTTATTATTTGATTATTATTATATATTATTTGTTTATTATTATTTATTGTTTATTATTATTTAATACTTATTATTATTTATTATTTATTCTTATTTATTATTTATTATTTATTCTTTATTATTATTTATTCTTTATTATTATTTATTCTGTATTATTTATTGTTTATTATTTCTTATTTATTATTATTTATCATTTATCATTTATTATTTAATATTTATTATTTATTATTTATTATTTATTATTTATTATTTATTATTTATTATTTATTATCTATTATTTATTATTATTATTATTTATTATTTATTATTTATTATTTATTATTTATTATTTATTATTTATTATTTATTATATGTTTATTATTATTTGTCATTTTTTATTTATTATTTATTATTTATTATTTATTATTTATTATTTATTAATAATAATATTTTATTTATTATGTGTTATTTATTATTAAATTTTTTTATTTTGTATTTATTATTTATTATTATTTATTATTATTTATTATTTATTATTTATTATTTATTATTTATTATTTATTATTATTATCATTTATTATTTATTATTTATTATTTATTATTTATTATTTATTATTTATTATTTATTATATGTTTATTATTATTTGTCATTTTTTATTTATTATTTATTATTTCTTATTTCTTATTTATTATTTATTAATAATAATATTTTATTTATTATGTGTTATTTATTATTTAATATTTATTATTAAATTTTTTTATTTCGTATTTATTATTTATTATTATTTATTATTATTTATTATTATTTATTATTATTTATTATATATTATATATTATATATTATGTATTATTTATTATTTCTTATTTCTTATTTCTTATTTATTATTTGGTTATTATTATTTCTTATTTCTTATTTATTATTTGTTTAGTATTATTTATTATTTGTTTATTATTATTTATTATTTGTTTATTATTATTTATTATTTATTATTATTTATTATTATTATTTATTCATTATTATTATTTATTATTTATTATTTATTATTATTTATTATTTATTATTTATTATTGTTATTGTTTATTATTTCTTATTTCTTATTATTTTTTATTTGTCATTTATTATTTATTATTTCTTATTTCTTATTTCTTATTTCTTATTTCTTATTTCTTATTTGTTTATTATTATTTATTATTCTTTATTCTTTATTATTATTTATTTATTATTATTTATTATTATTTATTATTATTATTATTTATTATAATTATTAGTTATGTATTATTTGTTTTTTCAATTAATATATATAACTATATTAAATTCTGTTTATTAACCACATGGCGAGCTTGCTGGAGTGGTAAAGTCTTTGGAAAATATGCAAGAGGTTAGGGGTTCAAATCTCACCAAACGCAGTATTTCTTTATATTGCATGGGTATGTGCATTTGCATGTGCATGAGATGTGCATTCATGGATAAATAAAGTAAATAAAGTAATACGAAATAAATAAATAATGTAAATAAATAAATAAAGTAAATAAATAAATAAATAAAATAAATACGAAATAAAGTAAATAAATAAAATAAATACGAAATAAATAAATAAATAAATAAATAAATAAATAAAATAAATAAATAAATAAATAAAATAAATAAATATGAAAAATAAAAAAGAAAAAATAAATAAATAAAATAATTACGAATTTAATACGAAATAAATAAATAAATAAATAAATAAATAAATAAATAAATAAAAATAAAATAATTAAAAAATAATAAAAATAATAAAAATAAAAAAATAAAAAAACCGCTGCGAAACGTTCTGCGACGGTTTTGAAAACCGCTGCGAATAGTTTCCCGACGCACGATTTCGCGGCGGTTTTTGAAAATCGTCGCTAATCTATTTAGCAGCGGTTTAAACTACCGCGAAAAGTAAAATCAAACCGCCACTAAATGCATTTTTTTCCGTAGTGGTATTTATGGAAATATATCAAAGAGAATTGGATTCCCACGAGTTAAAATGTTATGAGAAACTTTTTTGGTGTGTTGATAGGGAAGAAATAGAGTTTTCTGATGATCACATTCACTTAGACATAAACAAGAAGAAGAGTTCTATATGGAAAGTGATGGGTAAAAATAGATCAATGAAATATGATGGTATGAATGTACACTATCCAGTTTGTGAAAAGTTTGGAAAAAAACATTAGGGTGACTGCCTTATCAAAACAAGGAATTGTTTTTGTTGTGGTATGTTTGTACATATGGAACTAGATTATAATGAAATTGGCCCTAATAATAACCCTGCTAAGAAAACTATAAAGTGTTTTTAATGTGGTGAGATGGGTCATTAGGAATAATTCTTTCCAAAAGAGATATATGAATGATGAAAAGAAGCAATACTATAAGTAGAATGGTGTAGTGAGATCCTTTTCAACTACTTTATTAGACTTTGTGCCATCCGATGATGTTTTATCTCGTCCCTTATTTGTTTACATGGATTTCTCTAATGTTTTTCTTGACACGAGGTCATCACATTCCATATTTTCAGGGAAATTTTCATGTAAATTAGAAATATCACCTCATCAAATGAAACCGTAACATCATGTTAAATCACCATGGGGAAATATTTAAGCAAAGTGGAATTATAACAATTATTCTATTGTGATATAAGGAATGAATTTACCTGAAAACCATGTTCTTTCCCATTATTAGAGTTTATTTTATTTTGGGGATGGATTATCTTTCTGTTTATCATGCTAAGATTGATTATAGAGCTAATGAAGTTGTTTTTTAGAAAGTGTTTTACTCGGTATAGAATAATGAACCCATAAAATTGATAACATATTAGGGAGATTTGAAACTATTGAAATATGTAAATGAATGTTATATTTCTCATATTTTTGATAACATGGGAACTATTCAGATTAACTATGTGCCAATGCTAAATGAATATGTTGATGTTTTTTCTGATGAGTTACCTGGTGATATACCTATTCAAGAAGCGAAATTCACAATTGACTTATTTCTGAATGATAAGCCAATTTCAAAACCACCTTATCATATGGATCATGTGGATCATATTGAATTGAAAAATCAGTTACATGAGTTTCACGAACCGGATCTGGATTCCATCAAAACTGGCACCTGACACAGTCTGCTACATGTCTTGAAGGTCATTCTTGATCCCTTTGGGCTGGCCCAAGTTCCCATGTATCATAAAATGAATTTTGGGAAGGATTTACTCAAGATTATAAAAATATAACATTAAACAAGTGCATTAACAAAAATCTGGGTTTTTCAATCAAAAAAATCATTTATAAAAAATCAGAATTGAATTACATATTTTAAAACTACTCTCAAAGACTATATAAAAGGTTAAAAACCAAAATGGACATCACATGAACCTTCATATGGAAAGAGGCACTGCCCTCAAGCCATATCCAAAATACTGCGCCTCGATGGACCACTAAATATCCAAACAAGTGGCAAAAAATATTTACCCAAACCTGTGACAACAATAACCGAGTCTACTTACACCAAAAGTTGTAAGTAGGGCATGGGACAAAGCCCAGTTGGGTACCACCACAAAGAGATTTTATGTGATAAACATTCAAATCTAAAAAGCATGCATGTTTTATAAACAAGAAATTCTAGGTACAATTTTGTATTATTAAACTTTAACTTAAATCATCTTTCGAGTGGGATATTTTAAGGAAACAACAAATTTGAAAAATAATGCCAGCACTACTTAATTTTCATGCCCACAATATTGTATGCTGACTGTAAGAACAAAGTATCTAATGAGAACAAGCAATGGGAAAATAACCCTTAAGCAGTAGCTTGTTTTGGGTCTCATGTTCCTCGTATCTTGGCGAATTTTACAATCACAATATCTATTTTCGTGCACAAGACACTAGTAGAGAACATACTCAAAACCTTATGGTCAACAACATCATCATCATCAGAATATTTTATTTAGTGTTTTCATTGTCAATCATGCTACGAGAAACTGGGGCCAAACCCCATGGGATCACTAGCATGCCAGTACACGTCCACCCACCTAGATACCAGGGATTCCATATTATGCTCAAACAACATTAACAAATCATTAAATATAATTTTCACTTGCAAATACCACTTCCACATTAAAAATTATACTAATATCCCCCATGTATATCACATAAGTCACATATTACTCTTTTTTATTCAAATGCATTTTGATATTATACTCACACCAAAATAGCCCACAACACTTTTCAAATTTCATTTTCACCTCTATAAATCCATTAAACAATTTTGTAAAACTCATACAAGATATTCCAACTCACATAACAGACCACACACATTTCACATAATAACCATATCATCTTCAAAACTAATTTTCTCATCAATCTCACATGAAATTGTCCACAAACATATATCGCACCCACATCAAAATATAGTAAAAAATTTCCACAATTTATAAAAATTCGAAAAATGTTTGATATATTAAATCGGTATATTACCATTCCAAAACCCATAATAGGATATCAAAACCACCAAAGACTACATATACAACCATTCCCACTTTTTTAACCTAATAAATCATTTATAATTAAAAATAAAACAAACCCATGTGGTGTAACTATGTCTTGCACGCAACATGCAATTCAAAACCCTCTTTCATGGAAAAAATCACACTAAGACCCTACCAAAGCTGAAATGGGAAGACCTTTAAACATTCTTTAAACCATTCTCAAGTTCATTAAAAATACCTCAAATAATACCACAAAAGGTATCCATAAAAAACACACATTTTCATAAAACACATTCAAGGAGTGGAACAAGGTTTTACACATAACACCCATTCAAAAACCCCCTATTGAGTCCCACATTGCACCATAGAATTATCAAAATAGAATTTTCAGGCTTTTTCAACACTAATAAATCAATTTCAAAATTTATATAATAAAACCAAATGTTACCCCATGAGTCACACATGAAAATTACACACCATCAATCTAAAATGAAACTATAAAATTAAACACTAAACCAAATCCATCAAAAGTAGTTTTTTTACCACACACAACATCTGAAAAACATGAAAAATAATTAGAAGAATAATTTTAACTCAGCATGAAATAACTACATATGAAATCAACTAAAATTATGGTTGAAACCCTCAAAACGTTGTGTGAAACATCTAGCACACCACCACCACACAACAAGGAAGTGAAGCTAAAACCCTATTATTAAAACAAAAATACACAAACTCAAACTCTAGGATTGAACCCTAACTTCTAGAAATTTTATATCATCATGAAACAAAAAAGAAACCCTAAGGAATGTGATGAGATCAAGGAAAGAATCACTAACATGATGAAATTTTAGAGTTTCCCCACAAAAAGACCCATAAAAGATGGTTTCCATAAGAGATTGAGGGAGCATAAAGGCCGATCATGGATACTAGGGTCGAATGAAGGAAGATTACAATGAATTTTATTTTTTTATACGAAGAAAAATTTGCACACTGAAAATGATTTTAATGACCTAGACACCCTTTCATGGTTTGGATGCAAAGTTTAGTAAACTATGGTACCTATTATAGGAACCCAAATACATTCCATTAAACTCCAATTTCAAGGGGGTACAAGGGGAAATATTACGGGGAATGAAAATCCATAAATAAGGGAAAATAATACCCAAAAGAATCCCACTTTTTTACCCAAAAACTCATCCAACTCAAGGGTATAAACCACCCACAAGAACATACCCCACAAAAGGTGTCACTAGGAGTGTCCCTAATCCAACTCCAAAACACCCCATCCCACACCATACCTTTTACAAAATAAGATTCCAATTACCATAAAATACCCCCAAGACCAAGGTCATATATTACGATCAAAAGAGACACCAAAATTTGAAACCCATAACACCCTGAAACAAAGAGAAAGCTAAGAATGGAAAAAAGATTTGAGCCAAATCATGGAATTGAATATATGAGTGTGACAATTATCCCCACAATAATTATTTCTTCCCTTATAAAGACACATCATGGAAAAAGAAAAAATCAAATCAAACCGATAAACCAATATGGAGTCCCTTTCTGTGTTTCTCCCCCAATGGCCAAAACACCTCAAGTGATAAATCAAGGAAGGAATACTCTCACAACCAAAATGTACAACACTTTCCTAAAATGAATAAGCACAATAAGACTTTATCCCAAAAAAACTCATCAGTCTCTATCCATACAAGGAACAAGAAGTTTACCAAAATGAACAACAACAAGAACAAGGTTAAACTTACCTTACATAAACAAAAACATTGGGTATCCTCCAATACCAATGTGTACCCAAGGAAGATGTAGGAAGTTAGATATCTCCAAAAATTCTACCTACTAACAAGACACGAATAGGTATGAATCATAGTTACTAGTTTGGGGAGACACAAATGGGCCCCCTCCATAAGAGACAACTTGAATTTTCCTGAGATAGTATCAGAACACTAACTGGGGAGGCCTGAATAGAAACCTCGGTACCATGGCTAGAATTCAATTCAAAATTTCTGAAGGAACCTACATGAGAATCATTTTGGGTATCCCCACCATAAGAACCAACAATATTAATTTACCAGCATGGGATGACAGAAGAAGAACCCAAATTTAAAATGGTTGGACAGCTGTACAGTTAGTCCGCACAATTTGGGAAACTGTGCGCTAACCATGGGGATCATTTTGTCTGTATTACTTCCGTGTACATGTTCACTACTAATCATCCAAAAAACATCTGCTCAGCCATGATGAAATCATAAGTTTGAAATATTCCCATCTCTCATACTAATGATATGACTTTGTATATATGTTTGAACGACCTTGAGATTTCCCCCTGACTACGCGCTATCTTCACTCCGGAACCTATGGATAGAGATCAAACTATTAAAGCATCATCGACATATTAGTTAGGCTTCATAAACCCCCTAAATAGAACTTCTCCTTCTAGTGATAAAAACAACTACACTAAATTCCCCATTATGTTTACCAAGACATAACACGTTCCCAACTCTCATTACCCTAACTCAACATCTTACTGAAACAAAGGCATTGAAGATTCACAAACATCACCCACATTTCTTCATGTGATGAAAAAAGTATAGAAGGACAAATATCATCACATTCCTTTGAAATGGAATATTTTGATGTATTTCCAAGAAAGATATACTCCCTACATAATATATACTCTTAGAGGATAACACGACTTTCACCATTATATTCAAATGAGCACACGACATCACTTGGAATCACCCGACATGACCATTGTGAAAGATAGAAACAATACCTTGAATGATACCTTATTCATAGTCCCCAAAAAACACACAATTCTAGAAAGTGTCCATAATGGCCTCTAATGAATAGATTTCCCACACTTGTGGTTTAATGTGAACTTGTGATTTGAAGATACTACGAAGGACCCAGAGGCACTATTTTACGCCATCCAGACACTCACCCACACTTACAACCCCATACCACTTCCACCTTCAACAAATTAAGAAAATTAAGTTACTAACACTTATTTCAACCTTCTGCGAGCATTCTCCCACTACAAGAGGATCCCCAAAGGAATGAATGTAAATTCTGAAAACTCAATCTCCAATGCTCGAGAAAAGGATTTCTTATATTGATCAACTGGATGATTTTTCAATAGAGAAACAAGTCGATTTGCACTATAGTCATTCACTAACTCTTAATGGGGGTGGACCTTATCCAACAAAAGAACCTAAGGACCCAACGAATATGGTATATTGGTCAAAAACTACGACAAACCAGATCCAAACACATGAAGGTAACCACTGTAATGGATTCCCGAACATTTCTCAAAAGATACCGCTAACCATCCCTTCAACCCAGCATACTGACATAAAACAAACCCAAAACAATGTTCAAATAGGATGGGTTCTTGGACTCAATAAATCCCACAACATCAAAATTTCAAAAACACATAAGACACACCATTCCAAAAAAATCATCAATAAATAATTTGTTCCTTTAAAACCATCTATTTGAAAACAAACAGATCAGATGTTAGTGTATCCACCAATGGTACCCTATGGGCCTAACACATGCATGTTTCTATGCCATAGAGAACACTCAGCATATCCATCCTGAAACTCATCCATACATTCCATCATCCATCCCTCATCCCATATAACCCCAATAATGTGGCCGCTCATGAAAATACTGAAGGTCAAAACAATAATTAATTAATCTTTTCAAAACAAAAATAGTCAACCAATACTTCCTTTTTCTAAAGATCACTATCCACAATAACAAAATTCCAATTTAAATCTTACAAAACATTTTATAAAGACAAAACCATTCAAATGAAAACTAACTTTTGATATATTCATGTAAATTTAAAAAAATCTTATCCCATTTAAAAATCTTTTAACCGTTTTTTAATCTCTATTGGAAAAATGTTTTGGAAAACAAATTTAACATAGTTTCTCATTTCAAAATAGGGGTAGACACACCATATTCCATATAAAAATAATTCTAAAAATGCAGTTATAACAATTCCCAAATCAAATCACTCACTATTTTTTATAAAAATAATATTTCAAAAACATTACGCTTTTTTAATCCATGTCATTTTTCTTTAAAACATATCTTCCAGAATTCTGAAACAAAAGGAAACAAGATGATGCTAGAATAAACTAGTTCTGGAGGGTGACATGGACATATGGTAGGAGACCATATTCTTATAACTTCACCATCAAAGATAATATTCTAGGGAATATCCTCTAATCCACATGGCTTTACCAGCACTACAATCTCACTGAAACCATTAACCCTACTCTCTTTTCATTTCCCTAATCATCATCAACCATGAAAAATAGAGGACTCAGATAAATCCTGATATTCCCTGCATTCTAGAATCTTGTCATGAGGTGTGGTGTTTAGGCACACTACCCATAACTAGAATACCATGTACTGACAATCCTAAATCCAGACTATCCTGACTGTTCCCCAAATAATATGACCTAAAGAGTTAACCTGAACCTCATTTGATACCATTTGGTTATGAAATAAATTAGGTAGCCATCAAACCGGCACATGAAATTGTCCGCGACAAGGCCCTAAGGGCGTTCCTGATCCCCACAAGATGGAACAATATTATGGGTATCATAAAATGAATCTTGGGAATGATTTACCTGAGATTATAAACATACAATTTCTAACAATTTCTATAATCAAATATGGATTTTTCAAACAAAGACATCATTTACCAAAATTTAGAACTGAATTAAATAGTTTAAAATAATTCTCAATGACTATAAAAAAGGTACACAACCAAAAAAGATATCCCAAGATCCTCCACATGGCTAGAAGAACCACCCTCAAGATATATCCAAAACAATTCAACACAATGGAGTGCTAGAAACATGAATCACTTTCACAAAAGTTGTACCCAGACCATTGAAAAAACCATGTATATTTACACCAAATGGTGTATATAGGGTGTGAGACAAATCCTAGTAAAATACCTCCACTAAGAGATTAAAATTGATAAATATTTGTAGACAAACATCTTGTATGTTTTGTAAACAAAAACTATAGTTACAATTTCAAAAGATGCAACATTAAAAAAAAGTTTTCTTGTGGGTTATTTTAAAGAATCATCAATTTTAACAAATAATGAAACCACTACTAAATTATCATTTATATGGGTTTAAATTTCAGTTTCCATTGAGGATGATGATAGGAGTTCATTTTATTAAGTTAACATTAGTGCTCAAACATTATATAATGTTCACTTGGCTAAAAAATTATAATATTAATATTTATATGGTAATTAATCCAATATCAAGGGTTCATAAACATAATTTCTCTCCATATATCTACAAAATTTTCAATTAGTACATTGAAATGTTATTATCTCATTAACAGATCAATTGGGTATTGAAAAATCTAATAACTCTTCCAAACCCTTATCTTACCGAGGTGAGTTCACTGGTGATATGTTCCATCATTTATCCAAATATATCATAATGTCACAACAAAATTTAAAACCATTAAAACACATAAGTGTTACCATGTATGAAAAGTAATAAATGGAAGTTAAAAAACACCCAACCCAAGTAGTTATATGAAGAAAATATATGTAATAAAAATGACAATGTAATAACATAGAATAAATCAGGGATATTATAATGATAAATAGGGAAAATAAAACCCCAACAATCAAAAAGTAACACAAAAATATGAGTAAATAAGAATCATACAATCATGGGATCACAATACATCATAGAAATAACTATTGTAACATGAGGATAATGTTGGACTGACTCATTTATAAAACACATTTCCTAACGATTTGATTAGGCCTTCCAAAAGAGATTTAGAACCCAATCCATTTTAAAACCCATTGAAAGATAAATATAATTTTTTTCAATATCATTTATCAAATTTGACAAAGAAATAAAATTTAAAAATATTAATATTTCTATAAAATAATAGATAATGTTAATGAAACACTCTTTAAATTATGGCAACGTGTGTGAATAATGCATTTTTCTGAAACAAACATTCAACTTTTTATGTAATTTCATGCCACCATGAGATTTATGGTGTCAATAAAATTTAATATAAGATTAAATGTCAACTCAAATCAATTAATAATACTTTCCATTGAGATAACACAGAACAATTTTCAATAAAAAACATCTTTCAAAAACCAATTTATATTTTTAAACACAATTAGAAAATCCACTTGGAAATTTAACTATAATAATGGAATTTTAACTAGTTATATAATGATTATTTAATCCATTTGAAACCATATGAAGACCAAATGGGTTTATGGTTTACCAAACTACTATGAGAAACCATTTTCAAATGGTCCACTTGACTATTTTCACATGATCAATTCAGGTAACATGTCTATTACAAGAACAAGATCCTTTTTTAAATAATTTTTGTCATTCAAATACATTATAAAATTCATCTAAAAAAAGAATAGTTCTGTTAGAATCATCCATAATATGTTAAACATTCATTAAAATGGAATTCAATTTAAATTAACTCTAATGTAACTAAAATGGAGATCTAGATTATAACCTATTTTAATTTTTATGGTGTATATGTAAATCATATAAAATATTAAATTTAAATTCCAATTTATATTACATAAAAATATATATGACCCTGGTAAAATAAAATTACATTAAATTATTTAAAAAATAATATATAGTGAAAATAATAATATGATAAGAAAATTTGGAGTTTCCATAAAATTTCGTATACAAATAAAATTGAATATGTAAATTGAATAAATATAATATAATAAAATTATAATAAATATGATGAATATATATGAATTAATACAACACATAAAAATATATTTTTGAATATAGGGAAATAAATTCAAAAAATAGATGCAATCTATAGAAATTTCTATTAATATAAGTCCATGGATTATTCAATAAACATCAAAAACTAATAAGTTATAATATTATTTTATTTTAAATTTAAAAAGGAATATATTATATTTATTTATATTATTTTTAATATATTTTTTAATTAATAATTACACTAAAATTATAAATATATTACAAAAAGAAAAAATAGTTCAATGACACCCATGATTTTATGAAATTATTGTATTGATTATATTTTCATTGTACATTTGTTATAAAATAAATGAATAATAATCATAAATAAATTCATAATTAGGAATTATATATACTAAAGTGACAATAAATTATTATAGAGATAATTAATGAATAATTATCTTCCCTTTAGGTGGTAAAACATTCCATGAATGGAAATGTTGAACAATTAGATAAATAAGATGTATATACTATTTATTTTTTATTTTAATTTTATAATGACATGATATCATTTATATTAAGTTTATATAATTATAATTTATAATGTTAATGATACAGAAAAGGAATTTAATTTTTTAATAAAGATAAGTGTGATATATTCTACATAATATTTGAAAACAACTCTTTACTTGTGATGTTACTAAGCATGGATGTGTAAGACCAAAGACCATGTGACAGGAATAATACTGTAGTGAGGATATTTATATCGCCTCAGATAAAACCCCTTGTATAATATAGGTTTCAAACTAAATATTATTGATATAACTACTCTTCTAGAAACAATTCCCTTAATTTAAAAGGGAATGAGACATGAATTATTATATATAAAAATTGGATTTAACCATCTATGTGGGGAATAAACAAAAAATTTGTTGGCAAAAATAATGATCGATGAAATCCTCCATTATTTAGATTATAAAACTAATGAACTGACTCTTTGATTTACTAAAAATAAAAATAAAATAATTAATGGAAAAAAACATAAACATCCCTAATGCATAGAAATTTCATTTTCCACATGAGCTAAAATATATTCATAACAATTGAAAATAATGATATAGAATTTCATCTGGCATAACACATAATGTATATTTAATCAATTATCAGCCTCTAAAAACCAATTAATCTTGAACCACATTACCTATTAAATTTCATATAGGAACCTAATGTGAATCTTGAATATTAACCTTATACTTTGATAACTAGGTTATTTATAAAAGTAGGATAATGGAATATAAGGCCAACAAACAACCTCCTCTACCATGACAAACGATATCCACATACATAAGTGTAAAAAAAGAGGATACATGGGAAAATGGATTAAATAACTGTAAGAAAATAAGTATAAATGAGGATTTAACACGATTTAATATCAAGGGGATAATGGGGAGAAGGGGAAGAATGGGTGTTGGCGGGGATATCTCATGGGTGGAGGGGCCATAGGTGGAGAAAACCCAGGCCTGATCTTGGTGATATTAGGGGATACCAAATAACTAGAAAGGGAGGGGAGAAGGTGAAAGAGATCGATCAGAGGGGCCCAAATGTGTCTATAGTACCAATTCAGTGGAAATCAGAGTACTGATGGAATCTAGGGGCTTGTGGAAAATTAGAGCACTGATGAGGGAGTAGATATAGCTATGAAGAGGGATCTTGGTTGGGGATGGATTGGGATAGAATGGCGTGGGAATAGGCAAAAATAAATCTGTTTTTATATATAGATAAAATTATGGGAGTTTTTTGAAAACAGACTGTAAGAATATTTCATATTTTTTATTGGTGGTATAATAAACCACTTCAAAATTGTCAATTAGGTAGAGTAAGTTTTAAATTATCTAGTCACATTCCATGTATGTGGATCATATTTCAATCAGAACCAGATTTATAATTATGATATATATATCTTATATATTCATTATTCATATACATAGAGTCCTTCCAAAAATGGAGAGATATAAAAATTAGTTACATTGTTTGTGGTGATGTTATGTTGTACGTACACAATAATACTTTTTTCACATTACACAAAATATAAAAAATGTAAAATAATAATTAAACATTATTGGTTCATTATTAGGTCATATATTTCATATATTTTCATTATTTATATACCTTTTTATAATTAATTTAATGTATAATAAAAAAATTATCACAACGCTTCAGGGGGTGGTCAACACATATGTATAAGCGACATTATCATTTACCAACATAAGAGAAGTATTTGGATTATTTTTGTTACATAATTATAATTTCATGTTATTATATTGAATACTATATATTAATTATTTTATAATGGATTTCATATATTCTTAGGTGGTATAACATGGACTAAAATTAAAAATGATCGGTTAAGAGTTATACCTCTTCATTGAATTTTTTTCCACAAACTATATGACTTGAAAGGATTTTTTTGTAAGAACAGATGCATTAAGTTGTGACAATGGAATAATAGAAGGTGTAATTGTATGAATTTTCATGATATAATTATTGAAGGTGTGAGCTAAAGAGGAGAAGATGTTTCTTTTTATATGTGAGGGGTGGGAAACTTTCACAATTACTTAATTTATTAACATATTACAAAATAATTTTATAATAAAATGAATCAAAATTGAAAATTTTCAAATATATGAGAATAATATGTTTAAATAATCATATAAAATAATATTTTTTGAAGATTAATTGGCATATCATCCCTTTTCATGATGCTTTAACTCTGTATTAACAATTTTGATAATTTACATATTATGAATGTAATCAACATCAAAGATGATAAAAATGATACAATAAAAGTACATGTGACACATAATTGGACAATGGTGGATATTATTAACCATATTTCATTAAAATTAATCAATATGAATTTTTTATAAATTTATATTTCTCCCAAACCAGCCTGAGTCGACCCTAAAATGGTCACCCATGCCAGCCCGCGACAAGTCCCGATAGGTGTTCCTGATCCTCCTAGGAAAGCTACAAGAACCACAAGCATCAACATAGTACACAAGGGAACAATTTTTCCTATATAAAAACAATCAAACAAACAACGGAACGAAATGTACATCCCAAAATACATTTATATAAAAACATAACAGAATAATATTTGTTTAACAAACTGAAAGTACAACTAAACTAAAAACTCAACTGACCATACCCAATAACCAACTAACTCCATGTGACCCCACTATTAACTCTCCAAAAAAATTATCAAATGTCTCTAAAAGTGATTGAACTGAATGTAAAACATGCATAAGGGATAAAAACAGAAGAAGACTATAGGTGTGATTATTTAAACTCAGTAGGTTATCACAATATTTTATTCTCAATGCATATCCATTAATATAAAATAACCATCAATTTCAAGTTTGAAATACCATTATAAATGTATGTTTTACAAATGAGGTCCAATGATATATAAAAAAAATTACAAGACACAATCATGCATGTTTTATAAACAAAAATTCCAGTAACAACTTTCAAAGAGGTGAAACTTCAAAATGAAAATATTTTTCTAGAGGGATTATTTAAATAAATTAAAATTTTAAATAAATAAAACACATGACTTAATTTATTATCCAAACACACTTTATTCCAATAGTGAGTACAAATATCCAATGACCACAAGTCATGGGAACACCACTAGGAAACAGTTACTTGTGATCCCAAGGTACCTCATATCTCAGTGAACATAACCATAATAAATATCCATTCCTATGCTTAAAATCAATTAATAGGGACCATAGCCATAACCTATTGGTCCCCCAATATCATCATGATCATAGTTTATTTAGTGTTGTCATCGCCAAACTTGCTATGTGAAACAGGGGCCAAACCCCACATGATTAGTACCATTCTTGTACATGTCCGCCCACCTAGATACCCAGGATCCCCTTTAGTGCCCAATCAAGTTACACATATTATCAATTACACATTTCACATAAAAATTAAATTCTCAAACCAAAAACACACAAATATCCCACATGAATTCATCACATTTCATCCACTAATCAACAAACCATTGAAAATTTTAGTAAAATAATTTCAAGGAGTATATTGAGGATTTGCACATAAAAGTCATTCAAAAAAAATATTTTAGTTATAAAAACACAAAAAAACTATACCCAACCATTATTGGAAATAGTAACATCATTTAATAAAATCATTTCATGGAACATAAAACAATCCCAATAGACACAACATGGTATATACAAGTAAAACACCCATTCTTCATTTTTATGAAAGGCCAAAAGGGCCTTTAAACATTTTCTGAAAACAAACATTTGACAAAGTTGTGTATTTATATTTTATTAAAGAGGAATATTCACACCATATAAACCATCAAAAAACAAACATAAATCCCTTAAAACACTCAAGTTATATATTTAAAACACAACCATTTTCATAAAAATGTGAAACGGGCGATTTTTCTGCCACTCGGGCCAAAACATGTTGTAAACCAAAAAACATTTGTTTTTATAACCAAATAACAATTTTAATTCCATAAAAGGATACAATAATAATTTCTTACATGCTCCAAATGTATTTATAAATCCAAAATATCATTTTAAATTCACTAGACACAAAGAAGCCAATCAGGAAATTTACTGAACTCATGGCATTCACTATTTAACTGAACTACTTATGTAAAGAAATTAACAAGGGATAAAATACCATTTTCATGCCTTAAATTTATTCTTTCTAATGAAAAATATTCAAAATACAATAATCCATGTGAGAAGTCTCATGTAATAATTTTTTAAACAAGAGGAGTGCACATTTATACCGAAACAACTATATTTTTAACAAAATAAGTCATAAAACATAATTTGAACACAAAACATTTAAATCCAAGGTTTCAAAGCATAACATATAATGTAAATAAATTTAGAACAGAATGATAATGATGCAACATAACTGATAAAGGCTTGTGAGAGGGATATCCTACCTCAAATCCTGGGCTTAATGGAAACGCAGAACAAAGAACACCATCTGAGGGTTTACAAATCCTAAAAATTTGACTAAAAACCCCAAAAAACCATAGAAAATTAGGGGATAACAAAACCCTAGGAGTATCATGAGTAGGGTAGATTATAAAACCAAGAAATAATGAATGGATGAAGAAGAGGGAGGAAGAAGGAGAGAGAATCTCACCTTTTCAACTAGAAAACTCTTTGTATTCCATTATATCTACACATATAGTGAAAAGGTAATGGATTGAAAATCATGGAGATTCTCCTACGGTCAGGAAGAATTGGGGAAAAATGATTTATGGGGAAAAGATAAATAATTTAATTGGTTATGTTTGAAACAATTTACCATCTCAATTCTGGAGGATTTGAGGTAATATGAGAACTTTCTCCCTCATCCACCACTCATATTAGCTTGAAAGAGGGAAAATAAATAATAGAGGTAAGGATAAGGATATTGGCTTCGGGATGGAGGTTGGATAACTAAAATATATTTAAAATTGATTTAGATATAAAAGAATCAAATTGTTTTTTTAAAACTGGAAATGGGCCCATGGGCTGGCCCAATACCTAAATAAGTAACCCCAATTCACAATGATTATTATTAAGGGCTCCAAAAGGATATGTTGGTTTAACATGTCTGGGTAGGAAATTTATGAAGTGTAATGGGTGAATAATTTTGAAAATAATGGAGTTATAAAATAAACAAATTTGGTTTTCAAAACTGGAAATGGGCTCACGGTTGGCCCAAATCTTAAAGTAACAACCCTTTCTCCAAAAACTCCTAAACAGGAAATGGGGATCCCAAATTAGGGTGATTAGACATATATGGTATTTAAAAACACTATATTAATCTCATATAACAACCAATAAATGGATCAATATTTTCAATGAACCAAATCAATACCAAGACACGAAAAAAATGGGTGTGACAATTCCCCCCCCCCCCATTAATGTTATTCGCCCCCGAAAAGCCATACTTTTTTTTAAATGACATAACATAACCTAATTATTCTTTATCAACATAATTTATCCTCTAAATATAATGAAATATCATTCAACAACAATATAACTTACAACTCTTGCCCAAAAAAACACCAACTCAATGGCACTTTCGAAGAATCAACGAAAACATCACACCACCACCACCACAACCTTGCCAAGAACTAGATTGTTAGTTTATCTTACAATGAAACCAAAGATCACCCAAAAAAATAGTTCACTAACAAAATAAAATTACATGGGGTGGAGGATGGAATGGTCTCACCTCCATTAAATCACAACTACCATCCGATAAATCCAACAGTAAAGAGCTTCGCGACCCGCATTGGGTCTCCCAACAATTAGAGATCAACTAGAAATGAACAAAAAGTAATAATTCCAATTGAACTAGAATAGGGACTAACCAGGATAAGTCCACAAAACTCTCCCACACCAACCTACACCCCCATGTTAATAGGGTTACAATGTCAACATCTAAACCTCCCACTCTAAAATGGAGGGGACAAGAACTGGGAAAACACTTTCGGCACAGATCCAGACCCCAACCACTCGGGAAGGGGAGGGAAGGTGACCCAATAATTAGGAAAATGAAACCAAAAAAGAAAAAAAGTTTCTACCTCGATTAAATGGTATAGATATGGGCTTATAAATACTAACCTCTGTCCTATGACTCCTGACTATGTGCCTGCTTCACTCCGAAACCTATGGCTGTAGCTCTGATGGGTGAAGCATCTCTTTCCTCGAAATCCGGATTTGATAATCCCCATATTTTACTTCATCCCATAGTTCCACGAAATAACCCATAACACTTCCAGTTAGAATCAAAAGATAAAAATACACAATGAAAATATCTTCCGCAACAACACATTTTTACCCAAACAAGAACATGGAGATACACAACACTATTTTCTCTCACTACGAATGGGGAGAATAATGAACAAGGAACAAAAGAAACTGCCACTGCAAATCACCAAGAATAACTAATACAAACCAGAGAATCACAATAAAGGTAAGAAACTTTTAATCGATCAAATATAGCTCTCTATTTTGGCAAATGGGATGAGGAATTATTTGATGAGGTTCATCTCGCTTGTGAAACATGGGAAATAATCCTTAGGATTATCAATTATAGTTATTGAAAACATAGAACTATGTGTGGACACATCACAACATCCAACACATCCTTAGAAACCCATTGAACATCACTCCAAAACCATGACACCAACAAGATATCATCTCAAGATACAACTAGAGTATGACTTCTAGTTCACATGGAAACATAATGAATAAAAAACAGTTCTATTAAATAGAAAAAATATCTATATAACCATTGGTTTATAATCAATAGCCACAATTTTTCATTTCAATACTCTTTTGAAAAACTAATTAATTTGGTGGGTTTCCACATTCACCAATGTTGTTTCATCAAGTATCACTCACATGCACATTTTCATGCCACCCAGGCACCCAGCCACCATTCCATATGGGACATCATTCTAGATATCAGTAAATCCATGCATGTGAGCACCCATGAAAACAAAAATGTTTAAAACAAAATAACATCATCCAAAAAAAATTACCTTACAAAGGATCACTAACCCCTAAGTCAAAAACTCGTTTTAGTATTTCAAAAAACAACCCACACTTCATTAAGAAAAAAATTTCTTAAAAAATGAAACCCTTTTCATTTTTTACTACTTTTAAAAAAACTATGCTACTCCAAACAACCGATTCCCATTTTCGGAAATTCAGCAAGGTAACGTTTGATAATCTGATGGCCATTGATACCAATACCCTATCTCGGAAAACACCCACCTCCAAAAACCAATTTTCAAATCAAATTTATCGGATTCCAACACTTTTCAATCTCCAAAAAACACCCCATTTTAAAAAAATATTCTAAATAACCTTAAAATGATCCACACTTGCAATTATTTTTATTTCAACAAACCACAAATATCCTAATCCATCTACCTTGATATCCCCCATATAACAAGGGCATGCTAAAAATAATGGTATGCTAAGTGTCGACCTCCTTTGATAACATTTTTTCATGAACCAGCCTGAGTCGACCCTGAACCGGTCACCCAGGCCAGCCCGTGACAAGTCCCGATAGGCATTCCCGATCCTACTGGGATGGCGACAATCTCCAAGGGCCCCTATAGAGTACACAAGGTAATTATTTCTCCCATATATAAACAACCAAACAAACAGCGGAAAGAAATGGACCGCCCAAAATACATTTATATAAAAATTGAACTAAATAATATTTGTACAAGAAACTATATGTACATCTAAAACAACAACTCTACTGACCAATCCAGATAACAAACTAACTCCATGAGACCCTACTAGTCCCTCTCCAACAAAATGATCACACATCGCCCATGTTGATCGAACAGAAGATGAAACCTACACAAGGGATAAAAACACAAGAAGATAATAGGTGTGAGTATTAAAACATAGAAGGTTAGTCAGATATTCTATTTACTATGCACATCCTTAAAAATAAATGAAAAATCAATTTTAAGTTTGAAAAAAATATATAAAGGAATTTTTTCCAAATGAGTTCCCATGCTATATAAAATAAATTACCAGTCATAAACATGCATATTTTATAAACAATAATTCTAGTAATAATTTTCAATGAGGTGCAACAAGAAATGAAAATAGTTTTCAAGAGGGCAGGTATAATGAATTTAAAAATTAAATAAATCACACACATAACTGAATTTACCAACCAAACACACCATATGCCAATGGTGATTACAAAATTTCCAACAAGCACAAGTCATGGGAACACCCCTAGGCACTAGTTAGTTTTTTGCCCGAAGTACCTTGTTTCTCGGTGGAAGTAACCATAATAAATATTTGTTCTCATGCACACAATTCAATAGTAGGTATCCTAACCACAACCTACTAATACCCCAACATCATCACCTTGATTGTTTTGTTAGTGTAGTCATCATCAAACTTCTTACGTGAAACAGGGGTCAAACCCCATAGGATCACTAGCATACTAGTACACGTCCGCCCACCTATATACCAGGGATTCCCTTTAATGCTAAATCTAGTTAGACATATTATCAAATTCACATTTCACATCAAAATTCCATTACCAATCCTTAAACACACAAATATCCCACAAGCATTCTTCAGATTTCATTCATGAATCAATAAACCACTGAAAATTTTCATAAATTTTTTTCAAGGAGTGTATTGATGCTTTTCCCATAAAACTCATTAAAAAACACTATTTTAATTATAAACAAAATAAAAAACCATACCCAAGAATATTTGGAAGCCCTAAAAAAATTTAATAAAATCATTTCATGAACCATGAAATCATTCCAATTGACACAACATGTTATATACAAGTAAAACACTCATTCTTCATTTTTAGGAAAGTCCAAACCGGCATTTAATCACTTCCTCAAAACTATCATTTGAAAATGTTATGCATTTAAATTTTATTATGTAGGTGTATAAACACCATTTACAGCATCAAAAAAACATTCATAAATACCTTTAAACTCTCAGGTTACATATTCAAATTATAGTCCTTTTCATAAGAATGTGAAACGGTCCATTTTCAGGAAACCAGCACCAAAACATGTTGTAAACCAAATTTTTATTATAATACCAATTATAAATTTGAAGCCCATAAAAAGATCAAAAAATAATTTTTTACAAGCAGAAAACCAATTTAAAAATCAAAAAAATATATTTAAATTGTACTAGACACATAAATTCCAACCAGTCAATTTTCCGAACACATGACTTTCACTCATTAACAAAAACCACTTATTCTAAGCACATAAAAAATGATAAAATACAATTTTCATTCCATAAAGTTTTTCAAGATACATGAAAGATATTGAAAATACAATACACCATGTGAGAAAGCTCATGTAATAATTAATCAATCAAGGGGAGTGCACATTTATACCCAAAACACTATATTTTTAACAAAATTAGTCATATAACATAATTTGCACACAAAACCATTAAAACCAGTGATTAAATTCAGAAAATAAAATATATATAGGGTTAGAACAAAATTATAATGATGAATCATATATGATTATGGCCTGTGAAAGGGATATCCTAACTCAAATCCTTGGCGAAATGGAAACGCACACCCAAAATCACCATCTAAGGGTTTATAAACACTAATCCTAGGACGACCATCGCCAACGAAACATAACCCCCATAAAAATCATGGGATAATAGAACCCTAGGTCGATCATGACAAGGGGATATTATAAAACAATGAAATGATGAATGGTGGAAGAAGGAGGATAATGGAGAATGAATCTCACTTTTTCAAATAGACAACTCTTTTTATTCCATTATATTTTCACCCATATAAAAATGGGAATGGCTTGAAACATCATGGAGATGCTCCTATGGTATGGAATAACAATTGAAAGATGATTAATGTGGAAAAGAGAATGAATTAAATTCGTTATATACGAACAAATTTACCTTCTAAATTCTATATGATTTGAGGTAACATGATATATTTTACACTCATTAGTGACTCATATGATCTCAAAAAAGGGAAAATTGATAATGGGGGTGTGAATAGGGATATTTGATTCGAGTTGGAGGTGGAATAACCGAAATATATTAAAAATGGAATTTTATATAAAATTAACAAATTAATTTTTTAAAACTAAAAATGGGCCCATGGGCTAACCCAATACCTAAATAAGTAACCCAATTAACCATGATTATAAATTCGTAAGGGGTGAAAATGGATATGATGGATTGAATATGTCCAGGAAGGAAATTTACGAAGTGGAATTGGTGGAAAATGTTTAAAAAAAGAGTTATAAAATAATCAAAATTGTTTTTCAATACTCAAAATGGGCTCACAGTTGGCCAAAATCATACAGTAACCACCATATCTCAAAAAACTCATAAAAAAGAAATGGGGAACCCAAATTACGGTGATTATAAATATATGGTAGTAAAAAACTTAAATTTAATACCTTAAATCACATAATAAATGGATCGGTATTTTCAATGAACCGGATCAATACCATGACATGAAAAGAAGAAAAAAACCATGTGTGACAATTATCCCCTCCATTAAAGCCTTTCATAGTTGGAAAGCCATAATGCTTTTCAACAGACATAACAACACCTAAGGATTATTTATCAACATACTTCAACCTCTAAAGCTAAGGATATATCATTCACCAACTATTTAACATAATAATCTTGCCCGAACAAAACACCAACTCACAACCACTTCGGGTGAATCAACGGAAAGATCATGCCACCACCTCCACAATGAAGCCATGACCTAGATTGTTGGGCCCTCACCCAATGAACCCAAAGATCACCCCAAACCATTGTTCACTCACAAAATCCAATGACATGGGGTGGAGGATAGAATGGGCTCCCCACCATTAAATCACATCTAACATCTAAAAAATCCTAAAGGAAAGATCTTCAAGAATTGCATTGGGTATCACCACAATTAAAGACCTACTAGAAATGAACAGAAAAATGAATTCAAAATGAACTAGATTTGGGACTCACCTACACAGGACCACAAAAACTCTACCCCAACCACATACAAACCCATGTTAATAGGGTTACAACATGAAAATCTAAACCACCCACTCATAAACAGGGGGGACAAGAACTGGTCCTACACTTTCGGTATGGATCCAGACCCCCACCACTCAGGGAGGGAAGGGAATGGGACCCAATTATTAGGCCAATGAAACACCAAATGTATCAAAATAACTAACACAATTAAATGTTATAGGTATGAGATTATAAATACTACCGAAAATCCCAGGACTCTTGACTATGAGCGATCTTCACTCAAAAAACTATGGCTGGAGATCTTATGGATGAAGCACTCTAGCCTCGCAGTGAGGCATTGATATTCCACGACTTTTAATAATCCCATAGTTCCACACAATACCACATAACCCTCCAAGTAAGAAACAAAAGATCAAGAGAGACCACGAAACTCCCTTCCTCAAAAACACATTTTTACACAAACAAGATCATAGAGATACACAACACTATTTTATATCACTATGAGCAAAGAGAAGAATGAACAAGGCACAAAAAACACCGACTAAACAACATCGAGCATAACTACTAGAACTGAGAGAATCACCATAGAGGGAATACAGTTTAAATTTATAACAAATTTAACTCTATTTCAACTAACAGTAAAAGGAATTATTTTAGGAAGTGGATCTATCTTGTTAAACATGATAAAGAATCCTTTGGATTATCAATTGTAAATCTAGAAAACAAAGATCTATCTGTGTCCACATACGAACATCAAACATATATTTAGAATCCCACTAAACATTACTCCAAAACCAAGCCACCTACAAGATCTCATCTCAAGATACAACATGATTATGTCTTCTAGGTGACAAAAAAGCATACTGAATAAAAAAACTCTTCTTAGAAATAGAAAAACTATCAACATAGACATTTAATTATCAAAAAAGGCCGCAATTTTTCATCTCAAAACACTTTTTAAAAAACCTAATTTCATGGGTTTCCACATTCACCAATGGGGTTTCATCAAGTCTCAGACACATGAAAATTTCCATTCCACCCAGGCACCCAACCACCATTCCATATTGGTCATCCTTCCAGATATCAGTAAAACCATGCATGTGAGCACCCATGAAAACAACAAAGGATAAAACAAAACAACAACATTCCAAAAAAAATCAGGTTCCTCAAAAAAGAATAGTAACCACCAAGTCCTAAACCATTTTCGGATTTCACAAAACAATCAACACTTCATCAAGGAAAATTTGATTAAAAAATGTAACCCTTTTCTTTTTTAACAACTTTAAAAAAAATGCTACACCAAACAACCAATTCTCATTTTCCGAAATTTAGTAATGTATCTTTTCATAATCTGATGGCCATTGAGACACATACCCTTTCTAGGAAATCACCAAATTCTCAAAACCAATTTCCAAAAATAATTTATTATATTCAAAACATTTTTCAACATCCCAAAACACTACATTTAAATAAAATATTTAGAATCATCTTAAAATGATTCACACTTTCAAATACCTTTATTCCAAAAAACCGCAAGTTTATATTAATAAAAATCTAATCCTGTTAAATCATTTCCACTTCCTCCCAAAACATTTCTTCAAAAAAAGCACATCCTTCCAATACCATTATTATATTTGATTTTTGAAAACCCCTTTTCAAATTTTCAAAAACCAACCACTACTTTAAAACACATTTTTACATTTTTCACACAAGGTTTTTCAAAACAAAAATTCATAATTCAAGAAATGTCCAATAGACCCAAAAAAAGGAACTAGTGTCGGTGGGTTACTTGACCATATGGTTGATGGCCATATATCGAACAAAACAAAAACACTGTGAGACTTATTAAGACCATGCCCCAACTCCAAATGGATTTCCAGGCCCTGTGAGCTCACAGAGGCTATTAGTCAGACTCTAGTTTTCATATCCCAACACCAAATAATCACCAAAAAAGACTCTAGTAAAATATGACTTTCCATGGAAACCATAGGATCAGAACTAGAAAAAGTTCGCGACTCTCTTCCCAAACGTACCCTCATATCCAAAAAATACTACTACATCTACCTTGGCATACTCCAAATATAAAGGGAACTCTAAAAAGAATGGTCTGCTATGATCTGACCGCCTTTGATACAAATTTTTCACGAACCATCCTGTGTCGACCCTGAACCAGTCACCGAGGCCACCCCGCGACAAGTCCCAAGAGGCATTCCCAATCCTCCCAGGAAGGGGAAAAGCACCAAGGGAATCAATATAGTACATAAGAGAATGATTTCTCCCATATATGAATAATCATAAAAACATAGGAAAGAAATGTATAGCCCACAATACATTTACATAAAAATTGAACTCAATAATATTTGTACCAAAAAAACTGAAAGTACAACTAAACTCACATCTCAACTGACCAAACCCGATAAACAAGAAACCCCATGTGACCCCTCTGGTCACTCTCCATCAAAATGGTCACACATCACCCAAGGCGATCAAACTCACATTTAAACCTGGAAAAGGGCTAAAAACAGAATATGACTATATGCGTGAGTATAAAAACTCAGTAGGTTAACCTGATATTAAATTCTCAATGAAAATCCTTTAAAATAAAAGAAACATAAATTTCAATATTGAAATACAAATATAAATGTATGTTTCCCAAATGAGGTCCCACTCTATATAATGAAATTACCAGAAAAAAACTAGCATGTTTTATTAACAATAATTCCAGTAACAATTTTAAAAGAGGTGCAACTACACAATGAAAATAGTATTCAAGAGGGATGCTTTAAATAATATAAACTTTTAACTAAACCACTCACACTACTGAATTTACAAAACTAACACACCATATGTCAATGGTGAGTACAAAATAGCCAATGAGCACAAGTCATGGGACCACCCATAGGAGCTAGTTAGTTGGGAGCCACAGGTACCTTGTATCACGGTGAAAGTAACCATAATAAATATCCATTCTCGTGCACACATGCCTCTAGTAGGGGGAATAACAATAATATAGTCCCCACATCATCATCATCATAGTTTATTTATTTTTTTCATCATCAAACACGATACGTGAAACAGGGGCCAAACCCTACAGGGTCACTAGCATACTAGTACACATCTACCCACCAAGATACATAGGATTCACTATAGTGCTCAATCAAGTTACACATATTATCAAATTAACATTTGACATAAAAATTCCATTCCCAAATCATAAACATGAAAATATCCCTCATATATTCTTCACAATTCTTTCACGAATCAATAAACCACTGGATATTTTTCTAAAATAATTTCAATGAGTGTATTGAGTCTTTGAACATAAAACTCATTCAAAAACACTATTTAAATTATAAAAACACAACAAAACCATACCCAACCATACTGGAAAACCTTATAAAATTTTAATAAAATCATTTCATGTACCATTAAACAATCCCAATTGACACAACAAGGTATATATGAGTAATACACTCATTCTTTATTTTTAGGAAAGGCCAAACAAGCCTTTAAACATTTTCTCAAAACTAAAATTTGACAATGTTATGAATTTAAATTTTATTAAGGAGGTGTATAAACATCATTTAAAATATCAAAACACATTCATAAATCCCTTAAAACAGTCAGTATACTTATTCAAAACAAAACTATTTTCATAAGAATGTGAAATGGGAAATTTTCCGGCAACTCGGGACAGAACATGTTGTAAAAAAACCATTTGTTTGTAAAAACAAAAACCAAATTGGAAATCCATAAAAGGGTCCCAAAATGATTTTTTACATGTGGATAATTTATTTATAAGTACATAAAAAATAATTTTAAATTGCACAAGACACATAAAATCCAACCGAGCAATTTAACGAACACATGACATTCACTTTTGAACAAAACAACTTCAATTATGCTCTAAAAAAGTGATAACATACCATTCACATGCCATAATGTTATTCATGCTACTGAAACATATTCAAAATACCAAAAAACATGTGTGTAGGATCCTGGAATAATATATGAAACAAGAGGAGTGCACAATTATACCAAAACAACAATATTTTTAACAAAAGAAGTCATAAATTTTTTTTCACACAAAACCTTTAAAACTAAGGTTTCATAGAAGCTCATATCATATAAATACGGTTATAACAGAATGATAATGACGAAATTGAAATGATAAAGGCATGTTCAAGGGATATCCTACCTCAGATCATTGGCATAATGGAAATACACACCCAAAATCACCATCTGAGGTTTTACATACCCTAAACCTATGACGACTAGCCCCAAACGAGCAAAAAACCCAACAAAAATCATGTTATAATAGAACCGTAGGAAAATCATAACTAAGGGAGATTATAAAACCAAGATATGATGAAAGGAGGAAGAAGAGGGAGGATAAAGTAGAAGTATTCTCACCTTTTCAACTAGAAAAATGTTCGTATTTCATTATTTATGCACCCATAGAGAAATGGTTATGACTTGAAACATCTTGGAGATGCTCCTAAGGTCAGGAATAACCAGGGAAGGAAGATTTATGGGAAAAAGAGCATGAATTGAATGTGTTATTTATGAAACAATTTTCCATCCCAATTCTAGAAGATTTGAGGTAACATGAGAACATTCTACCTCATCTGGGACTCATATGAGCTCCAAAGAGAGAAAATTGATAATGGGGGTGAGGATAGGGATATTGGATTCTAGTGGGATATATAATGACCGATATATATTTAAACATTAATTAGATATAAAATAATGAATTTTTTTTTTAAACAGGAAATGGGCCCATGGGCTGGCCCAATACCTAAATAAGTAACCCAAATTCACCATAATTATGAATTATAAAGTGGTAAAAAGGGGGATTTAGGTTTGAATACATCACAGGATGCAATGTATGATGTGGAATTCGTGAATAATGTTGAAAAAATGGAGTTATAAAATTATAATTTTTTTTTTTAAAAACTTGATATGGGATCACGGTTCGCCCTAATCACGAAGTAACCACCCTTTCTCCAAAAATATCTACAAAAGAAATGGGGAACACAAATTAGGGTGATTAGACATATATTGTAGTTCCAAACTCAAAATATATCTCATAAAATAACAAATAAATGGATTTGTATTTTCAATGAACCAGATCAAAACCATGACTTGAAAAGTTAAAAAAACCGGGTGTGACAAAATTCACTTAATAAATAAATATTTTTTATTAATTATAAGTTATTTTTTTTGGGAAAATATTTTTTAATTGACATTGAAAATAGTATTAATAAAATTTAATTCAAATATAATACTTTCCCACATATATAATATGTTATTTTTTCCAATAAAATTTGTTGAACAAATAATTTCATCCAAATTATATTATTATCTTGTCTTTAAAATAATTTATTTTATTATTAAATTAAATTAATAAATATTTTATTGATACTGTGTATGAATTTAATGTAATAATTAAGTCACTAAAAAATTTAACTAAATTAATATAATAAAATCTAATCAACAATTTATAATAAATAATAAAAGACGAGGTCTAATTTTTATCACTATGTATTAAAATTTCATACATTAATGTCTACAAAATGACATGTTGAATTTATTATTTTCATAAAATTAGAAAAATGTTATAATCAAAGAAGAAATACACTCTGTTGATATATATATGATTATTTTATCAACATGGTCAAAATCCACATTTCTAATATTATAATTCCAAGTGTAGAGAAATTAGAATCCCTTATCTCTATGATTCAACCCTATTTATATGTTTTACCATTACCCATGTGACTAGTATATATCAAGATTAATATTAAAATGGAATAAAACTAAAATGGAACAATTTACCAAATTCTAATTTTTTGATTATAACAATAAATTCCATTTTTAATTATTCATTTAAAATAGGTTACATAAATAATTTTAATTGAAAAATGAAAAATGAATTGAAATTTTATTTTTTCAGATAAATAATTTTTAAATTATAGAGTTGTTTATATATGAATGTATACCTTAAAATTTTATCCAATTTTTGAATTCCAAAATCTAGTAACCTAAATCATGTTTCTACCAAATTACGTTGGACTAGTATACACATAATCATATCTCAAACGAATGAATAGTGTATTAGTTTTGGTAAACTAGAAACATACCTGATTATCATATTACATTTAAATATATAAATTAAAACTTAATTATTTATCAATTATATCAATATTTTTTCTTGAATATCCATTCATATCATTCATAGTACTCATCTTGGATTCATATCAATAGAAGAAAAATAATTGTGAGCATAAATTCTCAGTAAGAGTTAGGTAAATTGGATGTTATCATTATTAAGTGAATAATAATTAATATGGAATAATTAATATGGAAATTAAACTATCATATTACAAATAAAATTTAATCAATAAATTGGATACCATGATTAGATAAGAAAAAAAAATATGGGAAGCGAAATAACTGAACACACTGCATTTGAATAAAATGACTGTCATGAACTGATAAGGAATAATCAATATGGAATGTTTGATAACTAAACAAAAATAAAATTTGAATAATCATAAAATCGTGAATATATATTAAATATTCAAATTTTTAAGGTAAAAAACTAAACACATATTCCTTTTAAATAACAACACTATTATTAATATATATAACATAATAAATTAGGAATGGAAAATCCATTAATAAATTCCATTTAATCAATATATGATAATGAATTTCTTGTAGTTATAATATCATTATGATTATATCATGGATTATAAAAATAGAACAAATAATGAAGTTATTGTTAATTTATTGGATGTCTTGGACTTAAGAATCATAATAGCTCTACTTGGTGACAATTTACAAGATAATTTAAAAATATGTGTATGTACCAATTTAATTATATCATTCTAATTCCCATCATTATACTACTGATTCGTATAGAGGATATATAATTATTATGTCCACCAATCACTCCACATCCAAAGCATTCCACATAAATAAAATAATTTATGTAATTAATGAAAAATGTTAATTATCATCATATATCCATACTGAATAATGTATATGAATTTATCAATATTTCCACAAATAAAAAAATAAAAATAAATTTACAAAACTATACATATAAATCTTATATTTTTATGTACAAAAATGTCCATGACAAAAAAAATATTTATATTTCGGAAAAATTTAATGTCCCGTTATTGTAGGAAAGAGAATATTTTATTGGAATGTTAATGACTGAAAATATAAATCATGAAGGTGAAAGTCAATACATTCTCTGGTAAAAATGATCCTTAACAATCCTTATATTGAAAATGAAATTTATAAATACATCATATTATGAGTGGATTCTATGTAAAATAATGGGTTTTTGTCTTTGATGAATAGAAATACTATAAAAATAGCATTAAAGATATTATTGAGGAAAATATTATTTTCATCATCAATATCACAATTTAAATATAAAGGTTGGCTTAAAAATTATAAAATAACTTTTATTTAAAATAATAAATTAATATTTAAAAAGAATCTTTAAAACATTGAGTTTTCAGGTTGGTGATAAATTTATTTCATGTTGTTGATGATAAACTAAATATTTCAATATCTTTTTTTGTTAAAATCCAAACAAGACTTGTTTTGAATATGATATAATGATTCAATTGAAAAAAAAATCGAATTCAAAATAGTCCAAATTTTTTTTAATAAAAAAATTAAAAATCATATAACATATATGAAATTTATTTACGAAAAAATTGATTTTGATGAAAAATTATTTTCAATTGAATATGGAAATCATTTTATATTTTAAGGGCCTTGATCCAGATGGATCAACCCTTTTTTTGTTTTCAAATACTGAGGTTCTTGAAGATGGGTTGAGGTAATTATGGAGTAGTTTGGTTGATATAAGCTGGATTTAGAGAGATTCAATTTCCTATGAAAATGTCACATGAAGTGAAACTAGGTTTCATTTTGTGTAATAGATTTGGGATTGAATTATTAATTATATCTATAGATTATGCATTTCTCTGAGAAATTGATCTTTGAGGATTACAAAACGTTAAAGTGGATTAGACATCATTTAATACTTCAATCATGTTCTTTTTCTGTCATTTTTATCCACATGGGTAAATCATAATACTATGGATGAAAAAGATCTATCTCTTATTCCACGTGACCCAGTGATCCCATTATGATGTTTTATGTATTCCTTTATCTAGGATTGATCCATAAATTCTATCATTTGATTGATCTTTGATCCCAAGAATGTCTACCTCAGTTCCTACGGTCAATTTGATATATTTCCTATCACTTCTATTTTCCACGTGATGATGCATGACCTATAAGTTATAATATATTTTTTTGGTTGTTTTTTGGCACTGTGTTGGCATGGTGTCCTCACGTAGATGCAGTTCTTACAGGAAAGGTGATCAGGATCTACAGTGTTGGTACGTTCTTATGCAATGAAATATGACACATTTTTGAGGTAGGGATCCATTTATTATCTTCTTATTTATGTGAAAACATATAGAAAGCATGATTTATCACTATGTATCATAATAAAATTTTACCTAAATAGTTATTTTAATTGGATTAATGAATTGGTATCAATCACATGGAAATGTCGTATTGTTTACTATGATGATAGTGTGCCTATTTATTTTATAGATTGTGTGATATTTATGATGTGCAAGTTATTCATTGTTTAGCATGTAGAATAGGTATGTATCATAAATAAATATTAAATTATTAATAAAGTTTCTAAAATAATTAAAGAGTCCTATTTAATGAATCCAGTTTTTTTTAATTTATTGAAAATAATATTGAAGAAAGCAGACATGTTTAATCGAGTTGGTTAGGGAACCCGATGCATATTGATTCATTTTGATAAAATAATTAAATACCAATTAAATTATTTGTATAAATAATTTGTGATATCTTATGATATAATTCTTCTTAGGTTGGTAGTATTTATAATCATTGAATAATGAATTTTATAATTAATGATATAAAAAGAACCTGTTGTGTGATAAAATATAACCCCAATGTAGGACATGAGATTCTTTATTTTTTGTAAAGGTCGAGTGCCTTTTTTTGGAGCAGTGAGAGCACCTTGAATGTGAAGGTTGGATTCTACACTTTTTTCTCAATAGACCAGTTACTATGTTTGTTTCCAGCTACATGTGATGTTATGTGACCCTAGGTAGGATGAGCTTGGAAGGATGTTGTGGAATATGGGGCGGCGAGACATAGATTTATGTTGATCATGGGATGGATGATCCTAGAGGGATATTGAGGTATCTGGGGATGGGTGGCCCGGTTATTGTGGAATCATTTGATACATGGATTAGATAGATGCATATGTATATGCATGTGGGTGTGGTGGAGGACCTTATAGATAACGGAATGGGTTGAAGCTATGCTAACCCAATGATGTGAATGCGAGAAGATTTTTTGTATGTATTTCTTGGATGATAGCATTGGTGTTTATCTATCTACATTTCCATTCCCCACTACATGAGGTTGATGGATTGGTTGGTTGTATACAACGAATGGAATATTAGGACGTTTTCCTAGAGTACTTCATAATATGGAATGGAATAATGTTAATGAATGACTATATTTTTATCCCAGAGTGTTGGGGCTTGGTAGGATGCAATGTTGTGGTTATAATTATGAGAAGTTGTGGACTAGGTTCGCATATTCCTTGAGTTCATCGAATGTTGTTGTAATGTAATGTGGAATATGATAATGGTAAATTAATGGATAATAAATTAATGAACATAATGTGAAACTAATAAAAAGAAATCAAATAATTTAATATAGATCATAAAAATAGTTTTTCTCTTATAGGATATCTGTTCTTAATAAAGGTATTTTGGATTCTGAGTGAGATTTGTTGTAGTTGAGTCTGAGAATATATTATGACTATACTATAGTTTTTCGATATATTATATATAGTACATTTGGTTTCTATATGTACATATCCACCATATTAGTTATGTCAACTGACACGTCAGGGATTCAATGACATAGAGGGTTTTCCCCAACATCCCACTGAGAGGATGGAGGGTTGAATACCCCATATGACCTCGCTCCCTTCTCCTGGTATTAACCATTGTTGGTATTCATGATGGATAGTTTTCCCCATATATATGTTTACTGATATATAAGGCATTGTGGGTTTTTCACAGACATATATTATAGATATATTTCCTTAAGGACTACTCTATGTTTAATGTGTATTGGTTGTGATTACTTGAGGAACCATAATCAGTTTATTGGATATGAGGGCTTGAGGTATAATACAAGACATATGATATATGTTATATAGGATTTGTTGCCTCCCAGAAACTACATGGTTACTTTTGGATACATGACATGGTGGTGTAATGCACAAGGTTCATGTTGTGTTGCTTATCCCAGGTGTCTGTGGGATAGAAATTTGGAGAGATAAGCTTAAGAAATGTGATGATGGGGAAGAGAAACAAAGAACTGGGGATGTGGTAGTGGGGTACACTATATAATCATTATTATATTATATTCTATTGTGCGTCATACTTGGGGAGATTATCCATGGTGTTGATGGGAAACTAGTATACTTGTTTATGTGAGGAGTTATTTTATCTTATTTTTCATATTTTTTTACCATTAATTATTTAGATTTTTCTTGATAGGATTCAGGGAAGATCTTCCTAAGTATACTCTTACACTAAAATTATATATATATAAACAGTTATTTAGGTATTTTGGAAAATTTTCGAGATATGGTTGGTTACTACTAGATTGTTGTTTTCAATAGCTTCCTAGGCTTCATTGTTGATGTCATATTTACTTTTTAGATACTTATAGTTTCCTTTTAGTTGTAGTAGTTCATTCATGACATTATTTGTGGGTACTTTTGATTCTTCTTTATTGGAACCTGAGAAGGTGTTGGTTGGTGTATTTCTTATATCTCTATTTTTCTTTCACTTTCATAGAGGGTAAATCTTCCCATCTTTTTTTACTATACTCTCGATTCTAGTCACAAACCTAGGCCCTATTGGACACGAAACTTAGGTGAATCTTTCTCACATCTGCCATATCTGGCACATGTGGGGTACACAGATTGGGGAGGCACCATGAAAGTTTGGTATCATATTTCTGTTTGAGGGATTAGACAATGTTTGGTGTATGAAATATGTGATGTTACATGGGTTTGTTGGGAAATACTGTCATCTATGTTTAGAGAGCACATTAAACATGTGAATTAGCTAAGAAATATATATTTAGGGCCCTCGGTGATTGGATGAATGGGCCTATAAGCTTCCAACAACTGCAAAACAGAGTTATACTAGTGGTTGGCTAGAGACCTCAAAAAGGATCATTTATCATTAATCATTAGGACTATGTTTTAATGGGTATACCATGTGATAGGTTAATCTATAAAATTAAAATTGAATAACTAATTAATGTTAAATTGATCCTTATTATAGGTTTATAAGAACTAAGTTTTTTAATAATCATGGATCTAAGACAACGTCTATGATTGGTTCATGTAGAAGATGTTCAACAGGTCATTCCTATACATCTCCCCATAGTGGAGGTTGACGAAGAAACCATTAATAGGTGGAAACTCTATTAGTTTCAGCACCAGATTATACACAGGTACTATGTCATAGTTTTAGAAAAAACAATAAAATACTAGTTGGGGGAGGATGAAATAGGCTTGATTTTTATACATGCTCAGATGGGGAATATGGTATCATTGGCTGTGAAGATACTATGTGGGGAATCAATGAAGTGGTTGTTCTTATTCCTTGGGGATTGAGAGGATTTATCAATCTAGTTGGAGGAGTTTTGAGACCAGTTCAGATGTGAGATTATTTCCTTCAATGCGAAGGGGGCCATTCACTAAAATCTACATACCCTTCATCATGGGATCTACAGTGTTCAAGAGTTCGGTATCAATTTCAATAATGTTATAAATAATTATTCTAAACTGTTGGATGTTGATGTATCTAGGCTGATTATTTTCTTAGAGTCTTTTCATATAGATAAATAGTTCCAGGTCGCCCAATTTATGATAACTATGTATCTCAATGTGTTGGCTAAGTAGAGTTCACCAAGAGGATGTTAGCCAACACTAGATCATTACGAGAGGGGAGTCATTCATATTCTTCACAATGCATAGTTTTTGTAATCATATCCCATTTTTAAATACATAAGCACTTCTGATCAGCTTGGGGGCGGTCACCACTATCATATTCCGATTTCTCTGATGGTTACAGCTCTCATTTCTATTTAAAGGTATCACACTCATTTTTATCTTGTAGAGGGAGAGTTCATTTATAAATGAGAATGAACGACCATTTTATGTGGTTAGAATGTGCTAGTTGTTTCACATCCGGTTCCTCTGATGTGGCAGTTCTATCCAATGTAGGAGAAATAGGTTACTCATGATTGGGTTCAGTGTAAGTGGAATAGTTAGGAAATGGGTAACCCAAGCATTATCTATATCCCAAGAGTGTAGAGCATTACAACAAATTTGGTCATAAAAATCGTCATAGAGGTCATGGTAAACTTAATGCTTTAGCATTTCTAGAACCAGAAATTCCATATTTCATTAAATTTAGTCTATTCTAGTTTTCTAAATGGACGTATGCCTTGTTTCATCATTGATTGATACCCTTGTTTATGTCACCTAACCATTACATTCAGTGAGAATTGAGGTAGAGAGACATATAGTGCCTTTACCATTGACTACACTAGTTTGAGGTTGAGAGGACATGTCTGATGTATGAAGAGTCATTGATTTGGATCTAGTCTAGAACCACTCATAGATAGGATTCCAACGTTCATAGATACAAGAATATTATATCACCTTTTTCATGGATGGGTTAAATTTGGGGCAGGATTGCATGGATTACATTTGGGGGGTCCTTTTTTTGTTTATTGCTAATGGATATATAGTAGTTATTTTAGTAAGAGAGACCCTCAGATAGGTCTAAGGAATGTTTCAACCTAATTATCCTTGATGGTTGGGTTGATGTTGAGTTCAAAAGAATTTCATAAGTCATCTTTTCATAGGGTCATGTAATATTACCCTAATATATTTCCATAGGATTTAGTAGAATTACCCTAATGATGAGAGATCTAGTTTGGGATCGAACTACAACTAAGAATGTATCATATCTCAAAGGATATATATCAAATTACACCTTTTCAGTTGTGATACCTATAGCAACCCGGCCTTTTCTTACATTACTATTACATCATTTCAAAGATAAACAACATAATAGTATTACACATGGAGGATCCAGAGGTTTAGTGTCTTGGGAAAACTAAAACAATACATAACAAATACAACATCAAGCATAAAAATTCATTTAATCTCTTCTTCTATAGCTTCTTAGTAGAACTTGTCCTCTCCTTAGTATATGTAGCCACCTGAGGATATACATCAAAATGGGTGAGCTAAAAGCCCAGTAAGAGGATAGATAAGAACAATATAGCATGGGGTGAACATAATCATGACATAGGAAGAAGATCTTGAACATGAGAGGAGCATAAACAATAAACTTGAAATGTGGCAAAGCATAAAAATGAAACATCATGTCTTAGTGGTTAACTACCACACATAATTGTGAAAAAAGATAGCATCATTTTCACGCATAATTCCACATTTACTCATGAGATTCATCACTTTACCCAATGCATTGGAGCGCTATATAATTCTGGGCGCACCCGTCACATTTAAACATTCATATTGCGCTATATAATTCCGGGCGCACCCGTCACATCATAACATTATCATTATCATGCTTGCCACATAGAACACATATCAAACATGTACATAAATAACCCATGTAAAGGAATGGGTTTCATCTCATAATAACACATTCATAAGCTTTGGGTTCCCAAAAGAAAGAGGGAACAACATACTTGATATAAGAACCATCAACCTTGAATGAGAGGAAAAATGTGAGATCTTGAAAGAAGAGTTCTTTTGGAAAACATTTTGATGGACATAAAAACCAGTGACAAACATTTATATCCCAGAAAAGTAAAGGGAATGATGAACAAATGATCTTTGAGGAGTAACCATATCAAAAATGGAGTGAAAGAGGGAGAACCCGAAGGAAGAAAATTGGGTTCGAGATTTCCCCTTACCTTGTACTCGAATGCCTCCTTCTCTTTAATGTCCTGTATAATGACATTATATTCATTAATTAGAAATTAAAGAACCTTTTATACATTAATAGGGTTCATTCTGGTTTTATTATTTTATATAATGTTCCTTTGGATGACTTATAGAGTTTAAAAACATTGATCGGGGATGTTCTTTTTCATGTTTTTCTTGAGCGGTCCACTTGTATTCTTAATTTTATGTTTGGGTAGATCATGGTTAAACATACAGAACTAATATTACATGTAATTAATGATATTACAGAAGCTTGGATGATTTTAGAATGAGTTATATTAGATCCATGTGGCCGAATTATTAGATAGGAATTAAATGAAGATTATTTGGGCTAATTTGAGCGGTTTTTGGATCACAACCAACTCATTTTAACTTTTCACTTAGTAGTATGGCCATAGGTTATTTCCAGAACTTAAAATAGAACATAATACATATAAAACATTCTGGTTCAACCATAAAAATGGTTTCATGACCAGATTGAAGGTATAAATGGAAGAAGAGAGCATGTTGTTTTTGAAGGTGATAAATTATCACCACATGAACAACGTCCTCTTTAATAAAATAAAAGGAAGGGGGAAAGGGTGAGGGGTGATATAATATATAATTAGAATCATAATATTAAAGTATATATATAATAATGGATTTAAAGAACAATTTGGATGAAGATAGATAGAGGGAGATCAAGAAAGGAACTTGGACTTGAAAGGAAATTAAAGGAGAAGAGGGAGAGAAATTACCTTTAGAATCCTCCTCTTGAGTTCCTCTTTAAGGAAGCTAGGCTTGGTCTTTTGATGAGACCAGAAGATTTTGGACGTGGGGGATGAGTTAGGGAAGGTGTTTGGGCAGAATTTAGAGGAGGCTTGGAGCTTGAGAGGTGTGAGGAAAAGAGGGAGTGAAGGGTGGCTTTTATAGTGGAGGGGAGAGGGGTTTTCTTAATATTAAATTGATTAGTTTATTAATTCCACCAAGGACAAGGAATAGTGAGTCTTGGATGACCAATAATAGTAATTTTATAATGTAATCCCGAACCAAGTGTGCTTACATCAGCAGAACATCAGCAATGACTCAATTAATGCATTATTTAGCTTTTATTGTGAATTATCGGATTCCACTATTCATCAAAAATTCAAGTATCTTAGAAAAATCTCAAAATTTTACCCCAACCATTTTTCGACGTGTAGAATCCAAAAATGAAGTCCATTTTTCAAAAATAATTTTCTAAATATTATTAATTTAATATTTAATTAAAATCATAATTTACTTAAAAAAACAGTTTTTAAAATTAAAACTGATTTTACAATTCTTTCAAAAATTACTTAGGGTTTTATAAAATTATCTAAAAACTAATAGACATTGATTCAATAATTTATGAATATATTTCAGGAAAATAAATATTCTTTTAAATTAATTAATTAATTATAATTAATTATTTATGACTTATAAAATACCAAAAAACATTTACTAAGGTCAAATTATCACCTTCTATGATGTCTAAATTTTATTTTATTATTCATAGGTAATGTTACTCTTATTTACTATTCATAAGGTTCATATTACTATTCATAAGGGTAGGTTACTATTCATAAGGGTAGGTTACTATTCACCAAAAATTATTTTTGTTTCATTAGACTCCAAAAACTATCTTGAGAACAACCGTGTATGCCGGATTTTTAAAATTCCAAACATAGGGTTGACAAAATTATGTTTAAAGGTCACTTATTACTTATTAGTTCATTATTTTGTGTTTTTATGACATAGATAAAAGAAGGGAATTTTCTATTGAAAAACTTTGGGTCGTTACATTCTTCCCCCCTTAAGAAATTTCGCCCCCGAAATTTCACTTTACACAAACAGGTGAGGGTACTTCTCCTTCATTGCCTCTTCCGGTTCCCAAGTTGCTTCCTCAAACTTTTGGTTCCTCCACAACACTTTGACAAGGCGGGTTGTCTTGTTGCGTAGAACCTTATCACTTCGGTCCAGAATTTTTACCGGCTGCTCCTCATATGAGAGATCATCTTCCAACTGTACCACCTCTGAGTTTAGTACATGTGAGGGGTCTGGAATGTACTTCCTCAGTAGTGATACGTGAAACACGTCATGAACTTGAGCCATATTCGGTGGAAGTGCCAGACGATAGGCCACGACTCCTATACGATCAAGGATCTCAAAGGGGCCAATGTACCTTGGGCTTAGCTTCCCTTTCTTCCCGAATCGCATGACTCTCTTCCATGGAGATATTCGAAGGAAGACTTTATCTCCAACGTCAAACTCCAAGTCCCTTCGACGATTGTCAGCATAGCTCTTTTGCCGACTTTGAGCAGCTTTGATATGTTTCTGGATGACTTGAAACTTCTCTGTCATCTCTTGAACAAGATCGGGACCAAGTAGTTTTCGTTCTCCAACTTCATCCCAACAGGTTGGAGTTCTACATCGCTTCCCATAAAGAGCTTCATACGGAGCCATCTGAATACTCGAGTGGAAGCTATTGTTGTATGAGAAATCAACCAATGGAAGGTGCTGATCCCATCCACCTTTGAATTCAAGAGAGCATGATCTTAGCATATCTTCAAGTGTCTGAATAGTCCTTTCAGACTGGCCATCAGTTTGGGGGTGATAGGCCGTGCTGAAGTTTAATTCAGTACTCAAAGCATGTTGAAGGCTCCTCCAAAATTTAGAAGTGAACCTTGGATCACGGTCAGAGACAATCGAGAGTGGAACACCGTGCAACCTCACTACCTCCTTCACATATATCCTTGCAAGTTGTTCAAGTGAGAGGTCTTCCCGAATAGCGATAAAATGGGCAGTCTTGGTGAGTCGGTCAACCACAACCCATATCGCATTATTTCCTCTTGATGTCTTCGGGAGGCCCATGACAAAGTCCATAGTGACATTTTCCCATTTCCACATGGGTATAGGCAATCATCATACCTTTGGACTTTTTCCGCTCAACTTTAACTTGCTGACACACCAAGCACCTTGATATATATTCTGCAATCTCCTTCTTCATGTTATCCCACCAGAAGTGTTCTCGGAGATCATGATACATCTTGGTACTTCCAGGATGAATAGAGAAAGTTGAGCTATGTGCATTATCCAATAGCTCCTTCTTTATTCTAGGTGATGAAGGCACACAAAGCCGCGTTCCAAACCGAATCACACCATCATCGTCGATATGGAACTCTTGCAGCTTTCCTTCCTTTACTGCATTCACCCTCTTTTGTATCTCCACATCATCCCTTTGTGCTTCCTTGATCTTCTTTTGGATGGATGGTTGCGCAATCATTTGGGCAAGGTAGGATGTATCCCCTGCCCTTACGATTCCCAAATCCATCCTTTGCATATCCAAGAAGATAGGTTCTTTCTCAATCCTCAACATGGATAGAGTAGCAAGTTCTTTCCTGCTTAGAGCATCAGCTACCTTGTTCGCCTTTCCAGGATGATAGTGAATAGAGCAATTGTAATCCTTGATTAGCTCTAACCATCTCCTTTGACGCATGTTGAGCTCCTTTTGTGTGAATATATACTTTAGGCTCTTGTGGTCGGTGTATATGTCACACTTCTCACCATAAAGGTAGTGCCGCCAGATTTTCAAGGCAAAAATCACGGCTGCCAGCTCTAGATCATGCGTCGGGTAGTTCTGCTCATGGATCTTCAACTGTCGTGAGGCGTAGGCTATCACATTATCATTTTGCATGAGTACACAACCCAAGCCTTTCTTTTAAGCATCACTGTATATCACAAAAATTTCTCCACTTTTTGGTAGTGTGAGTACAGGTGCAGTGATCAGCCTTCTCTTTAGCTCCTTGAAGCTTCCCTCACATTCTTCTGTCCATACATACTTTACCCCTTTCCTTGTTAACTTAGTTAGCGGGCTTGATAATCGTGAGAAGTTTCTCACAAAACGTCGGTAGTACCCAGCTAATCCAAGAAAACTACGGATTTCTGTGACACTAGAGGTCCTGGGCCATTCTTCAATCGCCTTTGTCTTTGAAGGGTCCACAGAAATTCCCTCGCTTGTGATCACATGTCCCAAGAACGTGACTTTATTCATCCAAAAGTCACACTTGCTGAACTTGGCGTACAACTTATCCTTTCTCAATGTCGCCAACACAAGTCTTAGATGTTCTTCATGTTCCTCCTTACTCTTGGAGTAAATGAGAATATCATCAATAAACACTACCACAAATTTGTCGAGGTAATGTCTAAAGACTCTATTCATCAAATCCATGAAGATTTCAGGGGCATTAGTAAGTCCGAAGGGCATCACCAAAAACTCATAGTGCCCATACCTTGTACGGAAGGCAGTCTTCTGAATATCTTCCTTCTTCACCTTTACTTGATGATATCCAGAACGAAGATCCACCTTTGAGAAGTATTGAGCTCCTCTTAACTAATCGAACAAGTCATCAATCCTTGGGAGAGGATACTTGTTCTTTATGGTGATCCTGTTGAGTTCCCGATAATCGATACACAGCCGCATGGTACCATCCTTCTTCTTCACAAAGAGCACTGGCGCACCCCAAGGTGATGCACTAGGGCGTATGAACCCTTTGTCAAGATGCTCTTGCAGCTGCTTCTTTAACTCCTCCAGTTCGATAGGAGCCATCCTATAGGGACACTTCGAGATAGGAGTAGCTCCGGGTATGAGTTCAATTGAGAACTCTACCTCACGATCCGGGGGAATTTCGGGTAACTCTTCGGGAAATACATCGCTGTATTCCCTTACAATGGGCATTTCCTCAAGGTTGGAACTTTCCTTTGACTCAATCATTTGGGAGAGGTATGCTTCTTCATAGGGAATCATCACCCACACCATTGAAGGATTTCTCAAAGGAGATTCATGATCTTCCTTGCATTTGTAGAGGAGCATGGGATGGTTCGGAATACGAAAATATATTTCCTTTTCCCGACAGTTGATATGTGCTCTATATAACGAGAGCCAATCCATTCCCATTATAGCGTCGAATTCCACCAAGGGAAGTATTACGAGATTTTCCGGAAGAATCTTCCCACATACGTCAATAGGATAAGAATCAAACACTTGGGTTGCAATGATTGCACAACTTGGTGTTTTTACAGATATCTCTACTTCAAGGTTTCGGGGCTTCGATTCTATAGTTATAGCAAACTTGCAAGATATAAAGGAATGCGTAGAACCAGAATCAAATAAGACTTTTGCCATTCTTGAGTGAATAGGAAGTGTACCTTGTACGACTTCATTATCATGTTCCACCACCGCAGTAGTGATGGCATAAGTCTTCCCTTGTTCCTTTGGCTTTGGTGGTTGTTGGCGCAGATTACCCTCGAAAGCTCGAGGTTTAGTGCACTGGTTTGAATAGTGCCCTAGCTCCTTACAGTTGTAGCATTGAACCACGAGTGGTTCTCTCCTTTCATCGGCTATATTATCCTTCCTTTTCATGTCTCTTCGACACTCGTGAGCTAGGTGTCCTTCTTTCCCACACTTGAAGCATTTCCCCGTCCCTTTGAGGTAGTTCCCACTATGCAACTTCCCACATTTTTGGCAAGTGGGTCGTTGTGTTTTCTTCCCATCTTTATCACTAGATCCACCATCTTGAAACTCCATCTTTATTTTCTTATCACCATAGCCATGGGACCATTCTCCAAACTCCATCTCCACTTTGAGAGCACACCGAACAACTTCTTCATAACTCCCAAAGTCTCGAATTGCAAGAGCCTTTCGAAGATGTGGTTTTAATCCACTAAAGAATCTATCAATTTTGCTATCATTGTTGATAACAAAACCCGAATCATACCTTGCGATCCTTGTGAAATTTGCTTCATAGGTTGTGACAGATTCTCCTTCTTTTTGCTTGAGCTCTATGAATTCTCTCTCCATCTTCGTGCGAAGAGTTCGTGGGAAGTACTTATTAAGAAACATTATCTTAAAGTCTTCCCATTCCATCTCTTCAATTTCTTCCCTTGGCTTGGTGTTCTTAATCAAAGCCCACCATTGATCAGCTTCTCCATCTAGAAGATAAACGGCTAGAGTCACCTTCTCTGTCTCGGAACAGTGAAGAACAGAAAAGATCTTCTCCATGGAGTTGACCCACTGTTCCGCAACTAGTGGATCGGAAGATCCACAAAACGTCGGTGGTCGTTGCCGCATAAAAATTTTGATAGCTAGCTGCTCCCTCTTTGGTGAAGGAGGACGTTCCCCATTATTATGGTTACTATTCATAACCCGGGATAATTGGGTAAGCATCGTCATGAATTTTTGAACTCCACCTCCAAAATCATTGGGGATGTCATTCGGGCAATCGTTGCATTGGCCTTCGCAAGAGTTGTTGGCCTGATTTCTCCTGGTTCCCACCATTTTCTAAAATAGAAAAGGTTAGAACAAAACATAAGTAAACAAGTCATGAATAACATAAACAATTATACCAAAAACATAACATATGGGATCCCTAGGTAAATATCCTTGTGTGCATATTTGTTCTTAGTCTCATGCTAGAGGTTTTCTTTAGGGTTCACTAATCCTAATTCCCAAATTAACTAAACCTTTCCTCTGATACCAACTATAGCGACCCGGCCTTTTCTTACATTACTATTACATCATTTCAAAGATAAACAACATAATAGTATTACACATGGAGGATCCAGAGGTTTAGTGTCTCGGTAAAACTAGGACAATACATAACAAATACAACATCAAGCATAAAAATTCATTTAATCTCTTCTTCTATAGCTTCTTAGTAGAACATGTCCTCTCCTTAGTATATGTAGCCACCTGAGGATATACATCAAAAGGGGTGAGCTAAAAGCCCAGTAAGAGGATAGATAAGAACAATATAGCATGGGGTGAACATAATCATGACATAGGAAGAAGATCTTGAACATGAGAGGAGCATAAACAATAAACTTGAAATGTGGCAAAGCATAAAAATGAAACATCATGTCTTAGTGGTTAACTACCACACATAATTGTGAACAAAGCTAGAATCATGTTCACGCATAATTCCACATTTACTCATGAGATTCATCACTTTACCCAATGCATTGGAGCTCTATATAATTCTGGGCGCACCCGTCACATTTAAACATTCATATTGCGCTATATAATTCCGGGCGCACCCGTCACATCATAACATTATCATTATCATGCTTGCCACATAGAACACATATCAAACATGTACATAAATAACCCATGGAAAGGAATGGGTTTCATCTCATAATAACACATTCATAAGCTTTGGGTTCCCAAAAGAAAGAGGGAACAACATACTTGATATAAGAACCATCAACCTTGAATGAGAGGCAAAATGTGAGATCTTGAAAGAAGAGTTCTTTTGGAAAACATTTTGATGGACATAAAAACCAGTGACAAACATGTATATCCCAGAAAAGTAAAGGGAATTATGAACAAATGATCTTTGAGGAGTAACCATATCAAAAATGGAGTGAAAGAGGGAGAACCCGAAGGAAGAAAATTGGGTTCGAGATTTCCCCTTACCTTGTACTCGAATGCCTCCTTCTCTTTAATGTCCTGTATAATGACATTATATTCATTAATTAAAAATTAAAGAACCTTTTATACATTAATATGGTTCATTCTGGTTTTATTATTTTATATAATGTTCCTTTTGATGACTTATAGAGTTTAAAAACATTGATCGGGGATGTTCTTTTTCATGTTTTTCTTGAGCGGTCCACTTGTATTCTTAATTTTATGTTTGGGTAGATCATGGTTAAACATCCAGAACTAATATTACATGTAATTAATGATATTACAGAATCTTGGATGATTTTAGAATGAGTTATATTAGATCCATGTGGCCGAATTATTAGATAGGAATTAAATGAAGATTATCTGGGCTAATTTGAGCGGTTTTTGGATCACAACCAACTCATTTTAACTTTTCACTTAGTAGTATGGCCATAGGTTATTTACAGAACTTAAAATAGAACATAATACATATAAAACATTCTGGTTCAACCATAAAAATGGTTTCATGACCAGATTGAAGGTATAAATGGAAGAATAGAGCATGTTGTTTTTGAAGGTGATAAATTATCACCACATGAACAACGTCCTCTTTAATAAAATAAAAGGAAGGGGGAAAGGGTGAGGGGTGATATAATATATAATTAGAATCATAATATTACAGTATATATATAATAATGGATTTAAAGAACAATTTGGATGAATATAGATAGAGGGAGATCAAGAAAGGAACTTGGACTTGAAAGGAAATTAAAGGAGAAGAGGGAGAGAAATTACCTTTAGAATCCTCCTCTTGAGTTCCTCTTTAAGGAAGCTAGGCTTGGTCTTTTGATGAGACCAGCAGATTTTGGACGTGGGGGATGAGTTAGGGAAGGTGTTTGGGCAGAATTTAGAGGAGGCTTGGAGCTTGAGAGGTGTGAGGAAAAGAGGGAGTGAAGGGTGGCTTTTATAGTGGAGGGGAGAGGGGTTTTCTTAATATTAAATTGATTAGTTTATTAATTCCACCAAGGACAAGGAATAGTGAGTCTTGGATGACCAATAATAGTAATTTTATAATGTAATCCCGAACCAAGTGGGCTTACATCAGCAGAACATCAGCAATGACTCAATTAATGCATTATTTAGCTTTTATTGTGAATTATCGGATTCCACTATTCATCAAAAATTCAAGTATCTTAGAAAAATCCCAAAATTTTACCCCAACCATTTTTCGACGTGTAGAATCCAAAAATGAAGTCCATTTTTCAAAAATAATTTTCTAAATATTATTAATTTAATATTTAATTAAAATCATAATTTACTTAAAAAAAACAGTTTTTAAAATTAAAACTGATTTTACAATTCTTTCAAAAATTACTTAGGGTTTTATAAAATTATCTAAAAGCTACTAGAAATTGATTCAATAATTTATGAATATATTTCAGGAAAATAAATATTCTTTTAAATTAATTAATTAATTATAATTAATTATTTATGACTTATAAAATACCAAAAAACGTTTACTAAGGTCAAATTATCACCTTCTATGATGTCTAAATTTTATTTTATTATTCATAGGTAATGTTACTCTTATTTACTATTCATAAGGTTCATATTACTATTCATAAGGGTAGGTTACTATTCATAAGGGTAGGTTACTATTCACCAAAAAATTATTTTTGTTTCATTAGACTCCAAAAACTATCTTGAGAACAGCCGTGTATGCCGGATTTTTAAAATTCCAAACATAGGGTTGACAAAATTATGTTTAAAGGTCACTTATTACTTAGTAGTTCATTATTTTGTGTTTTTATGACATAGATAAAAGAAGGGAATTTTCTATTGAAAAACTTTGGGTCGTTACAATACCAACATATATAGCAAGATGGTCTACTATGGTGTGGTTTTGTTCATCCAATTGTATCACCATTTGGTGCACCAGTTTTGTTCATAATGAAGGCTAATGGAATTTTGTGGTTCTGTATCGGTTATCATCACTTCAACTTAGTGATAGTACTGTACAACTAAACTCATCCATGTATTGAAGATCTATTCTATCAACTGATGTTTCCATGTTTGTTCTTAAAGACTAAATTACGTAAAGATATCATAAAATGAATCTAAATGATGAGGATATACTGAATCCTTCATTATTTTTTTCATCATGGTAATTACGAGTTTGTTGTGATATTGTTCGGTGTGAATAATTCTCCAGTTGTGTTCATGGGGTTAATGAGCACTGTGTTCCATGAGTTTCTAGATATGTTCGTGGTGTTTTTCATGATTAAATCATTGTGTAGTAGACATATGATGAGGAACACATAGATCATGTGCATTCCATTTTGTGAGTGGTTCACCATGATATGTTATCTGAGATGTTTTTGATGTATTATTTTTTGCCTTTAGAATTCCATTTTGTATAGCATGTTTTCTCTAAATAAAGAGTTTTTGTGGATCCTTCAATGATAAAATCATTTGAGTCTTGGGTGACCCCCAGGATAGATTCATAGATGTGATGTTTTCTTGGTATGTAAGTCTATTACAAGTGGTTGGAATCCAATTTATATTAGGAAGATACCCTAATGACAATGTTGAATAGAAAGGTTTATGTGTTCCTATGGACTGATCAATGTCATACAAATTTTGAGTATATGAAGGAGAATTCGGTAATTGGTCTAGTTCATTTTCTACTTGTAGAAGGAGATTAGTTTGATGTTATCTGTGATTCATTACATCTTGGGTTATATTGTGCTTTGAGATAATATAGATCAATCATTTCGTATGGGTCTTCAATATTTTGTCCCCATGAGAATAATTATTCCAACTAGGATCATGAGTTAGAGGTGGTGGTGTCTTCTTAATGTCATGGATATTTTACCTTATAGGTTGGCATTTTGTTTTCTTCACCAATCATGTGAGCCTAAAAAATATTTTCTCCCAATGAGACTTAAACAAGAATTTTCTTTACTAGAAAATGTTCTTATTGTATTATGAATTCATGATTTTGTAAAAACCTAGAGAGGTTAATGTTATAGTTGATGTGCTGAGAAGGAAGTCTGGTAGTGGTGTAGTATGTGAATCAGGAGATTCATGGAGTGTTATAGAATAAATTTCAGTATTGTATCAAGATATGGGAGATGTTGGGGTCATATGTTGTCTTTTTTAGATGGTGGTGTAGTTAATAATAGTGAAGAAGTTGGAGGAGTCTAAGTAAGGGGATCTTGAGGTTAGGGTCTATAGAGATAATGATGTTTATTTTGGCGGCCCATAATGGTTTCTTTATGAGTGAACAACACCGAGTGTTGTTCTAGGGATGAATTTTTGTAACAATGTTGATCCATTATATGGTTATCATTGGGTTCCATATATCTTCATTAGTGATACATTCGAGTGTGAAAAATTTGTACCATGATTTCAAGGTTCAGTTCTGGTGTCTTAGGATGAATCATGAGGTTATAGAGTTTGTGTCCCAATATATGGTCTCCCAAAAGGTGAATGCTGAACATTGTCTTCCAAGTGGTTTTCTCTATTCGTTAGTTATTTCTCTATGGAAGTAGGAGGACATCTTGATGGAATTTGTTACTATTTTGCCTCAAGATCTAGAAGGATATTATGATATATTCATGGTAGTGGATAATTTAATGTAATTAGACCACCTTATAGATATCACATAGTGTATATCATGGGATTTTTGTTGAGGTTTAATCTGGAGGTGGTGGTGATACACCGTGGGGTCCTTAGGATAATAAACTTTTATTGATATACTCATTTTAATTATTAAGTGTGGAGATGTATCCATCATGGTATTGGTTTTCATCTATTCCTTATAACTTCTTTTAATCTATAGGTAGATGGTCAGACAGAGTGGACAATCTAGACTATTGAATACAATTTGTGCTCTTATGTTTTGAATTTTTATAGGTTCGTGGATGAGGAAACTTATATTGATAGGGTTTTCATACTACAATTGTTTTCACACCACCATCGATATGACACCATTGCATTTATTGTAAGTATCAACATGCTGGTATCAATTGTGCTTTACTTGGGTCAGAGAGTCTACAATTCAAATGCCATAACTAGTACAGAATATGGCTAAGATGGTTCTGGTGATTCAATTTAGGAAGATGTTTGTGTGAGAAATCTTATGTCGATCATGGGAGGATACCACATGAATTTGACATTTTGATCATCTATTATAAATGGTGACTCCCTATTATTAGATGTGAAGGGTTGGTCAAGTGAGTAAGTATTATCCCCTATTTGATGGTCCTTTCTAGGTTTTAAATCATGTTTTAGACATGTCGAATCATACTATTCTTCCCCTATAGAGTAGATGGATACAAGATGTTTTTCACATACTGAAGCTCCATAATTATCTACATAGAGACTCTCATGTCATATATTAGGGTGAGATCAATTTTGATGATGATGCAACCAACGAGGAGTGGCCTATAGAGTTTCAGGACCACAAGGATATTGTTCTTTGGGGGGTCTATATCTTATGTTCATGTATTGGGGTGGCATGGTGGTGTGGAGAAGATTATCTAGTAACATGAGTAATATATATGCTCTTAGTTCACCATGATATATTATGATTATCTCTTCTCATGAAACACTAATAATTTTGAGGTTGTAAACCTTTTCTTGAATGTGATTTGGATATCTCTTGTTTATTGTTGGGGATTACTCACTTCCCATGGGAGGTTAAGATATGAGGGTTATGCCATGTGATTTATGTGATTAAATTTTTGTTTTTTTACAAGTATAATATCCTTATATTGGTGGAAATACTATATGAGTATTTCATATACACACCATGTTGATCTCTTTGTGTTGGTTGTCATGGTTTATCTCCTATGGTGATGAGAGACTTGAGATATTCCATGTGGGGTGGTTGTTTAGATGAGCTATTTTTTCCTCTATGGATTTTTTTTCATTCTTGAGGAAGAAAATCATTTGGGAGGTATATAATTTAATGTCCTACAATCATGTGTATCAACCCATTTTGTATTTACAAAGAGTGAGATGCTTGGAGGAGGCTCAGAGGAAGCCTAGAGTTATTCAGTTATTAAATGTTTTAAGTATGGATATTTCACACCGTGTAAAACCTTTACATGGCATGAAATTATTTTTCACTATGTGTAATAAATTTTGGGATGAAAAAAATAGAAAGGTGGAACATATTTCATTAAATCTAATCCTTGATTATGACTCGATGTGATTTGGGATTACATGATGTGTAATTCCCTTCTATAGTTCTATTTTAAGTTTTTTTAACCACTCAGGTTATTCATAACCCCATTTCTCAATGGAATATTCCTATACTTACTGACTATTTCATAACTGTCACTTTAATGATTTTTGGATTCCTTTACTGAGGATTGATCCATCGCTTCTATGATTCGATCCTTTATCATTGCATGGTACGTCTACCTCAACTCATGTAGTATCTTCGATCAATTTACTCTCATTCAACCTTTCTTGGTGGTGGATCATTATCAATATTTTCTAAAAGTGTTTTATTGTTTTTATGGGTGCGGAGATGGTTTGGAATTCTTCGGTGGATGCAATTTCTTCAAGAGATGTTATTAGGATCTGTAGAATTGTATTGTTCCCATGTGAAGAACGTCTACACCAATTTGAGGTAGGTGATTCATTGCATATTATTTATCTATGTGCAATGGTATAGCTAGATTTATTTATCCCATTAGTTCCCAATTAAATTTAACATAAAAATTTATTTGAGTCTGATTGATGAATTGGTATAAATCGCATGTAAATGTTCTTCTTTCATCCATGATAACAGTTTTAGTAATATTTTCTAGATATTGTGATATCAATGTTATGTTTTCTGTCATTGGTATTTCATGTGGAATAAGTAAAAAACTAAATCAAATATTAATTATTCATCAATTTCCAAAAGGAATTAAAGAATAAAGTTTAATGATTCTGGTTGTTTTTGTTATAATTTAATGATAATCCATATGATGCATGTAAGAATGTTTAATTGAATTTGATAAGGAAAATGAAACATGATGATGATTTTTGAAAAAATAATTATGGAATTTTTGAATTATTTTTTTAAAATTATTTTTGATATCTTTTGATTTGTTACTGCTTGGGTTTCCCCTAGATGAAACTGTTAATAATGAATCAAAAATTTCAATATGGAATAATTATTAATTGTTTGATAAAAGGAAATAACATTCTAGGGCCTGAGCTCCCCACATGATTATAAACTCCTATATACTTATTCTTTGGATCCGTGAGAGATCGTTGTCTATGAAGGCTAGGTACCTCAATTTAGGTCCAAGATCCCATTAGATTTGTTTTTTTTCTAACTACATGTGATATGATGTGATCCTTGGATGGAAAAGACTAGAGGTATGTTTTCGTATGTGTGTTATGGAGGTCGATATGTGGTGTGACAATTAGATTTCCTACCTTGTAACGTTGTTGTGGTATTTGGGTTAGGGAGGCATGGTTCTTATGGAAGAATGGGATGCATGGAGTGGCAAGATGTATCAATATATGCATGTTGGTGTTTGGTGGTACATTAGATATGGTAGAAAAGGTCAATTTTGTACATACCTATAGGTATGATATTTTTATTCTTGTTTGAATATGTTGTTTTTATAATGACCAAGTTTTTTATTTGTACGTTTTCCATACCCCTCTACTTATGCTGGATGAATTTTCATAGTTTCATACCATGATTTGTATATTATGATTATTTCCTAGAGTATATGGTAATAAAGTAATTTATGAAGTTACTTAATGAATAAAATTTTAACCCAATGGGTTGGAATGTGTAGGGTGTAATTCTATGGTTATAATTCTGATAATTAGTGGACTTGATTTTTATATTCCTAGAGGGAATGGATTTTTTTTGTAATGTAATGTATAAAATGTTAATGGATAATGAATTAGTTAACGAAATTTGGAAATGATTAAAGGTAATAATATAATTTAATGTAGAATCATAAATTTTTGTCTTCTAATACGATATATCATATTAGAATGCTAGTTGAGAGACTGAGATATAATAGATTTAGTTGATTATGAGACTCGGTTAGGCTCATAGAGTTTTTGTGAGACATATTTTATTATTTAATTTCATTTTATATATGCTACTCCACCCTTTTGATTAGGGAAATTAACACCATGATGACTTTGTGCACTATGGGGGGTGTTTTCCCTCACATCCTAGTGTGATGATGGATGGTTGTCTACCCACGTTAGCCTTGCTCTCTTCTCTTGGTAGTTAATTGTGTTTGTTTTCATGGTGGATAGTTTTCCCCAAATATGGTAATAGATATATGTAATGGATTTTTTTTATTCCGAACACATATATTCTAAAAATATCTTCATAATGGATACTATAGGTATAACATGTATGGTCTTTGATTTCATGAGGTTCCTTACTCAATTTACATATTGTGATGGATTGAGGTATAATACCTAACAATTTATACATTTTACATGTGTTGTGGTGGATCCTAGAAAACATGTGGTCAGAATTTTTCACATGGAAGTGGTGGTGTGATTCATGGTGTTAATGTTGTAATGATTCTCCAAGGTTTTTGTGTGGTAGGATTTTTGGGGAGAGATGCTCAGGACGTGAAACATTGGGGCTGAGTGGAAACCCAGTGGGGAAGTGGTAGCATGGTACCCTTGATGTTGTATATTATAATATATCTTATTTACTAATTTACATTATGAGAGTAGCCATATTGAGTTTGGGAACATAGTATACATGTATTTTTTTTTTATTTAGTTTCACTTTATTTTCATGGTGCTTTAGTATGTTATCTTTAAATGTTTCACTAGTGTCTCTAGGGAGGAACTCAATGAGTATGCTGTTATACTCACCCTATATATATAAACTATTTCTCATGTCATTTGGAGTAGGATGTATATTATGATGGTTAATACTAGGTAGCGGTTCTTAATAGATCGATGGGCATCGTGGTCACATCCATCTAACTTTTTTAGGTAATTTCAGTTTCCTTTCAGTTTTAGTAGTACTTTCATGACATTACATATGTGAACTTGGGGTTTTTTTATTAGAATATGAGTTGGATTTTATTGTTTTCTATCATATATCTCTCTTTCAAATGTGTGATCATATAGGGAAACACATCCCATCTTGGTGTTTTCTATACCCTTGATGTTATACTCCAACCGTGTCCCTACTAGAGGCATGACTCTGGTGTCCCTATCTCTCTTCTCCCATTTCCGGCCCACGGGTTACACTTTATGATTAGGGGGTTTTGACAATAGTGTATTAAATACATTTAATATTTAATATAATGTACTAAAGAGAGGGAAATTAATAATATTAGTTAAAGAATTAAAAATAACTAGAGTTCAATAATATTAAATGGGTTTATCATCCCAAGATCAAATAATTTTCTTCAATGAAAATTAAATCATAAATAATTATGATTAAAAAGAATTTAGTAAATAAACCCTCACTAGGGCCAACAACTCTTGTGATAATTAATAATTTAATTGATTATATTTATAAATTTATAAAAAAAATAAAAAAAGGTAAAATAAAACATATGATAATCAAAATTTAGTGCACATTTAGTCATAGAATATGGAATAAAATGAAGAATAAATATCATCAAATGAAAGGAAATTGAGATTTGAAATAATTTACAACATGGTAACTTTTATGTCAAATTTTCTTTGAGGATATAAATATAATTGAAACCTAAATTACCATAAAATATTGGTTTCTAATGGGATTAAATTTCAATGGGGAATTATGTGCACCATATAAAATAATTTAGGTGTGAAATATATCAATATGCAACATAGAAGGGAAATTTAGATGATATCCTTTACCAAATGCTTCCATTTGGATGAATGTGATTTAAAAACATTTATAAGGGTTTAATAATTTTCTTAATTTATTAAAAACCATATTCATATTTACAATTTAATATTGTATCCACTTATAACATCAAAACAACCATTTGTAAATAATATTTCATCAATTTCATTGATTTGGATGTTAATATCTTTATTTATATCATGCATGTTTTTTCAAGAATGTTAACATACCTAAATATACAATATAGTTACATCATATACAGAATTATATAATCTTTATAAATATAATTTTGTTAATTATATACATTTTTATAACCAGTGATGAAATTTTAACTTATACAATGGGTCATATTGTTTCGTGGAGACGGTAGGTCATATGTATGCATAAGAGACATTATTATTTAATGAATAGGTGACTGGGTAAAGAATATAGTGGTAAATTTATTTTATATATTAAAAATAATGTCATATATTTATCATATATTCACTAAATCTATACTTATAAACCTCTATGTATACTTTAAGTGAAAAAAAATCATATCGCTTCGTGAGGCGGTAGTCTCCTTATGCATTAGTGACATTATCTTATTTTAAAAAGTATTCAATTTAAGATGTTATATATGACATTATAAATAAGCAAGTAAAATATATTTTAATTATCATTTATATGTGTTATATCCATCATTATATCCATACTTGAATAGCGGTGATTTAAAACTCATTACGTCAGTTTGGGAGGTGTTAGTCTGTTGTACGCATGAGCGTTGATTTCATTTCAAACATTATGGAATATTAGATGGTTAATGGTCAAGAAAATAAAAAAAATAACATCTAATTATATTTAATAAACTAATATTTTTCATATTATTTTGGGTTAATACTATTTTATGTAGGAGGAAGAAGAAAAAAATTTAAAAGTGAAATTTATGAATGTTACGTCTTTTCCTTCAAAAACTTCATTATGATTGCTCAAAAAGCCTTCCTAGTTTTGATTTTTAATAATACCAATGTTTCTAGTGTTTTTTTGTCGTTATTTATTTAATTTGTTCTATTATTTTCTAAATAATTTTGATTTGGACATGTTAATAGGTGAGGATTTTTATGTGAGGAAGAGGACATGCATGAAAATTTTGAAAAGCATCATTTAAAAAAATTATCATGAATCCTGCCCACAAAAATGGTTAATATATAAATGTAATTTTTATAGTGTATAAATATGTATATTTAATTGTATTTTGACATATTTTTTTTACATTTCAACACTTTTCATTTCAGATTATCCCGCCCCTGGAAAATTAGTTTTTACGTTAATAACTAGGATTAATTTTATTGATTACAGTATTAAAATTGGTTAAATGTTGTGTAAATAAAATATTTTTTAATATAAATAAATTGGATTATGAATATGTATTTAATTTTTAAAAATTAAATTTACTAATGTGTGAGAATCTAAGTTAAAATTATTCTGATAGATACGATGATTAATCAAGAATCCAAATATAAAATTTCACATATTCATAGAAGGTTTTGAAATAAATATTCAATATGATATTTATTACAATTAAATAAATTAGATAAAATTTATTATTATTTAATTAATTTTATTTTAAGCATAATTAAAATTTTAATTTAACATTGTAAATTATTTAATTTATATTGATGGTTTTAATTTGAATAATTATTTATGACTATTAATAATTGAAACATTTTAGAAAAATCATAATAAATGATAAAAAATATAATTTTGATTTGATGATATAAAAAATTAATTTTATTATTATAAATAAACATTATAAAGGAGGTAAAATTTAATATCAAATTATGTTCACAAAGTGTGACAAGCCCCCATTTAAAAAAACATGGTTTTTCTAAAAAAATATATATTTCCCATTTAAATGACTTCTATTTCATTTCAAATCAGAATATAACCATATCTTACATAATATAGATACTTATATTCATTCACTATAATTTAATTTCTAGTTTGTAATGGTACAATATATTACATTTCATTTAGGCTGAAGATATCATGTTTCAGAAGAAATCAATGTTATTTAATTTAATGAAATATATCTTGTGGATTTTCTAAGTTCCATGTTTCAATTCACATAATCTATCAAATGAAATTTTATTATTTGAAAATTAAATGGTGGTTAAATATCCCCATATTCAAAAATTACTACCTTCAAATTTTAATATTGATCTCAGTAGTTGAGTGTTTGAAATTTTGAAAAAACATTATCGAGAACACCACAACAATATAGGGATAATAATATATCATTTTAATAAGACAGAATGGTTAATAAAAAATTTATTCATAGAAAAAAATAACTAGGTTTCCATTTTAGAGAACATTTCTGAAATGTTATGATATGTAAATGTAACAGATGAATAAATATATAGAGAGAGTTATAAAGGTCACTAATCTCAGAGAAGTGAATGAAAAATGGAATCTTAAGGACCTCAAAACCATAAATATATGAGCATTTAAAAGGCTATTTGATCCATAAAATATAAAGGTAATATGATAACTTTTTTCAATACCCTTTTTTTGTTTGGAATCCTATTACTATCTAATAATATAAGAAAATATAATTAATTAATATTTATTTTTTTTACAAGATAAATTTCAATCCTTTGGATGAACCTCAATAAATTTAATATTTGTCACTAAATCCATGAAATTAATATCCAAAAATAAAAATTTTATGCCTAAATCACTAGAATATAGTTTTAACTATTCGTTAGATTCATTAAATAGTGACATGTATTTCCCGATGTTTCGAAATATTTCCCTAAAACCAATATATTTAGAATAGTTATCCAATATAAATAATTATTCTATAAGACTCAATAATAACAACATTATATCATCATTTATAATTATTAATCAAATAATTTATGTGATAATTCTGATATATAAACCAAAACATCTCTTAGGACAATGGTTGGAACAAGACCATTCCCACCTTTAGTAGTGTTTTCATGCCCCACGACCTTATCCGATGCAAAATCGATTCACCAATAATGTTTGTTATCCTTTTTTTAAAATTATATATTATATTTCTATAACATTATGAAATTTACCACCCCATATTTACCTCATTTTAAAATATAAAATAAAATGTAATTGATTTGTACACCATTGAAGTTATTCCATCAATATGTATGGGAATTATTCCTTAAATAACGTTTTTACAAATAAACTAGACATTATGTTTTATTCACCATAATTTTTTTAAAAAAATAACTTTATCCTTGTCATTTTACTACAATGAAATGTATAAAAATGGGTGATTCCTGCATTAATAAATGACCAACCTTAATCTCATTAAAACATGATGGTATCAGTAACTCTTTTGATAGTGATAGAATATATTCATCTAAAACATAACATAATCCTTATATATTTCATAATTCTTATAAACTAAATATAATTAATACAAATAATTCTATAATATAAATCATGAATCCCAATAAAAAAATACATAAATAATTTTATTCTAAATTATGTCCTCCATGGTTTTTGGGATGACCATTAGAAGAGGGAATTGCATTAAATATTGGCCAGGTTCCCACATTAATGAAAATTAACTATAAATTGATACCTGGGGTGAAATTTGTTTCCATCCATCATAATCATCATTATTCTACACCAATTATTTTATTATTTACCTACATTTCTGCACAAAAACATTTTCATGTACCTTTGATACACTTTATTGGATGTCTCTTTACACATTTCTAATTGGAAGGTTATAGCACCTTAATTCATAAATATTATCCTCCACTTGAGCTATTGGTGAACTCCATTATAGTATAATTTATTGAGTAAAAGTTTTGTTTATATTAAATGTTGTTAATAAATTTTTTGGATAACTTATTTAGAATAATCATGATTGTGATTTCTGACGAGTCACAACTATAAATTGTTTCCAAACTAATTGGACACATAACCTGAGTTCTGCCTCCCCACATGCTAGAGTCTTCCGACTATAAGATATGGTATATGGTTGTATGGTGGGGATACAATAACTTAATAATCATAGTGATTAAACCTGGTAAATAATATATAAATAAATAAATCTATGAAATAAAAATTAATATGTTAATGGAATAACAATAAAACTTTTATCCATAAATAATGAATGAAGATGATTAAAATAGTACCATATACAAATTTAATGTCATGTATGTACAAAAATGATTATGTATACATGGAAGGATGATGATACGGAACATTGTAAAAATATTGAAAAATGGAAAAAAAATACAAGAATCTTGAGAACCAAACCATTCATATTATATTAACTTCTCACTCAAATGCAAGATGTCATGCATCCTTAACTAGAACCTTGCACTTATCAACACCTAAAATCATATAATATTTAAGGGAACCATCAGTGGCCTAGATATGGTGTGATATAACCTTAGTAGGCCTCCACTAATTAATTCTATACAAATAAAAAAAGAGAATTTTAACTTTAATAGTGTTTAGGTATATCATGTAAAAAATTAAATTAATGCAACCCATGTTAAACTTAGGTTCCTCATGGAACATATATCTGACTATACTAACTACAACATATTCCATATGTTTCAAAACATGTTTTAATTTAATAATTTATTAATGGGTTACATAATATAATACATTTGAATGTGGAGTGGCAAGGATGATTAAAATAAAATAGGATCTAAGGAGAAGCCAAAGAATCCTTGACAAAAGGAGTCCATGCTAGATCATGGTACATAGAAATGAATTCTAATAATAAGTCGTTATGTGTAATCGAAGGGGTGAACCATAATAAATCCCATATGAAATGTTCAGGATTGATTCCATGGTTGAATACCAATGTATATCCTGGCCAAATCAAGACTAGGGCCCAAATGTAGTAACTTATGGTGTCCCATCTCTTGATACATCATGATAAATCTGAGGATTGCATTAAAGGGATTTTATTATTCTGGAAAATGATAAGGAAAGCAATGTATCTCTGATGTTAATCCATTAATAGTAAAGGAAAAATATCCATGGTGGTTATTTCTTTTGTAATGTAGCTTAATGAATCGAAATGGTTTTCTAAAAGGGCTCAAGGAATTCCCTTTGTAATCCATGGTGGGCTCAAGTATGACCATCCTTTTCTTGTTGAAAAGTTATATATAAAATTAGAACCATATATATATATATACATAATCATAATTCATCACATTCCTTGTAATAACCTTTCCCAATGTCATTTACATAGGTTTATTTCAACACCTCTTCATTATAATGTCAATGGGTCATAGAGGCCAATAAAACCAATGTCATTTTAATAAAAACTGATATGGACAATGTTATTTAGGGATACTATTTAATGATTTAAAATCCAATTGTAAAATTGAATCACTTACCATAGAAATATTTAAGTCATTCACAGCCAAATATTGTTTTTTGGAGTCCTGACATTGGTCACCGTAATTCATAACTAGGAACACACCCTAATTGCATGGTTGGTGTTGATATCTCAACATACAATGATGTAAATTAGTCTCATTATTTATTTATATTAAATTATAGTCAATATAATTAACTGAATAAAAATTTTATATGAAAATATTGGTTAATATTTCCAATGATACAATTGAAATAATTCATAAATTTAGATACCTTGATGGTGAATTCACATAAATAATGATAAATTCTTGTAGTAAAATACCCATCATGTGACATATTCTAATTTGGACTAGAAGGAGATAGATTGTTGAATTAGAAATATTTCTTAAAAATAGAAATTAATCCTTCAACAAAATAGTGTAGAATACAGATACATAAACGGAGAAATGAATTTTCTGCAATATGGAAAGTACTTAGAGTTATCCAATGAGATGAGAAGTGGTTGATTTAGATTTTAAATTAATGTGTAACCTGATATCCTAGACTAATGACAATGGAGGAATCTAATTGGGTTGGATTATTGTTTCAGATAAGAGTAATGAGAAGAGAAATTAGTTTTAATATAAGGAGTTGGAAATAATAAATTCATCACATAAAGAGTGTTCAAACAGTTTAGCTATAAGATTTTCCAAATCATATTCCAACCATCCAAAAAGAATTTTTCCAAGTCACTAATTCCTTGGGTTGGGTTCATGTTTAGGATATCTATGATTATCCAATGAAAATATCATCTAAATCAATACTTGTTGCATTTTAATAGTCTTTAGTCATAGGATTCTTGGAAAAAACAAACCATGTATCCCACTACAGTTCACTACCTCACCACACATAGTTTGGAAAAATCAAGTGGACTAGGCATCAAAATTTATAATAGTCATGTGGCCCACATTTCCCCCCCAAAACTCAGGTATCAAGCACTAGAAAACAAACTAAACTCCCTCGTAACCTCTATTTCCCCATTAGTAGTAACCAAAAGGATAACAATAAAAAATTGTTCAAAAAAATAAAATTTTCCAAAAAACAATGAAAACATGGGATCTTATATTCTTATTTCCTTAATGAAACTCATAACAACATTTCAATGAAATGATGGTCAAGATTCTTCTATGAATAACTATTTATTTTATGGAAAAACATATGATTATCTCTCTCCGGCCATATCTAGTACATGGTCATTCTTCCAATAAACCCATAATTTAGGGATGGTCCTTCCATGAAGAGACAACATTCTTCAACCAATGATATAAATAATATATCCTCACAAGAGGTACCATCCTCCAGTTCAACATCCTCATTATCAAAAGTATGAGACCAGTCCTAATCATATTAGTGAAGGTGTTGTATCTAGAAAATGTTAGACATGGCTTAGAACCTATGAGGAAGATCTATTATATAGGTTACTGTACTAACAAAATCCCATATATATAACGATCAAATTAACTTAAGAGTTATCTTCCCTTTCCTCTATATCATCATATTACCTAGTCGAGGTGAAACATACAAGAAATCAACATCCCCATCTTTAAAATCTATAGGTTTTTTACAATGATCACATAATGTTTTTGTATATGTGGAGTGTAATCATACACTTCCTATTATTTTTTACCTAAAATGAATAATACTTGTTGAGAATTTTTCTTAATAGCGCTATGTACCCTACCACAACCATCAAAGAGGGGATCTACATGGTATGCCATATATTCCCTCATAACTAGTCTTATATATGGTTTCTTGATAGCTATTAATGTAGGATAAATCAATGAGAGGTACATGTTTCTCCTATGATCGTACGAAATATAATACATAAGCTTGAATCATGTCATTTGGAAAGTGTTTTTTAGTTATATTTAGCAATTGGACTAAGGGTTATTAAATGTAATCCGAAGTGCATATGAGCAAATAACATTAAACATCCCCTTTCGAACTATAACATAAAATGATAATACCTATGAGAATTTTTTTTCAGAAACCTCATGTAAGAATATAATATCTCAGTCATACAATCTCCATATCTCATCCATCTCGAAGATCTCTCAAATTTTACGGAAGTGGGATACCTTCATTAGCGCCTCCAAAACTTCCCAAAAAATTTAACTACAGTGAGGAGACCATGGGAAAATGTTAACAAAATCTATTTTTTTACCATTAAATTTCAATTTTATGACCATTAATGTCAATAACAATCCAAAAAACCACATTTTCTCCACATTCACCTACATGGAGGTGGAACACCTAATGATAACACTTGAAATATAAAATCTCAACCCATTCCAACAAAAAAATGTGGATCATGGGATGTAACATTATTGATTCCCATGGATTTACAACTGATTGTGAAGCATTGTATTCTCAAATTAGTTACTCTCAAATAAATTTAGGAATCCCCATACTCCAATATATATTATGGATGTTATATCAATCGAATGAACAATTTTGTTGTGTGTCTTTTTCTGAAATACTTTCTCTTAGGACCAATACATTATAATTTCATGACATCATATTATTCAATATATCCAAATGAGAGCAGACTTCCATCAACGATACAAGAAAAGGCCACTCATAACTCTCAAGAACCACTAGATACACCTTAGAAAGAATATAAATCAATATTTATTCACCACAATCTACCTAACAATATTTATTCATAGTCTTCTAGATCATATCACTAGAATGCTAATTTCTCATTCAAGGCATATCAAAAATCTGTAATTTTATTGGATAAAGGTATTCTACCCATCTTTATACTCTATGGTTAACATATTGCATTCTAAAAATATACTTGTCCATTTTTGGGCATGTATACACCACAATTTTCTCTATGATAAAATAATGTCTCGAAAAATGTAAGGCATAGTCAACTACTTCTTGGTTGAGGTAATTTGCTGGGTATTTATTCTTATAAGGCTAAAACGATCGAGACCCATATTAAACTACTCAATCATACCGTATAATAAATATTCTTAGCCCAATTCCCGATGCATAAAATACACTATATATCATTTGTCAGGATCTTGTAGTTGTAGGATCTGGGATGATGTATGTCCCCCCTTCAACTCCTAAAAATCATTTCACATTATTTAAACTAGTAAATTTTAACACACATCTTTTTTAAGCCTATAACAGGTTATTAATTATGGGATATGTAATGTATAAAATTCAAGTAATGCATATCTTTCCCCATGAAAATCCATATGTCAAAACAATTCATGTAATTATTCTAGTAAACCATAGAACATTCCATCTCTAGGTAAAATTATTCTCCAAATTATGATATAATATTACTTAATAAGTTAACCTAGTCAATCCATAAGTTTCATTGGGGGAGTTTGGAATACAAGCTATATATCTCAATGTACTCAAAATTATATAAAATTGTTTTTCCTGATCGTTTCATGCTTGAGTGTACATCCAGATGTCATCCATGGATACAATTATAAACGAATCTAGTTACAGGTAGAAAAAACATATTCATGAATTCCTTGAAGATAGAATTCATTCTCACAAGATAGAAAAAATAACCAAATACTCCTAATGTACATACCTTCATTGAAACATATGTTGAGGTATGTATAATGGTCAATCATGTACCTGATGATAGTATGACCTCAAAATTCATTCTGGGAATACTCTAGGTCCTTGGATCTTGTTAAAAAGATAATATATGTGAGGTATCTGATAATGGTTCTGAACTGTAATATAGTTAAACCATCTATAGTCCACACATACACTAAGGGTTATATCCATATTTTGGATGAAAACATGGGTGAACCAAATGGTTATTTATTGGGTAGGATAAAACAATTAGATTTTATATCCTCCTAATTCATCATAAGAATTTATAGCTTTATAGGAATCATAATATATAGAGGAATAGACACTAAAGAATCACTTGGAGAGTGCTCAATCAAAAAACCATCTTCTCTTCAATGAGATATTCCTATGAAGTAATATAGAAATATATCAATAAAATAAACCACGATCAATGGAAAATCATCCAGAAAAACCCACCGGTCATTCATGTTAAGACTGGTGATTTTGGATCCCACCCCAGACATCCCATGATGTTCTAGACCAGTTTGACCTTAAATGTTTACCTTATGTATATATATACTTCCATTTATTGGAAATAAAGAATCCCTTCTATGATAACATTCAATGTGGGATTGACAGGGAACTAGACATTGTATCCCATGTATGATATCAGAACCTATCATCTAATGGGTAAAAAGGACCTACAAAAAATGGTATCCACCAAACGTTGGTGTACAGTCTTTGACTATACAACTAGTGGAGTATCCAAATTCATCACACAACATATGTTCTTATTTTCAATCACAAGACTTTTCCACAATCAGTAAAGTTATAAGGGAGTGTTCGAGAAATATATCAAATGTGGATGAAACAATAATAAATGATACTATAATATTAACTAATAATATATATTCCCATATTCTATACTACTTGGGTATAAGATATTGTGGGTCAAACTACACTAATATGTTTCTCTAGGATAAAGAAATGATGCACTAAGTAAAAAAATCTAATGTAGCTAAAAATCATAATTCTGTATACATAGTCCAATACCATCATCTAATATTCATTATGAAATTCTACTCCATCTTCATTTTTTATGTGGAGATACTGATCTAACTCAAGAAAGGGGGGGGTTGGCAAGGATCATATCCAACTGGAATAAAATGGGATTGTCTTGTACAATTTCTAAAAATGGACCATTCGACCATGGTCTTTACACATGGGTGAGTTTCAATCACATTATGGATTCATGTTCCCTTATCTCTTACATAGGTTTTATATTTATAATATTCTAGTGTGGATACTATGGCTTCCAATTCCGTACTGAGAACTATTATGATTATGTTTTGTGACACTAGAGAAGCAACTACTATTTCTTGCTACTAAGCCACCATGTCGTGTACCATCAAATTCCCTCATATTTTGTTTTTTCATTGTGTATTGTTTCCCTAAATATAAATTTTTTATTTGCTAGAATATATTTACCTATGAAATTATGGGGTATCAAATCCCATCCATTAAGTGTATCTCCCTGGAAAGATCATCTCCAAAGAGTGTTGGGGGAAATGCGGAAGATCTGTAATGTGATATAAATAATCCAGGATGGATATGGTTTGGTAATATAAATGAATGAAAATTATATTCTAATCATATATTATCATCTTCAGGATGAAATATTCAAAAAAAATATTCTCTAATTCCCTCAACGTCATTCCATAGTGTGGATCAAAATAATTCAAAAAAATCAACCAATGATTGGAAGAATAATGAAATATATAAGTAGATATCTTCACAATCATCTTGATATGTGTATCAAGATTATAAAAAAACTATTTCATGGACTCTAGATATATCCTATAATTTTATAGATTACCAAATGTGGGTGGAATCTACATATAAAACACTACGGTCAAATCAGACATAGAATAAGTACGTCTTGTTATGCCCTACATCGAATGTCATATCAACAGTTAACCCTCTCATAGTGTGGTTTCAATTCCCAATACCAATTTATCTTGGGTTCCCATATCTATAACTACATGACATATCACCATTGGGTCTGGTCCAACCATATCTAGAGCATGGTCATTGCTATCATTTGTCAACACAACATGATGAAATCTTCATGTCATATCTCCACAATTCCAAGGACACGCCTCAGGAAAGATATCAACATAGGGTGGATCCAAAAAGATAGTAGAAATATAAAAAAAATCTCACTACCTAAACTAAAATCCAATATACCAACATCAATGGTTTGGGTGTTGGTAAGAATTTATTTTTCCATTTACATGGGTTCTGTTAAATAATGGGTCAATTGTCGGTTATGTAGGAAAACACTTTTTATGTCACACATGGCCTCCCTGTTTATTGGAAACCATTTCTATGTATGTTGTAATTTCATTTTTATAACAATACATATATAAATATGAAAAATTTTATAGGTATATGTACATTTATTCCCATTTCATAAGGTCGCAAGATTTATATGATACTATTGAAATTCTATGTAACCACAACTGGAATATTACATTGGGTCTCAAAATATACCATTTCAATGGTGATATCATGATTTGATGGATTACACATCCAATAATATATATTTAGTAGCTCAATAAATTGAAATAAAAATCCATGCAATTGTGGCTTAATAATGTCTCATATCATTTATATTATTCACATAGAATTAATAGAAAATATTTGGTAACAGATGGTTCGAGGGCCATGATATTCATGAAAATAACATAGTGGTTTAGGAAGACACATTAATTACCTATTATTGTATCTATTTTTTTAAGAAATTATAATGTCATGTGAATACATAACAAATAAGGAATATATTAAAATGATTTACAGTGCACTCATTTCAAGAAATAAAATTCTCCTATATGGCATGGAATATGTATGGAATTCAAATCTTTAGTTTCCCACTATTATAAATGTATCAATGATTTTTTCAATACTAGGTGAAGGTTGAATATCCATAAAACAAGATTACACTAATAAATCGTGTGTGTCACCAAATGGTTAATGTATATCAACTTTAATAATATAAATATATGAAAACAATTTTCAATCACATAGAAATTTAGATTATCTACCATATGTTGGTTTTCTACTCCTATGAAGAGGATCATTTCCAAATTTTGAAACATTCTAAACTAATTCCTACCATCCTAAAATAGTAATGAAATAAATATAGTAAAATGATACCAATTAATGATATACCTTCCAATATAACCTAGTAATAGTAGTTGTAATAGTTTCCAACATGGCCTCAATCATGAATCCTAGTATGCAAGAAGCTGTTGATGAGATACATGGTTAAAGGATGAATGATAGAGACACTATACCCTCATAATTATAGTAAATCATAGTGGTAAAAATTAATACTCTTTTAAAAGGAAGAAAAATTAATGGATAATATAAAAGATAAAGTATAAACATAAGATTCATAAACAATCAAATCAAAAGATAAAAAGGGTACCATAAACAAAAAATTATGTTATTCATCTAAAATCCAATAAATAAAACATGGAAATTAGATATATAATATAAGGCCCCAGCCTTAAACCTTACTTAAAATTGAATTAAATGAATAATTCACATTGAGTATCTTTTCAGGTTTAGAGTTTTAGAGAATTAGGACATTACTATTACATCTCAAAAGATTACCAAGTAGTCTCTTCTACTAAATTTCCATAAAATAAAAACTCTTAAAAAGAAACAAGTCTAGTTTCATGTTTTAGGTAGCATGACTTTCCCTTGATCCCATCCTTGACCCTATTCCACGCTAAGTCCTGTGAAAAACATTTCAAAAACTTGGGATGAGCATAAAAACTCAGTAAGGGATACACAAAAAAACTGTTAGTTTATCAAAACAAAAATTAAACCATGTATACTTTATCAAGGTAATACTTTTCACCTTTATTAAGTAGTAAAAACTCTTCACTAAATAAAATATCATTACTTACCTTTTTGTAACCAAAGGATTACCATAAAACTCATATAAAGAACACATAATATATATAAAGGTAACTTGGGACATAAACATACTTAATTGGAATAACCATATGGTCGACTCCCACACATATCACTTAATGGAATAGCTATACGGCCAATTTCCATACATACTAAATGGAATAGCCATACGGCCGACTTCCATACCCAATGCATTGGAGGTTATAACGTAACCACCCGTCCTGGTATTCACGGCACCACCCGTCATATGGTTTATCACGTAACCACCCGTAAAATGTCCAAGTACCATCATTACAGATAAAATATTTAAAATATAAACCTTTCAATAACAACATTTCATTTTCAATCACAATAAGTAATTCCAAGATATTGAATTAATCAATCTACTTTCAAAACCCATTTAAAAGAGATTTTTGAATCAAAGTGTCCCATACCACTTTGAAGATTTTAATGAAATTATAATTTTAATAAATTAATGTCCATATAAATAAATACTGAAAACCATTTTGAAAACATGGACATTAAAGATAAATATTTAGAATAATGAATCTTTAAAACATTTAAAACAGTACTTTTGTTAAAGAGTTTTTAACAAAATGAGAGACTCTTGAATACAAAAAAAAATTGCGGAATAACATTTAATCAGAACTTTATAATATCATGAGAATAAAGGTATTCATGATATAATATGTCAAAGGACAATATACACCATATAAGAGTGAATTGGTGCATAACAACAATGAAGTCTCAATGGAAATGTAAATTGAGATGAAATCCATTATAAAGATGGTATCCTTAAATTAAGGATAAATCTATCAAATAATTATGTGTGAGAAATATAAATACACCCAATATAAGTGGATATTAAGTGTGAAACAATAAGAGGTCATTCACACATATTAATAGGATGACATGTTCAAGAATTACAAGTTGAACCCAATGAAATCGAAATTGGGTTAAGACGTTCATTTGTAAAAATTCGGCAGCCTAACGGCGTCACTTCAAAATTCAGAAAATTAGTCGATGAGAGAGTGAATGGTATCTCATCACATGGACATAAAATTTACATCAATAAGGATATAGAAGAACATATCCCAACATAATAAGATGTAAATTAAAAGACATAACAAAAGAAGTCTTTTAAAAAGAGGAGGGTGAAAGGTTCCCTTACCGACTTGGGTATCTTTCGAAACATACGACCCGTGAAAGAAGGACAATATATCATTGATGTAAATATTCATAAATGAATTAATATTACACAATGAGTAAAATAATGGTCAGTACATACACCACTCAAAGGAAATTGTGGCAAATGTATCATAAATCTCACGGGAATAAAAGTGAGATGAAAAATCACTTACGAAAACTCGGCAGCCTAACGACGCCACTTAAAACTTCCAAAAATGGATTGATGAGATCAAATAGGGTATCTCATCACATTAAAAAAAAATTACAGCAATAGGAATATTAAATAACATCCCCCATCATAACAAATAGGATCTTAAAAGAAGTGACATAAAGGAGAGTTCTTAAAAAGAAAGAGAGAGGTTAGATCTCTTACGAAAATTCGGCAGCCTAACGGCGCCACTCAAAACTTCCAAAATGGATTGATGAGAGAGAATAGGGTCTATCATCACATGAACATAAAAATTACAGTAAGATTAATATAAAATAACATCCCAATAACAAGAAAGATGAGCTTTAAAAGGAATGACATAAAAGAGTGTACTTAAAAAGAAAGAGTGGAGTAGGATCCCTTACCTCGGGTCCGACTTGACTTGATCGTTCTCTAATCTCATGAATAATAAACTTGAGTTAATTTCTACTTCCTTAAGAACCTTTTTCAAGTTCATTATTCCTTTTATATCACTTATTACCATGTCATAAACATTATGTAATCATTTAAGTTAATAATATTTGTTTTGCCGATATTTGGTTCTTAAGTCGAAAGTGGACTTCTTACAATTACATGTTGTTCGTGTGGCCAAATGTTTATTATATCCAGAATTTTATTCATGATGTAGATATCATATATGTCATATATATCCAGTACATGCATGCATTTATAACATTACATAATCATTTAGAGGTAAGAAATGAAATGCACCGTTCATGGAGACAGTAAGATGTACGTACGCATGAACGCTACTTTCATTTCAATTTCGTATTTTATAGAATGGAATAATAATTATATAAAGGTATATTATAATTACAGTATAATATCATATATAATATCATAGTTCCATCCTTTATACGTCCCACATATGGTATTTAACGAATCAAATCACTTTGAGGGGGCGGTAGTCCGCACTTCCTTAAATGAAGATATCGCGTTTACCCATAATGGAAACCATAAAGGTATGCCCAAAATGAAAAAAACAGAAGCTTAAGGAAAACATAAACATATTATATATCATATATAAAAATATTGACATCATAATGGCCACCTTTGAAGGTGTTAAATGAGTATTGAACAATCATCATTTCGGGAGGCAGAATTTCGCCATCCACGGAAACCGTATGTTCTTTAACCATTTGATGTAGTTGTGTGAGAGTGTAGCTCGAATAAATATTTATAAAAACATCCTAGTATATTTAATATACTGTTTTTGTTACAAAATAAGTAAATAAAAAGAGTTTAGGGGGTTGGAGAAGCAAAATAAAACAAATGAACATGAGAGAATGAATTACCTTTAAAAGTGTATCTCCTTTTGATTTGAGCCTAAAGGCTTCCTTTGAAAGGATTATGCCCAAAGGGAATCCTCTAGGATGAGGATAGGGATGTGGAGAGAGTAAATGTGCAGGTTTTGGCCGATCCAAAGGCTTGAGGAGTGTGTGAAATGAGGTAGAGGTGGGGGCCTTTTATAAGAGGAGAGGAGGGGCACTTTTGGAAAGTAAAGAAATATTACTTTATTTGAAAATGTTTTTCGGTTTTAAAAGGTCCCACATTAATATAATTCGTGGATAAGGTGATAAGGGTTCCAAATCCACCCATCCAATAAGTTTTGGACATGTGTAGTTCATAGATTTTACATTATCTTTCCATTTTATTTAAATCGTTAAATAATGATGTCATCACTGCATCATTATTATGTCATAAATAATTTAATTTATTTAATGTCTAAAAATTATAAAAAAATTACTATGATGTAGGAAATATTTTTATCTTTCCAATTAATATTTATAATAAAAAATCTGACTTGTATAACCCCATTAAAAAATTGTTTTAGTAAAACATATCATGTTTGTGCCATTTTTTTACATTAACATTAAATAAAGGGTATTTATGTCATTTTCCAACCAAAGTGGCTCCATGGGGTCCCCAAGTTGACCCATGGTTTTTCTTGGTCGGCCATGACACATCCAATAAGGGTATGACATGTGTCAAGGTATTTTCATTTTATTATAATATCATTTTTGCCTTAAATTGCACTAATTACCTCTAATCGCGATTAAAAACTTAATAAGTTACTATTCACCAAAAAAATATTTTTATCTTATTGAACCACATTTTATTTCTTAATGACAACCATGTATGTCGGATTTTTTAAATTCAAAACACAGAAGTGGTAAAATTTCATTTAAATGAAAAATCAGTTTAATATAAGTACCACTTAGTGGTTTCACTATTCATCAAAAATTGAAGTTTTTCAGAAAAATACCAAAAATTCACCCTAAGATATATTTGATATTCCGAATTCAAAAATGAAGTCCATTTTACAAAATTCACAACATATAAGTTGCATTAATTAATTTAATAATTAATTCCCGCTGTCAGAGCAAAAAGCGTGTTTTTATGAAACAATAAGTATCAAAAGATTGACACTAGTTTAAGTCCGATTTCAAAGTGAAATTAATTTCAACGACCACTATTGGATTTAATGGTAAAAATATTTTCTAATTTCACTTTAAAACCAATTCAAAATATAATCTAATCATATAAATAAATTAGATTAAAAATAGGTTTTGAATTAAAAACAACATTTTACACTATTCATTAAAAAAATGAACTTTATCGGAAAAATACCAAAAATTTAGACAAAGTAAAATTTGATGTCCCGATTCTAAAGAAGAGTTTTATGTGGTCCAAAATAATGTATAAGAGTGATCAAAACTATTTTTAATGACAGTTCTCCATCAAAAGGCGATAAGTGAACCTTTAGTGAAAATTAGGGTATAAAAGCCTAAAATTGAATTCTTTCCGTATTTTAAGCCTTTGGATAAATGTAAAAACATTTAAAAAACATATATAATAATATTTTAGTTATTTCTATCCATTCCCACCAATACAACGTCTACATGTTAACTACCATTTAAAATAATATTATTTTATTATTAGAGTGCAACGTAAGATTTCCAAGAAACTCATTGTTGCGTATTGGGTACGCCATCGAGCATAGAATCCCCTTTAAAGTAATATTAATATTTGATTCACAAATATGGATAAATATAAAGATGTCATATTCTTTATTTACCTGGGGTGTTACATCCTTCCCCCCTTTTGGGAATTGCGTCCTCGCAATTTTAAAATTGGGCTTGGAAACATCCTTGAAAGTCCCACATCGGAGAAGAGTCGGTAAAACAATCACTTTAAAATAAAGAAAGATAAGTACAAAGGTCACCCGAGTTAACCCATACTAGGATTCCAAGTATGAAAACATGGACATGGAGGAGAAAACATAGGGTCATGTTCTGATGGAGAGTGATAGAAAACATGTTTAGGAGAAAGTTAACCATGAGAAAATCACAAACTTGTGATGGGTTAAACGGTATTCGATTTCCCAGTAGGAAAAGTTAATAGACAACATTTTTGTTTTAAGTTACTTTTTATTGAGGAATTTATTCATAAGGAAACATAATCACTTATCATGTTGACTCTCAAATTTTATTAGATTTATTACACAAACTCATATTTTCTCCAAAAGGTGAGTATTTAGGAAGACTTGTTCACATTAAGAGTACTATAATAAACTTCTAGAGAATTACCTGACCCAAAAAAGAGAACTACATACTTCCCAGGTCTTTAGACTTTAACCAAAACCAAAACCCAAAAGATTAGTACAAGATCAGATAACCCAGAAAAGGATAACCCATTAGAAAGAAAATCTATTCTTAATCTCCAAAATTTGTCCAACAAAACCCAAAGTTCAACGAGGACTATCCGATAAGAAATTTTTCCATAAAATTCCTCAAAGTAAACCAATCTAAGATTGAAACCCAAACATTTGAAGGATTTAGTCACATAGTCTTCCAAGTTAAATCGTAACATTTATCTCCAAACAAAATCAGTTTCTCTTAAAGTCTCACATTGAAAAGTAATTATCATAATCACATATCCTCCATGATAGGTTAATCATTTTCATAAATAACCCAAAATCAACTTACTCTTAAAAAAAGAATCATTCAAACTAACCAGGGACTTCACGTAGTCCAGTGGTAGGCGATAAATACCAGTCGCACTTTGGTTGTGGGTTCGATTCCCGCAGCTTTGTCCGACGCGACGGGTAGTCACACGGTCTACGTGTTGTACTTTTTCCAAAACTATATTATTCTCAAATCATTCCCCAAAAAGGGATAAAATCATCAAAAATAACCATAACATAATTTAACCTCAATTTTATCTCATGCCTTTCACTTCAATCATAACATATAGTAACCCATAATTACCTCAAAAGTAAGGATCATATAAACCCAAATGGTTCTTTATAACTATGTCCACAAAAGAAAATATAACTATTACTTGAATAAAATTTGCCTATATTAAACATCAGGGTTACACATAATATAAAAAGTCTTCTAATGTAACCCCATCATCAAAAGAGACTTAATACTCTTAAGAATTTCACCATAACTCTTGAAGCCCTTATATGTTGACATCTTAATCATTCAACATTCTTCATGATCTATTATCCATTCCTTTCCAACTTATTCCGAAATACCTCTTTCCTACAAAAAAAATCATGAATCATATCCTAAGATTCCAAAATAGGAAAACAATAGTCATGAAATAGTACATACCTTTGATTGGTCATTGTCAGTTTCTTCATCCTCAATCGGAATGGCATTGGGTATTGGTAAACGAATATCGGTACGCTCTTGGTGACCCCATTCACGAAACTTCTTCATAGGACATGTGTTTTCATAATGACCATGCACACCACATTTAAAACATTCAATTGATCCCTCAGAAAGAACTTCTTTCCCTTTCCTCGAGTCAACTGGATGCTTCCTTTTTCCATGGCAGGTTCTTGCTTTATGACCTTCATTTCCACATCTATATCATATTTCTATCCCTTTGAAACATTTTCCTAGGTGTTTCTTTCCACATCTTTGACACATGGGTTTTTGAACACACTTACCTTTATGATTATTACATGTACTTCCGTAGGGATTTTTTTCTTGCATATATGATGCCTTAGAGAAATCTCCAAGGTTTAGGTGGTCAATCATAACTCCAAATAGTTGGTTGAGGATAAACACAAGAGTTCTCATTACAGCCCCCATATCATTCAGTTGCTCGCTCAGAAAACTGTCACAGTTTCCTTCACATCCACCGTTACCTTGGTGCCTGCTAGATCCATCCATTTACTAAAACCAAAAAGGGTCAGTGTGAGTATAAAAACAAAACCATCATGTACTAACGAGGAAGATAAACACTAAGATATTCTTACTCATTCACTTTATCTAAAACTAGGACTCTGTCTGAAATCCTAACCATTATGGTAATTTCACTTATGCTTAAAGAATACCCTAACCTCTAAAGTTATCTAAATCGACCATTGATACCAACTATAAGGCCCCAGCCTTAAACATTACTTAAAATTGAATTAAATGAATAATTCACATTGAGTATCTTTTCAGGTTTAGAGTTTTAGGGAATTAGGACAAAACTATTACATCTCAAAAGATTACAAAGTAGTCTCTTATACTAAATTTCCATAAAATAAAAACTCTTAAAAAGAAACAAGTCTAGTTTCATGTTTTAGGTAGCATGACTTTCCCTTGATCCCATCCTTGACCCTATTCCACGCTAAGTCCTGTGAAAAACATTTCAAAAACTTGGGATGAGCATAAAAACTCAATAAGGGATACACAAAAAAACTGTTAGTTTATCAAAACAAAAAGTAAACCATGTATACTTTATCAAGGTAATACTTTTCACCTTTATGAAGTAGTAAAAACTCTTCACTGAATAAAATATCATTACTTACCTTTTTGTAACCAAAGGATTACCATAAAACCCATATAAAGAACACATAACATATATAAAGGTAACTTGGGACATAAACATACTTAAGTGGAATAACCATATGGTCGACTCCCACACATATCACTTAATGGAATAGCCATACGGCCAATTTCCATACATACTAAATGGAATAGCCATACGGCCGACTTCCATACCCAATGCATTGGAGGTTATAACGTAACCACCCGTCCTGGTATTCACGGCACCACCCGTCATATGGTTTATCACGTAACCACCCATAAAATGTCCAAGTACCATCATTACAGATAAAATATTGAAAATATAAACCTTTCAATAACAACATTTCATTTTCAATCACAATAAGTAATTCCAAGATATTGAATTAATCAATCTACTTTCAAAAACCATTTAAAATAGATTTTTGAATCAAAGTGTCCCATACCACTTTGAAGCTTTTAATGAAATTATAATTTTAATAAATTAATGTCCATATAAATAAATACTGAAAACCATTTTGAAAACATGGACATTAAAGATAAAGATTTATAATAATGAATCTTTAAAACATTTAAAACAGTATTTTTGTTAAAGAGTTTTTAACAAAATGAGAGACTCTTGAATACAAAAAAAAATTGCGGAATAACATTTAATTAGAACTTTATAATATCATGAGAATAAAGGTATTCATGATATAATATATCAAAGGAAAATATACACCATATAAGAGTGAATTGGTGCATAACAACAATTAAGTCTCAATGGAAATGTAAATTGAGATGAAATCCATTATAAAGATGGTATCCTTAAATTAAGGATAAATCTATCAAATAATTATGTGTGAGAAATATAAATACACCCAATATAAGTGGATATTAAGTGTGAAACAATAATAGGTCATTCACACATATTCATAGGATGACATGTTCAAGAAGTACAAGTTGAACCCAATGAAATCGAAATTGGGTTAAGACGTTCATTTGTAAAAATTCGACAGCCTAACGGTGTCACTTCAAAATTCAGAAAATTAGTCGATGAGAGAGTGAATGGTATCTCATCACATGGACATAAGATTTACATCAATAAGGATATAGAAGAACATATCCCAACATAATAAGATGTAAATTAAAAGACATAACAAAAGAAGTATTTTAAAAAGAGGAGGGTGAAAGGTTCCCTTACCGACTTGGGTATCTTTCAAAACATACGACCCGTGAAAGAAGGACAATAAATCATTGATGTAAATACTCATAAATGAAGGAATATTACACAATGAGTAAAATAATGTTCAGTAAATACACCACTCAAAGGAAATTGTGGCAAATGTAGCATAAATCTCACGGGAATAAAAGTGAGATGAAAAATCACTTACGAAAACTCGGCAGCCTAACGACGCCACTTAAAACTTCCAAAAATGGATTGATGAGATCAAATAGGGTATCTCATCACATTACAAAAAAATTTACAGAAAGAGGAATATGAAATAACATCCCCCATCATAACAAATAGGAGCTTAAAAGAAGTGACATAAAGGAGAGTTCTTAAAAAGAAAGAGAGAGGTTAGATCTCTTACGAAAATTCGGCAGCCTAACGGCGCCACTCAAAACTTACAAAATGGATTGATGAGAGAGAATAGGGTCTCTCATCACATGAACATAAAAATTACAGTAAGATTAATATAAAATAACATCCCAATAACAAGAAAGATGAGCTTTAAAAGGAATGACATAAAAGAGTGTACTTAAAAAGAAAGAGTGGAGTAGGATCCCTTACCTCTGGTCCGACTTGACTCGATCGTTCTTTAATCTCCTGAATAATAAACTTGAGTTAATTTCTACTTCCTTAAGAACCTTTTTCAAGTTCATTATTCCTTTTATATCACTTATTACCATGTCATAAACATTATGTAATCATTTAAGTTAATAATATTTGTTTTGCCGATATTTGGTTCTTAAGTCGAAAGTGGACTTCTTACAATTTCATGTTGTTCGTGTGGCCAAATGTTTATTATATCTAGAATTATATTCATGATGTAGATATCATATATGTCATATATATCCAGTACATTCATTCATTTATAACATTACATAATCATTTAGAGGTAAGAAATGAAATGCACCGTTCATGGAGACGGTAAGCCGTACGTACGCATGAACGCTACTTTCATTTCTATTTCGTATTTTATAGAATGGAATAATAATGATATAAAGTTATATTATAATTACAGTATAATATCATATATAATATCATAGTTCCATCCTTTATACATCCCACATATGGTATTTAACAAATCAAATCACTTTGAGGGGGCGGTAGTCCGCACTTCCTTATATGAAGATATCGCGTTTACCCATAATGGAAACCATAAAGGTACGCCCAAAATGAAAAAAACAGAATCTTAAGGAAAACATAAACATATTATATATCATATATAAAAATAGTGACATCATAATGGCCACCTTTGAAGGTGTTAAATGAGTATTGAACAATCATCGTTTCTGGAGGCAGAATTTCGCCATCCACAGAAACCGTATGTTCTTTAACCATTTGATGTAGTTGTGTGAGAGTGTAGCTCGAATAAATCTTTATAAAAACATCCTAGTATATTGAAGATACTGTTTTTGTTACAAAATAATTAAATAAAAAGAGTTTAGGGGGTTGGAGAAGCAAAATAAAACAAATGAACATGAGAGAATGAATTACCTTTAAAAGTGTATCTCCTTTTGATTTGAGCCTAAAGGCTTCCTTTGAAAGGATTCTGCCCAAATGGAATCCTCTAGGATGAGGAGAGGGATGTGGAGAGAGTAAATGGGCAGGGTTTGGCCGAGCCAAAGGCTTTAGGAGTGTGTGAAATGAGGTAGAGGTGGGGGCCTTTTATAAGAGGAGAGGAGGGGCACTTTTGGAAAGTAAAGAAATATTACTTTATTTGAAAATGTTTTTCGGTTTTAAAAGGTCCCACATTGATATAATTCGTGGATAAGGTGACAAGGGTTCGAAATCCACCCATCCAATAAGTTTTTGACATGTGTAGTTCATAGAGTTTACATTATCTTTCCATTTTATTTAAATCGTCAAATAATGATGTCATCGCTGCATCATTATTATGTCATAAATAATTTAATTTATTTAATGTCTAAAAATTATAAAAAAATTACTATGATGTAGGAAATATTTTTATCTTTCCAATTAATATTTATAATAAAAAATCTGACTTGTATAACCCCATTAAAAAATTGTTTTAGTAAAACATATCATGTTTGTGCCATTTTTTTACATTAACATTAAATAAAAGGTATTTATGTCATTTTCCAACCAAAGTGGCTCCATGGGGTCCCCAAGTTGACCCATGGCTTGTCTTGGTCGGCCATGACACATCCAATAAGGGTAGGACATGTTTCAAGGTATTTTCATTTTATTATAATATCATTTTTGCCTTAAATTGCACTAATTACCTCTAATCGCGATTAAAAACTTAATAAGTTACTATTCACCAAAAAAATATTTTTATCACATTGAACCACATTTTACTTCTTAATGACAACCATGTATGTCGGATTTTTGAAATTCAAAACACAGAAGTGGTAAAATTTCATTTAAATGAAAAATCAGTTTAATATAAGTACCACTTAGTGGTTTCACTATTCATCAAAAATTGAAGTTTTTCAGAAAAATACCAAAAATTCACCCTAAGCTATATTTGATATTCTGAATTAAAAAATGAAGTAAATTTTACAAAATTCACAACATATAAGTTGCATTAATTAATTTAATAATTAATTCCCGCTGTTAGAGCAAAAAGCGTGTTTTTATGAAACAATAAGTATCAAAAGATTGACACTAGTTTAAGTCCGATTTCAAAGTGAAATTAATTCCAACGACCACTATTGGATTTAATGGTAAAAATATTTTCTAATTTCACTTTAAAACCAATTTAAAAGATAATCTAATCATATAAATAAATTAGATTAAAAAGAGGTTTTGAATTAAAAACAACATTTTACACTATTCATTAAAAAAATGAACTTTATCGGAAAAATACCAAAAATTTACACAAAGTAAAATTTGATGTCCCGATTCTAAAGAAGAGTTTTATTTGGTCCAAAAGAATGTATAAGAGTGATCAAAACTATTTTTAATGACAGTTCGCCATCAAAAGACGATAAGTGAACCTTTAGTGAAAATTAGGGTATAAAAGCCTAAAATTGAATTCTTTCCGTATTTTAAGCCTTTGGATAAATGTAAAAACATTTAAAAACATATATAATCATATTTTAGTTATTTCTATAAATTCCTACCAATAAAACGTCTACATGTTAACTACCATTTAAAATAATATTATTTTATTATTAGAGTGCAACGTAAGATTCCCAAGAAACTCATTGTTGCGTATTGGGTACGCCATCGAGCATAGCATCCCCTTTAAAGTAATATTAATATTTGATTCACAAATATGGATAAATATAAAGATGTCATATTCTTTATTTACCTGGGGTGTTACATATAACATGTTGTATGAATGAGTTAATAAACCAAAAACTATCCTAGTATCCAAATAAAATTATTGGTCATCTTCTACAATGATCTCATCCTATTACAAAAGCTAGACATCCATAATTGGATTATTCCACTTAACCACACCTATAATTATATAATCATCATGGTTCACATTTCTAAACTCGATACTATGTGAGATAAACTAAATAGGCTACCACCATTAATGACTTTAAAAATATATTTATATTTCTAACCTGTAACATTGTACGACTATATCATATAAAATTTAAAATATATACAACCAATGTCAACATCATGTTCCTTAAGAGACACCTAACCAATCATATCTACTAAAACCTATGTTGGATATCTCCCAACATGATTTCATTTAATAATTTTGTTAGGGGAAAGGAAATTTAATATTTTTGACTATGGAGCGGTAGTAAAGATAATAATAAAAAGGATATAAGGAGAACTCAAAAAACCATTTACCATAGAAGGATATGATAACTCATGTCACATATCCAATAAACCTAGAAACACGTGTATAATAGTAATATAAGTGTTACACCTATGTAATTCAACTATAAATATGTCTAATAATGTCCATAGATCATGTACATGGTATATCTCAGTCTAATAATGATAGGATCCCAATGAAAATTGCCTATTGTGTAACATGTCTTGAGACACCATAATGAATCCAGGGAGTAAATCCAAGGAATTCTAATTTTATAGTGAAGTATATGGGATATTGTGATTCCATGATTGGAATCCACTAATAAATAATGACCATGTTCAATGGTGGGAATCTCATTTGGAAATAACCTCAATGATTAGAAATGGTGTCCTCTGAGTGTTCAAGTAATTCCTATCTGAATACATGGTTGGATAAATTTTAACCATTCCTATATAGGTGAAAAGTTATATACTCAGTTTTCACCATATATATATATATATATTCACAAGTCATCATATGCCATGAAATAACATTTCCCATTTTAATTTAGATCGGTTCATTCCAACACCATTTCATTAGAATGTTAAAGTGTAAAATAGTTACATGCAATCATATCATTTCAATTATAAGTAAGAGTGATCAAGTTAGTTCGGATCAACATTTAAAAATTGAAGATAATTTTTTTAAAATTAATCAATAACATGTCAAATTTCAAGTTATGAAAAACTAAATTTTGTTTCTAATTGTCACAATATAGGTCATCATAAATCGTAACATGAAAACATACAATGTTGGTGGTTGTCATTATGGTGTCAAACTCCAATGAGGTTAATTAGTATTTTTAGGGATTTATATTAATATTTATAAAATAAAATTTAATGAATAAAAATTCAAAAGAAAAAATGGTTAAAATATTTTGTGAAAAAATGGAAACAATTCCTAAATATAGAGACATTGAAAGAAAATTCATAGGATGAATACCTAATGCATGTGGTAGAGAAATCATCTAGTATTAACTAATGATTCATACTAGAATGATTGAAAATAGATAAATAAAAAATACATATAAAATAGTAAATATTATATTTAAAAAAATTCAAAGAAGATAGAGTCATATAAATAGAAAATAAGGTTATAGATTAGTCCTCTTAATGGGACGAATACAACATGGAAAATGTTGTTAGATTCTCAACATGAATGGAATATAAACACTAATTCTCAACATTTGGTTCAAGTAGATATCCTATTAGTTTGTGATGTTGTGCAATATATGTGAGGGGAAATCCTAAATTCTACGATTAAAAAGGGGTCACATGGATTTTCTAGTCATTTTTCCAAGATTTTCTTTATTCGTGTGTTAGGAAATATCCAGAGGAACCCATCACATTGGCTAGGTGAAAGGATATACTAACCATATGTTTCCCATGAAAATCACCTCTACAACAATACCTAAAACACTTTCACAATTCTTCATACTGGGAAATACGGTTAAAAAAATATTGTGGCCCCATTAAATACATTGGAGAACCCCAAATGTTTTGAACATACCATATGGTCCATGTTTCATGGTTTTAATAACCATTTTTTCCATCAGAATCCTCCATAACATGGGAATCTTAGATTTAATGAATCCTAAAACACCCTTATAACCTCTATGACCTCATTGTGAATTACTATAATGATAAAACTAATGATGTAAAGACAAACTAAAATGTTTTGTACCTAATTAAATACATGTGATATTTCAATGATATCATTCATTGAAATCAATATCCTATTTGGATACTCATAGTCATCATGATGAGTTTTTATTCAATATTAACATGATTCTGTTTGGTTCTATGCATTGAATTACTCCAAAATCGTAGTGTGTAAAAAAAATCATAGTGAGAAAAACATATGATCATTTATAGTATGATTTAATAATGACAATTATTTTTAAATATAACACCCTAAAGGTCTAATATTGTCCATTTATTTTCATCATCTATTCAAATCCTTCAATGTTTTTTGAAAATAACATTTACATTACACAAATAATAACCAATGGGAGTGTCAAACTTGGTGTATAGAATGGCCTATTTTTCTATACCAGTTAACGATTTATTCAATCCTGATGTTCCTTTTTTGAAGTTATTACCCATGGTTACATGATTTGTTTAAACATTTTTAGATTTAGCATCCAAATAAGGATTTATATCCATGAAAACAAACATTAAATATACCTTACAAAAAAATTATTATGTTATTTTATACATATAATCAATGTTTGTAATATGGTTTTTTACCTAGTCTATTATTTCCATAAGTAGGTTCTCAATGTTTCTGAAAAATATATTCTGAAAAAAACTATATCAACTATTACTCTAGTAAAGTGGAGAAGGTATCTTAATTATTACATTGGCATAATATTAATATAATCATTGAAAGGGGTGAGCTCGGATGCTCAGTAAGGATAACAATATAGCGAAAACATTCATAAATAAGCATAAACGTTTAAGGCAATGTATAAGATTAAAACAAAAGCCTTTTAATCTTAAACATCATCATAATAAAGAAAAATATAAAATCAAATAATTTCATTTACATATTCACATGGATATTCCACTAGTAGAATAATCGCATGAAAAATCAATAGCCAATTTCATAATGATGGGATGCATAATGCCTGACTTCATAAGAACATATTCAAAGCCTTGTGCTAGGACTACCAATAAGATTTATGTAAAGGCCTTGTTCCAAGACCCTTGTCTGTCTCATGAGACCTATTGTTGCATCGAGGAGCTATAGCGGGCTCCACTTGTCACATACTAAGTCCAATGCATTCTTCATATGAAAAAGTTCGATCTTAACATTAACATTCTTATTAAAACAAACATAAGAAATGTCAATAATTTATCCATAAACCATGAATGGTGTAAAAATAACACATCCAAAGTCAAACATACCACAAAAACTTTAATACAATATGGAATATTGGTATCATAATAAATCATCTTCAAACAAGTTTAAAATCCTCCAACGGATGTTGACATAGATGAAATGAAAACAATTTGAAATAAATACCTCTTAATATTTTGAAATAATTTAAAAGTCACATAATTATAAAAGAAAAAATATAATTTGAAAATATTATTATAAGCTTTAATGGGAAGCTTCGAATATGATATAACAGTGGAAAATAGCTGGAATTGCAGTATATGTTAAAAAAGCATTCTTACCTTAATTTTGTCGAAAAGGTTATAAAGTACACTGTTTGTTATTGACGGAAAGATTCCATTCCAAACATATATGGAAAAATAAGGGTATAAATTACTCTAAACCATAGTATAGTAAATAGTAAAAATGTTTTGAATTACATTTTTAAGAAAACACAAATGTGGATGGTTAAGAGGTCCCTATAGATACTTACGTATTAACAACCTCGGATAAGTAAAGAGATTTTAGAATGAACCCATACCTTGTACTTTTCCTTTGTCTGGGCTATGTTATCCAGATGTATAATAGTTAATTAATATTTATTATGTTATTCAAGAACCATATACGTAAATAATATATCCTATACGATATTCTAATATTTCTTTTTTAATAATATTTTATTATTATCATCATTTTGGGTGTTAACAGATTCATTTTCCATTATATGTTTTGTTACATAAGCCTTGTTTTTTATGTATAGGATATATTGGATTCATATTCAGAATTATATTACATTTTTAAATTATATTTTTAATCATCAAATTCAAATTATATTTGAATGGTTATGATGGGGAATTTAATCTCATCACCTTCGTGGAGACGGTAATCCGTACATACGCACGAGCGACAATATCATTCTTGGGATTTTAAAATTGTATATAAATTTATGGTATATCATATATAACAAATCATTAAAATGTTATATTTATTACTTAAATCGATTAGACATCATTATTATACCCATAAAGAAATATTGTATTGAATACCAGCCACACCACGACGTGGAGACGGTAAGTCGTACGTATGCACATATATTGAATTTTTCATTCATATGATTGATAGAATAATGTATATGGTTGTTCCATTTTTATAATAAAATAAAATTATATAGAATATACTAGAGTTATTATTTTATAATTGAAACCATAAAGAAAGATGAAGGGGAAGAAGAAAAGACCATGAAAGAGGGTGGTGAAATTATTACCACTTTTTGTGTTGTTTCCTTTTGAGTAGATCTAATGGGCTCCATAGGTTGGCTTTCTGATCAATGTAATGACTCTAGGATGATTTGAGGGTTGTTGGGATGATAATTTGGTATGGGTTGGCCTAGCCAAATTTCTTTGGAGGTGTGATTTTGAGAGAAGGGGAAGTACACTTTTATAAGAAAGGTGACAATAACTTTAGGGAAAGCTCGAAATATTTCTTTATAATAAAATCATTTTATTTATCTAATGGTTCCAAAATAATTTATTTCGAGGAAAAGGTGGGTCTAGGTAGAAAAACTCTTAACCAATAGGTTTTATATAGGTTTAGGTCACCATATCAACCTCGTATTTTATATTTAACTCTTAGCTAAATTGTTTGGCATTACCCATGTCTCTTTGTATTTTTATAATATATGGTTAATAATCTTACTATTTACTTCCCAACGAACCCCAAGTGGTTTATTATTTATATACATAACATTATATAATACTTTTAGTATATCCTTATATTTTTAGTAATATTATATCAATTAATAATAAAGTATTTTTTAAAAAACTCATTTATGTCAATTTTGAAACTATTTAGTATCTTATTTTTTTGAAAGCCATAAAACTTTATCACTTAGAATAAAATTTATTTAATAAACCATAACATGTCATAATAACATATAAAATTATTGTAATTTATCAAAAGTATAATATTACATTTAATTGGATATTTATAATATCATTTCCTTTAATCATTCATTAACAAGGCAATTAGTCAATCATCATTGTGTCATAAATAAATTTAATTATTTACTGTAGAAAAATTATAAATAAAATACCATTATGTAGGAAATATTTTTATATTTTTATTGAATATTTATAGTTTAATTTATCTTATATATAACTCTATATTAAAAATGGTTTAGTTATTAAGTTTTGAATTTAACACTTTTAACTCTTCTTTAAATAAAATAATAATAAATGTTATAATCTAATCCAAGTGGACCAAAGGGGGTTATATTTTTTTCTTAAATTTTTTTGGCCGAATTGCACTAATAAAATAGAATTAAGAGACATGTTAGGGTTATAATAATATCATTTTTACATTTAGTTACCCTATTTACTTTTAACCGTGGTAAATAAAAGTATAAAAGTAACTATTCATCAAAAATTATTTTCATCTTATTGAACGACATATTACTCACTATTGTCAATAGTGTCTCTTATAAATTTTAAATTCAACTCACAGAAGTGGAAAAATTATGTTTTATGCTAATTTTTAAAATCTCATAGAAGGATGGTAAAAGACAGTAAAAAGTTCAATAATATATAATATATCTATACTTATTATCCAATGACTCCAATGAATTACATTGAACATATGTAGGAATTTTATATCTATTTTGACCAAAAATAAATTAAAATAAAATAACTAATTATTTAAATAAAAAAGTCATTTTAATGCAATAACGCAATGTTTTTCACTATTCATAAAAAATTGAAAGTTTTCAGAAAAATACACAAAATTCACCCATAGCTAATTTTGATATTCCGAATCAAAAAATGAATTCCATTTTGATAATTAAAATTTATAAAATTACAAAAATTGGGTATTACTATTCATAACGGCTAATTTGATTGGTCGTGGTGTGTTAAATCTACACGTTACGTACAATTCAAGCTACTGCATTTTTCAAAGGGAAACGTACCGTGTAATCTAAGTGTGTTACATTCTCCCCTCTGTAAAATAATTTCTTCATCGAAATTTCTATAATATAAGTGCATAAAAAAATTTGGGTGGTTCTTCATCATAAGTTTGTAAGGATCCAACATTACCTCTTCCATCTTATTGTTTCTCCATAGAATGTTCACCAGACGAGTCATCTGGTTTCTCAACACTTGTTCACTGGTATCAAGAATTCTGATAGGCTCTTTGTAATAAGACATATCGGGTTCGATTTATATTTCATTATAGCTGAGTACATGCATTGTGTCAGAAATGTATTTTGTCAACAGTGATACATGGAACATATCATGAAATTTTGAGATACTTGGAGGCACTTCCAAATGATAAGCTATATCCGTAATTTTTTCTAGAATTTTGAATGGCCCGATGAACCTAGGACTCAATTTTCCCTTCATAACGAATCATATAACACACTTCCATGGACATACCTTCAATAAAACATGGTCACCTAATTGAAATTCCAAATCATTCCTCTGGTTATCTGCATAACTCTTTTTCCTAATTTAAGATGCTTTGATGTGGTTTTCAATAAACTTTACATTTTCCATTGTTTCCAACACATGTTCTAGGCCAAATGAGTTTTCTTTTAGCAACATCATCCCAATATGTTGGTGTGTGGCATCTCTTTCCATGTAGCGCTTCATATGGTTATATTTGAATACTTGAATTGAAGATATTTTTATAGTAAAATTCCACCAGAGGTAAATATTGATCCCATATACCATGAAATTCATGTGACCAAGATCTCAACATGCCTTATATGGTTTGAATTTTTTGCTCTGATTGTCCATCGGTTTGAGGGTGGTATGCAGTGCTCAAATGTAGTTCAGTATCCTTGGATTTCTGAGACCTTTCCAGAATCTTGATATAAAATGGGTATCACGATCAGTACCAATCGATAAGGGTACTCTATGATGTCATAAAACTTAATTAATATATAGTTTTACCAGACGTTCAAGTGGTAAATCTTCTCTTATAGCAAGAAAATGGTCTGACATGGTAATACGATCTATAATGACCCATATTGCATCACTCATTCTAGGTGTATTTGGTAGCCCCATGACGATGTCCATCCTAATATTATCTCATTTCCACTCATTTATGGGAAGAGGTTTCATGACTCCTCCATGCTGTTGCTTTCTAACATTCACTTGTTGACAAATCATACATCTTGACAAAAAATCAGCATCCTCCCTCTTCATGTTGTCCCACCAAAAATGTTCTTTCAATTTTCTATACATCTTGGTTCTCCCCGTCTGTATAGAGAAATTGGACCCATGGGAATCATCCCACAATTCCCTTTTTAGATGAAGTATGTTAGGAACACAATGTATCTTCCAAAATTTCAAAATTCAATATTCAAATATGAAGTCACTAAATCTTTAATCATTCATGGAATTAATATTCTTTTGATAATCCTTTTCATAATTATGACAACTCTTTATTCTTTCGAGTAAATATGGTTTGGAAACCATTTGGAAAAGTATTGATGTTTCACCTTCTATGGTTTTTCCCATATCCATCATTACTATATCAATGATCATAGGATCCCTTTCAACTCTCATCTTGTTCAAACCTCCATGATCCATTCTGCTCAAAGAATCTTCTACATTATTTTCCATCCTCGGGAGGTAGTGTATAGTGAAATCATAATCTTTGACTAGTTTATAACATTATCTTGGATTATATTGAGTTATTTCGGTGAGAAAATATACTTCATACTCTTCTGATCAGTATATATCTCCCATTTTTCACCATAGAGATAGTGTCTTCATATCATCAATGCAAAGATTACTGCATCTAACTCAAGATCCTGAGTGGGATAGTTTCATCCATGAATTTTTGGCTTTCATGATGCATATTCAATAACTCTATCATTCTCTATAAGGATATAACCAAGTCTTTTTTTCTCGAAAAATCACTATAAATAACAAACACATCCTTCCCCAATGGTAGAGTCAAAATAGGAACATTGACTACTCTTCTCTTCAGTTTTTTCAAAGAATTCTTCACACTCTTTTTTCCAAAAAAAAATTCCCATTTACGTGTGATCTTGGTTAATGGGTTAGCTTACTTGGAATAATTATGGAAAAATCATCGATAATAACCTACTAAACCAATAAAACATCGTACCTCATTTATACTCATCATTGCATGCCATTATTGTATTGATCTTGTCTTATAAGGATTAACATAGATTACATCCTTCTATACAATATGTCTATGAAAAGAAATATCCTGAATCTAGAATTCACACTTGCTAAACATCCCATATAATTCATTTATTCTAAGTGTCTTTTGAATAATGTGCAAGTTATTTTCATGTTCATCGTATCATTTTGAGTATACCAATATATCATTAATAAATACTTCTAAAAATTCATCATGATATTCCTTGAAAACTAAGTTCGTTAGATCCATGGAAATAGAGGGTGGATTAGTCATCCCAAAAAGCATTACTATAAACCCGTAATGCCCATACCTGGAATGAAATGTCATCTTCGTAATTTATTCCTTCTTCACAAAAAATTGATGGTATCCAAATTTGAGGTCAATATTTGAAAAATATTGAGCTCCATGAAGTTGATCAAATAAACCATCAATGCCAGGTAGGGGATACTTTTTCTTTATTGTTATTGTACTGATCATCCTCTCGTCAATGCACAATCTCATAGATCTGTCATTCTTCTTAACAAAAAGGACAGGGGATCCCCTTGGAGAAACACAAGGGAGAAAAAATCCCTTATTCTCAAACCCTCTAGTTTTTTCCTTAGTTCCACTAATTCCACAGTGGACATTTTATAAGGGGTCTTCGATATGGGCCTTAAACCAGGAATTGAATCAAAGGAAAAATCAATCTCTCATTCTTGAGGATGTCCAGGAAAATCCCCTGGAAGAACATAAACATATTTTTTCCAATAGGTATGTCCTCTATTCGAACAATCTTTTCCCCACCCATTGTTATTTCATTCTATTCCTCCACAATAATTGAATTTAGTAGAGATACTATGGTGGATCAAGATAGGAATCAGATGGTAACGTTTCTGCTCTAAAGATAATGTATTGATTATCATCATTTAAAAAGGTTACCTCCTTCCTATTACAATAATGTTTCGCATCAGGGTCTGAAATCCAATCCATATTGAGGATTATACCAAATTCAATCATTGGAATTATGATGTGATCGGTAGAAAATGTACATTTATATTCTCTAATGGAAAATGATTCACAAAACATTATTCCAATGATACTTCCATTAAGGGTTATGACTGACAACACCTTTGTTAAGTCAAATTGAAAATATCTAATTTTCATAGAAAACTGGGAAGATATAAAACAATGTGATGATCCAGAATAAAATAATGTGTTGGCTATACTTGTGGAAACCAATAAATTACCTTCCACAACATCTTTAGAAGCTTCCACCTCTGCATTAGTGATCACATAAGCTTGTACTTGGTCCCTTGGCCTTTTCTAATGTATGTTTCCCTGATGATTAGGACATTCATTTGCATAATGCCCCATTTTATCTACAATTTTAACATTCAACATTCAAATCCTCTTTCCTTCCCTTGAAATCACAAGCATGGTATAAATTTTCACCACACTTGTAATAGACTCTCATTCCCATTAAGAATGTACCAGGGTGTTTATTCACACATTTACCACAGGATTTATATTAAACAATTCTCTTCTTCCCCTTATTTATATTTCTAGTGTGTTCAAAAGATATCTTCTTCACTTTCATTGCTTTGAAGTCGTATTACATAGATAATTCATTTTCTGTCTTGATAGCTCATGAGACAATATATTCATACGATGAGAAGGATTGTGAGAAAAATGCTCGATGGAGAAATAGTTTTAACCCATAAAAAATTGATCAATCATACCCCATGGGTTACATATATAATCTCCTGCATGCCTTGCTAACCCAGTAATGTTATCCTCATACATTGTGACTTTATCATCCTCCTTTTGCGTCAGACACAGAATTAACTTTCCATATCTGCTCGATGGACACGAATAATGTATTTTTCTATGAAAATATCATTAAACACCCTACATTACACATCCAATACTTCTTTATATTCTTTTTTGTTTTGGATTAATGACCACCATTTATCTGCATCACCCGTGAGGCGATAAACTACCATGATAACTTTTACCCTTCATCTACTCCCCAATGCATGAAATATTTTTTTCTAAGGAACATATCCATTGCTCACATTCTAATAGATTTTTACTCCCATTGAATATTGGTGGTTGTTTCCTCATGAAGCGGTATAACATTTATCTTCCACATTGTGGATCAGGGTGCTCCATATGGGAAATTTTATTATTCATAACATGAGTATGTTGTCCAATTATGGTGAAAAGATGATCAGAAACAATTGGATCACCAGCTCCACTATGATTATCTTGAGTAGGATGGAAATCCATACATGGATTACATGGGTTGATATCATTTCCATTCCTTCGACTAGGCTCCATTTCTAAATAATGACATACACTACATTAGGTTATGAATCATAATACATAATTCCAAACTTGTAAAATAGTTAACATAAATTGATCAATTTATTGATATAATCCACGATAATAAAAATGTTTTCTTTGAGGAAGTATATACTCATAAAACCTTTATAATGGTTTGTAAATAAGATGAGAATTATCCTAAATATATCCCCCAGGAGTATCGTAACCAAGAGTTCAGAAAGGCCAGTTGTCATGCACCAGTTCATGTTCGATTCTATCTCAGAGTGGTGTTTTGGGGTTTTACCCCTAGGTACATCTATGCCAGAACCGCCTCTACCTACTCGTATCCAGACAATGGTGTATTTCTTGGACGATTCACAAAATCTCTACAGTGCAAAAATTTTAGTATTTTCTTCTATACTAATTGTCAATGACTTTCCTTGGGTATTGTTCTCTAATCAGTGTTTTTTTAAATCTAGATTCCATGGTTTGTACTAAAAATCATCTGATAAAAACTATAAAGCCCCGACCCCAGTTATCTAGAGTTAGTGCATTATTACATAACATTGATATAAGGAATCATGTCTCAAATGACTGATCAATTTAGTAGCTTTTGAAGTACTATATACATTCATTCGTTTTACATTACATCAAGAAATAAAAACATCAACATCATTTTGTAATCTTTTAACACACTTATTTCCTTATCCCATCCCTATAGTTTTACCATAAAACACTTCTTCACAACCTGGGAAGAATAAAACATAGAAAGTGGTGACCTCAGATGATCAGTAAAGATAACAATTTTACGAAAACTTTTATAAATGAGGATTAAAATTTAAGGCAATGTATATGACTAAAAAAATTCTTCTTTACATAATCATCCGTAGAATATGTAAAATATAAAATCTAGTAATTCCATTTACTTATTGATATGGATATTCTACTAGTCAAATAATCACATGCAATATCAATAGCCACTTTCATAATGATGGAATTCATAATGCCAAACTTCAAAACCACATAGTCAAGGCCTTGTGCCAAGAATACAAATAATATTTTTGTGAAGTCCACGTTCCAAGACACTATTTAGTCTCATGAGTCCTACCGATGCATCGAGGAGCTATAGTGGGCTCCACCCCTCACTTACTTAGTCCAATGCATTCCTCATATGAAAAGGATAAAACATAATATAAACATTCATATTAAAACTAGCATATGAAATGTCAATACTTTATTCATAATCCATGAATGGTGTAAAAATAACACATCCATAGTAAAACATATCACAAAACCTTCAATACAATATGGACGATTTGTATCATAATAAATAAACTTCCTACAAGTTTAAAATCTATCAAAGGATATTGACATAGATGAAATAAAAACAATTTGAAATAAATAACTCTTTCTATTTAAAAGTCATATAATTACAAAAGAAAACATTTATTTGGAAAATATTCTTATATGCTTTTATTTAAGCTTCAATGATGATATAATGGTGGAAAATATCCCCAACCTCCGTATAAGTTAAAAACATTCTTACCTTAATTTTGTCTAAAAGATCATAATGTACCTTGATTGGAAAACAATAGAAAGATTCATTTCAAGATATAAATTTTCAAATAAGTATATAAATGAATTTAACCTATAGTATAGTAAATAGTAAAAAAAATTGAATTACATTTTTAAGAAAACACATATGTGGATGAAAAATAGGTCCCAGTAGATAGTTACGTATCAACAACCTCAGATAAGTAAATAGATTGTAGAATTAACCCATACATTGTATTTTTCCTTGGTCGAGGGTATGTTAACATACTGTATAATAGTTAAACAATTGTTATGAAATTATACTATAACCATATACATAAATATGATATCATATATGATTTTCTAATATTACTTTGTTAATAATATTTTAGGGTTATTTTCGTTTCAAGTGTTAACTAATTTGTTTTCCTTTATATGGTTTATTAAATAAGCCATGTTTTTTATGGATTTAATGAATTTTATTCATATCCATAATGACATTATGTTCATAAAAAATATTTTTTATCATAAAATTAATATTATTCTTGAATTTTTATAATAGGGAAATGAATCTCATCGCGTTAGTGGAGACAGTAATCTGTACGTACCATGAGCAACAATATCATTCTTTTAATATTAATATCATATGTAAATAGATGGTATATAAAATATAAAGAATAATTAACATGTTATATTTATTATTTACTTCAATTATACATCATTATTATACACATCAAAAAAAATAATGTATTGAATAATAACTACACCACGATGTGGAGATGGTAAGCTGTACGTACCCAGGTATGGTGACTTTTTCATTTATTTGATTGATAGAATAATGAAAATGGTTGTACTATTTTTATAATAACATAATAGTATATATAATATACTGGATTTATTATTTTATAATGGAAACAACAAGGAATGAGGAATTTAAATAAGTAATGATGTTTGAAGAGGGTGGTGAAATTGTTACCGCTTCTTCAGGTGTTTCCTTTTTAGTTGATCAAAAGGTCTCTGGAGGTTCTCCTTCTGATAATTTTGTGGACTCTTGGAAGATGTGAGGGATGTTGGTAGTATATTTTGGGATGGGTGGGCTGTAACACCCCAAGCTTCCATGATACGCTTCTCCTTCAATAATACAATAGCTTGCATTGTACGCAACTTCGAGTTCTAACACACCGCGACTAATCAAAGTAGCCGTTATGAATAGTAATACCCACTTTTTAAAATTATAGAAATTTTATATTTCAAAATGGACTTCATTTTTGTATTCATAATATCAAAATTATCCTATGTTGAATTTTTTGTAATTTTCTGAGAACATCCAATTTTTGATGAATAGTGAAAAATACTTAAAAACAACTTTTTTAATCAAAATAAATTATAGTGATAAATTATACTATTTAGTAGTTTTAAAGTATAATTAGAATATATTTTTACCATTTTATCCAATGGTGGTCATTATAATTAATTTCACTTTGAAATTGGACATAAACAATTGTCAATCTTTTGATATATATTGTTTCTTAAAAACACGCTATTTGTTATGACAGTGGGAATTAATTATAAAATTAATTAATGCAACTTATATGTTTAGAATTTTTTAAAATATACATCATTTTTGAATTCGGAATATCAATTATAGCTTAGGGTGAAATTTTGGCATTGTTCTGAAAAACTTCAATTTTTGATGAATAGTGAAACCACTAAGTGGTAGTTAAAAAACTGATTTTTCGTTTAAATGAAACATTACCACTTCTGTTATTTGATTTTAAAAAATACAACATACATTGTAGTAATTAGGAAGTAAAATTTGGTTCAATGGGATTAAAATAATTTTTTGGTGAATAGTATCTTTTAAGTTTAATTAATCGCGATTAAATGTAATTAGTGAAATTTAAGTTAAAAATGATATTATAAAAATATGAAAATACCCTTAAACTTATCCTACCCTTATTTTATGAGTCATGGAAGACCATGAAAATCCATGGGTCAACTTGGGGACCCCATGTAGCCACTTGGGTAAGAAAATGACAATAATAACTTTTTATTTAAAGTAAAAATAAAATTGTCACAAACATGTGTTGTTTTACAAAAACAATTCTTACATGGGGTTATATAAGTTAAAATTTTGACTATAAATATTCATTGGAAATATAAAAATATTTCCTACATCATGGTAATTTTTTTATAATTTTTATACATTAAATAAATTAAATTTTTTATTACAAAATGATGATGCAGCGATTACCTCATTAATTAACGATTTAAATAAAATGACAAGATAATGTAAAATATAAGACGTAAACTTGTAAAAAACCTATTGGATGAGTATATTTCGAACCCTTATCACCTTATCCTATAAAAAAATAATTTTGGGACCTTTGGAATATGAAAATAACTTCATAATAATGTATCATTTCACGAGTTTCCAAGAGTGCCCCTCCTCTCCTCTTATAAAAAGCCCCCACTTCTACCACATTATTCACACCATAAAAGCCATTTTTCTCGGCCCACATATGCCCAAATACTCTCCCAACTTACCCTTATTACTCCTAGAATCCTCACTTTGGGCAAAAGTCTTCCCAAGGAAGCCTTTGGCTCAAATCAAAAAGAGTTACCCGATTTTAAGGTAATGTCTTCTTATATTTTATTTTGTTTTATTTTTCTTCTACAACCCCATAAACTCTTTTTATTCCTTTATTTTGTAACAACACCATTATCTTAAATATACTAGGATTTTTTTATAATAAGGACTTTATTTACACTTACACACACCTTCGTCTAATGGTTAAAGAACATACTGTTTCTGTGGGTGACGAATTACTGCCTCACGAAACGATGATTGTTCAATCTTCTTTTAACACCTCTCATGGTGGCCATTATGATGACACTATTTTTATATATGATATATATTATGTTTTTGTTTTCCTTATGATTCTTTATTTGTCATTTATGGCATACCTTTATGATTTCCATTATGGGAAAGCGTGATAATTTCATTTTAGGAAGTGCGGACTACCACCCCCTCAAAGTGATTTGAATAGTTAATGCCATATGTGGGATGTATAAAGGATGGAGTAAATGATATTATATATTATATTATACTTTAATTATAATATAACTTTATATCATTATGATTTCATTCTATTAAATACGAAATATAAATGAAAGTAGTGTTCATGCGTACGTACAGATTACCGTCTCCATGAACGGTGCGTTTCATTTCATACCTCTAAATGTTACATAATATTATTAATGAATGTATATACTGGATATATATGATATATATGATATCTACATCAAGAATATAATTCTGGATATAATGGATATTTCACCACATGATCAACTTGTAATTATAAGAAGTTTATTTTTGACTCAAGTACCAAAGATCGACAAAATGACTGTTATTAACTTAAATAATTACATAATGTTAATAACATGGTAATAAGATATATAAAAGGAATAATGAACATGAAAAATGTTCTTAATCAAATAGAAATTAACTCTAGTTTATTATTCAGGAGATTAAAGAACGATCGAGTCAAGTCGAACATGAGGTAAGGGAACTTCTTAACCCAATTTCTGTTCTTTGGGTTAATCTCCTACTTTCAAATTATTCCATGATATTATTATGTACTATCTTGTATTATTACTTTCATTATGTGTACTTATAGTGAATACACATAATAGATCTATTTTATTTAAAAATAATCTTTGTAAGGTACTTCATCTCAATCTCCATTCATTGAGGCATATTTTGTTTTATACACAAATTTCTTTAATACGGTGTATAAATCCCTTTGACTTTTACATTTATTCAAAAGGAATATTTTTATACAAAGCATTTTTATAAATGACAAAAAGGAATGTTTTTTTGTCGTACAAATGCGGATACAATGACTTCTCCGCCGCTGTTACCGTTATTTGAGTTTCGGCTTTCTTTACAAGCCATAACTTTTTTTAAATGAAAAATGAATACAATGTTTTAATTTTATTTTATTTAGGTATTGAAAATGGTTTTGAATGTGTTTTTTTATATCAATGTGTTGTACTGATATCTTGTGATTGAAATGTGGAAATGTTATGTTTCCTTTATGCATGTTTTATGTGATACGATTATGTTATGATTTATGATATGTTTAAACCTGTTCATATAAGGAATGAATTGGACCTAATAAGTGACGGGTGGAGCCTGCTATAGCTCCTCGATGCATCAACAGGTCTCATGAGACAAACTAGTGTCTTGGCACGAGGCCTTGACAAAATCTTATTTTTATTCTTGGCATGAGGCCTTGGCTACATGGTTATGATAGTCTGGCATTATGCATTCCCTCATTATGAAAGTGGTTATTGATATTGCATGTGATTATTCAACTAGTAGAATATCCATGTGAATAAGTAAATGGAATTATCTCATTTTACTTTTTCCATATTATGTTGAAGATCATGTTTAAAAGGATTTTGTTTTAGTTATACATTGCCTTAAATGTTTATGTTTATTTATGAAAGCTTCTGCTATATTGTTATCCTTACTGAGCATCTGAGCTCACCCCTTTCAATGTTTTATTTTTCCCAGGATGTGATGAAATATTTTATGACTGACCTATAGGGATAGTCTGAAGGGGATAGAAGTGTCGACTATAGAAACTATGTTATTGTGATTTTTCACTTTATGATGTAATGTAACATTTATGAATCTATCTGGTGTTTCCAATGCTACTAAACTAATCAGACATTCGAGACTTGATCTTTTATGATCATGAAAATGTTACGCAATAATGCACTGATTCTGGGTAACTGGGGTTGGGGCATTACAGTTGGTATCAGAGACAGTTTAGTACTAACCTTGGAAACTAGATTTAGATAAAATATGATTAAGAGCACATAGCCATAAGATAGACTTTGAGGATTAGTATAGAAGAACTTCCTAGAATTTTGGTATTATAGAGATTTTGTGAGTTTTACGAGAAATACATCAATGTTTGGATACGAGCAGGTAGAGGCGGCTCTAGCAAAGATGTACCTAGGGTTAAAACCTGAAAACATAGCTTTGAGCTAGACTCGAACGAGAACTGGTGCACGACAATGGACCTTGCTGAACTCTTGGTTACGACACTCCCGGGGGATATGCTTAGGATAATTCTCATTTTATTTACAAACCATTATGAAGGGTTTATGAGTATATACTTTCTCAAAGAAAACATTTCTTTTTTATGATTATGGATTATATCCATAAATAGTTCAATTTATGTTAAGTGTTTTACAAGTATAGAATTATGTATTTTGATTCATAAACTAATCTAGTTTATGCCATTGTTTAGAAATGGTGCCTAGTGGGAGGAATGGAAACCATATAAATGCACGCACTCCATGTAGGGATTACCCTCCTGCTCAAGATAATTATCGTGGAGCTGGATATAAAACAGGTGCTGATCAAGTTATCACCATACTGGGACAACTCACTCAGGTTATGAATAATAACCTTACTCGTATGGATCACCCTGATCCGCAACGTGGAGGATCAATGTTAGAAAACTTCATGAGGAAAAAAACACCAACATTTAATGGGGGTATAAATCCATTAGTATATGAGCAATGGATAAACTCTTTAGAGAAAATATTCCATGCCTTGGGGAGTAGTAAAAGGGAGAAGGTCATCATAGAAGTTTACCGCCTCAATATTGATGCCGATCAATGGTGGTCGCTAATTCAAAACACAAAGGAAGATGATGAAGTATAAAATATGGAATGGAGGGAGTTAAAAGAGATTTTCTTAGAAAAATACTTCCCTTGTGACCATCGAGCAGATATGGAAATTCAATTTTTGAGTCTAAGACAAAAAGAGGATGAGAATGTCGCAAAGTATGAGGATAACTTTACAAGGTTAGAAATGAATACAACAGATTATATACGTAACCCAAGAAGTAAGATTGATCGTTTCTTTGATGGGTTAAAACCATTTCTCCGTCGAGCCTTAGTCTCACAATATTTCTCTTCATACGAAGATATAGTCTCGTGTGCTATCAAGACAGAAAAGGAATTCTCTAAATCTTATGACAATAACGTAAAGAAAGAGAATAAGAGAATGGTAGAACAAGATACAGATAAAGGGAAAAAGGAAAATAAGGATTATGCGATAATTGTGGGAATAATCTCCCCGATACATGCCTAAAATGAATGGGAGTTTGTTATAAATGTGGAGAAAAAGGTCACCAGGCTCGTGATTGCAAGGGAAACAAAGAGTATATCAATGTTGAATGCTACAATTATAGGGAAATTGGGCATTATGAAAATGAATTTCCTAAGCGTCAGGGAAAATTACCTCAGAAAAGGCCTAGGGATCAAGGACAATCTTATGTTGTTACTACAGATGAAGTGGAATAATTAATGTATTGGTGCTTTTGGACTCAAGGATTATATTCTGGTTATAAGAATAATGTGATATATATAAGGATTGTACTGCAGCACTTGTTGTTTTCATTAAGGTTTTAATATGATAAAGGTAATCATATTTTTGTATGTGACAATAAGAGAAACTTTACTTTGTTTGATGAATCTGATGATACAATTGATTTTGGAATTTAAAGAACTTTTAGAAAAAGTCTGGACATAGGTATTTTGGATAACTATAAAGGTTGGAATGGATTAATTTGAACTTTGGATAGTATTGTTTAAGGATAAAAAATTTATGAAGATTATTTTTGGAATATTATAATACTATAGTTTTAGGAAAATGACAACTTACAGGTCATGGGATAACCCATCGCATCGGACAAAGCTGTTGGAATCGAACCCACAACCATAGTGCGATAGGACTTTATTACCTACCACTAGCCTACAGGAAGTCCCTGGTTATTACAAAATATTTTTCCTAATCTAAATGGGAGGTGTTAATATTTGGAACCTTATACAATTAGGATAAATAGAATATTTTTGAGTTCTGTTACCATTTGGAGTGAAAGATGGGTTGTGGTAAAATTTATTAAATAATGAAAGTCTACATGACAAGTAAGTATATTTCCTTATGTTCTTAGTAAATCTCTTAAATAAATTCCTCAACATTATGAAAGGTAACTTAAAACAAAAACGTTTTCGGTTAACTTTTCCAACTGGGGATTCAATGACCGTTTAACCATTCACAAGTTTGTGATTTTCTTGTGGTTAACTTTCTCCTAATCCTATTTTATAAAACTCTCCATCAGACCTTGATGGATTTTTTTCCTCCATATCCATGTTTTCATAGAATCCTAGTATTGGCTATCTCAGGTGACTTTTGTACTTCTCTTTCTTTCTTTTAAAGTTATATTTTTATTAACCATATTTCCGATGTGGGTTTTCCACAAAGGTATTTGCTACTTTTGACCTTTTATTTGCGAAGAACAATTTCAAATTGCGAGGACGCAATTTATTGAAGTAGGGGATAATGTAACACCCCATGCTTCCATGATACGCTTCTCTTTAAATAATACAATTTCTTGCATTGTAGGAAACTTCGAGTTCCAACACACCACGCCTAATCAAAGTAGCCGTTATGAATATTAATACCCACCTTTTAAAATTATAGAAATTTTATATTTCAAAATGGACTTCATTTTTTTATTCGGAATATCAAAATTATCCTAAGTTGAATTTTTTGTAATTTTCTGAGAAGTTCCAATTTTTGATGAATAGTGAAAAATAATTAAAAACAAATTTTTTAATAAAAATAAATTATAGTGATAAACTAAACTATTGAGTGGTTTTAAAGTATAATTAGAATATATTTTTACCATTTTATCCAATGGTGGTCATTAGAATTAATTTCACTTTGAATTTGGACATAAACAATTGTCAATCTTTTAATATATATTGTTTCTTAAAAACACGCTATTTGTTGTGACAGCGGGAATTAATTATAAAATTAATTAATGAAACTTATATGTTTGTAATTTTTCAAAATAGATATCATTTTTGAATTCAGAATATAAATTATAACTTAGGGTGAAATTTTGGCATTGTTCTGAAAGACTTCAATTTTTATGAATAGTGAAACCACTAAGTGGTAGTTAAAAAACTGATTTTTCGTTTAAATGAAACATTACAACTTCTGTGATTTGATTTTCAAAAATCTGACATATATGGTTGTCATTATAAAGTAAAATGTGGTTTAATGGGATTAAAATATTTTTTTGGTGAATAGTAACTTTTAAGTTTAATTAATCGCAATTAAAGGTATTTAGTGAAATTTAAGGTAAAAATGATATTATAAAAATATGAATATACCCTTACACATGTCCTACCCTTATTGTATGAGTAATGGACGACCAAGACAATCCATGGTTCAACTTGGGGACCCCATGGAGCCACTTGGGTAAGAAAATGACATTAATAACTTTTTATTTAAAGTAAAAATAAAATTGTCACAAACATGTGTTATTTTACTAAAACAATTATTATATGGGGTTATATAAGTTAAAATTTTGACTATAAATATTAATTGGAAATATAAAAATATTTCCTACATCATGGTAATTTTTTTATAATTTTTAGACATTAAATAAATTAAATTTTTTATTACACAATGATGATGCAGCGATTACCTCATTAATTAACGATTTAAATAAAATGAAAAGATAATGTAAAATCTAAGACTTAAACTTGTCAAAAACCTATTGTATGAGTTTATTTATAACCCTTATCACCTTATACTAGAAATACATAATTTTGGGACCTTTGGAATCCGAAACGCACTTCATAATATTGTAACATTTCATGAGTATCCAAGAGTTCCCCTCCTCTCCTCTTATAAAAAGCCTCCACCTATACCACCAAATTCACACCATAAAAGCCATTTGGAACGTCCAAACTCTTTCCAAATACTCTCCCAACTTACCTATATTACTCCTATAAGCCTCACTTTGGGCATAAGTCTTCCCTAGGACGCCTTTGGCTCAAATCAAAAAGAGTTACCCGATTTTAAGGTAATGTCTTCTCTTATGTTATTTTGTTTTATTTTTCTTCTCCAACCCATTAAACTCTTTTTATTCCTTTATTTTGTAACAACACAGGTATCTTCAATATACTAGGATGTTTTTATGATAAGTATTATATTTACACTTACACACACCTTTGTCTAATGGTTAAATAACATACTGTTTCTATGGGTGGCGAATTACTGCCTCACGAAACGATGATTGTTCAATCTTCTTTTAACACCTCTCATGGTGTCCATTATGATGAAACTATTTTTATATATGATATATATTATATTTTTGTTTTCCTTATGATTCTGTATTTTTCATTTATGGAATACCTTTATGATTTCCATTATGGGTAAATGCGATAATCTCATTTTAGGAAGTACGGACTACCGCCCCCTCAAAGTGATTTGAATCGTTAATGCCATATGTGGGATGTATAAAGGATGGAGTAAATGATATTATATATTATATTATACTGGAGTTATAATATATACTTTTACATGATTATTATTTCATTCCATTAAATAAGAAATAGAAATGAAATTAGCGTTCATGCGTACGTACGGCTTACCGTCTCCAAGAACGGTGCATTTCATTTATTACCTCTAAATGTTACGTAATATTATGAATGAATTTATATACTGGATATATATGATATATATTATATCTACATCATGAATATAATTCTGGATATAATATATATTTCACCACATGAACAACTTGTAATTATAAGAAGTTTATTTTTGACTCAAGTACCAAAGTTTGACAAAATGCCCGTTATTAACTTAAATAATTACATAATGTTCATAACATGGTAATAATTGATATTAAAGTAATAATGAAAATGAAAAAGTTTCTTAAGCAAATAGAAATTAACTCTAGTTTATTATTCAGGAGATTAAGGAATGATCGAGTCAAGTCGGACATGAGGTAAGGGAACATCTTAACCCAATTTCTGTTCTTTGGGTTAATCTCCTACTTTCAAATTATGCCATGATATTATTATGTCCTATCTTGTATTCTTACTTTCTTTATGTGTACTCATAGTGAAAACACATAATAGATCTATTTTATTTAAAAAATTATCTTTTTAAGGGACTTCATCTCAATCTCCATTCATTGAGGCATATTTTGTTTTATACACAAATTTCTTTTATACGGTGTATAAACCACTTTGAATTTTACATTTATTCAAAAGGAATATTTTTATGCGAAGCGTTTTAATAAATGAAAAAAAGGAATGTTTTTTTTGTCATACGTATGCGGAGACAATGACTTCTCCACCGCCGTGACCATTATTTGAGTTTCGGCTTCCTCTACAAGCCATAACTTTTTTTAAATGAAAAATAAATACAATGTTTTAATATTATTTTATTTTGGTATTGAAAATGGTTTTAAAAGTATTTTTTATATCAATGTGTTGTACTGATATCTTGTGATTGAAATGTGGAAATGTTATGTTTCCTTTATGCATGTTTTATGTGATACGATTATGTTATGATTTATGATATGTTTAAACCTGTTCATATGAGGAATGCATTGGACTTAATAAGTGACGACTGGAGCCCGCTATAGCTCCTCGTTGCATCGGAAGGTCTCATGAGTCAAACTAGTATCTTGGAATGAGGCCTTGAAAAAAAAATTATTTATAGTCTTGGCATGATGCCTTGGCTACATGGTTATGATAGTCTGGCATTATGCATTCCGTCATTATGAAAGTGGTTATCGATATTGCATGTGATTATTCGACCAGTAGAATATCCATGTGAGTAAGTAAATGGAATTATCTCATTTTACATTTTCCATATTATGTTGAAGTTCAAGTTTAAAAGGATTTTGTTTTAGTTATACATTGCCTTAAATGTTTATGTTTATTTATGAAAGCTTCTGCTATATTGTTATCCTTACTGAGCATCTGAGCTCACCCCTTTTAATGTTTTATTTTTCCCAGGATGTGAAGAAATATTTTATGACTGACCTACATGGATAGTCTGAAGGGGATAGAAGTGTGGACTATGGAAACTATGTTATTGTGATTTTTCACTTTATGATGTAATGTATCATTTATGAATGTATCTAGTGTTTCCAAGGCTACTAAACTAATCGCTCTTTCGAGACTAGATCTTTTGTGATCATGCCAATGTTACCCAATAATGCACCGATTCTGGGTAACTAGGGTCACAGCGTTACATGGGCTGAGCCAAATGGCTTTGGATATGTGATTTTGAGAGAAGGGGTTGCACCCTTTTATGATAGATGTGAGGGTCACTTTAAGAAAAACTAGAAATATTATTTTATAATAAAATCATTTTCGGTTTCTAATGGCTCCAAAATGATTTACTTCAAGGATAATGTGGGTATGGGTTGAATAACTCTCATAAAATAGGTTTTTTTATAGGTTTAGGTCAGCATAAAAACCTTATCTTTTAGATTTAACTCTTAGTTACGTAATTTAACATTTACCATGTCTCTTTGTATTTTTAAATTATATGGTTTATAAACATACAATAAACAACCAAGAGAACACCAAGGGGTTCATTATTGATATATTTAACTTTATTTGTGTCTTTTGGCCAAAATTTGATATTAAAAAAGATTATATCATATAATAATATAGTATTTTTTTTTAAAAACTCAATTATATCAATTTTGACACTATTTAGTATTTTATTTTTTGAAAGCCATAAAAAATTATCACTTTGAATAAAATTTATTTAATCAACCCTAACATGTAATTTTAACCTAGAAAAGTTTTTGAATTCACCAAAAGACTCAAATTACATTTATTTTGATATTTATAATAACAATTATTTTAATCATTCATTAATAAGGTAATTACTACTTCATCATTGTGTCATAAATAAATTTATTTATTTAATGTATAAAAATTATAAATAATATACCATAATGAATGAAATATTTTGAGCTTTATAATGAATATTTATAGTATATTTTAAATTTTTTATACCCCTATATTAAAAATGGTTTAGTTATTACACTTTGAATTTTATACTTTTAACAGTTCTTTAAATAAAATAATAATAAATGTCCAAATATAATCCAAGTGAACCTAAGGGGGTCATATTTTATTACTAAGGTTGTTTTCAGTCGAATTATACTTATCTAATAGAATTAGGAAATGTTTTAGGGTAATAATAAAATCATTTTTACCTTTAATTACCCTCTATACTTTTACCTGTGGTAAATAAAAGTCAAAAGTTACTATTAACTAAAAATTAATTTATTCTTATTGAACAACTTTTTACTTACTGATTTCAACTTTGTGTCTCAGATTTTTGAAATTCCACTCACAGAAGCAGTAAAATTATGTTTATTGAAAATTTACGACTGTTTCTAGAAGGTGGGGAAATAAAGGTAAAAAGTTCAATTAAATTTGGTATATCTAAACATATTATAAAATGACTCAAATGAATTACATTGAAAATATATTGGTATAATGTATCTATTTTGACCTAAAATTAATTAATATAAAATAACTAATTTCTTATATAAAAATGTCGGTTTTAAACAATAAAGCATTGTTTTTACTATTCATCAAAAATTGAATGTTTTCAGAAAAATAAAAAAAAAATTCACCCTAATCTAAATTTGATATTATGAATCCAAAAATGAACTCCATTTTGTAAATTAAAATTTATCATATTTAAAAAAGTGTTTATTACTATTCATAACGACAAGTTTGATTGGTCATGGTGTGTTAAATCTCCATGTTGTGTATAACAAAAGAAACTGCATTATTCAAAGGCAAACATACAATGGAAGCTTGGGGTGTTACATGAATCATGACTACCAAGACCCTTATTTCTATTAATACCAAATGGTGTTGTAATATACATCACATAAGATAAAATATCCATTAGAATATTTAGAATATTAAAAATGTTGGTGGAACAAATTGAAATATATGCAGTTGTTTCAAATAAATTAGTCGATAATGATGATGTTATAGTAATTGTACATATCACAATCGTTGTAAATGTATCTTCTTACTCCTGACATTCTTCCACTGTGTGAGGAATCATTATTCTAAATTCAAGTGGATGGAACCCGTTTATATGAGAAGCATCTTACTGAGTGATATTTTTTGAAGGAATTGTTGATCCAGTGCCACCACACAGAGTGTAATAAACATAGATGATCTGTTTTATGTTACCAAAGCAGAGAGAAGAGCCACATAACATGGGATTTGCAATGAAAACCCTCATTAAATGCCATTAATTTCCACACTAGTAACAATCCAAATGATTTGTCATAGACACTAATTTATGTTTATAAGTTCTCTAATGCCATGATACACCAAAACAATCATCATGATTACTCTTTCCCTTAGTGTAAAATAGACTACCACTAAGAGAAGAAGATATAGTCATCAACGATGAAATTCCATCCATGTCTCTCTAGAACATCAGTTTTATTTCTAGAACATTATAAACTAAGGTATCATCAACAAGATTACATGTTAATTGATATGAATTTGAAGATCTAACTTGAATAGTTAAGCCTTCATCTTCTCATTCGATATTATCTCAATTGAAAACTAAATAATATGATAAAAATGGGTTGTGTAACCTATAGTGGTCCTATCTTCCTACTGATGTTTGAAAAACACTATAACCTTGGAAATTAACATTGAATCTAGAGAGAATAGGTTGATAAAAATAACCTTGACTTATTTCTAATAAAATCCCTCATTCTTATTATCCATCAACATAGTGTACAACCATGTCATTTTTCGGTCATTCTATAATGAAGGCGGTAAAATTATCCTTGATTAATTATGTGTCTCTATAAACCCAAAAAATACTCCATCCTTTTCAACCAGTCCTCAGCCTCCTGAGGTTCATTTGATAATTTGGACATTAGTGTATTCTAGTGAAGGAATTCTAAGAATGATTTTGGAGATCATCCCTTTGATGATCCATTTCTAGAGACTGAATGAGAACTGGTGGTTCTTCTGTTACCAAATATTCTATAGTTAACATGATCACTTACAAACAAATTATGTCAAGAATGTTATTTTTATACTATGTTTGATTAATATCATCCTGCTGGATATGATTTACACATCTCCTCGGAATCATGATGCTACACAAAATAAACAAACAATAAAAAGAAATCATATTAATAATCAAACATAGAATCAAGAATACATTAATGCTGAAATATAAGAAAAATAATATTTGGATTTGAATCTACCTAAATCAAACATATGGAATGAAGTAAAACTAATATATTTGAATTCATTCACAAACCACCTCTGGTGAATTATGGTTCATTTTAGCGAGTGTTGGCCAGGTACTCAATCACAACTACCTCCTATGTCTGGAAAAGATTACACAAATGCATAATTGCAAAATGGATTGATGAAAAAACTATGCCTAAGATACCATTTTGTAATCACCATGTCTAGGTACCCATGTAGCATAATAATTGAGCCAACCTGAACATGGCTCAGATGGCATTCATGACCCCAAGGGGTTAGTGGCTAGTATCTTGAATCATAAAAAATGATCATGTGAATGGTTTAATCCATAAACATCATCAATGTAGATAATAAATTAAAAATTCATTAAAAGGAACTCCATACAAAGAATTATACCAGAAGAAAAATTGGTATTAACAACCCAATGTCCCGGAAGAACTAACTCTCTAAGCCCTGAGATCAACAACACTAACCACCTCCCTGTGTTGTTTCCCCCCTGCATGTACCTGGGGGTGAAAATCTAAAACCCCTTATGGATAATGTAGGTTTCATGATAAAATCCTAGTAGGCTCTCACGATTGATTCCATATATATTTCAACATTAAATTAACCCAATTTTTTATTTTAATTATAAATTAATTACCTTTCAATTTCAAAATAAAATATAAAAAATTAATACATAAGATTTCAAATGATCAAAACACTATAAAAAATGTCTTTTGTCAAAATATATTATAAAATAGTTCATATATAATATAATTCATGTAAAACATTTTAAAATAATTAGATATATTTATTTTAAATAAAAACATGTGAGTAACATGGTCATATACCTAAAGTTATGATAGTTCTAATAAATGTGGCTCTGTACACTCATGGTGACATATAAATTTGGGTTTAAACATGTCAATTAGGTATGGGAAAATAAGACCTCAATAAAATCCAATTAGGGATGTGATGTGATACATTTATTTTTCGTAATATAGTAAATTATGGAGTATTGTCCAAATATACACCTAACTACCTAAGGATTTTATGTTCTCAAATAACAAAAAATGATGAGAAATTTATTTTATGAATACTAAAAATACAATTCATCTCATTCTGCATATAATATATTTCAATTTTCCATTTTAATACAGAAATGAGGTTTTAATCAAAACAATTCCTATTTCTAAGATAAAGATGTAATTTTTCTATCAAAACCATTTTAATCAATTTTTAAAAAATAAGAATTTTAAATCAATGAACAATTAAACTCCACAATTCACATTCACAACATAAATTTCATATTATTTCCATCAATCTAAAATATTTAAATTCAACATTTTAAATTCCACAAAATTCCATCCATTTCTTAAATAAAACCCAATTCAATGGAACTCTGGTGTTTTCCCATTTTATTTCAAAAATAAAATTTTCAAAAACGAATTAACCAATTCAATGGAATTTTTTTTTAATCAAACTATTTAATGGAAAAAATATATCATACTCTAATAAATAAATTTTTATTAAATCAAGAAATTTATGGTTAATCAAATAATCCAATCAAAACAGAACCAAAAACATAGGTATCACTAGATATCTAAAATTAAAACCCTAAATAAAATTCACCATGAAAGAATAATGACAATAAAGATCCAAGAATAAATACTAAGATTAAGATTCCAAATAATGGTCCTTTGATCAACCAACAAGATAAATATCCACAATTCCCTATGGAGGAAATGATAGAGAATTGGAGAAAGGTAATGGAAATAAGAAACTAATTGGGGGAATATTTAAATCCAGTCTTAATGCTTTGATATGATTGTAAGATGGTTCTATGGGCTCAAAAATATCTCTTCAGATATCTTTAGGAAGGAGAAAAAAAATTGGTCATGTATTAGCCTATCAGCAACCTAAAAAGTGTGTTTCAGAAAATTTAAATCAAATTTTGAATTATAAAAACCATATGAATGGTTAGATGGGTAGGGATGAAAAATGACACTTAATAGTACACCCCTTTTTCTAAGTATCATTAATTCAACATGGCGTTCTCATGGTTTTCCAAACAATGTTATATCTATAAAAACACAGCCAACTAAGATTGAACAGTTCACACTGAGATGGAACACAGTTCAGAAAAATCATCTGCCAACCATTAACAAGTCCATAACATTATCAATTTTAAAATATTTCAAAATAAAGAACCCAAAACAAATCCCAAAAGAATATTGATAAAAATTGGGGTCTATGAATATGAATAAAATAGTAACATGATGTTACACTCAATGTGAGAGACTTTTTTCCCTCATTTAAAGGAATAAATTTTAATTGTTTTCAATACCTAAAAATTTTATATACTATTGAATTAATCATAATGGGAAATAATTTATGATAATGGTTATGGGAGAAATTTTCTCAGTAAGTTAATTGTGATGGATGAATAAAGGTTTTATAAGATGTAGAAATTAAAAATCCATCACAGGGTGTTGAGCATGATTGAATTTTCAAATTGTTATTGGGTGATGTTCTGATGTGAAAAAGATAGGATGATGTATCTTTGATAAATACAAAAATTAATTGGATGAAATTATAAAAAACTATGTATAAAATAACAATGTTATATTTTTAAATAATAATGAATTAATTTATTGGAAAAAATTGTATTCCCAGATCATACATCTTCTTAACCATTGGTATTATATTTATATCAGTGTGAAATTCATTGGATGTATAATTATAATATATTAGGGTGGTTATAATTAATTTAGATTATTTTGGTAAAATTGTAATGGAATGGACATATTTCTTTGATTTCGGTCATAGATATTTATCACAATACTTTTGGAAACATATGAATTTAAAATATATATTTGGTTTATTCACATGACTATGATATTGACGTCAATTCTTCAACATATATATTTTCTAATTATTTTTCATATTGTGTAAAAAAAATTCTTCTAGGTTTAATTATATGGATTTGGAAATAGAATCATATGATTCAATTACTATTATCATAATGTGTTAAAATTCATGATCAAACACATCATTGTGATCCTTACTGATGTAACACCAAAAGACATGAAAATATTTTCCTTCAAGAATAATTTAATTTCTGTTATTGATTCTTATAAAACACAAAGTTAATCATATGTAACATGAAAAATAATTTTTATATTTCATGATATAGAACAATGATATTCACTTATGTTACAAACGATAATGAATTCCTCCATTTGCTTACGTAACACGCAAGACCTAGTTTCATCAAATAATAATATATTATTTAAATATAATATTATTTAATATAATAAGATATATAACATCAATTAACATAGTTGTTATGAATATAATTAACTAAAATATGAAAATAAGTTGTTGAATTAATTTGTTACCTAATAAATTTGAAATAAATATTGAAACAAAATTAATATACATGGAATTATTTTGCAAAAAACTATTATTAATTTCTCAAGGTGTATGGTCGTTATAAATTAAATAAACTACTAATAGTTAATGATATTAATGATATATATATATATATATATAAATATATTATTTTTTATCAAGTAGTTTTTATTTTAATCTATGAGATTTGATAGGAATATGATAATAAAAATTATCTTTTACACTTAAAATTTGTTTTTTTTCAAAAAGAAAATTTTTCTTCTTTTTATGGGATCTCCTATTTTGCAAATAAATTTTGGAAATTTCATTTGTTTTAAATTTTAAAATAACATAATTTTCGATATATGAACAACAATATATACGTAGGGTTATTTTTTTATTTTTCTAGAAAGATGCATTTTAAGATGGATACTGAAAAATAATGAATTTTAATTGAAAGATAAATTTTCATGTAAATAATATATAATGTAATTTTATATATTTAATTTTCATTAAAGTAAATATATATACAATTTACATCATTTAATTAAGTTTCAATCATTGGACTCAATTTCACTTTGATATTACATATAAAAATATATCATTCTATGGAACATTTACACATTAAAATACCTATTTGATGTCTCGTTTGCATGAAAATTTTATTTTAATTTATGAAAATTGTATGATTCTATATTGAAAAATTGGATAAAATATTGTAATAATATTAATTTATAATTTTTTATAGGAACAAATTAGTATTAGTTTAAAATTATAATTCAATGTAATTAATATTAATTAAATCCACTATGATTGAAATTAACATAACAAATTACTATACCATAATCAAATGAAATAAAATGACCTATAAATGCTTCCAAAATCAATTTTATATACATAATTAGATCATATCCTCCATTATCTAAAATTATGATCATTATTGGATCCCCATTAAATAGATATAACATTGGTTGAATTCCCTCATTAAAAAATTTATCAAATTTCCATTCCTCCTCCACTATAAAAGGCAGTCACCTGTTTCAATTATTCACATGTCTAATGAAATTTTTATCATCCAAAACTGGCCTAAATATTATTTCAATATGTCACCCCTAATATTAAAAGCAACACATTGGAAATAAATTCAACCAAGTAAGTGTTTTGGTATAATCCAAAAATAGTTTCTCAAATAATAGTTAACGTTCATCAATGATAAATTTTGTTTCATTTACATATCCACACCTTCAAAATTTTCATTCATAAATATTTAAGAATCTATGTATATTAAATATACTAAGATATTTTTTTAAAATATTTTAACCTGCACTTTTACTGACATAAATCAATGGCGAAACACAATGATCGCTATTGTGTATGGAAAACTACCACCTCATTAATTGATGACGTTCATTATTCCTTAACCACCACTCACAATTAGAATAATGATGGTCTTATTGTGTATATAATATATATATTATATTTATTATGTCTTTATTATTCTATTATTTTAATATAATACATCCCTATATGTATTCAATTTTGTGGTAATTTGATTACATCGACTGTGGACATGTAGACTACCGCATTGTTAAATAGATGTGAATCATTCTCAATACAAATGTATTTAATTAAGAATTATTTTAATAACATTTTGTGAAATATATGAATTAAATATTATAATAATATTATAATAAAATTATATATTATTTACATATCAGTCATTTAATACGACATCTAAATAGATGTAGCATTCATGTGTAAATTCGATATGTAGTCTCCATGAACATTGTATTTCATATCCTATCTCAAAATATTATGGATTATTATAAAAACATATGTAATTAATATATATTTTATATAAATTATGGTTTAAATTATGTTGTTTATTAAATACTGGTCTAATTAATAGGAAAAAAAGTCACATCAATCTCGGAAACCTTGGAAATTTACAATAGAAATAGTGAAAATAACGAATGATTTTTAAAAAATGGGTAAAAAGATATTATAAAATGCCACTATATGGTGTTTTAATAATTATTATTATTCGTCATATATATTTTATTATAATTGATAAAACACATATATAGGAGGATAAATGACGTTCTCCCAAAAGGAAATAATATTTCATCTTAATTGACATTATGTTGAAACTTCTTTGTTATTATAAACCAATTTACTTAAATATAGTATATGTATCCAATTTATTCAATTTAATATAATAATTAACTAATAATTCATGGTATTTAATGTTTTACACTGAACTATCTCATCCAATGGGTTTTTATTTCAAAATTACCAATTGGAAATTGTTAACATTGCAAAATCACTTTCTTTTGTGATTATTAACCTTATCTGAAGAAAATAATTTTATTGTAATCATTTTTAATTGAATATTATATTTCATTATCATATAAATTTTCTTATATGGTTGATAATATTTTTTCATAAATCTTATATCAAATTTCCAATTGATTTTTACATTGAATGTTAATTTATTTATAGGGGAATATTGATAAATTTGTATCTTTTATTCAAATCAAATAATTGATAAGGCACAATGTTTCTAAATTTAAATTATAAATTATAAATATGATGAATTATTTTGAAATTAAATACATGGGTCTGATGTTGGTAAATTTAATCACCTCTATTCATCGGTATTCTAATGATATAAAACTAGTTCACAACCAACCCTTAGAGATTGTATCCCAGATAAATATACGGGTTCCAATCCATAAATTTAAACTATCTTGATAATTGGTCTTGACTGTAACAGTATAATGATCCTTAGAAACAGTTCATGAAATAATTATGAATTCCCTTTATTTATAATTCATTTATTATTATTTTCAATTAATTTTTTCTTTGACAATATATATGGATTCATTAAAATCACAATGTATTAATTAAGTGAAAGTGTTTTGGTTATTTACCATGACATATTGATTATCCCTCCAAATATCTATACTGTATGGGATTTTAGTTATTTACCTCTCATTGTTTATTTATTCCAATTGATTCATTATTTATTATATTTTACATACCCATACTGAGTATTTGAGATCTCCCTTATTTTGTTTACTTTCCCCTGGTTATGATGAAAATATCATTGATTGAGTTTTCAAGGATGTATTTTGTTATATTTTTAATGTATTTTGTTTCAATTTTAATTTCTTGATGTAAAATATGTTTCATGTATGTAACAAAGTCTCTTAGATATACAAAAACATTCAGTATATTGGTATATGATCCCATATAATCAAACTAGTGTTAAAAAATAAGGCACTGACACATGGCTATTGGGGTCAGTAAGTTATAGTTTGTTTCAGAGGTAGTTTAGTACAAAACATGGAAACAAAATTTAGAAAACATAAATTTGAAAACATATCCCTAATATTGAATTTTATTATATCTATGAAATCACATCTAATAATTTTGGTATGAAAGATATTATGTGTGTACTCTTAGAAATACATCCATGTCTATATACTAATGGTAGATATGATTCTATTATATATGTAACTATGTTTAATAGATCAAAAAAGTTGTTTTGGGTTCTATATGAGCATGAACCGGTACATGATAACTATCCTTAATACACACCTATTTTGACACTCCCATGGGATATGTTTTGGCTAATACAGAGTTTCATTACAAACCATTATAAATGATTTTAATGTTATGATATCCCCAAGAAAACCATGTTTTTTATTTTGATATTAGTTATTGAAAAACTATTTGATTTATGATTTTTCACTGGTTTTTTGGTTATAAATTATGTTACATAATGTTTTTATTTAATGTTGAATATTATATTTTTTAGATATGGATCCAAAAAGTAATAATTGTATCATTACTCCGGAAAAATGTATAGGTTTACCTACTAATAAGGATCATATAACTAGTGTTGGAACTAAGGATTTTATTTATATACTAAGGGAGATTAATCAGGTTATGAAACATAACTATACAGGACAAAAATCCATCTTTAACTTAAAGATTACCTATTGTTGGACAGATTTATATGAAAGAGGACACCATAATTTAGTGAAACTAATCACACAATGGTGTATAAGAAACATATTATTTAATTTGAGAAGATATTCCTTGAAATAAGATTTTGATAAAAGGAAAACATCACCCTTTTAGACTATTGTGTTAAAAAATATTTCTATCAATGATAAATGAATTGGAAATAGAACTCCTCGAATATAATGTTTTTGAGGTTAACTTATTTTACAAAAACTTTCTTAATGCTAAAAAAACTGAGTTGAAGAGAATGTTTCATAGTTTATAGAAAAAGGAGTAAAAATATGTTGCAAAGAATGAATATACCTTCATAATATTAGGAAGGTATGCTAGAAAATTCATATGAAACCAAGAGTGAACAATTGATCTCTTATTTCAAGGTATTATGCTAATTCTGTAATGAGAGTTGGTGTCTCTCTAATTTTCTTCATATGATGAAATATTTTATGTACTATCAAGATTGAGAAGTAAATATCCATGAATTTTGACATAAAAGTAACTAAAGATATGAGGGGGATTACATAAAAAATAATAGGTAATGGTATTAAGAGAAAGAATTATTTTTTAACATCTAATAGTTATTGAAAAATAATTCTGGGAAAAGATTGAAATGATTTGCAGTTTTTCATTTTTGTGGAGCAAATGGCCACCCAGAAAAATAATTCAAATGGATGAATGAAAAAACTGTTATTTTGTGAAAAAAAATACAAGGATTTGGGGTATTAAACTAACAAATTCTACAAGATTTAAGTGAATATACATTAGAATAATCAAAGGGATCAAGATCAAGATTATGTTGTGGACACAACTGATGTGGAATGATTATTGTGATTCAATATTTTGAGAAACCATTACTATTTTCAAAGTATATCATTGATGATTTTTATCTTATAATATTTATGAAATATATAAATATTGTACATCATTAATTTTTTATGAATTATTTGAGATCATTTACTGAATGGTAGTAGTAAAATTGATTCGATATCAATTTAAACATTTTAGAAAACACATTATTATGTTTAATATAACAGTTTATACTATATTTATGTTGATACAATGATATTTGAATGATAATATTATATATATGGAAAATTTAAATAGTATTCTACTAAATAAAATGGAACTCGTTATAATTTTTTGGATCATAATACATGAAAGGGTAAAAGGGAAATACTTATATGAAATGGTTTAAGATGATCATTTGATGATGTTTTAGAGATTATTGTATTAATTCAACATATGATGGCACCGATTCTATGAAAATAAGTATAAATTGTTCAAGGAATGATCAAAAGATCATATTTCTCTTATATAAACATATAATGTAATTATATTTACTTAAATTCCTTATAACTGAATGAATTCAAAAACTCTAGAAAAACCAGTCTTGAAAAAATATTTTTCTAATTATCATAAATCTTATTATATTAATGTAATTTATTCAAGATTATGGATTATGGGGTTCTCATAAAAAACATATATCTTAATATGTCATCTTTCTTTCTTGATAAGAACATGATTTTTATATTTCTATTCAATATCTATTTCATTAATAATTTCTTCTATTCAAAAGTCTTCTTTTGTGGTGACCATTTCTCTTCCAATCCATATTATAAATAAAATGTTTTATTAATTCTATTTATGATGTGGTATTTTCAACAGTTGTTTATTTTTAAATATAACAACCATTATTATAGATATTATATTTTAATTATGAGGACATAATTTATTTAAGATTGGGAGAATGTAACACCCCAAGACATTATAAAATTTTTATTTAAAAAAATATCTTTTTATATTTTATTAAATGAAACAATAATTAAATATTATATTAAATGAAAAATAATTTTTATCTGGAAATACATGTAATGTCGTTTATAGGTTGTATTACATTCAATAATGACTTTCTTCGATGGATTTCATAACATATATGATAAAGTTTTACAAAATAATAGCATATTATTTGAAATATTATTATTTAATACAATAAGAAATATATTAGAAATTTAATTGGTCGTTATGAATAGGATTAAATTAATAATGAAAATATATATTTTAATTCATTGGTTACCAATTTATTAGAAATTAATGTAGTAACAAAAGGAATGTAATTTGAACGATTTTTTTGGAAAACTTGTATTATTCAGCCAAGATTTTTTATCATAATAAAATAAATTAGCTACTATTATATAATGATATTAATTAAATTAATATATATTATATTCTAACATGAAAAATATATTCATCCAATGTTTTCAAGTCATAATATAATAATAAGTCCAATTTATGCATATAAAGTTTATAGGTCTAAAAAGGATGTATTTCTGAAATTTAATGGCTACACTAGTTTAAAACAAAATTTTATATATTTTATAAATTTCAAATTTCAATATAAAATTAATTTTTGATATTGGAACATAAATATTATCATAGGGTGAATTTTAGGTATTTTTTGGAAAAGATTAATTTTTTGATGAATTGAGAAAATTATGTATTTTAATTAAAAAATCACTTTTCATATCAATAATTTAAAATGATGAATTATATGTTAATTTGGTTATAATGAAACTTTATTTCAGTTTTTTATCACATAACAAAAAAAAAATTCATTTTAAAAAATTTTACTATGAAATTTTATAAAAAATCATAATAAACATTTGAACCATTTCAATTTAAAAAACACGCTTTGTCATCCCGCCTAGGTGAATAAATTTAAATTAATTTATAAAAATTATGTTATTCAAATATGTAAAATTAGACTCCATATTTGGAAACCAAATAATTTAATATATATAATCATGTTAACTTTGTTTTTGACAAAAAACTTATTAGTGAATGTATTTAACATTAATTACAATGATTAAGAGTGAAATTAGCTTCATGGGGGACTAAACATTTGACAAAAGGACAAATTAACATAGAAAAATTTATAGAGGTAATTTTAAGGCTATATGTATACCATATCCTACTATTTATCTAATGTTTTTCTATATTGGTGCCACATGAATGAAAAAATGTTTGTGTTATTCCATTGTTCCAAAATTTACAAGAATGCCACCCCTCATCTACTATAAAAAGGATCTCAAACCTCCCACATATTAACACCTCTAAATATATTTTTCATGTCCATTAATTGAGAAAAATATTTCCCAACGTCAACCCCCCATCCAAGAAGCTTCCCATTGTGTACAAATCTAACCAATGAAGCCATTTGGTATTAACCCAAAGGAGTTTTCTGAATAAGAGGTAACTTTATTTAATGATAACATTAGATTCATTTACCCCTCCAGCCATTAATATTTTTTCTCATAATGATTAAATAATAACCTAACTATATTCAATATACTTATATATTTTTTGTTTTATGAGTTTGAAATACAATTTCACACATATTAATCAAATGGGATACACAATCATCATTTGTGTGTGTTGTTGACTACAACCTCACCAACCGAGGTCCCTTATTATTCCATTACTACCTTTAAAGGTTGTTATAATGATGGATTTATATTTTATATATGATATATATTATATTTATGATGTATCTATGCTTATATAATTTTTATATAACACATTAAATTATGATTCTTTATTTTGGGGAATACAGTAACATCGTTTGTGGACATGTGGACTACCGCCAGGTTAAAGAACTGTGTTTTGTTCACACTATACCTGGAATGTATCAAGGATGATTCTAATAAAAATATGCTACATGATGTAATTAATATGATACTATATTTGAAATATAAATATATATGATTTATTTTTCATTCTTTTACTATGAATATTTAATGGAAGTAGTGTTCAAGCGTATGTATGGCTTAATCTCTCAATAAATGATGGAATTTATTTTCTATACCCAATTTTGATGTATTATTATAATTATATATATAATGATTTTTAATGATATTTAAATCATGGATTACATTCTATATATGACTAATTCGTGGTCAGATTATAATTAACAACATTTATGAAGCCAAAACATACTCATAAATCAACATAATTAACATATCATATAGTAAAAATACTAAATGATTGTTAACAGATATGTAATAAAATATTTTAAGATTCTAATATATGATATTATAAATATGGTTGTATTTATTTTAAAAGTTTTTAAAATATTTGAAACCCTAATATATTAAGTAAATAAATGATCTCCCAAAAGGAAATTCATGATTAGGGATCTCGTCTCAATTTACATTCTATTGGGAATTATTTCTTATTATACAAAAATTCAATAAAATGTTGTGTATATACATTACCATTGTAATTTAATATCGTGAATCACTAATAATTCATGGTATTTTATTTCTCCCATTTAATTAGCTCATCCAATGGGATATGACATGAAAATTACTATGTGGTAAAGTTTATCATTTCATTGTAACTTAATTTTGTGATTTTTAATATTTTATCAAAATAATCCCTTTATTATAGTATTTTTTCAATGAAAATAATTTTTATTTCTCCTATACTAATTATTTTATGATGCATATTATTATCACAATCCAATCTTTGTCACCAGCTGAACCAGTTCTTGACTTGGTCTATGGCTATGTGAGGGGTGTTCCCAATCCCCACAGGATGGCTCAAGTCCCCTGGTATAAATACTAGAACATGATAATGATTTTCCTGAACATAACATTATAAAATAAGAAAAATATATACAATAACCAAAGATGGAAAACCAAACCAAAAAGACTTTATCAGGTTTCAGATTTATGACTATAAGATTATACAAAACTAAAAGAGAGCTACATCAAAAAGGGAACCAAAAACAATCTCAAAAAACATCCAGAATAAGTGGGGAGTATCTACCTAGATCCATCACTACAAAATCGGCGAAGAGGATCACCAGCATCTCTAACCATAATAAATAAATTATTTACCCTTACTGGTATCATACATAAACATGTCTTCTTACAAACAAGTGTTTAATTCTAGTGTGAGCTATTTCCCTGTAGGTTTCCACCCAAATGTATTCCATATTATAAACATTAAATGAAACACAAAAATGAATGTTTAATATTTAAAGGTGATGCTGGAACAATTTAGCGAAAAATAGTTGAAATGAAAATACCTTTTAAAAGAATGTAACTTTTAATAACAATGCAATTAATTTTGATGTAACCCATAAGCCCCAACATATAGAGATGATAAGAGAAACTAATTTAAAAGAGAAGTAAACATTGGAGTGGCCCTATGTGTAATATCATGATATGGGTCCCTAAAACCTCACATATTGGGGGAAAGTGGTATAGAAACCCCAACCATCTATGTTCTTATGCAATATCCACGATAGAGGAGAGACATCTAAAATTATAGTGGTCTCTAATAGTCATTGATATTTATTTAGTGTTGTCATTAACAATCATGCTACGTGGAATAGATATGTAGCCACCTCCGTGTCACTATCACACAAGTCTTTGAAAACCCTACTAGATACATGGGGTTCCCTTAGTGCTCAATATGTTTAATATTTTATACATGACATCACTTCCACATTACATAATCCAAACAACACACTAGACAGACCAATGTTCTTTTTTACAAAACCAAAATGCTTTTCAAAAACCATATTCACTCCAGAACTCATTCCAAATATGATTCACTTCACCAACCCAATTTATTAATTGTTTTACTCAATTAATAAAACATTTAAAAAGATAACAAGAAGGTCTTACTACAAGAATACCACATTTTCATATGTGAAGACAATTTTAAAATAAATTTCATATCCAATATCTTTAAAAGTTACCTTTTCAGCATACATATAACTCATAAAACATGGTAATGAACACAAGAAATACAAATAAATTAATCAAGAAACATCTAATCACTAAATCACCTACCTTGGGAGGAGAATGTTCTGAAAACTGGTGTGAAACTCCAATCCTGATTTATCTGATCTAGACAGAAACCAAAATGAGACCAAAATCAAGATATTTCCCTTGAAATATTATAATATAACCCTAAAATCTAAACCCAAGGTCATGAGAAGAGGAAATACAAAAAAATTGATAGGAAATCCTAGAATAGAGGGAGATTAATAGAAGAAAGAATGATTAATTAATTATTTGTGGAAGAACTGCACCAAATCTGGAAATAAATTCAAGACCCCAAATATGAGGAAGGAGGATGAGGTGCTCCGAGGGTAGGAAATATCAAATGGGAGGAGAAATATGTTGGGTTGTGGGTTAAAAATTAGAGGAGACCTAAATTTTTAATGACATAGACACCTCACGTTGTTAGTCTATATGACTTAGTAAACCATGTCGTAACCATTGGGAGTATTTTATCTAAGGGTTGACATGCCGCATGGTTACCCTTGCAATGGAACATGGGAGTATGGAGGATGTGAGTAAGGTTATGTCTCCTACTACATGGTTTCTTGGTTTGGGAGCACAGTTACCAATAACCATGAACCAACCGTGCATAGGGTCATGTCCTCTCAAATCCTCAATTTTAATCCAAAAATAATTTGGGAAACCAAGGGTAAAAGTAAGTCTATAAATAAAATAGAAAAATTCCTAAAAATAGGATCGTAAAAGTGACAATTTGCCCCCATGAAAACCATCCACCCTGGTAATATCAACATGAATATTGATTGGAAAATAGAAAAGGTTACTCTTGTTTGTCCCAATACTTTTATTCCATGATACATGTGTGTCCTTCCCATTCTTCAATGTACATGTACCGAATGAACAAACATCACATGAATAACCATCTCCTGGGAATCCACTATCCATATTGGAAAATCAGAAACTGATTAATTAGAATCAAAAACCAACTCTTCCAAATTTAAAATATGATATTCGACCGAAACATTCTTCTTCAACTGGGTTATGTGGAACACATCATGAATCGACAATAATTGAGAAGGAAAAGCTAACAGGTATGGTACCGTGCAAATCTACTAGAATATTTCGAATTGTATGGAATACGTTGGTGTTAGAATTATATTCTTTCACAAGCAACTATGACCCAAACAGGGTGCCACATTCATGAATACGTAGTCACCCATAGAAAACTCAGGACTGAGCTGTCATTAATTATTTCCTGATCAACATGAATTTCATATATGTCTCTTACACAAGGCTTGGTTTGAAAAGTGTGGTCCCACCTTCCTTGTACCATCATAATGGTGACCAATGAATATGACCATAGAGAACATCAAAGTGATCCTTTAAAATACAGTATTACAATCTGTTATTATAATAATATTCAACCAATCACAAATAGTTATCCCACGAACCTCTGAAATCTAAAACACATTCGTGGAGCATGTCTTCCAGAATCATATTTTCCCAATCCATCTGACCATCAATTTGGGGATGGTATGTCGTGCTCATTTTAATGTATAGACCCAGTATTCCATGAAGGCCTTACCAAAACCGAGAGGTAAAATTGGGGTCTTCATATGAAACAATTACAGATGACACGTTATGAAGCCTGGTCACATCCTAAACATACATTCGTCCCATCTTATCCCCCATCACTAAATATTTGATCAGAATGAATTGGACTAATTTGGTGAAGTGGTCAATCACTCCCTAGATATATTTCCTTCCCTGTGGTTTATGTGGTAAAAAATTATTTCATAGAGACCTCATCCCACATATTGGTAGGAGTAGTTAATTGCTGAATCAAACCATAGGGCCTTTGATGCTCTCCATTCACCATCTGACATGTATAGCATCTAAACACACTCTCAACTATGTATCGACTCATATCTGGAGACAAAATCTATCTACGAACATCATAATACATCTTGGTAGCACTAGGATGAGTGGACCACTATGACATGTGGCTATCATACATAACCACCTTCCTCAGAGATAATTTCACCATGAAATGTCCCTTGAAACAAATGGTTCCCTCAAGAGACCATGATAAATCAATGGGTGTATCTCCACTAGGAATAAAATACATATACCACAGACACATATCATCTCTATTATGATCATTCTAGGTTAGATTCAAAAGAGACGGATCTAATATCACAACTGTTAAGAATTTACCTCTACTATGCTCCATGGCCACTAAGTGAATATAGGTATAAATCCCAATAAAATTAAACTCATCAATGGACATCATCAATTAATGAACATGCATGTTCATAACCAATGTTTCATCCACCACATTACCCTTTAATGGGGTATAACCGATATCAATGTATAACCCATGATGATATTAGATCGAATGTAACTACTTTAGATTGAGATCCTAATAGTAAAAGATGTAGGATGAGCTATTATGATCTATGTAGACCACAAACATCTCCCCACAGAGATAGTGATTCCAAATCAGAAAATAATGCATCATCGCAGTTAACTCCTTATCATGGGCCAGGTAATTCTTCTCATGTGTACGGAGTTGGTGAGAAACATACTATCACGAACTGTCCCACGGGTCCCATGCCATGACTACCAAAATCCCACCATCCATATGCTAGGGCTGGAAACTAGCACTAGAAAGGTGTATCACTTAATAAGAAGGCATTTCCTTTAAATATTTAAAAACACTAAATCCAAAAACACTACAAGATGCAACCACGAAGTAAACTTATTTAAAAAAAGTGTACTGAAAGTAACGGGATAGGAATACAAGACCAAATGAAGTGTACAATTACTACTGAAAAGTAAAAATACAACTCAAAAGTGAAAAAAAAATATGGGGTTGTCCACCAATGATCCAACTTAAAGGGTAGGTACATCTCTCGATTAGTAGTCCTTTCATCACATCACCCCAAATGGTCCACCTCTGAGCACCATCCAGTCCTTTCTCCCTTAGCCTTGATCAAAATTGTACGTAATTTTCATAAGACACAACAAGTTGAGGCAGTAGCCCATGAATGGGTGTGTATAAAGATACTGAGTAGGGTCCCCGAGATCCCTATAGGTGTCCCAGAGTTCCATAAAGGAAACCCAACAAGGCCAGACCTCCACTTTAAAGCATGAAACAATAGACATCTTCTCTACATAGATATATGATGATAAATATACCTATGTTATCAAGATATATACATCTCATACATGAGGTAAGAATACCACAATGGCTAACACCACAAAGGTAGAAGTACCACATAGGTAACACCCCAAAGATAGAAGTACCACACATGTAACACCACGTAGATAACACCACGAAGGTAGAAGTACCACGCATGTAACACAGTGAAGAAAACACCATGGATGTAAAAGTACAACACATGTAACACCATTAATATATCACCACGAGGTTAAATGTACCACACAAGTATCACTATGAAGATATCTCCACTATGGTAAATGTAACACACAGGTATCACCACAGAGGTAAACGACTCATCTCACACCAGGAATTAGTGATGTATAAAAGTACATATGATTAGTCATGAATCTATATCATCTTATTCTATCAATGGGCACATCTAAGGACCATACGGAGTCTAACCCAATTAGGATCGATAGGTAATAAACCAATCAATGACCAACACAGGATTCGACCCACCCGGTGTCAATAGGTAACTAACCCTCGAAATGACCCACACAGGATTTGTCCCACAAAGGATCAGTATGCGCTGACCCACATAGGATCGTTGAGCACTGAACCACGTAGGACCTGACCCTCATAGGATCAGTATGTGCTTACCCACACATCATTGTTGAGCACTGACCCACCCAGGATCTGACCCACATAGGATTGGTTCTGACCCACATTGTATCTCTCAGTACAATCCTCCGTATGATCTATCTCTAACCTCCACCTCACTGCCCTCCACTAGATTCTGGATCATAGTACGCTTGATTCTGGTAGAACTGTTCCACAAATCCATTGGTCAAACCTAAACTACCACGAATCAACTAAAAGAGTATTACAATGTACCATCATGTTGTAAGGGTTCCAATGCAATAGACGTCGCGTCAATCAGATGCTCGGTCTGTGACTTATAAGCCTTTTAGATCTGAGGGGCCAATTGGATTCAGATTTGATTCAACCCGACCATACGTCAACTTCATCAAAATATCGTGTTGAGTATACCAAAAGTACCATATCGCTTCATGTGTCCCAGTTTCGAGGATGGTTCATCAAATGTACGAACAGTTCTCAAGTTATGGATCTTTATGTGAATCTAGGCCTGGTTGGGTTCAGGTTCGGTCCGACCCAGTCGGACGGACCTGGCCTTACCTGGTCTATGTGGACTCCACTAGGTTCAGGTATGACCTGATGGGGATGGGCCATGTTCCGGCACACAACAACGCGACCTAAACCACTGAGGCGGGGCATGCAAGGCCCGACCCACGGAGGTTCAGCCCGCTTGGCTTACGCGACCCAGCCCGCGGAGGCCCAACCCACGGATATGCAGCCATCTTGGATCATGCGGACCGACCCGTGGTAGGGCCCGCAAGTGGCACAACTCTGTGATGCGGGGTCTTCCAGGCTGGTACGGGGGGGGTCTCCATTCAGATGGCGAAGCAGCGACGCCCTTTGGTGCATCCAAGTCAACAACATGACCCACTGCGGGTCCGCCACGGTGACGTCATAATTGTGGCTACTCCGGCAGTGTGCCGTTGTGCACTGCTGCTTCATCATGTGGGCGACGAATGCCGGCCCCCCTGTTCAACCCCATTGCAGTAGAAAATCCACGATCCTTCTTTGCCGGCGGCACGCCACATCACCACCCTAACCGAAATGTGCCCACCTCTCTACAGATAGCGGCGACATAGTGTTGCAACCTCTTTCTATGGCGCATGACGGTGTGTCGTCTCCATCGCGGCCTACCGATGCCGGCTGCCACCATCATCTGTCATCGCGGGACATGTCCAACCTGAAGATAATGCTTCTGAAGAATGCCACAAAATTCCAACAAGGGAAGATGGTTCGAGCCTTGTTCGTTTGGTCTGTGCCCTATGATTTAGTTTTATATCTATAGGGTAACAATAATGCTTCATCAAATCGTGGAAACAAAAACAAGATTAAAACACAAACTTGAGATCATTGAAAAATTCCTATGATTGATGAAGAATTGGAATTCGTTGTCTCCACAACAAGCCGCCAATGTGGCCACTCAAATGTTTTCCTTCAGTTTGTGATTTAGTTTCACTTGTCACAACCCACTAGAACCAGCTCCATACTCTATGTGATTAGCGTCACAACACTTTATCAAAACATCCTCTCTTGGTGATGTCAGGACAATAACTCTTCTCAAGATCCATATAAATAGGCAAGGGGGAGGGTGAGTAACGCTAGTGGAATTAATGATGGATCATTTAATATAAACCTTCCTAATTCCAATGGTGCAGTTACAAAGGATTTGAGGAGTCAATACATTTAATGTCTTAACTCATCATCAGTCCTGCCACTACTTCTTTTCTGTTGAAGTAAATGAAAGAATGAAATAAAATAACAATATTATTTTATTATTCTTTCAAAAAGTCCAAAATCAAACATCTTCTCCAGAAAAAATAATGTATAAGTGAAGCCTCTCTTAAGAAAATATTGGTGCTGGAGATTAAACTGTGCCCTTGGATTTTTAATCTGAGCATCGGTTCCAGAGTTAGGAAACACAACAGGTGCTTTTAGTGAATATACATTAAAAAATGTTCAGAAATTCATGCTGAGCACACCGTACCTTAGAATCTCGCACTATCAGTTTTTTATACTCGTAATAAATCAATATAATTAAAAACATTACATGAAAAAATATGAGTTTTTACATTCTCCCCCACCTAAGGGATTTTTTTCCTCGAATGCCACAACATAGATGAAGGAAAAAATTGGGGGTTCTGAGCATGAATCCGAGCCTCCCGCTCCTATGTGCTCTCCTGGAGGTTCCCGTGCTGCCAAAAAACATACACCAGAGGTATTGATCGTCCACGAAATACATTCTCCGGTCGATCCTCAGTATCCATTGAAACCTATATAAATGTCTCCCCATCCTAAAAGTCTAGCTCACCATGCTCGATGACATGTGATTGGTCATGTACATATCTTCTCAGTTAGGATACATGGAATACGTCGTATACCATCTGCATCTATGGTTGTAGTGCCCTGTGGTATGCCACTTTTCCAATCCTCCATTGTATCAGAAATGGGTTGATAACCCTCATTGATAGTTTTCTTCCTCGACCAAATCTCAGCAAAACTTTCCTAGGTGTGACCCATAAGAACATGTGGCCCCCTCCTTGAACTCCAAGGGCCTCTGTCTCCTATCAGCATAATACTACTACTTGCTTTGTGCAGTCTTCATCTGGTCATTTATGATTTTTACCTTCTCAGTGGTAACCCGTACCAACTCTGGACCCATATGTGCAGACTCCCCTTGGTCTGTCCATCATTGAGGTCATCTGCATGGTCGACCGTAGAAGGCCTCGAATGATGCCATACCGATGTTTGGGTGATAGCTATTGTTTTATGGGGACTCAAACAAGGGAATTTTCTCCTCCCAAATGCAGCCAAAATCTAGGATGTAATCCCATAACATGCCATCCAGTGTCTGTATGGTCCACTCCATTTGACAGTCTATCAGTGGATGAAAGGAGATGATCGAATGTAGCTGATTCCTGAACACATGTTGTAATCCCTTCCACAACCGAAAGATAATGTTTTCATCATGGTTAGAGACTATTGTCTATGTCACCCCATGAAGTCTCACAATCTCTTCTAGATAGTGTTATCCCAATCCCTCTACGGATCTCTACTCTTGTACAGGTAGGATGTGGGCCGACTTGGTGAGTCGGTCGATGATCAACTAGATGGAATGATGTCCTGTAGACGTATGTGGAAGCCTTGTCACAATGTCCATGGAGATACCATCCCATTGCCACTCTGACACCTCTAGTGGCTGCTCTAATCCATCTGGAACCTGAAACTCAGCCTTCACTTTTTGATAAGTGATGCATCGTGAAACAAACTCTACCATTGCATTCTTAATCCCTCATAACCAGTACTAACGCTAGAGGTCCTGGTACATCTTTACCATGCTAGGACGTACCAACAGAGGATATGTATGGAACTCCATTAACACCTCATCCCATAGCGCCACTGGTACTATGGTGTGTCCTCTAAAGAGGATGACATGCTACCCATATTTTGAAAATCAATTAGGTGCATGTCCTATGGATATCTCATAACATCATACCATGCATTCAATGTCCCCATGTTTTGCCTCCGGAACTCACTGAAGAAGTGGGGGAGTGATAGTCCTAGACAAGAGGTAATTTTCTCCATCTTTATCCACTAATTATATCTGTAACGCGGCTAGATGCTCTGTCACCTGACTCTGCAACTATAGTCCGAAGCTCATGCTGAGTGTGTCATACACTATGTTATCTTGTCCACGAGTATAGACTATCTAAAATTCATAGTTCTAGAGGAACTATATCCATCGTCGATGTCGCTGGTTTAGGTACTTTTGTGAGAAGATATACATGAGACTCTTGTGATAATAGTAGACTATTAAATTATTCACTGATCAAGTAATGTCACCACATATTCAAGGTGAAAACCATAGTTGATTAATCCATGTCCCGGGTAGTGTAGTTCTTATCATGATGTCTCAACTGCCGAGTGCCATACGCAATCACTACTCTTTCTTGCATCAAGACCCATCCATGTCCGGCCCCTAATGCATCGCAATAGACTACATAATCAATTACCTCTTCCGGTTGCCTCAAGAGGAGGGAACTCGTCAGTCTCTGCCTCAAATCCGGAAAACTCCACTGGAATATTTCAGTCCCCCGAAGGGAAGTCCCTTCTTTGTCAATGGAGAAAAGGGTGACACAACTCTGGAAAAGTCATTTACGAATCTGCGGTAGTACCACACAAACCACTGGAAACTCTGCACCTCAGTAACACTCCTGGGTGGCTCCCATGATAACGCAACCTCTATCATCACCGAATCTATTGCAAATCTAGCATATGTGATAACATGTCCTAGTAAGTGAACCCCTCGTAACCAAAACTATAACTTCGATAGATTACCAAATAGTTTTTTCTCTCAGAGTGTTTCCATAACTATTTGTATATGATAGGCATGCTTCTCGTCTATCCCTAAGTACACCAAGATGTCATTGATGAAGACCACCACAATGAGATCGAGGTATGGCTTGAATATCCAGTTCAGGAGTCCCATGAACACTGTAGGGGAGTTTTTCATGCCGAAAGGCCCAAACAAGAACTCATAGTGGCCACACTGAAATCTAATGGTCATCTTCTGTACATCATCATCTTGTACCCTTATTTGATGACAACATGATCTGAGGTCTATCATCAAAAACCATCGAGCTCTTTAAATGATCGAAAAGATAATCATTCCTTTGAAGTGGATACTTATTCTTCACAGTCACCTGGTTCAGTTGTTGATAATCCACAAAGAGTCCAAAACTCCCATTTTCTATCTTGCTGAAAAAATAGGGGCTTCCCATGTAGTCACACTGGGCCTTATTAACCACTTCTTCTAGGAGTCCTCCAATAGTACCTATATCTCACAATGCTCCACAAGAGCCATAAGATATGCCCGTGTAGATATCAGCGTCCTCCTGGGGTACAAAACGATGTAGATGTCCACCTATCAGCGAGGAGGTAGTCCTGAAACATCATGAGGGAAGAAATCAGCACACTGGTCCACCATTACATTATAGCACAGACTCACAACATCATCTTCTCTTAGGGTAAGGCTATCCAATTGTTGTGTTATTGGTTGTACCCTCATTTGGGAAATTCCATCATGTGCTGCAAAGGTTCCCTTCTTTCTAGTGAAGGAAAACCCAATCCCATCCATACTGACACACCGTACATTGAACCTAATATAGTCAATCTGGGCATAGATTTTGGATAACCAATCCATACCCAAGATGACAGTGTAAGGCCTTGAGGTCGCTACAAGAAGATCCCAGTAGATGATCTTTCCTCCTAGAGTATGCTCACACAGCCGGAACCCATGTGTAATCATCGAATCTTATCTTTTAAGAGTCTCTAGTTGTAAGGATCGAGCCAATGGCTCAGTCTGAATCTACGAGCTCTGATGAGGGTCATGGAAAAAAATATTGATTTGAACCTGTGTCTTTAATTATAGTATCTTGGATGGAACAGACATAGATTGTACTTCTAATCATCTCCGGTGTGTCGTTGTTGTAGGCCTCAGCTGCCTAGATCTGAAGTCGTCCATGTACTCCTACTCGCTAAGGTCGGGGTGGACCACTTGGAGGTGGTGGCAGCAATACCTTGAATCGCCTCCCACGGCCTGTTGCATGGCCAGCTCCTATACCACATTTGCCTCCATATGGACCACCTCACTCAAACCTCTACCCCTACTTTGGTGGTCCCTCTACCATCAGCTGGTCATCTGTATGACGGGTTGGGAAGTCTCAATCCATGTGACTATGCCCTCCGCACAAGTAGAATTGCGTGATCCTCAACTTTACTCCTCTATCCTGTGAGACCCTCACCATCAACCTTGTATGTTGTGGTTTTCCACTGGAAGGATTGGCCTGCTTGTGCCCATGGGTCATTCGTCTACTTCCTGTCGCACATGACTCTGGTACCTGACATCTAGTGGTGGATCTCATTGTTTTTGCCTTCTCATCTAGGAAGTTCTTCACCCAAAGTGCTCTCTCTAGCACCCCACCAACATTAGAATGCTGAGCGATATCATCGATGCTCTAATCTCCCATCGGATACCACACTCAAAGGTCTAGGCCCTAATGAAACGGTATCTTTCAATGTCAATGTAAGAGCATGAGGGATCCTTGAACCTTAATGAGTACTAGGAAACAGTCATGCTGCCCTACTATAAGGGCACTGACTCCATTATACACACTGATCATAGAGTCTCGTGGAAAAACTCTACCCTAAAAAGGCACTCAAAGTCCGCCCAGGTGAGGGTCGCCTCATCGTGTAACTGGAGTGTCAGATTCCACCATCTCCCAGATACTCAATAGTAGAGACTGGAATCTTGGATTACAATCCGATAAGCTAGAGTCCCCACTAATTGAAAAACTCTAGCCACAGCCTCCTGTCAGTCCTCTTCCACCCGCGGATCTCTATCGCCTCGGAACCTCAGAGCTCTCTGCCGATGAAACTCGTTCAACATGATGAGTCAACATGCACACTATGTTGGTGGAGATGGTTGCATCAGCTTTCCAATGGGTGGGGGTGCTACTGTTTTACCACCTTAAGGTGAAAACACTGTAAGAGGTCCCTGCACCGAGGCCTTATCACACTGTGGGCCGTTGTCATGTACTCTCTTGGGAATCATATCCGGTTATCTGCATGGCAGCACCCTAAAAGAAAACAGTTGTTCCATGGTCAATAAGTTAAACATGGTGAGCTGAATCAATGAAATAAAAAATAAAAAAACATTCCTAAAATGCACGAAATCAGTATTTTTGTGCACTAAATCAGAAATTAGAATTTAGGGTCCTGGTTTATGGATATGTCGGCTGCCACACCAACACTAGATTCCCCAAATTTAGAACCACATTCATAATACATAACACTATTTCCATATAGAATGTATTGGAGTCCAAGTTCTTTGGTATAACTGAAATATCTCTTGCCACATTGTCATGACCCGTCCCCTAGGGCTCGTGCCATGACATCCCCAATCCCACCATCCATAGGCTAGGTGCTGGAGACATTCACTGGAAAGTTGTATCCCTTAATGGGAAGTAATTTCCTTTAAACTTGTACAAACACAATATCCAAGAACACAACATGAAGAAACCACAAAGTAAATTTCTGTAAAAAAAGCATGTGGAAAGTAAAGTGGCCGGAATACAAGACCAATAGAAGAGTAAAAGTAGAACTGAAATGTATAAATACAATAGGAAAGTGAAAAAATCTCTGGGATCATCCACTGAGGATCCCACCTTAAGGGTAGGTACAACTCACTATCAGTATTCCCTATATCACGTTACGCAAAATTGTCCACCTTCGAGCACCATCCAGTCCTGGCTCCCTTAGCCTCGATACACACTGTACATAGTCTGAACTAGAAAAAACAAGGGTCTGGAATAACCCATGTAGGGGTGAGTATTACGATACTTAGTAGGGACCATGAGACCCCCATTGGTCTCCCATATTTCCACAATGTAAAAACCACAATGATAGACCTCCATCTCAAAGCACAAAGTAATAGAAATCATCAAGACTTAGGTATATTTGCATACAGATAACTAAATTATCTTGATATACTCATCCAATAAATGAGGGAAGAATACAACAAAGTGTAACACCACCAAAATATAAGTACCACTCAGGTAACAACCCAAATATAGATGTACCAAACATGTGACACCGCATAGATTACACCTCGAAGGTAGAAGTACCATACAATTACACCATGAAGACAACCCCACGAAGGTAGAAGTACCACACATGTAACACCAAAAATATATCACCATGAAGGTAAAATTACCACATAGGTATCACCAAGAAGATATCACCACAAAGGTAAAAGTACCACACATGTATCACCCCCAATATAAAAGTCTCAACTCATACTAGGTATTAGTGTACTATAGAAGTATAAAAGATTATCCATGAAGAAATATCATCTTATTATGTTAAGAGGAACTTCTAATGACCGTATAGAATCTGACCCACACTGGATCGATAGGCACTAAGCCTTGCAATGACCCACACAGGATTCGACCCACCTAGTGTCGATAGGTAACTAACACTCGCAATGACCCACCTATGATCTCATCCACATAGGATCAGCATGCACTTACCCACATAGGATCGCTGAGAAGAGACCCCCAAGGATCTAACCCACATAGGATTGGTATGAACTGAACCAAACATGATCATTGAGCGCTGACCCAGATAGGATCTGATCCACACAAGATTGGTGTTGACCCACATAGGATTTATTGGTACTAACCTCCACATGATCTGTCTCCAACCACCACACCACTGCAAGCCACTATATTCCGACTCATAGTATGTGTGATTCCAATAGAACCTCGCCTCAATACATCGATCATACCTCAACTGAAACAATGCTCCATGAAGAAGTATTCCAATGCACCGACATGTCGTAAGTGTTCTAATGCAAAAGATGGCACATCAATCAGATGCTCAGCCTAGTACTTATAATAATTTTAGTTCCAAGGCCCTGGATGGATTTAGATTCGATCATACCAAGCCATACTACAACATTATCTGAATCTCAAGAGTGTACCAAAAGGACGGTCTCGCTCAAAGGGTCCCAGCGACATAGATGGTTTGTCAAAAAGATTCTCGGTTCTACTCTTATAGCCCATTAAGAGAATCAGGGTAAGGGTATGGTCCGACCCAGTCGGACTGACCGGGCCCGACCGGGTCTCGGTAGTCCAAAACTGGTTCAGGTCCAAACCAGCTGGGAGGGCCTGCAGAGGGAATGGCCTGGCCTGCAAGGGCGTGGTTCAGCCCACTGGGCTGGCATGGCCCGACCCAGTTATGTGGGTCCGTTGGGCTATCATGGGGGGGGTTCCCCATTCAGAAGGGGAAGAGGTAGAACCCTTCGGCACCACCACGTCACCCATGGGACCTACTACGTGTCCTGCCGCCATGGCGTCGGAGGCACGACCTCCTCTTACGGCACACGATGGTGCGCTGCCTCCATTGTGGTTGGCTGGTCCTGGATGCCGCCATCATCTTCCATCCCGGGTCTTGTCCAACCCAAAGATAATGCTTGCAAATAATGCACCACAATTCCAAAAAGGGTGGGGTGTTTGAGCCTTTTTTGTTTGGTCCGTGCCCTCTGCATTAGTTTGATAGCAAGAGGGTACCAAGAAAGCATCATCAAATATTGGTAGGAGAACAAGATTAAAACACTACCTTGAGAACGTTGGAGAATTCCTGTGATTTGGGAAGAATATGTGTTTGTAATTGCCGCAACAAGACACCAACATTTCTTCTCATACATTATCCTTCGGTTCGTGATTCTGTGTCTCTCATCACCTCCCACTATAACTAGTTCCATTCTTCAAGTTATTGGAATCACCAAACTTTTTCAAAACTTCATTTCTTGGTGAGTCCGTGCCAATATCGCTTCCCAAGATCCATATAAAAGTAGAGGGGGAGGATGATTAATTCCCATAGAATTAATGACAGGTCATTTAATAAGAACCTTCCTAATTACATGGACTCTGTTACAAAGTATTTGTAGAGTCAATCCATTTAATGGTCTGACTCGTCATTGTTCCCACCGCTGCCCCTTGTCCATTGGAGGAAATGGAAGAACGAAATAAAATAATAATTTTGTTTTAATATTTGTTTAAAATGTCCAAAATATATCTTTTTCTCTAGACTTACTGCGGTCGAAGTGAAGCCTCCCAATAGAAAATCTATTGCAATAGTTTCAATGGTGCCCTCTGATTTTTAATCCGATCACCGCTTCAAAAGATAGAAAACACAGCCTACACGTTTACTGAACATACCTTAGAAATTGTACCAAAATTCATTCCTAGAACACCAGGCCTCAGAATCACACACCATCAATTTTTGCAGACATGTAATAATTCCATATAATTAAAAAAATTACATGAAAAAATATGGTTCATTACACATACACCACCACATGACCATCCTACCTAGTCACACAACTAATACCAATACCCAAGAATCACTATAAACCACATACCCCTTCCATGATTCTAAAAACGTTTAACATGGTTTTAGTAGTTAATCACCACTTTATATCCTAAAAATAATCTTGGAACTCTTTTCTCCATTCAAAAATCACCCCTTTACGTGAGAGTTCATTGACAGATGAGGAAATCCATGAGGAATCCTGAACAAACTACCTATAATTAGATCCCAAGATGAGAAAACATCATATCTCAAACACATTCTACAGCTACTGCCATGACATAAGGACAATATTCTTCTTGAGGTCTACCAAAAACTCTTTCTTTGAAATAACGTGGACTAGAAACTACACTTCCTTAATCCAGAAAGTGACTTTTGAGAACATTGAATAAAGATGAGTATCTCACAAAGTGACCAACACAATACACAAATGATTCTTACGATCATCTTCAGATCTGGAGTGGACTAGGATTTTATTCACAATTACAACAATGAATAATTGCAACTACATGTGAAACCCCCTATTCATGGGTTCCCTCATGACTGCTAGAGAATTTTTCAATCCGAAATGGATGACAAAATACATGAAGTGGTCGTACCTACTCCAAAAATGTGTTTTGGAATATCCACCTATTTCACCCATACTTCGTTGTAACCCAAATGAAAATTGATAATTGAGAACCACCATTACCCTTTTATCTGATTGAAATAATCATAAATTCTGAGAAAATGGTACTTGTTTTTTATCGACTCTTATTGAGATTTCTGAAGTCAATGCACATCCAGAGTGATCTGTCAGCCTTATATGTGAAAAAACAGGGGCAGACCAAGTTGGGATGCTCAAGGAGAATTAACCATATTGATTCTAATTCATCCAACTATATCATTAATTCACTCAATTCAGTGGAGGCCATACATATTATGGAGGATATATTGGTTGCGTTCTTGATGAAAAATTGATTGAGAACTGAAAATCTAGCTCTGGGAAAAAACCAGAAATATCATCAAGTAATACCTCTAGGAACTCATCCACCCCATGGTGTTTCCTCCCGTAGGGGAACATCCATCATGCACCATCACAAGAAATGATAATTAAAAAATAAGTATTTCCCATCTCTATGATTGGATGCCAAAATTGACATTTCCTTGAATCCCAATCTCTAAGAAAGTCATGAGAACCCCCATATTTTGGCGTGCAAATAACTTGTCACTAATAACATCCAATGTGACCATGGAAACACACAATCCAATCTATTACAAGTATCATAAAAAAGTGTAATATATCTAGAACCATGATTCCCATTCCATCTCAACCCCTAACATGGAATGAGCACATGATGGGCACTTGCGGCCCAACTCCTTACTTCCTATTAGTTTCAGTAAATCCATATCAGAATATAAGTGCTCAGAATGAAAATTCAATAGGTTCACAATACGATAATGATATAAAATACATAGATGTTCCTGTATTAGATGAAATTATAGGAATATAACATGCCACAAAAATGGTACCTCGAACAGTTGAGGGCCCTGCATCTTGTCACACTTGTGCCTGATCTAGTGCATGAAGATGTCATGTCTTAGCCGGAGTCTATACATGACCACTAGACTTTGGATCTACTCTATGATGACTCTGACATGAAAAATATCTGGTCATTCTGTCCTGACCGCCAAGACAAGATCACAAAATCCTAGATGGTTCTGACTGAAATGGCATTACCCTAGAAGCCATTAATCTTGCACCTCTTATATAAAAATGTGAAACACTATAGAATCACTGCATGTTCCCCAATTCTATATACCATTTACATAATTTAGGGGGATACATAGGTGAAGATAGGGTTTGTCCCATCAATTGAATTGGTGGTACACAATGGACCCTACATCAGTCACCACGGATGTCTGCTACCTGGAAGGATGGCCTGAACTATCACCACCCTTATTTCCTTGTTCATCATAATTCCTCTTTTTTTCCGAAGAACTTCCATAGCCCACTAATAATATAGCCCCAAAGACAGTTGATCATTACATATGGTCAATATTCAACATACATGCTCAGTCAATCACTCCAACATAAGTATTCAACTTGAACAAGAATATCTGATAATAGTTCTATGGCCATAAACAATTCTCAAAACTCTGAGCCTTCATCTCTTAATTGTAGAATATATAATTAGCATACTAAAAAATCACAAGAAAATGGTTGGAAAACTCTATCACTAACTGGTCCCCATGAACTCCCTAGATCTCACATATGGAATGACATTGTTGAAGTATCAGTCATTGAAGCCCACCTAGAAGTCCTTATACCACATCTGCTCATGATTTCCCACTTGACTAATTGTTTCCCACCTCCTTATTCTGGGACTTTGAAGAAAAAAGTAATCAAACATAACCCTCACAACATTAAGAGTTTCCTAGAACTCGAATATGTGCACTATTGTTTCTATACACTCCTATAATTCCTGAAGTTTCACGCTACCTCAGAAAGATATAGGATCATTCATCAAGAACTCCTTGGATTTATCCTTATGTAATTCAGTATCATCTTCCCTTACTAGAGTAGGAGTAGGACTCACTCCCTATTCGAGAACCTGAATACATTGAAACAAATAATATTCCAACCTCTGATTATGTATTGATGGTGGAATCACTCCAGCATCTTCCTCCAGTTTCAGGGGATGTCTCCAGGGATGCATGTTGCTATAAAAATCAATAGTCACATGGTAAAATAATTAACAAATATATGTAAAACTGTTAATAATAAATGGAAAACAGCAATAAACCAAACATGCTGATGAAACATAATTACCAAACCACTTCACTCCAAATTGTTTCCACGTACATTCTATAACATGAACACCCCACCTAGAGGAGAAGTGAGACAAATATCTCAACATACCATGTTGACATGAGGTCTTCCATGAGATGTGTGCTACATGAACCATAGTCACAACCTGAACTATGATCCACATTAGGCATAGATGATGTCTAACAAGACTCAAACAAAAAAAATGATCCATTGATCTTAAAAATGCTCGGATACAATTTTTTCACAAACCAAGTCAGGTTGTCATCTGAACCAACACTCAACCCAGAATGTGTCAAGGCCCAAAGAACATTCTTGATCCTCAAGGGTTGACATGAGTGCCCAAGTATCAATACTTGAAAGTGGTAATGATTAACACAAATATCCCATTACAAAACAACACACAATATAAAATAAATCAAATAAGGATAAAAAATACCATGAAATTCTTTACTAGGTTTCATATTTAAGACAACATGTTTATACAAATGTGAAGGAGAGATACTATATTAAGGGAACCAAAAACCCTATCCCAAAACCCATATAAGTGATCATCTATGTCGATCCATCGCTGCAAGACCACCAAAGAGAATCCCTATCATGCCGAACAACCTTCACTAAAAGATTTACCCTTACCTGTATCAAACATCAGAAAGAATCCTTATACCCAAGGGTGTAATAATTGTCAGAGCTATTTCCCTGTATGGTGACACCCCGATGGATTCGAAGATCTAAACATTAAACTAAAAATAAACTTGCATGTAATTATATTTAAATGAGATGCATGAACTATTTAATGGAAAACATTTAAAATAATGGAACATAAAATTAAATCACCTTTAGTTTTGAAGTATCCCAAAATCTACACCATATTCCAATGGTGAGAGTAATGTAATCAAAGAGAACTAAACATGGGAGAGACCCAATAGTTACTATCTTGTGATGGAACCCTAGAATCTCATGCCTTGGTGGGATGTGGTATAGGAACTAAAACAATCTATGTCACTATGCATGAGCCACAAGAGATGAGAAACATACAAAATTTTAGTGGTCTCAGATCATCATCTATATTTAGTTATTGTTGTCATCGTCAATCCCACTATGTGAAGGTGGGTCGCAGCCACATCTCTGTCACTGGAACGCTAGTCTAGGTCCTCCCTCCTAGTTACCCAAGCATCCCTTAGTTATCCACAATTTTCACATTTTACAATTGATATTAATTCAACATTGCACAAGCCAATAAGGGCACTATATACACTAAAGTTATTTTATTGGATAACCATTACACTTTTAAAAACCCAAAATGCACACCAAAAACCATTTAAACTACTATTCAAATCACAAACCCAATTTAATAAATCAATTCATTAAATTATTAAAACATTTCAAACGATCAAAATAATGGATTAAATCATCAATACACCATTTTTAAATGTAATGTGAATTTTAAGATCAATTTCATAATTAATAACTTAAAAAAATATTTTTAAACCACACTTATGACTCGTAAAAAATGTTAATGAACATAAGAAATCCTCATACATTCATTAAGTAACATTTTAGAACCAAATGACATACCTTAGGTGGATTCATTTATAAAAATGGAGTTAAACTCAATCCATGACTTACTCACACCACAAGGATACCAAAATGAGTCCGAAATCAAGAGATCGACCCACAAATGTCAAAATGGATCCCTAAAATCAGAACTCATGGGCTGGAGAAGAGGGGTCCCAAAAAAGAAGAGTGGAAATCCCAGAATAGAGGGATATTAGTACAATAATGGTGGAATATATGATGATTTGTGGAAGAAAGACACCAAATCTGGTAGGAAATGGAAGATAGATGTTAGGGGGAAGGAGGTTGAGGTACTCCTATTATAGGAAATCCCAAACTAGGGGACAAATTAGGTGGGTTATGGGTTATAACATAGAGAATATGGAAACTTCTATTGACCAAGATGATGCACATGGCTAATCTGCACAGTTTGGTAAACCGTGTGGCCACTATGTGGAACATTCTATCTAAGGGGGAACCTGCCACTAGATTTCATGGGATGAGGCACATAGAAATGCTGAGTCCATGTAGAAGGCTCTAAATTTTATTACAACGACAGATGGGAATAGTGCACAGTTACCACTAACCATGTGCCAACTATGAGTAGGGGCCTATCCAATGAAAATCCTCCATTATTCCCCAAAATTAAACTGGAATCCAATGGAAAAAGATAGGAAAAATAATATATGAAAATACAAGAAATGAATATCCTGGATTTTACATGTATTGGGGACTAATTAATACAATCCCCTCAATTCATTATTAATCTAATTAGATGGAATCAGTTTGCAACAGACCCTTAAAGTTTGTTTCCATGTAGAATAGATGGGTTTCTCCATGTTGATTCAAACAATCTTGGGAATTGATCATGATGTTAAAGTTATCATGTGTCTATTAAGAAATATGTCTTACAATTGTGATTTTATTTTATTGATAATTAAATTATTATTATCCATATATTATTAATTTTATAGTATACATGGAATTATTTCATTCTCATTCTATTGAAAAAGTCTCTTGTGTTTTAGTTATCTACCATGCCATATTGATTATGACGTATCCAAATAATTATATGAATCATGTCCTCATTTATTTTACATTCAATGATCATTTATTCTCATTGGTTCATTATTTCTCCCATTGTATTTACCCTTATTGATCATTTGAGGGCACACTTTTTTATGCTTCCACAAGTTACAAAGAAATGTTCATTGATTGAGTTTTGAAGGCTAACATTTATTATCTTTATGTTATGTATTATGATTAATTTTCTACTCTGTAATGTAAAATTAGTATCACATGTGTAATATGGTTTTCTAAATCAACTAAATATTTTGTCTGTGATGATTAGATTCCTTGTAACCATGCCAATGTAATAATTTATGTCACTGGGTCTGAGCTACAAGGGTCGAGTAATTATAGTTGTTATTGAATTAGATAAACCAGATGAGGAATAATGATATAATATTTTCAGATTTTAACACCATATTATATGATTCCATATCACCATGCCTATGTGAAATTATCAACATAACTAATTGAAAGATTTTGTGGATGTATAAATGATCATAATGATTGAGATATTTCAAATATCACATAAATGAAACTGGTTGAGTCTTCAGCCATTGATAATGGATAAGATAGAATGGATTTTGGTTAGTTACCAAACATAAAATACACTCACTTAATAATTATAAAAAAATATTCATGTGATTTTAATTGATTATATATATAGATAAATAAAGAAATATATGTTGTTATATACTCTTAGAAAAATAGATCCAATACATAGTTGTGTCAAAAGAGATTAATAATGAATAGATGTTGGATATTTGTATATTGAGAGGAATAAAAACTTCATTTTGATAATATATATAGGCTTATATATTCATCTATAGTCATCATATTGTAGAATATTTGTTTTCTATTAATGAAATATTATGACTAATTGGTGCTAAAAGATCGTATGATTATAAGTGCATAACCTTTCTTGAGATACATTTGATAATAATAAATTGAGTTTGTGCATGGGAAAATAAAAATGATACACTAAGAATGTAAACCAATAATAAGTATGATAAATTTTAATACAAAAACAACATGGATGGTTGCGAATAATGGAAATCTCAGGCAAAACTAACAGATAATATACACTCCAGGAAAGAAGTAAAATATGAAAGTAAAATAAAACCAATGATTGTATGTAAAAAGATATAAATTATACTAATGGGAAAAAATTATATATTTCTATCTAGAATACGTATATATCCAAAAAAAAGAAACGATATTTCTTGAATTTAGATGTGAAGAAATAAAATATATTAGCCTTCAATAGTAAAAAAATATTAATTGTGTAATTCTAATAAAGGACCATGTGGGATCTCCTCATTCATGGAATTAAAATATAACCTAATGGAATTCTAATCAAGAGTAAAATATATACTCAAAAATATATTTCTTGGGTTATGTAGGTTTTTATCATGTTTTCCCCTAACTATTTTATCATTAGATACAATATTTATCATCCATGACATGAAATAATATAGCCAACAAATCCTTTAAAATACATTATGACATGATTTTCAACATAAATATACAATAAATCCAAACCAATGATCATGAGGCCTAGTGAAATTTGATTACTATATTAATAATACATGGAAAGGAAACTATACCATATAATCCAAATTTTCCCTCAATAATGATATGAGAAATCCCATTGTGCTCCTAATATAGTATAGGATGACCTGAAGAATAAATAATAAAATTTGGTGATCAATAATGGACAATAATATAATTAACATGGTAATATAGAATAACGTATGATTTAAAAAAATCATGTCATAATTGTGAAGGCTCGGGAATAATCACATCATACCATGGAACAATGAAAATGGTATCATAAAAACATGTGAATCTATGAATGTCGAAACAACATATAATGTGACTTATGCCCAATTCAAGGCTAACTGCTAATTCAATATAACATGGCATACAATGTCCAATAATGAATTAGGTTTACTCGTTATTCCAATATAGGTCAAATGATGATACAAAAAAAAATTCCCTAATACATTTTATCATTATATGGGTTCACCAATCCAAACATTTACTTTTTTAATGTGTTATATAAAATGGAAAAAATATTATGCAATGAACCTATGGTATTATAGAAAATAAATTAAGGAATTTATTACCCCACTAATGTAAAATAAAATATTCATATTATATATTTAAGATACATATATATATATATTTAAAAAAATTAATATCAATAAACAGAGAGTGGGATAATGTTAGCTAAGGAGAGAGAGGTTTTAACATAATGAAAAATGTATGTTCGTAGATATTCATTCCATTACTTTATAAAATCATTAATCACATACAATTAACATCCATGAAAATAAATATGAATAATTAATTACACGGTTTTGAATATTTCCCATATATATTTGTTTTGTTTTCAATTTAGTATTAAAATTTCAGATTATATCAAAGAGATACAGGGATTAATTTCATTATTTTGAGAGAATTAATTTCATATTACCATTTTCAAATCACATGTGCATAATTATTGATTGTCTTATAAAATGATACTAAAACTACATGAATGAAATAAAATAGTAGCCATCTCCTTCTACAAATTTAATTGGTCAAAAATATTTTTTTCCCATCATGTAGATCATTTACAAAGAAAAAATGTGTTAATTTATTTTGTTTTGTTCATTTATTATATTTTATAAACCATCAAAAACGACATTGATTGTATTAAAATAAGTGATAATTAAACTATAGAAGAACTTGAAATAAATAAAAATATAATATTATAATCATATTTAACAATATTATTTTACTGATATAAGTGATGTGTTGTCACGACCCATCCCCCGGGGCCATTATCGTGACAACCCCAAGCCCGTCTTCCATAGGCCAGTGGCTGGGGACTAGCACCAAAGGCATAAATCACTAAACTGGGAAGAAACTGCCTTTAAAAACTGAAACACACACAATAGAGTATACAACTGGAAGCAAAACACTAAGTAAAACTATATACAAAGGAAGTAATGGAATGTAAAAGTGGCCGGACGTACAAGCCCAATATGAGAGTACAAGTAAAACTGAATGCAAGTACAACTGAAACAATGTAATCCAGCTACTAGGTAGCCCTCCGAAGTTCCTACCTGACGGGTAGATAGAGATGGCCTCCTCAACACTCGACGTCCATCCATCTCCTCCATGTACCGTCACGCCGAGTGGTCCACCTCTGGGAACTGTCCAGTCACTAAAAAATATTTCACTTTTTCCAACAGAAATATATCTATTGGTAAAAGTGCATTTTCTGTTGGTAAAACGTTTTACCAACATATATGTCAATGTCACTAAACTGTTGGTAAAAACTCCGTCCCTAAATTTTTTTGCGATAGATTGAATAGTTCTGTTGCAATTATAATAATACCAACAGATAATATATATGTTGGTTAAAGTGTTTAGCAACAGGTTCTAATGACAAATTTATCTGTTGGTAATAATATTACCAATATATAACATTTGTTTATAAATTAAATTTAAATAAAAATTATAAATTTTTATTACCACTAAAATTATAAATTTTTATTGCCACTAAAATTTCATATTATATTAATTAATTTATCCTATATAATATATATACTTTAATTATTAAACCAAAGACGTTTTTACCACATTCAAAATTAGACACGAATTAATTATATTAATAATAAAATTCACTACAAATAGACCATTTTGATTCCCCACTAGGATTGTTCCACACCTCCACAATTCTGGACAACCCACCCCCCCCCCCCAATTTTGTTCCCCAATTTTGTCCTCACCACCATGGATCCCCCCCTGCCCGCCAAACAAGATCAACCCCAACAGCTCCAGTCCATCATCTCCAGTGAATCCAGCACCATCAGCTCCAGCCCATCCCTATCAGATCCAGCCCTAGCTCATCCATGCCAGCTCTAGCCTCATCCATACAAATCTGATCTATGTCAACTCATGAAACTATAGCCCCATCCATACCAGCTCAAGTCTATCCCAGCTCATCCATCTCCAGTCTATGTCAGCTCCAACTCCAACTCCAGCCCCATCCATGTCATCTCCAGTCTATGCACAAAAAATGAGAAAACATATGAGAAAAGACATCATTGGGAATTGAGGTGGGTACACAGACAAGTGATAGAAATAATATTACACCGTAGGGATAAATGTAGTACCTGCACAATCAGAAATAATCATTTGTTTTGAACTTCCTGCCATGCCAGCTTCAGTCTATGCACAAACAAATGAGAAAACATATGAGCAAAGACATCATATGGAATTGAGGGAGGTACACAGACAAGTGATGTAAATATACTTACACCATAGGGATAAAGGTAGTACTTGCAGAATTAGGAACAAACATTTATGTTGAACTTCCTGTATTTGTGTTGCCTATTGACTTTCAACAAATGTAGTACCTGCACAATTAGGAAATAAACATTAAAAGACAACCTTTTATTTAGAAAAAATATAGACTTAACATTAGGTTTGAAATAATAACTTGAAAGGTGCCCATGATATCAGATTTGGCTGGTCGGTGGGCCGGACAATATCAATATACTTCCTTCCAGGAATCATCTCCAAGAACATGACACCAAATCTATATATGATTTGGTTTTCAACTGGCCAACCAATGCAAACTTATGAGAACATACATAGGTCCCTGTCAATAAAATTGTTGAATATGTTTCATGGGAAGATAATGGAAGTTCCCGCTTAAATTATAGGGAACTATATTTGATTTCCCTCTATTCTATTTATAATAAACAACCTCTTTTATACCCCCCAGAATTTCCTATACTGCTACTTTCATCTCGTGAATCCCATTATTATCAAGACAGTTTTACATAGTTTTATTCTACCCTACTAATTTATCTTCTTCTAATTTCCATGGTAATTCCATCAACCAAATTGATCAAATATTAAAAGAAACTATTTAATGATTTTCGAAGGAATGTGCACAAAAATGTGACTACGTCATAACTGGGAATAAATTAACAGTAGGATAAACACATTAGAAAATAAAACCATGATCGAAAGCCACCTCTATAAAAAAATTATGGACATTCAAAAAAACTAAAATTTCATTGGTTGGGGAGGAAGCAGCTTACCAGTCAGATTCTATTAGCTACATGGGCTACCCACCCTCAAATAAAATGATAAATACTTGTACACCTTACCACTGGAATGCCAAAAAAAGGACATGAAAATCAAGGAAAGTATAAGCAGACATACAATTAGGGGTCACAACACTCATTATTAGACGAACCAATATGATCTAGAGAAGATCCAATCAACTGGAACTTGAATATAAAGCCCCAATATACTACACATCACTATCTTATTCACATTCCCTATCAAAAATGATGATGATAACTCTAAAAGAGATACGAGATTCCAAAGAGAATGAAATGAGAACCCTAAAACAGTTTCTAGATTCCATATTTCACACACAGGCCATGACTGCAATCAAGGTAGAAGCCAGGCTGTGTTTGCAAAGTGGAAAACTATGAAACCCAGATGAAAAATAGGTGAGGGGATAGATTTCATAGACATTAATTCATATTGTATTTATACAAAATAAAAATTTTCAAAGGTCTAAAAACATTCCCTCTACCGAATAATTGCATTATACTTTCTAATTACTCTCGTCGGATTTTACTAGTGCACATTTCAACTTTCCAATGGTTCTGTAAAGTAGGGTAATCGAATAATTAGGAGAAATAGTGATGACCGTACCTTTTTTTCTTGGGCGGATTTTCCCTTTACCTGCTAGTTGAAAAATATGTGTCAATATTGATTCATCCATCTAAGAAACTGTACTAGTACATGTTCAGAAAGTATATTGATGTGGGAAGGACATCCTGCCTTTTCTCTGTGACCTCATACCTCCCCTTTCAATGCTGGTAATGTTGCGCCACATGCCAGAGCATGTGGGTCTAGCCTTCAATGCTCATGCAATTCCTACAATGAAAATTCCAGATTTCACAAACAGTCCATAAATTATAGATTTCACACACACTAAGAAACACACCTGGATTCTACTTAGATTACACACAAGGATGGGGCATAGTTGTAATAAATGAATGAGGCCTTTGTATATTATTAGTGAGAACACTAAAACTGATTTCAGATTTAAAACCAAGGCATTATAAATAGGTGAGGGGAATTAAGATGTTGGTGGGAACACTAAAATAGTAACGAGGCATCAATATATTACCTTAAACATGCGGTCTCGAATACCCCACACACTCCATAACCAACTACGGATGAAGTAACACCTTCCAGCTCTTCATTATAAACATTGTTAAGGCAACAATGGAATACTACATGTCTATGTCATACCCTTCAACTCTAAGATCTACACCACACAACCAAAGAGCAGACCCACAAATAAATGAATATATAAAAATTAATTGAAAACAAAATAGAAATAAATAAAAATATAAAAACATTATTAGCATAGAATGGGAAATTTTCATACCTCAAAAAATCATGTTAGCTCAAGTACCAGAGAGAAACCACAAGTCGTTGTTAGGCCACACCATTCGGCTCCAAGATTCACACAACACTCCACCAAAGAGCATAACAAAAAATCTGTATGATTTATGAAGTTTTTTATGTCATTGAAGAGATTGTTATTGAATTTCGTATCCCCATAAACATTATCTTCATTAGATATTTCTTCCATAATTTGACTCATCCTATGTGAATCTATGTATCCTGACAACGACAAAATTCTTGTGGAGTCTAACATGACAAGTTCATTATCCAAACATTCTAACAACAAATAAAGAACATTGTATTGTTTAGGAACCATGAGCACATGATATATGATTGAGAACTCAAATACAACGAAAAACATGAAATATGTAGCATACTAGCTGCACTAGAGGTAGGCGAATAATCAATATTCAAGGAATGATAATGTTTGAACTAAACAAAAGCTAGAAGAGTAAGCATAACCATCAAAATAAAAAGGAATATAATACATGAGACCACGATCATAAAGAATATAAGCCAACAAAGAATGATAAAGGATAATTTCTATAGTTTATGTAATAGAAATAATTATTAGAATCAAAATATATGTTATCAAAATATAAGTTGAATCTAAAGAGAGAACATAATCATGTATAAAGTAGATTGAATATTGTTATAATCAACCATAGAAGATTACAACTTTCTATTGATTTTAATTTTTACACATTGCGCAGAGAAACTCCAGCCATTAATTATGATTCACACTTACTCTCAATGTAAGCATCCTAAGCAACCAAGTCTACAATGCAGAAAAGAATTTCAATAAACAATAACAAAAAAAATTCATACATTATACAAGATCAGCACCTAATTCCAGACCAATTACATACCAGATCAGTACCAAGAATTTCCTCAATAGAACACTCCCTTATTGAAGATATCAACTGCTACCTCTAATCCCGAGAAGACAAATCCAACCTAGAATCACTTCCATCTTAATTTTCCAGTGCCTTATTTGAGTCAAAAGCTTGTGAATCAGATACAGTCAAAGAATGACCATACAGTGTCATGCATTACGACCAAAAGAATAATTTAAAACCTTGAAATTCAACACAGATCGAAACCAAACCATGAAAAACTTCAACAAGTACACCATCATAAATTCTACCTGAATCAGCTTCTTCAAGATACATGCATATAGTACCCGTCAGATCAAGATGGATATACCAACACTGCTTTGGGCTAAGAGTACTGCCTTCAAGACCTAGCGGGGCCACCAAAGATGAAAATTGAAGCCACCATTAACATCAAGCGCCGTTCAGATCTTGCGGCCAAAACAGGATATGAAACCGGGAAATCAAAACCAGTTGAAGCTTAAATCCACATACCCCAAAGTAGAGAAGCAGAATTTAAAATCCAGTTGAGGGTTAATCTGAAATGATAGGGTATAAACCCTAAATACAAAACACCAAATGAAATATAAATGAACCAAAATCACTATATGGGACTGACCCCGCACAAAATCATGAGCAAGAAGAAGAACGCAGGCAGTGAAGGAGGTAAGGCCGAACAGAGATACGGGGAGGGCACTGATGGAGGTGAGGCCTGAGTAAGGAAAGGCGGGATGTGAGGCCGGAGTAGGGCGGGGTGTGAGGCGAGTAGTGATAGGTGAGGCCAAACACAGATAGGGGGTGTTGATGGCGGCATGGCCGAACAAAGATAGGGGTGGGCGGCGATGGAGGCGAGGCCGATCACATATAAGGGGTGGCGATGGAGGCGAGGCCAAACACAGGCAGGGGGAGGTTGGTGATGGAGGCGAGGTCGAACAAAGACGAGCATCGATGGAGGCGATTAAGAGTCAAATTAGGGTTTTTGGTGTTATTATTTTTATAATTTTTTTAAATATTTATTAAATAAATAATATTGAAAAATATAAAAATAGTTAATGTTTCCAGATAAATGAATAAAAAATATTGAAAATTATAAAAACATTAAATATTTGGAGAAAAATGAAAATTAAAATCAATTATGTGATGTTTTTAGTAAAACACCGAGAAATAAAAATTTACATTGGTCATGAAAATAATATATATATATATATATAAACTATGTTTCTCTTAATTTGATATTGATAAAATCTTTTTTTGTGATTGAATGGTTTATTGTAACTTTTTTTTTACGACAAAAGATTTGTTGGTAATAGTGATATTAGTAACATACTCACGTGTTAGTAAAAAAATTGATGGTAGTTGTATGATAAAGCAATAGATTAAACTATTGGTAAATGATATGTTGGTATTGAATGATCAATAGAAACAGATATATCTGTTGGTAAAAAAATGTTGGTATTAAAAATTAATTCAAATAATACTTAACATCTGTTGGAATTGCTCATTCTTACCAACAGATAAATTATCTGTCAATAAATTTCTTTTGGTATAAGCCAATTTATTTGTAGTGAGTCCAGCTACTCTCTTCCTCTCTCAGCACTGCCCGTCATCTATAACCAACACAACGAAGTGCGGGTATATCCCGTGCAGGGGTCAGTATAACGATAATCAGTAGGGACCCTGAGACCCTCAAAGTATCACAATATTCAACAAGGATAAACCACAGAGTATGGATTCAATGGATCACCATTACATATGTATATACCCATACATATACTTATGTGATCAAGTAACTCATATCAATCATGAGGAAAAAACAAAAGTCTATGACTCAACCCAAACCAGGATTTTATTCTAGGGGGTAGTATCAAGTAATAATCTCAGTCACGATGTCGGAACCTCGGTTGATGGTGTACTCTCCTCTATCAAGTACATTAGGCCCTCCATGTCACATAGTGGTACTTTCCACTGTCCTTAGACTGCTGGGGTACTCCTCCTATTGAGTAATGTGGGTCTGCTGCATCACATAGAGGTGCTCCCCACCCCGGGTCTGCCGTTCTCACACAGAGGTGCTCCCCCATGTAGCATGCTAAGGTACTCCTCCTATCGAGAACCGTGGGTCTTCCGCACTCACGCAGAGGCGATCTCCATCGTTGGTCTGCCGCATCACACGTAGTTACTCCTCGTTGGGCCAGTCGAGTCACTCCACGTCGAATCGGTCAAGCAGTCGTCAGGTCTCAGCTATCTACTAGGTATCTGTATTCTGTCCGCTCGCCTCTGGAAGGATCTTCTCCACATGCAAGTGTTCGATACTCCAACTATCACAAAGTCCCATGTAGAAGTATCTTAAAGATCTATCTCGTCATAGGGGTATCAATGCAACAGACGACGCATCAATTCGACGCCTGACCTGTGAGTTGTCGGCATTTCCGTCCTAGGGGACCGGTTGGATTTTAGGTTCAAACCAACCCGACCATACAACATCTATATCCAAACGTAAAATAGGGTATGCCAAAATAAACTTCTCGCTCTAAGCGTTCTGTCACAGTAGACGGTTTTTCAATCGGACACTTGTATCCCATGTTATGGGTGAAAAGGTGATTTTGGGTCAAATGGGTCCAGACTAGGGTCCGACCCGGTCCGTGGGTCCGATCCGGCCCGAGGGCGGCCCACCCCGAGGGGGCGGCATGACATGAGGGCGGCCCAGCCCAAGGGGGTGGCCCGACCTGAGGGTGGCCCAGCCTGAGTGGGCGGCCCGACCCGGTGGCCCGGTGGATCGGGGGCTCGCAGGGTTCTGCCTCGGCCACGTCCAGTGGGGAAAACCATGTGCCCCTGGCTCTAGAACTGCAGATCCGTTTGTGTGGAGACCCAACCAGCCCTAGGTGGTGCCGGTCCAGATCATGAGGGAGCTAGCGGGGACCCGCTCCTCCCAACTGGCTGAGTGGACAGCAACTCTGCACCATCGGCGGGCGGCCCGACGATGGCCACCACTGCTCCTCTATCACAGCCCGCCCTGGCTACGACATTGCTCCTCCATGCAATGCGATGGTGCCACGCCCTTCTGCCGCGACCCCCTTCCCCTCTAAGCGGCGTGACGACACCGCATCATTCGGCTATGGCGCTGTCTGTCCGCGTCCCTTTCTTCCACACGACACAATGTTGTTGCGCCCTTTCGGCGACCCGACGGCCTTGCACCGCCGATTTCTTCACGGTCGGCCCGTCACCGGACGCTATTGCTCCACCACGGTCCACTCTTCCAGGGGCACCATTGTGCCACCTCCGTCATCAAAAGGTGAGGTAGAATGAGGGGGGAGGGGGTGTCGGGCCATGTTCGTGCGGTCTGAGCCCTCCCCTTTATGGTGGTATCAATTGGAAAAACAATACCCAAGGGTGAACGGCGTAGAAAAGAACATTTTCGAACTCAAATCATAAAATCAATCCCTACCTCGTATTGTTGTTCGTTGATGATGTCTCAGAATGGTGGACGTCATCGGTGTTATTCAATGTAAACGCTTCCCCTTCCTGTCCCGGTTGAAAAAGAAAGAGGTGTATGTCGTTCTTCATTGGAAGATAATTCTCCAAGGGTTATCCCAAGCCTCCTATCCTCTGCCCAATCACTTCCCACGAGGGTTGCAGTTCCAAATTAACATAATTTTGTTTATTAACATAACACATAAAGTTGACACATTAATTATGTTGGAGTTAGCACAATTAATTATGCTGGAGTTGGGACAATTAATTTTGGAGGAGAGAAACCAAGGGTCATCTCACATTCGAGTGGGAGTTCAATGTTTTAGAAGTCGGGTGGTTCCCATATTATTAATAGAAAAGAGGTGTTTAGTCCTTGGGTGGGCCCCACAACCACAACCTCTCATGGGAGGTTATCATGTGGTGGCCCCCACCCCTAACCTCCTCTTAGAGGTTTTAACCACCACAAATAGAAATAATCTAACACTTATTTTTATTTTATTAAAAACCCAAAAACTAACATTCATTCTCATCCAACTATTGCAGAGGTGAAATATTCATTAGTGAATACCGCCACTGTGTGTTCAACGATGCGCTCGGATCGGTTCAAAAGATATAAAATTCTGCACGTAAGTTTACATAACGTACCTGAAAAAAACATCAAAAATCGATTCCGGGCACACTGGGTCTCGGAATCCAGCGTCGTAATTTTTTTCGGGCTCGTAAAATTACCATGTATTTAAAAGAAAATTTGCACAGAATTTTATGGTCTTTAAATTCTCCCCACCTTAGGGATTTACGTCCTCGTAAGATACAACTCGAACTAAGGGTACAAATAGGGGTACTGAGCATGCATCTGAGCCTCCCGCTCTTATGTGCTCTCCTGGAGGTTCTTGTGCTGCCAGCGAATGCGTACCAGAGATATCGACCACCACACATGAATTTATCCTATCGATCATCAATCTCCACTGGAACCTCTGTGAAATTCGAACCATCATCGATGTCTAGCTCTCCATGGTATATGATGTGGAATGGGTCGTGCACGTATCTCCTCAGCTAAGATACATGGAAGACATCGTTCACCCGGTGCAACTGAGGTGGAAGAGCTAAGTGGTAAGCCACATTCCCTACCCTGCTGAGGACCTGGAAAGGTCCAATGAATTGCGGAGACAACTTGGCTCCTCAGGAAAATATCTATAGACCTCGTCGAGGTGAGACCCATAGAAAGACGTGGTTGCCATCCTCGAACTCCAGTGGTCTCCATCTCCTGTCAGCAAATGAATTATTTCTTCTCTGTACAGTCTTCATCCACTCCTGGATGATTTGCACCATCTCCGTAGTAGCCCGTTACATCTCTGGTCCCACTAGTGCTGACTCCCCGGGGTTTCTCCAGCATAGTGGTGATCTGTAAGGTTGACCATACAAGGTCTCAAACGGTTCCATACCGATTGTGGAGTGATAGCTGCTGTTGTAGACAGACTCTACCAATGGTAAGTGATCCTCCCAAATGCGACCAAACTCGAGGACATCAGCTCAGAGCATGTCCTTGAGGGTCTGAATGGTCTTCTCAGTCTGACCATCTGTGTGAGAATGGAAGGCAGTGCTCAAGTGAAGCTGTGTCCTGAAAGCCTCCTGCAACCCATTCCATAGCAAGGAAGTAAACCGTGTGTCACATTCGGAGACAATAAAATAAGTTACTCCAAGTAAATTCACAATCTACTACACATAGAGGCATCCCATGATCATTACTGAGCCCTGATCTTTGATCAGTAGGATGTGGGTTGACTTGGTGAGTTGATCAATGATCACCCATATCGAATCATGACTCCTGCATGTACGTGGATGACCCGATACAAAGTCCATGAATATCCCATCGCACTTCCACTCTAGGAAATAAAAGGGATGAACCAAGCCTGCTGGTACCTGGTGCTCCACCTTCACTTGCTAACATGTGAGGCACCGAGAGACAAACTCCACTACCGCCTTCTTTGTACATGGCCACCAGTGCTGCCGTCAGAGGTCCTGGTACAACTTCGCCACTCTTGGATGTATAGTAATAGGGGATGTGTTGAAATACCTGAACACATCTTCTTGAAGTGCTACTAGTACCAAGGTACATCCTGTGGAGAGGATGAAGTGGTCCCCACCTTTAGAAAATCCATCAGGTGCCTTCCCTGTGGCTATCAATGCACGTCACGTCTCATAGTCATCATCTCCACGTTGCGCCTCCCTGACTCGCTGAAGAAGTGGGGGAGTGACTACAAGAGAATTTAGAAATGCTGCTCCATCTCTATCCACAAAGGATATCTGAAAAGCAGTTAGCTGCTCTGTCACCTCTCCTAGAAGATGTATACTAGATCTCCTACTGAGAGCATCTGCCACAACATTCACCTTTATAGGAGTATAGACTATCTGAAAATCATAGTCCTGGAGGATCTCAAGCCAACGTCATTGTCTTAGGTTCGAGTCCTTCTGAGAGAATATATACCTGAGGCCTTTGTGATCACAATACATGATACGAAACTCTCCCATCAGATAGTGTCGCCTCATCTTCAAGTCGAAGACCACTGCTGCTAACTCCAGGTCATGGGTAGCATAGTTCTGCTCATGATGTCTCATCTTCCAAGAACCATACGTAATCACTACTCTCTCCTGCATCAGGACACAACCGAGTAGGTTCCCTGATGCATCATAGTAATCTACGTACCCTATGCGTTCCTCTAGAAGCCTCAAGATGGGGTCACTAGTCAGCCTCTTCCTTGGCTCTAGAATGCTCTCATGGAATCTTTTCGACCACATGATGGGGTTCACCTTCTTTTTCAAGGTTGATAGTGGTGCTAAAACTCTGGAGAAGTCTGGAATGAACCTTCAGTAATATCCATCCAAATCAGACATTCCTCCCCCTTTGGGAGGGGGGGGGGTAATCCTAGAAACAACTTTTGAAAAGATGTATCCATGTTCTGTCACTCCTGTTTGAAACTAAAAACTAAAAACTCCTGCAGACACGAGGGTAAGGTTGGCCGACTCAAGAGTGATCAATTGCACCCTCCTATGCATGAGTTTAACAGGTGATTCCTGGGTTTCCTTTTCAACGACCAAGAAAATACCCATCCCAATGTTGTTGATAAACCACAACCTCTATGCATAATACAGTCAATATATATGTGAATTGTGGATGTCAAGTCCAAACCAAAACTAACGTCGTAAGGCTTCGGACGCTACCACCAAGAGGTTCCAACCAAAACTCTCACCTCAAGGATCAGATCACAATGTCGGTGTATGTGTGATTATCAAGTCTCCACCCAATGGTATCTCCAGATGCGAGGGTCAAGTCAATGGTTTAACTAGAAACTCTATGTCTTGGGCAAGATTTGTGGAAGGAAGGAATAATCAATACCTATGTCTATTGTTGCGGAAGCTAGTAGTAGACACAGAACATTCCTCGAATCATTCTAAGAGACTTTGGTTTGCAATCCTTGACAGCATGCAGCTACTCTCTTCCCATATCCTCATTCTCCCTGAGCCTAGCGGGTTCCACATAAGGTGGTGGTTGTAACATGTCAAAATTTACACCACTTCATGCTGCTCTCCTAGCTATCCTTCTACGTCTTCTACCCTATAGATTCATCTGTCCTTAACACTTCTTCTTCCCAAAACATTTTTACATGCTCAAGTCTGTGAGATTGGTGCTGGTTTCCTACTTTTCCACTTCTAAAATTCACTGGATGTATCCGCTCAGCCAAAGAGCATTCAACAACAAATGTTATCTCTAGCATCCTAACAAAACTAAGAATTCGTAGAGGAATTGTGATGGATCAGATGTCCATTTAGCACACCTTACTCAGAAGTTCATTCCCATAAGCACAAATCATACCGTATTCATCGAGTACCAGGAATGATTGGTATGCCTCGATGAATACTCAGCTACTGACACGTCGTCCTGCCAAAGCTATAGAAGTTCTAGGGAACTCTTATCCACCTCCTAAATCTAGTACTTAGCCAATATTGAGTCTGTGTCACCATAGAACCTGAGGGGTATCTGATGCTAAAACACGTGTAAGGAACCAAGCCTACATGTGTCCTCTACTGGTACCATTGGTTGCAACTACTGACCAACAAGCAGTGATATAGCTAACACACTACCTAAAGATACTATCTCTGGTAATGGTCCACGTACCGAGTCCTCATCACTAAGCATACCATCATCATGGTCACTCATTTAATAAGACTAGTCACTATGATCACCATCTACTCTACTAGTGTCTCAATATGGCAGAAAACTCTAGCAATCGCCTCTCGCTAGTCATCTGCTGCCTGGGAATCTATCTTGCCTCGTAACCTCAGAGGTCTCTACCGCTGGAACTAGTGTAAGACACTCAGTCAGCATGCACTGTCCGCCAGTGCGGCTAGTGGCATCTGCTGCTCAATGGGTGGTGGTGCTGCTAGTACACCACCCGAAGGTGCCAGCATAGAAAGAGGGCCCTACACCGGAGCCTTGTTTCTCGGTGGCCGTCATAGTTTACTCTCTCAGAACTCTAACTAGTTTTCTGCGTGGAGGAATCATGAACAGATGTGACATGGTCAAAAGTTATACCTGGTGAGCTGACCTGGTCGAGCTAAATTAAAGAAAACTTTCGAAAACACACACGCAATTAGTGTTTTTGTGTACTGAGTTGGAGATCATTCATCAGGGTCCTGGTGTATGGATAAGTCTGCCGCCACAACCACACTAGACACCATGAACTGAGAACCACACTTAGTACCCTTAAGACTATTGCTTCATAGAAAAAAGACTAGAGTCATATGTTCTGCGGTAGAGTCGTCAGATTTGATACCAATTTGTCATGAAATGTCTCCCTGGGGCCTGTATAGTGACTACCTCAAGCCCTCCTTCCATAGGCCAGGGGCTGGAGAATAGGAACAAAGGCATAAATCCCTAAACTGGGATGGCATTGCCTTTAAAAACTAAAACACACACAATAGACTACACAACCGCAAGAAAAACACTAAGTAAAACTGTATACAAAGGAAGTACTAGAAAGAAAAAGGGGACGGAAGTACATTCCCAACAAGAGAGTACATGTACAACTGAAATCAAGTGAAACTGAAAGAATATAAAGTAGCTATTGGGTCATTCTCTAGGGTTCCTACCTAAAGGGTAGGTATAGATTGCCTACTTAGCACTCCACGTCTGTCCGTATCCTCCATGTACCGTCACGACGAGTGGTCCACCTATGGGTACCATCCAGTCCAGATACTCTATGACTTAGTCAGTGTTGTCCGTCATCCGCAAACAACACAACGAAGTGCGGGAAAATCTCATACAGTGGTGAGTATATCGATACTCAGTAGGGACCCTGAGACCCTCAAGGCCTCACAATATCCAACAAGGATAAACCACAAAGTATGGATTCAACAGAAAATCATTACTTAGGTATATTCCCATAAATATACCTAAGTTATCACGTAACCCATCTCCATCACGAGGAAACACACAAAATTCTATGACTCAACTCAAAATAGAATTTTATTCTAGAGGGTATTATCAATTAAAAACCCCACTCATGCTATCAGAACCTTGGCTGATGGTGTACTCCTCCTATATCGAGTACAGTGGGCCTGCCGCATCACATAGAGGTGCCTCCCACTATCCTTAGGCTGTTGAGGTACTCCTCCTATCGAGTACTGTGGGTCTGCTACGTCACAAAGAGGCGCTCCCCACCACGGGTCTGCTGCCCTCACATAGAGGCACTCCCCCTCTTAGCCTACTAAGGTAATCCACCTGTCGAGTACCATGGGTCTGCTATGCTCATACAGAGGCAGTCCACACTGTGGGTCTACCACATCACATAGAGGTTCTCCCCACTAGGCCAGTCAAGGCACTCCGAGTCGAATCAATTAAGCAGTCGTCAGGTCTCAGCCTACTACTAGGTCTTCGTACTCTGTCCGCTCGCCTCTGGAGGGATCCGCTCCACAAGCAAGTGGTTTATAATCCAACTATCACGAAGTCTATGTAGATGCATCTCAAGGATCCACCTCATCATAGGGGTCTCAATGCAATAGAAAGCGCATCAATCGGACGCCCGGTCTGTGAGTTATTGGCATTTTTGTCCCGATGGCCCGGTTGGATTTTAGGTTCAAAACAACCTGACAAAACATCAAATTTGTACAAACCACATGTGGTGTATTCCAAATGAACCGCCTCGCTCTATTATTTCTGTCAAAACAGATGGTTCGTCGATCGGACACTCGTAGCCAATGTTGTGGATGAAAAGGTGATTTTGGGACAAACTAGTCTGGACTGGGGTCCGACCCAGCTCGAGGGCGGCCCGACCCGAGGGGGCAGCCCAGCCAGAGGGGGCGGCCAGGCCCATGGGAGGCCCGGCCTGAGGGCGGCCCGACCCGAGGGGTGTCTCGGCGCAAGCAGGTGACCCGTCTTGAGGGGTGCCCCAGCGGCCCGTGGGGGGTCCTCCACAACCGTGTCCAGGGGGAAAATCGTGCACCCCCTGGCTCACGAACGATAGATTTGTTTAGGTGGTGGCATCACTCCTGCTCATGCGGGACCCAGAGGGGTTCTGATCCTCCCAACTAGCCGAGTGGCCAGCCACTCCGCACCACCGGCGGCCGGCCCGATACAAGATTCCCCTGCTCCTCCGCCGCGGCCCGCCATGGCTGTGGCTCTCCTCCTCCGTGCGGCGCGACGGCGCCGCGCCCCTCCACCATGGCCCGGCCTGGCCAAGGCCCCCTTCTCCTCCACGCAGTGCGATGGTTCCGCACCCTTCTTCCAGGGCCCTCCCAAGTCGCAGAACCCTTTTCCTCTACGCAACGCGACGTCACTGTTTCCTTTCACCGCGGCTAGGCCTGTCCACAACCCTTTCTTCTACATGGCACGATGGTGTCGTGCCCTTCCGGTGAACCGGTAACCTTGTGCTGCTGATTTCTTCATGGCCAGCCCGTTGCTGGCCGCCGTTGCTCTGCCATGGTCCACTCTTCCTGCAGCGTCGTTGCACCACCAATGTCGTCAAAATGCGAGGCGGAATGAAGGGGGCGGGTCGGGCCATGTTTGTGCAGACTGAGCCCGCCTCGTTATGGTGATATCAATCGGAAAATCATTACCCATGGGTGAACGACATAAAATGGAACAATTTCAAACTCAAATCATTAAATCAACCCCTACCTCATATTGTTGTTCGCTGACGATCTCGCGGAATGGTAGATTTCATCGGCGTTCTTCAAGTTCAACACTTCCCCTTCTTGACCTAGTTGAAAAAGAAAGTGATGTATGTCATTCATTGTAGGAAGATAATTCTCCAAGGGTTCTCCCCAGCCTCCCCTCCTCTACCCATTCTCTTCCTACGAGGATTGCAGTGCCAAATTTACATAATTGTGTTTATTAACATAACTCATAAAGTTGGTACCTTAATTATGTGGAGTTGGAACAATTAATTATGTTGGAGTTGGCACAATTAATTTTTGAGGATAGAAACCAAGGGTCATATCACATTCAAGAGAGATCTCAAGGTTTTAAATTTCAGGTGGTCCACATCTCATTAATTGACAAGAGGTGTTTAAACATCGGGTGGTCCCCACCACCATAACCTATCATGGGAGGTTATGTTGTGGTGACCCCCACCCCTATCCTCCTCTTGGATGTTTTAACCACCACAAATAAAAATAAGCTAACACTTATTTTTATTTTATTAAAAACCCAAAAACTAACTTCCATTATCGACCAACTTGACGTCATGGTGACAGTCTTCTTTAGCGAATACCGGCACTGCGAATTTAACGATGCCCTCAGATTTCAATTCTGAGCACCGTTTCAAAAGATATAAAATCCCGCTCGTACTTTTGATGAATGTAGCCAAAAAAACATCAGAAATTGATTCTCGGCACATTGGGCATCAAAATCAAGCGCCATAAATTTTCACGGACTCGTAAGATTCCCATGTATTTAAAAAAAATTCCCCATAATTTCCGGGTCTTTACATGTGTTTTGTTCATAAGGGTGGGAAGAAATAATATTATAAACAATTTGTTTTTTGTTTATAAAGCAATTAATGGAAAAAAGATGAGGGATATAAGATATTAAATTACCCAAATTACATTCCTATATATATAAATATATATATGATAAAAATGTTTTTATTATAGTGAACTATAATTTTTATACATATATATTTATATATATTACATCTATATAGATGATTATTCAATAAATTACAGTACGATCAACAATAGAACCATTTTGATTTATTATCATTAAAATCCCTGATACATAAATAGATTCTTCATATTTTAACTACATCATCTTAAAAATAGTAATTAATAACATATATCATTAACATAAATATATTCTATAATAAAATTGATAACAATTTGGGGAAAGGAATCATAAGAAAGGGTGTTATAAGATTCAAAATAAGGGTATATAAACGAGACAAAAGAGAAAAAATAATCATAAAATGAGAATAATAGTATAATAATTGAATATAAAATTTCAAGATCATAACTAGAATATCATTGATCGTAATCTAGAATAATAGCATAAATCATGGTACTTCATTAGAACTTAATCCTAAAATAATCAATTAACAATATCCTTCATCGAATTACATTCGTAAAAGAAATAATTTCGTAGCATACATATAATAAAAAAATCATTTTCATATAAGTCATGTCTCACTTCCAAAACTATCATAGTGGAATAGGATAAATTTGAAAATAATATTATCCTTATTTATAGTTAATTCCTAATATTATCAATTCACATAGATTCCTATTTAAAAAATTATGCACTCCCCATATTGGACTTTATTATATCATGATATATCTATGTTTACCCAGTGAAATAGAAGGTTTTATAATTCTTGGATCACCCATTACATAATGAAAAATATATATATCTGTGATACATAATATTAAAAATAATTATCATAGTATAATAGATAAATGTAAAGGTGTTTTTTTAAAATTTCATCATATCATCATAGTATAACCCGTGGAAAGAAATGAGGTTTATAGTGGATTCATCAAATCATTATTCACCCATGGGTAAGAAAAACGATTCATTGAATAATCCATAAAACATTATCATAAACTATAGAAATATTTAATTTGGATGGTTTATTTGGATAATATCCCTATTAAGTTATAATTTACATGAAAATATTTTATAATTGATAAAAACAACATTTAAAATCCCATTGGATGATTTTTGAGGAAGATAACCCTTTCACATTGAAAAAACTTTTCAAAAACATATCACATTATAAATATTATAGAGAAACGTTATCAAAATCATGCCAAAAGTATATTTAAATAAACCCTTAAATAAATAACTTTTATTGAAGGAATGAAATTTATTTCATGAGGTGTACCAAAAAAAATATTCCTTCAATATAACATATACAAAGTCTAATATATCAAAATTTTAAAAAATATGATTAATTATAGTTTTTAAATAAAATATAATAATTTCTGAATATTAATTTCAGAAATAATTGTATAATGTTAAAAAAATTCATGAAATTTATTTAGAATACATGGACATTGATATAAAACAAATTTTGATTGAATGGATAAATAAAGTAACATTTCCTTGAAAATATTCACTTTTTATATTGAGGACATAACGATATAAAAATGAAAGTATAAATTTCATGAATCAAAATAAATAGAGAATGATAAATTTGATGATTTTCATTATATTTATTTATTAAAAAGTAATCATATGAATCCTAATGATAATAAATCATGATTAACTGTTAGATAATAACTTAAATCCCTTATATAGAGATTTAATTTCATTAAAATCACATTATATTCCATTATAATAAATTAGAATTTATTATATATATATATATATAAATTCATATACATACTTATAATTGAATATATGTTTCATGTATAATATATCGACACCATTTAATGATATATCATCAATAAACTAATAGTTTCATGGTGTTACCTGTTTTGTTTTTCATAAGAATTTATATTCTGTAGTTATGTTCCTTGTACATTGATCATGGTCCAGTCATGACTAAAATTTTAATAATGATATATTTATTATAACAACCCCGCTCTATATTACATACATAAACATGATTTATTACATAATACTTTCACTTCATCCAACATTGAAGATCGAGAGGTCTAGTGTATTTGGGGATTAGGAACATTACATAATAACATAAAACATAGAATGAAATATCTTATAGAAAACTTTCATTACACGACCACTACATTTCCTTGTACTTAGCATAACATGGGGTGACATGAGGATATGTATAAGAAAAGGGTGACATATAAAGCATAGTAAGGGAGTAAACAAGAAATATCATGAAGAATACAACACATGTTTGTAAATAGGCATATAAATGGTGCATAAAAGAAACATGAACATAAATGCATGCTATAACATGATTTTCATAACATCGAAATGCGGCGACAACACTTAACATGAAATTAGCAATAGCCAAAGCTCATTGCACATGAAGCATGAGTAAACCCTCATTGCACAAGAAGAACATGTAAACCCTCATTGAACATGAATTATCATGAGTAAAAAATAATTTCACATGACGTATCATGATACTATACATTAACTAATGCATTGGTGCGCTATCAGGATGCACCCTTCATAAACATTTCATTTCATGCATACATGTGCCACATGGATCATAAAACATTGATTCATTAAACATAGTCATATATTCCATGATAATGGAATGTGGAATTAATAAATGATGATATATAATCAATAAGTAAATTTCCATAAAGTTGAATACCCATGATAGAGAAATGGGCATGGTATTCACTACACAAGGACTTTGGTATGGAAAATCACGGTGCAATTACGGCAGTGTAACTGCATGACATACAGATTCATAAAAAAATTTGATGAGAGTGAAATGGGTGTCTCATTATATGTACATGATGTGGATAGTAAGGGGGTAATATAGATACATTTCCCCACAAATGTATTGGAATTTAGATTCATAATACAGATGAATTGTTTGAATATAAATTAGGAGGGAGAAATTACTTACGGAATTTCGGCATGGTAACAGGTATACATGGAAGGAAATAAGAGAGAGAAAGTGCTCTCTCATTATTCAAATGTAAATAGGGCAGTATGGAGGAGGTGAGAAATCATACCCCAAAAATTATAATTGAAAATAAAATGGCATAAAAATATAAAGAAACTTAGAAAAAATGAGAAAGGATGGAATCCCTTACATGGAAGTGTGATCCCAATGTCTAAGGAGAGGCTTGAGAGTGGATTATGGGGGGATTGGGGCATCTTGGGAGGATTTTAGAGAGATGAGGTCTGAGGTTGGATGAACTCCAATGGAATTGAGTGAAGATGAAGTGAAATCCTGGGTGTGTTTATATAGGAAAGGAGAGGGAATTAATTATTATTTATTTTCCAGACACCACACATTAAATTAAAACAACATTACATTAATGGTAAAACATATATTTGTCGAACATAATGTTTACATTATTTTATAACATAACTATTGGGTCATTATGATGTCATAAAAAACATTATATATTTAAACAATATTTAATTTTTACCTAAACAATTCAACTCTCTCAGAAAATTATGAAAAATTCACTGTTGGATAATTTTGATATCTTGATTCTGAAAATATTTTCATCTATATGTAAATAATTTAATAAATATTTGAATTTTTACTTTTCATATAAAAACTGATATTTATAAAAAATTCTTGGGTTTTGACAAAAATAGATTTCAAACCATAACAAAACTTTAAATTGTATTATAAAAATTATAAGATCAATCATATTTAATAAAAATTAATTAAAGAAACATATTTTATTAAAATATTATATAATTAAAAAAACCATTATTTCATAAAAATAGATTTCATAATTGAATATTAACTAAAAATACTATTTGTGCTTTAAAAACTACTTACAAGGTAAAAATAATAAAATGAAAGTATATTATTTAAAATATAAAAAAATATTGGACATAATCATGGTACTATGGTCTTGTAACATAACCTCTTATAACACCTTCATATGACCAAATTGGAAGGTGTGCGATGGTGACAGACTCTTGAGGTGGATCAGATAACATCTCCCAGGTGGTAATCTCTATTAAAATCCACTTCTACCATAGTCAGTTCCACTCAAGTTTAACGTGTTCCAGCTCGGCTAGGGATTGGTCAAGAAAGAATCCCAATAACACCACCTCCTTCCCCATCTCCAACAAATGGGCTTTGTATGGGTCAATTATACTGAATGAGGCCATCACTTTTCTTTTTCTGAGTAAATAGGATTTGTTAAATCCCAATATTTATACTAATCATGTTATCATTGTTCAATAGCTAAATTAGAAACACATACAATTGATAACGGTATTTTAAAATCCAAAAACATAAAACCAATTAAGTTAACATTTTATATATCCCTTTTAATTAATAATACATTTGATTAGATCAGTAGGTATTTTCATTAATGAATGTTTGGGTTGTTAATATCTTCACCCCTTAAGAAATTTCTCCCTCGAAATTTCCTTTTCCCACACTAAAAAAACACAGGTAACTCTTCTTCATCAATTCATCCAATTCCCACATTTCTTCTTCAAACTTGTGGTTTTCCCACAACATATTCACGAGGGGCATTGTATTATTTCATAGAACATTTCCTCTATGATCTAAGATCTTCTCGGGTTTCTCCTTGTAAAAAGATATCATCCTCTAACAGTTCTACCAATTTAGAGAGTACATGTGATGGGTCTGGTATGTTCTTCCTTAAGAGGGATACATGAAATACATCATGTACATTGGCCATGTTAAGTGACGTTCTAGTCGATAGAAGAAAACCCTGACACGATCAAGAATCTCAAAGGGGCTCAAGTACCAAGGACTAAAATTCCCTTTCATTACCTACCTCATGACCTTATTCCACTAACATATGCAAAGAAAAACCATGACTCAAACCTTGAACTCATGGTCTCATCGACGATTATCTGCATAACTCTTCTATCGAGTTTTGGCTGCCATGATATGATTTTGAATGGTTTTTACCTTCTCCACCATTTCTACGAACATTTCCCGTCACAGTAGCTTATGATAACAAACATCATCCAAAAATGGCGGTGTTATACAACTTTTCCCATAAAGGGATTCAAATTGTTCCATTTGGTTGCTCAAGTGGAAACTGTTATTGTAGGATAATTAAACCAGAGGAAGATGTTGATCACATCCTCTTTTAAAGACCCTTGATAATGCTCTCAAAATTTCCTCTAGTGTTTGGATAGTCTTCTTAGATTGGCCATCAATTTGAGGATTATAAGCATTACTGATGTTCATCTCAGTATCCAGAGCATGTAGAAGACTCTTCCAAACATTTAGCTGAATCATGGATCTCGATAGGATACGATAGATAGTGGTACTCCATTCAGCCTTACTAATTCCTTGATAAATATCTTTTCAGTTGATCCAATGAGAAATCCTCCCGAATAACAATAAAGTGTGCAACCTTTATAAGACAATCCACAACAACCCAGATTGCACTGTTTCCTTTGGAAGTATTCAGATGTCTGGTGATAAAGTCCATGGTGATGTCCTCCATTTTCCATAATGTTATGGGTAATGGTTGCATCATCCCCTTATACTTATACCCCTTATCCTTCCCTTGTGGACACAACATGCAATTTGATGTATACACAAAGATTTACTTCTTCATTTTCTCCCATCAATAGTGTACTCAGAGATCTCAATCCATCTTTGGGTTTACTAGGGTAATAAAGAAATTATAACTATTTACATCATCCATATGTTCCTTCTTCAACTCTGGACATGATTGAACACATATCCTTTTTTCAAATCTAAAAATTCCTTCTTTATTAACAATGATAACTGGGGATTTCCTTTTTCTAATAGCTTCCACTTTCTTCTGAATTCCCACATCGTCCTTTAAATCATCCTTTATCCTTTCCAAAAGAGATGGTTGAGAAATAATTTGTTAAAGGATTGATGATGTTCCCTTCTTTATGATTCCCATGTCCATCTTCATCAAATCAAACAATTTTGGATCATTTTTAATTCTCATTAAGGATATAATTGCTTGATCCATTCTACATAGAGAATCTACCACCGTGTTCTGTTTCCCAGGGTGGTAATTTATTGAGAAGTCATAGTCATTGATTAGCTCTATCAATCTTCGTTGGCGCATGTTCAGCTCTTTTTGTGTGAATATAAACATGAGGCTTTTGTGGTCCGTATATATTTCACATATCTCCCCAAAAATAATAATGCCACCAGATTTTTAATGTGAAGATCAGTATAGCCAACTATAGATCATGTGTTCGATAGTTTTTCTCACGAACATTTAATTGTGTTGAATCATAGGCAATTACTTTTTCATTTTCCATCAACACACAGACCAAGCCCTTCTTCAAAGCATTACAGAATACCACAAAAATTCATCCACTTGTGGGTAATGTGAGCATGAGCGCAGTGATAAGCATCCTTTTTAAGTCCATGAATCTTTCATCGCATTTATCATTATAAGAAAACTTTACTCCCTTCTGAGTTTTCTGGTTTATAATGCTATACATTCGTGAGAAATTTCTCACAAATCATTGATAATAACCAGCTAACACAAAGAATCTATGGATATATATTACTGATGTTTGCCTCAGCCATAACTCTATTGCAGTTGTCTTTGATGGATCCACAGATATCCAATTACTTGTTATAATATGGCCCATGAATGAGACATCCTTCAACCAGTACTCAATCTTTTTGTACTTTTCATAGAGATTATCCTTTCGCAAGGTATATAGTAATGTTCATAGATGCTCCTCCTGATCCTCCTTGGCTTTGGAGTATATAAGAATATCATCTATAAATACTACCACATATTTGTTGAGGTAATCTATAAAGACTATATTCATCATGTCCATGATTATTGATAGATAATTAGTGAGTATGAATGGAATTACTATGAATTCATAGTGCTCGTACCTTTTAAGAAAATCAATCTTGGAGATATCTTCCTTCTTCACCCTTACTTGATAATATCTCAACTTCACATCTAATTGGGGATGTATTGTGCTCCACGTAGCTGATCAAATAAGTCATCAATTCGTGGAAGAAGATAATTGGTCTTTATCATGATTTTGTTAAGCTCACAATAATCAATGCAATGACACATTGACCCATCCTTCTTTTTGATGAAGAGGACTCGTACACCCCATGGTGAAGCACATGTGCGTATAAACCCAATATCTAGATTCTTCTATAGTTTTTTCTTCCACTCCTCAAGCTCCACAACATCCATTCTATATAAAGTCTTATATATTGGAAACACCCAGGTATTAGATCAATTGAGAATTCAACATCTCTTCTTAGAGGAAGACCAGAAAATTCCTTGGCAAACACATTAGAGAATTCCCTCATAATAGACATGTATTCAAGGATGGTGCCTCCATAGACTCAATAATCTAAACCAAATACGCTTGTTCATAGGGCGTTAATATCCATTCTTTATATGATGGTTCTATAAAAGATTCATCTTCCACCTTGAACTTTTATACAATCAGGGGTCGATTCACTATATGTAGAGTGATTTCCCTACCACGGAAATTTATGTTGGATCTATATATGGAATGTCAATTGAAGCCAATAATTGCATCAAATTCCACCAGAGGGTGTATGATGAGGTTCTCCTAGAAGTTAAATCGACTGATTGAGGTATGGGAGGATTAATATTCATTGGATGAAAATATTTACCAATTTTCATTACTCACATAACTCATCACTTCCATGAATTGTGGTGGCGTTGGGATTGTACTACTAGGCATCTTGTTTATAAAAGAATGTGTAGAACCAGAATGAAAATGTGTTTTCTCTATTCTTAAATGAATAACTAGAGTACATGTCACCACTGCATTGTTGGGGTTCACTTATGAAGTAGTGATGGAAAAAGCTCTCCCTTACTGCCTTGGAGGTTGTTGGTAGCCTCAAAAAACCCTTGGTGTAGCACACTAATTATCAAGGTGCCCTGGTTCTTTATAGTTGAAGCAATGAAAAACACGTTGAGAGTTGAATAGAGCATTCCTCTCCTTTGTCACATCCATTGGATTTTCTTGCTGATAGTTAATATCTAGATGCCCTTCTCTTCCACACCTAAATCATTTACTCATCGCCTTCAGGAAATTTCTGGGGTTCTTCTTTCCACACCATTGGTAAGTGGGGTTCTGGATTATCATAGCACCGTTGTATTTATCCATTAGACTAACAAAACTGAAGTCCACCTTTCGTTTATTATCACAGTGATACCCATGATATTCTCCAATCTCCATTTCGACCATTAGGGCACATCAGAATATTTCCTCATATTTTTCTGTGTCACGGATCGCCTGGGATTTCTACATGCTATGTTTCAACCCACTAAAGAAGCAGTCAACCTTGCATTCAGGGGTAACGACAACGATGGAGCTGTATTGTGCAAGGATTTTGAATTTTCACTCATATGCTCTGACGGATTTGTCAACTTTTCCATGAGGTAATGGAAGTCCCTTTTCCTATTATGTTGGATGGTGCACAAAAAATATTAATCGAAACACATCTTTCGGAAATCCATCCATTCCATTGCCTCAATCTCCTCCCCATGCCTCATATTTTTGATCAATTTCCACCATTTCTCAGCTTCTCCCTCTTTAAGATAAGCACCCAAGAGAACCTTGTCTTTGTTTGGAGCATTTAAGGATAGAGATGATCTTTTCAATGATGTTGATCAATTTTTTGGTGATTGAGGGATCAGATGATCCATTAAAAGTAGGATGCATTTCTCTTATGTAGCTCTCGATAACTACTTGTTCTTTCTTGGGGGGGGGGTGTTGAACTTTCCTCTTGACCCATGTTTCTATACAAATCATGAGTTAACTGAGAGTGTATCGTTACAATGTTCATGATTCCCACTCCCATCGGATTGAGCATCTAATTAGAATATTCATCACATTTATCTTCACATCGTTTTTTATTCTTAGTCCTCCTGTTACTGGCCATTTGCTGGAATAAAAATAACGTTAGGGGTAAAACCTAAAGGGTAATCCTATGAAAAAAATGACATATAAATAGATTCTATTCCTTAACATGTGAATCTATAGGCTTCAATCTATGTTATGAATGATCTACATTCTATTATATTTTCTTTGGGGTGTTTTCCCCTTAATAATGGTTCATACCAAGATTATGAATTTTCCAAAGCATATCCCCCGGGAGTGTCATAACAAAGAGTGTAGCAAGGTCTATTGTTGTGTAATAAGATACCCTAGCTCAAGCTCGGAACACCTAGTAGGGGTTTTCATCCCTAGTTACATCTGTGTTAGAGCCTCCTCTACCTGATCGTATCTAGACAGCGATGTATTGACATGATAAACCACTTACTCAACACTCACCAAAACATTGGGATTTTTTTCTTGTACTTATTTTTATCCCTATGGATTCAATAGGGTTTTCTAATCCTAATCCCAAAAATAACAATATCTATCCTCTGATAACAATTATAATAGCCAAGCTCTTTATTAAATACATAAACATGATTTATTATATAAAAACATTACGTCATACAAAATTTATGATTGAGAGGTATGGTATCTTTCGGGATAAAGAACATTACATAAAAACTTAAAATATAGAATGCAACATATTATTGAAAATTTTCTTCACATGAATACTACATTACCTTGTACATAGCTTGGCATTGGATAACCTGAGGACAAGCATAAGAAAAGGGTGAGCTATAAAGTGCAGTAAGTGAGTAAACAAGGTATGACATGAATAAAACAATAAATGTTAGGAAATAGGCATATTAGTGGATCATAAATGAAACATGAATATAAAGGCGTGGTATAACATGATTATCATAACATGGAAATGTGTAAACAATACATAACATGAAATTATCATGAGCCAAGGCTCATTGCACAAGTATCATGAGTAAACCATCATTGCATATGAAGCACGAGTAAAACCTCATTGCACTTGAATTATCATGAGTAAACACTCATTGCACATGATGTATCATGATACTGTACTTTACCCAATGCATTGGAGTGCTATCAGGGTGCACCCTTCTTAAACATTTCATTTCATGCAAACATGTGCGACATGGGTTCATTAAACATTGTCATATATTCCATGATAAAGGAATTTGGAATACATACATGAAGATATATAATCAATATGTAAATGTTAATAATGGTGAATACCCTTGATAGAGAAATGGGCATGGTATTCACTATACAATGACTTTGGCTGGGAAAATCACGATGCAATTTCAATAGCGTAACACCGTGACATAGGAATTCATAAAAAAGATTGATGAGAGAGAAATGGTTGTCTCATCATATGTAAATGAAATGGAATCTATGGGGTTCATATATATACATGTTCCAAAAAATGTAATTTAATTTAGATTCATAATTCAAATTAATTGCTTGAATGTAAATAATGAGAGAGAAATTCCATACGAAATTTTACATAGTAACGTGTATACATGGAAGGAATTCATGAGAGAGAAAGGGTTCTCTCTTCATTCAATAATAAATATGGAAGTATGGGGGATGAGTTAAATGATACACCAAAATTTATAATTGAAAATAAATGGACATAATAATATTATAAAACATTGAAAAAATGAGGAAGGAAGAAGTACCTTACTGGGAATTGTGCTCGTAGAGGCTTGGGAGAGGCTTGAGAGAGGTTTCTTGGGAGCTTGGGGAACCTTGGGTGGGTTTTAGAGAGAGGATGGTGGATGTTTTATGAATTATAAATGCTTTGAGTGAAGATGAAGTTGAACCATGGGTGGGTATATATAGGAAAGTAGAGGGAATTAATTATTATTTATGTTTGGGACACAACACATTAAACTAATCAAAACAACAAAAAATCCCATGGTTTTTCCCATGGGTTTTGAAAAATAGCAGTGGAAAATAATATTTTATTAGGAAAATGTCCTAATGTCTTAATATAATCGGGTTTCTTATGTGGAGGTGAGTCACACTCTCCTGGTATATAATTTAATAAACTGAAATGTTTTATATATCTTGGAGGGTCTACTAAATCTTAGTAAAATAAAACAAATGAATATAAAATCAAATAATAATAATGGTAAAACATATATTGGCTGAGAATAATTTTTATAGTATTTTATTACAACACTATTGTGTCAATATGATTTCATAAAACACATTATATATATAAACAGTATTTAATTTTTACCCAAAAAATTCAACTGTCTATGAAAATTATGAATAATTCAACGTGGGATAATTTTGATGCCACAATTCCAAACATAATACCCATTTTATCTAAATTATTTTCTATATATTTTAATTTTGACTTCGAAAATAAGACTTGACATTTATAAAAAATTCATGGGGTTTGACAAAAATAGATTTCAAACATTAATTAAAAACGAAATTTCATTACACAAATTATATGATCATTTATATTTAAAAATATGAATTTATATTAATATTTTATAAATATATTATTGAATTAAAAAATCCATTATTTCATAAAAATATATTAATTAATTGAATATTAAAAAATTATATTATTTGTTCTTTAAAAACTATTTACAAAGTAAAAATTAAAAAATGAAAGTATATTATTTGTTATATATAAAAATAATGTACCTAATCATAGTACTATGGTCTTTTTACATAACCCCTTATAACACCTGCATATGACCGAATGGTAGGGTGTGTGATTGTGATAGACTCACGGGGTGGCCCAGATAACATCGCTCAGGTGGAAATCTCTATTAACTTTTACTTCTCCCATAGTCTCTTCCACTAAATCTTAACATTTTCATGCTTTGGCTTGGGCTAGGTAAAGGGAGAATACAAATGACACCACCTCCTTTCAGAGCATTGACAAATGGGCTTCGTACAGACCATGTATACTATATGAGGATATCGCTTCCTTTGTCTGTGTAATTTGGATTTGTTAAAGCCCTATATTTAAACCAATCATTTGATCACTGTTCAACAACTATATTAGAAATAGTCATAATTCATAATGGTATTTTAAAATTAAAAAAACAAAACCATTTAAGAACGCAATTAATATATCTATTTTACATTATAATACAATTAATTAGATCAATTGGAATTTTCATTAATGAATGTTTGGGTCATTACATTTATCATATATATTTATTATATATATAGTCATCAATAAAATATAGAGTTATAAAAATAATTCCACCATTCATGAAGATATATGGTCTTACGCATGAATAAATAGTGTTTCAACTTTTGAATGGATGGAACAAAAAAAGGTAAATAAGAATTCGACCTTAAAGAAACAATTTTATATCATAATTATTATATATATTCCTTACATTTATCCTTACCACCATTAAATCATTGTTAATGTGAATAAAAAATCACATCAATTCATGGAGGTGAATGTCCACACATAAAGACATGTGAAATTATTGGTTTCTCGATGAATGGGATGAAGGATAACAATGGTAGTTCAATTTTTATAATAAAAATTATGTAAGAGATTGATATTTAATTACTTTTAAAAAAATGGATACAATAATTTTTCATGATGTAAATGATGAAATAAAATTATAAATTCTCAGTAAGGTGTTATACCTCATCATTGAGAATCCTCTCCTAGTTTACATCATAATATTTGAAGAGATATAATTTTGGAATAACTAGAAGTTATTAATTATGGTGTTGGAAGAAAATATGGTATTATGGTATATCGTGAAATGTATTTGAGTCTTGAAATGTTTTAGGAAGATAGTATAAGTGGCACTCTATTATAAGTGATAGGAGGGACACTCTTGGAAATACTTAGGGTATTATATTAATATAATATAATATTTATTTAATCATTTATCAAAATTGATATAATTATAATATTTTAATATTATTCTATATCCTCTCAGAAAAATAAATTTTGAAATGTTTTTTTTATGTTTTCAACCATTAATTTTTGTTTTATTACACATTTAACCATTTTAATAATAATTATTATATCAATGTTTATTATCTATTTATAGGTAATAAATATTAATATTAACAAAAATGTGACAAATAAATGTAAAATAATTGATATGGAAATCCATATCCCATTCATGCACATGAATATAGGTTTTTTAGGAATTTAATTTCAATTAATATAATATTGTCTATAATAAATTATCGACCATATAATTTAATTGAACTATTCATTTACTCAATGTGAGGAAAAATCAAAAAAAATTATGAAATATTAATATAATTATTTCGAAAATATTTAATTTGATAAATATATCCAATGAATAATGGAACAAAATAATACATCGAAATTATATTACATTTAAAAAATATATATGCATTGAAATTATTTTCTAGTTAACTGAATAAATAGTCTATAAATTTTACCTATGCATTTAATCTAATTATTCTGCATAAAAAAAATAAGAATACATAAACATGATAAAAATAATTTAATGAAATTTAAAATAAATAATTAGAGATAAAAATATCCTCATTTTATCATTTTGTAAAATATTTTGAGATAATAAAATCAATAGTGTATACTTTTTGTATTTAATCATTTCTTAAAAAAAATATAAATGTGTCATCATGGATTAAAAATGACCCCATGTGGTCATAATTTTTTTAGTTTTTATAAATTTTCAAATTACACTAATCTAATAGGATAAAAAAGTGTTTTTATTAATTTAAATGAGTTAACCCAATGTTTAAACATTATTCTACCAATTTTAACCTTATATAGGATACATGTATTTACAATTAATACTCTATGGATAACCAAAAATAAAATATCCACATTTATCAATTTGTATAATCCTTATTCCAAATAAGGATTCAATTTTTAATGATTCAATTTGAATAAATTTAACTAATTAATTTTAAATTATTCATTTAAAACATGAAGGAATCCATTATTTAGATATATTTATTTTAAATCATAAAACAACATTCGTTATTATCCCACAACTAAAATAAATTAGAATAATAATAAATATTTTGATGTATTAAATTATGTATATATTTAATTAAAAAATTCACCAATAGTGATCAATTATAAATAAAAAGACAATTTGTGTTTAAAAATTGTTTTTAGGATATAAATCTCATTTATTTGGAAATATATTTATTTTAATTTTTCATTTTTTGATCTTCATTGAATTCATTTAATACATGTTTACAACATAATTTTTTCGTAATATAGTTAGTCGTATTCATATCCTATATTAAAATGACTAGGTGAAAACAAAAAAAAATTATAAAATAATATTTCAATAGTATAAAAAGGTTTTTATGAATTTAATTTTTCATGTAACACAAGCTATCAATGAAATTAAATTCATTTATAGAGGAAAATATGATTTAATTTTAGTTTTATACATTACACAGCCTTGAAAATAATTTCAACAATAATGTTATTTCAATCTGATAAAAAAATGATGATATAAATGTTTCCTAACATACTTGGGTTCCCAATTAGTATATCTAATTTTCTGATTAATCCAGAGAACATTAACTAGTTGACTAGACGTGTTTAGATATACATTATCACTAAAAGAAATGATTTCAACAGGTTCAACTTCATCGGAAAATTCATCCCAAATAATTAAAATAACTAATATGAGTGCATGTGATATTATTGGTGTGTAATTCAAATGGAGAGATATGTGGAACACATAATTATGTTGAGAGAGATTTGGTGGAAGTACTAAGTGATAATGTACCATCCTTACTCAACCATGATTCTCAAATGGACCAATATATCTCAGGTTTATATTTTTATTACTTATGATTATCATAACACTATTCAATGGATTAATCCATATAAATACAATCTCACCAACATCAAAATGTAGTTTTTAATGGTAATTTTAAGTATATATTTTCTATCGACCATACATTATAATGATGTGCTGATAAACGAATTTGAAATTATTTACTATTTACTCATATTATATTGGTCAAAATAGATATTTTTCTCTATAATTATTTTATTATTTTGGATAACTATATTTCTTTACATTGTGGGATTCATAAGGATCCATATGAATGATATAGTGAAAGTTAATGATATATTAAAAGAAGATTAACGGATGGTTTGTATGTAAACCTCCTATTAAATCCATTTAATAATACCTAAAAATATATTCTAAATGTAGGAAGTGTTTGATAAAGTTGAACATTTATCTTATTATTACAAATAGTATGGAACACAACACTTAATCCAATCCTTTTTGAATATACTACCCAACCATCAAGGTAAACCTTATATCCATATTATAATTCATATAATGTGTAACTCTATGGAACATTAAAAATAACATAATATATAGAATGGAATTCTAATTAAGAGTGAAATTATCTGTCATGTAAATGTTGTTTTTTGGAAACATTTTCATATCCACTACAACCCAACAATTATTATATTCAATTGTCATTTTGGGGGTCCAACATAGAAAACCATGATGATTTTTCCCATTTCCCTTTTGGAATTGGTAATGATTATGACATACTCCTGTACTTATTTCTCTATGATTTATCTTACTAGCATACCAAGAACTATGTAATATATTCTACTATATCTCACCTCACTTCATCCGACTAGAAATAATCTTTACTAAAATTATACATAATCAAACATCTAGTATGGATTGAAAATGGGGAACTATATGTTTTATCCAATATATTCCTAAAATTTGTTATTGGCGGGACACATATATGTTTTATGAACATTATCATCCCCAAAAATAAATTTTGAAAACAGTAACAGTTTTATCCTTTCTTTTCATAATGATATATTCTTTATATTCCACTTTAATCCATATATAGATAGATTGTTTTACATTCAGTTGTGAACAGTAATACTTCTCCCTTCCTTCATGATATTCATATCCATCCTTAATGAATAATAATATTTGATCTTTAGTGATACTCATCGTAAATAAAATCCACGATCCATTCAACTCATAGAATCTTCTTCCTTGTTTTGCCTCCCATGGTGGAAATTTTTTGAGTAGTCATAACCATTAATCAACTCCAACCATATTATTTATAGAATATTAAACTATTTTTTATTAAATATATACTTTAATAATTTATGGATGATAAATATGTCACACATTACTTTTTATGGAAAATTCATCTATATGTTTAATTAAAAAAATACTTAAGAAAACTATAAATCATTATATATGTAATTTTTATATTTAACAATCAATTTTCACTAGCATAAGATATCACCATGTCCTTCTGCATGAGGATTCATCCAAATACAATCATTGATGAATTATTATAAATCAAAAACCATATCCAATCTAAGGTAGCTTAATAATAATTGATCTAAAAACCATATGTTAAATACCTTTAAATTTTCATCACAATCATATATCTAATGGAACATAAATCCCTTATAATTTTATTTTGTGAGTAGATTATATTTATCTATTAAATTCACACAAAACCATAGTTAGTTTCTATCCAAAAGAAGTAAATAATAATTCATAGTCATTGTGGTTGATCTTATCCAAATTTTAATGACATCCATTATTTTTGGATTGATATATATACCCTCCCATGATATTATATAATCAAAATAAATATAGAAAAAATTCACAATTGGTAAATTTTGAATAAAACATATCCTTCCCATGGTTATTCCATATAGTCTTTATGGGATCCTTATGACCATTCATGATTTTGTAATATATAAAAATGTTATCATTAAGGACTAGCTAAAATAGATCATGGTAATCTAAAAATACTCTATTAATTAAATAAATATACTTTATAAGGTAATTTGTAATTCCAAATGGAAATACTATAAATTTGTAATTTCTATACCTTTAATGGGATGTTTTCAATGGAATATCCTCTTTATTAGCACTGTGTTTTCATAATCCAATATAATTTTTAATGTTAAAAAATTACTCATCTCCGTGCACATGATCAAAAAGTACCCAAATATAGTGAAAATGATATTTATTCTTATTTTTTATCTTGATATATTCCAAATAATAAATAAAATGTCACATCAATCCATGTTTTTTATTAGAAATAGAATAGTGGTACCAAAAGTTGAAACACTTCACCTTATGAAAATCATATCAACATTTTCTTTAAGTAACTTCGGCAATTCAATCATCTCAACTTGTAACATTATATATAGAGACTACTAAATATTTTTAGAAACATGTTTTAGATTAATTGAAAATAAAATTTAAAAATTTTGAGATATGTTAAGATACATTTCTTGAAAAATACAAAATAAATTCTTATCTAATAGGAATATCATCGATGTGAAGTTTTTCTCAAAAAATATATGAAAAACTCCCCTAGTGAATATGAATCAAAAACACTATGAGGGATTAATTTTCAACAAAATTATAATATTTATCATCTCTCTAATAGATGATAAAATTTGAGAACAATAATTTAAAATGAAACTTTACTTCCAGGGAAATTTATGAGATATTTATTTTAATAATTCCTATCGATTCCTAATATAACTAAGAATTCTACCATAAAGAGAATAATAATATTTCATGGATGAATAATCCCATAAAACACATTCTAAGAAGAATCATATTCTTGATATGTGACCATCATTGAATTCGGGGATTTTAAAACTAATTCAACAACTAATATTTCATGTGTAATTGTGATACATATAGACAATTAATCAAATATAAATGATTTCCTAGATCTAAAATTAATTATGGGATTAACTATTCTATAGTTAAATGTTTGTATACATGTAACCACATCATTATACACATCTGAAATAATGATTATAGGAAAATTTAAAATTTCTCTTGGTTTATGAGGTTCGGGCATCAATCAGCTTCAACAACACATAAATTCAATCAGTAGTCAGTATAATCCCCATTGTCTTTTCATTCGAAATGGTCATGTTTTGGTAGTTAATTTTTTGAATAATTACCACTACCCAAATACTCACCTAACATTTTATTCTCAACACTTTTGGCCTTTAATTTCTATATTATCATCCTTTCAACACTTAAAATACATAATAGTCCCCTTAATTTAATGTACTAAATGTTTCTTTCTACATATCAACAATAAAATAAATTCTATATTCACCACTCAATGATTGTTACTACTTCCATTGAATTCCATATTTCTTTTTTTTATCTAAATCATGATATTAATGGTAAACTCCAATCTCTATATTCAACATGATAACACCTTGATTTCATTAATTATACTTATTATAGTACATTATGGATAATTCCCTATAGGGACCTGGTTTTAAGCCAACGAAGAATCAACAATCCTTATAGTTATCTTTGATAACAATACTGAATGTGTATCTCATTATTCATGTATGAAATTAAACATATTCCCTAATGGATTTATCATCCATTTTATTTATCTCAAGGAATTTCTTCAATATTTTCTTATAAATATTACTAAGAAAGTAAATTTTATATAATAAATTTTTAATCACACCCCACTCTATGTATTAAATTACATCCCAAATCCTTGTGTTATTGATAGGATTCCACCATTGATCTATAAATCCTTACAAATGATAACTACATCAAATAACATTGTAATGTTCCAAAAATTGGATAATAGAAAATATCATTCCAATAGTTATAATCAGATTCTCAACAACTAGTTGAACAATAGATCAAAAAAATTAATTAGGATTTTTTCTCAACAAGGACACAATGAAATGTAGTTACCTCCATTTGTTGTTTAGAATATATAAATTATAAATATGTTGAGAATTATTCATGTGTATAGTGATATTTTTTTTTTCTTCCTCCAATAACATTTTTTTTCTTTGTCATAAAATAATTTCATTAACTATGAGATTTAATTTAAACTGGGTTTCATCAGGTTCTAACAGTTTTCTAAAACCAAAAGTCAATGGTTGAGCGTTAATAATTAAATTTTAAAACCACATAATCATGAAAAAATATTTATATGAGGTTTAAATCAGGAAACATTATTGAAAGTCTATGGAATAATAGGGTTAAACATTGTTATTAATTTTTATAATCAATTCCAGCCCTTCATAATGATTCATAAATATAATCTGAACTGTCCCCATATTATCCCCCATGATTTAATTTTTTTTTTCACATTATGGTAACACTCCCGTGCAAAAAAATGGGGTTTTACGTATAAACAAAGAAATATTTTTTTTATTAGCCCAATATACATATATTATAAAAAATTAAACACATGTAGTATCCATATAGAGATTTTTCAAGGAATACAAAACACATTTCATTACCACAACATAGGTTGTTCTCAAATATATTATATTTTCTTAAATGATATTACAAATTTTTTCTTATAAATTCCTGAAATTGTTTCTAAAACCTAATCTGATACAATCTATATAGAACCATACTTTTCATACATAGGTCTTAAATTGAAAAATATCAATATTAATCAAATAAAATATTGATCCACACTAGAATCATATAGGTTTCATATCATTTGAAACATGGATACAAAAACATATAGTTTGTAAGTGAACTATATCATCACCCACTGATTTCTTCATAAATCATCCCTTTTAATACATATCAAACATAACTCATTTCATTATAAATTATGGAAATGTAATGTATGAACTAGTGAGTTTAGATGCAGAGTTTGTCTAAAAAAGGGTGATATCAATGTTTATATAGAAAAATATGAGTATACGAGTATGAAAACATGATCATAAAATATGAATAAAAATCCTAGAAAATGATATATCATAATCTTCAATCATGTATTAATTCTTTGTAGTTAACAAGATATAAATAAAAAATGGAATCACCAAACATTATCCTTGGGAAATGACTATAGAATAAGTCATAAGTTAATAGAATACACATAAACATAGAAACTAATTTCCACACTACTCTAGACTTACTACAACTACTATTATAGTGGATTTGATTGACTCTCTAAACTATCATATCCTTATACATGGTTCACTCTCAAGACAATAATTATAGGAAATGTCGCATAATTAATTAGGTTTACCTCAATTCAAATCTTTATTGTAAATGATGTTTTTTGGAAACATTTTCATATCCACTACAACCCAACTATCATTATTTTCAATTGTCATTTTTGGGGGTCCAACATAAAAAACCACGATGATTTTTCCCATTTCCCTTTTGGAATTGGTAATGATTATGACATAATCCTATACTTATTTATCTATGATTTATCTTACTAACATAACAAGAACCATGTAATATATTCTACTGTATCTCACCTCATTTCATCCTACTATAAATAATCTTTAAGAAAATTATACATAATCATACATCTAGTATGGATTGAAAATGGGAACTATATGTTTTATCCAATAGATTTCTAAAATTTGTTATTGGCAGGACACAAATATGTTTTATGAACATTATCATCCCCCAAAATAAATTTTTAAAATAGTAACATTTTTATCCTTTCTTTTCATAATGATATATTCTTTATATTCCACTTTAATCCATAGATGGATAGATTTTTGTACATTCAGTTGTGAATAGTAATACATCTCCCTGTCCTTCATGATATCCATATCCATCCTTAATGAATAATAATATTTGATCTTTAGTGATACTCATCGTAAATAAATTCCATGATCCATTAAACTCATAGAATCTTCTTCCTTGTTTGGTATCCCATGGTGGAAATTTTTTGAGTAGTCATAATCATTACACAACTCCAACCATATTATTTATAGAATATTCAACTATTTTTTATTAAATATATTCTTTAATAATTTATGGATGATAAATATGTCACACATTAAATTGTATGGATAATTCATCTATATTGTTAATTAAAAAAATACTTAAGCAAACTATAAATCTTTATATATGTAATTTTTATATTTAACAATAAATTTTCATTAGCATAAGATATCACCATGTCCTTATGCATGAGGATTCATCCAAATACATTCATTGATGAATTACTATAAATCAAAAACCTTATCCAATATAGGGTAGGTTAATAATAATTGATCTAAAAACCATATGTTAAATACCTTTAAATTTTCATCACAGTTATATATCAAATGGAACATAAATCCCTTATAATTTTATTTTTTGAGTAGATTAGATTTCTCTAATAAATTCACACAAAACCATAGTTAGTTTCTATCCAAAAGAAATACATAATAATTCACAGTCATTTTGGTTTATCTTATCCAAATTTTAATGAAATACATCATTTTTGGATTGATATATATACCCTCACATGATATTATATAATCAAAATAAATATAGAAAAAGTTCACAGTTGGTAAATTTTGAATAAAATATCTACTTCCCATGGTTATTCCATATAGTCTTTATGGGATCTTTATGACCATTCATGATTTTGTAATATATAAAAATTTTATCATTAATGACTAGCTAAAATATATCATGCTAATCTAAAAACACTCTATTAATTAATTAAATATACATTACAAGGTAATTTGTAATTCCAAATGGAAATACTATAAATATCTATTTTACATACCTTTAACGAGATGTTTTCAAGGGAATATCCTCTTTATTAGCACTGTGTTTTCATAATCAAATATAATTTTTAATGTTAAAAAATTACTCATCTCCTTGCACATGATCAAATAGTACCCAAATAGAGTGAAAATGATATTTATTCTTATTTTTTATCTTGATATATTCAAAATAATAAAGAAAAAGTCACATCAATCCATGTTTTTTATTAGAAATAGAATAGTGGTACAAAAAGTTGAAACTCTGCACCTTATGAAAATCATATCAACATTTTCTTGAAGTAACTTCGGTAATTCAATCATCTCAGCTTGTAGCATTATATATAGAGTCTTCTAAGTATTTGTAGAACCATGTTTTAGATTAATTGAAATAAAAAATTAACAATTTTGAGATATGTTAATATATATTTATTGAAAAATATGAAATAAATACTTATCTAAAAGGAATATCATCGATGTGATGTTTTTCTCAAAAAATATGTGAAAACCCCCCAAGTGAATATGAATAAAAAACCCTATGATGGATTAATTTTCAACAAAATTATAATATTTATCATATCTCTAATAGATGATAAAATTTGAGAATAATAATTTCAAATGAAACTTCACTTCTATGGAAATTTATGAGATATTTATTTTAATAATTCCTATTGATTCCTAATATAACTAGGAAGTCTACCATAAAAAGAATAATAATATTTCATGGATGAATAATCCCATAAAAAAAATTCTAAGAAGAATCATAGTCTTGATATGTGACCATCATTGAATTCGGGGTTTTTAAAACTAATTAAACAACTAATATTTCATGTGGAATTGTGATACATATAGAAAATTAATCAAATATAAATGATTTCCTAGATCTAAAATTATTTATGGGATTAACTATTCTATATTTATATGTTTGTATACATGTCACCACATCATTATATACATCTACAATAATGATTATAGGAAATTTTAAAATTTCTCTTGGTTTATGAGGTTCGAGCATCAATCAGCTTCAACAACACATAAATTCAATCAGTAGTTAGTATAATCCCTATTGTCTTTTCATTCGAAATGGTCATGTTTTGGTAGTTAATTTTTTGTATAATTACCACTACCCAAATCATCACCTAACATTTTCTTCTCAACACTTTTGGCCTTCTATTTCTTGATTATCATCCTTTCAAAACATAAAATACATAATAATCCCCTTAATTTAATGTACTAAATGTTTCTTTCTACATCTCAACTATAAAATAAATTCTATATTCACCACTCAATGATTGTTACTACTTCCATTTAATTCCATCTTTCTTTTGTTATCGAAATCATGATATTAATGGTAAACTCCAATCTCTATCTTCAACATGATAACACCTTGATTTATTTAATTATACTTATTATAGTACATTATGAATAATTCCCTATGGGGACCTAGTTTTAAGCCAATGAAGAATCAAAAATCCTTATAGTTGTCTTTGATAACAATACTGAATGTGTATCTCATTATTCATGTATGAAATTCAACATATTCCTTAATGGATTTATCATCCATTTTCGTAAGCTCAAGGAATTTCTTCTATATTTTCTTATAAATATTACTAAGAAATTAAATTTTATATAATAAATTTTTATCTCACCCCACTCTATGTATTCAATTACATCATAAAGCCTTGTGTTATTGATACGATTCCACCAATGATCTATAAATCCTTACAAATGATAACTACATCAAATAACATTGTAATGTTACAAAAATTGGATAATAGAAAATATCATTCCAATAGTTATAATCAAATTCACAACAACTAGTTGAACAATAGATCAAAAAAATTAATTAGGTTTTTTTCTCAACAAGGAAACAATGAAATGTTGTTACCTCCATTTATTGTTTGGAATATATAAATTATAAATATGTTGTGAATTATTTATGTGTATAGTGATAATTGTTTTTCTTCCTCCAATAACATTTTTTTGTCTTTGTCAGAAAATAATTTCATTAACTATGAGAATTAATTTTAACTGGGTTTCATCAGGTTCTAACAGTTTTCTAAAACCAAAAATCAATGTTTTAGCGTCAATAATTAAATTTCAAAACCACATAATCTTGAAAAAGTATTTATATGAGGTTTAAATCTGGAAACATTATTGTATTTCTATGGAATAGTAGGGTTAAACATTGTTATTAATTTTTATAATAAATTTCAGCCCTTCATAATGATTCATAAATATAATCTGAACTGTCCCTAGATTATCCCATATGATTTAATTTTTTTTTCACATTATGGTAACACTCCCGTGCAAAAAAATGGGTTTTTAGGTATAAACAACGAAATATTTTTTTTATTAACCCAATATACAAATATTTTAATAAATTAAACGCATGTAGTATCCATATAGAGATTTTTCAAGGAATACAAAACACATTTCATTAGCATAGCATATGTTGTTCTCAAGTATATTATATTTTCTTAAATGATATTACAAATTTTTTCTCATAAATTCCTGAAATTATTTCTAAAACCTCATCTGATACAATCTATATAGAACCACAATTTTCATACAAAAGTCTTAAATTGTAAAATATCAATATTAAACACATAAAATATTGATCCACACAAGAATAATATGGGTTTCATATCATTTGAAACATGGATACAAAAACATCTAGTTTGTAAGTGAACTATATCATCACCCACTGATTTCTTCATAACTCACCCCTTTTAATACATATCAAACATAACTCATTTCATTATAAATTATGGAAATGTAATGTATGAACTAGTGAGTTTAGATGCAGAGTTTGTCTAAAAAAGGGTGATATCAATGTTTATATAGAAAAAAATGAGTATACAAGAATGAAAACATGGTCATAAAATATGAATAAAAATCCTAGAAAATGATATATCATCATCTTCAATCATGGATAAATTCTTTTTAGTTAACAAGATATAAATAAAAAATGGAATCACCAAACATGATCCTTGGGAAATGACTATGGAATAATACATATGTTAATAAAATACACATAAACATAGAAACTCATTTCCACACTACTCTAGACTCACAAAAACTACTATTATAGTGGATTATATTCAGTCTCTAAACTATCATATCCTTATACATGGTAAACTCTTAAGAAAATCACTATAGACAATGTCGCATAACGAATTAGGTTTAACACAATTCAAATCCTTATTATATATTAAGATAACCATCATTACCCAATATATTGGAGTTTTATATAATTTCTAAAACTACAAATCACATAATTAAAATAATTAGTAAATAATACACAAGATCACGAATCATTAATCATACCACAACATATGAAATTTGATTGAGTTTTATAATCATTACTACATGTAATCGAATAATATCTAATGGGAATGAAAATGGATTCATAATGGTTTAGAAAAAAATTAATTGACATATTGGAAAATATTTTTTTTCATATATTCATCCTTAAATCATCATCGCAATACACATATAGAAGGAAATCAGATAGTTTTGTTAGATCATATCAATAGTAATCAAAATGAAACATTGAAGGATATTATCAATGCGGAAAAATGAGTATAAATGATAAGTGGAAAATTTCATGAAGAAAATATACTTTTAATATTGAAATAAATTATTTATAATTAAAATATTTCTAAAATATTAGGAAATTATGTTCTTTAATGATAAACCTAGAAATATGAAATAGATGATTCAATGATGTCAGTGATCATGAAATGTGAAAAATACATTTCTACTATAAATGTTAAATAAAATATTTCTTTAATATATTTTTTATAAAAATGAAAACTACCATATTTTAAAATAATATTAATATTCAGATTCATCAATTTTGTAGAATGAAAAAATGGGAGAAAATGAAAGTAACAAAATAATTGTAAAGTAGTAATAATTATTTTAAAAAACATGGACATGAATTAAACAACATATAATCTCTATAAATATCCAGATGATAGAAAATTTCATGAAATTTTTTTTAGTTACATAATAACATTTCGTCATCTAAAACATGTTCATAAAAAATTTCTATAAACAATGATATTATAACATAAATCCCTAAAATAATTTTTGACTTTCAAAGGTTGTGCATCAACAAAAAATATAATAATTTAAAATATATTATAATTACATACCACAAAAATGTATAAACATATAATATCTTATATTACTAATTTTAATATTTCAATTATAATTTATTAATGATACTTTATTAAAATGGTCATTTCTATACGGTATCATTTTTTTAGTAATTAGAATTTTATTTCAGTGTTACTGATCCTATTAATTTGATCAATGTTAAATATAATATATAATTACAATCATGATAATTACATTTATATTTATTGAAATTCATAAAATATATATATTGAAAAACAAAATACAATTTTCATGTAAATAATATCCATATTATGCATGAGTCTTGTTTCCCCTCTATAGTAGATGGAACAAAATAATGGAAAAAATAAAAAACATTCCAAAAATATTTACGATATCATAATTATCATATATATTCATTAAATTAATATTTATTACCATTTATGAAATGATGAAGCATTGAAAAGAATCACATTTCATTTTAGATGTGGTAGACCAGAACAAAACACACATGATGTTATTGTTTTCCAATGGATTGGATGAATGTGGACAATTTTTGTTAAATTATAATAATAAAAATGATGGCAAATGAAGATAATGAATTCTATATTTGATAATGTATGATTTTAATTTAGATTATCTATTATTCGAATAAAATATAAAATGATCAGTTAAAAAGTTAAACATCTCTGTTGAGAATCCACTTTTGGCTAATCATTAATCCATGAATGGATGGTATCCATTAAATATCAAAATCTCCTAGATGGGGTGAGGGAATATGTGAAGGTATTATGATAGAGGTTTCCCATGCTGTAAGGTCCAAAATGTGTAAGGAATACATGATAATATGTTCCCTTCTACTATTGAGGGAAGGGGAAGTCATATAATTACATAAAATATAAGATTTATATAAATAATTTATTTTGAAAAAATGCTTAATAATTGAAAAAATTAGAAAAATAGGTGATTATTAGTCTAAATAATTTCATAAAATAATTTTTTTACTTCTTATGGTTATGTTTCTACCTTTTAATTATTATTTAACCACTATTGACTCTTCTGACAATTAAAACTACTTATTGTTTTTTATTTTTTAATGGTTATGTATGGTAACATAAAATGAAAATATTACTCAAAAATACTATGTGTTATATTTTGAATCTTAGTTACCTCAATTGGGTAAATATTGGATTTTAAATAAATTTATTAGAATTAATAATATATTACTTATTATAAATTATATTTAATTTCATTTTTGAAAGAATTCACGAGACTAATGAATTTAGTATATAAAACATTAAAATAACTATAATATAATTTACATTGTAAAAAAATTGAGAGAGAACAAATCATCCAAATTATATAACATTGAATATTTTAAATAAAATGATTTTTTTTTTAATTTAATGAATAAATATTCTATCGGTGTTGGGTAAAAATTTAATTTAATTATTCAGTTAATAAAAATTATAAATATATTTAAATTATAAAAAAATTTACATTTTCAATTAATCTATTATAATAAAAAATATCCACTTATTTATATATGAAAATAATTTGTTGATATTGAACTCAATAGGGTAAATTTTTTTATTTCTTTCAGAAAATAATATAACGTCCATAATTGAAGAAAAATTTCACCATCTAGAAATATTATTAAATCCTAGATGGAAATTTATGAAATCCAATCATATAATAGAATAATATAAAGTGTTTGATAAATTTTGGTCCCAAATAATTATCCATATTTTAGAAGTTCTACCCCTACTGAGATGATAAATATTTACAGTGGTTACCACTCATAATTATCAATAATAAAATAGTCCTGTATACAAATTTTGATAATGCTAATTCAAAATATGGAATCCATTTTTAATGATTCAATGTATATTAATGGATGAAATTAATTTTAAAATAATTTTTCAAATCACGAATAAATTTTTTTGAATAGAAGTATAATATTAAGTATAGAAAATAATATGTTCTTATCCCACTCATAAAATGAATCATAAAATAATTTTAACAGTTTTTATTTTATAAATAATATATTATATTTATTAAACTAAATCACCAATAATTATTAATTTTATATAAATATGCATTTCATGTATAAATTTTTTCTTGGAATAACATATTTTCTACATTGAAAAATATAATTTTTTATGTCATAATATATTGATAAAAAACTAATAAAATTTTTAAAATTAAAAACCATGAATTTATCAAAATTTAGTTAGTCATATTTATACAATCTAATCCAACATATATGAAATAAATAACACATTAAATGAAATTATTTCCACATTATAATATAGTTTGTTCAAACTTGGTGTTTCATATATTAAGAGCAATAAGATAAATATAGTTTATTTTTAGTGAACAATATAAATAAATATCAGGGATTGTAAAGTAATCCATGTAGGTTATAATATTTATTGGACAATGAGGTGGATGACAAATTAAAAAACAGTTTAGGGGGTTACGTTCTCCATTAGAAGTCTTTTCATAGTATTCCACTTAAGGAACCGTGGATTGGTGTTTTTATATTAACAATAACACTTGGACATGGCTAAAGGACTATGAAGGTAATTGTTATGAAAATTTTTATGTTGAAATCCCGAGAATGTGGGAGGAGATGTGGATTAGAGGGGAACTATTTATAATTGGATGAGGGTATATTTAAATATTAAACCCATTATGATTATTATTTATTCTAAAAAATATTATTGATTAATTAGAAAATATATATTAAATTGTCATGGTGACCATGGAATAATGGGTATTTATATCATTAATAGAATAATAATCCATGTATTTAACTTACAGTGTTCTAAAGAATATTTTATCATATTTTACTTTTCATAATAAAAAAACTAATTTATAAATACAAAAGAAAAATTCACCCTAATTTTTTTTCTACATTTATATTTAAATATAAATTTTTTAAGTAAATAGTATCCCAAATATAGTAAATTAAATTTTTAAATAAAATGATCATTTATTTGTAAATATTAATTCTTCTTATTATTAAATTTATTTGACCCATTGAAATATCACATTAAGGGATGAAAATTTATATTATCATTTCTATACAACTTCATATGAATTTTTAAATTAATTTTATGAAAACAAAATATATTTTAGATATTTAAATTTATTATAAATGTTTTCTTGTAAAATTTATGATATAAAAAACATACCCACATAAAATTTATCACTTTTAAAAAAATTATATACATATAAAATATTATTAATATATATTATTATTAATTTTTATGATACATATATTTTATTTTTTATATCCATAGATAAGGATAATATTCAAACATCAATGTTTCAAATTATAGTGGTTGTATTATAATTTCAATAGTCATGGTTCTATTTAAATTACCATATTACTATTCCAACATTCATATTTGTAATAGCCATATGGGTTCCTTATATTTTATAAATACCCCTTATTACATTAATTTCCTATTTACATCAATTTTTTCTCATGTTTATATAAATTTTCATTTTCAAAATTAATATTTCATTAAGAATATCTTTCATCATTTATATAGTTTTGTTTGTGGGTGTAATTATTCAAAAGGATAAAGTAGAAGAAAATTCCAATTATAATTAAATTATTTTCTATTTTTGGTCCCATTGTTGTAATTCTAATTATTATGTCCATACATATTCTCTAAATATAATTATTAAATTAATTTGAATAATTTTTTTTGATTTATCATATATACCATGTTATTTACTAAATATGAAACATTTATATAATAAGAAGTGAAATTACATTGAATGAATTAAACACCATTAAATTATTCCCCCACAATAAATTTTACCCTCAAAATTTATTTTTACCTACTCTAGTTATAATTTGAGAGGTTACCTATACTTCATGGATATCTTTAGTTCCCATCTTGCCTCCTCTTATATTTTGATTCAACAATTTACTTTGAATTTGTGGGTTGTCTGGTTGCATAGAATATTATCTCCCTTAAACGCAATCTTAAATAGCTAATCCTAATAAAATATACCAATTTCTAACTATACCACCAATTAATTTTGTATATTTGGTATATCTATTTTTTACTTCCTCGAGAGGGATATGTGGAATACATAATTTAATTATGAAATGGTTGGTGGCTGTGTTAGGCAATAGGTAACATATGTAATGTGATTGATATTCTGAAAGGCTTATATGTACATTAGATATGGCTTATCCTTCATTTGAAGTCTCATAAAACTATTCTACAATGATATGTTGAGGAACATTTATCGCTATCCTCAAACTCAAGGTCTCATCAATTATTTTCATAATATCTCATCTCTTGAATCTGAGTAGCATTGATGCACTATTTAATGGTCTTGATATTTTATAGCATTTCCTCAACCGTTTAATGACCCATCATCTTTTTTCACCAAAATTCATCAAATAAAAATGTTTTTTCTACATATATTAATGCAATTGTCTTTATATGGATCCATTTTGAGTCATTACTATAGAACAATTATTTTTTGAGAAATATAGTGGATGAATATGGTGATATCATTGTCCTCAAAAGTCTATTGATCATCCTATCATAATTAAATCATGTGTATCAATATTCCAATTTGATTGGACCTCATTTTTAGAGGTCATATTCTGAAAAACTGATCAACATATTGTTTATATAATGATAGAGACTCTTCAATAATATTCAGGTAAATCATAGATCTCAATCATATAATGTAAATAATGAGGTTCCTTGCAGCACCACCAATTGTCTGCTATATATGATTACTTGTTTATGGAGTTTGATATATTGTCACCATATAATTTAAAGATGAATTTTAGTAAGGAAATACACCAAAACCAATATGGAATTACTACCATTGGGATGTTATTTTATTAACTATGAAAAACTATAGGGTGATGAAATTTCATTAACATGTGGTTATGGGTAATATTTTCTTCCTTCTCATGCAATATTTATGGTCAACCATCACTTGCAGGCATATAAGGAATTGTGATGTATATTATGTGATCTTCTTATCCATATTTTAAGAATAGTAGTTCTCTCAGATATATCAATACATCTTTGTGATCACATGTTTTTTGGAGACGATAAAGCTTTGGGGGTTATTCCAAAACTCCTTTATTCATTGATTTGAAGGTATACATAGTTGTGAACAAAATTTTTTAATTCCTTCATCAATTTTTAATAGTAAATATTTCCTCAATATTATAGCTTCCACCGTCATCATTATTTTCACACTATCTATGTGAGAATCCATTATAATCTCCATAAGGTATGATTGAGAATTAATTTGATAAAGGAATAATGATGGGACATCAATTATGTTACATATATCCATCATTACCATGTCTAGGAATATTGATCTTTTCCCAGTAATAAATCAGTATGTACTGATGCTCATAGTATGTTGTTACATTCAAGGGGAATCTCCAAATTATCATATTTGGTTGTTCTGGATGGACTACATCAAGGATGACTTATTATGTGTGTCAGACTCGTATCGAGATAGAATAGTTTCTACAGGGCCTCAAGAGTTCGTCATCTCCTTCATCTACTCCATGTGATGTGCGCATGATAGAATGGATTTTTGGCATTACCTGGATGGAATTATCTCTGGTAACACCCCATGGATTGTTGGGGGCGACCTCAACATTTTCACACAACCAGAGGAGAAACAAAGGGGTAGTTTTTTTCAAATAAGTTCCCATCAGGGTTTTCTTATATTCATGATGAGGAACATGCTTATGGATGCAGGCTATGACGAGGTTCATTTTACACGGTGCAATAATCAACGAGATTGAATGTGCACCTGGTGTCGTCATTATCAGTTCATGAATAATGAGGCATTTATCTATATATCTTCTAACACCAATGTTTCTTACATAGTTCAGTACCCATCTGACCATTCTCCATTGCGCATTTACCTGGGGTCAATATCCTCTCGAGAGGAGTATAAATGGTTTTTTAAATGTTGAGGAGGAACCTGATTTCAACGATCTGGTAAGGTAATCATGGTCTCTCATCCATACGGGGAACCCATGGATAATAATACACTAATTGTTAAGGTGTCTTAAAAATTTATTACACAGATGAAGAAAGACACTCCCGGCCCGATATCTAGACCTCGCCAAAGTTAGTATGGAGGTCAAACGGCTTTGAACATGTGTAGAGTAGAAATAGGATAAAATTATGTTTAATGATCTAAGGATAAACAAGGATCACCTCACAGATATCCTTAGGATAGAAGAACCATTGGAGGGAGATGGAGACAATGTCTGATGGCATTGTAAGAGGGATATGAATACCAATATTTTCCATGATTTCAAAAAATAAAGATGCAGTTTCCATAGGCCTCACTTCACAAGGGGGGATGGAACTTACACCACTGATCACAAGGATGTGGGGTTGCTAGACAACGTTAACATTAAATCACTATTTGCAGGACCCCATCCAAGCATGAATGAAGGGTATCAGAGTGGGGCATCAGATGTTTTTTAGGACATTCCGGGATATTTGTTTGGGGAAATATAGGAGAGTATGAGAAGGCCTGCTAAAGAAGATGAAGTGTGTGATGTGATCTGGACATTGAACATCGATAGTGAACCGGGACCTATAAAACTTCCATGATCTTATTACTCAGTAGCATGATATATATCCAAAGGGGATCTCATGAGAGTAGTGAAGGACTACTTCCAAGGGGGGGATCTACAATATATTTATAGTTCAACTAAGATGGTTCAACTCCAAAAGATGTGTAATCCCCAATCCATTAAGTAGTATCCACCTATAAGTATGTGCAGCATTCCATACAATGTTTTGGAAAGTATTCTCAATAGAAGGAGGGATCCTCAGTTTAATTCATGGATGGTAACAAAGATGCGTTGTTTTATCAAAGGGTTTCCAATATAGGGTGCAATTGTAATAGTTCATGAAATGGTTAGTGAGATTAAAAAAAACTCATCGGGATTAATCTAGGGATTAATTTAAACATGACTAAGTCCTAAAATAGTATGGAGTGGGGATATATCATAATGGCCTTGGCCTGAATGGGGTTCCCCAAACATGACGATGGGCCTTCTTTTTTCATTTCTTCAGCTCGATGTGGATATTAACTTCTTTTAGGGGGAAGCAATTTTGTTTCTTGAAGTCTTACATAGGTCTTAGGCATGGGGATACCCTCTCCCCCACTATCTTTATCCTCTCCCAAAATTCTCTTAGCTACTCCATTAACTGGGGCCTTTGACAGGAAAAATCACCTCGTAAATGAACCGACATGAATTAGGGGGAACCTAGCACTTGTTGTTTGCTGATGAAATGATTTTTTTTACTAATGGCAGCAAGTGATCCTTTATTGGGAATAATTGGATTGTAGGTGAGTACTGTAGGTGAAGCAGACAGGTAGTTAACAGGGAGAAAATCTAACATTTTACTACCAATATGATCTGAGGCTAGAGGGAAAGGGACATGGATGTCAGTCTGGATATGGGAATAGGGGATCATCCTACTGAGTATCTCAGAGTACCCATTTTTCATAAGTCTCTTCATGTGCATCACTTTTATAACAATGTCATTATGATCAAGAGGTGCACATTCAATTAGAATAACTTGTTATTATCTTTTGGTGGCCTCATAACTATTGTGAAAAGTCTATTAATGTTCATTCCAATGCATAATCATTCCAACCTGAAGGTCCCCAAAAGTTTGATGGTTAATATGGAGAGGATTGTTGTTTCATTTATATTGGATGGTAATATGTAAGGTAATTATAACTAGGCTTCAGGGGAGAATCTTGTAATACCATTATCAGATGGAGGAATCAACGTATGGAGAGTATCCTCAACCATGAATGGGATTCTTAAAAAAACTCATGTGGGAGGATATAGAAGGAAGGACCTTATGGGGAATGACTATGAGAGATATATATGGCTAGGATGTGAGAATAAAGAGGTCACTACCTTCAAATATGTGGTTGATGATCCACCCGTACATTCGGACCATGAGATCTCTCTTGCTATGGCTAGTTGGAAGATGTGATTTTAACTACTAGCAGCATGACTGGGGGTCAACGGTTGTGGTTCCCAGGATGTCCCTCTCCATTCATTCCATTTTGGGAGGCATGTGGTCACCCCTAATTTATCCAAGACATCCTTGATGAGAAACAATGAGCCTCTTTCAACCACATCGTGCTTAGTGAATATCCATATAGACTCATTTTTATGGGTTCCATATCGGGAGAGTTCTCAATCAACGAATCAGATTGATTGGGGTTGGTTCCAACCAATGGAGAAACATGGGGAGATGTTGTGGTTCAAGGAAGATCCATCCAAATTAAAATTCATGTTGTTTAGAGTGAGGCATAATGCATTTCCCATGGAATAAAATAATCATTGCATGGGAGTGATCTTGGCTTCCATGTGTTATTGTTGCAGTGATCCTAAACTAGAAACAGTTGTGAACATATTTTTCTAAAGAGGTTCAGAGATATATGTTTGGAATGAATATGGGGTCCCCACATTCTGGGATAATCATGGAGTCTTGAAAGATAGATTTTTTAGCTTCTAGTTTTAGGGGTTGCGCGATCGGGGTCCCGAGAGGAATAGCCGTGCTTTCATCCTCATGGTGTGATGCTGGACCATCTGGAAGGCTCAGAATGGTGCTCCCCACTTAATTAAAAACGATCTCATTCTAGTATCACCTTCAAAATGAAGAATATTTTACTAGAATTTGTCATTATATGCATTAACTGCCTGAATTCTCTTTTTGTTAGTCTCATTCTCCCAAATCATTCTAGTTCTAATCAGACCAGCAGACAACGGTACGGGCGTTGGGTCCGTTTGCATTGTCCCAGTCATTGGATCAAACTGAACTCGGTTTGGTATCTTCATTGCATGGATATGCATGGTGGAGGTGTTATTAGTGATAAATAGGGGTTAGTCATAGCTTCCTTCTCATCCTATTATAGAAGATGTTTTGTATTACAGGCATAGGCCTAGCTATGGTCACTGGGGTTAGTGTTATGTGAGAAAAGGCACATCAGCCTAAAGGTGGTGGAGATAGACTCAATGATCTGCTAAAAATAAATATCAATAATGAAAAATTATCCATGGAACATTTAATATATTATTTGGAAATGTAAACAACTCATGGGAACTCACACAGAGATCACTCACACATGGCAGGATGGGAACATGGTACCTGACTTTGTGGCGTCCACAGCTCCCTCAGACCAAAGAATATCCTACTTCTTTAACTTGAGATTCTTTCCCTCTAAGGGAATCAAATTCTGTGTTAATTATTCTTTGGGAATTCAATACATTAGTCCTCAATGATGCATCCTTTGAGGATTATGTTTGATAAAATCAAAAAAAATGTTAATGTTCAGTCATTCTACAAAGATAATTTAATCATTATTTACTAAATCAAGAAGGAATTGGATTATGTAGTTATGGAATGTATCATCAATAACAATATTTACTTTCTAATATTATTAATTTTCATTTTTCATATATATTTGTTTAATATAATGATATATATATATCAGAGTTATCTATATATATATATAATTATATCATAATTTCAATGTGAATATCAAAACAACCTAATAATTATTATATGGTTGATTTTCATAACTCCTGAACATTCAACTTATGTATTGTTATGGTAACACTTTTTCATTATGAATTGATGGACAACCCATGAATTTCATTTAAGAGTCATCATATACAACATGATGTTCCATAATTGAGGGTAAAAGGAGAAATGGTGTAAAAATAATACTATATATGAATTCCTCAAATCCCTCTTCATGTTCATCAGTCCAAAATACATTACTCTCTACTCATATAATTAGGAGATCATGTTTGGAAATCACATGAATTTTCTCAGAAATAGTCAGTAATGCCAATCTACTCCAATGAAACAACAAACATATATTAGAGATAATGGTTGGGGATAATACTCAATTTTCCTTTCCTTATAAAATTCCATAGATATACCCTGTTTTTTGTGATGGCATTTCCCATAAATGTTACTTATTCCATCTAGAAAACACATTTATGGTGTTTCTCATTAAGATACTATGTCAAAATTTTATTATCTTAGTATTAGAATTAGCATCATTCTAATATATTATTTTGGTGTATAATATAGTATCATTTATAAATACGAACACAAATTTCACTATTTAATAACAAATTTCTCTATTTATTATGTCTATAAATATTACTCAATTATTCTATATTATAATGGGAATTACAATGATATCATACTTTTTTTACCATTTTTGAAAGGAATTAATGGGAATATATTCCATAATCACCATTAAATGGTGGTTTATCAATTTATTTTTCCACCACAGGAAAATATAGGGCCCCAAATAATTAATAAAATAATTAAGCTATCTAGGGAAGGGGACACATTTTATTTATTTTTATGATTTGATATAATGACAATAAAATCAGTGGAAAATTTACCCATTCATATTCAACACATTGTTTGGAGGCAGTGTTTAAATAGATATACTAAAATTTTATGATATAAAATACTCTGATGAAAAAAAAACAATAGGTATGTTTTCTATAATTTAGTTGATTACCAGAGTGACATTGATAAAATGATTATTGGGAGCCATATCATATCTAGTGTTGGAATATCCCCTTTGTAGCTATCTAGGCCATATAGATTTTTGTTTAGATATTCTCTGGAAACCATTGGATTTGGCCATTTGTTCACACAATTTTCAGCTTCCTCTCAATTGAAACAATAAAATATAGGCAAATTTTTTATTTGAACCATCTTTTCCTTAATCACATCAGTGTAATTGTTCATATCCCATCCAAATTTTTTAGCATGACACCAATACAATCCAAATTTTATATATTTCATTGTCCCATTGAGACTGTTTTATTAATGTTACATCAATCATTTTTGAAAAATGGTATTTTTTTTCATTATGCAGTGAAATTTTATCTCGTTCACTTATGAATAAAACTCAATTTATTATTTTTTGAAGACCATGGGAACATTGAAAATTACCATTATATATCGCGAAAATTAGAGAATAATGAAATAACAATTTTTAGTTCCCAAATTATTGAATTGGTATATCTTTTCATATTCATGATAACACACTATCAAAACTATCCACCTTACTTTTAGTGTTGATGATGAAGCAATATGTGTACCATGAATTCTTAATGATGTTCAAATCATATACCATGATAGGATGATCATACATTTTATAATATATGAAGAACTCCATCTCCATTTTTTTAATATGGGGTTGGGTAAATTATTTACAAATAATTATTCTATTTAATCCTTACCATTCTATGAACTAAAATTCCACATTAGAAATCATGTTCTTAATCAGTGACCACAACTGATAATCCTTATCCTTAAGATAATAGATAGATAATGAAATTTTATCTTATTCATAGAATTTTAGGATATATATTATCCTATATATTGAGTTAATACATTCCCCTATGATGATGTGATTATATGATTTTCTGAATGTAAGAGGCCTTCGTCAGATACAGGACTATACCACAACATTCACTTTTAATGTAGAAGGAGGGTATTACCCATTATTGAATTGACTATTAAATGAATTAGTCATATAATCCAATACTAAAATAACCTTCACATCACATTATACCATATGGTTAAGAGTGTAAATAGGGAAATCATCACACTGTAGATCCCAATGGGTTTTAGCACAATGATTCATATTTCCCTCCATAAACTAAATAAAAGGAAAGATAATATATTAATTAGTGTTTAAATAAAAAATAAACCATGAAAATATAAGTAATAAATAATTTATTAAATGAATATCTTATCAATTGAGTCTATATGATTCAGTCTTGTATATCAATATGAATTCTTATACTATTTACTCTAACATAGAAAATCAATTCATGTAATCCAAAATGGTTTGTAATGAGTTAGTTAAGTTTCCAAAACCAATCCCTTGGGATTGAAAAAATATAAGGGTAGTGATTCCTCATTTTCATGAACCAGGTGTCTACTGAGTTAATACACAAACACCCATTTGGGGTTACTACACCTAGGAAAAACATTCTAACACCAAATCCTTAAGTAGTATCTTTGTATGGATTGAATTTCTTCCATACCACTCACACTAGGATTCACCAAAATTTTAGCATATTTTACTATACATAGATTAATACATATTGTTTTCACTTGATTATTGTAGTACTAATCCCTAAATAAATAATGTGTACCATAATATAAACATTATATATACAAGATATTTTAATATATTATAACATGATTTTTGTTGTTAATATCAAATAAATAAATCCAAAAGATCATGAAGGATATTTTCCTTAGAAGAATAGGATAATAATACATAAAAAGAATCCTAAACATAACAACCATATTCTATCATACTTTATGGTATCCCAAATCCCTAGGAGCTCCAACAAATTCCACGAATTACCTAGGGAAAATTATACAAGAAATGGGATTTTTAAATCCATGAATGGTTATAAACATGGTACTGAGTCATAAATGTGAGTCAAACAATATAAGATGATATAATAAAATATAAGTCTCATTAATAATATCATATATTAAAAAAATAATGACCATGGTATCATAGGATCATGTAAACATAGTAAAGTTAGAACAATATTAAACATGACATAAACATAAACCAATATAAACAACATTGACAATATCACAAGGTGGATAGAGTACCATTATGTATTGGTATTAAACCAAAATCTCATACATGAAATATCATGAGATAAAATTATTTCCCCCTCATTGGAGTACTATATATATGAACCCATCATAAATTTTATAATATAATATGTTAAGTAATGCATAATCAATCATTATGCATAATCTGAAGGCATTAAATAAATGAACATTTGAAATTTATTTCCATGACAATGGAAGGGATAATATGATTGGTATATATATAATTTACTTATATACAGAATTTATAATAAATTCAAAACATAAATGAGATATATAAAGTTTTCTTCAATGAAAAATGTCATAAAGGAAAGAAAAATGGTTGTTTAGAGAGATCTCATACCTTATATTCTAGAAAAATTCTATACTGTAACAACATGTCTGCAATAATCAAATTAGTATAATTAATTAATTACATTAGATGATTTTTTATTTATTATATTTATCAAAAATATATTTTATTCAATTATTATTATTCCAAAAAAGAACAATTTTTAATATCATTATTCTATGATCATTTGATTCATTGTCCCATGGTTGGATCACTTGTGTATAATTGATGATTTTCATGTCTTATAGGACTAAAGTATTGATGTTAAATAACATGGTATTCATGTATTTATATAATTTGGAATAGTAAAAATAAAATTATTTTCCTTTATTTAGATGATTCAATTAGTAAAAACATTAATTATATTTTGTTAGTTTGTTTAGTCTATTTTATTGGAAGTCACTAACTAGATTAATTTTATATAATTAAGTTATTATGAAAAAATTTAAAAACATTAATAATATTATAATTTAATTATTATTAATAAATTCTATAACAATGTTCTTTATATAATAGTCCTTGATGGATGTGTAGAAAATGCGATGTACGATTTTCGGGGAAGTGGTGAACCAACCTTAATAGAAACAATTTTTTTAGAAATTTTTGAGGGAAAGAGAAGAGTCCAAATGTTATATATAACATTAAAGAAATGAATTTATAATATATATAATATTGGATTTATTATTTAATGTTAAAATGAATTTAAATTTGAATATGGGGAGAATTAAAAATTAAAAGAATTAGTTGAGTGGATTACCTTCACCTTTTGATGTCTCATTGTGAGCTTTGACTTATGGGACAATGTATTTTTCATCCGATAAGTCCATTAGTAATATGCAATTGTCGAGATTATTTGAATGAGAAATGGAAATAAATTTATAAATATACAAATATTAAAATGTGTGAGGGGGATGGGTTGTGAGTGGTGGTATTTAGTTCGGGAAGAGAGGCGTTTTTTATGAATATTATATTCATTAGTTTATTTTTTGGATCAAGAATACCAATGTTGCTTATTCATGTGAATATAAATATTAATTACTCATGTCAGTTATAAATAATTTTTTTATACATCATCCATGAAAGAAATATTTGTGTATTTAGATTATAATGTAAAATATCTTAATTTTTAATATTTCTCTTGTCAAAAAATTCGAATATATTCAAAAAAATACTAAAAATAAACCATAACTATTTTTACCGTTTTTTTTTTGAAAAATTTACCATATTTTATTAGAATAAATTTTTACTTTTGAGAAATATAAGTTTTTTGGAAAAAAGCATCATTTATTTTAGAAATATAAATTTTAATATTATGATAAATTATCCCACTAAATGAAAAATTATATAAGGACACACATTTTTTTATTTTTAGTATAATAAAACATAATTGTAAAGTGTAAATTCATTTTATGATAATAAAAATTATTTTTGATAATTTAAATTTTTATGAAAGTAAAATTAATTCATTTATTTTATAATAATACTAAATCAAAATTTATCATTTTTAAAAAAAATATGTACCTATATTATAGTATAAATATCCTATATTATCAATTTTAAGACACCAAAATATTATTTTATGCATCCATATGCAAGGATAACATTTTTATATTTAGGATACAATTCATAATCATCATATTACTATTCCTATGGCGATGTTACAATTCCTACGGTTTGATTTATATTTATAGAACCTTTTTTCCATGATGGACATTGAAAAATTTCATCATAATGATTTAGATCCATGCTCTGAGATGACGTGTAATTCAAAAACCCTATTTTCCAGGAATTAATTTTTTTAAAATATTTAACATTTTTTTTATGTTTTCACTACTTCTTACATAAAATATGCTAACACCAAAAATAATTTTCATATCAAAAATTTGATAATGTAGTTTTGTTTGTGACACAATATTTCCCTCATGGAATGACATAAAATAGGTCGACATGAAGTGTTTGGGTTGATAAATTTATGGGTGGGTGCATTCAAAAAAAATAAAAAAAATTATTTATTTATTTTTATTAATTTAACTTATTAAATTTTTCCTATAAATAACCACTAATGGATATTTTACATGGCTCACCCTCAAAACCCTTGGGAAAATCAAGTGGTATTCTTCCACTTTTTGTAAAATTGAATCTGATGATGACGAAACTCCAAATCGAAGCATATCAAAGCACACGAGACACAAAAAATCCTATAAATCATTTAAGAGTGCATTGTTTTTAATAATGGCCCAATATCAAAGTAGGAATCATGAATTTGTGGATTATTACTTTATTTATTATATTAAATAAGATGTTCCATCCATTTCTTAGATATGTACCAATTCAGGACCCTTGAATGTGCCGGTGTACTAACATTCAATTATTAACTGAGTTTTATTACCTTGAAAACACACAATTATGTTCATAGGATAAGAAATAATCTCCAATAATTTTTAAAATTTCTTTTGAGACCTTTACCCTTTATTTCTTTTAACCCTCTCTATTGGGCTACAGTGTCAGGGATGGACTCTTTCAGGCCATTTCTAGACCAATTGGACCCCTAGATTAATGATGGAATCATGTGAAATGAATGCATATTTGAAGAAAAAAATTATTGGAAAAATTTATTTATTATGGGTGATATATTTTATTATTAAAATAATAAAAATTGGTGACTTTTAGGAGAAACATAGGTCATGGGCTGATATTTCTAGGGACCATTGAGTATCATTTTTCTGTAACTAGATAGCCAGAAATGAAGAACAATGATCATCCCCTACAATTTTAGAAGAATACATGTTATGATTATATGGAATAATGGATATATATATATATATAGCATGGAGTTCGAATGTAAGAATGTTGGAAAAAACAATATGATTTGTAGTTTGAATAACATACGACTTGTAGGGCCTTGGTTACAATGGATATTATTATTAGATATTATAAGTATCATACGTCATTTGGGAATATTATATGTTTTGTGGCCTTATGTTGGTGGCCCAACATGTACATAGGAGTACATGGGAATTCGAAAGGCCTGTCACATTACATGATCCAATTAAAAAGGACACAGGTATGGAGCATATTATTGAGTTTGAGTGGCTCACACATTCCTCATAGAACCTCCACATGTTTTGTATCTCCACATGGGTAGTGAACTTCATATTAGTAGGGATAAGGCTAGGAAATTCATAGAGGCCAAAGACAATGTGGTCCCCTCTCATGTTTTTTACACTTTATTCCCATATGATGAAATTTCAATCTATCATATCTCCATCATTTAAATTCATATTTTGGCCATCCAATAGATTTTTTAAGGGATCTTCTACCAGGACTATGATTGTAGTGTCTATAGTAGATTTGAAGATATGATTTTATATGTTATAATATTTAATCTTAAATCTGGTGACACTCAATGGAAAAAATGATCATGGAAGATCCCCATACCTTAGAGTTGTACCCACCAGCGGGGTAGATCATGGGTCTGTTATCTATTCTTAGAGTGGAAACCTCCTACTATGAAAGGCTTGGTTCCCCTACCTATCAGTATTTTGGAACCGTCATATGAATATCAAGCATGGGCACTCAAAAATGGTAGTATCACACACCATCAAGAATAGGCATGGGTCCTCTATAAGTAATCTAGGTGGAACCATCAATTTGTATCCAAGAATATGGCCTATACCACTATAGTAGAACCATCCTTTTAGGATGAGAATGGGTACCACAAATCTAGAGTATAAAACCCATGTTTTGATGGGAATGGAACATTTATAAACAACTAGAGTTGATCCATCCTTATGTTCATAGAACGGTTCCTCTATCTACTATTTAGTGGCATATTCCTATTGGAGAAGGGAATGTGTCATAGACTATTAGAGTGGAAATATCCTGTTTTAATAGGGCATGGGTCCTCTAGCTATGTACTGAGTGAAACCCCCTATTAAACTTAGAAATGAGACATATAAGAAGATATTTTTCCACTTTATTGTTTGACATATTGGTGAGGAGTTTCATAACTAGGAAGTTATCTATTGATTAGACACACCAAATGATGAGAGTCATGGATGGAATTCTAGAACTAATGTCACTCTATTCATGGGATATTATATGAGATTCAGATCCCCTTATCTCTCATTTTTTATTTGTCTGTATAATATATATATATATAACCATGAAATTGGATTCTGTTAACACTCTTTGTTTGGGTTGACATGTATGCCAATCTATTCTTATTGTTTATCTTAATTACCCCTTATACTTTCAGTGTGTCCAAATCAGTATGTATATACTCAACCCTACATGGGTCTTTCTTGCATGTGTCATGTCTTATTTAGATCACAGAAAGGTCAGCAGTTGTCAGAGTTTAGATCTAAAGAAGTTGGGATGTCACGCAACATTTTCATTCCACAATTTTCATGTTAGTGCATCCATCTAGTTGGCCATCTAATTTCCCACATTAAATTTATTTATTCACGTTCATAATATTATACACCGAATAATATTTTCATTCTTGTTTTATATTCTTTATGATTCAACATTTTATTATTGTTCCTCGGAACATTCAAATTTTAATGGTCTGGTGTGTGCATTCAAATTTGTTAGGAAAATTTCTCCAATATATTATACATTTAATATTTTTTACACCTTTTCCTATGGATTCAGGATTGTGGTATTGACGACTCATTCCCTACTGGATTGGTTCATGAAAAATTTTCATCAGAAATAGTTTGATTGATGGGATGATGTTTGTATTACTAAGCATATGACTGTTTGGATAGGATTAGAGGAAATTGTGTCAATGTGTCTTATGTTTTGTTCTCTAGCTATGGAATCATGTTTTTGTTAGAAAACTAACATATCCATTTACTAGGACCATGACTACATAATTGTTCATTATATATACTAAGACATTGATTCCAGAGATCCATTGTACATGTATCACATAGGAATGAGTCATTAATGACATTCTTATGATATCACCCCATTGATATAAATATTCACATCTAACCAAGGTACATCTTGATTAAGTTTTTATAATTCCTATTCAATGTTATCCATCTATGTTACCAATTCGGGATAATGATGATGATTTGCTGAGAGGTGAGGCGTCAGTAAAGTGTCCCTCCTCCAAGATCCTTCTTCCAGGTGGACAAATAGTAACAATATAACACCCTAAGAAATTATAATACTTTCTCTACTAAATATATTTAATTTTGAAGCCATAATTATTTTTATGCCACAACATGTTAACCTTATACTGCACACAATAATGAGTTATCTTGCGTTAAAAGCAAGACCCAGTTTTTCTAAAAAACAATATATTAATAATTTTCTAGCAGTTATGAATAGTATTAACAACATTTTAAATATTTTTTAATTTTATAAAATGTTTACATTCATCATATGTATTCTCTATACATGATATATAAAAAACTTCGATTATTCGGATAAAAGTAGTATTTTTAAAAAAATCATTTTTTCCATCTATTGATGGAACTCCAATTTTATATCATGTTTTTGAAACATTAATATATTCTATATATCAAAATAAATTTCCTAAATTGATGTGGGATATGAAAATTTACTTTTGAGTAATTTTATATATAATTTAAATAACTTTAAAATTTTAATGAATAGTAAAAATATACTAAATTTAAATTAAATCCAAATTTTTTCATCAAAATAATTTATGAGAATATATTATGTTATTTATTGGTTTTAAAGTATAAATAGAAGAAATGTTTACCATTTAATATAATTTATCTCATTTTTATTAATTTTACCATTATTTTTGATGTAAAAAAATTTCATTTATTTTCATTCATTTAACTTTTAAAAACCAGTATTTCATTTGGAAAATGAGATTAATTTAAATATTAATGAATAAACCTCTTGTGCTATGAATTTTCAAAAATCGATTCTATATAATAAATCCAAAGGTCAAAATTATGTAAACAAGAACCTTTTATTTTAGGACATTATATATAGTAACATAATTAATTATTTTTAATTCCCACAATTAAAGAGTAAAATAGGTAAATATGGGTAAAATTAATATTATAATAATATAAAACATCTCTAACATGCTTCCTAATATTATGGGATATGTCATTTGAGACCAGGATACTCATTATTCCAAAATTTTGTAATTTAGGAGCCACTTGGGTGTGATAATGACTTGTTATAATAATTAATTTAATGTTCACTACTGGAAATCCAGCATTTCCCAACGGTTTAGAACCGTTGGGAAAGGCTACAGAACCGTTGGTATATGTTATACCAACGGTTCTGCAAACCGTGGGGAAGTAAGCCGTTGGGAAAGGCTTTTCCCAACGGTTTACACAGAACCGTTGGGATAGGTCAGAAAAAATCAACCTATCCCAACGGTTCTGCCAAACCGTTGGGAAATCAACAGATAATTTTATTTCCCAACGGTTCCATGAACCGTTGGTAAAAACAACCCTGCAACAGGGTATCCCAACGGTTTCAAACCGTTGGGATAGGGTGTTTTTACCAACGGTTCCTTGAACCGTTGGTAAAACAGCTCCATAGAGCCTATGCCAACGGTTTTCAAACCGTTGGCATAGGCTTTGCTGTGAAAATTGCACAGCAGCCTGCAATTTGCAAAGCAGGTCTGGTTTTTGGGCATTTTCATTTCAATTTTCAATACAATTATGCCCTCGTTTTCAATTCATTTTTCAATCCAATTATTGTACCTATAACACATATAATGCATACATATAGAGAAAAAACCAACACATACAAATAATGAAAACCAACCAACCAACACATATAATGCATCCTGAAAATATACACATCCATAATTAAAGTAGAATTCATAACATAATTATAAACATACATAATTCATTTAGAATTCATTTTAAAATTTAGATGACAATTATATGTGGAATTCGAAATTCAATTCATAATTTGATCGGTTTTTTCTATACCATATATTTTTACCTCAAATGATGTCCATTTTAAACAAAATACATACACCTGAAGTGATACCGGCCACACCGCACCTCATATTGAGGCGGGGTTGACTCGTACACGTCACATTTGACCCATGGATCGTTGTTCTAAAGTATCGACACAATCTGAATACGTTTGGTCGGTTTTCCGTATGCCAGTTGATGTTTTTCACTTAAAATGACGTTCTTTTGAAACAAAAGACGGACACTATGAGTGGTGCCGACCACACCGCGTCTCCAATTGAGGCGGGGTTGATTCGTACACGTCACATATGACCCATGTATCGTTCTCCTAAAGTTTAAATGGAAACCGAATGCGTTTGGTCGGTTTTCCGTATGTACTTAAAATGTTGTCCATTTTAAACAAAAGAGTGACACTTAGACTAATCCTGACCACACCGCGACTTAGATTCATCCCGGTTTGGCTCGTACATGTCACATATGACCCATGGATCGTTGTGATAAATTATCAAAAGATTACGAATGCGTTTGGTCGGTTTTGCGTATGCCAGTTGTTCTTTTCATTTATAATCATGTCCATTTTAAACAAAAGAGACAGAGTTAGAGCGGTGTCGGCCACACCGCGTCTCGGATTAAGACGGGGTTGACTTGTACACGTCACATATGACTCATTGATCGTTGTGCTAAAGTATCGATAGAATCCGAATGCGTTTGGTCGTTCTTCCGTATGTCAGTTGATGCCTTTCACTTAAAATGACGTCCTTTTGAAACAAAAGACGGACACTTTGAGTGGTGTCAGCCGCACCGCATGTCGGATTGAAGCGGGGATGATTTGTACACGTCACATAAGACCCATGGATCGTTCTCCTAAAGTTTCAACGGAAACCGAATCCGTTTGGTCGTTTTTCCGTATGTACTTAAAATGGTGTCCATTTTAAACAAAAGAGAGTCACTTAGACTTATCCTGGCCACACCGCGACTCAGATTCATCCCGGTTTGGCTCGTACATGTCACATATGACCCATGGATTGTTGAGATAAATTATCAACAGATTCGGAATGCGTTTGGTCGGTTTTCCGTATGTCAGTTGATGTTTTTCACTTAAAATGACGTCCTTTTGAAACAAAAGACGGACACTTTGAGTGGTGCCGGCCACACCACGTCTCCGGATTGAGCTGAAAACACCGTGCAACATTATAATTATTATTCGTGATGTGTACGCGCAGACGGCACGTCAATCAGACGTGCGGTTTGCGCGGTACGACTCAATATTCATGTTTTAAGTGATGCGCGCGCTTCGTAAACGCGCGTGAGGGGGGTCCAAATGGGCCGAACGAAGTCGGAATGGCCTGAAATCAGATGAAAAAAACGGGAGAGTAATTTATGAAGTGGTTGAGCAGACGGCACGTCAATCGGACGTGCCGTGTGCCCGCGGTGACCGACAACACAGTTCTGGTGTCATAAACGGCCAAAACGGGCGTCCAACGGTCAAATTCATAGAGGACGACCTCAGATTGAGCTGAAACCACCGTGACGTGTACGCGTAGACGGCACGTCAATCGGACGTGCGATTTGCGCGGTACGGCTCAATATTCGTATTTTAAGTGATGCGCGCGCTTCGTAAACGCGTGTGAGGGGGGTCCAAACAGGCCAAACGAAGTCGGAATGGACTGAAATCAGACGAAAAATACGGGTGAGTGATTTCTGAAGTGGTCGAGCAGACGACACATCAATTGGACGTGCCATGTGCCCGCGGTGACCGACAACGCAGTTCTGGTGTCATAAATGGCCAAAACGGGCGTCAAACGGTCAAATTCATAGCGGACGACCTCAGATTGAGCTGAAACCACCGTGAAACATTCTAATTATTATTCGTGATGTGTACGCGTAGACGACACGTCAATCAGACGTGCGGTTTGCGCGGTACGGCTCAATATTCGCGTTTTAAGTGATGCGCGCGCTTCGTAAACGCGCGTGAGGGTGGTCCAAATGGGCCGAACGATTTCGGAATGGCCTGAAATCAGACGACAAATACAGGTGAGTTATTTATGAAGTGGTCGAGCAGACGACACGTCAATCGGACGTGCCGTGAGCCCGCGGTGACCGACAACACAGTTCTGGTGTCATAAACGGCCAAAACGGGCGTCAAACGGTCAAATTCATAGCGTACGACCTCGGATTGTCCTGAAAACACCGTGAAACATTCTAATTATTATTCGTGATGTGTACGCGCAGACGGAACGCCAATCGGACGTGCGGTTTGCGCGGTACGGCTCAATATTCGTGTTTTAAGTGATGCGCGCGCTTCGTAAACGCGCGTGAGGGGAGTCCAAACGGGCCGAACGAAGTCGGAATGGCCTGAAATCAGACGACAAATACGGGTGAGTGATTTATAAAGTGGTCGAGTAGACGGCACGTCAATCGGACGTGCCGTGTGCCCGCGGTGACCGACAACGCAGTTCTGGTGTCATAAACGGCCAAAACGGGCGTCAAACGGTCAAATTCATAGCAAACGACCTCGTATTGAGCTGAAACCACCGTGAAACATTCTAATTATTTTTCGTGATGTGTACGCGCAGACGGCACGTCAATCGGACGTGCGGTTTGCGCGCTACGGCTCAATATTCGTATTTTAAGTGATGCGCGCGCTTCGTAAACGCGCGTGAGGGGGGTCCAAACGGGCCAAACGAAGTCGGAATGGCCTGAAATCAGACGAAAAATACGGGTGAGTGATTTATGAAGTGGTCGAGCAGAAGACACGTCAATCGGACGTGCCGTGTGCCTGCGGTGACCGACAACGCAGTTCTGGTGTCATAAACGGCCAAAACGGGCGTCAAACGGTCAAATTCATAGCGGACGACCTCAGATTGAGCTGAAACCACCGTGAAACATTCTCATTATTATTCGTGACGTGTACGCGCAGACGGCACGTCAATCGGATGTGCGGTTTGCGCGGTACGACTCAATATTCGTGTTTTAAGTGATGCGCGCGCTTCGTAAACGCGTGTGAGGGTGGTCCAAACGGGCCGAACGATTTCGGAATGGCCTAAAATCAGACGAAAAATACGGGTGAGTGATTTATGAAGTGGTCGAGCAGACGACACGTCAATCGGACGTAACGTGGGCCCGCGGTGACCGACAACGCAGTTCTGGTGTCATAAACGGCCAAAACGGGCGTCCAATGGTCAAATTCATAGCGGACGACCTCGGGGGCTGTCCGGGGGGGCTATCCGGGGGGCTATCCAGGGTCCAGGGTGGAGGGTTGGGGGCTGTACGGGGGGCTGTCCAGGGGGCTGTCCGCAGGGGCTGTCCGGGGGGGGGGGGGGCTGTCCGGTGGGTGTCCGGGGGGCTGTCCGGGGACCAAGGAGGAGGGTGGGGGGGCTGTGCGGGGTCTGTCCGAGTGGTGTTTGGGGGTTCTTCAGGGGGTTGTCCGGGGTTGTTCAAGGGGCTGTCCGGGGGTTGTTCAGGGGGTTGTTCAGGGGTTGTTTAGGGGTTGTTCAGGGGGTTGTCCGGGGTTGTTCAGGGGGCTGTCCGGGGGGTGTTTGGGGGGTTGTCCGGGGTCCAAGGGGGAGGGTGGGGGGGTTGTCCGAGGGGCTGTCCGGGGGGCTATCTGGGGTCCAGGGTGGAGGGTTGGGGGATGTACGGGGGGCTGTCCGGGGGGCTGTCCGCGGGGCTGTCCGGGGGGTGTTAGGGGGGTGTTCGGGGTCCAAGGGGGAGGGGGGTTGTCCAGGGTCCAAGAATGAGGGGGGTTGTCCTGGGAGTTCACAAACACACAACCAATAAAAGACAACAACATCCATAAAAACAGACAATATATAAAAATAACTCAACTCCAATACTATATTACGAGTCTAGATAAAACCAACAACTAGAATAGATTAAACATCAAATCTCAGTAATATAAGTCAAAAATGTAACGGATCAATATGTCCCACATCAGCATCACCATCACCATCATCATCATCATCATCACCCTCGTCATCGTCCTCCTCATCGTCCTCACCCTCCACAGCGCCTTCCTCCCCGCCTTCGCCCTCCTCCTCGCCGTCCTCATCTACCTCCTCTTCCGCATCAGACTCCTCGCCATCATCATCTTCAAGCTGGACATCGGCCTGACCACCACTGGAACTGCCACCTGGTGCACCATATATAGAATGTATCGACGACATGTATTCATCAATCGCTGGGCTAGCCTCTGCTGGAAGTGTTGGACGTAGAACTTCAATAAATTTCATAAATGCACTGTTTGCCCTAGCAGACTGTTCTTCCGTCTCTGTGGCCCTTTTCTCAGCCTGTTCTGCCTGTGCCCTAACTCGCTACAGCTCAGTGGCACTACAACTCGTACCTGAGGCAGGCCAATACCTCGTCGGGGCTATCCTAGGTCGGCAGCGTACTCTGCCAGAATGATCCTCTCCCAACACCTGATGTAAGTGATCAGATGGCCCAAAATTGTCTGCTTCTTGGGCATCGAGGGCCTCTAAAGCATCCTGTTACAAATATAAATATATTATTAAGTTACGAAATAGATATTAAAATATAAAATCAACAGATTAAAACTTACAATCTGCTGCTGAGTCGCTTCGTTGACAGCACTTCCATCCTTTTTTCGTCTACTCGAGCAAAAAATTTTTGCTCGAGGCACACGTCCTTCAATATTTTGTACTTGCCTCTACAATGACATTGAAAACAAAAGTTATATAAAAACTTTAGCAAATTATTAAATAATTGAGGAAATAAAAGAAAATGTAAGTCCTAAAGAAAACTTATAAACAATTGTCATACCTGCTGCCTCTCATGATCCGACATCGTCGTGCGTCCTAGTGTATAGAGGTATTTTTTTGCATCAATGTTTTTTTTATTTTTTCCAGATGATTCCTAAATAAAATTCGATAATGAAAAGGATAATATTAATGCAAAACTTGAAATTTATTATTTAAATACCTCAAATGTAATTCATACCTTAAACTGGGTACTCGTCCAATGAGTAATCATCTGACGATACTGCTCTATAGGACAATCATCCACGACTGGTACCGCCTCTAACTCAGTGCCAACTCTAGCACGCCAGCCAATATACAGCTCATGATTGTAGGCTCTCCAAAGCTCGACTAAATCCTTTAGACGTTCCAGTCGTGCACCCTCACCATCAGGAAAATTAAATCGAAGCTGAAATCAAAATATTAATTCATATAAATACAAAAATAATTCATGGCATTAAATACAATAGATTTTTTTACCCATATCTCTGCCCAAGCTCTATCTTTGACCTCATGTGGCAAATGTCTCCACGACAGCGGGCTGACGGGAATGATGTCGGAGTATTTGGCAAGCCTCGCCAGAAAACTCCGACATTGCTGCCCTGTTTTCTCAACCATCTGATTGTCTTCATTATATTCCACCATAACCTGTGTGCGACGGTTCCACACCGAACACATGCGTGTACGGCCCCGCCCCCGCCTCCTGTCAGTAGATGTATCTGTCATGAAAGAAAAACAAATATTTTATCAAAACATGTTATAATGCAAATAAATATTGCTATAAAAATTTGTTAGGGTTTTATAAATATACCTGCGCTAGTCTGATCAATGAGTGGCGCCGGATCCACAGAACCTGATGGAACACCCTCTGGTGGAACAGGAGTCGAAGATGATGGAATATAAAAGCTCGGAGAGACAGAAGTAGAAGGAAAAGAAGATGGAATAGCTGTATGACCTGATGCTGACTGGGGAGTGGGAATCATCATGGGATGTGAAAATGATGGGGCAGAAGATGCAGAAGGTAGCGAAAACATGGGAGGCCTAAATACCCCGTGTGTCCCTAACGACACACCAGGATCAGAATGTGGGAAGGCTGAAATGTTAGTGGGAGGGGCAGGGTCTAGTCGGGCACGCGCAGCTCTACGTCCACCTCTGGTATGAACCCTCCTCGTACCACCGGCCTGAGTACTAGGACCAGTACTAGGCTCCTCGTCGAATAACTGTCGACGTAATGGTGGATCCTACAAAAAAGTTTACAAAAAAAATTAATCACATGACATTATATATTCTGTAAATATATATATATATATATATATATTTGAAATAAAGTACTCACTGTAGGCACTAATGGTGGAATGCCCATCTCCTCCATCCGAAGATTGTTCTCCGCCATTTTTTTTCTCCGTCTCTCTTCAATTGGCTGCATTTACTGCATTTGAAAACAAATATGTAATTAATTAGAAAAAGAAAATTAATGTGTAAAACAAAAAACTAAATATATGAGGGAATGAGGGGATTTATTGGTAATTTAGCTATCAATTGTTTTAGAAGAGCTTGAATGAATTTAATAAAACATACAAGTTGTAATTGTTGGGTCGTAGAGGATGGCAAGAGGGGGGGTGAATTGCCTTTTCAAAAATAATTAACAATTTAAAACAATTATCAATGCAGCGGAAATAAAAAAAGGCAAGACGCAATTTGATAACGAAGTTCGGATTAATTCCCAAGCCTACGTCTCCACTCCCAACAAGAACCGTTGAGAGATTAATACGTCAGCTTGCTTTTTAATGGTTGTAGCAAGAAACCCACTAGCCGTTTTAAGGTAGTCTAGAACACCTTCGTACAGCTTGATTTTTTATTATGGTTGTAGCAAGAAACCCAATTGAAAGAAAGAATGGAAATGAGAGGTTTGTTTTAATCCAAACCCAATGAAGAACTAAACAAATAAAATAATACAAACACACGGAATCCTTGAGCGCCAAAAGTGTGAGAGCAGCTGATGGAGAGGGAGCTCAAGCTTCAAGGATGGCAATGGATCTCAAGAGGCCTTGGAGATTTGTCGTTAGAGCGTCAAGACATCAAAATATATTTTTTGTTATGTTCCCGGCATCCATGGTTTCTTATTTATAGGAGAAATACCCATAAACACTTCAATATGGCCGTTGGAGGGCTTCCGGAGCCGTTGGGGGTCAAAAGTACAAGTCTGGTCAAATCCCAACGGCTAGTTTGACTGGGCACACCGGCTGGCCGGTGGTGTCTCACCAGCTGGCTGGTGGTCCACCGGTTGGCCGGTGCTGAGCTCCCGACTGGCCGGTGGTCCAGACAGAGCAGGCTTTCTGTCTGGGTTCCACCGATTGGCCGGTGGCACCAGGCAGTGGGCAAACCTACTGCCTGGGTCCTCTGGCTGGCCGGTGGGCAAGAACCGGTTGGCCGGTGGACTCAGAGAGTCCACTATCAGCCTTCTTGGGCCAACTCCTGAGCAACCTTTTTCCTAGCATCAAAACACTTGAAAACAAGTTAGAACACGATGAGAGTGATTGTGATCATTAAAATCCAAGAGAGAGGGGTACAATAGTAATGTTCACCAAGTTAGAAATATTGTTTGATTTGGTTTGAATACAGTTCAATTCCAAATTAGAAAATGCAATTCAAATAAAACAACAACCAATAAACATTGAAAATTCACATAACGGTCAAGTCAGCTAAAACATATTTGTGATCAATACTAAATAAATATGAATATTACCAACCTTAACAACCCAACTCGAGGTAAACCAAAATAATTGAGAACATGGATGGATGATTCTATATATTTCCAACCACAACTTCAGGTTCACAATCAACTCTGACAATTGAGCTATTGGAGTCATCAAAAGAAATAAATGGATTGGTTCCAATGGCAATAGGGACAGTGTCAATTCCATCATCAGTATCATCAAAAATATGTCTTGGAATTACTTCAACTATGACACCAAATTCAGGTTGAATTTGATCTTTGACATAAAAAACTTGTTTAGCCATTGATGCCAACACATATGGTTCTTAGGTTGCAAGAGTGCGGGTCATATTAATTACTCGAAATCCACAATCATCAATAAATGTGCGATGTCTCGTCATCGAATCAAACCAATGGCATTTCATCATTGTGACTCATCCATGAGAGTAATAATCCAATATTATTATTTTCTCAACGACTCCATAATAACCCACATTTTCAAGTCGCGGTCTACTATATGATGCACTGGCATAACAATCTGTTGTGGTAGTAACCATAATACCACCATGTTGTGTTCTCATGTTTTTGGCTCGTTCAGTGACAATAAATCTGTACCCATTGATAACAATTGATTTACAGTCACGAACCACGGTATTAGGACCAAAAGCCAAAGCTCTTATTTCCTCAGAGACAGAGTCAGCATACAAACTCAATACCTGCAATATAAATGACAGTTAAACTTAAGTAAATATTGAAATAATTAATTTAAACAGTAATATTTTTACCTTCAATTTTAACCAAGCAGAAAACTCTTTGCTATGCAAAGTCTCTCTCCTTCTCAAAGATAAAGAACGATGCTTCCTATTTATCATTGTTTTATGTTCCCTGTAGATAAAAAAATATGAATAGTTTAACAGATATATATGTAAGATATACATATTCAATTTTGTCACCTGATATAGTCATCGAACAAATCACAGTTGAACAAAACTGTGCGATGTGCCATCTCCCGCTCTTCAAGGCTTAATGTCTTCAATGTATATGATCTAGGAATTCCTCCTGTTTGAGGAAGTGATGGAAAACTGGGTTCAATTTGCTCATATTGTTCTTCTTCATTTCTCATTGGTCTGTTCATTCTTGTAGTAAGATCAGACAAATACATTGAACAGAAATCCATACATTCTTGAGCTACGTAACCGTTCACGATAGAACCTTCAGGATGATTCTTGTTTCGAACATAAGACTTTAATGTGAACATATTTCTTTCAGTTGGATACATCCAACGAAAAGAAACAGGTCCTCCGAGAAGTATTTCATTTGGAATATGGACAGTCAGATGCAGCATGCATGTGAAAAATGATGGGGGAAATATTTTCTCTAACTCACACAAAATTAATGGGGCATCTGTCAACATTTTTTGCAAGAAAGACTTGGACAACTTCTTAGCACAAAGATCTCTAAACAAATGGCACAACCGAATAACACCCACCCTTACATTATTGGACAAAAGATGACGGATTGCTATTGGAAGCAACTCATGCAGTAGAACGTGATAATCATGAGTCTTCAAAGATTTTAGCTTCAACTCTCTTCTATTGACCCGTTTAGATATGTTGCTTGAATAGACATCAGGAACTCTAATAGTCTCTAATACTTCCAAAAATTGTTTTTTTTTCAGTAGGTGTCATCACATAAGAAGCACATGGAAGTTTCCATTTATTTTCACTGATACGCACATGATGCAATTATGGTCTGATTCCCCAATCCACCAAGTCACGTCGAGATCATAAATCATCTTTTGTCTTCCCCTTGACATTTAGAAGAACTGAAAGCAACATTTCACATATATTCTTTTCAATATGCATTACGTCTAAGCAATGACGTAGCAAATTGGTTGACCAATAAGGCAAATCAAAAAAGATACTCCTCTTCCTCCAATTGTAACAGGTTTCTGTGGAAACATTCTTTCTCTTTCCAGATTTCATTTGACCCTTCCCGAACGAAAAACTGAAATCTTTCAATTCATTAAGCACATCAGTTCCAGACATACGCTGAGGTGGATCATCGGTCTCTATAGTATTATCAAATCTTCGATGATTCATTCTATATGGATGATCCTTTGGCAAAAATCGTCGATGTCCCATAAAACTGAAACTACAACGATGTTTCAGTCTTCTGGATCGTGTATTCTTCATAAAAACTGGACATGACAGTTTTTCCTTCGTGCTCCATCCAGACATCATTGCATAAGCCGGAAAATCATTGATCGTCCACATAAGCTCAGCACGCATCTGAAATATGTCTTTCGAACATGCATCGTATGTGCGCGCACCCACATCCCAAAGAAGTTTCAACTCTTTTATTAAAGGTTGCATGTATACATCAATATCAATGCCGGGATCAGAAGGACCAGATATGAGTATACTCATGAAAGTGAAAGATTTTTTCATACACAACCATGGGGGAAGATTATAAATGTGTATAAAAACTGGCCATGTGCTGTGCGAAGTAAGCATCTGCCCAAACAGATTAAAACCGTCGCATGAAAGACCCAGCCTCACATTACGCACGTCAGCTGCAAAATCAGGATGTCGAGCATCAAATCTCTGCCATGCAAATCCATCTGCAGGATGAACCAACTCATCATTAGTCTTCTTTCTCTCGGTATCATGCCATCTCATTTTTATTGATATGTCATCAGACATAAAAAGATTCTGGAGTCTGGGGATCAATGGAAAGTGCCACATTACTTTCTGTGGAACATGGGATGGTGTTCCATCAGATTTTGACTTCCAGCGGGATGTGCCACATTTTATACATTCATTTCGTTCAGTGGTTTCTTCCCAGAATAAACTGAAATCTTTCGGGCAAGCATGAATTTTGTTTCTGGAAAATCCAAGTTCTTCAACTAACTTCCATGCCATATAGTGGTTTGAGGGAATATCTACATCATCTGGAAGTAAATCCTTCAAGAGGGTAAGAATGTAATCGATTGCTGTATTAGAAAACCCATACATAGTTTTTCCATGAAACAATCGGATTAAAAATTCCAGCTTTTTCATTTTATCGCATTGTCGATATACTGGAGTCGTGGCAGCATCATTCAATTTTTTCACCCTATCAATATCATCATTTTCACTAGATGCATCAGTTGTCCTCATATCGACGTCTTCTTGAGTCGAAATCCTTTCTTTTTCATGATGACGAATAAACGGAAACCGATCATCTAACAAATTCTCCATTCCAGTCCTTTCATTTCGATCATCACCAATTTGAGATTTCATTTTCTCCCCATTGTGATACCACACAAAGTAGTTTGCTTGAAAACCATTTTTGGTTATGTGGTAGCTGACTTCTTCACGACTCAACCAAGGTCTACCAACACAATTGGAACATGGGCAGTGTATGCGACCACTATCTGAAGCATTGTGAAATGCAAAATCTATAAAGCTCTCCAAATTGTTTTGAAAATCGCTTGAGATACGATCGGTTTCATACATCCAACTTCTGTCCATTCTGTAAAAAGAATTCATATAAGTCATTTTGTCATAAACAATTCAATAGGATTGAACTTTAATAGAAAATACATTTAAGTAAACGATAAAGGAAGAAAATAATCATGGTATCAACTACACATGTGAAAAAAACATACTAATGTGTTATTGAAAAAATGTAAAACCAACAAGAACTTAATGTGTTATCACATCAGAGCATGCCTCATCCCATAACCATATTAGTAGGGTATCCCTCATATGCGATTTACCTTTTTGAATTAATATGCACTTCCTCACCAGGTACCTGAGTAGATTTCATAGATATAATCATCTCACATCCTGTAAGGCTTCCATTATGTATGATCTGCAGAATAATTTGAGTGATCATGAATCATGCATGGGATCTTCCCATGATCACTATAGATTATGAGAAGGAATTATGATAGGTCACGTGAAGAACATCGAAACACATATTTTAGATAATTTGAGACATAATATAATAAAATAATGTATAAATCTATGGAATTTGGGATAAAAGGTGGGTTGTCCACGGGGGTCGATGATGTTCGGATGGGGGGTTCGCGAGAGCACGGCCACCCCCTATGGCTAGCCCACCCACCCCCCCTGGACAGCCCGTACCCCCCCAGGATAGCCTCGCCCACCCTCCCAAACAGCCCACACCCCCCCTCCCCTACAACCCCACCACCACCACCTAGACATACCAACCCCCCTGGACACCCCACACACCCCTCCCCCACCAGGACACCCCACCCAGACCCCCAAGACAGCCCACACCCCCCTGGACAGCCCCGCCCACCCCCGTGGACAGCCTTTCCCACCCCCGTGGACAGCCCCGCCCACCCCCGTGGACAACCCACCCACCCCCGTGGACGCCCCCTACCCCCTAGACAGCCCAACCACCCCCGTGGACAGCCCACCCACCCCCCTCGACACCCCTTCTCCCTATGGACAGCCCCCCACCCCCTTGGATAGCCCGCCCACCCCCCTAGACACCCCTACCCCCTGTGGCCAGCCCACCCACCCCCCCTGGACATCCCGCCCACGCCTCCTTGACAGCCCAACCACCCCCGTGGACAGCCCGTCCACCCTTGTGGACAGCCCGCCCACCCCCGTACCCCCCTGGATAGCCCCGCCCACCCTCCCAAACAGCCCACACCCCCCTTCCCTGCAACCCCACCACCACCACCTAGACATACCACCCCACCTGGACACCCCACACACCCCTCCCCCACCAGGACACCCCACCCAGACCCCCAGGACAGCCCACAACCCCTGGACAGCCCCGCCCACCCCCGTGGACACCCCCTACCCCCTAGACAGCCCAACCACCCCCGTGGACAGCCCACCCACCCCCCTCGACACCCCCTTCTCCCTATGGACAGCCCCCCGCCCCCTTGGATAGCCTGCCCATCCCCCTAGACACCCCTACCCCCCGTGGCCAGCCCACCCACCCCCCCTGGACAGCCCGCCCACCCCTCCTTGACAGCCCGACCACCCCCGTGGACAGCCCGTCCACCCTTGTGGACAACCCGCCCCACCCCCGTACCCCCCTGGACACCCCGTACCCCCCTGGATAGCCCCTCCCACCCTCCCAAATAGCCCACACCCCCTCCCCTGCAACCCCACCACCACCACCTAGACATACCACCCCCTAGACACCCCACACACCCCTCCCCCACCAGGACACCCCACCCAGACCCCCAGGACAGCCCACACCCTCTAGACAGCACCGCCCACCCCGTGGATAGCCTTTCCCACCCCCGTGGACACCCCCGCCCACCCCCGTGGACAACCCACCCACCCCCGTGGACACCCCCTACCCCCACAATCCATTATCCAAAACATATCATTGGTTTGAACACAATCCATAATTCCTACAATCCATTATCCAAAACATGTAAACGTCCAAACTCTGATTTACATGTTTTGAACACTCTCCTTCCAAACATAGAATACAATAACATTAAATAAGTCTTCACAAACACAAACAATATCCTATTTAGATATTAATTTCAATAATCAATTAAACCACCAACACCTGGAAAAAATCTATTCATTAAAACAACTACAACAATATGGTTGAGATCAAATTTTACCTATTCGTATTGGGTGTACCTGTTGGGATGGGGGATGCTGGTGTTCGGATTCGCGAGAGCAGTGGAGTCGGATGGGGTTCGCGAGAGCACCTGAGCGAATAGATTAGGGCTCTGTCCGAATGGGGAGAGGAGATCGCGATCTGCAATTTGGGGGAAACCTTTGCCAACGGTTTATAAAAACCGTTGGCAAAGGCACACATTTCCCAACGGTTCACTGGAACTGTTGGGAAATGTGTGAGTTTAGCACCCCTTTCCCAACGGTTCCAGTGAACCGTTGGGAAAGGTGTGAGTTTTCCCAACGGTTCCACTGAACCGTTGGGAAATGTGTGATTTTAGCACCCTTTCCCAACGGTTCCAGTGAACCGTTGGGAAAGGGTCCACCGGAATTCTCACTATACCAACGGTTTAAGCAAACCGTTGGTATACTGCCGTTGGGAAAAGACTAAATTCCAGTAGTGGTTATGAGAAATATAACATAAACATGTGTCTTTTTACTAATTTTTCTAATATATGGTTATATAACTATTATATTTGACTATAAATTGTATTTATAAATATAAAAATATTTCAAACATCAAGGTATATTATTTATAATTTTTAAACATTAAATAAATAATTTTATATTTGACACAATGATGTGGCACTGATTAACTTATTAATGAATGATTCGAAAAATGATATTATAGATAAAAAATAAATGATATTTGAATATTGTGATTCCATACATTAATTTTATGGGTTATTATGAAATTTTAAATTTTATGAAATATATTTTATAATAATCAAAATTTTTATTAGGACTCTACCAAATTTTAATTACTAAACATTTTCAAAATTGACCTAAATGTGTTTTTAAAATAAATACTAGGTTATTAAATGATATAGTAGTCATAAAAATAAAAGATTCAACGAACTAAACTAGATAATATATCTAATGTAATAAATGATACCATTTAGGTTATCCTATAATTTTATAGTAACAATATTAACTATATAGTGAAAAAATAAAAGAAGACATCATAAGAGTATATTAATTTAACTTAAGGTTAAAGTCAAAAGATAATGTATACATTATGAACTAAACATGTATAAATCCTATTGTTTTAGAGGATTTCACCCCATTATCATATTATCCTAAAAATATATCACTTTGTATCGATTATAATTATTAAAAAAAACTAATAAAATAATATTTCAAGACTTTACAAAAGTGCCCCTCCTCCATCTTATAAAAGGCCACCAGCTCTACCATTTAATCACACATATGAATCCCTTTTTCATGTCCACATTCAGATCAATTAATCTCCCAACATATCAAACTTCATCCTAGTATAAATTCCTCGGGAATAAGTAAATTCAAGAAATCATTTTGTCTCAAATCAAAAGGTGTTAACTGATTTGGAGGTAACATCTTTTCTATAGCTCCTTTAATTTATTTTTCCTTCTCCAAACCCCAAACCATTTTTTATACAATTCATATATAACAACACCAGTGACCTCAATATATGTAGATTCTATTATACTATGTTTCCTACCTATACTTAGACACTCATCCATCTAATGGATTGAAAATATATTATTTCTGTGTGCAACGAACTACTACCTCACAGAACAATGATTGTTCGATTTTCTCCCACCACCTCTAATGGTGGTCATTATGATTGAAAATATGTTTATATATCCTACATATGTTATTTATAATTTCATTATTATTCTTTAATTTTTATTTATAACGTTCAATTATTCTTTCCATGTTGTGTTAATATGATAATTTCTTTTGAGGGAGTGTGGACTACCATCCCTCAATGCGATATGATTCATTCACGATAAACATGGAACATATAATTTTTTTTTGATTAATAATATGAAAAATATATTAAATTACTTTAATAATTGAATTATTATATATAGTTATATCATTAAATTCATATACGAAAAAGAAGTTAAAGTATTGTTCATGTGTATGTACGACCTACCGTCTCCATGAAGGGTCCATTTAATTTCTTATCTACGAGCATTGTAAGTGATTATAAATAAATATATAATCAATATATATATATATATAATTTAAATCATTTTTTCATTATTTATATTATTAAACCATGATCTATATAATTGAGACAACAAATAATAAGTCAAATCTTACTCGAGAAACTAAGCAATTAACAGATGAAATCGTAAAAATAATGATTGATTGCAAACTAATGAGTATTAAGATATTATAAGAAGATCATATAGGATATAATAAATATGGATATGTTTCATTTATAATTTAATAGCAATATTTAACCAATATACTAGAGGTTTAATCACCCTTGACAAATTTAAAATACAAGGTAAGGGTTACATTGGCAATCTCGTTATTATCCGAGATTTTTTATACGTTAGTATTTACATGGACTTATTGATATTCCGTTTCCATGATTCATAAAAATATTATAAAAGGGTAACTTTTAATGATTTTATTTATGTTACACATTTAATGAAACATTTTTTTAAATGTTTTAAATATTTATGCTTCTAAATCATTCTCATTAATGTCCACATTTGAAAAAAATAAATTATTTATTTATATGGACATGTATGTTTTAAAATGTTAATTGCATTAAAATGTTTCAAAGTTGTATGTGAATAATTGATTCAATAATATCTATCAAATGTATTTTTTATGTCACTTTATTTTCAAATGTCATCAAATGGGTATTTCTCTCATAGAGTTTTAATAATTTTATTAGATCGGTTTAATCAATTTCTACATCCTTTGTTGAATTTAATAAATAATTGATGTAGATTATTATGACAAAATAATCTATGTTTTATTTAAGGGTTAATGAAATTATTGAATATATATGTGATATTTTTAAATCATTCATGGATTAATGTTAATTTATTAACATTTAATATGTTAGTTTTAGTAGGAATGATTATGTTTTGTTTCACACTTTTCATATGATGAATGTATTTGATTTAGTAAGTGACAGATGTGGACCACTATAGCCACTTGATGAATTGGTAGTTAAAATATGAAAAAATAGATATGAACTTTGCTGAGGACTTGCCTATTAATTTTTATATATTTATTTGTCTAAGCCCTTAACCATTTATTTTTAGATGTCTTGGTTGTTGCCTCGATGGTATGTTTAAAATGTTCGGTATTATGATTTCCCTAATTATGTGATTATTTATTGATATTATATGTGATCATTATACTATTATAATGACCATATAAATGTTTAAATTACATTATTTAATTTATTTAGTCTATATTATGTAAACAATTACGTTTAAAATTCTTCTGTTTCAGTATTACACTTTTCGTAAATTTCTTGGTATTTCTGATAGCATCATATATATTGTTTAACCTTACTGATAATATGATCACACAACATTCATAAGTTTTATTTTATGATGATTCCATAATGTTTCTTATTACGGACATGTAGGGTCAACCTATAAGAATAATAGCATTTTCAATGAATGGACTATGTTGCATATTATGTTTTTTATTATAATGAAATGTTCCTGTATGTAATCTATTTTCCAAGACAACCGAACTAATAGGTCCTTCACCACATGATTCTTTATTATCATTTAATTGTTTTAAAATTCTTCATTGGCTCTAATATTCTGGTGCTAGGGCGTTATAGTTGGTATTATAGGATGTTTAGAAACACCCTTGAAAATTAGATTTAAATGGCTTAGATTATGTATTATAACCTCAATACAGAAATTCATAATAAGTATAAAATTACATCATAGATTTTTTGTTAAATATAAATTATTTGTATTTTACATAATACACAAACCATTTTTTATACTAAATGTTGATGTGGTTATGGCACAAATGTACATAGGAGTAAGAACTCTAACAAGGTGTTACAGGCCTAAATCAGGGTAACCTGGTACATGGAAACATTCCTTACTATGAACCTAGTGTGAAACTTCTGTAGGATATGTATATGATAATTACCATTTTCATTAAAATACATTAAGACTGATTTTTGAGTGAATATGTTTGAAAATAATCCATTTTTATGATTATGGATTAGATATGCATAAATTATTCAATTAATGTGATGTATTTTACTTGTTTAAAATTATACATTATGCTTAATAACCAAATATAGTGTATTCTATTATTTAAAAACTCTTCCTAGTGGAAGGATCAGAAACAGTATCAAAACAACTAATATGTTAAGGTATTTCCCTAATATGTATGATAATTATATTGGATCTAGAGATATAACTAGTTATAAACAGAAAAAAACTTATTGGGAGGGCGGACTCTGGTTATGATTAATATTCTGTTCCATTTGGAGCACACTGATCTATAACATAGAGGATCACTATGAGACTGAATTATGACACAACAACCTCCAAAATTCAAAGATACTAAAAATCCATTTGTTTCTAACAAATGGATAATTTTGTATGATAAATTATTTCATGCTTTGGGATATAAATAATGGGAAGAAAAGTTTCATGGAAGTTTGTCATATTTCAGGAGATGGAGATCAATTATTTTCATTAATTCAAAACATAAAGGATGTTTATGTGGTAGAAAATATGTAGTGGAGGGAATTTATAGAAATTTTTATTGAAAAATACTTTCCACACGACTATTGACCTGATTTTGAGTGACTGTTTTTGAGACTAAGGTAGAATGAGGATAAGAATGTTTCCAACTATGAAGCTAACATCACAAGGATAATAAGGCATGCTAAAGAAAATATATGTAATCCATGGAGTAATACTGATAGTTTCATTGATCGGATAAATCCATTTCAATTAAAGGCATTGGTCTCCAAAACATTCAAATCATTCGAAGATATAGTCTCATGTTCCTTCAAGGCAGAGAAATAATTTTCTATGTCTTATGAAATTAAGGGAATGAAATAGAAGAAGAGAAACGTGGAGTAAGTGATAGATAATATGAAGAAGGGAAAGAAGGATTTTCCCACAAGTGACAATTGAGAAAGGCCATCTTTCTCATGATTGTATGAAAAATAATGAATCTTAAAATGAATGATGCTTTAATTTTAAATAGTTGGGTCATTTTGAAAATAATTGTCCATAACATCAAGGAAATATGGATTAGAAGAAGAAAATGGATCTAGTTAAAACATTTGGTTTTACTACAGTTTATTTAGAATAATTAATGTAATTATTTTTTTTGGATTCATGAATTATGTTATTATATAATGTTATCTATATGGATTGTATTACTGTACTTATTCAATAAATATTTTGAATCTTGAATTATTAAATCTAAAGATGTTAAAAACTTATTTTTTAATAAGAGATCCATTATGTTCTTTGTGGAATTCGATGTTACCATTGATTTTTGAAATTTATTGACTTTTTTTAATATTAATTTGGACTAGAGAAATTTGGAAAAGTCATATGGTTGGAATGGAGTATGTTGAAAATTTTATATTATTATTTTTAGGTTAAAGTATAATTTATTAGGATATAATTTTTGGTTTTAGAAAACATTTATAGGGTTAAATAAACATTTATGATCCTTATGATTTATCATAATTTGCTCATGAAAAAAAAATCATTTTTTACATTCATTTCCTTGTGTAATGGATGATATGAAAATAGTTTGAACCCTAATCAAAAGATGATATTATTATTATGACATAAATCGAAATCAATTAAATGATTGCTTCATAATTATTCCAATGGATATGATCTTCAAACAAAAAATAAAATCCTTATAATTTTTTAAATGATGAAAATTTCCCTACGATCATTTCATATTTTTAGATTTGCTATTGTTAACTTTCTTATCATATTGTTCCCTTTCACTCTCCCTCAGAAAATGATGGGTAGATTTTTATTTCATTTATATATTTTCCCACGTAGAACCCTAGTATGAATTATATTTTATTACCATTGTACCTAACATTCATTATATTAAAATGGAAGCCTCATTAATGTATTTTCTACTTTTGGATTTCCACATTGATATTTTGAAATGACAAACCCCTGGTTTTTAATCCGTGGATTAAATTGTTAGGATGCAATTTATTTAAAAAGGGGGAATGTATTACCCTGATACATTATCATAATTTCATATCTAAATAAATTTAACTTTTTTCATGATTTATTTTTATGAATAATATTTTTAACCAAACACTACACACAACAATTTTTTGGCTTTTGTTGCTCGGAAGACCCAGTTTTTCCGAACAATAATATAATAATTAAATATTATTAGTAGTTATGAATATTACTAACAAAATTTTGAATATTATGTATTACGTATAAATTTAAAATTAATATTATATACTCTCAAGATATTATATAGGAACAAATTCAAATTTTCAGATAAAAAATTACATAAAAATGCAGTTTTTCTCCCTTTTGATGGAACACCCATATTAAATCAAGGTTTTGACTGAATAATATATTCCATTTAAAAACAATACTTCTTATTTTGAAGTTGTATATGGAAATTTATATTAGAGAAATTTTTTATATTTTTCGGGTATGTTTTATATTTTTATTAAAAGTAAAAATATGCAAACTTTTATTTAAAAAAACTTTTTTAATCGAAATAAATTACTTGGATTTTTTTTATTTAATAGTTTTTATGTATAAATAAAAAATAATTTTATAATTTAATATACTGTTTGTTATTTTTATTAATTTTACCATATATTTTGATGTAAAACCTTTCATTCCTTTGTAATGTTTTTACTTTTAATTTTTTTTATTCTGACAATGGAATTTATTTTTAAATTAATTACAACAACTTTTGTGGTTAGAATTTTGAAAAAATAATTCCATATTTGGAATCATATGTTTTAATTTATGTAAATATTTAGCTTTTATTTTTGGAAATTACAAATAGAGATTTATGTAATTATATTTTATTACGACAAATAAAGGTTAAATTAGGTAAATATGGGTAAAAATAATTTTATAATTATATGTAACAAGCCTAAAATGTGCCCTAAAATTATTGGATGAGTCATGGGAGACCAAAAAAGTCCTTAGGATGAACCATTTTCATATGAGGGTCACATGGGTGTGATAACGACATGTTACAGTTAAATAATTTAAAATAAAGAGAAATATAAAATAAACAAGTATCTTCTTACAAAAACAATTGTAATATATGGTAATATAATAGTTGACTTTATCTAAAATTTACATTAGAAAGATAAAAATATTTCCCACATCATGGTATTTTTTTATAAATTTTAAAAATTTATAAATATATTTATTTTTGACAAAATGAAGATGAAATAATTACCTTATTAATCAAAAAATCAAAAAATGACTTATAAATATTTAAATAAATGTAATTTGAAAATTCAGACACCATTTACTAATTTTATGGACTACTATCACATTTTATATTTTTTTAATGTATTTTTTTGAAATTAATCTGGATTTTATGACATTAACAAAAACAATTATTAAATAGTTTCAGAATTGAAATAAATGAGTTTTTAAAACTAATACTATTTTTAAAGCATATAATTGTCATAAAAATACAATATTATGTCAAATTGAAAAGATAATGTCAAAAATTTCATTAATTATCCACATGAGGTTCACTTATAAATTTATTGTAACTATAATAACCATATAATGTAAAAATAATAAAAGATATGGTTAGAGTTAATTTATTCAACTAAGGGTTAAAGAGAAATGAAATGGTTAAATTTTTGACCTAAACATTAATAATCTAATTGGTTAAGGGGAGTTTTACCCATAATCATATTACCCTTTAATCATATCACATTTAAACTACTATAATTCAAGAAACAATTTATAATAGAAAAATATTTGAAGTCTTTCCTAAAGTGACCCTCCTCCCTCTTATAAAAGTCCAACACCTCTACCAACATAGTCTCACATCTCAAGAACCTTGGCTCATCCAAATTCTACTCAAATAATCACCTAACACCCCATCCTCCTAGAATCCACTACATGGGTAGATGTAAATTCAACAAATCATTTTCTCTCAAATCACACGGAATTACCCGATTTAGGGGTAACAACTTCTCTCAAGATCGTTCATTCATATTTCTTTCACCAACCCTAACCAATTTTTATTCAATTAATTAATAAAAAAAGTATCCTAAATATAGTATTATTTTTTATTCTAAGGTTTCTTCCCACAATTATTGACACTTCTAACTAATTTATATAGAACATAGTATTTCAGTGTAATATGAACTACTACATCCTGAAACGATGATTGTTAAATATTCTCCTACCACATATCATTGTGACCATTATGATGGATAATTTATTTATATTTATTATATATGTTATTTATAATATCTTTATTCTTCTTTAATTTCTATTTAAAACATACTTTTATTCATTCCAACTTGTGTATATATGATAATTTTTGTTTGAGGAAGTGTGGAGTACAGAACCCTCAAAATAAAATTACTCATTCTCACTATACAAGAAACTTATAAAAGATGGTTTTATTAAAACAATGAGAAATATATGTCATTAATATAATAAGGTAAATATAATATACTTGTACAATATTTAATTATTATAGGAAAAATAAATTAACGTTGCCTTCCTGAATACGTACGACCAACCGTCTCCATAAACAATTCATTTTTTAGGTATGTCCAAGTATCGTGGATTATTATTAATACAGAGATACTAGATATATATATATATATAATATTTACATCTTTTTTTATATTTTTTAGATGTCACGAACCCGGACAGGTCACCATCCGACTCAGTGCTCGACCAGGTCCGCGACATCGCCCGAGGGGCATTCCTTATCCCCACGGGCTAACACAAGTGCCTGGGTATCAAATTAAATGATTTGGGAAATATTTACCCATGTTTACCATGTTAAAATAACAAATCAAAAATAAATAAAACATATTTCAAAAATTTAACCGAATGAACCTTTTATAAATTCAAAATTTTACATTTCAAAACTAAACAAAGGCCAAAAAGGATAACGACGCCAAGGGAAACCCTAGAGACTCTTAAACCATTGTTAAATAGGAAGAGAAACATCCTCATGCTACCACCACCATGATTTCAAAACCATTCCATTATAAAACCAATTCCCAACATCGACTCCTTTTGTATTTACCTAAAAAAATGGGGTATGCATACAACCAATGGAGTATGCAGGGTGTGAGCCAATGCCCAGTAGGATGCCACCCAAGTAGAGATTCCTTGAAATAATCATAAATGGAAAATAAATTTGAAATCATGATATTTTACAAAAAATACTAGGATAATTTTAAATAAAAACAACATTAAAACCGAACAACGTTGAATGCGTGCAACTTAAAATATATGAAAGTTTTAAAAAATAAATTTTAAAGACAACGTGCTTAATTTTAAAATTACCATACCAAACTAACATATTAAAGATGTATGTTCAAAATAAACACTGATCACTAGTCATGAGAATACCCCAAGTCACTTGTTAGTTGCGGGGCCCTAGGTACCTCATATTTCAGTGTAAAATTAACCATACAAAATATCCAATAACCTTATCGTGCCAAGCCACTAATAGGGAACATACCCATAACCTTGTGTCCCAAATCGTCATCATTGTAGTTTACTTTATGTTCTAATTGTCAAACTTGCTATGTGAAATAGGGGAAATACCACTCCGGAATACTAATATACTAGTCCTAGTCTAGCCACCTATATACCTATGTTTCAATATTTGTGCTCAATCATGTTACAAACGTCACATAATACCGCTAACACAATTTCTCAATGATCCAAACACCATGCTTCTCAAACCACCACATTCCTATCAAAACCCCATATTTTAATACATACTCACACCAAAATAATTCCCAAATTTGTTTCGCACCTTTCAAATTATTCAAAAAACCATTAACAGAATTCACAAAACATTTTTTCAATGAACACCCCAATGCCATTTCATCAAAAGTGCACCCAAAATCCACATTAACAATTAGTTGTACATTAATGATATATCAAAACACAATTCACAGCTTTCGCATTGTTTGAAAAATCAATTTCATGCATTAATAAAATGACACCAAGAGACACACAAAGTCTTGCACTCAAAAAATCAATTTTATACAAAACTGACACTTTAACAAATAATCACATGATCATTAATGATAATTATTACTTTCACACTGTGAAAATAATTTAACAAACCATTTTAAGAGTTCATGAAATGTTAACAAAGGGTGCACCAAAAATTTACACTCAAAATACAATTAGTTTCATTTAAAACACCACATTAAAACCAAACAGATAGTATATTTGTGTTAAAACAAAATTTTCTCCATTTATTTATATATTAATAAATCAATTTCACAAATCAAAAAACTTCCAAAATGAATATTATGCATTTAATCCTAGAACATAATCAATTTCACATGTAAAAATACATTTTTTAAGCCAAACGCATGTAAAAACTCTTCCAAAACCACCTACGCACCCAACATATACTTCATAAAACTTACCAAAATAAACAAAAAAGAAAATATATGCATCAATAAATTATTAAGAATGGAACCACCTACCTCGGGTGTTGAAAACCCCAATACACAGTGCGAACATTAAATTTCACACTAAACATAGGACAAAGAACCCAAGGTGCACCCTAATGAAAATATTGAAACTGAAAATGACAAGATCGCTCCCTAAATGAAAAGAAACCCCAACTTAAACTCTGAAGAAAGGATAAAAATTATTACTCAGTGTAAGGGTGACGTGAGGGAAGTGTGATGGAAGTGGAGGGGGTCACCGGAAAAGGGAGCACTGGCCAAGGGGGTCACTAGCCAAGGGGGTTTCTTGATGAGGGCAGGGGGTACGTTGGGGAGTGGGGGTCATGAGTTGAGGGGGTCTCTTGAAGTTGGGGGGCACGAGCGGGGGTGCGGGTGATAGAGAGGGGTGCCTATAGATTGTGGCTCACCGGAGGAAGGTGGAAGGTGGGGAGGATTCTTGCGAACAAGGGAGGAGAAGGGGGTGGGGCCTGGCCTATATGGAGAAAGAGGGGGTGTACATAAGGGATGAGAGAGGGAGGAAGAAGGAGTGAATAAAAACCTAAATAATTAAATATATTTAAAAAATATTAATTATAATAATAATTATAACAATATTATGGACTTAATAAAAAAATACTTTATGAACATTAAAATTTATATGATTAATAATTTTGAAATTATTAAAACCAACAAAAATTAAAATAATATTCTCTTATGATATTATTATAATTATCATTTAAAATAATTCTTAAAATTCTATTTCACTTCCTTATGTTTATTTTACTAATTAATTCCTTCAATTTAGTTCATTTATTATTTTATTTTATTCGCACTTTAAGGCATTATTTATATGTAAAACAGGGTGACCGGGAGGTGACCACATAGGCCCCAAAAAAATTTAATAGAATTATGATGATAATAATAATAATATCTTAATAAAAATATTATCCTGAACACTAATAATAATAATAATATTATTTTCATTAAAAGAATTCCAAAAACATGTTTTACACTTTTTATTTTTATATTATTTCAATTTCATTATTCATTATATTTTATATTCTTTCCTTGAACACTGAATAGGGCGTGCGGTTAACTGGGAGAGGTCTTGCAGAGTCTTGGGAGAGACTGTGCGGCTTCGACCATGTTGCGCTGAATGTTGTCAAGTCCAAAACATGCGTTTTTAAATAAGAACCCAAAAAATTATGTCGGACATCAACCCGAACTACAGGACGCCCAACAAAATTAATTAAATAAATAATTTTGAAAATGAAGGGTATGAAAATTCCCCCCACCATTAAGTTTTCTGTCCCCAGAAGGCCAAAAGAAAGGTTGAGACTCAAAGAAGAAAACAATACCCCCTTAAGAATTAAAGAGGATCCTTACGAAAAAAGTAGAAAGAGGAAAACAAACCGTTCTAAGAGAAGGTGACATAAATGACAAACTCAAGAAACCCATAAAATATATTTCACTAAGTGTTAACTGCCCCAGAACGCTAGAACAACTCCATTTGATTGTTTTAATATTGAAATATTGCTCCTAAATAAACCAACATCACAAACAGAAATACCTCAAACACAAATGAAGGATAACCATGACGTTTCACAATAATGAACAAACAAGGTCATACCACATCCGAGGAACACTTTTATCAGTCACCTCCAAGTCATATTTAAGAATAGTTCCAAAAGTATAACATGGGTAATTCCCAATGGGGCTCCCCCCATTAGAAATTTATTGACGCCCAAGATGAGACTAGAAAACCTACACAATGAGGCCTGAGAATGCTCCTCACCATTATGAAAAAGGTCAACATCAATTCATTCCAATGACACTCCTAAGAGAAACCCACTATGGGTCTCCCCACCATTAGAACTACCTAAAGATATTTAAAAATTGAATATTTCCCAAAAATGACCAAATTTCCCACTAGAAGAGGTGTGGAGGGAGGGGGCCAACTTCCGTGGCGTCAAAACCACGACTACAGAAATAACAACATCTCTACATTAATGGATGAGAACTACTCAACTTTGTGAGCAATTTACCCAACAAACCCTCTAAGGATCCATAAAAGAAATTACATCTAGTGAAACGACACCCCCAGGACATCATGGTGAAAAGATGACCACACCTCCTCATAGCCATGTGAAACCACACACATCCAAATGGGTCATTTGCTACAGAACCCCCCCAGAAATAATATAATCCTCCTTCAACATCAATACCGATGTCAGAAATAAGGTTGGGGTCCCAAACACTCCCAGGGTTCTTGACCATGTTCCAGCTTCACTCCGAGGCTTATGGCTGGAGCACTGATGTTTGAAGCATCTCCAGTCTCATAGTTAGGTTTGGAAGACTCTCGAACAAATATTCTCTTTTTGGTTTCACATGAAACCACACCACAGCCCAAACAACACCAGAAAATACAACACACCACGACATCCAACTGATCCCACATGAAACATTTACCAACACAAGAGTTAAAATGCTTCATCCTTTGTCATAATGAATTAGAACATGACACTGGAAATCGTCATTGAACATGACCATTATTGTTGATATAAACATTATATAGAGAAGGACTTCAAACTGAGTCTAAAACAACATGTGATTTCTGTAATTGACCGTAGCATCACCATGTTACTGATTTTTCCACACTAGTGGCCAAACACACCCCCTTTCATAAACGAAACCAATAAAGACTATAGGACACTTGGAATACAATCTCATACTGACATTCCCAAGCTTCTTCCACCATTCCCCATTGGAATCTCCATCACCGTTTCCAAATAGTACATTCAACTTAATGTGGTCAAACTGCACCCTTGACTAAAAAATGACTAAAGGAAACCCAAGTTTCATTCAACCCCTCTCACATCACCCTCAGGATGTGGTAGGAACGTCTTCATTATAATGAGGGGGGACAATCCTTGAATTCAAGAAGATATTCCTTCTATCAACTGGAGGACTGCCTAATGGCCAATTTATTATGGTCGAACATCAGCTACATGTTAACGCTTTATGGGGGGCTATCACTAGTCCTGAATGAAAATCACGAACAGAATAAAACTTTTCCAATTTACAAGACATACTGCAAACTACCAATAAACATGAAGGGGGGACCACGACAAGGGATTCCAGAAGAATTTTTCAAAATAAACCACAAACCACAAACTTTTACACCATCTAACCAATAGGAATTCACACTCAAGACAAAAATTAGACAAAATGGATTCTCTACTCGAAAATCCTCACATCCAACATTTACAAAATACATGACACACCACACATCCAATGATTATTAAAAAACCAAATTTTTTTTACATAAATCCTGATTTCCACGAATTCAAAACAAAGGGACTAGGAACGATGAAAGAGGAAACTTGTATCAGCGGGTGACTGTGACATATTGTTGGTGGTCATATGACAATAATGAAACCACCATAGAGAGTATTCTTGGATAGCATCCCTAAGATTCCATGGCTTGCCAGACCCTGCGTGCTCACTGGGACCACTGACCCTACTCTCTTTTCATTTCCCCTAATTGAGATTAACCACAATGACCAAAGACTCAGAAAAACCTCAACTTATCATGGTAACTCATGTCTCTCCATGAGGTGTGATGGACAGTCACCTTGCTCATAACTATAATGTCGAGTTCTATCACCCTTATCATTGGTCTACCTAACACTATCCCAAAGGGAAATGACCCCAAATTGTAAACATCCTCAGATACTATTTTCTCATGAACCAGGCCTGGTCGACATCCGATCTAGCACCCAAATAGGTTTGAAACATGGTCTGAGGGTCGTTCTCGATTCCCATGGGCTGGAATAAGTTCCCAGGTATCGAATGAAATGCTTTGGGAATGATTTACACATAATTACCATGTAAAAATAATAAATAAAATCCAATATCCAGATCTGAAAAATTTATCCGAAAGCTCCTATAAAAAATTCAATGTTTTTCATTTCACAAATAAATGAAGTCCAAAAAGGATAGTGATGCCAATGGAATCCCAAAATAATCTCAAAACATCGTGAAACAAGAGAAGAAACATCCTCATCCCACCACCACCATGATCTCAAAACCAAGCCACAAGGAAACTAAACTGCCAACCTAACTCATCTTATCTTAACCAAAAAAAAAAACAATAGGGACTGCATACACCCAAGGGTGTACGAAGGGTGTGAGATATATCCAAGTTGGATTCCTCCTTGGTAGATATTCCATGCATTAAATATTAATTGAAAAATAAATTTTCAAGCATGATATTTTATAGAAATTCAAGGATAATTTATAATAAATCAACTTTAAAATAGTACTGCATTGAATGAGTGAAACTTAAAATAAAATTATGTTTAAAAAAATAATATTTTAAAGGCAACACATTTAGTTTAAAAATTACCAACCCAACCTAACAAATTCCAATGTTAACTGCAAAATAAACATTGATCACTAGTCACAGGAACATTTCTAGGCACTAGTCAGTTGTGGGGCCTTATGTACCTCGTATCTCTGTGTAAAAGTAACCATAGAAAATAGCCAATAAACTTATCATGCACGATCCACTAGTAGATAACATATCCATAACCTAGTTTTCCCCAATCATAATCATCATAGTTTAGTTAGTGTTTTTACCATCAAACATGATAAGTAAAACATAGACTATACCACTCTGGATCACTAGCATACTAGTCCTAGTCCGCCCACCTAGATACCTGGGTTTCTCTATTGTACTCAATCAAGTATCACAAGTCACATAATACCACTTACACAATTTCTCAACCATCCAAACATCATGAATCAAAAATAAGGACTTTCATATATTAAACTAATTCATGAAAAAATTCGCACACTGAAATATTTCTTAAATATTTTTCACACCATTCAAATTATTCGACAAACCATTAACACAATTTATAAAAAGAAATTTCAATGAACACTCCAATGAAATTTAATCCATAGTTCACCTGAAACAAAATTTAAAAATTAGTTGTTTATCATTCTAAATCAAAACACAATTTGCAACTTTCACATAGTTGGAAAATCAATTCCACACTTCACAAAAATGACACCAAGTTCCACAAAAATATAACCAATTATATAGAAAACTAGCACATTAAGAATTATAAACATGCTCAAAATGTTATTTTACACTTTTTTAATGCCCCAATAATTTATAAAACCAATTGAGAAGATCATGAAATGTTAACAAATGGTGCAACAAAAAATTACACGCAAAATACACAAGGTTTTATAAAAAAACACCCCCTTAAAACCAATCACACAATATATTCATATTGAAAAATGATCTATACCATTTAAATATTTTAATGAATCAATTTTAAAAGTCAAAAACTTTCACAAATACATAGTTGTGGTTAACACCTAGAACATAATCAATTTTACAAGTAAAAATATTTTTAAGCAAAACACATGTTAAAACTCTTTAGAAACGACATATGCACTCCACATATACTTCTTAAAACATACTATATTAAACAAACAAGAAATGAAATTCATAAATAAACACTTAAGTATGGAACCACCTATCTCGGGTTTTGAAAACCCTAATACATGATGTGAAGCTTCAATTTCACACTAAACACACGACAAGGAACCGAAGGGGAACCCTAATTCAAAAATTCAAAATAACAAGGTCATGATCCAACTATCAATGAAAAGAAACCATAACTAAAACCCTAAGGAAAGGGTAAAAAAATATAACCTGGTGTAAGGGTTGAGTGAGGGTTGCGTGAGGGAAGCAGAGGTGGTTGTCGGCGAAGGGGGCGCTGGCCCAAGGAGGCCGTCATCCATGGTGGTCGGGGATGAGGATAGGGGGGGGGGGGGGCGTTGGGGAGAGCATGGCACAATAAGAGGGGGTTCACAAGGTAAGGGGTGTGTGAGGGGGTGTTTGTGTGGGATAGGGGCTCCTGCAGAAGGTTGCTCGCCGGAGGAAGGTGGCCGAAGGGGAGAAGGGTTGTGCATAAGGGAGGAGAAGTGGGGTAGGGCATGACCTGTAGGGAGAAAGAGGGGAGGTGCATGGAGGAGGGGAGGTGGAGGGAGGGGAAGGGAAAAAGGCCAAAAAATTAAATCCACATTAAAAGAAAATTAATATAAATTATAATTATAAGAATATTATTTGCATAATAAGAAAATACATTCTCAACATTTATATTTATAAGATTAATAATATTAAAATTATTAATACTAATAACAATAATAATAATATTTTCTTATACTACTATTATTAATATCAATTAAAAAAATTCTTAAAATACCGTTTCACTCACCTCTATTTATTTTACTAATCTATTCCTTCAGTTTAATTCATTTCTTATTTTATTTTACACCTACTTTAACGCATTAATTATTTTCAATACAGGGCGGCCAAACAGTTACCTCACAGGACCATTCAAATATTAATAGAATTATGATGAAAATAATAATAATATCATAATAAAAATTTATTCTTAAGAGTAATAATAATAATAATATATTCAAAAAATATTATTATTATTATCATTTAAATAATTCCTTAAATGTTTATTTAACTTTTTATTTTTTTCATTTCCAATTCATTACTCCTTATATTTTATATGCATTCCTTGAACACCGATCAGGTCTTGCAGTTAACCGGGTGAGGTTTCATGGTGACTCGTGTGAGGCTGCATGGCATTAACTATGGTGCACTGAATGCTGTCGCGGGCAAAACCTGCATTTTTAAATAAGAACAAAAAAATATAAGTCGGGATTCAACCCAAACTACCGGACGCTGAGATAAATTAATAAAATAAATAAATTTTAAAATTGTGGGTGTGACATTAGATGATGATACCATGATATAATAATGGTAACAACCAATAATATGTAAAAACATACTCGATAAACATAGTGATTAACAATCGAAATAGTGAAAATAATGAGAGATTACTGACACATAGTAATAAGATAATATAAGAGGAAAATATATAATATCATAAATATGGATATGGTTCTGTAATAATTTAATAACATGCTTTGAAAATTATTTGAGAGGTTAAAAAAACTCGACTAAATGAAAATACAAGTTAAGGGTTAATTTGGGAATATCATTATTATCCAAAATAGTTTATATATGAGTATTTACTTGGACTTATTAATCATCAATGTCCATGGTTCATAAAATTATTCTCAAAATGAAAAATTTTATGGTTTTATGTACAATATAGTTTACCTAAAACATTTTTTAAAATGTTTTAAATATTTTTTCTTCTAAATCATTCTCATTAATCTCAATGTATTCAAAATGGGTTTAATGATTAAATTATATAGACATGAATGTTTTAAAATGTTAAATCATTTAAAATGTTTCCAAAAGGAATGGGACACTAGGATTCAAAAAAATCTTTTAATTGTATTATTTTCTATGTTGTAAAACATTTAGATGTCTTCAATTGGGTATTTATCTCAAAGACATTTAATGATTCCATTATATTATTTTCATCTATATCAACATCATGTGTTGAATTTTATGCATAATTGAGGTTGAATTTTTATGAAATAATATTTAATACTGTATTGAATGGTTTATGGTGTGTTTGACTGTGGATGTGATGCATTTATAGCATTCATGTTTTATGGATTAAGTATCGACATTTTGTATGCTCGTTTTAGTACGAATGTTTATGTATGTTTTATCCTTTTAATATGAGAAATTAATTGGACTTAGTATATGATGAGAGAGGCCCTCTATAGCCCATTGATTTATCAGAAGGTCTAATGAGACACATAAGATATAGACTTCTTTGAGGCCATTCCCATTTATTTCAGATATAGATTTTTCTGAGGCCTTAACCATTTATTTTTATATGTATTGGTCAAGGCCTCGAAAGAATGTTTCTGATGTTAGCCAGTGTGAATTCCCTCATTATGAAATTATTTTTTGATATTTTTTATGATCATTAGACTAGTAGAATAACCATGTGAATTTTTAAATAGAATTATTTTATTTATTCTTTCCATATTATGTTCATGGTTATGTTTAAAGTGATTATGTTTTAATTTTATACTTTCCATAATGATTATGGATATTTATGATAGCTTCCGCTATATTTCTTAACCTTAAAAAGAATTTGAGCTCACATATTTCATATGTTTTATTTTCCAAAATTTCCAATATTTGTTTAGGATTGATATATAGGATTATGATAGAAGAATAATGGAATTCTAAAACAATGGACTACGTTGCATATTATGTTTTGAATTATAATGAAAACTTCATGTATTTAATCTATTTTCAAAGACTGCTGAACTAATTTGTCCTTCGGGACATGATTCCTTATAATCATATCAGTTTATTAAAATAACGCACTAGCTCTAGGATTCTATGGTTAGGGTGTTACAAACACCCCTCTTATTTTAAAGTACAATATTCTAATAAATATGGATGTGGATACACACTGACCTACCAAATAATGAAAGTTGTAGTGCGAGAGGTCAATAACTTCCAACATAAGCCAAATCCCAAGTAATCAAAATATTGGATATAGTCTTTGTTATTTGTTTTCATGTTTATATTGAAAGTAATGGATGAGGTGGTTTCACATGTAACTATTTTCTTTTATGGCATAGTCGGTCACTATACATAGATGAATGATGGTTTGAAACTCTGATTTCATAAGTTTCAACTGGTGTTAATTGTTGAGTACTACCCTCCCAATAGGGAATTTTTCATATTCAGGGGAATTTGATGATTCAATAGGGATAAATGATAGTGGTTTATTCCATGGTGGTTGTCATAATCCTTACGTAGTAATACCTCAAAATGATTCTGAGATGTTAGCATCTAAGCACAAAATCATGTGCAGAGACTCTATATAGAGATCATTTGCAGTGTGGTACCACTATGAATTCCCACATATTATATGGTGTTGGATTATGAACTAGTGAGAGAGATATTTCATTCATAAATACTTATTTGGGGTTGATATATTAGTGGGAATCATAGGGTTGTGACATCTACAATAGCTCAGAGATGCTGGTCTACAGGATCTTGGTGCATGTGTTCTTCATTTGATCATGCTTAAGAACGTCTTAATGGTAGAAAAGAAGCACATGGTAGACTAGATATGCTTGGAGATATTATTTTTATCGGATAGATAACATATAACAATATTGAATTACCAAATGTGATTAAGAGCACATCCATATAGTTGATGGATAACCATGGAGAAATCATCATTGTGATCAGGGGTATCAAGGGAGATGTAAGGGTAGACCATAGGGAAGCAATGCTAGTAGAGGAGCAGGTGGAAATCTTGGAGGATGAGATAAGAATGGTGTGTGATGATATGAGATCCTCCCACCACAACCACAAGGTGGCACCAACTAGGTTTAGTGAGCTTGTGGTCGAGGTTGTGGATAGCTGCAGACAATGGAGTTGTTTGACCTAGTGGCACATGAGATTATTAGAGGTAATAATTGTGTTGATATTACTATTTACCGAGAATTATATTACACTAGTGAGAGACATTCCATCATCTCTATACACATAGTGTGAGATATATAAATCCTAGATGAGAAGTTTTCCCAATTGCTTTATCTTGATGTTTCTATAGGGAATGATTATTCTACATCATTTATATATCAATAGTGTGATATATCTCTTGGTTGAGAGAGGTTCTTGTGGAATATTTTAGTCATCATGATCGATCAATATAATTTCATCATAGTTTTGGTTTAGTGGTCAATGTTTTGATATTAGATTGAGAATCACTATAGATGATCCAGATTCCATGTAACTGATGGGACATGATTATTGTTTATGTGTGAGAGAGATCTTAGGGAGAGACGATTAGGTTTTATGAGAATGAGGCTACAACCCAACACCCATATTATAGTGACTATAGAACATTGTGTAGAAGTATATTTCAACATATATATTATGTTAGTCATAGTGGATTTTATGGACTTCTTCCCTGAGGAAGTCATGGGGCTTCCAAAGATGTGGGAGATGTAGTTTTCTATGTATTTGAAACTCGGGACTTCTCTGATATCTTCTTTGGCATATCTAATATCCTATATAAAGATATGTGAGTAAAAATTGACATTATAGGACCTTAAAAATAAGGGTTTCATGAGGCCTAGTGTGTCCCCTTGGGCATGCCTAGTGTTGTTCATGAAAAATCCATATAGGAGATTGAATATTTTATTTGATTATTATATCAAGAACTATGAAATGAAAATAAAAAATAATACCTTACGATGATTTACATCCTAGTTGAAATGTTTCATGGTGAGACATGGTTCTCAATTTACGATATCTGATTTGGATACCACTAGATGAGTGTTTTTGAGGCTGATCTTTCGATGCATGCAATCCAATGTGACTTTAGACATTATCCCATCATATTTATTCACATTGGTGTAATGAATTCCCCAAACATGTTTGGGGATTCTAGCAAGAAAATCATCTTATCATAATTTGAAATGTTTATGAAAATATTCATCGACAACATACTCAATACTGTGTGTCATGGGAAGAGAATGCAGATTACATGATGATGGTCATCGATTCTCTTGGAGACAAGTAACATTATGGAAGGATCATGAAGTGTCAGTTGTAGATTCATGATGTTCACTTCCTAGGGAAAGAAATTTATTATCATTTTTTTTCTTTGGACTTTGAAAATATAGAATTTTATTTCTTTGGAGGCACCTAAAGGCATTTCATAGGTCCAAATATTTTATGGCATGGTGGGGTACTACATAATGTGTTTGGAATAATTATCCCCAATTATATCTCCTTTGACCCCCCTGACAATGAAAGGGAAGACTGTTACATGGAATGAGTCATGTGACAAGACATTTTAGGAGTTTGGATGGGGAAGATGATGGATCTTGGGTTGAGAATAACCAAATAGGGAGTGTAGTATGTAGTGTAATGTGATTCCATAGGAGATGGTATCCAATGTGTGTTGATGTAGAGATAAAAAATTTTCTCATATGGGTCGATGCAGTTGAGAACCCAAGAGAATAACTACAAGACTCATGACATAGTTTTGGTAGTGGTATTACTTTCACTAAGAATGTTGGGGAACTATCTTTTGGGAGAGCACATCATCATTTATTGAGACTATCAGAGTCATCATTACAACTTGTAATTGATATATATGAACCTGATATAGTGGAGGAATGTGGAGTTTCAATAAAACTATTACTCCAAGAAAGTGTATACCCTGTTGGAGGGAAATGTGGTATCATATTACCTTCTAAGGATGGTCTAGGTTCTCTTGGTGAAGGATGATTCTGAGCAGTAGGGTTTCTTATAGCTGAACCTAGATGATATGGATGGTGCAAATGTTCTTCAGTATAAGGTATTGAATCCTCCCCTATATCAAAATGTGATAGAGTCTCGATTGGTAGATATTTAATGTGTGTTTGTATATGACCATATATCCTCAATTCATTCACCTAATGGATTTTATGAAAGATGGAATTTGGAAATCAATATTTAGGGAAGAACATTGGTCCAGGTCATGATGTGTGAGGAGGTGTCGAAGAAATTTCACACATCCCTTTTTGTTTGTCACATTCCAGAGTGAGTAAGCTATACAAATACATTCAGTGGTATTTTTTTGGGACACAATGAGAGGGAGTATGGATGATTTCATTCTATTATGTCTTTCCTATAATTAGGTAAAGGCTGAGCACAATGTCCGACAGGGTGGTTGATTCACCATGATATTGTGTAGTGGAAATAGGATAGAATATCAATGGTCTTTGAAAATAAGGATTCTATGGATAAGAAAGGGACATGATGACTTCTTGTTTATATTTTACTAATAGATGAATTCATCACATTTCTTTGATATCATGGAGAATATTCTAGAAGATAGGTTTGTGGATGTTTTTTACATGATATTTTTAACCTTATGAAGGTTCACATGTATATTATCTCAAACTACGATGCGTTGTTCGTGTCGTGTTTTTTATGTGGTATGAAGAAGGAAATTGGGACCTAGATGAAGATATGTAAATCCTACTAAGCCTGAAATGATGAAATAACTGAGTTCACTATCCATGGGTTAGAGTTTATTATGAAGGATTTCTTATTATACTTTTTACAAGGAATAGAGTATTATTTTCTATTGTTGTATTTTTCCTAAAAAATATCGACCACTTAATATATGCATGGAACCTTTTGAAGGCATAGAAGGGAGACTCTATAGGAAACCATGTGCTAGATATAGGTTGGGAAGGAATCTCATGTGGGACCAAATATAGTGTAGGATATGATAGAGATGGTCTAGGTAATTATTGAGAAGATGAGGATAGCCAAGAGTAGGTACATATCATACATATATAGATGTATTAAGCCAAAGGATTTTGAGCAGGGAAATCATGTTTTCTTGATAGAAACAACAAAATGATGATTTTGTAGATTTTTATTAGGTTGAAAGTAATCCATAAGGATTGTTATGAAGGTTGAGATCTTATGACGACTGTATGGGTTTCATATATCCTTACATGATACCCACATATGGAGAGTTTTCATAATTTCTTCCACATATCATAGCTTATGGGATATGTGCAAGACCACATAAACATTATCAACTCAAGAGAGATGTGAAATATGTATGGAACTATCTTTTTAATGAACCTATTAGAAAATGAGGATCTCTAGAAGAGGACCTAAAATCTATGGACAATCAATTTGGTTCATTTGATGTGGCAACATGGGAGCATGCACAAACGCTCTTGTAGGTGGGAGACCCTGATGCCGGTTTAGTATCCCAAGATCTTAATATAGTTTTTTAATTTCCAGGATGATAATTTTGAATAATGGAATGATTTAGTGAATCTTTATTTTTCCTCAAAAGACTTCAAAATGATTTAATATATAATTTGATAGTCAGGTGCATAGATGGTGTGTGATTCTAAAGGCTAGTGTGCTCGTAATTAATTTTATAAACATATTATATATATTTTATATTCCATGTGCACTATTTATGAAAAAAATGTGTGAAATATTAAACCTAATTATGTATTATATTATTTCTAAAGGTGATGTTTTACCTATTAGGAACTAAAATAGGTTGGCATGGGGAATTCTAATAAAGGCGGTTTTGGGAAGTTGCATTCAAAAAATAATAATTATATTAATTAATTAAACTAATTAGTTTTTTCTATTATTAAAGTATTTTTTATATTTTCCTAGGGTAACCTGCATAGAGATTGTGTAAATTAATATTTATTAATATTTCTTCCATTAGTGAATCAAATCATATGATGACGAGATTTATGAATGAAGAAAATCGTAGAAAAAATAATGGAATAAATTCTATGAATATTTTTTAGTGAATTCATTGATGAATACTGACTCAATAACCGTGTAGGAATCATAAATTCAAGAATTATTCCAATATTTATTAACTTCACAGTGAATGATGATACCTTCTTTTGATCTGCATGAATTGTGGTCTATTGAACGTACTCACATACTGAAATTATATTGTTTATTCAGTTTTCTATTCCTGTATATACATAATTGAGTTGGTTCTCGAAGACGTTTTGGTAAAAAAACCATTCACCATTGGAACTGTGAAATTATCCATTGATTATTTTAATTCATCCCCACTGGGATATGAGTCCATGGATCGATGTTTTCATGTATTAACGAGCCCGATCAGACCCCCAAATTCATGGCACAATTGCGTGGAATGAATGAATCAATGAAAAAATGACTATTCCAAACTAATTTTAGGTATTTAAAGCTTTTTTAATGATCATAATTTAAATATAATAATGACTAATTGTGGGAAATGTTTAGGTTATGTAACTCTTTTTGTGGATCAAATGGTACCATTTTTCACTAACTGAATTGATGAAAGTGAGAAAAATGATCTTACACTACAATTTTGATAGATGAAGAGTCATTATTTGTAGATAGAACAACAATATTTTTATAATTGAGTTCATATCATAATATAAATGTAAAACATGAATATATGTTGTGTATTCTGAAGAAAACTTGACATGTATGGCCATGGCGGCGAAAGCTGGTAGGATTTTGTGAGATTATATTTATCCCACACTGTTTGGGACTCCAATATGCTATGTGGAGATTTGGTGGTGACCTAGAATGTACTCTGGGAATTCACAGTAATGGGGATGACTAGAAACATGTCATGTCCCAATGTACACATACATATCCAAGAAGCACAGGTAGATCCCCAAGTGGCTCAGACACGCCATGTAGACCATCTACATGCGACATAACCCAATATGGGTAGTGATACATGTATCTATAGTGAAATGGAATGGGGAATTATTGGTACCAAATGTTGTGTAGTGACCTTTCACAATGCTTCCACATTATATCCTTCTAAGGAAACATCAACAACTTGCATCTCTTTTGTTTGGACATAGATTTTGGCTCACAAGAAGCCTATAGTGGGTTTTTTTCACATAGAATGAGATAGTGATATATATAGTGGATTTTGATATATTATTAGATATATACCAGTTCTGATGCTTATTTTGGAGACACTTGATAAAGGTACTGATTGGTATGGTTCAAAAAACCTTACAATTGAACCCTTTTGTGGTGATGGGAATGGGTCCTGTATCAATTATTCGACTGACACCCTCCTACGAATATAGGGCATTGATCCTTTACCAATCAATTGATCCACACCCTCAAGGGGAGTCTTGGATTGGGTCCTCCACTATATTATTGGAACCCTACAGGTGGGATGGGCATGTTTCCTCTGTCTTTTATCTGAGTGGACCCATCGTATATTATCATTGAATGCTTCCTTGAATTATTGAGTGGAACCCTCTAGTTGTTTTAGGAATGGGTCATTGATATGTTATGTTGACCCCCCCATATAGGAAATAAATGTGTCCTTCATATACTTCTATAGTGGTACCCTCTAGCTAGGCTGGGCATGGTTATATTATCAACTATTTATTACATACTCCTAAGAAGTTAGGGCACAGGTCATTGACCATCATATTGGAACCCTCATGTTGTACCAAGGAATGGGTCTGATATCTATATACTTTGTAAAAACCTCATGTTATACCAAGGCATGAGTCATCTACAAATTTATTGTGCCCTTATAATATGTGGCACATTGGCGAGGTGTGTATTTACTTGGATTTTTTCTATAAATAAATTGTGAATGATTTCGGCCATCATTGATGGACTTATGTAAATGAAGACACTAGTATTTTTTGGATGGATATGATATGGATATTTTTTCTCCATATTTTTTGTTTCATTGGTTTTATCATATATATATATATCAATGTTTTTTGAAATTTTTCACTCTCTTAATTTGGGTTGATATGTCTATCTATTTGTTCCATTCGGGTATCATACATCTCCCCTATTAGCTTATATGGAATCTTAAGGAGTATGTATATAGTCACACAAACATGGGAATTGCCCGATTGTGTCATTTCATATGTAGACATATGATTGACCAATGGTATGTCGTGATTTGAGATTAGAAGATGGGATATATCTAAATTTTGACTCTCTACTTTTGTTAGGAAGTGAATTTTTTTAGTTGGGTGTGTCATTTTACACTAGAATTTTACTTTTTTACTCTCTTAAAAATATACATCCTATAGGTTTTGTATGCTTGGTGTATATTCTAGATTTTTCATATTTTTATTATCATTCCACTATTCTTCTCCATATATATTGTTGGGTGTGTGAATACATGTACATTAATAAATGGCCTCCAATTTAGGCCTCTCGTAACTTGTCGCCACAAATTTCCATTAGAGGTGGGCTTGAGGTAGTCGTGGCTCAATCGCCATTGGGATGGGATAGATAAACTATTTCTACTATCATATTTTTAGCTATAATATGGGTTACCAACCTCATATAAATAACATATATATCATACATTGATTATAAATTTTATTTTATTGATTTATTATATATTTAATCATTTTAAAAATGAATATTTAATAAAAAAATTCGACATCATTTATATAGTTTTGGCTGTGAGTGTGATGATTTTGGTGGATCGACAAGATCCAAATTATTATATTAATATAATTTTATTTTTCTATTATTTTTCTAACTATAAGACACTGATTTCATGTGTTGATATTTAATCACAAAATATAGTGATTAAACTAATTAAATAAAATGTTAATGGAATTATCATGTGGTGTATGGCCATTTATAAATTAGATACATTTATATAATCATTAAGAAAATTCCATTAGTAGAATTTGGGTTCAATAAAATGAGATAAGGAATTAATGGGTTATCATAATGAATAGTAGTGAACGCAACCAATTAATCAATATTTTGCAATATTATAATGTATGAAATTGTTTGGAATTATTAATATAGCTTCCTTGACTAGATTAGCCACCCGAAAAGTGATATTGGGGTGGGTTCTAGTGGATATTGGCATTCATCCACATACAGCAAAGGCTTTCTACAATCAACATGGGTGAAAAGTTATAAATTTTCGAGAATATACCACCAAATATGAATAATATAATATCTATCCAAGAAATAATATATATAAAATGCAACAGAATTAAAGACATAAAAAACACAAACAAGATCATACAATGGAGAAAGAATGACATGTTGAGTAATTGTGGGTTTCCTTATGAATTTTCCATTCATTCATTCTTGGGGGAGATTGGTAATTCATTAAGGTTTTCCTTATGACTTTTCCATTCCTTATTTTTTTGAAAATAACAAACACCTTATCTCAAGGCAAATCTCTTTTTACCCTATGTTATACATTTATAAGGAAAAATTTCCTTCCCCATGTAAATTTATCCTTATTATGTTTTATTGTTCATATAATAATTTTTCTAATTTTAATATTCGGTTTGAAACAAAAACCTTGGAATCATATAATTACCAAGATATGAAGCATTCTGTTTTAGGATCCGAATTCTCATAATTCTGGTTACAGATTCTTCTGAGTTCTGACTCAGAATTCTGAATCAGAATTATTGTTACGAACTGTTCTGAGTTCTGACTTTGAATTCTGAATTAGAATCCTGATTAAGAACTATTCTGAGTTCTGTCTCTGAATTCTGAATAAAAAATCTATATATGAACTCTTTAGAGTTCTGAATCTGAATTCTGAATACAAATTCTGGATACAAACTCTTCAGAGTTCTGACTATGAATTCTGAATATGAATTATGGATACGATCTTCTTTGAGTTCTGACTCCGGGTTCCTTGAATTCAGACTCCAAACTCTTATGAGTTCTGAATCCGAATTATCATGAACCTTGACTCAGAACTTTTTAATTTCTGTTTCTAAATACTTGTAAATCGATATTTCGAATTTCCTTGAAATTCAGACTCTGGAATCAAATTGATTTCAGGTTCCGAATTACTAGAAACAGAATCTGAATATCCTTGTATTATAGACTCCGAATTCAATTTTTTCTTATACTCCGAAATTTCATTTTCTTACATTCCAAATATTGGATTTCTAGTTATATAATTTTTTTTTTCTAACACTTGTTTTTTTATAAAAAGATGTCCTGCATTTAATTACAAACTAACCGCTGTTTGAGTGACACATCTACAGGTCCCTTTGAAATTAAAGGAAAAATATGACCGTTGGAGGAGGGAGCCGAACGTTGAAGCCGTGCCTATAAATAGGATCTCATTTGAAATATCTCAAAACAATAAGTTTATCAATCTAGGGATTAAATTCTTCTGAAGTGATTTATAGAGAAATCAGATTTATATCATAGTGCGTACTGAACTACTTGTTCAGATTTTCTTTGTGCGACTCCGATTGTTGCTTGGAACAATCTAGGGATTCCGGGGATAGGAAGAAAGAGGTTACTACTTCCTTGAAGTTTAGAGATTCCTTGCTTAGGAAGACAGAGGTGCCGATTACCATGAAGTTTAGGGCTTGCGGGGATAGCATGACAGACTCTGATCTTTGTATCGAGGGCTTACCCTGGTCTGGGTAAGACATACTTTCTTGAAACTATAAATCCAGGGACCTTTCTCCAAGGATGTTGGATACCCTTATGTGTGTGTTAAAATAGTTACTACTTGTTACTTGTAGTATTTATATTTTGATTTCCATTATAATTTTAATTTTTGAGGAAATTATAACAATCATAAACATCCTTATACTTGTACTCTGATTTGTTATATTCTATACGCTTTAAGGTAGAATCATCATCTATGTAATCTTTAATTATGTTTCATTTCCGGAATCAATTTTTCATAATTTCTTTCTTTGAATCATATTTCTTGAATCAAGAAAGTGTTTAAAACTTATAGGTTTTGTGAATTTTCTTGCTAACCTTGTCAAACATAACCATTTTTAAAAGTTCCAATGGAATTTTTTAAAGTATAAAATTCAGCACCTCTAGTATTTGAGCATCTCAAATTTACATATTCGATCCTACAATTGGTATTAGAAGAGGTCACCTCTGAATTAATCTCACGATTAGGTATAGAAGAGAATTTTTATTCTCATTAATCTCAGAATTGAACGTCCGGATTCACACTTTTTTTTCAATAAAGTTTTTCAAACTCATATAGTTCGGATTAATTTTTTCTTTGAGATAATCATGTTCTATATTTTTATTGCTTAGGAATATTTTAATTATTTATAAAAATTTTCTATTAAGAGGTTTTTGTGGAAATAATCTTCTTTAAGATGGCAGGAATCAATGTTGTTATCATATACAATCTCAATCCTACCAGACCACCTATCTTTCATGGAAATGATTATGACTATTGGAGAGATTACATGAAAAAATTCATTATCAATACTGGTGTTGATAATTATTTTATGCATACTGGAGGATATAAAATCCCTGATAAGGAAGTTAGTACCTTTACCATTCAAGAAATGCATGAATATGAATTGAATTATAAGGTACACAATACTTTGCTTTTCTCTATGTCTAGAAATATATATATAGAAATATCATCTTGTGAAGAAAAAAATTGTATATGGAAGAAACTTGAAGTTACTCACTTTGGAACTTCCAAAGTTATTAAAACTAGAAGAGCCATGCTCAGAGATGAATATCATTGTTTCTACTTTCCTTATAGAGAACCCATATGTATGGTGAAACAAAGATTCATGACTATTGTGAATAGTTTACAATCCATATGTGAGAAAGGATTAGATGATGAATCTCTTGTTTATAAGATCATAGACATCATTCTAAATGAATGGGAATCCAAGAGAACTTCTATTGATGAGAACAGAAAGGTTACTCAGATTTCCTTAGATGAAATGTTTAGAACACTTCTTCAGCATGAGACTAGAATGACGAGAGATTCTAATAACGTAAAGGAGGAGAATGGAAATCGAAGTGTTTCTTTTAGTACAACTTCTAATCATATGAAATCCAAGACTCCTGAGAGAGTAACTAGATACAAATCAAAGAAAGATATTATCCAATCTAAATCTAGTGGAAGTGAGTCCTCAGAAAATGAATTAGAAAATCTTTCTTGAAGGATGAACAAGATAGCTGGACAATGGAACATTCGATCTAGATATAAGAATAAAGAATGAAAAGATAAGAAAGATTCAAATGTTACATGTTATGAATACAAGAGAGTTGGACATATAAGACCTGATTGTTCTATGCTGAAGAGAAAAGAAAGAAAGGAAAGTAATTTTAAGAGAAACATAAAGAAGTATTATAAGGATAAAGCTAAGAAAGTTTTAAAAGCTAATGACACCTGGAGTGCCATTGGTGGTGACTCTTTAGATGAATCTTCAGATTACGAATCCTCTAGATAGATGAATCTTGGACTAATAGCCAAACTACCTATTAATAATCATTGTTTAATGGCTATGGTACACAATGCTGAATCATTGACCAATGTTTCATTAAATGAAAATTATAGTAATGATAAATATTATAACTCTTCAGATAAAGAATCTTCTTCTGATGAAGATAATACTATACCATCCTATGAAGAAGTTTCTAGGTTTGCTAAACTTTTCAAAATTGAGAACTCAAAACTCATAAAAAAAACTTGATAAGGAAAATTATAAGAATAATATTCTTACAAATGAAATATCAGATCTTTTAAATGATCTTGATAAGAAAAATGTTTATTATGAAAATATTTCAAAAAATCCTGAGGAAGTTAGTTCTAAGAAGAATAAACTTTCTAAAGACCTAGAAAATGTAATTTCTAAGAAAAATGTTTTCGAGCCTAGCACTAGTTTAAAATCAAATGTTTTTTAGAAAAAAACGTGGTTATCAAACTCAAATATGAAATATTTTCCTTGAGGAAGTGTTTGTCAAAATTTACCTTAGGTGTAGAAAATTTTGATAAAATGTATTCACAAATCTGACTTCTAAGGAATAGTTCTAATTTTGGTTATACTGGTTCTAAACTGATTTTTAGCAACAATTATTTTGTTCCTCAAGGTGATCTATTCTGTACTAAGTGTCAGTGTGGTGGACACTGGGCAAAAAATTGTTCCTTAAACATAACCTGGTCTTTAGGATTTCATCAAGCCTATTTTTCTAAAAAGATGTGGGTGCCTAAAATTTTGCTTTCTGAGATTTCTAGGCACAAGAAAGTTTGGATTCAGAAAACCTAACTTTTTCTTATTTTCAGGAAAATAGGGAAGGTACCAACTGCAATACCTAGTACATAGATAGTGGATGTTCCCAGAATATGACGGGTAACAAAAAATATTTCTAAAAGATTATCAAGACGAAAGGAGGAAAAGTAACATTATGAGATAATGCTCAGGGAGAAATTTTTGGTATATGAAACATAGTTCTTCTTAGGAAAACATTGATATCAAATGATTTATTTGTTAAGGGTATTAAGCACAACCTCATTAGCATATGTCAATTATGTAATGAAGTTCACCTTGTGAATTATAGGAATGACAAGTGCCTAGTACACAATTCCAAGGAAGAGTATATTCTTTATTCCCATAGGTAAGAGAATGTTTACACACTAATCTTAGAAGACCTTAGGATCCAAGATCTACCTTGACTTAGTTCAATGGAATATCATTCTTGGTTATGGCATAGAAGGCTAGGACATTGTAACCTTAGGAACATATGAAAAATTTCTATGAAAAGATTAGTTAAGGATCTACCAGAGATTAGATTTGATTCTTAAAAAGTTTGTGATCCTTGTCAATATGGTAGGAAACATAAATCAAGTTTAAAATCAGTCTATGAAGTCTCTACTACTGATGCATTACAGCTAGTGCATATGGATATTTTTGGTCCAACACTAAATTGAAGCTTTGGAGGCAAGTACAATGTATTTGTATTGGTTGATGATTAAACTTGATTGACATGGGTCTATTTTATAACAAAGAAGTCTGTAGCATTTTCTTATTTCAAATGTATTATAGATCAAGTGAAAAATGAGAAAAATCTTCCATTGAAAACTATTCATAGTGATCATGGTGGAAAATTTCAAAATTCTGATTTTGAGACTTTTTGTAGTAGAAAAATCATTACTCATAACTTCTCAGTACCCAGAACACCTCAACAAAATGGTGTTATTGAAAGAAGAAATAGTTTTCTTCAAGAAATAACTAGAACCATGTTGATTGAGTATTCTTTGGCAAAACATTTTTCGGCTGAAGTTGTAAGTACTGGTTTTTATACTATAAATCGTCTTTTTATTACACCTTTTCTTAATAAAACTCCTTATGAGTTATGGAATGGTAGAAAACAAAGAATTTCCAACTTCAAGGTTTTTGGATGAAAGGAATTCATTTTCAATACTAAATATAATATACATAAATTCGCACCAAAATCTGATGAAGGAATTATTCTAGTCTACTCAAAAAATTCTAAGGAGTATAGAGTTTTCAATAAAAACACTTGTACTATTGAAGAGATAGTACATATCTTATATGATGAAACCACTCCTTTTGTTTTTAAACAACCCCCACCTACATCTTAGGATGTGTTTTCAAAAAATAATTATCAAACATTGATATAATATTCTTCTAATGAGGAAAATTTCCAAGAAGATACTTCTAAAACATTTACCCCAAAAGTTTTCCTACCCAATTTTGACGAACATGTTTTACAAAACCTAGATCAGTAGTTTCTCAAGAATCATCCTAGTGATAGTATCATTGGTGGTGTGAATCAACCTTTAAAGACAAGAAGTTCCTAAAAAATGAAGCAGAACATCTAGCATTCCTTTCCCAATTAGAACCAAAAAGCACTAATGAAGCTTTAGGTGATGATGACTGGATTAAATCCATACAAGATGAAGTAAATGAATTCCCACAGAATAAAGTATGGACATTAATTGAAATAACTAAGGAAACTTCTGTTATTGGAGTAAAAGGGGTCTTTAGAAAGAATTGTGATGAAAATGTAATCATTGTAAGAAATAAAGCCAGATTGGTTGCTAAAGTCTATAATCAACAAGAAGGAATAGACTATAAAGAAATATATTCTATAGTAGCTATACTTGAATCTATTTGTATTTGACTTTCCTTTGCAACATTCTACAATTTAAAACGTTTTCAAATGGATGTGAAATGTGATTTTATTAATGATTATGTTCAAGGGGAAGTTTTTGTTGAACAACCACCTATCTTTGATGATACAAAACATCCTTATCAAGTTTTTAGACATACCAAAGCTCTGTATGGACTTAAACAAGCCCCTAGAGCGTGGAATGATAGACTTACATGATTTTTTCTTAAAAATAAATATGTTAAGGGAAATGTAGATCCAAAACTTTTTATAAATAATGATAAGAAAAATGTTTTGATTGTTCAAATTTATGTTGATGACATTATATTTGGTTCAACTCAGCAATCCTTAACCGATTTCTTTGTGGATCTAATGAAATCTGAGTTTGAAATGAGTATGATGGGTGAGTTAACTTTTTTCCTTTGTTTTCAAATCCCTCAATAACTAAAACAAATCTATATATCCCAATATAAGTATAATAAGATCTTCATAAAATGTATGGATATTACAACACTAAAAGTATTCGTACTCCCATTGGTACCTCAAAGGCACTTGATCTTGATGATGTTCAGAAACCAATAGATCAAACATCTTTTAGAGGTATGATAGTATGTTTACTTTACTTGACAGCTAGTCATCCAGACATAATGATTTCAGTCTGATTATGTGCAAGATATCAATCCAATCCAAAGGAATATTAATAAAAGGATGTGAAAAGATTTTTTCTCTACTTAACATGAATCATGGATTTAGGACTATTTTATACTTCTAGAAATGATTTTCTTTTAAAATGTTTTTGGGATTCTGACATTGGTGGATATTGACTGGATTGAAAGTGTACATCCAGAACTTGTCATTTCTTAATAGATTCATTAGTTTTTTGGTCATGCAAGAAGAAACACACAGTAGAACTTTCCACTATAGAAGCTGAATATATAGAAGATATAAGTGGTTGTGATCAAGTGTTATAGATGCGACACACACTCAAATACTATGGTATGAGTTTTACCAAAACATAAATATTGTGTGATAATACAAGTTCCATTTCCCATTGAAAAAACTCTACACATCACTCTCATGAAAATCACATTGATATTAGGAATCAAATTCTTAGGTATTACACAAAAAATGAGATATCAGTCTTCAATTTATTAGAATTCAAGAACAAACTAATGATATTTTCACAAAATCTTTACCCTCTGATAGATTTTAATACATTAAACAGAAGTTAGGAATGATAACCATAATGAAATCCTTTTAATTAACTTCCTGTTGAACCAATCTCGTTACAGTAATAAAATCTTTTTCGTAAGGGGAGTATATTTGTTTGATAATTTTTCATATTTTTCGTAATGAAGTTTATCATATTTTTCGTAATGAACTATTTCATATTTTTCATAATAAGGGTTTTCATATTTTTCATAATGAATTCTTTTCATATTTTTCGTAATAATGTTTTTCATACTTTTCGCAATGAATCTTTTTCATATTTTTCATAATGAAGATTTTAGTAATGAATATTTTCGTAATAAAGATATCTATACTCATTTTTTTTGTACTCAAGTTTTTTTTGTAATATAAAGTACTTCAAGAAAAATTTTCATCAATATGGTTAATTATCCTGACAATCCGAAAGGTATGATTCTTTCTTGAGTTTTCATAATAACCTTTTACCTGCTATTATTTTATTTTGTTTTTAAAATTTCTCGGATTCTAGTTTCCTTAAATCCAGATGTTTTCTTTTAAAAACCACAAAAGATCAGATCCTACCAAATTTTCCTTGCGGCTATCATTTCAACCATCAGATCAGATCAGAATAATTCTCAGCCATTGGATTCAGATGTGAAGTTCAACCGTTGCTTCAACACTTATAAAAAGGGCACCCCTGATGGTTGACCCACATCGATTCTCAAGAATTTGTGTGATGAATCACTTCCCCTCTACAAAAGCCTGTTCTGAACTTTTCTAAAAGTTTTATCATCTCTGAATGTCAGAATAAGTTCCTTCTCATGAAATGTCTTCTGTCAATCTGATTTTGGAGTGGCAAATTTACAGGGAGAGGTTTGTGCATCCGAACATCTGCAATAAGTATGACTCTATTATTTCAAATAACATCATGCTTAATGGATGAGAGAGTGTATCCATTTCAATGAAATGAGCTCAGGATGTTGTGCCTCTAGATCTACTTATTGAATTTTATGGACCTTTTATTTTTTTCATGGAATATGGTAGAGAAATGTTTTTCATCAAGAGTTATGGAAAAACATATGCACTTTCTTATACCAGGGCTGCTAGCATGGTAGGACTTTCTTATGAAGGGGAGGTAGAATTTTGTTCCCACAAGCTTCCATATGTTGAAGGATGTTTCGTAAAGGAGATTTCTATAGAATTCATTGGACATACCGATTCCAAGACCGCAATGATTTCCCGACTATCTACCAACAATAGGATCCTATATTTATGGGTTCATGGTTTTCTTGTACCGAGAAAGGGTGATAATGACACTCTTAAGAGAAGTGATATGTATATCTTAGATTTTTAGGTAAATCTATGGAAAATGAATATGATGAACCATATTGTCATTAAGATAGAGAATATCAATAATGGGAATCTTAGAGCCCATATAATCATGTATCTTGGCCAACTATCCAAACTGATAGTTCGGTGCCTTGAATCATTAAAGATCCCATGCAGTTCAAAGCCGAGGAATTGTAAAGTAATGAAAATCAGTGATGATAAACTGAAGAGGATGAATGTTGGTTTCTCTAAGGAGTCAGGTGAGTTTTATGATTTACCAGAGGATAAAGTAGAAGTCATTCTGAAAAATGCAGAAGAGGCAGAACCGTCGAAGAAGGCTAAAACGAAAAGAAAATTGAAGGAAGTAGAAGCTGAAGGTGAAACCCCTAAATCTAAGGGAGCTCAAACTATACTGCTAAATCCCATGAAACCGAAAGCCTTTTCGGATGAGGTAGTTTCAAAATAGAGGGAGGATAAAAATAATCAGAAGGAAGGGGAACCACAGTTTGGTCTAGATCCTGTTGAGGCCAAAGCATTGAAAGAGAAAGCTGCTAAAGAGCTTGAGAAGCAACCCAAAGAGAAGAAGCTTAAGAAGAAGAAGAAGTCGGAAGTAGATATTGTGCAATCTATTTTGAAGGAAACTGAAGTATCATCCAAGAAAATTCCTATTCCGAAAACATTCTAAGTTGAACCATTACCTGAGTCACCAGGGAAAAAGATTGTGACTCTAAAAAAATCCCAAAATAATGATGTTGAAAAAGAAGCTGTGGAAGAAGATTAGGAAGCTCAAAGCACTGAAGATACAACAGATCTGATAAAGCATATAGTAGAATTTTGTTAAAAGGAAATTGCTTTTGAAAAGTTATCAATCCAGATATCTCAATCCATATCATCGAAACTTGCTACTCCTGGAATTGATGAGAAGGCTAAAGAGGATGTGAACAAGTAATCTGACTAAGAGAGCCATAATCATGACTTCAATATCCCTGAAGACATTGAGGAAAGAGCTGTAGAAGAGAAAATTGATGAAGATAAGATTGTATAGTTGTCTGGAAGTGAGCATGAATCTACTGATGAAGAAGATATTCTGAGAACCAATAAGGGAAAACAAGTAGTTGTTGATACCCCAACAAAGAAAATTTTGAGGAAGAAGGAAGCTAGTGGATCCTCTAAGAGGAATATGGACGAGATAGAGGAAGAACCATCTCCAAGAAAAATGTCAGATTCAGAATCATTAGCTTTGGGACATGATTTTGTCATTCATTCCCTGAAGAATATAGTGGACACCATTATGATATTTCCAAAAAGTGACTCTTGATGCCAGATGCTCTAACATAGCATGAATAAATAATCAGACATCGTATCCATGGATATGGATAGGTGTGTACAGATTGAGGCTGAACATAATAATTTCCTTATCTAATATGAATCCCACAGAAAATTTTGCAAGAAAATGACCAGCTGGTCAAAGAAGATCATTGATGATTTGAGAGAGATTGATCAATTTCAAGAAGATGTCATGGAATCTTTTGATACTAAAGACACCAAAATCAGGGATCTTTCAAAAAGGTTTGATAAAAAGCTAAATCTTGAACAAAATTATCAGTTTCAGGAAGTCAATGATCTGAATGGGATTTGAATTTTGTTGTCCAAAGTTGGAAAACAGAAAGGGATCTCTGGATCGAGATGGAAGAAAATCTAGTGAAGCATGATGACTTACTGAAGGATCAGGCAGAGTCCCTGAAGGTTCATGATAAAAAGATCAAATCCATAGAGAAGCAAGCAGATGTGGGTCACAAAGAATTAAAGAAATTGAAAACCACTGTGAAGAAGCTCATACCCAAAAAAAATGAAGCAAAATAGATCCAAATACGATCTTTGGTTGTATCTATTTTTCCTTGAATAAATACATCCAATCATAATGAAATTGTGGTTTCATGTTTTGTTTGGATGTTTGTACTAATATTTTAGGTTACATATTTTTTCCATTCCCTCAAAATCTTCTTGAAAACTACAAAAGAGGAGAAGGAAAAAAAATTCTAAATAAAACAAGAAATATCCCTATGTAAGGGGGAGTTTATCAAAGGGGGAGTTCTCATTACCAAGATTTCCTTATTCATACTAAATGGAAACTCTCATTATAGAAATCTAGAATACGATCCTTAGAGTTCCAATGAATGAGGGGGAGTAAGTCTTATTTATCTTTACCAATGAGAAAAGTGAGTAGGATTTATTTCAAAGTTTAGTAAAATATTTTCTACGTCCTTATATTAATTTTTGTAAGGATGTTTGTGGTTTCCAAAAAGGGGGAGATTGTTGAGTTAATATGATTTTCCTTATGAATTTTCCATTCCTTCATATTTGGGGGAGATTAGTGAGTCATTAAGGTTTTCCTTATGAATTTACATTCCTTCTTTTTTTGAAAATCACAAACACCTTATCTCAAGGAAAATCTCTTTTTACCCTATGTTTTACTTCTATAAGGAAAAATTTCCATCCCCTAGGAAATTTATCCTTACCAAGTTTTATTGATAATATTATAATTTATCAAAATGTAAAATTCTGTTTGAAACCAAATCTTTGGAATCCTATAATTACCTATATATGAAGCATTCTGTTTTAGGATCTGAATTCTCAGAATTCTGGTTATGAACTCTTCTGAGTTCTGACTCCGAATTCTGAATTAGAATTCTGGTTACGAACTCTTCTGAGTTCTGACTCCGAATTCTGAATCAGAATTCTGATTATGATCTTTTCTATGTTCTCACTCCAAATTCTAAATACGAATTCTAGATACGAACTCTTTAGTGTTCTGACTCTGAATTCTGAAAACTAATTCTGGATATGAACTCTTCAATGTTCTGACTGTGAATTCTGAATAGGAATTCTGGATATAAACTTCTCTAAGGTCTAACTCCATGTTCTCTGAATTAAGACTTTGAACTCTTATAAGTTCAAACTCTGAATTCTCATGAAATATGACTCCGATCATTGTAATTTCAAGTTCTGAATACTTGTGAATCTAGATTCTGAATTTCCTTAAAATTTAGAGTCCAAAATCTTATTGAATTTAGGTTTCGAATTCCTAGAAAATAGAATACGAATAACCTTGTATTTTAGACTCCGAATTTAATTTTTTCTTAGACTCTGAAAATTCAATTTCTTACATTCCAAATATTGGAATTCTAGTTATATAAAGGTATTTTTTCTTACACTTGTTTTTTTATAAAATGATTTCATTATTTCAGTTACTAACTAACCGTTGTTTGAGTGACACGTGAACAGGTCCCTCTGAAATTCAAGGAAAAATATGACCATTGGAGGAGGGAGCCGACCGTTGAAGACGTGCCTATAAATAGGAGCTCATTTGAAAGACCTCAAAACAACAAGTTGATCAATCTAGAGATTACATGCTTCTTAAGTGATTTCTAGAGAGATAAGATTTATTTCATAGTGCGTCATGAACTACTTTTTCAGATTTTCTTTGTGCAATTCTGATTTTTGATGTGTACAATCAAGGCATTACGGGGATAGGAAGACAGAGGTGCTGACTACCTTGAAGTTCTAGGCATCCAAGCTGAGGAAGACAGAGCTTCCAACTACCTTGAAGTTGAGGGCTTGCAAGGATAGAAAGACAGACTCTAATCTTCATATCGAGGGCTTACCCTGGTGTGGGTATGACAGACTTTCTTGAAAGTATAAATCAAGGGACCTTTATCCAAGGTTGTTGGATTCCCTTCTATTTTGGTTAAAAGAGTTACTACTTGTTACTTGTAGTATTTCTATTTTTTCTGTTGTACTTTTAATTGTTGAGGAAAGTATAACTATCTTATACTTCCTTATACTTGTACTCTGATTTAGTCAGATTCTATATGCCTTAATATTGAATCTTCATCTTTGTAAACTTTCATTAAGTTTCATTTCTAGAATCACTTTTCAGGAATTGATATCTTGGAATCATATTTCTTGAATCAAGAAAGTGTTTCGAACTTAGAGGTTTTGTGATTTATCTTGTTTAACCTTGTTAAACATAACCATCATTAAAAGTTCTAATGAAATTTTTAAATGTATAAAATTCACCCCGCTCTTGTATTTGAGCATCCCATCTTTACATATTCGATCCTACATGACAATATCAGAAAAATATCCAATGAAATTATGAATCAAAATTAATGGTAGAAATAGATCATCAAAATAGCAATCCAATTGTTTCACAACTTAAAAAACTAGAACAACATGAATTTCATAAGAGTCTATGCACATCATTATAAAAAAATTTCCCTAATATCTGACCATTACACGTCATACAAATATTTCATGATAATAAAAAAATAAACTAAATAGAACCCCCGCTAGGAATAACCTTAAGGTCACGAGATTTACTCAATTAAAGAGGCTTCTATGATCTATCTCCTACCACTTATCCTATACCTGAATGTAAATTCATAAAGTCTATACATGTTAGGGAGGACCTGTTTATGATGTGGGAACTAATATTAGTATGATACCACCCAAAGGTGGGTATGTAGACATTGTGTTTATATAGCCTTGATTTAAAAAATATATATTAAACACATTGATTATAGTATACACATACTTATATTGTGGTCAACATCCACTACGAAGCCATCACCTGCCTTGGCCATCACAGGAATAGCAGAAGTAAGGAGGGTCCTTAGCCAATGGCCAAAGGTACCCCTGATGTCACGCCGAGGTGAAACATCATGTTAAACCTCAAATCATGTACCCTGAAATGTTGTTCCTACTAACACCGCGTGTCTCAGAAAGTACCAATTACCTTAAGGAATGCACAAATCCTTAGTATCTAGTCCCTTAGTGCCCTGCGTAAATCACTTATCGGCTCCTTTCCTGACGTCTAGAGGCAGAGTGATGTATATTCTCAAAACAAATATAGGCCCATTAACTCTACAAGGGAGAGCCTCATCTCTCAATTTAAATCCTTATCACTATATAACGAAGGATCCACACCTTCCATGTGGATTTCTATTGAATGAATGCCCAAAAAATTCCAAACATGCACTAATAGGGTCCTCTACCCACTCGATTGGTCCAAACCACCTCATCAACAGAGTTATCCTATGTCCACATGAATCAATTCATCAAATTGTGAATCAAGGGTTACCATAAATCAACACATATAATTCCTAATACATGTCAATAAGAACCTCATTCCCCTGAAAAAATGTCTCTCAGAACTAATGGACTTTCCAACCCAATATCATGGGACAATACCTACCAGATGGTGTGACTTCCTCAATTTGATGTCTATGATTCCCAATCATGTGTTAAAAAATACTCATTAAATATTGGTGAAGCCCAACCCTACGATATCATCACATAAATCCCGATGGCCGTGTCATCTACATTACTCGGTCTATGCCTATCATGTCCCATTAGGACCAAGAAACACATCATAAGTGTATCATGAATTTCACATATATACATAAAATAAATTGTCCACTATACTTGATTTTATTGAACTATTCAAATTTTATATGAAATTCAGATTAGATTATTGTATTTCTCAATCTAAACAGACATAAAATTTTAGTATATATGTATTGAATTCCTCTTGTTTGAATAACATGATAAGATCAATAAAAAATGTTAAAATTAAATTAAATTGAAATCCTCATCCAATTTCCACCGGGAGATAAGTTCTCAATCCCTACCTCGCATAATAAAAAACTCGAATTGGGGATTCCAAATGGAATAGAATGGGCTTCACTATCAAATTAAGTATAAGAAACATAAATAAATGGGTCTTATTTAAAATAAATTTTTTTTTTCCAAAAGAGGAACCACCCAATGACCTAAAAAACACAAATCAATATATACACCATATTGCTTGGACCCTTTGATGTAGTCTCATCCGATATCGAGATTTTACTCAAATAGGGTTTATGTAGTTATGAGTTCCCATTTATGTTCTCGAATATAGTGTCAAATGGTTCAAACATATTTAGTGCCCCATTAGCTGAAATGAATTCAATGAAGAAGCATTCATGATGTTATCCATTCCAATGATAGTATTTTTCATGCAAGGGCATGATGATAAGTGCATCAATGGGGAAGGTAGATCAAGATAAAGAGGATGAGGAATAGAGTAGTTATCCTCCATATGTGCTTAATAAGGGTGTAAAAAGGGGGAAGGGGATATAAAATAATATAAAAAATATCATTAAAAGACCACATAGTATACTTGAATGACTTTCCACATTGTGTGAGCAACATTGTTGAGCTACATCCCAAATGGTATCCCTCACACAACTTGAGTAAGATTTTCCTTATATGTGCACAGATTATGTAGAATCCATCATCAATAATTTCATATAACCTAGCACATCCTTTCACCTCACTCACCTTGTTTACCCAAACAATGTGTCAGTTCAAAACAATCCATATGGTTTCATAGAAGGGACCGCATGGTTTACCCAAAACCGAGCACGCTGAACTGCAATTCTAGAACAATGCATTTAGCCTCCAACTCTACTAAAACCAATCAAAAACACTAAATGTAATCTCCAAGAATATAGACTATACAAAATACTTGATATAAAGCAGAAAAAACTCTTGGAATCGATTTTAAATCAATGATATTGAAAATGAAACCCCATTATTTGAAATATTGAAAGTAGGTTTCGTTTTCAACATGACTAAAAATCATGAGACATTGCCATCTCCAAACCTTATCATATCATGCCCTCATGATATAAAATGAATTCTAGAGGTGGTACTGAACATACCCATATTATTTAAATAAAACTAAACTACCTTGGAAAAAATTATATAGTTCATCCAACCCCAAGGGTGATCCCAACATTAGGAATTTTAAAACCCAGTCTCAACATGGATATAATATCAATTAAATAAATGGTTGAACATTAACATCCCTCATCCACAGTCCTCCCTTGATGCATCATCACATATTCCTCTCCTTAGGTGCTCCTATTCCATTCCAGACACCATTTCAAATCGTGCACTACATAGATGCCCAACTTAAGTCCATGTTACAAAAAGAATGATGAGGACTCACATATATATATATCCTATTATAGTTTTGGTACCTTGAACCACTATCATGTACCACATCTTAATAGTGTCCATAAGACTCACACCTCAAATAATTCCTTCATTTCCTCGATGACCTCATGCCAATAACATCAGAGTACCTGCAACCATTGATGCACAATTGCAAACATGGTGACTCTCACATCATATATATATATATCGCACCCATGATAGTTCCAACCTACTAAAGAGTGTCTGGCCATTCTATATATATACATATCCTAAACAAGGTTGAACCATAAAGACATTCCATAAGAGACCATGCCAAATAAAAACAAAAACAGATCACAACCAAACACATAGAGTGACTCTTACCGTTGTTAGTTAACCAACCTTATCTGACCATTGCTACTTCACAATGTGCACATGACATGAATCAAAATATCCAAACGCCTAACTATTCTATAGTTCTACTTGAGACATCGTCCACTACCCCCAATGTTGGGTCCCACTATCCCTACCTTGTCGGCTGTGTGTAGCTAAATCTGGATAACCCTAACACTATAATGATCCTAAAAATACCTTAGAGACCTGATTCTTCCCCTGAACCTTACCACCGTAAAAATTAGAAGGACTCCTACATAACTTCTCAAGAATCTCGACCATCCCACATTACTAGTACTCTTTTGGAGGTTTCTCACACTGAGTTAATATATTTTATATCTTCCCACACTAATTAAAATCCATAAAAAACTACTTTTAGGTAGTTAAGATGACTCATTGTACTTACTATCTAGGTGTAAATCCTCTCATCCTCGCTTCCATCCATTTGAACCGTCTCCACTAAAGTCACCCAAAACCACTACCCAGACTGAGAACAAACTATCTGCCATGCATCACTCAAAAATGATAAACTATCTTAATGCCTCGAAGAATAATTCCAAATTAATGATGTTTACCTACGCCTGAATAACATTCCGTAATCATTCCAAAATTTACATCATCTTGGAGGTTTCATTGTTGAGAATATCATCTGATAATTGGTACATCATAGTTAATGTGGCTTTACAGTCTGTGATGTATATGTCCCCATGTTGATGTCCTTGGATCTCCCGATAATTTGAAACCCCCAGAGTATCTAGGAAAAATGGATGATGAATCTAGCCTCAAAATCCTTCCATTTGATACCATAATGTCTCTAATACTGAACCTACATGTCCCACGAGTGTTTTGATTGTCCTTATATTTGTACAACCCCATCTTATTCCTATTACAAGGTGGAATCTCAATCTAATCAATTATCTTCTTCACACCCTTGTCCAAATTCACAACCATCTGGAGGACACCCTTAACCTATAAAAGGGGTGAATGTTTTGACTAGAAATCAGGAGTCAAGTAATCCATAGATGGATTTTGACATTGGGCACCCTGGTCCATTACCTTGAAAGCCCACTCCAAGCTGACTCATAGCTACTCATTGTTTCACAAATCAAACACTATAAGATCATCTCTCTGACCCACTTGTTCTAGAACAGAAAACAAAACCCTACACCTATGGACGCACATGTGGCTCATGCATTACCTAACATAACCATTCTCAACCCAATAGTTTCCCTATGACACTGATCCATCACCCAACAAGTCGCTCAGTTCGATCCTTCTAATAGGGACCCATTGAAAAAAATCCAATGGCTATATAGGAAATACTATATATATATATTTATATATATATGAAATAGAGATACAGAAAGCACTACAAGGAAATCCATCTTCGATACCCTTACTCTCCCCCACCATTACCATGCCACATGGAATCCTGGCCTCATGGTCTCTATACCCACCATCATGAAATACAGGTATCATATAATCCTTGGCCCTCACCTTTCCAGATGAACTATTCCTCATCAACCCAATGACCATGTAAAAACATGGAGATAAAAATCACCCAATGAAATGTTACATTCCTAGTCATGCATGATCCATGCCTATTTCACATATCACATATCATAGGAAACATTAATTAACTATATATATATATATTACATCGTAAAAACAATTGAATATCAAGGAACATCACATTTACTATGGACATATATATTTATGACATGTAATAATCATTTTATAATGAATAAAAACATTTATAAATTTTCAATACTATTAAATGTATATATCAAAATAAAAATATCCATTCCATCACAAGACACATAACCTTTCGATTTCAATCCAATGATCAAAGACTCTCTTAAAAAACATGGTCATGGGTCACATATGAAATCCAAAAAAATCAGAATCCAAAATATTCATCATGTTTGGAAATCATAGAAAATATAATTAGAGAAACATTGAACATAATTACCACCCATGGTGACATTGTTAGTTCCTCTTAAATGGGAATACAAGTACCCATGTCAAGTGTAAATAGCCAAAGTTTCACCACCCCGTATGAAAAAGTCATTCGAATAAATGTGTGGATGTAATGTACAATGTAGGGGAGATTATACCTCAAGATAAGAATAATAAAAAAATTTCCCTAGTAATATATATATATATATATCATGCATCGAAAATAAACACTCATAAGACATGAAATAGACCTCCCAATTTTGGAAGCACAAAAATATCAGATAAATAGACGAATAAATAAAAAAAATTAAAGAAGTAAAAGAAACAGATCAGCATGCCAGCAAAGCAACAATAGTAATTACTAAAAACGTATCACAACATAGATTTCATAACAATAATGGAATATAAATATATAAAAGTTGGTCTCAAAAATATTAATTAAAAAATTCCTTCATATATTGTATTACAATATAGAAAAGAAATGTTATTGATGCTTCAACTAGGCATGAATTCATGGTTCCATTCCAATCTCCATGGAGGAAGCTACTCAAATCCATCTCCTAAGGATGATTGTTCTCCTTAACATAAATTCTAAATGTCTACACGCATCCAGAAGAACCCGCGTAGGGTGTGAGAACTAGTCTCAGAATGATACAAACCAAAGATATATACCTAGAATCTTTGTTTAATTAGGCATGATATAATAAATAAATATGAATCACAATTTATAAAGTAAACCCCAACTTATATGGTTTATAACAGCCATAAGTTATCCATCTCCTCGCTCGACCAACACTGAAATAAAATAATTAAGGAGGGTCCCTATTTAATGGACCAAAGTTACTCTAATGTCATTCCCTAGTGAACCCTCAGGTTTCACATCAAATAAAGTAACCAAACACCATGTGAATCCTAACAAATTCTCTCTAAGTAATTACTGACATCCTAAAGGCTTGCCAAAATCATTAGTAATTGGTTTGTTAGTCCACTAATCAATGTACGCATCAACATATATCCGAAAAACCAGATCCACAGTGATGTCTATCCTCATGAAATATCCACTCTCATAGCCTCAATCATGGCGAGCCTCAACCCCCAACTGGTAGCCTCGTCACTATCTACTAAAAGAACCATTCCTTCCATGTAACAATATATCGAAAGAACAACCCAAAACATTTTCTAAGACACAACACCTAGGTCCATTACCCAAACGAGTGGTAAAAAACACATCATCCGTAGTGTCACCATATGTGAACATGACTCAATTATTCTCTTTGACCATCAAAACTAAGAAAAAATCACCATATATAATTCCATAGCCACATCAACCCACACATAGTTCCCTTGAAACCATGTTTCCCAAATTTTATGGCTTTTAAATCCAAGTATCTTGGTCTATAACCAACCGGATTGTCCATCTTCCTCAATTAAGCATCAACAACATCCAATCCTATGGTCAAAACCACTAAATCAATCTGGTACATCCCAACAATATGATATCTTCTCCTCAATACTGATGGTTATACCATCACAATTTCTTGGTCCAATCCCATCATTACCCCTTGGGTCCAAATATATCATAACATACATATCATTAATTTAACATATATTAGTCAAATAATCAATTCAATTTAGTATATTGAAATGAAAAATTCACATTAAATAAGAAATTGAATTTATAATATTGAATTACACAATCTAAATAAGAACAAAAATTTATTATAGATGTTCTTAATTCCTCATTATTTAATTACTAGATCAAAGTAGTTGGGGGTTGGCTTAGTGGTAAGTACGCCTTAATTCTACATGAAAATGGGGGTTCAAATCCCATTGGGCGCAAGGTACTGTAGCAGTACTGTAGCGGCGGAATGCACTGTAGCGGTGGCAGGTCACTGTAGCGGCAGCATAGTATTGTAGCGGTGGCGGGTACTGTGCAGCACTATAACAGCATGGGTACTGTAACAGTACTATTCACAGAAAGGGCTTTGGGCCAAAAAATGGGCCTACGGGCCATGTAATGGGATAAACGCCAACTGGGCCTTCGGGCTATGTAATGGGTCTCCCTATACCCATTTAAAGAGGTATTTGCTTTACTTTAATAATAAATGAGGCTTCAGACCCAACCTTTAAAAAAAGTACTAGATCAAAAAAAATAATCAATTAACATTAAATTTAATTGACACCCAATCCAATTTCCCTATGGAGAGATTTCCACTAACTTGACCATGCTCACATAAAAATAGGAATTTTCCATGCCCCAAGGCATCACATGGGTATCATGGTAAAATTGATATCAATAACAAAATAAAAATGTGTCTATCTAAAAATAACCAAATGCTTGCTAAAATGTATACATCTTAATGACCATGAAAACCAAAATCATGGTATGAAACATTTACCTTGGACCTGTAGATATAGGTTCATCTAATTTCAATATCTAAATTGAAGAAGATATTTATATATTAGTGTTTCTATCCAAGATATAGAAATTGGGGTGATACAGATCAAACATATATAGTTCTCCATGAGGAAAGTGAAAAATGAAGAAGAAGAATGCACGAGGTTAGCATTATAGATGGGGTTCTATTTCACCCAACATCCATAAGATTAGATAACCAATGGATAAGATAGCTAAAGGGTAAGAGGTGGAAGAATAAGGGAATTATCCTTATTCTATGATTGACAAGGTATATGAAATGAGAAATATGAGAAAATATAAAGAAAAAACATAAAAACAAAATGTAAAGGACACACAGTTTACTCATACAGTTTTCCGAAATGTTATAAAATAGTGAGGGGTACAATGTTGAGGTACTACCCAAAAAAGATCCCTCACATGGAATATGCACAGTTTTCCCTACTGTGTGAAAACCATGTAGAATAACTCTACAAAATGTTCATAGAAACTCACATGTCTATTCACCATTAAATGTAATTCCATAATAGGCTATTTAACATGCAACTCTATTGAGACCAAACTGAATCACCCACAGAACAATTCATGACTCTTAAAAATCCTAAAAACATGATTCAAATCTGATGAAACACTTACAATTTTGTTATGATCAATGATGTAGAAATTGGAACCCCCACTATTTTAATGTTTCAAATTGGGAGTGGTTTTCGACCAGACATAAAAACCAAGGGTGATATAATTGAAATAGGGTTATTGGAGTTGTTATCATGATGAAAATACATTATTTATGTGTGTTGAATTCATACCTACTTATTTGAGTTCCTTTTATAAGATTTATAATAGTTATAATCAATTTTGGTATAGGAATATGTTTTTGACATTTGAAATAATGGTTTCAAATAAAACAATAATTTTATCATCGATAGTGGGAATTCATCATATTTGACTATTGATTAGATCAACATGAAAAATGTAGAAAAATATGTAGAAGGATATGCTTAATTTGTTAATTATTTATCACTTAATATCAATGTGATTATAATAGCATAAATTTACATAAATCACATCATCCTTGGTATTTTTTATTTCCAAAATCTCAATTATATTGGCATATCACAAATGCGTGATTTTAAGAATGAGGAAAGGTTCAAAAAATATTGATTCATTTTGAATGTAATAAATCATGGGGATTTTATTTCAAGGGTGTTATGAACCTAAGAAAATTATTCCAAATTAAAGATGAAATAAATACCGAGTAAGTAAAAATCTATAAAATTTTATATATTATAGAGGTAGTAGTAGACTATTATAAAATAATATGATGATGTATTTTCAACAAGATATTTTAAAAAAATCTCCAAATATAAATATTTCATTTAAATTATTTTTAAAACATAGAAAAATGAAATTTTTTAACAAATATCATAAGGGATTTGGAATAAAAACCTAACACCCCCGTAAACAATCTCATTATAATGCATTTGAACCAAGAATTATGAGGTGAAAAATATAGAACAAAATTTAAACACATTCATAGATGACATCAGAAACATCAGAAAATTCATGATCATGAAATATTAATCAAAATCATTATGAATATTTAAATATTTTCAATGAAAATAAGAAAATAAATTGTCTTGTAATTGGGTATATTAAGGATAGATTGTGTAATTAAATATTCCAATATAAATTTCTCTTGTTATCAAAAACAACATATGATCATACATCAAAATAGTGATCCATATACTCCTCACTAAAATATTATGGTGGAATAGATGAATAAGTGTCTATATAAAATGGCTCACACTATATTGAAAGAGCAATACATGAAAATTTATTAATGGATATAAGCTATAAAAATAATAGAGCAATTCATAATATCAGTCTCTTGTGACCTAACTCATATATTACTCCATAGGATATGTGGTTTGAAAGGAATCCAAATTTTAATGTGTTCATTTTTTGGATATCCATGCTAGATCACACAAAAATAATGATGGGGGTGAAAATGTGGGGATTATTATAAATTGGGGATATTTCTTAGGTATATAACAAATGGAATAACATATAGGTTCAAAATTTAGAAATTTAAAAAAATTATTCATATACATGAATATTCAATTTTTGGGAATATGTAATTGAGAAAGAATACTACCATTTTTATGCTTATTTTGATGTCTTTATTTTATATCACATTTCATAATAAACTAAAAACACATATATTCAATCCAAAGATTCTACATCTACATTTTCAAATTATAAAAATAAATAAGTTAATCTAAAAGATGAAAATGAAAGGCAATGAAATTTTTATGACTCTAATAACATCATTGGGGACCAGATTAAAGGAGTTCAGATATGGTGGAATATAATATCACAGATTCATCATGACCATTTATAAAAGGTTTCACCTTAGACTGGTGGGGAATATTTGGAACATAAGTTTTAATTCTATTAAAGGAATTGATAATTGGTCATTATTAAAAACAATTATTCTTGAGACAATTTTCCTATACTCAGTCAAATTTATTTTATTAGATACAAGTGAGTTTTTTTAAAAGAATCTCTATGATAAATGAAATGTGTTTAAAAATAATTCCATTTAATTTATATAAGGGATAAATATTAATTTATTAGTTTTAATTTGATGAAACCATTAATCCTGTGGCCACACACAATTATTTTTGAATATTATTTTTAATCATAAAATATTAATTCTTAAAATATTTTAGATGGATTTAAAATCATCATTTTTATATGTTGATCATGGATAAAAATTAAAATGGAGAAACCTGACGGTTTTTCTCTTAATTCATACGGTAGAAATATTTGTAATGTAAATAAATCGATTTATATTTTAATTTAGGAACCATGAGTGTGATATTATAATCATTATGAATATTGAAAATGATAAAATATATTAACAAAGGTTACTTGGATATAAATCAATATGTGTAAATGATGAAATCACATAATTCAACATTAATTTTTAAATTGATGATATAATAATAAATAGTAATGAAAAAATTATTTCTTAGGAGTTATCATGGAACATTATAGAAACATTTAACATTTCAATGATGATAGAAATGATATTCTTCTTGGCGATACAAATTTTTCAACCATTGGGTAGTATTTTTACATCACCATAATAATTTATAAAGGAATGATTGTAGAATATTGACATAAAAGAATCTAGTGGATTGTAAAAAAAATATCTAGGGAAATAAATAATTGTATGGATTATGAATGAAAGAAAAATGATGAAAATATTTGAATACAATTAATTGTATATGTTATGTACTTCATATCAAAAATATTAAACATTATATATATTTTCACTCTTTGGGATTAGTAACAATCATAAAGAAAGGAAAAATATATTATTTAAACCATGATGATCTTGATATAAATTTCAAACACTCTCTATAATGGGAGGATATATAAGAAGTCTGGTGTGATAAAACTAAAGTTATTTACTGATGACTACTTGGATGGGGTTGATGTTTATTGAAAATTAATATATGGTGTTTTATTATTCATCAGAAGAAACAATGATTCTTGACAATCATAATTTATAACAAAAGTTAACACTAATAACTATAGAGAATAAGTATGTGTATTCATCATATGTAGCTGTATATATGATTTGGATTTAGAAATAGAAAAATGAATTTCGTGTAAAGGAGACATATCTACTAATTAGGGGTTATAATAGTCAATGTACGATAACAATATCAAAAAATGTGGTACATCACTCCATATAAAATGATTCCATTTCTTAATAACATTTTAATAATGATAATGTTAAATAATTTTTTTAGGTTAGTAATTTGTTCCTTATAATAAATAATTTTTTATTACCAAACATATCATAACTGAATAGTTCAAGAAGCAAAGTCTATAAATGGTTGTACAGTCCACACCCTCACATTGAGGAATATATCAATTGAGTTTCCTCCTCAAATCATTGTTATTAAATTAACCGAGGAGATTCATTTTTCGGTGGAGATTGTTTATTCCCCAAATGCGAGTTATTCTAATGTGAGTGTTGAGTAATACATAAATGAATCTGAAAAATTATTCATTGAGTATTTTTTTAATAAATGCATGGTGTTTTTTAGGGTTACACAGAGTCATTTTATGACCATCATAGATCATTGAGTAAACTGAACTTATTTTCTATAATTTCCTACCTCACTTACTATTACATTTGATTTACTAATTATTACTTTTCATTTAAAATTTTTGTTGATCTTAAATAGTTAAAATATTTCATTTAATATTATGTAAGGGGAAGAAAATTTTTCAAGAAAGGGCCAACTGTAATTGGATAAAGTTGATGGTTACATTATTTCAATGGTACTAGATTAAACGGATCACATGGGAAAGGACTGAATATTTTAGTAGTCTTGGAAATCTATATAAACAAATAATTCCCATGTTGCATTGGAAATATAACTACATAGTATCAAAAAAATTCATCAATTATTGACATATGTCAAAATATCCTTCCCAATATCATGGGGATGGGATAAATACATAATGAGGATAGATTATTAGTAAGATTGATGTAAAAAACAATCATGATTTATTATATAAGTTATAATCAATATGTAATGTTAAATAACAAGACAAATTTCCTTTAATTGAGTATCCTGAGAAGAATAAATAAATTGGAAGGAAAAAATAATGTTCAAAATAATTACATTTAAATAAATACCAGAGATTAAGACATTCCATTGGATGTATTAGCTATTAACATTAAAATTTTGAAATAAAAAATTTATTTCATAATGAAGGAAGACATAATACAGTAAATCTTAATGATATCTTCAATGATCTATTCCATGAAATCGTTAGCATGAACACAATTAAACCTGACTAGACATAATATATAAATGGTAATTGACTTGAAATAATACCAAAAACAAATTTTTTTACAAGAACTATCATGTAATTGAGGGTAAATTTTTTTCCAGGTCCACCGACCTCAAACTATGTCAATTTCATTCATGTTATGATTAAACAGTATAACTTGATCAATGTTCCCTAAAATAAAAAACGTTCAATATTGGACAAACTAGCACACAGAATTTCAATACATTACCCAATTGAATTGATCATAAAAAATAAATAGTGATAACGATGATGATATAATCCCAACATGTCTATAGTTTATTATAATAAAAATATATGATTATTGTTGGTGCAATTTTAGATACACAAATATAATTATTAAAAAACATATAAAGAAAATATGATTTCTAGTTAAAATGCACAATAAAAAAATAAACACATCTTAAATAGTAGGAGAAAATTAATTATAAAATTATTATGGAAATATGTAAAGCAAAGTTCAATGAATTGGGTAGTTATTATTTAATTAAATTCTATTCATTTTTCATAAGATAAAAATGCATTTCCATTAATATATTTTTTATAAATTTTCAAATACATCAACCAGAAAATGGTTAGAATATTCCTTCTAAAATACATTTTATACAATAAATCAATGACAAAATTTACATTAAAAAACAATAATGGAATATTAAATAAGTTTTACAATCCATTTTCAATGATGAAAAATATTTATTCCTAGTGTGGAAATAAGGTATATTTTTCAAGAAATTTCAAAATTTTTATCCATTTGAATACCGATGAGTGGAAAATGTAACTATTACATGTAAATTTCATTAATAAAAAATTTAATATAAAATGAATGGTGAATATGAATAATGTATAATATAAATTTATTGAATGGAAATTCTTTCTAAATTGATCACGATTAAAATGTGATTGAGTCATAAATCTGTTTTAGCTGTGATATCTATTCAATCATAACCCCTATTAAAGAAATAATTTAAAATGAAAATTTAAATACCATTAATATAACTAGATTCATGATATAACATATCATTGGGATTGTATATATACATCATCAATGAAATAATTTGTGACGATGAAATGTTTCTCACAAAAACAAAAGTGATATGAGGAAACCCTCACCTAATTTCTGGCATCCATTATATGTGTCTAAACCTCCTCTATAAAATATATATAATTATTATAAATATATTCTAGAACAATATTCATATAAATAATATCATATTTTATTTACATAAATATTTTTTTATTTCTCATTTATTAATAATTAATTATTAAAGTCTCTATTATGTGTTATAATTATGTCATTTTTCATGTATGTTTTGGTTCGATAGTTTTGGTCCTTATCATCTGATCATTGTTCCCCCATTTATAAAATGTTAATAATGATATAAAAATAATATATATTTAGTTTATTCATAGTTATATTTATCCACTAGATTTATTTTTAAAATATTGAATTACCTTATTCATGGAGAATATTGGTCATTTGTACGTATGAAGATTGCATTAATTTTTTGAAAAATTCTAAGAATGAAATTTACATAATAATTCCCATTTAAAGAATTTTTATTATATAATATATATAATATCTAGTCATTATATATTCCTATAATTAAATCCATGAAAATAACAAATAAAAAAATAGATCACATTGCTTCATAGAGGAAGAAATTCACAAGTACACATGCGTAAAATTATTGTTTTCCAACTATTTTGAAAGAAAGAATGCAGATATGATATTATAATTATATAATAATTATTATATAATAAATTCCATATAAATTAATTTTACCATATTTACGAAAATATTTGTAATGTGGTGATGAATAATGAATTCCACTTCTACATGGATTCTGTAAGAAGAACGTATGCACGACTGATGTTTCGCTTTTCATAGAAAGGAAAAGAGAAAAACATGGTGTTTTATAATAAAAAATAACACCCTTGTGTATTTATGATATTTTATTTCCTATTTTTTATTTATAAACAAAAGTATGTGTAATTAGAAGAAGAAATAAATTTGAAAGAGATAGTAATGATGATTTCCATCCTTTGATTGAAATCATTTTGATTCCATCTTGAAGACCCATTGAGTGGTCATTAAGGAATATAATTACCAATATACTGTCGATAAAAATGTTTATAAAAAAAATTTAACATGTTTTGTTAAGATACATGGCTCAGTGTTGTGTAATGAATTGATAGAAATTGGTGACCATTTATATGAATGAGGATAAACACACATGGATATTCTAAAGATATTAATATAAATCCAATACATTCCAAATTAAAATGCATCCAAGTGGAAGGGAACTAAAAAATAATAATTTAGGGTTGAAATATCCTAAAAATTTAAAAATTTGACTATTTTTTCATTTCAATCACAACATTTTTGATTAACTAATTCGTCAAGAAATTTTAATCTTCCTTTATGTAAAAAAATTTGGAACCTTAAAAGGTAATAATTTTACATATATAGTAATAATTGGAATGTAAATGACCATGTTATTGAATTTTTTAGCATTTATTATCATATATTAACTATTAAATCCTTCTATATTATTTATAACTTATTTACTAAAATATTTTTATCCTAAATTATAATTACCATACTTATAAGAAATAATCACATTATTTCAATTTAGAAACAAAAAGTTAAAAATGGAATTTGAATACAATAATTTGAAACATATCTAATATAATATTTTTATTAAATAAATTATTGTAACATAATAATTCAACTTCGTTTTATTGTTTTTTTAATATTTTTTAGTATCATTAATATTATATTTTCTATTAATTGAATATTTACTATATTGGAATTGTGTAAAAGTTTATAAAAATTAAATACCAACTAAAAATAGAAATAATTTATCTCAATAAAAAATTAAACATATCATTAACATTAATATTTGTATCCAATAATATCCACCTTTTGTCTTTCTGTATAAAATTTAGAGGGAATAAAATTTGGAGAGTGATTTTTTTTCTATTATATACCAAAATTAATAAATAGGTAACAATAACATAAATATAGCACCATGTGGCCACTTACTATATAGATGTATAGAAATGTAATAACTACACCCATCTTAATGTATAAAATGATTTGGTGGGATGATTTAGAGTCCTTTTCACATGGGTTTGACCAAATTTAATAAATTATACCCTTTGAAGGGTGAAAATATTTATCATTGTTACTCTCCCTAATGAAAAAGCGACCTATTTAATAAATTGGAATATAATTATTTAAAATATTTTATAAATTTACCTATATTAAATATTTATAATTTGAATAATTCAATTTTATTGCAAAGGCATAAAAAAATGATTGTATATTTATAGAGAAATATGTATTTAATGAAACAAATGATTTACATAAAAAGCATTAATATTGATAATTATTTTGAAATTATTTAAATTATATGATAAATTATTTATATTTATCTTATATATAAAATACAACATATTTTTTTAAAAATAATTGATGCAATTAAAATATTTGAGAAATCATTATTTTTCACTATTTTCTAAAAACACAGTCATTTCAGTTAATTCATGAAATTGAATTCTATTAAAATTATATAAAAATATTTTAAAAATTGAAATATTTTTCAAAATAATATATCTAAAGGTGGAAAAAATGTATAATATTAATATTCTAATAAAAATGGATATAATATATTTTTGAAGAAACCACATTTTTAATAAAAAATATCATTAATAAAACACTGAGTTCTTATTTCATTATAATTATTCATTAAATTTTTATTACATATTACACGTATTTAAATATATATATATATTAATGAGTATAAATGAAAAGAAACCATACAATTAAATGGATTAGTTGTAATTTACAAATTTAATAAATAAAATGTATTGGTTCTTTTATGCTCGGTGTTGGGTGTTATATATGCAATAAAACATATTATTATTTGAAAATCAGAAGGTGTAACATTCCTCCAATTTAATAAATTTTTCCATCAAAATTCTATATTTTAATCAATAATATAGGGTTTCTGATTTCAAAATTCCATGGTTTAAAATACAATCAATAATAAGGTTTTATAAAACTAATTCTTAAGAAATGTAATGGGGAATATAAAGAAAATATGGAATAAAACATAATAAGGTTTCAAAATATGACAACAATAGTTTTATGTGAATATAATAATGAATATTGAAAATTAATTATAATTATTAATATTGATAAAGAACATTGATCACAACAATCTTAATAGTCCTAAAACAGTTAAGGAATATACAACCTTTAATCAATAGGTTATGAAAAATACTATCAATTCATCAGAAATATATATAAAATTAAACATTATTATTAAAAAATAATTATCCAAATGTTGAAGAAATATTTTACCTATATACTAAAATAATTTTGATATATACATATACATGAAAATTATAATTTAATAGTATAATCATCTTCCCTCAAAATCTCATATTTCTCTAAAAATTATGAGTATTAAAGATGAATTTGTCATATTTGAAGCACTGAAATCAACATTTAACATGTCACATAATACAAAAAAGGATAACTAAATATTCCTCCAGTCATTAAATAGTATCAAAAATAATAATTTCTTAACATAAGAAAATATAATATCCAAAATTAATAAATCACTTTGTAATGAAATAATAAGTATTAATTTAAAATTTTTATTATGGCAACAATGGTTAAACATATATTTTAAAAAATTATATAATCCTTTATACCAAATAATCACAATATCCACAACATTAATTAATGATTTAACATCAATGTTTATCCAAAAACTTTTAACATAAATCATTAAATTTTTAACCTTGTTCTTCCCAACTATTATTCATAATAAACCATATGATAAAACTAAAGTTTACATATATATTAAACCAATGTACTATCATCAATAATACCATTAATCTATATGGGAAATCTCTATATATTCTTAAAATACACTTAGATACACTCCATTAAATAATAAATATTGTTTATATTCTTAACAGAATTTTAATCCTTAGTGTGACCATATATAAATTAAAAAATATCAAAATTCCAATAAATCACATTATAACATTGATGATTGACTATATCCCACAAATCAATAGATAATAATTAACTTATCATAAAATAACATACTAACCAAGATTGTTATTTAATATACAATAGATTATTCATCGAAACCCCCATTAAAATTTTCAAATCCCCTCAAAATCCAATCACATGAAACCTTATTTCATCTTATAAATGTTTGATTATCCCTAATATTATAAAACCATGATTGTATCCTCCACTCATAGGTTATCCTATCATGAAATAATATATTCATATCAATATTACCAAAATCATTATTCCTATATTAAAATCATAGACTATTTGGATTAATAGAGAATGCAACAAATATCATAAAAATTGACCAAAATTAATTCCTCATAACATCTATGAAAAATTTCAAGGTCACCAATAATATCCCATTAACACCATAAATTCCAATAATAACATTATAATATAAAAAATTATCACATTTCACTAAATCATATTTAATTTATATAAGTACCTTTCAAAATATGATTTCAAATCCTGTATGAAATTTTACTTGGACCAATAATTCGATTATTCATAATTATTATATCTTTAATATCATTGAAATAATACTTCTTCAACATATTTATGAACTATAAATACATAAATACTTCAATCCATATACTTTAAGGTTTGGCATAGTATACATCCTTACAAGGTCTAGGAGATAATGATTGGATTAGGGAGTTTGCCTAGATAATTCCCATATTTCCCATTGATAATAAATTTTAAATGGTTCCTTGGGATAAAATTCCTATTCGACAATTAAAATATTATTTTTCCTTTAAAATTATTTAATTTATTACCTTCCATTCTATACATAAAACATTTTAATATTCCTTTGAGGAATTATCTATTCCATTGACATTGAAATATCTAAAATGACTAAAATTGAGAATTATTTCCTCTCGGGTATCCACCACAAAATCTCTTAGATAAATCTATAAATATCATAATTAGTTAGTCTAAAAGGTTCTTCCATTTCTTAATGTATTTCATCTATTTAGATAACTGATTATGAATAATCAAATTATCTTTAAATACAATATTAAACCCATTTTGTTTCACATAATCACTACATTTTCAATCACATTCTTAGTTTACATGATTCCTATTTTTCCTAGAAATTTACAAAAATAGAAAATATTAGTATGATAAAAAATAATCCCAATGGTAACCATATAATAATGAAATTATATTATAGGATATTGAAATCATGATACCCTCTTTTCAATCTATGAAACCTTATGTCAAACATTGGTAATTAGTCATCATAATCTATTCGAATCCATATTAATGGTTTATAATGATAATGTTAATTAATCCATGCATATACATGGTAGTTACAAACAAGGTGTGTAGTAATTGAACACTCACAAAGAATCAGAGTAATGATTGATACATACATGACTAATCCATTGAGGCCTCATTCTAGGAAATCAAAAATATTACATAAAGGTATTGTTTATAGATGTTACAAAAATTTGAAATACATCATCCAAATACCCACACAATTTTTTTCTCATTGGAACTACCGATTCATCCTTGGGATATATAATTTTGGTCCTCACTATTATATAAGATCACAATTATTTATTGTGGTCTATATTACTTATATTCTATCTCTCTATAGATTAATTACTTAATAATGGTCCAATATTAATTAAATTTATGTTCATGGTTATATCGTGGGTGACTGAGGCTACTCAAGAGAATATAACACATGTTTTGGGAGAATAATAGAGGCCACATGGTAATTTAAGACATTGATGGGTTTCCAGCACGTCCATACGAACAAGTCTTTATTTTTTAGAGAACATAAAAATAGATATTTAAATGTTTTTAACATGGTTAGTAATCAATGTGGGTAAAATATAGGCTACTCCCCAATGTTATCAGAATCCATGCACAGTTGGGGAATATATTTCAAAACCATTCTGAAATATTATGTCACCCATTTTTTCTTGGAATTTTAATAATTAAGGTTCAATTTAAAATATATTAAAGCTTTAATTCACCAATTTCACATGTCTCATAGTAACACACCAACATGAAAATATTCTAACCATATATATTCTATTATTTGAGATAAATATTCCATCCAGACATTGATTTGAGTTTGGTTTGTATCCCTTGATCCATAAAATTATGGTATTAAACCCTTTTTAATCTAATGTTGTTCTTCTGACTATCGACTGCACTATTTTTTTTAGGATAAAAAACCCTAAATTTTAGTTTTTTCCATTATGAATATTTCCCCCATCAATGTTCAAATTAAGATTTGATACAAGATGATTTATCTAGAAAAGACCTAATGTAGGTTGTCTCATTGAATATTTCTAATGTTGGGAAATTTGTATATATCATTTTTCTGTACACCCAATTATTAGGTGGTTTATTAAATTGATATTGAACCCTCTAATTGTTAGATATGATTCAGTTAATTTAATAGAATTTCTATAATTTTTATAGGTTTATATCATTTATTAAACTACCCCTTTGGGTGTGTTAGGTTAAATGGACCTCATAATGGCTTATCCGTTAGACCCCATGATGTGTTCCTTTTACCCCATGTCATGGGATGTTAAACATATAATTGATTTTATTAATAAATTTTTAATTATATGGATATAAGGGGAGGGTATTAGTAAGAAATATCATTGGCCAATCCCTTTCTTATCATGTTAATTATTGAGTTTCATGTTATTCTTGAATATCATTTAATCTGAGTTACCCATGTGAGTAAAATAGATAAAATATTTTTTAATGTTTTAGTTAAACATTTAAATATTTTTTGAATGATTTTACCACATGAATTAATATATTTGGAATTATTTATAATGACTATTTTTATGTGATACTTGTTATATTGACAACAAACATTTGAGTAATTTAATTGCCAAGCCTTATGAGGATGTCCAATAAATGAATAATGGTGAGATGTATTTAGATGGAATTGGGTTTAAACATTTCAAGTCAATTGAAAATGATTAAATGATTATTGAAATTTATTAAGTTGTTGTGATAATTGGGTCATATGTGTATTCATCTTTGAATTCCAAGAACATAGTCAATTTCCACGAACCGTGCTTAACCCATGGGTGATACACATATCATATTGATGGATTCTATGGATAGAATATTCAAGGAAATGAATATATGTTGTTCGATACATTAATTGAAATGTGAACTATTGGGATATAATCAAAGGGTATTTTAATATTTATGAAATGGGTGATACTCAGGTTCCCTTAGTGGACCAAAGAGGTTGAACATGATTGTATGTGATGTTAGAACTCAACTAGAGGGATAACAGGTTCTTGACAGGTTCATATGTGAGGGGCATGTAGGGTATATGTTTATAATGCACCTAGAGATATAATGGAATTCCAATATTGCAATGCTATTGGCTATATCTGGTTATGAATTTTATTATAAATGAAATTAATCTTATTATGTGTCATCTAGGAAAAAGAGAAATCTTGGATTTGGACTTGATTTATATGAGTTTATGTGTCCAATTTTGGAATCTATTTTTTCCTATGACTATATGGGGGATTTCCGGCCTGTTTCAAATCAAGAGAGTTATAAAATTATATAAAATTTAATTTATAAATAATTTTGACTAAATGAAATTGATATTTTCTGAGTGCATACACATAATGTTTGCTTAATTTTTTGGCATTTCCTTACATACTAATTTACTTATTTCACACTTCCTGTCACATATACTGACTGATTGATTGACACAGATCACAACTAGTTACCATTTATGTTATATTTCACAACCTATTTAGCTAACCTTTTTCCCCTAATAGATTATATTATTATAGGTAATGATATGGGAAATAACCCTATTATTGGTAATTGACATGATGCTTCTGAGAAAGAGAGGAGGGAACAAAGATGAGGCATACGATGAAACCAAGTTACCTTTTAGACTTTTTTATTTTAGTTATATTGATTTTAAATATTTCTTGTATTCCTATTTTTTAGGATTAATTATAAATATATGAAATGTGACATCATTTTTATTTGAGAAATAATTACTTTTTTCCATTTATCAGCCTTTCACTGTTGCTTCAGATTGTATTCTTTATTGATTTCGTTACATGTATGATACTGTTTTTTTGTGTCACACTCTAGTTATAAGGGAATTGTCACACCATAGACTCTCCCGGACCCTAGAGTAATGTTAGCTACCTATGGAGTTTTGAGATATACTCTAGAGGCCATATGACCAACAGGGCAGAGAGAACTATTGCGTCAAATCAAGGTTAATGATGTAACAATGAGGTATTAGAAGAATCTATTCTGGGTTTATTTATTATGTGGGTATAATATAATTGGATAGGAATGAATATAAATTTGAAAATGAGTTTTTCCCAGGAGTAGCTAACCTAGTTAATGGAAAATCTAAATTTCCTGGAAATGAATTCATCTTTTTTGGATATTGACAATTACAGTTTCTTTGATTCCAACATTGGGTAACACCAATGATTTTTTTGTTTTAGTTTATATTATATGGTTTATATTTTTATTGTAACCCAATGAGATTATTTTATTCCATCCCATGAATCATATCAAACATTTGATAGAAATTACATTCCAAACATGTCTCAATTCCATTTAGGTAGAATGACTTATTACATGATGTTTGGAAAGATTTCATGATAGGTATGACTATGGTTGTGATTGGTATATTGGGATGTGTTTTCGTATGGAATCTATAGAGACCAATATTTGGTCCCTAGGTAGTATAGGACCATGTGGATTAGAATTTTGCAGATGATGGGGTAAGTTCAAACTGAGTTTGGATTTAAATGTGAAACGATCTTGAACTCATTTGATAAATGGAAATGAATTATACTAAACTATAAAATGAAAATGAATATGTAAATTCAGGTAAAATTAAATTGATAATGAGTTTATTAAAGAAGAAAATATTACCACACCCAACCTTAGTAGTGGGATTTTGATATTGTACCTTAGTTGAGCTTAATTTTGTTTGTCTCTCATTCCTAACTCAATGATCATGAATTGAGATGTGTTCATATTGATGAAATATTTTACGTTTTCTTCGTAAATAATCTAGATTTTGAGTTATTAACATAGATAATGATCATGAAATGTTTAAAGTTTTTGGAATACTAAATCCATTCCACCAAGAGATCCTACAATGGTGTGCCAAAAAGGGGGTGATTAACATACTCTAGAGGTGGTAGGACATGGGCCACCAGTGGATCCTTTATGTGTTCCTACTATTGCACTAGGTGTTTTACCAACAATAGGAATTGAGGAAAAGTTATATGATGTATTAATGTGTTTCATGCAGACTTTTCCCAAAGCACCATAACCATTCCAAACTATGTATGAGTTAAGGAATGATTTTTAGTTTCATCATCAACTCATGTTTTCATATGATGGTGGACCATAGTTTGTATATTAATGTATAGAGTCCATGATTTATATGTTTTATTACATAATGATGAATCTATTGAGGATGGTAGAGATATGGATGTATATATAATGAGATTATTCTAAGAGATGGTGGGATGTTATCACTCAGAAGGATCATCATTGGGAGATCACCAAGATGAATTATAATAGAAAATTATATGATTATTTATACCATGAGACATTATGGGTTGATAGATCACGAGAGTTAATAAATCTGGTGTATTAATTGTTATCAGTGATAGATTACACTATCCATTTTACTGAGCTCTAGCGCTTCACAACTATTCTGATGGGTGAAGAGCTATCAAAATCTAGGTGATTCAAGGATGGGTTCATGTATGACATCTGATCATAGATAAATTCCTTCTAGATAACTAATATATTTGGTATGGTGAATCTTTCACTGATCACATAGCGCATCCTGATGGACTATGGAGGTGAGATTTAGTGAGGATCAACATCTTGTTCTATAAATGCATCGATCAATAGCTAGAAGCATAATTTGGAGCTTCGATCAGTGATATTTTTAGTTATAACATAACTTCTGGTATCTAGGTGAGGAATTAAATGTGTGGTAGGATGGTACATATGAGGCCATAATGTATGAGGGTCCTAGCTGAGTTCTGATCAGTTTTCAGGATGTTCAATCTACAATTCTTCTTCAAAACATTTATTCTGGTTTCCTATGAGAGAGGGCCTAAAACGAATCCATGTTCAGGAGTTGGGTTAGGAGATTATCACTTGGTACAGAGATGGGGTATAGTTTTCTTTTCATGCTGATTTGGTGGTCATGGACATGGTTGTTATACTACATTTTTATAGGGATAGTAGGGTGGACCAGTTCTGGGTAACCATGTAGTGTAACAATATTGTGGTACATTCAAGGAATACATAGTGAAACACACCTTTGATGATAAGGACCCTATCCATTCTACATTCATAACTACTATTTTAGTACCATCCATTTTAGCCTTTTCTCTTTTGACACAGGATATTCAATTAATTTTATATCTAATCCAGTGGTGGAGAGCCTTAGTCCCAATGTTTACTCATCTAATAGAATTATGATTCTAGAAACTCTATTGGCGAACATAATGAATGGTGTGAAATAGTACATGGAGTTACCCATTCAGATTGGTTGGAGTCACTTTGTATGGGATCCCTACATCATTAGGATGAAAGGAATTGATATTATTCTTGGAATTGACAAGTTTATTTTTTGATCAGGATTTCATTGATTCCCATCAACTCAATGTGTGTTTCACATCAACAGAGGGAAAATATTACATTTAAAAATGAGAATGGGATGTTCAGACAAGATGAGATATAATCGAGAATAATGGTATGAGAGGAATGATAAATTAGATTTTGAGATTATATCATTATGATCATGGAACTCATCATATAGACTTCCCTCCAGTAGTTTACAACATCATAGATTTTTTCTGGGATGATTGTTCACGATTACCTCTCTAGAAATAGGTATAATTATATACCTAGCTAGTTCTAAGTGATTCCCTAGTATCCATTCCTCCTTATAGTATAGTTATGATGAAGTTAAAAGATCTCAATAGGGAACTATATTATTTAAAGTCAAATGATTTCATTTAACCCAATACATCTCCATTGGGATTGCCAGTCCCTTTTTCAAATGAAGACTAGTACCACCATCCTATATTTGGATTCTAAAAAATTGAACCAATTGATGGTTTTGAACCAGTATCCTCAAGTTTGGATAGATGATCTCTTATACCATATCAAAGGAGACTATGTCACCACAATTATTTTTTTGAGATCTGGCTATCATCATATATGTGTTAGACTATAAAACATTCCATGAATATCTTATCAAGGACGGTATTGTCAGTATGAGTATTTGTTTATTATTAATGGAATCCCAAATTCTCTAGAATTCATCATGGAACGAATGAACTAATTGTTACATCCATAGTTTTATTTTCTTGTGTTGGTTTTAATGGATAATATATTCATGTATTCTCATAATATACACAACCATGCCAAACATCATTTGACCATTTTGAAAAATGTGATCAAAAAATAGTTATATGGTAATATATCCAAGTGCCACATTGGTGTGGATCATATTAACTTCCTTAGAAAGATCTTCTCTATGATATGAGTATTAGTATACTCATAGAATGTGAGAGTTTCGGTTTCATAGGAGTAACCCAAGAACATATTTAAAGTATAGAATTTCTAATGGTTGTATAGTTACTACAGCTGTTTCATTCATGTTTTATAGCACTTATTTGTATTGATGAAAGGCCTTTCATTGAAGGGTGTTAAGTATATATAGAAATATTCCATCATTATTGACTTTTAGGAGTTGAAATGAAGATTTAATTTAGTTGTGATACTTATTTTTCCAGAGCACGATAGCATTTAAACTATGTACTATGATTCCATTGGTATCGAGAAAGGAGAAGCACTTATGATGGGTTATAGAGTCGTGGAGTATTGGAATTCTTAGTTGATGACACATGAGATGAATTACTTGAGTCACGATCCTGAATTATCTATAACAGTTCACAAATTATGTTGTAAGACACATTACATATTGGGAGATTATTCTGTGTTGTTCATGGGATATAAGTACTCATGTACATATTTACTCAGCATGATTTAAATCTAATTTTTTGAAGGTGGGTGGAGTAACATTAGTATTTTTATTTTGAGATTAACTGTATGCCTATTAAAGGAAATATTGTTGCTGATGCACTATGTATGATGACTTTGATATAGGAAGTGATGTTTGCCAATAGTGAGTCCATCATCCTATATTTGTTCTATGAGATGCACATGGAGGTGTATACGATCAGGGTCATCCTTTTCATTCATATGTTTTTGTCAACTCTACTAATATGGATCATGTTCATATTAGGTTGATATCAAACTCTAAAGGCCTAGTTCCATGGGATTTTTATAGAATGTGAGGACCCTCTTATTGGTTGGACCATATGTTAGGCTGAGATGTTGTGATTACATGTTCACGTATGGCCCTTTTTATGAGAATTAGATGATTTATGGAATCATTATCAAATTCCACTGACAGATATAATTTCTATGAACCTAGATTAACCAATGGGTGTTGCATGGGTCCAAATGAAGGATGAAATGGACAGAGTCATGGAGGCTATACATATATGATGAGTGATATATGGATTCATAATAGAAATATATGGATGAAATAAAATTGAATTTGAATATTTATTCCAAGGGTGATACTAGGGTTCCCTAAGAGGACCGTCGAGGATAGAAATGATTTGTCAGTGCCTGTATACATCACTTAGAGTGATATTGGATTCATATATGGTTCTCCTCAGATGTTATTGTAGGGTACATTTTTATAGTTATCCTATATTGATACATGAATTTAAATAGGAGAATTTCAAGGATGGGATTTGGTTATGAATTTAATTGTAAATGAAATGAATCTTATTATGAATCTTCAAGAAAAAAATAACAAACTTGGATTCATTCATGACTTATACAGGTTTTGATGGCCTGTTTAGGCATTTTTTGTTCTTATGAATATATACAGTTTTCCATGCCTACACCGGATCAATAGATATATAGAATTAAATGAAAATGAATTGTTAAATGTGGATGATTAAAAGAAACATATATTAATTGAGTACCTACACATGAATTATGTTTACTTTTGAATACTCCCATGCTTAATTATTATTTTTATTTCACACATTATGTCATATATACTCATTGAATGATTGGAATAAGCCTTAGGTGGTTTCCACTTAGGATTATATCTCACATCCTGTTTGGGACACATTTTCAAAACCTATAAAAAATATATGGTTGTAGGTAATGATGAGGTTATACACCCTACTCTAGGTAGATGACATGATACTTAGGAAAAAGTGATTATTGGGCTAAGATAAGGCTTGTGATTATACTGTTATACATTTTAGCCTTTTGTGCTTTTGTTATATGGATTGTACATCTACAATATTTTTCTATTTTTTATGCATTATTAGATATCTATGACATGTAACATTATTTTCAATATGAGACATATTATGATATTTTCATTTATCAGTCTTCTGTTTTTACGTATGATTATGTCGTTTATTTCTTCTACTAATTGTATTATATTTTTCCACTATGTTACACTATTGAATTGAGGGAATTGTCTCCCCATAGACTCACAGAAGCCCTCACAGGTAGTCAGCAGTCATTGACATTAGGGGAGATGCACTTGAGGCCATGTGGACAACAGTGCTTGGAGCACTATTGAGTGGAATCCATGTCCATAACATTACATAATTTCATAAAATGTCGAAAAATTTCTGTCTTATGAATATATATTACAACATAATCAAAATGGCTTTAAAATTATTGATATGACTATATTGTATGAAGTATCAAACAAAATGTCCATAATTTAATATTTCAAACTCATAATAAAACATTCATAAAAATATGAAGATTGTATCAATAAAAAATATCTACTGTGGTTGCTAAGTAAAATAAGGGGTTTATGTTTTTAAGAATAGAAAAAAAAATAAAAACCATAAAAAATAGTGTGGAAAATACATTTTCACATTGAAATTCAATGTAAAAAAATAGAAATATCATAATTTTTAGGAAATTAAAATTCACCGAAAATAATTATAGAATACATTAAGGGAATATTATATTAATTTGTTCCTCCTAACAATAGGAAATTAAATTCTGGAATATTGCGTTAAAATAATGATATTATTGACATTTTTAGTAAAAATTACAAAAGGGTCTCATTTGGAAAATGAAAATTAGTTTCATTTAAAAAACATCAATACATGCTAAATAATAATTCAAAAAATTATAGATACATAATAAAAAAATTAGGAATCCTTTTTTAGAAAACATTTTCATGGTTGAAAACAATTCCCAAAAATGAGTAAATATTGAATGTTATTTTCAAAAAAAATTAACAATCATTTCTATACCCAATATTACAAGTTGGTACTATACTTTATTAATATATTAAATAAAAATAGTAATATAAAAGGAAATGTATTAGTTATTAAGGGATCATATAATTTCAAATAATGTATATTCCAACATAAAAAATTCCAATTAAAATGAGATTGAATCACCAATTTCATGCCAGTTTTGTATCTTTTGAATCATTACTCACAAAAAGGAAGTAATTTCAAATTAAATTTTCCACAACATGAATATAAATGGATTTTTTTATTAAAAATAAAAATTATATTATATAAAAAACATGAAATAATAATATTGAGAGTATTTCATGCGTCTAACGAAAATAAAATTGTGATATTAAAACCCCTACATGGGTTTCAAAATCCTTCATTTGTGTTATAAAATCCTATATAATAAAAAAAATTATTATTAAAATATTACATAAATTTTCTCAATATATCATACAATATATTATTTACATATAAACTATTATCACATTCTTGAAAAAAATATTTAGTGAAATCACTATTCATGGTGATAACATCATCATTTTTCGTATATGTTTGGGTTTTGTAGTTTTGGTCCTTTTATAATTATCATGTTTCCCAAATCTCTAGATTTATTATCATGATATATATGTATCATATATGTTAATATTATAAATAGTTACAAATATCTGTAAATATTAGAGATATAAAAGTGAATTACAAAATTCAAGGAGACAGTAAGTAGAATACACGAATGAATCATGTTTTCTATTTTCTCCACATGGAAATAAGTAAAGTAAAATAACAATTCAATATTTTAGAAAAATTATTATAATTAATATGTTTCATATATATTTATTAAATATATCAATATTATCATCCATTGAAATAATGAATTAAAAAATAGAACACTGCACTTCGTGGATGTTTTAGTCCACATATATGCTCAAGTGATGTTATCGTTATCCGAAATATTTTAAGTAATAAAGAAGTTATAACATTATAAATATATAATAAAGGTTATTTATTAAATATCACATATTTTCATTATATTAATATTTTTAATTATCTATGTAAGGTTGTGATGAATGACGGATTATAATTCTATGTATAAATGATATGTCATGTGTATTTATGAGCAATGTTTTCAATTTTCATAGGAAGGATAAGCGATGGAAAATGGTTTCCCAATAATAATTAAAAAAAATTGAACATATTTATGATATGGTTTTTATTATTTCAAAATAGATAAAAAATATTTAGTGTTAGAATAAGAAGAATATAATTTTACAGACTTGATAAATATGAAAACATCAACTTTTGTAAAATCACAAAAGATTACAAAAAAAAGACTCGTAGAATTGACCTTTAGGAATACAAGAACATATAAACCTATTCTTGAGAATTTTAGAATATATATTTTTAGGGTTTTATAGATAAAATGGAAAAATATGCAGTGATAAACTGAAATAACGATGTGTCTTTTAATAATTAAGGTAACTAAAAAAGTCGAAATTCATGAAAAGATTACAATATAATCAAGTGATTATCAAACCAAATGATTAGAAATTAGAATATATTAAATGAAAAAGAATATATGAAAAAATGTTAATACATTTAAATGTAGAGACATTTTTTTTCAATTTAGACCGCATCTTTCGATTTAAGCCCATTGAAAACAATATATAATGATAACCTCTTTAACAAAATTTTCAATCTTATGCAGTTATAATTATAAATATAAGGTAAAAATTCACACTTAAATAAAAAAGGGAAAATTTTCAACCACATATCATGCTAGTTTCCAACTATAAATATTTTCAACATTTATAAATATTTTAATATATAATATTAATCATAAATTAATATTAATTTCATTTAGAGAAATATTAAAATAATATAATCTTAAAAACAAAATGAACGAAAATAAATTCAAATATATTATAATAAATCATTTATAATATCATTTTTCTTAACATCAAAATATTCCATAAAAATTATTCTTCCAAATTATACTAAATTTAATTTTTTTAAAGAAATTTCATTTATTTAATATTAATTGATGAAATTATATATTATTGATGAATACAAATTTATTTTAATTATTTAATCAATAAAAAGTAGAGATTAATTACCATGACAGAAAAAATTTATTTTAACAAAATTAGAACTAAACTTATCCTTTTTGTGACCTTATTAAAAATATTATTGATATTAAATTTTAGGGACTGTAAATTTGTATATTTTCTTTATTTATGTTAATATATAGATCATAATCGAAAATAAGTTGTATCATGTGGTAAAATATATGATCCATCGATGGATCAGGCTCAAATACACAAATCTATCTAGATAAAGGCAAGTGGTTGTTCGATTTTGAGACCATATATCTATGTTTTATCCCTATATTATCCATTTAAACCTTACCAAGATATGAAATTTGAGTCATGATTACAATTTATATTTAAAAAAAATAAAATGGAACAATTTACCAAATTAAATCCACATAATTCACAATATGGTGTCCATTTATTTCTATTCAATAACTATTTGTGTAAAAATCATCAGAAATAAAATTCATTAAAATGAAACGGTATCCCATTTTTAAAAAAATATGATATTAAGAATAAAACATTTCTAATATAAAAATCATTAGTATAACTAATTCAATTAGGATTAATTATGTTATTATTTTTTAAAATGAAAATATTTCACATCAATACGAAAAAAAAGTTATAATGTAACCTTTAAATAACATGAACTATTGTCACTATTTGAAAACACATCATTTTTATATATTCACTAAATAATAATATAATTTCAAAAAAATATAAAAATAAATTCCTATTTTAATGTTCATATACTAATTTCCAAAATTAATTTTTTTCCCAAAAAAATATTTTAAAAGTTGAAAAAAATAATTGTATTATTTTCTCAAAAAATCAATCCAATTACTTTTGAGGAAAACAAATATTGAATAATACAATGAATTTTCTAAGAATTTATTTTCTTTATTTTCTAATCTATAATAAAATATTTTTTATTGAGTTTAACTATCTATATATTATAATGTTTCAAATATTATTCATACCAATTAGTTCAACGGTTAGGTCATAATTGTCATATTTAAATATTTTTTTTTGTTTTTTTATAATTATGTGTGTTGAATAGGTTATAAAAATTGTGTTCCTTTAAAGTATCAGGGTAACACATTATTAGTATTTAAATAATTAGTAAATTATGAAATTTGGGATCCCTATTGAGAGTGTTTATTTATATCTTGTTTAAAAATTCAACTGTGATGATTTATGAGTTGGTCTTCATAATGGAATTACATGTGTTAGTGGATTTGAGAGCACAATCAATTTTTTTTAGGAATAGATGAATAACATTTTGATAAGTTATTTAAATGGTGTGTCCATATAGAATGTAGTGATTAGGAAATAATTATTAGAGTGTCCTTTTATGTTGTTTTTATGTAATTTAGTTGGGATAGAGTCACATTGAAGAATCTGAATAGTCATTTGAAAAAACAAATATAATATGGAGTGGAAATAGAATTGAATGAAATAATCTATTGTATAAATATGTTTCATAAAAACTGAAAAATGGTTGTACCTAAGTGTATGTATTATATAATTGTTATAGGTATTATTCCAGATCAATATTCATATTAATTTTAAAATAAAGACATTAATATTATCTTAAGTCATTTAGTTAATGTAGGAAAAATAAAAAATCATGTATGTGTGTCTTTGATGGTTATCATTAAGCTTCATATTACGGCTTAATGGAACATAATAAATAATCATAATTATTTAGGTTTATCATATGAAATTTATGTTGAATATAAATCTTCACCAGTTAGAGACACATTGATGTTATTTTTGAATGAAAAATTAAATTTCTATATCTAATTATGTAACTTAGTATATAAAATAAAATGAAAACAATAATTTCTGAATAATGAAGTAAAAATCATGATAAAAAATATATAATTATTCATGTTATGATAATATATGTGAAACTAGATGTGGATAAATAAGAACATAATATCCATGCTTCAATTAGTATATTCCAATCGACATTCACCGGGACAACATGTAAATATCCAGTGAAATGAATTAAAAATATATTTTGGAACTTCTAAATTAAGTTGAAGACCATTATAATTCAAATATGTTAATGTTAATATGTGATAAAATACACCCAAATTATAACATTCCAATTTTTTTAAAAGGAAACACCATGATTGATAGCAATCATAATATTCCACATTTATCTTAAATTAAATAGTTAAAATTATTATTTAATATTATAGTAATCACATTTCCAATAGAATTGTTGGAATTAAATTTATTAACTAAATTATGATAACATAGTTTAAACGTGTTTATCAAATAATTCATTTTTATACCAAATTATATAAGAAACTAAATGAAAATCAATGGTAATAAAGGATTCCTTTTTCTAAAAAATTATTTAAATGAAAAATATGTGAGTATATAACATAATAAAATCACTATTTTTTGGATTTTATTAATGAAATAAATATATAATATATTATATTTATTGTTAAAAATTCATCTTATATGTTTTTTAAGAAATATATATGAAAACATTAAATTTTACGAATTAAAGGATTATTTATATAAAATTATTGTATGTCCCTTTTGGTGGAGAACACAATTGAAATATAGTTTTCTCACTTTTATATTTTATATTTTAAAAAATAAACTAATTATTTGGATGAAATATATAAAAATTTAATTACGATGAAAATTTGGTATTTTTTAGGTAAAACTAATATTTTAATGAATATTGAAAAATACTGCATTTTAATTCCAAACCGTCTTTTCATCTAATTTATTTTTCTATTAGATTATTATTTTAATTTGTTTTAAAGTATATTTGGATTATGTTTTTATAATTTAATCAAACATTAGAAATATTATGTAATTTCACCTTGAAATTTGATATAGATATGTGTCAATAATTTGATGGTTTTTACTTTTAAATAAATAATTTTTTATTTTCACAATTGTATAAGTTTTAAAATTTAATTTTTCCATATCGGTGAATTTAATTCTCATAAAATTATTTAAATGTTTTTAATTACTATGAATACTTTTGTTTAATATTGTAATAACCCGGAAATTTCAAGGAAAAGTTTTTTCTTAATTTCATTGGAATTTTATGAGTCTGTAGCTTTTGACGACACTTGATTTCGAGGCCCGGTGTGCACGTAATCAATTTTCAAAGTTTAACTCAGGTACAGTCAGCGAACGAACGAGCGGGTTTTTCTATCATTTGAACTGGTGCATGGAATGGAAATTTGAGGTCAACGATGAACTCGTAGCGACAGTAATTGCTTAACGGGACCTTTACCGCAGTTGAATTTTAAGCAGGTTGATAATTATTATTTGGGGAATTAGTTTAAAATAAATAAAATTGTTAGAAAAATTTTATTTTAAAACGTTGGAAGTTAAAACCTCCCATGGGAAGTTGTTGGTGGGGCCCACAACCACCCAACTTCCCATGTGTGGATATATGAGAGGTGGGTCCCACACAATCCCCAACCTTTCTTCTCCCATAACTCTCTTTATACTCCACAAATAAATCCCATAAACCCCCCTACATTAATTTGTAAACTCCTCTTAAATTGTGTAAAGTCTTCATCCCACTCTCTCCCTCTTTATTATTTTCCAACACATGATAATCAATGCAATAAAACTCTTAAAATATTTAATTAAGGGTTTTGAATTTTGAATGCTTGGAAAGTTTAATTAAAATAAGGGGTTGACTTATTTTAATTAGGTTGGAACATGTGTTGTTGGGGAAAATAATTTGAGAGAGAGATCTTGTGAAATAAGAAGAGAGTTTCTCCATTGTTGAATTACATAGACCCTCCGACGAAGACAAACATCTTCTTCGATGAAGAACGACAGTTCCACGCAGAATGATGGATGTTCCATTCTTTATTTTCTCCGCGAAAAGTGAGGAGACGCTGCTTCCTTCTCGGATGCACTCTGATGTCACCTACGAATCCTTTCCCTATGACGTCATCTTCCGCGACGCCCGACGTGGGACGTCAATTATCGAGTTAGGGGTTATGTTAAATTTTAATGGATTAAAATTGTTGCTTGACTCATCGTTGTTTAACTTCGAATGTCTCGGCCTATTGCTATCTCTTAACATGGAGGGTGTGGGCCGAACAAACACAGCCTGACGACCCTCAGTTTTATCTTGTTTAATTATATGGAATCGGCGATCTAAGATGGAACATGGAAGAGACCGGTGACGCAAGGCTCGCCGTCACACAGGCAATGAAAAGACGTGGCAAAGCGGGCCATGATAGGGGAGGCATTGTGCCGTCACGCCGTGCTTGGGACACAGAGTTGCGGCCATTGTAGGCCATAGTGGAAGAATCATGGCGCCATCGCGTCGTGCCAGGGACACAGATCCGCATCGAGTACAGGCTGCGGCGGAGGAAGCTCGCGCCATCGCGCCGGCTGTGCAGCAGGAACCGCGGCCCGCATTGCGGGCCACTTCGGCAGCAGGACCGGCCGGCCCGTCGGCGGGCCTGGCAGAGCAAAGCCAAGGCGCCCTGAGGGCGCCGCACTGGAGAACCCGTGGCACGCTCGTATGGGCCACTTGCGCCAGAAGGCCGGTAGGCTCCAGCCTGCCAGTTTGGGAGGGGGCACCGCTGGTTCGGGAAGCTGGGGGGCTGCCCCCCCCCCCCCTCGGACCGCTCTGCCTTCGGGCCGATCCAATCGCCCAGCCGGCCGAGCTGTGGCCATCCGGGCTGCGCAGGGCTAGGCCGCGCCGGGCCGCGTCGCGCCTCATCGAGCAACGTTGCGCCGCGCCCATTCAGGCAGGGCCGTTCCACTTTGTCCTAGGCCATGCCCCACGGGCCTAGCCGCACGACTCACCAGGCCAATCCAACCCCTTGTCCGGGTCGGACCCACCAAAACCAAGTCGACCCGACTCATCAACCCATCGGGCCTAACAGACCAGGCCCTTTTTCACTTAAACATGAATTATGTGAAGACCGCGTGTCCGATCAATACACTGTCTGCAGCACTGGGACCCTCGCGACGAGGCGATAATTTTGCGACACTCTATGTGAGTTTTGGACGACTTTGGAAAATGGCCGGGATGGAACGAACGTAATTCCAACCAGTCCCTCGGAGGGTAAACACTTATAACTTAAGGACTAGATGTACGATTGATGTTCCATAGACTATGTTGGATTCCTCTTAATGAGAAGGAGATTTTGGTAAACTCTACATAAGATTCACTGGTGGTTTGACATGGTTGAGTTGAATTGTACCTGAAATCCAACCGGTCCCCTGGAACACAAATGTTAATAAATCACTAACCGGGCGTCCGATTGACACGCCATCTATTGCATTGAGACCCTTACGACGAGGCGGTCCTTTGAGATACTTCCACGTGAGATTACATGACACTTTTAAGCATCGTCCAATAGATCTTGGAGAGGACTCTCCTAGAGACGAGCTTACAGAGTACGAAGACCTTGTAGCTGGCTGAGACCTGATGACTACTTGTCCGGTTCTATTTAGAGTGACTTGACTAGACCAGTGGGGAGCACTACTCTGTTGGGGTCGCAGACCCATGGCAGAGGAGCGCTACTGTGTTTTGGCGGCAGACCCGCGATACTCGACAGAAGGAGTACCTCTGTTGGCTTTGAGGGGGTGTGTTTTGTTGTAGCTGCAGACCCATGGTGGGGAATTGCTGTTGTGTTAGGGTGAAAAACCCGCGGTACTAGACATGGGAGGAGTACCTCAACAGTCTAATGTTAGTGAGTAGCACCTTGGAGTCGTGACAGGACTACTATGTTTGACAGAGGAGGAGTTCTCCACTAGCCATTGTTAAGACATCATGAATAAAATACTGGTTTGAGCTGATTCAATGACTTTTGTGTTTTCCTCATGATTGATATGGGTTACATGATAACTTAGGTATATGTATGGGCATATACCTATGTAAGGGTTATCTGTTGAGGTCTTTTTTTGTGGTTTATCCTTGTTCGATTAAGTGATACCTTGAAGGTCTCGGTGTCCCAACTGAGTATCATTATAATCACCCCTCTATGGGAAATTCCCACACCTCATTGTGATGGATGCAGACGACAGACAGCGCTGACCGAGGTAGAGTGTACGAGGATTGGACGATACCTGGAGGTGGACACTCGACATGATGGCACACGGAGCAGACCGATAGACTCAGATTGCCGAGGAGGACATCTGTACCTACCCTTCAGGTAGGAACCTGGAGGACGGTCAAGAAGCTGCTTCACCATTCAGCTGTTATCTTTTCAATTTCACTTTGTTTAGTTGTAGTTTTACCTTTCTGTTGGGCTTGTATTTCTGGACACTTTATACTTCTAGCACTCTTGTTATACTGATTTACTTAGTGTTTTCTTCCGCTTTCACTCTATTTGTGTGTGTTTACGTTTCATAAAGGAAATGCCTTCCCTTTTTATAGGTATTTACGCCTTTGGTGCTAGTTTCCATCCCCTGGCCTATGGAAGGTGGGCTTGGGTAGTCACAACACGGGCCCCGAGGACAAGTCGTGATAAATTTGTATTAGAGGAGTCAGTTCTACCGCAGAACATAGAACTCTGATATTTTATTTCTGTGAAGCAATAGTGTTAAGGGTACTAAGTGTGGTTTTCAGTTCAGGGAGTCTAGTGTTGGTGTGGGCGGCCGATGTATCCATACACCAAGACCTTGACTTCAGATTTCCAACTTAGTGCACGAAAACACTGATTGCATGTTTGTTTTGAAAAGATTCTTTTAAATCAGCTCAAACTAGGTCATCTCACCTGATATAGTCTTGTGACCATGTCACATCTATTTCTTTTAGGATTTCTTCACCCAGTCAGTCAGCGTGGGTACAGAGTGGAGAGAATAAAGATAGCCCACCGAGTAGCGAGGCCTCAGTAAAAGGCCCTATCTCAGTTGACACACCAACAGAGAGTGCACCCCACTTGAGCACTTTGCATGAGTTTCAGTGACAGAGGCCTCTGAGGTTTCGAGGCGAGTAATATTTTCAGACGGTTGGGTAATGGGTGGAGTTTGTAGCACGCACTTTCTACACAGCTGGGACACCTGCTTACTTGATGGTGTACCTAGCAGTTAGTCACTTCTAGGGAGCAAATGAGAGGTGGTAGAGCTAGATGCTCCAGTTTTTCAATGAGAAGACCTTCACCTGGGGAGACTTCAAGAGTTTTTTTAGGGTGTAGTTTATACCAGTGACTCTACACTCTGAGCATGCTCATGAGATTCTACCCTTGCCGTACAGTTTTCCGATCGTTGTGGAGTCTTATGCAAACGACATTAGACACATGACACTGAATTCCATGCAGAATAGACCAACAGGTGGGTGACCTAGGGATACCGATTCGGTTGTGCGAGGAACATTAAATAGAGCTAGCCATACGAGGAGCAAGAAGTGCTATGAATATGGCATGCAGGGTCACTTGGCTCGAGACTGCCCGACCTGTCCAGCAGATGAGAAGCAGGCAATAGAGGAACTTACCAGACCGAGGTAGAGGAGCTGGCCATACAACCAGTAGTGTACGACGCTTCGAGGCATTTCCACCACCACCACTAGGAGGTCCACCCCGAACGCAGGGAACATGTGGATATGGGAGAGCACAACTTCAGGTAGCTGAAGCATACGACTATGGAGCTCCGGAAGCAGGTGGACAGGAGTGAGACTAGTTCCAAGAATGGAGGCCTTTGTTCTTGGGGCTTCTAGTTTTCATGTTGCTGTTCAGTGTAATTGTTATGTGTATTTGTACTTTGAGCTGCAGTAATAAAATACACATATCTTTTTTAAGTTTACTTTCTTGTCCTTTTTGTATGGTTGATATTATGAGGTTCCTGTTAAAACTATTGAAATGACCCACATTTTCATGATTTCTACTGGAGGAGACCCAGTGACCATACACTGATGCCGACAGTGTGACTCAACCCTTGGAGGTGAGAGTAACAGTTGAATCTCTTAGTAGTAGAATGGATGTCTTATGACGTCTTCCATGTCATGAATTAGTACCGTTCATGTTAGGATTGACTGTATTAGGCGAAGAATGTGGTTCATCCAGAGGGTGAGACCAGATTTCTCTTTTTGACAGAGAAGAAATCTCAACAGATCTAGTAGAAAGTAGATGAAGAAGGGTGGATATGAGTTCTTGCAATTGGCTAGTCTCACCCATTGTTCGTGGAGAGAATGATTTACAGTTCTCTCTAACTCAATAGTCTCAGGTGTATCTTCTCTCAGAAGGACATGAACCTGAGACAACTGTGATGGCTTGAATTCCTCCAGGACAATGACTTCGTGATATTTTATACTCTTGGGGAGGGGAACATCGTAGAAGATGCTCATAGTAGGAGATTGGGTATTCAGCTGTTAGGCATGGCGAGACAGCAGTTGGCCGCGGTTTCAGATATCCTATGTGGATAGTGATGGATTCAGAACATGTAGAACTAGAGATAGTTTAGGCTATGAGGTAGAATATGTAGATCATCCAGGAGCGGATGAAGACTGCACAGATCAGACAGAAGTCCTGTGCTGATAGGAGATGAGACCACTGGAGTTTGAGTATGGTGACCACGTCTTCTTACGGGTCTCACCATGACGAGGTCAACAGAGATTTGGCAAGGGTGGAAAGTTATCTCTGTGACTCATCGGTCCTTTCCAGGTCCCCAGTAGAGTTGGCATGGTGGCTTACTGCCTGGCCTTTCCACCTCAGATGCATCGGGTGCATGATGTCATCCTTGTGTCTCAGCTGAGGAGATATGTGCCCGACCAATCCATCATCATCGACTATGGAGAGCAGGATATCTATGACAAGGAAGACTTTGACGGAGGTTCCAGTACAGATTGAGGATCGACATGAGCGGGTCCAACGAGGACGGTCGATTCCTCTGGTGCGCTTTCATTGGCAGCACGAGAATCTCCAGGAGGGCACTTGGGAGTGGAAGGCTCAGATGTGTGCTCGGTACCTCCTTTAGTTTCCCCAGATTGTGTTGTATATTTACAGGGATGTAAATCCCTGAGGTGAGAGTAATGTAAATACCCATAAATTTCAAGGAATTTTTTTTGTTAATTTCTTTGGAATTTTATGAATCTATTGCTTTTGACGACACTTGATTCCAAGGCCCGGTGTGCCCAGAATCAATTTCCGATGTTTAGCTCGGGTACATTTATTGAACGAATGAGCGAGTTTTTCTATCATCTGAATCGGTTCTTGGAATTGAAATCTGAGGGAACCGATGAACTCGCAGCACCGATAATTTCTTAAGGGGACCTATACCGCAGTTGAATTTTATGCGGGTTAAGAATTATTATTGGCAGAATTAGTTTAAAATAAATAAAATTGTTAGAACAATTTTATTTTAAAACATTGGAAGTTAAACCCTCCAATGGTATGTTTTTTGTGGGGCCCACAACCACCCAAATTCATATGTGTGGATATCTGAGAAGTGGGGCCCACATGAGCCCCAACCTTTCATCCCCCATAACCCTCTTTAAACTCCCCAAATAACACCCTTAAACCCACCTACATTAATTAGTAAACTCCTCTTAAATTGTGTAAACTCTTCCTCTCCCTCTCTCTCTCTTTATTATTTTCCAACACATGATAATAAATGCAATAAAACTCTTCAATTATTTAATTAAGGGTTTTAAAATTTGAATTATGGGAAAGTTTAATTAAAATAAGGGGTAGCCTTATTTTAATTTGGTTGGTACATGTGGTGTTGGGGGGAAATAATTTGAGAGAGAGCTCTTATGAAAGAAGAAGAGAGATTCTTCTTTGTTAAAGTACATCGACCCTCCGATGAAGAACGACGTCTTCTTAGATGAAGAACGCCAGTTCCACAAAGAATAATCGACATGCCATTCTTTCTTTTCTCCACGACAAGTGAGGTGATGATGCTTCCTACTCAGACACACTCCAACGTCGCCTAAGAATCCTTTCCCCGCGACGCAGTCTTCCGCAACGCCCGATGTGCGACGTCAATTATCGAGTTAGGGGTTATGTTAAATTTTAATGGATTAAAATTGGGCCATGATTCGTCATTGTTTAACTTCTAATGTCTCAGAATATTACTATTTCTTAACATGGAGGGCGCGGGCCGAACGAACACGGCCTGACGACCCTCTGTTTGATCTTGTTTAATTATATGGAATCGACGATCGGATCTAGAACGCGAAAGAGACCGGCAACGCAAGGCTCGCCATCGCACATGCAATGAAAAGCCGCTGCCAAGCAGGCCGCGACAGAGGAAGCACGGTGCCTTTGTGCCATGTCGTGGACGCGGAGCCGTGACCAGCGCAGGCCACAGAGGAAGAAGCACGGCGCTGTCGCGTCGTGCCGGGGACATGGAGCCGCAACCAGTGCAGGCCGTGGTTGTGGAAGCCAGTGCCATCACGCCGACTGTGCAGCAAGAACCACGTCCCGCATTGTGGGCCGCTTCGGTGGTAGGACGGACTGGCCCGTCAGCCGGCCTTGTGGAGCAAAGCCACGACGCCATGAGGGCGCCACACTGGAGAACCTGCGGCCCGCCCGTGAGGGCTGCTTGCGCCAAAAGGTTGGCCGACTCTAGCCTGCCAGTTTGGGAGGGGGCGCTACTTGGTGCTACCGGTTTGGGAATCCGCCCCCCCCTCGGACCGCTCGACTTTCGGGCCGAGCCGCTCGCCCAGCCGGCCGAGCTGTGGCCATCCGGGCTGTGCCGTGCCCCTTCGGGCTGGGTTGCGCCACTTTCGGCCGGACCTCACCCCTCGGGCTAGACCGCGCATCTCACCGGGCTGGTCCGACCCCTTTGCCGGGTCAAACCCGCCAAAACCGAGTCGATCCAACCCGTCAGCCCATCGGGCGTAATAGACGAGGCCCTTTTTCACTTAAAAGTAAATTATGTGAAGACCACGTGTCTGATCAACGTACCTTCTGTAGTACTGGGACCCTCGCGATGAGCCGGTCTTTTTGCGATACTCTATTTGAGTTTTGGATGAATTTGGAAAACGTACGGGTTGGAACGAATGTAATTCCAACCAGGCCCTCAGAGTGTAAATGCCAATAACTTAAGGACCGGACTTACGATTGACGTTCCATTGACTATGTTGGATTCCAAATGATGAGAAGGAGATTTTGGTAAACTCTACACTGGATTCGGTTGTGGTTTGACATGGCTGGGTTGGATTGTACGTGAAATCCAAATGGGACCCTAGAACAGAAATGCCAATAACTCACTGACTGGGCATCCGATTGACGCCCCGTCTATTGCATTGAGAACCCTATGATGAGGCGGTCCTTTGAGATACTTCCACATGAGATTACGTGACAGTTTTCAGTATCTTCCAGTAGCTCATCGAGCGGACCCTCTCGGAGATGATCTTACAGAGTACGAAGACCTTGTAGCTGGATGAGACCTAACGACTACTTATACGATTCGATTCAGAGTAACTTGACTAGCCTAGTGGGGAGCACTACTGTTTTGGGGTGGAAGACCCATGGAGGAGGAGTGCTACTGTGTTGTGGTAGAAGACCCGTGATACTTGACAGAACGAGTACCTCTTTAGGCTTTGAGGGGCTGCGCTTGGTTGTAGCGGCAAACCCATGGCGGAGAATCACTACTGTGTTGGGGTGACACACCCGCGGTACTCGACAGAGGGGGAGTACCTCAGCAGTCAAAGGTTATTGAGTACCACCTTAGAGTCATGACATGACTACTGTGTTCGATAGAGGAGGAGTTCTCCAGCAGCCGTTGTTACGACATCATGACTAAAATCCTGGTTTGAGCTGAGTCAATGACCTTTGTGTTTTCCTCATGATTGAGATGTGTTACTTGATAACATAGGTATATGTATGGGTATATACCTAAGTAAGGGTAATCTGTTGAGGTCTTTCTTTTTGGTTTATCCTTGTTGGATTAAGTGATACCTTGAGGGTCTCAACATCCCTACTGAGTATCGTTATACTCACCCCTCTACGGGCTATGCCCGCACCTCGTTGTGTTGGATGAAGATGAAAAACAACACTATCAGAGGTAGAGTGTACGAGGAATAGACGGTACCCAGAGGTGGACACTCGGCGTGACGGCACACGAAGCGGACCGATAGGCACGGAGTGCTAAGGAGGACATATGTACCAACCCTTCAGGTAGGAACCCGGAGGATGGTCCAGGAGCTGCTTTACCATTCAGCTGTTGTCTTTTTAGTTGCACTTTTTGTTCAGTTGTATCCATACCTTTCTGTTGGGCATGTATTTCTGGCCCCTTTGTACTTTCAGCACTCTTGTTATACTGCTATACTTAGTTCTTGCTTCCACTTGTACTCCAGTTTTGTGTTCTTATGTTTCATAAAAGAAATGCCTTCCCTTTTTGTAGGGATTTACGCCTTTGGTGCTAGTCACCAGCCCCTAGCCTATGTAAGGCAGGGTTGGGGTAGTCACGACATGGGATTCGAGGATGAGTCGTGACATATTTTATCAGAGGAGTCATTTCTACCGCAGAACTTAAAACTCTGATATTTTCATTCTCTGAAGCAATAGTGTTAAGGGTACTAAGTGTGGTTTTCAGTTCAGGGAGTCCAGTGTTGGTGTGGGCAGCTGACGTATCCATACACCAGGACCTTGACTTTGGATTTCCGACTTAGTGCATGAAAACATTGATTGCATGTTTGTTTTCAAAAGATTCTTTTAAAAACAGCACAAACCATGTCAGCTCACCTGATATAGTCTTTTGACCATGTCACATCTGTTTCTTTCAGGATGTCTTCACCCAGTCAGTCAGCGTGGGTACTAAGCGGAGAGAGTGACGATAGCCCATAGATCAGCGAGGCCTTAGTACAAGGCCCTATCTCTATTGAAACACCTGTAGAGAGTTCACCCTGCTTGAGTACGTTTCACGAGTTCCAGCGTAGAGGCTTCTGAGGTTTCGAGGCGAGTCATATTTTCAGACGGATGGGTACTGGGTGGAGTTTGTAGCATGAGCATTCCACACAGTCGGGACACCTGCTGACTTGATGGTGTACCTAGCTGTTAGTCTCTTCCAGGGAATAGATGAGAGGTGGTGGAGCCAGATGCTCCAGTTTGGCGACAAGACGACCTTCACCTGGGGAGACTTCGAGAGTTTTTTCAAGGTGGAGTTTATACCAGCGACTCTATACTCTGAGCATGCTCAGGAGATGCTACCCTTGCCGTACGATTTTCAGACTATAGCAGTTTCTTCTGCAGCTGACATTAGATAGATGACACTGAAGTCCAACCGGACTAGGCCCACATGTGGGAAACCACGGGATACATATTCTGTTGTGCGAGGCACACGAAACAGAGCTAGCCATATGAGGAGCAGGTAAATCTATGAATGCGGCATGCAGGGTCACTTGGCTCGAGACTGCCTGACCTTTCCATCATATGAGCAACAGGCAGTAGAGGAACCTACCAGACTGAGGCAGAGGAGCTGGCCGTACAACCAGTGGTGTACGACGCTTCGAGGAATTTCCACCACCACCACCAGGAGGTCCAACCCGACCGCAAGGAACATGTGGATGTGGGAGAGCACAACTTCAGGAAGCTGAAGCATACAACTATGGAGCTATGGAAGTAGGTGGACATGAGCGAGACTAGTTCCAGATATGGATGCCTTTGTTCTTTGTGCTTCTAGATTTCGTGTTGTTGTTATTTGTAATTTTTATGTGTATTTTTAATTTGAGCTACATTAATAAAAGACACCTATATTTTTTATGTTTACTTTCCTATCCTTTTTGTATGGTTGATACTAAGAGGTTCCGGTTAAAACTATTGACATGACCCACAATTTCATGATTTCTACTTGAGGAGACCTAGTGACCACACACTGATGCCGACAGTGTGACTCAACACTTGGAGGCGAGAGTAACAGTTGAATCTATTAGTAGTACTGTTTAGGACTTATGACATCGTCCATGGCATGAATTAGTACCGTTCAAGTCAGGATTGACTGTATTAGGTGAAGAATGTGGTTCATCCAGGGGATGAGACCAGATTTATTTTTACGTCAGAGAAGAAATCTCAACAGCTCTAGTAGAATGTAGACGAAGAAGGGTGGATATGAGATCTTTCAATTGGCTACTCTCACCCATTGTTCCTTGAGCGAACAATTTACGGTTCTCTCCAACTTAATAGTCTCAAGTGTATCTTCTCTCAGAAGGACATGAACATGAGATAGAGGTGATGGCTTAAATTCCTCCAGGACTATGAATTCAAGATAGTTTATACTCTTGGGGAGGGGAACTTAGTAGAAGATTCTCTTAGTAGGAGATCGAGTATTCAGCTGTTAGGAGTGGCGAGACAACAACTGGCCATGTTTCAGATATCCTTTGTGGGTAGTGATAGAGTCAACACATGTAGAACCAGAGATGATTCAGGCTATAAGGGAGAAGGTGTAGATCATCCAGGAGCAGATGAAGATTGCACAGATCAGATAGAAGTCCTATGCTGATAGGAGACGGGACCACTAGAGTTTGAGGATGGTGACCACGTCTTCTTATGGGTCTCTAATTGATGTGGTCAACAGAGATTTGGACAGGGCGGAAAGTTATCTCTGCGATTCATCGGACCTTTCCAGGTCCCCAGCAGAGTAGGTGAGGTGGCTTAATACCTGGCCTTTCCACCTCAGATGCATCGGGTGCATGATGTCATCCATGTATCTCAGTTGAGGGGATGTGTGCTCGACCTATCCGTCATCATCGACCATGGAGAGTTGGATATCGATGAGAAGGGTGACTTTCACGGAGGCTCCAGTACAGATTGAGGATCAACATGAGCGAGTCCTATGAGGACGGTCGATCCCTCTGGTGCGGTTTTGTTGGCAGCACGGGAACCTCCAGGAGAGCACTTGGGAGCGTGAGTCTCAGATGCGTGTTCAATACCTTCTTTAGTTTCCCTAGTTTGTTTTGTAGCTTTACGGGTACGTAAAGCCCTGAGGTGGGAGTAATGTAAATAGCCGGAAATTTCAAGAATTTTTTTTTCTTAATTTCTTTGGAATTTTATGAATATGTAGCTTATGACGGAACTTGATTCCGAGGCCTGATGTGCGCAGAATCAATTTCCGAAGTTTAGCTCGGGTACGTTCAATTAACGAATGAGTAAGTTTTTATATCTTTTGAACCAGTGCTTGGAATTGAAATCCGAGGGCACCAATGAACTTCCAGCGTCGGTAATTACTTAAGGGGACCTTTACTGCAGTTACGTTTTAAGCGGGTTAAGAATTATTATTTGTAGAATTAGTTTAAAATAAATAAAATTGTCAGAACAGTTTTATTTTAAAACATTGGAAGTTAAACCCTCCCATGGGAAGTTTTCGGTGGGGCCCACAACCACCCAAATTACCATGTGTGGATATATGAGAGGTGGGGACCACACGAGCCCCAACCTTTCATCCCCCATAACCCTCTTTAAACTCCCCAAATAAATCCCTTAAACCCCCTACATTAATTTGTAAACTCCTCTTAAATTGTGTAAAATCTTCTTATCCCTATCTCCCTCTTTATTATTTGCCAACACATGATAATAAATGCAATAAAACTCTTCAATTATTTAATTAAGGGTTTTGAATTTTGAATGCTTGGCATGTTTAATTAAAATAAGTGGTAGCCTTATTTTAATTTGGTTGGAACATGTGGTGTTGGGGGAAATAATTTGAGAGAGAGCTCTTTTGAAAGAATAATAGAGATTATCCTTTTTTGAAGTACATCGACCCTTCGACGAAGAATGACTTCTTCTTCGACGAAGAATGCCGGTTCCATGAAGAACGATCAACATTCCATCCTTTCTTTTCTCTGCGACAAGTGAGGAGATGCCGCTTCCTCCTCGGATGCACTCCAACGTCGCCTACGAATCCTTTCCCCGCGAAGAATTCTTCCGCGGCACACGATGTGCAACGTTAATTATTGAGGTAGGGGTTACGTTAAATTTTAATGGATTAAAATTGTGCCTTGATTCATCATTGTTTAACTTCTATTGTCTCGGACTATTTATATCGCTTAACGTAGAGGGCATGGGCCGAACGAACATGGCTCGATGAACCTCCGTTTGGTCATGTTTAATCATATGTAATCGAAAATTGGAGGCTGAACGTGGAAGAGACCGGCGGCGCAAGGCGCACCGTCGCAAACACAAAGAAAATCCGCGACCAAGTGGGATACTGCAGAGGAAGCACGACACCGTCACACCATTCTAGGGACGCGGAGCCGCGGCCAGCGCAGGGTGTGGTGGAGGAGGCCGGTGCCGTCGCACTTGCTGTGCAGCAGGAACCGCGGCCCGCATTGCGGGATGCTTCCGCGCCAGGAGGGCGCTGCATTGGAGAACATGTGGCCTGCCCGTGCGGGCTGCTTGCGCCAGAAGGCCGCCCGGCTGCAGCCGGCTAGTTTGGGAGGGCGTCGCTGCTTGGTGCCGCCAGATCGGGCAGCCGCCCACCCCTCTTGGACTGCTCGGCCTTTGGACCACACCGCGCTGGGCTGGGGCACGCCGTGCCGGGCCGGACGGCGCCCCTTCGGGCCGGGCCGTGCCACTTCGGGTTGGGCAGTGCCCCTCAAACCAGGCCGTGCGACTCACTAGGCCGGTCCGACCCCTTTGCCGGGTCGGACCCACCAAAACCGTGTCGACCCGACCTGTCATCCCATCAGGCCTAACAGACCGAGACCTTTTTCACATAAATGTGAATTTCGTGAAGACCACATGTCTGATCAATGTGCCGTCTGTGGCACTGGGACCCTCACGATGAGGTATTCCTTTTGAGATACTCTAAGTGAGTTTTGGACGACTTTAGAAAATGGCCGGGTTGGAACGAACGTAACTCCAACAGGGCCCTCAGAGAGGAAACACTTATAACATGAGGACCAGACGTCTAATTGATGTGACGTCAACTATGTTGGATTCCACTTGATGAGACGAATCTTTTGGTATACTCTACATAGGATTCGTTTGTGGTTTTAGCATGGCCGGGTTGGATTGTACCCCATATCCAACCGTGCCCCTGGAACGAAAATGCTAATAACTCACAGACCGGTCGTCTGATTGACACAATGTCTATTACGTTGATACCCCTATGATGTGGAGGTCCTTTGAGATACTTCCACGTGATATTATGTGACACTGGGAAGTATCGACCAGTAGCTCATGGAGTGGACCCTCCCGGAGACAAGCGTACGGAGTACAGAGACATTGTAGCTGGTTGAGACCTGACGACTGCTTGTCGGATCTGATTCAGAGTGACTTGACTAGAATAGTGGGGAGAACTATTGTGTTGGGGTGGAAAACCCATGGTAGAGGAGTGGTACTATGTTGGGTTGGCAGACCCGCGATGCTCGACAGAAGGAGTACCTCTGTAGGCTATGAGGGGGTGCGTTTGGTTGTAGCGACAGACCAATGGTGGGGAATCGCTGCTGTGTTGGGGCGACATACCCACGGTACTCGATAGAGGAGGAGTACCTTAGTATTCTAAGGTTAGTGAGTGGCACCTCAGAGTCGTGACAAGACTACTGTGTTGGATAGAGGAGGAGTTCTCCAACAGCTGTAGTTACGACATCTTGACTAAAATCCTTGTTTGAGCTGAGTCAATGACCATTGTGTTTTCCTCATGATTGAGATGGGTTACTTGATGACTTAGGTATATATATGGGAATATACCTAAGTAAGGGTTATCTATTGAGATCTTTATTTATGGTTTATCCTTGTTGCATTTAGTAAGATGTTGAGGGTCTCTGGGTCCTACTGAGTATCGTTATAGTCAGCCATGCACGAGATATGCCCACACCTCGTTGTGTTGGATGCAGACGATGGACAACACTGACCGAGGTAGAGTGTACGAGGACTGGATGGTACTCGGAGGTGGACACTTGGCATGACGGAAAATGGAGTGGACTGATAGACGCGAAGTGCTGAGGAGGGAATCTATACTGACCCTTCATGTAAGAACTCGGAGGACGATCCATGAGCTGCTTCACCATTTAGATGTTGTCTTTTCAGTTGTACTTTTCTTTCAGTTGTAGTTGTAACTTTCTGTTGGGCTTGTATTTCTTGGCCCATTTGTACTTTCAGCACTCTTGTTATACTGCATTACTTAGTGTTTGCTTCCTCTTGAACTCTGGTTGTGCGTGTTTACGTTTCATAAAGGCAATGCCTTCCCTTTTTATCGGTATTTACACCTTTGGTGATAGTCACCAGCCCCTGGCCTATGGAAGGTAGGGTTGGGGTAGTCACGACACGGGCCCTGAGGACGGGTTGTGACAAATATGGTAAAAAATTTCTCATTGAATAGTAAATTTAGTATTTTTTAACCACGATTAATGGGTATGTTTTGTAAAAAAGGATAAAAATAATATTATAATAGTTTAAAAAAACAACAAAACTAGAACAAATATTATTTTACAAGTTAGGGATGATCATGAAAAACCATGGGATGGAATGTCTCCCTATGGACGCCACATGGGTGTGATTATGATATTTATAACATTTAATTTAATGTATAGGAAAAAATATCATTAACATGACACTTATTACAATTTTTTTAGTATGGGGTAATATAATTAATCTATTGACTATAAATAATCAATATAAAGATAAAAAGATTAAATATATCATGGTACTTTAGTTATTGTGTTTATAAATTAAATAATGAAATTTAAAAATGTAACAATGATGAATCCATGATTTCTTTATTAATGAAATAAGCATATAAATGATATTATAAATATTAAAATAAATGTCATTTGACATAATTTTAGCAATCCAAAAATTTTATGGAAGACTATGACCTATTAGGATTGAGGAAATGTATTTTTTTTGAATGAATCAAGTTGTTATATTATTTTTAAAAAGTCATATAATGAATAGTTTCAAAACTGAAAAAATTAATATTTAAAAATATAAACAATTTAATTAAATGATTTAAAATTTCAAAAAATATATGATGTGGAAAATGGTTAGTATATGGAATTATTTGGAAATTATTTTATCTCTCTACTTATAAATTAAATTATAAAATTGTATGAGTTAAAATGGGTTAATACAATATGATAAGGACTAAAAAATATTTAAATATTTATTATGATTATTTCATAATTGGTAGTTGACCCATAATCATCTTATCATCGAAATAAATTATTTTTGGGACTTTTTTTAACCAGACATGAGTTTATTTTAATTTAATATTTTAAGAGTTTCCTAGGGTTCACCTCCCCTCTTCTATAAAAAGGTACCCACTTTTCCCTAATACTCACTCATCCAAATCCATTTGGTTTTCCCAAGATCATCCCAAAACTATTTGCAGAATCCCTCACCATGTCCTTGAGGCCATATATTTGGTTGGACACTGTTATTAGATTTATTAATGTGTTCTTCAATGGTGATAAAAAGAAAAATATGTATTGGTTTCTTAAAGTAGTTATATTTTTTTCTTATTCAACATCCATAAAATATCCTCCAAATGAATGAAATAATAAATAGAGTATTATAAGTATACTGAGATGTTATAATATATATATATTCACCAAAAAACATCTCTGCATACATTATATGGGAAACTAATTAATTATTTATTCGTACGTGTGTACTATCACCTCCATGAACTAATATAATTCGTTTACCATAATTGTTTATAATGTCTATTTATAATGTCGGATTAAAAATTAATATATGATATTAATTACATATTTATAATTTTAAAAAATTTATATTACATTTATTCTCTTACTTTCCAGGCACATAAAAATGAAAATGTTGTTTGTGCATACGTGTGAACTATCACCTCCACAAAGAAATGTGAATAATTGTTTTCCACCACATCACATGTGTAATATATATATGTATATACAAATTTTTTACTATAATTTTATTAAAATTATGATAATTATTTGAGGATAAAATATTCATTACCTTATTTCCAAAATAATGAATGAAACGTGGAAAACTTACGCATGCGTACGTACAACCTACTGTCTCCATGATTATAACGTTGTTCATTTTTCATACCATAATTGAATGGTTTAATTTAAAATATATAATGATTATATTAAATATATTATTATTTCATGAATAGTATTATGAAGATGATGGACTTATGACCACATGAACTATTCACATCAATCAACATTCATTTTTCACTCATCTTCGGAATTTCGACAAAACATCTGATATGAACATAAATAAGTATGTAATTTTGATAACATTGTAATAATTGATATAAAAGGAATAATATAATTGAAAATGGTTATCATGAAATTATAAATTATCATAGGGTTATTATTCAGGAATATAATGATTGTACATGATGAGTCCGACTACAGGTAATGGATGTCATCTCAATATCCTTTTGTTGAGGCATTTCTTTATAATATGAACCTATATTAATTTTTAAGGTGTTTATACCACCATAAAGACATTTAATATCCATATAATATATGATAATGTTATTTATTGTTTTAAAAAATGTATTGATTCATGGTGATTAGGATTTAAATGCTTAATGTGGGATTGGTCACAATGATTGTTTAAAGATTTCATTATCAAATGTTTTCATCATGATATTAATTTACATATTTATTAATATGGATATAAAAGTATTATACATGAAATTGTTTCCAATATTGAAATTCATTTAAATTCCATTAATGTAATATTATTATATGAAGTGTTTGAACTTCATTACATAATGAAAAAATAAATGTTTTTCTTGTATACGACAACAATGAAGTCTCTGAACCGTTATTTGATATTTGATAGCCCCTATAAGCATTAATTTATATTAAATGGAAAAAATACCTTATTTTGGAATCTTGGTATCTAAAATGGGATAATAAATGAAAATGGGTTTTTATATGAAAATGTCTTTCATATGGGTTTAGAAGAGTTTTTCAAAATGTGATTTTTATGAACATTTTTTTGAGCTGGTAGATGATAATTATTTGAAATGGGTGAGACCTATATAAATTATATGATGGAATGAGGCACATTATAACTCACTTGTGAGACCGAAAAATATTATCTTAATATTTTATCTCTAATATAGCTTATGGGTGAGCCCATTGAAGCTTATATGAATGGTTATGCCCCATTAAAGCTCACAGGTGAGCTCAAGATCGCTTATACGAACGGTGATCCCCATTATAGATCTCCAATTTGGATGTTAACTATCCGGTTATTCAAATTTGAACAATGTTGAATGGGTCATATATATATGATTCTATATGTAACCTAAATTATTTTTAACATCATTCTAGTGGTTTTAATGTGTTTTTCTGAGTACCGTGTATGAGTATTATTAATTTGAAAATGCTTTGTTTCATTTTCTCAAAGAACTTTAAATGGGATAACATGTTTTAACTAGACTAATGGTTTCATTATATTTATGCCCCATAATAACATTTTTTCTCATCATAAGGTCTAAATTGTATTCCAAATTTCTAATTATTGGTAAGGACAATGAATATTCCATGATGAAATTATTCAGGATTTGTCTTGGAATGAAATCATGTTTTAACCAAATTTATAGAAATTGAGATAGTAAATTATTTTTTAGTTGGTAAATTTTCTATAAATTTCCCTTTAATGAAGTAAAAAATATAGAAAATTAAAATATAATGAAATATAATGGATTCATTTTATTACAAGTAATGTTTTCATTAAATAAAAAAGTAATTAAAAAATTTGGTGATTTTTTTTTCATATCTCTCAGAAAAATAAATGGTGAGATGTGGAAATCCTTACCTCGAGTCCAGTAATTCCATGGGTGTAAATTTAATACTATATAAAAATTTGACACAAATTAGTTTATTTAATGGGGACCATTTTATGTTTTAAAAACATTAACATATATAATTTAATATATTTATCTTTAATGACATATTATGATACATAATTAGTGAGATCCACATTAGGTGATTTGAGGACGATCATTTCTTTTTTTAAATCGATTCTATTAGTTGAACATAGTAAATAGGTCATAGTTTCAACATATAGAGATAAATAACAATAAAATATTTATCTTATATATAACTTGATTATACTAATAAAGTGAATCATGGAATATGCTTATGAAAAAAGATGTATGTTATAATCATAGAGTAGGTGGTCCATACATACACATGAGTAATATTTCCATTTTTCAATTATTTTTTATGATATGTAGGAATGATTTGTTTTTTATTTATGTTGTAATAAAAATATCATAAATACTATATTATTTCTCTAAATATACTAATATATATCATCCTTGTTATTAATTTAAAAATTTGAGTTGCATCGATTCGTGGAGGCAGTAGTCCACATGTACGGACAATCATCATTATCATTTTTAGTTTCAGAAATAAAATGATATATTATCATTTTATAAAGATAAATATTTATTTAATATCATTATTATTTAATTTATATCACATTTATTAATTAAAATTATTATCACTACCTTCCATGTAAACTGTTTTTGAAAAACCAATCATATTGCATCATAAGATGATAGTCCTCAATACACACGAGTAACATTATTTTTTGTACAATTGAATGTCAATTAAAAATTTATGTTTTATATAAAAAACAATTTAATGATATTTCTCACCATTATATTATATATATTCTTTAAATATGAAATTTTAACAATCTTTGGGAGGTGATGTTGGGAAAGAATGTAACATCAGTTCACGATGAGGTAGTCCACCGTATGCATGAATGATGATTTCATTTCTCATTTTGTTGAAGAGAATATAGATTTTGGTTATTTATATTATATTATAACATAAAAATAGATTTAATATAAAAATAAAAAGTTATATTTTGTATCAACCCAAGATTTTATGAGATATATACCTTTTAATTTCTTTATATCTCCTATTATACGCTACACCAAGATTAGCTTGCGCTATACGAAACACCATATTAGTTTGAAGAATACACAACAATATACTTGGCTCATGTTACACAAAATTTCAAGTTCATTTAGTAGAAATTATTCTATGAAACATTGATTATAAATTCTGTTCAATGTATAAATGAAATAAGTTTTGCAACATCAATGGAATCTTGCACTACACACAACCCTGACTTGGCATGCATTACACGCAAGAGCATCCTTCCTCAATAGCGTGTGTTTTACGCAATACCGAGTTTCACTAAATGAGATATTATTATATTTTTTTATGATCTAGTCGTTATGATTAGTATTAAATAGATTTTGAATTTTATAAAATTATCATTCATCTTATACATTTTCTAGATCATGGTATGAGATCAAAAATTTTTTTTTAGGTAAAATAAGTATTTTTAAAATATATAATTTTAACACCTTTTTATGGATCAGCCACATTAAATATAGTTTTTACTTGTTTATAAGTTCAATTAGACAAAATAATCTTATTCACTACAATAAGGATATAAAAATTTACCTTGGATAATTTTTTATATTTTTCTATTAACATTCATATTTTGATGAATATTAAAAACACGCTAAATTTTACTTAAAAACTACTTTTTTCATCAAGATAATTTATATGGTTAAATTATAATAGTAAATAGTTTTAAAGTATAAATAGAATATATTTTTAACATTTAATATAATAATGTCATTAACATTATTTTGACAATGAATTTATAGGAAATTTTTTTCAATCTTTGAAATGTTTTAATATTTAAAAACCGTTTTCTTAACAACGAGATTAATTTTAAATTAATTACTATAACTTATGTGTTTTGAATTTTGAAAACATGTATTCCATATTTGGATTTAGTGGGTCCAAATTATGTTAATAGGTTACTTTTATTTTATTTTTGATATTATGAATAGTAACCACTGTAATTTTTATTTACTACAGTAAAAAAGTAAATCGGGTAATTAAGGGTAAATTTAAGATTATTAAATTGTCCTAAGACCTGAAAAATTTTTATTGGATGAATAAAAGTCTAAATATATCACTTAAGGGTCTTATTATTTTAATTTCAACGAATTTTCACCATGAACATGATATAATTATCATTAAATCCTAAGGAAGTGACAACATGTCGCTCTCTTATATTTTATAAGTGTAATATTTTAAATATAGCGATAAACCTAATAAACATAGAATATAAATAGTCTCCCGAAATCTAATAAAATTATATGTATCATGATAATTTATTTATAATTTTTAGGTATTAAATAATTATCATTAATGATGACAAAATAACGATGTATAAATTATTTTATTGATTCAAATATCAAATAAATGTTTTTAAAATTATTAAAATAAATATTATATGAACTAATTAATGTTCTACACGAAATTTATAGATGAATATGACAATTTATGAGTCTATTAATTATGTTTTTCTAATATATTCTATGTGTGGATTTTAGTTAAATTCAAATAAATGAATAGTGTCAAAATTGACACTATTTTTATTTTATAAAAATAACATATTATAAAATTGTTTAAAAATTAAAAATTTATTTAAAAATTATAAATTAAAATTTATATGGTCTAAAATGTCATAAAGTATCCAATTATGGACAATTTACAACACATAAGTAATTATTTATAACAATATAAAATCTACAATATTATTATCACAAATAAAATTACATAGGTTAAATAAGGATAAATCAAGTTGATATGGTTTAAAATAAATTACCAACATGTCTAAATATTATTGGTTGATACTATTACGACCCTATCTCAGCTAATATTGTTATATGATTCATTTTTGGAGGTTTCAAGTGGGTTTTGAGTTTATTAATAATTAATATTTTAGAGGTTTCAAAAAGTGCCCGTCTCCACTTTTATAAAAGGGAATCTCCTCCCTCTCCTCCTAGCACCACATTGAGCCTTCATGCTTGGCCAAACCCTGAAAATTTCTCTTCTAAACTTCCCTATAAACATACTATATGTCCTGGTCTTCTTCAAATACCAACTTTAGTTCCCTAAGAGGAGGTTTAGAAGAGGCGCATCGAAGAAGAGGTAATATCCTTTACCGATCCTTTCTAGTTGATTTTTCTTCTACTTCCTCTTATTTTGTTGTTTCATAATAAAGTAATAACATAAGTATAACTAATATATTGATATGTTTTGAAAATATCAACCATCCCTATTTCATATTCTATCCATCATACGGAAAACAAAATCACCGCGCGTGCGTACGTACGAAATTCCATCTCCACGCCGTGGTGTAATATGTTTTTCCACCACCACCATAATTGAATGGGTATAATGGTTTAAAGAATAACTTTATATATTTTTATTATAACATGATAATAATTCTGAGATATTATATCATCCACTCTAAGTACATTCAATAATTATGGGAACGATATCATCGCTCATGCGTACGTACGGATTACCGTCTCCATGACACGATGAGATTCATTCTCCATGATAACCATTCAAGAATGATTATAAAGTGTATATAATAAATAATAATTAAATATATGACATATTAATGATACTATATTTATTTTTATGTTATTTACTTACTTCCATTCAATTTAATAAGGAAACGAAAACAGTGTTCATGCGTATGTACGACCTACCGTCTCCCTGAATGGTGTATTTTTTTTCCATTTATTGATCTATTATATATATGTATATTCTAAATATATATTATACATAAATCATGATTTACATTCTGTAAGTAAGTAATCATGATCTATGTAATCATATTAATAATTACAAGTCAAAACACAGATGATAAATGAAACGATTTTACCCAAAACGCTGCTTTAACATGGAATTGACAAATGAAATGGTAATATAAGGTTGTAAGTGAATCATATATGATATCATAAATATTATTATGGTTTTGTTACAAGTTAATAATATATTAAAACCCACTATAAATGATTCTCAGACACATACAGAAGAAATTGGACCTAAGGTAAGGGATGATTTTGCAATCTCATTTTTATTCAAGATTTCTTATACATAAGTATTTAATAGTGTTATATTTTTCATCAATGTCCATAGAATGTTTTTAATAAAGTGTTTAATATTCATAAATGTTTGTTTAAAGTCAGTTTTACCCCTCTTTTAATTTTACTTTATGTTGTGGAAGGAATCTTTCTTTTGTTTACCATACGTGCAAGGAGATTGTTTTTTTACTTATACGTCATGAATGAATTTTTACAGTTTCATAACACCTTATTTTCATGAAGTTTACTATACAAGATTTCATGATTATTTTCAACAAAAATTTTTTAATTTAAAATTTCATGGCATTTTGAGAAAAGAAAATGATTTTTAAGAAGAAAGGATATTTTCCTCATGAATTTATTTCAAGTGTTTTATCAAAACCATTTTCCATCTACGATGAAATTATTTAATATGTTTATATTTCATGTATAATGTCTCCATTTTTGAAAAGGTTTCATTTTTCTTATGATGAAATGATATCAATTTATTTTATATAGATTATGTTGTGATGGTATGGTGTTTATGAAACCCATATTATTCTTTGGGTTATGATGAATGATTTATGTGTATTTTGTGGCACACTAAAGAATGATTTAATTATGAGATGGGTGGGACCTATATCTCCCTCCAATTCATTGGGTAAAGATTTATATCTCATGTGATAGACATGGCTGGAATGGAAATTGAATCTGGTTCAGTAATACAGGGCTGAAATGACAAGTAAACCCGGTTCAGTAATGGACATTGTGCACGATGATGGTCTTCGAAACAAAGCCATGTATACTATAGAAGTCATAACATGTGCTTAATGGTTTTCAATAATTTCATGTTTTATTCCCATGCTATTTTATCATGGTTAATGATCCTTTATGATCTATTCCTTATGCACTGCCATGATTTATGTCATTACTCATGATTTTGATGTTTTATGTTCATGTTGTTACATTCAAATTTTTAGGGATTGTTTTATGTTCAACATGTTTACCTTTACTAATCATTTGATCTCACCCTTTTTATGTTTTCTTTTCACTATGATATATATAATGGTTTTAGGTAAGAAAACCAAAGGGGAAAATCTTTATGGGAGATGATGATTATTTTTTTACCATGATTAGAAGATTATGTTCTTAGTTTCCAAAGACACTAAACTAATACGGTATTTGGGAATTTGTTTTTGTCATGTATTAAGTATTCCACAAAAGAAATGTAATATCTATGTATGTAATGGACCAGACCTCCCCAGTCCATTATTTTGTGAAATTATGGTACTAGAGGTGTTCCGGGAAGTCAAGGTAACTTGGGGGTGTGTTTGGGTGGACTTTTGAGGAATGTTAAAGGGTAATAGCTTTCGCATGACTGGAACACAGTTTTCCTAAACCATGCGGCCAAACCGTGAAAGTCTAGTCCTGAGGGAAGTGGCTAATGCATAGTTAGCACATGGTTTGAATAATCGTGTGGACTAACTGTGCTGGGAGGGGTTGTCGAGGAAGAGGGTAGTGCACGGTTAGCACACCGTTTGTTAAACCGTGAGAACTAACCATGCAGGCACTTAATGTTAGATCCTAAAATTGTGGATCTAACTAGTTTTTACTTTAATCACATCGTTTATGCCCCTATGCAGTAATAACTCAGGATTACCCATCCTTGGAGGTGGAAGAACCTCTCCCAAGTGTTTTGGAGATGATCCAGAGGCTTCTCTTCATGAATCGAAGTCGGTTTCTCGAGGTAAGTGATTCTTTTTGTTTGGATTCTTATATTTACATAGATCTACTCCCCCTCTTCTCTCAGGATCTTAGATCAATGCACGTTATGGGTACATATAAGTGTGTGGATGTCGTTTGTGATGATATTTGGTCTTGTTTGTGTTATGAGAGGAGATATAGGGAGGATCCCTGGTGAATAAGCCCGGTCTCCTTGGGTGTTCTTCGACCATTGTGGGATTCCTTGAAAACCTTTGAGGTAGGCGATTCGTGGCTTCTATAATTGTTTATGTGCAATCGCTGAGTTAGCATGATTTAGCACTTTGGATCACAATGGAATTGACCTAATTAAATACTTGAACCAGATTAAAATAATTTGTTTGATCGCTTGTTGTTGCTTTGTACCGTGATAATAGTTTGCCTCATGTTTTGCTAGATAGAGTGATATCTATGCTTGCTATGATTAGTTGTTCGTTATTGATGGAAATTGATAAAGAACGTATAGCCGGAATTAGTTGATAATTAATTGTCCAAAGATAAAGATGCATGTAAATGAATCTGTTTCTTGCTGTTGTTGTAGTTGTTATAATTTGATGTTAATAAAATTGGTATTGTAAGCTTGTTAAACCATTTGTGATAGCTTACTGAATAGGTTTCCCAGAATTGGAACCTATGAATTGAATTTCTTAATTCAAGAGGGATTAATGAACTGTTTGGTTGATAGAAGAAAACGCCTGGTAGGGTTCTCAGTTACCCTCTTGTTCATAATGCCAAGTGACTTAAGCTTTAGAGCCATGAGTGCTCATTATGTATGAAGGCTGGATGCCTTGTTAAAAGGCTAACAATAAATTTGATGTGATGTTTTATTTCCTGCAGCTTGTGCTGTGATGTGACCCTTGAGGGGTGTTCTGATATGTGGATGTAGGGAGGACTTGTGGTTGTGGCAGCATATGATGCCTAGATGGGTGAGATGCATCAGTTTATGCATGTGGGTGTCGGGGAGGACACCAGGGATGATGGAATGGTATGGATGTGGTTGATGGATGCTTGCTAATTTGGTTGAATGTTTATCTCCATTACCTGACCCCACTACTCCAGGCAGCTGGTCCTACTTACCCTTCTTCCAAAGGAGGCGAAGACATGCAGGGTATGCCACGTGCTTTCCATGTCAAACTTTTCGATGGATGATGGGTCTACGCACTTTCTATAGGCGGAAATGACTCGACGGGTAGTACATCTACTCACCGTGTTGAGCCCCTTTATGTTTAGTATCATAGGTTGCATTTCTAGAATGCCCTGGAATATGGGAAAGTAATTTATGTATTGAAAGATTTATTAAATGTTGATAATCTACGGGGATAGAGTTGCTGGAATTTAATGGTGATGTTGTAACTTTTAAAGGAACGGTTGATATTGAATGTGATGACAATGATGTTTAATGTGGTTTTATCCATGGTTAATTTATTTTCAAAGAGTTAATTAACATAAAGTGGAACTGATGAAAAAGTGAATGAAGTAATCTAATGAAGCTCTTTAATTGGTTGTGTGCTTATAGGATACCTAGTAATAGAAATAGAAGCCCGGAGTCCGAGAGATGTTAGCTGCACCTGAGATTGAGACTAGGTTATGCCCATAGTGTGGTTGTGAGTTATATATTCTGTACTTTAGGTGTTTCTTTACGCTACTCCACCCTTTCAATAAGTTAAACTGACAACCCGGGGATTCTGAGCCCTGGGGGGGGGGGGGAGTTTTCCCCAACATTCTGATGGGAGGTTGAATAACCGACTACCCCCTTTAGCCCCGCTATCTTCTCTTGGTAGAAACTAGTGCCATTGGAACGATGGTTAGTTATCCTCATATATGTGTATAGAGGGATCTACTGGATTTTTGTTATTTCAACACATATATTCTGGATATAGTATCCTATGGACTACTATAGGTGTAACGTGAATAGGTTGTGATGTCTTGAGGATCCTTACTCAGCATATGGGCTGTAATGTCTTGAGGTATAATACCAGATGTATGATACATGTTATGTGAGCTTTGGTGGCTCCCGGAAACTACCTAGTTACTTTTGGTTGTGAGGATGGTATGGTGCTTAGCCCAGGTGTCTACGGGAAAGCATTTTTGGTGCATGTGGTGCCGATTTTGGAGCATAGCCTAGGTATATACTGGCAATACTTTGAATAGAGATACACAGTACATATGTCATTGGTGAAAAGTGGCAAACTAGTGGGGATGTAGTAGCGGGGTACCCTTGATATCCTTTTCTATATGATATATTCGCGTATGCGTTACTTGGTGAGAGTATCCATGGTGAGGTTGTGAACATAGTATACCTTCTTAGGGGACGAGTTAGTTTCACTTTTGTTCACTGTGATTTAGCATGCTTTCTTTACTTTTTCACATGAGGCTTCAGGGAGGATCCTACAGAGTATACTGTTATACTCACCCTACATATATATAAACTGTTTATCAGGTCACTTGGAGCAGGTTAGAGATCAAGATGGTTACTGCTATCTTGTGGTTGGAGGAGCTATTCAGGCTTGCAGTCAGTGTCGTTTTACATTCTTTTGGGTACTTGTAGTTTTCCCTTTCAATTGTCATACTTTTTCATGGAATTTCATATATGTACATGGGTTTCTTTTATATTTCAGTTCTGAGTTGGAGTTGGATGGTGTCTATCTTATCTCTCTCTTCTGCATGTGTTCTCTTAGAGGGTAATTCCACCCATCCGTGTGTTTATTATACGCTCGGTGCTAGTAGCCAACCAAGGGCCTACTGGAGGCAGGACTCGGGGGTCATTATCTCCCTTTTCACATTGCCGGCCTAGGAGGGGTACACTTTGTGGGGATGGGGTCGTGATAGAGTGGTATCAGAGCTCTGGTTGATGGATAGGATGGAGTTTGGAGTTAGGCACTTGTGAGGTTACATGGTTTGGTAGGGAAATGGTGTCATTCATGTTTATAAAGTGCGTTAAACCCTGGAAACTAGTTAAGACATAGGCATTTAGGTCCCCCTATGATCTGATTTACGGACAGTTAAGTTTACAATGGCTACTAAACAAGGTGATACTAGAAGCAGGGTAGAAACCTAATAAATGATAATGCATCATTCTTCTTTATGCCTGTGTGTGAATGGGTAAAACTTGGGATAGGATAACCTAAAACTAATGAAAGAAAACAATTAATTAATTAATGTTGAGTGTTCCATATTCCATGCTTAGGAGCTCTAAGTGTTTTTTATTTTACAGGTATGGCTCTAGGTTGACGTCCTAATCAGGTTTTCATAGAAGATGTACAGTAGGATATTCTAGTAGGTCATCGTAGGGTAGAGGTTTACAACGAAGACACACAGAGGAAGAGACTCTGACAGTTTCAGCACCAGAGTCTGCAGAAGTACGAGGGCTCCGTTTCAGATGCTGTCATAGAAGGATGGTTGGAGGAGGTCGAGATAGGCTTTCGTTCGATCCATGCTCGGAAGGAGCACTGGGTGTCCTTAGCTGTGACGATGCTACGTGGAGCATCAAGGCAGTGGTGGTTCTTGTTCATCGGGGATCGTGAGGAGTCCGTGATCACATGGGAGGAGTTTCGAGACAAGTTTTGAGTCGAGTTCCTTTCCTCGACTGCAAAGGATTCTAGTCGCCTGGAGCTTCTTACCCTTCAATAGGGGAGCTCCAGTGTTCGGGAGTTTGGGATCCATTTCAGGAACCTTTTACGATATGCTTTGGACCTGTTAAGAGATGAGGAGGCCAGGGCAAGGCATTTCGAGGAGGCTTTGCATCCATAGATCCAGCGTTAGGTCACCCCATTTATGCTGAAGACATATCTCGAGGTGCTGGTGAGGGCAGAGGTTGTTGAGATGACGTTGTCCAGGACCAGATCATCACGATAAAGGGATCATCATGATCCCTCAAGAAGCAAGTCTATGGTCCGGGGTTCTCGGTTTTCAGGGCAGAAGGGTTTTCGATCAGCCAGGGGTAGGTCCCCGCCCTTCACATGTCGTTTCTCCCGAGGCAACAACTCTTAGGCCTATACCAAGGGATCATGTGCTTGTTTTTCTTGTGGTGGTCATGTCCATCAGTAGTGGGAGTGCCCGACCTTTCAGAGCGGTCATCGTGCACCAGGTGCTACGCTTCAGGTTCCTCCATTGAGTTAGTTTCCACTAAGGCCTCAACATCCAATTGCACCAGCATTTGATCACCAGAGGAGAGATGGGGCAGGAAGAGGACAACCTCATGATGCTCCCTGTCCTCAGAGAGCCAAGTGAGGCCACAGTGGTGGTCGTCATCAGGGTCAGAGAGGCCGTGGAGGAGGCCATGGTCAGCTCCATGCTCTAGAAATACTCGCACCAGACAAGCCAGATGTTGTTTGAGGTACCCATTGCTTGTTTTCTACCTTTGTGTATGCCTTTTTTAATTCAGGAACGACACACTCCTTCATATAACCTACCCTTGTTCATGATTTGGGACTTGAGGTATAGAGGCTTCCAGTGCCCATGGCATTGACTATGCTAGTTGGAGGTCGACCTTGCTTATTTGAATCATGTAGAGACTGTGAGCTAGGGTTGGGGCAACACCACTCCTGGGGAGATTTCCTTTGTTTACGGATACAACCATATGATGTCATCCTCGACAAGGATTGTTTGTATTAGGTGTAGGCTATTATGGATTGTTTCATGAATATTGTCATCTTCATCGGTGCAGATAGAGAGCAGGTGGTGTTTGTTGGTGAGAGAGATCCTCGAATGGGTCATAGGCGCATTCCATCCTTATCATACATGATGGATGAGTTGATTCTGAGTTCTTCTGAGGTTCGGAAGTTGGAGTTTCCTAGGGTCATAGAGGAGTACCCAGATGTTTTTCTCGAAGTGGTTTTAGCATTACCTCCTCGACAAGAGACCGAGTTTTGAATCGAGCTACAGAAAGGAGTTTCTCATATCTACATGTCTTCATATAGGATATCCCCTTCTGAGTTATGAGAGTTGCATATACAACATGAAGGTCTATTGTAGTGCAGTTTTGTTCGGCCAAGTGTGTCCCCATGGGGTGCACCAGTTCTGTTCGTAAAGAAGGCTGACGTGAGTTTGCGATTGTGTGTCGATTATCGTCACTTAAACAAAGTGACAATAAAAACATGCTACCCTCTCCTACAGATTGATGATTTATTCGATCAACTGAAGGGAACAAGTTGGTTCTCAATAATTGACTTAAGGTCAGGATATCATCAGATGCGTGTGAAGGATGAGGATATCCTGAAGACTGCTTTCCGTTGTCGTCATGGGCATTATGTGTTTGTTTTAATGCCGTTTGGAATGAAGAATGCTCCAAATTTGTTCATGGGTTTAATAAATGCAGTGTTATGTGAATTCCTGGACAAGTTTGTGGTAGTTTTCATTGAAGACATCCTTGTGTACTCCAGATCTGAATTGGAGCACACAGAATGTCTACAAGCCATTTTGGGAGTTATTTGTCGACATCAGTTGTGCGGGAAGTTGTCAAAGTGTGAGTTTTGGGCTCGAGAAGTCTGTTTCTTGGGGAATCATGTGTCCCAACAGGGAGTAGCTGTGGATCCATCGAAGATAGAGGCAGTTGGGTCTTTGGAAGCCCTAAATACAGTTTCAGAGGTTCGATGTTTCCTTGGTATCGCAGGCTACTATAGGAGGTTTGTGGCCAATTTCTCACAGGTTGCAACTCCTCTGACATCTTTGTCCAAGAAGGATGAGCAATTCATATAGACTAATTAGTGTCAGGCAGCTTTTGAGTATCTAAACGAGAAGTTAGTAAGTGCTCTAGTCCTTTGTCATCCAGCTGAAGGAGTTCAGTTTGATGTTTTCTGTGATTCTTCACATCTGGGGTTAAGCTGTGTTCTTATGCAGCTGAGTTTAGTTGTTTCTTATAGGCCTCAGCAGTTACATCCCCATGAATTCAACCATGCGACCCATGATCTCAAGTTGGCATCCGTGGTGTTTTCTCTGATGTTGTGGAGACATTACCTCATTGGTGAGTGCTTTGTGGTTTTCACCAATCAAAAGAGTTTGAGGTATGTTTTCTCCCAGCGTGACTTGAACTTATGACAATGTCGGTGGATGGAGTTCTTGTAGGAATATGACTTCGAAATATCGTATACACCTGGAAAGGGGAATGTTGTAGCTGATGTGCTGATCCGAAAATCATGTAGTGATGTTGTGCGTGAATCCGATGATTCCTGGAGAGTAATGGAAGAACTGTCAGAATTAAATCTTGATATTAAAGAAGTCATAGGTAGAGGTTGTCTTTTTCAGATGACGGTATAGTCATCCCTGGGGGAGAAGGTGGAAGAGTCCCAGTTGGAGGATCTTGAGGTGGAGTTCTAGAGAGACTGAGTCGTTTGTGGTGAGGCCCCTCATGGTTGGTATGAGGATGAACAACACAAAGTGTTGTTTCATGGAAGGATTTTTGTTCCCTTGGAGATGTATGAGATGGTTCTTAGAGAGTTCCATAGCTCTCCCTTGGCAGCACATCCTGGCGTGACAAATATGTACAGATCCTTGAAGAGTCATTTTTGGTGGTCTGTGCTGAAGCATGTGGTTGAGGAGTTTGTGTCTCGATGTTTAGTCTACCAGAAGGTGAAGGCCAAACACCGTGTTCCTGGTTTTCTTGTCCAGCCATTAGAGATTCCTCAGTGGATGTGGGAGGACATCTCAATGGTCTTTGTTACAGGTTTACCTCGAGCTCTAGGAGGACATGATTCTATTTGGGTGGTAGTGGATCGTTTAACAAAATCGGCCCACTTCATTTCGATCAAGGAGTCGAGAATAGTGGATGTTTTGTTGAGGCAGTATCTGGCGGAGGTGGTGAGACTTCATGGAGTCCCAAGGACGATCATTTCTGATCGAGATCCTTGTTTTAACTCCAGGGTGTGGAGTGGTCTCCAGTATGCTTTTGGTTCTCAACTATGCCTTAGCACTGCTTTTCATCCTCAAACGGATGGTCAGATAGAGCGAACCATCCAGACTCTTGAAGACATGTTATGCTCTTCTGTTCTTGTCTTTGGAGTTTCATGGATGAGTAATTAACACTTGGTGGAGTTTTCTTATAATAATAGTTTTCACTCCACCATCAGTATGGCGCCATTTGAAGACTTTTATGGTCGGCCTTTCCTTTCTCCGTTGTGCTAGACTGGGGTCGGAGAGTCAGAAATTCTCGGACAAGAACTAGTTCATAATACAACAGAGATGGATCAGGTGATTCATGAGAGGATGAAGGCAGCGCGAGATCCTAAGAAATCCTATACCAATCAAAGGAGGATACCCATGGAGTTTAATGTTGGGGATCATGTGTTTCTGAAGGTGACTCCCCATCGTGGGAAGTGAAGGTTTGGTCATGGGAATAATCTTTCTACCCGCATTGTTGGCCCTTCTGAGGTGATAGCTCATGTTGGAGCTGTGACATATCGAGAATCACTTCCCCATCAGATGATTCAGATACATGATGTTTTCCATGTATCACAGCTATGTCGTTATCTTCATAATGACTCCCACATCATCGATTATGGAGAGAACGATTTTGATGATGATGCTACCTTTCATGAGCATCCCGTGGATATCCAAGACTGCAAGGAGAATGTGTTGTGCGAATGTTCCATCCCCTTATTTCATGTCTTGAGGTGACACGGTGGCATGTAGGAGAGTACATGGGAACGTGAGTCACATATACGTGCTCAGTACCCATAGTTGTTTAATGTTTAACCCTTTGATGTAATGAAGATTCCCTTTTGTGGTTATGAAACCTTCAAGTTGATGAGATGACTCCCTTCATTGGTTTAGTGGATTTATCTCTTTTGAGAGGTATCTCGCTGGGTGGTTGTTCAGACCTTGTTTCGTTTTCTCTGTAGGTGGGTTTTGGATTCTCGAGGACGATAATGTTTTGAGAGGTATCTAATGTAATGGCCCGGTCCTCTCTGGTCCATTACATTGTGAAAATGCGGTACTAGAGGTGTTCTGGGAAGTCAAGGTGACTTGGGGGTGTGTTTGGGTGGACTTTTGAGGAATGTTAAAGGGTAATAGCTTTCACACAGTTGGCGCACAATTTGCCAAAACCGTGAGGCCAAACCGTGCAAGGCTGGTCTTGAGGGAAGTTTCTAACGCATGGTTAGCGCACGGTTTGACTAACAGTGCGGACTAACCATGCAAGGAGGGGTTGTCGAGGTAGAAGCTAGCGCACGGTTAGCACACAGTTTGTTAAACAATGCGAACTAACCGTGCATGCACATAAAGTTAGATCCTAAAATTGTGGATATAACTCGTTCTGCCTCTAATCACCTCGTTTATGCCCCTATGCGGCCATAACTCGGGATTAAACTTACTTGGAGGTAGAAGAACCTCTCCCAAACATTTTTTTGGTGATGAAGAGGTTTCTCTTCTTGAATTGAAACCGGTTTCTTGAGGTAAGTGATCTTTTTTGTTTGGTTTCCTAGATTTACAAAGATCTACTCCCCCTCTTCTCTCGGGATCTTAGATATACACCCGTTATGGGTAGATCTAAGTGTGTGGATGTCGTTTGTGATGATCTTTGGACTTGGTTGTGTTAGGAGAGGAGATATAGGGAGGATACTTGGTGAATCAGCTCAGTATGCTTGGGCGTTCATCGACCGTTGTGGGTTTCCTCGAAAACCTTTGAGGTAGGGGATTCGTGGATTCTATAATTTTTTATGAGCAATCGAAGAGTTAGCATGATTTAGACCTTTGGATCACAATGGAATTGAGCTAATTAAATACTTGAACTGGATTAAAAGAATTGTGTTGATCTCTTGTTGTTTCTTTGTACCGTGATAACAGTTTACCTCATGTTTTGCTAGATAGAGTGATATCTATGCCTTCTTTGATTAGTTGTTCATTATTTATTGAAATTGATAAAGAACATAAAGCTGGAATTAGTTGATAATTAATTGCCTAAAGATAAAGAGGCATGTAAATAAATCTGGTTGTTTCCGTTTTTTTAGTTGTTATAATTTTATGTTAATCTAATTGGAATAGTAAGCATGTTAAACCTTCTGTGATTGCTTATTTAATAGGTTTCCCAGAATTGGAACCTACGAATTGAATCTATTAATTCAAGAGGGATTAATGAACTATTTGGTTGATAAAAGAAAATGCCTGGTAGGGTTCTTAGTTACCCTCTTGTTTGTAAGGCCGAGTGCCTTGATCTTTAGAGCCATGAGTGCTTATTAGGTATGAAGGTTGGATGCCTTGTTAAAGGACCAAGAGCCCATTTGATGTGATGTTTGATTTCCTACTACTTGTGCTATGATGTGACCCTGGAGGGGTGTTGTGATATGTGGAGGCAAGGATACCTTGTGGTTGTGGCAGCAGATGATGCCTAGAGGGGCGAGATGCATCGGTTTATGCATGTGCATGTCGGGGAGGACACCAGGGATGATGGAATGGGATGGATGTGGTTGTTTGATTCTTGGTAATTTGATTGAATGTTTATCTACTTTACTTTACCCCACTTCTCCAGGTAGTTGGTCTTTCTTACCCTTCTTCCGAAGGATGCGATGGCATGCAAGGTATGCCACATGCTTTCCGTGTCCAGCTTCTCGAGGGAGGATGGGTCTATGATTTTTCTATAGGCGACAAAGACTCTACGGGTAGTACATCTACTCACCGTGTTGACCCCCCTTGTGTTTAGTAGCACAAGTTTCTTTTCTAGAATTCCTGGGAATATGGGAACGTAATTTATGTAATGAAATATTGATTAAATGTTGATAATCAATGGGGATGGAGATGTTGGAATTTAATGGTGATGTTGTAACTTTTAAAGGAACGGATGCTATTGAATGTGATGCCAATGAAGTTTAATGTGGTTTTGTTCATGGATAATTAACGTGCAAAGATTTAATTAACATAAAGTGGAACTGATGAAAATGGGAATGAGGTAATCTAATGAAGCTCTTTAATTGGTTGTGTGCTTATAGGATACCTAGTCTTAGAAATAGCATCCCGGAGTCCGAGAGACGTTAGCTGTAGCTGATACTGAGACTAGGTTATGCCCATAGTGTGGTTGTGAGTTATATATCCTGTACTTTATGTGTTTCTATACGCTACTCCTCCCCGTCAGTAAGGGAAACTGACCCCCCGGGGATTCTGATCCCTGGGGGGTGTTTTCCCCAACATTCGGATGGGAGGTTGATTGGATGACTACCCCCCTTAGCCCAACTCTCTTCTCTTGGTAGATACTAGTTCCATTGGAACATCGGTTAGTTTTACTCATATATGTGTGTAGGGGGCTGTAATGGCATGTTGTTATTTCTACACATATATTCTGCATATAGTATCCTTTGTACTACTATAGGTGTAACATGTATAGGCTGTGATGGATTGAGGATACTTACTCGGCGTATGGGTTGTAATGGATTGAGGTATAATACTCAATGTATGATACAAGTTATGTGAGATGTGGTTGCTCCCGGAAACTACCTGGTTACTTTTGGTTGTGAGTATGGTGTGGTTCTTATCCCAGGTGTCTACGGGCAAACCTTTGTGGTGCATGTGGTTCCGACTATGGAGCTTAGCCCATGTATATACAGGCAAGCCTTTGGAGAGAGATGCACAAGACATATGTCATTGGGGAAAAGCCACAATCTAATGGGGAAGTAGTAGTGGTGTACCCTTGATATCCTTTTCTATATGATATATTCATGTATGCGTTACTTAGTGAGAGTTGTCTTGGTGAGGATGGTAACATAGTATACCTGCTTAGGGGACGAGTTATTTTCATTGTTCTTAACTGTGCTTTAGCATGCTTTCTATACTTTTACAAGAGAGGATTCAGGGAGGATCCTACTAAGTATAATATTATACTCACTCTACGTATATATAAATTGTTTTTCAGGTCAATCGGAGTAGGTTGGAGATCAATATGGTTACTACTAGCTTGTGGTTGGAGGAGTTGTTCGGGCTTGCGGTCACTGTTGTTTTACTTTCTTTTGTGTAATTGTAGTTTTCCCTTTCAGTTGTTGTACTTTTTCATGGAATTTCATATATGTACATGGGTTTATATTATATTTATGTTCTGAGTTTTATTTGGTTTGTGTCTATATTATCTCTTTCTTTCGCATGTGTTCTCTTAGAGGGTAATGCCTCCCATCTCGGTGTTTTTTTTACCCTCGGTGCTAGTCTCCAACCCGGGGCCTACTAGAGGTGGGACTCAGGGGTCATTATCTACCTTTTCACATTTCCAGCCAAGGAGGGGTAAACTATGTGGGGAGGGGGTCATGATAATGTACATCAAGCTTTGGGTCTATACATATTTGATGTTTATGATGATTTTAAGAAAATGGAATAAGAAACAAAAAAAGAAGCCAGTTAGGAAAAATACTTATTTTTCCGCAAAACTATTTAGGTATACACCAAAACCCTTAATATGATTGATTCATGATAAATTTAATGGCTCTATGTGACGGGGATAGAAGTTAAGTATTCATTTATAAATCGTTTTTTGAATAAAAATGTATTTTAAGATGTGGGGAGGAGTGGAGAGGGGTGGAATTTTTTAACTAATGACAGTGGAAAACTTGTGATATTACAATATAAAAAGTGATTCCAACATTTTCCACAATAATAAGGGATAAAAATAATTTATTTCTTAAATTTAAAAAATATATGGTTTAAATATGGCTAAAAAATATATTTTATTCATATTTTAGTACATTTTTATGCTTATATTTTTAGATTAACCACAGAGTAGACCCCTTTTCACCTTAACTGAGAAATTATTTTTTACAATATTAACTATTAAATATATAATGAAATTATGTAGACCTATTTATATTTTTTTTGTGTTTATTAAAAATATTTAATTCATTTTACCTTATTTGATTCAGTACAGTGGAAAGTTGATTTTTATATTAATCTCATAGTTGAATCCAAAAGATTGTTTTTATGAAGAATACTTATTTATATAAAAGATGATTTTATATTAAACATAGGAATAATAATAATTATTTTATAAATCCCTACTTAAATTAATTGAAATATTATTTATAAACATCATTTGAAACATTCATCACTGGGATTATCTTAATGGATTAAAATGTGAAACATTTTTCACATTAATTTTTTTTTGAAAAACACATTTTTAACAAAAAATAATCATATTAAAAAATCCAATATGAATATAATTAAAATTTAATTAAATTATATTAATATATATAAATAATACTTCTGTTTTGTTAAATAATTTTCAAAAAAAAACATCACTTTTAAATTAATTAACTAAATAACAAATGACAGTTTAAAAAATATATTATTATCACTATGAACAGAAAAGTAAATGTTTTCTCTAAAAAACAATTATCACCCAAACTTATTTTTTATTCAATTAATTAAATAACTAATTATATTTTATCAAATAAATTTTTGAATTTTTTAAAAAAATCATTTAATCAAATTTTCTCGTAACAAGAAATCATTTTTTTTAGAAAACTTATTTTTAATGCATAAAATTACATTACTATAAATTGATATATTATTTTATAGTAATATATATATAAATTATATTGATTAGGAAAATTATATATATATATATCATCATTTATTTAATAATATTTATAAAATTAAATTTAATAGATTGGTTATAATAGCTATATTTTTTCCAAGTCATTAAATCTCAGTGTTTCGTATCGAATAGTACATCAAACATAGTTTTATATTATAAAATCTCATGGTTTAAAAAAATAAAATATTCTTTATTAGTACATGATTTAAATCAATGAGATGAGTCAATCCATAAAAAATCTACTACATTTCCATCACTATTATGTAAACGATGATGACATGATTTTTTATTAATACATATAATTTGAAATAAATGATGTGATGTGGATATATATTTTATGAAAAATAGACATTATACAATGTTGGATCTATGATAAAGAACTCATAATATCCACATGATATTGGTGTGAAATGGAGGATAATATCATCATATGGTGTCTTTTGGGTAGATCATATACTCATATGTGATCATTCCTTAAAATAATTTTTTGATTTATTGATGAAAAAAATCAACATTATATTTCCTGTAGATTCAAGGATTTCATCTTCTTTCCATTTGATAAATAGAAGGGGAATATTTGAATAGGAAATATTCACAATGTACATGGGACATAGTTATACTTAAAGGTGGAGGACCAAATTAAAAAAAACCTATTATATCCTTATTAATTTTACATTAGTGTGAATACAGGGATAAAATATCTAAAATAAAATGAGAATTGAAGGGTATTTACATAATTTTATAAGCTAACTCATCTTCATTCCATAGTAATTATCACCCTTCATGGATCCCACCAAAGTCTCCTTTTTTGATATATCTCTTAGAAAATGATTTAATTTGATCATTTATGTTTTTATTGATCACAAATGCATTAAAATTAATGTAAAATTGGTTAAACTTGAATAATAAACCATCTAGAGGCCGGTAAAATTTACATCCTTTAGGTGATGCAGTGATTATTTTGTTAGAATTATGATTCATAAAAAATAAGTCCATAAACATGATTCTATACATGGTATAAGATATAAAATCTAATTAATAATAGTCAAATATGAGATATTCGTCCTCATGATTATTCCTCAACTTCTAGAAAAATATTAGAAAATATTTTATCAAAATCAACAGTGTTATTAGTGTATCAGAGTGATATATGTATTCAGATGTTAATTTACACACACATTTTTAACATTGTCACACCATAAGACTAGTTTACTTGCATTTATTTTATTTATTTTTATTTTTTGTTGTTTGATAATTCAGTTGAGGATCTGAATGAGTTACTTATGTGAGTTATTTTCTTTTGAGGGGTTTTGGTGGTTTTTGGCTGTATGAACTATCTGTGAAGAAACATTGTATGATTTTTAGGATTGGGGTGTTTTCAATTCAATTTATTCTTATCTGGATTGACTTACATGACATGTGCATGATTTAAAAAAACAGGGTCATGCAATGTGGTAATTATGAAGCTTTTAGGAGATGTATGGGAAAAGAAACATGTTTTAATCACTATATGGAAAAAATTGAGTCAGGTGATAATGATCATATGAAATTTTGATATAGGCTATTTTCATGGTTGGTGCACAGGTTCCAAAACCATGTGGCCCACCCATGTGAATACCACTTATCTCCAGTATGGTCTACATGGTTGGTCCATTATTTGGAAAACAGTGTAGCCAAACCATATGACTTTCCAATATTCTAGAAAACATGAGCTTCATTAATTCCCCCATTATTTTTTAAACCCTATTTTACCCCGATCATTTTTAGATGGAGTTTGCACAAGGGATGGATCCCAAAACACTCCTACCTTGATTCTTCGTCCATTTATTGATTCTCATTCAAGAACATAAGTTTACGTAATATTGATTCATGAAATTTTTTTCAACTCATTATCTTACTCTCTTGTTAAAATTTTTTCTCTTGGATTGGTTCCAATTTTTATGATCACAAGTGTTTGGGTTTTTTTAATGTGGGTTATTTCCACCAACTTAATGGTGTGTGGTTTATTTCATGGAAATTGATCTCATTTCTCTAAGTGTTTCATTTCATTCTCACATATTTGAGGTATGTTTTTTTTATCCATTTCTTTTATATAACATTACACTTGATACTTGAATGTTTCAAAATATTTTTAAAATATATTATTCATGATTTTTTTGTGTTTTTAGAAATGTTTCTGATTTTTTATCATTGTCAATTTGAGGATGAAAAATTAATAGTATTTTTATTAATATTACTATATATGTATGCATGTTTGGTGTTAAATAAAATATTAAATGTTATTTACAATTAAATTTAAATATTTTGGGACTGTTCTATTACAAGTATTGTTTTATGAAATCTGTATACAATTGAATATAGTCTGGTCTATAAGTTATGGTTCATTTTATGGTTCAGTGAGTGTGATTAAATTCTTGTAATTGGATTTAATGCTATTATATGTCCCTAATTGGAATATTTGGGTTTATTAAGTATTATGATAAGTTTTGAATTGAGTGTGGTCATAAAATAATGTTTCTAGGATTTACATATGGAGATGAACACACATGATAGTGGCCTTCGATAAAAATGTCTATCTTGATCCCAAATTTCGGATACACAGTTCACTTGTTTTTCTTATCTTTTATACTACAATTTTATTTCCTAAAAACACTAATTTATTTAAATGGTTACATGGATTATAAGGATCTAAAATGTGGTTTCAAACGAGTTTTAGATGTCATGAACATTTTTGAACACTGAGATGAATCATGGTAATTAAATGAAACCAAAGTTCTATTTGGAATCATTCATTCCTTAATGGTTGTTGACATTTTTTTTGAAAAGGTATTTGGGAATGATGGTGTTCTATTTTGATATTTGTTTTTTATAATTATTATGTGAAGGCGTTTTTTCACTTTTTTGAGGTTTTAAGAGTAATGGGAACCCCTATGGTTATCATTTAGATGAGAGGGCCTTCACATTGTTGACATTGTAGATTTGTTAAGGAATGAATAGTGGAATCAGTTAGTTTAATTTAATTCAAAATATATTCTCACCACCTCAATTTGCATTATAATATTATCATACTATTCAAGTATGTCACATATAGGGTGATTTGTGGATAAATCCTGATAACAATTTTACATCATAAATGTAACACCCCAAATTTTATGAAAATTATTCTTTTTAATTTCATTAATGTCTTTTGTTGTATGCTACACCAAAAAGAGCTTGCACAACACGCATCCTTGACTTGCCTTGCATTACACGCAATCATGACCTTCCTCGATAGCGTGTGTAGTACGCAATAACGAGTTTCACTAAACAACAATATGCTATTAAAATATTATTAAAACTAGCCGTTATGAATAGTAATAACCACTTTTTGAAATTTTGTAAATTTTATTTTTCAAAATGGACTTCATTTTTGGATTCGGAATATCGAAATTATCTTAGGGTGAAATTTTGGTACTTTTCGGATAACTTTCATATTCTGATGAATAGTGAAAATTACTAAATTTTAATTAAAAACAACTTTTTTAATCGAAATAATTAATAGTGATAAATTATTAATTTGAGTGGTTTTAAAGTATATTTAGAATAAATTTTTACAATTTAATACAATTTTGGTCATTGGATGTAATTTCACATTTAAACCAGACATAAACAAGTGTCAATCTTTTGATAGTTATTATCTCTTAAGAACACGCTATTTGTTTTGACGATGAGAATTAATTTTTAAATTAATTAATGCAACTGATATGTTTTGAATTTGGTAAAATAGAAATCATTTTTGAGTTCATAATATCAAATATAGCTTAGGCCTAATTTTTGGTATTTTTCTAGAAACTTTCATTTTTTGATGAATAGTGAAACCACTAAGTGGTAGTTAAAAAAATGAATTTTTCATAAAACTTAATTTTACCACTTCTATGAATGAAATTTCAAAAATCCGAGAGACACGGTTGATGTCAGTAAGTAAAATGTGGTTCAATGAGATGAAAATAATTTTTGGTGAATAATAACTTTTTACTTTTTTTTCCACGGTTAAAAGTAAATAGAGTAATTAAGGGTAAAAATGTTATTATTATTACCCTAACACATGTCCTAATTATATTGGATACGTGTAATTCGACCAAAAACAATCTTAGGAATAAAATATGACCATTTAGGTCCACTTGGATTAGATTAGGACATTTATTATTATTTAATTCAAAGAAGAGTTAAAAGAGTCAAAATCAAAGTTTATTTATTACAAAATTTTTAAAATAGGGTTATACATAAGATAAATTCGATTGTAAATATTCATTAGAAATATAATAAGATTTACTACATAATGATATTTTATTTATAATTTTTATACATTAAATATATTAATTTATTTATGACACAATGATGATGCAGTAATTACCATAATAGTGAAAAATTAGAATATTTGATATTATAAATACCCAAATAAATATAATTTGAGACTTTTTATGAATTCCAATAATTTTCTAGGTTAATATATCATGTTAGTATTGATTTAATTAACTTTTTTTTTAACTAATAATTCTGTTATTATTTTCACAAAAATCAATTACTAAATAGTTCCAAAAATGACATAAAATAGTTTTTAAAAACAATTATTATATTAGTAATTGTTATTTTATTACTAAAAATCTAAGGTTCGGAAAAATGACTTATATAAGGTTATATATATTAATAATAAACAACTTGGGGTTCTTTTGGCTGCTTATAGTAAGTTTAGTAACGTTATAGTATAAGAACACAAGAAGACACGATAAAAGTAAAATTATTTTACTTAATGTTAAATCTAAATGATAAGGTTAAAATTGGAACCTAAAATTGTCTAAATTATATTGGATGAGATTATTTCGACCCATCCTCACCTTAGCTTCGAAATAAATCAATTTGGATCTATTTAAAACCGAATTTGGCTTTATAATAAAATAATATTTTTAGTTTTTCCAAAGGAGCCCCTCTCCTCCCTTATAAAAAGGCACCTCCTCCCTCTCTTCCTCACACCACTTGGAGCCTTCAAGATCGGCAAAACCCTACCAAATTACATTCTCCACTTCCCTAGAAACATCCTATAGGTTCTGGGCTTCCTCAATGACCAATTTTAGTGCCCTAAAAGGAGATCTCAAAGAGGCGCTTCAAAGAAGAGGTAATGTCCGTTACCGATTCTTTCAACTTTATTTCTTCTTCCAATTCTTCTACTTAGGTTGTTTCATTATGAAGTAATAACATCAGTATCACTCATATAATGATATGTTATTATAAGTATTAAATAACCCTATTTCACCATCTATCCATCCTACGGAAAACGAAATCACCGCGCGTGCGTACGTACGGAATACCGTCTCCACGCCGTGGTGTAATCTATTTTCCACCACCACCTTACTTGGATGGGTATAATGGTATACATAATAAATATATATGATTATTTTAAAGTGATACTTATTCTTAAATTTTATACATACACTCCAATACAATTCCACGATCCTGAGAACGATATCATCGCTCGTGCGTACGTACGGACTACCGTCTCCACGACGCGATGAGATTCATTCTCCACGTTAACCATTAATGAATGATTATAAAGTATATATAATAAGTAATCATGAAATATATGACATAATAATGATACTGGATTTATGTGTATATATATGTATGTCATCTACTTAATTCCATTCAACTCAATAAGGAAACGAAAACAACGTTCATGCGTACGTACGACCTACCGTCTCCATGAACGGTGTATTTCATTCCATTTACTAATCTATTATATATATGTATATTATGAATATATATTATATATAAATCATGTTTTATATTCTGGAATTAAGTAATCATGATCTAAGTAATCATATGAATAATTACAAGTCAAAACACGGACGAAAAATGAAATGATTTTACCCAAAACGCTCTTTAACATGGAATTTACAAAAGAACGGGTAATATAAAGTCATAAGTGAACCATATATGATATCATAACAATGAGTATGATTCTGGAATAAGTCAATAACATTATTTAAATCATTATACAGGAGGTTCGGACACTTACGAGGCAAATCGGATCTAAGGTAAGGGAAATATCACAATCTCATTTTTATCCGAGATTGTTTGTACTTTAGTATTTACTGGGGTGTATTTTATCATCCAAATACATGTTTTCCCAATATGTAATATTATTTCCATCCACCTAAAATTGTTTAAATCCAATTTTACCCTTCGGTGAGTTTTTAGTAAAAGATATGAAAGGAATCTTTTGTCATTTTTCGTACGAGGTACTTTTTGACTTTTCCGACAAAATTACGAGAAGAATGTTTTTTTAACTTATACAGAATGAATGGATTTTTAAAACATTATTTACAAGAATATTCCTTTACAAGTTTTCAAGTTTATTTTTAATCAAATTCTTTTAGTTTAAAATTGTATTACATGTTAAAGAAAGGAAAATGTTTTTGAAGTAGAAAGGATATTTTCCTCAAGAATGGAGTTCAAGTGCTTTATCAAAATTATTTTCCATATAAGATAATATAGGGTTCTGTTTCTATCCCTATTATTACATTGATTTAATTATGTTGTGATGGAATTATTTTTATGAATTCCTTTATCTTATATGAGTTGTTTTATGAAGTCACGATGTTTAAGATTCCCATTTTTATTACATGGGTTATGCTATGATGTATGGTTTATGATTTTGTGGCACACATAAGAATGTTATATTTTTGAGATGGTTGGGACCTATATCTACCTCTAATGCATTGGGTAAAGATTTTATATCTCATGAGATAGATATGTCTGGAACGACAGGTTAAACCGGTTCAATGAAACAGGACTGAAACGAGGAGTGAACTCGGTTCAGAAATGGACTTTGTCCGCTAAGATAGTATTGGAAATGAGTCTTGACTAATAAGAAATGATTCTCTATGATTATGTGTGTATGCCACAAAGTTTCATGTTTTAAGTTATGATTATTGGGATTACATTTCACTAATATGATTTATTCCATGTTATGATACTATGATCTTTTTGCAGGTTATGATTTTCAGAATGTTATGTTCTTATGAATATGATGTGATTGATATTTTTTTTTACCCTCACTGAGCATTTGAGCTCACCCTTTTATGTTTTCTTTTCCCTAGGATGTAAATAAAGGTTTTAGGTAAGAAAAAAAAGGAAGATCATTATGGGAGATGTTGAAGATCTTTCACCACGATTAGAAGATTATATTCCGAGTTTCCAAAGACACTAAACTATTACGGTACTTGTGTGTGTGTTTTTGTAATGTACTAAGTATTCGGCAAAAGTAATGTAATGTCCATATACGTCATGCTTCAAGTCTCTATAGTTGGTATCATAGGAAAGGTTTGGTCAACCTTTGGAAACTAGGATGCGAAAACGTTAGTGAGATCCCTAGAGATATTTCTAAGGTATGTCTAGGGATGTCCCTAAGGATAATTATACGTATAGGATATAGTCCTAGAACTATGGTAACGATATTAGATTAAACCAAAGATGTTAGATATTGAAGTTACTCCCCCTTTATTATGATTTTTTTCCTCTCACACTATTCTTTTTGGGTTTTAGAAAATGGCCGAAAACAAGATGATTCACGATAATGGAGGATATGATGGACAATGGAATGATATTCTTCATGAGAAACCAAATGAAATGGGATTTGGAAGTCCAAACATCATTATTATGCCGAATCAAAAATCTCATAATATGATCAATAAAGTAAAATTTGGTAAGTTTCCTGACTCGGCTAATAAGAGAAAGATGGAGTTTCATGATGATCATAGAGGAAAGAAAGTTCAATTTCCCCTATGTAAATCATGTGGGAAGAGGCATCAAGGAGAATGTTTCAAAGGAACTGGAAGATGCTTTGGGTGTGAAAAAGAAGGACACAAAGCCAGTAAGTGCAAAGGAAAAGGTTTAGTTAACACCAAGGATGAGGATAATGGTATTGCTACGACATCAATAATGGTTAAATGTTTTAAATGTGGAATGTACGGGCATTATACAAACCAATGCCCTAAGGGAAAGTCTCATGAAGAGAATCAGTATGGTCGTATGGGTAGTATTTATTTTTTTGATGATGAAGAGACTACAAATGATATGTGAGATGAAAGAATTGTTGAAGCTCGGTCAATGGTTTAAGAATGTAGTGGAATGATTACATGTTTATCATGTGTAATGTTGTATAAGTAATCTCATGGTACTATGAAATAAAGAGACATCTAAGGATTGTTACATTGTTGTCTTTCCTTGAGTTTTGAAAGTGTATGATTAATGGTACCAGTATCCATGAAAGGTTATTCAGATATTTTTGGAATGTAGATGATATGCGCATAATGAAGGAATAAGATGATAATGAGATGTTTGATTGTATTCATGAGCTCATGATTGATATAAGGACTAATTGATATCATGGTTTGAGTATATAGAATTTTGAGGATTTTGGTATGTGGAAAGTGTTAACTTTTAACTGCATTCATGTTTTCACTAAGGTTCAATGGGTATTCATTTTTCAAGATAATACATGATTAAGGCCTTCGAACGTTTGTAATGTGACCAACAAGACATATCTTATGATATATGGGGATCAAAGATGGTATTAACATGCTTTTTATATGAAATATCTGGTAATCGTTTTCACTATAATATGAAAATGGACTGCAATATTATGGATAAGCCTAATGATTGGAATGGATTATGTTGGACATAAGTTAGTATTGTTTAAGGATAGAAACTTTTTTTGATATTATTGATGGGATGATATAGTAATGTAGTTTTAGAAAAAGGACAACCTGCAGGACGGGCGACAACCCATCGCGTTGGACAAGGATGTGGGAATCGAACCCACAACCGAAGTGCGACTGGCCTTTATCGCCTACCACTGGCCTACAGGAAGTCCCTGGTTAGTAGAAACTAGTTTTATTTTATTAAGCGGTATGATATATGAAGTATAAGTTCATTTTTGGAACCATATACGATTAATCTAACCATAATATGGACTTATAACTTTTTCTAACCTTTTGTTTGAAAGAGATGGAATGACCCGTCATTCTATCACATGATCTGTTAACACTTCACGAATAAAAAATTCAACTTCATTTCATTAAGAGATGAAGTGGAAATTGTTCAAAGTAGGAACAACAATGATATTGTACCAAAATCAAGAAAGTATTTCTTCTAATTCAAAATTTTTAACTTTAGGGAAATGATCTTGAAATCCTAAAATGTTGTCCTAGTGCTCTTATATCTGATGAATCAGATGGTACCTTAGATCATCACAAATTTATGGCTTTGTGATTGCTAGATTTTCCATAGCCATGTTCTCTACCACTCTCCATCAGAACATGATGGTTATATTTCTCTTCCATATTCATATTTTCACCTATGTGGAAACCTAGTGATTAGTTTATATGGGTAACCGTTACGTTTCATACTTTTATTTTTAAAGATTGGTTTTGGTATTCCTTTTTACGATTTGGGATTCTATTAAAGAAACTTTCAAATAGTAAACCATTTATAACCCCGACGAATTTCGAGGGTGAAATTCATTTTAAGGGGGGTAGAATGTAACACCCCGAGATTTTATGAAAAATATTCTTTTTAATTTCATTAATGTCTTGTGTTGTACGATACACCAAAAGGATCTTGCACAACATGCATCCTTGACTTTCCTTGCATTACACGCAATCGCGACCTTCCTCGATAGCATGTGTAGTACGCAATAACGAGTTTCACTAAACAACAATATGCTATTAAAATATTATTAAAACTAGCCGTTATGAATAGTAATAACCACTTTTTTAAATTTTTTAAATTTTATTTTTCAAAATGGACTTCATTTTTGGATTCGGAATATCGAAATTATCTTAGGGTGAAATTTTGGTACTTTTCAGATAATTTTCATATTCTGATGAATAGTGAAAATTACTAAATTTTAATTAAAAACAACTTTTTTAATCAAAATAATTAATAGTGATAAATTATTAATTTGAGTGGTTTTAAAGTATATTTAGAATATATTTTTACAATTTAATACAATGTTGGTCATTGGATGTAATTTCACATTTAAACCAGACATAAACAAGTGTCAATCTTTTGATAGTTATTATCTCTTAAGAACACGCTATTTGTTTTGACGACGGGAATTAATTTTTAAATTAATTATTGCAACTGATATGTTTTGAATTTGGTAAAATAGACATCATTTTTTAGTTCATAATATCAAATATAGCTTAGGCCTAATTTTTGGTATTTTTCTGGAAACTTTCATTTTTTGATGAATAGTGAAACCACTAAGTGGTAGTTAAAAAAAATGAATTTTTCATAAAACATAATTTTACCATTTCTGTGAATAGAATTTCAAAAATCCGAGAGACACGGTTGATGTCAGTAAGTAAAATGTGGTTCAATGAGATGAAAATAATTTTTGGTGAATAGTAACTTTTTACTTTTTTTTACCACGGTTAAAAGTAAATAGGGTAATTAAGGGTAAAAATGTTATTATTATTACCTTAACACATGTACTAATTCTATTGGATAAGTGTAATTTGACCAAAAACAATCTTAGGAATAAAATATGACCATTTAGGCCCACTTGGATTAGATTAGGACATTTATTATTATTTAATTCAAAGAAGAGTTAAAAGAGTTAAAATCAAAGTTTATTTACTACATCATTTTTAATATAGGGTTATAAATAAGATAAACTGGATTGTAAATATTAATTAGAAAGATAATAATATTTCCTACATAATTATATTTTATTTATAATTTTTAGACATTAAATAAATTAATTTATTTATGACACAATGATGATACAGTAATTACCATAATAGGGAAAAATTAGAATAATTGATATTATAAATACCAAAATTAATATAATTTGAGACTTTTTATGAATTACAATAATTTTATAGGTTAAAATGACATGTCAGTATTTATTTAATTAACTTTTTTTGAACTAATAATTCTGTTATGATTTTCACAAAAATCAATTACTAAATAGTGTCAAAATTGACATAAAATAGTTTTTAAAAAAAATATTATATTAGTAATCGTTATTTTATTCCTAAAAAAATAAGGTTCTTCCAAATGACTTAGATATGGATATATATATTAATAATAAACAACTTGGGGTTCGTTTGGATGCTTATAGTAAGTTTATTAACCTTATAGTATAAGAACACAAGAAGACACGATAAAAGTAAAATTATTTTACTTAATGTTAAATCTAAATGATAAGGATAAAATAGGAACCTAAACTTGTCTAAATTCTATTGGATGAGAGGATTTAGACCCATCCCCACCTTATCTTAGAAATAAATCAATTTGGAGCTATTTAAAACCGAATTTGGCTTTATAATAAAATAATATTTTTAGTTTTTCCAAAGGAGCCCCTCTCCTCCCTTATAAAAGGGAACCTCCTCCCTCTCTTCCTCACACCACTTGGAGCCTTCATGCTCGGACAACACCTGCCAAATTCCTTTCTACACTTCCCTAGAAACATCCTAGAGGTTCTGTTCTTCCTCAAAGACCAATTTTAGTGCCCTAAAAGGATATCTCAAAGAGGCGCTTCAAAGAAGAGGTAATGTCCGTTACCGATTCTTTCAACTTTATTTCTTCTTCCACTTCTTTACTTAGGTTGTTTAATTATTAAGTAATAACATCAGTATCACTAATATACTGATATGTTATTATAAGTATGAAACAACCCTATTTCACCATCTATCCATCCTACGAAAAATGAAATCACCGCGCGTGCGTACGTACAGAATACCGTCTCCACGCCGTGGTGTAATCTATTTTCCACCACCACCTTAATTGGATGGGTATAATGGTGTAAATAATAACTATATATGATTATTGTAAAGTGATATTGATTCTAAAATAGTATACATACACTCCAATACAATTCCACGATCATGAGAACGATATCATCGCTCTTGCGTACGTACGGACTACCGTCTCCACGACGCGATGAGATTCATTCTCCACGTTAACCATTCATGAATGATTATAAAGTATATATAATAAGTAATCATGAAATATATGAAATAATAATGATACTGGATTTATGTGTATATATATGTATGTCATCTACTTAATTCCATTCAACTCAATAAGGAAACGAAAACAACGTTCATGCGTACGTACGGCCTACCGTCTCCATGAACGGTGTATTTCTTTCCATTTACTAATCTATTATATATATGTATATTCTGAATATATATTATATATAAATCATGTTTTATATTCTGGAATTAAGTAATCATGATCTAAGTAATCATATGAATAATTACAAGTCAAAACACGGACGAAAAATGAAACGATTTTACCCAAAACGCTCTTTAACATGGAATTTACAAAAGAACGGGTAATATAAAGTCATAAGTGAACCATATATGATATCATAAAAATGATTGTGATTCTGGAATAAGTCAATAACATTATTTAAATCATTATACAGGAGGTTCGTACACTTACGAGGCAAATTGGACCTAAGGTAATGGAAATATCACAATCTCATTTTTATCCGAGATTGTTTATACTTTAGTATTTAATGGGGTGTATTTTATCATCCAAATCCATGTTTCCTCAATATGTAATATTACTTCCATCCACCTAAAATTATTTAAATTCAATTTTACCCTTCGGTGAGTTTTTAGTAAAAGATATGAAATGAATCTTTTTTCGTTTTTCGTACGAGGTACTTTTTGACTTTTCCGACAAAAGTATGAGAAGAATGTTTTTTTAACTTATACGGCATGAATGGATTTTAAAACATTATTTCCAAGAATCTTTCTTTACAAGTTTTCAAGTTTATTTTTAATCAAATTCTTTTAGTTTAAAATTGTATGACATGTTAAGAAAAGGAAAATGTTTTTGAAGTAGAAAGGATATTTTCCTCAAGAATGGAGTTCAAGTGCTTTATCAAAATTATTTTCCATCTAAGATAATATAGGGTTCTGTTTCTATCCCTATTATTACATTGATTTAATTATGTTGTGATGGAATTATTTTTATGAATTCCTTTATCTTATATGAGTTGTTTTATGATGTCACGATGTTTAAGATTCCCATTTTTATTACATGGGTTATGCTATGATGTATGGTTTATGATTTTGTGGAACACATAAGAATGGTATCATTATGAGATGGGTGGGAACTATATCTCTCTCCAATGCATTGGGTAAAGATTTTATATCTCATGAGATAGACATGGCTGGAACGGCAGGTTAAACCGGTTCAGTGAAACAGGATTGAAACGAGGAGTAAACTCAGTTCAGAAATGGACTTTTTCCACTAAGATAGTCTTGGAAATGAGTCTTGACTAATAAGAAATGATTCTTTATGATTATGTGTGTATGACATAAAGTTTCATGTTTTGAGTTATGATTATTGAGATTACATTTCACTACTATGATTTATTCCATGTTATGATACTATGATTTTTTGCAGGTTAAGATTTCCAAAATGTTATGTTCGTATGAATATGATGTGATTGATATTTCTTTTGTTTACCCTTATTGAGTATTTGATATCACCCTTTTATGTTTTCTTTTCCCCAGGATATAAAGAAAGGTTTTAGGTAAGAAAAAAAGTAAGATCATTATGGGAGATGTTGAAGATCTTTCACCACGATTAGAAGATTATATTCCGAGTTTCCAAATACACTAAACTATTACAGTCCTTGTGCGTGTGTTTTTGTAATGTACTATGTATTCCGAAAATGTAATGTAATGTCCATGTACATCAAGCTTCGGGTCTCTACAATATAACCCTTGAGATAATGTATATGATATGTGGGATTTTACAATAATGAGGCTAGTTTAGAGCATCCATGTTTGTTATTGACTATGAATATTCCCCACACATCCGTAAGTGCAACTGAACTATGTTAGTCATGGGATTTCATCTAGGTATGTTTAGTAAATTCCCAAGATTATATATTTTTATGATCCTATTTTATCTCTTTTTTACTTTTATAATTTCTTTATTTAGTATTTGTTTTTGTGAATTTGTAATACTTATTTATTTATTCACATCATGGATTTTCTCTCAATATTATTTACAGTTTTTCCTTTCCCATAAATTATTAATTATTTGTATGGCTCTTGTATTTGTTTTTGGTATTCAAAATGGCTTTTAAATGATAATTTTATTTAGTATAGAAAATCTTCATTCTCTATCAATTTTTGATTTAGGAAATGAATATATGATTTTTTAAAAGATTAAACACTTAAATTGTTATATGTATTGCAAACTATAGTTTATATACACTTTAAAAAATTTAATGAGTGTATTATGTGGTTCTAACCTACTGAGATTCTTTATTCGGTCATCCAACTTTTTCTACTCAACAGTGGTAATCCCAATCATTTCTAAAGGTTTAGTATGAGTTCACGTTTGGAAACTCATTGAGTTTGTTCATATGGATGTTGGTAACCAATAGGTCCATTGTATATAATTTATGTTATGGTCTAACTTATGTTCGGATTTTTTTGGTTTTCTATTCTAGTATTTCTTTAGTTTTATTTGGATGTATTTTTGTTTATTGATGTTTAGTAATTAATAGTTTTTATGTGTAGTATTATTGGATTGTTTTATATTAATATTTATAGAATTTAATCATTACCAAATTGTTTTTCAATTATAATTGTAACTTGTTTCTATCCTAGGATGATTAGGAATGCATATCAGGCCTTGTCGTGGGTTATCATTGTTGATTAGTTTAGGTATGTCCATATTTTGTTCATATAATAATTTTATCATATGATATTTTTTTTTATTTTTAGTGTAAGGTATATCGGGTATCAGACTATCAAGAATCAAGTGGTAGTAATGGGAAGAACATCATTAACTCTTACTCATTCAGTTCCTTGAGTTACCAAGGTTAGTAAGTGATTTTTTTCGTCTTTTTTGAGTTTTTTGGTATTTATGGAATAAAAAAATGGCAAACCAACCATACTTGCTGAGAATGGATGGAGTAGGAACCCAATTGGAGCCTAATTTAATAGTTAATATACTTCCAGTTGACGGTGTTTGATCATGGAAAAAACTTCATGAAAATGTGTTTTAGTTATTCATGGACACTAGTTCTCTATAATCAAATGTTTTATTGTGAATTGTGTTTTAGTGTTGTTTCGGTTTTTGTGTTATTGTTGTTGGTAAGACCCATACTATAATTGGGGTGGAAGAGCTAGGATATTCCCTACCATTTCCATTATAACATTTTGGTGAATCTTTTTTAGAGACATAGTTTTTTCATTATAATTTATAGGTCATTTTTAAGTCATTAGGAACTCCCGATGTAGTTAGGGTGAAAGATTTTTTGAGACCATTCGAGGGACCAATTTTAGATTGGTGGAATGTTATCATACTATATCCATTATAGAATGGGATGTTTAAGGATGTTTTTCATAACCAATTTTTCAGATGATTCATATACGAAGAGTTAAATGTGAAGAAAGTGGGATGGATGTTGTATGTTAAGCTAGGTCAAAGAACAATAAAGGACTACATCTAACACATCAAAGATATTATTTAAAATTTCATTAGATATCATTATTTGATTAGATAAACTATACTATATTCATATGGGATCATCATATAGATATAAAAGAGGGAGTACTCTCATCTTGGGAGGTATTTTTTTGGATGAAAGGGTATAAGGTATTATTATTCGAGATGGTTCCTGGTGCATTTTTTGTAGCAGATGGAAATTCATTTTATCATTTAACTCTGGATGGTTCCCTATAATGAATGTAATATGTTACAAGGGAATTTTTTTTCATGAATTCTTCTTGATAGATTAATCATTTCCATTATCAGATTATTCATTCTTGTGCTTCATGTGTTGATATTTTTGGAATTCAAATCTATATTGTTGTAATCCTCTAAAGTCTTGTTTATGATGTGGTCATTTGGGTAATAAGGATAAATTATGATGTTATAATAATTAGAAGAAGAAACAATAGATAGCGAATTTCATATACTAACCATAGTGTAGAATATTCTTCACGATAATAGGGTTTCATCATTAGGGCCATGGGTGTTTCTTTTCACCCAATAATGATTTCTTGGATAGGGGGACCTTCAGAAAGATATTTCTCCCAAAGGTTAAGTTTGTATGGTTTATGTCCTAACTTGTAATATTTTATTTCTGAAATTTTTTCTTGTTCTAGGGATCCTAGTATCATTTTGATACTCTAATTTCTATAGTGATGTCTTATATATATGGATATTTAAATCATGTTATTCCTTGAGGAAATGATTTAGTTTTGGGAAATTAAGAACTATTGTTTGGTTAGACGTTTGGATTGAGTTTTTTTGGGTGTTATCAAGCTAGTTATATCACACTAGTTCATTTTGTAAATATATGGGAGATCCACCATGGATCATAAAATGGATTTATCTTATGTTGATTGGGTTTATTTTGAATAAAAAACTATTTACACCAGGTTCAATGGTTTTTTGGGCATCATTTATATTCAGGTTCATGTTTTTAATGGGTTCTCTTAATGGAATTATGGGGGTATAAAATATTTTTTGTGGAAATAATTTTCAAAAAATGACTTGATTATTCAATTTTTTTATTATTTTTAATTATTTATAGGTTATAAATATTACATTAATGTTCAGTTAGGGTTCCTATTGTAAATATTTGTTTTTTGAGCTTTTGAGTGGTTTTTTTCATGCGAATGGTCAGTAATCTAGATTTGAGAAAAATATACTTGAATTGTAAAGGATGGGGGGGCTTTTCAGTTCAATTTCTTCATTCACAATTTTAAATAAATGGGCTACAAATGGTTTTCCCCCAACCATGCGGGGAAAAGGATTAACATTAATATTATTAGGTGAAATATGGGATAAGGCACATGAATTCTTCATAGTTTGGAGAAACCTTCCAGTATTCCTATGGGAGATCTCTAATTTTGACATAGGAAATTTGAAAAGTGTGTTCATTCTATCCTAATACATGCTTCCATCCAATTTGGTTTACCATTATCTCTATTATAATTTTCATGTATTGTTCATTTTTTTGAAAAGTGTGTGGCCTAATCAGGCATCATGCCAAGATTCATAAAAATATGATTTTCTATGTTTTATGAAATATTTTATAACCCCATTCAAAACCATCAACCCCTAAATCAACATTGTCTCATGGGTGGGATCTAAACAACTCCTCTCTTACTTATCCTTCAATTATTGAATCTCCCAATAGATGTAATGGTGTTCTCATATTGAATCATATTACTTCTTATACTCCTTCACTTCCTCTCAAGTTTCTCTTTTTTTGATGGATTGGTTCCCACATGATGGAATCATAGGCTGTGGATTCTCCAATTTGGGTTGTTTCCTATTATTATAATGAGTGTGGTTTGTTACTTAGACCATGATCATCATTTTAATAGAGTTTTTTTACATTCACATGTCATTTATATATGTGTTTCCTTCGATTTCCATTCTAGAAAATTCTATTGGATACATGAGTCATTTTAATTAATTTTAAAATATATTATTCATAATAATGATGCGTTTTTATGAATTATTTTGATGTATTCACAGTAGATATTTAATTAAAATTGCTTTTTAAAGGATTTATAAAACATTTCTAACATATGAATACATGTATGTTAATTGATAAAATATAAAATGGGTTTTAAAATGGAAATCAACTATTTTTGGATTTTTCTTTTCTTGTTATATATTTTTAGAAATTTGATTACATGGGAATTGGGCCTATTGTATAAGGTTTTTTTCCCTTTTATGGTTTTATGCTTGTGATTAAATCCTTGTAATTTTTTATAACACTCTGGTGATTCTATAATGGGATATTTAGTAATTTTAGGGCTACTGATATTTTTGACATTATGTGTGGGAATTTCTATATGTGGATGGGGAGCACATTTTGATATCCACAACCATTGTAATTTCATTACATAAAAATATCAATATAAAGCCTGATATTTTGAATGTCCATTCCCCAATATTTATTCTTTTCTACACTTCAAATTATTTTCCTTCAAACATAAAATATATTCAAAATGGTTACTCTCTTTCTCATGAAATCAAATGTTGTTTCGAATTTGATTTCTAAATCATGGATGGTTTGGCACCTTGATATGTAACATGGTATCTAAATTTTAAAAATGTTCCATTTGGCTTCTTACATGCATGAATGGTGGTTCAACATGGTTTTTAAAAGGGTTTGGGGAAGAATAGTTTTATTTTTTTAATGTTGTATTAAATTGATATGAAATTTATGCCCACTTGGAACATTGTGGTGGTTATATGTGTGATGGTAACCTCTATGATTGTTCTTCAGATGATATAGACTTTTCACAGTCAGTATAAGAGATTGGGAATGACATTCATGGTGGTATTTATGAGTTTTGTTTAATACCATGTGTCTGGTAAACTCCACATTATCCATTATACTATTAAAATGGGATTCATTGAAGACATATAAAAGGTATTGTGATGGTTGCATTATACACCTGATTAGTTGTATTATAAAACACTAGATAGGGGATATGATGTGTGGGATTTAACATTTTTAAGTCTAGTTTATATCATTTAGTTGGTTATTGACTATAGAATGGCACCATATTCTTCAAGATGGGACCTAAATCAATACATCTAGGGATTAACTCATTTTGTTACCTCAAATACTTATATTTTTGTTTCTATCTATGATAAAATTTTCAACTATATTATTTCTGGTCTTGTGGGATATGATTTTTTTCTTATTCATAGATAAAATAATCTATTAACTTATGCATAATATTTTTATTCTTATATATGGATTTCATTAATGAAAATGGGTATTAAATAAGAATTTTTTTAAACTAAAAATCATGTTTTGTTTTCTAATTGATTTACATAAATCCCTACATATTTTTAAGGTAAATAACCCACATTATAATATGTATTTTAAACTAGAATTTATTGACTATTTTGGGTAATGGAATGTATGGATTTAGTGGTGCATACCTAGTGAGATGATTTATACTCACACCAAACTTGTTCATGTCAGATTCAGAATACCTGGGTTGTCTTGTATGTTCAGAATTTGTTTAGGTTTTATTTGGGGTAGGGTTTGTTCTTATCAATAGTAGTGATGAATATTTCACATGACAATTATTTTGGTTCCATTGTATTTTTTGTTTATTATTATTTTTTGTTTTCTACTCTAGTCCCATTGTAGTTATATTTGGATCTTGTTGTATTTATTGATGATCAGTTATTATCGGCTTATTATCAGTACCCTATTTGGGATTTTTTATATCTATATTATTTAGATAAATCATTACCACCTGGTTTTATTTTGGTATTATGTACTAGTTAGTATACTAGGATGATCTGGAATGCCTCTTGGGCCAGGTCGGGAACCTCCTTGGGTGATTGGTGTATGGTCGACCTAGGTTGATTCATGAATTTATTACTCCATAGTGATAATAAATATTAACAAAAATAATATACATTATTAATTTGAAATTGATTATAAAAAAAAGTGAGACACTTGTCATGAATTTTATTTCATTAATATTGTAGTTCAATAATGAAACAATGTGTTGGGGATAATTGTCTCAAATTATCAAACAAATCAATATTAATTATTCTCTCCCATTTATTTTCAAAGGAAATAAATTAATAGTTTTAAAATATTAAAAATTTATTTATATTACAAAATTACAACATGTGACATCTTCATGTATTCTAAATTGGTCATTAGAATTCCAAAATTCAATCCCTATTAAAAATAATTTAAATCCTATAAGAATGCATGAATGTAAATATCCACGAAACATGACACAAATATATTCATAATAGATCCATGAATAATATTGGTACTTGAAAATCTTACACATTTGAATATTAGTTTTTCATCACAAAACATTATAATTAGATTTCTCTACTCCTAGATCAAACACCTCATATACATCCTGGGCCAAATTGTTTCCCCTATAATTAAATCATAGCTGTTATAGAATATTTAATTTCTACATATACATTATTAATATATTTATCATCATCTAATGTGATTTACGCAAATAATCATTTAAAATATTTAATCATCTAAATAATGTCAGTTTGTGAGATTATATAAGGAATTTTTAACATTTAATTGTTTATAATGAGCTCTTTCCTTTACTGAATTCCAAGAAACACATCTTGTAATTCATCTTTCCTTTCATACATAAGATGATATTTTTTCACCAATATCATTATATATCAATAATATTATGTATAAATTATACAAAATCTTATGTATTCATCCTCAAAAGGTAGAATATAATACATATGAACATATCATCTTATGTATTATTTCCTTAAACTTTTTTATTCATTAACACATAGGATATAAATCATATATATCTTATAACATCTCATACTATCTATACCTATGTAATATTTCAAATCATCTATTTTAAACATCATATATTTACAATATACTACCTATGGGAATATATAATATGCATAATATAAAATACGTTACATATATACCAATTATGAGAATCATATATTACCTATATATTAAAATATCTTAAATATAGATAAAGAACATCATGAATCATCTCTCATTTCCATTTTTTGTTCCACTTATTACTATTATATCATATCTAATCTATAAATGGATAGATTTCAAGATACACATTATTCTATAAATCCTGATTTAAACTCTATAAAACTTTACATTTCTCATGAAACATTATTCTAATTCAAGAAACATACCTATAATAATTACAATTTGTCTTAATTGGTGTTAATAAAATATAAATACATCTTCATCAATTGTAATGGGGTTTCAAAAAAATTTAATAATAAATAGATAAAATAAAAATTAAATATCAATTTATTAACTATAAAATCAATCTCCAAAACATATGTGGTTATAATACAACTCCTTGAATTTATTTCACTAATTATAATGATTTTTGTGATAAAAAAATATCAGTACAGGTTAAATTTTATTGGTGGAGTGATACAATTAATGTTTAAGGTAAAATGAACAATAACGTACATCCATCGCTACCCCTATTCAAATATGACAGAGTCACACTACATGGTTCAAACACCATAAACCTTTAACTATTAATTTTTTCAAAACACACTTTTTAATCCAAAATTAAATAATAAATTATTATTAATTAATTAACTAATTAAATAAGGATTTTTACATTATATTAATAATTTTTCAATGATGATTTTATATTTGTTTTAGTGATATTTGAATGTATATTATCCATATCAAAATAAGTTGTTATGTAATAGTTGATATACAATTATGTATATAAAATGCTAAATAATAATTTTTATTGGTTGAGAAAATATTTATATATTTTTAATTAAATGAATTATATTATTAATATTATAATGAACTAGTTGAGGATACCCAATTGTGACACCTAGGTTTTTCTGATACAATTCCTAAGTCAAGTTTCAAATATCCACCTGGTAAAAATGTTGTTTATGGTGTTAAATAATAATCCATTTTGAAATTTTTCTTCTTTTAATTACTTAAACAATATGGAATGATCCCCTATATGCCCATCATGTACAATCTATATATTTAGATTCTATACACAAAAACTGAACTATTACCGAATTAGAAAACAATCAAAATAAACATGATTAAATGAAATAAAACTCAATAAACCATAAAAATTTGAAAAAAATATAATAAGTCTAACAACAACAACAATAAAAAATATATACATTATTCAATCTAAAAAAATTTAATATATTGAATAAAATAGTAATACAAAAATATGTGGTTTCTATACTTGAGATTCATCCCATGGTATATAAGCAAATTAAAAATAATGGGAACCCAAAAAAATTAAATCCATATATAAAATTATGCATCACTTTTCATTTATAATATTCTTGAACCATATTAAATGTTTCAAAATCTACATACAAGCATGGAGTTTTGATATTCATTATCAAAAATAAAATTATATACAATCAAATTGAATATGTAATGTATCAGTGATAATTACAAGCAGGGTTACATCATTCGATCCATTTATAACATTTAAAATAATATTTTTTCAAGTTAGTTTAAAGGAAAAATATAAAATTATGTTTTTTATTTTTATTAAAAATATAACATGCGATCAATACAAGTAGTCACTTCATTTAAAATAATTAATTTATTAAAATTTAAACAACAAAAAAAAAATTATATTCTCATGTAAATGATGGGGACAGATATACAGAAATATATATAAAATTTAATTTCCACGTGTCAATTAATTTTTCATTACATACCCTCCCTAAAACCTTATAAAATATTCTAATTAATTAGTAATCATTTCATAAAATTTAATTTGAGATTAGAAATGGTTTTTAAGGTTTGGTGTATAATAATAATTATGAATATTGATATATGAAATATAGAAAATCAATTCACATTCAAATCACATATCATTAATTTAGAATTTTTAAATTTTCAGTTAAATTTAGTAAGAACACCATTTCATAAAATTATATAAACTATACATTAATAGAAATATAAATGGAATGAGAATAAAAAATAATTGAAATAAATGAGATAACTATAATAATAGTCATAACAACTTTCACGAGAACACTTTGGGTATAAGAAAAAAATATAGGAAAAACATACTAATATAATCTCTTTAATTTTCAATTTTAATGTTATCTAACTTAATTAGAACACACTTTAACTCTTCATTTCCTAATTGAGGGGACACGACACCACCCTTAAAGTTATTATTCCTATTTATGGGCAATCAGATAACGTCTCATCATTCCAGTACAGTTTTTGATGCAGTAATTTCCTTCTAGATACCAAAGGTTTACTTTGAAATTAAAATGGAAGAGGTTAATACAACATAATATATATAAAAACAAATAACAATGAAATAAAAAGTAATATAAATAATGAATCATAATATCACACCTCATATATGATCCCCTTTTGATATAAAAATATCATTATAAAAACTATAATTCCTTGAACATTACAATTCGTTATCAATAATCCATATGGTAAGATAACCATTTTTCAAAATCAACCCAAAATGGGAAATATTCTATCTAAATAAGAGAAAAGAAAATCAATATAATTATAGAGACAAATTAAATAAATATAAATATTTATAAATCATGTCAATGTCTATCTGATTCAAATTTATATAAATTAATTTAAACAAGTAATGATCAATAAAATAGATTGATATAAAATGGCATCGTATTATAGAATAAGTTAATTTATATAAATCAAAATGACACAATTGTCATTGAAAAATAAATGATAAAAATAAATTAGTTATATTTTAAATGAAGATATTCCATGAAAACTGATTTATTATTTTAGAATAAACATGTATGAAATTTAATTTACTGGGATGATTATTTTATATCATGGAATACATTTTTAGGAATTTATATATAAGATATAAAAATATATATGCCAAAATACATTGACGGATGCATTTAAAACATATAATGTAATAATTAATTACTATTATATAGTTTTTATAAATTGATAAAATATTCCAAAATATGCATTCAAATATGGATTAATGAATAATAGAATAAACATTGAGATATCTATTATAATATAATAATTTGTTCTAAAATAGTGTTTATCCATCAATAGAATTATACAATATATAATAGATGGAGATTTTGAAGCCCTAAAATTTAACCCCAATAATTAAATAATAGAATCTAAAAACTATGACACCATGGCTATAGGGGTGAAGGGAAATATAAGAATGACTGAGGATGAGGGGAGTTGACCTTGATAAACTATCCATTATTTATTATTTATCATTAATGAAATGTCATTAGTATAAGAGCACAAATTAATGGTAATCATTATAGGATTATGTTTTGGAGGAAGTTGATGAAATGTTGGTAAAATAAATGTATAATAATTAAAATTATTTTTATAAAAAGTAATTTATATATTTCTGAAAGTGGATCACTATTTAACTATCGATTTTTCTAAACCATTCATAAACCTACATATTCGTCTAGAAATATGTTTTTTGAATCACATAGTTTCAAATAGTTTTTATAAAGTACACAAAAAATTCTTATATATTAAAAATTAAATGTAAAATTTCAATTATAGTAGAAAAATAGTGTATATATTTCATGGAAATCTACACACAGGTTCATAATGTAACAAAACTAGTATCACATATATAGAATAATCACCCCTAATAATGTTAGTCTTGCATAAATAACATTTCGAAAAAATAAAAGTTATATAAAGACACAAAATATCACTCACTCCATCAAGATAGTATGGTTCTTCAATCTCACCAGAAATTAAATAATTAATTATAATAATAATAATAATTATTATTATTATTTATTGAATTTGTTAATCTCATGGGTTTATGGGATTGAATTTTGTAATGTTTTTGAATTTTAATCTATTATGCGATCATTGATGTATTTATATTGCTAGTATGATACCAATGTAGTGATGTAAATTAGGGGTACTAATTAGTGGTTTCTTCATAGTAAATTCATCATTCATTATAAACAAGGAGGATGTACCATCTATAAGGATAAACTAAGAAGAGTAATGCTCTATGTGGTTAAAATTGTATTGTAGTATTGGACGATTAGAGGAAACTATGAAGTGTTCGATTAAATGTGAGTTTTACTCTTACATATAGATAAGGTCATATTGTTAGTTCATGTTCAAATTATAGTTATGATTAAGCATAATTGTTTCCAATTAGGTATTGTGTATTATATAGTGTCTACTATATGGGTAGTTCGTGTATAATATAATCCTAATCACTTAACTATTGGGGTATAAAATCTCAGTTATGATGATATAACATAGTAAGTGTTGGGGTTTTTATGGTACATTTCCAATCAATGTGATCTACCAAGTGTTATGAGTTGTGAAATTACATTTTCATCCGAAGACTAATTAATGTATTTTGGGTTCCCGTTTCCCTCCCATTTCATATTAAAATATATCCTAGACATGTTTATCTCATTCCTTTATCCCACCACGAGAACCACCAACATATTCACCCACTTTTAGTGATGATTCCTTGATTTAGACATATCATAATATTGTACTTCATTCTTCACATTCGTTATTCACTTCATCCATATCCATAAGATGATTATTTAGATATTACTAGAATTTAAATTTATATTTTATTATTTAGGGTATATTGAGGTATATTTATCAATAAATTTTATATATTTTCATGGAATGAAAACAATGAATGAATATTCACTGAAAGGAGGATTATTTACCTATTCAAAACTATTTAATTTTAAACACATGGATTCTTATTATATTTAACCATTTTTTAAATATTTTGAATATTATGGTATAGGTTTTTATTGATTTATTCGATTTTAGATGTTTATAATAATTTCATTTGGAATTAAATGGATATCAAACATCAATATTTCTTATTCATTTTTTTTTCATATAATCACATTGAAATTAGAATTCATTTAAATATTTAACTGGATATTCACAAATTATTTTTTAAGAACTAACGAGTCATTTTTCCTTTTTAACATCATTGTTGAGTATCATTGAATATTTTGGTGGATTTGATAATACATCTATGGTTTTGATTTTAAAATATTATATTATTAATACATTTTTGAAAATATGTTGTTAACCTCCATTAAATCATCGAGAAATAGTTTCTTATTGAATTAATACCCAAGATGTAATCCAACGTTGTTTTTTGTTGTGACAAAAGTAAATGATTATTGTTGTATTTAGGAAATTTTTAATTAATTATTCTATTTGATATTTTAATTTTATATTATTATAGAAAAATGGTCCCATTCTATAAGGGGATTTAATAGTTTGTTGTTTATTATGATTAACATTAATTATATATTTGTATATTGTATTATAATAGATATTTACTATACTGCTTTAATTATTTTCTATGGAAAACTATGAAAAATATGTGGGAAATATATCTATTAGTATTATACTAGTATTTGATTAGTCTCTACCATATCTCCCCAATTATATACATTGATTTTTTGGTTATATTAATCCTTGGTAAATCTTTATAGGGTAAAAATGAATGGTAGGATTCCAAATCACATCTAGAATCATTCATATGGATTTCATTTATGTTTTTTCTATGATCATATAAAAATTCTGATAGGTGTTCCCATTATGGTTGTGATTCAATTATTATAATTATAGTATATTTTTTGTGGATCCACATTGATATATTTTTATCCCTTTTACAGTTACTATGAATAGAATTTGAAATTTTTTGGAATTTCAACTTTTAAAAGTATAAATTTACCTATATTTTTTTATTATTGATGAAATTTAAAATGTTTGTTAAATAGTTTTATGTTGAATTGATTTATACCGTTAGAGAATTTTAAGACAGAGATCTTTAAACTATTTACTTTATTGAAAATGAATTATTATCAATTTATAGTTTTAAATCCTAACTATGTTATAATTATTAAATTTTATAATATGGTATAATGAATTTATGTATTACTATTTTGTGAATAATATCATTATAATAAAAAAAATTAATTCATTATTATATTATCAACGTATTAAAATTGGATTTATTTTTATAAATAATACATTTTGTTTGGGGAGGATAGATAATGGGAATTATTTTCTAATGCCTATCATATTATAAATTTGGTATATAATCCCCATGGATGTATTAGATTGTTCAAATTCTTTCATTTTATTGTTTATTGGTTGTATAATATGATATCATTCACATACAATATAGTGGTTCATTTTTAGGGAAGGTTTTATACATAATTAATATTTTGGTATTATACCCATCTTATTTTTCATGATAAAAGAACATTATTACTATATTTCTTTTTTTTACATTATTATTTTCCATCTATTCAAATTTTACATTGGTTTGGGTGATCAGATATATTTATTGGATCAGTTTTTGGTTTATGTTTTTTATATTATTATCCATTTTCTCATTCATCTTGTTATTATAAACATAATATTTTATATTCAAATATCATTAATTTACAGCAACAAAATTTTGAGATATCTATTGGTGTAAATAATTTTTTTATTCCATTTATTAAGTTAAATCATTCTCAATAATGAACATTTTGACACCCAGACACTAGTTTCCAACACATTTTGATTGGGAACATGTTTTCTGGGATTTTAAAGGAGAGACCAAGTATCGTGTCTAGAATAACCTATATTAGTTTAAAACTCATTATATGGTTGTATTGCCACAATTTATATTTCCACTAATATACATACTCTGGATAATAATTAAATTTCAATACATGTATCAGAAAACATAAAATGATTCAATAGTTGAACATCTAATTTTGTTATTTCATCATAAGAATATGAAACTGACAGAGGATAACATCAATATCACTATTCTATTGAGGGGACTTTCCTAACAATCGCTATTATATATTGTGAAATTATAAGCATAGATAATATGAAATAAAGTAATTAAAAATATTACCAAAAGCGAGGTTAGTAAAATTTATAAAAACACCCAAACAATACTCAATGATTGATAGTTAATAATATCCATATGAATATTTTGGAGTGAAATAGTAAAACAATACCATGAAGTATATTTTTTAGTAAAAATACCTGATAATGATTAAAGCATCTTCAACAAAACAAATATAGAATTATATAGTAAAAAGCATTAATGAATCATTTCTGAGGTATTAAAAATTCCCAAAATGAAATTATTTATCCATTTGTGATTTTTTTTTGGTTTTATGGATCATATATGTTCATACCATCTAATTCATAGATAACAAGGTAATTTAAAATAAATAATGGTGGAGCATTCCTAAAATATATTTATTGAGTGTATCTAGAGAGAAAATACATTGAGAGACAATAAAATCTGATAATATTTATATGAATAGTACTTATAGGTGGAATAATACAACTGATAAGTGGAAAAAACAAAAAATGAAAAAATATTATCTAAAATTTGGAAAACAAAAATTTGAGCCATTACTCTTGAAGAAAATCTATAGTTTGTATAGATAGATATGGTGAAAGATGATGGAGTTTATTCTATTGAATAGACATTCCATTAGTAAGATAGTATTTCCCTGGATGGAATATTCATATAGTATATTGGTTCGATGTATTTTGAATATATTGGTTACTATATGGATAATTGAACAAAATATTCATGGATGATCTGAATGGAAATGTCTTTAAAACTAATATAAAAATATTTAAAATTCCATCACTATAAACAAAAAAATGGTTATTTTCATTGTCTAGATGGATGTTAAATGGGATTTTTTTTAATATTATAGATTTGTGCTGATACTTTTAATATGAAAATAAATTATTTACTAATTTTAACTATTTTTTTGGAAATTTATCGATATTCTCTAATTAATTATTAGTAGGAACATGGAGAAATATTCCAAATGGTAACAAATGGGTATAGTTAATAATATATTTTCATATAGTGATCATATATATAAGAATAACAAAAACATTAAATATAAATATCAATATAAATAATAGGAAGAACATTTTATGAAGGAAACATGATATAAAACATTAAATAGTATTTACTTACTTCTATGTGGTGTTATATAATATTGGTAGGTTAGATCAAATTAAATGTTTTGAATGATTTTTTTTCATTTTAAAAAAACTATGTAAATTAATCCATATATATTAAACTATTATAGGGTAACAAGTCCTATAGAATTGATTTTACCTGATCTAGTGGATAAAAGAATTCAAATGTTACATCCATCAAATTTTATTAGGATGGTAGGAAATAAACATATAATATCAAAAAATAAATTGTTATATGATGAAAATTTAAAGGAATCTTAATAAGCAAGTCAAATTTGTAGATAAAATATATCAAATATATAATTCATGTGAACTGTTAAGATAATTCAAGGTTTTTATTAGGAAAATCAAAAGGTTTGTAAATAAAAGATCCCAGATTATCAATACACAATTGTAAAATTGAATAAGGAAAATTTATAATGCCAATATATTAAGATAATGAAGCACGTATGGTATATCAGAAACTATCCAACCATTACCCCACCGATGTTAGTAATATTGAATAGAGTAATATCCAAATCCTAAATCTAATAAGTCATGTATTTTGGGCTAGATCGTAAGTTAAAAAAAACAAGGGAGATATTTCCTATTATATTCCTAGGAATACTCACATTATATACCAATAAACATAAAAATTAGGTTACAAAAAATCATATAATATCTATTTTAATTATTTAATAATGAATTTAATGACCTATGAAACATAATAATAAATGAATTGAAGGAAAATAACAGGAATATCAGACACTAACTAACCCATTGGGAGCCATCCTAGGTTTGAATGAAATTTATTTTTCTTCACTAGTCCAACCACTAAAAGATATGATTTTAGCAAGAGTAAATAACATAATATGTATGACATAAATTATAAGAACCTACGCATAATATGAAACAATAGTATATAATATATATATATATAACAACGAAAAAATATGAATAATCATGTATATTAAAAATCCATGTATATGAAAGCTGTCCTATAAAAAAATTATGCCTCGAAGACACAAAAAATAAAAAATACTCCTGAAATTTATACGTTAGACAATGAATAAAAACAAGGTACATCAATACCATAGTGAAAAAACTCATATAAATTCCCCTATAATAGAATCTGTTTAACAGTACATGACTCACACTCCCTGATCCTATGCTGACATTATAAATATTACAATTCAGGCTTTGATGAGGCTAATTGTAACCAAATTATTTCGTCTAAATAGTAAAACATGAAAATGAATAATTAGATTACCTATAACCTTGGGGTCCTTTTAGGATTGTAATTTTTTATAATTAGGACCAACTCATATCAACATGGATCCATACAAAATTATTTAATAGTGATGAATAACATATCCCCATATACCCATCCTTTCTTATTTCATAGAGGGTCATCAATGCAATCCCTACGAAATACATTATAGAAAAAATACATTAAACATAATTATTTATGAATTGGGGAATACAAATCATAATAAGGGAGATAACATATTATCTATAAGTGCAAAAAGATACATTATCAATATAATGTCATCAATGAGAATAAGTTTGCATAAGGGTTTGAATTCATACTCATAGTGCCCAAGTGAATCATAACATAACTCATACCCATAAATAATGATATAAAAAATTATAAAAACTTATCAAAGGAAAGAGTCATAAGAATCAATAATCACAATCCTTGTTATTTTAATCTTTGTCAAATGACACATCATCAACTCATATCATTTAATTACTAACTTTTTCAAAAACCTTTAGAATCATTTTCATAAAACTCCTTTGAATTAATTATTAATTTGAATAATCATATTTCCTACTTACAATAAAATTATTTACCAATAAATTAAAGAAATGTCTCATTGCACCCATTGATTGATCTAAAATTGGATCAATGTTACTATCTGTTACACCCCATGTTATGTAGTAATGGGATTACCATGCATTATCTAGGATATCACATGTTACAATGTAATTGGATTACCAATTGCTATTAGGAACACCGCATGTTAAGATATTATGGTATAACCCGACGCAATCGGTTCCACCCCATGTTATGCTATAACAGGCTCTCATGATTCTATATGTGCCACCATATTCTTCATGTATAATATCCAAGATCCACATTGTTCATAAATTAAAAAAACATTTCATCATAAAAACATGAAGAAACAAAAAATATTCATTCATAGATATATTAATCAACATTAAAGAAATGGGATTATAATTAATATACATAAAAAATTATTAACACACGAAAAATAAATGGGTTCCATAACACAGTCATTGAAGAAGGATTAAGACATGGGAATAAAATGGGATCCATAAAAATCTATTTGAACGAACCCTTATCCATACAGAGAAAGAATTAGTATAGTATTAATACAACATAATCCTAGTGGAGGATTATTACAGAAAAGGTTTATTGATTCTTATTAATTGATATTTAACTAAAATATCAATAAAAATAATCTTGAGAAAATTATAATTTTTATTTTTTAAATCTATTTTTAAAACATAGTAAAATTTCAAAAACATTTTCAATGAATAAACCATTAAAACATATAACAGATGCATTTAAAATAATATAAAAACATTTTTTTTAAATTTTTTTTTCAAAATCATTTCCCTTGAATATAATTATTGAATGATATAATATTTCATCAGAAGAGACTTAAAAATACACAATACAATTAAAAAATGATATTTTAACCAAAAACTCATACCATTATTGTTAATTTGAATCATAATCAACATGAAGATTAACATTTTTAAAAATAAAATTGAACATTAAATTAGGTATATTTATGATATAAAATTTCAAAGGGATGTTAATACATAACACAAAAGGACCATGTGGTGAATATTTTTGATGTCTCTCAGAAATAAAAGTGACACAAACATCATTTTCTGGGTATTCAACCTTTGAATCATAAATGTCATGAAATAGAAAAAATAAAATGTATATGTGAAACAAAATATATTTCTAGATATGAATCATAATATAAATTCCTCTATGTATATACACCACACAACAGAAATAAGATGTGAATATTGTACACATGTCATTAAAATAAAAGAGAGATTAGGAAATCAATTACATCAATATTTATTTTCAGTTGAATGTTACTCAACCTCTAGTAAATTGGTTTTAAACATGTTATTAACTCATTAAAAAACCATATTATTATTTATAATGTCATATATTCTTTTATTATGTAATTTAATTACCCATTTATTATAATTCAATGTTAAAGTTATGTTTTGGTAACACCTTTTTTGTATATGTTTTTACATTCGACTTTTTTTACGATTATATTAATAATTGATTCATACTATACATAATGTAAACCATTTTATTAATTTCTTATATATTCAGTATACATGTTTTTATTGTAATCCATAAAATATAGGGATAGGAAATGAAATATATCATTCATTGAGATAATATGTTGTACATGTAAAATAATGTTGTTTCTATTTTCTTATAATTTTAAAAGAATTAAAATGAAATGTTATATATATATTATCTTTAAAGTAGATTTATTTTTTCACATATTCCACATATTTTGTAAAAAATATTCTATAATACATTCAATGTAATGCTATAATAAATCACATATCTTCATGATGTAGTAGTCTCTGGTACACCTAAAAAATGTTATCATATTGAAAAAAATGAAAATCATATAGGAATTAGTTTTTTGAAAATAATAAAATCATATTTAAGTAATAAAAATTATATATATCATATATAATAAATATTTAAACCATTATTCCCATCCCATAAATTTTGTGATTGAAAAATGAAAGACATTAGTTTACGATGCTGTAGTATGTTGTTATAAAAAATAATGATTTCATATCCCATTTTATGGAATTTTTTATGGTGTTAATTATTAACCTTATAACATAAATATATAGGTATATAAATGTTAAATTTTTTACATAATCATGATATAAAAATAAATTAAAGGTTTTTAGTTTGAAATAAATCAGAAACATTTTATGATAGAGGTTACTTCTTATTCTGGTTAGTTCATTTGGATTGTATTAAAGGAATTCCATGGTATGTTTTCTAAAAAACTAGGATTATAGGTTTATATGACAGAATATGGGAAGTTATTTTTTTAGATTTTGGATGAGAGAAATGTACTAGGAAACGTGAACATGTGATGGGAGTTAGTGTATCTTTATTGTTGGGGAAGAGTGTAATTCTTGTGAATTCTCCAAAATATTTAGAATTGTGAGGTCTCTCATACCTCATGCTTCTCATAAATTGGATAATAATGGAGTAGAGGTATTATTATGCCAAACCAAACCTCACACCAATAAACTAAATACATTTTTAAACATTTTCCCCTTATTTTCTAATTTCCTTAATTTTCATTTTGGTTTTTCATTAAGGTAAAAATATTTTAAACAAAAAAATTCATTTATTGATAAAAATTTAAAGTGGAAAATATTATAAAATTTAAGAGAAAATATTTTAAATATTAGATCCTAATTAAAACATTACAATCCCATTTTTTGGAAATTAATGTTAACAGAATAGTATGTAACACATAAAAATACTCCAACTACTATATGTGTTTCAAAATTGTTTTTACTATTTATGGGTCAATATGTTCATTATAAAAGATAAATTTTCAATGAATGAAGAATATTTTATATTTATTACAATTAAAAATTCACTTTACAGAATATATAATCTTTATGAATATTAAATAATTTAATAAAATATCATATATTATAAAATAACATTAATTTTAAATTTGACATTTTTTATTTTATTTGAATTTTAAAAAAATCATGAAAATAATGGAATTCAAAAATAGTGAATTCTACACTATAATCCATGATATTTGCAACTATGTAAATAATTTAACAAAATATTCATTATATTTAACTCACATTTAATATATTTTATATCATTTATTTATTTTAATTATCAACTGAAAATACATGTTTAGTATTTATTTATTAATTTAAAGTAATTATATAATCTCAAAAATTAATCATAAAAAATTAATATAAATATTTTCATATTTCAAAAAAATATTTCTAATCAAACCTATTTAGTAATTCACTTTATCTAATGATTAATTTAAATTAAAAATATTAAAGGTACATTTTTTCTTTTCTAAAATTATTATTTAGGCAACATTCATATATTTTAGCGACTTTATATTTTTGTGAAAATAATAAAATTTATTTAATCTTTATAATATTTTCTATTCATACATCAATGAATATATATTTTGTATTATTAAATATCTAAGTGTGGCTGGAATTATATGAAACTACACGTAATTATTTCACTACCCAAAACAATTATTTTATCGTGAGGTGTATGAAAAAATATTTTTTTCTTATATTACACATTATACGGATTTACTAAATTGTGAGAATATTATTTACACATGTATATAAAATTAATAATTTTATTATCAATTTTTTTAATGTGAATGTAAGAACTATTTGAAAATAAAGAAATAACATTTCTATGTAAACTATTTTTCTATGTATATTCATAATTTTATCGGAATAAATTAATAAAACCACTTTTAAATAAGCCATTAATTAAAATTTATATTTTATTTATTCAGTAGATATATTTTATACTCATCCAATAGATTTTAATTGTATAAGATAAGATTAATTCAAATTTTACAAATAAAAGGATATATTCTTCTCAACAGTAATTTTACTGCCATTTTAATGGAGAACCAATTTTAAAAATGGTAAATTAAAAAATTTATTTTTTATTTGAATAAATAAAAAACATTCTTTATATCATATTTAAATATTTACTTTGGATGATTCTTTTTATTTTTAAGAAAAATTCCTTTATTGAATGCATAATAAAGAGACTCAATTATAATTCAATAATGAATTATTGTATAATTAATTAATATAGTTAAATTGTTTTTAGTTTGGTTGTATAGGTCATTCATGAATATTTTACATAAATTAATACAATTTATTTTTTTTAAGTCATCTTCTTAGTGAAATTAGATATAAACATTTCTCAAAATGTTGAATATTTTTTCTTTAAAATCCTACTTTTTTATCCCATAGGGTGGATAAATTTTTAATTAATTTCTACCTCTTTTATGGATTGAATATAGAATTTGTTTTTTCAAATTTTAAATATACATATTATATAATGTCTTATAAGTTAAAATTACTTTTTACAAAAAATAATTGGTGAATTTGATTAAATTAAATTACAACGATTTAGAAATACATTATCTTACCAATGAACTAAACCATAATCTTAATAACCCAAATAACATAGAATCTTGAGAAAAATAAAATTTATTGATATATTAAGAACTTATATTCAAATGGATATAATTTTTACCAATATAAGAGACTATTTACCATGAAAAAACATTTGTGGAATACCCATTTTGAAAATTAACATGAATGCAACAACCCATTCACATTAAAAAGGCACTCAACCATCCCACTCCTTAACAAATAATAACACCTTTTAATCTACAAAAATATTCTCAAATAATCTCCCAACATCCCTCCAATATTCTGATAATCAAAAATTTTGGAATGATGTTATCTGAGGAATCCATCTTGTGTAAACCATTAAGAGTTTTGAAAAAATGAGGTAACATCTATCCTTCAGATCCTTTGTTTTATTTTTCTTTTCCACCCACTAAATTCTTCTTATTAAATTATATTATAATAATTTTAGTATCCTAAATAATCTGAGAATTTTTTATTCTAATTTTTAGACTTTCAGTTAAAGAAACAACTATATACTGGGTGTCGATCTTACCCCTCTTTTCTATGGTGAGATACCACCTCACGAAACGATGTTGTTCAATTTCTCATTTACCACATATAATGGTATTTAATTATGATGGAAAATATATTTCTATATGTTATTTATAATTTTAATTTTTATATAATCTTATTGAACTATCATATAAAACATACCTTCATTCATTCTAATTTGTTTAAAAATAATAAATTCATTTGTGGAAATATATACTACTGCTTCATCAAAGCATTATGACTCATTAAATATTTACATGGATTATATTAAACATATGTATAGTAAATTTACATGATATATATGAAAAAAATTGTATTGGAAAGATAATTTTAATATTTATACATATATTTCATTTACTTTCTTTCATTGAAATAGATAATTAAACAAAAATTAAGTTCATGCATACACACAATATATTTTCTCAATAAATGGTAAATTCCATTTTTTATTTCAATGTTTTATAGAATAGAATATATAAATAAATATAGAATATATATTTTTCAAATATCTTAATTTACATTATTTAAAATTCTAAATCATGATCTATTTATGAGGATCACGTATAACAATCAAAACCAAATATGAAAGACAATGCATATATTAAAAGAAACATAACATTAAAATGTTGTTTTTAACATATAGGTAATTTAAAGTAAAAAATATTCATAAATGATATTATATATAATAATATGGTTCTATTTAATATTTATAACAACCATATATTGAAAATCAATGATTTTTTAATGTTTATGAAGAATGTAAAGATTTATGTTAAGGGTTTTCTCATCTCATTTTTACTTTCCGAGAGACAGAAGCCTCGGTCACCTCCTATTTTCTTATAGGTTGTTTTTATAAGATCCATTGATGTATTATATAATTTTTATAACTAAATTTATTATTTTTTACATATCCATTTTATGATATCAATTTCAGGGGTTTTGATGTTCAAAAGATCCAAAATTTGAAGGGGATTTTGGACACATTACGACTACTTAGTGTCACATGTTTTCTTATGAACCATTATTATTTTACTAGGCTTATATACTACCATTTTACATGTAATATAATATATATAAATATTCTCATGAAATTATTTTATTTATTTCATTTCATTTTTCAACATGGAGATTATGATTCAATATTACGATGTGGTAAGAGTTTATTGTAACAATGTCATGGTTTATCTGGATTGGTTTTTATTTTACATCCATTGATGAAATATTATTATACATATCCACATAAAACTCATGAAACATCATCGAATATGGTTATAAAATATATATTCAGATATTTACACCAATTTTCCATTATTCTATATATTATATAATTAAGATTTTTTTTTGAAAATCGACATTGTTTCAGATTTTATTTAGATATCCATTTGATTAAATAATGTTGATTGTGATGATTTTCTAGAAAATTTCTTATTATAATATATAAGTTTTCAAGGAATTTTTTATATATGTTTTACTTTCATAAAAAAATTCAAATAAATATTCTTTAATTTTCTAATCAACAAACTTTTCTAAACTTTTTAAGGTGACAAAGGAATGTTCGGTATATATAGAATTACCCACCATCATAACCGAAAATTCCTCAAATATTTTTTTTTCAAATTTAAATAGATGTTTTTAATTAATGTTTTTTCCTATAATTCTATAATAATTTTTTTTAATTTTTTTCCAAATAAGATTTTTGTAAAAAAAATCTGCTTAAAAATTGTATTAAATGAATTTAAAAAAGTTCCATTATATGTTTTGAAATGTTTATATTGAAATAAAATGTTTTCCAAAATATCTTATTTCATTTACCATATGTTTTTTATGTATTTTCAAAGAAAAATGTTTTATAATTTTATCAATAATTTTCAAAATTATTTCAACTAAAGAGGTTTTGAAAATGGTTTTCATGATTCCTTTATAATAGTTCAAGGAAAAGGGTTTCAAATGGTTTTCTAGATTCTATTATAGATTTTCAAGTCTCTATTAAAATAAAATATTTCTTAAATGTATTTTTGTATTTAAAAATAACTTTTCTAATGAATAATGGGTATTTTCTTCATGATATTATTTTTAAAATATATTATAAAATTATTTTCTATCTTATATGACTTCTTTTGGTGTTACTCATGCCCTTTCTAACGATTTGATCTAGGGGTTCCATTTATATTATTTTTATGATTGGATTATGTTATGATTGAATTATTTTTATGAATCCTACTTTAAATTCATGGGTTATATATTTATGAAACCTATTTCCCTTTCTTATGTTACATGATAATAAAACCCACTTATTATCATGGGTTATGCATTGATTAAATTATTGTGAAACATTTCTATTTTCAATGTGTAACGATATGTTGGAATTTTTATGATATCCATTTAATTTCATGGGTTAAGATTTGATTATTTATGATATTTTGGAACATGCTTGTATGATTTTATTAATATATGGTTGGTACCTATATCTCCATCAAATTCACAAGGTAATGATTTATATCTTATGGGGTTGACATGGATGAAATAGGGAGTGAAATTAGTTCATTAATTGAATTTTTGTGCTTTGATAGTCTTGGGAGAAACCATTGACTACATATATGGCCATGATAGTGAACTATGACTTCCAAGATGGTAAAGGGGGTAAACCCATACTACCAAGATGTCCTTGGTAGTGATTCCTTAACTAATATAGAAATCATTTTACATGATTTTTCATCGACCAAAAAATATAAGTCTTATTACTATGTTATGGTATCATGGACTATGTTCTTTTTAAACATATGATTCCTCTCTCATGAACTGCTAATATTTATGACATGAATCATGTATATGAAATTTTATTTGAATGGAATGATAATTAAATGTCATTCACATGTTCTTATACCCTTATTCTCATGTTATGATAATATAACTCAATTTTTACCGTTACTGAGTATCTGAGCTCACCCCTTCTTTATGTATAATCTCCCTAGGTTATGATGTATGGTTTTAAGTAGATGTAATAATTAGGAATATTATTAATGGAATCATTGAAGATCTATCAATATTTTATAATATCTTTTTCAATGATTCCAAATACACTAAACTATTATGGTCATTAGGCATGTCTTTATTTAATGTGTCGAATATTCATCTAAAATGATTTAATATCACTAAATATTAATCTTGGGTTACTATAATTGGTAGAAAAGTAAAGTATTAGTCATAATATTGAAATAAGGATGATAAAATATTAGAAATATACTAAGGGATATTTCTAAGGATATGTAAAGGTAAAATTTTAAAGATATGTCTACTAAAATATCTAAAGATATGTCAATAGATGAGTTAATAATTAGGAATATGTATTGGAATTTGGGTATAGGATATATCGAGTGGTTTAATATAAATAAATTTATGTGTGGATAATAAAAGTGGATGTGGATCTAGAACAAATGTACACCGGGGTAACATCCTTGAAAACACCATCTTAAGATACACTCAATGAGGAACCAGAGCAAGAAAAATAGTCTTTCAACATAACAGGATTGACACACCCATGGGACATGCTTTGGAAATTCAAAATAACATCACAAACAATAATAATTGATTTAAATACAATATTAATATGATTAAACTTGCTTTAAAATTTTTCTGCATAGAATAATGAAGTAGATTTAATGATTTAATAATACTAAAAGTAATTTGTATGAATATATGGTTTTCCATTATGAAAAATATTTCTCACTATATTATCTATGGCTTTATTCAAAGTAGTAACTCGATGTAACTAGGTTAAAATATAATGTTTTAGATATGGAATGTTTGGGAATGATGACAATCGATTTCCTAAGTTGAAATATCATGAAGGTAATCAAGATTGTCCAAGACTATTGGATATACTATTGAAGATAAATAGAAGAAGAATGACATGTGGAAGGTATATGATATTTTAATAGTATTGTTTTAATTAAACATGATTAAAATTATTAAATTACGGTTGATGAACCTTAATGAAATACTCATATTTCATATTATATAATATAAGGTATTAAGGAATAACATGATGAATCATGAGAAATAATTTATTAATAATTCTACACGAAAGAAGTATTTATGTTTCATAATTAAAATATTGCGTAAAATAAATTATTTAATTATATGTTTTTTTCAGTATAATTTTACATAAATGATTTTAAAGGTTATTTTAAATGGTGTTGATCAGATAGAAAAATAATTTGATTTGTGTAATAAGTTTTATTAAGGGTAGGTAACCCTTAATGTGTGGAGAAAATAGTGTTTATCATATATAAATAGAATTTTGATTTGGATGAAGTAAATTGGATAGTATCAATGACCTTAGAAATCATTACAGATTCTTGAAAAAAGTGGTTTATCTTTTCATTGATGAATAGTACAAGTTATTTGATTTCTGGAATATGTCACATAATATTTAGTATAATAAAGCATGCATGTTTTCCAAAATAGATTTATTGTAATTCTTGTAATTACCATGATTCAAATGAATAGATAATGATGATACTCACATGTTTCAAACGTGGAAAAAATAGATAAATTATGATATATAGGGTATCAATATGAATATGAATTAGTAATCTTCTTTCTAAAGTGTTTTATTTTCATCATTAGATGGGTTACAAGGTTAACCATTAAGGGAATTATTTATGTGAAATAAAATATGGGGTTATAAGGATTGAATTTTTATCTATCTATATAGATAAATATTCATATTGAATAGAATGTGATAAATATTTTTTATCATGATACAAAATACATATGGAATGAATTATCTTTCTAACTCCAAATTTATCAGTCCTTTAAGAATGACTATTTTTCATTTTTTTCTCAGAAAAAGAGATGATGTGGAAATCGATCAAGGAACTAAAAAGGGATAGATTGTGCAGAAATAAAGTACATATATCTTCTCATAAAAATTCATATACATTAGAAATATGGTTTAGAAATTAAATAATTTCAAACTATCATTATATTTATTATATAAAAAATAACATTCACCCTTCTTCTATTTATGGTTTTGTGATTAGTATCTTTCTCTAGATCATGCACTTTCTTTTTATCATTGATTATTATCAATATCAACTACTATTTATGAATAACTATTTTTCCATGTTTTTACTTCTAACATATGTTCTACTATGTGGAATCCTAGTAATTTTTGTAACATTGTGTAACTATTATGTTTACAATTTTTTAAGGTTGTTTTTGGATTCATTTTTACAATTTGGTTTTCAATGAATGGATTCATCAACTATTAATCTATCGATCACCCAAATGAATTTCAAGCGACAAATTTATTTTAAGGGGGGAATAATTTATCACCCCATGATTTTGTGATTCTTTTGAATTAATTTAATAATTTTTTCAATTTTTCATTTCACACAACACTTAATATAGGTTTTTTATATGAATGAACTATGATTTGATTGTGTTATATGCAACACCAAGTCAATATTTCACTACATTAAAATTATACATTATATTTTTTTATACACAACTATATGTTTGGTTTTTATTACAAACAATATCTATTCCCTTCAACAGACTGTGATACACACATGACCATGTTTTAAAGATCTATAAGATAAAATTAATACTATTTTTACAATGCTTTTATTGCTACCAACAAGACATTGGAATAGATGTTACTAATAATTTTAACTAAATTCTGAAAAAATAATTTACACATGTATATCAAATTAATGTTTTTGTTATAAATTAGTAGAATTTAATAAATTAAATAGTTAAAAATAAAGAAATAACTTTTCTAAGAAAAATATTTTTATATATAAAAACACAATTTTAACTCAATAAATTAAAAATAATTATATTTGATTAATTTTATTAAAAATATATATATATATTATATTCGATCATTAATTTTTAATGACATCCAATAGATTTGATAGGTATAATATTAGAATAAATCTAATTTTATGAATAAAATGATTTCTTTTGTTACAGGGTTATATTAGTAATGAATTTGGATAAAATTAATTACAGTGATTAAGAGGAAAGATTTCTTAACAAAGGTCTAAACCATAAAATTTAAAATCAAAATAAAATAAATAATATAAATTTATTTTTGAAATATTTTAACCATATCCTTAATTTCATAGAAAATTTTCATTATTGGAGCAACATAAGATGGTAAATAATGTGTTTGAATTACCTTTAAATTTATAGAAGAATTCCACTCCACTTCCACAATAAAATGTCACTCAACCCTCCCAATTATTCAAAAAACTAAATACATTTTAATAACCCAAAAAATTCTCAATGTAGATAAAACATTTCCTCCCTTCATCCTAGAATCCTCCATTTGTTCTTAAATTTGTCCAAATGAAGCCTTTTGGTGAAAATAATGACATTTTCCAAATAATGAGGTAACATAATTTTTCATGATATTTGTTTTATTTTAATATCACTCCCACGAAACTCTTATTGTAGCATTAATAGTGTATTCTATTTCACATTTCAATATTTTATATATTTTTATAAATAAATAAATAATTAATATATAGGAAAATTATATCATTATTTGTATTCCTAAAATAATTAAATCTTGATCTATATAAGATGATCGAGAATATAAAGCCAAAACAAATATGAAAAAAAGAAGATATATCCTGAAACATAACAATAAGATATATTTGTTAATAAATAGGTAATATAAAGTCATAAAAAATATATTGTGTTAGATATTATAAAATTGTAATGAGATGGATTTTTAATAATATTATACTTATTAAAAAGGTGGTTTTGTCCTGGATAAAGGATTCCAAACATAATGTAAAGGTTTCTCATCTCCCTTTATTTCAAGTGAGATATAAGCAGTGTTACCCACAATTTTTTTGTAATATCATGTTTATACATCCCATGGATGTATTATATGATTCTTAAAAATAAATTTATGTTTAATTACATTTCCAATTTATGATGTCTCTTTTCATTTAGTGTTTGGGTTTAAATGTTACCTAATCATTATAGTAGTTTTGTCTCAATATTCCTTCTTAGAGGCCCATTTTTTTATTCACCTAAATTATTTAATGAGGTTTAATAGTTCCATTTTTAATATTATAACTATAATATCCTTTTTAATGATATTATATGATTTGTTTTATTTTATTTAATTACATGTGGAGTATGATTCAATATTACCAAGTAGTAAAAGTTCCATGCTATAATCTGATCATATATCATGATTTTTTATGATTATTCTTCAATTTATGAAATCACATGATCCTTATATCTTGAACCCTCATGAATTTGTATCCCATAAATTTTTTCATGATATTATCATATATGGTTAGAATTTTCAATTAATTTATTAGTTAAAATTATTAATAAAATAATTTTATCAAAAATCGCTTATGTATTTCCTTTCGGCCAGAAAACCATGTCATTTCCAAAAAAGTGTTTTATGAAAAAATTACAATATGTCTTAATATAATTGTATAATGTTTAACGAATATTTTAAAACATGTTTTAAATTTTAAAAATGGTTTAAAATAGAATTTTTTTTCGTTTTATGATCAAGTAACATTTATAATAATTTTTTGGATAAAATTAATGTTCGACATGTACGAACATACCCACTATCAGGAAATTCAATTCCTTCAGGAATAATTTAAATGTTTGGAAGTTTATTCATAATGAATTTTTTTCCAAATAATCAAGATGTTTTATATTTTTAAAGATTGTTTTAAAAGAAATGGTTTTCCAAAATGTGTTATATTTAAAAAAAATTAAACGATTTTTATGGAATCACCAATATGTTTTCAAAATTTTATTTTAAAATACAATGGTTTTAAAAATATTTTCAATCATTCTTTATATTTTTTAAAATTATTTTCATAGAAAAAAAATTTCAATATGTTTTTAATAATTTAATTTATATTAAAAAAATAATTTTTCAAATAATTTTTAAATTTTCCATTGTTGGTTTTCATGAAAAAAGGTTTTCAAATAATTTATAACATACCTTTAGAAGTTTTCATGTTTATTTTTAATTAAATCATTCTCAAATGGTTTAATTTCTTTAAAATAATTATTTAATTAATAAATGGTATTTTCCAAAAGAAATTTTTTAAAAATATATTTCATAACTATTTTATATCTAATATGACATCTCTTTGGGTTACTCGTTACATTTCTAGGGTATGATCCAAGGGCTCCATACATATTTTTTTAGAATGATCTATGTTTTAATAGAATTATTTTTTTGAAATTCATTTCTATTTCACATGTTATATATTTTTGATACCCTTTTATATTTTGTTGGATATATTCTTATGAAAATATCCTCATGACATGGGTTATGTTTTTATGAAATGATTATGAAACATGTCTCCTTTACATAGGTTATAATATGTTAATATTTTTATGAAAACCATTCCATTTCACATGTTATGATATTATTGTTTACAATCACATGGAAAAAGCATGTATGATTACATTATGATATAGGTGGGGACAATATCCACTTATATTTAGTTTGGTAAATATTTATATCTCATTGGATATAAATGGAAGGAACGAGGACTGAACTATGTTTAGTAGTAGACATTGTATGTTAATATAGTCTTAGTAGTGAACTATGATTATAAATATGGTCCTCGTGGAGTACAATGACTAACAATATAGTTTTAGGTGGTTATAATATACTGGAAATATGTCCATATAAGTGATTCCATTAGTACTATGGGAATAATTTTATATACTAATATCTCTGTCCAAAATTATATGACCCATTCCTATGTTATGGTGTTTTGGATTATACACTTGATTCCCTTATGATTATTGTGTTATCAATTGAAGATATTGATGTCATGAATCAAGTATATGATTATTGATATGAATGTTATTATCCAAAAACGAAACTAACATGGTCTCATACCCTTATTTTCATGTTATTATTTTCTATCCCCTTTGTTTAACCTCATTGAGAATTTTTACTCACCCCATTCATATATTTTCCCCATGTTATGAAGAATTGTTTAATGTATATGTTCAAAGGGGGAATATCATTGTATTAAACATAGAATATAATTCAACATGTTATAATATTTTCTTCCATATTTCTAAATACACTAAACAATTATGGTCTTGGGCTTGTATTTTCTTAATGTTCTGAATATTCATCTAAAATAATTAAATATTCATGTATTTTAATCCAGATCGGCTATAATAATTGAAACATACCATGTAATTATAATAATTATTTCCCATACTTATTATTATTGATAAATAAAATATAAAGTTTAAATAAAAGGGGATTCTATGTATGATTGTTTTCATTACACACAACAATGAGTTTTTTAGAAATCTTATATTGTACAAATTACCGGGATATACCAAAAAATAATACATTATTAGTATTATTATTTTAACTAGTAGTAATCAAATTTTAATTTCATTCACATGAATGAAAAAAACCAACTATAATATGTTTATACTTGTTAATTAATTTGTTTTACTTTCATCTAATGATTTTTAGAGTCTTAAATTGAGTATAAATCCAATATTAAGCGTAAAATACTTTAATATTTTTAAAAGGATGTTTTAACACCATTTTTGGAAAACTATTTTTATATATATTTATTGTCACTTTTATATTATCTAATTTTTAAAATAATATTATTCTTTAGAAGCGTGACATCAAAATTTTCATTTTTTAATTTATGGTATTTTTATGTTAAAAATATTTTTTTAATTAACATTTAAAAATACTGCATTTTATTTTAAAACTATATTTTTGACAAAAATATTTATATTTTTATGATATAAATTTGTTTTTTAAGTTTAATTGAACTATTTTTTATCATATAATATAATTATGTTAATTTTAAGTAATTTTACATAGAAATTAGATATAAACGCATGTTAATTTTTGATGGTTTTTTACTTATAATTTTTTTTCTCATTTTGACAAGGAGGATTAATTTTAAATAAACTAAAGAAACATAATTGATTTAAATGTAGAAAAATAAATTATATATTTGGAATTTTTCGTTCTAAATTATATAAAATGTTCCATTTTTTTATATATTATGAATATTAATTGTAGGAGTTATTTTTAATTACCAAGGATAAAGGGTAAATAGGTTAAATAATGGTAAAAATAATATTATGAATATATAAAACTACCGTAATACATATCCTAATCTTATTTTATGAGATATAACCACCAATATAACCATTTGGGTGAATATTTGGACTTTACGAGCCACATGGTCATGATTATGACAGTTATATCATTTAGTTTAATATAAAGGAATATATGTTATAAACATATATCTTTTACTATACCAATTTCAATTGGGGTGTATACAAATAATCTATTATAGTATAATTATTCATGAGAAATCTAAAAAAATTCTACATCATCATATTTTATTTATAAATATTAGACATTAAATAATTAAATTTAATTATTACACAATGATGATGTAGAGATGGATTTATTAATCAAGGAATCAAATAAATGATATTATAAATATTAAACTAAATAATATATGACATAACTTTTTCATCCACGATTTATATAAATGAATTTGATATGTTATAATACTGTTAAATGATTGGGTTCGAATTTATATATGGGTTTATATTTTTCATTAAATTCAATAAATCAAATGATGTTAACATTTAAAAAATGTATATTTTATAGAAATGTTAGTTGATTAAATTATTCTAAAATCAAAAAAATATATTCAAGTCACAAATTTAATATGATAAGGTATTAATTTTCATTATTTTTCCAATTATGGATAACACACCGTATATAATTATATTAACATCCACTGAATAATTAAAATTTTGTTTCCACAATTAAAATTAAAATAAAATAATTAAGGATAAATTGAAAAGATACGGTTTTAAATAAAGTCAATTCATGTATAAAAATTATGTGAGGGTTTAGAATTATCCACATAATATATTCTACATATATCATGTTGGAATCCTTTGGATTAAAAAAACTAATTTATATTAATTTAATATTTTATCACTTTCCAAGGATGACTTTCCCTCTCCTATTAAAAGGTACCATCTCTTATTAAATAAAAACACATCCAAAGCCATTTGGTTCATCCATAATCTATCCAAAACTCTTCCTATAATCTCTAACCACATTCTTGAGGTCGTATTTTATTCATAAAAGCCATCATATAAGTGTTAAGGTGTTCTTAAATGTTGATCTATCGAAGAAGAGGTACCATTTTGTTAGAGTTTCTATTTTATTTCTTCTTACACTTCAATTAAATATTATTATTAAAAGGTGCTATAATAAACACAGTATAATATATACTGATATTTTATTATGTTATTATCATCACATAACTCCTTCTATAATTCAATAAAATGGGAAAATTATTAATCATTTGTGCGTACGTGTGAATTTTCACCTCTATGAAATGATTTTTTTTTCATTACTATCTAGGATGATTGGTTATAAAGATTGAATTAATCATAAAATTTGATATTGATGAAAAATTATTCAATTTAAAATTATAATATTCCAATTATGTTCTTACATTCCATGAACATAAAAACAATAACATCATTCATGATTTTTTGTGAACTATCACCTCCATGAAGCGATGTGGATCGTTTTAATTCACCACATCACTTGTATTCTACATATATATATACATATAAATTATTATTTTTATGTTATTAATATTATGATCATATTGGAAATATAAAATAATAATTATCTTATATTCATAATGATCATTAAAAAATGAATACTTTACTCATCTGTACGTTAGATCTCTCGTCTCTAAAAATAAAACATTGTTCATTTTTCAAAACCATAACTAATTATTTTATTTAAAAATTATGATTCTGGAATAAAATTTATTATTATTAAATGAATATATTTTTAGATATGATATAGTTATGAAGACATGGTCTCATGACATCCAAACCATGATCATTTTCGAGTCATGTACCGAATATCGACTAAATATCAGATATGAAATTAAATAATTAAATAATTTTTTATAAAATGGTAAGAAGTAATATAAAATGAATAATAACCATGATAAATGTTCTAATGAAAGTAAAAATTAACATTGTTTTATTATTACTATATATAATCACTGTATGTGATGGGTTGGAATCAAGTTAAAGGAAATAATAACTCAATATCCATTCATATAGTAAGATATCCATATCTTTGGTTTTGTTTTTCCAAAAATATTTATGAATTAACTATCATTTTTTACACGAAATATCCACTTGTATTCAGTTTATTTACGTTTTTCACACATAAGTTTTTAATTTTTTTATGCATAATCTAATTATACAATATTTTTAAGGGGATTCATCTCAATATACTTTTTTGAGATATAAATTGATATTGTGAACCTTTATTATTCATTAAGGTGTATATATGACCCTTTTGAAATGTTATATCTTGAATTAATAAATTCTCCAAATATTTACTATTTTTTAATGATCTTATTTAATGATTTTTATTCAACTTTTTCCAAGGTGGAATGAGAATATTTAATTGAAGAATGATAACAAATTTTTTGATGATTTAAGATTTTTAATGTTTATTATTAATTTCCATGTTTTCAAAATGTTTTTTTGGATTGATTTATATGGATATAAATTCTTTAAAAATTTAATTCAATATTTTAATTTAAAATATTCAATGTTTTAAGGTACACTTTGATTAAAAAATCACATTTATGAATTCTATAACTTGGATTATAAAATGGGATTGTATTCTAACATATTCAGTGAAAATGACATCCCAGCTTCCACAACTGTTATTTGATATTTGTATTCCTCTATGAGATGTAATTTTGTTAAAAGAAAAATATATACCATATACCAATTTACTTAATTCTGAAATTAAAAATGGTTTTGAAAAATGATTGATTATATAAATATATTGAAATTACCTTTTGTGACTGCAATGTGGATATGATAATTTTAACTTATTCTATTTTTTGTGTTTTGATCATGTAATTGTTCATAGCCAATCTTTATGTTTGTGGGTGGTTCCATGAAAAATAGAGGGTGGGGGAACCGATGATAGCTCTCCAATGCATTGGCTAATGACATAGAGTTAATCCATATGGTTCCTCCTATGAGATTTTGGGAATATACTGGGATAGGTATTCCAAACCTAATCATAGAGGTTTCTACCAATGTAGCTGTGAAAGCTACATTGTAAGTATTATATGGATTACAAAAGTTAACATTATGATTTATGTTTTATATGAAGTTTTTTAGGATTTTTATGAATTCATGGGTTTACAAATATTTAGAGAATAACATTTTACTTCTTTATTTTATATCCCTTTCTGAGATTTTGTGCTCATACCATTTTTTTGAGATTATTTCTAGACGAAATAATGATATGTAAGAGGAAGAAAGAAATCAAGATGAATGTTATGTTGATTTTTTATTCAAAAATAATTCACATTTATATTTTAAAATGTTTTAGATTATAATAAAATGGATAGTGTTTAGACTTGTTTGAATTTTAATATTTAAGATGATATGTGATAGTTATGGCTTAATTCTCTAAAACTCAATACCTTAAAAGATCATTAATTTTAATTTTTGATTAAAAATAATTATTATGTAATTTTTATAGTTGTCGGATTATTTTTGGTATCAGAGAATGGTTTAGAAAACATTGCATATTGGGATGTTTTGTTAATAGTTTGGGATATTATCATAAGTATATAATTTTATGGTTTATCATACATTAAAATGTCTTCTAATCCCCTTTTGAGGCTTTATGATCTAAAATATTAAGTTGAATGATGGTGTATTTGGAAACATTAACATTTGAGGAAATTATGGGTTTTATGTTTTTGGAATGAACAATTTGAGGTATGAAATAACCTTTGAGGATAATACATTTAATGGTTATTTTGTGGTATTTATAATATTTTTGGAATATTATAAGAAATATATAGTTTTAGAACAAGGAAAACCTATAGGATGTGTGATAAACTATAATGTCCAGAAAGGTATCGGGAATAGAACCCAAAACAGAAGGGCGGAAAGGGAGCATTCCCTACCACTGGCCTACGTGATGTTTCCAGTTAGTAAGAATTTTACGTTTTAGTTAAACTAGATTAAGGAATAAGATGTAGTAGATTTTTTCAAAATTACATATTATCAAATTAAATTTCTTCTTATTAGAATATGATATCGGGATTGGGTGATACATGTAATTTTGGATGACGTTCTCCATTTTGGGGACCCTATATTCCAGAGGAAAATATAATTATATGTTTTTTATGTGATGTTTAATTGTTGAATTTTATTTTGAATGATTTTATGTTTTTATAGAGGAATTAGGGGGATTTGTGTTATCTATTGAACTGTTTATCCTATCTTAGTAAAAATTATAATAAATTATCTATTTTTATTATGATATATTAAGAGGATTTGATGTTATTTTGGGAAAATTTTTAAAATTTATCTAGGAACACTATGTTATCAAATCCTTCTAATTTTAGTGATTAATTTTAGATTGGAATAATTTTTGGAATCTTATGGTAAATTATTTATCGAATTTTATTTTTTAACTTTTGATATTACAAGTGAATTTTAGTGATTAAAATTAATTTTTCTTCATACAATGTTTGCTTATTTTTAGTGGATCATCTGATTTTATCCTTTCCCTTTTGGGTTTTGTTAATATTTCAATACCAGATGAATTTATAGTTAATTTCTTATGGATTACATGATTATATGGATGTTTATTCTAGGGATTTAAGTGTGACCAAGTCTTATTCAATACTAATTGTTTGGAGAAAATATTATTTTGTGGTAGACTTTAATTAAACGATGGTACTCTACATGACCAGTAAGTATGCTTCCTAATGATCATATCCAAGATCGTAAATAAATTAATAAAATTAATGAATTTGACATTAGAAAAACATTTTCTATCTTATTTTCCATATATGAAATCATTTATAATTTACCATATAAAAATTTATGGTTTTGTGGTTGTTAATATTATCCATCTCGTGTTTTCTATCACACTCCATTAGAATATCACCCATAGTTTTTATTCCATATCCATTATTTAAAACATGTAATCATAGTATATGTAATCTTAGTTGACCTTAATACATTATGTTGTTTTTTAATGTCTAAGTGTTATTGGATCCTTTTTGATGTGGGATTTCAATGAAGTTATCGAGGACAATTTTAAATTGCGAGGATGAAATTTCCACATTTGGGGAATGATGTAACATCCCTTGTAATTTTAATAATAATTTTTCATATTTATAAATATTTTTTAATTTGTAATTACTTTTACCTAAAATGGGATGAAATGTAAGATAGTGTACTCGATACACAACATTGCTTTTCTCAAAAATCTTATATTGCACTCATGACTGCGTTACACCGAAATGTAATACATTATTAGTATTATAATTTTAAATATTATGTATATTCTAGTTGTTACATTGGCTGGAATGAACAAAACAAACTATATTATGAATAAATGTGTTTATTAAATTTTTTCACTTTCACATAATAAATTTTACAGGCATAAATTTAAAATAAATCAGGTTTGAAGCATAAAATTCATTAATAGTTTTAAAAGTTAGTTTTACTACCTTTTAATGTTGAACCCTTTTAAAATATATTTTTTCAATATTATATATTATATTTTTCAAAATAAATTTCTTCTTTAGAATAGGGACATCAAAATCCACTTTGTTTAAATTTTGCGTTTTTATGATAAAATTCATTTTTAAGGAAAAATTAAAAGACAATATTTTAATTCAAAACATCATTTTCATATAATTTATTTTTATAGTTAGGTTATTATTTTAAATATTCATAATGTGTAATTGGAATTTGTTTTTTAATTTAATATGATTTTGGTAAGTTGAAGTAATTTGACATTGAAATTAGATTTAAATGCATGTCAACCTTTTGATGGTTTTTACTTTTAAGACCACCTTTTCATGTTTTAATAACAAAGATTAAATTTAATTCAATTACTGAAACTTATATATTTTAAATTTTGAAAAAGTTATTCCATATGTATAATCAAGGTGTCTATATTATTTAAATATGCTTCTTATTTTTTGATATTATTAATAGTAACAAAAGTAATTATTTTTATTTATCATGGTTAATGGGTAAATTAGGTAAATAAGGGTAAAAAATATTATAATAAAATAAAAGAACCCTAACATGTGTACTAATCTTATTTGATGGTCTATGTCCGAACATAAAAACCCTTGGGATGCAAATTTGGCCTCTGGAAGCCCCATGGTGGTCATTATAACACTTTTAACTTTTATTTTAATGTAAAGGAAAATATGTTACAAAAATATATCCTTTTACAAAAAACAAATTTAATATGTTATTATATAAAATATATACTCAACTCTAACTATTAATTCAAAATATAATTATATTTCCTAAATCATGGTATCTTATTTATAACTTTTTGACATTATAAAATTAAATTTAATTATAACATAATGATGATCTAGTGATATAATTATTAACCATGGAATCAATTAAATGATATTATGAATAGTATAATAATATTAATTTACATAATTTATATCATCCATGATTTTTTAGGTGAATATTAAATTTTATAATAAAATTTAATGGCTTGTATCAATGTTACATTTACGTTTATATATATTTTTAAAATTCAATAATGTGAATAGTGTTAAAATATACAAAATGGATATTTTTACTAAAATGATAATTGATTATATTATTTTAAAATCCAAAAAATAGTTTAAAATAAAAAATTTAGAATTAGAAGTTCTAAAATTTCATTATAAGTGTTTAATTAGGTGTAATTGACCCCATATAATTTAATATATATCTTTTTAATAGTTAATATGTCGTTCAATTAATTAAAAATAAAATTAGAATAATTAAGGTAAATAAAAAATATAAGGTTTAAAATAAAATCAATCTATATACAAAAAATGTTGAAGGATGGGATTTATAATTATACTCATTTTGTATTCGACAAATATCATGTTGTTTTCATTTCTATTGAAATGATAATTTATATTAATTTTATATTTTATGAATTTCCATGGGTGCCTATCCACGCTCTATTCAAAATGTGCCTTCTATTATCTAATACTCACACTAACAATGACTATTGGATCAAAAAAACCCCTCCCAAACCTCTTCTTATAATCCCTACCCACATTCATGGGGAATTATTTTTGGAAGAACACTATTATTATAGGTGTTTTGGTGCTTATCAAAGCTGGTCAACCGTAGAAGAGGTATCGCTTTTTTGAAGAGTTTCTATTTTATTTCTTCTTTGACATACACTTAATCTTATTATTACCAGCAGAAATATTATCTCCATTATCCTAAAGATAGTTATATTTTATTATGTTAATATTATCCCCTAAATCCATATCTACTTCCATAAAATGGTAATGAAATTAATCATTCATGTGTACCTTTGAATTATCACCTCTATGAATTGATTTAGATTGTTTTTCATTACCATCTATCAAGATTTGTTATAATGATGGATTTAAATTTCATATGTGATATTAATGAAATATTTATCATTTAAAAATAATAATATATCAATTATGTTCTTACCTTCCATTAACATAAAAACCATGACATCGTTCATGAGTGTTTGTGTACTATCACCTCCACAAAGCGTTGAGAATCATTTTCATACCACACATCACTTGTACGGTATATATAAGTAATTTTAATTTATTATTATAATTTTTATACTTTTATTAACATTATGTACATATATAATTATAATTACCTAATTTCTATAGTGATTAATGAAAAATAAAAACATTACTCATGCATACATACCACCAATTATCTCCTTGAATATAACAATTTTCATCTTCCATTACCATAATTAATGATTTCATTTCAAAAATATGATTAATGTATAAAATTGAGTAGTATTTAAGGAATGATATTATTTTGATGATGGAATTTTTAATACATGTACTAGTGACATCAAAACCATGTTCATTTTCAACTAAAATACCGAATATCAAAAAAAACTTCTTATATGAATACTTATGTAATTTTATTTTACTTGGTAAAAATTGATATAAAAGGAATAATAAAATTGAAAAATGTTATCAACAAAGTATAAATTAAACTATTTTTATTATTCATGAATATAATGATAGTATGTGATGAGTCTGAATCATGGTAAGGGAAATCTTATCTTAATCTCCATTCATTGAGTAAAATATCTATTTCATTGGTTTTTTCCCAAGAATATGTTTGAATGGGAAATGATTTTTTACACTAGATATCCACTTATATTGGGTGTGTTTATGTTTTCTGTAGAAAATAATTCCATTTATTTATCCATAATAAAATGATATAATCTTTTTAAGGGACTTCGTCTCAATATACATTCATTGAGACACTTCATAATATTCAGAACCTTGAATATACATTATGTAGTATATATGACACTTTTGATATTTTATATCTTGAATTAATACATTCTCATAAAATTTAATATTTTTTAATGTTATTATTTAATTTTTTTATTCAAATAATTATTATGTGGAAAGGTACTGTTTAACTGAATCATTATTTAAAATATTTTGTTGATTTGTTCTTCTAAATCATTATTATTAATGTCCATGTTTTCAAAATAGTTTTATGGATTATTTATATGGACATAAATTTTCTAAAATGTTAATTATAGGATTTCATTTAAAAATTATAGTGCAGTATGGGACATATTGATTCAAAAATCAATTTTATATATTCATTAAATTGGATTTCGAAAATGGATTGCTTTTAACGTTTTTGGTGACAACTACTTCTCCTCCACCACAAATATTAATTGGTATTTGGATTCATCTAAAAGAAATAATTTTTTAACAAAAATATACAAATTAAATATTCCATTTTAATGTATGTTGGTATAAAAAATGGTATTGATAAAATATTGATTATGTTACTAACATGAAAAGATATCATGTTATTCTAATGTGAAAATTTTATTTTTAATTTATTCTTATTTTATAGGTTATGATTTTGTTATGGTTAAGGGGATTTGTTTTTGTACATAGGTAGATCCTTAATAAAATCAGGGTTGTTGAGCCCATGATATCTCTCTAATACATTTGGTGACGAGACAGAGTAAAACAATATGGATTATCCGAAGAGATTTAGATAATATACTATGATGGGTATTCCAAACGTAACCAAAATATTTAATACCTTTGATGTTTTAAAGTCAAAATTGTTAATATGATATGGATGTTACAAGTTACCATTATTATTAATGATTTATTCTATGTTATAATAAAATTTTATGATTTCAAGGGTTTATATATATTCATGGACTAACATATTAATTCTTTATTTTATTTCCCATCCTGTGATTTTTGTGCTCATCCCAAGCTTTGAAATGTTTTCCACAGGCTATATGGACGGGTAAGAGGAAGAATGAAATCCAGATGAATGTTATATTGATTTTATCATTAAAATGAATTAATGTTTTACTATAAAATGATTTATATTATGAGAAAATGTATATCATGGAGACTAGTCTACTTTTTAGTATTTGAGAAGTTATGTAATAGTTATGGCCTAATTTTCTAAAACTATAATCCTGAAATGATCCTTAATGGTAATTATTGAATAGAAGTCAATATTATGTAATGTTTAATGTTGGGTAATTATAATAATGGTATAACAAAATATAAATTTTTTTAAAATAACAACAAATTGGTTGAAATATGTCCTTGAAATATGTTTTGGATATATTTTTTGTTATTTTTAGACCATATATTCTATGATTAACCATAATAAAACCTCATTTCAACCTAAATCATTCTAATTAATAATTACTGTTTTCTCTTATAAATTAAGTATTAAATTACCTTGACCATATTATATTATATATATTATGAGGATTCCAAATTGGGAATCAAATTTTCAAAATTCCATTAATAGAAGTGGAATAATTTCATTTAATATTAACCCCACATATGTGATGAGAAAGAGGGGTTTAAAAGTGATAATGTTCAAAACATATTAATTTTTATATATAAATGGAATTGAAAATTTATTCCAATAAACTATATTAGATTAATATATATATATAAATGATATATTTTGACTTGTAAAAAATATAAAATATCATTTATCATTATAAATAATTTTGGTGGAAAGATAGTTTTCTATTTAAACTATATATTTCTCGACATTCATAAATATTGAATCATTATAGACAAATAATAAAAATGAACCCAAAAATAATATTGTTTTTATGATTTCCAAAATTATTTTCATATTTTCAAATAAAAAATATTAAATTGAAAAAAATTGTTTAGAAAATAAGGGTTCTACAAAAAAATTACTAATCAACTTTTTAGAGAAAAATATGGTTTTTAATCGTAAAATTTGATTTATTTATTTCTATTTTCAAGAAAACAACAAATAATTAATGTTAGAAATTATATTGAATATATTATAAATAAATTGAATTAATATAATATGACAAGGTTTTTATTATATTTTATTATTATGATAAACCATTGTGAGAATTTAAATAGTTTTTAAAAAAATATTTTCATTTATTTTCATAATGGGTTTATTATAATTTCTAGATAATTGGTCATAAAATAATTAAATACATATATATATATGTGTATATATGGGTTTAAAAAATTTATAAATGAGTTAATCTAGTCCATAAACGCTATTCCAACTGCTAATTGATAACTAAAATGGTAAATAGTAATACTAGTAGTATATTATGGATTAGTAAAAACCAGTTTTTCTTAACTCACTATCTATTAAAAAAATTGTATGTGAATGTATCGTAAGATTAAAATAGGGTTCCAAGTAATGTAAATATTATAATTGTTTCTTTTACTTTATTTTATGAAATATAATTTTATACATTTAAAATATAGGGTTTTTTCATCCCCCTTTAATAAATTACATCCTCACAATTTGATAATTATCTCAGTAATAAAAGGATGTAAAATTGAAATTAATTTTGTTGTAAAACCAAATAATAAAATGGGTTACTAAAATATATTCTTAATAAATTGGAAAATTAAATATAAAAATCAGATGTAATAACACATAACTAGGTAACCATATATGATAATAGAGTTGCAAATGAAGGAAATCAGGAATAATTATATGGAGTGAGTGAAGTCATTGATAACAAGAATATGAATTATCAATGGAATGGTTACAACCACCAAAACATAAATCTATGATGGTAAATAAAAATTGGTTCCTCATAATTGAATGTTATATGGAAATATATTTCATTTATTATAATTTTGAGAGAGTTGAGGAGTTCTCTTACAAAATAAATAAAGAGAAGAATCTATATATACTTATTTAATATTTATAATTTGATTCTTTTTTTCAATTTCCACTAAAATTTATACTTATTCTCAAAATTATGAGTGTTCCAGATTTATATTTATTTCCTGATGCACGAAAATAATATTTTAAAGACCACATAACAATAAAAGGCATAGTTGAGGTATTCCATATGTCTTTAGGGATTATCCAAACCTAAAATCAATAGTACATGGTAAGATAAATCTAAAAATTAGTAAACATTCGTATGATAAATTATTCATAAAATTTAATACCCAATGTTCATAAAAATAAATTCCCAAAAAATACCATGAAAAATTTCAAAAAATTTACTGACTAGGTTAGAAAACGAAATATTTGAATTATTTTATCATATATTCATTCAAGATAAATAAATAGTTATTCGTCTAATAAAACAATATATTTTTCTAAAAAAAACATAATCATTACCTAAATAATTTCATACATACCACGACATCACGTTGTCTAGTAACAAGTTCAAAAAAATTATCACCCTTATGTCATTTTTCCAATCCTACCCACCTTGTTGGGGGAAATGGGTTTTCACCTAGCATATAATGGATTTCTTCTTTTTCTATAAACATGAAAAATATTTCATTCTGTAATAACACTTCATCCTTACCCAAGGGGTTATAAATAATTTAACACAAAAAAGTCTAAAATATATAAATAAATAATATTATAAAAAATACTAATTAAAACTATCAAATTGTGTTTCTATGAAATTAATCTAATGTTAAAACAAAAAATATATTCCTATGATGTATTCAATATAACATATGGTAAAATATCACGAAAATATATTCTAATCAGTAATTTTATCTAAAAACATTCAATTCCAACTATAACATCACATGCCCCGCACTCACATGTCCTTTGTTGAAATAGTAATGTTTACCTTTCTTCATTCTATACTGGTATTTGTTCCTCAATTTTTTCATCTAAACAAAAAACATCAAAAATAATAAATGGATCACTTACAAAATTTTGTCCCTTTTAGTTTTATATTTTTCATGATTTAGGAAAAAATCATATCAATGTAAACATATAAATAATTAGTTCATAAAGATAAACATAATATCCCATTATAATAACCTATTTTAATTTCAAATTAAGTGATCAGAATAATACTGATGAAACTATTTATATAAATAATTCATTCAGTATTAAAATTTATAAGTTAGGGAAAAGAAAACCTAAGAAGTGTGGGATCAAATAAACATTAATAGATAACATATGCATTAATATTTTAATTCCATCAATGAGAATTCGAGTTAATAATTGTTTTGAAATATAATCAAATTGTATGATCAAATAATAAATTAACTAATACACATCAATACATGGATCATCCAATATACGAACATGAAAAATGAAAGAGTCATAAAAATAAATAATCACGAGCCATGTGATATCAATCTGGATCAAATTAATCATTATAGACACATAAAAAGTAATTGAATCCCAAGTCAGTAACATGTATCATAATATTGAAAAAGTACATTAAGAAAAATTTAATAGGAATATCTATATAAATGACTTATAATATTAGAATTACCTAATTCATTGGAGACCTTTATAAATTATCAATCATTGGAACTGTAATAGGATCACTCGGTGAAACTTGGTAAACCCCATGTTATGATGTAATGGGTTTACCTAGTGTTATATATGCCAAGCCAAGTGAAAATGTAAATGGATTACCCGATGATATTTGGGGAACCCCATGTTTAGTTGTAACAGACAGACTCATTACTATCTATGCCACCCACTGTTATGCTATAACCAGCTCACCCGACACTCTCTGGGCCACCACATTTTTCTCATATACAGTCCAAGAACCATAATATGAAAAAAGTACATAAATATTTCATCATCAAACTCATAGAAACTATAATTATGATTTCTCTACCTTAATAAACTAGTGAAAACAAAATTTTATCATATAAATCTTTTTGAAAAATTATTATGCTGTTAAAAAATGGGTTCCATAACAGTCTCTCTGAATTATGATTGACAAATGCAAATAAAATTATTCCCATAAAGATATCTGGAAAACTATCATTACCCTTATGGAGACATAATGAGGATGGTATTAATCCATCATATTCCCATTTGAGGATAAGTAAAAATAATGTTTTCCGACATTTATGAGAAGAAATACCATTAAAATATCATTAAAAACATTTATGAGAAAAGTATATTTTTCATCTTGAAAATTTACTTATTAAAAGTTATAACTTTTTGAGAATCCTTTTAACATAATATAGTATTGGAAATTATAATGGTTTTATTTTAAATCATTTAAAATGAGTTTTTAAAATATATAAACTTTATAACATCCTTTAAATTTAACTTTTATATAAAATATCATTTAAAAAAATTGAATATTTTTAATAAAAAATTATTTTAAAGGTACATAGTTTTATGACCGAAGATAGAAATGATGTCATTTTTTCATAAAAAATGATCACATATATTATAAATACAAAATAGTTGAAAATTAGTAAAATTAATTGAGAATATATTTAATATCAATATTCAAATTTAATTCATCATAATCATAAAATTGTATCATCGTGTATTTAATCGTACACAATTTAGATAAATGAAGAGATTTTAATAAATGACTCTTACCAGTTTGGTTACATTAATCATAATCCCCAGGATGTAATATAATGAAGTGAAATGTTAATTGTAATAAAATGTGGTAGATTAGTTATATAACATTTCATAGGGTAGTATATACCCTACCTAAAAGGAACAATATGTGAATATATCATAAGTATCTTGGAAATAAATGTGAGACCAATAATCCCTTTATGTCTTAAGAACCATTGAACTACAAACCCCATAAAGGGGGTATAATAAAATTTTATACATAAATACCTTTAATTTTAAGGATATCAATCATAATATACATCCATGGGAATTATATATAGGAACAAGATAATATAATTGTTAATACGGAACACATCTCATGGAAATAAATGTCATACATGAAAACCCCAAAACTCATATATCCATTTGGTGGAACATTATTCAACCTATGTTATAGTGGTTTTAAATATGTAAATACATTATTAATGAAAAAATTAATATTTTAAAAATCATATATGAATTTCTTATTAATTTTATTTAACTTTTATTAATAATTACATGTTTATGTAATGTGTTTGGATAAAACACACTTTTTTCTTATATGTTTTGTAATTGAATTTTTTTAACATATATAAATAATCTTTTAATAATATTGATATTGAAAAACATAATATAAAAATAACATATATTAATTATATATTTAGTTAGTTCAATCTAAAATATTTAGTTTTTGGAAATAAAATACCCCAACCAAGGAGACAATTGGTTATACTAACACATTAACGATGATTCCATTTAAATTTATTTTAAATGAGATAAAGGTAAATGATATAGAAATATATCATTATAGTAACATATTATTTTCATATATATAACATTTTTTCAAAATTCATATTTTATAAATTCAACTCATTGTGTGAATGGATAACTTTGCTTTGAGAGGTGGTAGTCCACAGTTCTAATGAACGACATAATAGTATACCCATAAAAATAAAAATATTCTTGTTTTGTGTTATATTGTTTTCAAAAAATAATAATCAATAAATATAAATCATATAGATTATATATAATAATTATTTTAATCATTATGTCCAACCTGTAATGGGTATAATGGATAATCGAACGACATTGGTTCGTGAGGTGGTAATACACCGTATATACAAATGATTATTTCATAGTACATTTGACTGAATTGTTTATGGATGGAAGACATAACCATCAAAGAACAACATATAATAATATATATCATACATATTATATTATATATGTAATATATCAAAATAATTTAATGTGTCTTAGGATGAAACAAAACAAAAACAATACATGATGAAAATTACCTCTTCTTCGGCTAACTCATTTCGATTTAAACCAAGGCCTTCCTTTTGTTTTTTTCTTGAAAAATGGAGTATTATAATAATATAAGAATGAATTTGGGATGTGATTTGGGTAGATTTTGGATGATCAAAATGAGTGATGATGTTGGATGTAGTGATAGGAGTGAGTTCCCTTTTATAATTGAAGGTATTGGCATTATTGTAACTTTTCTAATGTATTTACTAATGGGAGGTCTCTCATACATCATGTTCCAAAATTTTTTATTATAATGGAGGATAGAGAGGCTTTTTTTAATAAAATCCCTTACCACCATAATTAAATACATTTTTTTATCATTTTCTACCAATCACCTAATTTTTCATTTTCTTATTTTTGATTTTCTTTAAGGTAAATATATTTCTAAAATATGTAATTACTCCCTTAATAATAAATTAAAGTGATCAATATTATAATATTTATTTCTATGAATTTTAAATATAAATAAAATGTATAAATTAATATTCCCATGTTTGTTGGAAATTAATTTAAACATAATTACATGTAACTCCTAAAAACATGGTTTATCGATAATTGTGCCAATTGTGTTTTTTTACAATTTAATGGTCTATTCATTTATTATAAAAGATAAATTCGTCCATTAAATAACCATATAATAAATTTACTGATATTTAAAATTAAATATATAGAATATACGTTTTCTAGTGTTTTAAAATCATGTTATAAATATAAATTATTATAAAATAACATTAAGGAAAATTTGACATAATTTAATTTATTTTAATATTAAAAATATCCATAATATAATGTAATTAATATATATTATGTTATAAAATTTTAATATTGATATATTAATCTAAAAAATTAATTTAACCAAAAATTAAATCTATTTACAACCATGTCAATATTTTTAGTATTATTTATTTTATTTTTATATTAACAAAATATTCAATGAGTTTCTGTTTTATATACAGCTAATGTAAATATAACATCAATAAAAATTACTGATAAATTATTATGATAAAAAAATTAATTTATATTTAAAAATAATATTTACATCTAGTGCCATTTAGTTTTCCCTATCCCAAATGTTTTATAGAAAATGAAAGTAAGAATAGTAAATTTGTTTTTATTCAATTTCATAACATATTATATGTCCCACTCTGAAAGAATGTTTCCCTAAAAACTAATAAATTTATATCCTAAGGTTATAAGGGTAGATATATTTTCTTATAATGGGTTTTGGATAATTATCATTTTTAATCCTTATATTGTATGTTAAATCCCTAAATAAATTATTCATTAAAATAATATGTATAAATAATTTAATTTATTTCAATAATATATTGGGACTGAAATTATTTTGATATTATAATATAATATAAATTATTATAATTCAAAATATGGAATATATTTTTCAATATTCAGTTCACATAAGTGGCCGAATATAATTTTATATTAATCACGCATATGTGACGAGAAAGAGAGTTTTTAAACTAAAAAGATTCAAAAATAATTATATTTAAATTCAACATGAAAAATATTAAACTGAAGTATACTGTATAAATAGATGTAATATTTTTCTATAGTTAGTTTATAATGAAATAAAAATATATTTTATCTTTATATATAATTTTGGAGATAATGTTTTCTCTAATTATAAATCAAAATTTTTCATTATTCATAAAAAAAATGAAACATCTTAAGAAATAATCCGAAGGAAGCATTGGAATTTAGATATCCAAAAGTAATCATATTTTTCATAATATAAATATATAATTTTTCAATTTTATTTAAAATAGTGAACTGTCAAAAGGGTACAAAACTGTTTTTTAATATGGTTTTAAACTTGAAAGGAAATTTATTTTCATCTATTATCTAGAAAAAACATAGGCTGAATGTTATAAATTACATTAAACATAATAAATATAAATTTAATTAATATAATAAATTGAAAGTAATTTTTAATTTTTTGGCCTAGGATGAAATTTCTTCAAATAAATAATTTTTCAGACAATCTTATCCATTTATTTTCATAAGGGTTTTATTTTCATTTATAATTAATTGGTCAACAATGAATTATTTTTGTATATCTATGTAAAAAATATTTTCATAGTTCATTTAAACATTTTCATACCATATATTCTAATGGATATGTGATAATAATCATGTTTTTTAATAATTTTAATTATATATTGTTGTTCTGTAAAACTCGTTCTTATGTTTAATAAATACTATTGAAAAATTCATCATTTTGTTTATTATAAGATAAATTGAGTGTCTCATGTAGCACAATATAATCTCAGTTTTTTATATCTTTTACTCTATTAAATATAGGTTCTTCTTTTAAAATCTCAGGGTGTAACATCCTCTCCCACCCCCAACTCATTAACAAATTATGTCATTTCAATTTAAAAATTATCTCAGTATTAAATTGGTGGAATTTGAAGATATGTTTTTTGTAAACCAACATAAAAAAATGGAAACTAAAAAATAATTTTAATAAAAGTGAAATTTAATATAATGGAATTATGGAATAACACATTTCTAGGCATTCAAATTGGATAACATTGGTTGAAATTGTGGAAAACATAAATAATTATTAGGTGTGATTGAGGTCATAGATCACAAGAATGTGAATGATTAGTGCAATGTTAATGGACTCAAAACCATAAAACAATAATGATTTAACAAACCAAAACATCATCATATTTATAGTTACTAGGATGATATTTTATTTTAATATCTTTGTCATATATTTTATGCATTCTATTACAATCAAGATGATGAGTAGAGTGGATATATACTTACATGATGAGTATAATTTAATCATTTTTTATATTTCCACCAATAATATTTTCTATTTTTTATTGAATATTAATTCTTAATTACTTATGAATAAAAAATTATTTTTAAAGGGAAAATTACTATATAATGCATTTTCCATCTATTCCCCTTTCCATTATAAATAAATGTAACCCGAAATTGTTAAATTATAGTAGGATAATTACAAAAAATTGTATTCATTCTTATGATAAACTATGAAGGGAAATTAATATAAAATTTTCAAACCACAAAATTAAATAAATGGAAATTCATAAAATTCATCATTAATTTCTGAACTACGTTCAAAACACTAATATCTGATGGATTTAATCAAATATTCTTCAGTAAAACTTAAAAATTATTCATAAAAAATACTCATGGTCTCTGAACAAAACATTATATTTTCTTATAAAAATTTTATTCAAATAATGAAATCACCCATGCCACTCGTATATTCCAAAACCCTTATCATCCATTAATTATGCGATCAAGTGACATGGAATTTCCAGATATAATGGGGTTTCACCCACTATATAGGGTTTTCCTAAAGATATTATACAAATTCCTCCAAAAATAACACTTTATGTTCATCATAGGGCTTACAAATACATCAACCCAAAAAAATGACTCCAAAAAATTCATTAATAACCTCTTAATTTTTCTACTATAAAAACCTCAAAAGTGGTGTCTTATTATTTTGAAAACATGATCAACCTTAGTTGTATAGTACTATTATAGTATATTTAAATCCTAAGAATAACTCACAAGAAAACATCATAACAACCATAGTTATCTAAACTAACATTTGATTCCAACTATAATATCCAATGACCCACACTTCTTTATCCCAAGATAAAAACATAAAAAATACATTCTTTTTGTTGATGATGTTTAATATTTACCAAATTTTTCATCTAAAACCTAACAAATAAAAATGGAAAATTGGATGACAAAAGTCCTTATAGACATTTTAGGTATAGAGTTATAGATAATTATGACAATCAATCATTATCAAGAACACATAAAAAACATGTTAATAATGTTAAAAATCGTCTCCTGTTATAAATTTCTTTTTTTATATCACATTGGGTCAAAAATGGAATCCTTTTTGAATACATTATAGACATAATTCCTTTAGCCTCATTATTTATAACCTTTTTAATGAAACACAGTACGATTAATCAAAATTGTTGAGTGTGGGTAAACATAATTAATAAAAATTGAATTACATCTTGGAGAATTTGAGTGAAAAATTGTATGAAGCATAATTAGATTACATGAGTGAATCCAAAAATAACTCATAACCATCAATACCTGTATCATAAAATATTAAATAATGTAAATGAATGATTTAACATATTTAATAATTCAGATACATTTTTTATCAATCATGATCAAATGTAACATCATTAACCAATATCTTGTAATTAAAACAATTTTTTGTAACATAGAGCATCATATTAATTAAACCATTTCAATAACCTTTTTAATTCAAAAAAATATGGATGAATTCAAAAATCATCATTAACTAAAGAATTGGAGCAGTATAATGTTTCACTCGTCATTTGAGATATAATGTGATCTACTTATATATCTTTTCTACCCCATATTATGCTGAGATAGGCTTACCTGGTGTTATCTTGACCACCCTATGTTAATTTTTAATGAGCATACCATGTGTTATCTATGCCAAACTATGATAATATATAACTGTATTTCCTAGAGTAATCATAGAAACCTCTTTTTAAGATGTAACAGACTCACCCTAATGCAATATCGGACACTACCCTTTTCATGTATATTGTCTAAGAACCACTACATGATTAATCTAGATAAATATTTTATTATCATACTAATAGAAAAACACATTTTTTAAATAACCATATAAAACATGTAAAAAACTATTATTATTTCAATATCATTGAAATAATAATTATCCATTTAGAGAATTAGTACAGATGGAATTAATAAAACATATCCCAGGTGGAGGATTTGTAGAAAACATGTTTCATGAAATATAATATTGGAAATACAATTAAAATATTTTTGGGAATATCCTTGATAATAATATCATTTTCATTTTTAAAATTACTTTTTCAAACATTTACCATTTTGAAAATTCATTCCCTTTAAACCAATTTTAAAAAATATAAAATATGACTGGAAATTCATTCAATACATGTCAAAAGACAAAGAAAACTATTCAATTTAAAATTAAATTAAAATAACATTTAAAAAATTTTGAAAACATTTTCTCGTAACAATATTTTGAAGGAACACAAAATTTTAACTAAAGAGAGAAATAATGTCATATTATATTAATAAAAAATTATAAAAAATTAAAAATATGTAACAGTGTATAATGGTAGAATTACATGAAAATTTCATGAATAAACAATAGTGTAGAGAATTCAGTAAAATTATATGATATCATCATCAGAGGATCAATCATATACAATCCCAATAAATGATGAGATTATAATGAATCACTATTACAAATTTTGATTCTTTATAAAAAAATTCTATGAAATAATAACAAAAGTATATAAATTAATTAAAATTAAATGATGTATATCCCTTATATAAAATTTCATTGGTTTGTTTCAACACAACAAAAAAGAACAAGTTTTGTGTATTTAATAAAACTCTCGAAAATAAAATTGAAAATAGAAATGACCTAACTGATTTGTCAACCATTGAAACATAACCCCATTTAATATAAATACATTAATGGTAATTTAGACTCGAATATTTTTCAATTTATTGATCCTAATATATTTTCATTGTAATTATATACCACACATAACAAATATATGTTATGAATATGGAACACATCTGACAGAAATAAACATGAGAAGAGAAAAAACATTACCTCACACATCCTTTTGGTCAAATGAGATTTTAAAAAAATATAGTGTGTTAAAAAATTATAATCTTACCAGCGAAAAATATTAATATTTTTAATATCATATATGATTTTATATTGAACTTTTATTACATATTTATTAATAATTCCATGTTTAATTTATGTTTTGGGTAATAACCCCTTTGGTTTTCATATGTGTTTATAAATTTAATATTGGGTATTAATACTTGAATAATTATTTCATGATATCAATAATTTTAACCACTATATAAGTTTAAAAAATATTTATTATATTTGAAGTTATAACAACACATAATGTTTTGTTATAGGAAATTAAATACATGATTCCAGGAGATGGTAGTTTATATGTATGCATGAACATTATTTCCATTTTCTGGTAGGTTTCAATGACATAAAGGAAAATCATATATATATATATATATGATATTGCTAAATTAAAATACATATTTCATATATATCAAATATTTTTATTAAACTCAATTTTTTAATAAATTCATTTTATTTATGGAATGGAAAACAAAAATTCATGAGATGGGTGTATGTCACACACACTAACTAAGTTATTATGCTACATAGAAATTGAAACCATTAGATTATGGGTTATATAATTATTTAATAGTGATAAATAAAACATAAAAATAATATATTTCATATATAAAAACTATTTCCACTATTATACACACCCATTAATGTGGTAATGGAAAAACTAATGATATTATTTCATGAGGTAGTAGTCAGTCGTACACACAAACGATGATTTTGTAACACATTTGTTTGAAGTCTGTGTGGTAATTGTTCTTACCCTAACAATAAAAAAATAAAAAGATATATATGAGGAAGATTTTATTATTTTTTCATGATATAAAAATAATTTATGATGTTTTAGAAATATATAAAACAAAAAAATATATTGATGAGTGTTTCCTATGATTCAGTAACTCATTTTGGCTTGAAAAAAACACATTCATTTTATTTCTTTATCCAAAATTGATACTTCTAATATTGGAATAATAATGTAGGAATGTGTTACGGAATTATTTTTTATGTGAAACAGGTCTTGATATGTGTGAAGAAGTGAGGGGAGTGAGTTCAAGTTTATAGTTGAGGAGGAGTATAATTCTTCTAAATATTAAAAAGTATTTACTATTAGGAGATAATTTTCATCTCATATTCATAAATAATTTAATAATATTGGAGAATAGGGATTAATTTTTCTAGAAACACATCCAATATTGAAAAAATACATGCTTATACATTTTTTTACTCAACACCTACATTTCCTTATTTCTTCATTTTGAATTTTAATTACGGTTAATATTTTTTAGACTATTTAATTTATCCATTAAAACTAAATTAATGTTATGATTTTTATAAAATATATACCCACTTATTTGAAATGAAAAATTCAAATTATATAATTAATATCATTTTTTAAATAATTTTATTAGAATTACATTTCATATACAAAAACATTGACATAACACTAACTATACCAAAAATAGTTTTACTATTTAAGGGAAAATATTTTTATTATAAAAAATGTCATCAATGATTAAACAATTTTTTATGTATATTTAAATTTTAAAAAATCATTTACATAATATAGGATATTTTAGAAATTTTAAATCATTTATGAAAATAACATTGATTATAAAATAACATGAATATCAATTTGGTTGATATTAATTTAATAATAATATAAACAAATATCAGCACAAAAAATGAATTATAATCTATTATATACAATTATTATTATCACAATATATTAATCTAAAAATAATGTAACAATAAAATTAATTTTGTTTACATCACAGTTAATATTTTTAATATCATTTATTTTATATCATTTTTTACTAAATAATCATTTGTTGGAATTTCTTATGATTTCAAAGTAGTTATATCATCTATAAAAAATACATAAAATTATATATGATAAAAAAACTAATTAATATTAAATAATAATATTTATAAAAAATCCTCGATTTTTTTCTCTACCCAATGATTTATCAAAATTATTAGGAAAAAATGTACAATTTTTTAATTTTTCTTTTATTAGGATATTAAGTATGTCAATTTCATAGAAATGTGATAAACAACTCATATATTTTTATTCATAGATAATAAGGTTATAAATTTTTCTATAAAATTTCTATTAGGAATGTTACTATTCATTTATACACATTATATTCTAGGATTAACCATTATGTCTACTTGTGCTTCACATAATCATTGTATATAATTATAATTTTTTCACTAATCACTTTATTCAACATTAATTTAACATTATTAGTTAATGAAAATTTTTATTATTTAAAATATGAAATAATTTGTTCCAAATTTAATTCCCCTAAGTGGAAAATTTTATATTAAAATTTATACTGCAAATGTGATAAGAATATGGATTTTTAATCTCAAAAAATTCTTTTGTTAGAAATGTTTTTATGTAAAAACTATCTATGAAAATTATTCTAATGATCAATTTGGGATTAACCTATGTATAACTAAAATATTTATACATTAGAAAAATTGAAAAAGAAATTTAATTATGAAAATAATTTAGGAAAGGGGACAATTCTCAATTATAATTAAATATTTTTCACTGTTCAACAAAAACTGAAACATTTGAGAAAAATACAAAAAATTAACCAAAATATAAATTTGGTATTATTGTTCCTATAATAATTTTAAATATTTTATATAATTATTATAAAAATTTCAATAAATATTTTTTATATAAGTACGCCATAAAAGGCGACTAAACATGTTTTTTAGAAAACATATGGGTTTTAAGTGTAAAATTACATTTATTTATATCTAACCCTATCAAAACACATATAATTAATTTTAATAATTATATTGAATATTTTACTTATAAATTTAATTAATATAATCCAACATTAGTTATTTTTTATTTTATTGGTATAAAACACAATTGCACGCAAATACAACATTTTTCAGAAAATGGTTTTCTCTTATTTTCCAAAGGGATTTATTTTAATTTCTAACTAATTTTTCCACAAATAAATATTTATATAACCATTTTTGAAATATATTTTCAAAAATAATTTACTCTTTTCCATACCATTCATTCCAATTTCTCGGTGATAAGTATCATGTTAAATAATAATATTGATATTTTACTATTGGTTAATAATACTCGGTTCTCCATATAACTCAAGATATTAAAAAAACACATTGTTGTGTTTATCATAATATAAATTGGGTGTTTTGCGTAAGATAAGAAAAAATAATTCTTTTATGTCCATTAATATGTCAAATATATTTTTCTTCTTTTAAATTCATAAGTTGTCAAAACATTCCACTATCATGAACCAACAAATGTCACTATGCATCGAATATACATGAACTACTCTGACTCCACATAAACCTAGATTATTATAGATCTTTTTAATAATACAGTAACACCAAACAAATGGGAATATAACTTGTATATGTGGGAGTATAAAAATACTAAGTAAAATTATTCATTGAAAAAAATTCATGGTTACAGAATATATATTTTTTATAATCCTAAGACTATAGGATATAAGAAAATATTATACTAAAGGTTAAATAATTGGTATATTTGTAGGAAAACAAAGGATAAAATAGAAATTATAATATTCATACCTTTTCTCCACCATGTATCACATATTTACTATAAAATAAGACAATGATAATTTCATAATTGACATAAAACTTGATGTGAACACCCCATAAAAACGTCTTATCTCAAAGAAAACTATTTGTTTCTTTCATGACATAAAATAGATAAAAACTAAATCACAAATCATCCCATGATCCCAAAAATATAAAACTTTAATATACCTTTTTTATCATGTGTTTTACCGACATCACACTAATATGTTCATGTTAATCAAGGGGATACTGAACCACGTGGAGGACCTGCATTTCATCAAATTGTTAATCCATCAACTGATAGGGCTACTGATTCCATGTGTTATGGTATTATTAGTTAATAGAAAAGGTTGTTACTTACCCCCTAGGATATAAATGTCTCATTCCCAAGGAATAGTATAAAACTCAGGTTCTATTGGTAATCTATGTACTTCATCTTTCTCATCCACTCTCGTAGTCATCATATATTTATGCAAAGGAAAATTATATACACATAATTCCATTGACATAATATTAGGTAATATACATACACAGACAATAACATTCTGTATGAAAAAATAACATTGATCGAAAAATTTATTTTCTTGATCTTAAAACCATTGTGAGATGTTACTAAAAACTAATTATATAAAAAATTAGAAAACAATTACTATTTTTTACAGAACATGTATTCCATGGTTTAAGGAAAGAGTATAATTTTTAATCCATATCAAGTGCAATCAAATTACATAGTGTTTCATGTATGATACATGACATGTGGTAATCACTACTTCATATGGGTATTCATTACTTGTACATTTCATCCCTTAACTCCAGATTATATGACATGTACACCTATATTAATACTTTGTGTACTTGTGTAGAATAAATTGTTATTTTATGACCTACACTTCTTGTCATGTATAACACATAATGTGAGGGACCTGATTTCAACTTAGGTTCGTAATTTTGGAACATTCCAAATGGTTTATTTTTCATAGATGTTCAACAAAATTTCCAACAAGACATGAGTCATCTACTAGTTATCCTAGAATATACTATGATACAAGAACAAATTATATAGCTTGAATTATATTTCTTATAAAATTAAGTGACACATATGGATATTTTTATAATCCATTGAGAACCTAAAACTATAGAGTTTAACATATATAGCATGTAATCTATATAACATATATAATTATGGTATAAAAATTCAAAAAACATATTGAAATATTACCAAATATTTTTTTTATCTTTTTCCAACCCAAATCCCATAGATCATCAAATTGTAATTAATTACCACATCTTTTTTTATGATTTTTCAATTTGCTAGAGTGGGTTCCCAAGATACAACTAGAAAAATTGTTTTTGATTAAATAACATCAATACAGTGTGTACAAGATTTTCTCCTAATTAAATCATTAAATTACATAATCATATAAATTTATTTTTTATTTTTCATGTATTAAATATGATTTCAAAATTTTATTGTACTATTAATATATAAAGAGAACCTTGTTCTAAAACGACACCAATATAAAATATATGTCATCTATTCATGTTATATAATTGTAATGGTATATATATTATTATCATGTGTCATGGGATTATAAGATTTGATATTTTTCTCATTTTGATCTCTTAGAGTTATATTGAGTAGAGGATATCATGGGGCTAACAAGCCAAATTGAACACCATGTGTTTAGTTTGTCATTAGTTTTTTATCTATATGAATGTGAATTTTACTCTAAAATCAAAAGATTAAATTCTAATTCCATTTCCTATATCTGAACTGAATGATTCTCAACCATGGGACTCATATAAATTGAGGATCATGGAAACTAATGTTCGACATGCAGTAGTGTTTTACAGAATGGTGTGTAATGGAACCAATAGTGCAGATGGTCTTATTATAATTATGAGAGTGTATAATTAATTGATAATTTCATACTCATTTAGGTGAAGTTATGTTTAGTGATCTCTATATTAAAATTATATTTATTAAATGATTTTTAAAGCTTTAATGTTTCATGGTGACAAGGAAGTGATTTGGCCCATTCCGAAATTTTTTTTCCATCAATTTAGATAGATAAATTCAATGAAATTTAATGAACACACTCCATAATTAGTCTTATAAATGATCATTTAATATAAATTTTAAAATTATTTTATATGTTCAAAATTTATATAATTTGATAATTAATTATTCCTTGATGTGTTTAGGTGGCCTTATTTTCATATTATCATATAAGGAAGAATCAAAATTGGAATTACTCTTTTTGTATCCATATAATAGTAGTGAATCATTAAATTGCATCTATATAACATCAGATTACTTCATTACACTCTCAATTGGATTTCAATGTTTTCTATTTATCACAATAGGAATACATTCAAACCTATAAGATTCTAACATGTTAATTTGGTCTTAATATAGAGTAGTATGGTCACAATCTCCCATTCATGATCATATTCTTGAGATAATATAAATATTTCATTGAGAAATTTCTTGTGATAAATTATAATAAGGCGGAGGAATCATTACAGTCTAAAAAAGAACATAATTGGGATAATATGTATAAGGATTAACAATTGTTAATTTCAAAAGGTCCCTTGTCTAACTATCTACACTAAATAATCCTCCTATGAAATAATAAAAATATTATTTCTTATTAAAATTGATGATATGTAATAACACACAAATATTTCAATATTATTTTTAAAATAATTAAATCAATAATTTTTAAAAGATATTAAAAAATATATCATTTCTTAAAGGTCTGCAACAAAACCTCTCCACCCCCTCATTATTTTATGATAAATTTAATTGTAAATATTTAACATGATATTAATATAATATCTGTTCAGTAAAAATTTATTACCAAATATACATACATGAAATAAGTATATGGTTTATATAAAACACACATATATTTGAAGCTTGAATAATTGGAAAATAAATTTATGTGGTGAACATATCAATACTAATTACTATTCCTATAAATTATGTATTATATTTATTCTATATATTAACATGTTGAAGGTAAAAAACCCGTTAACAGTTAAAAAAGAAATAGAAGCACATTTTAATATTACGAACGGGTATACCATAGAGAAATATGGTTATTTCAGAATGTCAACAATCTCATATAAATTATGGAAGTGTGTCATATATCATTTTTTTCTAGGTATCCACTCAATTATATTACATTCTTATATCCTAAACACATATTCTTAATATATCCTAACTCGATTACCATAAAAAATATTGTTTATAATTTTTTGAATAGACATAATCAGATAGTTTTATATCAATACATATTATTGATACATATACTACTATAAAAATTTAATATACATATCATTTGATAACTTATTAATTAGTTTCAAATCTCTTTTGATGCACCTAATGAATAATTACTCACCATGGAAAAATGTCATCATTTTTTAAATACATTAATTTACATGGTTCATGATACACATTAATAATTATCTCAAGTATAAGAACTAGTAATATCAACATCTGATAGGATTATCTATTTACATATATTACATGTGTAATTCCAATTAATGTATTGGTTCTCAAAACACTTTATCTTGGATATTAGCATTTTCAAAATCTATTTGAATATTTCTTAAAATATAATCACCTTGTAACATAAAAAATTAATAAAATAATTTGTGTATATTTTATTTTATTAATATTCCATAGAACATGAGTAAAAATATATTTTTAGTGTATAAATGTTTTCATAATAGTAGGAAAATATTATAACCTGTTTATGCACAAAATACACATTGAGAATTAAAAAATTAATGTCACATAAAAGAAAATCCCCATATGATAATATGTTCATTATTATAAATATAAAAACATATTTAATGTTTTAAATAAATTCATTCATTTCATAGTAATAAATATGATAATTTTATAGATTTATATCAACTATAATAATAGTATGTATATTTTAAATTGAAAAAGAAATAGTTTTATTCAAACAAAAGTGTTTTCCACATATTATATTGTTTAATATAAAATTAATTTTTTAAAATATTATAATTTTGAATTAAAAAAATTGAACTAATTTTTTTTCATGATATCAAATATATATTAATGTGGGATTTCCATATTCATTTGAAAATGGTTTTTAGTTGAGTAATGAAAAAAAGTATTTTTAATGACCTGAAATTTATATTCAATTATTTAAAATGATCTAATACTATTATGAATTATATTTAATGAAATTTTTGACCCCTTTGACATAATATAATCAAATAATAATAATATTTATTATCAATTTATATGATTATTTTATAAAATCAATAATGAGAAAACATGCATTTTTTTAAAAGAAAATTATTTTTCATTGTATTTTTCATTTTTATATGAAAATTAATTTCCCTATATTATAGAAAATTAATAATAAAATCTTTATTTCATATTTTAAATTATGACATTAATATTTATAAAATATTTTCATTCCATGTTTCTTCTAAATGAATTAAAACCTTGTTAAAAAACACCATAGTAATGGGTAAAATAGGATAATCGATTATAACACAAATTTAAGGGACATTAATCAATTACATATATTATAATTATAATACTATTAGGTTTTCCTAATTTTATGATCTATTCTGTGTCTATTTTAGAAAAAAATCATTGGAATCTTTTAAATGAAGGGTAAAGGTATCAGGAGAACAATATCTATATTAATAATAAACCAATAAATATTGTAATTTGAACAAAGATATTTGTTACTTTGATAATGTAGTTTATGAAAGATTTAAATAGTGTTAAACATGCCATAAAATGAAGAAAATTCTGTTAGAGAAAAATTTATTTATTAAAGGGTTTCATGAAATAACACCCTATGGTATTTGTTCAATCCTCTAATTATGTTTTATACTATTGATATATTAATGATACTAAAAAATATTCATGGATTTTGGTTTGAGTAATCATTAAATTGTTATTAGGAATATTTTTAAATATGTGGTCTATCAATGGTGGTATTTGATTTAGAATAAAATGTAAAAGATTATATTTATTCTATGTAGTGGAAAATATTCATTGATCATTTCCATAAGTTGTATTTTCCTATGATTGATTTACATAGTGTAACGTCCCAGTTCTAGAGGCCACCCAGAGGTGCCCCTTACCCAGTTGGTCACACAGCCTCAAGCGCATTTCCCCAAATTCCAGAGGCTACCAACTAGCAGTGAGGGCCTTGGGTGTGATAGTGGGGAAACTATGCCCTCATTGGTATAGTACACATCGAAAGTAAACAAGCATACAATAGCAGAAGCAGTAAATATCCAACAACAATAGACAGTGGGAGGCTAAAACACTAAAAATATAGAGCACACATGTATATATGAAATGATGCACGATACATATGTCTAAGAAAGCAGCCAAACATGTCACAACGCTAAATACAATACTAAACGAAGTGAAAAGAAAGAAAAATAAGTAACTCATCAACATTGCAAGCCTCGGCTTGGTCCCATTCTCTCCTGCTCTAAGCAATAAATTACTAGAAGTCAAAGGGCGCTTTCCCTTTCCTATACATGAAACAACATATTCTGTTTGGGCCCAAACGCATGGCCCAAGTAGGGTGTGAGACTAAATCCTAGTAGGAAATCACCCAAAGATCTGTGCCTAATAGTCAATGATTATATGGTGGGTAATCATACAGTAAGCAATAAATAGTAATAGTAAACAGTAGGCAGTAAATAGTATGCAGTAACATGATGATATACAACAATAATCAATCCACAGAACAACAAGCTGTAGAGGAGAAAACTCCTTACCACAATAGGGACCCCACTGGGAAGTACTCATAACCAACCCCTCTGGTCCAATCAAAGAAGTACCAACAACCCTCTGGGCAGTGCACTCAGCCTAACACCTCCGGTTTGGTCAGACAAAATTATAAGACTCTCTGGAGAAGATCGCTTGGTCAATTCCCCTTAAAGTCTAGCGTAGTCAGGGACTCTCTAAGTATGATCTCACGGTCTAACACTCTTTCATCCCCTAGGTCTAGAAACTCATTGAGGATCTCACTCAGTCAAACCTCCTATAGTCTCCAGTCTATCACAGAATCTCTAAGGAAGCTCGCTCGGTCAATTCCTTCTCTAACCTGGAAAGGTTTTAAATAAATTGAAACAAGTAATGACTCTTTGAGGAAGCTCACTCGGTCTATCATCCTGTAGAATATAATGTACAAGACTCTCTGGGAATATCACTCAGTCTACCCCCTATAGTGTATAACATCCAAGACTCTATGAGGAAGCTCACTCAGTCTATCCTCATATAGACTATAATATCCATGTCTCTCTGGGAAGCTCACTTGATCTATTCCTTATAGTCTATAGAACCAGGTTCTCACTGTCTCGTGCCAGCCAGTGCATAATAATGCTATAAGGGCAAAGCACACCTACAACGCTACTTGGATAACCAGTCTACAGAGACAATCATATCAAGAATATCATTCCATCCTACAGTCACAAGGAATGAAAAAAAGGTATATCCGCCAAATGATAACAAGACCCAAAGGTCATGACAAGAAGAAGGCTTGGGAAAAACAACCAAGCACAACAATTATCCAAAAAAAATGATCAAATTACCTCTACACAAGCATAAAATCATGATAGGAAAACAATAGGGGTAAAATGATAAACACAAAATACCCCGTTTACAGGTATTGGTAGAATTTTCACATAACACTCAAAGACATCGAAAGGTAAGGAACAAACCAACTTCCTTGATTCTAGGAGATCAGTAAAATTAGACCATGATTTACGATTATCCTTAAAACGATGTAGATCTACGAAAAATTCAAAATGTTCAACCCAAGGTATTGTAACAAATAGGGAGAATCATGGAATGAGACTCAGGAAGAAAGAAGAGATCACCGCTGCGGTTCTAACAAAATCGACGGTAGTCGATTCAGAAAATAGACGGAGGCTCGGGGGCTCAAAGGGTGTTCATGTCCGTGTGGGCACTCTCGGTCGAAGAACCTGTAGACGAAGGTGTTTTCATAGATTAGGTGTTACCCCGGTACGTTTAATGGAAAAAAAGAAACTACACAACGTGTAATTTTGGGGTACACGACATGTACATGGCCTTTCCGTACTCTTCTTTAAGTGGCCTTCACATCACCCCTACACACCGTGTGTGTGGCCCGGACACGGCCTGCACACAGCCTGGTGCTGTATCAAAGTACATGGCATGTACTTATAATGTACACGTCGTATACTTTGAAAATTTACAAAATTTCCTCTTTTTATCAAAAATTACCAGAAAAGGAAAAGCATACCTAAAATGAATATCTGGGTTCTTAGAAACTTCCCCCTTAAAGAAAGTTGTCTCCGAATATCCCTAGTGAGGCATAGAAGATGAAACCCTGAACAACTCCGGCCACTGCGATCGTACATCGGCCTCCCTCTCCCATGTCTCGTCCTATACTAGCATGTGCTGCCATAGCAACCGTACGAGAGGAACAAACCAACCATGGAGATCCTTTGTACTACGATCGAAAATCCTGATAGGATGCTCCTCCAACGACGCATCCACATCAAGCTAAACCTGCTCACTGTGAAAGACATGAGACGGGTCATAAAAGTAATGTCAGAGCTGAGAAACATGGAAGATGTCAGGCATAGCCTGGTACCTCTGAGATAACTATAACTGATAGGCAACCAGCCCAACTTTCTCCAACACCTCAAATAGACTGATGTACCATGGTGAAACCTTACCCTGTCTCTGAATCCTCTTGGGTCGCAAACTTGGTTCGACATGCAGGAAAACCTAATCTCCAACCTCGAACTCCAGAGGTCATCCCCGCTGATCGGCATAAGAATTCTGCAAAGACTCTGTTGTATCCATCCTCTTCAGAATCAACTATATCTGCTCTGAGGTCACCTAAACAATATGAGGTTCCAGAAATGCTGCCTCTCCTGCCTCCAGCTATCACAATGGTGATCAGAATGGCCTACCATACAAGGTCTCGTAAGGTTCCATCTGAATAGTCTCCTGGAAATTTTTGTTATGGGAGAACTCCACCAGAGGAATAAGCTTTTCCCAAGAACCGCCAATGTCTATAATGAAAGATCAGAGAATATCCTCAAGCACCTGGATCGTACGCTCGGACTGGCCAACTGTCTGGGGATGGTATGATGTACTCAAAAGTACCTGTGTACCCAATGCCTTCTGAAGCCCCTGCCAGAACTGAGAAGTAAAATGTGCATCCCTGTTTGAAACAATGGAGTGTGGAACTCCATAAAGTCGTACAATCACTCGGATGTACAACGACCCCAGATCATGAACACTCAATGTCTCTTTGATTTGTAAGAAGTGAGAAATCTTCGTAAGCATGTCGACGAAAACACAAACAGTATCACACCCTCGAGGTGACCTCGGTAAACAGGTCCAGAAGTCCATTTTGACATCATTCCACTTCCACTTGGGAATGGGTAACTGTTTTAAAGGCCCTACTAGTCACTAATGCTCTCCTTTCACCTTCTGAAAAGTAGAACATCTCATGATGATACCAGAAACATCCATCTTCATACCTAGCCACTAGTACTCGCGGTGTATATCATGATACAACTTGGTGATGCCAGGATGAATTGCCCAAAATGAATAATGAAAATCTCACATCATCTCCTCGCGTATGCCTACCAGCACCCATACACATCCCTGGAATCACAAGATCTCATCCTCCCCCACTTTCCATCTAGTAATTGGGTCCATTCCTAACACACTCTCCCGTAGGACTAGACCTTCAGAGTCTGATATTTTCCTCATCCATACCTGATCAAGAAGGGTAGAGGTTACTGCTATAGAAGAAAGAAAAGTCTGACCCTGTTTGTTGTGCACCTAGAAATGCATCTCAGAGAACAGATCCATAATCTTCCACTCACAGCTGGCCTCCTGAACTACCTGAATCTAAGTTTTCCTTCTCAACGCATCAGCCACTACATTGCCCTTTCCCAGCATATAGGAAATCTCCACGTTGAAGGAATGAAGATACTCGACCCACCTGTGCTGTCTCAGATTCAAATCACGCTAAGTGAATATGTACTTGAGACTCTTTTTGTGGGTGAAAACCACAAAGTTCTCTCCTAAAAGGTAATGTCTCCAACATTTTAAGGCATGAAAAGAAGTTGCCAACTTCAGATCATGTGTTGGGTAGTTCCTCTCGTGCGGCCTCAACTGCCAAGAGTCGTACGCAATGACTCCATCTCCCTGCACAAGCACAGCTCCCAGTCCAACACCTGAAGCATCACAATAGACTTTATAGATCTTGAATGGCTTTGTAAAGACTAGAATCAGTGCTGATGTCATCCTCCCCTTCAGCACCTGAAAGGATGACTCATAGTAATCTGACCATAAGAACTTCACCCCCTTCTTGGCCAGACATGTTAGCGGTGCTGCTAGGCGTGAAAACTCATGTATGAAACTCTTGTAGTATCTATCTAGTCAATAAAACTCCACACCTCAACGATATTATTTGGCTGCTCCTAGGAAACTACAACAATCTCTTTCTATAGGTCTACTGATACTGCTATCTCTAAGATAACGTTACCCAAGAAGTAAATTTGATCCATGCAAAAGTTGTATTTTGAGAGCATAGCATATTGCTGATCCTCTCTCAGTGTACTCAGAACGATCTCAAGATGGGTAGCATGGTCGTGTCAAGTGTGAGAGTACACCAAGATGTCGTCCATGAAAACCACCATGAAGGAGTCCATGTATGGATGGACCACTTGGTTCATCAGTGCCATAAAAACTTATGGCGCATTCATGAGACCAAAAGGCATGACTGTATACTTGTATATACCATACCTACTCCGGAAGGCGGTAAGAGGTATATCATATTGTCTAACACGCAACTGATGATAACCGGATCTCAAGTCAATCTTCAAGAACACTCGGGCTCCTCGAAGCTGATCAAAGTGGTCATCGATCATTGGCAAAGGATATCTGTTCTGGACCATCAACTGCTTCATCTTCCAATAATCCAAGAAAAGACTAAGGGTGACGTCTGACTTATTCGCAAGAAGGACACGCGAAACATAAGGAGAAGTAGTAGGTCAGATGAAACCCTTTGTCTGCAACTCCTCCAATTTCTTCTTGAGCTCCTGCAACTCAGGTGTAGCCATCCTATAAGGAGGAATGGACAACGGTGCTGCTCCTAGAACATGCTCAATCAAGAATTATAACTCACGCTCTAGAGGAAAACCTGAAAAGTCCTCTAGAAAGACATCCTGGAAATGATCCACCACTAGAGGAAAGTATAACTATGAAGTCCCCTAGTCATCCAGATGAAGACAGGAAATCTGGGTTGTAACTCATCCTAGCACCTTATGCACTGGTCCTGCTCTACCCACCTGGTCATCCCACTCACCCCTATGATGAAATGATCTACCCTTTGGTGACACGAAACTCACCCTACGACGATAGAAATTGACGATTTCCTCGAATGGGACTTACCAATCCATACTGAGACATCACAACCTGTCATCTCTAAGACATAGAGGTCCCATAAGAAATGACACCCTACAACCTCAAGAGGGAACACTCTGCACTGATGTATGCTAGATGTCCTCGTTCTCAATGGTGTATTAAGAGTCAACATGTCGGCAGATGAAATGATATAGAGCCCAAGGCTCTCCACAATAGCAATAGAGATAAAACAATGCGAAGAACCCATATCTAAAAGAGATGAAGACAAAACTAGGTCTACTAAGATCATACCTAGAATAGTAGAAGGGGCAGGATACTTCTCCTGATAGGACTGCTCCCCAGCAAAAGTCTGGCCTGTACCGCGTCCTTGTGCCCCTGGCTGAGCACTATGAGCTGATCCACTCTACGGTCACTGATTACCTGGTGACTGACCACCACGGTAGTGGCCTCTACCTCGGCCCGAACGGCCAGAAGAACTCCAGTTCCCAGACAGGTGAAAAACTGGCGATGCATTCCCAGATCACATGGTCATAGAAGAACCCCTACCACCAGCAGTAGGCAAGAAGATCTGGAAAAAACGCTAAAGATGTCCCATCTTACCACCAGATCGGCACTCCATCGGGTATCTTTGGAACTGAGTCCTAGTATGCCTGCTTCTACCACACTGGTAGCATACAACCAAGCTTCCCAAAGTTACATCCTGCATACTCCAATCTCCTTGAGCAGAATCTCTGCGGCGCTTCCTACGATCAGTAAGAGGAACACTGACTCTGGATGTCGAACAGCCCTGGCCCACTGCTCCAGAATCTCTTAGATTGCGCTCAGTGATCTGATCCTAGTTGACAATAGAGGATATTGAAGTCAACCTGAAGATATTCACCTGGGAATGGACCTCATGCTTGAGACCATACTCAAACTTCCTAGCAATGAACAACTCATCTTTTGCTAGAATCGACATGAAGTGCTTAAACTTGGTAAAATGAGATGAGTACTCCATAACAGAGAGAGTACACTGCATGAGACTCATAAAATCCTGGGCTCGATCGGCCCTCAGGGTCTCCGGGTAAAAGTTTTCATAGAAGATGCACCAAAACTCATCCCAAGTCATACTCTGCTGGCGCCCTGACTATGAGATCACCTCCCACCACCTCTTGGTGGTGTCTCGAAGCATATAAGTATCCAGTTTTACCCTTTTCTTTAGAGGTAACTCTAGATGCTCTAAGATCGTTAGTGTGGCCTCTAACCATGACTCTGCAGCCTAGGGCCCTCCATCCCCTGAGATAGTAGGTGGATTCTGCTGTTGAAAAACCCGCGTTAACTCATCCATCGATGGAGCAGGAGGCGGCGCTCCCTGAATGTTCTGCATCATCCTCCAGAATCCCTCCCTTAACTTTGCAATGTCGCCTGCAACGAGTATAACTGTTGTTTCTAAGGCTAGAACCGTAAGAAGATCTGCAGGAGGTCCTTGATCGGCCGTATCCAGTGTCTGATCTCCATCTGGCAGCTGATGTACAACCGGAGGACGTCTCCGAGGCATGGCTCTGAAAGATCAAAAGCACACCTTAGATCAAGATTAACAAATATTTAGAACACATGAGTACAAGATGGGGAAAGGAGGAAAGAAAAAACATGTTCTACAAATCACGACTGCACGACGTCTGTAAAAACTACACGGCGTGTCCTCTTATGCCAGACACATGGGCATGTACTTCTTCCACCACTGGACATGTAACACCCCAGACTACACGACGTGTTTTCCACACACACGTTGTGTAATTAACCTCCATACCCATACCTAATTCTCCTTACACGGCTAGAAAACAAGGTCCTTGTATCCCTAGACTACACGGAATGTTCACTAAGGAAACATCGTGTACATGACAAGGTTTCGATGACAAGTGTTGTTAGTTACACGGCCTTCTACACAGTTGACCCTTAAACGGCATGTTCCGAACATACACGACGTTTATAGAAGATGATAACACCAACCATGTTGTTCGTGACATGACCAGGTACTTAGAACAAGGCTACACATCATGTCATACCTAACACGGTGTGTACTACACGAGATCCCCCGACCCGTGTTGTTAGTGACATGGTAAGGTACACGACTCAATACTACACGGTGTGTAATGACCGTACACGGCGTGTTACTGAAAACATTTTCACTACCCCATGTTTCATATCACATAGTTAGTGATACAGTTTTAAACAACATGGAGTGTAGTCATGTACACGCCGTGTATTCTCAGTTTTTCTAGGCAGTAGCTCAAAAACATCTCTGAAGCCCAGAAGACACAGGAAAATAACATGTAGGTGCCAAATTCTGATCTATGAGGGCCCATACTCCCCACAAATCAAAGTTCGACATCTCTTACATATCAAATACAAGGTAAACAAGTCAATGATCCACCAAACTCTGATTGATGAAGGCCCATTACACCTTAGGAATCAAAATTTGGCTTTCATTTATGTAAAGGTACAATACAAACAATTTCTCTAACATAATGCCTGGATTCTAGGATATCATCTATCACAATAGCATGCATAATCTACACAATGCCTATCACAACAACATGTAGTCGCTAATGAACCCTAGATGGCATGAAAACAATGCATGGCATGTGATTTCTAACAGTGCCTATATAATGCATGAGATGGAATACCCTCTTCTCATTGGGTTGGGAGAGAAATAGAACTACAATAGCACAACAATAATAACACAAGGCATGTGAATCACTCTAGGTAAAATCATATCAACCGTAAAATCTCAAAACCAGAAAACTGTAATAAGCGAGGTAGATTTACATTCCCCTGTTCAAGGATTATCTACTCTTGGGAACAACATATTACCAAGCACTAGATCCGTCTTGTCCCTGGCTATAGGATCCAAAACGTAAATCAAGAGAAAATAATTCCACTAATAACACTTTGTAACATCTTGGTTCTGGAAGCCTCCCAGAGGCACCCCGTACTCGGTTGGTCACACGGCCTCAAGCACATTTCCACAAACTCCAGAGGATGTCAACTAGCAGCGAGGGATTTGGGTGAGATAGTGGGGAAACTATTCCCTCATTGGCAGAGTACACAGCGGAAGTAAACAATCATACAACAGCAGAAGTGGTAAATATCCAACAACAATAGACAACGGAAGACTAAAACACTAAACAGTGGGAGCACACATGTATATATGAAATTATGCATGATACATATGTCTAGGAAAGCAGCCAAAGATGTAACAATGCTGAATATAATACTAAACCAAATGAAAAGAAAGAAAAATAAGTAACTTCTCACCATCGCAAGCCTCAACTTGGTCCCATGCTCTCCTGATCCAAGAAATCAATTACTGGAAGTCGAAGGGCATTTTCCCTTGTCTATACCTACATCAACAAAGTCGGTTTGGGCCCAAAAGCATGGCCCAAATAGGGAGTGAGACTACATCCCAGTAGCCAATCACCCGAAGATATGTTCTTAATAGTTAGTGAGTATATGGAAGGTAAACGTACAATAAGAAATAAACAGTAAGAATAAACAGCATGTAGTAAATAGTAAGAAGTAACAGGATGATATACAATAGTAGTAAATCAACAGAACATCAAGCAGCAGAGAAGAAAAAAATAACCACAACAGGGACCCCTCTGAGAAGTACTCACAACCAACCCATCTGGTCCAATCCATGATGTACCAACAACCCTATGGGCAGTGCACTCAGCCTATCCCCTCTGGTTTGGTCATATGAAATTATAAGACCCTCTGAGGAAGCACGCTCGGTCAGTTCCCCTTATAGTCTAGGGTAGTCAGGGACTCTATATGGAAGATCACGTGGTATAACCCTCTTATAGCCCCAAGGTCTAGAATCTCTCTGAGGATCTCACTCGTTCAATCCTCCTATAGTCTTAGGTCTGTCACAGACTCTCTAAAGAAGCACGCTCGGTCAATTCCTTCTCTATCCTGGAATGGTTTTAATGGAATTCAAAAAAGTAACGACTCTCTGAGGAAGATCACTCAGTCTACCCTCATGTAGTCAATAATGTTCAAGACTCTCTGAGAATCCCACTTTGTCTACCCGCTGTAGTCTATAATGTCCAAGAATATCTGAGGAATCTAACTCGGTCTATCCTAGTATAGTCTATATTATCCAAGACTCTATGGGAAGCTCACTTGGTCTGTCCATTATAGTCTATTGCACCATGTTCTCACAGTTCGGTGCCAGTAAGTGCATAATAATTCTATGAGGTCAAAGAAAACCTATAGAGCTACTTGGATAACCAGTCTATAGAGACAGTCATATCAAGAATATCATTCCATCCTATAGTTACAAGGTATGGAAAATAGGTATAACAGCCAAAGGATAACAAGACCCAAATGTCATGACTAGAAAAAGGCATGGGAAAAACAACCAAGAATAGAAATTATCAAAATAAATGATCAAATTACCTCTACAAAAGAATAAATGCATGGTAGGAAAAAAAAGTGGTAAAACGGTAAACACGAAATACCCCATTTACGGGAATTGGTGGAATTTGCACATAAAACTCAAAGGCATCAAATGGAAAGGCACAAACGACCTACCTTGATGCTAGGAGATCATTATACTTTTACCCCAAGGAATGATTATCCTTAGAGCGGCGTAGATCTACAAAAACGCACAAAACGTTCAACCCATGATATCATAAGATAGAGGGAGAATCATGGAATGAGACTCAAGAAGAAAGAAGAGCTCACCGTTGTGGTTCCAACGTAATATACGGTGGTCAATTTAGCAAAAAAACAGAGGCTCAGAGGCTCATAGGGTGTTTGCGATCGTACGGGCACTCTCGGTCGAAGAACTTAGAGGAGAAGGTGTTTTCATCGATTAGGCGCGACCTCAGTCCATTTAATGAAAAAAAATCTACATGGCGTGTACTTATGGGGTACATGGCGTGTTCTGGGCCTTTCTGTACTCCACTTTAAGCAGCCTCCACATCACCCCTACACACCATGTGTGTGGCCCAGACACAGCCAACACATGGCCTGGCGTTGCATCACATTACACGACATGTACATATAATATAAACAATGTGTACTTCGAAAATTTTCAAATTTTCCACTTTTTCTCAAAAACGACCCTAAAAGGAAAAACGTACATGAAACGAGGATCCGGGTTCTTACACATAGGATGTAATAGAATTTATTTTGATTAATGAAAAAGGAGGAGGGATCCACTAAATCCAATAAATTCAATTTTGTTAGTTTGACCAAGTGTACACAAAATTTCAATATCAGTAATTATATTAAAATTTATTGGTTATTCAAAAGACTAAAGACATGTTTGTGAATTTATTTTCATCACATTAATTTAAAATATATGAATTTTTTTTATGTACAATAGATAAGGATTTCATAGATCATGATTACATGTTCAATAATAAATATAAAAAGTGTTCAATATTGGAAGAAGTTCTTTATCATCGATAAGAATCCAAATGTTCGGACATCTAAATTTAAAAATGTTGATTACAATAATATGATTAATACTATGGAGTCTATTATAAAATCTATAAATTAATATTTTGTTTGCATGTTGGGTTATTTTACTAATTATTATTATGAAAATCATTGTGGAAATGTTAATACCAAATATGATAACAAGATGTTGATATGATTTAAATGTCATGTGACTATTCAGTAAACATATGTGTTTAAAATTTAAGGTACGAATGATGGGAATAAGCAAGGACCTATGTATGGTGGTGTAAAATAGTCATTTATGGATTCCATGGAAAATTAATGACCACCAAATGATATTTTTATCATCACATTACTTATTCACAAAAAATAGTCCAATATGATTTTAGATTCTAGGAGAACATATTATTTTATTTTAAATGAAATTATATATAAAAATTGAAATATACCTCTAGAAATTTAGAAAAAAAATTTTATATATAATTATAGTTGATTTATTATTGAATAAAATATTAATATGTATCATTCTACAATTATATATGTATTGAATTTTCATTAAAATATTGTTTTGTTGGCTATAATTTTTTTTCTATTCTAGGTTAGGAATGAATTTCAATTTGACCATATAAAACATGACAGGTAGATATGGAATATATATTCAAATTAATAATTGACTTCAAAATTGTAAATTTAAATTCTTTCATATTTATAGTAACATATCGAAAATATAAAAAATTGATTAATGATAGTAGTTAATGTTATCTTGCTCATATTTTCAAAAGGTGGGATGTTATTATGATTTTGGATGCACCGATATTAAATGAATATATTGATGTATTATGGATTTTTTTCTATATTTATTCCTAATTACGAGGTCAAAATTACTACTGAAATACTTCTATGAGATAATTTAATTTCAGAAAACCCATTTCAGATAGATCTATTATAGTTTTTGGAATTGAAAAAATATTCTAGAAGACATATTGGTAAGGGTTTTCTTCAAATTAGCACTTCATTCAAATTGGGGTGACCGTATGTTTTTAAAAATAATAATAATAATGGTCCCATGATTATTTTCATAGATTATAGGTGACCCAATAACATAATTATTATGAAAAATTAATTATTTCTTTATATAGATGGCTTGTTTGATCAGCTTTAGAGATATCATTATTGTTCAAATATTTACCTCAGTTATAGGTATAATATTTTGAAATTTGTGAAAAAATTCATTTTTTTGATGTTTTCTCATACACAGTATGCGAAAATGTGTTTTGTTTTATTCCATTCAAAATCTCAAAATCAATATATATATATATTGAACTTATGAACTATCTTTTCAGTGATTTTTTTCAAAAAATATTTCCCATTGTCTTCTAATCAAAATCATGTTTCTTATAAATTTTATAGGGATTTAAAGAAACTTATAAGGTGCATATATATAGATTAAATTAAAATATTTTTTTAGAAAATTTAGATAATATAAATTTTGGATATATTAGGGTTATTAACTTCGATGTATTATCTCTAAATATATTAGAACATTTAATGCTTCTAAAAATAAGGTTGAGGAATTGGTAACATGACCTATAATTCATAATTTAATTATATTATATCCTTTAATAGAATGTTTCTACTAATGGTTTTTTGATAACACTTCTCAGTTATCTTCCCAAATAAGAAGACTAGAAAATGCATTAAATTCATTTGGAAAATAGAATGCGATGAATGTTTTCAATAATTTAAAAGTTGATTAGTTAATAATCTAGTGTTAGACTTTTTATATTGAAATTTATTGTTTATTATCCATAGTTATTAATCATTGAAGGTGGATGGTTGTATCATGATGCTTGAATGTTGAGTAATTTCATATTTATCACATCAATTAGAATTTTATTTTCAAAAATTCCCAAAGAATTATATTCATCTGGACACAAAATAATTTTATTTCATAATATTGAGACATATTTTATATGGATTATGATGTCATAATATTGGAATTTAATGTTTATATTCACTAAAAAATAGATGAACATTAGATAGAGTAGATGTTTGGAAGTAATAAAATATTATGATATCATGATTACCTGTCTTCCAACAAAAGAAAATATGGTATCCAATTATTTATTCCAAAAAAGAAAAGAATCATCATCTATGATACATTAGGAAAAAATTATTTTTATTTATGATTTATGGAATTTTTTTCTTGATATTATTCAATAAATAACTCATATAGTTCTAGTATACTTGTTAGTTATTTCATAATATTTTCTTAAAATAAAGCATTCTCATAACAGGTTCATGATTTTCATGAATGTATATTTCTATATATGATTGGTAATTTTCATGAATTTTTTTAAGAAGGCATTTTTTATGGTTTACAATGTTGTTTTTTGTGCTCAGTGATACCCATGTGCAGAGGGAATTGTTGAGTGAAGCTAATTGCTCTCAATTTTATTCCCATGTTGGTAGATTTAATATATTTTTAGACAATCCACAATATTATTGATGGGAAGGAATAAATAAGGATAATATTAATTTTTTTGATGAAATTCTGGACTTTTTAGGAGGTTAATAATGACTGTAAATTAATGAAGGGGATACTCAATCCATTCCAAATGCTTTAATTGAATTGGGGGAATATATAAATGGATTTTGTATTTTTTTACATATACATATTGAGGTAATAATGTCCATTGGGATATTTATTATATCATGACTATATTTTTAATTTTTTTTATTAATTATATTATTTAATTTTAATAACATTTTATTTTTTTCCTTTATGATATGGTCATATTACATGGTGTCCTGGTCTTTGGTAAATTTGATCATTATCCTCAATAATCATAAAAGTTTTGAATGAATTTCAAAATTCATTAGGTACTGATTTATATTTCAGTACCACATTTCAACCTCATTATAATAGATAGTCATAGAGAAAAATCAAAAACTATATTATATGTTTCGGTTTTTGTCATTGGATTATAAAGGATATTGGAATCTAAAAAACCCATTGGTAAAATATTCTTATAATAATAGTCTTCTTTACATTATATAGATCAATCTTATGGAGGTATTATATAAAAATTGGTGTTAGAATCTGTTACGTAGGTATGAAGATAATGAATAAATTTCTTGTTTCAATAACTATTAGAAGAAATAGTATAGAAGGAAATAATGACTATGTAGCTCAACATACGAGGAAAATATTTGAAAATAATAGGAGAAAATATATTTTTATTGATGTAGGTGATCATATCATATAAATAAATTTATATAATTATATTCTACATTTATGAAAAAAATTAATTCCATGAATTTTTTGTCCATATATAATTCTGTAAAAAAATTATTATTTTCATACAATGTGTCATATCATATGAATTTATCTCAGAACCATGGAGTCTTTCATGATTAATTGTATTTAAAATACATACTTTATGAATCTCATTAATTGGGCACTAGAATATAAACCTATGTTAATAATTCCTTTATTTTATATCCATTACAAGATTTCACATAATAAATTTCATAATTATAAATATTCCACAGACTAATAGGTTTAATGTATCTGGAGACAAGAAATATAATAAACTAATATTTCTAATCCATTGGTCATTTTCAATTAATTGATACATAATATAACATCATATAGAAATACCAATTCTAAAACTCATCCATATAACAAGAGGAATAAATATATAAGAAAGGTTTATTGTTAAATACATATTAAATGGTAAATAAGCATTTTATTAAGGACGAGTTCATAAGAATTTAAATAAACATAATCCAAATATAAATATCAAAACATCAAGAGTGTTGACCATATAAAATATCTAATCCTCAATGTACATGGAATTATAACATAAATGTAATATCATTGTTTTTAGGGTAATAAAACCCCAATTTAAAAATAATTTATATATATATTTATGTATATTTAAGAAATTAATGTACTTAAATATGTCTTCTCTAATATTTATATGTTCTTGGAATCTTAAATCTAGGATGATATTTTTGAATTGAAGTATCATTGGGAATCCTAGAAAAGAATGGAAATATCTATACTATAATGAGGCATTAATATGAAGAATATTTTATACACATTGAATAGAAAATATGAAAATATTTCATTTTAAGTGGTTGAGGTTAAAACACACTGAGATAGAGAAATGGGGGTTTATGGTTGGGGGGGAGAGGGATGCAGATGGTGGATCCATTTGGTTCTTGATTCGGCCTCACTACTCAACTCTCAAGTTCCACTCTCAATGGATAGTGGAGAGGGTAGAGATATCATTATATCACCATATCTAGGATAGTTATGTTCTTGGTGTTCTTAGATGCCCAACAAATGTTAACACCTTTAGGAGGGAGAGGAATCACAAGTTCTTCAATAATGTTGTTCTGGTAAAAACCCATGTGAAATATTTGATCTCATTAACATAAAAAATGATCTGGATAAGTGTTAATTTACAGAATCATTTTTGAGGACATGGTATTGGACAAAAATTCATAGAATGACGAGAAAATATAGCCATCACGATCCATGGAGTGATCTTTTCGAGTATAAGGAGGTTCTAATAGAGTATAATTTCCTCATATTGGGGATAAGAAACTGATCACTACCCACCAATGAGAAAATTAAGATAACCAAAATCAACTTACAATACTGATGATCATGCTACAAAAAAATAATGAATGTAATTATTATAACATTTGTATTTATAGTGGAATGAGATCGAATGGTCTGGATTAACATTTGGGATTTTATAATTATCAAATTTCATGAACGCACATGTATATCATTCCTTAGAATCCAATTCTAGGTAGAATAATAAGATAGACTATAGACGAGAGAATGAGATGTAGTATTGATATTTGTGTGTTGGTATTTTTGGAGATTAATGAATAACATTCATTTTGAAGGAGGTGTATACTCGGGTGATCAGAATAAAATACCTACTGGTGTACATGATGTGACTCATAATGAATTGGAAAGAATCGACTAACCATATACCGATACAGGTAGCTATATGGCCTTCCAACTAAGTTTGTGGTATTTCCCATGGACACTGTGTTTCATCGAGTCTCCTTGGATCAAGGCACAAACATAACATATATGGATCAGGCTCCATGGGATCCATGCTTAGAGGGAGTGTGGTTGTGATTTTAGGGGAAATGTTATTTTCATTTACTCAGTGAATTTTTTATATGGTCACTACCTTAATTACAAAGCCATGGTGATTTAATGGACCACCTTATATGAATTCAATAATATTCTTATTTAATGGTGGTGGAGAGGGATTCCTTATTACTCTGTAGTTCGTTGAATAATACACAAATAGCTCTATGATCTATTTCGTATGACTTTTGAAGGTGTAGTGGTATTATTTGAAAACAAACCAAGACTTTACATTTTTGGCACAAATGTAATATGGCGTTGAACGACATTTCCTATATAAAAAACCATTAGGCTTATATTTCTTACTATATGAGTGATATTTTTCTTCCACCTAAGTGAGTGAATCTGGTTAAAGGTAATTCCCTTTGGATTCATCTCTTTAGGCCAACATAAGGGGCTAAATATATGTTTTTTTAAATTTTAATTAATCTATTTTTTAATTATTTTTCTATTTTTAATATATATATTTTCTTATGACGATGCTGTGAATTTTTATATGAAAATTTTATTTTTTCAATAAAAATCAATTGATAAATGAATTACATGATTTTTATTAAGGTAAAATCCCATTAATCATACAAGAATACATAATGGAAATGTTTTTAGGGTAAGGATCTGAGTTAGTGAGATATTCTATTCCTTATACATGATCAGTTCACATGAAAATAAATATTTAATATATTATATAGCATGAAAATGATTTAATATAATAATAAATGATCTCCAATATAGATCCCTATGTGATAAATCCAAGACCACCATTTGGTCTGTGAAATATGGTATATAGTAGGCAGGAAATGACATTTGTGCGTATTGGGTGTTTGGTAGGATCACTCATTAAGAAATATTATTTAATAATATTATTATAATATATGTCTGAAAATAATATTGTATCTCGCAAAAGGTGTCGTGTGTGATATATCAAAGACAATTGATTGATCTGTGTTATGGTGCTTATCCTAGGTGTTACAAAATTTTGATCACATGTTAGATATTTTTTATCATCTCACTTAGTGTTAAGAAAATTATTATTTCATTTTCAATTTCATTATAAAAAATGATTTTTAATATTCATTTTCTTTCCTAAAATATGTGAACCCCCCCCCATTATCACACATGGGATGAATTGATAACTTTTTTACTTACATCTTTTTACATAATAATTGCATATACACATTTATTAGGTGATATAAAGTCCAATGTATTCAATTCTATATTAAATAACGAATTAAAATAAGGTGTTATCTTTTTTTTGAAATGACGATAACATGACATTATGATTATTTTATAACTAAACTAATTGGTTTTGGTCTTTAGTGGATATATTCATGTGGGGTGACTTTAGATTTCCCATTCATGTGTTTAGATAAGGTATCTTCATTGTTTCCACATCGTTTCAATCATTAAATCCTACCACGATTCATCCTTGGTGTGCACAAATCATATTTTTTTTCTTTTAGTTACATTTTCACTTATATTCATATTATGAAAATAATTAATAGAAATAGAAATTTAATATTATATGATAATATCCTAGTCTTTGAAAATTAAACCCCCTTTATGTTGTATTGATAAAATTTTGAATTATTAAATGATATTTTATAAAAAATTATCATGAAGAAATATTAAGGTACAATTTAATGTAATTATAAAAAAAAAATTTATGAGAAATTATCGTAGATATGTTCAAATAATTATCAATAAATAATTACATTAAAAAATAAATACGTAATTATTATGCTGATAAACCCTATAATTATCATTTGATAATCCAAATGATCATTAAATGCAATTCATAGTAATTAAAAAAGGATAATATATTGGAAATTATGAAAATATAATTTTGATCTTTATAAAAATATAATTATGTGTTATTTCAAATTATTTAAAAAAAATATAATCTAAAGATAAATATAATGAATTAATCAAATGATAAATCAAAAGTTATTATATTGTAATTACAAAAATTTATCATATGATAATTGCATAAAATTATTGAATAAAATAATTTAGAATTATAAATGTTTGAACTATTAATATTATCATACGAAATTTTGAAAATATCATTAATCGCAATGATAATATCAAAAATGTATGTGTTAACATAAAATGAAAATTTGAAAATTATCACAGAGGGATAAAATAACCATGCATGTGATATATAAAATGATAATTTTAATTTGGTAGAGGAGAGAAAATGTATCATCATATATGATATTTTATAGATTCTTGAAATAAATCATCTAGTTTTGGTTCTAAGAACCACCGACTAACATTGAGCATTGACATGTCATCATTTATCATAATAAGGCCTTAAGGAGTTGTTCTTCAGTATTGATATATCCATTATAGATATCAACCCACATAGGGTGAATTATCATTTTCTCTTATGCAATAAGATTTTGACGAAGGATGCTACTTACCTTATCGGGATCATGCTTCCACTAATTTCCCTGATGGTCAAATTTGACGTAATTATCATTAATTTTTCTTAATTATGAGCACATATGGATTTTTTGTGTTTCCCATAAAACTCATTTGTTGTTCCCATGATTGATATTAGTGAATATTTTATTCATGTTTGGGTATAATGGCATTTTGTTGCGTATGTTTCAATATACTCATGTTGATTTGATATGCCTACTTTTGTGTGCTCACTTTATATGTGTTACCATTCCATAGTTGTAGTTATTAGAATTTGATATAGGTTTTTAATAATTTCATTTTTATCCCCTAGTGAGGGAAGATGATTAATTGTGTATATTTAAATGAGGGACCTGACTACATGGTTGAGGTATGGCGTTGCCATGGAAATGTGTCAAGGGTGTTATCAAGGTATATATGATTTTTATTGTTTCATTCACCACATGACAGTATAGTTGATGTAATTACTCGATATTCTTGTCTAGATGATCTAGGAGATATTGTCCTCTTAAGGGATATATAATGTAGAGTATCATCCCCAAAACACCATTAGGACGCCATACAAGAGATGATTTTTTAATTTAGGCTCTTTTAGTTATCAACCGACATGAATACATAGAAGTTAAGGATGGGTTTTTTGGGAAATTGTTTATGGCTTTGCCGATCAGTGTTGGTTTGAAATATCCTGTCATTATTCATTTATTATCATTATGTCATACACTTTTATAATTTATCACATCTTTTTGTGGAAGCATTTGTGGTGTCTTATTGAGTGTTTTACTCAATCTATACACAATAATTTTCATGTGCTAGTATATTTCACGAGAGACCTAGCGAAGGGAAACTGTAATATGGTAGATGGATTAGTAGGTGGAGAATTGAGATGGAGTGAATTGTGATAGACAACAGAGGACCCAAACATTATTTTATCTATTGAATATTGTATTTATCATGGACATTAATGACTTATTTGGAGATGAATTTAATTTTTAGAAATTTTTTCCATTTACTTTTCTGCATCATTAGATGGAAAATTTATTATATTTTCATTTTTTATTATTGATCCAATAACATGATACTATGGTTATAATCATATTTTATATGAACATATTCCCCAACTACAAGTCAACAACCTCTAGAATATTGAGAGACACAGTTGAGGAATCATTGTACCAAGTTAGAGTTGATGGTTAAGGATGGGATGTTACAAAATATTATAAGAGGATCTAAATTCACTAATTTTTTCAAAACATTTTCTTAGGATTTGATAGTATAGATAACATATATGTTGGTTATGACTCGTACAGAGAAACCATGATAGTTTATAGGATTTATATTATAGTGGACCTCTATGTTTCCATAGTGTAGTAAATTTATGTTTTATTATTAATATTAAATAAACAAACCATAACTAGCGTACATGATTTAGATTTTGGGATTATAGGATTTTCAATGTCTTCATACATCATGAACGGTCAATTAATTTCACATTCCATGTATATACTTGTTGTTTTAATGCATAGTAGTTCATTATTAAATATAGTGATTTTTACAATCATTTTTGGATAGTTACTAAATTTTTTATATCTGTATGTTACACTACTGTAATGATATATATATATATATATATTGAAATTTATTATTTTAACTGAGCATGATGTAGTGTTATTTTTTATATAAAAACTATGAATAACGTGTAGGGTTGGGTACAAATGTTAATGTTAAGAGGAGTATACCAAGGGTTATAGGTAATCTCCATGAAAATTATTGTGCAATAGAATAAACTAATTTGAAATTTCTATGTTTTTAGTGATCCTTCTATCATCAAATATTCCACCATACATCCATTTTGAGGGACTGTCATGTTATGGGGATTCTCCAGATCAAATCCTCTCACCAACTTGAGTGGTTTGGGTAGTGGATACTTATAATATGAAACCAAGATCCATGTTTGACTATGACATGGTTTTCCAACCCTAGTATACTCCACCTTTCAGGGTCACATGTGGACCACATGAGGTTTAGTATTTTGTGGATATCATAGAGGGTATATTCGACATAGTAGAGATTACATCTGATAGGATTGAAAATGTGGCATCTTTTATAATACCTAGGCATTCCATCAATTGGAGGGGGATCAATGGGACATCATATAAAATGTGAGGGTCTCATATATGGGGCCTTAAATTGACTATTTTTCATTTTTTTATAAATATAGTAATGATTGATGCAAACTAGGTGTTCATAGAGATTCATTAGAACTCAATGATTGTGTGAACATATATATCATGATTTTCCATACTCCTCATCATTTTTAATGGTTATATAATGTTATGAGTCCTCAAAGTCAAGGATATTTGAAATCATACTTCAAATGGACCATAAATAGTAGTTATGAAACATTGACAAAGATTTGTACCCAAATATACTATGGAAGTACATGGTCATTAATAATATATTAGAGGATAGATTACAATATTTTTTTGCATCAATTCACCACTCATATAGGTATACCTCCCAATACTACATTGAGTACATCATAAAATGCAAATAAGTGGTTTTCTATGCATATGTATCATATAATTGGAATGAATGTTCAATAGATTTCTTTCTCTCTGGTTTTTTGGAGGTTAACCTCAATGCTTTAATTATGGGAACTGTGAACACTATTATTGGGTGTGAATAGGTCCACTGATCCAATTCCAATAATGCAGAATTATAGGACACCTCCAGTAGTATTATTCTAGAAAAGCATCTTGGAGATTGAGACCGACATGGCTATGGAGTCATATGTTCATTAACAGACTACGACAGATGATGTCAACTTCTATGTTGACAGTGAAATATTGAAAGGGCTGAAGAGATGACGTATGATTGTTTTATGTAATGAATCATATTCCAACATATGGTTTTATGGCACCATCTACTATTCATGTTAATGTTTTGATCAATTCCAATCTAAATAACACCTTACTCAATACTAATATTGCTTATTCTTCAAATTATTCAAAAGGAGTTGCAGGATGTCACAATACAGTCAATAACCCGCTAAGTTAGTATCCATTGACACACCAATTGGAATAAGAGAGGATTTTATTCCTCAATTTCTTGTTTATACACAAGTCATTGGTGTATATGGGCATCAATGGGAATTTATAGTTTTTAGATGAAAAGTTTTGACACGATTCTCATCATGAACTAGATGACCAAATTTGAATACCACATTGATTTCTATCATTGATGGGAATATTTTCTCACTATTAAGTGCTATAACATCATGATGACTATAGAGTGGTAACTATGAGTTGGAATATTTGGACCACACATGATTCATCTTAGAAAGATAAAATCAATGGTGTTAGACTTGGATAACTCATCATGATTAATTGGATCCTCTTCAAGGATCCCGTTATATGTGTATCAATTTTTGAATGTTTTTAAATATGGATTCATAGGAATCACTCCTAATAGAATAATTCATTTTGATTTTTATCTTATACCATGTGTTCATCAAATTTTGATACTACTATATCCTATAAATCAAACAAAGCATAAGGATCTCAAGGTACATCTTGGAGACAAGGTGATAAAAGCATTTATCAGTCCAGGATCATCACTATATTGTGTAGATGAATTGTTTTCATTGAAGAAGGATCTTAGTATCTAGTTTTTCATTTATATTCAGAAGAAGAATATGGTGGAGGTGAATAACTGCTATCTATTATGTAATATGGATAATCTCTTCAACTAAAAATATTCAGCATAGTGATTCTCTACAATTGATCTTCTATAAATCTATCACTATTTGAATGTTATAGTCACATATATTCCTAATACAACATTTCATATTATGAATGAACTATAAGAGTACACGGTAATGTCATTCATATTGAATAATTTTCTGAAATCATTAATGCAACTAATGAACATCATCATTAATCCAAACAGTGACTAATTTTTTGCAGTTTTTTTCATTGATATCCTCATCTACTAATAGATTGTACAAATATATTGGAAGCTATACACAATAATTTTTATTCAAATAGACATTATTATAATATTTATTTATTTTACCTTTGGATTGTATGCAATATGTTACTTGGAAATGTGTTGTTTGAGACTAGTATATTTGTATACAAAAAAAGGTTGAGGCCAACATGTATTTGAAACATCCACAGAATATTTTGAGATTAGGATATTTATGTGTTAAAAATGTTATTTTTGATTGTTTATCCAGAAATTCTCCAGATTATTAGCTTCAATTATAGTTCTAAAAAAGAAGGTAGTGAATTTCAAGTGGTCAAATCAATGTCATGAGGTGTTCTTTGAGATGAAGAGATGGTTGGACATAAGTCAAGACTCACACTCCACAAGCATGGGATCTGTAATAAATTGTATTGTGATACATCCTGAATTTTTATGGGAGTGGTGTTGAAATAAATAGAGGTTGTAGTATCATTTTAGTCTCAACTGCTATGAACTCGTGATAGAAACCACCATAAACATGAATTCGAAATAGCAGTTGTGGTCCATGGTCTATAATGATTCACACACTATCTCTTTAGCGAGGGATTAATTTTTTACCTAGACCATAATATCCTCTAATATATCTATATATAGAGTGAACTAAACCTGAAAAATGGAATTGGATTTAGTATATTCCAATTTTTTAATGTTAAAATGGGTTATGCACATAGTAAGGGTAATTTTCATATAGATTTTCATAGTAGTTAGATAGATGCTAATGAGTATGGTTAGTGGCCATTAGAGGTTGAGTTGAAATTGATGGGATTATTGATTGAATGGAGGTTCATTGTTTCATAATATCACCAAATCTATGGCTTTTCCCACATTAATAATTATGTATTGTCTTATGGTCTAGGTTCATATTTTTTTGAAGTGATACCCAGATTGTGTTGTGATGAGGGAGTAGATATATAGTGGTTTAAGGATACACTGGAGGAATATGGAGGAAATATATGTGATCTTATAAAATGGTAGAATGTTATTTCCATCTTCTATCATATATTAACTGATGACTGACTAAATACTTCATTATGGGATACACATCCTACTATGACAACGATTATTCTTGAACCAGTGATGAAAATATAGTGTTTAAGGTTGATGACAGTCATTTATGGTTTTACCAATATGCCTTACTTATTAGTCGATAATGGATGAGAACCAACAACATTGTGGGTTGTAGTTAAACCTTTTGATACATAAATTGTATTGGTAGGACATAAAAATGTCCATTGCCATGGGTATACGACAAAAATTAATGAGATGTGACGTAGCCTATTAGATTTTCTATAATCTAATAATGATTTATAACTAATTCCATATCAGAAAGATACACTCCATGGTGGAAATGGTAATGTTATATGGCTAGGAGTTTATATGCTTACATGTAGTTCTATTGGGAATTATTTTATTTAGGGACCTATATTTTACTTTTTTCCTTTGTAATGGAATTAATAAATACCTAGGGAATTAGCTATGATTTTGAATGATGTATCATCCCCAGATCGATAGACTGTACATTTAGACAATACACATATTAGAGGATATGCTTCGATCCTACATAATTGAGTTTGGTAAACCATAGGATAATCACCTCTCCCTGATTGACTTTACATATCATAAAAATTACTACTATTTTATTGATAATGGGGATTTTGAGGAAATTTATTATAGGAGATGACTATCAAAACTCAATTGGACATAGGTATTGGAGGTAGTGATTTTAGGCCCATGTATGGTTTATTATACCTCTGATAGAGTGTGTCTAATATGGACGATGTTTATCACCGCTCAGTGAATAAATAAATCCTATTATGGGAGGATACACTTTGAAATAAATACGGGAGATAAGGATTTATAGTGGGTGACTCATCAATCAGAGAAAAAATATATAGAAACAATGTCAAACTATAAATATGTTTTCCTCTATAAATAACCAGAAATATCAAGAAATTTTTTTCATAAATTCTTTGGAATTTTACGAGTTTGCAGTTTCTGACGGTGCCAGATTCCGAGGCCTAGTGTGCCCAGAATCAATTTCTGAAGTTTTTTTCGGGTACATTCAGTAAATGTACTTACTTGTTTTTCTATCTTTTGAACTGGTGCCCAGAATTTAAATCCGAGGAAACCAATGAACTCACAGTGCCTGTAATTGCTTAGGGAGACCTCTACCGCAGTTGCGTTTTGTCAAGAGTGGAAGTTATAAATTGGGGTTTCTAATTAAAAATTAATGATTAAATAAAAATTGTTGTGTAACACATTTTTATTTGAAGGTGTTTAAAGTATTTAGGTGTTGGTTGTTTTCTCCAATGGGAAGTTGGAGGTGGGGCCCACCCACACATAACCTTATGTGGGGAAATATTGTGTGGCGGGGCCCACACGAGCACCTAACCCCTTAACTTCCCTTGAACGCCTTTAACTCCACTTTATTAATTGGACCACTCTCCTCATTAATTTGAACCTTTCACCTCCTATTTTATTTTGAATTTGAACCATTCCTTAGCATTAATTAAATTAATCGTCGAATTTAATTAAGCACAACTTTGTGGTCTTGTGCCAAAGATTTAACAAGACCATCCTATATTATTTTTGTTGATTGGAATAATATTCTAAGATATCTTTGAGTTATTGGAGAGAAACATATTCCAACAAAGAATGATGAACTCCAACTTCTTTACTCTTATCCACGTCATGATAGAAGATGCTGCCCGCGAAGAAAGTCTCCAACAATGACACTTCCTCCTCGGACGCACCCTGACGACAACGAATCGACAATGTCATCAACAAACGAGCTTCGAATCCAGGTAGGGGTTTTTTATAATTTTAAATGAATAAAATTTTACCTCACTCTTAGATTAATGATTGGGTTTGTTTTTGACCTTTTGTTATCGGCTAACGCTGAGGGCGCAGGCTGAACAAACACAGCACAACGGCCCTCCGTTGATTCTTGATTATATTGGCGAAAGAGGCGGTGTTGGAAGAGGCGATGACAACCAAAGTCAGCGGTGAGCAGAGGCAGTGGAATCTGGATGTAGGGGTGGCCTCGCGCCAGCCACGTGAAGAGACTGACCACCGCTCGGGCCGCCCGGTCCGTGGGACATCTGGCCGGCCTGCTAGGAACTGCGACACCCATAGGTTCCGCATGGAGGGAACCATGGCCCAAAAATATGGGCCACTTTCTGGGAAAACCGGCCAGCTACGGCCGACCGGGTTGATGAATCGCGGCACCCACAGGCGCCGCACGGTGGGGGAACTGGGCCCCCAACCACAAGACGCACGAAGACGAACCGAGCGGCCGCATACCGGCCGAGATAAAATAACCGCGGGGACACTAGGTGCCATGTGGGAGGAACAGGGGCCCGCTGTGCGGGCCGCTCTCGCCAGACAGAACTGGCCGGCATCGGCCGGCTGGGTAGGAAGAGGCGGTGCCACTCAGCACCGCCAGGCGAACCGGACCGGCCCACTCTGTAGGTCAGGTCCGCTGGTGGGTCGCGCACCATAGGGTCGGGCCGAACCCCAACTTGGTTAGACCTGCCAAACCGAACTGGGCCGACCCCTAGCGAGGTCGGACCCACTGAGCAGAGTTGGGTAGGGCCGAACCGCCATCCCACTGGGCTTGACGGGTCAGGCCCGTTTCATATAAACCTGAATAACTTCTAGACCGCGCTTCCGATCGATGCGCCATCTATGGAACCAGAACCCTTGATATGAGGAGTTCCATTTGCGATAATCTTAGTGAGTTATGGATGAATTTGTAAAATGGAAGGGCTTGGATCGAGCATAAATCCAACCAGGCCCATGGAACGGAGAAGCCAATAAGTCTCAGACCGGGCGTCCGATTGATGTGTCGTCTGTCGTGTTGGGTTTCTTTTGATGTGGCAGAACATTGGGATTCATAAACTCAGGAATTCATGATAGTTGATGTATCAAACCACCTTTGATCGAGGAACGGACTCTCCTGGAATCGAGCGTGATGTGTAAGGGAACCCTAGAGCAGGCTGTGACAACCTTGGTACCAGAATCATGTGTGGGTTCTACAGCGATGGCTAATATACTAGAATCCTTCATGGGTTCTATGACGACGACTACTGTACCAGAATCCTATGTGGGTTTGACAGTTCTGACTTCTGTTCCTATATCCTGTGTGGGTCGGACAGAATAGCTATTTCTGTATCCTTTGTGGGTCCTATAGCTTAGCTAGTCCTGTAACCTTTGTGAATACAATACCTTAGATAATCAAGTGGATACATCTGATCATCTATATCTCTCTACTATTGTGGCATACGAGTGTGATCTGAGTTATGTCTTTCAACCATTATCATCGTGGTGATTGACTTTACCTCCTTTGTGGAATTGGTTTGTGCTTGGGCTCGAATGGTGGAGCCTCACTGAGATTGGTAACTTAGGTATATGTATGGGAAAATACCCGGAGGTGGACCTTGCGATGAGACATCACACAGAGGAGACTGACAGACTTGAGTGCTAAGGCGACCATCTGATCCTACCATTCATGTAGGAATCCCCAGAGGAAAATCTAGGAGATGCTGTTTACTTTCCGCTATTTTTCCCTTTTTACTTGTACTTGTTGTTCAGTAGGGTTTGTATACTGGAGAATTTACTTTCCTGCACACTCTTTTGTATTCAGATTTACTATGTGTTTACTTCCTGTTGCGTACTCTGTTGTATTTTTTTTACTTTTATAAAGGAAATGCCTTCCCATCATAGGTATTTACGCCTTTGGTGCTAGTTTCCAGCCCCTGGCCTATGGAAGTTGGGCTTGGGTAGTCATGGAATAGGCCCCGAGGACGAATCATGACAAATTGGTATCATAGGTCGTTGGTTCTATCATAGAACATAGAATCTGATTTTTTAACGACAATAGTGTTAAGTGTTTTGGGTGTGGTTATTAGTTTAGGTAAACCAGTGATGGTGCGGTGGCCGACGTATACATACACTAGGACTATGACATCTGATTATCGACTCAGTGCACGAACACACATATTGTTTGTGGGTTTCTTTTTAAAATGTTTTCATTGTAATTACTTTGTTTTAGCTCACCAGGTATACTTTTTGACCATGGTGCACCTATTTCTTTTCAGGATGGCCCCACGAAGGCATCTATCGAGGGTTCTGAGTTACATACAAGATGGTAACCCACCGAACGATGAGGCCTCGGTGTAGGGCCCATCAGAGCAGAGGCTACAGCGGTACCACAACCCACTAGGCCACCGATACCACCAGCTCCAACAACATAGAGTGCATGCCTCCTGAGTGCATTGCATGAGGTCTAGAGATAGAGGCTGACCAGTTTCCAAGGAGAGATATACCCACAAGCAACTGAGGATTGGATGGAGGCTATCGTGAGAGTTTTTAGATTGGTAGGGACACCAGCCGACCATATGGTGATCCCTGTCACGAGACTCCATCACGCAGTAGTAGGTAGATGGTGGAGCCTGATTCTCCAGGTGAATGACGAGGCATAAGTACACTGGATAGTCATTAAGAGTCTCTTCCGCTTAGATTTTGTTCCAACCACCCTTTGTTTGGGGTGGATTCAGCAGTTCCTACATCTGAAGCAGGGCAGCATCACCGTAACTCATTACCCAGCGAGGTTCACCAACCTCTCACGCTACTCCACAGATATGGTGTGAGACCCTTTATTCAGGGCCCAAATCTTCGAGCAGGGACTTAGGAATGTGATTAGGGCTTCGATGATTCACCTCAGCATTCTGACGCAGGTAGGGGTACTGGAGAGACCCATTCTAGTGAAGAGCATTCTCGCTGAGCAGTCACCAGTAGAGTGACCCACCACAGGGCGACACGTAGCAGAGTCTTCTATAGCTAGCAGTAGACAGATGTCGAAGAGGTACAAGTGGACCAGGCCATTAGGTGGGAGATCACAGGATACAGGTTCATTAGTGTGGGGAACACGAGACAAAGTCAGCTATACAAGGAGCAGATAGTTCTATGCATGCGGCGGGCAGGGCCACATGGCCCGTGACTGCCTGACCCACCTTGTAGATAAGTGGCAGACAGTAGAGGGACCTCCCAGGAAGAGGTAGAGCTTCGACCATGGTGGTCCACTGGGAGCCGGCAGACGTGGCAGCAGAGCTGGCCGAGCAGCGGGTGGTGGACGACTTTTCGAGGTTAAACCACAACCACCACCACCAGGAGGTCTACCCCGACTATAGGGAGCTGGCGGACAGAGGCGGGTTCCACTCCAGGCAGTCGAGGCCTACAACCAAGGTGCACCTGAGATGATTCGAGGTACTATCTGTGTCTACTCCACCCTTCCTGCAGTACTCATAGACACATGTGCAAGTCATTCTTTTATTACCGTTGCCTTTATTCGGAGATCGGAGATTCCGACAGAGTCTTTGGCTCGATCCTTATGTCTAGAGACTCCTACAGGATCCGACTCGATGATTATGAACTAGTTACGGTAGTGTGATCTTACTCTAGGAGGTGAGAGCCTCAGCTGGGATCTTCATGTAGCGGTGTTGAAGCCTTACGACGTCATCTTGGGTATGGACTTGTTATCTACAGTCCATGCTCAAATCGACTGTATTAGGCGCAAAGTGCGATGTGTCAGCACAGATGGGACCATGATCACCTTCACCGACGAGAAGGGAGCCTTTGAAGCGTAGGATGGACTTAGACAAAGGAGGGGGCAGCCGATCACACATCAGTTGGCTAGTATCATCCCCAGAGCGGTTGATATGCGGAGTCCGAGATTTCTTGTTTTGGTGGATCGGTACATGGATGTTTTTCCTGAGGATGTTCCAGGACTACCTCCTCACAGAGAGGTAGAATTATACATTAACCTGTACCTCGGGACAACACCTATAACTACTCCAGCATATCATATGGCTCCAATTGAGCTTCGTGAGCTGCAGGTACAACTGGAGGACTTATAGGGGAATGGATTTATCTCAACCAGTGTTTCCCCCTAGGCATCCCTGATTTTGTTCGCCATGAAGGTGGATGGGAGCTTACGAAATTGTGTCGACTACTGTCACCTGAATCAGGTGACCATGAAGATCAAGTACCCACTTTCTAGGATTGAAGACCTTTTTTATCAGCTCAATGGAGCACGATGGTTCTCAAAGATAGACCGTAGGTCAGGCTATCACCAGCTCAGAGTTCGAGACATGGATGTGCAGAAGACAGCCTTTAGGTGTCGGTATGGCTACGACGAGTACTTTTATATGCCCATGGTCATAAACAACACACCAAAAATGTTCAAGAGTCTCATGAAAAATATCTTTTAGCCTTACCTCAATCGATTTTTCATATTCTTCATCGACGACATACTGATTAACTCGACTATTGAGGAGGAGCACGCCTATCATTGGCGGGTGGTGCTGGATACACTCCGAGAGAACCAAATTTATGGTAAACTCTCGAAGTGCCAGTTATTTATTTGAGAGGTTCAATTCCTGGGACACGCCATCACAGAGGGTGGATTTGCAGTGGATCCAACGATGATCGAGGCAGTACTTTCTTGGGATCCACCCAGGAGTGTGATGGAGGTGTGGAGTTTTCTTGGACTGGATGGGTACTATCAGTGATTTGTGCCAGACTTCTCCAGAGTTTCAGCACCGCTTTCAGCACTGATGAAGAAGGGGAAAACCTTCATGTGGTTATAGATATGACACCAGAGCCTTCAGGTGCTAAGGTATAGGTTGACCAGTGCACCCATCTTGAGGCTACCGGAGGAGGGCGTAGTGTACGTAGTCTACTGTGACGCATCATGGGATGGACTCAGGCATGTACTGATGCAGGATCGAGTAGTGATCACATATCGTTCACGACAATTGAAATAGCATGAGCAGAACTACACTACCCATGACCTGGATTTAGCAGCAATGGTCGATGCCTTTAAGATGTATGGGAGTATCTAATGGGAATGCGTTTTACAGTCTAATCTGACCACCCGAGTCTCAGGTATATCTTCTCAGAGAAGGAACTAATCCTGAGATAGTGGATATGGCATGATTTCCCCAAGGACTATGACTTCGATATAGTCTATACTCCTAAGAAGGTGAACATTGTAGTAGATGCTCTTAGTAGAAGATCAGGCATTTAGCTCTAGGAGAGGAAACAGAGCAGCTGTCCGTATTGTAGATATCCTTTATGGATAGAGATTGAGAGGCCTTTCTACAGTCTCACACAGTCACTCCTCCACTTCTTTAGGGAATTAGAGAGGAGAAGCATGTAGACATTGACTGTGAGGTGTGACGTGCTCAGATATCCTCAGGGCAAGCACCTGATGGATTTTCGGAAGGTGGGGAACACATCATACTCTTTAGAGAACAGACCATGGTACTAGTTTAACTACAGGAGGTGGTGTTGAGGGTGTTTCACAATTCCCCTATAGCGGTACATCATGGAGTGGATAAGATGTATCAGAGCCTCATACGACAACAGTGGTGGACATGAATGAAAAAATAAGTAGTAGAGTATGTCTCTCGGTGCCTCACTTTTCACCAAGTGAAGGCAGAGCACTAGGTACCGTCAGGATTGGTACAACCCATAGAGGATCCAGAGTGGAAGTGGGATGATATATCCATTGTTTTCATGATGGTACTTCCATTTAAATCTGGAGGACACAACAATATTTTTGTGATTGTCGACCGACTCACCACGTCGTCCCACTTTCTACCGATCAGAGAGTAGGGCTCAGTAGAGAGATTGGATGCCTCTAAATTCAATAGATCGTATGACTTCATGGTCTTCCATCGACTATCATCTCCGATTGAGATTCTAGTTTCACTTTCTGGCTATGGAAGGAGTTACATGAGGCTTTTGGGACGCAGCTTCTCTTGAGCACCGCCTTGCATCCTCAGACAGATGGTCAGACTAAGAGGACCATTCAGACTCTCGAGGACATGCTTCGTGCACATTTCCTTGACTATGGTCGTAGCTGGGAGGATCACTTAACCTTGGTGGAGTTTTTGTACAACAAAAGCTACCAGTCCACCATCGAGATGGCCCCTTACATGTCACTATACAAACGACCGTGCAGATCACCTCTACGATGGAATGGCCAAGGGGAGTCTACTCTTGTTGGACTAGAGATGGTGCAGGTTATAACGGAGATGGTGCAGATCATCCAGGAGCAGATGAAGAATGCACAGAGCAGACAAAAGTCCTATGCTGATAGGAGACGGGGACCACTGGAGTTTAGGGATGGTGACCCCATCTTCCTACGGGTCTCACACCGACGAGTTCTATGGAGATTTGGACAGGGTGAAAAGTTGTCTTCACAATTAATCGGGTCGTTTGAGGTCCTCAGTAGAGTAGGCGAGGTGGTATACAACCTATCCCTTCCTCCTTAGTTGAATCTAGTGCACGACATCTTCCACGTATCTTTGTTGAGGAGATACATTCATGACCCGTCCAACATCATCGACCGCGGGGAGCTCGACGTCGATGATGGGGTGACAGTCACGAATGTCTCAGTGGAGATCGAGGATCTACAGGAGTAGGTACTGAGAGGATTATTGATTCCTATGGTGTGCATTCACTAACAGCACGGGAACCCCCAGGAGAGTACATGGGAGCAGAAGGCTCAAATGTGTGCTCAGTACAACCTTTGGTTTCCCTAGTGTGTGTTGTAGCTTTACGAGGACATAAAGACCTGAGGATAGGGTAATGTAAATACCCTAAAATTTAAATGAATTCTTTTTCATAATTTCTTTGGAATTTTACCAGCCCGCAGTTTCTGACGGCGCCTTATTCCAAGGCCCGGGTTTCCCGAAATCAATTTTTGAAGTTTTGTTCAGGTACATTTAGTAAATATACATGCCTTTTTTTCTATCTTTTGAATCGGTGCCCGGAATTGAAATCCGAGGACATCAGTGAACTCGTAGCACTAGTATTCGCATAAGGAGACCTCTATTGCAGTTGCGTTTGGTCGAGAGTGGAATTTATAAATTGGGGATTAAAATTAAAAATTAATGATTAAATAAAAATGTGTGTGTAACAAATTTTTATTTCAATGTGGTTAAAGTATTTTGGTGGTGGTTGTTTTCTCCCATGGGAAGTTATAGGTGGGTCCCACAAACACATAACCTCCCTTAGGGGTATATTGTGTGGCAGGGCCAACACGAGCACCCAACCCTTTAACATACCTTGAACCCCTTTAACTCCCCTTTATTAATTGGACAACTCTCCTAAAAAATTGGATCCTTTCACCTCCTCTTTTATTTTCAATTTGATCCTTTACATAGCATTAATTAAATGAGTCACCACATTTAATTATGCACAACATTTTGGTTTTGTTCTAAAGATTTAATAAGACCTTCCTTTATTATTTTTGGTGGTTGGAATAATTTTTTGAGAGAGCTTGTAGTTCTTGGAGAGCGACATATTCTAATGAAAAACGAAGAACACCATCTTCCTTCCTCTTCCTCCACATCAAGGGAGTATACATCGCACGTGAAGAATGTCACCAACAATGACACTTCATCCTCGGAGGAACCCCGATGACAATGAATCGACCCCGTCATCAACAAATGAACTTCAAATCAAGGTAGGTGGTTTTGTATAATTTTAAATGAATAGAATTATACCTCGTTCTTAGATTAATGTTTGGGTTCGTCTTTGGCCTTTTTTATCGCCTAACACAGAGGATGCGGGATAAACAAACACGGCCCGAAGTCCCTCTGTTGATTATTGATTATATTGGCGATAGAGGCGGTGTTGGAAGAGGTGACAGCGACTGAATTCAGCGGTGACTGGAGGCAGTGGAAACCGGAGGCAGTGGCAGCTGCACGCCAACAACATGAAGAGACCGGCGACCGCTCAGGACGCCCGGTCCGCAGGATGTCCGACCGACTAATCCGACCAGCCTGATAGAAACCACAGCACCCAAAGGTTCCACGTGGAGGGAACCGTGCCACGCAACCGCGGGCCGCTAGCTGGACAAACCGGCCAGCAACGGCCAGCCGGGCAGAATAATCGATGCGCCCGCAGGCGCCGCGTTACGGGGGAACTGCGGCCCGCAACCGCGAGCCGCTCACCAGTGAACCGGTCGGCCGCCTGCCGGATGTGATGAAGACCCACGACACTGCATGGCACCACGTGGGATGAACAGCGGCCCACAGTGCGGGCTACTTTCATAGGACAGAACTGGCCAGCTTCGGCCGGGCGGGCAGGAAGAGGCAGCACCGCTCGGCGCCGCCGGGCAAACTGGACTAGCCAGCTCCGTGGGCCGGGCCCCTAGGTGGGCCGCGCCCCCACCGGGCTAGGTCATCCCTAGCCGGGTCGGACCCGCCAAACTGGGTCGGGCCGACCCCTCACCGAGTCAGTCCCGCCGAGCCGTGTTGGGTCGGGCCGACCCGCCAGCCCACTGGGCTTGACGGGCCAGGCTCATTTCTCTTAGACGTGAATAACTTCTTGACCGTGCGTCTGATCGACGCGCCATCTACAGCACTGGGAACCTTGAGATGAGACATTTCTTTTGCGATACTTCTAGTTAGTTTTAGAAGACTTTGGAAAATAGAGGTATGGGATCCCGCCTTTTTATCACATAAACATTCATTGCATTTTACAAAACCGAGGATCTTTAAGGTTTAGTGTCTTGGAAACCAGGAACTTAAAACATGAAAACATGAAACATTATTCTTAAACACTTGAAAGAATTATCCTCATGTTCATCCTAGGTTCTTTACTGCATCTCATAACCTGGGGACATACATCAAAAGAAAGGGTGAGTAGAAGGCCCAGTAGGAGAAACAGGAGAAACATTTTACATGTGAACTTGAGATACATCAACTATGTCATGAAAAAGAACTTTAAGGCATGAAAAATAAATCATGTGTCATATCATAATAAAAATAACATTTTTCATAACATTAAAATGTGGCTACATCATTTAACATAGACAATCATGAACATGTCACCAAGGTCCATCCCAAAGGTGTCATTTGAAAATTACCAAGGTTATTCACCAAGATATCGTGAAAACTGTAATATCTAGTGGTTACATCATTACCCAATGCATTGGAGCGCTATCAGGGCGCACCCTTAAATTGGTCTTTATCATCATGTGAGAAACATATATCATCAACAATCATTTCATAAACAACCCATATAGCATAAAAGAAATGGGTTTCATTTCATAATCATAACATTTTAAAAACTGCTTTAAAGACATGATCTTTATGTTACTTTAAACCCACAGAAATGGAAAGAGGGTTTCATTTATGTAAATCCCAGAATTTAAAATAGAAATATTTGATATATATGTGAATACTCCTTTAGAAGTAAGATCTTTTAGTATTCACGTAGTAACATAAAATAATTTTGAGAAAAAGAGAGAGGCATTTTTAGACGAAAATTCTGCAGCATAACGGCTACGTTACAGGGTTTTAGAAAACGTTGAAAAGAGAGGGGACATGGGTCAACCACTCATAAATGATCTATAAAAATAGTATAGGGACATAATATAAAGGATATGAATCATGGTAATGAAATTTGAATGATATACCATATGAAACGAATAACTTGAAAGGAAGACAAAAAAAAGATTTCTCTTATGAGAATTCGGCAGCCTAATGGCATCACTTAAAACTTCCAAAAATGGATTGACAAGATCAAATAGGGTCTCTAATAATATGAACATAAATTATCAGTATGATAGATATAGAGATCATACCTCAACATAATGAAAAGTAACTTGAAAGACTTGACTAGAAAATATAACTTGAAAAAGAGAAGGGTGAACGAATCCCTTAAAAATTCGACAGCCTAACGACATCACTTAAACTTCAACAAAAATGAATTGATGAGATCAAGTAGGGTCTCTAATAATATGAACATAAAAGTTAAGTATGATAGATTTAGAGATCATACCCCAACATAATAAAAAGGAACTTGAAAGACTTGACATGAAAATAGATCTTGAAAACGAGAAGGGTGAAAGAATCCCTTAAAAATTCGGCAGCCTAACGACGTCACTTAAACTTCAACAAAAATGAATTGATGATATCAAATAGGGTCTCTCAACATATGAACATAAAATTTCAGTATGATATATTTATAGATGATACCCCAACATAATAAAAAGGAAATTGAAAGACTTGACATGAAAATAGATCTTGAAAACGAGAAGGGTGAAAGAATCCCTTAAAAATTCGGCAGCCTAACGACGTCACTTAAACATAAAAAAAATGAATTGATGAGATCAAATAGTGTCTCTAATAATATGAACATAAAAGTTCAGTATGATAGATTTAGAGATCATAAACCAACATAATAAAAAGGAACCTGAAAGAATTGACTTGAAAATAGATCTTGAAAATGAGAAGGGTGAAAGAACCCCTTAAAAATTCGGCAGCCTAACAACGCCACTTAAACTTTCTTAAAATAAAATGATGTGAGAAATAGGGGGTATCTCATCATATGAACATAAAAAGGGAAGTAAGAGGAGTATAGAATAACATTCTTTAACATAAGAACATGGAGCATAAAAGAAAAGACATAAAAGAGATTTCTTGAAAAGAAAGAGAGATGTCGGATCCCTTACCTTAAAACGTAACTCTTAAAACTCAATGGTTGGGACCTTGAGGGCTTGGGGGCACCTTGGGAGGACTCTCTGGGAGGTAATGAGACCAGAACTTTGTTGAGGGAGAGTGGGGAGTCGAAATGTATGAGAATATGTCTTGGTATTTATAGGGAAAGTGAGGGGACAAGGCATTAATGGCTAAGAGACACCTCACAAGTGGTTTTTTCAAAAGAATGAGCCCTCCCATGGTGTTTCCCAAGGAGTTAGGCCACATGGGGCCCCCCATACAATAATTCATCACCTTTGGTCGACCATCCCTTAAAATATCTCATGGCATCATAATGACACAGTTATGATGCCATTAAACATACTGAAACCCTATAACTGTATTTTTACTATTAATTGAAAATTCAACTTTCTTAGAAAAATCCCAAAATTTCACATTAACCAAATATCAATGCTCTGATTTCAAAAATGAACTCCATTTTATAAAAATAATTTTATAAATATTTTTAATTTAGTTTTTAAATAAATACACTATTCACCGAAAATTCATTTTTTCAGAAAAAACCCCAAAAATTACCTTAACATAATATCCATCCACTGAGTTCAAAAATGAAATCCATTTTATAAAAATAATTTTCTAAATATTTTTAATTTAATTTTTAATTAAAAAACACTATTCACCCAAAAAACTAATACTTAAATAATAATTTATGAAACCGTTATTTAACCAATTTATTGAATGACATTACTTAATCAATGTGCCTAGATTATATTAATACTTTCTTTAAGTGAGATTACTAATCCATTTGGTCACATTACTAATCCTAAGCATAAAATCACTATTCATAATTTACTATTCATCAAGAATCATGTTGATCTTATTAGACTCTAAATTTTGTACTGAACATAATTGTAGAAGACCATTTTTTGAAAATCATTACACATTTTTAATTATTTACGGTTTACATAAACATTTTTAAAATATCCTTTTTCTAAAATTCATCAAAAAAATGCATACTATATTTATCCGATCATTTAAAAATTCAAAAATTTCATCATAAGAAGAAATCGAAATTTTTATTTAAAACAAAGGATTACACAAGGCAGTTATGGTCTCCTTACATAGCCCCTTATCACACCAGCATAGGACCTACGTGTAAGGTGTGCTAAGGTGAGAGAATCTGAGGGAGGCTCGGCCAACATTGCACGAGTAGTAATTTCTATCAATTGGAACTTCTCGAGAAGGCGATTCCGTTCTAGCTTCATACGAAGAAGTTCTGCTTGGGTTTGGTCTAGAGAAAATCCCATTGGTTCTACCTCCTTCCCAAGTTCTGTTAGATGTTCTTCGATCGGTCCAAGACTACTGGGTGAGGCCATCAAATCTTCTTTCTATAATAATTAACCAAGATTACTTGTATTTAGAGACAATAATCGAAACGTTTAGTTTACAGCGGTCATATTGACCAATTTTCATATAATAGTCAACATCCAATAGTCTCATTTTAATTATACTCATGTTATCAAATGAAACATTTTTGTTGAGTATAAAAATAAAATAAAATAACACATAAAATTAGGAAACAAGATTTATTCAAAATTTTGGGTCATTACAATCTTCCCCACTTAAGAAATTATGTCCTCGCAATTTTTAAAATTGGGTTTTGAAATTTCATTGAATGTCCCACATCGGAAAAGGAGTTAGTAAAAATATTACTTTAAAAGAAAGAAAGGTAAGTACAAAGGTCACCCACGTTAACCCACACTAGGATTCCATGTAGGAAAACATGTACATGGAGGAGAAAACAAAGGGTCAAGTTCTGAGGGAGAGTGATAGAAAACAAGATTAGGAGAATGTTAACCATAAGAAAATACCAAACATATGATGTGTGTAAACGATTTTTGATTACCTAGTAGGAAACATAAACCAACAACGTTTTTGTTTTACGTTCCTTTCCATAATTTTGAGGAATTCATTTACTACATAGAACAAAAACATAAGAAAATATACCTACCTTCAAGTAGAGTTTCATCCTTTAATAAGTCTCTACCAAAACTAATCTTTTCTCCAAATTATGAGAATTAAAAAACACTAGGTCTCATCAAAAGCACAAGAATCATCTTCTAGAGAATCACATAATCCACAAAAGATTAACTATCTATTTCTTCTATCTTTAAACATTATCCCAAAAAAATAAAGGGTAAGGTAAAAAAACTCTTCAAAAAGATAGAATACCATAGGAATGGAAACTAATTTTAAATATTCAATGTTCCATGGTACTACCCAAAGTTCATCATAGACCATTACATAAATAATGGTCCTTAAAATTCCTCAAAATAAACCAAACTAAGATTGAAACCCAAATACAAGAAGGATTTGATAACATAGTCTTCTAAAATAAACATCATTGTTCATCTCCAAACAACATCAACCACTCCTAACATCTTATAAAAAAGTAGCTAACCTAAACATATTTTACCCAAGATAGGTTAATCATTCCCATAAGTAACCTAAATTACTATAAGTCCACCTTAAATTCATCCATTCTTCAAAATATAAGTCAACCTTACTCCTCAATGAAAATACCGTAGTAATCTATTTACCTCAATCATATAGGGTCCCCAAAATAGTGAATGTCTTCCAAAATAATAATCATCTTTTAATCCCATAATCATCTCTGTCATATTAATACAGCAATCATTGCATTTCCTATCACATTGGTTGTTGGGACATGTTCTTCCATTTCCCACCAATAACTAAGAAGAGAAAGTATAATTAGGGGCTTAAATAATTAGTCAATAATCATGAAAAGGAACTTGAAGCATATAAGGATAACTTGTAGAAGAAAAGTATACCCAAACTTGTAACCCCCTAGGTTTCAAACTAGGTTATCCATGATCATATATTCTTATGTGAATCTTTATTTTATTTTATCTGTGTTCCTTTAATAATGGTTCATACTAAGCTTATGAATTTACCAAAGCATATCCCCCGGGAGTGTCGTAACCAAGAGTGCAGCAAGGCCCGTTGTCGTGTACCAGTTCCCATTAGAGTCTCGCTCAATGCGGTGTTTTCAGGTTTTACCCCTATGTACATCTGTGCCAAAGCCACCTCTACCTGCTCGTATCCAGACAAGGATGTATTTGCTTGGAAACCCCTTACTCAATACTCACAAAAATACCAGGAAGATTTCATATATTTAAAATTTTCTATAGGATTCTTCCTAAAATTTTCATATCTTAATATCCAAAAATAAATAAACCATCCTTTGATACCAACTATGGCATCCTGCCTTTTTATCACATAAACTTTCATTACATTTTACAAAATCGAGGATCTTTAAGGTTTAGTGTCTTGGAAACCAGGAACTTAAAACATGAAAACATAAAACTTTCTTCTTAAACACATGAAAGGCTTCTCCTCATGTTCATCATAGGTTCATTACTGCATCTCATAACCTGGGGACATACATCAAAAGAAAGGGTGAGTAGAAGGCCCAGTAAGGGAAACAAGAGACACATTTTACATGTGAACTTGAGATACATCAACTATGTAATGAAAAAGAACTTTAAGGCATGAAAAAGAAATCATGTGGCATGTCATAATAAAAATAACATTTTTCATAACTTTAAGATGTGACTACATCATTTAACATAGAAAATCATGAACATATCACCAAGGTCCATCCCCAAGGTGTCATTTGAAAATTACCAAGGTTATTCACCAAGATATCGTGAAAATTGTAATCTCTAGTGGTTATATCATTACCCAAAGAATTGGAGCGCTACCAGGGCGCACCCTTAAATTTGTCTTTATCATCATGTGAGCCACATATATCATCATAAAAAATTTCTTAAAAAACCCATATATCATAAAAGAAATGGGTTTCATTTCATAATCATAACGTTTTAAAAACTGCTTTAAAGACATGATCTTTATGTCACTTTAAACCCACAGAATGGGAAAGTGGGTTTCATGTATGTAAATACCAGAATATAAAATAGAAAATTTTGATATATATGTGAATACTCCTGTATAAATAAGATCTTTGAGTATTCACGTAATAACATAAAATAATTTTGAGAAAAAGAGAGAGGCATTTTGAGAGGAAAATTCTAAAGCATAACGGCTACGTTACAGGGTTTTAGAAAACATTGAAAAGAGAGGGGACATGGGTCACCCACTCATAAATGATCTATAAAAATAGTATAGGTATAGAATATAAAGGATATGAATCATGGTAATGAAATTTGAATGATATACCATATGAAACGAAGAACTTGAAAGGAAGACAAAAAAAGATTTCTCTTATGAGAATTCGGCTGCCTAACGGCGTCACTTAAAACATCCAAAAATGGATTGAAGAGATCAAATAGGGTCTCTCATCATATGAACATAAATGAAAAGTATGATAGATATAGATATCATACCTCAAAATAATGAAAAGGAACTTGAAAGACTTGACTAGATAATATAACTTGAAAAAGAGAAGGGTGAATGAATCCCTTAAAAATTCGGCAGCCTAACGGCGTCACTTAAACTTCAACAAAAATGAATTGATGAGATAAAATAGGGTCACTCATCATATGAACATAAAATTTCAGTATGATAGATTTAGATATCATACCCCAACATAATAAAAAGGAACTTGAAAGACTTGACATGAAAATAGATCTTGAAAACGAGAAGGGTGAAAGAATCCCTTAAAAATTTGACAGCCTAACGGCGTCACTTAAACTTCAACAAAAATGAATTGATGATATCAAATAGGGTCTCTCATCATATGAAAATAAATGTTAAGTATGATAGATTTAGATATCATACCCCAACATAATAAAAATGAACTTTAAAGACTTGACATGAAAATAGATCTTGAAAATGAGAAGGGTGAAAGAATCCCTTAAAAATTCGGCAGCCTAACGACGTCACTTAAACTTCAACAAAAATGAATTGATGAGATCAAATAGGGTCTCTAATCATATTAACATAAATTTTCAGTATGATATATTTAGAGATCATACCCCAACATAATAATAAGGAACCTGAAAGACTTTACATGAAAATAGATCTTGAAAACGAGAAGGGTGAAAGAACCCCTTAAAATTTCGGCAGCCTAACGACGCCACTTAAACTTTCTTAAAATAAAATGATGAGAGAAAGAGGGGGTATCTCATCATATGAACATAAAAATGGCAGTAATAGGAGTATAAAAGAACATCATTTAACATAAGAACATGGAGCATAAAAGAAATGACATAAAAGAGATTTCTTGAAAAGAAAGAGAGAGCTCAGATCCCTTACCTTAAAACGCAACTCTTAAAACTCAAAGGTTGGGTCCTTGAGGGCTTGGGGAACCTTTGGAGGACTCTTTGGGAGGTAATGAGACCAAAAATTCGTTGGGGGAGAGTGGGGAGTCGAAATGGATGAGAAGACGGCTTGGTATTTATAGGGAAGGGGGGGGGACAAGGCATTAATGGCCAAGGGACACCTCACAAGTGGTTTTCTCAAAAGCATGGGCCCTCCCATGGTATTTCCCATCGAGTAAGGCCACATGGGGCCCCATACAATAATTCATCACCTTTGGTCGACCATCCCTTAAAATATCTCATGGCATAGTCATGACACAGTTATGATGTCATTAAACATACCGAAACCCTACAACTGTATTTTTACTATTCACTGAAAATTCAACTTTCTCAGAAAAACCCCAAAATTTCACATTAACCAAATATCAATGCTATGATTTCAAAAATAAACTCCATTTTATAAAAATAATTTCCTAAATATTTTTAATTTAGTTTTTAAATAAATACACTATTCACTGAAAATTCATTTTTTCAGAAAAAACCTGAGAAATTACCTTAACATAATATCCATGCTCTGAGTTCAAAAATGAAATCCATTTTATAAAAATAATATTCTAAATATTTTAAATTTAATTTTTAATTAAAAAACACTATTCACCCAAGAAAACTAATACTTGAATAATAATTTATGATACCGTTATTTAACCAATTTATTGAATCACATTACTTAATCAAGGTGCCTAGATTATATTAATACTTTCTTTAAGTGAGATTACTAATCCATTTGGTCACATTCCTAATCCTAAGAATAAAATCACTATTCATAATTTACTATTCATTAAAAATCATGTGGATCTTATTAGACTCTAAATTTCGTACTGAACATAATTGTAGAAGACCATTTTTTGAAAATAATTATACATTTTTAATTATTTAAGGTTTACATAAACATTTTTAAAATATCCTTTTTCTAAAATTTATCAAAAATATGAATACTATATTTATCCGGTCGTATGAAAATTCATAAACTTCATCATAAGACGAAATCGCAATTTTTATTTAAAACAAAGGATTACACAAGGCAGTTACGGTCTCCTTACATAGCCCCTTATTACACCAGCATAGGACCTAATTGTAAGGTGTGCTATGGTGAGAGAATATGAGGGAGGCTCGGCCAACATTGCACGAGTAGTAATTTCTATCAGTTGGAACTTCTCGCGAAGGCGATTCCGTTCTAGCTTCATACGATGAAGTTTGGCTTGGGTTTGGTCTAGAGCAAAGCCCATTGGTGCTACCTCCTTCCCAAGTTCTGTTAGATGGGTTTCGATCGGTCCAAGACTACTGGGTGAGGCCGTCAAATATTCTTTCTATAATAATTAACCTTGATTACTTGTATTTAGAGACAATAATCGAAACGTTTAGTTTACAACGGTCATATTGACCAATGGTCATATAATAGTCAAAACCCAATAGTCTCATTTTAATTATACTCATGTTATCAAATGAAACATTTTTTTGAGTATAAAAATAAAATAAAATAACACATAAAATGAGGAAACAAGATTTATTCAAAATTTCGGGTCTTTACAAGAGGGGTTTGGATCGAGCGTAAATCCAACCGGGCCCCTGGAACGGAAAATACAATAACTCTCAGACCTGGCGTCCAATTGACGCGCCGTCTGTCACGTTAGGTTTCTTTTGATGTGACAGAACTTTGGGATACATCAACTCAGGACTTCGTGATAGTTGATGTACCGACCCCTTGTCTTGAGGAGGGGAGCCTCCAGGAATCGAGCATGCTGAGTGTGGGAACCCTAGAGATGGCTGCTAAAAATTCTGTACCGGAATCCTCTGTGGGTTCGACAGTGACGAATACTGTACTGAAATCCTCCGTGGGTTCGATGATGACGACTACTATACAGAAATCCTATGTGGGTTCAATAGTTCAGACTTCTGTTCCTGTATCCTGTGTGGGTCTGACAGAATAGCAGGTCCTGTATCCTGTGTAGTACCGACAACTTAGATGAATTATAACTGGTCTTGTATCCTGTGTGCGTCTGACAACATAGACGATATATCTGGTCCTGTATCTTGTGTGGGTCCGACAGCTTAGCTGGTCCTATATCTTGTGTGGGTCTGACTACCTAGATGATCCAGTGGCTGCATTTGATCATCTATATCTCTCTACTATTGCGGCAAACCTGTGTGAGCTGAGTTATGTCTTTCAAACATTATCATCATGGTGATTTACTTTACTTCCTTTGTGGAATTGGTTTGTTCTTGGCCTCGAATATTGGAGCCTGACCGAGAGTGGTAACTTAGGAGACAGATGGACGTGAGTGCTGAGGTGGCCATATGTACCTACCCTTCAGGTGGGAATCCCTGGAGGACGATCTAGGAGATGCTATTTTCATTTTTCTATTTGTCCCCTTTTACCTGTACTTGTTGTTCAGTTGGGTTTGTATACTAGCCCATTTACATTCCAACACACTATTTTGTATTCATATTTACTTAGTGTTTTTTTCTTATTGCGTACTTTGTAGTATTTGTTTACATTTATAAAGGCAATGCCTTCCCAGCATAGAGATTTACGCCTTTGGTGCTAGTCGCCACCCCTGTCCTATGGATGGTGGGCATGGGGTAGTCACGGAACGGGCCCCAAGGACGGGTCGTGACATCCTCGAACCTTTGAGATCATTGATAATATAGAGGCAGTTGAATACTGTCTAGGCCTCAATTGTCTCTATCGAGTTATGAATGACCTGTTCAATGTATGACATCATCATAGTTATATACATGACCCTACACATAATGTTAATTGAATGAATTTTGAGGATTACATAAATTCATCTTATGATGAACATATGATATAATCATATATCAATGTGATATGGTGTTATGAGGAATGATGGTACCACTACATCAGATTCTTTGATAGAAAAGAATGATTAAGTAGAAAACATACAAGCATGAATATGATATTCAAGATTAGTGGCATGAAATGTTTTCTAAATAACACTATAGATTCTTTTCGGGGACTAGAAGTCAATAAGGTGGTATAATATTAGTATCTGTAATTTTTAATCATAATTCAAATCCACTTTGAAAAGAATTTATGGGTTATTTTGTGAAAATTTAATTTTTTCCATAATAAACGTAATTGATGTTTTAGAGACTATTTTTATGTCTAAAAGGTATATTTTAATTTTAGAATATTTTGTTGAATTTTATAATAGTTAGGACCGAGTTATTGTGAGAATATGAGGACCATAGATCTTCCTTATAAATTAAATAATAATAATAAAAATATTCTATTTTGATAGCAATATTTATCAAAAATAATATAATATCTCACGATTGGTATGATTTATCGGATCTATGATATAACATATATGTCTGGGAAGTAAGGTTTACCCAATATAGGTCATAACATTTTTACATTTTAGGTGTTTGTTAATATTGCATGCAATGTTATTTTATTTAATATTTTTATTATACTAAATTTTAGAAAAAAATAAATATCTTCTAAACGATGTGATATATGAGAAATATGAGACCACTGTTAGGTATAGGATGTTGGGTTTACAATATGCAGGATAGAATTTTTTCAAATTTCATATGTTTTTCATATCACACACATTTTTCATATAATTATAATTTTAATATTAATTGAATTATAAAAATAAATTATCAGTTTTCATTTTGTTCTTCAAAATGTGTGCAACCCCCAATTCACGCATGATATGAATTAAAAACTTAGGATTTTGCCATTTTTTGACCTAAAAAAGATGGTAAATCTGTATTTAGTTGAAATTTACTCCCCCTTATTCAATTATTGTTTGAATAAATCATTTAAAATTTTATTATGTTCATGAAATTGTGACTAGAGGATATGAGTTTTTTTAACCAAAATGAAAATTTGAGAATTGTGTGGGATCTAGTTGAATGGGAACAACCACAGATGTCCCTTAAATATAGTGGGTGAAGGTCTCTTAAGGGATTCCACTTCTTATGGATGCATACTATGTACATTAGTTCTTCCATAGTGCTCGAAAAGTGGAAACTTATTTTCGTTCCTCTTTCTCTTCCACCCATATTATGGAATTGGAACTAAATTTTAATATTAAATATTAAAATCATAGTAATTGATAATGATAATATAAATTATTATCAAAATAAATTTTTTTTATAGAATGATATTTTTGAGAAACAAGAATGGAATAAATACAAAGAGGAAATTTAATGAAACCATAAATATGATTTCTTTAATGAATAAATATCAAGGATAATTTAAAATAATTATCAAACAACAATTACATTGAATTATAAATACATAATGTATAAAATGATTTAACCAAGAGTTATCAAGGGTAAATGGACAAAATGATAAATATTAATTCATATAAATTTCCAAAGGATAATTTGGTTAAAATTATCAAAATATAAATGTTATTTTTATAAAATGATAAAAAAACTATCTTTTCAATGAAGAGTTTATATAAATTAAATATTATTAATTTATAAAATGATAAGTATCACGTGATAATGAAAAGGTATTATAAAATGATAATATCATGATATTATAAAAATATAACATTTTCATACTATCAAATGATTATCAATTAAATTTTTCACAAGAAATATTCTAAATAAAACTATTCTCAAGGAGTATATTATAACCATATGTGTATACCAGAAATGATAAATTGAAAATTATACAGGTGCGAGAAAATATCTTCACATATGATATATAAAATGGTAATTTTATAATTATCTAATATAGACAATCTATCATGGGTGTTGATATTTCTTCAATTTTGAAATGAAATAACTTTTTTGGTTATAGGAACACTAGATGGAACTCAATTTTTAATATGTTTATCTTTATGATAATAATGTCTCAAATATGATTTCATGAAATTTTATGTTTCCCCTATAGCTATCAAAACATATTTGCATGTTTTTACTTAACATTGATATTGATGAATTTTGAGGTTGGAAATACCCAATCTTCTTTGGATCAGGTATACACATTTTTTGTAATGATTATATTTTTTAGAATTTTGATTGTTTTTTTCTTGAATATGATCTTATTTGGTTGTGTGTGTGTCCCATAAGTCCCATTTTGATTCCATTCATGATATTAGTGTATCTTTTATTCATGTTTGGTGATGATTGCATGTTTTTGAAAATGTTCCAACATACTCATATTTATTTTTTTCTATATGTGTTGTAACATTGTATATGTGTTACAATGCATTAGTAGTTGTCACTGGGATTTATGATAGTTGTAAAATCATGATATATTCATCCCTAAGTGGTGGATTGAGCGTGGTTGCGATAATGAGGATAATGGACTTGTGAATATGATGGAGGTATGAGGTCTACATTCTGTCATGTAACTCATTTTCATGAGTTATTATTGATTTTTCTATGGTCTATTGACCACATGATATTGTGGTTTATTTGAGTACTTGATATTATCTTCCGAAGAATCTGGGTAACATGTTATTGTTTATTGATAATTCACTCTATGTATCATCTCTATGACACCATGATGTCACCATACATGGGAATGTTGTTTTTCTTCCGACGCATTCTGTTTTCATCCCACAACAAGCTGATGGAGGTATGACTAGTGGTTATGGCATCTTGGTTATAACACTAATGAGCGGTTGTGGATTGTATAGGGTGACCTTATAAATTTTTTATTATTATGTAATACACTATTATTCATGATTATATCTAGTAATGTACACCTTGGTACTATTCTAATAACTCTTATACTCACATCATACTCATTAATTTAATGAAATTTTAGTTTTCTTGAGGGACCTAGAGAAGTGAATGGTCCTTTAAGTTGATAGATGAGAACGTGGATCATGGAGATGAAGATGAATGGTATAAACACATGGTGTCCCAACATTTATTGTATATATTATCCATTTTATTTATTCTTGAAATGATGTCCACAATGGGAGATGATAATATTATCCTGTATTTTATTCAATTTAATTTTATAAATGATTACTAATATTATTTATAATATTTTTAATTTTATTAATAATCCTTGAATTTATATTGATTGTACAATATCCCCAATTACAGACATGAACCATCGATTCTAGACTAAATCCTATTTTATATTGGGAATCTTCCATTAGGAGATATAACACGACTATGAGGCCCAATGGTCTAGGTTTGTATGAGACAATAAATCAAAAATAGAACAACAACAGAAAAAATATATAACATGACATGAAATGATTTATTAGAAACTTTATAATAATTTTTTGTATGATAATAATTAAAAAAAAAATTTCAATGTGGTAGAGAAATGTAAAAAGGGAAAAAATTTATTTCATGAGACTCAACATGAGAATATAAGATAATAAGATAGAACATCCTTAAAATATGAAATATATATTAACACATGGACCATTTAATTAATGAGCCACACCATTAGCGAACACAATTATGATAAAATATAATATAATTGAAAATAATTATATATTGATTTTTTAAATTTTATAAATTTCATTGGAGGGGTATATATTACCTCCCCCATCATTCATCAATACCTATGTGTTGTATTAAAAAAATAAATAACTCTTTGTATCTAAATGAACCCATGGAGATAAAATGGGTTTCATAAAACATGAAAATGAAACAACCCATATTTCATATTGAACCTATGTAAATAAAATATGTTTCATAAAATATTATAATAAAAATCATTCACATTTTTTGAAGAACCTATGAACATTAAATAATTTTTATAAAATATCAAAATAGGATTGAATAAATTCTAAAAAAGATCCTAGGGTAAAAATGGGCTCCTTAAAACATCAAAATGGTATACAATAACATCATGAAATGAATTTTTTTCTATTATTAACATGATAAATAAAATTAATGAAGAAAAAAATATTGTGAAACAAGAAAAATAAATCTATTAATGGTGGATCACATTAAATATATTGGAAATGAAATAATGAAAAGTTATTTTTGAGAATAATTTTTTTTACCGTTATAGAAGTCATAGTTACAATGTTATTTTCAAAATATATCAATTTTATAAATTTTTTGAAAATAAAGTCCCCCGTTGAAATGTTTTTGGATAAAAAACACATTTTTTAGAAATAAAGAAGTTAAAATCATTCAATTTGTTTTTTAAATAAATAATGTCCATTAAGAAATTTTATAACTCAATGAATGCAAATTATTGTATAAAGACCCAATCTATTAACACAAATTTTCTATGAATTTATTTATATTCCTATATCATATGGATGTATAACTCAATTACCTATTATAAAAGAATAATCAAATAAAACTCAATTGTTAATAATTACATTTTTTAATAATTTTTTACATATCTATTTTGAACCTATGATGCTAATAATCATGGTCGTTTTGATAAAGGATCATAAAATATGTGTCCCTCAACTTTTTTAAAAAAAATATCATCTTTTTAAATCCATTTATTTTCTATATTTTATATTTTATAAAGCCATAAAATTTTATAATTTCATTATTTTTATATTTTAGTTTTATTTTGAGGCGATGAAATTGGTGATGAACTATTTTTGGGTTATTTCTAGATATTGATAGATTACTTTGTAAGAGTAGTTATTTTTTTGTTAAATTCATAAAGAAAAAAAATAATTATATATATTACATATACATACATACATACACATATATATATATATCTCTTATATACTCATGAAATATAATATAACATAATCCATTATGATAGTAATGAAAAATTAAAAATGATTATTCAGGTAGGTTCACTCCGCACACATGCACAGTTAATGTTTTTTTCTAAAGGAAGTGGGAAAAGGTGTTTGATAAATAACCATAAACATAATTAATTTCCCTTATAATAAGGAATATTATGTTATAATTATTATACGATGAAGAAAAAATTTTAATGATGAAATACAAAAATTGAAAACAATAGTGGAAGAAATGATTATAAATATATGCCTTAGAGTTTCAGTTATCTTCTTTGTGAATGTGGTTAAGGAATTGTGATATGGATTTTTTGGAATACAAGAATAAATTTATGTTTTATATGAGTATGTATTATTGGATAGGTTATTTTTTCCAAAAATCATAGGGGATATTGGTGTGAGGTATGAATGATAAAAGGCATGACCTTTTATAATTTATGACGGGTGGTACCATTGTAAATACAAAAAAATAATCAATAATGAAATTTCATTCTCAAGTTAATTTTCTAAAAAATTTAAATGTAATAAATAATATAATTTTTATGGTCGATGCACACCTCAACCACTCAATTAAAACATATCTTCACAAATATTTCCCCTTTACAACTTAGGTTACTAATTTTTCCCATTTGATTTTTCACCACGGTAACATGTTTTAACATTCCTAACTTATCTTTTTTGCCCAAAAATAAAATGATCCTTATTATATAATTTAGACTTAATGATTCAAAATTTGAAATAAATTAATTTTTTTAATTTATATAAGTTATTATCATAAATATTAATGTTCTAAATTTATAATGTTTGAATATTTTTTTTTGGAAAAATATAACATCCATCCAAAAATGAGAAAATACAGGTTTAGAAATTAAATAAATAAATTTTTAAAGTTATAATGACACTAATATATTAGATATATAGTCTTGTAAAAAGGTTTCATACATTTTTACGTATTGATTAAATACTTATAAGTCATAAAATAAATGTTCTTTATAAATGTTGTATTTAAAACTATTCACCTAAAAAGAATCGTTTTAGAAAAATACCAAATGTTAATCATTAGATAAATTTTAAATGGTAAATAAAAAAAATTAATTTATCCAAATTCCTATTATAGAAATTTGAAATATTATATTTTATTATAGTCATAAAATATAGTGAAAAATGTTTTATACATGAAAATGTATTTTTTTATATTAACTATTTATTTTATTATAAATTAGTAATTAATATTTTTGTAAAAATATTTATATGAAATTATATTATACATCATATGATGTAAATTTTATAAAATTATTTTATTTATTACTTAGCTAGATGAGTTGAGTTAATATTTTGTAGAATTTTTTTGTTCTTATTTATATATATATATACACACATACATACATACATATATCTTTTTGAGTTCTATTTTGACTATAAAAACATATAAATTCTATAAAAATAATTCAATTATCATAATTTATTTAGGTGTTACATGTGGAGAAATATATCAAACATTGTTTTTATTTGAAAAGGAATAAACTTTTGATGAAACAATCTACACCCTTAAAAATAATTTGATACACCTAATTTTATTTCAGGAAAGAAATAATTTTAGGGGTCTTTTCTCTCATAACCTCATGTCATTTTCCCCTGGTTATGACAAACATATGATATATGAATCGATAATTTTCCAGATTAGGGCCTATTTTTAGAAACAAATTATCTATTTGAAAAACAATTTTCACTAGTTATTCCTTATACGGGAGATCATGTTTGAGTTTCATGGATTATAAGTTCAATATATCTAATTCTTCTTGAATTTATATATATACATTTGATATATGTAGCCCATCATGTACTGTTGAGGGGTCAGAAGGTAGTTCAGTGAAATAATCAAAAACCCCCTAATGATTAAGTATCTTGAAGGTCCCAATATACCATATGATGATCTTCTATTTCTTCATAAATCACATATTTCCATTCCAAGTTGATATTTAATGGAACACCATCATACCAATGTTAAAATTTAGATCTAATGAATGATTATCTTTATAACACAATTGATTACATTCTTCTTCTTTCATATGCTAATAAATGGTCTGGTCCTTCGCCAACATATCTTGTCCTGGTTCAGGACCTATTACCTTCATCTCTCTAGAATCACCCCATTTAATCAATTGGATACCTATCATACCATAAAAAACCACATATAGATCCATTTGAATACTATAATGGAAATTATATCAACAAATAGAACTCTACCATGTTAACGTTTTGATCCCAACATCCACATAATTCTTTTTATTCATTATCAAAATTTATAATGTTTAGTATGAATAATATTTTTAGATGTTCCATCCATATAAGGATAATAAAAAGTTCTAAAACTGTAGACAAACACTAGTTCAATTTGAATACTTTTTAGTATTTTAATTGAAATATTTAGATATAGATTAGATATAATGGACTTTGGTACAACATATACTTATACTAACACCCTTATCTATATCATAGATTGTTGTTCAAGGGTGAAATCATATTTTATGGTAACAAAAGGTTTTAACATTGTAAAGAGTTCAACTAAAACTCAAATAAAATAATTTCCAAAAATAAATTTTGTAGATTCCTAATATAAAACACGTGGTGATTTATTCCATTTCCATATGGGTATTGGTAGTTTTTGCAAAATATATTTAGACATTTTTTGTTCCAACTTAACAAAATAGTGTAAAATGATTTGATATATGAATTTTTCAATCTATCACATCATGTTATCTTACCCATAGTTTTTATTTAGTACTTTGTACATATGTGTGGTCTGCATATCAATAAGAAAGGATGACATATGAGAATTATCAAAAATTAACCACTTTAGTTATTTTTTTCCTTGGACACATATATTTGTTTCAAAACATGTAACATCATAATTCTCAAAATTGAAATATAGAATATCCACTACCTTTTTCTTTAGTTCTACATTATCATTAACTACATATTTGGTATTCATGTGAATGGATGGTTCAGGAAATACTTGGGAAAGTTATCATTTCTCACCTTCCCATAGGGTCAAGAATACACCAATGAAAATCGATGAATATTATGTCTCTATGAACCCTTTTCATAGATAAGGTATCATTACCATATATATATATATATATATATATATATATATATTATCTACCTTGTTTTACATATCATGGTTCGAATGTTTTAAGGATTCATAATTCATGATAATTTCTTTCCTTCTCATTTAGAATAAACTTTACACCATATGTGAATATATATATATCAAACAGTTATGTAAGTGTAGATTTAACACCTATAATCATAATGATAATGTTTATAAATTTTAATTTATAGATCACGACTAGTTCTTCCAAATCATTCCTTATGTAATTTTTCTCATGTCTTATTAATTATCTTATCGCCTAAGAAATAGGCTTAAAAATTTTCATGATTAAACAAAAAAAATATGTTATTAAAGAAATCACATCATATTAAAAACTATTCCTTAGTTTAGGGATGTGTAACTGAATTATTGGTGACAAATCTCTTCCTCGGTACCTTAAAAAATTATTCACATTCCATCGTCTAAGGGAAAATAAATACTTCTATGTTAACACTAATACTTGACTATGTTTTTATTATAAGTTTATCTAAAATTATCAATAGTATCAATATATCATAAGAAAACTATAGATAATTATTTTATTGATGGTTTGTGACATTTTTCAATACCTTTTTTATTGAACGTTCTACTAATATGCCCTTATTGGTGATTACAAGAAACAATAACGATACCTTATTTTCCAATAGTTCAAATTTTAAATAATTTTTTTCTATATTCTCATTTGTTATTGTCATCAATGAAATATAAAAATAATCATTATAGTATTCGATTATATTTGATTATATAGGAATATTATGTATAATGAAAACAAAAAACATATCAATTTAGTATACAAAAACTCAATTATCTATATCAAGGATGATGGAAATAGAATTAGAAAATTTGAATTAAATCACTAGAAAAAATATAGAGTATATACCATATTCCAGATGCTATATGTGAAATTTAAAACCTTTTAACCCTTAACCGTTGATATCTATATCAAATGTTAATATTATAATATTATCTATATCCATAGAATTGATCGAATAAAGCCTCGATTTGAGGGATATGATAATTTTCCATGATTGTGATATTACTGAAAATGAGATATTCAATGTTAATAGTAATCTATCAATACATATTTTAGTCTGACTCCTTTTATTCCATCTCCATATTATAATAAAAAGATTTTGAAATACACTTTCTAAAGAACAATATCATGAACAGTTCATATTACATAGATTCCTACATCTTCATTATTCATTTTCTTATTAATAAGTGCCCAACATTGGTCTGACATTCCTTCCAAATATTTAGAAACTAGAATATCGTTCTATTGTTATATGTTACGGAGATTAGAAAATATCTATTGAATAAAATTTCTCCATTTTATTATGATAAGTGTATATTAGATTGAAAAACAAAATATAATTCATAGTATATCAAATCATCTATATATTTTGAATTCGAGTATGATTATAATCTCCTTGATTGTATGTAACAATTTTATTAGAGAACATCAAATGATCTATTATCAACATTTCTTAGTATAGATATTGGATATGGGAAAATGTCACAACCCATCCCATAAGGCCCATGCCATGAATACCCCAAGCCCGCAGTCAATAGTCTAGGGGATGGAGACTAGCACCAGAAAGGTGTGTTGCTATAACATGAATTAATTTCATTTAATCTTGTATAAAAACACATGCTAGAACTCCATAATATATAACCACTAATTAAATTGTTGTAGTGAAAAGAGTACTGAATGTAAAAGGGGACGAAATACAAGACCCACTATAAAAAACAAGTACTACTCAAAGGTACAATATAATTGAAAAAAGGGAAATAGATCATGGATTGTCCTTCAAGTATCATACATGAAGGATTGGTAGCGATCACCTCCTCAACACTCTACGTCCTCTAACCTCCTCCAGATACAACCTAGTCCAGCATTACTCAAACCTCATCCCAGCTGCTCGTCATCTGCACTAGACCTAACAAGGAGCAGGTGAAGTCCATGGAGGGGTGAGTATATCAATACTCAGTAGGAACCACGAGACCCCTTAAGGTCTCTTATAATTCCATATAGAAAACCCACAAATCATGATCTCTATCCCAAATCACAAAGAAATATAAAAGCCTGAAAAAGGGTCACTGCTCAAACCATGTTTTTTAGTGAAGTATAGAAGTACAAATGATAAGTAGAGTATCTAGATAATCTTATTCTATCAAGGGGCAGTGCTTATGACCATAAAAAGTCTGAACCACATAGGATCAATTTGTACTAACCCTTGAAATGTTCCACACATGATCTCACCCACCCATAGGCGATAGGTAACTATCCCCCACTGACTCACACAGGATCTGACCGACATAGGATCGGTATGCGTTGACGCACATAGGATCACAAATTGATAACCCACACATGATAGATATGGGATGACCCACAAAAGACTAATGAGCACTAACCCACACAGGATCGTTATGCGCAAACCGACACAGGATTGCTGAGTGCTGATCTCCATCTGATCTGTCTCCAACCTCCACCTCACTACCAGCCACTAGATTCCTCACACCAGGTTCACTAATGTTCCATAGAATCTACCCTCAAGATATCAATCATATATTAACCTCCACTAAGCTCTAAAATGTAGTAACCCAAAGGTCTGTCATGTCGTATGGGTTTCAACGCAAAAGACGGCGCGTCAATCAGATGCCTAGTCTGTATGTTATAAGTGTTTTAGATCCAGGGCCCCGGATAGATATGGATTTGATACAACCCGACCATACTACAACAGTCACCAAAATTCTTGTGGATTTTACCAAAAAGGAAAGTCTCAATCCGAGGAACTGTGCATCATAGATGGTTCGTCAAATGGACATCATGTTCACAAAATGTAGCCAGTTAACTATTTCTGGGCCCAGTTGGGCACGGGTCCGGTCTGACCGGGTTGGCCAGACCTGGCCCAACCCAGTCTAGGCAATGATGCGGTGGCCTCAGTCTTCTGGGCTGAGGTCTAGCCTGGCTTGCTAGGGGAAGGCATGCAAGGGGTGGCCCAGCCCGTATAGGGCCTGAACCGCAAGGGGGCGGCCTGATAGGGTGGCGGCCTGACCACGATGGAGGGAAAAATGGCCCGAGGTGGGGCGTGGTCCGGTCTGATGTGGAGCACGACCTGATATGGGGTCCACCCTAGCCAGAGCGGGGGGTGTGACTCCCCTGTCTCCTGAACTCCCAAACAGTCTGGAGGCCACTTAGTTTGTGAAGCGGCGACGCCGCGTAGACGCCACCTGGTCGCTGTGGAACCCGCATGAGGTGTGTGTTCTTCCTTAGTTGGGGCTTCAGTCATGACTTCTTGTCTGCTGGTGGCGCGCTGGTCATGCCACCTCCCACTCGCTGGTGGTGCTTTGGTAGCACTGCCTCTCTGTCTACGACCAATAGAAGTGTCATCCACCTCCCCCGTCCACCGCGGAGGAAGAACCGCAACCCTCTGCTCCCCAACATCACGAGACGGTGCACCAAAATTCCTTTGCGGCCGGCCAATGTAATCCATCCCGATGACTGTCACAGATTTGTTCTATGACCCACTTTTGCAGTGTGCATCGGTGCATGCCTTCTTTATAGTCGTTAGATGTCATCGTAATGGCAGTATTCCCCGAAGAACAGAGGGGTGTAGCAAAGAAGAGGTCGGTTTGGGCCTTGTTCGTTAGGTCCATACCCTCAACTTTATAACATAACATACGAGAGGAAAAATAGTTCAATAAATTTAGTTGAATTTTAAAAAATAATCAAATCCCCTACCTAGAATCATCATAGAATCGCCCGTGCTAGAATTTGGGTCAGTGTTCTTCATTCTGGAAACAAGCTTCCATCAATGCCGCTCATACATCATCCTCAGGTTTGTGTTTCAGTGTCTCCTATCACCACCCACTAGGATCAGATCCATCCTCTAAGGGTTCATCATCATGACACTCCATCAACACTTCATTTCATGGAAAAGTTGTGCCGATATCTCTTCCCATAAACTATATATATAATATTGGGGAAGGGTAAGTAACAACATGTGGGATTAATGGGGGCATATAAATAAGGAACCTTCATAATTCCTCAAATACATCATTACATAGGAATGGAGGGTCAAGAAATCTGTTGTCTTGACACATCGCTATCCCCACACTCTACTTGTCCATTGGAGGATAAGAAAAAAAAATTATTTCATTTCATTTCATTTAAAAAGACACAAAACATAACTTTTTATCTTTGCCTAATATGGTCAATGAAATTCCTCCTTATGAGAATCCAAACACTATGGATTCAATGATGCCCTCAGATTTTTTATCCAAGCACTAGTTCAAAAGATAGAAAATGATGCTCGCGCGTTTACTGAACTTACCCGGAAAAAAGTTCAGAAAATTATTAACAGTCACCATCATCCTGCACCAGTCTAGGATTAGATTTTCCAAAGGGAAACACACCTCAACGAATCCAACAGTACTCTCAGATTTTTAATCCAAGTCACTATTTAGATGTTATGGATTTACCAATAAAATAATTGTCACTTAATTATTTTATTTACAGAAACAAACTGACCTTCATTGATGGCCCGCTCTGGCCAATGTTAGTATCAGACAAAGGAAATCACACCCTCATGATTTCAACAGTGGTATCAGATTTTCAATCCAAGTTACCATTCATGTGTTTTATGATTTTGAAAAATAAAATAACTTTATTTAATATTTTTTCATTTTCGTGTTTTCTAAAAGGAGGCCCGAACTAAATAAACTTATGTTACATCTTGTGTAAACGTAAAATCCTGAACGCAATGGTTCAATCTTATTTCAAATATGGGATACATTTTATGTGTTTTTCGACATTTTCTGGAAAACTGCTTACACATGCTAATTAATGCTTACCAAAACATGGACAGATCATTCCGGGAACTTCGGGCCTCAGAATCGCACGCTGTCAGATTTTGCAGTCTTAAAATAATTCAATATAATTAAAAAAAATACATGGAGAATCCAGGAATTTACATTCTCCCCACCATTGGGCTTTTCATCCCCAAAATCCAAAACATATACTAAGGAATCAAATGGGGGAACTAAGCATGAATATGAGCCTCATACTGCCGAGTGTTCTCCTGGAGGTTCCCATGTTATCTTTAAATGCGCACTAAAGGTATCGATAACCCATGAAGTAATCACTTCTGTCGATCATCAATACTTATTAGATCCTCCTTAAACATCGACACATCGTCTAAGTCTAAATAACCATGGTCGATGACATGAGATGGGTTGTGTACATATCTCCTCAACTGGGCTGTGGGGAATACTTCGTGCACCCTCTCCAACTACGGTGGAAGTGCCAAGAGGCATTCCAACTCACCTATCCTCCAAAGTATCAAAAATGGTCAGATGATCCTCGGTTATAACTATCCACCTCGTAAAAATATATGTAGCCCACATTGAGGGGAGAATAAAAAGAATATGTGGTCCCCCTCCAGGAACACCAAAGGTCTCCGTCTTTTGTCAGCAAAAGGCTTCTATCAGCTTAGTGAAGTCTTCATCCACTCTTGGATGATATGCACCTTCTCAGTTGTTCCATGTACCATCTCTGGATCCATAAGTGTTAACTCCCCAAGATTTGTCTAGCATAGATGTGATCTGAAAGGTAGAATATACAAGGCCTTGAATGGTGTCATACGGATGGTGGAGTGATAACTGTTGTTGAATGCGAACTCCATCAAGGGAATGTGATCCTCCCAACTAGGGCCAAAATCATGGACACATGCATGAAGCATGTCCTCTAGAGTCTGAATGGTCTTCTCTGTCAAACTCTCCATCTGAGGATGAAAGGTGATTCTCAAAGGTAGCTGAGTCATGAATGCCTCTTGTAATCCCTTCCATAACCAGGAAGTAAAATGTTTGTCACGGTCAATGAATATCATCGATGGAATCTAATGGAGTCACACAATCTCATGTACATGGAGGCATCCCAATCCCTCTACTGATCCCTTCTCTCATATGGGTATGAAGTGGGTCAGCATGGTTAGTTGGTCAATGATCACACAGAGAGAATCATGTCTCCTGGACGTATGTGGAAGCAATGTCACAAATTCCCTGGAGATTCCATCTCTGTTACACTACGAATTATCTAGTGGCTGTGCTAAGCATGCTGGAACCTGATGGTCGACCACCACTTGCTGACAAGTGAGGAATCGAGTAAAAACCTATGCCACTACTTTCTTCATCCCTGGCCACCAGTTCTAATGTCAAGGGTCCAATTACATCTTCACCACTCTAGGATGTACTGCCATAGGGGACATATGAAACTCCCTCAACACATCACCCTGTAGTGCCACTAGTACCATGGTACCTCCTATGAAGAGGATGATGTGCTCCCCACCTTTATAAAATCTATCAGGTGCATGTCTGATGTATATTTGAGCACACTGAGCTTCGTAGTTAAACTCCCATGCTGTGCCTCCAGAATTCGATGAAGAGTTGGGGGGAGTGATTGTCATATATTGGTGGTAAGCTACTCTACCTTTATCCATGAAGGATAGTTGGTGCATGACTAGCAGCTATGAAGCCTCACTCAGTAGGTAAAGACCAGACCTCCTTCTTAGTGTGTATGCTATCGAGTTACCCTTCCCATGTGTATAAGCAATCTAATGTTCATTGTCCAGGATAAACTCTGGACATCGTTTCTATATCATCACTTGAAAGATCTACTGACACTTATCTATCCATATGAGAGTCTCCCCCTTCTATGTCAAAGATGAAACGTGTGCCGCTACCCTGGATAAGTAAGTTACAAATCTATGATAGTACCCAACCAAAGAATAAGTCCCTCTCCCTTCGGGGAGGAAATTCTAGGAAAATATTTTTATAATATTTCCCCACACTCTTCCACTCCTGTTGGGAACTGAAAACTGAAAACTCTTACTACCACGATGGTTAGGCTGGGCGACACAAGAGTGATCAGTTTCACCCTTCATTGTATGATTTTTTATATTTTCTGCCTAGGATCCCTTTTTCACTGACCATGGAAAACCACATTCCATCATTTTAGAAAAGCCACAACTTTTTTCCTCATAGAGTCCATGTGATTATGAACTATGGATTTCTTGTCCATACCCAAACTAACGTCGTAAGACCTCGACGCTGCCACCTAGAGGTTCCAACTGAAACTCTTTCCTTAAGGGTCATATCACATCATTATCATAAGTTTGATTATCGAGTCTCCTCCCAAAGGTATCTCCAAACGTAAGGGTCATGTATTTAGTTTATCTATAATCTCAGGGTCTTGAATAATAATAATAGAAAAGAGGATTGGTTGTTACATAAGTATATTAATATGTCATCTAGTAGTAGACACATATCATTCCACGAATCATTCATGGTTCCCTTGGGTCACAATCCTTGACAACATGCAGCTACTCCCTTCCCCTATCCTCTAGCTACCTGAGCCTGTGGGGGACAGTATTGGAGTGGTGTTTATAAAATTTCAAAATGTATATCACCCCATAATGATATCATAGAATCACTTCTATGTTTTCTGCATTGTAGATTCATCTGTCCCTATCAATTCCTCTCCCTGAAACATTTTACACACCCAAGTCTTGGAGACAGACATCAGTTTCCTTCTTTCCCACTTCTATAATTCACATGTTGTATCTTATCATCCAAAGAACATTCAAACAAAAAGGTTCTCTCTATAACCCTAACATAAGTAGGAATGCATAGAAGAATTGTGATGGCTCAGATGTCCTTAAACACACCTCGCTCGGAGGATCAAGCCCTAATGCACTGACCATAAAGTATTCAATGAGTACCTCAGATGGGAAATGTAACTCAATGAATACTTAGCTACCATCATTTTGAATCAGTAGAATCTCTAGGGAACTCTCATCCCTCAGCTCTTTATGGAAAGAGACTCCCTTCCTGGAGGAAGGTTCTCAATCTTGTCCATAGAAAACTCACCTCTTATCAAGATGAGGGTAACCTAGACCATTTCATCATCCTGCTGGGCCACATAGAAGGCTATGTACCAATACCATCATCTGATCGAATGTGACCCGGATAGATGGAAACTCAGCCACCTACTCCACCTAGTACTTAGCTGCCTGTGATTCAGGCTCACCTCTGAACCTGAGTGGTATCTGATGCTGATACACTTTTAAGGAACTAAGACTACATGTGTTGTCTACCAATATCACTGGTTGTAACTACTGACCAGTGGTCATTTATTGAGATGACACACTACCCAATGGTACCATCAATGTAAACTTTCCATGTATTGAAGCTTCTTCACCCCGCGGTGCATTTTCATGGTCACACACTAGAAAAGACAAGAATCTAAGATCACCATTTTCTCTACTGGTGTCTCAACCATATGGAAATATTTCACCACAACCTCCAATTAGTCCTCACCTACCTGGGAATCTGTCTCACTCGAATCCTTGGAGGCCTCTATCACTGGAAATCATGCAACACGCTCAGTCATTGTGCACCGGTTGCCGGTGCGGCTGGTGGTAACTACTTCCCAATGGGTGGTCGTGCTGCTGGTAAACCACATAAAGGTGACAACACAGTAGGAGGGTCCGACAACGGATCCTCATCACTCGGTGGGCCGTCATCTTGTACTCTCTCGAGAATCAAAGCTGGCTCTCTATGCAGCCACATCCTAGTATGAAACAGGTGTTCCATGATCATTATGTTATACCTAGTGATCTGAATTCAATGAAATCAAAAGAAAAACATTTCAAAAACACACACAATCCGTGTTTTCGTGCACTTAGTCATAAATTTGAATTCTGAGACATGGGGTATGGATACGTTTCCCATCGCTCCAACATTGTATTCCCTAAACTGAAAACCACACTCATAACACTTAACACTATTGCCACACAGGAAAGATCAGAGTCCTAGTTTTTCTGTAGAACCGAACTCTGCTGATACCATTGTGTCACGAACCGTCCCCTGGGGCCCGTGTCATGACTACCCCAATCCCACCATCCTTTGGCCAGGGGATGGAAACTAGAACCATAAAGGAATATCCCAATAATGGGAAGGAATTTCCTTTAATCCAATAGAAACACATTGTATATAATGGATGAAGAAGTATCCACTAAGTAAAATACAGTATTGAAAAGAGTGTTGAATGTTAAATGGGCCGTAATACAATAACAACTGTAAAAGTACAAGTACAAATGAATGGTAAAATACAACTGTAAAAGGGAATAAACTCTTGTGTCATCCTATGAAGATCCCACATGAAGGGTTGGCAAATGTCGCCTCCTCATCACTCCACATCTGCCCGTCTCTTCCATGGTCCTCTTAGTGTAGGCTCTCTAAAAACTCAGCGTAGATTCTCATCATCTACACAAGGAACAACAAGGTGCGGGCAAAGCCCATGCAGGGGTGAGTATAATGATACTCATTAGGGTGCCCGAGAACCCAGAAGGTCTCTCAGAATTTCACAGACAAAAACCAAAAAGCATGATCTCAATAAAAAATCACTAATAAATAGACATGGCTCAAAATGAGTCTCAACTCAACCTGGATTTTTCAGTGAATTATATAAGTACAAATGATTAGTAGTGAAGCTAGATAATCTTATTCTATCAAGAGGCACTGCTTCTGACCATACAGTTTCTGGCCCACGTAGATTTGATAGGTTCTAACCCCCGCAATGATCCAAATAGGATCTGACACACCCAGAGTTGATAGATAACTAACCCCCCGATTATCCACAAAGGATCGCTGACGTCTGACCCACATACGATCGGTATGCACTGACCCAAATAGGATCACTGAGCGCTAACCCACACAAGATCTGACACACAAAGGATTGGTATGCACTGACCCACACAAGATCACTGAGTGCTGACCTCAGAGGTTCTAACACACACATGATCATTGAGAACTAACCTTCGTATGATATGTCTCAACCTCCACCTCACCACCAACCACTGTATTTCTCGCACCCGGTGCGCTTGAGTTCCATAGAATCTTCCCTGGAGATATCGTTCGTACCTCGACCATCAATAAGTTCCACAAAAGAGTATCCAAAAGGCCCACACTGTCATAAGTTTTCTAAAGCAATAGACATCGCATCAATCAGATGATTATTCTGTATGTTTTAAGCGTATTAGTTCAGGGGGCCCGATTGGATTTGGGTTCTATCCAACCTGGACATACTCCAATTGTCTCCAAAACTAATGTGCATTATACCAAAGAGTACTGTCTCAATAGAAGGATCCCAATGTCATATATGGTTCATCAATTGGACGGATGGTTCTCAGAATTTATCATTTTAACTATTTCTGGGCCCGGGTCTGGTCCGACCTGGTCGGACCGACCAGGCCCGACTTAGTATGGCTGGGTAGTGGCACACACAGCCCGCAGTGCCGAGGGCCGCCCTGACCTGCAAGGGGGCAGCCCACAATGGATGACCTACAAGGGGAATCCCACACGGGGCGGCCTGCAAAGGGCGACCTGCAAGTGGCGGCCCGACCAGTAAAGGGTATGAACCGCGAGGGGGCAACCCACTAGGGAGGTGGCCGGCTAGGGCAGTGACCTGGTACGTTGGTGGCACGCAAGGGCGGCAGCCCCGCCATGGTGGAGCGTGGACTAACCCGAGGTGGGGTGCGGTCCTGTTCGAGGTGGAGCACCGAACGCATTGGGGTCCGCCCTAGCCAGCGTAGGTGGTGAGAACCCTAGGTCTACCGAACACCTGAACGACCTGCATGCCCTTCTGTTTGCGAAGTAGCGGTGCCATTTGGGCGCCACCCAGTCGCCGTGGAACCTGTCGGAAGAAAGGGTTCTGTCTTGGTCGCAGCTTCATCCGCGACTTCTTGTCTGCCGGCGGCGGGCTTGTCGCGCCACCTCCCACTCACCGACGGTGCATTTGTCTCACCACCTCTCCTTCCATAGCTGGACATAGTGCTGACAACCTCCTCCATCTATCATAGTGAAGGAGCTATGGACCTCTTCTCACCGGCGACGCATGACAGCGCACCCCACTTCCTTCACGGTCTGCCCTTATCGGCCGCCACGATGACTATTGCGGTTTGGTGATGCGGCCTCCTCTTGCAGCATGTGTCAGTGCATTCCTTCTTTATAACTTGTCGGTGTCACTACACTTTTGGTTTTCCACAGAGAACTCAAGGGTGTAGAAAAGTAGCAGAGGGTCCAGGCCGGGTTTGATAGGCCCGATCCCTCCGCGTTAGCTCCTAACATAATTAAGGATATAGGGATCAATAAATTCACTTGAATATAAAACAAGAATCAAAACCCCTACCTTTAATCATTGGATAAACGCCCATGCTTAATGGTATAATCAGTGTTCTTCGTTCCCACAACATGCTTCCAATGATGCCACTCGTACGTCGTCCTCCAGTTCATGGTTCAGTGTCTGTCATCACCTCTTTATGGGATCATCTCTATCCTCTGTGGGGTTAGCATCACGAAACTCTGTCAGCACTTCGTTTCTTGGAGAAGCTGTGTCGATACCCCTCCCCAAGCCTCATATATATATATATATTATAGGGGGAGGGTAAGTAACAACATGGGGAATTAAGGGGGGATAATAAATTAGGAACCTTCCTAATTCCTCTGTGATGTTGTTACATAGGATGTGTTAGATAGGCCATTTATTGGCATGACACATCACTCACCCCACAATACGATTATCCGTTGTACGATAAGAATGAAAAATAAAATAATAAAATAATTTATTTTCTTTTCTTTTAAAAAGTCACAAAAAATTAGTTTTACTTTAGACCTACTGCAGTAAAAGTAAAGTCTCCCATAATTTAATCCTGGTGCTACAGATTCCATGGTGCCCTCAAATATTTAATCCTAGCACTGGATCAATAGTTAGAAAATGCTGCTCGCACTTTTACTGAACATACACAGAAAATGTTTAGAAAATTATTAACATTCACCCTCCACCCGCACCGGTCGAGGGTAGGCTCTGCCCAAGAGAAAAACGCCAAAATGAACCCAAGGTTACTCTATGATTTTTAATATAAGTTACTATTTAGATTTTTGGGATTTTAAAATAAAATAATTGTCAATTAGTTATTTTATTTAGAAACAAAATCTAACTTGCACTGGTGGCCCACACCAGCCAATGTTAGTATCAGCCTAATGAAATCACCCCTATCGAGTTCAATGGTGGTTTCAAATTATCAATCCATGTTACCATTCGTGAGTTATAAGCATTTTAAAAATCTAATAATTTTATATAATTATATTATTTACAGTTATGCCATTTTCGGGTTTTCTCATAGGATGCCTGGGCCAACTAAACATAATTCTCCCCTAGGGTAAACCTGTCATCTTGAATGCAACGGTGCCCTCAGATTTCTGATCCGGGATACCATTTCAGATTTATTCCACCATTCCATTAAAACTAATTATGCATGCTAATTAAAGCTCAAAAAAACTTTGATAGATCATTCCAGGAATGCCAGGCCTCCGAATCACGTGCCGTCAGATTTCACGGTCTCAAAATAGTTCTATATAATTAAAAATAATTACATGGGAAATCGAGGTCTTTACATACAACATGTTTTATGCATCCATGTATATGTAAATATTTATCATACCATTACTAGTGATGTATTAAATGAGTCATTGGAAATACAATGAATCATACTAATTTTACTAGAATGCACAATACTCCTCCCCAATAAACTACTTATTAGTCACATTGGAAAATATTCAATGTATTTTAAAGAAATTTCCACTCATGATTTAGTGTGATGAAAAATATCTTCTAATAGTCATTGAATTTTATAGAATTATAGTGGTTGTTTTTATACAATATCATCTGCTGGGAAAACATAAAGGGAAAATTACATTAAATTTTTTAAAATGATATAAAATTATATTTGTGATCATTATTTATGACAACTAAAAACTATATTTCAGGCATACATTTTTTTAATATAATATAAATTGATAACTATTATTTTAGATAAGTTGTAATTCCTTGATATTTCAGGAACATTAAATAATACATCCCTGACGGGATCAAACATTGAGTAATGTCATCCGTGAATGTAGCATGTTTTGCAGGCTTCAATTTGATTGGTTGCGGATCCCATATGGGGTTATGAGTTAGATGATATAGTTGTTTGTGGAAATTATTTCGAAGATAGCTCGCAAATCTGATTCACGAAGCCAGATCATAGTGTTATGATTGTAATAACTCCCTTTGAGAATACGTGAAGCTCTGATGGTGTTCCATTATGAGATCTATGTTGTTTGGTCACTTCATAAACACAAGATAGTCTTCCTTCTTTAGTTCTACCTTGTTTAACCAATTCTTGAAGCCCCCATTTTTTTGTGAAACACCTCCAATATTCAAGAAACATTTTTTCCTGTAAATAAACCACATACATTCATTCATTCCAGAAGCCACCTATGTTTTTCATAATCATTTTCCAAATTAGAGATGATCCTATCCTTCACGAGACACATGTCTGAGAATCCCTAAGGTTCCATGAAACCTTACTATTTATCCTTTTTATGAGTGTCCATGATAGGATGAGATATCTTTCACAAAGGCATAAACCCATCATGATAGAAGAAGGCACTCTAGGCCTCCTGAATCATTCCCCATTGAGAAAAATTAAATACTTCACAATACCATAATGTTCTCAAAGCCATATCCTCTGGGTGACCCTGTTCTACACAATGAAATATCATTTTGGATATGTTGATATTTTTGAATCCCTATCCCTCATTATGCTCATTCATCTCCAATTCCTGTTCTATATCGTGACAGTTTCACCTCCGAACCTCCATACAAGATCATTGTTGGGATTAGGTCACAGGACATTGACTAAATTTCATTCACTAGTATCACCAAACCCCTTGTGAGTTAATGATTTTCACCCCAAAAATATTGGTTCGGGTCAACGACATTTATGATTGATCCATTGTATGATCCAAACATGAATCAATAGAATACCATGATTGAAGATAATTAAATGCACCCCTTGGCATTCCAGGAGTCGAGCAACTCCTCATAGTCCCTTTTCCATTCCATGAGATAATATTATCATAATGGATTCACTGAGTAACTTTAGTTGTACTATTCCTAAAGTATCTCCAGAGGCATCATCAATATCTCTTCTGTCAAGTTGAACCATAATGGCCATCTCCGACATAGGTCCCACAACATCCATTTATTTTCATATAAATTCGATAGTTCTCATTAAATGATGGTAATCTATAGTATATATTATCATTCATGTATAGGTTTACTTACATGTCATTCATATCATTCCTCATTCTATGATCATGATTAGATATTTCATATTTCTCATTACATGACATTAAAATGTAGCATAAATTAACATTCAACAACAGGATTCCTCTATTGAAAAACATGAGATGACTTATATGTTTATATTAAGACACACCATAGACTTGACTATATTACAATAAATTATAGAATACCAAATATTTTGAGAAATGGATGCCCCCTATGACAAACAAGAGATGCCTTATATATCATGCATGACATGACTCATTCAGTGATCTTGACGTGATCACAAAATGATATCCCCGAGCCTCTATATAAGGTGTAATGCCTAATTATATTCCTCAAACCCCCAGTGAGTTTGGATTCCCACATGAGCTGGTACCTTTTCCATTCAGATGACGATAAACTATAATTTTACCTCATGCAATTTACATGGGATTCCTTCATGACCTACCATGTTGAAGACATTATGGGAAGCTCAATGTTGAATCCCCACATAACTTATCCATTAACATGATGTTAAATTATAATCTTTCCTCATGAAATTCACATGGGATGACCTCAAGTCCAAACCTAAGCAATACATTTTGGGTATCTCAATGAAAAATTCCCACATACCTCGACCATTCACGTGATGTAAATATTTAATTGTACCTCATAAAATACACATGGGATATCCACATGAGCTAACATAGGGAACACATTTCAGGAAGTTCATTTCATAATCCCCACATACCTCACCCATTCAAATGACAAAAAACAATAACATTAACCCATGAAATGGACATGATATTTGCTCATGTACTTACATGAGGAAGCCTACATGGGTTGCTTCAATGCGTAAACCCTAAAAACATCATTACATCCCATAGACTTACATGGGCATCTTCCATGTTTAATAACCATAAACATCCCCACTTCCCCTTGAACCACATTGGACACTCCACATGTATTCCACTACCACCGAATAATATAATGGGACCCTCATGCATGTAATTCCAAACCATATAATCATATTGTGGGCCTCTCTTACACATGATCCCCAACCTTCCAACCATACTCATATGGGACGCCTCCATAGGTTTAAGCCTCATCTTGTTCAAAAAATAGTGGGATTTGATTCCTAATAAACTTTTGTATTTAGTAAGACACCGAAGGATCTAAATACAACATCCACATCCATCGTAGTTTTTTCCTCTACCACATCCCCAGTAAAATCAGGACCCCCACCAAGGAGACTACATATCTTCCTAGTCTCTTATATTGCTTGAATAAAAAGGCCCACACTAACTCAAACCAAGATATATCCTCCCGTGAAAGTAAAATATTATGTGTAATACATACACCATCAATGTTTGACACTCCCTTTAGAATGTGAGAATCCATACCACCTGAAATTAAACAAGATGGATCAGTCATACCACATGACCTTAAAAAGTATCATCAAGCCATATGTATTTTGATTCCTTCATTCTAAATAAGGTACATATGAATACTCCTTTTTGTTCAATATTTATCAATGGTAGACCTAGTACCCACCCACCTCTGAGGTTTGTACCTCTCGAATACACCCAATGGTTTTTTTCGATAACCATCCAATGGTGTGCCATGTTCCTGTTATGGGACAAACATCCTAGATCTTCCTGTATGGGTGGTTCTTATACAACTATATGTAAAAAATAAAGGTTTCAAATAATTCATTAATGGGAAACACCTCCTAGGTCATCCTCCATGAGGCGTTCAGATCCATACACTGCAAAACATTTTGGTGTTCACTCGTAGGGATAAACCTTCTTGACCCGCCTCTAGGAGACATTATGATCAATATCACCTGTCTCAATAAAATATTAATCACATTCCCTATTACAACTCAACTAGGTATTATAATCCATATACATATGATGTAGGATTTATGATAAAACAAAACAAAAAACATATGTCTAATCATTGGATACCTAATTTTATTTACAAGGAAGATATAAACACCTACTATTAGATACATCATGATCAAATTGATATGACTAGGGTTTTGTGGATAAGATTCCTCATAGGTGATTCCCTCCAAAAAGGAATAATTTAGGTACAAAAATCACGAAGTATCTAGATATACGTAGAGATGCACAATGATACCACCAACATTGATGAAAGGTTTCTTTCCCAATTGAGGCAGAATAACCTTTATTTACTTCTAGATACATTGAGATGGAACCATTAAAGTGTTACATGAAGATGATGTAATTTTTTATGGGAGACCCAATCTAGGTGACGAGTTCAATGGAAAAATCATTGGAAGAAGGAACACACATCCCATAATCACATTTTAATCATGGATCCTAAATCACCATCCTTGGTGGTAGTTGATTGCGACCCTTTGAATGTAGTAATGATGGGAATGAAACCCAAATCACATGGATGATGCACTTCCCATCCAGAAAATAATCATAAATAGATTTTTAATATTATAATTTGTGTGGAATGGTCTATTTAAATTGGATTCAATGTAAAAATAATAATATTCATGTTTTCAGATAATTTTTCCATGAATTCAGTACCAGAATAAATTGTTAGAAGATGAATGATAAATAAGGGGCGAGGTAGAAAAGATTCATTACCATGATCTAAGATTCATGTCGTAAATATCAGAAAACTCAAATGCATCCATTTCATTAACACAAGACATGATGAAAAAGTTAAAAATTAATTCTTAATATTTCTTTGCATGAAACCATCCACTACAGAGTGATAATGAATTATTTCAATTTTTGACATGTAATTTTTTTATTTTTATTGTTGGGGATGACAAATAATTTCTCATGGAGCATTAATAATGTCATTAAAATTGTATATGAACAAATTTATGTAATATAATATGACTAAGTGTTCATTTTGTTCAAAAAAAATTATAGGCCACTAAAAAAAATTCATCATCAATGAATGGATCATATCCATGATTTTTAAGTGATGCACTACTGAAAAGTCCCCCTCTATGTTACTCCCATGTTTTTAAAGAATTTATATTCATCTATCATTCACTATATACTAATCAGGAGTATAATTAAGGGATAATTTCCAAAATTTATTTTGAATGATGTATATAAATGGGAAGTGTGATTAAGATATTATTTTTTAATTTAACATTCATGTTTATGTAACTAAATTTATTCTATATTGTTTATCTATTCATTATATTTTTAATTTCATGTCCATAGATTATGAAAATAATAATTTAAAATTTAGTATATTGATTAAATTTATTTTTTTCAACATGACCATTTTCTTATTTAGGATCATTTAGTTTTAAAATGTTTTAGAGACAATTGATTAAATTAAAACACTATATAATTGACCATATTAAATTGGTGATTTATTCACTAAGAAGAGGACATGCATAAAAATATCATTTTCACCTTAACCCCATAAATAACCATGACATTATAAGATATCTTCGAAATTATCTAGAATAGAAACCTCGAATATAAAAAAACGTGGATCATTTTCTCAAATTTAATTTTAACTAAAGTATCTCTCATTACTGTCATTATTAATCAATTTCATTCAATAAATCAATTACAATTAATAAAATATATTTTAAATGTCTCATGGGTTCAACCTAGAACATTCATATTTTTATATCCACATAGAGAGAACTAATAATTGGATTATTTTTACAAATTAATACATTTTATAAGTCCCAAAATAAAACATATTGGTGAAAAAATTTCTAGTTCCTCTAATGAAGATGGTGACCAATTTAAATTTTTGTGATTTCAATTATTTTTATTTTAATAGAGTTATTTAATTTCAATTTTTTATTCATGATTAACATGCTATAATTTTATATTATATAATTTATTATCATTCATAAATCACAAGAAGAAGTTTATGATATCATTGTTAATGACCCCGAATCTGAGTTAGGCCTATAGAATAAAATAAATTTATATAAAAGGCCAACACATAGCAAATTAATGCTGCTAGAGGCCTCCACGATAGTATCCTAAGGCATTGGTAAGTTACAAATTTTTTGAGACACTATATTATAGGAGTGTAATAAAAATTTCTACTACCTACCATCGTATCAAAACATTTGAGAACATACTAGATATGATATAGATTATCACTATCAATATTCAATTTTATTAGTTTCCAAATAATGATCTAATGTCACATATATAAATAATTATTAAATTTTTGGATAAATATCGATTTTAAAACATTTCATTTTATGTGTAAATACATTAAAGGTTCACCTTTTCATTAAACAACTATCTAAAGAATGAATTCAATGCCTTCTAGCACATTCCAACACCACCTGGGAAGAGTTGGAACTAAAATTTGTTCCTAAATTTTACTCCATAAAAATAAATGTATATCATGTTTATCATTAAAAAACATTAATAAATTTCATGAGGAATAAATTTATAACAAATCATATAATTACAATGAACAAAACAGAAATGACAGGAATAAATATATTAAAATAATTTATTTATTTAAATTTTGGTTGTATTATTGAATGCAAACTTATGCATCAAAGATGATAGCAATTATCATTCATTATGAAAAATATAGTTAGAGGATAAATTCAATTTACATAATTGGATTGTTAAAAAAATCATCCATTGGTAAGGGTAAGAAATCAAGAGATGTGGCATCAATGAAGATGACACCAATAATTGGATGAAAGATTAGATGAATTAATTGATGAAAAAATAGACAACATGATGGGAAATTAACAACCCCGAAGTCGAAAAACTAAATAAGTTTATTATTAGGAATATTACCATGGTAATAATTATTAGGGTGTGAAAGAATGACAAAAATGATGTCAAGGATATCAATAAATGGTAATATTATTTTTATCATATTAAGGATCGTCACCTCAAAGCCAAATCAACACACAAGATGAGAACCTAACCACTTTCATGATGACCATGTGATCTATGATCAAATAAATGAAAACCTATTCAAAATATCATGTAGTAGATGTTATGGAGGTAATGGATGTCCCATGATTCAAATAATGCTAGACTACATAACTCGGGTATACTTGTTTGAAAATTTGAAGAATATGTATAGGATAGACTAGTAGGAATATTATCATGACACCCATAAGTCAACCAATGTGGATATATGAGTTACATCACCATTAGAAGTTCTAAAAAATCAACATTAACACCTACAACATATCAGGTATTGAAATAATAGCATGAAAAAATAATGATAGAAAAATACAATGTAGATAAAGAAGATGAAAAAGACAACCTATATTCAATCCATGTAATCCATTTCATGAAAGGATAAAATTATAGAAACATCTAACAAACATATGTAATTATATTAATATTTTAAAAGATATTATATTAATATCTATTTCCTATAATTCCACTCTAATATGTGAGTATATGATAAATTCATGAAAGAGTTAGTGTAAAATAAGTGAAAGATTGGTGAAATTGGAATTAATCATCTCATAATGGATTACTTATTACTGGTATCAAAAGAAATTCCTAAAAAATGGAAAGGAAAATATATCTTTTCAATGATTTCAAAAATTGTCCCTAAAAAATTAGGAAATAATGATTCATCCAATATTAGAGGATCAACATAATGTCTTATAATATTTTCATGACCACAGGTTTATAGATGACGAAGAATACAAGGTGTTTAATCTAGTATAATTATTCAACTATTAACAAATATGAGGTATTGTTGATGAATAAGTAGTAAAATATGATAAATTTATCTTCCCTATGGGATTTTTAATGAAAAAAAGGAAGTAGATAGGACTACAATCATAATAGAGAGACTATTACTAGATACTAATAGTGAATTAAAATATTTTAAATGTTGGGAACTATTCCTAAATGATGTAAGAGAGAATGTGGGCATCAAAATTCATTGCGTGATAAAGAATTACTACATGAAAGAAGATGATCCGGAATAGGAAATTATGCATCAATTGGAAGATATTACTATGGTTAAAGAAAAAAAGTGGTAGAATCTATTGTGTAATAGAAAATGAAAATTGGAGCTTATAAACGAAAAAGTGGGAAAATTAAATATAAATCTGAAGACATTATTGTGGAATCAAATACATGAATAGCTGATAAGTAACCACAATTTTTGATAATACACAATATAACATTTGGATTTTTAGTATTAAATATATACTAGAGGGTTTTCTTATGGGTGGAAGAGTAGGGGTATCCTAGACATCACATAACACTATATTCAATAGGATATAAAGGACCCATATATAAAGAGAAGTAAAAACTAAGGCTATTTCTGGATCCATTGTAGGTAAAATCCTTCTAATCCCAAGTCGCATGTTTTAAAAAGAGGTATGTATATGATTTTTTTAAACCAAATCACTTATTATAGGAACTCTATTTTTATATTTTTATTTTTATTTTTTATTTTTTGGTTCTATCCCCTAAAAAAATTTAGTATTATTGAAATATGGACCTTCACATTCAAATGTGTACTTCTATAGTTGGTGTATAATCCCATATTTTTAATGGAACAAGAATATATAACTGAAATTGAATTTAAATTTTGGGGAACTCAAAATAAAAAACCAATCCTTAAAATGATACACCATGGGTTATAAAATTTAAAAGTGATGTATCGAGATTGGGTTTAAAGTCCCATAGTTTTATATATTTTAGGGATGTTTTTTCGGGAGTATAGAGCACTGAAAAATCATTTTAGAGAGTGATATAAAAAAGATAAAGGTTGGTTCAATATGAGTACAAACTATATTGAACCATTATAGTGTCTATTTTATATATACATGACATTTTTTTTAAATTGTTTGAGGGGTTCTAGAAGTCCATTCCAATTTGTGAAAATTTTTAAAGGCACTCACATGTGTTGTGTATATTATAACTATCATTTAACATAGTCATGTGAGGTGTACTCTATTCGGATGGTGGAACGTTATAGGTTTCACATGGTTCTTCTATACAGGTTTCAATCCATGTGAGGTCATATTCCACATGGATTGTAGGGGTGCATTACTGGCACCAAAAGTTTCTGACCATACATTCAATCCATAAGACCCACTAAAATAAGATAATTTAAAATCACTTCCACTGTTTATTTTAACATAATTAACCCTTACTACACCGACATACTCATAGAAACTCCTACCATGTGAGAGATCACGCCCCCCCTCAACAATGATTTTATGTTTATCCGTTTGATAATATCTGATTCAATAATTTTCTACTATATAAAATAACTCTCAGAATGGCCATGACTCCATTTTCTTATTATATCAGTTCTTCTACCTTTCATGGATTCAACATCCATGTTATTTAGTATGCCTTATTTTAAAGGGGTATATATACTTCTTTTATTTCTATTATTCTAACTAGAATTAAATGTTGTTAACAAATTAGTGAATCCTCCCATGCATAAGGTTGAAGTTCAGTGTCTCTTACCATAGAATCACTCATGTTTATATAATGTGTAGTATCTAAACATGACATCTTTTCAATTTATCAATCCTAAAATGTGTAAATAATAAATTTAATCATCCACACCATGACCTGGTCACTTTATGATACCCATTGAATTTTTATTGAGTTTTATACCTCAATATGAACAACATAATTTTGTGTTTAATGTCATATAACCCAAATGACAAATTCACCTAATGGATGAATACACAACATAATGTTTTTTTCATAACTCCTAAATATGGGATTAATTATCTTTTGTAAATTAATTGATCAATTTCATGGAAATACAAATGGCCCATGCCCACGTCATTGAATGCAATGCTTCACACCATTTATATCATAATTGAAATGATGTGAATAATGAAGTGAATCATTATCTATGTTAGACATACTACCTTGATCATTGATATTTTATATTATTTTAATCTATTCTAATCATCCAACCTATGGGGGTCAATTAAATTTTATTTTGGAATGTACAATCTAATGGGAATTGTTTCAAATGTATGTTATTTTTTTGTGAAATTAGTAATTTATTGGTTGATCATAATGTTAGATATTTCCCTTTATTAGCTTATATATTTATGTGTGTGTGTTAAATGTAAACAATTGTAATTAATATTTGAATTTGGTAATTGTTTTTGGACACAGTTCCACACACCCCTTTGACATATGATGATTGCCTCATATTCCTAATCACTAATGAGTTCTGATGACCTACTAACATTAAGGGTGTCTTGGTTTCCCCTTGGGACCACAATAATTGTTATATATAATTATTATTAATTCATTAATTGTTTCCAAGAACAAGTTATCTGGTGATCTTTTTAGTTGCATATGGAATAGTTAAAGGAAGGTATAGTTGGGCACACATACATGAGGAACATGATAGAATCATGGTTTACATTGATTTATTTCATTTCACTACATTGTTAGTATAACTTAAAAATAGTTCATTTATATAAATAATATAAAAATTTATTATACAATTATAGTGGAAGATTTCTGGGTTTTTCTCGAACAATGTTCATGAAGTTGATTGGTACCCAGACAAATCTCTTGACATCTTGTTAGGACGTGGATTGTTCAACTTTTCTATTCATTTACTATTGGTAAGGAATTGGCACGAGATTAGTTGTTTAACATGTAAAAATTATATATAATGGAGTTGTTGTATTTTTATTTATTTATTATTTATTTTTTTTATAACAAATCTTATTTTCCTTTATTTTTCAAAATAATTCAATAAATATATTCGAATTTATCCTTAATGTCAACAATGTTATGGGGTATCTCATAACAACAAAATTTATATATATAATATATTAATATATTTTAATTAATGTTAATGCATCATTTTTTGTATTTAGTTCTCAAGATATTGATGACCATGGATGTAAATCTGATACCATAGTTGACATGGAAACACATAGTTTACCATAGGCCCAATATAATGATATATTGTACCAGATGTATAGTTGAGACATCTATTAAAAGGAAAATTTTATAAAATAAATAATTTTTAATTTTTACAACAAATTCCATATCATGGACAATAATATATAAATAATAAATAATAAAAAAATTTAGTGTTCATCACATAACAATGGGATATATTGAGTGTTGGTTTAGATATTATTCATTGGCATATATTATTAAACAATTAGTTTTTATTGGATTGAGTTGGATTGAGAGGCATCGAAAACAAAAGGTCCACTTCATAATTTGATAAAAAATTCTATAGAAACCATTATTACTAAGTTGATGTATCGAATTTTGATACTTGAAATTACTACATTTAGATTTAATCAAGTATGGATTATTTAACTCCTTCAATATCTGGAATTTCTTTTCCCCACATGAGCCATATTATGTGAACCTCACTATTTATTACAATTCATACCCTATACTCATTTTAATTACCACATAGATCCCATTTAACTGATATTTTATTGGGAATTATTCAACAATGATAGATTACCCAATTTCATTATACCAATCCCACGCACAACCACAATTCCTTGTGTCCTTTGCTGTTGGCCAATGAGGTCACATTTAAACATTTAAATGGAGGGTTCCAGAATTAACCAACTCTAGAATCATAGTTACTATGTGATCAATAGAATGGATTTTTACTTTAATATGGATTGATATTTTTTACAGATGTTGGAGATGACTCAATTGAAATTATATTTTAAATGGTGGAATTAATATACTTGATGTGCTATGGAAAAAATTTAGATAGATGTATTCTTATTTCCGTCCATCATTGGAGTATAATGAATGGGCAGAGATGATATTAATTGATTAAGGATGGTAAAAAGTCTATTTATTAGGAGGTGATGGAAGATCTATAATTTTTATAATGAATCTATTTATTCTATGAAAAATATGAAAAAACAATATCATTTGTAGAAGAACATATGTGATGATCTTAAATAACCATGGTGGTTATAGTTTTCAGCCACATTGATGATCTCCCAACAAATTTATGGGGCCATACAGTGTTTCAACCTACTCAAGCATCCATTATATTGTATTTTTGTACACACCCCATTTCCCCATGTCATAATATATGTCAAGTTTCTTTCTAGACATGTTGTGTGGTTGAAATTTTCCAGTCAAGCCATGTTCCAGATGTACACACCCAAGATCCCGGAAATTCATACATGTCATGTTACATGAGGATATAGATTGAGGTACATAATCGATACCCATTCTATATAAATTAAAGAATATGGCTAGGTAATGAGGCATGTACACATGCTATGTATTCCCCTATAAATTTCCTCCTTTCAAATATCATTATTTGGGATTTAGATTTTGGCCAGAAAGTACCATATCATGAGTTTTTGTTCACATTGATAGTTATGATGTCCTATATTTTTTCATAATCCATATAATATGATGTTCTAATAGAGATTTTATTCATTAAACATTATTTAAAATGGAAATAATGAGGACTGGATAATAAGAATGATACAATGATTTTAGAGACCCAAGCATGACGTGTATGGACGTTACATTAATTTTTCAGAAAACTTAATACATAACAAAATCCAATGATGAATTACTATATTAGTTAAGTGTCTTCGAAAAATCTGAATACAATCTTCTAATCATGTTGAATGATCTTCATCATCTCCCATAATGATCTTCATTTGTTTCCTACCTAAAACATTCGTTTATATCATGGGGGAAAATAAAACATAAAAATTGTGATCTCAAATGCTCAGTATGGGTAAAAATGGAGAACATAAAAAATCATATACATTTGAACATAAAAACATGAACATAAAGTTTAAATATCAAAATCAAGAGTCATGAAATAAATCATGGAAGTACGTAAGACATAGATCAAAAAGGAACATTAATCAGGATAAAATAGCATGAGAATAAAACATGTAATTGTATAAAACCATTAAGAACATGATATGATTTCCATATTAGCCAAGGAATTACTGTGAAGACTTTCATAGTGGTAAAATTCCATTACTGAACCAGGTTTACTTGCAGTTCCATCCCTATTATACTGAAATGGATTTAATTTACATTCCATCCATGTCTATCTAATGTGATATAAATATGTACCCAATGCATTGGAGTGAGATACAGGTCCCACACATCTCATAATTAAATCATTCTTTTTTGTGCTAAAAAATAAACATAAATAATTCATCATAACCCAACGAATACAATGGGTTTTATAAACATCATCCCATCATAACATAATCCATATAAAACAATGGATACAATTTTATCCTAATGAAAATCAAACCATGTAAATTATAGGGACATTATACATGAGATATTACCATATTAAATAATTGCATCTTATATGGAAAATAGTTTTGATAATACACTTGAAATGAATTCTTGAGATAAATATCCTTTCTTCTTTCAAATCATTTTCTTTTCTCCAAATTCCATGCAATTTTAAAAGAAAATAATTTTTTTTAAAATAATAAAGAAATATTTTAGAGGACTCTTCATGGAAAATAGTTATTATGATACCTTAAAAATTCGTTCAAGCCGAATAAGTAAAAAACAATCTTTTCGTACTGTTTCCATAAAAGTCAAATTTTATCTCTTACTAAAGAAGAAAAAAGATTCCTTTAATATCTTTTACTAAAAGTTCTCCAATAAGTAAAATTGGATTTAAAAAATTATAGGAGGATATAATTAATATTAAATATTGAGGAAACATGGATGTGGATGATAAATATGCGCTAGTAAATACTGAAGTATAAACAATCTCAGATAAAAATAAGATTTCAAGATTTTCCCTTAACATAGGTCTGATATACTTTGTACATATCTGAACCTCCTGTATAATGATTAAAATAATGTCATTGACTTATTGAAGAATAATATTCATTGTTATGATATCATATATTGTCTTATTCTTATCTGCAAATAAGTAATATTTCATTGTTACTCATTATTCAGGTGTTCACTACTTTTTATTTGTATATGTGTTTTGTCGAATAAATTCTTATTCCTATTATTAGGTTATTGTTATATCATTTTAGGAATAGTATAAGTAAATTACATATCATATTTATTCATTAAATTCATTTATATAATCATTATTCAATTAATATCACGTTGAATGAGTGGCATCACATCGTGGAGACGGTATGCCCTAAGTACGCACAAGCGATGATATCATTTACATGATTGTGAAATTGTATTGAAGTGTATGGTGTATAATATTTCAGAATAAATATAACTTTAAAACATTCATATATAGTTATTTCTTCCGTCATTATACCCATCCATGTATTTTTGTGATGAAAAAAAAGATTACACCATGGTGTGTAGACGGTAAGTCGTACGTACACACGTGTGGTGATTTCCTTTTTTATAATATGGATAGAAGATGGAATAGGGTTGTTTCATATTTATAATAACATGTAAGTATATTATTTATAATGATGTTTTTACTTTTTAATGAAGAAACTAAAGAATAGGATGTATAAGAATAAATAAACCTGAAATAATCGGTTGAAGAGATTACCTCTTCCTCGACGTGCCTCCTTTAAACATCGTCTTAAGGGACTAGAGTTGGACTTTTGAGAAAAAAATAATCTCCAGAATGTTAATGGGAATGTTTTGAAGTGTAATGTGTAGGGTTTTTCTGAGCTTTAAGGCACAAAATTGTGTGATGGGGAGAGGAATGAGGTTCCCATTTATAAGAGAAGTGACAGGCACTTTTGGTAACCTCCTACATATTAATTTATAATGAACTCAAACCCCACCTCAAAACCACAAAAATGTTATCTAATTGGAAGATGAGTTGATATAATGTTTTAATATCATCAACCAATATATTTTAGATATCTTTTGAGTTTATTTTAAACTTTATCATTTTGATTTATCCTTATTTAATCTATTAAATTTTATTTGTAGTAATAATATTCTAGTTTTTAAAATTTTAGAAATACTTACTTATGTGTTGTGAATTTTCCCTATTTAGATAAATTATTATATTTTGGACCATATAGTTTTCAATTTTTAGTTTTTAAATATTTACATTATTTTTAAACCATTTATTAATATGTTATTAATATAAAATATCAAAATTTTCAATTTTGACACTATTAAATTATTTGAATTTTAATTAAATCCAAAAAAAAGATATATTCGGAAATAAATAATTAATATATTATTATCATTTCATATTCATCTAAATAATTCATGGTGAACATTAATTAGTTCATATAATATTTATTTTAATATTTCTAAAACCACTTTTTTAGTATTTCTCTTAATAAAATCATTACAACATCATTTTTGTATAATTATTTAATACATTTATTTGTTGAATAAATATTAAAAATAAAATTCTATGATGAAGATAAAGCTAATAGATTTTTTAATAATACTTTTACTTGAATTTATCATCTTAAAATAAAAAAACCTTTTAAATTGTTATATTTATTCAATTATGAAGGTGTCAACTTTGACATCATTTAAAATAAAATAAAATAAATGTCATAATCACTTTTATAAGGCGAAAAATGGTAAAAAATTAGACCATTTGATGATTATTTTTTAGATATACACGACCAATAAGTATTAGTTAGGTGTTTGGAAAATTTTATGGGTATTATTATTTTAATAAAACTATATTATTGATTTTTCTACAAAAAATAATTTATGTATCAATTATATAAAAGATTTTAAGGTAATTAAATATTTCTTAAAAATTACATATAAATTACCATAATAAATAAACACATATTATCATCCAAATTAGTATTTATAATCGAATTTATATTCTCTATAACCTTACTTTAATTATTAATGTTTGAGTGAGACATATTTCACTTTTATTTAAATAAAAAAATATAAAGGTCTTAATCAAATCCAAGTGGGTAACAATTGATTACATTTCTTCCCAAGTATGATTTAATAATAAATATAATCATCCAATTATATTATTACACATTTTAGGTTAATTTTATATTATTATTTTTACCATTAATTACCTGATTTACCTTTAACAATGGTAAATAGAATTTAGCATAGTAACTATTCATAATGCACTAAAACATTAGTCTATTAATATAATTTGGAACTTCTAATTCCAAATATGGAATCCAGTTTTCCAAATTCATGACATAGAAGTTGTAGAAATTAATTTAAAAATAATCCCGTTGTTGGAAAAAATGGGTTTTTTATTTAAAACATTACGAAAGATTGAAATGATTTTACCAATAAATTCAATGTAAAATAAATTATAATTAAATAAATAATATTAAATGGTAAAAATATATTATATTTATACATTAAAACTATTCAATATTACAGATTATCAATTTAAATTATCTCGATGGAAAAATCTGTTTTTAATTAAAATTTAGCGTGTTTTTTCTATTCGTTAAAATATTAAAGTTATCATAAAAATAACCAAAATTTAACCGAAGTAAATTTATATATCTTCATTTCAAGGAAGAAATTTAATTTGACAAATTTAACTTATAAACATGTCAAAAACTAGATTTAAAATCAGTGCGCCATCAAGCGACGAATAAACTGCTTTTTTTGAAAAATAATTCTTTTATCTGAAAATTTGATTTTTTCTCATACCACATTCTAGAAAATTTGTATAATGAATTATAATTTTATAAAATTCAAAATAAAATTAATAATATTCATAATGGATACTTCATTATAATATTATAATAATATTTCATTGTTTAGTGGAACTTAGTATTGCGTACCACAGAAGCTATCGAGGAAGGAAACTCTTGCTTGTAACACAAGTCACGTTATTGTTGTGTGTAGTAAATGATTACTTTGGTTTTCTGTATAACATAATCAAAACTTATTTCATATATACAATGAAAAAATCAATACATAATGTTGCATAGAAAAATATATACCTAACGAACTTAAAATTGTTTGTAAGAGGAGCCAAGAATAGTGTTGTGTATACTGCAAACTAATAAAGCGTTGCGTATATGACAAGATAATATTTGTGTAGCGTAAAAAAGAAGATATCAATGAAATGAAAAAGTATATATCCCATAAAATCTTGGGGTGTTACATTCTACATAATTTAAAATGAATTTTTTCCTCGAAATTAGTCAGGGATATAAATGGATTACCACTTGAAAGTTTCATTCATAGAAACCCACATCATATAAATGAACACTAAAAGATAATTTTAAAAAGGAATGTTAGAAACATAATGGTCACCTAATATACCTCAGCACTAGGTTTCCACATAGGAGGATATAAGTGAAAATAAGGATATGAAAGAGAAATCGAACCATCATGTTCTGATGAAGAGTGGTAATGAACATGGCTATGAAAAAGAAAACAATCACAAATACCTAAATTTGTGACGATCTAAGGTACAATTTTATTCATCTGATTTGAGGGTAGAAGGACAACATTTTTGGATTTCATGATCATTTCCCTAAAGTTGATGAATTTTTTTAATAAGGAGAAATACTTACCTGATATCTGTGTAATATATTTGTTGGTCATTCCATGGACAATTTACACTTCATCTATATTTAAGGAAATAAATTTGAATTGGTCATTCTTGAAGTGTTAGAAGATCAAGTGATAGAATGATAGGAAATTCTATCTGTCTCTACCATAAAAAGAATAGCACAAGTTATTAAATACACCTAAGTCCATATATGGTGATATTAATTGTATATGGTTCCCAAAATGAACTTAGGCTTCATATATCATACCCCATAATAAAATAAAACTAATTTAGACTTACAAGGGACATCTTGTAGGCCAGTGGTAGGCAATAAAGGTATGTCACACTACGGTTGTGGGTTCGATTACTGCAGCCTTGTCCGACGTGACGAGTTGTCGCCCGTCCTGCAGGTTATCCTTTTTCGTAAACTACACTATTATAAAAATATAGAAATAATATAGAAAAATTTTCTAGCCTTAAAAATTACTATCTGATGTTTAACTTAATCCATTCCAACCTTTAGTCTTATCTAAAATACTTCTATCTAATCTCTTAGTATAATGTAAATGATTACTAGAAAGGTCATCTACCAAGAGAGTGAATACAATCATTTATCCCCCTATATCACATGATTCATATTGTTAGTCACATTCCAATAATATGAAGGACTTCATCATGAATACTCTTTAAATATTATAATAACATAAATTATCATATAACTTTAGTAACAACATGCATTCTATCAAAATTAACTCTTTCCACCTACCAAAATCCCAAAAATTCTAAATACTCAAACAATGATATCACTTTGTCCTTATATCAGTCATGATATCATTAATACTATAAAACATATTATTATATCCTTCTCTCTTCATTATGTGCATATCACCTACTTTTCAAAATTATTTCAATCACTTATCATGGATACCACTACCATTCATCATATACTTTCAAATAATAAAGTAAAAACAATAATGTAAAAATGCATAGATTTTTTTATTCCATAGCACAATACATTATTCTAGATAAACATTAAATCATTCCGCTTCCTTCTTAAACCATTGGCCGAGCTTCATCATTTCATTCCTAAGCACATCTTTCATCCTATATATCATTTGTAGTATCTTCCTCATCATCAACATAAATACTACCCATAATACCCGGATGATTCTCTTCCTGATATTTTCCCCAATGGAATTGGTCCGCATAATGCCCATATATTCAACATTTAAAACATTTAACTATTTTTATATCTTAGAAATACCATTATCCTTGTCAATTGTGTTAATTTAACCTTTTCCATTTCAATTACTGTATTTGTGTCCTTTTTTCCACAAACAATTAATCTTGCAGTTACTTGGAAACATTCTCCATGATACCTCTTTCGACATTATTTACATGATGTAAATTGAAATTTCTTTTCTCTATGATCATCATGAAACTATATATTTATCTTATTATATATGTCAAGAATCATATCAATGTTTAGATTATTGATCATATTATGTGATTTACGATTAGGCATAATAACGATTATTCTCCTTCCAATTCTTGTTTCATTTGGTAGCTCATGAAGAATATCATTCCATTGTCCATCATGTTCTCCATTAACATGAAAATTACTGTTTCCATCCATTTTCTAAAACCCAAAATGAATTGTGTGAGAGGATAAAATCCTATTAGTAAAACAACTTAATCAAGGGGGTACATTCATTCTCTAACACCATTGGCTTAATCCTAGGTTATTCATGATTGTTATCATTATTCCAGAACTGTAACCTATACATATACTTAACCTTATGGACATTCCTAGACATACCATTGAAATATCTCTAGGGATCTTATTAATGTTTTTGCATCCTAGTTTCCAAAGGATGACTAAACCTTTACTCAGATACCAACTATAGAGACCCAAGCTTGACATATATGGACATTACATTACTTTTGTGTAATACTTAATAAAAAACATTAAAAATCCCAATGACCGTATTAGTTTAATGTCTTTGGAAACTCATAAGATAATCTTCTAACCATGGTGATTGTTCCTCAACATCTCCCATAAATATCTTCCCTTTTTTCCTACCTAAAACCTTCCTTTATATCCTTGGGGAAAAGAATACATAAAAATGGTGATATCAAATTATCATCAAGGGTAAACATGGAGAACATAAAAAAACATATACATTTGAACTTAAAATCATGAACATAATGTTTAAACATCAAAATATTGAGTTGTGAAATAAATCATGGCAGTACGTAAGGCATAGATCACAAAGGAACATTAATCATGATAAAATAGAATGGGAATAAAACATTTAATTGTGGAAAACCATTAATAACATGACCTGATTTCTGTATTAGCCAAGGCATTACTGCCTAGACCATCATAGTGGACAAAGTCTATTATTGAACTAGGTTTACTTACCGTTTTAGCCCTGTAATACTAAGACAGATTCAATTTCCATTCCATTCTTGTCTATATCATGAGATATAAATCTATACCCAATTCATTGGAGGAGATATAGGTCCCAACCATCTCATAATGAAATAATTTTTTCATTTTACACAGAATAAACAAAAAAAATTAATCGTAACCCAATGAATAAAATGGGTTTCATAAACATCATCCAATCATAACATAATCCAAATAAAACATTGGATATAATTTAATCATAAAAAAATCAAAACATTTAAATAATAGGGACATTAAACATGAAACATAACCATATTAAATAATGTCATCTTATATGGAAAATAGTTTAGATAATAGAGTTGAAATGAATTATTGAGGAAAATATACTTTCTTCTTTGAAATCATTTTATTTTCTCAAAATTCCATGCAATTTTAAAAGAAGATAATTTTGTTTAAAATAATCATGATAACTTGTAGAGGATGCTTCATGGAAATAATTTATTATGAAACCATTAAAATTTGTTTATGTCATATAACTTAAAAAACAATCTTCTTGTACTTTTGCAAGAAAGGTCAAAATTTATCTTGTACTAAAAACGAAAAATGCTTCTGTTCATATCTTTTGCTAAAAACTCACCAATATGTAAAATTGGATTTAAATTTTTTTAGAGGATATAATTAATATTATATATTGAAGAAAATAGATGTGGATGATAAATATGTTCCAGTTAATACTGAAGTGTAAACAATCTTGGATAAAAATGAGATTGCGAGATTTTCCCTTACCTTTGGTCTGATATGATTTGTACATATATGAAACTCTTGTATAATGATTTAAATAATGTCATTGAATTATTCCAAAATCATAGTCATTGATATGATATCATATATGGTCATATTCTGATATTCTTATTACTAATATTTCATTGTTACTCGTTATTCGGGGGTTCACTACTTTATGTTCGTATACATGTTTTGTCGAATAAATTATTATTCATCTTTTTAGGTTATACATATATCATTTAAATAATAGTATTAGTATAATATATATCATATCTATTAATTTAATTCATTTATATAATAATTATTCAATTAAGATCACGTAGAACTAGTCACATCACCTCGTGGAGACGGTTGGCCATACTTACACACGAACGATGATATCATTTTCAAGATTCTGGAATTGTATTAAAGTGTATAGAATATAATATTTCAGAATTAATATCACATTAAAACAATCTTATATAGTGATTTCTTCCATCATTATACCCATCCATGTATGTTGGTGATGATAATAAAGATTACACCACGGTGTGGAGACAGTAAGATGTACGTAAGCACGTTTGTTGATTTCATTTTTAATAAGATGGATAGAAGAAGGAATAGGGTTGTTTCATATTTATAAAAAATATCATTATATTATTTATAATTATGTTATAACATTCTAATGAAACAACTAAATAAGATAAAGTAGAAGAATAAAGAGACTTTAAATAATTGGTAGAAGAGATTACCTCTTCCAAGACACACCTCCTTTTAACTTCCTCTTAAGAGAATAGAGTTGGTCTTTTGAGAAGACCATAACCTCAAGAATGTTACTGGGGATGTTTTCAATAGTAATGGGTTGGGTTTTTCCGAGATTGAAGGCTAAAAATTGGGTGAAGGGGAGAGGGATGTGGTTCTCTTTTATAAGAGAATAGTGGGGAACTTTTGAAAACCTCACAAATATTAATTTATAATAAACTAAATCTCCACATAAAAAACCCCCTAATGACTCAAATTGGAAGATAAGATGATATAGGGTTTTATTCAAGTCAACAAATAAAAATTAGACCTGTTTTGAGTTTATTTTAATCTCGATCATTTTTACTTATCCTTATTTAATCTAATTAATTTTATTTGTTGTAATAATATTCTAATTTTTAAATTGTTATAAATACGTACTTATGTGTTGTTAATTTTTTATAATTAGAAACATCATTACATTTTTGACCATATAATTTTCATTTTTTAAATTTTAAATATTTATGTGATTTTAAACCATTTAATAATATTTTATTAATATAAAATATCAATAGTGTCTATTTTTACACTATTAAATTATTTGACCGCAATAAAACTTTTTATTAAATAAAGAGGGATCACCTGATGAAATGGGACACTATTAAATTATATGAATTTAAATAAAATTCACACAGAAGATATATTAAAACAAAAATATTTAATAAATTCCTAACATTTCATATTCATCTAAAAAATTCATGGAGAATATTAATTAGTTAATGTAATATTTATTTTAAAATTTATAATCCCATTTATTTGATATTCTCTTAACAAAATACTTACTACAACATTATTTTATAATTATTTAATATACTTTTTTTTTGCATAAAAATTAAAAATAAAATCCTATGATTATTATAAACCTAATAGCTTTCATAATAAAACTTTTATTCGAATTTATCATCTTAAAATGAAAAAATTTTAGATTGTTATATTTATTCAATTATGATGGTTACAACCTTGAAATAATTTAAAATAAAATAATATAACTGTCATAATCTCTTTTATAAAGATCCAAATGGTAAGAAATTATATCATTTGATTATTATGGTTTAGATATACACTACCAATATGTTTTGGTCAGGTGTGTGTGCATTTTGATGGGTATTATTATTTTAATACAAACTATATTATTGATTTTTCGCTAAATAAATAATTTTTTCATAATTAATGTATAAGATATTTAGGTAATTGAATATTTCAAAAAAATAACAAATAAATTATGATAATAAAGAAAAAAAATTTAGCTTTCAAATGAGTATTTATAATTGAATTTATATTCTATAAAACCATACTCTAATTATTAATGTTTGATTGAAACATATTTCACATTCCATTAAATAAAATAAATTAAAGGTCTTAATCAGATCCAAGAGGGTTCCAATATATTAAATTTCGACCCAAGTATGATTTAGGATGAAATATAATAATCCAATTATATTAATTCAAGTGATAGGGTAATTTTATAATATTATTTTTCCCTTTAATTAACTGATTTAACTTTAACTGTGGTAAATAAAATTTACCATGTTTACTATTCATAATGACAAAAAATATAAAGTATCCCATTATCATAATTTGGACCTAATGATTCCAAATATGGAATCCATTTTTCTAAATTCTAGACACAGAAGATGCAGAAATTAATTCAAAATTAATCCCGTTGTCGAAAAAACGGTTTTTAAATTAAAACATTGCAAAAGATTGAAATGAATTTACCTATGAATTCAGTGTAAAATTAATGCTAATGAAACAAATTATATTAAATGGTAATAATATATTATATTTATACATTAAAACCATTCAAAAATATAATTTAACCATATAAATTTTCTCGATGAAAAAAGATGTTTTTAATTATTATTTTGCGTGTTTTTACTATTCATGCAAATATGAAAGTTGTCATAAATATATCAAAAATTTATACAATGTAAATTTTAATTTCATGATTCCAAGGAATAAATTTAATTTGTAAAATTGAACATATAAACATGTCAAAAACTATAATTAAAATTGGTGCGCCATCGAATGGCGGTAAAATTGTATTTTTTGAAAAATACTACTTTTACCCAAAAAATTGATTTTGTTATCATAACTCATTCTAGAAATTTTTTAAGATGAATTATAATGTTATAAATTTCATAATTTAGTTAAGAATATTCATAAAAGCTAGTTCATAACTATATTATAATAATAAATCATTGTGTAATGGAACTCGGTATTGCATACCACACAAGCTATCGAGGAAGGTTCTCTTGCGTGTAATAATAGCCAAGTCAATGTTGTGTGTAGTGAAATATTACTTTGGTGTTGTGTATAAAATAATAAAAACATATTTTATTTATACATTGATCAATATCTATACTTAAGGTTGCGTAGAATAATTTCTATCAAGCAAACTTGAAATTGTGTGTAACATGAGCCAATAATTGTGTTGCATTTACTGCAAGATAATATGGTGTTCCATATAGAACAAGCTAATCATAGTGTAGTATACATAAAAAAGATATCAAAGAAATGAAAAATAATATATCTCATAAAGTCTCGGGGTGTTACAATGATTGGTACTCCCCATTCACACAAGGGTGTGGGACCATCGTACTCCTTATATATGGAGAGTAGTTCCTCCCATATACCAAGGAATGGGTGCTCTATATGAATAGATTAACTCCCACATAATTGAGGTTCGTGAATGAGAAACTCCACCACATGCGTTTGGATTGTATTAGATATGGAAAATATCAATGAGAGATAGACTATCTTCGCATATATTTCTATGATTGTTCATGATTCGTGGTTTCAGAGATGGAATTTTTTAAATACATTCATACCAATAGGGATTTAATTTTTTTTGTGATGGAGATACCAATTTCTATATCTAATTGGTTTCATTATAATCATATGTATATGTCCATATTTGTTTCCAAATATTTTTGGTTGAGTTTACTTATATCATAATTTTTTATTCTACACTTTGTGATGTTTAGGACGTCATAATTTGTATGTATATACTCACCCATTAATGATATTTTACCATGCATATCCCTTCTAATGTATATATTAATAATATCAATATCCATATCAGTGGATATTAGTGAGGCTATAGTACATTGACTATGTGTGGTGGTCTAGACATGTGATCGGTATCCACGATATCTCTGTTTTCATTTTCTTTCATTTATTTACAGTTTAAGAATTCACTTCTCGTTGAAAATTTATCTCCCCTATTTCATTTTGTTTTATTTTATATTTTTATACTCAAAATTATATCCCATGGTTTCATTTCATTCAGGGTTATACATTTCTTGCACTATTTACTATATTTTTATACACTATTCTATTGATATGGATGGATGTGTGTGTGTATAGATACATAGGATAATGACTCATATTTATATTAGTTTTGCAATTCCATTTTCACTATCCCTTAACATATTTTTGGAAGTCTTCTGGTCCTAGAAGATTGACCTTTATTTATCTAGAAGTGATCTAGTGAGGTAGGATGTGAGATATTGTTATCAAACTAGTTCATTACATGGGAATGAGTTTCGATTATTCACATATATGAAGATTTATTGGAATATTTAGAAAATATTTATCATGAACAGTGTGTGTCCTTGAAACTAGAGAATTCTTTTTTGGGTTGTCAATAATGTATCCATTCACCAAAAATCTTAATACCTTATTTTTTACTCATAATACTGATATATTGGTAGTGTGGAAATGCTGAAAATTAATCATCTATGATTGATTCCTTTAAAATAAATTCATGATTTATCAACCTATATGTATATACTCATATTCCTATTGTACGTGATGATAAAATTCATAATTCCTACATGAAAACAACCAACTAGGTTCCCAAAGATAGATCTGGATGAAAATATGATGAGTGATATGGCTTTTATTCATGGGCCATCATTTGATTTGTTTCCACTTGGAGAGTATGAGGAAGCACCCCTTTCATTCATGAAAGTGATTGTACCAGTAGTTCTGGTGGATGATAGATAAAATCACAGATCCCTCAATGATTTTGAGTCTAATAGTTTAGTAGAAAACATAGTGATCACGATCAGTAAGAATCAGAGGTCTTGTGGGATTTTGTGGATCTATTATAAATAGTGGTTCAGACTATGATTGATTAGATGTTTGTTCAAGTAGTTAGTCATTAAAATAGAATATTAGGGAACTGGTGGAGATTGATTATGATAACCTATGATTAGATGATTCTCTGATGTTATTACATCTAGAGGTAGTTTCATAAGGATCATTACCCCAAAATATTATGCTCAACCCAGATCTATGAGCTTCTTGATCTAACACAACAAGATATGAATGGGGAAACATATTCCATGTGGTTCACTAAACTCATGTGATACCCACATGACATGTTTGGATATGGATACTATAGGGAGTGTCTGCTCGAGTATAGTTACCTCTATTAAATTTCTTTTAGTGTGGTCTTATGATTTATGTCTACATATATTGGAGTGATATAGAGGGATATGGTGATTGACCACTTCATAATATATAGAAATTAGGTGTTTGGAGATAATTGTGGCAATCATATTGTTGAGTCACCACCAACATGTAATCAGTGTTCAAATTTAATGTAATCATGGAGAAGGAATTCCTTCTCATGGAAATAGACATGTGGATATATGGAATAATGATTGCATAGAGGACCTAAACAGCCATTTGATGAATGATTATATACATATTATGGAAGGGGTCTCATGATACATGATTTATTGACAATTAATTCTGAGTATTATAGGGATAATGTGGATGGACCATCATAAAAAAGGATTCACTACATTCAGGTATCCCCATAAAAGGTAAGGAAGTACCTTAGGGAGGAAGTGAAGGAAAAGGGGAAGGTGTAGCTTTGGACGGGGTGCTTCTGGTGGAGGCCATCCTTTAGAGATACTCCCACCACTACCACTAAGAATCCAATGTTATACTTTGAGATATAATAGCTGAGGATGTAAATAACTATAGGCTATAGAGGATTATCGATAATCTATGAATTACATAATTCATGGAACGATATCTACCTTTCCTACACTAACACTAGAACAATTTGAAACATGTTCATTTAATTTCATTACTCACATAAACCTTGTGTGAGATATGGATCTTCCATTTTATACTTTAACACATTTTTGATGGCTCGAGGTTCTTATAGGGAGTGATTCCTCAATATTAAATATCTGGGATGTGCCAGTTGGAGTTTAGTGTAGTGGTCTGTTCATGTGACCTCATGGTAATCATGATTAAGCCTTATGATCTCATCTTGGGTATATAATTTTTTCCAAGTAACATGACAAGTTTTAATGTCATTATAGATTATGTATATTCCCTCAGAGAGACTAGAAGATATTCCCTTATATGGGAAAGTGATATATCCTGGATGAGTGAGTGGATTATGATCATAAGAATCTACAACCCATTATTTTTTTATGAATATTTACATGGAGTAGTAGGATCATCAATCTTCTCGATTCCACTAATAGAGGATGACCTTATGTAAATCGTCCTCAAGTATATTACTGGACATCCTATGAGGATAAATATAGGCTTATTCAATAAATTTAATACTAGGACCTAAAAAATATCTTCCACTGCACATCAGATGGCCCCTACCAACTATGAAGAGATTTGGGTAAGGTTCGACGTCCGTAGATTGAAAGGCTTCATTAGACAGAGAGTGTCCCAAGGTGATGAATAGGTTCTTTTCATTAAAAATGATTAATGGGATTGAGGTTTTACATTAATTATCATCACTTAAAAAAGTTAACAGTATGGAAGAAGAACCCTCTATTGAGAATAAACAACCTCTTTGACTAGATTCAAGCCGAGAGCCAGTTATTGAGGATTTACATCATGTTTGTATTCATGTAGTTAAGGGTTCACAATGCATAGATTACAAATCAGAATGTTTTATATCCTAAAATACTCTATATGTTCCTCCTCATGGATTTTGGTAAGACGATATCCCCCGATGTGATTAAGGATCATATTGAAATGATATTCCATCTAAACATGGAATATGTTGTATCTTCGTCCTAAATTAGATACTCATTTAGTCTATGTTAGATGAGGAGGGTGTAGAAAATTTGATAATGATACAAGATATACTCATGGAGAACCAACATTATGTTATGATAATGAATTGAAATCCTTGGATCCATGGGGTAAATTTGTTGAATAATTTCATTCTTGATCATGGTATCTTAGTAGAAGCATAGAAGAATAAATTTTGTTCTTGATTGGGTGCCTCTTAATTATGTGGAAAATATGTGGAGTGTCGTGGAATTGTGGGATATTATTGATGGTTTGCTGTATAATTATCTAGGACTACAACACATTTCACTATCCATAAGTGTATATGAAATCCATTTACCTAAATCAAGAAATGTCAAATACACTAGAGGAGTTTGATACTGAGGCTTAATAGTGCTCATCTGCTGAGATTATTAGAGAAGTGAGTAGAGTATGTAGTGTTATTTGATTCCTCTAGTGATGGGACCAGCTGTGTATTTATGAAAAGTATGTTATTGATCACATAATTTTAAATGCAATAAATAACCCATGAGATGAACTACTCAACTTATGAACTAGATTTGGTAGTGGTAATAATTGGTCTAAAGTCATTCATGCACTATATTCTAGGTGATCGTTTTTTTGTTTACTCATAAAATAAGAGTATTGGGAATATATTCATGAACAATGATCATAACCTGAGTCAATGATATTGGTTGGAGTTCCTAAAAGTCAAAGAAATCAAGATATTCAACAATCATATGATGGGAAATGTGTTTGTATATTACCTTAATAGGAAGTATCATTCTCTTTTAGTAGAGTTGGTGTCTAAGAATTTGGATGTCATTATAACTTTCCCTAATGGACGAGAAAGGAGAAGTTTTTCTCAATGAAAAGTGGTGACTCTTCCACTTATTCAGTGTGTTAGAGAGGATTAGTTTGGAGAAATATACTACGAGGATATACATGAAAATATATCCTTAGGGTATATGGCATATCAATGTCCTAAAGTAGGGGATCATTTCATCTATATTCACGGATTGAGGGTGGTTCTAGATGCATTTCACGAGGAGGTGATGAGGGATGTTTAATCATCCAATTTTGTTTTACATCATGGTGAGTAAATTATTTATAATGTATTAGGACATTCGTGGAATGCAATGAGGAGGTTCATAAGTGATTTCATCTCATGATATCTCACATTTTAGTATGTGAATACCAATAAATAGTTTCTGAAAGGTTTGACAATGCATATTGGTATGCCAGAGATGAAATGGAACGACATGTTAATGAAAATCATAAAAAAAATAATCTAAATTAATTGAGAGTAAATGATTCCATTTAATTGACTATATATCTACTCAACATTTTAGATAACTTTAATAACTTCTGATGTAGGAGTTTTTATCATATTTTAAGATAGTTATATGTTAGGGAGAACATCTAACTTCATTGGGATCCCTCAATGATCATTGATGATAGTGATTCCTGGTTTATATCAATATCATGAAGTGGAATGTAAGAGGAATTTAGGAACTTGATGAGGATGATAATAGAATTTCCTCTCTAGATGGATAGGCCAGCCTAGTATACATTTCATGTATTATAGGATATACTACTATTTTTAATGTTAGCCTTTTCCTAGATCTTGGTTGATCATATTCCATTGTTATAGATTGGATATAATAAAATATATCATATATCACTTCTATTGGACTTATTTTATGGATTAAATGGGATATCCTTTGAATCACCATTGTGATAGAATGAGGACGGAAAGGTATCCCATGCTATGATAGAGATGGGGTAGTTATGATAGAAGAGGGTCATGTGATCCATGAACATATGTGGGAATCCATGTACTTACCTAAATATTATGCATATCGATATAGTTGGCCTTTTTAGTTATATATGGGAGACCATTTATTCATAAGATTATCAAAACTATGTGGATTTTGGATTTCTTGTCAAATAAGTGAGTTATCTATGAGGTTTATCATGATGTTAGAAATCCCACGGATAGTTGGTGAGGCTTTTTAGATCTTTCCCAAACCACCACATTGATGTTGGTTTGATAAATATCTCCATGTATCATAACTGATTTGATATATAAAGGAACGTACACACATTAATTATTAGGGACAATTATAAAAATATGATTTGATACACCTTCATTGAATAAATAATGGAAATCAAAGAGAAGTATGTAGCGGTCCTTCGTTGATAGATAATTCCATTTTTTTTGTTTGTGGAAGCACTGTAGTATTCATCAAAAGTACTTAGATAGAGAGTCATACTTGAACTCAATACCACTTCTTTTTATGATCATGTGGGTTTTTTGGGGTTCTAGAAGGTGGGTATAATGAAAAAATATTGTTTATATGTGTTTTTCCATTGAATATTTCTATGTATATATATGGATTTATCCATTGGGTCAACATGGCACATGGGTTCCTCCAAAGCATAGAATTTATATATTTAAATTATTTATTTATTTTAAGAAACATCTGTTCATCACTCTGGGTTATTAGTTTTCAATTCTGTTTAGGAACATTAATGGGAAATCTACGGCCACCATCGATTTTAGATCATGGGGTTCACCCAAGACATAATGTATGTTTGGTCGATAATGAATATCTTGTTCAGGTAGTATTTGGGGGGTGTTTAATAAATTAAATTATTTAAATTTTGTGAATATTTATCATATACTTAACCTGGAGAATCCTCCAAAAAATTCCCATTATAATAAATATCCTGGTTCATCCATATAACCCTAGGCAAATTTGATATTGCTTTTAGATCTTATTCATTATAGGATCAGACCAATGAACTATGTGTGATCGGATCTACATGGATTAAGAGGCAGCGAACAAATATAGACATATTTATTATTGGAAAATATGTTATTAACCAAAAATTTATCTTCAATTGTGGTAGGAAATGTTTGTTTTTTTATTTGTAACCATGTTATTTAATCAAAAATGAATTCATTAACTTTATTGATTTAAATAATTTTAAATCCTCACATAGTGGTTGATTAATTAATCTTAGTCATTTCATGAAATTTATTACATTCATGCCTTTCTATCACCCTTTAGATTAAATTTATAAGATATTTTTCTCTGTTAACTCTTTTAAAATGATTCATTCAATATTTTTATCCCCCCACTATTATTTCATTCATTCTTCATTGGCCCTTATGGTTGGGTTGGAAATTTGAAGGGTCAGTTCATGTGCAGTCAAACATTTTGATTTATGGTAACTAAGTAAATGGAATTGGAGATGATGATTTGTGGATGGATCTATATTTTTCATTAGATGTGGGTGATGAATCCATGTATATTGGATACTTAGTGGTAACATGCGGTGATTGAATGTTTTATGGGTTTCTTGTGGATTTTCATATTTCGAGTCCCGACAATCAGAGGATTGTTATCAATGTCTAGATAAAATCCCCAACAAACTAAATTGTATAAATTATTATCTTAGGATTAGAAGGTGGATCAGGAAACATCATGATGGAGATACCTATTCTTTTAAAAACATGATTTATAAATTTTTGTTCAAAAAATGACACACTTGTTCATTGTTTTTCATAGAGGATATGGTTTTAGTTGATTTAAGGATCACATGGAATATGTATGGGACCACAAATATTTTGACCATACATGGGTATCCAATCTGGGTTCTACCTTTACAAACCATGGTTCTGTGGTTGTTCATACCAGTCATGTTTTCATATAGACACATCTTGTGGTTGAACATCATCTATCAAGATGTGTTCCAAGTCTACACATGCAGGACCCCTGGAAGAGATACACTACTTGTTCTACATGGACACACCATGTTATATTACATGTAATTAAAATATATTTTAAGGGACGAAGACATTTAGAAGGAGAGTTGAGTTCACACAATGTGTGGACCCCCATACATGTCATGTGTTTCACAAGAAAATTATCACCACTTTGTGTGATTCTTCATGATTCAAATTTTATACAAAAAGTAGCCTATCAATATTTTTTTTCCACATAGAATAAGATGGTGAATGTTTTTGGAATACGAGATATGATGTGAGGTTTTCCAAGATGTCTTAATCATTCTGTGACACTTTTATAGGAAATTTATTAGGGTAGGATCATCCGATTGGTATATTTTTTTGTACTCCGATAAGACTCTATAAAATGCACCTCTCAAACACTTTACATTGGTGGAGTCTATAATCCCTAGTATTAGGGAATAATTCCTCAATATAAAGAGTCATAATTCCCTTTATGTGAGCTCCAGTTTGGAGCTAGACCTCCATAAGAGCTTTCACATCCATTTTTATAGAGTACAACAAGGAGGGGTGGGCACCACCACACATAATCTTGTGAGGATGCATGAGTTATGACAAATACAAGTTGTTATTTTGGAGCTTTATGTAGATCCATATTCACTTACTATCCAATGAGATGTAGATCCCCATTTTCTCTAACTACGAGGATTATTTACGATGATATATGTATTTTGGGTGTTTTTAATTGTTCTAGGTTGAGATGACTTCAATCATATTTATTTTTTTCTACCTTTTTGGTATTATGTCATCATTATTGGTTTTTATATAATCATACCATCATTTTAGTTTCCTACATCTGTCATATATTTTGGAAATAAAAGTATTATTATTTGATATGGAGGTGGAGCTCAGCGGTACATGGGTTCATTGACTTTGTACGATGGTTGAGAATTGGAGATCCACAGCCATGGTCTCTAAGTTTCCATATTTTTTCCATTTTCATTGGGACAAGAATTAATTCAGGTTAGTATTATATTGTCCCTTTTATTTCCCATGTTTTCATTTCAGGAATGATTATACGTCAATTGTTACAATATTTATTATATTACTATACCAATTTTCATGGATATGGTCGAGTGGATTAGTAAAGGTACTCAGACTAAGGAGTCCAATTATATTTGGATTTCATATTTCATCTCATTATTCTATAGTGTATTGGTGGAAATTCTCATGTTAGCACATATCAGCTTTCCACTAATCTGGTGGCCCTCAGTGAGTCAAGATATTATAGATATAATAATATTCTACGAATCTATATTATGTTTTTTAAAACTGAGTTTTGTCCATAGCCTTTGGATACATTTTTGGTTTATTATTAATATATTTCATATAGGATTATCTTCCATTATTACTAAATTATATTTATTTCTTATATTTCTTTGTACTAATATGGAGTGTGTAGTCTCTCCACTCAACCACCTGTATACAGTCACTATTATCCAGTGACCTCATTCATAAGTGGTGTTATGCCTAATGATTTTTTATTGATGAAATATATTTTCTATTTATTTTTTAAACATGTTCGATAGGTGAAAAAGGGGTATCAGAGTTTTCTTTTCCTTTATCATTATATTTTGGGCTTGTTTAAAAGGTAATATTAATTTTTCAAAATATGTTAAATAGAATGTCTATTTGATTGGACAACCATAGAATGGGGGAACGACCATGTTTCCATTGATGTGAATATTATTATTGTTTTAGGTTGTCACAGTTTGTATTTATTTAACAATGGGTGAATGTTTTCACCATATGAAATATTAATAATTTATAATATTTACCAGATGACTAGTATAGAATGGGATGGGTAGTGACTTGCATCATTTTCCAACACATAGGATTCAAACATGATTTCAATTATTATATTTATGAAATTATTTTGTGTTCTTCATTTAAAATTCATATATTTTAGTCAATTTCGTTTATTTAACTTTTTATATTTAGGGATTAAAATAAGATAACAAGTATATCATCATCAACCTAATTGGTGTTTTACTATATTCCTTGATAGTCAATTTCAATTTAACAATCCTAAATGTTTTTAACTGAATAATTTGGTTTTCAAATATTAAATGAGTTAAAAAATTAAAATTCTATAAAAATTCATGTAATAGTATTTTTTAAAAATTTCATTCATTGCTTATGGGTGTTAGTTAAATGGGATTAAAAATTGTAACTTATGTAGTTGTTTCATCTATATCATGGGAATGAATAAATTTATAACTGAGCCCTTGTATAATTGATTATATCCAAGTAGGTAAGTGTTGACATGATTCAAAAATGAGATTACCCCATTATGGGTGTGTTAAATATTTAATAAACTAAATGTTAATATAGTCCCATTAAACAAAATAGAAATTAAAATTTATTTAGAATGCCCTCATAAATTGGAAATTGTTTCCAATATAACTAGTCGGAGGACTGCATGATTTGACCCATGTAGGTTGATTTTGATAGACATTTTCCTTTGTAAAAAACCCCTTTCCAGGTATTATTATGTTAAATGGGACAATTATTTAATTTTTTGGCCACCACAAAAATGGTGTTTCGTATTGTTATAGAGTGTAATATTATCTGAAAAATACCAATTATTTGATAAAAGAATTCTCTTCCTAATTTATTTAATTTATTTATATGAGGCATCAGATAATTAAAATTCCCCTTACATCCTAAATAGTTTGTTTCATTATAGCATGAAATTATTTTAATATTAGATGAGAACATTTTTAATATGTAAGGATGATTAATTTTTTTTTAAAATCTAATTTCACAGTACATTTCGTAGAAGTGTTTGAGACATAAAACAAATAATGTTTCATATATAATTTCCTCCTTCACTGGTACATTACATTGAATATAAATAGGACACATTGATGTTAATATAAAATTTGAAGTTGTGAAATGGAATGATTAAACTCATTTCATGGTTTTGATAATGATGATAACTTACATTAAGGTCAAATTTAGAGTTACTATGGGTTATAATTTAAACAATAAGAGGTGCTTTTCTAGTAGGTCTCTGATTGAATAATCATATATTTTATAATATTCAGGTGTTAGGAGATGGATCCTAGTAACTTTTTTCATGTGACTCTGGTATTATATTCTATGAAATCAATAAATGAGGGGTTACCTTATTGTTGTATCACATTTGGATGTCAGAACCATGCTATATTTTTTGATTTGTTTCTAGTAAAATTATGTTTTTTCTATATTACCATCTCATATGGGTAGGACTATTAGATAATGAAATGAAACACTCAAGGAGGTGTATAGATCTCTATTTTTTAGATTATCATGGCGATTTTATCATATATAGATTCCATATGTGGTTTATGAAATTATTTATTTAGGTTGGTGTTGTGACCCTACAGGGATCACTCCCACAACCACATTCTCATAGAGGATCTAATCTAGCTAGGATGATGCATGTCTGGTGATGTTATTAAACAAATGATGATTTATTGTGACCCTTAGGGACTCTGATATTTTACTATTAATTTATGTCATCTCATTTTAGTGACTTTATAGGTGAGATTGATGTCATGTAAAAAAGGAACCATAAGTGGGATCTCTTTCCTATGTTAGATACATTATGTCTAGGTGGATAAACCTAATAGAAATATTTTGAGACTAGATCGGCCGGTTCAGTTTGAAGACCTGTAAAACCATATATTTATCTCATACTTCAGTTAATATGTGTTATTTTTTTATCTACGTCAGCCAATGAGAGATGTTGGACTAGAATTATGGATATTTGAGGTGAATCATGTTTACGATTGTGGTAGTTTTGAGAATGATGTGTGAAACGTTCTTGGGTTTTTTGAAAAAGGAATAATGATAATTTTTGTATTCATGATATTTCCTATGGTGTTTCAGTATCAATACATTCATATATGGGAAGATTATTCTAGGATCATGGCCCTATTGGGGAGTGGTAGTGCATTCTTTGCTATAATTTCTGAAATGATTCATTGACAGAGGTTTTTGATCTACAAATAAGGGCACAAATATGTCCAAAATAATTGAGAGAAGAATCAAGGGATCTCCTAGTGTTTAACTAATGAAATTTCATTTTCCATTGTATTTATATACGTTATGGTGGATTGTCTACGAGAGCATGAAATGGACTTTTATGTGGGTGGTATTTGTTATACACCCATTGTACGTGATGAGATATAAATTGTATATGCATGTTCAGGACAGTGGTTGAGTGTGAGTTGAGGACTGAATGTTTCAAAAATGTGATTCTTAATTGTATTGTGGTATAATATAGTAGGTAAATTATGTGAAGTTCCTCATGGTGAGGAATTAATGAAAAATAAAATGGGTGTTAGGAGATGGTTGACCCATAGGTAGATCATGATATGTATTATTTCAGAAAATGTGTCAACGGTTGGTTAGGCAATGTATAGTCTGTTTTGATGTCTTTTTGGTGTGGGACATTAGGACGTATATATCAATGTAATCATAGTGCACACTTATTTTAGATACGATAATTCCCATTATCTTTATATCATCTAGTGTACATTGAGAGAGAAATAGATTGACACCGAGCTATCTAAACATATTTCGTTGGTTGATGAAATCAACCATTGGAATATTCACGAAAGGAGTGGTTCAAAATACTATATATGATGGGGAGTACAACATTGGTAGTTTGAGGGTGAATACCCTTTTCATCATTAATACTCAGTGAATGTCATGGTAACCATTCTTAATTAGTGAAAAAATGTGATGAGTGATTATTTCATTAACACTCCGGAACGAGAATTCTAATATGTATGTATGTTGTTATGTTTGTGGTAGGAAAAGGCTCAGGTTTTGGTAATAAGTAAATCATTTATTGGTGGAACAACCAGATTTCTCCTAATGTGGGTTGCATGACTTCTATATCATTGGGGAAACCCTCTTAGAAGTAGGTTTATGGGACAATTAGGCTCCTTGTCGGATGGTTTTTAGCTTTATAATATCATTGGACTTAATGAATAATGTATGTATGTGTTTAAAAATAAATTCCAAGTATAGTATTGAAAATAGGAATGATGTATTTTCAGTGTAAGAATCAGTCATGGGATATATTATGATGATCCAAGGGATTGAATCAGGCATGTGTTAGTGCTTGTTTTGTGGAATGGTGAAGATGATGAGCATAAGATTAATTGAACAATATGTTTCATTAATTTTAGATATATTATTTGGAAAGTATGATCGAAATGATATCTCATTGAATTGGGATAAAAAAACCAGATTTGGGTTATGTGGATGTATTAACTATTGATGATGAGTGTTCTAAAAGGTACTTGGATGGAGGTGGTTTGACATGAGATCCCCTAATTAGTTGTATATATTCGAAGAGTAAAAAAATTAATAATTTCTTAGGATGATAACGTGTAATATGATGGATGGTGAATTATTTTCATGGAAAGGGTAGCATAACCCAACTAGATTTATTGATTGGAATTCATCCACTTTTATCTAGTAGAGAATGAATATGATTTTACTCACATGTTCCTAGGTGGTGTATGTTTGGAATCAATTTGGTATTGTTTGTCGAATTCTACCAATGTATCAACATATGAAATTTGGACAATGGCAGTAACCTGACATAGAATTGGATAGTACAAACTTTAACCCACTGGTGACCGAATTGTATGCCAATTGGTGAATGTGATAATTGAGAAATCATTTTGATTGTTATATGGGATCATTGAATAACCTTCTTGGTATTTTTTTCAAGGAAATGTGATTTTTGTATTTGAATTTGTATTTTAACTATCATATTTTGATCAATATGATCTATGAAATATTGATTTTTTGGAAACACAACGTGGCCATATGATTTGGGATTTCATGATCTGAGTAGGTCATGTAATCATTTTATTATCAACTGGGGATTCCTAAATATGATAAGTGAAATGTTTTGGAAGTTTTAAAACCTTGTTCTTGGACACATCAAATAAAATCTATATGAATTTGAATTTCCATTTGTTGGATGGGATACTTAATAAAATGAGCCTCAAAATGACTTTTTTTTGTGTTCTGAAACATAAAATATATGTTTTTAGATTTTATTGTAAATCATATAATCTGTATCATTATTCTATACTTTTTTTGTGATCATCGGTCATCAAAAAATATATTTTAGGAGTGATAGTCCTAGGATAAATATCGGTGGACTATTAATAATTATCGGGTGGCACATCCACATAGCCTTGTAATGGCCCAAACCTAAGGAGGACACCTCACAAGAATAATTCTAGGCCACCATAACCGAATGTTAAACTCAACATACTAGGTTATAGATACATGTTAATAAAATTCCAAGCATATCTGGAATTCATTTTTCTATTTATCTTGTAAAGAAACACCCACCTGTCACCACAAATATGGGAGAAGAATAATAAAAAGGGTGGTTACATATAGTGTAAAAATATTCCTATAAAAACTCATTGGAAAACAATAACATTATGACAAAAAAACAAAACCGTAAATGGAAAAAAATATATGACTGATAGGAAATGCTATATCAACCTAACAACATCTCAAATATAAAATGTTTCATAGATAATGGCTCTTAATCTCAATTAAAACCCCTATTACATGGTCTTTTAACCAGGCTATCCATATGATCTATTTAACTCATAATCAATAATTCTATAATATGAATAATACATGATGTGTGTGTGAAAACCCCATGTACTTATGAGTTTATACATACCGTGTGGGACACCCCAAAACTTGAAGGGGTGTAATATAGATATACAATATAATTAGTATTCTCAACCAAATGAAATAGGAAAGTGAATAAAAATAGTAAATATATTTATATTTATTATCATAAAAAAGTACCATATTATATATATAAATAGGATATTGATCTCACACCACATCTCAGGTTTATGAGTCTTCTAAATGATTCATATACATCATTTTATGATGCCCAATATAACATGTATCCATTGAGCTAACCATTTTTATGACACACACCTTGCCACAATTAAACATAGTCGAGGGTGGTAGAATACCCAAATATATAAATCACTAGTACTACACCCATGCACAAGCACGAGAATATTAATTTTTATTTTAAATCATATGGTTCTACATCTAAAATAATTGTGTGGACATAGAAACCAAAAAACCGAAAATAGATTGAAGACATAAAATTTAAACACTAAAACAGTGAAACATCAAATATTTGGGAGAAAAAATAGATTGTATGGACATATATATGAAGAGGAAAGAAAAGGAAAAAAACATGATTTAAATATTAAAAAAATATGATGTGGCATAAATTTTATATTAATGGAATGAAACATTATTTTTACTGTAGAGAAATCAAAAAACTGATTTGATGGTCCAACACTTTTGGATGTTGATTGATTGCAAATTCATTTCCTGCAACAGTTCAACATAGCCCATAAAAAAAGATTAAAATATAGATATTGTACAAAAACAACCCACCCAACACAAATGATTATTAAATTAACTTTCCATCAAACCCGATTAAAATTTTGTCGGAGTATCTCATTCATAAAATTGATTCAAAATTGTTCAAAACTGCATGGTAATAAAAAAAATTAAGGACTGTAATTATAATTTATCCTGAATTTTATAAGATACCCTTAATAACTTACAATGTTCCAACTCCAAAAATAGATTAAAGGTAGCACCCATAGAAATATACTGAATTATCAGTAACAACATAACTACATAACAACAATCCTAAAAATCCAATGTAAAATATTCATCATAATGATGATAGGCAGGTATCCTTATATATGCATGTAAACATGGAAATTTTGTGAATAAGAGGAAATATGCTCAAAATGACCATTGTCTAGGGAAACGTAATCATGATATTTTAATTTGCAATTGTCAGTAAGTGCATAGAAGATGGTATTTTTCTATAACTTCTCATATTTTCATTCCATTTTATACAATTTCACTCCAAACAGTCAACAAAAAATGCATGGGGAAAAAATCTAACAGTACTATGACATATTTTTCCCCCTGTGGACTCATTTATATCATATTCAAAAAAAAAGAAAACCAGTTAATCACCTTTTTTCCTTGAAATGTTCAAACCCATATATATCAAGTACCCTGATTACCAACTTTGCATCTGGGTGATGAGCAATAGAAGTACTATTCACAATCCTGCAAACAATTTTCAATTTATTACTTTATAAAAATTTGATGCCATATAACGGAACACAATGAAGAATGAAAACATAAACTGTAAATAACAATCATTAAAAAAAATTGACAATGAATAAATACCAAGCTTACCAATGAAATATCCTTGAGTAAACAACTTCTACCAATGCATCTATGCTTGCAACTGCAGTATTTAGATGCAAACATATTGTGATGGTTTCTTCTTGAGTTACAATTATATGGTTGCAGATTGAATCTGGAGGAGCCTGTGGGTAACACCTGAAGAAATTTAAATACAAAGTCAAATTTCCATCAGTAAATCAATGGTGGTGACAATAGGTGGTATACATAGTAAACCAACAACATACATGAAATGCTCTGCCACTGTATTTAGATGAAACATGCAATTTTAATCCTTTGTATTTGATGAGTCCATTTTCTCAACTTTCATAAATTCAATGTTACCTAAATGTAAAACTACAGCAAAAACATGGAATATCACATACTGATAATAAATAAAAATTGAAAAAATCATATTACTAGAATTGATGTTTTATGAAATAGACCCATGATTAAATATAATTTAACACTAACATCTCCTCATTAGTGCTTAATGATTCTGAAACTAACCTTGAAAGGATGATCCATCCTTTAAAGATAAAAAATTCCAGCCTTTGTTGTAGAGGATTATCCGTCCTTAAGAGATAAAAACTGCTTTAGGGGTTTTAGAACAACAGAACTGGAATCTACATAGAGAAGGAAAACAGACGCCTAAAACTGCTTCAAGAAAGCTCAAATAGAATAGCAAGAAGTTCATAGAAAAACATGAGTCAAAAACCCAACATAGATTCACAAAATGATGCTGAAACCCGCACAACATACTAAAAAGTTGTATATAAGTGATCGGACCTGTTCAAATCATCATGAGAAATATTCTCCAATCCAAAAGTAGCACATGGAAACACCAAGATCACCAATCAGGTAGCGTGTTTGTCAAATATCAATGCATGGATCAAATAAAAGGTAGGAAGTCCCTCAGCATCTGATCACACACTACTACTTAAAAATAGAGACATATCAAAAGCAATATACAGAACATATTAAGTCCAGAAAATTAGAGCAGAATGAGGGTAATGGAGGTACGATGAATCAGCAATGTCCAGATTACCAAACAGCTAATGAAGGTCTTCAAAGTTGTGCATAGAAAGATAAAAAAGCAATGAAACAGTCAAATAAAGAGGCAAAGCAGTCAAAGACTACAATTTGTACCTAAAAGAAATAGGAAAATTGAAAATAACAAATCTAGCCTGAATATCATCTTCACTGTGACATGAGTAGAAGGAATATTTGTAGTTATTTTAACATACCTAGCATCAGTATTCCAATATACTCCTAAATGTACACATGATTCATGTTCAAGCCATGAAATGATAAAATGAATATAAAAATAATGTTGTCTATTTTATTAAATCATAATGAAATATGATTTCATGAAACAGATTAAAAAATAGAAAGGCTGGGCTTTCCAAATTTGTTTAGCATGTTTTATTTATAATTGAAATTTTTAATTTAAATTTACATTCAAAAAATGAAAAAAATAATTTAAATATTCAAAATTATAGAGACATTAACGATACCCTCTACTAATTCTGATTCAACATAACCAGATATACCCACATACATGGATGTGGTAAAATGAAATAAGTAACCTATAGAAGCATGATTAGATTCAATAACACTGTAATTAAGTTGAACACATTTAGAGGCAATAAGATTGCCTAAACCTAAATACACACATACATTGGTATGAGGAAATGACAAATCTCCGGTATACCTGCATGAATTTTGGTAGTAATGATATAATAAAATTGAATGCCTCATTTGGTAGTAAGACCAACTGCAACTGAAAAATGTTTCACCATAAAATTATATACACACATAGATGGATGGGGGATATTATAAAATGTTAGATGTACCTATATAAAATGAGCCAGGATAAGTATACCTGTATGAGATTAGTAAGAGTGTCTGCAACTTAAATCTTCTTAAACATAAATATAAATACACAGATACATGGATGAGGGAAAATGAATAATGAAATCCATACCTGTATGATATTATTCTGGTTGACTAATGAACATTTTCTAATGATCAACTACACCTTTAAAATCAAAAATATATTTTTATGTCTGTTTTATAGTAAAATTTAAACGAAATATTCTGATTTTAACATTGTCTTAATATGAAAGAATATAGAAAAATAATTTATATAAAGTTGAAGTAAAAGAAAGATTAAAACACAGATGTAGCAAATGAGCAATGAAAGGGTAACATAACAAAGTTTCAATGTCATCAAACAAATAGATAGTCTGCCATTTCTAGAATCAGAGCATGAAAAATGAAATACTGTTTTAGTACTACAGAAATGTTTCACATTAGACACAGGGATCTAGATTCTCAATATCAGAATCCAAGGCTTGTTGACTTTAGATGGTTTTTGGAAAATGTGCATTATTTAACCTTGATATAACCAACGATAAGCAGTTAGTTTCTGCATTCAGTACCCCTATTGAATTTTTCCATTGTTGGCACATCGAGGTGAGTAAAATGACTTGATGATCCTGGGGTGTCCTCACATTTCTACCGATTATGTTGAATATGTTCTTCAATTTCAAAATCAGATAAGAGGTTTTTCTACATGATGAAAAGATGGCACATTAATATGTTGGTAACCATCAAATAGATGTGTAATTGGTGAAACAGAATAAAATAGTTTACAATAAGAATGACTGTCAGTCGATAAATCTAGAAATATTATAATAGTTAATCTAGGAAAGATTATTTTACCTAAGTAGATGAGACATCTGAGACCGATACAGCTACTCCTGAGCTACCATATGAAGTAGAACCCCAAACATTGATATGTAGCTATAAGGGAAAGAAGAAAAGAGTATTATAACATAGTGTATCATGTTTTGGTTAACAGTAATTGAAATAATCTTAATGTTACACATTGTCATATTTTCAATCCCACTACCCAACTCTGAAGACCCACTATTCTGATGTGTCTGTGTTGTCAGAAAGAGAAAAAATAAGTTTGATATAAATAGTGGTATAGTATGTTGAGAGTGATGAAATTTATTACCTCTTTTTGGTATAAGGTGTCACTAAATATACGAATAAACATTTTATTATCACTGATAGAATGAACTTTGTAGCTATTTTGTTCAAATGAATGGTAATGGTTTTGAATATTGAAAGTAGTTATATCAATTGAGAATAATTAATTATTTGAGTTGAATACTTCCAACTGATGAGGGAAACCAAAATCATCATCATCCTAATTTAAAAATGATAATAGCTATTAGTTGTCATATATCATAAATAAGGTTAGATGTTATAAAAATATGCTCCTACCTTTATCAAAGAATCTCTTAACTTTTCAGATGTTTCATTTATGGACTGCATAACTTGTTTGATGAACATAACAACTGTAAATGAGGCTGTATTATCTGCAACCATGAGTTGTACCCTAAATCTGTTCATTGTGATTTTAAGGAAAGAAATCAGCTGAAGAAAGTGTATTCCATCAGTACTGACGAGTTGAATTGTCAAAAAGTTTACAAATCAAAGAGTTGGTGACCTGGCAGTGGTAGTATTAGGATATAACTTCTATTTGTGGCACCATAATCTTCCATCTAAACTATGAACCTTTTTCATGCAAGAGTCACGGGACTCATAAAACCAGTTGTGGGTGCTTTGAATCTTTTGTACCGTTACTAAAATTAAGAATCCTGTAGGCTACAATAGAAGGTGTACAGTTCATAATTTTTAATAAAACCAATAATAAGATTAATGTAACAGTAACTAAAAATTGACATATTAAAGTCAATACATAGTTATTACCTGCTGAATGTTTTTTACATCAGAAATGTATTTTTTGTTACTCTAATATAGTACTTCTGTTGCGGGGTCTGAAATAGTTAATGGTGGAATCTGTAACTGGGATTCCAATATGAACCCAAAACTAGAGGTATTCATTATTGGAAAAAATAAACAGTCATCATATAATTTTTTATAGATATGAAGAACGAATAACAGAGAACTGAATCTATAACATATTAACAGTACACAGTAAACCTGTTTCTAAAACTGTCAACTTCTGCAATGTCCAAGTTGTACAAAATCTTTGTTACATGAATAGTAGTTGTCACTTCATGTACAGTATATGAGAACAATTTTAGTCAACCTAATGTTTAATATACATATAAGAACAACTGATCTACAAACAGAAAATTTGTAAATTGTGGACATATACTATACTTCTGAATTTTTTAACCTCGATGAGTTATAAGATCAAAATGTTAGGTGAGTCTTTTTGTTGATCCAAATAAGCTGACATTTCAATAGAATAAATGCCCCATAAGCAGCATTGAATCTATAGACCTCTGTAAGGGAAAAATTAGCACTGGTTGTTAATGTAATATAATGTTGCAATGTCATAGTAATACAAAATTTAAAGCACTTCTCATCCTCATGAAGAATCCGCATCCTAAGGTTTGAATTGCCCATTGATTTTAGTGGTTGGGAGTATCACAGAAGCCCAATGATTTCTAAACCATAGAAGACAGATAGAATAACAATGAAGAGGATTTAAATTGATTTGAAAAAAACTATATTGATGACTCTAAAAATATTTAATACATAAGTATATAAACGAAATGTAATGGTAGTATACCTACTGGGTTATCTTCAAGTACATTCATTTGAGAAATTTCATTAAATGAAGTGACATTAAAACTGAATAGTGGGAGTTGTGCATCGGAAGGATGAAGAAATGTTTTTGATGTGAACAACAATTGGCATGTATGTCTAGTTGACAGTAACATCCTTGACTCGGAGCAATTTGAATGTTTTGAATGTAATAGCATAATCCTTCACACAGAATATCTTTGAACTTAGAGATAATCGGACGGTTCATAATTGAACATTGTACCTTTGTTCCCTGAAAATAGTAATTATAATAGTGGTTGTAATAGATATATAATATTTGACAGAAGACATAGATTTAATTGAACATATTTCTATATTGTATGTTTATAAAAATAAGGTGTTGTTAGAAACACATACCTCTATATCTCCAAGTACGAAATCGATAGCAACGACATTATTTGAGTTTTTTGATGAAGAATTGCACAAAATGTTCAACAAACGAACATGTCTCTTTAGAGTTCATTTGACTCAGGAGAAATCTTATACAATGGGGTTATTGATCTGGACATAAGTTTTTTATTCTATACATTTAAAATTACTTTAGAAAGATAACTAAATCATAACATAAAAAAGAATTAGAGTTATAGAGACTTCATTATATAAAAAAATTAAAAGATGAATAGATAAATTTAATTGATACCTATGAAGGATTATCAAATATTTATTTATAGACAATATTGTGTGTGCAATCATCAGCTGTGTTATGGCTATATGAAACTATTATTTTCAAACCATTCGGTGAGGTGACCCTAGAAACAGACATATATAATTTACCATGTGAGAACACATGGCTACGTAGAAATAACCCAAACGAAGAGAAAGATTTCCCTTGACTCTTATTAATAGCCATAGCATAACATACTATCAAAGGATATTGCATTCTTTTTAATTTGAGAGGCCATCTATCATCAGATTGTGTCATAGTTAATCATGGAATGAATGCACAGTACCCCGAATGACAGCCAGTTAAAATTTTTTCTCCAATGACATGGTCTCCCAAGTGTGTAACAATCATGCGAGTACGATTACACATACCAACTGATTGATCCACATTTCTTAACAATATGACAGGAACTCCAATTTTCGGGCTAATTTTGTGTGCTGCCAATCCAGAGATATTAATACCATTTAAATACTCAGAGGTGTATATATTCTCTGGCCTATCAGAATCAAAACTCGCATTGCAAACACTTTCTGAGCTGAAGTAGTCTCTACTTTAGGAATTTGTGAGAGATATCATGTAGTCATTGATTTCATGAACAACATCACGTGTTGAAGCTAGAATCGCTCTATCCTTTAGAAGGCATACATCACTGTAATGATATATGAAAGAAGGATATGTGAAGTCAACAATTAATGCCAATGCATTATCAGATGATTTTTTAAGATAATTTGATGGAATATTAATTATTGATTCACCATCATCAGGCTATCCAGTGTTACCATCACCAATATCTAAAACCCACTTTGAAAATGTTTGTAAGTCATCTGAATCATTATTGGCAGTCCTATAATGAAATCACATATTTTTTGTTAGATTTAAGACTGTACATTGTTGCCAAAGATATTATGACTTAATACTTGCAAAAACAATATCATTTTTGTTACCACCTAGTATAACTGGTAATATTTGAAGGAAATATCCACCCAATACAACTATGATACCTCCATATGGTAAATATGCAACATTGAAATTTTTTGTTGTCAATATATCTCTCAGGGTACGGTCAAGAGCCTCAAAGCAGTACTTGTGAACCATGAATGCCTCATCCCAAATATTTAGTTTTGTAACATGTAATAGCTGTGCTAACTCACACCCTTGTTGAATATTGCAAATAGATTTCTCATTAACAAAGATTGGAAAATGAAATTTAGAATGTGTCGTCCGTCCCCCAGGAAGAAGTAGTGATGCTATTCCACTTGAAGCTACTTCTAGAACAATACCGCCCTCTATGAATAGGAAAGATGCGAGTACTCTCCAGGTAATTGTTTTACTGGTCTGTCCATATCCATGAAAGAAGAAGAAACCCCCACACATAGTTGATAATGAGTAAAAAATGACATTGATCAAATTTTTCTATTCAATGGTAAGCATACCCTATAAAGTTATGTAATCATTTCGAAGATCATATTTATTGTAGTTTAGTTCTTCCACAACAAAATGATTTGTATGAGCATCAATTACAAATTCAGGAAAATTCATAGGGGGAAAACACAGAAGAGATCTACCGTTACTTCATAAAATGTCATCTATTTCTTGCATAGAAAACATGTGCTTCTCTTCATCAGTGAGTGTGAAATCAATATAAAAATTGAACCATATTTAAAGGGTTGGATGGATGGAATGGTATGTATTGAATTAGAAAATGCAGAGTAAGTAAATAGCAGTATGGAGTAGCATGAAATTAAAAAGTAAAATATCTTTGGATAAAATATGTATAGTATCTTAGAAATATGTCAATATATTGCTCAGAATTAGAAAGAAGGATGGTTCCACAAAAGTATTAAACAGTGAACTAACATATATTATGACTGATATTATAATTAAATTTTTGGAGTAAATATATCAACATAATTTCAAACTGCATGACATACAGAAAACAGAATGTTTCCGTCAATTAGTTAATCGTGCAGAGATTTAGAGAAAAATGTAATTACAAAAGTAACAGAAGCCTTCACTTATATCATAGAAATACACAGAAACATTTTCAGTACAATACATGGAATACTAAATCATTGAAAAACTAAAAGTATATCACATTAGATAGAAACATACGAATGTGCATTTACATTATAGAAATCATAATAAAAAATCCATGACAGTCATGCAGTTTTTTTGTTGAACTATGCAGCAACATGTACAAAACATAACATGGACTAATGAAAAATTATATGAAGTGTGAAGAAACATGCAGGTAGAACCATGTGATTTATAATTCTTCAAATACATGGAGTTCTTGTAATGCATAAGAATTTATGTCATAGAATGTATTGAAATATTTATCGAATCATATGAAAACGGTAATGTATTAATATAACAAAGGCTTAAAGGTGAAATATAGAATAAATTAATTAAAAATTACATGTACTACACAGAACAGTTGACTATAATGATATAATCCAGAAATATAAATTTCATTTATGAGTATATAGAAGTGGAAACCATTTTATATGTGTTCATCTGAGAAAAATTTTTAATAAAATCACCTGGTTAATAATATATAAATTGTTACAGCAATAGCTACATGGAATCTTTAAACTAATAGCTCGCAGATGCAATGATAGCGCTAGTGATGTTTATTGGTTCACAGAAAAATCAATAGATGTGTAGAAAATACTTAAATAAAACTTTGAAGTAATGATGTAGTAAAAAGTAGTAGTTGATAAATTTCAATGTGTACCTTGAATTTGAAGCCTTTGTCTCTGATAATATAAGATATCTTCCGAGAGAATATTGTAGGTTTATTTCTAAACTAAATCAGGCCGAGACATGTTATTTGAGATTAGCATGCATGAAAATAGTCTATGTAGATAGTGGCTCATTCCCCATGCTGATACCTCTTTAAGAGGGTCAATGAATTCTTAGTCATTAGCTAATAATCTCATAGCAGAACAGGCCTCCCTAAAAGTGAAATAAATAATGTTGTTGACAGTTTTCAAATCATCATATGATGTTGCACCTCAGATTTTTGTCAGAAGAATTTGCAGATAGTATAGCTCTCCAGTGGTAGGAGGCACATAATAGAGTCGACCAATACTAAAACCCTGTTTTCTGGGTTGCCACTTTTTGTCTTGACTACGGAATATATACCTAGTAGGGTTTTATGCAAAAGTTAAACTTCTACCTTCGGGGAATGACACATTTGACTTAAACCAAGAAGTGAACATTGTTTCAGCAACATTTAAGTCAGTTAGGACAACTTCAATTTTGTCATCGTCTTTATATGTCACATAATTGTTCCCCAGTAAATGATAATGTAGCATGTCAACAGGTGGATATCTGTAATGGATATCGTAAGAGAAGATCCACCAGAAATCCTCACAAGGTGATATGTAGAGACAGTCATAATACATCTTTATATCATCAACAGTGTTGTCTAATAAGTCTTTGTTGTTTCTTTCATATAGTTCTACTATTACACGATCATTTCCTTTGCTTATATATTTAAATAGATACTTGATTGAAGATTACTGGTTGCACATTTCAATATTGATATTGGATTGATACTTGAGTAGTAAAACTAGATTGTATGGTACCACAAAATGATTATCCAAATCAACACCATTTTTATGGATTGTTATTTCATCATCCCTTATACGATATATGACATAACCATCATCATCTACTGGTGTATCTCCAAAAAATATTTTAGGAAAAACATAGAGCATTTTCCATTTTTCATACAAGGAGAAGAACATATGGCATCACCACATGGGCCGTGGAGCATATAGTTTTTAATAGTTTCATGTAGTCTTGGGTATGCAATCATAGTGCACACTTATTTTAGATACTATAATCATAGTGCACAATTATATTAGAAATGATAATTCACATTATCATTATATCATATACTGTACATTGAGAGAGTAATAGATTTACACTGAGCTATCTAATCATATTTCTTCGGTTGATGAAATCAACAATTAGAATATTCACAAAAGGAGTGGTTGAAAATACTATATATGATGGGGAGTAAAATATTGGTAGTTTGAGGGTGAATACCCTTTTCATTATTAATACTCAATGAATGTCATGGTAACCATTCTTAATAAGTGAAAAAAATGTGTTGAGTGATTATTTCAATAACACTCAGGAATGAGAATGCTAATATGTATGTTTGTTGTTATATTTGTGGTAATAAAAGGCTCAGGTTTTGGTAATAAGTAAATCATTTATTGGTGCGACAACCGGATTTCTCCTAATGTGGGTTGTATGACTTCAATATCATTGGGGAAACCCTCTTAGAAGTAGGTTTATGGGACCATCAGGATCCATGTGGGATGTTTTTTTAGCTTTATAATATCATTGGACTTAATGAATAATGTATGTATGTGTTTACAAATAAATTCCTAGTATAGTATTGGAAACATACATGGTGTATTTTCAGTGTAGGAATCGGTCTTGGGATAGATTATGATGATCCAAGGGATTGAATCAGGCATGTGTTGGTGATTGTTTTGTGGGATGGTGACGATGATGAGCATAAGATTGTTTGAACAATATATTTCATTAATTTTAGATATATTATTTGGAACGTATGATGGAAATGATATCTCGTTGAATTGGGATAAAAAAATCAGATTTGGGTTATGGGGATATTTTAAATATTGATGATGAGTGTTTCCAAAGGTACTTGGATGGAGGTGGTTTGACATGAGATCCCCTAATTAGTTGTATATATTCAAAGAGTAACAAAATTAATAATTTGTTGGGATGATAATGTGTAATCTGATGGTTGGTGAGAGACATTTGTGGAAAGGGTAGCATAACCCAACTCGATTTATTGATTTGAATTCATCCACTTTTATCTAATGGAGGACGAATAGGATTTTCCTCACATGTTCCTAGGTGGGGTACGTTTGGAATCAATTTGGTATTGTTTATAGGATTCTACCAGTGTATTGACGTATGAAATTTGGACAACGATGGTAACCTGAAATAGAATTGGATACTACAAACATTAACCTACCCGTGACCGAATTGTATACCAATTAGTGAATCTGATAATTGAGCGATCAATTTGTTTGTTATATGGGGCTATTGAATAACCTTCTTGGTATTTGTTTTCAAGGAAATGTGAATTTTGTATTTGAATTTGTATTTTAACTATCATATTCTGAACAATATGCTCTGCGGAATATTGATTTTTTGGAAACACAACGTGGCCATATGATTTGGGAGTTCACGATCTAAGTAGGTCATGTAATCATTTTATTATCAATTGGGAATTCCTAGATATGATAAGTGAAATGTTTTGGAAGTTTTAAAACCTTCTTCTTGGACACATCAAATAAAATCTATATGAATTTGAATTTCAATTTGTTGGAAGGGATACTTAATAAACCGAGCCTCAAAATGACTTTTTTTTTGTTCTGAAACATAAAATATATGTTTTCAGATTTTCTTTTAAATCCTATAATTGGTCTCATGATTCTATATTTGTTTTGGGATCATTGGTCATCAAAAAATATATTTTAGGAGTGATAGTTATAGGACAAATATTGGTGTACAATTCATAATTATCGAGTGGCACATCCACGTAGCCCTGTAATGGACCAATCCATAGTTGGCCACCTCACTAGAATAATTCTAGGCCACTATAAATGAATGTGAACCTGAATGTACTAGGTTATAGAGACATATTCATAAAATTACAAGCATATGTGGAATTAATTTTTCTATTTATCCTATAAAGAAACACCCACCTGTCACCACAAATATGGGAGAAGAAAAATAAAAAGGGTGGTTACATATAAAGTAAAATCATTACTATAAAAACTCATTGGAAATCAATAACATTATGAAGAAAAACAAAACCATAAATGGAAAACATAGATGACTAATAAGAAATACAATATCAACCTAACAACATCTTGAATAGAAAATGGTATACAGATAATGGCTCTTAATCTCTATTAAAACCCCTACTACGTGGTCTTTTAACCAGATTATCCATATGATCTATTTAACTCATAATCAATAATTCCATAATACGCATAATACATGATGTGTGTGTGAAAACACCACACACTTATGAGTTTATACATACTATGTGGGACACCCCAAAATATGAAGCGGTGTAATATAGATATACAATATATTTAGTATTCTCGACCCAATGATTGTGGAAAGTGAATACCAATAGTAAATATATTTATATTTATTATCATTAAAAAGTACCATAATATATATATATAAATAGGTTATTGATCTCACTCCACATCTCTGGTTGATGAGGCTTCTAAATACTTCATATACATCGTTTTATGATGCCCAATATAACATTTATCCATTGAGCTAACCATTTAAATGACCCACACCTTGCCACAATTAAACATAGTTGAGGGTGGTAGAATACCCAAATATATAAATCATTCCATAGTGAATCATAGGGTTTCAACATACAAGCTAGACGACCCACACCAATGTACATCAGGGCTGTTTTGCGATGTAGGTTGCAAAAGAATTCCCCAATTCTTTAGGGGTGTTCCACTGTGTACGTAGATGACCCATTCCCTTGTTTTTATGGGGTTCCTCTCATTCAGTATAATACCCAGTACATTATCTTTTAGGTTGTTCTATCCATTAGGTAGAGGACTCATTCCCTAGTCCATTAGGGTAATTCCATATTATATGTTGGGGACATTAGTCCTAATAACTTAGTGGCATACACATTGTAGGTAGGGGACCGACATTATAGTCTATTTGGGGGTACCACATAGTAGGTAGAGACCTATTACCTATTTTAATGGGCGGTTCCACTCAAACTTGTTAGAGGTGTATGGGGGTCCCTGATCCTGATGAAACAAGGGGTGGTTATAACCTTAACTTCTTTTTTGATGACCCCACATGGTAAATATCCTCTTCAGTCATCTCATAAAAATCATCATGATGAAAAAAAAATCAATTTTGTATCTTATATGAAACTACAATGGCTATCATCACATTCTATGTTAAAAATTCTAAATATATGATACCTTAATTCCAATATCTATATCCATAATTATGATATACACTGGGTGGGTGTTTTTAAAATGTGGTAAAAACACGTATGGGGATAAAAAATTGTGTGACCCCCACCACTTCCTAGTCGTGTTCTAATCATGAATTGGAATATATTCCATTTAACATTAGATAGTGTCTTAGGGGACCACATGGCATGTCATACCGATGGGATGCCTTCCAATGGGCAATTGTTTTTTCACAATTACGTGGTCGTTTACCTAGATGAGCCTCGTTTTTACAAATTACCTTGTACTCCCAATATTCACAGTGTTTCCACCTATAAAGAGTCATGTGACTATATTAATGGAACAAGGTCTGGATACTTTAATATGGTTACATGGAATGTATCCCATGAACATGACATGTGATCATTAAAATTTCCTAAAACCATATCACTATTGATAGGGGTTACACCCCATTTGTTCTTCTGATTCACATAGTTTGTAGTCATGAATTTTATAGAATCATGATCTTACATCACACATATTCTAGATCTAACCTTTAATCCATCATACTTATTAGTTGACCTCCAAAAATTAGAAAATATGGCATTCGTCCGTTGATTCTAACACTCTTGTGGCTAGAAATCTAAAACTCATCATTTCAATGAATTTATACATCACCAAAACGCCTCTTATCACCTCCTTCACATCTTGAGTCCCAATTAATTTGAAAACACCTACATCATCTAGAAAACAATCCCAAATAATTCACAAATTAACATCACAAATTTCATTCACACTACCTTAGTAAATTTTTTTGTTTGATTGGGATCGAACATGCAAGAGAATGGTTGAACCATTACTCCATATGCCAATAGTGAACAAAATGATGAAATATGGGGATCAATTCACCTAAATAAATTTATATCCATTGTTGGAAAAATTTTCTTATCCAATCATTGTAATATTTGTAAATTACAGTGAGATCATGTAATAGTTTGAATAAAACATTTTATTACTACTGAACTAGAACATGTGGGGATTAGAAGATCACTAATAAAATAATAGTAGATAAAATAAATGTTCATTCATTTAATAAATATAATAAATAAAATTTATTAGTTTAAAGTTTATTATCGATTTATTTATTGAGAAGACCTCATTCTCCTACAACAATGATAATCCACTACGTCCTCTGCCTAACAATCCCCCAATTTTTCATCCACTGGTTGTTCTCTGATGTCAATTCACCAGTTATGTTCATAAATGTTCCACTAAATTTCCACATGGTTTGTGCGGATAAACATAAATATTTATTATAAAATTATTTTTAAATATTTCCTCATTAGTTAATTTATTAAAACCAATAAATAACTAATTTTTTTATTTTAATTAAATGAACCCACCAACAAATTCCATAACTGGAAATTCAACATCGACCAACTTTTGATCACTATAAGGGTAAAAAACATTCAATATTCAAAATTGTTATATTATTAATGAAAAAATTCAATAATTATGATAAATTCAAGTATTTATGAAAACATTGTGCCAATTTTTTAGTAATATATTTAAAATACCAAATCTAGGATCACTGGACCTCAGAATCCAACTGTGTCTCAAAACCTATATTTTGATGTACATCCCAATATATTTCGATGTATCATGTAGAATGAAGGGTCCCTATATTATTATCTTCATGAAATATTTTCATTCTCAACAACAGTAATCTAAAAATTTAATTTGATGATATAATGCATCATCCGACACTCTTAATCACATGATATATCCGGGATACTCCCACGGTGTCACAATAGAAGAAACAGGGGGAAAGATCATATATTTAGTATCATTTCTTAATGATCCTTGGTCTCCACTCATTACTATGAAAATGTTCCCCTATCCTTGATGTCCATATCAACCTCGTCTATAATATGCATGGGTTCATTAAAATATCTCCCCAACCACGGAATATGGAAGAAATAATTCACAATGACAAGCTATGGTGGTGGGGATATATGGTATGAAACCTCCCATTCCTCCACAGGAACTGGAATGTTCTGTTGAACCACATTGACAGATTTACTCAGCTATAGATTCTCTAGAATCCATCATGTAGGGAGACAGCATGGAAAACATGATCTCCTTTCTCAAAACTAAAACATCATCTGATCTTCTTCTACAAAATATTGGTGTCAACTCCATGTTTTACACATCATCACGTCAATAACATTATCCTTCTCTATCATTATCTACATCATCTCCGGTTAGATAAGAGAAGGTTATAGAAACCCATACCAATAGAAGGGTAACCTATAGTGTCTCCTGTAATGGGCTTCGAAAGGAACCAAATCAAAAAAATTATAATAATTGTTATTATAATAAAATAAAATAGTGGAATGTATTTATAATAGGTCTTACCAGATTCCAAGATTAATTGCACCATAATATCCTCCAATCCATGTATTAAACAGGTGGCCTTCCAACCTATCCATTGGTGGACCAAAATAATCATCCACAACTAGGTCCTGATTTCGTTAGAAAAAAATATATAAAACAATGGCATAAACCACACATCACAGTCGATGAAAATGATTGAGGTAACACTATTATGTGGAAAAATCTCTTACATGTAAAAATTCACCAAATTCTCCATAAAACTCTTCAACCAAACGTTATGTAAGTATTCCTACTTGTTAAGTCATTCAATGATTATACTGATGGAATAATGGCCTCTCGATTCCATTAGATTCCCTATCACAATGAATACTAATATTTTATCACATTTCAGCTCTATAATCTAAAAAGGATGAATTAAAATTGAAAAAACATGGTTTTCACCATTCACATATGTACACGTGAGACACTGAGAGAAAAACCCAGAAATTGAAAACCGCAATCATTCCCCCAAAACCAGTCACCGATGGTCTATGTACCACTTCCCTTCACCAGGATACACATGAAAATGAATATTTAAAAACTCCCTCATCACCTCCCATCATAATGTGATCAAATACATCATTCATTCTGGGAAATGTGTGAAATGATTCCATCATTCATCAAATCTATAGGTGAATCTCGTGAGGATTTCAAGTAATGTAGAAACTCATAGTCAATGCCTCCAAACTAAACCTCTATAACACACTGAAGATGTGTATTAGTCAACCCCATCGACTAGTGAATATTTTCACCCTTCTACTTTATGTGGTTTTGTATGACAACCCTGCTTTTATTACAAACTTAAACATGATTTATTACAAAAACCATTCACTTGATACAACATGGATGATCGAGAGTTTTAGTGTCTTTGGGGATTATTATCATTACATAAAAACTTAAAACATGATGTACAACATCTAAATTGAAAACCTCCTTTACATGACCACTAAATTCCCTCGTACTTAGCATTACATGGGATAACCTGAGGGAATGCCTAAGAAAAGGGGTGAGTTATAAATCCCAGTAAGGGAAAAAACATGGAATACATGAGGAGTTCAATACAAGTTAGAAAATAGGCATATCAATAGAGCACAAGATAAACATGAACATAAAGGCGTGATAAAGCATGATAATCATAACATGGAAATGTGGAAACAACACTTAACATGGAATTAGCATGAGCCAATGCTCATTGCACATAGAGCACGAGTAAATCCTCATTGCACATGAAGCACGAGTAAACCATCATTGAACTTGAATTAGAATGAGTCAACACTCATTTAAAATGATGTATCATGACTCTATACTTTACCCAATGCATTGGAGCGCTATAAGGGCGCAGCCTTCGTAAAAACATTTCATTTCATGCATAAGTGTGCCACATGGATCATAAAACATGGATTCATAAAACATAATCATTTATTCCACGATAAAGGAATGTGGAATTAATATATGAACCTTTATAATCAATAAGTAAATGTGTGTAAAGGTGAATACCCTTTATGGAGAAATGGGCATGGTATTCACTACACAATGGCATTGGCTCAGAAAATCAGTGAAATTTCGGTTGCGTAACGACATGACATAAGAATTCATAAAAATGGTTTATGAGAGAGAAAGGGATGTATTATTATATCTATATGAAATGGAAAGTAAGGGGGTTATATAGATAAATTTCCAAACAATTTTAATGGAATTTAGATTCATGATACACAAGTATTGCTCGAAGGTAAAAGAGGAGAGGGAAGTTCCGTTCGAAATTTTGGCATAGTAACAGGTTTACATGGGAATCATTTAATGAGAGAGAATGGGGAATCCAATAATTCAAAAAATAATAGGGTAGTATGTGTGAGGTGTGAGACTATACCCTAGTATTTATAATTAAAATTAAAAGGGCATAACAATATTAAGAAAATTGGACAAAAATCTGAAAAGAAGAAAATACCCTTACTTGGAAGTGTGCTTCCAATGGCTTGAGAGAGGCTTGAGAGAGGCTTCTTGGAAGCTTGGTGCACCTTATGAAGATTCTAGAGAGAGTAGGGAAGAGGTTGTATGAAATCAAAAGTCTTTAAGTGAGGAGGAAGTGGGAGCTTGGGTGGGTTTATATAGGAAAGGTGAGGGAATTCTTTATTATTTAGGTTTGGGACCCCTTATATTAAATTAACCAAACCACAAACCATCCCATGGTTTTTCCCATGGTTTTTGGAAAAGGGAAGAGGAAAACAATATTTTATAAGGGAAAAGTATGAAATTCTTAAAATAATGGGGTTTCATATGTGGAGGTGGGTCACACTCCTATGGAAAATAATTTAAAAAGACAAGATGTTTAATAAGTCTTGAGGGGTCCATTAATGCTTTGAAAAATAATCCAAACAAACCCAAACTAACATTATTTTAATGGAAACACATATATTGGCAGAACATAAATCTTATATTATTTTATTACATCACTATTGGGTCATTATGAAGTCATAAAACACATTATATATTTAAACGGTATTTAATTTTTACCCAAAAATTTGATTGGATCAAAAAATTATGAAAAATTCATCTTTTGATAATTTCAACTACCTGATTCGAGAAATGAAATTTATTTTATCTAAATAATTTTCTAAATATGTTAATTTTCACGTTTAAAATAAAAACCGACACTTATTGAAAATTCACAGGTTTTGAAAAAAACGGCTTTCAAACCTTAATAAAAATTACAATTGCATTCATAAAATTATAAGATAATTTATATTTAATAAAAATTAATTTAATAATAATAATAATATTTTATTAAAATATTATTTAAATAAAAAATCCCTTAATTTAATAAAATAAAATTCTTAATTAAATACTAACTTAAAGCACTATTTTTACTTTAAAAACAATTTACTATGTGTCAATTATAAAAAGAAAGTATTTTTATTATTATATAAAAAAATAATGTATATGAACATAGTACTAGTGATTATTTATATAAACCCTTAAAACAGCTGCATATGACCTAAGGGTAAGTTGTGCGATGGTGACAGACTCTTGGGGTGTCTTAGATACCATCCCTCGAGTGGTAATCTCTATCAACTTCCAATTTTCCCGTAGACGGTCCCATTCGAGCTTGACATGATGAAGCTCAGCTTGTGCTTGTTCACGAGCGAAGCCCAAAGATGCCACCTCTTTTCCGAGTTCTGAAAAATGGGCTTCGTATGGAGCAATTATACTAGATGAGGCCATCACTTCCTTTGTATGAGTAAATTGGGTTTGTTAAAGCTCTATATTTATTCTAATCATGTGATCTATGTTCCACGGCTATAAAAGCAACAGTCACAATTCTTAACATAAAACCAACGAATTTGACTTATTATATAAACATTTTACATAAAGAGACATTTAATTTGATCAAGAGGGATTTCCATTAATGAAACTTTGGGTCATTACAATATTCCCCCTTAAGAAATTTCTCCCCTGAAATTTCCTTTTCCCAAACTAAAACAGATGTGGGTAACTCAGCATCATCATTTCCTCGGATTCCCAAGTTGCTTCTTCAAACTTTTGGTTTCTCCACAACACCTTGACATGTGGCATTGTCTTATTTCATAGAACTTTTTCTCTATGATCTAATATCTTCACAGGATGCTCCTCATAAGAAATATCATCCTCCAACTGTACCACCTCAAAAGAGAGTACATGTGGAGGGTCCGGTTTTTACTTCTATAAGAGGGATACATGAAAGGCATCATGTACTTTGGCCATGGTAGGTGGAAGTGCTAGTCGATATCCCACAACCCAGACATGAACAAGAATCTCAAAGGGGCCGATGTACCTTGGAATTAACTTCCCTTTCTTTCCAAACCTCATGAACTTCTTCCACGTAGATATGCATAGAAAAACCATGTCTCCAACTTGAAACACAAGGTCTCATCGACGATTATCTTCATAACTCTTCTATCGACTCTGGACGACCTTGATATGATCCTGAATGGTTTTCACCTTCTCCACCATTTCCTTGACCATTTCTGGTCCAAGCAGCTTACGTTCACCGACCTCATCCAAACATGCAGGTGTTTTTCACCCTTTCCCAGACATGTATTCACATGGTTCCATTTGGATGATTGAGTGGAAACTGTTATTGTAAGAGAACTCAACCAGAGGAATATGTTGATCCCATCCTCCTTTAATGTCCATTGAGCAAGCTCTCAACATATCCTCAAGTGTTTGGATAGTACGCTCGGATTGGCCATCAGTTTGAGGATGATAGGCCGTACTGATGTTCATTTCAGTATTCAGAGCTTTTTGAAGACTCTTCCAAAACATAGAGGTGAATCTTGGATCTCGGTCAGACACAATAGATATTGGCACTGCATGCAGCCTAAACACTTCCCTGATATATATCTATGCCAGTTGATCCAATGAGAAATCCTCCCAAATTGAAATGAAGTGTGCAATATTTGTAAGACGATCCACAACAACCCATATTGTATTGTTGCCTTTGGATGTCCTTGAATGTCTGGTGACAAAGTCCATGGTTATGTTCTCCCATTTCTATTTTGGTATGGGAAATGGTTGCCTCTTTCCCTTAGACTTCTGCCTCTCTGCCTTCACTTGTTGGAACACCAGTCACTTTGATGTATAATCAATGATCTCCTTTTTCATATTATCCCACCAAAAGTTTTCTCGGATATCTCGATACATATTTGTGCTCCCTGGGTGAATAGAGAAATTTGAACAATGTGCATCATCCAAAAGATCCTTCTTCAGCTCAGGACCTGATGGAACACATAAACTTTCCCCAAATCACACAATTCCTTCTTCATTAACATTAAACTCCGAGGATTTACCTTTTTTGATAGCTTCCACTTTGTCATGAATTCCCACATCATCCTTTTGAGAATCCTTTAACCTTTCCAAAAGAGAAAGTTGAGCAATCATTTATGAAAGGATGATGATGTTACTTTATTTATGATTCCCATGTCCATATTCATTAAGTCTAAGATGATTGGATCCTTCTCAATTCTCATCATTAATAGAATCAACGGGTCCTTTCTACATAGGGCACCTTCCACCTTGTTCGCTTTCCTAGGGTGGTAATTTATTGAACAATCATAATCCTTGATGATCTCAATCCATCTTCTCTGTCGCATATTAATCTCTTTCTGTGTGAATATATATTTCAGACTCTTGTGGTCAGTATATATCTCACATTTCTCCCCATATAGATAATTATAACATATTTTCATGGAAAAGATCACTGCCTCAAACTCTAGATCATGCGTTGGATAGTTTGGATCAGGGATTTTCAACTTTCTTGAGGCATATGATATCACTTTATCATTATGCATCAACACATAGCCTAATCCCTTCTTCTAAGAATCACTGAATACCACAAAAAGTTCCCCACTTGTGGGTAAAGTGAGCACGTGCATAGTGATAAGACTCCTTTTCAACTCCTTGAAGCTTTCTTCGCATTCATCACTCTAAGAAATATTTACTCCCTTTCGAGTTAGTTTGGTAAGAGGGTTGGAAAATCGTGAGAAATTTCTCACAAATCGTCGATAATATTCAGCTAACCCCACGAAGCTACGAATATCTGTTACCGATGTTGGCCTCATCCATTCCCCAATTGCATCTGTTTTGGAGGGATCCACAGATATCCCATTGCTTGTGATGATATGGTCCAAGAATGAGACTTCCTTCAACCAGAACTCACACTTGCTGTACATTGCGTTGAGCTTATCCTTGCTCAAAGTCTCCAGTAGAGTTCTTAAATGCCCCTCACGATCCTCCTTGGTTTTGGACTATATTAGAATATCATCTATAAATACTACCACAAATTTGTCTAGGTAATCTCTAAAGACACTATTCATCAAGTCCATGAATTTTGATGGAGTATTGGTGTGTCCTAAAGGCATTACTATGAATTCATAGTGCCCGTATCTTGTACGAAAAGTAGTCTTGGGGACATCATCATTCTTCACACATACATGATAATATCCCAACTGCAAATCTACCTTGGAGAAGTATTGTGCTCCAAGTAGGTGATCGAACAAGTCATCGATCTGTGGCAGAGGTTACTTGATCTTTATCGTGATTTTGTTATGTTCAAGATAATCGATGCAAATCCGCATTGACCCATCCATCATCTTGACGAAGTGGACTGGTGCACCCCGTCGTGAAACACTTGGGCATATAAACCCTTTATCTAGATTCTCTTGTAGTTGTTTCTTCATATCTTCAAGTTCCATGACAGCCATTCTATATTGAGTCTTGGATATTTGTAGCCCCTGGTATAAGTTCAATTTAGAATTCAACATCTCTTCGAGGAGGAAGACCAGGAAGTTCCTCGGGAAACACTTCAGCGAATTCCCTCACAATATGCATTCCTTCAAGGTGGTTTCTTCCTTGGACTCAATCATCGGAGCCAGATACGCGTGCTCTTAAGGCAGTAATATACATGCTTGAGATGATGGAGCTAAAAGAGATTCATCTTACTCCTTACACTTGTAAAGAATTGGGGGTCGATTCTCCATATGGAATGTGATTTCCCTCTCCCAAAAATTTATGTTGGGTTTATATAAGGAAAGCCAATCCATGACTAGAATTGCATCAAATTACACCAGAGAGAGTATGACGAGGATTTCCGAGAAATTAAATCCACATATTATAACAAGGGAGGACTTATATTAATGGGATGCAATGATTGCTACATTTTTCGTACTCATCATCCTCTTCACTTCCATGATTTGTTGTGGTGCTGGGATTGTTCTACTAAACTTTTGAGATATAAAAGAATGCATAGAACCTGAATCAAAAAGTATGTTCGCTATTCTTGAATGAATAACTAGTATACCTGTCACCACTTCATTGTTGGGGTTCACTTCGGTAGATGTGATGGAAAAAGCTCTTCCTTGCTGCCTTGGAGGTTGTTGGTTGCCTCTGAAAACCTTTGGATTAGGGAACTGATTTGCAAGATGCCAAAGTTCGTTGCATTTGTAGCAATGAACAACGTGTTGAGGTTCTAATGGAGTGTTCCTCCCCTCTATCGCAGCCGTGGGTCTTTCTTGCTGATAGTTAATAGCTAGGTTCTCTTATCTTTCATACCTAAAGCATTTCCTCGTCCCCTTGAGGAAATTTCCAAGGTGCTTCTTTCCACACTTTTGGAAAGTGGGGTGTTGGATCTTCTTAGCACCGTTGGATTTATCCATCAGACCACCAACATTGAAGTACAACTTACGCTTCTTATCCCCATGATACCCTTATGATTCCCAGATCTCCATTTTGACCTTGAGGGCACATCAGTAAATTTACTCATATCTGTCGAAGTCACGGATCACTAATGCTTTCCACAGGCTAGGATTAATCCCACCAAAGAAGCGGTAAACCTTGCATTAGGGGGTAACGACAAAGCAGAAAGCATATTGTGCAAGCTTTGTGATGTTTTCCTCATACTCCCCAAATGATTCTACTTATTTTTTCATGAGGGAAAGGAAGTATATTTCCATCTTAAGCAGGAGGGTGGGCGGAAAATATTTATCGAAAAACATATTCTAGAAATAATTCCATTCCAACGCCTCAATATCCTCCTCAGGCTTCATATTTTTGATCAACGTCCACCATTGATCAGCTTCACCCTCCATACGATAAGCTGCCCGGAGAACCTCCTCTTGTTCAGAACATTGAAGGATGGAGAAGATTTTTCAATGGAGTTGATCCATTTTCAGGGATTGTGTGATCAGATGATCCACTAAAAGTAGGAGGCATTTATCTCATGAAGCTCATGATAGCGACTTGTTCCTTCATAGGGGGGTTTGGATGTTCCCCTTGACCCGTGTTTCAATTAAAATCTTGAGTTAGATGAGAGAGAAGCTTGACAAAGTTCACGATTCCCTCTCCCATTGGATTGGGCATCAAATTAGTACAGTCATCACACTGATTTTCACACCGGTTGTTAGCCCGAGTCTTCCTATTACCACCCATTGGCTGGAATAAAAGGAATGTTAGGGGGTAACAAATAAATGGTAATCCAAAGACAAAAGTTGATGACTTATAAATAAACTTTTGTTTCCTTAACTCATGAGTCTATAGGCTTCAATCTAGGCTTTTCATGATCTACTTTCTAACATATATTCTTTGGGGAATTTATTTAATTCCCTTAATAAGGGTTCACACTAAGATTGTGAATTTAACAAAAAATACCCCCCAGGAGTGTTGTAACAAAGAGTTCAGCAAGGCCCATTGTTGTGCACCAGTTGTCATTCGATTATAGCTCAAAGCGGTGTTTTCAGGTTTTACCGCTAGGATACATATGTGCCAGAGCCGCCTCTACCTGCTCATATATAGACATGGATGTTTTTGTCTGATAAACCACTTACTCAGTACTTACAAACACTTAGGGATGTTTTAATTATACTTTGCCATATCTCTAAGGCTTTGCTAGGGTTTTCTAATCCTAATTCCAAAAATAACTAAACCTATCCTCTAATACAAACTATGACTACTCTGCTTTTATTACAAACTTAAACACGATTTATTACATAAACCATTCACTAGATACAACATGGATGATCAAGAGGTCTAGTGTCTTTCAGGATTAGGATCATTACATAACAACTTAAAACATGATGTACAACATCTTTATTGAAAAAATCCTTTACATGACCACTACATTCCCCTGTACTTAGCATTGCGTGGGATAACCTGAGGACATGCATAAGAAGAGTAGTGAGCTATAAATCCCAGTAAGGGAATATACATGGAATACATGTGGAGTACAATATATGTTATAAAATAGGCATATCAATAGAGCACAATGGAAACATGAACATAAAGGCATGATAAAGCATGATAATCATAACATGGAAATGTAGCAAAAACACTTAACATGGAATTAGCATGACCCAACGCTCTTTGCACATAGAGCATGGGTAAATCCTCATTTCACAGGTAGCATGAGTAAAACCTTGTTTCACTTGAATTAGCATGAATCAAAACTCATTGCACATGACGTATCATGATACTATACTTTACCCAATGCATTGGAGCGCTATAAGGGTGTACCCTTCTTAATACATTTCATTTCATGCATAAGTGTGCCACATGGATCATAAAACACGGATTCATAAAACATAATAATTTATTCAATGATAAAGGAATGTGGAATTCATAAATGAATATTTATAATAAATAAGTAAATGTGAATAATGGTTAATACCCTTTATGGGGAAATGGGCATGGTATTCACTACAAAATGGTATTGGCTTAGAAAATCGGATCAATTTCAGAAGTGTAACGACGTGACATAAGAATTCATAAAAATGGATGATGAGAGAGAAAGGGGAGTCTCATCATATCTATATGAAATGGACAGTAAGGGGGTCATATATATACATGTCCAAAAAAATTTAATGTAATTTAGATTCATGATACAAAAGTATTGCTTGAATGTAAAAGAGGAGAGAGAAGTTCCTTTTGGAATTTCGGCATAGTAATAGGTGTACATGAGAGGCATTTAATGAGAGAGAAAAGGGTATCCCATCATTAAAACAATAAGAGGGAAGTATGGGGGGAGGATTGAAACAATACCCTAGAATTTATAATTGAAATTAAAAGGGCATAACAATATTAAGAAAATTGAACAAAAATGTGAAAGGAAGAAAAAACCCTTACTTGGACGTGTGCTTCCAAGGGCTTGAGAGAGGCTTAAGAAAGGCTTATTAGGAGCATGGGGCACCTTGGTAAGATTCTATAGAGAGTATTTCAGAGGTTATATGAACTCTAAAGGCTTTCAGTGCGGAGTAAGTGGGAGCTTGGGTGAGTTTATATAGGAATGGTGTGGGAATTCTTTATTATTTAGGTTTGGGAACCCTTATATTAAATTAATCCAAACCACAAACAATCTCATGGTTTTTTCCCATGTTTTGTGGAAAATGGAAGGGGAAAACAATATTTTATAAGGCCAAAGTCCTAACTTCTTAAAATAATGGGGTAGCTTATGGGGAGGTGAGTCACACTCTCATGGAAAATAATTTAAAAAGACAAGATGTTTAATAAGTCTTGAGGGGTCCATTAATGCTTTGTAAAATAATCCAAACAAACCCAAAATCACATTATTTTAATGGAAAGACATATATTGGAAGATCATAAAGGTTATAGTTTTTTATTACATCACTATTGGGTCATTATGATGTCATAAAACACATTATATATTTAAATAGTTTTTAATTTTATCCCAAAAATTGGATTGTCTCGGAAAATTATGAAAAATTCACCGTTGGATAATTTCGACGTCCTGATTCTAGAGATACATTTATTTTATCTAAATAATTTTCTAAATATGTTAATTTTCACTTAAAAAAAAACTGACATTTATCGAAAATTCATGGGTTTTGACAAAAACGGCTTTCACACCTTAATAAAAATTACTATTTCACTCATAAAATTATAAGATCATTTATATTTAATAAAAATTAATTTAATAATAAGAATAATATTTTATTAAAATATTATTTAATTCAAAAATACCTTAATTTAATAAAATAGAATTCTTAATTAAATAATAACTAAAACACAATTTGTATTTTAAAAACTATTTACAATGTATCAATGATGACAAGAAAGTATATTAAATATTATATACAAACAATAATGTACATGAACATAGTACTAGAGATTCGTTACATAACCCCTTAAAATAGCCGCAAAAGACCTAAGGGTAAGGTGTGCAATAGTGACAAACTCATGAGCTGGCTCAAATAACATCGCTCGAGTGGTAATCTCTACCAACTTCCACTTTTCCCATAGATGGTCCCCATAGAGATTGACATGATTAAGGTAAGCTTGGGCTTGGTAAAGAGTGAAGCCCAAAGATGCCACCTCTTTTCCAAGCTCTGACAAATGGGCTTCGTATGGAGCAATTCAACTAGATGAGGCAATCTCTTCCTTTGTTTGAGTAAATTGGGTTTGTTAAAGCTTTATATTTATACTAATAATGTGATCACTGTTCAATGGATATAAAATAAATGGTCACCATTCTTAACATAAAACCAAAGAAGTTTACATTTTATATAATAATTTAACATAAAGAGACATTTAATTAGGTCATGAGGGATTTACATTAATGAATCTTTGGGTCGTTAAATTTTGTTGCAAAGAATCTAACTCCTATGACCCCCCCCCCCCACAAGAGAGTACATGACATCATGTTAAAGACATATTCCACCACACTACCCTTTAAAAAATATAAAATATCTCAATTTCATATTCATATAGGTTCTTTTAAAAATACCACCATCTTAGGATCAGATATCTCTACAATATGATATACTAGAGACACTTATGGTTTGAGTAAAACAAAAATCACTCTCAATGAAGTTATTTCTTACCCATATTCATAGATTATACTACCACTTCCATCTCCAATTCATCAGTAACAAAGTACTTATACTAGAGTCTAAATAGCCTTTAATCATATTTGATCAATATATGTATATGTATGAGTTCATAACAAATACTTTCTCTATAAAAATCATAAAACACTACATACTCCACACCCTCCTCTGGGTGTTTCAAACCAGAGAACCTGTCAAACTCAACAACATATCTCTATAGGAACGAGGAAACTACTTGTCCGAGGAAAAAGTGTGCCCTTCCAAATCATGGTGGTAAAAGAGTATAAAATTCAATTAAAAATCACTGAAACTCATTTAAAACATAAAAATTCCAAGAAAAATCTACACCTTTTATATCTCATGGTTTTCTCTCATCTAATCCATTCTATGAAATGATATCCCTTAAGGACCATCCTCAAGTTATCTATTTTATCCTCTTCTAATGTGGTGTTAATAAGTATGTTTTCAATAAATACAACCAATTTGTATTCATATATGGAAGGATGATCTGGTTCCTCAATTCCAAAAAAAGAGTAGGGGTTGTTAGAACTAAGACCAGTCATCATGAACCAACTCAAACCATGAATATACTCATAGAGGTTTTATATATATGGAATGTAATACTTTTCTCATTATCATTTTCTATTTCAGGTGATGATAACTAACAAAAATTAACAATCTCTCATTTTCATTTTCCAAATACAAAACCCTTATAGCCAATGTGGACTCAGTAGTAATGATAAAAAATATATCTCAAAGGTCCTCTAACTATTACATCTTCTCACTATGCTCAGTAGGGACCATCTAATTTGCCCAAAAATATATCATCATGGTCATGGTTTGAACGTTAATCAAGAATCCTATCTCCATCCTCATAGGTAGTCACATTCCCTCCATAGGTAAGAAAACTATAAATCCATCCACTACTAAAGGAATACATATTCCATGAGATCCCACTACATAAATGTATAAACACACTAACTAATGGGTGATGGGTTTTTACATCACTCCCTTAAGACCCAAATTTTTTAATAGTTGATATCTCTAACCCACAAAATAATATCTCATCCCATGAATATGATGGCATCAGACATGTCTAGGATGGAAATTGATCAAGACTCAAACCATGTAAAAGCATCTAAATCATGTGATGTTTTTAATAGTCAATGATCTTGATGAACATTTGGTTCAAAAAACACTCTATCCACCAAATGATATCACATAATACCAAAATTTTAAAATATCAAAGAATCACACCCATTCAGAACCTCTAGAATGAATTGATGTGCTAAAGTCCCAATGTGGAGAATTATCTATCACTCATGGTATATTTAAACGGAAGAGTGTCACAAAAATATTTATAAGTTAAAAAGTGATTTTTATAATAATATTCAATTGTACCTCATATCATTTAATGAGATGTCAGACCATAAGTCTTAATGACATGAAAATGCCTACGTCTTCCTCTTATAGCTCCCAGATCCTAGCATGGGCCTTATAGTGGGTTTGGTGGAAGTAGAAAAAAATTAAATTCTCCACCAAAAGCTCCTCCAAAAAAATATAAACCAACCCCAATTCCACCACTACCACCAAAGGGCCACCATGAGACCCCTTGTAATGACCTTGATCATTGTGTTTCCTCTTCTATAGTGGTTCATTCAATGTCTACATGTCCTCATATGCACAAATGGTTTGGAAATCACATGACAAGGGAACATGTCTTTCACAATAATATTATAATCCATCTATGGAATGAAATAATCCTATGATTTAAACATAAACCATATTTCGACTTGAATAATACAAGTCATGAGAAGATATCCAACACTATAGAATAAAAAACAAGCATCTATTAACCTTTTTAGATGAATCATCCCCTTGACTCCCACTACCAGCTTGAGGTTTGTGAAATTACTCATATTGGAATATCATTATCACTAGAAAACAATTTCACACTCCATATTATGTGAAAATGAACATGGGAACCAAGATTGAATGGATGACTCAGTAGGGAACCTGCTTGAGCATCAGCACCCAGATGTAACCATTATGCACCACAAAAATTGGTTTTCATGAATGGTCATTGAACATCATTGGATACATAGAAATAGAAATAAAATAGTATTGATAGCATAAAATCATCTAAATATGAAATAAGAACAATAATGTTGAGTAATAATCCACATTAAATAAATCATGGAATTTATTCCATGAGTGTGCCAACTCATCTTGTGTCTGTGTGACTAGAGTCCACTATATCTCCACTACTCCTTAGAGAATGGTAGTTGTATGAAAAGCCATATGATTTTTTAAGTTCCATTAGAGCCAAAATACCTAGAATAAAAGAATCACTCTTACCCACCAATAGCTGGAGATCTATATCACCATAGAAACTCAACTGTCTCTAGTGCTCTAACACATAGAATTTATTAAGACATATTTCTTCATCAACCCACTCTGCTGCTATAATATACTACTTGAAAAGAATGGGTACTTCAAATTTTCCACATAGATGTCAGATCCCATTAAAATACCTCCAAACCGAGTCCTCATTTATCATTGTATCATAATCATGATCTAGAATGAAAAACATGGATGTATGTCTTTGTGTAGAAATTATAAAATTTATTAAGATGTACCACTTTTGTATGGGGATATGTATGTATATGTATCTGAGTCAAAAGGTAATGTCAACAGAATGAAATATATGCGATTCATATACGAATGTTGACAGAAACCAAAGTATTTATATTGTACATTTACATCTTGGTAGTTAGATTATTAGTGTATGGATAAGTTGATCTCCAAATAAACACTTGTTTTGTTTGTGTGAATTCCACACTCAAGACACTCTAACAATGTTTCCCTATGTCCCTAACTAATCATCCAAACTAGAATATCATTAAACACAATCATGATGTAGAACCTCCTCTATTACCACTCTATAACAACCCAAGCTAACAATGAATTTCTAGTCTGTTGATGGTCAGTCCATAAAATCGCCATGTCATCCACAAAAATCAATGGTATTTCCACAAGTACCAAGAAGGAATAACATAAATGAGTAGCCTTATCCTTTTTTACATGTATGCCTAAATCCAACTGTATCATGTCAACCATGCATAGGGATAATAAAAATGGTGGTAAATTCTAGAGTGAAACAATTAAATTAAAAACATATATCGAATATAATTAGATTATACTAAAAACCCACAATAATTTATGGGGAAATATATTCCAAACCAAAAAATAATTCCCAACATAAAAAAGATATGTTGACAATGGATTATAGATTATGGCTCATAATCTAGGGGTTATACCTATATTCAGAGTCTATGCTCCTGAGTGTACCAATTTTACACCAAAATCACCACCAATATCTCCATCATATTCATAAGAAATGATTTGTTTGGTAAAATATCATGAATGAGTGAGTATATGCATACCAACTAGGAATCCTCAATAATTACAGGGTATAAATTGAATGATATAATCACAGAAGACATCTTATCCCAAACAAAGAGAGAAAGGAAACCTAATAATATATATATATATATATATATATATATTTGTGTGTGTGATCATAAATGAATCCTATATTATTGAAAAATGGGATCTATGTCCCCCAAACCATATGAGGTTGATGATTCATCCAAATTCTCCCAATAGTTAATGTTCTCATACCAGCATCCCCAATATCCAAGGAGTTATCCATGAATAGAATCCTATACATTTTACCTATTCCTCATAGTCTTTGTGGGACAATATCTAAATATATGACACACTACCTAGTGTATCATGTTGTTCCACTTAGTAGGTAGGGGATCAATTCCCAAGTGTGTCACAAGGATCCACTAAGTGTGTTGTAGAATTGTTAACAATTTCATCAGGGCTTCCAATGAGTAGGTAGAGTGCCTAAACTCAAGTCCATCAGGTGGTTCCACAGAATAGGTACATAACCCATGTCCTTATTTATGAGGCGTCCCACTCAGTAGGTAGAGGACCCATGCTATAGCCCATCATGTGGGTTCCATATAGTAGGTAGATGATAAACTCACTAGTCTATTACGAGGGTTCAATAAACTAATTAAATGAGTATCGGGGAAACACCCCTAATGAAATAGGGATATTTCAATTTCTATCCTCTCTATGACGATCCCTCATGATTACTACCATCATCAAGCATCAGTAAAAAATTGTCAGTCTATAATGATTCCTTGGTTTATATTTAAATTAAATAAAAATACTACCATAATATTATATGTGTAAAAATATATTGGATAAGCTTCCCACATGAATCAATTTTAGTCCAGACAAATAAAATAAACAAGGGGTGAGTTTCCAAAAAGTGGGTACATGGTTTTTATGTGGCCCAAAAAGCTTGTGATCCATCTCTGTCAACTGTCGATGTTTTACTTTGATCATGGATCAGTTTCCATATATCCTTTAACATAAATTTAGGGTCCCAATCATCATGTCTCATCCTCCCATGGTCTCTTCATGTGCTCCAAATTGTACCCATGCTTAGTGGGCATGCTTGTACGCTTCGATGAGAACCTTTTTTATGCCTAGATTCCATCACTTGAGCATGTACATTCCATGTCCATGGTGTGTTTTCCGAATGAAATGTGCTTCTAGAACATGTCATTTCTACATGAGGATGGTCACATAGTGTATGATGTTACCACACATCATGTGATCCTTTACATGGAATGATACCCAATTTCCACAAATAAGGGATACTACACAACATGTGTTCTTTCACGTCACAATGATTACAGAGGGTAATTATATATATATATATATATATATATATATAATTTTTCATCATGATTATTGTAGATGTATACATTAAATCGTTATCCATACTTGTTAACCACCTGAAATTTTAGGATACAGGCTCCGATCATCGAACCTCTCCCTATAGTGGTTAGATTTTAGAAATTGGTATTCAAACAGATCCTCTCCTCACCAGATGGACCTATAATTTGTTTCATCAAATATTTTATCCTTGGATTGACTATAGAATTGAAATCATGAATTAAGGTTCCTTATCCTCAATCTAAAAATGCATCTTATGATTAATGTAAACAATATTGGAAAATCATCACGTACCATTCTCATTACATTTTTTATTTCATTACCTTCAAAAGTATAACCAAATCTTTCACAACCTTCCTAATTCTCTTTATTATATTTCCACATGGGAAATCAATTTTCATAATTCCCATAATATCCACATAAAAAATTTTAAATGTTAACTAGGTTCCATATAGTTTATTCCATTGACTAAAACAAGACAGATCATGGTGAGAAACACATATCGTAAAATAAAACCACATAATCATTATAATTTACTTTTAGGATGTCCAAATAATGACACATTCCGTAATCTATGACACCATATGTTCATTCTAGGTTATGAATAGAAAAATTATATTTAAATCATTCAAGATGGTTTGTTAAGAGTTTGTGCATTCCAATAGAATATCCCCATGGAGTTTCAAACTAGTTGTGTAGTATGGCCCATTGTCATGTACAGAATTTCCCCAAGTGAAGCCCAAAACATATTTTCAACATTTTGAACCCTAGGTACAAATATTACGTATCCACATCCACTTGTAGTATCCAAGAGGGGATGTATTTATTGAAAATAATTCATATTATCCTATACTAAAATTCAATGAAATATTCCAAACCATGAACTCCTCCTTATACTTATCCTTAGAGGCATCCCTAGACATAACATTATAAATATAACTAGGGATCTCACTATGGTTTTCTCATGATATTTTCCAAAGGTTAAGTAATCCTTTAATATGATACCATATATAGAGACACAATATTTACATACCTTGATAATACATTAATTTATATGAATATTTTGTAAATTATAAAAATAAATGCCCGAGGACCATTATATTATTGTGTATTTGAATAACAAGAAATAAAAAATTCAATCCCGGTGGATGATATTAAATATGTCACATAAATATTTCCTCCTTTAAAACTTCTACTGAATTCCCTTCACCATAACATTGGGAAAGGAAACGTAAGAAAGGGGTGAGTTCAGATGCTCGGTTAGGGTAAATAATGTGGTAGCAAAAGAATTCCATAAACAAAGGGGTATGGAACATGTGTTTAATTATTGAATATAATGCCTTGAATTTTAGAGAAAATAATAAATAATAGAATTTCATTAGACATGAATCACAATGAAATTAAAACCATAGGAGAAGGAAGCATAACATAGAGAAATACATGGAAACTTTGCAATCACGTTGGTTTATCATGTTTTGAACATGAGTATGTAGAGAAGAGTTCACTAATTATGTTAACTACACAAAATCATGCCACAATATCCACATGTGGATATGAAACTTGTTCCTCACATAAAATTGAGAAACTGTAATATGTTTCAGGAATATCATTATGGATGTCAAACCAAGTCCATTCATAACATTGTTATTGTGAAATCAAGTTCAAATAGTACCTAATGTACATGAGATCATGTCCATACATAACAGTGTGAACATTTAATCAGGTTCACGCATAACACTGTGAACATTTCATCATGCTCATGCATAAACTTATGGAAATGAAACCTGGTCCTTTCATAACATTGTGAAAAATATAACAAGGTTCACTCATAACATTTTGAACATGTAATCAGGTTTACACAAAAATTTGTGTACGTGAAACAAGGTCCCCACATTCAATTTCCACATGTAATCTGGTTCCTGCATAATAGTTATACACATGAGTAATCCATCTTTACCTAATTTAATGGAGAGAGATATAGGTCCCACCAATCTCATAATAAAATCATTCATACATGGTCCATAATATAATAAAACAATCCTCATATCTTGACCCATAAAAAATAGTATTTAGAAACATCAGGTCATAACCCATGAAATAAAATGTCTATCACTAACATTTAATCACACAAAATAATATATATAATATATAGTTTTCATTACCATTTCATCACTTCATAACCTGTGAAAAGAATCATGTTTCATATACTAGTAAACCATGAAATGGAAGCTGGCCTCATAAAGACCGTGACATTGAGAATAACCCACACATAGAAAGGATATGAATGTAAACATTAGATCAATTCTATATAGAAATTATTAACATCAATGATTGTAATATTACATTGAAAATAAATATGAATTATATTTCAGAAACATTTCTTGATGAAAATATCCTTTTTCTTTGAAAACTCATCCTTACAACGAAATCCTTTTAAAAACATTTTTCTTTTAAAATTGATTTAATAACATATTAAGGAACCAATGAAAACTATAAAACATTTACAATAATTTTTCCTTGAGAATAATATTCATTTATCTTTTGTAATCTTTTTTAAAATCATTTTTGACTTAATATTTTTTGAATATAATAGATTTTTGATAGAAGAGGGAGACATTATTATTTTCCATAAAAACATTATATTATGTAACAATGGTTGCAAAAGGGAACAAACACATAAGAATATAATTAAAAAATTTATGAAGTGAACTCATGAGTTTTCTTGGTAGATTTATCATAATATTTCATCAATGTAAGAATAATCAAAATCAATCTAAAAAAGACATGATATTTCTTCAATATAATCTTATAAATCGGTAAAATGGGATCATAATCTCCATGTAAGAAACAAAAATAAATTAAATCTTCTGATATTAGGAAATGAAATATATTCAATATATAAAATGTAAAATTCAAGTATATACACCTCAAAAAAGAGTTTAGTTTCATAACAAAACATGAGTCCCAATTAAGACAAATTGAGTCAAAATATTTTTACTGATTTCTTATCTTTTGAAACATAAACCCCATGTTATACGGACTATAAAATGGAAATGTGAATACCCATAATTACAATTATATGATACATATAATTCAATAATGGTATTTACATACAACACAAAAATGGAATCGGTGGTGAATATAACATGAATTTCACAAAAATTAAAATTCAGATGAAATGCAATTACCATGTGTCTTGATTATCATCATACACATTCGAAAAACCTGAATAATAAATATAAATTTCATATAATTGTTTTAAATAACCATATTATCATATCAAATTCCCAATATGGTTTGATTTGGGCCTCATATTACCCGGTTGTTAATGATCATATGCAAATGTTTCACTTCGGGTAAAATTCAATTTGTTCTTCACATGTGTTTTAATTTGTTATACCGTTGATTATTATAATTATATCATGAATAAAAAATTTAAATAATTATATAAATATCATGTATTCCTAGTATAGGTATATTATATTAATACATATAAATAATCATTGCAAAATGGATTACATCGTTCCTAGTGACAGTAGGCCGTATGTACTCATGAACGATGTTTTTTTATTAGTATCATATTGAATGAAATTATATAAATGTATAAGGAATTTATATATAAATATATAATTATTATGGTATAATTAATATATAATATATTTCATGTATGTTCATTAATCCCATTCGTAATTCTTTCCATTTGGGGTGTGAACAATTCACATCGATTTGAGGGGGCGATAGTCCACACATCCTTAAAAGAGATTATCGTATTAACATCAAATGGAATGTAAACATATTTGTGTTGTAAAGGTATACAGAATATTAAAAAATTTATAAATATAATAAATTAATTATATAAATATATTTTTCTTCATAATGGCCACCATGATTATGGTAAATGAGAAATTAACAATCATCGTTTTGTGAGGCAGTAGTTCCTCATACATAGAAATAGTATGTTCAATATCCAATAGATGAAGTTATATGTATGTTTAGGTAGATAAAATGGAAGAAAAAATTCCTAGATTTTTTTTTCATACTGATTTTTTCACACAATAATTGAATAAATAGAGTGGGCGGGGTGAAGAATGAAAATAAAGGAAGGGTGATTAGAAGAAGTTGTTACCCCTTAATCAGGTATGTCCTTTTAGTTTTATCCAGAAGGATTAATTGAAAAGAATTATGATCAAAGAGAGGCTTATAGGAGGAACATAGGGAAGTGGGGAGCTTATTATATCTGATTTTGGGTGATACAATGGGCTTGAGAGCAATATTTAAGTGATATAGTGATTTCAATTTTGTAGTGGAGAGGGAGTGGAACAATTTAAAATGCCAATGGTATTCATTATTGTGTGGTGTATCTTACTTATGATACCTCCAAAATTGAAAAATAATTGATTAGAGAGGACTCATGGTATATATAATCCCCCACTATAAAAAAATAAGTGAATTTTAATATTTTGGATTCTTATCTTCTAAGATTCACTAATATTGTTATATTGGTTTTTATTAAAGCCTCTAGTTATATAATCTTATTAATTTAACAATTAAGGATAAAATAAAAGGATATGTGTTAGTTAATATAGATACACTGAATTAGTAGTATAATAATTTTTTAAAAAAATCAATTTCCCATTTGTTTTGGAAATTAACTTTTAAAAAAGCATGTGTTATGCACTAAAACACTACATAAACTCGGAGCTCGTTAAAAATAATTTTACAATATATGGGAAAATATGTTAATTTTAAAATGTAAAATCGTAAATTACTGGACCATATAATAAATGTATTAACACATTAAAATCACATGGGATGGTATTTGTTTTTTATTAATTTTACCTCATATAACACAATTTCATTTTTTTTCAAATAAAAATAATTCCAATTTGGACATTATTTATTTAAAATTAATTTTTAAATATCAATATAAAATTGAAATTAAAATATATATGTTTTACATATGTGTATTGTGATATTTTTCTTTAAATTAATAAATAAACAAAATAATTCAAATTATTAATATCTATTTTAATATTTATAGTGTAATTTATTTTTGTTAATTATTAACTAAATAATCACTAAATTACTGTCACCTAAGAATTTTATTTAAATAAATAATCTATTAAAAAAATTAATAATTATTATGATAAAACTTACCCAGTTATCATTCAAAAGGATATGTATAACTGAAAAGATGATATATTTTTCATATCCAATTTTTTTATAAAAAATTAAAGGAATGGAATGTTCCTTTTTTTATCATTTTCCTTACATAACATTTTATATATGGATCATCCATTTAATAATTTCTAGGTATCCCATGAATTTTCAACAATGTAGGCATATTGTATAAATATTGGGGAAGAAGGGATTTTGGATATGTTTCCAGGTCATTTTGGTTCTTTTGATTACGTATTAGTTCCTATTAATCTTAATCTTACCTTCTTCACAAAAATTAATATTATTCACATTTTCTAATAATATTTTTCAAAAAATTAGTTGATATTATTAGAGTATAGGTATCATACACATTAAAATACTCTATGTATCATTTTTAAAATTCAAATAAAATAAGTGGGATAATTATGATTAATGACAATACAAAAGTCTAGGCTAAATAACTGGTTTTTAATATAGAAAACTATTGAAACATTTGATGTGATTTTATTTTGAATTTCCAAATAAATTTTATTCTAATGAACCTAACTATAAAAATCGATTTATAATTTTTATAATTTCACAATAAATTAAATATAAAATATAAATTATAATTAACATTTCATTAAATTGAAAAGTAGTTTTTAACTAAAATGCAAAAGTTTTCACTATTCAACAAAAAAAATGATTCTTAAAAAATCCATAAAAATTACCCTAGAATAATTTAGGTATTTTGAATTTCAAAATTATATCTATTTTACAAAATAAAATTTAGAACAATGTCAATTTTTTTTTTAAAATAGGTTCACCCTTAAAAGGCAGTAAAACTCGGTCATACGTGTATCACAAGTTAACTCCATATTACAATTTCCAAACGAATAACTAAGTGTTGCGTGTAATAAAAGATCAACTGGATGTTTCATATATCCCATGAAAAACACAAAATATTCTTTTTTCAATTTTTTGTGAAATGAAAAATATAAAAAAGATTAATTAATGTGAAAAAAAGTAACAAAATTTTATAGTGCTCTATTTTATTTAGATAACCTTGGGTAATTATTTTAACAAGGAACATATTGTGAATTTTTTTAGGAATTTGAAAATATTATTAATTTATTATAATTAAATGCACATGAGAGTGACTACCTCAACCAAACTTTTACTGTCAACCAACATTAGGTAGTCCCTAGGGTAATCCTAGTGTTCCAAATTCAACCATGGTCTCAAATTTATTATTTGAAACACCATTTTTGATTATATTAAATTATTTATAAATATTTACATTGGCGCGATGATAATATATTTCTAATATCCATTATGGCCCCACCAGGCCAAATAATCTCAAGTCATGTTAGTGCAATGATATGAAATTATTCCTTGATGTATTTCAATGTCATACAATGTATAAACTAGTTCATATGAAGCCTGTTTTTTAGACATATAGTGTGTTTAAACCATGGATGAAGTTCCAGCAAGCCTTGTGAATTGGTGTAGAGTTACTATTTTTTTCCACTATTATTTTAACCTAAAGAATCCATCATTTTCTCTTAATCACACATCACCTCCTCCAATGTGAGATGTATCACACTCCTTCATCTAGGATTTGATTTTTATCCTTTATTTGAACTTGAATTTTAGCATCATCAACTAAATTAAATACCTACAAAAAAGAATAAGATTACATTTTCTTCATATTTAGTTTTTTCATGATTTCTTGGATGTTATTTCGATATGAAATATTATGGAAAAATTTTACGGTGTGTTCTTAATTGTATTATTTCTCTCATTATTGTTTGAATGAATGCCTAGTAATATACATGTAAACCCACCCAAGCGTTATGTAGGTGGTTTATGTATTTTCAATTAGTATCTCACATGTTAAGGAAATTTATTATTGTTCCATGTTCCATATTTTTTGGTTCACTTGTTAATTATGTATCTATTTCATTTAATTATCTAAACTATGACTTAAGCCCTTTAGATGACATGTTGACATTATTTGATGTTGATACATAATCATGAACCACCCTTTGTGTTTAAATCTTTATATTACCTTGATTTAAAATGAATTTAAGGAACCAAATCACCTATTGATGTGTTTGGACATAATCATAAATATGGATTTTATTAATATCAACTGAATAAATTTTTACATTTCCATGAATTACACGTCACTCATATACAAATAATTTAATAAAATTCATGAATATTTTTTCAATTTTAGTTGAAAATAGGGAATACAAAATAAATTATTTGTTGTGTTGGATGAACCCCCTACTTCCATGATATTTTACTTTATGATTGACTATTATAATGAACTAAACTATTTAAGTCCACAAAATAATATTATGGAATCTACACTCAAATTTCCCTTTTTTTGAATCTATTCGATTTTTTAATTTAACAATTAATGAAATTGTTAATCCTAAGTAACGATAGATCTGAATTTGGGCATGTGTTCATGTATTAAATTAAATAAAGGTTTATGACAATTGGTCATTTCATAGAGATGTTGGTAACGATTCTTCACACCTCTTTGTATTGGATAATGGAGATGATACTATTCATCAATTATTTGGATGTTGGACATGATTCTCTTCATAATTTCTATGTAATGGTTGGTCATGATTCTTCACACACCCTTGGATTAGTATTTTGGAAATGGGACATCACATTATTTAATAGTATTGTATGATGTAGAATGTATCAACCCAAGATTCCAGTCAATGGTCGATTCCCCCTTGATTTAAAATACAAGGTATTTTTATATATCTGGTTTATAATTTTGATCCCATGATTTATCATCAAATGAACTCATACCCAATTGTTATCACTATAATGTAATGAAAGGTGTTCAATCCTATGATTAAACTTAGAATCATAAATCTATATATCATTATTATTATTATATCGATCACCCTCCTATGGTAATGGATACCTTGATTTCACCTTTGATCATCTATTATTTTTATAAATAATAACCATCAATAAATCCTTTTTTCTATTAAAAAATTATCTTATCTAATGTTCCGAGACATCCATATTAAGATTAAGAAGTTATAGATAGTCATACATCCTATAAGAACATGATACCGACATGGATTACATTGACTAGCATCATTGAACGACATTATTATTATCCATGCACACTGGTCCATCTTATATTCATAAAAATTATTTTCATTTGAAATCATAGATTCTATCCTAATTAGTTTTACTCACACCCTATTCAGTTATCTGTTTGTTTTTGGAATGATATCTAGAATACATTTTAGGACATGGTTCATTCCTCTTTTATGTATCGTTACTATGGGCTATGAATTCTCATGGAGGTATCTGTCGATCATTTAATATCACTACATGATAGAGATTAAGACTTTTCATTATTAATTATTTTTTACTAAATCATTAAGTTATTTTTATATTACACTTTTTATCCCATTTATTTACGAGAGAATTATTTTCATATCTGGTTGGTATAGTAATGTGGTTAATATATTATTATTCTCCATTTACCCCTCTATTAAAATGGGTCATGGGGTACAGTTTTTAAAATGACTTCATCAAGTGTGGAACTGCTGGCGAAGTGACGCGACACAATCTATCAATAGATACGGAATCTTAGGAAACAACGAACATGGATCGACAAACACCAGTGGCATCATCAATATGCGGAATATTATTCCACCTCCACGACATCTCCAAAAAATCTCAATGTAGGGGTTGACTTTTAATTCATGAAATTCCCACAATTATTCATCATGTTCTTTAATTTGAGGGTGGTCATTGTTTGGGAATTGAACGTGGATTATCATTTTTTAATGAAATTTTTAAATTACTACTACATGTTATAATGATAACACAAAGTGCACGAGCCAAACGAACATGGCCCAGACCCTACGACTCTTGATTTTCACTATGCTCTTCATAGGCGAGTTGTTCCAACTTGACATAACCGTGAAATCGAGGGCCGTGAAATGACGATGGCATCCCAAGAGGACTGTAGGAATGCCTAGATGGTATAATGTTCCAACATATATCACCTAGAGTCCTGGAAAAGATTAAACTCTGCCACAACGGCATAGCGGTACTGGTGACATGAGCTGACAGTGAAGGCAGCTGCCTGCACTCAGTAGATGCCAAGGAGTGCCGCACCACGACAGACCGAAGGGGTGGCTGGCATGGGCTGACTGCAGTGACAGTGAGAGTACATGCCCTCCCATCCCATAATGAGCATGTCACAAATATGAAGCTGCAATGAAGGAGGGACCCACTCTCTATGGGTCATGTGGGTGATGAGGTGGGCCACCTGGCACTACAATCAAGGGGCGGAATGACTCCTTTGTGCCATTCGGCAGGAGGACGGCGTGAGCCCAGCATGGGCCAGACCACCACAGCCTTGACCTTGTAGGTTTGGGCTAGGCTCAATCGGGCTTGGATCGGGTCAGGCCGAGTCATTTTGAGAGGGTAAGACCTAACCCAGACCCATTCAGGTACAGTTATGCATAAGTGACCATATATTGTGAACTAGAAGTCCATTTGATGAACTGTTTGTCGAACTAGGATCCTAGGGGGGAGATAGTCCTTTTGAGATACCACACAAGAGTTTTAATTAATGTTGGAGTATGGTCAGGTTGAATCAACTTTGAATCTAACCGGTCCGTCGACAGAAAAATTCTAATAACATAGAGACAAGGCATCTGGTTGTTGCGCTGTCTGTTATGTTTAAACCTTTGTGATGTGACCAATCATCGAGTTATGTCGTTGTGGGACATCATGATGTTTGAAATATGACCGATGGTTTTAGGAGTGTTTCTCCCATAATCAAGCGTACTATGAGTGGAAGTCTTGTGGCTGGTAGTGTGGCGGATTTTGGAGATAGATCATACAAAGGTTAGTACTAAGTTATCATGTGTGGTTCAGCACCTAGAAAACTTCTTTGGATCAGCAATGAGTAATCCTATGTGGATCAGAAGTGTGCGACCCGACAAGGACCTACATTAGAGCATCCCATAGTGAAACAACAACATACCAATCCCTTGTGGTTCAGATCCTGTGAGGTTCAGTGATCACCTATCCTGTGTGGGTCAATATTCAGTGATCTTATGTTGGTCAAAACATACCGATATTGTGTGGGTTAGATCCTGTGTGGGTCTAGCAGGGGTTAGTACTAATCGACTATTGGTGGTTTGGATCCTATGTGGGTCTTGCGGGGGTTAGTACCTATTGATCATGTGTGGGTCAAACTCCGTATTTTCAGAAGTAGTGCCACTCGGAAGAATAATATGATCTATATTATCAACTAATAATCTAATGTTTTTTTTCATTACTTTAACATGGTTTGATCTGTGTCAATTGCTTTGTTCCTTTTGGATTCTGATCATGCTTTTGTTATTCCTATATGGAATTCTATGAGGCCATCGGGGGGTCTCAGATTCCCTATTGAGTATTGTTATATTCCCCCCTTCACAGGCTTCGCTCGCACATTGTAGTGTCTTATGTAGATGACAAGAATCATGGATGAGACTGTAGGAGATAGGACTTGGCGGTACACGGAGGTGACTAGCCGACATAGAGAGTAGTGGAGATGTGTTGTACCTACCCTCCAGGAAGGATCCTTGGTGGACAATATCATGATCTATTTTTTGTTTTCTATTGTAGTCATACCATTTCAGTTGGGGTTATTTTTCGGACCCATTTACATTTAGTAAACACTTTTACTACAACAGTTTTACTTCATGGTTGCATCTTGTTGTGTTCATATTCTATGTATTTGTTAATTTTTAAATGGAATGGCTTCCCCTGTTAAGGATATGCCTTTCTGGTGCTAGTTTCCAACCCCTAGCCTATAGAAGGAAGGCTTCGGGTAGTCACATCACAGGCCCCAGAGGGACTGGTCATGACAAAGTGGTATTGGAGTAGTCGGTTCTATAGAAGAACTACGAATATGATATTTTTAATGGAGAAAAAGTGTAAAGTGTTTTGTGTATGGTTCTGAGTTCGGGGAGTCCAATGTTTGTGCGGTGACCAACGTATCCATACACCAGGACCCTGAATTCTGATTTCTGACTTAGGGCACAAAAACACTATTTAGCTGTGTTTGGGAAATGTACTATTTCATTTGATCTAGTTGAGTTTTCCCATCATGTAAAAATTATTAAATATGACACACCTATTTCTTTACGTGATTTGACTGAGTAGATAGCTAGCCAGTATTCCAGTGAGAGATCACAATGACGCCCCCCGAGCGATGAGGCATCAGTGCATGGACCTCATATGGTGATAACACCTTCTAGTGGTGTACCAGTATTACCAATACTCCGAGGGAATTGGTTTCCACTAGCCCTACTAGCAAACCGTGCACACCGACTTATCACATTTCCTGAGTTCAAGATATTGTGGCCTCCAAGGTTTTGTGGAATGATATATCCCCAGGCTGTTAAGGACTGGCTGGTGGTTGTGGAATGAGTTTCCTTTTGGTAGAAGCTACAATAGAACAGATGTTAACCCTAGATAATAGCCATTTTCATGGCTCAGCAGGGCAATGATAGGGTTTAAACTACCCTGATCTTATGATGAGGTGACTTTTTCCTAGACATGCTTAAGAACCTTCCTAAGGGAAGGGGTCTATTTCTATAAATAAGATATGTGGTATGTGCTCTCAAGAGCTTCTACAAATTCGGTAGGAAGACATGTTAGTAACTGCATACTCATCGAGGCATACCGACCATTCTAGGTACTCGATGAATACGATACAAAAAGTACATTAGGTTTGTGACCTCATGGTGATATGTGTTTAGGGACATCTGGGATAACACTATTACTATGTTCATTCCTAATTATTTTAGGGTGATAGAGGGAACCTTTGTGGTTGAATGTTCTTTAGCGTACCAGATACTATCATTGAATGTTAGCAGTGGGTAAACAAGAAACTGACATCAGTGTAAGAGACAAGGATATATAAAATGTTTCAGAAAGAGGATGTGATAGGGACAATGGAATCTGCTGGGTAGAAGACGTGGAAGAGAATCTAAGAGAGCAGCAAGAGGAGTTACACCTTTCGACATATTGTATCCACCACCCCAATTTTTTCCTTAACAGGATTAGGGAGCTGGGGGAAATGGGAAGAGAGTAGCTACCTCCGGTCATAGAGTATGACCCAAGGGCTCCAGGAATGATTTGAGGTACAGTAAATGTCTAATACTATATACATTATTAATAGACATAAGATTTAATCATTCCTTCTGGTTATTATATTTTTCAAAAACTAGAGTTTCCAGTTAAACCATTGACATGACCCTTATGTCTGGAGATACCAATGGAAGGAGACTGGATAATCAAACAAAAGTCGATGGTGTGATATTACCCATGAGTCATGGGTTTTAGTTGGAACCTCTTAGTGGAAACGTCGAGGCCTGATGACATTAGTTTCGATAGGGAGTTACCATACACAGTTCATACTCATATTGATTGTTTTAGGAAAAATGATGTGGTATATCCACATCATAGGAATGGGGGTTTCTATGGATGGTGAACAAGAAAACCCAGACACCACGGGATAAACTCAAGAATAGGAGGGTATAACTGATCACTCTTGTGTAACCCATCCCTACCATCATGGCAGTATGTGTTTTGAGTTTTCAGTTCCCAAAAGTAGTGGAAGGGTATGAGAACACCATTTTTAAAGATCTCTCCAAGATAACCTCCACATAGGGAAACAAAATTCTATATTGACATGTAACCATATACGACACCGATATATACAACTTCATATTGGATGGATCCCATGAAGCTCTGGGAGTTGAGTGTTTTATTGGGGGACTTGTAATGGAAGGTCTTAGTAATACCCGATGTTTGAGGTTATGTGTGGATTACCAGCACATTAACCAAGTGCTTGTGGAGAATGAGTAACCACCACCAAAGGGTTATTTGGGAAAATCCATCAGTAAATGAGGGGTATCCTTTCACGTGGTTGGAAAGATGCTCGATGTCCATTTAGTAGTTGAGACAACATGATGGTTGGAGTTCCTCCAACACTATTACTTCGAGATAGTTTATACGCCTGGGAAGGGGAGCGTGGTGGCTGACGCACATAGAATGAGGTCTGGATTACAACTACAGAGTGAGATGGTATAGTAGAAAGCCCCATTATAGATATACATCATTGATGGTGATGGAACAACATACCACCAGTATATGACTATCACTCCCCACTCCATCAGTGAGTTCCGGAGGAACATCTTAGGCATGTGGACTACGAGACCCCACATGTCAGATATCCTCATGACAGTCTCTTGACGGATTTTATGATGGTGGGGATGATGTCTTCCATTTCAGGGGACACACTATTGTACCACTAACGCTATAAGAGGAGGACTTGAGGGATTTCCACACATTCCCTTTGGTGGTATATCGTGGTGTGGAAAAGTTGTACATGAACCTCCATTGTTAGAACTTGTGGCTAGTGATGAGGACTTCATAGATATGGAAGAAGTCTTATGCCTATAGGAGATGAATACCCTTATATCTTGATGAGGGAGACCATATCTTCATATAGTTCCACCCCGACATGTACTTTACAGATTGGTCTAGGGCGGCAAGCTATCTCCATGGTTCATTGGACCTTTCCATAATTTTAGCAGTATTGGTGAGGTGGGGTAATACCTAACTTTTCCCCCAAATATGCACTGGTTTCATAGTGTTTCCCATGTCCCGCATCAGAGAAGATACATGTATGATTCATCACATGTTATCGACTAGGGCGAGCTGGACTTTGACAATGATGCGACATTTATGGAGTTCATGGTGGAGATAGAGGATGGACAAGAGAGGGTCCTTCGTGGGCAGTAGATTCCTCTAGAGTGATTTCGTTGGAAGCATGGGAATCTCTAGGAGAGACGAATGAAGCAGGAGGCTTAGATTTAGGCTCAATACCCCCATTTTTTTGATATTCACTTGTTTTTTCTTTCAAGGACATAAAGATATATGGTGGGGAGAATTTAATGTCATGGAATTTCCATATATTTTATTATAATATGGAAGTATTTCGAGACCCTAAAATATGAAAACATGTGATTCTGGGGCCTGGAGTGCCCAAAATAGTCCATCAAAAAATGATGAACTTTAAATAACATGCGTGAGCAGTTTTCTGGAAAAAGTGGAGTAAAACTTAAATGGGTTCCCGAATCAGAAATTAGAGGACACTATTGGGTTCTAGATGGAATGTTTTCATCAGGCGAGACTTATTGTAAGTCGGCGCAGGCCACCAGTGAGAAAACCCAAAACTAGAAAAACTATAAATAAAATAACTAAATAATGTTATTTTATTTTTCAAAGGCTCACAACTCTTGAATGATGGATTGGATTAAATTTTTTTTACCACTACTAATCTTGTTAGGGTATGCTTTTTTTGGCAGATACTAACATTAGCCAGCGCGAGCCACCAGTGAAAGTTAGAGTTTGGACGTAAATAAAATAATTTAGTGACAATTATTTTTTTTGTAAAATCCATAACTTCTAAATGGAAACTCATATTTAAAAGATTATAGTACCATTAATCTCATGGGAGAGTGTTCCACTTAGGCGGAGCCTATCTTGAACAGGTCTGGGTTGAGGGTCACAATAAATAAATATATGACTTTTTAAAGAGATTTTTAGTTAATGCACGAGCATCATTTTCTATTATTTGAACCGATGCTCAGAATTGAAATCAAAGGGAATCATTGAATTAGTGGTGCCATGATTTGATTAAGGAAAGATTTACTTCGACGACAGTTGGTCTAGGGAAAAATTTAGTTTTTGAAACATTGTAAAGAAATAAAAAAATAACATAGAAATTGGTATTTTATTTCATTTTTCCAGCCACATCTGAAGCGGTGGTGGCAGGGACCATGGAGGTGGTCATACATTTTAATTTGTGATTTTTAAATACCCGATTACACCTTGGTTGCGTAGCCACCCCTTGTGTAATTTATGTGGAAAACTAATTACATCAATCAATGAACCTCATTAATTCCTTGGCACGTTACTCACCTACTTCCACTATATTTAAATGGGGCATGGGTTAGTGTTTTTTACAAGACTTCATAAAGTGAGGAACCACTGTAGAAGTGATGAAAATCCATCCACTGATGGAGAAAGAATCTCAGGAGCCAACGACCCGGGATTGAAAAATTCCAACAGGTTCATCAAAACACAGAATATTCTTCCACCACTGTGATGTATCCAAGGAATCTCAAGGTAGGGTATGCAATTTTATTCATGAAAATCCCATGATTCTTCTCCTCTTTCTAGAATTTTTGGGTGGTTGATTCATGGGATTGGAACATGGATTATCATTATTTAAATAAAATGTGTAAATTACTCCAACTTTCTATAATGCTAACATAGAGGGTGCAGTTCAAACGATCTATGTCGGGAACCTACAACATTGATTTTCATTATGTTCTTAAGAGGTGGGTTGTTCCATACTTATGGAACCTTGAAATAGATAGACATGCAATGACGATGACATCCCAGGACGACTGTAGGATTGCTTGAAAGAAAGAACGGACCACCAAAGCTCACCCAGTGGCCTAGGGAAGATTCGCCAGTGCATCACCAGCGTGACGACACTGGCGATGGGTGTCAGTAGTGAAGATAGTGGATGCCACTCACCGGCCTTGGGGAAGGGTGGAAACATAGTGGATAGAATGGTCATACAATGTCTACCTGTCAGAGTGATGGTGAGGCGGCGTGATTCTGCACACTGGGTTGACCATTCCATGATTAAAAAGCCATGGAGAAGGAGGGACCTGCTCCCTATGGGTCACATGGGTGAAGAGAAGGCACCTCCAATCAAGAAGCCAAATGGATCTTTTCATCTATTTGGTAGGCTGACCATGTGACCCCTGCGTAGGGAGGACTGCCCGGAAGGGCGCTAACTGGCCCAGGCTGGTTCGGGCTGGGCCATGTGGGACCCTGATTGGGTTGGTCCATGTCAGTCTGACTGGGTGGGACCGGACCCAGACCCATTTGGGCACAGTTACACTTAGGGGCTTCTATCTCGCAAACTGGACGTTCATTTGAAAAACTGTCTATGTAATTGGTATACATGGACTGAGACAGTCATTTTGAGATACTCCAAAAATGTTTTGGATAATGTTAGAGTATGGCCAGGTTTGATTGACATGGAATCTAACCATCCCCTTAGCACTAAAATTCTAATAACATACAGAAATAGAATCCAATTGATGTGTTGTCTGTTGCATTTGAACCTTTATGATGCGACAGATAATCAGGTTACCTCTTTAGGGGACATTGTTCCATTTTAAACATGAAAAAATTCTTTAGGAGCTATTCTCCCAGAATTAATCATTCAATGAGTAGGAATCCAGTGGATGGCCGTGAGGCTGAGGTTCGAGATAGATCATACATAGGTTATTATTGGGTGATCCTGTGTGCGTTAGCACCTAGCCATCCTATATGGATAATCACCAAGAAGTTATGTTTGTATCAGCAGTATACGAACCGACAAGGACTAACCATAGGGCGCACCGTCATGGATCATAAATATATTGATCTTGTATGGGTCATATCATGTGTGGGTCAGTACTCATCGATCCTATGTGGGACAGGGCATATTAATCCTGTGTGACTTAGATCATGTGTGGGTCATGCGAGTGTTAGTACCTATCGACTATGGGTGGGTCGGATCCGGTATGGGTCTTTTGGGGGTAAGTACCTATAGATCCTGTGTGGCCCAAACTGTGTTTGGTAGATAGTAGTGCCTCTCGATATAATAATATTATCTAGCTTCTCAACTAATCATCTGTACTTCTGTGCTTTACATATATCTTGTTAGAGCTATATCTATTGTTTTGTGCCTTCTGATTCAGATCATGCTTGTGTTATTCCTCTAATATATTCTGTGAGACATTCAGGGGACTCAGGGTCCCTATTGAGTATTGTTATAAAATCCATTGAATGGGTTTCTACTACACCTTGTCATGTCTTGTCCAGATGACTAGCGGCTCGATAGAGACTATAGGAGCCATGACCTGGTGATACACATAGTTGACTGGTCGACATGGAGTGCAGTGGGGATGAGTTGTACCTACCCTTCAGGTAGTATCCTTGGTTGATAGTTGCTAGAGATGTTTTCTTTTTTTTTTTCTGTTGTAGTTGTACCCTTTCAGTTGGTCTTGTATTCCGACCCCCTTTACTTTCAATACACACTTTTACTACTACATTTTTACTTCATGGTTAAATCTTGTTTTGTTTTTGGGCTATGTGTTTGTTCAGGTTTAAAGGAAATTCATTGCACTTTTAGAGAGTACGACTTTCTGATTCTAGTCACCAACCCCTAGCCTATGGATATCAGGCTTGGGGTAGTCATGACATTGACCCCAGGGGATGGTTCGTGAAAACTTCCCTTTTCAAAATCTTCATCCACATAATCTATTGGGGAACAATATGAAGACGAAATGGGTGTTAATTTAACTCACTAGGTTTACCCCAATCTATCAAAACAAACCAAATTTTTTTGAAGATTAATCAATAAAGCAATAAATTGGTGTATTAATTTATTCATCAATTAAATAAATCAATGAAAAAACTAATTTGGTGCCCGGATAGTATAAACATGAGTTTGTATTAAAACCAATCAATCTATATCCACATATCCATGGTAAAATAACCTTCTTTAGTTCATTGTTGAATTCTCTCAGAGCATATATTATGAGCCTGATAACCACTACCGTAAAACCATGGTATAGTCAAAATAATCTAGCAGATAGAACTATAGAATTTTCATCAACTAGGTCAATTCCATATAATAATTATATCAGGGGACTAGGATGAGCTAGATCTCTATAAGAATGACAACATGGAACTCGGTTGATCTCACTCAATATGATCATTATAGAAAAGAAGTGTGCATGTTCAACAACCAATGATGATATATAATATATTCAACATGGAACCGAAGTCCTATCATACATCATGAACATAAAGATTTCACATTATAAATATAAAAGGATAATTATGTGAATTACCATTAGTCTATCCAATACAAAATTCAATTATATTACAATTGATTAATAATAAGTACCAAAATAAACAATCCATAACATATGGTTTATATACTAGTCAATATACTATGTTCTCAAGTTATTTTAATCAAACTTTTTTTCATTAGTTATTTAAATCATATTCATGGTTTTCTCTCCCAATGGTTAGCCATATTCCAAGTTAGAATCCAATGGAATAAATAGAATACACTCATTCATCAATTTATTGAATCAGATGCAATCAATTTTGGAGAAATTAGAATATTGTATAAAGGTAGAAATTATCAAACAATTGGGTTAAGATTTAAACCCCCTACATTTAACCAATGACCCTACATCGATTCCAATGGAATACTCCCATGAGGAAAAATTTGAGGATGATCTAAAAGATGATCCTAGTTAAAAAATTATCAAGCTAAAAACAAATGTTTCTCAGTCTCAATTGATTCCAATGAAACAGTTGGTGAACCATGAGATACAATGGATAAACTAGTCCTAAACAAATTAGCTGGGATGGAATCATTATCAAGATGTCCTTGTTAGATGTTTGGCACTCTAAAATCACTTAGATGTTGAAAAAGATTCAATTAGTTAGTACGAGAAATAAAAAAACAATATCCATTAAAATAGATTCTTTTGGGAATTACATGTCATGAAATGTAGTGACACATCATCAAAAAAATAATGGGATACACTAGAATTAAATTCGCCTCCTGTTATTTTATAAAAAACTAATGATCATTAAATGATGTGTAATCCTTTTACCTAATGTGTAAATGATCGTAAAATTTGTTTTTAGATCATTTTCAATTCAAAAAACTCAAAACCACATTATATATTCTCAAAATACCATGAAAAAATTAAGAACATAAGCTATTTACATGATCATACTTAATTCAGATAAATCTACATAACTAAATATTATGCCATTTTCCCCAAAAAACTCTCCATGTGGATTTTCTCAGGTTTTCCAAAATTCCCTTATAACCACTGATATAGTTTATTAAAATGATATGTATCCATGATATAACATGATACCCCAGGTTTAAATATGAGGAAAATATCACTTGAAATAAAAGGGAATGATAATTTCATAGAGATACATACATAGAAAAAACGGGATATTACAACCTATTTATATAACAGATCCTCCCAGAGCATCTCCAAGACTCACTATTAGATCTCAATGAATACTTATGGAAACTATTTTCTCTTATAACATTCACTCCCCCATGTATCCTCCTAAATTTTCTCAGGATTCCATTATACTCGATCTTATGGCATAGTCCCACCTCTATGATATTTATCAATATCATCCATAATCTGTCTCAAATGCTCCTCAAATGAGGAAATAACATAATGATTGAAAACTAATATATATATATATATATATAAATGTATGGGATTGGATGTAATCAACATATATGTGACACATGTAAAACATCATGCATGGAACTATAGAACTATTAAAAGGATAAATTGTATGCCACTCGACCCATTCTTTCCACTATATCAAATGGAAGGAAAAACATGGGTTTAATCATTCCATGTTTCCTGATTCATTTTTAACCCCTCGCTACTGATAACATTAAGAAAACATAATATCCAAATTCAATTCAATAGGTTGAATCCGGTGGTTAGTATATAATTTCTACCCACTCTGCATGGTGAAATAATTTTTTTGATGAATTGAACCTGCTCAAATGTCTCATGCACTAGACTATCCCCAATAAGTGCTCACTCGACTACCTGTAGAAAACAATGAAGTTAATGTTAGGTAATACAAAAAAAATTCTCAATATATTCTAGTTGGATATATGCATGAATTGTATTATTATTAGAAAAAACCACATTTTAAATATTTTTATCACATGATCCAATAGAATCAAAAAACATAGGTTCATAATATATCATCCAGAACCTAAATAGTCTTCTTAGATTGATTGATAGTTTATGGTTGATAGGGAATTATAATAAGAACCCATGATCCCAATTTCTTCCATGGACCCTATGAGAAATGATATATGAAATAACTATCTATATCTAAATAATACTCCTCAGAACATCGTGGAACTGAATAACCTCATCCATGAAAAGGATTCATGAATCATCATCTGTGAATGTTTAACAAATAGGCAATAAGTGGGATACATTTTTCACTAGATCTTAAATCACACATATATTTCCATTCATATTGGGTGTTCGTTGTAATCTAATCTGAAAATACATTGTGACCTAATAACATTTCTACTCAGGGATGAGTAAAGTCTACATAATCCCAACTAGGCTTTGACGCTTGAATTTCACCTACAACAAATTGATGTATCTAGACATGAATAATTCAACGTCCTTCATCATTATTAAATGAAAAAATAATCTATTAGGATCATCATAAACCATTTTTAAACCAGGAAGCACCACCCATATAGAATCTTGAAAATAACTCATCATCTCATCATAAAAACGTTTTGCAATAAATACTCATCCAGAGAAAAGAAATGAATTTCCACTACCCAGAGGCAATCCGGATGGTGTCTCCCCACCAGATTATTTTTCTCTCATAACCAATCCGTTTGGATTAGAAAACTACCTGTCTAAATCTATTACATAATGATGGGTATAAAAATTGTAAAATTAATTTCTACTTGTCCCTAATACTCCTGAACATCCATATTCATGCCTCATGAATAGGAAATTATATTGCACTGATCACCAGACTCATGTACTGCCTCTTTTTTTATACCAGTTCAATGTATCAATATCTAAATTTACCATGCGTATAGTATAAGAAAATTAAATGTCAAAAGTTTATAGATAATTGACACACATCCTTTCAAATTCGTTAGGTGTCCCTATGAAAATATGTCACAACATATAATTTTGTCTGTGTATGCACCAAAAAACTCACCAAAGAGATATTATCTACAACATCTCAAGGAATGTATTGCTACATCTAACACTAGATCATGAGTATGCTAATTACTATCACATGGGACAAGATTCCTGGATCTATATGTTTCCACTCGATCCACCTATTTTAATTAATCTCTAATTCCAACTCTATATACCTCACAATTGTGGTATATACATCACCTTGCATAGGTAATGTGAGGAGTGGTTATATGGTCATCAAACCTTTCAACTCTAGAATTTATCTCATTCAAGCATCATACCAAAAAAACATCACCAATATCTTCATCATCCATGAAATTGATACTTAAGAAATGTATTAATCCTCAACAAAGCACATATAATAAAATTCTAAACCTAGAACACTCTGAATCATGATGTTTTTCATAGAATGTTTCCAATATAACATGGTTATAACCTTCACTGGAACCACTTACACAGTTATATTTGAGATGACATGGCCCATGAAATGATAATTATTATTCTAGAAACTATAATTGGTTATTTTCCTATAACATTGAAACTCTCTCAATGTACTCATCATGATGTCATAATGTTTCGAAATATAGTCTAATAAATCCCAGTACACTACAATATCATCAAAAAAACCACCACAAACCAATCTAAAAATGGATGAAAGTTTATTTTCATCATGTCCATGTATACCTCCAGTTCGTTAGTCAACCCATATAGACTCACTAAAAAATAATTCAATCCATATAATCTCTTAAAATAAATCCACTGTATTTTAATTGGCCATATCATTAACTGTGTCAAATTAATCAAGATGCATTCCTCTGTCCTCAAAAACAAGACCGACTATTTGATCCATGAGACAATCCAATCTGCACAGAATGGGCCCTGCACAAATAGCTTGAAGATCCGAATAACCATATATATAATAGTATTATTTTTTAATGATATATAGGTAACACCCCATATATTTAATTATATATGAGTACATTATATAACGAGATATTCCAAACTAATAATTAAATCAAAACAAGTCATTTCTAGCATGAATTCATCCTATCAAGAATGATAACCACTAATATAATGAGAATGTGACAGAAATTTTATTAATACATTTGACTGCACTCCTAGATGAATTTCAATGACCAAATATCTATCCATTAATTAAACATTCATGCAAAAATATTTATATAAAAGTAAAGATATCAAATTATTTGTATCTCATTTATGAAGAAAAACCCCAGATGATATATATGATACAAGAATCTTACCTCAGATGGAAAATGATCCATGCATGTTTTCCTAAGTAGTCTTCATGATGTGATGTTGAATTATCCCTATTTCATGGGCTCCATCCTGAAAACCTTGTGATATTTAACCTATTAGGTGATGATGATTAGACAATGGGGTACCACTTCGCATTACTCAGCCTGAATATCTAGTAGAAATCTTTCTTCTAGCCCGTTGAGGGGTAGTTGAGACCCTTCCTGAGTCAGGTTCCTATCCAAATCCAGTTAAATTAGTATTATTTCGAATATTCTAAAAGAAACATGGAAGATGACTCATCCTACAATAAATATGACACCCAACTGTGGTTTAAGGACATTGTGAGTACTTGTGGCCAAAATATCCTCCCAGATCGCACTAGAAAATATCTTACTACAGAGATGTTTTTTCACTTCCATGACTTCTCATATAACTAATTCCTTGCCATAAACTATCATAGCCTTGTTTCTTTCTACTCGATGAAGATATCCAATTTTCACTTACTAAAATAGAAAGTTCACTACTTGGGGACTATGTCAGATTTACTTCCATGATGAGTGTTTTATTCATAATTTCCTCAATTATTCTCATATTTAATTTGATCTCCCATGACCTAATATCATAGAAAATATTGCTGTAAAAATGTCTCTCCCTGGAGATTTCATTTGGTCTTAAATAAGAAAGAAATCATTATACGTCGATGAAATGGCCATCATAGTCTACAAATGACATTCCCTCCGATGTCAAATACATGAAATCACAAGATTTTACATCCCAAAACAATTCAACATAGAATTGTCAAAACAACACCATCTCAATGTCCTTCCATGATAGATCATATTACATCACATCCTCCTCCTGATTATCCCACAGATTCTTGGAATGTCCTAGAATCATATATGCAACATGATTCACCCTCCAATCCCTTAGCATATCAAGATTACTGAGGATTTTCTGGACTAACATGATTCAGAACTAGACTTACTAGAGTCTTCCATCCCCATTAGACATAGCTGGATTCTACTGCTGGAATTATCTTGTTAGCTCTGACATATAATCCATTGTACCAAAAATATACCTTTTTAATAGGTCACATGACCCTCATGAAGCGTTCATGAAGCTAAACATCCATCTACTCCCCATGAACTTCTGAAAACTATTGTTCAATTGTGTTAATAGTGTGTAGATTTCCCCTCTCCTTATTATCATTTCAAAATTACAATGAGAGATTTTATCAACAAGAAAAATGAAAACCATAGTCAATTTGATAAAAACAAGGTCAACCTCAACTATTTATTACAATTTTGAATCAATGACTCATTTTCACTATATAAAAAACAAAAAATGTCAATTAGAATGAAAATTCCTTTTTATTTCATTTATCCATTGAAACTGATATCCCATATCATAGTTAAATCAGTATATATACATGTCATGAGAAAGTCAGTATTACCCAATCAAGAACAATTAATGTTAATATATCCCTATGTGGAAATTACAATGCATGTATTATTATATCTTTCCATTTAGGTCCATTTGTACATTCTCATGAAAGAGTATCACCACAGACCATGTGAATCGCCAAAGATGAAATAACATCAACCATAACAAGAACACAACGTAGACAATAATCCCATCCCAGGGAACTCATATTTTCCACCATCCATGGGTTACCTATTATCATGTACATTTTAATTACCAAGTGCCATCACATCTTGTCTCTCTTTACCATTATGAAACATTAAAGAAGGATAAATTAAAACCTTATAACCTAATAAGTCTTTATAACCTTCCCCAATATGAGGATCTCTCACATGGAAAAAAATGGTTGGTTATGATACCACAATGTCACATACCTATTTACTAGAGGCTATCCACATGCATCCAAGATGTGAAATTAATATTTATGGCATTATACCCATGTTATTAAGTGTCATGGTAGTATAAATAAACCAAATAAATGAAATAAATAAATGTATAGACATATAGAAAAACAAATATAAAATCAAAATGAATATTCCAATAAGTAATAAAGGAAAAATGATGTGACATGATGGAAGCTAATGAAATTAAATTTTAGATAAATTATAGGAAAAATAATTATAGACTTGACAAATGAATCAATAGTTCCATTTTCCAAACCACATTGTGGTCCCACCTCAAAACTCCATCGAATTCAGGTAGAAAATAATAAACAATAAGGTAATTTTACATTATTTAAACTTACATCTATGGAATCTACTCGGGTACTAAATGGAATCCTAAATAGGATGTCGGTACAACTAAATAGGTGAGCACCATCATTTCTAAAAAAATATCTTGATAAGAAGTTTATAAAATATAGTGATAAATAGTTCTATTAATTTATTAACAAATAAATATATTATAATAACAACCATATTTGGATCCATTCCAGAATATCCTTTAACATGTCTTACAACAATTCCAACCACAACCATATAACCATTATAATGTTAAGTTCATCAGCATAATGATTGAATAACATGGAGAATGTATTTTTTCCATATCAATAACCTCCATATAACCATTGTATAGTCACACCAATTCGGCTCGAAGTGCTATAAGTATTACAGAATCGGGGTCAAAGTCCATTAAGAATTACAACATTTAACTATAAATAGATCACTATCTAAAATAATTATATCGTGGGACTGGGTCAAGCATGCTCAATATTTGAATTAAAACATATATGACTACATTTTCCTAGGACAAGCCCAATATATAAGAATTTCATTATTGAACATAAGTACAAACGTAAATCATGTATATTAGTTTATCACATCATATATCCAAATATTTAATTTTGATAACTAGGATGTTTATTTTATAAATTACTTTAAATTATATAATTATTAATTTTTAGTCATAACATTCAGAAATAATCCCCAAAATTTGAATTCAATATTAAAAAAATCTCTTATGCTCTGATGCCATGAAAAAAAAATTAATACATTATAAAAATCAATAATATTCATGGTTCTCTCACCAAATATTTATCCACAGGCCAATTAAAAAAAGAAAAGGGCTCCATGGAAAAATTCCATTTATTATTTTATTCACTCGGGTAAAAGTTACATTTCCGCAATCTTAGTATTTCACATAAATGGATATTGTCAAACAATAAGATTAAGATATGGACCCCATGAATTTAAATGATGATCAGAAAATGCTTCCAATGAAAAAAACCCACGAGGAAGAAGGTCTAGATGATCTCCAAGATGTTCCCAGATCAAAATTGATCGTGATTATAACCAAAACGTTACATTGTCAATGGATTTCATTATAATGGTTGGAGAACTAAGGGAGAGAAGGGACCCATTTGACCAAGACCACATACTAGGGACTAAAGACCTTATCAAAATGTCCATATAGAAGTTTGAATCTCTAAAATCACCTATATAGTTCCCTAGGGTTGAGTGGATGTGGTTTTAGTGGCTTTGATTTAAAAATAAACCATATAAAATACATTAAAATAGCAGGTCATGGAATTAAATGTCATGTAATGTAGTTACACATCATGTATATATTTTTAAATGTATATTCCCAAAACAATAGTCACCTCAATTTATTAAATTAAAATAACGTAATCATTACAAATTTTTAATCCATTTACATGATGTGAAATTGTTCTTCAGATGGATTTTGATCCCATTTTTCCTTACAAACCCAAGAACCCCTGTAAATATTCTCAATATACCATGAACCCATGAAACACTTATCCCATTTACCTAAACTGCATTAATTCAGAAAAATAAACACATATTTAAATTAAGTTATTTTCCCTAAAAAATCTATCCACACAGATCAAATAAAATCCTAGTTATTTATATAATAATTTTTTATTATTAGTATTTTGGAATTAAATAGTAATTATTGAAACCAATAATCTATTATATTGTTATTTATTTACAATGTTAAATTTACAATAATACTATTTTAATTTGAAAAATATAATTGATTTTTTAATTCATAATGTTTAAATTATCCTATTATAATTTTTGAAATTTTATTAGAGAATGTTTAATTTTTGTGAATAGTTAAAAATATGGTTTTTATAAAATATGATATCTGTTAGGATGACATGAAGAAATTAATCAAATTTTAATTTTATTAATTTTGTAGAATAATTAAAAAATGATATTATAAGAATAATATTTTATATAAATAACTTAAAACATGAAAATTATATTTTATTCATGATTTTTATAAAAATTACTATTAGTGGCGACACAATTCTTGTGCAGCGTTGGTAATTTTAAATTTGGTAATTTTGAAATAATAATTAAGTGATAAATATTATTTTAAAGACTAATTTGTTAAATATTATATATTATTTATGTTTTTTGATATTAATTTTTAATTTTATAGTTATAATAAATTAAATTTATGCTAATTATGGTGTAATGCATATAAAGTACAAGAAAAGGCACAATAACAAATTTAAAATTTTATTTGGACTTGTATATGGGTGAATATAAATAATTATTGAATCTAGTATTTTATTTTGAACCTTATTAATATATTTTTCTCATACAAATTTGTTTAAATTCTTGTTATATTAAATTATTGAAATTAATTATTATGAAATACTGATGAAAATATTTTCAATGCAGAAGAAATAAATAATGAAATTACTTTAATTATATTTATAATAAAACTTCATTTACCCATAAACTATTTAATTTTATTGAGATTTTTCTTTCATTAAATATCTATTTTTAATTCGAATTGGAGACATTTTGCGCCCACATGGATCTCATTAGTAATACTATATTAATTTATTAAAATTAAAGATAACTTGTCACACTATTTCCTTCAACTAGTATAATATTATGATAAGAGGTTTAGGAAATGTTTTTTTAGAAAACAAATATTATTTAAAAATGAAAATGAAGAGATATTTTTTATAGTCATTTATTTTTAAATTTTAGGTAATAGTAAATTTAATTAATGTATGAACAATCATAATTATTTAAATATTTAATAAATATATAAATAAAAATAATGATATTAAGAAATAAAAAAATAAATATAATTTGATATTTTTAAGATAATTAAAAATTTTAATATGTATTTATAAAATATATATATATATATATATGATATAATAAATAATTTAATACTAATTTAATTATTAGTTTTAATGTTTTTAAAGTACTGATTATGAATAGTAATTTATTTAAATGATTTTTTTTCAAGAATAAAGGATATTAATAAATAATATAAAAATAAAAAAAATTATTAATAAGAAAGAATTGGATAATTTTGATTCTTAAATGTAATCCCATATTGTTTTTATGCCTTTTTATGTCTTAAATCATACAGTTAATTTATTATTTTTTAAAATATCAATAATTCATATGTTACACCTCACCTCAATTATAAAAAGAGGATCCCACCTTCATAAATTATCATCACCTTAATACTTATTTACCATCTAAGCTATCCCAAATTTCCTCATACTCAACCCTTTCCACATTTTTAATTTCTTTACCACATAAAAATATCACTTCCAAGAGCCTGAGGGAGGTTCTCAAGGTGGAATTTTCTAAAGGTTTCCTTTTTTATTCTCTGTTAAATTTATTTTACTTATACCTTATACCCACATCTTATCAATTATTTAATGGAAGCTTCATTATCACAAGTATACAATATTATTCTTTTATTAATGGTACATGGATCATAAAATCTCTCCACATATTCTTTTATTATTAAATTAAATAATCAATGTCTACTGTGCATTTATTCACCGCCTTCGTGGATGAGAAATTTTCATTTCCCTTTTACTAAAATCATGGAAGGATAAAATTAAATTTTAATTGTATACAATTAAGTAAATATATAATTTTTTTTATCACTTATGATTTATTAAATCATTTTTATAATGAATACAGTAAATAAACCGAACTTGGAAACTATGAAAAGAACACACCTGAAACAACATAAATAAAAAAAATATTGTCAACAAATGGGTTGGAAGTATTATAATATTAAAATTTAATATATTATAAACATTATATTATTTATTTATTATATTAATAACATAATTAGAAACATTATATATTATGTTTAAACACATTTGAAAGAAGTCAAACCCAATGTAAGGGACACATTACCTAAAACATTTCTTTTAAATTTTATTCTGATTTATTATTCTATGTATTTTCCTTCATTGTATATGTTTTAAAGATGGTGTTTTATGAAATTATTTATATGGGTATTAATATTTTATTTTATCTCATGTTGGATTTTTTAGGTGTTATTTAAGTGACATTCCTTTTAAAATCCACTTAAATTTCACTTTTATAAAATTTAAAAGGATTTCTTTTTTATATATGACATGAGCAGTTTCTCTGATTTCATTACATTATATTACAATAATTATTCCTTTATATGTATTCATAGTTATTTTTAAGAAAATATTTTCATTATTATGTGTGTAGTTTTTATATATTAATTTTTAAAACATTTATTATGATATCTGAATGAGTTTAAATATGTTGGTAAGAGTTTTATTCAAGATATGTTCCTATTAATGTTAATAAGTTTTTATAAAATGTGTTTTATTTTTTTTTTATATTTTCACATTACTATGAAATTTAATTCTTTCTATCCTTACTGATTTTTTTTTCAAGTCTGAAGGTTTAATTTTTTTCACAATTTATAAGGTTAGGTAAGAGAAACGAAGATGTCAGGAATACTGTAATGATGATTTTTCTCAATAAAATGAAATCATGTTTTATTTATGAGTGTTTTAATTTGAGAAAAAAGTGGGTAGTTAGTAGATGTGTATACACTATAATATTTTAGATTTTATGTATTAGTTATTGCATAATTCACTAAAACTATAAACCAAAAAATATCCTAAATGTGAAAGAAAGTTTGTTCATGACTAAAATTAACGATTATTAAATTTTTTTAGTATGGGTCATTATAGTAGAAAACAATGGGTGGGATAGATAACATGTGGGGTTATAATGATTTTAATAGAATATCATAAATGATTTTCAATTTATGGTTGATTTGAAATAATATAGAATTTAAATATTACCATGATTTTTTTTTCAAATATAAGTTTATTTAGAATGGTTTTCCCAAGAAGATACAATTAATCTAAAGTAGAAAGGCATGGATAGAATGATATTCTTATGAGTTTGGTACCTATAATGGTATGAATCATAACCATGAACTTTGGGACATTAATGGCTAAATGAATCAGGAGATAAATGGTGGTGGTATACCTTATTTGGGGGAACCTGATCTACTATGAATAAAAATGTTTTATGTTGATCATTTTACGAGGCAACGTCTTCAAGAATTTAGTGGACCATTGATCACGTGATAGCCAAAGGATGGATCAGTGGTCCATAAAATTTATTGGATGTCATTTTATGTTTAGAATGCAAAAAGGTAATAAAATCCATTTATCATTTTGAATGTGATGTTGATCAATTGGTCTCTCTAGTTAAGAATATGAGAGATTGAGATAATCTTGACATCCATGAATGGGATGACCCTAATTTTTTTTTCAGAAATATACTTTTATAAAAATGTTTGACTCAGAATGGAGAAACAATTATTTGAACTATGGTTGAAAGATAATGATCCTATAGAATTATATGAATCCATTTTAAAGACATTCTAGGTATGCACCCGATTTTATTTCAGACATTGATTGTAATGACATTTAATTTTTTCCAATTTGATACTATTTTTAGGATGATATTTGGATACATGAGAGTTTAAAAGCAATGGGATTCTTGTTATTTTGATAGGAAAAATGAGATGGAGATTGATGCCAGAATTTTTCATTTTGAGGAAATGAATAAAAATTAGTTTGGTTAGATGAAATTGGTGATGAATTCATCAATTAAGTACCATGATAATAAAATAAATTTCCATTCTTGTGAAAAGTGTGATAAAAATATTCCAGGAAATATTATTGTACATTCGGTGAAATGTTTGCACTGGTGACTGTTTGGGGACATGTCTCAGGAGTGCATGTAAACTGATATAATAATTACAAATAAACTGATTGTGAGAAGCGTTAACTATACATATTATTTTTCTAATCTGTGTTCGATGATAGTCACTCATAAAGGAAACTGGCATGATTGGAAGTAAAATGGTGAAGGAAAATACTTTGAAACTACATCAACAATTATTGAGAAATTTAATAAGGTGGTATTTGGTATGTTTCTTAATGATTTTTAAAAAATGTTATCTGATTCAGGGTCAACAAATTCAATAATTTTTGAGAAATAATATGCATAATTGGAAATTCCATTTCATGAAATGATGCCACGACTAATGGTAAACACACATGTAAGGAATATTTAGGAAAAAAAGAAATTATAATAATATGCCTACCTTATATGTGGAAATATTTTACCTAAATATTATATTATATTATATATAGTAGAGTATGATGTTATCCTGGGTATGGAATGAATTTAATTTTATCATTATAAGATAAAAATAGAGCATGAAATGTTTTTTTCAGAAAGAGTTTCATTTTGTGTAAAAAAATGAACCCATACCTTTGATAACATATCAGGATGTTAAGAAACAAATAAAAGATTAAAATGGTGGTTATCTTGCACAAACATTTTAAAATAGGGTATTTTTTCATATTAATGATGTTCTGGTGGTAAATGGGTATCTTTATATACATCATGATGATTTTCCTAGAGTTAATCATGACAGAGAGGTTCAGTTCACTATGGAGTTAGTTCCTGATGCAGATATAATTTTTAAACCCCCATATCAAATGGCTAGAATGGAACTTTTAATTTGGAAAAAGAAGCTGCATGAATTAGTATGTAAAGAATTCATCTAACACATCACATCACCACGAGTTTCTCCTATTATGTTTGTTGAAATAAAATATTTTTCATTGATACATTTCATTGATTATAAATAAATGAATAACATCACAAATAAAAACTAGTACCAATTTCATAAAATCAAGGATTTGTTTGATCCGGTCCTAATTAAAAATTTTTTCTCGAAGGTTGACCAATGTATGAGGTACCATAAGTTGAAATTAATGGATATAGAAATTATCATGGTTGTTTTTCATACTCATTATGGGTATTATGAATTTTTTGTTACACTATTTGAGTTATCTAATTAACATTCTATATTTATGGATCTTATGAATAGAATATTTCATGTGTTCTTCGATCTATTTTTGGTTGTCTTTATTGATGAAGTTATGGTACATTCAAAAATTAAATAGTACAATGAATGACATACGAGGGTTGATTTGAAACCTATAAAAGAAAAGAAACTATTTTGGACAATTCAGAACGTTTGAATATTGGTTGCAGAAAATTTTGACACATGATCACATTGTTTCTAAAGATGAAATAACTGTTGACCTAGCTAAAATAAATTTTTTTTAGAAATGGACCGGATGATTAAATATACCCATGATTTTTAGTTTTCTTTTAATGGGAGATTATTACTAGAGTTTTGTTGAAAAAATTTCATGGTTATCTATTCCACTGAGTTATTTAATTTGAAAAGGAGTTAAATTCACCTGCCAAAGAATATTATAAGATAGAGAAGATGGATTCATCTAATAAAGGATTATGACTGCATGATCAATTAGCATATTAGAAATGTTAAAATAGTTGTTGAGTCTTTGAGTTGGAAAAATAATTATACACTAACCATGTCAATTTTTTTACATGACCCATTTATGAATGTTTTATATAGTTTTGTTTCAAAGTTATTGGTGTAGGAAATTACTCTGTTTTGTTTCATCTTTCAGTGCAATCATCTATATTAGACAACAGTTAAAAATAGTAGAAATAAGACCTGAATATCAAAAAAAGGATGAACTAGTATGGAAAGGTATGTTGAATGAGTGTAGCATTGATAAATATTGTGTTTTGAGGTTTGGTTAGAGATTATGTATTCCTTGTGATTCATAGATGAATAATGAGGATTCATGTGAATAACATAGTTCCCCATTTTTAGTTCATCAATTAGAAATTTTTTTTACAATTTTATTTGGGATTATTACTATTGGGATTGAATGGAAATATAAATTTCATATTTCACTGTGAATTTTTTGAAATTTTAATAGGTTAAATAAGAGTGAATGTAACCAAATGAGATTCTTTATCCTTTTACAAAAACATAGTGGAAATAGAAAATATATCCATAGACTCTGTAGAGGGATTAAAAATGACATCTTGAGGTTACAATGCAATATGTATTATTATTGATCATTTGAATAAATTTTTTCTTTCCCTTCCCATTTTATACACTCTTTCAATAGATCATGTTTCTTGAATATACCTCAAATAAATTTTTAGAATGCATGGATTTCCACTGTGTATTGTTTTATATCATGATCCTATGATCACACCTAAATTTTGGAAAGGCCATCAAATTTCATTTTTGATGGAATTAAATTTCAATATAGCTTTACATCATTAAATTGATAGGATGTATGAATGAAAAATTTAAACATTGGAGGAAATATAATGATCTTGTTCAAAGGATTACTTGGGATGCTAGGATCAACATCATTTAGTAGCTAAATTTTTTAATAATAATAGTTTTCCTTCCAATATACTCATGGTTCTTCTTTAGGTATTATTTAGGAAGCAGATACAAAATCCATAATTTATGGATGAATTGTGGGAATTGAAATTAATGAGCCAATAATTATTAGAGGAATTGGAATTAAAAGTTCATATGATTCATCCACACATGAGTACAGTTCAATGAAGGTAGAAACGTTAAGCTGATAATAGACAGAAGGACCATTCATTCAATGTAGGTGATCGTGATTTCCTTAAAGTCTATCTTAGAAATGTTTTAGGTGTTTTGGTTGAAAAGGAATTTCATATTCACATTTCATCATATATTTCAAAATTTTTGAGAATATTGAACCAGTTTTTTTCTGGGTTGCTTTATATCAATGTTTTTCTGAGGTGCACAATTTTTTTCATGTCTTGATGTTAAGAATTAATGTACCAGAACCATCATTTTTATTAATCCTATAATTAGTTCTATTTGAAGAGAACCATCCATATTAAACAAATCCTATTCAGAGTCTTCATAGCAGAGCGCGCATTTTGTGGATTAAGGCAATTTTCCATGTTATTGTAACATATAGAAAACAAATGGAAGAAGATGAAACATGTTAATATAAAAATGAAATAGGGGGTAATGTACTACCATTTTTTAATAAGTGAATAAAATTTTAAGTAATTTTTTTAATAGGATGAGATAATGTAGCATTCAACCTTTTATTGAATGATCTTTTATTATTAGCGTTTTATATTAAAATATTAATTCTTAAAAATATAAATATTTATATGGATTTTAATTTAAATCATTGATATTTAAATAATAAAATATTAATTTATGAAAACTATTTGCATTTTTTAATTCATAATGTATAAATTATCATTGTACAAATGTTTATGGATTTTTTGAAAAAGTTTACTTTTTTTATTTTTTAGTTAAAAATACTGTTTTTTTATAAATTACATTTTTTATGGCCTCAGGAAGCCATAATTGTGTGTTAAAACTTATTAAATTTATTAAATAAAAAATTAGTTATATTATATGTGTAATACTATACATTAATAAGTTAGAACGTGAAAATTATACTCTATTTATGAAAAATAAAAAAAATTATTGTAAGTGCTGGTGCAGTATGTGCACATAATTGGAATTGCCAAATTTTGTTATTTTTAAATAATAATTGATATCTAAAAATTATTTTTAAAGACTAATTTATTAATTATAATTTATAATTTATTATTTCAGATTTTAATTTCTATTTTTATAGTTATTAACTAGTAATATTACAGAAATTCTTGTGTAGTGCTTGTGGAGGTCAACAAAAGGGAAAATAACAAATTCAAGATGATTTATTAAAATGTATATGAGTGAATATAAATAATTAAAAAATCAACATTTTTTCACCACAAAAATAATATATTCTAATAATATATTTTTATTTTTCATTTTTATATATTAAATAACTAACATTAATGCTTAATCAAGGCTGATGAAATGCTTGTTCAAGAAGAAGAAAAAATTAAATGATTTTTTATTCTATTTATAAGAATACATAATTGACCCATAAAATATAAATTTTTTAATTTTTTTGTATGCTTCATCCAATTTCTATGTTTTATTCCATTTGGGGATATTTAAGATCCACATGTGTTAAATTAGTCATATTATATAATTTTATTATAAATAATGAGAACCTTTTTGCACAATAAAATTCAATTAATAAAATATAATAATAATAGGTTTGTTACAAGTGTTTTTAACAAAATATAGTATTATGAAATCGAATAAAAGAATTGTTTTGAAATATTTTTATTTTCAATTTTTTGGTAACAAATTAATACATTAATGTATTGAACAATTATTTCTATATATATATTTAACAATTGAACAAAAAAAATTAATGATTTTTAAAAAAATTGAAAAAAATTTCATTTGATATTTTAAGTAAATTAAAGATTTATATTCGTAATTTTAATAAGTATAATATATAATAATGAATTTAAATCAAATTGGAATCATTTTTAATATGTTTATGGTTAGTATTGGGAAATGTTTTTAATTTGACATAATTAATTTTCATGAAGAAAATAATTTATTAAACTATTTATAAAACACAAAATTACTCAATAATGAAAAATGGGATTATTTTGTGCAAAAATTTTTATATCCATTAGTTTTTAGTCCACATTTAACTCTCCAACCACTAAATTATTTTATTATTTTATAAAATTTGAGTAATTATAGTGTTACACCTCATCCCATTTAGAAAAGGATGCTCCCTCCTTCAAAAAATAACATAACCATAAGCCATCATTATTAGATAATTCTTATTAATTATCTCTCGATAATTTATTTATACATTATTTATCTCTTGGTCTCACAAAAATTCCACTTCCCATAACCTTGGTGATGTTATCAAAGAGAAATTTTCAAGAAGTAGGATACCATTTTTTTGTCTCTTTTAAATTCTTTTTTTTAAATACCTTGTCCCCTCTTAATATCCAATGTTTCATGAAAACTCAAGTATCACATATATACTATAGTTTGGATATTTAAAATTTATATCAATCATAAAATCTCACATATTATACTTTTATCGTTAAATACCGAAATTTGTGTGGGTAGTCAATTAATTCACCACGATTATGGAAAATGATTTTTCAATTCCATTTTATAGAATTCATGGAATATATAAATTCACAATAATCTGTTTAGAATTTCCTATATATAGGTTATCACTTTTATTTTTTTTTAATTTATTTTTATATGTAAGAAAATAAATAATCCATCCATGGAAACTACGAAAGGAACACACCCAAAACAAAAAAATAACAAAATATTGTTATTATATGTGTCAAAAAGGTATAATAAGATAAATTAAGGTATTATAAGATTTTTTTTATTTAATATAATAATAACATAATTACAACCATTATATTGGATTTTTGATCACAATTTATGTATTTGAAACCTAAGGTATGAGACACTTTACCGAACAAATTACCTATAAATTATTTCAATATTAATTATTCTAAATCACTATACTACATATCCATGTATTACAAATGAATTTTTTTGTTAATTTATTTATTTGGGTATTAATATTTAAATTTCTATATAGTGGGACCTTTTTTTAGGTTTTACGAAACTGGTTTTCATTTTTGAAATCTTTTTCAATGAACCTTTTATTAAATATAAAATATTTTCTATGCTATATATTTCATGAGTGGTTTCACTGTTTCCAGGAAATATTATTAATATTATTTTTCCATTGTATGATTGAAATTTATTTAGAAGGAATATTATTTCATTATAATACCTGAGGCCTTTATATTTAAATTTTTTTAATGAAAAATGGGTAATATGACATCTGAATGTGTTTGAATAAGTTATGAAGGGGTTTATTCATGATTTTTTCCTTTGAAATTTGTATATGTTGGGTTGTTCCCATTAATGATCTAGATATAATGTTTTTACACCCATTGCAACACATGATATTTTTGGTTGATCCCATTATAGATCAAGATTTGATGTGTGAGCCCCATTATAGCTCTCCAATGCATTGTGTATATTACAGATGGAAATTGACCGATTGGTTATTCCTTGAGTAAGTGTAAATTTAAGAGTAACATTTAAAATATCCCCTATTGATGCTGCATGTTGTTTCTATGAATGTTAATTTTTTTTTTATAAAATTGGTTTTAATTGTTTTTATTTTATAACAAGACTTATGATTTCTTTCATTATATCCCTTAGTGAGTTTTTTTGTGCATTTCTGATGTATTAAAATGTTTTTAATAGGTTATAAGGATGTGTAATATAAAAGAGGATGTAAATATAAATGTTATGAATAGTTTTTTATGTAAATTAAATCATGTTTCATATTATAGTATTTTATTTTCAGAATAAATCGATAGTGTGTAGAAGTGTCTACTTTATAATATTTTAGTTGTTATGTAATAGTTATGGACTAATTATCCAAAACCCTAAATATAAATATATCCTCAATGTGAATTAAAGTATTTTCTTGAAATAAATTAATGATTATGATAATTTTAATGGTTAGGTCCTTATAGATCCTATCTGATTTTCCCAAAATTCCCCACAACAAAATACAATGTTTTTTTGAACAACATGTATCCATGATGAAAAAAGACCCCCATGTTTTATAAAAGAGGAAAAAAATTACCTAAGGAATAGTTAATGAAACACTAAAAGAGATCCATACCATGAACAATATGGGATCATACTATAAATGTTATTATATCTAATTACATTTCTTCAACAATATTATCCACATTTGAGCATCCATATATGTTTTTATTTTCATAGAAACCCACAATAATTTTTTCCCTTACAGATGGGGATCTATCATAAATAATATTATCCTATGTGTTCTTATTAATGATATGTTATCCTAGCTTACTGAATCAACTAAACATCCCAGAAACACAAGATTCATAATGAAAAAAATAAAATATTATCCTATAAAATATATCATAAGTAAATTCATTAATTGTATGGTCAATATTAAATAATAGAAAATCAGTTCTGTATCCCTTGATATAATCCTTGATTATAATTGTGGATTGGTTTCACTCCCCATTCAACCATATTCATAGTCATGGTCCACTATAAGGAATATCATTGTAGTGAGAGTTCCTTATTGAACTGGGTTAACTAAACATTTTAATCCTTATTATCTCATGAGATATCCATCTTTACAACTTGAATTAATGTAAAATATAATCATGGAACACCTATTACATTATCATAATCCACTTATATTTGTACCAAAATATCATTAATCATATATCATATAGCATAAACCATGGAAAAGAAATGAGTTTCATAATCATTTAGGAATTCAACCTCTCATAACACATGAAAAAAATATGATTCATAAAAATTTAATCATCATAATTATAATACATCTATATATTTAATAATGATTTTTTCATTGAATCATTTACCCTATAAGTAAAAAGTAACATCAAATTATGTTAATATAAATGGAAAATTCCATTAAAATATAATCAGAATTTTTTGTTGAGGAATTGTTTATTTTCATTTTTTAAATAAATTATTTAAATTATTTAATTTTTTTAAAAAAATAATGGAACATATTTTTCATTGAAAAAAACTATGGAAAAATATACTAGAAGATTAATTTCAATGAATGATCCTAATAATAGGAAAATTTATTCATGTCTTATATGTTTAAATAATTTTTTTTATCCAGTGAAAAATAAAAAAATGACATGATTAGAGAAATGATAAGAATATTCAATTCAATATTCATTATTAAATGAAAAAATGTGGTAAAAAAGAATTTAATGATTAATATTAGTATAGTAAACACATTCATGAATATATTTTAAGGAATAAATAGACATGAATGAATAAGTGATTTGATTTAATGTAGAAATAATTTAATTTTTCAATAAAGGCATTTTTTCAATATTATGAGTAAATTAAGAGAATAAAATCAAAGGTGAACATGTAATAAATAAATTTTACCATATGAGTATAAAATGAAATATATGAAATATATTTATTTTATCATATTTCATTATGATAAACAAAATCATCAATAATCAAAGTAAAAATGAGATTATAACAAAAACCACTTACATTAATTTCAAATTTCCTCAAAATGTATCCAAAGTATGGTATAATAAATTTAAATTTATTATAAATCTATACCAAAATAATTTATACAGTTATAATATCATATTTCATCCACTTATATCATTTGAACACCAATTTACATATAATTCCTTATCAAAATCATCATTTATGGGTGATAATTGTTTCATTTATCCTGAATGTTCCTATCTAATGTATCTGATTATCCGTTATATAGTTTGGATAAATTAAATGGATTTATTTTGAGATCAATCACTAAGACAAAAAGTGAGAATGGGGCCTAAATTTCCCTTGAGAATTATTTAAAAAATATTTAACTTTTAATAGCACACACAAGAGATTTTACTAGAAAATATAGAAGAACTCTTAGATGGGATCCAGAATAAAAAATCTAAGGCATATATTGACTTCAAAGTATTATCTTCACCATAGTAATGACCAAAAATTTTCTAGTGTTGTTCATCTATTGAAAAATTACATGAGGTTGTAATTGAAAATAAAAAAATTATTATAAGAACACTATTTTGAAAAAAGACTGTCCATTTTATATTGTATTTTATGAAATTCAGGGTTTGTTTCAAAACCACATATTTTTTGAGGTAAGTAGTGAAGAACCTCTGGAGAAGCCATTTTCAATGATTAATGTATGAATATATTGAAACCGAGTGGATTAAACGAATCAACGATTGACGACGATGTGGAGACTGTTCTTCTTCATTGACAGATCCATATTGAGGAAGCGAAATTGTTCCATTTTGGATTCTGCATTCATTATTTTCTTGTATAAGGTGGGTCGATCCACGACTATATTTATCCAAGGTTATATCATTATGGGATGACTGGTAATTGTAGGTATTATTTCTAGAGTTTTATTTATTCTTATTCGTTCTTCATTCCAGCTAGAATGAATTGAGGCCGACAAGAGAAATGTCTTAGTTTTGTTCTTTAGGGTGTTTTTATACTTTATTTCAAATTTTCATTATTTCATTCAACATTGGACCCCATTTTTCATAGTAATACATTTTGGTTGGATCTAAATACTATTAGACCCCCATATAGTAGGAAAAATTAAAATAGAGACTCTGATTGTGTAGATCAAGACCTAAGAACTAAATTTCTATGAATATTTCATATTTAGAGCATTAAAGATGTCTTGGTGGACTATGGAAGGGACCACTAGTTTGGGTTTGGCATGACAGACTAATGAGGTGAGTCTGTAGCATAGATGACCGAGGTAGTAGGTATCAAGAGGTAGCGACTAGAGGCATCTATAATTGCCATGTTGAATGTGGTAGTAATACACATGGGAGCCGACATGGCCAAAAAATTCTAGAGTAGAGGTCACAAACATGACCATGAGGGTTGTGTGAGGTGGAGTAGGGAGCCATAGTGTGAGAGGTCTGGGCTAGTAGTGGTGTATCGGGACAAGAGAAATGGGTCAGTCCCAAAGGGAGTAAGATGGGATGACTGGGCCGTACTAAGTGGTTTGGCACGAGGAGGGTTTTTCTATGTGGGTTAGACCCAAGTGGTAGTCGGGCCACTGTTGACCATGGATGTCACCTTAAGCCACATTCTCCCCTGGTGTTTCATGGTCAAGACTTCTTAGGGAATATTATACCATTTTTGTCACCTGCCACAGTTGGTCCACGGTCCAAATGACACCCTTGTAATCATCAACAATCATAACATTCAAACAGAACATTAATTTGATGATATTTATGTGGTGTTGAGACATTGACGTTGAGAAGATCCTTTTTAGAAATGTTGTGATTTTTTAGATTGGAGCATTATAGGTTGATAGTGTTCCCTTGGTATTTCTCATACAGATTTAATACGACATTACATCCACATAACTGGATTATAATCCCCTCTATTGTTCAAGTCCCATATATATTATGGAATTGCTCCATGGGACTGAATAATGATCCTCTTTCACCCCTAGTGGATTTTTGTGGATGTGACGTAAACATTGAGAGCAGTGTATTAGTCCTCCATCTATATGGATACATCATTTGGGTTAGTGGTATTCCCTAGTGTGTCAGTGAAGGATGCTCTATATTGCAGGTTTATACGGATTGTATTAGTGGTATTTTCCTATGTGTTAGGGTGGGATCCCCTCTTTGTGTATCATTATCCTCTTTGAAAAATATGTTCTCTTTGGGTAGAGACCAAAATAATATAAATATCTACATGAGTGTCTCTGATGATATCATGTCTAATGGATAGAGATCTCTATGAATAAGCATGATTTGAGGTGAATATTGTTGAAGGTAACTTATAGTGGCTTATATCTATAATACATGACATGAACTGTGTATATCTAAATATTCATGCTATAGGTGTTTTAGAGTTATACCTTTATAGAGATAACATTATTTTCCATTATGGAATTTCCTTTAGGGTATTTCCTTCATGTAATTTCTTTCATGGTATTTCTTTTTTGGTTTTTGAGTGACCTACTTAGTATAGTTGTACTCACCATTGCACTACCTCTGTGTAACACCCCAACACTAGAATCCCAGCATTAGTGCATTATTTTAATATATTGGAATGATTACAAGGAATCATGTCCCGAAAGACCGATCAATTTAGCAGTCTTGGAAAATAGATTACATACATGAAAGTTACATTACAATTTCTAACAAAAAGTAAAAAAATAATCCTTTGAAAATTCCATTGTTCCCTTAGCTTAACCCTGCATCTGAAACATAAAACACTTCTTGGGATCCTAGGAAAATAAAACATAATAAAGGGGTGAGATCAGATGCTCAGAAAGGGAAAATAATTTAGCAAAAGATATAAACTTTTAAGGAAAGAAGTGTAATAAAAAAAATCCCTTTAAAAAAATCATGAACATAATATGGAAAAAATAAATCAAACATCACCATATAAACAAGCACAAGGATATTCTACTAGTTGAATAATAACATGTGATAACTAATTTCATAATGAGGGAATGCCTAACGCCAGATATCATTACCCCCATAATCAAGGCATTGTAACAAGACTACAAATAAATTTTTTGTCAAGGCCTTGTCCTAAGACACTAGATTGTATCATGATACCTACTGATGCATCGAGGTGCTATAGCGGGCTCCATCGGTCACTTACTAAGTCCACTTCATTCCTCATATGAAAAAGATGAAACATAACATAAACATTCGTATTAAAAGTATCATACAAAATTTCAATACATTAACTATAAACCATCAATGGTATAAAAGTAAAACATACATAGTTAACCATATCATAACTCATTTAATACAATATCGAAGACTATATTATAATTAATCAACCTCAATCAAAAATAATATCCATTAAAGGATGCTGACATTGTTGAAAATGATGATTAAATCATTTTAAGAGAAATATCCCTTTTTTAAAATCATTTAAAAGTCACACATTTATAAAGTAAGTAATTTAAAAGAGATTTTTGAGTCAAATTATCCCATACCACTTCGAAACTTTTGATACGAATTATCATTTGAAAACATTGATGTCCATATAAATAAATTCATTAAATAATTTTGAAAAAATGGACATTAATTAAAATGATTTAGAAAGATAAATCTTTTAATCATTTAAAAAGATGATCTAGTTAAATAGACCATAAAATAAAACCTTTAAATATGCATTTTGAAAACATTGTTTTTGAAATATGTGTATCGATGATAAATATGTCCTAGCTAATATTTACACATAAACAAACTCGGATAATAATGAGATTGAGGAAATAAAAATTACCACATTTTAATCAATCGAGTTGTATGAAAAATAGTAAACAAAAACCAAATTAATCATAGACTATAATGAATATAAAGTGATTCATGATAAAATACATTAAATGTCAGTACACAATAAAACACATGCAATAAATAAGTGGTGAACAATGAAAATCTCATGGAATTAAATGTGAGATAAGAAACCCCTTACATTGCACTTTCCGTTGGTAGAGAGAACCTTTAACCACTTGTATAATGAACATTGTATGTTATATAGAAGATACTTGATTTATTATTTTACAATGGAAAACAGAAGGAAAGAGGGAGTGGTAGAAGAGAAGAACTTGAAATAGGTGTTGAAATATTTATATCTTCTTCGTGTTATACCTTTTTATTTTATCAAAACGGATTTTTAGGATGTCTTTCAGACCAAAGTAAGGACTCTAGGATTTTGTGAGTAATTTTTGGAGGATAGTTGTATAGGGGAAGGGCGAGTGAAAATGCTTTATAGGTGTGAAATTAATAGAAGGGAAAGTGCCCTTTTTATAAGATAGGTGAGAGTCACTTTAGGAAAATCTAGAAATATTACTTTATAATAAAAACATTTTCGATTTATAATGGATCTAAAATGATTTATTTAGAGGTTATGGTGGGTATGGATTGAAAACCTCTCATCCAATAGGTTTAAGATAGTTTTAGGTCACTATATTAACATTTACATATATATTTAACTCTTAGTAAAATAAATTGACATTTAAGATGTCTCTTTGTATTTTTTTATTTTATGGTTATTAAACATACTAAAAATTCCAATAGAACCCCAATTAGTTAATTAATGTCATATATATTATTATATAAGTTTTTTTCCGAACCGTAGATTTTTAGGACTATAATATCAATTAATAATACAATATTTGTTATAAAAACTATTTTGTGTCAATTTTGACACTATTTGGTATTTTATTTTTATAAAATCATAACAACATGACTACTTCCAAAAAAATGATTGAATCAACTCTATCATGTCATATTAACCTATAAATTATTTTAATTTATTATAAGTCTCAAATTACCTTTATTTGGGTATTTATTATATCAATTATTTAAATCTTTTTTTAGTAAGGTAATTACAGCATTATCATTGTGTCATAAATAAATATAATTATTTAATGTCTAAAAATTATAAATACAATACGATTATGACTGAAATAGTTTAATATTTGTAAAGAATATTTATAGTCGAATTTATCTTATGTATATCCCTATATTAAATATGTTTTATCTATGAAAACATGAATTTAACACTTTTAACTCTTCATTAAATTAAATAATAATAAATGAATTAATCTAATCCAAGTGGATCTAAAGGATCATAGTTTCTTTCTATGGTTGTTTTTGGTCTAATTATACTTATCCAATAGAGTTAGGACATGTGTTGGGGTAATAATAATATCATTTTTACCATTAATTATCCTATTTACTTTTAACCGTGGTAAATAAAAGTCAAAAGTTACTATTCATCAAAAATTATTTTTATATTATTAAAACAAATTTTACTTACTTATATCAACCATGTATCTTTTATTTTTGAAATTCAATTCATAGAAGTGGTGAAATTATGTTTTATACAAATTTTCAAATGCTCCTAAGAGGTGGGTAAAAGACGGTAAAAAGTTCAATCAAAATTTTAAATATCTAAACTTATTATAATATGAATCCAATGAACTCCATTGAATTTATATAGGTATTGTGTATCTATTTTGACCTAAAATAAATTTAAATAAAATATTTATTTATTTACGTAAAAAGTCAGTTTTAAACAATAACTCAGGGTTTTTCCCAATTCATCAAAAATTAAATATTTTCAAGAAAATACCAAAAACTCTCCCTAAGATAGTTTTGATATTACAAATTTAATAATGAATTCTATATTAAAAAATTAAAAACATAGATGTTTCATATATTAATTTATAATTAATTCTCGTGATCAAAACCAAAAGGCGTAATTTTAAGAAATAATAACTATCAAAAAATAGACACATGTTTATGTCCAATTTCAAAATGAAATTACATAAAATGAACCGCATTGTATTAAATGGTAAAGATATAATCTATTTATACTTAAAACCAATTAAAATGTATAATTTAACACTATAAATTACATTGATTAAAAATGTTGTTGTCAGTTAAAATATTGTATTTTTCACAATTCACTCAAATTTGATAGTTATCAGAAATACACCAAAAACATATTTAAACTAAATTCATATGTCCTGATTCTAAAGTAGAAGTTTTTTTTGTCAAATTGAATATATAAATGTTTCAAATATATTATTTAATAAGGGTTCACCATAAAAAGGCTGTAAATGTGAATTTTTTGAAAAATATTTCTTTTATATGAAAAAAATGAATTAGTTCTTACATTAGTACTAAGAAACTCATAATATGGATACTAAAATTGTAAGTATTATATAAAGTTCAAAATTCAGTTAATATTATTCATAACCTCTTTTGAAAAGCTAGTTTGGTATGTCGTGGTTCGCTTGAACTGGGTGTTACGTGTAGTGAAAGTAATTGAATTACTATGATGAAATACCATACTATGAAATCTTGGGGTGTTACATTCATCCCTCCTTCAATAAATTTCATCCTCGCAGTTTGAAAATTTTAATTGAAAATTAATGGTAGAAAATAGAAAACATATTTTTGGGAAAACCCACATCGAAAATTGGGTTAATAAAATTCATTCTTAATAAGAGGAAAAGGTAAATGAAATGGTCACCACCGAACTATGCTATCGATTAGGAGAACATTCGTAGAAATTAGAGACACATAATTGGGGCAAAATGAAAATATTTATAGGGAGTGATTGAGGTTATCAATAACAAACAAGTGTAAAATTGAAGGCCTCAAATCCATCAATTTATGATGATTCAAAATACCATCGGTTCAACAAAACTTAAGGTATTAGGATAACACATTTTTGTTTTAAGACCCCTTAACTAATGCTTAAGAATTAATTTACCCATATAATAAAATGGAATAAATATATACATATATATACATGACATGTAGAGTCTCATTGTTCCACTAATTTCTATCACATACTCATCTTTCACTCCAAAATATTACAAAAAAATATTCTATTTATCCTAATCGTACAGGGTTCCAAAAAAATTGAATTTATAATTCACCTAACATACACTTTAAAAAAACTAGATTATACAATCCTAGGACTTCACGTTGTCCGGTGGTAGGTGATACATCCCAATCTCACTATGGTTTTGGGTTCGATTCCTACAGCTTGGTCTGACGCGACAGATGGTCACACAGTCTGCGTGTTTTCCATTTTATAACATTCCAAAAATAACCTTAAAAACAGTATCCAATTTCAAACTTAATCCATTCCAACCTTTATACTTATGAAAAATAATTCTATCCAAACTCATAGTCCAAAATTTATAAGGAATTTAAACACAATGATGATCTTTTTTCCATGTAACAACATGAGAACACCTTCATCATACATTATTTTAAAACATGGTAACTACATGAATTTCTGTAAAACCTTATTTATTAAATTCATGATCCCTTATACTTTATATAATTCTTTATATATTTCTTATATCAAATAATTTTGAATATATCAACAATGATGAAATAAAAAACTATTAATCAGTTACAAAGAAGTCAAGAATATCCAATATAATTCATCCAAATCAACCATCTCTAATTCCAAAATCACTACCTCATTATCAGAACCATATTAAGGATTACCTTTCCTTAAACCATGTATTTTCCAAAAGGAGTATCTTACTATTCTTTCACCTTTGTTATAACCATATAATATAAAATCCTCAATAATATATTACTACAATACAATCCTTATTTATCTCTATAATTCATATAACTAGTATATTGCTGATACAACACTCAAATAAAATAATTCTATAATAACAACATAAGAACACTAGTCATTCCTCTGCATATGAGGTAGTAACATACCATTACTATCATCCAATAACAACATTTTCGGTATACTCTGATGATGAGGAAATTGACTCGTATAGTGTCCCAAATCCTTGAAGATGAAGCATTGTACATTTGAAATTTTTTTCTTACACTTTCCATCACATACTTGGTGTCCTTTTTCTCTACACTTATAACAAACTCCAATTCCCTTCAAACATTTACCAAGGTGATTCTTTTTACAGTTATCACCTATTGTAAAATAATTCCTTTCCCTATTTACTTTATCTATATTTGTGACTTCCATCCTTTTACACTCTTTCTTCCCTTCAAAGTCATAGGACTCAGATAATTCTTTACATAACTTATTAAGACATGATATTATTTCTTCATATGTTTAGAATACTTGGGAGAATATTTCTCTTCTAAATGTTGTCTTAATAACATGAATGATATGATCCTTCTTACTATTTTGATCATACGCATTTCTAGAGTTCTTATTCCATCTACTAGGTGCCAATTCTATACAATGGCATACACTAGGTCAGTTTATGAATCACAATGAATAATTCCAAAAATGTAAAATACCTAAAGTAAATTGAACAGTTTATGGATATAATCTGTAATTATAAAAATATTTTCTTTTAGGAGGTATATACTGATAAATCCTTCATAATTATTTTTAAAGAAAATGAGAATTATCCTATGCATATCCCCCAAGAGTGTCATAACCAAGAGTGCAGTAAGGCCCATTATCATGCACCTGTTCCTATTCGAATCCTACTCAAAGTCATGTTTTCGGGTTTAACCCCTACGTACATATGTTCCTGAGCCACATCTACCAACTCATATCTAGTCATGGATGTATTTTCTTGGAAAATTCACAAAATCTCTACATTACCAACATTCTAGAAAGTTCTTGTATACAAATCCTCAAATTCTATATTGGGGTAATGTGCTATAATCAGATTTTGTCTAAATATAGTTTCCAAGGATATTTCTAAACTTCCACTAATACCAACTGTAACCCCCTGACCCTATATTCCCAGAGTTGGTGCATTATTTTAATACATTGGAATGATTATAATTAATCATGTCCCGAAAGACCAATCAATTTATTAGTATTGGGAAATTGAATACATCCATGAACGTTACATTACACATTCTATCATAAAACAGAAAAAAATCATTTGATAATTCCAATATTCCCTTAGCATAAACCTGCATCTCAAACATAAAACACTTTTTGGGATCCTGGTAAAATAAAACATTAGAAAGGGGTGACCTCAGATGCTCGGTAAGGGTAAATAATTTAACAGAAGCTATAAACAATTAAGGGAAGATGTGTAATAAAAACAACAGCCTTTTTAAATATAATCTTCAACATAACATGTAAATAATAATTCAATCATCTCTATATAAATAATCACATGTATATTCTACTACTCAAATTATCACATGTTAAAACTAATTTCATAATGAGGGAATGCCTATCGCCGGACATCATTACCACATAGTCAAGGCCTTGTTACAAGACTAAAAGTAAAAGTTTTTTCAAGTCCTTGTTCCTTGCCAGTAGTTTGTCTCATGAGACCTTCTGATGCATCAAGGAGCTATAGCGGGCTTCACCCATCACATAATAAGTCCAATGCATTCCCCATATGAAAAAGTTGAAATATAACATAAATAATCGTATTAATACATTCATACAAAATGTCAATAAATTAACAGAAAACCATTAATGGTATAAAAATAAAACAACCACAGTCAATCATATCATAACTCATTAAATAAAATATGGAAGATGTATTATAATAAATCAACCTCAATAAAAAATATCCTCTCGTGAAGGATGCTGACATAGTTGAAAATGATGAGTAAATTTTTTTGAGAGAAATACAACATTTGTAAAATGATTTATAAGTAATAAATATATAAAGGAAATAATTTAAAAGAGATTTTTGATTAAAAGTGTTCAATAAAACTTTGGAACTTTTGAACCAAATTATCATTTCAATACAATCTTGTCCATATAAAAAATCCTTAAAATCATTATGAAAACATGGAAATTAATTAAAATGATTTAGAAAGATAAATCTTTAAAACATTTAAAATGATGATATAGTTAAATAGAAACTCACATAGAACCTTAAAATATTCATTTTGAAACCATTTTTTAAAATATTTTTATCGATGATAAATATGTCCTAGTAAATACTTACACATAAAAAACCATATATAATAATGAGATTGAGAAAATAACCCTTACCTCATTGTAATAAATTGAGTCGTATAAACAATATTCCATAACAAGCAAATGAATCATAGAATTTCATGAATATAAATATAATTGTGATAATATATATAAAATTATATTACAGAATACCCCACATGCAATAAATAAGTTGTGAACAATGGAAATCTCATGTAATTAAAAGTGAGATAAGAAACCCCTTACCTTGCACTTTCCTTTGGTTGAGGGTATGTTTAACCTCAAATATAATGACCATTGTTTGTTATTAGATTATAATAGGACCATATTCATATTTATTATATCATGCATGATTAATTTATGACTTTATACTGACCATTTAATAATTATTTTCATGTTAAATTAACATTTCGGGTAGTAATCGCTTTCTTTATCATATGTATTTTAACTTGTTATTCTTGACCGTATCATTTAGGTCATGATTTAAATACATCAAGAATAAAAAAATTGATTAATATATCATATATATTTATAATATAAATATTTATAATAGATAGATATATTAAATGGAAAACACCGTTTATGGAGACGGTATGATGTACGTACACATAAATGTTGTTTGAGTTTTCATATCGTATTGAACGGAAGAAAGTGAATAAGATATATGTAAGTACATAAATACATATTTATATATAAATATATAAATCTTCATTATCATTATTTTTTAATATATTTCATACTTTTTAGTAATATATATTTTTATTATCGTTTATGAATGGTGAATGTGAAAATGAATCTAACCGCGTCGTGGAGACGGTAATCCGTACGTACGCACGAGCGATAATATCATTTCCTTAAATGCGATGAATATTATTGTATATTAATTTTAAAAAGACATTAGAATATTATTTTCATTATTTATATACATATTACTCATCATTATATCCATCCAAATCACATAGTTTTGAATAACAAATTACCCCACGGTGTGGAGATGGTAAGTTGTACGTACGCACACATGGTGACATTATCATTCATAAGATGGATAGAATAATAAATATAGTTATGAAATATTTATAATAACATAAAATTATATATAATATATTGGATTTATTATTTTATAATAGAAACAACAAGGAAAGAGGATGTGGAAGAAGAAATGAACATGAAAGTGGTGATGGAATATTTATCTCTTCTTCAGGTTCTTCCTTTTGTTTGATCAAAAGGGATCCATAGGTTATCTTTTTTGTCCAAAGGAAGTCCTATAGGATGAATGGAAGAATGTTGGAGGAAATTTGGGAATGCGTTGGCTGAGACAAAAGGCTATGGATGTGTGAAATTAAGAGAAGGGGAAGTGCCCTTTTATAAGAGAGGTGATGGTCACTTTAAGAAAATCATGAAATATTATTTTATAATAAAATCATTTTCGGTTTATAATTGCTCCAAAATATTTTATATAGAGGATACGGTGGGGATGAGTCTCAAAACCTTCAAATAATAGGTTTTAGATAGGTTTATGTCTCTATATTAACATTAACTTTTAGATTTAACTCTTAGTTAAATATTTTGACATTTTCCATGTGTCTTTGTATTTTTATATTACCTGGTTAATAAAATTACTATAAAATGAAAATCGAACCCGAATTGGTACATTAATGTCATATATATTATTATATAAGTCTTTTGGACAAGACTTATATTTTTAGGACTATTATATCAATTAATAATATAATATTTTATTTTAAAACTATTTTATTTCAATTTTGACACTATTTGGTATTGGTTTTTTGTTAAAATCATAAAAAAATGATTACATCAAAAAACACTAATTGAATCATCTCTAAAATTTAATATTAACCTATAATTTTTTTAATTCATCAAAAGTCTCAAATTAAATTTATTTGTGTATTTATAATATCAAATATTTTAATCGTTTATTAACAATGTAATTACTGCATCATCATTGTGTCATAAATATATTTAATTATTTAATGTCTAAAAATTATAAATAAAATACAATTATGTCTGAAATAGTTTAATATTTGTAATAAATATTTATAGTCGAATTTATCTTATGTATAACCCTATATTAGAAATCTTTTAGATATGAAAACTTGATTATTACACTTTTAACTCTTCATTAATTTAAATAATAATAAATGTCCTAATCTAATACAAGTGGAATTAAATTATCATATTTTATTCCTAAGGTTGTTTTTGGTTTAATTTTAGTTATACAATAGAATTAGGACATATGGTAGGTTGATAATAATATCATTTTTACCTTCAATTACCCAATTTACTTTTAACCGTGGTAAATAAAAGTCAAAAGTTACTATTCACAAAAAAATTATTTTTATATTATTAAACAAAATTTTACTTATTTATATTAACAGCATCTCTAGAATTTTTGAAAATCAATTTACAGATGTGGTGAAATTATGTTTTATTCAAATTTGCAAATGCTCCTAGGAGGTGGGTAAAAGAAGTAAAAAAGTTCAATAAAATTTTTATATATCTAAATTTATTATAAAATGACTGAAATGAATTATATTAAAATTATATATCTATTATGTATCTATTTTTACCTAAAATAAGTTTAAATAAAATAGAAAATTATTTAAATAAAAAGTCGGTTTTAAACAATAACTAAGTGTTTTTCACTATTCATAAAAAATTGAATGTTTTCAGAAAATTACCAAAAAATAACCCTATTCTAATTTTGATATTCCTAATTCAATAATTTATTCCATTTTACCAAATTCAAAACATTTATGTTTCATTTATTAATGTAAAATTAATTTCCGTTGTCAAGACCAAAAGGCATATTTTTAAGAAATAATAACTATCGAAAGATTGACACTTGTTTATGTCAACTTTCAAAGTGAAATTACTTACAATGACCATATTTAGATAAAATGGTAAAAATATAATCTACATATAATTCAAAACCATTAAAATGAATAATTTAACACTATAAATTATTTGGATTAAAAAAATTGTATTCAGTTAAAATATAGTATTTTTCATTCTTCACCCAAATATGAAAGTTATCAGAAAAAGACCAAATATTTATTAAAACTAAATTATTATTTCCCAATTCTAAAGAAGATTTTTATTATGTCAAATTGAATATATAAAAGCTTCAATGTTTGGATTTTACAAGGGTTCCCCATTAAATGGTGGTAAATGTGCATTTTTTGAAAAATACTTCTTTTATCTAAAAAATTGAATTTTTTCTTAAATTAGGTCTAATAAACTCATAATATGCTTTTGAAAATTATAGGGATTATATAAAGTTTAAAATTTAGTTAAAAATATTCATAACCACTTTTGAACGGCTGGTTTGGTAAGTCATGGTGTGCTTGAATTCAGTGGTGTGTGTAGTGAAAGTTATTGAATTACATTGAATAAATAACGTACTATGAAATCATGGCTTGTTACACTATGCATGCACATATCGGGTCCTGTGAAGGAGATCGACCATTTGAAAAAAGTGCTAAGAATACTAGTACTCAGTGGTTCTTAGCATGTCTAAAAATACCAATGGGTTTACTTATAGTTTAGACGCAATGCCAATACCAATTTTTGTATAGGTTGGATTTTTGTTATAGACTCTATTTGAGAGGCTTGTTTACTACCCTTGTTTACAAATTATAACTTTTACTATCACACTATTTTATGAGATCCTAGTATAATTCATGTGTTGATTACATAGTGTGGTTTCATTTCAACAGTTTTTGTCTTGGAGATGTCTATGTGTGTATTGGTACAATGGAAATTGCCTCCCATTTTTAGGATATTCATACTCTATGCGAGACACCACCACCAAACCTATTGTATATGGTCTTTAGATAGTCATTGCATGATCCCCACTATGATGGGTGATGATAGATTGGTATCAGAGGGGGTTAGTTCTAATTTAGAACATGGAGTCTGTGAGGTTGGTTTGGGGAAATAATATTGAGTGTTTTGAGTTTGGATTTCCAACGAGGGACTCTAGTGTTGGTGAGGTGGACATAATATCCAAGAAACATGACTCTAGTAATATTTGTTTACCTCATTACATGAAAACACATGTATGATGGGAAAATAATGGTATATGCATCATATATAAATTTTTGGGTTGTTCATGACTTTCTTGAGTTTTCTATCCAAATTTATATAATTGATCAGGAAAGAGTATAGAAAGAGTTATACCAAACATTAGTGATACTCCATGGTCATTGTATGAGACTTGTTCTTTAGGGATTGGACCTTCTATAAAGGTTAAAGCTGGGATATCAGGGCTTCTATAGTATCCCATAGAATTTCTACTTATGTTGTGGTACATTAGTCGGACCTACTAGTGGAAATGTGACTAGTTGAGCTGACACTGGGAGTGGGAGTTGTATGTCCTCAATGTTTACCTAAGTCCTCAACAGAAGGATTCCAACAACAGTAACATGGATCCAAGTGCGGCATGTGCTTCACGATATGTTCCCATGACATAGGTTCATCAATGTGTGTATCCCAGGGTGACTCGAGTCATCCCCGAGATAGACGGTGTTACACATGCAGTAGTCGGGGAAATCTGCCCTGATATTTCTCAGCCCATCGTATAGTTGATCTGGATATGGTTGAGAGATCGTCGAGGAAGAGGATGAAGCTTAAGCAGGGTGTTTCATATGGTGGAAGACATGGAATACGAGATGGTAGGACTGGAGGAGGTTGTCGAGGGTTCATGTTATACAACCACAACCCCATGGTGGCCCAAACCATGATCATTGAGCTGGGGTCAGGGACAAGAACAACTATAGGCGATGATGGCTTATGACCCTAGGGATCCATGGATGATATTAGGTATCAATTTTTCCATATACACCTTATTTTCAATTTTGATAGACATGGGTGAAAGTCATTAATTCTTTTCAACAAACATTGTTCGGAAATTAAAGATTTTGGTTGAATAATTTACATGAACCTTACATTTAGAGACTCATACATGAGGGGATGTGATGATCACACACTGGTCCGGATAGTGTGACCTAACTCTTGGAGGTAACTGTTTTAGTTGGGATATATGGGTATCACCATTGAGGAAAAACGATGTTATTCTTGGTTTGGATTGGTTATCAACAGTTCATGCACATATTGAACTTTTTATTCATAGAGTGTGGTGTGTACAAAGTGATGGAACCAGGTTAATCATTGATGGTGAAAATTAAATTAAGGTCACAATGTGGTATTTCACATAGTATGGTACAACCGATTACTCATCAGTTGGATAGCCTCAGCCTCGGTGTAGTAGATGACATGAGTTATCAGTTAACTAAAGTGGTGGAGGAGTATGAGAAAATATTTATAAAAGTTGTTCCATGTATACCTAAAAAAAGATATATATACATCTTCTTTTTCTACACCCCATGATAGCAATGAGACCAATACAACTATATTGGATGTCTCCCATAGTGATTCGTGTACTAATGGTGCACATTGAGGATATTCAGAGGAAGTGATTCCAGAGACCCAGTGTTTCACCCTTGGAAGCCCCAATTTTGTTTTCCTTGATGTATGATGGTTGCTTGAGGTTTTTGTTGGATTACTACCTTTTGAAACAATTGACCATTAATAACATGTATCCAATACCGTGCATCTATGACATCTTTGATTAGTTGAAATCAGAAATATCATTTTCGAAGATTGACCACATATTATGCTATCACAAGTTGTGAGTATAGGATGTGGTTATACAAAAGATGTCGTTTAGATTTCATTAAAGCATAAATGAGTACGCGGTGATTAAAGTTTTCAGGAAAAATTCCCCAACAGTGATCATGGGACTTAAGAATTGGATATTTCAGCATTATGTAGATCAGTTTATGGTTGTCTTCATCGATGAAATCTTATTATAATTGGATTCCAAGGAGGAACACATGAGGAACATGAGGATGGATATAAACACTCTCTGAGAGCACCATCATTACAGAAATCTCTCAATGTTCCTTTTCTTGATTTTAGAATCCCATTTTTTGGACTCGTTATTTCATATGATCGTGTTGTAGTGGTTCAATCGAATAATTAGGCAGTGCATTCTTGGGATCCATATATGATTGTAAATGTGGTTTGGTGTTTCATATAGATGACTAGGTACTATTGGAGGTTTTTACCCATATTATCTAGATTATCAACACCATTTTTCACTTTGACACAGAATTTTATTCCATTCTAATGGAAAGATATGTTCCAATTGATAATTTCTGAGTTGAGTTAGAGGTTAATGGACACTCACATACTGATGTTATCAGATGAATGTATCAAATACATGGTCTTTTGTGATGCTTTAGGGATTGGGAATGGTTGTGTCATGAGTTTGGGTAAGCCATCATTTCTTATGGTTCATACTAGTTGACACCACATGAGATAAATTATGTGACCCATGCTCTTGATTTGGCAGAGGTAGAATTCACATTGGAGATATGGAAACACTACTTGATGGTTGAGAAGTTTATCATCTACCCTTATCACAAGAGTATCATGTATATCTTCTATTATAAGGATCTAAACTTGAGACATGTGTGATGGCTATTGATCCTCTAGAACTATGACTTGTATATTCTATATACTCCTGGGAAGGGGAACGTGCTGGAAGATTCTCTAAGAAGTAGATCTGGTTTACAGTTTGATAATGAGGTATCCGAGCAGTTGGCATCATTACAGATATCCCATTTGGATGAAGATGGAGATTCTTATGTCTCATCTATGGTTTCACCCATTTAAAATTATTGAATTTCTGGGAGGCATATCCTAGGAACATCTATTATTAGACATTTTGTTCTGAGATGTCCACCTGACGTGCTCTTGATGGATATTCGAATGGTGGGGAGAAAATTATTCATTTCATGTGGATCATAGTTGTACCATTGTCATTATGGGAGATGGTTATGAGATTGTTCCACACATCCCATTAGTCAGTATATCCTAGTGTGGTGAAGATGTATCAGGACATCCAAAGTTTGTTTTGAAGGCCATTGATAAAGAAGAGAGTTGTAGAGTTTTTCTCTCAGTGCCTCACATTTCAGTAAGTTAAGGCTCATCACCATGTTCTATATGTTTTATCTCAAGAAATTGAGGTGTTAGGATGGAAGTGGTATGGGGTATCAATGGACATCATGAGGTGATTACCACATATGTCCACATGGAATGATGTCATCATGGTGATCGTTGAACGAATTGCCCTATCGTCCCACTTCCATGGTATTCAATAGAATCACTCAATAGAGAGTTTGGGATTCCTCTATGTGTAGGATATTGTTTGAATCCATGGGGTTTTATTTACTATAGTACCAAATTGTTATTCTCATATTACATCCCTGCTATGGAAGTTATTGTAAGAGGCATTTGGGACCCATTAATTCTTGGGCACAAAATTTCACCAATAGTTTGATGACCCGACTGAGTGGACCATTCATGTTTTGGAGTAAATAATTCAGGAATGCTTGTTAGAATTTATTCATAGTTGGGAGGATTACATAAAATTGGTGTATTTTTCATTCAAAGTAATCTAAAACTTAACCATTTGTATGGAACCATTCTAGGCTCTATGCAGGTGAACCTGCACATCACCCCTTTGTTGTACTATCCTAGGAGATTCCACATTAATGTGGGTAGTGTTGGTGTGAGCTAATACATGGAAGGTTAAACTCATCTAGGAGAGAATTGAGACTGAATATAGCTATTAGATGACTTATTATGGAGGGATACATAGGACTTTATAGTTCATGTAAAGAGACCATGTATTCATTCATGTTTCACCATGATGGGGATTATGGAGTTTTTGATGTGGTGAAAAGAAATCGATGATGTTCATCAACTAATTCAAAATAATGTGTAATATTGGTGATGCGGTATACCGATTATATCTACCACCATATATTGATTGGGTACATTATGTATTCCATGTGTCATAACTAAGGAGGTATATTTATGACCCATCATACATCATTGATTGGGGTTTGTCTAACATAGAGGATGGGGAGACATTTGTTGATTACCCGATGGGACTAAGGATTGGTAGATGAGGATCCTTCATCAAATATTGATTAATTTGGTGAGTCTATGGTGAAAATATGGGAATCTATAAGAGAGAACGTGGGAGATGGATACTTAGATTCACTCTAAAAACCCCCATTTTTTTGAGTACCCCTTGTTTTGGATTTCAGGGACATATATCCCCAAGGTAGTGAGAATGTAACATCTTGTATTTTCTCGTGTATTTGATTATTATATGGATTGATTTTGAGACCATGAATTGAAATGGAATTTCATTTCAAGGCCCTATTATCTAGGATTTATTGTTTGAAAAATATTACTCATTTAATAAAACACGATGGTGGTTTTCTTAAAAAAATGGATTAACTCTTAAACGGATTCCCAGTTAAAAAAAGGGATCTATTTTGTTTTGAGTAGTTGTATTACCCTAGGGATTAAATAACTTTTCTCGGTGTTAGTTGTGTGTACAAAAAGTCCTAGAAAATGTACCTATAAATATTATTATTTTTCAAGGAAATTTATTTTGATCCAGTGGCACTCATTTTTATTATGTATTATAACAAATCATGGATAACATTATAACCATTAATATTCTCTAAATACATGGAGATGAACCTATTGAGAAAATATTGTTGAATGATGATAGATCGATCAAACGATGCCAATCAGATTTGATGAATCAAGGATCAACAATGACACGATGACCGTTCTTCATTAGTAAAATATCCAAATTGTGGTAGGGTGTTTTTATTTGTGGAATTCCAATTCATGATTTTCAAGATAAATGTGTGTAAATCCATTAATAGATAAATCTATGGCTCAATCATGATATATGGTTTATAATTATGGGGATTACTTTAGGATATTTTTATTTGTCATTCATAATAATAAAGAGAATAAGATATGGTCGACATATACAAGGGACAATGTTAGATCCTTATGGTGTTCTATTTTATTTTTTCCATCGTTCATCACGTTCTTCACTGTTGGACCCCTATAGAAATAGATAAAATTTTTAGGTGTCGTCTAAAATGATCCGAACCCTAGAATGGACGATAGCATACAACATAGGCTATGTCTATGTAGAATGATACTCGAGGAGTGTGGGTAAGAAAATGTCATTAATTATAGGTATCATAGGTTGCTTGATGTAACAGTTAATGCACCACTAGAACATTTCCGGCATGGAAGTATAGTGTGGAGAGGTGATGAAATTGGTGATCATGGTAGAGACGATAGGGGTTGTGGCCACCTGAGGTAGTGTCTTCAGCCTTGTGGGAGCTAGAGAAGCCATCATGAAAGACCCTTGTATGAAGCCACGTGAGCTGTTATCGATGACTGCATGGTGTCGAGCCCATGGATGCGGCCTGGTGGCCACATGTGGTGGCTCAGGTAGCCCATGCATGAGATCTTCATCCAATGAGTGATGGTCCAGACCCTGGTGGAGTGGGTAGGGTGAGTAGTTCAGACGTGAGATGTACTATGGGAAACCAGGGTGGAGCTAGAAAATGGTCGACCGCCATGGGAAACCATGAGAAATAATCACTCCAGCTACCATATAGACACAAATGTTGGGTTGCAATCGATGGTGGATGCCACGGGTTGTACGGTCTGGTATGTCGACCGTGCGGTCAGTCAAGAGACCCAGTGACCCATGTTTAAAATAATAAATTTCTATAACATTCAAACGCTAGGTCTGTTTGATGAGTCAAATGTAAAATTGAGATTTTCCTTTTGATCCCAGTGGTAATATATTAGTTTGGACCAATATAGGTTGAGCTTGTTCCCTTGGTCCTTTTATCAAGGGTTTAGTACAACATTTTATCCAAATAACTGGATTGTATTCCCCAATAGAAATCAATTTCATTAAAGAGTATCTATCCCTCCAAGGGAATGCGGGGTTATCTACAATCACCCATAGTGGGTTTTTTTAGAATCGTTGTAACCACCGTGACAATGGGGGTATTCCTCCCTCTAGCAGCCAGCCTTAGTAGGTTTAGTGTTATAGCCCAGTGTGTTAGGGTATGATCCCTTATATTGGGGGTTGATATCGATTGGGTTCTTGGTATTCAATAGTGTTTTTGGATAAGATAACCTATATTTTCATAATAGTCCTCCTTGGCCATACTGTTCTACCTAGGTGGGGCCCAAATGAGTTATACCTATTTGTGAGTGTCTCAAAATATATCATGGCTCGAGGAGTGTGTTCTTTAGTAACAAGTGTACGTCCACCAGAATTTTATAATATGAAATTGGTTGTGTCTTAGCTCTAGATAGTGTTTCATAGAAATAGTATTATTTCATATTCATACTATACGAGTTTTATACATAAAACCATGTGGATATGACTATATTCTCCTTTTTGTTATTTCCCCCATGGTGTTTAATCCACGGTATTTTCGTCATGGAATTTATTTTGGGTTTTTTGGTTTTCCAAAGAAGTATAGTTGTACTCACACATAAAAAAGATTTTTCACATATGGTATATCTTGTGCAGATGATCGACCTTCTAATGATGTGCAAGGGAGACTAGGATTGGGTGGTGTTTTGCACAACCGGATAGACTGAGGTGAGTTCCTTCGGTTGTAATTTTATTCCCATTAATTATTTTAATACAATATGGAAATGTGTTTAAGAATAATTTTATTGATCATTTATTCTGTCCCAACTTACTATCTAGTAATTTTACTGTCGTACTCTATTGTGCGATCATTATGGTATGCATATATTGTTAATTTTTTTGTAAAGATTTCAATATTTTGTGTCTTGGAGATATGTATGCTTGTGTGTGTGTGTGTATAGGTTCATAGAAAAATACCTCCCATTTGTGAGATATTCTTATTAGTTGATAGTCACCATCCCCTAGACAATTTTGGGTGGGAAACGAGTAGTCACGGCATAGGGCCCACTGGGATGGATCGTGGCATCTTGTTCGCAATTTTAGTCCATCAGTGTTGATCATGGTCACATAATCTATAGAATTTAAATAATTATATTTATATCATATATACACAATATATTCATATTCATAATAAGCTATTAATTTTGGATATATTAAAATGAATTACACCATTCATGGATATTTTAGTCAACACCAACACATTAACAATGTTTCTATTTAAAAAAAATAAAAAATAATGACAAAAAATATATTATAATTATAACACCAAAATAATATACTATATCTCATATATAAAACCTTTATAGTTATAAATAACAAAACATAAATTTTGGTGATTGAAAATGAACCATATCACTACATAGAGGTGACAGTTCACACCTACAGAGGAGGATTACTTTTACATCTTATTTGTTAAAAATGTAGTGGATAATGATGGATACATAATCATAATAAATATTTATTTTATTAAATGTGGAAAAGATAGTATTTTATGATGAATAACATAGATTTAAATTAATAATAAAATGATCTAAATTTAATGATTTTGAGTATGATGATTTTTTCTTCTTTGGTGGACCTACTTATTTTCCATTCAAATGCTTTGTTAGAATTGTTATTTAAGAAGAATAGAAGCATTAAACCCTAGATAAGGAAGTTAATAAAATAAGTGGATATGTTTTCCTTGATATAGGATGATTTTTTTTGTAATTATAAAATATGAGCTATTTTATTTTATAAGAATGAAAATGTTTACAAAAGGAATTTCATAAAAAGATAAAACATTAAGTCATATTCAGTACCTGTGTATCACAATGGATATGTATTAGAATTCTGGATAATATAACAAAAAAATCAGTTAATATAATAGGATTTAAACATATTTAATTATAAATCAAACAATTATCTGTAGATTTAATCTCGGTAAACCTATTTTTAAACTTAACTATGTTAACAACATTTTACTATTATTAAAATTCAATGTGTCAAAAAATGAAAGTTTGCATATTAAAATATATTGAAATTTTGATTAAAAATATAGAATCAATTTGAAAATAATTGATATGGTTCTTAAAATATGTTTAAAATAATATAAAAAATGTTTCATACCTGATTTTCATAAAAATATAATTTTATATATAAAAATGTTTTTATATCAAAATTTAACATATTGTAGTTTCAAATGATTTTTATTGGATTATGTTTTCTTAAAATTAAATAATTAAATTTTAAAATAAATTCATGAAAATGTTATTTTATAATTACCATAATATAAAATATAGTTTTTCTATAAAATATTGAATTATTTACAATTTATTAAAAACTTATTGTTTTCAAAACATATCCATGTTTCACTTTGAGTATGTTTTCATTGTATGATTTGAAAAATAATAAATTTTTTATAAAATATAAATGATAATAGTGTTATGACTTTTTTATTATGTACTTATAAAAAATACAATTATTTCCAAATTTTAGGAAAACATATTTTGGAAGAATAATACAACATTACAAAAAATTATATACTTATTTATACTTAATTAATTATTATATTTTTCTTATATAAAACCATTATAATTATTATCCATATTTGGGTTAATCATATTCCCATATTTTAATAAATAATTTAGGATCTAATGGTATATTACATCAATGTTCATTATGACATGGCATGGCATGTAATGTAATCCATTGACTACATAATGTTTACATAAAACAAAATTAAAATAAATTCTTCTGAAATTATAAAAATATAATAAAACAAATAAAAAATGTTCTTACAAAATAATGAATAATACCAATGTAATATTTAATTAATTTAATGTTATAAATTTATTAATTTTTCTTTACAACAACTTTTGTTTTTATTTTATTTTTATTTTAATGTGAGAAGATATTTTTCATATAAAAATAGGCTTTATAATTGTTTAATAGTGTTTTATAAATAAGAAATTTTATTTAAAAGGATTATATAATAATAATGAGGTTTTTAGATGTTTCATAAGGGTAAATGATATGTTTCATAAGGGTATGGGATTTTCCCAATCATGTTATTAATGAGACCCTATTTTTCTATGCATTGTGTAAAGGTAAGGAGCTACATATAGAGATTATGTAAGGGTATTTAATGATATATATAAGGGTGTTAATGTTCTATTTAAGGGTAACCATAGACCATAATATTGGAATGATGTTATATTTATGTCCAAAGTAAAGGTATGTTATAGATTTTCTACGTTATGAAATGGAATCTTGTGTGTCGGGTAAAGGTACATGTATGTTTTTTATACCTACATTATGTTACACATTGATTCATTGAAGGGTAAACCTATGTTTCCTTTTGATTCATATGGGAAATTGTGGTTTCGAAACTATAAATAGTGGATACATAATTGTAGGAGGTCAAATCAACTATTTTATAAGGGTACACTCATTTCCCTTACATGGATCCCATCAATTTTTTGAGGTTAAAAAAATTACACATATATTAAAAAATATTTTGGAAAAATAATCTTATAAAACCATTTTCATCCCTCTTAATACTTTATCACATTCCTATATCATTTTTTAGTATTTGAATGGTTAAATTCATTAGAATTAATTACTTAAACTGATTTGGGATTAAAACACATTTATTGGAGGAAATTATAATCTAGTAATTTATGAATTGGTATTAATAAAATTTAAATTGATAATTAATTTTACATAAGTAATATTTTTAATATATAAATGTTTGTAACATATAAAAAGTGTAACACTTGTGACATTCATTATTGGTTATCCTCTTGAGGATAAGAATTCCATAATTAATATATTTATAATTGTTGTGACCATATATTATCAATGTGTGTTATTATTCTAGATTCCTTGTAAGGAAAAAACCTCACCCAGTCTCCTCTATTTTTTTTCTAGTGATAAAACAGTGCGTATGTTTTCTATAAAATATTCATTCTCATTATTTAATGATATCATTTCAATGCATTATTGAAAATGATAATGGACACATAAATTGATAATAAAACAAAAATATGGATATGAATAAAAGAAATTATTAATTATTATCTATGATTATTCTATATTTTGGGTTATTCATCGCATGTATAATAATAATTATTATCTATGATGTAATTTGTAATTATCCTGATGGATAATATGTAGATGTCATGAATATTTGGGATTATCCTAGAGTGTGGATATTTTATTGAACATAGTATCTATGTTTCATTTATAATAATTCTATTTTTTCCATATCATGATGAACATTCTTGATGGTGATTTCATGTGTTCTTCTATGTATCCCATGAGAACCATTATGATAAATTATTTCAAGATTATTTCTTGAGTAACTTGTTTCCATGCTTGGTTATGATCACCTTTGTTTGTGCTGCAATACATTCTCTATGATGATATTATTTAATTGATAATATACCATGTTATGTATGTTACATATCCAAGGGTTGTATCATTACTGGTGAGTGCATAGGTTAGACCATCATGACATGACTTTCCATTTAATGGGGGAGTGAACATGACTTGTGATGATGGTGATGATTAACCTAAGAAAAGAATGAAGATATGATGATACCATGAAACATCGTATTGAGTTTTCACTTGATCAATTAATGAAGAGAATCAAGATTATAGATTAATCGAGTCTTTTGAGAATTGAACTTATTTCCTAGTTATTTATGAGTAGCATACTTGTTCTATAGATATTTTTTATTATCACAATCGATGATTAGTGATTTTCATTATATATTCCAAAATTGATACACATTAAATATCACATTGCGTGACAAAAAAATTCCATGAGGATGTTATGAAACTATTTATCGTTCATTGTAGCTACTATTGGACTCTTACATATGGATCCTCTTCATTTACACATGATTTATAAGGTGAAAGAATTTATGGAAAAGGGTTATGAAATATAGGATAGTGCATGATTTTTTATTATGTAATTTCATATTTATTATTTCTATTACACAATAATTATTATCACTACACACAAATATTATATAAGGGACTATTCATTAAAGATTTCCTAGAAGAATCCTACTAGGTTTTATTAGTCCCATTATACATGGGAATCTCGATGTGCATAATACATCTTGTATATAGAACTATGTAAAAGCATGCATCTCATGAATGATGATTGAGTGGAGGATCATGGAGCTGGTGGAGTATCAGAATTGAGACTAGAGGACTACGTAGTTTTATATGTATTTTTTCCCACAATAATCATATCTAGTATACTTTTCCACTATATGGTACCATTTTTCAAATTTATGGCATTTATTATATCATTCATAATTTTCATGTTATATAGATTATTTATTATATTTTATATTATGACATGTGATTTGACATGAAATTGAGGGTATAGTTTTCTAACTAAGGGATATAGAACTTTTTTTCTAATCAGAATCCTCATTCAAATGGGTTGGAATTATGGTGAAATTTTACCAAATGGGTCAAAATTAGGATGATTCTGGTTGGGGTGTTAAATTTTTTATTAGAGAAAGAGTTTTCATATTTTAATTTTAAAAAAACATATAACATGGTATACAATTGATAGTGGTGTGGGTCTCTTGTATGAGATATTTTGAGGTCCCATCTAACACAAGTGTAATTGACATCCAAGTTACATTGTAAGGGATTTATAAGTATTTTTATGAGATTTAGGGTGCATCCATGCATCACAATTAGGTGTGTGGGACCAAATGGCTTATATAAACATTTTAAAAAAAGATAGTATTTTTGTTAAATTAAATTCATTTAATTTTATTATCTGATTGAGATATATTCTTTGTTGTATGATATACCTATTTTCCCGTGTTATAATGATATTTCTATATTGGAATTAACTACTTGAACTATGAAATACGTAATGTTTGGGTATATATATGAGGACTATGACTAACATGTTGGGAATTGAACATGGGATATTTCTATGGGTCATGACTTGGGTTGAGTATAGACTCTTAGGAAATATTTTTCATAATCACATGGACTGGTTAGGATATATACCAATGAATGTTTTTAAATAACATTTCTGAAGGTGTCCTCATGTAGGACACTGGTGGGACATCCTACTTTATTGGAGGTTGATGTAGATAATTCTCTATCACCCCTCTAGTAGTCTAGGATAAAGGACCACCTCATCCTGGATTTGTCCACTGAGGTCCTATATGGGGGGGGGGGGAGTCATCATGACAATGATCAAATCTATTAAATAATTTTATCTCCAGCTTCATCCATTCATCTTTGGAAATATAGGACCTATGGATGGTGAGGGAAAAGTTAATATTTTTTTGAAGGATTTATGACTTTGTAGAGACATTGGAGGATATGAAGGTGATTATATAAGTATTCATGTTTTAGGGATCTACCAAATTGTTGTGTGGAATTTTTAACCTCAATGAATTCAATGTGTGTATTAGATGGAAAATTGATAATGATTAATTATTGAATGAAATCAATATATGTATTTTGGATATAGGAAGTTATTAAGATCACAAGTATTTTTCTAAGAGTTTTATGATAGTCTTTATTTATGCAACATGAGTCACTGAAGTGCGTCAAAAGGCCATAATGAGTGTGTGGGATCTGAAGTGGGATATTGTGGCAGTTCATCATCCACTTACCCAAAAACCTTATATAAATTCATTGAAAGTATTGAATAATAATGTTAATAATTCAAACTATATTAGTGGAATCTAGTTAGGATATGGAAAGGGATCATGTATAAACATTATAAATGGAGAGGGTGCGTACTACTTAAACTATTAATAGGGAGGAAATTATGAAAAACACCAAATGGATCGACAAAAAGAAATATAATCTTAATTGTTGGAACACTGATTGGTTTTAACAACCTCTCAATAAAATTATTAATATCACCACTTATATGATACATATGTCAATTTTCAATATTAATATTCACAATAACTTCCTTGATTTTATTCATGTGAAAACAACAATGGAGATACGAAACTATAAATTTATGGACATTGGCACACTATTCAGGAGGCCTAATCTACATGGATTATTCTACACTATAGACTAATAATAAATGAAATGTGAAACCTCAACTATGACTACAACTTGGTTGCTAAAATTCAAGGTGTTTTCTATTAGGAATGTTATGTTCACTCTCCTATGGAGAATTTGGAAAATTAAGATACCAAAAAATGACCAACTAAGAAAGGAAAACAAATAAATCATTTAAAAAATTCACATATTCATTAGGGATGAATAAAAAATTACTCAATTATTCATTAGTTATCATTATCAAAAAGATATTTTGGATTAATGAATATATATTTCTAGCCATCAGTTTCATGTAGGATTGATGCTGGTAGATTATATGGATTAAATGACCATGTAAGGAAATATAAAAAAAATATAACACCTAGTTTTAAAAACTATAGTAGAAGGTGTTTCTATGATAAAAAATTAATGCAATTTCAATATATTTATAGGGAAGTAAATATTGTTTGATGATGGTGGTGTGCAATTTTTGGGAGATTTTTTAATATTTGTTTATATTTTATCCCATGAAAATCAAAATTTCTTCCTTAACATTAGTAAATAATGTAATAATAGTTTACAATTAACAATGGAGATATTTTAATCTAACCTTATTTCAATGAATATTAAATGATTAAAAATATTAACTCTATTTTTCACAATTACATTCACAAAAGGGGGGATTTTTAATTTATTATTAAACCTAGAGATGTGATGAAAATCATTTTTCCTAAGAGAAACATTTCAAAAGTTTATAATGTATCATTGGAGAGAATAAAATTGAAATTTATTCAAATTACATAAATTGGATTAATAAATATGTTATTATACTAATTTTACTTTTATAAAATATCATCAAATAATTTTTTCCATTTTTATAATTTATTAATGAAATTATTTTTTAATAAAACCAATTTTTCACGATTCATAAAAAATAATATCTTCTTATAAAACTGTAAAAACGTACTATAATATAATTTAAACACGTAGATTTAAAAAATTATTTTTATTGATTGATATAAATTTTATAATGGCGGAATAAATTAATTTTAATAAATAGTGCACAAAATCCCATATAAAAATAGTTTTTAATCAAAAAATAAAATTTATTCTTATATCATTGGTATAAACACCTTAGTTGATTTTTTAAAAAATTGAATGAATTTATAATATAATAATATCATTAAAATAATTCACCAAATCTAAATTTCATAATTTATTATGTTATAATGAGTTTTTTTTCAAAAGAATTGTTTTCTGAAAAAATATTTCCATAATTTTTAAATAGTTTATTTAATAATAAATTTAATATAATTGGTTACCAATGAATTAATTTTATATATAGGTGTAAAACATATATATTATCAATTTAGATAATTATATTCATACCCTTAATTCCAATAATGTTTTGATAAATATCCCATTATATAATGTAATAATATAGTAGGTTTTTCTTTAATAATGTGTTACATGTTACACATGCTAGCTTCAGAGTTTTATATAACACATGCTAAACAAATTGTTTATTGTAATTAATAAAAATCTTGGTTTTTTGTGTAACATATAATATCAGTAATAAATCAAATTAACATGGAAAAATAAATATCATTAATTGTTTAGGTGTTTCTTTCTACAAACATTTTAATGAATCTCAGAATTTAAATTCAGTATTTTGGTACCATAAAATGAGGATAATTCATCATAATTTCATCTGTAGGATCACATATAGTTCCCTAAAGCTATTGGAGTTCCCAAAATAATTTGAAAAAGTTTGTGGTCTTTTTTTATAACAAATTCTTTGTGTGATTTACTATCTCCACTAGTTTTTTATAATAAGAAACATCATATTCAAATATTAATAGCTTCTAGTTCACCGAATGTGATGGATCATTTGTGTAATTATATAGGATGGATACATGGAAACATCATCGAATTGAGATAGGTTAAATAACAATCCTAATTAGTAAATTTTAACCCCAACATTATTTATGATTACAAAAGAATGAATTTATCTATGGATTTTATTTTCATCATATTATGTGAAATAATTCATCCATTGTTTGTTCTTTGATCAATTTAAAATTCGATATTGAAATGAAAATTCTTGAATAATATTTCATGTGTAAATTTATAAAATAATAAAAATATACATAATTTATACGTTCAACCTCTAAATGTTTACAAAAATAAAAAAAATTTCACAAGTTATCCAATAAAATCCCAAGGTCTGCTTGATCCATTACATGAATATTTTTCCTAAAGGGTCCTTCAAGAGTGAAAAAAATTTAATCAGAATATTTAGAAAGAAATCGACTAAATTTCCAAATCCAAACTATAATTAATCCATTATATTTCATAAATTATATCCCAATTTTCACACAAAAAATATGTTAATTCCATAGCCATATATTCTCTCTAAGAATCATAATAAATAAGATTACAAAAAAAACCACAATGGAAACATACATTATTCTCCATACCTCATATAGTTCTACATATTATTCAATACATTAAATAATTCCCAAATTTTTTTATACATCATCAATGATAACATAATCCAATTTTTCATAAAATCATTTATTAGTTTCTCTGGTAATCAATACTATCAAATTAACATTATCAATATATATAATCTATATAACCAAAATAAATACCATTAGCTAAACATCAAGAAAATATTAATTGTTATCATCCCTTAATAATTTTGTTTTCTTAAAATATTACCATTACATTAAATAAAAAATAACAATATTCTTTAAAATTATTAAGGAAAAAATTATACAAAACAATCATTATATATATGATTATTTATATGACATTAATATTTAACAACCATAAAGAATACAATAATTCCACTTAAATCAATATATATTAACATTGATTAATCATCTAATTACATAATAAATCATTCCATCAATAATAAATTTGAATAATTTCATTCATCGTCCACAATATATACATTCTTATTAAGTTTAATATATTAAATTCTTTTAGAAAATTAAATAACATATATATGACATTCACAGTTTCTCCATCATCAAAAGTATAACCATTACTCATTCCAAAATTTTGATTTTATTTACATTTTTACCCCTTTGAAATAGATTTTCATAATTCCCATACAAAAAACATTTTTATCATTCAATTGTCGATGATACATTTGGGAATCCATTATTCTTTTCCATTACATTAATTGAACATTTATTTATCATTTTGAATTACACAATTTTTTAAATTATTTTATACAGAGAAATTATCTTTCCATACCATTGAGATATAACCATCAGTGATTCTTCACTATTTATTAACATATATTAAACTATGCATTTGTTTCTCCATGGTATATACAACCTAACATTTATATAAAATATGTTTAAAGACCCGTAAATTTCAAGGAAATGTTTTTCTTAATTTTCTTTGGAATTTTGAAAGAACACAGTTTCTGATGGCACCTGATTCTGAGGCCCGGTGTGCCCAGAATCATTTTCCGAAGTTTGGCTCGGGTACGTTCAGTGAACGAACGAGCTGGTTTTTCTAACTTTTGAACCGGTGCTTGGAATCAAATTCTGAGGGCACCGATGGAATCGCAACTCCGGTATTTTCTTAGAAACGCCTCTTCCGGAGTTGCGTTTTCTCATGTGTGGTTTTTAATTTTTTGGGGTTTAAGTTAAGAAATAAAACAATGTGGTACGACAAACTTTATTTTATTTCACTTGTTGCTTCTTAAATCTGCTTAAAAGTAACTTAAAGCTGCTTAAACTAAGTTGAAGCAGATAGGGTGGAACCCAAAAATATCCTACCCTCTTGGTAGGATATTAGTGAGGTGGGGCTCGAACGAGCCCCACTGTTTCTTTTCCGCTAAGTAACGCACCCGCGAAAACCCTTATTAAATGAAAGTCAACTGGGGAATTTCTTAAACAATTAAATGCTCCTTTTATTTGGGCGGTTAAGTTCGTTGAAATTAATTCTATGAATTAATTTGTTCGTTTCTTAACATGTTTTCAAACCATTGGCATGTTAATAAAATAAGACCAATGCACCTTTCTTGAGGATTGTTCGTTGAGAGAATTTGACAGAACATTAGGTCCTCCATCCTCCTTCACGAAGAACGCGAAGAACGCGAAGAACGGGAAGAACGCGAAGAACGCTGACCTTCGACGAATGGAAACGAAGAACGCCCGAACCCCGGAGATCGACGCGACGCCAACGCTTCTTCCGCGACGTTCTTTCCCCGCGACAAATCTTCGATCAACTTCTTGAGGTAGGAGATTTAAAATATTTTAAATTCCTTTGTGGTTTCTATCCTCAACATAGATTGAATTGTTATAATTAAATCCGTGTGTTTCTTAAATCCTCGGAGATCGTCGACGCGATGCCCTTCCCCGACGACGTGATGCCCTTCCGGGACGCGACGATCACCTCCTACCGCGACGGTCAATTCTGCGACGAACTCGCATCCGACGACAATGGTGAGGTAGGGATTTTATTTGAAAATATTATTCTATTCCCGTGGTTGTTTCCTTCAAAAACAATGAGCCGGGATCAAAGTGCAATTTTAATTTATTAAAATTGTATCTTGTTGTGTTTTAATGTGTTGATCATTATTTCCCGATTGTTATCACCTGACGCGGAGGGTGCGGGCCAAACAAACACGGCCCGAAAACCCTCTGCAGTTCTTTGTTGATGTGTGGAATGGCAGACGACGACAAAACGGGCCACAGAGATGATTTGTTGATTTCGCAGTGAAGAATGGGACCCGGGAGGAACTACAGCGCAGACGAAAATGGCATCGGACCACCGGAGAAACTCCGGTGGCCAGCCGAATCCACCGGCGGCCAGAGGCGGCGGCTGCCGACCAGACCCGCGACCGCGCGGGTCCGGCGAGACACGGGACGCAGCATTGCCGCGTCCGCTGACCAAGCGCGGCCCCACACGGGGCCGCGACTCCTCTTCCCGCGGGGGCTGCACACCCCGCGGCTCCCCTTGCTCGGCCGCTCGGCCGATCCGATCCGGGCCGAGCCGACCCGCCGGCCGGGTCGCGCCCAGGCCGGGCCGGACCCGGACCTGGGTCGGGTCGCCCGGTTCGGGCCGACCCAGGGGGGTTGGGCCGGGTCGGTCCGGACCCAAACCCCCCGTTTCCAGACTCTTTTCGGGCTTTCGCTCATAACATGAGCTACGTGCCTCTGAACGACGCACCGTCAGCGGTGATGCGATCCTTGGATCGAGACAGTCGTTTCGGTATATCACACTCAAGGTTTCAGAATACTTTGGGTTCGTTCGGGTTGGTTCGTACACGAAACCAACCGGGCCCTCAGAGCGGAAACACTCATATCTTGAGCTTCAGACGTCTGTTTGACGTGCCGTCGACTTTGTTGTTTTCCTGTATGTGAGACGGATCTTTTGGAATACTCCTCCCGAGGTATGGATGTAGGTGGAGTACGGTCGGGTTGGTTTTGCCTTAAAAACCAACCGGGCCCCTGGGACGAAAAAGCCAATAACTCTCAGACCGGGCGTCCGATTGAAGCGCCGTCTACGTCGTTGAGTTCCTGTTGACGATACAGAACTTTTGGATACATCAACTCTGGACTATGTGTTAGTTGATGTGTCAACCTCTCGGCTCGTGGAGCGGAACCTCCCGAATGAGCTTGCTGTGTGCGGGAACCCTAGAGCTGGTTGCGACTGTTACTATGACGACGACGACTGTACAGAAATCCTCAGTGGATTCGACTGCGATGATGATGAAAACAGTACGAGAATCCTCCGTGTTTTCGGTAGTGACCACTACGGTACATCTTGGGATACATCATCTCTGGACTACATGTCAGTTGATGCATCGACCTCTTGGCTCGTGGAGTGGACCCTCCCGGAATGAGCATGCTGTGTGTGGAAACCCTAGAGCCGGTTGAGACTTGACGACAGCTGATCGAACGACTCGGTGTGTTACGGATAGCCTAGTGGGAAGCACTTGGTTGTAGCAGCAGACCCACAACGGAGGAGCACTTGGTTGTAGCGGAAGACTCGCGGTACTCAACAGAAGGAGTACCTCTGGAGGCTATGAGGGCGAGCGCTTGGTTGTAGCGGAAGACCCACGACGGAGGAGCGCTTGGTTGTAGCAGCATGGGGGAGCTCTTGGTTGTAGCGGAATACCCACGATGGAGGAGCGCTTGGTTGTAGCGGCTGACCCGTGGTACTCATCAGAAGGAGTACCTCTAGAGGCTATGAGGGGGAGCGCTTGGTTGTAGCGGCAGACCAATGGTGGGAAGCGCTTGGTTTTAGCAGCAGGCCCACAGTACTCGAGAGGTGGAGTACTACAGCAGTCCAAGGTGAGAGGGAAGCGCTTGGTTGTAGCGGCATAACCACTGTACTTGATGGAGAAGGAGTTTTCCAATAGCTTTGGGTTCAACTTCATGATCGATCCTATGTGGGTCATTGCGGGGGTTAGTACCTACAGATCCTTTGTGCATCCGATGGCTTAGATGAATCAGTGTCTACATCTGATCATCTCTAACGTCATATGAAGAAGTATACCTGTATGAGGTGAAACCCTGTTTTCTTTTCCTTTGAGGATTGTGTTGTGCTATCCTGTGTGGATTTACGTTTTGCTTTCCTGTGTGGACTGGGTTGTACTTGAGCTCGGATGTTGGAGCCGAGCGAGAATTGATGACTTAGGTATATGTATGGGCATATACTTAAGCCGTGTTGGATGTTACTTCGTGATTGTATCTTTCCTTTGTGGATTATCCTTTGTGGATTCTGGGAGACCTTCGGGGGTCTCAGGGTCCCTACTGAGTAGCTTATACTCACCCATGCACGGGCTATGCCCACACTACATTGTGTTGGTTGCAGACGACGGAAAACGCTGATCGTGGTGGAGGCTTGCAGAGCAGGATGGTACCTGGAGGTGGACCGCTGGGCGGGGCGTACTCGGAGCGGTCGGCTGGACCCGAGGAGCAGTGGAGGCTATCTGTACCCACCCTTCAGGTGGGTCTTCTAGTGGACGGCTCGACGTTGCGTCTTTACTTTTCAGTTGTTGTTTTCCCTTTCGAGTTGTACTTTACTTTCAGTTTGGGTTTGTATTCTGGCCCACTTACTTCCGCACTTACTATTTTACCAGCTTTTACTTAGTGTTTACTTCTTCTGTGTGCTTGCTCTATAGTGTTGTTGTTTACTTTACAAGGCAATGCCTTCCCTTTACCGGGATTTACGCCTTGGTGCTAGTCGCCAGCCCCTGGCCTATGGAAGGCGGGCTTGGGGTAGTCACGACACGGGCCCCGAGGACGGGTCGTGACAAATTGGTATCAAAGGAGTTCGGTTCTACCACAGACTCTGATCTTTCTTCTATGTGAAGCAATAGTGTTAATTGTATTGAGTGTGGTTATCAGTCCAGGGAGTCGATTGTTGGTGCGGCGGCCGACGTATCCGTACACCAGGACCCTGACTTCTGATTTCCGACTTAATGCACGAAAACATTGATTTCATGTGTGTTTCAAGTTTTCTTGTGATTAATTTGTATCATCTCACCAGGTATACTGTTCTGACCGTGGCACACTTGTTTCCTTTTCAGGATGGCCCACGATGGCAGCCAGCTAGGGTTCCGAGAGTTGAGCGTGATGACAGCCCGCCGAGCGACGAGGCCTCGGTGCAGGGCCCTTTGACAGCTGAGGCACCAGCGGTACCTTTACCCGTCGAGCCACCGATGCTTCCAGCCCCAGCCGCTGACGATGCATGTCTCCTTAGTGCACTGCATGAGTTCCAGCGCCAGCGACCGCCCAGGTTCCGCGGGGAGACAGACCCCCAGGCAGCCGAGGACTGGCTGGAGGTAGTGGTGCGAGTTTTCAGGTTAGTGAGGACACCAGCAGACCTTATGGTGGTCCTTGCAGTGAGCCTCCTACATGCGACAATAGGAAGATGGTGGAGCTTGACGCTCTAGGTGCACGATGATGCATCAATCCTTTAGACGGACTTTGAGAGCCTTTTTCACTCAGAGTTCGTCCCAGCCGACCTCCGAGCGGTGCGCATCTAGGAGCTACTACAGATGCGGCAGGGCAGTATGACAGTAGCCCAGTACGCGGTGAGGTTTACCGATCTCTCGCGCTATTCCACGGACATGGCACGAGACCCATTCTTCAGGGCCCGAACCTTCGAGCAGGGGATCAGGCAAGAGATCAGAGATTCAGTTGTTTCTCACAGCATTTGAACACAGTCAGGAGTGTTGGAGCGATCCCTCTTAGTGGAGAGATTCCTTGCTGAGCAGTCTCCAGCAGCAGGACCCACCACTAGCCGGCATGCGGTAGAGTCTTCTGCAGCGGGCAGTAGGTAGATGACGCAGGGGTCCAAGAGGACTATACCTACTGGTGGTTGACCGCGTGAGACAAGATTGATTGTGCGAGGCACCCGGGGTGGACAACGACTTACCATGAGCGAACAGTGTTACTCTTGCGGCGGGGTTGGTCACATGGCTCGTGACTGTCCGACCCGCCATACGGATGACCAGCAGATGAACGAAGGACCTCCCAGGCAGAGGCAGAGGTTCGATTGAGGCGGATCACATGGAGCAGGAGACCGTGGCAGGGGAGCTGGCCATGCAGCTGGAGGTGGACGACGCTTCGAGGTCTTGCCACCACCACCACCAGGAGGTCCACCCTGACCACAGGAAGTTCGTGGACATGGGAGAGCTCAGCTTCAAGCAGCTGAGGCTTTCGATCATGGAGATCTGGGTGTAGATAGAGAGGAGTGGAACTAGTGGATACGTGTTTTGTACTTCTAGTTCCTTGTTGCTGTTGTGTAGTGTCTTTGTATTATGAGCTTCAATAAAAAAAGACTCATACCTTTGTGATGTTTTCATTCATGTCCTCTTTTTTGTTGTTACTAAGTGGTTCCAGTTTAAACTGTTGACTTGACCCTCACTTGTGAGACATCTAATGGAGGAGACCCAGTTACCACACACTGATGCCGACAGTGTGACTCAACCCTTGGAGGTGAGAGTAACGGTTGGATCTCTTGGTAGTAGCGTCGAGGCCTTACGACGTCATACTTGGTATGGATTAGCATCATCCATGTTAGGATTTACTATATTAGGCGAAGAACTTGGTTCATACAGGGGATGAGACCAGATTTCTCTTATCGGCAAAGAAGAAATCTTAGCAGCTCTTGTAGGGCCAGAAAGGTCCAAGTCATCCATGAGCAGATGAGGATAGCTCAGAGCCGGCAAAAGTCTTGTGCTGACAGAAGGAAGAGGCCACTAGAGTTCGAGGATGGCGACCACGTCTTCTGGCGTGTCTCACCTCGACGCGGATTATGGAGATTTGGCCGAGGTAGAAAGTTGTCTCCAGGGTTCATCGGACCATTCCAGGTCCTCATCAGGATTGGCGAGGTGGTTTATCGCCTGGATCTACCACCTCAGTTGCACCGGGTGCACGACGTCTTCCACGTATCCCAGCTGAGGAGATATGTGCACGACCCGATGCACATCATTGACCATGGGGAGCTGGATGTTGATGATGGGACGACCTTTGCGGAGGTCCCAGTGGAGATCGAGGATTGACATGAGTGGGTCCTACGTGGACGATCGATTCCTCTTGTGCGCATCAGATGGAAGCACGACAACCTTTAGGAGAGAACTTGGGAGCGGGAGGCTCAGATGCGTGCTCGGTACCGCCTTTGTATCCCTAAGTTTGTGGTGAAGCTTTACGGGTACATAAAGCACTGTGGTGGGAGTAATTTAAAGACCTGTAAATTTCAAGGAAATTTTTTTCTTAATTTTCTTTGAAATTTTCCAAGAACGCAGTTTCTGACGGAACCTGATTCCGAGGCCCAATGTGCCCGGAATCATTTTCCGAAGTTTGGCTCGGGTACATTCAGTGAACGAATGAGCGGGTTTTTCTAACTTTTGAACTGGTGCTCGGAATCGAATTCTGAGGGCACCGATGGAATCGCAGCGCCGATATTTTCTTAGAAACGCCTCTTCCGGAGTTGCGTTTTTCAGGTGTGGTTTTTAATTTTTGGGCTTGAAGTTAATAAATAAAATAATGTGGTACGACAAACTTTATTTTATTTCACTAGAAGCCGCTTAAAGCTGAATAAAAGCCACTTAATGCTGCTTAAGCTGAGTTGAAGTGGATAGGGTGGAACCCAAAAATATCCTACCCTCTTGGTAGGATATTTGTGAGGTGGGGCCCGCATGAGCCCCACCGTTTCTTTTCTGCTAAGTAACACACCTGCGAAAACCCCTATTAAATGAAAGTCAACTGGGGCATTTCTTAAACAATTAAACGCTCCTTTTATTTGGGCCATTATGTTCGTTGAAATTAATTCTATGAATTAATTTGTTCGTTTCTTAACCTGTTTTCAAACTGTTGGAATGTTAATAAAAGAAGACCAATGCACCTTTCTTGAGGATTGTTCGTTGAGAGAATTTGACAGAACTTAAAGTCCTCCATCCCCCTTCGCAGAGAACACAAAGAACGCGAAGAACGCGAAGAATGCGAAGAACGCGAAGAACGCTGGCCTCCGACGAAGGGCAACGAAGAACGCCCGAACCCCGGAGATCGACGCGACGCTAACGCTTCATCGTCGACGTTCTTTCCCCGCGAAAAATCTTCGATCAACTGCTTGAGGTAAGAGATTTAAATTCTTTTAAATTACTTTTTGGTTTCTATCCTCAACATGGATTTAATTGTTATAATTAAATCCGTGTGTTTCTTAAACCCTTGGAGATCGTAGACGCGACGCCCTTCTGCGACGACGCGACACCCTTCCACGACGACACGACGCCCTTCCGCGACGCGACGATCACCTCATACCACGACGGTCAATTCCGCGACGAACTCTCATATGACGGCGACTGCGAGGTAAGGATTTTATTTGAAAATATTATTCTATTCCCATGGTTTTTTCCTTCAAAAACAAAGAGATGGGATCAAAGTGCAATTTTAATTTATTAAAATTGTATCTTGTTGTGTTTTCATGTGTTGATCATTATTTCCCGATTTTTATCACCTAACACGGAGGGTGCGGGCCAAACAAACATGACCCGACAACCCTCTGCAGTTCTTCGTTGATGTGCGGAATGAAGGACGACGAAAAAATGGGCCGCAGAGATGATTTGTTGATTCCGCAGTGAAGAACGGGACCCGGGAGGAGCTACGGTGCAGACAGAAATGGAATCGGACCACCGAAGCAACTTCGGTGGCCCACGGAATCCACCGGCGGTGGCGGGTCCGGCGAGACACGGGACGCGGCTTTGCCGCGTCCGCTGACCAAGCGCGGGGCCGCGACTCCACTTCCCGCGGGGGCTGCACACCCCGCGGCTCCCCTTGCTCGGCCGCTCGGCCGAGCCGAGCCTGGCCGAGCCGACCCACCTGCCGGGTCGTGCCCTGGCCAGGCCGGGCCGGGTCGTGCCAAAACGGGTCGGACCCGGACCCGGGTCGGGTCGACCCGGTTCGGGCCAACCCAGGGGGGTTGGGCCGGGTCGGTCCGGGCCCAGACACCCCGTTTCCGGACTCCTTTCGGTCATTCTCTCATAACTTGAGCTACGAGCCTCCGAGCAACGCGCCGTTAGTTGTGATGCGATCCTTGGATCGAGACGGTCGCTTCGGTATATCAAACTCAAGGTTTCAGAATACTTTGGGTTCGGCCGGGTTGGTTCGTACACGAAACCAACCGGGCCCTCGGAGCGCAAACACTCATATCTTGAGCTTCAGACATCCGTTTGACGTGCCGTCGACTTTGTTGTTTTCCTCTATGTGAGACGGATCTTTTGGCATACTCCTCTTGAGTTTTGGACGCAGGTGGAGTACGGTCGGGTTGGTTTTTCCTTAGAAACCAACGGGGCCCCTTGAACGAAAAAGCCAATAACTCTCAGATCAGGCGTCCGATTGATGCGCCGTCTGCGTAGTTGAGTTCCTGTTGACGATACATAACTTTTGGATACATAAAATCTGGACTATGTGTCAGTTGATGTATCAGCCTCTCGGCTCATGGAGTGGACCCTCCCGAACGAGCTTTCTGTGTGCGGGAACCCTAGAGCTGGCTGCGACTGCTACTGTGACGACGACGACTGTACAGAGATCCTCAGTGGATTCGACTGCGACGATAATGAAAACAGTACGGGAATCCTCCGTGTTTTAGGAAGTGACCACTACGGTACATCTTGGGATACATTATAAGGCCCAAGCCTTAAACATTACTTAATCTTGAGTTATTACAAGATTACACATTGAGGATCTTTCTAGGTTTAGAGTTTTAGAGAATTAGATCATGAAACTTGCAATACATTCCACATTTAAACAAAGTGGTTACATAAAAGACAATATTCATTGTTCCCATCAATGGAAACATATTTAAAATAAAACATGGATTCTTTCTTGACACATCCTTGACACTATCATCACATCATGTACCTTTCCCTTGACCTGTGAAAAACATTTCAAAAACTTGAGATGAGCATAAAAAGCTCAGTAAGGGTTATAAAAATATGGAAAGGAAACATGAGTTCATATATACATAAGAATGAAATCATACTTTACCCATAAAACATAGGCACTTTAACATACCTCATCAAACCATGAATAAATCATAGAAATCATAAGACATAAAGGTAACTTGAGACATTCATAACATTCTTACGTAGGGAGTAACCCTCTTGGTTATGTTTGGAATACCCATCACAGTATATTCCATAAATCTCTTCGGAGAAACCTTAACGTTTCACTCCTTCGCGTTACCCAATGCATAGGAGAGCTATATCGGGCTCACCCGCCCTCAGTTTATCACGGAACCACCCGTTCTTCATAGCAATGCCCAAGAACCATAACATAATCGTATCACATAAAACATGCATAAAGGAAACATAACATTTCCACATTTCAATCACAAGATATCAATAAAACACATTGATATAAAAAAAACCTTATGAAAACCTTTTTCAATACCAAAATAAAATAAAGGTAAAACATGATATTTATTTTTCTTTTAAAAATAAGGTATGGCTTATAGAGGAAGCCGAAACCCAAATAACGGTCACGGCGACAGAGAAGTCATTGTCGCCGCATACTTACGACAAAAAAATTCCCTTTTGTCGTTTTGTAAAACGCTTCGTATAAAAAATATTCCTTTTGGATAAACGTAAAAGTCAAAGGGGTTTATACACCATATAAAAGAAGGTTGTGTATAAAACAGAAAATGCCTCAATGAAAGGAGATTGAGACGAAGTCCCTTACAAAGACGGTATCCTTGGTTTAAGGATAAATCAATTACATAATTATGTGTGACAAACGAATAAACCAAATATAAGTGGATATTAAGTGTAAAATAATCAAAGTTAATTCACCCATATTCAAAGGATGACATATTCAATAACTACATGTTGAACCCAAAGAAATCGAAATTTGGTTAAGAAGTTCCCTTGACAGCCTAACGACGTCACATCAAAATGAGTTGATGAGAGATAAAAAAAGGGTATCTCATCACTTGGACGTAAAATTTACATCAATAAGGATATATGAGAACATATCCCAAAATAACAATATGTAAATTGAAAGACCCAACAAAAGAAGTCTTTTAAAAAGAGGAGGGTGAAAGGTTCTCTTACTGACATGGGTATCTTTCGAAACATACGCCCCATGAAAGAAGGACAATAAATCATTGATGTAAATACTCATAAACGAAAGTATATTACACAAAGAGTATAATAATGGGCAGTACATACACCACTAAAATGAAATTGTGGCAAATGTAGCATAAATCTCATGGGAATAAAAGTGAGATGAAAAATCCCTTATGAAAACTCGGCAGCCTAACGGCGCCACATAAAACTTACAAAAATGGATTGATGAGATAAAATAGGGTATCTAATCATATTAACTTAAAGTTTATATAAAGAGGAATATAACAGAACATCCCCCAACATAACAAAGAGGAGCTTAAAAGAAGTGATATAAAGGATATTACTTAAAAAGAAAGAGAGAGGTTATATCTCTTACGAAAATTCGGCAGCCTAACAACGCCACTCAAAACTTCCAAAAATGGATTTATGAGAGAGAATAGGGTCTCTAATCACATGAACATAGAAAATTACATTAAGTGTAATATAAAATAACATCCCAATAACAAGAAAGATGAGCTTTAGAGGGAATGACATAAAAGAGTGTACTTAAAAAGAAAGACAGGAGTAAGATCCCTTACCTCGGGTCCGACTTGACTCGATCGCTCTTTAACGTCCTGAATAATAAACTTGAGTTAATTTACACTTTATTAAGAACCTTTTTCTATTTCATTATTCCTTTTATATCACTTATTTCCATGTTATAAACATTATGTAATCATTTAAGTTAATAATGTTTGTTTTGTCGTTATTTGGTTCTTTAGTCGAAAGTGGACTTCTTACAATTACATGTTGTTCGTGTGGTCAAATGTTCATTATATCTATAATTACATTCATGATTTGGATATCATATATATCATATATATCCAGAATATACATGTATTTATAATATTACATAATCATTTAGAGGTAAGAAATGAAATGCACCGTTCATGGAGACGGTAAGCCATACGTACACATGAACGCTACTTTCATTTCTATTTCATATTTTTATGGAATGGAATAATAATTATATAGAGGTATATTATAATTCCAGTATAAAATAATATATAATAACTTTAAATCCATCCTTTATAAGTCCCACATATGGCATTAACGAATCAAATCACTTTGAGGGGGCGGTAGTCCGCACTTCCTTAAATGAAGATATCGCGTTTACCCATAATGGAAACCATAAAGGTATGCCCAAAATGAAAAATACATAAGCTTAAGGAAAAAATAAACATATTATATATCATATATAAATATAGTGTCATCTTAATGGCCACCTTTGAAGGTGTTAAAAGAATGTTGAACAATCATCGTTTCGGGAGGCCGAAATTCGCCATCCACGGAAATAATATGTTCTTTAACCATTAGATGTAGGTGTGTTAAAGTGTAGCTCAAATACTTCTTATAAAAACATCTTATTATATTGATGATATTGTATTTTTTACAAAAGAAATGAATAAAAAGAGTTTAGGGGGCTGGATAAGCAAAATAAAACAAAAGGACTCAAGTGAAGACATTACCTTAAAATCGGGTAACTCCCTTTGGTTTGAGCTCAAAGGCTTCCTTGGGAAGACTTCTGCCCAAAGTGAGGTTTCAAGGAGTAAGATAGGGAAGTGGAGAGACAAAATGGGCAGAGGTTGGCCGAGACAAAGGCTTTGGGAGTGTGGGTAAGGAGGTAGAGGTGGGGGCCTTTTATAAGAGGATAGGAGGGGCACTCTTGGAAGGTAAAAAACAGTCACTTTATTTTAAAATGGTATTCAGATTTAAGAGATCCAAAATTGATGTGTTTCGAGGATAAGGTGATAAGGGTTCTAAATCCACTCATCCAATAGGTTTTGTACATTTTTAGCTCTTAGATATTACATTATCTATCCATGTTATTTAAATCGTTAAATAATGAGGTCATTGCTGCATCATCATGATGTCATAAATAATTTAATTTATTTAATGTCTAAAAATTATAAAAAAATACTATCATGTAGTAAAGTTTTATATATTTATAATGAATATTTATAGTCAAAAATCTGATTTATATAATCCCATGTAAAAATTGTTTTAGTAAAACATTTCATGTTTGTCTCATTTTTACTTTAACTTTAAATAAAAAGATATTAATGTCATTTTCCAACCAAAGTGGCTTCATGGGGTCCCCAAGTTGACCCATGGGTTGTCTTGGTCGTCCATGACACATAAAATGAGGTTAGGACATGTGTCAAGTTCATTTCAAATTATTAAAACATTATTTTTACCTTAAACTACACTAATTACCTCTAATCGCAATTAAAAACTTAATAAGTTACTATTCAACAAAAAATTATTTTTATCCCATTGAACCACATTTTACCTCTTAATGACAACCATGTATGTCGGATTTTTGAAATTCAAAACACAAAGATAGAAAAATTTCATTTAAATGGAAAAATCTGTTTTTATAAGTACCACTTAGTGGTTTCACTATTCATCAAAAATTGAAGTTTTTCAGAAAAATCCCTAAATTTCAACCTAAGCTATATTTGATATTCTGAATTAAAAAATGAAGCCTATTTTACAAAATTAAAATCATATAAGTCACATTAATTAATTTAATAATTAATTCCCGCTGTCAGAGCAAATAACGTGTTTTTATGAAACAATATGTATCAAAAGATTGACACTAGTTTAAGTCTGATTTCAAAGTGAAATTAATTTTAACGACCACTATTAGATTTCATGGTAAAAATATATTCTAATTTCACTTTAAAAACAATTAAAAATATAATCTAATCATATAAATAAATTAGATTAAAAAGAGTTTTTGAATTAAAATACAACATTTTACACTATTCATTAAAAAATGAACTTTATCAAAAAGAAACCAAAAATTTACACAAAGTAAATTTTGATGTCCCAATTTTTAAAAAGAGTTTTATTTGGTACAAAAGGATGTATAAGAGTGAACAAAAATATATTTAATGACGGTTCTCCATCAAAAGGCGATAAGTGAACCTTTAGTGAAAACTAGGGCATATACGCCTAAAATTGAATTCTTTCTATATTTTATGCCTTTATCTTTTATTGGATAAATGTAAAACCATTTAAAAACATATATAATCATATTTTATTTATTTCTATCCATTCCCGCCAATACAACGGCTACATGTTAACTACCATTTAAAATAATATTATTTTATTATTAGAGTGCAACGTAAGATTCCCAAGAAACTCGTTGTTGCGTGTTGGGTACGCCATCGAGCATAGCGTCCCCTTTAAAGTCATATTAATATTTTATTCACAAATATGGATAAATACAAAAATGTCATATTCTTTATTTACCCGGGGTGTTACATCCTTCCCCCCTTTTGGGAATTGCGTCCTCACAATTTTTAAAATTGAGCTTGGAAACATCCTTGAAAGTCCAACATTGGAACAAGAGTCGGTAAAACAATCACTTTAAAATAAAGGAAGATACGTACAGAGGTCACCTGAGTTAACCCATATGTCTAAAAACATGGGCATTGAATAAAAAGAAAAGGGTCATGTTCTTGAGGGAGAGTGATAGTAAACAGATCTAGGAGAAAGTTAACCATAAGAAAATCACAAACTTGTGATGGGTTAAACGGTATTAGATTCCCCAGTAGGAAAAGTTAATAGACAACATTTTTTTAAGTTACTTTTTATTGAGGAATTTTTTCATAAGGAAACATAATCACTTATCATGTTGACTTTCAACTTTTACTAGATTCCTTAATCAAACTCATATTTTTTTCCAAAAGACGAGTATTTAGGGAGACTTGTTCACATTAAGAGTACTATAATCAACTTCTAGAGAATCACCTAATCCACCAAAGAGAACTATATACATCCCATATCTTTAGGCTTTAACTAAAACCAAAACCTATAAGGTTAGTACAAGGTCAGATAATCCAGAAAAGGATAACCCATTAAAAAGAAAATCTATGCTTAATCTCCAAAACTTGTCCAACAAAACCCAAAGTTCAACGAGGACCATCCGATAAACAATTTGTCCATAAAATTCTTCAAAGTAAACCAATATAAGATTGAAACCCAAATATTTGAAGGATTTAGTCACAAAGTCTTCCAAGTTAAATCGTAACATTTATCTCCAAACAACATCAGTTGCTCCTAAAGTCTCGTATTGAAAAGTAATTAACCTAATCACATATCCTCCATGATAGGTTAATAATTTTTATAAATAACCCAAAATCAACTTACTATTAATTCATAAAATCATATAACTAAAAAGAATCAGTAAATCTAACCAGGGACTTCATGTAGTCCAGTGGTAGGCGATAAATACCAGTCGCACTTTGGTTGTGGGTTCGATTCCCATAGCTTTGTCCGACGCGACGGGTTGTCACACGGTCTGCGTGTTGTCCTTTTTCCAAAACTATATAATTCTTAAATCATTCCCCAAAAAGAGATAAAATCATCAAAAATGATCATAACATATTTTAACCTCAAGTTTATCTCATGCCTTTCATTTTCCAGCATATCATATAATAACCCATAATAACCTCAAAAGTAAGGATCATATAAACTCTAATGGTTACCTTTATAATTATTACCTGAACTTCCACATCAATTGGTCATCTCGTATATGATGCATTACAGAACATACCAAGGTTCAAGTGGTTGATCCTGACTCCTTGATATTTGGTTTAGAACAACCACAAGTTTCCTCATTGAATCCTCCATTTTATCTAGTATCCTAATCAGAGAACCACCACAGTTTCCTTCAAGCCTGTTGTCTCTTTGGTGCCTGTTAGATCCATCCATTAACTAAAAACAGAAATGTCAGTGTGAGTATATCAACAAAACCATCATGTACTAATTAGGAAGGTAAACACTAAGATATACTTACTCATTCACTTTATCTAAAACTAGGACTCTTTCTGAAATCCTAACCATTATGGTAATGCCACTTATGATTAAAGAAAACCCTAACCTCTAAAGTTATCTAAACCGACCTCTGATACCAACTATAAGGACCCACCCTTAAACCCTACTTAATCTTGAGTTATTACAAGATTACACATTGAGGATCTTTCAAGGTTTAGAGTTTTAGAGAATTAGATCATGAAACTTGCAATACATTCCACATTTAAACAAAGTGGTTATATAAAAGGCAAAATTTATTCTTCCCATCAACGGAAACATATTTAAAATAAAACACGGATTCTTTCTTGACACATCCTTGACACTATAATCACATCATGTACCTTTCCCTTGACTTGTGAGAAACATTTCAAAAACTTGGGATGAGCATAAAAAGCTCAGTAAGGTTTATAAAAATATGGAAAGGAAACATGAGTTCATATATACATAAGAATGAAATCATACTTTTCCCATAAAACATAGGAACTTTAACATACCTCATCAAACCTTGAATAAATCATAGAAATCATAAGACATAAAGGAAACTTGAGACATTCATAACATTCTTACGTAGGGAGTAACCCTCTTGGTTACGTTTGGAATACCCATCACAGTATATTCCATAAATCTCTTCGGAGAAACCTTAACGTTTCACTCCGATGCGTTACCCAATGCATTGGAGAGCTATATCGGGCTCACCCGCCCTCAGTTTATCACAGAACCACCCGTTCTTCATAACAATACCCAAGAACCAGAACATAATCGTATCACATAAAACATGCATAATAGAAACATAACATTTCCACATTTCAATCACAAGATATCAATAAAACACATTGATATAAAAAAATCTAATGAAAACAATTTTCAATACCAAAATAAAATAAATGTAAAACATGATATTTATTTTTCTTTTAAAAAGAATGTATGGCTTGTAGAGGAAGCCGAAACCCAAATAACGGTCACGGCGGCGGAGAAGTCATTGTCGCCGTATACGTACGACAAAAACATTCCTTTTTGTCGTTTTGTAAAACGCTTCGTATAAAAAAGATTCCTTTTGGATAAACGTAAAAGTCAAAGGGGTTTATACACCATATAAAATAAGGTTGTGTATAAAACAGAATATGCCTCAATGAAAGGAGATTGAGAAGAAGTCCCTTACAAAGACGTTATCCTTGGTTTAAGGATAAATCAATTACATAATTATTTGTGACAAACGAATAAACCAAATATAAGTGGATATTAAGTGTAAAATAATCAAAGTTCATTCACACATATTCAAAGGATGACATATTCCATAACTACATATTGAACGCAAAGAAATCGAAATTTGGTTAAGAAGTTCCCTTGACAGCCAAACGACGTCACATCAAAATGAGTTGATGAGAGATAAAAAAGGGTATCTCATCACTTGGACATAAAATTTACATCAATAAGGATATATGATAACATATCCCAACATAAAAATATGTAAATTAAAAGACCCAACAAAATAATTCTTTTAAAAAGAGGAGGGTGAAAGGTTCCCTTACCGACATGGGTATCTTTCGAAACATACGCCCCATGAAAGAAGGACAATAAATCATTGATGTATATACTCATAAACGAAAGTATATTACACAAAGAGTAGAATAATGGGCAGTACATACACCACTCAAAGGAAATTGTGGCAAATGTAGCATAAATCTCACGGGAATAAAAGTGAGATGAAAAATCCCTTACGAAAACTCGGCAGCCGAACGATGCCACATAAAACTTACAAAAATGGATTGATGAGATAAAATAGGGTATCTAATCATATTAACATAAAGTTTATAGAAAGAGGAATATAAAAGAACATCCCCCAACATAACAAATAGGAGCTTAAAATAAGTGACATAAAAGAGAGTACTTAAAAAGAAAGGGAGAGGTTATATCTCTTACGAAAATTCGGCAGCCTAATGGCGCCACTCAAAACTTCCAAAATGGTTTGATGAGAGAGAATAGGGACTCTCATCACAAGAACATAAAAAATTACAGTAAGTTTAATATAAAATAACATCCCAATAACAAGAAAGATGAGCTTTAGAGGGAATGACAAAAAAGAGTGTACTTAAAAAGAAAGAGAGGAGTAAGATCCCTTACCTTGGGTCCGACTTGACTCAATCGCTCTTTAACGTCCTGAATATTAAACTTGAGATAATTTCCACTTTATTAAGAACCTTTTTCTATTTAATTATTCCTTTTAGATCACTTATTTCCATGTTATAAACATTATTTAATCATTTAAGTTAATAATGTTTGTTTTTTTGATATTTGGTTCTTTAGTCGAAAGTGGACTTCTTACAATTACGTGTTGTTCGTGTGGTCAAATGTTCATTATATCCAGAATTACATTCATGATTTGGATATCATATATATCATATATATCCAAAATATACATGTATTTATAATATTATATAATCATTTAGAGGTAAGAAATGAAATGCACCGTTCATGGAGACGGTAAGCCGTACGTACGCATGAACGCTACTTTCATTTCTATTTCATATTTTTATGGAATGGAATAATAATTATATAGAGGTATATTATAATTCCAGTATAACATCATATATAATAACGTTAAATCCATCTTTTATACGTCCCACATATGGCATTAACGAATCACATCACTTTGAGGGGGCGGTAGTCCGCACTTCCTTAAATGAAGATATCGCGTTTACCCATAATGGAAACCATAAAGGTATGCCCAAAATGAAAAATACAGAAGCTTAAGGAAAAAATAAACATATTATATATCATATATAAATATAGTGTCATCTTAATGGCCACCTTTGAAGGTGTTAAAAGAATGTTGAACAATCATCGTTTCGGGAGGCCGAAATTCGCCATCCACGGAAACAATATGTTCTATAACCATTAGATGTAGGTGTGTTAAAGTGTAGCTCCAATACTTCTTATAAAAACATCCTAGTATATTGATGATATTGGATTTGTTACAAAATAAATGAATAAAAAGAGTTTAGGGGGTTGGAGAAGCAAAATAAAACAAAAGGACTCAAGTGAAGACATTACCTTAAAATCGGGTAACTCCCTTTGGTTTTAGCTCAAAGGCATCCTTGGGAAGACTTATGCCCAAAGTGAGGTTTCAAGGAGTAATATAGGGAAGTGGAGAGAAAAAATGGGCAGAGGTTGTCCAAGCCAAAGGCTTTGGGAGTGTGGGTAAGGAGGTAGAGGTGGGGGCCTTTTATAAGAGGATAGGAGGGGCACTCTTGGAAGGTAAAGAAAAGTCACTTTATTTTAAAATGGTATTCGGATTTAAGAGGTCCCAAATTGATGTGTTTCGAGGATAAGTTGATAAGGGTTCGAAATCCACTCATCCAATAGGTTTTGGACTTGTGTAGGTCTTAGATATTAAATTATCTATCCATGTTATTTAAATCGTTAAATAATGAGATCATCGCTGCATCATCATGATGTCATAAATAATTTAATATAATTAATGTATAAGAATTATAAAAAAAATACTATCATGTAGGAAATTTTTCTATATTTCTAATGAATATTTATAGTCAAAATTCTGATTTATATAACCCCATGTAAAAATTGTTTTAGTAAAACATTTCATGTTTGTCTCATTTTTACTTTAACTTTAAATAAAAAGATATTAATGTCATTTTCCAACCAAAGTGGCTTAATGGGGTCCCCAAGTTGACCCATGGGTTTTCTTGGTCGTCCATGACACATCCAATGAGGTTAGGACATGTGTCAAGTTCATTTCATATTATTAAAACATTATTTTTACCTTAAACTACACTAATTACCTCTAATCGCGATTAAAAACTTAATAAGTTACTATTCACCAAAAAATTATTTTTATCCCATTGAACCACATTTTACTTCTTAATGACAACCATGTATGTCTGATTTTTGAAATTCAAAACACAAAGATGGAAAAATTTCATTTAAACGGAAAAATCTGTTTTTATAAGTACCACTTAGTGGTTTCACTATTCATCAAAAATTGAAGTTTTTCTGAAAAATCCCTAAAATTCACCCTAAGATATATTTGATATTCCGAATTAAAAAATGAAGTCTGTTTTAAAAAAGTCAAATCATATAAGTCACATTAATTAATTTAATAATTAATTCCCGCTCTCAGAGCAAATAGCGTGTTTTTATGAAACAATATGTATCAAAAGATTGACACTAGTTTAAGTCTGATTTCAATGTAAAATTAATTCCAACGACCACTATTGAATTTAATGGTAAAAATATATTCTAATTTCACTTTAAAACCAATTCAAAAGATAATCTAATAATATAAATAAATTAGATTAAAAAGAGGTTTTGAATTAAAATACCACATTTTACACTATTTATTAAAAAATGAACTTTATCAGAAAGATACCAAAAATTTACACAAAGTAAATTTTGATGTCCCAATTTTTAAAAAGAGTTTTATTTGGTATAAAAGGATGTATAAGAGTGAAGAAAAATATATTTAATGACGGTTCTCCATCAAAAGGCGATAAGTGAACCTTTAGTGAAAACTAGGGCATATACGCCTAAAATTGAATTCTTTCCATATTTTATGCCTTTATCTTTTATTGGATAAATGTAAAAACATTTAAAAGCATATATAATCATATTTTAGTTATTTCTATCCATTCCTGCCAATACAATGGCTACATGTTAATGACCATTTAAAATAATATTATTTTATTATTAGAGTGCAATGTAAGATTCCCAAGAAACTCGTTGTTGCGTGTTGGGTACGCCATCGAGCATAGCGTCCCCTTTAAAGTCATATTAATATTTTTTTCACAAATATGGATAAATATGAAAATTTCATATTCTTTATTTACCTGGGGTGTTACATACATCAACTTCGGACTACATGTCAGTTGATGCATCGACCTCTTGGCTCGTGGAGTGGACCCTCCCAGAATGAGCATGCTGTGTGTGGAAACACTAGAGCCGATTGAGACTTGACGACTGCTGATCGAACGACTCGGTGTGTTACGGATAGCCCAGTGGGAAGCGCTTGGTTGTAGCATCAAACCCACGGTGGAGGGGCGCTTGGTTGTAGCGGCAGACCCGTGGTACTCAATAGAAGGAGTATCTCTGGAGGCTATGAGGGGGAGCACTTGGTTGTAGTGGCAAACCCACAACGGAGGAGCACTTGGTTATAACAGCATGGGGGAGCACATGGCTGTAGTGGCAGACCCACGAAGGAGGGGAGCTTGGTTGTAGCACCTGACCCGTGGTACTCAACAGAAGGAGTGCCTCTAGAGGCTATGAGGGGGAGCGCTTGGTTGTAGCGGCAGACCCATGGTGGGAAGCGCTTGGTTGTAGCAGCAGGCCCACAGTACTCGATTGGTGGAGTACTACAGCAGTCCAAGGTGAGAGGGAAGCGCTTGGTTGTAGCGGCATAACCACTATACTTGACGGAGAAGGAGTTTCCCAATAGCTTTGGGTTCAACTTAATGATCGATCCTATGTGGGTCATTGCGGGGGTTAGTACCTACAGATCCTTTGTGGGTCCGACGACTTAGATGAATCAGTGGCTACATATGATCATCTCTAACGTCATATGAAGAAGTATACCTGTATGAGATGAAACCCTATTTTGTTTTCCTTTGAAGATTGTGTTGTGCTATCTTGTGTGGATTTACGTTTTTCTTTCCTGTGTGGACTGGGTTGTACTTGAGCTAGAATGTTGGAGCCGAGCGAGAATTGATGACTTAGGTATATGTATGGGCATATACTTAAGCCATGTTGGTTTTACTTCGTGATTGTATCATTCCTTTATGGACTATCCTTTGTGGATTCTGGGAGACCTTCAGGGGTCTCGGGGCCCCTACTGAGTAGCTTATACTCACCCCTGCACGGGCTATGCCCGCACTACGTTGTGTTGGTTGTAGACGACGAACAACGCTGATCGTGGTGGAGGCTTGCGGAGCCGGACGGTACCTGGAGGTGGACCACTGGGCGGGACGTACTCGGAGCGGTCGGATGGACCCGAGGAGCAGTGGAGGCTATCTGTACCCACCCTTCAGGTCGGACTTCCAGTGGATGTATTGACTTTTTTGCTTTACTTTTCAGTTTCTATTTTCACTATTGAGTTGTACTTAATTTCAGTTTGGGTTTGTATTCTGGCCCACTTACTTCCGCACTTACTATTGTACCAGCTTTTACTTAGTGTTTACTTCTTCTATGTGCTTTCTCTGTGGTGTTGTTGTTTACTTTACAAGGCAATTCCTTCCCTTTACCGGGATTTACGCCTTGGTGCTAGTCGCCAGCCCCTGGACTAAGGAAGGCGGGCTTGGGGTAGTCACGACACGGGCCCTGAGGATGGGTTGTGACAATATGTCACTCTCTTTTTTGGTGCGCCTGAGTGTATTCTTCTAGAAAATTTGTTCATCACATATCATGATAACATATAAGGAAAAATCATAATATCCTTCACTCCAATCATTACCCTATTTGGATTATCATCAAACATAGTCTATGAAATTCAATTTTGACCCAGTTCATTCAATTTCAATCATTTACTATAACTAAAAAGTCTAGAGTGTAAAATAATATTAATATTGGAAAACTAAATAATCATGAAAATATGTTATATGATGTTGAAATAATGGATCCTTCTTTTCAATATCATACACCTTAGAAATAACCTAGGTCATTATTGGTCATTATTAAAATCCATAGTGCTATTTCACAAAGTTTTTGATAAATTTCAAAACATATCCATTGGGTGTGTTATAAAAAGTGTTCAAAGGGATGTTTTTATCCACAAGTTGATGATTGAGTCTATATCAATGAAAATTATCTTGAATAATTTCCCCAAGGATCCTCATTTCTAAAGCCCCATAAAATTTTATTATCCAAAAATGGATTCAATTACATGGAAACCACACACTATATTCATTTCAGAAATTAAATTATGATTTCATATAAATTGGATCAAACATAGACATTTACCATGAAATATCACTTGAAATATCCTTTTGTATATTTCTCTGTTTTTTCATCCCAGTTTATAATGGTAAACTAAAACATTCTATGATACCTACTATTAAAACTTGAATTTCTCAGACATACATATCACATCATACAAATTACTATTAATTATATAAAATAGTGACCAAAAATAGATTCATTTAGGTATAGTTCCATTGTAATCCAAAATAAGTAAACAACTTTTCTAAAAGTGACCTAAAACACCTCCCATTACAACTGTTGTTAGGAATAGCACTCTATACCGCATTATCATAACTTGGGCACCAGAAAACATAAGAATGTGTGAGCTGAGATGATCAGTAAGGATACAAAAGGGATATATAAACAAATCATTAGAATTAGAGTCTCAAACATAAAAACTACATTTGAAAAACATATTATGCATATCATTGATAATAAACAAGATTCATGTCATTAATCATGGTGGTTCATTTTACATGAATCATAGTGGGATGAATGAACATAAAACAAGATAAAATTACATTGGAATATTTTATATATTTGTTTTTAGACCCATAATAAAATAAAATCATATCGATAGTATATTAACGATAATTTTCCAATAAATCATATTTGAATGTGTTCAGTCACTAATCGAACATAGTGGTCATGGTTCATTCTCAATACTACCATTGAGGACCTATTCCCATACTAAATTTGGTTCGCATCGCATTCTAGTACTTTTTATCTCATGGTATATCAATCTATTTGAAAAGAAACAGTAGGAGATATTGGTTCCTCCCATTTCATAATTAAATAAACAAATACATGTTACTGAAGATTTCAAAAAATTCATCATATCCAATCCCATGAATTGAAATGGTTTTCCAAGATAAATCATCATAGAATAACTTATGGAATAGAAATAGGCTCTCTAATCATTTCATTATTTTATCATACCATTATCCCTTGAAAGAAAGTACGGTTTCATCATCATTTTATCCCTGTATAACACATGGATGTGAAACTAATTAAAATAACATCATATTATCAAGACATAAACCATGCATATAATGATTAAAAATTGAATCCTCGTATCATATAATCAGTAAAGCATAATTTTCATCAAATAATTTCATCCTTTTTGAAAAAATATTTTTACAAATCAATTAGATAATTTTTATAGTAAAAAATAGTTGAAAATAAATCAATAAAATATAAAATATTTTCCAAATACATTTCTTTACTAATTAATTTATAGTCAGATAAAAAAAAGTTAAAAAATAAATTAAATCATTTTTTAGGAATTTAAATATTCTTGCAAAATATTTTTTAAAAACTATAAATTCATAAAATAATTTGGATGAAAAATAATTAAAAAAATATAAAATTGTAAAAAAATATTTAAAAACAATGAGTGGTTACGATGGAAGAAAATACCATTCTTATCATAATTGTGAAATAAAATATTCCTTTTACATTATTAGTAAAATAAAAAAAAAGCATTGTTTGGAAAACAACCTGAATATTCAATTCATAAAGATAATTAAATTTTGAAAACTGTATAAAAATTCCTTTAATAAATTATTTTTACAATTAAAAAATGATTTCTTAAATTTTTTTTAGAAATCAAAATTTTTTAAGAAAAAATATTTTCATCCAAAGAGAGAAACAACGTCGATTTATTGTAGTGAAATTATTTTAAAATATAAATTACATAGAGAGAGTAAAATAAAGGAAAAACCTGTTTTCTCATGAAATAATAAAAGGATAATAAATTTCATGATTTTATTTTAAAATATTTCATAATATTTCAATATAAAAATCATAAAATAATTCCAAATAAATTTTGAGATTATATCACAAATACCTTTCCAATTTGGTAACATTGAATCCTAAGACCCATGAATGTGTAAAATCAAATGAATCAACAAATTTAATTATATTAATTAACTTCATGAAATTACATTTAAATTATGATGAATAGGAACTTCATAAAATATAATCACTACACAACACAACATATGTCTCAAAAGAAGGAAAAATGAAATGAAATCCCATTATATCATTAGTAATCTGTTGAATGGTAAGAAATAATAAAGAATAAAATCAAATGAAACATTAAAAATAACTTAAATAAAATTAATCGCGACATTAAATTTTATAGGCATGGTATGTACAATACACAAATGAAATGATTGGAGAATTTTTGTATATATCCCAAAAGTAAAAAAGTTCCTAGAAATCACATACATTATGAATAGAATTCAATGATCCTTGTTAAAATCTCATTTACCAAGAATTTATGTTCATTATAAATCTATTATATAACCTTTAACATAAATATAATATCATATATGAATTACTTATGTACTTTTATAACATGTTTATATGGAATTCGTTGTTAAAATCTTGTTTCAGTTAATAACCTCTTTGTTTTTCATTTTTTTTGATTTTTGATTTTAATTCCTCTTCATTAGATCATGGTAGACTAATATAAAAAATGATATGAAATATTAAAACACCATATATATATTTTACATATTTATTTATATAAATCCCTAAATGATATATATATATATAGAAAATGATATACACCGCACAACAAGATAGATGGTCGTACGTACACATTAATGTTGTTTCCATTTCCTCAATAGATTTAATTAATGAAATATTAATAATATATTATACATAAATAATAATTATATATATATATATGATAGATACTTTTTTTAAAAATATCTTTATTACATTCAACAAACATCACATGTGAAAAACGAATCACACTGTTTCTCGATGTGATAATTTGACAAACACATGAATGATGTAATAACATTTAAACAGAATTGAATGTAATATGGTATATGTAATATTATAATTATATAATTATATATATATATATTTATTATTTAATATAAATTAATTTAACATATTATTTCTACCGTTAATTTTGAATTGAAAATAAAAACAGATCACATTTATCTACCGGGCTATAGTACGATGTACACACTAGTGTTATTATTATTTTATAATGGATTTGGATGTAAGAATTATTATGTGTTATTATTATTATATTAATATTAAGATGTAATATATATCATATATAAAAATTAAATTCATCATTTTATCTTTTTAATGGAGTCAGTGATGGAAAATGAATAACATTAGTTCCCAAGGCGGTAGTCCCCCATACACACGAATGATGAGTTCATATCCAAATTGATTGAAGAGGAGATGTATATAGATTATTATAGTAGTATTATAATATCTCGGTCTATATTATATATTTTTTATTCAAATTTATAGTATTATTAAAATAATAATAGATGTAGAAGAATAAAAAAAATAAAAACAAATGATAAATAATTTTACCACATCGTTGAAGTGCCTCTCCAGGATTACACCTAAATCCTTCTTATGAGGGATTACTAACAAAATCAATACATCTAGTATTAAGACATGGAATTATGGGAATTATTATTTTATGTCCTGGGTGAACCAATTTTTTTTTCTAGTATGAAGAGAAGAGGAGATTAAATGATCTTTTATTGGTGGATCAGATGAAACACTTGGTAATTTTTAAACAAATAATGCGTTTACACATTTTTCATACACCAAAATGAATAAAAAACTAATTATTATAGTAAATTATAATTGATAAGGTATAAATGTTTCTATGAAATGGTATTTGGAATTTTTGGGTCATTTCTAACCCTTATCTCTTTATATTGAACTCTTAATAAATCATTTTTACCTGAACTGTAGTAAATATTGATTTATAATTTAACTATACATAATGGTCCAATGTTAGTTTCAAATAATATGAAAAAATATTTAATTTAATTCTCAAAATATATTTTATTTTTCCAAATTCCATTTGAATAAGTAGAATAAATAATTAAAAATTAATCCCCCAAATGTGTTGAATATTTTGTTTTACAATTAGAAAAAATTCAAAAAATGGATATTTTTTATATCAAGATTCAATATGATATTTATTTAATTGAAATAAATTGGAATAATATATAAATATATAAAATTGATATATTTTAACTTTTTAAACTATCATAAACCAATTTTTTACTTCTAAAAGTGATGATCATTCTTAATAAAAACAAATATTTTTCGATATTCATTGAAAAATTTAATATTACTGACTATTCAAAAAAATACACCTTATGATAATTTTGACATTTATATTTAATATATATATATATACATATATATATATATATTCATTTTATCTTTCTTAAAGTGGTAAATATTAATTTTATAATTATGTGGGACAATTGTGATAAAGGAGTTTTTTTAAATAAAGTTTTAAGATGAAAATTCATTGTATTATTATATCATGCCTTTAAAACTAAAAAGGATAATTTCATATTTATTAAAATAATTCACCAAAATTCATTTTTTATTTATTGAGAGAAAAAAATATTTGTGTGTATATTTATAGGTTTTTTCTATAATAATTCCTTGTATTTAAAAATAATTTTATATTTTAATTAATAATTAATTAGTAACTAAAGAAATATTTATATATATATATATATATAGGTAAACCATATGTCTTCATAATTTTTTAAATTATAATAATTCCCTTCATTCCAATGGCTATGAAATAAAGATCAATATAAATATTTTAATAGTAAATCATATATCACTTAATCATGTTGTCCCATGTAAGGAATGCTAATGTTTGTGTTAAATAAAATTCATGATTAAATAATTGATTCTTGTAATTGAAGATAAAATAAACATTTATTGTCAAAATCAATCAAAAAATAAATAAATTTGTTGGGAAAAATTTAATTCATAAAATATAATGGTGTTATAATAAAAAAGTGATCATTATTTAAGGGGGAGTAATTATACTTGAATCGAGTTGAGAGGATTTGATTAGAACCTTCAGTACTTATATATGGTGGATAATAATGATATTATTTTGGCCTTACCTTCCAATGTGTAAAATATAGAATCTATAATACTAGAAGTTTACCCCATCCTTTTTCCATAACCCATGTGGATGTTGGTGGACAAAACAATGAACTTTTGAACAAGGTTTTCCTAGACCAAGTGGATTCATGAAATCATCTGTATGATTTATGATATGTTGATAATGGTTTCTCACATTTTATCAATCCATGGGTCTCACTATTTTGATGAGTTGGGAAACATATTTATCTATGAAATGGTGTTATGACATGGATTTCACATGAATGTCAAATCGTATATAGACCAATGTTTTACATATAACACTTATCAAGGTTTATTATAAGCCATAGGAACATAGATTTGATTAACCAACAAATATTATCTTCAAATAGAATGACTTTAGGAGAGAACTATTAACATACTAGAATATATTATCCAATAATGTGTTATAGTATTAAGTAGATCTTGGTATGTTCATCTATACATTAATATGATCACTTAAAATATTAGTAATTATGCCTCGAATCGTGTTATACATTATGATTCTATTTATAGGATATTTTTCATTCACTTATTTATTAGAAAGAGGATGTTGAGGCACCGGTTTTGGACCCCATTAGTTTCAGTGTCCATAGAGATAGTGAAACTAAATTTGTTGTGGTGATTCCTGCATTAGATTTGTTTGTGGTAGTTCCATACCACTGGGATTCTTCTTCGCAATACCAAGGAATGCATGTTGGGTATTATGATTTTCAAAATCATAGGTGAATATATGATCTTTCCCATCTTTTAAATATCATGGGTGTTAACATGGAACTATATAAAATTTATATAGAGTTTTATATAGAGATTATATAATAGTGTGTGAAATATCTATGATGAAATATGATACCACTTTTCTAGATCATGTGGTAGAGTGATTAGATCCCAAAGGATATATGGTAGAGACATTATAATTTACATTATCATTGTCTACTATTGATTTTTGATGACTAATATTGATACATCTCTAGTGTGATAAGTCATTAGATGAGGTTATTTATTATATTTTATATTATTTAAATGATCCGTAGAACAAATTTTGTTTATAATTTTGTGTATTTTTTGTGAACATTATTTTGATAAAAATATCTCTATTATATGGTTTTATGGTTTATTATAAAGTTATAAATTGAATTACATTTATTGTGCAAGGGTAAGGATGGTTTTTAGACCATATATATTGGTAAAATATATATTTTATATCATTAATTATGTTTTCTCTCCATTGTTCAATGGTGACTCCTTTTTTTATGCAGCATAAGGGTAAAACAAAATGTATATGCATTATGTAAGTGTTCTTATAGAACATTATAAGGGTATTAAAACGTTATTTTAGTATAAAAGATATTTCTGTAATGTAATTTTGGAAGTTTTAATTATTTCGTAAACCTATGTTCTAGATTCTAAACATCATTAAAGGGTAACTCATTACTTGTGTAAGGATGGATGCATGATTCCGCGACATATGTTAGTGTTTTAAACGATTCATATAAGTTTGATATATTGTTTCCAATGGATGGATAAGGGTAAATTTGAGATATTTAAGTATTAAAAAGGGGGTACATATGTCTTGGACTGTAACACCTCAATATTTTTAAAATGAAAAACTATGTTAAATAACATATATGATACACCACACCCACCATAATGGGAAAACTAAATATTATTATTTTAAAGTGATTTATATAAAATAGTCATTTAATTTGAATGCATAATTAGTAATATTGGATTTATAAATTAAATACATATTTCAAAAAAACGAATTTTATGGTATAATCTTATAAAAAAATCACACATTTATTTAAATTTCATATAATGATCCCCAAAAAAATATTTTCATCCAAAATGTGTTGTGGCTTCTATTAACGAGAACATGTTTTAATTTCTAAATGTTTTAAAGAATTAATTTATAGCATTTTTTAATTTTAAATTCAATATTACTATATTATTTTAAAATATATTTTTTTTAATTTTCTAAAAATATTGAATTCTAAATGAATATTGAAAAATACGAGTTTTAATTGAAAACAATATTTAATTTTAAATTATTTACACTATAAATTTTTGTTATAAAATAAATTTACTTTTTTATTAGTTGATTTTAATTTATCATAATAAAACTATTGTTATTGAAATTGATTTTATTATTCAATTACTCATTATATCATTTTTTTGAAGGTATAAATTTCCACAACACTATTTTTTATTGGGGTTTTCAAGATTAATTTCAAATTAAATTTATTTATTTTTAATGTTAAATTTGTATCCAATAGTTTTAATCAATATTTTAAAATTTAATCAAGTAGGAAAATTAATTTTGGATAATACAAATCGTAACCTTAGTAATTTTTATTAACATGATAACAGATGAATCATCTATCATTGTATAAAAATAAAATTTTATGGACTTTAAATGGCCATAAATCATTCCAAAATATAATTAAATGATTAAGCTTTGCCCATTATCTTTCATGTTTCGTTTAAATTTCCTTTTTATTACATTTTGTTATGATTATAACATTTATAATATCAAATTTAACGATAAATTAAATATGTCACGCTTATGATCCAAATATTTGTTATTATTATAACATGGTTTTATCCAAAAGATATATTATACTATAAATATTATATTTTTAAATATAAAGGAAATTTATTCATTACATTAGTTTATTTCTAATTTATATTGATAAAATAATACATATACTATTTTTGATAATGATGATGGAGTAATTATTTAATTAATAGAGATATAAAATAAATGAAAATTTATATACTAATATAAATATAATATGAGATAAATATTACAATAATATAATTTAATATATTACGCTAGAATTTTTAAGGGATATGAATTTTTTTTATGAATTCAACATTGTTGTATTGATGTTATTAATTTCAATGTATTGAATATTATCAAATTTGACAGAATGATATTTTTTTGGAATTGGTATTTTTTAAAATTATTTAAAACTATAAAAAATATAAAATAAGAACCATGGAGATAAAATTTGGTTTTAAATTTCTTGCCCTCAGAATTATTGAGAAATTTGAAATATTTTTTCTATAGAATACCCTTATTATGTTTTAACAGCTTGAGAAATTCTATGAGTAAGCATCTCCTATCTTATAAAAGGTTCCCTCTTATTTTCAGTAATATAAACATAATAACCCATTTATTATCCAATAAATAATTTCCTATAATCCCTCCCCACATTCTTTAGGTATTGGTTTAGTCATAATACCAGTCTTATTTTCCATATGGCTTTTTTGAAAATATCATTTCCAGATAAGGGATATAGTTGTTATCGTCATGCCATAGTTTTGTTTCTTCTTCCACGTACCTAAAACAATCATAAAATAGGGATAAATAACATCTCAAGTATCGTAAAAATGTATAAATGATTTTATGTTAATATCATCACCTAAATCTAACACATCTTCTTTCAAATTTGATGTGAAATCATCATTCTTGTGTACAGTGGAATATAATATTATAAACTGATGCCACTCATTTTATATAATCACCAATCGTGGTTTGATATAATGATGGAATTTATGTTGATATATTTTATTAATGACACATTTATCATTGTTAAAATATAATATATCATTTAAATTTTTACCATTCCATGCATAGAATAATGATAATGACTTTTGCGCATACGTTTGGACTACCACCACAACAATGTTACGTGATTTGTTTTTCATCACCACATTGCATGGATAATCCATATATATATATAGATATATTTAATTATTTAATAATATTTATATTATATTATTATCATTTTGGAATGAAATGATAAAATATACTATCTTTATATAATTATTGTTGAAAATGGAAATATTATTCATACGTATGTCTGACCAACCATCTCCATGATTATAAAATAGTTAATTTTAATTACAGTATTTAATGGATTGATTTAAATGTATAATTGATGAATAAAATAATAATTATTCCATGTTTATTCTTCCATAGATGGTGTTATAATGACCTCATTGATCTTTGTTTTTATACCTCAGTCATTTTGGACTTATTAACTGAATATCTTCTAAACATCAAACATGAACATAAATAATTTTGTAATTTTTATAAAATGATAATTAGTGGTATAAATATAATAATAAAATCAGAATTTTTTTAATGAAAGTAAATAATTATCTTATGTTTATTATTCAGGAAGATAAATATCATATTTAATGATTTATACTCATGTTAAGGAACAATCATTATAAGGATCCAATTTTAATATTCCTATTTAATTGTTTTAATGAGTAAAAAATTATTTTTCCCTATAAATCATGATAGTGTTTTCCTTCCATCACGAAACATCAATTCTGGGTTGTTTCCTTTAGATTATTATATGTTTATTTTTAATATAAATTTATTCTTTTAAAGGTGTGTGGTTTCTTAAAGAATAAATTTTATAATAATTGAAATTATATTTTCCTCAATAATTTGTTTTATGTTATTTTCATATTGAAAACAGATATTTACATTATTCTTTTTTTAATACATATTATTATTTTTTAAATAATGTGGTGAGTTGATATCCGATATTTTTATATGGTTTTTAGGATTTTTTCACAGGTTATATATTGGAAAGAGGTATCATAAAATGTTTTATTCATGATTTTTTACTTGATTTTTTCTAAAATGATTGAGACTGATATATTTTATATGAATGGTTATGCATCATTACAACTCAAAGATGATATTAATAAATATTTAATGATGGGATGATCCCCATTACCATCATGAAAAATGAGTGATCTCGGTATAACTTATACATAGTGTGTGCACCATTATAACTCTTTAATGTATTGGGTATTGATTATGTTCTCTAATGAAATATATTGGATATCATTCTTATGGATACATCAGTCAAAAATAAATTTATTGGGATTTATAAATTGTATTCTATGAATTACCATAAATTGTTATAATTATCATGTCATGGGTTTTGAAGATTATATTTCAAAAAAAATTACTTTTGTTTTTCAGGTGGAAATTATTTGTTTCATATGACCAAAGAATATTAAATTGAGATTTTATTTTATTCACTAGACTAGTGGTTTTGATTTTTTTGTTGATCTTTTTGTGGTTATTTCATGATTTAAAATATTTTTCAGATGGATTTATCGAATATTTGGGAAATGATGTGATCAAAGGGAAAATTGTGAAGATTTATAAAGGAAATAAATAATGAATTATTTTAAAATATATCTTTTTCATGAAAGGAAAATATATACTAGGTAGATGTTTTCACTTAGATTGTTTGGGATTACTATGTAATAGTGTATCCTAATTCACTAAAACAATAAACTAGGAATATATTGAGGAATAAAATGAATTCTAGTTTAAAATCTGTAGAATATCTAATCCATATAGTAATGTCTTTACTATTGGTATCATATAATTAATGAAATCAAAATAGATATTAGGATTTTTTTCATGATATATAATCTTAAAAGATACATATACCGTCATAGGATGAAAATTTTAAGGTTTCTCATAAGTTACATGTATTCGAATAACCACATTAGGATTAAAGATATGATATTTTATGTTGACTTGAGATATTTTTAGAGTCATTTATTTTTGAGTTAATTTAGGGTTTTTAAATTTTGGAATGAAATTTGAAAGGTATGGGATAACCTCCTAGGTAAATGTATTCATTAATTTTGAATGTATTAAGTATATTTTTAGGACATTTTTCAATTTTCTATAATTCTATATGTATTATTTTAAAATATTTTTATAAAATATAATCACACATAGTTGGTGAAATTTCTTCATGCCCAGAAAGGACTAAATGTTTGATCCCATAACCAAAGTGAATCATGTGTGGATCACCTACCAATTGCCTTTGTGATATCCAGGTCAGTATGAAATTTATTTTATATATTTAATATATATGAATTAGAAATGTTATTTTAGTTTTTGGTACATTGTTATTTATGAAATATCTAACTATAGGATTGGAAAATTATTTGATTATAAAGTGATTATGGTTTCTTTGGAATATGATCACCACAATATTTCGAACCTTATATGATATTATTGGATATTAAATGAAGAATAAAGGATGAATTATATTTTGTAATAATATAATATATTATTTTGTATTTAGATAGATTCATGTTATTTATGTAATTTTTATCATATCTTAGTGATTTTATGATTTGGTTAGTTATATTTTTAGTATGATACTTTTTGAACAATTGATGTAATTTAGATATAAATATTTTTTTTTCTAAGACCAAGTGTTAAAGTACATCTTATTTTTGGGTTTCAATCAGAGAATGAATTAATTTTTAGTGATTTTCTAGATAGTTATTCATTTAAATATGTAAGTTGGGGATTTTCATATTATTGTTGAATTGTAGAGAAAACTTTGTTCTTATTAAATGAAGGATTATTTTTGTTGTTGAGTTATTCTAAATTATACTAAAAATTATGGTTTTTTATAATATATAAAATCTTTTGGAAATGATAGTTATTCCCTTTTGGTTTTTTGATATGTAGAAATTGATTCAAGATCTTCACGTATTAAAAATTCATAATCCCCTTTTGGAGAAAAGACGATTTTGTAGTTGAAATGTAGTTAATGATGATTTTGTTTTATTCTAGTAATTTTATTTCTTTACATTATTAGAATATATCAAAAATAAAAACCTAAAATATTAAAAATGTATCTTAAAAAATCATTTTATTCATATATTTCTTATATATAAATCAATTTCAATTTTACCTATCACAAATTTCTAATTTTTTTTGTCATTATCATTATCGTTACCATGTTTCCTATCACTATATATTGGTCACATTCGGGTTTTTTTCTCTTAAATGCATCTTATTTACTAAATGGAATCCTAGTATGTGTTATCAAAGGTACCTATCAATCATTTTATTATTTCTCTTCATGTGAATGTTCTACAAATCCTTTTTATGATGTGGGATTTCAGAAAAGATGTTTCCAAAATTCAATCCATGGTTACTAAGACTGTGTTTTAAATTGAAAGGTTATTATTTCCAAAAATATAGTGACTCATCATCATGATATTTTATAAGTGAATCACTATGATTTATAGTGTACAAACACACCACGTCGACTATAAAAATAATAATTCAATATTATTAATGAAATGTAAATGTTATAAAATAGTTCTTAAATTAGCCTAAATGATAAGAAAAAATAGAATTATTAAATAAAGATGTTATTTTCAATCAATATTATTTTATTTTTCAGTTATTATAAAATAATCACCATGTTTTTAGTAACACATATTATTAATCAAAAAAATATGTGTTCTTCAAAATTTAATTTTCCAACTTAATATGAGTGAATATTATAATTTATAAATTTCATTCAACGTTACATTGCGAAATTAATTCCATTTATCAATTTATAATTTTATATTATCATAAAATTAATTTTTGATAATTTTATATAAATATTGTTTTCTAAATGAATATTGAAAAATATTTACATATATTGAAAATTGTATTACATTTTTAATAACTTATATGTTCGAATTTTGTTTCTAGTTAGTTTTATATTTTATTTATATGATTTTTTTATAATATAATATCATTATTACTTTTTATATAGATTTTATAATTCAATTTAGTATAAAACAATTTCTATTTAAAAAGTGAATTTTTATAGAAAAAGATTATTCACTGTGTTTTTCAAATTTAATTTTACATAAAATTCATAAGAGAACATTTTATTAGTTTTTAAAACTTTATTCCATTTTTTGAAATATAAGGTTAGTATTTCTTAAATATGTTCAATTTATTTATGTACATTATGAAAAATTACCTTACTAATTATTATTATGAGCGTAATTGGTAAATCAGGTAGTTAATGTTTTAAAAATTGACGAGGACTATAAAGTTAAACTAACAATTTCCCAACAATTACTAGATGAGTAATTTTAGTCCATTATCATTTAAGGTTATAATATATGATCATTTTTTTCCATTTTTATATGGTTATAACAATTATTATATTTTATTTAAGGTAATTTATGGACATGTGACTCTTAATTTCGATAAGTATTTTATTTTTAATATTATGTTATTAAGAGGATATCTCTGACTATAAATATAATTATAAGATAAAAATTATTTATATCAATAATTGTAGTTTGTTGTGATTTTTTAGTGATGAACTATTAACCTTAAATGGTTTCACAATGATTGTAAAAAAATTATTAAATTAATGGAAAAATCAATTTATTGATCTTTGGAATATTGAATTAAATATAATTTTAGATAATTAATGTAATCCCTGAGTTTTTTATGACCATGTTTTTTAGGATATAAATAAATATTTATAATTAATTTTATATTTTCTTATAACATTTTGTAATTCTATGTAATTAATATTATCAAATTTTAAAATAATGATGTTATACATCAATAACATTTTATTAAATTTTATAAAGATCACAAAAATATTATGTATGAACACGGGGAATAATATATTGTATAAAATGTAATCCAATATGAATTTAGAGCCCATTTGGAAGCATTTTAATTTTTAATAGAAAAATTATAATTTAATATTTGAGAAATTCCAAGAGTGCATCTCCCCCATCATATCAACGGTATCCACTTATTCTCAATACTACACTCAAAATAACTCATTTGTTTAGTTAAATGTAAAAAAAATCATTTAATGGAATCCCAATCCCCATTATATATTTTTTAGAGAGTACACCGACCTTTTTTTCATTACAGTATTAAGGAAATGATGATTCAAAATAAGATGTAAAGTTTTTACCAGCGTTTCTTAGTCCTCTTTCAACTTCTACATATAAAAAACCCTATTCAATAATACTAAAAAAAGAGCTCAAGTATACTCCATTTACATAGATGTTATTATGTTAATATCATCACATAAATCAATATTTTCTTTCACCAAATGAGATAAAAAACAATCATTCATTAGTACATCACACTACTACCTTGCCGATTGATGTCCTTCATTTTCCATTATGTCAACTCATGGAATGATATAATTATGGAATAAAATATTTAACATGATTTTAATTAAATATTTATAATTATGGAAATATAATATATCATTTACAATCTTACAATTCCAAGAACCAATAAATGATAACATTGTTCTCATGTATGTGTTGACATTGACCTTTCACAAAGTAATGAGATTCGTTAAACATCACATAATTAAATGGATAAAATCTAAGTATATTTAAATAAGTAACAGGATATATATAATTTTTTGATATTTTTTTAATATAATAAAGCACTAAATTTCATTGTGTAGTGATCTTTGACAAAATGAATTGTTTTTCAATCGTACATATGACCTACCATGTCCATGATTGAAGCATAGTTCATTTTTAATGACCATATTTAACATATAGAATTAATGTATAATTTATTTAATTAATTATAATAATTTAATGATGTTTATTATTGATATTTTAGAATAATAACTTCTTTTATCATATTCATCAAATCAAAGACATTTTGGACTTATGAACACAATATTTTCATAAACATAAAATGTTAAAATAAATAATTATCTAATTGATATAACATGGAAATAAGTAATATAAATGGAATAACAAAAATGAAAAACATTATTACGAATATAAATAAATAATATTTTTTATTAATCACAAAGACGAAGATCATACATTATGAGTTGTATTCATGGTAACATACATTTTTGTAAAAAATATTCTTTAATACATCACATTTCATTTTTTATAGACTTCTGAAATGAATTTTTTAACTTATACATTTTTAATGAATTTTCATTTCATTATAATACCTCAATTATTTGATTCAACCTTTATATGTTTATTTTATTATTTTCAAAGAAAAAGTATTCTTTTAAAAGTGACCAACACTTTTTTTAGAAAAATGGCGTTCATTTGAAATGGGAGTACTATTATCCTAGATAATTCATTCAATGGTATTCTCTTAAAATAATATCCCACTCCATCATATTGTGGTTATTTTCTAATTGAAAAGTATTTTTGAAAATAATGTGGTTTCTTGACTTCTTAATTTTTTCCATAGGGGTTTTCAGGAGTTTTTCAATGGTTTTATGATTACAAGTGTAAGAATAATAGATTTCATTCATGATTTCATACATGAGAATTAAATGTTTAATGGGTGAGATCGATACACCTTATATATATGGTTGAGGCTAATTAAATATCATTTGTGATAATGACATTTCTTATATGATGGGTTGTACCCCATTATAGCTCATGAAAAGTAGGTGATCTCGATATAGATTATTCAATGGTCTAGAACCATTTTATCTCTCCCATGCATTGTGTAAAGATTATGTTACCTGTATAATTATATAGGCTGAATGGAATATGGAAAATAAAATTTTAAGGGTTTTAAGATATATATTTATCAATGAGAATCAATAAATCAAGATTAACAGTTTTTATTTTCATATCATGGGTTTTGAATGTTTATTATGAGAAAAATATATTTGTGTTTTTCATTTAAAATATTTTTTTTCATACCATAAAATAACATTAATTGGGTTTTCAAGTTTCTCACTACACCAAAAGTTTTATTTATTTATGACCTTTAGTGTCTTGTATGTGTAATTTGATAATTTAAAATGTTTTCCACATGGGTTAATGGATATTATGGATATCTATGAGATCAAAGGAATAATTTATAATATCTATCATATATTGAAATAATATTTTCCTTTAAAATGTTGAATTTTTTGAAAAAATTGAAAAATTTTATAATTGATTTTATCAGAATTTTCTAAAAATATTAACCTGAAATATATCTGGGAATGTAAAATAAATTCATGTCAAAAATCACTAGAATATATACCTCTCATTATCCTTATAATGGAGATGCTTCAGTCAGATAGTAAGGGTAAAATAAATTTTAATATGTAAAAAACATGAGTTGGATAGGGGAATTCAATTCCATCCATATATTGTTCCTTATTGCAAAAATAAATTTTAAATACCCTATTTCCTCTAATAATTCTCCAACAAACTCCTATAACATTTTATCACAAATGAAATGTCAAAAAATCAGGGGAAATAATTCTATTGTTCCATTATGGATTGAAAAACATTTATGGAATGAAATTTTACACTCCACATTGAATATTAGGTTAAAATAATAGTTAAATAGTTAAATTAATATTGTATTTCAACATTAGTAATCTATATTTACTAGTAATTTCTAAACTATTATATCCCATACCACCATCCGTTTTCATTATTCTCCATTGTCAAGGAAGTCCATAATTCTTATGTTCAAAATTGGTTAGTCCTTGTATGATCTGAATGAGTTATTCTACTAGATTATATACAAGGTAGCAACCACATCCTCGGTTCTATATTTTGAATTTTATGTTTTCATGATATATACCATGACATATATTTTCTATATAGACGTCCTAATATTTTTTTGATGTCAACAATCAAAATAATTCTATGAATGATAAAATAATCCTAAAATTGTTGTAATATATAAAGAAGGATATGTATAAGAAAATTAATACTTTTTTATCACAAATTAATCTAAATTGATATTATATCATTAGAAGTGGAATTGTAATTATTTAAAACTAAATAATCTATATTTATCAAGATTTATATTTTAAAATTAATGTTATTTTTTTGGATTATCTCAGATCTAGAAACTATTATCTCTTTACATTATTTTTATTTCATTTTTAAATAAAGTAAATTAATATGTTCTTTTAATTTTCAATGAATAGTTCGTGACAATAAACATGTAGAAGTGGTTCATGTAATAACTACTTAAACATATGTAGGAATATCATTGAGAACATTTATATAGGACTTTCATTATCTTATGGGACTCCCAAATAGTGTTTTTTCCTTGTAATAATTCTTGTGTGGTTATATGTAGATTACCATGCATTGTTTTGGTCACTTGTGAGTGTTTTTTATCTTTTGAATCACATTTAGATATTTAATTCCATTTTTATTGATATAGTATCATGTTTAAGTGAATTATTATTATTATACATTTATGTGTGTTTATATATTATTCTCATGATGATATAAATTAGGTTTATTCTATACAATGTTATATATATTACCACGATGTGGAAGGCACCATTCTGGTTTCTCAGAGCTGTTGGATCATTGGGAAATGATTAATCCATATATTGATATTGTGAATGGCATGTGACAATAGACTTGATCATATAGTGGAGATATATTAATACCCTATAATTCCATATTATGTATGTACTCAATACATTTAATCTATGTATGGGATTCTAGGATTCCTATTAATATGGGAGAATTAAACTCAATACCTAAAGATTTGAGAGTATCATATACAACTAGTAGTGAATCTTGAGTGGCTCACATGATTCATGGTGATTTGGGAATAGCATAACCAACCTGAGGGTAGATAAATATATATTTACATTTACAGAAGAATCCATGAGTATTAAAAAATTGATTAACATGACCAGTGTATAGTTTTAGTTACATCCTATTATCGTTGATAACTATTCCATAATTTAGAAAAAGGATTTGTGTTTTGGGGTTTAAGGTAAATTGGTTACCTCATTATTGTTTGATACAAGATTTTATGATTGATATTATTGTTACATATTTATTGTTATCATGGTATACACTTGATTGTCATGTGAATAATTTTGAAAGATACATTGGAACACTCATATTATATTTTATTACTCACACAAAACATTGGATTCCTGATTCGCATAATGTCTTCATTTATTAGGATTTGAGTAATATCCAGGGTATCATTTAAAATTGAAAACTATAGGAGATTGATGATTTTAGTGGAACTCGACACACTCTCAGTGAATATAATATTATTTATTTAGTTATTTAACAACATGTAATATATTATGGGTTCTTCTTCCAATAAATGAGCATGTTAATTACTTGTATAGTATGTATTTCATTTTTTTGTTTCTAGAAGTTACACTAACCATTTAATGTATATTTTAACTATTATATCTATGGTGACATGATACTAGGTGTATATATACCACCGTGATTTATATAGGCCTTGATTTCCAGTAAGTAAATAATGGCATAGAGGGAGGCACACATGAGGTAATGTGACCCTCTGCAACATACCCAATGGTTTTTTGGGGTGTTACACTAATTGAATATCACCCAAAGGATCTCTAGAAAAACTAATTATTATAGACCATATACAATATATAATTTTATTTAAAACATCCAAAAAAATTTATATAACTGGATTAACAAAACAGTCATTCATTTATATATATATAATATATTCATATATAACTTATATTAAATTTCTAAAATTGAATTACTAAGGATTGATAATTCCAATTTCATTGAATAATTTGGTTTATCTTATTTTTTTCCATTTCTATAGTGAAGAATACAAATACTTTCTCATGTGGTATCCACACATTCTACATGAATATCAAATCATCATTATTGGAATATTGTTTAAAATCATGGTATATCATTAACAATTATTCCATTCTTCATTTATCACAGTATGAATCCTTTTAGACTTGAATGATTCTCTAATATTATTTGAGTCATGGGGTGGATGAAGTGGCGGCTGTTCCTTCTATTTCATGATATAATTTCCAAGGGGTTAAATTTCTTTTTTTCTAATAATTAAATTGACAGAATATAATTGGGATAAAAAATTCACAAAATCATTAAAATGATGTAATTTGGATAATATTCATAGGTATAGAAAAATGGAAATTTTTAAGAGGAATTGATCAACATTTTTTACTTTAAGTAATTCCAATATAAAATAGTTATTTTAAAAATATGATTAAAATTATATTTTAGGAAATTTATTAACTCATATATATTTACGTAACATTTAATAAATGAATAAAACAATTTTTATTTAAACTATATTAAATAAAACTTTCCATTTATTTTTTTTCCAAAAAGTAATCTTATCAATCCACATTGGAATTTTATAATACCATTGAATAATAATATTTTTTAAATTATAATTATAATATTCATTTAATAAAATATTTAATTCACAATGTCTATTATAAGAACTTATATAATATTTAACTCTAATATATTCAAAACTATAATAATTTGTGGTATAATTTAAGTGATCAAAATAACCTGAATAGTTATTATTCCTCACACTGGAGGGTAATATTTATTCATTAAATTATAATAAATTTTAATTTAACTGATATTCAATATACACTTAGTGTGTGACCCTTCATCCCTCTATCTATGTTGAATGAGAGAAGCTATACTATATTAAATGATTATAGTCAAGATACAAATAAAGGAACCCATATTGAATAATAAAATGTCATAACATCCAAAACACCACACTAATAATTATTTTTCTATAAAGTTCAATTTTTGCAAAAATCACAAAAATAAGGATTTGTGAAATGATTTTCCACGAATAGAAAAGTTATATATTTATCAAAATTCCTAAAATGAACTTGTCGATAAACCACCATGACCTTAAAATGAATCATATATTTTCATTTCAAATATGTTTCTCGATATTCATACTCCCATTAAAATGTATGTGATATATCCATTATTGTCTTCTTATTTACTTTCACGTCACTTTTGAATCACCCAAATTATAAGACATCACCATGAGACTTTTTTGAAACCGTTTACAGAAATATGATAAATTACACAATTCATGAAACACATTAATAATAAAATAAACTATTTGTACTAATACACACATATAATGGTTTAAATATCTAATTTAATATTTCACACATTCAATTCCCATTGTTGGGAAACTCTCATAACCTCTCAACCAAGAGATTACAAAGTGTGAAATTTAGGATAAGATGTCTAAATTTAATATGACCATACAGTACCTACTATTAAAAGCATAATATTTATTTGACCATATAACTTAATTTGATCATAAAACATATTTTTACAAAAAATGGAATAACACTTCACTGTTCTCATTATAGTGGGGAACTACACTAACCATTTTTGAGTGTAATACTATAAGGAAAATTGTATATTAATATTATATAGAATAACGCACATCATATGATATGAAATTTATTAATATTCATTTCAATGAATATAATGGTAATCAAATGTATAATTTATGTTTATTCTTGGGGAAAAAATTAAACAGAGGTTACATATGAATCATCTATAATGAAATTAAGATATTAAATTTCAAATTCATAGGAATATAGTGGTTGTGATAGAGTTATCAATATGAAATCAATGGAATTCATAACACATGATGGGTCCCCAAACATTATTGGAATGTGATGGGAACTATTTACTGGCTAGAACAAACTATAATGGTTTGGTGTGATAACATGTGCTTTAAAATTTATGATAATAACATGATGAACAAGTGGATTGACATGAAATATATTGTTATCAAATAAAAAATATTCATTATAATTAATATTGTGACAAATATTTCATTCATTTAATGAAAATAAGGTGTTGTATTCTCTAGTATATGTATTTTATTAGTTTTGACTGTCTAAATATTATATTTTCCATTATTTATTATTTCCTTTTTTACACATATATGTTTTTTATGGAGGTTTCATCCAATATTGTTTGTTAGGGTTTTTATTTAACATGATGAATGAATTGTAGTTTAACCTTATTGTTCCATTACATATTTATCATGTTATTCTTGTAGCTTGGGATATTCTTGAGAATGGTTTAATATGCTGATTCTATTGGTGGTTATGAATCCCAAAAAGTAGTACATGATAGTTTAATTTTTTATGGATATAAAAAAAGAATAAACCACCATATAAAATAGTCTTATTTATGAATGTTTTTTATTCTTTGGATTCAAATCTAACTTAATTTATGGTACTAGAAGTTGGAATGGTTCATATTAAAAAATCCAGTGGTTTAGAAGTATTTTTTCTTAGGTTGTAGATAGAAGATTATATATTTATAAGTAACTACATGTTCTATTAATTATATTTTAACATCTTAAAATTCTAAATTAATAATTTGATATGATTAATAAAAATTAACTTAGATTGATTCAGACGTCAATAACAAGAAATTTTGTATATAAAAATATATTGGTGAAGACCACAATAGAAGAAATTAAGCATTTGGTAATCATTTTTGAGAAATGAGTTGTAATGAATATATTCATAATATAGATATAATAAATTATAATAATTTATAATGGAATACTAGTGGTGGATCATGTAAATGAGTCGAATTTTTTATGAGTAAATACTTGTTTGATAATGTTAATTTCCTGAAAGATCTGTGTAAATTGATTCTATAATCATGACTATAATAATCATTGGATGTGATGGTGATTTTCAAATGTAATTCATTTGGTAATAAAGGGATAATATTTATAATGTCTATGATCTTATTATAGAAGAAAATCATAGGTTGATGGAACCCCAAGAACCCACTAAAACTATACTCAATATGGGTGGTATATGATATTACATTTATATTAAAATTAAAAATATATCAAATGATATGTCAACTTAATGAAATTTAGGTGAGTCACTAGATATCAAAAGTATGTGATGGATCTATGAAAATTTGAAGAATGAGATGCAAAATTATAGGGATTTCAAGATTAATTAATTAATGGGTGACACCATAAGATCATATTGGGTAGAAATATAGATAAATGTGGATGATGTTTACTAGTGAATGTCAATATTCTACTATAATAATAGTTTATTTAATTTGGGGATGCATTAAAATCTACGGAAAAGTGGGTTTGCATTGAGAATAATCTTTCTTAATAATTCAATAGGGTCTATCCAGTTATTGATAAAGAAGATAAGATAAATGTTAAGAATTTTGTTTAAGGATTAATTGAAAATAGATTCTTAATTGAGTTATATTGAGTATGAAAAAAATTGATTATGGTAGATTGTAATTTTCATTGTTTATTAAGATGAATAACATTTTTGAATGAGCATTGAATCTAGACAATGGAGGATCATTTGGGGTTCCATTATCTAGAATTTTGTTATTGACGACATTATTTTTATCTGGATAGAAATTTATGTATATAAACCATTTTTTGGAATGAAAACATCTGAAAGATAATATTTTTGATACTTCCATCATGGAAAATGTGTGAGAATTACATACATGTTTGTTTCTATATTTGTATACTGATCAAATAGATTTCATATCATTTGATTTTTTTTTTCAAAAAAAATATAAAATAGTATCCGTCAATACATATAAATGGACACATAAAATAAAGAAGTTATACAGCTAGTTGGGGTCATCTGAAATTTGTTCTTGTGGTGGATACATGAACTATATTACATTCATCTATGAATAAACCTTGAATGTATGTGTCTACATAAGATAACATATATGGTATTTAATTTAATTTTTTGGAGGAATATAGTGTCAAATGAGGTTAGAAATAAGGATATTATCTTAAAATATGATAATGTAAGAGAATATAATAGAAGTTATTTTTCAGGATTTATTGGAGAAAATGAATTAGGATTAAAATGAATATTCCTAGAAAAAACAAATTAGTGTTTTTTAGTTAATGAATTAGATATTGTTAGATAAAGTATAGATTGTGAGACCATATTTCGTAATGTTCAAGATTTCTTGGGTAGAAGTAATTAATTTTTACTATTATATAATCAACATAATCCCATCCAAAATATTAAAAAAGTAGATTCTAAAACAATAGTTATCCAAGAAATAAGTTGAGGTTTCTAACATGGAATTTTTTAGAATTATCACCTATTTAGATGATGATACAATCATTTAAAAAAAAAACTGAAATTTAATTCCTAATAACGGTTATTTATATTTTTGTTTGAGTAATGCGTTGGATTTTAGATTTTGGATAATGATAATTAGACCTGAAATATTTCTCATTTAATATAATGTTATATAAGAAGAACAAATAATTTAGGAAGAATAAAAAATTTGGGAACATATATTTTAGAAAATGAATCCACAAACCATATCAATATTGATCAGAATGCATATTTTAGGTAATTTAAATATACATTATATTTATAGAATATTGAAATTATAATGGATTCATATGTAAATGTACTTTAGAAGAATTGGTAAGAGTTATGGAATGAGATTTTTGGATGGTTAAACTATAGTAAGATCATAAAAATATGTTTACATATAGATATATATATGGTTAAAAAAATTATATTATAGGTTATAAAATAACTAGAAATAAATTATTATTATGTAGGGAGGTGAGTATAAAATTCTAGAAGAATCAATGATACATAGTGATTACAAAAAAACCAACCAATCAAAAAAATTATAAACAGAGTACTTTCATGTGAAAAAATTGGTATATAATGGATTTTCCATCTAGGAATTATGAATTACAAAAAATTGGTAATAAAGATAATGGACGAGGTAGATAATGGAAGGAGGTAAAAATATAGGCTATTTTCAAAGGGTTTTTATGAATTAGGAATTAGAGTTCATAGAAAGTTTCTCACACATTTTCAGTTGTGAAAATATCATTAAATTATTGGAATTAATAGAATTATAATGTATTTAAATATATAATATGTATTATACGAGAAAATTATATTGTTTTTTAGAAACAAATATATATGAAGTATCAATATTATTTCCTAGACCAATGTAATATTGTAATTGTGTAAATTTTTATGAGTATCTTGTGTAGATTGAATGAAGAACCAAGGATGTAGAACAAAAACTTCTATTTATTTAAAGTTGAGTTTTCGTTCATTTAGTGATACTATGTTAAATGTTGTTACTGAATGGATTTAGGGATGATATTTGTATTTTAAATTCTAATTCCAAATATACAGTTATTTTACATTATTATTGTGAATCAAAGACCACATCTTATTAAAAATTCTATATCCAAACAATGAATGTCTTAGTTCCATTATGGACCATCTATATAAGAAACTAATTTTAAAAAAAGTCAATAACATATCACCATAATTGGGAAACATGAGGCTCTACTATAATCTTCTAATCATTTATACTATTCTTTATGACATGGTGAATTTTAACTTAATAAAGTGGTTATCTCACATACTCATTTAGGTAAATAATATAAATATTTCATCAAGGGTAACATTATATGAACATGTAAATACATGAAAATGTATTATATATCTTATTAAAAAGAACATTTAACATTAATAGTTTTTCATATGTTATGATAGAAGGATATATAGTCTCTAATAAACAATCATATTCAATTTTAAATGAGTTTGGGACAATATACATGTTCTAAGGGATTTGATTATTGGTATAAAAAATGATCGATGATCATTGAAATAAATAGTAATTACTTAAGGTAAAAATGTAATCATTTAAAATCATGTAAACCCTGAAACCTATTTCTTGTTCATGAAATAAATTTTAACCAATGATTATCTAATCAGGTTCACACAACAAATTTGTTAAAAAATTTACTTTCATGATATTTATTCTAAATGATTCTAAACAATGTTTCATACATGAGTATGAAGAAACCTTTCATCATTTCATATGATATAAAACCATAATAAAGAATTTTTTTGGATCTGTAGGACACTAACAACCAATTAATGTAAAAAAATTCAAATGTGGACCATTAGAATAGTAAATATATTAAACATTAAACTTCAATTAATTAAATAATGAATAAGAGGTGAGTTTCATAAAAAATATTCTTGAACATTCATTAATTATTATTGAGAATGATGGTTGTTCCTAGAATAACACTATCCACTTTGAAATATATGAATTATTAAGGGAAATTTCAGAAATGAAAAATTACATTTTAAAATATTTGGATAAATCAAATAATAAATGTGATGAAAATCCACTGTGTATAATAGTATTGAGAAAACAATAAAAAATTTATTCTTTTAAAATAAAACACATTAAGAATAATAATATTTGTCCTTTTAAAATTTTTCAATCAATAAATTTATAATTGAAATATTCATTCAGAAACTTTCATTGTGAATACCTAGAAATAATGATGAACTATATCATAGAAGCACATACCATTCTAATCAACATGGGTTTTAAGAAAACAATACTATTCATGTAAAAGATTATTTGATAGGTTATATTTAAATATCTTCTTGGAAAAAGTTATTTTAAAATTATTAAAAATTACATTTCAAATACAAATTGAATATTAAGTAACATATATATAATTTATTATTTAGGAAATTATGAGTTGATGATAGAACATACAATCGTGAATTGAATTTTTTTTAATATTTTAAATAATTCTATTGAAAACTAAAAAAAAGAGTAAGACAAGATCATTTTTATAAGATGATAATGTAAATATAAATGCGGAATTAAATAAAAATTAAATGTATTGACACAAAAAATTAATATCATTGGTGGAAATTGAATTATGGACATGGTGGAGAAGCTGTCATTAAAGCAGGTTAGCATTATTCCAACAATGATATACTCTTTGAGGATGTAATTATTTAAAGAAAAGTATTTTAATTGGTAAAACATTCTCCCTAAAATAGAAAATAATTTATTATGAAATAATATATTTGTGTCTATGAAACTAATTATGTATGAAATAATATTAGAAAAAACATTTATCTCCATGATTGATGCTCAATTAAAAAAATCCAATACAACAATGGTTACTCTTGGAGTCAAAATCTTTTAAAATAAAGAATATATTATTTCTAATAATACCCCATGAATTAGATGAATAGTGTAAAATAAATCAATTACTCTGTAATAAAGAAATATTAAATATATTATGGTTCATAATATGAAATACATCCCATTAAATTAAATCAGAGACAAAAAAACCCATTACCTTCAATCCTCACAAACTCAAACTTACTCTAAAATACTATAAATCTAACATAAATATCATAAAAACCTATTTCATAACATTATTATTATTTTCTAATTATTATATTATTTATTAATAGGTATTATCTACCTATATATTGTTATATTATTTCTAATTTTCAATATTGGGTGTGAGTAATATTGAATGTCATAAACTAGTTTGGAAGTATTGTTGTTGTTCCTTGTTCTTCTATATAAGATCACCACACTCATATCACAAATGGAACCAAATATTTTTATATATAATTATTTATAATGCTATGATTTTATTATATTGGTGCTTTCTATATTACATAAATACAAAATAGGTTAGGGGAATGTTTAATTTTTTTATTGAAATGACGATGGTATCATAATTATTGTGTTTAATATTAAAGATACTAGTAAAAAATAAAAGGAAAATCATTACTTTGTTTTTTATGAAATATAAAATCATTATTTAACTTATTAGATTAATCCACGATATTGTTTTTTGAATTGCTCAAGTATGTTTTTATGATCGACCTAAACAGGAACAAATCACATTTAATGGATGAGTATAGTTGTAAAATTGTTTTTTTGAGAAATATTATATAACAAGGAAATTTTTATAACGTCCTGAGTCCGGAGCCCCTCCACTGGTGCCCCGTACCCGGTTTCCACAAGACCTTAAGCGCGTTTCCCTGAACGCCAATGGCTGTCGACTAGTAGCGAGGGCCTTGGTGAGTCAGTGGGGAAACTATGCCCTCATTCGGTAAGGTATACGAGGTAATAAAACTACAATAATAGCGGAAGCAGCAACCAACATGCACAACAACAGAAACCAAAGAGCGGAAGCAATGCAGATATATAACAATGATGATAATAATGCAGCAGGTACAAGTATCTAAGGAAAACATCAAACAAAACAACGTCCTGAAATACAACTGAAACCAAGTGAAAAAGAAAACAAAGAAAGCTCCTCAGCATCGCGAGCCATGGCTCGGTCCCATGCTCCCCAGCTCCTAGGGAAATCATGATCCTAAAGTAGAAGGGCGCTTGCCCTTATCTATACCTGCAGCAACATAGTCTGCTTGGGCCCAAAAGCAAGGCCCAAACAGGGTGTGATATACAATCCCAGTAGGAAATCACCCAAAGATGTGTGCCTAACAGTCAATGAATACATGGCAGTAATAAAACAAGAAGTAGTAAACGGAAAAGCGCAAACAGCTACAATCCACAGTTCTAAGAAGTATACCACACAAGTAAGCCGCCAACAACAAGGAGAAAACGGGTAACCCTTTGGGTATCTCTCACAGTCTAACCCCTACGGTTCAATCTCTAAGTACTAGAAACCCTCTGGGAGGCACACACAGTCTCACCCCTCTGGTTCAGCTACATATATTAAGCAGACTCTTTGGGGAAGCACTCACCATCAATTCCCCCAATAGTCTCGTATCGTGCTAAAGGCTCTATGGGGAATCACCCAACATCAATTCCCCCTGTGGCCCACGTCGTAGTTAAAATACTCTTTGGAGAATCCGTTCCGTCAATTCTCCCCTTGGTCTGGCATCGTGATTTAAAAGACACTCTGGAGAAGCCCTTTCGTCAATCCTCCCTTTGGTCTTCTACTCTAGGTTCTCACAGTCCTGAGTAAGTAAACATGATGAACGCGTGTGTATCGTCCAAGTAAACCTCAAGAACTACATGGCTATCAACTAAGGCTCAACAGTAAAATAAAACAACAGTTCCACTATCCTACGACTAGGCATGGCAACTGGAAAACGCCAAACAGGCAGAACAAGCATGTCAAAGCAATCTGAGCACAAACAAATAACTCTAATCACAAGCAATAACCTATACTAAAGCAATCAAGCAAAGCAGGAAAGAAACAAGGGAAAACCATGAAACACGCAATACCCCGTTCAACGGTATTGGTGGAATTTGCACAAAATACTCAAAGAATTTCTATAGAAAGGCACAAACCACCTACCTCGATCCTAGGAGATCAATATACGTGAACCTCGACGACAGATTCCCCTTAGAACGACGTAGATCTGAGAAAACACACAAAAAGTTCATCCCATGATAACTTGAAAACAAGGAGTAATCAAGAAACAAGGCTCAAGTAGAAGGAAGAACTCACCGCTGCGATTCCAACGCAATGGACCATGCTCGAATCAGAGAATAGACGGCGAGGTAGGACTCTGTCGAAGATCTGGCCGTATGGATGCTCCCGGACGGTTGAAAACTGGAGAAGAAGACATATTTGGGGATTAGGCACGACTCCGGTCCGTTTGATGAAAAAAAAGAAAGTACACGGCGTGTACTTCAAAATTTATGTACTCTGAAATAACCGGCTTCCACCTCAGCCTTACACACCGTGTTTGCGGCCCGGACACGGCCAGTACACGGCTTCGAGCCGGAACAGAGTACACGACGTGTACTTTGAAAATTTCTAGAAAAACCATTTTTCTTAAAAACTCAAGAAAAAGGAAAAACATACCTGAACAAAGGTCTAGGTTCTTACAAACTTCCCCCCTTAAAGAAATTCATCCCTAAATTTCCCTAACGAGGTGGAGAAGAGGGATCCCCGAACAGCTCTGGCCACTGCAACCGTACATCGGCCTCCCTTTCCCAGGTCTCATCCTGTACTCGCCCGTGCTGCCATAGCACTCGTACTAGTGGAACAAACCACCCACGGAGATCCTTTGTACTACGATCGACAATCCATATAGGATGCTCCTAGAACGACGCATCCGCTTCAAGATTGACTTTCTCAGGCTGAAAGACATGAGACGGGTCTGAAAAGTAATGTCGGAGCTGAGAGACGTGGAAGTCGTCGTGCATGGCCCGTTACATCTGAGGTAGCTAAAACCGATAGGCGACTGGACCCACTCTCTCCAAGACCTCAAAGGGCCCTACGTACCGCGGGGAAATCTTAGCATGTCTCCGAATCTTCTTGTGTCCCAACCTAGGTGTGACACGTTGGAAAAACCGATCACCGACCTCGAACTCCAGAGGTCGTCTCCGTTGATCCGCATAAGACTTCTGCCGAGACTGCGCTGTATGCATCCTCCTCCGAATCAGATATATCTACTCTGAAGTCTCCTGAACAAGATGAGGTCCCAGCAAAGCTGCCTCTCCTGCCTCCAGCTGGCATAAGGGTGATCGGCATGGCCTACCGTACAATGCCTCGTATGGTGCCATCTGGATGGTCACCTGGAAACTGTTGTTGTAGGAGAACTCCACCAGAGGAATATGCTTCTCCAAAGAACCGCCAAAGTCATGGATGCAAGCTTGGAGCATATCCTCAAGAACCTGGATCATGCGCTTGGACTGGACATCAGTCTGGGGATGGTATGATCTGCTCAAAAGTACATGTGTACCCAAGGCCTTCTAAAGTCCCTACCAGAACCAAGTGGTAAAGCGCACATCTCTGTCTGAAACAATAGACTGCGGAACTCCATGCAGACGCACAATCTCCCTGATGTAAAGTCGTCCCAGATCATCGACACTAATGGTCTCCTTGATCTGAAAAAAGTGAGAAACATTCGTAAGCCTGTCAACGACAACCCAAATAGCATCGTTCCCTCGAGGTGATCTCGACAACCTAGTCACGAAGTCCATCGCAACATCGTTCCACTTTCACTACGGAGTGAGTAACTGCTGTAAGAGACCTGCTGGTCGCTGATGCTCTACATTCACCTGTTGACAAGTAGAACATCTCATGACAAAACCAGCAACATCCTTCTTCATACCCGGCCACCAGTACTGGCGATGAAGATCCCAATACATCTTGGTGACGCCAGGATGAACTGACCAAACTGAGGAATGGAAATCCCGCATCAGCTCCTCGCGTATGTCTGCTAGCACCGATACGCGTCCTTAGAAATGAAAGATCTCATCCTCACCCACTGTCCATCCAAGAAGAGGGTCCTCTCCTGACACACTCTCCCGCAGGACTAAGCCTTCCGAGTCTGATAGCTGCCTCATCCGTACCCAATCATGTAGCATGGAGGTAACAGCTACAGAAGATAGAAAAGTCTGTCCCCGTATGTTGTACACCTCTAGATGCATCTCAGAGAACAGAGCCATCAGCTGCCACTCACTACTGGCCCCCTGAACTGCTTGAATCTATGTTCTCCGGCTCAACGCATCTGCCACGGTGTTGGCCTTTCCTGGTGTATAGGCAAGGTCGAAGTCAAAAGACTGTTGATACTCAATCCACCTGTGCTGCCTCAGATTCAGATCACGCAGAGTGAAGATATACTTGAGACTCTTGTGGTCAGCGAAGACCACAAAGTGCTCTCCCAGAAGATAGTGTCTCCAACAGTGCAAAACATGAACAACAGCTGCCAACTCCAGATTGTGCGTAGGGTAGTTTCTCTCATGTGGCCTCAGCTGCCGAGACCCATATGAAACGACTCCATATTCCTGCATAAGCACAGCTCCTAGACCGATACCCTAAGAATCATAGTAAATAGTGTAGATCTTGCCTGGCTCTAGCAAGACTAGTATTGGTGCTGACGTCAACCACCCTTTCAACTCCTGAAAGGCTGACTCACAAGAATCTGACCATACAAACTTTTCCCCCTTCTTGGTTAGACCTGTCAAAGGTGCTGCTAAATGGGAAAAGTCCCGAATGAAGCGTTTATAGTATCCAGACAGCCCTAGTAAGCTCCGTACCTCAAAAACTTTCTTCGGCTACTCCCAGGAAACTACATCTCTCACTTTCTCTGGGTCCACAGATACTCCTGTCTTTGAGATGACGTGACCCATGAAGTGAATTTGATCCATCCAGAAGTGGCACTTTGAGAGTTTTGCATAAATCTGATGCTCTCTCAGTGTACTCAGAACGATCTCAAGATGGGTGACATGGTCGTGTCGAGTGTGAGAGTACACCAAGATATCATCCATGAAAAACACGAAGAAGGAGTCAATGTAAGGATGGAACACTCTGTTCATCAGCACCATGGAAACTGTAGGTGCATTCGTGAGACCGAACGACATGACTGTATAATCGTAAAGACCGTACCTTCTCCTGAAGGCTGTCAGAGGTATATATGATGGTCTAACGCGCAACTGATGATAACCGGACCTCAAGTCGATCTTCGAGAACACCCAGGATCCTCGAAGCTGATCGAAAAGGTCATCAATCCATGGAAAAGGATATCGGTTCTTGACCGTCAACTGGTTCAGATTCCGATAATCCACACAAAGCCGAAGGGTACCGTCTTCCTTCTTCACAAAAAGAACAGGCGAAACCCAAGGAGAAGTACTGGGTCGGATGAAACCCTTAGCCTCTAGTTCCTCCAACTGCTTCTTGGGCTCCTGCAACTCAGGTGTGGCCATCCTATAGGGAGGAATAGAAACCGGTGCCGCTCCTGGAACGAGCTCAATAGAAAACTCCACCTCACGCTCTGGAGGAAAACCTGAAAAGTCCTCTAAAAAGACATCCCTGAAGTGATCCACCACTGGAGGAAAGTCCAACTGTGGAGTCCCCTGGTCATCCAGATAAAGACTAGCAATCTGGGCTGTCACCCCTCCTAGACCAAGATGCTCGAGTCCCGCCCGACTCGCCCGAACGTCCCATTCACCTCCATGAAGGAAATATTCACCTTCTGGTGAGATGAAACTGACTCTGCGGCGATAGCAGTTGACGACTGCCCGGAAGGGAATCAACCAGTCCATTCCAAGGATGCCATCATAGCCTATCATCTCTAAGACATAGAGATCCCATAAGAAGCGATACCCTGCAACCTCAAGAGGGAACTCTCCACACTGACGTACACTAGATGTCCTCATTCCCAAAGGTGTGTCTAGTGTCAATGAGTTGGCAGAAGAAAATATGCAGAGTCCAAGGATCTACACAACTTCAACAAAGAGAAAACTATGCATAGTACCATTATCGAAAAGGGAAGAAGATAAAACTGAGGCTAATAAAATCGTACCTCGAACAGTAGAAGGGCCGAGATCCTGCTCATGATAAGTATGCTCCACTGCAAAATAATGGCCTGCACCGCAGCCCTACACCCCTGACTGACCACTCTGAGTTGAACCTCCCTGCTGGTGCTGAGGGACTGGTGGCTGACCGCCACGACCTCGACCTCCACCTTGGCTAGAACGGCTGGAAGAACTCCAGTTCCCTGACTGGTGAGAGACTGGTGGGGCTGCTCCTGAACGAGGAGTCATGGAAGAACCCCGGTCACCTGATGCTTGTGGGAAAACCTGGCAGAAACGCTGAAGGTGACCAAACTTGCCGCAAGATCGGAACTCCATGGGGTCTCTCTGGAACTGCAGCCTCGTGTGCCCTGTCCAGCCACACTTGTTGCATGTCACCTGGCTGCCAAATGATGCATCTCGCTTCCTCGAATCACCATGCATAGGATCCCTACGGCGCTTATTGCTGCCATATGAAGGAAATATAACTCTGGAAGTAGAACCTCCCTGACTCGCAGCTCTAGAGTCTCTCAGATTGCGCTCCGCAATCAGTGCCTGGTTGACGATGGAGGAAATGGAAGTCAGCTAGAAGATGTTCACCTGTGAACAGATCTTCCTCCTATGTCCATCCTCAAAATTCCATTCCAAGAACACCCCACTCTCATCCCAAAGGGGTGTAAAACACTGCAGCTCAGTGAAACGAGAGGAATACTCCATGACAGATAGAGTACCCTACTCTAAGCTCATGAACTCCCGGGCTCGATCGGCCCTCAGGGTCTCCGGGTAAAAGTAGTCATAAAACATGCGCTGGAACTCCTCCCAAGTCATAGCCTGCTGCTGCCCCACCTGTGAGATCATGTCCCACCACCTCTTGGCGGAGTCTCGGAGCATGTCGGTGGAAAGATTTACCCGCCTCTCTGGAGGCATCTCTAGATGCTTGAATATAGTCAGCATGGCTTCCATCAATAAATCTACAGCATGAGGTCCTCCCTCCCCCGAGAACGTGTGAGGATGTAGCTGGTGAAAGACCCGCGTCAAGTTTTCTATAGACGAGGAAGGAGGCGGTGCTCCCTGGAAGGCCTGCATCATCCTCATGAAACCTTCCCTGAACTGCGCATCAGCGCCTGCTACTGGTACAACAACCGGTGCCAAGGCTGGCTCGGCTGGGGGATCGACAAGAAGTCCCTGATTAGCCCTGTCTGGCGTCTGATCACTGCCTGACGACAGACATACGACCAGAGGATGTCTCGGAGGCATTGATTTGAAAGATCAAAAGCACACCTTTGATCAGGAAAACAAGGACAGAGAACACAAGAGTACAAAATGAGAACAGGGGAAAAAACACACAAGATTGCAAAACACGACTACACGGCTTGTATAAAACTACACGGCGTGTCTACTTAAACCTCGTACATGGGTGTGTACTCCTGCCCTATGAGTCATGTACACTTCAAACTACACGGTGTGTTGACCCCCACACACGGCGTGTACTAGAAACTATTCCCCTGCCCGAGTCTCCTTACATGGCTAACCCACACGGTCCGACTCAACCCGAAACTAAACGACGTGTTTGAAACAAACACGGCGTGGACTAGACAAGGCTTCGGTGGCCCATGTTGTTAAGCACACGACCGTCTACACGGATGAACCATACACGGTGTTCTATGAACAAACACTACGTGTATAGTCGAAGGTGACACCGTCTTGTGTTGTTCGTGACATGGCCGGGTACCTGGTCAAGACTACACGGCATGTTCCGAACAAACACGGCATGTGGAAAAGAGGGTCACGCCGGCCCATGTTGTTCATGACACAGTTGGGTACCTGGACCGGACCACACTGCATGTTCCCTACGGAAACGGCGTGTTCTACCCGAGCCTCCCCAACCCGTGTTGTTAGTGACACTACCAGGTACATGGCTCCGAACTCACACGGCGTGTACCAATAGTACACGGCGTGTTCCTGAAGTTACTCCCACGACACCGTGTTCACCTTACACGGTCAGTGACACGGCCTGAAAACTACACGACGTGTATCCAAAATGTACACGCCGTTTATTCTGGGTTTTTCTGGGCAGTATCTCAGAAACTGCGCAGAATTCCAGAAATACTAAAACAAGGGAAAAGGTGCCAAAATTCTGATCCATGAGGGCCCGTAACACCTCAAGAACCAAAATTCGGCATTCATTTTAAGCAAGGAACAAAGCAACAGTTTTCTAACACAATAGAAGAGAATCTATCAAACAACTATCACAACAACATGCATAATCTACACAAAGTCAATCACAACAGCATGCAATCGCTAATGCACCCTAGATGGCATGGTAAGAATGTATGACAAGTGATTTCTACAAGTTCCTATATGATGAATGAGATGGAATACACTCATCTCATCGAGTTGTGAAAGAAATAGAACCGAAATATCAAAACAATAACCACACAAGTCATATGAATCACTCTAGGTGAAAACATACCAACCATAAAATCTCAAAACCAGAAAACTGCAATTAACGAGGTAGTATGGCTTTTCCCTGTTCACGGGTTAGCTACACCCGAGCACAGCTTAATTCCAAGTACTGAATCCGTCCTATCCCTGGCCAAGGTCTCCAAACAGTAAAACAAGAGAAAAGAACTCCTTTAATACCACTTTGTAACGTCCCGAGTCCAGAGCCCCTCCACTGGTGCCCCATAACCGATTCGCCACATGACCTCAAGCGCGTTTCCCAGGATGCCAGAGGCTAGAAACTAGTAGCGAGGGCCTTGGTGAGTCCGTGGGGAATCTATTCCCTCATTCGGTAAGGTATACAAGGTAAGAAAACCAAAATAACAACGAAAGCAACAACCAACATGCATAACAACAGAAACCAAATAGCGGAAGCAATGCAGATATATAACAATGATGATAATAATGCAGTAGGTACAAGTATCTAAGGAAAACAGCAAACACAACAACGTGATGAAATACAAATGAAACCAACTGAAAAAGAAAACAAATAAAGATCCTCAGCATCGCGAGCCACGACTGGTCCTATGCTCCCCAGCTCGTGGTGCAATCAAGATCCTGAAGTAGAAGGGAGCTTGCCCTTATCTATACCTGCAGCAACATAGTCTGCTTGGGACCAAAAGCATGGCCCAAACAGGGTGTGAGATACAATCCCAGTAGTAAATCACCCAAATATTTGTTCCTAACATTCAAGGAATACATGGCGGTAAAAAAACAAGAAGCAGTAAATGGAAAAGCACAAATAGCTACAATCCACAGTTCTAACAAGTATAACACACAAGTAAGCCGCCAACAACAAGGAGAAAACAGGTAACCCTCTGGGTAGATCTCACATTCTAACCCCTACGGTTCAACCTCAAAGTACTAGAAACTATATGGGAGGCACACACAGTCTCACCCCTATGGTTCAGCTACGTATATTAAGAAGACTCTCTAGGGAAGCACTCACCGTCAATTCTCCATATAGTCTCGTATCATGCTAAAGGCTCTCCGGGGAATCACTCAACGTCAATTACCCATGTGGCCTGCGTCGTAGTTAAAAGACTCTCTGGAGAATCACCTCCATCAATTATCCACTTTGTCTCACATCGTGATTTAAAAGACACTCTGGAGAAGCCCTTCCGTCAATTCTCTCTTGGGTCTACTACTCTAGGTTCTCACAGTCCTGAGTAACTAAACATGCTCAACGCGTGTGTATCGTCCAAGTAAACCTCAATAACTACTTGGCTATCAACTAAGGATCAACAGTAAAATAAAAAAAAGTTCCACTATCCTATGACTAGGCATGGCAACTGGAAAACACCAAACAGGAAGAAAAAGCATGGAAAAGAAATCTGAGCACAAACAAATTACTCTAATCACACGAAATAACATATACTAAAGCAATAAATAAAAGCAGGAAAGAAAAAAGGGAAAAATAGGAAACACGCAGTACCTCGTTCAAGGGTATTGTTGGAATTTGCACAAAATACTCAAAGACTTTCTACAGAAAGGCACAAACCAACTACCTTGATCCTAGGAGATCGATATACATGAAACTCGACGACAAATTCCCCTTAGAACGATGAAGATATGAGAAAACGCACAAAATGATCACCCCACGATAACTTGAAAACAAGGAGGAATCAAGAAACAAGGCTCAAGTAGAAGGAAGAACTCACTACTGCGATTCCAACGCAATCGACCGTGCTCGAATCGGAGAACGGACGACGAGGCAGGACTCCGTCGAAGATCTGGCCATATGGATGCTCTCGGACGGTTGAAAACTGGAGAAGAAGACGTATTTGGGGGTTAGGTGCGACCCCGGTCCGTTTAATGAAAAAAAGAAAGTACACGGAGTGCACTTTTAGAGTACACGGTGTGTACATTGAATTTTCTATACTCCGAAATAACCGGCCTCCACTTCTGTCTTACACACAGTGTGCGTGGCCCGGACACGGCCATCACACGGCTTCGAGCCGGGATAGAGTACACGCCGTGTACTAAGAAAGTACATGGCATGTTCTTTGAAAAATTCCAGAAAACCCATTTTTCTTAAAAAATAAAGAAAACGGAAAAACATACCTGGACGAAGGACCGAGTTCTTACAATTTTAGTGTATATTTACATTAAATTAATCTAATATTTTTTATATATTTTGTTACACGGAATATTGATATTTTAGAACAATAATGTTGTTTTCGATAGGGTATTCAACATGTGTCCTTGAGATTAATAGAACTATAAAATTTTGTACCATTTTAACATTTCATTTAAATTGTTGGGTATGAACACTAAAAAATAAAATGTTAAAAATAATTATTTTATATTTCTTTAAAATTAATTAAATGTATATCTATTTATTATAAATTCTTATTGTACAACTTGAACGATCTATTTTTTGAAAAAAATTGAATTTTTCATAAAGGAGGTTTCATTTTACTATATTCACACAATACAATTAATTTTATATTGATACTACATTTCATAAATGAATATTAAAATATTTTAATGATAAATATATTTATATATATATTCATGGATCACAATTTTTATCCTCTTTTGAAAATGTTTATCCCATATCACTTATATATAACATTACATAATCAGTATTAAAATCCATATACATGAAACACTTAAAAATGTCATGTTTTCCTTATCAATTAAAGTAACCTAAGGATATACATCAATAAAAGGGGTGAGATAAAATCTGAGTAAGTGGAATGATATGATAGAATAAATAAGTTACATGGATCAATAGTACATGGGTGAGAATAATCAACATAATAAAGTAATAAACATGGGATCATCATCAAAATCATGATGAATACATTAGAAAAAGGTTTTGAATGTGGAAATCCATATAAATGAAATATCATGTTATAGTGGATAAATAAAAAAAATATTTGTGAACACAACTAGCATCATGTTCACACATAACATATTTGAATAAATAACAACATCATAATTGTAAACAATGAAACCATCATGTTCTAGAATAATACATATAATATCATCATATAAATAAAATTTTCCAATGCATTGGGGGGATATATAATTTTGGGATGATATCTTACATTATAATATTTACTTAATACATAATTCCAAAAATAATTAAAAACAATCATATTCAATAAATAATCTATTTAATGGAATGTTTTTTATAAGGATTATTTAATGAATGATTTAGTGAATACGATTGGGATTCCCAAATGATTAATGGAAAACATGTTTACTATAATTATCATTATTCTTGGTCAATGAATTACTCAAGTGGTGTAAATGATTTATATATTGATAAAATTTCATTTAGGATTTTTTTTATTTGGATTATAAGTTAATGTGGAAATATATATATTACCAAAATAAAAATTAAGAACATTAAAACTATAAGGAAGGATATTTATATTGATGACATTGAAAATATTCTTTGAAAGAGGGATTTCCTAATGAAATAGTTTTGGGAATATGAATCCCATTACTTAAAATCCTACATTACTTCATCACTTTTTTCCTCTTGAATAATAATCATAGTCCAATTAAAAGATGAAAATATAATTATATTTAAATAAATCAATGGTTTATTTATTAATTAAAACTACATTATTATATTTTTAATTATAATTAATTATTTTGAAGTATTTTCATATCATGACGTCCATAAAATTTCATATTGTACATCAATTTCAATATTTTTCTTGAAGTCATTGATACATAAATAGAATTAATTACTGAATATTAAAATATATATATTTTTATATATATATATATATTGTAAATAATTTATTACTACCATCTATATAGTTTGGTATTGGAAATGAATCAGGGGTGTTCTAATAGTTTGTTTACTAACCATGAACATGACCTTATCAAAAAAGAAGGCCTAGAAATCATGAAAATTGAATATTCTAAAAAAAATAACACAAAAGGTGAAAATAATTAATTTAAATGTAACAAAATAATAAATTATAAGATTATTATTTGGGTTTAAAATGATTTGTGAAAAAGATTACTATGGGAGGGTAATTTGAAGAAAAATTGTTGAGATCATACCCTCTTCTCAGAGTTGCTTCTCCTCCACAGCACTAAAATCATATGATTCATTGAGTAGGATGGATCCAAAACATCAATTGTTATTAAATGAAGATTATGAGATGTGATTTGGGTTTATATTTGGCTTTAGAAGTGAGGTAAGAGTAGTTTTCCATGGAGTGTGATTTGGGTTATTTATACTTGAGGAGAGTGCTAATTTTAGAATAAAATAAAAAACAAAAAACAATGACATAGTTAAAAATTGTAATATTGTATCTTTTAAAATTTAAATGATATATAAATGTAATATAATGGTTTTATGATATTACACCCATTTTCAATACAAATTCAATTACATTATTAAAAAGTAATTTCTACAAAATAAAAATTATTCTTTTAAAGGAACACATTGGAATTTAAGCTTCATAAAATAAATTTTATGTTTGGACATTATGTTAATTTTATTTTAATTAATAATTTAATAGATTAGTAATTTTTTGGTTGTTCCACATGTTCATTAAATTGTTAAGTCTTTATTACCTCAATAATGAAGTATTTTATGAAGAAATTAATATAAAAAAAATTAATTTTTACTATTTAACTCCATATAAAAGTATTTCAGACAATTAAATGATAAAAATAAATCCTAGAAATTTTATAATTTATCATTTCATAAATAAAATAAGTTTTACCAACATAATTTTTTATCATTGGTTTTTTAAATTTCTAACATTAACATTATGATTTTTATAGAATACATTATAATAAAATTTATTTAAAATGTGATTATAATTTTTTATGTCATAATCATGATATTTATATTATTTAAATTTAATATTTATATTTACTTAAATAATTCGTGAAAAAATATCACTTATTATTCAATACATTCTTTTGAGGTAAAATTATTGTTAATACTGTTGGGTTACTATTCTCAATGGTCATGTTAGAATTCCAATGATCAAATTATTATTACCAAACTACATTAAATACTATAAATACCATTTAATTAATTCATTCATTATTCTACTCAATTCCTATTTTGGATTCACATTTATATTTTCTCTAATGTTGACTATTTTAATAATATTTTGTTCCATTTCTATAGTACTGTTAGAGTTGGGATGAATCTTTCATATTAGTATAATCAATATTTTCCCATTATAGTATTTCTAGTAAATATTTTTGACCCATTTTAATAACTATTATTTTAATTGAAATAGTCAATGAATGATATATTTATTTTCATTGAATAATTAAGGTGTTTTTGTTTTCTCAATCTGTTCTATTATTATAATACTTATATAATATAACAATAATTTATTATTTAAAAAACAATTATATAAAAACTCAATGTTTGTTCATTTTTAAATTTTTTAAAATATAATACCCAAAAATTAAACTCATATTCTATGTTGAGAAGAGATTAAGTTACATCAGTTTTATTTTAGACACTTGTCCCCATGTTATGTCTTCAAATTTAGGATACAGTAATGTAATTTGAAAAGGTGAGTTTTATTTTTTCATAAAACATTTTTTCAATAGTAAAAATATTCACAAGATTCTCCTTATTCGATAGTTCATTATATAGTTTTACCTCATCTAAATTTATTACAGGTGGGGCTTAGGAATTTGATTTTTTCAGAGAGCTGCATGAAACTCATAATGAAAATGAGCCATATTTGATAGAATCTCTAGTGGATATGGCAATAATATTATGAAATCAAGGATCGAATATGGAAAATGTATATAGGGATAAGGTTCCCCTTATTTCCAAACCAACTAACACTCTTGAATGGTGATATTTAGAGGAATAATTTGTTTCCATCTTCAAACTCCATGTACATTTTAATGTTTTTTATCATAACTCTTATATTGGATTTGAGAATATTTTTTTATGTTGTATGATGGATTCAACCTTTCCAATCATCTTATTCACCATATTTATTAAATTTTTATTTCATTCCCTAAAATCATATAAATAGTAGGTGTACCATATTTCTTATCATATATATATTCATAAGGAGAGAGTTGAATACTTAGTGAAAGCAATTTTTTTATGAGAATTGAAATAATGTTTAATAATGATTCCATCTGCCATTAAATTATATTTATAATTTTATAATTATAACCTCAAGTGTGTGGATGGTTATTACAGATTGAAAATCATTTTAGGGCTGATATGGAATTCTAGAATTCAATTAAGTATTCCATTTATGTAAATACCTCTCTATAATGTATATTTTATTCTTGGATAATAATCATTTATGAACAAATAAGGAACCCATATAGCCTCAATACATCTTTACATATATCACAGTATGTTATTGAAGCATGAAATTTTCCAAAAAAATGATTATGTGAGTAGTCTTGTTGATTGGATCACCTAAAACCCCAAATAACTATGTCTCCTTTGGATAGGATCTGAAGACCAGTTACAACGTCCATGATGAATTTCTCTCATTTTCCTAGGCATACATGAAATGGGGTAATCAAATTTTAAGATGTTTGTCACTCTTCTATAACATGAAAACATACTATGAAAAATCAAATGTAAAAATAAATATCCTTCATCATGTTTTACACCATATGCTATCTTGAACATCATATCACACCATGGTACTTCAAAGCTTGATAGATAAATATGAGTTAGATGCATTATCACATATATATTTTGTTATCTCAGTTGGTGTAAGGACACAAATTCTAGTTCCAAATCATATTGAATCACCCAAATCAACATGGAAAACATATATCATCTCATCGTTTAATACATTCATTTTATTTTGAAGCTCCTGATCATCCCTTTATGCCTCATTAATCATCACTTCTATAGATAGTTGGGTAATCATTTTGGAATTATTTAATTTATAGCTAAATTTTATGATTTCTATATCTATCCACTACATATCTACGTTGAAATTATATTTTTAATCTAAATCATGGATATAATAGCAGGTTCTTTCATAGTATGAACATGAATAATCTTGTTTCCCAATCATAGACTATAGTTAATAGATAAATCAATTTACATGATTATCTCTATCAATATTCAATGATGTATGTTGATCTCCTTCTATATGAATATAAAATTTACACTCTTTTGATCTTTATATAGGTCAGACATCTCTCCAAATAGGTACTGTCTCTATATCATTATGGTAAAAATCACTACTATTAACTCATGATCTTGGGTTGAATTATTATGGTCATGGATCGTTATTTATTGTGGCATGTAGTTTATTAACATGTCTATCTTCATGAGTACCCAATAAAATCCTTTCATTGAAGCATTAATGTATATTAAAAATCATTCTCAACCTGCACATTGTCTTAGTATAAGCACATAGAATATCCTCTCTCTGAGATCGATGTATATTTCCTCACAAAATTCTATCCAAATATAAAATAACACTTTTCATGTTAATATATATAGAGGGATAAAAAACATGATAAATTTCACAAAACAATAAGTAGTGTGTTGTTAAAATAAGAAAATCGATGATTTCTATGAAGCATTAGGTACTTAGTAAATTTTCATTTTCCCTTTTCTAGGATGTATACATGAAAGTTTCGTCACATTTGATCATGTGTTCCAATAATGTATATTTTATTATACAAAATTCTCAATTTCTATATTTATAATACATTTTATCCATAATTTTTCAAGAACAATCATTAAATTATATTCATGAACATCCTTGAATTTTTTTATGAAATTTGATATCAAGGATAAAAACTAAATAAATTTTTATATGGTAGTCTATGAATAATCAAATCATTAAATCTGTATTGATAATTGGGGCATTAATAAGTCAGATGAGAATCAATATGGACTCATGATTTCTATATCTTTTACATAAATAAGTCTTCTAAATTTCATCCTTCATCACCTTTATCCAATTATATTTAGAACAGTGTTACACATTTGGGATGTATTATTGTTACAACCTTTTCCCCAGCAGTCCAGAGTCACTGGTGATCTTATTAAAATGTCATAGATTCAAAAGATCACATCACCAAAGATCGATCGTTATATTAGTCTTGAAGAACTAAATACATGCACCATTCCCTTATTTAATTTGTAACTAAACATGTAATATAACAAATGAAAATAAATTGATTCATTATCACTTATTCCAGGATTAATACTTCATAACCTATTTAAGGGAAAAAATGGTTAGCTCATATTTTTATTAAGGGTTACCTGAATCACTAATAATTTAATCAATGTTAATACGAAATATTTATTATGGAAAGGAAAATAAAATAAAATAACATGCTATAAATAATAAGTGAATCTAAATTTATCCATATAATCTTCCATATTAAAAATCCCATTGGAAGTGATAACAAAATACTTAATGAAGAAAATTATGTACAATTATACATCATTTATATGGAAAATGAATCCTTTTACCATTAAAACAATTTAATTATATGGGTATATTCCTACATATTTATAAATTGAAACAAATAGAAAGATTTCTCTCCAAATGTTTAATCTCATGATACATAATTATTAAATGAGGATATATATATAACCAGCACCCAAACATCTCTAAAATTCTAAATGAATTCATCATACATTGAATTCTATAATGAATAATATGTCTTATCATAATATCTGTATCGAGTACAAAATAAGGGTTTATCAAAACTTCTCCACTAAATACATCATTAAAAAACCATATATAAAAATTTTATGTGTATAAGACATTAATCATATCCATAATTAAATAAAATATTATATATAGATAATTCATAAATGAATGATGATCATAAACAAAATGGATATACATATACACTACACACATGGAATAAGTTGTCGATAAAGAATGACCAAAGGGAATATAATAATGGAATCCCGGAATTAATGGATCTAATTCATACATAAACATTCATTAGATAAAATAGTTATATATTTTAAAAAATTATTACCATAGGAAATAAATATCATGTAAAAAATGTGTTTAAGAGGCATGATAAATGATCTAGTTTACTGTTGTTTGAGGGAATTTATGATGGAGTTGTTAAAGAGGAAAATGAATAATAGTTTTCAGAAAACAAAAAAAAATAAAAAGATAGTTTTTTCATGATAAAAATTTTGATTTTTGAAAAATATTTCTGTCATAAAATAGATTATGGTGTGTACTTGAAAAGGGGTATGAAATTGGCCAGCTCACATAAATCAAGCTTTTTTTGGGATGAATAAAAAAAGAAACTTTATTAAAAAAGAATTTCCATATAAATGAATGAAAAATGGATCTTGGTGAATTTGTTAGAAACCTAAAAACATAATTTATCATTATTTATGAAGAATCATTAATAATTAAATTTGGTGTTTGAGAGATAAAATGTATCCTGAAGGAAAAATGGATCTTCCAAGTGAATCCCAAATGTTATGGCCAAAAGTGTTCTACACATTAACCTAATTCCCTGGATAATTAAATTAAATTCATCAATAATTTAATTCGTAACATATTTATTTGGTATTGTTTATTATAATTTTATAAAATTCATTTTTTTAATGTGTGTTAACTATATATTTCATTGTTTGTGAGTATTCATTTCCATGATTTTCATGATTGGTTCACATATATATTGGTATGAAATATAACATAAAATGGGAATAGTTATCTATAATTTAAATTTTTTTAATGAACATAAATAATATTAAATGGTCTTATATAACAATTTTTCCAAAATGGATGAATATTTATTACATAAAACTATATTGACTATTGATTTGATTATTTTTGCGTCTTTCTGATCATCATGCAGTAGTTTTGATTTATGAATCACTAATATATATATAATGGTTCCAAAAAAATATATATTTTTACATATAAAATTCTAATTCTATATCAACTATTATAATGGTTGTATGACTATCCTTGACGGTGTTATCAGAAAACAACATCTCATTTTTCACACAGCACGTGAATCAATACAACATGGATGGTTTTTTCATTGTTAGAAAAATCATGGAAGACAAGAGAATTGTTGTTGGATATACCATTACGTTAAAATAATAGTGTAATATAAATGAATATGTATTTATCATGATTTGTATAGGATTTAAGGAGAGGGTATAAATCAAATACCAATTAATAAATTAAAATAATGCGAAAGATGGTTTTATCTTTGGTACAAAGTCTCCTTGGGAAACTCATTAAAGAACATTGGATAAGAATTTTGGTTAGATTGAAAATAATATACTTTTTGGATGAGTTTTGGGAGGGGAATTGGGTATAATATAATAACACTACAAGGAATAGAAAGTGGGGGATAAGGGGTGTATAGGGGTGTTATTTATAGTTGTGGAAAGGGGTGTTTTTTGATTATTTTATTCATTAGTTTTTTATTTTCTATCAATACTTATAATAGTTATTATTAACATTAATAACTATATTAATGACATAAGTAGAGTTCTATAATGTTGTGATTAAACCATACAAGCATAAAAATGACTAAAAATTCGTGTATTTATATTATTTTGTAAACTATCGTATTTCATTATTCACCAAAAATAAAACTATTTCAAAAAGATAAAAAATTCAGCCTAAGAATTTTATAAAATTATGATTTAAAAAAACAGTTAAAATTTTTTGAGAAAAATTAAAAAAATTCAAAATTTAGATTAAAAATAATATAGTCATTTTTTTGAAAAATGCCAATTTCAATATTATATCGGATTTTATGGAACATTGAAAAATTAAGTATGTTCTCATTAAATTATCTTATTAGAATAAGAAACCAAAATATTAAATTTTAATATATATTTAATTAATGTAAAATCCATTTTAAATTTGTTTTTTAGAATTATAAATATTAATAAACATTTACATTTAACAAAAAATACACACACCTATTTTTTTATTAATTTTAAAATATATATTAACTAATTCCAGGATATAATTATATCGTATTTTTATTTATAAGATATATAAATTTTTTTATAGTTTTTTATGATAGGTAATTATTCTATAGGTCACATTAGAATTCATAACAGTTATGTTACTATTCTTAATGGTAACATTTATATTTCAATAGTCATGTAAAAATTTAATAGTATAGTGTTGTTCATTTAAGATTGAGGTTTATTGAAACGTAATCATTTTTGAATAATTGTACCAATAGTATTGGGATATTATATACTCTAACCTTAAGAAATACCCTCCTCAAAAATTACATTAGTAATTCTTTTAAAAAAATGAGTTTGGGTCGTCTTAATAACATCCTTAGGATTCCATGTTGCTTCTTCTATATTATAGTTTCTCCAAAGAACATTTACCAGTAGTGTCATATGATTTTATAAATTATTCTCTATATTGGGAAGAATAATGATAGGCTCTTCATATTAATGAAAATTAAGATCCAATTAAATTTCATTATCTGTTTGGTCATGGGATAGATATGGAATTTTCATATTTAAAAATGACATGTAGAACACAACATGAATGGTGGTTATAATTTTTCTTATATGATTATTCTCACAATCATCATCCCAATAGGTTGCAGCAAGTTATCTATTGTTTTATAATTATTCATATAGATCTATTTGAATACAATAATGGAAACTATTATTGTAGGTAAATTATAAAAAATATAAATACTATATCCCTAGACAATTAAAGTCATTTTAACATGAATCAACATGTCTTCTAATGATTAAATAGTCTCTTAAGTTTTTCATTTGTTTGAGGGTGATAAGAAGTACTCAGATGAATCATAGTATCCAAATCCTTCTATAGAATCATCCATAATACTTAAGTAAAATGTGGATCATGATCAGACATAATTTGATCGAGGTACAACATGAAATCTATCATCATCACTAATATATACTCTTGTTAGCCATCCAATAGGTAAGTGTTCTCTTATAGAAATAAAATGTGTCGTTTTTATAAGGTGGTAATCAATAACCCATATTTTATCACTCATTATAGGTTTCGTTGTAAATCCTGTGATGATGTCCATAATAAAGTCATCCCACTTCCATCGAGGTATAACTATATGTTTCATTATTCATCTTGGATGATCTCTCTCATCCTACAGTTGTTGAAAAACGAGACATCTCAAGACATAGTAAAACATTTCTCACTTCCAGTTACCCTACCAAATATATTCCTTTAGATGTCTATAAATTTAATTACAACATGTTTGTGTAATGAAATTTTATCTATTATAATAATCCAATAGTTCTATTTTTAGTTCAGGTATTGATGGAACACATAACCTCTTTCCATATTTTAAAATTATAACCTCTTAAATGATGTATTCGAACAATCCATCCTTAGAAGATTTAATTTTATTTTGAAAATTAACATCATTAGATTTTTAAATTTACATATTCTATAGTAAATATATATAAGCAATAATTTGAAAAGGGAGTCATATTTCTCATTCCTTAACAATTCCCATTTCCATATTTTAAAAAAATGAATATATGATCATTATCAATCCTGATCTGGGTCATAAGATTATGATCATTCCTTTTTAATTAATCATCAACCATAATTTATTTTTCTAAGTAGTAGTTTATTAATAAATCATAATTTTTTGAGTAACTCGATCTTTCATCTATTCTGCATGTATATTTTTAAGTGTGAATAATTGTTTCAATCACTTATTATAAGTATATATCTCAAATTTTCACCTTATATAGAGTGCCTACATATCATTAGAGAAAATATTATGGCTTCCAACTCAAGATCATGAGATAGATATTTTTTCATGAGTCTTCAACTTCATAGATCCATATACAATAACATTTTCTTTTATATAAGGACACAACACATCCCATTCATTGATTCATCATTTTATATTTATAACCCATTATTTACTAATAGAAGATTCAAAAATTATGCATTGACTGCTCTTTTATTAAATTCAATAAAAATTTCTTCACATTCATTTTTCCATAAAATGAAAACCTATTTATTTGTGAGCTTGGTTAATCTATTCTCCAATCAATTGAAATTCTGAATGAAATGCCAAGAGTGTCCTAATAAACCAATAAAACTTCATTCAATTGTAATTTATATCAATTTATACAATTCAAGGATTTCTATTATCATCAACGTATAAACTGATATTCCATCCATTGAGATAACATGGAAAATAAAGAAATTAATATCCATAATTAGCATGTTCTATATTTACTATATATATCTTTCCATATTATATTCTCACATATAATCCATAAGATATTCTAAAATACATTACATCTATTAGAATACACCATAATATCATAAGCTAATATTAAAATAAATCATTTGAGATATTACTAGAATACTATTTTCCTTAAATATATTAAAATAGATGGTCCATTAGGCGATCCAAATAGAATCTTTGTTAACAATTAATTTCCTCCCCTAACTCGTAGATATTTATTTATAATATCTTTATACATTAACTGAATTTTTTTATACTTGGAACAATGAGTATTATTTGAAAAATATTGAGCTCCATGAATTTGGTAAAATAAATAATAAATGTGGGGCAGGGGATACAAGTTCATTATTTTAATATACATGGTTTCATTATATAAAATGAAAAAACTAATGGATATATATTTCTTCTTAACAATATGAATAAGGACTCCCCATGGAAAACTTTAGGGATAATAAATCCCATATTACTCAAATCCTCTTTTTTTCATTAGCTCCCCTAACTCAAAATTTTCCATTTAATAATAATTGCATGATATTTTTCATTCATTGGTGATTAAATAAATGGAAATCTCATCTTCATTCACTAGGAGTGTCGAGGTAATTACTAAGTAAATACATCAATGGATTCCTATAAAATAGGTATATCTTGTATTGGAATATTACATGCCTCACTACTAGATGATTTTATCAATTACTCCAAATTTTTTTCATTCAATAGGGGAACTAGGGGTGGATGTTGATATTAATTGGATGATGAAGTTTCTTCTCTAATGATAACATACTCAAAATCATCCACATAAATAGTAATTTCTTTCTTCCTCTAATAAATTCTCACTTAATATTTTGAAATAAAATCCCATAAATAGATTATATCAATGGAAACCAAATGTATGATGATATGGTATACAAATAAATGTTGTTTATATATAATAATAGGTTATTCCCAAAACATTTTTGTTGCAATGGGTCATTCCATAGCAATTTTGACTGAAAGCACACATATTATATCAAAAGGGTATTATATATTATTATTTAAAAATTATGGAGATATAAAAGAGTTCAATGATCCAAAATTAAATAAATCATTGGAAAAATGTGAATATTGCATAATTTTACCAACATTTACAACATTGGATACTTATGCTTCATGTGTAGCGATTGTATAAGATTTAACATCTTCCGTTAGCCTCTTCTATATTAGATTACCTTAATAAATGGGACCTTTATTTGAATAATGACCAATTTTATTACTTTTATGTCATTAAATATAATTTATTAGTTTCTTCCCATTTAATTACATAGATTAATGACCTTTCTTTGGGCACATGCAATAAACTACCAACCCATTCATGAATTTTCCAGAAAGAATAATTCCACAATTTTCACAAAATATGAATTTATGAATTTCCCAATTAATGTATGAATCATGAACTTTTAAATTTTTATTAGAAGACCTCTTCTTATATTGATTTTCCTTGAACATATAGGATCTATAGAGTTTCTTATCCATTTTAAATTATGTTAATAAAATTTAATAATATGATGAAAATGTTTGGGATGCATGTTCCCTTTGAGGGGCAGGTTTAATGCCTCCATTGAAAAGATCAAACATTTTTTCTAAAACATGTATGTAATATATAACATACACGGATAGTCTTGTGAATTAATTATCATAGTATACAATATTATCATCATAATATTACATTAATAGATGAAATTTTATCTTCATTTTAGTTCATTGCTCACAAGGGAGGTATTTGTTGAATAACGATTCATTAAATGTTCTCTATTCCATGTATTCTACTCCATTTTCCTCCTATATAGTTTAGATCAATGTCCACCATTAATAAGAATCTCCATTGAGAAATTATAATAAATATAATAACTTTTCATTTTTATAGCTTGCTAATTCAATAAATATTATTTCATGGGACATGATCTACTTCCCCATTACAACAAGATTTGCATTGCCACTAATACGTAGGGTCTTGTTCCACTTGAAATGATTTAAATTAGAAGTATTAAGGTCATTCATCCTACCCTGAGTATGTTTCCCTATTATGTTCATGATCGAATTAGCTCCATCAACAAATGTCTTGGCTTTCTCATTGGGGACATCCCATCATTTTCTGTGGGTATTGATTCCCTTTCATCTATTAGGCACCCTTACAAAATAATGGCTCACCCAAAGTTATCTCATAATCATCCTGAGTACTGAGCCTTATATCCACTAAAATAAATTATTATAGTTCTCATGCTTACATAACATTTATATCCCATGGTATCTATTAAGAATTATCTAATAAAAACTATAACAACCCTGAAACTAGTAGTTCAGTGTCGATTATTAGTTTATTAAAATTTCATAGATTCAGGATATAACATCACCAAGGATTGATTATTTTAGTAGTCATGATGAACTAGATACATATATGGTTCTCAAGTTACATTTTTAATTAAATATCGAACATAACAATGGAATATAAACATCTTCCTTATAACTTATTCAAAGAATAAATCTTCATAACATGGGGGGAAATAAAAGGGTGAGATAAAATTCTATGTAAAGGTTATAAGAATCAATAATTTGTGAATTTATGTCAATATGAAATAGTTATTATATTAATAGAAATAACTAAAAAACATTCTATCAATAAAATGAGAATTATAATTCATCCATATATTTTTTCATAGTAAAATATAACAGAATGTAAAAACTAAATAATGAATGGAGAAAATCTTTAACCATTAAACGTCATGTATATGTTATATGAATCATTTTACCATCAAGATAGATTAATTCTATGGTTAGAAACCCATCTTATTCTACTTGGAAACTAACTCAAAAGGTCTGTTGCTAACTATTTTGTCCCATGAGACATATTGATGCATCATGGGTCAATATATATCCAATACCCACTAATCACTAAAAAACCAAATAATTATTCCAAAGTTGATTTTATTAATGAATTATATGATTTAACAAAATATCTGTAAAGTGTATAAAATTTATATTTATCAATATTTCCTAGGATAAAACCACACTCAAAGAAGAAACATTATATAAAAATGTTATGTGTCTAATATAATAATAACAACCACGATACATGAAATATGTATATTAAATTAAATCTTGAACGAGTGATGTTCATAAATAAAAGGGAAGTATAATTACACTAATCATTAGGAGTAACTGGTGAATAATGAATAAAAAAATCTATTATCATAATAATATCCATGAAATAATGAATTTGAATTATACGTGGACATTAATAATGGAAAATAAGAATAGATAATGATAAATTATGTGAACCTGTGTATTGACATCTAAAAAGTGTGTTTAATATACTTTAGAGATGAGCCACTTTAGTAAGGTTTAAGGGAACATTATAATGAGTTTTTAAAGTGAAAAAGGCATAATTGTTTGCATAAAAAAATAATGAACACAGATTATTTTTTTCAACCAATAGGGTGACATTATAAAATTATTGTTTTATTAAAATATATTATAAATTATACATTAAAAAGGTAAATAATTTGGAAAATTTATTTAAATTATTCATTCATATTGAGATATATTTAAAAGGAAGACATATTAATCTTGTATTTCATAATCATTGAAAAAATAATTGTGCTAGGTAAATGTGTTTGAATTTTTTTAGAAAATTATGAGTATTAAATAATAATATTTAAGAATAGTGTTGGGTAAAAAAGATAGAATGTGTAACCAAAAGAGAAAATGGATGTTTCAAAAAATACATTGAAACATGTGTGAAAGTGTTCATCACATGCACTAAATGTCCATGATAATAAAATTTCATTCATTAACAAATTCATTATTACAATATTCATAATTTATTTAATTATTTATACTTTTATTATGTTCATTTATTCATTTTTATGAGTGGTAAGAATTAATTTCATTTATTGAGAGTGTTTCTTTCCTTGTATATCATGATTGGTTTAATCGAATACATATATGAAAGATCATATAAAATTTAAATAGTTTTCTAGAATTGAAATTGTGTGTTACTAATTAAAATCCATAAGATTAAATGGTCATATAAATATTTTTTTTCAAGATATAGTAATGATACATTATATAAAACATTAATGATATCTGTTCGGATTATTTTCCATTTTTCAGATCGTTGTGAACATGTTTTGTTTTACTAATTAATAATAGATATATATTCTAAGAGAATAAATTAAAATAGGTTTTAATTAACATTATAAAAAACGTTTCAACCATTATAATTTTTTAATATCCTTGAATGTGGTATAATAAAATGAATGATAATCATTTACGAAGGTAGGGAATCGACACCTCTTGGACGATGTTTACATTTTTTAAAAAATCCTAGGAATTAATAGAATTAATTTTGTATATAGTATTAACGTAATAATATCCATGTATATATTTGATAATGGAGTTATAATTTTTTTTTCACATATGAGGTACATAACAACTCATCACTATTTTACACACATAAAAATGATTTATTACAAAAAACCATTACCTGATACAAAATCGATGATTGAGATGTATAATGACTTTGGGTATTAGGAACATCAATAAATAAAATAAAAACATATATGATGATTCCTTACTAAAAAATTCTTTTACATGACCACTACATTACCTCATACTTAGCATTGTTTGGGATAACCTTAGGACATGCAAAAGAAAAGGGTGAGCTATAAATCCTGGTAGGGTAATAATCAAGGAATAACATGAGGAAGACAATACATGTTAGACAAAAGGAATATTGATATACTAAAAATGAAACATGAAAAATAAAGGAATGATAAATCACGATAATCATAACATAGAGATGTGGCAACAACATTTAACATGATATTAGCATGAACCAAGGCTCATTGAACTGGGGGAATGAGTAAACCATTATTGCACATGAAGCATGAGTAAACCATAATTTAACATTAATTAGCATGAGTCAACACTCATTTCCCATGAATTATAATGATATTATACTTTACCTAATTCATTAGAGCGCAATAAGGGCTCACCCATCTTAATGATTTCATTTCATGTATAAGTGTGCCACGTGGATCATACGACATAGAATCATTGAAAATAATCATTATTTCCATAATATTAAAATGAGGAATACATGCATGAAACTCAATAATCAATAAGAAAATTTGCACAAAGTTGAATACCTTTGATAGGGAAATGGGAATGGCATTCACTACACAATGACATAGTCTTGGAAAATCATGGGCAATTTAGGCCACGTAACTGCGTGAAATAAAAACTCATAAAAATGGTTGGAATGATAGATAGGGGTGTCTCATCATATTTACCTGAAATAGACAGTAAGGGGGTCATATATATAAATTCCCCAAAATGAGTAATGGATTTTTAGATTCATAATACAAAATAATTTCTTGAATTTAAACGAGGACACATAAATCCCTTAATGAATTTTGGCATGCAAATGGTTATACGTGGAAGTCATAGATGAGAGATAAAGGGGTATATCATCATTAAAAAATAATGAGGATAATATAGGGGAGTTGAAAAATCAAATCGCAAAATTTATAATTCCAAATAAAATAGGAAAACAATATTATGATACTAGGAGAAAATGAGAAATGATGGAATCCCTTACTTTGAATTGTGATCCAAAAGGCATGAGAGGGGACTGAGTGAGGCTTCATCAGAGCTTGGGGTCCCTTGGGAGGATTCTAGATATAGGTGGTAAGATATTTTTCAAACTCTGAAGGATTTGAGTGAAGAGTAATATGGTGATTGGGTGGGTTTATATAGGAACAGAGAGAGAATTATTTATTATTTATGTTTACGACACCACAGACTAAACTAATCAAAATCACAAACCAACCCATGGATTTTCCCATGGATTTTTCTAAAGGGGAGTGGAAAACAATATTTTATAAGTAAAATGGATGATCTTATTAATATAATAGGGTTGTTTATGTGGAGGTGAGTAACACTCTCTTGGAAAACAATTTAAAAAGAAAAAACATTTTATAAGTCTTTAAGGGCCCACTAAAGCTTTGTAAAATAAATCAAACAAACCCAGAATCATATTATTTTAATGGTAAAAATTATATTGGCTGAACAAAAATATTATATTAATTTATTACATCACTATTGGGTCACTATGATGTCATAAAACACATTATATATTGTAATGATATCTAATTTTTAAACAAACATTCCACTTTCTTGGAAAATTATGAAAAATTTACTGTTGGATAATATTGATGTCTTGATTCCAAAAAAATATTCATTTTATATATATAATTATATAAATTTTTGAATTTATAAATAAATCATACATTTATCAAAGATTCTTGGGTTTTTACAAAAATACATTTCAAACCATAATAAAAATTACAATTGCATTCATAAAATTATACGATTATTTATATTTAATAAAAAGTATTTTAATAATAGTAATAATATTTTATTAAAATAATATTTAATTCAAAAATACATTAATTCATCAAAATAGGTTTTTTTGTTGAATATTAATGAAAAATATTATTTGTGCTTTAAAAAAAATTATAATGTAATAATAATAAAATGAAAGTATATTCATTATTTTATACAAAAATAATGTACATAATCATAGTACTAGGGTCCGGCTACATAACCCCTTATAATTACTGCATAATAATGATGTGTAAGGTGTGCGATGGGGAAAGACTCTTGGGGTGGCCCAGATAACATCGCTTGGTTGGAAATCTCTATCAACTTCCACTTCTCCCATAGTCTCTTGCACTAAGGATTTACGTGATCAATCATGGATTTCGCTTGATCAAGAGAAAACCCAATGATGCCACCTAATTTTGAGATCCTATAAATTGTATTTTTATGGGGCCGGTCTACTGTATGAGGACATCAAGTCCTTTTTCTAGGTAAATTGGATTCGTTAAAGGCCTGTATTTTTAGTAATCATGTGATCACTATTCAACGTCTATACTAGCTACATTCATAATTCATAACGGTATTTCAGATTCAAAAACATAGAACCAAATAAGTGCATATTTTTTAAATCACCATAAGAATACCTTTAATTATATCAATATGAATGTTCATTAATTAATGTTTGGGTCATTATAATCTTCCTCCGTTAAAAACTTTCTCCCTCGAAATTTCCTTTTCCCACACTAAAACAAAACTGGGTAACTCTGCTTCATCACTTCCTCTAATTTCCGCACTGCTTTTTCAAACATGTGGTTTTTACCTTAAAACATTAATAAGGGGCATTGTCTAATTTCATAGAACTTTTTTCTTATGATCTATGATCTTAACTGTTTGCTCCTTGTATGAAAGATCATCCTATAAATGTACTACCTCAGAAGGGGGTACATGTGAAGGTTTTGGTGTGTACTTCTTTAATAGGGATACATGATATACATCATGTACATTGGAGATGGAAGGTGGAAGTTCTAGTCGATAGGACAAAACCCCTACATGATCAAGAATCTCGAAGGGGCCGATGTACCTATGACTTAACATCCCTTTCTTCCCAAACCTCATTACCTTCATCCATGGAGATATGCATAGAAAAACCATGTCTCTATCTTTAAACTCAAGGTCTCATCTATAGTTATATAGATAACTATTCTGTCGACTCTGGGCTGTGTTGATATGATGCTGAATGGTTTTCACCTTCTCTGCCATTTCATCAGCCATTTTTGGTCCTAGCATCTTACGCTCACTCACTTCATCCCAACATGTCGGTGTTACGAACCACTTCCAATATTGGGCTTCATACGTTTACATTCAGATTATTGAGTGGAAGCCTTTATTATAAGAGAACTGAACTAGAGGAAGATGTCGATCTCATCCTACTTATAACTTTATTGAGCACGATCTCAACATGTCATCGAGTGTTAGGATAGTAGGATTAGGTTGGACAACCATTTGAGGATGATAAGCCATATTGAAGTTCATCTTAGTGTCCATATTATGTTGAAGTCTCTTCCAAAACAAAAAGGTGAATCTTGGATCTCGGTCAGATATAATTGATAGTGGAACCCCATGCAGCCTTACCACATATCTGATGTATATCTATGCTCGTTGATCTAATGACAAATCCTCCTGAATTGCAATGATGTGGTGAGACATTGTAATATGATCCAAAACAACCCATATTTCACGGCTTCCTTCGGATTTCTTCGTATGTCCTATAACAAAGTCCATGGGGATTATCCCTAATTTCCACGCTAGTATGGGAAATGGTTGCATCATCCCCTTAGACTTCAGCATCTCCACCATCACTTTTCGACACACATGGAACTTTGATGTGTAATAAATTATATCCATCTTCATATTATACAACCAATAATGCTCTTTTATATCTCAATACATCTTTGTTTTTTCATGGATGAATAGAGAAATTTCAACTATGTGCATCATCCAAAAGTTACTTCTTATTCTATAGACATGATGGCATATATATTATTTTAACAAATCTCTCAATTCATTCTTCATTAATGTTGAACTCTGAAGATTTCCCTTTTCAGATAGAATCCACATTCTTCTGAATTCCCACATCATCTTTTTGAGCATACTTTAACCATTCAAAAAGAGACGATTAGGAAAGAATTTGTGAAAGGAATGATTATGTTCCCTTATTTATGATTCCCATGTCCATCTTCATCAAATCTAAGATGATTGTATCCTTCTCAATTGTCATCAATGATAGAATCACTCGGTCCTTTTAACTTAGAGCATCTGCCACCTTGTTCACTTTCCAGGGGAGGAAAATGATTGAGAATTCATAGTATTTGATCATCTATAACCATATTTGTTGGTGCATATTCAACTCTTTATATGGGAATATATACTTGAGGCTTTTTTGGTACACATATATTTCAATCTTCTCCCCAAATAGTTAATTTCGCCAAATTTTCAAAGTGAAGATCCCTGCAGCCAACTCGAGGTCATGTGTTGGATAGTTCTGCTAATGAACATTCAATTTCATTGAAGGATATGACTTGACTTTTTCATTTTTCATCAACACACATCCCATTCCCTTCATCAAATAATCAATAGATAAAAAAAGTTTCTCCACTTGTGGGTAAAGTGATCAAGAGTGTAGTGATAAACCTCTTTTTAAACTCATTGAATCATTCTTCACATTCATCCCTCATATAAGACTTTACTCCCTTCCGAGTTAGCTTGGTATGAGGGTTGGAAAATGGTGATAAATTTCTCACAAATCATCGATAATATTCAGATAACCCCATGAATCTATGGATATCCATTTCCGATGTTGGCCTCAGCCATTCCTCAATTGAAGTTTTCATGGAGGGATCTATATATATCCCATTGCTTGTGATGATATGGCCCAATAATTAGACCTTATTCAACTAATTATCACAAATGTTGTACTTTTCATAGATATTCACCTTTCACAAGGGCTGTAGTAGATTTCATAGATGGTCCCCATGGTCCTACTTTGTTTTGGAGTATATTAGAATATCATTTATATAGACTGCCACAAATTTTTTGAGGTAATATATAAATGCTATTTTAATCATGTAAGTAAATATTGTTGGAGAATTATTGAGTCTGAAAATAATTACTATGAATTCACAGTGCCTATATCTTTTATAAAAGTAGTCATGGATATATCTTCCTTCTTCACCATTTAATTACAATATCCCAAACGAAAATCTATCATGGAGAATTATTTTCTCCAGGCAGCTAATCGAACAAGTCATCAAATTGTGTAGAGGATAATTGTTCTTTATCATGGGTTTCTTAAACTCACGATAATAGATGCAAAGGCGCATTGACCACACCATCTTCTTTGATGAAGATGACGAGTCCACCCCATGGAGAAGCACATGGGCGTATAAACCCTTCATCTAGATTCTCATGTACTCATTTCCTCATCTCCTCAATCTACACAACATTCATCATATATGGAGACTTGGATATTGGAAACTCCCTAGGTATAAGATCAATTGACAATTCAATATCTCTTCTAGGTGGAAGACTAAACAATTCCTCAGGAAACACCATAGAGAATTACCTCACAATAGGCATGTCTTCAAGGATGGTTTCCTCCATTGATTCAATCATCTGATCCAGATACGCGTTCTCATAGGGCAGTAATATCCATGTTTGAGATGATGGTCCTAAAGAAGATTCATCTTCCTCCTTACACTTGAATAGAATCGGGGGTTTATTCTCTGTATGGAGATTTATTCACTCTCACGGAAATTTATGATGGATCTATATTAGGAATGCCAATCCAGGCCAAAAATAACATCAAATTCCACAATAGGGAGTACGAAGAGGTTTCTTTGGAAGATAAATCCACAAAATATGATAAGGGAGGAGTTATATTCCTGGGATGCAATGATTTTCCCATTCTCTGCACTCACAGACACCTTTACATCCATGATTTGTGGTTGTGTTGGGATTTTTCTACTAAACATTAGCGATATAAAAGAATGCATTGAACCTGAATCAAAAAAAATATGTTCCCTATTATTGAATTAATAAATAACATACATGTCACCAATTTGTTGTCAGGGTTCACTTCAGCGGTAGTAACGGAAAATGATCACCCTTGCTTCCTTGGAGGATGTTAGTTTCCCTTGAAAACCCATTGCTTACGGAATTGATTTGAAATATGCCTTGGTTCTTTGTAGTTGATGCAATGAACAATGCGTTGCGAGTCAAACAAAGCATTCCTATCCTCTATAACATCTTCAAGTTTCTCTTATAGAAAGTTATCAACTAAGTACTTTTATCTTAAACACCTAAAGTATATCCTCATCCCCTTCAGGCAATTTTTGGGGTGCTTTATTCCACACCATTGTCAAGTGGGGTATTGGATTTTCCAAACACCATTGGATTTATTAATCGTATCACCATCATTTAAGTCCACATTACATTTCATATCCCCATGATACCCCTGAGTTTTTCTAATCTCCATTTCAACCTTGAGGGAACATTAGACCAATTCCTCAAAGCTTTCGAAGTCATGGATCGCCAGGGCTTTCCACATGCTAGGTTTCAGCCCACCAAAGTAGCGTTCAACCCGGCATTCAGGGGTAACGACAAAGCCGAAAGCCTATCATGAAATCATTGTGCAGATTTTATCATATGTTTTGATATATTCTTCGTATTTTTTCTTGATGTCAAGGAAGACCCTTTCCATCTTAATACAGAGTGTTCACATAAAATATTTATCGAAATAAATCTTCTAGAATTCCTTCCATTCCAATGCCCTGATCTCTTCCTCAGGCTTTATATTTTTTATCAATCTCCACTGTTGATCAGCTTCAACCTCCATACAATAATAAGAAAGGATAACCTCCTCTTGTTCAGATCATTGATGGATGGTGATGATCATTTCAATGGAGTTGATCCATTGTTCAGTGATTGAGAGATCATAAGATCCATTAAATGTATGATGCATTTGTCTCATGAATCTCTTGATATTCACATGTTATTAATTGGGGGGGGGGGTTGAACATTCCTCTTGAACCATGTTTCTATAAAAATATGGAGTTAACTGAGAAAGTATCGGGAAAATGTTCATGATTCCTGCTCCCATTGGATTGGGGATCTCATTAGAACAATCATCGCATTGATCTTCACATCGGTTGTTATCCTGAGTCCTCCTATTACCGGCCATTGTCCGGAATAAAATTAATTTTAGTGGTAAAACATATAGGGTAATCCAATTACATAAAACAATTGATTTATAAATAGCTTTTATTTTATTAATATATGAATATATTGGCATCAGTCTATGTTATCCATAATCTACATTATAACATATATTCGTAGGGAATTTTTTAAGTCCCTTAATAATGGTTCATAGAATGCTTGTGAATTTACAAAAGCATAAACCCTCTGAGTTTCATAACCAATAGTGCATTGAGGGCTGTTTTTTTTCACTGGTTCCAGTTTGAGTCTAGATCAAAGCAGTGTTTTCAGGTTTTACCCCTATGATACATCTGTGCCAGAGCCACCATTACCTGCTCGTATCCATACTAGGGTGTATTTTTTTGATAAACCAATTAATAAATACTCAACATAACTTAGAAATGTTTTTAATATACAAAGTCTTGAACCTAAGGCTTTACTATGTTTTTCGAATCCTAATCCCAAAAATAACTAAACCACCCTTAGATACCAAATATAATAACCATGCTCTTTATTATACACTTAAACATGATTTATAACAAAAAACGTTCACTTGATACAACATGGAAGATCAAGAGGTATAGTTTATTTGGGGTTAAGAACACTTCATAACAATTTAAAACATAGAAGACAGTGTCTTATTGAAAGCATCCTTTACATGACCACTTTTTTTCCTCGTACTTATCATTGCATGGGATAACCTGAGGACATGCATTAGAAAATGGTGTGCTATAAATACTAGTAAGGAAATAAACATTGAATAACATGAGGAATATAATATATGTTATAAAAGAGGGTAATTAATGTACCACAAGATAAACATGAACATATAGTCCTAATAATGCTTGATAATCATAACATGGAGACGTGGCAACAACATTTAACGTGATATTAGCATGAGCCAAGGCTCATTGCACCTGGATAATGAGTAAAGCCTCATTCCATATGAATAATGAGTAATCCCTCATTGTATTTGAATTAGTATGAGTCAACACTCATTACACATGATGTATCATGATACCATACTTTACCCAATCCATTTGAGCGCTATCATGGTGCACCTTTCTTAAACATTTTATTTCTTGCCTAAGTGTGCCACATGGATCATACAAAATGGAATCTTTCAAATTAATAATTTTTTCCATGATAATGGAATTTGAAATACATACATGAAACTATATAAACAATAAGTAAATGTTCATAAGGGTGTGTACCTTTGATAGAAAAATTGGTATGGTATTCACTACACAATGACATTGGCATGGAAAATCATGGGCCATTTCGACAACATAATGACGTGACATAATGACTCATAAAAAATGGTTCACGAAAGAGATAGGGGTGTCTCATCGTTTTTAATTGAAATTTAAAGTAATGGTGTCAAAAATATACATGTCCCAACTAGAGTAATGGAATTTTAGATTCATAATACAAAATAATTGCATGATTGTAAATGAGTAGAGAGAAATTTTTTATGGAATTTCATCATGGTTATGGGTATAAATGGATGGAATAAATGAGAGATAAATGGGTCTCTCATCATTCAAACATAAATAGGACAGTATAGGGGAGGTGTGAAACCATACCACAAAATTTATAATTGAAAATAAAAGGGCATAACTATATTTATAATGTAAGATAAAATGGGAAAGGAAAGAATCCCTTACATAGAAGTGTGATCCCAAATACATGGAAGAGGCTTGAGAGAGGATTCTAGGGAGCATGGTGTACCACGTGAGGACTCTATAGATTGGATGTAATAGGTTGGATGAACTCCAAATACATTGAGTCAAGTGGAAATGGGATATTGGGTGGGTTTATAATGGAAAAGAGAGGGAATTTGTTATTATTTAGGTTTGGGATACCACACATTAAACTAATCCAAACCACACACCAGCCAATGGTTTTTGGACATGTTTTTTTCCAATGGGGAGTGGCACATACTATTTTATAAGGCCAATGGCTGAACATCTTCAAATAAAAGTGTTTCTGATGTGGAAGTGAGTCACACTCTCAAGGAAAATTATTTAAAAATAAAAAAAAGTTTTATAACTTTTCAGGGGCCCACTAATGATTTGTAAAATAAATAAAAGCTTCCCATGATTACATTATTTTAATGTTGGAACATATATTGGCTGAACATAATATTTAATTTATTTTATTTCATCTATATTGGGTAATTATGTTGTCATAAACCACATTATATATTTAAACGGTATTTAATTTTTACCCAAAAATTCGACTGTCCAAATTTTTTTAAAAAAATCCATCGTTGTATAATTCTGACATCTTGATTCCCAAAATAAAATTATTTTTATCTGAATAATTTTTTAGAATTGTGAATATTTTAAAAAAATGATATTTATTGAAAATTCATGGGTTTTGACAAAAACTGCTTTCAAACCTTAATAAAAATTACAATTGCATTCATAAAATAATACAATCATTTAAATTTAATGAAAAGTTATTTAATAAAAATAATAATATTTTATTAAAATATTTTTTATTTCAAAAATCCATTAATTATTAAAAATATATTTCTAAGTAGAAAATTCACTAAAAATTCTACTTGCGCATCAAAAAAAATTTACAACTTAAAAATAATAAAATGAATTTATATTCATTATTATACAAAAAATAATGTACATAATCATAGTACTAGGGTCTTGTTACATAAACCCTTATAATATATGCATAAAACTTAAGGGTAATCTATGATACAGTGAAATACTCCGGGGTTTCTTGTATTACATCGCTCAGGTGGTAATCTCTATCAAGTTCCACTTTTCCTATAGTCGGTTACTCTAAAACATAACATGTTCATGATCGTCTTGGGCTTGGTCACGAGTGAAGCCCAATGAAGTTACCTCCTTTCCAATCATTGATAATTGAGCTTCGTATGGGGAATGTATATTGGATGAGGCTATTGGTTCCTTTAATTGAGTAAATTGTATTCGTTAAAGGCCTATGTTCATACTAATCATGTGATAACTGTCCAATAATTATAATAGCAACGTGTCACAATTATTAATGGTATATTAAAATCTAAAACATATAAAAAAAATAATTGCATAAGTTTTACATAACCATAAGAAGATATTTAATTAGATCAAGAATAAATTATCATTAATAAATTTTTGGGTTGTTACAAGGTAAGGATGCGTAAAATAAATAAAAGAAATAATATAAAAAAAATGAAAGATGATTTTACTTCTTATATAGGGTCTCCTATAGAACCTAATAAAGAAACATGGTATTGGTTATTTTTTGAGAATAGAACCACCATAAATAGGGGAGGATTGTTTTTAGTGTAATTTTATTGAATTTAATAAATCAATAATGCATAGAAGATTTGAGGATAAAGGGTGGTGTGGGGTGGTATTTACAGTGGAGGAGATGGGGGTTTTTAATTAGTTTACCCATTAGTATATTATTATTGATCAAGGCAATGAATAATGATTATTACCATTATTGAATACATTAAATAGGGAAAGATGGTTCAATATAATATTTCTTATGTCACCCTTACATTTTCAATCACTAAAAAATTCATGTACATTGTTTATTTCTTGAATTATCACATTTCACTAATCACCTAAAATTCAGCTATTTTAGAACAATAAAAAAATTCAACTTAACAAATTTTGAGCATGTAGATTTTAAAAATGGACCCTATTTTTTGAAAATAATTCTAAAATTATAATAAATTTCTTTTTTAATTGAATGTTCTATTTTTCAAAATAACTATTATATAATTTTAAATGAATTAATTCAAATTTGAAAATTTAATTAAGGAATCCTATTGATATATTATAATAATATGTCAATGAAACATTAATTTATGAATATGTTTTTAGTTAAATAGATCTCATTTTATATAATTAAATTATTATAAAATTATAAATAAAAATTTAAATTTCATAAAAAATATAAAAAATATTTTTTCATTATTAATACATTTATTTTTCTAATATATGATATAAATATATAATATTTTTATTTAATATATATATGTATATATATATTATTTATAATCTAATATGAGAAATTATTATTTAAAATTTAAAATTACTATTCTGAACAGCCAAATCAGTTTTTGTAATGGTCACATTACTATTTCAACAATCCTGTTAATATTTAATAGTATATCATGGCATGTTTAGGATTAGTGTTTTAGGAAACATATTATATAAATTAAATTAATTTTATTTAGGAATATACGTACCATAAATCTAGGGTTGTTAATGTTGATAATCTCATAGATAATTGGAAAATCATCAATCCTTTGTAGGGGATACTTTTTATTTAATGTAATCTCGTTAAAATCATGGAAATTGATACAAAGATCAATTATATAATTTTTTTATATGAAAATTGTGAGAAATCACCACAAATCAATTCTCTTTTTCATATGAGCAATTTTTTTCAAGTCCTCTTGTTTTTTATTCTTTAAATCTTTTAGTTTTATTATTGCTATACTATAGGTTAATCTATATGTAAGAGTGTCTTAGGGACTAAAATCTATTTTGAACACTCTCTCATAAACTAGGGGAAGCCCAGATTACTCATTGTAATAAATTAATGTATTCCCACACAATGGGAACATCCTTTAGGATTGTTTCTTACATTGAATCAACAATTATAGTATGGTATGCTTCATCACATGGTTCTGAAAAACTCATCATTAAAGGTTATTCAGAATAGATTCGTGATATTCTTTAAATTTATATTGGATGATGGGATGTTTAAGAATATTAAGGGATGTTTCCATTTCCTATCTTTTTATGTTTTTTTATGTGAAAATAACCACTACAAGACCATTAAAGACTGAATTACACCAAGGGTTTGATTATGAGATTTGATTAAATAATATTACCACATATTATTCTAGCATAGGAGTTCAACACATGGGTTTTAATTATCATAGCACTAGGTTTTTTTTGTATATATATCTAATTCTAGGGTTCCCTACTTCGATTCAATAGATCTCGAAAACATTAACTATATAACAATATGCATAGAAAAAGAATAATATAATTGTTTTTAATAATTGAGTTAATATGAAGTGTACCTTGTATAAATTCATTTTTTTGTTCTTCATAATTATTATTGGAAGACTAGTATTTCATCTTATCTTTTGGATTTGAATGCCGTAGATATTTATTACCCTCAAGGACCTTTTTTGGTGCATGATCATGAACTGTTTCCTAAATCTAAAAATTAAAAGCATTTAAACACAGGTGTCTCGTTATGAGGTGAATTCATTTCATCCATCATGTTACTTACAATCTTTATGTATCATTGACATTAAAGATCATGGTCTCCATCTATCGTAAACTTGATGCATTTCCAAACCAATTTTGGGAATTTAGTTGATTCTACTTTATGTATTTTTAACATGATGGTGTTTAGGTTCCCCTTTACTCCATTTTAAATTGACCCACCTCTATAAAAATCCATTCTCCCATTCATATCCCCATGTAAATATTCCAATAATAAAACACTATTTATACATTGAATGATTATTGAACCACATCTTCATAAAAACTGATGTCTAAGATAGATTTGACCTTTTCTAAAGTGTTATTAAACAACTAATAAATCTATATATATTTATAAAACATTTCATAAATTCCCCACGACATATCTATAAATCGTTGAGATATTTTTCCTCAAAGGACATGATAAATTCACCATGATTTTCTTTCGATCGATTCATTCCCATTCCTTATATAATGGGTTAGAGATAAATTCTTGTTGACAAATATTTTCATAATTCCTTTGAACAAAATCTCATACATTTCCTTATTTTTCATGGTTTTTTATCAAATTTCTCCCTTAATTAACATCTCCATCTAAATTATAGTTGACTAGAGTCTATTTCCCAATATAAAAACATTAGAGAAATAGAAATATATTCTATATGTAGTTGACACATTTAATGAATGTGTAATTATAAAAATAATATATTAGGTAGTCATATTATCATTATTATGTGAAGGTGGCCATTCCACATGGTTCATATTAATATGTGTAGCCTGATATATCGAGGTAAGCATTACAATAATTGTTTTTAAACTCCACCTTCCATAGCATTGGAAATACAATTCTAGAAATCATTGAATTGTGCGTCTCAAAGTTTTTTAGTCGGGTATCTCTTAGTTCCCACAATCATAAAAAATTATACGGTTTCAAAAAAACGTAATTTTAAAAAAAATTAAAGACTTTTTTTATTTTAATAAATTTACTCTAAATGAATAATTTATCGGATCCCTAACTATAGAATTTAGTAAAACATTGAATAAGGAATTTTTATTTATATAGAAACTTATCATATATGTTTTCACTATCATTTTCTAATCCAAAATCCAAAATTAACTAAACTATATATTTGATACTATCTATAGTGACATTGTTGTTTCTGAAATTACAATTACATCAATTTAATGACGAACTATAAAATATATATAAATTCAATGAATAAAATTATTAGTATATTAGGAATATTAATATCATACATAACTTATACATAATAAGAAAATATTATTTATATACTTCTTTATTTCCACATAAAATTTCCCACATTTTCATTTGTACATATAGTCATGTGAGGAAATACATTAATAAATGGGAAGAGCTAAAATCCTAGTAAAGGGAATGTTATAATAAATTAAACAAGAAAAACAAGTCAATAGAATATGGGTGAAAATAATCATCATAATCATTTCATTTGAATTCAACAATCATCATATGAATGAGGAATAAATTTGAAAATATAATGGGATGTAAAAATTCATTAAAATTAAATATCATTCAATACTGGTAAAATAAAACACATTATTATGAACAACGCTATCAAATTATTACAAAACTTTTATTATCATAAATTAGAAAATAATCATTAAAAAAATATACCATCGTGATCACACATAATACAAATAATCTCATGAGATGCATCACATTATCCAATTCATTAGGGATATTTATATCCTGGACCTTCCACCCACCTCATAATACTAAAATAATAATGAATACCACATATAGAAAATAAAAATCATTGTCATGAAATAACATGTGGAATGGAATGAATTTCCTAAGTATTTGATAAATCATGATTTTATATATAAAGATTTGCTCTATAAATAAAAAAGGTGGAACTTGTTTGGCATAAATATCATAAATATTTAGTGATTAAGGACAACTGAAAAATAGTAAAAGTTGTATTCTGGAAGGAAAATCCATTTTGGAAAATATGTTTACTTCGATACTATGTCATGGTGAAAATATAAATATACCATAAATAAAATGTAATAATAGCTAATTTAAATTTTTGATAAACTAGATATATATATAATAAAGATATTGGGAATGATGATAACCTATAAAAATGAGTTGTGTTCGAGAATCCCTATACTCTAAATCATGATTTATTTATCTCCTCTTCCACATACTTGATAATAGTCATTTCCTAGTTAAAAATTTCCCCAAGAAGTGAATTAGGTTACATTACATTACTATTTATGAATTAAAATAATTTATTATAATTGTTAATTGCATTTATCTATGTTGGAGTGTTTTTATATCACATTTTCAATATCATTTCCAGTATTTATTAGATTTCTCTAATTTGATCAATGTCATTTATACATAAGTAGAATTAATTGAGGAAGAATAAAAGTATAAATATAAAATTGTATATCTTAAATAATTTATTATAACTATCCATAGAGGTTTCAGATATTTAAATAGTTGGGAAATTCATCATTGACAATTAACTGATTAATAACAGGATATTATCAGAAGATTACAAATGGGATTCCAGATAATTTAATATGTTATAAAAATAATATATATTGTAGGATGAAACAATTAATCTAATTTCAATAAAATAATAAATTTCCCTGTTAATATTTCATTTTGAATGGGGTAAATAAAAATTGAAAGAATAATGGATGACACAATGAAAAATTTGTGAGAGATTACCCTATTATAAGTGTTTCTTAATCTCTAAGTCCCCAAACTCCATTAATTTATATATTTGGATGGCTCTAGAATATCATTGATTATTATAATAGGATTTGTGTAGTTTATTTGTTTAGATATTTGGATTTTTAAAGTGATGGATGATTGGTTTTCCAAAGTGAGGGAGTGTTTTTATTTATATAAAAGTAGTGTACTGTATTTAAAAAAAATAAAATACAATATAAATGGTAAAAATTGTAATTTTTTTTAATATGAATAATATATAAAATAATATATTTTACATCACATTAAATCCGTATATAAGTTAAATTCACTTAGTTTTTTAAAATGGAATGTGATAACGGGAAAATAATTACTTCAATTTAACACTTTTGACATTTGGAATTAGAAAATTATTTTTAGATTTGAAATATATTTTATTTTATTTTATTGAATCATTTGTGGAATAATTTTTTTTTGGTATAGAATCACTTTATATTATTAATTATTTAATTATAACATAATGAAAATTTTATCTTAATATACACTGGTTACGAAAAAACATTATTTTCAATATTCAAAAGAAAATTAAATTATTTAAAAAAAACAATTCTTTTGAAAATATCAATGCGATGAATTAAATAATGAAATTAATTTTAAGAAAATATTTTTCTATAAAACATTATTTTAATTTTTTTAAAAAATTATTATTTATGAAAATTAACATATAATAAAATTAATTCAAAATTAATTCTATTTTAATTTATTTTATAATCATGATATTTATTTTATGAAATTATAATATTTATACCATCATAAATTTCACATGATAAATATTATTTATATTAAAATTTATATATTTTCAAGTCAAATTATTTTTCCAACAGTTAGGTTACTAGTCCCAAATGTTAGATTATTATTCCACATGGTTAAGTAACTATTTAAATGGTCGCATTGCTATTCAAATGGTTTCATTACCTCTTATATATTCTACAGAAATAATTAATTCATTATTTACATCAATTATTATATTTTTTAAATTTTAATTTTCTATAATTTTGATTTGTTTTAAAATATGTTGTTTGAATTCTATATTGTTGTCTCTGGGAGGGGTGATTCTACTACATATGGGTGATCCATATTTTAACATTATAATTATTATATGATAATTTTTTCCCATTTTTAATATATACTTATATTTAATGAAACTATATATTGAAAATTGTAGTGACTTTCATTAATGGTTTAATTTTTTATTGGTTTTTCTATGTCTTATATGAGTAAACTTTATATATAATATCACACGTATTTTTCTATGAATCAATTATCATTTATGATGTGCGGGTTTTCACATATATTTTTCAAATTTAGTAAATTTAACATAGAAAAAATAATATTTTAAATAGTCATTTAATAATTATATTAGAGATATGTTTCTATATTTTTTTGAAACGATTAATTTTATTGATGAATATTGATAATGATTGTTTTCATTAAAAACATCATTTTCATTTAAATAATTCAAACGATCCAATTTGAATTCAATTTTTTAAAAAATAAATTTAATTAAAATATATTATAATATTTAAAATTAGGTTTAGTGGAGTTAATTTCTTATTGAATTTTTATATTAATACATTACTAACTTATAGGAATATCATATTTGGAAAACCCCATTATCAACGTGTCTGTGAGTATAAATTTTAATTAAAATATAAAAGTTAGTGAATGTAATATTGAAAAATTCATTCCATATATCGAATATAAATAATTATTGATATATAATAATTGAAAATAAATATTTGTTCATAATGAATAGTAAAAATATAAATATTTAATTACAACTGTTTAGGTTAAAACAGGTTTTTGAAGGGTTAAACTAAAAATATAAGGGTAAAAATGACCTAAAAACTGTAAAATATTATCTGGATAATTTATTTCAACAAATATCACCTTATCCTTTATTTTATATGTTTTTTGTATCCATTAAATTTATGTGACCTATATAATAATAGATTTAATTAAAAAGTCAAAAAGTTACCATCATTAATTTAAATTTAAATTTTGTGTTCATATTTGGAAAATTTATAGTTTTCAACGATTATTGATGGAAATTTTGATAATGTTGAAATTATATTCATGACCGTAATTTATATCTATTTTTCCATATCTATAATTATACTAAATGTTTACATAACTTCCGCGTAGTAATTATTTTATTAATAAAAATTGATAATAAATGATACTAAAAATATTAAAAATTAAAATAAATTCAATGAAATATAATTTTCCATCAATTTGTTATTATATATATTATAAATCATTTTTTATATGTTATAAATTTATATATTCTAATTTTATCACAGTCATGATAGTTTTAAGTTCAATTTAATTGAACGGTGTAAAAACTGACAGTAATGTTATTATATAAGAAAAAATATTTTAATAAATTAAATAAAATTACTACAAATCCTATCCTCAAAAAAATATTTTTCAATATTTTAAATTGTAAACTATTGTACATTCAAGGACTGAAGTTTCTTTTTATTGAATATATTGAACCCTAAAGAGTAAATAACTTTCTTACGATAGTTAATTCTGAAATGAAATTTCATTGAAGATATGTGGGATTGTTATAAAATTAACATTTAACACGCATAGTACTATAATTTGATTAATAGAGTTTAATATTTTGATCAAGTGGGTTCAAATTATCTAATGTATATTATTTTATTATTAATAATAATGTATAAATTATCATGGTTGAAAAACTAATCATTGTAATGAAACCTAAAATGGTAAAAGTGAGTCGTTATAAGGCTACATATTTATTTTAAACATTTGATTCGTTTTCTAGAGATATGTATATAACATATATTCGCTAAAATTTATTATTTATTAGTGAGGGTCTATTCCCTTTTTTTATTATTTGTAGGTATTTAAAAAAAATTCCACTCCTCCTTAATTTTAAAATGGCACTCTATCGCCTCAATAATTCACTCATCTTAAGATGTTTTTCATGAAACAAATTCACAAATAACTCCTCAAAATCGTTTTACACATTACAATGTTACTGATATTGCATAAAAACAAGAATTATTCTCAATAATAGGGGAACCAAATATGATTTCTCAAATATAAGGCTATCAACTTAACATAGATTTTTTTCGTTCTTCATTTAAAAATATATTATTATATCATAACACATAAAATAAAATAACACCCTTATATCACATATTATATGATTTTTTAATGTTTATGGAATATCATATATCTATATCCTCCTCTAAAAAATTTAAATAAGGCAATATCTTGTGTAAATTGTGTACTACCACCTCGCAAAACGAAGTCTATCTTTTTCTATCAACACCTCACAAGATTAGATATAGTGATTAATATAATGTATATATTTATTATTTTGGATATAAATTTTCTTATTTAAAATTAATATCAAACTTTTTATCTTAATTTCCATTCATATTAGAATATGATATCACTGCTCATGTGTACGAAAAACTATCACCTAACGAAGAACTGTGTTTTTTCAATTATTCTGTACATTGATGGTAATAAATAGAAAATTAATGATTTTATGTTAGATATATGAAATGATATTGAGTATATGAAATTAATATGTTAACCACTTGATTAACCTTTCACCTATCAGGTAAATAATAACATCTCATGTATATACATACAACATATTGTCTCTACAACGTGATATTATCCATTCACTATGTCTGAATTTTCAAATGTTTATAAAATGGAATATAATGAACAATAATGATAATAATATAATTAATATAATTTTAGATAAGATTGAACTATATTATAAATGAAAAAAGATAACATTGATGACAAGGATTTGAAGTGAAAATATGGTAAATAATAATCAAAACAATAATAAATATAAAATACTATCAATGATCAGGTGGCAAGATATTATAATCGGATTATATATGATTTTATAGATAATAATATCGTATTTGTAAAAATTAATAACATTACTAAACCATTATATATAAAATTAATGTATGTTAAACCAATATAAATAATGAGGAATGATATTTTGTCTATGTTTCCTTTCATTGTGTCATATTTAAATATTAATCCCTAAATTTATTTTTATTGTGTTTATACTACACATTTTACATGTAATATCTTTAATCAATAATAATTAAAGACATTTTATGTTTTAATGTGAATTATTTCATCAAAAGTGATTTTACTTGAAAAATATCATGTGATACATAAATTCATAATTCAATTTCATTTTATTGGGTTATATTTCTTATTTTTTGTCTTGGATATTCATATATTATATTATTGTAATATTTTATTATATTATGTTTTATTTACAATTGTTTTATGTGGATATGAATTTTTTATACTTAATATATTCATTGATTAATTTTCATTTCAAAATAATGATCTTTATAAGGGATTTCATAACAATTTCTACTCCGTTAGCATTTTTTTTGAACTTGAATATGTATTTTTTATTATGTGGTTTATAAAAATAAATTTTGAGTTAAATTTTCATGTAAAATATAATTTTTCCAAAATATACATATTAATTATCATGGATATTCATATTATATAAATCATTTATCATTTCTACATATGTTATTTTACATTTAATGTTTTATGATTCACTAGGGAACTATTTTGAATCTGTATTACATACTCGATATAGAATTTTGATGATATGGTATATTTTTCATTTAATAAATAAATAATTAGATATATGAGGTTGCATGGGACATCCATTTATTGGTGGGGCCTTGTTATTGATATCCCCATGATGTATAAGTAATAACAAGAAATGAGTTATTTAGGTATAATTATTTAATTGGGATTCCATTATATACATACCCATAAGATAAAATATCTTATAAAAGTGTCTGGAAAATAAAGGTTACATGAATCCTACGATCATGATATTATATATTAATAATTTTCACCCATATAAATACAATTATTATTATACATGATATTTTCACATTGATATTATCTCTGAATGAATTTCCTATAATTTTTTTTCTTAAAGGTAACATGCATTCAATTATTTAAATTTCAATAATGAATATTTATTTTTTAATATAAATTATTTGTATATGATATATTCCTAATTATGTAACTCTAATATATAATTTAATATCCGAGTTATTATTTTTATTTCATAGGATTTCCTAAAGTATACTATGGATTAATTGAAAGGATATTATGGAATGAATAATGATATTCCAGAAAAATAATATTATAATATTGTAATTATAATTTAATATCTAAATAATGTATGAATTTAGAGTACAAAGACTACTTCTATATTTTTTCTATTGTGAACCGATCACTTCTATCTACCTAAAATTTAATAATATAACTACCAGATCTCATATACAATGGTATGGTTCATTATAGTTGGTATCCATAGAATATTTAGTATAAAATGGGTGATAATGATTTAGGAATACGTATTTTAGATAATATAATAATATATATAAATATATATCAAAGATAAGTATTGAATATCAATCGGAAGTTTTGGTAAAGAATATTTTTTTCTATTAAATACTTCAATGTTTGGATAATATAAAATAATGTGGTTTTGGAATTTTTGTACCATTGGGTAATTATTTTAAAAGGGGTTCATTGTGATTTTAATGAATTATCACATGGTGTATGAAAACTATCCTTTCATCAGAACTTGTTTGAATCACCCAAGAAATATAATTTGGATAAGTTTCATTTTTTTACAAACCATTATAGATGATTCTATACTAGAGATAGTCAAAAGGACACTATGTCTATGATTTATATGATGATTTTTTTATATTTTTCAGCAACCATCATTGGTTAATACGTTTATGAGTGATTAACATATTAAATGTAAATATACCCCCTCTATGTTTTTGTGTGATTGAAGTACCTTGGATACATTTACTGAATATTAATAGATGATTTAGGTATATGTAACCCTTATGTGTGATTTGTGTTTTAGTGAAATGGTTATTTTAAAGATAATTATGTTTCATTTTGGACATATAATTGATGTTAATGATGATATTTGGGGTAAATATGACAACTTATGTTAAGGTAATAAATGAAAATAATGATTATTTGATTTTTTGGGTAATAATCTGAATAGAAAAAATTAGTGGTTAAAATGTGATTTGACTATTAATGTAATTTCACAGGATTTTCGTGTTATTTTATATGAAAATTATATGAATTATGATAATTTATTTTGGGAAAATGGAACACTATCATGTCAATTGATAGCACTTTGTGTCCGAAGAGATCGTGTGGCTTGAACTCGCAACCGAATAGAGGCATGGTTATGGTATTATCACTAGTCGACATAATGTCATGGTTATTGTGAATTTTTTTTCATTTAAAAAATAGTTAGATAAATATTTAGTTTCTCTTAGTGTGTTAATGTGGAGTTTGAGATATTAATGTATTATATTAAATAACGTGTGATAACAATTTTATTTTTTAGTAAATATTTAGAGACAAATTGAATGACTTGTTATAATTTTTTATTTATATAATGAAATGTTAAAAGTTAATTTTACTAATTTATGCTTTAAAAATAATCATGGATATTAATTTCATAATGTAACGAATGATGATGAGGTTGATATAAATAAAACAATGGGGTGAAATTATTCGTATAAAACTGAATGTTATCAAGTATGTATATTTATTTATATTCTTATATAGTTAAATAATTTGTTAAATTTATGAAAAATGATCTTAAATCAAAAAGGATATCATATTAACATCATATTTAATGAATCATATGGTATTTTGAAACACTATATTTACGTTCTTTTTTGGTATTTGTGATACTCTATAAATTTCACACTGTTGTGATCATTTATCTCTATCACTCTTCATAATTATGTGTACTATTCTTCTTTGCACAAATATTCACCTCCCACAAATGTTCTCCTATCTAAAAAACAATTAATTTTTTCATTTAGATGGAAATTATATGTCATGTTCCCACTTTGAAATAGAATATTTATCAACCCTAATTTATAATTTGGGTTTTCTACAAATGATGTTTCAGATGGAATGCCCATGATTTTTTTGTGAAAGTTAAAATTTAATTCATGATAATTAATGGCATTGGGGATAATGTTACATGGAATGAATTTTAATTATATTTCCTTTAAATTAATATAATATCTTCTACATATTTTAGTAAACATAACCATTCTTTGATAATATATGAAAATATTGTTTGATAGTGTATACAACACACAACCATGAGTTTAAGTGAACTATAAAATAGAATATCATTAAAATCTAGATTTTCAATTTATCTATATAAATATTACACAAAAACATATAAAAATAATTTTTTTAAAAAATATATAAAATGAAATCTATTTTTATATATTTTATAGAAATAATATAAAAACAATTCAATTAAAATAAATCTTCCAAAAAAATTATTTTTTTAAAAGGTAGTAGAATTACACACATTTCATGTTTTTTAAAATTATATTTCACAAGTATTAGAAAAATTATATAAAAATGGAAATTTATTTTCAATAATAATCATGTAAAAATTATCTTACTAATTTTTTAGGAAATTATAGAAAATTTAAAATTTTCAATATACAATGATATGTAATTGTTTTTATTGAGAATTATATTTTTTAGAAACAATTAAAAGTTCTAATTTGATTTCATATTGTACTAAAATTAATATTTTTCACTTATATTATAATAAATAAAATTTCAGTAATTTTTTTCAATTTAATACTAAATTTTTATATTATAACATTTTTTACATAACTGAATTTCTACATTTGAAAATAGTATTTTATTAATGTTTGGGGGTATAATTTGTAATCACATATTTACATTTTTGTGTATGTAATTTGTATATAATTATTTCATATTTAGATTAAAAATAATTAATATGGTGAAATTATTTATTGATCATAATTAATGGTTAAAAAAATAAACATTTATTGGATATGTTAAGGTTAATGTGTGTTTACTATGTGGTTGAAACATAAGATAATGGTTAAAAATGATTATCAAATTTCTAACTATTATTGGAGAAAATATTTTGACCCTTATCACCAACTTATTTATTTTTTTTTTGTTTTTTGGACACTTGTAGATGACTGTAACCAAAAAAATATTTTTTTAAATAGAAATTCAATATTTAAACCTCTTGTATTTAAACTTATATTATGTGTTCACATAGGGGTGAAGAAAAATTTCAAATGAATATTTATGGTAATTTTTAGATTAATGAAATTATATTCATTAAATTAATTTATTATTAATTTTTAAAAAATATATAATTATCAAAAATTTGAATGAATAAATCATGATATATTTATTTTATTAATATTAAAATAAAAATAATGTTTCTTTAAATATTAAAATTTTAAAAAATTTATTTAAAAATTGTCTTTCATAAATCTTTTATAAAAATATATCATTATATATATATGTTTGGAATGTCTATATTGGGAATCCATTATTTTCTTGATATATTTAATGTCATATTAAATTAATATTTTTATAATTGATGTTAGTATTATTATATAATAAATAACATATTATTAAATAATATAAAATTTAAAAAAAAATATTTTCTGCCATGTTATTTTTATATGATACAACATATAATATAAGCTTTATCCAATTACTTATTTGTGACGTCCTTGTTTACTAATTGGTTCTAATTTTCCAAAAAATATTTAATTTTGAGTTTAGTGAGTGGTAAAACATGAATTCATGACATTGAAACCTAATTCTAGGAGTTTCATTAACCAAATGCATTGTTTTTAGATGTTTTTAAGGCCAGTAAAATTTCATGATGTATTGGATGAGTTATTATTGCATTGGGGTGTGAAATATTAATTTCAAGATAATTCATACTATGCTGAATTGTTTGGAAATTTCGTGAGGACTCACAAGAGTGACCATTTGGACCTGTAATGGAAATATACATGGGTTGAGAACTAGTGCAAGAGGGAGAACAAGGAAATGAGAGCACCATTGCAGTTTTTTATAGATGGAATTTCCATGATTTATACATAGTTTATAAATTTTTTTCATGACCACGAAAGGTGGGATACTTGGATATTGGAATCTACACATGATTCACATATTTTGGTAAATCATGAAACTATCTTTGCAAAGGTGGCCTCTTTTGAAAATTGTTTGTGCATGATTGGTGTATTGTTATTCAAATGTTGTGAGAGGTCACTACACCTCCTCAAAAAGATTCAATTTTTTATTATTACCTCATACTCTATTTCTATTTTTTCAAATTCTTTTCTTCCATCACTAACCACACACACATCATAGGGACACCTTCATTTCCTCTTTTAGTAAGGATTTTATCCATTTTCTTCATCTGATCTCTGACATGAGAATTTTTTTCCTTCTTTGGACTGCATTGGTATTAACTTCAAACCATTATCATTTTTTCATTTTATATTTCTCCCAATATATTTCAAAATACGTGAAAGTTATTTAACACTATTATCATGTAATTTATCTAAAATTTAGATTCACCTCCATTTTGAACGATTTAATGTCTGATAACAAAAAACACATATGTATAAGAATCCAATGTTGGTGGTTACCATCATTCTGTATAATTTAAGGGTGTTTCAGGGGTGTGATCTATATGTTCCATGTTCTTTGTTAAGGAGATACCATAATAAATTAATTTCCTAATTTAATATTAATAATTTTATTTTTTTTATTCATATGGGAATGATATAGTTATGATAATTTGTTCAGGATTGGTAATTGGATTAGACCAACTTGATTTGTTTAGGTAAGGAATTTGATTTAAATTAAGCATAATTATGATATTTATTTCTTGGATACCTTTTACTGTAATGATATGGACTATGGATTGAGATTAATTTGGTTAGGTAGACTTAAGAGATGTGTTTTTTTATGTTGGGTTAGGAAAAGGATACATGGGAAATGGTTATCATAGGATGGGGTGATGTGTTCATCAAATTTTCGTTATTCAGTCTTCAGGAAGATAGAATGGATCAGGTGACATGAGGATGGTTTCAATATAAAGGTATAGTGATATTATCTTACGAAAATGAGTTTTCAGATTTTGTGGATTAGGTTTCTCTAGAGATATCCTCTCACCATATTTTGACCGACAAACTTTTTTAGTCATGTATACTTATATTGGACTCTAATCAAGGTGGGTTTGACCACTTTTATTGGTAAATTCAATCGTATTTTATGTGGAATCAATAATAGTGTCAAAAATAATATATAATTGGGGTTCTTAAAATATAAATTCATGTCGATGGTTATTAACCAAAGGTAGAAAGTGAAGAGACTATAAGTTGGTAGCTGAGGTTCACTAAGATGCTTGAGGACATTATTCAAGGATAATTAGGGGGTAGATATCGTCATTTCATAGGACATTGGTCGTTGATATAATAATGGTTATTTATGGGAGTAAGTTTATCAATGTGATACAATACATTAGGCTTTGAGATGATGGTTTGACTTTTCGAAAATATGTCTAACAGACAATGTGCATATTGGGAGTGATGTTTAGTCGCGAGTGACATGATTGATGGAAGAAAGTGTTAGGTGGGATTCTATATGTTCAAATAGAGGGATCACATGAGTGGATTTTTTCAATTAATGAAATATTAATATTGCTGAGATCCTTTCCAATTTAGTTATATATATAGATACAAGTAAAACCAATTATATACATAAATTTGGGAAAGTATTCAGAGATTACTTGATATGTATGATGTTGGTGATGGATTCCCTATGGTTGTTGAAATGAAGGGAAGAAGGTTATATATTAAATTTTCATGTCCTAATATTTTTATTTCATATTAAACATCTATTATCTAGTTTTTTATGATTAGAAGATGTTGGTGGTGGTCAACTGATATATGTCCTCACCGCCAATACAGGCACCTTGGGATGCATGTAGAATTGATTTACCTGTTATCAAGAAAGATGATATGATCGGGAGTTTATCCATTGTGATTTCGTATGTACCTTGTAGCATGGGTTGGATTCCTTATGGACCATTACTGAAAATCGATATTTGTAAGAGTTTCATTTTTTTCATTTTCATTATGTGTATGTTTATACTGACATGTTCATCCATTGGAGATTAAAATGTTATTATTTTTATAACCATAAATGGGGTTTGTATACGAGTGGTACAAGATATGTTTTCTTATTGTGGAGTGGGTAGTAGTGATCAAATAGATAAAAATTTCGTTAGAATAAATTAACATTAACAATTTTTCATAATGTTTGAGATATTTTATATTGAAGCCTGATATGTAGTCTAAAATGGTTAAAAAGTAATTTTTTTGTGTGCCTACAATCCCATGAATTTGAATAAAACAAGTTTCCAAGTGGATAAACTAATTTTTTTTTGATTTTTAACTGTCGATTTAATTTCCTTCACAGGTGGAGTACATGGGTGTGATATTTATCTACTATATGTTTTTGATCCTTTTTTGTATGGAATGGGAGTTTTTATATCGCATTGTGATAGCCACATAGACTCATATGATGTATGATTTATTATTATTATTAGTTGAAGCCTATATTAATGTAAGATGTGTTACATTGTATATTGTTTCAATCAAGGAAGATAAATAGTGTTCCCCATAAAATATTCCCTTTAGTGTAATTCTACTCAACAATCCCGAGAATGATGTTAAAATGAAATCTGTGTGTGATTCTATGTATATGAATGATATATTTTTAAATGATCCTGATAAGGATATGTAGGGATGGTGATTGAGGTGATTTGTTTAAAATATCGAAATAGGGGATACACATTGTTTTCATGTATAACCTATTTAGTGGAATTATAAAATGTCATTCTAGATTTATATTTGATGAATGAATATATCTGTGGTATGTCGGGAGGAATGAGTATAGATTATTGCGATGAAAGTCTATAATGTTAGTAGGTAAAGGGCTATGAGGTTGGATGATACATGACACCTGTCACGAATATGTGTAGGTGAAAGGTCCTGAAGCCAAATTTCATTTGATATGGTGATAGTGGGGTGTGTAAGGTTTGAAATAGGAATTAAATATTATATATTTCCCTTCCAGTGATATATATGTGCGTGTGTGTGTGTTATTATATTTATCTCACAATAGTATTGATATTAAATGCGATGACACAAAGATTGGCTCAGATAGAGTGTCAGGAGGGTGGTTATATGGTGTGACATGATTATATGTGGGATGAGACCCGTGAGGGTTAGGGTGAGTCCCCAATGGTTCATTATGATAATGGGCCACATTTACAAACATAGATATAATCTTAGGTTTTAGGGAGAAGACACAAAAAACTGTCATCGAAGGACATTGAGATTATGTTCTTCAAGAAATTCATTCCATTGAATCAGATAGTATAATAATCACATTAGTTCATGAACCTCTAGTATGGATATATGTTAGTCATTGATTAAATATCAAATATCATAGACCTATATTCATTTTCAACAACAATTGAGGGAAATTTTTTTTCTAGGGTCTTTTGATTTAAGAATGGATTACGACACACCATCATGGTGCATGTCAATATCATCAAAAAGAAATCCTTTACTATGGTATTTAATCATGAAATGATACCTATGTTGAATCTTGTAGAGTATTAATATTCAATTCGGTAAATTACATGAGGTTATTTGAGTGGTGATTCTTCATGTATCACAAAGAAAGTAAATATGGAGTCTCGACATGCTATTCAAGATATATATTCAGATATACCATTGATGAGTAGTTATTCAATAGTGTGATTAAATTGTGGGTATCCAATATATGTTTCTAATTGTTACAATAAACATATAAAAGATTTTTGGGAATATGGTTATAAAGGGGGACCAAGAGGGATTCTGGAAGAAGCATACTCAGATAGCTGTGAGTTAGGGACCAGGGAACCCTCAGGGATCTATTGTCTAACTTGGAATTCTACCCATAACTCATAGACAATATTCAACTAAACATTGGTGTCATGGTAGAAAATGTTGGACCTAGTGTTGGGTTTATTGGATAGTACTTACTGAATATTTATTGGGAGGGCATGACATTGGTAGTGAGGGTTCAAGCTAGATGCATCCAGTTGAGCATCTAAGGGAAATGAAGGTCTGGGAGTCAACAATGGTTAGAGTTGTATTGTGGGTGTGACATGGTGTCCTGTTTATTTTTTCAATTTTGATGTTTGTTTTATGAGGTGTACATGTTCTATTTATAGACTATTAAGACTCTTGTTAGTAGGGGGTATTACAAATGATGTGGGATATATACAAATCCAAGGAGTGTGGGACAATGCTTTTTTATGGGAATCAATGTGATATGAGTTTTATGTTTGGTTAATAGGAATATGGGTATCCATAAAATGTAGGTTATGTATGAGTTGTTGAGGAATATTTATTTTCATGGGAAATAATATCTATATATGATGCTGGATTGTGAGGGCTTCTAATTAGATGAGGGATTTTTTGCATGTAATGTTCAGAATAGGTATGATATCTACATATAAGAGACGTGGGACATGATGGATTTTTTATCTGACATGTTAATAATTTGGGAAAATGATCTGATTCAAATAAGATGATTCAAAATGGGAGGAATTTTGAGTCTAGTAATGGTCTGTGGAAAATGGGAATTGTTTGATTTGGAGTTGGGTTGTGCCAAGTTGGATAAATACTAATGCATGGAGTTCCAAGAGTGGAGTGAACCTATTAACATTATATTTGGTAGAACGAGTTGATGATATGAGATGGATGATTTTTCTTCTATCTATTGGTAATGATTTATATCATGGGGATAAGCTATAATAAGGTGGGGAGACTATAATGAGTGAGTTTTTTAAGTGGGTCATAAATTCCCTAACATGTTTAAATTTTTACTTTGGTGAGTAGATCAACAGGAATTTGTGAAAATATAACCCAATTCTGGGTGTTTTTTACCATTGTATTTTTTTATATTTTATATATATCTTGATTAGTATAATGATTTTTTAGGTGATTTTTGGATGCAGATGGGAATGAGAACTCAGATTCAGGAAAGCGCAGACTACGGATCATGGTTTAGAAGAACCATTTGGAATCCCATTAGTAACAATTAATCTCTCCATTATAACAAGTTTTTTTGAAAACCACTAAATACTAAGTGCATGGATGTTTGAGTAGTTCTTCTATTTTTAACAGATGGCTTTCATTCGGTTTGTTCATGGTTTAGAAAACCCTATTCATGAACATGTTAGGTGGATTCCATTGATTTTGCATTCTATATGAGATGCATAGCTTTTGGGTGACACTGTTATTGGCCATGGGTGGGAGATATATTTTAGATATAATTCGCGCACATTTTACACAAAATTAATGAAACGGTGCTAGAAAATTGTTCTCTTATTCAAAAAGTGGTAAATTGTGATTTTGAACTCCTCCCTTATTTATAACATTGCTACACCTTTCTTCCTTATCCACCCAAACACAAATAGGTTTCCTTCCATTTTTTCTTCCAACTAGTCTTTGATACATCTTCTTCATTCAATCATCAATTCAATCTCTATTTTTGTTATTATAACATCACCAATATTTCCTGCAATCGAATGACCAATTTTCTACATTTATCAATCCATTCAAATCACTAAATCCAAGTGATCAAATTTAATGTAATTTGATGTTTTTTCATATTAAATATTTATTACTATACATATGGATCAATTTATAGGCCTATACAAGATTATTTATTCATATGTGTTTAATATTGGTTTTTCATAGCATCCTCCTTGATTTGACGTGTGTTTCAGGGTTGTTCCCAATATGCTCCCTATGAGACAACCAACAGAGGCCCTAATGAATTGCCTTGTTGATATTAGAATGTAAAATTAACAATTTAACATGTTTATGGGGATTATGTAGCAACTTAAATAGTGTTCATGTAGGATAATTTTCATGGACCAACCATAGTAGTTTTGGCATGGTGTTTGATTTAAATTAAATTTATTTATGGATTATAAATTTATATTGTTCAATGGTAATGTGATGGGAATGGCCTTAGGATTGAGATGATTTCAATAACCATTATTTAGGTGATGTGATTTCTTAGGGTTGTTGAGTACATTTTTACATGGGTAATGTTTATCATATATTGAGGAAACATGGTTTTTGGATTGTGGTAACGTGATTGTTAGGATAAGGGAATAGGACAATGACTTGAGGTGGTATGCATCATTCGAATATATTAATATAGTTGTGGGTGAAAAAGGTGTTAGATGATATGGATTATGTGTTTTGATTATTTTTCACTCACCTTCTATTGAACGATGCTTCATTGGAGTCGTTTTTAGGGTTATTGGTGTCATATTTGAGGTGGTGTGGACCACTCAGATATGTGGAGTCCCCACATAGTTTATGTGGATTAGGTGATAGTGGTGTACATCTAATAGTTTTAGGTGATCACCATTTAAAGCATCATGGATTTGATAGACAATTGGTTGATGGTATTGATACCCTCAGTTGGTTTTTTAGGCTCACCGAGATGCATGAGTTTTTTGGAATGTATGTTGAGGGGATGCATATCATTATACCTTGGGACATCAGATGCTATGTAAAAATGGATTATTTATTGGAGGAATTATATCATTTTGTCTTGGGATGTTGGGATTTGAATCGAAAATGTTATATTTTAAGGAGAGGTCTAACAGACTAGGTACTTGATTGGGAATGTCATTTGGACATGAGTGACATGATTGATTGAATTAGGTGATTAGGATGTTATAGGGGTGGACCCCAAGGTTTCTCCTTTTTTTAATATTTCATCCAATTTAATTATCTTATTAAATGGATTATAAAGAGTTATTTAGTATATATATAATATTTTGTATCCTTTATATATAACATGGGGCACATATTCTGATATTACCATTAACGGTCAAAGAATGAGATTTCTTCCCTGTGGCTATTGAGCACATGGGATGCGGGTTATATATTAAATGTTCATGTAGTACCCTTTTTATATCATATTAATCCTAAATTATTGGTGATTTATGAAATTAACATGTTGGTAGTTGAATATAGAGATTCATTATCACACAATACCAAGGCCCCAAAGGATGGGTGTAGACATTATGTCTCTATTATCTAAGAAGCGACAAAGATCATGTGGTAGGAATTTGTAATTGATTTCATAATACCTATCATGGGGTGGACATAATATGCACGATGGTGTATATTTTTCATCTATTTGGATTTTTTCCTTTAGTATTCCTTATATGTATATATTCAAATAGTCTCTAATAGGATACCTGCTTGTTATTTTTTGTATTAAAATCTATGGTGTGTATCCCTAAATGGTATGTTATGGAATTATTTCCTTTGGTATTGTTTATTATTTTTATTTTCTTGTATTATAAAATCACTGATTTAAAATTTCTACTTATTTAGATAATGGTTTTCATCCACTACTATATATACACCATTATTATTTTCACATCATTAGGGTATTTTCTATACACTATCACTTCTGTACACCCTCATTGCTAGTTTGTAATCTTTGGAATACGGTGATGTGTGTACCAAAGGAATAGCTTTAAATTGGAACATAACACCATTTATTCTCAGATCAGTGTTGGGGAACAACACAATTTTTCTCTAATGGGGGCTGTATTTACCCATGATGTTTGATGAACATTGATATTTTGGTTAATGTTTAAATATATGTTTTTCAACATTACGTGAAATTGGGATGAAATTAATATTAAATACTTATTTGATTATTGTTAGACAAATTCGATTTCCTATTTATATCCAATGGGTGTAAATTAACTAATAAGGATCATTTTAGTTTTAGGAATAAATGATACATAACCATTGTTGAAAAAAATAATGTCTATGGTGAAAAATAAAATGTTAAAAGTCATTGAACTTATATGATAAATGTATAACATTTTTAAAACATGTTTTTTGCACATTGGTGGATTTTCAAGACCCTAAATTTTCTAAAATCTATTATTTATAAATTTTAGTGCCCCTTGGGACTACTATGATTTCCCATTATTTAATTTGTTTTGTATTTACAATAAATCCACTCCTCAATTATAAAATGAAATCCATCACCTCAATTACAAACTTATATTAAGCACATTGGATCATAAAAACCTTAAAAAATTCCTCCTAAATTTCATTTTCCACTTTATATAGTTTTAGTTCATCCCAATATAACATCCCTATTGTATTGAAGAGGATATCCCATTGAGGTTCTCCAAGATAAGGTAACTGTCTAAGTGAAGATCATTCTTTTTCATTCTTCTATTTCAATTATTAAATATGTATTAACATATAAAATGTAAAAACATAATTGTTTCCCATATATTTATATGTAATAATGTTTATCTAATAATATTTATATATATTCCCCTCTGTCTAATTTCAAACAAATCCATTGATCATTTGAACAGAGGACTACCGCATCATGATCCGTGCCTACTCATATTCCATAAGAACCTCAAATGGATGGATATAACAATGGATTAAACATATATATATATATATATAATACATATGATATAATTATATATGTGGAATTAAAATTTCACATATTCATTTTTACCTTCCATTACATTAAAAATTAGTAATGTCCCCTGTGTTTCTCGAGGACCACCATCCATGGAGCTAATGTGAATCATAATTCATTTACAATTTACATGGGAGGTTAAAATGATACATTTAATGAACACATTAGAATTATAAAACAATATATTTACTATGTAAAATCAATTTATCAACAAATTTCATAACATTTATCTTTTTTATGTAACTTATTAGGTTGATCGACCATATAAACAGTCTACCACTACTATAAAGTGATGTGATCTATTATCCTTGAGAAAATTTAAAAAATGATTATATAATTAGATATAATGAAAAATAAGATATTAATAACATTAATATCATTTTAAAGATTATGTAACTATATACTATTCACTATACTGATATCAATCTTAACAAAACATGCAAGAGGAAACAAGAAATTTTTACTCGAAACATTAACAATAACAAGTGATTATTGATGAAAAGTATGTATGATGTTTTTAAAGTCATATATAATAGTATTAAAATTAATATGGATATGGTTTAAATTAATATAATTCTTATAACTGTTATATAAGTGTTTAAAGTATGTTTAACTAGACAAAAATGTAATGTTCAGGATTTTGTGTCAATTTTTGTTTATTAAATGGAATTATAATGTTTGGAGACTAATTTATTCTTTAGGGTGTGTAAAAGCTTGATTTTTTATGGGATATATTCTTTTTAATTTCATTTAAGTATTATGTTTATTGTTACACCAAGATTTGACTGTGCTATACACAACATCGTATTAGCTTGGAGTATAAACAACAGTATTCCTGTATAGTGTTACAGACAATTTCAAGTTATTTTGATAGAATTGATTTCATGCAACAATTATTATATATTTTTTCAATGTATATATGATCTATGTTTTGATTATGATATACAAAATAACAAACAATTCTTTCACTACACGCAACACTCAATTGGCTTGCGTTACACATAATGTGACCTTCCTCGATAACAATCATTGTACGCGATACCAAGTTTCACTAAACATTGATATATTGATAAAATATTATATAAACTCACCCTTATGAATATTATTAACAAAATATTGAATTTTATATAACATTTTCGTTCATCTTAAAAATTATATTAGAACAAAATCAATTTTTTGGATAAAAGAAGTATTTTTTCCAAAAATGCATATTCATCGCCTTTTTATGGTGCGACCAATTTAAATCTAATTTTGTCACATTTATAAGATCAATTTTAAAAAATCAACTACTTATTTGTAATCAGGATATAAATATTAACAATGGATAAACTATTTTTATTTTTTTGATATCATTTTTATTTTGATGAATAGTAAAAATACGTGAAATTTTTATTAAAACCAACTTTTTTCCTCAAGATAATTTATACAGTTAAATAAAAATAGTAAATGGTTTAAAAGTATATATAAAATTTATTATTTCCATTTAATATAATTTATGTCATTAGAATTAATTTTCATTGAATTCATATGTAAAAACATTACAATCATTTGCAATGTTTCAAACAAAAACTCATTTTGTTTTCGACAAAGAGAAGAATTTAAAAATAATTACTGAATATTATGTGTTTTGAATTTGTAAAAATGGATTCCATATTTAGAATAAGAAGTTTCAAATATTTTAAGTAGGTAATTTTGATTTTTAGACATTATGAATATTAACTTCGGTAATTTTTGTATTTACCAAGGTTAATGGGTAAATCTAGTAAATCATGGTACCGAAATAATTTTATAATAATATTAAACTACTATAAAACATGTCCTAATCCTATTTTTTAATCTATCTCCGACCATGGGCACCATTGGGTCGATTTTGGGACCCCATGGATTCACATGGATGGGAAATTTATATTTTATAATAATTAATTATAAGAAATGAAAATTATTACATTAACATATATCCATTAATAAATAGAATTTACTATATGGTTATATAAATGACATCTAGTCTTATAAAGATTCATTATAAAAAAATTTCCTACATCATGGATTTTTTTCAATAATTTAGAGAGATTATTTGAATAGTTATATTTATGACACAAATATGATGTTGTGATTACCTCATTAATGAAAGATCCAAATGAATGAATTTATAAATACTAAACAATATATAATTTGGTTATTTTAATGTCATCCACGATTTTTATTTATTACATTGTCAAATTATCTTTTAGTTAATGCCTTATTTTTAATGGAATAAGGTTTTTAGGAATTTATAAGAAGTCATGTGTGAATAGTGTCCAAAATTTACCCAATTACTAACTTAAAACATAAAATAGTTTATTAAATGATATTAAATTAAAAAAATATATTAGATTCATCCTATTGGTTAATATAAGACAAAATATTCCATAAATAACTTTCTTTGGGTCGTTTGACAAGATATGGTAATTAAATTATCCCACAGTGTATAAATAACATGATTCCACCGTATGATAATAAAAGGTAAAATAAGGGTAAAACCAAAAAGATAAGAATAAAAAAATATAAAAACTTGTCAAAAAGTTACTGGATGATGTGTATTCGAACTGAAATCATCTTATCTTATAATTAAATATGTTTTGGATGATTTGTAGTCAAAATGGACTTTATAATCAAATAATATTTTGAAGTGTTTCCTAATGTGCCCCTCTCATCTCTTATAAAAAGACACCTCCTCCCCCTCATCATCAATGTATTTTGATCATTCACGCTCGTCCAAACACTACCCATTAATCTTCTCAACTTCCGTATTTACATTCTAGAAGTTATGGTCTTCTCAGAAGAATAACTCTAGTGGCATAATAAGAAATTTAAAGGAGGAACGTTGAGCAATATGTAATACATTCTACCAATTAATTCAAATTTCTTTCATCTTATACTTTCTATTATTTAGTTGTTTCATTATAAAGTAATACCATAAGTATAAATAATATTATTATATGCTATTATAAATATGAAATTACCTTATTTCTTCATTTATCTATCATATGAAAAATGAAATCATCGTGCGTGCGTACGTACGGATTGTCGTCTCCACGCCGTGGTGTAATTTGTTTTTCACCACCACCTTACATGGATGGGTGTCATGGTGGAAATATGTCATGACCCATTCCTCAGGGTCCGTGTCGTGACTACCACATGCCCACCATATATGTGACTAGGGCTGGCGACTAGCACCGAAAGGCGTATTCCCTAAATTCGGGAAGGCATTGCCTTTATATCCTATAAACACACTCAGACAAGCACACACCATGATATGAACACAAGTAGACTATATAGTAAAAAAGAGAATGTACAGTATGTAAATTGGGCCATAATACAAGCCCAATTGGAATGTTCAAGAAAACTGGAATGTATAAGTAAACTGATAAGCTCATGTGAACACCCACCAAGGATCCTACCTGAATGGTAGGTACAACTCTCAAATAGTCATCTCTGCGGTATGCCTTGTCTAAGGTCCACCTCTGAGCTACCTCTAGTCCTGGTACCCTTGTCCTCAGTCAGCACTATCCATCGTCTGCACCAAACACAACAAGGTTCGGGCGTAGCCCATGCAGGGATGAGTATAACTATACTCAGTAGGGACCCAGATACCCTCAAAGGTCCCACAGATTTCAAAAATTATAACCCACAAAACATGAAAACAACTAACAACCCAACATAGATATAATCCCATACATATATCTGTGTTTTCAAGTATTCCTAACTAATTAAGGATGAAAATCAAGGCCCATATCTTTAGCCAATGTACAATTGTTCCACGAAGGAAAGAATACCACGAAGGTAACACCACAATGGTATGTACCACAAATGTAACTCAACAAGTAAGAATACTACAGAGGTATCACCACGAAGGTATGTACAACGAATGAAACACCACAAAGTTATGTACCACATAGGTAATTCCACACAGATGAATACCACAAAGTTACCACCACAAGGGTAAGTACCACAATGGTATTCCACAAAAGAGAGATTACCACAAAGGTAAAGACTCAACTCACACCAGGAATAACATAGGTACGATAGTAAAGATTATTAGATGTAACTACTGAATCATCTTACTCTCTTAAGAGGCAGACACATATAGGATCCAAAATCATCCGACCCACATAGGATCCAAGATCACCAGACCCACATAGGATCCTAGTACTACAGACCCACCTAGGATCCTAGAGTATTCCCATGTGGATTCCTAGAGCGGTTCGAAGAGAAATATTGTAATACACACCCATGTAGTATCATAAAAAAAATACCCACATAGGATCCATTTCTCATGTTACATCCAGCTATAGAGTTCCTGCACTATGCTCGCTTGATTCCAGGAGGATGGGCCCCAAATTCCACATGTCGATACATCAACTTCCATGAAGACCCAAGAGGAACTTTCCTAATGGATCACAACGTAATAGGGGTCTCAACATAATAGATGGAGTGTAAATCGGTCGCCCGGTCTCTAAATTAATGGCCTTTTACTCCCAAGGGCCTAGTTGAATACATATTAGATCAAACCCTGCTGTATCCCATCATTATTAAAAACTCATGCCAGGTATTTCAAAAGGAGTTTTTAGATGCATGGTTTCTGGAACCGTATATGTTTGATCAATTAGATGCATGTAGCTCAAAATAGGGATGAAAGAGAGAAAAGGGTCAAAGAGAGTCCAGGTCCGGTCCGACCCAGCATGACATGGTTTGGGTCAATACAACCCAACCCAGGTCCGGCACTAGTTCGGACTCGGCCCACTGAGTATAGACCGGCCCTCTGGGTTTGGGTCGGCCCACTGGGTGGCCCACAAGGGGCGGCCCATGATGGTGGCCAGCGGCTAGACGGACGGTCAGCCCTCCTCGACACAGCTCGGTCATTATCCGCGCCTTCACGGTTGATCGGCAATGAGCCAACCACCCCCATCACTACAGCGGCCTTGGGCCGTAGCCCCTTCATAACGGGAGGCGCAGACGCGCGCTGCCATCACCATCTTGCGGACGGCCGTGCGCCAGCCACCGCCCTCATTCCTCCCTGGGTGACATGCTGCAACCCTTCTCCGGTGGCACGATTTTTCCATTGTCATCTTCATGGCTGGCCAGAGTGTTGGCTGCCGATCCTGAGCCCCATCGATGCCGGCTACCGGCACGAGTCTCCAGTGACGTTCGTTGTGTCACCGAGCGCACCCTAGGGTCCCGTTCTTCATTCCGTTGACTTCTGCTCTCATCTAGGTACGTCACCATTGATTTAAAACTATCACAATCCACAATGGTTGTCGAAACTTCAGGTCGTGTTTGTTGGGAAATAACCTTCCATGTTAGAATGGTATCAATGGGCTTATTTGTTTTAGAATCATGAATAACGTTACAAATGGGTAAGGGGTATTAAAAATAGTAAACCCTACATTGTCCTTCGTTTGTGGAGTCAAGAGGTAAAAGATGAAGTTGTTGAAGAACATCAACATTTGTTTCTTCCACAAAGCACATCCGATCTAGGTGTAGGGTCGGTTCCTCATTCTTCGTTGGAGAGGAAAAGTTCTTCATTGAAGAAAAAATTTCTCCACAATTCCCCAAGTTTCTTTTCTAACTAAATCCTCCAATACAAAAAAATAAAGTGCCAACTTATTTATAATATTTCTAACAATTAATTAATGTTTACATATTTAAATAATTGTAGTTGGCTCAATTTATTAATTAGAGAGTTTTGTTGTTATCCCCCATTTTGAGCGGGTTGGGTGGTCCCCACCACCATGAATTTAAATTGGAGGTTTTCTAGCTCGGGGGGTACCCACCTGCATAATTTAAAAAGAGAGTTTATAAAAATAAAATAAAATTTTCTCTATATTTTATTTTTATATCCCCAAAAACAAAAAAATACTAACTTTCACCCTCGACCTACTGAGGTTTAGGTAAAGGTCTCTTTAAGAGATTATTGGTGATGCAATTTCAATGATTTATTTAAATTCCAATTCAGAGCACCAGTTCAAAAGATACAAAAAACCACCCACACGCTTACTAAATATACGTAAAAAATGTTCAGAAATTCATTCTGGGCACACTGGGCCTCAGAATTATGCGCCATAAATTTTTGAGGACTAATAATATTACCATATAATTAAAAATATTTACATAGAATTTTGGGTCTTTACATTCTCCCCACATTAGTGCTTTCCATCCCCAAAAGCCACATCATAAAAACTCGGAAAAAAGTGGGGGTACTATGCACGAATATGAGACTCTGGCTCCTATGTACTCTCGTGGGGGTTCTTGTGCTGTCGATGAACACAAACCAAATGTATTGATATCCCATGAAGGAATCTCTCTTATCGATCCTCAATCTCCACTGGAACCTCGGTAAATGTCGCCCCATCGTTGATGTCCTACTCACCCACATAAATTATGTGTAAAGGTTCGTGAACATATCTTCTCAGCTGGGATATGTGGAAGAAGTCATGAACCCGGTGCAGCTGAGTTGAAATAGCTTAGTGGTAATCCACTTTTCCACCTCTTCTAAGGACCTGATAGGGTTTGATTAACCTATGATATAACTTGCCACCTCGTCCAAATATCCGTAAACCTCATCGGGGTGAGACCTATATAAAGACATGCTCACCATCTTCTAACACCATGGGTCTCCGTCTCTTGTTGGCATAAGACTTCTGCCTACTCTGTATAGTCTTCATCTAATCATGGATGATCCACACCTTCTCGGTGGTAGCTCATAGCATATCTTCTCCCATGAGTGCTAACGCCCTTATGTCAGTCCAGCACAGTGGCGATCTGCTTAGTCAGCAATAAATCACCTCAAAAGGTCAAATCCCAATAGTGGAGTGATAAATGTTGTTATATGAAAACTCCACCAGGGGAAAGTGATCCTCCTAGGTGCAACTGAATTCGAGGAAACATGCCCTCATCATGTCGTCAAGGGTGTGAATGGTATTCTTACTCCGGCCATCCGTTTGAGGATGGAAGGCGGTGCTCAAATGAAGCTTTGTCCCGAAATCCTCCTACAACCCCTTCCATTGATCTTAAGTGAAACATGCATCATGACCAGAGACAATCATCATGGGTACTCCATGTAGCCGCACAATCACCTACAAACAGAGTCATCCAAAGCTCTCAACTAAACCCTACTCTATGATCGGTAGGAATTGGGCTGACTAGGTGAGTTGGACGATGATCACCCGAATAGAATCACGACCCATAGAAGTACGTGGATGTCCTATCATGAAGTCATGAGATATTCCATTCCACATCCTCTCTGGAACCACTAAAGGTTGCACTATGCCTGCAGGTACCTGATGCTCCACCTTCACTTGCTGATAAGTGAGACAACGAGAGACAAACTCTGCAAAAGCTTTCTTCATTCTAGTCAACCAGTTCTGTCATCTGAGATCCTGGTACATATTATCCACTCTTGGATGTACCGCTAGAGGGGATGTGTGGATCCCCCACAACACTTCCTTATGTAGAGACACTATTACAATGGTATATCCTCTGAAAAGGATGACATTCTCCCTACCTTCAGAAAATCCATTAGGTCCCCGTCTTTTGGATATATGTACACGTCGAGCATCGTAGTAAATGTTTCCATGCTGCGCCTCCCAAACTCACTGAATAAGTGGGGGAGTGACTGTAAGACACTAAAGAAAAAAGCTACTTCATGTCATTCCACAATGCAAATCCGTAAAGCGATCGGCTGCACTGTTGGCTCACCTATCATCTATATACCAGATATTCTATTTAGTGTATCTACTACAAAGTTCCCCTTACCATGAGTATAAAATATCTCGAAGTCATTGTCTCAGAGGAACTCAAGACAACACTGCTGTCTAAGGTTCAGTTCCTTCTGTGAGAAGATATTCCCGAGACTCTTGTGATCTGAGTAGACTGTAAAATGTTCCCCCATCATGTAATTTCACCACATCATCATGGAAAAGACCACTGCTGCTAACTCTAGGTCATGGGTAGTGTAGTTATGCTAATGTTGTATCATATTTTGAGAACCATTCGTGATAAAAGAATACTTCTGCATCAGGACACATTTGAGCCCAGTCCCTGATGTGTCGCATTAGACAGTGTACGCAATGCCCAACATTAGAATCAATAAGATTGTGGAACTACTCAGTCTCTTCCACAACTCCTGAATACTATACTGGAATCTCTCCAACCACATGAAGGGTTTCCCCTTTTTTCATCAATGCTAATAAAGGTGCTGCAACTTTTGAGAAAACTGGGCCGAATCTCCAGTAGTATCTAGCCAATCCTAGGAAACTCTGTACCTTTGTCACACTCCTTGGTGGCTCCCAAGCACCTAACACCTCAACTACGGCCTCCGAGATGTCATTTCCCCGAATTTGAACCTCTCATATGTAGAACTAGCACTTCTAGAGCTTCCCATAAAGTAGGTGCACTCATAGTGTGTCCATTACTATCTGAAAATGATTAGTATGCTCCTCCTAAGTAGTTGAGTAGATTAGAATGTCAATGTAGAAGACTATTAAAAAGAGTTCAGGGTATAGTGGAATGATCGTGTTCATGAGTCCCATTAATATTTTTGGAGCATTGGTCACGTAAAACAACATGACCAAAAACTCATAATGGTCGTACTGACATATGAAAGTCATCTTATGCACATAATCATCTCATACTCTAAGCTTGTGATTTCCAAATCTGATTTCTATCTTAGAGAACCACCACACTTCCTTCAGATGATCAAAGAGGTCATCAATCCTTGGGAGTGGGTACTTGTTGTTCACAGTCACCTGGATTAGGAGCTGATAGTCAACACAATGCCTCAAGCTCCCATCCGGCTTCTTGGCATACAAAATCGGGGCTACACAAGGAGAAGCAATAGTTAGGATGGATCCCTTCCCATGTAAGTCTTCCAGCTGTACCCATAGCTCATGAAGCTCTGCGGGAGCCATTTGATGTGCTGGTGTAGGTATCGGTGTCACCCAGGGTAGAAGTCAGTGTAAAAGTCCACATCTCTGCATGGAAGGAGACCTGAACCATCATTATAGATGACATCAATTCACCAGTCCACCACTATTGGATAACTCGGACTCTCCACATCAACCCCTCTGAGGGCAAGGCTAGCCAACTGATGAGTGATCGGCTGCACTCTCCTCCGGGTAAGTCCATACCATGCTTCAAAGGCTCCAATCTCACCGGTGAAGGTAATCATTTTCCCATCCATGCATATACACCACACATTTCATCTAATATAGTCAATCTGAGCTTGGACTGTAGATAACCAGCTCACACACAAGATGACGTCATAAGGCCTCGACGCCGCTAATAAGAGATCTCAGTCGAAGCTCATGCCTCCTAGAGTATGCTCACACTATCGGAACCACTGTGTAATCGTCTAATACTCTCCCATTGGAGTCTACTGCCATTAGGATCTAGCCAATGACTCCACCAAAATATCTGATCTTCGATCAAGTTCTGTGGAAATAAAATAATGACTGCTCATTGTGTATATAAGTACTACTAATAAGGTGGACTAGACATTGATCATACATAGTATCTTCTTTGGAGCACCATGGTCATAGTCCTCAGCTGCCTGGAGTGGAGCTCACCCTTGGCCACCTGCACCCTACAATCGGGGTGGACCACCTAGTGGTGGTGGTGGTTCACCTAGAATCGTCGCCCACCGCCAGCTAAACGACCAAATCCTCTACCACATCATCCTTCTCCATATGGCCCTCCTCGGTCGAACCTCTGTCTCTACCTAGGTTGTCCATCAACCGTCTACTAGTCATCTGTACAGCAGGTCGGGCAGTCACGAACCATGTGACCCTACACGCCGCGTGTGTAACACTGTCTTCCCCTCACATGACTTTCTATGTCTCTGGTGCCCCACACAACCAAACCGGAATCTTGCGGTCGTCCTCCTATTGATCTGGTGATCTTGGACCTCTGTGACATCTGTCTACTACTAGATGTGGAAGACTCCACTACGTGGCACCCAGTAGTGAGTCTAACTACTGGTGATAGCTCACGAGAAAAACTATCCACTATGAGGGCTCACTCTAACACCCTCACCTACGTCAGGATGCCGAGAGGAATAATTGAAGCCCTTATCTCCCTCCTATGTCCCTGCACAATGGTATGAGCCCTGAAGAATGGGTCCTTCTCCATATTAGTGGAGTGGAGTTGGAGGTCAGGGATCCTCGCTAAGTACTATTCCACATTCAATCGGCCCTACTGCATATGTAGATGCCCCTGAATGTGCACTACACAAAGGGTCGTTGGGACAAACACTGCCCGAAAAAGGCTCTCAAAGTATGCCCAGTGAAGTGTCACCTAGTTGTGAACCTGGAGCATAAAGATCCACCATCTTCCTGCTGCAACCTATTGAAGACTAGAATAAAATATGACCATGAGATTAGCTGGTGTCCCTACAAGTCCGATTACTCTCACCATGGCCTCCAGAAAATCCTCAGCTACTTGTGGGTCCATCTCACCCATGAATCTTGGTGGCCTCTGGTGCTAGAACTCGTGAAACGCACTCAAGTGGCATACAATCTGTACTTCTAGGGATCATGGAATCGATAGCCCAACGAGTAATGGTACCTCTATTGCCTCTTCTGGTGCCTCTACTGAAAGAGGTCTCTACACCGAGACCTCGTCGCTCGGTGGGAAATCATTGCGTACTATACCTGGAACCCTTACTGGCTGTCTGCGTGGAGGAATGCTGAAATGAAACAGGTGTTCCACAGTCAATAAGTTATACTTAGTGGGATGACTCATATATTTAACAATGAAAACTTCTCAAAGTACACACACAATAAATGTTTTCATGCATTGAGTCAGAAATCAGAAGTCATGGTCTTGGTGTCTGGATATGTCAGCCACAATCCCAACACTGGATTCCCTAAACTGATAAACACACTCACTACATGTAACTCTATTACTGTTAAAAATACTAGAGTCTAATTTTCAATGGTATAACCGACTCCTCTGATACCAATTTGTCACGACCCATCCCTCGGGGCCCATGTCGTGACTACCCCAAGCCCACCTTTCATTGGCCAGGGGCTGGCGACTAGCACCGAAAGTCGTATTCTATCGAACTGGGATGACATTTCCTTTTTATCTAGAAAACACACTCAATTAAGAACACATCAAGATAAGAACACTAGTAAATTTTATTGTATAATGAGTGTGTATAGTATGTACAAGGATCCAGAACTCCAGCCCAATATGAAATCACAAGAAAACTATAATTTACAATTTAACTGAATAACTTATGTGTACACCCATCAAGGATCCTACATGATGGGTAGGTACAACATTGGAATGGTCATCTCTATGGTACTCCTCGCATAAGGTCCACATCTGAGCATCCTCAATCCTGGTACCCTCATCCTCAGTCAGCGTTATGCATCATCTTCACCAAACACAACAAGGTGTTGGTCTAGCCTGTACAGGGGTGAGTATAACAATACTAATTAGGGACCTGAGACCCTCAATGCTCCCAAAAAATCCACAAAGGAGAAACCAAAAATCATGATATAATCTGACAAACCTACATAGGTATATGACCATACATATACCTAATTTATCAAGTATACCTATGTCATTCATGGGGAAACTCAAGGCCCAAATCCTTATCCAAAGTACAACTTTTCCTTGAAGGAAAGAATACCATGATGGTATCATGAAAAAGTTAAGTACCACAAAGGTAATTCCACATAGAAGAATACCATAGAGGTATCACCACGAAGGTAAGTACCAAGAATGTATCACCACAAAGGTAAGTACCACATAGGTAATGCCCGATAGAATAATACAACAAATGTATCACCACGAAGGTAAGTACCATAAAGATATGCCCCACAGAATATTACAATCAAGGTAGAGACTCAGCTCACACGATGTATAACTTAGGTATAGTAGTAATGATGATTAGATGTAACTTCTGAATCATGTTATTCTGTTAAAAGGAAGACCCATGTAGGATCCTTAATCATCAGACTCACATACCCACATAGGATCATATAAGATCATACCCACATAGGATCCTTGTATAGAAGATCCACGTAGGATCCTAGGGTAGTCCCAAGTGGATTCCTACAGTGGATCCAACAGGGATTCTGGAACACATACCCATGTAGAATCCCAAAACACATACCTACATTGGATCCCTTTCTCATGTTACAACCATCTACTGGGTTCCCGAACTATGATTTCTTGATTTTGGGAGGATCTGATCCTCAAGCGACATGTTGATACTCCAACTACCACGAAGCCCTAAGAAGAAGTATCCAATTGGAATTCCACTTAATAAGGGTCTCAACACAATAGATGGTGCATAAATCGGATTCCTGGTCTATATGTTATTGAAATTTTAGTATCGAGGGCCCGGTTGGATTCGTGTTCAATCCAACCCTGACACACCACAAAATTATACAAAACAAAAGTGGGTTATATCATAAGAATTGTATCGATCCAAGGTTTTTGGCGATGCAGAAGGTTCATCAAACTGATTCCCATAGCTCATGATATGGATGAAACAGCGAAAAGGGTGGAAGCTGGTCTGGGTCCGATCTGACCAAGTCAGCCCGACCCGGGTCCAGTTAGCGGTGCGGCCCGTATGGCGGTCGACATGGCTTGTGGCTGGCCAGATGACATCCCTTCCATATCGAGGAACGGTCGCACACTTTTCCATCACCGGTAGCCGGAATTGAGCCCACCACCCATCCATCACTACTGAGGCCTTGCGCCACGACCCCTGCACACTATGCTGCGCGAACGTGAACCTTCACCACTGTCATGAGGCCAGCAGTGCACCGACCGCCGCCCTCACTCCGCTGCCACCGTCTTCATGGACGGCCAGAATTCATGCCTCTGCTCTCATGGACCACCCATGTCGGTCACCGATATGGGTCATTCCGTAAACATTTTCAGTTATCTTGGGATGACACCATTGATATAAAACCACCACAATCCACAATGGTTGTAGAGGGGTTGGGTTGTGTTAATTTTTCCCAAAACTTCCACATTAGAATTGTAACAAGTGGTTTATTTGTTCATGAATCATGAAGAATGTCAAGAATGGGTAAGAGGTATTCAAAATAAAAAAATATATCTTTTCGTTCATTGGAGGAGTCTATTGTTAGAAGATGAAGTCGTTGAAGAATGTCAGTGTTTGTTTCTTCTGCAAAGCACATCCGGTCCTGTCTTGGGGTTGGTTCTTTGTTCTTTGATGGAGAGGAAAAGTTCTTCATTAGAGATAACGTTTCTCCAAAATTCTCCCAAGATTCTTTTATAATGAAGTCCTCCATCCCAACAAAGATTAAGAGCCAACAAATTAAAAATAACTCTACAAGTTAATTAATGTTTACAAATTTAGATAATTATAGTTGGCTCAGTTTATTAATTGGAGAGTAGAGAGGTTTTCCCCCATTAAGAGTTCTTCAGGCGGACCCCACCACCAAGAATTTAAATTGGGGGTTTTATAGCTCATTTAGTGCCCACCTCCATAATTTAAAAAGAGAGGATATAAAAATAAAATAAAAGTTGTTCATTATTTTATTTTTATTTCCACGAAAAACATGAAACTAACTTTAATCCTCGACCTACTACGGTCGAGGTGAACGTCTCTTTAACTGAATATCAGTGTTGCGAGTTCAATGGTGTCCTCAGATTTTAATTTTGAGCACTAGTTCAAAAGTTACAAAAATCCTCTCAAACACTTATTGAATGTTCATAAAATATGTTCCGAAATTCATTCCGGCCACACCGGGCCTCAGAATCACACACCGTCAATTTTTGCGGAATCAAAAAAATTCCCTTATAATTAATAAAAATTACATGGAAATTCCATGTATTTACAAAATACTAACTATATATTATTATAATAATATGATACTAATTATTAGATATTATAAACCATCCATGTTAATACCATTCAATAATTATGGGAATGAAATCATCGCTCTAGAATACGTACGGCTGACCGTCTCCATGATGCGATGAGATTAATTCTCCATGTTAACCACTCAAGAATGGTTATAAAGTATATATAATAAATAATAATGAAATGTTTGAAATTATAATGCAACTATATTTATGTATATATATATTTTTAATTCACTTACTTCAATCCAATTCAATGAGGAAATGAAAACTGCGTTCATGTGTACATATGGCCTACCGTCTTCATTAATGGTGTCTTAAATTCCATTTATCGATCTATAATATATATTAATATACTAAATATATTTTATATATAAATAATGTAATAAATTTTGGATGATTGTATATCATGATATGTGTAGTTATTTTACGAATAAAAATCCAAACAAGTATGATAAATGAAACGATTATTTACCCAAATGTTGCATTAACATTGAATTGACAAATGAAAGGATAATATAATGTAGTATGTAAATCATATATGATATCATAAATATTATTATGGATCTGTTAAAAGTTAATAATATGTTTAAATCTACTATAAATGAGTTTCATATACATAAAAAAGGAATCATACAAAATGTAATGGATAATTTTGAAATCTCATTTTTTTCATAGATTGTTTATACGTATGTATATAGTAGGGATATATTTATCAACCAAGTCTATTTTTACTAAAAATGATTTCATGAAAATTTTACAATTATTATATGAATGTTTAAATTCATTTTACCCCTTTTTTATTTTACAATGTGGTATGGATGGAATCATTATTTTGTATACCATACGAGGTACTTTATAAATTTTCTTGAAAAAATTAAAGAAGAATGTTTTTTTAACTTATACAGTGTGAAAGGATTTTTATGTATTCATAATGAATTATTTCCATGAAGAATCCATTACAATTTTCCATTTTTATTTTTAATTATATTCCATTTTTTAAAAAATTTCATGTTATATTGGGAAACAAAAATATTTTTGAATAAGAAAGAAAATTTTCTTCAAGAACTATGTTACAGTGTTTTATCATAAGTATTTTCCATCTAAGATGATATACGGTTATTTTTCTACAACTATTAATACATTTATTTTACTATTTTATGATATAATTATTTTTAGAATCCCTTTTATCTTATATGTATTATTTTATGATAGAATGACGTTTAAGAATCCCATTTAATTACATGGGTTATGGTATGATGTATGATTTATTATTTTGTGGAACACATAAAAATAATTTCATTATGAGATGGGAAATACTTTTATCTCCCACCAATTAAATGGATAATGATTTTTATCTCATAATATAGATATGGTTGGAACATCATGTTAATCAGGGTTAATGATACACGACTTAAATGAGGGTTGAACTCGGTTTAGTAATGGACTTTTTCCATTATGATGTTCATGGAAATGATCATTGGAAAATATGAAATGATATTCTATATATATGAGTTTATGACACAATGTTTCATGTCTTATTTTATGATTATTTTGATTACATTTTACTTCTATGATTTATCAAATGACATTATATTATGACCTCTAATATAAGATAAGATTTTCAAATGTTATGTTCTTATGAATATGATATGATTTATATATCTTTTGTTTATGATTACTAAGAATTTGACCTCACCATTTTTATGTATTATTTTCCATATGATATAAAAAAGGTTTTAGTTAGTAAAAAAAATGGGTAATATCTTCATTGGTGATTTTGAAGATCTTTCACTATGATTAGAAGATTATGTTTTGAGTTTCCAAAGACACTAAACTAATATGATATTTTGGTGTCTATTTTTATTATGTATTATGTATTTCACAAAAGTAATGTAATGTACATGTACGTCAGTATTAGGTCTCTACATGGTGTATATAATTCCCCTTTTATAGGTAATATAATAAATAATTTATAATTTATGGTATTTTATGTTTCGATTTTAATTATTTCATCCAATATTATTTGAATGTAATATTAACAATTGGTAAAGAATTTATTAACTCAATTTCATTTACTTGGGTTAAATTTTATCTCTATTTTTAATGATATTCATATAGTATCTATGAAATGATATTTTTTTTATTTCCTCCTATTTTATTTTCATTTATATTTATTAAACATAATTGATTTATTGATTAATTTTCACTTCATCGTTATGATCATCGTAAGGGATTTCATCTAAATTTCCACTCTCATTGGACTAATTTGAAATTATGAGTCAATTTTTTTTTATGTGGTGTATATACTACCACTTTTGAGATATTGTTTCATTCTAATAACATTTATCCAAAATATATATTTTATTTAACATGTATATCCTTCTTACAGAAACTGTATATCATTTCTACATAGAGTATTTTAAACGGAATGTTATGTGATTGTCTAGGGAAATTGTGGTCAAATTGTATCCATTACTCGATATATAATTTTTTTGATAATTCATATTTTTTATGTGTGATATAAATAATTAAATAATTTAGTAATTATTTGGATAGAATGTATTCCGTGGTTTCAGGTTATAGATATCCCCTTGATTCGTTTGTAGTCTCATGAGATTAATAAGATAGTTATCCTTATATAAAAGTGTTTAATGTGTATAAATACCATTGAATTTAACTATCTTGAAACAATTCCTTGATATAAATGGAATCATGATTCCTGACATTCAGAATTCCAATATTAATGATTTCCTTTTTTTGGAATTTAGTTTCTATTTTCCATGAAATTTTCACATAGATATTATATGTGGATGAATTTAATTCTTAGTATGATTATTAAATGAAACCTTTTATTAGTTAATTAAATTTATATATTGATTATAACTTATATATTATTCATTATGAATTCTTGACTGGTCATTCCATATGAAAATTAGTCTGTGCATCTGATATTGGCTTTAATTTTTAACGTTTCTGAATATTCTATGATGTGTACTATGAATGATATGTAAGCATACACTAGAATGGAGAATGATTATTTGAAAAAAAATATTTATATTGTGACATATGAATTTTTATGTAATATGAGAACATTTTAGTTATATTTTTTACCATCACTTTAAATTATTTTATCCACTAGGGTGGGATCCCTTGTATCAAGAACTGATATAACAAAATAACCACCGAATTTAGGCTCCTAAGGTTTGGGACATTAATAATATCAGTAATATTGAATAATAAGGATATTATATAGAAATTTTTAATATATAGAATCATATTTCAATATATTTTTATAAATAAGATATAAATTAGAGTGAAATTACTATAAGATATGTAGGGGATATAGTACACCCCAATAACACAGTAATGGAATATTAATTTTTCTTAATGGAAATGGAGAAATATGTTTAATGGTTCTTCAATAATATAAGTATCATTTATAGGGGATATAGAATTTACCGAATATGTGGTGTATTTTCAGGGGGGGGGATTTACCAATTATGTTAATGTAATTGTTTTTATTTAACAGAAACTATATTAATGGTTAGGATATAAGAATAATAAGTATGATCCCTCATTACATTTCATTAATGTTTTTTAAATATTGTTATGTAAATAGAACACACATATTTTTTTCACAATTTGGCCCCAATATTAAATGATAATCCTTTTTATGTTCATTCCCATCGAGAAAACAGTTTTCCAAAAATATATGTATCAAAAATTATATGTGGTTGGGATATTCTCATCCTTAAACAACAATATGAATCCCACATAGTTTTGATACCAAAATATTATTCAAGTAGTTGTGTGGTCTCCTAAACAGATCCTTCAAAAACATGATATGAATGATGGTGTTGAGTATATTAGAACCAATATTATCTAAAAGGTAATCTATATCACCCTCATAGTGATGAATTTTATTACCATTATATATTCTATTGTTATTTTCAGGCATGTTTCCCTATTCATATTTCTAAAAGAACATTCATCCATCGATGTTACATCAATGAGAATATCATCTGAAACATCCCAAAATCATTGGATTGTGTCATTTTACATCTCCTCATTTTAATGTAATATATACTGGGAATAAACTTAGTATATATTAAAATCAATTTCTATTCATCTCGACTACAACCCCAATGATTTATGTAGGAGTGATTTGTCAAATTCTCCCTCACCTTAATAATTATTAGTTTTTTCTCCTTCTATTTATTGTTGAAAACCAAGGGTATTTACACAATTATATACCCAAACAAATTCTAATAAATATTGTGATTTTAGAGCTTATATTTGAAACTCCCTCCATCTCAACTCTTAAAATTACCTTCTTTAATGTCGTCTAAAGACATTAGTATTTGGATTTAAAAAGTCCCCTACAAAATCCATATCCAACTACATTATAATTATTGTCATTAATTGTATTGATTCAAAAATTATACTATCTATAATATTATATTCTTAATGTCCAACTCAGTATCATAATAATTTATGAATATAAAAAAAATGAAAATAATTTTCGTAATCATCAAAAATAATTGTTGAATAGTATAAGTTAATTAGCTGATTCCTATTATTCCATTACCTCAAATAAACACTATTATAAAATGGATCTATACCCACATTTTTTGAAAAACTGTGGGGATAGGTCACACTATCCCCACGATTTTGGGAAAACCATGGGTGTATCCATTTTTTGATAGTCTATGCCCACGATTTCCCCAAGCAATAGGCATAAGCTACCCTATACTGACAGTTTTATCCAAACTGTGGTTATAGAGTATCAAAAAATTCATATACCCACGTTTTTCCCAAAACTGTGGGGATTGAGTGCCCTATAACCATGGATTTCCCAAAAGCATTGGTATAGTATTCGGATAAAAAGGCCTATACCCATGGTTTTGACAGAACGTGGATATATGTTTCTTGCATGTGCATGGGATATTTATTTTTTTCGTCAAAATAAAAAATGGTGGGAGTTATATACCCACGATTTATTCCACTATACCGATGGTTTAGATAAATTAATTTAAAAAAATATATATATACCTATATATTTTCCGTGATGGGATAGTGTTAAGGACGACCATGAAAGGAGAAGTGGTCGTGAGATCATATCTTGTGGGCCTCTATTTTGTAAAATATATTATACCAACAGTTATCAAACCGTGGGTTTAATGTTATGGAATAGTGGGAAAAATAATACCCAAGGATTTTCCAAACTGTGGGTATAGGACATGGTCCTATTTCAATACCACAAACAACCGCGGTTCCCCAAACCATGTGTATAGCCTATACCCACGGTTTTAGGGTCCATACCCATGGTTTTGAACCATGGGTATATGATCATTTTCCAATAGTGAAATATTTTTGAACTATTAAAAATTTGGAAATTTTATTGAATGATTCATGTTCGTTGGGAGGTATCTACATGGATCATAATTATTTAGTATAAATTTAGAATCAATGTTCTTATTTAAATTGACTGAACGTTATCCTTGAGTTTCTAATGTTTATAACATATTCTTATCAATATTGAACCCACATTATGGTCAATATATTTGATTATCAGTTTAGTCTCCATTAGATAAAAGTTAAGATATGAAACATATGTGATTCCTTTTCTCTGTTTATTCATTATATAACATGAACTTATCTTTACTATGAATCTTTTGATTTGAATCAGAAAGTGTTTGTCAACATAACTATATATATTAAATTATAGTGCATTGACATTCAATTATACTAAATGATATTATTTTCTATTTTCGCATTACATTTGATAGTTCTATTCATTGCAACATCCTCACTATATATGTGGTTTTTTATTCCATCAGCAAATCATCTTATATTACCATCAAAACAACATGATTGTTTACATGAATAAAAAACATATAAAAATAATTATTTTTTTAAAATTCCTCATATAGATATTTAAACTGAATCAACCATGGATTACTATTGATCTTCCTAAATGTGATATTCTTCAAATTAAACAATACTGCAACATCATCAAGCATTTTTATCAAAATAACTCAATCGGTTTTCTATAATCACTACTACAAATACCAATTTTATCAGCGCTAAAAATGGCCTTTAACAGTGTAAGAAAAATGTTTTTAATACCGAAGAAGATAAAAGGGGGGTTCCCCTTATCAGCACTCTTTAAAGCAATGATAAAGAGCCCTTTTATCAGCACGAAAAAAGTGCTGATAAAAGGTGTATTTTATAATCGCATGTTTTTAGTGCTCAAAAAACAAAAAAAACTTAAAAAAATAAAATAAAATCCTACCAAACTCAGGGGGGGGGGATTTTTACAGCGCTTGAGACCCCCCTTTATCAGTGCTTTCCACAACTCCATCGCCTGCACACACCCCCTCAACCCTTTATCAGCACTATACCCCACCTTTATCAGCGCTATACCCTTAAATTCACCAATGCGCACGCGCCCCTGCCTCCACCAGGATTTGATCTCGAGACCTCTCCCTTGCGCGCCGGAAGCCATTACCACTCCCCTATATTGATTTGTTATCTTATTGATGATATATCTATTTATATATATATATATATATTTAGTTATATTTAGTTATATAAATATATATTTATATTAATATATATATATATATAATAATATTAATATATATATATAGTTATATTAATATATATTTATAGTTATATGAGTATATATATATAGTTAGATTAATATATAGTTACATAAATAATCATATATTGGTATTTTAAATAAAATTTATATTAGTTATTATTTAGATAAAGCTAATATATTTTATATGTAAATATGTTTAATTATTTATTTAAAAAATTAAAATTTTATTTGTGAATATTTAAAAAATACAAGTATATATAGTTATATATTTGATTACAAATAGCAGTTCATTATAAAAAAAGATAAAATTTTAAGAAAATAATTTTAATATTAATGTAATGCCTTGGAATAAATTCATTACCCACAAAAAAGGCAATAATACCCTATTAAACGAGGCTGAAAATCCTAAAAATGTTAAACAAATCGGGGTATCCCGACTAAAAACTCAGTTTTTGAGGGCTTCTGGGCCTTTTTGGACTCAAAAAAACATGGACATGGGTTTTATTGAATTATAATGGTGTAGATCTCATTGTAGGCTTCAATTTGATATGTTTTAGAGCTTAAACAGACACCCAGATCAAAAGCTAAGGTCGTTTGAAGTTCGAGTTGAGTTTTCAACATATTTAGGGTCTTTATCTAATTTTTTGATTTTTTGGGTCTTCAAATTGTTATGAAATGACTATTCATCCATAATAATTAGAAAATTATTAATTAAGAATATTTTATTAATTTTTTATAAGCCATTTCACTAAATATCTTATCTATTAAGTATATTAATTGTAAATGTATATTTATACTTTTCTAAAATATATTTAAAAATTATATATTATTTTTAAATCAATAAAAATATATTTGTATATTTATATATTACTTTTAATTAATTTTTTTTGAATTCAACCCTTTATCAGAATTTTTAGAACAAGCACTGATAAAGGCCCCCCTTTATCAGAGCTACTATGAAAAGTGCTGTTAATGGGGGTCCGTTTATCAGCGGGAAAAAAGCACTGATAAAGGGGGTACCTTTATCAATGCTAAAAAAGCGCAGATGAAGGGTTACATTTATCAATGTTTTTTTTGTGTCGATAAAGGTACCCCCTTTATCAGCGCTTTTTCGTTATCCCTGATAAAGGCTGGCGCCAAGAAAAACTATTTTTGTGGTAGTGCATATCTCTTCATTATAGACTCTTTCAAAATTAAACTAAAGTTACCATAGAGATTATCACATAAATATTCTTATAATCCATCCCTTTGGAATATCATAGTGAATTTCCTAACAATTAAATTTTTTTGTTAACTCGTTGAACTCTATGTAAAATATTCTAGAGATCATTTATTATATTAATTTTAATTCCTCTTCTAGAGGATCATAAATTTAAATATTTTTCATTTTTATTTTAAAAACACTATTTGTGTTGTGAATTTCACCATAGAGTCATCGTAATTGAATTATATATACATTTTTAGTTCTTTAGCATGCCCTATCCTTTTGAATATTCTTATTTCATCAACATTACTATTTTTCATCTAAATGATCACCTTCTATCATAAAATAATTATCACAAATTCACATTACTTATGAATTTCGATATCATTGTGTTATTGAGGTGAACATTTGTCTTCCATATTCTTCTTTATTGAATTCATTCTCCCAATAAATTTTCACTTTATTCATCAAAAAAAATTTGATGGTGCTTTCTCATACATCTACAATAGAATAAAATAAACTGTTCATTGAATATGAAAACAAATGATTCAAATTGAGATATCAATGTATCAGTAATATAATGTATTTCCACATAAATTGGAATATCTAACTCCACATGTCATCACAGAATCCAGTCATCTTATTGAATTAGATCATTAGTAAATGGTTCCCCTACATCTAATGATTCCTCTAACTGTAATATGTTCTTCTAATAGAATATGTTATTTAATATCTATCGATAGTTTTATTTAGAACAAGATCAATTTAATTTACTAAAATTATTATCATGAATCACACTATATCATTATCATCATTTAATGGGAGATTAAATTTCAACATTTGGATATGTTTTCAATACTTATTAAAAAACCCATTGATATTTCAACCACATATTAAAAATAAAATGAAAAATTGTTTTATGTGGTTTATCCGAGGAAATTATATGAAGTACCATCATAAATTGTTCATCATCATGAAGTATAATTAGTTAAAATAAATAAAACATATGAAATTGGTGATGGAAATAATTTATCCACTATATCAAAAAAATAATCTCAAAATCAACTAAATCATTGTCATCTTTATCAATGATAATTATTGAAAACAATAGTTAATAACTTGGACATTATATATTATTGTAAAATTTCATATGTGATGCCTAATATTATAATATATTATTATATGGGATGGTTCTTAGGAATTTTAATCATTCTATATTCCTTTATCAGTACTAAAATATATATACAAATTTTTCAATAAAAATAATTACTAGGCTTATCCCCCATTGTAATATAAAGCATACATTTGTTTCAACGAATAAATTTTAACACTTTTAACTTATACTTGAGTTTCAATAGGATTATGGGTGAGTAAAGACATCGTACCTCAATGATTATATTGTCTTATTTTCTTTGGATATTTTCTATCTTTTTTATCTTCATAATTCAGATAATATTCACTAAGGTACATAAATCCTAAATCCAAAAGATTTTTCCACATTTGATGTTAGATTAATTTGTTTTTTAAGAATATTATCTTTTCATTGTCATTTTGAAATATTCATAAAACAATATCTTTCATATTCACTTTAGGAACTAACTATATTTAGTAACCTTCATTTTCATTTTATAGGATTACTACGATGAATATTTGGTAGAATATAATGACTTTTTCACAATAGATAGTGAAACATGTATGAGCGTGTTTTCTAATCGTGGATGATCCCTTTACATCATTCACATATTTTGTAATTCTTTCAAAACAATTTTTTTTCTATATGTTAATTTTCATAGGCTATTATGATTTATTCTATTTTAAATCAATTTTAACTTTTTTAGGAGATATCTTCTTAAATTCTTATGGAATGAAAATACATTTTTCATTACTTATACTTCCATTTTAATTTATTACTCATACTATTATAGAAATATGATCTTAATAAAAATCATAAATTTTAATTCTTTATTCATCAATTGAAAATTTTATTACATAATAATAATTTTATACTCTAATTAATATCATATTTTTTCCATATTCTTAGTCCATAGTAATAATTTATTTCAGTTTTTATAATTTTCTTTCTAATATTCACCTTTCATATAGAATATAATTTTACGGTATGTTACTATTCCTATGTAACATCCGATTAACATCAACTTATTTGTTGAAGATGTCTACCAATATCCAAATCCACATGTATCTATCTAAATTTTACTACAATTGTTTCATGATCACACTTTAGTTAACCAGTACAATTATAATGAGTTTAGAACTATACATGAAGTGGTAATTTATTTAAAAACATTATTTTTTTATCATTCCTTATAGATTATAATTATTTAAACCTCATTATAAAGGTGAAGTCCATATTATATTTTTTCAATAATTATTTTTGACCTCTCTCTTTTAGTCATAACTAGGTAATATTTTGGTAGAAATAATCCATCAAATTTTTTCTTCGTTAGCAATTTTTCAGCAACTCTGTAGAAATATTAATGGGAATCCAATTATTTGTATGTATTCATATTTTTCAATGAGTTATTTATATAAAAAATAACTTCATTATTATGTTCCCCTATAATGTTTTGATTCATTATTTTCCACACATTTAGATATATTTCTAATAGTCAATTAACATGTGACTCAACATCCCATAACACCAACCATATCCTATATTGATTTTCTTATTTAGTGGTTTCAAATATACTTAATTGATACATCTTATAAAAGTGCATTATTCTATTTAATAAATTTTTTGATCAAAACATATTCATGATAACTCCTCGTTTCATTTCATACAACCATAATCAATAATGTCAAGGAATTTATATTTTTTGTTAACAATGTTCATTTAGAATATTAAACTTTATTATAAAAAATATTAAATATAGTAAATATAAAATATTTAAACTCATATGATACATTTTAATTTCTTCTTTTATTTCCATGTAAAAATTATCATTAGTGTCAATGAGATCACACATACCACTCTCAAAAATGATTATTCTAGGGTATTAATTTAATTTAATTTTCATAAATGCATAAATCAATAATTAAATAATGGCATTAGTGGAATCACCTTTTGATATTTTTGAGAGGATAATTTATACTTCTTTTAAACCTCATTTGTCATCTAGTTTTACAATATATTTTATAATTTGGATATATTTATTACACTATTAATATCCCCAATTTACAACATCATAAAATTCTATTCTGGTGGAGCCATTTTTCTAACATCGAAAAATAAATACACCATGTATGAATATTATACAAAAATGGGAATAGAAATATAAATCCAAATATTGTTAAATTCCCTCTGATACTTGTCTAGATTCACAGTGTATCTTGCATTCACCCTAATAAGAGTCTGAATCATGGGTGAAAATATTTTACAGATTAGGTTCAACATAAATTTTTCATCAATTATATTGATTGAAGCTATATTACTGGTTAGTATGTACATATCACAGTTATCAATCATTATCATAATTCCCATAAAAATGTATAAAATTTTAGATAAATATAACACTTATATTGTGACTAGGTTCACCCATAATTATATAACCTACCCGTTCATAAGTTTACTCCCTTTGAGTCACATATTTTCTATTTATATTTCCATCATATATTACATGTGTGTGGTAAATTATTAACATTATCTCAGATATTTTATCCCATTTTACTTTCAAATCCATAATTTTATATACAATGGTTGATAAATATCCTAAAATGTTTATTCTACCTCTTTATAGGAATGATATATTTATTTATACTAGTACCATCAGTAATCTATATTTATTATCTATCCTTCTAATCTATGGATCATTAACTACCACTTAGTCATCTATTTTTCATATTAAACATATCATTCTTATTTTTACATATGAACGATCATTCTACCAGTTATCATGTTTATTTTACCAGGATGTTAATAAATTTTGAAATTTTATGCATGATAACTATATAGATCTCAAAATTAGGGAATTTTAGAATTAATGAATTTACATAGTACATCCATACATCAAGTTCTGGTCTATCAACATCGACCCTTTTAATCATTAAAGGGATGTTCTATGTTGGTTGATTCCTCTCATTGAAAACCTGAAACTCTATCTTCTTTACATTGCGGAAACACACAAATGTTTTTACCATAATTAAATAGTTTTTCATCCTTTTATATATGTGTGCAACACATGGGATTCTTTTTCAAATTCCTTACATAACAACTCATGAATACATCACCTCCAATATCATTGAAATTATTTAGGATTTCACTTAATTGATAAACCCAAAATTCTCAGCCTCAATTTTATCCAAATTTTCTTCATATATATCCATGAATCATAAACTATACTTTCATGAATATTATACATTGAGATTAATTTTTTGAATTAATATAATGTATGGATTTATTGAAAACATAATATACTTCTATTATCTTCATGAAAATTTTCATTCATTGAATTCATATTGCTCCTTTTAATTTTTCCCATTCCTTTATTTCAATCTTATACATCTATTAGTATACATTCAATTGTTCAAAGATAATAAATTTTTTTTGGACCCCATATGGTGAAAATTTAATTAGTTCAAATTCATCAACTATTATTTTTTTCATTTTTACTCAAATTCATCCTCTATCTTTTTTAGGTTCTAATTGCTTTCTTATCTAGAAAAAACACATCATTTAATATTCATATCGTCAATTCATATTGGCCTCAAAAATATTATACATTAATAATTAATACATATGGTATTAATCTACACATTATATTCTCATAGTCAATCGTACATGTATTACTAGTAATACTATGGATTTTTCTGCTAATGTTTGTTATTATGACTAATTATTTTGACTTATAGTGATTTCATCATCAGTACCACTAAAACTAGATTATTCATCATTTATTAATCATTAGAATTGGCCTCTTATTAAGAACCTCCATATTATTAAAACTATTGGAAATTAATTAATTTAGTGCTCCATCTTTTGGTATCTTCTTTGCACCATGATGGTATATATGTGTATTCAAATTCCATCATACAAGATTTTTATCAATTAATGGTTGTGGATTTATATTTTAAATAAATATTGGATATTTTTCGGTTATTTATAAAAGTTATGTTCTTACAATGAAATAATAAAATATAATTATATTTAATTTCTCCTATGAATCATTTTGGGTTTTAGGATTCATAGACATGCTTCTAGATACATTTGACTTTACACAACACCATATATGGAATATTACACATAAAAAATCTAAATTAGTCTTATTAAAGAATATAATTTTGAACATTAAAAAACATTATTATTGTTGGTTTCTCAACATACTCTTAAAATCGATATTCTATAGAATATTTAGAATATTTTTTTTCATTTCATTGTTTTTTTGTATCACATCAACCATTATCATTTTTATGGCGGTATCTCGCATTTTATTGTGAAGGTCAACAGACATTATTTAGGAATTAATAACAAAGACTTAATCAATTATAATGTTTTTCTCATCATTATTATCATCCTGGTTTCTTTATATTTTCATTTCATCTTCAGATAATTTATAATTATGATTACTATATTTGGTTGATATTATTATTACATATAATGCCAGATCTTATAATTTTTTTATAGTGATTCTATCTCCAATAGATAATTATTTGGGGAATTAAATATTCCCATATGTTGAACATAGATCATAAACTACAAATATTGGTAACAATATTTCTACATCCTCCACCAACTGTTTTAGAGACAATTGAGATTCATTATGCTAACATGGATTGTAACTATTAGCATTTAAGCATAATAATATCCTTGTACTTATCCATCTGCATGTTAAAATAAATCCACTTATCATCTTTACTTATGGATATCTTTTGGAATGTGATCATCTATATATGGTGTTTCAAATTATCATAGACCATTGATCTAGAATATATTATTCTAAAGTTAATTCTTCTAAAATGTCTACATGTGTCATTACCAACATGTTTATCATAGAAACAACATAAAACTATTAAAACTAAATAAAATCTATAATTATAATCATCCAATGGGACCATTAATAAAAAACTATTAGTATACTATTAATACTTATGTCCTTATACGTTATTTTTTTAAAATATATTTTAATAGTAAAAGTTTAATATAAACAATGTTATGGAGAAATTATTTCTTATGTTGAGAACTTGTAACTTCTCTTTGAGGATTCCTTCAAAATGTTGTAATTAGGCCAAACCAATGTGTATAACGGATAAATTATATTTAAAATGGGTTTTATATGATATAAAAAACATTTTCTCATAAAGGAAATATGAATTTTGAGTGGCCTTGATAGGTTGGAGAGAGAATACATTTATAAGTCGTTTCAATAGAGTTTTTTATGTCATCTTAATATATAATGATCATAACTTTCACATGTTAATCATACTGAAAAAAATAATGGAGTGGATATAGTTTCCTTCAATAAAAACCTCAAATAATAAATTATATTTTTTTAAGAAAATATATATAATTTCTAATGCACTGGTTACCCTTCTTACACTCATATATTTTACCAAGATAAATTGCATTCACATAGATAATTCATTTTTTATAACTAAAAATAAAATTCTCATTAATATTTAAAATTTACCTTAAAAATCATAAATTTCATCCCCTTTTATTAAATTCAGTTTTCTAAAATTATCAAATATAATTTTAAGATTATAAATTTTTAATGTATTATAAATAATTTTAGAGAATGATGTAACCTATGTTCAAAAATATCAAAAAATTTATATAAATTAAGTTAAATATTCTTAAATATTATATATCTCTTATAAAAAACATATTTAATCTATAAAATGGATTATAATATTCCCTCTTCATAAATAGATACAAATAATGTCATTTAATTCCATGTATTTTTAAAAACCAATTTTTAAATATTCACAAAAGGATATTTTCATAAAAATACCTATGTATTTATCAAATACTAACTTTAATATGATGAGAATTTTTTTCATGATTATATATTAAATTTTTTATATTTATCCTTGAAAATTAAATAAATATTATAAATGAATATTTTATTTCATGAGAAATGTCTTTTTAAAACATTAATTTTATTAGTAAAATTTTGGTATGCATTTATATTAGATTATAATTATTATATTCACAATATATTTTCTTATTCATTATATTTGTTAATAATATCTATATAATATATTTTGAATCATGTTTAATTTGGTGTTGTGTGTTGAGAAAAGATACAAAACATAGTGTTAATTTATAATAAAATATATTCCTAAATTGTAGTATGACATATTCCGCAAACCATTAATAAATTTCTTCATCTAAATATTAATTAATAATCAATAATGAAAATATATAAGTTTTTATAAAATGTATAAAATTCTCATGATAATATATGATTAGATATTTTATGATTTTAATTTTTGGAATCATGTATTTTACTTGAAATAAACTTATCAATAAAATTTATATTTTGGTAAACCAGTTGGGGAAAGTGTATATCATTATTTTGTATCAAGACCAATATAATATATTTTTATTCGAAGGATTCCCAAAATCACATATTCAATGATAGTATTCAATATAATGAAATGAAATATTATTTTTTTATTATAAAAACATGTAACTCTAATTATAGGGAACCAATATAGTTTTGAAATAATATTAAATTCATCAAATGAAAAGATAATAATACATTAAAAATGCATTTTGTATAAACATAAAAATTGTATATAATACAACATGACGTTTTTTGACAATAATAAATTCATTGTTGTATTGATTTGATGATGTGAGAAAATTTCATGATATAATTGAGTGGATAGTACCACAAATCCCGAGTGGAGGATAAATGTCACATGATTATATTATTATACTTATTCCGTAGTAATTTTAGAAGAAAATTCGTTTTCAAATTTTTTTTCATGTTATTGAAGCCTAGTTCATAATATCCCTTACATTGTAACATTTTATTAAATAGTATACAATCCCCTTTCATTTAAAAATCTTGATATTCATACCGTCCATCATATTTCCCTTTTTCATTTGATAATATAAATCACCATGAACCATTATCAAAAACAAAACTCATTTAGTATTTCCTTTTAGAAAATTAACTGAATTCTTCATCATAGATTTTATTCATATATGTAATTTATGTCCCTTCCATCATTATAATTCATCACATGAGTTATCATCGAGATCCTTTATATTATTATTATCACTAAATATATTATTATAATGAAGGATTTTTACTTAATTTTTATCCTTATGTTCACATTGATAAAATTTCTATAAAACATCCAAATTCACTTACAACTAATTCATTTTTGGAATATTATTTTATCCCACTAAAATTTATTCAGTATTGGTTTCATGGTTAGTGATAAAGATTTATGCATGCCCTATGAGTCATCAAATGTCATCTTCAAAAGAAAAAATAGATTCATCATCCTATTGTTTTATATCATGAAAATATCTCCACATATTATAGAATATAGTCCATGGAAATTTTTTTGGTAAAAATACTTTCATGAACTCCTCACATTTCATGTAGTCTAATTCCTCATTTTTTCATTATATTCGTAATAGTGGTTACACATTTATCATCATATCCATTAAATTGTTAAACATAATTAACAAAACTATAACATTTAGAAAACATGAAAAATTAAAATCTATTTCTATTTCATTGGAAAATTTTCAACAACTGATTGATTAGAATAACCCTTGATGGAGGGTGTATATTATTACATGAATGGCTTGATTCGATGAATATTTACACATGGTAAATTTAGGAGATCAACAAGTATTATATCATTACTCCATGATTAATGGGGTTGAGTGAAAATTTCTATATGATTCTATGCTTCTATATCCATTATTCATTCATTCTTATTATGAAAATTGTTGAATTTCCCATCACAATGATTTATATATATTATTCTACTTTGTCTAGTCATTTTTTATAATATATAATGAGTTGAGATAATAATATGTAGTCTGAAAAGGAAAAATAACAATATAAATTTACCATTACTTATTTATTAAATGCATAGAAATTTTTTTTCCCAATGTTATTCACTTATGAAGCCTTTTTAACATAACAAAAAGATGATCTCAAATCAATCATAATGGTTCAAAAAGAGAGAGTGATTTTCCAATGAATCCCCCTAATGATTTTCTAGTTAGGTGTGCAGTCTTATTCCCACTACTTAAACAGTAAGTGAATATTGATTTGTTACTCAACCATCTGTTTTTAGGGTGATTACCATTTGGCTCACCTCAACCCAAAAACCTATACATTCTATTATATAGATAGGGATTTAATTACTCATTATCAATAGAATATCTACATTGTTAAAAAAACATTATTTTTCAAATTTTTTATATTACTCTATAATGTTTTCCATAAATATATGTTATTTAAATCTATAAATTTAAATAAAAAATTCATTTAAAACAACTAAAATACGATAATATACTAATTATTAAGACCCCAAATAAATATATATATTTACATTACACAATTTTTATATGTTAAACATTGAATCTCAAGGATAAAGATTGAAATAACATGTATTAGTACTTTATTCTCTTTTATTATAAACAATTTAAAAATATCAATTTACAATACTTTTATAAATACGACAATAATTATGGCACACTTGAAACCACTATAATTTTGTCTTATGTTGTACTCAAATTCATAACCTAATGAATGGAATCATATGAAAGGTGTAAAATAAAATACCAAGTAACATATAAAATATCATTATACCATCAAGGGGTAGATAATAGAATATAAGAAAACATTGAAAGTGGAGAAATGTCATATTAAAAAATATGAAACAATAAGTATTTTTCAATAATTATGAATGAATAAATTAATCTCATATAAAAAAACATATTTCATGGTAGAAGTGTGTGAGATAATATACAAGATCTATGAGGATTTATAATAGGTATATAAAAATATGTCAACTCATTCAGACATAGTATAAGACAGAATTATGGATAAACATGTGAAAAAATATACCTATAACAATTTCACAGATTGAATAAATAAATTAATCTGCTGTCATTGTATTCAATAAGAATTACATCATGTCACGTGATATGAAACCTTAGTTAATGCTTTAAATTGTGATATCATAGTTGAATCACCATAGAAAAATCATTCATCCTTTTTACTATAGAACATGCAAACATTCATAATTAAAAATTAACATAATTACCCATCGAAAAAGATATATTCATAATAAGAAATAACTGATAGAAAATTTCAAATGTCATTCAGTGAATAATTTTGTATAAAAAAATAAAAACATCTAATGATTTTTATATGGAGGTTTAATAATTACAACATTGGTGAAATATATATTTCTGATCCTTATATATATTTCATTACTACTTATTGGATATACCACATTTTATGGTTTTGAAAACACATTAAAAATTATGAATTTTAAATGATATACGTTGAGAATAAAAAATTTCCACTGAAATATAAAAAATATTTCTGAAAAAGAAGAAGTGGAATATACATATAGAAACAATATATGAGGAAACATTGAAAAATAAATGAAAATTCCCAAAAAAACACAATCCATGATGATCCCATTTAAAATAATGAATTGATTTTTAATAACAAACTTGTAGATTTTTAAAAATATAAAAATATATGATTTTATTTTAATATTCATAAAGTGTTAAAATTATTTTTTTTCAAGATTTATAAATAATAATTCTCATACATTGAGGAAAACCATAAAGGAATTTTTCATAATTTTTTTTCAATGGTCATAAATATTTAAGTTAAAAGCATCATTTAAAATTAGTTTTCTATATTGTGATTTGAAAAAAATTGAAACCATTGATTTGAAAAACATGTACATAAATAATTTATCCTCAACAAATATTTTAAGATTATTAGATAAAATTTGGGGTGGAAGATAAAATATATGAACAAGAAAAATTATTCTGAATATTTGGATGTACCATTATTTATAATTGAAATAATAAAAACGAAAAAATTTATTTCTCAAAAGAATAAAATTTAAATTATATATCACATAATATTACACAAAATTCTCTATGATGTAAAATTGTGATCACTGTATGTAATGGAATAACATAAAAACCGAAGGTAATCGAACACTAATGTAGATAAGATCTAATCTTCAGAAAGAAACAATTATTGAAGTAGAAACTCATCAATGTAGTACCCAAGAATTACAAATTCATTCTCCATAGAGATGAAGATAATGTAGTAATTGAAAAACTATTACTATCAATTTTAAAAATCATATAATTAATAATTTATAGATAAATAATTGTAGCTCAATGAGTAGAGTTGAGATGATTAAATCACTTAAAATAGTATCACTTGAGTTGAAATAATTTTAAATAAATATAATGATATATTTCATAAGACATTTGGAATCACATATATTTTATTAAATATATATGTTAGGCTACAATCACACCATATGAATGATATGAAGTATCATAATATGAAATATGTCTCATGAAATTATATTTTTAATAAATAACAGTTTATTTTCAATGCCTTCTTATTCAAATTCACTCTAACCTAATATATAAATAAAATTACAATTATAGTAACCTAATTAATAACATTTTTTATATATTTTAAATGTTACATAAATTTTTTATAATTAACCTCAAAACATATATTAATTAGATAATATTTATTTTTAATATTAGTTGTGTGTAATATTGATCATTTTAAACTAGATTCATAGAAGTGGAATTGTTCATCATTATTTTCCCAAATTTTACCATTTATCGATCTTAAAAGGTATGATAAAATTATCAATTTATTTATTTTTTTTCTTTTATTTAATTTTATTGGACTTTTTGTTATAGTCATTATTGATGAAATTCTCGATGAGAATGTTTTCAGGTTTTTTAAATAATGTAATTTGATAACATAATTAATGATTTTAATATAAAATTTAACATTCTAGAAACAAAATAAAATTAATATAAAATATTTTTTATCATATGTAATTATTAATTATTTTCTCATTTTCATCGATGGTATTATTTATTATAATTCTTTGAAAATGTGGATAGGCCAAAAAATTAATGGGCATAACTTAATTTGTTGAATTTTATTACAATGATTGTTGTTCCTCTTGTCAAAATATCATTATTACCTAAGAATAATTTCAGTATTTATATGTTATTATTTTCTTGAATCTAATTTGATTAATTTTTAATAAATAATAAATAATGAAGATAAAAAATTAGATTTGATAATTTTTCAGGGTGGTAGCACTCATTGACACACAAATGAAATTTTTTTCCCTCAATGGAATGGGTATAACGTGGTTATAGTTTTTTGAAAACAAGTAATAATAAATAAGTATAATATGAATACATAATTAATAATATATTGTTTGGAAAAATATTATTGAAATGTAGATTCTAAAAAGAATCAACATGTGGAAAAAGTTAGTACACATGTTGAGAAATTCAGACATCCCAGGGAGGATTCCATATAATGGGTTGAATTGGGAAAAATAGTTATTCCATAAGCTAATGGATGTGTATAGAATGGAAATTTTGGAAATAAAAGGGTATAATTTCAATAGTAATCCTCAATTTTTAGTAGTCTTCAAGGGGTGGTGAAAATTCCATTTTTTAATTTGTAATAATTTAATTTTTTTAATTATTTCATATTAATATAATGATAGAATATGTTTCACATGTAAATAATAATATAAAATAGAAAATAGTATTGTGATAAAACGTTCTATTTCCATATACACCTAAAAAACTCAAATAGAACCTTTTTACATGTCATACCATTTAACCCATTGGTCACCCCTTTTACCATTTTCCATTTACAACAGTATCTTTTTTTCTGTAAGTAATTCATTTTGTTATGCCTTAAATTAAAACATGTATTATCAAATAATATTGTCATTCTAATTCAAAAAAATAAACCCATTTTAATATGTAGTCTTTTTGAAAAATGCATAAATATTATTAGAAAATAAAAAAGGTATATTTTATGAAATGAATATTTTATAAAATATTGTATTTTAATTTATAATAAATAAAAAATAATTATGTAATCTAAAAAAATAGTTATTAATTTTAATTAAATCATATAAATTAAATATTTTTCTTATATTTTTTTCATACATTTCCAATTTATAATTTTATAATAATATTTATATAGATTCACTATATTTTAAAAAATATATTTTGATGTACATAACCCTGATATATAAAAACTATAAATTAATTTATGAGGATTAACATGATTATTTACTTTGGTTTCATTGAGATGAATGATTCTGTGGAGGCCCAAGAAATTTTAGGAATACTGATTGAGAGATATATGAATACAATAATGATCATTTTGTCTTAGAGGGAATAAAATTGGATGGTCATCAATTGGTTCACAATGACTATATATCAAAATATATCAACCCAATTTCCCATATGTATAATGTTATCCAAATAAAGTGCACTAAAAATGGAATTTTTTGACAATTACATTGAGAATATTACATTTTAATCGATTGTAGGAAGCCTAATGTACATAATTACATTATTAAACTAGATATTACATTATAAGAATTTTTTTAGTTAGATTATTAAAAATATAGAGAGGGATAACCACAAATTATTGAAAATTATTATCTCATATCTCAAAAGATTAATATAATTTTTATTTGTTTCATTAAATATACATTCTATTCCTGGGTGATATTGATGTTTACATTGGAGGGGAAATACAACACATAATAATAAAATAGTATTTTATTACCATATGAAGGAAATCTATAAGATATATGTATATATTGTATCTTATTAGAACACTCTAACATTTAAATCAATGAATTTAGTCATCAATGAAGTAGAAATTGAGTTAATTTAGATGAGGTGTTTATTTTTGGAACTCCAAATGTTCCTGAAAAGTGGTATTTTATTTTTTTCATAGTAATTTGAGATTCGTTTCTCTGTTAATATGATGATTCTGTCAAAATTAAAAACACATTGATATAAAGATTCATTTTATTTAGAGAATATGCTATTGAAGGGTACTAAATATAAGAACTATTAATTGAAATTATATTCTAAATAATATTTTTTATAATGTTTTTCCTATAAAAGTTTATGAAAAAATTTGTCCTTAATGGGATGTGGGTACCGAGAAGGTGGATTGAAGAAACAAAAACGATTTTTTTGACTTTGAAATGATATACTTTTTTTATAATATTTTAGGTATGATTTATAGTCATTTTTTTTATTAATTATGGATACTATAATAAAATGGAATGTGTTAATTTGCATTTTGTTTCCTTCTTTCAAATCGAGTGATTTAGAAATAATGGAATATGATATTCAGAAGAATATAATTTTCTAGAGATATGATATCAATCATGGAATGTTTGGGAAAAAGGATTTCATGTGGACATGTTCAGTATATGCGTGAGTAGTAGTTAATGAATTTTTAAAAATCATTTATATTACATTATATATGATTAGAATTTTTTTATATAGATTTATTAGTCTATTTACAAATTCTATATATGAAGTATCTAGAAGTTATTCTTGTTTATAGATTCATAAATTCAATATAAGATAGCATTTATCTTGGGATATATATTAGGAATCAATGTCCATTGTGTTCAATGGTGGGTCCTCCAACCATTAGACTGTTGGGGACCATTTTTAAAGGTTGGGAGGGACCATATATATATATATATGATGATTTACCTATATTGATAAAATAGATTAAAATGTCATAAACATTTGTTCTAATGTAGGTTGTTGATTATTATTATGAGTATAATATTTCGTTAATTCATATTTAAAAATATTAAATTATTTTTTTCATTCATAGAACACAATTATGAAAATATATGGATTTTTATTTTGATTCCTTTCTTGATTATTTTCTATTTTTATATTTTGTTTCCAAAAGTATTGTATTCAAGTCTGTTTATTATTTCCAATTTATTTAGGTGACATAGGTGTATTATGAATTTAATATTTGAGTATATTAGTATGGATTCAATCATATGGGTGCGAATTCACATTTCATTGTTCTAATATTTGATTCTTATGGTGTTTTTATTTTAGTTTCCATTAGTTCTGATTCACATTATTCTACAATATATAATTGAGATCAATTTTTATGTATATATTCTTATCATATAATTCTATATATGGTAAAAACCATGGAATTATATTTTGTTCAGAGGAAACATGAATAAGTTTACTCATTGGTGGAATGACATCAATTGGGTGATAAGAATAAATTTTTCACTTCGCAAAGTAACTATATATGTATATATACATTACACTTAAAGGGTGTATATTAAAGAAACCCACCATTAAGGTAGATGTGGTAATTTCAATCTAATAAAATCAAAAGACATAAATAAAACATTTATGGTTGATAACACAAATCAGTCATCCAAAATTATGATATAACATGAGAAAAATATTCTATATTATAAAGTACTTTTTTATTTGAAATTATTATTTTCTACAATGAGTATGTATCTCAATATGGTATATGATGTGGTCTTTGATATTTACTTATATATTTGAATATAATGCCTGAAAATATAGAAAATTTCAAAGATAGTAGTACATAGTTGTATCTATATATTCTACCAACTCAAATGAATAGGAGTTTATGATTAAGTGGGCCCCATGTGGGGGGGGGGGGCTGCATTGTCTTATATTGACAGATGGCATGTAAATTAGTTAAATTATTTGATTTGAGTTCAAAATAATAATAATTGATTTTTTCTCTAAAGGTAATAAATATTTATTTAACTATGAATGTGTATACATGAAAGTTTTTTTTGAATTATTATGAGGATTTCATGGTTTTTAGAATTATTATTATTGGAAAGGGTAGTGTTAATGGATCATAATGAAGTAGAAGATATATAAGAGTCTTACATGTTGGATATGGATTATTTTTTTTTATTTTTGAATGTTAAATTATCATTTGTGCATGTTTTTTTGTTTTTTGGAAGGGTAACATCCATAAGGACCGAAAAGAAATTTATCAAAATATAATCTTTAAATATAAATACATTTTTTCACCAAAAAAGTAATTCTGATTCTCCTTGAAAGAATATTTTTTCATAATATTCATTCTTTAAATAATTATAGATAGTTTTATGAGAATAACTTGTTTATATTAAACATTCTACCTAAAAAATTCATCTTTATTTCCATAATAGGTGGATTTTTATAATTGTATTTATTCTTTCATTCAATCCCTTAATGATTGTCGGTCACAATGGAATACTCAATAGGGGATTTAAAATTTATCAATTTTTTTTTGACTTTAGAAATAATATAAAATACATTTCAATTAAAATCTCATAGTTAAAAAATATAGTAGATACATATTAATTGATACATTAAAACTAATACTGGATGGTAGTGATTAATATCCTATTAAAACAAATAAACCTACTTAGTGTTATGAAATAATATTATGCATAAATATAAAAATTAATATTTACAATTGACAAATGATTACTATCATACTATCTTTTTCCAATTAATGTTTTAAAAACACAAACTGAATAATGGGGTAATGATATACATGAATAAAAACACAAATATTAATTTATAAATAAGGGTTTTAGTTAAAATAAGTGTGATATTAGTCTATAATTTAATATAATTCACATACAATACACTATTTTATATGAAATACCATCCTTAAGTCAAATCATTTGTACTAACCCATAAAATGGATTTTGTTTCTAGAAGATAAATATGCACAATATGTCCAGGATTAAAAATTCCAATTCCAAAGTGTTACCTTGTAGAATAATAGACAATAAATTAAAAGAAAAATTATCTATGTACTCTTCTATTATGAGAAAGAAAAATTTAAATAAAATGATTATAAATGTATAATAAAAACTCAAATTTAAATTGAAACTCATAATTATTGAAATGTATCTTGAAATTTAAATGGGAACTCTCTCTATAATGAAATATAATTATCAATATGGTTTCCATATTTTTAAATGTTGTTTTAAAATTTTTAGTGAAAATGTAGTTAGTGGTTAATCATTTTATTTACTTTAGATAAGTTGTATATTAAAAACCTATTTATATTGAAAAATTGAAGGTAATTGGATTAGCCTATATATACCATGTTATATCCACACGCAAGAATTCTTCTTATTTTGTAGACTATGCTCCATGTAGTCATTAGACTACAATCACAATGAATACCAAACAATTATTAAATAAAAATTATCTAACATCCTCATTATTTTAAAAATAATATCATTAGAACGTAGGCATGGTTGGTTGACACTCACTATCAAACCAAGTAGGGGACTCAAACTCTTGCTCAGTCACTTCCATGATAGGTCCTATTCTATTATGGTCTATCCACAGTTGTGTTCTGCCAATGCATTTGTTCAGTAAAAAACATAGTAAAGTGGTACATTCATTACAAAATTTTTCCGATTCATATATTGTTTTCATTAAATCACCATGAGGTCAATCTAATACATTGAAATTTTGATATGTTTTTATAATCTTCATCTTGTAATAGAATGATTTTTTCATGTGGGTGATCCAATAAGTAGAACTTTTTTTATTCATCATATCATAGATGATCATTTATAATTTCTAGTCAATATAGTAATCATTTAGTGAATCCATTTAGTATAGTAGTCGATTGATTACTTTTCAAATTTTATACTTGATTCGATAAAACATTGATGTGATCAATCACTTGTAGTTGTTTTCAATCAAGTAAAATGCACGGTTGATTGCTACCATAGTACTTTGTTCACCAAAATTTTTATCCACCAAACAAGTAACATATTAGAATAATAATAAGAACATGAGCCTCAGCCTAGTTGGTGAGGTATCTTTAAGTGTATCCACAAGACCCAAGTTCAATACCAAATAAAGGAATACTTTTGGTACAATATCATTACTATAGATGGTACTGTAGCAGGCACAGTAGAAGTACTGTAAACTTTGCGGGAACTGTAGTAGATTTGTATAATGTCCAGGTACTATTGCAGAACTATACACTATGCGGGTTCTATAGCAGACATTTTTGGAGTTACTATACAAGGTATTGTTCAGTATTGTAGCTACTAGAACTATTCACCTTGGGCCACTGGTTTGGCCTTAGAGTCTTTAAGGATTTCGAGCCACCCATGCCTTCGGGTCAGTAGGACTTTTGGGCTACCATTATGGCCTTCGGGCTACCTCAAGGCCTTCTGGAAACTTGCAGTTTCCCCATACACACTACAAAAGAAAAGAGCATCCCAGGACAAGATTTAGAGTAAGTACACTCACCAGAGCAGAACCAAATTGATTTGTTAGAATGAGAGGGTATAGCTATGTCATTGGGACCCGCCTGTTCTTTCTCGGGAAGCCTATCCAGATTTCCATGAAATTGTGGATAGCTACTATCATGATGCAGAAGTTGGGGAGGGGCAGTTTTTTGTAGATATTATGGTTAAATTTCCTATGACCTTCAGGACTTGTAATCTTCTAAGCCTACGGTCCATGTAATATCTGAGCCTATGGGCCATGTAAGGTTTCCCCCTAATCCATTGAATGGGGGTTATAATAAATCAATAAAAATGAAGGCCTTCGGGCCATTCGAGCATTATAATAATAATAAAAATGATTTTTGATCATTTTAACTTGGAATTTATACACTAATCCATTATAATATAACATTTTTTGAGAAGAAAAATCATGAAAGGAATATTTTCCAATTTAATGAAATTAAAATATATTCTAGATTTTACTATAACATATAAAATTATGTCCGAATCATTCTCCCATTGTGGGATTATATAAATGAAACTAAAAAGCCAATAAATATTGATGAATGTTAATATATTTTTTCAAAATCAGATAATTAAATTAAATAACAATATTTTTAAATTATTATCCACAACTACAAATATATAGAACAACACTTCAAAAAAATATATTAAATATAAATATGTACCTAGAATCCATATGTAAATCAAAATCAACCATGTTTTTAGAATTGCATGTTGATTATTCATACTAGTTAGATTTTTTTTGATTTGGCATCTAAATAGGAGATTTTTTTTAAAAATAAATGTACTCCAATGATTATTAATTACATCTAATAAGTATATTTTAGGAGAAAACATAAAATATTTTGAGGTATGAGTATGTGATGAAAAAGATTTAGCGTATTGAGGAGGTATGGAATGAATTTATGAATACATCATAAACGTCGAGAGAGAACAATTCAGTTTGGGTTCCATTATATTTTAGAAGTCCATAAAATCATTTGAAGTATTATCAATAATTTATATGATCATATTTTTGTATCATATTAAATTATCCAAAAAAAAAGTTCCAAATCATTGAAATGATCATCTTGAGTTAAAAATTATTGAGTCATAGTTGGTAATATAATCTCAAAATCTAATGAACAAAACAATAACCATAAGTCACATTTGGGGATGGTAAAAATCAGATATAATTTAATTCATTTCATAATTATTTATTTATCCTTGATAGCCAATCTCTATTCTACTACAACCAATTTATGATTCATCTTTTCTTCAATTTGAGACTCAGAATGAATAATATCATAGGTTTCCCAATGTTCACTAAATAAAGTAGAAAACTAACTGTTAACAATTTCCTAAATAAAAACATCATATATTGATGTAGCTATAGGAGTTGTTGAAAATTTACTATAATATGTAAATATACTATGGTCTCTGTGATAATACTCTACATAAAAGTAGTAATATTTATTTATAAAACATTATTTAGACTTTTAAATTCATTTTTATTACATCTTTATTTACACATAGCCATAGTTTGATGTTAAAAAACAGTTAAACAATCCATATACCTTCATAATGCTATATAATTTTAAAAATCACAGTTAATATCCAATTAAAAAATTCATCAACATTTTTCATAGATCAAATTTATGCTCATTAAAATCATTCTCATTAATATAATATTATGGAGCAGAAGGGGTTTAGGTTATAACCTATAAACGAGAGGTATTTATATCCATAAAATTCAATTTTTTTAATAATGTTACTGCTAATCCAAAAATATGGGAACCTAACATTAATACAACCCTCATTGGATCAGATTTTATAACTAGATCCGATTCAATATGATTTATATAGGGTTTCAATACATATCATTGAGGTAATTTTATAAATAATGATTTAATTATTTTTATTATTATTATCTACACAATATATGAGAATATGGCTCAATTTTTTTCATCATGTAAATTTGATCTCATAATGATTTTCAACAACATTTTGTGAAAATGATAGGGTATGTTCACTATGCTGAGTTGGACTGTATATATTATCATCATCTCCATGACCATTTGGACAACAATAGTCTCTAAAAAATAATATTGATCATTGGTAGATATAACCCACAATATATTTTTCATGACAATTATATTATCCTCAATTATTATATACTAGTGTTAACTCTCTCGGTTTATTATTTTCTCTTTATTCAGTATAAGGAATGATCTCATCATCATATATATCATCTGATTGTGGAACTTATTCATCAATTTGATCAGTCAATGTTCACTTAGTGTCTTTAAAATAATATTGATATCAATTAATTCATGATGGAAAATATATATTGGTTTCAATTTTTTCATAAGAGTCAGAATACAGTTTAGGTCATTGTGAAATTATTGGACTATGTGATGAAATGAATTTTTTATTAGGGAATCACAATTTCTCTTAAACGTGATAACTCATTTTCAGAATAGACAATATTATTTCCTCAACACTCTAAAAAACTAGTAAAACCATATATTAATTCTCCTACACTTCTCTAGGTTACTTTAATGAGTAAAACTTATTAATATACATCAATGATTTTTCAAGAGATAATACACTATCTAATGATTTTCATGGTATAGTTCACATATGATTCTATAAGGGTTCATTTTTACTCTCATCATTTACACATATTCATCTTTAATAAAATTTCAATTACAAATAAGATTTATCCTCTCCTTATAGAACATGTTCCATTGACTAAGGAAATATTGAAATATGCTTTATCTACAGAATAGTGTTGAATCTAGATGAGGGATTACATAATTCTTCTTTGTACCTCAATTGAAATCTATAAAAACCAATTTTTCAACCATATTTCATTAGATAAAAAACATGTTAGGATATCGTAATATACTAAAAAAATATTTCCTATGACATATTAGTCAAAATAAAACATAGTCATGGACATGAATTTTCCATCTACCTACATTTCATTCTATCTCATTAGGTTTCTATTTCAGTTTAGCTCCTAAATAAAATATATAAATTCTTAACTGACAAGACCAATTTAATAATATAATTTACGCCCTTAGACTCATCTTCATGTAGAAATTTTATACATTTTTAAAATTATTTTTATGTCTAATTAAACTTCTATCCTTTTAAAAGGGTTTTGTTAGAATAATTCTACTCACAAGCCATAGAACCATAATTTAGATACAAAAATTTCACTATACTTTTATATAATGAAATTCTAATTTCCATTAATTATTTTATCCATCCATGTTTTTTGATAGGTTTTTATAAAGTGTGTTTTTATAACATTATACACTCAATATTTATGTCTTTATATAGAAGAAATGTTAAATTGGAGAGATGTGAGGTGAATAACCCCACTATACCATTGGATTATTAAATGTATTCTTCTAGAAACTTTACAAGTCTTATGATGAGAACTAAAATAATCACATTATTCTCACAATTTTAAATAGATTATTTCAATGAAAGAGTCATTGGGTATTTTGGTAGGTGAATGAGTGGTTCAATGGAAAAAGTGCCTTAATGGTTTCAAGATGAACATATTTGAATTTCTATTTGAGTATTTAAAATTTATTTATCATACAAAATATTAATAAAAAATATGTATTTTAATGTAAAATAATTGAATATAGACATTTTAGATTAAATAACGATATTATTCATATAATGGGGTCTTAGTAGATTAATTTCTGGTTGATCTACTTTATGAATAATTTATGATTGCATAGATGATCAATTTATCATGACATTCCATATGACTAATCTCACATTATCATGTGTCTTATTGTCAATTGTAACCATTTAAGATAAATTTATTCTAAATTCATGTTTAGACATGAAATATCAATCAATAGTAGATTATAATTTATAATTCATTATTGATATAAATTAATCTCATTATATTCAATGACATTGTCACGATATCTGTAAGTAGTTGCATAATTCTAAATATGTCAAGAGTGATATCACCATTCTGAAATAATCTCTCAATAATTGATAATTTATATCAATATGTTTGATTATGGAATGGAGAACATGATTACTATAAATATTAAAAGTGCTTAAAATGTCATATATTTTTGGTATTGGTCTTCATTCATAATTGTATTCCAATAGAGAGTATTTGATCTATAGAATCTATAAATATCATCATCTTGACGATATATATATTTCTTCAATTATAAACATTGCATTAGAATATTTTTTTTCACCTATCCAATAAACTATTGACATTCTAAAAAAGATACATATTCAAGAAATTCATTTTATGTAGAACATAAATCCTCAAAAAAAATTATATCAAAAAAAATTCAAACAAAAATGTATGTCCAATTGAGTATAATAAAAAAAATACTTGTAATCAATACGTATTAAAATTTTATTTTAATAATATTAATGTGAGATTAATAAGTTTTTCATTGATAATGAGAGTAAATTCACAAAATTTAAATACAATCTAGTTAAAAACCTAATAACTATAATAAAATCTCAATTTTACATCAAATAAAAATTATGTCAACTAGTATCCATGTATATCGAAGTATAATTTACTGGTAGTACTATAATGAGTATCAAATCAATTTTATATATCCAAACCAAAACGTTTTGGATGTTAATTTTTTTTTCTTTATTTAAATCAGTTGAATAATTATAAGAAATTTACGAATACCATGAATGATGTTTAACCCACCCATTATTGTTAGTTAAAATTCATATTTTATATTATTAGAAAATTTAACACAAATAGATTTTTTGGATGGACCAAATATAATATCATAAAAATATAATTTTTGAACGAAAATATATTTTCAAATTCATTTAAAAAATTGTACAGGATCATATTTACCTTTCGATGCCCCAATTTAGATCAGTAAAGAGTTGACCCTATAAGTCTATACACTTAGAGCCCAAATTATACCATAAGGATATATAAAATACACAATCCCATGATTTAAAAAACAATTATTTAAAAAACATTGTGTTTTATATGTAAAACAATCGTAAATAATATAAAAAATAAGGAATTCAATATTGAAATACATTTTGTTTTGTTTTAAATTTTGATGACATATATATCCTAACATTATTCTAATGTATTTATTCTATGAAGTCGACACAATGATGTCTTCAAAATAAATTCTGGGTTATTAACTGTATCCTTGGGAGACCAACAATTAATTTTTAATTATAGTTCCAGATTCATCATCATTTTTTTAAACACCAAATTAGTGCCAGTCGTGCAACACCCTGATATTTTTTTGAAATTTATATTTAAATTATATTATTTCTTTGATAGCTTGTGTTACAAGTAATAGAACTGATAAATGAAATGTGAAACATTATAAGTCTATTATGGACAAGACATTAGTTTTTAGGAATAAATATGAATAAATAAATTATTAAATTAATATAATGTTCCACACCAAAGAAAATGGATTTCTAATTTCATAGAAATTAATCAAATATTTTTATAGAATGACACAATATTCTTTAAAAAATACTTTATTAAAAAATTATGGTTTTCTATTTTTAATGAGCGATTATTAATTTATAGAATCATTATAACATGTTTAAAAAAATGAATGTAATTTTTATAAATTCATAATTCCAAAATTATCATTACTTTTTTTAATTTTTTGAAAACATATTTTTTAATGAATAGTAAAAAAACTGATTTTAATTGAAAAAAATACTTTTTGTAATTATTTTGAAGGTAAAAAATTCATTTTTATTAGTTTTAAAATTTAATTAATTATTTTTATTTTTAAATATTGACATTATGGTTTTCAAAAAATAATTTATATATTAAATAATTAAAAATTTATGTTTGAAAAGGGAATTTTTTGAATTTTTTTACGGTGATAACACATTTTTATTTCAAATTGAATTCATAAAAATATGTGTTTGGAATTTTTAATTATGTCATAAATATTTGGATTTATAAGGTCAAAATATATTGAATATTTACCATTTTATCCCTTTTTGTGTCCTCCATGAAAAATGTATGTTATGAACTAATATTAATATTAATTTTATTCTTAACAAATATATTCTTGAGGATATATATTTATTTCTTACCTTTTTGGCCACTGGGAAATGGTTATGTTATTTAAAATATTTTATTTAATAAAAATTCAATGATGACACATTCCTTATTTAAAAAATATATCATTTATAATATGGGGATACCCAAAAAATATTCATCTAAAAATATTATTCTAAATAATTTAATATTTAAATTTATTACGGTATTTTATTTTAAATTATTAATTATTTTGTCATCATATTAAAAAATAACACAGTATTTATGTAGTAATTATTTTACTAATGGAATTATAAAATAAATGTTATTAAACATTATAAAATAATATCTATTTATTATAATTAATACTATAAACTAATTTTCTAGATTTTCGTTACCTATGAAGAATTTAAGAAAATATTTAGTTAGATGTTAATTTTCTTGATATTTTCGAATGTAAAAATAATAAATATCTTTTAAATTTAATGTAATTGTATTTTTCATATCAAATGTTTTTTTAAATTATTTAAAAAATGAAATGAAATTTAAAAATAAAAAATAATCATAATATGGATGATAATTTTATATATTGTTAATTTATTGTCTAATTGGAAAATCATATGTTAATATTCAAAAATTTTAATATTAAAATATATTTAAACATATTTAGTATTATAATTGTTTAACTAATGGTTATCCAAAATGATAAGTTTTAAAATAATACCACAAGCTATCTAAAAACTATAGTATTATAACATTATAGCGTTATATCATCTTAATTTTCAAAATTTTTTTTGAGGTATTTATATTGATATTTAATATATAATAATTTCATTTTTTGAATACTTCCAATGGTTCCCATCACCTCAATTTTAAAAGTTCTCCTCCTCCCTAACATTATATCATCTCCATGAGCCATTTATCATTATCATAATCCGGATAAATCTCATCTATAAATATGTAACTACATTATAGAAGATAATTCTTTCACAAAATACAAACCATATATCCATTTATTGAATATCCAATGTAAATCCACAAATATAGAAGTAGTATTCTTTACAAACTCTTTCATGTATATTTCTTTTTATATTTCCTCTTCATTTTTTATTTCCATGATATAGTAATAAATCTAGAATAACATATATTCTAAAACATAATTACTATTGTATGATTGTAAAATTATAGGAAATTATAGAATAAAATATTATAATATCTATTCATATATATTAATCAGAGATAATTTAAAAGAAAAAATATTTTCGACAACATATATGAAAAATCTAGATTTATGGATAAAAACATTGTTTAAAAAAAATGATTTTAACAGCCTTATGATAAAGAACCCATTTTAAATCTTGATATTATATCTTTTATATGAACTTTTGGAAAATTAAAACCACTTATTTATATGGGGGATATCATAATTTTCAATTTATTAATTTCTGGTATTTTCAATTAAAATTATTAATTTAATGAATATTGAAAATACTGTGTTTTAAAATACAGAATTATATTTGGTATATTTAATTTATATTTTCAGAAGAAAATTTTAAAAGGTTTTATTTTATATTTAGATATTCTTTTTTAATTTTAAAACCATTTTTTTCATTATAATAAAATTCAAATTAATATATAAAAATAAAAACATTTCAAACTGTTGAACTTTTCAATTTAAAAAAAAGGCATTTTAGATTTATTTTCAGAATTAATTTCAAATCAAATTTTCAAAATTATTGGAATTTAATTTGGAAAAATTAATTCCATAATTTGAATCGTATTTTCTAAATTATGTTTTATTGTCAATTTCATTTTTACCAATAAAAATGATTCCAGGGAATGAACATTATTTACCAGAGTAAAAGTAAATTTTTTTTAAGGGTTAATGTAAAAGTTTAAATCATAACATACCTAAAAACTAAAAAATATAAAGTTTGTTTGAGGTGTGTCTATATAATAAAACCCATTACGAAATTAATTTTAATCTAATTTGAGGAAATTTAATACTAACTCAATTTGATTATTTTTTATATAAACTAATTTATAAATTAATAACAAGAATGGAACACTCCTCTAGTACAATTAATAAACCTCACATCCACATTTCGTCCAAAAAATCCATGTAACTACTCAAATATATACCCAAAACTCTCCTCTTAAATCTCACCCTTTCCGTGATCTGGTGGTCTCACCAAAAGTCCAAATCCAAGGTCCTCAAAGGTTATTCAAGAAGGGGATATTCTAGAATTAATTTTATCAATATACCTTTGTTAATTTCATTTATTTTTTTTACATTCTCCAAAACTCATTAATATATAAATGAATGATAACACCAAATTTATGTACATAATATAGTTTTTTTTCTAATGTAATATTTCATATCAATTTCATTTCTCACCACCTCTAATTCAACTGAAAAAATTGTTGTCCAATTTAGGTTGGTTAATCACCTCTCTGAATAATGTTTAGGTTCATTTTCCATTTCCACCATTATGGAATTTTTTAAAACCATAATTATTGAAAAGAAATATTTTATTATTTATATTATAACATATTTGATATTCTATATATGTTATATTAATCCTAAATTAATTCTTTCCAAATTTTGGTTATATGATAACTTTGTTTTGGGACGTGTGGACTACCGCCTACTCAAAATGATGTCATTCATTCACGCGTCACATGAAAATTATTATGGATTTTATCTTAAAAATATATGATAGAAATGAAAAATTAAATTATACTATAAAGATATTATATATGTATTCTTGTTTACACACATTTAAATTAATATTTTTTATTTTAATACTACTTGAAAAAAATACCATTCATGCATACGTATGACCCGTTGTCTCTATAAATGGTGTTTCTACATTGTATGAAATTATTATTATATATAACTATATAATCAATATATATTATATTTATATCATGATATATATTATGGAGATGATGGAGTTATGAACATATGGACTATTAAAATCATTCCACGATCATATTCTACTCAATAAAAAAATATCGACAAGACATCCAATCTGACATTAAATAATTGATTAATTTATATAAAACTGTAATGTTGATATAAAAGGAATAATGAACATGTAATTGGTTCTTAATAAAGTAAATTTTTACATTATATTATTAATTAGGTTGATAAATAACACATTTGAGTAATAAAACTCAAGGTAAGGGACTTCTTATCACTCAACTTTCATTGGGAAATTTCATGATAATTTTCTATTTTAATATTTTATTAGGTTTATGTATAGAAAATATGAAATTTAATATCCATATTTCTTTATTATAATGAAAATTGTTTTTTGTTAAATGTATAAATTAACTGAGATTAATATTTATGTGTATATTATTGTATAATACACCTTGAACGTTTAATGAATTAATTATCGAATTTTTTCCTAATGATATTAATTAACATATTAATTTTTATTATATAAAAGGAATATACATGAAATTTTATGTCTACATTGTAATGGTTTTTAAAAGGGATATTTTTATACAAGTAATTTTAATTTCATTACAAAATGACATAAGTAATATTTTTTATTGTATGTGGTGGAAACATCTTATTAGTCGTCAAAACCATTATTCGATATTGGGATTCCACAATAAGCTTTAATGTTTTTATATAGAAAGAAATGACTTTTTACTTTTTTGGGGTTTTTTATTTAAAATTGTTTTGATAGGTATTTTAGTACTTCAATATCTAGTAATTATCTCAAATGATTTCAAATGAAATTTTATATGTAAAATTTAGGTAATTGAAATATTTTATGTTTTATGATTATATAATAAAATTTGGATATTTCATATGTGGTTATGTGATACGAAAATATGGATTGTTTCCTGATAACCCAATAATTGGAGGTTATGTGATAGTCCAAAGAAGTGTGGTTCCATGATTAATCAAGGATTGTTGGTTATTCTATATTATCCAATGCATTGGGTATGGTAGTCAGTTGTATGGCTATTACATTTATATTAGTGAAACATATGTAAGTGAATAGTGTAGTCATTCCATTTCTGTATTATTAAATCTGAAGAAACCAATATATGTTATATGATTTTTTATTGATTTTATAGTAATTATTTGACAAAAATAAGTTTGATAAATGATATTTTAATTAGTGATGTGTGTTAACTACTTTTTAATGGTTAAAAATATTAAATTATGACAATGATTTCATAGTTTACTTGTTTTAGCAAGACTAACTGTTTTTCTTTATTATGTATCCCTTACTGAGATTTTGATTCTCAACCCATGTTTTAAAATGTTTTTCACATTATTTAATGGAAGATAGAGACATGGTCGGAATCATAGGAAAACAATCTGTGACCTTTAAACATGAATAGAAACCATGTTTGATTTTTAATTTATTTTTATAAAAAAATGGTCAACATGTGAAAGTTTATACTTTTTAATATTTAAGCTTTCATATAGGATTTATGGCCAAATTTTATAAAGCTATACACATGAAATGAACCTCAATTTGAATGGATTACATACGTAAAGGTTATTTAATGTTTAAGGATGGGTCCTTATAGTTTGAATCATATGTTGGTTTAAATAACAATAAGCATTATAGTATTCTCAATAGAATATCTATATATGATTTTTACCTTTTTTTAAAATTGAAATGATATTCCATTTGAATATTACCATGTTTATTCATCTATTATTTTTCCATTACGAATGGTATTCTATAGAGGAAACATAGTATCAATTTTGGGAAGGAATTTAGAGGAAAACGACAATCCAAATTAACGTACTAGGATGGTTAGAATCAAAACTGAATAAAATTTGTTTTGTGATGGATCAGTTGACTTAAGAAATAAATGGTAGTGGTTTCCTAGAATAAGATGAACCTAATCATCCATTGAAGAATTTTTTAGTTGAGGATCATTTATGTCGCAACGTCCCCCATAACTCAATGGATCAACTGACTATGTGCAAGATGAATGGTGTGTTAAATTAATAGAAATTTTTTATGTAATTTATTGGTCAAATAATCAAATGGTTAGTGTTCATATTTATCATTTTTAAGGTTAAACTGATCAAAGGATTTAAATGTATAAAAATATATTAGGAAGTGAGGATGTTAAATCCATGGAATGGGATGATTTTATGAACATATTCCTTGATAAATATTTTCTTAATTCTATTAAACATAGGATTGAAAATAAATTCATGAAAATAAATCAAAAATTAGATGATTATTTTTCTTTATATGATGATTTTTTTCACCGGTTTTGTAAGGATTGTCAAAAAATTTATCTGGTATATTCATAAGGATATAATTTTTTATTCAATATTAAAGCCTAAATATAGAACAATTTTTATTCTCATGAGGTCAAATGAAATGAGAAACTTTTCCAATGTTTTGAGAATATAGAATTGGTGTTTTCTAAAGATTTCGTGATCTATGATATCAAACCTACATAGTGATAAAGTAGGTAGTAAAATGTAATGATATACTAATAGATTTTTGGAGGAAAGAAAGAGATATTTTCATCAGGTGAGAAGTGTTACACAAAGTGTCATAGTAATGTATCTCAATAGTTATGCATTTAATCCAATGTGGTAATAATGGTCATATAACTCATGACTAAATAGGATATGATAATAAATCCAATGAAAGGTTGGTTGTAAGAAGTTTTAGTGACAATGAGTAATTCCATTATGCCAATGTGTATCCAAAGTTATTTTCCTAGGTTGGAAACCATCATCATGGAAAGAAGAGGGGCTTTAACAATCATTAGGTAATACTAATATTGATGTCGAGTTAAAAAATGATGTGGTGATATGAGTGATATGTGTTTTTAATGATATTATAATACTCTATTCGACTCTAGATCATCACATTAATTCATTTATAAGAGATTTGGATGTAAATTGGAAATATATTCCCATTAGTGTGATATATAAACTTTGGTAAAATCTCTAAGTTGAAGTATCATATAAACTATTATTTATAGGAATATTCCATTTATCATTAGTGGGATGGCCCCTCCTAAAAAGCATGCTTAACATCCCATAGTGGAATGTGATATCATATTGGGTATCGATTGGCTTTAAGTTTATAATAGTAAAATTGATTTCACATGGAAGAAATTTTTATTCAATGATTTCATTCCATTGAAAACCTAACAAGAAGATGAGAGATTGAGTATAGATGATACTGAATGTTATCTAGCTCAGGTTGATAAAAAGAGTGCAACAATTTTGATTAGTTCAATTCAATTAGTAAATGAATTTAATGAAGTTTTTGCTAATTATTTTCCAATTATTGTTCCTGATTTGGTGTTTGGATGTGCTATGAATTACTTCCTGATAAGAAACATATTTCTAAAATACCTTATTTAATTTCTCAATTTGAATGGGTAGAAATGAGAAAATATTTGTGATAATTACTTGATTAAGGTTTCATTTGACCTAGCATTTCACCATGTTGTGCCACAATTTTATTTCATGAAAAGAATAATGGTTCCATGAGACACTATGATTATTATAATTCCATGAATAATATCACTATTATGAGTATTTATCCTCATTATAATATCGATGATTTTTTGGATCTTCTCTTGGGAGCTCCATAATTTTCAATGACTGATATCAGGTTCAATTACCACTAGATGATGGTTACAGAAGTTGACATTAAAAATACTTCATTCTAAAAAATATAAGGGAATTATGTGTTTTTGGAAATTCCCTTAGGGTTAAATAATGAACCTTCTGAATTAATGAATCGCATGAATGATTTCTTTCATTTTTTTTCTGGATCAGTTTGTGGTTGTGTTTATAGATGATACTATGGTATACTCTAAAAGTCAAAATTTACAAGAATGTCACATAAAGATTTTTTTGTAAACCATAATATATAATAAATTATATGGAATTCATTACAATATTGGATTTTTTAGAAACAAATTTCATTCCTTGGTCATATTGTTTCTAAATATAGAATAACTGCTGCCCCTTCTAAATCAATATTTATAGAAGAGTGGCCAATACATACAATTTTCACATAGATACATAGTTTTAATTGTTCAAAAACATATTATCATAGGTTTGTGGAAATTTTTTCAAGGTTATATATCCCATGAACAAACGCAATAATTTATGGAGATAAGTTTACATGGAAAAAGGAATGTGATGATTTTTTTCAGGAATTGAGATGAAGATTAGTGAATGATCCATTTATTGTATTATGATCAAGAAATAGTGAATTTTAATTTAGAGTGATACTTGGTTGAATAAAATGGGTTTTTACTAGTGAAAATTGACCATTTAATTGCTCATGCTTTACGTTTGTAAAAAAATCATTAGTTAATTTACCCTAGAAATTATTTGGAAGTAGTTGTTGATGTTATTTCATTAAATATTTAGAGGCATCGTTTGTTTGGTGAAAACTGTGAAATATATAATGCTCACAAAATTTTGAAGTATATATTTTAAAAAATGAATTAAACATGATATAGAGGATATGTAAGGAGTTAATCATGGGTTATAATTTCATGATTCATTACCATCCAGGAATAAAAAATATAGTTAATGATGCTTCGAACTAAAAAAATAATTCTACATTAACCATGATATGTTTGGGATTAAGATCCTTTATAAATGATTTGATTAATTTTTCATTGGAATTTGTTTGTTTTGAAATTTTCCATTTTTTCTGGTATATCTAAAATCACCTATATAATACATCATTAGGAATGTACAAAAGCGAGATGGTGAACTATATAAAATGGTATTACTGGATCAGAAGTGTATGTTCCCTAAATTTATCTTTGATAAACATAGTGTTTTCATATTTGGAATGTGGTTATGAGTTCCTTTTTATTAAAATCTGAATAAATATTTGTTATTTAGTTCTCATATTTATCCATTTTTAGGTCACCTGGGTTGCACTAAAATGTATTGAGATATTTATAATTATTACAGGTGGGATGGAATGAAAAGAGAAAATGCTAATTTAACATTGAGATGTTTGACTTTTAAATAGGTTTTAGAAGAGAGGAAGTTACCAAACGTGATGCTTCATCCTTTTCTAGTGCCAGATTTCAAATTAGAAAATATATACATGGATTTCGTAGTAGGATTACCCAAGTCATCTTGAGGGAATAATGTGATTTGGGTAATTGTTGACTGACTGAATAAATATTCACATTTTCATTATAATCAAGATAAACTATTTCTTGATGAACATTATTAGTTTTATATTAATGTTATAGTATAGTTACATGGGGTTCCTATCTCAATTATATCTGATCGTGATCCTAGTTTCACTTATAACTTTTTGAAATTCCTTTAGAAGTTTTTTGGGTATTGAATTAAATATCAGTAAAAATTTTCATCCTCAATCAGATGGGTAGTAAGAATGAAAAATTAAAACCATAGAGGATTTGAATGATTTTTTTTCACTGGATTGACAGGGATTTTGGGATCAACATCTTTCTTTGTTCAAGCTTTCATATGAAAACAATTTTCATTCCAGTATACATATGGAACTAATTGAGGCGTTATATGGAATGTTGTATCAAACTTCAACCTTCTCGGATGGATTATGATAGATGTATTTTATGGGACCATAATTTGTAGAAAAAAGGGTAAATAAGGATATATTGTTTCAGAAACGTATGAGGATATTATAGAGCTGAATGAAAAGTTACGTTATTAATCAGAGGAAGGATCTTTCTTTCAAGGTATGTGATCAAGTTTTATTAAATGTTTCTCCATTGAAAAATGTGATGTATTTCCATCAGAAAGGGAAGCTGATTCCACAGATTATTGATCCATATGAAATCCTGATGAATATTGAATCGGTAGCCTACTTCATGGATTTACCTCCTATTATATCCTAGGTAAACAATTATTTTCATTATTCAATGCTAAAAATGTATATTCTAAGTCAATATCATTTTTTAGTCCACAAGTAATTATGTTGGATGATAATCATTCTTATATGGAAAAAACCCATCTATATTATTGACCATAGAATGTTTGATTTGTGGAATATAGTGATTTATTAAGTTATGGTCTTCTGAAAAAACAATATAAATGAAGAGTTAATATAGTAATCTTAAAAAGTTATTAGATGAAATACCCGCACATATTTTAAAAGTGAATAAAAATTGGGAGGATGTAATTTCTAAAAAGGGAAAGGAAGTAAAATCCAAGGTAATTATAGAATATGTATTATTCATATCTATTAATATTTGATAATTATATTTAATTTAAAATAGACAATATGTTCAATAACATATTCGATAAATTAAATTTATAGTAAAACATAATCATTTTCTAGAAAAATAGATTTACCCCATTTTGATAGTGAAAAAATTTTAATCTAGATATTGAAACTTTTATTTGAAATTTATGAAAAAATAATATTCTTATTTAGAATTGTGACATCCAAATTCACTTTTGTATAATTTTTTTTATTTTTATGATAAAATTCATTTTTTTATGAATAGTTAAAAATAGTATGTTTTATTTCAAAACTATTATTTTATATACATTATTTCTATAGTAATATGATATTTTTATCTATTTTCAATTTATATTCAGATAATGTTTTAACAATTTATCTCATTTTTTTCATTGAAATAATTCTAAAATTGAAATTATATATAATTTTTTAAAATATTTGAACATTTCACATTAAAACCCCTCTTTTCAATTTTGTCAACAAAATTAATTTGAAGTATGCCTTTCTTTATTATGTGAATTGAATTACATAAAATGGATTTCATATTTGGAATTATGAGGTACATATATTGTTTTATGTTCAGGTACAATTTATTTTTCATAATATATTTACAATCATAAAATAATTATATAAAGTAGTAAAAGTGAAATTTTGACAATGGATAAATCTATAAGTTAAAAGCATAACACTCCAAAAAATAAAAACAATGAAAGGGTGGTTGAGGAGTTTCTAGACCTTAAAAATCCTAAAAAAATTATTAAATAAAAATTGCATTCAATATTATGCAACCATATAAATTTAAATTTTAATATAATATAATAACTAAATTAATCAATTGAACCCATATCTCCTCAAAACTAAATAACAACCCTCACCTCGCAATTTTGATGAAAAATCATTTTAGATCCTCAAATATCTTACCAAACCCCTCTTCTTCACTATCCCAACATAAATGTTCATATGGTCTCACTAAAAGACCAAATCCAAAGTCCATATGGGTCTTTTATGTAGGTGATATTCAAAATGTATTTTTTCCATAATACCTCCATTAATTTGTTCTGATTTACAACATTTTCCTCACCTACATAATAAATAAATGCATTATAACCCAAAAATAATATACATACTATATTTTTTTGATCATTATGGAATATTTCATATCTATTTCATTTTTTACCTCCTCATATACAAAAAACAAAATGTTGTCTATGTTATATCAGTTAATCGCCTCTATGAATAATGTATTTGTTATTTTGTCCATTACCACCTTCATGTATGGAATTAAAACCATATTAATTGTCAAATACTATTTTAATATATATATTATATGATATTTAATATTATTTAGATAATATATTAAACATTCATTCATGATTTCCAAATTATGGTTATACGAAAAAAAAATCGAGGACCTGTGGACTTACACCACCTCAAATTGATGTGATTCATTCACACATCACATAGAAGGTATTAGTGATTGTATTTGTAAAAATATATGATATTAATGATATATTATTTCTACTATAATGATATTATATATGTATACATCATTACATACATATAATTTAATGGTTGTTCTTTTAATATGTCTAGAAAAACAAAATTAGAGTTCATTTATACTGAAAGAAAACAGTCCCCATGACTGGTGTTTTTAGATTGTCTCAAATTATTATTCTATATAATTATATAATTAATATATAACATATTTATGTAATATTTTACATTCATGAGATGGTGGACTTATAAACACATTGACTATTGGCATCAGACCAAGTTCATTTTTGACTCAAGAACTGAATATTGAATGAATATCTAATACAAAAATAAAAAAGAGTGTAATTTTTATAACATGTTAAAAATTTATATATAACGAATATTAAATAATAAAAAGGTTCTCAAGAATGTATAAATTTAACTATTTTAATTATTCATGAAATTATTAACACATGTAATTAATCAGACTTGAGGTAAGGGGCTTTGTCTCAATCTTCATTCATTGAGGCATTTCATGAAACCATACACCTTTATTGTTTTAATATGTGTATATATAGACAAAATGAAATTTAATATCCTCCAATTATCTATAATAATGTTAGTTAGTGTTTTTTTTAAATTTATTAATTCATTGAAATTATGACTTCTTTTTTCTAAATGGTACGAGACACCTTGAATGTTTAAATATTTTATTATCAAATATTTTCTTCATGATAATAATTCACATATTTATTTATATTAATATTAAAGGATTAATCTTGAAATTTTATTTCTATATTTAAATGGGTTTCAAATGGAATTTGTTTAGATTAATAATTTCACTTTCTATACAAAATGACAAAAGCATCTTTTTTAACCTTTGTGAAGACATTGTCTTCTCCATTACCATAACCGATTTATAATATTTGAATTCTAGTTTACAAAATAATACTTTAAAAAAGGATAAGAAACCCATTATTCCATTTTTGGTGTATTGTTATGGAAAATGTTTTTTAAAGAGGATTGAATCTTTGAATATCATTAAATTATTTCTTATAATTGGAAAGGAAATATTATGATTGAAATGTTCATAATTTTAATATTTTAGGTGTTACAATTTTATAATGGTACTTGGAAATTTGATGTGTAGTTACATGATAAACCAAACAAGGGAGATTCTATGATATTCAAAGAATGAGTGATTACATTATAAAATATAATGCATTGGGTATAAAAGATGGTAGTATGACAATTACATTTGTAAGAGTGAAACATAAAGAAGTCGACCGTATGGTTATTCCAATTATGTATGATTACGTCTGATGTTTCCATTATTAGTTATATGTTATTTTTTGAATTATTGGTAATATATTTATTAATAAATGGATTAAATTGATATTATAGTTAGTGTTGAATATTTACATATTCGTATAGGTGAAAATTATTACATTATTATAAAATATTCATGGTTTAAAAGTGTTCACAAGGCTATCATTTTACTTCATTGTTTTTACCAAAATTATATTTTTATGCACCTTCTATGTATTATAACGTTTTTAACTAGATTTAAGGGATGATATGAACAATTATGGAATCATTGGAAATGTTTTTATTTTTAGACATGAAATGAAACATTTTTTAATATTATATTTTTTCTATGATAGAAAAATAGATAATGAGTAGATTTTTTTTCATTATAATACTTAAGTTGATATGTATCGGTAGTGGCTAAATTCTATAAATATCTAAAACAAAAATATATCATTAATATTAATTCATGAAATTACTAATTAGTTTTCAATATTTAAGGATATTTCTTTATAGTGATGAAATATTCCACCATCTATCCATCCCATGAAAAATGAAAGCATGACATGGGAGTTTGTTCATCTTATCATCTCCACAACATGGTGTAATGTAATTATCATTAACACTTTTTTTGGATGAGTATAATTATGAAAATAATATATAAATAATATAATTATATCAAATTCCTTAACCTTTCACCATTTTAGGGAATGATATCATCGCTAATGTGTACGTACAACATTCCATCTCCACAACATGATGTGATTCATTTTAGATGTTCACCATTAAATAATTATTATATATATATCATGAATATATAATGTTTATGTTATCTTAATATAATTATTTATATAAAGTAACTATATTTAATTCACATGATCTTTGTCTTATATGAATAACCTGCCGAAGAAAATAAAGCGGCTAACACCTGAAAGAAGGTTAATAAAGGATTATTATTTAAAATTTTTGATAAGATAATATAAGAGGATCATATAGGATATAATATATATTAATATGATTCGTAAATAATTTATTAACATACATTAAATCATTATATATGAGGAATAAATATGTACAAATAAATTCAACCTAAGGTAAAATTTATTTCTACAATCTCGTTATTATTTTGGATTGATTGTACTTAAGTATCTTCCAGGGAATAGTTATATTACATGTACATGTTTCCTATAAATATTTTACAAACTATTTTACCATTATTATACTATTAAATTCAGGTTTACACATGTCATAATGTTAAATAGTTTTTTAGAAGGGAATCATTTTATCATATTCATAACGTGGTACTTTGTGACTTTTCCTACTAAAAAATGTAAGGAATTTTTTTCAAATATACCACATAAATATAGTTTTATTATTTAAGGAATCCTTATTTACTTTAAAATTACATTATAATAATTCAAGATTAATTTTAAATAATAAATTTTATTATTAAATTTCATATAACCCTTTTAAATGAAATCATTTTCAGAGAATATATAATATTTTCCACGTGTATTATATTAAATTGATATATAAAAATTATTTTCCATCGATGATAATAGCCCATTATGTTTTTATTCTTTAATGGTGGTATTTTTAATGGATATTATCCCAATTATTTCTATGTTTGTTTTATTTTTATGATGGAAATATATTTATGAATTCCACTTCTTTTTCTGTGGAAATGTTATGATGAAATGTTATTTATCAACCCCATTTCTTTTTATAGATTATAATAAAGTGGATGAATTATTTTCTTAAGGAACACAAATGTATTTTTTCCATTATGTGATGGTTGTGACCAACATTTCTCACTAATGAAATGGGTAATTATTTATATCTCATGAGATAGACTAGACTGAAAATAGGAGTGAAATCATTTTAGTAATATTGTAATGGAATAAAGAGTTAACCAGAGTTAGTAACGGTCTATGTAAATTATTCTAGACATGGTAATTATCCCTGAATAATATGGTAATGATATTATTTTTTTATGAGTATTCTAAAATTCTTTGTGTTATTTTACTCTACCATGTAATAATATTTTTTACTCTTTATGAACATATATATTATATTCAATGACCCAATATCATGATCTTTGATATAAATGATTTGATTTTCAAATGTTTTGGTATTGTACATTTGAATAATTATTTTGTTATGATTTATATATCTCTTGTTTACCCATAATGATAATATGATCTAACCGTTTTCAAATGCTTCATTCCACCATTTTTTGCTGGAATGTTTTAAGAAGAAATACTAGATGACAACATCACTGTCAGAAATATTTTAGATCATTCATAAGATGATGAGTTTGTGATCTATATATCAAATGTCTCTAAGAAAATATGATCTATGGGATTGAGTTTGTGTAATGTGTCAAATATTCTCCCAAAATGCAGTAACATATTTGAATGCTAATGTTGGGCTGTTGTAGTTTTTATCAGAGGTATATTCTATATATCCTTTTGAAACTATGATGAGAAATCATTAGTTAGAACCCAATTGAAAATCCAATGTATGGGTAAAAATCCTTGGGTTTTAGTGATTAGAATTAATTATCAATGTTAATCCTACGATGCCATATATTTAGATTCTATATGCAATTTACCTTAATTAAGAGGTTTTACATTTATGGAAAATGTATCCCAAACAATTCTTTTTTGGTTTTTGACAATGGCTGGATCCAGGAGGACTTATGTCAATAGTGAATTAGATAGTTAATAAAATTATCTTCCAAATGATAAATCAAATTTATTTGATGTTGGAATGTGATTCATTGTTATTATACCAAATCCAAAAAACACATAATGTGATCAATAATCTCAACATTTGTTATTTTCATAACACATCTAATTATATATCTATAGAGTTTCGTGGTTAACCAAGAAGAAATAATGTTCAATTATCCAAATTTAAATAATGTGCTGAAAGGCATAATATATAATGTTTAATGGGAACTTGGTGATGCATCATGTGTTGGAAATAAGGACAGAAATCATGTAATTTAAAAGGTGATTTGAACATTTCAGTTATTGAAATGGAAAAAATACATTCATTACATATGAATCATCTAAAGATAAAATATTTATATGTATAGTATTTTTTAATTATTATAATATATTCCTTTTGTGGAAATGTATTGAAGAGAAATAAAAAGTTTATACGTGTAATGGTTATATGGATGATGATGAATAATTTACAAATGAAATTTGAGAAGGATGAATTCCAAAGGAAAAAATGAATAATCTTGGAAAATAGTATAATGGGGAAGTGGAATTATTGAGTTTTTATGCATTAAAATTCAAAACTAATGTTTTAGAAGTAATTTTTTTTTTTAATTTCGGTGATGGAAACATTTATGTATTGAACCTTTACTGTTTTTCCTTAATTATTTTATATAATTTCATAAATGGTACTAGTATACATGAAATGTGATTGAGGTAATGATTGATAACAATTAATTAAGCGAAATATAACCCATAATATGTGAATAAAAAGATGATTTTTTGTGATCAATAAATTAGATAGTTTTGATAACCTTGTAAATGATTAATAATTTTATTAAAATGTTGTGTATTATATCATGTATTTACATTATTGGATTTTTTATTTATAGTATGAGGAAGAGTTAATTTATTAAAGCATTCAGGTTTTCAATATGGGTTTTTTCTAATTATAGTTATTACCATGTTTTAAGAGAGTACATGAGAATTTCATCACATTTCTGGTATGTCACAATTAATAACTACATAATGTTTTTGGAAAGACTAATTATAAGATTATTTACCGACCTTATTTCAAAATGTTTTGGATATTAATTTTTTGAATTTTTCGTAGGGGTTACGGTTTATGAAATGTGTTGTGTTTAATATAGTATATGATGATTTATAAATATTTTGTAACCTATGATAACCATTTTTCTAAACACATATTGAATTACTTATCATTCCATTATAGATCTATTGATCCAGTAGTTTTGTAGGAATTGCAATTTCATTTTAATTATTAATAATATGATACGAGTAGGAGAATGATCAATGCACAACCACTGAGTTTGATTTTTCTTATGTAACGAAATCTATTATTTATATTTTTTCGATGTATTTTGATAAAATTATCCTATTATTAACATTTTGTGGATATAAGTTAGCTTTTCATAAATATTTTTTCTGTGTTATTAGGGTCATAATAATTGTAATGACAGTGTTCCCTATCATTATCATCAAAACATGACAATTAAATTTCTCTTACATGTCCACGTTTTCATTTCACAAAAATATTACCCTATTAGATAGCCTAATTTTGTATGACCATTGTATTTCAAACATCCCTCTTATTAATATGATATTTTATTGATCCAATTAATGATATGGGTTTCCAAAAATGGAATTTTCAAATACCAACATTTTATTTTGTACATCAAATTGAGAAGAAAAATAATTTCAAGATTGTAATCTTATTGCAATGATGTCATATTGATTCATTCTTCCACCAAATCTCTTGGATGTTCCTTTTGTGTTACAAGTATGTCTTTGAAGGAATTACATACTATATTCTTTATAAGTACTAAAAATATATTTCCCTAATACATTGGGAAGATATTTCTTATTATGAAAACATGTTAGATAATTTGAATCATATATAAAAATTTCAACAAAACAAAAACACTCACCATGTTAATATTTCGTGACAAAAGAATCAATTTAATGAAGTAACATGAGAACATAGGGATATGTTGACAACAATGAATCCTCTGTTGTTATGAAAATGTAATTATTTGACATGGATAAATTAATTTTTTTTTTGGTATAATGAATCATTTCTATATTTTTATGAAATTTTTATTTAATCAATTTTATTTCATGGATATTTTGTATAACACGCAATAACATGTTTAGATGAACAATGCATTATTATTATAAGTCCATTATAATATATACCTTAATGTGGTGGGAATAAATATAAATAACTATATTATGAAATTATTTTTTCTTTCCGAATCCATAAAAATGTATTTTTAGGTTTATAGAAAATAATCTCACAATTGTTTTTAGTAAAGACACATTTTTTATCAAAAAATTGTTTTTTTAAAATGAGTTATTATTTTTTATTAGGGAATATTAATTCCTAGATATAATAAAGAATTTATTTTACAAATTTTAATTCATTATTTCAACTTATAATATCATAATTATCATTAAATGCTTTTGGAAAACTTTTTGAAATAATTTTGTTTCAAGGATTGTGGAAAATAATTATTATCATTGAAATCAATAAATTATATTAAAGTATTTGAAAATTAAAAATATTATGTGGATCTTTTAAATATTCATTAAAAAATTATTATTTAAAATGATTATTTTATTGTTTTTAAACATATTATATATTTGAACTCATTATAAAAACATTTTATATTTTAAAATGGAAAATTTATATAAACCAATTATTTTGTGATGTTTTAACGGTTTTATTTTTGAATAAATTATGAAAACTATATTTTTATCAATTTTTAAAAATTGAAATCATTTTAGGATTTAGAATACCAATGTTTAGTGAATAGTTCAATTTTAATTTTTTCCAATATGAATTGTATCCTTGATAAATTTTGTTACCACTTTAAAAGGAAAATTATGTATTTTTGTTTAAAAATAAAATGATAAAGACTGTCAAATTACCCAAACACATGCAAATGATTTATTGGATGAATATAATTATACCATTAAAAACTAAATACTGATTTGTAGTTTTTTATTGGATATACTTCCCTAAAAATGACTTAGGTAATATTCAAATCAATAAAACATAGTAAATATCAAATTCAAGGATTTACAAATCCATTATGTTCCCATATGGGGAAAAGTATGATATGAATGAATCATAATTAGTTTTTATCATAATGAACATATTTTCTGGATTTAAATATATTTTTGACCGTTTGGTCCACTTGGATGAGGTTGTTATATTTATTATATTTTATTTTAAAAAATTCAATGATTTCAGAGTCATATATTAAATACTATATAATTTCTAGACCAGTGTTATGAAAAAAATACATTTCTCTATATATATATTTTTATAATATCAATAAAACATATATTAATCATAGTATTTTATTTTTAATTTTTTGTGAACAAATAAGTATATTAAATAATTACAGAACATTGATTTAATAATTATTTTAATATTGTAAATATCAATAAAATGTTTTTAAATATATTAAAATAAATAGCATTTGAGATAATTAATGTTTTTAAGGAATTTTATTGATTAACATGACATATTAGGTATATAAATAAATATCCGGTTCGTAGTATACATGTTATCATGATATTTTAAAATTTCCAAATAATGAATACTGTCAAAATTGACACCGATGATATTTTATCAACAGAATATTTTAATAAATTATTTAAAATAATTTAATAATAAATAATAATTATATATTATAAAATGTTAAAAATTGTTCATTTATTATCTAATTGGAATACCATATTTTAATAGTAGAACCTTTTAATATTGAATAATTTTGTACCATAATTGAAATTATAATTTGTTAACTAATTATTAATGAAAATTATATAGTTTAAAATAAAATCAAAACAAGTATATAAATTATTTTCTGATGAAATTAAAAGAATATATATTCTTATATTTGGAAATATTTATTTTTGGATGTGTTGGTTTTGAGATTAAATTTAGTACAAATTATTATCTTGAAAATTTCCAAAAGGTCCCCTCACGCCAATTATAAATGGGCACTGCCTCCCACAATTAATTTCACTTACATGAGCCATCTAAGTTGACCATAATATGAAACATTATCCTATACACATCCATATCCACATTACTTAGGTTAATTTATTCTCAAAATACCATCCCTATCGCCCTTTGAAGAATATATGAACAAAATCGTCTGAAGAAAAGGTAGTCATCTATAATGACTATTTATAGCTTATTTCTTATTATACATTATATTCATATGTTTTTTACATAATAATGTAATTTATAGAGTATAATATATGTTATGATATGTTCTTGGGATTATGGTATAACCATATTCCACTATATATCGGTCCTATTAAAAAATAAATGCATCACGTGTTCGAACATATAACTTACCATATCTAAGATGTAGTGTAACCCTATTTTCATCAAAAATTTATTTGGATTGGTATAATGATGGAAATAATACATATATATAATAATTATAAACTTATATTGACAATATAATAATATATAAAAAATAAAATTACTAACTTTTCGACCATTAAGGGATTGATACCATCGCTCGTGTGTATGTATAACCTGTTGTCTCTCCTATGTGATGCAAGTCATTTTCCATGATAACCATTCATGAATGATTATATATATATAATGAATAAATATTATATATATTACTTTTATATAAATATTGATATAAAACAACTATATCCTATTAACATGAACCAAGACGTATATAATACAACATGCATAAGAAAATTAAGTTGTTAAGACCCAAAAGAATTGTAACAATGAAATATTACTAATAAACAGGTCATAATATGATATAACAGGATCATATATGATATAATAATTATGAATAAGATTCAATTATAATATAAAATCATTATTTAAAACATTATATAGGATGATACTATACATACAATAGCTATAACAGCAAAGGAAAGAGTTAATTTTACAATTTAATTATTAATCAGGGTTGTTTATACATAAGTATCTTTTGGGAAATCTTTATCTTCCGTGTGTATTTTTCCAAAATTTATTTTCCAATTTTTTTTACTATTATCCTAAAATTAATTTCATTTTTATACAATATGTACTTTTTAATAAATGGTTGGAAAGTAATATTTTTTTATATCCCAAATGAGGTACTTTGTGACTTTTCCTACAAAAGTATGAAAGAATTGATTTTTTAAATTATAAACATGGAGATTTTTTTACACTATAATGATTCAATATTCACTTACATATTCCCTTACATGATTAAAATTTTATTTTCAAATGAATTTTTTGCAATTAAAATTTAATTAAATTTTAATGAAAGAAAATGTTTTCAATATAGAATGGTTTTCATCCTGAACAACTATTCACCTGTGATCTCTCAATATTTCTTTATATGTATGATGAAATTAATTGAATTTATTTATTATTTAATAGTGATAATTTTCAAGGATATTATCCATATTCTTACTATGATTCTATTATTTTAATAATATAATGCTAATTTTGAAACACATTTTTTCCATGGGCTCTATTATAATGGAATGTTTTTTATGAAACCCATTTATTTTAATGGTTTCTAAAATGATCAAAAAATTATAATCTTTTGGAAGAAATATGTATGGTTTTATTTATGGTATGGGTGAGGCCGTTATATACCTCAAATTCATTGGCAAATGGGTTATATCTCTTGATATAGATAGGACTCGAAGAAGGAGTGAAAACCATTCAGTAATACATGGCTAGAATGGGGAGTGAACGCAGTTTATTAAAGGATACTATCCACTACGATAATATTCAAAATGAAACATGAAGAATATGGATATGATTTTATATTCTTATGAGTATTCCTAAATTCCATGTTTTTTATTCTCTCAAGGGATATTATATTTGGATTATTAATTAAATTATATTATTATTTACATGACATGATATCATGATCTTTGACATACAATATATAATTTTCATATATTTGGTTTATAAACTTATTATCTATGAGTATTCTAGGATTTATATCTCCCGTCATTACCATTAATGGGTAACTAATCACACTATTTTCTTATCATTCTTTTCCCCAAGTTATCGATAAATGATTTATGAATAAATGTTTTCGGAATAAATAATAATGGGGACCTTCTTTGGGAGAAATATTGAACATATTTCCCTATACAATTTGTTTTTGTTCCATACTTTTAATGAAAATAAACTAATATGGTCATTCAGATTGTGTTTGTGTAATGTATGAAATATTCTTCAAAAATGATTTAATATCGATGTATGTAAAAAATGGGATTCTATAAATAGTATATTAGACCTTTTGTATCATAACTAATTACCGTGTATTTTCTCTTTCTAAATGATGCAATTCTTATTTTATAGAAATTACCCTATGTTCATTGTTAATTTATTTAGAACCATTATTTGGATCAATATTAGATAATGTTTATTTATTTTTGATGATGTTTCAATGATATTTTTTCATTGTGTATCATTATCTATATAACATATTATGAAATCTAGTATTTGGATTTTATGGGATCAAATAGTTATAAGAATTCATGTGCTTGGTTCTTTAAAGTCATATTCAAGGTTATGATTGGTTTTTTTGTCTCTTATGGGATGTTTTAAATGTAAATATGCATCCAAGTAAAATGCCTCAATGTAAATAATGATATTCAAATATTACATACCATCTTCAATGTATTCTAAAATATCTTTTTTCTCATGTTGTTAAATCAGATAAAAATAGATATGAAAATATTATCAAATGATCATGAATCTTTTATAAAGAAGACACCAATATTTTCCTAACATTGAATTGACATGAAAATTACATAGTGTATTTAAAGTTAATATTTTTCTAAATTCTATTTATAATTATGAATATTGTCTCTACAACCAAATCACTTAACGTAATTAATCTTATGGTTTCTATCGTTACATAGTTCCTATCAAGTATTTTTTTTAAAAGGACATATAAAAATATTTATTATTAATTTAAAAACAATATGTAGAGATTATGACTAAAAATATTATGTAATTACATAATGACTATGATTGGATTTTGAAATATATTTGGGATTTTCATTTCACCTCTCAAAAAAACTATATTGACGAGATTTTCAAGGTGTATAGAATTTATTACTAAAGAAATCATCTGAAAAGAAAGTCATAAAGTCATAATATGAAATTATTTTCCCCTATACCTTTATAATTTTATAATTGTTTTCCATTATTTTTTTCTATAAATTATTCATACTTTAAAAAATAGGAACATGATAAACCTTTTTGAGTTATGAAAAATAAAAAAGTGAATATTAGGACATCATTAACAATGAAAAAACGGTGTTTTTTCCAGTATGAATTGAAAAACGTGGTAGAATAAATAGGTTCATCTGAACTATCATTATGTGTTGAGTGGTAGAAACTACATTATTTGGTTTTAATTAATTTTTTTGCTTCATTTATTTTTATAGAGATAATAAAAATTCTCATCGAGGAATTTAGGTACGGTAAATTACATTACTAATACATTTCTTTATCACATTATAAGTGAATGAAACTTAGAGTGACCATGTATTCATTCCATATAATATGATTATTTGTTAAAATATCTTAATTAAGAATAATATCATTAAAATAATGAATTTTAATATTCTGAAACAAAATTAATTTATCAAGAAAATAAAACCAATATAATGATTAAAATTAAAATTATTATAAGAATAATATCAAAATTTGATATGATAATCAAATATAACTTAATGAAAAATATTTATTAGAATATATTCTATTTCATCAATATATATATCATTATAAATAAAAATAGGTTTATAGTATGTTAATTATTAATGAAAAACTATCTTGAATATATTTTTTGGAATTAAATTGACAAATATAGCATAAAAGTTCACTTAATTCATGAATATTAAGTAATATATAGTAAAAATCAATGAACATCCATTTTCAACATTCAATTTTTTACCAATGTGAATCAATAATGTAAGATATACATAATTATCATTGAAATTATTTATGTATAAAGATTTTATATTATGCAGAAAAATTATCAAATAAAGCATAAGTTATCAAAATTTTCATTAGTAGTTGTATTATAATATTTTTATGGAAATGTATTATTTTGATAAAATTATATTTTTTTCATGTAAAAAATATTTATACATATTGATAAATATGTTATTATTTATGAAATTATGAAAAATAAATTTCATGTTCATCTTCCATTGATGTTCAATCATTAACCCTTAACAAGTTCATAATTTTTATGCTTTATGATTTTCTATCATTAAATTCCAATAATATGTTCTATTAATTATCAATTATTTACCATTATTCATTTAAAAACATTGTATTCATTAAACCATTTACAATTGCAATCCTTTTCAAATTAATGATATATTTTATCAATAGTAGATAATGATTGCATCATTTACATATTTTTAATCTTCATTCATACTTTATTCAAACAATTATTAGTAATATTGTAATTCATAATTATTAATTTATGAATAAGAAAACATATTATTATTATATGTAGTATAACTAGTATATACCTCAAATAGAATGTTCTTGAACGTTTCATATAAAGATCACTAGCATAATCCTGTCCGGAATCAAGATATCTACACATAAAAGTACTCTTTGAGGATTTCATCACCTTATATGGTATTCATAATTTTTCATTACACTTATTTCATTACACAATATTATTCAATTCATATTTGATATGACCATATCTCTTACACTTATAATATATTACTTCGGCATATGATTTTCATTTCTTCTTAATCCCTATGTTGCATATTTTCTTGTTTTATGATTAACTATAAAATTTTTCACAAAAAAACATCTTAAATAAATATGATATGTGACTTGTCTTCATTACTATATGGTTACAATGCACAACCACATTATCCTTAAAACAATATTAAATAATTTGTTTTATAATTAGATGTCATGAATGCTTCATATTTCACCTTGGATTCAATAACTTCAGTTCCAAATTTTTTTCTTCTTTAGACATTATATGTTTTCTAATTACCTTCAAGACATATAGAATAAATATTTCACACAATTCTCTAGGGGAAACTATTATTCTTCTCCATCAATCATGTAGATATCATATATTTCATAGAAACTTATTTTTTACATCCATATATCTTCTATTGAAATCATTATATTTGTTATCTCATTAAACCAATAATACATTTTAAAAATAGACTCATTAGTTTTCATTTTAAAAGTATAAACTTTTTAGTATATTTCATCATACAAATTTTATAATTATTTATTTCTATCATTAGATGTGGTTATTGTATCCCAATTTTGATAGGTAGTATAACATTCTGAAATATGATTAAATTTATCATCATCTAAGGCTCAAAAAATATAATTCATATATTTATAATTAGAGTAATATATTTCATTAATACTATGAGTCAAATTATTCCTCTTTAATTTTTTGTTTTATATTTTTTTCGACTATGGTTACCTAAATATCAATTCCCAATATTTGAGGATAAAATTTCATTTTTATCATCCATTGATCGTTATTTTGACCCTAGAAGAAATTACTTCTTTTAGTGGCTTGTCTTTAAATTGAATAAGTATTCATAAATATAGGATAATATATAAAGATAAACTATGATCCTTCCTTTTGGACATTATCACTCTCAAGTTGAATTATTAGAATAATTTAGTTAACATATTGAGAGAATAATATACTATGATATGATACTATATATTGGTTTTTCTGTAAAGAAAAAATTATGGGTTGGATTATCATCTAGAAAATTTATTTATTTTTAAATAAATTTAAATTCCTATAAATTTAAAATATCATTTTTATCAAATATAGAAGGATTATATAATTTTATTATTTTAAAAAAATATTAAAAGAAATTATATATACTAATTCAGAATAAGTAATATAAATTATCTTTGGATTTTATTTTAGCTACACTATAATATATATATATATATATATATAATTTATTAATTATTACTACCAATGATTTATTTTGAAAAACATATTATTTAGAACACTCAAGGAAAAATTGAGTAGTTGAAGAAAAGAATAAAAATACACAGTATAATACAAAAATTATAGGTTCTATTATAATATGTATCATAGTCCTCTCTAATTGATTGTAATACATTACCATTCTAGAATATCGTAAATTAATTAATCCAAACCCTTGATTGTGTATAATTATCCATAGCCTGGATATGGTTACATGTAGATAAATCCACTTTGGTATTCTAGGATATATGAGGAATCTTCGACAATTATAAATGTGAGAACAAAGGTTACAATATATAAATAAATTATGTATATGTAATCAACCAAGAAATGAAGGTGGAGGTTTAATTTGAACAACACAATCCAGACCAAAATCAATTTCAACATGAATGATATTACAAATTTTACACTAGAAAATGTATAGAAGATATATTCTTACTACCATAATTATAAATTTTAATTGAAAAATATATATTATTTTTTGATTAAAATATTGTAAGTTCATCAACACATAGATACAATGTTCAATAATAATGTGATACATATACATATTTTTATAATAATAATCTATAAGTAGCCTTTAGAATTTGGCCACAATTAATACCTTATACATAAAATCATAATGATCACTAATTTATTAATTAAATGATATAAAATATTTCTATTCATGATTATTCAAGATAGGGAACCACTCATGATCGATCACGATAGGTTACTTTGACAGTTATTTAGTTTCTATCTTGGTGACTGCCTTTCATTTTAGTGGATCGACAATTGTGGTTAGTCATTTCATTCACTCAATGTAGGGATTATTACTATTAAATATTAATCACATGGTTAGTTAGATTAATTATGGTGTTTCATGAATTAATCAGGTGATAAATCCAATAAAATGTAATATCTTTTGTTGTGCATGATGGAAAACAAATGTTTTTGGATATCTATTATTTGGTTGATTCATTTTTCTCGTGTTTATGATATAGTATGTAGTAATATTATTACTCTATTAGGTAAAAATCTATGATCAATAACATGTCGTTAATTGTGTTTTTATGTTGTAAATCCATTTACTCTGGTCATTTGTGGATTAATTTTATTTTTTTCACTATGGTCTATCACTAATTCATATATTCGATCCAAGGAAATTAATGAATGGTCCAAAACATTGTGTTTTTAAAAAATTAAATCGATTAAATAAAAACCTCATTAAAATAATAAAAATTTTGATTTTAAATCATTATGACAATGTGTTTTCAGAATAATAATAAAAATAAAAAATATATGAAAAACAAGATCATCGGTTCCCTTTGTAGATGATCAAGATGGTACCCAAAATGGTTCCAAAGAGTTGTAGTGTTAATGAGATAAATAGATTAAACCACATTCAGGTTTGTCTATAAATTTTCCATTTAAATTCGGTTTTAATTAACCTTATGATCATGAATGTTTATGAGATTAATATTGGGTATTGTGATACTAGTACTGTGGATATAATTTTATGATAAATATCGAGTCCACAAATTTTAAAATATCTGAATTGAAATTAATACCACATGCATTATAAATATAACTTTAATAATTATTCCTGTTATTCCAAATCAATTTTTTTTCAATAGCCATAAAACCACCTCATCTACACTTTATTGGTGACCCTATAATTATTAAAAAAATTAACATGCAAACTTCTTCTATGATTGAAAGATCTTTCCACCTCTGATCACTAGATTTCTGAACATACTTATCTAATAAAGAGGAACATCCTACCATCACAAATCTTATTGTTGACAATTAATTTCATGTGATAGTTATATGTATTTAAAATATTGGATAGTGGATATTATATCTAATGAAAAACTCATTTTTTAATTTTGTGATGTATTAATTTTTAACCATGTGTTTATGTAATTCCAGTTTTGTGTGTGAAATAATGAATATAAAGAATGTGGTCCAAAATAATCAAAAGTCCAAACTCATGGATTTAAAATCTACAAATATATTATTTTATTGATGGTATGTAAATCGGTCACCAATGCTTATGAAATACAACATTGCACTGAGGTTAGATGTCGATTCCACCAAAACTATATCACTAATATATTATCTATTATTCAGGATGTTATAAGGAAAATATGGGAAATTTTAAAAGGATATATAAAATGGTGTTTTTATCATAACTCATTGGCCGATAAATTAAATTAATAAAAATATAAATTAACTTAGTTTAGTGCTCTATACCTAGGAACATAACTAACACCACATCTTGGTAAAACATGCAATTATTGACAAAATTATTGTTCCATATTTTTATTCAAAAACTCATTCAAAATATATTAATATTTATACTTGGGAGATTAATATGTATTTATATAATAAATAATAAATAACAATTTAAATTCAATATTCTAATTACTCTATTGAAATTCAACAAAGGGGATAACAATTATTCCTGAAATCAATAATGGAAAGAGAAATTATTTATAAAGTCATCTACATGTGAAAAATTAACATATTTCACTTATAAGGAACATACAATATCTAAACTAGAAAATTAGATATGTCCTTACCAGGAGAAACCAAGATCTCTATATCATACTTCTAGCTTCTAAATATTTTCATCCACAAAATTGTAAAAAAAGTTTGTTAATAGATAAGTTCATGAATGAATCTCGTATAAAAACTCATCAATATACACACTTTATATTCCATTAGAGGAATGTCTGTATACCATCATTAGACACATAATTATGAGGAAATAATCTCCACTTACACCAATTTCATTCTAATCCTAGATCCATAGTTATTTTCCTTGTACAATAAATTATTCCCCATAATCTAATCCTTGAATGTTTCCAACAAAAATGTATTCTAGATTTACATGACTCCCATAAGGATTCCAAAATGAATACCTTTCCATCATTATATACCTTTTCATCATAGAGAAAAGTAAAAAATAATAGAATGTTTCACCAACTATATATAGATTAATTCTCATAGGTAACACCAAATGGAACATTATATACTCAACCATTAAATATCAACCATGAATATACCATAAAAAAACCTGTATTCTACCTACATACTATAACAATGTGATTTGGTTAAATATTTCATATTATAAATTCATAACCTCATGGGAAAATGAACTTCTAAGTCTTCTTCAAATTTTTTCTTCTCAAAATGGTGAACACCTAAGAATAAAAATAACTAATATTAAATAAATAACATGACCAGAGGATTAATCTTTATTCTTCTATTAATGAAGATGAAAAAATCCAACCATCATCCACACATAATGTCTTACACATTGTTGATGATAGAAAAGTTAAGTTATAGTTTATATTATTGAACGTAGATGACGAGAACATAATGAAATTTATTCGACCCCTATAGCCAACCATAAAATAAACCATGATAATTATAGTTTCCATCTAAAAGAATCTAATGTTGATGTTTCTTACTAAATTTCATTATACAGAATCAACATCTCTAGTGTTGAAAATTACACAATATAAAACTCAAGTGAAAATGAACCTCAATACATTGATAAGAACCATTACACATGTGGAAAAAGTTTCACACAAAAAAATCCATGGATCAAATAGTATCATCTTATTATGGACTTTATCCTTAATAAGTGGGTTTTGTTCAATTTTCCCAGAACAATAGCTGAGATATGCCATTCAAGACCACTATTATCCAACCATGTAGTATGATCATGTAATACCAACATTTCAGAGAGTCTAAAACATGTATTAACTAAAAATAACAAATTATATTAGATTCTACAACAAATTAAACTATATTTGACCTTACATAAACATTTAGTTATAGGGGTAATCATAATAGATGGAGCACATACAATACATCATGATTTAATCACAACTAACCAAAATTAGACTAGATATTCAGACATTCCATCCACCTATTGACCATGGAATTTAAATAATGTATTCAAATAAAAATCCATTACAATACCACCATAATCTCATAACCCATCATAGACTATGATTTCATCATAGACAAGTACAACTGTAACACCCGAGACTTTTATGAGAAATATTTTGTTTTTATGTTACATAAATCATCAAAGGAATCATTAACTACACACAACACTAGCTTGGCTTTCTTTACATGCAATCACAAGCTTCCTCGATAGTTTGTGTCGTACGCAATACCGAGTTTCACTAAACAACGATATGCTATTAAAATATTATTAAAACTAGCCGTTATGAATAGTAATACCATATTTTTTAATTTTTTTAAATTTTATTTTTCAAAATTGACTTCATTTTTGGATTCGGGATATCGAAATTATCCAAGGGTGAAAGTTTTGTATTTTTCTGAAAACATTCAATTTTTGATGAATAGTAAAAACCCTGGGTTACTATTTAAAAACCGACGTTTTATTTAAATAATTATTTATTTTAATTAAATTTATTTTAGGTCAAAATTGATACATAATACCTATATAAGTTCAATGCAATTCATTGGAGTCATTTTATAATAATTTTAGATATATAAAAATTTTATTGAACTTTTGACCGTCTTTTACCCACCTCTTAAGAGAATTTGCAAATTTACATAAAATATTATTTTACCACATGTGTGAGTGTAATTTCAAAAATCCGAGAGACACGGTTGATGTCATTAAGTAAAATGTGGTTCAATGAGATGAAAATAATTTTTGGTGAATAGTAACTTTTTACTTTTTTTACCACGGTTAAAAGTAAATAGGGTAACTTAGGGTAAAAATGTTATTATTATTACCCTAACACATGTCCTAATTTTATTGGATAAGTTTAATTCGACTAAAAACATCCTTCGGAATAAAATATGACCATTTAGTCCCACTTGTATTAGATTAGGACATTTATTATTAATTTATTTAAAGAAGGGTTAAAATAGTTAAAATCCAAGTTTAATAAGTAAATAATTTTTAATTTAGGGTAATACATAAGATAAATTAGACTATAAATATTAATTAGAAATATAAAGATATTTCCTACATAATTTTATTTTATTTGTAATTTTTAGACATTAAATAATTTAATTTATTTATGACACAAAGATGATGCAGTAATTATCTTATTAATGAAATATTGACATAATTGATGTTATAAATATCCAAATAAATGTAATTTGAGACTCTTTATGAATTAAAATAATTTTCTATGTTAATATGACATGTTAATTCACTTTTTAGAACTAATCTTTCGGTTATGATTTTCACAAAAATCAATTACCAAATAGTATCAAAATTGAAATAAAATAGTTTTTAAAACAAATATTATATTACTAATTGGTATTTTATTACTATAAATCTAAGTTTCGGCCAAATTACTTGGATAAGGATAGATATATTAATAATAAACAACTTGGGGTTCGGTTGGCTTGTTAGAGTACGTTTATTATCCTTATAGTGTAAGAACACAAGAAGACACAGTAAAAGTTAAATTATTTAACTTAAAGATAAATCTAAATGATAAGGTTAAAATAGGAGCCTAAACTTGTCTAAATTTCATTGGATGAGAGGATTTCGACCCATCCCCACCTTAGCTTCGAAATAAATTAATTTGGATCAATTTATAACCGAATATGATTTTATAATAAAATAATATTTTTAGTTTTTCCAAAGGTGCCCCTCTCCTCCCTTATAAAAGGGAACCTCCTCCCTCTCTTCCTCACACCAAATTGAGAGTTCAAGCTTGGCCAACCCCAACCAAATTCTATTCTCAATTTCCCTAGAACCATCCTAGAGGTCCTGGTCTTCTTCAAAGACCAATTTTAGTGCCCTAAAATGAAGTCTCAAAGAGGCGCTTCAATGAAGAGGTAATATCTGTTACCGATTCATTCAACTTTATTTCTTCTTCCACTTCTTCTTATTTAGTTGTTTCATTATGAAGTAATAAAATCAGCATCAATAATATATTGATATGTTATTATATGTATGAAACAACCCTATTTCACCATATATCCATCCTACGGAAAATGAAATCACCGTGCGTGCGTACGTACGGAATACCGTCTCCACGCCGTGGTGTAATCTATTTTCCACCACCACCTTAATTGGATGGGTATAATGGTGTAAATAATAACTATAAATTATTATTTTAATGTGATATTGATTATGAAATAGTATAAAGACACTCCATTACAATTTCACGATCATGGGTACGATATCATCGCTCGTGCGTATGTACGGAATATCGTCTCCACGATGTGATGCGACTCGTTCTACATGATATTCATTGAATAATGATTATATAATTGAATTTAATGAATTAATATGATATATATTACACTAATAAAATTCTGGAAATGAGGTATCTATAACCCAAAAAGAAGAATAAGAATTTATTCGACAAAACACGCATATGAACAAAAAGCAATAAACACCTGAATAACAAGTAACAATGAAATATTACTAATAAGAAGCTAAGAATATGACCATATATGATATCATAACAATGAGTATGATTCTGTAATAAGTCAATGACATTATTTAAATCATTATACAGGAATTTCAGACACTTACGAAGCAAATCAGATCTAAGGTAAGGGAAAATATCGCAATCCCAATTTTTATCCGAGATTGTTTATACTTCAGAATTTACTGGGGAATATTTATCATCCACATCCATGTTTCCTCAATATGTAATATATATATCCTTCTAAAATAGTTTATATCCAATTTTACCCTTCGGTGAGTTTTTAGTAAAAGATATGAAAGGAATCTTTTGTCGTTTTTCGTACGAGGTATTTTTTGACATTTCCGACAAAAGTACAAGAAGAATTTTTTTCTAACGTATACGGCATGAATGGATTTTTAAAACATTATTTCCAAGAATATTCCTTTACAATTATTCATTTTTATTTTTAATCAACTTCTTTTAGTTTAGAAGTTTGTGACATGTTAAGAAAGGAAAAGGTTTTTTGAAGTTGAAAGGATATTTTCCTCAAGATTGGAGTTCAAGTGTTTTATCAAAATTATTTTCCATCTAAGATAATAAAGGGTTATATTTATTTACCTATTTTTACATTGATTTGATTATGTTATGATGGAATTATTTTTATGACTTCCATTTATCTTATATGTATTATGTTATGATGGCATGATATTTAAGATTCCAATTTTTATTACATGGGTTATACAATGTTGTATGATTTTTGATTTTGTGGAACACATAATAATGGTATCATTATGAGATGGGTGGGACATATATCTACCTCCAATGAATTGGGTAAAGATTTTATATCTCATGAGATAGACATGGCTGGAACGGCGGGTTAAACCGGTTCAGTAAAACAGGACTGAAACGAGGAATGAACTCGGTTCAGAAATGGAATTTGTCCACTATGATAGTCTTGGAAACGAGTCTTGACTAATAAGAAATGATTCTATATGATTATGTGTGTATTCCACAAAGATTCATGTTTTATGTTATGATTATTGTGATTACATTTCACTACCATTATTTATCCCATGTTATGAAATTATGATCTCTTTTGTAGGGTAAGATTTCCAAAATGTTATGTTCTTATGAATATGATGTGATTTATATTTCTTTTGTTTACGATTACTGAGCATTTGAGCTCACCCTTTTGTATGTTTTCTTTCCCCAGGTCAGGAAGAAGGTTATTAAGTAAGATATGCCAAAAGGGACTATAGATATGATGAAATAAATGGGAAACATTGTAGACACTTTATGAACCACTTGTTTATGTTTCCTAGTTTCTAAAGACACTATACCTATACGGTCCTCTCATAGTTTTGTTATATGTTGTAATAAGTGTGCTTGAATTTTAAAGTATTAACAATGAATGTAAAGTATGGGTCGTTATAGTTGGTATCAGAGGAAAGGTATAATCAACCTTTGGAAACTAGGATGTGATAGCCTTAGTAAGAATCAAAAGGATAAGTCTAAGCATAGAACACAATCTTCGTGTTTTAGAAATTTCCATGAATAACCTAGGATAAAACCTTATGTGTGAAATTTTATTCTTGATTATGTGGTTTTCCTATTATAATTAGTGTTTCTCACACTATTCTTCTTGGTTTTATTCAATGGCTGGAACCTGAAGGAACCATGTTAATGCGAAATGTGACGGGAAATGCAATGATTGTCCCCTTGAGCAAGCAAACGTTATGGGAGCTGGAATGAAAAATCTTGTAGCCATTCTCACACAACATTCTCAAGCTAGGAATAATGCAATATTCCAAACGAGAAAAGGAAGGAGCAAGATTCTGTTGAATCCTTCATGAGGCAGCGTCCGCCTTCATTCAGCGGGTCTACTGATCCATTAGTTGCTGAACAATGGATTAGTACTACTGAAAAGATATTTTCAGTTCTTCAATGTTCTGAACATGATAAAGTCATCTTAGCAGTGTATCGTTTGGAAGGTGATGCTGATCAATGGTGGAATCTTATCAAGAATACGAGGCAAAGAGTTGAAATTGAGTCCATGGAATGGGACGAGTTCAAGAACTTATTTTTCAATAAGTACTTCCCTCATATTCTCCGAAAAAATATGGAGAAGGAGTTTCTTGAACTAAAGCAAAAGGATGATGAATATTTTGGTACCTATGAAGAAAATTTTACAAGACCTGCAAGGTATGCTTCTGGTATTATTATCCAACCTGAGAGTAAGATCGATCGATTCTATAGTGTCTTAAAACCAAGTCTTCGAAGGGTGTTAGCCATAAGGGACTTCAATAGCTACGAGGAAATCATTCGATGTTCTCTCAAAGTTGAGATGGAGATTAGAGTAACCCATCAGTCATATGGGTTTGACAAGAAGAGGAAAATGGAATTCAAAGGAAAATCAAAAGAGCACGCTGAAAAGAAGATGAGTTTTCCCTTATGCTCAAAGTGTGGAAAGAAACATGGAGGGAGTTGTCATAAAGGGACAAGTAAATGTTTCAAATGTGGAAAGGAAGGTCCTCAGGCATTTGAATGCCGCAATGATGGGAAGAAGATGATTAGTGATGCAAAACAAAGAAAAGGCAACACAAAGTTCACCTCCTACACTTCAATGTTAAATGTGCAAGGAGATGGTTCATTATGCCTATCAATGCCCAAATCCAAGGGTTAATGATGATGGTCGATGTAATCAAACTCTTAAGGCTAAAGACAAAGGACTGTCACATGCAATTTCTATCAGCGATGTGGAGTACGATAACAAAGTGGTGAAAGGTACACTTACCATCCACTCTAATGTAGAAAATGTTTTATTTGATTCTGGATCCACCCACTCTTTTATTTATGAAGAGTTTTCTAAGGGTATCACTGTATTACCTCAAAAATTAGATGTTGAGTAAGCTATGACAACCCCTAATGGCACAATAGTCGCATCAAAAGATTATAATTCTTCTCCGATTGAAGTTTGTGGGAAAGTGATTCCTGCAAATCTTGCGATCCTTCCTATAGTGGAATTTGAAGTGATTCTTGGCATGGATTGGGTTTTTCTATATGGAGCTCATATCAATTTCCAAATAAGGGAAGTCACATTTCATATTCCAGATCAATCTATGATTGTCTATCGATGCAAGGATGAACATAACCTTCAAGTGGAAATTTCCTCCATCTTATGGGTCTTGATTCCACTAAATGAAGGTTACATATCTCAAATGGTTGGTGGGAAACTCATGATTAATAATATTCTCATTGTACAAGAGTTTGAAGATGTATTTCCGGAGGAATTTCCGAGTCTTCCACCAAATCATGAAGTTGAGTTTTCAATAGAACTCATACCGGGTGATTTACCTATTGCAAATACACCTTATAGAATGGCCCCAATTGAGTTGCATGAATTGAAGAAGCAACTCAAAGAGAATCTTGATAAGGATTTCATACGCCCTATAGCATCACCTTGGGGAGCACTTGTTCTGTTTGTTAAAAAGAAAGATGTATCAATGAGACTCTGCATTGATTATCGAGAACTTAACAATATCACTATCAAGAACAAATATCATCTCCCACGCATTGATGACCTATTTGACTAACTACGCGGAGCTCAATACATTTCCAAGATTGATCTTCGTTCAGGGTATCATCAATTAAGGGTCAAAAGGGAGGATATACCAAAGACATCTTTCCATACAAGGTATGGACACTATGAATTTATAGTGATGCCATTTGGTCTTACTAATGCCCCTGTTATATTCATTGATCTGATGAATAGAGTATTTAGAGACTATCATGATCAGTTTGTGGTAGTCTTTATAAGCGATATTCTTGTATATTCAATGTGCAAGGAAGAACATTAAGATCACTTGAGAATTATATTGAATACCCTGAGAAAGGAGAAGCTTCATGCCAAATTTACCAAGTGTGAATTTTGGCTTCAAAAAGATTGATTTTTGGGTCACATAATCTCAAAAGTGGGGATATCTATGGATCCAGCAAAAACAGAGGTTATCGAAAGATGTTCGAGACCAACAAAAGTAACTGAGATATGAAGTTTTCTTGGTTTTGCTGGATATTATCGACATTTTATATTTATCACGATTATCTAATCCCCTCACCAAGTTGACTCGGAAAGGAATTAAGTTTTTTTGGACGGAGGAATGTGAAGAGAATTTCAAGGAGTTGAAAGGAAGGTTATCCAGTGCACCTGTACTAACACTTCCTTGTAGTGGAGAAAGGTTTGTGATCTACAGTGATGCATCCAAGAAGGGATTGGGGTGTGTTCTTAGGCAAAATGATATGGTGATAGCTTATGCCTCACGACAGTTGAAAATCCATGAGAAAAATTACCCAACTCATGATTTGTAGTTAGCTGCGGTAATCTTTGCATTAAAGGTTTGGAGGCATTATCTTTATGGAGAAAGGTGTGATATTTATACTGATCATAAATGTGTAAAGTATATTTTCACACAAAAGGATCTGAATATTCACCAAAGAAGATGGTTGGATCTGATTAAGGATTAAGACTGCTCAATTTATTACCACCCTGGGAAAGCAAACAAGGTGGCAGATGCATTAAGTCGACAAGACCATGCCGGTTTATCCATGTTGAGGATCACAAAAGATCCATTATTTATGTATTTACAAAGGATGGATCGTGGAATTATAATGAAAGGGGAAAAATCATATCATTCTCAAAGGAATGTTCAACCATATATACATGTTAAGATTAAAGAGGAACCAAAAAAAGATGTAGAGTTACAAAAGAAGGTGAGAAATGTTCCTGAATTCATCCTTGATTATGATGGGATAATAATGTTCAGGAATCGAATTTTTGTTCCTCCCATCCCCGAATTAAAGAAGGAGCTGCTGGATGAGCCTCATAGTTATTCATTCTCTATTCATCATGGAAGCACGAAGATGTATAGGGACCTGAAAGAGTACTTCTGGTAGGATGGCATGAAAAGAGATGTTGTTGAATATGTCTCTCAATGCTTAGTTTGTCAGCAAGTTAATGATGAGAGACATAAGTCTAAGGGAATGTTACATCCATTACCCATACCCGAATGAAAATGGGAAAACATCACTATGGACTTTGTCACCAGACTTCCTAATACATCCAAAGGAAATAATGCTATCTGGGTCATAGTTGATCGTCTTACAAAGTCTTCACACTTAATTGCTATTAGAGAGGATTTCTCTCTGGATCAGCATGCCAGGATATATGTAAAGAAGTGGTAATAATGCATGGAGTACCACATTCTATTATATCTGATCGGGATCCGAGTTTTACCTCATAGTTCTGGCAAAGTCGTCAGCGTACTCTGGATACAAAGTTGAGTTTCAGCACTGCTTATCATCCTCAGACAGATGGTCAGTCTGAGAGGAAAATTCAAACTCTAGAAGATATGTTGAGAGCTTTCTCTATAAATTTCAAAGGTGGTTGGGATCAACACCTACCTTTGGTGGAATTTTCTTATAATAATAGCATTCACTCTAGTATTCAGATGTCTCCTTATGAATCTCTATATGGAAAGAAATGCAGGACTCCAACTTGCTGGGATGAAGTTGGGGAAAGAAAGCTATTAGGACCTGATCTTGTTGATGAGATGGCAGAAAATGTCTGATCTATTCAACAACACATAAGAGCAGCTCAGAGTCAATAAAACAGTTATGATGACAATCGAAGAAAAGACTTAGAGTTTGATGAGGGTGAAAAAGTGTTCATACGAATATCTCCTTGGAAGAGAGTAATGAGATTTGGAAAGAAGGGAAAGCTGAGCCCTAGGTATATCGGTCCTTTTGAAATACTGGATCGTGTTGGGAAGGTAGCTTACCGATTGGCGCTTCCACCGAATCTCTCTCAAGTTCACGATGTGTTCCATGTATCTCTCCTGAGAAAGTACATACGTGATCCTTTAAATGTACTCATCTCAGAAGTTGTACCGCTGGAACAAGATCTTTCTTACGAAGAACAGCTGATAGAGATTCTCGATCGTAGTGAACAAGTCCTACGGAACAAGACCACTCACTTGGTGAAAGTTTTATGGAGGAACCAACAATTAGAAGAAGCTAAATGGGAGCTTGAGGATATGATGAGAGAGAGGTATCCTCATCTTTTTGTTACAAAGTGACGGATTTCGAGGGCGAAATTCATTTTAAGGGGGGTAGAATGTAACACCGGAGACTTTTATGAGAAATATTTTGTTTTTATGTTATATAAATCATAAAAAGAATATTTCACTACACACAAAACTAGCTTGGCTTGCTTTACATGAAATCACAACTTTCCTCGATAGCTTGCATCGTACGCAATACCGAGTTTCACTAAACAACGATATGCTATTAAAATATTATTAAAACTAGCCGTTATGAATATTAATGCCCACTTATTGAAATTTTGTAAATTTTATTTTTCAAAATTGACTTCATTTCTGGATTAGGAATATCGAAATTAGCCTAGGGTGACATTTTTCTTATTTTTCTGAAAACTTTCAATTTTTGATGAATAGTCAAAACAGTGGGTTACTATTTAAAAACAGACTTTTTATTTAAATAATTATTTATATTAATTACATTTATTTTAGGTCAAAATTGTTACATAATACCTATAAAAGTTCAATGCAATTCATTGGAGTCATTTTATACTAATTTTAGATATATAAAAATTTTATTGAACTTTTGACCGTCTTTTACCCACCTCCTAGGAGAATTTGTAAATTTACATAAAACATAATTTTACTACTTCTGTGAGGGGAATTTCAAAAATCCAAGAGACATGGTTGATGTCAGTAAGTAAAATGTGGCTCAATGAGATGAAAATATTTTTTTGTGAATAGTAACTTTTTACTTTTTTCTACCACGGTTAAAAGTAAATAGGGTAATTAAGGGTAAAACTTTTATTATTATTACCCTAAAACATGTCCTAATTCTATTGGATAAGTGTAATTCGACCAAGAACAACCTTACGAATAAAATATGACCATTTAGGCCCACTTGGATTAGATTAGGACATTTATTATTAATTTATTTAAAGAAGGGTTAAAATAGTTAAAATCAAAGATTAATAAGTAAATAATTTTTAATATAGGGTTATACATAAGATAAATTCGACTATAAATATTCATTACAAAGATAAATATATTTCTTACATAATGGTATTTTATTTGTAATTTTTAGACATTTAATAATTTAATTTATTTATGACACAAATATGATGCAATAATAACCTTATTAATGAAATATTGACATAATTGATGTTATAAATACCCAAATAAATGTAATTCGAGACTTTTTATGAATTAAAATAATTTTATATGTTAATATAAAATGTTAATTCACTTTGTTCGAAATAATATGTCTGTTATGATTTTCACAAAAATCAATTACCAAATAGTATCAAAATGGACAAAAAATAGTTTTTAAAACAAATATTATATTATTAATTGTTATTTTAATCCTAAAAATATAAGGTTTGGAAAAATGACATAGATAAGGTTATATATATTAATAATAAACAACTTGGGGTTCGTTTGGCTTGTTATAGTAATTTTATTAACCTTATAGTGTAAGAACACAAAAAGGCACGGTAAAAGTAAAATTATTCATCTTAATGTTAAATATAAATGATAAGGTTAAAATAGGAACATAAACTTGTCTAAATTATATTTTATGAGAGGATTTAGACCCATCCACACCTTAGATTCGAAATAAATCAATTTGGAGCTATTTAAAACCGAATATGACTTTATAATAAAATAATATTTTTAGTTTTTCCAAAGGTGCCCCTCTCCTCCCTTATAAAAGGGTACCTCCTCCCTCTCTTCCTCACACCACTTTGAGCCTTCAAGATCGGAAAACCCCTGACAAATTATATTCTCCACTTCCCTAGAAACATCCTAGAGTTCCTGGCCTTTTTCGAGGACCAATTGTAGTGCCCTAAAAGGAGGTCTCAAAGAGGCGCTTCAGAGAAGAGGTAATGTCCATTACCGAGTTTTTCAACTTTATTTCTTCTTCCACTTCTTTTTCTTTAGTTGTTTCATTATGAAGTAATAACATCATTATCACTCATATAATGATATATTATTATAAGTATGAAACAACCCTATTTCACCATATATCCATCCTACGAAAAAAATCACCGCGCGTGCGTACGTACAGAATACCGTCTCCACGCCGTGGTGTAATCTATCTTCCACCACCACCTTACTTGGATGGATATAATGGTGTAAATAATAAAAATAAATTATTATTTTTAAGTGATATTGATTCTGAAATAGTATACATACACTCCATTACAATTTCACGATCATGGGAACGATATCATCGCTCGTGCGTACGTACGGAATACCGTCTCCACAATGTGATGCGACTCATTCTACATGATCTTCAATACATAATGATTATATAAATGAATTTAATGAATGAATATGATATATATTACACTAATAACATTCTGTAAATGAGGTATCTATAACCCAAAAAGAATAATAAGAATTTATTCGACAAAACACGCATAAGAACAAAAAGCAATAATCGCCCGAATAACAAGTAACAATGAAATATTACTAATAAGAAGCTAAGAATATGACCATATATGATATCATAACAATGAGTATGATTCTGGAATAATTCAATGACATTATTTAAATCATTATACAGGAGGTTCGGACACTTACGAAGCAAAGCGGACCTATGGTAAGGGAAAATCTCACAATCTCAATTTTTATCCGAGATTGTTTATACTTCAGAATTTAATGGGGAATATTTATCATCCACATACATGTTTCCACAATATGTAATATTAATATCCTTATAAAATATTTTATATCCAATTTTACCCTTTAGTGAGTTTTTAGTAAAAGATATGAAAGGAATCTTTTGTCGTTTTTCGTACGAGGTACGTTTTTACTTTTCTGACAAAAGTACGAGAAGAATATTTTTTTAACTTATAAGGCATGAATGGATTTTTAAAACATTATTTACAAGAAGCTTCCTTTACAAGTTTTCAAGTTTATTTTTAATCAGCTTCTTTTATTTTAGAATTGTATGACATGTTAGGAAAGGAAAAGTGTTTTTGAAGTAGAAAGGATATTTTCCTCAAGAATGGAGTTCAAGCGTATTATCAAAATTATTTTCCATCTAAGATAATAAAGGGTTCTGTTTCTATCACTATTTTTACATTGATTTGATTATGTTAAGATGGAATTATTTTTATGATGTCCTTTTATCTTATATGGATTATGTTATGATGGCATTATGTTTAAGATTCCCATTTTTATTACATGGGTTATGCAATGATGTATGATTCTTTATTTTGTGGCACACATAAGAATGGTATCATTATGAGATGGGTTGGATCTATATCTCCCTCCAATGAATTGGGTAAAGATTTTATATCTCAAGAGATAGATATGGCTGGAACGGCAGGTTAAACCGGTTCAGTAAAACATGACTGAAATGAGGAATGAACTCGGTTCAGAAATGGACTTTGTCCACTAAGATAGTCATGGAAATGAGTCTTGACTAATAGGAAATTATTATCTATGATTATGTGTGTATTCCAAAAAGCATCATGTTGTATTTTATAATTATTATGATTACATTTCACAACCATGATTTATCCCATGTTATGAAATTATGATCTCTTTTGCAGGGTAAGATTTCCAAAATGTTATGTTCTTATGAATATGATGTGATTGATATTTCTTTTGTTTACCCTTACTGAGCATTTGAGCACACCCTTTTGTATGTTTTCTTTCCCCAGGTTAGGAAGAAGGTTATTAAGTAAGATTTTCCAAAAGGGACTATAGATATGATGAAATAAATGGGAGACAATGTAGATGCTTTATGAACCAGTTGTTTATGTTTCCCAGTTTCTAAAGACACTATACCTATACGGTCCTTTCCAGGTTTTGTTATATGTTGTATTAAGTGTGTTCCAATTTTGAAGTATTAACAATTTATGTAAAGTATGGGTCGTTATAACTATACTATTATTCAATATGAAATTTATAAAAGGATGGACCTTAGATGTCCATAAATCAGAACTATTATGAAACATACAACTCTATTTGTCTCAAAGAAAACAATAACCATTAATGATCTAGGATTATCACCCTTTCATTATGATAATACAATTTTTTAATCAATGAATACACCTAAAAATGATTTAGTGTTTATATAAACACAAAAAGGAATATCATAATTTAAATGAATTATATATTGATCAAGACATCCCATATAATGATCAAAAACATAATGTAGAATATCATTCTAAAAAATTAATAAAAAACAAGATATAATTCCTTATGAACAAATTTCCCATATCAACATTTTAATGTGGTCACACATAGCCTAAAAATAGATTTACCTAATAGTTCTGCAAACTAAATCATGGGATCCATAAACTTATCCAATTATCATGATAAATAAAAGATGATAAATATACATCTCTATAAGAAATAAATTAATCCAAATTAGTTATAAGGGAAACAATGAAATTATATTCGGAAAGGTCCCACCAATAATTTATATTTAACCTTCTCTCATCCCACCTACACCATGCCACCATAAAATAAAAAAACCATCCAATCTATAAAATGGTTGACATCATATGTTCTCATCCCAATTTTATTGAATACCATATAAAATAGTCTCTAACATCAGATAAAACTCACACTATCCTAGAATACATGTAAACACTCAGTGTATAATACGGATCTCAGGTAGGTTTTGTTGTGGATGGTTAAAATTTCCCCCAAATCTTACTTTTACTAAGACAACATCTCCTAAATCATAACAACATCCTAAATTTTTATGGATATTATTATTGTAATGTCATTGGTCTATGTGATTCCCATTAAAATATTGGTATATCGATTGGAATTATTTTCATAACTACATTGAATAATTAACATATTCCTGAGATAATGTTTACTAATCATAATAACTCATTGTCTCCAAAATATGATACGATTGCAATGTGGACTAATATATATTGTATTCCCACTATAGATGTATAATTTTTTTGTATCATGTAGGATTCTATCCATGATTATATCAGCAATGTACATAATCTATAAACCACACGATATAGTTGTACACGATCATATACCCTAAATAGGGCCTAAAAATATTTATCTCATTTCATACACAACACCTTTAGATATAAGAAACATACAAAATAAATAACTCTAAACACTTAAAGGAAATATCATTATTAGTAAAATTAATCATTAACTAATGGGTTATTTAATTATGAGGGGAATATCTTAGAAAATAACCCCTATATACATCCTCTGTGATTACAGATAGTTTTATATGTGTGTCTTAAAAATAAATCAATCCTCTAAAACCTAACATTCAGGATCACTAAATGAACACATGAGACTTCTCTAATAATAATTATTATATTTCATACAACCAAAAGGTATCCTTATCAGGTTGAATATAAAATAAAATAGGAAAATAATGGAAATTTATACTGAAAAATAATAGTTAAGGGATCATTATCTAAAAAACCATCATTATTCCTAATATACATATAATTTTCAAATCCATGAATCAATAAAAAAATTTATATTAGTATCGTAGATTTTGTATTGTATATATACTTATATAAAAAGAAGTATAGTATATATTCCCATCATATTTTTGGATAATATACATCATAAAAATAAACAACTTCAAATTGAGATTTCCTTTTATATACATGTACAAATTTTTTTATTACAATATTTTAATGATTATTTAAAGTATTCTTGTATACTACTTTTCATAAAATGATAATTTTCAAATTGGTTGAATGAAAAATGTTCCTTTTTTCATTATTATCAATTTAATCCAACTCAAAATATCTATCCTAAATACACTATTTATTATAAATTTCCTGTGACACAGAAGGTGGATTGATTTTTGGTAGTAATCTTGACTTGTTTTCACAATGGATCCTAATTATAGTTATCACTGTAGGGGAATTTTTTCTATAATGTTATTTATCTCCACCTAATTTTGATGCTTTAATAAAAAAAATTCAATCTGAGTATCCTATCCACACCAAAAGTTATATATAAGTCATTATTATATCATTTTGGTTTTGAATTTTCTAGTGCAATACCTTATTCTATAGAATTCAGTTTTTCTCAACATAAATTTCAAAAACCATTACATCTAGTGAATTGATAATTTCTTCCTGACTTGGGCACTTAGATTTGCTAACAAAAACCATCACGAAGATAGTTGGAGGGAAGTAGGTTATGTTGGTTGCATCTGGAATGACATGTGTTTAATGGATATGTTGAGGATCAATTTTTCCCTTCCATATTTATGGAAGTAGATATCCCAGGACCTTTGATTGAAATAGAACTGTAGCACAAATGGCCATGGTGTCACAACGAGTTTATTTCTAGATGTCAATGAATTACAGAACATGCATATAGGTTTATGACACTACCATGAAATCATCATGATGAGATATTGAGATAAAAGATTAAATTACACGGTAGGTGTTCATATAAGGTGAAATGTCAATGCGACATCAACTTTTTCCTCATGGGTTCATTGACCTGTTGTTAGATAGTAATCTTGGACTTTAGACAAGCCTGCCAAATGCCAACGAGAAAGAGGCATAGTGGGTCACAGACTAAGTGTATCCAATTATCTCAACTAGAATAAAGATTATTCCCATATGTGGTTTAATAATTATTCAAGGAAGCCTAAATCATTTTAAAGTTGGAGGAAGAATAAAATGAAAAAATGATATACATGTCTTGTACATTAAATGTACATGCTGTGTAGTTTTCATTTTGGAATGTAAATGATAAATTAGTACACGCCCTGAATTAAAGATTACACACTGTGTTCTTTCTCCTTTCTGGATTTTGAGGAAATAATATCATTTTATTAAATGATATTTATTATAATTAGCGTGGGCTCATGTCAATGAATTAATGACATGATATGGGGTTTTCAGTAAGAGTTAATGAAAAAAATAAAATGCATAATGCATTTATTTACTGTCACAAATCTATAACATCAAACCTGATTATAAATATCCACACAACCCCAACACATTTCCCTAATAATTTTGCACAACAATTCTGGAGAATTCTCTCAAGGTTGAAGGAACTCCTTCCTCTATCAATGCTCTCAAGACAGAGAGACATCCTCCTCCATCAAATCAAGATGATCTAAGGCAGACAATGCCAACAAAGGCTTCTCCATGCTAGTACCCATAGATTTATTTTCTGATGTCCAGAGATACATGGTGCACGTGTGGATCACCACTAGAGGATATTTGCACATGTCTTATGAAACACAATGACAGATCACATCAGAACGTGATCAGAAATATAAACAAAGAAAGAATGCCAAAAAAGGCACTTAATTCCAATTAATTTAATTAACTATAATCAACCTGTGATTATCCTCCAGTGTGGTTCTGGGACTAATCTTCTTCTCCGTCTATTTCGGTGATTCGATCCGTGGAGTCTGGCATTTATCATTGTATTGATCAGAGATTGATCATTTTCCAATGACAAAAAGTCAAGTGGGAATATCCACCCACGAGCTTCCGCTACGCTCTGAACCTTAAAGTTGTATCAGAGGGGTCACAAAATTGATTATAGTTATTTAATTTTTGTTGATAATTTATGCATTTATATTTGATTCAATTCATGAAAAATCATTCTACAATAATGTATAAATGATATCTACTCTTCCTCTTCATTTCTCGATTCACATCATATAAATGACATTTTAATTTTGATTTTGATTAAAATAAAAATGATGAACTCATCCGAAGGAGCCACTCATTCTGTATGTAAAACACAGGAATACACGGCGTGTGGTGAAATCCACACACTGTGTACATAGGTTCAACGAACCGGTAGTGGTCCACCAAACCAAATCGTGTGAATTGAGCAAACCTATGTTTTTTTAATACACCAGGTTAACCAGAATAGAATGGTGTGAGGAAACAAGAATACATGACGTGTATGTTGAATCAACATGCCCTGTAGTCTAATCCTGCCCAGGTGAAACCGTGTACAAGGAGAAACCGTGTAACCGCATACAGGGGATTTCCAAGCCAATAATCACGTAACAAGTAAGTACATTCCATGTTATATTAATCTAGATGCCGTGTACTCCAAAATTTCAAAATTACAGGAAAAAACCCCAAAGCCCTCGGCGTGTACATTGGATAAAGGGTGAAAAAAATACACGCCGTGTAATATAGCCTACATGTCATGTACTTTCCTTAAATGGAATTTCACCAGGTTTCCTCAAATGTACAAATACCCTTACAAGGTATAGAGATGAGAAGAATATAAATGAAATTCATAATGGAATTTAAGATAATGAATCAATTAATTATAATATCATAATTAATTAAAATCGAGCATGAATTATCTTGAATAACAGAATGATTAAATGTATTTGAATACTAAATATGTGTAAATGTCATTGCATGATATTGATGATAATGATATAGAATAAAGACCCTTTTTGTATGTATAGTTTTATTTAAATTTATTTAATTTAAATTCGTTGTCCTACGAGCCTTTTTCCAAAAATAATGTTGGGAATGCATGCCCATGGTTTCTTTAATGTAAACCCCCATGTAAAGGAGGATCTCCCAAGCTAGAGGAGATGGTTCAAAATCTGAAGCTGAGGTGAAACCAACCCAAGGATACACCACGATGGGTAGGTGGGAGCTGCAAAATAGAAAACATCGGGTTCAAGGCGTTTTTTCATAAGTTAGGGTTAGCTTATGAAACACTCTAGATAAGATAACCAATAAAAGATCATGATTTGTCCATATTATTTTATTTTTTTCTGATTGCATGGATTATTTATTATGTATGTGTTGTCACGATCACATAGTTAATGAAATAAACAATCATGAAAATATGGAATAAAATAAAAACCAGACTATATGTAAACATTATCAAAACATGGTTAATCACATAAGAAAGCATCACTTAATATTAACAAGCATGTGGTAATGAAAAAGTATGCATAAAGTATTGATATCCCTCAAATACCATATTATGTCAGACTAAGACGTCTATTACATGATTAAGGGCATGAATCAATATAACTAGTTGTTTGACCAACCCTTGTTGGGACACAATATTTTATAATGTAAGATCTTATGAATGTTTTAGGTTGAATTAAACATTTTACATCAAGAAGAATATCCCTGGAAATACTTTTTGTAAAATGGAGGCAAGTTTTTCGGAAATCCAAGTCAGGATTTTAGGAATGGGGAGTCCACTGAAAAGTTCAAGGAACTGTAAGCTCACAGTTGGCAAAGACCAACCTACCTATATACCTTTAATTAGCTTTAACAACCCTTGTTGGGGTTATGTGAAGGGTAATATGGATCATTGCCACTATAATATCATAGTAACAAGTCATTCCATGTTCAATGGTGGGGTCGTTGGTACATGATAAAATAGTGGGAGAGTTAATAAATTCATTTATTATCTTTCATAAAATGTAATAAAAAATTTAATGATTAATCTACAATTGTAATTTGAAGAATAAATATGAAAAACATGCCATGCACATTTTCTAGGTGAATAATTTTGGATAAAGACAATATACTTACCGGCCGTAACTTTACGGAATTTTTTAGGCACCTTCACGTTATCCTACGCCATGAACAAATGGTTTACGTGATGGAGTCATCACTTCTTGATTCACCTTCCCAAGGGGAAAGTGATGAATATTTCCTAGTCTATGATCAACATTTGAACGATTCACTCGACGTTCAATGTTTGATGTTTTCATTAATGTATAGTGAGCTCATGAAGTCTCATGAAGACATGGATGCTTATATCATGCATGAGAACCTCTGTGGTCTATACCAGGAGAGATCAAGATAATAATGGTTTGAGATATCCAAGGCTCTATTTCAGATCAATCTTGAAGAGGGTGCCTCAGATGGGCCTCATGTAGTCAAGCTCATTGGCTACATTGAGAACTTGGTGGATTGAGGATTTAGACTCTTCGAAGAACTGGTTACTGATCTGATTCTCACATCACTCCCCCAGAGCGTCTCTATCTTTTTTTGTAAATTTCATCATGAACAACATTAAGAATTCTGTATCTGGTCTTATTACCCTCATTTTCCATGTGGACAATGATATGAAGCATGAAAATCTTTATGAAATTATGGTGAATTAAACAAAATGGAAGGGGACGAGCTTTAAGCGCAAAGCTTCTTCAATGCCTTCCATGTAAAGGTAGATCAATCGGAAGGAAATAGAACAAGAGGATTTTTGTTTCTCATGTGGCATGAAGGTCCACTAGAAGAAAAACTACACCCAACCATGTAAGCTTGGGGAAGCTTCAGGTGCATTTTTTATTTAATGAAATCTATCTATTTTTACCAATTGGGTATTAGATACTACTTGTGGCACTTACATCTATATCCAAAAACCGAAACCAAGTAGATACAGAACGATTGACCGAGGTGATGTGGATTTGTGAGCAGTCAATGGAGCCAAGCTCACTAATGTAACTATTAGAGACAAAAACCTCACATTGCCTACTGGGTTGGTCTTGGTATTAAAAGGATGTTATTATATACCCTATGTAACCTAAAAAAATATTTCAGTATCCAGATTAAATACTGATGGATTCATCTTCCTGATTGGAAATGAATGGTTCTACTTTTATAAAGATAGTGTTTGTTTTGGTTGGGCACATTTATGTAATTACCATTATGTGTTAGACTACACAAACCTAGTAATTGAAATCGATGGAAATGTTAATTCACATGACTCATACACACCCACATTGTCTTCACTTGATAGATAATTTCAATGAGAAACGTTAGATAAAATTACATCAAGATTGGTCTTTAGATTCTTTCAAACTATAACAACTTGGTGTATGTCATGTGTGTCTACAAAGAAAAATGACCAAGTCCCAACATAGTGGTAAAGGTGAAAGTGCTAATGTGCTTCTAGAATTAGTTCACACAGATGTGTGTGAACTATTTCTAGTTAAAGTAAGTGGTGGGTTCTTGTAATTTATAAATTTTACAGATGATTATTAGTAGATATGGATATGTTTACATAATGAGTTATAAGTCATATTAATTTGATCTATTCAAAGAATACATGAATGATGTTGGGAACCAACTTGGTAGGAAGATTAATAAAATCCTCTCAGATAGAAATGGAGAATATCTTAATCAGAAATTTATTGATTTCTTAATGGAGTTTGGGATTCTATCTCAACTAACTCCTCCTTACATGCCTTGGCAGAATGGTGTATGTGAAATGTGAAACCACACCCTGTTGGACATGGTGATATCAATGATGAGTCATGCGAGTCTTCCATAATTCTTTTCGGGTATGAATTACAAACATCAACACACATACTAAACCATGTTCCAACTAAATCGAAAAATGGTATTACATAAGAGTTATGGAGAGGAATCAAAAACATGTTATCAAATTTACATGTGTGGGGTAGTGAAGAATTTGTTACGGCCTCTTCAGGTAACAAACATGCACCCTGAGGCACAAATTGTAGCTTTATAGGATATCCCAAGGAAACAAGCGGATATTACATATAAACCCTATCTGATTAAAATGTCAAAGTGTCATGACACGCCATATTACTTAAGAGGGAGCACATCGCCAAAATGGACAGTGGGACTGAGATAGTCTCTGATGAAGTTGAGGCTCATGTTACACAGGAGTTGGTACAATAACAGATTCCCCAAAGCCCCTTAGAAGAAAAATCTGTTCTAGAAATTCAAGAACTGTGTAGGAGAATGAGAGAGGTGAGAGAACTAGAACAATATGGTTTTTGTGTCATTGAGGATGGTGACTAATTATTGGTTGAAAATGAAGATCCTCTTACCTACAAGGAAGTAGTTGATGTCATAGATGTTTCTAAGTGGCAAGAAGCCATGAATTCTTAAATGGATTCAATTAAACAAAAATATGTCTACATTTCGATAGATCCTTTAGTTGATAAAAAGATTTTTGGTATTAAATGGGTATTCAAGAAGAAACATGGAATGAAGGGACAAGTCAGCACCTATAAGGAACGACTATTTGAAAAATGTTTCAGATAGCATCGAGGAATTTTTTATGTTGAAACCTTTTCACCGGTTATGATGCTGAAATCCATCTGAATCCTATTCGCCGTTGTCACTTACCTTGGCTATGAAATTTGACAAATGGATGTCAAAAAAACATTTCATAACAGCAACCTCTAGGAAGATGTCTTCATGACACAACCAGAAGGTTTTGTGACTCCAAAGGATGCCAAAAAGGTATGCAAGTTGTAGATATCTATTTATGGATTAAACCAGCATCAAGGTCCTGGAACAATCATTTTGATGATGTAGTATGGGAATTTGGATTTGTTAAGAAAGAATGTGAGCCTTATGTCTAGAAAATGTTAAGAGGATGGGCAGTAATTTTACTAATAGTATAGGTTGATGACATAATACTAATTGTAAACAATGTACCTGTCTTACAGTCAGTTAATACATGGTTGGATAAATGAATCAATGTGAAAGACATGGGTGAGGGAGTATAGATTTTTGTGATCATGATCCAATGTGATAGATATAGGAGAATCATACCCTAGAGTCAGAGTACATACATTGACAAGATACAGAAGAGATTCATCATCGAATAGTCCAAGAATAGATTGTTTCCAATTTCACATGGAAATCATATTTCCAAGAAAATGTGTCCTCAAACACATGAGGAAGGAAAGAAAATGGCAAGGATCCCTTAAGAGTCCGTGATTGGGTCAGTTATTTATGATATTCTATGTATAAGGATAGATGTTTCTTACGCATTAAGTGGGGTAGGCAGATATCATGCTGATCCAGGAGATTGCCATTGGATGATGACCATGATTATCCTTAAGTATCTTAGGGGTACTAAGCATATGGTCCTTGTCTATGTAGAAGATGATGAACTAGTCATCAGAGGACATGTAGATGCTAGTTTCAAGACTGATCAAGATGACATGAAGTCGCAAATAGAATACATTTTCATATTGAATGGAGGTGTAGTGAGCTGGAAGAATAAAAACAAGGTGTGGTCGCATATTCTATAGCAGAACATGATTATATCACAGCTTCTGGTGTAGCTAAAGAAGCAGTATGGATGTGATGCTTCATCCAAGATCTAGATGCAATAATAAGAAGTAAAGATCATATCACACTCAATTGTGATAATAATACATCGGTCGCACTTGCAAAAGAGCCAAGGTCACATCAGCGGACAAAGCACATACATCAAAAGTATCATCTCTTGAAGGATTTTTCTTAGAGAGGTGATGTTACCATGAGAAGTAATTCCATGGAAGAAAATGTGGTGGACCCCTTGACTAAACCATTGACTCAGAAAAAACATTATCATCATGTTAGGTATAGCTGAATAAAAGTCATAGGTAGTTGATTCTAGTCCATGTTGGAGTCTGTTAGAGTTGGTATCATCAAAACCAACTATTTATACTTTGATTACATGAATGTACACTTTATATATTGTTCATTGTTCTGCATGATTATAATATAATAATGTCATAGAATATTTTTTGATTTAATATGGTCCGGGAAGATATCCCCTATGATGAGAATCATGAAATTCTTTAAGAATAATGTTAAATAAAGTTCTACGGTTGGGTGACATACAATGATAGGACACATAGTTTACAGACCATCAGGTGCGAGTACTCATAAGTAGACGAGACTGGAGTTCGCACATGGTAATCTCCAAGATGGGAGATTATGAGAACAAAACCACCAGTAGTAATTTTGTATGTCTTGGTGTTATCGGACATTTCTATCTATGAGCATGAGTAATGGTCCAGAGACTAGAAGATTATAATAAACTCTTGTAATGAATTGCACACTTAGATTTGTTGATTAAAGTCATCACGAAGATAGTTGGCATGAACTAGGGTACATTGGGTGCGTCACAAATTACATTTTTTTTAATGTATAAGTCAAGGAAGAATTTGTTCATTCCATATTTATGGATGTAGATATCTCAGGCCCTTTGCTTAAAATAGAATTGTCACCCAAATTAGATGTCCATGGTGTCATAAACAATTTTTTTCTTGAAGACAATGAATGAAGTATCAAGCATAAAGGTTTGTGACACTTCCATGAAACATGCATGATGAGATATTGAGAAAAATGGATTAAATTACATGGTTTGTGTTCGTATGAGGTGACCCATCAATGCTGTGTCAACTTCATTCTCTTGGGTGCCTTGACTCGTTGCATGACAGTAATCATGGACTTTAGGGAAGCCCGCCTAATGTCAATGAGAAAGAGGACTAGAGGGTCATACACTAGGTATATCCAAGTAACTCAATTAGAATAAATATTATTCTCATATGTGGAATAATAATTATTCAAATAAGACTAAATTATTTTAATGTTAGAGGAAGAATAAAATGAAAACAAGAAATTCATGTTGTTTACAATGAATGTACACACATTGTGGTTTTCATTTTGGAATTGAAATGAAAAAAATTACACATCATGTTTTATTGATTACACACTATGTAGTTTTTCCAGCTAGGATTTTGAGGAAATAATATTGATTTATTAAATGATATTTTTTTTAATCAGTGTGGGCGTATGACAAGAAATTAATGATTCGACATGGGGTTTTCAATAATAGTTAATGAAACAACTAAAACACATAATACGTTTATTTATTTTCATAACCCTATAACCTCAAAACGAATTATAAATATTCTCAAAACCCCATCACTTTTCCAAAATCATTGTGGTCAAAAATTCTGGAGAATTCTATCTAGGTCGAATGAACTACTTCCTCCATGAATGCTCTCAAGATAGAGAGATATCCTCTTACATAAGATCACGACGATCTAAGGAAGACAACACATGCAAAGGCTTCTCCATGCTATCACCCAAGAATTCCTTTGGCGACATCTACAGATACTTGGTGAACGTGTGGATTACCGCTAGAGGAAGTCAACACATGGATTCTAATATGCAACGACGGGTCACATCAGAACAGGATAAAAAATATCATCTTATAAAGAATGCTATAAAGTGTACTGCTTGTCAATTAATCGCATTAATTATAATTTAACTTTGATTATCCACCTTTTTAGTTCGAGGACTAGTCTTATTCTTTGACTATTTATGTGATTCGATCCGTGATGTCTGTCATTTATCATCATATTGAACCCATATTGATCATTGATAATGACAAAATGTCATGTGGGCACATCCACCCATGATCGTTCGCTGTGCCTAAGACCTTCACCATACGTGTACATGATTACATTGTCCATGATAGTTATTGGAATAAATTCATACTTAGGATCTTTTTTACATTAGAATTTATGTTTATAATATGAAGAAAATAATAATTTATTCTTATATAGGTTCATTTATTATTGTGTAGGTTAGAAGCCTTTGATTTTTTTGACAACTCATAAATGAAACACTAGAGTCAGTTTACCATAACTCAGAACACCATATAATCCTTGATAATACATACATGTATCTCATGTAACATTAAAAAACAATATAATGTAAATAAAATTTTTCATTGAAAACAATAACAACATGTTTAACACTTTAAGGGGCACTTCAATTTCCTCAATTTAATATTTTTAACCATTGATCTACTATTTATAAATTAATCATAAAATATAAATTATCATAAAGGAGACACAAAATGAAAACATTTATGATTTGATAAACATATTGACCCAACAGAAGGTGTTATAGTTGTGTTTGTGAGATAACACTATCTTTCGATGGAATGTAAATTTTATTCCATGTTATTATATGATCTCCCCTTAACTAATATAACTAAATTTCTCATAAACTATACCCCCTCATCAAAAAACGGAACCACAGAATTAATAATACATATTGATTAAAATTAATTCCATTACATAGATAATTTTTATATGCAGCAAATTTCAATAAAATAGCAATGTGTTCATTTATCACATTATAAAATCATAATTTAATGTTGAATAGGTGTAATGTCCCAGTTCTCGGTGCCCCCCGGAGGTGCCCCGTACCCAGTAGGTCACATAGACTCATGTTGATTTTCCAAACTCCAGAGGATACTGAATTGTATTGAGGTCCTTGGATGTTATAGTTGAGAAACTATTCCCCCATTGGTAGAGTAATTCTGTAAAAACAAAGAGATAACAGTAGAGGAGGCAGTAATAATTCCATACAACATGAATTAGTTGAAGACTAAAAGTAAATAAACTACTAGAGAACATATATAAATGATGCATTTAACAAATGTCTAGAAAAGTTGGAAAAAAATCAAAAGGATGAAATATATTACAAAACCAAGGTACAATGGAAAAAAGGTAAAATAATCCAACATCATCGTAAGGATCAACTTGGTCCCATTCTCCCCAGCTCCACAACAGTCAATTATCTAATGTAGAAGGGTTCTTTCCCTTATCTATACCTACAATAATATAATCTGTTTGGGCCCAAAATAATGTAACAAATAGGGTGTGAGAAGAATCCCAGTAAGAAACAACCCAAATATTTTTGCATAATATTCAGTGATAAAATATAGAAGGTAATAAGAAAAATGAAGCAATAAACAAGGAAGTACTCAAATGTAAACTATCGTGTAGTTTCAATTACTTTCATGTATATTCGACAATTATTCAACCCAATAATAACAAGAAACCCTCTGGGATGTTCTCACAGCCTATCCCCTCTGGTTCAACCAATCCATCTTAAGTAACCCTTTGGGTATGTTCTCACAGTCTAACCACATTGGTTCAACTTATACAAGGATATGTAGACCACCTGGGTAAGCTCACATGGTCCCACCCCTTTGGTCTCATGAAAACATATACTCTCTAAGGAAGAACCTACCATCAATTCCCCACATAGCCTATTAATGATAAACTACAGATAGTCTGTGGTAGAAATCAACATCATTTCTCCATGTGTTCTTGTAATGATATCTATATACACACTGAGGGAGCACACAATGTCAATCCCTTGCTATGGTCTTGCAGCGTGATAAATATAAAGAACTCTACGGGGAATCATTCAATGTAAATTCCCCATATAATCTCCCATCATGATAAATATAACAAACGCTCTAGGAAATCACCAAAAGTCAATTACCCCTATGGTCTCACTACACTAGGTTCCCACAGCCCTATATAATGCAATCGTGTAGGAACATTTTTCAACTGCCAAAGTAAACCTCAAGACTACTTGGAAAAATAGCTACAAAGCATATCACAAGAATGATAGATAATATCACTCCATCCTAACAACACTAGGAATAGAAAAAAATCAGCCAAACTGGGAATTATAGACCCAATGACCAATATCAATACAAACATCAAAAAACAAATCCATATCTTGAAAAAATAAACCAATTTACAAACCAGAACCCTAACTCACCAAAATAAGCATATTGGGAATTGACATGGTTAAAATCATGGAACATGAAATACCCTTATCTAGGTTATTGGGCACTTTATAGCATAAAATTCAAAGTATAACTACAAAAAGGAACAAACCTCTTACCTTGGCATTGTAAGATTGATATACTCTGTCTTAGTCCCATGAATCGGCCATCAATGACGTAGATAAACAATAATGTCTAAAACGTTAAACCAATGATATCTCACAGAATATTATAAATCAATGAAATGAGGATTTAGAAGAATTATGAACTCACCATGTCGATTCCAAAGCAATTAGCAATGGTTGATTTGGAAAATGGAATGTCGACCAGGGGATCAGATAAGAATCGTTCCCTATTGTCACTCATGTATGAGACAAGTCGACGTGAAGGCATTAATACCAATTAGACGCGACCCCGGTATGATTTATCAAATAAAAAAGAAAATTACAGGTTTTGTATTTTAAATGTACATTGCATGTATATTCCTTTACCAGGCCCTGCTTTAGGCAGTCTCCAGGTCTCACCACATGAAAATGTACATGGCCCTTACAGAACAAGTATACGGTCACCCACGATAACTGGGTACATAGCTTGTACTCCTAAGTACATGACATGTACTCTTAAAATGTCAAAATTCACATCTTTTTCTAAAAAACACTATAAAAAACCCATACTTGAAAATATGGTCAAGGTTCATACAAACATCCCCCTTAAATGAAAAACTTCCCTGAATTTCCCATGCAAGGGGGCGTATAAGTTGAATCCTCCAATAGCTCCAGCCATTGCGATGGTACGTTGGCCTCTCTCTCACAAGTCTCAACTTGTACTCACCCATGCTTCCATAGTTCTCATACCAGAGGAACAGAACGACCACAGATAACCTTTGAACAGTTATCAACTATACATATAGCATATTTCTTAAACTATTTTCCCACTTAAAGCTCAACCTCCTCAGGTTAAAAAACATGATATGTGTCTAAGATATAATGACGTAGCTGAGAAATGTGGAAGACATCATGAATTAACTGATGCCTCTGAGGTAACTAGAACTGATAGGAAATAGAACCCAAATCCCTCAAAAAACCTCACACTATCCAACATATCCTTTTGAAATCTATCCATGTCTCATAATCCTCATGTGTCTCAACCTCGTTGTGACATGTAGAAAAACCCGATATATGACCATGAACTCTAGATGTTGTTTCTGTCGATCAGCATCAAACATATGTCATGACTGTGCATTATTCATATTCTTTTGATTCCACTAAACCTGATATTCAGACTTCTGGACAAGATGAGGTCCCATTATAGCTGCCTCTCCAACTTCAAGCCAACATAGGGGTGATCTTCATGTCCTACCACACAAAGCCTCAGATGGTGAAATCTGAATTCTTGATTGAAAACTATTTGTAATTTCATGACCCGACTCACCACTAAACTGTTGGTCAGACCGGTCTCCACATGACATCAAGCGCGTCTCCCCAAACACCAGAGGCTGTCGACAAGCAGCGAGGGTCTAAGGATAGTCAGTGGGGACACTATACCCTCTTATCAGTGCTGCCAAATGGTATATTTGTGTAGATAACAAACAATAGAGGAAGGAGTAACTCATAAATGGCAAATAGCTGAAGACAAATAGTACTCATTTTATAAAAGTGGCCAATTAAAAATTATACAGTAGATGCATGCATGACATGATAATGATACAAAAGTAGAAAACAGGGAACAAAACTCTATGCTTTTCATTCCAATGTGGAAATAAATAAATAAATAAAGACTGAAAGCCCCAATAGAGATCTCCTCGAGCATCCCGAGCCTCCGCTCAGTCCTCTACTCTTAACTCCCTAGTAAGTGAAAATAGCATAGTCCTGCAACCAAATAGAATCTACTCGGGTACCCAGTGAAATGGAGGTCCGAGTATGGTGTGAGATATAAATCTCAGAAGGTCAGGACCACCTGTGTCTACCCCAAATCTAGACATTTAATAAATAAATTTAAAACATGTGAAGGCATGCATAAAATAACCTATGCAGTACAAAGTAACTATATACTCATGTACCTGCTTTAGCCCTCAGCTGGTGTCTAATCTTACACTATTCATTTGTCATGCGTACTCAACAATCATTATATAATCAGTTACAAATTATTAAAATCTTATCAAATTATTAAAGTATTGAGATTCAGCTTATGCCCAACAACTACCGAATTAGTCACTCACCACGGATGTCTCTAAAGACCATCTATGTAATAAAGTAAAGACAGAATCCATGCTTGTACATTGGCTTGGATAAAACATTATAAGTTAATCAATTTAATCATTCATATATTATTTATGATCTTATCCAATAAAAGTGGTTCTCCCAATTCATAAATAATTCCGAACCCTTTCTCATAATCATTTCACAAATAATTATGTCACAACAGCATTCATTAACCGTTAAACTCATTTCATGCACAAACAATTGGACCAATAGGAAAATGTTAGTTAATGGGTGTAAAAAATCATTTCTATCACCCTTGTGAGTATTCGGAGCATCAGTCCATGGCTCACAACCCATGGGTAATTAGAGCATTATTCCCTGACCCATAAAAGAATAATTTTTTACAAGATGGGTGTAGAATGCCAGGTCTAGCACCCCGTGAGTGTTTGGAGCAGTAGTCCCTGTCTCACAACCCATCTATCAATCGTACATATACATTTATAATTGGTGTTTAACATCATGTCTAATACCCTGTGAGTATCTGGAGAATCATTCTTTATCTCACAACCCATTCATCAATAACACTTATATATTTATCATTGGTGTAGAACATCATGTCTGACACCACAAAAACATATCCTTTAATTAATTCAATAATTTATTAACAACAAAATTCGCACTTCAGATAAGTAACCAGCTAATTTACCATTCAACGTCTCATTAATTAATAATTAATTAACAATTAATTATTCATAGCATGCCAACTGAATAATTAACTCAGCACTAAATTATCCAAATTCCACAACAAGTCTGAACCCATCCATTCAAACAATTGTTTGTCTAGGACATTAACAATCTACAAGCTCACCATAATCATATGAAAACATGATAAACAAAGCCCAGATAATTTAGTAACCATCTCACACAACATATGAAATCTCCAAATAACTCTAACCAAGACAACTCAAGGCATGGAAAACTAATACGCATCAAAAGTACTCTTGGCTAACAATCGTAACAGCCAATCAATTCACAATAATATAATAATGTTTTCAAATTAATTAATTCAACAATTAATTAATTAAATAATATCTCTTCAAACAATCACCAATTAGTTAAATAGTAACCATTTAACATGTAAAAATTAATCCCTCCATTAATTATTACCAGTTTCCAATTATCATATGAATATGTCAAATATTCGATATTCCCAATAATCAGTAAAGGACACAAACTCATTCAAAACCACGACTTTATAATTAATTCTATAATTAATTATCACATTACTAATTCATCCTATTCATATAATTCTATTGATTAATCATATCACTTTAATTAAAATAGAAACCCAAGCAAAAAATCAACACATGTTCAAGTCCTCATTTATCTCATGTGGGTGGCGTTATTTAATAACATTAAAAGTTTCATTCATCGAAAAATCAAAATATAAGAAATTCACATTCTAAATTTATTTATATAATATATAATACTTAAATAAAGTGTTATTGATTTGGGATCCTACCTCGGGGTTTTGTTGGAAACCATAACGAATGAAGAACCCTCAAGAGAAATGGGTTGATTCCTCAAGAACCCACCTTAGAACACTTCTCCTAGAAAGACCAAGACAAAAACTCATCATACATGTCATCCACACACATATATTTACCAATAATGTGCATAGATCTAAGAAACCATGAGAAGAGGATATTTTGATCTAAGTAGATCTATGAAACCGAACAAGAACGAAGAAGAATATTTTCCTACCTCAAGAAAATAGCTTCGATTCGCCAAGGGAAGCCTTCGGTTCACCTCCAAAATGATTGGGAGAGGTTCTCCTACCTTCAAGGAAGAGTAATCCAGAGTTATGGCCACTTAATAGGAAAAAAGAGACATCTAATTGAAAAAAAAATGAAATCCAAAATTTAAGGATCTCATTTAAGTGCCCACATCGTTAGTTCGCACGGTTTGAAAAATCATGCATTAACAATGCATTAGCAACTTCCTCAGCCACCCTTCTCGCATGGTTTGGCCGCACGGTTAGATAAACTATGCACCGTCCATGTGGAAGCGTCTTCCTCCAAGACCAACTACGCATGGTTTGGTTGTGCGTTGAGAAAAACTGTGCGCCGCCCATGAGACTTCCCCTTTACCTCAAAACATATATCAATGTTTGAGAAAAAAATGACATCTTTAGGTGATCCAACACTCTGAAAAAATTCCAGAGCTCGGTGTCATGAGAATGAACCATTGATAAACTAAAAAAAGAATTTCAGGAACTTTTTTAATTTTAACCGTGTTCAAAAACACAAGATTTTACATTATAACCATGTTAAAAACATCTCGTCCCCAAGAATACATCTAGAGCCACTACTAAAAACACCGACCTACAAAGGTCATTTAATCTCATTAGAAGAGACGTGTTGCGTTCCCAACGCCAAACACACCTTTAACACTTCTCAAACCTGATGGACAAGCCTTTACCTCTAGATCCAAAGATTACTCTAATGCTTAAACATAAAAACAGATCATATATCTAAGGTCATTAGAATGACCTTGCCAATGAAAAAGGTTGAACCTCGATCAAACAATAGAACAGGTTTCTCGTGCATCCCTTAAAGACGTCGCGGACCCAAAAACCACTTTCACCCTTTATCTAATGATGTTCCTTTAAAACTATTCCAAAACCATCCGCATGTATAATGAAGTCCTTTCCCAACATCTGGTACATTTTCCAAGTTAATCCATTGCAAGCGTATTTTAAAAACAACCGTGCCCAAACAGGAAAAAGGAAGTAGCCCAGACAAGCCAGGCATCTTGCATACACCCCAGATAAGAACTGCTCCTCAAGCCCAACAACATTTAAACTATATCACGGCGTAAGACCAATGCTATCTTAGTGTCTCCATGACGAGGTCAAGATAGGGGACATGCTCGTCGTGTCCCGAAGAGCGCACTAAGAGAAAACCGAGGTCATGAAGAAGATCAGTCAAACCATTACTAGACAGCTCTATTATAAATTATCGACATCACCTGCTAACATGTTCATCGAGAACAAGGTGAAAATATACACCATAGGTTTTCCCATGATGTCTCAAGAAAAGATCAGCCGCTCACCAGCATGCCAGATTAACAACAAGATCAGCATGTCAAAACACCCAAGACTTTCGAAAACCATTCCATGTATTGAAATGAAACAAATTCATTAACTCTCATGTTACTATACATGGAGTTGGCCCAAGAACGTACTCAATAGTACTAAAAGAATTATTATAAAGTCATATTGCCTCATATGACCATTTTACTGGTCGACTCTATAACCAGTCATCCATTACTAAGATGAAAGGGTCAAAAGACCAACAAAGTAGTCGGCCATGTCTGAGGCAAGTTTAACTAGCTTACAAAGAGAATTACTCGACGCTCAATCCCACAACAAGGTCAAGAAACACATAACCACCCATTCGATCAAGGTGTCATAGGGAACTAGAAGTCCTACCTAGGACAATGACACCCATTAGATCAAGGTGTCATGGGATGATTCTGTTCCTCTTTGTTTCGAGGATGATGTTTTTGTGTGAGTGGAAGTTTCCGTATGTTGTGATTTCTTCTGCCTCCACCGATAATCTGGTGTGCGCCACTGATGTTTGTACCGGCGAGGTCGATGGACACTAAAGGTCTGTGATGTTGGTGACGACGACAGTCGACGGTAGACGAAGACGATCGACGATGGCCGACGACGGTCGCTGGTGATGGAGTCGATGGGAGCCGGTGAACCTCGCCGGTGTCCCGGTGAAAGTGGGTTTTCCAGTCGCATCGGGGGCGTATCCCGAGGATGATGAGGCAGTGGAAAATGATCCCGGGTTTCGAGGCGGTGCGTGGGCTCGCGGCTCGAGGAGTTATGCGGTTTCTTTTGATGGGTGGTTTTTTGAATTTTGAAATGGTTTGATTGTATCCTTGGGTCCCGGCAACCCCTATAAACCGGCTTTCTGATAATGAAAAAAATGATCTCCAGGTATTAGAAGATCCACAGTGCTAGCATGGAATTTATGTTCTGAGGGAACTACTGACCGCATGTTAGCCCCTTACAAAGAAAAACTGTCTACCCTAAACCAGGTCACTTCAAACTAGTCACTAGGATCAAAATCCAAACATAAGGCCATTTGTAAGGAGAAGAAAGCCTATGTAAAGTACTCATGCTTCCCATCCAAGGAAACTCAAGAGATGTCTGAACTACCCTTTACACGAGGGTTTTAAACAGTGGACACCACAAAAGGTTCTATTTCCATGCTCCTATATTTAATATCTTTTAATCATTAATCATCATACGATTTAATCAAAACATCAAAGTACCATTTTCAAAACAACCAAGGAAAAACAGGAATGTTTCATTAAAATCCCTTTTTAAAACATTTATGTTTGTTGAAAACCCTCCATTTTTATGATACTTATCAAAATAAATTCATTTTAGAAAGATAAGGTGACCTACGGGGATCCCATTTTAACCAACTTGTATTCTCTATACAGCAAACTAATCGAAAACACATAGGTATTAAAATTTTAAAAAACCAAACATGGTATCTCATAAAAACACTCCCCAACTTACCTACTTGGGTACATTTTCATATTAGAAGCTAGCCAATTTATTTCAGATCAACATTAAACATAATTCACATTCATAAGAACTTCACATGGCATCTAGACATCACATTTAATATGAGTCTTCATTTCCCAATTCATGAAGCGCCCATGCACTCCATGGATTGAAAATTGGCTCTAATTAATCGATACCAATGTCAATTCAGAAGTTAAAATGATCAACCTAACTGTCCAAATTATAACATTGACCACTTACCAATCGATAAGGTGCCCATACACATTATCGCTAGATTTTGGCTCCCATTTAACACAATAAACATTTATTTAACATTTTATCTATAGAACCCCTTTCATATATAAATACATCTCTAACATGTTAGCATAAGCAGTAACACAAGAACATGATATAACACAGATGACTGTCACAACAACAAAACAAGAAAATAACTGATGTAGTATGGAATATAATCACTCAAGCATGTTAAATCTATCACCAAAATATTCTATCCAAAGAGGCATGATAAATCAAATCAAACATGGAATTTCCCCCAAGAAACAAAATCCAAATTAGCTAGCATCCTACTAAGGCAACTACATGGCATGTCATATGCCTGAAATGTGAATCTCTAAGTGCCTAAGATGATACATTTATGAAACTTCCTTGCCATATCAGGCCAAGAAAATTATTCTTTTCAAAATTCTCAAAATCAATAAACAGTGGAAAATACGCCAGTAACTCAACGTGAAATCATATCAAATGTAACATCTAATAGTAAAAACATCAATTCCCATCCCTAGATACTTGGTTATTTCCCATACATGAGATGATCAGTCCCATGCATGGCTATTAACCCAAGTGATGACACATTCTTAGTCTCCAGTCTACCAACACCAAAACAGTAAGACAATGGAAATGGAAGAAACCAAAACCTTTGATACCACTTTGTAATGTCCCGACCTGACTCACCACTAAACCGGTGGCCGGACCGGTCGCCACATGACCTCAAGCGCATCTCCCCATACGCTAAAGGCTACCGACTAGCAGCGAGGGTCTAAGGATAGTCATTGGCGAGACTATACCCTCTTATCAGAGTTCCACAGTGGTATAACATTGTATATAACATATGATAGAGGAAGCATTAACTCATAAATGAAAAATAGCAGAAGAAATATAATACACATTTTATAGAAGTGGCCAACGCCAAATTATACAGTAGATGCATGCATGATATGCTAATGATACAAAAGTTGAAAAAAGTGAACACAACTGCATGCTTTACATTCCAATGAAGAAATAAATAAATAAATAATGACTCAAATCCCCATGGGCGATCTTCTCGAGCATCCCGAGCCTCCGCTAGGTCCTCTTTTCCTTACTCCCAAGTAAATGAAAATAGAAAATTCCTCCAACCAAATAGAATATACAAGGGTACCTCGTGCAATGGCAGCCTGAGTAGGGTATGAGATATAAATCTCGATAGGCCGGGACCACCGGTGTCTACCCCAAATCTAGACATTTAATAAATAAATTTAAAACATATGATAGCAAGCATAATATTAACTATGCAGTACAAATTAACTATATACTCATGCACCTACTTCAACCCTCAGCTGGTGTCTGAACCTGCACTATTCATTTGTCATGCATACTCAACAATCATTGCATAAGCAATTTTCAATTATTCAAATTTTATTAAATTATTAAAGTCATCAGATTCAGCCTACACCCAACATCTTCCTAATAAGTCACTCAAACACGGATGTCTCTAAACACCGTCTATGTAATCATGTAATGACCGAATCCAAGCTTGTGCTTTGTCTTGGATAAGACGTCATAAGTTAATCAATTTAATCTTTCCTATATTGAGTCTGAGCCCGTCCACTAAAAGTGGTTCAACCAATTCATAAATAATTCTGAACCCTTTCTCATAATAAATTCACAAATCATCATGTCACAAAAACCTTTGTTAACCTCATTTCAAGCCTGAACAATAGGACACAGTCCAATATAAATTAATGGGTGTAGAAAATCATTTCTAGTAACCTCGTGAGTATTCGGATCATCAGCCCATGTCTCACCACCCATGGGTAATCAGAACATTAGTCCCTAGCCCATAAAAGAACAATTTCTTGCAAGATGGGTGTAGAACGCCATGTCTAGCACCCCAGGAGTATTTGGAGCATCAGTCCCTATCTCACAACCCATCAACCAGTCGTACATATACATCTATCATTGGTTTATAAAATCTTCTCTAACACCCTGTGAGTATTTGTAACATCAGTCCATGTCTCACAACCCATTCATCAATCACACACATATATTTATCATAGGTGTAGTGCATCATGTCTAACACCACAAAACCAATCTGTTAATTAATTCAACAATTAATTAACAACAAAATTCACTCTTCAGATAAGTCATTACTTAATTTTCCATTTAGAATATCATTAATTAATAATTAAATAACAATTAATTATTCATAGAATGCCAACTGAATAATTAACTCCGCACTTAATTATCCAAATTGTTTAATAAGTATTAACCCATCCATTCAAAAAATGGTTCATCCAGGACTTTAACAATCTACAATCTCACCATAATCATCTCAAAATATGCTGAACAAATCCAAGATAATTTAGTGACCATCTCACACAACATATCAAATCTCTAAATAACTCCATCCAAAACAACTTAAGGCATGGAAAACTAATACACATCAAAAGTACTCATGGCTGTCAATCATAATAGCCAATCAATTAAAAATACTAATTTAATGTTTTCAAATTAATTAATTCATCAATTTATTAATTAAATCATATCTCTTTAACCAATCATCAATTAGTTAACTAGTTAACATTTAACAAGTAAAAATTAATCCCCCCGTTAATTATTACAGGTTAACTATTATCTACTGAACATGTCAAATATTCGATATTACCAATAATCAGTAAAGGCCACAAACTCATTCGAACTCATGTCATGGTAATTAGTTCTACAATTAATTATTCTATTACTCATTCATCCCATTCAAATCATTCAATTTTTTTATCATATCACTTTAACGAAAATATCAACCCATGCTTAAAATCAACATATGTTCAAGTCCGTATTTATCTCATGTGGGTGGAATTATTTAATAACATCAAAAGGGTCATTCATCGACATATCAAAATCAAGGAAATTCACATTCTCAATTTATTTAAAGAATATATAATTCTTAAATAATGTGTTAAATATTTGGGACCCCACCTCGGGGTTTTGTCGGAAACCATATCGAACGAAGAACCCTCGAGAGAAAAGGGTTGATTCATCATGAACCTTCCAATGATCACTTCTCCTAGCATGAGAAAGACCAAAAATCATCATAAATTTCATCCAAACACTTAGATTGACCCATAATGGGTGTAGATCTATGAAACCGTTAGAAGTGGAGATGTATATCTATGTAGATCCAAGAAACCGAATAGGAACGAAGAAGAAATTCTACCTACATCAAGAAAGAAGCTTCGATTTGCCAAGAGAAGCCTTTGGTTATCCTCTAAAACTCTTGGGAGAGGTTATCATACCTTCAATGAAGAGTAATCCCGAGTTATGGCTGCTTAGGAAGAAAATCGAGCTATATAATAGAAAAAACGAGTGAGATCCAAAATTTAAGGATCTCCTTTAAGTGCTTGCATGGGTAGTTTGCACGGTTTGAAAAACCGTGCACTAACCATGCATTAGCTACTACCTCGGCCACTTGTCTCACATGGTCTGGCTACATGGTTAGACAAACTATGTGCCACCCGTGCTGAAGCTACTTGTTACAAAACCAACTACGCATGGTTTGGCCGCACGGTTAGACAAACCATGAGCCACCCGTACGACTTCCCCTTTACTTCAAAACTTATATCAATGTTTGAGGAAAATAATGACATCTTTAGGTCATCCAACACTAAGAATAAAATTTTGGATCTCAGTTTAAAAAGAATGACCCATTGATAAACCGAAAAAGAATTTCAGGAACAATAGTAATTTTAACCTCATTCAAAAACATTGGATCTTATGCTATTATTTTAATAAAAAACCACACGAGGAATGTTATTCTACTAAGAACCTCCAAAATACACGAAACATGCTTGAAAAATGTCATCCGGTACCTAAATAGTATGCTCGGACTGGCCATCTGCCTGGGGGTGGTGAGCAATAATTAGGAGTACCTGTGAACCCAAATCCTTCTGTAGTTTCCGCTTGAACGATGAAGTAAAATTGGCATCCCTGTTTGAAAAAATGGATTGTGTAACTCCATATAAATGTACAATCTCATAGATGTACAACCATCATAGCTAATCTACACTAGAGTTCTTCTTGATTAGAAATATGTGAGAACCCTTGACATCCCAAACTGAATCATTCCCTAGAGGGGATCTAGGCAAACCAATCATGTAGTACATCATGACATCATTCAACTTTCACTCGGGAATGGTTACCTACTGGAAAATCCCTAATGGTCACTGATTTTCCACCTTCACCTTCTAACATGTATAACACCTCATGTCAAACCAAAAAAATTCTCTCTTCATACATGGCCACCAATACTGAGGGTGATGTTCTTAATACATATTTCTGACACAATGATGAACTGCCCATATTGAAGAATGAATTCCCCGCATCTGCAACATGTGTATGCCCGATGACATCCATATGCACCAATGAAAGTGCGAGATATCATCTCCGCCTACGGTCCATCCAGGATTAGGGTACTCCCCAGACACTGTCTCCCATAGGACAAGGCCTTCAGAATCTGATAGTTTCCTCATTTTCACTCGATCAAGTAGAGTAGAGGTAATAGCCACAGAAGAATGAAACATCTACCCCTGTCTGTCATGCACCTCCTAATGCATCTCATAGAACAAACCCATAAGCTTCCACTCACTACTGACCTCCCAAACTACATGTATTTTTATTCTTATACTCAATGCATCAGCCACTTCATTGGCTTTCCCAAGCATATAGGCATGCTCAATGTTAAAATATTGTAGTTACACAAACCACATTTATTGTCTGAGATTTAGATCGTGCTGGGTAAATATGTACTTAAAAATTCTGTTGTAGGTGAAAACCCAAAAATTCTCTCCCCATTGATAATGTCTCTTACAGTGTAAAGCCGAAACAACTACCGCCAACTCGAGATCATGTGTCAGGTAATTCCTCTATTTTGGCCTCAACTTCAATGACCCTTACGGAATGACTCCTTCCCCCAACATATGCACAACTCCCTACTCAATACCTGTTGCATCACAGTAAATAGTATTGCTCTTTCATGGCTCTGTAAAAACTTGGTTTGGTTATTAACTCCTCCTCTCTATCACCTCATGAAAGGCTATCTCACAAGAATCAGACCATAGGTACTTCTAAAACTTCTTAGTCAGTCCTATCAATGGCATTTCTAAGAATGAAAAGTATTGTATGATTTTCCTATAGTATAAATCCAGTTGTAGAAAACGTCATACCTCAATGAAATTCTTCATATTATCACAGTAAAAAACATCTCTCACTTTATCTAGGTCTACTGTTACTCCTGTCTCTAAGATAACATGACCCATGATGTAAATCTAGTCCATCCAAAAGTGGCATTTTGAGAGCATATCATATAACTGATGCTCATTCTATGTACTCAAAATGATCTCATTATGTGTGGCATGGCCGTGTCGAGTATGTGAGTACACCTGGGTATCATACACGAAGACTACCTAGAAAGAATCTATGTATGGATGGAATACCTGGTTCACCAGTTACATGAAATCAACATGCATGTTCATGAGACCGAACGCCATAAATACATACTCATATAGACTATACCTTCTCCGAAAGGATACAAGAGGTATATCTAATTTCCTAACGTGCATCTGATGATCATCTGATTTGACGCTAAACTTCAATAACACCTCGACACCGAGATGTTGATCAATGATATCATTAATCCTTGGTAAGGGATCTTGGTTCTTGACCAGAAAATGGTTCAACTTCTGATAATCCTCAAAAATTATGACGGTATCATCCACATTCTTCTCAAAAAGGATAATATAACCCCAAGGATAATTACTTGGTCGGATGAAACCCTTTACATAAAACTCCACCAAATTCTTCTTGAGATCATGAAACAATATTTTATCCATCCTATATTGTTTAATAGTCACTGGTTCTACTTATGGAACACACTTAATACAATAGTCCACCTATTTCTCTGGAGTCAAACATGGAATGTCCTCTGGAAAGACATCCCTCTAAAAATATACCACTGGAGGAATGTACAATCATGAAGTCCCATGGTCATCTAGATATAGATTAACAATACGACCTATTACTCCTCCAAACCCATGATACTTTGGTCATGCTCTACTTTCCTGGACATCCCATTATCCCCTTTGTAAATCGGATCCTCCCTCTAGTGACATAAAACCCATCCTACAACAATATAAATCAACAATATCCTGGAACGGAACTAACAATTCCATCCTGAGAATGACCTCATTGCAGGTCATATCTAACCCATAAAGGTCTCATGATATGTGAAAATCACCAACCTCAAGAGATCACTCCTTGCACTGACGTACACTAGCCATCCATGTCCCCAATGGAGTGTGCATCGTCATGACATCACTTGAAGTAAGGATATAGAGCCCAAGTCTCTCCATAATAGAAACATATATGAAAATATGATAAGACCATGTATCAAAACTAGAAGAATCTAAAACTGAGCCTACTAGAATCATACCTCTATCTTTAGAGGGTCCAGGATCCAGACCCTGCTGGCTCTGCTCAACTACAAATGTTTTTCTTGTACCGCAGCCCTATGACCCTGCCTGACCACCCTGAGTTGATCCACTATATTTTCACTAAAATGCTACTAACTGGATTCCACAAATGCAACCTTGACCTCATCCTGAATGTCTGGAAGAACTCCAACTTCATGAAAGAATAGAAACTGGTGGTCCTACTCCAGAATGTAGAGTCATTGAAGAACACCTATCACCAGCTACTAGTGATAAAAAATAACTTATGTCCTGAAGATGACCCATCTTTCCTCAAGATCAGCAATCACCTCGGTCTCTTGGGTACATTGTCCTCATATTCCCACCATTACCACACTTGTATCATACCACGAGGCTACATAAAGGATAATATTGCTTACTAGGATCTCCACACATAGAATCCCTGTAACACTTCCTACTATCTGCCAGTGAAGCACAAAATTTGTATGCTGAACTAACCTGGCCCGAGATCCATAATCCCTTAGGTCCCACTATATGATTAGTTCTTGGATTACTATATAAGAAATGGATATTCACCTGAAAATGTTCACCTAAGATCATATGTCATGCATGAGACCATCCCCAATCCTTTTCGCAAGGAATAACTCATGACACCTAGAATGGGTGTGATATTTAGTAGCTCTGTGAAGCATGAAGAATAATCCATGTCCGAATGAGTACACAAATCCTAACTAATGAACTCTTTCACTCGATTAGACCTTAAAGTCTTCAGGTATATGTAATCATAAAAGGTATACTGGAACTCACCCCAAGACATAATGTTCTGGTGTCCTACATACGAGATCACATCCCAAAATCTCTTGGAGGAACCCAGAATAATATAAGTATCAAGTGTCACCATCCAATATGGAGATGTCTCTAAATGCTCAATGATAGATAACATGGCTTCTAACCATGACTCTATAGCTTGAGGTCCTCCATCCCCTACAAATGTGGGAGGATGCTGCTACTGAACCACCCACATCAACTCTTCCATTAACGGGGAAGGATTTGGTGCTCCCTAGATGGTCTACATTAACCTCGGGAAGCCTTATCTTAATTATAAATTGGTACATATATCTGGAATGACGGCTGGGGACAAGAATAGTATAATGGGTTGGTATACTTGCAATCCTTGATCAATCAGGTCTGATGTTTGATCACATCTCAGAATCTGGCATACAACTGGAGGACATCTTTGTATCATGACTCTGCTAGGTCAAATGCAAAAGTTAGTTCTAGATTATCAAGAAATGAAACATAAAAGTGTAATAAAGGAACATGAGAAGGAGAGAATTCATGTTTTTCCAAATAGGGATACATGGCGTGTATGACACCTAAACGATGTGTTCCTTTAAGCCTTTACACGGGCACATACTCTTGCCAACCCTGGCCATGTAACACCCCAAACACATTGCGTGTTCTCCTAAGACATAGAGTTCTCTCAAATCATTTTCCCTTGCCCGGGTTCTTTTACACGACCAACCCACATTGTTCTCATAGAATGAGACTACCTGGAATGTTCATGACAATCACGAAATATTCTAGAATGATCTCACAGACCCGTGTTGTTAGTCACACTTCCATATACAAGGGTTGCACTACATGGCATGTTCAAGAATGAAACTGCATGTATAACATATGTTTCATCCATCAATGTCATTAATCACATGGGTGTACACATGGTCCTTACAAAATGACGTTTATGTCTGATGCACAACGTGTTCCTCTTTGTATTTCCAACCCCTTTTATCTTCACACATAGTCAGTGACACGGTGAGGGACTACATGGAGTGTAAATACATTACATGACATGTACTTAAGAAATAATGATCCATCCCAAATATGAGGATACATGGTGTGTATTTAGCAATACATATCATGACTTACGGGGTTTCATGAACGTAAGACTTAGAAACTACTCCATAACCCAGAAAAACAATGAAACCATCATTATAGTGCCAAATTTTTATCCATGAAGGCTCATACTCCCCACAAATCAAATCTTGGCATCTTATACATGTCATATTCGAGGAATAATAGTGCGTGATACACCAAATTCTGATCAATGAGGGTCCCTAAACCCCTAAAAACAATTATTTGGAGTACATTAAAAAAAACCTAACACAATTCAATATCCTATCAAATAGTAGGTATTCCATCATGGAATCTATCACAATAACATGTATATATAGCATAACATCTATCACAACAACATGGAATCAGTAATGCACCCTAAATGGCTTGGCAAGAATGCATGACATGTGTTCTATATGAAGTGGATATATGATGCATGAGACGAAATACCCTCGTCTCATTGGGTTGCAATAGAAATGAAACCACAATATTATCAACATTAAGAACACAAAACATATGAATCACCCAATGGTGAAATCAAATCAAATGTAAAATTGAAAACCAGAAAAAGTTCAATAATCGAAGTAAATTAGAATTTCTATGAACATGGGTTAGCTACTCGCAGTTATAGCTTATTAACAACTACTAATTCCTTCATATACCTGGATATAGGCTCCAAATAGTAAGTCGAAAAATAAAATACTTCCTCTTATACCACTTTGGAACATCCTAGTTCCAGGTGCCATCTAGAGGTTCCCCATACTCAGTTGGTCACATGGACTCAAGTGAATTTCCCCAAATGCTAGAGGCTGCCGAATATCAGAGAGGGTCTTGGATGTGATAGTAGGGAAACTATGCCCTCATTGGCCGAGTAATGTAGCATAAATAAACAGATAACAGTAGCAAAATTTGTAATAATACTGTACAATTGTAATTAGTGGAAGACTAAAAGTTAATAATCAACTTGAGAACATATATAATTGATGCGTGTTACATATGTCTAGGAAAGAATCCAAAAAATTCCTAATGTTGAAATGTTATAATAAACCAATGTAAGGAGGAAAAACAGTTAAACAACTCCAACAACATCGAAAGCCTCATCTTGGTCCCATGCTCCCCATATATACATCATTCATATACCTGAAGTAGAAGGGATCTTTCCCTTATCAATACCAACATCTATAAAATATTTTTGGGCCCAAAAGCATGTCCCAAACAGGGTGTGAGACAAATCCCAATTGGAAAAGGTACATTCCTAACTGCCAGTGAATATATATGATAGCTAATAAGAAAAATGAAGCAATATACAAGGACATACACAAATGTAAATAACACTATAGTTTCAATAACATTCATTTACATTAATCAGTTATTCAACCCAATGAAAACTATTAACCCTATAGGATGTTCTCACTTACTATCTCCACTAGTTCATCCAATAAATCTCAAGTATCCTTTTCGGAATTTTTTCACAGCCTAACCCCTCTGGTTCATCATATACAAGGTTATTAAGACCTCCTGGTTAAACTCATATGGTCTAACCCCTTTGTTCTCAAGAAAACAAGAAATATCTAAGGAAGAAATCACTGATATTTCCCCTATTGACTTATAATGATAAACTATAGACACTCTAAGGAAAAAAGTCAAGGTCAGTTCACCCAGTGGTCTCATAATTGTAAATATATACACTTTGAGGGATCTCTCACATCAATCCTCCCAATGGTCTCACAACATGATAAATATAATATACCCTCCTGGGAAGCACTCAACATCAATTCCCCCAGTGGTCTCATAGCGTGAAAAATATTAAAGACCCTATGGGGAAGCATTCAATGTCAATTCCCCGAATGGTCTCACTACACCAGGTTTCCACAGCCCCGTGTAATGAAATCATTCACAAACGTTGTTCATCGTCCAAAGTAAACCTCATGAAATATTTTGCTAATCAACAAAAAATCATATCACAAAGCATGTTAGATAATATCACTCCATCCTAACAACACTAGGCAAGGAAAAAAAGAAGCCAAATAGGCAATTATAGACCCAACAACCAATATCAAATCAAACATGGGAAAACATATCCATAGAATAGAAAAATAACCCTATTTTCAATCAATATCACCAACTCAAGAAAAAAAAAGAATATAAGTAATTTACATGGATAAAACCCTTAAACACGCAATACCATTATCTTGGGTATTGGGCACTTTTAAACATAAAATTACAAGACTAACTATGGAAAGGCACAACCCACCTACCTCGGTGTCTTAAGATTGATATACTCCAACATTGGCCCTTGAATCGGACTAAAATGATATAGATATAAAATAAAGTATAAAACGGTCAACCAAGGATATCTCACGAAAGAGTATAATCATATAATGAGGCTCTAGAATAAGAAATAACTCATCGTGGGTATTCCAATGCAATCGACAATGGTGGATTCATAGAATGGGAGGTTTATCGGGGGACTGTAGAAGAATTGTACCCTCCATTCGCTCATGGAAGATACGAGTCTAGAAGAAGGAATTTTTTCCTATAAGATGCGTCCCTGGTCCGATTTAACAAATAAATATAAAATTACATGATCTGTCTTTTAAAAGTACACGACTTGTATATTCCTTTATTAGGCCCAACTTTATGTATTCTCAAGGTCACCCCACATAGAAATGTACTCGGAAGTTACACAGATAGTACATTGTCACCCGCTTCAATTGGGTACACGGTGTGTACTTCTAATTACATGTCAGTTAATCATTAAATTTTATGATTCTCCTCTTTTTCTCAAAATCACCAAAAAAGATAAAAAACCTTTATCGGAAAAAATGTTTCGGGTTCATACCATAGAGTTCCACCAAATGTTTCTTAATAATTTGTCAAGGGAGTTTCATTCTTATTTTTCCTCAATGTCTCCATTTTTTCATTAGGTATAATCTTGTTCAAATTTGATAAATTTGGTCATATATAGGGAAACTTTTATGCATAATTTTTCTATTTCCCAACATCTATTTAAGAAAATTAAACCGGATATAAATATTTATTGACCAAAAGTATTTAATAGTATTTTTAGAATGTTGTATAGTAATTTTATTTTCATAATGAGTTTTGAGAGGTCTAGGAATTTATACCTTTAATATGCAAGATTATTCATCATCAAAATCATTTAAGTGAAATCAATAGTTGTAAAAAAATATTTTTATAATTTAGTAGAATGTGTGATATAGTTTTATTTCATATAGTTCTGATTCACAATGATTTCATCAAAAAGTGAAATGATACATGATGTGAATTCCTTATGACCAAAGTCACCTAGGTAGTATATATCTATAATTTCAAAAACATTGATATATTTCTGGTTCTTTTATAATATTTCATAGTATAAAGTCCCTTTTACAAACTTATGGACCCTTAATAAACCATTATACTTGAATATTTTATTTCACTCAGATATCTTGAAAAAATACATATATAATAATAAATATCAAGTCTATATTGGGTGAGGAATATTAAGATTCAAAATAGTTTTTAAAATTCACATTGATTTAAAGAATAACATTTTACATATATGTATAATTTTATACCCTCATTAATGGTTTTAAACACTACCTTTTACTCCGCCATCTCTAAATTCATCAATAGTACTCTAGAATCATTCTATTGAAAAAGAGAAGATAAATTTACCCATTACATAACTTGTAATCCAAATATGAACACCTTCTTACCAATCATGGACATATAAAATTATTACATTTCTAGAAAATTAATTGAAAGAACTTTCATAATCACCTGCAAAGAGGATATTACCAACATTTAAAACTATAATAAATGTACATATTTCCATTTATGTTAAAAATGGGTTGTTATCTACCATTCACATTATAAATATCTTCCATTATTAGTAATTATAAATCCCTAAATATAAGTACCTTCTGTATTAATTTATGGAATGTAATACCTTAAAAATTATTCATTTAATTAATTAATTATTAACAATATTAAAAACCAATTACAATTCAACAAACAATTCCTATTAAATATCTTTATTAAAAAATTTGATTTGATATTGATATTATATATTTTGAATCGTATATATTCTTCCATTGTAAGGAACATTATTATGTGTTTTTTGTCATGAAATTGGAGAACATGTTAACTCAAACACCACTCATTTATCTTGGGTGTTAAATTTACATAAACTTCTATCATTGTCTCTACAACCCTCACAGAATCATTTAGATTATTTCAATGTACCCATTTTCCAAATGAAATTTTTGATATTATTTCATGGAATATGGTTACATGTGGATTTTTTTGAAATTGATAACTATCCACATTTACATAACCCATACATTATTTTTAGTAAAATATTTCCTCGAAATAATGTTCGATCAACATGTGATACAAAATCTATTTGGTATACGTACAAAAACCGTCCAATACTCTTCACTTGATTGGACTAATTTCCAATAATATTTTCTTTATCAACATGTTAATTTTAATATTTTTTACATCTAATATCAATTATATGGTATATAGTCCTCATCCCTATTCTTGTATAATGAAACATCCAAATCTTATTTTTTAGATTCTCTCCATATAATACACTCTTCTTCAAAATAATTTTTTTCATCAACATCATCAGAAACTATTTCATATGATGAGTAAATTATTGTCTTACATTAAATAATTTTCACATGATAACATTAAATTTAATGTATCCACTTGTTCTAAAATATGTACTCATTCCCACGTGATATATACCGAAAAAGATACCTTCATCAACATTTTCATCATAATTTATCATCTTTGAGTTCTTAATTTTTATAATCCAACGAATACTCAACAATATTATGTAGTCAATAGTGTGATCCCATTTTTTCAACATTTAAAAATATATCATTGTGGAATCATTTCAATGTAATTAATTTTTTTTATGTCTGTGAATATATTTAAAAAAAATATTATATCTAATAGAACAATGAGTGACCATATTATTCTAAAATATTTATTCATATTTGTGGATAGATTTTTTTATTTGAATATAAAATTTTTTATGGTGAATATAAATTATTATGTAATAAATTATATATTTTATTATGATTGAATTACTCTACCTAAAAAATATTTTATACCATTTGATTTAAATTTCATAATGCTCTTCCTGAAATCATTCTGAACTATTGTTCTAATGTTTTAATAAAAATATACTACCTTGGACTTGTATTTTATAAACATCTCTAATAAAATTATAATGTAATCACTATTTAATTCTATGAAATAAGTATCACCATTAGGGGATTTTTTTATCATGGGTCCATAAAAATCAAACTGTATCCACAAGAGAGGTTTTTTGTCTGAATATTAACTGTATTATGCAATACATTAGTGATTATTTCTATATTTATTTTATCAAAAACATGATCCATTTCAATTTATAGGTGAAACGACTTAATGACCCAGATTTCCCTTGGACATTCATTTTTAAAAAAATAGGTGAATGATTTGTTCTGGGGGTCTTAGTGGTTTATTTTAGGATTTTTTTCCAAATTATTATTTCACTAAATTGTTTCAATAAAACAGTGGCACTAATCTAGTTGGAAACAAAAATTGTGGCACAGAAATCATGAAACACCAAAATGATGACACTGTAATGGTGGAATCACAATGGTGGAACTGTAATGGAGGAACCATGATTGTGTCCCACCAAAATGGTGGCACACCAAATAGTGTCTCATCGTTTTCCATATTTCCATTTTCTTGTGTTTTTTCTGTTTCACCCATGATATTTCTTAATTTATGTAAATAAATCTCAAATGCATGTATGGGTGTGATTAATGTTTTTTAATGGATATAAAATATATCATTAATATCCTAATGCTCCAGGGACATTGAGATACATAAACCATGTGATCTTGACTATGATCACATGTTATTGACTTTTGGAATTGTTCCTCCTATAATATAGGATCTATATCTTAAATGTTGTGTTCTTCCATTCCCAATATTTTTTTTGTTAAATAATTATGTGCCTAAATACTTCCTCTCCATTCGAGTCCTACAAAATTTGTAGACCCCCTCTGGAAATCTTTTCATGGAGTATCATGCTACTCACGTGATACCATATTTTGACACAAAGATGAGTTTTCATCTCTTGTTATTTTTGGTATGGATTCTACTTGATGTCATTATTTATGAATCATGCGGGTGGTTATACTAATGTCCCTTTTGAATAATTGTTGAATCATTTTTATTAAATCGAAATAAATAAAGGGAATGTAATATGATCGAAATATAACAGGGGCCAATGAAATAACGGGTTCGGAGTGGATTGATTTTGATCTCTTTTTTTAATTTATTAATCTATATATGTTTCCTTTATGGATTTTTAGGGTTCTATTCCATCTGAATATTATTTCTACAAGTGGAATTTTCATACACACTAGTGATAGTGATGTTCTATTTTTGTTGTGATGCCTTGTTAAATAGTTGTAACATGAAATCTATTTAATTATCTACATTTTGTTACATAACATAGATTCCCCATGCTGAAATCCCTTTTTTGACCACCCATGTTTCATAAAGTGGATTTAATGTATAGTGTGTACCCAATTTAAATACCCCATGAGTTATTGTGTGGTTGAGTGATGTGTTTTGTTGGGATCAAGCCTTGCGTGGGTTGTGTTGTGAAATAGTTGGGGGCATAGTTGTGGGTACTTGGGCGGATAAAGGGATTGGTCATGTAAATGGGGTAGGGTATTCCTGTGTAGTGGGGTTTCTATTAGGTGATGTTTGTTTTGGTATTTCTATATGGGGTGGTACGAGATGGGTGTTTAAATCTTAGGATGAGAGAAAGATTGATTGTGGAATAGATGTACTTGTAGGAAGTGATATCGTCATTGTTTATGTTGTGGAAGTCAATAAACATTGGGATGTGGGACCGTAATCTGGTTATGAAAATTTCATGTAGTGATAATTCATCTTGTAATGTGTTGAGGCTATGGGATCACAAAATTTGGAAATTTCATGACTCCATGTTTATAAGTGTGTCGGGTGTTGTGTTGTTGTGCAATGGGGATTTCGGGTTTGGATGTGAGATCGTTTTAAGCAGGGTAATAGAGAATAAGGACTATTGAGAGTGGTTTAACGAGTGTCTTGGGAGAAATGGGGTGTTTAGTGGGACTGTAGAATGGTTTTTATCTTTAATTAAGAATGGTTGTTAAAATGGAAATTCTTTACCTTGGTCCCTCTACCCTTTTCTAATGTTGGTAGTATCAAATAACGAAGTGGGTTGGTTGTTGTGTGTTTTTTTAATTAAGCTCTTCTCTATATAAGAACTATTTTAGATTTTGTGCTTGGTTTCTACCCAGGGTAGTGATGGAATAATTATAGTGAACCCAATAATTAATGAATGGAATGTTTTTAAATGAAAAAGTGGTTAGGTTTATGCTTTGGCATTGGAAGTTTGTGTGGTGGGGCTTATAGGTTTTGCAACAAACATGGTTCTGGTAGACTGGAGTTTCATTTTAGTACTCGTAGGTCGGGCTGAGTGTTTTCATTCCTATATGTTTACATTTTAGTGACTTGTTCTTTCTATAATCACCCACCATTCTCAAGAACCATGATCTGAACCCCTCCCCCCATTTTGTGGGGGAGGGTGTCTTATCTAACATCCTATTGAGAGGACATATGGCTGGTTATTAAATTTATTCCTAACACCCTCTTCCATTTTCATACCACTAGAGAATATCTGGATAAGATTTAATGGATTGAGGCTAACCATAGTCCCATTTTATTTGGTAAGGGGTTTTGTGGATGATGGGCCTATGTGTTTTCAAGCCAAGTCTATTTTCCCAGGTGACATTGAGATGAGGCCCATGTGTCTATGGGCTGGATGTTTGGTGCATTAGTGGCTCAAGTGTCTACGGGTGGGTTTGGTTTGTGTTTTTATTCCTTGGTGTGTGAGAGTTGGTCGTGGTAGTGGGAATGAATTTTGGAAGTGGTATATCATCAATATGTTATCAATTTGGATCAAGTAGTTAACCAATGGGAATATGATGTGTGGTACCCAAATATCAATAATATCAGTTTTCGGCCCTATATTTCCAACAGTAGGGATAGTGGCATCCCACTCCACTGAGGGTATATGGTGATGGAGGAGGCCAACTTTAGGTTTCTCCTTAGGGACCATGACCAGGGCATGTTTTTGGATGTGGTCAAAAGAAAAGGGTAGTGGTGTTGGCAGGGGGTAGTAGCACATAGCTGAGGTAATAATTCCAATGGGGGAATAGGTAGTTCAAGGTATGATCAATCTATTATGTACTATTGTAAATGATTTTTTTTGATTTAGGAGCATCGAAATCCTTTGAATCTCCCAATCAATCCCATGCCTTGGGACTAGAAGTAGAGAGTCTTTCTGTGCCCCTGGTGTTGTGTTTGCCAAATGGTGGTTAGACGAGGTGGTTTGATGTTTAACGAGGATGTAGACTGATTATGGGGCCACATCAGTATAGTGGGGATCTTCTTATTGTATAGATGTCGATGTACGATTACATCCTGGGAATTGACATGTTGTTTTTTTGGCACACTACAATCTAATACTTCTGCATAAGAGTCCTGTTTTCAGGTATAGAGAGAATATGATTTGCTTTGGCTAGAGATAAGAGAAGCCAGGTGGGATGACAATGTGTATAGATCCTTCTCTCCCTGTTGATCAAGATGTATTTTGGATCTACAAACATGGAAATGGTGGTGGTTCTAGAGTTTTTGGGGGAGTTCCTAGTTTTTTTCCTAAAGAGATCATGACCCTACCCCCATAACATGTTGTTGAGTTCAGAATAGACTTATATCATGGTTCCCATCCTATTTCAATAGATCATGATCAGAAGGTGTCTTCTGAGTTGTGGGAGTTGTGAATTTAGTTAGATGACCAGATGAAAATTGGTTTTATCCAGCCATGTGTGTTACCGTTGGGTTCATCGGTCTTGTTCACCATGAATGAAGATGGTGTTATGAGGTTATGCATTGATTACCAAAGACCAAATCAGGTAATAGTATAGAACCATTACCCCTTCCTAGGATATGTGATCTTTTCAACTAGCTAAGGGGAGTAGGTTGGTTATCTAAGATCGATCAATGGTCTGTGTATCACCAGTTAAGGGTGATGGAGGGCGACATCCGGAATGCATAACTCAGGTGCTTGTGTGGGAACTTCAAGTTCATGTCCATGCCCTTAGGTGTTTTGAATGAATCAGATATGTTAATGGGGAACATGAAATCTATTTTCTACGAATTCCAAGATTAGTTTTCCATCGTGTTCATTGGGGACTTCCAGATCTAATCTATGTATGCGGAGGAGCACTCTGAACATATGTGGGCAGTCATAGATGTTCTCGGTAAACAATATCTATATACAAAATTTGTATAGGAATAAGTTTTGGACCTGAACTGTGATATTTCTTTATCATTTAGTGTCTCATTAAGGGATAAAAATATAACAATCAACGGTCTAGGAGGTTGATTCTTGGGCGGCACCCAAGAAAGTGGAAGAGGTTCACATCGTCCTAGGTTAAGTAGTCTATTACCAGAGATTTGTACCCTACTTATCTAATGTTGTGGCTCTATTGACAACATTTACCAAAAAATATCGGGCCTTTACGTGGAGTGAGAAATGGAATGAAACATTCAACTACATGAAGGGGAATATGGACAATTCTCTAGTGCATAGGTTTCTTGAAGAAGGGGTGATGTTTGAAGTGTTTTGTGATTCCTCCGATTTTGGTTTGGGGAGTGTGATGATGCGGTAGTGAGGAGTGATCTATTATGGGGATTTGAATTTGGGTCCCCATGAATGTAATTATACCACCCATTAATTGGATGAGGCAGCGATCGTTTTCACATTGAATTATTTTTGACATTATAGCAAGAGGGCGTGATTTGTTTTCATGAAGAATAACATAACATTTAGGAATATCTTCTCCCAGTACGACTTGAACTTAAGGAAGTCATGTTTGATAGAGTTTCTCTAGTACTATGACTTTGATATCACTTCCACCTTCAGAATGGGGAACATGGTGGTTGACTCCTTAATCTGGATGTCAGAGAAAGAGGTAGTATAAGAACCAAATAATGCTAGGATGGAAATGGAGTATTTGTCTGCTTTTCTCCTAGATGCAGTGGTAGATTGTGGCAGAGGATGTATGTTCTATATGAAAGTACAGTCTCTCTTGACGCAACAGGTGGATGGGTCTCAGTTGGGATACTCTAAGACAGATGTGATGCATGATCGTGTTGTCTAGGGTGGTGATTCAGAGCTATGGTCAAAGGATTTTTATAATTATATGATGTTCTTTGGGAACATATTTTTATATTGGAAATGCATGAGGGAGTTCTCTGTGTGATCCATAGATCATCCCTAGATATAAATCTATTAGTTTATAAGATTTACCGAGGATTGAGGGGGAATTTAGGGGGCTCGGATTGAATCAGGTAGTCACAGAGTCTGTGGAAATTTGTCTAGTGTTTTAGCAGGTGATGGCTAAGAACCATGTTCTCAACAGTCTATTCCTCCCCTTATACATTCCTGAGTGGATGCGGTATCACTTATCAATGAATTTTTTCATAGGATTGCCCATGAATCTAGGAAGATGAGATTTTTTTGGGTAGAATAGGATTATTTGATGAAGTAGAATTGTTTCTTGGTGATCAAGGAGTTGAATGTTGTGTATGCCTTAGACCAAATTTTTTGGGATATGGCGGTGTTGATTCATGGAGTTTCTAGATCCATTATCTCATAATGGGTTTCACATTTTACATCGTGAGTCTTGAGGGGATTTCAACATGCCTTTGGCACCTAGTTATTCCTTATGACTGCATTCCACCCTCAGACATATAGATAGGTTGAGAGGACCATCCATACATTAGAGGACATGTTAAGGTCATGTGTTATGGACTTTAGGGTGCCTTGTGTGCAGAATTTTCACTTTATAGAGTTTTCATACAATAATATCTATCACTCATCCATTAGTGTGGCTCTATTCCAGGACATATATGGGATTCAGTTTCATTAAAAAAATTCTAGATAGAAGTAGGGGTGGAAGTTATTTTTGGTCTTGACATGGTGTATAGTACGATAGAGAAGGTTCATCATGTCTATGAGAGAATGAACGCAACACCAGATAGACAGAATTCATATGCAGATCACAGGAAGAGGAAATTGGAGTTCTAGGTTGGTAACCATGTATTCTTGAAGGTTTCCCATCGACATTGGAAACAATGGTTTGGAAAAGGGAGCAAGATTTATAATAGGTCCATCAGATATTTCAAGGTGTTTGGGTGAGTTGTCAAGGTGGAATATCAGCTATCATTTCCACCGTAGTTGTAGAGGATCCAAAATGTATCTTATGCCTCACATATATGTCAGTATCTATACAATGACTCCCATGTAATTTACATGGGGGAGTTTGATATCGAGGATGAAAAAATATTCCTGGTGTGGCATATTTTAATTGAGGATCTTGAAGAAAATGTTTTTCATAGAAGGACCATTCCTTTTTTCTATTTGTTGTGGAGCCATGGAAGCCTTGAGGATTGTGCATAGTAGAAGTTGACATAGATGCAAGCCAAGTACCCAATGTTGTTCTATAATTATTTTCTATATTTTACTTTTTTCATGGTTTTATAAAGAAGTTATTGGCCTTGGTCGATGTCATATTAGTTGTCCCCTTTTTTCTCAGTTTTGTGTGGAATTTTCCAATATGTTTGAAAGGGGAAGACCAAATCCCAAATCAGGATGAATTAATATGGGTGTTATTAATCCTGTACGGGCGAGGCCCTACAAACCAAAGCCTAGAGTATCATGACATGGAAGAAAATCTCCCTAATCCATGTGTCTTGATAGTGTTAACATTGGTGTTTGTGAATTTTTTTGGGGAAGTGATGATTTATTATTTGTATAGTTTTTATTGAGATAGATGTCAAGGAAGTGTTCATAGATGTCTTGTATTTCACATTATTTTTCCAACAATGTAGGGTGGTCTTTCCTTATGAGTTATCTTGTGGGGTTTTTGTTCAGAACCATTATTTTCAATTTTTAGTCTTAAATTATTTTTGATGAGAATATATTGAGAGGTATGGGATGTAATGAACATGATTTACCAAGGCCATTCATTTGAGAAAATCCAATTCTTGTTTTATTTTGGGGGGTCGTAGGGGTTTGTTTTGGTAGTTCACTAAAAATCCAATTTCAATAAATGGTTTCACCAAGATGGTGGCACCGAAATGGTGGAGCACCAAAATGGTGGCACCAAAATGTAGGCACACCAAAATGGTAGCACCAAAATAGTGGACCACAAAAACAGTGTCTGAAAAAATGATATAGTGGCACCATTATGGTGCCACAAAGAAATGGTGGCACCCTAATGGTGGCATGATGCTGGTGTGAAACTAGAAATAGTGGTACACCAAACAATGTCTCACCCATTACCAAATATCATGTTTCCCATGGCTTTTCCATTTTCCCACATCTTATGTCTTATTTGACTTCAACCAATATTGAATCATTTTCATTGAATTTTAAGGGTGTTTCATAATATATTATGTATATCTTTAATATCATAATGATTTATGTACTTTGAGATAATAAAACCACATGATGTTGAACATGATCCCACGTTAATGTCTTTTGAAACCATTCGTCATTTAATATAAGATATAGATCTTCAAATCTATAATCTTTCCTTACCTATATGTATTATGTTCCCTCTGGGACTTTATAAATCCATCAAATTAAGACCATTCATGCACCTACGCTAGTTCCCCCTCCTACTCAATTTTGATGGAGTGTTTTTGTCCTACTTGCGAGATCCCTTGTTTTGGTGCAAAGATGATTTTTGTTTTCTTATTGTATTAGGTAGGCATTCTTATGCCTCTCATTATTTTTTAGTCATGTGGGGTTGCTGTACTAAATATCCTTCTGAATATTGGATGAATCAATTTTAATAAAAAGTAAAAAAATGGAATGGAATATGGACAAAATATATCAAGGGTCAATGAATTAATGGGATGGGAGTGGATTAATGTTGACAGCCTATTTTGTTATTTTATTTATCCTTTTTTCTTTAATGGAATTTTTTGGATGTATGCCTTCTAAAAGTCACGTCTGTTGTTGGTATTTTCTAGCGCACTGGTAATGGTGATGTTCTGCTTTTTTTATTCTTTTTTAAATGGTTTCCCTAGGAAGAAAAATATAGGGAGGTCACCCTTTATTGTCAAATATGATTAATAAAATACTATTTACCAAATCTGAATATTCCATATTTTGTGGCGTGGTTTTGTGCTATATTTTTTGGGTTCGATCCTTGTGTGGGTTGTGTGGTGAAAATATGGGAGTCATAGTTGTGGGTATTGGGGTGGATATAGGGGGTGGTCTTGTGAGTGAGGTGGGATATGTTTTTCGATGAGGGATGTTGTTTGGTTGATTTTTGATGTGGTGTTTGTGTATGGGGTGGTACGAGTTGTTTGTTGGAATCACATTTTGCAAGACTAATTGATTGTGGAATATATGGAATTGTAGGAAGTGGGGTTACACTTTTTTGTGTTATGTCCATCGAGCGACATAGGGAAGTGGGATTGTGTTGTAATTCACATGTCATGTAGTGGGACTACATATTGGAAAAGGGTTTTGGAAGTGGTGATGATGGATTGGGTTATGTCATGACATCATGTTTAAAGGTACGTCTGGTGTGGTTTTTTAGTGTATCTGGGATGCCAGGTTTGGTTGAGATAGCTTTTTCAGAAGGGTAACATTGATGAATGATTGTTGATAGTGGTAGAACATTTTTCTAGGGAGAATGTGGGGTGAAATGGGACTGCAGGACGGTTGTTCTCTATTTTTTATTAATGTGTGTTAAAATGGAAATTCATTACCTCTATCCCTCTTCCCTTGTCCAATATTACTATTACCGAAGAATGATGTCGGTTGGTTTTTATATGTTTAGTTAATAAGGCTATATTCCTTGTCAGAAAAGTTATAGATTTTGTTCTAGGTAGTTACACCTCATAGTGGATGAATAAATTAAATTGAATACCTTAATTAATGAATAAAAATTTGTTAAATAAAAAATGGTTTGGATTTATTCTTTGACAGTTGTTGATTCTATGTTTGTGCATATAGGGGTGGTAGAAAAAGTGGTTCTAGGATGATGGTGGTTTTTTTTGGAATGTTAGGTTGTCCTGAGTGTTTTTCATACATATAGGTATAAATTATAGTTCATTTTGTTTTCAATCTAACCCCACCCTTGTTATGTACCATGTTAAAAACACCCCCTTTTTGGGGGAGGGTGTCTTTCCTAACATCCCGGTGGGAGGACATATGGATGGTTACTGACTTTCTTCCTGGCACCCTCATTCGGTATCATACCACTCAAACATATCCGTGTTGGATATAATGGATTGAGGCTTACAAAAGAACAAAATTCTTCACGAAGGTTTATTTTAGATGAGGGGCCTTTGTGTTTATGGGGTAATACTATTTTCCTAGGTGTATTTGGGACGATGGCCAAGTGTCTCTGTGTAGGATGTGTGGTGTGGTTGTGACACAGGTATCTGCGGGAGGGTTTTTTCTGTGGTTTGAGGCCCAGCTGTGTTTGGGTAGGTCATGGTAGTGGGAATGAATTTTGGAACAGTGGTGGCGTCATGATGTCATCCGTATGGAATAAGATGTTAACTAGTGGGAATCTGGTGTGGGGAAACCAATTATAGATGTGTTTATATAATACATTACATGACATGGGTTATTTGGTGACTGTGCCTTGGTGAGGGAGGGATGGTAGTACTCCATGTTTGGTACGTTGATGTTTTACTATTCCCTCATAGGGGAATTAGTTTTTTCCTGCAATTGTGCATGAGTAGATTTAGTTTTCCTATTGGGTATACTTGTATACTCACCCTATGTTTGTAATACTATTTTTATGTTTCCACGAGGAAATTGATGATTGTTCTAGACATTGCTATCTTAGAAATGGAAGTATTTTGTTGTGCTACAATTTATTATCTTTTTATACACAAATTCTTTGGAGTTTCGGTTGTAATTATCTCATAGTATACTTTTAAATCATGCATGGGTGGTATTGTTTTCCATTATATAAATGTTTGGTGTTATTTTGGATTTTTACCATATTATCTCTTGGTCCTATTTCAATAAAAAGGGTAATGCATTTCATTTTTTGTGAAATTCTATATAATTGATTCTAGCCATCAATCCAAGGCATATGGAAGAAAAAACTCCATTGTCCTAATCTCTCTATCATCATGATGAAAGAAGGGAATTACAATTTGTTACACCTTCCCTCATCTTGAAGAAAGTGGGTCATGAACAACATGTCCATCACAATTTATTCCATGGATGTATTATAGAATATACATTAAAAAATATAACCAGAAATTGTATTTAATTTTTTTTACCTACTATTAACATGAAGAAAGAATTTTTTCCGGCACCGAAGAGAAAAATATTTCAACATTTTTGCCTACCTAAATTGAAAATAAACTAATTTCATATTATATTAATGAAATAGTTTATTCCACTTGAAATTACCTCATTCTAAACATCACATAATTAACTAAATCTTAATAAATAATATTGGAGTCAATCAATATGTAAAACATAATCTAATTTCAATTAGTAGGGATCAACATCAAATATTGTAATACCATTGATATTTAATAATATCTTAGAACCAAATGTTTCAAACCATTCATCATATATGTCTATATACTTAAATATACATTTATCCCAATTCATGTGTGACAACGATAAACAATTAGTGTTCTATGACCTTCACCCGTTAGATTATTTGAGATACACTTCAATAATGAGAGAAATATTATACTTTTTTTCTATTATTTGACCCTTTACAAAGAATTTTTTGTTGATAACCTATAATGAAGAAAAAAATTTATTTATTGTGACCTTTTTGTAAATGTTTTCAATAGATTTCCCTATTTTGACAATCTTATTTTGGAATGGTATTAATGGGAGTTATTTTTTATGACGACCTTTAATATATATTTTGATTCTACCATTGGAGTAACACGGCCTAAATTTTGGAATTCCTTAATTCTTATAAAGAGATATAGAATTCCATAAAACATAAGCTTTGCATCCATAAGATCTAAAACACTTGAGTTATCCCCTACAATAGTATCAATATGAAATATAGAGTCTATCAATAAAAATATGTATTTTTTACTCCTATATCATCCTTATTATACATAGATTATATTGAATCATTATTCTTCTAGTCACACTCCACTACTTTATTTATAGTCGAAATCATCTATGGATTCAAATTAACACATGTTTTACCGGTTTTGAATTTAGGACCAATACCTTCTTTGGAAGCAAGATCGAGACCTATAGATATAACTGATGTTTATTTTAATAGGACTCATGAACACAGGTTCAAAATAAAATATTATGATTCATCCATTACATCCATAAAATTATCGAATAAAATCATCATTTTTATATGGTATTTTCAATTTTAAGAGACCATTATTATGTCTGATTGAACATCTTTTCATGATCTTTCACTTCCTTCTCATATTATTCAATAATTTTCTACAACACAACCATATTCACTTTTATGATATTAATCTACTAATTATATTTTTTCCACTAAATAAAATTCTATAATTTATATTTATTTATATGTTTTTGAATAATTCATAATTTACATAACTTTGTTATTCAGTAGATTATTTATGAAAAGACCAAAATCTTGTTATTTTTTCAACATTTCAAACATATATGTCACATGTCCCTATTTTCCTCCACTACATAACATGTCAACATTTTTTCACAACATGTTACATAAAAATGTAATTTATAATTATATAATATTTTTTATAAAAACATACTATTACATAATATTATAATATCTAATCACTGATAATAACCCTCTTATTTCTTCTTCATATTTAATTTATTTCATCATATGAGTTATTATTTCCATAAAATGATTTTTTCGTTGTCTTCCTCTCCATATTTAATTATCATATTCCTAATTTACAACAAATAATAATTTAATCTAGGTAAAAATGTATCATACAATAATATTTTCCATAGTTAAAGATTTTTGGAATGAAATTTCTGTACTAATTTACATTACCGATTTCCAAATTACATGTCATATATTCCATAAAATCTCTCAATTTAATAACATTTCTCTATGTGTTAATCCTATAAAACATAATGAAATCATCATTACAAAGACAAATGATAAAATTTGGTACCATGAATATAAAAATTCATTATTATTTAGGATAATTATGGGTCATGCCACCATTATTATGAGTATTCACAATTATAATGGTTGAAACTTCTATTGAAATCGATTCATATATAATTATTCAAAAAAAAAATACTCTTACAAAATGATTCTTATGTAGGTTAATAGATTGTTAAAAATATTTAATTCCATTTCCAATTTTATCCAACTCCACACTAAAATGAAAAAAATTATATAACGTCACCTATAAAACATAATATACTTTGGGAACACATTAAACTAACTCACATACCATCAGAAAATATTTCAATTAATTTCAAAGACGTGGTAATGAAAGTCAAAATAATTAACAACTCTTAGTGAAAATTATAGGGACTGTTTATTTTTTATAATTATAATAATATACATTAAAGGGATTAATATAAATCATTGATAAGAATTATTTTGACATGTATGCATATAATAAACATTTAATTTTTAAAAGTAACAAAATATTTCAGTAGGGTAAAATGAAACACTTAAATACAGTTTAAATATATTGATTTAATAAAAGGATTATTATAAAAAACTGAATTGCTAAATGAATACATACAAGTATATGAAATACATGATATTTATTCATGTATCTTATCCCAATTAAAAATACTATGTTTTTTTATTATATGTAATGGAACCAAATTCAGGGACTCGATCATCCAACTATGTTGGTTCACACAAAAATGACACTCCAGTAGTTGATCAAGAGTATGGAAATTATGTAATGAGGTGAAATTAATAGTAGTTTGAATCATTAAATTTATTTATAATTGTTAATGAAATCATGGAGATTTTAGTACTACTGTATAGTAATTTTCTTATGTAAATATAGATATTGGATGGATAATGGATATTTCTAATTTTAAAAGGTTTAATCAAAATAGTAAGAGTAGAATTAATAACCTAGAATATTATGTATATAATAATAAATACAAAAAAATTATAAAATTTTAATTAGATAAATTACTTTATAATAATCCATTGTAGGTTTGAGAAAAATATTTTGAGAATCAAAATCATAGGGTGGGAATAATTTTAAACTGGTAATAATTTATGATTTTTTATTAATAACACAAATTTATATATATTAGTGAAACCTAATATAGATTTAAATAACTATTTATTTTTTAAACACATGTTTTTGGATTCATATGAGAATAATATAATGATTCATATAAGGTTTTAAATGATTCTAAATTCAAAATGAAATGAGTATCATTGGTCACTCCAAAAATACTCAATGTAATTATTTATTGTAAAAATATTTTATATTTATAATATCCAATGTCGTTTTTTCTGGTTGTTTATTTAAATCAATTAGAAATTTTATGATAATATTAGTTATTGGAATGAAATTTTAATAAATATTTAAAATCACTGAGGATATATGAACTTGGCATGAGTTTTATAGGTTATGGTCTTGTTTTGATGATACACATGGTACATTTTCAATATTGAAAGAGAATGGGTAGTTTGAAGGAAAAAACCATTTATTTATGTATTAAATAAATGTAATTAATCCCTAATAGACATTTCATGTAGAAAAGAAATTGAATCGATGTGATGTAATCATTCATGATACCTGATGGTGATTAGGAATAATAATGGAATTCACATGTTAAGTATTGATACTATATAAATAAATTAATAGACTTTGATAATTTCATGATATATACATTCTTTTGAACTACTTATTAAAATGTAAATAAGTTCAAATTAGAGTAAATAATTAATTTTTATGTTTTAATATTCATTAGATGAAAAATGGATCATTTTTTCTTTATTTTAAATCAAATGAATTTACCAATATTAGATACTAATAGAGGATGTGTTTAGTCATATTATTACTATTATATGATAAGAGGAGATATATTAACAAAAATTTTCATTTCATTATATTAAATAAATATATAGGGATTATAATTCATCAGATTCTATAAAATATTATAAATAATGATAGTGATAATAATATTTTTTCCATGGTAAATAGATAATCCAAATGTACGAAAAAATATGACGAAGTTCATCCCCCACCCCAAAGTTGAATATTTTGAATAATTAAGTTTACATTCCAATAAATTATAAAAAACACATAAACAACCATAAATTATATGGTATTCAACAGTTTATTTATTAAATATTCACATGTAGAGTTTATTCATTATTTCCTACAACACAATAGTTTGTGTATAATTATATGACATTATAAAAGAATACAGTTTCAATGTATCCAGGAAGGCTATTTTTTAGTTTAGATATGTTTATAGGGAAAAAATTATTAAATCTAATTATATTATAAGTGAATATTGATAAATATCAAAAAATATTTTAGGGTATGATGGTAGTGAAAAATTATAGTATTTAAGATCTTTTAATGAATTAATATTATAAAGAGTAGCTCTTCTATCAGCATGACCTATTGAAAGTATTTAAGGAAAATGATTTAACAAGGATAATAATAAGAATATGTGATTTTATATTATGTAGGTAATAGAATATATTATCATAGTAACACTTCATGTTGTGATGTAATGGAATTTGAATATTGTTTCAAAGAATAGAAGAATGGAATATTATTCCTATGTCAATCCACTATTCAATCTAAATATCATTATAGATGTAATTCCCTAAAGGTTTTTAGTTGAATGATGATATAATATGGCTACATAGTGATGTGGATGGAATTATATGGAGATGTATGAATGTTAAAAACACTAAAGTTTTATAAAACATAAGTTCCATAAAGTGGTATATCATAAGAGATATGATTAAATGGGTGATTATTTAAAATCATAATTATTGTTAAAAGTGAATAAGGGTATAATGATTATCATGTTAGTAAAAAAGTAAGTATATATTTTTAATGTCAGAAATATATATTAGATTAATTCATATATGTAATTATGACTCTAGGTTATCTCCAAATAATGTTTGACATGAAGTATTATAGATTGTGATGAAATATTATTTTCGTCTTAACATTGATTCATGTAAAGAGATATTATAATATGTTTATGAGGTGAAAAATAGGTTTTGTGTGTTGGATAACCCCATATGAACATACAACATTAACATTAAAATATTATGTCTTTGTTAATATATTAGTGAATAAATCATAATTATATTACAACATATATGAGGTTTGTGAGAAACCGATAATGACAACCTTCATATATTTACACATTTCTTATGGGAATTTTGTGTATATCAATTACTATATACTTGGTTGCATCTTATCAAAGATTGGAATTTCCCTCTCATATGATGTGTGTGACATCGAGGACATTGATTAAGGTAATTAATAGAAATACCTATATAATACATCTCATGTTATTATATATTAGATGATGTGTTTGTTATGTGATTATCAATAAGTTTGAATGACATAGAATATATTCATTGACCTATTTAGTATATACCTAGAAAATAACCATTACATTATTATTTATTCAAGATTGAAATTATCCATGTTGGAAAGATACTCACTTCCATAGGGAAATGGATCATTTGAAAATTCTTACATCCGTAAGTATCACCTAGTGAATACTGGTTATAAATATCCACGAATCTATAGAAGAAATGCATTTTACAAAACATAGGATTATAATTATTAAATATATTGTTATATTTTTTAATGGAATTTAAATTGATTAGGAACTATGTAATATAACATATGAATTAATGTAATTTAACTTTATTCATTCAGAAAATGAATGATATAATAAATTATTATATAAATTTTTTATTTCAAAACATATTGTATTACAAACCATGGATAATATTCAATATTTTAATGTGATTAAATTAGAATGTCACAATAGATAGAAAATTATAATTTATTCACAATTAAGGAATCTCCCAGGTCATCTTTAACCTTCAGAATCCCAAATATATCAAAAAAAATTAATTATTAGGATAACCATGATAATATATATATATAAATGAAAAATCTATAAGAATTGTTCCTTATGTAGTGGGGTTAAAATTATTGAATCATTTTTAATGCTTATATATAGGAAATATGTCTCTATATTATAAAACATTTTGATGAAAATATTGTTTTTAGTTATATATCTATTAGTTACACTTAATTCATGTGCTATTATCTAGTAAATTTCAATACATATTACTCATAAAGAAGTAAAAAATATTAAATTAATTTTTTTTAATTTCATATTTAAAAAATTATTATTATTATTAAAATATGATATGATTCATATATAAAATTAAATTATAAATTTTAATTTCAATGAATTGTGTAAAATTAATTTTATAATATAAATTATTACTTTTAATGTTAATTTTTAAAGAATATTTTTTATTAAAGTAATATTTTATTTTTTAAGGTATCATTTTGTCAATTATCTCTTATTTGATCCTAATAAAATATATTTAACACTTCCAAAATATATTTATATATGAAATGAAATATTACCATCATTTAAATTTAATGTTTATATAAAATAATATATAGAGAAATTATGGATTAAAGACTTCATTTATTTAATAAAAGAATATTTTATTAATATATTGAATTTTATTTAAAAAATTAAAAATATAACTTTTAGGTATTTTCTACCTAAAATGAATTTAATTTTTGAATTTAACATTTCAAAATTATATCAGGTTATTTTTTAATATTTTTTCAAAAGTATGTAATTTTTCAGTGAATAGTTAAAATTATTAATTTTAGTAATATCCACAATTTTATGATTTTTTTAATAAATAAATTTCTATTATTGAAATAATATTTATAAAATAAAACATATTTGATACATTTATGATACATTTTTTATAATATTATTTATAAAACCCAATCATGTAAATTTATAATTTTTTTATAATATTTAAATGTAAAATATTATTCATCAATTTGTTTAAATAAATCATCAACATGAGGGGATTATAGTTTTTACATAATTTTTTTTTTATAGAATATTATTTTAATAAAAACAAAATAAACAAAATATAATCATGAAAATTTATAATTTAATACTAATCATAAGTCATATGCTTCAAAATAAACTTTTTATAAAAAAATCTTTTCACATGTTAAATGTCATATTGTAAAAATTAAATTTTATTACACATAAACATTTATGTTACCAAATAATTTTTCTTATTTATAATAAATATTTTCAAAACATAAAATGTGGATTAGTCTATTTTTATGAATTAAAAAAATTACATAGGTAAAAATAAATTACAACATTAAAAACAAAAAAAATTGTAAATTTTAAAAACAAAGATTAAATGAAATAGAAACTGTTAAAGCATGTGTGTAAATGTGTGGTTGAAGATGTAATTAATCTAACCCTTCTCAAATTCTATTATTTTATTATTTTTCATCACATTCCCTGGAAAACTTCTAATCTGTTTAAACTGAAGGGTTATATGAATGAAAACATCTTCTTTCAACAAATATGAAGACACCCCTCCAAAACTAAAAATGAAAAAGACACTTAGTATTGAAACAACACTAACCTATAATGTACAAGAACCTCTAAAAATAACATATAATCCTTTCTATTTCCGAAATTCAGGTTCAATGATCCCAATTTTAGTGATAAAATGAGATTATCTAATGTGAGAGGTGATATATTTTATAACACTTTGTTTATTGTTTTATGTTTATACAACCTAAAAACTATTTTTCAATTAGTTTTTAATAAAATTACTAATACTATGTTATTTTGATATAATAATGGGAAATTATATTTATATCTTCCTCTAATATCACAGAGAAATATGATCATGGTATCATGTGTGAGTGTGTACAGACAACCACCTCCAAGAATAACCCGTTCAATTATCAATCAACTCATTTAATGAAAAATAAAAAAAATATTTATATATATAATATTATATTTAATAAATTTTAATTAATAATAAATTATATGTTATTTTATTAACTACAGTCCTTATTTTTTTAAAAAAAATAGTGTTTTTCCTAGTGTGTGGGTAGAATACCACCTCCATGGGTTGATGTTTTACTTTCATTTTCCATGATGACTAACATGGGTGGAAATTAACAATAATTTATGATGGATAACCTTATATGACAAAAAATAATATTTATATAATTATTATATTATACATACCGTGTGTCAAATTAATAATAAATGATTATAGTAAATTTAACAACTATGAAGGAAGTATCCGAGAATATTTTTTAATTTGAATCCATTGATTTAGAACCGATAAGACATTATAAATTATTATATATAGGAATCATATATGAAATTATAATATTAGAATATATATATTATAAAACTTTTTTATAACACATTTCATTTGTCAAAACACTCTAAAGGATTCTGAGAAATTATTATCTGAACATATATTAATGAATATATGTGGAAAAAATGTAATGAATTATTCACACATGATTATAAATAGGGCTTATAAATAGAAATATAAATTTATGAGGACCTTATTATTTTTGTCTCTAATTTTTTTTGAAAGATCTTGAAGTTAATTTCATGGTCTATGATCATTAATATGTTAGATAATTGATCATTTAATCCATTTGTGCTAACTTTTAGTTACTTGTTCAATATCATTATCTTTTTTTATGAAATAATTTTCTCATTAACGTGTTATATATATGAATATATTTACATTTCTTATATAATTAAAATAATATCATTTTATTTTTAGTATTTATAAATGTCTTTATTTCACATATAAATTCTTGCTTTTATATAAATTTTTCTGAAGGGAACATTAATATTCTTTGTCTAATGTTGTTCATCACCCCGTATATAATATTCACAAACTAGGACTATATTGTAATGACAAAAATATATAATTAACAAACCATTATGTTCCTATTAGATATTTATAGTGAACAATATGGGGTTTCCTTCTCAAATGTGATCCATTACATAATTCATAATGATTCATCCAAGTGGAATGTTTTATTCCTTTTATCTCCTAGATTATTCTCATTGAAACTCAATGATGAAGACACATGTTTAATTATCAAATAGAAACATCCTAATGATTTAATTAACTCTTATAGTTGGAATCCATATGATTTATCATTTATTTCACCCATTATTAATTATTATTTAATCCACTTACTTATCATGGGTGTTTTAATCTTTATTATTTATGCAATATTTATTTTCCACAAATGGAACACATATGTATAATATTAATTTATATTAATATTTTTCTTGAAATTGAAAATACATCAAATTCAGTACTTAATTTTTTATATATTGTGAGTTGTTATTTATGGTATTAGGGAGTCAACCTAATCCACTATGAGGATTTTCCCACATTATTATTATGATATTGGGAGTGACAATTGAGTTATGTTTTTTATAACATGTTTTATATTGTTACAACACATTAATGATATCATGATAACATTATTTAATCCATTTCACGAAGTCTAAGTGAATCCATTTGATTATATAATTTTATGCCTCTTTAATGTCATGTTATTTTCAATTACATGATTATTCAATTAGTTTGTTTTATTGTTAACCCTTTACCATATGAATTTTATCCTTGGATATCTTGTGAATTTTTAAATAATCTATTAAAATCAGTGACAATATTTGATGTTTCAAAAAATATTATGTTTCTATGATTAGTATTTCTAATAATCTAAAAGCAATATTACTCTAGATTATTTTTTTTAAATGTATGTTGATAATTATAATATAAAATATATATACGGTTTGGGTTTCTATTTTTGGTATCAAGCGATGGTCTAGTTATTTTTGGATATTAGGATGATAACACCTTAGTGAAACCCTGTAGTGGATTCTTAGTGTTAACCATATGTATAAGAATGTGCAATAAAATATGATAAAATTAGATATTTTATGTTTTTAAGGAAATTTCATACCTATATATATATATATATATTGAAAATGGTTTTGTAACGCCCTGAACCCAGTTACCCAGAGTCAGTGCATTATTACATAACATTGGCATGATCACAAGAAAGATCAAATCTTGAAAGACCGATTGGTTTTGTAGCCTTGGAAACACTAGATATATTCATAAGTCTTGCATTACATCATAAAGTAAAAAACTACTACAACAACATATTGTCTCCATATTCCACACTCATATCACCACATAATATCCCTGCAGGTCATTCATAATTTACTTCTTCACTTCCTGGGAAAAAATAAAACATAGAAAAGGGGTGAGCTCAAATGCCCAGTAAGGATAACAATATATTGAAAACTTTCAAAAATAAGCATAAACATTTAAGTCAATGTATAACTAAAACAAAAGCCTTTTAAACTTGAACTTCAACATAGTATGGAAAAAGTAAAATGAAATAATTCCATTTACTTATTCACATGGATATTCTACTAATCGAATAATCACATGCAATATCAATAACAATTTTCATAATGATGGAATGCATAATGCCAGACTATCATAACCACATAGCCAAGGCCTCGTGCCAAGACTACAAATAAGATTTTTCCAAGGCCTTGTGCCAAGACACTAGTTTGTCTCATGAGACCTACCGATGCATCGAGGAGCTATAGCGGGATCCACCCGTCACATATTAAGTCCAATGCATTCCCATAGGAAAAGGTTTAAACATAACATAAACATTCGTATTAAAACTAGCATACGAAATGTCAATAGTTTCACCATAAACTATGAATGGTATAAGAATATCACATCCACAGTCAAACATATCACAAAACCTTCAATACAATATAGTAGTTTTGTATCATAATAAATCAAATTGAAATAAGTGTAAAATCCATCAAAGGATGTTGACATAGATGAAATAAAAACTCTTTTTAGAGAAATATCTCTTTCTATTTTGAAATCATTTAAGAGTCATATATTTATAAAATAAAACATTTTCTTTGAAAATATTCTTATAAGATTTTAAGGGATGATTCGACGATTTTATAATGGTGGAAGATAGCCGCACCCGCTGTATAAGTTAAAAAAAACATTATTACCATAATTTTGTCGAAAAGGTTAAAAAGCACTTTGTTTGGAAAACGATGGAAAGATTCCTTTATAAACCTCTTATAAAAAGTCAAACAAGGGTATAAATGACATTAACCTATATTCTTGTAAATAGGAAAAATGTTTTGAAATACATTTTTGAGAAACATGGATATGGATGATAAAGAGATCCCAGTAGATTATTACGTATAAACAACCTCAGATAATGAAGAGATTGTGAAATAACCCTTACCTTGTACTTTTCCTTGGTTGGGGTAGGTTAACCTCATGTATAATGGTGAAATAATTGTTATTAAACTATTCAATAATCATATATATTAATATGATATCATATATGATCTTTTAACATTGATTTGTTAATAATATCTTAGAATTATCGTCATTTCGGGTGTTAACTTACTCGTTTTATTTTATATGTTTTGTTACATAAGCCATGTTTGTTATGGATAGGTTTTATATTATTCATATACAGAATTATATCAAGTCCTTAAACATCATTTTTAAATCATCAAATGATAATTATACTTTAATGGATACGATGGAGAATGAATCTCATCGCGTTCGTGGAGACGGTAGTCCGTACGTACGCACGAGCGACAATATCATTCTTTTGATATTAAAATAATATATAAATGGATGATATATCATATATACAGAATCATTAACATGTTATATTTATTATTTACATGAGTTACACATCATTATTATACCCATCCAAATAATAATATATTGAATAACAATTACACCACGACATGGAGACGGTAAGCCGTATGTACGCACGTATGGTGACATATTATTCATAGGGTGGATAGAATACTGAATATGGTTGTACCATATTTATAATAAAATCACAGTTTATATAAGATACTGGAGTTATTATTTTAGAATGTTAATAACAAAGAAAGAAGAAGTGGAAGAAGAAAGGAACTTGAAAGGGGTGGTGAAAACATTACCTCTTCTTCGGGTTCTTCCTTTTGATTTGATCAAAAGGGCTCCTTAGGTTGGCTTTCGGATCAAACTAAGGCCTCTAGGTTGTATTGAGGGAAGTTGGGAGAGTATTTGGGAAGAGTTTGGCCGATCCCAAAGGCTTTGAAGGTGTGAAGAAATGAGAAGGAGGAGTGCCCTTTTATAAGAGGGGTGAGGGGTACCTTTGGAAAAGCTAGAAATATTAATTTATAATAAATTCATATTCGGTTTATAATGGCTCCAAAGTTTATTATTCAAAGTTTAAGGTGGGGATAGGTCAAAAAACACTGAACCAATTTAATTTAGATAGGTTTGGGTACTTATATTAACCTTATTTTTAAGTATTGACTCTAAGTTAATTAGTTTCACTTTTACAATGTCTCTTTGTATTTTTATATTATATGGTTAATAAACTTACTATATACATCCAAGAGACCCCCAAGTGGTCCATTAATGATGAACCAATCATGATATAAGTCTCTTGGCCGAACCTTAGATTTTTAGGAATTTAATATCAATTAATAATATAATATTTGTTTTAAAAAACTCTTTTATGTCAATTTTGACACTATTCAATAATTGATTTTTGTGAAACTCATAACAGAATGATTACTTCGACCAAAGTTAATTAAATAAATACTAAAAAGTCATATTGGCCTAGAAAATTATTTTAAATCATTAAAATTCTCAAATTATATTTATTTGGGAATTTATAATATCAATTATTTTAATTTGTCACGATTATGGTAATTACTGCGTCATCATTGTGTCATAAATAAATTAAATTATTTAAAGTCTAAAAATTATAAATAAAATACCTTTATGTATTAAATCTTATTAGATTTCTAATTAATATTTACAATCGAATTTATCTTTTGTATAACCCTATATTAAAAATGTTTTAGTAAATATACTTTCGTTTTAACTCTTTTAACTCTTCTTTGAATTAAATAATAATAAATGTCCTAATCTAATCCAAGTGGACCTAAATGATAATATTTTAATCCTAAGGTTGTTTTTGGTCAAGATACACTTGTCCAATAGAATTAGGACATGTGTTAGGGTAATATTAATATCATTTTTACCCTTAATTACCCTATTTACTTTTAACCGTGGTAAATAAAAGTAAAAAGTTACTATTCACCAAAAATTATTTTCATCTCATTGAACCACATTTTACTTCTTGATATTAACCATGTCTCTCAGATTTTCGGAATTCCATTCACAGAAGTGGTAAAATTAAGTTTTATGAAAAATTCAGTTTTTTTTAACTACGACTTAGTAGTTTCACTATTCATCAAAAATTGAAGTTTTTCAGAACAATGCCAAAATTTCACCCTAAGATATAATTGATATTACAAATTCAAAAATTATATCTATTTTAAAAAATTCCAAAAATATAAGTTGCATTAATTAATTTTATAATTAATTCCCACTATCACAACAAATAGCGTGTTTTTAAGAAACAATATATATCAAAAGATTGACAATTGTTTAGGTCCAATTTCGAAGAGAAATTAATTATAATGAACACCATTGGATAAAATGGTAAAAATATATTCTAATTATACTTTATAACCACTCAAATTCATAATTTATCACCATTAATTATTTTGATTAAAAAAGTTGTTTTTAATTAAAATTTTGTAATTTTCACTATTCATCAAAATATTAAAGTTATCCGAAAAGTACCAAAATTTAACCTTAGGCTAAATTAAATACTCCAAATCCAAAAATGAAGTCCATTTTGAAATATAAAATATATATAATTTCAAAAAGTAGGTATTACTATTTATTACGGCTAGTTTGATTGGTTGTGGTGTGTGTTAGAACTCGAAGTTGCGTACAACACACGCTACTGTATTATTCAAAGGAAAGCGTACCGTAGATGCTTGTGATGTTTCATTTTAAATTTTTTGATGTCCCCATTTAGTCAAAAAGTTTAAAATATTGTATTTAAAAAGGGTTCACTATTAAAAGTTGGTAAAAGTGCAATACTGAAAATGAATTTGTTCTTACATTATGTCTAAGAAACTCATAATATGGATTCTAAAATTATAAGGATTATATAAATATTAAAATTTAGTTAATAATATTCATAACCTCTTTTGAACGGCTTGTTTGGTAAGTCATGGTGTGCTTGAACTCGGTGTTGCGTGTAGTGCACGTTATTGTATTATTTTGAAGAAATAACACACTATGAAATCTTGGTGTGTTACATTATCCCCTCCTTCAATAAATTGCGTCCTCGCAATTTGTAATTGTTCTTCGAAAATAAAAGGTTGAAAATAAATAATATATTTGTGGGAAAACCCACATCAGAAATTGGGTTACTAAAATTTAGTCTTAATATGGGGAAAAGATAAATGAAAGGGTCACCACCAAATTATGATCTCGATTCGAAGAACATTGTTGGAAATTAGAAACATATAATTGGAGGAAAAATGTAAATATTTATACGTAGTGATTGAGGTGATCAATCACAAACAAGTTGAAAATTGAGATCCTCAAATTCGTTAATCTACGATGATTTAAAATACCATCGATTCAATAAAACATAAGGTATTAGGATAACACATTTTTGACGTTTCAAAATATCTTAGTTGAAATCCCACATCGAAAAATGAATTAATGCGGCCTCTATTTAAAATAAAGAGTGGAAAGTATGAAGATTACCAAAAATAACACATACTAGGGTTCCATGTAGGAAAATATGGATATGGAAGAGAAATATAACCATCAATTATCTGATGGAGAGTGGTAGAGAACATGGCTATGAAAAGGCCAACAATCCCAAAGCCATAAATTAGTGATGATTTAAGGTACCATCTAGGACAACATTTTTGTTCTAAGTTCCTTTTATTAATGTTGAGGAATTTATTTATGAGATTATCTAAGATCATAAGGAGATATACTTACTATATAATTAGAGTTTTATCCATTAATAAATTTCTACCACAAACTCATCTTTCACTTGCAAAAAAAATTCTATTTATACTATTCGTACAGGGTTCCAAAATAAACTAATTTATAATTCATCTACCAGATATTTTTTAAAAAAACTACATTATTTAATCTAGGACATCTCGTGGGCCAGTGGTAGGTGATACACCCTTGTCGCCCTTCGGTTGCGGGTTCAAGTCTCACGGCCTTTCCGGTCGCGATGGATTGCCGCCTGACCTCTGGGTTTTCCTTTTATGGCAATCAAAAATTAATCTCAAACTAGAATTTATCCAAAATAATTCTGTCCAAACTCACAGTCCAATATTTATAAGTAAGGTAACGTTAATGTAGATCAAATTTACCCCGTAATAGAATATGAATACCTTCATCATGGATTCTTTTAAAACACTGAAACATCCTGAATTACCATAATACTTATTGATTACATTCATGCTCCATTATTCCATATAGAATGCTGGATATACTTCATCAATCCAAAAATGTTTTAAACCCCAATAATGATGGAATATACAAATCATTAATCAGCTTCAAGGTAGTCAAGAATATCCAATATAATTTATCCAAATCAATCATGTATTATTCTAAAATCACTACCTTAGTATCAGAACCATATTATGGTTTATCTTTCTCTCAACCATATATTTTCCAAAAATTTAACCTGATATTGAGTCACTTTTCATTGTTCCACACAATCTCATGTCCTTAATGAAATAGTACTTCCGTACAATCCTTATATACTCCATAATTATTATAACAAGTACATTGTTGATACAACAATCAAATGACATAATCAACATAAGAACTCTAATCATTCCTCTTCATCTGTGGTAGTATCATAACTTGATTATTATCCAATAGCATCATTTGCGGCATAGTCTGATGACTGGGACATAGGTTCGCGTAGTGTCCAAACTCCTTTCAAATGAAGCATTGTACATTTGAAACCATTTTATTATCCTTGCAGTCACATACTTTGTGCCCTTTTCCTCCACACTTATAACAAACTCCCATTCCTTTCAGACAAGTTCCAGAGTGTTTCTTCCCACAGTTATCACATATGGGAAAATTCATTTTTTCCCTCTTCCCTTTATCCATCGTTCTCTCTTCCATTCTTTTCTTCTCTTACTTCCCTTCAAAGCCATAGGAATCAGTAAAATCTGTACTTATATTATCAACACAAGATATTATTTCTTCATATGATGATAATACATGGGAGACTATTTCTCTTATATATTCTGGCTTAAGACCATGAAAGATATGATCCTTCTTTCTCTTTGGATCATGTTCATTGATGGAGTTCTCATTCCTTCTACTGGGTGCCATTTCTAAAAAATGGCATACACTAGATTAGTTTATGAATAACAATACCTAATCCCAAACTTGTAAGACACATAACATAAATTAAATAGTTTTTTGATATAATCCATAATCATTAAAATTTCTCCTTTGAGGAAGTAAATCCACATAAACCCTTCATAATGGTTTGTAAAGAAAATGAGAATTATCCTAAGCATATCCCCTGGGAGTGTCGTAACCAAGAGTGCAGCAAGGCCCGTTATCGTGCACCAGTTCCCGTTCGAGTCTAGCTCAAAGCGGTGTTTTCGGGTTTTACCCCTAGGTACATCTGTGCCAGAGCCCCCTCTACCTGCTCGTATCCAGACAGGGATGTATTGCTCGGAAAACTCACAAAATCTCTACAATACCAAAATTCTAGGATGTTCTTCTATACTAATCCTCAAAGTTCATCTTAGGTCTACGTTCTCTAATCAGAGTTTATCTAAATCTAGCTTCCAAGGTTTGTACTAAACTTCCTCTGATACCAACTGTAACGCCCCGACCCCAGTTACCTATAGTCGGTGCATTATTACATAACATTGGAATGATCACAAGAAAGATCAAATCTCACAAGACCGATTGGTTTAGTAGCCTTGGAAACACTAGATATATTCATAAGTATTACATTACATCATAAAGTGAAAAACTAATACAACAACATATTGTCTCCATATTACACACTCATATCCCCACATAATATCCCTGCAGGTCATTCATAATTTACTTCTTCACTTCCTGGGAAAAAATAAAACATTGAAAAGGGGTGAGCTCAAATGCCCAGTAAGGATAACAATATATTGAAAACTTTCAAAAATAAGAATAAACATTTAAAGAAATGTATAACTAAAACAAAATCCTTTTAAACTTGAACTTCAACATAGTATGGCAAAAGTAAAATTAAATAATTCCATTTACTTATTCACATGGATATTCTATTAATCGAATAATCACACGCAATATCAATAACCACTTTCATAATGATGGAATGCATAATGCCAGACTATCATAACCACATAGCAAAGGCCTCGTGCCAAGACTACAAATAAGATTTTTCCAAGGCCTTGTGCCAAGACACTAGTTTATCTCATGAGACCTACCGATGCATCAAGGATCTATAGCGGGCTCCACCCGTCACATATTAAGTCCAATGCACTCCCATATGAAAAGGTTTAAACATAATATAAAAATTCGTATTTAAACTAGCATACGAAATGTCAATACTTTCACCATAAACTACGAACGGTATAAAAATATCACATCTACAGTCAAACATATCACAAATCCTTCAATATAATATAGATGTTTTGTATCATAATAAATCAAATTCAAATAAGTGTAAAATCCATCAAAGGATGTTGACATAGATGAAATAAAAACTCTTTTTAGAGAAATATCTCTTTCTATTTTGAAATCATTTAAGAGTCATATATTTATAATATAAAAAATTTTCTTTGAAAATATTCTTATAAGCTTGTAAGGGAAGCTTCAACGATTTTATAATGGGGGAAAATAGCCGCACCCTCCGTATAAGTTAAAAAAATATTCTTACCTTAATTTTGTCGAAAAGGTTAAAAAGAACTTTGTTTGGAAAATGACGGAAAGATTCCTTTATAAACCTCTTATAAAAAGACAAACAAAGGTATAAATGACTTTAACCCATATTCTTTTAAATAGTAAAAATGTTTTTAAATACATTTTTAAGAAACATGGATGTGGATGATAAAGAGATCCCAATAGATTATTACGTATAAACAACCTCGGATAATGAAGAGATTGTGAAATAACCCTTACCTTGTACTTTTCCTTGGTTGGGGTAGGTTAACCTCCTGTATAATGGTGAAATAATTGTTATTAAATTATACAAGAATCATATATATTAATATGCTATCATATATGATCTTTTAACATTGATTTGTTAATAATATCTGAGAATTATCGTCATTTCGGCTGTTAACTTACTCGTTTTCTTTTATATGTTTTGTTACATAAGCCATGTTTGTTATGGATAGGTTGTATATTATTCATATCCATAATGATATCAAGCCCTTAAACATCATTTTTAAATCGTCAAATGATAATTATACTTTAATGGATACGATGGAGAATGAATCTCATCGCGTTCGTGGAGACGATAGTCCGTACGTACGCACGAGCGACAATATCAATCTTTCGATATTAAAATAATATATAAATGGATGGTATATCATATATAAATAATCATTAACATGTTATATTTATTATTTACATGAGTTACATAACATTATTATACCCATCCAAATAATAATTTATTGAATAACAATTACACCACGACGTGGAGACGTTAAGCCGTATGTACGCACGTATGGTGACATACTATTCAAAGGGTGGATAGAATACTGAATATGTTTGTACCATATTTATAATAACATCATAGTATATATATAATATACTGGAGTTATTATTTTATAATGTTAATAACAAATATAGAAGAAGTGGAAGAAGAAAGGAACTTGAAAAGGGGTGGTGAAAACATTACATCCTCTTCTGGTTCTTCTTTTTGATTTGATCAAAAGGGCTCCTTAGGGTGGCTTTCTGATCAAACTAAGGCCTATAGGTTGTAGTGAGGGAAGTTGGGATATTATTGGGGCAGATTTTGGCCGAAGCAAAAGGATTTTAAGGTGTGAAGAAATGAGAAGGAGGAGTTCCCTTTTATAAGAGGGGTGAGGGGTACCTTTGGAAAATCTAGAAATATTAATTTATAATAAATTCATATTCGGTTTCTAATTGCTCCAAAGTTTATTATTCAAAGTTTAAGGTGGGGATAGGTAGAAACCCACTCAACCAATAGAATTTAGACATGTTTGGGTACTTATATTAACCTTATCTTTAAGTATTAACTCTAAGTTAATTAGTTTCACTTTTACAATGTCTCTTTGTATTTTTATATTATATGGTTAATAAACATACTATATAAATCCAAGAGACCCCCAAGTGGTCCATTAATTATAAAACTATCATTATATAAGTCTCTTGGCCGAACCTTAGATTTTTAGGAATTTAATATCAATTAATAATATAATATTTGTTTTAAAAAACTCTTTTATGTCAATTTTGACACTATTAAATAATTGATTTTTTTGAAACTCATAACAGAATTATTACTTCTACAAAAGTTAATTAAATCAATACTAAAATGTCATATTATACTGGAAAATTATTGTAATTCATTAAAAGTCTAAAATTTTATTTATTTGGGAATTTATAATATCAATTATTTTAATTTTCCACAATTATGGTAATTACTGGGTCATCATTGTGTCATAAATAAATTAAATTATTTAAAGTCTAAAAATTATAAATAAAATATCATTATGTAGGAAATCGTATTATCTTTCTAATGAATATTTACAATATAATTTATCTTATGTATAACCCTATATTAAAAATGTTTTAGTAAAACAACGTTGATTTTAACTCTTTTAACACTTCTTTGAATTAAATAATAATAAATGTCCTAATCTAATCCAAGTGGACCTAAATGATAATATTTTATTCCTAAGGTTGTTTTTGGTCGAGATACACTTGTCCAATAAAATTAGGACATGTGTTAGGGTAATATTAATATCATTTTTACCCTTAATTACCCTATTTACTTTTAACTGTGGTAAATAAAAGTAAAAAGTTACTATTCACCAAAAATTATTTTCATCTCATTGAACCACATTTTACTTATTAATATTAATCGTGTCTCTCGGATTTTCAAAATTCCATTCACAGAAGTGGTAAAATTAAGTTTTAGGAAAAATTCATTTTTTTTAACTACCACTTAGTAGTTTCACTATTCATCAAAAATTGAAGTTTATCAGAACAATGCCAAAATTTCACCCTAAGATATAATTGATATTCCAAATTCAAAAATGATATATATTTTACAAAATTCAAAACATATAAGTTGCATTAATTAATTTTATAATTAATTCCCGCTGTCACAACAAATAGCGTGTTTTTAAGAAACAATATATATCAAAAGATTGACAATTGTTTAGGTCCAATTTCGAAGTGAAATTAATTATAATGAACACCGATGGATAAAATGGAAAAAATATATTCTAATTATACTTTAAACCCACTCAAATTCTTAATTTATCACCATTAATTATTTTGATTAAAATAGTTGTTTTTAATTAAAATTTAGTAATTTTCACTATTCATTAAAATATTAAAGTTATCTGAAAAGAACCAAAATTTCACCTTAGGCTAAATTCAATACTCCGAATCCAAAAATGAAGTCCATTTTGAAATATAAAATATATATAATTTCAAAAATTAGGTATTACCATTCATAACGGCTAGTTTGATTGGTTGTGGTGTGTGTTAGAACTCGAAGTTGCGTACAACACACGCTACTGTATTATTCAAAGGAAAGCGTACCGTGGAAGCTTGAGATGTTTCATTTTAAATTTTTTGATGTCCCCTTTTAGTCAAAAAGTTTAAAATTATGTATTTAAAAAGGGTTCACTATTAAATGTTGGTAAAAGTGCAATACTGAAAATGAATTTGTTCTTACATTATGTCTAAGAAACTCATAATATGGATTCTAAAATTATAAGTATTATATAAAGTATAAAATTTAGTTAATACTATTCATAAACTCTTTTGAACGACTTGTTTGGTAAGTCATGGTGTGCTTGAACTCAGTGTTGCGTGTACTGAAAGTTATTGTATTATTTTGTAGAAATAACACACAATGAAATCTTGGAGTGTTACAGGTTTCATGCTCAATAATAGTTCTACACAGAGGTAATATCATCAATGAGGGTGTGTTGGGTATTGCATAAAATCTAACCTAGATCAGGATAAAGTTTCATAACTACACACATTTATAAATTTTCCTATGATATTTTTCATTATATAATAACATACCCTTTTAAAACCATTATGGAATAGTAATTTCATAATTACAATAATGTAATTGGTCATAAATTTTGAGTGAACAAAACATAATGTAACATAGGTTGAACTAAGGGTGTAATATGATGAACCAAGTGTGATAGGGTTGAGATAACGGTATCCTTTTTTGAAATTAATGTTTTATTGATGAAAATAACTTATTATCTCTCTTTCAAATTCCAATAATCCAATTCTAATGGTTATTATCATAAAAATGTTGGTTTTATTATTTGGGTGGAACAAGATTTTGATGTTGATGTTGAGAAGTATATTTATCCAAAAACCACTATCTCATATAACTGAATAATATATCATAGTTTTATAATTTATAAAGTTATTATATTACAGTAATGATATATAAAGTGAATTTACTTGTCATACATTAGTTAGTGTGGTTGAAATCATGATAGAATATAAATTTTCCAATCACATCTTTTTTTTTATTTTTCAGTGATAATGATCATTGGTATTCTTGTATATTATTGATGTAGTGACAGTTATGTGAAGAAACTAAGGATTCTTCTTCAGTAGATTGAATTTATTTTTTTGGAATATATATTAAAAGGAATCAATAACTCTTAAATATTAATATAAAAAAATGTTATGATTTTTGGTGTAATTATTAAAGAACACATGACTAGGTTATGTATAAGTCTATGAATTAATATAGGATTTATGTTTATTTAATAAATAGATGATAGATATTTTCAAAAAGTGGTTCATTTCGTATTGGAAATTGATACTATTTTAATTAAAAATTAATACAATGAATATTCCTTTGGATAATTATCTATGTTTTGGGAAAATGTTATATATTATCTACATTATAACCTTATATTCTAATGATTAAATTTTTTTAATAGTAAATAAATACATATATTTTTTGAGTAATATATAATATCATAATTATTTCATGTCTTGCAGATTCAATTAGTTTTGAGAGAGGTATTTTAAAGTGGTGATTTTATTTGGTTAAATTATTAATGGGGTACATTATTGTATAAAAAAATATTATTTTTCTATAAATAAAATTTATTTGGTATAACCAATGAATGTATTGTTTAATTCATATTTGATGTGATATCCAAAATGATGAATATTCTAGGATACTCTCACCAAAATTCCTTAGCAGGGGGAAATTAAAATTGTGAGGGTGTTATTAATTTAAGTTGGATGAATTTAAATCCTAGGGTTATTAGGATGCGTATTATTTTTATATACAATATATTTTTATTTACACCCCATTTATTCTATTTTTTTAAAGTAACAATAATTGATTACGAAATAATTTATACATGAAACGAAATAAAATAAAACGACATGACTTTTTCATAAGTGGAACATTAAAAAATGTAAAATTAAACTTGGTATTTCACCCAATAGACTATTAATCATTAGGGATGAAATAAAACTATTAAATGTTTATTAATATATATGGTATAGTTGATTTAAATGAATAAAATCACCATGGCTAGGAAAACCCGTGAATTATCTTCAATCATGAGTGTTGCCAATATCTAAATAACTACTATAATGAGGAACAACGACATGGAATGAGTAATTTATTTTATTTCTTTTATGAATTTTTCAACAATTAGTGATAGTGGATGGGATAGATGACTTAGTTATTCTACACGTAGAAATGGAATTTGAACATTATAAATACTTTCATTTAAAATATGTTCATTTTAATTATGGTCATCTTACATATACCCAATATGTATTATAATTCTAGGTATGGTAAATTAGTTAATTTCAAATTATAATAATACCAAAAAAAGAAAATTTCATTATTAGAATATTATATATGTGTGTGTGTGTGTTTTTTTTGTAAAAATATTTATAAAAATATTATTAAAATACAATATGTTGTATATTCAAATTTAAACTATATTTTATCTTATAAATGGATTAAATAAAGTAAATATTACAATATAGATAATTAGATTTAATGGTGTTTGTGAAATCATATTTAATATAAAAGAAATATTTTATTTTTGTGTGAATGTGTTTGTTATGTATTTCATTTTTTATCCAAATAAATGAAATTGAATCATTTGAGTATATTATTATCTATTATATAATATACTAATAATAATGAAATGATAAATTTATAAATAATTATATTAAGAACATATAATGATTAAAATATTATTTTTTACAATAAAAGTTTTTTTCTTTATAGGATGATATTTATAATAAACATTACATTTAGAAAATTTAAATTTTTTAATTTTTTTTAATGTATAATTCGTTTTTATTTCATCATTTAAAAATTAATATAGAAGAGGTACTTTATATTTTTCAAAAATGTTTAATTTTTATATGAATTGTGATAAAAATAAAGATTGTAATAATAATATCACATTTTTATATTATTATAAAATATAGCTATGAAATATTTTCCATTACTTTTAAAAATTAAAAAATTAATGTTAACTTATATATTTTAAAGGAATATATATAAAACCCATGGTGAACTATTTAAAAATATTGGTAACGTGTTAATGAAAAATAAATCATTAGTTTATTTTAATAAAACATTCACATGCTGGAATAAGGTCATTATAGAGACCCTACCATGAAATACATGAAATTTACATTACTTTTCGGGAATACATAATGAATGACACTAAAAGATTCCTATATAACATATTATTTTAGTTCCATTGGAATCTAGAAAACATAATCATCTAGTTCACAAAACATCTACATTATCTCTAGCTTTATCATTAATTAATATAACTCCATTTTGACATATCTTATTTAATACTCTTCATCAAATTAATAGGGACAAAAAACAATGAATGAAGTGAGATCAAATTCTCAGTATGGGTGAGAGTGAAAAATATCATAAAAATTATAATCATAAGAATGTAAAAACATTAACATAATATTTGAAATTTTTTTACCACATTTTACATATAATAAAATCATGATTCATTGAATAAATCTTGTTAGTTCATAGGGCATAAATCCTAATGGAATCATGAGCCATGAGAGAATAACATTGGAATAAGAAATGGAATTGTGGATACAAATAAGAAGATAATATTATTTCCATAGTACAAATGCCTTGTTTTCATGTTCATCATAGTGGGAAATATCCATTACTGAATAGGGTTTACTTCTCGTTCTAGTTATGTATTATTGAACCAGATTTACTTACCATTCCAGCCCTGTATTACTGAACCATATTTAATTTCCATTCAAGTCATTTATATATCATGAGATATAATTCATTGTAAAATTCATTTTAGGGAGATATAGGTCCCACACATTTCATAATTAAATCATTCATACATGTGCCACAAAAACATCAACCATTCATCATAGCATAACCATAGAAAAAATTGGTTTCTTAAAAAATATTATATCGTAACATAATCCATATAAAATATCATTCCATAATTAACAAAATAAAAAAATATTAATAATAGTGATATAAACATGACCCTATTTATATAACATCATATTAGATGGAAAATTATTTTGATAAAACACATGAACATAATTCTTGAATAAAATATTCGTTATTATTCGAAAATGTTTTCTTTACTAAAATTTCTGTGAAATTTTAAACGAAAATAATATTTCTCAAAATAAAAAATTAATTTTGTATTGTAAAATTCTTGTGAATAAGTCTTTATAATGATATAAATATATTTTCATCCCATAGATGTTAAAAAAACATCCTTCTCGTACTCTTGCTGGAAAATTAAAAAAGTATCACATATGGTAAACCAAAGAAAGATTCCTTAAATACCATTAAATCAAAATTCACCATTGGTTAAAAATTATGTTAATCAATAGTATAAGAATATAAATAATATTTTATATTTATGAAACATGGAATGCATGATATATATACCCTAGTAAAATCTTACGTATAAACAATCTCAGAAAACAATGAGATTGAAAAATTAACCCTTACCTTTAGTTTGATATATTTTGTGGGTGTCTAAAACTCATGTATGGAGGTTTTAAACATATTATTAACTTGTAACATAACCATACTAATATTTATTATATCATATATGAGTAACTTATGACGTTATATTACCCGTTTATTTATCAATTCCATGTTAATGCCACATTTTGGGTAATAATTCTTTTATTTATCATTTTTTTCACATTTTATTCATGAACATATTAATAATATCATGATTTAAATACTTCTATATTATAAAACATGATTTATATATCATAAATATTTTTTATATAAATATATATATTAGATAGATAAATGAAATGAAACACACCATTCCTAGAGATGGTAGGACGTACGTACACGTCGATGTTGTTTAAATTTTATTATAGAATTTAGTGGAAGAAAGTATATATACATAAATAAATTATTGTTTTTATGTAACATATTTCATTCTTATTTGATATATGTACTTTATATTCAATCGTGAATGGTTAACGTGGGGAATAAATATCCTCGTTTTGTGGAGATGGTAGGCTGTGTGTACACCCAAGCGAAGATATAATTCACTTAATGGTAAAATGGTAAGAAATTGGATGTTATATTAATTATTTATATCCATTATACTCATCATTTTAGACATATAATATAAATACTGGTTGATAAAAAATTACCCCGCGGTGTGGAGAATGTAAGTTGTACGTACGCAGACATGGTGATATTATTATTTGTAGGATGGTTAAAAGAAGATATATGGTTGTAACATAATTATAATAAAAACTCATAATGTATAAGATACTGAATTTATTAGTTTTTTATGAGAATAACATAATAATATTTAGTAGAACAAGAAAAAAATTGAAAGTAGTGATAAAACAATTTTCTCTTTTTCATGTATCTCCATTTGATTTTCCCAAAATGTCTCCCAAAGATTGATTTATGTACAATGTGTGTCCTATAAAAAGAATGGATGGATTTTGGGAGATTAATTGAGTAGGTATGGAAAATAAAAATGTATTTAATGAAGTTAGTAAGTGGGTAGAGGTGTTATCTTTTTATAAGTGGGAGGATGTGTACTTTTGGAAAGTCATGAAATATTAATTTATTATAAAATGAGATTATGACTAAAATTGTCCAAAAAATATTTATTTCAATGATAATATGAGTATGGGTCTCAATAACCTTATCCAGTATAATTTAGACATGTTTTGATTTTATTTTAAGCCTTATCATTTTGATTTATCCTTATTTAATCTATTTAATTTTATTTTTGGTTACAATTTTCTTAAATATTAAATCTTTATAAATATATACTTTTGTGTTGAAAATTAACCATTATTGGATAATTTATAAAAATTTTTGATCAGATATTTTTCTCTTTTTAATTCATAAATATTTGTATGATTGTTATATAATTCAATAATATATTTATTTCTAAAATATTAATATCGTGAATTTTAAAACAATTCATTTATATGACTTTAAATAAAATCCAAAAAGAAGAAAAGTTCTAAAAAAATTTAACACACTCATAACATGTCAAAGTATGTTGGAAAATTCTTTGAAAAAATTAATCTGTTCAATTGTTATTTATTTTAATATTTTCAAAACAATTTATTTGATATTTCTATAAGCAAAATAATTTTAATATCACAAATGTGTCATCAATAAGGGAAATTATTTAGTCTATAAAATTTATAAATAAATTCACATGATGTATATTTTTTCATTATCTTTCTATGGACTATTTATTTTTTATGATTTATCATGTTTAACACAAAATTAAATCTATTATACTTATATGATATATGAGAGTGACATATTGTTACTTTATTTTGTTTTAATTATAAATACATCACTTTCAGGGGAAAAGAAAATTAAATGAATTAGTTATAATATTTATGTGATATTGATCAATTTTAATTCCTCTTATTGGATTTGAGAAGGTTTTATGGTAATATTATTAAATTTATCATATTTTTTATTACCCTAATTTACCATATCTACCTTTATGTGTGGAAAATACAAATTATCGTACTAACTATTAAATATATCCAAAATAATAAAATATAGGTATTAGAATAATATTCTCTCCCTGATTCCAAATATAGATTCATGTTTTCAAAATTCAAAACACATGAGATTCATTAACTAATTTAAAATTAACTCTCGTTGTAAACACCAGAATGAGGGATTTTAATAAGAAAAAACTATCAAAAGATTGAAACATGTTTATGTTCAATTTAATTCTGAAATTACATGAAATGACCAAAATTCGAATAAATGGTGAAAACAAAATCCAATTATACTTTAGAATCAATTAAAAATATAATCTAACTTTATAAATAAATTATATGAAAATTCCATTTTAATTATAATGCATTATTTTTAATTATTAATGAAAATATGAATATAATCATAAAAAGAATAAAAAATCTTCCTAAGTAAATTTTTATGTCCCTATTCCAAATAAGAAATTAATATTTCAAAAGGAATATCTAAATTTTTTTAGAATTAGTTTTAAATATAGTGAGCCCTAAAATGGTGTAAAACTGTAATTTTTTTTTAAAAAATCTTGTTTTATCCAAAAAATTGAATTTGTTCTTATATCATGTTCAATAAAATACATTAAGATTAATGTTCATGTTATTTAAAATTAAAAATTTAGTAAATATATTTCTTAACATCTCACTTATATCACATTAAAAAATAATATTTTAATAATACATAGCTGATAAGTGAAAATCAATATTGCATACAACACAAACTATTGAGGAAGGTCACTATTGTGTGTAATGAAATCCATGTCAGTGTTGTGTTTAGTGAACGATTCATTTGGTTTTTAGTATAACATAATTGAAACATAGTTCAATTATAAATTTAACTAAATCTATACTCAATGTTGTATGAAATGAATTCTATCAAAATAACATCATATTTTTTATAACCAAATCCAAGTGTAGTATTGCATATACTACAAGTTAATACAAGGTCGTGTATTGCACAATATAATATTGGTGTATCATACAACACAATTCATCAATGAAATTAAGAATAATCTAACTCATAAAAATTCACTATGTTGCATTATACCTCACTTAAAATGAATTTTACCCTCTAAATTCATCAATGTTATAAAATGATTACTACATGAATGTTTCTATCATAGAAACCCACATATTAAGAAGTAATAATAATACATAATTTTAAAAAAGAAAGGTTAGGAACATAATAGTTAACCCAAGTATCTCATCACTAGGTTTCCACATTGGATAACATATGTTGGATGTGAAAACATGGATATGGATGAAAAAATGTATCCATCATGTTTTGATGGATAACGATGGAGAACAATGTTTTGAGAATGTCAATAACCAAAATTTCAAAAATATGCAATGATTTATGGGACCATCAGATTCTTCAGATAAGATGGTACTAGGATATCATTTATGGGTTTCATGATTATGTCACTAAAGTTGAATAATTTTTCAAGAGAATAAATACTTACTAGATTTTTGTACAATATCATAGTACTTTTGTTCCTTGAAAAATTTACAAATAATCTCTTATTTAAAGAAATGAATTGGAATTGTAATTCATGAAGTGTTAGAAGATAATGCAATAGAATGATAGGTCATTCTATCTGTCTAGAAAAAAGGATAACCCATGTAATAAAATAAGAATAAGTCCACATAGAGTTAGATAATCCATTATTCTAAAAAAATATTAAATGTAATATAACCAATACTATCCGAAAAGGGATAACATTAAAATCCTTTTATGAAAAAATAATAATAATTAGAAATAGGTGATCTAAATTGACATAACATTTATCTCCCATATCTAATAAGGTATTTATTTTTGGTAAGATTCCAAACATGTGAATTCTTTAATAATTTATACTCCTGAAACATGATAATATTATGAATTACTATAGAACAATAGTGAAAACCTGCAATCTGTCAAAATTAACTCTTTCAAAAAATAGAAAATAAAAATATATATATATACGTAAACAATTATTTCACTTTGTCATTATCTTAGTCATGAGGTCATTAATACTATCAAACATCTCATTATCTCCTTATCTCATCGTAATGAAAATTTCATGTTCTTTCTACAAATATTTCAATCACATTTTATTGTTACTGATACCTTGTACTTATGGAAAACCAAAATGGACCCATTCGTAGACATTCCAATATTCCATAATATTATAAAATAGAATCAACATGACTATTTTTAATCCAATTTCCTAAATATTTAATCCTTCCACCACTTCATTGTCATAATCAACAACAGTTATAATGATCACATGCGATTTTCCATTATCTTGGGACATAAAAGGTTGCTGACATTATTCGTCATCATTAACTCTTGTATTTTGGCATTGGATAGAAAAATGAATAATTTCCAATCACATGTAGTGTTGAAGTGTGGGTGGTGACTTTTCTATTTTATTTTTTCTATTCACATCATTAGTTAATTTTTTCTCATTACATCAGCACTGAATTGGTCGATGACCTTCTTTTAGACTTGTAAAACATATGCTAGTACCTTTATGAAAATCTCCACCATGAATATTTTCCCACGTTGACCACAAGAAATTATTCATATGTTTTTCACCAATTCATTGTGATTTTCCCTTGAACTCCATTTTTTGTTTCATTTCAAAACCAAGACATTGATATGTAATAGTATCTTCAATTTCATCATTGATAGAATGCACAATAACATAATTACTATGAATGTCTTCTGTAGCTAATTCCCTTCAAGGACTTGGTTTTAATCAACTAGATAATTGATCAATATTACCTACAATTGGGATGATAAAACTAGAAGCATACCTTGTATGTCTGGTCAAATTCACTCGTATGTACCTACAGATTCATCATCATTTTTTATGCTTAAGTAACACCTCTTCCTCATTTTTTCAAACAATATAATGGACGTACTTATTGAAAAATAAATTCATGAAATCAACCCATTACATGGTTTCAATTTCATCATGTTTCCATGTATTCTAGATTAGATTCCAACCTTGGTCTACTTCAAATTCTAAAAAATAAACATCCACAATGTCTTTTTCATTTTCATAAAAATGATGGATGGAAAATATGTTTTAATTAGTAATAATACATTTTCCAAAAGCAAGTTGAGTTTAATACCTAATAAAAGAAAGTGGGTGTGCCTCATGATGAAATGAACAAACTATTGTTCCTTTATCTACTTATTTTGATATTTATAATTATTCATAGATATTGTAACTATAATAATAAGATTTTTCATTCCATATACCATAAAATTTGGTTTTTTAGGAGGAATATAATTGCATTCCCTAGTTCATTTATCATTAACATGGTTCCTTCGGTTACCATCCATTTTATAAACCCAAATAGAATAGTGTGAGGGGAAATAATACTTTGAAAACATCATAATCATGGGAGAGTACGTTCAATCCTAAATATCATAGGTTTAAACCTTTGTTATTCCTGATCATTACCATAATTATATGATAATAACCTATTTTTAGACTTTCCTTTAGGGACATACCTAAACAATCCTTAGAAATATCTCGAGGGATCTGAGTAATGTTTGTACATCCTTGTTTCCATTGGTTGACTAAACCTTTGGCCTTATACAAATTATAACAAAAAAATCACAACGTAAATGGATATTACATTACATTTGCAGAACAATTAATAATTGAAAAAAAATTCCCAAAGACTATATTAGTTTAGTGCCCTCATAAATTGGTTTAATTAAACCACTGGTTTATAAAATAACTACAAAATCTTCTGTATTATCATTTAGAACAGGAACCCCTTTTGAAACATCGTATTAAATACCATTATTCAAATATAAGGATAAAAGAAACATGGAAATGGGTCATATCATATAATCAGTAAGGGTATGTGTGGAAATAACTTATAAAACACAATATTAATAATTTTAAAACATTTACATAAATTTGGATATAAAATTACAACAGTTATCATATACCAAAATATTTAGTCAGGAAATAAATCTTGGTAGTTCATAAGGCATAAATAATAATAGATTCATGAACCATGAACAAATTATATTGGCATAAAACATTGAATTGTGGAAAAAATAGGAACATTCTAGGATTTCCATAATTCCCAAGGAATTTTTTCCAATACCATAATAGTGGAAAAAATACATTACTGAACTGGGTTTACTTTTTATTCCAGACATGTATTACTGAATCAAATTTACACTCCATTCAAGCCCTATATTAATGTACCTGATTTTGTTTCCATTCTAATCATGTATATATAATGACATATAAATCATTAACCAATCAATTGTATGGAGAAATAGGTCCCACTTGTCTCCCAATGAAATAATTCTTAAATGTGACATAGAATCATAAACCATTCACCAAGCATACCATAAACAAAAATAAGTTTCTTAAATATCGTAATGTCAAAACATAATAATTATGAATATCATTCCATAACTAACATAGTCAATTCATAGTAATTATAGAGATCAAAAAGTAACCCTATTTAAATTGTGTCAGAATTGATAGGATTTTTTTATAGAACACTTTACCAAAATTCTTGCGGATAATATCCTTTATTCTTCAAAAGAGTTATCTTTTCTGAAAATTACTAGTAAATTTTAAATGAAAATAACTTAGTTTAAAAGAAACATGAAATATTGAAGAGGATTTATCATGGATATAAGGAGTTATCTAGATATAAAAATTGATTCATGTTGTATATGTTAAAAAACAATCTTATCCTATCCTCTTGCCGGAAATGTAAAAACTACCTCATATAGAAAAGAAAAGAAAGATTTCATCCATACTATTTAATAAAAATTAATAAATAGGAAAAATTGAATTTAAATAACAGTATAAGAATATAATAAATATTATTTATTTGGGAAAATTGGACATGGATGATAAATTTACATTATTAAATACATACGTTTAAGCAATATTAGAAAACAGTGAGACTGAAAAATTATCACATAATATAGGTCTGATTTCTTCTATATGGGTCCAAAACTCCTGTATTCTATGTTTAAATATATTATTAACTTTTAACTAAACTATAATAATATTTATGATATCATATATGATTCACTATAACATTATATTACACCATTATTTTTCAATTCCATTTTAACGAAACATTTTGGGTAATAATCAAATATTTATCGTACTTTTTCTGAATTATAATTATTTATATTATTAAATACATAGTGATTTAATTACATTATAGAATTTAAAAAATTATTTTTATATCCGTAATATTTTTTATAAAAATATATATATAATAAATGGATAAATGAAATCGAATACACCGTTCATTAGATAGGAGGCCCTACATACACCTAAACGTTGTTTCCATTTCCTTATTGAATAGAATGGATGATATTATATATAAATAAAAATAGTAAAATTATTATTTCATATATTTCATGATTCTTTATTATATTTACTTTATAATGATTTTCAAATGGTTGACTAGAAGAATGAATCTTATGATATTGTGGAGACAATATGTCGTCCATACACACGAGTGACGATTTCATTCACTTAATGGTTAAATAATATAGAATTTGATGATATATTAATAACAAATAATAATTAAAATGTTAAATTCATTATTTAAATCCATTATACTAATCATTATACCCATCAAATTAATGTATTGTTTAAAAAAAAATTACACCACGACGTTGAGATGGTAAGTTGTACGTATGCATGCATAGTGATATTGTTATTTTTATGATGGAAAGAAGGAGGTATATGGTTGTAACATAATTATAATAACATATAAATATGTAAAAGGTATTGGATTTATTAATTAATAATGAAAAAAACATAAGAAGAGGAAGTAGAAGTAGAAAATAATTTTGGAAGAGGTGATAAAATATTTACCTCTTTTTCTAATATCTCCTTTTGATTTTCACAATAAGTCTCTCAATGATATATTTTTGACCAAAGAGTGGTATCTAGGATGAATTTTTTGATTTTGGGAGACTATTTTATTAGAGGATGGATATGTGTGGAGTGATTTTATATGTGGGGGGAGAGGCATGTTAGAAAATTCTAGAAATCTTTTTTATTATAAATTTATTGTCAGTTCATAATGGTCCCAAACTAATTTTTTTAATATAAGATGTGTATGGGTCAAAATTTTCTTAACCAATTGTATTTATATATGTTATTTTTTTATTGTAAATCTTATCATTTTTATTTATCCTTATTTAATCTATTTATTTTTATTTGTGCTAGTAATATTCTAAATATTAAATGGTTATAAATATTTACGTAATTATTGTCCGATTTACAAAATTGAATACATTATGAAACATTAGATCATATAATTTTAAATTATTTTTTTTAAATTTGTTTTTGATTTTAAATTTACATAATAATATGTTATTATTATAAAATACCAATAGTTTCAATGTTTACAATATTCATTTATTTGAATTTAAATAAAATACACATATAAGATAAATTTGAACCAAAATATTTAATACCCTTACAACTTGTCATAGTCACATAGATTATTCATGGAGAAAAGTAATTTGTCCATATAATATTTATTTTAATATTTTTAAAACAATTTATTTGATAGAAAAATCAATAAAATAATTTCTACAATAGTATTGTGTAATCATTAATGGTAATTATTTTGTTTCAAAAAATTTCTAAATAAGTTCTCATGATTTAGATAGATTCATTAATTTTCATTATACTAGTTATGTTTAATGGTTTATCATGTTTGTTATTAAATTAAAATTAATATACTTGTAAGATATATGAGAGTGAAATTTTTTCAAATACTTTTTTTTATAAATTATAATTACATCACATCCCTGGAGAAAAGTAATTAAAATTAATCTATTCCTACCCTAAGGTAATATTGGTAGAATTTAATTCATTAAATATTCTTTTAGAAGGTGTTAGGGTCATTTTATTATCTTTATCATATTTTCTGTTACACAAATTTACCTGATTTACCATTAATAGTTTTATATAAAAAGTATCATTATTACTATTCATAAAATAAAAAACAATAAAAGTAACCTATAACCATTTTTTGGATCATATGATTAAAAATATGAAATCCATTTTTAAAAATTCAAAACTAACAAGTTTTTTTAAATAATTTAAATTTAATTCCAGTTGTTAATACCAGAAAACTCTTATTTAAGAAGTAAAAACTATCAAATGATTAACATGTGTAAATGTCCAATTTAAATGTGAAATTACATCCAATGTCAAAAATTGGTTTAAATAATAAAAGGTAATCCATTTACACATAAAAACCAATGAAATATATAATATAACTATATAAATAAATTAGATGAAATGGATGATTTGATTTAAAAGCAGTTTTTTTCACTATTAATTAAAATATTTATGTTATCATAAAAATAAAACAAAATCAACCAACGTAAATTTATCTGTCCATCTTCTAAATAATACATTACTTTTTCAAATATAATATATTGAAGTGTTAAAATGTATATTTAATATTGGTGCTCCATTAAAAATTGGGAAAAGTTCAATTTTTTTAAAATATTTCTTTTATCTGAAATATTGAATATGTCCATATATCATGATCTAGAAAATACATCACCTAAATATTAATTTTATATAAAATTAATAATTTTATTAATAATATTCACATTTCTAGTTTATATCTCATTAAATAATAATTTTTTAATAATATATTGTGTTTTAGAGAAATTTGGTACTACTTACAACACAAGCTATCGAGAAAGGTCTCTCTTGCATATAATGCATGAAAAGTCAGTGTTGCATTTAGTTAATGATTCTTATGGTTTTCTATATAACATAATATAATCATAGATATTTTAAAAATTGAATAAAATATATAATCAGTATTTGTGGAAATTATTTCTATCAAAAGAACATGAAATTTTGTGAAAGACATGACTAGTAAAGTGTTGTGAATACTGTAAGCTGATATGGTGCTTCATATAGTGAAAAAAATCTTGGTGTAGTTTACAACATGATAAATATAATAAATTAAAAATAATCTATCTCATAAAAAATATGGGTGTTGAAAACAATGTATAATTTAATTTTTCATTATATATGAATGAAATATTGTTAATCAATTTAATGTTAATATAATCAATAAAAATCATAATGTTATCTAAAAAATTAATAGTATTCCTATTTTTTTCTAAAAATTATATTTCATGCATTAGATTTCCCAATAATAAATATTCTTTTTATTTCACGTAGAATAATTACATGATAAATTGGGTTTAATATTTATAATAAATTGGTTCTAAATATCTGATTATCCACAATTTATTTTTACGATATTCAAATAAATTATATCAGTAAAAATTTGTTACCTTTGTAAAAACCAAAAAAGTGTTAATGAAAAAAAATAGTAGCAGACATTAAAATGTATTTAAAATAAGTGTATAAACGTTTAGTTAAACATTTATAAACCATAAACCTTACCAATATCCATCATTTTATACTTTTTCATCACATTCCATCTGAAACATGGGTGATCTATATATTAATGATTTTAATATTCCAAAAATCACTTAATTTCATTTATAAAAGGATAAACCACTTTGTTGCATCTACAAAAATCAAATACCCATTATTTTTTTCCCAATTTTTTATTCACACATTCCAAAAAAGTATCCTCGAATCAAATAAACTTTAGTCTCTCCAAAATATCAAGCTAATGTGTCATAATGTATCGACCAAATGTGAACATCCAAATAAATATCTTGCATTCCAAACAACATCATCCAAATTATTCCTAATTATACAACACCAAATACTATCAAATAATAGTGTGTATTAAAATAAATATATTATAAATATTATTTTATGTTTTTATAATAAGGGAATATCGATTTAATTACTTACAAAAAAATCATTTATAAGAATAAAAACATTATCATGTGTTTGTGAGGAAAAATGCCTCCATGAAAAACAAGTTTAGTATTTCATCATTATAATATATTATTTTTTTAAAAAAATTCTTACATATATAAAATTATAATTATAACATATTAATTATTCAAAAATGATAAGAGATATTATTTTTATTCATTATATTCTACAAAAAATACAGTGTTGTCCATGTGTATGTGGAGACCACTACAACCATGTGATGATGTTTCTTAATCATTTTCCAAAAAAAGTAAATTGGATGTAATAAAAAATTAATGTAATATATAAAAAGGATACTTATTACGCCATTAATATTACAGAATTAAAATATTATAAATTCCATAATTTAAGTTAATATTAAGTGGTTATAAAATATATGTCCACTAAAAAGGGAATATAAAAATAAATTTTATAATTCCACACTATTGATGAAAACCATATTCAAATGTAATTATTTTTACCAATGATATATTAAGGGAGGTAATAAGAATAAAATATTTTTATTATGAAACTATTTTACAATATCTTTATATTGGTCAATATAACGTTGATGATTCTGGGAAATTCACAAACCAAACATCAATAAATGGATATAACTATATGAAATCAAATGATTTCAGGACACATGATATTTAATTGAAAAATTCTATGAAATATATATCTATAAGGTTATTATATCTTAGTTTAATAATTTTAATTATTTTATTCAATTTTTTGGGTTAATCTTCAGTGTGATTTTGTCAAATAGGTAAGGGATCATCTGTACCACCCTCATCACTATTGAGTTAGACATTCTCTTTCTTTTTCTCCCATCATAGGAAATATTCTACTAATAAATCACTTATGTTTTAAAAAAGATCCATTTAATATATAAATCTTTAAATTTAATTTTCATTTATTATGTTTTACATCTTTTAGATTACATATAATTAATTTTTTTTAATCCTGGTGTAATTAAACCATGTTATTTTTTCTCATGACAGGCATCAACCCCGATTAAATTTTTTTATCTAATAATAGCTTCTAAAACCAATAATTTTTTTGTTTATAAACAATCATTATTTAAAAATGGATTTATTTAAAATAATTAGTTATTTCTATCATTTGAAGAAATCCATTCTTTATTTTATAATGATTCACCCAAGTGGTGCACATTTTTTATTATCCTACAATATCCTTCTCATTTGGATTCAGAGATCCTAGAATTTGTTTCATTTTAAAATATAAAAATATTAGATATTTCATTAATTAATATATTAAAAATAATAATGATATAGCCTTCATTAATTCTCTTTTTTTATAATTATTAAATCAAATTCTTTCTCATGGGTTTGATCACAGTTATTTTTTACATATGAATTATTTTACAAATGCGGCACTCATATGAATGATTTAATTTATATGATCAGTGGGCCTAGAATTATATTTTGATCTAATTCATTGTGTAAGATTTTATATCCATGTGATATTATTTATGTTATTTGGGCGTGAACCTAATCCACAATTGGACTTTTTCCAATTTATGATGATTGTCTTTGGAGGATCCCACAAATTGTGTTTATAATATCATGTTTTATGTATTTTTAACATGTTTATGATCGCATGAAATTATTTCAATATACAGTTTCCCAATTATTATGATAGTAACCTATATGATATATTTTTATTCCTCTTGACTCTCATGGTATGCTTTTATTATCATGTTTATTCCATTACTAGGCCTTCAAGCTCAACTTTTTCATTTTGAAATTTTCAATAGGATATTCTATGGATTTATGGGTGATTTATTGGTGTTAGTAGAACAATGTGGAGTTTAACATAAATATTATGTTTTTATATTTATTATGATCTATTCACATGTCATATATTATATATAAACTAGGCCACCTGATCATTCTCTTGTAATTTTTTTAAAAATAATTTAAAAAAACGATTTGTTAAATTTTTAGTTTGTTATACCCATATATAGATTAAATTTGATTATAGATTTTAAAGACAATATAGTTATTTCATGAGTATCATGGATGCATTAAGGTATTTCCCTCATTTATAATTTTTTTATTTAGGAATTCATTATTTTTTTCAATGTTATAAATTCAGGTGGGACACACAATGTTGTGATGAAAATGAGTAAAATGTTTAAGAAAAAATTTTAATTACTGCAATAGGGTTTTGGATTATATCTAGAATATGTTATTTTTTTAATATTAAAATGGTATTTCATATGATGAAGTATATATTAGATTTATTATTTATCTATCAAAGAGTTTTTCATGATTCCAAAATAGTTTTTTGAAAATGGTTTCATTAATTGTTTAATATAATGTGACATAATGTGAGTGTTTACTATGTCTATTAATATTTTAGTGAATAAAAGAGATTATGATAGATGTACAATAAATAGTATGACAATGGTTTGGTTCATTATAATACCTTTTAGGCTATCCTAATGTAAAATATAACAATGTGTGATGCTCTATGTCATCATTCCAATACAAGCGGATTATCATGTCATATGTTAAACAAAAGTTTAACCACCATATTTTTACTATCTATATGTCTTAGTTATTTCAATCATGTGACAATTATATAGATTTTTATCTCATAAAATGAATGATTAAATGTTAAAAAATCATTTTATTGATTGACGAATAATTTTAATAAATTTGTTATGTATGATTTTTTGGAAACTATTATTATATAGGGATCAAGTGTTTTGAGTTTTGGGATTCCTATATAAGATACATTGATCATAATAATTGGATTTTAACTCCTTATTATAGAAATTCTATATGTAAATCCTACAATAATGATGTTACTCTTTATAACATTCTGTATATAACTCGAAATAAATTATTATATGTATAACTAGATGACAGTGAAGAATATATTTCATTTTCTAAAGATCAATGAGAATTTCAATCAGTTATGGGGTGTGCAGTAGTTCTCCTTGATTGATCTTATATTGGGATACCACGAGATGTAGTTTTGAGTGGAAAAAATCCGCCAAAAAATATATATCATGTTTATAATTTTTGGATATCTAATGGTTTCATATTGTTTTTAAAATATACTACTAATGATCATGAAACGTGACCAATATTTCTCTTCTTTACTGATACCCATTCATCGAACTATTATTTGAAAAGATTCTAATCAAATAGGTGACACCAGATTAGAATACCATACATCTTGAGAGAGTCCATAGTACGCTTAGAACATAACATATTTACGATATTATGTAAATGTATGTAATAAATATTCATGAGGTGATGTTCTTGGGGAATGTGGTTTCAGAGATTTGTATATATATAGACCATAATAATGTGGGAGTATTGTTTTCAGGGAAATACCCATACAACATGACATTGATGTGAAATTACTAGTGTTTATCAAGGTAATTCAGAAATTTTACCTTATTGATTTTCTATATACTACTTCATATAACTATACTAATGATTATGGGTGTAATATTATAGGTGTTATACTTGTGTGATGTGGTGATTCAGTAGCTAAATAATATATTTACTATATCTGTCGTTCTAATACTCTCTGATCTAAGGATTAGATACATATTAAGATGAATGATTCATTTTTTATCGAATTGATGTAGATAAAGTAGGTAATGGATTATTTGCCATTTCAACTTTTTCTATATGAGTATAACTACACTACTAATGAATTGGATGTACTAGAATTGTTTTGTTCACATAAGTGTCGATGACATTATTACATTGCAGAGTGTTTTTTTCTTACCCTGGAAATAAGTTCACTCAAAACACATTCATGAAGTAAGACCTCAATTCGATGTAGAGGTATTGTTAGAATATATATTAACGGTTTATTTTGAGATGAATTATGCACCATATAAATATGAGGTCATATTGTTGATATTATTCATAAGATAATGGAATCTCAGGATAATGGTGAGAAATAAACTATGGAGTAGTGGTTCCCAATGAGTATATTGTCTTTGATATGGATGTATGCTTCTATGTTATATGTATTAATAACATATTTACAATTTTGTTCAATATTTATTTGTAATATATGGTAATGTCTATATAGTAGACCAACCTAGGGTGTGATGTTATGTAGGAATAGCTAACATGAAGATATCATATTCCAATTTAGATTATGGATGATATTGATGCTATCACGGTACATGGGAGAGTAGTCTCCCATGATTCAATTATAGAGTTGGTGATTAAAGACTTCAATAACTAGAGATATGTGGTACATCTTTCTCTGAGAATGATTTTCCTTATCCTTAAGATGTTGTTCTGGTTGTAGTGGATTAAGGGGGTAATATAGAATTTTTTTCCTCAAGCCTAACCTACAAGAGTATAAATAATGAGATCTTCAATCATGGTTATTTACTCTAGATATTTCCAGTGTCCATGTTTATTTTATGGATCTAATGATTGTAATTTTGAGGGGGTCACCAAAGACCCATGGGGAGGCATGATGTTATTTGGGTGATTTTTGATGGGCTGGTGATAGATTTTAATTTCTTACTAGTATATAAAACTAAGTCAATTGATGATTTGGGAATTTTATATGTATATTAGATTGAGAAAAACATATATTTCCCTTAATCCATTTATCAAACATGTTTTTTGTTTTAAATCAATGTTATGGAAGGGCTCAAAGAAGGCCATGAAGAATTAGAAGCATTTTAGTGTATCTTATTTTCCACATATAGAAGGACACCCTAATTGGATGCTTTTCAATATATAAGATATGATTTTAGTTCATTACTATAATTTTAGTATGGATTTGGATGAGAAAATTGTCTTGTGAAGTTTTTTATAACCATGGTGTAATGGTCAGTGCCTTCTTGGTCCATTATGTCGCTAGTTTTTTGTTTGAGGTGTTCAGAGGAGGATTGGGGGAGTCTTGAGATGTTCGGTTGCTAAATCTAGGAATAACGGTTATTACATGTACTGTAAATGGATTAAATGATGTGAAATTTTGTTTCAACACTTTTATATAGGGTTTCATGATATATAAATAGTTTACACGACATGAAGAGGGTTTTTATATCATGTAATATATCAGGGATAGAAAAATTGAATAAGTAGAATGTGTATTTTAAGGAAGTAAACAAATGGTATTTCACAATGGGAAATGGGATTTCCCATCACGTAGTCCCCTAATCCTTTATTTTTTTAAAATACTTTTAGAGCCGAACATCAATTCATTCAGTCATTCTATCCTCTTCCTCACATATTGGGAGAACCCTAGGAACCCCAAGGTGTTCATCAAGAACATATTCATTACTATAGGATATTTTGATCCCAATAGATGTTTTTAGGGGTTTATTGTTGATCCGAGGTGAGTTCTCTTATCTTTCCCACATATTTTCATCAATTATTCTCCAGGGGATCTACTGTAGTGGTGTTTCATTGAATTAATGTGATCATTGGTTTGTGTTTGTTTTTCTTTAGATGTGACATAGGTCTATCTATGGTTCATCATGGTACAACTATTATTATCAGTGTTCTTCCTCACCATAAGGTTTGATGAAATTTGAAAAGAATCCCTAAGGAACTATTTCCATATTTTATAATTATTTATTCAAAAAACTGGAGGGGATGATATTGCATTCCATGGTATTTAGTGATGTGGGATTAATTACAGATAAGTAATTGGTTAATTTAATTGAAAGGGAAAATTCAGTTTTATTGAAATGTTTTTACATCTTTATTATTTTAGTGATGCGTTGGATTGTATGGGTTAAACACCCCACCAAAAATTGTGGACGTTGGTGGTTTTGTTAGAACTGTATAACATGTTTTGTGGAACCCATGTTTGTTATTCATATTCTGATATCACCCAAAAATGGGTAATGGCTAATAAAATATAATTTTTTAATATAATTGTTTCCCGTTAATTTTGGTTTGTGTGATAACACACCTATAATAATGTGTTATGTGATAAAAAGAGCCTTTGTAAATATGTTAATGAATCATGATGTGTTTAGATGTGAGGTTTTTCTTGTGGGGTATTGGTTTATTATTGGGTCTTATAGGGATTATAATTTTTGGTTTATGCTTTGGGGTGGTGAGGTGACAGTTTGTGTGGCATGATTTTTGGTCAGAAAGGTGGCTGTTTTTGGGTCATTCTTTTAGGGGGGTGAGGTGATCATTTTAGCGCTGGAATCTAAGGGATGTGAGGTCCAGATTGGGAGATGTTATTTTGGGGTTTCGAGATGATAGTTTGTGTTCCATGATTGTGGGATGGCAAGAAGATAGTCTATGGTACATTCTTTTGGGGTGTATATCTGATATTGTTTATAGTGATGATCTATTTGTGGACTGTGGTTGTTATTTGATAGATTCTAGAGTAGTGATGGAATGAATAAATGAATATGAATTATAATTAAAAATTAATATATTGGGTTGTTTGATGGGGTTGATATTTGTTGATGGAAATGTAAATGATGGTTTTTGAGGTTAATATAGGTTGAGGATAAATAATGAAATGAATGGGTTTTAAACAGAGAATAAATTTTATCCCACTTTTCAGGGAACATCACATTCTAAAATATGTGTTTCAGATTTTATTAAATTATTTTAGTGGTAGGGGAAAATGTGAATGTATTGCGAGTTGGTTTTTTATTTGAAAAACATATGAGGAGATCTAGTGTTTTTTATTATATATATAGTTGTATATTCTATTGATTTGAATACACACCCACCCATGTTTTGCACTAAGTGGAAGACACTTTCATTGTCATGTCGGGTGATGGGGGTGCTTCTGGCAACATTTGGTGCGCAGTAAAGATAAATGAGTACCCATTCATTCTTGCTCACTCTTATAGAGGTTATGGGTATGGAACATACTGTGATGGATATAAGTATGTTAGTACTTTAGATGGTGGGAGTGATGGAAAAGGTGTAATTTTTTGTTATGTGATTGCCAAATTGTTTTCTCAAAAAGTGTTATGAGTTATAGGTGTCTAGGAGGTGATATGGTCAATGGATGACATGTGTTCTTGGGCGATGATAGATGGTGATTTTGGTACATCTTCCTTAGGGTTTTCAGGGAATATCTGATGTTGTAGTGACTGTGGGGTGGTTATCCCAGGTGTCTACAGGTGAGGTGTTTTGTGACCATGCTTATGGGGTGATTCTATATACTGATGATATGGGAGTTCCTAGACAAATGATGTTTGGAAGTGAGAGAGTTATAATAGTGGGAATGTGGTATAGGTTACTCTTATTGATATGATCATGTTATATTATAATACTCCAATATCATTATTTTTTCAGCATTTCATGGTGAATATGAGATGGTTAGTATACTTATTTTGGTGTATTTTGGTTCTTCTATTTTCCCAGTGGTACATTTCTATGATTCATTCCCATGTGCATGAGAGACTTTAGTTCTCTGACTGAGTATACTAGTATGTTAACATAATTTATATGAAACTATTTTTATGTATCCTAGATTATTTTTTGGATCATCTTGATCTTACTAGATCTGATCTTGGATAGATTCAATTTCACTTCATTTGATTTACTTTTGGGAATTTTCATTGGAGATTTTTCCTATATCAGTTCTATTTATACAATAATGTGGGATTGTTTTTGTCTTTATTATTGTATTATTCTATGGAGTTCATGTGAATGATTCATTTCTTAATAAGATATTATTTCCATAAAATGATAATGTATTTCATATTGTGTTATTTGTACACCATTTTTGCAAGTCGTAAACCGAAGGCCTAATAAAGGCAGGACTCGAGGGTCGTTATCTACCTTTCTTCATTTCTAGCATAAGAGGGGTATCATAGGATTGATAAGTCATGATAAAGTGGTATTATAGGTTATGTTTGGTATATATGATAGAGATTGGTGTTACTAATAGAAAGTATTGGATTGGCTTGTATGGATACTATTTCAGTTGAACATAGTGTTTGACATATGCATAAGAGACTGTAAATTAAATAAGAATGTATCCCTCCCCCATGATCCATTGCACAAAATCTGAGATTATTGAATGGTCAAGTGGGTTAGACCTATTTTCAGGGTGGATACCAAGGAACGGTTCATGCATCATAATACCTATGTTCTTGTTTGAATTGGGTTTTTTGTGATGGTTTTAATTAATAAATGGAAATACAATTAAAATGAACAAAATTCCATGCTACATGAGATTAGGAAATCATTGATTTCCATTCCTCTCTGGCTCTTGGTATTCATCCTAATTTGGCGCATGCAGTTGAGGAACAACAAGAAAATTTAGTTGATCGACAGTGTATAATCCCCCAACCTTAATCATTACATATTATTGAATTAAGTTATTAATTCACATCGAGGATATATTCATCTTTAGAGCATTAGAGAATTAGGTCATAATATATGCATAAAAACATTAATATTACATGTTGACACTTCAACTCATTTTCCATTTTTTCATAATATACAAACACTTAAAAAAAAGAGTCATGTCTAGTTCCATGTTGTAGACATCATGACATTTCCTTGATCACATCCTTGACCCTATTCTTCATTATGTCCTGTAAAAAACAATTCAAAACATGGGATGAGCATAAAAATCCCAGTAAGGGTTATAAAATAAATAATGAAAACATTAGTCCATAAAAAAATAATATTTTAAACATACCTCATTAAATCATAAGATTTTGAATGTCACATAGTAATCAGAAATCATAAGGGTAACTTGTGGGATCTATAAAAAACATTCATTATAACTTTCACATCTTTGTAGGGATTTATATTTGGAATACCCGTCACAATATATTCCATAATTCTATTATGAGAAACATTATCATTTACCATTGTTAGGTAACACAATACACTAGACAGCTATCTCAGGCTCACCCACCGTAGGTTTATCACAGAACCGACCGTATTCGTAAACATTGACCAAGAACCATAATATATTAATAACACATAAAAAATCATATAGGAAAGATAAGATGTCCACATTTCAATCAAAATATATCATTTGAAGATATTGAAATAATAAATTCTTTCTCAAAACCATTTTCAATACCAAAATATATAAAAAGGGTATATGGTATTTATTTCCCTTAAAAATGAAACACCTTGTTATGGAATCCAAATACCAAATAATACTCACGGTAGTGGAAAGGTCATTGAGATCGCGTACATAAAAAAGAAACATTCCCTTTTTAATTTAGTTAAACACTATATAGAATATGATTCCCATTGAAAGAAAACAAATCACAAAGGGGATTATATACCATGTAAAAGAAATCTGTGTATAAATCAAAATATTCCTCAATGAAAGGAGATTGAGTCAAAGTTCATTACCTCATGTATGACTTGACTCATTCGTTATTTAATCACTTGAATAATAAAATAAAGTTAATTTAATGTTTCTTAATAACCTTATTCATGTTTATTATTCATTTTATATCATTTGTTTCCATGTTATATACATTATAAAATTATTTAAGTTAATAACAGTCATTTTTTCGTTATTTTGTACTTGGGTCAAAAATAAACTTCATATAATTACAAGTTCTCTATGTGGTAAAAATTACATTATATCTAGAATAAAATTCATGATTTATATATCATATATATAATATATATCCAGTATATATATATATATATGTAATTATAATATTACATAACATTAGGAGATAAGAAATGAAATGCACCATTCATGGAGACGATTAGATGTACGTACGGAAGAACACTACTTTCATTTCATTTTAATATTTAATGGAATGAATTAGTAATGATACATAAGTATATTATAATTATAGTTTAATATCATATATAATTTTATTAACTCCATCATTTATACGTTCCACATATGGTATGAACGAGTCAAATCACATTGAGGGGGTGGTAGTCCGCACTTCGTCAAATTAAATTATCATATATACCCATTATGTAAACCATAATGGTATGATAGAAATTAAAAATACAGAAACATAGAGATAAAATAAACATAATATATATCATATATAAATATAGTTCCATCACAGTGGCCACCATGAGAGGCGGTAGGAGATAATTGAACAATCATTTTTTTTGCGAGGCAGTTGTTCGGCATCCACTTAAACAGTATGCTATCAACCCATTAGATAGAGGTGTGTGTAAGTGTATTTATAATAATTATCATAAAAACAACCTAGTATATTGGGGATAATTTTGTTTTTATGTAAACAACGTGTATGAATAGAATAGGGAGTGAAGAATTATGATAAAAGAGGAGAATATGATGGTATATGTTACCTTTAAATCGGGTAGCTCCATTTGGATTGAACCAAAAGGATTTCATGAAGTTCCTTCTACATAAGGTAAGGCCACTAGGTGAAATTTAGAGATATTGGGAGATCATTTGGGTAGATTTTGGACGAGGAAAGGGGTATTTATATGTGTGGGTAAGGGTTAGTGGTGATGTATTTTTATAAGGGGGAGGAGGGACTCGATAGTAATGTTTGAATGTATTATTTAATTATAAAATGTGTTTCAGTTTCAAAAGGTCAAAAACATATTTAAGTCAAATATAAAGTGCATATAAGTTGAGATAAATTCATCATGTTATAATAGGACATGTTTTGGAAATATTTTTAATCCTTATCAATTTTATTTATCCTTTTGATAACTTATTTAACATTTACCATATCCTCTTATATCTTCTTACTATATGGAAAATATATTTACAAAAAACTTCCCAAAGACCCAAAAAGGTTAATTAATTACATTTTTAATATTATATATTTCATATGGCTGAAATATTATATTTTTAGAAATATTTTATCATTGATTAAAATGTTAATGTTTTTAAAAACTCATTCTTGTCAATTTTTAAACAATTCATATCATGAGATTTAAGAAATCTATAAAAGAATTATTATATTGAACAACCTTGATTAATTAAAAAATAAATAGTCATTATTGTCCCTAAAATTCGTGGATGTCATAAATAGTTTCAAAATAAATTTATTTTAATAATTATAATACCATTTTTTAATCCTTTATTAATGAATCCATTACTACATCACAAGAGTTCCTTAATTAAATTTATTTATTTAATGTATAAAAATTATAAATAAAATACAATGATGTAGGAAATATTATTGCGTTTCTAATAAAGATTTATTGTCTAAAATATCACTTATATAACCCCATATAATTTTTTTTTACTAAAATATATATGTTTATGTCATTTTTGTCATTACTTTAAATTAATTAATATAATGTGTTAATATCACTACCATGTGGCTCCATGGGGTCCAAAAATCGACCCAAGAATCCACATGGCTAGACATGTATCATAAAATAGGATTTCAACATATGTTGGGATAATTTAATATTATTATAATGTTATCTTTTACCCTTATCTACCAGATTTACCTTTTAACAATGGTAAATAAAATAGTTACTAAAGTTACTATTGAAAATTTCAAAAAATAAAAGTTTCTTATTTAAAAAATTTGGATCTCCTGATTCCAAATATGGTATAAATTTTTCCAAATTCAATATACATATGTTGTAGTAATAAATTTTAATATATTTCCCTTTGTTAATACAATAACTTGTTTTTAAGAAATAATTACTATCAAAAGATTTACCGTTGTTTATGTCCAATTTAAAAGTTAATTACCTCCAATGACTAACATTGGATTAAATGGTAAAAATGTAATATAATTACACTTGAAATCCAATTTAAATGATAATCTATCCATCTAAATAAATTTGATTAAAATGCAGTTTTGAATTAAAATACAGTTTTTTCACTATTCATTAAAAATTGAACATTATCAGAAAAGTTCATAAATTTCATCAAAATTATATTTTGATGTCCTTATTATAATGAAAAATATTATTTTTTAAAATATAAAATATAAAAGTGACAAAAACTAGATTTAAAAAAGGGTTCTCCATCAAAAGGTGGTAAATCGACATTCTGAAGATTAAAAGAGTATTTTTGCTTAAAATTTGACGCATTCATATTTTATGCCACAAACATTTATTGTATACTTGTAAAATCATTTAAAAGACATTTATATTCATATTTTAGATTGTTATATTCATTCCTGCGAATACAACATCTAGGTTCTAACTACAAATCAAATTAATATTATATTATTATTTTTCAGAATGACTCAGCCTTATATACATCATGATATTCTATGAGAAAACCATTATTATGTGTCCGGTACAACATCAAACATATCATCCCCTTTAAGTAAAATTAATATTTATTTAAAAAATATTAATTAATTTGAAAATTTCATATTCATTATTTACCTGAGATGTTACATCCTTCCCCCTTTGTGAAATTGTGTCCTTGGAATTTTATTCACATATCAAATAAATAGAGGTATTTTTCCTTTATATAATTTTCATATCCACACATTTTCTATTCAACCGTATGATTTTTGTACATAAATTGTACCTGTTGGATTACTTTATTTCTCAACACTTGCTCTCTTCTATGACAGATTTGGAATGGTGTTGCTGATATGAATGATTCTCTTCGAACTAAAATACCTCTGTACTCAAATCACGTGGTGGATCTATTATATATTTTCTCAACATTGAAACATGAAAAACATTGGGTATTTTGGATAAAATTGGTGGAAAAGCCACTCTGTAGGAAACAGATCCAACATTCTCTTGGATTTCATAATTTCCAAGGATCCTCGGACTCAGCTTTCCCTTCGTACAAAAATGCATCACACTTATCCATGGAGAAACATTGAGAAATAAGTGATCACCTACATCAAAAAATATCCTTCCTCTAGTTATCTACATAAATTTTCTGCCATCTATGTACTGTTATCATGTACTTCTGAATCAATTGATATTTTTCTACCATTTCACCTACCAATTCTGGTCCCATAAGTTTCCCTTCACCTACATTATCCCCAAAATATATAGTTCGATGTTGCTTCCCATATAATTCCAAAATTAGTTCCATATGTATACTAGAATGAAAACTTCTATTTTAATAAAATTTTACCAATGAAATATTTTCGTCCCAACTTCCCTAGTATTCAATTGTAAAAGCTCGTATAATATCTTCTAATGTCTGGATTTTTCATTCTAATAGTTGATCTGATTATGGATGAAAATCAATAATAAAATTTAATTCAGCACCAAATGGCTTTTGAAGGCCTTTCAAAAAGATAAAAGTAAATCTAGGATCCTGATCAGATACAATAAAGACGGGAACTTCATACATCATGACTATCTCTTTTACATAGAATCGAGAGAGTTGAATTGGAGACAAAGTATCTCAAATAGGAATTAAATGATAAGATTAAGTCAATTGATCAACAAATACCCAGATTTAATTATTACCTCGAGATGTATTTAGTAATCCCATGATGAAATAGATGGAGACTTTTTCCCATTTCCACTATGGCACCATTCAATGTTGAAGCGTCCCTTCTAGTAACTGTCACCCTGCATTAACCTATTGAAAAGTCAAACACTTCATAGTAAAGTCATCAATATCTCTTTCTATTCCATCCCACAAGTAATACTCTTGAATATTTAAATATATCTTACTATTGTCGGGTTGATCTGAAAACATAGAACCATGTGCTTCATATAACAACACATTCCACAACATAGAATCCCATGGTACACATAATATATTCCCAAATCATAAAATACTGTCACTATCATAGTTAAAATCAAGAAAATTACCATTCTGAACCAACTATACCTTTTTCTGAAACTTAGTATCTTCCTTATACGCTTTTATAATCGTATCTGATATAGATTATTTCACTGAAACATAAATCAAAATAGAGAAATATCTTGCACAAACAATATCTATTAAATAGTTCATCAAATTTTTAATCAACTTGTCTTTTTCCAAACGTAACATGGTTAATGTTGCATTACATTTTCGACTCATAACAATGACCAATTTATTTTACTTTCATGGATGGTAATGGATCATGAGATCATAAACCTTGATTAATTCTATCCGTTTTCTTTTCTCATGCTGTTTTTTTTCTGACTGAATATATACCTCAATATTTTGTGGTCAATATATATTTTACATTTTACTCTATACTAATGATTGCTCCAAATTTGAAAATCCAAAACAACAGAAGCTAATTCGAAATAATGTGTAGGGTAATTTAACTCTTGAGGTTTCAACTAACATGATGCATAATCCATTACCTGATCATTCTGCATTACGACAAAACCAATTCCATTCAACGGAGAATCACTACAAATAATTGACTCACCATTTCTAGAAGACAGTTCCAAATCAAGATCATTCACCAATATTCATTTCAATTACTAAGAATAATCATAAAATTCACTTTCCAAAACGAACATAAAACCTTTTCGAGTTAAATTATTCAAACAGATAGATAACACTGAAAAATTTTCAACAACCCTCCGGTAATAACCTATTAAACCATGAAAACTACATATCTCTGTTATATTTGTGGGTTTTGGCCATTAATCAACATCTTTTTTAAGACGGATCAATAGTTATCACATTAATTGAAATAATGTTTCCATGTAATGAAATTTGTTGTAACCAAAACTCCCAATTGAAGAATTTCCCATAAAGTGAATATTCTTTAAAATTTTGAAAGACCATCATCATAGGACTCTCATGCTCCTCCTTACCTTTATAATAAACAAAAATATCATATATAAACCCACCCCCCATTTATCACCTAAATCAATTGGTCCATCACTGCAGCAAGCAATTCAATTCTTATTCCAACCATCTCAAGATGCTGATTTGGAAGGTCATTTCCTTCTATATGCCTTCCCATCATGACTTCCCTATTTCTTCTATGAAAAACTATATCAACATATGAAATATCTTAGACGAAAAAACATGATAATATTAAAATGATATAATATTTCAATTATTCAATAAATTAATTTATGGATATTAATTTAACAACCCCCTAACTCATAAATTTGTCTAAACTGAACTCTGATACCAACTATAAGGCCTCAAACTTAAAAATTTCATAATCATAAAAAATGTTAATAATTCGAATCAGGGATCTTTTCATGTTTAGATATTTAGTGAATTTTGTCATAACATATACATAACAATATAGATATTAATTTTAGAAACCTCTAATAAGAATCCATTTACTCATAAAATAAAAACTAATGAAAAAACAGTCACATCTAGTTCCATGATTCAGACCACATGACATTTCCTTGATCCCATACTTGACAATATTAATCAATTATTCCTATGAAAAACAATTCAAAATATGCGATTAGCATAAAAATATCAGTAAGGGTTATAAAACAATGATAAAAAACATCAGTCCATCCAAACATAAGATTTTTAACATACCTCATAAAATCATAATATTAATGAATAATGCTTAGTAATCACAAATCATAATGGTAACATGTGGCATATATATCAAACTTACATTGTAGCTTTCACAGCTACCTAAGGAGTTACATATCAAATACACATCATAGATAATTCCATATATATCTTAGGAAAAACATTAACGTTTACCTCTGTCACATTACCCATTTATTTGGAAAGCTATCTTCGGTTCACCAGCCCGAGGTTTGTCACAGAACTACCGGTATATGTATACAATTTCCAAGAACCATAACATATTCATAACACATAAAACAATCATAAAGGAAATATTACATTTCCACATTTCAATAAAAATATATCATTTAAATATATTGAAATAATAATTGCTTTATCAATACCATTTTCAGTACCAATATTTGTAACAATGCGTATATGGTATTTATTTTCCTTAAAAAACACTACGTCTTGTTATGGAAGCCTAAGGTCAAATAATACTCACAGTAAAAGAATGGTCGTTGTCACCGTGTACAGTAAAAAGAAATATTCCCTTTTTCATTTAGTAAAATGCTACACAGAAAAATATTCCCTTTTAATGAAAATAAATGTACATGTTTTTTTATATACCATATAAATGAAATCCGTGTAAAAATCAAAATATGATCCAATGAAAGGAGATTGAGACGAAGTCCATTACCTCTTGTCTGACATGACATGTTTATCCATTAATCTACATAATAATAAAATATAGATAATTTCTTCTTTTTTCAGAACATTTTTAATGTTTATTATAACTTTTATATCACTTATTTCCATGTTATAAACATTATTAAATCATTTATGTTAATAACGGTAGATTTGTTGATATTTGGTACTCGTGACAAAAATGAACTTATTTTACATACAAGTTGTCCATGTGGTCAAAATTACATTATCTATAGAGTTATATTCATTATTTATATATCATATATATCATATATATCTAGTATATATATGTATTTATAATAGTACAAAACATTTGGATATATGAAATGAAATTTAATATTCATGGAGACGGTAAGCCGTACATACGCATGAACGCTACTTTCATTTCTATTTCATAGTTAATAGAATGAAAACATAATGATACTTAGTTATATGATAATTCTAGTGAAATAAAATAAATAACTTTAGTAACACAGTATTTTATACGTTGAAATCATGGAATGATCATGTCATATATCATTAAGGGGGCAGTAGTCTACACTTCCTCAAATGAAATTTTTGTATCAACCTATTATTGAAACCATAAATGTATGATGTAAATAAAAAACTCAAAAAACATATAGAAATCATAAAAATAATATAATTCATATATAAATATAGTTCCATCATAATTGCCACTATGAGAGGCGGTATGAGATAATTGAACAATCATCATTTCGTGAGGCAGTAGTTCGCTGCCCAATAAAACAATATGTTCTTTACCAAATAGACAGTGATGTTTGTAAGTGGATTTCGAATTCTTTTCATACCAATAACCTAGTGTATTGGGGATACAAGTTTTTTTATGTAAACAATGAATAAGAAGAGCACAGTGAGTTGAGATGTAATATAAAAAAAGAGAACATGAGGGAAGACTTTACCTTTAAATCAGGTTACTTATTTTGGAATAAAGTAGAAGGCTTTCTTGAAGTCCCTTATACCTAATTTAAGGCTTCTGGGTGGATTTTTGGGATGTTGGAAGCTTATTTGTTTAGAGATTTGATGATATAATGGGGCTTAATTAGGTGTGATTAAGGGTTAATTGTGATGTATTTTTATATGTGGGTGTAGAGGTTCTTTAAGAAAATTAGAAAGTATTATTTTATTACAAAATGAGTTTCTGTTTAAATTTTCCAAAACGTATTTAATTCGAATATAAGGTGAATATAAGTATAAATAAAATAATACATTAAGAATAGGAGTGGTTTTGGAAATTTTTTAATAATTAACTTTTTTATTTAACCCTTTGTTAACATATTTAACCTTTACCATGTCCTCTTATATATTCATACTATATGGTTAATATATTTACAATAAAATTCCAAGAAAACTAAATTGGATAATTAAGGACCTCTTTAATATTATATATGTCATTTGGCCGTATATTATATTTTTATAACTATTTTATCATTTAATATAATATTAATTGTTTTAAAAACTCATTTATTTCAATTTATAAACTAGTCTTTTCATGACTTTAAAAAAAGAAAACAACATTATGATTTAGAAAAACCATCATTAACTCAAATATAAAAATTAATTATTATCCCTAAAATGAATTTATGTCATAAAAAGTTTACAAATAAATTTATTTTAATAATTATAATTTAATATATTTGAATCCTTTATTAATGAAGCAATTACTGCATCACCATTTTGTCATAAATTAAACATAATTATTTAATGTCAAAAAATTATAAATAAAATACAATGATTTATAAACTTATATTTATATTTATATTTTATATTTATAGTTGAATATAATAGTTTTATAACCCCATATAAAAATTGATTTATTTAAAGATATATGTTTAGGTCATTTTTGTCTTAACGTTAAATTAATGAATATACTGTGTAATTATCACTCACAAGTGGCTCCATGAGTTTCCAAAATCGTCCAATGGATTCCCATGGTCGAACATGTATCAACCAATAGGATTAGGCCACTTTTAGGGTAATTTAATATTATTATAATATAATTATTTTAAAAATATTTACAAAATTTATCTTTTACACATGGAAAATAAAATATTTATTGATGTTACTATTCACAATGTATAAAAATAAAAGATACCTATTCAAACAATTTTTAAATACTGATTACAAATATGGAATAAATTTTTCATAATTCCAAACTTATAAGTTTCATAAATTAATATAAAATTAATTCTAGTTGTTAAAACAAATATAATTATTTTAATAAATAATTACTATCAAACGATTGACACTTGTTTATATCCAATTTCAATGTGAAATTACAACAAATGAATATAGATGGATTAAATGGTAAAAATATAATCTAATTAAACTTTAAAACCACTTAAAAATATTATCTAAAAATATAAATTAATTAGATTAAATGGATGTTTTGAATTAAATTGCAGTATTTTTCACCATTCATTAAAATATAAATATTATCAGAAAATTACCAAAATTTCATCCAAAGTGAATTTTTATTTTTTGATTCTGAAGAATAATCTTATTTTATCAAATTGAACTTATAATATTGAAAAAATAGATTTAAAATGAGGTTTCTATCAAAAGGTGTAAAATCAACCTTTTAAAGATTAATAGATGATTTATGCTTAAAATTTGATTGATTCATATTTTATGCCTGTAACGTTTATTTGATATATGAAAACAAATTTAACATACATGTAAAACCATATGGAAGTTAGTTATATTCATTATCTCTAATACAATGTCAAGTCGTTAACTACCATTTAAAATAAAATTATATTGTTATTTATCAGTATGACTCAGCATTATGTGAAACATGAGTTTTTCAAAGAAATTGATAGTTGTGTGTCACGTATGCCATTTAACATAGCATCCCCATTATATAAAATTAATATTTCATTCACAAATATTAATAAATTAGAAAATTTCAGATTTTTTTTACATGTCATGTTACACGGAGAGTCTATCCGGTTGAGGATGATGAACAGTGGAAGGGGATGTTCTGTGGTACCCCATGGTAGGATATGGGAATGGATGATGGTATTTTTTCATATATGGAGACAAAGATCTACCTGGAGAAGCTTGTGATCATCTTAGTTTGATCAAGACCCCATTGGAGTACAATGTCCCTTTTTTAGTCAATCAAATGAATGTTGTTGTATATCACTAGTGGACACTATATCAAGTAGAGAAGAATGAGGTAGAAGTTTTTTGGTCGACTTCCAAAATGTCATTTGACAACAGTTCCTTTCATTGAACATGAAGGCAGTGAGGATCATGAGCATATTTCTTGTTAGTAGGTGATCATGTCAGCATAGGAGTTGGGGATTTATTTCAAATACCCCGATCATTTTTTCATAGTTCCTTTTCTAGATGAGTAATATAATATAATACGTCATGAGTGGGGACACAACCCTTATATCTAGTATTTAGTCACTCATATTAATTTTATAATTTATCTAGAGGATTAGAATAAGGAACATGTTATCAAGATGATTAAATTATGAGGAGGTATACTAAGGGAAGGGACAATTAGGGTTCTATGAGAAAGATTGTTTTATGTGGATGGTATTATGAACAATGAACATTGAGGTTTTGAGTATCATAGAGTCCACCACAACATCTTCCTTTCTGGCCATCTGGTGGTAGCGATTTCTACTCTTTTACTGGGATCCTTGAACTAGATTATTCTGTATGGGGATTTGCGGCCATTACAATAAAAAATGCACTTGGGTTCCTTAAAATTAGTTTTTTAGTGGAGTAAATGTTCATTGCGAGCCTCAAAAGTAGTTTTCAAGGATGATGTTTCTACAGTAGGGGAATCTTGCCTATGCTCCACTAAAGGGAGGTGGATCTATTATAGGTCAAATTTAGGGAGTTCAACTTTTTCAGGGACTATGAATCTATAATGGAAAATGATATTTTCATCCTTAGGGATCTAGAGAAGTTGGGATTGGTTAGTTTCATGTAGTATATGAAGCAGTTCCAAAGTTTCCACAAATTGTTTGTGGTATGATTAGTTTTTTTTCATGTACTCTTTCTTCCCCTGTTTACTTATGAGCTCCACTCTCTTTTGTTGCAAACAATATATCCCATTATTTGGTAATAGATATAGAGAAGATTCCAATGCCCCTTTTGTGGAGTATGCTAGATAGAGGCCATGCCAACTTGTTTAACATGTGCGGAGGGTGTAGACTAACGATGGGGATATATCTATCCAATGGGGATCTTTTTTTGTTACTAATGTTGCCAAAAAATCTCAACCTCATTATTGAAATGTTGTTTTCCTTAACTACTATTATTGGCTACTTCGGTATGATAGTAATGTTCTAGGGTTTGGATGGCTATAATGAGGTTTCAGTTGGTTAGTAGAGATTTCAGTTGGTAGTTGAAATATGTAGCACATTCATTATTTTGTGGATAAGATGTCAGTGAAATAAATGGATTCTGTGATGGACGAGGTCCCCATGTTCATTGGGGAGTTCTGGTATTCTATTCCCTGGGGATGTTGTGATTTTACCCCCTCAAAACAATTTTGAGTTTAGGATAGACATGAATCTTAGTGATTCATTGACTTCGATGGATTCTTATCATATGGATCCTTATGAGTTGTGGGAGTTGAGGATTCAAAGAGATGATCTGATATGGAATGGTTTTAAATAGCCTAGTGTGCCACTGTGGGGTGCTCCAATGTTGTTATCCAGGAAGGCATTTGAATGTATAGGGTTGTGTATTGACTATTAAAAGTCCAATAAGGTGACGATGTAAAATCATAAATATTTATGATGGTAGAAGATCTTTTCAACAATATAATAGGGATGAGATGGTTTTATAACATTTATACATTGTTTGGACATCCTGAATTTTAGGTAAAGGAGGGTGATATCCTTGCGACTGTGTTCAGATTTAGGTATGGTCACATTGAGCTTGTTGTTATTCCATCTGGTGTTACAAACTGAGTATCCATGTTCATGGGACATATGAACTCCATGTTTTTTTGAGAACCTAGATCATTTGATCCTCATATTCATAGATGATATCTTGACCTACTCAATATAATAGGAGTACCTTGTTGATCATTTCAAAATAATATTGTATTTTCTATTATCCCACCATCACTATGGAATGTTTTTAATGTGTAAGATCTAGACATGGTAGGTGCATTTCTTCTCCCATGTGGGGTCTCAGGTATGGTGTGACAGTAGAACCATAAAATGTTGAAGAAGTTGTATCATTTGAATTAATCCAGAATATTTCATTGGTTCGAAATTTCCTTGGTATCTATGGTTATTATTAGTGGTGTTCACCTGATTTCTCTTTAGTTTCAGTCCTATCGAAAACATTGACTAGACAAGACCAAGATTTTGTGTGTATTGATCATTTACAAGATTCATTTTGATACCATCAAGGGATGTTGTTAAATGCTCATGTGTTCTAGTTTACCAAGAGTGGTGTGATATTTGAGGTGTTTAGTGATGCTTCCTATATAGGAATTGGATTCATGTAGATACATAAGAAGGAATTGATCTCATATGTGTCTATGATTTTAGGCTCCCATTAGAGTAACTATTCCACCATTGATCTAGAACTTGCACAGTTGTGTTTTTCTGGATGTTATGGAGGCACTAACTCATTGGGGAGTGATTTGTGGTCTTTATGGAACACATGATCATGTGGTATATCTTCTACAAGTGTGACATGAAGTTGTGGTAGCGAAGGCAGTTGTAGTTTCTTCAGGATTATGATTTTTAAATACACTAGACCTCAGTAAAGGTGAATGTTTTGGTCGATGATTTGAGCAGAAAATAAATGAAGGATATTGTCTGGGAATCTGGGTATTCTTGGAGAGAAACAGAGGAGTTGTAATCCTTGAATATCGATGCCAGAGTTCATGGTGGTAGATGTTTTTGTTTCAGATTATCATGATGTGTTCAATAAAGTGGTTGGTGGAGAGTCTCACTGGGGTGTTGTATATATAGAGGTGATGCATGATCATGTTGGCTATAGTGATGCTCTGTAGTGATGGTCGGAGGATGCTTAGAACCAAGTTTTGTTTTAAGGATGGTTTTTTGGTTTAGTATAAACGTACAAGGGAGTCTTTTTGAGTTTAATAGATCACCATTGGTGGTACATCTAGGTGGTTCCATGATGTACCCGGAATTGAGGATGCAATTTTTCATTCCAAAGATGAAATGGGATGTGGTGGAGTTTGTGGAAAAGTTCATGGTTTTCCAATAAGAAAAGGTTGAGCATCATTTTCATGTTGGTTTTTTTGCATCCTATTGATGGTCTCGATTAAAATGGGAATATATATCAATAAATTTTGACATAGTGTAACATAGAGCTACTTTTGGTAGTGATTATATCTTGGTAATAGTGGATAAGTTGATGAAATCTCCCTAGTACAAAGATATCAAAAAGTCGAGATCAAAAAAAATTTGAGCTAAGAGGTACATATATGCAGTGGTGTGGTTTCATGGATTTCTTAGGTAAATTATATCAGATCTAAGAAAATGTATTACATTATGAGTCTATTGGGGAATTCAACATGCTTATAGCACCCATTTACACATCAGTGCTAATTTCCCCCCACCGAAAGAAGGGAATACATAATAGACTATCAACAAATTTGAGGAAAGTTATGGCCATGCATTCTGGACATTGAAAGAGCTTATGTATGATGCCTACCCATGGTGCGGTTTTATTATAATATAAGCTATCACAATTAAATTTAATCACCCAATTTTTGGCATTGTATGGATGATTGTTTTGTTCGTAATTTTGATGGATGGATGATGGTGGGAAATATTTTCTTGATCCTTATATGGTTTAGTGATAATTGATAATATTTACCTTGTTCATGAGGGGATTAATGCAACATAATACCGAAATAAGTTGTATGTCAAACATTGAATGAGTCCTATGTAATTCAAGGTTGTGGAAAATACATTCTAGATGGGTTCCAATCGATGTGGGAATTAGAGAGATGGAAAAAGGAGTAATATTTCTTGCATGTTTTTCAAGATATTTGGGGTTTTGGGGCGAGTTGGAATGGTGTTGAATTAGTTAGGGTTTCCATTATTGTTGGTAAGGATACATGACTTCATCCAAATATTTCAGCAGTTTCAGAATATTCACAACAACACCCATCACCTTGACTTGGGAGAGATGGATATAGATGATAATTTGATGTTTGTGGATTGGATTATAGATATCTAGGATATAAACGAGAAATTTTTATGTAGACAAACCTTTCCTTCGGTTAGTGTGTTGTAGTGGCATGGTTACCAGGAGGATCGTATTTTGAAGAGAGCAATGCAGATGTGTTCCCAGTACCCAGAGTTGTTTTTAGTTTATCATTTCCCTTTATTATTATTATTTGATGCTTGGATCTATTTTTAATATGGTATTTTTTATTTTTCTTAGTTTGTGAGGTATGTGGTGTGTTCTTTGATAAATGCCTTATATATTAAAATGGAAGACTTGATACCTAATTAAGATGAATTAAATTTGAAGGGATTATACCCATGCAGGTTAGTTACTGCTGCCCAAAAGAGATAGTTTAAGGATATGGAATATAGAATAACATGATTCATGTGTTCAGGATGATGGAGTCTATTAGTTCGGTGGTTTTGTATATCGTTGGTTATGGATGTTATTAGTTTCGGCTATGTGATGGGTGAGATAGTTGTTCAATGGTGATGTGTTAGTGTGGTTGTGCAATTGGAGAAATTTTTTAGGTCTAGATCGATGCTGATGTGGTTGTGGGAGATAATTTTTATCATTTGGTTTGGTGTTTTTGGTTGGATGTAAAATTTATGGTAGAAATATATCCTTGAGAGGTATCATTTGGGGTGGTCATTTATAACACATTTTCTTCTCAGCGTGGGTTTGGATTCTCTTGGGGGATAATAATTTGACATGTAACTGATATTATTTTGTGTTCCATCCCATTCCATTACATTACAATTTTTTGCTATTAGAGTGGTTTGGAGGAGGCTCAGAGGGATTCTGGAAAAATTAAATTTCTAATTTCAAGAAGAAGCGAGATTAAATGTTATGTAACTGTATTACATGCCACAAAATTTATTTTCCTAGTTCTCAAGAGGGTTTCAAAATAGGTAAATATTTTACATGATGTGTAAGTGATGTTCACATAGGGTAATATATCAAGGATCAAAAACTAAATTAAAATGAAGAGGTGATGCAATTTATTATGGAAATTAAAAACTATGTATTTCATGAAGGAAATGGGATTATGTGTCATCTAATCCCTTAATTCACTACATTTTTTAAATTTTTTTCAGCCAAATATTCATTAATTAAGTCATTTCCTCTTCTTCCTCTCATTTTGGGATAACCCTAGGTTCTCTAAGGTGTTGTTATAGCCCTTCTGCATTCATATTTGATCTTTTGATCACAGTGGAGGTTCAATGGTGATCCATGGTTGATCTTATATAATTTCTATTTTCTTTCTCACCCATTTTCATCAGATCTTCTCCCAAGGATCCACTATGGGGCTGTTTCATTAGATTTCAGATAATGTTGGGTTATATTTTATGGTCCTGGGATGTGGCATAGGTTGATATGTGGTTCCTTATTGTGAAGCTATGGATTTTTAGCAATCTTCCTCCCCATGTGTTGAAAAACAAGTTGGAAACCTTCATTAAGGTAGGATTCACATCATTTCTCATTATCATTGAATCATGTAGGTGGGGTTTATTTTTTTTTACCAAAGTATTATGTTAGTGTTTAATTTATTAATGATAATGAATAGGTTAATAGAATTGAAAGGGGCAGTGGGTATTGATTCAGATTTGTTTACAGATTTATTATCATTGTGATGTGCTAGATTTCATGTGTTAAAGACCTGGTAATTTTTTTCCATTGTTGGGTTTTTACACTGTCTGACATGTGTTACAGATCCCTTTATTTTTTGGCTTATTGTCATATCGCCTGAAATTAAAATTGATTTATTACTTATACTTTTATAATTTAATTGTTGCCCCATAATTTTTTTGCATGATAATTGTAATGGCTCGGACCTCCCTGGTCCATTACTTTGTGAAAATGTGGTGTTGGAGGTGTTCTGGGATGTCAAGGTGACTTATCCCCCAGCCGCTGCCTACCGGTAGCTTGGTCTACCGGTAGCTGCTGCCTACCGGTAGCTCGGTCTACCGGTAGCTGCTGCCTACCGGTATCTCGGTCTATCGGTAGCTGCTGTCTACCAGTAGCTGCTGCCTACAGGTAGACGGTCTACCGGTAGTTGCTGCCTACCGGTAGCCACCTCTTACCAGTAGCTCGGTCTACCGGTAGCTACTGTCTACCGGTAGCTGCTTCCTACCGGTAGCCGGTCTACCGGTAGCTGATGCTTACCGGTAGCCGCCGCTTAGCAGTAGCTCGGTCTACCGGTAGCTGCTACCTACCAGTATCTCAGTCTACCGGTAGCCACCGCTTACCAGTATCTCGGTTACCGGTAGCTGCGGTGTACTGGTATCTCGGTATACTGGTAGCCGCAGTCTAGCAGTAGCTCGGCTAACACTTTGCCAAATTTTTAGTTCTGGGAACAACATTTCCAGTTTTATGAATAGTATCGGTAGGTGAACAGTGTTTCTATTGGTGAGGTTCAGTGAACAATGTTTCTATCGGTGAGGTTTAGTGAGCAGTGTTTCTATCGGTGAGGTTCTATCGGTGGACTTCTATCGGTAGACTTGAACAATGTTTCTATCGGTGAGGTTCTATCGGTGGACTTATATCGGTAGACTTGAACAATGTTTCTATCGGTGATGTTCTATCGGTGGACTTATATCGGTAGACTTGAACAGTGTTTCTATCGGTGAGGTTCTATCGGTGGACTTCTATCGGTAGACTTGAACAGTGTTTCTATCGGTGAGGTTCTATTGGTGGAATTCTATCGGTAGACTTGAAGAGTGTTTCTATCGGTGAGGTTATATCGATGACCTTCTATCGGTGGACTTGTACAGTGTTTCCATAATCCTAAGATCTACCGATTCCATACTTTGCCAAATTATGAGTATGTGAACAGTGTTTCCAGCTTCGCAAATTTGACGTTTTCATTGACGTAAAATACTTTTAAAACCTTATTTTAAGGACTTTAAGGCCGATTCAAAGGCCATAAATCCTATATTAATTATTCCTAAGGCTGGGATGTTTTTACTTGGTCAAACCGCGTGGGTTAATGAGATCCGTTTTTAATAGAGAATAAATCGGATCTTAAACCGTCTCCTCTCTAATTTATTTTTTTGAAGGGAACGATATATCATTCTTCGTTGTTCTTCCTCCTAGTTCTCATCTACGAGACGCTAGAACCTTGCAATCATTCCCATAGGAGTTTCACAATCAAATGTTACTCGGATCAGTTCCGCTCTTTTTTATGCAACCAAGTTGTGTCGATCGTTCTTCCATATAAGGTATGTTTTATCATCGTTCCTTCGGGGATCACCTTCTCTTGTTCTTCCTTCCATATTAGCATGTAATCTCCATGGTTCTAAGGGGTTTTCTTGGGGTTGGTTGGTACTGTCGTACCATGGCATCCTACGGTGGATGCAGCTGTCGTGAGGAGAAGAGGACTGTGACCCGTTGTGTGGATAAAGGACGTCAAGAACTCTTCGAGGTAGGGGATTCATGGATTCTCTAATTGTGTATGTGCAATCAAAGAATTAGCATGATTTAGTCCTTTATATCAAAATGAAATTGACCTAACTAAATACTTGAACTGGATTAAAAGAATTGGTTGATCGCATGTTGTTGCTTTTTACCATGATAACAGTTTGCCTCATGTTTTCCTAGATAGAGTGATATCTATGATTTTTCTTTAATTAGTTGCTCGTTCATGATGGAAATTGATAAAGAATGTAAATCCGGAATTATTTGTTAAATAATTGGCTAAAGATAAAGAGGCATGTTAATGAATCTATTAATTCAAGATGGATTAAAGAACTATTAGTTCGATAATTTGAAAAGGGTTCTGAGTTACCCGCTTGCTTGTAAGGCTGAATGCCTTGTGGTTTGGAGCTCTGAGTGCCCATCTTGTATGAAGGATGAATGCCTTGTTAAAGGGCCGAGAGCCCATTTTGTGATCTTTAATTTCCTGCTGCTTGTGATTTGTTGTGAGCCTGGATGGCTGTTGTGATATGTGGAGGCATGGAGACTTGTGGTTGTGGCAGCGGATGACGCCTAGTGTGGCGAGATGCATCAGTTTATGCATGTGGGTGTCGGGGAGGACACCAAGGATGATGGTATGAGATGAATGTGATGGTTTGATGTTGGTGTTTTGGATTGGTTGTTTATCTGCTTTACTTTTCCCCACTGCTCAAGGAAGCGGGTTTTTCTTACCCTCTTTCCGAAGGAGGCGAAGACACGCGGGGTATGCCACGTGCTTTCCGTGTTTAGCCTCTCGATGGAGGATGGGTCTATGCTCTTGCTATAGGCGGTAAAGACTCTATGGGTAGTATATCTACTCACCGTGTTGATCCGTTTTTGTTTAGTAGCATATGATGCTTTTCTAGAATGCCTGGGAATATGGGGAAGGTAATTCCATAATGAAAGTTTGTTTAAATGGTGATAATCCACGGGGATGGACAAACTGGAATTTAATAGTGATGTGAATCCTAAAAAGGAGCAGTTTTTGAATGTGATGCCAATTTAGTTTAATGTGGTAAATTGATCATGGTTAATTAATGTTTAAAGAATTAATTAACGTACAGTGGAACTGATAAAATGAGAATGGAGTAATATAATAAATCTCTTCAAATGGTTGTGTGCTTATAGGATACCTAGTCTTAGAAGTAGTAGCCCGGAGTCTGAGAGACGTTAGCTGCAGTTGTGCCTATGACTAGGTAATGACCATAGTGTGGTTGTGAGTTATATATATTCTGTACTTTTTGTGTTTCTATACGCTACTCCACCCTATCGGTAAGGGCAACTGACACCCCGGGGATTCTGAGCCCTGGGGGGTGTTTTCCCCAACATTCTGATGGGAGGTTGAATGGCTAACTACCCCCTTTGGCCCCGCTCTCTTCTCTTGGTAGATACTTGTGCCAGAAGGCACAGCGGTTAGTTACCCCATATATGTGTGTAGAGGGCTGTAATGGCTTGTGGTTATTCACACACATATATTCTGGATATTGTATCCTATGGACTACTATAGGTGTAATGTGTATAGGCTATGATGGCTTGAGGATCCTTACTCGGAGTATGGGCTGCAATGGCTTGAGGTATTATACCCGACTTATGATACACGTTATGCGGGCTGTGGTAGCTCCCGGAAACTACCTGGTTACTTTTGGTTGTGAGGACGGTGTGGTGCTTCGCCCAGGTGTCTTCGGGCAAGCCTATGTAGTGCACGAGGTGAAGATTGTGGAGCTTAGCCCAGGTGTCTGCGGGCAAGCCTTTGGAGAGATATGCACAAGACGTATGTCGTTGGGGAAAAGCGGAAAAACAGTGGGGAAGTAGTAGCGGGGTACCCTTGATATTCTTTACTATATTCTATATTCTTGTATGCGTTACTTGGTGAGAGTAGCCATGGTGAGGTTGGGAACTTAGTATACCTGTTTAGGTAACGAGTTAGTTTCACTTGTTGTTCGCTGGGCTTTAGCATGCTTTCTTTACTTTTGCACGAGAGGCTTGGGGAGGATCCTACTGAGTATACTGTTATACTCACCCTATGTACATATAAACTGTTTTTCAGGTCACTTGGAGCAGTTTGGAGATCAAGCTGGTTACTACTAGCTTGCGGTTGGAGGAGGAGCTGTTCGGGCTTGTGGTCGCTGCCGTTTCACTTACTTTTGGGTACTTTGAGTTTCCCCCTTTCAGTTGTAGTACTTTTGCATGAAATTTCATATATGTACTTTCTTTCCTTTTATATCTCAGTTCTAAGATGGAGTTGATTGGAGTCTATTCTATCTCTCTCTTCTGCATGTGTTCTCTTAGAGGGTAATGCCTCCCATTTGTATGTTATTATACCCTCGGTGCTAGTCGCCAACCCGGGGCCTACTGGAGGCAGGACTCGGGGGTCATTATCTCCCTTTTCACATTGCCGGCCCAGGAGGGTTACACTTTGTGGGGAGGGGGTCGTGACGGAGTGGTATCAGAGGCAGGTTGAGGGATAAGATGGAGTTTGGAGTTAGGCACTGGTGAGGATGCATGGGATGGTAGGGCAACAATGTCATTCATGTTTAGAAAGTGGGGTAAACACTGGTGACCGGTAGAGACATATGCATTTAGGGCCCCCTATGATCTGTTGCACGGACCATTAAGCTTACGATGGCTACTAACCAAAGTGATACTGGTTGCAGGGTAGAGACCTAGGAAAGGATCATGCATCATTATTATTTGCGCATGTGTTTGAATGGGTAGAACTTGGGATAGGTAACCTAAAATAAATAAAACAAAACAATTAATTAATTAATGTTGAGTCTTCCATATTCCAGGCTTAGGAGCTCTAACAGTTGTTATTTGAAGGTACGGATCCAGGTCGACGTCCTCGTCAGGTTTGCGTAGAAGATGCCCATCAGGCTGTTCCAGTAGATCGCCACCGAGTAGAGGTTGACGACGATGAAACTTGGAGGAAGACACTTCGGGAGATTCAGCACCAGAGTCTACAGAAGTACGAGGGATCCGTTTCAGATGCAGTCACAGAAGACTGGTTAGAGGAGATCGAGATAGGCTTCAGTTCGATTCGTGCTCGGAAGGAACACTGGGTGTCCTTGGTTGTGATGATGCTGCGTAGATCAGCGAGGTAGTGGTGGTTCTTGTTCCTCGGTGATCGTGAGGAGTCAACAATCTCATGGGAGGAGTTTCGAGACAGGTTTAGAGTCGAGTTTCTTTCTTCGACTGCGACGGCGTCTAGTCGCCAAGAGCTTCTTACCCTTCGACAGGGGAGATCCAGTGTCCGAGAGTTTGGAATCCGTTTCAGGAACCTTCTACGATATGCTTCAGACCTGTTACTAGATGATGAGGCCAGGGCGAGGCATTTCAAGGAGGCTTTGCGTCCAGAGATCCAACGCCAGGTCACCCCAATTATGCTAAAGACATATCTTGAGGTGCTGGCGAGGGCAGAGGTTGTTGAGAGGACTTTGGCCAGGACTGGATCGTCACGAGAGGGGAATCGTCATGATTCCTCACGAAGCAGAGCTGTGGTCCGGGGTTCCCGGTTTTCAGGACAGAAGAGTTTTCGTTCTCCGGGGGGTAGGTCCCAGCCCTTCCCATCTCGTTTCTCCAGAGGCAGCAACTCTCAGGCCTATTCCAAGGGATCAGGCGCTTGTTTTTCTTGTGGTGGTCGTGGTCATCAGCAGCGGGAGTGCCCGACTTTTCAGAGCAGTCATCATGCACCAGGCGCTCCACTCCAGGTTCCTCCGTTGAGGCAGTTCCAGCCGAGGCAGCAGCAGCAGGCTGCACCAGCTTTAGATCACTAAAGGGTAGATGGATCGGGCAGAGGACAGCCCCATGACGCTCCCCATCCTCAGATAGCAGAGCGCGACCGTGGTGGTGGTCGTCATCAGGGTCAGAGAGGCCGTGGAGGAGGTCGTGGTCAGCTTCATGCTCTAGCGTTACCAGCCCAGGCGAGCCAGATGTCGTTCGAGGTACCCTTTTCTTGTTTTCTACCTTGGTGTATGCCTTGTTTGATTCAGGAGCAACAGACTCCTTCATATCACCTACCCTTGTCCATGCTTTGGGACTTGAGGTAGAGAGGCTTCCAGTGCCCTTGGTGTTGACTACGCCAGTTGGAGGGCGAGCTGACTTGTTTGAAGTATGTAGAGACTGTGAGCTAGTGTTGGGGAAACACCGCTCTTGGGGAGATTTCCTATGTTTGCGAATACAACCATATGATGTCATACTTGGCATGGATTGGTTGTATTTGGTGCAGGCTGTTATGGATTGCTACAGGAAGAAGGTCGTTTTCTTTGATGAAGATGGAGAGAAAGTGGTGTTTGTTGGTGAGAGAGATCCTCGGATGAGTCATATACGAGTTCCATCCTTATCATCCATGATGGCTGGGATGACGCTGAGTTTTTCAGAGGTTCAACAGTTGGCGTTTCCTAGGGTCGTATAGGAGTACCCTGACGTCTTTCCAAAAGAGGTTGTATCCTTACCCCCTTGACGAGAGATCGAGTTTGGGATCAAGCTACAGCCAGGAGCGTATCCTATCTCTATGTCTCCGTATAGGATGACCCCTTCTGAGTTACGAGAGCTACGTATTCAGCTCGACGGTCTGTTTTAGTGTGGTTTTGTTCGGCCAAGTGTGTCACCGTGGGGTGCACCAGTTTTGTTTGTGAAAAAGGTTGATGGCAGTTTGCGGTTGTGTGTCGATTATCGTCGGTTAAACAAAGTGACAATAAAGAACCGCTATCCTCTCCCGTGGATTGATGACCTATTCGATCAACTGAAGGGTGCAAGTTGGGTCTCAAAGATAGACTTGTGGTCAAGATATCATCAGATGCGTGTACAGGATGAGGATATCCCGAAGACTACTTTCCGCTGTCGTCATGGGCATTATGAGTTTGTTGTAATGCAATTCGGCGTAACGAATGCTCCAGCTGTTTTCATGGGGTTGATGAATGCTGTGTTCCGTGAATTCTTGGACAAGTTTTTTGTGGTTTTCTTCGACGACATCCTTGTGTACTCCACATCTGAAGAGGAGCATGCAGAGCATCTACGAGCCTTTTTGGGAGTTCTTCACCAACATCAGTTCTTTGGGAAGTTGTCCAAGTGTGTGTTCTGGGATCGAGAAGTTCGTTTCTTGGGACATGTTGTGTCCCAACAGGGAGTACCTGTGGATCCTTCGAAGATAGAAGCAGTGGTGTCTTGTCCAGCCCCCAAGACCGTGTCAGAGGTGTGAAGTTTCCTTGGTCTCACAGGCTATTATAGGAGGTTTGTAGAAAATTTCTCCCGAGTTGCGACTCCTCTGACAGCTTTGACCAGGAAGGATCAAGTGTTCATATGGACTGATCAGTGTCATACAGCTTTCGAGTATCTAAAGGAGAAGTTGGTAAGTGCTCCAGTCCTTTGTCTTCCAGCGGAGGGAGTCCAGTTTGATATTTTCTATGATGCTTCACATCTGGGGATAGGCTGTGTTCTCATGCAATAGAGGTCAGTTGTTTCTTATGGGTCTCGGTAGTTGCGTCCCCATGAATGCAACTATGCCACCCATGATCTTGAGTTGGTGGCCGTGGTGTTTTCTCTAAAGTTTTGGAGACATTACCTCATTGGTGAGCACTTTGTGGTTTTCACCGATCATAAGAGTTTGAGGTATGTTTTCTCCCAACGTGATTTGAACTTGAGGCAGCGTCGGTGGATGGAGTTCTTGTAGGAATACGACTTTGAAATATTGTATACACCTGGAAAAGGGATTGTTGTAGTTGACACACTAAGTCGAAAGATACGTAATGATGTTGTGCGTGAATCTGGTGATTCTTGGAGAGTGATGGAAGAGCTATCAGCTTTGCATCTTGATATGGGAGAAGTTGGGGGTAGAGGTTGTCTTTTCCAGATAACGGTGTAGTCATCCCTGATGCAGAAGGTGGAAGAGTCTCAGTTGGGTGACCTAGTGGTGGAATTTTGGAGAGACAGAGTTGTATGTGGTGAGGCCCCTGATGGTTGGTCGGAGGATGAACAACACTGAGTGTTGTATCATGGAAGGATTTTTGTTCCCTTGGCGATGCACGAGATGGTTCTCCAAGAGTTCCATAGTTCACCCTTGGCGGTACATCCTGGTGTGACGAAGATGTACCGATCCTTGAGGAGTCAGTTTTGGTGGCCTGGGCTGAAGCGTATAGTTGAAGAATGTGTGTCTCGATGTTTAGTCTGCCAGAAGGTGAAGGCCGAACACCGTGTTCCTGGTGGTCTTCTCCAGCACTTAGAGATTCCTCAGTGGAAGTGGGAGTACATATCAATGGACTTTGTTACAGGTTTACCTCGAGCTCCGGGAGGACATGATGCTATATGGGTGGTAGTGGATCGTTTAAAAAAAATCATCCCACTTCATAGCGATCAAGGAGTCGAGCTTAGTGGAAGTTTTGTCGAGGCAGTATCTAGAGGAGGTGGTGAGACTCCATGGAGTACCTAGGATGATCATTTCTGATCGAGATCCTCATTTTACCTCCAGGGTGTGGAGAGGTCTCCAGCATGCCTTTGGCTCTCAACTGTGCCTTAGCACTGCTTTTCATCCTCAAACGGATGGTCAGACAGAGCGAACCATCCAGACTCTGGAAGACATGTTGCGCTCTTGTGTTCTTGATTTTGGAGGTTTATGGACGAAGCACTTACCCTTGGTAGAGTTCGCTTACAATAATAGTTTCCACTCTACCATCAGTATGGCTCCGTTTGAAGCCTTGTATGGCCGGCCATGCCGTTCACCGTTGTGCTGGACTGGGGTTGGAGAGTCAGCAATTCTCGGACCAGAACTAGTACAGAATACAACAGAGATGGTTCAGGTGATTCGTGAGAGGATGACGACAGCACAGGATCGTCAGAAATCATATTCTGATCAAAGGTGGAGACCCTTAGAGTTTAATGTTGGGGATCATGTGTTTCTGAAGGTGACTCCCCGCCGTGGGCAGCGAAGGTTTGGTCGTGGAAGTAAGGTTTCTCCCCGGTTTGTCGGGCCATTCGAGGTGTCGGCTCATGTTGGAGCTGTGGCATATCGAGTAGCACTTCCCGCTCAGATGAGTCGGATACATGATGTTTTCCATGTATCACAGCTTCGTCGTTATCTTCATGATGAATCTCATATTATCGATTGGGGAGAGATCAATATTGACGATGATGCAACCTTCGAGGAGCGACCTGTGGAGATCCAAGACCGCAAGGAGAAGGTGTTGCGTGGGCATTCTATTCCTTTAGTTCATGTCTTGTGGCGACATGGTGGCATGGAGGAGAGTACCTGGGAGCGTGAGTCACAGATACGTGCTCAGTACCCAGAGTTGTTTAATGTTTAACTCTTTTTAGGTAATGATATTTCCTTTATGGTTAGACCTTTCATGTTTTATTTATGTACCTTTTTTGTGTGTGATGTTATGATTGAATTGTTTGGATATGGATTGTTTGTTTCCATATTCTCGGATGTCGTAGTTTTGTTCCAGCTTTCGAACAACTCATGGTGGTTTTCCCATGAGAGGTATCTTATGGGGTGGTTGTTCGGACCCCTCTATTCCTCTGAGTTGGTTTTTAATTCTCGAGGACGAGAATGTTTTGGGAGGTATCTAATGTAATGGCCCGGACCTCCCTGGTCCATTACTTTGTGAAAATGTGGTGTTGGAGGTGTTCCGGGAGGTCAAGGTGACTTATCCCCTAGCCGCTGCCTACCGGTAGCTCGGTCTACAGGTAGCTGCTGCCTACCGGTAGCTCGGTCTACCGGTAGCTACTGACTACCGGTAGCTCGGTCTACCGGTAGCTGATGCCTACCGGTAGCTACTGCCTACCGGTAGCTGGTCTACCAGTAGCTACTGCCTACCGGTAGTTGCCGCTTACCAGTAGCTCAGTCTATCGGTAGCTGATCTCTACAGGTAGTTGCTGCCTACCGGTAGCCGGTCTACTGGTAGCTACTGCCTACCGGTAGCCGCCGCTTACCAGTAGCTCGGTCTACCGGTAGCTGCTGCCTACCGGTAGCTCGGTCTACTGGTAGCCGCCGCCTACCAGTAGCTCGGTTACCGGTAGCCGCAGCGTACTGGTAGCTCGGTATACTGGTAGCCGCAGTCTAGCAGTAGCTCGGCTAACACTTTGCCAAATTTCCAGTTCTGGGAATAGTGTTTCCAGTTTTATGAACGGTATCGGTAGGTGAACAGTGTTTCTATCGGTGAGGTTCAGTGAACAGTGTTTCTATCGGTGAGGTTCAAAGAACAGTGTTTCTATCGGTGAGGTTCTATCGGTGGACTTCTATCGGTATACTTGAACAATGTTTCTATCGGTGAGGTTCTATCGGTGGACTTCTATCGGTAGACTTGAACAGTGTTTCTATCGGTGAGGTTCTATCGGTGGATTTCTATCGGTAGACTTGAACAGTGTTTCTATCGGTGATGTTCTATCGGTGGACTTCTATCGGTAGACTTGAACAATGTTTCTATCGGTGAGGTTCTATCGGTGGACTTCTATCGGTAGACTTGAACAGTGTTTCTATCGGTGAGGTTCTATCGGTGACCTTCTATCGGTGGACTTGTACAGTGTTTCCAGAATCCTAAGAGCTACCGATTCCATACTTTTCCAAATTTTGAGTATGTGAACAGTGTTTCCAGTTTCGCAAATTTGACGTTTTCTTTGACGTAAAATACTTTTAAAACCTTATTTTAAGGACTTTAAGCCCGTTTCAAAGGCCATAAATCCTATATTAATTATTCCTAAGGCTGGGATGTTTTTACTTGGTCAAACCGCGTGGGTTAATGCGATCCGTTTTTAATGGAGAATAAATCGGATCTTAAACCGTCGCCTCTCTAATTTATTTTTTTTAAAGGGAACGAGATATCATTCTTCGTTGTTCTTCCTCCTGGTTCTCATCTACGAGATGCTAGAACCTTGCAATCATTCCTGTAGGAGATTCACAATCAAACGTTACTCGGATCAGTTCCGCTCTGTTTGATGCAACCAAGTTGTGTCGATCGTTCTTCCATATAAGGTATGTTTTATCATCGTTCCTTCGGGGATCACCTTTTCTTGTTCTTCCTTCCATATTAGCATGTAATATCCATGGTTCTAATGGGTTTTCTTGGGGTTGGTTGGTACTGTCGTACCGTGGCATCCTCCGGTGGATGCAGCTGTCGTGAGGAGAAGAGGACTGTGACCCGTTGTGTGGATAAAGGACGTCAAGAACTCTTCGAGGTAGGGGATTCATGGCTTCTCTAATTGTGTATGTGCAATCGTAGAATTAGCATGATTTAGTCCTTTGGATCACAATAAAATTGACCTAATTAAATACTTGAACCGGATTAAAATAATTGGTTGATCGCATGATGTTGCTTTGTACCGTGATAACGGTTTGCCTCATGTTTTCCTAGATAGAGTGATATCTATGATTTTTCTTTAATTAGTTGCTCGTTCATGATGGAAATTGATAAAGAACGTAAAGCCGGAATTATTTGTTAAATAATTGGCTAAAGATAAAGAGGCATGTTAATGAATCTGTTAATTCAAGATGGATTAAAGAACTATTAGTTCGATAATTTCAAAAGGGTTATGAGTTACCCGCTTTCTTGTAAGGCTGAATGCCTTGTGGTTTGGAGCTCCAAGTGCTCATCTTGTATGAAAGATGAATGCCTTGTTAAAGGGCCGAGAGCCCATTTTGTGATCTTTAATTTCCTGCTTCATGTGATTTGATGTGTGCCTGGATGGCTGTTGTGATATGTGGAGGCATGGGGACTTGTGGTTGTGGCAGCGGATGACGCCTAGTGTGGAGAGATGCATCGGTTTATGCATGTGGGTGTCGGGGATGACACCAAGGATGATGGTATGAGATGAATGTGGTGGTTGTTGTTGGTGGTTTGGTTTGGTTGTTTATCTGCTTTACTTTTCCCCACTGCTCAAGGCAGCTGGTTTTGCTTACCCTCTTTCCGATGGAGGTGAAGACACGGGGGTTATGCCACGTGCATTCCGTGTTTAGCCTCTCGATGGAGGATGGGTCTATGCTCTTGCTATAGGCGGCAAAGACTCGACGAGTAGTATATCTACTCACCGTGTTGAGCCCTTTGTGTTTAGTAGCATAGGATGCTTTTCTAGAATGCCTGGGAATATGGGGAAGGTAATTCCATAATGAAAGTTTGTTTAAATGGTGATAATCCATGGGGATGGAGAAACTGGAATTTAATAGTGATTTGAATCCTAAAAAGGAGTAGTTTTTGAATGTGATGCCAATTTAGTTTAATGTGGTAAATTTCTCATGGTTAATTAATGATTAAAGAATTAATTAACGTACAGTGGAACTGATAAAATGAGAATGGAGTAATCTAATAAAGCTCTTCAAATGGTTGTGTGCTTATAGGATACCTAGTCTTAGATGTAGCAGCCTGGAGTCTGAGAGACATTAGCTGCAGTTGTGCCTATGACTAGGTAATGCCCATAGTGTGGTTGTGAGTTATATATATTCTGTAATTTTTGTGTTTCTATATGCTACTCCACCCTGTCAGTAAGGGCACCTGACACCCCGTGGATTCTGAGCCTTGGGGGTGGGGGTGTTTTCCCCAATATTCTGATGGGAGGTTGAATGGCTGACTACCCCCTTTGGCCCCACTCTCTTCTCTTGGTAGATACTTGTGCCATAAGGCACAGCGGTTAGTTACCCCATATATGTGTGTAGAGGTCTGTAATGGCTTGTGGTTATTCACACACATATTTTATGGATATAGTATCTTATGGACTACTATAGGTGTAATGTGTATAGGCTATGATGGCTTGAGGATCCTTACTCGGAGTATGGGCTGCAATGGCTTGAGGTATTATACCCGACGTATGATACACGCTATGCGGGCTGTGGTGGCTCCCAGAAACTACCTGGTTACTTTTGGTTGTGAGAACGGTGTGGTGCTTCGCCCAGGTGTCTGCAGGCAAGCCTATGTGGTGCACGAGGTGCAGATTGTGGAGCTTAGCCCAGGTGTCTGCGGGCAAGCCTTTGGAGAGAGATGCACAGGACGTATGTCGTTGGGGCAAAGCGGCAAACCAGTGGGGAAGTAGTAGCGGGGTACCCTTGATATTGTTTATTATATTCTATATTTATGTATGCGTTACTTGGTGAGAGTAGCCATGGTGAGGTTGGGAACTTAGTATACCTGTTTAGGTAACGAGTTAGTTTCACTTGTTGTTCGCTGGGCTTTAGCATGCTTTCTTTACTTTTTCATGAGAGGCTTGTGGAGGATCCTACTTAGTATACTGTTATACTCACCTTATGTACATATAAAATGTTTTTCAGGTCACTTGGAGCAGGTTGGAGATCAAGCTGGTTACTACTAGCTTGCGGTTGGAGGAGGAGCTGTTCGGGCTTGTGGTCACTGCCGTTTCACTTTCTTTTGGGTACTTTGAGTTTTCCCCCTTTCAGTTGTAGTACTTTTACATGACATTTCATATATGTACTTGGTTTCCTTTTATATCTCAGTTCTATGTTGGAGTTGATTGGAGTATATTCTATCTCTCTCTTCTGCATGTGTTCTCTTAGAGGGTAATGCCTCCCATTTGTATGTTATTATACTCTGGTGCTAGTCACCAACCCGGGGCCTACTGGAGGCGGGACTCGGGGGTCATTATCTCCCTTTTCACATTGCCGGCCCAGGAGGGGTACACTTTGTGGGGAGGGGGTCGTGACAATAATACCCCTAAATCAAATTAAAAAGTAATAAAAGGACACATAATAAATTTTAAAATGGCTATTGATGGGCTGTGTTTTGAGGTTGTACTTGAGGGACAATAATGTATGTTTGGGTATTGTGGGAGTGATTGTTTGTGGACTATGCTATAGGGGAGGCATTGTGATTGTTTATGGTTCATTCTTTGGGGGTGGTGATGTGATAGTATTTGAGGTAAACATTTTGGGAGGTGATTTGATTTTATGTGGGTTGTTATTTTGGGTTAATGTGGTGATATTTATTTGGCTGTGCTTTTGGGGTGAGGTTGTGATAATTATTGGCCATTCTTTTGGGGCGATGAGGTGATAGATTTGTGGAAGTGATTTTTGGGAGGTGAGGTGATTGTTACTTTGTCCGTGAATATTGGGTGGCAAGGTGTAATTCTTTATAATGTTGTGATGTTTGTGTAATGTGGTTGGTTTATACAAGATAACCGAGTAATGATGAAATGAATAAATGAAGACTGAATAATGTTTGAAAGTAATAGGTTGTTTAGGTTAATTAGATAGATATTTGTCAATAGAAATTTTAATGATGGGTTGTTTTGTTAAATGTGATTTATGACAAACAATGAAATGAATGCATGAAAATTATATAGAAAATTTGAAGCCACTTTTCATGTCTCTTCACCGTCTGAAATGATTATTGTAGATAGTAATAGACGAATTTGGAGTTATCATAAAAAGTGATGGTGTTGTCAGTTGGTTTGTTTGGTTGGTAACTTATATGATGGTCATGAATATTTGATATTATACATATACTTGTATATTATTTTTATTTCAATACCCACTCCACCCATCTTGGTCACTATATGATGAATACTGACATAATCACAGGGGGTGAATTTCTCAACATTGTTATCGGAGTACATAATGAATGGATTCTACTCATTCCATCTCTCTTTTCGTGGAATGGAATGTAAGTCATAGGCTCCTCTGGTTGGTGGTCTGTCAGATCTATAGATAGTGTTTGTGATGTCCTAAGGGACTTTATGTAGAATTTTATAGCCCATGGGTTTTCATGTGAGGTGTTTGGAGTCCTCATTTTCATCAGGACGAGATGTGGTATGGGTCCTAGGTGTTTTCTAGTAAGGTGATACTGTTATTATCGGGATGTGGTCCATGTGTTTTTGGAAGAGGTTTTATGTGTTCATTATTCTGCGGTGGTGATACCTAGTGTCTACAGGTGAGGTGTCTTTTGACCATGCATCTGGGGTAGTATGGTATACCAAATCTATGGGATATTGAGGACATACGAAGATGTGATGTGAGAGAGGCATGCTAGTGTAAACATTTTGTAGGGCACCCTTATTGATGTTATCATGTTATATTATATTAATTGACTTTTGTTATTTGGGTATAGTTCCCTGGTGATGCATTGATGGTTTGTATTCCTATTAGGTGATGTTTTCCCCTACCATTTATCTCAAGTTCATTAGTATGCATCCCTCACATGTTCACAACAGACCTTGGTTTTGATATGGAGTATACATGTATGCTAAAACATTGAATATAAATAAAATTATAGTTTCCAAGAGGATTTTGGGGATCATGTTGGGCCTTACTAGCTCAGACCACCGATAGTTATTGATTCTCTATGTTATCTTTACTTTTGGGTATTAACTTTGCGGACTTTTCATGTATCATTTCTATTTATAAATTCTTGTTTGATGGTTTATGGATATCATAATATATTATTTAACGGTGTTATGGTGGTTGATTCATTCTATCTACCGATATTGTTATTTTTTAATGTTTAATGCCTTCTATATTATGAGATTTCTACACCTTTTCTACTAGTTTCGAACCTAGGGACTACTGGAGGCATAACTCAGGGGTCATTATCTCCCTTTATTCATTTAAATATGAATAGGGTTTCTTTTTATAGATGGTCTTGTGACACATGGATTCCACTAATCTATTAAAATGGTAATATCTGAGGCCCTTTATGGGTGGTTGTGTAGGTCTCCACTTTTTAGAAGTCGGTCGGAATTGAATAATTGTTTTGGCCTTGTATTGTTAAGGATACCTTAAAGGGTCTATAATTAAATATGAAATTGTTAGTGGGTTCTCAGAGTAGGAAATGATATTATGAACCATAAAATATATTACCTTTTGACTTTTCTATTGGTGATAATGTTTCTTACAAGTGTGATATAGGTTTGGGAATGATCATTTGTGGAATTATTAGAAACTATAAGTATTATTTTTTGGAAACTTCTAGAAAAATTAATGCTTTAGGTCAATGGTGTACCATATATATCTTCCATTAGATTATTGTGTCATTAATGATGTGTCCAACATTAAACAAATTTAGAGGGAATATACCCTATCTATCACATGATATAGGCAATGAGGAAATTGATTGTGGGAAATATGAATCATATGGGGAGTGTATGGTTTATATAGTATAAAACAGTGAATAAATTCCATGATGAATCATGTTAGAAATTTTTTATATCCTATGGAAGCACCGTCTGAGAAAAGAGGAAATACGTGAGTGACATTTTTATGTTACCACTTAGTGGCCTATATTGTTTGAGAAACAATACTAAATACACTTCCCGTAGATGATAATTCATTAATTGAAGTGAATGGAATTTTTTTACTCATTAAATGTTCTTAAAAACATCATTCAAATATATTTTATATTACACTATTTTTAAATATTAAAAAACATTTTAATTCATTCACTTATACTCGACTTATGATCTGTGTAAGGCTAGAGTGTTTTTTATATAGGTTTCATAAGGGTTACTCTATTTTTTAAGGGTTATGAATGGGAAACCTTTCATCTTTGTATATATTAATGGAGAAACCATATTATCACATAACAATACTCAAGAGTTTCTAAAGTCCTCTCAAGTGTATGTTATCCAAATGATACAGGTAGGATGAAGGTTTCATAGGTTATAAAAGGGTATCCTGGTCTATACATTAGGGAAAGGGGAATCTCCATCAATTGCGTAAATGTATCCCTATGATATCTAAAGGTGGGTTAGGGGGTACAATAATTTGTTCTTAGTCATAAGTAGGAGTATTAAAATCTTATATAAGGGTAATCAGGATATGAATAATGGAATGACATCGTTTATGACCTGCATAATTGTAATCTCATTACCCTTAAATGATTGATAGGAAATCTGTAAGAGTAATGTCACATTAATTTTAAGAAAAAAACACATTTATTAGAAAATAAATCCATTATAAACCTTGTTCTATAATTTCCCCTCCCTCATATTTCCATTGTAATGTGTTTTGATGAATATTAAAGAAACAATTGTGAGAAATAATCCATTAACACATTAAACTTCCTAACACAAATTTTTGGAATAATTTGAACACTTAAATTATGAAATTATTTGTAGAAAAATTAAATAAATAATTTCATTTTTGGTTCTTTATACTATGGAAAAGGATGTGGTTAATCACATTAAATATATCTGATCCAAAGTATTTTATATCTTTTTTTATTCTCTTGACTTCAAGAAATCTTCAAATCCATTTCTTCATTTTTGGTGAAAAATTATCTTAAAATAATGAATTCTTCTATGTTCCTGTCATGGAACAAACCTCACCTTATCTCCTCTATTCTAGAGAGTCACATTTCTCAGGTAGATATTATTCTTTGAAGGAATGTTTTTTTCCAATATTCATATTTCATAAATTTTTTATGTTTTATATGTCCAATGAATTCAAGACAAGTGATAAATTAGTTTTTAAATGAAAATGATTGTCAATTATTTTGAATAGTAATATGGAATTATAATGTACATTTTAATTATATTTGATTTTGATACTATGATCACAAGATGAGTTTAAGGAGTAATGAAATAAACAATAGAACCCACTAGGTGAAGATTGGAGGATGGATGAGAAGGAGAGGAAACCTCCGTCTCCGCAACCCATAGCTTTAGCTGCCCTCACATCGTCAATATTCACTCGTTAGAAGCATTTCAACCCTCAAATAAATATTTTCCGGATCCAGATCAAAATAAGAAGGATCATGAAGCTCTGAATAAAATTTCCTCTTTCAAGTGTTTCTCGGGGGGATCATTCATTCCTCTTACAAATCGCGCGCCACATCGAATCATTAAGAAAGGGTCAACAGTACATGTTTCATCCTCAGAGGATGCAATAGAGGCTAAGATTGATCTGTGCAAACATTCATTCATCGCTCAAATATCCTTAATGAAAGTTATGAAACCCTGGTAGACTTCATATCTCATCTCTCATTTGGATGACATTTGGGGATACAATGAATTCAAATGTGTGTCCCTCGGTCGCAGACTCTTTCATATCATGTTTCCTTCTTTGGAGATCAAAAGTAGCGATTGGAGTATCAGCTCCATCAATCTCAATCCAGGTACACATCGACTTCATTAATGGAAATTGAAATTAAATTTTCTTGATTTTAAGGATACTTGTGCGGATGTATGGATAAAAATACAAGGTCTGAACTCGGTATTGTGGCATGATGACATTTTGTTCGATATTGAATCTTCTATTGGGATTCCAATTTGAATGGATCAGGTTATAAAATCAGTATTCTATGGTAATTTTTCTCGGGACCTAGTAGAGGTTGACCTTAGTTCTACTTTAATAGATAAGGTGATTTTATCTACTCAATAAGACGATATTTTTCTTTGGATTGAATATGAATGAAATCCTATTTTCTGTGTTTCTTGTAAAGTTATTGGGCAGAAAGAATCATCATGTAGAAGAAATGTTATTTGTGAAAACTATCAAATTAAAGGGAATTACCTACAACACATTAGGAAGCCATCTAAACAAGGTATGGCACATTTCAATAAGCATAATAAGAAGGCAGCTGTTATTGGTCATGATCTACTGAATGACTCGGATAGAGAGATAGTTGTGTCTCCTAAAAAGACTCAATGGTATCTTGATGAAGAACCCAAAAAGGGATCTTTTGAAGATCCTATCAAGACCATCACTTCTTCACAAAAAAACAAGAGAGTTCTCTTATACTGGGTAGATCTTCCTGATGATATCCATCTATCTGTTGATGAAAATTCTGGTATGGATGGTATGAATGGAGGCTCATTCAATGAAATATTGACAAGAGGTATAAAAGATGATGAAGATGACGAATCAATTGATAGCCTTGATGCTTTGGAAAATTCTGTTCATGAAGATGCAGATTCTTGCCTATGACAAGAACATATTTTGGCCGATGACAAAAGAATAAGAGGCAAGGAAAAAATGGATTTTCCAATCTCAATGAAATCTAAAGAATGTAAAGAGATGGCTGATGTTTGTAACTATACTTCGGTAAAAGACAATAAAAAGGTAAAACCCTCCAGTAAATCTCTTTCCTCAAATGGAAAAACTGTTTTTTGTTTACAACGGATAAGGAAACAACCACTATTTCTAAAGTTCATCATGACACTAATATGGATGTCTCCCCTCTGAATGGTACTCCTAGATCACATGTTAATTCCACTTTATTTCATGGTTTTACAGAAAATCCTAGTGCTGGAGAATTTTCACCGTTACCTACTAAAGAAGGTATGGATACATTTTCTGTTCCAGACATTGTATCTCTCAAAAAGACTAATTCTTAGGATGCTATGAATACACATATCATGTAACATAAACCCACTCCAACTGGGCATCCTAAACAGATCGGTCCCATGAAGGTATCTGTCCAATAAGTGCATGCAGACCTTCCCAGTTTGGAGGGAAAAATGAAAAAGTTTCAAGATCATCCCAACCTTCACCAAGCTGTGGAACCCCTCAATATCAAATTTAGAATGTTATAAAACATTTGAGTGCCTATAATTCGTTTGAATTACTTGAATCAGCTATTAGTGATGAAGACAAGAAACCAACGGAAGATCATGAGGGAGTAAAATATGTGAAAAATGATGTAATTTATGAGATCCCGGATGTTGGTGGAGGTCCCTGGATGCAGGCCAAGGCTGGGTGGAGGGGGAGACAACCATGTGGAATGTGTTCTCAAACATCTCTTCACAGTATGAACACTCGCTTAGGAGTGCACTGATGACTTTTTTATGGGCCTGCTTTGCTGTTTTTACTCCTCTTTCTTTAATCCCTGTTTTACTTTCTATTTTAATAATAGGGGCCTTTGCGCCTCATGATTCATAAAAAAACAAGAAGAGTTTAATACCTTTTTGGAAATAAATTTGTCGAAAATGATCCTAATAATTTAATGAATGTTTTTTGGACAAAATAATACATTATAAGATTATGGTTATGATTTATTGATAAAAAATGAAGTTATTAATCATTGACTATGAGGAATAAAGTGCCTTAACTAATATTTCCCTCATAAACACTTTTTGTATCGGTATATCCTTTTCATTAGTTTATGTTGTTTATAGTGTTTGATTCTGTTCCCATTTGGATGTGTACATGTATCTTGCGACAGGTTTTTGATGCATGGTGATATGGGTTTTTATTATATATTTTTTGTCATATTGAAGTATTCTCACTATTATATATGTTAAATAATTATTATCATGATGATATGATTTACTTATAATATCTTCATTATTATATAAGTTTCATGGCCTTTTGTTGTATCAGTCATGATGTTCAGATCATGATGACCATCATGAGATAGTTTTCCCATAGAGGGGAAATTAATTTTACATGAGATGATGATGATGATGATTGGACTAATCAGAATTTGGATATATGATAATTATATTAGATGTTGTTTTGTGGAAACAATCAATAATTGGAATAAAATTATTAGGTTAATCAATTCCCAGTGATTCATGAATTGTGCACAGAATGAAAGTGAATTTCATGAATAATTTTTGATTCACTATGATAATAGATCAGATTACTAGATGCTTAGTGATTTATGATAAATATGTAATACATTAGGATTAATGAATGTTGATTCAAAGGTATTTATGATGAAATGCGGTTTTTATGAAACTGATTCACTTAGAACCTCTATAGTTTGTGTTATATCCCAAGGAAAATTTTATAATTCTATTAAAGATCTGATATCTTTACAACCTTGGGTTTTTGGAAGCTTATTTAGCACATGACATCCCAATGTCTGATTTTCTGCTATTATTCAAGATGATAAATTTATTAATATCATGTCATACACTTTTTATACCAGTGAATATTTGTTAATGATTTATTGGTGGTGTTCTATTAGGATTTATTACTCACGTACTAGAAGAGAATCATGAGGCTCATGCAAACTTTATATATAAGATTCTGAGTATGGGAGTATTATTTTTAGGATAACTCATGAATAGTGGAGTATTGATATTGTAGCAGTTTCTAGATGAACTCATATGGATTATAATTTTTTTTCATTTTTTATTACCTACCTCACATTTACATTGATTTGTCCCATGACTATGGGAGGCCACTAATATTCTACAAACATATGTTACTCATGTTTACTTTGATTATGAATAATATTCTTTCAAATAAATTTATATTCCTTAATATAATGGGTTACATGTAATATATATTACCTTCCATCAAATGAAACATCATTTTTATATTCTGTTTCACGAATCATTGAGTTCCTTTGATGACCTGGGTTACAAACTTGCTCAGGTATTACCAGAAAAAAAAAATTATTGATATTATTATGATAGTTATCACCATGATGATATAATGACAAAATGAATGAGACAATCTACATTATTAAATTATAGTTTCTGTGAGTTAATAAAATGAAATCATTGGTTTTAAATTAATAACAAATTAAAATAAATACCTATAGAACATAAAGGAAGCGTTTTTATGTAAAAATAACCTTATTATTAGAAAGGTGGTTTATCATAAAAAATTATATTAATAACTATTTGGGTAATATATCGATGAAATTTATGAGTTATATATATAATTAATTGTTGTTAAATTAATCTAATATGTTTTATTGACATATTAAAGGAATAAATCCAATTTTTAGCCTAAAAATATATATATTTACTAAAAGTTATTTTTATATACATTTAGTGGTGAAAATGTATTATAAATAATTTACTAAAAATTTTATATGTATTATTTGGAATAATTAAATTCATTTTGGAAATCTTAATATCAATATTTACCTTTTTTTATTTTTTATTATTCAAGAAGCTTCATACATTGATTAATTGTAAATAGTAATGAATTTATATTTATTACTACTTCTTCATATAATTAATATATATAGTAAAATTATTTTTTTAATTGGTTTTAGAGTATAATTAAGTCAATTAAAAATTTATTAATACAATTTAGGTTATTGGGATAACTTTTTTTATTTTATATTGGTATAAAAAATTATCAAACATTTGAAGATATTTGATTTAAAAACCAGGTTTGACATCCTATCTACAAGATTAATTATAATTAATTAACTCCAATTGTATTTTAAAATTAGGAAAAATGGATAAAATATTTGGAATCAAAATAATTTATAATTTATATTAAATAGAAGTTAGTATTTTCCTAAAATAATGGTGAAATTAATTAAAATTAATTAGAAGGATTGTAGTATAAATAATGTTAATTAATGTTTAATCATACATAATATGGTGTTAAAATAAAAATAAACATCTCTAAATAATTTTAAATATACATATTTAGAATATTAAATCTATAAAGATCTATAATGGTCTAATTTGGACCCCATATGGACAATTAAAATGTGGGGAGCACTCAATTCTATTCAAGAATGACCACTGTGTCATTCTCCCCACTTTAAAAAGGCATGTTATATTCTCCCTCTCATTACACCTGTGAAGACTTTTGTATCATCCAAAACCAACCCATAGAGATAACCAATATCCCCACACATCAAAGAATCCTCTACTTGGTCCAAAATCAAACTATTAAAGACCTATGTTGTAAACCAAAAGGAGGTACCTGAAGAAGATGTAACATTAATTAGGGACAACATTTTTTATTTCTACTATAGTATAATTGTTATTATTATATAATTATATAATATCCTATGTATAAAAAATATAATGATATTTTCTTATTTTATATTTTGAACCTACACCTGCACAGACATTCATTAAATATGATATATAATTATTGATCATCAGAACAGTGGAATACCACCTTGTGAACTCATGTCATTCGTTCATTCATTACCACATCTCATAGAATGGAATAATAATGGACATATGATTTTTATATGACATATAAAATATTTATGAACATGTAATATATCATTAATTTTTATATAATACATACAATTATTATTTCAATTTTTTAGGAAAATGATAACATCGTTGTTGGATTTTTGGACTACCGCCTCAACAAAGAAAAGTGATAAGTTCACATATAACATGTAATTCATTAAGTATGGGTTTAATTATAAATAGGTGGAATAAAATTAATATATATGATATTAATCACATAATTATTATTATTTAAATAAAATATACCATTTTCTATAATACCATTTTACAATGTGAAAAATTTATAATGTTGTTCGTGGTTATGTGCATTACATCTTACATGAAGCGATGTGATTACTTTAAAATAAGAATTATTATATATATATGTATATATAATTAAATAATATTTTAATTATGATATAATTATAATTATTTATTGATTAATGTTACATACCTTTATTCCATATCGATCATTGAAAAATGGTATCTTTACTCAATCATACGTAAACATACTATCTACAGGATTGTAACGTTGGTTCATTATTCTTAACAATAATTCAAAATTTGATTAAAAGTATTATTTAAAAACTAATATGATAATTACTTTATGATTATTATTCTGGTTATTTTTGTATAATCCACTTTTTGTCCCTAGTTGACCTATCATGGGATTTTTTGACACAAAAACTGAATATGGTCATAACACGTGACTTAAACCTTATTTATTAACTAATTTTGTTAAAAAACATAATATATAATATAAATGTAATGATAAAGTTAAAAATGGTTTTAATGAAATTAAATAATTAACATAAGATCAATATTCATGAATATAAATAAATAAATTACAGGCCAGACTCAAAGAAAGTACTTCATTCTAATGTCCTATCATTGAGGCATATCAGGATGTTATATAAATTTATTCATCTATATTATGAATATAATATCCCTTATAAATGTTATATAATGAATACACTATATAATCAAGTTATTTAAGTTTTTCCATTGTTATTATTTAATGATAAAAATGAATAAAATATATCAATGTTTTATTCAACATTTAAATATAAATAACTCATTTTAAATATTTAAATATTTAATTTATTCGTAATTTCTTCCATAATAATATTTTTAATATGAATTAATATGTTTTTATATATAAATTTATTCTTAATGAAATTTTTTGTCTACTTTTTATTTCATTGAATTGTTTCCAAAGATGATTCTTTTTAAGTGTTTTATATTGAAATTTCTCATAAATGAAAAAAGAATGTTCTATTCTCATTGTACTCTGTGATATTAAATTTTTCTCCAGCATAGAAAATATTTTATATTTGTGTACATTTTAAATATTTCATGATTCCTATATTCAAAATCCATATTTATATTTTTTTGTATTTTTTTGTTGAAATTGATTCTCAATGAAAAGTGTAATTTTATCAGAACAAGTTTTCATATGGGTAGACAAATTCCTTTTAATGGGAATAATGGTGAGATATTTTTAATCAGGATATATTACATGAGAATTATATGAAATCGGTGTGCCCAATACATTTTAAAAGAAGTTTTGACCCCCATTATATCTCCAGGGTGAGCCATATATAGCTTATATGAGGGGGTGTGCCCCATTATAGGTCATGGGAAATATGTAAGACTGATATATAATATATAATGGTTTGATCAAAATTATAGATCAGAGGTGAGCCTAATATAGATTATACAAATGGTGATCCCCATTATTTATCTCTAATGTTTTTAATGATGATCTTGAATTTCATCATTATAGTTATAACAATTAAAAGGGTTTTGAAATGATTTTATCTATATGATTATTTATATTACCTAGAGAAGTTTTAATTTGATTATGTGGGTTTTAGACAATTTTTTTGGAATAAGTGTTTATATTATTTTTTTAAAATGTTTTATTTCATGTTATCAATGAACCTGGATGAAAAGGTAGACATTATTTGAGTTTTCATGTTTTTACCAAAATTTTATTTTACATTTTTTTTATATCCATTAAATTTATTTTGTGCTCATTACACGTTTTATAAATGATACAATATGGTTTAAGTTTTGGTATCGTATAGGAATAAGACAAGTCAGATTTCATTGAAATTTTCAGTGAAATGAATTTATGCTTTATATTGAATGTTTTATATTATGTGAAAATATGATATTGATTGGAAGTGTCAAATTTTTACTTTATAGATTTGATATATTTTATTTTTGGCATAATTATATAAACTATAATCCTAAATGATACTCAATGTTAATGATAATAAATTATTGAATAAAGATGATGATTTTGTAACATTTAGGGTCATTTCCTTATAGTTGTTATCAATAGAACGTTTTATAGAATTTTAGTGGTTAGTATAGTGTAAATATCAGGACCATAGAATATTTTAATTTGTAGTTACAATGAAATAACATATAATTTCAATATTTACCTAATGCTTCATCTAATTTATTTTTTTTAAGAATAGTTTATATGGGGAAATAGGGAAACTATTATGGGATGGAACCAATGGGAAATTATCCATAAAAAATTATCATCATGAGAAGGTTGGAATTGGAACTGAACAATTTTTTATATTGATGGATCTAATGAAAAATGATATAAAATGTGGTGTTGTCCATGTAAGAGAGAACAAATCATCCATATAAGAACATAATGATAGTGGATTATTTTTTGAGATATAATCTCCCATAATTTTGAGGATCATCTCAATATGTTCTATCTAATGAATGTATTAAAAAATTAAATGATATTCGATTCCATTAATTGTTTAGATCATCAAAAGGTATGTCATTCAATTTATTTTTTTAATGCTAATGTTGACGAATAGTGGAAAATGGTTAAGGAAGCTATTGCGATGGATGATCATGATTCCCTTGAATGATAAAAATATAACAATCACTTTATTATTAAATATTTCCAAATTATTGTTCAGTATAAGATGGATGATTAATTCTTGGAATTGTGGGAAAATGATGTTTATTTAGTGTCCACACTTGTAAATTATCTTACAAGGGAAGAATGGAATGATTCTTAGTTTTATCAAGGAATTTATATTAAATTTAATAGAGATTACATAGTATTAAAACCATTATTTAGAAAGTTAATCTTTATATAGTGAAATATGATACAGAGTATGATACACTTATGCGATATGGGATATAAATTGTACGAAATGATCAATGTGGAATGAAATAGAGTAGAAAAAACAAAGAAGTCTAGAGGAAATCCCCTAAAACATTCCATGTGTGGAAAACATTTCAATGAAATTTTGATAGGATATGTGTAATGATTCTAATGTAGTTATTTTGGCGACAATATTCATCTTTTTAATGAATTTATCCCTGAATATCCAAAGGATATAGTAATCAATTTTATCCTACAGTGTGGTTTTCTTAGTATAATTAGTCTGATAATTATTCAATTATGTACCAAAATTTATATACTCATGTTGTAAATATTCATGATTTGAATAAAAATTGTATGTTTAAATACATTTATACTAATTAAAATAATGTTAAGAAATCTGATGAAGTCATGGATGCTCTACAGAGCTTGGTATTTTTCAATCGAAATATCATTTTCATGGTTTATAAAACTCCTTCTATAGTTTTTTGTGATGTGACCCCAATGTGATTAAGGATTATATCGGAGATGTCCATTTGGGATTATGGTTATGTTTGGTTTTAGTTTTTAGTGATATAAACATTTACCTCTACTCATTTGAGATTAATGTATTATCTCAATATATGACTTGTTGAATTTTTTCAATTATTTTACTATGTTCTAACTATTTTGGATTTGGTTAATATGTAATTATAAATGGAATATATTTTTATCCATTTATGTATATTATTATACAATAAAAGGTGATTCTAGGGATTTTAATGAGAAAATTCATCTTCAATACTCATTATTCAGCTCAAGATATGAATTATTTATGGAAATTGATAAAATGATGAATATCTACACATTATATACATTTAATTCCTTATTATCATTGTAAATATGGTAAATGAGTCCTTAAACTGTGGAAAAGTATCATGAAAAATAATTTAATCCGATTAACATATATTTTTATGATATCAATGAAGATTTCCTAAACTACATGTATTATTGTTTTCACTTCACAGACTTCATCATGACAACATTATCTCTCACTCTCTATTAGTCCTTGAGAATTAGTTTTCCCTTAAAAATTAATCATTAAAATTTTCAGCAACACTCCCCCAATATGGAATCATTATTATGTATAGCTTCATGTGAACCTTATGTTTCGAGCTTTTCCTTTTTAATATGATGTTTTATTAACCCTTTTCAAGATCTGTGTTTCAATAAAGCAACTCATAATATTTTAATCATTTGAAAACCAAGAATAAATTCAAGGTAAAAATTCATTTTAAGGGTGTAGGGTGTAACATCCTAATATTTTAATGAAATGTATTCATTAAAATATATTTAAAATATATAATATATTGTATTACAAAAAATAAACAATTTATATTTCAATACATGAAACAACATGTTTATATTATGTTTCATGAAACATCATGTTCCTTTGATGACATATTTTTCAATCAATCCCAATTCCAATCAGACAATATTATAGTATTATTATTATTATGATAGTTATCATATATCCCTTATTATAAATTGAATGAATGAGAGATAGTAAGTAATGATATAATATATAATATATTATTATTAAATCAATTCTTTTGTCACCAATAAACTATAAATGAAAATAGACACCAAATGAATTGTTGGATGTGTTTTTATGAAAACCCAATTTTATGACCAGAATTAGATTTTTACCAATAAAATAAAATTAATAATTATATGTTAATAATATTGATGAAATTTATATGTTATACATTTAATAAAATGTTTCTAAATTCATCAAATATTCTGGATTGGGAAAGATATAAATTAATCCAATTTGAATCCTAAAAAAGAGTATATTTTTAAAAAAGTCACTTTTACATCCTTTTAAAGGTGCACATTTTTTTAAAACAACATTTTTTTAAATTTTAAATTTTTCATGAAAAGAAAATTATTATTTTTGAAATTTTAATCTAAAATTTAATTTTGGTGAATATTTTGAATTTTCTTCACAAGTTTCATATTTTCATGAATATTAAATAATACTGAATAGTAATTGAAAATTACATTCCCATCAAATATATATATATATATTTTAAATTATTTTTTTAATTTCCATTAAATCAAAATCAGTAAAAAATTTAATATTTATTCAAATTTGATTCATTTGTTATTACTTTATTATTTAATTTCAATATAAAATCGTAACAATATTATGAACATTTTTACATGAAAACACGGCTTTGACGTCCCTTCTAGGGGATTAATTGTAAATTTATTTCATCAACTAATTTGTTATGAATGTTGGAATATTGATTCTATATTTTGAATCATAATAATTTATAATTTTAATTATGGAAAATAATGATATTTATCATAATTAAGAGGTATTGAAATTAAAATTAATTATATTTATTATGGTAAAAATGAGCATTATTAATTAATAGTCATTTAATATATTATGTTAAAATGACTCTACAGTTGTCTAAAAATAATTTATTGGAAATATTTTTTACCATTATGCCTCTAATGTTCTAAGTTTCCATTTTGGACTCTTGGGGGTCATGTAAAACCTTGGGAGAACTCAAATCATTTCATGAATACAAAATATGTCCTTTTTCAAACATAAAATCTCCTCCTCTCCTCCTCATATCCTGTAGCATCTCAAGACTTCTATATCAACCAATCCCTGACGAAATAGTTTTCAAACATCCTTATCTTCATCCAATAAGCCCCATATTTTGATGAAATAAATCTAATGATTTCCGTTTCAAAAAACCAAATGAAGTTACCCGAATTAGAGGTAACAATATTCAACATTAACTTTTGTTTTCATTATTTTTATTCACCTCATAAATTATTATTATTATTTGACTATATAATAAAACACGTATCCAAATTACACATAATTTTTTTATTTTATGTTTTATAACATCACCTATAAACTCTTCCATCAAATGGGATACACAATCATCATTTGTGTGTATAGAGGAATATCACCTTGTGAATTGATGACATTCGTTATACCATCACCACCACTCAAGGATTAAAATAATTATTTAAAAACTTTTTATATTTGATATATATTATATTAATCATGTCTTAAAAATTTGGTAATTGGTATATAAAACACACCATCATGCTCACAGTTTTGAGGGAATACGATAACATTGTTTGTGTTTGAGTGGACTACCACCTTGTAAAAATGATCTGATTTGTTCAGACATTATGTTGAATGTATTAAAGATGTGTTTAATTATAAATATGACACATACTACCAATATTTATTAAATTATTAAAATATTTTTATTTTTTAAATATAATGTATCATTTTATTTTACATCTTTTCACACACTGAATTAGTGATAACATCATTCATGGACGTGTTGACTATCACCTCCTTAAAGCCCTGTGATTCCTTTTATATAAATATAATTTTATGTATAAATATATATAATAAAATAATATGATATTTTTCATATAATTATAATTCTTAAAATATAAATTTTACTACCATTTTTCTAGAATGTTAATGAACAATGGGAATATTACTCATTCATATGGACGACCAACCATCTACATGATTGTAACATTGATTAATATTTCACAACCATAATTAAAGATTTGTTTTAAAAGAATAATTGATTTTTAAATATGATAAAATTTCAAGGATTAGTCTTCTTTATTTGTTTAGATAATGAACCTTTTTGTCTATATTAGACCTAACAAATTAACATTTGACACATAAACTGAATATGGTCAAAACAACTGACATAAAAATAATTGTTTAAGTAATTATATAAAATTTTTAATAAGTGAAATAAAATTAATGATCTAATGTAAAATAATTCTGATTAAACTTAATAAATAACATATTTTTTTATTCTAGGTGATAAATAAAAATATGAAATTTCAAAATCAAGGTAAATAAAATCATCACAATATTGATTCATTGGAGAGTATCCTAATGTTATGCACATTTATTCTTTTATAAATTTCATATAAATCCACTTTGAAATGTTATATCATATACATTATATATTCATATTATATTTAATGTTTTTTAATTCTTTTTATTTATTTATATTTATTATTCAAATATTTCAATGTATTATGGGACACTATGAATTACAAACACTTTTAAAATTGTTTGAGATTTAATTTCGAAATAATTTCCATCATGTAAATATTCATGATATTATTTTATTATTATTATATAAATTTATTATAAATTAAATATTTTATTTTTTTAATTTAATTCAATGTATTATATAAAATAATGTTTCTATATGTTTTATAAGGATGTTCCTGTAAAATCCAAAAATAATGTTCTATTATTAAGAGAGACTGCAACATTTACCATTTGGACCTATTTCCTTTATTTTATTTTCAAATTACTAGGAATTATTCAATGTTACATTAAATGAACAACCATCTTTATCATTTTAGATATTTTTTTTATTGAAAATGCATTTTTCATAGAAGATGTTATTTTGGAATTTAATACGGGTTCTCAAATGAAAAGGGTATTTTTATATGAATGGATTTTCATATGGGTTTGAAACAAGTTTTTATGGATTTTATGTTCTACGTGCTTTACTATTTTTATAGTACATGAGATTTATACGAAATGGGTGAGCTTAATATAGCTTATATTAATGTCTGTTCAGCATTATTTCTCCCAAGTGATCCATGTAACGAACCAATGTTTTATCAATGTAAATTCCCTTGTTATAAATATTTCAAATAACATATTATTGCCTTTAAATGAATATAAAAACATTATATATCAAGAATAAATTAAATAAAATGTATCTTTAGAAGTTAGGTAACATGTAGAAATAGTAACATGACCATTGGAATAGTAGTGTGACCCTTATGTTTGGTAAACCATCCAATTTAATAGTATCTTCTCCAATGAAGGTATACAAAATAAATTATCTTTTTAAAAGTGAAAATATTGTATAATTAAAATATAAGTAAATAAATATTTTTTTAAAATATTAATAAGGTGTGGGTATTTTTAAAATTTAGGAATATTTAATTAATATTTTAGTATTAAATTAATAAATTAAATTAAAATTTAGTTTCATTAAATGTATTAATCTATTAAAATTTTTATTCTCATGTAATTTTATGTGAACTTTTGTAAATTTTCAATGTGATAAAAAAGCAGTTTTAAATATAAATTTTTTGTTTTTCATGTAAATTTCAATTTTAATAAAATATTAAATTAATCATATTTAGTGAATGATTTTTAAAAAATTATATTCATTTTTAGATTCTACACATCGATAAATGGTAAGGGTGATTTTTTGGTAATTTTCTAAAATACTTCAATTTTTTAGTGAATAGTAAAAATAATGTTTTTCACATAACTGGTGTATCATAATTTGCATCACTCGTGATGTAACGATGAAATAAAAATTCTAGAACATTTAATTCTTCCATGTTATATTTAATTTCATTAATGGTTCCTTAATATTTCTAAAACTCAATTACTAAACCTAAAAGGAACGTCCCAAAACCTAAAGTGAAAATGTGATTTCCAAAAATATCATTTTTCTCTTTCTTTTCACATTCCTTTTAAAAAATCAATGAATTAGAATTATAAAGAGGAATTAAAGTCGTAAAATAAATTATATTATATTAATATCTGAATTATGCGGTCAAGAAACTACTATTACAAGTCTATCATTTGATATAATATTATATTTAAAATTTTGTTCTAAACAACCCCGCTCTTCAAGAATAATTAACTCCCCCTTCTAAAACCATTAAACTCATCCATTATAGTGTTTAATATCATCCCAATTCTCCCTCTCAAGCCACTTATAATACTTGGGGACGTTCTAGAGGCCTCCAAATCCAATCACCAAGGGTGTTATAGTTTCGTCTAAGAGAGTCTACACCGAGGAGAGAGTACGACTATATAATATTCTCTCATTTATTTCTCTTTTTTTATATTACCCTATACCATTCAAAAACATATTTTAAAAAAATGAGTATACAATAATTAAATTTATATTAATGATGTTTTCTTACTGTAATTTTCTTATTAATGAAAAATATAAATGTGATACTTCCCTCTCCCGCACTATCGACAACGTCTCGTCAATGGTCGGTTAACCGTCAACAGAGATGTTACCAAGAAAATTATTGTAAACACCTTCATGTATGGAAAATATAAATTATATATAATATATTAATACAAAATTACAGATATTATATTCTTCTAAAAATAATTATACTAATTTATAAATTCCATTTATTAAGAAGGGAAATCATCGCAAGACGGAATATTTTTAATTAAAATATGATATCAAAATCCTTCAATTTCAGCAACAATTATTATGAAAAAAAATAAAATGAATAAAATGAATAAAAATAGTAATTATTTTTATGAAAAAATCTATATTTAACCATTTTATTATTATTTTAACAAACATTAATTTATTTATTAGGAGGCGCAAAAGAGATGAAATTAAGTAGAGATTATATTAAGTGATCCCCTCCATTTCAATTTTATTCAAGATTTTCCTCTATGTTACGACCAATTCTGTGTAATTCTTAGTGATGGTTTATTATTATTATCCTCCCCCAATCATCCCTATTTATGTATAAGAAATGATAAATCCTATTTTTTCCAATTAATCCCTCTTAATTACACATGATACTATTCTAGTGATCTGTAAGGAATTCTACCTGAACTGCCTTTATTCCTTTAGGTTTCTCTATCATTATTTTTACAGAAATGAAGTTGAATTTTATTTTTATTTACAACATAAAAATGATTTTTATATTCTCTAAAATAATGTTTCAATATCCATCCCCAATTATCTTTTAGGGATATACATTCTTTTAAGTGATTCCCTCCTTGATACATACTAATAAGAAAACTCGTTTTAAGGGAACTTACCAAATAGTTTACCCAACATCATATGCACTTTGTTATATATTTTAATCCACCATTGCCTTTATAATATCATTATTTTACAATAAAAACTTTCTTGGTTCATTTATTATATTATTAAAAATATTTTTCCATTTTCTATTTTAAAAGATCTTTGATATTTTTCTTTAAACCCCACAAAATCTGATTTAATGATAAAATATCTCAAAATAAATTCCGCAATGTTGTCAATTCTGTTTGAAATCAATGGCCCTCATATATTCCTATTTTACCTTATGAATTTCCATTAATGTTCTATATACATTCTTTCATGGACTCTTTTATGAAACACCCATTTGATAAACTTTATTTCATGATTATAGTACCCAAAACATTCCATGAGAAACCATTATATTTATATATGATAGATTATGTATGATTCATTCTTTGTCAAGATTATTCATGAACATGTTATGATGGGTGTTCCCAGATAGTTCTCTAATGCATTAGTTAAACATGAGTCTCAAGAGACGTTATATGCAATGGTCATGGTAGTTAGCTGTGTATTTTTTTACTGTGTGTGACGTTCATGGAATTTTTCTTTGGAATGCGATACTATGTGAAGAGATCATGGCTGTTATCCTAGACTCATACTAAATTCATGTTTTACGTATCTTCCACAATTCCAGGACTCCATGTTTTTTTGTTCCCATGTTTATATGTTATGATTCCTTATATTCTATGCTTTTGTTATTATTATGTCATGATTTCTAACACTTGTACAAAAGCCTTATTCTTATGTATACTCCCTTACTGGGATTTTTAGCTCATCCTTTTCTTAATGTCATACCTAGAATATCCTTTGTATATATATGGTCACAGTTCATGTTATAATCTCTTAATGATAATTAAAAAAAGAATTATTTTTCTATCCCCATTTTTATGTATTATGTACCAAGTCATCCAAGACACTAGACTTAATGATCCATGGATTGTACACTGATGTATAATTATTCTAAAAATAATATTATGTTATATATAAAAATATAGAGTCTATATAGGTGGTATTAGAAGAAGATCTAGTTATTTTTGGGGATTAGTAATAGAGAACCATTGTGGGAACACTATCTATATTACTAAGTACTTAGAAACAACCCAAGGTTTCATTAAGTATAGAATATGTGGGTTAATAAGAAAATACATCTTTTTCTGGATAAAAATTGGTATATGTGGTTTTACTATTGATGTACCTAAGAGTAAAAACAATGACATGGATTTTTGGGCTTAACATGAGGTATCCATGTTCACAACAATGAGCCTTTCTGCACTCTTGGTTTGACACTCTTGGGGGATATGCATTGGTAAATTCGCGATCATAGTACAACCATTATTAAGGGTAGAAAATCACTTATGAATATAAGCTATGAAATATATCAAGGATAACATAGATTTAAACCTAAGGTATCACAAGTACGGATATACTTCTCCTTTAGAATTTTATCTTTTTATGTTCAAAGGTTTCCTTTTTTATTTTAAATAACTATATATTAAATCCCTCTAATTTTACATTATTTTTCTTAGTTAATGGCCAGAAAGAGAGTAACACATTCTAACAAACAAAGTGATAGTCAATGTGATGATCTCTATAATGAAATGACTAATGTGATGGGAACAAGTGCTTAAAACATCTATATAGTACTTGCTCAGCTGGATCATGTTATGATTAATAACATTAATCATGTGGAATTGACCTCCTCCACTATGTAAATAACAAGTTGTGAGAGAATATATCATACCACAAAGGCGTCCCATGTTTTGTGTATCGTCTGATCGCCTCCTCATGGAACGGTTGATTAACTCCATTGAAAATATATTATTGATCCTATAGTACTCAGAAGGATAGAAAGTTATACTAGTTGTATATCATTTTGATGAGGATGTTTATTATTGGTGGACACTGATCAAGAACACATATTCCAAATAAAAAATTGATTCCATATATTGGAAGGAATTCAAGAGGAGGATTTTTAATAAATATTTTCCTTGAACTCTACATCTAACGATGGAATTAGAGTTCCATAGGCTCAAGAAAAAGGAAGATGAGTCCATCAGGGCATATGAAGAAAAATTTATGAGGCATGCAATGTATTCCCCTGTCATTGTCATTAACATAAAAAGAAATGTGGGTCACTTCTTTAGAGGAGAAAAGCTGAGTCTGAGAAAGGTGATGGAAATACGATACTTCGACAGTTATGTATAGATTGACTATTGTTACCTCTAGTTTGAAATGGATTTTGGAGACTCTCAGTGGTCTCATTGAGCTGGTGATAAGAAGGGAAAATGGAGAACTGCAATGGTGGTTCATCAAAAAAATCCCATGATAGAAATACACTTAAATTCCCCACTTGTAAAATTTGTGGGAAGAAGAATCCTAGGAACTTTCTAAAGGGAACCTTGAGTTGCTTCAAATGATTAATGTTGGGACAACTGTCCATGTAGTATCGATCGGATATGAAAAATCCATAAAATTTTGAAGAATAATGAAAAATTTCAGATTAATTCTCAACCATTGGTGTAGTGTTACAACTACAATGAGCATGGTAATTATGAAAAAAGTTTCCCTTAGTCAATGGTTGTCAAAGGAAACCAACAACAACGTCGATGGAAACAAGGAAGGGATTATGATATCACTATAACTTAGGTGGAGAAGGAAAATGATGTGCTGACCGATACACTAGTTATTCATTTGAGAATAGTGACTATATAATTGATTCGGGTTCAATGAATTTTTTCATATATTGCATGTTTTGTAGAAATATTCAAACACCAACGCAAAATTTGGAGGAAATTTTATCTTTGAGAACATGGAATGGGGATATCTTTGTGTCCATGGTTTATAACTCCTCCCCTACTAATGAGTGTTAACAGAACCTCCCCAAAAATCATGTCATACATTATTTAGTAGAGTTTAATGCTCTCTATTGCATGGATTTTCTGTCATTATACAAATCCAATGTCAACTGTCGATGAAACGATGTTTTCTTTTCAAATCCCGAAGAATCCACTGATTCATTACAATTTTATAGAGTAAGATGAATCCCCTTTAGAATAATCATCTCTTGTTTGGATATTATACCATTATGAAGAAGATTATCTATCCAAAACGAATTAGAAAAAGGAGATAATCATGCTTGAATACTTTCACATCATAAGGGATTATAGTTATGTATTCCCTGAAGTGTTACCTGGTCTCCCTCCAGACCAAGAGGTTGAGTTCTCAATTGAATATCTTCCTAGATCTCTTCCTATATCAATGAAACCATACTGGATTTCCACCATAGATTTGGATGAGTTGAAGAACCAATAGCAGGAGAATATGGAGAAGTGATTCATACACCTGAGGGCTTCACCTTGGGGTGCAGCAGTCCTTTTCATCAAGAATAATGGTGGATAAATGCACCTCTTCATTTATTTTCATGATCACTATATAATTAATATAAAGAACATGTATACATTTCCATTGATATATGACTTGTTTGATCAACTTAGTGGGGTTAATTATTTCTCTAATCTCTATCTTCAGTTAGGTTATCACTAGTTTAAGGAAAGGATGGAAGATATTCCCAAAACTACCATTCAATGAGGTTATTGAAACTTTGAGTTCATAGTGAACCCCTTCAGACTCATTAATGATCTAGTAATTTTCATGGAATTAATGAATACAGTCTTTAGATATTCCTTTGAAAAAACAAAATTATAGTCGTTATTGGCGATATTCCGATATACTCCATGTGAATGGAGGAAAATGTTAAGAATTTGAATACTGTGTTAAAACTTTTGTGAAAGGTGAACTTGTATGAAAAGTACAATAAGTGTGAGTTCTAGTTGGAAGATGTGTTATTCTTGGGGAATGTTATCACCAACAAATGGATATATATGGACCCTTCCAAGACAATGGTGATCAAAAGGTGGCTACTCCAACATTTTTAATGGAGATATGCAACTTTCTAGGTCATAATGGGTATTATCGACAAATTGTGAAGAACATGTATTGATTTTAAATCCCAAACACCACGCTGACAAGGAAGAGACTAATGTTTTTCTATACTCAAGAATTTGAAGATTGTTTCAAGGAGTTGAAAAAGAATATTATTAATGCACCAGTACTCACACTTCTAGTAATTGGAGAACAATTTTTAGTGTATTGTGATGATTCAACGAAGATCCTAGGTGGTGTGAAGATGAAAAATGAAAAAGTTATAGCCTACGCCTCAATGTAGTCAAAAATCCATTTGAAAACTATAGTACACATGATCTAGAGTTAGTGGTAGTGATATTTGCATTGAAAATATATAAGAATTATCTATATGTGGAGAAGTGTGAGATATATAGTTACCACAAGTGTCTCAAATATATATTCACAAAAAAAAAGAGTTTAATATGAACCAGTAATGATGGAAAGAGCTCATCATGAATTATGACTGCACAGTCCACTACTATCCTTGTATGGAAAACATGGTGGAATATGATCTAAGTAGAAAGAATCCAACATCATTATTAATGATGATTACCGAAAAGGATACAATCATAATATATTTTCAAAGGATGGGAAAGGGAATCATTATGGGATGAACATCATCAATCCTTTGTCAAATGATTTCTCGACTTTCCGTAAGAAGAAAATAATGGATGCTCAATGAAAATAGGTGGACATTTTGAAAAGGGTGTAAGCAATAAAAATGGGAAATTATCTAAATTAATTATTGACAGGGATGGTGTTGTAATATTTGGGTCATGATTATGTGTGGCATGCGATCCGGAGATAAAGAAGGTGCTTTTGAATGACGCACATAACTCTATCATTCTATTCACCCATAGAGCACGAAGATGTATCGAGATTTCCAGAGAAAACATTTTTTGGAACAATATAAAAAGGGTGATTGCTGAATATATATCAATGTTATTGGTATATCAGCAAGTGTAGAATTAGAGGTCAAGGTCTATGGGGGTGATGCAACCACGACCCATACAAACATGTATGTGGGAGAACATCACCATATACTTTGTAACGTGACTTCGATGGACACCCATAGGAAACAATGTAATATGGGTCGTTATGGATTTTCATACAATGAAATATCACATTATCATGATTTTAGTGGAATTATCATTAGATCAAATTTCATGGATTTATGTCAATGATGTGGTAAGGTTGCATAGAGTAACAATATATATAGTATCTGATCATGATACAAGATTCACATAAAAATTCTATAAAATTCTACATCATTCTATAAACAATGAACTAAACATTAGTATGTCATATCATCTTCAAACTGAAGGCCAATCTAAGGGAGTTATTCAGACACTGGCATACAAGTTGAGAGCTTGTTAAATTTATTTCAAAGGAAGCTGGTACCTACATCTTCCATTGGATTAATTATTCAACAACAACATTTTCTACTCAATCATATGAATAGAACCATATAAATCCCTTTATAGTAGAAGGTGTAAAAAAATGACATGTTGGGTTGAAGTCAGTTAGAATATGCTTCTAGGACCTAAAACGGTCAATGAAAAGGTAGAGATGGTGAAAACCATTTAGTATCATATCAAGGTATACCAAATTCGAAAAAAGAGTTATGTAGACAATCGTCCACAAGACCATGAGTTCAGTGTTGGAGACATGGTATTTCTCCATTTATTCCCATGAAAGAAGGTTTTGATGTTTGGAAATAATGAGAAGTTATGTTCAAGGTAAATTGTTGCATTCGGGATTCCTGATCACGTTAGGGCTATGAGCTATCGACTAACACTTCCACTTACCATTTCTAAAGTACACTATGTCTTTTATTATCACTCTTAAGGAAATACATATCAGTCACTGGCCTAGTACTCACTTTTATGGTGGTATAGTTTCAGGATGGTCGTTAATATAAGGAGAATCTAGCAGAGGTGTTTGATCGTAGAGATAATGCTCTACGTAACAAGACTACTCACTGGGTCAAGGTACAATGGTGAAATCATATGTATGAAGAGGCATCATGGAAACTATAGGATGCAATGAAGGAAAATGTACCCCCACCTGTTTATGGCCTACAATATAAATAAAAAATTCAAGGGTGAAATATCTTAATAGAGGAATAATGTAATGAATGAATGATTTATCAAAGGAAATTCTCTTCTTAAAATTATGTATAATCACATAGGATTACTCTTATATCACAATAAAAACATTGTATGTGATGAATAAGTGAAATAAAAGGTATCTTTAGTTATTAAGGAACTTATAACAATAGTAACAAGCCCATTGGTATAGTAATGTGACCCATATTATTATTAAACCAGCTAATGAAATAGTAACCTCTTAATGAAATTATAAAAAAAAAATATTTTTATTAGTGGAAATATATTATAATTATAGTATATATAAATAAATAATATTAAAAATTATTAATAAGGTGTGGGTAATTTTACACGGTAGAAATATTTACTTAAAATTTTATGATTAATATAATAATTTAAATGATTATTTAGTTTCCTGAAATTTATTTTTAAATTATTATGTTGATTCTATGGTAATATTATTTGACCTTAAGTAATTTTTCAATGTTTCAGAAAAGCAGTTATATATTTAAAATTTGTTTTTTTGATGTAAATATTGATTTTAATTAAATATTATATTAATCATATTTAAAAAAATTATTTAAAAATGATCTTCGTTTTTTTATTCTATATATTTGAAAATGGATAGGGTGATTTTTCAGTAATACCTAGTAATACTTTAATTTTTTGGTGAATAGTAAAAATATAGTTTTTCACATAACTGGTATTTCTTATGTTGCATCATTCATGATTTAATTATGACATAAAAATTATAGAACATTTGATTTGGTCATGTTCTATTTAATTTCATAAATTGTTTCTTAATATACAATTAACTCAATTTACAAACCTAAATATTACATTCCAAAACCTCAAGTCAAAAACTGATTTCCTAAAATATCATTTTATATTTATTTTCACTTTCCATTTAATAAATTATTTAATTAGAATTATAAATATGATTTTATGTCTAAAAAGAATTATATTATATTAATTTATTATTTGTGTCATCGAAAAACTACTATTACATGTCTAACATTTGATATATTATATTATTTAATTATTAATTCTAAATACACCCCATTCTTCAAGTATAAATAACCCCTTTAACTCCCCTTGGAAAACCATTTCTATCATCCATTACTAATCCAAATATATTACCATATTATCACTCTCAATCCAAATATAATACATAAGGGCGTTCTAGAGCCCTCCAACTCCAATCACCAAGGGAGTTACAGTTTCGTCAATTAAAAGGTACATTGAGGAGAGAGTAAGACTGTTAGGACTTCTCTCTTTTCATCCTCTTTTTTCATTTAATCAATAAATTTCAAAAACATATGTTACAAAATTTATTATATAATAATTTAACATTATATTAATTTTTTTAAACTACTGTAATTTTCATATTATGTAAAAATATAAATGTCATACTTCCCACTCCCACACTATCGACTACGCCCCGTTAATTTGTCGGTTAACCATCTATGGAGACGTTGACAAGATAATTATTATAAACACCATAATTTTTGGAAAACATAAATTATAGAGAATATATTAATATAAAATTACATGTATTTTATTATTCTAATTCTAATTGTACTAATTTATAAATTCCTTTTTATAAAAAGTGAAATCGTCGCAATACTAGAAATTTTATGTAATATATGATATCAAAATTATTTAATTTCTACATTGAATATTATGAAATAAAATCCATCAAATATAATTGATAAATATTTTTATAATCTAAATATATGTCATATTTAGATAATTTTTTTTAATAATCATAAATTTATTATTTATGTGGCGCAAAAGTGACTAAATTTAGCGGAAATTAATGTAGGGGATCATATCTTTTTCACTTTCATTCAAGATTATCCTCTATGTTATTCCCTTATATTTGTAATTACTATTGATGGGGCTTGACTAAACACATCCCACATACTTCCCTCACAATTTATAAATGATTATAATTTGTTTTCTCTCTAATTAATCCCTCTTAAGTACACTCGATACCATACCGATGATCCGTAAGGAATAATACTCAAACCACATTTATTTGATTGGGTTGATCTATTTTTTAGCCAAATTAAATTGTATTTTGTTTTTATTTACATCATATAGATGATTCTTATATGCTCCAAACTCATGTTTCATGATCCAAACCCCATTCTCCTTTTGTGGATATACATGCTTTTATGTGATTCCATCGTCGTTACTTCCCAATAACCAAACCCCTTTTAAAGGAATTTACCAAATTTTTTATCCAACATCAATTTCACTATATTCTCTATTTTAAGCCACAAATTTCTTCATAGAATCATTATTTTATCATGAAAACCACATTGGTTCACTTTTTGGTTTTTATAAAATAGTTTCTCCTTTTCAATTTTAAAATCTCAATTGTATTTTCCTTAAAACCGTACAAAAAATGTTTTATAGCTAAAATTTCTCAAATTCATTTATTACATTTTTTCACTTCTTCGTGACATAACATACCAAGATATATTCATATTTTACCTTATGAACTTCCATTTCTATTTTAATTATTTTCTTTCACTGAATATTTTATGACACACCCACTTTTTATTTTTTATGTCACGATTGTGGTACCCAATACATTCCATGGGAAAACATTGTGATTTTATATGATTGATTATAGATGATTAATTATATGGAAATCATATTTATGAACATGTTAATATGGGTTATCCTAGATTTCTCACCAAATAATTGGGTAATGTTGAGTCTCATCCGATGTTATGTGTGACGGTCTTGGTGGTTAGCCCTGGCTTGTGCAACTATGTGTGACGATCTTGGCGGTTGTCCTTCACTTGGGCGACTATGTGAAACGATAATCACAGTTAACCTTCAATGAAACTATATTTTTTTAGGATGCTTCCACATTTAAATGAATTCATGTTTTTATGATCCTGTGCTTATATGTTATGATTCCTTATGTTACATGGTTTTTTAATCATTGTATCCTGAATTCTAACCAATGTTCTAAATCCTTATTCTTATGTATAATACCATTATTTTGTTTTTTAGATCACCCCTTTATTCATGTTATACATAGATTATCTTATGAAAATGTAAGGGATCAATGGATGTTAGAATCTCTTTTTGATGATTAAGTAAATAATTGTCTTTTTAGTCCTAGGTATATGTATTATGTATCTAGTCTTCCGAGACAATAGACATAACTATCCTTGGCTTGTACATTGACGAATAATTATGATTAAATTCATGAAATGTTTTATGTCAAAGGACATGGTCTCTAAAATCTCGATATATCTTAAATGAATGGTTGATCCCCATTATAGCTCATGAGAAATGGGTGATCCTGATCGAGATTATAAATATGGTTAGCCCCCATTATAGTCCATGGGTGAAACCTATATAAACTATATGAATTGGGAAACCCATAATCCGTCTATAATAAATTGGGTAATGATAATTTTGGAGGTCTTCCTTGTCATTATTATAATATAAATGGGTTTTTAGGGTTTTTGGTATATCATTCTCTAAGTCACATAATGATGTTTTAATTCCATCTTATTGGTTTTAATTATTTTATACCGGAAAATGATTGTTTTTTTAAATAAAAATGTTTTATCTTATATTATCTATGATTATTTAATATACTATAAAACATTATATGATTTTTCATGTTTTTACAAAAGTAACGGTTTCCTTTTGTTTTATATCCTTTACTATGATTTTTCTCTCATCCCTTGTTTATAAATTATTTTAAAAATGTTTAAGGAAGAAAAAGTTAATGGAAGAAGTGAAGATTAAATTTTTTGTGATTTTAGATTAATAGAATTAATAATTTATTTTAAAATATATATATTAATCGAAAATGGATACGAATATGGAGTTTCCACTTTATATGAAATGATTTTGTTATGATTGAGTTAGGGGATAATTATTTAAAAATATAATCAGGATAAGATCCTTATTGTGAATGATAGAAAAATCATTACTAATACACAAGATTTTGTATCATTTATAGAAGGTTATTTTAAAAAAAACATAACCATCAAAATATATCAACACTATGGAATGGTGGAATTATATAAAATGTGGATTAACCAGTTATTCATATAACCCATAAATTAGATGTTTATTGGTTAACGCACTGTACAAATACACATTGATATATTTGTCATGATTACAAACAAGGGAGATATTGATGAATAAAAACAAAATATAATTTTATTTAATATTATAAAATCCCATTGAAAGGTCCAAATTATATCAAAAAGCTCTATAACCACATCCCTTTATAACACCATAATCACTACATCACCAACCAGTGCATTAACTTACTATAGAACAATGAAACACCACTACAACTCATCATTTATAAATCATCATATATAATAGTTTTCTTTTCCAATCACATATTTTGGATTAATGACCACATTTAATTCCTTAACCACATTAATCTGAGATATATCGAAACTAACATGAGCTACCAATCACTTCGAATATAATTCATAATTCTCATTTACGTAGAAAATTTTTTCGACCCATTTAATTTTTGTAAATGATAACTATATTATATAAAAAAATCACATTCATATTCTATATTTTGTAATTATAACATTATTTATCCATGATTACATATAATGGAAAAAAATTCCATAACCATGTCATATATAACAAGACAACCCATCACAAATCTTTTCCAACAATTCGACTACAATTACAAAAATCAAACCATGACAACCTTTTTCACAACAATTTTATGTCCATCCTTTTCAAATATTCATAAAATGAAAAAAGGAAAAAAAATAAACTATTATATGTGATTCTAGATTCTATGTTACTTTATTTTAAATTATCATTTTTAATCACTATAAGAAAATAAAACAAAAAGATTCAATTTTTAACTTCCATATTATAATATTATCCTTTCATTAATCTACATAATTTTATTAACACATATATTAACATTCAATAACCACGTTCATATATAATATATTTCATAAAAAAAATAATGAAACGACATAAATAACATTTAAATAAATCATATAACATAGTTACAATAAAATTATATCTCAATTTAATTAAACTATTTATTATTATTATCTATAATTTCAACACATTGACTTATAAAAATATGATGGTGATGAAATATAAAATACATTCTTATTATTACAGATCATTATCCACAATTGATTAAAAATATTTTATCATTTACTAGTCAATTGTCACATGTTTAAATTATATTTTTTTGGGAATATAGTGAAAATGTATATTTTAATATGGTTATTAATTATTATATTTGATTATTGGAATAATATTAATAAATATTTTTGTTATTCATGAATTTTTGGAATTATTTCACTGGTGGGATGATTTGGATCTATGTAAATAAAATTAGTTATATAATTTCTCGTAGTGAAATATAAAATTGAATTTGGATTCAATTTCATAAAATTCATCAATTGACTAATTGTTAAAACCTACCATGTAGTCAATTTCCTATCATATAGTAGATATATTAATTGAAAGGTATAATAATTTGAACATCATTTTGAGCCTTCTATTTATCATATTGTTCTTCCTATGATCAATAATTTAACCATACAATTTGATCCTCCAATCATGCTTTCAATGAATTGAACACCAGAATATTTCTGATTGACCATGCCTAGAAATTCTATAATGTCATGAAGATACGTCACGATCATTGCAAAAAAAAACCATTTGACCATTACATCAAATGGATTTTTGGTTTATTGTATTGTAATTTTTTTGAAATATAGTAACCCATTTTCTATTCAGTAACTAGAACCACATGATTGATCCACTAACATAATGTCTCATGATTTATTCAAAAATTTTACAATAAAATTATCTAATGATAATTAGTGGGTGATCATGTGTACGAATTATGATACAAATGTAAAAATAAATAAAAATACATTACCAGTAATTCATCATTAATTTAATCAATATGATTCTTAAATATGATTATTAACATGATAAATATATGCCTCTCCAAAAAATAGGAATAATTTTATACTTCCTAGAGAATCTAATTTCCCTAGAGATTAAATCAATATAAAAATTAATGAATTTAAGGATTATAATGTAGTATATGGAATGATGTTCCACCAATAGGAAAAAATGAACTAGAATATCTATTCAAAAATAGGACATCTCGTCTATGGATCACTATGGATACTTTCTTCTTGAGTTCATGATGGAGATGTTTTTTTAGTTTTTTCACATTTTTTTCAATTTTAATTTGTTTCACAATATATTCTCCCTACCAATTATTCTATTCTACCCTATTAAGAGAGGGTTAAAACATGAGTTGTTGGAGGACGGAAGGATCTCCAATGTAAATATTTTTTCATCATACATCAATTAAGACCACTTTTAGAATATTTTGTTTTTTATTTTAAATTTTTATTATATTTTTTACATAATATTATATTTATGGTATTGAAATAGATCACAATTAATATTTAATATTATAATATTCAATCTCCCTAGGCAAGGTTTTTTTCATGAAGGAGATGTATGGGTTAGGTGGTTAGTGTATAAAAATTGATTGAATTAGTTCATGGGAAGTGTAATGTTTTTGGATTTCCAAGGAACACTAAATCCTAATTGGGATTGAATATTGTGATTTAAGAGTATCTTACAAAATTACCATAGAGAAATTATGGATGGATAAAAAAGATGTAATCATTTATGGTAAATATACCCCATATTAATTGTAATAAGAAGTTTATATAAATCAATAGATTAATTTATATATAATCTACTAAACAAGTAATTAAATAAACAATTTTTTGACTATGATATCATTAAAAGTTGAAATATGACCCTAACGTTATAACCAATCTCATAATATATTTTAAATATATTGGTTCAATTTAATTTACTATTTCACAACTCAAAATTCCAATCCAAACCCATTTACATCTAATCATCCGGTGAAATTAATTGTGACACCTCTCTAGTGAAAAACCCTACATTATAGCTAATACTATATTTAATTATATAAATATAATTTAATTTTCACATAAAACCATAGTTGTGTTGAATAAATTGTGTCTTTTTTTGGGAGATAGTGATAAATGAAATACCTTTTATTTTCATGTTTTGATCCCAAAATAACCAACTTCTATATCATGAACATTGGATAAATTTATCTTTGTTAAAAAGACATAATATTTTATTCAAGAACTATAATTTTTAATAGGCCTTCATGAATGTCTAAAAAGAATCATACAATAAAAAATTTGATCCTAATGTAATGGAAACTAATCCTTATCAGATATTGTGAAACCATCGAGGAGCACAGTTCTCTAACTAATAAAATTAAAAAACTATAATTAAATTTAAAAACATCTAGGAATTAAAAAATAGTAAAATAATATTATTTTCCATGTTTCATGATTATAAAATTGAATACCCCATCATAAACTTAAAAACATTTTCATGTGTATTATCTACCCTAAAACCCTAATTATTTAATAACAGATAATTAAATTGGAGGGAATAATATTTCTCACTTGAAGGAGAAGAAAATGAGTGGTTTTACAACATACAAATATCCAGATTACATTTTTCATATAACATGTAAATGTAAACAATGTACATATTCTTCCCCATATCATTGAGCATAAAAATGGAAGTAGTTTTCTTTATAATATAGAATAATTAGAAGATAATATTTACGACTAATGGGAGAGTTCTAAGATGATTTTTAGATTACACATTAAGAAGAGAAAGAGAACCTCTATGAAACTATAGTATTTGAAAATCCAATTAACTAGAAATTAAGGTAATTTCGAATTAAAATACATTCATGTGAGCTTTTGGGATTACATTTTTAGAAAATTAATACAAAACATTTTTAAAAAATAATCCTTCATTTATAAACAAAATATTAATTTTTCCCTATATAAAAATTGTGTTAATCCTTCATATTTTTTTAACTTCTCTAATAATTTCTACATTCAATATACTTTTTGAGAAATATTGTATAATAAAATTTTCATCGTAACCTATATAAATGGAACTATAAAAAAGGTTTAGGCTCAGAAACTCATAAATGGAAAATATAATAAAAAAATAAAATATCATAATATATGACATGATATGATGAAAGGTATCATTATGATGTATAAGAACACTGGAGACAACAAAAAATGATAAAAAGTATATATTTATGTAATAATTGTTATAATAATATATTAAATGAATTAAATTTGTTTCATAACATATTCCAACAATAATATATCGTGAGAGAGTAACAAGGGATTAAGGAAAATAAATCAAAATTGGAGAATAACATTTATTTTATGCATAATTGTAATCATTGAAACATGGAATAATAATATCATTAGTAAAGTTTGTGAGAAAATTCATTATATCCATGACTATGTGAACAAACTAATTCTGTCGATGAATGAAAAGATAGAAAACTAGTTATAAATATTCATTTGGGATGAAAATTAGTATTTCTACAATAGGATATGTGAGTAAACACATTATGTGAATTCTTAAGGAAAAAAATAACATTATTCCTAACCATGATTATCTAATAAGATATCCACCTAATCCAATTAACAAATGGTAAGTATAATATCCCACTCTTAATATTCCCTATATATTCCTTCTACATAAAATCAAGAAAAAATATATCTTAATGTAAGGATATAAAAAATATAAGGGTCACATATTCATTTCAAGAATAATTACATAATGAAAACATTCAATATGTCATTAATAATCATAACATGATATAACTAGGGAATATAAAGTTGTATTTAATGATATTTTATAACATTATTGGTAAATTATAAAATATCTATATAATATATACAATGTTGTTTACACTATATATATAAACGGATATATGGTTATGTCAATAATTTCACATATCAACTCATATATGCAATCATTGTAACCACCTTATAATCTAATAAATCAAAAATAGGGTAATCATTTAGGAAAAAAATTGGAAGTTTAAATATTTTTTTATACCAAATAATGTTAATCATGATAGAGGTATTGATATATCAATTAAATTATAAACAATAAATTTTTATCATTTTGGAAATCAAAGGTATAAAAAAAATATAGATGATGAATAAAATTATTTTAATATCCTAATTTTTGTGTTAAAATCATTATGAAAATGATCTTTTCCATGAAATACCATTTTAATAAATCTTGTTGAATAATAGGAAAATAAAAAACCATTAAAACCATTGAAAAATGGGATAAAATTATAAATATAATGGGAAATTGATTCCTCTAAATATGTATTAAAAATATCCTATATTATTATTTTCAATGAATATATATGAGATAAATTAATGTGTTTCATTTGAAAAGTAATTTTAAAAATGTTTAAATATATTTTAGGATATTTTTTAAAAAATAATTTTTTTTGATATATTCAATAAAGGATTTTGTAAAAATACAAAAAGTATTTACTAGAGAAAACACATAGATGATGAAAATTGATTCATCCACTCTATGTAAATCCTTTTAAAAATTTTATAATACCTTTATTTAATACCCATGTCCTCAATAAGGAAATAAAATTTCTAATTGTGATATGGTTATCATATCTATGAGGATGAATTGAATTATTTGATATTTTAGTTCCCAAAAATTCATTATGTTAATGGAGGGAAAGAATATACAGACATAGATAAATGATTTTTTAGATAGAATGAGACTTATTCTTAACAAACATATAAATTTACATTGGAAAATGATAAATAATATTAGAGGATGTTGATTATGAGTATTTTTTAAAAAAAATGAAAAAGGATAAATACCATATAAAAATTGAATATTGTGATCGAATAAATTAGGACTTGTATATTCATGAAAGAAATACTATGACCCATTGTATCTGAGATTTAATGGATCAATACCATAAAACATTTGAATCATTAGAATGAAAATATTTTAACTGATATGGATTCAAATGATAAATAAAATGTAACGACCCTTGAATTTATAGAATAATACTTTTTTTATTTCTGTTAGTACATATGAATTAGATATTAATTTTACCTTAAAGGAGATGTTTTTTTGATATCATACTCGACATAGAACAACAGGTATCTCTAAAATCTTATGTTTCACACAACATTCAGTGCTAATGAAAAATAATACAATAATATTATCATTACATTAAATTTTGGTTAATTTATACCAGTTGGAATGCTGGGAATGAATAATATCAACTGAAATATAAAATATTGTTTACACATGTTTAAATAATGATTCATTGGTTTGATAATTATGTATAAATGGAAATATAAATCAACGGTATATAAAGGATGTGTTTTTATAAAAACCTATTTAAAAGAGAATAATTGTTTTAAAAAAACACATCACAGTTTATTTATTTTTATTTAATGAAAAATATATGTTATACATTCAATTTATTGTTTAAAATTATTTCTATATGTTTTATCGATATGATAAAAAAAATCAAAATTTTAATATAAAAGAAATATTTATCTAAAAACATAGTTTTACCGCCTTTTAAGGGTGAACCATTTTTAAATATAGTTTTTGTCACTTTTATATGTTCAATTTGATAAAATAAAATTCTTATTCATAATTGGGATGTCAAAATTTTCATTTTATTAAATTTTATTATTATTCGGATAAATTTCATTTTTAAATGAATAATGATAAAATATTGCATTTGAATTCACAAATTCTTTTCATCTAATTAAATTATATAGTTAGATTTTTTTTAATTGATTTTAAATTATAATTGGAATATTTTATATAATTTAATCAAATTATGGTAATTGTATTTAATTTCACATTTAAATTTGATATAAACACATATCGATCATTTGATAGTTTTACATCTTAAAAACTTGCTTTTTGGTTTCGACAATGGGAAATAACATTAAATTTAATTAGTGAAATATCATTGTTTTTTACTATAAAAAATGGATTCAATATTTGTAATCCTTTGGCTGAAATATTTTAAAATGTATCCTTTAAATTTTTGACATTACGAATAGACATATCAGTAATTATTTTATTTACCTTGTTTAAATGGTAAATCAGGTAAATAAAGGTAATAAATTATTTTATAATAACACAAAACCAGGCTAACACATGTAGTAATCCTATTTTATGAGATATTTCATACTAGGGAAATACATGGGCCGATTTTGGGACCCCATAGATCTAATTGGGTGTGATAAAGACATTTTATAATAATTAATTTAATGTATTGAGAAAAATAACATAAACATGAATCTTTTACAAAAATAATTTTTATATCTGGTTATATAAGAAATATATTTGAATATTAATAGTAATTATAAATCTAAAATTATTTATCATATCATTGTATTTTATTTATAATTTTTTACATTAAATAAATAAATTTAATTATGAAAAAATGATGACGGAGTGATTGCTACATTAATGAATGATCCGAATAAATGATATTATAAATATTTAAATAAATGTAATTTTGATATTTGGATGAAATATAAAATATTTATGGTTTATATTGAGATATTATATTTTATTTAAAGCCATTTTTTTAAAGTAATCATGTTGTTATGACTTAAAAAAATCAATTACTTTAGAGTGTCAAAATTGGCATAAATGAGTTATTTCAAAAAAAGATTTTATTAAAGAATATAATAGTCATAAAAAACATTGATTCAAAAAATGAAATATATAATGTTTCAAATGTCATTAATTATCCACTTATGTTTCTGTTGGTATTTATTATTAAATATAGTTACAATATATTATGAAAATACAATAAGGCATTTTATGAGTTAATTTTTTTAGGGTTACTGCATACATATAAGGTTAAATTTGTGTCCTAACATGCCTAAAACCTATTGGATGAGAGGTTATAGACCTCAAATAAATTTTTTCTTGGAAATAAATGAATTTGGGACCTCTTGAAATTGAATATCAAATTATAATAAAATAATATTTCAATACCTTCCTAATGTTCCCCTTTTCCTCTTATAAAACGCCACCACCTATAACCACATAATCACACCTCTTAGTCCCCTTGGATCCTCAAAATTCTATTCAAATAAGATCAATATATCCCTCTCTCCCTCTTATAATTAGTAACATGGGTAGAAAGAAGACCAAGGATGCCTTTTTTCTCAAATCAAATGATGTTACCCGATTTAAAGGTAATATCTTCTTTAAATTTCTGTTCAATTATTGTCCTTCTAAACACCCTATTTGTAACAACCTGAATCCGGAGCCATTCCACTTGTTCCCCGTACCCGGTTCACCACATGACCTCAAGTTCATTTCCCCAAATTCCAGAGGCTGCCGACTAGCATCGAGGGACTTGGTATGTTATTCGGGAAACTATGCTTTCATTTGGTAAGGCATACAAGTCAAGAAAAAACAACAGTCAATAGCAGAAGCAGTAAACAACATAAAAACACTGAAACTAAACTGCAGAAGCAATGAACACATAATGATAATGTTAATGATTCAGCAGGTACAAGTATCTAAGGAAAGCAGCAAATACAACAACAAGCTAAAATACAACTGAAAACAATGTATGAAAGTAAACAGCAACTCCAGCAGCATCGCAAGACTAAGCTCGGTCTTATGCTCTCCAGCTCCACCCAGTAATCACGTACCCGAAGTAGAAGGTTCACAATCCCTATCCACACCTGCAAACAAATAACCTATCTGGGCCGAAAAGCAGGACCCAAACAGGGTGTGAGACTAATCCTAGTAGGCAATCACCACGAGATCCGAGCCATACTGTCAGTGAGTAACATAGAAAAAGTAAAGGAAATAAATGCAGCAGAGAAACATAAATACACTAATGTAAAAAATCCTACAAATCTCCATTAACATTTATTTAGCAGTTCAATACAATCATTTAGCTATCAGCCAAGGAACCTAACTATAGATCTATACTCCCAAGGAAAGAAATTAATCACAACAGGTAACTCAACATTCTACCTAAACAGCAAGAAGTACAAACCCAAGCTTGTTCTTTGTCTTGGTGGACTCATCACAACCAACCAAAAAATATAGCAATGACTCTCTGGGTGTCTCCTACTAGCAAACCCATTTAGTCAAGTAAACGTACAAAGGCAACGACACTCTGGGAAGCTCTCACCGTCAATTCCCATGTGGTCTTGCAATAAAAGATATAGACTCTATGAGGAAGAATTTACGTTTAATTCCCCCTATAGTCTCGCAAAGTTACTAAGGAAACTCTTAGGAATCACAAAGTCCCATTACCATAGGTTCGGTGATCGATACTAATTATAACAAACTCTCTAGGGAAGCCCTAATGGGTCATTACCCCCTTTAGTCTACCACACCAGGTTCACTCATCCCTGAGCTGTTTAGTCATGCGTAATCGACTCTTAGCAGTCTATGTATGTTCAGAAACTACTTGGATAAAAGCTACAAATGCATCCACAAGCATATACACATCAGGGAATACATGAAATGAAGTCAACATGCATACTAGCAATGTGAAAAATGGGTTGCCTCATAAGAAACTGTGCCAAACGACAATCAACAGCCAAAACAAGGGGACTACCCATGGGGTGATCCTCAAACATGCTAACAAGAAATTTATTAAACATCTAAAATCCTTAATCATACAAACAATCTAAGGAAGATAACAAAATAGGATGAAAACGGTAACACGAGATACCAATTACATGGGTATCTGACACTTTTGCACAAAAAACTCAACGAAATTCAACGTAGGGAAACAAACCACCTACTTCAATCCCAGTAGATCGATATATGTGAACCACAATGACAGATTTCCCTTAGAACGACGTAGATCTGAGAAAACGCACATTATGCTAAACCTACGATAAATTGAAATTGAGGAGGAATCGAGAAACAAGCCTAAAGTATAATGGAGAACTCACCGATGCACTTCCAATTCAATCAATAGCACCTTGAATGGAGGTCGGACGGAGGCACGATGGCTCAGAGAAGATTCGGCCATACGGTCTCTCTCTGATGAACGAAACCTTGATAAGAAGATCCTTTTGTGCCTCAGGAGCGACCCCGGTCTATTTAATGAAAAAAAGAAAGTACACGGCGTGCAATTTTAGATTACACAGCGTGTAATAGGTCTTTTCCGTACTCCAACAAAAATGGCCTCTATGTCACCCTTACACACCGTGTGTGTGGCCCAGAAATGACCAGCACACGACATTGGTTTGAAAAGAGTACATGGCGTGTACTCTGAAAGTACATGGTGTGTACTTCCAAAATTTCCAAAAAGTTCATTTTTCTCAATAACTCTAGGAAAAGGAAAAGCATACCTGAAAAAAAAGATCCGAGTTCTTACAAACTTCCCCCCTTAAAAAACTTTGTCCCTGAATTTCCCCAATGAGGCGGAGAGGAAGAAACCCCGAACAGCTCCGGCCACTGCGATCGTACATCGGCCTTCCTTTCCAAAGTCTCATCCTGTACTTCCCCGTGCTTCCCTAGCACCCGTACCAGAAGAACCGACTGCCAACAGAGAACCTTTGTATTGCGATCGACAATCCAGATAGGATTATCCTCGAACAACGAACTTGTTTGAAGCTCGACTTCCTCAGGCTGAATGATGTGAGACGGGTTTGAAAAGTAGCATTGGAGGTAAAAGACGTGGAAGACGTCGTGCATGGCCTGATACCTCTGAGTTATCTGCAACTGATAGGCAACCGGCGCAACTCTCTCCAAGACCTCAAACGGACCGACGTACCGCGGTGAATTCTTACCCTATCTCTGAATCCTCTTGTGTCCCAAACTCGGGGTAACACGTAGGAATACCTAGTCACCGACCTCGAACTCCAGAGGTCGTCTACACTGATCAGCATAAGACATCTGTCGAGACTGCAATGTAGCCATCCTCTTCTGAATCAGCTCTAAATTCTCTGAAGTCTCCTGAACAAGATGAGGTCCCAGCAAAGCTACCTCTCCTGCCTCCAGTCATCATAAAGGTGATCGGCATGGCCTACCGTACAAAGCCTCATAAGGCGCCATTTGAATGGTCGCTTGAAAACTGTTATTGTAGGTGAACTCCAACCGAGGAATATGCTTCCCCCAAGAACCGCCAAAGTCTAGGACACAAGCTCGAAGCATATCCTCAAGCACCTGGATCGTGCGCTTAGACTGGCCATCAGTCTCGAGATGGTATAAAGTAGTCAAAAGTACCTGTGTACCCAAAGCTTTCTGGAGTCCCATCCAGAACCGAGAGGTAAAGTGCGCATCCCTGTCTGAAACAATGGAGTGTGGAAATCCATGCAGACGAACGATCACCCAGATGTAAAGTCGTCCCAGATCATCGACACTAAAAGTCTCCTTTATTGGAAAGAAGTGAGCAACCTTCATAATCCTGTCGACGACAACCCACACCACATCTTTTCCTCTTGACGATATCGGTAACCCAGTCACAAAGTCCATCGCAACATCGTTCCACTTCCACTTTGGAATGGGTAGATGCTGTAAAATCCCAGCTGGTTTCGGATGCTCTTTTTTCACCTACTGACAAGTATAACATCTCATGACGAAACCAGCAACATCCTTCTTCATACATGGACACTAGTACTGGTGGTGAAAATCATGGTACATCATGTTGAGGCCAAGATGAACTGCCCAAACTGAGGAATGGATGTCTCGCATCAGCTCCTCGTGTATATCTGCTGGCACCCATATGCGTCCCTTGAAACGAAAGATCTCATCCTCACCAACGGTCCACACGGGAAGAGTGTCCTCTCCTAACACGCTTTCCCGTCGGACTAGCCATTCTGAGTCTTCTAGCTGCCTCATTCGAACTCGGTCCAAAAGTGCAGAGGTAACAACCATAGAAGATAGGAATGTCTTCCCCTGCCTGTCATCCACCTCCGAATGCATTTCCAGGAATAGAGTAATCAGTTTCCTCTCACTACTGGCCACCTGAACTGCCTGTATCTATGTTGTGCTGCTCAGTGCATCATCCACTGCATTGCCTTTCCCAGGCATCTAGGCAAGCTCGAAATCAAAGGACTAGAGATACTCAACCCACCTCTACTCTCTCAGACTCAGGTCACACAATTTGTGAATAAGTAGTTGAGACTTTTGTGGCTAGTGTATACCACAAAATGCTATCCCAGAGGGTAATGTCTCCAGCAACAGAAACCATGAACAACTGTAGCCAACTATATGTCATGCATAGGATAATTCCACTATTGAGGACTCAACTATCGAGATCCATAAGCAACCACTCGATCCTCCTGCATAAGCACTCCTCCATGTCTGATGCTAGATGCATCACAAAAAACTGTATATCTCTTGCCTAGCTCCAGAAAAACTAGGATCAGTGCTGAATTAAATCACCCCTTCAGCTCCTGGAAGGCAGATTCATAGGATTATGACCTAACAAACTTCACCCCCTTCTTAGTCATGCCTATTAGCGGTGCTTCTATGTGTGAGAAGTCCTTTATAAACCGCCTGTTGTAACCAGCCAACCCCAAGAAGCTCCGTACCACAAAGACGTTATTCGGCTACTCCCAGGTAACTACTGCTCTCACCTTCTCTGGATCTACTGATACTCCTGTCTCTGAGATGACATGACCCATGAAGTGAATCTCGTCCATCCAAAACTGGAACTTTGAGTGTTTAGCATAAAGTCGATGCTCCCTCAGTGTACTCAAAATAATCTCCAGATGGGTTGCAAGGTCGTGTCAAGTGTGAGAGTACACCAAGATATCGTCCACGAAGACCATGATGAAGGAATCCATGTAAGGATGGAACAATCGGTTCATCAGTGCCATGAAAATTGATGGGACATTCGTATGACCGAACGGCATAACCGTATAATCGTAGAGGCCATACCTTCTCCTGAAGGCTGTCAGCGGTACATCTGAAGGTCTGACGCATAGCTGACGATAACCAGAACTCAAATCGATCTTCAAGAACACCCGGTCTCCACAAAGATGATCTAAGAGATCATCAATTCACATTAAAGGATATCGGTTCTTGACTTTCAACTGGTTAAAATTCCGATAATCCACACAAAGCCTATTGGTACTGTCTCCCATCTTGGCGAACAAGACAGGCGAACCCCAATGAAAGTACTAGGTCGGATGAAACCCTTTTCCTGCAACTCCTCCAACTACTTCTTGATCTCATTAAATTTAGGTGTATCCATCCAATAAGGAGGAATGGACACTGGTGCTGCTCTTGTCATGAGCTCAATCGAGAAGTCTACCTCAAGCTCTGGAGGCAAACCTGAAAATTCTTCTGGAAAGACATATGGAAAGCGATCAAACACTAGAGGAAAATATAATTGAAAAGTCCACTGGTCATCCAGATAAAGGCTGGAAATATGGTCTGTAACTCCTCGTATACATTGATTCTCGAGTCCGGCAAGACTCGGCTGAACATCCCACTCGCCTTTATGACGGAATGATTCACCCTATGGTGATACGATACTCACCCTACGACGATTGCAATCAACGACTACCTGGAAGGGAACCAACCAGTCCATACCAAGAATGACATCATATCCTGTCATCTCCAGTACATAGAGGTCCCAAAATAAACGATACCCTGCAACCTCGAGAGGGAACCCCTTGCACTAACGTACGCTAGAAGTCCTCATTCCCAAGGGTGAGTCGAGAGTAAACATGTCAGCAGGCAAAAAGACACAGAGCTCAAGGAATTCCGCGATATAAACATAGATAAAGCTATGTGAATCACCAGTATAGAAAAGGGATTATGATAAAACAGAGGGTACTAAGATCGTACATCGAACTGTAGAGGGTCCGAGATCCTGCTCTTGATGAATCTGCTCTACATCAAAAGTCTGCCCTGTACCGCACCCTATGTAGCAGCCTGAAAACCCTGAGCTAGTCCTCTCTGAGCCTGACCACTGCGTCCATGGCATCTGCCCTGACCAAAATACCATGTAGAACTCCAGCCCCCAGTCTACTGCGGAGTTGGTAATCTTTCTCCCATACGTGGGGTCGAAAATGATCCTCCGTCACTAGCTGTTGGATGGGGATCCTTGTAGAAACGCTGCAGGTGACCCACCTTGCCGCAGGATCGGCACTCCACTGTCTCCCTCGGGCAGTGTGGCTTCTTATTCCCACTCCCACCACACTGATAACACACCACTGGGGTGCCCAAAGGGGCGTCTCGTCAACCAGAAAGAATACTTTGCTTCCTCAGGTCACCTCATGTAGACTGTCGATGACGTTTCCTGTTGTCTGTCTGGAGGGAATAGGCCTTGGATGCTATACGGACCTAGTCCACACCTCCAGTATCCCTTAGGTTCCTCTCCATGATGAGTTCCTGGTTGACTATCAGAGTAATAGAAGTCAACTGAACAACATTCACCTGTGATCTGATCTCTGGTCCGTGGCCTTCCTCAAACTTCCTCGCTAGAAACAGCTCGTCATTCCCCAGGACGAGAGTGAGTCGTTGTAACTCAGTGAAGTAGGAGGAATACTCCATAACTGAGAGAGTACCCTGCTGCAGGCTCATGAACTCCCTGGCTCTGTCTTCCCTCAACATCGCTGGGTAGATGTAGTCGTAAAACGTACGTTGAAACTCATCCCAAGCCATAGCATGCTAGAACCCCATCTGAGAGACTACGTCCCACCATCTCTTGGCGGTATCTCACAGCATATACGTCGTGAGCTTCACCCTCCTCTCTGGAGGCATCTCCAGATGCTCGAAGATGGAAAGCATGGCTTCCAGCCATGACTCTACAGCCTGAGTTCCTCCATCCCCTATGAAAGTGGGAGGATGCTGCTACTGGAAGACCCGCGTCAGCTCTTCCATAGTGGGGGCAGGATGCTGAACTCCCTGGAAGGTCTGCATGAATCTCACGAATCCCTCTCTGAACTGAGTGTTGGCACCCGTGTATGGAATCACTACAGGTTCCATGTCTTGTATGATGGACGGAATTACTGGCAGTCCCTGATCGGTAATATCAGGCGTACGATCACTTCCTAGTTCCTGGCGTGCAATGGGAGGACGTCTAGGTGCCATAGCTCTAAAAGACCAAAACACACCTTCATTAAAGACAAACACAGTTGCAACATATGAGAGTTAAAACAAAACATGAAGGAAAAACCTTTAAATCTGGAAAAAACATAACTACATGGCGTGTAATACTAATAAACGACATGTTCTTAAACTAAACGGCACGTACTGACCCTTTTCTCCCTACCCGGTTACTCCTACACGACTAAGTCACACAGACTGTCCCAGCTGAAGACTACATGGCGTGCTTTGAGGCAGACACGACATGTGATGGACATGCCTTACCAGGCTCGTGTTGTTAGCAACACGACCTTACACACGGTCGACACTACACAGCGTGTTCCTACGAGACACGGCATGAACATGAAGGGAAACCTCGGCCCGTGTTCTTTATGACACGGTCGGGTACTTGGCTGATCCTTACACATCTTGTTTCGAACAAACACAGCGTGTATAGGAGAAGATAACACCGAACCGTGTTTTTCAAGACACGACTGGGTACCTAGGAAAGGATACACAACGTGTGCATACCGAACACGGTGTGTACTAAACATGCATTAACTGGCCCGTGTTGTTATATACATTGTCGAGCTACTAGTTAACCTCTATACGGCGTGTACCTAGAGTATGACGTCTTCCAGAAAACCCTTTACAGCTCTGTGTCCCTATCCACATGGTCAGTGACACGACCAGAAACTACACGGTGTGTATCTATAAAGTACATGCCGTGTATTCTGGGGTTTTCAAGATAGTAGCCTCAGAACTGCACCGGAGCCCAGAAAACACAGAAAAATAAGGGTTATGGTGCCAAATTCCAATCCGTGGCGGACCATACTCCCCGCGAATCAAATCTTGGCATCCAAACAATGCATATAACAAGCAAACAGTACAAGAACTCACAAACCACCAAATTACGATCCTCAAGGGCCCATAACGCCTCTATGATCAAAGTTTGGCGTCCGTGATAAGAAAGACCCAAACAACAATACCCTATCACCATAGAAGGTATTCTATCACAGCAACTATCAAAACAACATGAATTGTCTATCATAAATCCTATCACAACAACATGAAATCTCTAATGCTTCCTATATGGCATGGAAAGATGCATGACATGTGATCTTCTAACATGTGCCGATATGGTGCATGAGATGGCATACCCTCATCTCATCAGGTTGCAACAAAATAGAACTGCAATCATATAAACAGTAATAGCAGAAAACAAGTGCATCACCCAACGGTGAAATCAATTAAACTGTAACATTCACAAAACTCAAAACTTGCAATAATCAAGGTAATCTGGCTTTTTCCCTGTACACGGGTTCTAGAACACCCATGCACAACTATTTACCATTCACCTATTCCGTCCTATCCATGTCTAATGACGCTAAATAGTAATTCAATAGAAAATAAATGAACTCCTCTGATACCACTTTGTAACGACCCAAATGCGGAGCCCTTCCACTGGTTCCCCATAAACGGCTCACCACATGACCTCATGCACATTTCCCTAATCGGAAGATGCTGCCAAATAGTAGTGATGTCCTTGGTAAGTTATTGGGGAAACTATGCCCTCATTTGGTAAGGTATACATGGTATGAAAACACAAAAGTCAATAGCGGAAGCAGTAAACATCATACAAACACTGAAACTAAACGACATAAGCAATGAACACATAATGATAATTTTAATGATGCAGTAGGTACATGTATCTAAGGAAAGCAGCAAACACAACAACAAGCTGAAATACAATGGAAAACAAGGTACGAAAGTAAATAGCAACTCCTACAGCATCGCAAGCCTAAGCTCGGTCCTATGCTCTCTAGCTCCACCCACCAATCATGTACCCGAAGTAGAAGGGCCACAATCCCTATCCACACATGAATCCATATAACATATTTGGGCCGAAAAGCAGGACCCAAACAGGGTGTGAGACTAATCCCAGTAGGCAATCACCACGAGATCTGAGCCCTAACATCAGTGAGTAATATAGAAAAAGTAAAGGACAGAAATGCAGCAGAGAAACAGAAATACACCAAAGTATACCATCCTACAAATCTCCATTCACATTTATTTATCTGTTCAGTACAATCATTTATCTATCAACCAAGGAACCTAGAAACAGCTCTATACTCCCAAGGAAAGAAAGTAATCACAACAGGTAACTCAACAATCTACCTAAAAAGCAAGAAGTAAAAACTCAAGCACGTTCTTTGGCTTGGTGGAATCATCACAACCAACCAAAAAATAAAGCACTTACTCTCTGGGTGGCTTCTATTAGCAAACCCCTCTAGTCAAGTAAACGTACAAAGGCACAGACACTCTGGGAAGCTCTCACCGTCAATTCCCATGTGGTCTTGCAACGAAAGATATAGACTCTATGAGGAAGAACTTATGTCTAATTCCCCCTATAGTCTCGCAAAGTAACTAAGGACACTGTGAGGAAGCACAAATTCCCATTCCCATAGGTCCTGCGATCGATACAACTTAGAACAGACTCTCTAGGAAAGCCCTAATCGTCAATTCCACCATTAGTCTACCACACCAGGTTCACTTAGCCCTGAGAAGTTTAGTCGTGCGTAATAGACAGTTAACAGCCTATGTAAGTTGAAGAACTACATGGCTAATAGCTACAGATGCATCCAAAATCTTATAAACATCAGGCAATACATGCAATTAAGTCAAAAGACATTCTAGCAATGTGCAAAAAGGGTTTCCTCATAGGCATCCGTGCCAAACAGCAATCAACAGCCAAAACATGGGGAACACCCATGGGGTGATCCTCAAACATGATAACAAGAAATTTATTAACCATATAATAACCTCAAGCGTACAAGCAATCTAAGGTAGATAACAAAACAAGATCAAAACCCTAACCCAAGATACCCAATACATGGGTATCCGACACATTTGCACCAAAAAACTCAAAGACATTCAATGTAGGGAAACAAACCAACTACCTCGATCCCAAAAGATCAATATATGTGAACTACGATGACAGATTCCCCTAAAAATAATATAGATCTGAGTAAATTCACAAAACTCTTAACCTACGATAACTTGAAAACAAGGAGGAATCGAGAAACAAGGCTAAAGCAGAACAGAGAACTCACCGCTGTGCTTCCAACACAATCGACAACGGCTGAAACGATGGTCAGACGGAGGCATGGTGTCTCAAAGACGATTCAGCCGTACGGTCTCTCTCAGAAGAATGAAACTTGGAGAAGAAGACGCTTCTATGCATAAAGCTCTACCTCGGCCCGTTTAATGAAAAGAAATAATGTACACGGCATGTACATTTAGAGTATATGGGGTGTACTGGGTCTTTTCCGTACTCAACCAAAGACGACCTCCATGTTACCCTTACACACCATGTGTGTTGCCCGAACACGGCCAGCACACAACTTCGGCAGGAAAAGAGTACACTACGTGTACTTAGAAAGTACATGACGTGTACTTCAGAAATTTCCAGAAAGTTCATTTTTCCCAAACACTGCAAAAAAAAAGGAAAAGTGTAGCTGAAAATAAGACCCGGGTTCTTACACTATTCTCTCCTTAATATTTTATTAAATTAAAAAAAGTATCTTGAAAATACTATTATTTTGTTATTAGAACTACACTTATACACACCTATATCTAATGGATACGAACAAATGGTTTCTGGGTATGGTGAACTACAACCTCATAAAATGATGTTTTTTCGATTATCTCCTACCACATATCATGTTCTCAATTATGATGGAACTGTATTTATATATGATATATATTATATTTATATTTTCTATATGTTTTAGTATATTTCATTTACATCATACCATTATTCATTCTATAATGTGTTAATACATGAATTTCATTTGTGGAATTGTACACTACCACCCACTCAAAGTGATATGACTCATTAGTGCCATACATAAAATGTATAAATGATGGAATAAGTGAACATTTGTAACATATAATATATATATATAATTAATATATACGTATTTATGATTTATTTTTCATTCCTTTAAAATACTAAAAAGAAATTAAAGTAGCGTTCAAGCGTACAAACAACTTACTATCTCCATGAACGGTGCATTTAATTTTTATCTCCAAATGATATGGGAGCTTCTAATTACATATATAATGGATATATATACATATAAACTAGATCAATATGATATTTAAATCATTAATAAGATTCTGTATATAATGTTTGTTTGACCACATGCGCAATTAGTAATTTTAACATGTTCATTTTTGACTCAAGTACCAAACATCGACAAAAAGACCGATATGAACACGAATATTTATATTATAGTTGAAGAAATGTAATAAGTGATATAAAACATATTAAAATATTGATAAAAGATACTGGAACAATTATAAATTATCATATTTATATTATTCAGGAATTTAATGAACAAACGAGACATGTCAGACTCAGGGTAAGGGAATCTTTCACCCCCCTCTTTTAGTCAAAGACTTCATTTATGTTATGTATTTAATTTCCATTTTCAGATATTTGTATATGTTATTATATATGATTATAATTTTAAATTTTAAGTCCATTTTATGATATTCCACTTTATCTCTTATCGACTCATTTTTTTTAATTTTTATGTGATGATGTTAGGCTGCCGAAATATCGTAAGGCATTTTCTTATACATATTTCCATTCATTGGGGTAATATTAAAATTATTGATTATATAACTCTATAACTATGTGAGATATTAATTTATATGTATTATATTGTATTTATACAATCTTTATGTGTACCTATAGTGAATACACAAAATTGATCTATTTTTCTTACAAAATGAACATTGTAAGGGAATCTATAAAGTAAATTTCCACTCATTAGAATTTATGCATAATTCATTTATTATATTAAGACATGATTATTTGAGTAATCACTATTTATTTATTTATTTTGTAATCTCCACTTCTCTTTACAATTATATACTATTTCTATACATAATCACCCCATTTATAAATTCTTACATCATTTATACAAACATTGAAAGATAAATCTTAACTCAACATTCATTCATTGAGTTAAATATCAATTTCATTTCTTTTTTTTCAATGAATATGTTTGAATAATCTATGATTATTTTAAAATTAATGTCCACATATATTGGGTGTATTTATATTTTTCATACATAATTTTCTCCTTGATTATTCCTTAGTCTTCTGATACTATCACTGTAAGGGAATTCATCTCAATCTCCTTTAATAGAGGAATATTTTGGTTTATACATAACCTTATTTTTTAAAATGTCTAATTATACATTTTTCATTTAGTTTCATTCAATGGATTTCAAAAGGAATATTTTCTTTTACAATGCATTTTACTAAACGGCAAAGGGCATGTTTCTTTTTAATGTACACAAAGACAATGAAAATTCCACCACATCGAGTATTATTTTATATTTGGAATCCTTAAAAAGTTGTAGTGTTTTAAAAATTAAAATAAAACCCATATACCCTTTTTAGGTATTTTGGTATTCATAATGGTTTTGAGAAATCATTGATTATGTAAATATTTCGAAATTATATATTTTGATTGAAATGTGGAAATGTTATCTTATCATTATTCTTGTTTTATGTCATATGATTATATTATACATATTGGGAATTTATTATGTATAAGTGTGGATCCATGATAAAAAGACGTCAGTTGAGCTTGGGATAACTCTCCAATGCATTGGATAATGTGATGGAGGTAAACGTTAATGTTTATTCTTAAGTGATTTATGGAATATACAATTATTGATATTTCAAACGTAACTCCATATGTAGCTGTGAAAGCTACCTTGTAATTATGTTATGGATCCCACAAGTTTCATTTATGATATATAATTTCTATGTGTTATTAATAAATCCTATTATATCATGAGGTATGTTTTGTGAGTAAAAAGTATGATTTCACTGATTTGTATATATTGATGGACTAATTATTCTTCCCTGGTTTTATAACCCTTATTGATATTATTATAATCACCCCAAGATTTTGAAATGTTTTTCATAGGTTATAAGTAAGGGTAAGAGAATGGAATATTTAAGATGAATTTTATCAGGAAAATATTTTTTTTTATTTAAGGAGTTTTATTATTGTGAAAAAATGGATAGAGTATAAGTGTCTACATTATAATATTCAAGTTGTTATGTATATTTTATTCCATAATTCTTAAGAAACTAAAACTGAAAAGATCCTCAATGTGAATTCTTGACTTATCTCATGATTATGTAGTGATTAAGGTTGAGAAATTATAGTTGGTATTAGATGTCTATTTAGATGACTTTAGAGGTTAGGTTGTTATTTAAGTATAAGTGACATGTTTTATATAACCACAAAGGTGACCATATTAGAAAGTGTTATTGTTATTTTACATAAATTTAATGAGTTTAATATATAATGAATTAGTTTATCTTACTTATTAACCTCCATATAAAATAGTATATGATGATTTTGCTGATATACTCACACTGAAAATTTTGGTTTTAGTAAATATCTAGATCTAACAGGAACCAAAGCAGTAATGGATGTGACAGAAGTTGTGGATGTTTTCTAAATAACCAACCAAATGAAATGGGTTATGCAATGAGAACTCATGTGTTTATTCCTAACCAACTATCTAGAGACATTATTGACCACTTGAACCATGATTATTTTTCTATGGAATAATATATATGAGAAAATAATCTCATTCAAAGTTAAGGTAATAATAAAAAAGGTAAGTATATTTTTAAAAACATGTGTCATGTATGTGGAAAGAATCATATAATAAAGTATTTTTATTTTATGAGAATATGTTATAGATGTTGTAATTAATGTTAAAAAGCTATAACCATCCATTGAAAAAGGAAGTGTCCTTTTGGTTCGAGGAAATGGAATGAAGTTATTTTTGATTGATTATATGAAATTTTTAAATGTGGGGTGCATGCTCATCACACAAAGAGATATCCAACAAAAAAGGTTCAAGAATGGGAGTAACAAGGAAATACAAAAATATTTTTAACAATTCATAATTTCATGCCAACTAATGATGATGAAATTGAACATGGCCTATGAAGGGTATCGATTATTTCATGGCCCATGTTTTGACAATATTGAAATATTAAGACATTATGCATGGTTTTTTATATAGTAAATAAGTATAAAAGAATAATATTGATAATATAGATAAATGATGAAGAGGAATGTTTGATTATTTTGATGTCTACATTAATGGAATTGAAGAGTTAGGAAGGATCTTTGGAAGATGATATGTTTAAATGTGTTAATGGTGGAATTAATTTTGATGAATTCTAATATTAATACGCCTTATATTTTTTATATAAAAATGTTAATTGAGGAATAATTATCATTTATTTTGTGGATATACTTCTAAACTACAATTTGGGATTATATAATCCTGGAATTTTCGGTAATTACGGGTTATTTCTTTTTGGGATACAAAATGAGAGGTATGAGATAGCCTTTGAGGTTAAAATATTTTATGATTATTTTTAAAGAATTTATATAATTGATTGGAATGTCCAAAATTTATATTGTTTTTAAAAAGGACAATACAAAGTCCATGTTCCAACCCATCACGTCATACAAATCTGCGGGAATCGAACCCACAACCAATGTGCGACTAGGATTTGTTGTTTACCACTGGACTACGGGAAGTCCCTAGTTAGTATGACATATTATTTTTACTATAATTAATTTATGGATCAAGAGTAAGTTGCTTTTGAGAAAAAATGTTTTACCAAATGTATATCCATAATATAGGAAAATGATTTTGTGATTACGTGATAAATGTTATTTTAGATGACATTCTCTCTTCTGGGAATAGTATAGGCCTCAAGAAAATATAATAATATTGGATATAATTTTTAGCATAATGTTTAGAATATTATTTTGAATAAATATATGTTTTTATTATGGATAGAGAATGATTTGGGTTATTTATGGATTTGATAAACTAATCATAGATAATATGTTACTGGTCAATTACATTTCCATATGAGACTTTAAGAGTAGTCAATGTTATTTGAAGTTAACTATTATGATATATCATGGAAGACTATGTGATAAAATAATTATTCATTTTGTATTTCAATAATAGTTTGGATTATTTTGTTTATTTATAAGAAATTTTTTTATTGAATTTTCATTGTTGATCTTAGGGGTATTGTTGGTTGAATTTTTTAGATTATGAATAGTATTTCCTTCTTAACAGATTATCCTTTTGGAGATTATCTGATCATGTACAAACCATATTTATTTTTGTTAATTTATTAAAATATTTTTAATATAATTTTCATCTTTGTTGGATTATCCGATTCCTTATAAGTTGATTGCAGTACTTCATGTGTGACTATGTCACTATAATACCCATCATTTAAATAAAATATGAGTTCAAAATATCAATTTTTAAAGCATGAAACTATACGTGTAAAGTAAGTATATTTCAATATGTTAATATTTAATATTATAAATATATTACTAAGATTTTTGAAAATGATTAGAAAACAAAAACATTGTCCATTTACAATTACTAGTGGGAAATCAAAGACCGTTTAACCCGTTACATGTTTCTAGGTTTTTTAAGTTTTCTTTCTCATAATCATGTTTTCTATCACTCTCCATTAGAAATTGATGGTTAGTTCTCTCTTATATATCATAGTTTTCTAGGAATCCTTGCATGTGTTATATTGGGTGACCTTTATACCTCTCTTTCATTCTTTTATAGTGATAGTTACATTGACTCTTTCTCCTATGGGATTTTTAATAATGTTTCTGAGCCAAATATTAAAGTTTCAAGGACACAAGTTACAAAATATGGAAGGTTGTAATGACATGGTTAATTATAGAATAAAACATTTTTATTTCTATTAATATATATGAATAATATATTACATCTTAATTAAATGGGACACATTTTCCAATATCTTACATGACAAGAAACCATTGGTTTCTCTGGAATCTTATGTTGCCTACAACATTGAGTTATAATAAAAAATAATACAATAATATTATTGTTATTTTAAATGGTAGATAAATCCTAGGCATTGGAATAGATGGAATGAATAGTAATAACTAAATAAAGAAATATGGTATAAAATGTTTAAAAAATTATACATTGGTTTCCAAATTTATTTGAAATGGAAATAAAAATCCATTGGATATAAAGGATGTGTCTTTATGAAAACCTATTTAAAAGATAATAATTGTGTTTATAAAATCATATCAATATTTATGGATTTTTATTTAATGAATAATATATGTTATAAATTCAATTTAATGTTTATGGGAATCGAAGATGTTTTCTAGAAATTATATAAGAACAAATTCAATTTTTATGATAAAAGAATAATTTTGCTAAAAATTTAGTTTTACATACTTTTGAGGGTGAATCCTTTTAAAATATAGTTTATGTCACTTTTATTTGATATATTTGATAAAATAAAATTCTTGTTTTTAATCAGGACATTGAAATTTACATTGAATTATATTTTGGTATTTTTATGATAATGTTAATTATTTTAATGTATAACGAAAAAATAATACATTAGAAATCAAAACTGCATTTTAATATAATTTATTTATATAGATAGATTATCATTTTAATTTGATTTAATTTATAATAGGAATATTTTTTAAAAATTAATACAATTATAGTCATTTAATGTAATTTCACTATTAAATTAGACAAAAACAATGTCAATCTTCTTATTGTTATTACTTCTTAAAAACTCGTTTTTTAGTTTTGACAAACGGAATTTTTTTGCAATTAATTACTACAATGTCTGGGTTTTGAATTTGAAATAATAGATACCATATGTTTTATCATAAAATAAAAATTGTGTAAATAGGAACATTTTGTTTTTTGACATTATGAATATTAACTTATTAATTATTTTATTTATCATGGTTAAAGGGTAAATTTGGTAATTAAATGGAAAAAATAATGTATTAATAATAGAAAACTAAACAAAAAATTTCCCAATCCTATTGTATTAGATAATTCTGACAATGGGAAACCATGGTTAAATTTTTGGGACCCATGGGTCGACATGGAGTTGATAATGATGTTTTTTAATAATTACTTTAATGTGATGACAAAAATAACATAAATAGGTATCTTTACTTAAATAATTATTATATGGGGATATATTAGTGATTGACTAGAATATAAATGATCATTATAAATCTAAATATTATTTCAATATCATTTTATATTATTTATAGTTTCTAGAAATTTTATTAGTAAATTAAATTATGACACAATGATGATATAGATGTTGCTACATTAATTAATGATTCAAATTAATGATATTATAAATATTAAAATAAATGTAATTTCATTATTTTGATGCCATAAATTAATTATATGGATTTAATTTAAATATTATATTTTATTTAATTATTTTTTTGATGGAATCAATTTTTTTATGACTTTAACAAAAATCAATTACATTGTAGTGTCAAAATTTATATAAATGAGTTTTTTAAACAAATAATGTTTTATTAAATGACATAATAGTCTAAAAAATATTATAAATATAAAAATTATTAATATAATGTTAAAATTTTAAATAATGATCCACCTATGGTTATCATGTCATTTTATAGTAAATATAGTTACCATATATTAGGAAATTTCAAGAAGACCTAGTAAGAGATAATGATTTTAACAAAGGGTTAAAGCTAAAAGATATGGTTAATTTTTTGACATAAACATATCGAAAACCTACTGGTTTAGAGTTTTTTGACCCCAATGTATATTTGATTTTAAATAAATTAGTTTGGAACCATTTTAAAACGAAAATAAATTTATAGTAAAATAATATATCAATAACTTCCTAAAGTGCCCCTCTTCCCTATTATAATAGGCCACCAACACTACAAACATACTCACACATATAAAACCCTTTTTATAGTAAATATTGGGCTCAAATAAGATTAAAACATCCCTCCCTCCTTCCTAAAATCTCTATCATGTGTATAAGGAAATTCATGAAATCCTCTTGGCACAAACCAAAACAAGTTACATGATTTAGAGGTAATGTCTTCTCCCATGTTCCTTTCCATTATTTACCCATTGAACTGCCTATTGTGTTCTTATTATTTTATTAAATAACAACAATATTTTCTAAAATAAACTAAGATGTTTTTATTAGAACAACACATACACACACCTCCATCTAATGGATATGAACATATTGTTTCGGTGTACGACGATCTATTGCCTCATAAATGTTTATTGTTAGATTTTCTCTTACCACCTCTCATAGTGTCCATTATGATGGAAGTATATTTATATATGATAAATATTCTTTTTATATTGTATCTATTATTATTTATTATTAATTTACATCATAACATTATGCATTCCAAAATGTGTTAATATGATAATTTCATATGAGAATTTGCAGACTACCACCCCCTCCGAGTGATATGACTCGTTCATGCCATTCATGGATTGTATAAAGGATGGAATTAACTAAAATATGTAAAATATATACATTATTTATTATATTTTAATTATAATATAACTCTATATCATTTATTTGTAGTTCCTTTTAAATATGAATATGAAATAATAGTATTGTTCATTCGTACGTACGATTTATTGTCTCCATGAACAGTGCATTACATTTTTTATCTCCAAATGTTATGGACTATTTTAAATACATATATACTGAATATTAATATGTATATATGGGATATTTATGATATTTAAATCATTAATATGGTTTTGTAGATAATTTAATTTTGACCATAAGGATAATAGGAAATTATAACAAGTTCATTTTTGAATCATGTACTGAACGTCCAATAAACGACTGATATAATCATCAGTAATTATATGATTGATATAGCTAGGTAATAAGTGATATAAAAGGAATAATAAACAATAAAAAAAGGTTTTTTATGGAAATATAAATTAAATTAATTTTATTATTTAAGAATATAATGAACAAACAAGACAAGACGGGCTCAAGGTAAGGGAACCTTTCACCATCCTCTTTTAGTCAAATACATATTTATTGTTATTTAATTTAATTAACATTTTATTTTTTGGATATGTTTTTATATATCCGTATTGATATTAATTTTATCACCATGTGATGAGATACATTTTTCTCTCTCATCAAATAATTTATTATTATTTTCTAGTGATGACAATAGGATGCTATAAATTCGTAAGGGGACTTCTTAACCCAATTTCCACTCTATGGGTTAATTTTAAACATATGGATTATGCCGTTATATGAATAAGTGAGAAATTAAATATAACATCCTTTATATTATTTATATTTATTTATGTATACTTATATTGAATTCACATAATTAATCTATTTTATTAAAAAAATGATCTTCGTAAGGGAATTTCAAAACTCAATTTCCACTCATTGGGATTTATACATAATTTTTTTGATTATATTATACCATGATTATGTGTGGAATAATTGTTTATTTATTTATTTTTTATTTTAAATGTCCCTTTATGTTTATATACTATTTCTAAACAGAATTTCTCCATTGATAAAATATTAATTCATTTATAAAAACATTATAATATTAATCCTTACTCAATTTTCATTCATTGAGTTAAATATCTGTGCCATTTTGTTTGTTTTTTCAGTATTATATGTGAATATGCTTGGACTATTTTACAATTAAAATCAACTAATATTGAGTTTATTTATATTTTACACACAAAATGATATCATTTATCTATAATTATTCTTATGATATGATATTTTAAGGGACGTTGTCTCAATCTCCTTTCAAGGAGGAATATTTTTTTTATACACAACATTATTTTAAATAATGTGTAAGTATACCATTTTCTTTTAATTTCATTAAATGGTTTTGAAAAGTAATTTTTTGTTTTATGAATAGTTTTACTGAATGAAAAAGGGAACGTTTCTTTTTAACGTACGCAGTGACAATGTCCTTTCTACGGCTGGGGGTATTTTTTGATATTTGGATTACTTAATATTCCATAGTGTTTTTGAATGTAAATTAAATACAGGCACCTTTTTTATGTATTTATTATAGAAATGGTTTTTGGAAAACCAATGATTATGTAAATATTTTCAACCGACACATTGTTATTTCAATGAAGAAATTTTATCTTTCCTTTATGCTTGTTTTATTTGTTATTATTATATTATAGTTCCTGGGAATTGTTTATCTATATGAGTGGTTCTATGATAAACCGATGATGGATGTGCCCAAGATTGCTCTCTAATCCATTGTGTAACATGAGAGAGGTAAAACTCAATATTCCTCCTAAGAGATTTATTGTATATACTGTGACGAGTCTTCCAAACGTAACTCCATATGTAGTTGTTAAAGATACAATGTATGTACATTATGGATTCCACATGTTACTTCCAATTTACAATTTCCATGAGTTATACACAAATTATATTATTTCATTAGGTATGTTTTATTAGTTAGAAGTATGATTTCATTGAATTGTATGTATTAATGGACTTATGTTACCATTATTTATTTAATAATCCTTACAATGATTTTTTACACATCCCATGTTTTTGAAATGTTTTTCATTGGGTGTAAGGAAGAGTACGACAAAGGAATAATTCAAGAATGTTTATATAAAAATAATAATTCGTGTTTTATTAATTTAGTTTGAAAAATGTGGAAAAAATAAAATTATTTAGAAGTGTGTACTTTGTGATATTGAAATTGTCATATATAAGTTATGGCTTGATTCTATAAAATACTAAAGCAGAAAATGTCACCAATGTGAGTTCTTGACATCACTCATGATTAAGAAATGTTTATGGATTAGGCCTTACATAAAATAACTTAGATAATGATATAGTCATGTACAAAGTATTAAGGAGATATTATTTTCAAATTTCAAAAGGAATCATCATTTATAATAGGATATATTATTCAAGGGGTGAAAATTTTAGACTAGTAGATTTTACCTTGTTTCTCTACATAGTTTAATGCATAATAAGATATTATATAACAAATATTAATATATTAATATTAAATAGACAAACATTTTTAATATAAATTATCTTTTATATACCACATTTATTATTAAACATACATTTACCATTTTTTGTTATACAAAAACACTTATTTTTTATTACGCTTTGGATGAGACTCTTTATGGGGTATTTTGGGTTAACATTTAAAATGTTATGAAAATTTGGAGCCAGTGCACAATTGGTGCATAGTTTTACCATACTATGTTCCCTATGAGAGAAAACAAAGAAAACCCTGGCTATGGATATTACACGGTTGGAAAATGTATTTTTAATTCATTCTCCCTCTTTGGTGAAACCATGGATCCAATTTAAAACTAGATCATAGAAAAGTTTCATGGTTTTTTCTTACTATGGGGGTATTCCTAGGAAACCATGCATACAGATTTTTATTAATCTTTTTTTGGTTATAAAGCCTAGAACTATATTTTTATGGTTTCCGATGTACTAGTATAACCCCAATCCTATTTCTCACATCCTTGTAGGACCTGAGGAAGAGTTTTTGTCCCATCAGATCTCTCTCAGAAAAGATTCAAAGCATGATCAATGTCCAATAATCATATCTTCATTAGTTTCGTCACCCAAATCTCTATCTCTAATTATATATATTCTCCACTATAGGGTTCCATGGATTCCCATTTTTATTTGTTTATCTCATAACATCTTTAAATATACTAGCATCATTTAGACTCATATATCATTTTTTCCATCATTCTTCAGGGGATTTCTCTATTTATGGCTTTTTGATTTGAGATCCATTGATACCTCGGTAGGTGGTGCCACCATGATGCCAAATTTATTTAAACCCTAAATTGGACTGATTAAACCCAGTTTTTTGAATTAAATTAAATTCACTGATTTTAATTATATTTATTTGAATTGTATTTTTAGAAAACCCTAATTATGTGAAATTGTCAATTTTTATTAAAAATGGTTTCTTGGCATGAAATTGAACCCCCCCCCCCCAATTCCACTGAATTGGGGTTTGTTTATAGAAATTTTTATATTTTAAACTATTTAATTTGAATTTTTAAATATTGATATTAAAATTATTAATTTAGTTGTGGATTTAGGATTTGATGGAAAATTGTGAAAACCCCTAATTCCATTGAATTTGGTGTTTTTTATAAAAGTGATGTAATTTTTTTTATATAAAATTACTGAGGTAAATTCAGAATTTGTATTATGAAATAGAATGGGTAATTTATTTCAAACCCCTATTTGTTAAAATGGATTAATATTGTTTTGATAGAAACCATAGTTGTTTAACATGTTGAAAAAGATTGTTTTTTTAATAAAAACCTATAATGGGTTTTAAATGGAAAATTGGACTATTTGAAATTTTGAATGTTATGTATTTCACTTAATTTTTTATAAAATAAACTTCCTAATGTTTTTTTGAATCTAATAATATACAATGCTTATTTAGTTTGTGATTTATTTTGAAAACACTTTAAAATTTTACAATTTTCTAAAACAATAATGCAGTATGTCGCATCCATTTGGTGATAATGATGAGTCCTCTTTGACATATTCTCAATGGAATGTATGTATATAATTCTATTTCACCATGATACTGTGTAGAGTCATATATCCTGGAACTATCATACCATTATAGGCATAAAAAACATTCCTTGCATGTTAGTTTTTAAAATGAATATATTCTATTAGTGTAAACAATTTTACATGGATTATTAATTTATATAAATATGTTTATTACAATTATTTTATAGAATCTATTTTTGGAATGTTTCATTTTGTAAATGCAGCATTTATGAACATATTTACATCAATTTATATTTTAATCCTCTCTTTTTTACATATTTACATCATTATAAATGAAATAAATGATTTATTAAATCTTGTCGTAATATTAAAAAAACATTTATTTAAAAATCTAGAATAACATTTTTGGTTAATTTGATATCAGAAACTGTTAAGGAATAGTTTATGACACTCAAATTCATATTATCTGAAACCCTACTTATGCATTTTGGTGTTTGTAGATTACCTCCTTCATGGTTCGAGCAAGGGTAATGTATCCCTTGGGGTTGTTCTGGATGCGGACCCATGGAATTTATGTGTTTCATATGAGTTCGAACATAAGTAGATTATCTTATACTATTCTGTGTAGATTTATGTGGTACTTATGATTGTTTATTCCAGTGTTATTTTTGGCACACTAATCCGAGTGAAGATTCATTTGTATGCATATTATCTTGTTTATTTTTATTTCTAAATGTTTTGTGGAAATTGTTTTTCCTGTTCATTTTGAATAATTATAGGTTCTAGTATTTGACCCAAGTGGATCAGAAAATCCCATTGGGATACTTCAGGGTTATCTTGGTTATTTGGTTACCGTAGTACTCATGTTGGTTCGGGAAAACGTTTTATCATAGGATAAGGATTACTATAAAATTTACATAAGACATCCCCTCTTCTATAAATTATTCTTTAGGAATAACAGATTGATCATGACTTCCATAGCACTAAAAAATGTCTATATAGTGGCAAGACCATTCATGTGTAATCATTCTCCCTGTTGGGAATTCTATTATTCTAGAGACATTTTTTGTGCCGTTAGAATCCTAGAAATATGTTGTTTTCACCTTCTAAAACTCCCAGTGGGATGTTCATTTAGGGATGACAAAGTTGTTCTATGATATAAAAAGGCAGTTCTGCTGTCTAGGTATGAGATGGGGCATCTCTATTTTTTCACTCATTATTATATTTTCTAGTAGATGATGGAAGACCATGAGAAACCATCATGTTTTCATTATCCTATTATAGACCCAACATCGACGTGGGATGATATCTCAAGCATCTTTATGGTTTGGTTGCTTCATACCCATAGAAAAAATAATGTGATATGGTTTGTGATCGATAGGATAACCATGTTTTCTTACTTTATACTCATTAATCAAACATACAAAGGTGGTGAGTTGGGAAACATCTATGTGAAAGAAATTATTCAATTATATGGATTTCCATGTACTATAGTCTCTGATAGAGATCCTCAGTTTAATTCTCATTTTTGGAGGCCTTGTGAAGGCACTAGAATATCATGTTCATTTGGGTATGAAATACAATCCTAATTTAGATGGCCATAAAAAATAGCTAAACATATTCATGATGATATACTTTGTAATTGTGTTATAATCATTTGTGGGGAATTGGAAGATCATTTTGGGATGGTTTAATTTTCATATTAATATAGTTTCTAGTACATGATCAAAATGGATATTTTTTAGGCCTCCTCTGGCTAGCCTCTCATATCATTGTTGTGTTAGTAAGAGGTTAGTGTTATATCTTTGGTTAGAACCGAATTGGTGGAAGATAAACAAATAAATATAGTTAATTTGTTAGATAATGTAGACTTTATAATGAAAATATATTTCTTATGATGATCTTCTTCATAGGCAATTGGAATTCGCATTCGGTGACCATGTGTTCATAAAAGGTTTACCGTGGTTGGGTTATTTCTAGCTTGGGATGTTGGGGATACTTTTTACCCATTATGAGGACCTTTATAGGTTCTATTGAAGGTGGGTAATTTCTTTTATCATTTATAACATCTACCATAGTTGATGATGATTCATAATGTGTTCAATGAATCTTAGATATGAATATATATATCATATTCATCTCACATTCTAAGATTGAATGATCTTAATGTTGAACATGATTTTTCCATTAATGAATGTCTAGTTGGGATAGTTTATTATTAAACCAAGGTATTTAATTGGAGTAAAATATCTTTGGTTCGGGTTCTATGGTAGCATGGTTCTGATAATAATGAGTTGTGGGAGAGTGATGCACTACTAATATAATAGTGGACTCATATTTTTTAAATGAAACATCCTGAGTAGTATTTTAGGGAACATAATGATTCAATGGTTGGGAGGTTGTTACATCCTTTTCTCATTTTCATGTATTCCTAAAACCCAATTTTTCGATCATTGGAATATTTTGTTTTTGGGTTATTTTGGGATATGATTTAATGTGTTTTTATAATTCTAGGAAATCACATGTTTTGTGAAATATATTCCCAAAATTGTGTGCCCTATCTTACCAAATTGTTCCACCCAATGTAGTGGTCTATTAGATGGTCAGAAAATAGTTAGTCGATCCATGTGTCATCTTAGTAGAAATCATGGGGTCAATTTAAAACTCACACACATCCAGGCTTCAAGATTTTGGCCTAACCATGAGGGTCTTCCCCGAAAACCATGGTTAAATGTTTTAATTAATATAATTTTACGATTTAATATCATGCCCCCTCCCCTTTTAATGTCCTTGATGAAAAAGTATGAACAAAACAAATTTATCCCATTCTTTGACATTCAGAGAAGTGTTTATATCTTCTAGGAACCCTATACAAATAAATTAAAAGCATTGAGAACACCCCTAAATCTTCACTAACTTTGGTTCCTCACCCCAGTCTCTATCTCCCAAAACATATCTTCCTCTATATTGGGTTCCATGGATCCCCATGTTAATTTGGGGATTTAATACCTGCTATTTTGGATATAAATAATGGATTGATTCATATATTTTGTATCATCATTCTCTATTACGGTTTTCTATTTATAGGTCTCTGGTTCATGATTCATTGATTCTAATGTTGGTGGTCCATCATGATTCCCAATTTATATCAATACTAAATTGATTTGTTTAATTTCAATTTATTTAAATAAATGATGTTTCATGGTTTCAATTTAATTTTTTAAATTTTATTTTATTTTTTTGAAAAAATCACAATAATATTGAATTGGGTTCTTATTTTAAAATGTTTTTTGGCATAAAATTTAGATAACCTATTATTCTATTGAATTAGGGGTTCATTTGTGGTAATTGGTGAGATTAATATTTTTTAATTTAAATTATGAAATTTTATCAATTAAATTGTTTAATTTAATTTTGGAAAATGTATTTGATTGAAAATTATGAGAACCCCAATTATATTGAATATGGGTTTGTTATGAAATTCATGTAATATGATTGAAAATTAAATTTTCGAATTAAATTGTGGAAATTTATTAAGAAATGTAATAGTAAATTTATTTCAACACACTATTTTTTAAATGGATTAATAATGCTTTTGATAGAAACCATATGGTTTTATCTTAGTGAAAAGGTTTGTTTTTTATTTCATATCAATTATATTTTATAAATATGACATTCTTATATTAGGAATGGGTAATGAGATGAAATATATTTTAGGATTTCCAAAAATAAATTTTATTCATTATTTTTTACTAGAGAACAAAAAATGATAAAATGTTAGTGAGTTATTTGTTAAAACAACCTACAATTCATAAACATTCTAAACCTATAATGTAGTAGGTCACATCCATTAGGAAATGTTAATGAGTCCTCATTGTCTTGATCTTAAAGGGACATATGTAAATACTTTCATTTCACCTTAATATTTTTTAGAGTTCATATACCCAGGATTTGTCATAAATTCTTTGGTGTATGACAATTTTATTCGCTTGTATGTATTTCAAATAAATATGTCACATCATTATAATATTTTTTACCTGACTTATGAATTTATATAATTTTTTTTATTTATACCATTTTTTGAAATATCTATTTGTGTATTGAACCATTTTAAATTGTATTCATATCAATTGAAATGTTAATTTTTTAAACAAATCATCTAATCATTTTAAATGTAAACTTTATTTGTTGAAATGCTCCCACTATATTTCAAACGTTTATAAAAAGTTATAATCACTACTTCAGATAATTTTATATTAGAATATTATGTGGAATCCTTGGGGTGAAACTATTGTTGTGTTATATCAAACCATACATAAACCAACGAGCGTTTTAATGGTACCTCCATAAAGGTTTGAGGAGGGGTAATGTATCTCTCAGATGTGGTTCTAGCCATTGACTCGCAGAAATGTTTAGTATTTTATGTGATGGGACTTGGGTTTTTTACCTACATGTATTTCTAGTACAATATTTATGTACTAGGACTTGATTATTCATGTATTATTTATGGAACACTACTCTTGGTGGATTTTACTTTTTCTGCATGATGTCTTATTTCAATTTCTTCCACAATTTTTGTGGATGATGATTTCCACTATCATTTTTATTCTGCCCCGTTATAGTCGCAGACCCATTAGGATCAAGAACACACTTCATTCCGTATCAGGTAAAACCCAATTATCATGATACCAGGGTACCTGAATTATTTTAGGAAACATTATATTATTTTTTAAAATATAATAGTTAGGAATAAGTTTTTTACCATTGATTCCAAATTCTTTTAATTGTTTTCTTCACGTTTTATATTATCATTATAATTAGACATTCGTTGAAATGAAATTCATAACAATAATAACATTTTAGGTTTTATAATAGATAATTTATATTTATTTATAATTTTGTTAACACATTCTATAATTTGTTTTAGTTTTTTTCATGAAAAATTAATTGGGTCCATCTTATTTTAGTTATTATTACTTTCGAATATGATATTTCAATAAAATTTAAATACATAATAAATATTTTCAAAACCAAAAAAATCATGATTTTCATATTGAATTTCAATAAGATTGTTAAATATTTTTCTATATTAAACCATGATAATATTTATTGTCATCATTCAGGGGGGTTGTTATACCGACAAAAACATACACATATCAAAATTAATAAGTTTGTACAATTCCAAAAGTGATTTTCTTGTAATTATATATTTACTAATTAAGAATAATGATATTACTAATAATTATTTAAGTTGTTCAATTATATATGAATATTTTTTAATATCTAATAATGAATCTTGCTGGATAATATGATACATTAATTTTTGCTAGTGATAGTGGACACAACATATGATTGAATATTTTATATCACAACAACTAAGAGATAATAGAGGATGATTATAATTTTATTTATAATAGTCATAATAATATAATATATTTTATGTTTATTTATTAATTTAATCCACATAACAAGTGATGAGAGGTATTGATGAAAAATTTAAGTTGTTTATTTGTTCAGGAGATAGTCTACACACATAAATGATTGAATTTTTTTTTATTTTTAAAATTTAATTAGATGGAAGAAAAAATGATTTAAAAAATAACATAATAAGTATTATCTAAATTAATTATATTGATTTTATTTTTATACTATTTCAATGAATGGTTTTAATTGTAAATATTTTTAAGAGAAATGAATGACTATGTAATACTCACATTGTGTAATTGAACATTCTATTTAAATTTTCCATGGATTTTATGGTAATTGAATAAATATCTCAAAAAAAGGGCTATTACCATGTAAGATTTGATATTTTTTAGATATAATTTGAAGGAGAAAGGGTGAAATAAAGGTTTTTATGTGTTGCCATTTTATAACTGATGAAAATGATACCTTTTTTATCATTATATATATTTCATTAATTAAATAGAACTATTTGTGGGAAAATAGTTGTATAACATTGAAATAATGAATACTGTGATGAACATGGTCTTATAAATACACCAACACCAATTACCCATAATTTTTTAAAAAAAATTCACGATTTTTCGACTTGTATTTTTTTCCTATTTTTTAATATTTGATTTTACCTATGAAACTAGTTTATTCCCTTGATTTTTATATTTTATTAAAAATACAAATTTTCAACTCAAAATAAATTTAGAATTTTGGAAACAAATATTATTTTTAATGTAATATAATTAAAATTCTATATAATTTAAAAAGATATTTTAATTTAAAATATTTAATGTTTGGAAAATAAATATTTTCAAAAATAATATTTTCACCATTATGTATTCTTCATTGTTTCATTCATTTGTGTTCACTAATAATTTGTTTAATGGGTTTTTATTACCTTTCAACATTAATCAGGTCATCCATTAGCCTTTAACTCTGTCAAATCATATGATAATGTCAGTCTCCATGTCAATTGTTACACCACCCCTTGGATTGACAAGCACATGGATGATAGCGTGGTTATCCCTCTCAAAATGATGCACCTCTATATTACTAATATTATTTATTGTAGAACCATCCATGATGTGATCATACCTCCCTATATATACCATGACCTATAAAGATATGACTTCATGTATATGGAAACTATAATATGAAAAAAATATAAAAATGGAAAAATCATTACTAGGTACTTTTAAAACTTGTACTATAATGGAAATTCCATCACTGTTACATGGATGAAAAAATTCTTAGCCCTCTTAATTTTGACCTTAGGAATAAATCTCCTCTGGAAAAAAATTGAATGGTAGGATACCTACATATGATCATATTAAATGGGTTAGGATCCATAATGTCTCATCTGGTCACCACTTCATGGGGTTGTGGACAATATTGATCATATATTCATTAACTACATATTCATTTCCAAATTCTAGAAATACATGTGGGGGACCTTTAAATTCAATATATAAATGCGTACCTTGGTTGATGACATGATGAAATCCTTCATGATTTCAATATATAGTGAACATGGTTAAAATCTACACCATGATTCTACTGGTTATATTTTTCATAAACATGAAAATAAAAAATACAATCATAATTGCGAATCAATACCCATAATTTTATAATGCGGTATTTTCCATAAAATATGATGTATTCATGTAAATTATTGTATAAATAGGTTCATGGGTTTTTACCTCAATATTTTATGGATTCTCAATGTTTCTGGATATGAAAAAAATCCAATTTAATATAAATATATTCACTGGATTCCATTGACCTATCTGTAGATCAAGGTGAACATTGGTTGCATAAATTATACTATTCATTGTTTTATAGGTTGTCAAATTATCTTCTCATCCCAATATTACTTAAATAAGGTATGCATCTTTAAATAAATTGGTAGTGTAAATATATAGTAAATTAATCATTAGGACATAATTCTTTTTTTAAGCATTTGGATCATCACGAATGGAACTATATATGGATGGAATATGACTCAAATATTTCCTTTGAAGCTCTAAGGGTTAACACCACAAATGTGCCATGAAATTTCATACCCAATATGATCTAAGTTTTCTTTTAAAAATAACAACCTCAAACATATATTGTCCCATAAAAATATAGAGTTCAATCAGGCAGTGGATTCATTTTTAAAAGGGTTTATTATGGAGATGAGATGGTTGTGGTTCATCTAGATTCTAAAATTATATTCTTCCTTTTTTAGATAAGGAAATGCGGTATATGACCCATTTCCCTTTTCAAAAGCCCCATGAAATTCTGGTTATGTTGTATTATTATTTTATAAAGTTAATATTAGTGCCATCATTGACTGGGTCCCAATTAAATTTGGGAATATTAGTTCACATAAGGCAACAAAAATATTTTCAGAAAAAGTGTTTTGAATAAAAAATTAATCATGCAATAAATTTATCATTTTCATTAAAATTCATTACGTAAAATGGATAATTAAAAACCCAATAATAGTAGTCTTTTATTGAATGAAATAGAAAATTTAATAACCAAAATAATATATTAAATTAAATTAAAAAACAAAAAATAACTTTTAATAATAATTTAATTTATAGTATATTTGGAAATGGGGATGAATGATTACTTGTTGTCACCCCAAAATTTTAAAAAAGAGTTTTACTCTATATATAGGTTTCCTTCCAATTTAATGTCTTCAAAAACTAATATTTATTTCTAATTTATTTATAATTATAGGAAATTTACAATTAATTTAAAATATATATATTAACAATTTATAAAATAAAAAATTTAAAAAAAATTAAAAATTTAAATAGAATATAATTTCCACATAAATATTTAATAAACTATGTTATTTTATTATATTATAATAAAAATGTTTAGATATTATTTATGATAAATGATAATATATAGTAATGATGTATTTATTGAAAAAATGACTTTTAAATAAAAAATATTTTTTAATCTTATTTAATATATGCTTATAAATAATTAAATATTCATATAATAGTTTATAAATATATGTAGTACCTATTATAATAAATTTTTTAATGTGGTGAATGAAATTTATTAATGTAATATAAACTACCAAATCATTACATAGTTCATTAAAAAGTAACCTTCTCTAAATGAATTAATCAATGAAAATTATTAATGCATAATTATTTTAATTAATTATTATATTTTTATTTATAAATTGTAATATCATCGAATCAATATTAATATGACATATTTATTTGAATTCATATTTTTTGTGTGATAGAAGGCATTGATTATAGTTTTAATATAATGGTTCTAAAAACACATGTCATTAAATTTAACCCTTTTAATAAATTTCATCTTCAAAATATTAATAATGACTAAATGATGAATTAGGGTTTGGGTATTTCAATCATATTAGTCATTGAATTTATAAATATTGATATGGAATATATAATATAGTCTTGATATTTATCATGTTACATATCATTCATTAAGAAATAATAATCATTTATATAATTAGGTACCACTGTTTATGTATTCCCCAACCATATATTCTTTGTAACATAACTTTTAAAAGCTATTGTATTTATTATGATATTAAAAATAATTTAATCAAACATTATTTCAATAATTAACACTTATCAATAAACGTAATTGTTTTAAAGAGTCAAATATGAACTATAATTTATTTCAGTATATATAACAATATAAAAGTAATATGAAAGTATACATAAAATATCAAAGATGAAATTTTCATAATCTCTATAAAAATATAAAAGGCTCTAAAATTTGTCGAACAATATTTTATCAAAATAAATAAAAGCATTATTACATTGAAATCAAGAATATATTAAAACTATGATTTTTCCAAACATAAATAATGTACTCATAAATATTTATCCTCAAAAATATATCCTTATTATAAGGAAAACATTTAAATGTTATTAATACCCTTTAATATTATTTTAGAATCAATTAAAGAAAATATCAAAATTGAAATTGCATCATTGATTTAAATATTCCACATAAATTATGGAATATATGAAAATATCATTTATAAATATCACTTTTGAATTAATATTGATAATATTATTATTATTTAATTCAAATAAAGATACCAATATCACTAAATTAGGTATGAATTAGAATCAAACATTTTCTATCTTAAAAATAAATACTATGTTTCAATACCATTTATGTATATTCCCTTATTTAGTAGAAATACATTGTCGTTACTATACATATACCTTTATTAGATTCATTTTTTGAATCCAATTTCAATAAATACTAAAACTAAAAAGGGTAGGATAATATCAAAAATATAAATACTAAAATATCAATCCAAATATTTCTTAACCTATTTCACCTCTATTTATAACAAATGATACTTTGGTTCCAACCCATGAATCTCTTATTTTAGTATACAATTATCCATATCAATTATTAATATCATATATCTTACCAAATTAGTATAATTACTAATGAATCCTTCATAATATTTCCTTAAAAATGTTATTGTAAATCATTTTGTATCCCAAGGGAGTGTCAAACATGATGGAAAATTGTGCCACTTTTATCATAATATGTGAATGAGTAATTATGTAATAAAACCTTTTTAGGGTTATCATCCCATGGTACATATGTGATAGAGTCTTCATCAACTTTTAGAATCCAAAAAGAATATTGTTTGCCAAAAAACGACATTGTCTATACCTCATCAAAATTGTTGGATTTTATCTTACTCCAAAACATTTCCATTGTCATTTATAATTTAATATTATCCCAATATATTAAATATTCTATATTACCTCAAATAACATAGCAGGTTATCTATACCATTGGAAATATTATCATCCAAATCTTATCAACCAACAAATTATCCCCATTCAGCATCATAATCTATAAAATTATCAAATCGCTACTCTAATACCAACTATAATTACCAAATGATATGAAAAAATCAATTACATGACATAAAAAATTATATTATATTACAATACATTCAAATATTATTTTAAGTTAGTTTTTTATATAATTATGGGAAAATATTAACTAACATAAGTCATGATTGTTTCAACTAATTAAATTTTTTACAATATATATTAAATTTATTAATCTTTAAAAATTATTTATCATTTCGAATAAATTATCTATGTTGGATACTCTTCAAGACATATCATACATACCACTTTCCTCATAAATAATGGAAAATGTGACATATATTTGTGTGAGATCAAATGATCATAAAAACTAAAGAAATAGATAACAATAAAAGACCATAAGTGATAATATGATTACCATTTGGATATAATAATTATATATAAGAATGATATACCGTAAATAGAATGGATAAAAATTCACGTGTTAGGAAAAAAAGACATGGAATAATAAAAGAAATGAGTAAAAATACTGTGAAAATATATGCAAACTATTATAATCCATTATAAAGTTATCTAGGCATAAAAATAATCATAAAAGTATGGAATTACAATGGAATGATATATAATTATTTTCTTAATATTATAGAACAGTAATATTTTTTGAAAATATCATGACTAATCTTATTATTCCCATGACTATGTAAATGAAATCGTTCTTTTAATTCCAAATATTGTGAGGAAATCCATTATTTACACTACAATGTTATTAAAACAAATGTGTATACACCTAAATATGTGATAACTTCATTATTCCCACACCTATGTGAAAAAAATATTATGTACATGGCAGACTATCTCATGATATTTCAAGATGAAAAAATTAATCGGTGGGTGATATAGTAAGCCACCTATATTCATTGATACAAACAAGTTCCAAATAAAATCATACATAATCATATTTTAAAGTACCCATGGAATCAATAATGCGTATCATTCCTTTTTAAATTGATTAACATAAAGAAAGAATTAATTATTCCCTAAATGACAATAACATGATGAAACTGTTGAAAATAAATGGTTATTCAAAGGTGTCTATAATTTTTTTCTATAAATATTGAAATTTTTTTATAATAGGGAATATTTTGATTGCATTGTATGGATAATAGGTTTTATAGTTACGAACCTAAGACACCTAATCATCATATGAATGTAATCTTTGTGTACACAGATCTGTCAAATAGATAAGAATGAAGTTATTACAAAATTAATGTTTTTGGTAAATGAATTAGGTATATACACTATTTATGGTTAGGAATATAGTTCCACAATCTTTCTATTAATTAATATAAAATATAATTTTTATAAATATTCAGTCTTAACAATATTAACAATTCGATAATCGTAATGGTTTTGTGTCATTCTAAAATAGTTATAAAATATTATTATATGACAAATTCTCTTCAACATCTTCTATAAAAGATCATTTCCTATTGTATGCTTCATAGTCGTACCATTCAAAAATCATTCTTTACAACCATGGTAAAGGAAAATGAAGAAAATTGTGATCTCTCATGTCTAGTAAGAGTTGATATGGGAGATATCAAATTATAATCATATGAAATCATAGAATAATAATAAGTGTATGAGATCACGAACATAACAAAAAAATTAATAACCAATATTAAAATTATATTAAATATGAGTTTGATCATAAAAATAATCATTTAAAATGGAATGAATCATAAGAATAGAAACTCATTATAACAGAGTAATTATCTATAATTTCATGTTATAAAAGTATTTGGTCAAATCATAAGTATAGAAACAATTTAATTTTCAATTTCAACTACATAGATACTAAAATAGTAGTAAACCGTTGTTTCTGATAGTGGCTTAAGATCATGAATTCTTTCCCATAATAGATCATTAACTTTTAATTGTTTCATATAATAGATCGATCACACATTCTTTTTTCACATACTTATGTGATTAGATGTAATATGATAACTAATTCAATGGAAGGAGGTGTAGGTACAACCCTTTAGAGATTTAAAATCATATATATGTGTTCCATAAGATAATAAAACATTCATTATATCTAAAATAATTAAAAGAAATGTGTTTAATAATCACATAATAATAGCATAAACATTGTAAAGGGGCTTCATCAACATATTTCATCAGAATCCTTTTTCATCTATAGAAATAATAAGGATGGAATATGTTATAATAAAACTATTAATAAATATATATAACTGGGGGTAATTTTCATTGATATATAGATATATAATTAAAGGGTCATTAAACACATGTTGTAAAAAATCAAATTTAAAAATAAACATTCAATATATAAAAAATTTGTGAATAATAAAGAATCAATTTTATTTTAAATAAACCATGTAAACTAATAATGAATGTTTAAAATAATTTAGAATTAATTATGGTGGTAAATTCTAGTAATCTAGTATAAGATAAAAAATCATTACTTCCATACCATTATCAAAAAGTCACAAAGAATATCATTTGGATAATGAAACAAATATTCCATTCAATACATTTTTAATGATGGAAACAACAGATGCAATGTTATTAAAATAAAATATGTAAATTTTATAAAAACATCTTGATTTTTTTAAATAAAATTCTATTGTGGAAAAATATTTTTGACTAATTTTAGAAATGAAGTTTACTTTCCTTAAAAATATATTTTTCTTATACATGGTATATAAGGTGTGGAAAATGAATGAAAAAATAGTATTTTTAAATAATCACTAACGGAAAATAAATTTAAAGGGGTTCATTAGATATGGATAATATAATTTTCTTGATATAAATTCATAAAAAATAGTATCGAATAAAATTGGATTAAAACATAAATCCATTAGCCATGTTTCTCTTTTATGTATATATATTCCAAACTCTTATATAATAAATATATATTGATTATAAATAAATTGGACAATAATTATAATGATATTATTTATTTATGAATTAATTATTAATGCTTATTTATATATTATTCATTATTATAATCATTGTCCATGGTGATAACTACATCGTTTTCCATGCATGATTCATCTTGGAAGTCCGATTAATTACAGTTTTATAATGATTAAATATTTTAAGGAATTTTAATAATAGTATTTACATCATATATTTCATTAAATACACACATATATATATATATATATATATATATTCATTTATAAAAACTGGAAATAAAAAAATAAATTACATAGTTAATAGAGATTGCATTCCCTACATATTTTTCAACGTTGTTTCTATATATTAACATAGGGAATAAAGGAATGGTAAATAATAATTTACCTAAGTTGAAAAATTATTATATAATATATTTTCTATATATTCATCATATTTATCCTCACTACCGTCCAATAAAAATATAAATGAAAAATAAATAACATTTCTTCAAAAAGATGAAAGTCCACAAGTATGCATGAGCAACGTTATCATTTCCAGAGGACAATATTGTAATGAGGTATATTTTTTAATTTTAGAAGTGTAAGTATTTCATATTTTTCATATATATACATTTAACCCATCATAATACACATAATTAAAATATCATGAAGAAAAATTAATTGTATCGTTACATTGAGATGATAAGTCGTATGTACGCATCAGTGATGCTTTTACATCACATTTAATTTGAATGAGTGTGTATAATAGAGCTATCATAATAGTAATAATAGAGTCTAATATTTTTGATATTGAATATATTATATTAAGATAAATAAAATATATTTATATGAGGTAAATATGTGTAGAAGATAAAGTGATTGATTGTGGAATTTACCACATCATTGAAATGACACCATTAGATCACCACTAAAGGAATCTACAGTTTGTATTTCAAGAAAATAAATAATATTGTTTGTGTATACGGATTTTGAGAATGTAAATTTGTAATGTCTGGTCAATATATAAAGATTAATGTGGGGAACATAAGTGAGGTAGGAGATCCCTTTTATAATGGAGGTGGGGGCCCTTTTGGAATCTCTCAAAAAGATAAATTTTAATAAATTTAATCTCATGAAATATTTCATCGATGTTGCATTAAAAATTATCATTTTTAAATAATTACTAAAAATTATAAACAGATTTATTTTAGGAACTTATTTAATCTAGAAAAATTCACATAGATTCAAGGAGAACATACTTTTTCATACATGAAAATATATGATATATTAAAAATTGATAGAGTTTAATTTTTTAACATTCATTGATTTGAATAATATATAATACATATTTAAGGAAAAATTTTGCATTAAACAATTTATTAATAAAACAATATTGTTAATTGTAAAAGTATCATTATTCAGTGATAATTTGTATAAAAATAAATGTATTTACCACTTTTTTAATTCAAATTAACTTGATTTACCATTTTTTGTGTTGATGCATATTACCATGGTTACTATTCATTTTGAAAAAAATAAAATTTTCATAATCATCATATTTTAAAATTATGATTATAAAAATTTAATAAATTTTATTTAATTAAACACTAAGAAATTGATAAAATATATATTAATGGATGTGTGAAAAATCTGACATTAACTTTTTTTAGAAGAAAAAAATAAACTTTTTAGCATAAAACTTGATTAATTATTATTTTATGATCACAAAAATATTTTTATAATTATTAAAACAATTTATAATTTAATTAATAGTAAAATTAAATTATATTCCTAATTAAATAAATAAAAATTTATTTTATTAATATAAAAATAAATTTAATGTTGTAAAATAATTTTTCAGAAAAAAATGTGTTTTTTATTTTCAAATAACATTTTCATTTAATTAAAATACTTTTATATATAATGGAATGATTTCATAATGCTTTAGATATTATATATTTCAAAATTTACTTACTAAAATTCTTACCTTCCAATTAAATTCCTTGTAAATAATGGACACATAATATTTTATGAATGCTACACTTTTCATCTAAATTTACTACTTTGTTTAACGAAAAATATTGAAGAAATAAAATAATTTAAATATAAATATTTGATAAATTTATTAGGGTGTTACATTATTCCCAAAAAAAAATGAATTTTTCCAAAATAATTCATCACCCGTGTATGTAAAATTGAGGATATATCTGTTTCATTATAGCTACAGGTTCTGATGTATCTTTTTCCAATTTTAGTTTTCTTTGAATAACTTTTACCATTTGAGTTGTCTTGTTCCCTATCAAATTATCACTATAATATATAAATTATACTTGTATTTTACTAATATGAAATTATACGATCTAGTTTTATGACTTCTAACTTATGTACAAGTGGTGTACCATGTATGTACTATCTTAAGCTGGATACATGGAAAATATGATGAACTTGAGAGTTGTTTTTTTGAAGCAATAGCCAATGTGATACTGTCCCAATTAAATCAAGAATATGAATGGGAAAAATATTCATATAGATAAAAATATTTTTCTTTCTAAAAATGGTATCCTTATTACTTAGTTGTATTTATAGTAATTGATTATCAAGGACATTAATTTTGAAATCACATCAACGGTGTCATCATAACTCTTCTTGTTTCTCTTAGATCTACTGTTGTGGTAATAAATAGTTCTTACATTCTATAAAATTTCCTCAGGTAGGTGATGTACCAATTTCATTATTTCTCCATCATTATGCAAGAATGTTTCAATTATAAACTTCTTTCAATATAGGTATTTAAAAAGAGAAATCTGAATTCTTGAATTAATGAAATTGTTGTAATAAGTTTTGGAACACTTAGGGAAATATACTATAACCAATATAGTTTTGTGGACTTTATCCGTTTTGTGGAAATAAGTGACCAAATACAAAGTGATTTCTTCCAAATTGAAATTAGGTATTTTTAATGGTTATATCATACACTTACCCCTTCATCTGTATATCACATCATACTAACTGATCAGACAATGAAAAATATATTACCCAATATTTCATTCTATACAATCCTATAACAAATAATCTTTGAGATCTATGTACAACTTTTTGAAATCAAGGATGAATAGAAATTCATGATATATGAATCTAATTTAATAGATACTTATTCAAATTTGACATGGGAGGGAGAGAAACATGGTTCTTAAACATTATCATTCCATTACAATCATGGTTGATGTTAGGGACATTCTTCGACATCTTTTATACATATATTTCTTCCTTTTACTCTTCCTTAATACTAACATAGATATATAGTTGAACATTAATTTAAATTGATAGGAATTCTCTCTTATTTTCATGGTTTCCAAATCCATCATTTTTAAATATATAAATATCATAGTATTATTAATCATCCTCATAGCGAAGTTATCATGGTATTTTCTATACAAATAATTTAATTCCACGGACACATTCCAGTGGATGTAATTTATCATGCAGTCATTATTATTAATAATATACAACCACATTATATATTTCATATTCATATATTTGAATGTGAATATATACTTTTATTTTGAATTATTTCTATATACATTACACCTCTATCGATAGTGACAATTCCTCTTTATATTCAATGAAATTTATACCACAACTTACTCCAAGTATTGAGATGGTAAATATAACTCATGTTCCTTAAATTGGAATGAGGTAATACCTATAAAAATATCTATTTTATTTATAATACATATCATCCCATTATATTATTCATCAGTATATATAATTGAAATTTCTATTCTATATTATTGTATGATCATATTTTAAACAAACAAACTAATTTTAATATCCTAAAACATCTCTTCATATTCCTCCATCCTTGTAAACATAAATATTTTATATGTTAGGATGAGGAGTGCGTTAGATAATAATAGTAAATATCTGAAAACACATCTATAATATCCATCGAACCGATGCAAATTATTGACTTCTGTAACCATTAGTGGTCTGGTACTTTTTTCAATAAATCGTGCCTTTGAATGATCTACTATTATATTTTCACATGAGATTACATTACCCAAGAATAAAAAATTCTAAACCCACAAAATCAAAATATTTAAATTCTACATAAATCCTCTCCTTCAAAATAGTTTTCAGAAATATCCATATTTTATTTTCATTATATTAAATTAAATTTGAGTATAAAAAAATATTTCTAATAATAAATACAATAATCTGATCAAGATAGTCTCTAAATACTATATTTATTAAGACATTGATGATACATGTGGAATAATCGAGGCCAAAAGTTATCACTATAAGTTCATAGCTTCCAAACCATTTACAAAATATGACCTTAGGTATATCCAATTTCATGACCATATATTAATGAAATATTAAATGATGGTAAATTTAGATTAATATTCACCTATGAATAGTTGATCAAATAATTCATCAATAGGTGGTAGATGATACTTTTTAATGGCAGTGATCTTGTAATGTTCTCGATAAAAATTGGCGCATCTGATTGATCCCTGTTTATTTCTAAAAAGCTAAATAGGTGAACCCCAAGCTGATGCACATTCTCAAATGAAATCATTTTAATTATTATTTGGGAGACTATTATGCACTTCCAAAAACTATATTGGAATCATTATTCAAGGATTCATTGAAATAATCATATCAATAAGTTAGTATAATTGAAAACTCAACTCATGATTTTGTGGGAAACTAATAAATTCATAAATAATGTCACCAAAAATCTCACATACAATTGGTGTATCCTTAATGTTGAGTATCGCCCAATACATATGAGAAATATAACCTTCTTTTATAGTAATTCAGACCCAATAGATGGAGGAAATTTCCATGGGATGTTCATATTTACCATCCAATTAATAAAAGATCTAAAAATAAATTTAAAATATTAAATGTAACATAATATCTGAATAAATATATATGTGATAAATATAGTGAAATAATATACGTTCTAATAACCACATATAATTAAACCAAAAAGAGAATCAAAAGATTTGTGGTATTTACATTCCTAGAAACATCAGCCATAATGAAACTATTCATATTAGTTGTGATAAATATTTCATTGAGAGAAGTGATACCAAAATAAAAATCTGATCATTTTGGATTAGTGGTTATATCCTTAAAAAATTCATTAAAAATAAAAAAATGGTGGATCCGAAATCAAATACTAAATTATATATTCTTGAGTTGATGGTTGTTTTACCTTTCACTACGTCATTCCACAAACCCACGTGGATATTTTTGATCACTTTGGAATATTCAACGTATTTGCGATTAAAAGGGTATTGATACTTATTATAAAAAAACATCAAATTGATTCAATGGTATCAACAATTATCACACCATTTTTAGATGAAGAATTATAGAATTTGTGGTGCATTATTTTGAATATTCATTTCCTCCATTGCATTATCTTTCCCATTCAACTCGTTTTGAAATCCTTAATCACTGTGCCTCATCATTCTATATTTAATGAAAAAACCAATTCCATTTAGAATCTTCCAATTATGTTTATTATTTAATTTTTAGATTGTATCTATTGATAACATAATTCAGCAATTTGATTTGTTATAGTTTTCATGAGATTCAATATATATTTTCATATCAATACTATAATAACGGAGGGAATATATTATTTCCATTTCAAATTTCAGTGCACATCAAATGATATATTCATATATACTAAATTCTCATATAACTAATTACTTTTTATGATATGGTATTGATCTCCCAAAAAATTAATCAATTTTTCTTTTTGTATGATAATAAATAATTTTTCCTACCTTACAGTCCTTGTAAAAATATCATCATATTTACCAATGAATTCACAGTCATTTTTCTTTATTCTATGAAATTCCTTCTATATCTATGTATATAGAATATTAGAAAGGAACTTACAAATAAATTTGAATTTAAACTCATCCCATTGCACAAATTAAATATATTAATATTTCACCATATTGTAGATTAATATCCACCAATAGTCTATTTTTTACTTCAAGAATATTCTCATTTAAGATATCATTATTATTTTGTGAGAATTAATAAACAAATCATATTTTGGAAATAGTGTCGATGCGTCATCCAAAAAATAATTTATAAGAAGTTCTTATTAAATATTTTGGATGTTTCATAATGAATTATTCAATGATATATTAAACACTGAATTGACCATTTAAAAATTCAGAATTATTTGTTTCTTGTGAATGTTTTATTATAATAGCAGTGGGATTGTTCCTTCCAAATAAAATTACATTTGGTATCTCGTGCAGAAAATAATTCCATTTTACACAAAAATCATCATTTACAAGATTTCTTTGGGTTATTTCCATTTATATAAACAAAATATCAAAGTCTAAAAACCAATATTCATTGTGGGGAAACTAAAAAATTTTAACGACTCAAATAAATAATGCCAAAATGGAGACATCGTGTTTAATAAAACCTTAGGTTTGGCCTATGACATTGATGATTGTTACTAAAACCTTTGGATGTTATCATATACTGAGACCAATCCTGGTGTTTTCAAACAGTTTTTATAATCCAAATCTCAATGTATTGAATAAACCCTACCATGATAACATGATAATGTCATAATATTTTAAAAGAATAATAATAAATCTTATTAAATAATATTAAATACATAAAAATTTGATGCTTGATATATGCATTGTGATTTTGAGAAATTGGACACTAGATATAAAATATTATAATGTAATGAAGGACGTTGAAAATATCCCATAATTATATTCCCTTACAGTATACTAAATAAGCATAATCTACTAAAACATTCTCCATAACATGGGGAATGAAATAAAAAGAAAATAGTGATCTCTAATGCTCAAGAATTGTTATCATGGGAGATATCGATTGATGATCATGTGAAATAATATGATATTTTTCGGGGTCTGATGTCATGACCACAACAGGCAATGTTTATACCTAATCTCATAGAGAGCATAAATATGAGTTAATGGATAAAAATTTTCATTGAAAAATTACATGAATCATTATATGGATAACTAATAATACCTCAATCAAGAACAATAATTTCATGTTATAAATGTTTCTATAACGATAATAAGTGTAGAAACTATTTAAAATGTTCAGGTTAACATCCAAGATAATCAAATTAAATTTTTTTTTAAATTGTTAAACAATAATATTTAGTAGTTTCACACAATGGATCAAGCAATTCAACTTGTTATTCGTAATAGATCAAACAAATATAATTTTTTATCATAAATATCTCTTAAGATATAATACATTACCCAATAAATTATATGCAGTTTTAGGTCATAGATATCACATAATTAAATCTATGTGTATTTGTTCTAGAGGATCCTAAAACATTCATTGTATAATAAACTATGAGAATAAATTGATTTCACAAACAAATTATAATATAATAATACATTGAAAATGATTCCATAAAACAATTTCATTACAATTATAATCCATCTATCTTAATAATATTGATTTTATTCTTGGATCAATACCTCAATAGAGCATAGTATAATCAAGGGATTTTATCATTGATGAATATAGACATAATTAAATCTTCTTAATGACATTCTTGAGAGAAATACCTTTTGAAATTTCAAAATAACATATAAAATTATAAATCATATAGACATAAATAAAAAAATATAGTTTTTTTAAAGATAATTATAAAATATTAAATAATTTTTCAATGTATCGGGATGTCATGATAAAAGAAATTTTTTAACTCTCATAATTTAAAATAAATTCATTTGATACATTTTCCAGAAAATTCAAATATTAAATCATTTTGAAAATGAAAAAAATATTCAACTAAAATTAATTTTTAATATATAAAAAATTATTAAAATTAATTTAAACAACATGACGAGGATACAATAAAAAATCATTGATAATTTTTTAGATAACTTAAATATGAAAGGACATGTTTTTTCTATTTATTAGAGAAAAGATGTTGATGATCTTTAAAAATATATTTTCAGTCCCTCCATTCAATAAGGTAATCAAAATTAAAGAAAAAAATGTATTTTCAGTTAATAATGATATGATATGATCATAAAATAGATACATCATTTATGTATCATAAAATTTTCTTAAATGTAAATTCAATTATAAAAAATCATGATTAAAATATGATTGAAAAATAAATCCCTTATATAATGATTATCTTATACTTGTTAAAGTAAAAAAGTCTTGCATATTAATTATGTATACATTAAAAAATTAATCAATAGTTATTTCTTATCCATGTATAATTTTTTTATGAAATCCAATCATTCATCAATTCATAATTTTTTTAATCACTATTTTTGGGGTTCACTACTTCATTTTCTCTGTATGATTCATTTAGAAAGTCTTATTGATGATAATTTGATCATGAATCCTTATATTTTATAATCCTTATAATTTTATAAAATTAATATAAATTTATTATATAAATTTATAACAATTTATAAATATTAGATAGATATGGATTAATGACATCATTTATACTGATGGTAGGTCATATATAAACAAAAAGGTTGTTTCCTTTTTTCAAGAGATGAAATTACTGAATAGTAAATAATAATTTACCTTTTAATTATAATTATTATATCATTTATATCATATATATTAATCAAACTAATCTTCATTTCCATATACCTATAACATAAATTGAATATTAATAAAATCGATTTATGGAAGTGGTAGCATATACGTACGCTCGAGTTACAATATCATTCACCAAATGTGGGATGATAATATAGTCTACATGATATTTAAATTAAATAATTTTAAATGTTTACTAAATATTTTATAAAATAATTATAGTCATCATAATACTGATCCATAATATATTGACATGAATATTTTTGTATTTCAATATAGAAACATTAAGTCATATGTACACATAAACAATAATTCCACTTCTAATTGGATTGGAAAGACAATCTATAATGGTGTACTAAAAAATAATATCATTTAATCACATTTTTTGTTATATATTTATTATTTTGTTACAAATACCATCAAATTTATTTATTTAATTAAGAGAAAATATAATATGATTGTTAATGAAAATTACCTCTTCATTGAATAAACTTATTTATATAATCTTTAAATTTCTATATAGCTTTTCTATTGGGATGAAAAATAGCTATAGGACGTTTCATGAAATTTATTAAGGGAAATTTTACAAGTTTTGTTTATCATGAAGGCTCAATGAATTTTTAAGAAGTGAGGGAGGGGGTGCCCTTTTATAATTAAGGTTAGGTGTACATTTGGAATTTCTAAAAATTATTAAATTTTAAAAAATTAAATCTTAATTATACATCCTTAAAAATTACATATATTATAATATAATGTTTTATTTTTTTACTCACATATAGCGTTGAATTTAGTTATTTATTTCAATAATATTACGACATATAATTTTTATTAGCACTTTGTTAAGGAATTTTAATTTTAGCAATGATAACAATGATTTTAATATTATCGTGTTGTAACTTTTGAATTGTGGAGAATATTGGACAATAAACAAAAATTTTCAGAAAATTTAGTGCAAATAAAAAAGTATTGTATTATCTATTGATTTTTATTACCTCTATATGATATAAATAATATTATTTTGACAATACAACATTATTGTAAATTTTGACAGAATTCATTTAATTTATATTTATATATATCATTAAATATAGTGAATTTCTATATAATGATTCAAAATTGATTTTATATGTCATTTAGAAATATAAAACTCTTTGTAAAAATTAACCAATTAAATTTATATCACATTTATTAGTTTGAAATCCATTTATTATAAGTGTTTGTTAATAATGAAATATAGCATCATTATTTCATAAGAAAGTAATGTGAGTATAAAATTACTACAATATAATAATAGATTCAAAATATTAAAATAATTTTGTTATTATATAAATATAAACTTATATTCATGCATAAATTAATTTTATCTTACTTTAGAATCAAAACATATACAATAAAAAAATAGAACTGTATTTCTATAAGTGTATTAAATAGTAAATAACTAATTTTCTTGGGAATGAATCAATTAAAAAACTAAATTTACAACCAATTATATAACATGTTTAATTACCATAATCTAAAAATAATTATTAATAAAAATATTAACCTTATAAATAATTTTTAATCCATATTAATCTAATTTATCATTTACTAAGGTGATAAATTTTAGCACCATTATTATTCTTAATGAAAAAAATAAAATGTTCCTAATTAAAACATTTTAAATAAATAATTATAAATATTTAATTAATATTAACTTATTCATTACTCATATATTTCAAAATTAATTACAATGGCTTCAAATTTAACACAAAAATCTTTTTTTGAATAAAACAATTAAGTATACCACCAAATTTGTTCTTATACTATGTTTAGAGAATTATTTTTTTGATATTGAAGACATTTTTTAGTAAGTAGGATATAAATTTCATTGGAATCATTAAAAAATGGTGATTAATTTAATTTAATAATAAAAAAATGCATTAGGAACATAAAAAATATTTTCTAAAAAATATGAGTTATATTTTCAAAGAGTTTGTGATTCGAATTTTAATTATTTGATAACTAACTAATTAATTTTTTAAATGTCTATAATGTATTTTTTTTATAACATATTTATTACATTACATACCCTCCAACCTAATGAATACGCGGTAATAGGAACAAAATATTTTTATTATTTTACAAAGTTCATCAAAACATTTTGTTGTGTGTAATATAGGCTATCAAAGAAATAAAATTAATTAAAGGTATGTATTTAAAAAAATATGTTAGAGTGTTCGAAGACTAGAAAGTTCATTTAATTGATAAATTCTAATATATATATATATAATTCATTATTTGTGAACACACATGTAAACATAAACCAGTAAATGTTGCATACTTTTAGAATAATTGTAGGGTTTTTCCGTAAATTACGATGAATGAATCATTTTATTTGAAAAAACATTTATATAAAACATCTAAAAACATGAAAATTTAAAATAATTTTTATGAAAAAGAAAAATTTGAAATAATTTTCAATATAATGTACAATGCATTCTTGAGATAATTTTTTTTAAAAAATAGGCTTCTTTTATTATCTTCTAAACAATAATAAAGATGAAAACCTAAAAAATTTCTTTAAAAATACATTATGAAAAATTATAAAAATACAATTTTTGAGATACATTAAAAAATTAATTTTTATGAAATATATGTTAATGGTTCGTTCAGTAATTCATAAATGATTTATAGTGGAAACATGGATATTGATATAATAGATATATCCATGATATGCAAAACAAGTTGGTATTAAGAATACCCATTTAATGAAAACGTAAATAATCAATTGGGAAATATAATTAAAATTTGAAATATGTTGACAATATGAATTGGAATAAGAAGAATTAATCAAAATTGTAGTTCTTAATAATAGAGGAATTCAATTGTTTATATGGAAATATGGACAATGAGGGAATAAATCCCCGGTTAGAATGATATTTATTCTTAATAGAAATATACTATAATTTTGAAAATATATCATTATAATAGAATTATTTATGGATGGTGAGTGGTAATTTATATTTATATAATAAAGGGAAATTCCATATATAAAATTGTAATGAAAATATCAATGAAATGTTGAAAAGTATATTCATGTTTGAAAGGCTATAACCAAATGTGTAATACATTGAGCCGATGAAAACCATAAATTTATAAAACATTCTAATTAAAACCCATTGAAGTATATGATTTCAAATAAAATAGTAAATTACATGAATTTTAGGTTTATAGTTTTAAAGAAATTAATTTTATATTTGGTACAACATTCTAAAGAAATCATTTTGTAAGGTATGAAATATGTCTCTGTTGGTGAACATTTGTGATAAGAAACCCTTACATTCCCCCAATGTCCAATTAATTATAAAATAGTATAAAATAATAAAATATCATAATATTATATTTCCAAACATTATTAATATAAATTAAATTATATATAATTAATTTATGATATTTTATATTGATTTTAGTTGTTACTTTTAACTTTTTTTTTCACTTTATGATGTTATCAACTATACAAATTTCACAGTTATATTTTAATATCGAAATCTTTAAATATTAACTGTAAATTTGATCATCACTATTAATTTACTTATGATAATATTTTAGAATTTTTATTAATTATATTATTGTTCTATTTTATATATTTTTTAGTTATTTGTCAAGAAATTTGAATTGATATCAGATTATTTCAAGAATTTTAGAGATCAAAGATGATATTTGAATAACAAAATAAATACAAAAAATAACTATTGAATAGAAATAATTAAATAACTGATTTCATTTAATCTTATGAATATTTTAATATTTATTTTTACATCATCATCCAAGATCAATTTATAAAACCTCATTCATATAAGTGGTTAAATCATCATTAACATGTACATACCATATTGATTGGATGATTATGGGTATGAATGTGGTTAATTTGTTAATAATATCAATATTTCTGAATAATAATGATATTTTTAAATTTTATAAATTTTTCTAATAATATTTTTAGAAATTATAATAATTAATAAATAATTTAGATGGAATTTTATAAAAATTAGTTCATTTAGGGGGTTGTTCGCACAATGCATTGTTCGCATTTTCATTTCCCAAAAAATGAGTGGGAATGTAGTTGGATTATAATTTTTCACATGATTATAATAATTATATTATATATGTTGCATTTATTTAGATATTCACCCACGTTTCTTGTAATGATAGAGAGAAGCTAATAACAGAATACTTCCCTTTGTGGTGGAGGTAGTTAGAAAATTCAAATGATAAATGTTATTTTTTTATAAGTGGAAGGTAAAGAATAAATAATTTTAATTTATTTAATATAAAATAGACTAAATTATAATAATGAAAAATATATTTTTATATTGAAATTATTTTGATAGTTTTGGTTGTGAAAATAAATAATAATAATTTAAGGACTACATAAGTGTCCAAATGGGACATTGAGCATTATATTGATTGTCTGTTTAGAACTGAAGGTATTTAACTAAATAACTAACACATTGGGATTATGAACATGAAAATTTTAATTGAGTAATATGAAAATGAAATCAATATGATTTTTATGAAGGGGGTAAGTAGACCCATTTTATAATTGATGAAAATTACAATTCATTGAACCCCAATTATTTTTCAATAATGGTATGAAAATATACAATGTTTAGTGGTTGAATTTTTTTTAAATAATGGAGTTTGTGAGATTATTGTATGATCAAAAATCCACCACACATTTACCCACTTTCTTCAATATTTTAGAAAATTATGTTTATATACTTATATTTTGTCAATGGTAACATGTTTTTTCTATAGGTGTTTATATTTTGTTGAAAATTTAATGTATCCCATTTCAAAGAGATTGGGTTCTTCGAAAAAATTATAATAAAAATATAATATCATTTATTTGATAAGTAAAAAAATTAATGTTGAACTAAATTATTAAATTCATAGATTGATAGTTTAGTTCAAAAGATGTTGTTTTCACAAAACAAATTTTTAATCCGTAAAATTTTTTTATTACCAATTGAAAGGGTCACAATATTTTTATATATTTCTTAAAAATAGCACGAAATTTTTTTAAGTATATGATAGTTGAATTCATTATAATAAATTTTAAAAATATTAATAAATCAATTCATTGAATATTTTTTTTGTAAATTTTCATAATTCATATAATTCATACAACATTGTAAAAAAAATTATACTAATTAAATATTTTGAACAAGTTAGTATAAAATATGAAATTTATTTTTATGAAAAAAAATTTAATGCTATAAATGTTAATTTATATATCAACACACTAGAAATATAAAAACCATTTAAAAATAGCTTATTTTTTGATTAAAATTTATGAGTAGCATAATATTTTATTTTCAATTGACATAAATGATATGAATTGAACAATTATAATAGAAATAATTTATATTAGGATTACATATAAAAATAAAATTTATTATTACTATAAAATGATTAATTTATTATAAATTCTGAATACAATGTTTTAATTATAATAAAACTATACATATATTCTATAGTATTTAATAGTGGAATTATATTATCCAAATTATATATAAAAATAATAATTATTACTCAACAAAAAATATTTAATCGATAACTTTTTTATATACCATCATGTATTTCTCATATATTAATATAGTTATAAAATTTTCTATATTGATAAAAAATTATTTTTCTCTATTAACTCAATAACCTATTACATTTAAAAAATACCATTGATTAAAATTAATTAATTATGAAATTAGTAATTTTATTTAGTCGAGTGTTGGTGTTAGAAAACTTATTAATGATAGTATAAATTTAAATGGTCTAAAATATCATGTTGTTACAATAATGAATTTATATTATTTTATCATAACCTACTCAATAATGAAATGTACATTATAGATACTACATCTAGATGATTTTTTATTGAATAGTTACTTGTAAAAAAAGTGCCTAATTGAGATGAATTCACGTAAATGAAAAAAATTGAAATAAGTGAAACTCAAATAAGAGATAATGAGATATGAACATCTAATTGATCGCAAAATTTAAAAACTATTATTTAATATACTACAGTATAAATCATATATATGGCTCTAGAAAATGATTCTAAATAAAATCAACCAACTATGGTAGGTTTTTTAGGCTCATGATCTATCCGTTTCACTAAAAAGTGTACTAATTTTCGTAGCATGGAAATATATAAAAAAAATATTTAACAAATTAAATTACAATAAAAACATTGTATGTGTAAATTAAAACAAAATATTCTATTGATTTGGATAGAAATAAACTAGTCTAGACCCCCTAACGGAACTACTTTTAAAAATGTAATGCATTCCCCTGACAATAACGATAACCATCAACCTTGTTCTTAACCAATATGTAGCCTTATGACTGACATACTTTCCAAAAGTTTCCTATTTATAATGACATAATTACAATGAATATTCCAATATCTGTCAAATCCCACCAACACAAAAACAAAAATGTTTTGACATTTAGGTTTGGAATTATAGAATAGATAAGTTAACATGCACAATGTCACGTCCTGTAGAAATTATATCAAAAATCCTAGGCAAGATGTCAAACCAAAAAATTCATTAAATCTAAGTAGAATGTGAGAATTATAAAAAAATCGTCAATTAAGACCACCAATTACCACACCGAATAAGGAACAAAACAACTCATGTAGTGAATTAGAATGAGTTTAATGTCCAAATCCTAAATAATTATAACCTGCCCTCAAAGGGACTACTATTGAAGAGTAAAAATAAACCTCTGTTTTAAATTCATTATAAATTTTATAAAAACATCTCCATGAAAAATATTTATTATATAAGAATTTATTATAAAATAACAAAGAGAACATCGATACCAATATATACATATCAATTGGAGAATATGGACTCCCACCTCCTTTACTATCAGGAATGATTCAATGTAATAAAATTATGGATTTATAACATCATGTAGTATTTATTTATATATTTATGATATTTTACATTGATATTACCTTTCTTTAAGAAAATCAGAAAGATTACCTTGAATGATAAATTTAATAAGGAAATTTGGATCAAAAATACATTTCATCAAGGGAATGAAATGATTAATTTTTCAAGAAATATATCTGTCCTATTAACAACATATTTATCAAAAAAAATTCAATTTCCAGGGGAATTATATATCCTAAATAGTATCATTTCCATGACATTATCAATTTTTATGTGATTTTTTTTCCGATGTAAATATAATTCCTCAAAAAATGATTTAATCATTGTAATTATGTGACTTGAAGGGATAAATATTTATATTAAAACATGAAAACTATTAATCCTTATTCATATATAGACTATTGTAGTATTTAAAAATGAAATCATAACATCTAATATGCACAAAATTCTTTTATGTATTAATCATAGAGAAATATAAGAGCACCTAAAACATGCCCATAATTTTTGGTATACTATTCTTGAATACAATAATAACTATCATCAATGTTCTCTATGTGAAACGCACAATGTATTTATGAGGCATCAAACTCTATTTTAAAAACATTTACTTCCTGCAGGACTATTAATCTAACCAGAAAATATCTAAATTATCAATCTTTATAGAAGATGAACCAATTGAAAACAAATTATAATATTGGAAATCAAAACTCTAGTGGACTAATTTATGATTTAATGTTCCACCAAGGGTAAATCTATACAGCATGATTGATAATAAAATACATATTAGAGGATAGTGTAACCCCAATATACCTTGAAATATCTAGTTAATTATTTAATTATGATAGACTATTAAAGTGTTATTATAGAAAAAACAAGGAATGTATATAATAACCCATAATGTGATTCTATCTTTAGTGTATTCCCTGAATCTGGAATAAAAAAATTCTGTTAACATGAACTATTTATACCAAATAAAGGTGAAAAAAATAATATATACCACTATAAGTATGTTTTTTATAATCCCAAAAAAATATTCTCCTATTTAATGAAAACATGATTAAAATATGGTTATATTTTGTGATATTAAATTAATATGCTTTAAAATCCACTCACAATATTTTTTAATTATGGTAGACTACAGAATTCTTAGGAAGACCTAAGTGAAGAAAAATCACAACATTATGAATTTAGTGGAAAATTATATATATAATTTTCAAGTATAAAACATAATTTACTAAATAAATTAATGAAAAATGTTCATCCAAATCCAAATAAGTTCATTGAAAATGGGTTTCACCAATCTATAAAATTTCACAAATGAATTCGTCCATATAAGAAATAATAATTTCTAGAGGGTCTTTGTAGATTATAAAGAAGATCAAACAGAATATTTGGAAAGGAAAATATATTGATTCAACATATTTCCATGATAATACATTATTCAAATATTACTCAGTTACATTATCCTACAGTGAAAAATTCCATTTGTGTTACTTATTTAATGAGACACATTTCTTATATACAATTTATTTTATACTTTCATCCCGCATAAAGTGCTCCCTGGAATGATTTCATGATATCATTTTTATTTATTATTATTATTTGAGTTTATTTTTATGAAATATAAAAAATTTATTAAAAAATAAACAAAAAGAATATTTTATGAATCATTAGAATTCTTACTTCATTATTGTATGAGAATCAATTCATGGAGAAAACTAAACATCATGAATTGAGATTCTATAGAGATACAATGGACCTCATTTTTACTCAATTATTTTCATTGATATACTAAAAATACTTTATATATAGTAAAAAAGTTAATTCATCACAATGTACTTAAAAACATGCCTCATTTAATAGAGATCCATAAATTCATCATGCCGATGGGAATTCATTCGGGATCATGGAATGAAAAAATATTATATGAAATTTTTGGAATGTGAAATATTATTATAATGATGGTATATGGTTTTATGTGGGTAGTAAATGAATGAAAATTAATTGAATATATATAATATTTCTAATATAATATATATCTTTAAGGATAAATGATAATAATGAGAACTATGGTGTGGAAAAAGTAAATAAAACATGATATGAAATTGAATTTTTGTTTGGTTATATTTTGGAAATGAAAATATCTAGAGTCTAAGGGTTCCGTGTGGGGTCATTTATTGAGAATATTATTTCATATATTTTATTAAGTATTTTAATTTCTTTAATACTAAATTTTTTTAATATACTGTGCAATTTTCACATGATTAAATTATTGGATTAATTTTGTAAATTATGTGAATGTTTTTCTTAATATGATTTTAATAATTTTAAATAATTATTGGAATTATTTTAACAAATAATATGCATTATTATGAATTTCATGAATAATTTTTTATGTTTACGAGTTTTGTCTAATGAAATCTAACTATTTATAGGAATATGAGATGTGATCTAGAAAATATTGTATGGTTAGAATTTTAAAATGTGTAATATTGACCACAAAATAGATCCTATCATGTTGAATAAAATGTTTCATATGTATAATATGTTAACCAAAATGAGGAAAAATATTTAAAACACATTACGACTAAAATAATATATTTTTTAAGTCATATGATCGATCTATTTTCTACATGAAGCGATTCATCGATCATTCCTTACATGCATCAACTAAAAGAAGACATTTTGATACATATACCTAATAATTCAATAATATCATGAAAAAATTTCATTTTCATTATAATAAAATTAATGGAAATACAATTCAGTGATGTATGTGTATATCACAAGGATACCATCCTATTAAATGATCACAAATTCATGATGTGGTAACTTAAACATCATGGTCAATCCACTGATCTACTACATCACTATCGATCTAGAACATTTCCTGAAATCATCATATCATGATTTTGTAAAGAACGTATGTAGTATTTTTGAGATTTATAAAAACATCCAGAAAAATTCATGTACACTAGGTTATCATATATTTTCTATATGGGAGGTTACCACATAAATCTAAACATTGAAAATATTTCATTCAATGATAAATATAGAATCCTAAGGATTTAAATCAGTACCTAATCATGTAGTATATTATATGAATATAAAACAAGAATGTATTTAAATATTATAAATGAAGAATATTGGGAATAGGTGTTACTATATCTAAATAAAATAAACCCAAGAACCATTAAATGAATGATGTCATTTCAATTGAGGAAAATCATCATGAGTTTGGTTTAATGTTCGTGTTGGAGGGTTTATTATTATTTTTTCATTATTAATATTAAATTTATTTATTTCTTAATTTATTATCCATTCAATTTATTATTTTATAATTTTTGAATATATAGGTAATTCTTTGGGTATTATGGAAGAGAAGGTTGTCTCTTATAATGACTATGTCCGTGAAAATTAGTGATGGTTTTTTAATGTCTAATTTCTATAGTTGATGGTTTTAAATTTCCTTGAATAAAATTGTTGTTAAGGTTTTAAACTATTTTTCTATTAGCAAATTTTCTTAAAATCAGTAATCTCCCTCTACATAGTTCTGTTTTCCATAAAGGATTTGGTTATGTTATGTGGTGTGTATTTATTAATTGAAAGCTGGTGTGTATGGGAATTGAGTGACTACTAGATAAACTAGGATCACATCATCATAATTGAATTTTTTTCATTTGTAATTTAGCAATAGCTTTATTAATTTTTATATACATAATAGTTTAGTTTTTAGGAGTTTAATATTTTGTATTTATTTACATTAAAATAAACAATAAGTATTTGATAGATTTATTTAGACACAATCCTCTATGTTAGTGAATTTTTTAAATAACATACTGTTATAAAATAGTCATTAGAATTATGAGTATTTAATAGAATATAAAAATTATGAAATATATGTTAAATGTAAATTTTATTATAAAAACTCAATTTAAATAAAATAATTTATTCATTAAATGTCTAATTTTTTGAATAATTTTTTTTTCAGTTTTTTATATATTTTTATATAAACAAAAAAATATATTAAGAAATTAGCAACAATTTATATATTAAAATTAAATATTAATTAATTAATAATGATCCATACATTATTAATCGAAGGTATAATAATACCGGAGAAACATTCCAAAAAAAGAATTATTTTTTAATAAATGCTTTCTATGTGTGAAATGGTTTTTTTAGAAATAAGACAAATAAATCATTATTTACTACTAGTTTTTTTTAAATTTAATAATTATATATTCTATAAAATATTTTAACACTAAATTTTTATATTTTTTCTAGGTATATAATGAACATAAAATTAGTTTTCTACTTAAAATATCGTTTTCCCAAAAAGTATATTCATTGAATTTATGAATTTTTTTAAAATGATTTTCATCCATTTACATGAATCCAATATAATAAAATAGTAAAAATAATTATTCAAATCAATTATAAATATTTTAATGAGTTTATATTTATTATTTTCCGAATTAATTGATAAAAAGTACACATTCTTTATCATGGTTATAGTTAAAACAATTTTGATGAGGGGATTGAGGGGAATTACAATTTTATGAATGCCGCATAAAATTACCTAACTATTATTGGTTGAAGATATTTTGAACCTATATTACAATAAAATTTAATACTAGTTATTTTTGTTACAATTTCACAAAAATATTTCCATATATTATTAATATCCATTATGTAATAAATGTGTGTCCCCACCCTCATGTATAAATGGGATCCAATTATCCCTCATTATTCAAAGAATTTGAACATATATAAAATAAAATAAAGATCATAATAACCTAATTTATATCTTACATTCATCCTATATCCCCTATTATTATTATGAGAACATTTTTCAAGTATTAACATGTAAGACAAAGGAGGTTTTTCAAGGAATATGTATAATACTTAACTGAGCTATTTATATTATATATATTTACCAATTCTATAAAAAAATATCTGTCATAAAAAGATTAATATATTTTCATATATATACTAATATTTTATTATGATGTTGGAATAACCAATTTCCATATTCATTTCATCAAATGAGATATGAAAGTATCGATCGTGTGTATCTGTGCACTACAGGCTCCACAAAATGATATGATTCATCATTAATCACCACTATAGATTAATGGATATAACAAAGTGTTTAATAAATATATTTATATTTATTATGTAATTTTTTTTTGAATAATAAAATTTTATTTCCCATCCATTCATTGTATTTACAGTAAATTCAAATATGAGTTCAATAATACATATAAACAATTGTCACCATGGATTGTTCAAATAATATATCAATTTTTTTCATTTATTGGGGGTTCTAATTAGGAATATAATAAATATGAATTTATTTTATAATAGTTTTAACAAATTTATTTTCTACAATTGGGATCAAATTGAATGATTAGAACACCCAAAATTAAACATTAATGAATAATGATACCATTAACAGCTAGAAATGTGGATTAAAATATTACTAATAAATGAGTTTTGGATTGTATAAGATGAAAAAATATTACATTTTTATTATATATATGTTTTTTTATATAAATATAATGACATTTAATTCATTATATAGGAGGTTATAGTGTTTTTCATAAAATCAGACAGGGTGTAATTATTTAATGTTGTAATCTCACTTTTTTACCAGGATTATTTATGCATAAATTTTTTGATGATTAAATTATAAGATATATATCTAAATTTTTTTGGTTATATCTTAAAATATGGAATTTTTTATAAATAAAATAATTTCCTTCCATTTTACACTCTCTAACAAATAAATGGTCTGAATTATTTTTTTATGGAAATAAGACTTTGTTTTCTATTTGAGCGGTAATTTTTTCATCCAAGTATATATATTATTTTTATGATTTGAATCGGGTTATTACTATGATAAATATATTTAATAGTGTCATTATTTACCAATTTTTTAAATTTTATTAAAAGGATAAAATTCTATTTTATTATCATTTTCATAATTATACAGAGTTTCACCAATGGTGTGAATAGTATAATTGTTATAACATGAACGACACAAACAATTTTTCTATCTCTCATAAATAATATTTGCTTTCAATATTAGTTTTAGAATTTAAACAAATGTTTTTATGGAATTTGTTTCGAAATTTTGTTTCATATTTTTTAGTTTTATTTATTTTATGCGAAAATAAAATGTGTATTTTCCTCTAGAAATATAATAATTTTGTTATAAGTGAATTACTCATATATGATAAAATCCATTATTGTTACTTATTATTAAATAGTTATGTGATCATTTTATACCATCATTATGTATTCATTGTTTCTTTTTTGATTAAGATAATGATATTTTAATGAAGTAAGTTTTCTTTTCCATTGGCTAAAATATGATCAAATGATAAAATATTTCCTCATCATGCGTTAGACATATCAATGTAAAATGATTATATTCTTGGTTGGAATGTTATATCACTCTAATATATTCTATTATAATTATTATTTTACTATCATAATGGGTCTATAAGGGTTATCCCAATCCCTAATAATTGTACAAGATATGATTTCCCAATCTTAAATCATGTATACATGTGGTTTTACCAAGTCTAACCTGAGAAGAATATTATGTTGAGTGACCAAGAAATACGTTTTCTACGATTATGATTATTCTATAATTTATGAAACAATTTTATAAAAGGATATTATACCAATTTTATGCCCTCTTGGACCCTGTTTATTTATTATTTTATTATTATTATAATATTAACTTATATGATTTATGTCATCAATATTGAATAATATCTATGAATTGATGGGTATGTATTTCAAATTCCATAATCATCTCCTCAAACCCTTATGACAATGTAATTATTCATCGAATTATTTTTTTATTTATCCCTTGTTTAAACTTATTGAGATCTATGTTCAAACATTATAAGGTTTTATTTTTCCTATGATATGAAGAAAAGATTAATGTTTTTTGTGTTTATGTAGGCTGGTAGTTTTGATGAACATAGTATGTGATAATTTAAATCTTTATGTATATGTTATTTTTCTCTTCCTCAATGGACACTAAACAAATATTATTATGTTGTTATAAGTAATTATTTACAAATAATATTTATATAAAAATATGTTATATAGAGGTATGTAATGATTTAGTGACCTCAACTTGTTTTAGAGAATGTGTTACTTAATCTTTGAAACAATGACGAGGAAACCCTATTGAGAACCCATATGATAAGCCTATGCATAAGGATAAATCCTTTGACATTTAATATAAAGTAGTGTGGTTTTCTTATAAAATATATCCATGTATTGATACTATAAAGTGTATAAGGATGTGGAATATATGCACATAGGGTAAAAGAATCAAAATTGACTGGAGTGGGTAATAACATAATCATCACTACTTCACGTTATATGGTACTAAGACTCCATATAATGATAGAAACTCTCAGATATATGATTATGGTATTTCACATATTCTTCGTGAACCATTATGATGATTCTTGGTTAATACTATGGTGTCAAATAATGTAAATATTTTCTCCTGATTTGGAAATACTATAATGATATTCTAGATTCTATTGTCTCACACCTGTATTATTATATCTCAAACTATGAATATTGTTTGTATCTAAATTGTGGTACTAGATGGATCCACGATAACACTAATTTTGATGGAAAATGACTATACACACATCCTAAGAAACCAAATGTTTTGCGATATTGAATGAAAAATATAATTACTAAGCTTATGAAATATTCTGAATCCCTTAATAAGCCTCAAATTCCTAAAAGATAAAGGTAGGGAACCCTATTAAATTGAGTCCATTATGAGAAATCATCCTCCCTATTTTTGTGTAAAATGACCCATTGATTATAGATATATTTATTTATTAATCTAAAATGTTATTTTCTATTCCCTAGTGATTTGAAAATTAAAATATATTTTTTTATATTTTTCTTTTGTAATGACAATCCTGTCAATGTTTTAATCTTAATAATATCATGAGAAAATAATATGAAATTACTTCTATTGATTTGGATGGGTTTATAATGTAATTTATTAATATGAAATTTCATCATATTCTATTTTAAATAATGGATAGTGAATTATAATTGGTAAGGATAATATATTATGATTTCATTATTTGATATGGGTAAAATTTTAACAACTATCATGGTCTTCTTCTGCTTTTATTAACAAAACAAATTGGAATATTGATAGATTCTTCAGTAGAATAAAACAATTATTCATAAGGAATTTATCCAAAAGTGGATTTAGTAGATATAAATAAATCATTCATTCATGGTAGTAATGGATTTTATATACAGTCATTAATCTCATTGTTGGGATAATAAATGAAATATTTAATTTATTATAGATTTAGAAAATAACAATCATCAAGGGAATTGGAAGAGTCTTCATTTATCCTATTTGTATTGAATGAATCATGGAAGAAATATTCATTAGGGGAATATTATATTCATTATTGGTAGAAATTAATATCCTTAATCAGTGGAGTATTGATGTGGTTTGAATAAGGTATATATTAATTCAAAGTGAGAAAAGATTCCACTGAATTCCTCACCAACACTCTAACGTTAAAAAACAAATTGTATACTTATTATGTTGAAGATTGTGTAAATATGAGGGTTAATGATGATGAATAATTTAAACATCCTCATAGGCCTAGATATAAATGGAAGGCTCATGCAATTACTATTTTAAATTTGTATTATGAGAATGGAGTGGCGAAAAGAATATTTATCATCCACTCGAGAACATAAAATGTTTTATTTTTTCGTCGATCTACACACTAATTTGTATATATAGAATTTGGTATGAGTATAAAACTACCACCTTGAATATTATATGTTGAATTAGTAGTGAAAACCGAAAATAAAATGATGACCATATCTCCAAACTATGAATATTCCATAATTAACGATTTCATGATTGTGCATCCCACAAATATTTTCATTCTATACTAATTTAATTTTTGGTTATTTTGGTACATATTTGTTATATTTATATACATCCCATATGAATTTATGTGTAATGGTTGTTTTATATTATATCCCAAACCATCTTATCATCCCCTATTAGTGTGATAATAAATATGAAATTCCAATAAAAATTGAATAAATTTTTTTGTAACACCCTTGGATTTTATGAGTTATATTCTTCATAATTTCATTGATATAATATGTTTTATACTAACTCATGATTATATAGAACTATAAAAAAACTATATTAGCTTGTAGTATACACAATACTATACTTGGCTTATGTTCACCATAATGTCATGTTCTTTTGATAGAATTCATTTCACGCAACACTGAGTATATATTTTTTTCAATGTATAAAACAAATATTTTTGGATTATGTAATAAATAACACCAAAGGCATATTTAACTAAATGAAACAGTGAATTATAATTTATTACATGCTTCTGTGACCTTCCTCGGTAGCTTGCGTTTAATGCAATACTGAGTTTCACGAAATAATAATATATTATTAAAATATTTCTATTTAGTGGGATATAAACTAGAAGTTATGATTAGTATTAACCACATTGTGAATTTTATATATCATTAAAATTCATCATATTTATTTTTTAAAACATTATATAAGAACAAATTCAATTTTCCAAAAAAAGAAGAAATAAAAAAAATACAATTTCCACCTTTTAATAGTACACCAATTTTAAATATATTTAGTAACACATTATATCTTATATTTAACAAAAATATATTTCTTCTTTTAAACAGGTACAAAATAATTTATATTGTTTAAATTTTTGGTATTTTTTTAATAAAATTCATACTTTAATGAATAGTGAAATGTAATGCATTTAAATTCCAAATTGGCTTTTCATATAATTTATTTATATATTTATATTATCTTATTAAACTTTTTTAAATGTTAATTTTTTTATTTTTTATCATTAAATAAAATTTTATTCATTGGAAGTGATTTTAAATTTTAATTGGACATAAACACATGTCAATTTGTTGACAGTTTTGACTTCATAAAAACTCATTTCTGGTTATAACAACATGAATAAATATTAAATTAATTAATGAATTTTAGTGTTTTTAATTTTGAAAAATAGATTCCATATTTATAGTGAGTGGGTAAAAATTATGTAAATAGGGTACCTTTATTTTTTTGGATATTAATAATTGTAACTATGGTAATTTTTATTTACAACAATTAATGTTAAATCGAGAAAATTTGGGTAACAAACAACATGATAGTGATAATAAAATTCCCCATACACCATCCAAAATCCAATACGATGAATTATATTCGACCAGTATCACTTAAGGTTCAGATTTTATTTATTTAATTGTCTTTTTTCCTTGGTGGTGATGTAATTATAATTAAAACAGACGAAAGTGACAACCCTTCACTCTCATATATATTATAAATATATTTTTTTTAATGTAGTGATAAATTGATACATATTTCAACATAAATATTTTTTAGATAGTAAATTAAACTATCTAAATCATGTGAATTTATTTATAATCTTTATATACTAAATAATTACCTTTAATGATGAATCAATAGTGATGTAGAAATTAGATTATAGATAGAAATATAAAATAAATGGTTTTAAGGATATTAAAATTAATATCATATGAACTAATTAATGTACTCCATGAATTTTTATGGTGACTACAATATCATACTAGTGTAATAAAAATTTTCGTTTGAATTTATCTTTGTGTGAATTTTATTTAATGTCATATAAATCAAAAGATTCACAATTGACCCTATTGATATTTTATAAAAATTAAATATTAATAAATTATTTTGAAGTCAATTTTTTTTTAAAAAAATTCCAAATTTAAAATTATATGATCTAAAATGACATGATGTAAACAATTATAAATAGTTTACAATATATAGCTAAATATTTTTAACCTTTTAATATTTAGAATATCATTACCACAAATAGTATTTAATATATTAAAAAAGGATAAATTAAAATGATAAGGGTTTTAAGAAAATATAAATAGTAATAAATTCCATTGGTTTAGAGGATTTTGAACCATAGACAAATTATCTTCAAAATAAATGAGTTTGGGTCTGTAATAAACCGAAAATAAATTTATAATAAATTAATATATCAAGACTTTCTTAAAGTGCCCCTACCTTTTCATATAAATGGATACCACCTCTACCCACTTACTCACACTTTTCAATCCCATTGGATCTCTCATAGTCTACTAAAACATGATTCCAAAATCCCTACCTTACTCATAGTCACCAGAATGTCACCAGAAATCCATCATATGGAGACCATTTATGAAAATAAGAAAGAGATACTCTAAAAAATGGTAATTGTTTTATCACCTTGTCCAAATTCTTTTATTCTTCAACATCCTCTTATTATGTTGTTTCCATCATAATTTTATAACACTAGTATCTTCTATATAATTATATGTTATTATAATTATGGTACAACCTTATACCTCCTTTTAAGGATATTATGAATAACAATATCACCATGTCATGGTGTAATTGTTATTAAACACTAATTAATTTGGATGGGTATATAGATCATTATAATAGACATAAATAATTAATGAAGCATAATAATTATTTTTTAGAAATCACATACCATCTAATTCAATATTATATAACCATCAATGGAATGATATCATCTTTCGTGCATACATACGGCCTACAATATCCATGACACGATGTGATTTATCCTCCATGTAAAACAATTAACATTGATTTTAAATTATATATAATAAATAATCAAGAAATATATGAAATTATAATTTAACTATATTAATCTATATATTTTTTATTCAAATCAATTCAAAAAGAAATAGAAATAGCATACATGCGTATGTACGCCCTAACATTTCTATGAACAGTGTAGTTGATTTAATTTATATATCTATTATATATATACTAATGATTTATGATATATAAATATTGTTTTAGATTTTTGAAATATGTAAATATCTATGAACGTAAAAATATAAATAATAACAATTCAAAACACGTACTATGAATAAAACAATTATTACACATAATGTTTTTTTTAACAATTGATAAATACATAGGTAATATAAAGTAATAAGTGAATCATATATGATATAATAAATATTATTATTGTTCTGTTATGAGTTAATAATATTTTTATACCCACTATAACGGTGTTCCAAACACAATTGAATGAAATCAGACCTATTGTAAGTGATATTTTTTCGAACTCATTGTTTTCTGAGATTGTTTATACTTATGTATCTACTGGGGTATAATTATCATCCACATCAATTTTTCCTAAATATATTATATTATTTCTTTTCTCCTACTATTTTTATAAATCAATTTTTTCCATTGGTGAATTTTTATTAAATTGTGTGGAATGAATCTATCTTTTGTTTTACATACAAGGTACTTTTTTAATTTACTGGTAGGTATTTGAGAAGAATGTTTTTTAACTTATTGAGAATGAACTGATTTTTACAACATCAAATCCCCTTATTTACATGAAGTTCCCCCTACACAATTTCATATTTATTTTCAACTTAATTATTTTCTTTAAAATTTTCATGGAATTTTGAAAAAAGATAATGTTTTTGGAGAAGGAATGATATTTTCCTCATGAATTAAGATCAACTATTTTATCAAAATAAGTTTCCATCTAAAATGACATTCATAAATCGGGTTGTTTTTATATCCCTATTATTACTATGATTTCATTTTTTTAATTATTAAATGATATTTTATATGTAATATGTTATGATGAAATGATGTTTTATAAACCAATTTTATTTATGGTGTTATGCTATAATGAATGCATTATTTTTTGTGGCCCTTGAATGAATGATTTCATTATGAGACGGGTGGGACCTATATCTCCCTCAAATAAATTTGCAAATGATTTATATCTCATGAAATAGAAATTACTAGGAAAGAATAAAAGTCTAGTTCAGTAATACATAGTGATAATGGAAAGTAAATTTGTTTTAGTAATATATGACTGGAATGACCGGTAAACCTGATATAGTAATGAACTTTGTCCACTATTATGGTCACAGAAACAACGCATTTGATACCCTGGATATAATATTTTTTCATATTTGATTGCAGCTATTACATGATTTATGCCAATAATATTTTCTCACGGTTCATGATTCCAGTATTATTTAAGCCATATCAACTACCAATATTTTTGTGATGAAACGATATTTTTATATATGTTAACTCAAGTTACTTATTTTTTCTAATCTTATGTTAATGTTTTGAAAATATTATGTTAATGTTTTTCAATATATTTTCCATGATTATCCTTACTGTACATTTGAGTTCACCCCATTCAATGTTTCTTTTCCCCTATGATTTTATTAAGGATATTAAGTTAGATATTTCGAAAATGGTTTATAGTTATGATGGATAAAGAATGAGATGTTATAGATGTTATTTGAAAACGTTGTTTATTTTTTCTTATTTACAATGTAATTAAACTATTATGGTATTTGAATATATATTTTTTTCTCGTATTATGTACTATAGAAAAGTAATTTAATGGAATTGTAGATCAATCTTCGGTCGCTATATTTGGTATCAGAGCAATGGTTTTGTAATCCTTTTGAAACATGGATGCGAGAACAATACTAAGATCCCAATAAATATTTCTATTGTTTATATATGAATTCTGTTAAGGGTAAGTCTAACAATAGGATATAGTTTTTTAATTATGATAATGATCATGAATAACCTTGGATTAAATCTATGTTGTTAGAGATTGAATGTACTCACCCTGTTTTATTTTTTTTATGGTATGATTTTTTCTTCTACGATAATAATATTTAGGTTTATTAAAATTGATGAAATCTAAAGAAACCATATTAATGATCAATGTCCTTCGAAATGAAAAGATTTTCCCCCGAACAACCAATTGTTATGGGGGATGGAATGAAAAAATTATTGATATTATAAGACAATATATGAATAATTTTGGGCATCCAAATGAGAAGAGAAGGGGAAAACATTTAGTTGGGTCCTTGATGAGGAATCACAAACCTTATTTTATTTTGTCTTCTGATCCACTTGTTGTTGAACAATGGATCAGTGTCATTGAAATAAATTTTCCATCCTTCACTATTAAGAAAATGAAAAATTATTTTTGGTTTTTTATCATTTAGAATTTGAAGTCAGCTAGGGGTGGACTCTAAAAATTATTACAATGAAAAAAATATTGATATTGAATCCGTGGAATGGGATGAGTCCGAGAACATATTTTTCACTAATTATGTCTTGTTTATTATTTAAAAAAGGATTGAAAAGGAGTTCCTTCATATTAAGCAAATTTATTATGAATATATTGATACATTTGAGTCAAATTTTATAAGACTTGGATGGTTTGATTCTGGTTTTATCTTCAAACTTGAAAATAATATATATCAATTCATCAGTGGACTTAAACCATGTATTCGAATGGAATCAGCCGTAAGAGACTATAGTATCTAGGAAGATACTATGAATTGTGCTATCATGGCACAAATTAAAGTTAAAATTACATATGAATCTCATGGTTTTGATAAGATATGAAATATGTTCTTGAAGGGAATATCTCAAAATAATGGTGAAAAGAAGATGAATGTTTTCTTATGCACATTGTGTGGAAAATTAATGTTGGATATTTTAATAAAGAGACTATAAAATGTTTTAATTGTGGAATAGAAGTTCATAGAGTAGTTGGCTGCTGAAATAATGGGATGGAGGTTGTTGATGACGTGAATAGTGGAAATAATAAAAAGAACGCACCACCCACCCATAAATTCTACATGTGAAAGGAAATATGTCATTATGCTAACCAATGACCAAATAAAAGGGTTAAATGTTATAATCGATATCAAGAAACTCTTAAAGCCAATGACAATGGAAATTCACATTCTATCACTATTGGGGATGCTGTGTATGAAAATGAAGAGGGGGAATGATTACGTGTTTATGTAATGGAATTCCAAAATAGTGTTATTGAACAAATTTTATAGATTTATCAATTATTGGAATTTCAATTTATTGGTTCCTTGTGGTTTTCCATAAGTAAATTGTAATTGTAACAATGATAAGTGATTGAAATCATTTTTGACTGAACATGAGATGTTCATAATTAATGGATTAGGATATATTGAGATGATTGATTGTATTAATGACCTCATGATTGATTCACAGAAATAGTTGTATCATGGTTTGACAATATAATTTTCTTGGAATTTATATTTTTTGGAATGAGATAATTGTGGAAGAATGCATTTTTTCTAAATGAGTTAACTGAAATTCATGTTATTAACATGTTTCAAGATAATGAACGATTAAGGTATTGACATGATAAAAGTATTATAAGAAAGAACTACATTATGAGATATGGGAAATAAATGTAATAGCAATTTAATTCACCACTTACTAAAGATTTAAATTTTTTCTTTTTGGAAGGATTGTAATGTTATCCAATTATGGATAGTATAACTTTTATTCCATTTGAAATTTGATAGATTAATGTATTATATCACTATCGATGGACTTATTCATATTTGATTTCATGTGATACACTATTTATTGAGACAGATGGAATGAACTATAATTTAATCACATGACCAAATAACACTTCTAGAATGACAAATTCAATGAAATTTATTTAAATGAGAGATGATATTGTAATTGTTCATGGCATGAAAAACGATGAGATTTTAACAAAATCAAGTATGTATTTGTTCTCATGAAACTTTTTTAAACATTTGGGAATTGATCCTGAAAACCAAGAAAATTTATCTTAGTGCCTTATTATCTGATGAATTAGATGGTCCAATAAAACATCGCATATTTATGGTTTTCTAGTTTCTAATATTCTCCAAACATTGTTCTTTATCACTATCTATCAGAACATGATGGTCAGTTTTTTTCCATATCAATGTTTTCACTTCCCACCTATGTTTGTCGATGTGGAAACCCATTGATGAGTTATGTTGGGCCACCATTATGTTTTTATCTTTCCTATTTTAAAATGATATTTTTGTATTAATTTTTATGATTTTTGTTTTTATGAATCAAACATTCAAGTAGTAATCCGTTTATAACCTCGACGAATTTTGAGGGGAAAATTCATTTTAAGGGGGTATAATGAAACACCCCATGATTTTATGACATATATTCCTTTTAATTTTTTTCTTCTTATGTTTCACGCTACACCAAGATTTTCCATCATTATATGAAACATTTTATTAGCCTGCAGAATATGAAACACTATTCATAGCTTGTGTTACAAACAATTTGATGTTCTTTTGATAGAAATCGTTTCACACCACACTATGTATAGATTTTATTTAATTTATAAACGAAATATTTCTAGATTATGTTATATAGAACACCAAATTAATCTTACATTAATGTAAACATTGACTTGGATTGTATTGCATGAAAGAGCGACCTTCCTCGATAGCTTGTGTTGTATACAATTCTATGTTTAACTGAGCAATGATATGTTATTAAAATATTATAGTATATTGGGATTTAAAATAGAAAATGTGAATATTATAAATCAAATTTAGAATTTTATATAACATTATAATTCATATTATGTATTTTCTAAAATATGATATAAGAACAAATTCATTTTTTTGGATAAATGATATTTTTTTTAAAATGTTGTTTTTCTACCATTTGGGGGTGCAACACTTTTAAATCTAATTTATAAATTTTTTATATATTTAATTTTACAAAATAAACTCCTTATTTTTAAGAGGTACTTCAAAATTTACTTTTGTTAAATTTTTGGTATTTTTTTGATAAAAATAATATCTTTATGAATAATGAAAAATACAAAATTTTAATTCAAATCATCCTTATCATATAATTTATATATATATATATAATATTATTAATTGGTTTTAATGTGTAATTAGATTATGTTTCAATCATTTGATCCAATTTTTTTATTGCATGTAATTTTACATTTAAATTAGACAAAGACATACGTCAATATTTTGATTGTTTTTATTTCATAAAACCTACTTTCAAGTTATAACATCTGGATTAAATTTAAAATTAATTAATAGAACTTCTATGATCTGAGTTATGAAAAATGAATTAAATATTTGTAATTATTGGGTATAAATAATGTTAACAGGTTACTTTTTAATGATTTTTGGAATAGTGACTATGATAATTTTTATTTACCATAGTTAAGGGTAAATCTGGAAAATTACTCTAAGAGAAAGTATGATAAACATATTAAAACTACCCCAAAACCTATCAAAATCCTATTGGATGAATTATATTCATCAAATATCCCCTAATAGTATTAATTGATTTATTTAATTGACCTCTTCCCATGAAAGTGATTTAATTATAATTAAAACAAAAATAAGTGACAATATTCCACATTTATATATCATATAAGTATAATAATTTGAAGGTGGAGATAAAATAGTTAAAACATCAATGATAAATAGTATATAGAATTATAATGAAACTATATACATCATTAAAATTTATTTAAAATTTTAGAGATTAAATAATTATTATTAGTGATGACAAAATAGTGCTGTGGAGTTTTTTTATTTAATGAAATATCAAATAAATGTTTTTAAAAATATTATAATAAATATAATATGATATAATTAATGTGACAAATAAAATTAATAGGTTAATATGACATGTTAAGAGTGTATTAGAAATTTTAAATCTAAATTATCTTCTGTATAGATTTTATTTAATGTCAAATAAATAGTTCATTATTCAAACTATTGATATTTTATAAAATAATATATCAATAAATTATTTAAAAATAAAAAAATAATTAATAAATGTAAATTGAATATTATACGCTAAAAAATTCCTAATGTATTTAATTATAAACAATTTAAAACACATTGTTTAGTATTTGTTACGATTTAATATTAAGAATATTAATATCACAAATAAAATAAAATAGATTAAATAAGTACAAATCAAAATGATAATGTTTAAAATAATATCAAATCAAGTATAGATTTTATTTTCTGTTATTATTTAGACCCAAACACATCCTATATTATAAATAAATGATTCATTTACCATTATAAACCAAAAATAAATTTATAATTAATTAATATTTCAAGACATTCTTAATGGGCCCCTCCTCCCACTTATAAAAGGCCACCACCTATACCCACATACTCAAACAATTAATTCCCCTGGTCCTGTCCATTGTCTACGAAAATAACCTCCAAAAATCCCTCCCTTTTTCATATATTTTCCACATTGTCCAGAAACGCATCTTTGGTAGTCCATTGTAGAAATCCAAAAGAGATACTCAAAAAGATGAAATTCATTTATCACCTCTTTCAAAATTAATATCTTATTATACTTCCTATTGTAATGTTTTATGTTTTATGAAGTAATAAATACAGCATGTTATACATTTTGAGATGTTATTATAAATATTGGATAACATCATACTTCCTTTTATCCATCCTACGAATAACAATATCACCATGTGTGCATCCGTACGACTTACCGTCTCCACACAGTTTTGTAATTTTTATTCAAAAATACATAATATTAATGTGTATTTTTATATGTATAATATATGTAAATAAGGAATATAAGTTAATATTTATTCTCCAAAATTTATATATAATCCAATTCAATACTATTTATCCATCAAGAGAATGATATCGTCGCTCGTGCTTATGTACAACCTATCGTATCCACAACACAATGAGATTAATTCCTCACGTTAACCAGTAAATAATTATTATAATTTACTTATACTAAATAATCCGGAAATATCTGACATAATAATTCTATTTTTTTAGGTATGTATACTATCTTCTATTAAATTCAATAAGGAAACAGAAACAATATTCATGCGTACGTACGACCTACCATTTCAATGGATAGTGTATTCCATTTCATTAATCTATTTATTATTTATATTTCTATACAGAATATTTATAATATATTAATAATGAAATACATTCTGAAAGTAATCAAATCATGATCAATGTAATAAGATGAATAATAAAAAGTAAAAACACGTTTCACAAATAAAATGATAATTTCCCTAAATGGTTCTTTAACATGGAATTGATAAATAAATGGGTAATATAATTTCATAAGTGAATAATATATTCATAAATACTGTTATTATAATGTTTCACGTTAATAATATGTTTAATCCCATTCTACATGAGTTTCAGACACATATGGAAGTAATCAAACCTAAGGTGAAGGAAACATTTTCAATCTCATGGTTTTACGAGATTATTTATATATAAGTATTTACTAGGGTATATTTATCATCCACATATATGTTTTCTAAATAAATTATGTTATTTATATTTTTATATGGTTTTTTAAATTCAATATAACCCATTGGTGACTTTTTATTAAATGGTATGAAAGGATGCATTCTTTCACGTTCCACATTAGGTAATTTTTGACTTTGTTGAAAATAGGACAAGAAGAATATTATTTTAACTTATATAGAATTAAGATATATTTACATCATCATAATTACTTATTTACATGAATATTACTTTATAGATTTCATTTTTATTTTTATCTATATTATTTTCTTTTAAAATTGCACAGTATTTTGAAAAAAAACGATATTGAAAAATAACGGGTACTTTCCACAAGAATTAAGTTGAAGTGATTTATAAAAATTATTTTCAATCTAAGATGATGATCTTAAAAATGGATATATTCGTATCTATATTATTAGTATTATTTTATTGTGTTAATAATGGAATGATATTTTATATCGATAATGTTATGATAGAATAATGTTTAAAAAACCAATTTTATTTCTTAGGTTAGGATATGTTGAATGATTTATGTTTTTGTGGGACATGTAATAATGATTTAATCATGATATGGGTAGACCAATATCCCCCTACAATTCATTGGGTAATGATTATATCTGATGAGATAGTCATGAATGGAACGACAAGTAAATCTCATTTAGTAATATAGGGCTACAATAGTATGTAAATATGGTTCATTAATACATGATTGGAACATCAAGTAAACCCAATTGAGCCATGGAATTTGTCCAATATGATGGTCTCCAATACAATTCCTTAGCTACTATGGAAATATTATTATGCCCTTATATTTTTCAACAATTCCATGTTTTATAAAAATTATATTTTTCTCATGGTTAAGGATTACATTATGATTTTTTTCTTTATGAACAACCGATATTTAATAAATGACTTGTGATTTGTTATATGTTAAAAGTGGTACTTTTTTTCAAAATATATGTTCATGTTTTTACATTCATATGTTTATGTTTTGTATGTGATTTTCCCTGGATACCCTTAATGAGGATTTGAGATCATCCCATCCTTGTTTCTTTTCCCCAAGGATTTAATGAATGGTATTATATAAGATGTGTTAAAAGGGGGTTTTAGTTATTAAGGATAAATCAAGAGAAAATATAGATATTTTTTGAACCAGTTTCTTATGTTTTCATGTATCTAATTTCACTAAAATAATATAGTATTTGGGCATTTTTTGTGTGTCATGTATTAATTATTATGAAAAATTAATTTAATTTCCATGTACGTTAAGCTTGAGTCTCTATATGTATGGTTCATGATTATAACTCATTTGCAGTATTTATATCTGATGATTTTGGAGGAACTCAACATCAATGTTATGCACATTTAATACATGTTTTTTATTACCATCTATATATTTGTGTAGTAATATTGAAAATCATGATATTAACTATTTATGATAACTATTTAATGGAGAAACAATATTTTCATAGACTTTTTGTAGAATTGATCTAATTGAGTTATTGGAATTGAATAAAAAACTCCATGAGAATATTGATATGGGATTAATTTTTCAATGTATGTCAGTACAAGGTTAAAATGTTTTTTTAAGATAAATAGATGAATGGACTATGAGATTCATTGATTATAAATAAAATATCAAGATATATTTCAAGATTAATTACCATATATCATGTATTGATGTTTTTTTATTATTGAGATATGAATGATACTTCCTATAGTGTTAGCAATTTATGGATACTATCAATTGATGGTAAACTATAAATACACATTTAAGATATCCTTCCACATGAGTTATAGAAACTAAAAATTTGTTTTGATTCTAATTGGTCATAAAAATTTCATAATGAATTGAATCCTTCAATATTATCATGATCAGTGTGTGGTAGTCTATATAGAAGATATTACTATATATTCCATAAGAAAATAATAAAATTAATAACCCTTAATGATTGTATTGATGAACATAAAGAATGAAAAGGTGTATGAAAAATTTGCCATCTATGGGTTTTAAATAAAAAATGATTAATTAATGGTTGATATAATCTTGAGAGAGATTATATGAATGGGTCCATCCAATATAGATGTTGTTGAACATTAGTCCAAACCAACCACTACAAAAATGATATATAGTATTCTTAGATTTAATGGAATTTATCATCACTTTATTATTAATTTTCCATGCTTGTATAATCCATTGACCATGTTATATCAAAATAGATTCATGTTCCTTCAGATAAATAAATGTGAGAATAATATCAAAGAACTAAATGGTGGTTTTTTTAGTTCACATATTCTCACAATATCCTATAGCAGAGAAGGATTTGTGATATATTATTATGCATAAAATAATGGGATACTATGTTTTTAGATATAAAATTATATGTTTATAGCTTATGAAACTCATTAATTAATGGTTAATGAGTAGAATTACCCAACCAATCACCTAGAATTCTTAAAATTATTCTTTTTATTAATGATATGGAGCCATCATATTTACTGAGAATGGTGTGAAATAAAAACTAAAAATACTATTTTAAATTAAATATTCACCTATAATAAGTTTAATATTCTCTAGGAAATATTTTCAGTGTGGATTAATGATTATATATACTCAATACATTACAAAAATTTTAAAGTGAAAATGGTGTATGATGAATTGATTAAAAAGAATCATAATGTATTATCATGGATTATGATAAAATATAACTAATATTTCTATATTTAATAATTACAAGCCTTAAAATATTGATGAAAGGGAAGAAATATTATCTAGATCATATAATGGTTCTACCATATATCAATATGAGTATTAAAGAGGAATGAATAAAATATTTATTAATACAATACAATGTAATAATTCTCCAATACATTATCATTCATTTTGATGTAATGATAAAGATTATGGATTGATTATTTTTCCCTTCATTACAGAACGTGATGAAATATAATTTGGAATAAGTTCAATTTTCATTATTCAATATTAAACAAATATGTTTTTTGAAATAAAGATACCCAAATGAGTATTTCTAATGGGAAAACATAAAAAAAATATTAAAGGATTATGTATCTCAGTTATTGCAATATAGTACAATCAAGGCTCCAAAATAAATGTCTAAGGGGATGTCATGACCACTACCCTTATAAAAAAGAAACATAAATAATGATTTCTACATTAGACACAGGATATAATCTAATGGTCATAGGGAAATTTGGGTTTTTTTGAATTTCTTATGAAGTAAACATATTTCATTTCTCTTTAATAATATTTTAACCTCTATCTAATTTCTAGGATATAAATTAATGAATTGGTATGTTTAATAGTTTATAATAATCTATTATATATGTTCACGATCTATGGATTACATAAATGTTCAAGATAAGTTATTAAACCTGGTATAGATAATGATTTATATATCATTTCAATTAATCATCCTTAGACAGATTATCAATATGATATAACCATTTAACCGCTGGAAGATATTCTACAAACATGTTTTATAAATTTCAATGGTGTTTTGTATCCACAAATTAATTGTATAGACTTATCTTATAACAATACCATTTTCATGATCATTTAGAAGGATTCTCATGAATTCATCTACAGAATGAATTATAACTCTGTACTGATGTGTCATATTATTTTTGAATGAATATAATTTCATTAATAGGATGTGATACAAACGAATATGATTTTTAATGAATCATAAAATAGTAAAACATTACAACACAGTCACTAAATTTGTGGTTATGAATAGGAAAAAAGAAATTATTAAAATATTTTTTTCTCAAATATATCAAATAAATTTATTGATTATTAATTTATTAATTTTTTTTAATAAAGATCATTTTTCAGTTAAATATTTTTTTACAAAAAACTATTATTCTTTGTGATGTGTATTTTTATCATGAGAAATTTAATTAATCACTGTTTTTGAATTATTTATTGAAATATATATATATATATATATATATATATATTATGTTTAATAAAATGTTTTACCATTCTTCATATAGTTTTATTATCATGGGATCTAAATAAATATAGTTTTATGCATAAATATATTTTTTCAAACAAGTTGTTTCATCGGTTTTTGGGAACATAATTATAAATATGTTATTTTCACTTATGGAGATTTTATTTTAAAAAATAAAAAAAAATGATTTGAATCAACATGTGTAAAATATCACGACGTTAATGTTTTAAAATTCTCTAAATTGATCAATTTTTTAATAAGTTGTCAATAATATGATTTCTTAATGAATGAATCATATTCATTTAATACACGTACACATTTACATTTGTATTTAAAATTGATTAAATATTAATTTATTTCAATATATAATATAATTACTATAATTTTTCTCAATAAGTTAATTTTCCTGTTAAATTATTATATTCATTGTTTTTATACTACGAAAAAACATTTCTTTGAGAAAACTATTTTTTATCCAATTGGTCATTTTAATTTTAAAATAAAAATAAGACACATTTATACACTAAATTCAGTGAGAAAATTTTTCTTATTTGGAATCATCGCAATTGGTATTAAGTAATATAGTTGAATATAATTCTTCTCAAAATTAATAAAAAGGCTACAAAAATTATTTACCATGGTTAGGGATAAAATAGTATTTTTCACTTTATATTCTCTTGTATGGAAATTAATTTTCCAATGGAATGTTTTCAATTTTTATATTATTCAGTCTAATTTACAATTAGTGTCTCCAAATGATCAAATAAAGATAATATTTTTTTATATTTAAATGATAGATTATTAATGTAAACTAAAATAATGTGTTACTATGGTGAAAAATTAATTTTTAAAAGTAAGTAAATATAACGTTGAAGGAAATATAATTTTTAAAACATGATTATTTATTATATTAGATGTTTTAATCAACAATATAATCCTTCCACTCAATTATATACTAGTTTTAATGTACATAGGTTACGAGAACCTCCATTTATGGAATACTTTTTGTATTTTAAAAAATTCCACTCATCTATAAATATAAAATACGACCACCTCCCCTAAGTTAGACAAACCACTTTAGAAATTTTTCTTTCCTAAATACTATCAAAATATATACCAAAAATCCAAATAAATTCTTTATATTATATATTATTCCAAATAACCAAACATGGGGTCATTAATAATATTTCCAATGGCTTTTTTAAAATGATAATTAGATTCAACCAGATTTGAAGAATGTCATGCCTAATACTAGGGATTTTTTCCCCACTATTACTTATTTGTGACATAGAGTAAATTCACCACCTGTTTTATTTATGTGGTATATTTAATTTCCAAACCATTATCTCATGATTCTTATCATTCTGTTTATGTGTGTAGATATTCAGAAATAAGGTTCTTCATTTCATGGGGATTATGATTTAAATGTTAACAATGTAATAAAGTTTTTATGTTACAATAAAATTATTTATTATTGTTTTTTATGATATTATTTATGATAAAAAATTTTATGATCTAAATATCTTAAGAGTCATAATATTTGAACTCCATTTGAAATTTCTATATAATAATTGTTTTTATTTCATTTTCTTCTCCATAATAACTAATGATAGCCAAAAATGATATCAAAGAAAATTAACATTAATTATGTCTTTGGTAGAATATCAATTCAAATATTTGATAATTTTTTCAAAATATGATTTGAAATTATTACTATTCTTATGTGATTATAAAAGGTAATTTATTAACTTGTTTTAAAACTTAATTTTAAAAAACCTAATTGAACGATTATGAAATGAGTTACATTGTACATATTACTAAAAATATGAACACAGTCTATATATTAAAAAGAAATAAATGAATGGTTATTTACCACCATAATGATCTCTCAATGATTCTAATATTAAATTACTTATTTCTATGGTAATTAAAAAAATCCCTTAATATTTCTGATGTTTTTTGTTTTTGAACTTTTAATTTTAATCCAGAAATAATATTTTCCTCATGAATATTTTCTATAATATTTTAAATGTATTTATATTGATCACAAAAATACTACTTATTTATTAAAAGTATCTAACTGGGATATGATTCAATGACACGTTCCATCTTATTCCCCTAGATATATTTTTTCTATAAGGAAAATATATTTAAGAAACTCATTTCTGTTGAAAAAACTAGGTTTATGAACCCAATTTATTTTCCATGGGAGATTCTTTGAATAAAAGTTTATTAAAAAAATTAATATCTATTGGTTATTCTATGATAATATTTTATGATATTTTGGAACCAAAAATATAATTTTAATTTAGTAATCGGTGGTCTTGGTATTATATATCCCTCCCATGCATTGGTTAAAAATGGATAACTCTTGTGGTAAATATGATATTAATAAACATCATTTCGAAATCATTACTTCATGTCTTGCCCTTGGTATCATGTCTATAATAATAAGAATAGAACTAGTTCTCATGTCCATATGTTTGTTTTTGGTCCTTGTTTTCATGTAACTATGATTATTTGTAGTCCTGGATTGTATGTCCATAAGTTTTTGTGAGGGAATAATTTTATGTCCTTTTCATAATGGATGAAACTATTTCAATTTATTCATGTGCACAATGTATATAAATATGTTCTTACCTTATTTTTGTGTCTATTTTATGCTCTCAAGGTTTAGCTTGATTTTTTTCCTTAATTATTCTGGTAAAATGAAAATACATATTTATTTCAGGACTTAAGATTATGATATATGTTATGTAAGTTATTATTTTCAAATGTTAATATTAGTTTCCAATATCCTTATGCTCATAAAATTACTACGTGTCCCTTAATTTTACCATTTTACCCTAATTAAGAATATAAGAGCCATGTTTCTTATATTTCCTTTCCCATGTTTTGAAAAAACATTTTATGTAGGATATATTTATAAATAGCACTAAATGGTAAGATCATTATGTGCTATATTGATGATCATTACTGGAATTTGAAAGTGGGCATCCAGTCCCCAAGGAAATAAAACAATTATAATACATGACCTAGTATTTGTGTATTGTGTTGACTATAAACATAAAAGATGAAATGTTTTATAATTGAAATCCTATTAAAAATATTTTCTATCAGAATATTTCCTTATTAAAATATTTTAAATTATGGTTATAAAAAGATTGTGAAAAATTTGGGGATTAATTCATGTATAAGAAAACAGCCTATTTTAATATTAAGAAAGATATAGTTTAATGATCATAGAAAAATTATATGTATTTTTTCTGTTTTTGGATTTATTTTTGGAAACAATTTATATAGGGGCTATAATTATAAAAATGGGGAATTTTTTATTGACTCGATTCACACTTGGTTCGTGTAAACATACCATACTACACACCTGATTTGACACTCCAAGGGGATATTATTAGGGTAATTCAGTTTCTATTTAAATGATGACATGCTGGATTATAATATTTGCTGATCTTGAATTATCTAGGAAAATCATAAGTATTAATTCATTGAAAAAATGGTTTCATGCCTTATACATCTTATAAATAATGTTTGAAAGGTTTATTTTTACCCACACAATTTTTTTGATCACTTTAAATATATAGAACCTAAACGAATCATGTGAATAATCAATGGTACATCCAATTAAATTACCTTAAAAATGTCAAATAAAATGGAATAGAGAGTTAGCTGAAATTATTTATGACAATACCCACTAAAATCCCTGAATTTATATGTGGTAACATTGTTCATATTAATAATCCAAATAAACCAATGTGGTTGAAATAATCCATTGAATATTTTATTTGACAACATACACCCTCCTTCAATATGACATATTATGCCCTGCTTGATAAAGTTTGGATCAATTGGAAATAAAATATTTTCTTGTTATTTAGTGCTCGAACCATGAAAATTTATTTATAGATATTAATAATTATGAAGTGGAAGTATATTAGTGGTTAAATATTATTTTGAATAAGAGGTAATATTATAAAACTAACTCCATGGAGTGAAATTATTTTAAATCAGTATTTTTTTGTATGTACATAGCAAATATTTTACAAATAAAACAAGATAATTATTGTCTTATGTATAGGTATAAAGATGAAGAATCTATTAGTAGGCATGAAAAAAATTTACAAGGTTTTCACGATATGATATTATTTTTTCATTAGACATAAAATAAATATTTATTGATTATTTAGTTGTTTGAAAACATTTCATAATAAAGAAGAATCAATAAGTTATTTATAAATATGTGAAGAAATAAATTTATGTGAAAAAATTTGGAAATAGATACTAAAAATAGTTGTGGTTTTGTAGATAAGAAAATGATGATGGAGTTTCATTGATGCTCCATCGGAATAGAAAATGTAGAGATGAAAATGTTTTAGGCTCTTTCTTGCAAAAATGGGAGAAGGATCAATCAAGAGAATACCTAAAAGGAACAAGAATATGTTTAAAATATGGGAAACATTTCAATTGAGGAATACCCATTATATGTATTGTGTATAATCCAATTAATGAAAAGAATTATGAGAGGTTTCAATAGAATAAATCACCCAAAAATCAATTCAATAGATACATAGAGTATCTGATATTTTTAAATCCATCCAAAAAACAAAAATCTATTGAGTATAATATGCTTCTAAAACCTCAAAACATAATGGAAAAAGGGAATTTTTATTAAATAACAACAACTAAAGTGAATCCTTAAAAATAGTTGTCACATATCCTCTACTCAATACAGAATTAAAAAATATATTTTCCCTAATAATTTTTTGACGTCACATATTTATTAATGACATTGAAAATAAAACCACAAAATTTTTCAGAATGGTTAATCAATAATGGAAAGGGAAAACTAATTTTCATTTTTTAGGGAATATCCAACATGAATAATCTATAGTCATTAATTTTTTAGTCATTTATTAAATACCCAATGTGGAAAATAAAATATTTCAAATATGTGATTCAATAACTAATATTAAAAATAAAAGAAAAATATTTTTCAAGCCATTTATCGAATTTCTAAAATGGTTATTATTAATTCTCATGTTAGTAGTAGAATAATATATATTAAATATCTAATTTTCCAAAATTTTTATTGAATTTCTGATTTAAGAATGTAATATATTTTTATATAGTTTCCGAGAAGTTTTTTATTGTTTCTTTCATTCCCATTATAGCAAAAATTTTAATATAAAGCGTTAATCCCAAAACATAAAAATTACATCTATATTTCCTCTAATATCTAAATTATTAGATATGTGGTATCAAATTTCATTATTCTTTTATACTTGGATTTTAATATCTTATAATTGGTATCCACGACCTCTATCTATGGTCACCTTTCATTCATTCACTCATCGTGCTCAGTGTCACTCATCCCTGTTCGAATTTCAACCTATATTTAGTTATTATTGATTTCATTATTAAATCATTCTCACTGTTTCTTTTTTATGATTAATTTTTTATTTGATGTTTTTTGTCTTTAAATTATGATCTATAGCCACCATCTGCTGTAACACATCATTGAGATCCGACATGGATTCTTTTTGTGACTATCACTCATCTCTGTTCTGATTTCAATATAGGATTTGTGTTTATTAATTCCATTTTACATGGATTATAGATATTTGTATTCATGTTTTTGGTTTCTATTTTATGTTTCATTACATATAGTTGGAATATACCCCCATCATCTACCGCCAACTATATTTTATTTATTCCCATTGGTGACAACTTCTTAGTCATCGTGAATCTAATATCAATTAATGGTTTTTGTTAGTTGTTTTTAATTTTCATGAATATATGGAATGTTAATTTTTATATTTATTTTTCAATCAAATTATATATTTACATAAATATATAATTCATTCATCATCCACCGGTAACCACCATCATCCCCTTCATTCACCTCATTATCATTATCTTCACCATCTCAATCTTCCCTGTTCAAATATAATTTTATGAATTGTTTTTATTTATTTTATTTTCATTTAATAAAATGTATTTATACTTCTAGTGTTGATTATTAAGAAATCATATATATTATTTTATTAATGTACTATATTTTAGAATATTTTTTTAATTTATTATTAATTAATTATAATTTAATATGGTCAAAATTATATTTTTGTTCATCATGTATGATGTATTTTTTTCAAATATTTTATGGTATTTTGTTATTATTATTTATAAAATTAAAATTAAAACAAAAACACAATATTTCAAATTTTTATATTTCATATAAACAATGTTGATTCATAGTTTGATTATTGGACATCAAATAAGTGCTGAATATGAGGTGTGTGTCGTAGATGTTTTTTTGAAATATCTAAAAAAATTTACAAATGATGACCTATTTTTATGTCCATTAATGAAATGGTTAAATATAAAAAAATTATAAAATTCATAGAGATTAATAATGATTTAATTTATCAATTTATATCTTAGTATCCCTTGGATTTTAAATGTTGAAACTGAGAAACACATCATATCTATTTTTATGATTCATTGTAAGATGGTAAGGATAATAAAATTGTAGAAATTATTAATAATATTGAGATAGAGGAAATTAAGAAAGAAGAAAATTGAGCCTGTATATGGTGATGTTGAAAACACACTATATCATGGTTTTATAAATGTTATTTTATTATAGAAAAGTTATGAATTATTTTTCTAATGGAAAAAATGGATGGTTCCCTAAAATTTTAATAGAGTTTATATAATTTTTGAAATAAATTCTTTCTATAAGAAAATATCTAATATATTCACATTATAATTATACGAAAATTTTATGCCTATTGGGGGTGGGTTAAAATAAATTACATGACTACAGAAATATTTGTGTGCTATTTAAGAATTAAAAGACATTTTATTAATGATTCAGAATTCTAGGACATCACAATATAATTTTAATCAATTTTTTTTTCAAATTTATCAATTAAAGATACCTCTTCAAATGGATTTTTTTACATTCCCATAATTCATCATTTTAAAAATTTATTTGAAAATTATCATTTATAAAAAAAAATTACGGTGACATCCATATTAGTCTACATAGGACAAAAATTATATTATCTAGATTATTATCTAAAGAGGTAGATTAATGATCAATATTTTCATTTATTTTGAATTGATGTTATAAATCTGAGAAATAGACTAGGAATGAATGTAATTAATCAATATTTAAGCCTCAATATCGCTCATCATGTCCTGTATTATTAGTAATTTATAAAATATCTCCTAAATTTCATATTATTCAATAATATGTCATGGAAAGATAAATGATATTTAGTTCAAAAAAAACTAAAAATGAAATTAGTGTTTTCTTCTCATCGTTAATTTTCTATTTGAATCTTTTTTGGGAAAATGATATTAAATTGTATGATTCTTATAAAATTGAATATTTTAATCTACATGCAATAATTATGAAAACAATAAATTACTTCCCTGCATATAGAAATTTTTCTTAATATATTATTTATGGGACATGAATCATTTTAAATTTGTTAACAATCGGCTTCATATAATCAACTACAACACATGAGAAACATAAAAAACATTGGGAATCAATGGTTATTTATTCCCTAGATAACTTTTATCAATTATTAAAAAAGGCATTGTGTAGTTCCCTGGGTTTCTGGTATGTAACCCTTTATTTATGTTTTTTATGTTTATAATGTATAAGAGTGAATGATTGGAAATTTTGGACGTCTTTTAGAATGTTATGGGGCTGAAGGGGACACACATGAGCTGCCTAAGGTTTTCCCAAACTGTGCAGGGGACTAAGAGAAACTGTTAATTATTTTTATAGGTTGGGAAACATGAGTAAGTATCTTCTTCATGTATGATTCACATATTAGGTAGACTCTATGAGGAGGATATGTGACTCTATTCTTTAGGGAGTAGCTATGAAATATTTAGTACACAATTTGTCTAATAGTGAAACTAAACCTTTCACATGTTTAAAATAACCTCCTTATAAATTGGATCTCGATCAACCATTCATTTAATCCACTAGATTTCCCTAAACTGACTCTAACATGGTATTTTTCTTCTCATAATGCCACACATGGTTTGTCCATCAATAACGATGCGATATGATGGCTTCCCATAGTGATTCAAAGCCGATTTATTGAGATATGTGATCATTATCGACTGTTCAATTAATTTTTTCTTATATCTACATAGATATAATTATCATACACTCTAGATTTATCGGATATACACACATGGGGTGTATAACTACGATATTGGATGCAAAATATGATGTGATTTTATCTTGATTATGATAAGAGAATATAACTATAGATTTTTTGTGGAATTCGTACCTGGTGGCATGATCATTCAATGTCTGTTTTGGGTTTCCTCAAAACCATTGATGTAGGTGGATTAACCCTTGATTCCTTTATCTAGAATTCATTGTCATAGTTTCAAATTGGATTAATTACTTGATTTTTATTATTAAATTGTTATGAAAAACATGAAATAAATCACCATCAGTTATGATATATAGTTTTGATGGATTTTTTTACTCGGGTTGAATTGTTGGGAAATGTGGTTTTTCTTTATGTTTTTAAAATGGTTATTTTAAAATATGATTTTTCTAAAAATATTTAATTTTAATATTGGAGAAAGTATTTTAATAAAGATATAGTTTCATTTAAATGTATTGATGGATAATGGGTTTCAATAAAATGGTTGTTCTATTGAAATTGTTTTGGATTGTTATATTAGTATTTTTATTGGAATTTATGGTGTGTGTGTGTTTGTGCATATTTAATTTCAGGGCCTTGGTTGAAATATTTCCTTGTGCTCAGTTCCCAAGGTTTAATGGCACATGGGATATAAGTACCCTATGATGATTTGGTAGATCAAAGAGAAACAACTAATTAGTATGGAACTATCATCATGATTCTTACATTGTTGGTAGTGTGAAGATGTGGAAATGATTTATTATGCCATTAGAACTTTTGATTTGGAAATAGGGACATGTTTGTTTTCATTACTAGAAAATCAATTTTGGATGAAAAAACGGTTGATAATGAATTTGTTGATATTGAGATATAAACAATTTTTTAGTTGTTTATATGTATTTATAAATGGTTTTGAAATTTTTTTTATATATTATATTTTATATAAATGTGGCTAACTCTTTTATCCTAATGGCTTTAGTAGGGATGTCTTTGGGGAAACCCTACTGATTTTTATACTCACCCTTTCCTTTTCACATAGGTTATTTTCAAATTTCATCTATAGGGAAGTGGGAAATTGTAATGTATCAAATGTATTTAGTACCTCCTCATGATACCTGGGATTTTCATTGTTATTGGATCATGGAGGATTGGGAGAAGGGAGTCTTTTTGTTTCATTAAGTTTGTAAGTTGTATTTTTACTATTTACATTGATAGTTTCTTTGTCCCCCGCTAGAGTACACATTGATGAGGTTTGATATAATGATTATGGATGAGTTTTATTGTCTTTATAATGCATGTTATAGTGGTTTTATGGTATTGGTTGTTTTGTTAGTGGTGTATTTAATAACGGGTAAATCATCCAACACAATGAGTTTAAACCCTTATGTAGTTATTGATAGCCTTTGAAATCATGGGGAAGTAGCTTAATTCCATGTAATGATTCATCATTTTCTCCACGTAATGAGAATAAGTGGGTCAATACAATTATTATCATTTTTTCTATCCTAGTGTTACATTGATAAAAGTCATATAAGTTGGTCCATTCCTTTGTGGAACAAGTGGTATTTAGTTTTTTTTTTTGGTTTTTGGAGATGAAAAAATTCTCGTGAATTCCTGGGGTTGTAATCATATAAAAGAGTAGGATTGTTGGAACATGAAATTTATAGAATAAAATGATATAGAAAACCCGTTTATGATTAAAATTTAGTAACCATGTTGTTGGGATCCTAAATGTTTTGTGAAAACATCAAGGATTCTGAAATCTATTTATCATTAGTTTAGAAAATGAGATGATCATGACATGCATTATATGAATGACTTCCCACAAGGAGTCTATACACCGTTTTTAGTAATGATCCATGATTTATGAAGAAGACATCATTTATGAATAATTTGAGTTTTTTTCAAATAAACGATTTTTAAAAAGAACTTGGTTATGGTATTTTTGAAAATGGGTTAATTTTCAAAAATAATGTTAATTGTTTTCAAAAATAGTTCAACACATTTAATTTTAATTTTGGAATGTAATTTTGTGATATTTTATGTGAAAAAATTTGAAATGATATGCCATACCTAGTAAGAGATTGATACATACAGAGTTTTCTGTTGGATTGGAAAATGGAACCTGGTAGGCAATATTGAAACAAATAGGAATTGGCCTGTGAGAAAGTGGTTGCACCTGAGCCACATGTTAACCAATAGTTAGTGAATATAATCAGTGAGGATTTTCAAACCCCTGATTCAATATAGCGACCAGATACTCATTTTACAATATTTTTCGTATCTATAAATACATGTGGACGAAATAATGTTCTCATCACAAGAGGAGAAATGAAATCTGGCACTAAGAGAAAGAGTAAAAGGTAAACATATTCTTAATGAAGTTGAATAAATAAAAATTAGGCCACATGGGTAATTATCCTCCCTCCGAAGACAATGAGAAATTATCGATGATTTTAATTTGGATTAAAAACTCATATCAAATGAAAATGTACAATAAAACAAAGATCATGCCAAAATTGCAAAAACAAATTGGGGAATCTGGTGTACAGTTATTACATTTCTTTGTGGTTAGGTGTTAAAGAAACATCTGAGGTATCATAGAAACCATATTCTTTGATGAGGTGAAGGAAATCCAAATCAATCTCATTTGAAAAATAGAGCAATCCATTATGATTCTTTGAATACCATGACACAATCAGAAGATAAAGAAGAACATGGAAACAAAGAACATTGTTCATTGATAAAGAAATTGTATGGAGCTGAGAAGATGGTTGTGGATGGTCATGATAGAAAATAGAAGGTGATAGGTATGATTCTTTTGAATACTACCATTGTGTATGTGTTTTTAGATAATGGTTCTCCACATTAATTTATTGTGTCTTGTTCTATTGATTTTATATGTTTAAAACATGAGATGATACCCAATGTGATAAAACATCGAACTCCTCCCAGATTAAGAGATTATTGTTCATTCCTCTACAGAGCAAGATCTATGACTATTGAAGGAGATGATCTAAAATTGGATTTATTAGTGTTGGAGATTCATGTCTACGATGTAATCCAGTGAATGGATTGGGTAATAATGTTTAATGATCACATTTATTCTTATAGTAGAATATTCACTTTCAAAAATGAGGACGGGTTTGAGCTTTTATTTAAAGGAGAAAATGTTGTAATAGAAGATAAAATGGGCTTATTGGCACCATCAGTGGGGACAATCTCTTTCCTCTTTGTGGCATTGACTCTGGACCGATGGAACATATCAAGGATAAAAGTTTTCTTTCTATTTTGGACTAATTTCAATATGTTTTGACATGAATTTATATGGGTAACCATTATTAATGGATGTAGAGTGTACTACTGATTTTATTATACCGATTACTCTTATCACAGAACTATCCTATTTGATATAACAAATATAATTATGGTATTTGATATTGGAGTTAGAAGAGCTGGAAAGCAAAGGTTTTATTCAGCAAAGAATATCTCCTTCAAAAGCACTAGCCTTGTTCGTAAAGATTTCTTATGAAACTATATGACTGTGTGTAGATTATTTTCCTCTCATCCAAGTCATTTTAATTATTTTTATCCACATCCATTCATTTATGATCTATTCTATAAAAAAACATTTCAAACATGTGTTCATTTAAAAAACCGTCTTTCTCATACCATGTGTGGGAGAATTTTAAATTAAATTCTCCAACATATGATAGATAAATATAGAGCAATGTATCACATATTTGGAATAATATTAATTAATCTAAAAAATTCACGTTAAATTTTGGATAAAATTATTAGTGAAATCAATTGAAATAATTAATTGTGATTAAGGTGAAAATTAGATTACCTAGTTGTTAAACATAGAATATATCTTATAAAAATGAACCAAATCATTTATAAATAGAATTTAATATACGTATTTATAATTTTTCCTTATTATAGTTATATTGTAGACTTATTTTTCATCTTTACATAAAATCATAACTATGTGGAATTTTAACTTTAAAAATCTATAGGGGTGGCAGTCACACCAGTTATAAAATGATACCTCCTCTCCCCTCCACTCCAGTCCTTCAAACTGGTTCAGTTCAGCCATTAACAACCCAATTAATTGTCCAAAACTACTCCTAATGTTTTCAAATACATTATTTTGTCATAAAGGAAACATTTAATGGATTTAGAGGAATCGTATGATTGTTACCCAAAAGTATGTAATGTTATTCTTAAAGCACTTATATTCTATTTCAATCTCTAACTCGTTTAATTCATTTTATAAAATTATTATATAAAATCTTATATATAATCCATGTACCTATATATTTTAATATTATTGGTATGACCACTACCATCACACACTTATATAAAATGTTGTATGAAATCATTATATCTGTGTCTAACAGACTTCCTCCTCTATATGTGATGTCATTCATTTTTTTATTACCACTATTCAAGGAAGAGAATAATGAATTAATTATGTTTTATATATGATATTTATTATATTTATGATGTCATTACTCTTATATAATTATCATATGACACATACCATGATGATTTTATTTATTTGGAATATGATATCATTTTGAATGTGTTTGGTAGACTACTGCCTCGTGAGGTGATGAGATTCATTCACAGTTTACATGTAATTTATTATGTATAGGATCAATAAGAATATGCTATAAAAATAACATAAAAACAAAATTTTATTGAAAATATGTCAATATATCCTTTAATTTTCTATCATTCAATTTTTAATGATAATGGAAATAGTGTTCAGGAACACCGATGGATCACCCTATCCATGGACGATGTATGTATTTTTTTGTAGAAAAATATTAGGTATTTCTAAAAATATGTATTTAATGAATATATATTATATTTATATCTTTTTTAGATTAAATATATTAATAATTTTTTATCAATGTAATAGAATGAAAAAATAACAATTCAATACATACTCAAAAAACAGGGCAATAACAGTTGATCCAATTAAAATTATAAAATATTAAGAACCAACAGTTGAGAACAGATTATAAATGAAAATTTTATGATATTATAATTATTACTATGGTTTTTTGTTAGTTGATAACATGTTTAAATCCACTATTTAGTTGGGTAAATCATGAATGATGAAAATGAAATCAAGAGGTAAGGGACTTCATCTGAATCTCATTTCATTGAGGCATACTATAATGATATGAATTTAGTTTATTTTATATACTATATATACTATCCATTATTAATGTAATGTAATTAATAAACCATGTTTCATGTAATTTTATTTTTTAATTTTCATTATATTATCTAAGGATATTGGAAATATGTGTTAACAATTGAAAATGAATTTCAAAAGAAAATTCCTTTTCATTGGGTTATATTAACTCCACATTGTGGTTTATATTCTTTTATTATGTTATTAATAACATTTTCTATGTATTGATGTTGTACCACTTCATAATGTGTTTTTTTATTTTATACACTTAATTTATTCATTGGATTATTTTCACATCAACAATATGATATTTCCAAGGGTTTATATCAAAAATCTCATTTTATTCAGGATTCATTACCCATGGATTTAAATTGAAGGGAATTATTTGATAATAAATTCATAAAATATTAATTTTTTTAATATATGGTTTTTAATTAAAATTTTAAAGTAATATATCAATTTTCCAATCATTGATACTTAAGTATTCTTTGAAAATGTTTTAATAAATTATGACTAAATTTTTTTCGTCATTCAAATTTTTCTTTCTTAGCAATCCCTATATTCTAAAACTGTTTTATAAAATAAATTTCACACATTTTTTTATGAATTTATTTATTATTTATTTATGGAATGTTTTACCAATTTTATCTATTTATAATTTTTTTTCAAAACTGAATTCTTGTCACATTCTAAAAAGGCACATTTTTATCTTTTTACCACGAAAAATAAATGATAATTATGGAATGTAAAAAATTACATTTCAATTTGGATATAAATTTAATGAATATTAAATTTCACGTTATGCCCAATGATTTTATGGTGTGTCTTATTTTTATTAATAATCTTTTAGATATCTTATATTTCATGAAACACCAAGTTTCAACGCACCAAGATCTATTAAAATGAGACTATTATAAACTCGCCATCAAAAAATTGAGAATGATTACTATTAAACAACTAATTAAATATATATATTTAATGTTTTTAAATTTATCAAAAATATTTTATGCGCATTAAATAATAAATAATAAAATTTTATGAATTAAAAGGATATGTTTTTATAAATGTAGTTTTACTGACTTTTGATGGCGCACATATTTTAAATATAGTTTTTGAAGAATTTATAAAAAAAATTAATAACACAAACATACTATTTTATGTAATAAAACAAAAAATTACATTTATTCATTTTTACTATTTTTATGATTTGTTTTATCTTTTGATGAATAGTGATTAAATATTGTAATTTAATTAAAAACACCTTTTTAATCACAATATTCATAATCGTAAATGATATTTCTAATTAGATTTAATGTTTAGATATATTAATTTCTTTAATTTAATACAATTTCAGTAATTGATATCAATTTCATTTTGAATTATGTTATAAAAACATTTTAATATTTTGATTGTTTTTATTTAAAACCCCATTTTCTCTTCCCGCTTGGTGATTATTTTTTTATAAATTCATGCATATTTTTATTATTTATTAAAGAATTGATTTATTATTTTTAATTATTTGGCCGAGAATATATAAAAAGTATACCATTATTTTTTGACATTATGAATAATATTTTTATTAATTTATGATTCACACAGTTAAAGGTAAATCAAGTAACTCTAGGTAAAAACAATAATATAAATATAAAGAAATTACCATCACACTTTCCCAAATTTCATTGTATGTGTCAGCCTTTTACTTCATGCGTCGTTCTTCTGATATTATATCTGTTGGAAGCTATATAAATAAGTGTGAAATTTATTATATTTAATTTGTAGAAAAATAAGATATATCATACACATATCCTTTATAAATATATTATTATTATTAATGTGTAATACAGTAGATAATCTAGATAATAAAAAGTCATTTTAAATATAAAATTGTATCTTCATCATGTAAATTTATTTTAAAATTTTAATAAATAAATAATTACCTTAAAGGATTATACAATGATGATGAAACAGTTACATATATAAATAAAATATGAAATTAATGATATTAAAAATATTAAAATTAATACAATTTTTACATAATTAATTTCAAAAAAAAATTATAGATAAAATTTTGTTTTTAGTGATATCTTGTTATTTTTTCAGAAAATATATTTTTATTGATTTTTATAAATGTCAACGTAATGAATAATATAAAATTTTTAATTATTGTTATATTAAAATTACAATTATTAGATTAAAACATATAATATTAATAAAACCATATTGGGGTTAAGTTAGAAATATAAAAAATGGTCGATCTATGGGTTTTTAAATTTTAGAGTAACTTTATTTACCATTAAGAAAAAACATGTGTTGTTAAGGTAACAATTAAAAGGATTAAATAATGTTAATGATAAATGATAAAGGATATAATATGACCTAAACAAGATTAAAATTTATTTGTTGAGAAGATTTTGAATCATCCTCATCTAATATTATAAATAAATCACTTTGTAGATATTTGGAAATTGATATTTATTGATATTTATTTAATTATCTGAGACTTTACAAATTTGACCCTCACCTCAATTATAAAAGTGAACGTCCTTCATCTCTCCCTTGTAGAAAATTGGGGATTATATCTCAAAAAACCAAGAGGAATTATCCTCCTATAATAAATTACAAATTTCTAGATGTCTTGGTCATCCAAAAAGTCCAATTTTAAATACCTAGAGAGGCGATTAAAAGGAACTACATCGAATAAGTGGTAATTATTTTACCATCTCATTCATGTTAATTTATTCTTCTACATCAGGTTAATGCGCTTTATTCATAAATATTTAATAAATATAGAATCATATATATTCTGAGATATTATTACTATTATGATATAACAATCTTAAACCTTTTTCCGCCATCTAATAAACAAAATCACTGCACATCTGTACTTACGTGTTAATATCACCACACCATGGAGTAGTTTTTTTTCCATCGCCAATTTATTTCAACAGGTATAATGATGGATAAAATGGATATATATTATAAATAATACATTATAATTGTTTTTCATAATTAAAATACCATCCAATTTAATACTCTTTCACCATTAATGGATTGATATTATCGCATGTGCGTACGTACTATATACTACCTCCACGATGTGATGTGATTAATTTTTCATGAAAAGAATTTAGTAATGACTATAAAAATGTTTATAATGAGTAAATATAATATATATGAACATAATATAAATATGTAGATTATGGAAATATATCCTACATTTATGAAACATGACTTACATGTCAAAACATGCATTGGAAAATGATGTAGCTGACATCTGAAATAAGGTTAGTAATGAAATATTATTAACATAATGAAATAAGAAGATCACATATGATGTCATGTGGTTATTTTATAAATTAATAAAATTATTTAATCTATTATATATGATATTAAATCTTCTTCAACTAAAATAATGTGAAATGTAAGGGACTGTTGTCTCGTATTTATTTAAGTGGGACACATGCCTTATACACAACTTGTTTCATTTGTTTGGTGTATATACCACCAATGGATATATTTTAGGGAAATTATTTGGAATAATATGTTATATTCATATTCACCTAATTTTATTTCGTTCAAGGGTATATGACACTACTGATAATTATGTTGTAAGTGTTAGTTTAAAATCACCGAATTATACTGGATTATTTATATGTATGCACACATTGGGAAAATTTATTAATCCCTAACCTTGCTTCTTAAAAATATTTTAAAATATATTTTTACTATTACCATAAATATTATTATTTTTTACAGATTTTTTAATATTTTAAAATTAGTTTGAATAGAAATTTTTTTCTCTTTTCCAAATGTGATAATTGTTGAATTTTTCAAAAATAACACTAATGAGAGGGGTTTCAATCTTATGTGGCATGAGATTAATTTTTTAATCATGATGCCTTTGTGTTATGAATGAAAATTTAAAATTATATGATTTTATTTTCAAATAATTTATTAACTTTTATAAATTCATTGATTTTTCGAATAAAGGATTTCGATTTAAAAATGAGGTATTTATCTATCGATATATTAATTATTTCATTAGACTATCTTCATCTATGTCAACATGATTTGTTGGATTATAAGATTAATGGAGATTAATATCTTATGATAAAACCTACCGTATTTTATAGATGGTTTTAAGATATGCTCTACTATGGATGATGTATTTTAATACCATATATGATTTATGGTTTAAGTTTTCACATTTCAAATTATTGTTTTTCAATACGAATGTCTATGGTTTTTATTTTTCTCCCTTTTCCTATGATTAATTATTTATACAAATTATTTGACTATTGGGGACTTCTATAGAACCTCAATATATTGGATTGTATCATGATACAAAATGGTTTAGGTATTTTCTATTGTCTTACACATTTATGTATGGTGTCTCTAAAGAATCATTTATGGTATTTTTAAAATGAACAACATTATGAAATTCCAATTTATGAGATAGATTATTTATTTTCATGTGATTTTTAAAATAGTATAATATCCATGTGATTATTTATATGGCATTATATTATTTATTCATTCCATTGTATGATCAAGATTATGATTCAGTAACTTCTGTTTTAGTTATACACATTTCCATAATGTTTTTTATTATTAATAATAAAATATTCTTCACACATAACATTAATAAGATTCTATGATCACCCATTTTGTAGGTTTTCTTCCAACATAATAATATGTGAAGTCTGACATATATATTATGCTAAAAAGGATAATAATGGATTTGTCGAATTATTTTATATGTTGTACATTATGTTTTAATATATAATATAATTTTATGTATATAACATTACTTCCAAAAGTTCTAAATTGATCAAAAATTTGGGATTAAAATCATATATCTATAATAATTTAATAAATTGTGTCACTGACTCTCAGCTACTAGGGTGGGGTCATTATAGTTGTTATTAATGTAATATTAGTAGAAACCATAAGAACTAGATTTTGGAAAACATAAATTAGAGTGTGAAACACAATTATATAATTTATATATATATATTAATATTTTTAGATTACGATTTAGAGATTTTTTATACATAATTTTCTCAATTTAGGTTTTTATATTCAGTAGTTATGAGATTACATATTATATTTTATAATGTTTTCATCTAATTTAGTGTAATCCATTTTTTTAGAAATCACGGATATAAAAGAAATGAAAACTGTTTAAATACACGAACTCTGTGGAGGGATTACCATTCTATTAAAGATAATGATGTCGAAGCTGGAGCTGCAACTAGAGTTGAACTACTTATAAAAATATTGGGACAACTGAACAGGGTTATAAAAAATAACGCTACTAATATGGAGAAACCATACCAGTAACTCCAAGGAAGGATGTTAGAACCCCACATAATTCAAAAACATCCATCATTAATTGAGACTATAAATCCATTTCCATAGGTGATTTGAATAAATTAAATAAAAAATATATTTCATTAATTTGGATTTATAGAAAGGGAAATGAAAGTAATTGTAGTTTATTATCTATATGGAAATATGGAATAATATTTTATATTTATCCCAAACATTAAATGGGATGATAAAATAACAAACAATGAATGGATGGTTTTTATGGAATTTTTTTTGAAAAATATTAACCACATGAATAGTGATACATAATGGCCGGATAATTCATGAATCTGAGAGAAAAGTAAAATGATAATTTTATTAAATATAAATACAGATTTACATGGTTATCAAAGAATTTCATAGTGAAACTAGGTTATCATATTGGTATTATTGATCATTTATTTGATTGGTTAAATGAATTCCTCCAAAAAAAATTAGTCTCTCAAACATTATAATCATAAGAAGATATAGTATCATTTGATATCATGAGATAAAAAGATTTATATATGTCATATTACTTTATGGAAAAGAAATAGAATAATATAATGGTGTATAAATATGTATATTAAGATAAAAAATATGAATTACTTTCCCATATGAGATAATTGAGAGAAGAAACACCATGGAACTTGTCTAGATTTAATTGAGTTTTCTACAAGTGTAGAAAGAAAGGTCACTAGGAGGATGATTCTAATGGAAATAAAAATTATGTAAATGTATATTTCTTTAACTATAAGTATATGGGTCACTAAAAAAATGAATTTCCCAATTATCAGGAAAATATAGATTATAAAATGAAAATGGATTACAGTAAATCTTATTTTGTTCCTATTTTCTACGTGGAATAATTAATAAATATGGGTTTTTTATTCTTTAATTATTTAATGATTTTATGATTTTATGGATCATAATATATATAAGTATTTTTGAATAGCACTTCTACTATACGAGTTTGAATGCACAGATGTTTTCAATATGTTTGAAAGGCGATGAAGGTATACATATACGTTTTTTATGAAAAAATATCATCATCATGTTTTTTGGGGATAATTTTATTGTAATTCAGTTATGGAAATTTATAGTACTTCTTCATAAAAATTTTTTATCATGAATTTGTTATTTTTTTATTTTGGTTTAGTCTTATGGTTAGAATTTATTATGTTAAAAATTTGATATTTTTTTTTGAGGTCAAAGAATGATTTACCGTATTTGGTAACCTACAAAAACAATTTTGGAATAATAAAACATTTAAAATAAAAATGTAACATCTTGAATAAATAAAGAATAATAAATTTTTATATTTATTACTATTTGTGAATTAAATAATTATTTTATTTTAATGGGTCTTCTATGATTGATGGTGCACCTGATACGCAACAACAGATTTCTTTGAAATCTTACGTTGCACACTAATAATAAAATAATATTATTTTAATTGGTAGTTATCATATAGCCATTTTATTTGCATGAATTAATATAAGTAACTTATATATGATAATATATGTTTGAGAAATGTTTTTACATTTATCCAATAAATGGTAGAGGCCTAATATGTGAATAAATCCAAATTTAAGTGTAAATACTCTAGTACTCACTAAAAGGTCGATTTATCACCTTTTGATGGAAAACCCTCTAAAAATAGAGTTATGGTCAATAATATACTTTATATTTGACTAAGTAAACTCCTTCTTTTGAATCGGGACATCATAATTTACTTTGTGTATGTTTTTGGAATTTTTCCGATAATGTTCATTTTTAATGTATAGTGAAAATGTGCAATCTTAATTCAAAACCTCAATTTAATATAATTTATTTATATGGTAATATTATGTTTTCAATTGGTTTTAAAGTGAAATTAGCATATATTTTTACCATTTAATACAATGGTATACTTTGGAATTAATTTAACTTTGAAATTGGCCATAAACAAGTCTCAATCTTTTAATATATAGTATTTCTTGAAAACACATTATTTGTTTTGACAATGAAAATTAATAATTAAATTAATAAATTAAACTTACATGTTTTTAATTTTTTAAAATATACATCAATTTTGAATTTGGAATATCAAATATAGCTTAGGGTGAATTTTTTGTATTTTTCTGAAAAACATCAAATTTTATGAATAGTGAAACCACTAAGTGGTAGTTAAAAAACTAATTTTTCATTTAAATGAAACTTTACCACCTATGTGATTTTAATTTCAAAAATCCTACATACATGGTTGTCATTAGTAATTAAAATGTGGTTCAATTGGATGAAAATAATTTTTTGTGAATATTAATGTTTATGTTTTATTAATCATGATTAAATGTAATTAGTGTAATTTAAGGTAAATACAATGTAATAATAGTATAAAATTACCATTAAACTAGTCCTACACATATTTGATGAGTCATGTCCGACCAAGAAAATCCATGGGTCAATTTTTCGGACCCCATGGTGCCACTTGGGTAAGATAATGACATTAATACATTTTATTTAAAGTAAAAATAAAAATTTCACAAACATGTGTTGTTTTACTAAAACAATTTTTAAATTGGGTTATGTAAGTTATATTTTTGACTATAAATATTAATTAGAAATCTAAAAATATTTCCCACAACATGGTAATTTTTTATAATATTTAGACATCAAATAAATAAAATTTTTTATCATACAATGATGATGCAATGATTACATCATTATTGAATAACTTAAATAAATAAGAAGATAACGTTTAAAAAAAATATCCAAATCTTGTCCAATTCTTATTGGATGATTTTATTTCAAACCTCAGACACCGTATCATCGACTTTAATGACTTTTGGACCTTTTTAAACCAAAAAGGGTTATATAATAATATAATAGTTTCAATATTTTCAAAAGAGCCCCTCCTCTCCCTTATAAAAAGACCACAAATCCTACCCATTTATCACACTTCTCAAGCCCTTTGGCTCATCCAAAATCTACTCAAATAATCTCCCAATACCCCTATATTCATCCTAGAAGCCTTACCTTAGGCAAAAAGATTTTCAAGAAACCCTTCTGGTTCAAACAATGGGGATTTATCCAATTTAGAGTTAATGTCTTCTCTTATGTTCTTTTATTTCATTTTGCATCTCCAACCCCATAAAATATTTTTATTACTTTCTTTTGTAACAACACCAAAATCTTCAATATACTAGGATTTTGTTATGATATGTATTCGATCTACACTTACAGATACCTCTATCGAATGGGTGAAAAATATACTATTTTTTTACGGTGAACTACTGCCTAACGAAACGATGATTGTTCAATTATCTCCTACCGCCTCTCATAGTGGCCATTAAGATGTCACTTTATTTATATATGATATATATTATGTTTATGTTTTCCTTATGCTTCTTTATTTCTCATTTATGGCATACCGTTATGGTTTCCAAAATGGGTAAACGAGAAACTTTTATTTTAGGAAGTACAGACTACCACCCCCTCAAAGTGATATGAATTGTTAATGCAATATGTGGGACATATAAAGGATGGAGATAATAATATTATATATGATATTATACTGTAATTATAATATACCTTTATATCATTATGATTTCATTCCATTAAATATGAAATAGAATCGAAAGTATCATTCATGTGTATGTACGGCTTACCGTCTCCATGATCGGGGTGTTTAATTTCATACGTGTAAATGTTATGTAATATTATAAATGAATTTATATACTGTATATATATGACATATATGATATCTACATCATGAATATAATTCAGGAGATAATGGATATTTTACCACATGAACTACTTGTAATTATAAGAAGTTTATTGTTGACTCAAGTACCAAATATTGAAAAAAAGACCATTATTAAGTTAAATGATTACATTATGTTCATAACATGGTAATAAGTGATATAAAAGGAATAATGAACTTGAAAAAGGTTCTTAATGAATTAAGTATTAACTCTAGTTTATTATTCAGGAGATTAAAAAATAATCGAGTCAAGTCGGACACGAGGTAAGGGACTTCATCTCAATCTCTTTTCGTTCAGGAATTTTTTCATTTATACACAAATTTATTTTATACAGTGTATAAACACCATTGACTTTTCATTTATTTCAAAGGGTATCTTTTTCCACGAAGAATTTTACTAAATGACAAAAAGTTATGTTTCTTTTAACGAATGCGGTGTCAATGACCTTTCCACCACCTCGACTATTATTTGATCTTTGGCTTCCTCAACAAGCCTTAATGTTATTTAAATGAATTAAAAACCATATAATATTTTCTGTATTTGGGTATTGAAAATGGTTTTGATAATGGATTTTTTATTTCAATATATTTAAGTGATATATTGTGATTAAAATGGGGAAATGTTTTCTTTCCTTTATATTTTTTGTATGTATTATCATTTTATAATGGTACATGGACATTTAATGGGTGTTTATGTGATCAAAAAAATGACGGGTGGTGCTGTAAATACCAGGATGGGTGGTTATGTTATACCCTCCAATTCATTGGGTATGGAAGTCGTCTATGGGGATATTCCTTTTAGTGATATGTGTGGAAGTCGACCGTATGATTATTCCATTTCAGTATGTTTATATCCCAAGTTACCTTATATGTTTTGTGTTAATTATATGAGTTTTATGGTAATACGTTGGTCAAAAAATGGTAAGTAATTATATTTTATTCAAAAATGAGTATTTACTACATCATAAAGGTGAAAAGTATTACTTATGATAAATTGTTCGTGGTTTACTTGTTGTTTTGAAATACAAACAATTTTCCTTCTTTGTGTATCCCTTACTGATCTTTTTATGCTCATCCAATGTTTTTAAAATGTTTTTACAGAACATAAAGTGGAATAGGTTCAAGGATGAGATCCAGGAAAATTTATGCTCTCTTAAACATGGAATTAGACATGACTCTTTTTTCAAGTGTTTTTATTTTGTGAAAAAATGAAAACTGAGTAGGAGTGTCTACATATTATTTTTTGAGATGTAATGTAATATCTATGGCTTAATTCTTTGAAACTCCAAACCTGAAAATATCCTTAATTTGAATTATTCATTAAATTCAAGATTAAGTAATTTTTTGAGGTTGGGTCCTTATAGTTGGTACCAAAGGTCGGTTTAGACAACATTGGGAGCGGGAATATTGTAAAATTAATGAACATAAATTAATTTATAGTATTATTGAAATTATATAGCATTTAATGATTACCATGTTACTTCACCTGAGATATTTCGGTGTTCAGAATGATTTTCCTTAGAGGAAACATGGCAGCTAGGTTGGGACGACATTAGGAGGAAAACAACCTTCCAAATCAGCAACCTGAGTTTGTCGGAATCAGAACTGAACAGTTTGTTGTAGTGATGGAATAGTTAACTTAGGCTATAAATGGTGGATGTATCTATACACGAGATCATCCAGATCAACCACAGAGGAACATGTTAGTAGTGTTTCATTTCAGGAGGCAACATTCTCCTTCATTCAGATAATCATCTGACCATGTGCTAGAAGAATGGTGGATTAAACAACTGGAGAAGAGTTTTGATGAAATGGGGTGTTTGGAACATCAAAAGCATAGTCTCGATGTTTACCGTTTTGAAGGTGAAGCAGATTAGTGGTTGTCGATGGTGAAAATTATCTAGGATAGTGAGTATATTGATGATATTTACTGGGATGAATTCCAATGTATGTTTCTTGAGAAATATATTCCTATAGTGGTTCATCTTAGGATGAAAAAAAAATTCCTAGATTTAAGTTAGGAGGATGACTCAGTGGATTATTAGGAAGAAATGTTCACTCGACTGGAAAGGTATGCTCCAAATTTCATATGAGATCATGATAGTAAAATTAGCCTTTTCTACTCATGGTTAAATCCAAAGTATCAAAGGCTTTAGCTTCTTGTGATTTAATGAGTTATGAAAAACATGTTCAATATGAAGAGAAGGTGGAAATGGAGTTTTCTGGTGACCATTTGTTCTTTGAAAAAAAAGAATAAGATGTCTAGTTGGAAGGAAAAGGGAAATAATTCATCGAATAAGACTAGAGGTAAGTAAACCAAATATCGATCTTGTGAGAAGTGTGGTAAAAAGAATATTGCAGAATGTTTATCCAAGTATAGAACGTGATTTCGGTGTTGTTAGTCTGGTCATATTGTCTGTAACTTTATGAAAGATGATCAAGAAGGCAATACAAATCCAACGATAAGATGTTTTAAGTGTGATGAAATGGGTCATTATGCAAATGATTGTCAATCAAAGAACTCAACTGAGGGATATCAGCTGGACTACAAGACGAAAGGGGAGGTGAAATCATTTGTAACTACTTCAACAGATGTTGGGCCATCGAATGAAGTAGTATCAGGTACAATATTAGTTTGTTCAGATTAATGCCAATGTATTGTTTGATTCAGGGTCTACACATTCATTCATTTCTGAGAGGTTTTCTAGTAAATTGGGAATTCCATATCAAAATATGAATTCCTAACTTATGGTAAAAACACCAAGATGAAATGTTGAGACAAAAAAAATCAGTAATCCTTCTTGTCCTTGTGTGTGAAAATAATCTACCTGAAAACCTTATTGTTTTGCCTCTAATTAAGTTTGATGTTATTTTGGGCATGGATTGACTTTCTGTTTACTAATCCAAGATTTACTGCAGAGCTAAAGAGGTTTCTTTTCAGAAATATTTTCAATTAGGGTACATGAATGAGCCCTTTCTTTTGATAACATATCAGGATGTTGAGATTCTAGTAAAATATTTACATGAATGTCACCTTACACATATTGTTGAAAACAATGGAACTGTGCATCTTAATGATGTTCCAGTGGTAAATGAGTATCTTGATGTTTTTTCTAATGAGTTTCCCGGTATTATACATGATCAGAATGTTGAATTTACTATTTAATTAGTTTTTTAAGCTAAGCCATTTTTAAAACCCCCTATCGAATTACTTAAGTTTAACTTTTAGATTTAACGAAGAAATTGCAGGAGTTATTAGATAAAGGTTTCATTTGACCTAGCACATCATCATGGGGTGATCCTGTCTTGTTTGTTAAAAAGAAAGATTGTTCAATGAGACTTTTCATTGATTATAGATCATTGAATAACATCACTGTTAAGTACAAGTATCCTTTGCCTCATATCGATGATTTGTTTGATCAGCTCTAGGGAGTTTAGTATTTTTTGAAGATTGACTTAAGGTTGGGGTACCATTAGTTGAATGTAAAAGAAGCAGGTATTCTGAAGACTGCATTTCATACTAGATATGACCATTAGGAATTTTTAGTTATGCCATTTGGGTTAACCAAAAAAGCTACTATATTCATGGATCTAATGAATATAAATTTCCATGGGTAATTGGATAAGTTTGTGGTTGTGTTCATTGATGATATTTTCATTTTTTCAAAATGTAAAGACGAACATGAAAGTCATTTATGGGTTATTTTGCAAAACAAAAAAAACTATATGTAAAATTCAGTATGTGTGAGTTTTTGTTACAAAAAATTTATTTCCTTGATCACATTGTTTCAAAAAATGGCGTAACTGTTGATCCTGCTAAAAAACAATTTTGTTGAAGAATGGCCAAGACCCACAAATATAACCGAGAACGGTAGTTTTCTTGGTTTGGCTGGTTATTACAGGAGGTTTGTGGAAAATTTTTCATGGTTATCTCGTCCAATGAATAAGTTATCTTAAAAAGGGGTTATGTTCATTTGGACAAAAGAATGTGATGATTGTTTTCAGAAATTTAAAAGAATATTGGTGAATGCTCAAGTTTTGGAACTACCTTCTAGAAATGGTAAGATTGTTATCTACAGTGATGCTACATAAAAAGGACTTGGTTGTGTCCTAATGTAGAATGATTAGGTAATTTCATTTTCTTGACGTCAGTTGAAAACTCATGAGTTAAATTACCATACACATGATTTGGAATTAAATGCTATTGTTTTTTCTTTAAAAATATGGAGGCATCATTTTTATGGAGTAATGTGGGGTATATATACTGATCAAAAAAATTTAAAGTATATATTCACTCATATAGAATTGAACATGAGACGGAGGAGTTGGCTGGAATTAATGGAGTATTATGATTGTACAATTCATTACCATCCAAGATAAGAAAATTAAGTGGTTGATGCTTTGAGTCGAAATAGTAATGCTTCATTAACCATGCTATGTTTGGAACGATATCCTTTGGTTTTTGATTTGAGGAACTTTTTCATAGAAGTTGATGGTGCTGGATGTTATTATATTTTGTTCCAAGTGTCAGTGAGATCATCTCTATCAGACAGAATTAAGCAAGAGTAGAAAAATGATAGTGAGTTGCAGAAAAAGGTAGATCTAGTTTAGAAGGGAAAGATGCCTGAATTTAACATTGATTATGATTATGGTTTGAGGTTTGGTATGAAATTATGTGTGCCTTGTGATTCACAGTTAATGAATGAGTTGTTTTGTGAGGCTTATAGTTCCCCGTTTTTAGTTCATCCAGGCAGTACTAAGATGTATTGAGACCTTCGAGAGTATTACTAGTGAGATGGAATAAAAAGAGATATTTATGATTTTACAGTGAAGTGTTTGACTTTTCATTAGGTTAAAGCAGAGTAGATGTTTCTGAAAGAGATGCTTCAACAGTTACCAGTGACAGTGGAAATGAGAGAATATATCCATGGACTTCGTTGTGGGATTACAGAAGACACTTCAATGTAATAATGCAATCTGGGTTATTGTTGATTTCTTGACTAAATCTCCTCATTTCCTTGTTATACGAGATACATTATACCTAGAAAAAATTTCTATATTGGATCTTATTGAGATAGTTAGGTTACATGGATTTCCCCTCTCCATTGTAGCTAGTCGTGATCCCAGTTTCACTTCAATCATTTGGAAGGGCCTTCAGAAGTCGTTGGAAACTGAATTAAATTTTAGTACAGATTTTCATCATCAATCAGCTGGGAATTTAGAATTATCAATTTAAACATTGGAGGACATTATTGGTGCTTGATAGATGGATTATCATGGAAGTTGGGACCAACATCTTTCATTGGTTGTGTTTTCTTATAATAATCGTTTTCATTCTAGTATACATATGGCAATGTTTGAGGCATTATATTGGAAGCAGTGTCAAACTCCAGCTTTTTGGGATGAAGTAGGTGAAAGGAAGTTGATGGGACCAGAATTGGTTGAAGAGATGGCAGAAAAAGTTCGGCTGATACAGAAACACATGAGAACAGCTTAGTGTAGGAACAAAAGTTATGCGGACAACCGGTGGAAGGATATCCTGTATGAGGTAGGTGATCATGTCTTCCTTAATGTTACACCTTATAAAAGTGTGATACGATTTGGTAAGAAAGGAAAGACGAGTCCAAGGTTCATTGGACCCTATGAAATTATGGAGAGAGTTGGATCAGTTGCGTACCACGTGACATTACCTCAGAGTTTATCTCTAGTATATAATTTTTTTCATGTTTCAATTTTGAGAAGTATATGCCAGATCCATCTCATGTTTTAAGTCTAGAGGTAGTCTAGTTGGAAGAGAATGTAAAGACCCGCAAATTTCAAGGAAATTTTTTTCTTAATTTTCTTTGGAATTTTACAAGAGCGCAGCTTCAGACGGCACCTGATTCCGAGGCCCGGTGTGCCCGGAATCAATTTCCGAAGTTTGGCTCGGGTACGTTCAGTGAACGGACGAGCGGGTTTTTCTATCTTTTGAACCGGTGCCCGGAATCAAATTCTGAGGGCACCAATGAAATCGCAGCGCCGGTATTTGCTTAGAAACGCCTCTTCCGGAGTTGCGTTTGCTCAGACATGGTTTTTAAATTTTGCGGCTTTAAGTCAGAAATAAAATAAAGTTTGTGCGACAACTTTATTTTATTTCACTTAAGCTGTTGGAAGCCACTTGAAGCCACATAAAGACGGCTTGAACTGAGTTGAACTGGATAGGATGCTATCCAGAAATATCCTACCCTCTTGGTAGGATATTTGTGAGGCAGGGCCCGCACGAGCCCCGCCGTTTCTTTCGCTAAGTAACGCACCCGCGAAAACCCGTCAAAGTAACTGAAAAGTCAACCGACGCGTTTTCTTTAATTCTTAACAGACCATTTAATTGGGCGGTTTATTTCGTGAATTAAATGGACTGTTTCTTCGTGAATTAATTGGGTCGTTACTTATGCGTTTTACGTTTGTTGGCAAAATAATAAAATAGACAAACTTGTCTATTTTGGAGGATTGCTATCGTTGTGCAATTCCTCTGAGCCTCCACCCTCTCCGCGAAGAACGCGAAGAACGCGAAGAACGCGAAGAACGCGAAGAACGCCGGAACCGGAATCCGACGACGCACGATCCGCGACGTCAACAGCTTTTCCGCGACCTTCTTCTTCTTCTTCTTCGGTGCCTCTTCTTCCGCGGCGAACCTGCGATCGGCGGTTAAAGGTGAGAATCGAAACTTCTAAATTCTCCCTTCTTAATTTCAATAACAACGGATTTAATTAATTAAATCTGTTTGTTCTTGATCCGGAGATTGGCGATGCGACGCCGGATACCGCGACGATGCGACGATCTCCTTCTTCCGCGACGAGCGATTCCGCGACGACCTCTCGTCCGACGACGACTTCGAGGTAGGGATTTATTTTGGAAAAGTTACCCCTTTTAAATTTTCTCGTGAACGTTCTTGAAAATTTAAAAAAAAACCGGTTTCAAGCGAACAATTTTATCTTTAAATAAAATTGTTGGATCATGTGTTGATCATCTTATTCTTTTCTCCCGTTGTTTATGATTAACGCGGAGGGAGCGGGTCTAACGAACAAGACCCGGCAACCCTCCGCCGATCTTCCCTTTTTGTGCGGATTTGGCGGACGACGACGAACCGTGCGGCAAGGGCAATCCGTTGTTTCCGCAGTGGAGGACGCGTCCCGGGAGGAACAATGGCGCAAACGGGAGGCAAAACGGGCCACCGGAGCAACTCCGGCGGCCCGCGGAAGGAGGCGGCGGCGCCCGGCGCGCCGCCGTGGAGATCTTCAGCCGCGGCTGAAGCCGCGGCGGCGGCGGCCGGTTCCGCGGCCGCGCGGAACCGGGAACGGACGCGGCGGCCCGGCCGCGTTTCTCCAAATGCCGCGGGTCAAACCCGCGGCGGCGGCCTGCTCGGCCGCTCGGCCGAAGCCGAGCCAGCCGGTCCGGTCGGCCGGGCCGCGCCCAGGCCGGACCGGACCCGGCCGAGCCGGTTCGGGCCGGTTCGGGCCGGCCCGGTTCGGCCGTCCCCAGGGGGGGGGTTCGGGCCGGGTCGCCCCGGGCCCGGAACCCCCGTTTCGGGCCCTCTTCGGTCTTTCGCCCATATCTTGGGCCTGGGACCTCCGATTGACGAACCGTCAGCGGATACGCGATCCTTGGATCGAGACGGTCGTTTCGGTATATTATACTCAAGGTTTCAGAAGACTTTGGGTTCGTCCGGGTTGGTTCGTACACGAAACCAACCGGGCCCTCGGAGCAGAAACGCTCATAACTTGAGCTACGGACGTCCGATCGACGTACCGTCAGCTGTGGTAGTTTCCTCTAAGTGAGACGGAACTTTTGGCATACTCCGCCCGAGGATCGGATACAGGCGGAGTACGGTCGGGTTGGTTTTTCCCTAAAAACCAACCGGGCCCCTGGGACAAAAATGCCAATAACTCTCAGACCGGGCGTCCGATTGACGCGCCGTCTGTTGCGTTGAGATCCTGTTGTCGATACGGAACTTTTGGATACATCAACTTCGGACTACGTGTCAGTTGATGTATCAGCCTCTCGGCTCGTGGAGCGGACCCTCCTAAACGAGCTCGCTATGTGCGGGAACCCTAGCGCTGGCTGTGACTTCGACGGCAGAGCAGAGATCCTCCGTGGACTGCGACGACGGCAGAGCAGAGATCCTCCGTGGACTACGACGACGGCAGAGCAGAGATCCTTCGTGGACTGCGGCGGCGACTGTGCAGAGATCCTCAGTGGACTGCGTCGACTACTGCACTCAGCGATCCCGTGTGGATCAGTGCCTACAGGTTCTGTGTGAGCCCGATCCTCCGTGGGTCCTTACTACCGGTTCTGTGTGAGCCACTGCCTACAGGTTCTGTGTGAGCCCGATCCTACGTGGGTCTCTTGCGGGGGTTAGTACCTATCGATCCTTCGTGGGTCCGACGACTTAGATGGATCAGTGATCATCTTTGACGTCATCTGAAAAAGTATACCTGGTTGAGCTGAATCGTATGTTACTCTCCTTTGTGGATTGTGTTGAACTATCCTATGTGGATTTTACTGTTTACTCTCCTTGTGGATTTGAGTCTTGCTTTCCTTTGTGGATTGAGTTGTTCTTGAGCTCGTGAGCAGAGCTGGAATTGGGGACTTAGGTATATGTATGGGCATATACCTAAGTCGAGTCAGATGTTACTTCGTGATTGCATCTTTCTTTTGTGCTATATCCTTTGTGGATTTCGGGAGACCTTCGGGGGTCTCGGGGTCCTTACTGAGTAGCTTGTACTCACCCCTGCACGGGCTATGCCCGCACCTTGTTGTGTTGGTTGCAGACGACGGACAGCGCTGATCACGGTTGGGGCGTGGAGCAGGACGGTACCTGGAGGTGGACCACTGGGCGGAACGTACTCGGAGCGGACGTGGGACCCGAGGAGCCTGGAGGCTATCTGTACCCACCCTTCAGGTGGGATTGCCAGTGGACGACACGAGGCCGCCGTCTTTTCTTCAGTTGTTGTACTTTACTTTTCAGTTGTACTTTACAGTTGGGCTTGTATTTCTGGCCACTTTACTTTTCTGCACTTTACTTTCCGCTTGCTGACTCTGTGTGGTTGTTACTTATAAAGGCAATGCCTTCCCTGTGTACTGGGATTTTACGCCTTGGTGCTAGTCGCCAGCCCCTGGCCTATGGAAGGCGGGCTTGGGGTAGTCACGGCACGGGCCCCGAGGACGGGTCGTGACAGAGAATCTCTCCTATAAGGAATAACCAGTCCAGATTCTTGACCATAGAGAGAATGTGTTGCAAAATTAGGTAATTCACCAGGTAAAGGATTTGTGTAAAAAGCATATGATTGAAGAGGCAACGTGGGAATCTGAAAATGTTATGAGGGATAAATACCCCCTTTTATAAGATAAGTTTATAAAATTGCGAGGACGCAATTCCCAAAAGGGGGAAAGGATGTAACATTCTAGGTAAATAAAGAATAAGACATTTTCATATTTATTAATATTTGTGAATTATATATTAAGTCTACTTAAAAGGGGTTTCTATTTTCGATGGCGTACCCGATACGCAACAACAGATTTTATTGAAATCTTACGTTGAACACTAATAATATAATAATATTATTTTAAATTGTAGATAACATCTACTCATTGTATTGGAGAGAATGAATAGAAATAACTTAAATATGAATATATATTTTTGTTAAATGCTTTTACATTTATCCAATAAATGTTAGAGGCCTATGATGTGAATGAATCCAATTTTAAGCATAAATACTCTAATATTAACTAAAGGGTCGATTTATCTCCTTTTGATGGAGAACCATCTTTGAAAATATTTTTGGTAACTCTTATACATTATATTGGACTAAATAAAATCTTTCTTTAGAATCGGGATATAAAAATTTACTTTCGCTATGTTTTTGGTATTTTTCCGATAAATTTCATTTTTAATTAATAGTGAAAATGATGTATTTTAATTGAAACCCTCAATTTAATCTAATTTATTCATATGGTTACATTATCTTTTTAATTGGTTTTAAATTTCAATGAGAATATATTTTAACCATTTAATCAAATGGTGGAATTTGGTATTAATTTCACTTTAATATTGGACGTAAACAATTGTCAATCTTTGAATATATATTGTTTCTTAAAAGCACGCTATTTGTTTTTACAACATGAATTGATTATTAACTAAATTAATGCAACTTATATGTTTTTAATTTTTTAAAATAGACATAATTTTTGAATTTTGAATAACAAATATAGCTTAGGGTGAATTTTTGGTATTTTTCTAAAAAACTACCATTTTTGATGAATAGTGAAAGCACTAAGTGATAGTTAAAAAACTGATTTTTCATTTAAATGAAACATTACCACTTCTGTGAATTGAATTTCAAAAATCTGAGAAACATATTATTCGTTATTAAGTAAAATGTGGTTTAATGGGATGAAAAAAATTTGTGTTGAATTGTTACTTTTATGTTTTATTAATCGTGATTAAAGGTAATGAGTGTAATTTAAGGTAAATATAATGTTATAATAATATGAAATTACCATTACACTTGTCCTACACTTATATTATGAGTCATGGATGTCCAATAAATTCCATGGGTGAATTTGGGGGACCCCATGGGGAAAATTGGGTAAGATAATGTCATTAATACCATTTATTTAAAGTAAAAATAAAAATGTCACCAACATGTGTCGTTTTAATAAAAAAATTACATGGGGGTATATAAGTTATAATTTTGACAATAAATATTCATTAGAAATCTAAAAATATTTCCTAAATAATGGTAATTTTTTGATAATTTTTAGACATCAAATAAATAAAATTATTTATGACACAATGATGATGTAGTGTTTACTTTGTTATTGAATAACTTAAATAAATAAGAAGTTAAAGTTTAAAACAATATAAAAAACTTGTGAAATTATTATTGGATGATTTTATTTCGAACATTGGACACCTTATCTTTTAATATAATGATTTTGGTCCTTTAGAAACTGAAAACCATTATATAATAAAATAATATTTTCAATCTTTCCAAAAGAGCCCCTCCTCTCTCTTATAAAAAGAACCCATATCCTACCCATTTCTCACACTTCTCAAGACCTTTGAATCGTCCAAAATCGACTCAAATAATCTCCCAATATCCCACTCTTAATCCTAGATGCCTTACCTTAGAAAAAAAGCTCTTCAAAAACCCTTTTGGTTCAAACCAAGGGGAGTTACCTGATTTAATGGTAACGTCTTCTCTTAAGTTCTGTTATTTTATTTTGCTTCTCCGACCCCCTAAATTTTTTTATTGCATTAATTTGTAACAACCACATGATAATAATTATACTATGAGGTTTTTATGATAAGTATTTGATCTTCAATTACACACAACTCCATATAATTTTTAAAGAACATACTGTTTCATTGGACAACAAACTACTGCCTCACGAAACGATGTTTTTTCAATTATCTCCTACAACCTCTCATGGTGGCCGTTAAGATGTAACTATATTTATATATGATATATATTATGTTTATGTTTTCCTTATTCTTTTTTATTTTTAATTTATGGCATACTGTTATGGTTTCAATTATGGGTAAACGCGATAATTTTATTTTAGGAAGTGCGGACTACCACCCCCTCAAATTGATATGAATCGTTAATGCCATATGTGGGACATATAAAGAATAGATATAATGATATTATATATTATATTATAGTGTAATTATAAAATAACTTTATATAATTATGATTTCATTCCATTAAATACGAAATAGAAATGAAAGTAGCATTCATGCGTACATACGGCTTACCGTCTCCATGAACGCTGCATTTAATTTCTTACCTCTAAATGTTATGTAATATTACAAATGCATGTATATACTGGATATATATGATATATATTATATCTTGATCATGAATATAATTATGGAGACAATGGACATTTTTCCACATGAACTACTTGTAATTATAAGAAGTTTATTGTTGACTAAAGTACAAAAAATAGAAAAAACGACTGTTGTTAACATAAATGATTACATAATGTTCATAACATGGTAATAAGGGATATGAAAGGAATAATGAACTTGAATTTTTTTTTTAAGAAAGTATATATTTAATCTAGTTTATTATTCATGAGATTAAATAAAGATCGAGTCAAGTCGGACACGAGGTATGAGACTTCGTCTCAATCTCTTTTCATTGAGGCATATTTTCATATATACTCAACATTATTTTATAAGGTGTATAAAAACCTATTAGTTTTAATTTCATTCAAATTGAATTTTTTTATGAAGTTTTTTACTAAAAAAAAAGAAATGTTCCTTTTAACGTACGCGGTGACAACGACCTTTCTGCCACCATGAGAATTGTTTGATCTGTGGCATCCTAAATAAGCTATAATGTTTTTTAAAGAGAATAAATACCATATAATATTTTATGTATTTTGTTTTTGAAGATGGTTTTGATAATGTATTTGTTATGTCAATATATTTATGTGATATATTTTGATTGAAATGTATAAATTTTTTCTTTCCTTTATATTTGTTGTTTGTGTTATTATTTCATAATGGTACTTGGACATTTTACGGGTTGTTATATGATAAACCAAATGATGGGTGGTTCTGTGAATACTAGGAAGGGTGGTTACTTTATAACCTCCAATTAATTGGGTATGGAATTCGGTCGTATGGGTATTTAATTTAGTGATATTTTTTGATGTCGACTATATGGTTATTCCATTTAAGTATGTTTATGTCTCATGTTATCTTATAGGTTATGTGTTATTTATATGGGTTGTAGGGTAATTTATTGGTTACAAAAGGATAAGTAATGATATTTTATTCAGTGACGAGTATTTTCTACATCATGAAGGTGAAAATTATTATATATGATTAATTTTTCATGTTTTACTTGTTTTTTTGAAAAACAAACGGTTTTCCTTCTTTGTGTATCCCTTACTGAGATTTTTATGCTCATCCCAAGTTTTTGAAATTTTTTTTACAGGAATGAAAGTGGAATAGGTTCAAGGATGGGATCAACGAAAAATTCATGCTCTCTTAAACATGGAATTAGACATGACTCTTTTTTTAAGAGTTTATATTTTGTGAAAATAATGAAACTGGGTAGGACTATCTACTTAGTATTTTTTAGATGTAATATAATAGTTTTTGCCTAATTCTCTAAAACTATAAACCTGAAATTATCCTCAATGTGAATAATTCATTAAATTCAATATTAAGTAATGTTTTAAGTATGGGTCCTTATAAAAAATGAATGACTCATTTATCTTATGAATACTAAAAGTGATTCAGGTGTGAAAAATTCATTTTGAACATTTATTTCATAGTGTGAGGGATGATGTAAAAATTGATTGAAGAAAAACCAATCGATAGATTATTCTTAATGGATAGAAGTAAATCGAATATGATTTTATCTAAATGTCAAAATAATCCTTAAAATATAGGAAATGATTTTTTCTAAAAAAAATTATGATTTTATATTTAATTATTAAAAATCAATTGTCTTATAAACAATCATAAAATTATGTTTTTAGATTCTTATATTTCATAGTATTATGAGTTATATCACACTCTATTATAATATGATAGTTATTTTTCTATTTGATGTCTAGGTTTTAAAATTTTAAAACCACTATGTCTACTCATTTGTGTCCTTCGAACAAAACTTTCTTTATTTTAACATGGATGTTTCATTATCAATATTTTAGATGTCGATTTCCCAAAAAGGAATATTCTTATATCAACCATTTATTTTTTAATTGAAATTAAAAATTAAGAGGGTGAAATTTATTGAAGAAGATGAGAATGTGAAACCCCATTATTTTATCACATTTTTCCTTTTTATAGTAAATCATTTCGATAGATTACATTGCATGCAACACCAAGATTGAATTCATCACAATATATTTTTTAAGAAACTGTTATAACCTAGTAATTTAAATAGTGGGTATAGGTAGTATTGACCACATTATGATGTTTATATATTTATTATATTTACATTCATCAAAATTATTTTATTCACATAAAATTAGAATGAATCCAATTTAAAGCTATAAATATATACCTTTTTTTAAACTCACCCTTACCGCCTTTTGATGGACCCATTTTTTTAATGTATTTTTTGACACATTTATAAATAAAATTTGACAATATAAAAATATTATTTTAATGAATATTATCATTGTAGAACCCCCGGTTTGAGGTATGGGGCCTTTGTTTTATATTTCTGTATGTCTTTAATGTGCATGGGTTGAGTTGGGAAGATGATGAGAGAGTTTGGAATAGTTTTGAATGGGTTTGGAGGATTTTAATGGGGTGCACAGTTTGAGTACGGTTAGTGGAAACCGTGAGAATGCTCGAGGAAACCGTGAAAGGGGAGACAGTAGGCTTCACACAGCCTGCAAACGGTTTTCCAAACCGTGCGATGAAACCTTGCGGACCCTTGCTCACGAGGAAGTAGAGCATGCATGGTTAGCGCACGGTTTTCCAAACCGTGTGTGCTAACCGTGCAGCCACATAAAGTTAGGTTTTTCAAACTTAGGATCACTTTGGATTTCTTCATTTCATTCCAATCATCCTCCCACTCGAGCCTCACTAAGTATTTTGGGTTCTCAGGTGTTTAAGGTTCTCTCCCACTTAGTTTGGAAGTGATTCAAAGGGGTTTCAAGGCGGTTTGAATGTGGATTCTCCCTGGTAAGTCTGTCCTCTTGTTTCTCTTGTGTTTTTCTATATATCTACTCTACCATCATTATTGGTTTTCTCGATTTACACTTTTTTTTGTAGATATCTAGTTGTGGTAACCTTGGATGTTGATTTTAAGGCTTGTGATTGTTAGGGAAGGTGATCTATAGAGGTTTCGGTGGGGCATTCTCCAGATTGGATGTGCGGTTGTTTGTGGGCCATTTTCTCAGGAACCCTAAAGGTATGTGGCTTCTCTCATGACTCCACTTGATTAGAAATAGTGGTTACATGTTACAATTAATTTGTTATGATTAAAATTAATTGTGTGTTGATGCGAGAATTTGGTTGGAAATCCATTTTGGGGTTTTTTTGGAAAAAAGGGGTTTTGTGGTGAAATGTTTTTGTTGTGTGTTTTAAAATGGGATGCTATGATTGATTTGTGAAATGGTTGATAGAAATGGTATTCAATTAAAATTCTGATTTATTGAAATGGGGTTTGGCATGGAAATATGGTTATCATTAAATGGGAAATTTATAGAAGTGAATTGACATGTAATGGTATGGGTTGATAATATGAGGATTTTGTGACATTGATGGGTTATATTCTCTGCTTTGATTGGATGGGATGTTATGTGGAAGTGGAAAGAAGTACCACTTTAAAAAGGGGATGGATACTGGACGGAAGGGCCACCATCTAAGGATAAGTGGACTGGAAGAACCACTGGATGTGAATTGATGAAACAGGTTGGACGGAAGCTCCATCGTTATGATTTTTTATTGTTCATGGCTTTTCAAGTTAGAAATTGTGGTGATAGTGTGTAAATGATAAAATCGCTTGTGGAAATGTGTTCATATTTCCCTAGGTTGCTTGTGTTGGGTGTGATGGCTTGGTAAGATCATGGATGGTTTGTAGTAATGATGTAACTTGTGATTATTTTATATAAACTACTTTATATAAATGTGCTAACAGTTTTTTCCTAGTGGTGTGTGTCTGGAAGTCATTTGGGGAAAACCTACTGTGTTTTAGTACTCACCCCCTACTTTGGCACATTGGTGTCTTTGCAGATGTCGTGTACCATGACATGGGAAAAGGTAAGTCATCATCCTCCTTTAGTGGTGTGTTGTGATGTATTGGTAGAGCATGGAGCATGGAGCTAGGTATGGAGTTGTGGAGGTTTCAGGGCTCATGGTTCTTTGGTTCATTAGTTTCCGATTGTAGTCTTATGTTGGTGGACTTGTCTGGTTGTGTAAAGACCCGTAAATTTCAAGGAAATTTTTTTTTCTTAATTTTCATTGGAATTTTGAAAGAACTCAGTTTCTGACGGCACCTGATTCCGTGGCTCGGTGTGCCCGGAATCATTTTCCGAAGTTTGGCTCGGGTACGTTCAGTGAACGGACGAGCAGGTTTTTCTAACTTTTGAACCGGTGCCCGGAATCGAATTCTGAGGGCACCGATGAAATCGCAGCGCCGATATTCGCTTAGAAACGCCTCTTCCGGAGTTGTGTTTGCTCAGGTGTGGTTTTTAATTTTCGGGCTTAAAGTTAAGAAATAAAATAATTTTGCGACAACTTTATTTTATTTCACTTAAGCCACTTGGAAGCCACTTGAAGCCACTTAATGGCGGCTTGAACTGAGTTGAACTGGATAGGATGCTATCCAGAAATATCCTACCCCCTTGGTAGGATATTTTTGAGGTGGGGCCCGCACGAGCCCCGCTGTTTCTTTCCGCTAAGAAACGCACTCGTGAAAACCCGTCTTAATGAAAGTCAACCGACGTGTTTTCTAAATTCTTAACAGACCATTTAATTGGGCGGTTTATTTCGTGAATTAAATGGGCTGTTTCTTTCGTGAATTAAATGGGTCGTTTCTTTCGTTGAATTAATTAAACAAATTGATGGATCGTTTCTTAACCAGTTTTTCAAATTCGTTGGCGTAATAATAAAATAAGGCCAACGCTTAACCTCTGGTTATTTGCGCTTGAGAAGATTTGAGAGAACCCTCGTAACTTCTTCTCCCTCGCGAAGAACGTGAAGAACGCGAAGAACGTGAAGAACGCGAAGAACGCCAAACCCGGAAATCAATGACGCCTTCGCCCGAGACGTTCTTCCGATCTCCGATCTCCGATCACCGACCATTTTAGGTGAGTGATCTCGGACTTCCGCTCAAGGTTCTTTCTTTGGGTTTAAACACAGATTTAATTATTTATAATTTAAATCTGTTGTTCTTGGTTCGTTGAGTTCGCTGACTCGACGCCGGTTTCCGCGACGACGCAACGCCTCCCCGCGACGACCTAACAATCGATATCTTCCGCGAAGAACGCCCGCGCATGACGATCATCAAGGTAGGGATTTCATTATGGGGATTACCCCATTTAAAATTAATTCCCGTCTTTGTTTCTTTAAAAATTAAAGAACCGGATTCAAGGAAACAAATTTATTTTTTTTATCAAAATTAAAATTGTTGGTTCATGTGTTGAACAAATTCTTCCAGTTGTTTATTTCTAACGCGGAGGGTGCGGGCCAAACGAACACGGCCTGACGACCCTCCGCCGTTCTTCGTTTTGTGCGGATTTGACGGTCGATGACGGAACGTGCCGCAACGGACGTTTAACGGTCCCGCAGTAAAGAACGGATCCCGGGAGGAGCAACGGCGCAGACGGGAAGGAAAACGGGCCACCGGAGTGACGCCGGACGAAATCCGCTGCGGCTGAAGCTGCGGCGGCGGCTGCCAACGGACCCGCACCGCGCGGGTCCGGTTCGTCCAGGCGGACGCGGCTCAGCGCGTCCGCGGTTCGCCAGCGCGGCCCGCACGCGGGCCGCGGTTCTTCCTCAAGCCGCGGGTCAGCGCCCGCGGCTTCCACCCGCGCCGCTCGGCTGAGCCGAGCCGGGCCGGGCCAACCAGGTCGGACCCGGGTCGGGTCGACCCGGTTCGGGCCGACCCCGGGGGGGTCAGGCCGGGTCGGCCCGGGCCCGTACCCCCCATCTTCGGACATTTTCGTTCAAACGCCCGTATCATGAGCTTCGTGCCTCCAAACGACCCGCCGTTAGCGGCAACGCGATCCGTGGATCGAGACAGTCGTTTCAGTATATCGCACTCAAGGTTTCAAAATACTTTGAGTTCGGCCGGGTTGGTTCGTACACGAGACCAACCGGGCCCTCGGAGCGGAAACACTCATATCTTGAGCTACGGACGTCCGATTAACGTGCCGTCAGCTTTGTCGAATTCCTCTAAGTGAGGCGGATCTTTTTGCATACTCCGCCTGAGGTTTGGACGCAGGTAGAGTGCGGTCGGGTTGGTTTTACCTTAAAAACCAACCGGGCCCCTGGGACGAAAATGCCAATATCTCTCAGACCGGGCGTCCGATTGACGCGCCGTCTGCGACGTTGAGTTCCTGTTGACGAAACGAAACTTTTGGATACATCAATTTCGGACTTCGTGTCAGTTGATGTATCAGCCTCTCGGCTCGTGGAGCGGACCCTCCTGAACGAGCTTGCTGTGTGCGGGAACCCTAGTGCTGGCTGCGACTGCTACTTCGACAGCGACGACCGTGCAGAGATCCTCAGTGGACTGCAGCGACGACTGTGCAGAGATCCTCTGTGGACTCCGACGACGACCGTGCAGAGATCCTCAGTGGACTGCAGCGACGACTGTGCAGAGATCCTCACCGGACTGCGACAACTACTGCACTCAGCGATCCTACGTGGATCAGTGCTACAGGTCCTGTGTGGGCCCGATCCTGTGTGGGTTCGATCCTGCGTGGGTCAGCGCTCAGCGGTTCTGTGTGAAAAAGTGCCTACCGGTCCTGTGTGGGCCCGATCCTGTGTGGGTCTGATCCTGTGTGGGTCATCTCTTAGCGGTTCTGTGTGAGCCAACTCCTACAGGTCCTGCGTGGGCCCGATCCTGTGTGGGTCACTGCAAGGTTAGTACCTATCGATCCTTCGTGGGTCCGACGACTTAGATGGTTCAATGATCATCTTTATCGTCATCCGAAGAAGTTTACCTGTGTGAGCTAAATCTTGTGTTACTCTCCTTTGTGGATTGTGTTGAGCTATCCTGTGTGGATTTACTGTTTACTCTCCTTTGTGGATTGTGTTGTTCTATCCTGCGTGGGTATGCGTTTTGCTTTCCTGTGTGGACTGGGTTGTGCTTGGGCTCAGACGTTGGAGCCGAATGGGAATTGAAGACTTAGGTATATGTATGGGCATATACCTAATCCGTGTCAGATGTTACTTCGTGATTGTATCTTTCCTTTGTGGATTATCCTTTGTGGATTTCGGGAGACCTTCGGGGGTCTCGGGGTCCCTACTGAGTAGCTTATACTCACCCCAGCACGGGCTATGCCCGCACTTCATGGTGTTGGTTGCACACGACGGACAACGCTGATCGTGGAGGAGGCGTGCGGAGCAGGACAGTACCTGGAGGTGGACCACTGGGCGGGACGTACTCGGAGCGGTTAGGTGGACCCGAGGAGCAGTGGAGGCTATCTGTACCCACCCTTCAGGTGGGACTTCCGGAGGACGGCTCGACGCTGCAGTTTTCCCTTTTCAGTTGCTATTTTTCCTTTCAGTTGTACTTTACAGTTGGGCTTTTATTTCCGGCCCCTTTTTACTTTCAGCACAGCTTGTACAGTTTTACTTAGTGTTTACTTTTCCGCTTGCTTGCTCTCTGGTGCTTGTTTACTTTTCAAAGGCAATTCCTTCCCTTTTTGTTGGGATTTACGCCTTGGTGCTAGTTGCCAGCCCCTGGCCTATGGAAGGCGGGCTTGGGGTAGTCACGGCACGGGCCCCGAGGACGGGTCGTGACAAATTGGTATCAGAGCGGTCGGTTCTACCACAGACTCTGATCTTTCTTCTATGTGAAGCAATAGTGTTTAGTGTATTGAGTGTGGTTATCAGTCCAGGGAGTCCAGTGTTGGTGCGGCGGCCGATGTATCCATACACCAGGACCCTGACTTCTGATTTCCGACTTAATGCACGAAAACATTGATTGCATGTGTGTTTCAAGTTTTCTTTGTGATTACGTGTGTCAGCTCACCAGGTATACTGTTCTGACCGTGGCATACTTGTTTCCTTTTCAGAATGGCACGACGACAGCAGCCAGCTAGGGTTCCCAGAGTAGGGCGCGACGACAGCCCACCGAGCGACGAGGCCTCGGTACAGGGCCCGTTGACAGCAGAGGCACCGGCAGTACCTTTACCCGCCGAGCCCCCGATGCTTCCAGCACTGGCAGCTGACGACCCACGACGCATGGGAGCTCTGCACGAGTTCCAGCGCCAGCCACCACCCAGGTTCCGTGGGGAGTCGGACCCCCAGGCAGCCGAGGACTAGCTGGAGGCGGTCGTCCGAGTTTTCAGGCTAGTGAGGACGCCAGCAGACCTCATGGTGATCCTCGCGGCGAGCCTACTGCACGCAGCAGCCGGACGCTGGTGGAGCCTGATGCTCCAGATACACGATGAGGCCACCCTCATCTGGACGGACTTCGAGAGCCTCTTCCGCTCAGAGTTCGTCCCGGACACCCTCCGAGCGGTACGCATCCAGGAGCTTCTTCAGCTGCGGCAGGGCAGCTTGACGGTCGCTCAGTACGCGGCGAGGTTCACCGACCTTTCTCGGTACTCGACAGACATGGTACGGGACCCCTTCTTCCGGGCCCGGACCTTCGAGCAGGGTTTGAGACACGAGATCAGGGCATCGCTGATCTCCCTCAGCATCCCGACCCAGGCAGGAGTACTGGAGCGAGCCCTCCTGATCGAGAGCTTCCTGGCTGAGTCCACAGCGAGGCCTACCGCAGGGCGGCAGACAGCGGAGTCTTCGGCAGCTGGTAGCCGGCGGATGACTCAGGGTTCCAGGCGGACCAGACCTTCCGGCAGGCGACCTCGGGACACTGGCTCAGCAGTGCAGGGCACCCGGCCTGGAGCCAGCCTTCCGAGAGGCAGACAGTGCTACGAGTGCGGCGGGCAGGGCCACATGGCTCGTGACTGCCCGACCCGTCGTACCGAGGGGCAGCAGACGGTGGAGGGACCACCCAGGCAGAGGCAGAGGGTCGACTGTGGCGGTCCGTAGGGAGGAGGCGGACGAGGCAGAGGAGCTGGCCGAGCAGCAGGTGGTGGGCGACGCTTTGAGGCTCTGCCACCACCACCACCAGGAGGCCCGCCCCGACCACAGGGAGCTGGCGGGCAGAGACAGGCTCAGCTCCAGGCAGCGGAGGCCTACGACCACGGCGCGCCAGAGATGATTCGAGGTACGATCTGTGTCTATTCCACCCTTGCTGCAGTTCTGATAGACACAGGAGCGAGTCACTCTTTCATAGCCACTGCCCTTGTTCAGAGCTCGGAGATTCCGACGGAGCTGTTGGATCGATCCTTACGGCTAGAGACTCCTACGGGAGCGGACTAGACGATTACGCACTGGTGCCGGCAGTGTGAGCTTACTCTAGGAGGCGAGAGCTTCGGCTGGGATCTTCTTGTAGCAGCGTCGAGGCCTTACGACGTCATCTTGGGCATGGATTGGTTATCTACGGTCCATGCTCAGATTGACTGCATTAGGCGCAAGGTGCGATGTGTGCGCACCGACGGGAGCAGGTTCACCTTCACCGGAGAGAAGGGAGCCTTAGCATCACAGGATGGACTCACGTAGAGGAGAGGTCAGCCCATCACTCATCAGTTGGCTAGCCTCATCCTGGGAGCAGTTGACATGCGGAGTCCCAGTTTTCCTGCAGTGGTGGATCAGTACGCAGACGTCTTTCCCGACGACGTTCCAGGACTACCTCCTCGCAGAGAGGTAGACTTTTATATCGACCTGTACCCCGGGACAGCCCCGATATCCACTCCAGCATATCGGATGGCCCCCGATGAGCTTCGAGAGCTGCGAGTACAGTTGGAGGACTTGCAGGGCAAGGGGTTCATCCGACCCAGTGTTTCGCCCTGGGCTTCCCCGATTTTGTTCGCCAAGAAGGCGGACGGGAGCTTGCGACTGTGTGTCGATTATCGTCGCCTGAATCAGGTGACAGTGAGGACCAAGTATCCGCTACCCAGGATTGATGACCTCTTCGACCAGCTCAAGGGGGCACGATGGTTCTCGAAGATAGACCTCAGGTCAGGCTATCATCAGCTCAGAGTTCGAGACGAGGATGTGCAGAAGACGGCCTTCAGGTGTCGGTATGGCCACTATGAGTTCTTGGTTATGCCTTTCGGCGTGACCAACGCTCCAGCAGTGTTCATGAGCCTCATTAACAGGATCTTCCAGCCATACCTCGATCTATTTGTCGTGGTCTTCATCGACGACATTTTGGTGTACTCGACGACGGAGGAGGAGCACGCCTACCACCTGCGTGTTGTACTAGACACACTCCGAGAGCACCAGATTTATGGAAAGCTCTCGAAGTGTCAGTTCTGGTTACGTGAGGTCCACTTCTTGGGGCACGTCATTTCTGAGGCGGGATTTGCAGTGGATCCCGCGAAGATCGAGGCAGTGCTAACTTGGGAGCCACCCAAGAGCGTGACAGAGGTGCGGAGTTTCTTGGGCCTAGCCGGATACTATCGGAGATTTGTGCCGGACTTCTCCAGAGTTGCGGCCCCACTCTCAGCATTGACGAAGAAGGGGAAACCCTTCGTGTGGTCAGACAGATGTCAGCAGAGCTTCCAGGAGCTGAGGCAGAGGTTGAACAGCGCACCTATCTTGAGTTTGCCTGAGGAGGGAGTTGGATACGTAGTCTACTGTGATGCATCAGGGACTGGACTCGGGTGTGTCCTGATGCAGGAACGGGCCGTGATTTCCTACGGATCTCGTCAGTTGAAGCCTCATGACCAGAACTACGCTACCCATGGCTTGGAGTTGGCAGCCGTGGTCTTTGCCCTGAAGACATGGTGACACTATCTAATGGGCGAGCGCTTCACAGTATTTTAAGACCACCAGAGTCTCAGGTACATCTTCTCTCAGAAGGACCTGAACCTGAGACAGCGGCGATGACTCGAGTTCCTCCAGGACTATGACTTTGAGATAGTCTATACTTCTGGGAAGGGGAACGTAGTGGCTGATGCCCTCAGCAGGAGGACGGGCATCCAGCTACTTGAGGAGGTGATAGAGCAGCTAGCCGCTTTGCAGATATCCTTCGTGGATAGAGACGGAGCAGCCTTCCTTCAGTCTCTCACAGTCTCTCCCCCACTTCTTCAGCAGGTCAGAGAGGCACAGCGTGGGGACGTCGACTGTGAGACACGGCGTGCACAGATATCCTCGGGACAGGCACCTGATGGTTTCTCCCTTGGAGCAGAGCACGATGTCCTTTTCAGAGGACGTACCTTGGTACCAGTCGCCTTACGAGAGGAGGTGCTGAGAGAGTTTCACACTTCTCCTTTGGCGGTACATCCTGGAGTGGCGAAGATGTACCAGGATCTCAGACGACAGCACTGGTGGCCGGGCATGAAGAAGGTTGTGGCAGAGTACGTTTCACGGTGCCTCACCTGCCAGCAGGTGAAGGCAGAGCATCAGGTACCAGCAGGTTTGGTACAACCCTTGGAGGTCCCGGAGTGGAAGTGGGACGACATATCTATGGACTTCGTGACTGGATTTCCATGAACTTCCAGAGGTCACGACTCTATTTGGGTGATTGTTGACCGACTCACCAAGTCGGCACACTTCTTACCCATCCGAGAGCAGGGCTCAGTGGAGAGCTTGGGGCGTCTCTACGTTCAGGAAATTTTAGGACTTCACGGTGTGCCATCGACTATCGTCTCCGATCGGGATGCTCGTTTTACTTCCCGGCTTTGGAAGGGGTTGCAGGAGGCGTTCGGGACACGACTATGTCTGAGCACCGCCTTTCACCCTCAGACGGATGGTCAGACGGAGAGGACCATTCAGACTCTCGAGGACATGCTCCGCGCATGTGTCCTCGACTTTGGTCACAGCTGGGAGGACCACCTACCCTTGGTGGAGTTCGCGTACAACAACAGCTACCACTCCACCATCGGGATGGAACCCTACGAGGCATTGTATGGCAGGCCTTGCAGATCTCCTTTGTGCTGGACAGACCCTGGAGAGTCAGCACTTGTGGGACCAGAGATGGTCTGGGCCACGACAGAGAAGGTCCAGGTCATCCAGGAGCGGATGAGGACAGCACAGAGCCGGCAGAAGTCATATGCTGACAGGAGGCAGAGGCCACTAGAGTTCGAGGATAGCGACCACGTCTTCTTGCGTGTCTCACCTCGACGTGGTTTGCGGAGATTTGGCCGAGGCGGTAAGTTGTCTCCATGCTTCATCGGGCCTTTCCAGGTCCTCAGCAGGATTGGCGAGGTGGCTTATCGCCTGGCTCTGCCACCTCAGTTGCACCGGGTGCACGACGTCTTCCACGTATCCCAGCTGAGGAGATACGTGCATGACCCAACGCACATCATTGACTATGGGGAGCTAGACGTGGATGATGGAGCGACTTTTGCGGAGGTCCCAGTGGAGATAGAGGATCGACAGGAACGGGTCCTACGTGGGCGATCGATTCCTCTTGTGCGCATCAGATGGCAGCACGGGAACCTCCAGGAGAGCACTTGGGAGCGGGAGGCTCAGATGCGTGCTCAGTACCCACATTTGTTTCCCTAGTTTTTGATGTATCTTTACGGGGATGTAAAGTCCTGAGGTGGGAGTAATGTAAAGACCCATAAATTTCAAGGAAAATTTTTTTTTCTTAATTTTCTTTGGAATTTTTCAAGAACGCAGTTTCTGACGGCACCTGATTCCGAGGCCCGGTGTGCCCGGAATCATTTTCCGAAGTTTGGCTCGGGTACATTCAGTGAACGGACGAGCGGGTTTTTCTAACTTTTGAACCGGTGCCCGGAATCGAATTCTGAGGGCACCGATGAAATCGTAGCGCCGATATTCTCTTAGAAACGCCTCTTCCGGAGTTGCGTTTGCTCAGGTGTGGTTTTTAATTTTCGGGCTTAAAGTTAAGAAATAAAATAATTTTGCGACAACTTTATTTTATTTCACTTAAGCCACTTGGAAGCCACTTGAAGCCACATAAAGGGGGCTTGAACTGAGTTGAACTGGATATGATTCTATCCAGAAATATCCTACCCCCTTGGTAGGATATTTGTGAGGTGGGGCCCGCACGAGCCCCGCCGTTTCTTTCCGCTAAGAAACGCACCCGTGAAAACCCTTCTTAATGAAAGTCAACCGACGCGTTTTCTAAATTCTTAACAGACCATTTAATTGGGCGGTTTATTTCGTGAATTAAATGGGCTGTTTCTTTCGTGAATTAAATGGGTCGTTTCTTTCGTTGAATTAATTCAACGAAATGATGGATCGTTTCTTAACCAGTTTTTCAAATTCGTTGGCTTAATAATAAAATAAGGCCAACGCTTAACCTCTGGTTATTTGCACTTGAGAAGATTTGAGAGAACCCTCGTAACTTCTTCTCCCTCGCGAAGAACGCGAAGAACGCGAAGAACGTGAAGAACGCGAAGAATGCCGAACCCGGAAATCGACGACGCCTTCGCCCGAGACGTTGTTCCGATCTCCGATCTCCGATCTCCGATCACCGACCATTTGAGGTGAGTGATCTCGGACTTCCGCTCAAGGTTCTTTCTTTGGGTTTAAACACAGATTTAATTATTTATAATTTAAATCTGTTGTTCTTGGTTCGTTGAGTTCGCCGACTCGACGCCGGTTTCCGTGACGACGGGACGCTTCCCCGCGACGACGCGACGATCGATCTCTTCCGCGAAGAACGCCCGCGCACGACGATCATCAAGGTAGAGATTTCATTATGGGGATTACCCCTTTTAAAATTAATTCCCGTCTTTTTTTCTTTAAAAATTAAAGAACCAGATTCAAGGAAACAATTTTATTTATTTTATCAAAATTAAAACTGTTGGTTCATGTGTTGAACAAATTCTTCAGGTTGTTAATTTCTAACGCGGAGGGTGCGGGCCAAACGAACACGGCCCGACGACCCTCCGTCGTTCTTCGTTTTGTGAGGATTTGACGGTCGACGACGGAACGTGCCACAGCGGACGTTTGACGGTCCCGCAGTAAAGAACGGATCCCGGGAGGAGCAACGGCGCAGACGGGAAGGAAAACGGGCCACCGGAGCGACGCCGGCGGCGGCCAACGGACCCGCGCAGTGCGGGTCCAGTTCGTCCAGGCGGACGCGGCTCAGCGCGTCCGCGGTTCGCCAGCGCAGCCCGCACGCGGGCCGCAGTTCTTCCTCAAGCCGCGGGTCAGCGCCTGCGGCTTCCACCTGCGCCGCTCGGCCGAGTCGGCCGAGCCGGACCGGCCCTGGCCGGGCCGGGCCGGGCCTACTGGGTCGGACCCGGGTCGGGTCGACCCGGTTCGGGCCGACCCAGGGGGGGTCGGGCCGGGTCGGCCCGGGCCCGTACCCCCCATCTTCAGACGTTTTCGTTCAAACGCCCGTATCTTGAGCTTCGTGCCTCCAAACGACCCGCCGTCAGCGGCAACGCGATCCTTGGATCGAGATGGTCGTTTCGGTATATCGCACTCAAGGTTTCGGAATACTTTGAGTTCGGCCGGGTTGGTTCGTACACGAGACCAACCGGGCCCTCAGAGCGGAAACGCTCATATCTTGAGCTACGGACGTCCGATTGACGTGCCGTCAGCTTTGTCGAATTCCTCTAAGTGAGGCAGATCTTTTGGAATACTCTTCCCGAGGTTTGGACGCAGGTGGAGTGTGGTCGGGTTGGTTTTACCTTAAAAACCAACCGGGCCCCTGGGACGAAAATGCCAATATCTCTCAGACCGGGCGTCCGATTGACGCGCCGTCTGCGACGTTGAGTTCCTGTTGACGATACGGAACTTTTGGATACATCAACTTCAGACTTCGTGTCAGTTCATGTATCAGCCTCTCGGCTCGTGGAGCGGACCCTCCCGAACGAGCTTGCTGTGTGCGGGAACCCTAGTGCTGGTTGCGACTGCTAGTTCGACAGCGACGACCGTGCAGAGATCCTCAGTGGACTGCGGCGACGACTGTGCAGAGATCCTCCGTGGAATCCGACGACGACCGTGCAGAGATCCTCAGTGGACTGCGGCGACGACTGTGCAGAGATCCTCAGCGGACTGCGACGACTACTGCACTCAGCGATCCTACGTGGATCAGTGCTACAGGTCCTGTGTGGGCCCGATCCTATGTGGGTCCGATCCTGCGTGGGTCAGCGCTCAACGGTTCTGTGTGAGCCAGCGCCTACCGGTCCTGTGTGGGCCCGATCCTGTGTGGGTCCGATCCTGTGTGGGTCATCTCTCAGCGGTTCTGTGTGAGCCAACTCCTACAGGTCCTGCGTGGGCCCGATCCTGTGTGGGTCACTGCACGGTTAGTACCTATCGATCCTTCGTGGGTCCGACGACTTAGATGGTTCAATGATCATCTTTATCGTCATCCGAAGAAGTTTACCTGTGTGAGATGAATCTTGTGTTACTCTGCTTTGTGGATTGTTTTGAGCTATCATGTGTGGATTTACTGTTTACTCTCCTTTGTGGATTGTGTTGTTCTATCCTGCGTGGGTATGCGTTTTGCTTTCCTGTGTGGACTGGGTTGTGCTTGGGCTCGGACGTTGGAGCCGAACGGGAATTGAAGACTTAGGTATATGTATGGGCATATACCTAAGCCGTGTCAGATGTTACTTCGTGATTGTATCTTTCCTTTTTGGATTATCCTTTGTGGATTTCGGGAGACCTTAGGGGGTCTCGGGGTCCCTACTGAGTAGCTTATACTCACCCCTGCACGGGCTATGCCCGCACTTCGTGGTGTTGGTTGCAGACGACGGACAGCGCTGATCGTGGAGGAGGCGTGCGGAGCAGGACAGTACCTGGAGGTGGACCACTGGGCGGGATGTACTCGGAGCGGTTAGGTGGACCCGAGGAGCAGTGGAGGCTATCTGTACCCACCCTTCAGGTGGGACTTCCGGAGGACGGCTCGACGCTGCAGTTTTCCCTTTTCAGTTGCTGTTTTTCCTTTCAGTTGTACTTTACAGTTGGGCTTGTATTTCCGGCCCCTTTTTACTTTCAGCACAGCTTGTACAGTTTTACTTAGTGTTTACTTTTCCGCTTGCTTGCTCTCTGGTGCTTGTTTACTTTTCAAAGGCAATGCCTTCCCTTTTTGTGGGGATTTACGCCTTGGTGCTAGTCGCCAGCCCCTGGCCTATGGAAGGCAGGCTTGGGGTAGTCACGGCACGGGCCCCGAGGACGGGTCGTGATAGGTTGTGTTGTTTTGGGGTTGTATTGTGGAACAACTCAGTTGTTTTTGGGAATACATGTTTCAGTGTTTATTTGATATGCATCATATAGTGGCTATTAGTAGATGGTTTGGTTGGTTTTTTATTAAGGGAAAATCGTTCCACAACATGATCTTGAATCCCACAACATTTATTGCCAGCCTTTGGCATCTTGGGAATGTCTCTTAAGGACATATAGCCATCACTTACTCATCATGCCAATGAGGTAGGGGTGAGGTGTTACAATCATAATTGAGTTTGGTTCATTGTTTTGTATTTTTCTGATAAGTTTCATATTTTGATGAATTAAATTAAAAACATGAATTTAAATTGAGAACACAGTGTCCATCAAAATATAATTCTAGTAAATTATATTTTCAATATTTTATATTTTTAGTTATATATTTTTATCATTTAATACAATTTAGGAAATTTGAATCAATTCTTCTTTGAATTTTGATATAAAAACATTTCAACATTTTGAATGTTTTAACATTAAATAGTCATTTTCTTGTTCTAAATGGGATTAATTTTCAAACTATTACTACAATTTAAATATTTTCAATTTTAAAAAAAGTATTAAAAAATATTAATAAGTGGTTCCCAAATATTTAAATAGGTTCCTTTTATTCTTAGACAATATGAATAGTAGTTTTAGTAATTTTAAATTTACGCGGTTCAGGGTAAATCGAGTAATTGAGCGTAAAAAAAATATTACAAATATTATTAAATTAGCATAACACATTTCAAAATTCAATTGAATGCATGGATTCCTACCAAAATAATTCATGGTATGGGATTATAACCTTTTGATGCCACATAGGTACGATTATTTCATTTAGTACACTTTATTTATTGAAAAGTTACACATGACATACCAATATCATTAATAACTATATTATTCATAATATAGGATTATAATGAAGATAAATTTGATTATAATTATTAATATTAAATATAAATGATTTATATTCAACATGATATTCTTTAATTTGTATATAAAAAATAAATACCATAAATTCTTATATTATAATGATGTAATAATATTATAATTATTAAAATATGAAATTATTGATATTTGAATTACAAAAAATTATAAAATTGTAGATAATTAATGTCATCCTAGAGTTTTATAGATATATTTGACATTTTATTAATATATTATAAGTGTAGATTACATGATATCATATTTTATTGAAATATATAAATTTTAATGTAATGAATAGTATCAAAATTGAAATTACTCATATATTAATATACTAGATATTTTATAAAATGATATAAAATTAAAAAAAATCTATAATTATCCAAAATGGTTGTGATTTAGAAAGATATTTCATCAATGATCCATTTATGGATGTTTTTAATTTTATACTTACAATATTATCCTATAAGAAATAAACACACATTTTTTCGTGGTCAAAGTTTAAAGGATTAAATAAAAGATAATTCTAAATGATAACTGTGATAATATGACCTAAAATTTTCTCATAAATATTTTTTGTGAGATTTTATATCCATATACAACTTATATTAAAAAAAATATATATTTTTATACATTTTTAATTGAAAATTAAATTATGATAATTTAATGTTTTGAGATATTGCAAAAGTTACCCTCATCTCAGTTATAAAAGTGCACATCATACGTCACTTACTCACACCACATTGATCCTTATAGATTGACAGAACTATACCCATTTTATCTTATATCATCATTATAAAAGTTTTATATTATATTTAATTCTTAAAATAACAATTCTAAATCCCATGATAAGAGATTTAATGGAAGTCTATTGAAGAAGTTTTATTTATTTTAGCAACTTGTTCAACTTCATTTCTAATTCTATTTCCTCATCATGAAAATATTTCATAAATAATTATATAAATCATGTATAATCTAAATTATTTTATTCTATTTTGATTATGGGAAATTGTTATTACATTTTTTATATATCCAACGAATAATTAAATTATAGTGCATTCGTATATAAGGCAGACCATCTCCATGCCTTGGTTTAATTTATTTTCATAGCCTATTTATTTACATGGGTATAATGATGGATATGATGGATAGTCATAAAAAATATGAAAGAATCTAGAATTTATATAATTATTATAAAATCCAATTCTATTCACATTCATCATTAATGGAGTGATACTGCAGCTCGTGCGTTCGTAAGACATACAGTCTCAATGATGTGATGAGATTAATTTTCCATGTTGGCCATAAAATAATGATTTGAAAATAGTTTATAATGATTAAATATAATATATATTAACTTAATATAATTTTTTAGTTGAAATAAATCTATCCAATTCATAAAAAATAGGATTTACATGAGAACACATGCATTTCTAAATAAAGTAGTTTACACCCAAAAAAATGGTTAAAATGAAATATTATTAACAAATCATTATAAAAAGATAATTTATTATATATTATTTATTTTAAAAAAATAATAACATGATTTAAACCATTATTTAGAAATTTAATGGAAGTAAAACTAATGGAAAGTGTAAGGTAAGAGGTATTTTCCACAATTTTATTTCTATGGGATACATGCCTTATATAGTACATGTTTCATTTTTACAGTTTATATACCACCCATGAATATCATTTACGAGTATTATTAAGAAGAATATGTTGTTTCCATATAATTTTTATTTATTTATTTATTATTAAAATGAGTCTACTTCTTATTATTTTGTAAGGGTTAATTTCACAATATATTTGTATCGAATATTGTTTACTAATAATTATCTTCTATGAAATAATTATCATACATGTCCATGATTCATAAAAACATAAAAATAATTTTTAATATTTTCCAATGAATGTTTATGTATTTTTACCAATGATATTGATTTATAAAATTATTTCAAATGGATCCTTTTCTTGTTTCCAAAATTATTTATATCATGATTTTTTTAAAAACAATTATGGAAGAATGGTTTTTTAATAGTTATAGAATGATATTTTTTTGAACATAAAAAAAAAATATTTTGAATCATTAATTAAATTTTAAAAATGTTCTTTTCAAGGATATTTTTTTCTTTTATAAATTCATGGATTTTTTAAATATATTATTACAATGTAATAAAAGGGTATTTATCTCTATAAATATTAAGGATTTTTTTAGACAATTTTAATATATGTCAACCTACTTGGTTAAATATTCAAAATATTTGAGATTGATATCTTATGACACCATCTAACATATTTTATTAGATATGTTATGATCAGTTTGACTATTGATGTTCTATTTTGACACCATTCATGGATTATAGTAAATGTATTCACATTTCATAAGCTATATTGTCCATATAAATGTTTATATTGTTAATGATTCCTCTTTTTATTATGAGGAAAATTTTAGAGTATGTATGTTATGGGAGGAGAAATGTTAGGATGTGTTCCCCAGGGCTTGTGCTGTGATAACCCCATGCCCTCCTTCCAAAGACTAGGGGTTGGTGACTAGCACTGAAAGGCATACACCCTAAAACGAGATGGCATTGCCTTTAATACAGTACAAACATGATGTATAGGAACACAACAAGAAGAAACTGTGAAATAAACAGATGTAGTAAGAGAGTTTTGAATGTAAAAGGGTCTGGAATACAAGCCCAACTATAATGGTACAAGTACAACTGAATGAAATGGAAAACAAATGTTGGGTCATCCTCCGAGGTTCCTACCAAATGGGTAGGTACATATTACTTCCTCAGCACTCCATGCCTGGTCTTCTCCTCCACGCCACGTCACTCCAAGTGGTACTCTTTTGGGAACTATCTAGGCGTGGCTCCCTCAGCCTTTTTCATTGTTGTTTTTCATCTACAAAAGACATAACATGGTGCGGGCAAAGCTCGTGTAGGGTTGAGTAAAACGATAATCAGTAGCGTCCCTAAGACCCCATAGGTCACCTAACATTCCACAAGAGAAACCCCCAAAGCAGGAAATAAAATATACTTAGGTATATGCCCATACATACACTTATGTTATCAACATATAAAAATCTAATGCATGAAAGAAAAATACCACAAAGGTAGCACCATGAAGATAAAAACACAAAGTTAAAGGTACAACACATGAAACACTACAAAGGTTACACCACAAAGGTAAAAGTACCCCACTTGTATTACCACGAAGATAGTACCACGTAGGTAAAATTACCACATACATATCAACAAGAATATAGTTCCATGAAGGTAAAAGACTTAGTTCAAATAGAGTCTCATCTTAAACCTGGTTTTTTAGTGAGTATAGAAGTACATATGAATAGTTGTAATGCTATAACATCTTATTCTGTTAAGTGGCACTACTCCGGAATATACGAAGTCTGAACCACCCCAGATCGATAGGTACTAACCCCTGCAATGAGCCACATTGGATTATACACACACATGATCATTATTCATAGACCCACTCAGGATTGCTAAGCACTGACCCACACAGGATCTGACCCACCGAGGATCGGTATCTGCTGACCCACAAAGGATCGTTGAGCGCTGACCCACACATGATATGACCCGTATAGGATCGGTATGCAATGACCCACATGGAATCACTGAGTCCTGCCCCACACAGAATCTATAGGTACTAACCTCGATAATGACCCCCATAGGATCTGACCGCCATAGTCAATAGGTAACTAACCTTCGTATTATCCGTCTCCAACCTCCGCCTCACTGCATGCCACTAGATTCCCCACACCCATTAAGATCAAGTTCCATAGATTATGTCCCTCAGGATATCGGTCGTACATAAACTGCCACGAAGTCCCATATAGAAGTTTTTCAATGGTCAGTCACATCATAAATGATCCCACACAGCAGATGGCGCGTCAGTCGGAAGACCGGTCAGAAAGTTATCAGTGTTTCTACTCCAAGGGCCTGGTGGGATTCGAGGTTCGATCCCACCCGGTCGTACATCAACTTTATCCAAAACTCAATTGGAGTATACTGAAAGGACTTCCTCAATACAATGATTTTGGTTCTAGAGAAGGTTAGTCAAACAGTCTCCCATTCTAAATATACGTCCACAAAGACGTATCTGGGTCTAGAGGGGCTCAGGTCCGGTCCGACCTAGTAGGGCCAACCCGGTCTGGGCCGACCCGACCAAATCAGCCTAGGCCTTTTCAGGCCTGGCCCGCTAGGCCGTGGTCCAGCCTGGTCGGCGAAGGGTGTATCCCGGTCTATCCCATTAGGCACAGCCTACTGGGGGCCTATGGTTTGGCGGCCCGTCGTGGTGGTGTCTGCCCTAGCCGCAACATGGGGGTAGGCCCCCCAACCCCCCTCCCCCCGATATTCTGAACAGCCTGATGAAAATTCAGTTTCCTTCTTGGCATGTGGGACCCCTCAGTGGTCCCACACGATGTTCCATGACCTTCCGGAACGGCTGGCTGGTTCTCATCCCAGGAAATCGAAGGCGATGTTTTCCATCTAGGGTCGACTGGGTGTCCACCGCCCTCATGCCTCGAACGCGGCCAAGCGGTCGCGACATCCTACTTCGGCTGCACGGAAGTGCACATCCACTTCATCACATAGCCAGAAAGATTTCGTTTCCACCCTTCTCTTCCTCATTCTATGGTTCACTTCCTCTTGCTCAACTGGTGGCGCAGACGTGCTCCACCCCACCTTCCTTGCGGTCGGTCGGGTGTCGGCCACAACCTTCTTCCGTGGGCCATTGTTGCTTTTTCCCAAGACCAAAAATTATATCGCTTGCATATTCACTATCCTCGGGTTGTGGGATCATTGTCAATATTTCGCGCTCAAAAAAACTATGTGTTTCCAGCACCATTAAATATTTGGTGTTGAATAACGCATGAAGAATGAACAAATAAAAAATGATAAATGAGCCAGCTATATGTGTGGGACATTTGCCATGTTATTTTGGCCACCATTGTTGTGAATCCATAAGAATAATAAAAAATATATATTTAATCACAATTCATTATAAAACCCCAACATTGATTTTTGTTGGAGGTGTCATGAGGAAGGCGATGAAGTCCATGAAGGGGTGACAACATTCATCTCTCCCAAAACACGCTATCAAACCACGCCCTGACGTCAATTTTCTTGATCCAAAGAGTTGTCCTTTGAAAGAGAATATTTCTTAAAAGGATCTCACACTCTCTCCATTTCCCAACGATTCCCAACAAAGGAGTGTGGAGCAAATTTTAATTGAGTTAATTCAATTAAAGTGGCCACATTAAAGTGGGCAAAAAAAATTGGGAGAATTCCAATGGAATCCTCACATTAATTATGGTGTTCAAGGGTTAGGTGGTCCCCATCACTAAATTCAAATGAAAGGTTTCATTCTCTGGTGGTCCCCACCACTAAATTCATAAATAAATTTTCCAAATGAAAAATAAAATTCTAGTGTCTCGTTTTATTTTTATTCTTTTAACTCTCCCACGAAAATCCAGAAAACCAACATTCAAACATGACATACTGCGGTCAGGCTAATGGTCTCCATAAACGAATATTGGCGCTACCAGTTCAATGGTGCCCCCATATTTCAATTCTGAGCACCAGTTCAAAAGTTACTAGATGTCGCTCATGCTTTTACTTAATATAACCAAAAAATTCTAAAAAAAATAATAATTGTCTGTAACATCCCAAGTAAGTAATGAATAATAGATATTTTTATCTATGTCTATTAATTAATTAGATAGTGTTTTAGAGGCCTAAAATGAAAATAAATACAATCTTAAGCATGTAATACACTAATATTTTTTAAAAGATTGTTTTAATGACATTTGATGGAAAACCATTTTTATCTATATTTTGAAAATTTTATAAGCCATGTTTGTCAAAATAAACGTATTATTTATGATCGGGACATCAATATTTACTTTGTGTGAATTTTTGGTATTTTTCCGATAAAGGTCATTTTTTTAATAAATAGTGAAAAATGTTGTATTCTAATTCAAAACCTCCTTTTAATCTAATTTATTTATATGAGTAGATTATCTTTTGAATCGGTTTTAAAGTGAAATTAGAATATATTTTTACCATTTAATCCAATGGTGGTCGTTGGAATCAATTTCACTTTGAAATTGGACTTAAACTAGTGTCAATCATTTGATACTTATTGTTTCATAAAAACACGCTATTTGTCATGAAAGTGGGAATTAATTATTAAATTAATTAATGTGACTTAATTGTTTTTAATTTTGTAAAATAGACTTCATTTTTGAATTTGTAATATCAAATATAGCTTAGGGTTAATTTTTGGTAATTTTCTGAAAAACTTCAATTTTTGATGAATAGTGAAACCACTAAGTGGTACTTATAAAAACTGATTTTTCCGTTTAAATGAAATTTTTCCATCATTGTGTTTTGAATTTCAAAAATCAGACATACATGGTTGTCATTAAGAAGTGAAATTTGGTTCAATGGGATTAAAATAATTTTTTGGTGAATAGTAACTTATTAAGTTCTTAATCGCGATTAGTGGTAATTAGTATAGTTTAAGGTAAAAATAATGCTTTAAGAAAATGAGATGAGCTTGACACATGTCCTACCCTCATTGGTTGTGTCATGGCCGACCAAGAAAATCCATGGGTCAACTTGGGGACCCCATGGAGCCACTTTGGTTGGGAAATTACATAAATAACTTTTTATTTAATGTTAAAGTAAAAATGACACAAACATGAGTTATATTACTAAAATAATTTTTAAATGGGGTGATACAAGTCATATTTTAGACTATAAATATTCATTAGAAATATAAAAAGATTTCCTACATCATAGTATTTGTTTTATAATTTTTAGACTTTAAATAAATTAAATTATTTATGACATCATGATGATGTAGCGATTACCTCATTAATAAAGGATTTAAATAAAATGAAAAGATAATGTAACATCTACGACCTACACAAGTCCAAAACCTATTATATGGGTGGATTTAGAACACTTATCACCTTATCCTAGAATTATATCAATGTGGGACCATTTAAATCCGAAACGCATTTTCAAATAAAGTAATATTTCTTTACTTTCCAATAGTGCCCCTCCTCTCCTCACATAAAAGGCCCCCACCGCTACCTATTTAACCACACTCCCAAAGCCTTTGGCACGGCCAACCCCTGCCCATTTTTTCTCTCCACTTCCCTCTCTTACTCCTTGAAGCCTCACTTTGGGCAGAAGTCTTCCCAAGGAAGCCTTTGAGCTCAAACCAAAGGGAGTTACCCGATTTTAAGGTAAAGTCTTCACTTGAGTCCGTTTGTTTAATTTTGCTTCTCCAACCCCCTAAAACCTTTTTATTCATTTATTTTGTAACAAATCCAGTATCTTCAATATACTAGGATGTTTTTATAAGAATGATTCTAGCTACACTTACACACACCTACATCTAATGGTTAACGAACATACTGTTTCCGTGGATGGAAAATTTATGCCTCCCGAAATGATGATTGTTCAAAATTCTTTTAACACCATAAAAGGTGGCCATTAAGATTTCACTATATTTATATATGTTATATAATATATTTATGTTTTCCTTAATCTTCTGTATTTTTCATTTTGTTCATACCTTTATGGTTTCCATTATGGGTAAACGCGATATCTTCATTTAAGGAAGTGCGGACTACCGCCCCCTCAAAGTGATTTGATTCATTAAATACCATATGTGGGATGTATAAAGGATGGAACTATGATATTATACTGGAATTATAATATAACATTATATCATTATGATTCCATTCTATAAAATACGAAATAGAAATGAAAGTAGCGTTCATGCGCACGTACGACTTACCGTCTCCATGAACGGTGCATTTCATTTCTTACCTCTAAATGATTATGTAATATTATAAATGCATGTATATACTGGATATATATGACATATATGATATCTACATCATGAATACCATTATGGATATAATGGATACATGAACAACATGTAATTATAAAGGGCTTATTTTTGACTCAAGTACCAATGATCGTTAAAACGACCGTTATTAACATAAAAAATTACATTTTGTTCATGACATGGAAATAAGTGATATAAAAGGAATAATGAACTTGAAAAAGGTTCTTAAACAAGTAGAAATTAACTCAAGTTTATTATTTAGGACATTAAAGAACGATCGAGTCAAGTCGGACCCGAGGTATGGGACTTCGTCTCAATCTCCTTTCATTGAGGCATATTTTGTTTTATACACAACCTTCTTTTAAATGGTGTATAAACCCCTTTTACTTTTACATTTATTCAAAAGGAATCTTTTTTATACGAAGCATTTACTAAATGACAAAAAGGAATGTTTTTGTCGTACGTATGTGGCGACAACGACCTCTCTGTCGTCGTGACCGTTATTTGAGTTTCGGCTTCCTCTACAAGCCATACCTTCTTTTTAAAAGAAAAATAAATACCAAGTTTTACTTTTCTTTTATTTTGGTATCGAAAATGGTTTTCATAATATTTTTATATCAATGTGTTGTATTGATATCTTGTGATTGAAAGGTGGGAATGTTATGTTTCCTTTATGCCTATTTTATGTGATACGATTATGTTGAGGTTCTTGGGCATTATTATGAAGACGGGTGGTTCCGTGACAAACTAAGGGAGGGTGAGCCTGATATAGCTCTCCAATGCATTGGGTAACACGAAGGAGTGAAATGTTAAGGTTTATCCGAAGAGATTTAGGGAATATACTGTGATGGGTATTCCAAACGTAACCAAGAGGGTTACTCCCTACGTAAGAATGTTATGAATGCCTCAAGTTACCTTTATGTCTTATGATTTCTATGATTTATTCATGATTTGACGAGGTATGTTAAAGTGCTTATGTTTTATGGGTAAAGTGTGATCTCATTATTATGTATATATGTACCCATGTTTCATTTACATATTTTTATATACCTTATTGATCTTTTTATGCTCATCCCAAGTTTTTTGAAATGTTTTTCACAGGTCAAGGGAAAGGTACATGATATGATGATAGTTTCAAGGAAGTGTCAAGAAAGAATCAATGTTTTATTTTAAATATGTTTCCATTGATGGGAATGAAGAATACTATCTTTATGTAACCACGTTGTTTATATGTGGAATGTAATGCAAGTTTTATGATCTAATTCTCTAAAACTCTAAACCCGAAAAGATACTCAATGTGTAATCTTGTAATAACTCAAGATTAAGTATGGTTTAAGGATGGGGACTTATAGTTGGTATCAGAGGTCAGTTTAGATAACTTTAGGAGTTAGAATTCTATTAAATTATTATCCAAAAATATTTTTTTTCGAAATGATATAGCATTTGAAGATTACCATGTTGCTTCATCTAAGACATGTTTGTTCAGAATGGTTTTCCGTAGAGGAAACAGGGAAGCAGTGCTAGGAAGGCATGCAGAAGGAAATAACCTTCCGAATCAGCATCCTGAGATGGTCGGAATTGGAACTAAACAGTTTGTTGCAGTAATGGCGCAGTTGACTCAGGCGATAAATGGCGGTGGTATCCATACACGAGATCAGCCAGATCAACCGCAGAGGAACATGTCAGTGGTGGAACATTTCATGAGGCAACATACCCCATCATTCAGAGGATCATCTGACCCTGTGTTAGATAAAGGGTGGATTAAGGCACTGGAGAAGATTTTCGATGTCATGGGGTGTTCAGACAATCAAAAGGTTAGTCTTGCTGTTTACCATTTGGAGGGTGAGGCAGATCAGTGGTGGTTTATGGTTAAAAATATCAAGGACGCCGATGAGATTGATGCTCTTGACTAGGATGAATTCAAAGGAATGTTTCTTGAGAAGTATTTTCATAAGGCTGTTCGACTTAGGATGGAAAAGAAATTCTTGTAATTGAGGAAAGAGGAAGACTCAGTGGCTACCTATGAAGAAAGGTTCACTCGATTGGCAAGGTATGATCAAAATTTTATCCGAGACCTTGATAGTAAAATCAATCGTTTTTACTCAGTGTTAAAGCCAAAATATCGAAGGGAATTAGCTTCTCGTGAGTTTAAATGTTATGAAAAGATTGTTCGATGTGCTGAGAAGGTGGAAATGGAGTTTTCTGATGATCAAGTGTTCTATAACAACCAACAGAAGAAGAGACCGAGGTGGCAGGAGAAAGGTAAGAATTCTTTAAAAAATTCTGATGGTAAGAAAACTATGTTTCCAGTTTGTGATAAATGTGGAAAAAGCCATGCTGGGGAATGTCTTCTGAATTCTGGAAAGTTCTACTGATGTGTTAAGATGGGACATAAGGCTCGTGACTGCACTAAAAAGGATCAAGGTGAAGGTAAGACCAAATTTGATTTACAGTTAGTGAAATGTTATAAGTGCAATGAGAGGGGTCACTATGCAAATGAGTGTCCGAAAAAGAGCTTGAGTGATGGGAAGCAGTTAGACTACAAGCAGAAAGGGGTGGTGAAATCCTTTGAAACTACTTCACCAGATGTCGGGCCATCAAATGAAGTTGTATCAGCTCCAGGGAGCTCAGTATTTTACAAAGATTGACCTGAGATCGGGGTACCAACAGCTGAAGGTAATGGAGGAATATATTCAGAAGACTGCGTTTCATACAAGATATGACCATTATGAATTTGTAGTAATTCCTTTTGGGCTAACCAATTCACCTTCTGTATTAATGGACTTAATGAATAGAATTTTCCATGAGTTCTTGGATAAGTTTGTGGTGGTTTTCATTGATGATATTTTGGTGTTTTCTAAAAGTAAAGAGGAGCATGAAAGACATTTAAGGGTTATCTTGAAAACCTTAAAAGAGAAGAAACTGTATGGAAAATTCATCAAGTGTGAGTTTTGGTTGCAACAAATTTCTTTCCTTGGTCACATTGTTTCTAAAGATGGAATAACTGTTGATCCTGCAAAAACAAAATTTTTGGAATACTGGCCAAGACCCACAAATGTAAGCGAGATTCGTAGCTTCCTTGGTTTGGCAGGCTATTACCGAAGGTTTGTTAGAAATTTTTCATGGTTATCTAGTCCAATGAATAAGCTAACTCGGAAGAGTGTTAATTTTATCTGGACAAAAGAATGTGATGATTGTTTTCAGTAATTGAAACGAAGATTGGTGAATGCTCTAGTTTTGGCACTACCTTCCAGGAATGGTGAGTTTGGTATATACAGTGATGCTTCATTGAAAGGACTTGGTTGCGTCCTAATGCAGAATGATTAGTTAATTGCTTATACTTCACGACTGTTGAAAACTCATGAGGTAAATTACCCTACACATGATTTGGAATTAGCTGCTGTTGTTTTCGCTTTAAAATTTTGGAGGCATCATTTGTATGGAGTAAAGTGTGAAATATATACCGATCACAAAAGTTTAATGTATATATTCACTCAGAAAGAGTTGAACATGAGACAATGGAGATGCCTAGAATTAATCAAGGATTATGATTGTACAATTCATTACCATCCGGGAGAAGCAAATAAAGTGGTTGATGCTTTGAGTCGAAAAAGTAATGCTTCATTAGCAATGCTGCGTTTGGAACGAGATCCTTTGGTTAAGGATTTGATGAACCTTGGAATAGAAGTTGTTGGTGCAGGAAGTTATTCTATTTTGTTTCATCTATCAGTGAGATCATCTCTATCAGATAGAATCAAGCAAGCACAGAAGCAAGACAGTGAGTTGCAGAAAAAGGTAGAGCTGGTTCAGAAAGGTAAGTTGCCTGAATTGAACATTGATAATGATTGTGTTTTGAGATTTGGGAAGAGATTGTGTGTGCCTTGTGATTCACAGTTTAAGAGAGAGTTGTTATGTGAAGCTCATAGTTCTCCTTTTTTAGTTCATCCAGGCAGTACTAATATGTATAGAGATCTTCGGGAGTATTACTGGTGGGATGGAATGAAAAGAGATATTGCTGATTTTACTATGAAGTGTTTGACATGTCAACAGGTTAAAGTAGAGCGGTAGTTACCGAAAGGGATGCTTCAGCCTTTACCAATGCAAGAGTGGAAATGGGAGAATATATCCATGGACTTTGTTGTGGGATTACCGAAGACATCTCGAGGTAATAATGAAATCTGGGTTATTGTTGATCGCTTGACCAAATCTGCTCATTTCCTTGCTATAAGAGATACTTTTTCCCTAGATCAACTTTCCCGTTTGTATCTTAAAGAGGTAGTCAGGTTACATGTAGTTCCTCTCTCCATTGTATCTGATCGTGATCCCAGGTTCACTTCTAACTTTTGGAAAGGCCTTCAGAAGTCGTTGGGTACTGAATTAAATTTTAGTATAGCATTTCATCCTCAATCAGATGGGTAGTCAGAACGAACATTTCAGACCATGGAGGATATGATACGAGCTTGTTCTATGGATTATCAGGGAAGTTGGGACCAACATCTTTATTTTGTTGAATTTTCATATAATAACAGTTTTCATTCCAGTAAACAGATGGCACCATTTCAGGCATTATATGGGAAGCAGTGTCGAACTACAGCTTTCTGGGATGAAGTGGGTGAAAGGATGTTGATGGGACCAGAATTGGTAGAAGAGTTGGTAGAAAAAGTTCAACTGATTCAGAAGCACATGAGAACAGTTCAGAGCAGGAAGAAGAGTTATGCGGATAACCAGAGGAAGGATCTATCTTTCGAGGTAGGTGATCATGTTTTTCTCAAGGTTTCTCCTTGGAAAAGTGTGATGAGATTTGGTAAGAAAGGAAAGCTGAGTCCAAGGTTTATTGGACAATATGAAATTATGGAGAGAGTTGGATCAGTTGCTTACCGAGTGGCTTTACCTCCGAGTTTATCTCAGGTACACAATGTTTTTCACGTTTCGATGTTGAGAAAGTACATTCCAGATCCATCTCATGTTTTGAGTCCAGAGGTAGTTCAGCTGGAAGAGAACCTATCTTATGAGGATCAACCGGTCTGGATTCTTGACCATAGGGAGGAAGTGTTATGGAATAATGTGATTAATCAGGTAAAGGTTTTGTGGAAAAACCACATGATGGAAGAGGCAACATGGGAATCTGAAAATGCAATGAGGGATAAGTACCCCCATTTATTCGATAAGTAAATAAATTGCGGGGACGCAATTTTCTAAAGGGGGGAAGGATGTAACATCCCAAGTAATTAATGAATAATAGTTATTTTTATATATGTCTATTAATTAATTAGATAGTGTTTTAGAGTCTTAAAATGAAAATAATTACAATCTTAAGCATGAAACACACTAATATTTTTTAAAAGATTGTTTTACTGCCTTTTGATGGAAAACAATTTTTTATCTATATTTTAACAATTTTATAAGCCATGTTTGTCAAAATAAATGTATTCTTTATGATCGGGATATCAAAATTTACTTTGTGGGAATTTTTGGTATTTTTCCGATAAAGTTCATTTTTTTAATGAATAGTAAAAAATGTTGTATTCTAATTCAAAACCTCTTTTTAATATAATTTATTTATATGATTAGATTATCTTTTGAATTGGTTTTAAAGTGAAATTAGAATATATTTTTACCAATTAATCCAATGGTGGTCGTTGGAATCAATTCCACTTTGAAATTGGACTTAAACTGGTGTCAATCTTTTGATACTTATTGTTTCATAAAAACACGCTATTTGTCATGACAGCGGGAATTAATTATTAAATTAATTAATGTGACTTATATGTTTTGAATTTTTTAAAATAGACTTCATTTTTGAATTCAGAATATCAAATATATCTTAGGGTGAATTTTGGTTAATTTTCTGAAAAACTTCAATTTTTGATTAATAGTGAAACCACTAAGTGGTACTTATAAAAACTGATTTTTCCGTTTAAATGAAATTTTGTCATCATTGTGTTTTGAATTTCAAAAATCTGAAATACATGTTTGTCATTAAGAATTAAAATTTGGTTCAATGGGATTAAAATAATTTTTTGGGGAATAGTAACTTATTAAGTTCTTAATCGCGATTAGTGGTAATTAGTATAGTTTAAGGTAAAAATAATGCTTTAATAAAATGAGATGAGCTTGAAACATGTCCTACCCTCATTGGTTGTGTCATGTCCGACCAAGACAAGCCATGGGTCAACTTGGGGACCCCATGTATTCACTTTGGTTGGGAAATGACATAAATAACTTTTTATTTAATGTTAAAGTAAAAAATGACACAAACATGAGTTATTTTACTAAAAAAATTTTTACATGGGGTCATACAAGTCATATTTTTGTCTATAAATATTCATTAGAAATCTAAAAAGATTTCCTACATCATAGTAGTTTTTTTTATAATTTTTAGACTTTATATAAATTAAATTATTTATGACATAATGATGATGTAGCGATTACATCATTAATAAAGGATTTAAATAAAATGAAAATATAATGTAAAATATATGACCTACAAATGTCCAAAACCTATTGGATGGGTGGATTTAGAACCCTTATCACCTTATCCTTGAATTATATTAATGTGGGACCATTTAAATCCGAAACTCATTTTCAAATAAAGTAATATTTCTTTACATTCCAAGAGTGCCCCTCCTCTCCTCTTATAAAAGGCCCCCACCTCTACCTCCTTACCCACACTCCCAAAGCCTTTGGCTCGGCCAACACCTGCCCATTTTGTCTCTCCACTACCATCTCTTACTCCTTGAACCCTCACATTGGGCAGAAGTCTTCCCAAGGAAGCCTTTGAGCTCAAACCAATGGGAGTTACCCGATTTTAAGGTAAAGTCTTCACTTGAGTCCGTTTGTTTTTATTTTTCTTCTCCAACCCCCAATACCATTTTTATTCATTTATTTTGTAAAAACTACAGTATCTCTAATATACTAGGACGTTTTTATAAGAAGTATTCGAGCTACACTTACACACACCTACATCTAATGGTTAATGAACATACTGTTTCTGTGGATGGCAAATTTATGCCTCCCGAAATGATGATTGTTCAACATTCTTTTAACACCTTCAAAGGTGGCCATTAAGATGTCACTATATTTATATATGATATATAATATGTTTATGTTTTCCTTAAGCTTCTGTATTTTTCATTTTGTTCATACCTTTATGGTTTTCATTATGGGTCTTCATTTAAGGAAGTGCGGACTACCGCCCCCTCAAAGTAATTTGATTCGTTAAATACCACATGTGGGACGTATATTGGATGGAACTATGATATTATATATGATATTATACTGGAATTATAATATACCTTTATATCATTATGATTCCATTGTATAAAATACGAAATAGAAAGGAAATTAGCGTTAATGCGTACGTACGGCTTACCGTCTCCAAGAACGGTGCATTTCATTTCTTACCTCTAAATGATTATGTAATGTTATAAATGCACATTTATACTGGATATATATGACATATATGATATCTAAATCATGAATAACATTCTGGATATAATGGATACATGAACAACATGTAATTATAAAGCGCTTATTTTTGACTCAAGTACCAATGATCGTTAAAACGACCGTTATTAACTTAAATAATTACATAGTGTTCATGACATGGAAATAAGTGATATAAAAGGAATAATGAACTTTAAAAAGGTTAATAAACAAGTATAAATTAACTCAAGATTATTATTCAGGACATTAAAGAACGATCGAGTCAAGTCGGACCCGAGGTATGGGACTTCGTCTCAATCTCCTTTCACTGAGGCATATTTTGTTATATACACAACCTTCTTTTATACAGTGTATAAACCCCTTTGACTTTTTCGTTTTTTCAAAAGGAATATTTTTTATACAAAGCATTTACTAAATGACAAAGTGGAATGTTTTTGTCGTACGTATGTGGCGACAACGACTTTTCCGCCACCGTGACCGTTATTTGATTTTCGGCTTCCTCTACAAGCCATACCTTCTTTTTAAAGGAAAAATAAATACCATGTTTTACTTTTCTTTTATTTTGGTATTGAAAATGGTTTTCATAAAGTTTTTATATCAATTTGTTGTATTGATATCTTATGATTGAAAGGTGGGAATGTTATGTTTCCTTTATTCATGTTTTATGTGATACGATTATGTTGAGGTTCTTGGGCATTATTAAGAAGACGGGTGGTTCCGTGATAAACTAAGGGCGGGTGAGCCCGATATAGCTCTCTAATGCATTGGGTAATGCGAAGGAGTGAAACGTTAAGGTTTATCCGAAGATATTTAGGGAATATATTGTGATGGGTATTCCAAATGTAACCAAGAGGGTTACTCCATGCGTAAGAATGTTATGAATGCCTCAAGTTACCTTTATGTCTTATGATTTCTATGATTTACTGATGATTTGATGAGGTATGTTAAAGTGCTTATGTTTTATGGGTAAAGTGTGATCTCATTATTATTTATATATGTACCCATGTTTCCTTTACATATTTTTATATCCCTTACGGAGCTTTTTATTCACATCCCATGTTTTTTGAAATGTTTTTCATAGGTCAAGGGAAAGGTACATGATATAATGATAGTGTCAAGGAAGTGTCAAGAAAGAATCCATGTTTTATTTTAAATATGTTTCCATTTATGGGAATGAAGAATACTATCTTTATGTAACCACTTTGTTTATATGTGGAATGTAATGAAAGTTTTATGATCTAATTCTCTAAAACTCTAAACCCGCAAAGATCCTCAATGTGTAATCTTATAATAACTCAAGATTATGTAAGGTTTAAGGCTGGGGCCTTATATTGTCACCCATGACCCACGTCGGTCGAGGTTAGGCTCTGCCTAAGTGAAACACTCCCCAACAAACCAAACTATACTCTTAGTTTTCTAATCCAAGTTACTATTAAAAATTTACGAATTATAGAATCAAATAACTATCAGTTAATTATTTTATTTATGGCCAAAAAACAAACATTCACTACTGGTTTGCGCCATTCAATGATAATATTTTCTAAAATAAAGCATACCTTCATGATATCTACGGTGATATCGTATTTTTAAATCATGTTAACTTTTTTGAGTTATAATCCTTTGAAAAATAAGTTAACTTTATATAATTATTTTATTTAATGTTATGCCTTTTTCGTGTTTTCTCACGGGAGGCCCACACTGACTAAACTTAAGTCACACCTAGGGTAAACCCTCCATCCTGAGTGCTACGCTGCACTCAGATTCCTGATCCATGTAACAAAATAAGTGATATTCCACTTTTTCAGGAAAAGTGCTTACACCCACTAATTTAAGATTAACAAAACATCATCAGATCATTCCGGGCACTCTGAGCCACATAATCATGCACCGTTAGATTTCGCGGTCTCAAAATAATTTCATATAAATAAAGAAAATTTATATAAAATTATTGGGATATTATTCACAAAATATATCTCCTTGATGCATCAGTAGTTATCATGAGAAAAACTAGTTTAGGTATTGGCTGATTCATTTTCTCATTTATGTATGTTGTCTTGTCCTAAGCCTTGAGAGTATGATTATTCGGTCCAAAATTATTCATTCCCTCACCATGAGATTATTTTTTGATATTCCATGTGATTATTATAATTGAATTATATGACTTATTCGTTCCATGTTACACTCAAGATTAGCGTTATATGGTTTGTTTTTTAGTTATACACTGTTACATAATGTTTATTCTTGTTATTTATAATAGCATTATCTATATGATTAACCTTACGGGTCATTTATGCTCACCTAGTTATTATATTTTATATTTTATGAGATTCGATGATATAAATTTTGACAGATATTTAGGGTTAATATAGAATATTAATGTAAGTATAAAATATTATTCAACGATTTACATTATGTTTTAAAACATATTCTAATATTTATGTATAAATATTTATTCAAATAATACTAATATAATCAGTCCATTGGGATTAGAATTTTTCAATATTCTACTATAATAAAGTGAGCAACTGGCTCTAGGATACTGGGTAAAAAGACATTTAAATTCAACTTTACATGGTTCCTTTCAATGAAAATATATTCAATAGCGAGTCCCAAAAATTGGATTTTAAAAAAAAAATAAAATTGAAAAATATATTTTTATAATGAAATTTTTTAATGATCCATTATGTTAATTCCATTCCTCAGATAAAAATCACAATTTTTGACTCCCATTATTATACATTGTATTTATAATTTCTTTTTTATTCTACTGAATTTCTTCTAATTTTTTTCACAAATTATAGTTTTTACATTCACATCCATGAATAATTTTCATTGTCATTAACATCACCTTGAGTTAGTCACATACATGAGGTCACATAAACATAAGTTTCCCAAGAACTTCTATATCCATTTTTATTGATGTGATTATTTCCTAAATTGTATACCATTTTAACATTTACTGTTTACTTTGAATGATATTTTTTTAACAGGGGATGTGTTGATAAATCTGTGTCCAATAATATACATGGATATTTTATAAGTCACATAGTTTATGAATTAATTTGATGATTCAATATATGAGGAATTATTATGACATGAAATACATGATTTGGGTAACAGTTAATGTAATTCACAAAATTCATCGAGAGTCTCATTGTAAGAATCAGTTTTATAGACTCAACAAAGAGGGGTTTTTACCAATATGTTCTATAAATTCATGAATATAAATCAGGATGGTAAAGGTATCATGTTCCTAGGAAACATGGAGTTTTATAATTATCTATTTACTACATTCAATATTTTTTTATAACTATCCGAATGATTTTAAGTAAGACAATATCTATGGATATATTTCATTATTATATATTTTTTAAAATTCAATGAGATTTTAGTTATTCTACTTTACATACTGTATATCCAATATCTATTAAAAAAATGTTATTTAAATGCAATTTGTGTTTAGTTATTTACCGCTCCATGTTGATTTTATAAATTAATTCATGATGAATTTTGTTGTACATAACCCATACTATTCAATGGGTCTCACCTTTAGATTGTTTTCATTCCCCATTATTCCATGAGTTTTACTATGATTATATGTAAGGATATACTATATTGAATAAATTAATTTAAAAATTAATTTTTTTTTCAAATGTAACACGTGAATCATGTATGTATCCAATTTTCCAATAATACTAATGTAACACCCCAATGTTTTGAAAAAATAAATTCAATTGCATGAAACACTGAGTCTCTAGTTATTGAAAATTTATGTTAAGGGTATAGATATAAAATATATGTTAAATATAATATTTTTTATTCTATGATTTGTATTTCAAAAAATAGACATCAACAATGGTGATAAGTATGTTATTTGGAGACTAATTGAACCAACTTGTTTTTTGTTGAATAGTAACACCCCCTTATTAATTGTAATATGAATATTAACATTACACTTAAGAATATTAAATTATATAAATATTATTTTTTTCTTATGGTTAGAACATAATGCTATCTTGATTAATTTCCAAGGGGATATAGAATGATTCATAGTTTTATAATTGTTATTTTTTGAATAAATTATGATATTATTTAAAAACTAAATTAATGATATATAAAAAATTATTTTAAAAAATTTGATTACAATTTTAAATTCTAAAAATCAAAAAATGGTTAGGGTGATATTTTAATTTTTCCTCAGATAGATGAATTTTGGGTGAATTGAGAAAATATAGTTTTATGTTTTTAGGTGTTTAATGACATCAGAATAGTGCAATAATGATGTAATCATTCTAGTCGAATATGGAGGAAAAAATATAATATGTGGTATCACCTGTGGCCAATACTAATGGAAAAAATAATGGGAAAGTGAATGGTTTTTCAAATACCGATAATTATTTGTCCTTTGAAATTAATTAAAAACTCCCTCACATTCATTATAATCACCATCCTCAACCCCACTACACCCTCACACCTCTAAAGTAATGATAATTGACTAAGTTTTTGTGAATCACATTCCCAATACTCCTCATTATGTCCAATACCTACTGGTATCACTATGTGTCCAATTCAAAGGCCATAAAGAGGATCTTAGGTAGAAGAGATCAATAGTTAAAAATCGTCTTTCATTTTCTTGTGTGTTTACTGAAATTCAATTCCCCTCCCACTATTCAAGAATATTCAAAGCTCTAAAATAATATATATTTTATAGGTTAGAATTTTTAGAGAATAATTAATCAATTTACTTCTTCTGAACCCCCTCTTATTCTAAAAAAAACATTATATGTGATGTGTTGATTTACCAAAATCATGGATGATGTGTTTACAATTTTCCATTACATCCTTCAAAGCTGGATGTAAAACCATTGTAATGGTTGAAATAGTTCTTAATGTATATTATATGAACTCTCGTATTTTATGGAATTATCCTATACATATAATATTAATGGTATATGATGAATCAAGTTTTTCATTATCAATGAACCACCAAAATGATATAAACAGAAATCACTAATGATTTATCTAATGATTTATCCACATATCATATAACCAAAAATAATATTGTCATAAGTTAATATTCAGGAAACATATTATCATAATTTTAGTCCACTTCTTGATCTTATATTTAAATAAAAAAAATCCATTATGAACTAATAATGGAAATCACGTGAAGCACACACACAAAATAATGGATATAACAAAATGTCATTAGTAAATGGGTCCCCTATTATTATAAAATGATCTTACATGGTTTTCTAAACAATATAATTCTTCTTTAAAATATTAATAACACCCTTTACCCATTATACAAGAGGTTTAGACAAGCTATATGTTGAAGAACTCGAGGTGAGTGAATTCATAAACTAATTTCCATTCATTTGGGTAACCTTATAGATTATTCATTATGTTGAATTATCATTATTTGTGTGATGAGATTTTAATATATTATGCTTTATTATGTTTATTTATAATGTATTCAAATAATCAATTCATTATAATAATTTATCACATAAATTATATGATATATGTAAGGGTATTTTCATTAAAATTTAACATTTTATATTCTATTCTACAAAATTAGAAAGTAAATTTTTTATTCCATTATAAATATTTTATAATTATTTTCCTATACATTTTAATTTTTTATAATATATTTTTGGACCTATATCTCCCTCTAATTCATTGGTTATGTGTTTGTGGGAGTTTTTTTGGTTGGTTTCTTCATGTGAAACTATGATATTTACACTATAAGGTAGTCGTGATGGTTACATTATATGGTAGCCTTGGGGGTTAAAATCATAATATATCCACAAGTGTTACACCATAAGTATGTTATTCCTGAATATAAATCTTTTTTTACATATATCTATATATATTATCCTTAATTTCATAAATAAATGTTTTGTTTCATGAAGTAACTATATATTGGTGAGAAGTATGTCTTTGTTAAATGATTTACTATGTTTATAAGTACTCATGGAATAATTGTTTCATTCATTATTTTTATATTCCATAGTTATTTTTTTATTCTAATAACATGTTTTTAAATATTTTTCATAAGTTATAAGTATTGTTAGAGAAAAAAAGAAGTCATGTTAAATGTTATGAAGATTTTTAAAAGAAATCATGTTGTTATTTCGTGTTAAAAAGTTTTATTTTTTTGCAGAAATGGATACTATTTTAACATTATCCTCTTTTAATGATTAGGGATAGATATGCATGAGTGATTCCCTAACATTCTAACACTCTAAACATTAATTATATTATCAAATGTAATATAGTTATATCTAGATGAAATAGCTAGATTATGTAATGTATAAGGTCTGATCCTTATAGTTGGAATCAAATAAGGGTTTAGATAACTTTATGAGTTAAGAAGATGTTAATATAATACCAAAAAAATATATTTACCTTATATTAATGTTTAAATGTTATAGATTTTAATGATTACCATTTTATTCATCTATGATATGTCTGTTCCGAATGGTTTTTCGCAGAAGGAAAAGGGAGGCTGATGCTGGAAGGAATCATGAGGATGATATCTTTCAGAATCCACAAAAAAGAATGGTGGGAATTGGAACCACAAATATTGTGATTGAAATGAATCGACAGAAAAATGTAATAAATTTCAATCGAATCTATGAAAGGGAACAACCAGAGCTACCAAAAAATATCATGAGGATATTGGAACAATTTATGAGGCCACACCCTCATGCATTCATTAGACCTTATGACCAAGTAGTAGTTGAATGATGAATTAAAGACCTTGAAAATAAATTCTATGTCATGGGATGTTCATATAATCAAAAGGATAGCCATTCCATTAATTTTTTTCAAAGTGAAGTTAATAAATGGTCTTTAATGATCAATTATATCATGTATAAGGATGATATTGAATCCCTTTAGTTTCTTTAATTTAATTGTTTTATCATGAAAAATATTTTCCTATATTTTTTTGAATTAGGATTGAGAAGAAATTCTTCGAATTGAGGAAATTTGATGAATATTTAGTGGTTGTGTATGAATAAAAAATCATCTGAAATGAATGGTACACACCAAATCATATTTAGGATCTTGAGAGAAATATCAGTCAATTTTAATTATGATTCATGCCACGATACCAAACGGAATCAGTCTCTAAACAATTATAATGTTATGGAAAACATTTATGTTGTACTGAGACGGAAGAAATGGATTATTCTGATGATCACTTTTACATTAAAGAAAAACAGAAGAAGAGGACCAGATGGCATGAAATGTGTAAGAATCAATCAATGAAATATGATGGTAAGAAACTATATTTTCTAGTTCGTAAAAAGTGTGATAAAAAGAAACTTAGAGAATGTATTAACAAAAAAGGGAAGAGTGTACCATGTGGTATGTTTTGGAAAATGACCCGAGGTTGTAATAAAAATGATCATATGATATATTTTGATATGATAACGATTAAGTGTTTCAAATGAGGTTAGATGGGTCCTTATAAACATGTAAACCCAAAATAAATATTTCATTGATGTAAAGAAGCCAGAATATATGCAGAAGGGTGTGGTGAGAAACATTGAGACAATGTTATCAGATATAAGGCCATCCAATTATGTAGTATCAAGCCCTTTTTTATTTATGCATATTTTTATAAATTCCTATTTTATATAGGGACAAAAAATTCCGTTATTTTTTAGAGATTTTCGGCAAAATGGAAACATCAACTAAAAAATGAGTCCAAAATTTATTGTTAAAACACCATGGGAAATTTTAATTAAAAAAAGGCATTCTATGAATCTTCCTATTATTAATATTGGAAAGACCTTACCCGCAAACCATGTTTTTTTCCATATTATAGCCTGATAACATTTTGTTTATTGATTTAATTTATATTTATCAAACAATGATTTATTGTAGAGATAATGATGTTTTTTTCAGAATGTGTTTCACTTTTTAAACAAGAACAATCCTATAAAAGTGATTACAAATTTGGAATAAGAAAAACTATTGAATTATAGAAATGAAATTTCTATATTCCATATTATTGAAAACAAAGGAAATTATGATTAATGATGTTCTATTTAGTAAATAAATTCCTTGATATTTTTTTAATGAGTTACTTGGTGTTATACAAGATCATGAAGTGGAAATCACAATTTTCTTCGTTCATGATACTAATCCAATTTCTGATCCCCCTTATCGAATGGATCAAATAGTACTTCTTTAATTAAAAATCAGTTGTAGGAATTTCTTGATAAAGGCTTAATTCATGTTATCACGTCACCTTGGGGAGATCATATTTTGTTCATTAAAAATAAAGAATGTTTCATGAGACTTTTTATTTATTATATATCATTTAATTGAATTTCTATAATGAATAAGTATCATATGCCTCACATCGATGAATTCATTGATCGGCTCAATAGATCTTAGTATTTTTTCAATCTTGAATTGATATCTAGGTACCATAATATGACGGTGAAGGAGGATAATTATCCCAAAATAACATTTTGATCATGATATTTTTATTAATATTTTGTTGTTATAACATTTGGGTTAACCAATTCTTCTGATGTATTCTCAAATCTTATGAATAGAATATTTTATGTGTTCTTGGATAGGATTGTGTATGTTTTTAATAATGAATTTCTAGTATATTATAGATTAAAAGAGGAGTATAGAAAAAAATTTAAGGGTTATTATGAAAACCATAAATTAAATGAAAATATATGGAAAATTACGCAATTGTGAATTTTATTTATATAATATTTCACGCCATGATCACATTGTTTCTAAAGATGGAATAAATATTGATCCTGCTAAAAACAAATTTGTTAGAGAAGGACCAAGACCAACAAATATAATTATATTTTTTGTTTTCTTGATTTTAAAGCCTATTATCAGATGATTGTTTAAAATATTTCATTTTTATCAAGCCTACAAACAATTATAACTCGAAAAAGTATTTAAATTCATCTGGAAATAGAATATGATAATTATTTTCTAAAATTGAAAATAATATTGGTGAATGATCCTATTCTAAAACTACATTATAGAAATTGAATGCTTTTCATCTATAGTGTTTCTTCATTAAGGGGACCTGGTTGGGTTCTAATAAAAAATGATCAGGTAATTGAATATGCTTCTATAAAACTAAAACCCCATGAATTAAATTTTCACACACATGATTTGGAATTAAAATTTGTTGTTTTCACCATAATAATTTTTTAATAATAATTTATGTGGAGAAAAATTTGAAATATATACACACAAAAAAATCTAATGAAAATATTAATTCAAACCGAATTAAACTGAGGTAGAGTAGATTGATTGAAATGATAAAATATTATGATTGAAAGATCAATTACCATATTAGAATAGAAAAAAAGTGGAAATTGACTTGAGTCAAATACAACAAAGCCAATTAACAATGTTACTACTAGAAATTGAACTTTTTATTAAAGAATTAAAAATTTTGGGAAATGAATTTTTTGTATACAAAATTCCTAAATTTTGTTTTAGGTTTTCATACAGTCATATTTGTCAGAAAAATTAATAAAGTAGAGAATGAAGAAAATAAGATACAGAAAGAGGTATTATTGTTTTAAATTGGTATGTTTATATAATTTATAACTGATAAGTATTTTTTTCTTTTATTTAGAAAGAAATTACTGGTGCCTTGTGATTCTATACTAATGAAAAATATATAGTGTGAAGCTCATAGTTCTCTATTTTCAGTTGATCATGGAGGAAAAACGATGTAAAGAGACCATCAATTGTATTAATAGTTGGATGGAATGGAAAAGGATATTTCATATTTTTCTATGAAATTTTTGACATGAAAACTGGTTAAGACAGATTTGGAGTTACCAAAGGGGATGCTTTCTCAATTACTAGTTCCATGTTGGAAATGGGAAAATATATCCATGGACTTCATTCTGGGACTACCAATGACTTCTAAATGTATAAATAAAATAAGGATTATAATTGATCAAATAACTTAACATTAACATTTACTTAAAATTAGACGTACTTTGTATTTAGATCCTCTATCTCGACTATACCTTCATTAGATTGTAAGGTTTTATTGAGTTTCTCTTTCCGTTATATTTGACTATGATTCTAGGATAACGTTAAATTTTTTGAAGGCCCTTCAAAAGAAATTGGGATCATAAATAAAATTCCGTACAACATTTCATCCTAAATCATATGGGATGTTTGAATGAATTATTCATAAATTGGAAGATATTATTAAAGCATGTTGAATGGATTATTAGGGAATTTTTGATCTACATAATTCTTTAGTTGAATTTTCTTTTAATAATAGTTGTAATTCTAGTATATAGTTGGAACCTTTTTTTGAATTATATGGGAAGTAGTGCTGAACTCCATCATTTAAGGATGATGTTGGGGAAATGAAGTTGATGGAACAAGAATTAGTTGAGGATGTGTCTTTGAATGAGAAGATTATCCAACAAAACATGAGGATAACTTAGAGTAGTCAGAAAATTTATGTAGAAATTATGAGGAAAACATTTAATTAGAGGCAGGTTAACAAGTTTTCCATATAATCTTACCATGGAAATGTGCTATGTGTTTTGTTATGAAACAGAAGTTGAGTCTGTAGTTCATTTGAACATATCAAATATTAGAGGATATTGGACCAATTTCCTACCATGTGGCTTTGCCTCCAATATTATCATGTACACAACGTTATTCATGATTAGATATTGGGAAATAATGTTCAAGATTCAACTTATTTTTTTATCCCACATGAAATTATCCTAGAATAGAACCTTTATTATGAAGAGAAACTTCTTTAGACCCTCGATCAAAGAGAAAAATAATTATGGAATAATGTTATACAACAGGTAATGTTTTGTGGATAAACCACATGACTGATGAAGAAATATGGAAATATGACTATTCCATGAGGGAATGGTACCATCACCTTTTCAATAAGTAAATAAAACTACAAGGATTCATTTTCCAAAAGGTAAGGAGAATGTAACACACCATTGTTTTGAAAATATGAAATAAAATGCTTGAAACCATAAGTCTCAAAATAATGAAAACATGTTTTAACAAGATAGTTACAATCTATAAATTAAATATAATTTTCCCACTACTATTATATGAATTTGAAAATTTTTAATTCTACGGTTCCAATCAATAGGGTATTTGGAGTTTGATTGAACCAACTTGGGTTTTTTGGTAAATAAAAACATACCCTTAGGAATAGTAAAATTAATAGTAATATGAACCATATTAACAGTAAATAATATTATTAATATTGTCATATGGTTATAGGATAATGATATATGGAATAAGTTTTCATGGTTATAAAAAATGAATTATAGTAATAAAATTGTTATTTATTACCTCAATTATAATTTTATTTAAAAATTAAATTAATCGTATATAGAAAATTATCTTTAAAAAATGTAGTTAATTTTTTAATTCTATAGATTGAAAAATTGGTTGGTTTTTTTTGAATTTTTCTCAGATAGAAGAATTATCAGTGAATAGTAAAAAAAATTATTCTTTCACGTGTTTAATAATATAATAATGACCTAGTAATGATGTAATATTTCGGGTCAAATATTGAGGATTAAAATATGATTTTAGGTGTTCTATGAGACCAATAACATGGGAATAATCCCAAGGAAATCCCATTGTTTTTAAAATACCACTAACAAGGCGTCCTTTGAAATTAATAAAATACTCCCTCACTTTTACTATAAATACCACCTTCATCCCCTCTTCCTCTCAAACATCACAAGCATTGATAATTATCTAAATTCTTCCCAATAAACTTCTCAAGGTTCTTCCCCATGTCCAAAACGTGTTGGTTTCACCAAAAGGCCAAACCCAAAGGCCTTAAGGAGGATCCGAAGGATAAGAGATCACGAGGGATTGATCCTCCACCATTTTCTTGAGTTTTATTTTTAATTATTTTATATTATTATAATATCTTCCCCTGTAAATACAATAGAGGAATAAAGGCTCCAAAACATATTTATTTTTTATTTTATCATTTATTGAAAAAAATAATCAATTTATTTATTCTCTATTCCCTTTTATTCTATAAAAGACAACATTTTTGGTGTGGATATTTAACAAAATCTTGGATGCTGTGTTTTAATTTTTTTAACATCCATAAAATTCAGTTTAATAAACATTTTAATTTTAGAAACAAATTGTAATTTCTATGATATTACCTCTCTTATGTTCTAGAATTATCTTATAAACATTATATTAATGGTATACGATAAAAAAAATTATGATTATCGATGAACCTCCAAAATGATCTAAACTAAAGTCACTAAGAATTTATCTGATCGTCCATCGTTATTGTATATAAAAAAATTATTTTTTTCATTATTTAATACTCTAGAGAAATATTAACACCATTTTTACCACTTCTTTAGTTTCAATTCCATGTGAACATAAAATCTTTTACAAACCAACCGTTGAAATCAAGTCAGACATACACCTGAAACAATGTAAATAACAAAATATCATTAATAAATGGGGTGAATGGTGTTATCAAATTATCATATAAGGTGTTATGAACAAGATTTTTCTTTTGGTAAAATATCAATAACACACTATTAATCATTATACAGTTGGTTTAAACAAGTTTTATGTAAGATTAACATGAGGTAGGGGAATTCTAAACCCAATTTTCATTCTTTGGGTTATCCTTCTACATTATTTATTATATGTTATTAAGATTATTTAGGTGATGAGTTTTTATTTATATTATGACTTATAATGTTTATGTACAATTTATACATATATTTCTTTCATATTATTCATTTCTCACATAATTATAGTATACTTTAGAGGGACATTCCTTTAATAAGTCTCTTTTAAAATTATAATTTACGAAATTTAAAATCAATGTTTTTTTGCAATTATTCTTTTTTTAATATTATTTTATAGTTCAAGGTAAATTTTTATGATATAGTGTGGGAAATATATCTTGCTTAAATTCATTGGGGATGTGGTTGTTTGAGGTTGACTGTATGGTTACTCTATGTGTACTACGATAGGTACGATATTAGGTAGCTATGAGGGTTACATTGTAAGGTATCTTTGTGGGTTAAAAAAAAATGTTATCCGAGATGGATACAACATATGTATGCAATTCCCCATGATACATTTACATTTACATATATATATATTCATTAATTTTTTATCAAAATATCATGTTTCAAAATGTAATTATATTTTAATGAAAAATATGTATTTGTGAAATGACATAATATGGATATAAGATCAAAATTGAATAATGGTTTATTTGATTCTTTTCTTATCCCATAGTAATAATTTTATTGTCATACAATGTTTTTAGATTTTTTTCAATGGAGATAAGGATGTGCAAGAGAATGTATGATGTCATGTGAAATTTTATGGGGATTTTACAATGAAATCATGTTGTTATTTTGTGTAAAAAAATGTTTTCGATGAAATTGATACTGTTTTAATAGTACCCACATTGTATGCTTCTTGGTTGGGATCTATGAGTTATGTTCTAAAATTTTAAAACACTAAACTGAAATGATATTTAGTAACATGATGATGTTATATCTAGTTGAAATAGATAGATTATGTACTGTTTAGTGCTAGGTCCTTAAATCTAAATTAGTCAGTAATTTGAGATGTGTTTCCTTCTATCTTATGTTAATGTAATAGTATAAGGCGCCAACTACGGGATTCTCAGTTGGGGTCGATATAGTTTGTATCATAGGATTTTTTTAGCATATTTGTATACTAGATTTAGGAAAACATTAGTTAGGTATCATAACTCTATGAAATTCATTGAGAATTAGTAAAAACTGACATCAAATTTTTTTTATAATATGTAGATAATGTTAATTTCCTTGCAATAAATTTTTTCAAGCTAATCAAAGTTGATTTGGTTCTTGAATTTATATTTCAAAGTGTAATAATGAGTAAAACAGTTCATTGGGATTGATTCGAATATAACATGGTAGACAACAATAGACCTTACTATGAACCTAGTTTGACAATCCTATGAGATATTCATATGATAATTGACTTTAAATTTAAAAAATATTATGAATAATTTGAAAAGATGAAGATAATGAATGACATTGTATAAACCTTATTCCAACGAATGATCAGTGTTGAAATAAAATTAAATAATTATTTATGAATTGGTATTCATGAATTAAATTTGAGAATAATTTAAGAAAATATAATTTGGTTATATAAATTGAGAAACATATAAGGATAGGGTAAAATTTTACGTGAATAAGCGTATTAATTAACATTAGAGTTATGAATACAATTAAATGATTGTGATATTATGGTTGATCATTATTTCAACGTGTTAAAAAATACTTTTCAGTTTTTATGTGATGGGTGTCTTCCAGGAATAAGGCCATTTTGTAGAGACTTATAGAAGGAATAGGTTTTAGTGAAAATATTTTTTTGTGTAATAATGAATTCTAATTTTATAGACAATAATTTTTTTTATTGATATCCTTTTGGGTGATTATGATGAATAATGAAACTTTAATAATAGTAAAATAATATTATTATAATTTTTAATAACATAATTAAATATATGATTTTTAATGAAAACACATATAAAAATGTTTTTTTATGAATACTTTTATTTAAAGTATGACCATAATTTTTTTAGGAATGAAATAATAATTGTAATAATATATTTTTATAAAAAAGGATAACCATTATGTTGAGTGATAAAAAATAATTTCTAGAAATGTGGGGTATTTTAATCTCATGAGTACTGGATGATAACAGATTGTGTCTACCACTAGCCTATAGGATTTCTTGGTTAATGCGTCAATATTTTTAGCAAAACAATTTGATGAATAAAAATTAATAATGGACATGTAGTGCTACTATTTCGAACAAATATTAATGTATCAAACATATTGGCTTTAGAAATTATTTAGAGATTTATGAAATGTCATTCAACACTTTTATCGATCATAAGGTCAGTTTGAAGTGAATTTTAGTGCATTATGCATAAAAAGGACATCCGTGGGAAATTGATTTCATGGAATAAATGATTAATTGGAAATTGATCAGTGAAAAATAAAAAGATTAAATTGATCTTATAAAAAACCCATATCATCTATGTATATTTTCATATGATTCTGTTAAATAAAAAAATTCAATAACATAATGAAAATTTACCTTCAAATAAAATATAATCATATCATTATCATATTGTGATGATATAAATGATATTTAAATACCTATTTGATTTATGTTATTGACCCCCTCAACATTTTTTTGATCCTTAATATAATTGTGGTCAATAAACTCAATCAATCCCTACCAATATTTACACTTTCTCTTCCATGAAAATATCACTACGTACCACTAATATTATATAATAACTGAACTTATTAATGTGTTATTCCCTATGAAATTTTTTCATTCCATTCTATCATATTAGGATAATGTTTTCCCAACCGTTATTATAATAAATTTTTTAAATAGAATTTCCAAAAATCAATACATTTAAATAAAATATCTATGGTAAATTTTTATGATGAATTTTAATTAATATGGGGAGAATTTAACACATAGATATTTTAAAAAATAAAAATCATATTAAATAGAGTGTATGACATGGAAAAAATGCATAGAAAAAAATATAACATCCAAATAAATTATGATATATTTTAAATTGTAAAAAATTAATTTTTTATACATCATTCCATGAATGGAATACTAAGTTATCATTAATTTCATGAAACATCATGTTTCTTCTATATCTTGAGTAACACACAAGATAGAGTTTTACTGAAATATAATACAATATTAATTTTATTTTTTAATAGGATTGTTATTACTAGACATTGAAATTATATTAATGAACATAATAAAATAAATTATTAAAATATATATTTTACAACCATTAATCAGCTATATATTGATTATAAATAATTATCATCATCATCATTTGAACTGAAATGCAATTTTTTGTTAAAATTTATTTTCCTAAAAGACAACTTAGTTGTGCTTGGTGCACATACTTTATTTTTTAAGGAATTATATAGAATGTAATGTGAAATAAATAAAATTTTAAATTTAAATATAAAAAAATTATATGGTGAATATTTGGGATTTTTCGGTGATGTCTTATTTTTTGATGTATACAGAAAAGTATTGAATTTAAATTGAAAACTGCTCTTTCCTTTAAATAATATATAATGGAAAATAATAATATCAATTGAGTTTCATGTATAAATTGTTGAATAAATTTTTTTTTATTACAATTTAGTTCATATTACTCATTTTTATATTCAATATTTTCATAAATATAGTGTAACATTTTGAATATTTTCACTAAAAACACAACATCCTTGTCCAATCTCAGAGATTAATTTTAAATTAATTCCATCCCTTATGTTAGTTTAATTATTCATAATTGATTAAATATATTTAATAAGAAAAAATATACATTATATGATAATGTAAAATTTGTTTTTTACGAAGATTATTAGTGGAAAATTAAAATTAAATGTATTAGTCAAGGGAAAAGAAGTGTACTTAGTGGTTAAATATAGAATATAATTTGTAAAAATGTTACAATACATTTAAACCCCACATTTTATGTACATATTTCAACATTTTACCATCTATAATAAATTATTTTATTTTATTATTTTCTAGTGACAAGATAAAAATGCGGGGGGAATAAAATAAATCAAAAAATGTCATGTGTGCCACTAAACCCATTTAAAAAAGGTCTCCCCATCTCATCCCAAATTCACACCTTAAAACCTCATTATGTCCAAATTAATCTTCCCATATATTACTTATAATTACATATCCAAATCCAATAATCATTATTCTGGGAAGAAAAAAACCATTTGCAGGGTTTTCGGAAAACCGATGGAGGATACCCAATGAAGATGTGATGTTCTTCTAAAATCTGTTTTATTTTATTTCCTTCACAACTTAATTCCATTCATATTGTAATATTTTTATATAGTAACCTAATTGTCTTCCATATAATGATAATTTTTTATGTTATGGTTATTATGTACATATTCAAAATCAACTATCAAATTGGTTATCAAATCATCATTCAACCGTATGGCGGACTACCACCTCGTGGACGAATGACATTAATTTTTCTATTATCACCATTCATTTACGGTATTAATGATTTATTTATAATTTATAAATTAAATATAGAATATTTTTTAGTTTATTAGGTTTCATTAATTATTATATCTTATATAACTTCATGATTTTCATTTTTGGGAATTCGATATCGTTGCTAATGAATATGATAGGCTATTGCCTCATGAAGTTATATGATTTAATCAAGCTATACATTGAATTTATTAATGATGAGTTTAGTAATATTATCAGATATATGTGACATAAAATTAATATTACTATGATTATATATATATATATATTTATTTAATTTCATATAATTTAGTACAACCAGAAAAAGGTTATAATGTTCATGTTTATGTATGACAAAACATCTCTATGAATGATGTATTATATTTTTTATCAATAAATATTATATATTATAATAAATTAATATATGATGAATATATATATTAATTATTAAATTTTTCAAATTGTTTTTATAAATAAATCATTTTCAATGTTATATGAACGAACAAAACTATTCAAGGTGTACTCAATCGATATGGTAATTAACATCTACAACAATGAAATTAATGAAATATTATTAAAAAATATGTGATAAAATGTTATAAAAGATTCCTCTAAGTTATCATGAATATTAAAATCTCTATATTATAAAATAGAAACAAATTTAAACCCTACATAAAATAGGTTATAGAATATACAAAAAATAGAAAGCGTAGAGTAATGAATTTTGTTTTAATAGCATTTCATTAATGTATATTGTTATGTTATGAAACTATTTTCTTTTATATTATGTATATAATATAAATTTTAAATGTAAATTCATTAATCATTCCATATTAATCCAATATTTATGTGTTAATTTTTTTTCATTTCATATATGAGAATTTGAATTAAGATTTACCAAGTCTTATATAATTTCATAACTCAAGTCATTTTTATTAGGTTATATTAATTCCTAATTATCGTTACTATTATAAGAATATGATTTCAATGAATTTTCAATATATATTATTATGTTAATAATTTTTTATTCAGATTTATAGTTGTTTAAGATAATTGAATCATTGTGTGATTCTCACATCAAAATTATCATATTTGAAATTTATTACATCCCAATCTCATTTTATTCTAGGTTTTTTACACTTTAATTTCCATTTATGTAAATTATATGATCCTTAATTAATAAACTATTTAATTTTATTCTAAAATATTTATTAGTGATATTTTTCAAGTGTTAGTAAATTTTTATACTCTTTGGTACATTATATTTTGGGAAATCTTTTAACAAAATCCGACTTCATTTTTCTCTTTAGTCAACAATCCATATTCTTATAAAGCCTTATTTTTTAATTATGTTTTAAAAAAAATAAATTATCCTTATCAAAATTATTGATTAAATGATAATTTTACCCATCTTTTTATATAAAATAAAATAAATATTCATTTCTTTTTTTATAAAATTCCACTCTCTAACATGTTTTCGTTGAAAATAATAATAATTATGGTATATATGGAATTAAATTCCTAAATGAAAATAATTTATTTAAAAATTCATATTCATGTATAAAGTATTTTTTAATGAATATTTCCCAAAAAATTATTTTTAAATAGGAATATAAATGTATATTTTTAAAATGAAAAGATCATTTTTCTCAACAATGATTGCAATGATGTATTTATGGTAATTCAATTCATCAGTGAAAAATTTCCTTATTCATTATAATATGGTGTATGTTTTATCTATAAACTCGTTATTCTTACTCTAGATACATTATTATTACAAAGACAAAGGATAGTATTGACATTGAATTCATCGAATCATTTTCATATTTATTAAAAAACCCCTTAGTTATTGACCTTCCTATGAACATTGAAAATTATATTTCCACCAAATATCCATATAAATTGTCACTAATATGATCATTTCCTAAAACATATACCAATTTTTTACATATAGATTTTACATAGAATATTATATGATAAACATGGTAATATTGATAAATATATATCATTTACTCAATTAAAATATTTGATAAGGCCATTGTTATTGTATTAAATCGATTATTCAATATATGATTAAGTCATTCGACATAGAACACGTGGGTATGGAATTTGATAATAAAAGTCCCTTGATGCATTGATAGTCTCATAAGATGAATCAGTTGGCCATACATAGCTAAATAAGTATTTTTCATGTATGATTTTTATTATGTTTAGGAATTATGTTAACAATAAATGTATTATATGCTCATGAAAAATAATTTCTAAAAATTAATATTTTCCTTCATACATTATTCAGTTATCACTAAAAATGTTATTTTCACAAATAAATTCTTATTGGGATAATTTAATTGCCATTTTTTAATAGAACAATTGTTTAGTTATATACCATGACATAGTGTTTATGGCAAGTCTGTTCACATAGTTAGGTTTTTTAAATGGAATATGTATATAATTGTTTAAATGCTCTTGTTGATTATAGTTATTGTTTCATGATTGCTTCGATTTTACATGACCCATACTTAGATTTTGAGATCATCCCTATTATTTCATTTCCATTGGATTTCATGAAGATTAACATAACTAATATGAAGGGATACACTAGATACAATAAATTTTTTCTCCCAAAAAATATTCATGTAATTCTATGTATTCAAATGTAATGCATGATTTATGCATGTATCTTGTTTTCCAAATATACTAAATAGTCATGTACTTCAGGATGAATTTCCTTGTATCGTTTACTAATGTAACGGTAGTAGGAACTTGAACAGGGATTTTGGGGTTTCTGTCCCTACAGTTTAGAGTTTACAATCCTGAAGAGGTTGTAGACAATGGAAATACAATGAATTCTTAATAATTGTACATAATATGTAAACCTATAACAAGAACATATAATAGAAAAACTAATATATTTCTATTTAAGATACACAATATTCATTGGAGTTAATAAATTATATTTCACATATTATTGGGAAACAAAAATGGTTACCATATTTCCAAAAAAACATATTCATATTTGTTATAGAGGGTACAACATACAAAACCAATCATTTATGAACAAAATATGTTTAGTTCTAAATCTATTACAAATATAATTTAACTAATTGATCATCTAGAAAAATATTTTATGATTCATAATTCCATGATAAAGTTTTGATAAGGTTCAATTTCAATATTAAAAAATGTGTTATATAATCAGATAAAATTTATTAATTATTAGATTCATCCTAAAACCATGACTAATTATTGTATGTTTTTTTTGAGGAATTTTGTTTGTTAATATTAATGTTTGACAAATTCATGATTAATAGAGGGAAATCCTAATTTACATAATGGTGGAATTAAATATAATCTTTTGAGATCCCTATGAGTGGAAATAACATGAAGAATATATCTTTGACATTAATGATTTTATCTAACGTTGAATCATGAAATATAGGGAATTAAAAAATATTGAAAATTATGAGATTGTAGGAAAATTAAATTATGGTTATCTCAACATGATGCGTCATATAATTTAAAATAATGAAAATAAATTTCCCTCATGGATTATTCATTTAAATTAATCATGTTAAAGATATCCCTTTTAATAATGTTTATTGTACAGTTATTGTGTTTGTCTGATGAATGTTTTACTTTCACCTTTATCATCCCACCAATATAATTCATACAAATTTTATATCATGTCGGATTAATATTTTATGTGAATTGTTTTAAATAAATCATTAGTGGGATTCTCTGGAATGTTTTACCCTAAATAATATTTATGCGGCCATAATACCATTATATGTAGGGTTAAAATTTGTTGCACATTAAATATTAATTCTTTTATTCTATAATCCCATTAGTTTAAATCCTACATTGATATCATTGAATAATATGAATATGGATGGAGTAAATGAAAACCAAAAAGAGGTAGTACCCTTATATTATACATTTCTCATATATCTTTTAGAGCTAATAGTTTCCATTTTTTACATTTTTAGAGTTTTTTTATGATTGGATTCAAAATAAGAAATATCATGATAATGATAATAATAAATAAGTTATTTATCTATGATTCTCGAGCAATTTTTTTATTGACTGAAATGTCCGTCGAAATCAGTTAATCCATTAAAAATATATCCATATTTTTCTCAATTGATATTGTATGAATGGAAATAATAAACAAACTTCATGTAATTGATTTTCATAATAACCCATAGAAGTTACTTTTAATTATGAAAACCAATAATTGAAGTGTCTTTGAGAATTGGGATAATATGTAATTTAATTATGAATTCTACTAAAATAAAACCTCTCCATATTTTTTTAAAGGTACTCATATATATATTTGGGGCATAAGATAAACAAGATGCAGATGAATTATTATATTAAAATATTTAACATGAACTTGGAATCAAAATATGTGTGAAACTAAATAATAAAATAAAAATTGTTGGATAACAAAAATGAAAACTAAAATTTGGAATTTGTTTTTGAAGCAACTCCCAATAAACATTAATATTTTTTAAATTTATAATGTAGAAACCACTTATTTTATGAAATCATTCATGATAGATATAAAACATGTCTAGAAAAATTATAGGAATCCATCAATATTTGATTTTACATATATTATTTAACCCGTAAAACATTATATATTTTACCATCATCATTTCCATTAATTTTATGATTGTATACTTGATCATATCTATGATAATAATGATATATTATTTATATCATTTCAACTAATTGATATATTTACGGTCTATTTTTTCTGATGTAATTTTTCCTAGTTATGTCCTATAGACAACTTACATATCTCCTCTATTGACAGAAAAAACATATTGAATCTTTAGAATAATATAAAATATTTCCCCTAGTTTTAAAATAAATTTGTTTTATTAAAAATTATTTGTATATTAAATTATAATGATTTATATTTTATCATAAATAAATATAATTTTTATTTTATTGAATTGATTCATAGAAATACTTTGAAATTATTTCATTATTCTAGTGACATGGGTTCATGATCCATAAAATAACCACTTTTATAATTTTATTCATTTAATATATTCTACCAACCTTACAAAACATGGATATCAATAGTTTATAATTACTTTTGGAATCCTTGTTTTCAAATTATATTAAAAATCTATTTTCATAAATTCCAGAGTTCATAACAATACAAAGCTAAATTATCAATATAAATATATGAAATCTTATTATAAAATATCATATATATAGTGTTTAGAAATTTATGTTTATGTAATTATCAAAAACAAAATATGGATGGGGAATTCTTCACTATATAGTAGGTTGATCTTTTTAATTTTCTAATGATGACTAATGACATTTACAATTTACTAGATTAAATAAGTAATGATAATATTAATCATTACTAAATATATATTCTTAAAATAAAACATAATTAGTTTATATTAATTAAAACTATTTGAAATTTTTTTTGAAACCAATTATATAACATATCAGTCTTGTATTTGTAGACTTGTGAATAAACTGATGTTTTTCCTATGAACATTTTCAATATTTTGAATTTATTTTATATTTTGGGTTTGATTTAGAACTAAATTTATGTTTTTATATGGAATTTATTATTCTGGTTATATTTGAACATCATGCCATCTGGGAAATTCTACTGATCAGGTTATTTTTGCAAACCATGTGAGAATAACTTGTAGAAATAATTTCTATTTTTTCAATAATTCCACCATTAATTTATATTTTTATATCTTCTAAATACACATGGTTTTTAGATAGTATAAACATTGATTTTGTTAATCACCTATCAAACAAGAAAAAAAATTTTAATATTCTATTAATCTCTACACATTCTTTCAATGTTCTAGTTATTTTGAATTTTATACTATATTATCCAAGGATTATAGAATCTGAATTTCTTCTTATCTACAAGATACATCCCTATACAATGTTTAATAAACATAATTATAAGGAATTTCATTCTCCACTCCTATATAAATTCCACATTTTGAGGTTTTTTTAGCTATCTACTTCAGGATTATGATTACATTATAATATTTGTATTGCACAATATCTACAAATCCTTATTTTGGATTAGATATTATAAATTTTTAGACATTTTATATAAATATTTACATCAATTTAAATTCTCTAATGAATATATACCTACTTTTAATGTGAAGTCCCTCAAAGGAATGATTCAATCATATCTATGATTTATGATAATGTTTTAACACTACATACATGGATAGAAAATCCCATGAACACTATATTAGGTAATACCTAAATGATGCTACTCTTAGAAGGTATCATCCTAGATTATTATGAATACCTCAACTGACCACATTAAATCAATTATACTATCTAATATAGTCCTACCAAATACTAGAATTTCATTAATATAAACAATCATGATTGTTAATAAAATACTAAATTATCTTTCTAATTACGTCTGAATGATTACTAAAACTTTCTTTATTTTTAATTTCATACATATACATTTAGAAATCCCGATGAGCATTGTGAAAATTTTCCAACGATTTTCATCCCATTTAATCCAAACATTCTAGTCCAATAACATAAGATAAAACATAAAAAACATCATTTGAATTTTCTTCTATTTAATAATTACTGATTATTTCTTATTTGGATGATTTTATCCATTTTCCAATATTTCAATTTTTAGATAATGGTAATCAATCCCCATTTTATGGATGTGTCTTATCATTGTTTATTTCTATTTATTATTTTCACTTAATGTTATTATTCCGACCAATTATTTCCACTTCTAAATCCATATTTTGTATTCTCTATCAAAATTTCGATTGTATTCCACTATGATTGTATATTAATAATTATTTAGAATAATATATCTAGTATATATAATTACTAGAAGATATCATAAATGTTATTGATATAAAATTATTCAATCTTTTTCTAATTGACTAAGAATGAAAAAAATACTCCCTTAAAAAACTATCGCATTATGTTTAAAAAAATTATTTATTTTACATAGTTTTTTTAATGGTAACCATAAAATGTTATAAATGTTTTTATATTATGAATGATATTTTAGTGTTTATTTTATTTTATGTATACAAATGGTTTATTAAATAATGTAAGAATAATTTTTAATCTATGACTATTTATTTTTGAATAAATTAATGATTTTATGTAGATTGTAAAATTATAAAGTTATAGTGGGAATTTAATTCTAAGTAATTAGTTTTATTTATTAATTTGATTGAAAATATTTAAATGATAAAGACATAATTATTATTAATGTGTAATTCATATAATTTCTTGAAAATATAATTATTCAATCTATTTATTTTTAATAATTATTCCCAATGAGAATATTATATGAATTGAAATTCAAAATCATTCCAGTGTGTACTTATTCAATTTTATAAAATTATTATTTTATTATTAGTATTAAAATAAATACTTTTATCAGGATAAATATTTAAAAATTATTTCAATAGATATATATATATATCATATGTTTTTTATTTAAAATTTACCATTTTATTATTATAATAGTTTTCTTTTCAAAATTTAAAAAATGATATATGACTGGTTGTAACTTTTTTAAATTGTATTATAACATATTTTATTTGTTAGATAAATAGTTACTAAATATTAAACGTTAAAAAATATTGTATATTAGATAAATTAATTAAATATTATTCTAGTACTGGGTTTTAATGTATTTTGGTATAAACATGAAATTATTTTTGAAATTTATAATAGAATTAAATTAATTAAATTATTTTAGAAATGAATAATACATACATATATATATATACAATTAAGAAAGACTCCATTAATGATTGACATGGACGGAATATTGAAGGACCCACTAAAGATGGTAATCATAAGTGGTAGTGCATATGAATATGATAAATTGTAAGGACTCCATTTTCTATAAAAATTATTCAATAATTTTATATAATTATTCCCTCTTAGTTAGGGATAAAATAATAAATAAAGACCAATAGAAACCTAATTTTTTCTTTTTTAACAAATTTAAATCTATATCCATGAAGAATACACTCGATGTGGTTCCAATGTTAAAAATTAAAAATGTCACTACATTATAATTTGTTGCAGTATCACAACTTCAATGTGTTTTTATCCATGACAATGGATGCTCATGGTGAATTCAAAATTCATGATATAAAAAAAATTACAAGTGATTATTTTGAATACACTAACAAAAAAGAAAAATAGCATCTATACAATTGATGTAGTCTTACATTGTAGACATTATATATTTTAATTTGTATCAAACATCATCATGTTGATGAATTTTTATTCTTATTCATTTGTAAAGATCAATTAATGGGTTCAAATAAATCACCAATACTACCCTTTTATATCATTAATATGTTTTAAAATTAATTGTTAACTAAAATTTTTATAAACATATCATATCTCCAATAATTTATTTTATATAAGTCTATACATTTTTAAATAACCACTATAATTTTTTTTGAATATTTTTCACAGAAGGGTAAAACTATCATCCTCTAAATTATATCTGAAATTTCGATTTTGAAATGAAATCACTTAATCCATGACATCGTCTATTACATCCATGTAATGATCCCTCTTAACAAAATTTATTTATATAAATATTGATATTCAAATATTGTTCCAAACCCTCACCCCCACTTTTCTATAAATTTAGATTTTTATATTCAATATAATAAGACATGGTCTTCATCTAATACTAGATGAGCATCTCATATAGAACATATTGAACTAAACTCCAAAAAATATATGATTTCATGACTAGTTACATGGAGACTTCTCGTATCATATAAGGATTCTTCATAACACAATTTTTATCATAGCCTATACTAAAAATGATATTTCCTAATTCAAGTCATTATTGACTAATAATAACATGCTGACATGACCCCATTAATCATGGATTAAGTGTCTACTACAATTAAATTTGTATTAGATACATCGGAACGATTCCCAAATGATATTATAGATAAGTAGTCCCGCTTAAAATTTATGTTACATGATTCCCACATTAAATTTTTTTTGAAAACAAAATAAAATTATTTTCCCCTGTTGATAATCTTATTTTTATTCCACATTGTGTATACCATCATATCCGTCATAGATAATTTCACGAAATCCTATGGAAAAGAAAACAAAATAAGGGTGATCTAAAATTCTTGGTATGTATTATGTATATTGGAATCTGTCATGAACCCATAATTAATAATCAACAGGGATATGTAAATAACTGAATCCCAAATAACATTTAAATAACTACGGTTTGTAATTATGATAATGGCCTCGTAAATTTTTGAAAACACATAAAATTTAAATCACATCATAAGGATAGATCAGTATATAAAGGTAGATTACATTAAAACTAATGAAATGCTAATCACTCGATAAGGCACAATCTATATCAAAAGTTAAATAACTGAAAATACAATACAGTTAACCAAAAAGATGATAATAAAATGCATACATTTATATTTATCATAGTGAAAATATATTAAATTACAATTGATGAATTATATATTAATGAATATCTTAATAATTACATGTTGTGTATCTTGAACATGAAACCATTACCTTTAATTCATTTAAAAATATGTTTCGACCTATAAAAAATAACATATTTAATTATTTCATAACTTGTTCTTCTTATTATACAATCTAATGCATCTAGGGAAAATATTATATCCATCCCCACCTATCACATTGGCTCCAAAGAATTGTATATATATAAAATAATAAATTTGATTTAGGAATAGAAATAGAATAACATCAAATATCTATATTGAGTTACGGGTGAATATTTTTTATTATTTCCCTATTAAAAAAATAATAATCAAAGTACAAGGACACAACCTTATTACATTACAAAATCTGTAATTTTAGTCAAGAACACACTTCCTTTCCAATTGAGGATATTTTAATGTTTATATTTTAAATAATTTGGAGATAATAAATTCATAACCTTCCACATTCATATATAGAAGATTCCACAAAAAATATCAATTTCAACCAAAACATTAATCTTTTCAAGTGAAACTTGATATCACTGACAAATCTTCATAACATTTAAAATTGATTCCTTATTTTTCTTACACATACATATATGATATCAATTGATTAAAAAAATATGGATGAGAACATGAATCTAAATAAAGTATATAAAAATTAGTAAATGAAACATTTGAACATGAATACCTGTAACTTATGATATCATTTTCAAAAAGACAAAATTTTCACCCATAAAAAATACATTGTGAAACATGACACTTCCATTATATTTTCTCAAAACATATAATATATAAATAAAACCATAAAGGTATCTTGGGGAATTAATTACATAATTTTTTAACCCTCATACCTACCTTATGTTTTGTAAAACTCAAGCATACCTTACCATGTAACCCTCATGGCTACCTTATGGTGTAAAGATCATAGTTTCATTAGGAGTAACCATATGGCCAACCTCCAACGTACACATACCCAATTAATTTAATAGATATTTAGATCCCAAAATTAATCAAATGAGATTAAAAATACCTAGAAGATAATAATATAACATGCATAATTTCATAAAAACATTTCTTTTTAATTTTTTAAAATAGAATTTTAAAAGGGGATTTTAAAATAAAATACCCTTTAAAATAACATATAATATTAGTGGGTATTAATAGAGTGGATGGAATATGTATATAAACTTAAAATAAACAACATTCAACAAAATATTAAAAAAAATAATTACAAAAAAAAATTTAATATCATATAAATTTTGAAGTAGAAGGTTAACCCAATGAATGTAAATTGGGTTATGAATTCCCTTACCTCAGGTTTTTCTTACATATTCAAACATGTCTAAAACTTGTATATAATGGTAAAAATAGTGTTATTAATATCTTAAAAAAATATTTTTGTTTATAATTAATTATATGATCATTTCATAACAACATTCCACCCATTAATATATAGTATTTTGTTGCCTTTATTGTTTTGGGTGCATTATTTACCAGATTTCAATGCAAGTTTTGTATTTGATTTTATTTTCATAAGGAAATGAAATTATTAAGGTGGAATGAAATGGTATTCCTATGTCTCTATAATATTGAATGATATTGTAACTATTTTTTTTTATTATATATGATTATGGATAATTATACAAAACATTAATGTTATTTTTTATATCATTTTTTCCAATTCCTCGATAATCATGAACCTTTTTCATTATATAATTTAATATTATGCATAGAAGATAACTAAAAAACATAATTTAGGTTAAATAATTCACATTAAATTATTTTTGAACCATTATATTTGAAATAATTAATGATAATTGAATACACATCGTCCATGATTTTTGTAAATTGGCACATTTGGGACGCTGTTTTTATTTTTAGAATATGAGGGTGAGGAGAAGAAGAAGATGAAGAATTTATTAAATGAACATGATAACATATAGAATATATATAATATTCAAGACATTTAATAACTCATGGAAAAGGGGATGAGATGATATTATAACAAATTAATGTAATTGTTATGAAACCACATAAAAATGCAGAGGATTCTTACTCTTGATCTCTTCCCCTTGAGATCCCCCTTTGGGCCTTTGGATTATCCCTTTTGGTATGACCAGAATATCTTGGATGTGGGTAAGAGACTTTTGTAGAGGATTTGGTAGAATATATACAAATCTTAATGCATGATATTTTCGATAGTAAAATGGAAATGAGGGTGGTATTGATAGGGGAAGAGGGGAGGGTTTTTACATTATATTAATAATTTTTCTCAAGACTATGAATAGTATTGATTCATGTGTCCCAAAAAAGTAATAATTATATGAGATCATGAACAATGTAAGATTACATTATACTTTGATAACATATGATCTTGTTAAACAAGTATTTTGTATTTATCTTAATTTATCGTATTTTAGGCATCATAAAAAATCATGAATTTTAGAAAAATCCCAAAAATTCACCAAAAACAATTTCAATGTGTATAATTAATAATAGAACTAAATATTTTTAAAATAATTTTCTAAATATTATTAATTTATTACTAAATAAAATCATAATTAATTCAAAAATTAAATTTTAAAACTATAACTCATTTTTCAACACCATGAAAAATTATTCCACATCTCATTTTATTATAACGATAAGAAAATAAAATGATAATATGATTTACTATTTATAAGGGTCATATTTTCATTCATAATAATATTTATAATGGTAAGTTACTATTATCCAAAAAACATGTTTGTTCTATCAGAATACAAATAACATATTGATCACAACCGTAGGTGATCATTTTTTGGAATCAAATCCTAGAAGAAGTGACATTTTTAATAAAGGTGAGTTATATCTATCTAATTAAAACAATTTTTCATGAATTCCAATTTATTTTATTAAAAGCTTGTGGTGTTACATTATCCCCACCTTCTAGATATTGTAGGCTAGTATTTTTATTACTTATAATACAAGTGAGGGTACCTTTCCCTCATAGAAATTTATGATTTCCATGATTCTACCTCAACCATGTGGTTTCTCTTCCAACTGAACTGCCTTTGGTATCAAAACATGAGATGAAATTTTAAGACAAATTCTCATCATTGAAACATGAAAAAAATTGTGAACATAAGACAATCAATGAGGTAGAGATACTTGGTAGGCAGCATGTCCAACATTCTCAAGAATTTAATATGTTCAAATGAACCATGGACATGGCATTCCATTCTCACCATCATTCATAACACTTTTCAATGGTGATATTCAATGAAAAATAAGATCACCTAACTCAAAAGAAAAGTCTATCCTCCTATTGTATGCATAACTTTTCTGCATGCTCTGATCTATTCTCATGTATTTCTGGAACATCTTCACTCTCTCAGCCACTTCCAATACTAATTTTTTCCCTTAAACGACTATTCTACAACTTCATCCAAAAAATATTGAATTTGACACCACTTCCTATACAATTCCTCAAAAGGATCCATCATTATATTAGATGCAAAAGTGTTATTATAAGAAAAATCAACTAATGAATGATGTTGATCCCAACATCCTAGGTAGTCCATTAAATATGCTCGAATCATATCTTTAATATCAGAATCATTTTTTTGACTTCCAATATTATTGACGATGATTTGTCATACTAAAAATTAACTTTGTGCCCAGTGAATTTTTAATTCCCCTGAAAAAAATTATAAGTGAACCTTGGATCTTGGACAGATACAATGGAATGAAGAACACTAAGTAACCTAACAATCTCTTCGAAGGAAAATCGAGAAAACTGATCTAAAGACATTGCATCACTAATAGATATAAAATGTGAATATTTTGTCAGCCGATCAACAACAACCCACATTTCATTATTACCTAGAGATGTCTTTGAAATACCCCTAATTAAGTCCATAGATATATTTAATCATTTCCACTCTATAACTAGAAAAGTATTAAGCATCACCTTAGGCATATATTGATCCACATTAACATGTTGACATGTCAAGCATATAAGTGTTAAATATATAATCTTTTTTTATTCCAACCCATAAGTAATACTCCCAAAGGACCCTTTACATTTCCAAACTACCTAGATGAACTAAAAATGGAGAACTATTAGCTTCACACAACAAATTGTTCATCAAAATTTAATCACAAGGAACACATATTTCTTCCCAAATCTCAAAACACAATCATTTTCATGGTTAATTTCTAGAAACATACCCATTAACCAATTATACCTTTTTCTAATGCTCATGTCCTTCCATTTGTGGTTTTGCAATTCTATCTGATAACAATTACTGTGCTGAAACCAGAAAAAAATAGAGGTTTTTCCTATAACAATAACTTCGAGGCTAAAAATCATCAAATCATCAATAATGGGGACTTATTCCAAATGTAGCATACTTAATGATGCTCGGTGTTTTTGAATCAAGGTATCCTATAAATTTTTTTTCTTTTCATAGATGGTAGTTTATTGTGAAATCATAATATTTTATAAATTCAAGTCATATACTATGTCTCATGTAAAATTCCTTCTATGTTAATATATACATTATATTTTTATGGTCAGTATATATTTTAATTTTTTCTCTGTATAAATGATACCTCTAAATTTCAAAAAAAACCATAGTTACAAATTCATAAACCTATGTGGGGTAATTTATGTCATGAGGATTTAGTTTTGATGAAGCATAAGTAATTACCTGATCAATCTACTTCAAAACACACCCTATTCCCTCCAATGAATCATCAATGTAGATGAAAAACCCAATATTTCGGGAAGGCATTTCCAAAACTGGAGCATTCACCAATCTCTTATTTAGTTCTTAAAAACATCACATTCTTATATGGAAATTAATTTTACCACTTTTCATGTTAATTTTTTTGTCTTAATAAATAACTGTGAGATTTTATTATCAAACTGTCGATAATAACCTGCAAACTAATGAAACTTATGAATCTCTATAACATTTGTATGTGTTGGACATTCATCATAATTTTTTTTGGATGTATCAACTTTTATTCCATATTTATTTACAATGTGACCAAGAGAAGAAATCATTTTCAACAAAAAATTACACTTTAATAATTTTCTATAGTGTTTCATTTCCTTTATGGTTTAAAAACAACCCTTAGATGTTTTCATGATCCTCTTTACTCATAAAAATTACCATAATGTCATTAATATACCAAACCACAAACTTATCCATGAAATCATAAAATATTCTATTCATATGATCCATGAATAAAATAGGTGCATTAGTTAACCAAAAAAACATAACAAAAAATTTCTATTTCCCATATCTAGTATGAAAAGATGTTTTTAAGTTTTCATCTCCCATAACCATCATCTAATGTTATTCAGATATCATGTAGATATTGTAAATGTAATGAGATTCCTAGATATAATCATACATATCATTGATATGAGGTAAATGATACATTTTTTTGATAGTGATGTTATTCAAGGGTCTATTAACAATGCAATGTATTATGGATCTATCTTTCTTTTTAAAAATAATACAAGAGCACCCCATGGTGACGTTTTAGGACGAATGAAGAATTTATGAAGAAACTCTTGAAACTGATTTTTCAGTTCAATAATATCCAATTAATCCATTCCCTATGGGGGGTTTTTGAAATTGGATTAGAATTAAGAACAACGTCAATTTTGACTTTGACCACCCCATATGGTATGACACTGGGAAACTCATCTGGAAAAAATTCATGGTATTCTTTTACAATTAGCACATAATTAATCTGAATAGTTCTATTGCTTTTAAAAATATGAGCTAGATAACAATCATTTCCATCTTAAAACAATTTCTCATCATTCTGATATATTATCAATTTTATGGTTTTTTTCATTTTTACAAACTAAAACACTTTATTAAAAATAACTCCTTAAGCTCTATAGTCAATCTTAACATGACTAATTGAAATACAATCCATTCATTGAATGACATCAAACTATAATAAGGGAAAATGAATGATTTATTGTTATATACTTTCCACATGCCAAGATATATAAATCATTGTTATTCATAGTCGTTGTAATATATCCCTCTAGTGTTTTAACAATATGTTCTGGTTTCCTTTTTTGAGGTTATATTTCCATTTTACCATAAAATTAATTATAAATAAATGAATACATAGACCAGATATCAAAAAAATCATTAGAACAATATAAGTAAACAAATACTATACATGACAAATAATCATTGGATTTCCCAATAGAAGTAGACAAAGTCTCAAAGGATATCACTTAAAATTTCAACTTGTAGTATTGATTTTTATTCATCATTTGGATCTCACATTGGGTAGGCATTTGAAAAATGACCCATCTCTTAACATATAAATCACTTAACATTTTTCATATCATGATTATTATTCAGATCATTTTCTTTACAATGTCGGGCCATATGTCCAAACATACAACATCGAAAATAATTCCCAGTTTTGCTAAGGAATTCCCCAGTGTGATTCTTTCCACTATTTTAAACAACTAGATACTATAATAAAATACCATTAGATTTCTGTAATGTCCCAAAAATTCCAGGTATGTTTTTAATTGTATGGAAATATTACATGTCCTTGAAAATTGATGGCTCGTGATTCCGAGGCCTAGTGTACCCAGCATGAATTTCTGAACTTTTTTAGGTACATATAGTAAACCTGTGAGTGAGTATTGGAAAATTTGGAACTGGTTCTCAGAATTGAAATCTGAGGGCACTGATGAACTCATAGTGCTGATATTCTCTTAAGGAGACCTTCACCTCGACCACAGTTAGTCAATGCTGAAAGTTAGTTTTCATGTTTTTTGTGGAAATAAAAATAAAATAAAAAACAACTTTTTTTTATTTTAACATCCAATTTGAATATTTGGTGGTGGGAACCACACGAGTTAGGAAAACCCCATTTTTCAATTCAAGGTGGAGGGAACTACCCAAACTGCAGTTAATGTGGGGAAATCCTCCCAACATAATATAATTAATTGTGCCAAATCTCCAATTAATTAATTTTACCATTTAATTGTTCCATTTAATTATGGTGCTGACGTAATTTAATTTTATAAACCTATATTATTTTATTTTGGCTCCTAACATTATTGTGGGGAAATTTTTTGGGAAAAGGGGTTCATGGAGGAGCCTATTGTGGAAGATATATTCTCCCAAAGGAGGAACCGATGAACAGAGGATCGTAAAACTAGAGACGTTGTTGGAGGAGGCTTGCTTCGGGATCGATAAATGCCTATCTATCTTCAACTTTGGATGATCATCAACAGACCCTTCATGGTATGGTTTTTTGTTGATTAATAACCCATAAACCCCATTCTTGTCGACCTCCTTTATTGAAGAACAGTTGTAGCTTTCTACCATTCTAACGCGGAGGGTGCATGCCAAATGAACACAACCCAACCCCTACGAAAATCCTTGTGGTGTATGATGTGTTCCTCACGATGGAGGAGGATGTAGAATGGTGCTGGTGACTGGCATAGGTGGGACTCTGGATAGGCGGCTGGCACATCGCCCGACTGCGATGAAGGCGGCGGTGTGACTGCGCTACTAGAGAATATATGTGACCTGTTAGTGGCAGTGGAGCTTGGGCGGTGGGCGGCGGCGTGCGTCCGCACTACCCGACGGAGAAGAAAAACAACCTTGTGCCACAAGGGTGATGAGAGGCATAGCCGGCTCGACGAGGGCCGCCGGAGAAGGCACAATGCTCTACTATGTCGTGCGGAGGAGAGGCTAGCCATTCGTTTCGCCGGGGCCGCCTAGCCGACACCGCACCGTGGGCCACCCAGCACTGGCTAGGCTATGCCAGTCCCCGCAGGCATGGCCAGACCCAGCCACCAGGTCAGATCCCGTAGGCCTGGTCTGACCGAGGGGCAGACCTGGGTCGGGCAGGGACGACGAAAACCAGTTTGGGCCAGCCCAGGCTAGGTAGGGCCAGGTCGGACTAGACCGAGACCAACTTCAACCATTTTCGTTCTTTTGGCAGAATCATGAGATACAGGTGTCCATTTGATGAACCGTCTTCGGCACTAGAAACCATGGAACCATACGTTCCTTTTTTTTATTTGAAAATTGTGTTTTGGATGAATTTGGGGTATGGTTGGGTTCAATCAATCATGAATACAACCGGTCCCTTGGGACTAAAAGGAAAAAACATATAGACCGGGCATCTGATTGGAACACCTTTTATTGCATTGATACTGTTATTACATGTAGGTCCTTTGGGATACTTCCTTGTTGCACATTGAGGCAGTTGGAGTATCAACATGTCTGTTAATGAGCGGACCCTCCTAGAATCAAGAGAGCTTAGTGCGGGAACCTTGTATCTAGTTGTAACATGCGAAAGGGATCCTATGTGGTTCTGGGCATTAGGATCCTTTGTGGGTCTATGTTCGAGAGTCTCACAGGGATCCACTTTAGGTATCCACTTGGGACAACTCTAGGATCGTATGTGGGTCTTCTATACTTGGATCCTTTGTAGATCTGTTCTTTGGGATCCTTAGTGGGTATGATGATTTAGGATCCTGTGTGGGTCTTCCTCTTAACAATTTAAGATGATTCAGTAGTTACATCCACTCAAATTTACTACCGTACATATGTTATATCTAGTGTGATCTTAGTCTTTAACTTTGTGTTAATCCTATGTGTGACGTCCCTTTTGGTACTTACAATTATGGGTATACCTTTGTGTCACATACCTTGGTGGTACTTACCTTCGTGGTGACACCTTTGTGGTATTAATCTGTGTGGAATTCCTTTGTGGTACATACCATTTTGTTTTTACCGTTGTTGTTTCCTTTCCTTCGTGGGATAGTTGAGATTTGGGATTTTGTGTTGGGCCTTATGTTTCATCATAATTGAGATGGGTATACATGATAGCTTAGGTATATGTATGGGAATATAGCTATGTACAGTTTTCAGTCATTTCGAAGCATTGTGATTTTTGTATTGTTGGTTTTGTGAGACAATCAAGGGTCTCGGGGTCCCAAATGAGTATTTTTATACTCACCCATGTATGGGCTATTCCCACACCTTGTTGTGTTTGGTGCAGATGACAGACTACACTGAATGAGGATGAGAGTACCAAGACTGGAGGTTGCTCAGAGGTGGACATTAGATGAGTCATACTGCAGATATGACCATTGGAGAGCTGTACTGACCCTTCAGGTAGGATCTTTGGTGGGTGTTAATAGGAGATTCTTTATTTTAACTTGTACATTTCAATTTACATGTACTTTTCAGTTGGGATTGTATTTGGACCCTTTTTCTTACTGTTCATTCTTTTTACTATACAGTTCACTTGTGTTCATAACATAATATGTTCTTGGGTCTGTGTGATTACATGTTATAAAGAAAATTCCTTCCCAGTTTTAGAGAAAACATATTTCTGTTCTATTTACCAGCCCCTGGCCTATGGAAGGCGGGCTTGGGGTAGTCACGGCACGAGCCCCGGGGGACGTGTTGTGATAAATTAGTATCAGGGGAGTCAGTTCTAACATAGAACATTGGGCTATGATCATTTTATAGAACTAATGTTAATTTCTATGAGTGTAGTTATCAATTTAGAAATCTAATGTTGGTGCGGCGACTGGAGTATCCATACACCAGGTCCCTGGGTCCGGATTTCTGACCCAGTGCACGAAAAAACTATTTGCATGTCTATATTTGAAAAAATTTCATTGTGAACTATTTGAGTCATCTCACATGGTATAACTTACTAAATGTGGTGCACCTGTTTCTTTTCCGGATTCCTCCATGCAGACACCAATCACGGTTTTAGAGTATAGTATGCGATGATGGCCCACCGAGTGACAAGGCCTCGATGCAGGTCCCATTATCTATAGAGGCACCAGCAGAGGCACCAGTGTTACTGTTACCCAGTGGACCATTGATTCCACCAGCCCCAGCAGCAGAGACTGCTTGCCTCTTGAGCACATTCCACGAGTTCGAGTGCCAAACGACACGCAGGTTCAGGGGTTAGACGAAATGACATGTGGCTAAGGATTGGCTAGAGTCTGTGGTGACATTCTTCCAACAGGTAGGGACACTGGAGGATCTCATGGTGAAACTTGACAAAAATATTCTAAAGACAGTAGCAAACTGATGGTGGATCTTGATGCTTCTAGTTCACGATGAGGTGACACTTCTCTGGGTAGACATTGAGAGCCTGTTTCGTGTAGAGTTTGTCTCAGCAACCCTTTGTGCAATGCATATACATGAGATTCTTCGTCTATAGCAGGATAGAATGACGGTGGCTCAGTACACAGTGAGGTTCACCGACTTCTCATGCTACTCCACTGATATAGGGCGGGACCCATTCTTTAGTGACCATACCTTCGAGCAATGGCCCAGGAAGGAGATTAGGGCTTCAATGATTTCTCTCAGCATCCCGATGTAGGTGGGGGTGTTAGAGAAAGCCCTCTAACTGGAGATTTTTCTTGATTTGATGTCACCTACAGTGAGTACAACCACTGGGTGTCACATAACGGAGTCTTCTACAACTGGAAGTTGACATATGTCATAGAGGTTCAAGGGGACTAGACCTATAGGTGGATGACCGCAAGATTTAGGGTATTTTGTGTGGGGAAACATAGACAGAGCAAGACATTCGAGGAGTATGAATTTTCACACATGAGGCGGGCAGGGTCACATGGCTCGTGACTACATTACCCGCCACACAGATGATCTGTAGTCGGTCAATGGACTGCCTAGGCAGAGACATAGGTTCGACCAAGGAGGTCCTTAGGGAGCATGCAAACGTGGCAGAGGATATGGTCATGCAGTTGGTGGGGGAAACAATATAAGGTGTTACCGCCACAACCACCAGGTGGTCCACCCCGACCACAAGAAGCAGGTGGATAGGGGCGAGCCTCTCTCTAGGCAGCTGAGGCCTACAACCATGGCACATTGGAGATGATACAAGGTATGATCTGTTTCTACCCCACCTTAGCTGCAGTACTTATAGACACAGGTGCTTGTAATTATTTTATATCCACTACCCTCATTAGGAGCATGGAGATTATGGTGGAGCCGTTTTCTAGATCCTTATGTCTAGAGGCTCCTGCGGGAGAGGATTTAGCTATTTCACACTTGTGCCGGCAGTTTGAGCATAATTTATTGGTGAGAGCTTCGGCAGGGATCTCAGAGTAGCGTTGTTGAGTCATTACAACGACATCTTGGGTATGGACTAGTTATATATATTCTATGAACATATTGACATTATTAAGAACAATTTGTTGTGTTTCTACATGGATGAGACTCGATTTACCTTCACCGGTGAGATGAGAGCCTTTGCAGCATAGTATAGATTTACCTAGAAGAGTGCGGAGCTGATCACTCATCTGTTGGATAGCCTTACCCTCAATGTAATTGATGTGGAGAGTCCGAGATATCCTGTAGTGGTGGACCAATATGCAGATGTCTTCCATGATGATTTCATGGGTCTACCTCCTCGCATAGAGGTGGACTTTGATATTTTCTTGTACCCCGGGATAGCACTGATACCTACATGAGCATATAGGATGGCTTCTATGGAGCCTCATGAGTTGTGAGTACAGTTGGAGGACTTACATGGGAAGGGGTTCGTTTGGCCCAGTGTTTCACTTTGGTCAGCGGTATTTTTCATTATTCATTAAAAAATTATTATTAACAGAAAAATAACAAAATCTCATCCACTGTAAATTTTATATGTCCTGATTCTATAGAAGATTTTTATTTTTTCAAATATAAAATATAAAAGAGACAAAAACTAGATTTAAAATGGGTTCTTTATCAAAAATATCTGAATCGTTTTTAATTGAATATTAGAGTATTTATGGTTAAAATATTATTCATTCACATTTTATGCCTGTAAATTTTTTTGGATAAAAGTAAAAACAAATAATAAATATGTGTAATCATATTATATTTAGTTATTTTCATTCCCTCCAATACAATGGCTATGCGTTAACTACTATTAAAAATTATAATATTATTTTATTATTTTTCAGTATAACTCTACGTTGTGTCATACGTAAGATTTTAAAGTAGCACCTTATTGTGTATTGGGTAACCCATCGAAAATAGTATCCCCTTTAATGAAAAGTTAATATTTAATTCACTAATGTAAATAAATATGAAATTTTCATACTCTTATTTTTCATGGGATATTACATCCCTCCTTTTTTTAGAGTTGTGCCCTCCAAATTTTAAAATTGTGCTCATAAATTTCATTAAATGTCCCATGTCATAAAAAGAGTTAATAAAGTTGTCACAATATAAGATTGAAATAGAATTAAAAAGTTCACCCATGATATCCCATAATAGGATTGTATGTAGTAAAACCTACTTATGGAAGAGAAACTAAGTGTCATTTTCTGATGGAGAGTGATAAAAAACATGATTAGGAGAAAGTTAACTCCCAAAAAAACATAAACTTGTGATATATCAAACGGTCTTTGATTCCCCAGTTGGAAAAGTAAACAAAAAACACTTTTTATGTTCCTTTTAATATATTTAAGGAATTATTTTACTACATAGAATAATAATGTATGGAAAATTACTTACCATTCATGTCATGTTTCACCCATTAATAAATTTATACCACAAACTCATCTTTTCTCCAAATGATGACTATTCAAGATGAATTAGTCACACCTGAAGCACTAGTATCATTTCCTAGAGAATCAAATAATCCGAATAAGATGTACTAAATATCTCCCATGTATTTTGACAATAATCAAAACAAAAATGGTTAGTACAAGATCAGATAATCCCTAAAATGATCATCCTTAATAAAACAAAATACTACTCCTAATCTCAAAAATTTAACAAACAGTACCCTATGGTCAAAAAAGACCATTAAATAAAAAATATTTCTTAAAATTATTCAAATTAATCCAATCAATGATTATAACCCATGTCTCAGAATGATTTAATCACATAGTCTTCCATAGAAAATGTTAATATTTATCTCCAAATAACATTGACTACTTTTAAATTCTCATATAGAAAAGTAATTAAACTAATCACATATTCCCAATGATAGGTAAATCATTTCCATAAATAACCCAAATCATTATATGTCTGTAATAGAAACATAGATTCTTACAAAATTAAATTATACTTTTACTCCTCAAAAGAAATAACATAGTATTATATTCTCCATAGGCATATAGTGTTACCTAGAGAGAAAACATCATCCAAAATAACCTTTATCAATTAATCACAAAATCATTTGCCTAAAATAATGATATCAATTTGATAAAAGACAGTATCCCAAACAAAATTATTCAATATAAATAAATTCGGTTAACTAAGATAAATAATCCATTCAAACCAGGGACAACACGTAGTCCAGTGGTAGGAGAAATATCCCAAACACACTATGGTTGTGGTTTTGATTACCGCGGTTTGTCCGACACAACTGGTTTTCACACAGTCTGTGTGTTGTAATTTTTAAAAAACTGTATAATTTTATAACATTCCCCAAAAAAGATATAAATTCCCTAAAAATAACTATAACATATTTTATCATCAATGGTTATCTAATACCATAGATTTTCCTCCACAAAATGTAATAACTATGTATCACCTATAAAATAACATTAACTCTTTATAATATGGAAAAAATTATGGTTATGTAACTTCTTCTTAAGTAACACTATAACACCTAATATTATCTAAACTAACCTATGCTACCAACTATTAGGCCCTATCCATAAACATTACATTATATTGAACTATGTTAATAATTCATATTAAGGATATTTTCAGGTTTAGAGTTTTATAGATTTAGGCCATAACAATTACATTCCATCATAATTATTAAAAAGTAGACACAACTAAAAAGTTTCTATTATTTTAATAAATTTTAAATTCATAAAATAAAATAATAAATTTTTTCTTGATAAAAATCTTCTTGATTTTTTCCATTCTATTACACCACCTTATACACTATAAAAAACATTTCAAAAATATGGTATGAGCACAAAAATCCCAATAATGATTATTAAATAAATAAAGAAAATATCATTTCAACAATACATACAAAACATAAGCTCTTTAACATACATCATGAAATCATAATATTTAAGAATAACACATAAAAATAATATATCATAAAGGTAACTTGTGAAATCTATATCAAAAGCACATTGTAGCTTTCAAAGATATTTAGAGAGTTACGTTTGGAATACCCATCATAGAATATTCCATAAATATCTTTGGGGAAACATTAACATTTACCTATATCATGTCACCCAATGCATTGGACAGTTATCTCGTGCTCACCCACCCAATGTTTATCACCGAACCAACCGTATACATAATAAATACCCAATAACTATGACATATATGTAACATATAATACCAAAATAACGTAAAAATTATATTTACACATTATAATGACAATATAACATTTCAAGATGATGAAAAATCTATTCTTTATCAAACCATTTTAATAACCATTTAAAACAATTAATAATGATATTTTTGAATAAAAGTGACCCATAACGCATTGATGCTATTAAAGTAAATAGCATTTTAAAACAATAATGACCGTATAAATAAATCCTTAGCACCATTTTGAAAACATGGTCATTAATGAGAAATTTTTTGAATAATAAATCATTAAAACATTTAAACAATGTTTTAGTTGAAGAGTCCCTTACCACATGATAAAATACATGAATAAAAATAATTATATACCAACATTAAATAATTCATTTTATATCATTAGAAAAAGGTTATTTATGATATAATTTGTCATAGGGTAGTATATACAACATATAAAACTGAATTGGATTATAATAACAAATTAGTCTCAATGGAATTTAAATTGATACAAATACCCTTACAAATATCATATCCTTATATAAAATATAAATAAATGAAATAATTATGTGTGAAAATATGAATACAGACAATATAAGTGGAATTTAAGTGTAAAAAAATCTGAGGTTATTAACACATATTCTTATCATGAAAAAATTATGATTTAGAAGTTTATACGAAAGAATTGAAATTTGGTTAAGAGGTTCTCTTATAGAAATTCGATAACCTAACGACATCACTATATAATAATGTAAAATAGTTGATGTGATAGAAAATGGCATCAAATCACATTGACATAAAATTTACTGAATTAAGGATATAGAATAACATACCCCAACATTTGATAATTGAAATTTAAAGTCATTATATATAAGAAATATTTGACTATAAGGGGAGGGTGAAAGTTTCCCTTTCTGATTTGTTAACTTATGAAAAATATACGCCTTGAAAGAAGGATCATAAAATAAAGATTGAAATAAACATAAATTAAATTATATTACATAGATAAAACAATCATGGGCAGTACATACACCACACAAATGTAAATAGTGGAAAATATTGCATGAATGTCATATGATTAAAAAGTGACATGAAAACCCATTACCTCATGTATGACATGACTTTTTAGTTCTTTAAATCTCTTGAAAAATAAACTGATGTTAATTTATACATTATTCAGAAACTTTTTTCAAGTTAATTTTTCCTTTTACAAAACTTATTAATAGGTTATAAACATTTTATAAAAATTTAAGTTAATAATAGTCGTTTTGTCAATATTGGGTACTTATAATTACATTTTCTCCATATGGTGAAATGAAAATCATATAAAATAAATATATTCATGATTTTCATATCATTTAAATAAAATATATCTAGTATATATGGATTTATAATACTTCATATCATTTGGATATTTAAAAATGAAATACACCATTCATAGATATGGAATGTCGTTTGTACGCATGAACACTACTCTCATTTGTTTTTTTTTCATTATTAAGGTAATGAAAACCAAATGATACAGTGGTATATTATAATTCAACTATAATATCATATTTTATATTTGTCACATAAGTTCACAAACACCATCCTTTATACGTTCCATGTATGGTATGAACGAGTCATATCACTTTGAGTCGATGATAGTCTGCACTTAATCAAATGAAATTGTGGTATTTATCCATTACTGAAACAATAAATATATTTGATAAAAAAATTACATAATCATATAAATAATTTAAACGTAATATATGTCACATATAAATACAATTCCGTATTAATGGAAAATCTAATAGGTTTTTGGAGAAGATTGAACTATCATCTTTTGTTGAGGTCGTAGTACGCCTTCAACATATATAGTATGTTCTTCACCCATTTGATAGAGTTATGTGCATGAGTAGTTAAAATAATTCTTATAAAAAAATATTATATTGATAATAATAGTGTTTTTATTTAAATAATGAATATTAGAATCATAGGGAGTGAATAGGTAAAATATAAGATGATAAGTTGAGGGAAGACATTACCTTCAAATCAGGTACCTCCATTTTCTTTTTCCAAAAGGCTTCCTTGTAGAGCCTTATGACCAAGGTAAGTATTATAGTAGGAAGAGAGGGATGTTGTGAGATTATTTGGGTGAGTTTGGAAGGGCCTAGGGGGGCTTGAGAGGTGTGAGTAATAGGTTAGTGGTGATGGATTTTTATAAGGGGAGGAGGACCTCTTTAAGAATGTCTGAAAATATTATTTTATTATAAACTAAATTTCATTTCAATAGGACCCAAACATATGAAATTCTAATATAAGATGACTATTATTCAAAATCCTATCAATAAATACGGTTTTTACTAGTTTTGGTTTTAAATTTAATGTTATCATTTATTATTAACCTGTAGAAAACTAATTCGACTCTTACCATGTTTTCTTCTCTATTAACACAATAGGGTTAATATTCTTACAATAAAATGCCAATTGAACAAATAGTGATTCATTAATTTCATATTTCACCTTACCTAATTTTTTTTTCTAATCATATATTTTTAGGATTGTTATATAATTTAGTAAAATATTTTTTTAGAAACTCATTTATGTCAACATAATTACTATTTATATCATGACTTTTTAAAATTTCCAAACCAAATTGATTACATAAAAAACATCATTAATTCAAATATAACAATTCATAAAAATATATAAAACTCGTGGATGGCATAAAAGGTTTCAAAATATATTTTTTATTATTTATAATATCGTTTATTAATAACATTCATTAATGAGGTAATCAATACATCACCATTGTGTCATAAATAAATTAATTCATTTGATGTCCACAAAATGTAATATAAAATTACATGATTTAAGAAATATTTATATATTTCTAAAGAATATTTATATTAAAATATATCAATTATTTAACACCACAATAAAATTTCTTTAGTAAAATAATACATGTTTGTGATATTTTTATTTTTACTTCAAATAAAAAATTGTTAATGTCATTATCTTACCCAAGTGGCATAAAAAGGCCAAAATTATCACCCAATGATTTTATTAGTATTCCATGACTTATAAAATAAGTTTGGGATAAGTTTTAATGTAATTTTATATTAATATAATATTATTTTGACTTTAAATTACCCTATTTACCGTTAACGGTTGGAAATAAAACAAAAAAGTTACTATCCATGAAAAAGTATGCTCATATTATTGAACATAATATTACTTAATGATGAAAACCATTTTAGTATGTTTTTTGATATTCAATTCTCAGAACGGGTAAATTTTCATTTAAATGAAAATGTTGTTTTTTAACTACTTTAAGTGTTTTCACTATTCATCAAAAATTAAAGAATTTCAGAAAAATATCAAAAATCACCTAAAGATATTATTGATATTCCAAATTCAAATATTATTTCTATTTATGAAATTCAATACATAGAAATTGAATTAATTAATTTAAAGATTAATTTTCATTATTAAAACTATAAAGCGTGTTTTAAAGAAATAAAAATTATCCAAAAATAGACATGTGTTTATGTCCAATATTATAGTGAAATTTATTCCAATGAACAAAATTAGATTAAATGGTAAAAATATAATACATGTAAAATTTAAAACAAATTAAAAATATAATCTATCTATATAAATAAATTTGAATAAAAGACAATGTTGAAATAAAATGTAGTATTTTTAAATATTCTTTAAAAAATGAATATTATGAGAAAAATACCAAAATATCATCCAAAGTAAATTTCAATCTCCCGATTCTAATAAATAATTTAATGTTGTCAAATTTAACATATAATAGTGACAAAAACTGGAATTAACAAGGGTTACCCATCAAAATGTGGTAAATCGACATTTTTAATTATTATTATTGTTTTTATGCTTAAAATTAGATTCATTCACATTTTAATCCTCAAAACTTTATTGGATAAAAGTAAAATCATTTTAAAAAAATTTTTAATAATATTTTGGATAGTTTTTTCATTCTGTCCAATACAACAACTATGTGTTCAGTTCCATTTAAAATAATAATATTATATTTTTATTTTTCAGTATAACTCAACGTTTTGTGCCACGTAAAATTTCAAAGAAACCTGTTGATGCGTATCGGGTACACCATCAATCATAGAATCCTCTTTAAAGTAAAATTAATATTTAATTCATAAATATTAATAAATACGATGATTTCATATTCTTTATTTACCTGGGATGTAACATAAGAGGTGTAAGAGGAAGAGGGGAATGCGGGTGGTATTTATAGTGGATGAGAGGAGGTATTTTATATTATTTTAATATTTTTTCTCATGACTAAGAGTAATATTTATTAATTTGACCCAAAATAGTAATAATTAAAATTGAGTTTGAACCATGTGGGCATACATCATCCTTGCATCACCTATGATACAGTAAAACTAGTTTTTAACATTTATCATAATTTATCGTATTTTATTATTTATCTAAAATTCCCAAATTTAAAATTAATCCCAAAAATTAACCGTCTACATATTATATGTGTAGAATTTAAAACTGAACTCAAAATTTTAAAAACTAATTTCATAAATATTATTAATTTAATTTTTAAATAAAATCATAATATATTCAATAAGAACAAATTTTAAATCAATATTTAATTTGTAACACCATTACTAATTATTGAACATTTAATTATCATATATCATTTAAAAAATAATATTATTGTTTACAATTCATATGGTTCATATTACAATTCATATTACTATTCATAACGGTATTTTACTATACACCCAAAAAACATGTTGGTTCTATAGGACTCTAAATATTATACTGATCAAACCTATTGAATATCGTTATTTGATATTCAAATCATAGAAGAAGAAAAATTTTATTTAAAGTATAGTTATAACTATATACTAAAAATGATTCATGCATTTCAATAATTTTTTTTAAAATCATGGGGTGTTACAAAAAGTAAATCATTGTATATATAAATGATATATGATTTATGAAATAAGATGATTTGAGATAAATGATATTGGAAATTAGTGGAAATTTAATGACTACTAAATATTTGAAGGGGGCTATAAAAATTCATCAAGGAAGTGAATTTGAATATAGGACTTGGTCTGAATAGTTATAAACATCTACAGAAAGAATAATTATGGTATTAACAAAATGTATACCCATTGGATTAAGAATAATGGTTTCTATGGTTGATGAATAGAAATACAATTAAAATATATGTAAAGGTTTTATTGAAGAAAATATCCTTTTCATTTTGAAAATCATTTATGAAAAATAAATTTATTTGAAAAAACATCAATATTATTTTTATTAAATGGATATTTTAAAAATTGAAATGTTCTATTCCAATATATGATGGTTGATAATTCCATACAAGGTAGAAAAACATTCCTTTCCTTTTGTAAAATTGTTGGATGATTTTCTTTTTCTAAAAGTGATAAGAAATGTTATTTAAAAACTGAAAAGAAAAAATAGGTAATCAGGTCTTTTAATAAATAATTTTGAAAAGGTAAAAGAAATATTTTTGATTTTTTTATAAAACATGGTTTCCAAAGAAGAGGTAACATTCATCGAGAGGAAAGTGGGGTCTAGGCGTTAAAAAATACTGATTAATAATCTGAAAACACACTTAGCATAATCCTAGAATAATTCTACTTGCCTAAGGAAATCCAAGTAATGATTTTTGTATAATCGAAAAGGAGTTACTCAAGAAGAGGTGATATTCATCTAGAAGAACTATTTATTTATTTCATTCTACGCACCGTAAATTATTATTATATCATACATATATAATATCATATTTTTCATTAACATAATGATATATTTTTTGGATAGGGGAATGACCTACAACATCACACGTTTGTATCAAATGGGGTATGAAATCATCATTTGTGTGTTTGTTAGACTACCTCCTCGAGAACCAATTTCGTCAGTTCTACCATTACCACCTATAAAGTATGATAATAGTGATTAATTTTTATTTTATTGATGATATTTATGATATTTATTATTATTTATGATTATATAGTTATAATATAATACATAGCATCATTTATTACAATTTGTGGGAATATGATAACATTATTTTTGTTTATGGCAGACCACCGCCTTGTAAAAACGATGTGAATAGATCACATTTTACATGGAATGTGTTATGGTTGAGTTTAATAAAATCATAAAATATATTTTACATAAATAATATTTTATAATTATAATATACATATATATCAGTTACTTTTCATTCTTCTAATATTACTAGAATATGGAAGCATCGTTCATGTGTATGTACGACTTACTATTTCCATGAATGGTGAATTTTATTCCAATACAAAAAATTTATGAGTCACTATTAATACATATATAATAAATATTACTGATATTTAATTATTTTTTTAAATTATATTTGGGATGAAATAATTATATATGTAATAGGAACATAAATAAAAAATTAAAACATACTTGAAATGAAATTTACCTTAACTCTAAATTATTTTAGATAGTGTGTATACAAACCTATGATCTATTATATAATGAATTTAAATTATTTAATGATATTAAATGTTTTAATTTAATTTTTTCTATCATTGATATAATGATTTTAAATTTACACAAATAGATTGGGGTTTTGTCATAATCTATATTCCATAATGTCTTACTTATTTCTATGCACCATTTAAATTTTATATGGTGAATAAAATTAATCATTGAAATTAAATAACATTAATATTCCCTTATTCTATTATTTTTATGTTTCAAATAAAATTATTTCATGCAATGAAATTTGACTTGAAAATTTCCAAGTGGTATGAAATTATTGTACAAAATCACTTCCTTTCTCTGATGGTTTACATTCCCTTTAGACATTACAAATCTTATGATCATATTTCATTGGTCATAACATATCTATAAAATGTACATATTCTTTTATTATTGATTTTATTATTTCAAAAAATGTTTAATATTTTAAAATATTATTTTTACTTCAATGGATATATAATTAACTGTGGAAATATTGATAAATATATAAATTTTATTTAGTAGAAATATATGATGATATGGCACATTGTTCATTATTTAAATCTACTATTTGATATATAAGGAGTGATTTGGAATTTATTTGATGTGTGATAATGTTATCAATATCCCCTCATTTCATTATTAGGTCTCATATAAGGGACATATCCATGTGGATAAACCCTTAATTTTTTTAAGATCGAAGTTCTTAGAGGAGGCTTGGAAGATGTTTGGAGGAGTTAGGTTTTGTAAAAGATGGAAATGATGGATTACATGTATTGTAAATACATTATACAATGTGAAATCATGTTTGATGGGATGTACTTAAAATATTTATTACAAGAAAACATTTAAACAATGGGGAAGGTGGATTCACATCATGATATACTTTTGGGTATGAAATAGGAAATAAAATTGAAAGGCTTCACATATTTTTTGTAAACTTTATGCTTGAAGGAATTACATGACACAAAAGGGGATTAAAAATCATGTAATAACCCCACACTATATATTATATGTGTATTTCCGCATCTCTGTTTTTGTTAAAACAAATTCTGCAATGGTTCTCCCTAGACCCTCGGAAACCCAACGACCATCTCTTTAGTGTTTTGGGGATTCGTTCATCATGGAACAATCCATAAATCCCACTTGTGATCTATAATGATCCTTATTTGATAAAAATTATGATATGCCTTGTATATTGTTGTTTCATTGATATTATTCATCTAGTTTCTTGTTTCCTTGTGATAGTGTGTGATCTCCATGGTTATAATGATGTTTTTCTTAGTCGGTGGTTGGTGAGGTTGGGTTGCGGTATCCTCTGGTGGATACAATTGTTACAGGATAGGTAATCATGATATTTTTCATTGATTTTTTCTCATGAAAATAATTTCTACAACATTTGTAGGTAGGAGATTCAAGGATTTTCAATATTTATTTGAAATCTTACAGCTATCCTAATTTATCCCTTATTTCACAATGGAATTTACATAATAAATTCTTAAACCAGAATAAGGAATTGTTATTGATCATATATCGTTGTTTGGGATTTATAATTTGATAACAGTTTCCATTGGATTTTCTAGATAGTGTTATATATATTCCTTTCTTGATATTGAATGTAGTTCTTGATGAAAATTTGTAACGAACATAGAGATTTTACAACAAGATAATTAATTGGGTAAAATAAAAATATGCATGTTTAATGAATTCGGTTGTTGTTGTTACAATTTGATGATAGTCAAATTGATGCAGAAATGAATGTATAATGGGATTGGTTAATGAATGTATATCAAGTTGATTCTTGTTGAAAAAAATTAATGGAATTTTAAATTAATTATTTAATTAATTGTTCATATCATTTCTATTTTTTGAAATTTATGTTGCTCATCGTTGGAACCTATGAATATTAGATTGATTAATTAAAGATTGAATAAGAACTGTGTGTGGGATAATGGATACTGAATTTGTAGTTCTTGATAGTCCCTATTGAATATAAATCCCAAGTTCATTATTCTTTTTAGATGTCATATCTTAAAGTTTTTGATGTCCAAATTCCTTTTGTTGGGATAGAGGGACCGTTTATATATTGTTCAAGTAGCTTCTTATGTGCTCTGGATACGAGACTTGTGGTATGTCGGGTAGGGAGCACCATACATGATATGATCCTAGGATGTCTATTCTTGGAGGGGTATTGTGGTATGCGTGGCATGGAGGCCCAGTAGTTGTGGAAGTATATGATGTATGGACTAGAAAGATGAATTGGATTATGAATTTTGTGTAATGGAGGACTCCAGAAATGATGAAATGTGTTGAAAGTGGGGTTACCCATGGATATTAATATTATATTCCTGTTGAATATGATATTTTATTACCTTGTATACATTCCCCACATATTGAGGTAAATTTTGTTACCTACTCTCATTCCAAGAGAGGTGAACACACAAGGGGTATACCGTGGGATTTCTGTGATTATCTTCTCATGGTAGGATGGTTCTACGCTCTTGCAATAGAAGGCATATTATCGATAGATAGATCATCTATTTACTATGTTGATCTCCTTTTTTAGGGTAGCTTATAATATATTATAAGAATAGATTGTAATATTAATATGGTAGTTTTGTAAAATAAATGTATTAATCATGTTGAACACAAGGGATTGGAGCTTGTTATGATGGAATGTCATGGTAATATTACTACGAAGCAGTGGAATCGGTTTTGTTATGCCGGGAGGGCATGGAACATTGTTGATATGAGAGTAAAATGTGATATGGGAATGAATCTAGACAATTAATATTCAGATAATTTAGGAAGATAAGGTTAAACTGATAAAAAGGGATAATGCAAAATTTTGTATATCTCTTAAGGGATGTGTGTTAATATGATATTTGGTATTTTTTTGTGGTATCTAGGAGTTAGAGACATGTTAGATTTAGATAAATCTAATACATGATAATTATTATAGTATTTTCTGGATCTATATAATACTCTGTACTTTTTGTGTTTCTATATGCTACTCCATCCAATCGATTGGTCTAACTAACAACCCGTGGATTCTAACCCCTGTGGGTGTTTCCCCGAATATCATAGTGGGAGGATGGATAACTGATTACCTATTTTTTTCCCACATGATTCTCATGTTAGTCACATGTGGTTTAATGAAAACTGGTTATTTTTCCTCATATATTTTTTTATAAGGCTATAATGGATTTTGTTTATTTCACAGACATGTTTTCTAGATAAGTTTTTCTATGGACAATGTTATGTGTAATGTGTATATTCTATGATGGCTTTAGGGTCCTTACGTAGAGTATGGTCTATAATTTCTTGAGGTATAATACCCGATGTCTAATACACACTATGTGAGCTTTGGAGGCTTCCGAAAACTGCCAAGTAACTTTTATTTTTGTAGTTGTGATGTTGAGTTTCATGCGGAGGTTGTTAGGGTTCTTCACCTAGGTGTTTCCAGGATTTTATTTTTTGAGAGCGATTCGAAACATTTGGAATATTGGGGAAAAGTTAAAAACCATTGGGGATATGGTGGAAGGAAACCCTGATGTTTATCATTATATTATATAATCTTCTATGCGATTATTTTTGAGAGTATACAAGGTGGGTCTAATAACAAAGAATTAATGTTTTAGTAAATAGTTAGTTTAAATTTTTTATCACAATGCATTAGAAGGTTCTCATTATTTTTTCATGAGATGGTCTAGGGTGGATCCTACTATCTATAATGTTTTAATAACCATACGTTATATGAACTATTTTTTAGGTCAGTTGGAGTATGATTGAGATCAGTCTGGTTACTACTTGCATGGGGTTTTAGAGAGCTGTTTGGGCTCAATAGTCAATGTTGTTATACTTTGTTTTTGGTACTTGTTTTTCCCCTAGTTTTTTAGTAGTTCATGCATAAAATAAATGTGTTCTCATGTATTTCTTTTACTTTGTAGTTTGAGAAGGAGTTGGTTGGTGTTTCCCTTCTCTCTCTCTCATTCAAAAGTGTTCTCTTAATGGGTAATGCCTCCCATCAGTGTGATTCTTACACCCTGAGTTCTAGCCTCCCACCCTGGGAATACTAGAAGCAGGACTGAGTGGTCATTATCTCTATTATCCCATTGTCAACAAGTTGGGGTACACTTTGAAGGTAGGGGGTTGTGAAAAAATTGTATTATAGTTCTTTTTGAAGGATGGGATGGAGTTTAGAGTTAGTCATATGTAAGGTGCATGGCTTATTATGGAAACAATGTCAGGTATGTTTAGAAAGAACTAAAAACATGGGAGACATGATGAGGTATGTGTATTTAGGTGCACATATGATCTTCTTCGAAGACCTTTAATCTTATAGTGTCTACTAATATAAGTGATAGTGGATGTAGGGTAGATTCCTAGGAAAGTATCATGCATCATTATTATTTTTGTTTATGGTTGAATGGCTAGAGAATGGGATTGGTAAACTAAAAAAGAATAAAATAAAAAAATTATTTAAGGATAATGTATTCCATATTCTAGGTTTGGTAACTCTGACTATTTTTTCATTTTCTGTTATGGATCTGGGTTGATGTTCTCATTAGGTTCTAACAGATAATGGTTTGTAACATTTTCCCACAAATCACCACAATGTATAGGTTGATGATGACAACAATTGGAAGATGATACTATGAGAGATTCAATGATGGGGTCTTCATATGTACGATGGATCCATTTCAGATGCAGTTACAGAAAAAAATTAGAGGAGGTTGATATAGCTTCAGTTGGATCTATGTTCTGAAGGAACCCTGGGTTTCATAGGTTGTGATGATGTTGTGTATGATAGAAATGCATTGGCGGTTCTTATTACTCAGGGATCATGAGGAGTATGCTACCTTATGGGAGATATTATGACAGATTTTCAATGATGAGTTTCATTCATCAACGACGAAGCCACTATGTCACTAGGAGCTGCATAGGCTTTGGATGGGGAGATCCATTGTAAGAGAGTTTAGAATCCATTTTCGAAACCTTTTATGATATTCTCGATAATATTTCTGGATGAAGAGGATAAGGTGAGGCAATTCAATGACTCTTTTAATGAAATGATCCATCACCAGGTCACTCTATTTATTATGAAGTCATATCTCAAGGTGTGGGATATGGTAGAGGTCATCAAGAGGATGTTAGCTTGAACTAGATCATTCTAAGAGGGGATTCATTTAGATTTCTCACAAATCAGATTTGTGGTCCAAGGTACCTTGTGTTCAAGGAAAAAGAGTTTTCATTCGACTTGGGGTAGGTCCTATACCTAAATGCCATGTTTCTATAGGGGAAGTGGCTCTTAGGAATATGCTAAGGGATTGTGAACTTCTTTTTTCTTATGGAGGGTAAGGTCATCAGTGTTATGGATGCTATAACATTCTGAGAAGTCAGAAATTGCGAGGTATTCCACTATAGATTTTTTGTTGATGTAGTTCCATAAGAGGCCTCAACAGCATTTTGCACCATCATTGCATTAGCTGAGCCCTGAAGGGGAAAGAAGACGATATCCCATGGACGGTCCCCATCATCAGAGATAAAATTTTGGCTAGGGAGGTGGTCATCGACAAGGTCATAGTGGTTATGGTGAAGTTATTATTCATCTTCATGGGTTAGAATTTCCAGTTCCATGTGAGCTAGACATCATTAAAGCTACCATTTTCTTAATTTCAACTTGGGTGCATACCTTGTTTTATTTGGGAGTGAAATAGTCCATCATATCACATAACCATGTCCATGTCTAGGAAAATTATCTAGTGAGGCATCCAGTGTTGTTCACATAGATTATACCAGTAAGTGGTTGATATTACTAGTTTGATGTATGTTGAGACTTTGAGATAGATATGGGGAAACACCTCTCTTAGAGATATTTTCTATGTTTATAAATATAATCATATTATTTTATTAATGACATTAGAATTTTTTATTTCATTCAGGCTATCATGCGATTATTTTGTTAGGCCAATGTTTTGTGTTCGTTTTATATGTTTTCAATCAATTGTTTTTATGGTGAAATAAATGATGTTGATGAGTGAGAATTCATAATGGATGGGATTTAATGATGTGTCTGTTTTATGGGTGATAGGATTCTCTTTGAAAGAAGAAATATATTCGAATTTCATTCAATTTATTTTCACGAAAATTGTACTTCCAGTGGAATTAATTGAAATAGAATCACATTGAAAGATTATTTTAATGAGAAGATGTGTATTTGAATGTGATATCATATTGATGATTTATAGGGTCATTAGATTCACTCTGAATACAATGAAAAAGATGTGTTTTCTACGGATATTCAGAGTCACTATGACTACAATTGAATTAATTGTGACGTTTCATTGGCGATTCCTATTTCGTATAAATCATGATTTGTTTTGAGAACATGTGATTAATACCTGGTAGAAGAATGTTTGAGGGAAAGTAATGCAACTAATTGGAAAAAAAGTTCATTTAGATTAAGCATATCTTGATGGAAAAGGGAATGAAGTTATACCAATTTTTACTCAAAACAATTAGATCCAGACTGAAGTGGCGGTCTGATTGTTTTTTAAAACAATTGTATTCAGATTGAAGAGGCGGTTCTGATTATTTTCCAAAACAATCGTATCCAAATTGATGAGGTGGTGAAAGTGTTTTTTAAAATAATTGTATCCCTATTGAAGAGTCTTTTCTTGTTGTTTTTTTGACAATCATATTCAAATAGAAGAGGTGATGCTAACTTTTTTATCAAGACAATCATATACATATTCAAGAGGTTGTACTGATTGATTTTCAAAATAATCGTTTTAAGATTGAAGAGGCGGTGTTGACTATTTTTCAAAACAATCATATCTAGTTTGACGAGGAGGTACGGATTGTTTTCCAAAATAATCATATCCAGATTGAAGAAGTGGTGATGATTGAAGAAAACGTACTGATAAGAAGAGAATGATAAATTATAAATTGTCTTTCAAAACAATTGGATTCCATGTGGAAGTAAAATATTAGGTGTCAATTTGTATTAAGATGGTGCTGATGAAATGTTGTGTCGATTGAATATGTGATTCTAATTGAATAGGTGCTACGGATGGAAGATGGTGCCGATGAAATGTGGTTTCACTAAAAAGTTGTGATGATTAGAAAGGTGTTTTTTTAGAATAGTAAGAGATGATGCTGATTGTTTCTCAAATGTACAATCTGTGGAAAAGTGAATGAATAGACATGGTACTGTTCATAGATCATTTTTCAGATTGTATTGTATTGTACATGGTAAGATCATCTGCATCAGATTTTATTGTATCATATCTACTAAGATCATTGTTTTTACACTGTATTTCATTATACATGGCCAAATCATCTTTACCAGATTGTAGTGTATTGTATACATTCAGATCATCTTTTTCACAATGTATTGTATCATATCAAGACAAAACATTGTTTCTAGATTGTATTTGATCATACACAGCAATCATAACCAACAATAATATCCAGAATGATCCTAACCAAAAAGATCATAACTAGAAATGATCATATCTGGACCATTTGTTTTTAGAAAAGGTTATGCTTGGGTTGAGTTGAAAAGAGAGATGCTGGAATGAATGGAAAGTCACAAAACATTCCAACTAAATAGAAACAAGGTTAATTTTATCTGAAATGAATTCAAAGTCATGAAGGAAGTCACTATTTAAGCATTGGTTTCTGAATGATGTATTGTTTCTCAAATGGCTCTTGATAAAAGAAAATATAATAATATTACTGAATGATTTTTCAATGGGAATATAAACATTCATATACATGATTTTGATTCAAATTGTATCTGATAATCATATTCAGCAATCGGCATGGGGAATCAAACTCAATTGATCAGGCATGTGTATGTATAATAAATGAGATCAATATCAACAATTGAAATGGGGGTCTGAATAAGAAGTGGGGATGATCGTGGATGTTTTGAGAAGAATAGAGAAGCATTGATGAAGCCATTAATGCTATGATATATCAGGTGAAACTCAAATGTCGGTTAATTTTTTTGAGCGATAAAGTGTTTTGGGATTCCTAACCAAACTCATTTTGAGTCACCTATAAATGGTCAACAAGTTAATTGTACTTTAGGACGTTGAGTACTGTTCCCTGATGAAAAGAGATAACCTCCGAGTTGTTGGTGAGATATAGATATACTCTATTGTTTTTATGTTGAATATATTTTGACAAGGATAATATTCGGTAGGGTTTGGTATTAGGATGAATTAATCGGAATGGGATTTTTTATACTATGTATCACTGTGTACAAGATTTATGGACTGAGGAAGTGTTGTACTATGTTTCATCATACATAGTGCTTGAAGTGGTTCTGATTCATTTTCATTATATTCTATAAGAAAATCGTACTAGAACTATTGTTTTGTAAGAACTAGACTCAGAGGAATCTGAATCTGAAAAGTCTAGGCACAATGTTTCATAAGAAATTCTAGGTAGTTCATTCCATTATTCTGGGTATGGAATTTATGATTTGAAATTCAATATAATATATTTTTTTAATTGAAAACAAAAGTTCATGTAACATGATTTGTTAGAAAACAATTGTATTACATTATTATTTTAAGCGGATTCACATTCAGTAGTTGTATTCATTCATAATTTTGCCTGAGTTTTTAGCGATATCCTACTCATTTAAATACAAGGATTGTTTTCTTAGTGGATTTTATGGTATTTGATTATTTCCAAATCAAACCAAGAACTAAGCTATTGTTTTTGAATAGTGAACCGTTCAAATATTTGTGTTTCTGCGGAAGTGTGTTCTGTTTCTATTAAGTAGGGAATTGAAATTTCTAGAAGGTGGTGAAAATTATTTCAATTTAATGGAAACATAAATGAAAAAATGTATCACTGATTCACCCCACCCCCTCTCAGTGATACAATATATTTACTGGGCACTTTAATGTGGTATCGGACCTAGGTTCCCTTCATTATTCCTTGCTCATGGAGAATTTGAAGTATGTGATTTGTAAATTTTTTCATGTCTTTGATGGAATGCATTATTATAAATATAATGATAGAAAACGTCCATCTATCATTTCATTCAGATATGATTATCATGAAGTTGCAACATTAAGGTTTCCTCCCATTGATGATAAAACTTGACGTTCACATACTGATAAGAGACATCTTGAGAATCAGGGAAGGTAGAAGAATGCTATATTTTCATCACATTATAAACGAGAAATCATTAGATTAAAAGGTGTTTACACAACCAAAGGTATATGTGATAAATTGATAAACATATGTGAAAGAAATACAAAAGTGAAGAAGTCAATGATAAAAATATATAGCTTGAGGAATGAAGATATAAAGATGGATGAGCATGAATCTTTTGGGTTCTTTATTACAATGGTGGATGAAATTTTATGCACTATCAGATGTCTTAGTGAAATTTTTTTTGATTCTAATATGGTTTAAAATATCTGGATAATCCTACATGTAAAATTCAATGAAAAAGATTCTTCATTTGAAGATAGAGATCCTGCAATATTATCTCTTTATGATATTCATTAAACTCTCATTACATATTAAATGAGAAGGTATAACTCAATGAATGGAAAAACTAAATTTTATTATGAAATTTCATTCTAGGATTCAATGAATGAAAAAATAATTATTGAAGATGAATAATAAGCTTGAGATTCTAACATCAAAAATATTGTATGTAAAAATCTTGATTCAATTTTTTCCTTGTTTTATTAGAATGTGAAAAGAGGTACATGAATTTATAATGGGAAAAAACTAATAAAGTGTTTTGGATATAGATCCTTTAGGAATTATATTTCCAATTTTCCTCATAGAGGAAATGAAGAAGAATGAAATGAAGAACAAATTGAAGACGAAGGATGAATTCCAAGAAGATTGTCAATGAAAAAGTGTGATAAAGAAAAATACTTTTCCAAGAGGGATTATAATAAGTTCTCCCAATCAAAAAGGGAAATCTTTTTTTCTAAGTAAGAAGATAGTGAGGATGTTGAAAATGATGGTGAATACAACACATGTATTATAATATTTAATAAAGAGAGTTCTTAGAGTAAAAAAGTAGTTGTGTTGAAGAAGTAGAAGAAGGTGAAGATAAATCCAAAAATTTCATTGAGCATGGAAATGAAAATAAATTTATTACAATAATGAGAGATGATAAATTCATAAGCATCAGTTCTAATGACGTTCATAATCCACATGGGATGAATTTGAAAGATGAATTTAATGAATCCTTGATAATGATCTAAAGGCTGGAAAAGAAAAATAAAAATTTGTAAGATTAATCTTCCAAAAAAAGAAATCAATGATATTTTTCCAAGACAATGAAGTGATGGAGAAATTTAATGAGTATTTGGAGAAATATTTTGATTAATAATATAATTTTAATAGGTATCTAGAAGTGAAGATGATGGAAAAGGATTAAGAGTTGGGACATGCTCATCAAAATTAATCTATAGCTAAATTGAGAAATATAAGTTTCTAGAAATATATCACTAAAATTGGTGGATCTTAATGGTATGATAAAACTGGGAAGTATCAACAAAAGTTACTTTTAATGGGAGAGAAGAATAATGGATTTGTTTTTTCAAATAATAATGACGGTAATTCTATGTATGTTTCCAAGAACAACAAGGATTAGAATGTTTTGAAATATTGTGAATCTAGAAATGTTTCCAATACTAGTGGTTATTATAATTCAAAAAATAAAATATAGAATAAGAAATATAATATAATGGTTGGTGGACTGGAATATATAGCGAATATGGGGGCTGAGAAACATATTCAAAATTCCCCCCAGTGTGGATGTTTCAGAGGAAAAAACTCATTTTATGGAAACTCATGGTATTGTGGTGGATTTGGACATAAAAAGAATATATGTTTGTTCAAAAAACCAAAATAATATAATTCCATAGTTTATGGAAGTCAATTTTTAGGGGGATTAAATTCTCTCAAGAGAATATGTTTGAGAAGGTTGTGTTGATGAAATCTGAGAAGAATGAGATTATGGAAGGCAATTTGGAAACTATTTGCTAATTGTGTGGGAAACCTGGGCACCATGTGAAATGATGTCTTTTTTTTGGTACCATCATAATAAAAGATTCATAAAAATTCTATTATGTCGGTTGTTTTGGATGTCATGAAAAGTATATATTCTATGTTTTAAAAGAATGAGTTCTTGGTTTTTTGCCAAGAACACATAGACCTTGATAGGAAATTTGAGGAATCACAAATTAACATAAAATAATAAAGGAAGAAGAATACTTCTGAAGATATGATAAATAATGAAAAAAAAATGTATCCACAAATTATGAACATAATATTGAAGGGTATGATATCAAAACATGAATAACTATCTTTTCAAAGAAAAATACAGGAATGGACAACGCAGAATAAAATGATTTTATCATGGATATTCCTAAAGTTGATTAAAAGTTTTCATCCTGGTCAAAAGAGTCGATTGATATGAAGAAATATGTTACAACACCTAAGAAGGATGAACCAAAGGAAGATATCACATCCAACAAAAATCCAAGAATAAGAAGAAGAAGGAAAGACTGAGGGAGGACTATCAGTACATTTTTTGATTCTAACAATCAATCAGGGTTCCTCCTCATTCCCAGTAACTTTTTATACTTATTGTAACATATGATATATTGAAATATTATAAATTATGTAGATAGAATTTATGATCCTCTTAATTTTCTTTCAAAAGAATGTAATGAATAAGGTAAAAGTTATTTTTCATATGTTTTCATTTTATACATAAGAACATTTTGATGTGTTTGTTGAGATGGTTGCATGTCATTTTTCTCTTAGACAAATTCCTACATTATTTTCTCCCTGTCATTATAATTTTGAATTTTGTAAGAAAAAGGTATTACATGAATGTAGTGTTAAAAAACATTTATCACCATGATTATAAACTATGGTTTTCTACACTAGGTTCACCCACTTAGATATAGAGTTGTTTACTTAATGGTTATTTTTTTTGAAAATCATGTGATATCCTTGTTAAAGAAAAGTCCTATTATTTGGAAATGAAGATAAATTTTCATCAAGAGAGGAACATATCATGATTGACCCTTAGAAATTGGATATCAATAAGTGGTAGATAAAAGAGGAAGGGTTAGAGACAATATAAATATGTGGAGAAGGAACGGAAAAAATACCACTTGCTGTTTTTTTGAAGTGTTTGAATTGTGTATATACATCAAATACAAAGGGGGAGATTGTATGGCCCATGTTTTTTTGGTTTTAATTGTTTTCAATCTATAGTTTTTATGAATAAATACAGGATGTTTATTAATGAGAATTAAGAATGAATGGGATTTAAAGATCTGTTTGTTTTGTGGGTGATAGGTTTTTCTTTGGAAAAAAATGTATATCGATTCAAGTCACATTGTTTCATGAAGAAATTTTACTATTTTTGGGATTTATAGAAATTAAAATCATGGGGAAAGTCCATTTTAATTATAAGATATGGATTTGAAAGTGAAAACATATTGATGGAATTAGATTGTAATTGGATTCACTCTAAATACAATGAGAAAGTGGGGTATCATTTTTTGGAGAATCAGAGTCTATATGACAATGATTGAATTAATTTATAAGATGCTTTTCTAATTCATATTTCATATAAATCTTGAATTTTATTGAAAACTTGTAATGGTAGCCTGATATAAGAAATGGGGAGCGAATGTGATGCTATAAATCTGAAAAGAATCGTATTGATATTTATCGTTTTGGGATGGAGAGGGAAAAAAGTAGTACCGATTGTTTTTAAAACAATTGTATCTTGATTAAAGAGGTGGTTTTGATTTATTTTCAAAATAATTGTATAATGATCAAAGAGGTGGTGGTGATTGTTTTTCTATTCAATCACATCCAGAATGAATAGTCAGTGCTGATTTTTGTTCAAAACAATCGAATCTACATTAAAGAAGATGTGCTGATTTTTTCTCAAAGAAATTATATTTAGATTGATGAGGCAGTGTATATTGTATTCCAAAACAATAATATCCTTATTTAAGGGGCGGTGCTGATTGGTTTTGAAAAAAAATGAATCCATATAGAGGTAGTTCTTGTAGAAAAAGATGTACCAATAAGAAGAGAAAGGGAAATTATCTATTTTATTTCAAAAAAATTGGAAACCATGTGGATGTAAATGATATGGTGCTGATTTGTTTTCAGATGGCGCCAAATGTAAAGTGGTGTTGATGGAATGGGTGATGTTGATTGAATAGGTGGTACCGATGGAAGATGGTGCAGATGAGAAGTGGTGTCATTGAATAGTATTGGAGATTGAGAAGGGATGGCGATAGAAAAGTAAGAGATGACACTGATTGATTATCAATATTACCATATCTAGGTAAATGTGAAAGAATTTAAATGGTACCAAGAAAATATGATTGTTTTTATATTGTATTTAATTATACACATGCAGTTCATCCTTATGAGATTATATTGTATCATATCCAGAAAGATGATTGTTTTAGATTGTATAGCATTATATTCTGGCAGATAATCCTTACCAGATTTTATGGTATCATACTTTGTAGATCATCATTTTCAAATTTTATTGTATCTTATCCTGGATTATCAATTTTAATATTATATTGGATCATAACCAGAAATCGTAACTAGAAATCATATAAAGAATGATAGTAAGGAGAAGGATCAAAATCATATTGATCGTAAAATATCATTATTGGGTTGAGATGAATATAAAGAAGCAAGAATTAATGTAAAGTAAAAATACCTTCTAATTGATGTCTGATGATGCTAAAGATGATCCTGAATGAATTCAAAGTCATGAAGGTAGTAATCAGTCAAGAACATTCATTTGAATGATGTATTGTTTATAATGTAGTTCTAGAGAAAAGAAATTATAAGAATTTTTCTGATTGATTGAATTAGGTTCCAGAAATTGAAATTGGATTTTTATAAGAATAGGTGAGTATTTTGGATGTTTCAAGAAGAATCGAGAATCATTGACGAATTCATATTTTCCCCAAGATTTTATGTGAAATTAAAATGTGGGTGAATTTGTGTGAGTGGGAAAATGTATTTAGATTCCCGCCCAAACAAGTATTGGATCTTCTATAAAAGGGAAAAAGTACATTATATATTGGGATGATGGTTATTTTTCCCTACAGAAGAGAGAGATGTTCCATGTTATCTGTGATAGAAAGAGATACTAGTTTTTTATTCAATACATTTTGACGGGTATTTTATTCGATTGGGTTTTGGAGTAGGCTGAATTAATCAAAATAGAATTCTCTATACTTGTTATCATTGTTTTGAAGATTTCCAGACTATGGATGTTTCATAATTAGTTTCATCATACTCTGGTATTTACTTTTTGATGATTCATTTCCATTATATTATATTATAAAATCGGACTATGAGTGTTTTTTTGTAATAATCTTACTCGAAGGAATCAGACTCAGAAATTATTAGACCTAGTGTTTTATGACAAAGTAGGAGTAATTATTACATTTCTTATGTATAAGGAATTGAGGAATTGTATTCCAATTTGATAAATTATTTGAATTGGAAAGAAGAGAATGTTACATGATTTGTTACAAACCCATTGGATTAAATTATTGTGCTAAGAGGATACACACGCAATAGTTGTACTGTTTCATAGTAATATACAAGTGTATGTCTATGTCCAACTCATGGTATTCCAAGGATAGTTTTCCTAGTGGATTTTATGGTATTATATCATTTATAAACCATACCAAGGATGTAGATAATCTTTTGGAATAGTCAACCTTGAAAGTCATTTTATTCCTAATAACGTGTGTTGATTTTATTTTCAATAGCGAATTGAAATATCTAACAGGAGGTGAAGGTTTTTTCAATTGAAAAGAAACCTAAAATAATAAAGAGTATCACCGATTCACCCCTCCCCCTATTAGTGATAGAATATGTTGACTAGGAACATTCATATTCTATATTCATGTGGTGTTCTTCGATGATGATAGAGATCCAACACTATTTAATGGGGAGTGGGACCATTAGATGGGACAAATGCAAGTTTCTTCCTTGTTATCATTGATGACTAAACTGATTTTGTGTTCAATGGAGTTTCAGCAGTTGGTGTTTTCTATGGTCATATAAGAGTACCCTGACATCTTTCCATATGAGGTCATTGGGTTACTGTAATGACCCGCCAATTTTCATTGGCATGAGAGTGCATCGAGTAATTAATGGGCCTTAAGTGACATCCCCAAGATGCCAAAGGCTGGAAATAAATTCCAAAGGGTTTCAAATACAATTGGGAGATGATTTACCCTTTAATAAAATAACCCATCAATTAACCATTAAATATATAATGCAAGAACAAATGAATACCAACAAAAACTTCATTTATAAAAGAGCGCAACACAATAGCGGAAGACCAACCCAACATCAAAGTACACAGCAGAATGAAAACAACACAAGACTCCCAATAGACACCACGACTCAGTGGTCCGCATGCTCCACGCTCCACAACATCACCCAAACATCACCACAAGCCACTAGTAATGAGATGTTTTACCTTTACCTGTGTTTCGGAAAACAACATCTACAAAAGCACCAAAGTTCCAAAGTAGGGGTGAGTATAAAACACAGTAGTTTTTCCCCAATGACTTCCCAAATCATTCCACTAGGATAGAGGAGTTAGCCAAATTTATATAAAATGAGTTTATATAACGCATTTTCACCAAAGAAGTTTATAACTCACTATAAACTAGTTTTCCAAAAGCATCCATGTGAAAAAGTAACAATGTGCAATTAAAACCGGATTTTCGAACATGTTATTTTTCCAAAAAAATAACCAAACTATTTTCCAAGACATTTTAAAACATCCCATTTTGAATACACAACCATTTCACAAACACGTGAAATCAACCATGCATGCAACCCGGACCTCCCTATACTCGTGAGTGGTGAGTTATCCTTCCACTAGGTTGTCACGTAGTGAACTACATAGATGGGGGGTACTTCATGACCTTATTTGTCCCACACTTTTTATGGGGGGACTTCTCTTTCTTATCCATCCAAATGCATATGAACACACACTACAACACATGTAATTAAATGCCCAAAACCAAGTGTGGTCAAAACCATTCCACCATTTCAATAAAAATCCCTTTTTATTAAAAACCCAAATCCAACAAAATCATTTCAATCACAAACCATTTCAAAAAAACACCCCTTTTATTGAAATCCCATTTCTCATCAAACCAATTACAAATTCAGAAATTTTATAATTTAAAATCAACATTTTAAATTAAAATAGCCAAATCACTTTGCACAACAATTCACCAAGATTTCACAATTTCATAAATACCATAAATCATCACTAAAGAAGATTTATTCACTGATTTTCACAAAAAATACCATTAAAATAACCAATTTGAAACTAAGCCAACCAATTATTGAAAAATGAGTCTAGAGGGAATCCACCTACCTCAACAAAAAGGAGAAACCAAGCAACAGACAAAGAATGCTCAAGAACGTCGGGTAAAAACTCCAAGAATCCTCCTTAGATCTCTCTTCCCAACACAACCAAGACCAAATCGTGTCAAATTTTGAATCCACACCATTAGATCTATCCATAATGGGCGTAGATATATTAAAATGAGAGAATAGGAGAAGTAGATCAAAGTAGGTCTAAGAAACGATCATGGACGATCACATACCATAAAAATCCGTCTTTGATTCGCCAAGAGAGCCCTTCGAATCGCCTCCAGAATGCCTGGGAGAGGTCCTCCAACCTTCATGTGAGAGTAATCCCGAGTTAGGGCCCCTTAAGTGCTTTAATGAGGCAATTAGAGGAAAAACATATTAGATCCCCAATTTTAGGATCTAATTTTATGTGACTGCATGATTAGTCTACACAGTTTGACAAACCGTGTGCTAACCGTGCGTTAGCCTCTGCCCTGTCCATCTTTCACGCATGGCCTCATGGCACGGTTTTTCCAAACCGTGTGCACACCATGCGCTCTCCTATGTCCAAGAGACCACCACTTGCATGGCTTCAGCATGGTTTGGAAAATCGTGCGCAGCCCGTGCATCCCAGCATTTTTCCCTTATACGCTTTAAAAGTCTCCCAAATATTCCCCAAACATCTATCATATGCTTCATGCATGTAAAAAGCATAAAAAAGGGTTACTTACCAGAAACCGGGGGTACTACATCCTCCCCACCATTGGCCATTCCGTCCCCAGAATGTAGAAAACAATCGCTTGCCTGAAAGAGTTTTGGCCACTGCTCTTTCATTTCTTTCTCACGTTCCCACGTCTCCTCCTGAATCTGACCATGTATCCATAAAACCCGCACTAGATCGATGCTTTTTCTATGCAAGACTTTATTCTCCCTATCCAAAATCTGCACTAGGATATGAACCAAGGAAGAATCCAGCTCTAGGTCAACGTGATACCATCTGCTCACATGATCAGGATCGGGTTGATATTTCTTTAATTGAGATACATGGAATACATTATGAACCGAACTGAACTATGGTGGTAAGGAAAACTAATATTCCACCTCTCCAACACGTTCCATTATCTCAAAAGTGCCTATATAACGAGGTGATAATTTTCCCTGCATCCCATAGAAATGATGTCCAAGTCTTGGAGAGATCCTCAAGAATACATGATCACCCACAATGAACGCCAACAGTCTGTGACAGTGATTTGCATAAGATTACTGACGACTTTGAGCCGTCTCCATCCACTTTCTAATCAACTGAATCTTCTCCATTGTTTCGTGGACAAGGCTCAGCCCGACTAGTGATATTTCACCAGTTTCCACCCTGCATAGGGGAGATCGACAAGGACTCCCATACAATGCTTCAAACGGAGCCATACGTATCGAGGCATGATAGCTGTTATTGTATGAGAACTCCACTAAGGGTATATGCTCCTCCCATGAGCCACCAAAATCCATTACACATGCCCACAACATGTCTTCCAACATTTATATCATCCGCTTAGATTGCCCATCTGTCTGAGGATGATACGTCGTACTCATCAACAACTGAGTCCCCATGGCTTACTTTAATGATTTCCAGATATGATATGTGATCCTCGAATATCTGTCTGAGACTATAGACACTGGTACACCATGTATCTTTACCACTTCTCGTACATAAATTTTTGAAAGATCTTCCACCGTATGAGTTTCACAAATTGGGATGAAATGGGCCGACATGGTTAGACGATCCACTATCACCCAAATGCAATCGTGTTTCCAGACTATTAATGGAAGACCTGTAAGAAAATCCATTGCTATCTGCTCCCATTTCCACACTGGGATAGTTAAGAGATGTAACATACCATCTGGTCTCTGATTCTCCGCTTTAACATGCTGACAAGTTAAGCCTCACGAGACGAACTCGGCCACCTTCCTTTTCATGCTGCTCCACCAAAAATGTGTCTTTAGCGCATTATTCATATTCTGTGTACATGGATGTACAACCCATCTTGAATGGTGGTAAGCATTAAGTATTTGATTCTGACAAACTATAGGTACAACCATCTGATATCTAAAACACAAAACTGAGCCCGCTTCCAATTTACATCCATCAATGGTCTCCCCACCATTGTGTTTTGAACTCATTCCCAGACATTTGGCATCAAATGTTTGTGCCTCATTGACCACTATTACCATATTAGGAACAATCGTATCTAAAAATAAAACTATGAAATCACCTTAGTTTTAACATTCCACATGCATGTCGGCTAAGGCCGACATCAACTGCCATTCGTCTAAAGCTTCTTTCGCCAACTGAGCATATGACATTCTGCTTAATGAATCGGCCATCGAATTTCCCTTACCCGATGTATACATCAAGTCAAAGTCGAACATTTGAAGATACTCCATCCATCTTCTCTGCCTCAAATTCAAATCTCGCTGTTAGAAAATGTGTTTCAAGCTGTTGTTATTCATAATAATTGTAAATTTCTCACCAAAGATATAATGTCTCCATGTCTTCATATCATGGATGACTACAACCATTTCCAAGTCATGTGTTGGGTAATTCTTCCCATGCACCCTTAACTTCCTTGACCCTTAAACAACAACATGGTCTCCTTGCATAAGAAAACAGCCAAACTCTGATCCTGAAGCATCACAATACCCCACATACCCCAGTAATGATTCTGGAAAGATCAAGATGGGTGCTGATGTAAGACATACTTTATACTCTTGAAAAAATCTTTGACATTACTAAGTCCCTTGAAATGCATTGTTCTTCTTTTTAAACGATGTCATAGGCGAAGCTAGTCATCAGAAGTCACACATAAAGCATCTATAATAACTAGCTAGACCAAGAAAATTGTGTATCTCAAAGACATTCTTCGGTGGTATCCATGAAAGAACAGATTCTATATTTTTTGGGTCCACTGAAACACCTTTCTCATAAACAACATGGCCCAAAAAGCATACATCTTTTATCTAAAAATTGCACTTTGATAATTTGGCATACAACTGATTGTCTCTCATGATTTCCAACACTATCGCCAAGTGTTTCTCATTCTCTGCCCTTTTTCTTGAATACAACAATATGTAATCGACACACACCACAACAAAAGAATATAGATATTATTTAAATATTTGATTCATCAATGACATGAATACCGATGGTGCATTCATTTGACCAAAATTAATTACTACATATTTGTAGTGGCCATATATGCTTCTAAAGGTTGTGATTGGAATATCCTACTTCCGAACTCGCAACTGGTGATATCTTGCCCGTAAGTCAATCTTAGAGAACCACTGAGCTCCCCTTAATTGATAAAAAAGGACATCAATGTGTGTATGTTGATATCAATTCTTTATCGTATCTTGGTTAAGTTTACGATAATCAATACATAGCCTCATGGTTCCATCTACTTTCTTTACAAACAAAATTGGTGCTACCCAAGGAGAAATTCTTGGCCGAATAAAACCTTTGTTTACAGCTATTCTAACTCGACATTAAATTAATTTAACTCCATTGGTGCCATAATATAAGATGGGAGTGAGATATGACTGGTCCCCAGAAGAAGATCAATCGTAGAGTCTATTTCTCTTACAGGTGGTATCCCTAATAATTTTTCAGAAATAACCTCTGGAGATTGATCCACCACAGCTGGAAAAGTATTTTCCTCACTCTCTTTCAGGGATTCGATTGTCAAAGCTACCAATTGGTAAGAGATCAATCCCACCATTGGTTCCAACAGGGTCTTTTCAAACTTCATTACCATTCTCTATCCTTTGAAGATATGGTCGATGTCGTCCTCTATCATGAAACTAACCGTTCTCCCATAACAGTCGATGCGAGCCTTAAACATTGTCAACAAATCCATACCCAAGATTACATCATAGACGTCTATATCCAACATGAAGAAGTACCATTTCCGCTCATCTTAATTAATAGTTATAGCACATGATCTACACACAAAGGCTTGACATTCTCTTTCACCAATAGGAGTTTGCAGTTTCAATATAGAAGGCATGATTTCCAGTTTTAAGTTCAGCAAATCAGCAATACGAGAAGAAAGAAACGAATAGGATGCACCAGTATTGAACAACACTTGAACAAAGGTAGAATTCAAAAGAATCGTACCTTTTATGGTTGATGGTCCATCCAGATCATCATATATCATCTTCTAAGCTCCATACAATTGATTTGTTGATGCACTTTTCTCCTTATTTCCATACTGAGATTTCGCTAGTTGAGTAGTCATGGTATTCCAAGAATCACCCTGGCTAGCTCTGTTATGATGACAAGAGTGACTCTATTGTCCTTATCCTATCGCGGCATACGATGCTTGCGGCGCCTAGGAAGTGTCACGTGCACCCGACCTTGGACTATTTCTACAGTAGCGTTGTAGATGACACATCTGCTTGCTATTTTGACATTGTCTAGGTTGCACCATACACTCTCGCTTTATGTGATCATTCAAGCCACATTGAAAACAACATGCTTTAGTCTAGAGTCATGGAGGAAGGTTGATTGATCTCGTCATCTGGTTCTGATTCGCACTCCCACCTTCAAAGTATGTTTCCCTCTTCCGCTTGTTCCTAGTATTAGAGTTCCCACCAGTTCCCGTGGGTATCATCATGCCTCCTCCTATCGATCCAGAGATATCATGTTAAAAAACCATTGCTCTGTTCATCATATTTATATAATCTGTAATACAGTGCACCACAATCTTCGATCGAATCTCCTACCTTAGCCCCAATTCGATGATGCGTGCCTTCAAAGAAGCACTTGCCACAAAATCTAGTGCAAAACAGACTAAATTCATGAACATAGCCGCATACTCTGCGATAGAGAGGATCTCTTGTTTCAAGCTGAAGAAATCTGTCATTTTCTGAATCTTGAACGTGTGAGGATAGAATTGTTTGTTAAACAATTCTTCAAAATCCTCCCATCTCAGGCCTTGGTCCACCATAGCCTGCACCACCAGCTCTCACCACTGTCGTTCAAGATCCTCCAGCATATACGTTGTTAGCTTTACTTTCATCTCTACTGGTGTACCAATGAAATTGAATATTTTATTCATCCTACTTAGCCACACCTCCGCCTTTTCTTGTTCAGAATCACCCCGAATGATTGGTGGGTATTGCTTCTAGAACTGGACGGAATGGTCTACATGCCTTGGCTCATCCCTCCGATTCCCCGTGTCCATAGCCTAGAACACTTGAACAATACTCTGATCCAGATCTTGGTTCACATGTGGTTCAGGTGCAACCACATTCTCTGCAGCTTCTTCGGGTTGGGTTCGATGACGCCTACCATGTGCCATTTTCTAAAGCAACAACAAACTTCGTCAATCTCACGCTCTAGCAACTGTTGGCATAGGATTTCAAATTCTATCACATCAACAATCACAACATTGTTATCAAACAACCTTTTTACATGTTCAACTATTTTTGAAAACATTCAACATGATTTTTGAAAATCAATCCATTTTTAAAATAAACCAAATACCATGATTTCAAAGTTAATCGATTGTAAATAATTTCTGCATTTTTCAAAAAAAAATTGGCACCTTTCACAAAATTCTTACTCATTCCTCAAATAGATATATGAAATCCTTGTGGGAAGTCATTCACCATAATTCATGTCATGATCCTCTCATTGGCTAAACCCATGAAAATGAAATTTCTAAAATTCTAGAAGTTTATCCAAAAAACTTATGTACCCAACACCCGGGTAACATGAAGTTCAACATAAACGGGTTAGCTACGTCCTTTAATGCTATACATTTCAAGTTCCGACAATATTACTCCTGTATAAGATGACCACCCAAAGAATATACAAGAATTAATTTCAACTCCAAGACCAAGAACATCGATGACCACATGATAGGCATGGACTGAAAAAGCCAATACCATTTGTAATGACCTGCAAATTCTCATTGTCTTGAGGGTGCAACGAGTCATTTTTGGGCCTTAAGTGACATACCCATGATGCGAAATGTTGGAAATAAATTCTGAAGGGTTTCCAAAACAATTGGGGGACAATTTACACTTTATGAAAAAACCCATCCATTAACTAATCACTATATGATGCAAGAACAAATGAAGACCAACTACAACTTCATTTATAAAAGACCACATCAAAGTACACAATAGTGGAAGACCAACCAAACATCAAAGTACACAATAGATAGAAAACAACACAAGACTCCCAACAGACACCATGACACAGTGGTCTGTAAGCTCCAAGCTCCACAACAGCTCTCAAACATCACCAAAATCCACTAGTAATGAGATGCTTTACCATTACCTGTGTCTCAGAAAACAACATCTCCAAAAGCACCAAAGTTCCAAAGAAGGGGTGAGTATAAAACTCAGTATGTTTTCCCAATTGACTTCCCAACTTAGGCCACTAGGATATAAGAGTTAGCCACATTTATATAAAATAGTTTATATAAAGAATTTTCACCAAAGCAGTTTATAACTAACTATAAACTAGTTTTCCAAAACCATCCATGTGCAAAAGTATCAAAGTGTAATTAAAACTGGATTTTCCAACACGTTATTTTTCCAAAAAAATAACCAACCAAATTTCCAACCTATTTCACAAACCTCCAATTTTGGCATACCCAACAATTTCACAAACCTGTGAAATCAACCTTTCATGCAACCCAGACCTCTATATAATTGCAAGTAGTGAGCTATCCATACACTAAGTCGTCACTTAGTGAACTACCTTGGCAGGGGTACTTCACGACCTTATCTATCACATCCTTTTGATGGGGGGATTTCTCACCCTTATCTGTCCCAATGAATATGAACACACACCACAACCCATTCAAGTCCATGCCCAATACCAAGTGCGTTCAAAACCATTCAATCATTTCAATAAAACACCCTTCTTATTGAAAACCCAAAACCATCAATATCATTTCAATCACAAACTATTTCAATAAAACACCCCTATTTATTGAAATCCCATTTATCATCAAAAAAATTAAAAATTCAGTAATTTTAGAATTTAAAATCAACATTTTAAATTCAAATAGCCAAATCACTTTGCAGAACAATTCACCAAGATTTCACAATTTCATCAAAACCATAAATCATCACTAAATAAGATTTATTCCATGATTTTCATAAACAATACCATTCCAATAACCAATTTGAAAATCAGAAAACAAATTATAGCAAGAGGAGTCGATATTGGAGCCACTTACCTTAACAAAAGGAGAAACCATGCAACGGATGAAGAACGCTCATGAACGCCGTGTCAAAACACCAAGAATCCTCATTAGATCTCTCCTCCTAATACAAACAAGACTAAATCTTGTTATATTTGGAATCCACACCCTTATTTCTACCCATAACAGGCGTAGATCTATGAAAAAGATATAAAAGGAGAAGTAGATAAAATTAGATCTGTGAAACGATCAAGAACGATCACATACCTTAAGAATACGGCTTCGACTATCCAAGAGAACCCTTCGAATAACCTTCGGAATTCCTGGGAGAAGTCCTCCAACCATCAAGGGTGAGGAATACTGTGTTAGAGCCACTTAAGGGCATTAATGAGGCAATTAGAGGAAAAAAGATTAGATCCAAAATTTTAGGATCTAATTTTGAGTGACTGCACGGTTAGTCCGCACAGTTTGACAAAACATGCGCTAACCCTGCGTTAGCTTCCTCCTTGGCCATCCTTCACACATGGCCTCACTGCATGATTTTCCCAAACCATGCGCACAACGTGTTATCTCCTCTGTCAATTAGACCACCACCTTCACGGCTTCTTCATAGTTTGGAAAACTGTGCGCAGCCCGTACGTCCCCACATTTTTTCCTTTTACTCTTTAAAAGTCTCATAAACATTCCCCAAACATCTCCCATAATATATATGCACTTAAAAAGCATAAAACAAGTGTTACTTACAAGAAACTGTGGGTACTACAGTTCCCCCCCCCCAATGATAGATCATGTTTTAGACTCAACTACAGCGAGGTGGGTCTCATATCTCAATGTCTCCATATAAGATGACACATTATGAGTTTCGAATGTTTTGTAAATAGCTCAGTATACTATTTCACTATGGTTTCCTTTAAACATGTGTGACTTTGTGGGGTGCACCCATTTTGTTTTTGAAGTAGGCTGATGAATTTTAATGGTTGTTTGATTATTATCATCTCTTGAACCATGTGACAGTGAAGAACCTCAATACACTTCCTTATATTTGATGATTTATTATATTAAATGATGAGTGAATGTTGTTTCTCAAAGATCGATTTTTCGTCCGGATATCATCATATGCATGTGATTTATGAGTGAATCAAAAAGTCTACTTTCTATGGGGTTCCTGGATATGTTTTTGTTGGTTTTCATTGAAGACATCCCAGTGTACTCTGCCTTCTAGGTGGACCATGCAGGATAAATGTGGGCTATTTTGGGAGTTCATATCCACAAGATTTTGTTTGGGAAGTTGTAAATGTATGAGTTTTAAGGTCGACATGTCCATTTGAATGTTGTATCCTAGAGTATAGTAGCATTGTATCCATCGAAGATATAAGCATTTTTGTTTTGGGAACCCCCAAGATATTGGTGGAGTGATGATTCCTTGGTATTGATAGATATTATAGGAGGTTCATAGATGTTTTCTATATGGTTGTGACTCTACTAATAGCGTTGACATAGGAGGACCATGTTTTCTTATGTAATGATCAATTTCAGGATGCTTTCAAGTATCTGTAGGGGAATATTTTCAGGGCACTTGTTTATTGTCCTCCAATATAAAGACTTTAGCTCATGGTTTTCTATGATTCTTTGTATCATGTGTTGTTCTATGTATTGATGTAGTATATGTAATTCATTTCTTATGGGTCTCGTTAGTTGTGTCCCCCACACATAAGTATTCCTCTCAGGATTTCGACTTGGTGGAAGTTGGGTTTTTTATATTGTTGTGGAAACAATACCTCATTGGAGAGTGTTTTTTGGACTTTAACGATCATAAGATCCAAAGGTATGTTTTCTCCCAGTGTGACTTGAACATGCAACAGCTACATTGGATGGAGTTATTATAGGATTACCACATTTAGATTTCATATACACTGAGTTAGGTAAATATTTTTGTTTATGAGAAGATAAGGAATTCGTGTATTAATGTAGTGCATGAAATGAGATATCCCTTTGAGTGATAAAAGAAAATTAAACATTATATGTGGATATGGGTTATGATGGGAGAATATGTTGTCTTTTTCAGATAAAAATACAGTCCTCTCTGGTGAAATAGGTGGAAGAGTCCAAATTAGGGTCTCTTGAGGTTGAGGTACGGAAGGACTGAGTTGTTTATTGCGAGGACTGAAATGGTTAGTCTGAAGATGAATAACAATTAATTTTTTTAGGGAATTATTTTTATTTAATTCGTGATTTGTGACATGCTACTCAAAGAGTTCCATAGTTTTCCCTTAGTGGTATATACTAGCGTGACAATAATGTACCAATATTTTAAAGTTCAATTTCGGTTACATGGGTTGAAACGTGGAGTTTGTAGGGTTTTCATCTCAATATTTTGTCTACTAGAAGTTGAATGCCAAGAACCTCATTCCATGTGGTTTTATCCAACCATTATATGTTCCTCAGTGGATGCGGGATATATATTTATGGACTTCGTTACCAGGTTTCCTTGAGATTAGAGAGGATGTGTCTATATATATGTGGTAGTGGTTTGTTGGATGAAATCATTCTACAAGATAGTGATAAAGGAGTCATGTTCAGTGGAAGATTTGCCGATGTAGTATCTGAAGGAGGTAATGAGAAGCCAGGGAGTCTTGAGGGCAATTATTTCCAATATAGACCTTCATTTTACCTCTATAGTATAGAGAGGTCTACATAAAGCCTTTGCTTCTTAGCTTTGTATTAGAACTAATTTATATCTATAGAAGGACAGTTAGACAGAGAAGACAATACAAAATATTGATGAAAATTTTAACTTTTCTATCCTGGATTTTGGAGGTTCATATTTGTGGAAACAAACATTTGTAGAGTTATCCTGTAATAATATCTTTCAATACACCATCGACAACATTCATTTTGAGCCCTTGTATGTCCATCCCTGCTATTAATAGTTCTACATGATTGGGGTCGGAGAGTCAGCAATTATCGGTCGGTAACTAGTACTGAATATGATTGTTATGGTACAGGTCATTTGGGAGTGGATAAATGTAGTACAAGATTGTCAGAAGTCCTATACCAATCATAGGATAAGACCTTGGGAGTTCGACATATGGGATCATGTATTTCTGAAGCTGAATTCGTGTCTTGGGATGCAAAGTTTTTGTAAGGGGTTAATCATTCTTCCTGGTTTATTGGGCCTTATTAGGTGTTTTTCATGATGGAGTAATGGTGTATTGGGTAGCATAGCCCCAGAAGATGATTTGGATGCACAATGATTTCCACTTATCTCTCCATCATTGTTATCTTCCTCAGAAATCTCAAATCATATATTGGGGAGAGCTTGATGATGAAAATGATTAGTTATTCAAGGAGTGGACTATAGATATCTAGGATCACATGGAGAAGGAGTTACATGGGTTTTATATCCCCTTGGTTTGTTTCTCATGGGGCCACAGTTGCATGGAGGAGACTACATTGGAATTTAAGTCACATATACATGCTCATTACCTAGAATTGTTTGATCTTTAGTTCTCCTCTTGTTACATAGATACATTAGTAGTTGTAGAACCTTTGTTGTATGAGATGTTTTTCACTATTTTACTTTTTGTGGCTGGATCACTATTTATAGAAATCTTCTACAAGAGATTGTTTAGGGGTTGGATGTGGTGGTTGCATGATTTCTCATTGTTTCTTTGATGAAGCGGTTGATACCCTATGGTGGTGAGATCCTTGAGAAGTATCTCACTAGGTTGTTGTTTAGTTGATCCCTTTCTCTTTTCTCACATGTCAGTTTTTGGATTCTCACGATGAGAATGATTTGGGAGTTAATTGATATAAGGTATTAGATCTACATGGATCAACCGGTTACATGATTTAAAATATAGATGGTCTTAGAGGTGGATCAAAACATGACTAGAAGATTTCAGTTAATTAGATACTGCAATGGGTGGATTACATGTCATTTAACGATATTTCATGATGTGAAATCATGTTTCATGGGTTTATCTTGAATTCTTCGTGATGTGTATAATTTAGAATTGCATGAAATAGGGATTCACTCTGTGAAATAATTCATTTTTTATATAATAAAATAAAATTGAGCGACGAAATGTGCTTTGGAAGAACATGTCCTCGTGGACATAAAATATGTGAAAGGGGGATTACACATCATGTAATATGATAACACAATATATTTTATGAATTTTCTAGCCGCTAAATGTTATAATATACCTACAGCTTCAATGGTTCCCCCTCAACACCAAGAGATCCAATGACCCACTCTACAATGTTTTTTGGATTCCATCATTTATAAAAAATCCCTAGAACAGTCCTTTGATTCATGACTATCTATCTTCGATGTAAGGTATGATCAAACTCACATACTATGGTTTTATCGATCAGTTTCCTCGTGTTTTTCTATTCCATGTGATGGTGCGTGATCTCAATTTTTCTAATGGATTTTTTCAGGGTCATTGTTTGAGGAATTTTTGTTGTTTCTTCCTCAGGTTGATGATGTTTTTTTAGGAGAGGTGATCAAGATCTATTTCTTTGATTCGTTTTCCTGACAACAATGTCAATGTCCTTTTGAGGTAGGGTATTCATGGATTCCCTATATTTATGTGCAATCATAATCAAACATTACTTATAGAACATACCTAAATTTAATTCATATAATAAATACATGAAATTGTTTAAATAATTGTTATTGATCATATAGAAATGTTTTCACTTTATTCCCTAATAATGAATTGCCTCTTGATTTTCTAGATAGTGTTATAACTATTCCTTTCATGATGTATCATGTTGTTCATCATGGAAATTGGAAAATAATGTAATTAACAAACTAATTGATAATTAATTGGGTAAATGATAAATAGCCATATATAATGAATCAGATTGTTGAATCTTAAATAGGATGATGATAAAATTGATATAGATATAATGGAATAAGGTTATCGGTTAATGAACAAGATTCATGTTGATGCTTGTTCAGAAATGATTAAATAAATGCTAAATTAATTGTCAAATTAATTTTTGATATATTTTGATACATTGTTGTATAGGTTTTTCTTATTCAGAACCTGTATACATTTGATTGGTAAATTATAGAAGGAAGAAGAATTGGTTCTGTCACCAATGTTAATGCCAATATAGGGATGGAGCTTCCCACTTTCATTTAATGGATGAGTGATTTTTACATTTGATTCATGAGACATTGTGGTGTTTGATGGTTGAATGCATTGGTTTTGTGCTGAGATCCCATTGCTATGTTATTCCTGCTTCATGTGACATCAAATGGATGCATGAGGTGGGGTATTTGCAGTAGGGAGGACAAGATTTGTTGTGATGAAAGGATAGTTTCTCCTAGAGGGTAGTTGTGGAACATGGGACAGGGACACATAGTGGTTATAGAAGAAGTTGACTCCTGTAGTGGAGAGATGTATAGGTTTATGATTATGGTGTAGTGGTGGACACCAGATATGATGGAACATGATGAAGAGGGGGTTACCCATTGATATGAAATTTGGATGCATATTAAATATGATGTTTTTTATCTAACTTAAATTCAACACTACATGAGGTAGGTGGTTTTTCATACTCTTCTTCCAAGATAGGTGGTTCCATTTGGGTTATGCCACATGCTTTCTATGTTCATCTTATCATGTTTGGATGGATCTATGATAATGTTGTAGGTGGAAATGGCTAGACAGGCAGTACATCAATTAACCATGTTGAGCCTTGTGTGTTGGGTATCTCTATTTTTTCCAATAATACCTATAGAAATTGAAATGGTATTTTTGATAAATAAATTAATTAATTATGTTTAACATGTGGTGTTGGATATTCATGGGATGCAATGTCGAGGTTATATTTCTATAAATCCATAGAGTCAGTTTTGTTATGCCTTGAGGGAATGGTATATTTCTGAGATGGTAATTAAATTTACTTTTGAAATGATAACTGATAATTAATGTTTAAATAATTAATTAACATAATGTGAATCTAATAAAAAGGGTTAACGTAAAGTAATTCAGATATTTTAATTTTTTGAGCTAATAGGATATATGGTCTTAGTTGTTGTAGTTGGGAGTCTGAGATATGTTATATGTAGTTAAGTCTAAAACTAGGTTATGCCCATGGTGTTGATATGAACTATGTTATATTCTATAATTTTTGTCTTTCAATATGCTACACCATCTTATGAGTTATGGAAAATTAATCCCCAGGAAATCTGGTCCATGGGGTTTGTTTTTTCCAACATCCTGGTCGGAGGATAGATGGTTGACCATGATTTTTGGCCCTTCAATCATCTCTCGGTTGTTACTTTTCCTAGAATGCATGTCATTTTGTTTTCACAATATATGAATCATGATGGATGTAATGTTATGTGGTTATTTCAGACACATATATCTTTTATATGGTTTCCTATGGACCACTATAGATGTAACACGTATAGGTTTTGATGGATTCAGAACCTTACATAATGTATGTGATGTGATGGCTTGAGGTATAATACCTATTGAAGGATACATGCTATTAGAGTTGTGGTTTCTCAAAGAAACTACTTGGGTATATTAATTTTTGTGTTTTTTGTGCTGATTTACATATGGTTCATGTGGTGGTTCTTCACCTAGGTGTTTGCAGGAAAGCCTTTTTAGAGTGATATGCTAAGGATGTGTGCGGTTGGGGAAAAGAAACAAAGTAGTATAAAATTTGAAGTGGGTACCATTGATATTTATATTATTTTATATACTATTATATGAGATACATGGTGAGAGTAGTTATTGTGAGGATAAAAATGTAGTATAACTATTTAGGTGATGAGTTAGTTTTACTTTTTGTTTACTATGCATTGGCATTGTTACATTAATTTTTCATGAGAGGCTCCGAGAAGACTCATATTGAGTATACTTTTATACTCACCCTACATTTAAAAAAAAATCATGTTAGTTATAGATGGTAGGATATCATATTGGTTACTACTATCATGGGGATTGCATTAGATCTTTGGGAATAATGGTCATCAGTGTTTTAATTAATTTTGGTACTTTTTGTTTTCCCTTTCATTTGTAGTAGATCATCCTTGACATTAAATATGTGCATGAGGTTTTATTTTATTTTTTAGTCTGAGCAGGAGATGGTTGGTGTTTATATCATCTCTCTCTTTTCATGTGTTCTCATTGAGGGAAATTTCTCCCATAAGTGTGTTTACTATAAAATCGGTTCTAGTCACAAACTCGAGCCTACAAGAGGTGAGACTTGGAGATCAATATCTTTCTCCCCTCATTGTCAGTCTTGGAGGGGTACACTTTTAGGGGAGGTGTTCATGGAACTCATAAGACAAATTAGTTATTGTAGCATTAATAAAATGATTACCTCTACATTAAACCATTATTTGAAATGTCTTGATGGTTGTGGTTTCATGTTCGAGATATCTAACATCCTATAATTAATAATTTCGTTCATTTAGAATTATGTTATTATTTTCCATGAGAATTTCATTATGAGAAAAATATGTGGATTCAATTTAATCTAAATTTATTGACTAAATGGGATGTCTTATCAGTTATTTTCCTTTTCATATGGATTATTCCTTATCTAATGTTTTAAAAGTAATATAAATTAAAATATTTATTATTCCATAATTTCTTATTTAAATAAAATGTGCTTTCATTTATTTGCCATCCCTTTTTTAATATGCCTTATCTAGTTATTTGAATCACATGTTATCAAATTTAATTACCTTACCATATTGATTCTTTATTAATGAATTCAGATAGCTTATGATGTACTAAACACATAATAAGAATTTCAGATCATCTGTATTTTTTTCGATTCTCTTGTAATACATGATGTTTACTATGTTAGATATGAAGTTATACACTAGAAGGAATAATGTTATTTTACTCAATGGAAAAAAATATTGGAATTATGTATGTTCAAATATAATAGAAGAATCATGTATATATCAAGTTTACCAGGACATGAGACCTTATAAACAATTTTAGATGAATTTTGTTGTGACTTATGCTAAAATAATAATATCAACCAGCTTTTTTGAGATTTCATGGGCCTGGTCATTATAGTATTTTCTTAATAGCATTCTATGTACACAACCTAGAGTACATATGAAAAAATATGTCTATAGGATTTTAATAATAAATCTTTTTTTGTTAAATATTAATATATAGGTACTCAATTTTCAGCATAATCATTTTATTCTTTAAAAAAAAGTTTCTAAAAAAATATTCATTTTACAGACATATAATATATATTTAATTTCCAAAATTTCATAGTGAATTTAATATTTAAATTAATTTAATTTTAGAAATCATCATTCCAGTATTACATTTTCGTAAATCTCAAGGATTTTTCTAAACAAAATTATTTTCCAGTTAATAGTTAAAATACCAACATTAGAAGAACTATTATTTCATTTCATGTAAAAGTTTAATTATTTTAAATATTTTTTTATTGAAGTAGTATAATAATCCTTTTTTATAAATAATATAATTAGATTAATTTTAAACTTCAATTCACATGATTTTTCAAAAAATTAATTTTTGCAATTAAAAAAACATTTTTCTAAAAATATTTTTTATGTATGCAATAATTTCTTATAAATATGAAAATGATTAAAAATTATTTATTAAAATTTCCCATATAATTGATAAGAAATATGTCCAATAATATGTTTTATCATTCATTTTATGGTTTTAATAATTATTCAGATTTAATTAATTTCTTTGAATACAAAATATTTTTCAAAGATGGGTTTTCATTGACATATGTGTGATTATTTATAATTAAAATATAGGAAAAATATAAATTAAATATGAGAAAATTTATATACCATTTTAGATAAAAATAATTAATATAATATAATTGGCATAACTTATGTTCCTATAATGGTGAGTAGTAAAAACATTAAAAACAGTAACTCAGTTAAAGATAAAACAAGTTTATATTGGGGATTAAAACAATATACAAGGGTATTGTTTCCACCCAAACCAATAATATTATTATTTTCTGATTAAAATATTTCCATATAATATTCCACATGTGAATATCTATCAATTTAAATCCAAATTCCCATGAAATTAACCATAAATCATTGGAATATTTTTTGAAATTCTAAACATGTCCATACCCACAATTATAAAAGGGAACCACTTTTATTCAATTATTCACACTATTTGAGTCATATATATAGTACAATTATAAATAAAAACTTATCCTAGTTAGATAAAATTTAACCTATTTTTTTCTTCACTTAAAAATAATTCACCATGGTTTATGGTGCAAGCCATGGTAGGTCTCTCAATGAAGAGGTATAAATTGTAACAAAAATATTTAATTTTTATATCATCATACACCTTATATCATTTCAATCCCAATTTATTATATAAAATATTTTAATATTAGTTAATTATCCTTCACCATTCATTTATTCCTTCCATTAAAATGCATAAACAACTCTCAGGTGTACGTACGTATTATCATCTCCAAAAGGTGATGTAATTCATTCTTTTATCACTAGATAATATTAAAAGTTATAAATTTGTATATAATGATTATATAAGATATTTATATCACTATTAACAATCAAATGATGGATATGTTGTGATCAATGTAATGGGTCTAAAACCATTGTACTAAAACATACATGAAAAATGAGAAAATAACACCCAGATTGACGGCTTTGTTAGAGAATAGTTAATAGATTGTGATTTAAATGATATAAGAGGAATATATATGGTATTTAATATATTAATATGAATATATAATATATTTAAATTAAATATAAATTTATTATATGGGATTTTAATATAACATATGTATCATTTTGGAATTAATGTAAGGTTTCTCTTCAATTTCTCTACTTTAAAACATGTTTTAATTGTACGCATAAATTTATGATTTTTGTGTTGTATTTAAAGAAAAATAATGTATTATTACAAATTATATTATTTAATTCATGGTTGTTGTGGAGCTATAATATTCCTATCATTCCAATGACATTTAATTAAAAATATAAAAATAACTTTAGGGTTTATCTCCTTTCCATTGCATTTAGACTTGATTGATGTTATACACATATCTCCATTTGTATGGTTTATCTACTAAACTATTAATATTTTGTATCATTAATGTCCCTATTTTATGGAATTTCACACTTATTTAATGTTTTTTATTTAATGGGGTTATGATTCAAACCTTACCATAGTGGTAAGGGTTTTACGATACAATCTCATTTATATGAAGATTGTTTTTTATGATTTTATAATATAAAAATTATATTTTATATCACTCAAAAATGGGTTATATTATCTTATATCCTTATTATTTTTGAATTTACCTATTTTAAATGATTTCCCCATTTTCAAACACTCAATACTATAAAATATTGTTTTTAGGGAAAAATAAATTATTTCTCTCTTTGGTCGAGAATATTTTCATCAATGTCCATATTTTTATTAAATTGTTCTCATGAATTTCATTACTATTTTATAAATATAATAAAAATTTATATTTACTGGTGTTTTATTTTCATTTAAATTTTGTTAATTAAATCTGATTATCAATTTCCATGTATAATACATTTGTGTTTTTAATGAAAATGAGAAACAAATTTTTTTAGCGTACACCACATGAACAAATTTAGATGTAAAAATGAACACTTGTTTCACAAAATACTTCATTATAGGATGCGTATATTATATTCATATAGAAAATCATCCATAATATTATTTATATTTATATATTCTAAAAACAGATTTCAAATAGAAGTAGAATTTTATACAAAAAAATTGTAGTTTTATTTAATATCTATACTTATATATAAAAAATAATTTGATTATTCATACTATTTATGGAAGTTATTATAATATTATATCATATTTAATATTACAGTGGATTTTTTATGAATATTATCATTAAATGCTAGTGAAGCCCATATTCTGTACAAGGTATAGGTTTTTATGAATGATGAATGTTTAATGACGTTGTGGTAGACATATATATGGATTTAATTATGTTATAAGTGGGACTCAAATTGTGTATCCCTACAATAAATTAGAGAAATAAGGTAATATGATCATATAATAAGTACTGGAATGGGTTGTAACTTGGATTCAAAGGGAGAATTGTCTAGTTATATAGTTTGGGGAGTGAACCTAGACTATTGAAATAATTGAATAAGGAGTGAATCCAATCAAACATCATTGTCTAAGTAGTGAGGACTGATTATGGAAATAGTATTCTAGTATTATGTGGTTTTCAAGAAGATTGGTATTATTCATATGATATGTTATAATTTCTCATCATTAATTATTAATGATTCCACACTCTTATATACCATGTGTTTTGATTGGTAACACATTATATCAGTTTTCATTATTACGATCCATGAATAGGTGTAAATTAAATTCTCTTTTTAAGCCAATAAATAATTCCATTATGACTATATATTCATCATTCATTGATATCTCTTATGATTACACTTTCTAACCCCTAGATCTCATTATTTCGTATATTTCCCTTCCTTGGGTTTTGAATACTGTCCCTTACCTTGAGTCTAAATCATCAAACATGCGGTTAATATTCCTAAAAAAATAACTTATATTATTTACTAGCTTTACAAAGAAACTGTTTAATTATTATAATAATATTTACTTTTTTCATTATCATATTTTATTCAATTACATAATCATTAATTTTTATTTTTATATCGTGAGGTCATTCATCTCTTGTGTGATGAATAACATTGGTAGGTGGATAATCGTTTTTGATGTCAATATTCCTCCACATCGTAAATAATAATTATGTCATAACATCGTTAGGTGGTTTTGATGTAATTATTCCTTCACATTTAAAGTATGTTATTTGTTTATATTTAATTTGAACAAAAGATTTATATTTTAACTAATTCTCAATATAGAATATTAATTAGTAAAAAAATTAAATAAAAACATAACTTTTAATATTAATTATTATGAAATTAATATTCAAGGAATAAGTGAATAATTTCTAGAGAAAACTCATATTTCACCGAAAGAGAATTTTCATATGATTTAAAAAATGATATAATTATTATGAATTACCATATTTGAATGTGGATGAAATTAAAGTTATTATCCTTTTAAAAAAATCTTTTTTAAGGTATCATAATTTTAAAACATAAATGAGATTACCAAAAATGGAACGTTTATTTCATTATAACTAATCAATACAATATTATTGATTTGGAATGTATTACATATATTACATAACTTGGTTAATCCTATTGATAAAATCATATTAAAAATATATGATTTAATAAACATATTTTTTTATTAATATTTCATATTTCATTTATGCAAAATGTGGTATGTCGTATACATTATCGACCAAATGTTTCATCTTTTTAAAATGCGATACACACGACCACGTTCATAATTTTTTTTTAATTTTATGATTGTCTTGGTATTAATGGGTTTGAAACATGAATATACATTTTTTAAAAAACATCATTATAGAACGGGTTATATAAAAATTCCACTGAAAAGGGAGAAAATTCATAATTAAGGTAATATACAATATCACACAACTAGTTTTTTAAATAGTATAAAATTATTTTGAAGTGAAAATATGGACTTTTATGTTAAATTTCATGTCCAAATATTAATTTATACTTTCATAGATAAGAAATAATATGAAAGTGAATAATGAATATAAATTTAGGAACCTAAAAACATAAACCAATGTGGTGTGAAAAAGATCATTGATTCATTACAAATAAAGGTGATGGAATATCCTTTTTTTTATGATCCATTTCATATTTTTGAGGAATTATAGTACCATGTATACGATAAATAAAAGGAAATATAAAAACATTTTTTGTCTTATTAAATCCCTTAATCAATTTCCACTACATTCTCATCTATTTATCTAAACGTTGAGTATTTAATTTTAGATTTAAAGGCCTGAATCACTAATATAAACTTATAAGGGTTCACATAATCCATAAATATATTAAAATATCTTACATATATCTAGAAACATTATAGAAAACCAAGAATCTTCATCAGATGATAATTTTCAAAAAGAATTAAATATCTTATGATGAAATAAATATTCAATCAGTAAATCCTCAATAAAAACCCCCAATTTTAAACTAATATCATTCAATAAATAACTAAATTTAGAAATGTTCAAAATTTTCTAGACTAATATTGAAACCAAAAAAATTAGATGATTTTATCATATATTATTCGAGAAAATTTTATTATTATATTCAGATAAAATCAATCACTCTTAATGTCTTATACAAAAAAATTATATTCAATAAAAATATAATCTAAAAACTAGGGGAAAAATTTAAATAAATAAAAGGAATCTCCATAAATTAATATTACATATTATATTATTCCAATAGATAATTCATCCATTAAAACTGAAATAAAATCATGAATTCTTCTATTTATCATCTTTAAAATATCATAAAATAGTAAAGATATGAAATAATATTTATCAACACAACAAAAAATCAAATTTCAACCCCATATATCTATCTACTATAGAACATATGTTCCTAATATACTATTAAAATTTATCCATCACATAATTTTAAAAAATTAAATATTTAATAAAAATGACCTCATGTAGTTCTGTGGTAGGAATGTCACTATTGTCTCCCTTCAGTTGTTCGATCAAGCCTCATAGCCTTATGAGATGTGATAGGTTTTCAGTTTTAGTAAAATAAAATTAATACAATTGGGTTAAAATTAAAAATATTTTATGATTATAATCCAAATTTTTTTAGATATTTATTCTCAAATAACCATTCATGTTAACATGAAGGGATACATATATCTCAACCTAATAATATATCTACCAACACATCACTGGTCCCATTAGAACATCATCACATCAAATTTAAAAGGGTTTTCTAAAATATTGAACATATGATCATTCATAAAAATATAAAAATATGATGGAATCCATGGTGGGATTTCTATTCTATATTTTCTTTTAAACCTTTCATCATTTACAAACTATAAGGAACTAACCTTGAACATGTAATAATCTCGCGTTTTATGTGAATAATTCATTTTCTCTCATATGAGGATCTTAATGACATATTTTATTAGAGACTTTTATTTTTACCATTACCTTAATAAATATTACATCCAAAATTGGATACATTCACGTAGTATCCATTAGTCTCCCAAAAAAACATTTTTATGATATAAAAAAAATTATTTTCAGGTAATATATTCAAAATCATAAACATGACCTCATCATTATAACTACTGATCCATAAAACCAGTGAGAAAAATATAAATATTAAAAACATTATTATGAAGTTAGAAATAAAATTAATAAATTAAATATATTATTTCCTAAACAATGAAAAACTATTTTACCTTTTTAAAATAAAACATTGGGCTAAATATAAAAATTGTATTACCTAAGATAACACCTTTATCGAGCTAAAAATATTCATATATAAATTCATATGAAATCAGTAAGGAAATGTAATTCTAATATGTGGTCATTAGAATCCCCAAAATTCTTACAATATATTTCTCAAAGGAAATTATTTATTTGACATAATTAAAGAAAGAACATTCCTTTAATTATAATATCATTATTAATCACATAGTCATATAATAGAAATAATTTTTTATAATAAGATCATGTAAATGTAATAAATATTCAATAAATAAGAACACTGAGATAAAAATATGTCAATGGTAGCTTCCAGGACAACATGAAACGCGGAAAAGAGTTCTATAGTTGGATATGATTACTCACTATTAACCTACATAACATCTCTTGAGGTAATAGATTTATCCAATGACTTTGAGTTCAAAAGAGGTACAACCATCATGTCGTGTTAATGATTTTGTGTTCCAAAAAATTAAATTAATGATACATCATATTTGTAAAAAATATCCATGCATGTAAATGGGTTACATAATCATGCCTCATGTTAATATGGAATGATATTTATTAAAGAAGGAATCTTAGAAATGATTATAAGGCATGTATTAACCATTCAATGTCAAATAGAATTATCCTGATATAGTTTTGAGACACATATATAAATAATTTTTATTATAACATTATATAAAATAGTTATAGAATTTGAGTATGATAGGGAATTTTCCTAACATGTGGAAATGGTATGTATAGAGAGATCCCTTACACCGATAAGAGGAACATTTAAAGATAACAAATTATGAATTCCGTTTCATTTATTTAAATACACAAATCAATGGGAAATGGGAATTTAACATGATGAAAACATGTAATATTATAAACAAATAAATTTATCAAAAAATGGTTATGGTAGGGGGAATCATAATTGATCTTCATATATAATAATATTATATTCATTTATTCCCTTGTAAATAATTTCAAAATGTTCCGTATAAAATACATTGAATGATTCCATCTAGAACACTTTTAAAGAATGAAAAAAGATACTTAAAATGACATTTCTAATTCATTTATATCCATTGAAATACATTAGTAAATTAATTTTAAGAATATTGACATAGAAGAGAATATTTTATAATATAAATCACTGAAACCATTAAAAAAGTTAGCTAATGTAAAATGTACCTTATGTATAAACTAAAAAATATTAATTTAAAAAATTTAGATAATTCATATATATTAAAAGATACATTTTAATCGACTAAATAAAAAAAATTATTTTTTTGAATCATTTTTATGAACATGTAATATGGTTAAAGTGTGTTTGATGTGAAACTATTAATGACTATTATTGAAAGAAATTCTCTTACCATGAGTCTGACTCATCAATTATGTTCATTAATTAATAAACAAAAAATAATATAATTATATAAAATATTATGAACCATATTTATGTAATTTATCCCTCTTTTTTAAAATATTAAATTTTTTTATTCAATTAATTAATCATTTATGTTCATATTTCTTATTTTTAAGATATTCAACTCATATGTCGAAAATGACTTCGGTAGGTCAAATATGATTACAATCTTTATTATTCCATAAATTTTAGAATATTAATCTTGAATAAATTATACAATTTATTAAAATGATAATTTTAAAACTAAACAGGAAAATTTATTATTAAAATTTATAATTTTACAATAATGGGGTTGGTAGGCTGTACAATTTCATGTGTAATGCTTCAATTTTACAACAGTAGGGATGAAAATAAGACAAGAAATATTTTAATATCAAAAAATTATTAGTATTTAATAAATACTATATTATATATCAAAATATGATTATATGTACCTCCCATGTGTTGATGTAATGAAAAATGAATCGCATCACTATGTGTATGTGGTAATCACCATGACAAACGAATGATGTAATCATTTTTCAAACAATGGAACTGTAAAAAAATTATATATTATCATTTATGAAAGAAAATAATTTAATTAATATAATATTTAAAAATTAAATCCAGCATTATAAAAATTATTCAGTTGCGATTATGGAAACCGAATAACATTGGTTTATGAGTCAGTTTTCCTCCTTACATACAAATTAGGATTTTGGTTCCCATTTTATAGATGATTATATGGGTATAGGTAATTCCATTAAAATAATAACATCTTAATGTATTGTTGATTAAAAATATATTATATCATCATGTTTTTATAATCATTCATAGGGTGGAATAATAAATCAAACAAAAATGATCGGCTGAGAATAATACCACATCTTAGGACAACATTTTTATTTTTACACCAAATGAATTACAAGGAATATTTTTTAATCAAAACAGGGACTCCCAAAAAATTTAAGAATTGTAGAGATGGTAGTATAGTATGAATTAGGAGAACCCAAAATTAACAAAATGAAACCCACACAACCAAATTAGAAGCTAAAAACATATGAAATCAATTTTTTTGTGGATACTAACAAATGATAATCAATTTCATTCATCCAAAACATAAAAAATAAAAACAATATATTGGATCACTTATAAAACAAAATATTTTTTTGTTAGTATTATTATATAGTTTTGAAAAACTCTTAAATATATTGTACCCATGATATTAATATATTATCATTCCCACTAAACCATATTTTCATATTTACGTATTAAGACATTAAAATCTCCCATAAAATTTTCAGCATTTGAATAAATTCTAGACTCAAATAAATTAATATAATAAATTATAACTGAGGTAATTATGAGACATAATAATAGTTAACCAAAATTTTATTAAGGATAAACATATGAATTTTCAGTTTAATTTCCTTAGTGGAAATAATATTAGCATGATGTAATGATGAAATAATAAAAGTGCATGATAATAACATAAGTGCATTAACACCCATCAATAATTAGATCATCAATTATGAAACACGGAATACAGATTAATAAATGTTTAATGTCATTGGAATCAATAATCATGAGACATGCTTTTCAATATTAATCCTAGAATCAGTAAATTCCGTTTGGTTTTCACCAAAATAAATTTACACAAACACATAAACATAATCTAATTATCATACCTTTTAAAGTAACATTATTTTTGTAAAATTCCATATCATGAATAGATAAATCATATATATATTTACATATTAGTACATTATTTTCTTATCTATCTTACATGTAAATTAAACCTTATAGTCACACATGGAGAAATGATTCATTTATCATTTGAAATACAAATCTGAGTTATTCATGAAATAAACTAAATAGTATGTCCCCATGATGTCTTAGGATAAACATTATTAGTTAACTTTATCTATTTAGAAAAATCTTCATCGATCTTTAAAAATATCAACTGAACATGGTTTATAATGGAACCACCCTTTATTATAATTAATTTCCAATTCCATAACATAATTAAACTATAAATATCTAATCTTATATTGTAATACTCATAAAATAATTCATTATTCCACTCATATGATGATTAACCTATTTAATATAAATGGATTCCAAAAACATCACATAAATATATAATCATTAAATATAAAAAAATTAGATGCTATAAATAAAAACAATTCTAGGTGGACCATAATCAATATCAAGGTTATTCAATTTTCATGAATGTTTATTATATTAAAATAAAATTTGTATAATTCAGCCTAAAAATAGACCTTTTAACATTGAAAATAAAATTCCAAAAAACAAAACAAAATATTATGAAAATTATCTTCATTGAATATTACATAGGAATCAATATAATTAATATTCAATGATCATAATAGTCATGAATATGGGAAAATATATTTATTTTGTAGAAATTAAAATTAAAAATTCAATTCAAACATTTTGTATTTGGGGTACAATGTGACACTTTTAAAAAATGTTTATAAATTCAATGTTAAATTACATATTTAAAAATGTCAAATTTCATGTAAATTATATTAAGTAAATTATTTTTTTATAAAATAAAATTTTTGAAAACATTTTAGAAAACCTATATATAGAATAGAAATAATTCTCATATAAAAGAATACATAATATCAATATCACAATTAGAATATTATCTCGTTTTTTACATAATAAAGGATGTATAAAATAGTAACTAAACATGTGAAAACATTAAAAATAAATATTTATAAAATATACGAGGCTCATGAAATTAATATTACATGACTTAACATTAAAAAATTTAAAAACAAATTATATAAAGATATATATATTTCCACAAAAATCATTTCCCACTTTCGTAACTGTATAATCATAATCCCAATGAATGAATAATATCCATTAATTGATTATATTAATTAAAAATATGAAGATTCATGATAATAAAATTCATGTGGAAAAATATATGGTCCATAAAATAGGATAGGTGCATATCAGAAACATTTGTCCCAATGAATGTGAATTTGAGAAGAATTAGCACTATAAAGATCATATAATTAAATTGATAGTTAATAAGAAGAATAATTATGAGTTTAAAATTTAAATCCTAAAAATAATTTTTAAATACATGCGAAATCTATTTAGAGATTGTTCTAGACATTATCGTCGCATCACAACCTCCCTGACCAATAATTATAACCCAATGTATGGAAATTGAGTTTTGAATATTTTTTCTAATACGTAACATTTTGGTGAAATCATAATATATAAAGTAAACAAATTAAAACAAAAAAAAATAATCAATTTCGATGATTTACAATATACCATGAAATATTTTAAGAATATATTCCATATAAATTTTTTTAGTTGATTATCATTATAATATTCCCCAATGAAGGTAAATTGAATGAAATCTGTAACATTGAGTCTAGGATTTCCATGTATGTATTTTAAAATCAAATACAATGAACTCATAGAATGTATTTTATATAGTGATAAATTTTTTTGCAATTTTATTACATAATTTATAAACCATTTTATTAATTTAACTTATTCATATAATTATTTAAATAATTTTTTATGTCCTTCGTGATAAATTTTTTGAAGCTCGGTATGTAATATTTTAAATAACTCCAGGGTATAAACCCTTATAAAGGTGTTAATTTTTTCATAATATATTGAATAATAATAATTAAATTATTTACATCATTATACATAAACTGAGTATATATGAAATCATGAATTATTGTTATGACAAATGAAATACATTAAAATCATTGAGACGATAGGCCATACAAATGCATCGTTAATGTTTCTATTCGCAATGATCATTATGTTATAATGGAATTTATTTATTTTTATATTTTTGGTATGATACTAAATTAAAAAAAAATATATTAATTATTTAATAATACTTATATATATTATCCATTTGATGTAGTGATGAAAAACAAATCACATCTCTTCTTGGAGGTGATAGTCGACACATACGCACGAATGATGTTATCATTTTTTGGTTCTTTAAAATAAAAGAAAATTTGTTTTATATTGTCATTAAATAATGTAAATTATTTCATTTATATCATATATATATATATATTAAATCTACAATTATAACCACAAATTATATAGGGTGATGGAGAAAAATTATAGTGGTCCTCGATGAGATATTCTTCTATACACATGAATGATGAATTCTATTCCCATTTGATGGAAGGATTAAATGGATATAGCTGATTCACTTAATATAATTAAATATAATTATATGTTATATAATTAAATTATTATATAATAAATTTGGGGGATGATTTTGAGGATTTCGAAGAATGAATGAAATGAAAACTCTAGGATAGGATATCTACCACTTCATCGAACAACCTCCGTTTTTACACCATAAGAACTATAAATTTTTAATTTGTCACAATGTAATACCTCTAGAATTTTTGGAGTGATAATAGGATTGAATTTTGGTAATAATTGAATTATAAAAATGGTTCTTGAGGTTTTAATAAATGATAAGTACATGCTACCTTTTATAATATATGGGAGAGATATCTGTATAATTTCTTAAAAAAATTCATATAAATTAATTTGAACATCAAAATGGATAATAATTGATAAAATTAAAATATAAGATGAATATTAATAAAAATAATGAATTAATATTAAATTTTTATAAATTTGGATAACAGTTATACCCTTATCATGTTTAACACATTATTAACCACTTCAACACTTACCACAATAACCATTTTTTCACATTGAGGTCCTTGATAGTAACTATAACTGAAAAAGGATGAAAATTAGACATTTTTTTATATATTTATTCAAAAGGTTATAAATTTTTTGATGATTTGTTTTTTCTGGTATTTTTTATCTCTTAATAATATATTATTTTAATAAAATATGATTCATGCAAATTGTAGAACAATTCATTTACATTAACTTTTATAACATCAAAAAAATAAATGAAAATAGAAAAAAATCAATATTAATCTATAATGTCATATTAATCTATAAAATTCATTTAATTTATTTATTATCATATATTATATTACTTTTAAAATTTTAATCTCATTTATTTTATTTTCTCACTAATTGATTAATTTCCACTCAGTGTTTTGGAATAATTTATGACTATAATATACAAATAAATTTTGTAATAATTTTTAAATGATTTGAATAAATAATTTATATTTCAAATTAATATTTATAACGTAATTAATACTATGTTTTCATCATGAAAAAATTATTATAACTGTTGAAAATATGATGGTGAAAGTTTTTTCTTTTCATTATTAAAATATTTAAAGGGTTATAATCAAATAAATATTATGTAAAATGCCTATTTTACCAAATAATATATTAGTATTTACAAAATTTACTTATCCAATTAAAAAAAGGAAAATTAAATTTTCATTTTCACGTCTGTATGATTTTTTTTGTTTTAATTTCTCTATTAACCATTTGTTGAGGTAATAAAAATTACTAATTTTACTATTCACACTACCTAAAAATAAAAGGGACCAACTATAATAATTTGAACCCACTGATTCCAATTATGGGAGATATTTGTAAAAATTCAAAATATAGAAATATTATAATCTAATTTAATGTTATATCATTAAAACACTTTAGAATATATTTTTGTTTTAAATTTTAAATATAATTTTTTAACTACTAAATTCTAATATAATATTCATTTTAGAAATATAATTCTAATATTTGATATAAAATGAACTAATTAAATAATAAAAAAAATTCCAAAATGGAATTTTATTTTCCAAAATATTTAAATGAAAATACTTCTTTTTATTAGAATGATAATTTTTTACTATTTATTTAAAAATAAATCATTTCCAGAAAATATCAAAATACCACCATAAGATAATGTTGACATGATTATTTCAAATATAATATCCTAATTATAAAATAATTTTTTTGAAAATTAATCAATTTAATTAGATTATTTTCTTATTAAATGTAATAAAAAAATTTGAAGAAAATATACTTTTGATTAATAGAATGAACTTACTAAAAATCACCAGATTCTTCACTACGAAATAATCAATCTAGTCAAATTGATTTTGTGACTTTATATATATATTTAATAACATACTAAATCCTATTAATTCATTAAAATTTAAAAACTAACTTTTAACAGTCTCATAATAATATTTTCTGGTTCCATTAGGCTCGGTGTTGTGTATCTTGTATTCGTTTGAACATTGCCTTTTTATAAGTAATTTGATTTTACGTCCTCCACCCATTTAATATATTGTTTCATAACTATGTTAAATTTTAATAAATATTCCATGGTTAATAATTTGAAAATATTTTTTTGATATCTTATATCATAATTCTAGTTAATAAAAATTACTCATGAAAACAAAAAAAGTGAAATATGAAAGCCATCGATAATAACAGTTACCATGGTTTGTGAACCAGGAATCATTAAGTGGATGTGAAAATATTGACATGAATGAAATGAATATTGTTCAAATAATTATGAAAATTTACATATATATTTGATCAGATGAATTATAATTATCATGAGATTGTCAATGACCACAAACCATAAAACAATGTTGTCTAAAAAGACCATTGATTCATCATCAATAAAGGAAATATGAAACAATTTCTATTTTAGGATACTTTTACTATATTTGAGTAATTTATTTACCATATATACTAAAATCAAAATGACATATATTTACTTTTAAAAGAAAATTTCATCCTTTCATAAATTTCCACCAAATTCTTAACTTTTTTACTAATCACTAATTATTAATGGAAAACAATAATAGCTTAATAACTAGAATAAACCTCCCCGAGATAATATAAAGAAACAAGATATTTATTATTTATTTAGACAATAACTGATCCAAAAATGGTTAGAAAGTGTTATGATATTTCCCAAAATTAATAATTCCTTATATAAATAAATAATATATTTTTTCTCTAGAATTCAAAAGTAATACCGAATGTTCAAACTAAACAATGTTGCTAATAAATATTTATAACATTCCTTAATAAATCCCTTACTAGTATTGAAACCTAATTAGAACAATTATTTTATCAAATATTATGTAAAGATAATATTAACATTTGTCTAGATGTAATATAAGTCACTCATAATGTTGTGTACAAAAAATTGTATATTCCCTACTATAACAATCCCTAAAATATGAGAATCATTTACAAAAGTAACCTGAATCAGAATAACAAATAAATTTATATTATATAGTCATCAAAATGGTAATTATTTATGGACTAGTCAAATAATAATTCAAGTTAAACCTGTGGGTTATATATATCTCAAAAAATAACATGACTCTGAAAATAACATCAGCAACATTAAAATTAAATCACATAAAATATTAAATTGGCATCTAAGACTCTAAACATATTATAAACCTCAATCCTATCGACCCATTATGATATATAAACATATTAATATAACAATACATGAAATTATCCTAAACTCTAATGTTATATAAACCCTAATCTGATAAAATTTTCACATCCCAAAACTCATACTCTCATATATGTATCTAAAAACATAAACATTACATATATGGATTTCATAAAAACAATATGACCTGATTTCATTAAACCCAAACCATAAACATCAAATGGAGATAATGTATCACTTACATATCCATTCACCATTTAGAATTACAGATTTATAGGATTTGGGAAAACTCATATATAAATCATTCCCACGACACTATGATAGCATCATTTCAAATATATCAAGCTTTTTTTATTCGACATTTTGTCAGCAATATCTCCCCAAATATTCATCACATATGAATCCCTTCTCGACTGAAATTATTTACCATATTTCTTCAAAACATAGGGAAATATGGAACTGAATAAGTTTCATATCAATTTACCAATAAGGTTAAAAATGAGAATTAACATTTGAAAATAATTAAAGAAAAATAATATGATCATGAGTCTTTTAGGATATGATCAATGAGAATAATAATAAAATAAAGGATTTTATATCCCTAAATACATGTATCATCAATCAAGGTTCATGAAATCAATCTATAATTGATGAATTGGCCATTGGAATAAATTATAATTATCCATTTGATGTCAATCATGATCAATGATATGATAAAAACATGTATCCTTACAACATTTTGATGTTGAAAATATTTATCTTCAAACATAAACCACTTTTCCAAAATTTTTAATTCGTCTGACTTCCATTAAATCACATATATATAATAGATAAATAAAATATGTTTCATAGGGATTCATTTTCATATAACTCATACAAATACTTTAACCTTCAAGGTAACACATGGAATAACTATCACCATTATACATTAAATTTCCATCATGGATTTACAAGGAATTACAATCATAGTCTATTCTCAATATCTCATAGAAGAAACCTAACTTGTTAACATCATTCCAATACCCACATGATTTGAGAGCTATTATTAGATCACCTGACCATGAATTATAATGAAGTAACCCATCATTATAATCAATGTCAAAGGATAATAACATAAATAATGTATAAATAGATTTTATTTCATAATAAACCACATAAGTAAATCCATTATTCCTTTTATAACATGATTATCTTGTTAAAAAGAAATTGGTTTTATGAAATTGAATTAAACCAATCATAATATATATAGAAAAAAATGAGAATGGTATAAATAATTAATATCCACATGGGAAAACTAATGATATCAAGGATATTGACATTGATGAATGGAAATACATTTAATAGTTCATTAAAATTCATCATGATTAAAATAACCATCTTTATTATAAGGGATCATATAACATGGGTCAACCCTTTGCATATTTTAAAATACCTATGTTCTTGGAGGTGTCTTGGAAGATTATTGGAGGAGATCAGTTAAGTAAAATATCCAAATCGCGGATAACATGTCATGTAACTATATTACCTGGAATGAAGGCTTATTTCAAAGGTGATCCTAGAATGCTTCACAATGTGATGTCTTTTACATGTCGTGAAAGAAGGATTCATAGTGTGAAATACATAAAGTATTCGAAAATAATAAAAAATAAATAGGTGATGTGTCTTTCTGTGGAACTCAACATCTAGGAATTACATGATGTGAAAGTGGATTAAATGTCATGTAATACCATGACACTTTATTTTTTTGTGTTTTTCAGCCACTCAAGATTAGGGAAATCTATAGTTATTCTGGATCTCCCTCAACCACATGTGACTAAACAACCCTCAATTCCACATTCTATGGATTCCTTTATCAAATAATGATACTTATCTCCATCCTTCGATCTATTACGACCCATCTTCTATATAAGGTCTCATCTATATCAGTTCATGTGGTTTCCAAGATCGGGTTCCTCTATTTTTTTCTTTCTATTGGATGTCACCTGATCTTCATGATTATAATGTATTTTTCTTCGTTGTTGGTTGGTGTGGTTTTTTTGTAGCATCCCCAGGTTGATGCTATTGTTGGGGGAGATTTAATCATAATCTACTACTTTGATCATTTCTCCTCTAAATAATGTGAATGACCTTTTGAGGTAAGGGAATTAATGCCTCTAAATTTATGTTTGTGCAAATGTAGAGTTAACATGAATTATTGCTTGGATTAGATTTAAATTTTTCTCTTTAAATACTTGAACAAGATTAAACAATTGGTATTTATCTAATAGGGATGTTTTTGCTTTAAATAATTATATTTTTCTTATCTTCATTTTCTAGATAATTTTATATATATATATATTTATTTATTTATTTTATTGTCATTTTTTATGGTAATTGGTAATGATTTTAATATTGGAATGAAATGATAATTAATTGGAAATTTGTTTAAAGATACATGTATAATAAATCCAATTATTGTTGATATATTTTTATGTTAATAAAATTGGTGTAGATATTCATGTTTAAGGAAATTTTTTAATGAACTAAATTCATGATTATTATTTATGACAAAATCAGTAATTTCATGTTGAATTAAAATTTTTCATTAATTAGTGACATCTTTCAGCAGCTTGTTCCTTGGTTTTCACATCATTGGAATCTGGGAATAATTATTTGGTTACTTCAAGGTGGAATTATAATTGGTTTTTTGATAAAGATGATGTCTTAATAGGGCTTTCATTTCTCTCTACCTTTTAAAGGCCATGTACCTTATACTTTTGTGTTGTGAGATCTCATTACTTGTGATGGTCAAATTCCTTTCGTTGGGGCCTCGAGCCCATTTATATTTTTGTTACTGCTGCTCGTGATGTTCTCTAGTTATGAGACTTGGTGTATATGTTATAGGGAAGCACAAATATGTGGTGGTACTGGGATGGCTGAGCCTAGAGGTTTGTTGTGTTATGCAGGATAGGGAGGCATGTTGGTTGTTAAAACAGTTTACCCCTAGAGTGGTGAGATTCATTGGTTAATGCATGTGGGGTTGGGGAGCACACTAAAGATGAAATAATGGATTGATGTTTGGAGTTTTCTTTGATATGAAATTTATATTATTTTTGAATCATTTTTTACCAGCATTAAATTACCCACACTATGATGGAGATGGTTTTTCTAACTCTTACTCGAAGTGAGGTGAACACAAATTATTTATTCCATGTGATTTTCATTTTTTGATTCTCATTGATGGATGGGTCTGCCGTCCTTCTATCGGTGACCAAAAATTGATAGGCATTTCATTTACACATCATGTTGAGCCTCCTGTTTTAGGAATCAAATAATTTATTACTAGAATACTATGAAATATTGAATGGTAAATTCTTTTAAATAAGTAATTTAATGATGATTGTCATATATAGTTGGATCTAGTTTAGATGAAATGATGATGATGTACTTTTGAGAAGACCTAGACATGGTTTTCATATGAATAGAGGGAGTAAATCATGGTATAATGATAATGGAATGGGATGTGGAATTGATAATCGATAATCAAGGATCAAATAATTAATTATCCTACAGTTAAACTAATAAAAAATGATAAAGTAACTTAATATAGCTCTTTAAATGGTCATTTTCTTATAGGACATCTAGTCTTAGTTGTGGTAGCTCAAAGTTCAACAGATTTGATCTGTATATGAATATATTAGTAGATTATTCCCATAGTGTTATTGTGAGATATATTATATCTTGTACATTTTCTGTTTCTATATGATACTTCACCCTGTTGTTTCGAAAAACTCACACCCCATTTATCTTCATCCCTATGGGTGTTTTCCCCAACATCTCGGTGGGAGGATGGATAGTTGAATACCTCCATTGACACCACACTCTTCTATTGGTAGTTACATGTGCTGGTAAATACATCAGTTATTTTTCCCCATTTATGTGTATAGAGGGATGTAATGTCTTCTGGTTATTTCAAACACATGTATTTTGGATATATTTTCATATGTACCATTATAGGTGTAATGTGTATTGGTTGTGATGGATTTAGGATCCTTACTCAGTGTATGTGAAACAATATCTTCAGGAATAATACACATTTTTATATATATGTTATACATGATATGGTTCTTCCTAATAACAACCTAGTTTCTATTGATTATGTGGACATATTGGTTATGTTGCACAAGGTTCATGTTGTGGTGCTTCACCCAGGATTATTTGGATATGTCTTTTTGGATAAGTATTCTCAGGACATGGGGCATTAGGGAAAATGGGAAAACAAGTGAGGAAGTGGTAGTGTGTTACCGTTGATTATCTTTGTTAAATTATATAGTTTTGTATGAAATAATTGGAGTGATTAGATAAGGTGAGTTTGGGAAGGTATTATACCTATATAGGTTAGGAGTTAGATTCATTTGTTGTTCACTATTCTTTAGCATATTTTTGTAACATTTTTAGGATTGGATTGGGGAGGATCCTAAGGAGTATATTTTTATACTCAACCTATGTTTATGTCAACTATTTTATTGGATAGTTGTAGAATCATGGAAGTCCTGATACATACCATTAGCAAGGGGGTTGTCGCAGGTATTTGGGCTTCATGGTCTATACCACTTTACATTATTTTACAACATACATATTTCCCATTATATTTGTTGTTGTTCTTCATGACATTGCAAACATGAAATTGGTATTCATTTTTATTGTGTTCTTTCTAGGATATGTTCATGGTCTCTCTTATATATCACATCCACATGTTTCCTATCATAGGGTTATGACTCTCATTTGGGTGTTTATTATACACTCAGTTATAGTCTCTATCCTTAGACCTACTGGATGTGGGACTTGGGGCTCACTATTTATCATCTCCCGTTTCCACCAAAGTAGGGGTACACTTTGAATGGATGGGGTCAGGACAGAGTTGTATCAGAGTTCTGGTAGTAGGATTTGAAGGAGTTTGGAGTTAGGATCATATGAGGTCGGATGGGTGAGTAGGGAAATGATGCCAGCTATGTTTAGTAACCGATCAACAGAGACCTTCTAAGATATGTGTATTTAGGGTCATATGTGATTTGATTCATGATCCTTTAATTTAACATTGAATATAAAACAATGTGATACTAGTTGATGGGTAGAGACATAGGAAAGGATCACACATCATTCTTATTTTATCTTCTGTTTTAATGCATATGCCTTTGGATATGTTATATTAAAAATAATAAAAGAGAAAATTTAATTAATATTAACATCTTCCACATTATAGTATTATGATATTTATCTATTTTTTCTTTTGCAGTTATAGCTCTAGGTCCACATCATCAACTGGGTTTCACAGAAGATGTTCAATAGGCCATGACAGCAGATCATTGTAGAGTAGTGGTTTACAATGATGGAACATAGAGGAGGAAGCACTGTGTGTTTTATAACTATAATCCAAAAAATTATGAGGGATACCATACAAATGGATTCATATAAGACTTGTTGGAGGAGGATGAGATATACATCATTTTGAATTGTTCACATAAGGAACATTGTGCATATTTTGTTGTGACGATGTTTTTTGGGGTAACGATGAAGTGGGGGATCTTATTCCTCCAGGATAATGAAGATCCTGAAGCCTCATTATTGATTTTTTGAGAGCAGTTCAAATCTAGTTTTCATTCATCAGCTATAAAGGAATCTAGTATTGAGGAGATATTTATCGTTCGACAGAGGATCTCTATTGTGCGAGAGTTTGGGATCCATTTTAGGAACCTTCCGCAATATTATTCAATCCTATTTTAGGATTAGTAGGATAGGGTGAGGCTTTTTAAGGAGGCATTGAATCTATAGATCCATCACCAGTTCACTCTGTTTATGCTGATGAAATATCTCAAGGTTCTATAATAGGAAGATGTCATCCAAAAGATGTTGTATAGAACTATATCGCCATAAAAGTTGAGTTTTCATGATTCCCCACAAAGCATAGATGTGTTCTGGGGTTCATGGTGTTCATGGAAGAAGAGTTTTCATTTGTACAGGGGTATGACCCAGCCATAAATGTCTCATTTCCCCTAGGTAAATGTCTCTTGATCATATTTTAATGGATTATGTGCTTATTTTTCTAATGGAAGGTGATGTTATCATTATCATTAGTGCCTGAAATTTCTGACCATCCTGTGTATGCCAGGTGTTCCACTCATGGTTCCCATATTGAGGATTTTCCATCTGTTAAAGTAGTAGTAGGTTTCAAAATCTTTGTATTAGTAGAAAGAATATATGGAAGGTAGAGGATTGCCTCGAGATGCTCCCAATCTTAAAAGAGATATGTGAAGATGTGGAATAGGTCATGGTCAGCATTACGCATTAGCATTTCAAGTGGAATGATAGCATGAAATTGTTCTAGGTATGCTTTTATTAGTTTCAACATGGGTGAATATCATTTTCAATTCAGGATAGAAGCATTCCATCATAACACCTTCCCTTTTCCTTGATTTGGGACATGAGGTTTATATACATGAAGTTCATTTGGTATTAAATAATCTATTTGGAGGTCCGGCTAATGTGTTTGATATATGTAGAAAATGTAAACTAGTAGTAAGTAATCACCTCTCTTTGGGATATTTCCTGTTTTTATGAATACATCAATATGATGTCATCCTCGGCTAGGATTATTTCTATTTGGTGTAGGCTATCATGGATTTCATCAGAAGGCTAGAGGTGTTTTTTAATGATAATGGAAAGGACAAAAATGTTTTTTAGTGAGTGAGACCCTCAAATTGGTTGAAGGTGTGTTCATTACTTGTCATCCTTTATGAATGTGTCAATGATGAGTTCAACTAAGGTTCACTAGGTGGTGTTTCCTAGTGTCGTAGAATAGTAGCATGATGTCTTCCTAGAAGTGGTTGTGGTATTACCCGTGGATGAAAGGTGGATTTTGGGATTGAACTATAACTATGTGTGTCTCTATTATCAACGCCTTTGTATATGTTGATGCTTTTGGGGTTGAGAGAGATTCATATACAACTCAATTTTTTGTTTCTATTCGGTTTTATTTTGAGAATTATATCATCATGGGGTGGAACAATTTTTTTTTAAGAAGGATGACAGTATTTTTTTGTTGTGTATTTTTTATTATCTCTTAAACCAAGTGAAATTAAATAAGCGATAGCATATTCCTCTGACTGATGATTTACTCGATCAACAGAATGGAACATGTTGGTTCATGAAGATTGATTTGTTATCAGGAAAACATCAAATGTGTGCCAAGTATGAGGATGTAATGAAGTCTTATTTCCATTATTGTAGTGGGAATTAATATTTCATTTTGATAAAAATTTATGTGACTAATTCTACATCTATGCTCATTTTTTTGAATGTTGTGTTCCATGAGTTCCTAGATATGTTCATCGTGGTTTTCATCAATGAAATCCTTTTTTACTCTGCATATAAGGAGGAACATGCAGGGCATCTACATTTTGATTTGAGAGTTTTCGTTAATAACATATATTTGGGAAGTCGAAAAAGTCTGAATCTTGGGGAAACAAAATAAATTTCATCGATCATGTTGCATCTCATCATGTAGTAGCCTTAAATCTGCCACAGATAGAATAAGTTGTGTCTTGGGAATCCCCTAAGAAAATGGAAGATGTGTGATGTTTCCATTGTAATGAAATATATTAAATAGGGTTCTTAGTTGATTTATACTGGGTTTGGACTCCTATAACAGCATTGAATATAAAATATTACAAATTCATGTGGACTGGACACTCTTAGGATGCTTTTGAGTATCTGAAAGAGAAATTGGCCAGTGCTCTAGTTCTTTGTCTACCAGTAAGAGTTCAGTTTGTGGTTTTAATTGATTCTCCCCATATATGGTTAGGCAGTCTTATGATGTAGTAGATATCAGTTATTTTATACGAGTCTCTACATTTTCATCCGCATGATCTTAATTATTCCACCAATGATCTTGATTTGGTGGTAGTTGTGTCAGCCTTTATGTTTTGGAGACATTACCTCATTGGTGAGCATTTTGAGGTCCTCACCACTCATAATAGGCTAAGGTATGCTTTCTATCGACATGAATTGAACATGTGAAAAAATCATTTGATGGTGTTCTTATAGGAATACAACGTTGATATTTCATATACACTTGGTAAGGTAAATGATTTGGCCAATTCATTGAGTAGGAAGTCATGCAGTGATGCTGTGTGCAAATCTGGTGAATCCTAGTGAGTGATGGAAGATCAGTCAACATTACCTCTAGATATGGTAGACATTTGATTCAGTGTATGTCTTCTATAGATGATGATGTTTCCTTGCCTGGTGCAATAGTTTGAAGAGTTCAAGTTGGGGGATTATGATGTGGAGATCAGGAGAGACTGATCTGTTTGTGGCTTGGCACCTGATGAAACGTCCAACGATAAACAACATTGAGTTTTGTTTTTGGGAAGCCCTTTTTTTCATTGGATATGTTTGAGATGGTTATGTGATAGTTCCATTGTTCGCATTTGGAAGTAAATAAAAGGGTGAAAAATATGTACCGAGCTTTGAGAGGTTTGTTTGGGGGCCTAGTTGAATCTAGAAGATGCAGAGTTTTTGTGTTGTTGTTTTGTATACCAAAAGGTAATGGCCAAGCACCATGATCTCTGTGGTTTTCTATAGCTTTTTGATGTTCCTCAATGGAAATGGGCATAAATAACAATGATCTTTCTTTCCAGATGTACCCAGGCTCATGGAGGCTATAACGATATATTGTTGTAATTGGATCATTTGAACAAATAAACCCATTTTATAGTGATTACAGAGTTGATATCAGTTGAGGTTTTGTCGAGGATGTATCTGGACGAGGTTATCAGACCCCTACTATGTCATGAGGAAAATCATTTCAGATCATGAGCATCATTTTTCTTATAGGGTTTGGAGAGATATCCTGCAAGACTTTAGATCACTTCAATATCTTATCATTTATTGTCATTCATACATGGATAGTCCGACAAAGCAGACCATCAAGACTCTTGAAGACATTTTTTACTATTATTCCATGGATTTATGAGCTTCATTGGTGAGGCATGTACTCTTTTAAGAGTTACCTTAAGATAATATTTTTTACTCCAACCACAACATGTAATCATTTGAAGCCTTGTATGGCTGACCATTATTTTCTCCATTGTGCTTGATTGAGTTTAGAGAGTTAGTGATTCTCAGACCAAAACTGGTAAAACAATTCAATAGGGATAGTGGAAGTGATTTATGAGAGGATAAATCTAGTATAGTATCATCATAAATCCTATTCTAATAAATAGTAGACCTCTAGAGTTCTATGTTGGTGATCATGTGTTCTGGTAGGTGACTCCCTATCGAGGGTTGGGAATGTAAGGTCGTGGGAGTAAGATTTCTCCCTGGTTTATTGGTCCATTCAAGGTTTTCTCTCTTGTTGATGTTTTGGAATATCATATAGTTATTACACCGTATATGGTCCATATACATGATGTTTTCCATGGGCCACAATGGAATTATTATCCTCATGATGAAAGTCACATCCTCAATTCAGGAGATATCGATGTTGACGGTGATGAAACTATTGAGGAGTGGCCTGTAGAGATCATGTACATCATGAAGATGTTATTCCATGGGAAAGAAATTCCCTTGTTTCCAATCTTGTGGAGTCATGGTGGTTGGAGGAGATTACCTAGGAACATTATTTATATATAAACACATTGTACCCCGAGCTTTTTTATGTTTGTATCTTCTCTTGAAACATTGATCCTTTAGTGGTTTTAGAACCATTCTACTATGACATGTATTTATATTGTTTATTTTTTTGGTTCTCTCCCATTAGTCCAATATCTTCCATGGGAGGTGTTTAGTAGATGGAATTGGTTTTTTCATGATTTAGTGTTTTTCCTTTGATGAAGAGGTTGTGCTCCTATTATGGTGATAGCCTGGAGTGGTATCTAATGGGTTGGATGTTCGGATGAAAACTTTCTATTTCTTATCAAGGTTGGTTTTGGTTTCATGAGGATTATAATTTTTTGGTATTTATATATTGTATGGGTTTAAATCTGTGTGGATCAACCCTTTTTTATGTTCCAAGTGCTCAAAGGTGGCTCTAAAGAAGCTGGGAAGAGTTTAATAATGTAAAAGTTGGAATGGGTGGATTACAAATCATTTAACTATATTATATGTAATGAAATACATTTTTGGGGGTTATCCTAGAATGATTCATCTATTGTATACTTCTTGATAGCATGATTGCGGGATTCACATCATCATATAATTTGAGGTTTGTAAAATAAAAAAATCATGTGGTGACATGTTTTTCAGCGGAACTCGAACCTAAGGAATTACATTAGGTAAAAGGGGATTTCAAATCATGTAATTCCCAAATGATATATGTTTTATGTGTTTTCCAACCACTCAGGTTTTGAAAAACCTACATCTTCTATGACTGTCCCATGACCCCGGGCAAAAAAATGAACCTCTCTATAGCTTTTTGGGGATTCCATCATCATAGAATGATCCTTATCTCTCTCCTTCCATACATAGTGATCCGTCTTTAATAGAAGTTATGATCTACCTCTATGAATTTTTTTTAATTCGCTCAGTCTACACAAGTTTCTCCTTTCCATGCCATGGCTCGGGATCTTCATGATTCTAATGATGATTTTTTTGTTGGTATGAGAAATTGTGTTGTTATTTCCTCAGGTAGATGTAGTTGTTATAGGAGAGGAGTTTGTTATCTGTTGATTTACCCACTCAGGTGTGAAGAATGCCAATGAACTACTTGGGTAGTTAATTCAATGATTATAAATTTATTTATTTGAAATTTTATATTTATCATGATTTTCCATTACATTGAAATTAAATTAGCCTAATTAAATACATGATCTATATTAACGAATTAGTATAGATTATATAGCGAGGTTGTTGCTTTATTCCATGATAACAATTTCTCTCTTGTTTTTCTAGATATTGTGATATATATTCCTTTCTTGTTTTAGCTTATATTTCTTAATGTAAACTGGTAATGAAAGTAAAGATGGAATTAATTAATAATTAATTATAAAATGGGTTAAAATGGTCTGTTTAATAAATCTAGAAGTTGTCATAATATATCTCTATAAATTAAATTGATATGGATATCCATGTCTAGTGGAATTAGTTAATGAAACTAAACCATGTTGATTAGTTTTTATAATAGAATTAAATGCATGTTAAATTAATTGTCATATTAATTTTTAATAGATTTTTTCATGGGATTCCCATCATTTAAATCAATGAATAATGAATTAGTTAATTCAAAATGGAATAAGAAATTATGGTCTTACAAAGATAATGCATCTATAAGGAATAATTTTTCAGCTAGCTTATAAAGGCCATGTGCCTTATGAAATGGATACAAGATAAATCACTATGTCTAAAGGCTGAATGCCTTTATTTGTGGTTGAGAGGATGTTTTCTTATGTTTGTGATGTACTCTGGTTACAAGATACATGGTTTCTAGGCTAGGGAGGACCCTATGTGATGTCAGACTAGGATGGCTGATCCAAGAGGCTTTTTATAGTACATTGGTTTGGAAGGCCCAGTGGTTAAGACATCAGTTGGTTACTAGAGTGGCTAGATGCATTGTTTTCTTTATGTGGTATTGTAGAGGACATCAAATATTATGGAAAAAGTTTAAACAAGTCATAGTTATTACTAAAAATGATGGGTTCTCATTGAATATGATTGGTTTTTTATCTACATAACATTCCACACTACATTATGTAGATGTATTTTCTTACTCTTCTTCATAAGGATGCGAAGAGACATGGGATATTCCATGTGCCATCTATGTTTAGATCTTCAAGGCTGGATGATTCTATGGTTCAACTATATGTGGAAAATAATCGATGTGTAGTACATCTTCTCTTTGTTTTGAGCCCCTAATGATTGGTTTCATAAATTTTATTCCATAAATACATGGAAATATTGAAATGGTAATGCTATTATATAAATTAATTAATGATTTTTAACCCATTTTATTAGAAAATTGTAGGATGCAATTCCGATGTTGTAATTCTAATAATTCATGGACTTGTTTTTCTTATGTGTGGAGGGAATAGATCTTACTGGAATGCTAATGGAATGTGATATAGAATTGGTAATAGTAATTTAATGATAATAAATTAATTACTATTATGTTAAACTAACAAAAAGGGATAAAGTAACATAATGAATCTCTTTAAATGGTTGTGTGCTTATAGGATATCTAACATTAGTAGTGGATTCAATGATTCTAATATACATGAGCAGCATTACAGTGTTAGACTCTGTTATTCCTAGAGGTTGGTTATGAGCTATATTATATCCTGTACATTTTATGATTCTATATGCTTCTCCACCATAAAATTTATGTCAACTAACACCCCATGTATTTTAAGCTCTAGGGGTGTTTTCCCTATCATCTCATTGTGGGGATAGAGGGATGACTACCCCTTAGAACATGAAATCTTATATTGGATGTTACGTTTTATGGAATGCATGGGGGATAGTTTTACCCATATGTTAGTGTAGAGGGATTTAATTTCGTGTAACTATTTAACCCACATATATTCTATATACTGTTTTTTTTATACTGCTATAGGTTTCACAAGTACAGACAATGACGATAGGAGAACCCTTACATGGTGTATGAGATGTGATGTCTTGAGGTATAATACCCGATGTATGATACATGTTATTAGAGATGGGGAAGATCTAAGAAAATACCCAGTTACTTCTAGTGATTTGGATGTGGTGGTTTTGTTACATGATGGGATTGTTGTGGTGCTTTTCCATGGGGTCTTTGGGATAGCCTTGTGTGAGAGAGATTCTCATGATGTGCAGTGTTGGAGGTAGTGAAAAACTAGTGGGGAAGAGTTTACAAGGTAACCAGGATAATATTTATTATATTATAAACACTTCTATTAGATACATGGAGAGAGATTTAATGGTGAGGTAGGTTTCATAGCCAACATGTTTAGGTGATTTTTAACGTTAACTTATTGATCACTATGATTTATCATTCTTTTTTTCATGAGATGATATTGAGAGGATCCAACTGAGTATAATATTATAATCACCCAATGTTTATATATATTTTTTATCAGGTCAGTTGGAGTTGGTTGGAAATTAGGCTAGTTAATACTCGAATGATATATGCGAGATCTATTTAGGGTTCATGGACACTTCCTTTTTGAAATCTTATTGTACATGTATTTTTCCCATTTCATTTATAGTATTTAATTCATGAAATTTGATACTTTTACTTGGGATTATTATATATTACAGTCAGAGATCGTGTTGGATAGTTTTTATGTTCTATCAATCTTCTATATATGCTCACATAAAGGGGAATTCCTCTCATTTTTGGGTTTATTAATCCCTCAGTACTAGTTGGAATCTCGTGCCCTACTATAGGCGAGACTAGGGGTCAATGTCTCTCCTCTCCCATTACTAACCTACAAGGAGAACACATTGAGGGGATGGGTTATAACATATACATTATAAATCAATAAAAATAAATAAAAATTTAACAAATAATGGGAAAAAAATTTCATTAGTTTTTTTTAAATGTACAAGTGAATCTTCAAAGAAAATAATTAAATTCTTATGGGAAATTCCATTTATGGTTAAAATAATAAAAAACAATACATTAAAACATTTTATAAAAGGTGTTTAAGGGGAGGAATTCTGAATATGGTACCAAATTTCATTTTAAATATACTATTAAAATAAGTTCAAATTTCTTGTAATATTGCTTTGAAAATTCATTTCAGTTTTCCAAATAATGATTTTGAAAAAATTTTACAAAAATTCTATATGCAAGATAAATATTCTCGATCTAAAATAATATACATGATCTATATAACACATAATAAATTTCCTTTATTATTATTTTATAAATAATAGTGAAAATGATAATTAAACATGAAAACCACATTCATAACTACTATAGAATAAAATTAATTACATCCTACTATGTAAATTCATAATATTTTCCTAAAAGGAATCCTGAACATAAACTAACATAAATCATTTTCACCTTTCATAACTCTTCACTCATATTCCCCATTAATGAATAACATAATATGAAACATTAAATATCCTCAAAATTATTAGAGTAATTATATAACATTTTAGATCGGTAGTATATCTACATCATTAAATAAGAAAGACTGTAGTCATAAATGTATGCCACAATGAAGGAGTGATAGATATGAATTACCATAATAAATATATTATCACTGAATTGATAATTAATATATTGAAGTATTTTAATTATAAAAATAAATACCCAAATAAATATTGTATATATGTATATAATAAATAAATCATGATATCAATTCACAAAATATTATATGATCATAAATGAAGTGAATAATTATTATAAATTAATGAATGGAAATTTAGTTAAGAATCATTTGTCCCCATGGTAACATTCATGTTAATCAACATGTTTGGAGTAACTGTGATTGAAACATAAAATTACATGAATTATTATTTTTTCATGATATAACATGTAAAACGGGAATTATATGTAATTTATAAAATAAATTAGGGGCATAACATTAAATATACCATAATTATTGGATGTTTAAAAGAAACTCTTTTCCGCCACTCCAGACTATCTATATATTTCCATTCAACAAATATATAATAAAATCATATAATATAATTGGTTTATTAATTGATCATTTCATTTATTAGTGACATATCCATGAACCATTTATATAATGTTCCAATTTAATTATTTAATTACATAATTAGTTAAATCTGAATAGATAACCTTGATGTCATTCTGTTTGAAATTTAAATAACTTCTACTATTTTTTTAATCATTTCCAAAGGGGTCATTTTTTCATAATTTACAGTCTATTAATAATGAAATATTTTTCTATTTAATACATTATTTAAACAATTAAACATAATAATTAAATATTTTTATGAAAAATTTAAAAACATTAAATCATAGATATTGTTGGTTGTATATTTTCTTGGGTAATTTTTCCACTCTTCAATGATAAATATAGAAAAAAGGTAAGCAATATATTATAATTAAATAACGATTATAAATTCCTAAATATTATACTACTTCTCTATAAATTCCTATATATATCATCAATATCATCCGTGATGAAGAAATAATCACATCACCTCCTAGAGCTGGTAGTTCACACATATGTTCAAACAACATTTTAATAAACAGTGAATTAAAATATAAGATAATAGGTTTTACATTATCATTTTTTAATGATAAATATGTCATGAATATAATATTTTTGAAATAAATAAATCATTATAACCAATTGACAGAGGTAGTGATGGAAGAAAAATTTCATTGGTTCGTGAGGTTACAATTATCCGTATAGACGAATGATGAATTCCTTTCCCATTTGATGGAGGTTTGATAATATATATGTTATCCCATTATCATAATAACATATAATTATATGATATATAATTATTTTATAATATCTCCAAGTATGGATAATATATAAAGGATGTGGTAGAAGTAATATAATGAAAATATTGGGATAAGAACTGTAGATCCACTTTATAAAGGCTCATTATATTTACAGATTAATCCCAGTAAAGATTGAATTCGATATATAACAAGACCTATATAATATTTGTGGAATGTTGGTAATGTATATATGTTGGTATTACCTAATAAAAAACACTGGTTGGGAAAAAATAAGAATAACATGATACCATATAAATGAGTGGTGTGGGGAAGATTGGGATTTTTGGAAGAAATTAATAAAATATAAATTAATTTTTTTTGTCCAAATAGAACCCTATTTAAAATATTCAGATAAAATATTAATATTATTCATCTTTACCTCACATAGAAAAATATATTATCTATTATTTGATCTTTTTTACTCTTAGTTTCATCTTGACTCTTTGTAAATCATTTTCATATATACAACGACAATACACAAGTTTTTCATTAACGGTCATGATAGTTACAATGATTAGAAAAAAGAACATTAATGGTCCTTTTATTATTATTTCAACCATATCCTAACCACCTAGAGAAATTTAATCTATACGTTTTTAGTCAACTTATGAAAATATTATTTTCATTCAATACCAATTATGTTACTTTTTAAACTATTATTTTATTTTAACATTGGTATAATCATTAAAAAAATTAAATTGGGACTAAATATTGTACATCTATAACATGAAAAATTTATTTAATAATTTTTTTGATGAAATTATTTTCTTAAAATTATATTAATTTTTTTTTATTTCATTAATTTTATTTGATTCATAAATAGAATAAAAACTCCATCAGTATTTTGTAGGAAGTTAATGTAAATAATTCTTCAATAAAAATTATAATTAAAATACCATGATTAAGATAAATTATATATATTTCAAATTAATATTTATAACATACCATATCTTATTTTCCCTCATCTATTATTTATTATAGTCTTAAAAATTAAGATTGGTACATTTATTAATTTTATTTATATAAAATATAATGATGGCCATAATCACATCCAAATGGAAAACATTACATATAACGAAGGAATTTTTGTGAATAGAAAAAAACGAAACCTACAATAAAATAAAGTCATATTTTAGGTCAATTTTCTTATACTTATAATATTATTTTTTGTGATTATTAACAGATTTATCCATTAATGTTCTACTAAATGTTATTGAGGGTACTATTCATGATGCCAATAAATAAAATGTATATTCACAATAACATTGTACCCCCATACATATAAATATTTAATTTGTTTTAAACAATAAAAACATTATATTATTTTAATTTAATTTAAATTTTAGTTGAAAAAATGAAAAGATTAAATGTTTTTTGAGAAATTCGCTTTTAAATATAAAATGATTTCATTAGAAATTAATATATGAAAATCAATTAAAAATAAAATTTGATTATTTTATATCAAAATTGACTAATTATATTATAATATTAACACTAAATATAATTTCACTTTTTAAATTCATTAAAAGAAAATATAGTTTTCTATAAAAATTAAAATTATTCCCAATTAATTGAAAAATCAATATTTTTAGAAAATACTCCAAATTTCCCCATGACATTATTTTTTTAAGTTAATTTAAAAAATATATCTTTTTATACATTAATATTTAAAAAAAACCTAAAATTTTTTATAATATTTTCTCACAAAAATCTATAAAAACAATTTTCAAATAAAATTTTTATATGTAAGATGGAATTACTAAAAGTTGAAATATTATTTCCTAAGTATGAATTAATATATTTTAACTGATTTTTTGAATTTATATATATTTTATAATTTACATGATTGTATTCATGCCATCAAATTTAATGGCTTGTTTATAATGGGCATAAAATAATATTTTTTCTATTTAAGCTCGTTGTAGCGTATCTTGTACATTATTTATTAAATAAGTTTTTAATAATCGGATAATACAGAACATTTGTTAAATATGTGAATAAAATAGGATATTTTGTTTCCTTTTATTAGTGATTGGAAGGACCTAATTAGAATTTACTAAAAATATAATTTCAATATTAATTGATTATAATGGAAAAAAGGAACCAAAATGATATATTTCAGTGAATGTTTTATAATGGTTAGTGTAGTGTCCTGGACCACCCAGGTCCATTCCTTTGCTAAAATCTGGGGTCTAAGGTGTTCTATGAGGTCTATCTGACTTATCCCCTACACTTTTCCAATTTTTCAGTTCTTTGAATAGTTTGATCAATATCTTTAGGTGAATAGTGCAACAATAACCTTATGTGAACAATTTCATTAGTAGACTTATGAGCATTTGCAATGGTATCCTTATGTGAATAGTTCAACAGTAGCCTTTGGTGAACTGTGAAACAGTAACCTTATGGGAATAGTTCAACGATAAATTAATGTTAACATTTTCATCAGTAGCCTTATGATTCTTGTTGGATGTTTATCTGCTTTACATTCCCCACTACTCAAGGTAGCTGGTTTTTCATACCCTCCTTCTAAATGGGGAAAAGACTTGTGGGGTATGCCACATGCTTTCCGTGTATAACTCTTCACGGTTGGATAAGCCTATGTACTTTCTATAGGAAGAAATGACTCGACTGGTAGTTCATCTACTCACCATGATGAACCCCTTGTGTTTAGTAGAATATAATGTTTTTCTATAATTCTTGTGAATATGGGAACATAATGCTGTAAATAAATAATTGAATAAATGATGTTAACCCACGGGGTTGGAGTTTGCTGGGGCACAATGTTGAGGTTGTAATTTAAAGGATCAAATAATTTTGTTTGTGATGCTAATGAAAAATAATTTAGAAATTTATTATGTTTAATTAATGCTTAAATAATTAGTCAAAGTAAATAGAAATTGATTAAAAGGGAATGAAGTACTGTAATAAATCCCTTTAAAATGTAGTGTTCTTATAGGATACCTAGTATTAGATGTGTCTGCAGGGAGTTCGAGAGACGTTAGTTGTAGTTGAGTCTAAGGCTAGGTTATTCCCATAGTGTGGCTGTGAGATATAGTATATTATGTACTTTTTGTGTTTCTATATGCTACACAACCCCTTCGGTTAGGGAAACAAACACCTCTAGGATTCCAACCCCCGGGGGGTGTTTTCCTTGACATTCTGGTGGGAGGATAGATGGACAACTACCCTCTTTGGCCCTTCTCTCTTCTCTTGATAGTTACTTGTGCTTGTAGGAACAATGGTTAGATTTCACAATATGTGTGTATAGAGGGTCGTAATGGCTTGTGGAAATTCCCATATATAAATATACTAGATATAGATTCCTATTGGCTACATAGGAGTAACATGTATAGGTTGTGACGGCTTGAGGATCTTTACTCAGTGTAAGGTATATAAGGGCATGAGGTATAATACCTGACATATGATACACATCATACGAGCTGTGGGGGTTCCTGTAAATGACGTGGTTACTTTCCATATGGGATTTGGTGGTTTTTATGCACAAGTTTCATGATGTGGTTCTTTTCCCAGCTGTCTGCAAGCAAGTATTTGGGTAGAGAGATGCATTGGATATGTGACACTGAGGAAAAGTTGAAAAATAGTAAGAAAGTAGTAGTGGGGTACCCATGATATTTCTTATTATATTATATACTCATGTTTGTGATACTTAGTGAGAGTATCCATGGTGAGGTTGGGAACATAGTATACCTCTATAGGTGATGAGTTAGTTTCACTTTTTGTTCATAGTGCTTTAACATGATTTTTTTTACTTTTTTAGGAGAGCTTTGGGGAGGATCCTACTATGTATACTATTATACTCACCTTATGTAAATATTATTTTTTCAGTTCACTTTGAGTAGGTTGGAGATCGGGCTTGTATCTAGAAGCATGGGGTTGGAAGAGATGTTCAGGCTTGTGGTTGCTACTGTTTTTACTTTTTTTTTTTGGGAATTGCAGTTTATTTCTATTTTGATTGTAGTATTTTTGCTTGACATGCCATATATTTACTTGTGATTCCTTTTATATAATGGTCTATATTGGAGTCAGTTTTTGTCTGTCTTATCTCTCACTTCTGTATGTGTTCTCATAGAGAGTAATGTGCCCCATATATGTGTTCACTATACCTTCGGTGCTAGTCACCAACATGAGGCCTACTGGAGTTGGGACTCAGGGGTCATTATTATCTCCCTTAACACATTTTTTTCCTGGGGGGTACACATTTGAGGTGAGGGGGTCATGATAGAGTGGTATCAGTGTATGGTTGAGGGATGGGAAGGATTTTGGTTTTAGGTATAGGAGAGCTTGCATGGGGTGGTAGGGAAACGGTGTCAGTCATGTTTAGAAAGTGATGTAAACAATGGATACTTGATTAGACATATTGGATTAGGGGCCCCTATGATCTGATTCACGGACCATTATGTTTAGAATGGATACTATACAAGGTGATACTAGTTTCTGTGTAGAGACATTGGAACGCATCGTGTTTCATTCATCTTTTACTTGAGTATGAATTTGTAGACCTTGCGATAGGTTAACCTAAAATGAATAAAAGAATAAAATTAATTAATTAATGATGAGACTTCCATATTCTAGGTTTATGAGCTCTAACTATTTTAAATTTTGAAGGTATAGATCTAGGTCGAAATCCTTGTAATTATCACATAGAAGAAGTCAAGCAGGCTATGCCAGTAGATCTCTGCAAGGTAGAGGTTAACAACGACAATACTTGGAGGAGGACACTTGTAGAGTTTCAACACCATCGTATAAAGAAGTATGAGGGATCCGTTTCAGATGTAGTCACAAATGACTGGTTAGAGGAGGTCAAGATATACTTTAGTTCGATCCGTTCACGAAGGAGTTCTAGGTGTCCCTGGTTGTGATGATGCTACATGGAGCAGCGAGGTTGTGGTGGTTCTTGGTCCTTGGGGATCACGATGAGTCTATGATCTCATGGGAGGAGTTCCTAGAAATGTTAATTGTCAAGTTTCTTTCTTTGACCATGTTGGAATCTAGTTTCTAGGAGATTCTTACCTTATGATAGGGGAGCTCCATTGTACGAGAGTATGGAATCTGTTTCATGAACCTTTTACAAAACTCTTCATTCCAATTTTAAAATGAGGATGATAGAGAGAGCCATTTTGAGGAGGCATTGTGTCTAGATATCCAGTGCCAGGTCACCCAATTGATGTTGAAGACATTTCGTGAGGTACAGGAGAGGGAATAGGTTTTCGAGTGGACTTTGGATTGAAACAGATCATCACGAGATGAGAGTCTTCATGATTCCTCATGAGGTGGAGCTGTTGTATGGGGTTCTGAGTTTTTAGTGAAAAAGAGTTTCTATCCACCTAGGGGAAGATCCCAAACCTCAGTATCTTGTTTCTCCATGGGTGGTGGCCCTCAGGCCTGTGCCAAGAGATCATGAAAATTTAATTCTTGTGGTGTTCATGATCATCAGTAGTGAGAGTGCCCAACAATTCACAGTAGTCATCGTGCACCATGTTTTTTGCTCTAGGTTCCTCTGTTTAAGCCCAACCAGCCGAGGCAGTAGAAGCAGGTTGCTCTAGCTTTGGATCTGCAGAGGGTAGATGGGGAAGCCATAGGACAGCCCTGTGACACTCCTCATCCTCATAGAGTAGAGTGTGGCCATGGTGGAGGTCATCATCAGGGTCATAGAGGACATGGATGAGGTCTTGGTCATTTTCATGTATTAGTGTTTCCAATTCTAGGTGATCCAGACATTGTTCGAGGTACCCTTTTCCTGTTTTCAACCATGGTGTATACATTGTTAGATTCTGGAGTGACACAATCGCTTATATCACTGTCCATTTTCCATGCATTGGGACTTGAGATAGAGGTGCGTCAAGTGCCCTTGGTGTTGACTATCCCAGTTAGAGGTCGAGATGACTTATTTGATGTATGTAGAGATTGTGAGCTACTGTTGGGCAACATAGCTTTTAGGGTTATTTCCTTTATTTATGGATACAGCCATATGACATAATTCTCAACATGGATTGGTTGTATTAGTGCAGGCTACCGTGGATTACTTCAAGAGGAATATTGTGTTCTTTGATGCCGATGGAGAGATGGTGGTGCTCGTTGGCAAGCGAGCCCCTTGGATGGGTGTGAGGCGTGTTCTATCCTTATCATCCATGATGGCTAAGCGGATATTTAGTTCTTCTGAGGGTCAACAGTTATTGTTTCCTAGGATCATAGAAAAGTACCATGATGTCTTTCCAGAAGATGTGGTAGCATTATCCCATCGACGAGAGATCGAGTTTGGGATCTAGATACAACTAGGAGAATCTCATATCTCTATGTCTCCATATAGTATGGCCCCTTCTGTGTTATGAGGCCTACGTATACAACATGATAGACTATTACAATGTGGTTTTCTTCGGTAGAGTGTGTCACTGTTCGGTGCACTAGTTTTGTTCGTGAGGAAGCCATACGAAAATTTTTGGTTGTGTGTCGATTAGCGTTGCATAAACAATGTTACAGAGAAGAATAGATATACTATTCCATGTATTGATTATTTATTCGATCAACTGAAAAGTTCGAGATGGTTCTTAATGATCGGATTGTGGTCCTGATATCATCAGATGCGTGTAAAGGATGTGGAAATCCTAAAGAATGCTTTGCATTGTAGTCATGGGTATTATGAGTTCCATGGTATGTCATTCGGTAGGAAAAATGATCCAATTATTCTCACGGGATTGATGAATGCATTGTTTCTTGGGATCCTATACAATTTCATGGTGGTTTTCATCGATGACATCCTTGTGTACTCCACTTCTATGGAGGAGCATTTATAGAATCTTCACTCCATTTTGGGAGTTCTTCGTCAACATCATCTGTTTGGAATGTTTTCAATGTGTGTTTTTTGGGATAGAGAAGTCTGTTTCATGGGACATGCAGTGTCCCTGTAGATATAAGTTTTGGATCCATCAATTATATAAGTAGTGGGGTCATTGGATGCCCCCAAGATGTGGTCAAAGGTGAGAAGTTTCCTTTGTCTCTCAGGATAATACAGGAGGTTCATAGCTGATTTATCTCGAGTTGTGACTCCAATGACAGCTTTGACTAGGAAGGATCATGCGTTCATAAGGAGTGATCAGTGTCAGGAATCATTCGAGAATCAAAATGAGAAGTTAGTATGTTCTCCATTTCATTGTCTTCAAGTAGAGGGTGTTCAGTATGATGTTTTATACGATGCTTAATATATCGGTTAGGATATCTTCTAATGTAGCATAGATTGGTTGTTTCTTATAGGACTCGATGTTTGTGTCCCCATGAACGTAACTATACCACCTAAGATCTTGAGTTTCCAACCTTTGTGTTTTCTTTGATGTTGTCAAGACATTACCTCATTACTAAGATCTTTGTGGTTTTCCTCAAAAATAATAGCATGTGGTATTTTTTTTGCCAGCTTGACATGAACTTATAGTAGTGTTGGTTGATGGAGTTCTTACAGGAACACGACTAAGAAATGTCGTATACACTTGGAAAGGGGAATGTTGTACCTAATGTGCTATGTTGGAAGTCATGTAGTGATGCAGTGCGTGAATCTGGTGACTCCTGGAGAGTAATGGAAGGACTATCAGCATTACATCTCAAAATGCGAGAAGATGGTGGTAGAGGATGTCTTTTTCAGATGACTGTGTAGTCATCTATGGTGTAGCAGGAGGAAGATTCCCATTTGTGCGATCATGAGGTGGAGGTCTGGAGAGACCGAGTTGTTTGTCCTAAGGCCCATGATTGTTTTTTTTAATATGAGCAACACTGAGTGTAGTATCTCAAATGGTTTTTTGTTCCATTGAAGATATGGGGGAATTTTCTTAGAGAGTTCCCTAGTTCTCCTTTAGCGGTGCATCCTGGTTTGATATTGATATACCGAGCCATGAGGTGCCCGTTTTGGTGTCCTGGGCAGAAGTGTGTGGTTTGGGAGTTTGTGTCTCAATGTTTGGTCTGCCAGAAGTTGAAGGCCGAACACCATTTTCTTGGTGGAATGTTCCATCCATTAGATATTCCTTAGTGGATGTTATAGGATATCTCAATGGACATTGTAACTAGTTATCCTCGAGCTTCGGGAGGACATGATGCTATTTTTGTGCTAGTGGGCAATTTATCAAAATCATCCAACATTATTTCAATCAATGAGTCGAGATAAGTGGATATTGTTTCAAGGTTGTATCTAGAGGAGGTGGTGAGACTTCATGGAGTCCCATGCATGATCATTTTTTTTATTGAGATACTTATTTTACATCATGTGTGTGGAAAGTTCTCCATCATGCTTTCTGTTCTCAGCAATACCGTAACACTACTTTTCATCCTCAAATGGACGGTCAAACAGAGAAAACCATCCAGAATATTAATGACATGTTACACTCTTCTGTCCTAGATTTTGTAGTTTCATGGATGAGGAACTTATCCATGGTGGAGTTTTCATACAAATATAGTTTCCACTCCACCATAGGTATGGATCCATTTGAAGCCTTGTAAGGCCGACCTTTCCGTTCTCCGTTGTTTTAGAATGAGTTCGGAGAGTCAGCAATTATCAGACCAAAAATATTGTAGAATACAATAGAGATGGTTCAGGTGATTAGTGAGAGGATGAAGACAGCGCAAGAACGTCAGAAATAATATTCTAATCAATGGAGGAGTCCCTAATATTTTGATGTTATCACATGTTTTTTATGGGGATTCCCTATCGTGGGAAGCGAAGGAATGGTCGTGGGAGTAATCTTTCTCACCGGTTTTTTGGGACATTCGAGGTTTTAACTCATGATGGATTTGTGGCATTTCGAGTATCAAATACACCCGAATGAACCATATTCATGATGTTTCCATGTATCACAGCGTTGTCGTTATCTTCTAGATGACACGCATATCATCAATTGGGGAGAGATCGATGTTGATGATGATGTGACCATTGAGGAAATAACAATGGAGATCCAATACCATAATGAGAAGGTGTTTCATAGGCATTCTATTTCATTGGTCTGTGTCTTCTGGCGACATGGTGGTGTTGAGGAGATTACTTGGGAACGTGAGTCAAAAATACGTGCTCAGTACCCAGAGTTGATTGATGTTTAACTCTATCAATTTAACAATGTCCCCTTTGTGGTTATAGAACATTCATGTTTATAAGATGAATTTATTTGGTTTTTCATGTGGCTTTCTCTCTTTGGATAGGTATCTTGATGTGTGGTAGTTCAAACTTATTTTATGTTCTCTTTTAGGTCAGTTTGTAATTTTCATGGATGAGAATGTTTTGAGTGGTATCTGATATAATGTCCTAGACCTATCATGTCCATTCCTTTGCTGAAATCTGGTGTCTGAGGTTTTACAGGTGGTCAAGGTGACTTATCCCTAACACTTTTCCAAATTTCATAATCTGTGAACAGTGTCATCAGAATCCTTATGTGAACAGTGCAACGGTAGCCATATGTGAAAAGTTTCATCGGTATCCTTATGAGAAGTTCCAATGGTAGCCTTAGGGGAATAGTAAAATGGTAACCTTCGGTGAATAGTTCAACAGTAACCTTATGTGAACAGTTGAACAATATCCTTATGTGAATAATTTCATCAGCAGCCTTATGTGAACATTGCAACGGTATCCTTATGTTTACAGTGTCATCAGCATCCATATCTGAACAATTCAATGGTAACATTCTGTGAACAGTTCCATTTGTGGGGATCCAATGGTGAACTCTTTACTTTGGCCAATTTTGAGTTCATGAAAAGTGTTTCCAAAATAGTGTAGTTCCAACAGTGACCACTTTCCTTTGCCATGTTTTGAGTTCATAAACAGTGATTCCATAATGGTGTGGTTCCAATGGTGACCTCTTTCCATTTCCAAATTTTGAGTACATGAACAGTGTTTCCTGAACGGTGAGGTTCCACCAGTGACCACTTTACATTGCCAAATTTTGAGTTCACGAACAGTGTTTCCATAATGGTGAGGTTCCAACAGTAACCTCATTCCTTTTCCAAAATTTTGAGTTCATGAACTGTTTTCCCTGAACATTGTGGTTCCAACGCTGACCTCTATCCTTTTCCAAATTGTGTGTTCATGAATGTTGTTTCTAGAATTGAGATATTCATCGATAACCTCTATTTCCTTTGACAAATTTCGATTTCATGAATAGTGTTTCCAAGATGGTGAGGTCCATCGGTAACCTCTATTTCATTTTCCAAAATTTTATTTTGTGAACTGTGTTTCTAGAACAATGTGTTCCTTCAGTAACCACTATATCCTTGGCCAAATTTTGAGTTCATGAACTATGTTTCCAGAACGTTGGGGTCCATCGATAACCTCTATTTCATTTGAAAAATTTTGGAGTTCGCGAACATTGATTCCAAAATGGTGTGTTCCATCGATAACCTCTAATTCCATTTCCATATTTTGAGTTCATGAATAGAGTTTCTAGAATGGCGTGGTCAATTGGTATCCTCTATTTTCCTTTACCAAATTTTGAGTTCATGAATAATGTTTCTAATTTCAATAGTTTCTCCCTTTGACATTTCCATTGACGTAAAATTCATTTAAAGCCACATTTTATGGACTCAAAGGCAGATTAAAATGCCATAACACCAATATTAATTTCTTCTAAGGCACATGATGTTTTTTCTTGGTCAAACCTCGTGGTTTAATAAGATCCACTTTAAATGGAAAATCCATCGTATCTTAAACCACTAATATGTGAAATCTTCTAAAAGGATGAGATAACTTCCTCCATAATTCTTCCTCATTATTATCAGTGGTAAGATTCTCAAACCTTTCATTCCATCCTATAAGAGTTTCACAATTAAACATTCCTCCTAGGATTGGTTATTCTCTATTTTGAAGCATCTTATGAATATCGATAAATCTTCGATATAAGGTATGATCTGTCATCATTATTTTGGGTCCATCTACATCTTTCTCCATTCCCTTTTTTTTGTAATTTCACCCCAATGATCCTAATACTCTTTTCTTTGGTGTTAGAATATGTAGTGGTGTCTCTGCATCCTTGGTTGGATACAGTTTTCACATGGGTGGATATCGTAACCCGTTGTATTGCTCGTTCTTTTATAAATAATGTGAAGAACTGTTTGAGGTAGGGGATTTGTTGATTCTATTTTATTTGACGTGAAACTATACATATAGCATATTTTATCCCACTGGATCCTAGTGGAATTGATATAATAAATATTTGAATAGTATAAATAAATGGATATCAGTTCTATGTTATTTCCACTTATATTCCAACGAAGTGTGGTATCTATGCTTTCTATGAATATCATTCCAATCTTGGTGGAAATTGGAAATGATCGTAAAGTAGAATTAATTGTTAATGGTTTGGCTAAATATAAAGATTCATGTAAATGAATCTTGTTCTTCTTTTTGTAATTTTAGGTTAATATAATAGGTACATTTATCATGTTTAATTACTTGTGATAGCTTACTATTTAGGTTTGGTGAAGTTGGAACCTATGAATAGTTAATCGATTAATCCATGATCAATTAAAGAACTTGTTTTTTTGATAAAAGATATTTTGTTGAAGGGTTTTGAGTGACCCTCTCACTTGCTTAATGTCTAAGAGCCCAGTTTATATGATGTATGTTTTCTTAATTCTTGTTTTGTGATGTGATCATGGATGGATGTTGTGATATGTGGGGGAAGGGAGGCATATTGGTTGTGGCAACAGATAATTCTTATAGTGGTGAGTCACCTTGGTTTTGGCATGTGGGTGTTAGTAAGGATACCTAGGGTCTGATGAGATGGGATTGATGTGATTGTTTGAAATCTTGATGATTCATGTTGGTTATTTATGTTTTTTATTTTCCCCACTACTCAAGGCAGATAGTTTTTCTTACTGTCCTTCCATAAGGGGTGAAGACGAGCATGGCATGCCTTGTGCTTTCCGTGTATAGTTTCACATGGGATGATGGGTCTATGATAATGCAATAGGCATAACAGACTCGACCGATAGTTCATATAACCACCCGGTTGAGCCCCATTGTTTTTTTGTACCATATAATGTTTTTCTAGAATGATTGGTAATATGGGAAAGTAATTCTGTAAAAAAATAATTGAATAAATAATGTTTACCCATTGGGGTTGGAGTTTACTTTGCCGCAATGATGAGGTTATAATTTATAGGAATAGTGAACATTGGGTGTGATTCTAATTAAATATAATGTGGAAATTTTTGATGGATAATTAAGGTTTAATGAATTAATTATTATAAATTGGAACTGATTAAATTTGAATATAGTAATGTAATAAATATCTTTAAATAGTTGTGAGCTTAAAGGATACATAGTCTTAGAAGTGGCAGTCAGGAGTCCGTGAGACTTTAGTTACAGTTGAGTCTAAGACTAGGTTATTCCCATAATTTTGTTGTGAGATATAGTATATTCTATAACTTTTGTGTTTCTATATTCCACTCCACCCCATTGGTTAGGGAAATTGAGACCCTAAAGATTCTGGGCACTGGGGGGTGTGTTTTACCCAACATTCCTCTGGGAGGATGGATGACTGACTACCCCCTTTTCCCCCCACTTTGTTCTCTTGGTAGTTAATATTCCTTGTAGGCACATCGGTTAGTATTCCCCATATATGTGGGTAGAGAGTTTTAATGGCTTGTGGTTATTCACACACATATATTCTGGATATTGTTTCCTATGGACTACTATAGGTGTAAAATGTATATGTTGCGATGGCTTGAGGATCTTTACTCAGTGTATGGTATGTAATTTATTGAGGTATAATAACCAAAGTATGATACACATTATATGAGTTGTGTTGGCTCCGGAAGACTACCTGGTTACTTTCCAAGGTGGATGTGGTGGTTTTATTGCACGATGTTCATGCTGTGGTGCTTTTCCAGGGTGTCTGCGGGCAAGCCTTTTCTAAGAGAGATTCTTAGGACGTGTGATGTTGGGGAAAAGCATCAAACCATTGGGGTGGTAGTAGCAGGGTATCCTTGATATTATTTATTATATTATATAATTGTGTATGAATTACATGGTGAGAGTAGCCATGGTGGGGCTGGGAACATAGTTTACTTGTTTAGGCGATGAGTTAGTTTCACTTGTTGGTCACTATGGTATAAAATGATTTCTTTACTTTTTCATGAGAGGCATTAGGGAGGATACTGCTAAGTATACTGTTATACTCACCCTATATATAAATAAACTATTTTCAGGTCACCTGGAGAAACCTAGAGATCAGGCTGGTATCTACAAGCATGGGGTTGTCGGAGGTGTTCAGGCTTGTGGTTTCTACTGTTTTTACCTGAATTTGGTTATTGTAGTTTTTTAACCTTCTGTTGTAGTAATTGTTCATGACAATACATATGTGTACTTTTGTTTTAGTTTATATTGTTTTCTAACTTGGAGTTGGTTGGTCTATATTATCTCTCTCATCTGCATGTGTTCTCCTAGAAGGTAATGCCTCCCATCTGTTTTTTTATTATTCCCTCGGTGCTAGTCACCAACCTCGGGCCTACTAGAGGTTGTACTCAGGTGTCATTATCTCCCTTCCCACATTTCTGGCCATGGAGGTGGTACACTTTGTGAGGTGGGGGTCATAACATAGTGGTATCAGAGGCCCAAATGAGGGATATGATGAAGTTTTGTGTTAGGATTAGGTGAGGTTGAAAGGGTTGGTAGGGGAACAATGTCAGTCAGGTTTATCAAGTCACATAAACATTGGAGACTAGTTGAGACATAGGCGTTTAGGGACCCCTATGATTTGATGCATGTACCATTAAGTTTACAAAGTCTACTAAAAAATGTGATACTAGTTGGTGGGTAGAGACCTAAGAGTGGATCAAACATCTTTCTTCTTTCCGCATGTGTTTGAATCAGTATACCTTGGGATACGTTACCCTAAATTTAATAAAAGAAAAAAATAAATTAATTAATGTCAAGTCTTCCATATTCCAGTTTTATGTGATCTAACTAATTTTTTATTTTGCAGGTATGGATCCATGATGACGTCCTCATCAGGATCACATAGAAAATTTCCATCAGGTTTCACTATAGATCACTGCAGGGTAGAGGATGATGATGACGACACTTAGGGGAGGACACTCTGAGAGTTTCAGCACCAGTGCCTGGAGAAGTATGAGGGCTCAGTTTCAAATTCAGTCATGGAAGATAGGTTGGAGGTGGTAGAGATAGGATTTATTTCAATCCATTCTCGGAAAGAGCACTAGGTGTCCTTGGTTGTGACGAAGCTACGTGGAGCATCAGGGTAATGGTTGTTCATGTTCCTTGGGGATCGCGAGTGGTCATCGAACTCATGGGAGGAGTTCTGATACAAGTTTAGAGTTGATATTATTTCTTCAACCATTAATTCTTCTTGTCACCGAGAGATTTATACCATTCGATAGGGGAGCTATAGTGTGCGAGAGTTTGAATCCATTTAGATAACCTTTTATGTTATTCTTCGGAGATGTTTCCAGATGAGGAGGTCAGGGAGAGGCATTTCGAGGAGTCTTTTCATCCATTGATCAAGTGACAGGTCACACCATTTATGATGGAGATATGTCTTGTGGTTTTGGTGAGGGAAAATGTTGTCGAGGGGACATTGGCCAGAATCAGATAATCATGAGAGATGAATTGTCATGATTCCTCACGAATCTATATTGTGGATATGGGTTCTCGATTTTTAGGGTAGAAGTGTTTCTATTTTTTTAGGGGTAGGTCCCAACCCTCAGAATTAGGTTTCACCAGGGATGGTGGCCCTTAGGCCTATACCAAGGGATCAAATTCTTATTTTTCTTGTCGTTGTCGAGGTAATCAGTAGCGATAGATCCCATTATTTTAGAGCGGTCATCGTGAAACAGGTTTTCCGCTCTAGGTTTCTCCGTTGAAGCAGTTCTAGCCAAGGTAGTAGCAGCTGGTTGCACCATCATTGGATCGGCAGATGGTTTATGGGTCCGAAAGAGGACATCAACGTGATTCTCCTAGTCCTCATGGATTAGTGCATGACCATGTTGGTGGTCATCATCAGGGTCCGAGAGGACGTAGAAGAGGTCATGCTCCACTTCAGTCTCTACTATTGCTAGTGTCAGGTGAGCCAGAAAATGTTTGTGGTACCGTTTTCTTGTTTTCTACCATGGTCTATGCCATCATTGATTCAAGAGTTACACTCTCCTTCATATCACCTACAATTTTCCATGCTTTGGGACATGAGGTAGAGTGGCTTATAGTGCCCTTGGCGTTGACTATTCTAGTTGTAGGTCGATATTACTAGTTTGATGTATGTAGATAATGTAATCCAGTGTTGGGGTAGCACCACTATATTTCCTATGTTTACAGATATATCCATATGATGTCATTCTCAGAATGGATTGGTTGTATTTGGTGCATGCTATCTTGGATTTCATTAGGAGGTAGCTTGTGTTCTTCGATGTGGATGGAGAGACAGTGGTGTTCGTTGGCGAGCAATAAAATTGGATGGGTTAGAGGCGTGTTCTTTCATTATCATCCAAGATGGAAGATATAATGTTGAGTTTGTCAGAGGTTCAATAGTTGGAATTTTGTAGAGTTGATGAAGAGTACCTTGATGTATTTTGAAATTATTTTGTAGCATTATCCCCTCGACGAGAGATCAAGTTTGGGATAAAGATACATCCCAAAGCATCTCCCATCTCTATGTATCAATATTGGATGGACCCTTCTGAGTTACAAGAGATACATATATATCATGATGGTTTGTTACAGTGCAGTTTGGTTTTAGCCATGGGTGTCACCATGGGGTGCACTAGTTTTGTTCATGAATAAGGCTAATTCCAGTTTACGGTTGTGTTTCAATTATTGTCACTTAAACAAATTGAAAGTGAAGAATCACTATCCTCTTCCATGTATTAGTAATTTATTCCATCAATTAAAGGGTTCATGTTGGTTCTCAATGATCGACATTCGGTCAAGATATATTCAGATTCATGTGAATTATGAGGATATCCTAAAGAAGGATTTCCATTTTCACCAAGGCCAGTATAAGTTCCTTGTAATGTTTTTCGGGGAAAAAATGATCTAGTTTTGTTCATGGGATTGATGATCGCTGTTTTCCATGAGTTCCTGGAAATGTTTGTGGTGGTTTTCATTGATAACATCCTTGTGTACTCCACAGATGAGGAGGATCATGAAGAGCATCTACACGCCTTTTTGGGAGTTCATTGTCAACATCAACCATTTGGGAAGTTTCCGAAGTTTGAGTTTTGGGCTCGAGATGTCTATTTCTTAGTCATGTTGTGTCCTATCCAGGAGTATATGTCGATCCATAAAAGATAGAAGTAGTTGTTTATTGTGAGGACCCCTGGATGGTGTAAGAGGTGCGATGTTTTCATGGTCTCGTAGGCTACTATAGGAAGTTCGTACCTGATTTCTCTCGAGTTGTGAATCCTCTGATAGCTTGGACTAGAAAGGATCTGGAATTTTTATGGATTGATTTTTGTTAGGTTGTTTTCTAGTATCTAAAGGAGAGGTTAGTAAGTAATATAGTTATTTGTCTTCCAGCATAGGGTGTTAAATTTGATGTTTTATCTGATGCTTGACATTTGGGGTTAGGTTGTGTTCTTTTGCAGTAGAGATCAGTTGTTTCTTATGGGTACAAGTAGTTTCATCCCCATTAATGTAACTATGCCACCCATGATCTTCATTTGGTATCCATGGTGTTTTCTCTGATGTTGTGGATACATTACGTCATTGGTGAGTGCATTGTGGTTTTCACCGGTCATAAGAGCATGAGGTTTGTTTTTTCCCCATGTGACTTGAAGTTATGACAGTGTCAGTGGATGAATTTATTAAAGGAATAATACATTAAAATATCATATACACTTGGAAAGGGGAATGTTGTTGATGATGTGCTAAATCGAATGTCATGTAGTGATGTCGTGCTTCAATCTGGTGAATCCTATAGAATAATGGAATAACTTTCAACATTATATATTGACACTGGAGAAGTAGGGGGAAGAGGATATATTTTTAAGATGATAGTGTAGTCATCTCTGGAACAGCAGGTGGAAGAGTCCCAGTTGGGTGATCTTGAGGTGGAGTTCTAGAGAGACCGAGTGGTTTTTAGTGAGGCACAAGATGGTTGATCTGAGGATGAATAACACTGATGGTTGTATCACAGAACTATTTTTGTTCCATTGGGGATGTAGGAGACAGTTCTTACAGTGTTCTATAGTTATCTTTTAGTGGTGAATCCTGGCAAGAAAAAGATGTACGAAGCCTTGAAGAGCCTGTTTTGGGGTCCTGGGCTGAAGCGTGCAGTTCCAAAGTTTTTGTTTCAATGTTTGGTCTTCCAGAAGGTGAAGGACAAACAACATGTTACTAGTTGTCTTCTCTAGCCATTAGATATTCCTCAATTGATGTATGAGGACATATCAATGGACTTTGTTACTAGTTTATCTAAAGCTCTTGGAGGAAATGATTCTGTTTGAGTGGCAGTGGACTGTTTAAAGACATCATCACACTTTATAGAAATCAGGGAGTCGATCTCAGTGGATGATTTGTCGAGGAACTATTTAGAGGGGGTGGGGAGACTTCATGGAGTCCAAAGTATTATCACTTCTGATGGATATCCTCATTTAATGTTATGGTGTTGAAATTTCTCTATTATGATATTGTTTCAAAGCTATGCCATAGCACTAATTTTCATCCCCAAACTGATGGTTGGACAGATCAAACCATCCAGACTCTTAAAGACATGTTACGCTCTTCTATCCTAGAATTTTGAGGATAGTTGATGAGGAACTTACCCTTGGTGGAGTTCACGTACAAAAATTGTATCCACTATACCATTGGTATGGCAACATTTGAAGCCTTGTATGGACAACCTTTCCATTCTATGTTGTGCTGTACTGGGATCGGAGAGTCAACAATTCTCAGATCATAACTACATTACAATACAATATAGATGGTTCAGGTGATTCGTGAGAAGTTGATGATAGTGAAAGATCATCAGAAATCATATGTCAATCAATGGAGGAGACCCCAAATGTATGATGTTGGGGATCATGTGTTCCTGAAGGTGACTCTCCGTTGTGGGCAGTGAATGTTTGGTCTTGGGAGTAAGATTTCTCCCCAGATTGTTGGGCCTTTCGAGGTGTTAGATCGTGTTGCAGATGTCACGTATCGAGTAGAACTTACCCCATATATGAACTAGATATATGATGTTTTCCATTCATCACATCTTCATTTTTATCGTCACGATGACTCACACATCCTCGATTTGGGAGAGATCGATATTGATGACGATGTGACCTTCGATGAGCAACTTATGGAGATCCAAGACCATAAGGAGAAGGTGTGACATGAGGATTTTATTCCCAATGATCGTGATTAGGGGCGACATGGTGTTGTTGAAGAGAGTACATGGGAACATGAGTCGTAGATACGTTCTCTGTACCCAGAGTTGGATGATGTTAAACTAGTTACATGTAATGATGCTCTATTTGTGGTTATAAACCTTTTGAGTTTATGATATGGATTTCGTTGGTTGCTTCATGTTTCTTTCTCTCTCTGGAGAGGTATATCGATGGATTGGGGTTAAGATATCTTTTTTGTTCCCTTTTTGGTTGGTTTTTAATTCTTGAGCACGGGAATGCCTTGAGAGGTATCTGATGTAATGGCCCGGACCTCTCAAGTCCATTCCATTGCTAAAATCTGTTTTCTATGGTGTTCCAGGAAGTCAAGTTTACTTATCCACAACTCTTTTCCAAATTTCTAGTTCAATGAACAGTGTCATTGGTAGCATTAGGTGATTGGTAAAATTTTAGCCTTAGGTGAACAGTTTCATCACTAGCCTTGTGAATAGTTCCAATGGTAGCCTTAGGAGAATTGTGAAATGATAGCCTTAGGTGAACAATGAAACAGTAACCTTATTAGAATAGTGAAACAGTATACTTATGTGAATAGTGTCATTGGTAGCCTTATGTGAACAGTGAAACGGTAACCTTATATGAATAGTGTCATCAGTATCCTTATGTGAATAGTGTAATAGTAATCTCATGTGAATAGTTCGATTAGTGAGGTTCCAATAGAGATCACTTTCCATTGAAAAAATTTGTGTTCAAGAACAATGTTTCCATAAAGCTGAGTTTCCAACGGTGACCTTTTTCCTTTGCAAAATTTTGAGTTCATGAACAGTGTTCCCAGAACGTTGAGGATCGAACGGTGACCTCATTCCTTTTCCATGTTTTGATTTCATGAAAAATGTTTCTAGAATGGTGAGGATCCAACAGTGACCTATTTCCTTTCCATATTTTGAGTTCATTAACCGTGTTTCTAGAATGGTGAGGATCCAATGGTGACATCTTTCCATTGCCAAATTTTTATTTCATGAACATTTTTCGCAGAATCGTGAGTGCCCAATGGTGACCACTTTCCATTTCTGAATTTTTTGTTCATGAAAAGTGTTTCTATAATGGTGAAGTTCCAATAGTGACTTCCTTCTATTTCCATGTTTTGAGTTCATGAACAGTGCTTTCAGAATGGTGAGGTTCCAATGGTGACCTCTATCCATGGAATATTTTGTGTTCATGAATAGTGATTTCATAATTGAGAGGTCCATCGGTAACCTATATTTCTTTTTTCCAATTTTGAGAATGTGGAAAGTGTTTCTAGAACAGTGAGGTCCATCGGTAACCTCTATTTCCATTGAAAAATTAAGTGTTTATGAATAGTGTCTCTAGAATGGTGAGGTCAATCACTAACCTCTATTTTCTTTGCCTAATTTTTAGTTCATGAATAGAGATTCCTGAATGGCCAGGTTCATTGGTGAACTCAATTTTCCTTTTCAAAATTTCGTTTTCGGGATCTATGATTCAATCTTCTTACAGTTTCTCCAATTGACATTTCCATTGACATAAAATACATTCTAAGTCTCATTTTATGGACTCTATGGTTTATTCAAGGATCATAACTCCTATATTAATTTCTCCTAAGCCTTGGGATGTTTTAACTTGGTCAACCCAAATGGTTACTATGAACTACTTTTAATGGAAAATATAGAGTATCTTAAACCACTACTCCGTTAAATCATCAAAAGGGTCGAGATATCTTCCTCCCTAATTCTTCTTCCATGGTCATAGCTATGAGATGCTTGAACCTTTCATTCCTTCTGATTGGAGTTGCACAATAAAAATTTCCTCCTAGGATTGGTTCCTCTCTATTTTGATGAAACCAAGTAATATCGATCAATCTTCGAAATAAGGTACGATCTATCTTAATTATTTAGGGTTCATCACATTCTTTCTCCTTTTTATTTTAATGGAATTTTACCCCATGTTTCTAATGGACTTTTAGTGGGTGTTGGCTGATGTGGTGGTGTCTCTGAATCCTCTGGTGGATAAAGTTGTCACATGGGAGGATATCGCAACCCGTTGTGTGGAACGATCTCAAATAAAGAACGTCACGAATTGTTTGAGGTAGGGGATTCATTGCATCTATTTTTTTACGTACAACTGTATAGTCATCATGTGTTTTCCCACTGGATGACAATGGAATTGACATAATATATACTTGAAACCGATGAATAAATTGATATCTATTGTATGTTATTGCCTCATCTTTTTCAAGGTAGTGTGGAATATATGTTTTCTTTGTTTACCTTTTGGTTCATGATTAAAATTTGTAATAAATGTATACTAGAATAAATTGATAATGTTTAGGATAATGATAAAGAACATGGTAAATGAATCTGGTTCTTCTTGTTGTAATTTGTTCTTAATCAAATTAGTGCAGTTAGCATGTATAATTAATTGGGATAGATAACTATTTAGGTTTCCCAAATTTAGAACGTACGAATAATAAATCTGTTAATCCAATATTGATTAACGAACTGGTTTTTTGAGAAAAGATAATTCCATGAAGTGATTTGAGTGACTCTCATTCTTGCTTAAGGGATAATATTCGAGTTGTAGGATGATGGTTTTCCTACTACTTGTTTTGTTATGTGTGCATGGATGACTGTTGAGATAAGTGAAACCAAGGAGGCTTATTGGTTATGGCAGTAGTTGATTCCTAGAGTGGCGAGATGCATTAGTTTATACATGTGGGTGTTAGGAAGGACATTAGGGTGATTATGAAATGGGTTAGATGTGAATTTTTGGATTCATGATGATTATTTATGGATGTTTATCTTATTTACATTCACCACTACTCCATGCTTCTAGTTTTTCTTACCCTCCTTCCAGAAGGGTCGAAGACGCGTGAGGTATGCCCCGTTCTTTCCATGTTCATCTCCTCAATGGTGGATCGGTCTTTTTTATTGCAATATGTAGAAAATACTTGATTAGCAGTTCATATACTCACTGTGTTGATCCCTCATGTGTTTAGTAGCATAGATTGTTTTTATAGAATGCCTGAGAAAATCGGAAAGTAATGTTGTAAATAAATAATTGAATAAATTATGTTAACCCAAGGGGGTTGGAGTTTTTTGGGGCACAGTTCTAATGTTGTAATTTAAAGGAACAATAAACTTTGGGTGTGATGCTAATGAAATATAATGTGTAAATAGCTGATAGTAAATTAATGATTAAAGAATTAATTAACGTAAGTTGCAACTGATAAAAAGGGAATGAAGTAATATAATAATGATCTTTAAATGGTTGTGTGCTTATAGTATACCTAGTCGTAGAAGTGGTAGTTTGGATTTCGAGAGACGTTTGCAATAGTTTAGTCTAATACTTGGTTATTCCCATAGTGTGGATGTGAGATATAGTATATTCTGTACTTTTTGAGTTTTTATATGCTATTTCGCCCCGTCGGTTAGGGCAACTGACACACCAGGGATTTTGGGCACTGGGGGGTGTTTTCCCCAACATTACTGTGGGAGGATTGATGAATGACTACCCCCTTTTCCCCATAATATTATCTTGGTAGTTAATTGTGATTGTAAGCACATCGGGTAGTATTCTCCATAGATATGGGTAGATGGTTGTAATGGATTGTGTTCATTCACACACAGATATTCTTGATATAGTTTCCTATGGACTAATGTAGGTGTATAATGTAAAGGCAGTGATTCCTTGAGAATCCTTACTCAGAGTATGGGCTGTAATGGCTTGATGTATAAAAATCAACATATGATACATGTTTTACGAGTTGTGGTGGCTCCTGAATATTAAATGGTTACTTTAATATGTGGGTGTGGTGGTTTTTTTTCACGATTTTCATGTTGTGGTGCTTTTCACATGTGTCAGTGGGCAAGAATTTTGGAGATTGATTCTTAGGACGTGCGACATTGGGGAAGAGTGGGAAACCAGTGGGGAAGTATAGCAGGGAACCCTTTATAGTAATTATAATATTATATACATTTGTATGTGTTACTTAGTGAGTGTGGCCATGGTGAGTCTAATAACATAGTATACCTGTTTAGGTGACATGTTAGTTTTACTTGTTGTTCACTATGCTTTTATCCTTTCTCTTTACTTTTGAATGAGTGGAATGGGGGAGGATCCTTCTGAGAATACTATTATACTCACCCTATGTATATATGAATTATTTTTCTTGTTACTTAGAAAATGTTGGAAATCAGGCTGCTATCTACTAGCTTGGGGTTGCAGGAGCTGTTCGGGGTTGTGGTTGTTTCTTTTTTTATTTTCAATTGGGTATTTATGTTTATTTTATCTTTTTTTTTGTAGTAGTCTTTCATGAAATTTCATATCCGTACTTGGTATTTATTTTATATTATTGTATATATTGGAGTTTGTTGATGCATGTCTTATCTCTCTCTTCTGCATGTGTTCTCTTATAGAGTAATACCTCCCATCTATGTGTTTACTACACCCTTAGTGCTAGTCGTCAACTCAGTGCCTACTCGAGGCGGGACTCTGTGGTCATTATCTAACTTCTCACATCACCGACCAGTGAAGGTTACACATTGCGGGGAGGGGGTCATGACAGGTAGAAATAATAGAATTTAATAAAAATTTTAGTTGTGTATTTTATTTTTTTTACCCTAATATACTTGTTTTAAGCAATTTTAATATTTTTAGACAATTAATAAGAAAATAATATTTATACTATTTTAGGTCAAAATAGTTACTATAACTGGAAAACTAGAACATTAATTAACCATGGTTAAAATTATAAACCATATAAAAATCACATTGTCAATTTTAGAATTCATTGGATTATTAAAAAATTTAATAAAATGTTACTTATTAAAAAGTACCTTTAATTTCAATTTGGGAACTATTCATTTAATTTGAGTTTGAATAAACTTGATGAAATTGAATTAAAATAGAATCCTTTCAAAAAAATACCATGTCATGTCTATATAAAAATGTATAAGACACAATAATTCATTAAATGTTTATTATTTATGTTATATTTAAAATTATTTGTTTTATTTGTATTTTAATTGAATAAATACAATGTCAGTGTTTCGTAATAATTTAAGGCAATTATTTAAATACTAAAAATTATTAAAAAGTTTTGTTGATTAAAAATCATTCATCTATGGAATTTATCAATAAATGAAGAATATTTTTTTATCCTTATCACAAAATGTTATTGTTATTAAAAATAAGATGGTTTTATTTTTTTATGAACTTTTAGAAAGATATTAAAAACATACCAATCAAACAAATAAAGATCCATGTATCCATATATTATAGAAATGAATGTATTTGTCTATGTTAAATTGATAAAATCCGGGAATGTAATGTTTTACATTCATTTTTTATACATTATCATATTAACTTTAATCAAAATTTCTAAATTATCCAATATCATGGTGATAATTATTTTTAATGGTAACCTTTCATAATGAATAAAATTAAAAGTGTCCAATTTTCCAAATTTATAACTCCAAATTAAAGTAATGAAATTTGTTTTTTAGGATTTTATTAATATAGAAGGTTTGATTTTATTTAAAATTGATCTCATAAAACGTAAAGAGAAATGATTTTTCAAAGAAATTACCATTCAGGAATATTATTGAAGATAGATAATTTCCTTACTAATTGCAAGACACCCAATTGATATCACCTCCTTAATGACCACAACTATGGATGTAGTTACATAAAAAAAGGGTTTGATGACTAGTGAACCCCACACCCAGACTCCTAGATGTAGTTTCTTCCATGTGATGTACAAATACCATCTTCTGTTTCAAAGGATCTCTATTAATCTCGTTTTTAGACAAATAGATTCGGATATTGTTGAAAAAAATTCAGCATATTCTAGTAGGGTCCTATAAAGGTAATATCCAAAAATTTTATTTGATTCACATGAAAATGGATATTATTAGCTTCTCATGGGTTAAAATGAGCCTCTATTATCAATCTCAGGTTACTCTTCAATTTGATGACGTTGTTGAATTTTATCAATATTGGTATCATGAATCGTGGATGATTTCATTTAATAGCATTGATATCTCAATGTGTTCATGGATTGTTCATGAGGCATGTAAATAACTATTCCTTCCAGTTTAGTTCATACTTACATGTTTAGACCATCATAAATTTCTTCGATATTCCCTTTATACTATAATAATTCTTATTTTAAAATCAATCATGTTCAATATTTCTTTTTTAGACAATTTTATGAATTTTTTATATAATTAGGGATCTAAATAATAGTATATGGATTATTAACAAGTCATAATAATTTTTTATTAGGTTTTCTATGAGGTGATCCTAACATATTTCTCTCATTGTAATCATCTTTATGGTTATCTGACTTCGAAATGCAGGCTTCCCCATTTTTCATGGGTCTATAAATCTTATTTGGAGTCCAGTGTTATTAATAATATAATACGGAATATCTATAATGGGGAACCTGTAATTACTGGGATAATGGAGGATCATATTGGAATGTATTATAGTGATCTTCTAGTGCTTTAATGTTCTTATAGATCCGAGAAATGTAAAGGTGATGCTATGATTCAAAATGTTGGTGCTCAAGATTTGTGTAAATCATTTAGGAATTAAAATTTTTTAGGCCAGGTTTTTGGAGTTCCTCACATCTATGTGGTAGATGTTTCTGGGATGGTAAAAAATATATATCATTATAGAGTATAATTGGACTCGCATCACACCACTAATTTATCTATATCAGAAAAATATCTGTCTATATATACATAAATTGTAACACCCCAGGTAAATAAATAATATGAAATATTTATATTTATCCATATTTGTGAATAAAATATTAATATGACTTTAAAGGGGATGCTATGCTCGATGGTGTACCCAACACGCAACAACGAGTTTCTTGGGAATCTTACGTTGCACTCTAATAATAAAATAATATTATTTTCAATGGTAGTTAACATGTAGCCGTTGTATTGGCAGGAATGGATAGAAATAACTAAAATATGATTATATATGTTTTTAAATGTTTTTACATTTATCCAATAATAGATAATTGCTTAAAATACGGAAAGAATTCAATTTTAGGCGTATATGCCCTAGTTTTCACTAAAGGTTCATTTATTGCCTTTTGATGGAGAACCGTCATTAAATATAGTTTTGTTCACTATTATACATTCTATTTGACTAAATAAAACTCTTCTTATGAATAGGGACATCAAAATTTACTTTGTGTAAATTTTTGGTATCTTTCCGATAAAGTTCATTTTTTAATGAATAGTGTAAAATGTTGTATTTTAATTCAAAACCTCTTTTTAATCTAATTTATTTTTATGATTAGATTATCTTTTGAATTTCTTTTAAAGTGAAATTAGAATATATTTTTACCATTAAATCCAATAGTGGTCGTTGAAATTAATTTGACTTTGAAATCAGACTTAAACTAGTGTCAATCTTTTGATACTTATTGTTTCATAAAAACACGCTATTTGCTCTGACAGAGGGAATTAATTATTAAATTAATTAATGTGACTTATATGTTTTGAATTTTGTAAAATATACTTCATTTTTTAATTTTGAATATCAAATATACCTTAGGGTGAAGTTTTGGAATTTTTCTGAAAAACTTCAATTTTTGATGAATAGTGAAACCACTAAGTAGTACTTATAAAAACTGATTTTTCTGTTTAAATGAAATTTTTCTATATTTGTGTTTTGAATTTCAAAAATCCAACATAAATGGTTGTCATTAAGAAGTAAAATGTGGTTCAATGGGATAATAATAATTTTTTTTGGTGAATAGTAACTTATTAAGTTTTTAATCGCGATTAGAGGTAATTAGTGTAGTTTATGGTAAGAATAATGTTTTAATAAAATGAAATGACCTAGACACATGTCCTACCCTCATTGGATGTGTCATGGACGACCAAGAAAATAAATGGGTCAACTTGGGGACCCCATGGAGCCACTTTTTTTGGAAAATGACATAAATATCTTTTTATTTAATGTTAAAGTAAAAATGACACAAACATGATATGTTTTACTAAAACAATTTTTAAATGGGGTTATACAAGTCATATTTTTTAATATAAATAGTCATTGGAAATCTAACAAGATTTCCTACATCATAGTATTTTTTTAAAATTTTTAGACATTAAATAAGTTAGATTATTTATGACATTATGATGATGCAGCGATGACCTCATTATTTAATGATTTAAATAAAATTGAAAGATAATGTAATATCTAGGACCTACACATGTCCAAAACCTATTGTATGAGTGGATTTAGAACCATTATCACCTTATACTCGAAATACATCAATTTGGGACCTTTAAAATCCGAAACTCTTTTGAAAATAAAGTAACATTTTGTAACTTTACAAGAGTGCCCCTCTTCTCCTCTTATAAAAGGCCCCCACCTCTACCACCTTACCCACACTCCCAAAGCCGTTGTCTCGGCCAAACTCTGACCATTTTTTCTCTCCACTTCCCTCTCTTACTCCTTGAAGCCTCCCTTTGGGAAGAAGTCTTCCCAAGGAAGCCTTTGAGCACAATCCAAAGGGAGTTACCCGATTTTAAGGTAATGTCTTCTTTTGAGTCCTTTTGTTTTATTTTGCTTCTCCAACCACCTAAACTCTTTTTATTGTTTCATTTTGAAACAAATACAGTATCTTCAATATAGTAGTATGTTTTTATAATAAGTATTCAAGCTACACTTACACACACCTACATCTAATGGTTAAAGAACATACTGTTTCTGTTGATGGCGAATTTCTGCCTCCCGAAACGATGATTGTTCAACATTCTTCTAACACCTTCAAAGGTGTCCATTAAGATGACACTATATTTATATATGATATATAATATGTTTATGTTTTACTTAAGCTTCTGTATTTTTCATTTATGGTGTACCTTTATGGTTTCCATTATGGGTAAACGCGATATCATCATTTAAGGATGTGCGGACTACCGCCCCCTCAAAGTGATTTGATTCGTTAATACCATATGTGGTACGTATAAAGGATATATTTAATGATATTATATATGATACCATACTGGAATTAAAATACTATTATGTATCATTATGTTTTAATTCCATTAAATATGAAATAGAAATGGAAGTAGCGTTCATGTATACGTACGGCTTACTGTCTCCATGAACGGTACATTTCATTTCTTATCTCAAAATGTTATGTAATATTATAAGTACATATATATAATGGATATATATGTAATATATTACATCTAAATTATGGATATCATTCTGGAATTATAACATATATATATATATATCATTTTGTTTTAATTCCATTAATATGACAAAAAAATGAAAGTAGCGTTCATGCGTACGTACGGCCTACCGTCTCCATGAACGGTGCTTTTCATTTTTTTATCTCCAAATGATATCGAATAGTATAAAATGAATATTTACTGGATATATATGATATTTTAATCATTAATACTATTCTGGAAAATATTTACTTATAACTACATGGGCAATCTTTTTTCAAACAAGTTCATTTTTGACTCATGTACCAAACGTCGGCAAAAACATCTGATATGAACTAACATTATTAAAAAATTATTATAACATTATAATATGTGATATTAACTGAATAATAATCTCTAAAGGAGGTTCTTAGGAAATTATTAATTGACCAAAGTTTATTATTGAGGAATATAAAGAAACAAACAAGACAAGTTGGACTTGAGGTAAGGGATCCTACTCCTCTTTTTCTTTTTAAGTACACTCTTTTATGTCATTCCTTCTAAGATCGTCTTTCTTGTGATTGGGATGTTATTTTTTATTACTCGTACTGTAATTTTTTTGTTCATATGATGAGAGACCCTATTCTCTCTCATCAATCCAATTTGGAAGTTTTGAGTGGCGCCGTTAGGCTGCCGAATTTTCGTAAGAGATCTAACCTCTCTCTTTCTTTTTATGTACTCTCCTTTATGTCACTTCTTTTAAGATCCTATTTGTTATGATGGGGGATGTTATTTTATATTCCTCTTTATTTAAACTTTATGTTGATATGATGAGAGACCCTATTTCCTCTCATCAATCCATTTTGGAAGTTTTAAGTGGCGCCGTTAGGCTGTCGAGTTTCCGTAAGGGATTTTTCATCTCACTTTTATTCCCGTGAGATTTATGCTACATTTGCAAAAATTTCCATTGAGTGGTGTATTTACCTCCCATTATTTTACTCATTGTGTAATATAATTTCATTTATGAGTATTTACATCAATTTTGTATTGTCCTTCTTTCACGGGGCATATGTTTCGAAAGATGCCCATGTCGGTAAGGGAACCTTTCACCCTCCTCTTTTTAAAAGACTTATTTTGTAATGTCTTTTAATTCACATACTATTATGTTGGGATATTTCCTTCTATATCCTTATTGATTTAAATTTTATGTCCATGTGATGAGATACCCTTTTTATCTCTCATTAACTCACTTTCTAAATTTTGTAGTGACGCCGTTAGGCTGTCAAATTTTTGAAAGGGAACTTCTTATCCCAAATTTGATTCTTTGGGATAAAAATGTAGTCCTTGAATATGTTGTTCTATGAATATGTGTGAATATCCTCTGATTTTTTTACACTTAATATCCACTTATATTTGGTGTATTCGTTTGTCACACATAAATATGTAATGGATTTATCCTTAAACCAAGGATATCATCTTTGTAAGGGACTTCGTCTCAATCTCCTTTCAATGAGTCATATTTTGTTTTATACACAACTTTCTTTTATACGGTGTATAAACCCCTTTGACTTTTACGTTTATTCAAAAGGAACCTTTTTTATACGAAGCATTTACTAAACGACAACAGGGAATGTTTTTGTCGTACGTATGCGACGACAACGACTTTTCCGCCGACGTGACCATTATTTGAGTTTCGGCTTCCTCTACAAGCCATACATTCTTTTTAAAAGCAAAAAAATACCATGTTTTACTTTTCTTATATTTTGATATTGAAAATGGTTTTCATAATGTTTTTATTATATCAATGTGTTGTATTGATAACTTGTTATTGAAATGTGGAAATGTTATGTTTCTTTTATGCATGTTTTATGTGATACGATTATGTTATGGTTCTTGGGAATTATTATGAAGATGGGTGGTTCCGTGATAGACTAAGGTCGGGTGAGCCCGATATAGCTCTCCAATGCATTGGGTAACGCGAAGGAGTGAAACGTTAAGGTTTCTCCGAAGAGATTTAGAGAATATACTGTGATGGGTATTTCCAAACGTAACCAAGAGGGTTACTCCCTACGTAAGAATGTTATGAATGCCTCAAGTTACCTTTTATGTCTTATGATTTCTATGATTTATTCATAATTTGATGAGGTATGTTAAAGTGCCAATTTTTTATGGGTAATATATGATTTCATTCTTATGTATACATGTACTCATGTTTCCTTTCCATATTCTTATATCCCTTACTGAGCTTTTTATGCTCATCCCAAGTTTTTGAAATGTTTTTTACAGGTCAAGGGAAGGGTACATGATGTGATGATAGTGTCAAGTATGTGTCAAGAAAGAATCTATGTTTTATTTTAAATATGTTTCCGTTGATGGGAAGAATGAATATTGTATTTTATGTAACCACTTTGTTTAAATGTGGAATTTAATGCAAGTTTCATGATCTAATTCTCTAAAACTCTAAACCTGAAAAGATCCTCAATGTGTAATCTTTTAATAACTCAAGATTAAATAAGGTTTAAGTCTGGGGCCTTATAGTTGGTATTAGAGGTCGGTTTAGATAACTTTAGTGGTTAGGGTATTCTCTAAGCATAAGTGACAGTACCATAATGGATAGGATTTCAGAAAGAGTCCTAGTTTTAGATAAAGTGAATGAGTAAGTATATCTTGGTGTTTATCTTCCTCATTAGTATATGATGGTTTTGTTGATATAATCACACTGACCTTTTTGGTTTTAGTAAATGGATGGATCTAGAAGGCACGAAAGTGACAATAGGTTTGAAGGAAACTGTGGTGGTTCTCTGATTAAGAGACTGGATGAAGTGGGGGATTCAATGAGGAAACTCGTGGTTGTTCTAAACCAACTATCAAGGAGTCATGATTAACCACTTGAACCTTGGTATGATCTGTAATGCATCATGTATGAGATGACCAATCTATGTTGAAGTTCAGGTAATAATTATAAAGGTAACCATTAGAGTTTATATGATCCTTACTTTTGAGGTAATTATGGGTTATTATATGTTGTGATGGAAAATGAAAGGCATGAGATAAACATGAGGTTAAAAAATGTTATGATCATTTTTGAAGATTTTATCTTGTTTTGGGGAATGTTTTAAGAATTATATAGTTTTGGAAAAAGGACAACACTCAGACCGCGTGACAACCCGTCGCGTCGGACAAAGCTGCGGGAATCGTACCCACAACCAAAGTGCGACTGGTATTTATCGCCTACCACTGGACTATGTGAAGTCCCTGGTTAGTTTGACTGATTATTTTTAGTTATATGATTTTATGAATTACGAGTAAGTTGATTTTGGGTTATTTATGAAAATGATTAACCTATCATGGAGGATATGTGATTAGGTTAATTACTTTTCAATACGAGACTTTAGGAGCAACTAATGTTGTTTGGAGATAATTGTTACGATTTAACTTGGAAGACTATGTCACTAAATCCTTCAAATATTTGGGTTTCAATCTTAGTTTGTTTTACTTTGAAGAATTTTATGGACAAATTGATTATAGAATGGTCCTCGTTGAACTTTGGGTTTTGTTGGACAAATTTTGGAGATTAAGAATATATTTTCTTTTTATAAAGGGTTATCCTTTTCTAGATTATCTGATCTTGTACTAACCTTTTTGGTTTTGGTTTTGGTTAAAGTCTAAAGACATGGGAGGTATATAGTTATCTTTTTGTGGATTTGGTGATTCTCTAGAAGTTGATTATAGTACTCTTAATGAGAACAAATCTTCCTAAATACTCGTCTTTTGGAGAAAATATGAGTTCGTGTACAGAATCTAATAAGAATTGAAAGTCAACATGATAAGTGATTATGTTTCCTTATGAATAAATTCCTCAATAAAAAGTAAATTAAAACAAAAATGTTTTCTATTAACTTTTCCTACTGGGGAATCGAATACCGTTTAACCCATCACAAGTTTGTGATTTTCTTGTGGTTAACTTTCTCCTAAACACGTTTTCTATCACTCTCTATCAGAAAATGACCCTTTTTTTTCCTCCATGTCCATAATTTTATTCTTGGAATCCTAGTATGGGTTACCTCGGGTGACCTGTGTACTTATATTTCTTTATTTTAAAGTGATTGTTTTACCGACTCTTGTTCCGATGTGGGACTTTCAAGGATGTTTCCAAGCCCAATTTTAAAATTGAGAGGACGCAATTCCCAAAAGGGGGGAAGGATGTAACACCCAAGGTAAATAAAGAATATGACATATTTATATTTATCCATATTTGTGAATAAAATATTAATATGACTTTAAAGGGGACGCTATGCTCGATGGCGTACCGAACACGCAACAATGAGTTTCTTGGTAATGTTACGTTGCACTCTAATAATAAAATAATATTATTTTAAATGGTAGTTAACATGTAGCCATTGTATTGGCGGGAATGGACAGAAATAACTAAAATATGATTATATATGTTTTTAAATGTTTTTACATTTATCCAAAAAAAGATAAAGGATTAAAATACGGAAAGAATTCAATTTTAGGCGTATATGCCCTAGTTTTCACTAAAGGTTCAGTTATCGCCTTTTGATGGAGAACCATCATTAAATATAGTTTTGTTCACTCTTATACATTCTATAGGACCAAATAAAACTCTTCTTAAGAATTGGGACATCAAAATTTACTTTGTGTAAATTTTTGGTATCTTTCCGATAAAGTTCATTTTTTAATGAATAGTGTAAAATGTTGTATTTTAATTCAAAACCTCTTTTTAATCTAATTTATTTATTTTATTAGATTATCTTTTGAATGGGTTTTAAAGTTAAAGTAGAATATATTTTTACCATTAAATCCAATAGTGGTCATTGGAATTAATTTCACTTTGAAATCAGACTTAAATTAGTGTCAATCTTTTGATACTTATTGTTTCATAAAAACACGCTATTTGCTCTGACAGCAGAAATTAATTATTAAATTAATTAATGAGACTTATATGTTTTGAATTTTGTAAAATAGACTTCATTTTTGAATTCGGAATATCAAATATATCTTAGGGTGAATTTTTGGGATTTTTCTGAAAAACATCAATTTTTGATGAATAGTGTAACCACTAAGTGGTACTTATAAAAACTGATTTTTCCGTTTAAATGAAATTTTTCCATCTTTGTGTTTTGAATTTCAAAAATCCGACATATATGGTTGACATTAAGAAGTAAAATGTGGTTTAATGGGATAAAAATAATTTTTTGGTGAATAGTAACTTATTAAGTTTTTAATCGCGATTAGAGGTAATTAGTGTAGTTTATGGTAAGAATAATGTATTAATAAAATGAAATGACCTAGAAACATGTCTTACCCTCATTTGATGTGTCATGTCCGACCAAGAAAATCCATGGGTAAACTTGGGGTCCACATGGAGCCACTTTGGTTGGGAAATGACATAAATATCTTTTTATTTAATGTTAAAGAAAAAATGACACAAACATGAGATGTTTTACTAAGAAAATTTTTAAATGGGGTTATAAAAGTCATAGTTTTTACTATAAATAGTCATTGGAAAGCTAAATATATTTCCTACATCATAGTATTTTTTTTATAATTTTTAGACATTAAATAAATTAGATTATTTATGACATCACGATGATGCAGTGATGACCTCATTATTTAACGATTAAAATAAAATGGAAAGATAATGTAATATATAAGACCTACACATGTCCAAAACCTATTGGATGAGTGGATTTCGAACCATTATCACATTATCCTCGAAATACATCAATGTGAGACCTTTAAAATCCGAAACACTTTTGAAAATAAAGTAACATTTTGTAACTTTACAAGAGTTCCCCTCCTCTCCTCTTATAAAAGGCCCCCAACTCTACCACCTTACCCACACTCCCAAAGCCTTTGGCTCGGCCAAACTCTGCCAATTTTGTCTCTAAACTTCCCTCTATTACTCCTTGAAGCCTCACTTTGGGCAGAAGTCTTCCCAAAGAAGCCTTTGAGCTCAAACCAAAGGGAGTTACCCGATTTTAAGGTAATGTCTTCTTTTGAGTCCTTTTGTTTTATTTTGCTTCTCCAACCCCCTAAAATCTTTTTATTCTTTTATTTTGTAACAAATAATGTATCGTCAATATACTAGGATGTTGTTATAAGAATTATTATAGCTACACTTACACACACCTACATCTAATGGTTAAAGAATATACTGTTTCTGTGGATGGAGAATTTCTGTCTCCCGAAACGATGATTGTTCAACATTATTATAACACCTTCAAAGGTGGAAATTAAGATGAAACTATATTTATATATGATATCTAATATGTTTATGTTTTAATTAAGCTTCTGTATTTTTCATTTATGGTGTACCTTTATGGTTTCCATTATGGGTAAACGCGATATCTTCATTTAAGGAAGTGCAGACTACCTCCCCATCAAACTGATTTGATTCGTTAATACCATATGTGGTACGTATAAAGGATATATTTAATGATATTATATATGATAACATACTGGAATTAAAATATTATTATGTATCATTATGTTTTAATTCCATTAAATATGAAATAGAAATGGAAGTAGCGTTCATGCGTACGTACGACTTACTGTCTCCATGAACGGAACATTTCATTTCTTATCTCAAAATGTTATGTAATATTATAAGTACATATATATAATGGATATATATTTAATATATTACATCTAAATTATGTATAACATTCTGGAATTATAACATATATATCTCTCTCTCTCATTTTGTTTTAATTCCATTAATATGACAAAAAAATTAAAGTAGCCTTCATGCGTACGTACGGCCTACCGTCTCCATGAACGGTGCTTTTCGTTATTTATCTACAAATGATATGGAATAGTATAAAATGAATATTAACTGGATATATATGATATTTTAATCCTTAATACTATTCTGGAAATTATTTACTTATAACTACATGGGCAATCTTTTTTCAAACAAGTTCATTTTTGACTCTTGCACCAAACGTCGGCAAAAACCTCTCATATGAACTAACATTATTAAACAATTTTTATAACATTATAATATGTGATATGAACTGAATAATAATCTCTAAAGGAGGTACTTAGGCAATTATTAATTGACCAATGTTTATTATTCTGTAATATAAAGAAACGAACAAGACAAGTTGGACTTGAGGTAAGGGATCCTACTCCTCTTTTTTTTAAGTACACTCTTTTATGTCATTCCTTCTAATCTCATATTTCTTGTGATTGGGATGTTATTTTATTTTAATTTTACTGTAATTTTTATGTTCATATGATGAGAGACCCTATTCTTTCTCATCAATCCATTTTGAATGTTTTGAGTGGCGCCGTTAGGCTGCCGAATTTTCGTAAGAGATCTAACCTCTCTCTTTCTTTTTAAGTAATCTCCTTTATGTCACTTCTTTTAAGCTCCTATTTGTTATGATGGGGGATTTTATTTTATATTCCTCTTATTTTAAACTTTATTTTGATATTATGAGAGTCCCTATTTCCTCTAATTAATCCATTTTGGATGTTTTAAGTGGCGTCGTTAGGCTGCTGAATTTTTGTAAGTGATTTTTCATCTCGCTTTTATTCCCGTGAGATTTATGCTACATTTGCCACAATTTCCTTTGAGTGGTGTATGTACTTCCCATTATTTTACTCATTGTGTAATATAATTTCATTTATGAGTATTTAGATCAATGTTGTATTGTCCTTCTTTCACGTGGTGTATGTTTCGAAAGATGCCCATGTCATTAAGGGAACCATTCACCCTCCTCTTTTTAAAAGACTTATTTTGTTATGTATTTTAATTCACACACTATTATGTTGGGATATTTCCTTCTATATCCTTATTGACTTAAAGTTTATGTCCATGTGATGAGATACCCTTTTTATCTCTCATCAACTCATTTTCTCAGTTTTGTAGTGATGCCGTTAGGCTGTCAAATTTTTGCAAGGGAACTTCTTATCCCAAATTTGATTCTTTGGGATAAAAATTTAGTCCTTGAATATGTTGTTCTATGAATATTTTGGAATATCCTCTGATTGTTTTACACTTAATATCCACTTATATTTGGTTTATTCGTTTGTCACACATAATTATGTAATTGATTTATCCTTAAACCAAGGATATCGTCTTTGTAAGGGACTTCGTCTCAATCTCCTTTCATTGAGGCATATTTTGTTTTATACACAACTTTCTTTTATACGGTGTATAAACCCCTTTGAATTTTACGTTTATTCAAAAGGAATATTTTTTATACGAAGCGTTTACTAAACGACAAAAGGGAATGTTTTTGTCGTACGTATGCAGCGACAACGACTTCTCTGCCACCGTGACAATTATTTGAGTTTCAGCTTCCTCTACAGGCCATACCTTCTTTTTAAAAGAAAAATAAATACCATGTTTTTCTTTTCTTTTATTTTGGTATTGAAAATGGTTTTCATAATGTTTTTATTATATCAATGTGTTGTATTGATAACTTGTGATTGAAATGTGGAAATGTTATCTTTCCTTTATGTATGTTTTATGTGATACGATTATGTTATGGTTCTTGGGCATTATTATGATGATGGGTGGTTCTGTGATAGACTAATGGCGGGTGAGCCCGATATAGCTCTCCAATGCATTGGGTAACGCGAAGGAGTGAAATGTTAAGGTTTCTCCGAAGATATTTAGAGAATATACTATGATGGGTATTCCAAACGTAACCAAGAGTGTTACTCCCTACGTAAGAATGTTATGAATGCCTCAAGTTAACTTTTATGTCTTATGATTTCTATGATTTATTCATGATTTGATGAGGTATGTTAAAGTGCCTATGTTTTATGGGTAAAGTATGATTTCATTCTATTGTATACATGTACTCATGTTTCCTTTCCATATTCTTATATCCCTTACTGAGCTTTTTATACTCATCCCAAGTTTTTGAAATGTTTTTCACAGGTCAAGGGAAGGGTACATGATATGATGATAGTGTCAAGGATGTGTCAAGAAAGAATCCATGTTTTATTTTAAATATGTTTCCATTGATGGGAAGAATGAATATTGTCTTTTATGTAACCACTTTGTTTAAATGTGGAATGTAATGCATGTTTCATGATCTAATTATCTAAAACTGTAAACCTGAAAAGATCCTCAATGTGTAATATTGTAATAACTCAAGATTAAATAAGGTTTAAGGCTGGGGAATTATAGTTGGTATCAGAGGTTGGTTTAGATAACTTTAGAGGTTAGGGTATTCTCTAAGCATAAGTGACAGTACCATAATGGATAGGATTTCAGAAAGAGTCCTAGTTTTAGATAAAGCGAATAAGTAAGTATTTCTTGGTGTTTATCTTCCTCATTAGTATATGATGGTTTTTTTGATATACTCACACTGTCCTTTTTGGTTTTAGTAAATGGATGGATCTAGCAGGCACCAATGTGACAATAGGTTTGAAGGAAACTGTAGTGGTTCTCTGATTAAGAGACTGGATGAAATGGGGGATTCAATGAGGAAACTCGTGGTTGTTCTAAAGCAACTAGCAAGGAGTCATGATCAACCACTTGAACCTTAGTATGATCTGTAATGCATCATGTACGAGATGACCAATCTATGTGGAAGTTCAGGTAATAATTATAAAGGTAACCATTAGAGTTTATATGATCCTTACTTTTGAGGTAATTATGGGTTATTATATGTTATGATGGAAAATGGAAGGCATGAGATAAACATGAGGTTAAAATTTGTTATGATCATTTTTGAAGATTTTATCTCGATTTGGGGAATGTTTTAAGAATTATATAGTTTTGGAAAAAGGACAACACACAGACCGTGTGACAACCCGTCGCGTCGGATAAAGCTGCGGGAATCGAACCCACAACCATAGTGTGACTGGTATTTATCGCCTACCACTGGACTACGTGAAGTCCCTGGTTAGTTTTACTGATTATTTTTAGTTATTTGATTTTATTAATTAATAATAAGTTTATTTTGGGTTATTTATGAAAATGATTAACCTATCATGGAGGATATGTGATTAGGTTAATTACTTTTCAATACGAGACTTTAGGAGCAACTGACGTTGTTTGGAGATAATTTTTACGATTTAACTTGGAAGACTATGTGACTAAATCCTTCAAATATTTGGGTTTCAATCTTAGTTTGGTTTACTTTGAAGAATTTTATAGACAAATTGATTATAGAATGGTCCTCATTGAACTTTGGGTTTTGTTGGACAAATTTTGGAGATTAAGAATAGATTTTCTTTTTATAAAGGGTTATCCTTTTCTGGATTATCTGATCTTATACTAACATTTTTGGTTTTGGTTTTGGTTAAAGTCTAAAGACATGGGAATTATATAGTTCTCTTTTTGTGGATTATGTGATTCTCTAGAAGTTTATTATAGTACTCTTAATGAGAACAAGTCTTCCTAAATACTCGTCTTTTGGAGAAAATATGAGTTCGTGTAAGGAATCTAATAAGAATTGAAAGTCAACATGATAAGTGATTATGTTTCTTTATGAATAAATTCCTCAATAAAAAGTAACTTAAAACAAAAATGTTTTCTATTAACTTTTCCTACTGGGGAATCGAATACCGTTTAACCCATCACAAGTTTGTGATTTTCTTGTGGTTAACTTTCTCCTAAACATGTTTTCTATCACTCTCCATCAAAACATGACCCTTTGTTTTTCCTCCATGTCCATATTTTTATACTTGTAATCCTAGTATGGGTTAACTCGGGTGACCTTTGTACTTATCATTCTTTATTTTAAAGTGATTGTTTTACCGACTCTTGTTCCGATGTGGGACTTTCAAGGATGTTTCCAAGCCCAATTTTAAAATTGCGAGGATGCAATTCCCAAAAGGGTGGAAGGATGTAACACCCCAGGTAAATATAAAATATGACATTTTTATATTTATACACATTTATGAATAAAATATTAATACGACTTTAAAGGGGACGCTATGCTCGATGGCATACCCAACACGCAACAACGAGTTTCTTGGAAATCTTATGTTGCACTCTAATAATAAAATAATATTATTTTAAATGGTAGTTAACATGTAGCCATTGTCTTGGCGAGAATGGATATAAATAAATAAAATATTATTATATATGTTTTTAAATGTTTTTACATTTAAACAATAAAAGATAAAGGCTTAAAATACGGAATGAATTCAATTTTAGGCGTATATGCCCTAGTTTTCACTAAAGGTTCACTAATCACCTTTTGATGGCGAACCGTCATTAAATATAGTTTTGTCCACTCTTATACATTCTATTGGACCAAATAAAACTATTCTTAAGAATTGGGACATCAAAATTTACTTTGTGTAAATTTTTGGTATCTTTCCGATAAAGTTCATTTTTTAATGAATAGTGTAAAATGTTGTATTTTAATTCAAAACATATTTTTAATCTAATTTATTTATATGATTAGATTATATTTTGAATTGGTTTTAAAGTGAAATTAGAATATATTTTTACCATTAAATCCAATAGTGGTCATTGGAATTAATTTCACTTTGAAATCAGACTTAAACTAGTGTCAATCTTTTGATACTTATTATTTCACAAAAACACGCTATTTGCTCTGACAACGAGAATTAGTTATTAAATTAATTAATGTGACTTACATGTTTTGAATTTTTTAAAATATAATTCATTTTTGAATTCGGAATATCAAATATAGCTTAGGGTGAATTTTTGGGATTTTTCTGATAAACTTCAATTTTTGATGAATAGTGAAACCACTAAGTGGTACTTATGAAAACTGATTTTTCCGTTTAAATGAAATTTTTCCATCATTGTGTTTTGAATTTCAAAAATCCGACTTACATGGTTGTCATTAAGATGTAAAATGTGGTTCAATGGGATAAAAATAATTTTTTGGTGAATAGTAACTTATTATGTTTCTAATCGCGATTAGAGGTAATTTGTGTAGTTTATGGTAAGAATAATGTATTAATAAAATGAAATGACCTAGACACGTGTTATACCCTCCTTGGATGTGTCATGGCCGACCAAGACAATCCATGGGTCAACTTGGGGACCCCATGGAGCCACTTTGGTTGGGAAATGACATAAATATCTTTTTATTTAATGTTAAAGTAAAAATGACACAAACATGAGATGTTTTACTAAGACAATTTTTACATGGGGTTATAGAAGTCATATGTTTGACTATAAATATTCATTGGAAAGATAAAAAGATTTCCTACATCATAGTATTTTTTTTATAATTTTTAGACATTAAATAAATTATATTATTTATGACATCATGATGATGCTGTGATGACCTCATTATTTAACGATTTAAATAAAATGGAAAGATAATGTAATATCTAAGACGTACACATGTCCAAAACCTATTGTATGAGCGTATTTCGAACCCTTATCACCTTATCCTCGAAATAAATCAATTTGGGACCTTTAAAATCCGAAACGCGTTTGAAAATAAAGTAACATTTTGTAACTTTACAAGAGTTCCCCTCCTCTCCTCTTACAAAAGGCCTCCATATCTACCACCTTACCCACACTCCCAAAGCCTTTGGCTCGGACAAAATCTGCTCATTTTGTCTCTCCACTTCCCTCTCTTGCTCCTTGAAGCCTCACTTTGGGCAGATGTCTTCCCAAGGAAGCCTTTGAGCTCAAACCAAAGGGAGTTGCCCGATTTTAAGGTAATGTCTTATTTTGAGTTCTTTTGTTTTATTTTGCTTCTCCAACCCCCTAAACTCTTTTTTTTATTTTATTTTGTAACAAATCCAGTATCTTAAATATACTAGGATGTTGTTATAAGAAGGATTAGAGATACACTTACACACACCTTCATCTAATGGTTAAAGAACATACTGTTTCTGTGGATGGCGAATTTCTGCCTCCCGAAACGATGATTGTTCAACATTCTTCTTACACCTTCAAAGGTGGCCATTAATATGACACTATATTTATATATGATATCTAATATGTTTATGTTTTAATTAAGCTTCTGTATTTTTCATTTATGGCATACCTTTATGGTTTCCATTATGGGTAAACGCGATATCTTCATTTAAGGAAGTGCGGACTACCGCCCTCTCATAGTGATTTGATTCGTTAATACCATATATGGTACATATAAAGGATATATTTAATGATATTTTATATGATACCATACTGGAATTAAAATATTATTATGTATCATTATGTTTTAATTCCATTAAATATGAAATAGAAATGGATGTAGCGTTCATGCGTACGTACGGCTTACTCTCTCCATGAACGGTACATTTCATTTCTTATCTCAAAATGTTATGTAATATTATAATTACATATATATAATGGATATATATTTAATATATTACATCTAAATTATGGATATAATTCTGGAATTATAACATATATATATCTCTCTCATTTTGTTTTAATTCCATTAATATGACAAAAAAATGAAAGTAGCGTTCATGCGTACGTACGGCCTACCGTCTCCATGAACGGTGCTTTTAGTTTTTTTATCTCCAAATGATATGGAATAGTATAAAATGAATATTTACTGGATATATATGATATTTTAATCCTTAATACTATTCTGGAAATTATTTACTTATAACTACATGGGCAATATTTTTTCAAACAAGTTCATTTTTGACTCATGTACCAAACGTCGGCAAAAACGTCTGATATGAACTAACATTATTAAACAATTATTATAACATTATAATATGTGATATTAACTTAATAATAATCTCTAAATGAGGTACTTAGGCAATTATTAATTGACCAAAGTTTATTATTATGGAATATAATGAAACGAACAAGACAAGTTGGACTTGAGGTAAGGGATCCTACTCCTCTTTTTCTTTTTAAGTACACTCTTTTATGTCATTCCTTATAAGCTCATCTTTCTTGTGATTGGAATGTTCTTTTATATTACTCTTACTGTAACTTTTATGTTCATATGATGAGAGACCCTATTCTCTCTCATCAATCCACTTTGGAAGTTTTGAGTGGCGCCGTTAGGCTGCCGAATTTTCGTAAGAGATCTAACCTCTCTCTTTCTTTTTATGTACTCTCCTTTATGTCACTTATTGTAAGCTCCTATTTTTTATGATGGGGGATGTTCTTTTATATTCCTCTTTTTTTAAACTTTATGTTGATATGATGAGAGACCATATTTCCTCTCATCAATCCATTTTGGAAGTTTTAAGTGGCGCCGTTAGGCTGCCGAGTTTTCGTAAGGGATTTTTCATCTCATTTTTATACCCGTGAGATTTATGCTACATTTGCCACAATTTCCATTGAGTTGTGTATGTACTGCCCATTATTTTACTCATTGTGTAATATAATTTCATTTATGAGTATTTACATCAATGTTGTATTGTCCTTCTTACACGGGGCGTATGTTTCGAAAGATGCCCATGTCGGTAAGGGAACCTATCACCCTCCTCTTTTTAAAAGACTTCTTTTGTTATGTCTTTTAATTCACATACTATTATGTTGGGATATTTCCTTCTATATTCTTATTGATTTAAATGTTATGTCCATGTGATGAGATACCCTTTTTGTCTCTCATAAACTCATTTTTTGAATTTTTTAGTGACGCCGTTAGGCTGTCAAATATTTGCAAGGGAACTTCTTATCCCAAATTTGATTCTTTGGGATAAAAATGTAGTCCTTGAATATGTCGTTCTATGAATATGTGTGAATATCCTCTGATTGTTTTGCACTTAATATCAACTTATATTTGGTGTATTCGTTTGTCACACATAATTATGTAATTGATTTATCCTTAAACCAAGGATATCGTCTTTGTAAGGGACTTCGTCTCAATCTCCTTTCATTGAGGCATATTTTGTTTTATACACAACTTTCTTTTATACGGTGTATAAACCCCTTTGACTTTTACATTTATTCTAAATGAATCTTTTTTATACGAAGCGTTTACTAAAATAAAAAAGGGAATGTTTTTGTCGTACGTATGTGGTGACAACGACTTCTCCGCCGCCGTGACCATTATTTGAGTTTCAGCTTTCTCTACAAGCCATAACTTCTTTTTAAAAGAAAAATAAATACCATGTTTTACTTTTCTTTTATTTTGGTATTGAAAATGGTTTTCATAATGTTTTTATTATATCAATGTGTTGTATTGATATCTTGTGATTGAAATGTGGAAATGTTATGTTTCCTTTATGCATGTTTTATGTGATACGATTATGTTATGGTTCTTGGGCATTATTATGAAGACGGGTGGTTCCGTGATAGACTAAGGGCGGGTGATCCCGATATAGCTCTCCAATCCATTGGGTAACGTGAAGGAGTGAAACGTTAATGTTTCTCCAGAGAGATTTAGGGAATATACTGTGATGAGTATTCCAAACGTAACCAAGAGTGTTACTCCTTATGTAAGAATGTTATGAATGCCTCAAGTTACCTTTTATGTCTTATTATTTCTATGATTTATTCATGATTTGATGAGGTATGTTAAAGTGCCTATGTTTTATGGGTAAAGTATGATTTAATTCTTATGTATACATGTACTCATGTTTCCTTTCCATATTCTTATATCCCTTACTGAGCTTTTTATGCTCATCCCAAGTTTTTGAAATGTTTTTCACAGGTCAAGGGAAGGGTACATGATGTGATGATAGTGTCAATGATGTGTCAAGAAAGAATCCATGTTTTATTTTAAATATGTTTCCGTTTATGGGAAGAATGAATATTTTCTTTTATGTAACCACTTTGTTTAAATGTGGAATATAATGCAAGTTTCATGATCTAATTCTCTAAAACTCTAAACCTGAAAAGATCCTCAATGTGTAATCTTGTAATAACTCAATATTAAATAAGGTTTAAGGCTGGGGACTTATATAAATAATCGAACAAATAATTTATAATAGAAATAATCACTATTATGATAGGGTTAGAATAATATTTGATAGGGATAATAAATCTAATCTCTAAAGGGATAATAAGAATTCTCCTCGAATTGTGAATAAAAGAACAACCACCAAATACATTTTTGTGGCTATTCATGATAATATATAAAATGGGATATTATTAGTTCAATTTAGAAAAAAATGTGTTAGAAATGATATATAATCATGGGAAATTTTTATTCCATCAATGTATGGTGTATGGTCACACAGAAGTTATCCTTTGTGATAGAATGACAGTGCCTGAATGAGAATCATGACTTCACCCATTCTAGCTTCTAAATTTCATGAAAAGGGGAATTTATTCTCACAATTTGATAGCTATTTAATGTGTCATTCTGTGGAAACATTTCATTCTATTTTACACTAGGGTGGAATTTATACTTCTAAATATATTTTTTAAAATAGGAATGACTTCCACTAAGAAACAGTCACCTGAGTATCTCTAATCCCCCATCTCCCTGAGGGGATAGGCCAGGAATATAGTAAAATTTAACATTGATAACTCTTTTTAAACAATGATTAAAATTATAGGATTATTAATGTGAGTGATTAAATGGTTCCCAAGAAGGAATATAAAAATATTGGGTGATGTTAAATTTGACTATGAAACGTCAACATTCATTTGAGAAGCTGAAAGTGAGGTTGATTTTAACTCACAGTATTATTCACCTATTCATGTTCATTTTTATGTCATGTAATTTTATGATTTATATTTTGTATTGTAGTGGGTAATGATGGTTTTGGATAATGTGGATTTTTATGTCTCTCTCCATTGATTCAATCAAGAGATGAATTACCCCACTCATGTTATTTTTTAGTAGTGGTTTTTTATTCATAAAATACATGGACCCACTATATTTTTATGGATATTATTAAAATTTAGATCATAATAGGCTACATTTTATAATCACTCCGTTATATATGAATGTTTCATAAATATTTTTGGTGGAGAATCAATATAATTTTGATTTTGAAATGGAATAGTCCTACGAAAAAGTTGAATGTGGTATCCAACTCTTGGTGTAATGTACAAATAAACAAGGTTGTAAGAGAATCCATGGATGAATGGCTCTCAATGATATTTTTATGAGATATTACTACATATGGAAGAGAAGGACGAGTGTGTTCTTTTGGATTTTCATAATGTCATTCCATCCATTGGAAATTTTATTCGTGTTTGTTTGGTTGAGGATTTTGATTTCTAGCATATTAAAAATATTAATAAATGTAGAGATACCTTGGTAGATTTTTCTTGGTCTGTATAGGGTTCCATATGTTTTTGGAAGAGTCTTATTGATTTGTTCCAGTTGAGTCATGAGGTGACCAAATCATTTCATTCATTAAAATTCTCTGTTTTTTAAACATTAAAAAATATTTAACTAAAATTTAAATCTGATGATTGTAAAGGTTTACTGTCTTTATATACTTGATATGTAATCATAAAATTTCATCAATGATATTCAACATCCTTCATAAATATTGTATCACATTGTATACTTCTTATGCATAGTCAACATTAGAACCATTCGATATATCTTAAGAAAATGAAACATATTAATGGATTAGCTTAGATACTCAGTAAGGGTAAGTATAAAAGTTGTAAATTTATGATCATATTCAGAAATAGGAAAATGATACTGTAATGATAACTTTATTGTTACATAATAATGCAATGTGATTTAAATTAAATAACATTAATATTGACTCATGGAAAAAATAATATTCATATCAAAACAAAAGAAGTAATAATAATTTGGATTCATAAAAAATCAATCATGATCGATGTGATAATTTCATAATCATAGTAATTTGGAAAAAAATTATAACATAATGAGAATGTAAAAATTGTAATAGTTTAACTAATTTCTGAAAATCTTATCGGAATCAAACACGGTCCATGGATTAACTTATATAAATAAATCTAGATAAATAGATTAAAATATGGAACTAAAAATAAGATAATTACATAAAATATATACATGAATCCATGTCCACAAATAATTTATTGAATGTGAAATCATGGTCTATATTACATAGTTTTCCCATGATTTATTCTATTTTACATAATGCGTTTATAGGATATAACGGACCCACAAGACTCATAAATTTATACAAAAGATGTTCCAAAATGACATAAAAACATTTATTATTTCATTAGAAAATATCCATTGGAAAATATATGGGTATACTGAAGGTTTCATCATAACATAATATCAAATCTCTACTAAAGAATAACAATCATTAATGGGTGTTTATGTAGATGAAAAATTACTTTGATAGATTATTTGATCCATTCATTCAAAATAAGAGAAAATTTATTTAAATTTTCTAACAATAAAAATAAAAATTACAAAAACAATTAAATAATAATTTTATTTTAAAATAACTATAACGACATTTAATGGAACTGTAATTGTAATTAATGATATTTAATGGGATAAAAAGTGTTATTTTCGTATATATTAAAAAATATACATTGAATATTTGGTAAAAAAAAGTGAAAATTGAATTGATTTCAATGATTTATAATAATTATTTTAAAAAAATTATAAACTATTTCATAGGTATTGTAAATGAATATTTAAAAAAATTCAATTTATAGGTAATAAAATTCGTAAAATAAATTCGAATAGAGTGGTAATTGATAAATAAATATACTACTATAGAGAAAAAGCAATTTTACTTTATTTGAAATTATTTTATAAATAAGTTTATGTACCAAATAATGTAAAATGAAAATAATACATAAAAAATAATAACATAACCATATATTAATATTACTGATGTTTTTCAATGGATAATATCTAGAAAATATCTATCAATAGAAATTTTGTATTAACTGTTGTAAAAATAAATGATATTTTTACATAAACCCACTAGTTTAATGACCCCTACCTAAGAAGCATAACATCGACACATTACTTAATATGAATGGAAGAGATAAAATGTGTCAAATACTAATAGAACAATTTCTTTTTTTGTTTTGGATAAATCGGTTAACCAGAGATAATCATTTTAAATGTTGAATAGAAAATAAAACATATTACATAACAAAATAAAACTCATAGAATCCATGAAAAATCATTTAATGGCATTATCTTCATAAGATGGGGAAATGAAACAAAATATGTGTGAGAGAAATTAATAGGATGGTTTATGTAACGTAGAAACTATTATAAATCATTAAAAATTAGAAACAAGTAATGTTAAATAACTGATAAAAAATTATACTTAAAAAATTACATAAGGAACAATCAATATGGAAAGGTAAAACCATCGAACACATTCAATTAAAATAACTAGATAAGGAACAAACAATATGTCAATGTAAATAACTGAGAAACCATTCAATTTAATCAATAAACTAAAAATGAAATGCATATATAAATGTTACAATATTGAAAATATCAATGATAATAATAACTAAACAAATAATGTAGCCAATACTTAATTATTAAATTCCATGATCTTAGGAAAGATGATATCTTGTTCATCAAGATCATTCGAAATATTATTTAAAACTACAGGTAGAGACCTATTCAATTAGGCCAGCTTAATGTTTCTAATAAGACATACTGATGTAATGAGGGGATATATACTACTAGGCCTCACTTATCAATGAAGTTCATAATAATTTCTTATATATCATATAATATATTTTATTCATGTATCATAATTCATTATCCTTAAATTATTATATTAAGTAATGGATACATATTTATCAATATTTCCCTAATTAATCAAATTTCATATAAGTAAAAAAAGAAACAATTCTATACCAATTAAGAAATAATATTATCCATAATTAAATAACATAGATATTTATGATCAATTTAATTTCTATTCAAAAATATTTACAAGAAATTGAATGATTCAAGATAAATTTAACAATAAAAAAATTGATACTACACAATAACATTTACCACCTCGTAATTTTCATGTCCAAAACCATTAGATTAAATAACACAAATTGAAAAGAAAAATACAATTATGCATAAAATATTTAATATAGTTCACGTCAAATAGATGTACATACACAACATAACAGTGAATTGATGCATAATAATAAATAAGTCTCAATGGAATATCAATTGAGAAGAAAACACCTTAACTCACAATTTCCTTTAGTTGATAGTGATTTTATCTAACGTATAGTGGATTTAAAATATTATTAACAAATAAAATTCCATGTTAATATTTATAGTAATAAATACCATATGTTTAAAAAAATTGTTACTCATTCATTATATTCCCTGTTATGAATTGTAATTTCATTGATTTATCATGCATGATTCATTATGAAAGAACTAGGACTTGGGAATATTTTATAGTTATATCATCTATGTAATGGTAATAATAATGTAACTATCATATCTTTACCATAATTTTACTTTTAAAATGAATCATTAAAAATATAAATTACAAATTTTGTTTGTTTTGGTCATGGAGATGGTGGGATATATGTACACTTGAGTAACATTTACATTTTATACAGATCATTATAGAAAATTGGTAAGTTAATTGTAATTATTAAAAAATGAAAATAATACAATTAATTTCGTATTATATACTAACATATATTATCCATTTGTCGTGGGGATGAAAAGTGGGGCACATAGCTCTGTGATGGCGGTAGTACACTCATACACAAATAATGTTACAATATTTAAGAGAGTGAAAAAAAATGAAATATATATATATATTATCTTCTCTGAGTGATAATGATGTCATCAATTTAATAATTAATTCAATTATATTATAGATAATCATAATCATTATATTTATCAACATACATGTGAATTGTTGGTCAATGAAGAATCAAATCGCTTCGCAAGGCAGTAGTCCACCATAATAATGAGTGATGTTATCATATGTCATATAGAATGGTGGTTGAAAAATATATATATGATATAGTGAGTGAATAGGTGTAAATAAGTTGTATATATCATCATACCACACCTTTATAGGACTAAATTGAATAACTAATGACATTAGTTCGTGATGTGGTAGTACACCGTACACACAAAAGATGATTTCATAACCCATTTGATTGAATTGGATATTGTTTTAGGTATTTACCATAATATAAAAACATAAAAATATATGGGAGATATATTTTTATATAGTAATTTTATAATAAAATTTTATTGATGGGGAAATAATTATTTTATTGATGAAAAATGTTCGACATTACCTCTTCCTTAGGTATCATCCTTAGGTTCTCATTAAATCCTTTTTTATGTTTCAATTCATCCCTTGGTAGGGCCTATATACTGATGGTATTTTATATGGGAATTTATTTGTCTATTTATTGACAGATATAAAGAGCATTTAAAGTGTGAATAATAGAGGATAATGGTTATCCTATTATATGTGGGGGAGATGACACAATTGGTTTTATTGAGATGAATTGATTTATCCCTTGTTCTTTATATGGACTGACAAAATGAAATAGACAATTACAAAACATTAGAGGATTATGAATCTAAATATGGACACCCCATCGTTTTTGGACATGTTTATAGTCCATTTTACCCATATCTTTTTAGTTTAACCCCTTAAGGAACCAATTTTTTTCTTCATTACCGTAATTATTTTATATTACAGTCGCTATTCATTCTGGTCAAAACATTAATTTAAAATATTAGAAATTATAATATTATATTATTTTAAACATGGAATCCCTTTTCCAAATGTAGTTCATATATGTGGAAAATTTTATGACAAATTAATATCACATATTCGATGAGAAATAGGGGTTTTAATATGAAAATCATAAATACTATAAAAATATATATATATATATATATATTCATATCAAAATGATTCCAATTATTTAAATTGTATTAATTGATATAAAATTAAACTATTTTTACTATAACAATAATTCAAAAAATAATTTCTTATCTTATATATTTTAAAATGATAAATATGATTTAAATTAAATTGCATTGATTCAGAATATTGATCAAAAATATAAACAATGGAGAAAAATCAAAAAACAAAAACCTTAAGACAATTTTTCACATCCAAGTATCCATTTTATATTATTTCAACTATTTTATTTTTTCATTACATTTATCTCTTGTTATTCCTGTGAGTTTTTAGAGAAAATGATTTTTTTGGGATTGATAGCATGTGGTTCATAGTTGGCACACTGTATGTCAAAACATACACCCTTTCCATGGATACCATGAAGCCAATTTCATTTTTTTACTCTAGAAAATTGTACAATTGGAGAATTGATTGTTAAACTATGTCAACTAACCATTCAGAATTTTCCTCCTAAGCAAATAGGTGTGCACAGTTGTCGCATGGTTTGAAAAAGATGCATCTTGTCTTGGGCATTAAAAAATGAATGTTTTCCTTTAGGCCATATTCATATATAACCTTAAAAACACATATTATGCCTTATTTATGACTTCTATCCATTTAATCTCCCTATGATATTACATTCCCTCTTAAGAATCATTACTTCAGTGGTTTGGCTATGACTCTTAATGGAAACCTCAACTAATCCCTCTTTCTCTTTATTTCTCCATCATTTGACGGTTATTTTCCCTATTTGTTGATTTTATATTTTCTAATGGGTTATATACACTAATGGTAGTAATGTATTGGGATTTGGGGTGAAACCATGATGTTTATTTTTTATCAATGACTTGTTTTGGTCTTGTGGGGGTGAAGTATTGGTTTCAAGCCATGTTTCGAAAGATTCCATGTAATAGGTACAAGGGTTTTTACTTATTCAATATTGTATGATTTTGATATATGTGTATGATTTCATAATAATTTTCTATGGATTATTTTTATGGTGAAAAACATGTTTAGGAAATGATATAGCATGAATATTCGAAGAAAAAAATGTTTATGAATATTAATTAATTCTATTTAGTTTTTCTTTCATTGTGGTGTTTCTTCAGAATAAATAAATCCTTTTAAAAAGTTTTGGAATGTTTTTTCTTTTATATTTGAAGGGGATGTGTTGAATGTGGGGGTTTCAAGTGAAATGAGTTTTTTTTATTCTTTCTTTTTTGTTCCACATTATTGTGTCTATAAATTTATAATAATGTTATTAAAGTGGATTTTATGGGGAATCAATATTGAAAGGGTATTTTCCCATGGAATGTGATAAGATAGCATAATTTTTTTTCAAACTGTGTTCTAAATTTGATTTCATAAATTCTGAATATACTATGGTATTCTTTTCTAAATGGTTGCATCATTTAAAGTGATGGGTTACATATGTTTTTGAAATTCATCGATATTAAATGTTAACATGTTGGATTATGTGATATGTGAAATTAAATTTTAGAAAAATGGATTCCTAGAAACTTAGGTGTGTGAACTATGTCTGGAATGTTAGATAATTCTAGAAGAGGCTATCCCCTGAATTCATTTCAAAAAACTCACATTTAAAACACTAACTAAATATTTGATATGATCTAAGACCACTAGACCATTTGATTAATTACCCTCTACTGGATAATCCATGAGAATTTTGTTTTATAGACCATTGGATTTTATGAGACATGCCCCTTTAATGGATCCTGCATGAGGATAATTTTGGTAGTTTAGTAGTGTATTTTGTTATCCAATGTATGAGATTTATAGGGTCCCACATTGATCTAGTTACTTATCGAGATTTTCCCTTATTGATCACATTCGACATGAAACTTATGTGATAGGGTTCTATGCATTTTAATAGGATGGAAATTATGTATATATTTATTTTTTGAATGTTTCTTTGTAAACATAGTTAATATTGATAAGTGATTCATGAGAATTCCTCCATTAAATATTTTTCTTTAAAATTAATTAAAGGTCTTATATCAATTTTCCATTTTATTTTCCTTATATTGTTAGTGTAGGGAATATTTTAGTTCGGGTGGCATCCTTATGCTATTTGGTTTTTAGCCTAAAAACAACCATTGTCTTCTATTATTTTTTTATATATGGCTCATGTAAAAGAAAGGTGTCTCAAGGTGCTGATGGTGGATCTAGTTTCTACTGTTCAACATGATAGAAGTGTTTTTTGTGGTGGATTTAGGGTAATTCTAGTCATGTTGCACAAAGTATTTTGGGATTTTTTTAATTTCCCTCACGTTTTTGTATTTTTGTTTTTGGATAAATTTGTAAACATTTAATTAAAAAAATGGTTGCTACTCATTTGGATTTGGTTATTTTTCATAGTTTTGTTTACATAAATTGGCTATTTATGTTAATTTAAATGGGTGAAATAATTCCCAAAGCCTATAGTTGATACCCAAACAATAGTTCCCAACCCATGACAATCAGGAATTCCCTTTTGGCCAAGCCACAAACTGCTTCGGGGGTAGGGTTGGATGGAACTATGGATTGGTTAGTGAAAAAATTGTGTGAGAGACATTTTATGCTCGTTTGGGTAAAGTGGGTTGGGAAGAGTCTAAATATAACAGAGGTATGATTTTTTGGGATGGTGGTTTCTGTAGCAATTTGGGTTCCTAGACACCACTCCTCATGGAAGGGCTTGTTTTTTCACGAGTTCTTCATATTTTATTCTATATACCCTCCATGTCAGACGTACGTGATTTAGACTACATATATACATAGTGTGTCGGTGGACATTATTTTTTTTACTTTTTATTATAATGGATGGGGTTTGTTTTGATTCATGGATTTTTCTGTTATTTTTCTTATTGATAACAATGTTTAGATTGCATGTTGATGGATTTACTGATGTATTTTCCATGTTTTTTTATTGAGGTAAAATTCATTACTAGAGTTTTTTTATGCTGCCCTGGTAAGAGTGTGGAGAGAGTTCTCCATCGAAAATTGATAAGAGGATTGTTGAAGTTGTTGATTAGGTAGTTTACACTTTGTGGAATGGAGGGTGCAATGGTCCTAGTCAGGTTATACAAGTAGAACCAAGCCCAATAAAAGATAATTCTCAATATTTACTCAACAACAATACTACTTATTTATGAGGTAGCACTAAACATCAAAAAGATGATTAATGTCATAAGATGATAGACTAGATGGTTGACTTTCATGATAATCTTGCAGAATTTAGAGTGATTTATTCTTCTTTCTCGTTAGAAGGTACCTATTTGAAGTGGGGAGTCACAATGATGCAAGATAAAAAGAATGAGAAGATGTGTTGTAATGATTTCAATGTTTTCTTTAATGATTTTAATTTTCAAGATAATTTGGCCTTTGGTGGGTCCTGAGAGATTATGGAGATTTCCTATGGAGAATGGGATTTTATGGAATACAGTAACTGCTTTATAGAGTTAGTTTGACACAATCCTGAAGATGTTTATAAGGAGTAGATGAGGGCTCAAAAGTTTTATATTGGGCTTAGATCAGTGATTATATCATAGGTTTTCTTGTTAAAGATGAAAACCTCTACTAAACTAGTAAACTATGTTATAATGGTAGAAATTAATCATAAAAGAAAGTCTGGTTGTTTTGTTGCGGCATCATTAGTGGGAAGTGGTAGTTCTTCTTAGATAATTGGGAAGTGAGATGGGTAGGGGAATAAGGGAAGTTGTAGTTCAATCCATCATACCCGAATGTCTTCGTCTATTGCTTCTAATGTAAGTTGGTCATGTGGATCTAGTGTGGGAAGGCATTGCCCACATGACAAGCCTATCCATCTCCATCGAGGCCCTATTATCAAAAAATAAATATGGGGTTCATTTTTTATCATGAAATGTGGTGCACCCATATTAAAGTGGTACAAGAACTATAGATTCGAAAGGAATGTTAGTTATTTGAGAACCTCTAGGATAGTGGGTTATTGGTTTGGGTTTGATGGAGGTCGGGATCGTCATCATCAAGGAAGAGTCATCTTAGGGTAGAGCCTTAGTCTAGTGGTCATTCATAGTCTCAAGCGTTCCGGATGAAACTCCATGTGGTGGAACGATAGTCAATGGAATCAAATTCTAGGCCTATAATAGTTGATCAACCATTCTTATTGCATCATCTTTATTTATTTCTCTCTTCGATATTGGTGAATTAGATTTATTTATTTTTACCCTCCTTAATGATTGGTTTATGTTGTGAACCAATATTTGTTTATATGTGATGGAGTTGGTAATGCTGCGTTATAAGAAGGAAGAGTAGTGTTTTAGGTGTATGTCTTTTGATGTAAATATATAATTGGTTGAGTAACAATCATATTTTATGGATTTATAAATGGATCTCTTTGATGTTATCCTTGTAATATATTATAGTATGCGTTTCATGGTGCACATCGATTTTAATAGCTGGAGAGTCAGTTTTAGGAACCTAATGGAAATTACCATGTTTCTCATGATGAGTGGGATTCTTAGTCAGGTTGTGAAGGACATAAAATTCCATAGTTAGGAATCCTTGTTTTTCATATATCATTTCATAAATTAGAATAATATTATTCTTCCCCTGAGAGTAGATTACCTCATGTAGTGGATGAGTTCAGACAAGTTTTTCTAGAGGATTTCGTGGGTTTTCATTAGGATTAGGGTGTGGAGTTTCCATCAATTTGCATCTGGGAATATAACCAACATCCCGTCAATAATACTATATCCCCCCTTGGTTTTGTTAATTAATGGTTTTATTGGATGATTTAGAATAAAAGTGACTCATTTTCCCTAGTGTCTCACCTTGGGATGATGTAGTTCTATTATATGGAAATGATGATGGATATGTTTTATTGTATTTACTATTATCATGAGTTAAATAAATTAAAAAAAATATATATACATTCCCCCATGTTAATTACATTTTAAATCATCTTGAGGGGGAAAATGATTTTCTATGTTTTATTTTGCTTTTGGGTATCATCAAGTCTCTGTTAGAGAGGTAATTTTTTTTGAAAACATCCTTCTAAATTAGGTTAATCCATTTTGACTATTTTTTCATGACTATTAAGATGAAGAATTATGTAGTGGTCTTTACGGATCTTTTGAACAATTTGTTCCATCGGTATCTTGATTCTTTTGTCGTGGCAGTCACAGATTACATCCATGTCCATTCTGGATTTTTGTTGGGGAGTGAGTATCCTTTTTTAATACTATTGGGTACCCTTAGAGGCCATCACCTCTATAAAATTTCAACAAATGATGCATATGGATTATAGAGATGATGATTCTAGGTCATGTGATCTTGGAACTAAGGGTTCTAGTGAAACCTTAGGAGATTAGTACATTAATTTCATGGTAGAAGTGGAAAAATTATTTTTAAATTAGAATCTTTTTAGTTAGAGTTGGATATTAGAGAAGGTTCATTTAGGATTTCACTCATATTTATTCATCCATCATAGTTCATACATAGAAATGGGTTATTTTTTAATTTATATTGGACAACCACTATCCCTTTTTTGATATTAAACAGCAGTTGAACACAACCCATATTTTAATTTTGTAAGAACATGGAATGGGAAATGTGCCTATTTTGATGCTTCTGTTATGGTTCTTAGGTGGGTGATAATGTGGGATGACAATGCGGTGGTGTATGGTTGTTTCCAACTCTGACCAGATGAATTTTATTACCATATCCATTATCTAGATTTAGTTGTAGTGATGCATGCCTTGATGTCCTCGCATCATTATCATTTTTGGGAGAAGATTGTGGTTTATTCTAATCATTATATATTGGACTATATTCTATCCAAAAAATATCTAAACATGAGGAACCATTTTTGGGTCGAGTATCTTATGGGGAATAATTTTGATATCATATATTACCTAGGAAATGGAGATGTTGTTGAAGAATCTTTGAGAAGAAATTTACTAGTTCAATCATTAATAGATTCTAGCGATTAGTGGATGATGATGGGTCTTTTTGATCAACTGGACTTGGAGGACAAGGATTACATTGGAGGTCCATTCTTGGCCATCGTGCATCTATCACCTTCCCTTGTAGTGTTTATTCAGTATTAGTAGCTATGTGATGTGTAGTTCTAGCAGTCTATGTCATTTCTAAATGGTTGGGAGTGGTTTGTGATTGTTCTTTTTCTCAGAAGGGAGTGTTTTTCATCAAGGGTCTCATTGTGGCGTCCTTATCAATGATAATGTTGGTGATGAAACATAGACACTAGTCTCAGACGTCATTTCATCTTAGTGAAACAATTATGTACTATGAAATGTGTTGGTAGTTCTAAATACCATGTATGAGGAGAGATATTGATGAATTTATATCATGGTATTATACATGTATTTAGGATAAAAGATAACACTAAAGGACTTCTAGTTTTTTTTCCTATATGAATTCCTATTTTGGAAATGTGGTGAGATTTATATGGAGATTTTTTTCAAATTTCATTATACACCCCAAGGAATGATTTCCATCAGCATGGTGATGAGTCATCTAACTAAAACATCCAATTTCAATACAATAAATCATTCAGTTTAGGTGGATGAGTTGGGTCTATGGTATGTGTAGGAGGTTTTGAGGATTAAGGGTGTGGAATGGGTGATAGTTTACAAAGGGATACATGTATTATCTAATGGTGTTTGTAATGATTTAATAATTCATGTGGGTTGTAAGTAAAGATGAGCATGTCATATCATCCTTAGACAGATGGTTAGAAGAAGCCTAAAAATCAAATGTTGGAAGATACTCTCTGATAATGACTTTTTAGTGTCAATGGATTTTGGGATAGCCATTTTGGATTGGTTGATTACTCATATGTAAATAGTTTTTAATCCTTGATTCAAATGTCTCCTTTTGGGGATCATTATGGTCAACCTTTCCAATCACCATTTTTTGTGTTAAGGTTTGTGAAACCAAATTGCTGAGACATTGCATAGACGAAGAGACATCTAATAAAGTGAACATGGTTAGGAAGTACTTATTAATAGATCATATTCAGAAAAAGTCTTCTTCCGATTAGTGGGATGGATATTTGGAGTTTTCTATTGCTGCTCGGGTGTTCCTAAATTTGGAACCTCTCTTGGGTCATCACCTTTTGGTTATGACTGTGAGCTAACACAAAGGTATGTTTGACCCTTTGAGGTTGTCAAATTTATTGGTATGGTGGAAAGATATTTTTCATCACCTTCTAATTTGATGATAATAAATGACATGTATCATGTCTCCCAGCTCAAAATATATAACACAGGTCAATCTCATGTGATAAATTGGGTAGAGTTGGAATTTTATAAGGATCTTTCTATATTTGAATAACTGGTTGGAATGGTGTATTCTCAAAATAATGTGCATCATGGGAGTTATATTTTTTTTGGCCTGAGTTAATTTGAAACATTGAAATGAGTTATATGAGAATAGAGTGTAGAATTCTTTGTTTGTGGAGTATCCATTTTTATTATCATATCAAGAATTGAGTTTAATTTATTGGGGTGGAATGTTTTCATGGTCGGATAAATTCCCACCATTGACTTATATTCATTTCTTTATTTATTCAATTTATTTTCTCATGTATTTATACCCTTGTTTCCCCATGTGTTTTTTGTTTGAAAAAATGATGTTTTTGGGCTTGACATCATAATATGACCTGTTGGCACATAGTGTGTCAAATTGTGCACCCTATACCCATAAATTGTGTGGCCAAATGAATTTTTTTAGGTAGTAGTGAACCACACAGTCAGTCAAATTATGAATGATAACATTGTAGCTTGATTCACCTAGGTAGAGAGGGGTTCACAGTAGTCTCACGGTTTGAAACCCATGTGGGAAAAACTTTTGACTGATATAGGCTATTAAAAATTGGAAATATACCTTTGTAACCAATTTGTATTTAAAAATAAACCATATATATTCTTTCCCATTTGGGATTTTGACCCATTATATCTCCCTCGATGTTTCGTTGGACCTCTAGTTCATCATTCGATAGTTTTTTACCTCAATTATTCAAGGGATCATAAAGTAACTCTTCTTCCTCTTTATTTCTCACCCCTTTTAGCGTTCTTCTTCCCTTGTTATAGAGTTCTTATTTTCTAGTGGGTTGAATAAGATAATAGTGGTTTGATCCTATGATGAGGGTAGAAAACATGATGTCTACTATTCAGTCTAAACTTGATAGGGTCTTATAGAGGTGGGTTTGTGGATTCACAAAAGTTTCTAAAGGATTCCATGTTATATGTGGGTGGTCCAATGATTCTCCATTATTGTATTATTTTTATAACTTTCATGAGTACCTAAACAGGTTCTATTGATGATTTCAATGTTGAGAAACTTATATTAAAAATTATATTGCATGTATATGTCATGCTTGATGTTTTGTCAATGGAAATTAGTTGTAAATGATGAGTTCTACACTATGGTGTTTTGTAAATATAATTTACAAATTTATTGGATGATTTAAAATATTTTTTTCAATAATATTTAAATTTCAAATGTGTTGTAAGTGGGTTTTTTGTTTTACATGTCTTTTTTTAAAATTAGCTTCTTTTTTCTATACCTGAATTATGTCCTGAAATAGTGAAGAATTTTATGAAAATAGTTTCGATGTGTACATAATCATGAAAGGGGATTTTTCCCATTGAAAGAGATATCCATGTACTTGCATTATTCTTATTGTGTATCAAAATATATTTCATAAATTATGCATATAGTATGGAATGTGGTTCAAAATGGAGTTTTCATGGAAAGTTAAAATTTACATGCATACTTATGATGCATGGAATGTGTATGAAAATGGGTTGGTTAATGAGATATTTTAATTGAATTTTGTAAAAAGGGTCCACATTTATAATGTTTGGTGAACTGGAACTAGAATGCTAATTGATTCAGAAGTTGTCGAGGTATGGATTCATCTAACATGACTGAAAATTGAAACACTACCTAAAATTTGTTATGATCAAAGACAACAATTCCTTGGCATGCATTCCCATCCAGTGGATTATGCACAGGAACACTGTATTGGATATAATTTAACCATGGTAGAGTATCCCCTCTGATGGTTCATTCATAAGGTCATTATTGGTAGTTTAGTGGTGTATTGTGATCACTAAGGTATGAGGAATCTAGGTTTCTGCTAGATCTAGTTTCCTATAGGGAGTTACCCATGGTGATCACTTGTGACGTGACACTTATTTGATATGGTTATAGCTCTCGGTATAGGGTTGACCTAGTGTACATTATTATTTCAACAAATAGTCTTTAAAAATGTTTTTATTGAGAAGTGTTTCTTGAGAACGTATCTCCTAAAATTATTTCTTCAAAATGATTCATATCATTTATATGAATGTGTAAGTTAATTTTCTGTATAATGTTATTGCATAAAATATTTTATTTTGGGTGGTAATTTATTGAGATTTAGCTCACACCCTACATATAAATTTGGGTGTATGTAAAAATTATTATGTATGACCCATGTAAAGTTATGTTTTTTCCTGGTGGTGATGGTGGATTTGGTTTTTAGGTTTACACTTGTAGAAAGTGTTGGTGGTGGTGGATTGGGGATGATTTCCTCATTTTACATAGTGGTTTTGGGGATGTTTTGTGATTTCATGTCCATTGTTTATTTTATTTTTCAAATGATGATTTAATATTTGATTTTTGAAAATTAATCTTCCTAATTTGGATTCTTTTATTTTTTTTATTTCTACATAATATTTATATTTATATAAATCTGTGAAATCATTTCTGTGTAGATCAGGAATTCCCTTCATCCATGCCATGAACAAGTTTAGGCTTAGGGTTGGATGGCACTCCATCATGTTTCACTAAAAATTTCAGTATTATTATTTCAAAAATGATGCTTATTTGGTCCATGAAATTTATTAAACATGTGAATAATTAATTTTTCATTAATTGTGCAATGTGTGACTGAACTATTTTTTGTTCAAAACCAATGTGCATAATTAGATATTGAGTAAATTAAATTTTTTTCAAATATAAATATATTACAATGTCACGGGGTCTAACATTATTCACTACTAAAACCCATTTTAGAAAATATTTCAGGTATATTTCCATCTAAATAGATGATAGATGTTCTTCATCATGTAATCCTCTAGACTCCATGATTTCCCTTATATTTTATAATTTACCCAAAGAACCTTTACAATTTCAGTCATTTGATTTCTCATTAAGTCCCCCCAGTATCATGAATCTAGATGGGTTAATCATAATAATGTAGATTATGTTGCAATTATATATCATCAGAGTTGAGTACATGTGTTGGGTGTGTCATGTACTTTCATAATAATGATAGATGGAAAACATCCTGGAATATTTAGTGTTTTTATGTCATTACAAAATGATAAAAACAACCCCAATTGTTTAAATAATTTCAAAGGGATCGATTTTCTAGGGGCTTATTTTCACTGTTAAAGTGAACCTTATAACACACATCCATTGAGATAATTTATTGAAAACATGATCTGGAAATTGGAATTCCAACTAATTTCTTTTATTATTAGCATAACTATTTGTACTAATCTGGGATGGATGAATCTGATCCTAAATAGACATTAACTATACTATTTCTTATCTAACATGTTTTGGTCCATCAATTTCCCTTTAACTTGCATCTTCCCAGTATTTTATAGTTCAACTAGTCTTTACATATAATGTTTCATACATCACCATTGGAATAGTTGAATAAAAACTATAGTTATAAGAAATCTCTAACCTATATAAATACTAATCCCACATATCATGAAATTCATTTGAGCATGAACTGAAAATATCTTCCATTATTTAAATCATTATTTTGGATTTTCCATCATCATGAGGTTATAAGTCAGTTCTCAAATGATTCTTGGTATCATGATCCTTCTAACGACTCTTCCATATATTTTATATAAAATGGGGATCTCAAACAGAAAAAAATTTAGAGGTGCAACATGAACTCTCAAAAATTAATTAATATATATCATTTTAATAATATCAAGAGGTAAATATTTTCTTTTTAAATGGAAATGTGTATATTAGGTTTTTGGATAAATGATTAATCAAATTGAATCAATATTTTTATCATTCTATGATATTCTTATGAAAAATCTCATTGTAATGTTAACCCATTTTGAAACGAAAGTATTGATAGGATATATAAATCCTATAGAATGTTGTCTCAACGATTTTAGATGTTGAAAGATTAAACTTATTGCTATACATTTTTCATTTTCCTAATTCATGTTATCACATGAAAATTTTCTACTAAACAAATATACAAATTTTTACTAATAGGGTGTTTGAAGAAATTTTAGTTATGAGAATCATAAAAAATTACATATTTAGATCATTTATAGATATAATATAAAATAACCTTCCATATTTTAGAACTAAATCTTAAATAATGATGTATGTTAATTTCCCACCATGTACATATTCGTTTTTCTTATGAAATTTCTCATAATATTATTGATATCTTTTTATATTTTGTAATAAATTTTGTATAGTAATAATTATAAAGATGATAAATTTTTACACTTCCTTAATGATTCCCATATATCAGTAATAGTTCCATGAGAATTTGAACCCCCTCAATCATCATTTGAGTTAAAACTCAATGACTTTCCTTCTCAATTCACCTTATTCCAAATTAGATTTCCTTTAGTGGAATAGAAATTAGAAATTAAAATCATCGAGAAGATTGATTCATTGGATTTTCCTCAAATTGATATCTATCGATAAAAATATGTATTTTATGATTTTTTTTATCTATGTATATCTCATGTAATTCACAATGAAGATAATGCCTACATAACATCAGATAAAACATTATAGCTTCCATCTAAAGGTCTTGGGTTTGATAGTTCTATTCACAATCCATCAATTACGTTGATTCATAAGAAATAACATTAATATTATTCATTAGGATACAATAATGTCCCTTCTTTTATGAATCACTATATATAAAAAACCCATAAATTTAATATGGTATATTTAAAATCCATGCATTGAAAAATCTCTTGATTAGTTCATCAAAAAAAATTCTCATTCAATTTTCTAAAATAACATAACCTATTTACACAGATGATTTGTTATTGGATTATCCAATAAGTTAAAATTCTAAATGAATCCCTTATATTTACCCATCTATTGAATGAAACTACCTACCTCAGATACATTTGTTATTATAATATATTATTTGACTACAATTTCCCACATTGGGTAAACTAAGATTCCTTCCTTGGAAACAATATGACCATGAAAATAATCTTCTTGATTCCATGAATCATAATTACTATTTTTCCAATAAATCATTTTCCATATATAAGTCCCATGAATAATCAGCATGTTATTCTCAATGGCTTCATATATTTTAGAATACACCAGTGTATCATTAATAAATATCACAATTAATAACATTATGTTCCCTAAATACACTATCTAATATATCTATAAACATAAAGGATTAATTTATCAATCCAAATGGGATAAAATAAAACTCTTAATGTATATACCTCATTTGAAAAATATTCATTGGAATTTATCCTTCCCTAAATTCAATTGGTGACACCTCAAATGAAGGTAAATCATTGTAAAATATGGGTCTATATGAATTTGATCTAATTAGTTATCAATGTTGTTTAGAGGATACATTTTCATTATTATAATTTCAATCATTTTCCATTAACAAATTCACAACCACATGGATTCATCTTTCTTCTTAAAAAATTAAATATGTAATCCCCATTGTGAAATTGTAAAAAATATAAATCCCTTCTCACCCAAATCTTTTAGTTTTTTCATTAATTCTACTAATTAAATAGTGTCCCATATTTTTGTATTCGTTTATATTTTTCTTTGCCCACTGAATAAGTTAATAATAAAATAATATTGATTCTTTGTGGGATGTCTAGGTAATTCCTTAAAAATACATCAATGTACTTCTATAAAATAGGTACATAGTGAATATGAAGATTTACTTCTTAATGCATAGAAGTTGTTTTCTATTCATCACTACAAATCCCATTCAGTATATATATAAGGTTCAAAATAGATATAGATCATAAGATTAATTCTCTACTGTGAAGATAGGAAATTCTAAATGTTCCAATCTAATCCTGATTTCATTATTATGGAAAATATTTGTTGCACCATATTTTGATTTTAATCCCAATCAATGGACTATGTTGATGTAAGACATATGTATGATAACATGGTCAATGAATCAATCATGTTTTATGTTATAATGGGGACTTCTATACACTTCCTTGATTCACTGAATCTTCACTTAGGAGTATTGAGTGATAACTCAATTATTTAAATAATATGGAAATTGATAATTTTCATGGAATGATAGGTGAATATAAAAGAGTACGATGATCCATAATGAAATAATTAATTAGATAAATTGGAATATATGACATATGTACCTTCTAAAACATCATTGGGTACTTCCACCCATGTGGTAGCAATCACATATGATTTTCCTTCTCCTATTGGACTCCTTCATGCTTATTTCCTTTGTCACATAGTACATTTGTTTTATTAATACCCCATTTCATTATTTCTAAAACCCTAGAAATAGTTTTTTTGTCACCCATTTAATTAATAAATAAAATTCACCTCATCACTAAAATTCTAACATACTCTTATGCCCTTTTACAACATCACATGATGTAAGCTGATCCACCGCCATCTTCATATGTTACCCATTCCAATTTTCATGGTTCTTATATAACCTATTATACCCATAGAATCCCTTGAATATATTGGATACAAAGAATTACTTATTTTTTTTGATTGAGAATAATACTATTTTATTTTCATATGAACATGTTTGATAGACAACTGATATTCAGTAAAATCTCTTTATCCCTTGAATGAAAAAGTCAGTAATTGATGCACCCAATTTTTGTATGCATTTTCATACACTTTATTGACAATAAAAACATGTTTTCACCAAATACCTACTTCTTTGAGGAAAAATGTATTGATTTTGGTGACCTTGTCTATTTTCAGGAGTTTTATATCTAAATACACAAATCAAGGGAAGTCTGTGAAAATGTTACAAATACACGGCGTGTACGTTTATACACATCAGGTACATTTAGACAGGGACACAGATCAAATGGGGAAGTACACGCCCAACTCACCTTCCAGACACTACATGCCGAGTGGGAAGGCGTTACACACTATGTACTACATTCTAGAAGCGGTTGGTGGCCGAGAAGAATCTACACGCCCATGTGGCCGCTGAAGACGACACGCCATGTTCCATTTCTACACACCGTTTCTGCTATTCTAGAAGGTGTCGGTGGCCAAATATAGAAACTACACGTCGTGTATGGAAGCGCTACACACCGTGTACACTCACCTACCAGGCGACACTGTGTTCAATGTAAAAGGCAATGTTTTTGGCCACCTACCTGTAGATAAAAGGAAGTCAAAATACCATTGACAGATGTACACAATGGGTACATTCAATACACGTCATGTACATATTTGTTCTATAAAAAGAGGCCTTGGCCTCCAGACCAAGGAGTTGAGAAGTGGAGATTAATGTGTGGTGTGGAAAATAGGGGATGATTTTTCGAAAGGGGGATGATATACCATCGTAATACCGCAGTTATTTTACTGAAGAATCATTTCTACCTCAAAATTCCATGCATGATTTCATCAGGTATTAAAAATTTTTGTTTTTCATTTTCAAGATGTGTTACTAAACACACAGTGTGTTGGGGTTGTAGAGACTGATGAGTGGTAATTTTAATTAATTTGTTGTGAATGTGTTTGTTTTAACAATATCTTCATATTATTTATAAATCCCTTCATATTATCAATGAAAATTATGTACCAGACCAAGGGTAGAGTTATCGGTGATTCAAAATAAGAATAACGAAAAATAATTTCATGACCATTGAAAGGATTTTTCAGGTGAAAATGGACTAAACTGAATAAAGATCTATTAAAAACTAACTACCAGACCAAGGATTTGGTTACTTTAGCTCTTAATATTAAGTGATCTGGACAAAGAAAACATAATTACAAATTGTAATCTAGAGTGTTGGATTATCATGAACAACACAACCTCATAAGAAATTTAATTTAATAATCAACTTATCACGAATCTATAACCCCAACACATTTTTATTCTTATTTGCATCAAAACCAATTTTTCGTCTTTTCTTTCATTCTAGAAATTACTTTGTTAAAAGAAAAATAATAACCAATTGTACATTTTGTACCTAAAAACAACCAAACAAAATCAATTCTAAATTCACCAGCCTTCACTAAAAGAAATATAAAAACAATGTCGAAACATGATAAGAGTAACCTCTTAAATTTCCCTTTGGATCGACCCCTACTGGTGTTATACTTGTTAGGGTAAATATAATTTTATTCACCGATAACATAACATCGGTGGAACGACTCGTCAAATTTTGGCAGTGTTGCCGGGGAAGCATTTAAGTTATTTTTAATCATGTTTTAATTCTATTTGTATTATATTATATCTGAAAATAAAAATCATAAATTCACGAAAATCTCTTTTCTAGTAATATTTCTTTTAATCCTTCTTTTTTCACATTTATGCTTGGTAGTTTTTTTTTTGTTTTTTGCAGGCCTGTAAGTGTATAACCGACCAACTCACGCATTCCAAGAACACTGAGTCATTTGGATTGTTCCCAACTGACCCGAAGATCGAAATAACATTCTAGACGCGCCAACGAACACTCATGGATGAACAAAATGAAAACTACCCCACGACACATAAAGAGGAAGGAAATCCAGATACTGTCTAAGGAGATGGAAAATAGTTAGGTCTGGATGAAAACAGGAACCAAAAAGCACCTCTTACTCCACCATATGGCCCTCTGCAGCTCCAACAATTTCAACCTGAGTGGATGCCAAATTTTAGCTAAGGTTAGGGGCCATACTACGCCCTTCAGGATCAACCGTACCTTCCGATTCCCCCTCCTCAGCAGCCACCTCCATGTCGTACTCTCATGGAGTACAATTGACCATCGATCCAAGGAGCTGATATGGGAATCGTCTGTCCTCTGGTATAGTCCCAGTCCTTCGAGATCAATCCTTCTATCATGCAGCTGATCGAGAACACTGTACAATTCGGTGGCCTTCCCAGTGAAGACCTGAATGCCCATCTCACCAATATTTTGGAAATCTACGATAAAGTCAAGTACCATGGAATTTCTGCAGACGCCATTCAACTTCGTATTTTCCCTTTCTGTCTACAGGACAAGGAAAAATATTAGATCAAAGGGTTTCCACATGTATCTATTCACACTTGGGAGGATCTAGCCCAGGCATTCCTATCCAAATACATCCAACTATCGAAGACGGTAATGTTGTAGAATGAGATCCACAACTTCTAGCAGCATGATTCGGAATCCTTGTATGAATCATTGGAGCACATCAAGGAGATGTTATGTAAATTCCCACATCACGGACTACCACTTTTTATGCAAGTCCAAACCTTCTACGGTGGTTTGACAACAAATACCAAGTCCATGGTGGATGCTGCTGTTGGAGGTATGGTAATGCGAAAATACCCCGAAGAACATTTCGAACTGCTGGATGATATGTCTTCCAAAAGCTTCCAGTGGAATTCATAGTGGGGGACCAAAAATGAGGTATGCATTATTTTGATGCTACTATCATGCTTACTTCCCAGTTAGATGTAGTTTCCAAAATGATCAACGCATTAAACCTCAACGGCGCACCTCAAATCCATGCGGCGAACCATCCAACATGCGGTGATTGTGGTAACAACCTCATCCTTGGTGAATGTATGGGACCATTAGTCGACCCTTCGATGAGAAAAGTGAGATATGTTGCTCAAAATAGAGGGATGAACCAGTATCAACAATACCAGAACCTGGCATGGAGAGATAACCAGAACACAGGCTGGGGCCAACAGCAATAGAATCATCCACCTCTGCGACCGCCCGACTATAGTCATCCACCATATCAGAACCATTATGAGGGGAAGAAACAGCCCCAACACGGCCATAATTAGCAGTAAGGGTATCAAAACCATCGCCCATAGTAGCCAAGGCAGCAACCACCTCCACCAGCCGCACAACCACCTCTACAAAATAATACCTCCAAGATAGAGGATCTTTTGACAAAATTCACCTCTACTTCTGAGACCCAATATCCAAACTAGCAGGCTTGAATTCAAGGCCTCTAGAACCAATGCAGCCAATTAGCAAATCATCTCTCAGGGAGGCAGCCTGGTACACTACCATGGAACACCAAAAAGAACACGAAGGAGGAGGCCCATGCCATAACACTGCGAAGTGGAAAGAATCTACACCAGAAGGAACCAGCACAATCAACTGCACCTATACTTCCAGCTGACAACAAAGGTACAGTTTCAGACCCCTCTTTATCCAAAGACCCATCCCCAGAGGCTCGACCAAGAAAAGGAAAGGAGGTAATCAAACCATTCAAACCTGTATTAACTTTTCTAGAGAGGGTGAAGAAAATGAAGCTGGATCAACAATTTTGAAAATTAATTAATGTATTCAGAAATCTACACATAAACATCACATTTGCAGAGGCCCTAACTCAAATTACTAGATATGTAATATTCATGATGGAAATCCTCTAGAATAAGAGGAAAATGGAGGATTTGGGCACCATAACATTGAAAAACGAGTGCTCCGCAGTCGTAAAACATTCCATTCCTCTGAAACACCAGGATCCAGGTAGCTTTACTATCCCATGTACAAGTGGACCCTTTGAATTTTGAAAATATCTATGAAACATAGGAGCCAGTGTCACCCTCTGCCATTCAGAGTTTTCCAAAAGCTCAGACTCCACGATCTGAAGCCTACTAAAGTTTCCCTTCAACATGCTGATAGATCCATTAAATATCCAAAAGGTATATTTGAGGATGTGCTCGCGAAGGTGGTAAGATTGATCCTCCCAGCAAATTTTATAATCCTAGACATGGTGGAGGATCAGGAGGCACCTCTTATACTTGGAAGACCTTTCCATGCCATAGAGAAATTCTTGATTGATGTGCACCAGGGGGAGTTGATTTTCTCAGTAGGATACAAATGAGTCTCCTAAATGTTCTAAAGGCTATCAAATAAGAATCATTAACCAAACACGATGACAACTAGAAAGTGACTACCATGGATGACCAACTGAGTAGACAAGATGATGATCTGGTAAGTTCTTCCAATTTAGATGATATGATTTTTCCATACATACCCACTGATGAGGTGCCAGAGGACCTGAAATTCATCAATGGCCATGGTGGCCACTACGGGCAACGATCAGTCATTCCTGACATCCTAGAGTGGGCAGAAATACAACTATTGGTACCTTCAATTCTCAAGGAACCCTGATTAGAAATTAAACCTCTCCCACCTTAATTAAAGTACTGGTATTTTAGTGATCATCATTGTTTTCCCATTATATTTAGTGCAACACTATCACAGGAACAGGAGGATGCATTTTTTAAGGATTGAAGTGGAGAAAGTAGGAAATTGGATGGAATGTTGCATATTTGAATGGTATCAGCCCTACCATTTCCACCCACAATGTGCAACTCGAAGAAGGAGAAAAGCCATATAGACAACCCCAACAGCGTCTGAACCCTCCTATAAATGCAGTTGTAAAGAAGGAGGTAATCTAGCTTTTAGATGCATGGATCATTTACCCTATATTAGATATCCCATGAGTAAGTCTTCTGAATGTGGTCCCTAAGAAGGGAGGCATCATTGTGGTATCAAACGACAAGAACGAGCTCATCCCCACTCACACAGTCACGGGCTGGAGAGTCTGCATAGATTATAGGAAGCCGAACAACGCCACAAGGAAATATCATTTTCCCCTTCCCTTCATGGATCAGATGCTAGAAAGGATATCCGGGCACGAATATTACTACTTCCTCGATGGATACTATGGCAATAATCAGATCTCTATTTCCCCAGAAGATCAGGAGAAGAGCACTTTCACTTGCCCATACAAAGCATTTTCCTACCAGAGGATGTCTTTCGGTATATGCAACGCTCCTGCCACATTCCAGCGATGCATGCTACCCATTTTTCAAGAAATGGTGGAACAAATCCTAGAGGTATTCATGGATGATTTTTCAATTTATGGGAATTCATTCACCACCATTTTGCGGAACATAGAACATGTACTGAAGCGATGCGAAAATACTATCCTAGTTTTGATCTTAGAAAAGTGTCATTTTATGGTACAAAGTGGCATAGTTCTGGGCCCCAAAATTTCAGAAATGGGGATAGAGGTGGATCAGGAAAAAATAGATGTTATTTCATGACTTCCCATTCCAACTTATGATAGAGCCATCCGCAGATTCCTGGGATATACGGGTTTTTACTGGAGGTTTGTCCACGACTTCTCAATGATAGCCCAACCCCTAACCAATCTCCTGTCATAATATTCCATTTTCAAATTCACAGAGGCATGCCCCTAAACTTTGGATCATCTAAAGCAATGCCTAGTCGAATATCCAATGATGATTTCCCCCAACTGGGAGGCACAATTTGAAGTGATGTGCGATGCCAGCAACTATGCGGTGGGAGCTATCCTGGGTCAGTGGCTGGACCAAATCTTCCGACCCATCTACTATGCCAGCATGACACTCAATGAGGCCCAACTGAACTACACCACTACAGAGAAGGAGATGCTGGTAGTAGTATTCTCTTTGATAGGTTTCATTCATACCTTGTGCTGTCTATTGTTATTGTTTATACAGACCATGAAGCACTTATATACCTGTTAAACAAGAAGGATGCAAAGCCCCGAATGATCCAATGGGTCCTCCACTTACAAGAATTTGATTTACAGATCCGAGAAAAGAAGGGGAGTGAGAACATGGTTGCTGATCATCTATACCATCTAGATCTGTCGCACATGGAGAAAGACGAGGATCAAGATATAAGCGAGGATTTTCCTGATGAGCATCTCTTTTCTATTATTGAGTCCCCTAGGCCCTGGTTTACTGATATTACTAACTATTTAGTTACAGGTTCCATCCATCCTGACCTATCCTTCCCGAAGAATATGTAGATAATCAAGTTGCTTTCTTTTTTTAAATGTTGGAACATGTGTTAGAAGAGGATGACAATAGTTAATTGAATTATATATGAGGCATGATTAAAATATCATCAGAATTAAAACTTCTGTATATTCTTTTTGTAATTTTCTCCTATAACTCATTATTTACAATAATGATTAACTGAATTCATTCTATTTAATGTATAGATTCTGATAATTAGATATTGAGATTTTCTTAGGGGCAAGCAAAGGACTACGTATGGGGGGGGGGGGTTGATGCACCCAATTTGTGTATGCATTTTCATAAAATTTATTGACAATAAAAACAAGATTTCACCAAATACTTACTTCTTTGAAGAAACAATACTGTGATTTTGGAGGCCTTGTCTATTTTCAAGAGTTTTATATCCAAATACACAAATCAAGGGAAGTTTTTGGAAATTTTACAACTATACGGCATGTACTTTTATACATGTCATGTACATTCAGACATGGACAAGGATCAAATGGGGAAGTACACGCACAAGTCACCAGCCAGACACTACATGCCATGTGGGGTAGCGTTACATGACGTGTATGACATTATAGAAGCAGTTGGTGTCCGAGAAGAGTCTACACACCCATGTGGCCGCTGAAGTCAACACGTCTTGTTCCACTTCTACACGTCATGTCTGCTATTCTAGAAGGGGTTGGTGGAAAGATTTTGATACAACACACCGTGTATGGCAGCGCTACATGCCATTTACTCTCACCTACCAGGAGACATCATGTTCAATGTCCGAGACGACGTGTTAGTTTGCCTACTAGTGGAGAAAAGGAAGCCAAAAGCGCGTTGACAGAAGTACACGACATGTACTTTCTATACACGACATGTACTTAATATTCCTATAAAAAGAGGCCTCGACCTTCAGACCAAGGAGTTGAGAAGTGGAGAATGAGGTGTTGTGTGGATAACAAGGGACAAAGTTCTGAAGGAGAGATGCTCTACCATCATAATACTGCTGTTCTTCAACCAAAGAATCATTTCTACCTCAAAATTCCAAGAATTATTTCATCAGGTATTAATAATTTTGTGTTTTTCATTTTCAATATGTGTAACTAAACTCCCATTGCATTGGGGTTGTGGAGACTGATGAGTTGTAATTTTAATTAATTTGTTGTGAATGTGTTTGTTTTAACAATATCTTCATATTCTTATTAAATAACATCATATTATCACTGAAAATTCTGTACCGGACCAAGGGAAGAATCTTCAGGGAATCAAAATAAGAATAACGACGAATAATTTCATTTCCACTGAATGGATCTGTTGGCTCAAAATGGACTAAACCAAATAAAGAACTGTTAAAAACTAACTACCAAACCAAGGAGTTGGTTAGTTCAGCTCTTAATATTAAGTGATCCGGACCAAGGAACCTTAGTTACAAATTGTAATCCAGAGTGTTGGATTATTATGAACAACACAACCTCATAAGAAATTTAATTTAATAATCAACCTTTTATGAATCCATAACCCCAATGCATTCTTATTCTTATTTTCATCAAAACCAATTTTACCGTCTTTTCTTTCATTATAGATATTACTTTGTTAAATGAAACATAAAAATCAATTTTTCTTTTTATACCTAAAAAAATAACCAAAATCGACTCTAAATTCAGCAACCTTCACTAAAAGAAATATACAAACAAAATCAAAACAAGATAAGATTAACCTCTTTATGTTCCCTGTGGATCGACCCCTACCGGTGCTATACTTGTTAGGGTAATTATAATTTGAGACACTGATAACATAACTTCGGTGGAACAACTCGTCAGTAATACACTTTGTGTGGTGTTTGTATTCTTTATTATACCTAAAAAATCATTTTATGCTTTCTTAATAATCTATGAAACATTATGGATCTTTATAATTTATGTTATGGTAATTTTTATTCATCTCAACATGTGGCTCATGAGAGAACTATTTATCAACGAATGAATACTTTAAATATTTCAATTTCATGAGTTATATTTCCACTTCCTAGCTAGTATTATTGAACAAACACCACCATAAATCAATATGTACTTTGAGACAATACACCTAATCATTGACCTTTAACTTCTCTCCACATCACAAGGTAATAACTATTTCCCTATCGACATAATCCATTAAATGAAATTGTCAATCATTCAATTCATGTTGTGTTTGAAATCCATAGCACACTTACCCAACCATTTAATGTTATTTTAATAATCTATGAAAACACATATTCTTTATTCATTATGGTATGGAAATTTCAATTCATCTCAACTTGTTTTTCTTAAGGGAAATATTTAAAGCAAAATTCCTCCTTGAAATAGTACAATTCAATGAGTTATATTTCCTCTTCCTCACTGTTATATTGGATCAATGGCCTGCATTATTATGTATGTAATTTGAGACAATACTCCTCATGGTAGAAATTTATCATTTCACCACATCCCAAGGCCATATATATCTTATTTGGAGACTTAATTCATTTCTCAACTACAAATAGATTATTATTACTAGTACATGATAGGGGATTTAGTCACATAAAGGGATCCCTCATTAGAGAATATCACTACATAATATGATTCTCTATTTGTTAATGGTTATTTATCATAACCTAATTAATATAATTTTGTATATCCACAGTTTTCTCAGTTCTAATACATGCTATATTGGCTTCTAAATTTTTGAAATATCTACATTGGTCAAAGGTATTAATACCCATCTTCCTTCCAATATCCATTTCTAGGTAATGGAATATTCTGGATTTTATCAAAATAATAATAATTCTTATATAACAATGTGTAATTTTAAATATTGCATAACACATAGTGTAAATTAAAATTTATGATTTATTAATCATAGAATAATAAACATTGGTTTCATTGTTGATATCATTACATTCATAATATTTATAATGGAGTTTAAATATTATTTTAATAATCAAATGAATATATCTTAGGAGTGTAAAAATAGGAGCACAGTAAGGCTCATTTTCATTTAATAGGTAATTCCCATGTAAATCCTGAAATTCTTTTTTCAGTGTTATTAACCCTTGTCACTATAGTTATAGAATTAGATATACGTGTAGTATCCAGAATGGCAAATATGTCTTGGAATATCCTCATAATTTCTGTAATTCCATAACATTAATATTTTTATCTATACTTGTCCTGAAAGCATATAATAGGGTTATACACCATAATAATTGTTTTTATAATTCAAGTGATGAAGTTTTATACTAAAAACCATCTGATTACAAATTTAATGCCCCTAATTCTAGATTCCTAAATATGGTTTCTTACATTATTAAATTGTCATAAATACAAGGTGTTGAATCCGAATGGACAAATATGTTTACTAGTTTTGGAGAACTATATAAAAACAAGCTACAAATTTTACATAACCTGTTGACAATAAAACATAGTACAAAATAAATAAATTCTTAATCAACATTGAAAACTCGTAAAATGGATTCATCATCATAATATGTGAAATGGAAAAATATTGTAAGTAAAAAATTCTTATTGAGGTTTCGTATAGTGAAAGATATATGGAATTAGTAAGGATAATCATAATATAATGGTTAATAAATTAGAACACATTCCATTTTAATAACAGTATATGGAATAATCAATACGTTCAGGTAAATAACATAGAACACATTCCATTTAAATGACCTAAAAATTAATCGTTTATATTTTGAAATAAATAACAGATAACATATACCATTTAATTAATAAATATTACATGAAATTAATCAAAAAATAATATAACATTGAAAATATCAGGGATAGTAATAATTAAAATCATAATGTTGAAAATGATTATTTACAGGATGGCATGATCATAGGATTAATGATACCTCTAACATCATGACCTTTCATAATATGGATTAAATCAGTAAGTAGAAACCTAGTTAATTTGTCCATGATAATTTTTCCCATCAGAATTACATATGAATGGAGTGGCTATATTATAATGGACACCACACATCACTATAGGTCCAAATAATAACTCAAATATCGAATTATCAATATTTTCAAAAATCATTATGCCTTTTCATTAAATATCTATACTGACTAATGGTTATAAATTTATCAATATGTCCCCAAAAAGTAAAATAACATTAAAAGAAAAAACCTTATGAAAAAATTGTATAGTATTTAATAAATAATAATATACTTGATTCATGAAAATTGATATTTTAATGAAATTAAATTTATAATAAAAATTTATTTTACAAATGTGATTTATTCCATATATGGTGAACAATAAAATAAGGAAGTGAGATTTCACAATAGCCTTTACCAATTGGAAACATTCATGTAAATTCCATTTTGAAAAAATATATAAAATAGAAACAAAAAAACCACGAATAATGAATTATTCATGATATTTGATTAAAAATGTGAAATATATATACCATATAAAGATGAGTTTCTCTATAATAAAAAGTAAGTCTAGTTGGAATGTAAACTCAGATAAAAATCCTTTACCTTAGGCATTACTTTAATTAATCATTATCTAACCTCCTATATATAGGATTTAGGAAAATTATAAATTCAATGGTTAATAAAATTAATATTTATATATTATTCCATTATAATATTATATTGGATCTCTTTATAACATATTATTACCCATTCGTTTAGAATTATTAACTATTTTCACTATTTGGAGAGTTAATCGCCTTGTTTTCTCAAGCGTGTTTCATTATTAATGATCTAGTTATTTATATTATTATAGATTTATATATTCTCTAAAATAATAATTATAATATAAATAAAAAAAATTTCATCAAAATTACTTCTAAAACAAATCATTGATGACAGTTATAAAAAAATGAATTATGTGACCATAATGGAGTCTGTGTGTCATCCGTACACAAGATTAACATTTCCATTTTTCAATTATCATTATGAAAAAGAGGTAAGTAACATTTTAACGTTACATATTGACTATAATAGCAGTAATAAAATAATATATAATTATATATATATCATATATGAATTTACTATTAAAATATAGTCACATCGGATTTTTATGCACATTGCCCACTAAACACACAAACAATGTTATCATCTTTTAATTAGTGAAATGGAAAGAATAAATATGACATATATTATATTTATAGATTGAAAAATATATCATGAATATCATAACTATGTAATTTATAAAACATATAATCATTAAATTTATCTTTATCATCTTTTATGTGAAGTGTCAATAAAATATGAATCACATCGCTTCTTCAGCTTATTATTATTCACACATGAGTGACATTGTAACGTCTAGTGCGGAATTTAAGGTGAATATATATATATATATATATATATATATATATATATATATATTATAGTGACTAAAAGGGAATAAATATGTTTTAAGTATCATATATATATATATATATTATCCACTATAATAACCTTTCTTAATATATAGACATGAAAAAACAAACGACATTATTTCAAAAAGTGGTAGTAGGTCGTACACATGATTAATGATCATGTGACCCATTTTATAGAAGTGGAGATTTTTTTGTTTATAAAATTAATGTAAAAAAATTCATGTATATTTAATATAGTGAAGTTTTTATGTAATCATGAATAATAAAAATTTAATTTTGTGGATAATGATGTTATATAATGATGTGTGTTGAAGAACATTGCCTCTTCTCCGATATCCACTATATTTTCTCACTGAAACTTTCTTATGTTTCCTTTATACCAATGATAATGATTATATAATTAGTGGGGATTTGGGACATTATTTGATGAGGTCTTTTTCAATCCATATATGATTGATTTTGTGATTAAGTGAGGAAAGGGGTGGCTTTTTATATTTGGGGGAGAGGACACACAATGTATTAATGCAATTATTGTTGTGATACCATGATTTTCATATGTCACAAGCATCCACAATATACTATTTTTAAACCGTAGACTTGTATCGACAAAAATATGGAATTACACTAGTTGTTTTAATGTGTATATGAAATTTTTACCCATTTCATCTTTGTTAAACCAATAGGTAAACCGATTATTTACATTAACTATAGTAATTATTTTACTGTAAATTCACTACTTTTATTCAAAAATAATGTTTAACATATTATAAATTTTTAATTATGATTCTTATAAATATAAAATCCATCTTTCTAAATTCAATTAGCCGATGCGGAAAATTTTAATTTACAAATAATCTTGTAAACACGATGATAAAGGGGTGTTTTCATGGGAAAATGTTCGAATACATAATTTGTTTTATATAAATTAAATATAAAACTATTTTAATAAACAAAATTGGATTAATTTAAATAAAAATTATACAGTTTTAATATATAATAAAATAAAAATATAATTGGAAAATATTAATAACAAAAATGAAAATTCTGGTTTTAATTAAAATTTAGTATTTTTCATTATTAATAAAAAATGAAACATCTCATAAAAATGCCTAAAATTCACCATAAAATAATTATGGTATTCTTATTTCATAAATGGTATGTATTTCATCAAATGAAATTTCTTATATTGATAAAAATTGGTATAAAAATAAGTGTGAAAAGTTTTATTAATGTGTCTTTTTTTAAACCTAGTGTGCATCTCATGCTATTGTGGAATTTAAATTTATTTTAAATTAAATATATTAAAATGTCATTGGTGTTACAATTTTTTATTTGATAAATTTTTAATCACAATACAAATGAAATAAATTACATCAAATGAACAATTAAATACCATTACTAAAAATTGATAACTGAGAAATCATTTCAAATGAGTATTGTATACACTACATGAAATAAAAATGCCCTTGAAATTTTATATGCCTAATATAAATATAAGAGAGATGATAAACCAATACATCATGTCTCATCATTCCTTATACTTATTAAATCATCTTAAATAATAATTATATGTTTATTATTCATCTATGTTGGTCGGAGTGGATACTCAAGAGGGGGGGGGTGAATTGAGTTCCAATTAAAAGTTCTGTTAAAATATTTCCTATTTAAAATACCCCAATTTAAAAAAAGTTAATCTATAGTAAATTTATACGGATTTAAAAAGTTTAATTAGATTCTTAAATATTGATCAGTTCTTAGTCATTTTAATCACAAGATTAAATAGGCTTTTGAAGCTTACCTACTGGTTCACAAAAAGCATAAACACTTTCTAATTTAACTATCAAAGTAACATTAAAATAGTTTTATATTTTAAAGTAACAAGCAGAGGAAAATGAAATATATATATATATATATATCACATATTTTATAAACTAAAAAGCACAGCCGATATAACAAGAGGTTCAGTCTCAAGCTGAGACTTAGTCCTCTCAAATTTATATAAATTTGATCCACACCCTGGATTGTGGATAACAATAGTTTATGAAACTATCCAAGCCATGCATGGACCTCTACCACTATTCTTCATGGGAAACTAAACAAAGACCAGGCCACACAAGGACATCTTCCACAGTTGACGTGGGTAATCAAGAGTTATGAGTTTTGGAGTGAGTATTTAGATATCCTCCAGTTCAGTGTAGGAGACAGTGTGTGTGTAAGATATACAATGTACACCACACTACTCGAAAGTATATAAAAAAATCCCTTAGAGAGAACAGATAAGAGTTTACAAAGCTCTAGTGATTAGCAATGCAACTCTAGACTCGTTGGATTCAGAAGAATTTCTTCTGAGTCCTTCTCTGGTTTTTATGTTGAAAAACAGAGTGTCGTAGTTCATCTTGTGTTCTTGTGTTCTTAAGAGGTGTTGGATGGTACTCATGGGAGTCCTTTGTATGTCTTTCAATCTCTCCATCATGCTCAGGATTGTTCTTCTAGTTTAGCACAGTGCACTCGCGTTTCATGAGTTGTTGTGCATATGTATGTTCTTCTAATTGTATATTCACACACATTCTCTCATGTAATACGACTCAATCTTCATTATATTCCATGAGCTTTGGAAGTAGGAAATGATTCCCTTTTCGAAGGTATGAGATACAGTTTCCAGAAATACCAACAACTATAAGTAAATATCATTAATGACATTAAAACCATCAAATATGACTGTTAGCATTATGTAAATAATATTGAAAAAAAGTTACGAAACGGTGTCACAATGATTATGATAACGCTATCTTCTACACAGTATATGATTCATTGTATGTGATTCACTATGTCTCCATGTCACAGTGTCTAGCTCGCGGTGTTTGGGTCACGGTGTGTTCTTCACAGTGTCTGGGTCATTGTTTTCACTCCACAGTGTCTGGGTCATGGTTTTTTCTTCACGGTGTCTGGGTGACGGTGTCTGGGTGACGGTGTTTGGGTCACGGTTTGTTCTACACGGTGTCTGGGTCACAGTTTGTTCTTCACAGTGTCTGGGTCACGTTTTTTTCTTCATCGTTTCTAGGTCACAGTTTATTCTTCATTGTGTCTGGTTCATGGTTTGTTCTTCACGGTGTCTGGGTGACCGTGACTGTGTCTTTTACACAGTCTGTCTTACTATTTCAAACATCACGGTGTCTTTATACTAAGACAAATATCTTTATTTAGACATAGACAGTAATATGCAGAATATGGATTGAGATTGTCTAGTAGAGACCAAGAGAACATGAATGATAAATATAAAGGCTTTACAATATAAGTGTTATTTGTGATTATGCATAAGACTTGTAAATAATAAAGAGAGTAATTAACATCAATAAGACTTTCTATCATTAAACATGATGTGTAGTTATTATTGATATTGGTGAGAATTAACTCGATGTTCAATGAAGATTGAGAATAATTAACAGAAATAGGATTTTTGATCATTAAAACTTGACTAAAACATGGGGAGTCCAACAATCTCCCCCATTTTTATGATCAAAAATCTTGTATATGTAAAAATATAATTTAAATACAACATTAAAAATAATAATAGACTCAACAATTAGAATAAAAATACTTGTAATTTTACTTGTACATCTTTCTCCCCATTTTGGGATTATCAAAAAGCAGAGAAAATGAAGTGGAACACGACATTTGTCATTAAAAAGTTTCATAAAAAACTTATAGGAGAAATACAAAAAGTAAACAACAAATGACATCCCATCAAAAAGAAAACAGTCCCTGGACTCTTCAGGGAGCCTCCTTTTCCATGCCTTTATCAGCAGCAGGAGCTGGTTCAGATGTAGAGGAAGGCACAGATGTGGTAGACAAGGAGGGTAAGGGTAGACCTTCAAAAATGGATGGAGCCAAAGTAGGAGAAGTAGAAGATCTAGGATGTGGTTGGTCAAGAATGACTGGTCGGATCTGAGAAAGTGCTTGGCTGACTATCATGGTAGTTGAGGCAAGGATCTGTAGACCAGGTCTAAGGGGTGCAGCAGCTAGAGCAACTATAGCACTACTCTGCACATGAAAATAGAGCTTCAAAATATTTATGAAATAAGTAATGATATCACCACCATATTTCATATCCTTTTCAAAATCGTCCTTATTATCCATAAATTTGTCCAACAATCTGGTGAACTCTGTAAGCTTCTGAACATGAGCTTTAAAAGCTTGAGTTACCGGAGGGATTCTCAAATTCTCAACATGATATCTAAAGTGATCTGTCATATCACTTATAGAGAAAATACAGTTGAGATAGACATCAATATTCTTGGTGATATCTTGTTGAGCATTACTGGAAATCTTTGAAGGAATCCTAACCAAGTCCAATGCTCGATCACTGTTCTTAACAACTTTTGACAAAGAAAATAGATCCATTCCATTGAAGTAATTCTGAAGTTATTCCTTGATTATGGATATTAGTATAGAATCATCCAAAGGAGGAAAAAATGTTTGACTAGAAGCAGGAGAAGCCTTGACATCTTCGATTAGAACATTGAGCTATTTCAGAACTTTTTGCAGGCACCAGTGTACTCATCTATGAGCTTATTCAGTTTTTCTACAAGAACCCTCAGGTGTTCCATCATTTTTTTGTGTCCTTTTTCAACCTTCTGATGAAAATAGAGTATAAATGGATGCACTTGAGACACAATATCTCTATAAAGGGTGGAATTAGTTGGATCAGGAGAAGCAGCAATAGGTGCAGGGGCAGAAACAACAGCATGCTCTAATATCAAAGACAACTCATTCTGCATGTTTTCTACCATACTATTCAGGCTTGAAACATCAGCACTCAGTAGCTTATTTTCTACTCTTACTTCTTGAATTTCTCGGATCATCCTTGTTTGAATTTGCATGATAATATTTTCCAAGAGAATTGATGCATCTTCTTGACTCAGTTTAGTCACTGTCCGAGGATTAGTGGATAAAATCATCTCAACTCCAACTAAAAGAGTCTCTCCAAAGACTTTCAGATCATATTAAGGTACAAGAGAGTGTTTATCAGGTAAGAGTGTAGGTAAAGGTAGTGGACCAGGATCTGATTGTAGTTCAGAGTCATCTTTAGACTCATATTCCGATTCAGATTGAGAATGGTGCTCTGGTTCAAGTTATTGTTCTGGATGAGCTACAGACTTTAGTTGAAACACAGAAGAGAGATCCATTCCAGTTTTAGTCACTTGTTGTGACTCATTCACATCATAAAATCTTGGGAAAACATATTGAGTTCACAAAGAGTATGAGTCATCACCTGGTTCAGATTCAGATTCAGCAGACTTGACTGGACTAGTCTCAAGGTTTTGAGGTTCCTCCCCCTCAAATTGTGATTCCATTTCAGAGACTATAGGCTCAAAAACATGGTCAAGATCCACATGATCATATCTAATCTCTTCAGCAAACTCTTTCATTGCTAGCTGAAAGGAAATTTCCATACTCTCTCTAGTATAACAAATTATCTCAGGAACTGACTGTTCCACATGCAGTGCTTCCAGATTGGCTTTCTTTTCAACAGGGAGTTCTTCCACACCAGCAGAATATTCCATGGATTTTTTTGCTGATTCTATTACTACAGAATCTCTTACATCCTTAGATTGGATATCCAGATTTACAACTTCTCTAGAAGTAGGATATTCTTCCTCACTAAGACCAACTGAAGGATCCACAATCCTTTCCTTTTCAACAACAACTTCCTCTCAATGAGGTATTTCTACTTCTTCTCTAAGTGGTACATCAACTGCCACTTCCTCTTCTTCTTCAGCATCTGAGTACTCAGCCACTTCAACTAGTTCCAAACCAGAATCACCTAGGTTCTTAGGCCTTCTTGGATAATCAACATGATTATACTTCTTATACAATTGATCATTATCCTCAACCAATTGCTTCTTCTAGGGGTTCCAGCTAATTTTCATCCTTCTGATGATAGACTTGGATAGGCAGAACTCAAAATCCTCTATCTTTTCTTCATTTGGTCCAATAACACCTTTTGCAACAAGCATGGCTGAAATCATCCTTGAGTAAAACAAGGTGGTGGATTTGGAAGTGACTTTAATCAGCTCACATAAATGGTTAATGACATACTTCCAAATATTGATCTTATGGAAATTCTTCAACAGATGAATCAAGAACACATCCAGATACTTCATTACAACAAAATCCCATTTTCTTGGACTAAAAAAATTCTTGAAAATTTTGAATAGTGGTATAGTTTCTCCATCTAGCTCTACAACTATAGACCTTCACTTTGTGCCATTACCAGATAAGGTTCCCAAATCATTTTCCAGAACGAAGATGTCAGATGAAGGAGGAGGGTCTCTCTGGTAGTCTTCACAAACTCCTTCATGTGGAATCCATATGCATGAAACCCATATCCTTGAAGTGAATGTACACTCCTAACCATTGATCCAGCTGGTCACCATAAATATTTATCCAAAATCAAAGGAAAACATTAAATATTGGTAGAATTGAGATACCAATCTCGGGTAAATCGGTCTATCTTGTCTAGAGAACCATTCAATCCATCCTTGTTATTTTAATACATTCAAGACTAACGACTTGCTAGAAAAAATCCACTCAGGGAAAATCTCTTTTTAAGGTACAATAGTACGGCTTACCAGGTTTAGGATTTGAGGTCCTTCGGGAGATATCCTCGATATTCTCTTCTGTTTCTTAGAGCGACACTTCTAAGGGGTAGATGAAGACAGACACTTCATCCTTGGCATCTACTGAAGGTTCGGGCGAGAGAGAAGAAGAGGCTGACAATGTAAAGAGGTTTCGAGAGAGAGAGAGAGCAGGAGAGGGTTCAGGTGAGAGATTGAGTGAAACCATTATGTTTTATCATTTGGGAATGTCAATCATCATAAAATCCAAAATGCGGGAAATCAAATATTGGTTAAATAAAAATTACCATGATACGGGTTAAAATAAGAGTATAAATAATATTCACGATGAGACCGTGAGTTGGCATTACAGAGTGATGAAAAACAGTCATCACGGTGAGACAGTTGGTGATCATCACAGTGAGACTCTGACCATTCTGTGCAGTCACGGTGAGACAGTGAGTTGACAGACAGTGAGCACAAGGTCTTAACGGTGAGACCGTAAGCATGAAACAGTAACTATAAAACAGTTAGCATGAAACCGTAACATAAAATACAGTAAAGTATTAAACATTAAGATCTGTAAGATATCTATTTATGATTAATCATGCCAAGATCATGTATGATGTAGGCTAATCTCTCATAATTTAATGGTTTAGTGAATATATCAACAAGTTGATATTCAGTACCATTGAAGTCCAAAGTGATGTCACCTTTTTATAATGATCCATGAAAAAGTGATGTATTACATCAATATGTTTTGTTATGGAATGAGAAACATGATTATTTGAAATATTAATAGCACTTGTGTTATCAAAATTTATTGGTACATGTCTGAATTGATATCCATAGTATAGTAATGTGTGTTTCATCCTCAAAATTTGTGCACAACTACTTCCAACAGCTATGTATTCATCTTCTACAGTAGATAATGCAACAAAATTTTGTTTCTTACTACACCATGATACTAGTGACTTGCCTAAAAGGTGACATGTTCCAGAGGTTATTTTTCTATCTAAATTACATCCAACAAAATCAGCATCAAAATATCTAACTAATCCAAATGATTTTCCTTTGGGATAGAATAGTCCTAAATTGGGAGTATGCTTGAGGTATTTGAAAATTCTCTTTACAGCATTTAAATGTGACTCTTTAGGGTTTTCTTGAAAATGAGCACACGTACACACACTAAACATAATATCAGGACGGCAAGCAGTTAGGTAGAGTAGACTTCCAATCATTCCTCTATAAGTGGTTTGATCAACAGATTTACCATCTTCATCAAGATCCAACTTACAGGTGGTACACATGGGAGTGTCACTACATTTTGTGCTATCCAATCCAAAAAAATTTAAAATATCTCTAGTATATTTACATTGAGTTAAAATTATTCCACCATCATTTTTAAAGATTTGAAATCAAAGGAAAAATTTGTGTTCACCCATTAAACTCATTTCAAATTCAATTTGATTCATTTTAGAAAAATCAGTACATAATTTAGTTTTTGAAGATCCAAAAATAATATCATCTACATAAATTTGTACAACTAAAACATCATTATAAATACGTTTTTTAAAAATAGTAGTATTATCAATACCTTTTGTAAAACGGTTAGAAATTAGAAAAGTACATAATCTATCTACCAACCTCTTGGAGCTTGCTTTAAACCATATAAAGCCATTGATAATTTAAAAATATTATTTGGAAAATGAGGGTTTGTAAATCAAGGTGTTTGTTCATCAAAAACATCCTTAGCAATATATACATTTAAGAAATCACTCTTAACATCAATTTGATATAGTTTTAAATTTAGATGTGCAGCATAAACAAGTAAAATCCTAACAGCTTCTAATCTAGCTACTGGAGCAAAAGTCTCCTCATAGTCAATTCCTACTTCTTGACTGTAGCCTTGTTCAACATTCCTAGCTTTGTTTCTAACAATGTTTCCAGATTCATCTACATTATTTATAAACACCCATTTAGTGCCTAGGGTGAATGTTTCCTTAGTTCTTTCAACAAGATTACACAACTTATTTATTTCAAATTGATTGAGTTCCTCTTGCATATCAATTACCCAAAATTCATCATTAATAGCATCATCAATGTTTTTAGGTTTAAGCTGTGACAAGAAGGCTTGATGTTCAACCTGATTTCTAATAGAAGCCTTAGTCTATGTCCCCTGATCCAGATTTCCTACAACAGCATCTAAAGGATGGTTCTTTGGAATTATAGTTGATCTAGTAAAGGTTGGACAAGAAATTTCAGGCTCTCCTCTAGGATCAGGTTCATTAGGAGATGATTCTAGAAAAAGTCCAGAACTGTTTTTCTTTATAGCAGGTTCTTTAGATTTGTAATTAAGGTTCAGAACACTCAAATCTTCTTCATGATTTTCAATAGAGGTTTTAGACTCATGTGGATCTGTTTCATCAAATTTTATGTGAAAAGATTCTTCCACAGACTTGGTTCACTTATTGAAAACTCTATAGGCATTTCTGGTTATAGAATATCCTAAAATGATTCCATCATCACTCTTAGAAGAAAACTTATCAAGATTATCCATAGTATTAATAATAAAGACATTGAAACTAAATATTCTAAAGTAATTGACTTTAGTATTTCTATTGTTCCAACGTTCATAAGGTGTCTTCTTAAGAACAGGTCTAATAAAGACTCTATTGATGATATAACAAGATGTATTTACAGCTTCAGCCCAAAAATAAATAGGCGGGTCATACTCATTAAAAATAGTTCTTTCTATTTCTTGAAGGTTTCTATTTCTTCTTTCTACTACCCCATTCTGCTGAGGTTTCCTAGGAGTAGAATAGTTATGACTATAGCTATTGTGTGAGCAATACGATTCAAATTAATTATTTTCAAACTCACGACCATGATCACTTTTTATATTTTTTATCGTAAGTCCATTTAGATTTTCTATAGACTTTGAGTATTTAATAATGTAAGAACAAGCTTCACTTTTGTGAGCTAAGAAGTATACAAAATTATATCTAGAAAAGTCATATATTAGGACATAGACATAGTGATTCCCATTTAATCTATAAACTCTATATGTTCCAAAAAAATCCATGTGAACCAACTTGAGAGGATGAGAAGCCAAGACATCTTTTTTGATTTAAAAGAAAATTTACGTTGCTTTCCCTTTTGAAAGGGATAAAAAAATTTGTCATTTGGGAATTCAAGCTAAGGTATGTCTCTAACTAAGTTTTTTCTAGTAAAATTTCTAAGTGAATAGATGTTTTCATGTCCTAATCTTCTGTTCCACAACCAAGATTTTTTATGAAAATCATTTAAACAAGTAACATTTTTCTTAGATAAAGAATTTAAATCAACAACAAAAACATTTTCTTTCTTAAAGTAGAAAATACTAAAAAAAATTTAGAATTAAAAAAATTACAAGAATAATTATCAAACATGACATTAAAAACATCATCACAAAATTGAGAAATACTAAACAGATTATATTTCAGTCCATCAACAAATAAAACTTTGGAAATTAAAACTGAATCAATGTTACCAATTTGTCTAAGACCAATGATCATTCCATTAGAATTATCACCAATGTTTACATAACATCCATCAAATATTATTAAGATCTTGAAGCATGAGTAATCCCCAGACATATGTCTTGAACATCCACTGTCCAAATACCATGTCTTCTTGTGGGAACTGTTCAAGCAGGTTTCGTACAAAACAATTTTAGATTGAATATGATTTTGGTACCCAGATCTTCTTGGGTCCATAAGGGTTAGAAATCAATGATTTTGGTACCCAAATTTGTCTTATGGGTCTTATATAATTTAAATAATCAAAATATTTTGAGAGATAAACTATATTTTATTGATTACTATGTGAACAACTAGTTGATGAATATGAATGGACAGAACTAGAACTAGCAGCATTCTATCCATGTTTAGGAAGAAATCAATTTTTAGTAATCTGTCTCTTTCCAGGTTTGTAGCCTATTCCAGTAGTGTATTTAGGTGCCACTTTCATTCCTAGAATTTGAGTTAGTGTATCCTTTCCATTTGTGAATTTCTCTAAGTCTTTTCTAAGTTGCTCATTAGACATTTTTAGTTCAGTGTTCTCTTATAACAGTTGAGCATTTTTCTCTTATTCAATAGTAAGTTCAGTTTTAACAGTTGTAGTGAGAGCATGCTATTTCTTCAATGATTTGTATTTATCCTTATGTTCATTGCATGTCTCATCCAGAATATTACAATATTCAGATTATTCAGCTTTAGTCATGTCTGTAGAATTAGAATCAGATTCTGCATCATCTCCAGAATAATACGAATTTAAAACAGGAGTAGATAAGGTTACCTCAGATGTGTTGGTCATAAAACACATATTGGAACGATTTCTTTTAGAATCAGTAGCTTCTGAGTCACTTGAGTTATCTTCTGAAGCACTCCACGTTACTTTCATTACATTCTTGTATTCATTTCCCTTATAGTCGTGTTTCATTTTGAACTTCATTTTTGGACAGTCTGCTTTTATATGTCCTTTTCTTTTCCACTCATAGAAAACAACTTCATTACTTTTATCTGGATTTTTCTAGTACTTCTTCCAATGTTTCGTATTGTCATACTTTACCTTGTAATTTGATTTTCTGAAAAATTTATTCTTCCTATAAAATTTCTTAAACCTTCTGGATATCTGAGCCATTTCAGCATCACTATCAGAGTCTGAACTTTCACTTGTTGAACTATTAGTTTGTTTTTGAGATTTTTCTTTGTCCATGCTATTTGAAGCAGTAGTATTAAAAGCCACTGATTTCCTTTTTGGTTCATCCTCTTCCTCTTTATTCACCTTGAGTTCTTCCTCATACATCATAAGATTACCAATGTGTTCTTTGATAGGTAGATCAGAAATGTCACATGACCCTCTGATTGAAACAAATGTGCCTCTCCATTGGTCTGTAAGTCAACTCAATATTTTCATAATTTGTTCCTTTGCTGGAACAGATTTTCTGATTGAATTCATTGTATTGACTCTCTCATTGAACCTGAGGTACATATCAGAAATGGGTTCATTAGTCTTCATTTTAAAATTATCATATTTAATAGTTTAAGTATTTAATCTCATTTCTTTAACATTGGTTGTTCCATCATGAAAAACACCCAAAGTATCCCAAATTTCAAAGGCAGTTTTACAGGCATAAATTATGTTAAATTCCTCAACTCTTAAGCACAGTACATAGCATTCGTGGCTTTATAATTATTATTGTAAGCAGTCTTTGTAGGTTTATCTCAAGTTGTTCTTTTAGTTTCTGGAATTTCAAATTATGACTCTATAGCTGTCCAAATATCAAAACCTATACTATCTAAATGAATTTTCATTTTATGTTTCTACTAAGAATAGTTTGTACCATTTATGAAAGGTGGCCTATTAGTAGGAGCACCCTCTAGTATATTGTTTATAACTAGATTTTAGAAATTAAATTTAAAGAGATAAAAATTTATAACTAACAGAAATTTAAGGTCTTTAAAGATGCAACTAAAATCACAGTTGAAAAATAGACTATTTCAAAAATCCTTTAACAAAAACAATCCTTTGATTCCAAATGTTGGTCAGAGTGGATACTCAATAAGGGGGTGAATTGAGTTCCAATTAAAATTTCTGTTAAAATATTTTCTATTTAAAATATCCCAATTTAAAAACAAGTTAAACTGTAGTGATTTTATACATATTGAAAATGTTCAATAAGCTTCTTAAAGATTGATTAGTTCTCATTCAATTTAATAACAAGATTAAACTAGCTTTTGAAGCTAACCTACTAGTTCACAACAGGCGTATACACTTTCTAATTTAACTATCAAAGTAACATTAAAATAGTTTTATATTTCAAAGTTACATGCAGTGGAAAATGAATTATATATATATATTACACATATGATATAAAATAAAAATCACAACAGATATAACAAGAGGTTCATTCTCAAGCCGAGACTTAGTCCTCTCAAATTTATATAAATTTGATCCACACCCTGGATCGAGGGTAACAACAGTTTATGAAACTATCCAGGCCACACAGGGACCTCTACAACTGTTCTTCGTCGGAAACAAAACAAAAACCAGGCCACACAAGGACCTCTTCCACAGTTGACGTGGGAAAACAAGATTTATGTGTTTTGGAGTAAGGATTATGATATCCTCCAATTCAGTGCCGGAGACAGTCTGTGTGTAAGATATACAGAGTACACCACACTGCTCGAATGTGAATAAACAAATCACTAAGAGAGAACATATAAGAGTTTAGAAATATCTAGTGATTAGCAATGCAGTTCTGGACTCGTTGGATTCACCATAATTGCTTCTGAGTCCTTCTCTGGTTTTTCTGTTGAAAAACAGAGTCGTATCTCAGCTTGTGTTATTGTGTTCTTCATAGGTGTTGGATTGTACACATGAGTGTTCTTTGTAAGTCTTTCAATCTCTCCTTCATGATCAGGATTTTTCTTCTAGTTAAGCACATTGTACTTGGGTTTCTTTAGTTGTCTTGCGTATGTTAGTTCTTCTCGTTTTATATTCACACACTTTCTCTCGTGTATTGTAGATCAAACTTCCTTATATTCCATGAGAATTGGTAGTAAGAAATTATTCCTTTTTAATAGGTATGAGATATGGTTTCCTGAAATACCAAAAACTATAATTAAATATTAGTAATTGCATTAAAACCATCATATATGACCCTTAGCATTATTTAAATAATATTGACAAAAAAGTTAAGAAACTGTGTCACAGTGATTATGTAAATGGTGTCTTCTTCATGGTATATGCTTCACGGTATGTGATTCACTGTGTCTCCATGTCACGGTGACTAGCTCACGATGTCTGGGTCACGGTGTGTCCTTCACGGTGTCTGCGTCACGGTTTGTCCATCACAGTGTCTGGGTCATGTTTTGTTCTTCATGGTGTCTGGGTGGCAGTGTCTGGGCCATGGTTTGTTATTCAGGGTGTCTTGGTCATGGTTTGTTGTTCACGGTGTCTGGGTCACATTTTATTCTTCACGGGGTCTGGGTCACGGTTTTTTCTTCATGGTGTCTAGGTGACTGTGACTCTGTCTTGTACACAGTCTGTCTTATTGTGTCAAACATCACAGGGTCTCTATACTTAGACAAATATATGTATTTAGACTTAGACAATAATATGAAAAATATGGATTGAGCTTAACCAGTAGAGAGTAAGATAACATAAATCATAAATATAACGGCTTGAAAATATAAGTGAGATTTGTGATCATGCATAAGACTTTTAAATAACAAAGAGAGTAATTAACATCAATAAAACTTGAAATCATTAAAACATGATGTGTAGTGATTATTGAGATTATAGAGCATTAACTAGATAGTCAATTAAGATTGAGATTAATTAACAGTAATAGGATTTGTGATCCTTAAAACATGATTAAAAGATGAGGAGTACAACAATATCTATATAATAATTACCATATATAAAATACTATGTAACAATATATTTTAGTTTTGTTTTATAATATAAATAATTACTCTCCTTTATAATCAACATTGGGGTGAGAAATTAGCCTCTTTACATGCATGTTTTGGTTTGATGGTTCTTATACATAATCCTTTCTAATATTTCCCCACCTAGAAAATAATTATCAATAAATTAGTATCATATTTTTTGATTATATATAGTTATTTAACCATATATATTTATAAGAGTGGAAAAAAAATCATACCACTCCATTGAAACTATATTCTAAAAATGCACAGGGGTGATGTTTTTATGTTTTAATTGATGAATAAATAGTTTTTTAAATAATAATTCAAAATTGTATAATCATAATTATATAAGAAATATAAAATATACACATTAAATCCATTATAATAACTACCCATGAATGAAGGTGATGGAAATTGAATCATGTCACTGCGTGGTCGTTGTTAGATCCATGGATTCTTGTTGGTAATAATGGAGGATGGTTTTTGTTTATTGTCAATCTAAATATGGATGACTAGGATTTTTTTCAAAGAATAGTATCCTAAATATGAGGCTGAATTTAGTATTGAATGTGGCACATTTTAATAGTGTTTTCCAATTTATTGGGCCTAAAAAATCAGCAGTTTGGTAATGGTTTCTAGCAACGATATGCAGTGAAGGAGGGCGATACACAATGAGGGCACGTTGTACGCAGTTCTGGCACGTTATATACAGTGATGAAACACAAAACGAGGTAAAGTAACGTGGTACATACTAAAGGCATTCATTATGCAGAATTGTACCTAGAACCGAAAATAGTTCCTAGAATCGGTATGTGGTATAGGAATGTGGTACAAGGAATACTTCCGAAAATGGATCGCAAAGATGGTATGCTGTGAAGACATGTGGTACGCAGAATGTTCAAGTCTATCAGGATTTTTTGGTTCACAAAATAGGAGCGCTATGTGGTTGGAGCCTAAATGTACACAGATAGAGTTCAGTTCAATTAATATTGTCCAACATTGAAAATTTTGGTAAATCAGATTAACAAAATTTTCGGAGTTATGTGACTATTTATGCAATAAAAATCCCATTTTTTTAATAGATGATATCGGAGATAAAATATTGGGAAGAAATCCAGAGCTTTCTGAAGTGGTTTGCAGAGGATACATTATAGGATATGAAATTTAGTAAAATATATTTAAAATTAAATTTTTTAAATAGTGAAACCTGAATTTAGTATTTTATACTCCTTATAAAATTTATTACACCACCTTTTTATAATGTCATAATATATATAGAATAATCACGCATTATTTAATTTTTCTATAAACATCAATTATCTTCAAAAAATATGAAATTTTTTTATCATTGTATTAATTTGATAATATATTCTAAAAAATAGTTATTTAATCTAAATAATTGTATAAAGAATATAATTTTATATCTAAAATAAAAAATCCATAGTTATTAAAAAATACTTCTTTTTTTCAATAATTTTTTCCTAAACTTTTTAAAAATTATATTTGGCTTTGTATAATTATTTAAAAATTTATGTTTACTAAAAATATTTTATTAAACTTTTATTTATTTTAGAAAATTTTAATCAATAATAAAAATTTCATGATTTCAACTATTTATTTCGATAAAATATTATTTGTGGTTCTTCATTTTAAAATAAAAAATTTATTAATCTCTTTTCCTATTGGATAAAAATTAAATAATAAAGTTGAATATATATAATCATTTTTATAATATAATAAAATAAAAATGTTTATACTATTATTTTCTAGAGAGATATACCATTATTACACAAGTGAATACATAAAGAGTGTGGTGTGTGATGGTTATATTTTCTTGGGGTAGTTCAACGATCATGGTTTGGTTTATGATTTCATTGATCTTGAAAGTGCCACCTAAATAGTTATATTCCTACTTTAGTTGTTGAATCTAGAACTGGTATTGTTGAAGAGAGAGTCCTACTAATTTTGTCTTCCACAGTTTCTATTATAAATTTTATCCTAGGGTATGATCCTACTAGTCGAGGCCATATCTTAATCAACATATATAAATTTGAAAATATCTTAGTCCTTAATATAACAATTCTAATTGAAATCATCTAATAACTATTTTTTCCAATGGTCGTGATACATAAGAGTATTTTTATATATATAGACATTATAATTGTTTAACATAAAAAAGGATGTGCATGTTTTTGAAAAAACCACATTCTGAAAAAAAAATTAATCCTTAAAAAATGTACATCCATTTGTAAACGTTTTGGTCATTAATGTATTAAAGTATTAATAAAAATTTACCTTATTGACATAAATTCCATAAATTAAAACGTTTGGGGTTACCTCAATTTCACCACCTCATCTGGTTCCCTTGTCATTTCCTTAAACATATGGTTCTACCATAACAATTTGACCAAGACAATTGTATAGATTTGTAGAACACTATCTCTACAATATATGTTCTCTACTATATACTATCCGTATGAAATATCATTATATAATTTCATTACCTATATATTCAATACATTTAATGGTTCTAGTATGTGGTACCTCATGGTGGATACAATTATCCCATCATGTACTTGAGATAGGTTATATGGGAGTGATAATTGATAAGGCACTACACTTATGTGATCAATTATATAAAAGGGGATCATGTATCTTAGAATTTTCCTTTCCATATCCCTATAATTTAATATTTCTCTATTAGGGAGGTATTAAATGGATGAAATTTTATCCAACATAAGACAATATATAACATTTTCAATTATCTTCATATATTTTCTATAAACATTTTTCAAATTTCATTGACTATTTAATGGTTGAAACCATCCCCATATTATACTACACAGGATGAGGACACATCTACTTCCACTCTGTAAAATCATCCCAGCAAGTCAAAGACCTCCACATCATCCCATAAAATTACTCAGAGGGTTCTATTAGAATTATATAATTGATATTTGTTTTATACAATAACAATAATATGGGAATGTGTTGATCCAAACATTCATAGAAATCTATTGATCATGACCTCATCCTGTCATTCAGAGTTTAAATGATTATTTTATACTTTCTATCCATTTTATAGGGAAGAGTAGTGTTGATGTAGAGATATATATTAAAATCATACCAATGCCTTCTCCAAAACCCCATGGTAAACCATTGGTAACAATCCGATATAATATATAGTGGAACAAGATGATTTATTACTACTTCCCATAAGAATATCGTGGCTAGATAGACAAGAGAAGAATCTTCATTGATAGAAATAAAATGTAATGAATTTATATTTCTTTAAACTACCAAATAGATGGAATTATTTACATTAGTAGAACTAGGGAGTCCTATGACAAAATCCATAGTTATGTTTTTACATTTCCATACTCTGATAGGTAATATTTTCAATTCCCTTAGACTTATATCATTGATCCCTGACCTACATCCATACCATGCCTCAAGATTAAAATTCAATAAAATCCCTCTTTATGTTATAACCCCACATGTTTTTCATTAAATATAAATACATTTTAGTAATTCATTTATATAAAATATAATATTATCTATGAAAATATTCCAGATGTTACCTCTACAATTTCTGAATTGAGGGGAAACATATCATTGTTCCAAAACTTATAACTCCATCAATTATATTGTTCAACTCTTTAATATTCACTACCTTTTTCAATATCACCCCATCATCAATTTTTGACTCTTTAAGCCTATCATGAATTGATTATTGAGGAGTTATTTGATAAATAATGGATTAATATCCTTTAATTACTCAAAAATGCTTCGTTTTCAAGTGAAACATTTTTGGATCTTTTTTTTATCCCCATCATGGAATGGTTTGTGGGATCCATTCTATTATGATAATCTTACAATTTTTTCCATCCCCTGATAGTAATCGAATGAGAAATCATATTATATGATCAAATCAAACCACATACACTGTAAAATATATAGATATATTTATTTGAATATATAATTGTGGTTTTTATGATCTATATGTGTCACACTATTGTTTGAAGAGATAATGTAACCAAACATTAAACATGAAGATCGATTCAACCAATTATAGATCAAGTGTTGGGTAGTTATACAAATATATCATAAATTTTATCGAGGCATAGTTTATCACCCATTCATATTTCAGGAGTACACTCTCAAATCCATATCAGGATGAATCATTGTAGGTCTCAAATCCTTCCTAATAGGTGTGCGATGAGACAATAAGTGTATATATAATAGTACTCTTGAACTCATTAAAGATCTATTTATAGTAATTTTTCAACATAAACATGACTTCCATCTGAGATAGAATGCTTATTAGAATTTAATTTAATCATCACATTCTCATAAATTAATGATAGTACCCATTATTTAAGGAAACTATGGGTTTATGTCATATTTAATTGACTAGACCATCCTTCAGTTACCACTTTTTATGATGTATTCATGAATATTACTTTAATGGTTATTAAAATCCGTAAAGACGTTAAATTATCGATTTAAAACACACATTAAATATTTATCGTGTTAAAATTTTCTTTTCATAAATTCATCAATAAATTATTTAATTACTCATCATCTTCCCCAATGTTTTCTGTGTAGATAAAAATATTTTCTATAAATACTACCCCAAATATGTTTATGTACACCCAAAAGACTATATTCTTATGGCATATGAATATTTATGGACAATTAATGCATCCAAAGGCCTTCACTATGATATAATTTTTCTTTTACCTTCAACAAAATGAATGGATTATGAATATCCTCCTTTTTTACATTTACTACATTATAACTAAACAAAAGATCTTCCATAAAGTTATAATTGGATATACATTCCTGATTGAAAAAATCCTGAATCAATGATATATTTTAAATTTTCATTATCATTATTTTTTAGAGATTACAATAATCAATGTAGAGAGGAAATTACAAATAATATCTCTTGAATAGCGGATTGATACACCCAACAGTGAAGATCTTGGTTGTATGAACTCATTTACTAGATTCTCCTATAGTTTCATATTACTCACCAATAATTAAATACATAAAATTATATATTGACATGGATGATAGAAAGGCTTTGCATGTAAGATATACTGAGATAAAAAACTCTTGGTTTGGTTGAATCCCACAAAATTATTCTAGAAACACATCTACATGGTTACTTATAAAGGTAATATCTACAGGGATGAGTGTTTGATATGCCTCAATAATTTTAGAAAGATACACATTCTCTTATGTAAATAATATCATTTCATTAGTTGTTTATTCTAAAAAATATTCATCCTCATCATTTAACTTGTATAATATTAAGAAATAATTCATGATATTGTGGACGACGTCCATTTAATGGGAATTTTTGTTGGATAAATAAATGGAATGAAAACCTATACATATAATAACATCATATTCTACTTCAAAGGGTATCATATGTTTAGCCGGACAGTTTATAGAAAAATATAGATGGGGGAAGACACAAATTATTTGGAGAATATAATTGACCAATTCAATGTCACCATCGATTATTTAACTACCATTCTTTGAGGTGGTGTGTGAAATGTTCTAAAAAAATTGGGTGATATGAAAGAATGTATAAGGTTATAGTGTCATAAAATATTTTCTGTTATTGAATTGATGATTATCGATACATTAAATGATGAATTATGGATATAATCACTAACATCATCCATTATATACATTTTTATAGAATGTTTCAAAATATTAACAATATAAAAGGTACACAATCATCATAAAATGTATGACCCATTATTTACATGTATTACATAAACTATAACTTATATGAATTAAATATATGTTATTCAAGGGCTATTTTATATCATAGATTTTTGACAAAATTTTTTCACCTTTAATAATTGTTTATAAGGTGATTATGAATTTACTGAATCATAATCCCGAAGAGAGTAAAAAAAGTTATGCTACAAGGACCATTATCATGAATATGATGATGATCAAGTCTAACTGAATGCATTCTTTTCTCGGTTATTACCCCTAGGTACCACGTTTCTTGAGCCACATACACTTGTAGTATCTATTAATGGATTTATCTTTGTGAAACCGCATACTCTAATATTTACCAAAATATAGGGATATTGTCCAATGTTTAGTATTATATCTAAGGATTTCTCTAATTTATTTTAATCAAGATTCAAAAAATAAAAATTTTGCCCACTGATTACAACGATGAAAACCTATATCCTCAAGACATAGTATTTAATTATTTATTAAATTAATATACCCATCATACAACAAAAAAATATCAGCATAGGTAGTTTTATTATCTAATTAGGGTTCTAGAATAACAACGTGAAATATAAATAAAATATATATACACGAAAAACACGATCATCGGTTTAACTATCCCGGATCTTCTAAAACTAAATCGGATAACCTTTGGATGTACAAAACAACAGTGGATGATATGAATCCAATAATGGTTAGAATTAAATAATAATATAATGAAACTAACACAATTGAGTAAATTGGAATATCGATAATAAATAAAATTGGTGGAAATAATTGTATTAAACATCAAATCATAATATAAAATGATAACATTATGGAATCATTGGAATGTATAAACAACATAAGAAATGAAATAGTCACATGTCAATGATAATATCCATGAAAAATCCAAAAGTGTATTATGTCTCATCATGGATTAGTTTTAATCAATAATCTCATACAAAAAATATAACCAAAAAACAACACACTATTCATTAGAGTTATATATAATTATCTACCCACCGTCAAATTATTATATTGTACATGCATAATTTTTCTAAATATATATTATACAAAATTATGGTTTTATTCATCAATTTAAATCACATGATTAGTTATATTAGTTTAAATGCATTGCGTTCCCCAATAAATGATATATAAGAAAATCTATGTGAATAACTTTGAGTGGAAATGTGGTTTGGTTTTTACTACCAAAATTTTTGGAATTGAAAATAATAAGATAATTTAGGGAAAAAAACTATGGATCATGTCTATTAATGAAGGGTTAACGAATTGTAAAATAGGTCTCTCATCCCCTACTAATATTAATGATATATATAGATTTATGTGGAAATATAAAACCGTAGGGTTTTTAAATAAAAATAGAAATAAATTTCTGTTATATAATATTATATTGTATATTACCCATAAAAATCATTAAAAGAGCCACCAATTTTTTTAATTAATAAATATCATCAATCAAATCAGAAACTAAACCCATAAAAATTATAAACAATAAAATGGGTAATGATATACTGATTACTAAATATAAGATGGGATAACATGGAACACCCCAATCTACTAGAATCATCACCTCTATGGACTACACTATTGATAAGGAATGAAATTAGTAATTTAATCAACATTATAACAAATTTAAATCCATAATCTTTAGAGGAATTCAGTTGAATAAATAATTATATAATTAATTGTAGTTTATATAAGGAAGTGTGATTGAAGGAATATTAATTTGACCATTGTATACGAAACATGATCATTGGGATTAGTAACACACCCATTAGGAATAGTAAATTTTACCATTGGAATTGTAATTTGACAAGAAAATATAAAAATTTAATATAAATAATATTTATCATAAGTAATGTAATCAAATTTAAGTATTATAGTACCATAAAATAGTTATTATGATTAAAAAATAAATAAAAACATTTAGAATAAACTTAATTTTATGGTATTTTGTAAAAATTGTAAATTTTAAATAAAAAACTAAAATAATATATTATTTGAAAAATTTTGTTCAAAATAATTTCATTTATAAAATAATCACTTTGATATTTTCCAAGGTTTACGTTTCCAATTTTTTTTAAAGTATAATTTTATAGTGAATTATAAAAATATAGTTTTCTCAAAATATGTGTATTTAAAATTAAATCATTCATGATGAAATAATGACATAAAAAATTATATAAAAGTTGGATCAAGTAATATTGTATTTAGTTTTAGAATTGATTTATTAATTTATAATAATCATATTCACCAAACCTAAAAACAATATTCCAAAGTCTAATGTTTAATGTATTCATTTAAAATATTATTTATTTATTTATTCCACTTTATTTAATAATATTAGGAACTATAATACTAGATTGGATTGAAATACTAAATTTTATAAATTTTATTGATTTATGATTCATTATTTCCAATAAATTACTATTTGATTGTTTAACTTGAATATTATATTTTTCAATATTTTATTCTAAAAATACAAATCCCCTCATTTATAAATAATAATTATTATTCCCATTGATAAAACAAACCTTACCCATTTTACGACTAAATTACTATTAGATTTTTTACATTGAATAATTTATTTTCCAATATTTTATTCTAAAAATGACCCACTCCTCTTGTGTAAATAACTCTTTTCCCTCCCCTTATAAAAAACACCTTCTTAATTTTCCAAATATATTACAATACCAAAATCATCTAACATGTTCGTGTTATAATCATTGTAAATATGTTTTTAAAACATATCCAATAAATAGGTATTTTAGTGTCATGAAAGATAAGTATCCCAGATAATAAGGTATGTTTTCTTCCCTTCTTCCTTGTTTTTTCCTCTTATCTTCTTCAACTCTCAATCAAATTAAATATAACATTCGATGACTAATTATATGATATGATAGATATATATTATTTATTCCACTAAATATGAAAAATATAAATTTGGATGTAATATATTTTGAATATCTCTTTTATCACCATTCAGACAATGTTAGTATAACATTCAGTTAATCTTCATTAAAGACAGTATTGACTCACACCATGTCAAAAACCATATTGATATGTATTATAAATAATTTAAGGTATTTAAAATTAATCATATGTTTATTATATTTTTATGGATGTAATTTTAATGATGTATACATTAGCTTGAAAAAAGTGAAAATGAAACAAAACGTGGAATATTTAAGGAAAACAGGTTATCAAAATATTTATTCTTCAACAGTTCCAATATGTAGATTTAATGTATTTAATATAATTGATAATTAATGATAAAAATTAAAGTGGATAATTTTTTTATTATTTTAATAAATATATTATGATTTTTTAGGGCATAAGAATGGTGCACAACATGTGATTTAATATAAGGGGGTTCTCAAACTCAAACTCCCCCTTTGGGGTTATCATCTATTTAAATTTTATATTACTTTTAAGGACCATATAATATCCAAAATATTTATTTCAAATACTATTTCTATTTTAATTTTGACTATATATCTATTTCTACATGTCCAGACTGTTTTCTACGACATTTACAATGTTTTTTAAAAAATACGTCAATTTCAAAAAATATCAATAAAAACTTATTTAGTTGTTTCTCCTTTAAAAGAGGATAATTCTTTTTATTAAAATTTATGATCTCATGTATTTATCAAGAATCATAAACATCATTTCATAAATTATTATATGTGAAATATTCTTTGAAACCAATTCATTTGATAGGGTTACTTCGAAAAAAAATTGTTATTCTTCCATGTGGAATTCATGGATATGAGTAATTTTTAATGTGATCGATGGGACTAAAATTATATATCACTCTACATAATTGGGTAATTTGGTGTATCATAGGCGATAATGTGAATTTTTAAATAAAATTATTCTATATTTGTTAACATTGATTAATTTATAATTTATTCACATAAATTGTTGGGATCATAATGCTAGATTTGGTCACAACAATGTTTGGTATTTGAACACGATGTTATAATGTTTCATTAATTTTAACAAGAAATATTACATGTATTTAACAATTGTTTTTCTAATTATTATTGATAAAATAAAATTCTTATGATACTATGACATTGAATATTCTCACATATGTTCAGTTAATTAATGTCACTTACTCCTCCACTTACCAGAAATTACCCCCCCCAGAATTTTTATTGATGTATATCATTGTATCACTACATGTATAAAAGTGATTTTAAGAACGATCAAAGCTTAAAGAATAATAATTTTAATAGTGTTTGAATTTGTTATTTTATAATTTATTAATGGTCCTAATATTCCTAATACAAAAAATGATTTGATTCTAGATTTGTTTAATTATTATGTTGTTTATCATAAAAATTATTAAACTATCTTATAATAAAAATTGAGAACACAGTAGTTGGTAATATATACATTTTTTTGTTATTTGTTTAATTATATTTAGAAATAGTTATCGAAAAAAATATGTATTATTCTATGTATACATAAAAATCCTATAGGAACCTTTTTCAAATATAAAAATTGGTATCCCATGTGATACTCATTTACAGTTAATCAATGCATAATAATGAAAATGTTACTCACTCTTTATTGACTGAAATTTTATTCAAACATTTTCAATTTTATTAAATGTTGGGTAATATGTCAAATGAGGCCAAAAAATGTGTGTGGGGGAAGCTAATTATTGTTCGAATGACATCCCACATTCCATGAGGGGTGGAGTTGAAAACATTATGTTGATTCATACACAGTAATTTCCGGCTATGATCTATAACATAAAACATGTGTTACATATTCCATCACCCAAAAATGGTAATTTTTATATTGAGTCTTTTTTAGTGAATTTGAACAATATTTAACTGTTCTTACAATACACATGACAATTTATAGTTTGTTAGCTCTATATAAAATATCCTTTTGGTGCTCAACCATTTAGAGAAACATAATTGTAAACTTTATTTATATCATTTAGATACGTAAAATAATCTATCGTGGGTGTTTATTAATAACACCATGATGAATAAAGAAATAGAATAAGGAATATTGAAACATGTTACGAAAATATTTCCTAATAAGTAATTTCATTAACCTCAATGAAAATATATGAGGATAAAATTACAAGATCTTAAGAAAAGGGATAGAAATTAGTTTTATATTATGAGGAAAACATTTCAAGTGTTTGAAGATATTCTTTGATATTTTTTTAATGCGAAAAATAAAAAAACCAATATTTTAGAGGTTTAAGACAAATCCTATTAATGAATCTATCTATCGGATAATGGTGGAGTTATTAATAATAAGTTCAACATGCCAAAAATGTTGAGATGTTGATTTTTGAATGGTCCCACGGTTATAGAGATAAGAACAAAATAATGGAGACTCTATACAGTTGGTCAATATTAAACTTGAAAAGGGGATCCATCTCCACACATGTCAACAATATTGGAATAATCATCCTAGGATTTTACTACAACTAACAGGGGATTTTTATAAGTGTGGGAGATAAGGCCATCATGATTGTAAAAATTTAATACCTAGAATGAACCAAGCCAAAATGAAGGAGTAAAGTAACCTATTAATTCACCAACAATTATTCAATGATTAAACACAAGAGAGAAATGGAACTACGAAATCATGTTTAATAACCAACAAGTATTAATGGGTAATCAACATCTGGAACCACCCAAACAAAAAAATAAATGAAAATTCGTATTTCATTACTACTACAGAAGTGTAGTGTTAAAATTAAGTCATATAATTAAAAATTAATATCCACTCAATAACAGAAAAATTATTTATTTGATTTTGGTAGTATTTTTAAAATTTATATACAATATGTTTTCAAGAAATTTTTAATTGAAGCCCTAATACATATAAGAAAATATATCTAAAAAATCCAGTTTTTTGATCATTCAAAACCAAGTATTGGGCTCATCCTATATTAGATTATATAGGATGATTCCTCCAGTGAATCATTTAATACTTCCCAAGGTAGTATATGACACTATAATTTTAATAGATTGGATCGTGTTATATAGAACTGTAATATCCCCGGTAAATAAAAAATATGATATTATCATATTAATTAAAATTTTTGAATTAAATATTAATTTTACATTAAAGGGGTAACTCTTACCGATGGTATACACGATACACAACAACAGGTTTCTTTGAAATCTTACATTGCACACTAACAAATATAATAATATTACTTTAAATTCTAGGTAACGCATAGCTGTTATATTGGTTGGAATGAATAGAACATACATGAATATGATTATAAATGTTTGTTAAATGTTTTTACAATTATGAAAGAATATATAGGGGCTTAAAATGTTAATGAATCTTGTTTTTAGGATAATTTACATTAAAAAAGAATGTTTTACAACCATTAAATGGAAAAATCACTTAAAATAATTTTTTGGTAACTTTTATATGTTTTATTTGAAAAAATAAAATTCTTTTTTAGAATCAGGAGAAAAAAATTTACTTTTTGGTAAATTTTTGGAATTTTTCTGAAAAAATGCATTTTAGTATTAATCGTGAAAAATATTATATTTTAATTCAAAAAATCTTTTTAATATATTTTATTTATATGGTTAGCTTATTATTTTTATTTGGATTAAATTTTAAATATATTATATTTTTACCATTTATTCAAATTTTTTTCATTGTAATTAATTTCACATTGAAATTGGACAAAAACAATTTTCAATATTTTAATAGTTAATATTTCTTAAAAACATGTTTTTTGTTTTGACAGCGATAATTAATTTTAAATTTATTAATCCAACTTCTATGTTTTGAATTTGGTAAAATAGAAACTATTTTTTAATTTGTAATATCAGATATAGCTTATAATAAATTTAGGGTATTTTTCTGAAAAAAACATCAATTTTTGATGAATAGTGAAACCCCGATGTAGTTGTTAAAAAACTGACTTTTTCATTCAAATGAAATTTTACCACTTCCTTGAATTGAATTTGTAAAATCTTACATACATAGTTATTTATAGTAAATAAAATTTGGTTCAATTAGATGAAAATAATTTTTGTTAAATAGTAACTTTTGACTTTTATTTACCACTGTTAAGGGTAAATACGGTAATTCCATGTAAAAATAATATCATAATATTAAAAAAATTACAATAAAACATGTCCAAACCATATTGGATGAGTCATTACCGACCTTGGAAATATTTGGTTCGATTTTGGGACCTCATTGAGCCACATGGGAGTGATAATGACACTTTAGATTAATTAATATAAAGTAAAGACAAAAATGACATAAAAAATATCCTTTAGTAGATTAATTTTTATATCGTGTTATATAAGTTATCTTTTAGACTATAAATTTTACATGGAATACTAAAAGATATCTTACATCATGGTATTTTTATTTATAATTATATAACAAAATAATATTTTCACACATTCCTAAAGAACCCCTCCCCCCCTTAAAAAAAGCTCTAACTTCTAACCCATTTCTCACACCTCTCAACCCCCTAGGATCATCGAAAATCTGCCCAATTAAACTCTATACATCCATATCCTCCATCTATAATCCTTACATTAGGTAGAAGGTACATCAAGAAGTCATTTTTCTTCAAACCAAAGTGAGATACCCCAATTAAAGGTAAAAATTTCTCTTAAATTCTTTTGTTTTATTTTGTTTTATTTTACTACTCCAACCCCATAAAATAATTTTATTCCTTTATTTTACAACAACAATAGATTAATCAATATAATATGTTGTTTTTATGTGAATTATTATAACTACACCTACACACACCTCCGTCTCATGGGTAAAGTACATATTGTTTATTTGGACGGCGAACTACTGCCTCACCAAACGATGATTGTTCAAATATCATTAACCGCCTCTAATGGTTTCCATTTTGATGACACTATATTTTTATATGATATATATTATATTTATATTTTTTTCTATGCTTCAGTATTTTTAATTTATAGAATACATTTATGATTTCCGTAGTGGGTAAATACGATAATCTCATTTGAGGAAGTGCGGACTACCGCCCCCTCAATGTGATATGAATCATTCATGCCACTTGTGGAACGTATAATGGGTAGATTTAACAAAATTATTTATGATATTATACATGAATTATGATATTATTATGTACCGTTATGTTTCCATTCCATTATAATACAAAATTGAAATTGAAGTAGCGTTCATTCGTACTTACGACATAATGTCCCCATGAACACTGCATTTCATATCTTATCTCAAAATGTTATGTACTATTGTAAATAATTTTATATAATATATATATATATATATATGCTATTTATGATATCATAATCATGAATATTATTGTGGATATAATGACATTTTTACAACCTGAACATCTTGTAATTATAAAAAATCAAATTTTGACTATAGTAACAAATATTGACAAAACGACCATTATTATCATAAATGATTAAATAATGTTTATAACATTTTAAAAATTGATATCAAATAAATAATAAACTCTATAAAGGTTCTTATGAAATTATAATTTGACTTTAGTTTATTATTAAGCAGATTAAAGAATGAATGGGTCTAGTCGGACACAAGTTAAGGGACTTCATCTCAATATCCATTCATTGAGGCATATTTTACTTTAATACACAACATTCTTTTTTATGCTGTATAAACTCCTTTGAATTTTCATTACATTCAAAGGGAATATTTTTCTACAAATCAATTTATTAAATGAAAAAATGAATGTTTCTTTAAATGTTAGTAGTGAAAATGATCTTTTCGACACTGTGAGTATTATTTGATATTTGGCTTCCTTAACAAGCCATAATGTTTTTAAAAGGTAAATAAATACCCATACTCTTTTATGTATTTCAGTATTGAAAATGGTTTTTATAATTAATTGGTTATGTCAATATATTTATGTGATATATTATGATTTAAATTTGGAAATTTTTTCATTCCATTATATTTGCAGTATGTGTTATGATTTTATAATTGTACTTGGACATTTGACGGGTGGTTACGTGATAAACCAAATGACGGGTGGCATGGTTGTAAACAAGAATGAGTGGTTACATTATAACCTCCAATTCATTGGGTATGGATTTTGGTCTTTTTTCTATTCAATTTAGTGATATGTGTGGAAGTCGACAGTATGATTATTCTATTTAGGTATGTTTATGTCCCAAGATACCTTTTTATGTTTTGTGTTCATTATATGGGTTATATGGTAATATTTTGGTTACAAAAGCGTAAGTAATGATCTTTTATTTAGTGAATAGTATTTAATACTTCATATAGGTGAAATTTATTACTTATGATAATGTATTTAGGTTTTACTTGTTGTTTTGAAAAACTAATAGTTTTCCTTCTTTGTGAAACCATTATTGAGCTTTTTTTGCTCATTCTAGGTTTTTGAAATGTTTTTCGTAGGGAATAATGTATAATTGGTCCAGGATGGGATAAAGGAAAAGTCATGTTCTATAAAACAGGGAACTAGACATGAGTCTATTTTTCGTGAATTTTTATTTTGTGAAAAATATTGGAACTGAGTAGAAGTGTCTAATTTATAAATTTTGGGATGTAATGTTACAATTATGACCCAATTCTCCAAAACACTAAACCTAAAAAGATCCTCAATGTGAATTATTTATTTAATTCAGGATTATGTAATGTTTAAGGTAGTGTCCATATAGTTGGAATAAGAGGTCGGTTTAGATAAATTTTAGGAGTTAGGGTGTTGTTAAAATAATATCTATACATAAATTTATGTTAATATTGAAATGAGAGAATTTATAGATTACCATGTTGCTTCTACTAAGATATCTCTATGTTTAGAATGGTTTTCCGTAGTGGAAATAATGTAGCTATGTTTGGATGACATAAATAAGAGAATAACATTCCAAATCTGCAACTTGAGATGGTCGGAATCAGAATTGAATAGTTTGTTCGAGTGATGGATCAGTTGACCTAGGTGATAAATGGTGGTTGTATTCATTAATGTTATTTTGGATTATTATAAAAGTAAATAGCATCATCTAATTCATTTAATCGATGTATTGAGAACTATAAAAGAAAAGAAAATATTTGAGAAATTTAGAAAGTGTGTGTTTTGGTTACAAGAAATTTATTTCCTTGGCCACATTGTTTCCAAAAAAGAAATAATTTTTGTTCCTGATAAATCAAAAGAAGTTGAAGATTGGCCAAAACCAAGAAATATGACTAATAACTGTTGATTTATTGGTTTGGAAGGTTATTACTTGAGGTTTGGTGAGAATTTTGAAAGATTATATAGCCCAATGACTATGTTAACTCGAAAAAGTGTACAATTTATTTGGATAATGGAATCTGATGATTGTTTTCAAGAATTTAAAATAAGATTGGAGAATGCTCCAGTTTTAGAACTGCCTTGCAGAAATGTAGATTTTTTTATCAACAGTGATACTACATTGAAAGGACTTGGCATGCGTAAGTAATTTCTTGTGATTCACGTTAGTTGAAACCTCATCAGGTAAATTACCCTACACATGATTTGAAATTAGCTGATGTTGTTTTTTCTGTAAAAATTTTGAGGTTTCATTAATATGCAGTAAAGTATGAAATATATACTAATCTAAAAAGTTTAATGTATATATTCACTCACAATAAATTGAACATGAGACATAGGAGATGGTTGGAATTAATCAATGATTATGATTGAATGATCAGTTACCATCCGGGAAAAGAGAATAATGTGGCTGATGCTTTGAGTCCAAAAAGTAATTCTTCATTAACCATGATAGATTTGGAATGAGATCCTTTAGTTTTTGAATTGAATAACATTGGCAATGAATTTTTTGGTGTAGGAAATTCTTTTGTTTTGTTTCTGGTGTTAGTGAGATCATCTCTATTAGACAAAATTAAATAAGGCAGATGGAGGATAGTGAGTTTCAGAAAAAGGTAGAGTTTCTTCAGAAGGGTATGTTTCCTGAAGTTAACATTGATAATGACAGATTTTTTTATATGGAAATAGATAACGTGTTCCTTGTGATTCATAGTTGAAGAATGAGTTGTTATGTGAATATCATACTTCCCCATTTTCAGTTCATCCTGGTAGTACTATGATGTACAAACATTCTCGTGAGTATTATTGATGGGATCGAATGAAAAGAGATATTATTGATTTTAATATGATATCTTTGACTTTTCATCAGTTAAAAGGATAGTCGCAGTTACCAAAAGATAAGCAATAGTCATTACCGGTTCTAGAGTAGAAATATGAAAATATATCTTTTGACCACGTCGTGGGATTAGTGAAGACATCTTTATGTACTAATGCAATCTGGGTTAATGTTGATCGATTGACTAAATCTTCTCTTTTCATTATTATTGGAGATACATGGTCCCTAGATAAACTTTCTTGAATGTAGGTTAAAGATATAGTCATGTTACAAGGTGTTCCACTCGAAATTGTTTCTGATCATGATCCAAGGTTTACTTCTATCATTTGGAAGATCCTTCAGAAGACATTGGAAACTGAATTATATTTTAGTAAAACTTTTCATCCACAATCCGATGGGTAGTCAGAATGAACAATCCAGGCCTTGAAAGATATGTTATGTGCTTTCTCAATGTATTACCAAGAATTTTTGGACCAATATATTTCATTGTTTAAATTTTCATGTAATAATTTTTTTCCTTCCATTATACAGATGGATTCATTTGAAACATTATATGGGAAGCGGTGTCAAATTCCATATTTTTGGGATGATGTAGGTGAAAGGAAACTGATGGGACTAGAATTGGTAGAAGAGATGACAGAAAAAATTTAGTTGATTTAGAAGAACATGTGAATATCTCATATAATGATGAAACGTTATGCGGATAACCGGATGAATGATCATTCTTTTTAGGTAGGTGATAATGTCATTTTCAAAGTTTCTCCCTGAAAAAGCGTGATGCATTTTGGTTTGAAGGGAAATTTCGGTGTGAGTTTCATTGGACATTAGTAAATCCTGGAAAACGTTAGATCAGATTTTTACAGAGTGTCTTTAACTCCATTTTTTCCTAGCTACACTATGTTTTTCATGTTTCAATTTTTAGAATGTTTATGCAAGATCCATCTCATGTGTTTGAGTTCAGAGGTAGTTCAGTTGGAGGAGAATCTCCCTTATCAGGAACAAACAGTCCATATTCTTGACCGAAAAGATAATGTGTTGCAGAATAATGTAATTCAATAGGTAATGGTTTTGTGAACAAAGAATATGTTTTAAAAGGAAAGGTGGGAATCTGAAAATTCTGTGAGGGATAAATACCCCCATTTAGTTGATATGTAAATAAAATTTTGAGGACGCAATTTCAAATGGGGGGAAGGATGTAACATCCCAGGTAAATAAAAATATATGATATTATCATATTAATTAATATTTGTGAAATGAATATTAATATTACATTTAATGGGATTCTATGTTTGATGGCGTACCCGATACACAACACTAGGTTTCTTCGAAATATTAAATTGCACAATGGAAAATAATATTATTATTTTATATGGTAGTTAAGGCCTATTCATTATATTGGTGGGAATGAGCATAACTAACTACAATATTATTATACATGTTTGTTAAATGTTTTTACATTTATCAAATAATAGATAGAGGCTTAAAATTTTAATGAATATAATTGTAAGCATAATTTACATTAAAAGGTTGATTTACCACCTTTTAATGGGGAACACTACAAAAATATAGTTTCGATCACTTTTATATGTTATATTTGACAAAATAAAATTTTTCTTTAGAATCAGGACATCAAATTTTACATTGGGTAAATTTTTGGTATTTTTCTGATAAAATTCATTTTTTAATGAATAGTGAATAATACTGTATTTTAATTCAAAACTGACTTTTAATAAAACTTATTTATGTGGATATATTATATTTATATTTAGTTATAAAGTAAAATTAGATTATAGTTTTACCATTTAATCCAATGTTTTTCATTTGAATAAATTTCACTTTAAAATTTTTTCATAATCAAGTGTCAATCTTTTGGAAGTTAATAATTCATAAAAACACGCCTTTTGTTTTGACTAAGATAATTAATTTTAAATTAATTGATACAAAATTTATGTATTGAATTTGGTAAAATAGACATAATTTTTTAATTCAGAATATCAAATATATCTTAGAAAAAAATTAATATTTTTCTGAGAAACATCAATTTTTGATGTATAGTGAAGCCACTAAATAGTAGTTAAAAAACTGACATTTTCATTTAAATGAAATTTTACCCCTTCAGTGAATTTAATTTCAAAAATACAACATACATAGTTTTTATTATTTTGTTAAATTTGGCACAATAAGATGAAAATAATTTTTGGTGAATAGTTATTTCTGACTTTTATTTACCACGTTGAAAGGTAAATATTTTAATTTAAGGAAAAAATAATATCATAATAATATATAATTACCATAAAACTTGTTCTTACCATATTGGATGAGTAAATTATTCCCATGGGAATCCTTGAATCTATTTTTGTACCCCATGGAGACACTTAGGATTGAAAATTATACTTTATATTAATTAATTTAAAGTAAAGGCAAAAATGACAAAAACAAACATCTTTTTGAAAATTAATATTTTCACAGAGATATATAAGTAATCTTTTATACTATAAATTTTTATTGGAAAGATATATATAATTCATATAACATGTTATTTTTTATATGTTTTAGACATCAAATAAATAAAATTATTTAGGACACAAAAATGATGTGGTGTTTACCTCATTAATAATTGACCTAAATAAATAAGATTATAAATATTAAAATAACATTCCAAACATGTCAAATTCTTATTGGAGGCATTTATTTCGACCATGAGTCATCTTATCATTGTATTTAAGGAGTTTAGGACCTTTCAAAACTTAAAATAATTATTTAATAAAATAGTATTTTCACACATTCCTAAAGAACACCTCCTCCACCTTATAAAAATCCCTCACTTATAACACATTCCTCACACCTCTAATACCCCTTGTCACGTCCCACCTACACGCAATTAATCTCCCTACATCTATCTACTCCACCTTGAAGTGTTACCTTATGTATAAGGCACTTCCATAAGTCTTTTTAGTTCAACCAAAGATAGTTACCTAAATTAAATGTAACATTATTTATTTAATTATTTTGTTTCATTTTGTTTTATTTTACTTCTCCAACCCCCTAAACACTGTTTATTCCATTATTTTATAACAACAAAAGTATCTTACTTATATTATTTTGTTTCAATGTGACTGATATGATCCACACTTACACACACCTCCTTCTAAGGCGTAAAGAACATACTATTTAGGTGGATGTCAAACTACTGTCACTCGAAACCATGAATGGTGAAATATATCCAACCTCCTCTCATGGTGGAAATTATAATGGAAATGAATTTATAAATGATATATATTATATTTATATTGTTTTTATGCCTCTGTATTTTTCATTTAAAAAATACCTTTAGAGGGTCATAGTTGGTAAATATGATAATCTCATTTGAAGAAGTGCGGACTACCGCCCCATCAAAGTGATATGACTTGTTCTTGCCTCATGTGGAACATATAAAGGGTAGAGATAATGAAATTATATAAGATATTATACTGGAATTATAATATACTTATGTATAATAATGTTTCTATTCTATTACAATATGAAATAGAAATGGAAGAAGTGTTTTTGCGTACGTACGACATATCATCTCCATGAACGATGCAATTCATTTCTTATCACCTAATGTTATGTACTATTGTAAATACATGTATATTCTAGATATATTTTTTATATATGATATCGAAATAAATAATATCATTATGGAAATAATGAACTTTTTACCACATGAACAACTTGTAATTATAAGAAATCCATTTTTGACTCAAGTACCATGTATCGACAAAACAATCATTGTTAACATAAATAAATATATAATGTCTATAACAAGGTAAAAAGTGATAAAACAGAATAATAACCTTGAAAAATGTATTCATGTACGTACAAATTATCCCTAGTTTATTATTCATGAGATTAATGAACACACGGGTCATGTCGGACACGAGGTACGTGACTTCGTCTGAATCTCCTTTCATTTAGGCATATTTTGTTTTAATACACATCATTCTTTTATACACTGTATAAACACCTTTTAATTTCCATTTCATTCAAAGAGATTCTCTATCTACGAATCGTTTTACTAGATGATAAAAGGAATTCTTCTTTAAAAGTAAGCAATGACAAGGACCTTTTCACCACCACGAGTAATATTTTATCTTTTCCTTCCATAACAAGCTGTATTGTTTTTAAAAGGAAAATAAATACCATATAATCTTTTATGTATTTTGGTATTGAAAATGGTTTTGATAATGGATTTGTTATGCTAATATATTTAAGTTATATATTATGATTGGAATGTGGACATGTTTTCATTCCATTATATTTGTTGTATGTGTTATGATTATATAATGGTACATGTACATTTGACGGGTGGTTACGTGATAAAAAAATGACAGGTGGTGTAGTTATAAAAATGGATGGGTGGTATGTTATAACAACCAATTCATTGGGTAGGGAAGTCAGTCATATGTCTATTCCATTTAGTGATATGTATGGATGTCGACCATATTCTTATTCCATTTAAGAATTTTTATGCCTCATCTTAACTATTTATGTTATGGGTTCCTTATATGTGTTTTATGGTTATCTTTTGTTTCAAAAAGGGTAAGAAATGATCTTTTTTTATTGAAGAGTAATTAATACTTTATAAAGGTGAAAAAGTAATACTTATGATAATATTTTCATGTTTTACTTATTGTTTTGAAATAACTAACATTTTTCCTTCTTTGTGTATCCCAAACTGAGATTTTTCTGCTCGTCCCATGTTTTGGAAATGTTTTTCACATGGCATAAAGTGGAATAGGGTGATGGATGGGATTAATGAAAAGTAATTCCATCTAAAACATGGAACAAGATATGACACATTGTTGAATGAATTTATATTATGTAAAAAATTAGGGGAATATAGTAGAAATGTATACTTTGTAACTATAGGAATGTAATGCTACAATTATGACAGAATTCTCTTAAACTATAATCCTGAAAAGATCCTCAAAGTGAATTATTATTTTAATTCAAGATTATTTAATGTTTAAGGCTGGGTCCTTACAATAATACACATCTATTTTAAGGAAAAGGGATTCTAATTCTATTTTATGAACCATCCAAAAGGCCCATAAAAGTAAATGATTAATATGAAACTCTATTTCAGAATCCATCAAAGGTGTGGGTGATTATATACTATGAATTATCACTCTAAGAGAAATTTTTTTATTGATGTAAGTTGTCAAACTTGTGGAAATTCTAATTGTATGAGGATATACTTATGTATTTCATATAGATTTTATCAAAATCCGACTAGATCATGCGGTACTATTCTCATTGTAATTTTTTACCCAAATTCCCCTTTTATCTATAAATTTCTCTAAAATATATCCCCAATAGAAATGGAGGAGATAAATAAGAAGAAGAAACATCATAGGAAAATATGGTTTATATCCAAAATTGAATATCTATAGGGTATCATAGAGATTAATGTAATGAAAAAGGATATATCAATGATGATTTGAATTGATTACTTAGATATCAAAAATGTAATTATAAAAAATGTATTTTGCCCAAAGATTTAGAACTTTCTGGACCAATAATGAGGGGAGAAATTATTCTCAAATGAGGAAAATCATTTTTTATATAATAAGTAGAAGGTGAATAAGAAATATTTTTAAATTATATCCTTGTACTAAATTCAGGGAAAAAATAAATTTATATATATTCCCTTGAAAATACTATTTCCACTAAAATGATCATATATTTCTTGAATACATTTTTCAGAGACTACATAGAAACATTTGTGGAAGTATTTATTGATAATATTCTCATTTACTAAAAAAGAATGGAAAAACATAATGAGAATATATGAATTCTGATGGTGACATAAAGGGAGGGTACAATTTATTTTATTTTTAGAATGCTAGAACTTTGTATGAAGAAATTCACCCTCTTAGGGCACATGATCATAAGTGAGAGATTTTAATTATACCCTTTAATGAATGTAACTATTGATTGAGGGCCTATACTAACTACTATAATAGAAATACATTTTTGTATAATCATGGATGGTTACAAGAAATTTTTTATTTGATATTTATCATGATTTTACCCCCACTAACTATGTTAACATAGAAAAGGGTAAAAAATTTCAAGATAGAAGAATACTAGTAAATGTTTTAGGGGATCATGATGGGATCTATCACTCTTCATATAATCATAAAACCATAATGAGGTTAAATTGTTGTGACTTATAGTGATGGTTAATTAAATTATTATATTATTTACTTCTGAATAATATTTGTGTGATTGAATATTCCTCATGAAAATAGTAAATCCATGAGAATAACTACCCGACAATTGATATAGAGTTCACAGATGTGATATTCTCCTCGATGATTTGGTGACACTACCTATATGGAGATATGCGAGAAATATATTCCATTCAAAAGAGTCCAAAGATTATATTTATATAGAAGATTATCTAAAATTTTCAAATAATATGGTCACATATAATTAATTAATACTATTTATCAATTTATTTCAATTAAAGAAAGGAAAACAAGTTATATTATTCTCTTAGTAGAAAAACCCAAATAATCTATCCGTGATGACGATTGAGAAAGAACCTATCTTCATGGATTTTATATGGAAGGATTTGTAATTCATAATTTCATGTAATCCATATTATATTTCGAAAATGTAATCCTATCCATCAAACTAAGAGAATATCATGGTGCTTTAAAGGTGTAATTTAGAGCATCAAAAATTGGAGAAACAAGTAAAGGAAGTTAAATTTTGTGAATTCAATATTGATAATGAAAGTGTTATGTTGTTTCGAATAATTATTTTTTTCATTAATCACCTATGATAAAGAAGGATGTTTGGGATAATGTGCATATATAATATTTTTATCCCCCTCGGAATCCCCATGATGTACTGTAATTTTTGAGTGGAATTTTTGTGGGACATCATGAGGAAGGACTTCCCTAAGTACACCTAAATTTACATAGTATGATAGTAAGTTAATGAATATTGGAATACGTCCAATGGGATAATGAAACCATTACAAATAAATATTTTTAACGTTAAGAACACCACCATGGATTTTTTCACTAGTCTCATAAAGACATCCAATTGAAATAATGAAATATGGGTTTTGGATGATAGGATCACCTTGAAATCCAACATCATTGAAATTTTTTGGGATTAATTTCCTGAAAAACAATACATGAAATATATGATGGATGTTCTATGGATACATGGGGAACCTATTTCAATCAACATTGATCATTATTAAATATTCACTTCTAAATACTATTGAAGTTATTAATATTTTCAAAATACTGAATTGAATTTCAGTATGTCTGGTCACCCCGAAATTAATAGAAATCTGAAAAGACTATTCATATTCTCATGGAAATATTGACAACCATATCAATTAAATTTTATGGTGTATGGGATGAATATCATCCATTAATAGAGTTATCATACCGAAAATATCTTCAACTCAAGTATTAAAATTGCTCCATATGACGATCTATATGGGAAGCGAGGTATAAATTTTACTTATTAGGAGTATGTTTCTGAAAGAATTCTTATTAGACTAGATAAGATACAAATGATGTCAAAGAAGATTCAAGCCACCGAACTACTTATAATATATTCTCATATTCTGAATAAGTTCTATGTTGTCAACCATTTATGGGGCATTTATAATGATTTTTAAGAAAATTTCTTCATTAAAATATTACCATGAAAAAGAGCCTTGCAGTTTAGAATAAAATTAATTTTATCCTTAAGTATATTCAACCCTTTATGATTTATTATCCCATAGGTGTTGTGGAATATTAGCTTCAACTTACACAAAATATTACTAAATATCATGATGTTTTCCAAACACCTATCCTATGAATGTACATAAATAATCTATCACAATTACTAAACCTAAATGATACATAACAATAGAATGAACTCTTGTATGATGAGAATTAATGAAGATCATATAATATAGAAAAAAAGATAGTATCGACAAGAAAAATATCCTTGTCAACTTATTATTGTAGAACTGTAAGCATGATGATGTTACGTGGGAACCCTGGGACATAATGAAACAAAAATACCCTCACCAATTCTCAATTGATAATGTTACATAAAATTTCTGGGATTAAATAACAAATTAAAGTGGGGGGAAAATATAATAACATAGTGTTTATAAATATAATTTAAAATAAATGTGTGTTATATTATATTAAATAGTATTATACACATACAACAAGTATAAAAATTGAAAAAATATATTTCCTTAATAAAAATCATTTCAATAATTGAAAAAAAAATAAAAATACCATAAATTAAAATGAAAAAATATAAATTATCAATAGTGGAAAGGGAAAATATAAATTTCTCTAATATTCAAATATAATTTCCCCCACATACAACACACTAATGGAAAAATACATATATTTAAACCAAAATAAATTATTCAAATTTTAAATATGAAACCATTTGAGGAATTTAGGTTAATAATAATTGAATTAATGATGTAGCATTTAAAAATGGTAATGTGACTATTAAAAGTTTTATATGACCATTATAATAGTAATATGATCATTGAAAATTCCAACCGTTATGTTGGAATTTTAATTTTAAATAAAAAATTTAATATTTAATATTTATAATATTAATGGTGATTATTTTATTAAATGTAAAATTTATAATACCATAAAATAAATAGAATGATTAAAAACTCAATGAAATTTTAAACATATTTTTAATATTTATTATTTTAAGGCATTTAGTTGAAATCATAATAGTTATAATACAAAATAAAATTACCTATGATGAAAAATTATTTTGATAAATGGAATTTCATTTTATATATCATAATATTGAAATTTTCCAGGGGTGTAATTTTTTTTGATAATTTTCATAAATATTTCCTTTTTTATATGAATTGTAAAAATATGGTTTTTTTAAAACTAGTGCATTTCAAATAACATCATTCATCAATAAATAATGAATAAATATATTCAATAAAAAATTTATTGTATAAGAACATATTTTATTTGATAAATGATTCATTAAAATACAACAATAATTAATTAAAATCATTTAAATTACATCCCAAAGTATATTGTCAAATGTATTCCTCTAAAATAATTTTTATGTTATTTTTTCCACATTTAATTATAATAAAATAACGCTTTATATTAATAATGTTGTATAAATTCCTAAATCCATTATATATTATTTATATATGATTATTTTTTTTCAAATTACTTAATTTCAATTTTTTACATTTTATATACTTTTTTATTCAATATTTTATTAAAAATACCCATCAACTCAAGTGTAAATAACCCCTCTACCTCCACTTGGAGAATCACTCATCCACTACATTCAAAATCTAATCCTCAAGAAATGAAAAACTCCCTTAATACATTATGAATCCTTAGTAATTTTCTAGAGTAAATATCTCCAATCATAAATATATTTTACTGTCCTATAAGCGAAAAGTCACTTATAATAGCATTTTTTCATCATCTTTTTTTCAATATATATTAATCTTTTTATATATCCCTTTCAAGAAATATCTAATATTAATTATAAATCATTTAAACACTATATTAAATATTTAAATGTATAGTAAAAATTATATTTATATATTTTTTATATTACATATATCACTTTTACCCCCTTCGGACAATGTCCCATTAACTGTCTGTTAACCAACAATAATGACATTTACAATTATTTCATTATAACAAAAATTTGGGATGATTATAAAAATTATTTCTACTATATAAATATATAAATATATAAAATTATTCTACGATTATTTAATTGATTTATCTTAATTATTAATTATATGGATCCAAATTTAAAGAATGTAATCAATATGATACAATTTTAATGAAAACATTATAAAAAAATTATCTAACATCCACAAAATAATTTTTCAAATAAAATCCAATTATAATAATTAAAAAATAGTGCTATAAAATATAAAATATTATTTATATTATAATTTTTTACAAAATAATAATTTATTTTTTTAGTGTTTGAATCCAAAGAATTAATGTGGGATTTATATTTTGATGATTCTCAGACCCAAAAAAAATTGGCTTATCTCTGATGTCACATTTATATTATTATAAATGTTCCTCTAATATCAAATAGATTTATTTTAAATATTTATTTATTTTATTTTGAATATATACATGTTTCTATCATTATTAAAAAACAATTCAATTTTATATTATTTTTCAAGAATAATTATAATTCCAAAATATCCCTTGAAACCTTTTAAGATAGTTTTCATTTCAATGAATAAAATGGCCTTTTATGCCAACATAGGATATCATTTATAAATTTTGGAATAAAAAAGTTCTTTTAATTATGTATTATATTTTAAATGTTCTTTGAAATGAATTCATTTCCCTGGGTTATTTCAATACATTAATTATTATAAATTAATGTGGCATGCATGATTTTGAGAATTTTATAATTTGATGGGTGGGCCCAGAATTATATATCCCATTAATACAATGGTTAATATGATATATCTCATGACATAATGTGTATTATTTTTTAACCTAATACTATTTCTTCACAATTATAATGTTATGGATTTTTCACTTATGTTATCAATGAACAGGATGCTAGCTTTGATCCAAACATAGTCTGGTATTTTCCAACAATGTAATTATTTTTAATTAATAATTATGTTCTAAATTTTAGTTCGATATAAAATTGTTCCATTATTATTTTATGGATGGTCCTATTATTATTATATGATGTTGTTTATTATTGTCACCATTGGTCAATTAATTAATATCCCATAATCCAGACCATTCTGAGATGTTAGCTCACCCCTTTCCATTAAAATGAATATCATCACGTGACTACATGTAATGTAGATATAATTTTACCTATATAATAATAATAAATATGTATATAAATATTTTTAATTTTTTATTATTTATAACTGATATATGGGCCTAATTTTACAATGACACTAAAACATTGGATCGTGGATATTTCCACTATTATCTAGTTTATCTGAAAAATGATGTGATAGTTCTGTAAGAAAAAATATAAATAACTATAGTAATAATATTTCAATATGAAAATTTTAAATTCCAAAGGAATAATATTAAAAAGTTTCATTAATATGTTGTAGAATGAGAGGATCGATGTCATTGAGATGGATCTTTTAAAATAATAGTTGGTGTTTCATCAGATATTTAGGGAACCATATCAGGGATCTAGATTAGGAAGGATATAGTATCTTTACCCTATAAGAGTTTTTATTAAATATTAATGGTATTCTTTAACGGATTATATAGAAATTTATAATAGAATTATTTATTAATGTCCAAAAATGTGTATTGAACACATTATGATAAATTAATAAAAACCCAAAAAATCCCATTTCCTCACATGGTTTCTACTAATGGGGAATGTATTAAATTATTTAATATTAATAATAATATAATTCATTAAATGAATACCCTTAGTGATGTGTATGTGAGTCCTATTTAAAAAAATTCAATTTATATCCCAAAAAATATGTTTTTGGTTTTTGATGATTGAATAAAGGTTTTTTTAAAATTAATTAAATATATTCAAAAGTTATTCTTTTTAGGGTTAAAATTATTTTTATCATAAATTCTCATTATAGTATTTTATACATAAATGTTTGGATTTTATGATATAGTAATACATATTGTAAATTTATATCAAATTTTTCAATTTACATATAACAATTACATTTATGAATTTTAAAAAACCCTATTAGATAATTTTGACGTTTTGATTTCAAAACTAATGTTAATTTTATCCAAATAATTATAAATGTATAAAAAATTTATAACATTATATCAAAAATTAATGATTATTGAAAATATAATATCTTTTTACAATAATAATTTACTTACACTAATAAAAATCATAATCAATATAGTAAAATTATATCATCATTTAAATATAACAAATATTATTTAATAATAACATTTTAAGAAATTGTAATATATTGAAATAAAATATAAATTCTTCCGAAAGTGTATTTATTGAAACAATAAATTTCAAAAAAAAATTTTATTTTTCAGGTTCATCATATAATAATCTAATTTTTATCAAAAAAAATTTTTATTTTTTTTAAAAAATTATTTAAAATTTAAAATTATATTAATTATTTTATTAAATAAAAATATACATGTTCATACTATTAGGGTCTTGATATATAGCTCTTTTTACACTAGTGAATTCCCAAATGGTATACTATTTGATTGAGATTTTTTCCAATCCTCAATTTCATTTGTTATTCTGGATAACTCATGGGATATAATAAAAAAATATTAGATCACCAGTGAATTAAATGGTTCACCATGAAAATATTAATCATTTTTAGTGTCTGGAAATGTTTTCAGACCTATTTTCCCTATTATAAATTTCTGAACACCACTATATGTTATCGCATGAAAATCATATATGTAAATCTCTCAAAATTAATGGATCCTAATAATTGCATTAGCCCCTCTAAGTGGGTTATTCATATTGGATCCATCAGGTTGAAGTTCTCGACTAAAATTCATCATGAACCATCTATGTGAGGGATTTATGTTATCTTTTAATTGTTATTCAAGGGTATATTGATACTCCTATGAATTGTTTTTAACTACATCTTCATTCTATCTATATATTTTTGTTTTCCGTTTTCTTCATCATGTATAAAAATCAATTACATCGAAATTATCAGTATCTATTCTCACCTTACACTCCTCAAGATATTATAATATTATAGGTTATAAGATGGGTGTATTTCCTCTCACCTACTTCTCATCATTAACATTGGAATAATAGGGTTGCATTTCTTCTCCTTCTTCTATGATACACATGGAAATTCTGGAGTGGATCTAATTGTTTTTTCATAAAAGGATACTTTTGATATATAATAGTTATATTTGAATTATGTCATCAATATACACTAAATATTTCTTTTTTTACATATAACATTAATATTCCATGAATCATGGATATTTTTTATCTATACTTCATTTAAATCCCATTTTTATTGAAAACAAGTAATTCTATAATTCATGTAATTTTAAATCATGTAGGGTCACTATTGAAACATTATTATGACTTATAAATATCTAATTATTTATAAAAAATTGTAATTACCATATATAACGTGCTTCCACAAATTTTACGCATTATGTTTCATTTTAAATATCCTATGGATCAATAGGAAAATGAAATGTATTATTATTTGTTATTGTGGATCTTATCTATGACTTTATATACATTATATAATCTCATTCTTTAAATCATGTTTAAAATATTTCTCATTTTAATATGATCGTGATATTTGAAACATTGATTATGTGTTCAATAAATCATCTAATTATAATATATTCAAAATCATTACTTGTAATATTTTCACATTTCCTTATCAATATAATTTCATATAATGTTTTATAATCATCTACAGCTGCTATCATGTGATAATATTATCTTATTAATTGTCTTATTGTATAATATTCTCATATCATATGAAATTTACCTATCAAATGAAATATGGAATCATAATGTAAATGTGACATCACACCTAGATGCAATATTATTGTGGATTCTTATAATTTCATTTCATACATTTATATGATTGGATATTTTGAATGATACTCATACATATATATAAAATCACTAATATGGAGATGAATCCTTTCAAAGTTACACAAATGAAGATGAATTATATGGTTCTTCGTGATTACTCACACATATCCTTCAACAACTAATTTGAATATCCAATTTTATCACCAAATACTATACAAAAGTCAGAATGATTCATATTCCAAATTTTGTGCCACATATGAAAAATCCAATTCCATGTAAAATTATGTACACTATATGTATAGATTTCCCTCCCATAATAAAAATTGACTCATACTATGGTTTTGAATAAATTTTATAGATATGTAAATACATACATATATTTCATATTCAGGGTTGAAATTAAATAATTATCTCTATTAGATCCAATGATGCATGAATCCTTCTTTAAAATGACACAATCAACTCAAATGGAATTCATGCCTCAAATAAATGGCCTTCCTTTACATATGGATATTCATCACAATTTTTTAAATATTCTATCATTTATATTCTTATGTAATGCATTACACTAGATATATTTCCTCCCAAATTATTGTAATTTTATTTGAAAAAAACACCATTCTATTAAGAAATTTCCCATGTAATATGATGATCTCATAATTCATGACATTTAAAGGCCACATAAATTTTTCAACGCAAATATTTCCAGAAACAGATCCAACATCTCTATAATTATAATTTTACATTCATCATGGTAGAACCCTAGTATCTAAAAATAAAAAATTAAATTACATGTTATTATATTTGTTGATAATAAATAAAACATATTCATTTTAAAATATTAGAAGGAATATTTAGAGAATATTTTGTCTACATGTCAAATAATTATTAAGCAGAGGGTCCAAGATTTTCCCATAAATAGGATGACTATAATGAAATGTTGAGAAAATGAAATTAATCCTTCTGTATTAATTAGTAATAAATTATAACTCAATATTTTATCTCTTAATAATTTTTTAGAGAATTATAGAGTCTAATTTTTAATATAAGGAATTTATAGAACAATATAAATTAAGAGTATATTGTTAGTGTGTTAGATTTCATTTTTTACATTCATTATTACATTATAGAGTGTTTATATATTTTTAATGTTCCTTTATTAGATAATCCATTACCATGTTTCTATGAATACTAAAAATTTTATTTTCCATTATATCCTATAAGGATATGATCATGGATGGGATCAAAACATATATTTTAATTGTCACGACCCGTCCTCGGGGCCCGTGTCGTGACTACCCCAAGCCTGCCTTCCATAGGCCAGGGGCTGGCGACTAGCACCAAAGGCGTAAATCCCGATAACTGGGAAGGCATTGCCTTTATAAAAGAAAACAAGAACCACAGAGTAAGAAAGCAGAAAAAGTAAACACTAAGTACAAGAGAAGTGCTGAAAAGAAAATGGGCCATAATACAAACCCAAAAAGAAGTACAACTAAAACTGAACAAGTACAACAGAAAAGATAACAGATGGAAGGACGGAAGCGGCTCTTGGGTCGTCCTCCTCGGATCCTACCTGAAGGGTAGGTATATATGGCGTAGCTCCGGGTCGTCCACCACGGATCCTACCTGAAGGGTAGGTACAGATACCCTCCTCTACGCTCTCGTCCATCAACCTCCTCCCTGTGTCGTCTCATCATGTAGTCCACCTCTGGGTACTGACTCATCGTGTAGTCCACCTCCGGGTACATACTCGTTGTGTAGTCCACCACCGGGTACCGTCCAGTCCTCGAACACTCGGCCTCCGTCCACACTACCTGTCGTCTGCAACCAAAACAATGAGGTGCGGGAAAAGACCGTGTAGGGGTGAGTATAACGATACTCAGTAGGGACCCCGAGACCCTCAAGGTCTCACTAAACCAACAAGGATAACCACAAAGAAGATCTCAACAGATAACCTCTACTTTGATATATGCCCATACATATGCCTAAGTTATCAATTAACCCATCTCAAACATGAGGAAACACAAGGATCATGAAATCAACGGATAACCACTACCCAGGTATATGCCCATAAATATACCTAAGTTAACAAGTGACCCATCTCAATCATGAGGTAAACACAAAGGTCAAAAGTCTCACCTCAAACCAGGATTTTTGTTATCGAAACCGTAACTGCTGAAGAGCTTCGTCTCTGGAGTGTATAGTGGTCCTGTCACGACTCCGAGGTACTGCTCGCTATCCTAAGACTGCTGAGGTACTCCTCCTATCGAGTACCGCGGGTCAGCCACCCAAACACAGTAGTGCTTCCCGCCGGGGTATGTCATCGAAAAACAGTAGTGTACACCCCCAAGTAGCCTGCTGAGGTACTCTCCGGATGAGTACCGTGGGTCTGCACTGTCACACAGGTAGTGCTCCATCCGCCATGGGTCTGCACCTCAGAAAGTAGTGCTCCGTCCACTGGGCTAGTCGACTCACTCCAAGTCGAGTCGGTCAAGCAGTCGTCAGGTCTCAGTCGGCTACACGGTCTCCATACTCCGCACGCTCGTCTCTGGAAGGGTCCTCTCCACGAGCTACTGGTCGATACTCCAAGTATCTCAAAGTTCCACTAAGAAGTACCTCAAGGACCGCCTCGTCATAGGGGTCTCAACGCAACATACGGTGTGTCAATCGGACGCCCGATCTGTGAGTTTCTAGCCTTTTTATCCTAGGGGCCCGGTTGGTTTCGTGAGCAAACCAATCCCGGCTGTATCTCAACTGTACCCCAAACTCTCATAGGGTATACTCATTGGGACCATTTTTCAACGTGATCAACAACGCCACTGACGGTTCGTCAAACGGACGTTCGGTCTGAAAGATATCAGCTTTTCCGTTCCAAGGTCCCAGTTGGATTTTGAGTGCGATCCAACCCGGCCACTATCCAACTATTTCCAAAACTCGGGCGAAGTATGCCAAAAGTTCCGTCTCATCAAGAGGAATTCAACAAAACAGACGGCGTGACAATCGGACGCCCGGGCTGTGAGTTATTGGATTTTTCGTTCCAGGGGCCCGGTTGGTTTCGTGAGCGAACCAACCCGACCGCACTTCGACGGCATCCAAACCTCGAGCGGAGTAAGCCAAAAGATCCGTCTCACTTAGAGGAATCCATAAAAATCGACGACACATCAATTGGACGTCCGGAACTCATGTTACGAGCGTTTCCGCTCCGAGGGCCCGGTTCGTTTCGTATCCGAACCAACCCGGCCGAACACAAAGTAATCTGAAACCTTGAGTGCGATATACCAAAACGACTGTCTCGATCCAAGGATCGCGTTGCCGCTGAAGTAGATTCATTTGGAGTCCCGTAGCTCAAGTTATGGGCTTTTGACCAAAAGTGGTCCGAAAACGGGGGTTTGGGCCCGGGCCGACCCGGCCCTACCCCCCCTGGGTCTGCCGTACCGGGTCGACCCGACCTAGGTCCGACCTGGCTGGGACTGGCCCAGCCCGGACCGGCTTGGCCAGCGTGGCCGAGCCGAAACGCAGAGCGGGGTGTCCCCCACCCACCGCTAATTGAGGCCGGTGGCGAACCGTCGGCCGCCTTCCGCGGACCACCGAACGCGCTCCGGTGGTCCGTTTCTCCTGCCATCTTTGCCTATGGTCCTCCCGAGACCCGAGCTTCTCTGCGGAGGCCTCACAATTAAATTGCGGCCTCATTTGTCGTCGCTTGTCAATCTGCACGTCAAAAACGAAATGTGCCGTCTTCGTGGTTCTCCGGCGTGGCGCATTGGCACCGCGCCCCTTCGCCACGGCCCGACTCCGTCCGTGGATGTCTTCAGTTTTCTTCGACGCGGCGTGACAGCGTCACGTCCTTGAATTACATTCCACGCCGCTGCACATATCTACCGCATGAAACTGCGTGGTTTGATGGCACCACGCATCCTCTTACCAACCACAATGAAAAAAAAGGAGGAGGGTCGGCCGTGTTCGTGCGGTCCGGCCCCCCTCACGTTAGTCGTTATCATTTGGTTTCAAACCACAAAGTTCAAATTCGATAAAAAATGGTTTTTAACCATGAAGATCATCAAGTCGGAAATCTCGAACAAATATAAATAATTGAATACAAACCCCTACCTTGGGTATAAGCCGATCAGAAGGAGGTGTCGTCGTTCGAGGTTCGTCACGATATGGCGTCGCGAGGATGACGGCGTCGAAGGCGCATGTCGGCGTTCGTCCGACTCGAGGGAAGGCAAAGCCGTCGTCGCTGGCTACCCGATTCCGCTTCCGATCTTGTTCGTCGATCTGTTGACGATGAAGGGGAAGAAGAAGATATGTTGAAGAGTCTCGCCATGGAAGGGGTGAAATTCCATCGAAGGAAAACGAGTGTTCTTCGTCAGAGGTGGCGCGTTCTTCGTTCGCGAAGATAAGCTTCTTCCCAAGTGTTGGGCGTCGCGGTATTTTACCAGCGCTCCGTCGCTTGGTGAAGCCGTCCCCAAACCCTCTCCCAAGATCCCTATATATAAGAGAGGGGGATAGGTTTTAACCATTGTGGTTACATAACTTTTTTTAAAAAAAAGGGGTCGGGTGAAATAAATTGATTTGACGCAATTTATGAGGTCCGTTGGCACCACTTTAGAGGGGAGGGTGCCAAGGATTTTCTCCCCATTTAATGGGGAGTTGAGGAATTAAGAGGCTCTCCCTCATTAATGAGGGAGAGTTGAGAGGTTTCCTCTCCTCCCATTAATATGGGGGTTAAGCCCTGTGTGGTCCCTACCATAATAAACCACCCACAGAAGGTTTAGTTCGGGTGGGCCCCACCACCATAACCTCTCAAGGGAGGTTAAGTTGTGGTTGCCCCACCTCCAACCTCCATGAGGAGGTTTCAACCACCACACTCCCAATGGCGGCTGAAATAAAATAAAGTGCATGACATGTTATTTTATTATTACTCTTATTTAAAGAAAACCCAAAAACTAACTTCTGCTCTCGGTTAAACGCAATTGTGGAAAAAGTCTCTTTAAGAAAATACCGGCGTTGTGAGTTCATCGGTACCCTCACAATTCGATTCCGAGCACTGGTTCAAAAGTTAGAAAAACCTGCTCGTTTGTTCACTGAATGTACCCAAGCCAAACTTCAGAAATTGATTCCGGGCACACCGGGCCTCGGAATCAGGCGCCGTCAGAAACTGCGTTCTTGAAAAATTCCAAAGAAAATTTAGGAAAAAATTTCCCTTGAAATTTCCGGGTCTTTACATTACTCCCACCTCAGGACTTTACGTCCTCGTAAAGCTTTAACATAAACTAGGGATACAAAAACGGTACTGAGCACACATCTGAGCCTTCCGCTCCCGTGTGCTCACCCGGAGGTTCTTGTAATGCCCGTGAAAGTGCACCCAAGGAATGGGTTGTCCTCGTAGGATCTTCTCCCGTCGATCCTCGATCCCTACTGGAACCTCCGTGAAAAAAAACTCCATCACCATCATCCAGCTCCTCATGGTCGATGATATGCGAAGGGTCGATCACGTATCTCCTCAGTAGAGAAACGTGGAAGTCGCCGTGCACCTGGTGCAACTGAGGTGGATGGTTCAAGTGGTAAACCACCCTGCCTACCCAGCTGAGGACCTAGAAAGGTCCATTGAACCTCGGAGATAGCTCTCCTCCTTGGCCACATCTCCATAAACCTCGTCGAGGTGAGACCCGTATAAGGACGTGATCGTCATCCTCGAACTCCAGAGGTCTCCATTTTCTGTTAGAACTGAAACTCAAAAGACTGCTACCACGAGGGTATGGTTGACTGACTCAAGAGTGATCGGTCGCACCCTCCGGTGAAAGAGTTTATCCCGTGCTTCCTGGGGTTTCCTTTTCGCCGACCAAGGAAAACCCATCCCGACGTTTGCCTAAAACCGTCAATTTGATTATGAATAGTTATTGCCCATTCCATACTCAAACTAACTTCGTAAGGCCTCGACGCTGCCACCAAGAGATTCCAACCGGAACTCTCGCCTCGAGGGCCTGACCACACTGTCAGAGTAAGTGTGATTATCGAGTCTCCTCCCAAGGTATCTCCAGACATGAGGGTCAAGTCCACAGCTTACCGGAAACTCTAGTTCTGGGACAAGATTTGTGAAAGCGATGAATGATTTATATTGACTTCTGTTACTAAAACATCTATTAGTGGACCCAGACTGTCCCTTGAATCATTTTTAGAGCCATTGGGTCACACTACTTGACTCATGCAACCGCACTCTTCCTCCGACCTCCATCTCCCTGAGCCTGGCAGGGATAACTAAGGCGGTTGGTTGTAGCATGTTATGATGTACACCACCTCATACTTCTCTTCTAGCTCTGCCTCCATGTCTGCTACTTCGCAGACTCATCTATCCTTAAAGCTTCCACTTCTTGAAACATTTAACACGCCCGAGTCTCTAAGACTGGCACCTGTTTCCTTTTTCTTACTGCACTGTGCAGTCTTCATCCGCTCTTGGATGACCTGGACCTTCTTTAGTCTCACAAGAGCTGCTATGATTTCGTCTTTTCCAATAAGAGAAATCTGGTCTCATCCCCAGGATGAACGACATTCGTTTCCTAATACAGTCTATCCCAACATGAATGATGAATTCATGCTATGTATGACGTCGTAAGGCCTCGACGTAACTACCAAGAGATCCAACTATCACTCTCGCCTCCATGGGTCGAGTCACACTGTCGGAATCAGTGTGAGGTCACTGGGTCTCCTACAGTAGAAATCTCGAAAGTGAGGGTCAAGTCAACAGTTTTAACCGGGACCACTCAGTATCAACCAAACAAAAGGACATGAAAGCAAACAAAGATACGTGTCTTTTTATTATTACAGATCATAATACAAAGACACAAATACAACAAAAAAATAAAACTAGAAGTACAAAGGATGTGTCCACTAGTTCCTCTCCTGTCCACATGCTCCCGGAGCTCTACTTCCTTGTCCACCGCTCAGCTGTTGCTCAAGAACTCGTCGTTGTTTCTGCCTCGGTGGCACCTCCAACGCCTGCGGATCAACTGTACGAGGAGTCGGATAGTTATGTTCTAGGTGACCCTTTCCGCTGCAGGATTAACACAACCAGTTTTTGGCACGCCTGGCTCTGACCCCACCCCGGGTGCCCCGCACCACTAGTCCTAAAACCCGAGATCGGCCAACTGCTGGTCTGGTCCTCCTGGACCTCTACATCATCTGTCTACTGCGCACAGATGACTCGGCTACTGATCGAAAATCCTACGGCAAAGGCAGAAGTTCATGTCCACGCTCGGGGTGTAGAGCTATTGGCACAAACTCCACCCTGAAGAAGGTCTCGAAGTCTTCCCATGTGAAGGACATCCCATCGCAAAACTGGAACAAGTGGCTCCACCACCTGCCTTCTGCTGCCTAAAGAAGGCTGGAAGCAAAGATCACCATGAAGTATGCCGGCGTCCCCACTAGCCTAAAGACTCTCACCACAGCCTCCAGCCAATCGTCAGCCGCCTGCGAGTCCGTCTCTCCCCGGAACCTGGGTGGCCTCTGGCGCTGGAACTCATGCAGCACACTCAAGTGGCATGCATTGCCTACTGCTGGGACTGGTGGCATCGGTGGCCCAACGTATGGTAGAACCACCGGTGCCTCTACTGGTGCCTCAACTGCAAGAGGGACCTGTACCGAATCCTCGTCGCTCGGCAAGCTGTCAGTACGCACATACCTATGGGTTCTAGCTGGTCGTCCGAGAAAAGGAATCCTGATGAAAACAATGTGACACGTTCAAACGATTATACCTGGTGAACTGACCTGGTTCGAGCTATTTTAAGGGGAAAACCTTTGAAAACACACACGCAATCAATGTTTTCGTGCACAAAGTCGGAAATCAGTTGTCAGGGTCCTGGTGTATGGATATGTCGGCCGCCCACACCAACACTGGACTCCCTAAACTGATAACCACACTTGGTACCCTTAACACTATTTCTTCACAGAACGAAAATATCAGAGTTATAAGTTTTGTGGTAGAACCGACTCCTTTGATACCAATTTGTCATGACCCATCCTCTGGGCCCATGCCGTGACTACCCCAAGCCCGCCTTCCATAGGCCAGGGGCTGGCGACTAGCACCAAAGGCGTAAATCCCGATAACTGGGAAGGCATTTCCTTTATAAAAGAAAACAAGCACCACAGAGTAAGCAAGCGGAAAAAGTAAACACTAAGTACAAGAGAAGTGATGAAAAGCAAATGGGCCAGAATACAAACCCAAAAGGAAGTACAACTACAACTGAACAAGTACAACCGAAAAGATATCAGCGGGAAGGACGGAAGCGGCTCCTGGGTCGTCCTCCTTGGATCCTACCTAAAAGGTAGGTACAGATGGTGTAGCTCCTGGCCGTCCACCACGGATCCTACCTGAAGGGTAGGTACAGATAGCCTCCTCCACGCTCTCATCCGTCAACCTCCTCCGTGTGTCGTCTCATCGTGTAGTCCACCTCCGGGTACTGACTCGTCGTGTAGTCCACCTCCGGGTACTGACTCGTCATGTAGTTCACCTCCGGGTACCGTCCAGTCCTCGAACACTCGGCCTCTGTCAGCACTGCCTGTCATCTGTAACCAACACAACGAGGTGCGGGCATAGCCTGTGCAGAGGTGAGTATAGCGATAATCAGTAGGAACCCCGAGACCCTCAAGGTCTCACTAAGCCAACAATGATAACCACCATGAAGATCTCAACAGATAACCTCTACTTAGGCATATGCCCATACATATGCCAAAGTTTTCAAGTAACCCATCTCAAACATTAGAAACACAAGGATCATGAAATCAACGGATAACCACTACCCAAGTATATTCCCATACATATACCTAAGTTAACAAGTGACCCATCTCAATCATGAGGTAAACACAAAGGTCAAAAGTCTCAGCTCAAACCAGGATTTTCATTATCGAAACCGTAACTGATGAAGAGCTCCGTCTCTGGAGTGTACAGTGGTCCTATCACGACTCCGAGGTACTGCTCACTAACCTAAGACTGCTGAGGTACTCCTCCTGTCGAGTACCGCGGGTCAGCCACCCAAACACAGTAATGCTTCCCTCCAGGGTATGTCACCCAATCACAGTAGTGCACACCCCCAAGTAGCCTGCTGAGGTACTCTCCGGACGAGTATCGTGGGTCTGCACTGTCACACAGGTAGTGCTCCATCCTCCATGGTTCTGCACCTCAGAAAGTAGTGCTTCGTCCACTGGGCTAGTCGACTCACTCCAAGTCGAGTCGGTCAAGCATTCGTCTGGTCTCAGTCGGCTACACGGTCTCCGTACTCCGCACGCTCATCTATGGGAGGGTCCGCTCCACGAGCTACTGGTCGATATTCCAAGTATATAAAAGTCCCATGAAGAAGTATCTCAAGAACCGCCTCGTCATAGGGGTCTCAACGCAATAGACGGCGCGTCAATCGGACATCCGGTCTGTGAGTTTCTAGCCTTTTCATCCCAGGGCCCGGTTGGTTTCGTGAGCGAACCAATCTCGGACGTATCTCAACTGTACCCAGAACTCTCATAGGGTATACTCATTGGTACCTTTTCTCAACGTGGTCAACAACGCCGCTGACGGTTCATCAAACGGACGTCATGTCTGAAAGATATCAGCTTTTCCGTTCCAAGGTCCCAGTAGGATTTCGGGTGCGATCCAACCCGGCCACTATCCAACTGTATCCAAAACTCGGGCGAAGTATGCCAAAAGTTCCATCTCATCAAGAGGAATTCAACGAAAGAGACGGCGCGACTATTGGACGCCCGGTCTGTGAGTTATTGGTTTTTTCGTTCCAGGGGCCCGGTTGGTTTCGTGAGCGAACCAACCCGACCACACTCCGACGGCATCCAAACCTCGAGCGGAGTAAGCCAAAATATCCTTCTCACATATTAGAATCCATCAAAATCGACGGCACGTCAATCAGACGTCCGGAACTCAAGTTACGAGCATTTCCGCTCTGAGGGCCCGGTTGGTTTCATATCCGAACCAACCCGGCCGAACCCAAAGTAATCTGAAACCTTGAGTGCGATATACTGAAACGACCGTCTCGATCCAAGGATCGTGTTTCTACTAACGGCGAGTCGTTTGGAGGCCCGTAGCTCATGTCACAAACTTTTGACCGAAAGTGGTCCGAAAACGGGGGTCTGGGCCCGGGCCGACCCGGCTCGACCCCCCTGGGTTGGCCGAATCGGGTCGACCCGACCCGGGTCCGACCCGGATGGGCCCGGCCTGGCCCGGCCCGGCTCGGTCCGGCTCAGTCCGGTCCGACCGGCCGGTCGCGGCTCGGCCAGCGTGGCCGTGCCGAAACGCGGAGCGGGGTGTCCCCCGCCCGCCGCTAATTGTGGCCGGCGGCGAACCGCCGGCCGCCTCCCTTCCGGGGGCGTGCCGCCGCCGCCAGTCGCCGGTGCCGCCAACGCCTTCCGCGGACCACCGGACGTGCTCTGGTTGTCCATTTCTCCTGCCGTCTTCGACTATGGTCCTCCCAGGATCCGACCTTCTCTACAGAGTCCTCAAAATTACCTTGAGGCCTCGTTTGTCGTCGCCCATCAATCCGCACGTCAAAAACGAAATGCGCTTTCTTCGTGGTTCTCCGGCGCGGCGCGTTAGCGCCGCACCCCTTCACCGCGACCCAACTCCCTCCACGAATGTCTTCGGTTTTTCTTCGACGCGGCGCGACGGTGTCACGTCCTTGAATTCCTTTCCACGGCGCGGCGCGACGGCGCCACGCATATCTACCGCATGAAACCGCGTGGTGCGATGGCACCACGCTTCCTCGTACCAACCACATAGAAAAAAAATTGAGGAGGGTTGGCCGTGTTCGTGCGGTCCGACCCCCCTCACGTTATTCGTTATCATTTGGTTTCAAACCACAAAGTTCAAATTCGATAACAAATGGTTTTTAACCACAAAGATCATCAAGTCGGAAATCTCGAACAAATATAAATAATTGAATACAAACCCCTACCTTGGGTATAAGCCGATCGGAAGGAGGTGTCGTCGTTCGAGGTTCGTCGCGGTATGGCGTCACGAGGATGACGACGTCAAAGGGGGACGTCGGCGTTCGTCCGACTCGAGGGAAGGCGAAGCCGTCGTCGCTTGCTACCCGATTCCGCTTCTGAGCTTGTTCGTTGATCCGTTGACGACGAAGGGGAAGAAGAATATCCGTTGAAGAGTCTCGCCGCAGAAGGGGAGAAATTCCGTTGAAGGAAAATGAGTGTTCTTCGTCAGAGGTGGCGCATTCTTCGTTCGCGAAGATAAGATTCTTCCCAAGTGTTGGGCGTCGCTGTATTTTACCAGCGCTCTGTCTCTTGGTGAAGCCGTCCCCAAACCCTCTCCCAAGATCCCTATATATAGGAGAGGGGGAGAGGTATGTAACCATTGTGGTTACATAACTTTTTTTTAAAAAAAAGGGGTCGGGTGAAATAAATTGGTTTGACGCAATTTATGATGTCCATTGGCACCACTTAAGAGGGGAGGGTGCCAAAGAGTTTTTCCCCGTTTAATGGAGAGTTTAGGAATTAAGAGGCTCTCCCTCATTAATGAGGGAGAGTTGAGATGTTTCCTCTCCTCCCATTAATAGGGGGGTTAAGCCTCGTGTGGTCCCTACCATAATAAACCACCCACGAAAGGTTTAGTTCGGGTGGGTCCCACCACCATAACCTCTCAATGGAGGTTAAGGTGTAGTTGCCCCACCTCCAACCTCCATGAGGAGGTTTCAACCACCACACTCCCAATGGCGGCTGAAATAAAATAAAGTGCATGACATGTTATTTTATTATTACTCTTATTTAAAGAAAACCCAAAAACTAACTTCCACTCTCGATTAAATTCAACTACGGCAAAAGTCTCTTTAAGAAAATACCGGCGTTGCGAGTTCATCGGTGACCTCGAAATTCGATTCCGAGCACTAGTTCAAAAGTTAGAAAAACCCGCTCGTTCGTTCACTGAATGTACCCGAGCCAAACTTCGGAAATTGATTCCGGGTATACCGGGCCTCGGAATCAGGCACCGTCAGAAACTACGTTCTTGAAAAATTCCAAAGAAAATTTAGGAAAAAATTTCCCTTGAAATTTCTGGGTCTTTATATTAATTGATGTAAATCTTTAACATTTTGATTAAATTCACATTATTGTAGATAATTTGAAAAAATATATCAAGTACTAGTGATGGCTCTATGAAAATTATCTTTTTAATGCCACTTTTAAAATATATGACCATATATTCACAAAAATATTATATCATCACATATTGATATCACGTAGTTATATACATTTAAAAATAAAAATACAATTTCTGTGAAACTATTCTAAAAACCCCCAAATCCAATAAATTTTGGTGAAATATGAAATTTATAATTTTAATTAAATGTTTTCAGTCATATCATAGTCCCTCATTATCATAATGTGGTTCCTTGATTGATACCTTGACCCTAAAAATATTATTCAGGTAATCATATTCCTCATTATTTTCAAATATTTCTATAATATTAAATATACATATTTAATATATGATTCATATTATTCTTTTAACATTGATTTTGTTATATATATATATAATCTTATTCAAGATAACATTTAAATTAAACATAAAATTGTTTACCTAACTTCAAAAGGAATGAGATACAAATTGAGAACTTGTGGTGGTATATAATAATGGATCCCAAGGGTGTCTCCTATACTAATTTATATATTGTTTGGCGTGCATAAACTGGTTTTATCATTGGTAGTGATGTTATAGTCCTTCTTATAAATCAATGAGAGGGTGTAAACTGCCATGTTGATCTCTTCCCATGCATGCTTATTATCCCTATCATGGTTAATCTAGCTTATATATGTATTAATTTCATAAGTGGTGGACTATAGACATTGTTCGATACCACAATGAAGATTATGCATCATAGTATATCATTTTTACACCAACGAATCAGTGATATTTTTTTCACTATATCTAGTGATTATTATTAATGTATTTTTATTCAGTTATGTGTGAATTTTCATAATTATGTTATGTAGTAAATACCATGAAAATATATCCCCATTATTTGTGTATAAATTTTTAATACATCATGATTTATTTATAAAATTGATAACATATATAATATATAACCCATGAGTTAGTTTACACCATCTCACCCTTAATTCATGAGAGTAGTTATCGTGGTCAATATGCAATACTAGTTTGATATTATAGAGATATAGAGATAAATCTTTCTATATGAATATGAAGATCAATTATGTAAGGAAAACATGTTTTAACTATCATGATGTTGGGAGAGGATCAGTTTTTATCCTTTTGTCATTATGAGCCTCCCAGATGACATCATATCCCACAACTATAAACATAATGACCCCTTATACATTGATATAATAGGTACCTAAGACCAGAACCCACATATGGAGAAACTATTTTAGATATTTTTTTCGACCATAGATCCTATGGTGTTCCCAAAATATTTTAAAAAAAAATCCCCCACACCCCCTCAAAGAACATTTGTTAATTCTATCACCATTAATATGTGTTCAAAAGATTAATATAAAGGACATATGAATTTAATTCCTCCAAATATCTTTATATATTGTATATTAATTATTTTAGATTCTCCTAACAACCAAAACAAATACTTTTTGAATATTAATTTTGAATTTAATGTGTCTTCCAATGAGATTTCTTCCTATTTTACGTTATCTATTTTTAAATATTTGATTATCATGATTATATATGTGGTGTATCTATTAAATATAAAATCAACTATTTTCCATCATAAGAAGGATATTTTGAAGAATATCATTTAGGTTTTCATTTAAAACATCGTATATGATAGGGGGTTTTCTAAGTGTTATGGAGGGATTTTTTAAAAACTATGCATCATGGGTACTGAAGAGGTCATCTATATTGGTATTTAGACTAGAAATTGATTTCACCTCAACCCACTACACCTTTTGAAAAATAAACAATTATGGCTAAAGATATTTTTTTCTTCCATTTAGAGTTTTCATTCACAAACTCATTTGTTATTATGTGCTTATCATATTTAGTATTGATTATTTATCCCAAAAGATTGTTCCACTATATCACATACTTAAATTTTTTTCCCTATATTGTATTTATGTGTTCAATAATTTTTAATTAATTACCCTCCTCTATTGTACCAACTAGATATACCAATAATTTCTGGAAGAGATTCCCTTCCCATTGAGTATTATAGGTGAATCTATTCATGTTTTTTTGAATTTCATAATAACATATTTTAGAATTTTGAAAATAGAAAGAATGAGAATATGTATTTATGACATATAAAAGTTGATCCATGTGATTCTACCACCAAAATTTTGCTTTCTATTTTACTATTTTGTAATATATGTGGTGATGATGTTTATTATTATATATAATTTCTCTACTAAAATTCTCTATAGAGATAAGGGATCACCTAAATAATAAAGGGGAATGGATTAAAAATTGGTTCCCACTGACCTATAAATCATGTTTTAGTTTTTGGGATTTCATTTTGATTGTATTTAAAGACTTACACCCACTATTTCAAAGAATTATCCACATTATTTTCTATACAACTTCATGATTTTCATGAAAAATTGAATATATTTACAATATTTATTAATTTTTAATTGTAATGAACTCATGAAAACATGTTTGCAACCCTAGTGAGGCCTTTCATGAATCTGAATATCAAAATATTCCCAATATGTATTTCAAGACTTACGTTACTACTAAGAACCACATTAGAAATCATAAATAAAATAGGGGATAAATAATCACAATGATGTATCCCTCAAACTGATTTGAAGAAGCTATTATGGTGATCCAAGAATGTAATAGAGAACCTGGGGGAAAAGTAACATTTCATGTATATATTTATAACCAAATCCATGATTCTAAATAAATTCATTATTTTATATAAGAAATTCTGCTCCATTTTTCATATACATCTTCTATGTCTATTTTACCATCACGTTAGACACATATGATATCATGATAATATCATTTATAATCTAAAGGGATAACTTGATTCTCCCCCATACATACCTTTATTATACGAAGCCATGTTGTTCGTCCGATGTAATGATATGAAGAATAACTGAAATTATAAAATTGATGATTCAATTACAGGCATCGTAGGGACTATTATAGAAGAAAACAATTAGATACTACATCATGAAAAGATATTATTCCCATTCAGTATGAACAAAATATTTGAAACCTAAGAAACACTATGAACTTCACATACTCTAAATAATTACTTCACTTCAAATTTCATATTATCATTAATTACATATCAAGACACTATATAAAATTATCCCATGAAACTCTTATGTAATGATTAATATCTATAGATTGAGAGACCCATAAAATTTGTTGATATTATATTCCCATAGTATGTCTTTGTACAGGTTATTGATTGTATCCCCCCTATTTAGGTTGTTATAAAATAAAGACTCATCATCCATCTCTTAGGGGTATCATCTATCCCTTTCATGACTAGTTTTAAATAGTATTTTCATGAATTGAAAAAGGGTAAGGTATCATACTATTTGAATGTCAATAATGTGTTTCCCTTACTTAAGTTGGAGGATCAAACTCCACAGGTGATTTCTTCTATATCATGATTCATATATCTTTCTGGAATCCTTATTAGAAATTCGGATTTTACATTATGGTTTTCTTTTCTTTGTAATATATTAAGATTTGGTTTCATCATTCACTTAATTTTGTAAAAAATATTATATATCAAAAACATTGAAAAAATTTACTAATATGAAATAAGTTTTTTCAATATTGAAATTTTCTTCAAATGTATAAACTTGGAATTTTCATAATTAAATTATACATATTATATAAACATTTTTCATTTTATAACATAATGATCAATATTAGAATTTTTTAGGTCACATTCCCTTAGAAACTTGGGTATATAAACTACTGATTCATAAATTAGATTTTAATCTCCCACTATGCACTTTATAAATAGTTCCACTATTATACATATAATACATAATACATTTTAACATAACCCAATGAATGAAAACAAAAGAATGGTTGAGGTCAGATTCATAATAATGGTAAATGCAGGAGATATCATGATTTCAGGATCATAGTGATATGATAACGTTGGAATAGTCATTGAAAACCATACCCTACATTCTATAGATCATAAACATGCATGATGGAATTAATATTGATAGTTCATAAGACATCAATCATAAGAAAATAGATGAACATAAACCATGAGAACAAAAAATTTGGATAAAAATTATATTTATATAACACACATAAGAATAAAACAATATGTCCTTAATAGTTATGGATTATTTATAAGGTTTTCATTTATTAATGGGTGCACTCTATAATCAATTGAATTTGCGAATGTTAACACCTGATACTATCATAGTGGACAAAATCTCTTAATAAAATAGGTCCAATACCCATTTTATTCATATTTATCTCCTGAAATAAAATGATTTAGCCAAATAATTGGAGGGATATTTTAGTCCCTTCCATGGGATAATTAAAATAATACATATGTGTTCCCTGAGATCATAAAATATCCAGCATATCATAACCCATGAAATGAAGTGGGACTCATAAGAAAAAAATTGTACCATAACTAATGAAAAGGAAAAGGGTTTTAGATACATTATATTATTTCATCATATCAAATCCCTTGAAAAATATAGTGGGATTAATAAGTATGTTTTTAGTGTATAACCAATGGATGTGAAATAGTTTTCATAAACATTCTTTGATTATAAACATATATCATTCATTAAATTAATGGAATGGTATACGTGGATCATATAACCCTTCAATAATAATTAACATCAAATGATGGAATATTAGATGAGGAATATTTTTAAATTACAATTGGAGAATTTTTTTTATAGAAACAAATTTTCCTTGATATTTTTTAAAATATAAAATTTCATAAAAATTTATGAAAATGCATTTTTTTGAATATTAATTATCATTTTTATAAACGATGATTGTGAATAATTTAAAACATTTCATGAGAAAATAAATTATCATTGAATATAACTTTTCATAACTAAAAACTAATATATATTTCTGCAAATCCCTTTATTTAATTTTATTTAAAAAATATAATGTATTCAATAAAATATTAAGTGGACATTAGGGTGGAAAATTCATCACATTTTCAAACAATTATTCCTTTTATATTATCAGTAAAATAAAAATGACACTCAGTATGTAAATTATAGCAATCCGTAAATTTAGGGAAAAAAATTAAAAAATGTAAAACAATCGTTAAAAGTGATTAATTAATAATTTTGGGAATGTTAAATAATTTAAATTTTTAGAAATCATGGATGTGGAGGAAAATGTGTTTCTGACAGATGCTGTAAATAAAGACGCTATTTTATAAAAACAATATTATTGATTGTTTTATCCATTAAAAAGAATAATTTATAATTTTTTTACTAAAAGAACCATTGGAAATTAAAAATCAAGACATTTATAAGAGATATATCATAATACATTATCATTGGAATACTAAACATAAACCAGCATGATAAATGATGAGATTGTATCATAAAGCCCCTACCACATCGGTGAATTTGAATCACAAACCTTATAAAGGTATAATATTATATGAAACATAATATAATATCAGAGTAAATAATTTCATGATATTAAATATCTAATGGACAATTTATATACCTTATAAATTGTGAGAAGTTCACAAAAAATATGTCTCATAGATGGAAAATTGAGACAAAAATTCATTATCACATTAATAATATTTTCATGTATAAGAGAAAATAAAGAATAAAATGAAATAAATCATTAAATATAATCAAAATAATGAGTTTTAGGATATAAATTGTAATACCAGTATTATATATACCTCAAAAAAATATGAGCATGGTAATTTTCATATGTCTCTAATAATTAAAAGAGAGACTATAAATCACATACCATAAGTCTAGAATTCATTATTACAAGTTATACAATCATGTATTATAATTTTAAATATTTTATATATCAATTAATAAACCATAACATTATATCATATCATATTATAATTATATAAGACCAACTATTTTCCATTTATAATTTTTTAAATCACGTTTTTGACCATAACTGATTTTGTTATTGTGTATGTTTTGATTTGTTATTTTCAGTAAAATTACATAGATCATAGTTCCTTCATATCCTATATTTTGACCATGATATAAATATAATATATATATATATATATATGTTTTTATGTATATTAATATATATCTATAAATTATATAAATTGAAATTGAAACACATCATTCATGAAGACTCCAGTTTATACATATGTATGAACTTTGATTCTATTTTATAGAAGAATTAATAGAACGAAATTTAAATAATTTATTTCCATTATATAATATTTTTATTATATATATATCACAAAATTTTGGTTTATCATATCCTTATATCCTTCAATTTAAAGCATAAATATAGAAATAATCACATTGCTTTGTGAAGGGTTAGTCCATAGTACACATGTGGGACATTATCATATTTCTAATGAATTGAAATTTGGAAGGTATATGAGATAGAATAGTTTTATATTTATAAAAATGTAAAAATTATAATATATATTCATTTTATCTAAAATTATTACCATCCATGTAAAATCAAAATGAAAACATGTCACAATTGTTCTTGAGGTGTTAGTCTTTCGTACAAATAATTAACATTATTGTTTTCCAATGGGTTTGGAGGTAAGATGGTAGAAGTGAAATTATAATTATAGAGTTATAATAATATCACATATATATAATATATAAATACTATATTCATCATTATATCCATCTTTTAGTTGTGGTGTTGGAAAACATATAACATCTTTTCACGGATCAGTAGTTTTCACGAATAATGATTTTCTATCACTTTTGATTAAAAAGGATATTTAAATAATTTATAATATTATCATTATAGTATTTAAATATCTTATATAAAATCTTATATTTATTTTTAAATATTTGTAAAATATTAATTGATATGGAATAATAAAGAAATAAATAACGCATGTTGGTGTATTTTACAACTTCTTTAGACGAACTCTTTAGTATTATACATACTTCCATCATAGGATGGGAAAATAAAAACAATATAGAATCTATTATGAGAGTATGGATGTAAGGAATTTATTTTAGAATATAATTGGATAACCAATCATTTTTTGGACGTTTGAAGTGGATTGGATATTTGGTGGCCTTTTATATGTTGGGTAGATGACATAAATAGAATTTTTGAATGTAATATCGTGTACCGTCGTTGTCAATAATAAATAAAATCTCAATAATTATTTATTTTAGAACCATAAATGTAATAAGGTATACATAGATAAATAATAATCATTTTGGACATTTTTGGAGAAAATTTTAACCATTATATTTTTTAGTTTAACCCCTAGTTGCTGCACTTTTTTGTTGATGTCATTAAAGGAGTTATATATAGTTTACTAGTTGTAATGGTAATAACATAAGATAAACTTGTTATACAATATAAATTATTTTGATTCTAAATATTGAATATTTTTTTATAAAATCTAATAATTTCATTTGATTTTAATAATTTCCAATTAAACCTATAGACATGATGAAAATGTTCTTCTCAAAATAAAGAATTTTCAACAGTTTAAAATGTTTTAATATCAATGTTCTATATGAAATTAATTAAAATGACCTAAATTGGAATAATAGAAACATAATTGAAATTATTTTACATTTAAAACCAGATTAATAAAAAATTTTGGTTTTTAATATCATTAAAATAAATGATAATTCTTAATAAAATTTATTATTTTCCACTATTCGCTGAAAAAATTCTATTCTAGAAAATTTTCTAAAATTCACCCTAAAATAATTATTACATGTAATTTATTTTCTAATATTAATTTTTTAAAATTATAAAAATATTAGTTTTATATATAATTGTGTAATATCCAATTAAATTTTTATTGGAAAATTTTTATATTCCTACAAAAGAATGGAATAATTATCAGATCATGCCTATAATAAACATAATATGTTTGTTACCACATATGAAAGAATATATTATATATATTTCATTTAAATTATTCACCCAAATTAATTTATTATTTTTATAGAGATAAAAATATATTTCATGCAAAAAATCATTTTTTATAATGAGATTTCTTTTATTTAAAAATGGGTTTTTTATTTTCATTTATATTTAAATCGTAACCAAATAATTTGTTAAATATATATATATGTCAACCATATATCATAAAAATATGGTAAATCATTTTAAAAAGTAAAATTTCTAATAGAAATTTGTGAACTATCATATTATATATTTTAATGGTTTGTCACGTATTTTTAAGCTTTTTGCTGCATGTAACACAATGTAAACACAATGTTTCATATAACCCAAACTAGTATAAATATTTTATTTAAAAAATTCAATGATAAATAAATTTAACTAATTTATGGGGAAAATTCCATAAAATATCAGCGTGTAACATTCAACATCCCTTTAAATAATTTTATCCCTCAAAAGCTGTCACATTGGTACAAACAACTAAGGATACTTCCACGTGATTACATCCTATAGTTCCCATATAACTTTTCATGTTTGTGGTTTTTTCACCAATCATTAACTAGGCATTTTTTAATAGCACTCTAACTGTGTTAGATATAATATAAACAAGTTCCTCTTCATAACAAATATCATTCAACTGATGTATGCCCTTTTAGTTAAGTTCATGTGAAGGATAATGTACATACTCACTTTGGACGAATACATGGATCTTATTTCAAACATGTGAGATGATACGTCGATGTTGCAACTGATATGATACTATCATTATATAATAAGGAATTTAAAATAAACAAATATATGTAGTGACTAACTTTCCTTTATATATTAAAAAATTCACATTTTTTTTCTTCCGTCATTTTCATCTTCATCAAAGAAAAGATTATTTCTGAGCAATGTTTCATGCCTAAATTACAAAATAAATCAAAATAATGATAATTCATTCCTTAAGCCTATAAAAATTATCCCAACTGAAAATTTATTCCCAAAATATAAAATATCATATATTGTTTAACCCATTTCATTCCAATAATAAATAACCATAAGTATCCTCTAAGTCTATAAAATTTTGAATCTCGAAATTAAATAAAAAACTACTAAATTTCAAAAAAAAACTTATCATAACCTCCTAAAATATACTAAATAATCCATTAATTTTGTAATAAAAAATATATGAGTATCTATGTAATATATTCTCAAAAAATTAGTTGTTTTAATAATTACTATAAATCATCAATGGAAAATTTCATACATTAGTATTCCATAAAAAAGACAACATATTAGTTAAATTATTCAATAAATTCATAAAACATTGTAAACATCATCAATTATATCATAAACAACATTGTTTTGAAATAATTAACCAATTTCATATATAATTACTACTATCCAATTTCCATTATCAATATCAATCATATTATATCACAAATAAACACCATTTTCTCAAAATCATGAACATGTTAGTGGATATGATCCCATAATCATTTTATCCAAAACAATATCACCTTTATATGAAATAATAATTAATTATTTTTTTTAAAAATCACTAAAAAAATATTCCAGAGAACAATCCTTATATATTTCATGATTCATATGAAATAATTCATAAATTCTCAAAAAAAAACACCCCAGGAATTACACTTCATTCGTAATACATGAATAAGGATTAATCATATTATTCAATTATACCAATATAATGTAATATAAAATATTATTATTGTCCTTTGTCAATTTAAATTAATTTATTCTTCATAAGTTTTAAATAAACAATACAATTATAATAACCAATATCTTACATATTTTGTTCATGGTATCGTCATCATCATCAGTATAACCATTACATGTAATGATTTTATAAATATCATCATGAGAACTCACCCTAGGATATAGATTTTATAAATTCATGAACATTCCACATTTTAAACAACCAAACTTCAGTGATACCATTGGGATACAATTAATATTATCCATTTCATTAACCAAAATTTTATTTTTCCATTGAAAATTACATTCCTTATTTCATTAATTTAGACACCAGAAGAATCCCTCTATCCCCTTGCCCCACTCACTTCTGTAATTTTTTTAACATACCTAGAATATAAGAAAGTTTTTCTAAATTATTCAATGGTGTAAACCACTTGAGCTCTAAAGAAACTATATAATTCTCTTCAACAGTTTATTATAGAGTTCGATGAGGTGAAATTTATTAATCCTAAATCATGATAAATGATTAGGTATAATATATATATCTATCACCCCATTCATCAAACAATTTGGTTTTTCATCATGTCATTGTTTATCAAAATCAACATTAACCTATATTCTTTTGGTTTCCACAATTGAAAAATACCAAAATGTCATATTGTGAGAATCAATATTTATATTAGAAAACCACATAATCATTAAAATTTAATTATCAAATTTCCAAATATTGAAACCTTAGTTAAAATATTTGACACCATAGATATAACCTAGATCATTAATAGTCATTATTTAAATCTGTTATAATGGTTCATAAAGAGTTTTTTTAATTTCAAAAAAAATCCCCCCAATAGTGTTAAACTAGGTGTGCAATAATGGCCATTTTTGCACCATTTTATGACCATTCCACCTCAATGCACAATTTTTAGAGTTATTACCCCTAGGTACCTCTATTCTAGATCCACAACCACATATATTATCTAGACGTGTTAGTAATTTCATAGAATGCACTTATCCTCTCCATTTCCAAAATTCATGGAATTTTTTTTATACTATAACTCATCGTTATACAGTGACATCTAATTAAAAATATCACTAGGAATACCAATAACTTATTCTCATCCTTGTCTTTAAATTTTATTTAACCATTTCTCTATTAACTATTGTAAAAACTAAAACTTCTCAAACAAAAATATTACATATTACTATGGGAATATTTATTATAAAACGTTACAATCCAGACAAGAATCATTTAGGTCTTGTTCCATGGGATTTATGGACACGAAATAAAAGTCCATAAGTATTCTACACCATCTCTGACTATGTTGTTTATAACTAGAACCATTCTTTAAAATATCATACATAATTCCTTTGATCATAAACATTGGAAATGAAACATATGAAAGAGTATTATTAGATTAATAGTAAGGGTAAAAAGATTATATATCAAAATATAATGAGTATAATAGTATGATAATTGGAGAATAACAATTTAAAACTATATCCATTATATCATATATCATAAACACAAGTCTTGGAATAATTATTGGAAGTTGATAAGACATGAATCGTTGGAAAGTCATGAAGCATGAACCATGGGAACTTAGCTTTGTAATAAAACATATATTTTTTACATTAACAAAAAATTAAAATATCTTTTCTATATTATCCAAAGATTACTTCCATGTCAACCATTTTTGAATAGTTTCACTCCACAAATAATCATAGAAGTCGAGGTTCACTCCTAATGTAATCATAGAGGAAAAAATCCCTGTAATGTCATTTTTCACACCCTATTCAAGAACAATTTAACTCATTAGATATAATTATTTACCTAATGAATTGAAGGGAGATATATCTTCTACTCATCACATAATGTAAATCATTTATATTTGTAGATCATAAAAAATTCATCCTATCATAAGACTATAAAAGAAATGTGATTCATAATAATTATATCACAGCATAACCCTTGAAAAACTAATGGGATTCATTAAAATTTCATCATTTCTACATATCATAACCCATGGAAAAACATGTATGATTTATAAGAAATTTATCATGGTGTATCACGTGGAATATAATTGGGATTCATAAGAAAATTTTCATCATAAATATAAATAATGTAGAGAAATATTAAGAATGGTATCCATGGATAATATCCACTTTTAAGAATTAATATTATAAAAAATGCCACGTTATTTGGAAAAGTAATTTAAAAATACTATAGAAAAATTTCTTCCATAAAATCCATTTTCTATAAAAAATTATTTTTTAAAACAAAAAATTCATAAATGATTTTGGGAATAATTTTCTTTTATAATAACTATTGAAACATAATAATAATCATTTATAACACATCTAAATAATAAATGAGTTAAATAACTTCTCATTGAATATCAGTTTTTAAAAATTAAATTCATAAATAATCTTTAAAATAAATTTATTTGAAAATAATAATTGATTCATATAAATTAATCTTTAAAACATTTAGTGGCTATGATAGCAAAAAAAGATTCACACATTAAAAAAAATATACCTTTCAATTAATCATTAAAATACAGACATGTAATTTTTTGAACACAACATGAATATTAATTTTATAATATTTTTTAAAAATTTAAAACATGGATAAAAATTCATTATTAAATCCATTGAGTAATTTTATTACATTTTTTATTTTTTTAGAAAACCTGGATATAAAATAAATATAGTTTTTATCATAGTGAATAATAATGAATATTTTTCCTAAAATAAATATTTTTGTCTCACTAATACACTAGAAGAAGGTAAATAAAAGTTAAAATTTATTATCCTAAAATAAAATGTGGTGAATAAAATATATTAGTTTATTTATAGGTAGGTCATATTATTTTACCATAGGTAGCATAAAAATTAACAATCTTAATAAACAATAATATTGTATCATAAAACCCTTACAACACTATTATCAATGAATAGAAACCCCGTGAGGTAATAAAATAAAATTAACAATAGAATATTTATATTTAAAACTCATTCACAATATTTCAATTCCATTAGGATTTATATAAACCTCATAATATATTTAAGGTTTATAACACAACATATGTCTCAACGAAGGGAAATTTTGACAGAAATCCATTTTTGCTTTAGTAATATTTTTAATTAGACTACACAGTAAATTATATCATAAAATGTCACATTACATAAGATAAAATATGGGTATTATAGACATAACATATCAAAAGGGAAATATATACAAACATGTAAAATTAAAAGAGTGGATAATTTTCATATGTCTCCTATAAATAAAAGAGAGATTAAAAATAATGTACCTTATATCTCAAAATTGTTGATACACAATTGAACCTCATATATAATAAATATATATTAATTTTAAATATAATATATTTTAGTATTTGTTTTAATTTCATACCAAAACTTATTTATACGGGACCTTTTATTACCCATTTCCTGTTATTCCTTTGTAAAATTGCTATTTGGATAACAACTCCATTATTTTTCATGAATGATTTGATTTTTTATTTTAGGTCCACTAACATTGTTCAAGGATCATTTGTATAATTAACATTAAAATGTTATAAATATCCTTTATATCTGTTATATTTTTTTATATATTATTACATAAATATTATAGATATAAAAGTAAATACACTGTTAATGGAGAAGGTATGTCCTATGTAGGCAAGAATATTGTTCTATTTTATACGAGGATTTTAAAAAATAATGATAAATAATAAATTTCCAGTCCAGAGTCATTTTATATCATATATACGTCACATATTTTTTAATACCTATACTTATTACATTCAATGTACATTGTACGTGAAGAACAAATCACACTACTTCCCGTGAAGGTAGTCCACCATACAAATGAGGGAAATTATCGTATTCCCCCCATAAAATAGTATTAAGGTATATGTGATATCATAATCAATTATGTTTAAATATAATGAAAATATCATATATATTCATTAAATATATCCTTTTTCCATCCATGTAAAAAATAAATGAAAAAAAGAACCCATCGGTTGGTGAGGTGGTAAATCGGCATATACGCGAGAGACATTATTATTTCACAACAATTTTATAGGTAAGAATATAAATGTTTTATTATATTTATATCGGTATAATATTTTTACATATATCTAATAAAAACATTATATTCATCATTATATCCAGTTTTGAGATATGGTGATGTAAAATGATTATAATCGATTCATGAGGCAGCAGTTCGCCCTACAAAATAATGATGATTTTGTATACCATTTGATGGTAGAATATAAGGATTAAAAATAGGAAATTAAATATAACATATTATTATGTTTTGGATAATTTGCTATTTTTATAAAATAATTTCAAAAAATTCAATTAGGAGGAATAAAAAATAAACCAAAAAACATGTTTAAAAATATTACATCTTCTTTAGAGAGAGCCAATATGATTACACTTAAATCTATCATCGAATGGATTAAAAGAGAAATTTAGGTCTCAAGGATGATGTTAGTAATATTATAAAGGATTTTGTAAGGTTTTATCCAAACCATTGGCTTTCAGAAGTGTGATGATGATAGTAGAGGGTGTGGCCTTTTATAAGTGGCGGAGAGGACACACTTGTTATTTTTGAAATGAAGAACACGTACAAATGATTTAATTTAAAAAACTCATTAAATGGGTGATTATAGATATTTATTGGTTATATGGCCGAAATATTTCCATTAATTGGGATTTTTACATGTTTTACAAATTTTTATGCCATATAATTTTATTTTAAAACCCCTATTAAACACATTTTTACCATAACCACTATAAATATTGTTTATTTCTATTAATATTAATAATGGTCCGAAAATATGTTTCCCCCATTATCATGTATAAATTATTCTTATTCTATGTATCAAATGCATATTTTACAATTTCAATTCATTAAATTGGAAAAATAAAATTTAAAATTAACATTGTATAAGTGATGAAAAAATTGAGTTTTTGAGAGGAAATAATCTAAAGAATAAATATTTTTTATTCCATGGTTAAATATTAAACTTATTATAATGAACTAAATTGGCGATAAATATTTGTAATTTTACTATTTTTTCTTAAATAACTATTTTAAAATGTTTTTTATTTATATAAAATATTTATAATAAATTACAATTTTTAAGAAATACTATTATTTTAGGACAATTCATATAAAATTTATCATTATACAAAAAATATAAAAAATATTCACCATAATATAATTTTTAAATTAACTATTTACAAAAAATATTATATAAAAGAGGATAAATTAATTTTTAAAACAATTGTTTCAAATTAAAAAAAATTCTCTTCAGAAAAATATTTTTTTCTGCAAAAAAATTATTTATACTTATCTCTTAACTAGAAAACAAATAATATTAATTTTAACATATCTTATTGATTATATAATATATTTAAATTTCATAATATTAATTCACCAAAACTAATTTATTTAGTTTATTGCGATAAAAATGTTTATGAACCTAAAAATTGGTTTTCTTGAAAATGATTTCATTGATTTTGAATTTTTTTTTTAAAAACTATTTCTAATTAATTAGTTAACACATTATTAATTTTAGACATAGGTGAAACTATATAAAATTATAATTTTGTTAATATTTATCACACCCACCATTCCTAAAGTAAGGTGATAACTATCATTTTAAATAATGTAATAATACATCACCCTTTATTTTAACAATTTTTTTAATGTAACACTAGATGAACACATTGTTGTGTAAAAAACAATAAAAACATGGCGATTTTATTAATTTCATCTATAATAAGTGTTGTATTAAGCATAAACTATCAAAAAACATTAAATTAATTTGGGAAAAAATCATAAAATCTCAGAGTGTTACATGATTTCACACCAAATGACATAAATTCCATAACATGGTTCCTTCTCGTCCCATTATGGATAGGTATTTCAAAGAACCTCGTAATAAAATGGATCATAAAATAATTAATATCATTATCATTGAAAATATCATGTATATAAATTTATATCTTAGAAACACAAATATTGTTTCTACAGTGTTTTTGTTTTTTATTTCAGAAACACATGGACTCACCTTGGAAAAATTTTGATTTCCTTATAATGAGGATTTTGGTTCCACCACTAAAAATCTAATAACATTCAATAAAATTCTCAAATCACTAAATATAGATTTTTTAATATCAATATGGACCATTTTTGTAGTTAATTTTTTTTTTCATTAATATGAAAAACATTAAAAAACAAAAACATTTATTTCTCATAAAAAATATTTATTTAGAGTCTATTGTCTATTATGATTCTTTTATTAAACATTACAAAAAATTTAATAGGAAGATGATCAAATGCGTATTTCTTTATCTTATTTTATGTAATTATTATTTTTAATTGTAGTGTTAAAAAAGTAATGAATTTTAATTAATTATAGTAAATTATAAATTATCTATGATATAAAATTAAAATTATTATTAAGGATTATTAATCTGTCAATAAAATCATGATAGAAATTATGCATCCAAAAGTGAAATTTTTTTTAGTCTTATAAAAATTAATTATAAAGGGGGAGATGAATTTTACTATGGATTGGTTTTTGACTTTTTTTAAAAATAGTTCATAGATTTGACATTCTATATTTTTTACATTCTTGGGATGTGATGAGGTGTTTCTTCGGACATCCCTATGAATATATATAGTTTAATAAATTAAAAAATGTGTATAAAAGTTCAATCAGGAGAGAAATAAATACGATTTTTTGTAAAATTGTAAAATAATTATACCACACTATCCAGGAATTATCAAATATTATAGTTATAATAATTGAGCTCTCTAAGAATAAACCTATAGTTTTCTACTTCTAAATGTGCCCGCCATCTAATGGAATTTGTATAATCTTTAGTAGGATGTGTTCTTCATCATATGTGTTGTAGAATCACCTATATAAAGGATAATAATGAGAAGATGTTAAAATGATTTCATATATGATAATAATCTCCAGTATATCCATGATAAATATTTGGACTCTATTAAATATGATATATTTATTTTTTTAAGGATCATGTATGTATCAAATATTTCATATGTTGTTTAATTACTAGAATATAAATTTCAATAGTTTTCATAATTTAGAGTGGATAGTTCATTAATGACTTGCCTACTAAAAACAATTTCCAATAAAATATTTATATACTTATAATATTATTACGTCACCGAAATAGAAATTAAAAATCATAATCCTAAAAGGATTGTTTTCCAAATAATATCACATAACATAAAATATGAACTCCGTTATCTAGTATAGAAACCCATGAAAATACAAAAGCCATATTGCGATGAATGCTACGACGTTATGATTTATGCTTTATTTTACATTTCCAAAAATAGACAACTTACAGTAAAAACTCAAAAATAATTAATTTTTTTTCTATAATATTTTAAATTATATTACAGTCCTTTAAATAATGTTATAATTTATTATATTATTTATTTATGAATAAAAAATACAAAAATATTTTTTTCTTATTCTAAGTCCTATTATGTAACCCTATATGTATTATTTCTATTACCATGTAAACAGAATTCAATAATATATATTTTTAGAAAAATAAAATCATCTATAAAATGTCAGTTCAATTCATTCTCGAGGTCTAGAATGATTTATGTTAAAAACCATCATATACCCATAAATATTACTCTACAATAATATATAATTCTCTAAATAAAATTAATTCTTAAAATGTCAGTTCAATTCATTCTCGAGGGTCTCTATAGGAGCCTATGATAAAACAAATACCACAAAGTCCTTCCAAGGTGACCCTTAACAGCGTACATTGTATCACTCATGGCTGGGTAACCAATGATAATATCTCTTGTATCTCATATAGGGGGGTGTGTGTCACACAAGGCATGAAATTGATATCCATCGAATAAACCCATCCACTCTTTCTCCCCTGGGTAAATGGTGTCACCTTAGAGTACATGTGATCCTCCCAGAGAGATTATTCATGGAAATTCAAGGATCAACTGTAGAGACCCAATCCAAACATACATGGAAATTACATTAAATTTTCAAAATACATAATACATAACAAAAATAGGTTCCCAAAATTGTATTAGCTTAGTGTCTTTGGAAACTCGGAATATAATTTTCTAATCATGGTGAAGGATCTTCAACATCTCCCATAAAAATATTCCCCATTGTTTTGCCAACCTAAAACCGTTATTTTTATACTATGGAAAAAATAATATAAAAATGGTGATCTCAAATTCTCAATAATTTTAAATTAAGGAAATATCAATCATATCATATTCTAAAGAACAGAACATTTGAAAATATTATCCTACATAAGAGGCCATAATATCTTCTCATGGGATAAATCATAGTAGTGAAATGTAAGACCAATAATAATAAAATAAGATATCAAACATTTTTTCATACATACATAAGCATAGACCACAATTTCATATTAGTCAAGTCTCCTTTCCAAGACTATCATAGCTGACAGTGTCCATTACTAAACCAAGATCACTCCGCATTCTAGTCCTGTATCACTTAACTAGATTAACATTTCATTATTTCCATTTATATCTCATGAGAAATAAATCATTTCCCAAATAATTGGAGGGGGAAAAAGGTCCCACCAATCTCATAATGAAACCATTCATATATCTTCCACAAAATCATAAATCTACATCATTTCATAACCCATGTAATAAAATTGGATTCTTAAATATCTTTCCATCATAACATAATCCATATAAGATATAAAGGCATCATAAAAAAAAATCCATCATAATTTAATAAAATCAATGTAATAATACGAATTGAAATATATCCCTATATCATCTTAGATGAAAAATTATTTTTATAAAAGACCTGAACATAGTTCTTGCAGAAAATATCCTTTCTTCAGCAAAAACATTTTCTTTTCTCAATATGGAATTAAATTTTAAAACAAAATAATTTAATAGAAAATAAACATGGAAACTTTTAAGAGAAGATTCATTGAAATAATACATTATGAAAGCCTAAAAATATGTTCATGTTGTATAACAATGTTTTGGGTAATAATCACTTCATTTGTCACACCTGTTTGGAATTTTTATTCATTATATTATTAAATAGATCATGAAATACTTACTTATAAAATTTATAACATGAATTATATGTCATATCTATTCTATATATAAAAATAAATAATAGATTGATAAATGGAAGGCAAAAACATTGTTCATCTAGACGGTAGGTCGTACATATGCATGAACTCTGTTTTCGTTTCCTTATTAAAATGGATTGAAGTAAGTAAATGAAATATATTTTTACATTAATACAAAATAATTATTATGTCATATATTTCTTGATTAGTTATTATATATTCATTATAATCCATCATGAATGGTTATCATGAAGAATTAATCTCATCACGATGTGGAGAGGGTATGTCATTAGTACACACGAGCGATGCTATCATTCCCATAATTGTAGAATGATATTGACATGGATGGTGTATAATATTTGAGAATTAGTATGATTTTATAAAAATCATATATAGTTATTATTTTGAACATTATACCCATCCATTTAAGTTGGTGGTGAAAAAATATTACACCATGGCCTGGAGACGGTAATCCGTACGTATGCACACGTTGTGATTTCGTTTTTTGTAGGATGGATAGAAGGTGAAATAGTGTTGATTCATATTTATAATAACATATTATTATATTATTTATTTTTATGTTATTAATTTATAATAAAAAACTAAATAACAGAATGTAGAAGAAGAAATTTTTTTTGAATGAATCGGTAGAAGATATTATCTCTTCCTCAACATGCCACGTTAAATTTCAAATCAGGGAACTTGAGTTTGTCTTTGGAGAAGACGAAATACTCTAGAATGTAACTAGGAAAGTTAAGAAGAGAAATGGAAGTGTTTGGATGAGCTATAAGGCTCAAAATGAAGTGAATAAGAGAGGGATGAGAAGAGTGGAGAGGGGAACTTTATGGATTTCATAAAAATATTAATTTATTATAAATTCAATTATGACTACAAATAGTCCAAAACATATTAAATTACAGGATATGATGATTTTGGTTAGAATAAAAATCATCAAATAATTTTTTGATTGGTTTTATTTATTTATTTATCCTTATCTTTTAGGTTTTACCCTAATTTTACCCTTTTTAATCGTACTTTGATATCATGTTGTTTATAAATTGTGGGTTAATTTAATTTAAATATAATGTAAAATGACCTAAAAAAATTATTTATGACATATTTGGACATATTTTAATGATTTTTATCATTCTTATATTTTTAGGAATTTAATATAATTTAATAAAATATTTAATGTTTCAAGTTTGGAATTGTGATAGTTTTGGACACTATTCATACATGACGTTTTAAAAATTCATAAATGAATTATTCCTTAAAAAATAAGGAATTAAATCAAATATAATATGTCAATTTCTTCCATAAAATTCGTGGATGACATCAAAATTATAACGACTAAAGTTTCATTAATGGAAAATCCCTCTTGATCCAGTTAAATATCTCTTTATAAAAAAATGTTTTTATAAGATGTCAACTTCTTTGGTTTTATGTCATGAATTGTGACTGTTGTTAATATAGCCGTTGAACAGTGATCACATAATTAGTATAAATATAAGGGTTTGACGAACCTAATTTTACTCAGACAAAGGAAGTGATGGCCTCATCCAGTAGAATTGCCCCATACGAAGCTCATTTGTCGGAGCTCGGAAAAGAGGTGGAATCCTTGGGCTTATCCCTTGACCAAGACCAAGCCGAGCTTCATTATTTCAAGCTCGAACGAGACCGTCTATTGGAAAAGTGGAAGTTGATTGAAATTACCACTCGAACGATGCTATCTGAGCCCCCCCAAGATTCTGTCACCATCGCACACCTTACCCTTAGGTCTTATGAAGCTATTTTAAGGGGTTATGTATCAAATATGTAGTACTATGTTCATGTACATTTTTTTGATTTTATATAATAATGAATATAATTTCTAGTCATTTTTGATACATTGTAAATAGTTTTTAAAGTACAAATGGTGTTTTTAGTTATTATTTAATTAAGAATTCAATTTTATTAAATAAAGGGATTTTTTAATTAAATAATATTTTAATAATATATTATTATTTATTATTAAATTAATTTTTATAAAATATAAATGATCATATAATTTTATGAATGCAATTAAAATTTTTATTATGTTTTGAAAGTCATTTCTGTCAAAACCCGTGAATTTTCGATAAATGTTGGTTTTTATTTTAAAAGTTAAAATTAGCATATATAGAAATTTATTTAGATAAAATAAATGTCATTTCTGGAATTTGGCTGTCGAAATTATCCAACAGCGAATTTTTCATAATTTTCTAAGACAGTCAAATTTTTGGGTAAAAATTAAATACCGTTTAAATTTATAATGTATTTTATGACATCATAATGACCCAATAGAGATGTAATAAAATACCATAATCCTTATGTTCATCCAATATATGTTTTATCATTAAAATAATGAGGTTTTGGGTTGTTTTGAATTACTTTTCAAAGCATTAAAGAACCCCTCAATACTTATTCAACACTTTGCCCTTTTAAATTAATTTCCATGGGAGTGTGACTCACCTCCACATAAGAATCCTTATTATTTTAATAAGTTCGGACCTTGGCCTTGTAAAATATTGTTTCCTCTTTCCTTTTCCAGAAACCATGGGCAAAAACCATGAGATGGTTTGTGGTTTGGATTAGTTTAATATAAGGGGTCCCAAACCAAAATAATAAAGAATTCTCTCACCTTTCCTATATAAACCCACCCAAGCTCCCACTTCTTCCTCACTAAAATCCCTTGGAGTTCGACCAAACTTTTTCCTAATCTCTGTATAATCCTCACAAGGTGCTCCAAGCTCCCAAGTAGCCTCTCATAAGCCTCTCTCTAGCCTTTGGAAGCACACTTCCAGGTAAGGGTTTTTTATTCCTTTCTAATTTTTGTCAATTTTCATTAAGTTGTATTGCCGTTTTAATTTCAATTATGAATTTTGGGGTATGGTTTCGCACCTCCCCCATACTTCCCTCTTATTGTTTGAATGATGGGATACCCCCTTCTCTCTCATTAAATGCCTCCCATGTACACCCGTTACTATGCCGAAATTCCGAAAGGAACTTCTCTCTCTTCTTTTACATTCAAGCAATACTTTTGTATCATGAATCTAAATTCCTTTTCAATTGTTGGGACATGTATCTATATGACCTCCTTAATTTACATTAAATTTAAATATGATGATGAACCCCTTTCTCTCTCATCAAACTTTTTATGAATTCTTATGTCACGTCGTTATGCTACCAAAATCACACCGATTTCTAAGCCAATGTCATTGTGTAGTGAATACCATTCCCATTTCTCCATCAAGGGTATTAACCTATATGAACATTTAATTATTCATTATAAAGTTTCATGTACAAATTCCACATTACTTTATCATGGAATAAATGATTATGTTTTATGAATCCATGTTTTATGATCCATGTGGCACACTTATGCATGAAATGAAATGTTTAAGAAGGGTGTGCCCTTATAGAGCTCCAATTCATTGGGTAAAGTATATTATCATGATACATCAAGTGCAATGATTGTTGAATCATGATAATTCAAGTGCAACGAGGGTTTACTTGTGCTTCATGTGCAATGAGGGTTTACTCATGCTTTATGTGCAATGAGCCTTGGCTCATGCTAAATTCATGTTAAGTGTTGTTGCCACATTTCCATGTTATGATTATCATGCTTAATCATGCCTTTATGTTCATGTTTATTTTATTCTCTATTGATATTCCTATTGCCTAACATGTATTGTACTCCTCATGTTATTCCATGTGTACTCCCTTACTGGGCTGTATAGCTCACCCTTTTCTTATGCATGTCCTCATGTTATCCCATGCAATGCTAAGTATGAGGGAATGTAGTGGTCATGTAAAGGATGTTTTCGATAGTGATGTTGAATTTCTTGTTTTATGTTTTTATGTAATGATCCTAAGCCCCAAAGATACTAAACCTCTCGATCTTCTTTGTTGTATCAAGTGAAGTTTTATGTAATAAAGCATGTTGAAGTTGTAATAAAAAGCAGGGTTGTCATAGTTGGTATCAGAGGATAGGTTTAGTTATTTTTGGGATTAGGAAGCCCTAGTAAAGCCTTAGATACAAGACTAAGTATAATGAAAACATCCCTATGTTTTGGTAAATACTAAGTAAATGGTTTATCAAACAAATACAACCCTGTCTGGATACGAGCAGGTAGAGGCGGCTCTGACACAGATGTATCCTAGGGGTAAAACTCGAAAACACCGCTTTAAGCTAGACTCGAACAGGAACTAGTGCACGACAACGGGCCTTGCCTCACGCTTGGTTACGACACTCCTGAGGTATATGTTTTGATAAATTCACAATCTTAGTATGAACCCTTATTAAGGGATAAATTCCCCTAAGAATATATGTTAGAATGTAGATCATGAAAATCCTAGATTAGAACCTATAGACTCATGAGTTAATGAAATTAAAGTTTATTTATAAGTTATCAAATTTTGTCTTTGTATTACCCATTAAGTGTTACTCTAACTTTCCTTTTATTCCAGCCAATGGTCGGTAATAGGAGGACTCGGGCTAACAACCGTTGTGATGATCAGTGTGATGATTCTAGTAATAAGATGCCCAATCAAATGGGAGCGGGAATCGCGAACTTTGTCACTCTTCTCTCTCAGCTAACTCAAGTTTTGAATAGAAACACGGGTTAAGAGGAACGTTCAAACCCCCCTAAAAAAGAACAAGTCGCTATCGAGAGATTCATGAGACAAAGGCCTCCTACTTTTAGTGGATCATCTGATCTCACGATGGCTGAACAATGGACCAACTCCATTGAAAAGATCTTCTCTATTCTTCAATGTTCTGAACAAGAGAAGGTTCTCTTGGATGCTTATCGTATAGAGGGTGAAGCTGATCAATGGTGGACGTTGATCAAAAATACGAAGCCTCAGGAGGAGATCGAGGCTTTGGAATGGAAGGAATTCCGGAAGATATTTTTCGATAAATATTTTCTGCGCACCCCCCGGCTTAAGATGGAAATGGACTTCTTTTCCCTCAAGAAAAAAGATGAAGAATCTGTGGGAGCTTACGAGGAAAAATTCACAAGGCTTGCACAATACGCTTCCGGCTTTTTCATTACCCCTGAATGCAAGGTTGACCGCTTCTTTGGTGGGCTGAAGACTAGCTTGCGGAATGCATTAGCGATCTATGACTTCGATAGCTATGAGGAAATTGTCTGATGTGCCCTCAAGGTTGAAATGGAGATCGTGGAATCACAGGGGTGTCATGGGGACAAGAAGCATAAGGTAGACTTCAATGCTGGTGGTTCGATGGATAAATCCAACGGCGCTAAGAAGTTCCATCACCCCACATGCCAAAAGTGCAGAAAGAAGCACCCTGGAAATTTCCTTAAGGGGATGAGAAAATGCTTCAGGTGTGGAAGAGAAGGGCACCTAGGTATTAACTGTCGGCAAGAAGGACCCACGGCTGCGACAGAGGTGAGGAAAGCTCGGTTTGAACCTCAACGTGTTGTTCAATGCTATAAATGCAATGAACCGGGTCATTTTGCAAATCAGTGCCCTAATCCAAGGGTTATCGGAGTCAACCAACAACCTCCAAGAAAGAAAGGAAGTGCTTTTGCCATCACTTCTGCCGAAGTGAACCCCGACAACGAAGTGGTGACAGGTACTCTAGTTATTCATTCAAGAATAGAGAACATGATTTTTGATTCAGGTTCTATGAATTCTTATATATCTCTAAAGTTTAGTAGAATAATCCCAGCACCACAAAAAATCATGGAAGTAAAGATGTCGGTGAGTATGGAAAATGGGGCAATCATTGCATCCCATGAATATTAGTCCTCCCCTGTTATAATCTGTGGATTGAATTTGCCGGAGAACCTCGTCAGACTCCCTTTGGTGGAATTTGATGCAATTCTTGGCTTGGATTGGCTTTCCTTATATAGAGCCAACATAAATTGTCGGGAGATTGAAATCACACTCCATATGGAGAATCAACCCCCGATTATTTACAAGTGTTAGGAGGAAGATTAATCTCCTTTATCTCCATCATCTAAAGCATGGATATTACTGCCCTATGAGCATGCGTATCTGGATTAGATGATTGAGTCCAAAGAAGAAACCATCCTTGAAGAAATGCCTATTGTGAGGGAATTCATGGAAGTGTTTCCTGAGGAACTGCCTGGTCTTCCTCCAAGAAGAGATGTTGAGTTCTCAATTGAACATACACCAGGGGTGCTACCAATATCCAAGACTCCATATAGAATGGATTTTGTTGAGCTTGAAGAGCTGAAGAAACAACTACAGGAGAATCTAGATAAACGGTTTATACGCCCAAGTGCTTCACCATGGGGTGCACCAGTCCTCTTCATCAAGAAGAAGGATGGGTCAATGTGGCTTTGAATCGATTACCGTGAACTTAACAAAATCACGATAAAGAAAAAGTATCCACTCCCACGAATTGATGACTTGTTCGATCAGTTGCGTGGAGCACAATACTTCTCCAAGGTGGACTTGCGGTCGGGATATTATCAAGTAAGGGGGAAGAAGGAAGATGTCCCCAAGACTGATTTTTGTACAAGATACTGGCACTATGAATTCATAGTAATGCCTTTCAGACTCACCAATGCTCCAACAATATTCATGGTCTTAATGAATAGAGTCTATAGATATTACCTTGACAAATTTGTGGTAGTCTGTATAGATGATATTATAATATACTCCAAAACCAAGGAGGACCATGAGGAGCAATTAAGAACTGTACTGGAGACTTTGCGCAAGGAGAAGCTCTTTGAAAAGAACAGAAAGTGTGAGTTTTGGTTGAAGAAGGTCTCATTATTGGGCCATATAATCACAAAAAATGGGATATATGTGGACCCCTCTAAAACAGATGCAATTGAGGGATGTCTGAGGCCAACATCGGTAACCGATATCGGTAGCTTCTTGGGGTTAGCTGGATATTATCGACGATTTGTGAGAAATTTCTCACGATTGTCCAACCCTGTTACCAAGTTAACTCGAATGGGAGTAAATTTTTCTTGGAGTGATGAATGCAAAGAAAGTTTCAAGGAGTTGAAAAGAGGCTTATCGATGCACTCGTTCTCACTTTACCCACAAGTTGGGAGCTTTTTGTGGTATTCAGTGATGCTTCGAATAAGGTCTTAGGATGTGTGCTAATGCAGAATGATAAAGTGATATCCTATGCCTCATGGAAGCTAAAAATCCATTAGAAAAACTATCCAACGCATGATCTGCAGTTGGAAGCTGTGATCTTTTCCTTGAAAATATGGCGGCATTATCTCTATGGAGAGAAATGTGAGATATATAATGACCACAATAGTCTTAAATATATATTCACACAGAAAGAGCTTAATATGCACCATAGAAGATGGATAGAGCTTATCAAGGATTATGACTGTTCAATACATTACCACCCTGGGAAAGCGAAAAAGGTGGCAGATGCCCTAAGTAGAAAGGATCCAATGATTCTATCAATGATGAGAATTTAGAAGGATCCAATCTTCTTAGACTTGATGAAGATGGATGTGGAAATCATAATGAAGGGAACATCATCAATCCTTTCACAAATGATTGCTCAACAATCTCTTTTGGAAAGGTTAAAGGATGCTCAAAAGGATGATGTGGAAATTAAAGAAAAAGTGGAAGCTATCAAAAAGGCGAAATACTCGGAGTTACATGTTAATGAAGAAGGAATTGTGTGTTTTGGGAAAAGACTATGTGTTCCATCAAGTCTGGAACTGAAGAAGGAACTTTTGGAAGATGCACATAGTTCAAATTTCTCTATTCACCCAGGGAGCAAAAAGATGTATCGAGATCTCTGAGAAAACATTTGGTGGGATAATATGAAGAAGGAGATCGCCGAATATACATCAAAGTGCCCGGTGTGTCAGCAAGTGAAGGCAGAGAGGCAGAAGTCTTAGGGGATGATGAAACCATTTCCCATACCAGAATGGAAATGGGAAAACATCACCATGGACTTTGTCACCGGACTTCCAAGGACATCCAAAGGCAACAATGCAATCTGGGTTGTTGTGGATCGTCTTAAAAAGATTGCACACTTCATTGCTATTCGAGAGGATTTCTATTTGGATCAACTAGCATAGATATATATCAGTGAAGTGGTAAGGTTGCATGGAGTACCACTATCTATTGTATCTGACCGAGATCCAAGATTCACCTCTATGTTTTGGAAGAGTCTTCAATATGCTCTAAATACTGAATAGAACTTCAATACGGCCTATCGTCCTCAAACTGATGGCCAATCCGACCAGACTATCCGAACACTTGAGGATATGTTGAGAGCATTCTCAATGGACTTTAAAATAGGATGGGATCAACATATTCCTCTGGTTGAGTTCTCTTATAATAACAATTTCCACTCGAGCATCCAAATGGCACCATATGAATCCCTGTATGGGAAAAGGTGCAGAACACCGACATGTTGGGATGAGGTCGGTGAACGTAAGCTGCTTGGACCAGAAATGGTCGATGAAATGGTAGAGAAGGTGAAAACCATTCAGCAGCATATCAAGGCATCCTAGAGTCGACCGAAGAGTTATGTAGATAATCGTCGATGAGACCTTGAATTTAATGTTGGAGACATAGTGTTTTTACGCATATCTCCGTGGAAGAGGGTCATGAGGTTTGGAATGAAAGGAAAGTTAAGTCCAAGGTACATCGGCCCCTTCGAGATTCTTGACCGTGTTGGGGATGTGGCCTATCAACTAGCACTTCCACCTACTATGGACAAGGTGCATGATGTCTTTCATGTATCCATATTAAGGAAGTACATACCAGACCCTTCACATGTACTCTCTTCTGAGGTGGTACAATTGGAAGATGATCTTTCTTATGAGAAGCAACCAGTGATGATCTTAGATCGTAGAGAAAAATTTCTACGAAATAAGACAATGCCCCTCATAAAGGTGTTGTGGAGAAACCACATGTTTGAAGAAGCAACTTGGGAGTCAGAGGATATGATGAAGCTGAGTTACCCACATTTGTTTTAATGTGGGAAAAGGAAAATTTCGAGGGGCAAAATTTCTTAAGGGGGGAATATTGTAACGACCCAAAGATTCATTAATGGAAAATCTCTCTTGAACTAGTTAAATGACTCTTTAGAAAAAAAATGTTTTTATTAGATGACAACTTCTTTGGTTTTATGTTAAGATTTGTGACCGTTGTTAATATAGCCGTTGAACAGTGATCACATGATTAGTATAAATATAAGGCTTTAACAAACCCAATTTTACTCAGACAAAGGAAGCGATGGCCTCATCCAGTAGAATTGCCTCATACGAATCCCAATTGTCAGAGCTCAGAAAAGAGGTGGCATCCTTGGGCTTCTCCGTTGACAAATCCCAAGCCGAGCTTCATTAAGTCAAGCTCGAACGTGACCGTCTACGGGAAAAGTGGAAGTTGATTTAAATTACCACTCGAGCGATGCTATCTGAGCCACCCCAAGAGTCTGTCACCATCGTACACCTTAACCTTAAGTCTTATGCAGCTGTTTTAAGGGGTTATGTAACAAATAAGTAGTACTATGTTCATGTACATTTTTTGTATATAGTAATGAATATAATTTCTAGTCATTTTTGAAACATTGTAAATAGTTTTTAAAGTACACATGGTGTTTTTAGTTATTATTTAATTAAGAATTCAATTTTATTAAATTAAGGTATTTTTGAATTAAATAATATTTTAATAAAATATTATTATTTAATATTAAATTAATTTTTATTAAATATAAATGTTCTTATAATTTTATGAATGCAATTAAAATTTTTATTAAGGTTTGAAGGCCATTTCTGTCAAAACCCGTGAATTTTCAATAAAAGTTGGTTTTTATTTTAAAAGTGAAAAATAACATATTTTAAAAAAAATTAGATAAAATAAATGTGATTTCTGGAATCAGGACGTCGAAATTATCCAACGGCGAATTTTTCATAATTTTCTGAGACAGTCAAATTTTTGGGTAAAAATTAAATACCGTTTAAATTTATAATGTGTATTATGACATCATAATGACCCAATGGTGATGTAATAAAATACCATAATCCTTATATTCGGCCAATATATGTTTTATCATTAAAATAATGAGGTTTTGGGTTGGTTTGACTTACTTTTCAAAGCATTAATGAACCCCTCAAGACTTATTCAACACTTTGCCCTTTTAAATTAATTTCCATGGGAGTGTGACTCAACTCCACATAAGCATCATTATTATTTTAATAAGTTCGGACATTGGACTTGTAAAATATGGTTTTTCTCTTTCCTTTTTCAAAAACCATGGGAGAAACCGTGGGATGGTTTGTGGTTTGGATTAGTTTAATATAAGGGGTCCCAAACCTAAATAATAAAGAATTCCCCCACCTTTCCAATATAAACCCATCCAAGATCCCAATTACTCCTCACTAAAATCCCCTGGAGTTCTTCCAACCTCTTCCCTACACTCTCTATAATCCTCACAAGGTTCCCCAAGCTCCCAAGAAGCCTCTCACAAGCCTCTCTCTAGCCTTGGGAAGCACACTTCCAATTAAGGGTTTTTTCTTCCTTTCTGATTTTTGTCAATTTTCTTTAAGTTGTATTGCCCTTTTAATTTCAATTATGAATGTTGGGGTATGGTTTCACACCTACCCCATACTGACCTATTATTGTTTGAATGATGGGATACCCCTTTCTCTCTCATTAAATTCCTCCCATATACACCCGTTACTATGCCAAAATTCGGAAAGGAACTTCTCTCTCTTCTTTTACATTCAAGAAATACTTTTGTATCATGAATCTAAATTCCTTTTCAATTGTTGGGACATATATCTATATGACCTCCTTACTATCAATTACATGTAAATATTATGAGGATCCCCTTTCTCTCTCATCAACCTTTTTATGAATTCTTATGTCACGCCGTTACACTTCCGAAATCACACCAATTTCTAAGCCAATGTCATTGTGTAGTGAATACCATTCCCATTTCTCCATCAAGGGTATTCACCTTTATGCACATTTACTTATTGATTATAATGTTTCATGTATGAATTTTACATTCCTTTATCGTGGAATAAATGATTATGTTTTATGAATCCATGTTTTATGGTCCATGTGGAACACTTATGCATGAAATGAAATGTTTAAGAAAGGTGTGCCCTTATGGCGCTCCAATGCATTGGGTAAATTAGAGTATCATGATATGTCATGTGAAATGAGTGTTGACTCATGATAATTCAAGTGAGACAAGGGTTTACTCGTGCATCATGTGAAATGAGGGTTTAGTCATGCTTTATGTGCAATGAGCCTTGGCTCATGCTAACTCCATGTTAAGTGTTGTTTCCACATTTCCATGTTATGATTATCATGCTTTATCATCCTATAGGTTCATGTTTCTTTTATGATCTATTGATATGCCTATTTCCTAACATGTATTGTACTACTCTTGGATTCCATGTGTACTCCCTTACTGGGCTTTATAGCTCACCCTTTTCTTATGCATGTCCTCAGGTTATCCCATGCAATGTTAAGTATGAGGGAATGTAGTGGTCATGTAAAGGAAGATTTCAATAAAGATGTTGTATTTCATGTTTTAAGTTTTTATGTAATGATCCTAAGCCCCAAAGACAATAAACCTCTCGACCTTTATTGTTGTATCGCGTGAAGTTTTATGTAGTAAAGAATGTTTAAGTTGTAATAAAAAGCAGGGTTGTCATAAAAATAACCAAATTATTATTATTTTATTTATGAATTATTTTATTTGAATCATTCATTAATGAGATAATGACTACATATTATTTGTGTCATAAATTAAACTATTTATATAACCTCCTAAAATTATAAATAAATTTCCATGATGAAGGAAATATTTCTAGATTTGTAATTACTATTTTTAAACATAGAGATAAGTTATATAACCCCATATTAAATTTTATTTTTTAATGGAAATATGTTGCTGTTATAAATATCATTACATTAAATTAATTATTATAAAATGCCATTTTCAAATCTAAGTGAACCCATGGTGTCCCAAAATCGACCCAAGGGTACCCGTGGTCAGAAATTGATTATCAAATATAATTGTGAAATGTTTTAGGGTAGTTTAATATTATTATAATATTATTTTGATATCTATATTTACCAGATTTACCATTTAACCATGGTAAATAAAAAAAATTACTCAAGTTGCTATTCAAAATGTCCTAAAATAAAAAGTACCTATTTATACAATTTGAACCTTTTGATTCCAAATATGGAATCAATTTTCTCGAAATTCAAAACACAGATTTTTTAGTAATTAATTTACAATTAATCATGTTGTCGAACAAAAAATGGGTTTTGGTTTAAAACATTTCAAATGATTGAAATGATTTTTCATATGATTTCAGTGTAAAATTAATGTTAATGAAATATATTATATTAAATGGTAAAAATATATTCAATTTATACTTTAATACCATTAGATATTATAATTTAAATATATAAATTCTCTCGAAGAAAAATATTGATTTTAATTAAAATTTATAGTATTTTTACTATTCATCAAAATAAGAAAGTCATTTGAAAAATATCAAAAATTTATCCAGAATTAATATTTATATCTTAATTAAAAGTAAGATGTTTATTTTTTAAAATTGAACTTATAAATGTATAAAAAACATGATTTTAAATGGGTGTGCCATGAAAAGGCACTGAAACATCAATTTTTCAAAAATGTTTATTTTATCCGAATAAAATGATTTTGTTGTCAAAACATGTCTAAGATTAATGAAATTGAAATATAATATTAAAAATTTTGTTAATAATATTAATAAAGGCTAGTTTATATAATATTTTAATAATATATAATTGTGTAGTGAAACCTGATTTTGCATACAATGCAAACTATCGAGGAAGGTCACTCTTGCGTGAAACCCAAGCCAAGTCAGTGTTTCATGTAGTGAAAGCATTAATTAGTGTTTTTAATAACATTACCAAATATTTTTTCATTTATACATTGAATAAAAACTATACTCTGGGTTTCGTGAAATCAACTCTATCATAATAACTTGAAATTGTGTGTAACACGACCAAAAAATTGTGTTGTGTATACTGGAATATAATATGGTGTTGCATATAGCGCAAGGTAATCTTGGTGTAGCGTAAAACACAAGATTTCAATGAAATTAAAAAAAATATCTCATATAATCTCACGGTGATACAATCTACCCCCTCAAAATTAATTTCACCCTTGAAATTCATGGGGGTTATAAATGGTTTTCTACTTGAAAATTTATTTCATGGAAACCGAAGTCATAAAAATGGAATACTAAAACATAATTTTAAAGAGGGTAGTTAGAAACATAGTAGTTACCCAATTTAACTTATCATTGGGTTCCCACATAGAATAACATAGGTGATAAATGCGAATGCGGATATAGAAGAGAAATATAACAATCATGTTCTGATGGAGAGTGAGAGAGAATAATGATTAGAGAAAGTTAACAACCTGAAAGCAATAAATCTATAATAGATTAAGGGACCATCTGATTCATTAGATAATAAGCTAAAAGTATAACAATTTTCTGGTTTTCAAGATCCATTCCCTAATGTTGAAATTTTTTGAATTATAATAATTACATTCTTGATTTTGGTACAATTTTTACATTGTTCATACCTTGAACAATTTCTACATCATTAAATATTTAATGAAATGACTCCATATTTTTAATTCATGATGCATTAGTATATCATGAGCTATAATGATAGGTCATTCAATTTTTATCTTTAAAAAAATCGTTAGCACAAGTAATTAAATATGTATAAGTATATCTCGCAGAGATTAATCGTAAATGATTCCAAAAAGGGACTTATACTTCACCAATAATACCTATTAATAAAATATTTCTAATTTTTTCTAACCAGCGAATTCCTATAGGCTAGTTGTAGGAGATAAAGGTTTGTTGTACTTCGGTTGTGGGTTCGATTCCCATAGTATTGTCTGATGTGACGAGTTTTCACCCATCTCGAGGGTTTTCGTTTTTCTAAAAATAATCTACTATAATATTCCAGAAATATTATAAAAAAAGTTATAGCCTTAAACAATAATATATAATGTCTCATATAATTCACTCCAACCTTTAGTCTAATTTGAACTAATTCAATCCAATCACAGAGTAAAATGAAAACAACTCCCAAAAAGTTCATACAACAATCATGTGAATACCACCATTTATCCCACATATATGACAAGATATATCTTTTTGGTCACATTCAGTCTATTTTAAGGAAATCATCATTAATTCATTTGAAATATGGTAATAACATAATTTACCATAGAACCTATGTAAGAAAATGAATTATATCAAAATTAAGTCTTTCCATACACCAAAAATATCAAAAATTATATATACTCAAACATTGTTATCTCTTTTTCCTTCTATTAGTCATGATCTCATTAATACTATCAAGCATATTATTTTATCCTTATCCCTTCGTTATGTGAATATCATCCACTTTCCAAAAATATTTCAATCACTTTTCAATGTTACTGGTACCATAAAATTGCTGAAAACTATAATATAACTATACATAGATATTATAATATTCTATAATACTATAAATGAGATTCCACAAAACTATTTTGAAATTCCATTATATAAAATCTTAATCATTCCATGAATTATTTGACATACTCAACATCTCTAACAGCGATTTCATGTGACATCCCATTGCCTTTTTACATAAGAGGTAGTTAATGTCGATCATCATTAACCCTTGGATTATGGAACCAGTTAGCATAATTCCCCACTTCCTGGAACATATTGCATTTATGGGTTTGTGGTACATTCTCTGTAGTCTTTTCTCCATTCAAAACAATAGAAACATGTTTCCAATTAATTCATCACTCAATTTCTCGATGGAATTATTTTCCGCATATGAAATATTTTCTAGTCCCTTTAGGATAGTCTCCACCATTCTTCTTTCCACACATTGATCATAATGAAACATTTATCTTATTTTCACCATTATTTTGAGATTTTCCCTTGAACTCTATCTTTCGTTTAATTTCAAATCCATGGGATATACATGTAGCACAAACTTCTAGTTCTACCTTGATAGCAAAACACACTATATATTCATAGCTACTGATGTATCTTATAGATAATTTCCTTATATGACTTGTATTTAGGACACTAAAGAATCCATCAACATTAATTTCAGGTTGGATGATAAATCCAGAAGAATGCCTTGAATGCATTGTAAAATTTTCCTCGTATGTTCCAACAGATTCTTCATCCTTTTGATTACACTCAAGGAACTCCTTTAAATTTTTTTTCGAAGAATAAAGGGGATGTTCTTGTTGGAAAATAAGTTCTTCGACTAATCCCATTCCATGGATTCAATTTCATCTTGATGCCTTGTATTCTAATTATAGTCCTAAACTAGTCTGCTTCACCTATCAAATGATAGACAACAAAAATGACCTTTTCATGTTCTGAATTACAAAATATGGATAATATCATTTCAATGATACAGATCTGTTATTCAGTAACATGTGGATCAAAAGACACCTTAATAGAAGGTGGGGATTTCCTCATGAAGTACTTAATAGTGTTTTGTTCCCTTCTCTACTAATTTTGGATTCCATAATGACTCGTACCTTGTGTAAGTATAGAAATAAGATTTTTCATTCCATCTCTCATAACATTATGTTGTAGTGGATGAGAATAATTGAATTTCCAAGTGCATTGATCATTAACAAAGTTCCTTCCGGTTCTGACCATCATTTAAAACATTAAAAAATCACGTTAGAGGAAAAAATCATTTGAGGAAAACAACATAGTCATGGGGGAGAACCATCAATATCAAACATCATAAGTGTGATTATTTTTTATTTATGATAGTTACCAAAATTCTCAGACTGTAACCTATAGTTATACTTATCCTATGTAACATACCTAGACATACCTCAAAAATATCTCAAGGGATCTCACTAATGTTTTTCACATCCATGTTTTCAACGGGAGACTAAACCTTCATTCTGATTCCAACTATAGTGACCCAATCCTAATGTACATGGAAATTACATTACTTTTGATGAAATACTTAATAAATATAAAAAATAGACCCCTAAATACTGTATTAATTTAGTGTCTTTGAAAATTCAGAAAGTAGAATTTTATTCAATGTGAAAGATCTTCAACATCTCCCATAGTGATATGCCACTTTTTCACAACCTAAATCCTCAATTTATTTGTTGGGGAAAATAGAACCTAAAATGTGTGAGCTCAAATGATCATTAATGATAAATAAATGAAATATCAATCATATCATATTCATAAGAACATAACATTTGAAATTCTTATCCTGTATAAGAGGTCATAATATCATGTCATGGGATAAATCATAGAAGTTCTATGTATTCCCAATAATCATAAAATATGACATGAATATTTTTAGAATAAAAAAATAATCATAGAAAATTGTTTCAAATTTGTCAAGGCACTTTTCCAAGACCATCATAGTGGGAAATGTCGATTAATAAACCGAGTTCACTACGTGTTCCAGTACGGTACCACTGAACCAGATTAGCAATCCGGTCCACCCATGTCTATCTCATGATAAATAAATACTTACCCTATGCATTGGATGGAGATAAAGGTCCCAACAATCTCATAATTAATCAATTCTTATGTGTTCCAAAAAAATCATTAATCATTTATCATAGCATGACCCATGTAATAAAATGGGATTCTTTAATATCATGCCATCATAAAATAATCCATATAAGTTATTTTTACATTATAAAATTAGTTCTATCATATCTTAATCAAATAAATGTAATAATAGGGATAAAAAAATAACCATATATCATCTTAGATGGAAATTAAATTTGATAAAAACATAAAATTATTTATTGAGGGATATATCTTTTTTTCATCAAACACCCATTCTTTTCTCAATATGTCATGTAGTTTTAAAAGAAAAAATTTAGATGATAATAATCATGAAAACATGTAATGGATGATTCGTGGAAATAATTCTTTATGAATGCATAAAAATCCATTCATTCCTTATACATTAAAAAAATATTCTCCTTGTTCTTTTTCATGAAAAGACAATAAGTACCTAGTCTGGTAATCAAAAGAAAGATTCCTTCCATACCACATAATAAAAGTCAAAAAAGGGTAAAAATGACTCTAAACATACACCGAATAATATTAAACATTTCATGAAAACATCATTTGTAAAAATGTACTTGGGTGTTAAATATATCCCCATTAAATGCATACATATAAACAATATCAGATAAAATTGAGTTTGGAAAATTATCCCTTTCCTTAGGTCAGAGTTCCTCATTATGTATATGAAACTCTTGTATAGTCAGTTTAATAAAATTATGTTCTTTTAATATAACCATAATAATATTTATGATATCATATATGAGTTACATAAAACATTATATTACCCGTTCATTTGCCTATTCCATGTTAAAGCAACATTGTGGGTAATAATCGATTAGTTTATCGTACTTGGTTGGACTTGTTTATTTAATATGATTACATATATCAGGATTTATGTACAGGGAGAATGTAAATCAAGATTTATATAACATATATATTCGGTATATAAATATTTTAATAGATCAATAAATGTAATGGAAAACACAGTTAATGGAGACAATAGGTCATACGTATGCATGAACATTTTTCTCATTTCCTTATAAAATTGAATGGATGTAAGTAAATGATACATATATATATAAATCCATTAGAATTATTATGTCAAATATTTCATCTTTTTATGTTATATACACTTTATAATCATTATTGAATGGTTAATAAGGAGAATTAATGTTATCACGTCGTGGAGATGGTAAAATGTACATATGCATGAGAAATGATATTGTTCCCACAATTGATGAATGGTATTGATGTGGATGATGAATAATATCATTGAATTAGAATCATGTTATAATAATAATATATTATTATATTTTCCACCATTATACCAATCCATGTAATGTTGTGTTGAAAAACTGATTACACCACGGCGTGGAGATGGTAATTTGTACGTACACACGCGCGCTGATTTTATTTTTCGTAGGATGGATAGAAGATGAAATAAGGTTGTTTAATATTCATAATTACATATCAGTATATTATTGATATTTATGTTATTAATTTATAATTAAACAAATAATTAATATGTAGTACAAGAAGAAATAAATTTGAATTAATTGGTAGGAGAGATTACATTTTGCTCAACTTGCTTCCTTTAAATTTCATATTAGGGACATAAAGTTGGTCTTTTGAGAAGAAAAAAATATCTATAATGTTAATAGGGATATTCAGAAGAAAAATGGTTTGGGTAGTGCTGAACATGAAGGCTCAAAATGGAGTGAAGAGGATAGGGAGGAGGTTCCCTTTTATAAGAGAGGAGAGGGTAAATTTAGCAAACTCTTCAAAATATTAATTTATTATAAATTCTATTTCATATGAAGAATGTCCAAAACAAATTTATTTAGAATATAAGATGATTTTTATTCTAATAACCATCATCCAATAATTTTTTGAAATTTATTTAATGTTTTTTATGCTTACATTTTTGGTTTTACCCTTATTTTAACCCTTTAAATCTTACCGTGATATCTTGTTATTTACACATTGTGGGTTAATTTGATTACCAAATCATGTAAAATGACCAAAAAAATTATATTTAACATATTTGGACTTATATTAACCATCTGGACGTTTCTTATATTTTTTGTAATTTAATATCATTAATAACATATTTTATATTTCAAGTTATGAATTTTGTCATTTTTGGACACTATTCATCGTTGAATTTTTAAAAATTCTTAAAAACATTATTACTTATAAAATAAGTCATTACCTCAAATATAATATGAAAATGTCATTCAGATTACAATTAAGATGTTTATTTTGAAAAAATTAAATTATAAATGTGAAAAGAACTATATTTAAAATTTCCACACTAGGAAAAGGCGACATAACAAAAAAAAATAAAAATAAAAATTTAATTCGAAAAAATTTATATTGTCGAAAAATCATCATTAGGATTATTTAAAATGCTATTTAAAATTAAAAATGTTGTTAATAATATTAATTATGTCATTTTGTATATAATTATTTATTAATATATTGTTGTTTAGTGACACTCGGTATCGTGTATAATGATAGATATCGAGGAAGGTCACTTTTTCTTGTAACGCAAGACAAGTCAGTGTTGAATGTTGTGAACGATTTGATTGGGGTTTTGTAAAACATAACCAAATCATTTTTCATTTACACATTGAATAAAATCTATACTCTGTGTTGAATGAAATCATTTTTATCTAAAGAACATGAAATTCTGTGTTACACGTTCCAAGAATAGTGTAGCATATACAACAAGCTTAAATGGTATTGTGTATAGAAGAAGCAAATCATGTTGTAGAGTATAAAACAATAAATTAAAGAAATTAAAAATAATATATCTCATAAAATTTCATGGTGTTACACCAACCCTTATGCATCCAATATATTAATATACAGATAATGGAAAATCCATCCACATCATCCTTAAATTAGGTGTCTTTTTCTCCATCAACCTATATGAATGTGATCCATATAAAAAATGATCACATAAAATCAACATATAATCACATGTATAATTTATAATAAATAAATCCAATTCACCTTATTCATGCCATGAAACCATGGTATAAGGCCGAAATCAATAGGAAATATGTACACGCTATAATGAATCAACATATGGATTAAAAAATAATGCATAATAATATAAGAGTAATCAACGAAGTATGATTAATGATGCAACAATATTTTGGGACTAAATAATGTCCTAAAATTTATCATAATTTTATTCATTGATTAGGGCACTTATTATAAGTAAAATAACTATATGGTGGATTTATATCTTAATGGAAATGGATAATAGGTCGTTTAAGGTGGGAACACCCAAGGGATTGCTCCTGGAGAGAAGAACAACCTGATATGGGTTTTCCCAATAGGCTAACATCATAATTCTCATTAATAACCTTTTATATTAATTAATTTTAAATCATAGAAGCATATCTCAATGGTTCTATTATGGATCACATTAGTGCACATTATAAAATTAAGGAATTTAGTAGGATAGAACAAGACCACAATCATTTTCCATGTATAATACAATGCTTCTATTTCCAAACCATGAATCAATATTGAAAGAGATATATTGGTGGAATCATCAACTTCAATAAAATTGGAGAAAATAATGTTTGTGAAAAATTGCACAGTAGATGGGAAATACATAAAAAAATTAATTTAGGGGAATTTAGAGGTCACCTCAGTCTATCTAATTATTTTGATGGTGAAGGATTTGGATGATTTATGATATAGATTGAAAACCCATATGAAGTGGAGTACAAGGAGTCTTCATATGTGGATGTTTCTAGAGAATATCGATCATGGAATAGGGAATTGAGCATAAATACATTTCTTTGCAAATGATGTAGTTTTACTCTAGTTTTAGGGCCATAGGGTTCAACCACACAGTTTTTCAAACTCTGCACTATCTGTGCACCCCATACATATTAAAGGGAAACCGTGTATTGGTTAGTAACACAGTTTGGATAACCATCCATGATTTTAGTGTAATTACACTGGCCAGGGGGGGTCTATAACACTACATAGCCTTGAAACATCTTTATCATTTTTTAAGAGAAACCGTGGGGATTATTCTCCCTTTTTCCTCACTACATAATGTTTAGGGTATCCATGAGTTCAAGTATTCAATTACACAAATTGATGCTTTGGGCTTTGAACAATCCTCATACAACCTCTTCACATCCTTGGAACCTAATAACTCATTATTAGGTCAAACAAATCAATTCATACAAAAACAATTTCCCTTAGAATTTAGATAAGTTGGGATGTCACAACCTCTCCTCCTTAAGACCACTCATCTATGAGTTTCCCTTATAAGGGGGTAAAACATAGTTTGATAAGTGTTTCAAACAATATTAATGTACATTGGCCTCCAACTACGAAGTATCATTTTTTACACATCAATGCTTCAAAATCACCCAGTCCATAGGGACAAACCTAACTCATTGATCCTTAATTAATTGGTCAATCATACATATGAAATGATCCTAGAAATTCACATCTATCTCATGCTCAATATCCCCAAGTAAAATCAAATTACCTGGTTCAACATGTTATAGGATAAGATGTGATATTTCAATGATGTTGTGAATGGGATGGTACCTCTGAGGTAACTGAAACTGATAGGCTATCGTCCAGACTCTCTAATCAATCTAAAAAGACCCAACATATTATATAGATATCCTTCCATGTATCCAAAATTTTCAATAACCCAATTTTGCTGATACCCATAAAAAGACCTGATTTCTCACCTCAATCTCTAGAAGCATGAGATGATCATCAGTATAATAATTCTTCATTGACTATGTTGTTTCCCTATGATTCTTGATGATCTGGACTTACTTTGAAGTCTTCTGACTAGGATGAAGAATGATAAATGATTCATCACATACCTCTAACCGTTATAATTTTTAATTCCATGGGCAACTATTAATGCCCTCAAATTTAGCCATCTGAATCGAATCCTAAAATTATTTGTAGAAAAACACAGCTTGATGGATGTGATTTTCTTATGAACCTCCAAAATCCAGGAATCATTCCAAAATCATATCCCTTAACACATGTATCTTCCTCTTAGACTGAAAATCAGTCTGAGGGTGGTATGAATTACGATAGAGAACCTATGAACCTATGGCATTCTATAAACCCTTCTAGAATTATGATGTTATGTGGATGTCTCCATCTAATATGATTAAAAATGGAAGTCCATGGGGTCTCATTCTATACTGGATGTAAATACATATTTTCTCATCAACGTAAGAGGCTACTCAAGTTAATTGTAAGTTAAAAAGCTTAGTAATCTTGTTAATGATGACTCATACTATTTCATTTCCTTGTTTGGATCTTCTAAATTCTATAAAAGTCAATGGTGATGTAATTATTTTTCCATATATAAATGGATAGGGGCTATTGAGGTCTATAAGGTCCATAGTTCTCCACATTCACATATTGAAAAGTGGTGCATTGAGTGATAAATAATTAAATAAACCTCATTATAAAAGTACACCATTACAGATTATATACATCATGTAAATTTTGGTATGTTCATGGATAAGATCCCAAATAATGTATTGATATTCTCTCAAACACTATTCCCTTATAGATGAAGACACCCAAACATTACCATAGAATAGTGCCATCTCATTCTCATGAAAAACAAAACCATGGGATGGGTTTTCACCAGTGACACTTTCCCCCAAGGAAAGGAACTCAGAATATGAAAGAATACAGATTCAATCCCTCCCTAGATTTTAGGATGTCATATCAATATATTCTAAACTAGGTTTCCAATGTTGTTCATGAACCTTCAAGCCTATCATAGAAAAACGAGGCCCCAAATACAACTCACTATAGGCCTTATTCATGGATAGTGTATGATCCTTCTAGATCAAGGTGTTAGCTACGTCATTACCCTATGTAGGTTTATAGGCATGCTCAATTTTTTTTTATTGTTGGTACACTACCCATCTGTGTTGCAAAAAAATCAAGTCTCACTGTAGGGATATTCATTTTATACTATTCTTATCCTTGAATAAAATTAACTTCTAACCCAATAAATAGTTATTACAATAGTGTATATCATGAACCAGAGACACTTTATCAGGTGTATTTGTATGGTAATTATTCTCATGAGACCATAGTTTATGAGACCCTTACATCATAAACCAATCACCTAACATTAGAATAGAACCCATATCGATTACTAAAGTTTCAAAGTAAACAGTATAGCCTTTTCACAACTCTAACAGAATCAATAATTGTGATGAATTAAGTCTTACATTTAAATACTAAAATGATATATCATAATAAAAATACCATTGTAACATCACACATGCTTTCATCAATCTCATAACAAGGGTTTTTATGCAGAATAAATCCTCTAAGAGTCGCCTATAAAAGCCAACTATCCCATAATCATGCATATATGGAATAAATTCAATGGATTATATAAGGGAATAGTGTTTCTCACCTTCACTGGGTTAATAGATACACCTTACTCATATATTATATGACCTAATAAGTAAATATTTCTAATAAAAATATTTTATTTACTGATAATCATATATAGTTGTTGTTCACTCAATGTATCCAACATGATCCCAATATGAATGGAAATGTTGTGTTTTCTGATGAAATAAACTGTGATTTCATCTATAACCACAAACAATAATGAATCCAAGTAAGGGTGGATACCTGATTCATCATATCTATAAACTTGTTGGTGCATTATTCAAGATTAATGACAAACAAGATAGTCATACAAGTTGTATCTGATTTGGGATGATGTGCTTGGTATTTATGATTTTATAGCATATACCTAATAGTAGGAATACCTCAAATCAATCTTATAGAAAATTGAATCTCATTTGATCTAGATTAAAGGGGTAATCAATACATAGAAATGTATACTGATTTTTCATAATATGATGATTCAACTGTCTGTTCTCAACACACAATCAATGGGTTTTGGCATCCTTATTTTTCAAATGAATTGATGAAACCCTGATGATGTAATAGGTCATATGAAACCCTTTTCTTATAAGAAACCAGAATATTTATGGATTTATTTTACATTGATGTGTTTTATATTGGGATGAATTTTCACATGTGATGCTCTTGACTTTAGCTCAATAGATAACTCAATCTCTCTCTTAAGGGTTAAAACAGATAAATCAGTTGCAGAGACAACCCAGAAATGTTCCCCTATAGTTGGAAACTCAAATAGATTCATTCCTCATTAACCCAAAAATGATTGGTCATCTGGTATGTAATACTTCCTAGCCAAGTACACTCAGGTCTAGCTCTCCTATCATATACCTCCATTTCCCTATTATGAATAATCATGTCACCCTAATGTGATGTAATGGATACCCATCAGTGATAGAAATTCTCCGATGAATGATAATGCATAGTCCAATCCATATTGATAAATTTTTTGAAGTCATTCATCTCAAGGATAAAGAAATTAAAAAGGTAAATGTACTCATATATCTCATGTGGAAATCCTTATACTAGTGTAAATTCATTGATTTTTCCCCATGTTGTTTATTAAGAGTAACCACATAGCTGAAATACTATACACATGGCCCATACAACCCTAAACCAGAGCAGATACAATAGACTGTGACTCACCTAAATCAAAAAATAAGAGAAACTAAATTAGAGGCTACAAGAATAGTACCTATAACCATAGATGGGCTAAACTTTTCTCCATAGGCATTGGGTATATATCATAGAAATTTCATGAACCATGAAAAATATATGCATTTTGATTGATCATACTATATAAACTCTACTGGCAATGTGCCTCTGAGGCCTAGCATCCTCTTCCAAGACCACATCCTCATCCTTATCGGCTAGTAGAAGACCAAATACTTGCCAGATGTGGAGTCTCAAATCATGTACCTAGAAGATGTGTAGGCACGGATCTCCATTCAGTACAAGACAAATGAAAATAATGTAAGAAGAACTATAGGTGACACATACTTCCTTAATCCCATCACTCATCAGGTTCCACCTGCATCATGTATTCTTATGGACTATAATTCCACACAGATTACATTTCACTCGAATATTGGTGTCTGTCACTTGGATGACACCGACCCCACATACACCAAAATAATGAAAATTTATACATCCTGAAGAACCAACTCCATACCTCAGATTCTAACATCCCAGGTCTATGTTTCCATATTATTTAATTTATTTATAATACATGCTTGGATGCTAATCCCCAAAACAATAGTCAAGCAATATAATTTTTTCTTACGATCAGAAAACATATAAATTCCCTTCCTCAAATATACTATAATTCATCATATCATAACCTATCTAAGAATGATAAAATCGTGGTTAATTTTTTAAGGTGATGAATACTATATAATGGTGATTTCACTTTAGTGAAGACTCATAAACTCTATGGTGTTGTCATCTATTAGAGACTGTGGGAATAGGTAATCGTAGAATGTTGTCTAAAAATATACCCTGCCAATACCATATTGACTCCATTCTTGAGATATTAAGTCCCACCGGTGCTTGGAGGGATCTTATAGAATGTTAGTATTTATCTAGAACCTATGATCTAGAGACATCTCATGATTTCCAAATATTGATACAATAGATTCTCTCCATGACTTAGCTACTGAGGTCCACCATAACCCATGATGGTAGGTGGATACTATTGATTGAAATGCCGAGTCAACTCTTCTATAGTAGGGGTAAGCCTAGGAAACCCCAAATCAGACTGAATGAATCTGAAGAAGTTATCATTGATCAGGGTATTATCATCCATCGGATGATCGAAAATGATTCATCTTGTTTAACTATAGGATGTATTATGGGTGACCAGGGACCCATCACCTCTAGAGTGTGCGTGTCTCTAAATTCATAGCCTATGGAATGAGATCATCATGGAGTAATAGCTCTAATATTTCCAATAACACCCCACATACAAGATTCATACTAGATAGGGAATGTGATAAAATAAGAAACATACATAAGGTCTTCATATAACATTTAAAACCCTCAACCTACGCCTACAGTCAAGTCCATTTGGTAAAAAATTATCATAGAAGGATCGTATAGACATTTCATAAATTCGTATTAAAAGGTCATTAAGGGTCAAGGTATCATATTGCACATATTTGTTGAAAATATTTATCTAAAAGTTATTATTATTTCACATTTTCACACATTTATTAATATAATAATCATAAACTGTTTGAAATAGATGGATCACTATTTAAAATTTATATGGTCACATACAAATTATAAATTTGAAAGTGGAATCCACATAATCCAAACTATATAATGTTGTATCCCATGTGATAAATCGTCCATGGATCAACATGCCATAAATTACATCTTAAGTTGTCTTCAATAAACTTTTTTGGAATGAACTATTAGCTTAATGCATGCAATTTATGTTTCAATTAGGTTCTATTAGTCATTTAAATGATGATAGAAAATTTATATATATATATATTATTCAATGATATAATGTAATTAAATAGGAAATTCAATCTGAATACAAATATTGTATTGCATAATGTACGGAAATTTAGTCACAAGGTTCCCACAATGACGCATTCTTTGATACTCCTTCATATAATTAAGATTGGAAAAGAAATTCCCATTATCATAATATTAATCAATGACCCCAACACAAAATAACTATGTTTTCATATGGAGAATCCATGAAACCGTAAAAATTGAATGTAATGAAGGCATTTACCTATCCTAGGTAATTTGGGATTCCCCTATACATGTGTTTGATTTTCCTACCCACACGCTCATTATGAAATTCTAATATCAATGTCTATTATCTGATACCCAAGTAGTATGAAAAGATTAAATGAAATAATATTTGATACCACATTGTTGAATCCCACCCAGACACCACATATTGGTTCCCTAAGATGGTACACACAAGACCTCTTGTGGGAATACTCATATGTTAGAGGCTACTGAAATAGTAGTGAGGTACTAAGGTGTCTGTGTCTAGAGACTATTACCTCATATATTAGATTGGACCATAAGGTAAAATAAGAAATCATGAAATGGTGGATGGAGATGGTGCATGATATGACCAATAACCCACCATAAAACAAGAACCAATTTGGAAATATGCATCAGTGAAATAGAAATAACGAATCATCGAAAATAAATAAACAACTTGTATAAGTTGAATAAATAATAAAAGACACAAATTGATGGTAATGGAATGTCATGTTATAAACAAGATGAGTAAATGTGGAATATTCTATACATGCAAATACAAAAAGATATAACAAATAAAAAAACAAAGACAAATACTACATGCATCACAATGATTGGAACAAGGATCTACTCCATTTCCTTGTCCAAGAAAAGTTAATCATGCCTCAAAACATGGATTATTCACTTTATCTATACATATAGTCATAATTTCTTCTTCTTTAACAATGGATACCTAAGCAGGGTGTCTGATATAATCCCATTAAGCCCCCACCAACGTTTTCTCTATCAATCCATCTTTTATGATAGAAAATGAATAGTGTAGCAATATTAGTAAACAGGTTAAGAAAAAAACAATATAAATATTATGTTAGTCACGTTTCCACAATAGATACGAACTAAATCATCTTTATCTGGAAAAAGCTAGATGTTTTAACCAGGTCAACCGGTACAAGTAATATGTTTCATGCATGGGTTATCGTAAATAATGAATTAAAATGTACGTCAAACACATGATTTCTATTTGGATTGGCGATATCATCCCAATGATATCATTATAGTATTCAATACTAAAATAATAATGAACTATTACATGTAATCCAAACATTGAATCCAAAAATTCTCGTATGGAATCTTGATCCCATTCAGGTTGACAAATATAGCATCCCAAGTGTCCCTGAAAGAGCCTTCGGTATTTAAAATACCATAGATTATGACTAGGGAAACTCATAATGGCAACCCTTGTGTAACTTTTGGCATGGTAACCTCTAATCCAATCCTAGGTTTATCACATTGCAGACAAAGTTTCTCATGAGGCATGTCATAAATATCTTGCCAATGATCCCATCCAATGTTTCTCCCCATTAAAACTGGTGTAACCCAAGTGAATGGGTAATCTAGCTATAGAATCCTTCCATGGAAATATAAGTGTCTCTTATGATGTTTCCAGAAGATCCAGACACAGTGAACAACAAGTTCATCAACGAAGACAATAAATCGGTACATGTGATTCCTCCTAGCCTATTAGCATGTGAATAATAGAAAAGGCGATCATTTAACATCAAAAAAATAATTTCATATAAAACATATAGGAAATATGGAAAATTTATCTTATTCAAGCCAAGAAACTATTGAATATGGCATGAAATAATTCGAAATAAGAACAAGCCATAATCATAAACAAAAGGAACATGGTATATGCCACCAACAAATAAGCATAATAAATGACGAATGAAACATAAAGAATCAATAATAGGGAAATAAATCTCAGCCTATAATTTGAATAAATTTAATTCAATAGATAAATAATATATTATAGTTACATCCCACATCACATAGTGGTTTTACATCTTAAATTCAATGGAAAATGGGAAGTTTGAGGTGTGAAAACCAAAGGGGTGTCTAATGAGAAGGTGAACAACCCAATAATGATTTTACCTATATGGAAAGGTCATAATCAAAATTAATAATGATATTAATTAATTTATATGACATCATAGTAGTTGGGTTAGAGGTTTCCTATGTGTGGACACCAATTCACAATATAAGTAAAATTTTAATTATGGGAATGAATAGGATGACCTACATTGGCCATGTAGAGGAACACCCATCTATTGTTGATCCTGACATCAATATATAATGAGATATATTATTGTAATAATAAAATAACCTGAAAATGGGGTAAATAATGTTGCCACTATATAGTGAAACTGATAGGAAAATCAATGAAGAATATAAGGGATATAAATGTAAATAATACCTTATGATTTATGATTCATCTAATAGCGATCGATTTTGATGAAGGATGAGGGAGATATCAAAAATCCAATAAAGAGGAGGAGGTAAATGCTTAAGACGATTCTATTGGAGACAAACAAGGGGGAAATATATAATTGTATTGAAAAACATTTTAGGGGAATACATGTAATTTTACCCTCATCTAATGGGTCAAATGATACCACCATAAGGTCAGCTAATCTGTGCACCAGTCGTGTCCCCATTGCACATTAAGTGGAACCCTGCATGGTCTTGGAACACAGGTTTTATAACCATGTGCTCGAAATGATGAATTTCACTTCCTAGTGTGGTCTAAAACACCACATGGTAGTGCGCCCCCATCAGAATTGTTGTAGAGAAACCATGCAACACCCATATCCCTATTACCTCACAACCACATAGTTTGGGTAATTTTTCATACTGGGAAATACTGTTTTCCCTGAACATGTCTTAGAGTCTACCATTACATATGTTGTGCCCTCGGGCTTTGAAAAATCCACAAAAAACCTCGTGACCCACTTGACTTCATTAGTCATCATTATTAGGGGTAGAAAAAATATTTTAAACAAAAAACGACATGTAACATTGAGAAAAGAAAGGATGCTACATTCAATATCCTGAAAATAATTATTTTCATGATGTATCCTGTCGAAGGGTATTATATACACTAACAAAATAATTGAGTGGTTAAATTTAGTATGCCTTCTATAAATAAATGTGAAACTATAAATACCATACCATATTTCATTTATTCCTTTGTACTCATTTGAAACACTAGTATAATACACTTTTGTTTTTTAATATATTATAGGAACATACTTATGTATATCATATCATATGTTATTTACTTATTCTATTTTATTTCCCTTTTATGTAATATTAAATATAAAATTTATGAATCTTGTAATATCTATTTTATTCATATTTGTTTTTATTTTTAATTTTCAGCCCTCTAAATTTTCTATTGGTTTTGTTAACTATGTAATAAAAATATTTAAATAATAATCATATTTACTCATAAATTATATTTTTAATACAAGTTATAAAATTTTATTTTGTGAAAATATGTATGTTTTGATCATGGAGATGGTGGGGTGTACATAACAAGGAATAACATTTCCATTTTTCAATGACCAGTATAGATTGGTGGAATGTAATATCTTATCCTTCCATAAATATCATAATACCATTAATACAATACTATTTATTTAATTTAACTTATACCAATATTCCATGTTTTCTGGGGATTATAAGATATTTATATCTCTCCATGAATGTTTTATTCCACATCTATATGAACGACGTTATCATCATTCAGTGAGTGAAAATGTATGAAATAAAATGATATATTATATTTTATGAGTTATATATATGTTTCATTAATTTCATTATTTTTTCATTTATACCACATATATATATCCTCATTATTTTCCATATAAAGAGTTAGCTAAAACAAATCACATAGCATCATAAAATGGCAGTTCACCATAAACATGAGCAATGATAAAGTAACCCCTCCAGAAGATGAAGTAAAAAATGGTATATATGAAATAATTATCCCATGGCTATAATTTTGTAATAAATATCATTTATATACATAAAATATATCCTAAATCATTCACACCATTGGGATTTTGTGTAGGGAAGTCGAATGACATCAGTTCACGAGGTGGTAGTCTACCGTTCACACAAATGATGGTTTCATAACCCCACTTGACTAAATTGAAGTTGGATTTAGGTTATGCCCCTAATTTAAGAAAAACTAAATATATGTAAGATATTTAGTTAAAAATATATTTTTTTAATAAAAAATTAATTTTGGTGTAGGGAGAAATAAAAAAAATAACGTTGAAGAATGTTACCTCTTCTTCATGTTTCCTCCATACAGTTTCACCATATTACTTAATAGGTTGGATTTATGTCCGAACTAGGGATTATAAAATTAGAGGATGTATTATGGATATTTTATATCAGAAGTTTTTTCCAAACCAGAAGGGATTCGTGTTGTGAGGAGGATAGTAGTGGGGGATTACTTTTATAAGTGGGATGAGTGGCATAATAAGTGTTTTTCAAATGAAAAATTACTACACACGATTTTCACATGCCAAAAGCTTCCAAAAATATAATATTCATGAGATATAGGCATGTTTTGGTATAAATATGTCCATAATGAATATTTTATACAATTGTTTAGGACATTTTAACCCACCACATTTTTATTTTATTGGAAAGGTAAATCCATTTTCACCATAAACATGGTAATTAAATTTTATTATATTCATAGTTCATTTTGGGGAAAAATATTTTTACACTTATTTGATAATATAAATTATTCTAATTTTAAATACGAAATACATATTTTTAAAATAATTTCATAACTGTGTAAAATTTTAATATCAAATATTTCTCATGGTTGCGATGGGAATGCAAATTTAGAAGAGAAAAAGTTAAAATGTTTACTATTTTTATATCCAATTTAAATATGAAATTGATTCAAATGATATATATTGACATATTAGATATATAATTTAAATAATTTATCATTAAAATAAATGTAAAATATATTTTACCATTAAAATATATTTTAACAAAAAATAATTTTTCGATTATAAAAAATTATATTGCAATTTTCAAAATAAAATTTATATTTTTATAATAGTCTAAAAACCCAACATAAGAGAGATTTAATACGCTTATTTCTAAAATAAATTATAATTATTCAACTATATTTTATCATTTTTTATGAAATTATTTTTTATTTATGTGGACCCTAAATTTAACATACATGTTTATTCAAAAACAATGTTTTGATATGTAAAATTGGATTTATTCATATCACATCTCTAAAAACACAAAAAAAAATATAGTAAAATTATTGAACATAAAACATTTAAATTTCTTTAAATTTATTCATAATAAAGATGTTTGATTAATTTATTTTGGTAAGAAATGTTTCTTTACTTAAAAATAGTTCTTCACAAATAGATTTCTATTATTTTTAAAATGTTTTTATTTTAATTTTTAATTAACTGGATAGAAAAAATATTCATTTTATACCCATGTGTAAACCATATAATTTCATAATTATTTTTATCCTATTCATATTCAATATTACAATTTCTATCTGGTAAATATGAAATTAAATAGTATTATTTTAATAATATTTATTGATTTGACTAAACTGAGTGTTTCATGTAATTCTAGATAAAATCAGTGTTGTTTGTGATGAATTTTGAATTCAATATAGCATGAAATGAAAATATAGAAAATACTAAAGCTTATTGATAAAAAAATATTTTATAAAATATCAGTGCATTACAATCTACCCCCATAGAAATTAATTTAACAGTTCTAATTAGAAACATTTGTTTAAAAAAATGAGGATACTTCTATATAATTACTTCCTTAGGTTAGCATATAGCTTACACATGATTTGGGATTCACTAAACAAATTTACCAGGTGAGTAGTCTAAATTAATAAGAATTTATCAATTAGATCCAAAATATATACTAGTTTTACTTCATATATAATTTCCATAACTGTGGGTACTACCTATGAGTTCAATACATATGAATTATCTATTATTTACATCCTTTGGAGGTGTAAATAGAAGTCATCATGATCCTATTAGAGGTTCTGTAGGATCCAATGTTTTCTTATTTTGTATAGATTTTTATATGTTTAATTTAAATGTATATTTTTAACAAAATATTAATTACTAATGAGTTCATGGGAGTTTATATGGTGTTTGGGGATTGTTTTGAGACTGTAGATGAACATTTAGAGAAAGGTAGGTGGGATGTATGATAATTATAAACCATGTTACCCAAGACACATGGTTTTATAGAACCATGAGACGTGTTCCATCCCTTTGTCCAATGTCGCATGGTTTGATGAAAATAGTGCATAAGGGACCACAATCACATGTGGGATGGTCTAGAATTTTAAATAGAGGTCTGCATCATGGTTTGTGCGTGGTTTTAGAAACACAATTCCTAATCCATGTAGTGTCTCTCTAGATGTAGAGTAGGGCACATAATTGGCACAATTATTGTCCTACGATGTAGCCAAACCCTACGAATTGGTTAAAAATTAGAAAATTTCAAATTTTTAATTAATTATTCCTAATACATAAAATCTATTTCCCCCTTATTCCATTGAATAAAATTTTGTCATTTTTGGAGCTCCATGACATCCATATCCTAGAATGTTTTGTGGGTTCATCACTCGAACATGGATTTACACATTATATGTCTCATTAGAACAATGCTCTTACAGTCAGTGATTGTCTTCTATTTTCTATCTTTTTCATCATATAGGTTTTGTTTTTTAAATTGAAGATAATGATAGATGTTTCAAAGATAATAATTTGTTCTTATAATTTCATATATTTTGAATTGATTTATGAGTTGATAATGGATGAGTGTTCTAAAATGTACATATGGTAGGTTTTATACACATTTCTTTCATGTTCTAGTGTTTTATATGCATTTTTGCATTTTAAAACATATATAACATTCCAATGTTACCCTAAAAATAATTGAAGGTCTTGATATATTTTTATTGTTCCAGTTTAGGTTTCCCTCTAGTACCTTATGATAATTAGAGGTTTTCTTCCCCAACATTAGATACTGATGGGGATTTTCATTCAATCAGACCTATTTATATAACCCTTCTGATTGATTGTGATCTCACAACATGTTTTGTCGTACAAAATTAATTTAATGAATGACTAAGAGTAGGTTACGCCTCTTTAACAGGTGATTACATGAAATTTAAATGTTTTAATTGTTAAAATTAAAAATAAGGAAATTGTTTATAAGAAAACATTGATTTTAAATGAATATGAAATTTTTTATAAATTAATGAATTGATTTGGGAATTCATAATGGATGTGGACTCCTTGGAAGAGATAAATGGATCCTGATTCCATTAGTTTCTACAAATATTTTTACTCTATGAATCTTGATTATGGTATTGTGTTCTATAGACAGGCTCTGTGGATCTCGATTACAATGTATTGCATAGAAATGTATACTTCATGGATCATTATGGTTTATAGTATTGGATTTTTTGTTCTTGTATACAATGGATCATGATTTTGGAGGATTAAAAGGGCCCTTCTACCTCTTGGATCTATCATTCCACTAATCACATTGTACAAGATCTATGAAAAGGCTCCTAAGTCTCCAGCAAAGTTGGCACCATGTTTCCATCGAGATGCACCACGCACCCGATGATGATTTTGATGTCTTCTATACTATGGATTGTTACCTTTGTGGTATAATATTTCATTAAAAAACATTGTACATTGTGGATGTCGACACATCATTTCAGAACATGGTCATTGGGGCAGTTTTTCTATGCCTAGAATATAGCCGTAGAGTGTGTATCATAATTGTGTTGTTATAATGTATTGCTCTGAAAAATATTTTATGTATTATCTCAAGTGATTCAATTTTATTTTGGGTTCTTTGTTATTGTTCTCAAGGTGCTATGTTTGGCTTTATAGGTTCAATTTTTCCCCTGAACCATTAAATTTATTACTGGTATAACTAGGATAAATTACACACTAATTCATTTTATATTAAACAGACTATCAATATTATAAAAAATGTTGGCAGAGGCCTACTAGTTGTTTCTTACACTCCATGCAATCCCAAACTACGTAGTATGATTAAGATCATTACTGCATGTATGGATCAGGGAATTATCGGGTTATATTATTCTTGATGCGTCCGTTGATTGGGATCATGGGTGCTCAGGACAGAGCAATGATTGGGATCCTATCACGATATTTTTTTTCTGGTCATTTTTCTTATTGATAGATCAATTGAATTAGATTTCAATTTCTATGATATTTATGCCTTCTTGTATCGAGAAATTTCATGATCATCATATAATATATGAATCTCCTTTTTGATTATTTATTATTAAAGTATTCTGGATGGTAATATATTATAATTTTTTAAATAATTATTTTGCTTATTTATTTTCATGAGACAATACTTAAAACATTGATCATGTTGGTATAGTCACCCCATTAAATATCTTGAGACCCTCGGTACGATTCAACTGCCTCTACATTATAAGGATGTTCCCTTGCATCCATATAACCCTCTAGCTTAGGGAACACTTTAGTTGATTTGGGGTAGGGATTTAACATAGTTTTGTTATAGAATTTCATTTTCTATATGTTCTATTTTCTGAATATATACATGATATTATGAATTATTTTTAATTATGTTTTACACTATGACTAGGAGTATAAAAAACATTTATAGGAACAACCCTATTTTCATATAAATAACATTTTTTGTATTTTTGTTACTACAATTAACTTGATTTTATTATTGGGTGACAAAATTTATGTTTTATGTTTCTTATTATTATAGATTTTACTATTTACTGATGATCTATGGGTATTAAAAATATTTCAACTTCTTAGTAACTAGATAAAATTCAAATTCCATGCAATATTCCATTCCAATTAAGATGCATTATATTAATACATGAATTTTTTTTTCATTAGTTGAATACATGTAGTTCGATAAATGATTAGCATGGATTTGAGAATCATTATTGGTAAATTGAGTTTGAAATGTGAAAAAACATTTTTGGGGAGGTTTGGGACATGCCCATAGGTGTTTTATTCCATTTAGGTTTTTTGGAAAAATGAAGCACATAATGAAAACAAAAAATTCCACACCCACCCCTCGCTAAATAAGCCTATAGTTGGCCCATGGGCATGGTCAGTTTTCTAAAAATATATATTATTCAAAATCATATATATATATATATTATTTTTTCTCATTCATAATAGTAATTGTAGGTAGAGGTATGGGTCATCTCTAGCTAGTGATTTAAGGGATATGATGGGACATTTTTGGATTGGTTAATGGTGGAATATGGGGAAGCTAATGTAGTGGAGAACTATTGCAAGGTAAAGTAGGTGAGTGGTGATAAGGGAAGTTAATTATGGTGTTGGTTGTGTGGTGATTTGAATGGCCACACCTATAAATGAATGTTGAATCTCTTGGAAATGATCAATTTCAAAGGAGGTTATTAAAAATTTCAGGAACTAAAATACAATATTCTTAATATATAATAAGAAATTATCAATAAAAATTATAAATAGTCCAATTAATTTTATGATTATAATAACACCTTCATAATTGAAACCATATGCAAGGGAGATTAATGTTATTTTTTGAGAAAATGGATGACAAAACCTATTAATGTGTTTAATTATTACAATATTAATATTATAATATCATATTAATATAATATATATTAACCAATTAAATATTCAAATGTGATTAAATAGTTAATTAGCATGACCATTATAGTTAGAAATCATATTTCAACGTTAAATACATATTTTTTATTAAAAAATATAAAATATTAAAGAAAAATATATTTAAGAGGAAATATTTTTTTTCTAAATTGGGGTCCTGGGTATGCCAACAACTTCCTATTATCATCCCATCTTGGCCTACACCCTCAATCGCTCAACCCTCATTGGACCACATTCTTAATGATCAAAATCCATACAAAATACCCAACCCAAATCTACCCCATATCCATGAATTCTATATGGATCATGATTTTTTTCATTTCTACATAGTGTTTCTTCCATATACTTATAATTATTTTCCTATATCAACAATAGAAGACACCAAAAGTTTCCAATTATGGAACATGGTGTCTTGGACCACTGGCTTCATGTATTGAAGCATTATGTGGTTTCGATTATGTGGATTCCACACATTGATCTACACAGTGTATGAGACCTTATGGATCACATGTTATGATCCAATTAGGTTAAAAAATATTAAAATAACTTACAAAAAATATGTTAAATGAAATTAAAAGTTTCCTTGAGAGAACATGTCCTTGACCCAGCATTTGAGTGGGAAGTAGGAACTACCTATGGTGATTTTTACAGTTGTTCCATTTAACCAGTGCAAGATTTCAGTGTAGGATGTTTTGTGTGTCTTATTTATATAAAAATTTTTATATATCCAATGCATTTATTTATGAATTGGTCAGTACGTGATTCATTTCTGAGGTGTGTTTTTTGAATAGTAGAGACATTCCACCGTGACGACCTCTACTCCTGAACTATTAGGGGATGATAATCATACATCGATGGTGGTGGGACATGGACTACCAGTGGAACCTACATTATGTTTTGTTGAGAATTATTAATTTTTATCAAATATTGGTGTTGATGACATGTTTCAAATGGGTTTCTAATGTTTTTTGCAGAATATTAAGGGACCACTACAACCATCCTTATCTATGTTAGAGATGATGTATGTGTTATAGTTGCAACATCTACCTACCTATTTCATGTATGGATTTCCATAGCCTTTTGAGATATGTCATGATAATTTGTTATCAATCATCAATAATATTGAGGAGCATCTATATAGAAGATTCAACATGCACTAAAAAAGGCTTGGGGAGCTTCTAAGCGATGATGGTATTTTTTGAACCATGAACCGGGATGATACACTTGTGATATGTATTGGAGGGGTATACAATCTAGGTTATATAGATACTTATTTATTCATACCATGTGATGTGAAAGGGCTAGTGAGATTATTCATATTGATTAGGGTATGATGACTGTTATGGAATATATTTCACTCTTTATAGTGCTTTTTTGATCCCCAGTGATTTATCTTATCGATAATCCATTGATGCAGTGGAGATTCAAAGAATTTCTAAAAAATATATTTTGATCCTATGTAAAAAAAATTAATGAAAAGTGTTAATGTGACTGTAAATCATGTTATCATTACTGAATGTGACGTAATAGATGTCAGGGGAACAAAAAAGGGGTGTTAATCCTCAAAACCATGTGTTTCAGTGATAGATATCAATAAGTTACATTTTGAGGATTCTCGTGAGGGGAGTATGATCCCTGATGTTAGTGCTATATGTGACAACATATATCATTAATTAGGTATTTAATGAAATACGATAAACCAATTATAAATAAATCCATTCAATTGTAGAGATATGGAAAGAGGGTCCATGTACAGTCATTCAGCCGGACCTCCCCCATTAGTCATTGGAATGGGATCAAATCATACTCTAGGTTTAATAGTGAGATTCACAACTCTTCATCAATATGGGAGCTATTGTAGTGCCTGTTGTTCAGTCTGAGGTGGGGTTCATGGATGAGGTACCCCTGCAGTAATTGTACCATGCCAGAATAGTGGTCTATCATCGTGAAGTGATATTGTTTTAGAGAGTTTTGGTTCAGGTAAAATATATTCTATATAAACACTATATTATAAGAAATGTTTCTATATATCTATAATTAATGATATGGTATTTGTATCCTAAAATATAATATCATCCCTTTTTGATAAAGGTCAACCTCATTCATTCATATTTGGTACCTATTGTGTAGACACTTAGTTTATTTGTTCATGTTTCTAATGGAATTAGGACACTTGTAACTTCTTTTTTGTATTATAAGTGTAGGTGTATAATAGTGAAGGGGGATCCCCATCGATGTAGGTGGGTTCCCCTTCACATATGACCTTTTTATCCTCGAAAAATATGATTTTATTTCTTACTAATAATGGAATGGATAGTTTCATGGAATTCCTTTACGAAATGTTATCACTAAATTCTGAACTTCACATCACTATATGGTGTATTTTATAATAACATGGATAAATGTTATTTTCATGTAGGTAAAATTAAATCTAACAATTTTTGGCATAAGAGGATAACTGTCCAAAATGATATCCTATATTTAGATGACAATAGATTACATCAAGAATGCATCCCTCAAATGGTTCATTTTATGGACATTTTCCCAAAAGAATATCTAGTTGACCTCATAATAAATTTGTGGATTTCACTATTTATATAGTTCCATTAGCATCATTTGTACCAACTCATCATTATAGGATAGCCACAATAGAGTTGAAGGAGCTCAAGAGGGAGATAGGAGACTCAGAATAGGAGGGGATTATATAACCCTATACTTCACTATTGGGGGTTCCAGTCATTTTTACAATAAAGGGAGATCAAAACCATAGGATTTGTGAGGATGATTGAAAACTTTACTTGTTTATTAATAATAACTAGTATCCCTTACCATTAATAAAAAATCTCTTTGACAATATTTAAAGAGATTTTATTTTCAAAAAATATTGATTTCGAATCAGGATACCAATATTTATGTGTTTGACCTTCACACATACAATGCACATTTTTTCATAGTTGCTACATTCTATATAAGTATTTTGTCATGATTTTAGTCTCATGAATGCACAAGAAGCTTTCATGGCCCTGGTGAACTAATTTTTTCATCCTTATTTAGATTCAATTATTGTGCTATTCAAGGAATATACATTGGTGTATTCTCATAATTCATACAACCATTACAAATATAATGAGATCATTTTTATTATAGTAGTTGATCATCAGATATGTTATATGATCACAAATTTTTCCTTCTTTTTGTACATTTTTCACGTCCTTGGTCATGTTTTATTTGTCAATGGTGTATCAAATGACCTAAAGAGGGAAACGAATGACGTTTCCCAGGAGAAACCTACGGAAATATTTAACCTATATAGCTTTTTGGGGATAGTTTGTTATTATTGTAATTTAATTCTACTGGAGAAATTCCTAGAGTATGGGTCTCATTAGGTGAGTCCAAATGAGAGGAATTACAGAATGCATGGCCTCGAGCTAGCCGCTGTTGTACATCTATTTCATTATTTGAGTTATTATTTATTAGGATAAAATTAGGTAATATACATGGACCACAAAATCCATAGGTTTATATTTTCATAGTTAAAATTGAATCTGAGGGAACAATGGTGGGTTAAATACCAACAGTGTTTATACTTTATGATTCTGTATATTTCTATTAATGGAAATATAGTTGTTGATGCACTGAGTAGGTGGACATAGATTCATATAGTTCAAGATGCCTAAATTTAGTGGTATATTATAGTCTTATTCTCATTAATTCACATGTAGTTGTGGGATATACATGTAAAAAAATTACCCATCCGTGGTAGTGACATGGAATCTTTGGGATAGGGTTTTTATATGATTGTTATCTGATTTTGAGGGCCAACTCATATGAGAGAGTGTAGAAAGTGAGAACCAACCTCCTAGTTGAACTGTGGGTGAGGATGGAATTCATCATATTCTTGGTCATTTTTTGGTTCCCTCTTACATGTAAGAGGAGATGATGTGGGTGATTAATGTATCATTAGGGTTATTGAATCCCATTGTTTTCACGATTTAACATCACTAGAACTATAAATTCAGTTGGATAATGATAAACTGGTAGGTAAATGTTTTTTCTTGAGGTGTTCCACCTATCAACAGGTGAAGGTAGAACAATAACGATATTCTAGGATTTTATAGAATTTAACCATTACCATGTGGAAATGGGATGAAATTTTGATATATTTTTTGGTCGAGATAGCATGGTTTTCTTATGGTAGTGATTTTGTTTGGGTTATTGTGGAATGGTTTGTGTGGGTCTATTATTTCAAGTTGATTATGGGGACTATCTCAGTCAGTGTACTTGGGAGGCTACCCATGCATGAAATCATGCACTTTCACAACAGTTATTAGACCATTTTATTAGATAAGGATTCCTTATTTATATTTCTATTCTAGAAATGATTTTAGAGGATATCAGGGATATTCATTTTTATAAGAATAACATAGAACAAATAGAATGATGTCCAACTATCACACACTATACTTGTTCTGGTGGACATTCTTCGAGAATACAACCATGATTTTGGGGACCATTTGTAGAGCCATATCCCCGTGGATGATTTTCTTACAAAAAAACTATTAAAGAAATGATATATGTATAACCTTAAGAGTCTTTTTTCTATATTCCATGTCCATCAACTCTATACTAGTTAGAGGTAGGAGGGATTTAATTTCCCAGAAGGCATCTCATATAGTAGACAATGGATGAGGTACAATTGATTCAGAAGTACATGGATATTGAACAATATTTAATAAAATAAAACATGAATCGCTATTGAAATCATATGGAGTTTTAAGACAATGGTCATGTCCATTAATAAATATAATCAAGGATGTGACACCAATGGATTAGGAGACAAGATACGATTTGACTATGATTTGACGTACCATTCAATATTCTGGAGTGGGTAGGGATGGTATCCTATCGATTGTAGTAACATTAGTGGTATCAAGAAATTCATGATGTTTACCTATATCAATGTTATACAATTATCAATCATACCAATCTAAATCTCTTCATCAAGACGTGGTAGAGTTACATGTGTATGCATCCTTCAAGGAACAACCTATTAGTTTAGTTGATAGAGTCACAAATTATATCTGAAGCCAATCAATTCTTATAATATGGGTTATATGGTGGAAAAAACATTTAAAAGATGATACATGAGAATGGGAGGATGATGTATGTTCTTAGTTCCCAATGTTATACTTATGTGATTCCTCACAACCCTTGGAAGTGTAATTCATGGTTGAATTTCATCGAAGGGGATAATTTTAAGATCATAGGTTTTCCCATGAGGTTAAATTCATTTTTATTTTGATTTAAATTTTTGGGTTTGACCTAATGTGAAATGTTAAATAGGTCATGGGAGATTTGGGTTTATATGGGGCATGTTAAGAACACACAATCTTACATTTGGAGAAAGGTTGGTAGGAAGAACTGTTAATAGAAACTATAAAACCCATGATATATGGTTTGATGAAACTATGCGAGGTAGTCTATGACTCTTTATATGGCCACAAGGTTTGAGGGAAACTATGTAGAAGGCACCCCACACGATTTTGGGGTTGAACATAAAAGAAAAAAGGTGTGTAGGAATCTTCCTAATTAGGCACCCATGGCCACATTCCAAAATATGAAGCTCTGGAATTTGTGAAAATCCATGATGTGCATTTTTCACTTTTTTTCCAAAACTATGGGAATAAAATGTTTAGGTTCTTTCTTTAGGTATTGGAGGGAACAAATTTGGGGCTTAGTTTGGTAAACCAAGTGATAAAACAATTTTAACCATTTAAAATATGAGAAAGTAACAATTTTTGATTAATTACTCTTAAAACTAATATCTAATTCCTTATCATTACAAGAGAGAACACCACAAATTTTTTGGTGATCCTTGAAAGGTAAATACAATTATTTGTTGTCAATTTATCATTCATACTAGGTTCTAAACACTTTTTGTCTCATTGGATATGTGCTTGTATATTCTACAATCATCTTGTTGTGTTCATATTATTATTATAATTATTATCAACAAATTAATTTAGATGCAATCTAGTATGACATATTTCCATGGTATTCATCCTTTTTCCTAATTTTATACTATACGAATTGAGATTGGATTTTATACTAAATTAATCTTCTTCTATAGCCATTTGTTAGGTGGTCTATAACAATCCACCAAGGTTTTGTTTTTTATAATAATTTTTCCATTGTTCCACACATTGTACATTCCAAAGTTTTTATAAGAATTAATTAAATTCCCTCATATTATTTATTGGGTACCAATTTAGTTTTCCCACTAGAACATTTGAGTATGTTTGAGGATTTTTTCCCAACCAAGGCCACCTTTGGGGGTTGTCTCAATATATTACCAATTAATAGCACCCTACTATGAGATTGTGAGACACCCCTTGTTTTGGGATACATAATGAATTGAATGAATTATTACGAAAAGGGTATTCCTCATTGTAATTTAATTACATAACGTTCAAATGGTTTAATGGTTTAAATGTATAATGTGGAAAGTGGTTAGATAAACTCAATGATTGTAAATAAATATGAAATGGATTATAAATTAATGAATTGATTTGGATATAGATAAATGTAGTGGATTACATGTATGATCATCTTGTATACTTTTTCCATTAGATTCCATTAAAATTTATACTCAATGGATCTTAATTAAGATATGGATTCTTTGGACTGGCTCTTTAGTTCATGATTCTGTTGGTTTCTATATTCATTTATAATCAATGGATATATATTCATTATATTATGGAATTCGATGGTATTATATACCTTGGAAAAAAGTGACATAAGATGGTAAGGGCCTTGCTACCCCATTGATATGGAATGCATTGAATAACATTAGAAATGATAGGTGTACATTCTCCATGAAGTCGAACAATTTTTTTACTAGTATTCCATTGAGATGCTCTATTGACTTGTTGTGGATTACTTGGTCTTATATATCGCGGATCGAATAATTCATATTCTATGACGAGATTAAATGAAAAATCCTATTGTGAATGTCATCACTAAATTACGTTACATAGATATTGGTGACAGATTATATATTCTTTATAGAGATTATTGGTTATGGTATCCGATATCAGTTGTTAGAATAGATAGTTCCACATGAGTTTTCATTATTATTTGTTGTAAAACCCTTGTTTATTGGATTTTGGTTATTGTTCATAAGGATCCATGTTTGTCTATAGTGGATAATTTTTCATCTAAAAACATACTTTTATTACTATTATACCTATGATATAATTCACATTTCATATGTTTATATTCTCTATAAATGACTTGTTATATATACGATTAGTTGTTTCCAACTGATTATTATCTGACACCCTAATTGTGATACAATTGGGTACCCAAATAGAGATTATTGACAAAATAAGTTACCATAGAAATTTCTCATTTTATGATTATTGACTTGATCTTCTACTGGGATATGGGGATCATTGGATTGAGATATACTAGTTTTTCTATCTAGATATAGTTTTTTGGTTTTTTATTCTTTTCATACAAGTATTGTAATGAATCCATGTTTCCATGTATTTACAACCTTTCCATATAGATACATTTCATTATCATCAAATCTTATATGAGACTTCATTTTAATTTTTTATTATTATAGTATCCCGAGTTTTTATCTTTTTTATTTAATTTATTTTTTCCATTCGATGATTTACATACTTGATATACAACAATAAAATATAATCATGAGTGTACTGTATCTCCAGTATATCACCTTACACCTTATATTCTAGATGTAAACCTCTAGCATAAGTGTAGGCATGCAAGAGGACATGTGACACACCATCTCGATGAACCATTCAGTGGCCCCGAGGTGAGGATGTTACGGTCTTAGTGGAAGATCAAAATGATTGGAAACTATATTAATACAATAAATTATTTAATTGGGACTAATATACCATGGTGTTAGTCTTCCCATATTTCATCCATCAAGAAATTCATTGAAATACCTTCTTAGAAAATAAAATTATACACCACAATGATGATTTTTAGAATAATGTTTATATCAACTTTATATTTTTCATAGTTGTTTATAAATAGATCTAACCTTCCCTACAATGACATTCACATTATCAAGTCCCAATATCATTCTTTTTTACAATAGCATTATACTACATTCTAATCATTCAATTATTTACATAATGGAATTCATATGGATGCATCTAAATTCTTGTGTGGAATTTATTGTTGTATGAAAACTCAAATTTGGGAACATGTTGATCCCAAAAACGTTTGAAATATTTAGAATAAAATATTAGAATATCCTCTAGTTTTTAAATTATTATCTCAAATTGTGTATCTATTTGAGGATGAAATATAATGATGATACATAAATTTATATTATAATATTTATATTCACTTTACCCAAAAATTGAGGTACACTTCAGATTTAGATAATATACAAGTGAGTGTGGTACCCAATGAATGAATACCACATAAATATTGTATATTATATAAATCATATATAGAATGATATATTCTATGATAGTAATGATGTGTTATAACATTTTATGGTGATAAATTGTCACCCATAATATTCTCAACACCAATGATAAGATAAACCATAAACGTTACTAGAACATTAAATCAAATAAACAGAAAGTGTAGAGGAATTCCCCATCAAATAAATTTTTCATTATTTTAAATAGCTATAGGATTCATTTCCATAAATTTATATTGAAATTTCCAAAAAATTTATAAAATCCCATGAAAAATGACATCAAAATTTGTTTCAATGAGATTGAGAAAATGATCATCTCTAAATACAGAAACACAAGATTGTATCCATAAATCAACAGTTAATATTAACTAATGAAATAAATTCTTCAAAAATTATTTCACCCTTTATTTAATAAATATGTGGTTACATTATATAAAAAGTTTACATTTCAGTCTTGGGGTCAACCCTGAACTACTAGAACATCAAAAGTTACATTGTTGATAAAAAATTCACATGTAGGGAGATAATAATGTGAAATTTTACTAAATGATGAGCACAATGATTTTAATAGGGATAATTCATTCCAAATAAACCATAAAAATACAATATAACTAATGGATGATTTCTGTTTCCTAATTATCAGGATTCAATTGATCCATCTTAATTATATAATGTTTCTATTTCTTCTATTGACTTCAATGGTTGTTGTGTCTTTTAATACTCAATATCTTTTTGATTGGTGAATTAATTTGAATAATTAACATATTAGGTTTATTTTAACACTGGAATGTTATTGATGTTTTCTATGGGGATTTATCTCTATTTTCATAATTTGATAACGTATTCCCATCACATTAGAAATGAATTTTTTAATGAACATCCCTTCTACAGTTTAAACATTTACTAGCCCCCTTAAGATGGATACCTCCATTATTCTCCATAAATAGTGAGAATAAAGGATTTTTAATCCTCTTCTCACCATAGTATTTATTTTTTACTTTTAATCCCATTTCTCTATTAATATCAAACCGAATTGATTGATATGTGACTCCAACAACCATTTTCATCGTAACAATAAATAGAACAATCTATTCATAGAGACTAAAGTATCTTATGGATAATAGAATTTAGATACATTGTATATATCAACTAATGAATTGATCACCCTTAAATTTATGATAGATGATAATTCCAAAACAATACCTCACATGTCAGGCTAAACTTTCCTCATAGTTACCAAAATTTTCATCATCCATTGGGTTTTTTCTCAAGGAATTCCTTCTATATATTCATACTGAGAATATAAAGAATGTACTTATTTGAATATATGTTATTCAACATGTTCGAATCCATAGTGTAAATTGGATACTCTTTTATTTTATTCTTAATTATATTCCATCATTTATCATTCTAACCTTCAAAATGGTCAATATCAATAATTTCATTTTCATGCTTTAAACACTGGAGGATGGAAGTTATTTTTTTGTGATACTAATTTATTAATCCACAAGTACAGTATTAAAAGACCCACTAAAATAATATTAATGGATACTCATGAAGGACTCAATGGAAGGTGGTCCCTACATATTCTCTAATTTATATCCATCATGAAACATATTTTGAGTAATTTCATTGAACCTTTTTGAGCTCACAAAACAATTGGTTTCTCAAGAGTAAAATAATTTTGTTGTCTATCAAACTCAACCTTATCATGGATAATTCCAGTTCGAACCATAAAATTAAAACTATAAGAATAGATTCAACCACACTAATTATTGTAGTGAACCAAATAATCATTAAAATTCCCTTCTTGGTTGTCTAAATCATCACACCATTATTTCAGTGTATGACACGTTAGGATTAATTTAATCCACTAATGGTCTATATCAACTCAAATCCTTCTTGATGGTTTTTATAGACCACGTAAATTTACAAATGTTATCCCTATAGAGTACCAAACTAGGAGTAAAAATGTTCTAATATTGTGAAAAAGGTGATGATTGAGTCCAACTCAATGCGCCCTTTTCAATGTTATTACCCCTTTGAAAATCTTCCCCAAAGACACATCCAGTTTTAGTATCATGATATGGATGTTATTTTTCAGATATCACATTATATAAAATTGACCAAAATTCCCTGATATTTTTATATACGTTATGTCATCCTTATAATTATCCTTAGAGACATCCCTTGTCATATCCTTAGAAAAATCTATAAGGATCTCACTAATGTATCTCATCCTAATTTCCAAGGATGAACTAAACATTTCCTTTATTAAAAACTATAGAAACCACATCCTCTAATACATAGATATTACAACATATTAGATGATTATTCAGTACATTATGCCACCAGAATACCTATGACCATAATAGTTTAGTGTTTCTGGAGCCCAGGTACAAAATCTTCTATTTTGGTGAATGATATTAAAAATCTCCAAAAAAATTATTTGTATCCTAGGATAAATAAACATTTTATTTGGCGATCTCAATATCTCAATAATTATATAAATTGGATATATTTAGGCATAATAAGATTATATGGGTACGAGAACATCAGAATAATATTTTTAAACCATGCCCAATATATAAAAAATCATAATCAAAAGATATGGAATAATGATTGTATGATCATAAGAGATGTATCATAATGGCCTCATATAACATTTTCTATTTGAGAATAACATGAGAATAGGACAGAAAATTATTTCATATACAAAATCATATAAATTCATTTATCAAGGAATTGAACTAGTACATTGATAACATTTTAATTTTTGGATAACAACATTTGTACGTACTTTATGTTTTTGATAAAATCTTGTGTAACATATTTCAGACATAGGATGACCTCAATTATACCATATTATCCCTTATAAAATTAATCATTACCCAATTCATTGTTGGTAGATAATTGTCCCACCAATCACATAATGAAAATAATATGCATCTAGTCCATAATATCATAAAATATTCACCCTATAATAATCTTTGAAATTAAAATGTCTTCATATTCATTTCATAATATTATAACTTGTTGTTTGTAGAAATGATTCATAACTATTTTATCATTTCATCATAGAATAACTACTTGATAAAGATGGGTAATACATATAATTTTTATGATAGTATAACCCATGTAAGAGAAAGAGGTATCATTAAATCATTTCATGATAAAACATTTTTATAAATAATAATAATAATATCCTTAGTTTATATCCTAATAAATTTATAATTTATATCAATAGATATCATCTTAGATATAGAATTATTTTCAATGATCACATGGAACATTTCTTTAGGAAAATAATGTTTTATTTAAATAACATTTAAAAACTAAATAATATTTATCCACATTAAAAATCATTTTTTAAAAAACATTCGGAAAATTTAAAGGAAGATTCAAAATTTTAATGGTCTTGAAGGAGGAAAATATTGTTAATTTCTTTCCAGTTAACACATAGATTATTTTCATGTTTTCTCTAAGAGCCAATTATTCATTATTTTGAAAAAGAAAATAACATATTTTTATTGAATCATTATAATAAATAATGCATGGGTAAAATTGTATTTTATAAATAATTTTAGGAATTTTAAATATATTTTAAATATATTTTTAGACACATTGTTTTGGAAGAGAACTGTTTTCTGATCAAAGTGAAAAATAAAGACCATTTTTCTAAAAAATATATTCATATTTTTTACCAATGTGGCTAAAAATTTGAGTATTCTAGGAACCATTAATGAATAACATTAGGGTATATAAATAATGAGAATAAATTAATGGTAGATCAAGAAATTTCAACATTTTAAATTTAATCATATATAGTTCTGATCAACAGATAGATTGTAAAATAAAAACATTACCATTTTAGTAGCATTTGAAACAAAATACCCATGAATGATATTAAAAAACATGGATATGAAATACACCTAATTTTTAATATTACCATCGTAAAATACATTCATGTTAAGTATATACAACATAAATATTAAATATGTGGAGAATATGGTGTTAGTCTCAATGTAGTAAAAAAGTGAGATAAAAATCCTTTACCGCATTAGTAGTATTTTGAATCATAAGACCCAAAGAAGAATAAAATTATTATGTGACATAAAATATTATTAAAATAATTATATTCATGTTATAAAGGGTAAAATGGAATGTATATACACTACACAAATGAAATCAATGGTGAATTTTTATATGTTATCTTAAAATAATAGATATAATAGAAATCCCTTACCCCTTTAGTAATATTATGAATCATATGTTCCAATAAATAATAAAATCAAATGAATAATTAAATACAATTAAATAAATTTGATTCGTTATAGTAAGTTTAAATTGTTTAATATATATGTGAATCAAATGAAATTTGTAGTGAATTTTTATAAGTCTCCTATAAATAAAAGAGTTTGAACTAATCACTTACTTCATTAGTAATCCATTGAATCGTAATATGGAAAAATGAACAAAATAAAATATTACTATCAATATCATGAAAATAATAATTTTCATTATATAATATTTTATAGTGGAATTATAAACCTGGTACAAAAGAAATAAGTGGTGAATTTTCATTTGTCTCTATGAATTAAATGTGATACTAGAAATCCCTTACCACTTCAGTAATAATTGGAATTATAATTCCCAGTAAAAAATAATTTCAAATTAAAAATTAAATATAATAAATATTATTAAATTCATGATATTACATTTCAATTTGGTTGTATATATACAACACAATTTAATTTCGGGGTGATTTTATATATGTCACTTTTAAATTAAATAGACTAGAAATCTCACATTGTATGTATCGACTTCTATTGTAAATGTTCAAACCTACTATATGTAAAATATGTGTTACTTATAAGTCTGTTACAAAAAAATTAATATACAATAACACATATGATTTAATTATGTACTTTTATTACCCTTTTATTCACAATTCCTTGTTAATGACATGTTTTTGGGTAGTCATTGTTTTCTTGTTCATATATATTTTTTATATTTTATTATTGGTGTACAAAAATTGATCATAGATCAATTATATCTTTAATAATAAACAAGGTAAAATTATGATATTTATATATCATTTATTTGTTTTTGACCAATCATGAAATATGGTTTTGAAAATGAAATATATTACAATTTTGGATAGAGTAGGTCCTTCATATTCATGAGTAATGTTTCCATTTTTCAAATATTATTATTGAATGGATGTAACTAATAAATTATCTTTATATAATGGTTATAATATATTATCTAACATTTTTTTTATTATATCAATAAATATATCCCATTAAATGTTTTGATGAAAAGAGAATCAAGTCGCTCCAGGAAGGCAGTTGTCCACACATACAAAAATGACGTTATCGTATTTCAGTGAGTGAAAGGGTAAGAAAGATAATTATTTATTCAACATTAAAAATTTTAAACATTTCATTAATTTCCTAATAATTTCATTTATAATAAATAAATTTATCTTTATTTTCTTACAATTAAATAATTTGTAAAAAATATACACATATATTTATGAGGTGGTAGTCTGTTGTGCATTCAAGGAACGATATCATATACCATTCCAAATGGAAAATTAAAATAATTTATAAGATATAATTAATCATGATGCATAATTATGTTATAAATATAATATATATATATATTTTATATATCATCATAACAAATTGTACTATGTGGTAACGAAAAAATGAATGACATCAAACCATGAGGCTATACTCCGCCAAACACAAGAACTATGATTTTATAACCCCATTGATGGAAGTGGATAACATTGTATCTAATTAAACTAACCTAATAAATGTACGTATATTATTGATACATAAGGTATTATATAGTCATAGTTTGAAAATAATTTGACATGGTTTATGATGAAATACAAAAATGTGCATTGAAGAACATTGCCACTTTTTCGGGTATCCTCATCAAGATTTCATCAAAATATTTACTATGATAGAATTATGTCCAAAATATGAATTATAGAGTCATAGGAGGGAATTTTAGAAGTGATTTTAGTAATTCAGGGATGAAAAAATACGTTTATATGGTGTTAATATGAGAGGAGAGTGGATTTCTTTTTATAATAGAGGCAAGTGCCACACATGTAATTTGAAATATAAAAATGTTTACCCTAGTTTTTTAAATTCCACTTGGAATAAAAATAGCATATTATATAGTATTATATATTATAAGATAAAAATATCTCCATAAAATTGTTTTCATAAAATTTTTTAGTAAAATTTATTCATTAGCATTTTTAAGTTTATTCGTAGATAAATTTTTTTTACCACAACTGTGATAATTAATTTTTGTTATTTTAACTATTATTTATAAAAAAAATTGTTTAGTATATTGGATAATATAAAATATCATTATTAAAAATATTAACCATTATTATAAAATGTTCTAACATAATTTGTAAAATTTAATTTAAAACTAATCCCATAGATGTTACAAGAGAAAATGCTTTCAAATAAAAATTGTTCAAAAGATAAAAATGTTTATATATCCCATTTCAACGTGGAATTTATTTAAATTAAATAAATTATTTTAATATATATGTATATATATCACGGAAAAATTTATAATTTAAAAGGAATTTAACATATACTTTAACTATATAAATAATTTATTCGAAAAAGAAGCTTTAAATTATTATTCTGTATATTCAGCATTCATCAAATAATTAATCATATCAGAAAATGTTATATATTAAAATTAAAATATATTTTATTTTTTGAATTAATAAATGTATTATCGTTTCCCATATAATTTTTTTACATTTCTCAAAAAAAAAATTAAAATTAGTTTTAAAAAAGGAGATAAAACTGCTTTTTAAATAAATACAGTTTTAAGCAGAAAATTGGATTTATTATTATCTCTTATATAAAAAGATGAATTTATTTATATTATTTAATATAATATATATATCATTAGAAAAATTAAACATCTTTAATTCTTAATTAATTCTATTAACACATATTTTTCATCATACAAAAAGAATTTTTGAAAAATATTTCCTTTATTTTGAAATGGTTTTTTAGTTTTTGGAATATTCAATTGGAAAAAAAATATTACATTTTATATATATTTATAAACCAGAACATTTAATATTTTCCTTATACCATTGTAACCTTACATTCCAATGTTTATTTAATAAAGACCATATTTAGTAATAATTTTCAAATAAAATGTCATGTTTAATTTATATTCAGTGTTAAATGTAACACATGCTAAACTCAATGTTTCTTATAACACATGATAAAAAATATTATGTGTAATGATTAATATATAAAAAAATAATCTTATTTAAAAAATATATTTTTTCAAAATCTCAAGGTGTTACAATTTGGAAAAGAACAAAATAATCAAATACATACAATAGGAATGATTTCTAACAACCTAATTATTTTTTATCATAATAATTAATAGAATAAATGTTATAATTATACTGATGTCAATTTTTTCTTGATTTTTAAGGATTAAATTATTACCATGAAATATTATGCAACACTAGCGTAAAAATTATTTTATTAATTGAAAAATATTATAAAATATAATGAAAATGTTAAATGTAATATAATTGAAACTAATTTTTGTGCTACATGATTTATATATATATACTTTATATATTATAGTGTTATTTATTAATTGAATTTGAAAGAAATTGTATTCTTGTGGTTCAAAAATCCAAACTAAATGAATTGATCAAAAATATCAGTAAATGACCACTATTAATTAATAATATTTTCTGAAATTATTTAAAATTTCATAGAATGTTATCTTTATCCATGTTAATGAGATATGAATGATGACATCAACCATGATCCATTTGGTCTCAATTATCCCTTTTATAGTAAATATTATAACTCATAATGAGTAGGAAATAATTTTATAACTATAATAGTAAAAAAATAAATGATGGGTTAAAAATGATAATTGTATTAATGTGATCCAAACATGTCCAAATTTTCTTGGAAAATAATAATTTGACTAAATTTAAGCCTATATTTTAATATTATATATCTAGATCCATTTCTGAATCAAAATTAATTTATATTAATTTATAATATTATGAAATTTTGTAACTGCCACTCCACATTATTATATAGGGTCACTTATTCTTACCATTTTATCAAACATCGTAAGCCTTAAGATCCCTAGTTTCACTTCCCAATCCCTTTCTTTCACGAACATGTCCTTGACTCATTGTTTTGATCATAAATCAAATAAAGGAATGATTTTGGTATAAAACATAAAACAGTATTTGATGAAGTGGGATATAAATACTCTATGTGATGAGTTGGACTCGAAGTAAATGACATTATTTTAAATATACTCTTTTAATAGTGTATTATATGTCATGTTATGATCATAGATCTAACCAATGAATGATTTTGGTATAACAATCAAAATGGTGTTTGAGGAAGTGGGAGATAAATACTATAGTTGATGAGTTGGACTCATGTTTAGTGACATTCAGTTAAATATCTATTTTTTAACATTTACCTTAATACCCTATTTCATCCATTTCTATATATTGAAAATTATTTTACAGATATATATATATATGGATAAAAATTGTTTATAAAGAATGTTTCAGGTTTTAATTTTTACCTTCATTCAGTATTTTTCAAAATATTTACTTGTATGGATTTTTTTTTAAATTTATTACAAATAGATTAAATAAATGTTCTATTTTAATGAATATGATGAATATGAATTTTATTTCCCCAATAATCATTATTTGATAGTTGGATTACTTTACATTCATTCATTTTTATCTTCAATGATATTTTCTTTTCTATACATACTAATTAAATTCTACATTATTTTTCAAATGTAATTGTTATTTAAATTCTAGAAATTATTATTTCATGGGATAAAATAATATTTTTATGAGTGTAATGATTAAACTAAAATATGACTTGTTTTATGATTTTCTTACGATTTTTTTGAATTATTTATAAAAAAACGAGTTCCTTTATAAATTAAGGATTCGTGGTTCAATTATAATCTATGTATGGGTGATAACATTATTAACCACAGAAATTTGGTTTCATGATATACTAATTATATGGGGTTCTATGATATCACCCCCAATGAATTGGGTATGAAATGTGATGATATGGTTAATAGTTTTGAAAGTGTGATATTGAAAAATTATGTATCATGTTAACTAAATGTTTCACTTCACATTTAATCCTATTTTAATGAATTATTATGATTTATCAATGTATGATATTGATTATATTATTAATGGAATGTATTTTACAACTTTATAAAGTGAAAAGAATAGTTATACAGAACAATATTTTAGAGTTTTCATTATTTCAATGAATCAATTTTGAGATATCATTTTTCATTAATAATTCATATTAAATATTTTATAAAATTATATTCTCAATGAAAAAATTTCTCGGGGAAATATTGTTTTTTTAAATCCTAATAATAATATTGAAAAGAAAAATTTTTATATGAATTCATAGGACAACAATTTAATTTATTCTTTTTATGTCACTAAATAACAATTATGTACACATCCCTCATTATAAAATGTTTTTCATAGAGTTCTATGGATGTTTAAGGACAAAGATGATATTAAGATGAAAATTTTGAATATATGCCGTGAGAATTTAAAAAACATTCAAAATATGTTGTATTATGGTTGAAATGTATATTGAAGAGAAGTATCCACTTTTGAGTATATGGGGTTTTGAAACAGTTATATGCCAGGTCTCTAAAACTCTATACCTAGAGATATTTTGGAATGTACAAAATGTAAATTCTAGTTTAACATCACCAGAAGATGTAATTTTTAAGGCAATTCCCACAATGTTAGTATCAATTCATTGTTTAGATAAAATTATATTTTCGTTTAATGTTAATTTATTACCCATAAAATATTAATCATTATATTAAATTTAAAATGACAAAATATTGAATATTTACTTGTTTATTAATCTAAAATATGAACTTTATATATGGTTAACCTAGGAGAATATAGGGAAGCTGATGTAGGAAGGAACTAAGGGGGTGCTATACTTATGAATAAAAAAACCAGAATGTTTGGAATTGGATTTAAATAGTTTATTGTAATGGTATCTTAATTGATTATGGTTATAAATGGTGGTTATACTTAATCTAGAGAGATGATTGATCTATCAAATAGTAACATGAAGTCAATGCACCATTTTATTGAACAAAATAATCCAATATTCAATGTATATTATAATTATGGGATACATAGTTGAAGGATTAACTTTCTAGAGATGATATTTTATTTCATAGGTTGTTCAGATCATCAAAATTAACTCCATCTCTTTACTATTTATTATGTAAAGTCGATCAATGGTGGGAAGTCGTTATAAATACTAATGAAAATGAAAATATTGATTCTTTTTAAGGGAGGAATTTATATTTATTTTCTTAGGGAAATGTTTTCCTATAGAAACATGAATTCACATAGAATGAATTTTTTTGTATTTTTTATATTTGGAGGAATATCTTGTGTTTTCATATAAAGAAAACATCACCTAATATGTAAGGTATGTGGTAAATATTTTATGAGAACTTGAAAATAATATTATGTCACTTTATTCATGAGTAAAAACTAGATATCAAAGGGAAAATGCTTCATGTTAATTCCAAATTAATGTTAAACCATTATTATTTTCTATAAAGGTTGAAATTCAGTATATAGATGGTCATATATTCCCGGATATAAAGATTAAAATAGTTTATATTAAAGCAATGTGGAAATCATTCATTGTTGAAATATGGATGAAAATAAATAATGTTCCAGTAGTGTCATTTTTATAGTTAAAATAATCCTATTGAATATATTATTGATTTGAGGATGTTACTTAATTCTGAATGGTTTGGTAATATAGATCATAAATACAAATAAAATAATAAAACAAATAATGAAAATATTATGGTAATATGCTGTAATTTATTTATGTCGGGTCATAACAATAACATAATTCCAATGATATATCATCGTTGTCGAAAACATCAAGATTAGATTATAAAGTGTGTGGATATATTTGTTTCTAAAACTATAGTTCTTGTTGGGATAAATAATGAAGTAGTTATTTGTATTTTAGATTTCCAATTAAACTGATCATATATACAATTTGTTTTTATATTTTTGTATTCATTGATTTTTTATAAATTATTAACTAAATTGGATGTATTACACCATAATAGTTCGATGTAAATTTTTTAAAAAAAATTGGGGGGGTAATATTAAATAAAGAAATAGTTATAAGAATATTCTTATATTTATCAATTTAATTGTGTTTCCTATGAATTTTTTTGGACATCCAATTGCATATTTTGATATTAATTGAGGTATGGATCAACAATCAATTTATCCAAAAAATGAAGATATTAATGCCAAGAATATTTTATCCAATGATTCTAAACCCCTGATAACCTACCAAGATAATGACAAATTGGTTATCGATTGTTGTTAATGTTACATACAACATGTTTTTAAAATGAATGAAATTGTGAAGATTATTTTATTCCTAGTAGAAAATGAATTTTTATATGCTTTTACTAGTGATTTACCTCATCTTACTCCTGTCCAAGAAGTTGATTTTTTGTTAACTTAGTACCTGATGATAATCCTATTTATAAAAAAATTATTACATATCCCAAGTATAATTTTTATTATAGAAAATACAATTCCATGTGTTATTGGATAATGGTTTAAATAATCCTTTTATGGTACTATGGGGTTCTGTTAAATTATATAATAAGAATAAAAATTAATCCACGGGAATTTTCATTGATTATATAATCATGTTTGACAAAAATATTAATATATATTAACATTATCCTATTTTTAATTATTTTTTATCAATATTATTGATCATAATAGTTTTCAAGGATTTATCTCATGTCATAATACCATAAATAGATGTTGAATGAAGAAGATATTCAATTGTAGGGAATTCATGATATATATGGGAATTATGAGTTTTTAGTAATTCCTTTTTTGTTTTCAATATTTTTTCAATATTCCTGGATCTTATGAATAATGGTTCTCATGAACATTTATAAATTTGTATGGGTTTGTATTGATGACATGTCTCTATATTTTTAATGTGATAAGGATTATAAAAGATAAAAAATAATTGATTTGTAAACTATTAAAGAAATGATACTATATGGAAAATATTATAAGAGTAAATTTTTGTTGCATTTAATTGGTTTTCCATGGAATAAAGCATTTAAATATAGAATAACTTTTTCCATACTAAAAAAAATGGTGTAGAATTATTATTAAATCTAAAAAATTTATATTGATTTAGAAATTTTATGTTTTAATAGGTTTCTACTAGTATTATGTTTGTTTTTTCTCAATTGACCATCCCATTGAGTAGTTAAAATAAAAAATGAGATAAAATCATCTTGAAATATAAAGTGTTGAATTTTATCATGAACTAAAAATTATATTGATGAATTCTAAAATTTCGGTCATTCCATATATAGATGATTTTTTTTATATATTTATTCTAAAAGGAAGTGACATGGTTATGTTTTAATTTAGAATTGTCAGGTAATTTTTTAAGATTCATGATAATGGTAATTGCATTGGTTAAATTGTCCTAGACATGATTTGGAAATAGTTTCTTTTGTATTTTTTCTATTAATATATGTATGTATAATTTATATAGAGTATAATATTAAATATATATTTATTTTAAAATATTAAAGTATATATTTACCTAGTAGGAATTAAATAAAAGGAATAAAATGTGGTTGGAAATGATTAATGATTATGAAAAAATAGTCTTTATCATCATAGAAAATAAAACTAATTAGTAGAATCATTGAGTTAAGAAAATGATGTTTTAATTAAAATTTTGAATTTATTACAATACCCTTTGATAATAATTTCATAAATTTATGACTAGATATTATGAATATTGGAACATATTACCTATTGTAATAGGTGTTTGTAAAGTTGTCTATTTATGAAAAAATTTTGAATAATCCTAAGGAATACCATGAGTTAAAGGAAAGGGTAGAATTGGTTATGAAAATAAAGTTACCAAATTATAAAGTTTAAAAGGAAAGTGTTTTGAGATTTTTAATGGGAGGATGTATGTAGTCTGACAACCAATTGAAGAAAAAATTCTTTAATGAAGATCATAGTTAATATTTTATTAATCTTATAAAGACTAAAATGTATAGAGACCATCTATAGTATTACTCAGGGGATGTATAGAAAATATATATTTCTGAGGATACCATGAACAGTTTGACATTTCATCACATTAATGTCGAATGAAAATATTTAAAGGGGATGATTCCACATTTTTATTCTAGAGTATAAATGGGAAAATATATCACTATCTTTCATGGGGTCATCTACAATTACATATAATTATAATAATTTGAATCGGGATATTATTGATCGATTAAAAACAACTCTACATTTCCTCTCTGATCAAGATACTATGTATTTGAACAATTTTATTGATTTTATCTCAATGATATAATTATGCCACATGGAAATCCTCTCCCCATTATATCATACCATGATCCTGGGTTCAATTATAGTATTTTGAATTGTATTAATATTTCATTTGGTAATGAATTAAATTTCATTACATATTTTTATACATAATATAATTTAATTCCCAAAAAATATGTATACAATTGAATAAATTAATTGAGCATTTTTAATGGATTTCCATTGAATTATGGATCAATATTGTTATTTTATTGACTCTTTTTAAAATTTCATTTCTAATTCTGGTAAATATATTGAACCCTTTGAAGCATTATATAAAAAGAGATGTCAAAATATTTATTATTCATATGAATTATGAAAAAGTATTATGATGGATACAGAGTTGGTAGAGGAAATGGTAATAAAGTTGAATATAATTCATTAACATATTAGAATGGGTAGGATCATGAAGAAATATTGCCCAAATAATAAGAAGAAATCACTATATTTTACGGTCGGTGATATTATTTTTCTTAAAAAATCTTCGAGGAATGTTTTTCAAAAATATTTAACCAAAGAGGAAGTTATTTCCATGTTTTATTGGAATGTATGAAATCTTAGAGAATTTTGGATTATTTTTAGTGTTTACTAGCAGTACATAAATAATGTCATGGTTCAATGTTAAGGAAATTGGTGTTAGATTCATCTAAGTATTTGAGAAATGAAATATTTCAAATGGAAGATATAATTTCACATAATAATATCATGTTTAGATTCTATATAATACGGAGGAGGTTTTTTGGAATAATTAAATTCAACATCATAATGTTTTTTTTGAAAATCCTTATGGTTTTAAATGAATGATATGAATTTGGAAAGGTTTTAAGAAAAAGATATACCAAATTTTTTGAATATTTTATTAATATTTTATGGATGATATATACAAATTGGGAATTAATTTAATAACACTAGTAGTATTAATATAAATCATGTTTATTTTTTCATTCATGTACATTAATTATAATAATATTACACAATGTATCATTCAAAAGTAATAATTTGGTATTTCTAACCATAATAGATTTTCATGAATTATGAGGTTATATTTAAAATATTCAACACCCTATTATAGAAATTTAATTTCATAAAAATGAATTCATTTTTAACTCATCATTTCTATTTTTTTATTTTTCTAAAATTAATAATTTTTTAATGAATAGTGATATATAATTTTTTTAAAAACTGCCTTTTCCTATCATTAAAAAATATAATTTTTGGATGAAATTTTAAATCAAATAATTTAATAATTATTTAGTTTTATATAATATAATTAATTAAATATGGGTCAAATATATACCTTATTTTGGTATAAGTGAATTTTATGGCTTAAAACACGTTTTTTCTTCCAAAAACATGTTTTTTCTCGAGGTCATGCCTGTTTTATTTAAAATTAAATTCAATAAATTATTTTTTTAGTCATTAAAAATGGATTCCATATTTATAATAAGTTTATTAAAACACTAGAAATTGTCCCATTTTATTTTTAAACAATTTAAATCTTAACATTACAAAATTATATTAGCACTTTAAAGAGAAAAATGTGTAAATAATATTTAAAATAAAACAGCCTGGAATATAAATTTCCCAAAAACATTAATTTATAAAATTTTAATATTTTTTCACTTCTATAAAATACTTGATAATATGGAGACATGGGTCCATATTTCATTAATTGTTTTCTTGATAATATTAAATTTAATATAATTAAAGAAATATCAAACTCCTACCATTAATAACCATAATACATATAACATCATGATAGATAGATGATACATTCAGTTATAATTAATTATTTAAAATATAATTGATTTTTTTCATTATAATTAATTTCTAGTTAATATTTAGAATATAATTATATCAAAAGCATTCACAATTCTGAAGTGATATTTTTTCAGTTAATAAAAACATAAAATAATTTATTTTAAAATTTTAAAATGTAGTATGATTTGAAAGGAATTTTTTATTCCATAAATATTTTAGATAAAAATGAAAAATTATATAGGTTTTTATGATTTTTTTTAAAATTTTAGTATCGCATTGTATTATTAAATATAAAATTAATTGAATGGTCCCAAAATTGACATTTAAGATAATTTTTTGAAAATATTATAATTTTTTAAAAGAATTAAAATTACTAAATTATTATCATTAAAGAAGTGATTTAGATATTGGTTATTAAATAAATCATTTCCCTTTAATGGTGTTTTTTTCATTTTATAGTGTCTATATTAGATCATTTACAGTAAACCACATTGATATCACCATTATTTTCAAAATTATTAACAAATGGTTTAAACAAGAATATACGAGTAAAAATGTCACCTAATATCCTAAAATATGTATTCCATTAAAATAATTAAACTCACCCACAACGTAGAATATATTAATATTATTTTGGATTCATTTGGACATAGAAATTATTTTAGGGAAATTTAATGTTTTAATAAATTCAAAGAGTACCCCTACACACTATTAAAAATTACACATTTTTTCTCAATTCATCACTCATAAAAATATACTTACATCTCATAATCCCTACCAACATATATTTATTAAATCCATCACCTCATCCTAGAGTGTTTTTTATCATAAAACCATCTATGAATTTTTTTTATATACCATTAAATGGTTTATAGTGTTGAGGAAGATAAATAACGTACATGACATGTTGGATCAGGGTAAGGGAATTTGTTGTAAAAAAATTATATTTATGTTTACCATAAAAACCTGTCTCCCATGTATGTGTTTTTAAAATAATTTTATTGAATTATTTATGTAGATATAAAATAATTTTAAATTACATTTTTTTCACCCTCGACATTCATTCAATAGTTTTCTAAACGAATATTTTTATAATGATTTTTTAAATTTGTTACAAAAAGAAAAATCTAATGTTATATTATTACATAAATGATGGAAAAACATTTTTATCAACTATAACCTTTATTATATTTTACTATTACATTAGAATATTTCTTATTGTCATCAATAAAAAATATGAATTTTAAATTTTCTCGTTAATTTTAAATAGTTTTTAAAATGGAATGGATATTTCAGTATCCAGAATGGTTTTCCTATGTGTGAATATTGAGTTCAAGAGAGTTGTGAATAAATGAAATAATACATGTTTTTGGATTATTCAGTGGTTGATATGATTTTTATTATTATTATAGGTTAATGTTTTATAAAATAATTATTTATTATTTTATTATATACCATTGATTAGAGGTTATGTTATTATCCATCGATAAGTGGTTCTTTGATAAACCACATACGACTGGGTCCATGATACCACCCTAATGCATTTGGAAAAAAATTGTATGGTTATTACATTTATTATAGTGATATGTAAATAATATTTCTCATGTTACCATCATGTTTTATAAATTATTTATATAGATTATATAGAAAAAAGTTTATTTCTCGTGGTAAGTTATTGATCGTATTTTTATATAAATGTATATTATACTTTTTAAGGGTGGAAAGAATCACATTGTGGAAAAGTATTTATGACTACTCATGATTTAAATGAAACTATTCTATGTTTTATTATTCATTTAATATTACATAGTAAATTTTTAATAAAATTATTTCTGAAAATAATGTGATTATTTTGGTATGAAAATGTTTACATTATGCCAAAATGTTTTTTTGAGAATGGAAAATTTTTATAATAACTCATGGAAGAATGGTTTCCTTCATTATATCTATAACCCCTAAATATGTATTTTTATTCACTCCAGGTTTTATATTTTTTTAATATGGAAATATAAATTAACTGGGACAAGGAAAGTTTCATTTTGAAAATGTGAAGATATTTTTTCAAAATAAAATAAATTTATTTCTAAAATTTCTTTTTTGTTCAAAAAAGGATAATAAATTGAAATGTCCACTATATAATATGTTGTTTTTATATATGATTTTTACATAACAATTTATATATATATATAAAACTACATGATATTTGGGAATATATGATATTTATTTCTATTTAACATTAAATAGAATATATAATGTTATCGTCCCGATAAACACACAACATCACAGTTATGTCTATATTAATGGATTACTTAAATTAACCAAAAAATATAGAAAGACCCATCTATTTGTCAAAAATCCATTCTAAAAAACAATATTTGATTAAAAATATTAGATAATATATATAGAAATAAACCCCTATATCAACCTCCAAATCTTCCAATATATAATCTTCCAATAGTACAAATCCATAACCCTAAAATATTAGTATACCTCCAAACTTATGAATTAGTAAAAGCCATAAATGGAGAAGGTAATTTATTTAAAGGACCACATTAAAAAAAATATAATAAAATAATAGATGGTACTTCAATATAAAATGACATAATGACGTGATATAAAATAATAAATATACCAGAACAACCAAATAAATAACATACCTAAGATCCCCAAAATCAATAAACACTCTAAGTGAATTCATATTGTAAACTCGTGCATGAATCGAAAATGCTAATATGTATGAGAATAAAATACTAAGTAGTCCACCACACACATTGAAACAATCCATACATTTAATAATAATTTCATTTCCAATCTATTATTTAATATAATAATAAAAAATGAGTTTGGAAAACATTATTTAGGAAAACCCTATATAATTTCCTTTCCTATTTTTAAACAATCCTTTTAATATTTTTTAAATTAATACAATCTCTATGAATTTTTTTCTCAAGAACATTCCCCTATTTCCATATTGATATTTTTATAAATACATATTCAATATCCCTTAATATAACCAATAAAAAAAATTATAAATAGAATGTAAATAGAATAATCAAACTCATCAAACTCATTGGATATAAGATGTAATGTAAAATCAAACAATGTGTCACATAGATCAAGATTATTGAGAATATTAAATAATATATTGTAATAAAATAATTAATATCCACTAATGAAATTAATAGGTGTAATGGGATATAGCATATGTCAAAATCATTGATAGTCTTAGACATTACTCAATATAAAATATTGTTGATGTACATTTCATACTAATAAAAACCACCCTACTATAATACACCAAGCCTCATCAAATATCACAAACCGTATAGAACTATAACTAAATAGAGGGGATTCTATTATCATATAACTATCTTGGGTATCGTAATTCTCGAGTCCCAAATAGCTACATGAGTACCCAGGACAAGACATAGTGAATGCGAGGAAAAAATAATTCCACAATCAATATGAAGTATCATTAAAAAAATATCATGAATTATTATAGATACCCACCAAAAATAGATCTAGATATTTTTCCTATACATAGTCACCACATACATATATCACCAACCAACAATCTGAAACAATTTTTTGGATCAAATTTGTTTCCACATAGGCACATTTTTCGGTAATCGTAAAATGTAAAAAATAGCTTTATTGAAATCCACAAGGAATGATAACTCTTTTATGAAAAAACTAATCTAATTTCTAAATAATTTCATAAAAAATCATTTTCAATGACCCCTTAAAACACATTAAATAAATCTCTCCACTGAAATCCATATAGAAATCACCACTTTCATTTAAAATATACATGGGTTCTAAGACCACCCCACCATTTTATTTTAGGAACAAAATGGGAAAAACCATTCTAAAACAACCCCTTTAGATTAATATAAATCATTAAATAATTATTAAAAATAAAATCTTCGTGTTCAATATTATTTTTTATGTAAACCACCTTGATAAATCAATTTATAAATATTAATTTTCAAAATAATAAATTTAAAATAACATTGAAAAATTATAACCAAGAGTAGGTGTGGTTTCTTATATTTGTTTTAAACATTACCTTAATTATTTAGAAAATATTAATATTCTTATGAATAATTTGGAGACACCAATTTTTCACTTTAGACAAATTAAAAAATTAATTTAATTACATCATTACAATAGTAAACCACAAATTATGAAAATCATGAACATGATGGTTCTAAATTTTAATTTTCTGGAATGGTGAAAACATACCTATAATCAATGTAAGATGGTTCATAAAATGTCAAATTTGATGTAGGAAACCCAAATATTCAATAAGAAACATGCATAAAGATTATTATCATAAAAAACACAACCAAATTGATCAAGCATAGAGACCATGTGGTTTGGTAAAACAATATCTTAGAGACTGGGAGAGGAAAATTGATAGGAAACATCTAATACAGGGATGTAAAGACCAAACCATGGAGAGATGGAAATAAATCAAGATGTAGGAACAAAAAACCCTCAATAATCAAGAAAAATTTGTATACATAAAAATTAATTTCTAATGGGGATTATCAAGCGATGTCCAATGGGAGAAATTGGGGTGGTCAGAAGGACAAGTTATTTTGAGTGGAGTTCATGTAATGAGGGTTGCTCATCCATTGTGGAAGTTATGAGGAATTGGGTGTTCAGTGGGGGGAGTCCTGATGCATATGAATGGAGGTTCGGAGATGAATAGTTAAAGGGGAAAAATAAATAAAATAAAATATATAATAAATAAATTTATATTTATATTTTGGGAACGTTGCATGGTGTACCTTTACAATTTCCCAAACCTTGTTGAAATTATTTTTCACTTACTAAGAACAAAAAAAACCTATGTAGGGATACTCATAGGGTAATTAATTGTTCAATAGAACATGAAAATGGAACCACCAATGGATAGAACAAATTCAAATGGACTCCACATATTTTTTCAATCCACTATTGATAACATTATGCCTATTTAAAACTCTTTATATTTTAAATAGTATTTCCCAGAACTTCTAAAATACATGAAAGATAAAAATAATGTAAAATAAATTATTTTTAAATAATTTTTATTTAAAACATGTATTGTTAAAACCAAAATATATAATGGGTTCTTCCCCCAAAGATCTATTCTGAAATGAAAGGTAAAACCCCAATAACTCCAAAACATCTAAAATAGGTAGAAGATAACGAATAGAAGAATGAATCCCAATGTGAAAAATATTGAATCTACTCCTCAATAATAATATTGTATTTACACACAAAATCATTCAATGTATACATGTTGATTTATCCCTAATAGGAAAGTATACAAAGCCTAATGAGAAATGGAAACTATTATAGTCTCCCCATCATTTAGACTTCATCTAAAATTTTCTATGAAAATGAACAAACCCTCCAAATTACACACAACCAATAAAAAATAATCTCTAAAAAACTCCAATTGAAGATCATAATTCATTAAATTATCTAAGCACTAGTGAAATGAACTCATCCTCAATCCATCCATATATTCATCTGAATGAATGATTAATAACCCAAACTAACACCTACACACTAGTAATTATTGTAAGAAATAATACCTTATACTGTTTCCAGGAATTTTGCAAGTATCAGAAGGGTCATTCGAAACATTTTTTTTATAACTGATGATTTATATGAAATTTAAAAATTGATTTAAATTTTTATCAATAGAATTGAAATAATGAATATATAAAATATATAAAATTTGAAACTAAAAAGTTTGATTATAACATATTATTTATAATTAATTTAAGGAGTTTTTTAAATACATTTTGTGAAATTATTTCTTCAATGGTTGATATAAAAATGACTATATGTGATACAATAATTTCACTGTAGGAATCATGAATTGATTCCCTCTGGTAGTGATTCATTAGTGTTCCAGAAACCTATGAACATTGATATAGGAATCCACAAATGATATAATGATGGTAATAATTGTGTCATTCATCTATGATATCCCAACGAATCAATTCGAATGTAGTATCCTTCATCTCGATCCTGAATATAGTGTGGAAGGTGGAGGATAATATCTCTCCATTATTGGGAGTGTTCAAGGGTAGGTATCTCTCTATGGATTGAGAGTATTATATCTAGATTTCATTATTCATAAAAATGAATTGGACCTATTGATAAAATAATATAATTTTGTGTATATACTGTGAGGGCTAAAAAATAATAATTTCACGTGATTATTTTAATAATTCAATAATCATTGTGGAACCCCATGATATAATAATTATATTTTTATTATTTTCATACATCCATTATTATCTCAAATTAAAATAAATATTATTTATTAAAATAATATTAAATATATATTATTTCCCTCTATATCATTTAAACTAATCTTCCATTACTCATAAAATAATTTTTGGGAAACGAATATTGTTTATTTATTTAAAAGATAAATATCACTACATTGTCCCATTCTAAAAAAATAAATATTTTATTAACTAAATAGTACATAAAAATTTATTAAATATTCTTATAACATAATATTATCCCAAATAGCTTGTGATAGAATATATACGATCCAGAAAACAAATATAATTATTAAACATTATGGGGGAATATTATTTATTCAAAAATTTCAACAATCAATAATAATATATAATTCAACAAATATTATGGATATACTGATTGTGTGACCCTATATGCCACATTCATAGTGGTGTTAGTAAAACATTCCTAAATTCTGAGGTCAAAGTCCCTAAACACGTGAAGGAACCCCTGGATAATGATGTTAATGTCACAATGACATAATAACCCATATAAATTATTACTATTAAAGATAATCCCTTAATTGTGAAATCTCAGAATAAGTCGGTGGCTTGCTGGGCCATCAAACTATGTACTTCATTTCTCTTTGATTGACATTACATAAATAATACTAATGTGTAGAACACCATGGGAATGGATTAATTTATGATATATCATTTACACCAAATGGAATCAGATATTAACATAAATTAAATAATTGAAGGGATAAATACATTCTCTCATTATTCATTAATAAAGTATTACTCTTGATACAACCAATGTATTATACCTCATTCCAAACATTTTTCATCATAGATTACATCAATATATAAAATTACATTTCGTGTAGTACTCATTAATAATAATATTATATTCTAAGGATTAATACACATGTCTTAATAGAGGAACATCAAATTAAATATATATAAATTTTTATTTTATATTGGCGAGTCTCATTATCATTATAGCATATACTGGATAATATGAAGGGTGTACATCGTTAGAATGTTCCTCAATGTCATATGTTTCATGAACCCTGGTAGTATGTATCATTTTTATCACATAAATGATTTTTTCTCACTATAGAAAATATATTAATGAATTCAATTTCATCATTTCTAGGTTCTCATCATAGTAGGGAATTTCTATAACCTTTCTTGACAAAAATTATATTCGTACCTAAGAACATTAAATTTTATGCCGAAGAACAATCATGTAGTAATAATGTGTTTAATAAAATTATAATCAATGAGTAAATGTTACCATAGATTACACCTAAGTTAGTTCTAGGGAACTTACTCCTACAAATACCCACATTCACTAGATCCAACCACTAGAAGACATTGTTTGGTATCTCTCATGTGATACTCATGCTTCTTCTCAGATAGGTCTTTAGTAAAGGGGTCCACAATATTTTCTTTTTTGGTAAATCATTATACTAAAACATATCTCTTATGACAGAGATACCACAATAGGTGACACGTTTGGAGTATATTATTTTTTTATTTGTGTGAGTTTGACACTTTTACAGGATCCATTAGTGAATTATTATCACATTATAATGTGACACGATCTAAACATATAGTACCACATATTTCTCCAATAAAATTATTCATATCCAAAAAACATCATGGGATGTATCAGAAGCCACATTACACTTTAACTCCACAAGAAATAATTGATAACAAGTTTTTTTGTACTCTTCCAGCTCATATCTCCTCTATTGAGAGAGATATAATATCATAGATTATTGTTCAAATCATTCTAATATGTTTGAAAACTAAAATTAGTATAACCCATGATGAAAATCCACTTATCTCCACCATACACTATGAATATATCCTTATATCTACAAATATATCTTGGATAGACATAACAATATATCAAGGTTGTTCTCCAAGATCTTCTCGATGTTTCCCAACCATGATAAATGAATAGGAAACATCATGTCTATAATATAACATAGTATACATGATTTATCATATCACTAAAGAATAGTGGATCTTAATAATTCTATCTTTCACATTATCTGGATGAGGAATCATTTTTATATATCGAAGTATACCATGTGATAAGAGTACCAATCCCTTCATGGATTATTCCATAATAAATATTATTAGAATCCTTTTAAGGTTTGTACGTTGACATATTCCATGTATCCTCTTGTATTTTTCACAAATGATCACGATCCATAAAAATTGGATGATTCACCTAATTCCTTCATGGAGTAACACTTCTTTAAAACGACTATAATTGACTATAAAACTTCTATTCTATTTCAAGTATGTTAAATATCATTAACATATAATACAATATTATGATTTAATTCCTTCTAAACATCTTCTAAACATATTGTTCACATTCATTGTAAATGAAACAGAATTCATTAATTTCTTCCTCAAATAGATTGTTCAATGACACAGATTTTTACATAATAACATAAATGGATCATTATAGAATTCAAATCCTTTTGGAATACCCTAAATTCTTAAACCCTTCATTTGGTACATATAGAATTTTTCATGAAGGGTTCCATTATTGAATGTCAGTTTGAAATCCATCTTCCAAATTTCTTAGACATCGTAAACAGTAATAGAAAGGAAACTTTTTATGTATTAAAACATGGGAAAAGGATAAATGATTAATCATTTTAGAATTTTTTATTCTTTTGAATCCCTTTATCCCCTAGATTATATTTATAGGTATTTACCTTTACATTCAGGAACAATTTTCCCTTGAATACACATTTTCACCCTATATAATTTACCTTATCTAGATCATCAACCAATACCAAAACATGGTTCTCATACATGTAATCTATATCATTATTCATGGATTTTATTTCTCTTGTATGTGTTGATCTCTCAATTGAATTTTTCTTGTAGAGAGGCTCATCATTATCATCTAATAATTTGTAACCATATTCTGGGACTAGAAAACCATATATCTGTGGGACTCTTCCCTATCCGGTTCATTTACAATGTACTTGTGTTTGCGTAAATACTTATTCCATTGAATCTTATTGAATAAGTTTCACTACAAACTCTTGTGTATGTTGAGAATTAGATACAAAAAATTCAATCTTAACTCTCAATCATTTTTAGAGGATTTTATCCTCTAATGAAAGATAGATTTCATGTAAATATTCACATTTTTATCTGAGGGGTTTTTATATGTAGTGTCACATTGATTCATTATCACACCTTATAATGGCACACATTGTCACCTAAGGTACTAGATTGATTGAGGATAATTCCATAACAGGATCCTTACAATATTGTACATGTATATATAGAAAAGGGGAACATTATCACTCCATAACTCAAAGTTAATTCAATTTCATTATTTAAATTATACTCATTTTAGTATGTATTTCAAAATTTTTAATGAATATCCCCAAAGGATAATGGATGATCTGTATTACCCATCATCTAACGTATTGGATGTGATAAGATAAAGTACATACTTTAACTAACATTATTCCATTGTGGTGGTTGAGGTTGAGTGAGTAGTGATAGAATCCCAAACGCCAATAAATGCTCAATAAAATCATTTTTCACATATTGATCACTTTTATCTAATCAAATATTCTTTATCATCATTTCACTTTGATTATCTACTTCATTATTTAATTCTTATAATTTCTCAAAGTAATAATACGTATATCTCATCATTAATAAAAATTCATTTATACTAAATTCATCATTAAATGATATGAATTAAGAATACGGAACTCTAAGATCTACTAAATATGGTCTACACACATCAGTGTGTACGAATCCAAAAATATAAATGGCTCTTTCACCCAGTACACTAAATGATGTTTGATTCATTTTTAATTATATACAACTGTGGTTTCTTTGAATTACTTTTATATTAAGTGAATATAAATATATATCACCAAGGATCATTTTCAAATTCAAACAAATTTATATATACAAGATAGTGATTCCATAAGTAAGTTTTATATAAGTTCTCCTAACATTATTATGGATTTTTTTCGAATACATGGTTTTCATAATTTAATACATAAATACTATTAAATAAATATTTCATACAACAAAAAATGATTTTTTTTATTAATTAAACCACATTTATTTCAAAACATTAAAGTAAAACTATCCTCTTCTTGGATGGATTCTGACAGTAAGTGCGTGGAAACATTAGGAACATAATAAAAATATATTAAAACTAATATCATTCCTATTTGAAATGAATTGTGATAGACACCAATTGATTGATTAATGAAACCCCTCACTGGTAGCACAAAAATCCACCTATCCTATAGAAATATTTTGGAATCTTCTTGGTTACTACATTTGTATACAGATGAGAACACTGAATGTTGAATCTAATTCCCAATGCCTATATATTGAATGATTATACATGATAATGAATTCACCTATAGCATCCAATTTCTTTTTAATATTTTTTGTCTTGTAGTGGCCTAGATTTCTACATTCAATACATACTTCTCCTTTATTACTGTACCTACATATGGATCTTCTACTTTATGGAAGAATGGTTCTTTGGATCTTTAGTCTTGTTATGATTCCTAGGAACCTTCTCATTATTATTCCTTTTCATATTCACTATAAAGAATGAAAATTTCTAAAAAATCATATCCTAATACACACTGTGAATTATAAGACGAATTCCAAAAATAATGTTCTCATTATTTCTCATATTATTGTTTACAATAAAATTTGAGAAGGAAATGTGATGTTTCGAAAGTGTGAGATATATGAAAAAACAATTTCTATATTTAATCCCTAATATGTCTAAGTGTTGAATGTATCCACTAATATTGACTAAATTATTCTATGATATGGATGAATATCCAATATTATTTGTAAATAGAACATTAGATATCTCAGCTATATTTTTCCTCTCCTTCTCCTAAAAGAGATACTAATAGTGAGACATCATGCTATGAACATTCAAGTCCTTATTTTTCCCCATATGACTATTGATAACGGATTATAGTATGAATAAATAACAATATATGGAATGGATCAAATTCTTAACATAGGGAGATATGTATTTATCAATAGCATCATTACCAGGTTCATCAATAATAGGTTCTTTGAGAATATATAATTTCCTTTCACAGAATATAAAAACACATAATAGATTTTTACACTCGTAGAAATTAGATCTGGTTAAAAGGTTATATTTATCAACTATAGATCACTGTGATATGTTTGAATATACAATTATTTTTGTTTCTAAATGTATGATTACTATTGTTTTAGTTTATAAATTGATGGAATTTACAAAAGCAATGAAATATTTAATTTATTAATCTCCCACTATTTTATTGGAACCTAATAGCCCTCACCATTCACTTTGTTATATTATGTTTCTTGGATATTATATTTTAAAGGATCTATATTCATAATATAATCACACTATAATTGTATTATCATGAAATTTGTTAGGTTTTATTTAGGCATTCCTAATGATAACAAAATTAACTCATTGTTCCATGATCTGTTGAGTTGACACCCTAATCCTGAAATCCTTAAATTTGATTTCATAAACCTTTTCTACAAAGTTACACAAACTCATGAATTCATATTCAACCCTTCATATCGGATATGTTATGTCATACCACAAAATAAATTTAGATTTTCATGATATTTAAAATCACTCAAACATTACCTAGTTATGCACTTTGAACTATGGATTGATTTTAACTTATTTAGTGGAATGATATACCAGCATAATATATATAATTAATGGATTTTAACTTTATGAATCAATGTATAAATATATATGTTTAATACATTGGTATTTATATGAATTGTATTTACATAGGTGATTAACCATGCCTTAGATAATTTTTACACACATGTCAGTTCATTTCAGTTTGTATTGCATGATTATTAATTCAATTATATTTGTGATCATGGAACAAAATAACTATTCAAATTGAATGAAATAAAATAATAAATTGGAATGATCATAATAATTTACTAATAGTTAGTTTATCTAGTGGGTGATAAAATAAATGTAATCCTTGGGGGATAAACCATGAACCATTTATTTTTCGTGTTGGAGCTTTCCACCTATCTACATATGTAACACTACCAAAATTTTCTCTTTAGATCTAATTATGAACAACCTCCACAGGTTTTTGAGTTCCATACCTTATATATAATTTTATTCACATAATGGTGAGGGAACGAAAGGGTTATTTAAGTTTATTATATAAATGAAATAGTTGTAATGCATGCCCTTATATAATGAGAGGAGAGATGGACCACATGAAAATTTTTAATTTAATAATTAATTAAATTAAATGATCCACATAAAAATATTTCTTCTTGGATCATGGTAATCCACATGCATTCATTGAGTTACACATTTAATAAAATTAGTATTGGATTCTTATTTTTCATATTTAAGAAAAATTTCACTGAAAATAATTAATTAACTTCTTAATTAATCAATTCTCTTATATTAATTACAATCTATATTTACAAGATATTATATTCTGACATAATTATTAAAAAAGTAAATAAATTTATTTAAAATTAATTTTGTACAAAAATGGGACTTAGAAAAAACATAGTGAGTACGCATTCAAACTACCCAACGTGAATTATACTCATATACTTTTTACTCATCTAAAAAGTGTCATACACCAATTGTCACATAATTACGTGGGGTGTAAAATAAATTTAATGAATTCATCGAACACATGGTACATATGTTCCATGTTACTCTTTAGTGTGCATAGAGTAATATAAGTAATATTACATAAAAAAGATATATAGATCTGAATGTGATACATATATTAATTACACACAAACACACACACACATAGATATATATAATTGACCAAATGGAATGTACTATAAAATTGAGGAATACGTGGAATACATGTTCATAAGGTTTTCACAGTATAAGAAACTAATTTTTAATTCTCTATAATTTTGTAAATTTACACAGTACGTAAATTAAATAAACACAGCATGTATTATATTCACCATATATCCATGTCTCACACTGATGGTCTTATCATTTAATCACACTAATGAAAATATTGGATTATATTTTTTGTATGTGGGATTCATTGTGTGTGGTCAATCAGTTACATGGCAACCAATTATGTTCACTGTTTAAGAGGATACATGACCACTCTATGACTAAGGCAATACACATAATCTATGAAAGTCAAACAGTGTGTTCTATGGATGACTATGAGCCATTCTATCCTTTTAAACATGTCGTGTATAATTAAGCTAACATGATTTAATAAATTCACTCAAAATTAATTACTTTATAATTTATTTCAATGTACATTAAAAAAATTTACAATACATATACCATAGGGTTACACAGTGTGTACTCTTGTGTCATATGTCTAAACTTCTTATAAACTTCATATGCGGTCTTTTAATTAATTTCATTCATTAAATTAATAAATTTGATTATATTTTCAAAAAATGAAATACAATAAATTAGATCTCATAATTGTGATTAAAAAACAATTAAAAAAATAATTCAAACTAATAAAAAATTTCATCAATCAATATACATATTTAAATAAATATAAATAAATATGAGAACCATCATATACCAGTTATTGGTTCCAGGTGTAGTGGTTGTGTTGGATGGGTCATGCCTTAGTCATCATTTTTTCAGGACTGATTATTAATACAAGATTTGTATAATGGTATATTTAAAGAAAAATGCAATTAAATTAAATAAGATTAAAATAGTTAAAAATAAGAATCAAAGTGTTTCATCATCACATATTATTATTATTTTAATAATTTAATCAATTTTAAAATTTCCTTGTGAAATGTTCTTTATTCATTGAGGGACATAACAACATATCTTCTTTTAACTATAATTGTATTATAGGAATCAAGATTATATTCCATCTAGTGGTGATCCTCATGTCTTCCAAGATTCATTAAACAACTCCATATGAATCACTGGGTTAAAGTATGATATATCATAATGATTGTGTCATATAACTTTGATCACCTAAAAAATTTTCTCTAATGGATTCTCCTTGATCCTTCTATAGAATCAATAGTGGATTGTGGATGAAGATTACTCTCTATTCTCGAGGTCATTCTTGCTGAGGTATCTCTCTAGGGCTCGATTCGTTTTTTTCTACTTATTGTTGTGAAAAAAATATTGAATTATCTGTTTAGCGAATATAATATAATTGGGGTTTTATACAACATGGGGTAGATGACAATATTTTTACATGAACCATTTATTGTTTACCTAATCCCTATGATACCTCATGTCTATAATAATAATTTTATTATTATATATTAACAGGATCTAATCCAGAAAATTAAATTATATATTATATTTTCACATAATATTTAATATATATTATTTATCACTGACCATTAATCTTGGTCCTCGATCCATCTAAAATATTTATTGGGCCACAAATATTAATTATTTATATAATAAATAAATACCACAAAATTATTCAGCAATTAAAAAAATAAATATTTTATTCACTAAAAATCATATAAATATTTGTTAAATATTATTCTCATATAATATTTTATTGAATAACTAGTTATAAAATATATGCCATCAAGAAAAAATAAAAAATTATTATACCACATACGGGATAAATATTTATTAATATTTTTATATAATAAATAATAATATATTATATAACTGTTTTTATAGATACAAATATTGTGTGACTTTCGATGCATCTTTTTCAATTTAATTGGGTTAAGCATCTTAAATTCCAAGGATAGCTTCGAGAAAAAAGCTAAGGCACCGATAGGTAAATATTTTAATGACACAATGACATTATAATTCATACGGAAAATAACAATGTAATGAAATACAATTATCATAATATCTCTAATCTGGAAAGTCATATGCTAGTGTCATCAACCTATGTCATCGATGTATATTTCATCGGCCTTCGGGTACTCAAACATTAACAATGAACACCATGATAATGAATTTCATAAGTATGTATAATTTAAATCAAATGTATTAAAATTTCTAATATTTTAAAAAAAGGTTAAATCCTTTCTTTCATTATTCAATAATGAAATATTTCCTTGAAAACTCTTAACATATCCAACTTCACCACAAACAAATATTTTTTTTGTTTTATAAATAAAATATGTGTTCAAATTATAATAATCATAGAAAATAATTTTAATGTATATATATTTAAAAATACATTTACATAAAGGATATTCTATTGAAATACATAGATTTGGATTTCATACTAGCGGGTTTCATTATCATAATATATTATATTGGATATTACCAAGGGTATACACGAAGAGAAGGTGCCTCAATTTCATATGCGACTCTACCCCAAATAGATTTATTCAATTTTCCCCCTCAAAAGAATTTTATTGACTATAAAACATATATTTACGAATACTTTAATAGAACTTCTATGTAATTTTTAATGCGGTGAACTAATATGACCATTCAGTGTGATAGATACTCTTAAGAAATTATCACATACATTATAATGCATAATAAAATTAGTGACGTGATAAAGAGTTTATTAATATTCAATATAATGATTACATGTTATCAGAAAGTACAATGAAGTTTTTTATATAGAACAAAATCTAGCACTAAAATCATATAAAATACCACATGATGAAAATGGATTTAACATAGATTGGACAGACTGAATGATTGAACTAGGAAAACAATAGAGAGACATCATCTTACAGTGAACTCAACATAAAAAATCTGGAAGTATTATGTTCAAAAAAACTCAATGGAAACTCCCATCCCAGTTCATAAAGAATCAACACAATGGTTTCTCATGCTCAACCAAATAAAATTTTGATTTCTTAAAGTTGAATTTCCATAACAAAAATTATATGATAAGTTATCATCACAAATGTACAGGTACAGAAAAACTACCATCATCACATAAACAATCATAAACATGGAACACATTCAATAAAGATCAACAAATTTAAAAATAAGATCAAATAAAACACTAAAGACCTCACCAACTCTAAAACCTAGAAATTTAAACCACTAAATCTATCAATGAACACAATACGAAATTCCCAATGCTCCGAGAATACTCAAAAATACTCTTCCCAAGCACTCATAATGAACTTATACAATAATAAAATAGATCAAGGGTATGACTGATGAAATATTTAATAATATAAAAATAACAAGGATAACATTTATCCTTAACAATAATTTTTATGTTTGGTTACATATAATACTAGAGTAACTATAATTATTGAGGAATAGAATCACCCGAACATTTATCCCTTGAAATGAAAAATCATTCCTTTCTCACCACATTTCCATGGGTTGGAATTAATGTAAGAAGATTCAAGAACTCAACTATTTAATGAATGACACACTCAACCATTAATTCCCACCATACTATGCGAAAATAGAAAATAACATGTCCAATGAAACATGAATCATTAATCACACATAACAAATATCCAAATTTTTATGTTTAAAATCACACACCCATCAAATCATTTAACAACTATTTTACTGAACCCGTGTTTGAGTCCAATTTTTTTGAAACACACCGTGTATGATGAATCCTGATTAAAATCACTTCACACATTAATAAAGGATTTCCAACACATGTTTTCTAATATAAAACATTGTTTGGGAACCACGAAAACCACATAAAAATTCTAGTTTACAATTTGTTTCCAAATCCCATTTTAAAATCACCCATAATCATAATGAATCATAAAAAACGTTTTTAGAAACCAATAATATTAGAAAACCCATTCTTCAAAAAGTGTAAAAAAAGAACAGAACCCAATTACACAAACACAATTCCATACAACATACCAACTTATCAATATACATAAATGAACTCACCCAAATAATTGAGTTATACTCAACGTTAATCTAAATACCAATCACAAAATGGATAAAGAACCATACTTGATTGGAAAACATGGTTTTAAGAACCTTTGGAAATATTAGACCCAATTCATAATACATCACAATATCGAGTCTTCGTTTACAAATTAGCTTATTAAACCACATAATCCAATATAATTCTACTTACCCATCACCTCTATCAATCGAAAAATCCAATGATGACCTCCATAGATACTCTATCATGACATTGATTATTAGATCACCATAAATAAAAATAAACAAAAATTATAAACTCAAAATTCAAATTACACTCCATATGGAAACTCAGGGATCATATTGATAAATTGATATTTATAATTTCCCATTTCCTACATCTCATGTTTTGATAATAAATCATAACTCAATATTTCCAAGAAATTATAAAAAAATGTTACTCACAAACCATGGATAAAACCATAGAACATATGTTGTGATAAAAAATTTTAATGAATCATCTTGGGTTTGTATCTAAGAAAGACTGTGAACTAGGATTCCAAAAACATGATGTGTGTTCCTAATCCAGATAAGGTGGGGAAAAGTGGTAGAGAATCATATACATACAATGGGATTGATTTCACGATTAAAATAGATTTACTGCAAAATGGACATTCTTGTGAAAATCTAGAATGGCCCATCCATAAATGAGACATGTATTCAAAAACATGAATATGATTAAAAAATAAAAAGTAGATAAATAATATTGAATTAAACCAAATTATCAACCTCAAATTGATACACCCTTTCAAAAATCCACTAATATTAATAACAATATAAACTGTATTAGTAGTACACCACCAGCCATAAAATGTAGTAAAAGACAAACATGAACATGGTAAATAATTTAAACATTAATGTATTGGACACTTAATGATGGAAATATATTTCTAATGAAATAATTAAATAAGAATTCATAACCATAGGAAATAAATATTATTGAATAAATAAATAATCCAATCACCTCAAATCCTCCAATTCATTCAATTCTCCAATAGTATTAAAAATCATAACCCCTTCATTAAAGAATAATTATGATAGGTGTGTTTATAAAATACCCCATAGGTCACCAAATTTCATTACACACACATTATCGTTATCAATAACACAAATTTCATTCTAGTTTTTAATATCATAATAAAAATATGATTTGATATAAAATTTGGAAAAATAAAATCAAGTCATTTTATATTTCCAAAAATCAAATTTCACATTTATTAAATGAAAAAATTCACAATGAAAATTTTTCTAATACAATTATCATATTTCAAAAACAACTAAATTAAAATTGTCATTATAAATCGCTTTAGAAAAAAAAACTCATAGATAATGAATAAGATGTGGAACCATGCCATAAATGATTTTTTAATAACTTATAAATTAAAATCAACCATACTTCCACACACATCATGAATTTAGAGGATATTAATGATGAATATGTAGTATCCTATTGTAAATCTTCCAACCAATAGAATTGATTTTATGGTCCCTAATATAGGATCAATATTTAGAAATTTATTGTCATTCCTTGATTGAACAACCTATCAACATATGACATATCCTAATAGAAACCACTCATCTAGGAAAAAACTAACCTCGTTTTAATGGAACACACCATCTATACCAATCGAAAACTAGAGGGGACACTATTAGTGTTCAATTATCTAGGGAAACACAAGTCAATAATTCCATTTATATACCATGGATTCCATGGTGAAAAAAAGTGGTGGTGAGTCACACAGTCAACATGAATAATCTTAAATTAAATATCTCAACCTCACATTATATCTAAATTTTTATAACCTTCACCAAAATAAATTCAATAATTTATCACCAAATACATCATTAACTAACCATAAAATTTAAAATAGGTATTGGTCTCAAAGATGTTTCCACAGTTGCACACAATATGAAAATCATTTAATGTTCCAAACATACCATTTAAAATTCAGCCATAAGGCCAAATATTTTAAACAGAGTTTAAATAATTTGACAAAAATTTTAATAAAGAATACCATTTAAACCTACATTAAATCCCAATAAATAAATCCCTCGATTATATCCATTTAGAAATCTCACACTTTATTTAAGTCTTAAATGGGTTTTAAATACAACAATATCATCTTATTTCATGACCCAAAATCTTGTCAGGCCCATTTATAAACATCACATTTTTTTAATTTAAACCATTAAATATTTATTCATAAGTTTTTTTTAATTATACACATGAAAGGAGAAGTAAAATCCCTTAAGAAAAAAATTAAATCATAAACAAATTACAAATTAAAAATAATTATTTAAAAATATCATTTGAAATGTATCATTTATATAGTGGCAAAAGTTTATAAAATCAATTTTATATCTTTATTAAAAATATAGAAACATCTCCCCTTATAATAAAATAATGAAAACCCATATTTCATCATTGGAAAATAAAACAACATAATTTAGTGACATCTTTTAATAACTAAAACACAAATAATAATATTTATGTTATCAATGGTTCTAAATATAAATTTTCAAAATTTGGAGAAAATACATAGAACCAATGGAATATGTACTAGAATATGTGATTTTATGTGGACACCCAAAAATGGATAATGCAACCAACCCAAATTTTTGAATCACCAAACCCATAAAATAGATCCATCCTTAAATCCAAGTGTTAATTAAAACATAATTGGGTTGATAGGGTGGAAAAAATAGCAAATAAATAAATAAAAGGGTGAAGTTGATACCATACCCAGGCGATATGATCGTAAACTAAAATACCAGAGACCCAACTTGTATAGGTGAACATTATATCCAAGTATATCACTATAAGGAACCATTCTTCAATATTACATAATATATCTATTAATTTTCTATTTCACATCATTACATTCCAAAATATTATTTCAGTTTAGAGTTTTAGAAAGTTAATACATAATTAATAAGTATAATCCCAAAATAATCTGAAGTAGGTACCATTAAAACATAATCCATTTGTTCTAGAACATAAAATTTTTAACACAAAACATCAACATGATTTCTTTTAAAAAACATCATAACAATATACATGAATTAATTCATTCTCATATACATCATTATATCCTGTGAAAAACATTTCAAAACATGGGATGAGCATAAAACTCATAGTGATGGTTATTGGAAAATGAAATAAACCAGTATTCCATGAATAGTTTAAACATATGAAATCATTTTCATAGAGAAATACTTATCTCTCGTATATAATTACAATGCGAAACATGAAATACCCATAAAACATTAAACAACATATGTAATACCATAAAGGTATCATGTGTAATAACATTGATATATTGTAACTATCATGATTACATTATGATTTGTAACACTTACCAATACCTTACAATGTATCCCACATAGCCACCTTAATGTATAACCATCACAGTTACACATGGATCCACCGTACGAATGACCTCCAACTTACACAATACTAGTGAATTATTTAGAGATATAGGTACCACCCTTCATCATAAAAAAATCACAAGAACCAGAACGTAGTCATAAAAAATTGATAATTTCATAAACATAAAGCTTTAGAATTTTTATAAATAGAATTTTAAAAAAGTATTTTTTAGGAAAAGTCATTTACAAATATCAGATAATTTATGTGAGAATGAATAGAACAAAAAATACGAGAATACATCGTAAATAAATATAATATGATATAATATAAATAAAAATTATTTACTCAAATATTATTCATTCCACATAATTAATGAAGTGTAAGGATAACCCATAACAGAGAAATATGGTTAATAATTCCCTTACCTCATGTTTGTCTAACATAATACATTTTTAATCCACAAGTATAATTGTTAAAATATTTTTATTAATATTATATAGAAACATATTCATGTTAATAAAACATTGTATGCTCATTTTAAAACATCATTATATCCATTTATTAATTACATTTTGTTATTTTCTTTTATTTTCTGGTGAGTGCATAATAAGATTTCTATGGATGGTTCATAATGGGATTTCTAATCGAATAGAATTTAAACTCCAGATTTTGAATGAAATGGTGTTAATATGTTTCCATAAAATTAAATTATTCCATAAATAATTTTTTTTATATTTTATAATGCTGAATCAATAGACAAGTAATTAGTTATATTCATTTACAACATTTTGGTGGTTTATAGATTATCAAAAAATTGTTCCATCATATACAATTAGTATTATGAGTATAAGTAAATTCCAGAACATAAGAGAGGTTATATCATAAACCTTAAGAAAAATTTTAACCATTAAAATGGGTTTTCAACCATTATATAAGGATTTAATGAAATTTTCAAACACATTGTCCATGATGATGGTAAATCAACACATCGGAGACGTTGTTTTTGTATTTTGAAATAGATGAAGAGTAGAGGGTGAATGATGATTATTTTCTCCATAAACATGATAAAAATAAATAATATATATAATAATAATATTTATTTATTTATCTTAGATAATGGGGAGTGGATAGTTTTATAAATGTAATTAATTTAAAACAAAACACAAGAAAATGAAAGTTGATTTTTTCCTCCCGATCACTTCTCCCTGAGATCCTCTTTAAGGCCATTGGTTTTGGAAAATCAGTGGGACCACTAGGTCTTGAACATGGGTAAGTACCTTGGGAAGGTGATGGGGTAGAATTTAGGCAATTATCAATGATTGATAGGTGGAAGTGGAAGAGGGGAGATGAGGGTGGTATTTATTGTGTAGGGGAGTAGGGGTTTGCCATTATTTTAATCATTTGTTTAATATTATTGATGAAAACAATGTATATAATTGGTTCATGTTACCCGAAGTAGTAATTAAGTAATTTTAGTTTTATTCGAGGGTTCTTACATAATCCATGATTCTAGGAATATTGTATTTGCCTAATAATGTATAAATATAGTATATTACCATATTTTTCAATTAATTAAAAAATCCAAGAATTTCTAATAAATCCCAAAACCTCCCCATACCCATTTTTCAACCTATAGAGTTCAAAAATTATGTCATTTTTATGAAATATAATTTTATAAATATCAAAAATTTAATTTTTAAATAAAACCATATTTTATATAAAAAATTACAATTTTAAAACTATAAGTGACTTTTTATCACCTTGAAAAAGTAATCAAGATCTCATTATCTTATAACCTTAACAATATAAACTATAATAATATTTACTATTCATAAAGGTTATATTATTATTCATCTAGGTTTGTAACTATTCACCATGAAAACAATTTGGTTCTATCAAACTCTAAAAAACTTACATATCACAACCGTGTATGTCTGTTTTCCAAAATTCATATCATATAGGCTATAAATTTATGTTTAATGGCTAGATTATAACTATATCCTAAAAAAACGTTCCATTATATTGATATTAATTTTTTAATTAATTTCCAATTATTTTTCAAATCATGGGGTTTTAAAATTTCCCCACCTTCTAGAATGTGTGTCTTGGAACATTATTTACTTATTAATCAAGTGAGGGTACCTTTACCTCATGGAATTTTTAGATTCCCATGTTTCATCATCAACCATTTGTAGATTCCAAAAAACTATTACCTGGTGGATTACCATATTGTAAAATAAATTTTCTATTTCATCAATAATATTAACATGTTACTCTTCATAAGAATGGGTTTCTTACAGCTGAACTGCTACTGGGCCCAAAACCTGACATGAATCTGGGACATACTTTCTAAAACTTGAATCATTAAAAACATTGTGTACCAAAGATAAACTCAGAGGGAAATATATTCTATAGGTGACTAATATAGTATTATATAGTATATCATAAGGCCTAATTAACCATGTAAAAAGATTTTCTTTCTTTCCAAAATTCATACAACTTTTCCATGGTGACATTCTATGAAAACCATGATCACCAAGATCAAAAGAAAATTTATTCTTCCTATTACCTGCCTAACATTTCTTCCTTCTCTGAGATGTCATCATGTATTATGGGATCATATTCACATTATTATCCACTTCCAATACTAATTATGGTTTCATAAACTTATATTCAATGACTTATTCAAATAAATAAGGAGATTGAAACAACATCCCATATAATGCCTGAAAAGGAGCAATCTATATAATGGAATGAAAAACTTTATAATATCAAAATTTTAATAAAGCAATATGATGATCACAACATCCCTAGTAATCCATTAAACATGCCCAAAGAGTATACATTAAATTCATAATTATATACACTAACTTCCCATCTGATTCAGAATGAACAGAATTCCTAATATTCAATTCATTTCCCAATGACATATGAAGGACTATCTGAAAGGAAAATGTAAAAATGATATCATGGTTGGATAAAATGGAAATAGTAACTCTATTTAACCTTAAATACCCATTGAGGAAACATCAGGAAATACAATACAAATTAATTGTATCTCAAATAGGAATGAAATCAGCAGATTTATCTAGTCGATAAATAATTACCCAGATTGCATTGTTACCTCGAGAATAATTTTGTATCCCCATAATGATTTCCATTGGTATACTTTCCAATTTACATTCTAGAACTGGTAATTATTGAGGCATCCACAATGGTAACTTCAACTATTGTTTGAAATGATCACATGTAAAAATTTTCCTCATAAAATCTGTAATATATATTTTCATTCCACCCCACCAGTAATACTCTTGAAGGACTCTATACATCATTGAGCTCCGTGGATGAACATTAAATGGAGAAATATGATCCTCACACAATAATTCATTATTTAACTGGGAAACAAAATGCACAAACAATATTTTTCCAAATCTCAAAACACAATCATTATTAATTATAAATTATGGGACCATACCCATTTTAACCAATTCAACATTTTTTATAACTTTCTATATTTCTTCTATACATTCATATTTATATCTAAAAAATACAACTACACTAAATCATGATACAAAACAGGGTAATTTCCTACACCAACATATTCCATGTCGATATTTATGAATTCATTAATCAAAAGTTTTTTTCAAGCTGTTCCATTGTTAATAGTACATGATGATTTTGACAAATGTAATCATCCACACTGTTTTCTTTTCTGGGATGGTAACTAATTATGAGATCATAATATTTTATCAATTTAAGACAACTTCACTACCTATGTTTAATTACTTTTAATAATATATGTACATTATACATTTTTTGATAGTATATATATTACAATTGGCTGCGTATATATGATGCCTCCAAATTTTCTGGGAAAAACCACAGTTTCAAATTGAAAATAATGTGATGGATAATTGTACTCATAATGTTTTAGTTTTATTGAAGCATAAAAAATTACCTAATCATTTTTCATCAAAACACATCAATGTTCCATTGTCAAACCATCAATCTTGATGAAAAACTGATCATTTTCTGGTAGGTAGGGTTAGAATTGGAGAATTCAAAAATATTATTTTAAAAGCTATTAAAAAATAATAAAATTATTTTTTCTAGTTGATTTTAATTTATTTTCGAGTTAACATAGTTGGTGGACTAGATAATTGTTCAATGTTTTCAAAAAAAACTCTTGTAAAATCCTTTTAAATTAGAATAACATTGAATCTAGGTTATATTTGGGATTCCTATCCATACTTCAACAACTTTCATTTTATTGGAATCAACTATTATTCCATCAATTGAAACAATGTTTCCAATAATTAAATTTGTTGCAACATTAATTCAGACTTTCTGAATTTTTGATACATTTTATTTTCATTTAGGGTTTTCCAAAAAACCGATAGATTTCATCCATGTTCCACTTTAATTCAGAATATACTAGAATGTCATAAATAAACACAACTACCAACATATATAAGAACTCAGGAAAAATTATATTCATAACATATATGAATACGGTAGGTGTAATTGTTAATCCAGAAAGTATAAAAAATAAATAATAATGATCATATATATTTTGAAAATATATTTTTGGAATTTTATCCTCTTTCACTACCAGAGTATGGTATCCGAATCTCAATTACTAATCAAATTCACTGTTAAAATGATAAATGGAAAGACTAACCATTGGATTATATGAACATCCAATAATAAAAAAATATCATTTCAATGTCTTCAATCCATCATTTATCTGATAATGGGTCAGAGAATACATTGAAATTATTACAATGAATTAAATTGTAAGAGGTTTCATACTCTAACCTTTGGGAAAAAACATAGGTAAATATTTATACCTAGCTCAGGGTCTGTAGACGATGTTATTTTTAATGTATGGACTATTCTGGATCATATTGAAGAATTATAGAGCATGAAAATGTTCTATTTTAATAATCAATGGAAATACCCATGATATCATTTTAGGGATCATTTATTATTTAATATTCCACTATGGATGGGATTTTTATGATTTTGTAAAAGTTTTTTTTGATTCCCATGGTACATTGGGTCTACTGATGTACAAGATTGAATTAGATCAAGAAAATACTATTGGCTATTATACCCACCGTTTATTATGTAAATATTTCTTCCACATTTCATTATGGCGGAAAAACATCCCATATTAATTTCATGTGCTCAAATGATATGTAAGAGTGTATAATCCTAACTTTCCATATAATGTGTGATTTTTCAAATTTCTGAACATCGAATAGAAATTATTTTTGAATCAGAAAACTCTATTGTTGAACGTATTTTGGTAAATCACAAATTAAAAGAAAAAATATTAAACACTAAAAAATATTTGAAGAAGGGATATATAAATTTTTTCAACATCATATATATAGCTCAATATTGAGGAGGAATATGATAAAGGGGGAGAAGGTAATACCTATGAAAATATCCAAGTAAGAAAATATCATATCGTAGACTAACACACTGTAAAGATCATGTATTCAGGATATTATATTAGTGTTTAATTTTTGAATGAGAGAAATAATTTTAAACAATAAAATTTCACATTCTAACTAATCATTTTTTTATTTTAATATGATAATTTTTTTATTTGAAATATATTTATTTTTATATCAATAAGAAAATAATATGTTTGATAAATTGGTGACACTTATGACATCTCTAGTATATAAATAAAAAATAAATCTCAAATAATAATTTATTTAATGAATATTTAATTATGTAATAACATTATTGAATTTAATATTTTATTTGAACTAATGAATCTTGTATCTATCAATTTATTGTATGTAATTAAAATTTTATATCATTAATTACTCTTTTTAGTATTTTATTTCAAAAAATAATTTTAATTTTTAAATTTCGTATTTAAATTTCTATGAAATCATTATAAATTCAATTTATTGCATAATAAGTAAATATATGTCATCAGAATGAAATAAGAGTTTAATTTTATCTTATATATAAATTCAATTTTTAAAAGATTATTATTATAAATTGTGATTTTACAATATTTTTTGTGTATATTAAAAAATTAACATTTTATTCTATTATAAAGATGATTTGATAATGAAATATTTAAATTTTAAATTGTAGTGATCCAATTTATCAAATAGCTATATGTTAATTTATTCATTAAAATTAAATACTAAGGATAAAAAATAATTACCCATGTAAAGTAAATTAGGACAAAACATAAAAAGATAAAATAAGAAGACATAAAACACTCAGTTTTCCCTAAAGCGATGTTTATGTGATTTTTAACCCAAAATAACTATCTTCTAACCCTTTTAAATTTAATTTCCAATCCATTTTTCATAGTAGTTTTACATTACTATGAATGTGACAGATATTGCCATGACTACACTTCTCTTCACTAATAAATTGGTAACACTACCAAAATTTCAAAACTCATATATAATTAAAATATATCCCAACAAATCAACCATTTTATCTTAATAAAACCATATCCCATTTTCCAAATATTTTGGACACGATTTTCTAGAAAATGGAATTTATTTCCTAGGATACATTTAAAAAAATTCATGACCCTAATGCGAGTATTATCAACTATAGGGATTTTATTCTTATATAAGCTCATTAATTTTTTTTAAAAAAACTAATATAATTAAATTATTATAATTTTTATAATTTAATGTCAGTATATTTTCGGTTTTTTAATTTTATATCTTTCTTTCCCATCTATAAATAAAAATAAAAGCTTTCTTCATGTGTACTTACAGACTACCACTTCCATGAGAAATGAAGTAAATTTTTCATCAACACTCATAATAGATGGTTACTATATGTTATTAATGATTACATATTAATTCTATGGTATTATTAATTTTTTATATAGATTTGGAGAAAATGATAAAAAAAATAACCAATAAATGATTATCGTTAGTTAATTACTTTAAAACAAGGGTTTAAGAGGAAACCCTTTGTAAAAAATTATGTAATATTATCATACTGACTAATTGTAATTATATATACATTAAAATTATCATTTATAAAAAATTAAACTCCAAATACGATTATTTTCCTTCTAGTTTAATTATAAAAAAACTTCTTAAACATTCATTAAATTAGGGAATGTTCATTTTCCTGTTAGTTTATCATCCTACATGAATAATGAAATGAATCTATATCATGAATTAGTATTGTAAAATAAATTTTTTTATAATATAATATAAATGTTTTTGTAATGAAATATTTTATTGTAGATATGTTTAAAAAAATTAATTTTCCAATTTGGAAGACACCCTTCTATCATCATGAATTACAAAAAAAAATGTATTTCATCAATTTAATCATCAATAATAAAGACTAAAGAACTTATGAAATGCACTTGTGACATAATAAATAAATATATTTCATTAATAATAGTAAAAATAATGACCTATTAAAATTTAATATTGGAATATTAATGAATATAGATATAGTTATTATGAATCTAGTACAAACGCTCAAAAATCATAACACCGTATGTTAAAAATGGGTATAATTAAAATAGATTATCACTATTTATGATGATTAAAAATGAAAATTTATTTCGATATGGTTCATAAATAGGTGGGTTAGATGGAATTATTTTTGATATATGAAATTTATTAATATCCATGGAAGTTAGTATTAGTGGAATTGATTGTTCATCCCAAATTTCTATCTTTATGACATGTTTGGTATTATTTCTCTAATTTCTTTAATGTTGTGTATATATATCCTATTTTATATGTTTTATATGGATGATACATTTGTCATTGTATTAAAATATATATTTTATGCCAACCGTTATAATGTAATTTTATTGAATTTCTTCCCGATCATTATGTGGTGTTTTTCGATATAAAATATCATTTATTGGGAATCCACTCATTTTCACCACTTATTTTACATTTTATTGTGCATAAATTTTCATGGTTTAATTTTTTTTCTATATTAATAATGAAATTTAATATATTTAAATTTATATATTATTATATCTCTCACATATTTTTTTCAACAGCTACCAAAACATGGTCCAAAAAATTCCATGATGAATACCTAGTATAGTAATTGATAATCTAAAAGTTTATATAATTTCTTTGAAAATAAAACCCATTATAAATACATGAAATTTGATTTTTATTTCATGTATGAACCTAGGGTAATTATTGTTATAATGGTTTTAAAATCATAAATAAATCCTAATTGTGTTAAATAACTAGTGGGCCTACGAATGCACAACTTGTAAGTAAATATTATTGGATGTACTTTATAATATTCACACACTATATGTGAAACAAGGTATAGGATATTTCCAATAATTACCTTGGTCTCCAAAAAATTAAAACTATTGAATCTAATTATTATCTTCAATTGATAATATAAAACACTAAAAGGAGTCATTTCACAAAATTTTGTTGATAATGGTAATTCTTGTTACATTTATTGAAACCAATACTAAAAGAGGCTCATCCATGGGTTCAAAGACCCATGACCCCAAAATTTATTAAAAAGAGTAAAGGTACAAGATACATGAGGAAATGATTACATGAAAACTACCACATCTAGATATAAAACTAAAAAGAACATCCAATCTTTACCTTTTTCTAGGCCGACCTCGTCCCCTAGACCCTCCTCGGTTAATGGGATGGTGCCCTCTCCCCCTTTGCATTACAACATCATTCTATGATGGAAGAACCTCAATAGAATGCAATTCAGTTTCTTCATGAGAAGCTTCCCAATGAAGCATTGAATGCCCAGCTTCAATAGCGACAATGCCATCTTGGTTACCGATACCAGTAGGAGACTCCTCATGAAGATCCTGAGGATCCTCTTGTATAGCCTTGGAGCCCTGCACCTCAATGAATGAATGGGAAGCATTGTGAACTGGATGTTCCATCTCCTTTGGGATCTCCAAACCATCTACAGAAGCTGGTGTCGAGGAAGAGCATATTTGATTACTGGATCATGCATTCTTTAGTCCTTCATGATTAATAAAAAAATTAAAATTATTAATTGACACTAACATCAAAAAGAAATTTACAACTGGTTTTATAGGTCCTTAAAATGCCTTATTACATGATGTAACCATTGGATCATCATCCATGTTAATCCCCCTCGTATCCAAATACATTGGAGGATATCGTTCATCCAAATTAGCAGGGGGATATCTTTCCAGAATATCATCCAGCGTATGTGAAGAAGATTGCACCGGACCCTCCTCCCCTAGAACACCATGCTGACCACCATCCTTCCCAACAGAAGTAGTTCTATCCATCAGTACACCTCCTAAATCCCATACTATACAAAAACTTCTCCTACAGAAACATTTTCCATCAATGGATCATCTTCCATCCGAGTTCCCACAATGGCCACCAGGTTCACATCATTAATAATTGGACATGCCCTCGGCTTCTTAGGCACCACCAGTTGGAATCCATCTTCATAAACGATATTCATCTCACCATTCCTACAAGTCAATTCCAATGCAGTATTTTCAAACTTGAGATTTACCTCATTTTGGATAGCAAACTCATGCTATAATGGATGCCATTCCTCCTCCTCTGCAGGCTTAGATAAAACATGTTGGACAACAGTGGCAATAGCTTGCTGAAATTCAGCATTCTTAGACAGGCTATGTTGGACAGCATCCTCACACGCTAATTGGTGCCCTTCCTCCTCCTCAACCACATTAGCCCAGGACCTGTTGTCAATACCCCTGGTGATTCCAAAGGTATCCTTCTCCAACAATTTATCATTCATCTGCACAACAGACGCAGTTACTTGCTGAAATTCAGCATTCTTAGACAAACCATGATGGACAGCCTCAAAAAAAGAGGAAGTGCAATCATTTTAAGGATCCTTACCAGTAAATGCATTCTTGTTACCATTCTGTTTTGCAGGATTCTTTTTGGACTGATCGGAGGTATGACCCAATGATTTACAAATGGAGCATTTAATATTCCTATAAAACTGCATAGGAGCATAACAAATACATAAACAAGACATCAAAATGTAGGAAACCACTCATATAGTATACAACGTTCTAACTTAATATCACCCGCATCAAGGAAGACTGTGTCAATAAGAACATGAGAGAAATCAATTTCTACCAAAACATGAGAAAATTGACCCTATCTCAGATTTTTTTGTTTCCTTATCAACCTTGATTGGACATCCAACAGCAGAGGCAACCTCCTATAAAACTGATGGATTCCAGAAAAACCAATTTTAACCCCTAATTTGAATCCTGGTAACCAATAGATTATATGTTGAATAAGGTATATTATCATATTTATCAAAATTATTATTTTAGGTGGGAAACTAATTAATTTATATATTTATCATTATATTGTTATCCATCTATTTTTTTAATATGTTGTTCCTTAGAGAATGGTGAGAAATGACATTTTGACTCTTATGATGAATGTCTTTGACTTAATCATATGATGGGTAGTGTCTGGATTTATATATCTCCTCAATTAATCCACATTTATAATTGGAGAAAAAAGTTTGTGTTATGGTGTCTACCCTTTCCCATTATATTATAGTGACCTAGAAAAATTCGTTGACATAAGATTTTTATATAAGACATTATGAATTCCATTAGTATGAGAAAAATGATTATAGTTATCCATTTTTTCCATTATATTCATTGATATATAATTAAATTAGTTTTGGTTGAATATTTTTTTAAATTGATCATTTAGACATTATTTATCACGTATTCCATGTTTATGTAATGGATAATTTTTATTTCATTTTACTCCAGGCTAACCATATGAACCAATTCAAATTTTACTTTAATTTTCTAGTAAAAATATATGATAATGACTTAAAATTATTAGTGATATGATTGAAAGTATAATTATGTTCATTAAATGTGTTCATGCTTTTCACATGTTTTCAAATTTAATGTATGTATGTTTCTCGTCATTCAAGAATATTATGTTTATGGATTCTATGGAAATGAATGTATTCTATACCCGTAATTTAATACAACTACTATCATTGGTGTTTATTGAGAGTGGTATATTATATAAACTAGAAATATATCACCAAAACCTATCAGTTATAATGTATATTTTAGAGTAGTAGGAAGATATATTTTTTGGGGTTCTTCATGGGGGGTAACACGCAAGGAGGGGACTAGAGAGAGGATTTTACGTGCCAGAGGATTTCATCGGACAAGAAGATCTCAAACATGGGGTGGTCAAGATGGATAGGGATACTCGGCCAATTGGTGTCCCGATTCATGTGGTAGGGGCTCAGTAGAGTACTTTTTCAAGTTAAATAAATATGAAAATAAAAAAAATGAAAACATACATTCATGTGTAGTATAAAATATTTACCCACATGGTTATCCCAATTTTATGGAAACCATGATGAGAAAAATGGGCACTGAAAATTCATACACAGAGTTACACATAGTATCCGACTTGATTCCAAAAAATTTAACTATCTAAAATGGCACTTAGATGGAAAATTACCAAATCTCATTGTCACCACATTGTTTTACAAACTATTCATGATAATGGTTTTCCCTTTTAATACACTTAAAATATTAAAATTTTCATTTTAAAATCCTCGAATCCATGTTGGATTAAAATAAAATATATCAATATACTATTAAATAATTAATTAACTAAAACATTTATTTTTCTAACACCTATGCACATGATGCGATCTTCTTCTTCTCTAAAATTTTGACAATGGAAAATGTATTATGATCAAATGAAAACAACTTACACATTCAAAAAAAATAACATACCAAAAATTAGTTTCTATTTTAAAATATTGAACACCCCTAGTCCTTAATTTTTACTCATAGTAGGTTTAATACCCACACCCTATAAAATCTATATAGAATTTCACCAGTCATCTAAATATATAATTTAATATTTTTAACATGTAGTTACAACTAACTATCAATTAAAAATATATTGAACATTAAAACGCAATTTCGTGACATTATCTTTAGAGCATACCCAAAAAAGAATATAATAATGCAACAATGACTCATAATCAAATGATTTAGGATGTAATGAATTATTATGTTTCCATTATGATAAAAAATTCCCCTATGTTGACAAAAAGGGGCAGGTTAGGAAACAATTATATAACCTCTTAGATACCAGTAGATCCTTATATATTATATTCAATACCCTAATCATAAAAAATAATATTAATACTTTTATATAGTATATTTTTCCTTCATTACAGATATATTTAAACCGTTCAAATGTTTCAAACTTGTGAATCATCATAAACACATTTTCATACTGATTAACATTATCACGAAAAGTATTTGATGTAATTATACCTACCAAAACCTTGATTACTCCTTGTTCCACATACAAAACTATGTATATAAATAAATATTTTACAATCCCCATCACATTTTCCAAAAATATATCATTTGGTTGTTTTTTCGAATAATCAAAATTTGAAATTTTTAAATGATTCAAAATCAAATGTGTCCAAAAATCCATATCTATAAGGTATGTGAATGTGTTTCACATTCATATTCCTAATGGAATAATTATAAAGATAATACAAATAAAAATGTACTATATTAACAATCTAATCTTATGTGTAACATATATTATTATCCGTAACTAAAATGTATAGAAAATTCATTATAATAACCATTCCATTATACATTTCACTCTTATATACTGAAGAGCGCATTTTGAGAACAATGAATGCAAAAATAATTTGGTATAAAAATACAGAAATTGAATTTTTTGGACAAAACATATAGTTCTGTATTAATAAAAATATTACATTTTCTATGCATAGATCATAACTTCATACTTCTAATTTAGTAAATAATTCATCATTTCCAATATATAAATCATCATCCAAATTCAATAGTTTTCTCCTATATATGATTCTATGGTTATCAACACAAAACTATAATTCACAACAGGTATCACATTTTGATGAGTAAAAAATAGGGAAATTAGATTCTATAAAATTTATATCCATGGTCTCAGATTGATTCAGCATTATAAAAATTATAAACCATATATTTAATGGATAGTATTATATTTCCATCCTCTACGAGATTTTAATATGATATCCGTGGTTCATGTTATGATCAGTAAATAACAACATCATTAAATGTGTTCCATGTTATATATATAATTTCTATATATGATTTTAATTGATTGTACTCCCATTAAAAATGGTGACCTAATACATCATATATATTTAGTAATCCTTTACCCTTATATGATTATGATTTATAATACATTTTCCATTTCTCATATTGAATAACTATTTATATAGGATATCATTCCAATCAGATCATATATTATTCTTAGATGGATGAGTTGAAAACCATTTTCCCTAATCAGTCCTATGTAAACGATCATATGTATACCTTATATATCCTATAATTTAGGGTTTCATAGCTATTGGTAACACGAATATAATAGTATTTGATGGTTACCTAACTTTTAGTGTTATCCACACCACGAACGTTTTACCGAAGATAATCCATGGGTTTATATCCTTTAGGGATACCTATACCAAATTACATGGGTCCTAATATGTCTTTAAATAATAAATAATCTAAGCCAAAATATTTATCGATGTGTCTTAGTCTCTCTATTTCCACAGCAATATTTTTCAGATCATATTTAACAATTACAATTCAATGAATCCTAATATGTAATTTCCTGGATTTTTTGGTATATTGTTGTTATTTTTTAAAACATAATCCTAATTCATAAATTATTAAATTATATATATATATATATATATATTTAAAATAAAAATACATGACGATAAATTATTAATAAAGAAATAAAAAATTCACATTAATTAATCATATAAGAACATTGAAATCTAATTTATTTAATCATATTATCACACCACAAACTATATATAGTCACTATATTGGCTACATCTAGTACTTCAGATTATATATATATATATGATGACAAACAATCATTAACTCTCCATGGCCATATTATAAAAAGAGCAATTAAAAATTAAATATACATTTCTATTAGGAATAAATATATTTGAAATTGAACAGGCATGATAAAGAATTTAATATAATTTAATGATTGATTTTGGAAGTTAGAATTTCCAATATTTATAATGGGTAACATGAAATTTATATGATTAAGGTGGCCATGAGAATTTTAATATAGTAATTTAGTAGTTTAATAGTAATTCAATTTTAATGTGTAACCATAAAAGTGTATAATCAAAGATATTAAATTATAATGGATTTAATAAGTATAAGAAATATGCATTGATAAATTAATTAGAATATAATTACATGTATATATTAGGGAATAATCAATATTATTTAAACTAGAGTTTTTAAATTTTGGTTTCCAAATAAAAAATTTAAAAATATTCTCAGAATGTTTTATTTAATAAATAAATATAATACGAATATAATTTTTTTATAAAAAATATCAAAAATTGTGAAATTTCACAATGCAATTTGAAAGCGGTGATTTCATTGGAATTTTATAAGAGATATGAATTTTATTGGTGAATAATAAAATATAGTATACATATAGAGTTTATATTATGCCATTCTTTTGATTTAAAAATAATGTATTATATAGAATAAATGATTACATGGAATAAATATTTTTTTAAATATGAAAAATATGAAAAATAATTAAAATTTATAAAATATTAAAATATATTTTATTATTTAAAATAATATTATTTGTGTAAAAATAAATTTCCATGGAAAAATAAGACATTAAAATGGTGTTTCATTCTTCATCATATAAATTTCAAAATCCACAATTTAAGTATCAAATACCCAAATCTAAAACATTAGGTATGTGTTATCATGTCATTATTTATTGACCGATTATTAATAAATTGATAGTATGTCAATTATTTAATGGAATTTTAATGCAAATTCATATATATTAATATATACATTTATATTTAATTTCTCAAATCATATAATTTTTCAAAAACATATTAGATTATATGAATATTTGAAAAGGAAATATATAATTTGAGTATATATGTATCTAATGAAAAACTGAATAACATATCATATTTTCCCTAAAATAAGACAATTTCTTTAATTAAATCATAGAAATACATTGCAATCTATTTTATATAATTATTGTATAATGAATCAAATTTACTTTTCCTTGTGAACCCCTTTTTTAGATTAAACAAAAGAATCCCAAATTATTGGTCCTATATAACATCATGTGTGCTTCTTTATACAATACATGCTATTGAAAAGTGGTGTGGGCCTAGGTAAGTCATGGGATTAATATTCCCTCCAAATATAGAACTATTTTCATGATTCAAAATACCTAAAATATGGAATGACCTACATTTATGTCTAACCCCAAAAAATATAAAGATTTAAACCAGTTATCTATGAGGGTTTTTATAGTCCACAAAAATATATTATTAATGATTTATATAATTAATCAAAAATAAAAACAATGAAATTTAATATATACATAATATTGATATCAGGTACAATAAAATGAATAATATTAAAAACTATACTCTTGTTATTACCAATATTTTGTAAAAACTAAAAATTAAAAATTCAATGTCCACTAAATCAACTCACATAATAGAATCCTACCAAATCCCAGTCCTCTAGTACAATGGTCATATAGAGATTCAATATTAATAGAATATAATACATTTCCCTAAAATTAAACATAATGATATGTCCACATATAAACAAAACCATGTCGTGTTCATTGGTAATGGATGATTCCATCAACCTAATATAATTTCCTCACACTACATTACACATTATGTGTTGGTGGTTAAATGGATGTGCAAAAAAATGAAGAGAATATAGTATAGTTCTCACTAAATTCATCCATCTAGAAACATAACACCACAAACACACGCATGTCAGGTATGTGCCCACATAACAAGAAAAAACATGCACCCAATGGACACAACATAGTGTTTAAACCTCATTAGTACATAACCAACTAACATGAAATTGGTAAATAATATACCCTCGTAACTCAATTATATACCATAGTGTCTTGTGTATCTATAGACATAATAACATGGATATCTCACTATATCTACAGGACTCTTACCATTTAGTCCCACATGACCTATTTATCATCTCGTTATAGGTTTAACTATAAAAATGTAATTTGGAAGATGAATTTCAATTTATTTTCAACTTAGACTTTGTAAAGCCAATGTGTGATTTGTGAGTTTCATCTATTATAATTGGACAATGATAATCCATGTTTTTCGTGATGAAAATTTCCAAAAAAATAAATTTAATACAATTACAGATTTTATGATTCTTTATTTTTATCATTAGGTTTACAAAAATTATGAATTTTATATAATATCTACTATAGTTAGATAAGAAAATTGACATCAACAAATTTTGTATATTTTTATAATTTTTATTGTCTCTAAGGGAAACATTCTGAAAATGTGAAGTCATTTTCGGAAGCCAAGCTTCCTTTGAAAAATATAAGAATGTGATTATAGTAGGAATTATGTTTTGTTGAAGATGTTACTAAAACCATTATTTGAATTATAAATATTTTTACTATATTTGACTGAAGTATACAATTTATATATTGAATGAAAAAACTAGGTTAGGATAACATTTATTACGGTAACAAGTAAGAGTCAAACATTCATAAAATTATTATTCTAGTATATATATAGTTTTGGAAGATGGTGAAATTTTTAATATATTATGATATAAATATATGAAGATATATATGATGAAAAATTCATGTGATCGAAAAATTTATAATATGTATATGATAAAAAATGGTTATGTTGAAAAAGTGTATATGTTGAAAAAATGGGTATGCTAAAAAATGATGGCGATGTAATAATGACTATGTTACTAAACATTTTAAAAATGTAATAATTATATTTCATTAATTGGAAGATTGGTTTTATCCTAGGTGATACATAATAATATTTTATTAATTTGTGTTATCTAATAATATTATAAATTTTTAATTTTTTTAATTCCTGATATTTCATAAATTAGAAATATATAATTATAAGTTTAGTAAAGATAGCGATTTAATATTATTTATGGAGATTATTAAAATAATGGGAGTTTAATGTCAGAAATACTATAACGATTTTTGGCTATATTTGAGTTTAAATGATTAATCAATAAGGCCATACTAAGCTGACATTCATTCCACAATCCAAAATGATATGTCATAGTGCATATTTCCATGCCGATACTGAATGATATTTAAATTGAATTAATATTGTGGATTATATTGAGATATAAATTATATAATTTTATAATATAATGTGGGATAAATAAACTAATTATTATGTGATATAGATTTTGATTATTGATTAAGGACATGACTCAGATTAAATAAGTTCTAATGAGGATCACTAATAAATTAAAAAATGTAGTGTTTACATAATTTCATAATGGAAAATAATATCAATGGTATTATTCAACTAATATAAAAATCCCCGTAAGAGAATATGAAAGAATCTAATACCATAAAAGTTAACCAATATGTTGTTGTATCTAGGACAAATGGGTGATATTACCTTCAATATATGTGTAGCCTTAACGAAAAAAATGAATCATTGAATTCCATGTCATTGATAATGAAGGGGATATGAGTGGGAAGTTCTCAAATAGTATTTTATGATAAGTTGGGAAAAATTATTTTGTAATTGAAGATATTGAAACATTGGTTTTTGTTTTGAGTAGAACCTGAGGTATCTGCTAAGGAAAACTAAAGAGTATGATAACATCCAAAATTATTCACACTAATATGGATGAGAAATTTATGTACAACTCACCAGTTTAAGGGAATAACCATTCATTGATATGTGAGGTATTCATTGAAATGGAATGTCTAATTTTTAGTTGTACTAAATAGATGGAGAGTATTATGAATCTATTTTGATGAATTGGTATTATACATGGTGTAAAATCTTTGGTTTAATGTGTATAATTTTTTTTGGGGTGAGTGAAAAATCATAGAAATGAGAGATATTTTAATGGAAAACCTTGTAGAAAATAGTATTCCCATTTTCTTTATCTCTTTATTAATGTGTTTGAGAATGAGGAAATCAATAGTGAGAGGTTCATAAAATTAACACTTCTGGGAGATTGATTTCAAAAGAATAAATTTATAAAATTATAGAATAGATTCACCTCGTAGTGTCTCAAGGTAGTACCTACCAAAACATCACACTCCATATGGGATAAGTGAAAATAAAGGTTCTTTATAAATTAAAAATGAAGTCATATATTATATATAATTTTAATATAATGAATTTTAGTGGTGTCCCAATAATTTATGTATATAACATTCATAACTGGAGGAATATGATATTAACCTACCTTATATCACTTGTCCAAGAAGTTATTGATTTGGAAACAACTGAATTTACACACATTATTTTAGGTAATCCAATTCCATTTTCTAAAAAAAATAAATATACAGGTTGATTTTATATATAAAAAATAAATTTCCAAGTCTCTTTTGAAAAAAATAGGCAATAAATTCTAGGAATTTAAAATGACTAGTATATTTGAAAAAACTTAAGTATAGTTATGATGGAAATATTAATGTTAATGAATAAAAGTTATAGGTTTTGAGAAATATTTTTGATGATATTAAATTGAAGGACGATGAAAATAGTGACATCTAATATAAAACATTCAATGTGATTATTGGCACTATTTGTGGATTTGGTGGGAAATTAGATGATTTTACTATTCGTACATGGCATATGAGATACATTTTGGTTTATTTTTATCCAATGATATCAACTATAAAATATTCAGAACATATTTATTATTATTAAAATGAAAATAACATTGTAGATTATGTTATGAGTAATGAATCAAATTTTTGAAGAAATGTGAATGTTGACAAGCGATTTTAGTATATTTTTCAACTCAACAAAAATAAGAATTTTTTTAGAATCATGTAATATCGATAATAATCAAGATGAGGAAAAATATAAAAAAATTACTTCCCCTATATAAAATGTAATCTCCTAGATCAGGGTGCCACCCAAAGGTTCCCCAAACCTGGTTTGTCACATAACCATAAGAAAATTTCCCCAAATGCCAGTGGCTGCTGACTAGAAGTGAGGGCCAACATGAGATATTGCTGAAACTATTCTCTCATTGGAAGAGTATACACATATGTAAATTGATTTGAAACAATATCATAAGTAATAATACCCAACAATAGAAGTAAACAATGGAAGACTGAAAGTAATAAAACAATTAGATCATATATATATATTAGGTATGTCACATGTGTCTATGAATGGATCCAAATAAGTCTCAATGATTGAAATACAATACCTGAACGAATTTTCCAAAAAGTAAACTCCAACAGTATCACATGCTTCTGTTTAGTCACATTCTCTCCAACACCAACCTCAATCATGTACCTGATTAATAAGTGTGAATTCCCTAATCTATACCTCCAATAATATAACCTGTTTGGGTCCAAAAGCCTGACTCAAATAGGGTGTGAGACAAATTCTAGTAGGTAACCACCAAAAGATATGTTCTTAACAATCAGTGTATATATATGGTTGGTAACATGGAATAAGGATGAAATAACCTAGGAATTACTCAAATGTAAATTATGCCACATTTTTCAATTACATTTATTTAACATTTATTATTCATAATTTGAATCATTTAACACTCTGATCTAGATTAGGCATTGTATCCCCAGTGTAAAACAACCAAAACATACATATCATAAGACAATATAAACAATCATGATTTATAAAAACAAATATAGTGCTTCAGATTGGTAGACTCGTCACAATAATTCAATAATTAAATAAACATCCTTTATGAAATTTCTCAATATATAATCCCCTTGATCTAAAATAACAACAATTTATTTAATAATTACCCCTTTAAATATCTCTCATGGTATAACACCTTTTGTATATTAAGCTATCAAATAATAATAAACAACCATCTGGGAAAGCTCTCATGGTCTAGACCCCCAGACTAACGATTCATTTAATCAAATATAAATAACCACATGGGCATCTCTCATGGTCAAAACTCTTATGTCAACATTTACTTAATTATTTAAAGATGACCAGCTTGGAAACTCTCATAGCCTAACCCCTCTAGGAACCTATCATTTTTCAATCCCGTTGTTGAACAATCAAAAATCATATCACATGCATTTCAAATAATCAGCAACTCCATCCTAAAAAAACAGGGCATGTAAAACATAGAAATCCTAACATGACTTCTTGACCCAATGGCCATAAAAAATAAATCCTTTGGAAACTCACCCATATGGTGTATCATAACAAGTCATCTATCATTATTCATAAGAAATGCCCTTTATTAATAAATAAAACCATATAATGCAATAAACAGGGATAAATTCCAAATCATGGTATACCCCAAATATTAGTATGCTACAATTTTAGAATATATAATCAAAAGACAAACAACAAAAGGAAGAGAAAACCAACCTCGATTTCGTACAATCGATAAAAATTAATATTTACCTTGTATCCTCCAAGATCATTGTAAATCTTCATAAATGTATAAAACACTCAACCCTTGTAAACTCTATTGAGAGGAGGAATCAGGATAAAGGTATATTGGGGGTTTTTTGAACTCACCAGGGGGATTCCAATGCACCTGACTATGTCTCAATATGACAGCGAATGGAGAATCAGAGGGGTCATAGATTGTCGGACATTCCACATCAATCTTTTACAAAACATGGGAATAAAAATATGTTTCTATATATGATACAAAACCCTTCTCATATTTATCAAATAAAATAAAAATTAAACATTATGTTCTTTAAATATACATGTTGTTTATTAACATTAAACTGCCCCTAAATTATGTTATCTTCTAGATCACCATTCAACCATGTAATCAGACTTTATATTGCCACTATGGAGCTGTTTGTGGCAACTAGGTATATGGAGTGCACACAAAAGTGCACAATGTGTACATAGAAAAACCACATTTCTTCATTTTTGTTGAAAACAACCTGATATCAAGATCCATTCTTGTGATAAAGATCTGGGTTCTTGAAAACATCCCCTATTAAATCAATTCATCCCCAAATTTCACATCCAATGGTGATGAAAAAATATCTATGAACAACTCTGGCCATTATGATGGCACATCGCCCTCCCTCTCTAATGTCTCGTCCTTCACTCAGAAGTTCTGATATAGCACCCATACCAGAGGAACATACCAGGTATGGAGAACCTTCATGCTACAATTCAATATCCAAATAGATTGCTCAACGAGGGATGCATCCACCTCCAACTGAACATCATATGGTTGAAAAAAACAAGATATCGGTTTGAAATGTCATTATGTAGCTGAGAAACATGAAAATGTAGTGCATATCCTGGTACGTTGGAGGTAACTGCAATAGATAAGCAATTGGACTGACCCTCACAAAAACCTCAAAGGTCCTGACTTATCTCGGTGAAATAATCCCATGATTCTTAATCCTTATGTTTCACATCCACTGTGTGACACGCTGGAAAACCTGATCTATGACCTCGAACTCCAGATGATGTCTCTTTCGATCAACATAATATTTCTGGTGAGACTATACAGTATCCAACCTCCTCTAAATCCTCTACACCTGATCAGTGGTCTCCTAGACATGATGGGGTCCCAATATTGTTACCTCTCCTACCACCATACAACATAGTAGTGATCAGCATGGCCTACTATACAAATCCTCGTAAGGATCCATCTAAATCATTTCCTAAAAAGTATTTTTGTATGAAAACCCCACTTAGGGTGTCTGTCTCCCCCAAGATCTTCCAAAATCTAGGATGAATTCTCGAATCATGACATCTAAAACTGGAATTGGGTGCTCGAAATTTTCATCTATCTAATGATGTTAAGATGTACTCCGGAGTAACTATGAACCCAAAGACCTCTTTAGTCCCGCCCAGACATGGGTAGTAAAATGATAATCCTTGTCTAAATCGAAGGAGTTTGGAAGCACATTTAAACATACAATATCTCATATTTACAACATCCAATGATCATTAAAAATGAAGGTTTCCATGATCAGAAGGAAATGTGAAACCTTAATGAGATTGTCAACAACAAACCATACAATATCATTTCCTATAGGGGGATTGGTAATACCATCACGAAATCCATCATTTAATCATTGAATATCCACTCATGAAAGGATAAATGTTATAAAATCCCTACTAATCAATGATTTTATGCCTTCACTTGCTGATAGGTGGAACATATAATAACGAAACCAGCTACATCTCTCTTCATACCTGGCCACCAATACTTACGACATAAATTTCGATACATTCTGGTGACACCAGGATGGAAATCCCATACTTATCCATGAAAATCCAACTACATCTCCTTATATATGTCTTCTGATACCCATACAAACTCCGATAAATTGAAAAATACTCATTCTCTCATATGCTCCACCTCTGAGTAGAGTCATCGTCCGAAAAACTCTCCAATTGGACTAGGCCCTTGATATCTGATATTTTCCTCATTCAAACATGATCTGGTGGATTGAGGTAATAGTTAAAGAAAAAAAGAATATTCTTCCCCATCTTTTCATGCATCTCTAAATACATCGAAGAGAATAGAGCTATAAGCTTCTACTCACTTCTAGCCTCCTGAACTATATGCTTATGTGTCCTTTTGCTCAATACATCAGCCACTATGTTTCCTTTCTTTGGCATATAGGAAGGCTCAATGCCAAATTACTAAAGTTATTAATCCCTCCATCACTATATCATATTCATATCTCTTTGAGAAAAGAGATATATGAGGTTTTTGTGGCTAGTGTATATAAAATATTTCACTACCAGTAAGTAATGTCTCCTATAACATGAAGCATGGGAAACTGCAGATACTAATCATCATATGTCCAGTAGTTATTCTCATGTGGCCTCATCTACCGAGACCAGTACACAGTGAATCATTCCCACATCATACCTGCTACATTGAGCATGACACATGATGCATCATAGTAGACATTGTCACTCATTCCTAGTTCCAACAAAATCAGTATTGGTGATGATGTTAACCTCCCTTTCCATATGTGAAAGGATGAATCTCATGTATTTGTCCAAAAATAATTTTCACCTTTCATTTAGTAGTCTGTTAGTGGGACTGCTAAGCGTGAGAGATCCTTAATAAAGAATCTTTTCTAACCAGCCAATCCCAGAAATCATTGTACCTTAAACACATTATTTGGATGCTCCTAGGAAACTACTTCCCTCACCTTCTCAAGGTCTACTGATACTCAAATATCTAAGATGACAATACACAAGAATTGAATCTGATTCATCAGAAAGTGGCATTTTATGATTATAGAATATAACTGATCTTCTCTAAGTGAACTCAATACGAAATCATGATTGGTGGATTGGTCGTATCGAGTGTGATAGTTCACCCATATATCATCCACAAATACTACCACCAAATAATCAAAGTAATGATGGTACAATTGGATTATTGGTTCAATTAAAACTACAGGCGTGTTCGTGAGACCGAAAGGCATAACCAAATACTCAAACAGACCCTACCTTCTCTGAATGGCTGTAAGAGGTATATCAGCTGGTCTAACACACAACTGTTGATAACCGAATCTCAAGTCAATCTTCGATAACAACCGAGCTCCTCAATGAGGAACAAAAATATCATAAATTATCAATAAGGGATATCATTTATTTCTTGTCAATTAGTTTAACATCTTATAATCCACATAAATTCTGAGGGTACCATCCAAATTTTTTTCCAAAATGACAAGAAAACCCCATGGAGAAGCATTGGGTTAAATGAAACCCATTTTTTAAAACTCATCTTACAACTTATTGAGCTCATGTAAATCTAGTATAGCCATTTCATAAGGAGCAATAGAAATTGGTGCCACTCATAGCACAATATCAATATTGATATCATCCTCTTACTCTAGAGGAATACCTGAAAAGTAATCTAGAAGGGTATATCTGAAAAAATCCACCACTATTGTAATATAAATATTTGAAGTCCCCTGGTCAAGCAGTATAAGCTATAAATCTGGTTGATTATTCCTCCCAACTTGTGAGACTCTACTCCAACTCTATATGCTTAGACATTACATTATCTATTATGTAGAAAATATTTCCCCTCTAGTGATGTGAAACTGACCCTATAGTGATAGAAATCCCCAATGGCGTGAAAATAGAACAACCAGTCCATTCTGAGAATACCACTGATGTCTATGATTTCTAAGATATAGAGGTCCCATAATATGTGACATCCACACACCTCAAGAGGGAACTGATGTACACTAGGTTTCGTAATCACCAACGAAGTGTCTAGCATCATAACATCATAATTATAAACATAAAATCCCATGGATCTCCATAATGGAAACAATTGTTAAACTATTGGATGACCCTATATCAAAAAAGAATAATCTATAACTAAGGTAACTAGAATCATTCATCAAACCAAAAAGGGTTCTAGAGCCAAATCATACTAGGTCTATTCCATCACAAAATTCTATCATATACCACATCCATACAACCCTGTATGGAAAACCTGTGATGATCCACCATATTACCACAGAAAAATTGTCATCTGGATTCCATGACCCCGACCAATCCTCATCCTAAACAACCCAAAAAACTCCATTTCTATGACCAATGAGAAACTATTGGCCCAACAGATGTACATTGAGTCATAACAAATCCCTTATCACTCGCTGATGGTGAGAACATACTACAAAAATCACCGAATATGAACCATCTTTCCCTAGGATCAGCACTCAACTGGATCTATTAGGCATTGTGGTGTCATTTTTCCACTCTTTATGCACATGTGTCACACCAATCACCTACATGAAGTATCATAATGTGAAATATCCATATGGCACTTATTTTTATTGGTCGAAGGAGTACCATCCCTACATGTTGAACCACCCTGGCATGCATCTCCAAACACCCTCAGATTACACTCAGTAATCAGCACCTAGTTTCCTATTGAATTGACTAAACTCATCATGAAACAGTTCACCTATGAACAGATGAAATACCCAATTCCATCCTCAAATCTCCTAGTCAGGGATAACGTATCACCTCCTAAAATAGTTGTGTAACATTGAGGCATTGTAAAGAGATAAGAGTAATCCATCACTAAGAGAGCACCCTGCTCAAAATGCATGAAATCTCGTGCTTGGTTGGCCCAAAACATCTCCGTGTCTATCTAATCAAAAAAGGTTCTCTAAAAATTGATCCATTACATATCTTGATGATGTCCCACCTATGAGATAACATCCCACCATAACTTGGAAAATTCACATAGCATGTAATTTGAAGGTTTCACCTTCCTCTCAAGAGGTCTTTAAAGATTCTAAAAGACATAAAGCATGTCATCTGACCATGATTATGAAACGTGTGGTCCTCCATCCCCTATGGAAGTGGGACGATGCTGCTTTTGGAACACCCACGTTAGCTCTTCCATAGTCATGGAGGGATGTGGTGCTTCATGAAAGGACTTCATCATCCTCATAAAGACTTCATGGAACTATGAATATGCACCTTCATCTGGTATAACATCTAGTGAAAATACAAGCATGATAAAAGGATCTTCTGGTAGTCCCTGATCTACCATTTCTGGTGTCTAATCGTCTCCTTGTACCGAGGGTACAACCAGAGGATATCCTGATGGAATGACTCTACAAGGTTTACCACGAACCTCTGTACAAGATTAACGATATAGAAAATCAGAAGTGCAAGAAGGAAATAGGTGTTGGAAAACATTCATGTTTTACAAAAGAGTGTTGCATGACATGTAGAACCACTACACGACATATTCCCATTATCCTTAACATGGGAATATACCCCTGCCAACCTAGTCATGTGACACCCCAAACACATTGCATGTTCCTCTTGAGACATGGCGTGTAATTGAATATCCCCTCTTTCCCAGGTACATATATAGTGTTAGAAATACATTGACATGTTGTTCTAAAAATACATGGTGTTTTCACCCTACACACGTTTGTTTACTCAAAAGTTTGTTCCACTCATGTCATTAGTCACTCGATCGGATAAATAGTGGACTATACCATGGTGTTTACTCCTAGTACATGGTGTGTCCTACAAAATATTTAACAACCCCATGTTTCTACTCGCATAGTTAATCACATTGTCAACAACTACATGGAGTGAACATACGGTACACGACATGTACTTAAGAAAAGTCTCTTCTTACATAATAGAAGAGAACATGGCTAGTGCTCATAACATCACACATCATGGTTTCTAGGTTTTTCGTACAATAAGCCTCTAAAACTTCTCCACAACCAAAAAATCATAAAATTGGGAAATGGAATTCCAAATTCTAATCTGTGAGATCCCATACTTCCCTTGAATCAATGTATTGCATCCATATACATAACATATCTTAACAGAAGTCAATTAATGTTCCATCATGATCCACCAAATTCCAATCCCAGACATCCCATAATACATTAGGGACAAAATCTTGGAATCCATCCAAATGAAACATTCTATATACCAATAACATATCAAAATATAAAGTATTTCTATCACTGCATATAACATAATAGCATGTGAATTTAGCTCAAAATCAATCACAAGATCATGCAATTAGTTATGTACTCTAAATGGCATTATAAAAATGCATGACATGAGATCTATATAAAGTGAAATTATGATTCATGTGATATCCCTCCCTAATCTTATTGGGTTTCAATATTTATATAACCAAAAAGATATCAATCATAACATAACAAAGCAAGTGAATCACCAAATGGTGAAATAAAATCAAATGTAACAAATCAAAAACTAGAAAAAAATTGAAATATTCTAGACAATATAGATTTACCCTATACATGAGTTATCTACTCCAAATAAAATCTTATTATCTACTGACTATTCTTTCCTATACTAGTCTATTAGCTCCAAATAGTAAGGACAATGTAGAAACTATTCCCCTATGATACAAATTTGTAACGTCCCTGCTCTGGGTGCCACCCAATGGTGCCCTGATCCCAGTGGGTAACATAACATCAAGCACATTTCCCCAAACACCAGAGAATTATAACTAGAATCAAGGGCCAAAGTATGATATTGGGGAAAATATGCTCTCATTGGAAGAGTATACATAGAATAAAATAGATAGTAAACAATAGCGTGAGAAATAATAGCATACGATATATGTAAACAACAGAAAAATGATATTAATAAAACTACTGGAGAATATATATATAGACGATTCATGTCAAATGTGTCTAGGAAAGAATCCATTCAATTCAACATTCTGGAAATAAATTACAGAAACCGATGTTCATAAATGAATACAAACTCCAATAGCATCACAAGCCTCATATTTGTACCATGCTCTCTAGCTCCAACAACACATACGTTCCTGATGAAGAGGGGAACATTCTATTTTCTAAACACGCAATTAAATAATTTTTTTGGGTTGAAAAGCATGATCCAATTAGGGTGTGAGATGAATCCATGTAGACAAACACCAAAACATTTGTGCCTAACTATCACTGAATATATATACCATGTAACATGAAATAATGAAGAAGTGACCTAGGAAGTACTTAAAATTTAAATAATATTACATTTTCCAATTAAATTCATTTAACATTTATTCATTATTCTTTGAATCATGTAACCATGTGATCTAGCCTAAGACATGTATCCCCCATTAAACTTAACCCAAATAGACATCTCATAAGACAATCAAATCCATCATATCATACAAATACTAGTCGTATTCATTCGTTTGGAAGACTCATCAAAATCATTAAATTATTCAATAATGACCCTTTGGGAAAGATCTCACAGTCCAATCCCCCGGGTCTAACATAACAACAATTCATTGAACAATGTCCCACATTGAAAGATCTCATGGTCTAACCAGTTTTGTCTATTATTCTATAAATCAATTATAACCAACCACTTGGAAATATCTCATGGTATAATCTTCGGCGTCAGCGATCCATTTAATCAAAAAAAACATACAGATGGGTATCTCTCACAGTGTATTCCATTTTTTATGCATTCACATAATCAATTATAAGATGTCCTAGGAAACATTCATGGTTTAACCCCTTTGGGAAGATCCCAAAGTCCAATCCCCTTTTTCAACAATCACAATGCATATCAAATATATTTTATATAATCAGAAACTCAATCATAACAAAATAAGGAATGGAAAAAAATTAAATCCTAACAAGCATTCTAGACCCAACAACCATAAACTATCAATCAAGGGGAAAATCATTCATGGGGTATCCCATAACAAGTTATCTAGCCTTACTCATAAGAAACTACCCATTATCAATCAATCAAACCATAGTTGGTAATAAAGAGGGTTCAATTCCAAATCAAGTGATACACAATCATGGGAATGCAGAACATTTAGAATATATGTTTCGAAGACATACAACGAAAGTCATAAACCACCAACCATGAAGTTGTGTGTTCTATATACATAAACTTTGGTCCTTGAATCAGACTATATTAGAATAGATCACCAGAAAGGTGAAAAATGATCAAAACATGATTATTCAACCGAGAGGTGGATTTAGGAAGAAAGGATCTATGAGTTTTGAGAACTCATTAGTGGGATTCCAAAACACCCAATAATGTCTCAATTAGAGCTCAAATGACGAATCTAGAGGGGTTTAGAGTTTTTTAGTCATTCTGTAATGATCATGTATGAATATTAGGAATAAGAAGATATTTTTTGAAATGAGGCGTGACTCCATTCTGATTAATAAAATAAATAGAAAAAATCATAGAGTTTTAATTAATAATACATGTTGTGGTGTATCCTTAACTAGCCACTGACCTAAGCAGTCTTCCAGGTCACCACAAATTCATGTACTCAGCCACTACATGGAAAATACACAGTAGTACTTGGAAACTGGGTATACAACATGTAAACAAAAGTACACGACTTGTACTTAGAAAGACCACATTTCTTCTTTTTTCCTCAATTACTACCTGAAATCATGATCTATACCTAAAATGATGATCTGGGTTCTTACATAAAATGGGGTTTTGGATGTTAGGTGGAAAGAAAATGGAAGTAATCCATGATGTTGCTAAAACTATAACGGAATTGGAAATTACTTCCTAAATTTCAAAAAGACAATGTTTTTGCAGTTAGAATCATATGTATAATATGAAAAACCTCAATAATGAGAATTGGAGAATAGTAGCATAAAATACTCTAACCACAAGATATGGAATATGTTGGGAAATAAGGAACAAGGAGACACTTATGTAACCAAATAATTAGAATATGAAGTTAATTTTCTATCTCATGTTGAAGATGGGTTTACACATTATGTAGTGATGGTGGTGATAGATAAACAAAAATATTGAATACATTGTAAAGAGGGATTTAGAATCATACATTAATGAGAATAAATCTTTCATGAAAAAAGATTATAAATCAAATAAAATGAAATAATGGTTGAGGAAAATCAGTATCATGTAAATGTAAATGTTATATATAATTACTACATCAAGAAATATAAATTGATGGTAGTTAAGAAATATAAAATTATGGGAATCATTTAGAAAAAACTACTTATAAAATGGTACGAGTTTTTTATACACAATATATAAAAAAATAATGGGGTTAAAAATCTGTATAATAATATTAGAGAAGAATAAATAATTTTTTTTAGAAGAGAGAATATTCATTTAAAGCTATTATAGATAATGATAAAAAATAAAACTATTTATATTATTCCCTAGCCATAAAAACTATAAGTCCCCAACCATAAAAATTATATAATATGATGATATGTCAATAATTTGACTTTATATAATAATGAGGATCATTTCATGTTTATAGATTTAGAAAATTTGGCCATAACACATAATTAAAAACATAAATAATACAAAGTAGACACTTCAAATCACTATAATTTTTTTTTTGAAATTAGTTTTTTTAAATAAACGTGGTTTCGTTTCATGTTTATACTTCATAACATTTCATATATCCCATCCCAGTAATTATTATTGTTTAAATCCCAAGAAAAATCATTTCAGAACATGTTATGAGCATAAAAATATAATTAATGGATACACACAAAAGGAAAACTGTGTGTCATGTGAAAACATGTAAATCCATAATACATTATCATAAATTATGAAATTTCACATTTAAGAAGTTTTTAATACACTTCATCAAATGAAGCTCAATTATTATGCTTTTTTTACCACAATATTATCTTAAACCGAATGAAATCCATATATAAAATAGAAAGGTAACATGGGACATAATCATTATTAAATAGAATAACCATATGGTCAACTTCCACACATATCACTAAATTAAAAATCTATATGAAAAATTTTCATACCTAATGCATATTAGTATATAATGTGACCACATATTATGGCTTATCAAGGAACCACCAATATTTGGTTTTTCCTGTAATAACCCATATTTGGTTTATCATGCAACCACCCATCAAATGATGTTGTAAAATTTTATAACCCGTACACCTAAATGATTTCAATTATCTTCATTTCACCCATAAAATTACATTTTAATCAAAATAGATAATTTTAGGATATTAAAATAGTCAATCAACTATCCAAATCATTTTCAATACCAGAACACACAAAAAGGAAATTAAGGAATTCATTTCCTTTTAAAAATATTATTGCTTATAGAGAAACCCAAATATCAAATAATGGTTATGGTGGAAGATAACACGTTGTCACTACATATATTAAATAACATTAATTTTATCAATTTTTAATGAATGGAAAACACTTTATATAAATATATTCTATTTTAAAATCAGGGAATGAATTAAAAATCATTGGTTTTAATTATACACCATATAATATAAAGTGGAGTATATTATCAAAATATACTTCAATGAAAGGTGATCGAGATGAAATACCTTACATTGAGTCCAACTCGTCATGTAAAATATTTATATCCCTGAATAATAAAAATTGGTTAATTTATACCTTCTTGAGAACCATTTATTTTTTATTGTTCCTTTCATATAACTTGTTATAATATATAAAAATTACATAATAATTTATGTTCATATCTGATGTATTGTTGATATTCAGTACTTGAGAAAAAATGAGTGTGTTATGATGTCAATAGTCTAGGTGTTCATTAATTACATCTTCTAAAAAATAAAATTAATGATGTCATAATCACTATTATAACTCAATTATACATTTAAATCAAACAATTTATTTTTTTATGAAATATGAACAATAATACCATCATGGATATGGTAGGTTGTACATACACATGAGTAACATTATAATTAATCATTGATTATTATGGAAATAAGATAATTATTATTTTATATTTCTATAATTTTAATAATATAACCAAAATCATAATAATAAATTTAATATACTTATATATGTCATAAAATTTAGGTGGTGAATAAAAATGTTTCACATCGCTTCATGGAATTAATAGATCACATATATGAGAAAATAATATTATCATTTATATGTGCTTGGATGTTAACATAATAATTGATATATTATTCAATTATAATGATAATATTTAATTAACATCATATGCAAAAATTAATATGAACATTATGACCAGTCTTGAGAGATGGTTATGGAAAATAAAATATATTAGTTCGTAGAGATGATTATTCACACATACACCTGAAAAATTAATTACATTCTCATTTGGTGGAATTTGACATGTATTTTGGTGATGATAAAACAATAGAATAATCTACATATATTTAGGATAAATGATTTTTTATTTCAACTAGGAATAATAATATTTTAAGGAAGTCGATGAAGAAATAAAATATGAATACTTTTATTAAATGACACCTCTTCTTACGTTGATCAACTAAAAAGAACACATTAACACTACTATGGAGGTTGTGATGTTAAAATAAAGACTAATGAATATGTGTAGGGATTTGGGTATGGTGTTTTGGTAGATCATGGCCCAACAAAAAAGTTTCTATGTGTGTAATAGAGAGTAATGTGTACCTTCTTATAGGTTAAGGCAATCACCCTCTGAATTATTAAAAGAATTAAATTATGATAAATTAAATTAAGATTCCAAGGGGGTCAAATCTCAATAATTAATAATATACGATGAATAAAGGACTTAATATAATTGAATAAGGAAAATTTATCATGTTTTATTATTATTTTTAATCCTTATATTTTTATTTTTATCCACTTTTAACTCTTAAATGTTTTTCATTTAATTTACATTTGGGATTTAAAAAAATTAACAAATCATTCCAATCAAACAATTAATGAGTCATTAGTGAAATTTTTATAGATATAATTTTTTTTTAATTGTTGATTTTTATAAATTTTAGGTCACTTAATTAGATATTTTATAATTTATGTTGTGAATTATGTCATTTTTGACACAATTTATTACATGAATTTTTAAAAAATTCATAAAAACATGATTACGTAAAAAAAACTACATTAACTAAATACTAAAATTTAATATTCACACATTAAATTAATTTATATGAAAACATATTTCAAATAATACATATTTTGAAATTATTAATATCATTTAACTAATTCATTCTTTAATAGATCTATTACTGCTTCATCATAATATAATAATTAAATTTAATTTTATAATTCATAAAAATTATAAAAGAATTATCATGATTTAGTTAATAATTTTAGATTTATATTTGATATTTAAATTCAACCATATCACTCATATAGTCCAATGGTAAATAATAGTAATAAGAGACATGATTATGAAATTTTTTTCCATTACTTTCAATTAATTGTTATAAATGTCATAATCACACCCATGTGAATTCAAAAGCCCAAAACATACACCCATGTATTGTCTTGGTCAACAATAACTCATATAATAGCATTATAACATGTGTCAGGGTATTTTTTATTTTAATATAATATTATTTTTACAATTAAATACCCTATTTATCGTTAACTATGGTAAATATAACAATAAAGTTACTCTTCAAAAAAATTAATTTTATCCCATTGGAAAAAATATATTATAATTATTACAGAAATTAATTTTATTTATGAAAATTTAAATAAATAGAAGTGGAAAAATTGAATTTAATATTTGTCTCATTATCAGAATGAGAAAACAGGTTTTTAATTTAAAACGTTCAAAAGATCACATAGTTTTCTATTCAATTAAAATATGAAGTTGATTGCAATGGAATAAAATTAATTTAATGATAAAAACCTAATATAATTAATCATTAAATCAAATTAAATGTACAAATGTTACTGTATAATTAAATTAGTTTAAAAATAACTTTTTTTATTCAAATGGCATTTATTACAGTAAAATAAAAAATAATTTTATTCAGAAATATACCAAAATTAAAAAGAGTAAATTATTATTTCCCTATTACTAATAAGAAGTACATTTTTTTCTATAAAACATATAAAAGTTCCAAAACTCAAATATAAAATGGTTTCTCCATAAAAAGATGGTAGAAGTGCTCTTTTTTTAAAATACCTTTTTATCCTAAAACCCAACTTTTTTTTATATAATGTCTAAAAATCATATAAGATGAATTTTAAAAATTACATTGAATATATAACATATATACTTCGTTATTAAATTTTTTATTATTGAATTTATATTTTTATTAACTCTTTAAAAATCATTTAAGTTGTTTTTTTAGAAAAACAGATCCATTATATTTAATTAGTGTTTATTTTATTTCTTGACTAATATGGTAACAAATGAATCATTATATAAACATGTGTGAACCGTATTTTCATAACATAATTAATAAATTTCATTTCCAACACCCTAATGGATATCCGATAAATACAATGTAGAATATTAATATTAATAAATGAATGTTTTTCAATGTAAGTCAATATTTTTTGCAACGATAGATTTCAGAGAACCTAATTATTTCATGCCGAGTATGGTACAATAAATAGCATATTTATTATGTAAACATACTATCCAATTCATAAATATTTAAATTTATGAAACATATATAGTCTATAATTACCTGGGATGTAACATCCTTCCCCCATTTGGAAATTTCATTATCGTAATTTTTAATTTGGATATGGTAACTAAGGTTTCACTTTTCAAAATTAATTAATTAAAAATATACATTGTAAAAAGAGTCAATAAAACATATGCTTTTAAAGAAATAAATTGAAACAAAATGATCACCTGATATAACAAATATTTGGATTCCCTGTGGGAAAACGTGGATATGGATGAAATCAAACCATCATCATCAGATGGATAGTGATAGATAATATTATCAGGATAAATTTAACAAAAAAAACCTCGAACATGTGATGGGTTAAACAGTCATTGATTTTATAGCAGGAAAATTAAATGGATAATGTTTTTTGTATGATCTGTTTCATCTAGTTTTTGAATTATATTACTACATAGAATAAAGAACCAAATAAAATAATCTTACATGAATGGCAGAGTTTCATAAACAAGTTGAAGTTCACCAAAAACTCGTCATTTTTACTAAATAATGAATATTCTAGTTGAATTTCACGATCGTTAATCACTAGAATCAACATCTATAGAATCAAAAAATCCACAAAAGATTAAATCCCTATTTATCTTATCATGAATCATTATCCAAATCCAATATGGTCATGATACGAGAAATGAATTATCCAATAATAAGAAACCGTTGGATGAAAGAAATTACTTTTAATATAAAAAATTATTCTATAATACCCAAAGTTCAACATAGACAAATAGAATAAATAAATATCTTCAAAATTACAGAAACTAATAAAATATAATATTGAATTGAAAAATTATATATTATTTGATCATATAGTCTTATTGGATAAATTTGAACATTTATCTCAAAATAACACTAACCACTCTTCATGTCTTATACCAACAAGTAATTAACATAATCACATGTTCTCGAAGGGAGGTTAATCATTTCCATAAGTAACCAAAATCTCCATAAGACAATAATAAAAATCATAGATTCATAAAAAATTAAAAATAAACCATTATCCATAAATTAAAATTTTATAGTATTTTATTGACCTTAATCATATAAGGTTCCAAATATAGTGAACATCTTCCAAAATTACATTTATCAATTAATTATGAAATTATTTTCCAATAAATGGGATATCAATTTGATAAAAAAAAGTTCTCAAAAACATTATATTCTTAATAAATACACTCATTTAACTAAAAAATCATACTAACCAAGGGCTTCACGTTGGCTAGTGGTAGGAAATTCACCCTTGTCGCCATCAGTTGTGGGTTCGATTCCCATAGACTTACCGAATACAATTAGTTATCACCCATCATGTGGTTATTCCTTTTTATTAAAGTTATATAATTCACATAACATCCCAAAATGAGATAAAATCCTCAAAAATAACCAAAACATATTACAAGCTCAAATGTTACCTCCTACCTTACATTTTGAACCCCAAATTTAAAAACACATAAATACCTCAAAATAAACAATATATATACCATAAAGGCTATTCATAGAAATAAAATTATGTACACACAAGAAAATATAATTCTTACTCAAATAAAATTTTCAATTAACAATCTTCTGGGTTACAAATTATTGAAAAAAGTATTCCAATGTTATCTCATTATCAAATGATCATTAATACTATTAAACATTTCACCATCCAAGAGTCTACCATAACACGTGAAAGAATTATATTTAGGAATTTTGAAAATTCATCTATATTAAGGATCCTATGAAAATTATTTTTTATATTAATCAATAATATATATTTTCAATGAACATTATCATGAATCATGTCCTAAGATTCAATAATGTATTAACATGTGGAAGTAAAAAATCCATACCTTTCATTGGACATTTTTAGTTTCCTCACCATCAATTGGAATGGAATTTGGTATTGAAAAACATAAATTTTTATAGTCCTCCATATCCCATTGACAAACCTGCTTCATTGGACTTTTATTTTTATAATGAATATACTCCACAGATTTCAAACATTCAGTTAATATCCATGGAATAACCTCTTTCCCTTTCATTGATTCATCTAAACAATTCCTTTTCCTTAGAATGTTATTGCTTTAGGACCTTCATTACCACATTATTAACATCTTCATGTCCCTTTCAAAAAAATTCATAAGTGTTTCTTTTGACATCATCAACACATATGTCATTGAATATATTTACTTTTACAATTATTAATAATCATTCAAATGGGTTATTTTCATTCAAATATGATTCATTAGAAATAACACCTTTGTTTTGGTGGTTAATCATTACTCCTAATAGTTGGTTAAGAAAAACACTGAGTGTTTTAATTTGAGCTCCCATTTTATTAGGTTGTTTATTCAAAGAACCACCACATTTAATATCACATCCATTGTTACATTGGTTCATGATAGATCTACCATTTACTAAAACCAAATATTTTGTTGTGAGTATATAAAAAAAACCACCCTATACTATCATATGAAGAATACAAACACAATGACATACAAAATCACGTTATATCAAAATCATTCAATTTATCAAAAATATTTATGGATATTTCTATTAAACTACCCATTGTGGTTATATATAACTTCTAACTTGTGCTTAAAATCACCCAAACCACTAATGTTATCTAAACCGACCATTGATTCCAACGTTAAGCCCCCGTCCATACCAACTATAATGCCCTATCCATAGACATTACATAATCTCGAGTAATGTAAATAATTAGACATTGTTTGACAATGAGGATATTTTACTATTTAAATATGTAGATAATTAGGCCATAATTAATACATAACAACATAAATATTTCAGTATAGAAACATCTACTCACTATAAATATTTTTCAAAAAACAAAAAAAAAATTATAAAACATGCTTTATTTTAATGTTTAAACATCGTATCCATTCTATGATACAATTATTTACTCTATTCTTTTTTCAAACTTCTAAAAAACATTTCAGATCATGGAATGCACATAATATGCTCAGTATGGGATACTCAAAGAAAGAACACTATTAATCTTCCAAAAACATATAATGTATGAATACGTTATCATAATGTAATACATATTACCATTAAGTAGTAGTTGATACATTTCACCGAATATAAGATCATGCCATACCCATTTTGGAATCAAAATATTAAATTAAATCCCACATAAAGATATATATAACAAATAAAGGTAACTTGAAACATAACCATACATTAATGAAATAACCATGTGGTCGAATTCTCAAATATAACTAAATGGAGTAGCCATGCAACCAACATTCAAACCTAATTCATTATAGTTTATAGCACTAGAAACCATATGTGGTTTATCACATAACTACTTATTATTGTTTTATCACATAACCACATATCATTAGTTTATCACGTAACAACCAACCAAATGTCCATGTACCATTCTATAATCATAACACATAAAATATTGCAATTATCAAAATTCAACTAATAAAATATCATTTCAAATAGCCAAAAATCATTTCAAGATGTTGAAATAGTTAATCAACTTTAAAAATAATTTTCAACACAGAAACACACAAAAATATAAAAATGTATTCCATTTACTTTTAAAAACATTATTACTATTAGGGGAATCCAAATATCAAATAATTTTTAAGGTGACAATGAAGTCATTTTCACCACATTTGATAAAAAACATGGTTTTTATGTTTTGTAATGAAATTAAATTGATTCATATAACAATATAATTTTTGAAATAAATGGAATGAATAAAAATTTGAAGGGGTTAAATTGTACAAATTATATATGAAGGTGGTTTATATTATTGATTTAAGACTCATTGAAAGGAGATTGAGATGATGTCCCTAACCTTGAGCTTGACTCGTCACATGCAATATTTATATTCCTATATTATGAAATTAGGTTAATTTGATCTTTATTAATAGAATATTTCTTGTTTATTATTCATTTTATATCACTTATTACCATGGTAAAAAAATTAAATAACTATTAATGTTCATATCACGGGTTTTATCAATATTATGTACTTGAGTCCAAACTAAACAGAATTATGGTATCAATATTCCATGATTTAGTTAATTCCCTAATCTAAAAAATAAAATTCATGATATTACAATCACTTTTATATATCAATTAATCTTTTAAATAATACCATTTATTTATTTTATGAAATATGAACAATGTTACAATCATAGAGAGGATAGGTCGTATATATGCTTGAGTACTGATTCCATTTTACATTGATCATTTTGGAAATAAGGACATTATTATTTTATAATTAAATAATTATCATAATATAATTAATAGAATAATAAAAATTCAAATATTATTATTTATATCATATAAGTGATTTTTGGAATAAAAATGATTCTCATCGCTTTGTGGAGGTCATGGTTCACATGTACGCATAAATGACTTTATCATTTTTATGTGCATGTAAGAAAAGATAATAAATGATATATTATTATATTATAATGATAAATATTTCCTTAACATCATTATAAACATAAATTTCAACATTTTTACTAGTAATTAGAGATGTTTATGGAAGAAGAATTATATTTGTTTGTGGTTGTGACAGTTCACATTAACATAAGATAGATTAATTCCATTAAAAATTGATGGCAGTGGATATGGATTTAGGTTATTATATTAAAATAATAATATCTCAGTGAATTTACAATAATTTAGTTGTTATTTCATCTAGTAAGATGATGATTTGAAGGAATTTGAAGAAGAAATAAACTAGATATACTTAAAGAAAATGATACCTCTTCTTCAGTTGATCACCATTGAAGAACAGATTAGCACATCTAAAAAGGGTTTTATTAATAAAATAAAACAAAATGAATGCGTGGAGGGATTATAGGATGTTTTTTTAAGATCATGGAAAAACCAAAAGGTTTTTATATTTGAGTAATACCCGGGGATGGTTATATTTTATAGGAGAGGGGTCAGGCACCCTTCCAATTATTAAAAGTAGTAAATTAATATAAATTAAATTTATATTAAAAATTGGTATAAAATCATTTAGTATGAATTTAGGATGATTATGGGTGAAAATATAATATTAAAATTAACATATAAAAGTTTTATTTTTTTTATAATCGTTAAATTTTTGTTTTAACCCCTTTAAACTCATACTATTTTATCAAGTAATTTACACTTTGAAAGTTGTAATAATTTCCCAGTCATGAAAAAAGAAAATTAATGAATCATTAATTCAAATTAAAATATATATCAAAAAGGATTGGTAAATTCTTGTATTTTTATAAATTTTATATCATATAGTTATATATTTTATAATTTACGTTATTAATTATGTCAACTTTTACACTATTCATTTCAAGAATTTATTAAAAATTCATAACAATATTATTCATTTGAAAAATTTAAATTAACTGAATACTAACATGATATATTAGTCCATAATATTATTTTATTTCATCAAATATTTAGTATAATATTTAATTTAAAATAATTAATATCTTTAACTTAATAATTTCTTTTATAAATCTAATATTTTATCCTCTTTATGTCATAATTAAATTTAATTATGTAATTATAAATTATTATAAATAAGTTACACTAATTAATGTAATATTTTTATATTTAAATGTATTATTTAATGTCTATGATATCACTTATATTACACCATATTAAAAAAATTAGTAATAAGAGATTTGATTATGACATATTTTCATTTACTTTATATTAAATGTTATAAATCCCCAAATTACACCAGTGTGGCATCCAAATGCAATAATTCCAACCCAACTTATGTCTTGGTTTTAAAATACTCATCCAATAATATTAGTACTTGCTTTGGGGTAGTTTTATTTATTATTATAATCTTTTAACCAATCATTACACTATTTATCTTTAATTGTGGTAAGAAAATATTAAATTAAGATTCACACACAATTAGTTTCATCCTATTGGACCACATTCTTTAAAACTAATTAGAAAAATTAATGTTAGTTTTTTAAAAATTCAAGTCACATATGTGGAAAAATTAAAATCCAAATGATTCATGTTGTTGGAATGAGAAAATAGATTTCTTAAGTGAAACGTTCAAAAGTTCACACTTTTTTTCTATTCAATTTCCACATGAAATTTCCTCAAATGAACTATATTGTATTAAATAATAAAAAATATTATAATTAAATGTTAAAACCAATTAAAAATATAATATTAATATATAAATAAATTTGATTAAAAATCAGTTTTGAATTAAAATACAGTTTTTTTCAATATTGATTAAAAAATTTATTTATTCATAAAAATAAGAAAATTAAACCAAAGTATATTTTAATGTACCTATTCCAAATAATAAATATATTATTTCATGAATTAATTATAAAAGTTTCATCAATGATTTAAAATCTGTTTGCCATAAAAATATTGGAAATCCACATTTTTTTGGAAAAAACTTAAATTACCCAAATAAGATTAATTTTTATTATATCTTGTCTAGAAAACATATATGATCAATATTGAAAATTAAATACAATATATTTAATATATATTTCATTAATAATATCCATCATGATTATTATTATTATTTTATAAACTAACTTATTTGCATTAAATTATTTTTTTCAATAATGCACATCCTTTATATTGAAATATTTTTTATTTTATTTCCAAATTAATTTAGTAACAATGAAGAATTATATAGACAAGTGTAAATCATATTTTTTTTAAATTTGTTAATATCATTCATTCACACCATTATAACTGATAATTGAAAAATTCAACATAAAATAACAATATTAATAATATATATATATATATATGGTATAACTTCGTCTTGTGTGAAACGTAATATATTAGAGAAATCCGTTTTTGTGTTTTGGGTATACTATAATACAAAACGTCCTTATTGATGAAATATGTATATCTAATTTGTAAATATTAATAAAAATGAAAAGGTTTTATTCTATAAATACCTAGGATGTTACAATTTCTTCGTTGAAAAAGTCATAATGTAAATCAAGACTCTGTAATTGTCATTATTTCCAACCTAATTATGAAACTATTTAGACAAAAAACAACTGAGATACACCCTTTAATGATAAAATAATATGGAAATAATTGAATAAGATCACATGTCACTCTGAAATATGAGGCTATGATTATATTAGTTCCCTAAAAATGATGTTCTGGATAGATTTTCAACAATATGGAAAGAAAATGTTTTAAGAATATTGTAAGAGTTATGTAGTTCATAGACATAAATCATACTCTTGGTGGGTTTTTATTTAATTATAGGGGAATAATCATCAACCAAATTGATGATATGTATTATATATTAATACAAGATCACAGATAAAAAAAATTATTCTTAGGAATACAAAAAAATGTGCCAACCTATATTATATTTGGATTCCTTGAGAAAAAATATCGTAGATGTTTAAATGGATACCACTTAGATGAAAAATTAAAGACTATTACACAATGATATTATTCATGTGATGGGAATGGGATGTATATTAATGATACAAAGGATAGAATATCATTATTTTATTATGTTGTAATGGAATCATTTTAAATACCTAAAGAAGCTAAGAAGCTCAAGAAATAATATCAATCTGTTTTATCTAAATTAGATTTTAATAGCCAACCAATTCAAGAATGTACGTATCCATTATAGTTCTAAATGACTGAAAATGATTTAACTAGAATAGGATCATGTTAGAGAGTGGTTATCTGTAAGTAAATACAACAAAACTAAGATAATTGTTTTGGTATATATTGTAAAGTAGGATGCAATACTGAAAAGTAATTCATGGAAAATATGATAAAATAATTCGGAAAATATTTTCTATGATTCTTGAAGTAATGAAAACATATCCACATAAAGAAAAAGTTCATTAAAATAGAATTAAAATTCATACTATAAGGGTATAAAACAAGGAAATTTATATAAAGAAGTCATCACATACTAATATTGGATGACAATATATTTATTTCTTGAGCGAAAAATAACAAACATATTTTTTCAATAGATGATATAATATGTTCCTATTTATTGTATTTTGTTTTTATTATTTTACTAATATAGAAGAAATTTTTTATGATGATAAAATCAATGAAATTGATGAGTTACAATAAATTTTTTATTGAAAATGGAGAGTAGGACATCCTGGAGTTCTCCCACTATCATAATGAATATGTGTTTTAGTGGGGACCACAATATGGGGTAAACAATAATAGAATAATTAAAAACATCACAAGTAGTGTAAATCTGGAAACATGATATCCAAAATCAATTTTCCATTTTTATAATAAAATTACTCTCTAATAACTATCTTGAATTATTTCACGTTTGTGATCAATGGGGAGTATATGTTGAGTTGTAATTTTGGAGTAAATATTTCATTCACGTTTAATTTTAGATTGTTTTATTTTATTTGAGGGAATGATAAATTTTTTAAAAATGAAATTCTTTCCCAACAACATATTTGTGTTACTTGAGTTGGTATCATATATATTATAATTTATTATAATACTTAATCACCAAGGTCATTCACCCTTTTTTCTGATTTGGGATAGTCCATGTAGACATAAAGCTTTCTTGCTAAAGTATAATTTTTATGAAAAAATTTGAATCATTCCTTCTCTCATTAAGTGGGTCAAGCTATGATTTTGAAAAATGTAAGAAGATGTATTTTATTATATTTACTAAAGTATTGTGATGATGATAGTTGTAAAATAATACCTTTACATTGATACAAATCTATTTATTGTAAGGGGTTTCAAAAAAAGGACATTGAAATATGTTGAGTTTTATTTGGGGGATATTGAGTATTAAATAATATTATTGGTGATATTAATGATTCCAGATGGATTATTTATGATTTATTTGTTTTTATTTTCAATAAATTATATGTAATTACAATGTCTTATGAGTGATTTTTCACCATCAATTTTGGAATAGGGTAAATCATGTTGATTCAGTAATAATATTGATGGAATGACAGTTTGTAAGAGCCTTTTAGATTTAATTTTTTGTGGATATCTTTTTGTTTAATATTTATTCTAAATTAGACATCATGTATACTATAGTTGGATAATATCATATTGTAAAATAAATAGTTTGTAATTGTAAAATTATTTTCAGAAATAAGGGAATGTAGAAAGATATGTTCTAAATTTTGAAAAATCAATTGTTGGTTTTAAAATATGGTTGAATTTATATAGATAATGATATTATTGAGGTTCAGGAGACCAGTATGGCATATGGATGAATTGAATTTTTTTTGAATATTTTGGTGATTTATAAAATATTTTTTTTGAATGAAAAAAAGGTTACATAAAGAAACTTATGTGACAATATAAAAGAAAAATACTAGTGTAAGAAGAAGCCTTGTGTAATATATAGTATTTTCATAATAAACTGCATCATTTATCATATAATTAAATATAATGAATATAATTCATGTGATTAATAATGTCTATGATAAAATAAATTATTATGTATAAAATTTCTACGATAGATATTTTGAATAATGGACACATGAGTACGATGTATAAATTTCAACAAATTAAAAAATGAAGAAACTTAAAAACATCGAAAAATGTATTCATTTTAGGTAATTTGAATTATTATTAGTCTTATTTTTTGTTATATGTATGATGATGTACTCAATACATACCATCTATTAGTTTAAAATTTTTTGACACATTCCAATCGAGGAATGGGGTAGATAAAAAAAAATGAACAAATATAGTAATGTTGTCGACCTAGGATTTATCTCGAGAGGAGTAGATAATAATCTTATTTTTCAATTAATTTTTTTAAATATGGTGGGAATTTTTTTTAAATTAGATATTTTTGAAAATAATGAAAGAAATAAAAATAATGGCGGAAAACAAGTTGAAGAAAAAATAAATGGGGTTAGGGTAAGAACGTATCTTTCCAGGTCATCCGGGTTATAAAAATCATTCCTCCTATTGTCATCTAATGATATGAGAACGACTCCTCGATCATGTTTTCAATAACACTTGGTTGATGGGAGGAATGGGCGCTACACTAATGTGCATCAAATTTGATGATCCATTACCAAAATCTAAAGAAACTCCTGATCATGATATTTTTACCCTTATAAATCTTGAAACTATTAACATATCAAAAACATGTGCCAACAATCGCTTGACACTCATCACCTAACACAATTTTCTTTATTAAGACAAATTGTACAATAATAAGGGAGTTCAAAGATCATCAAACAAAGATATTAATAATTAATACACAAAAACCCCAAACATGTTCAAATTAATTAAATTTTCAACCAATATAAATATAAATAGTTCATTAGGAAAAGTTAGTTTTACACTATAGTGGAAGACTACGACATTAAAAAAGTTATGCACCCCCTTTCCTGATCATGAAAAGGCATTAACCCACCATGTTAAGGGTAATAGATTTCATAGGGGAATAAGAGAGAAAAATGAAGCTAAAAAATAGAAAATAAAAATAACTTCAATATACCAATTATATGGAACGTCCTTCCAATCACATTATTGAAAAACATTGATTTGATGTGGATGTAGTTATTTATAGTCTTGGGGTGGATAATATTCTCTCCATATTTATCTCATATAAAATATTGAGTTGAATTGGCATTTTTAATGACCTAATATTGTGTGGCTTTATTCATAAAAGTTACACCCATATGCCTCCATCACGTTTCAAAAAAATATCGTCATATTTGTTAATTCTTTACTAATTTTATGATCGACTTTCGAGTGAAATATTTTCCTACCCCATGTTACTGATCAACTCCCTCCCTTTTGAGGCATGAAATTGATCCCTTAATGATAGAAATTATTTATAAAATTTATTTTGGATATGGCAACAGAATTTATATTTCAAATGAATTCATTATGACATCATTTTCATGCATTTATTCTGAGATATGATTTAATTAATGATGTGGTATCCATTCTGTCAGTCAACAATTTTTTTCACTTGATTGATTAATCAAGTCCATTTTCTATCCAATTCGATGTATTTCTATAATACAGATATTAATCCTATGATCAAATAAATTGTTAAAAATTAAAATAAATTGGTGAAAAAATGTACAAGTTATTCCTTAAAAAAGGATCCAGAAAACTACTAATTATCCAGAACTACTCATATCCATAATTAAGACAAAGAGTCAAAAAAATATTAAAATTATGAAAATATGATCCAATTGATTAATTGTAATGGATTAAATCAATGATTCACAAATGAAAAATATTTAAAATATAATATCTATCAATTCCCCCACATTTATCTCTTGGACTTCTTGATAAGTCACCATCAAAATAAAATCAATGTAAATTCAAAACAAATGCTAATGAGATACAGAAATTCCACACAAAGAATTAAAAGATAGTATTCCCCATCAAAAACCATCATTTTAACCAATCCGTTCACACTAATACATATATATATATACTTCATTTCTCCTCCCATTCACAAAAGATACCTAAATCACATGAATTCTATCTCATCTCACAGACATCAATTTTGAACATGGCTCCTATAATCCATAATAATGAATGGATCACTATAGTATTGATATGTTCCTACACATCCACCTGATGTGAGTAATGGATTTTTATTATAATATAGAAATTTAAGGGTTTTTATGTGGAATTTTGTTGGTAAGACTATATGTCAAAAAACTTATAAGTCGTATGAGAAATGATTTGCTAATTTCGAATTAAAATCATATTATTCTATTTTTCACTAAATTTTGGTCTCCTCCACACACCACATCATATAAAATCATCTCGAACATCATGAAAATTTATGGAATGTTAATTACATACATTATTTCAGTAGAAAAATTTTAAAGTCACAAAACAAATTTCATGAACGTTGTTGAAAAAAAAAATGTTCATTATCATTGTATGCTCAAGAAAGGCACAAATTATATTATAATGAAATCTCCATAAAGGCACTACATTCAATAAAATTATTTTTTTCTATAGAAAAAAGATCTCTTAATAATTTTATTTTCCACCAAATGTTACACCAAATGAGTTATCATAACACAAGACAACATCCCATCACACATAAGTTAAACTTGATCCTTAAATTTCACATCAAAAGTACGTTATAAATGGTTCATAATTATTAACGCATTTAAAACACAAATACCTCAATACATCAAGTGTTGAAAATAATAATTCATATTTTGGATAAATTAAGCATGGGTTGGTTCTCTCCATATGTGAGTTGAATGTAATAAATATGAATAGAATGGTTTATTAGAATCACAAGTGAGTGATTTCTCATATAGAGACAGTGACATGTGAAATGGGATTATAAAATTAGAGTAATTTTTATGAAATTTCAAGTGATTTTATTTTGAAATAGATTTATTTATAGAATTTTTTAAATCATAGTTTTATAAACTAAATTGCCTCTCTAATTTACACTGGTTTCAAAAATGGAAATTATAATAATTTCACCAAAAAATATTCAAATACTCAACAAATAGAAAAATAAACACCCAACAATTTCAATAATATAACTTTTTTGAAAAATAAGTAACAAATTGAAGTACTAAATTACAAATGTTCCCTCCCCAACAAATAAATGAAATTGTTTCCATAATTAATTCAAGTGGGTTGAAAATGTAATCAGATTTAATATTTTATGACAATATAAAATTAAATATAAGGAAGAGGTATAACTTAATGGATTTGATCGATAAACAGGTTATAGAAGTGTGGTGTTTCCCACTGGATCTGTTGGAATGGTCTCATGTTAATTCATTAGCTTATGTTCACTAATAGTGAATAGATCCTTTTCTCCATCTTTCACAATCCACATTACACTAAAAGAATAAACATGTGAAACTATAATTGTGCCCTCCCATTGGAACAATTCATACCAGGAACTAGCATGTGTATTGAGTTGAATTAAAAAATATTCTATTTATGTTAGAAGTATTTCAGTTGGATAAGATTATTATGATCTAGTCTTATTGTCTAATTATAATTATGGGAATTTTTAAATGCTTCCCTTCTAATTTATTCAATTTACTATAACTGAAATATTCTCTCATTCTTTGTACTTTCAAGATCCAAATTCATCTTCCAAATAGCCTAATATGCCATATCCTCCAATTTCAGTTGAATATCAAAATATATAATCTAAATTATCAAATATGGAATCATTACAATTAGGGTTCTTTAAGATGTTATGTATATTAATTTGGTGTCTTCTATCCTTTCGATCCAATCCATCCAGTTTGGGTTAACAATATATTACAAGATTAATATGATTTACCTATTAGAAACATCAACCATACCACAAGTCTGTGTATGATTGGGAGTTGACATTTTATGATAAAAAACATACTTCATCAGAAAATCCACAATTATCCGACTGAGAAATTGCGTCCCCAAGTTATTTCTCTAGGCACTCTAAACTAACAAAATATGTTAGACTATAAAAAATCGCATTCATTTTTAGAACCATCCATACTATTCAATTTTTCATCAACTAATTTGTAAAAAAATGAATATAAATCATAATATATGAAATTTGAAATGAAATTAGGAATGGAATTTTAATATATATCCTAAAAACATCAAATAACTCTCAAAAGTTAAGTGATTGTTCGGGATTTATTATCTCTTAGAAATGACTCCAGAAAAGTAACATTTGTGACACTTTTTTCGAAATTAATGACCATATTTTAAATGGGTGGGAGAAAATTTATCAAATTCGAAAAGTATCCTTATTTTACTATTAGATCTAAAGTATCCTCCAAAAGAATATGGGTAACTAAACTCAAAGAAAAAATCATTTTAACCCTCTGTAAAACAACATCTTATCACCTCCTTGTTGCAAATCATCCAATGAATTGAATTTTCCCAAATGTAATATCAAGATTGGAAATTATGGTGAATTTTTCTATTATATAAATGATATGGGACCAGATATGTTACCATATAATTGACCTTGTTATCACTACTAGGCTCTTCTCTATCAATCTAGTACAACTTCTCTCCTAGAAGGTGATAATTTATATGGTTCTTTTTCAGAAATTTTTTCTGTTGTAGTGTTGGTAAGTTTTCCTAAATGATCATCCACAATGTTATTAGATCACTTCATTAACATGATATATATTTTGAACTCCATCATCATTAAAATCCCTCTCACTAATCTTGTTTTAGCTTCATCAATTTTCATCACTTAACAAATAGGTCCATGATCAAAAAACAAGTTGACTTTCGTTCCTCGATGATCGGATCTAAATATTTATAAAGATATGAAAATTATTTAAAATATTTCTCTATGGATGTATACTTGATTTAACAAATTTCTTTGGGGTTTTTAGGCATAAACAATGACATGAGTACATCCCTCAATTCACTAATAAAGGAAATCACCAACTTCTTGATTAGAAGAATCATAATGTATCTCAAATGGTTCTTCCAAATTTGGTGGCTAAATCAGTGGCGGTGCAATCAATATCATATAAAAATAATCAAATTACTCCATACATGAACCATTAGAATCAAAATAATCTTCCTTAAAAATACATCTAGAGAGGGGGAGAACAATCTTAATGAAATATTTGATAAACCTCTTATAGAATCATGGATTTCATAAATACAATATAAAAAATATCACATATTTTTTTTTGTTATGGTAATGAATTTATCAATTCAATTTCCAATTTATCCACATAAATTCATTTTCAATAAATTAAATTCCCAATGAAAAATATCTATCAAATATGAAATGAATCTATCCAAAATTTAAAACAAGATTCCTTTCAATGTAGGATTTCAAAAAAAATTATTGATTTTTCTCTCCATTATCAAATTAAATTATAAAAAATGAGAAATCATCTAAGTGTACATCAAATTAATCAACAATCTGACCTGAAAAAATAGATACCATGTGCCTAAGAAATGTTACAAGAGAATTAGACAATACAAATGAAATTCATTTATTTGAAAAAGTATGAAAGGGATATGTAAATTTTTTTTTCTATTGGCCTATGGGAGAAATGGGAACCTAAAAAATATCCTTCAAATACAAATAAAAAACTGTAATGATTTCTCCTTTCCAATATCTCTAACATCTGGTCAATCAAGGGCATGGAGAAATTATCTTTCTGAATGACCTCATTCAACTTCCTAAAATCAATGAACACGTTCTGGATATTTTTAATTATCATAGAAATTAATTCATTATTTTTATTCAACATAGTGGTTAGGCTAGTTTTTATTTGAACTAGATGAATGAGGATAACATATATTGAATATATAATTGGATAGAATTTTCTATATTCATAGAGATTCATAATCAACAACATCACAACCTTCATCATGGTGGGATTAATCATCCATTAGTTATTTCTAATAGGTTTGGAATCTACCTCAACAACAATTCAATGTGATCATGTTTTTTGGGATTATTCCTTGGATATCACATATTATACACCCTATTTTATGAAAATTCACCCTAACATCCCTATTAATGGTTTTTCCTAAGGTTCAAATAGATTATTAGTAACCATCATAGTTAATTTCAATCCCTCCATACAGTACACCTATTTCATGTTAGTGGAATGTAGTCTTAATTACAGTTCTGGGGGATGCTCAAGGGATGAAACTAAAATAATATTACCCACATCCAAAGTTTTTATCACCTATACATAGGAATCCATATCATATTCCTCATCATCTAAAAATTTATCAGTGAAATAAAATTATTCCTATTCTTCCCACCTGATATAAGAATCTCTAGTGTTTTAGGCATCCAAATATTTTATGATATTTTTAATGTAAACATTTTCTCATAAGGCCATGAATTCATAGAAAATACCATATTCATTAATTGGATCAATGAAAACATCATGGGAGTGGGGAAAGAGTGAGAGGTCATCTGATTAGTGCCTCATGGATTCAAAAAATGACGCAGTGGATAGTGATGTCTCCAAACACTATTGTGAGTGACCCATCATGAAAATTTATTATAGTTTTCGATGAATTCGAGATAGGACTCCACAAAATTATGGCTCTGTTTGATGGGGTCCTCTATTATTCTACATTATAGAAGTCACATAATAATAATATATCTTTTTCTTTTACCAAGACATCCACTTGAACTCCGGATGGGAATGTTGTGTATCTATTTGCATGATGGACCACCACTCTAGTGGGATTCAAGTATTATATATACAAATTAGTTTATACAATGTGAGGAAATATATTAATTTTAACACCTATATAACACAAACCATTAGATAAATTTATGAACCAATGGTTCATGGAATTGAAAAACATCTATGGATTTTGACACTTTGTAGGAAACAATTATTTGATCACGGATAATACACTTAATTACGTGATTATCCATTAATTCCATTGAATTATCCTCTTATTTGTAATAATATACATTAAAATTTTAGAATAGTTTGGAATATGTTATAGTGCTTCAGTAAGGTGGATTTTTATTTACATTTTCTTGAAGGTGTGCTGAATTTTTTTTGAAGTTATTCTTCCTACAATAGATTTTATTAAATGATCATTGATGTAGATGTTTGTGGTATGCCTCTATTCACCATTATTTCCATTTATATGATGATTATTTACTATTAATTGTCTTTTAATTCTTATCCTCCTTCTATTTCTCTAATTTTTTATGGTGAATTTTCAATTTTTTTACAAATTTACTACTTCATTCTCCATAAATTGAGTTGTTATTGTTTCAGGAATATGGGTTTTTAGTGTTGAGTGTTCTTTTCAGATTCTTGTATTCATTATGATGAAATTAAATATTTATTTTTGTATTGTTTGTGAAGGAATTTCTCATTAGTTGTTGGACTTAATTTCATAAAGACTTCCCACTATGTTTTCCTCCTTATCAACATTATCCTTTAGGTCATCATAAATTTATTATACATGATCCATAGAATAATTTGGAATGGTGTTGGGTTCCTCATAGGGTCTATGCAAAGTGGATGGTTGGGGTGTGATTGATGGTCATAAGAATTATCTTCTTGAAATAGTGGTGGGTTTTGGAACTATTTTCGTATTGGGGTCAGAATTGGGACTACTTTTGGTATGGGGGTCTATCTTGATTCTGCAGATTTCCAAACCCATATTGAACATGGTTAGGCTCTCTCCATCCATTTTTTTTGGGGAAATGATTCTATTGAAATGTGCCATCATAAAATTTCCTTCCATTATTCAGGGACATCTATCTCACAATACAAGTTGTCCCATCAATCATATTTTCACGTAAAGGTGATGGATAGTTTGTTCATAAATCATGAATACATATTATTCTAGTACCCCTGGTACCAAACTATTGCGATTTATAGGAAATTTTGTTAATCAGGATTTGGGATTATTCTAGTATCTTTTCAATCAATGAGTCTCTAGATGATCCATCCCAAAGGATTGTTTCATTTCCTAGTAATCCATGACAAAAGAAGGAAATAATGTAATTCACCATATTTTCATGATTTGGGGAGCTAGCACATTGATTTTAATCCTTTTCCTATACTCATAAAGGGATTACATAGATGAATGTCTAATGGAATGAATTTAATTTAGGATTTTCATACTTCTATTGCTTAAGAATAATCATTTCATGAAGAATCTCATCAACTCATTCAAATTATATAAATATACTAGTTGAAGGCCATAAAACCATTCTTTTGGAACTCTTTCCATGGACAATAGGAATACCTTCAACATTACATTCTGTTTATCCACTCCATAGTGTCTGAATATATTTCCTACATTCATGATCTCATTAATATTTATGTTTTTGTCTTCACCTACAAATCCATGAAACATTGGATGATACAGGAACATGGTAGGTTTTATCTAAAATTTATTTTGTAGCTCGGTCTTTACATTATGATTGTTATTATTAATTAAAGGTGAAAAAATATGTCTCTAATGTTTTGGTTTTCATTTCTATCACAGGAGAAAAGGTCAAAGTGAACACTATATGTTTCAATCAATATTGCATGTGAAATTTAATCAAAAATAAGATTGAAAATTAAGGTTCCTATAACTATTCAACATTTTTTGTTCAATTTATAGATAGAGGTACAATGGTTCAGTTCTTGAGGTTATATTCAGGAAATTTTTAAGAGAAAATGATGAAATATGAAATAATAAACAACTGACATAACAACCACCCCATGAGCAACACCATGATTTAACACATTCATCTAGTGGTTTGTGATAAAAACAAAATTTTCCAAAGATAAAATTGTAATAAAGTGGTTGACCTAGGATCTATTTCGAGAGGAGTGAATAGAAATCGAGTCTTCCACATCAATTTAAGAAAGAAGGTGAGATTATTTTTAAAATTATTTGTTTTTTTTTGAGTAAAAACAATGTAATTAAAATAATGGTTGAATGCATGTTGATGAAAAGAGTGGGGAGGTTAGGTTATGATCACCTTATATAATGTAAACATGGTCATGGAAATCATCCCCATCTCTTATTATTTAATGTTAAAAAAAGGACTCTTCGATTAAGTTGTAAATCACAATTAGTTGAGGCATGCAGTAGAATCCATTCCTATAGGCATGAAATTTTTTGAACAATTCCAAAAAAATGAGGCATGTCTGTATCGGTATTCTATTATCCTTAGAAAAATATAAACATTTAACTTACCTCACACGTGTTCCAATGATTAGTTGAAACTCACCACCTAACACAATATTCTCGATCGAGACAAACAATACTTAAACAAGGGAGTATAAAGATCTTCAACCAAAGATATTAATAATGAATACCCAATAAACCAAAAAAAATCACATAAAGATAATTGGTAACCACTTAAAATAGAAATAATTCAGTATTAAAATAGTTTTTCACATTAATGAAATGTACTATAACATTACAAAAGTGAAACTCCCCCTTCCACAATCACTGAAAGGAATCACCACTCCATGTGAAGGGTAAAAGAGTTGAAAACAGAATAATAGAGAATGATGAAGCTAAGAATATAATATAAAATAAAATACAAATAACTTCAATATTCCAATCCACCATCATCTCCCTTCCAATAATTTCTTCAAAAAAAATGAATGGATCTAGTCACACGTATTTATTAGCTTGATGGGTAGAAACTTTAACAGCAATATTCAATCTAATATTTTCATTTCAATTTTTATAGTAAGGTGAAAAAATTCTAGTTGTGTTTTTTATTTGATTTATTCCCCTATATCTTCTGAATGCATCAAAAATATATAAGTATATTTGGAAAAGTTTCAATGACATCATTCTCTAATTATTGAGTAATAGTTTTTCTAAATGAAAATATATCTCAAATCCCTCCACTTTTTCTCATGAAATGCATCCATCAATTGAATGAATTATCTATGGAATTTATTTTTTACATAACGATCAATGTTATATTAATAATTCATAAATATGAACATAATTTAAATATTTCTATGTCGAGATATTCTTCAATTACTAATGTGGGATCCATTATGTTGGTTATCAAACTTTCCACTTGATTGTTTTTTCAAGGCCATTTTTTTGAATTCTATATAGGTAAATAATACTAAATCAAAACGCATGAATAAGGGAATCTAAAAAATATAAATAACATAAAAAGTATAATTTTTTTTAAAATTTATTCCCAAAATATAGAAGCACATGAAAACATCCCATTTCAAGAATTAATCAACTTCCACAATTAGGCCTAAAATTCAACTAAAATCACTAAATGGTGAAATTCAGATCATATTGATTAAATTATAATAGATTAAATTATTGAAAAACACATGAAAAATAATGAATTTATTAAATCTTTATAATTTCATTAATAGGTGGTTTTATTTATATTAAATAATTATATATTTTATATTATGAGAAGTAAAAATGTAATTAAATCAATTCTTATGCCAATTATAATTGGAATTAAAAATCATAGAATAGTGGAATAAATTATGATCTAATTAATTTTCAATGGATGAATCAATGTGGTTTTTCTCATATTAGTTCAACGATACAATAAAACATGTCACAGCATAGTGTTTGATATCATAATCAAGAGTAAGTAGATTGAATATGAATTAAAAGAATGGATTATGTAAAGAAATTTGATATGAGATATTAAAATACAATTTAAGAATACCGTCAAAAATAATAAATTGTTTAAATTGAAATTATTTAATAAATATTTTTCTATAAATATATAATATTGATTTTGTATTACCTGCATAAAAATAATAGTGTTTCCTTAATTACATTATCAAAACTACTATCTATATAATTACTATGTGATTGTAAATATGTTTTAAAAGATTAGCAAGGATGATTATAGAATATTATATAGATCATAAATATTTTTATCATGTAGATATGGTTTATAAATACGTTATCATAGTTGATACTGTAATGAAAAAAATAAATCAAATATGGGGATTGAAAATAAGAATTATATTAAATCATGGTGTTTATAAATTTGAGAGGAAGATATATAGTGCTTGGGAATTTTCTGATTAATAATATTGAAAATAAATTTTTGGATTCATGAAGATCATATTTTCTATACTATATAAAAATGAGGAACTAGAGAATGTATGATGTGTTCCCTAGAAAAAAATGGAGAAGTTGAATTCCTACCCATCAGTTCAATAGAGGGACCCTTCACAGGATGTGAAATGTTGCCAATTTTTTAAAAAGATATATTTATATAAGCACTTGAACATGAGAATATTGGAAATCTATATTGATTGGATTATTAATATCCCTAGTATAAGCACATGGGTTTATAGAATAGAATATGCGATTAGGGAAGTTATCTAATCAAGGAGAAGTGTGGGATTTTTAGGAGAAACCATGTAAATATGGGTGTTTCTATATTATGTTTTACTATTGTATTTATGTGACGCTGAGTAATTCAAGAATGATAGTATTCATAAATTAAAAATGTATGGGATTGAATTCAAAATAATAATATCAAAAAATAATACCACTAAAAAAACCTTTAATAGTATCTATCTAACCAATTATCTAGTAATTTTAGTCAACATGTCATAAAATATGACTAAAAATTACATTGGTTCAGGATATTAATAATGTTTTGGTAACATATGGTTCCTATTAGAACATTTATTTATCTTGATCTATATACTATGTTTGATTTTTGTCCAGATTATATTATATTGTAGTAACACAATTCTAATATGTTCCAAAATATCCTCATCTCTTAATACTATGAAGCGTTGTTGTAGAAATTTTATCTCAAACCATTTATTTTTCTTGTTCAAAAAAATTGAGCATCATATTTTGACTTTTTTCATGAGCTTGTATAATTTATTATCTCTCTATGATATTTCAGATCTAGGATGAAACCAAAAGTATTTCCTCATTAACATTGGTCCAAACATAGTCCCTTAATGATTTTTATAGGATTATGTGCTTATGTCAATATAATTTTATGCTCAAATACTTGGTTCCATTATCCATGAAATATATGTAATAACATATTCAATGAATTATACTAAACTAAATAAAATATCATGGTTTTCTGTAGTGTTAGGTTGGTTAATTTACTCCCCCTCATGATACGATGAAAAACTACATTGTCTAGGAGACATATCACCACGTTTTCTTCTCAAAATATTATATACACTTATTGTTTCAATAACCGCAATATAGTTAATGTTATTTATATATTTTATAATTTAATTTCATCATCCAAAAGGCAAATCCATTAAAAACATTCTTAAATAAATAATTAATTTACATCTAAAACATCAATTCTAATATTGTATATTTAATTAATGAGAATTCAGGCATGAATGTAATAATTTATGATCTTATTTCCAAAACATATTAAATAATATAATATTATATTAATTTTTTTAAAAAAACTAAAATGTAAAATTAATAAAATCATATAAAAAACGAAAAAAAAATTAACAAAAAAATTATTATGGATCCAAAACATAATACTCCACAAGAATAAATCCATCGGGAAAATAACACATTTTGCAAAACAAGATCGCAATCCAAAAAAGAAGTATAAATTTTATTCTTCATGTATTTACTTCCAAAATTATTTCAAATACAAATTCATAATTCATTGAAAAAAGTAACCACATAGTAGACATAAACATTCAAATCCCTTTTCCAAATATTAATGAAAATGATCTTATGAAATAACTCATTATTACATTTAGAGACCACTACAAAACACAAGAAATCATCATTTTTCTTTAAAATTTGTAATTGAACAGAAATACCTTCATAAATTAATTTTTTTAATAAGAAAACCAAATTTAAATTTGGAATCCATGTCACTCTTCTTTGAAAAACCATATAATGGGATATTGATTCTTGTTTTCACAAGGCACCACCATCGATCTACATAGAAAGCTATGTGGTACCAGTTCATTATTTAGATGACATAATCGTGTCCCATATTTTTGGTATAGAGCACATAAAGTACAAAACCATTACTAGGAAAATAATGATGATCAAATAAATATTATATAGTCTAAATAATCAAGAGACATAATAATTTAATGGTCACCGACAAAAATTGGTCATCTATAATAGCCATCCAATCTAATAAAATACATCCACATGACCATAATAGCCTATCTTGAATAAAAACCACCAAAAATAATTAAATATTCTATTAATATATAAAAATCCATAATTTATGTACTATAACCAAAATCATAAGGATCCCCTAAGGATATGAAACCAAAATTTCACTGGTGTTGATTAGTCCAAACATACACCCAAGCCTCAAATATGTAATCTCCAAAATTTGTCTTCAATCAAGGGATAACAATTCCCAATTAAAATAGTTCTATTTTAATTTAAATAGGATACATACCATGATATTAATATCTAAAAAAACTATATTTTGAACCTCATGTGTCTCATCTATACACTGCATATGAATTTCCCTCATTTCAATGTTATTCCACAACAGACTTTTTTAAACACACCTCATACCACAATAAAATTATCCATGAATTAGAATAAGAGTGAGGGAAATAAGGGGGAATAAGAAATAATTTTATGAAATATTTGGGAAACCAATGCCCTCTTGAATTCCAAAGATCCATACTGTGAAAGGGGAACACCAAGGGATAGAAGGGAGATGGGAGGTGACCCAAAAATTCCTTATCCCTATAATTTTATTTCCATAAAAATTATGGATATATTAATCAATATTTTATTCTAAACCTAGTAAAAAGTACAATGTCCTTTAAATTTTGGCAGTATGTGTTAATGAGAAATGATATAATCAAGGATCAAACATTAGTTATACATTATGTTTAATGGTGAAATTCCCCTCCTCGGGACCTATACATATAATTTTGGCTACCCCAATGTTGTATAATAAATGTTTTCAATGAGTAACAGAAATAATTTTTGACTGACCCATATAAAATCAATGAAAATAGTGTTATATATGAAGTTACGACGAAACACCTGTTGTTGAATCTTTTTTTCTCCCCTCAATAGCCAATTTAATCTTATATAATCTATATTTTATGCCACAATACATCCCAATGTAGTGAGATCTAAAATATAAACAGAAAAATCAATCAAAATCCAAACACAAAAATTTAATATGGATCTAGTTTGGTTAATTTCTAGTCCACAATACATTCCATCATTGATAATTCATTGTATTCATTCAACCATATTCTAATATTTCATTGGTATTGTATTCATTGATAACCTATATCATTATATCATTAAATATAAATTTAACACCTTATGTGTGAATCGCAAATACAATTCATTGATAACTTTTCCAAACCTAAAATGAATAATATCACATAGTAGTTTTATTTTACTCATCATTTTCCGTCAATGTTCATGGACACCAATTCAACTCACCTGAGCACCCAATTAATAATCATCAACAAAGATATGAGATTATCCATGAATGTACATATTAATCCTCAAACACTAGAAATTAATCTACATTTCACTCTTCATGATAATGATACTTGACACTTTAATGACTAACCACAACAAGATGTTTCCTTGTAATGGATCTACACACCATTTAAATCACTATCTAAAAAATGATGTTGTTAAAATAACCAAAACTGCACAATATTCGGTATTATAGAAAACCAATTTCATAAACTAAAAGCAAACACCACTCTCAAGAACTTCATGGAATAATCACAAAAAAAAAATAAATTAAAAACATTTAGGAAACTCTAAATCAAACTCTTAAAAACCATCAACATAGTCAGACACATCTACAGTAAAATTTGAAAAACATAATGGAAACAATATATTCATTCCATAACTCAAAATAGAGTAATCGAAGTTCCATAAAAGTAATGTTTTTTATAAAAATAGAAATACAAAAATCATATCCCTATAAAATCATTTTGTTAGTAAATTATTATGTTCTCTAAATCCAAACTTAAATGTATTTAAAAATTCATCTTTATTGGTTGAATCAAAAACCAAAAAACCTAATCCATGTTAAAAATTCCTAATTCAAATGCATGATTTTTATTTATTAAAATAATGGTTTTATAAAAATAATTTTAAAACATATGAAAACCATTTCTATATAGTTTTCAAATAACAAAAATTTCTAAAAAAATTATAAAACATCCAAAAACCATTTTCTTGTAATGGATAATTAAAAATAATGATAAATAGCCTTGTATATAAAATAATCTAATCATTCATTATAATATATTTTAAAAAATATTAATTTTTTTTTCTTTAAATAATAGTTCATTATGTTAAAAAAATTTGTCAATAAATACCACATATAAACATATGTATCATGAACTAATAATGTTTGTAAGTTCATGCTATAAAATTAGCCTTAGATACTGGCGGATCCCTTTGACTCATATGGAATATCATCCATATCACCGATGGATTCACATACCAACACCTCATTCATTTAATATTTCATAATCCCAACCAGTAGAATACATTGAAAATATATCCTTAATAGAAATCGAATACATTTAGGTATTCTCATGATCTACCTCCCAATACAAGACATCCAACCATACAACTCTAACTAAATCTCCCAAAACCAAAAACTCAATCTATCATGAATCCATCTCTCCAGTGATACCCCTTATGAGTTGGAAATTAAAGAATGGAGATAATGACCCCCCAAGTCCCACCTCTAACAGGACCCAGGGTGGATACCAACAAAAAGGTTATACAAATACCACAAAATAGGAGGCATTGACATTTTTATTATTACCAATTTTCGGAGATAATATGTATGAACCTAAAAAAATATAAACAATATATAAAAGAAAACCAAAATCCTCCCATGTTATTGTATAATGTAAAACAACTACAAATACAATGAAAATCTCCAATGTAAATACTCAATGAACGAATCTTATTACCATCTTCGAAGCTTTCGTGAAGTCTGAAATAGTAATGCACAACATGCTCTACTTAATCCTATTGGAAACCTAATGGTAGTTTTGTAACATATGGTGATCATATTAGAATACTCACTTGGTAAATCTATGTCTCTCATGAAAAATTGGAGAGGCATACTAATGCCCCCTGTGAGAAAATAGTACAAATCAACATCACCTAAGAAGGTATACTAGAAACCCCATCATCGCCAAAGGCTTGATCATTAAATAAAATAAGTCATGTGTACTAATATAGATTACATCAATGATAGGGTACCCCACACCACATTAACACTGATTAGACACTCTCAATCCCTAGAGGAAAACTGCATGGAACTCCTAGCTCCTCCAAAAGTACCAGGTCCCGACCCACCTGTACACACCTAATTCTCATATATAGTCCCAAAACATGGTAAAATAAAGATTTTAAAATCTCTCCCGCACACTATTATGCCTAAAAACCATGAACCTCCCACATACACCTAGGAAAAAAATCAAACCACATTTATAAAACACATAGGAAAGCTAAACACATCTTATCCTGAATAAACCTTGTAAACCACAACTCGTCTCATCCGGAAGATAGAAAATGAAAGAACAACTCATCATCACACACATTGTCCATGCAAACCACTATATTCTTTAATAATCATGGTCTATAACCGACTGGATGATGGAACATGCAAGAGATGTAGTCTAGCCATTCAACCTCCCATTGAGATTTTTTAACAAAAAACCGTCCCACGTAACAATTTATGTGTTCGACACATGGATCTCAACAATCGGTGGGTAGAGTATTGAAATAACAAATAAATACATGTATAAATATATATATGAATCAAATAATAATCAGAACTAATGGGTTTTCAATAATAAAATCAACCACCGAATGATACTGACTACTCTACTACTACCTCTAAAGGTACAACCACACACAATCTATTTAATAAGGAGAAATGTTTGATGAATTAAAGGTGGTTCACACTTATTTCATGTTTACATCCATTCATGTTGTCAAATTTTACTACTTTCATTCTGTTATCCAAAACAACCCAACCATTTCATAATTTAATAATCAATTATTTTATCCACCCCATTATCGCCTGGGAGACTAACTAGCACAACATAATAAATAGTTATCATATGGAAAAGTGAAACGAAACCCACCACATAACAAACCCATAACTGAGAAACCAATTTCCAATTACTCATCATTTATCACCCATACTATCCAATTCTATCAATACTCTCAAAATTTATTCTTCCATATCCTTCCTCTAAACAAGGAAACCCCCAACATACTACAAAATCCCACAATAAACATCATCCCAACTAGCCTGAAAACCACTATTTTTCAAAAAACCACACCCATCATACCTTATAAAATAATAATTTCAAAACACTTTCCAAAATACCCGCTTCACAAACACTTATGATCCATTCCATAATCAGTCAATCTCTCAAACTGATATTCCATAAAAAACGCCTTCCACCCCAAAAATAGATTGGTACCCAACCCCTGGACCACACAACAACAGAAGGAACAATACAAAAAAAACACAAACAACACTCTACCACACAAACAAGAAAATGTGTATTCTGATTTAGAAAAAAATAATTCTTTAATTCCTCTTTGATAATTTAGTATTATCAAGGAGAAAAATCAATCTTGAGGCATCCATTTACTATGTTTAATACACGTGGTTAACCAATTTAATATTCATGTATTCATTAAATTATGATTAATAATAAGCATCCACATTTCATCACAGGTTTGAAAAGAAATACCAAAAATATTGAAGACATTATTTAGGCATATAACCTATAGAAACTACAATATCGGAAACAAGTAAAACATAAGTAAGTGTCACTTATCACCAACCCTTTTATATTAATATTAATTACATTTGATTATATTTAATTACAGACAATTATTATATGTAAAAGATAAGAAATTTATATTCCCAGAATGCAAGATACACAAATTAATAGATATGATGATATCCGTACTTGAAAAAACAAATGATCGATAACTCCTCATAGGACCAAAATAAGGGGTGCACAAGAAGCAGGAGCATCCTCAAGGGAGATGTGATCCAATGGTGAAAGTAATATGCATTGATCCTTGAGAAAAATGGTTCTCATATGGTCCATAGTAAGAGAAAATAAAAAATTCACAAAGTTTAAACGATCTCATCTTTGGAAAGGCTATATCTTATAACAATGGAGGAATGGTTTTAATATCCATTAATATTGGAACAATATAAATCCCATGCATTTTGAATAAATTAACGCATCAAGGGAATTAAGAAATTAATTTTTTGTTTTAAAACCTTTAAATAGTCTAAAAAATGCTTACATGTGTATCTAATCTCATCTTATGTCAAATAAATTGTTAAAGAGGTGAATTTTTAAAAATTTGAAAACTAGAAAAAATGTCAAAAAGACTCACCATTGGATGAGTCACCGATGGATGAGTCCTATATGGATGAGTCACTGATGAGACTACTGATTCCACATATTGAAATTACACACTGATGTCACCTATTAACACCGCCAATTAATGGAAGACTCACTTTCATGTCCCACCATTAGTGAGTCACCATTGCAAGTCACTAATGTGACTCACTGACACCACCTACTGATTCACCTATAAATGCACACACCAAAGACACCTACAAATTCCACCTAACGATGCACCTACTGATGCACCTACCGATGCAACCAATTTATTACACCTACCAAACGAAATGTTTGATTTTTTGAATACTCTTGAAATGATACATCACTGCATTCAAGAACTACTAGACACCTAACTGTTTTCAAATTAATTGACCTGGGTGGTCTAGGAAATTACACACTCTTACACCTATTCTCAATTCCATGGAAAATATCACCTAAATTAATAATATTTTAGGATCCCCCATGTCCCCATAAATTCATCCAATAAATCAGTCATATCAAGTGGCCAAAATATTATGTCTATTTTCTACAACTTTTATGAAAACAATTTAAAAATACATATGTCCGAGAAAATAAGAATTCTCTAAATACTAGAGGCATAAATTAACATTAAAAAACATTAAAAAAAGTTAAACCAATCAAATGCATAAATAAATTATTACTCCACTCAAATTCATAAATCTTGAAGAGTAATATTTAAGGTTATCTGGATGAATAAAAAAATTCAAATCGATGAGAACTTCTACATAGTAAGTGGTGGTGTACGGATGAATCTATCACAGAATAATCATGGATTAAATAATTTGGAAATAAATTGGTTTTTATAATTATAAAATAAAAATTGGGACCATGAGATTATTATATTCATGGGTAACATAAATAAAATAGACACATTGATAATAATAACTGATATAATGGTGACGATGTTCATTATTTCGAAAATCATAATAAAATTTTTAAGGCTTTATTCCAAGACACCATAAATAAATATGAAACCAGTACCCCAAATACTCAATCTACCTTGTCTCATGATACCTACCAACACATATAGGTGTTGTATCAGTATGAGACCAAACTATCACATATTATGTCCAGTACATGAATCAGAATAAAAAATTACTACACAATATGTATCATAATAATACATATAGTTCCAAATACCTAATAATGGATAATTAATCAATATGAGATAATATCAATATAATTTATTTATTAAATATTAATATTTCCTCATTCAATTGAATGGTTTATCTATTTATGTGATTATTTAATGGTCAAAAAAGAAAATATAGGATATTCACAATGCATTGCAATGTATCTTTTTTAAAAAGTGATAATGAAGTAGTGGTGTAGGGTGCATTCGTGGAAGAAAAATATAAATAGTAAAAAATTATTTGGATTAGTTATTCCATATAGAATGATACAAAACAAATAAAATATTCATATAAATCATTATAGTTTATAAAGGGCTAAAAATTCATCAAAAACATATCACTGAAGTGTTTCTGACAAGTTCTGCATTTAGTTCTATTTTCCTTGCACTGAGTAAAAATTTAGTTAATACTCACTCATCAATTTTAATGGTTATTCCCCTAGGTTTACTTATGCTATAGTATATATCCAGTTTCTTTTATATTGATAGGGGTTTCATTTCATTGAAATTTCACACATTTTAAATTAATAAATTATAGGTTATTTTTTTGTTGAGGGAATTTTGTATATTTTTAACAGATTCTAATAGTTGTATATTGATATTAAATGGTTATATCATAATTATAATTTCCTAAAGAAATTATAGAAATGAGTCATACTAGAATTTCACATTTAAATGAAAATAAATTATTAATAATAACACCATTAATGAATGATAAGATGTTTGGAAATGTTACATAGAAAGGTAGCTTCTTAAAAGATGAAAAGATAACTATAGAATAACGAAATCCATGGTGGGATTAATTCTGTGTTAAAAATTGATATTATTCAAACACAAATTCTATGTATTTCATTGGAATTATAGAATTTGTGGGAATTTATAGAAAATGGGGTTGGATTTTTAATTAATTTCTAATCAAAGGATTTGGAAGTAATAGTTATGTAAAATTTAATACCGTTGGATTACATGTGATTTTATCTCATTATTTTTTTATATTTATGAAATAATTTTGAGACTTTATTTGTTCAATAATAAAAACCATTAAAAATATATATTTTTATATATGGACAATATAATTATTCATGATGAAATGATTTTAAAATAATTAAATATATGTTAGGTTTTGGAATATTATTTAGAGTTTATTAAAACTAGTTTCTTTATAATAGATTGAATTATCTTAAAAAATATTAAATTATTTTTTTGTGATATAATATTTATTTTTATTACATCATTTTAATTCATTATAGTGTCATAAAAAAATTTCTATAATAAAATATATTTTACATTTAAACCAAAAAATTTAATATCATAAAAATTATGAAAAGCACCCATTTATAATTTTTATTTATTGATTCCATATGTAATATCCTATAATGTTAATAATTTTCCTTATATTAAAAAATAAATTAAAAAAACTGTTGTTTTGTTTCAGAATCAATATCTCTTGGATAAAAATTAGAAAAATCTTTCATCTAGTAACTATTATTTTTGTTAAATGATTGAAGGGTGTAATTATATTACTAATTATTTATTAATGAGAAATTATTATAATTATTAGTTATATTAAAATAAAATAAATATATTGATTTTATTATAAGATGACTTAAATTCTAATTTCATTATTATCATAGTGGTGATATTCACAATAGTCATATTACAATTGTCATATAACCCCTTATATAATCTCTTCACTTTAATATCAATGTATTATTCAAATCCTTTTATTATTTTTTAAACCATTTCGAATCCATTTCATATTTTCTACATTATCATAATATTGTAACAAATATTTTTCAATCTATTTCGAGTATAATCATTTGGGTTTAAGGATTTTGGAATTGCAATATATTTCACATTGTTATTTCACTCATGTTGTGGCCATTATTGTTAATTTTATTTTCATGTTATAGGTTTAAATAAGTGTTGTACCATTATTATCAAATAATCTAATGTTTATTGTAATAGATAATACAAATTAAACACCTAAAGTGTAACATCCCAAGTAATTAATTAATAATATTAATTCTTAAATATGTCTATTTATGAATTATATAGTGTTTTAGAGGCTTAAAATGATAATAAATCCAATCTTAGGCATTGAATACACTAATATTTTTAAAAGATTTTTTACTGCCTTTTGATGGAAAACAATTTTGAAATCAAACTTTTGATAATTTTAGAAGATCTATTTTTCAAAATAAACTTATTATTTATGATTGGGACATTGAAATTTACATTGGATAATTTTTTGGTATTTTTCTGACAATGTTCATTTTTTAATCAATAGTGAAAAATACTGTATTTTACATCAAAACTGCTTTTTCATCTAATTAAATTATATGTATAGATTATATTTTAATTGGTTTTATGGTTTAAATAGATTATATATTTACCATTTAATCCAATGGTGGTCATTGTTATTAATTTTACTTTAGAATTGATCATAAAAAAGTTCCAAACTATTCATAGATATTGTTTCAAAAAAACCCGCTATTTGTTTTGACAACGGGAATTATATTTAAATTCATTATTTCAATTTCTATATATGGAATTTGGTAAAATGATTCCATATTTCGAATCAGAAGGTCCAAATTATGTAATTTCGACTCTTTTGTTTTTGGACATTATGAATTGTAACGACGGTAATTATCTTTAATTATCTTGATTAATAAGTAATCGGGTAGTTGAGCATAGTAAAATAATATCATAATAAAAATAATGGCCACAACATGTGTCCTAATTCTATTGTTTGTATCATTTAAGACCATGTTATTCCTTGTGCCAAACGTGGGGACCCCATGGAATCACATTTGTGTGAAAATGACTTTTTATCTATTAATTTGTAAAGAATGTTAAATATAACAAAGAATGTTTCACCTGAGTAAAACATTTTTAATTTTGTCTACATAAATTATCATTTGGAATATAAATATTCATTAGAAATCGAATGATATTTCCTATATCATATTATTTGTTTATAATTTTTTGACATCCAAAAAATTAAATTATTTATGACATCATGATGATGCAGTGATTACCTCATTAATGAGCGATTTAAATAAAATGAAAAGATAATGTAAAATATGAGACCTAAAATTTATCAAAAACCTATTTGATGAGTATATTTCGAACCCTTATCACCTTTTCCACGAAATACATCAATTTGGGACCTTTTAAATCCGAAACTCATTTGATAATAATGTAACATTTTGTAACTTTCCAAGAGTGCCCCTCCTCTCCTATTATAAAAGGCCCCCCACCTCTACCTCCTTACCCACTCCTCTCAAGCCTTTTTCTCTGCCAACCCCTGCCCATGTTTTCTCTCCACATCCCTCTCTTACTCCTATAAGCCTCACTTTGTGAAGAAGTCTTCCTAAGGAAGCCTTTGAGCTCAAATCAAAAAGAGTTACCTGATTTAAAGTTACTGTTTTCTCTTGTATTATTATGTTTTATTTTGCTTCTCCAACCCACCTAAACTCTATTTTTTTCATTTATTTTGTAAAAAACCCAGTATCATCAATATACTAGGATGTTTTTATAATAATTATTCGAGCAACACTTACACACACCTACATCTAATGGTTAAAGAACATATTGTTTCTATGGATGGCGAATTTCTGCCTCACGAAACGATAATTGTTCAACAGTCATATAAAACTTTTAAAGGTGGCCATTAATATGTCACTATATTTATATATGATATATAATATTTTTATTTTTTACTTTAGATTTTTATATTTTTCATTTATGGCATACCTTTATGGTTTCTATTATGGGTAAACGTGATATCCTCATTTTAGGAAGTGCGGACTACCGCCCCCTCAAAGTGATTTGATTCGTTAATACCATATGTGGTACGTATAAAGGATAGATTTAATGATATTATATATGATATTATATTTTAATTATAATATAACATTGTATAATTATTATTTCTTTCCATTAAAGTATGATATAGAAATGAAAGTAGTGTTCATGCATACGTACAACTTACCATCTCCATGAACGATGCATTTCATTTCTTATCCCCAAATGTAATGTAATATTATAAGTACATATATATAATGGATATATATGATGTATGTTACATCTAAATGATGAATATAATTCTGTAATTAAAATATAAATATCTCTCATTTAGTTTTAATTCCATTAATATGACATAGAAATGAAAGTAGTGTTCATGCGTACGTATGGCTTACTGTCTCCATGAATAGTGAGTTTCATTTCTTACCTCTAAATTATTATGTTATATTATAAATGCATGTATATACTGGGTATATATTATATATATTGCATCTAAATCATGAATATCATTCTTGAGATAATGGATATTTGACTACATGAACAACTTGTAAATATAACAAGGTCACTTTTGACTCAAGTACCAAATATCGACAAAATGAACGTTATTAACTTAAATGAATACATAATGTTCATAACATGGTAATAAGTGATATAAAAGGAATAATGTACTCAAAAAAGGTTCTTAAGCAAGTATAAATTTACTCATGTTTATTATTCAGGAGGTTAAAGAACAATCGAGTCAAGTCGGACACGAGGTAAGGGAACTTCTTAACCCAATTTTCGTTCATTGGGTTAATCTCCTAATTTCAAATTACGTCATGATATTATTATGTCATATCTTCTATTTGTACTTTCATTATGTGTACATATTGTGAATACAAATAATAGATATAATTTATTTAAAAATTATTTTTGTAAGGACTTCGTCTCAATCTCCTTTCATTGAGGCATATTTTATACACACCGTTCTTTTATATGGTGTATAAACCCCTTTGACTTTTACGCTTATTAAAAAGGAATCCTTTTTATATGAAGCGTTTTACTAAATGACAAAAGGGAATGTTTTTTTGTCATTCGTATGCAGTGACAATGACTTCTCTGCCGCCGTGACCATTATTTGGGATTCGGCTTCCTATACAAGCCATAATTTTTTTTGAATGAAAAATAAATACCATGTTTTACTTTTATTTTATTTTGGTATTGAAAATGGTTTTCATAATGTTTTTATACTAATGTGTTGTATTGATATCTTGTTTTTGAAAAGTGGAAATGTTATGTTTCCATTATGCATGTTTTATGTGATACGATTATGTTATGGTTCTTGGGCATTGTTATGAAGACGGGTGGTTCCATGATAAAATAAGGGTGGGTGATCCCGATATAGCTCTCTAATGCATTGGTTAATGTGAAGGAGTTTAATCTTAAGGTTTGTCCAAAGAGATTTAGGGAATATACTATGATGGGTATTCCAAACGAAACCAAGAGGGTTACTCCCTACGTAATAATGTTATGAATGCCTCAAGTTACCTTTATGTCTTATGATTTCTATGATTTATTCATGAAATGTTGAGGTATGTTAATGTGCTTCTATTTTATGGGTAAAGTATGATTTAATTCTTATGTATATATGTACTCATGTTTCCTTTCCATATTTTTTTAACCCTTACTGAGATTCTTATGCTCATCCCATGTTTTTGAAATGTTTTTCACATGTCAAGGGAATGGTACATGATATGATGATAGTGTCAAGGAAGTGTAAAGAAAGAATCCATGTTTTATTTTAAATATTTTTCCGTTTATGGGAAAAATGAATATTATCTTTTATGTAACCACTTTGTTTAAATGTGGAATGTAATGCAAGTTTTATGATATAATTCTCTATAAATCAAACCTGAAAAGATCCTCAACCTGTAATCTTGTAATAACTCAAGATTAATTAATTTTTAAGGATGGGTCCTTATATAAAGTCACTATAATTAGGCCAACAGAAGATCGGAATCATGTTCATGATTTCCATGAGATGATGTAAAGAACCATAGTATCACACAATGAAACTTCTGAAATTTTTTACCCTCAATAGACATATGATAAGATATGAACATTCATTTTACCAAGGGTGATATTCAAAATATTTCATATTTTAAAAATATTCATACCCTAAAAGGTAACATCCAATAACTAGATAATATTGTCAATATGAAAAACTGAAAAACCATAAAAATGGAACCTGAAAAAACCCCTACGTTTATCTCCTTGTGAACTATGTCACAACCATCATAACCAACCAAAATCACAAGACGATATTGGAGATACTATTTCAACATGACACTATATATTTACCTATATCTTTTAATACTATGTCTACAAGTTTCAAAAGGATAAAAGTATTTAGATAGAACTAATGTATAGTATGATACAACTAAGAATATAAAAAATGTATATCCAAAAAAATTCATTGTCATTATAAAAAATATACTTCTAAAACATAATAGAAGTAATCATTTTCACTTATAAAATCATCATTTAGTTTTATTTTAAAAAACATACAATATTAAAATAAACAAATCAATATGAAAAGTCATTTATTAGTGAAACATATGTAGTTGGATTTAAAAGTGCTGAGAAACATTATTTATTTCATATTGGAATGATAAAATATCCAATAAAAATTCATGAAATGTTTCTACAATGCACCAAATGAATTTCTATATAAAAATGGTTACACCAATAAGGGAACAATAAAACAATATATATGATAATTCAATACTAAAATCATAGAAAATTTATCCCTTGGAAAGTTCACCTAATGGAACCTCCCTAAGTGATATGGTACTCTACTAGTGATTGAATTTATCTTTCATCCCAAATCCAAAAAAATATTCTAATGTTCTATTATTTCATTATAAGGATAATGAAAATAAATCAAAATTTCATAACAATTATTTCATGGAAAATATAATTAATTTGAAAAAAGTATATATAGAAAAAAAATTTATTAATAATTCCACACCACATTAATGATTTAAAAAATATTTCCATTTAGAACTCGTATTTGAGGAATTTTATCAAACACATCAGGTGTACTAATTATTTTTTTCAATGAATAATCATTTTTAAAGACATTCAATTTACACAAAAGAGTAATCATTCATTTTAAAAAATTAATAACCAATGGAAACTATTTTAACACATGTATCAATAATGGAGAGACCATAGGTATAAGGCCCCATCCTTAAACCTTACATAATCATGAGTTATTATAAGATTACACATTAAGGATAATTTCAGGTTTAGAGTTTTAGAGAATTATATCATAAAACATGAATTGCATTCCACATTTAAACAAAGTGGTTACATAAAAGATAGTATTCGTTTTCCCATCAACGGAGTCATATTTAAAATAAAACATTGATTCTTTCTTGACACTTCCTTGACTCTATCATCATATCATGTACCAACCCCTTGACCTATGAAAACATTTCAAAAACTTGGGATGAGCATAAAAATCTCAGTAAGGTTTATAAAAAGTATGGAAAGGAAACATGAGTACACATATACATAAGAATGAAATCAAACTTTACCCATAAAACATAAGCACTTTAACATACCTCATAAAATCATGAATAATTCATAGAAATCATAAGACATAAACATAACTTGAGGAATTCATAACATTCTTATGTAGGGAGTAACCCTCTTGGTTATGTTTGGAATACCTATCACGGTATATTCCCTAAATATCTTCGGAAAAACCTTAACGTTTAACCCCTTCGTGTTACCCAATGCATTGGATAGCTATATTGGGCTCACCCGCCCTTAGTTTATCACGGAACCACCCGTCTTCATAACAATTCCCAAGAACCATAACATAATCATAGCACATAACATAAGCATAAAGGAAAGATAACATTCCCACATTGCAATAAAAATATAACATTTTAAGATATTTAAATAATGAATCCATTCTAAAAGCCATTTTCAAAACCATTTAAAACATTTAATAAAGATATTTTTAAAGCCAAGTGTCCCATACCACATTTAAGCTTTTAACATTTTAAACCATTAATATCCATATAAATAAATCCTTAAAAACATTTTTAAAACATGGTTATTAATGAGAAATATTTATAAGATTAAATCATTAAAACATTTAAAATGATATTTTAGTTAAAGGGTTTTTAACAAAATGAGAGACACATGAATACAATACATGAGGAATAAAATTTAATAAAAACATTATAATATCATGAGAATAAATGGATTCATGATATAATATTACAAATGATAGTATATACACCAAATAATAGTGAATTTGTGCATAACAACCATGAAGTCTCAATGGAAATGTAAATTGAGATGAAATCCATTATAAAGATGGTATCCTTAAATTAAGGATAAATAAATCTCATAATTTTTTGAGACAAATATAAATACACCCAATATAAGTGGATATTAAGTGTAAAATAATAAATGGTCATTCACACATATTCAAAGGATGACATATTAAATAACTAGATGTTGAACCCAATGAAATCGAAATTGGGTTAAGAAATTCCCTTGATATCCTAACGGCGTCACATAAAATTTTAGAAAAGGGTTGATGAGAGACATAAATGGTCTCTCATCACATGGAAATAAAATTTACGGTAATAAGGATATATAAGAACATATCCCCACATAGTAATATGAAAATTAAAACACATAACAAAAGAAGTCTTTTAAAAAGAGGAGGTTGAAAGGTTCCCTTACCGATTTGGGTAACTTTCGAAACGTACTCTCCATGAAATAAGGACTATAAAACATTGATGTAAATACTCATAAATGAATTTATGTTACACAAATAGTATAATAATGGATAGTACATACACCATCCAAAATGAAATATTGGAAAATGTATCCTGAATCTCACGAAAAGACAAAGTGAGATAAAAAGCCCCTTACGAAATTTCGGCAGCCTAACAGCACCCATTAAATCTTCCAAAATGGATTGATGAGAGAATATAGGGACTCTAATAATATTAAAATAAATGTTACATTAAGATTAATATAAAATTACATCCTAATCATAAGAAATATGATCTTAAAAGGAATGACATAAATGAGTGTACTTAAAAAGAAACAGAGGGGTTGGTTCCCTTACCTCGGGTCCGACTTGACTCGATCGTTCTTTAACCACCTGAATAATAAACATGAGTTAATTTATACTTTCTTATGAACCATTTACAAGTTCATTATTCTTTTTATATCTCTTACTACCATGCTATGAACACTATGTAATTTTTTTAAGTTAATAATGGTCGTTTTGTAGATCATTGCTACTTGAGTCAAAAATAAACTCTTTATAATTACAAGTTGTTCATGTGGTAAAATATATATTATAACCAGAATTATATTCATTATTTAGATATCATATATATCATATATATCCATTATATACATGAATTTATAATATTACATAACATTCAAAGGTAATAAATGAAATGCACCGTTCATGGAGACGGTAAGTCGTACGTACGCATGAACACTAATTCCATTTATATTTCTTATTTAATGGAATTAGAACATAATGATACATAATATTAATATAATTCCATTATGGTATCATATATAATATCATTAAATTTATCCTTTATACGTACTAGATATGGTGTTAACGAATCAAATCACTTTTAGGGGGCGGTTGTCCGCACTTCCTAAAATGAAGATATCGCATTACCCATAATGGAAACCATAAAAGTATGCCACAAATGAAAAATACAGAACCTTAAGTAAAACATAAACATATTATATATCATATATAAATATAGTGTCATCTTAATGGCCACCTTTTAAGGTTTTAGAAGAATATTGAACAATCATCGTTTCGTGAGGCGGAAATTCGCCATCCACGGAAACAGTATTCTCTTTAACCATTAGATAAAGGTGTGTGTAAGTGTAGGTAGAATAATTCTAATAACAACATCCTAGAATATTTAAGATACTGGTTGTGTTACAAAAGAAAATAATAAAAATAGTTTAGGGGGTTGGATAAGAAAAATAAAAGAAAAGAACACAAGTGAAGAAATTTCCTTAAAATTGGGTATCTCTATTTGATTTGAGCTCAACGGCTTCCAGGGGAAGACTGATGCCCAAAGTGAGGCTTCTAGGATTAAGATAGGGATGTGGAGAGACATAATGAGAAGTGGTTGGCCGATCCAAAGGCTTGAGAGGTGTGGATAAGGTGGTAGAGGTGGGGGCCTTTTATAAGAGGAGATGAGGGGCACTCTTGGAAAGTTACAAAAGGATACATTATTATAAAATGATTTTCGGATTTAAAAGGTCCCACAAATATAAATTTCGTGGATAAGTTGATAAGGGTTATAAATCCAGCAATCTAATAAGTTTTTGACAAATTTAGGTCTTATATTTTACATTATATTTTCATTTTATTTAAATCGTTAAATAATGAGATAATCGCTGCATCATCATGGTGTCATAAATAATTTAATTTATTTAATATCTAAAAATTATAAAACAACTTCTATGATGTAGGAAATATTTTTATCTCTATAATGAATATTTATAGTCAAAAATATTACTTGTATAACCCCATTTAAATTTTTTTTAGTAAAACAACTCATGTTTGTGTCATTTTTTACTTTTACTTTAAATAATAGGCATTAATGTCTTTACCTTACCCAAGTGGCTCCATGGGGTCCCAAAAATCGACCCATGGGTTGTCTTGTTCGGCCATGATACATCCAATATGGGTAGGACATGTGTCTAGGTCATTTCATATTATTAAAATATTATTTTTACCTTAAATTACACTAATTACCTCTAATCGCGATTAAAAACTTAAAAGTTACTATTCACCAAAAAATTATTTTAATCCCATTGAACCACATTTTACATCCTAATGACGACAATGTATGTCGGATTTTTGAAATTCAAATCATAGAAGCTGCAATGTTTCATTTAAATGAAAAATCAGTTTTTAAACCACCACTTAGTGGTTTCACTATTCATCAAAAATTGAAGTTTTTCAGAAAAATACCAAAAATTCACCCTATGATATATTTGATATTCCAAATTCAATAATGATTTATATTTTTCAAAATTAAAAACATATATGTTTCATTAATTAATTTAATAATTAATTCCCACTGTCAAAACAAATAGTGTGTTTTTAAGAAACAATATCTATTAAAAGATTGACACTAGTTTAAGTCCAATTTCAAAGTTAAATTAATTCCAATGACCACCATTAGATTAAATGGTAAAAATATATTCTAAATACACTTTAATATAAATTAAAAATATAATCTATCCATATAAATATATCAGATTAAACGGAGGTTTTGAATTAAAATGCAACATTTTCAATAAAAATGATCTTTATAGGAAAAATAACAAAATTTTACACAAAGTAAATTTTGATGTCCAGATTCTAAAGATGGATTTTATTTTGTCAAACACAACATATAAATTTGTCAAAAGTATATTTAAAAAGGGTTCTCCATCAAAATGTGGTTAATCGACCTTTTAAAGAATATTAGAAGATTTATGCTTAAAATTGGATTCATTTGCATTTTAAGCCTCTAACATTTATTGGATAAAAGTAAAAATATTTGACAAACATATATAATCATTTTTATTTAGTTCCGTTCATTCCCTCTATTATAAAGGCTAGGCGTTAACTACCTTTTAAAATAATATTATTTTATTATTAGAGTGTAACGTGTGATTTCTACGAAAATCGTTGTTGCGTATTGGGTACGCCCTCAAGGATAAAATTACCTTTAAAGTAATATTAATATTTTATTTAAAAATATGGATAAATATGAAAATGTCATATTCTTTATTTAACTGGGGTGTTACATCCTTCCCCCCTTTTGGAAATTACGTCCTCACAATTTTAATGTTGGGCTTGGAAGCTTCATTGAAAATCCCACATCCGAACAATAGTTAGAAAAACTATCATTTTAAAAGAATGGGAGAGAAGTACAACTGTCACCCAAGTTAACCAATACTAGGATTCCAAGTATGAAAATATAGATTTGGAGGAGAAAACAAAGGGTCATGTTCTGATGGAGAGTGATAGTAAACATGTCTTGGAGAATGTTAACAACAACAAAATCACAAACATGTGATGGGTTAAACGGTATTTGATTCCCCAGTAGGAAAAATTAACAAAAAACATTTTTGTTTTATGTTAATCTTCATTGGGGAATTTATTTATGAGCTTAACTAAAACATTAGGAAGTATAATTAATTGTCATGTTGACTTTCAACTTTTACTAGACTTCTTACACGAACTCATATTTTCTCCAAAAGACGAGTATTAAGATGACTTGTTCACGTTAAGAGAGCTATAATCAACTTCTATAGAATCACCAAATCCATAAAAGAGAGCTATATACTTCCCATGTCTTTAGACCTTAACCAAAAATAAATCCAAAAAGGCTAGTATGAGATCAGATAATACCCAAAAGTATAATCCTTTATATATAAAAAAATCTATTCTTAATCTCCAAAATTTTCCAAAAAAAACCCAAAGTTCAACAAATACCATTCAATAAACATCTATCCATAAAGTTCTACAATGTAAAACAAACTATGATTGAAACCCAAAATGTATTAACCAGAAATTTCCTCAAATTCAAGGATCATATAAACCCAAATGGTTCTTTATAACTACATCCACAAAAGAAAGGATAATTATTCCTTGAATAAAATTTTTGTATATCACACATCAGGGTTACTATAAAAATTCATCTAATGTATCCCCATCATCAAAAGAGACTTAATACATCTAATAATTTCACCATCATAAAATCTACTGTAACTCTTGAATCCCTTATATGATGACTTCTTACTCATTCAACATTCTTCATGATCCATTAGCCATTCCTTTTCAACTTATTCTGAAGTACTTCTTTCCAACAAACAAAATCACGAATCATATCCTAAGATTCCAATAATAGGAAAGCATATGTTAAGAAATAATCCATACCTTACATTTTTCATTGTCAGTTTCTTCATGCTCAATTGGAATGGCATTAGGTATTGGTAAATGAATATTTTTACGATCTTGCTGACCCCATTCTTGAAACTTCTTCGTAGGACATGGGCTTGCATAATGACCATGCACACCACATTTAAAACATTAAATTGATCCTTCAGATATAACTTCTTTCCCTTTCCTAGAGTCAACAAGATGATTCCTTTTTCCATGACAGGTTCTTGCTTTATGACCTTCATTTCCACACCTATAGCATCTTTATGTCCCATTGAAACATTTTCCTATGTGTTTCTTTCCACATAATTGACACATAGGTTTTTTAACATACATACCTTTATGATTATTACCTGAACATACGTAGGGTTTTTTTTCTCACATATACGATTCCATATAAAAATCCCTAAGGTTCAGGTGGTCAATCATGACTCCAGAGAGTTGGTTGAGGATAACCACAAGATTTCTCATTACAGCTCCAATATCATTCAGTTGTTCTTTCATAAAACCGTCACAGTTTTCTTCAAATCCATTGTTACTTTGGTGCCTGCTAGATCCACCCATTTACTAAATCCAAAAAGTTCAGTGTGAGTATATCAGTAAAATCATCAAATAAAAAAAGAGGAAGATAAACACCAAGATATACTTATCCATGATTTCTCAAACTCATTTTAACATTAAAAAAATGATGACTCCATCTAATATACTAACCATTGTGGTTATACACAACTAGTCTCTTTTTCATAAACAACACTCTAACCTCTAATGTTATATAAACCGACCTCTGATACCAATTATAAGGCCCCAGCCGTAAACCTTACTTAATCATGAGTTATTACAAGATTACACATTGAAGATCTTTTCAATTTTAGAGTTTTAGAGAATTAGATCATAAAACATGCATTACATTCCACATTTAAACAAAGTGGTTACATAAAAGATATTATTCATTTTCCCATCAACAGAAACATATTTAAAATAAAACATGGATTCCTTCTTGACACTTCCTTGACAATATCATCATATCATGTACCAATCCCTTGACCTGTGAAAACATTTCAAAAACTTGGGATGAGCATAAAAAGCTCAGTAAGGGTTATAAAAAGTTTGGAAAGGAAACATGAGTACATATATACATAAGAATGAAATCATACTTTACCCATAAAACCGAAGCACTTTAACATACCTCATAAAATCATGAATAAATCATAGAAATCATAATACATAAAGGTAACTTGAGGAATTCATAACATTCTTACATAGGGATTAACCCTCTTGGTTACGGTTGGAATACCCATCATGGTATATTCCCTAAATCTCTTCAGAGAAACCTTAACGTTTAACCCCTTCGTGTTACCCAATGCATTGGAGAGCTATATCGGGCTCAACCGCCCTTTGTTTATCACGGAACCACCCGTCTTTATAACAATGCACCAGAACCATAACATAATCATATCACATAACTTAATCATAAATTAAAGATAGTATTCCCACATTTCAATAACAATATAACATTTTAAGATATTGAAATAATGAATCCATTCTAAAAACCATTTTCAAAACCATTTAAAAAATTTAATAAAGAGATTTTTAAATCAAAGTTTCCCATACCACATTGAAGCTTTTATCATTTCAAACCATTAATATCCATATAAATAAATCCTTAAAACCATTTTGAAAACATGGATATTAATGAGAAATATTTATAAGATTAAATCATTAAAACATTTAAAATGATATTTTAGTTAAAGGGTTTTTAACAAAATGAGAGACACTTGAATAAAATACTTGAGGAATAACATTTAATCAAAACATTATAATATCATGAGAATAAAGGGATTCATGATTTAATATTCCAAATGATAGTATATACACCATATAAGAGTGAATTGGTGCATAACATCAATGAAGTCTCAATGGAAATGTAAATTGAGATGAAATCCATTATAAAGATGGTATCCTTAAATTAAGGATAAATAAATCTCGTAATTATGTGCGACAAATATAAATACACCCAATATAAGTGGATATTAAGTGTAAAATAATCAAGGTTCATTCACACAAATTCAAAGGATGACATATTCAATAACTACATGTTGAACCCAAAGAAATCGAAATTGGGTTAAGAAGTTCCCTTGACATCCTAACGACGTCACATCAAATTTTAGAAAAAGGGTTGATGAGAGAGATAAAGGGTATCTCATCACATGGACATAAAATTTACGGAAATAAGGATATATAAGAACATATCCCCACATAATAAGATGAAAATTAAAAGACATAACAGAAGATGTATTTTAAAAAGAGGAGGGTGAAAGGTTCCCTTACCAATTTGGGTAACTTTCAAAACGTACTCCCCATGAAAGAAGGACTATACAACATTTATGTAAATACTCATAAAAGAATGTATGTTACACAAAGATTAGAATAATGGACAATACATACACAACTCAAAAGGAAATATTGTCAAATGCAGCATGAATCTCACGAAAACACAAAGTGGGATAAAAAGCCCCTTACGAAATTTCGGTAGCCTAACGACGCCAATTAAATCTTCCAAAAAGGATTGATTAAGGAAAATAGGGTCTCTAATCATATTAACATAAAATGTACATTAATATTAATATAAAATAACATCCCAATAATAAGAAATATGATCTTAAAAGGAATGCCATAAAAGAGTGTACATAAAAAGAAAGAGAGGAGTAGGTTCACGTACCTCGGGTCCGACTTGACTCGATCGTTCGTTAACCTCCTGAATAATAAAATTGAGTAAATTTCTACTTTCTTAAGAACCTTTTGCAAGTTCATTATTCCTTTTATATCTCTTACTACCATGATATGAACACTATGTAATTTTTTTATGTTAATAATGGTCGTCTTGTAGATCATTGCTACTTGAGTCAAAAATAAACTCTTTATAATTACTTGTTTTTCATGTGGTAAAATATATATTATATCCATAATTATATTCATTATGTAGATATCATATATATCATATATATCCATTAAATACATGCATTTATAATCTTACATAACATTCATAGGTAAGAAATGAAATGCACCGTTCATGGAGATGGTAAGCCGTACGTACGCATGAACGCTACTTCCATTTATGTTTCTTAATTAATGGAATTAAAACATAATTATACATAATATTAATATAATTCCAGTATGATATAATATATAATATCATTAAATTTATCCTTTATACGTACCACATATTGTGTTAACGAATCAAATCACTTTGAGGGGGGTAGTCCACACTTCCTAAAATGAAGATATCACATTTACCCACAATGGATACCATAAAGGTATGCCAAAAATGAAAAATACAGATGCTTAAGTAAAACATAAACATATTATATATCATATATAAATATAGTTTCATATTAATGGCCACATTTGATGGTGTTAGAAGAATATTGAACAATCATCGTTTCGTGTGGCGGAAATTCGCCATCCACGGAAACAATATGCTCTTTAACCATTAGATGAAGGTGTGTGTAAGTTTATCTCTAATCCTTCATATAAAAACATCCTAGTATATGTAAGATACTGGTTTTGTTACAAAATAAAAGAATAAAAAGAGTTTATTGGGTTGGAGAGGAAAAATAAGACAAAAGAACACAAGTGAAGACATTACCTTAAAATCTGGTATCTCTCTTTGATTGTGCTCAAAGGATTCCTTGGGAAGACTTTTGCCCAAATTGAGGATTCTATGAGTAATAGAGGGATGTGGAGAGATGAAATGAGCAGGGGTTGGCCAAGGAAAAGTCTTGAGAGGTGTGGGTAATGTGGTAGAGTTGGGGGCCTTTTATAAGAGGAGAGGTGGGGCACTCTTGGAACATTACAAAAGGATGCATTATTATAAATGCTTTTTGGATTTAAACGGCTCCACAATTATAAATTTCGAGTATAAGGTGATAAGGGTTCGAAATCGACCCATCCAATAGGTTTTTTACAACTTCAGGTCTTATATGTTACATTATATTTTCATTTTATTTAAATCATTTAATAATGAGGTAATCGCTGCATGATCATGGTGTCATAAATAATTTAATTTATTTAATATCTACAAATTATATAAAACTACTATGATGTAGGAAATTGTTTTATATTTCTAATTAATATTTACAGTCAAAAATATTACTTGTATAACCCCATTTAAAAATTGTTTTAGTAAAACAACTCATGTTTGTGTCATTTTTACTTTTACTTTAAATAAAAGGCATTAATATCTTTATCTTACCCAAGTGGCTCTATGGGGTCCCAAAAATCGACCCCTAGGTTGTCTTGGTCGGCCATGACAAATACAATATGAGTATGACATGTGTCTAGGTCATTTCATATTATTAAAACATTATTTTATCCTTAAATTACCCTAATTACCTCTAATCACGATTAAAAACTTAAAAGATACTATTGACCAAAAAAATTTAATCCCATTGAACCACATTTTACATCCTAATGATGACCATGTAGGTCGGATTTTTGAAATTCAAATCACAGAAGTGGAAAAGTTTCATTTAAACGAAAAATCAGTTTTTAAACTACCACTTAGTGGTTTCACTATTCATCAAAAATTGATGTTTTTCAGAAAAATACAAAAAATTCACCCTAAGCTATATTTGATATTCTGAATTCAATAATGATGTCTATTTTAGAAAATTCAAAACATATATGTTGCATTAATTAATTTAATAATTAATTCCCGCTGTCAAAACAAATAGCGTGTTCTAAAGAAGGATTTTATTTTGTCAAACAAAACATATAAAATTGTCAAAATTATATTTAAAAAGTGTTCTCCATCAAAAGGAGGTTAATCGACCGTTTAAATAATATTAGAATATTTCTGCTTAAAATTGGATTCATTTGCATTTTAAGCCTCTAACATTTATTTCATAAAAGTAAAAATATTTTACCAACATATATAATCATTTTGTAGTTAGTTCTGTTCATTCCAGCCATTATAATGGCTAGGCGTTAACTACCTTTTAAAATAAGATTATTTTATTATTAGAGTATAACGTAAGATTTCTACGAAACAAGTTGTTGCGTATTGGGTACGCCCTCAAGCATAGAATTCCCTTTAAAGTAATATTAATATTTTATTAAAAAATATGGATAAATATGAAAATTTAATATTCATTATTTACCTGGGGTGTTACAATAGGATAGAGACACCTACCGTAAACATGATGAAACCCTCATTACCTTCTTAAACTGTGATTGGAGGGGGAGAGATCAGATCCTATAGAACCTATATCTGAAAGAAACAATGAAAATTGTTTATTTATGGGATAGATCCAGTGGTATGGTCTCATAATACATAAAACTCATGGATTATGATAGAATAAAATATATTGTAATGCATCCCTATTATCTAATTACACCCACTGGAGCATGATGAATTAAATTGGAATGAAGATCTACCCACTAAAGGGGGAGGGGAAAAATTTTCACAAAAGAACCACTAGATTAATGGAAACTAAATGAGGGTCACATAGTATCGATTTTTATAAACAGTATGGAAAGAGAATACATTATGGAACAACACATAGTGTCATTCCATAATTCATACCACAATAGGATGGAATATGGAACAATGGAATTTTCTATATCACAGAAGTTACTGGTCAAAACCGTATCAAGAATCAATGTTGTTGTTAATGAAAAGTTCCAATAAATAAAGGGAATGTACTATACGAAAATTTCTATCACTACATAATAACCATATATTACTAATATATTCACAATGTGTTCTTAAACTCTCCTTGATGTAGTGACGATGATATTGGATGAATTTCATAGACACAACTCTCCTACCTCTACACGATAGACAAACCATAATGTCACATCTATACCAAAATTTATAGAACTGATAAAATTATCCATTATTCCAGTTTATCCAAACCACACTAAATCCATAGTTTTAGTGATGAAAAGCCAAAACATTGTCAAATAATGTAGTCAAACTACTAGAATTCATTCAAAATAACCATCATATAACCTGAAATTGAAATGGATAATAAAGATGTTTCGTACCTGATTTTGTTTATTATGGTCTAACAATTCCCCTAATAAAAAAAATTTTCATCACAAAAAAAGATCAGGATTAATAACATGAAATGAGATAAAATATATTTTGAATCATCATGGTGTCCCAATCCCATGGCATGTGGGTTCCCCTATATCAAATTCATCTCACAAAAACTAAGGAGATCATCTAACGATTCTGCACCATGTCATATTATTCAACTGTCTGAATATGCCTTTCAATAACTGTGGATTCATGTTCATTTTTAACATCATCCCACTAAATAATATTAGATAGATATGTATATCAAATATTTAGTTGAAAATATTTACCACTTGATGGATTGAAGTCCAATTAGAATGAAATTACAATCGATAAGAGTCCTTCTTGATTCATACTACAATAAAAAAATTTCCAACATAACGGGGTTCTGACATACCCTGTCTCCACTAATATCTATGTCCAAACTTAGGTGAAACAACAAGTCAAAACCTAACCAGATAATTTGAATTTTTATAAATTATGACATCAATTAGAATATAATTTCTAGTGAAAATGAGATATGATTAACTATTTCTTAATCAATAACACCACTTCTATCAAATCTTAAGTGATGCCTTGTCCAACCAAGAGCCATTTCCCAATATTTATTCAAGAAAATGGTGATCTTTAGGGTCATTCATTCAATTCCTAAAAAGGATCCATTTTTTTGATTCATGATAACTATTATTATATGCAATTTTCATTAAAGGTATATGTTTCATCCATGTTCCAATAAATGCAAGAACCCTTGAGAAAATATTTTCCTCCACAATATGGATACAAATCATAGACTATCCATCCATATGACAATGATATTTTTTCTTACAACAACTAATAACTCATCGTTCCTTATAATTCCTTCTCGATCAGGGATGTAAACTTAGGGTAACCATCAAAATGTTATTTGAATACATTCCATGGAGTCTATAATTATTGAATATATAAAATTTCTTAGGGTCCCCAAACTTCATTTACTCCTTGACATATTGGAAATTTTAAAATTTTATGTGTCGATCAATAATTACCCATGTAGCATCTCTACCACTTGGAGTCCAAGGATGCATAATCACAAAGTACATGTCTATCTCATCTGGTTTATAAACCTAAATACATAATTAATAGAAAAAACTAGAATTCAGTTCATGTAATACCTTAATTCACTAATATTTTAGGCATTGAGGGATGAAATACAAAAAAAAGTCACATTAGTGATCACCAAAAATGTTGTATTAGGTCTTTATATATCTAGGTAGTTCATGGGTCCATAGATAGGTTCAATCAATTTATAAAATCAATCAATTTATTTCTTGGGTATATCATGATGATAAACTATCCTCTAAATAAGAAATCCATATTAAGAGACTAAGGCCACTCACATGAGGTCTCCTCTTTACCGTTCCAAAATATTCATTAAAAATATAATATATTATTAGTTTAATATTAATTAAAAGAAAATAGGATCTATAGTAGAACTATAAATGTGTATTATCATTAGAAAAATTTAAAAAAAATAGTTGTTGAAATATCTATATCATTTCTAATTTAGTAATTCACAAATATCACTGTTCATATAAATATCAAAATTAAAACCATTATTTGTAACATTAATAATGGTAGTAAAAGAAATGATTAGATCAAATTATAATTATGTATAAACCCAAAATATATCAATTAATGATTATATGATAATAATTTAGGCCTTATAATATAGGTTAAACAATAGATAGTCATTAACATCAATTCATCGATCAAAATTGTGAAACATGACACAATGTTTTATGAATAAAAAAATATATAAGAGTTTAAAATTCACAATAAAAGGCCATGTGGAATGGAAAAAAAATTTATGTATATGAAATATGTTTTTGGAATTAACATAATAATATAAAATCATTTCTTTATACATGGGTTACATCCAAGACTATCATATGGGATTGTGTTCACTCTGAATTCCATAATATCCTTAGTTAAGTATCACCCATAAGACTACATTATTTAAAAATGCCCTTACTATACTGGGATCACTCCTCATTATTGTCCTGATTATCTAATGAGATATCCATTTTTACCCAATTCAATGTAGGAATATATAATTTCTATCCCACCGATCACATATTTAAAACCAAAAATTATGTTCCACACAATCATACTACATTCATCATTTTAATAAATCCTAAACAATGGATTGGATTTGTGTTTCATAAACATATCATCGTTATAATAATAATCCATCTAGAAATATAATATTGATTTCATTTTTGTATCATATTCATATTTAAACTTTAATAATCATCAATGGATATTGTTATTGACAAAAAATGAAAACAAATATCACTGGAACATTTCATGAGTTTAATAAACATTCCATTTAAATCACTTTTATATAATATAAAATTTTCTGAAGTAGAAATGAATATTTTTTTATAGAAATAATGAAAAAACTATCCATGAATCTTCAAATAATTTATTATCTATGTTGGTGACTATTTCCATTTTTTGGGGTATGTTAAAGAAAAAATTTCTCTACAATTTTAAGTAAAAATTCCAAAGTAACACTTGTATAAAATGATAAAAATAATAAATTCAAAACATGGTCATGAAATTAAAATTATGTAAACATATATTTAAATAACAGTATTAGAATATTAAATTAGTTATTGAATAAATTATAATGTAAAAATGGAAAATAACGAAAAATATTCATAGCTAAATAGAGAAATAAAGTAGGTTTTCCTTAAAAACATTCTTTTAGTTTATTGTGTACATAATGTAGAAAAATGAAATAAAAACATGTTATATCCAAAAATAAAAGGATACGAATTAAAATAATATTTTTTAGTGATTGAAAATATAATTTTATCATCTCAAAATCTTACACCAAAAAAATCTCGGTTAAATTGAGATTATAAAATAAAATACATACTGTTGTGGTAAAGATAGAATAATAGTCCTAGTAAAATAATTAACAAAAAAATAGTCCTTAAATACTATGAAAATAATGATAGTAATTAAAATAACAATTAAATGGGTTAAAATATACAGAACATAAAGAATAATGATAACATCAATCATGCCTTAATGAAATGGAATTTTTATAAAAACCCCTTACAAATCTATTAATTATCTAGTGGAAAATTATTGGAATCAATAATATAATATTTTTATATAAATCCATTTAATTATGTAATTTAATATTATAGAAAATATTCATGTAAATTAAATAATCAGTATATGCAAAAAATGTTGCAAAACATTTAAACATGTATATGTGATGATTAATTGAGACAAACCCCTAACCTTATATCCAACATGATTTGTAAGATCCCTAAACTCCTACTTATTACATTTATAAATATTTTAATTCTATACCAAAATAATATTAATTAAAATAATATTATATAAAATCATCTTACATTATTTTAATTACAATTAATTAATAATTCACTATTAAAGTCGTTATTTCGCCAGTTAATTTCATCATTTTTCATTTATATTCATGTTCGATCGTTATGATCCATTAAAATTTGGAATTATCACTCCAAATAAAAATATAAATAATGATAAAAATAATTTAAAAATAATGATAGAAATCTCTATAACCTTTTGTATATTGTAATGATAAAAAATTAATTTAATGTCTCGTTTATGGTGAAAATTTGGCTCATACACACAAGTGATGACAACACTATTCATCGGGTAAAATGATAAAAATTAATGTGATAAATCGAATTTAAGGTATCATTAATATATAATAAATATTATATAATTTCATTAAATTTTACCTTCCCAACAACAACGAAAATCATAAATGATAAAGGAATATAATCGCTTTGTGGAAATTGTAGTACACACATACACACTAGTGACATTACCATTTACCAATGGATCAGAAAGTAAGTAGCTAGATATGATATTATAATTAAATATGAAAAAATATGTAATTAATATAAAAAATAAATAATAATCACATCATAATAATCATCGATGAATATTGATGATATAAATTTTATTATATCGATTTTTAGAGATGATAATACTACATATGCATGAGAAATTATTTCAACTACCATTATATTGAGAAGAGGTGAAAATTGTTAGTTATGTTATCTGAAAATATCTCATAATATTGATGATACAATATTCATCATTTTTTATTGATGAAATCATATTATAATTTTTTTATGAAGAAATAATATTGAAAGATCATGGTTAAGATTTATAAATCATCTTTGAGAAAACTCCATTTTCTTACGGCATAATCCTTTAATGATTGGTCTTAATAGAATGCCAGACTGTATATGATGAGAGGAAGGTATATATGAAGTATTTTGATTTGTCAATGGATAGGATGTAATGTTAGAATTGTATGAATACAGGGTGGGGATATGTGCCAATTTATAAGTGAGGGGAGGGACACATAAGGAATTTCATAACATATTTCAATAATATATGGTGACATTCAAGTGAATGTGGATCGAAATGGATATGTATTTCATGTTAAGATAACCTAAGATTAAAATATGTTTAAAAATATAAAAAATTATTTCTTTGGGTGACATTACTACCCATATAAAATTGTATAACCATCTTGTTAACCCTATTTGAACCTTAATCGTGGTAACACAATTTATCTATTCACTCTAACCGAAAAACATAATAAACATATTAAATTATTTTAATTATTTTTAGTCCAAATATAAAATCAATTTTACCAAATTTAAATTATATTAGTGTCAGTGAATAATTTTAAATTAGTATGAAAACGACAATTTAAACATGGTTTTGATAAAGAACATTAATGAGTAAAACACAATTTACATATATTAGATTCCTTGTAAGTACATTAAAATGAAATAAAAATAAATGAAATAATTAAAGTATAATTTTAATTAATATCATTAATAAATATATTTTAATTATATATATTATGATAAAAACACATTGCTCATATAAAAAAAATTTTTATAAAAAATATTTTTTATGCACAAATATTAAACTCTTTTAAATTCATGTATAATGTAAATCCAATGTAAACCTATATTATTTATAAATAACTAATTATAAAGTAAAAAAAATATAAAATTAAATAAATAATAGAACTTTTATTAGAAAATAATTTTTTTTTAAAAGTCATTATTTTTTACTAATTAAAGTAAAATAAATATTTTTATAAAAAATTCTTATGAATTCACCCTATGATAATATTGAAATGATAATTAAAAAAAATATACTCATTTTTTAATTAAAATCTATAAAATGGTAAAAATATTGTATACTGTTCTTTCACATAAAATTATATTAACATTATTCATTGAATAAATAACAATTTTACAGCATATAATGATTTTACTAAATAAATAATAATATAAATGATGATTATTATGATTGTATTAAGTAAAAAATATAAAAATTTCATTCCTTTAAAATATCATTCTTCATCATTTTAACATCAATTATACATCCTTTAAATGTACTAAATTGTTGATAATCATCTATTGTATTCCCCTTAGGACATAGATTTTCAAAATTAACCTATATTATGCATATAAATGTGTAATCCAATGTTGTCAAATGATGGAAACTATTAGTTTAATTAGTTGTATTAACCGAACATTTCAATTTTCCCGGGTAATTGCGTTTTCTATATCATTTTTCCTCACCCAAAATGTTTTCCAATTTCATTCAGATATTTACATGGGTGCTTCTTCCCTCATTCTTCACATGTAGTAAACTTATTAATCATTCCTTCATGATTATCATGAAAGGAATTTTCAATATTATATGGTTTGATCATAATCACACCTATAGTTGGATTGTTTGACATGTAACAAGATTGACTGTTGGGAATAATCACATGGACTCATATTCCATATCTTATCTCATTTATTTTCTCATAAAGAAAGTAATTTTATCATCCTTCAAATTGAGAATTTAAATTATTCTTCCTGGATCCATCCATTTAGAAAAATAGAAATTCTTTTGTCTAAAACTGTAATGATTAATCATCAAATAATAAAAAATCATTTATAGGATGTAAAAAAATTCACATGGTTTTCGACCTATGACAAAAAAGGTTTATCCTAAACCATAGATTGTAACTATCTATCCAAATCCATTATGGTGCTTTAGGATGAAAATGTAATCCAAACAAATAATATCCTTCAACAGTGTCAAAATAGCTATATAGTAATGGACTATTAATCAGCACTAGACATACTATCGAGATATAAATGACTAACAATTTTAATGATTTTTACCCCTAGATCCATCCATTCCCAACCCACATAAAAATATATTACAATGAAAGGGATGAATTTCGTGGTAAACTGAAAAATATCTACCTTACATTATTTTTTTGATTGTATCCAATAAGTTACATTATCCAAAGGATCCAAAATACATTTTCCACATCCAAGTTAAATAACTAAATGAATCTTTAATATAAACATTATAACCCAAACATTTAATATATAAATACTACATCAAATTTTCATAATATTCATTTCATAAAAATATGATCCATTCCAGAACCAAAAAGGCATAGTCTCATTGGGAAAATTGATATATACACAATTTGTTAAAAATATCTACACCATTTCACGTTATTTTCTACACAACCAACACCATTATTGAACATAACATATATAAACACATTCATCATTACCTAGGGAAAAGAAACATCATAAATATTGATATTTTTTAGTATAGGTAAACCGTAGAGATATAAATCAATTATCCTAGGATAATTATTTGTGTATGATAACATTTTTATTAAAATAAAAAACATACCTATCAACTCATTAGTCATGATCATGAAATGTGAAATAATTTTGATCAATCATAACACATATGACATGAGTGTTTGGAACCATCAATTATCATTCATATTCTACGATAAAATACCATAAAAATAATAAATATTTTTTTTGAATCCGCATTATAAAATAAATCATTTTCATTGTCAAAGATCATTACCATGACTATCATAGTGGATTGGGTTCACTATATATTCAATAATATCCTTAGTCAATTTTGTCTCCCAATACAATATTATTGTAAAATGTACCTCAATAAACTATGTTAACCCCCCATTATAATCCATATTACCACATGAGATGTCCTTCTAAAACTAATAAACTAGATTTCTATATACATCCATCCCTTCAAATAACAAAATTAAAACTATATATATATTTTTAAAAAAGATCATAAATCATTTATCATATCATAACCCATGGAAAGGGTATAGGTCTCAAAAAATTATCTTCATAATGATAATACATCAATATAAAGAATAAATATTGTATCATTTGATAATAACCATGGTAAATGATAACAAATATCAAATGATGACATTATATATTAAAATAACTTTAAATTATCATTAGACAGTTAGATGAGTAGAATAACATTTTCATTTCAATTCCCTTGTTTAAAGTCTATATAATTCTTAAATATTGAAGAAAAAATTATCTTTTACTCGATAAAAGGAAACCTATAAAATACTTTTCAATGATAATTTTATTTTCGATGGTGCTGAAAGTCATTCATGAGTAGTGTTTTAATGAAAAATACCTTCACTGTAAATGTAAAAATCAAAAAATACCATGTTAGGAAATTTATAGAAAGATTAAATATTAAGCATTTGTAAGGAAATAAAAATATATTTAAAAGATAGACTGAATAATATTATGAATATTATAAACGTTTTACAAAATATTTTAAATAAAATATGGATTTGGATGAAATGATTTTCCTGTAATGGGGGAAATAATATCAGTTTTCTGTAAAAATAGAAATTAAATTCCATTAGTTATTAAATAGGGGAAAAGAAATTTGAAAATTTAATATTAATGAGTACCTATTGTTTAATAACAGACATACTTTTTGGGGAAGTAGTATCATATAACATTATAATTTAAAAATCATAAGTAAAAAATCCATGTAAAAATCAAATTATAACATTAAAACTATACTGTTATTGTAATGCTTGAATAATATCCACCATGAAAGAAATCAAATAAAATAAAAAGTTAAATAATATAAAAATATTGATATTCATGATAAAAATTATCAATTTGATAGTATATTCACCTCATAAATTATTATTGGTGTATGGCATCAAACATGCCTTAATGAAAAAAATAGATAAAAATACCTTACAAATTTAGTCATTTATGAATTAAAATAGATAAGATAATTGAATATAATTTGGTTATATAAATACCATTTATTAAATAACTTATTATTAATAAATATTATATAGTACTAAATACAATATATAAATAATAAATTATTAAATGAAATTAAAATGTGTCTCTATAAAGAAAAATTGACACAAAACCCTTACCACATATCTGACTTGATTTTTAATATCTCTAAGAACAAGTATAAATAATCTGTATTTATTATAATTATTTAATATAATAGTATTTTTACATATATTATAAAATTTATCTATTTATATCATCTCATAACCAATTTTTTAAATATTATTTATTAACATAATCATTTTGGGTGTTAATTTCTTGGTTTTTCATTTGTTTTTTATTTCAACAATTGTATTGGTGAAATCGATAATAGTTCATCCACATATATAATTTTAATTAGGATAATAAAATAATATATAATAATAATATAGATATTTTTTATAATTAATATTATTTTCTGAGGGAAAACAAATTACATCACTTTGTGGAGACGGTAGTCTGTATGTACACAAGATTGATGTGTCCACTTATCAATAGATGAAACAAAAGGATGTAAAATGACAACTAACATTTAAATAATGATTATTATATCTTAAATATCATGTATGTTCATCAAATATATAGTTTTTACCATCTAATTAAAACCGATATGATAAAAATTCACTTAGATTCCTGGAGGTGTAATTCCACATATATGCACAAGTGATGTTATCATTTTACAATAAATAATAATATAAAAAATATATATATGTTATTATAAATAAATTCCAATAATAATTTCAAAAATATAATATATAAATATTAATCACATAATAATAACCATCAGCAAATGCTGGTAATGGAAAATTAATTGTATCGCTACGTGGAGGTTTTCTTTTACATGTACACACGAGTGATACTTTGTTAACCCATTTTATTGAAACGATTTGGTAAATGGTTGTTAAATAATAAATAAAACATCTCATAATTTGGATTATAAATGGTTAATGATTTCTTAAAAGGAACAAATATTTTAGAAAATGTATAAGACAAGAATTTAAATGCTTGGTTAATATTTAAACAACTTCTTTGAGAGATCCACCTTGGTTTACACATTAAGCCTTCAAATATTGGCCTGAGTAGAAGAAAATAATATATATGATGGTGGTAATTTTTCTAGGTATTCATTTTTTAGGTATATAATGATATATAATTCCTAAGTTCATTGAATAAGTGAGGACGAGTGGTTCCCTTTTATAAGAGTGGGGCGGGTTGCACAAAGAATTTCTAAAATTATCTCAATGATATAAGTCACTTTCAGGGGAATATTGATCCAAATGCCTTGGTATTGGATGTTAGAATAATATAATGTTTATATATCTTTATAGAAATTATAATTTTACTATAGCGGGAAGAAATTCTAACCTTATCTCATGTTTTAGCTTCCCCTAGTAAACCCATTTTAAAATTTATCATGGTAACAAATTTTTACTTTTTAATTATTCACATATACCAAAAATTATGTTGAACCTATTATATTATATTAATATTTATGAATAAAAATCAAAAATATTTTATAATATTTAATATCTATTATTATCATAATTTAATATTAAATTGGAACTCAAACAAAAAAACTCATTTTTTTAATTGATATATTAAGTATTAATCATAATTTAAGTGCATTTCATTCACTGTAAAAACAGTCAAAGGGAAATTAAGTTTTTTATTAAATGAATAATTTAAAACATTCCTAAAATATAATAATTAAAATATTTTAAATAATTTTTTTAGGAAAAAAACATTATATGTATAAATACTATTTTTAGATAAACATTGTTTTAAGCCCAAAAATTTTACTTTAAAAATCTGATGCATAATAATGACTATTAGTTAAATAATTATAATAATTATAATTATATAAGACATATATAATTTCATGATAAAATTATTAATATATTGGATCATTTATTTAAAAATAAAATATTGTCTAATAATAATAATAATATATCATTATTCATTAAAAAAATTAGTTTTTTATAGAAAAACACTAAGTATTTAACATAAGATAAAATTAGAATCATGATTTCAAAAATTATAATCATTTTATAAAAAACATATTAAAACAAAAGAAATTAATTTAATTGTTTGTGCTTATAAAATCAAATAAAACCTATTTTACATGAAAACACATTTATAAGGAGTACAATCATTTTTCTGACAATTGACTACTAATTTATTACGCAATAGTCATCAAATTTTTCATATTAAAATCCTTTTTTTGTTTTTTATAATTTTGGGGTTACTTTTCATACAGTACAATTAAATAGGTATATTAAAATGGATTACAATATATTTTTACATATAAAATAAATGTTTCGTGTATAAAAATCAATCTAATACGTATATTTTATTTATAAAAAAAGAACTTCTCGTATATTAGGGTGTTAAATCGCCACATTAAATATTCATATTGAAGAAATGACCCTAAAAATATATAAAATACCAATTTTTAATTTGTTAATTCTTATATGTTAAAACATTATTAAATTATAATAGTTTATGTCTGTCGACTCTCCCTTTATCATAGATAATATTAGCAAACACAAATCATTGAGTACCACTCTTCCACAGATTCATTCATTTACTATGCTGGAAATTTTCTTCTCAAAGAAGTTGTCATCCTGTTCCCATTTATAGGGGTGTATGTAATATCAAAATCTATGTAATAATGGTAATCTACCCATAATCTAGGTATCATTATCATATCACTCAATGTGGAGAAGAACCTCTGAATCTTGTGGCTTAATTGCAATTGAAATTGCTCCACAAGGAGGTAGTGTATCCATGACTTATGTGAATATATCAATAATGAAAAATTGTGATCATGAAGGGGTTAGTTCATTCCATGGGGATATAATTTATGATAGAAATAAAATAAACATTTCTTTTGTGTATCAAAATAAATCCCAATCTGTAGCTCAGGCATCACAGTAAACATTATATTACAAACCCTGCTCAGGGATAATCAAAATTAGATTTTAATTAATCCAGACATTTAACTCCATAATGATCCCAAATATTAATTCCTCAAAATGTTACAAGCATATAGGATAACCCTATCAAAGTACATGAAAGCATAGATATTTATAGGGAAATGAACCTTCGAAAACCTTCTAATCTATTGAACCCCCCTATCAAAAAATCTAATCTTCTCTCAATACCCCAATACTTGATTATTTTCACGATCCACATAGAAAACCTATATAGAAATCTCAGGGCCCATAAATTTTACCTCAAAAAACAATAAATACAAATTGGGTAGCTTCACATTTTAATGATGTACTTTAAATATTCCATGGACTATATTCAAAAACTCATCATGATAATATTTCTATATAGAATAAATTAATACATTTTCAACAAAAAAACCATGAATAAATTGAAAAATATTTTTGAAACATAATTTATCATGTCCATAAACACTTTAGAAGCACTATTAAAAAAAAATAATTAAACCTATCATTATAATTAAAAAACATACTTCATAACACTTTCATAGGAATATCTTCCACATGGGCCCTTAGTTGATGGTATCAATATCTCATATTAAACATCTAATACTATAGGGCCACATTAAACTGATATAAAGGTTATCAAACATAATAAATAGATATTAATACATAAATTAAACTTGTTTTAGATTTTAATAATCAATAACAATATGAATTATTTTTTCCACCTTCTTTAAATGAGAATTTTCCATTCCCAAGGTGAAATTATTGGATGAATAAATCATTTATACTCAAGATCATCAAAGAGATGATTTAATTATTTCTATTCAAATATTTCAATGTGGTATGAATGTATATAAATGGACTTTTCCCTATTTTAATATATATTGAATAAATAACTTTGATCTGGGGAAGAAACCCATAAAAATAATTTAGAAAAAATTTAGTATACTCACTCATAGCCATTGGAAGGGGGTTGATAAGACCTTTTTTAACAACATCAAAAAACATATCAAAAAGTGACATGATACCACCATAGTTCTCAGGGAAGAAATACCTATCCTCATAGATCGGTGATCCCACTAACCCTAATAGACAAGGGAGACTCCATTTATAGAATGTATGTTTACCAGATGATTATATAAATAGATCTTAATTCTATTGAAGGACACTAAATATTTTCTAATGAGGAGGTCAAATATGTCAAAATCAATATCTAATAAATGACCAATTGATTCATAATTTTCCATCATGACCCAAAATTTGGGACATTTGAAACAATGCCCCATAATATTTTCCAATGGTATGGAATGATTCATCATATAATAACCCAATCATAACATACAATGATATTTATCATTTAAATGAATAAATAAAATATCTCTCATATTAACGTGACATAAAACCATAATAGTTTACTCTAATTGTTTACTAGATACAAAAAAACCATTTTTATTTTAAATATTTATCTTCTCAAAGATGATTAATTAAATAATGTATGCTTCTTGATTAATCAAAATTAGAATCATCACTCAAAATCTATGGAAGGAAAACAAAATAATGTGTGAGATCTAAAACACATTAATGTTTAAAAAGGGAGATATAAATCATATGAGTTAAAACATTAATCGTAATGGTTTAATTAAATAATCATGTGAATTTTAAGAATTTAAAATGTTCAAATTCAAAAAATATCAATTCATATATTCCAAAAAAACTCGAATCCAAATTTATCATCAGAAATGGTGTCGGATTAGCTATCATCATACAAGAGACATAAAATAGGCTTGTGAAAATTCAATATTATAAAATGATATTAATCTAATAAAATGTAATAACAATCAGGTAAAAATATAATCTTCTGGTCATAGAAATAAAATTATAATACTCATGCTTAAAAAAGTTAACATATACATTTTAAATCATGTCTACAAATAATTTTTCAAACATAGATATTATATATAATACTCATGAATCAAAATATGAACACATTTATAATAAATCATGTCCCTAGTAATCTCCATATTACCTTGATATATAAATATCAAATAACCAAAAAAATTGGTGGACTATAATAGAACAATCCTTTATATATTCAAAATACAATGACATTAATGACACAGGGTCATATAAATTTCACCATATCATTATAGTATTACCTGTGGAAAAGAATATTTTTTTTTAAACATATTATAACCATAATAATAAACTATTAGAACCTCTATGATAATGTAGTTTTCATATTCAAAAATAATGTCAATATATAAATTCTCCTCTTTCATGCCATTTTTATATCTCTAAGTAAATCAATTATGTCATAAAGAAAAATAAACTTAAATAAATCAATAACCTATATTCATGAATAAATATGTTTACAAGAGTATTTATACATGTATTTTTGGATAACACATTGTCTTGTAAATATTTTTGTAAGATAGACACTGCATAACCTATTTTGATTCCCTGACACCGATGCTCGACACACTGAAGTTGACAGAATGAAGTCAACACACCAAAGTTGATAGACAGAAGTCGACACAATGAAGATGATAGACTGAATTTGACACACAATAGTTGACGGACTGATGTTCGGCACACTGATGTTTATGGACTGATGTCTACACACCGTAGTATACATGCGGATATCATCACACCAAATTTGAGAGACCGAAGTTGACACACCAAAGTTGACAGACCGAATTCGACACACCAATGTTGAAAGACAGAAGTCCACACACAGAAGAACACAGACCGATGTCGATAAATAGAAGATGACAGACCGAAGTTGACACACCTGAGATGACACACCGAAGATGGAAGACTGATGTTACCAAACCATAGACAACAGACCAAAATGACACAATGATAGTCGTAAATAAAAATTTCAATTTAATTATTTCAAACTTATTACTAACAGTCATATTTAGACAAATTAATGTTCCTGACATTATTTATTATTGTCTGTAGGTCTATCTGTTGAGAGTACAAGGTACATGCTTGTGTGGAGATCTTCATGCCTATTGGATCTTGATGTATAATATGACTTCAATCAGAGCTCAAAAAACACTAATACCCAGAGATATATAGATACACATAGAGCTTGAAGAACACACTGAAATATAGACTATGAAAACTCAGAATATTGAATAAGAGAGAAACTCGAAGATTGAGCTCACATATAAACTAATTTTAGATTCTTTCTAAACATCCTTCCAATGAAGATCACAACTCATTCAATAGAAAATGTAAAACTCTGTTTAGAATCCAACTTTCAGAGCAGGACTCGAATATAATTTCCTCAACATCCATTGAATCCACACTTTTGAACACACAGAGAATTTTAAACCATATTCTCTTTCATATCTCGGTTGTGTTCATATCATTACTATTTGAGTAGTGTGTATATCTGTTTGAATCTCTCTCAATATCTATTATTCTAAACTAGAGGATAAAAAAATATCCCCACTCTCAATGCCTTCATACACTTGTATCCCACATAGAACTGTGGATGAGATCCTATGTGATCTGTTTATTTATTTTTCTCATGAATAAAAATGGTAGAGGTCATGTGCGACCTCGATAGAATATGTGTTGTTGTGAACCCCAATCTAGGGTGTGGATGAAAATATTATTAATATAAACTACTTGGTGGAGGTTGATCACAAAGTGTAGAGGACTAAGTCTTTTCTTGATACTTTACCTCTTTTTTTATCAGTTGTGCGGCTTATCTTATATATTTATATATTTTGTGTTTGTGGCATTAAGATAAACTAATCATTGATAGTTAATTTATCAAGGGTTTACATCTGTTTTGAATCAGTATGTTTGATTAGAATTATTATGTAACCATTAGATTAGTAAAGCTAAGAACTAATCAATCTTCTGAGAACCAAATTGAACCATCAATACTTTTATAAATCCACAACAAACTGACTAGGTTTATTATTTTCATAGAGGATATTATTTTGTAATGAACCTTTCTAAGAGAAATTTTTAGGGATACTCAATTCAACTCCCTATTTAGACATCTACTCCATCCAATATTTTGTTTCAGATAAATATTCAAGGTTATTATCTATTTTTCAAATCGTGTCAATTGTGATTATTGTTTTGTTTCAATGATCATTAATTTTTTGTTATTTCTAAATATTATACCTTTGAAATTATTTTATAACCTTTATCATGGAAAATATATTAAAAGGGGATTCTAAAAATATACTACCTTTATTTAATGGAACTAACTATGCTCAGTGGTAGCTTAAAATAAAAATACATCAAGAAAGTATGGGATTCGAAATTTGGACTGCTATTGAATGTAAATATGGAATACTTGAATCTTCTAGAAAAACATGGGACGAACCAACCAAATCTGCCAAAAAAAATAATTCTAATGAAATGAATTCTCTATAATGTGCACTTGGAGATGAAGAGTTTAACAATATTTCTGCTTGTAAAAGTTCACATGAAATTTAGGATACTCTCACTCTATTTCATGAAGGAACATCTAATGTTAATGAAATGTGACTGAAAACATATACTATCAAATATGATAACATTAAAATTAAGCCTGATGAGTCAATTTCTGAGATGTATCTCAGGTTCAATGAAATTGTGAAGACCATGATTTCTTTAAAAAGAGAAATAACTTCCAATGAGCGGATCATGCAGATTCTATGATGATTTCTAAAAAGATTGCATGGAACATCTGTGTCTATCAGAGAATCTTGTGATATTGGAATGATGCCAATGAAGGAATTGATAGGAAAATTAATGATATATGAAGAATAATTGAAGGTAAATAAATAAGAGAAGAACCAAAACGAAATTCTGTAGCTTTCAAGACAATTGAAATCTTATGTAAAGACAAAGAGAAAATTCAAGACGCTAATAAAAGCTCAAGTAGTGATGATGTTCCTTTATATAGTGATGATGAAATGGCCATTTGGCTAAAAGATTCAAGAAATAATATCAGAAAAACATGTTCTTAAAAAATCCATGTTAAGTAGGAAAGTATGATATCAATGGAAATTGAAAAATGGATTGGAAGAAAAATGATAAATCAGAATGTAAATGGAGAGGACATGTCAAGGATGACTGCCCAAATTTGAAATACTAGAAAAAGCATGAAAATAACGATATAAGGTATAAAAAAGCAATGAAGGCCACTTAATGTGCCTCTAAGGACAACTCCAGTGAATCAGGATATTCTCAGAATGAGAAAGATTATATAGATAATATGTGCTTCATGACAATCACAACTGGAGTAGCCATAGACTCTCCAGCACATAAGTCATATTATTCTGAAAGTGAGTATAAAAATATGAAAAATGATGACTTCTTTGAATATTGATTCATGTTAGATGAAACATGTAATGAGTTGAAAGATAAGTATAAATATTTGTTGAAATAACATGCAATTACTGTGAATACTAAATCTGAACTTGTAACTTAAAAGGAGAAAAATGTTGAACTGCTCAAAGAGAACAATGAGTTAAAAATTTCTAATTAACAATTGAAGAAATACTTATAAAAGATTACTAATGTAAAAAAATACACTTACTCAAATTCTTGTTAACCAAATTGAAACTAATTATACTTCCAGTATAGGATATCAACTAGGTCAATGAAGTTTATCCAAATCAAATTTATTACCCAAATCTAGACAAACAGCTACCTTTTTCAAATACTAAAGTTTTACTGCAAGTTCTAGTTCCACAAATTCATTTAAAATATCAAATTCTTAAGAACCAAATAATCTTTATTTTTAAAAACCTCTATATTCTACATATAAGAAACTCGTAAGATAGTTGTGGGTTTTTAATGCTTATACGTTGAAAGTATGTGGACCCAGAAAAATATGGGTACCAAAGTCATTTATTGGATAAACTGTTTTGTAGGTAAACTAACAATAGAGTTCTTATACTATGATGTGTTACATGGATAGTGGGTGATCAAGAAACATGATAAGGTATTTTTAAATCTTTAAAATTCTTTTAAAGATCGATGGAGGACATGTCATATTTGGTGACAATGGTAACAGAAAATTCATCGGCCTAGACCAGATTGGTAACCCTAACACTATTTAAATTTTTAAAGTATTTTATGTTGATGTACTGAAGGACAACTTTCTTAGAATATATCCACTGTGTGAGGATGGATTTAATGTTAAATTCAAAAACGAATCATGTCAATTTTTTATGCCAAAAATGATTTAGTGTTTACTAATTTTAGAAATGAAAATGTATATGCTATAAATCTAGACACACTAGCCTCACAGAATGTCTCTTCTCTAAATGCCATTCTCAAAGAGTCATGTATCTGGCATAGATGAATAGGACATTGTAATATATACACTCATATGAAGTTAACAAAAAAAGGATTAGTTATATACTTAACCATATTAGAGTTTCCAGAAAATAAATAATGTAATCCTTGTCGAAAAGGAAAGCAACGTAAAATATTTTTCTAACCAAAGAAAGAAGAAAAATCATCTCAGCCTCTTGGTTTAGTTCCCATGGACTTCATTGGACTATCTAGAGTTTCAAGTCTCAATTGGAAGCACTATTTTTATATTATTGGAGGTGTTTTCTCTATGTATACATGGATATTTTTCTTGGGCTCATAAAAGAGAAGCCTAATCTCACATTAATATGCATGATAGGACTGTATAAATTAATAGTGGATTTAAGATTAATTCCATAAAAAGTGACCATGCATGTGAGTTTGATAATCATGATTTCGAAGAATTATGCTCACAAAATGGCTATATTTATAACTTCTCTGAACCTAGAATACCTCAATAGAATGGTGAGGTAGAAATAAGAAATAAAACAGTACTAGAAATTTATCATGCTATGCTCAATGAATATGATTTATCTATTTATTTCTAGACTGAAGCAATTAATACAACATTCTAAATAATTAATAGAGTCTTAATTAAACATATTCTTAAGAAAACTCCTTACGAGTTGTGGAATAATAAGATACCTATAGTATGTTAGTTTAAAGTGTTTGGATGTAATGTTTATATCCTAAATAGTAATGATAATTTATATAAATTTTCTGCAAAAAGTGATGAAGTAATATTTCATGGATATTCTACATCAAGAAAATCATATAGAGTCATTAATAAAAAAATCCAAATGTGTGGAGGAATCTGTTCACATCATGTTTGATGAAGCAGATCCACATGATACCAAGACCTCACAAGAAAATAATGAAGAGGATATGTCCAATCTGGACATTAATGATACAACCTTAAATAATCATGTGAAGGAATCTGTGAAAACATCATGTTCTGGAAAATTTTCACATCTATACCATAGTGAACCAGATCAACCACACCAACTTGAAATATCAAGTCCTACATTCTCTAGACGAACATGAACCATTAAGAATCATCAATTATATTGTTTTGATGGATATTTAGATAGAGGATCACAAACCAGATTTTCCTTGAGAATCTAGGTTGAAACTCAAGCCTTCATGTCACATATTAAACCTAAAAATATCAATGATGAAATCAATGATGCCTTTTGGGTAATGGCCATGCAAGAAGAACATAACCTGTTTGAAAGAAATTTTGATTGGAAACATGTAGATAGACCTAAGGATACCTTGACCATAGGAACCAAATGGGTGTTTAGAAATAAGTTGGATGATGTTGGAAATATAGTTTGAAATAAATATAGATTAGTTTCACTAGGATATTATCAATAATAGGGAATTGATTATGAATAGATATTTTCACTAGTAGCTTGACTTGAGGCAATTAGGATCTTAGTTTCCTATGAAACACAATAGGATTATAAACATTATTAAATGGATATCAAAAGTGCATTCTTGAATGGTTATATAATTGAGGATTTTTATTTTGAGCATCCCGCACGTCTTACAAATCCACTTCTTCCAAATCTTGTGTTAAAATTATAGAATGCTTTATATGGTTTGAAACAAGGTGCAAGAGATTATAATGAAAGGTTAAGTAATTTCTTTATTTGTAAAGGTTTTACAAAAGGGTTGGCAGATTCTAATTTATTTATAAAATGAGTTTCAAAATAGTTTTTAATAGCCCAAATATATGTAGATGATCTTATCATTGGATCTTCTTAAATTTATTTATGTAATGATTTTTCAAACATAATGCAAAGTAAGAATGAAATGAGTATAATGGATGAATAGAAATATTTTCTTCGAATTAAAATATTTCATAATAAAGAAAGTATTATCTTAAATAAAATCAAGTACAAAAAAAATCTATTGAAAAGATATGTCTTTTATAGAATTAAGAGTAGTGAAACTCCTTTGAGTTATAAATGTAATTTAGATCATGATGAAAATGGAAATTCAGTTGATCAAACTTCTTATAGAGGAATGATAGGGAGTTTACTGTACATAACAGCTAGTTGGGATGATATTATGTTCAATCTGTGTATGTGTGTGAGATTTAAAGAAAACCCAAAAGAGTCGCACATAAATAGTGTTAAATGAATATTCAAATACCTCTTGTATAAAACTAACTTAGTGTTTTTTATCCAAAATGACAAACTTTTGATTTAGTTATCTATTCTGATGCTGATTTTGGTGGATGTCAGTTAGCTAAAAAGAGTACCTCTGGAACATGTCACTTTTTTGGAATGTCATTGACATAATGGTGTAGTAAAAAGTGAAATTCAGTTTCATTATCAACTGTTGAAGCATTTTACATTGATTCTAGTAGTTGTGGTGAAATTTTTTTTTTGATGAAAAACACCTTATTACACTATGGATTTCAATTCAGACAAATCACCATAAACTGTGACAATAAGAGTGATATTAACATTTCTAAGAAACCCATTTGTCATTCTAGAACAAATCATATGGATGTAAGACATCACTATTTGAGTGATTGTTATCAAAAAAGTGATAGAACACTCGAGTTTATTTGGAATGAACATCATCTTGCTGATATATTCACTAAAACCTTAAATTCTGAGAGAATGAATTACATCAGACATTAACTGTGAATGATAAATCAATAAACGATCCTTGAAACTGATCTCATGAAATCAATCCTTGAAAATGATCTCATGAAACTGATCTCATGAAACTGATCTCATGAAACTAATCCTTGAAACCAATCTCATGAAACCAATATAATGAAATTGATCCTCGAAAACGATATTATGAAACCGATCCCATGAAATTAAACCCCAAAACCGATCTCATGACACTGATTTCATGAAACTGATCCCTGAAACCAATCTTAATAAAATGATCTCATGAAACTAGTCCTTGAAATCGATATCATGATACCAATCTCCTGAATCATATCCCTTGAATCCGATCTCATGAAATTGATCCCTTGAAACTGATCCTTTAAACTGATATCAGAAATCAATTTATTGTCACTAATGTAGGTATAATGGTTTTTTGTATATTCTATTTGTTTTTTAATTAAAACAATGTTGTTTTACTCACATTTTTTCAAATTTAAATTTTATGTTTTACGATTTACAATCACTAAATGATATATTTAGTTCAATTCATCACTACCTTTCACCTTTCCCTCTGTTGAAAATCTTTGTACATTTTGTCGCACTCCCTATCGACTCTTAACCTCTCAACACTATTGGAATCTGAAACCTTGTCATGGAAAGGACCAAGTGTGGAATAGAAAAACCTAGCAAATCTCTATCTGAAAAAAGTTTGAAAGGTGGGTGTAGTTGGTCTATGAAACTGATCATAGAAAACTGAGTGGTTACAGTTGAAAAAAGTGGTGTCTGCTGAGTGGCTTCTGTCAAGAAAGTATTTTTTGTTAAAAGTGTAATAATCTCAAGGATGTCCCCATTGGTTCACCAACAATGAAAGACCCTATTATTCCCAGCTAGTGCATGAGTTCTATCATCTTTTGAGGATATACATGGATGAAGTTGAGGTAGTAAAGATGAATTATATGGTAATGGGAAAGGAGATAGATTTCTAGTCTTTGGAATGGGATGAATGCTTAGAAATGTCTCATGAAGGTGTCTATGCAGAATATCTGGGTAATATTCCACCTTCCTCTAATTTGTTCTCTTATGAATATGCTCTGATGGATCTGATTGGAAATAGAGAATCTAGGAGGACAATTGAAAATTATTTCTATGGAGATGTAAGACTACTTTTTTTAAAATCATACAACATTAAATCTTCCCAATGAAGGGATATTTCACTGTTGTGAAGTATCATAATATGTTCAAGAACATATTGTTTAAACATTGGATAAAAGTGAACTAGTTTAGGTATCTAATGGTGCATATATTTGATTTTATTAATCCATCCATAAAGGAAACATGCTTGGATTATCCAAGGATGATTTCGTCCATGTTGGAAAGGGTAATGTATATGGAAGATGGAGATGATGTGATAAATGCTTGTAGTTGTTTTTGTCTTCAAGTAGGCCTTTATAAGAGGATGAAAATATTCTGGAACACATGGAAGAGTTGTTGGGTAGGAGATGAGGAGAGGCTATATGTGGATTTCAATCCAGTTGACCACCATTCTATACCAAAGGACCATGTTGATATAAATCTTAAACAAGGAGAGGTTCTGGTTTATTCTGTTGAGGAAGCTGAGCCTAAAGTGAAAATGGAATAAGGATCTCCTTTTGTTGATAGGAGTTATTATGATATTTCTGAATAACACAATGATAAGTCTTATAGACTTGTTAGTCCACCATTAGACTTGTCATCAAGAGAACCTTTATTAGGAGATGAAGATGAGGAGTAAAATGAAGTTACTGTAATTGAAGTCTATGTTATTAAATCTGATGAGGAATCTGATGATGATGGTGGTGGTGATGGTGATAATGGAGAAAATATTGAGCATGTGAGTGACTTTTTAAAAATGGGACACAAACTGGTTGAAAGATCTAGTGAGGAATATGTACATGGAGCTGGTGAGGGTGTTGATCATGTTTAACAACAAGATGTTGGTCATTGAGATGCTGAACAAGAGGAAAAATATGCCCTTCCTAAGGATGAAAATACAGAGATCATTCCAGAGTTTAATTATCTTATATATTCGGAACTAGAGGAAGAATATGTGGTTTTAGTGCCTCGAATTGAGAATGTTCCGGGTGAAGCTGAAGTAGCTAGAGCACAAGATGAATCTGATGTTCGGTTGGTTCCAGTTCCCACCCCATTTTTTATGGCCAGAAACCTGGATGAAGAAGTTAATGATGATGATGTTATACCTGAGCCTCGGAGATGAAGGATCAGAATTCAAAAGGATGTACCATGAGACTGGACTTGTAATAGATAATATATTAATGATTTAGGATACACTATTTTTGGTTTATAATATGTCTCAGATGATGATAGGGTGCCTTCTCCTCTTGATCTACACATCCAAGTTGAACAAGAACCATTTGCACCACTAGCAGTTGAACAAGTAGCTCAGATAGTTCCCAATGACTATGTCACTATGGATGATTTGAAACAATTCAAAAATAAGATATGTGAGTCTGTGATAGCCTCAGTTGGATATAGAAGTGAAGCCTCATCCCCCATATGTATCTCAGATGATGATGCAATGAAGATTGCAAGAATGGTGATCCAGCAAATTCAACCAAATCAAATTACTACAGCAGAAACCACTATTAGACATAATATCCTACTGAGAAAATAAGTAAGAAAGATGAGAAATGAGTTATATTCAATAACCTCTAACGTTAAGACATCCTTTAATGGTTTTTTGGATGTTCTTATGAACTTGTTAACTCATCTAATGAATGTGTAAATGATGAAGTTTAAAGAATACCTTGGGAATATGTTGACTGGCCCATCCAGTTCCAGGAGTGGGAAAAGCGTTGTTGCTGATTTGGAGTCACTCAAGGTTGTAATGATAGAGGAACTTCAAAAACATCAGAGTGTTTTAGACTAAGAACCTCTAGAAAAAGTACATTGAAATTCTGAACTTCTCTACAATATATTCAGGCAATGCATAAATGAAGCCTCTGCAGCATAGAAATAGATTCAGGAAAAGGTGGATAAGTATTTCCCTAAGATTTATACCAAGCATGATATCATCAATAACTTCTTATTTCTCACAATAAAATCATAGAAATACACTTGCCACAGAATCATTAAAGATGAACGTCCTTCGATTGAAGTAGTTTACCCCTTTACTGATTAAATTTATGGAAAATATGGATGACTTTGAGATATCAATGCAATATAGTGGTGAAATCATTAATGACTTCATCAACATGCTCAAACCTTATCTGCATGTTCTTGCCGAGGCTATTGTGGTCCCTCTATTTGCTTCAATTGGTACTGCCTGTCGGCCTCCTACTCTAATGACTATCTCTCAGGTTCATTCCCAGATTCGACCAATCATCACAGAGAAACCTCCCAGTCGTGTGTTGTTAGAAAGGAAACATAACCATGGAGCCACTATTCCTACAGGTGTCACCATGCCTGGTGTTATATTCAAACCACCTCTTCCCCCATTCACTACCAAACCCTCTCCTTCTCCCTCAGATCCTTCAGAAAAATGAAAATCCCCTAAACACACAAACCCTTAGTGATGGATTGTATTTTTTTATAGATATTTGATCCATTTGACTGAATGGTACACTTATGACTCTTAATTAAAATCTTTATAGTTTCCTTCTTTTTGGTTATTTCTCATTACTATTTGTTTCCTTTTTTTCTATTACAAAAAGGGGGAGAAAATAAGGAAAATATTATTTATCTAGGGGGGGGGGGGGTTTGTAGTTTAGGAAACATGGCATGTACTCACTATAATCCATTTATTGAGGGGGATCCATATTTTAAAAATTATTACGAGGGAAGAATTTAGTTATATTGGTAATTTACATTTATTGCAGTATGCTTTGTTAAGCTATCTTTATTCTATATATTTGTGCATGTTTTCCCTAATTTGTGATTATAAAAAATGGGTGATTATTCTACCCTCTATGATAATGTAGTTTTCAAAATCCCAAATAATATCAATATATAGATTCTACTCTTTCATTACATTTTAGCATCTCTACGTATATCAATTATATCATACAGAAAAATATATTTAAAAAATTAAATAAACTATATTCATGAATAAAGATGTTTACGAGTGTATTTATACATGTATTTTTGGATAAAACATAGTCTAGTACTGATTTGTGTAAGACAGAAACTCCATAATTTATTTAGATTATCTGACACTAATGTTCAACACATCGTTGTTCGATACACCAATGTTGACAGACTAAAATCAACACTCTGAAGTTGACAGACGGAAGTCGACACACCGAAGATGACAGACCGAAGTCGACACACCGAAGATGAAAGAATAATGTTTGACACACTGATGTTGACAAACCTCAGTCAACACACCGAAGATGATAGACCAATGTAAACACACTGAAGTTGACAGACCGAAGTTGACACACCAAAGATGAAAAGCCGAAGTCGACACACTGAAGATGACATACCTGTGTTTTTACACACCAATGTTCAACAGACTGAAGTTGACACACCGAACGTGGCAGACCGATGTCGACACACATAAGATGATAGAACAAATTCGACACACTAAAGATGAAAGATCGAAGTCATCAAAATGATGATGACACACCGAATATGACATACTGATGTTACCAAACCGAAGTCAACTGACCCAATATGGCTCACTGATAGTCAAAAATAAAAATTTTGATATTATTAATTCAAATTTATTTCTAACGGTCATATTTAGACAAATTAAAGTTTATTAAATTATTTAATGGTTTCTGTAGGACTCTCCTTAGACAGTATGAGGAACATTCACGTGTATAGATCTGCATGCCTAGTGGATCTTGAAGTATAATAGGACTCCAATCAGATCACTAAAATCACAGATACATAGAGATATATAGATACACATATATCTTGAAGAACATTCTGAAATATATACTGTGAAAACTCAAAATATTGAAATAGAGAGAAACTAGAAATTTGAGCTCACCTCTCAACTACCTGGTGAAGCTTGCTGAACATCCTCACAAAGAAGAGCTAAAAACATTCACAAGAAACTGAGACACTCAATTTAGATGCCAACATTCTGAAAAGGACTCGAACATAATTTCATGAACATCCATTGAATCTAGATTATTGCTGCACATCACACAGAGAATTATAATCCCTATTCTCTTTCATTACTTTGTTGTGTTCTTATCAAAACTATTTGAGTTGTGTGTGTATCTGTTTGAATCCCACACACTATCTCCTGAGCTAAACTGGAGGATAAAAAAATATCTTCAATCTCAATCCATTCGTAAACTTGTATCCCATATTGAATTGTGGATGAGAACCTATGTGATATGTTTATATGTTTTTCCTATGAATAATTGTTGTAGAGATTAAGTGTAACCCGGACAGCCTGTGTGCTATTGTGAACCCCAATTTATGGTGTGGATAAAATTATTATTAATATAAACTTCTTGGTGGCGGTTGATCACTAAGTGGGGAGGGCTATGTCCTGACTTGTGATTGAACCTCTTGTTTTATCTGTTGTGTTGTTTAACTTATATTTTTATCTATTTTTTATTTCTGGCATTATGATAAACTAATCATTGGTAGTTAGTTTAGAAAGTGCTTACATCTGTTTTGAATCAGTAGGTTTGTTTTTAATGATTTACTAATAATTATATTAGTAAATATGAGAACTAATCAGTATTATGATAACCAAATTTAACATTTGTGACTTTTATAAATCCACTAAAAACAAACATTGTTAATTATTTTCATAGAAGAATATTATTTTGTAATGAACATTTTTAACAGAAATTTTTATATATACTCAATTCATCCCCTCTTGAGTCATCTACTCTAACCAAAATAAAATACCCATAAAATGGATAAGGATGAATTAACCATTTCATATCATAAGTAAATAGTATGTAAAAACAATTTATGTTATAATTGAATTTTTTTTTCTAAAATACTATTATATTATTCGATGATGAAAATACAATTTTCATTTTGAAATCACATAAATAATATATTAAAATATATATAATAAAATGAAAATATATTAATTTAAAATAACCCTGCAATCATGTAATGGAATCCTCATTGAATATATCATTAATGATTGTCAGAAATTTGGTTCATTCCAGGATCAGTAAAAATAAAAAACGATGTTCATACCTTCTGAAAATATTACCAATTATACCTTAAGACATGAAATTTAATTTTAAATCATTTAATTGAAATTAAAAGGTTTAAAAATATTAATAATAAATTATTATAGAATATTAAAAAAATTAACAACATTTTATATAGAATTTTAGAATTAAATAAATTGATTTCCTGCCAAAGTGGAAATAAAGTCTGTTTTTTTTAAACATTTTCTCAATCATTTGAGGTAACAAAGTGAGGAAAAATAAAATATAACCTAATAATTCCATGATTTACCATAGGATAAGATAGTTTATTGTATATAATTTATATTAAAAATTGTACTTACAGAACTGAAATTTAGCATAAACAATCATGTAAATAAATTAAACTGTATCATAATTCCCTTCAAAATTCCTCTTGATTCATTCATGTGCAAATACGTTGTATAAAAAATATATATTAATTATAAACATATTATATAATCATAATAATTTATATAATATTATTTATAATTCCTTTATAATTTCTAATTATAATTTTAATATCTATATTTCATTAAAATTTCCCTTCATGTGAAAACTTATCCATTTTCCACACTCATTTCGGTTTGACGGTTCAGGTTCTTAGAACATGGTCATTATTTCATCATATAAAAAATATTAATCATGAAATATTTATAATATTTATTCATTATAGTAAATTTTATTTTGATTCATATAAATATGAAATGAGAAATTAATTTCATCACTTAAGGGAGATGATAGATCGTAAGCACACAAGGGTGTTGTATTCAATTTGTCATGAGTTTAAAAAAACTGAGTTAAATTATAAATCACATTTTATATAATAGTTATAATAAAATTAAAATAATTATAAATTCATTTAATATATAATTTGTACCCTCCATCTAATCAATAAATGAAATATGAATTATATCGCTTCATTGAGGTGGTAATCCACATGTATGACAATAAACCTTTTCATTTTTAATGGGATGGAAAGGTAAGAAGTTTAAAATATCATATAATTATACAATTATATTTATGTCAAAATTAAAATGTATAATCATTATATACATCAAAAAAATAGCCTATGTATTGTTGTTATTGAATGTGATTATATCGCTATGTGGTGGTGATAGTCCACACATACACATGATTGATTATTTAATTTACCATTTATTAGAAAATTAGACTGAAAATTGATGTTACATTATAAAAATAAAATATCCATAAAATTATGATACATTATTCGTAATTTTAATATGAATATACTTTTTTTATATATTGTACATAAAAATAAAGAAAATAAAAAAATGGTTACTAGTTAAACTTATTAATCGAGAAACTACCGTTAACATTCCAGTTAATCCTTGAGAGAGTGGTGTAATAATAATAAAATACCATCATGATATTATTTGGGATGATAAGAAATTATTTGGATTGTTAATCTATTATATAAAATTCTCTGTTCATATAATGGGACATAGGGTGTCCTTTTACATGTGGGGGAGATGACACACATGTAATTTCGTAAAAGGATAAAATATAATAAATTTATACTCATCCCAAATTCTTCCAAATGGATCATATTAGAATACCATTTGATATGTTTTTTGATATATGTATATCTGATAGTATTTAAACATGTTTAATTTGAAATATTTTCCTTAACTATTTGTTTTAGCTTTTAGTAAACTAGTTTGAACCTTTACTCAACTAACAAAATTTTATTGCCTTTAATATTCATTATGTGAAAAAATAATTAACGAAGAATTATTTAAAAATTTGGACATGTATATATCCAATACTTAATAACCTTTATAAAAATAATTTACTATACAAAGGATAAATTCATTTTAATATAATCTTTGGAAATTCATTGAATAATGGTTTTTAGATAAATATATTTTACGTATAAAAATGAATTTATACCAAAATTAAACATAATATAGTTTTCAATGAAATTTATTGGATTATTATTAATAAAAATAACATAATAATTGTTTAAAATTTATTGAAATCAAAATTTTACATTGTAAATACTTTAATGGAAAATAGGGTTTTCTATGTTGTCGTTATTTTCAATTATTCACAAAAAAATAGATGTTTTCATAAAATATAAAAAAAATAAAAATTGAATATATTTTAAATTTTAGTTAAAAAACAATATCATTTGATGAAAATAATATTTCTATCTTCAATATAAATTATATATAATATCCCAACACTAAATAAAATAAAAATCATTTTTAAAGATAACAAATTTTTGTAGCATAAAATGTCTTCTTTATAATTGAATACATTTTTTATGTAAATTAATATATAAAATTGAATAATATAAAACATTTATACGTATTTTTTGTAGATGGTTATTTTTATTCATATTGATAATTTAACTACTAGGTTATAATGGTATACTATATAGTGGTTCGGTTACACTCTGTGTTGCATGTGAAATAGAAAATTGAATACAATATTTTTATTTGTATTATATATATATATATATAATCTTAGGGTATTACATTATAACCATTTAAAATTAATTTACACATTGAAATTTTATTCATCTAATACAAAAAATGAGTGTAAAATGGATTTTCACATACATTAGTACCAATATAGATTTGTTTAATATCTAATTACTTTATAGAACTGTAAAAAATTTGAGAAATATTTTTCAATTTAATTTTTCCAATTCAATCCAATATTTGTTTTCATTTTTTCATAATCGGAATGATCATTTGCTTTTGGTATAACTAATGAATTCAATACATGTGATAGATCAGGTATGCTCTCCTATAGGATATATACATGGAACACATCATTAATTTTAGATAGGTTTAATAGATGATCAAGAAATATGTAACCATACCAATAATAAAAAATATTTTTAAAGGAATGTCATACCTAGGACTCAAAAATCCACTCACTAAAAAATAACCATATTCCAATGTGATATTCACGTGAATACATTCTCAACAACACCAAATTCTTTATCATCCCTATGATTTCTAGAGTATATTTTTTGGAAAATCAAATCTTCCATGATGTAATACTAAATATATATAATGTTATCTTTGATTTATTCAACCATATTATGTTATAAACATTTCATTTATCTCAATTCATCCCATCATTTTGGAATTTTTTAGTTCATATATTAGATGCCTACATTAAGAACCATCTAGATTCTTGAGCTAAAGTTATTATTTTAATAAAATCATATCAATGTAATATGGTGATAAAACAATCATTGGAATCCATTGAGAATGACTAAAACATGTCTTCTAGATTTAGAATGGACCTTTCATATAGTAAAAATAGTTGTTGATTATATACTATAATAAAACTGAAATCTATATACAAATCATAATAAATACTTCTCAGTAATATTGGGGTATACCTCTGACCTCAATCCAATATAAAATAATTTTATACTATATGAAATCTTACAACTACATTAATATAGACCCCTGAAAGTGGATCAAGGGAGAAATATTCACTAGAATACATGAATTTTGTTGACTTTTTAAGGATGTTGATTATAACATAAATATAAATATTCCCATGATATTTTTTGGACTCCAATAAAACAATCCTTTGTAATTTATTCCATTTCAATTTATGTATGGTAGAAACTATAAAACCCACATTTATTGTTTTTAGTTGAGTAATAACTTGTTAATATAATAGGCATTAAAATATATACAATGTAATATCTATTTTTATGTTTTCCCATTATAATTACTCTTTTATATCTATATACATATTAATACTTCAAGGATGAACATAGAAATCTGATCAGTTAGCTACATCAAATTAAAACATCATAATGTCTAATATTTATTCGAAAATTACTATATTACTGAACCTTATCATTCAGTCAAAATCATTTCATAATATAAGAACATTTCTCAAACTATTTTATAGTCCCACATCATCCTTCTCCGCCTCTATAATCCTTATATGGATTGATGGTTTAACATTTATCTTAGAAATATATGATCGTTTCCCAATTACTCATGATATCATGATCTATATTATACAAATCAATTAATATTAGATATTATTCATTTCATATTATTTAATAATGATAATAAAATTTTAGACTAACATAAAAAACCATGTTCATCACTTTTCTTTGGGTGGTAAAGGATTGAGAAATATTAATATTTATATACTCCAACCATAACATTTGAAATGTATTCAAATAAATTTATGTGAATATATATTTCATGATTATATGATTATTAAATATGTGACACCTTTCACAACATATTTAAAGAATACATATTTTCAATGAAAAAATTATAACTCCCTAATCCAAATCAGGGGTTGAGTAATTATGCTCACAAAATTCCAATATATTTGAGTCATAATATGACAAAATATTATTCTTTATGATAATTCATCCAAATACCTTCTTCAAATATCCAATATAGATCACAAACCCCACTCCACTATAGGGAAGTGGAAGAAACAGTATATTGACCGGCCCTATTAATGGGTCCTTGAAAATTTTCACTCATTTATATGTATATACCAAAATGGTTATATTCATTGTGAACAATTTTTGTAGATTATAAAATCACGATATGCCTCTCACAATATATTTAGAGTATCGATCCAAACTAATAAAATTACATATCTCAATTACCCTAGTTGGTCTAGGCCATTGATCAATAACTTCCACCAAATAGGCATCTATTGATATACCCGTTCATGATATTATATACCCCTAGAATGTAATTTTTTGTAATATATATATATGCACATTATAATTTTTTTACGGATTAAATTAACTCATGTTCATAATCAAAATAGTAAAATTAACTTCATTTACTTCCATTATCATAAATTATATAATATTATCATCTATAAATACATCCATAAACAGATCTAGTAAATATTTAATGAATATATTCCTTACACACATGAATATAGTTGGGGAATTAGTAAGTTAAAATTCCATTGCTACAAATTCATAATCAATATACCTTGTATGGAATGTATTCATGGGTATTTCCAACTACATAACCCTCGATTTTTTATATAAAGAATGAATCTCAATCATGGAAATTGATTGAGCTCTACACAATTGATCCCAAACACATCAATATGGGGAGAAGGATGCATGTTAATTAAATGGATCATATTTTCTTCTTAATAAGAAATACGAAGATGTATTTTTATGTCCTTTATTTTACAAAAATGAACAAGCATGGCTAATGGTGAAGCATAAGGTCAATCAAATCACATTTATTGATTCACCAGGATTTTATTCATTGATTCTGGCAAATCAACCATGGAAATTATATTTTGATTCATTCAAATAAGAGTAGATAAATGTATCAGATATAATAGAAACTCACAATCATTATTTAGGGGAATACTATATTTATATTTAGTAAATATATCTATATAATATAGAATAATAGGAATATCATAAATGGTGAGTTTCTCGCTAACTATTTTTGAATATTTTGTCCCCCACCTCTATAACCTAGTTATGGTTTCTCCTTTATTACATTCTAATATATACACGGAAACACTTCCTAAAATACCAAATAGTTTAGTAGTCTGGGAAAACAAGATTTATACTAGAATTCAAATTAAATATTAGAGTATAAAATAAAAAAGAATTTTCTTTTAGAACCCCATTATTCTTCTTAGAATATTTTTCAATATCAATCATAAGACGCTGACTGATCACATTGGGAAAATAAAAATATCAAAAGGGTGATATTATATTCTACTTAAGGGTAATAATATAACAATATCAATGAATAAGTAAGTCAGAACAACATAGCAACTCATATAAATGAACTGTATGAAATTTATTCAAAAACATTTGCATAATATTGAACAAATAAATAATGATCAAATAAAACTATATTCGTAATCAATGGTTCTTGAAAACATAACCATAGTTAATATAAATAATCAAATAATATAAATTGATATCAATAACTCAATTGACATGAATTCAATTCATAATGATTGAAATATAAATCATTCCATAAATGCTTTGTTCTATGACATATAAATAAATTGTTAAGTCTTCATCCCAAACACAATATTGTTTTTATCATTTGTCAAACTAATGAATGAAGGGGATATTGAGGGCCTTACCAATCACATAATAAGTACATTGAATTCTTAAACGAATGGGTTGAAACATAATCAATATAAAAATTAAAATTGAAAAACTATGTTTGGAAATGTTAATTTTTTCACCAATCTGTAATCATAATCATAATGTATCTATAGTAAAACTGGGTTTGGTAAAAATATTGTACATCACAAATCAAACTTATCATAAACCAGCTCGTGAAATAATAAGCAAGGTATTAATATAAAATATCACCATTTGAAAATAAGTGAAACTAACCATTGATGATGTTGATTAATAGAAACCCAATTAAATGATACTTAAATGTATTCAATAAGGGAAATAAACTTTTCATTTTGAAAATAACCATTCAAAAAAAATTCACAAAAAATTAGGAGATATTTTTTACTAAAAAATCCATTTAAATATTTTATAAAAATCTCTAGAACATTTATTTTCATTAATGTGTAAATTTTTTTCCTCATCATACACATCGAAAAATTAATCAATTTATATTTTGGAAAAATCAATGCATGAATTATTTTGAAAATATAAGAAATATTTATAATTAAAAAATTGTAAAAATTTATTTTGGGTAAACATGACTTTAATAAACCATTTTTAAATAGTTAACAAGAGTATTAAATACATTTCCATAACATAGCGTCTTCGATGATAATGGATTCCGGATTGAAGAGGGAAATAAATTCAGATTTTCAAAAAATAATTTCTCAATAATTTAAATTACCAATGGGAGGTAAACTTGGACACTAACCCGAATAAGTTCCCAAATAAATATAGTTGAATAAAATATATTTATCTCATGTTATAAAAATAAAATAATTTCCTCAAGGTAATCATAAAAATAAAAACCCCGAATAGCAAGGAGATAGTGAAATAAACTCTTACCAAATTGGTAGCTTATAAATCGTGATCCCCATAAATTAAATGACATAAAATGGAATTTTAAATAAGAAAATTTTATTTTGATTCTTTATAGAATACATCATTTGCTCAATATATAATCCAAAAAAGGATCAATGTGGTCAATATAAAGTATGTCTAATGAAAGTGAAAGTATATTATGTGAAAATCATACCTCCAGTTCAACTTCCTTTATATGTGTATAAACCTATTATATAAAAAATAAAGGTTTATTACCCAACTATTTCAGTACCGTACTCATTTTTATCACACTATATATGATCATATTATAAAAAATTTCGACCATTTTGATAATAATATTTCAATGTTTTTCTAGTTTTGTGTATTCATTTCATTGTTTTCTGAGTAGTGTTTTTTCATAAAAGATATCATTAATATATATGTGATACAGTTCCAATATAATAAAATTGAAATTAATTTAATAAATTTCATATTTAACCTATAGATATATTTTTATAACTCTTTGTTAATTTTGTACATGGAATATGAATCACTTCTCTTCATGGAGAATGTTTTTTGTATGTACACACGCATGGTGATATCATTCCCATAATGAGTGAAAGGGTAAAGAATTTGTAACACCCGAGACTTTTATGTGAAATATTTTGTTTTTATGTTATATAAATCATCAAAGGAATCTTTCACTACACACAACACTAGCTTGGCTTGCTTTACACGCAACCGCGTCCTTCCTTGATAGCTTGCGTCGTACGCAATACCGAGTTTCACTAAACAATGATATGCTATTAAAATATTATTAAAACTAGCCGTTATAAATAGTAATAACCACTTTTTGAAATTTTATAAATTATATTTTTCAAAATGGACTTCATTTTTGGATTCGGAATATCGAAATTAGCCTAGGGTGATATTTTGGTATTTTTCTGAAAACTTTCAATTCATGATGAATAGTGAAACCACTAAGTGGTAGTTAAAAAAACTGAATTTTTCATAAAACTTAATTTTACCACTTCTGTGAGTGGAATTTCGAAAATCCGAGAGACACGGTTGATGTCAGTATGTAAAATGTGGTTCAATGAGATGAAAATAATTTTTTGTTGAATAGTAACTTTTTAATTTTTTAGCACGGTTAAAAGTAAATAGGGTAATTAAGGGTAAAAATGATATTATTATTACCCTAAAACATGTCCTAATTCTATTGTAAAAATGTAATTCGACCAAAAACAACCTTAGGAATAAAATATGACCATTTAGCCCCACTTGGATTAGATTAGGACATTTATTATTAATTTATTTAAATAGGGGTTAAAATAGTTAAAATCAAAGTTTAATAAGTAAATAATTTTTAATATGGGGTTATACATAAGATAAATTCGACTAAAAATATTCATTAGAAATCTAAATATATTTCCTACATAGTGTAATTTTATTTTTAATTTTTAGACATTAAATAAGTTAATTTATTTTTGACACAATGATGATGCAGTAATTATCTTATTAATGAAATATTGACATAATTGATGTTATAAATACTCAAATAAATGTAATTTGAGACCTTTTATGAATTACACTAATTTTCTAGGTTAAAATGACATGTTAGTATTAATTTAAGTAACTTGGTTCGAACTAATCATTTTGTTATGATTTTCACAAAAATCAATTACTAAATAGTGTCAAAATTGACATAAAATAGTATTTAAAACAAATATTATATTATTAATTGTTATTTTATTCCTAAAAATCTACGGTTCGGCCAAATGACTTATATAATGTTATATATATTAATAATTAACAACTTGGGGTTCTTTTGGCTTGATATAGTATGTTTAGTAACCATATAGTGTAAGAAAACAAGAAGACACGGTAAAAGTGAACTTTTCTAACTTAAAGTTAAATCTAAATGATAAGGTTAAAATTGATACATAAACTTGTCTAAATTCTATTGGATGAGAATATTTGGACCCCTAACCACCTTATCTAAGAAATATATCAATATGGAGCTATTAAAAACCGAATTTGACTTTATAATAAAATAATATTTTTAGTTATTCCAAAGGTGCCCATCTCCTCCCTTATAAAAAGGCACTTACTCCCCCTCTTCCTCACACAACTTTGAGCCTTCAAGATCGTACAAACCCTGACAATTTCTCCTCTACAATTCCCTAGAAACATACTAGTGGTTTTGGTCTTCTTCAAATACCTATTTTATTTCACTAAAAGGAGGTCTCAAAGAAGCACTTCAAAGAAGAGGTAATGTCCGTTACCGATTCATTCATCTTTATTTCTTCTTCCAATTATTATTATTTAGTTGTTTAATTATGAAGTAATAACATCAGTATCACTCATATACTTATATATTATTATATGTATGAAACAACCCTATTTCACCATCTATCCATCCTACGGAAAAAGAAATCACCGCGCGTGCGTACGTACGGAATACTGTCTCCACGCCGTGGTGTAATCTATTTTCCACCACCACCTTACTTGGATGGGTATAATGGTGTGAATAATGACTATATATTACTATTATAAAGTGATATTGATTCTGAAATAGTATACATACACTCCAATAAAATTCCATGATCATAGGAATGATATCATCACTCGTGCGTACGTATAGAATACCATCTCCACGATGTGATGCGACTCGTTATACATGATCTTCATTTCATAATGATTATATAAATGAATTTAATGAATGAATATGATATATATTACACTAATACCATTCTGGAAATGAGGTATCTATAACCTAAAGAGATGAATAAGAATTTATTCGACGAAACACGCATAAGAACAAAAGGTAATAAACACCCGAATAACAAGTAGTAATGAACTATTACTAATAAGAAGCTAAGAATATGACCATATATGATATCATAACAATAATTATGATTATTTAATAAGTCAATAACATTATTTAAATCATTATACAGGAGGTTCGGACACTTATGAAGCAAATCGGACCTAAGGAAAGGGAAATATCACAATCTCATTTTTATCCAAGATTGTTTATACTTTGGAATTTAATGGGGTGTATATTTTCATCCACATCCATGTTTCCTAAATATGTAATATTTATATCCTTCTAAAATAGTTTATATCCCATTTTACCCTTCGGTGAGTTTTTAGTAAAAGATATGAAGTGAATCTTTTGTCATTTTTTGTACGAGGTACTTTTTGACTTTTCCGACAAAAGTACGTGATGAATGTTTTTTAAACATATATGGCAGGAATGGATTTTGAAAACATTATTTCCAAGAAGCTTCCCTTACAAGTTTTCAAGATTATTTTTAATCAACTTCTTTTAGTTTAAAATTGTATGACGTGTTAAGAAAGGCAAATTTTTTTCAAGTAGAAAAGATATTTTCCTCAAGAATGGAGTTCAAGTATTTTATCAAAATTATTTTCCATATAAAATAATATAGGGTTATGTTTCTATCCCTATTGTTACATTGATTTGATTATGTTGTGATGGAATTATTTTTATGAATTCATTTATCTTATATGAGTTTTTTATGATGTCACGATGTTTAAGATTCCCATTTTTATTACATGGGTTATGCTATGATGTATGGATTATGATTTTGTGGAACACATAAGAATAGTATCATTATGAGATGGGTGGGACCTATATCTCCCTCCAATGAATTGGGTAAAGATTTTATATCTCATGAGATATACATGGCTGGAATGGTAGGTTATACCGGTTCAGTGAAACAGGACTGAAACGAGGAGTGGACTCGGTTCAGAAATGGACTTTGTCCACTAAGATAGTCTTAGAAATGAGTATTAACTAATAAGAAATGATTCTATATGATTATGTGTGTATTCCACAAAGTTTCATGTTTTATGTTATTATTATTGGGATTACATTTCACTACTATGATTTATCCCATGTTATGAAATTATGCTCTCTTTTGCTGGTTAAGATTTCAAAAAGTTATGTTCTTATGAAAATGATGTGATTGATATTTCTTTTGCTTACCCTTACTGAGCATTTGAGCTCACCCTTTTGAATGTTTTATTTCCCCAGGTCAGGAAGAAGGTTATTAAGTAGGATATGCCAAAAAGGGACTCTATATATGATGAAATAAGTGGGAGGCAAAGTTGATGCTTTATGAACCAGTTTTTTATGTTTCCCAGTTTCTAAAGACACTATACCTATACGGTCCTTTCGTGGTTTTTTTATATGTTGTAATAAGTATTCTTCAATTCTTTAGTATTAAAAATGTAAAGTATGGGTCGTTAAAGTTGGTATCAGAGGAAAGGTATAGTCAACCTTTGGAAACTAGGATGTGAAAGACTTAGTAAGAACCCTAAGGATAAGTCTAAGCATAGAACACAATCTTAGTGTTTTAGAAATGGCCATGAATAACCTAGGATAATACCTTAAGTGTGAAATTTTATTCTTGATTATGTGGTTTTCTTATTATAATTAGTGTTTCTCACACTATTTTTCTTGGTTTTAGTCAATGGTTGGAACCCGAAGGAAATGTGTTAATGCGGAATGCGACCGGCAATGCAATGATTGTCCCCCTGAGCAACCAAACGTTATGGGAGCTGGAATGAAAAATCTTTTATCCATTATCACACATCTTTCTCAAGCTATGAATCATGTAGGACATCTAAACGAGCAAAGGAAGGAGCAACATTCTGTTGAATTCTTCATGAGACAACGTCCACCATCATTTAGCGGGTCTACTGATCCATTAGTTGCTGAACAATGTATTAGTACTACTAAAAAGATATTTTCAGTTCTTCAATGTTCTGAGCATGATAAATTCATCTTAGCAGTGTATCGTTTGTAAGGTGATGCTGATCAATGGTGGAATCTTATTAATAATACGAGGAAAAGGGATGAAATTGAGTCCATGGAATGGGACGAGTTCAAGAACTTATTTTTCAATAAGTACTTCCCCCGTATTCTCCGAACAAATATGGAGAAAGAGTTTCTTGAATTGAAGCAAAAGGATGATGAATCTGTTGGTACCTATGAAGCAAATTTTATAATACTTCCAAGGTACGCTTATGGTATTATTATCCAACCTAAGAGTAAGATCGATCGATTCTATAGTGGCTTAAAACCAAGTCTTTGAAGGGCCTTAGCCATAAGGGACTTCAATAGCTACGGGGAAATTGTTCGATGAGCTCTCAAAGTTGAGATGGAAATTGGAGTAACCCATCAGTCATATGGGTTTGATAAGAAGAAGAAAATGGAATTCAAAGGAAAATCTAAAGAGAACACGGAAAAGAAGATGAGATTTCCCTTATGCTCAAAGTGTGGAAAGAAACATGGAGGGATTTTCCTTAAAGGGACAAGTAAATGTTTCAAATGTGGAAGGGAAGGTCATCGGGAATTTGAATACCGCAATGATGGGAATAAGATGTCTAATGATGCAAAAAAATGAAGGGATACACAGAATGAACCTACTACACATCAATGTTTCAAGTGCAAGGAGATGGGAAATTATGCCAATAAATGCCCTAATCCAAGGGTTGATGATGATGGTCGACATCAACAAACTCTTAAGGCTAAAAAAAGGGAAAGTCACATGCAATTTCTATCAGCGATGTGGAGTACGATAACGATGTGGTGAAAGGTACACTTACCATCCACTCTAAAGTAGAAAATATTTTATTTGATTCTGGATCCACACACTTTTTTATTTCTGAAGAATTTTCTAATGGTATCACCGTATTACCTCAACAATTAGATGTTGAGTTAGCTGTGACAACACCTAATAGCACAACAGTCGCATCAAAAGTTTATAATTCTTCTCCGATCAATGTTTGTGGGAAAGTGCTTCCTGCAAATCTTGTGATCCTTCCTGTAGTGGAATTTGATGTGATTCTTGGCATGGATTGGCTTTCTTTATATGGAGCTCATATCAATTTCCAAAGAAGGGAAGTCACATTTCATATTCCAGATCAATATATGATCGTCTATCAATGCAAGGATGAACATAACCTTCCAGTGGAAATTCCTTCTACCTTATGAGTCTTGATTCCACTAAATGAAGGTTATTTATCTCAAATGGTTGGTGAGAAACTCACGATTAAGAATATTCCCATTGTACGGGAGTTTGATGATGTCTTTCTGGAGGAATTACCAGGTTTTCCAACAAATCGTGAAGTTGAGTTTTCAATAGAACTCGTACCAGGTGCTTTGCCTATTTCAAAGACACCTCATAGAATGGACCCAATTGAGTTATAGGAATTGAAGAAGAAACTCCAAGAGAATCTTGATAAAGGATTCATACGCCCTAGTGCATCACTTTGGGGAGCACTTGTTATATTTGTTAAGAAGAAAGATGGTTCAATGATAAATTGCATTGATTATCGAGAACTTAACAAGATCACTAACAAGAACAAATATCCTCTCCCATGCATTGATGAATTATTTGACCAACTACGCAGAGCTCAATACTTTTCCAAGATTGATCTTTGTTCTGGGTATCATCAATTAAGGGTCAAAAGGGATGATATACCAAAGACGGCTTTCCGTACAAGGTTGGACACTATAAATTTATAGTGATGCCATTTGGTCTTACTAATGCCCCTGCTATCTTCATGGATATGATGAATAGAGTCTTTAGAGACTATCTTGATCAATTTGTGGTAGTCTTTATAGATGATATTCTTGTCTATTCAAAGATAAAGGAAGAATATGATGATCACTTGAGGATTATATTGAAGACCCTGAGAAAGGAGAAGCTTTATGCCAAATTTACCAAGTCTGAATTTTGGCTTCAAAAAGATTCATTTTTGGGTCATATAGTCTCAAAAGAGGGGATATCTGTGGATCCAGCAAAAACAGAGGTTATCGAAAGATGGTCGAGACCAACAACAGTAACTGAGATCCAAAGTTTTCTTGGTTTGGCTAGATATTATCGACGTTTTGTGAAATATTTTTCACGATTATCTAATCCACTCACCAAGTTGACTCGGAAAGGAATTAAGTTTTTATGGACGGAAGAATGTGAAGAGAATTTCAAGGATTTGAAAAGAAGGTTATCCAGTGCACATGTGCTCACACTGCCTTGTAGTGGAGAAAGGATTGTGATCTATAGTGATATATCCAAGAAGGGATTGGGGTGTGTTCTTATGAAAAATGATATAGTGATAGCTTATGCCTCACGACAGTTGAAAATCCATGAGAAAAATTACCCAACACATGATTTGGAGTCAGCTGCGGTAATATTTGGATTAAAGATTTGAAGGCATTATCTTTATGGAGAAAGGTTTGAAATTTATACTGATCATAAAAGTTTAAAGTATATTTTCACACAAAAGGAGCTGAATATGTTCCAAAGAAGATGGTTAGAACTGATTAAGGATTACGACTGCTCAATTCATTACCACCCTGGGAAAGCAAACAAGGTGGACGATGCATTAAGTCGACAAGACCATGCTAGCTTATCCATGATGAGGATCATAAAAGATCCAATATTTATGGATTTACAAAGGATGGATCGTGGAATTTTAATGGAAGGGGAAAAATCTTATCTTTCTCAAATGAATTTTCAACCATCTATACATGTAAAGATTATAAGGGAAACAGAAAGAAGATGTCGAGTTACAAAAGAAGGTGAGAAATGTTGTTGAATTCAACCTTCATTGTGATGGGATAATAAAGTTCAAGAATCGGGTTTGTGTTCCTCCCATCCCCGAATTAAATAAGGAGCTGCTGGATGAGGTTCATAGTTCTTCATTCTCTATTCATCCTAGATGCATGAAGATGTATAGGGACCTGAAAGAGTACTTCTGGTGGGATGGCATGAAATGAGATGTTGCTGAATATGTCTCTCGATGCTTGGTTTGTCAGCAAGTTAAAGCTGTGAGACAGAAGTCTAAGAGGATGTTACAACCATTACCCATACCTGAATGGAAATGGGAAAACATCACTATGGACTTTGTCACAAGACATCCTAAAACATCCAAATGAAATAATGCTATCTGGGTCATAGTTGATCATCTTACCAAGTCTGCACACTTCATTGCTATTAGAGAGGATTTCTCTCTGGATCAGCTTGCCAGGATATATGTAAAGGAAGTGGTAAGATTGCATGGAGTACCAATTTCTATTATATCTGATCAGGATCCGAGATTTACCTTGAAGTTCTGGAGAAGTCTTCAGCATACTCTGGATACAGAGTTGAGTTTCAGCACTACTTATCATCCTCAGACAGACAGTCAGTCTGAGAGAACAATTCAAACTCTAGAAGATATGTTGAGAGCTTGCTCTATGGATTTCAAAGGTGGTTGGGATCAACACCTACCATTGGTGGAATTTTCTTATAATAATAGCTTTCACTCCAGTATTCAGATGGATCCTTATGGAGCTCTCTATAGAAAGAAATGCAGGACTCCAACTTGCTGGGATGAAGTTGGGGAAAGAAAGCTATTTGGACCAGATCTCGTTGATGAAAGGGCAGAAAAGTTCAGATCCATTCAACAACACATAAGAGGAGCTCAGAGTCGACAGAAAAGTTATGCCGACAACCTAAGAAAATACCTAGAGTTTGAATTGGGAGATAAAGTGTTCTTACGAATATCTCCCTGGAAGAGAGTCATGAGATTTGGAAAGAAGGGGAAGTTGAGCCCTAGATATATCAGTCCATTCGAAATACTGGATCGTGTTGGGAATGTAGCTTACCGATTGGCGCTTCTACTGAATCTCTCTCAAGTTCACGATGTGTTCCATGTATCTCTCCTGAGAAAGTACATACCTGATTCTTCATATGTACTTATCTCAGAAGTTGTACTGTTGGAGGAAGATCATTCTTATGAAGAACATCAGATAGAGATTATGGATCGTAGTGAAAAAGTCCTACGAAGTAAGACCACTCAATTAGTGAATGTTTTATGGAGGAACCACCAATTAGAAGAAGCTACATGGGAGCTTGAGGATATGATGAGGGATAGGTATCCTCATCTGTTTGTTACAAAGTTACGAATTTCAAGGGAAAAATTCATTTTAAGGGTGTTAGAATGTAACACCCGAGACTTTTATGTGAAATATATTTTTTATGTTATATAAATTATCAAAGGAATCTTTCACTACACACAACAGTAGCTTGGCTTGCTTTACACGCAACCGCGGCCTTCCTCTATAGCATGCGTCGTACGCAATACCGAGTTTCACTAAACAATGATATAGTATTAAAATATTATTAAAAGTAGCCGTTATGAATAGTAATAACCACTTTTTTAAATTTTATAAATTTTATTTTTCAAAATGGACTTCATTTTTGGATTCGGAATATTGAAATTAGCCTAGGGTAAAATTTTGGTATTTTTCTGAAAACTTTCAATTTTTGATGAATAGTGAAACCACTAAGTGGTAGTTAAAAAAACTGATTTTTTCATAAAACTTAATTTTACCACTTCTGTGAGTGGAATTTCGAAAATCCGAGAGACACGGTTGTTGTCAGTAAGTAAAATGTGGTTCAATGAGATAAAAATAATTTTTTGGTGAATAGTAACTTTTTACTTTTTTTTTCCACGGTTAAAAGTAAATAGGGTAATTAAGGATAAAAATGATATTATTATTAACCTAAAACATGTCCTAATTCTATTGGACAAGTGTAATTTGACCAAAAACAACCTTAGGAATAAAATATGACCATTTAGGCCCACTTGGATTAGATTAGGACATTTATTATTAATTTATTTAAAGAAGGGTTAAAATAGTTAAAATCAATGTTTAATAAGTCAATCATTTTTAATATGGGGTTATAAATAATATAAATTAGACTATAAATATTCATTAGAAATATAAAAATATTTCCTACATAATGGTATTTTATTTGTTATTTTTAGACATTAAATAATTTAATTTATTTATGACACAATGATGATGCAATAATTATCTTATTAATGAAATATTGACATAATTGATGTTATAAATATCCAAATAAATTTAATTTGGGACTTTTTATGAATTACACTAATTTTATAGGTTAATATGACATGTTATTATTAATTTAAGTAACTTGGTTCTAACTAATCATTTTGTAATGATTTTCACAAAAATCAATTACTAACTAGTGTCAAAATTGACATTATATAGTTTTTAAAACAAATATTATATTATTAATTGTTATTTTATTCCTAAAAATCTAAGGTTCGGCCAAAGGACTTAGATAAGGTTATATATATTAATTATAAACAACTTGGGGTTCGTTTGGCTTTATATAGTAAGTTTATTAACCTTATAGTGTAAGAAAACAAGAAGACACGGTAAAAGTTAAATTATCTAACTTAAAGTTAAATCTAAATGATAAGGTTGAAATTGATAATTAAACCTGTCTAAATTATATTGTATGATAGTATTTAGACCCCTACCCAACTTATCTTCGAAATATATCATTTTGGAGCTATTAAAAACCGAATTGTACTTTATAATAAAATAATATTTTTAGTTATTCCAAAGGTTCCCCTCCCCTCCCTTATAAAAAGGCACCTCCTCCCCCTCTTCCTCACACCACTTTGACCCTTAAAGCTCGGCCAAACCCTAAAAATGTCTCCTCTCCACTTCCCTATAAACATCCTAGAGGTTCTTCTCTTCTTCAAAGACCTATTTTAGTGCCCTAAAAGGAGGTCTCAAAGAAGCACTTCAAAGAATATGTAATGTATGTTACTGATTCTTTCATCTTTATTTCTTCTTCCACTTCGTCTTATTTAGTTGTTTCATTATGAAGTAATAACATCAGTATCACTCATATACTGATATGTTATTATAAGTATGAAACAACCCTATTTCACCATCTATCCATCCTACGGAAAAAGAAATCACCGCACGTGCGTACGTATGGAATACCGTCTCCACACCGTAGTGTAAACTATTTTCCACCACCACCTTACGTGGATGGGTATAATGGTGTAAATAATGACTATATATCACAATTATAAAGTGATATTGATTCTTAAATAGTATACATAAACTCCAATACAATTCCACGATCATAGGAACGATATCATCACTCGTGCGTACGTACGGAATACCGTCTCCACGATGTGATGCGAGTCATTCTACATATTCTTCATTTCATAATTATTATATAAATGAATTGAATGAATGAATATGATATATATTACATTAATACCATTCTGTAAATGAGGTATCTATAACCTAAAGATAATAATAAGAATTTATTCGACAAAACACGCATAAGAACAAAGTGTAATAAACACCCGAATAACAAGTAGTAATGAAATATTACTAATAAGAAGCTACGAATATGATCATATATGATATCATAACAATAAATATGATTCTGGAATAAGTCAATAACATTATTTAAATCATTATACAGGAGGTTCGGACACTTGCAATGCAAATCAGACCTAAGGTAAGGGAAATATCACAATCTCATTTTTATCTGAGATTGTTTATACTTTGGAATTTACTGGGGTGTATTTTATCATCCACATCCATGTTTCCTCAATATGTAATATTTATATCCTTCTAAAATAGTTTATATCCAATTTTACCCTTCGGTGAGTTTTTAGTAAAAGATATGAAGGGAATCTTTTGTCGTTTTTCATATGAGGTACTTTTTGACTTTTCCGACAGAAGTACGAGAAGAATGTTTTTTTAACTTATACGGTAGGAATGGATTTGTAAAACATTATTTCCAAGAAGCTTCACTTACAAGTTTTCAAGTTTATTTTTAATCAACTTCTTTTAGTTTAAAATTTTATGACATGTTAAGAAAGGTAAATGTTTTTCAAGTAGAAAGGATATTTTCCTCAAGAATGGAGTTCAAGTATTTTATCATAAATATTTTCCATCTAAGATAATATAGGGTTCTGTTTCTATCCCTATTATTACATTGATTTGATTATGTTGTGATGGAATTATTTTTATGAATACCTTTATCTTATATGAGTTTTTTTATGATCTCACGATGTTTAGGATTCACATTTTTATTACATGGGTTATGCTATGATGTATGGTTTATGATTTTGTGGCACACATAAGAATGGTATCATTATGAGATGGGTGGGACCTATATCTCCCTCCAATGCATTGGTTAAAGATTTTATATCTCATGAGATAGACATGGCTGGAACGGTAGGTTATACCGGTTCAGTGAAACAGGACTGAAACGAGGGGTGAACTCGGTTCAGAAATGGACTTTGTCCACTAAGATAGCATTGGCAACGAGTCTTGACTAATAACAAATGATTCTCTATGATTATGTGTGTATGCCACAATGTTTCATGTTTTAAGTTTTGATTTTTGGGATTAAATTTCACTACTATGATTTATCCCACGTTATGAAATTATGCTCTTTTTTGCAGGTTAAGATTCCCAAAAGATATGTTCTTATGAATATGATGTGATTGATATTTCTTTTGTTTACCCTTACTGAGCATTTGAGCTCACCCTTTTGTATGTTTTATTTCCCCAGGTCAGGAAGAAGGTTATTAAGTAGGATATGCCAAAAAGGGACTCTAGATATGATGAAATAAGTGGGAGGCAAAGTTGATGCTTTATGAACCAGTTGTTTATGTTTCCTAGTTTCTAAAGACATTATACCTATATAGTCCTTTCGTGGTTTTGTTATATGTTGTAATAAGTATGCTTCAATTTTGAATTATTAACAATGTATGTAAAGTATGGGTCGTTATAGAATTGGCTGATATATTAATTTTCCAAAATCAATAAAAAATTATGTATATGAAATATATTCAATAATATTGTCTTTATTACATTCCATGAAATGATTATGTTAAATATGATTCACATCGCTAAGCAAGGAGGGAGTTGGTCATAAAAATGAATGAAATTAACATATTCAAAATTGAATAGAATGCAAAAAATTTATTTTTGATATTAAAGTTAAATAATTATAAACAATTAATAAATATAATATACTTTTTAAAAATCTATCATTTTATCGAGACGTGAATGGGGGTGATTGAAAATGAACTACATTGGTTCTATAGGCGATAGTCTATCAAACACACGATTGGTGATTTCATTTCACATTTGATAAATGTGTAGTTGGATAGATATTATTCAATAATAACAGTAACATCCTAGTATATGGGAGATACTATTGTTATTATAATTTATTTTTAATACATAATTTAATGTAATAAAAAAATTGAATGTCCTTTTTTGATATAATTACCTACTCTAATAGAAACCTCATTTGGATCTCTTTATAAGGACCTTAGGGTTAGTTTTTTGAGAGGAAAAAAAGATCAATAATTTAGATAATAATTTTAGTGATATATGTTTCTAGATATTTTCTTTCAAAATGCCATGATATTTGGAAAGATTTGAGTGAATTGAGTTTCATTTTATATGTAGGGAAGGGGGGACTTCTTGAAAAATACATAAAAAATTCAAAAAATATATGATTTGATAAAGTAATTGACATTATAAAAACTTCAAATTTACCATATATATGAATTTTAAAATTATTATATTAAACCAAGTCCATAAAATAGTTTTTATACATGTTTTGGGTCATTTTTAACCCTTACCTTCTTACATTAACCCCAAGTAAACCCATATTTACCATAACAACAGTAAGTAGTTTTTACTGTTCTTAATATTCAATATAGTAAAATATTATTATTATCTTAATAGGTAATAGAAATTATTTTTATTACAAATATGGAATTGAGTTTTCTATATCCCATTCATATAATCTAAAAACCCATGTTAACTATTAATATTTTATACATGATGATGAAGTTGGTTTTGAATGAAAGAATGTTCAAAATATTTAAAAAATTTATAAGAAAAAAATAAGAAATAGATTCCAATGACATAAATTATTTAAATTTTGATATAATTGAACCAATTACAAATTTAATATAACATTATATATATATAAATGAAATGGATTTTTTCAATTTAAATTCCTTATTTTTCAATGTTAATTAAAAAAGAAATATTTTCAAAACAATTACAAAAGATTACACCAAAGATTATTTTTTTATTATAATTTACAAATTTAAATATTTTTTTCAGATATATATTACAAAAATTGTAAAATATAATTATAAATTAGGTTCTGAAATCCTGACTACACCACCAATTTGAAAATTTTATTTTTTTCATTATTCCCTTCATTTACATTTAAATTATTTTCATTCTATTTCTATTCAATAGATATAAATTAAATTTATTTAACACATGTTTAAACAATATTATTTTCATAATTAAGTTATTACCATTCAAACCCACCTATTCAATGGATAGGTTATAATGGTCATTCTTAAATAATAACATTTTAATAGAATATGAAATTTTATTTAATCCTAGTTTTGTGTTTATCACAATCTATAAAAGAGATTGAATTTATTAAAAAAATAAATTTATAGTAAACTCTTATGGTGTTAAATTCTCTTATATGACTAGTTTTTTATGCCATAAATTCTACTTAATATTCTTCTTTTCAAATATCATTTTGTTAAATTATACCTACCATAAATAAATTAAATCCATGCAGTTTTAGCGTGGTATTAATATTCAATTGGTTGATATAAGAAAATACCCATCTCGAATACCCACATAAAAATGGTTACTACAACATACCCTTAATTACTGATAAAGGGGATTAAAAAGGTCATATAAAATAACATATTCCTATGTTTATAAGTTGGATATAATTTTTACATAGTAAAGAATTGTACATGCATGAAATTAATAAATATCTAAAGATATTGATTGAGATCACTGGTCATAAAAATGTAAATGATCATTGGAAAGATAAAGACCACAAAATCATAAATCTGGGACGATTTAAAATTCTATCATTTCAATATAAATGAATATTTTATGGTAATATTTTCCTTCAATATAATGTTCTTATAAATGATAAATATCATTATCATATATAAAAAGAACTTATGGAAATATACTTTGCTTAATATATTTATATTTCTTAGTCATAATATAATCTATTGGTTGTTCTTAGTCCACATTCTAAATTATTTCCTACAATAATAAATGAATATAAAATGAAAATATTTATGCCCAAAGCACTAAAATTAACTTTTAATTGGTCATAAGATAGATAAAACAGTGAAATTTATAACCATATATTTATAAATATATTCTAAAAGAAATATTGTTATCATTAGTTATCCCATTCAATAAAATAATCTCTAAATCTCAATAGTAAGAAGATTGGTAAAACATTAATTTTTACCAATAAAATCATTTAAAGACAAAAATACATATTAACGAGAATATAATATAGGTTAATGGTATGCACTAAACCTTAAAATCCTTTTGATGTGATTTTAATCTTCGTGTATTTTTTGTTGTGATGGGTTGTCCCACCACATAGGAGTATCCTTTTTCTAAATCCCAATTAATATAATTTATATAATGTTACCAAATTGTAGGATCATATAATTACCGAAACAAAAAATATTAGATAAACCTTAAGGGTTACCAATACCTTCATAAATAACCCTTTATCAATATTATCCCTAGATCAAGAACATGTTATTTTTTATCCTTCCTCGTTCATATGTTTTCCATGAAGTTCAAATTTCCACTAAATCACTTTCCATAATAACATCCAAAAAATTCCTCAAACCCTTAAAATATATAATAATACAAAATAATAATTATAAATCTTATAAGTTATATAACTATAATATAATTTATTAAAATAACTATAAATTATAATGCATTAATCCAAACACACACACATTATTCAATAAATATTTTCTATAGTAACAGAATAATCATTACTTTGATCCCTTAGTTTATTTTTAGGTATATTCCTCTAATGCTAGGGAATTAATTTTCATAGTTCCCAAATCTCTTTATAGTGGAATCATTAGATATTTGAAGATTAATTATAGAACATTCAATCAAAAATATAGTGGATATTTTCTCCACACATGCGGAAAACTCATCTTCCACATAAGTATTAAAAAAGGTGTTTCCATCCACATGGAATACAAGGTAGAATATCCTTATTTTACATCTTATATTAATCCTTATTTTACATTATAATCCAATTCTTCACATTATTACCATAAAATTCATAGGACATGAAGAATTATTTCCCTTTATTGATAGAATTTGATATTATATCCTTTTGTAATGCGAAATTTTGGGAGGGTAGTTACCATTAGAGGATTTTTTTATTCCCTAAAAGAAAATAGAATTATTTCTATTTTTATTTTCGATGTATTACACAACATGACTTACTATCCTTGTAATGTTGGCTTCATAATTTGAAAAATTTTCCTATTCATTCGATCTTAAACATAAGAATTTTCTTTCCATATCTGGTCGTTTCACTTGAGGAAAATATTTTACCAAGTAGAGTTACTTGAAATCCTTCTACTCAATTTGTTCAATTTCTTCCTAATACTCTATGTTTTGAATTAATAATCACTAAATATTTCTAAATAGATGATAATATTCAATAAGACATTTCTCCCTTTCACTACTTCCCAAAGTAAATTTTTTGTTTTTTGGAAATTATCCATTTCATTACTAAAAATGTATTTTTATTCATATTTATTAATGGATTTATATGATGAATAAATTTTTATAAAATAATTAAACTACAAGGTGGATCTCTGGGATACTACATACAGAAATGTATCAAACTTATATCCCATGTTCGCTTCTGAACTATGGTTATTAATAGATCTGTTCCACTTCAAGCTCGATCCCCTACTTCGAGGAATTTTTATGGGTTTAAAGCCATATATTTGGTACATGAATTGATATTATTTTCATTCCTTATAATATGATCAATTTATAAATAATATAACAATGTATATTTGATCATAATTATATGAATCATATGGTACAATCAAAACAATTAGTGAAATGCTTTTAATAAGTTCAAAAATATATTCATATATAATATCTTAAGAAAAAACATGATTTCTATAGAAATATAATAATTTTAATATAATACATAATGGGTTTTAAAGAAATTTTTTTCTATATTAAGCACATCCCATATAATTGTAAAACTAGGTCCACATTAAAGATCGTTATCAAGAACTAGGAGATGATTTGATCAAGTTCATTTATCACTTTTGGTAGTTATTTACCCTAGGTAAATATGTACTATATCCACATCCACATATAGTATTCAAATATGGGTGTATATTCTAAGAAAAACTGCATGATATTATTCTTAAAAAAATATTTGATTTTATTCTATACATATTCTAAAAGTATACAATAGACTAATGTTCCATAATTTTATTCTTAATTAAAGTTCTTATGGATTTTACTAAACATACTCTGATACCCAATGTTGTAACCATGAACCAAGTAACCTGAAATCATGGTCAAAATTATTTCATTGGAATATCATACAATGAATCACACCCCAATTAAATGAGTGGTTTATATTTCTTTATAAACTAGATAAATATTTTAATTAAAATTAAATTTTAATTCATAAAATTCAAGAGGTAATTTTCTTTGAGAACCCTATTATTACCCATGGAATATTACTACATAACAACCATAAAAAACATTCTTGTATTATGGGGAATTGTTTTTTAAAAAAGGTGGATAACTAAGACAAACAGCAAGGGAAAGAATACAGTTGATTCTATGAATAAATAATTTATAGTAAATATGAAATGGTAAATTACTAGAATGCATTCCATTAAATCAATAATGTGAGCATAACATGGATGTATTATATTTTGATTAATTATTTCCATGTAAATAATCACCTGATCGTGAAATAATGAATTTTGTTATTACAAATAATCAAATAATCACATGGAATATCAATTACTTTATTAATATTGATGGAATAGATAAATCCAGACTTCGATGTCTTACATTTTGGTACATGTTCCATGAAACCGAAATAAATGTGTAAGGCCTCAACCAAAACCCCATAATTTCTTTTTCATGAGAACTACCAATACATTAAGGGGACATATGGGGCCTCCCTCATAACATACAAAGTCTGATTCATTCCTCATATGAATGGGGTGAAAAAAATTAACATTCATATTGAAAAACTAACATATTAAATTTTAATACTTAACCCAATCCATAAAAATAACCATAGACCATCAAAATTGAAATGGTGAATTACAATAAAGTTTTAAATCCCTATTCAAAAGATCATAAAGCATTAATAATAATATTACATATAGAATCAATACATGTTTTATCCACTATATCATAGGTATAATTAGTTATTTTGACATTTATGAATAGATATACTAGGAAAGGATCCTTAAAATTTTTCTAATGAAATATAACCATTTGATTTTTAAATATCATTTTAATTGGAAAATAATTTAAATTTTTTGGAAATAATTTACATTCAAAAAAACAATTCAAATCAGGTAAATATTTATCAAAAATATATTTATCATTAAAGAGGAAAAATTCTTTCATATAATGTATGTTAAAAAAATATTTCTTTCACGTTTTTGGAAAAATAGAAGTGTCCATTATTTTGGAAATGACCTGAAGATTCCATAAAAAATTTAAAAAATGAAAATGAATCAAAAATTCATTAATAAATCATTTTTTAAATTTTAATAACATTTTTGAAAACATTTTTAGAAAACATGGGACTTTATGAAATACTATTTCCGACCGAAGAGATAAATGAAGTCATAATTTCTTGAAAACATTTTCTAAGCCATTTTTTGTACCAGATAGTAGAAAAAGCGTACTATAACTTGAAAACAATCATGACTATTTATAGGTGATTAAAATATATTAGTTTTAATATTAAAATATTTAATAATTCCCTGATGGGAGATGTAAACATAATCAATACTAATATGTGATTAAATTTTGAAACAATCCCTTAACACTTTGGTAATGTTTTTTATGATATAATGAGAGATTATCCATGAGGAAAAGACTCTTTTATTCATTAAAATAATAATCAAAAAATCGGAAATAATATTTTTTAAAAATAATCATGATTAAAATTAAAGTAAATCTCATCTAGTAGATCAATTCTCCATATCAAATCCATACTTGAAACCCATTAATTAAAAATTCCATCTCCCAGTAGTATTCTTCACACTTAGTGTTTGTAATGATATAGTTCATGGATGAAATATTGTCAATGTAGTACCTAAATATGGAAGTTTTCTTTAATTAATGATGAATAGTTTTGTTTTTGATATCCTGAACTATAGTGGTAGAGTTGCATTCAATCTAAATGTTGAGGTAGACCAGTTTATTTAAAATATCCACCACATTAAAAATATCAATAATTTCAGAATTAAGTGATTTTGTGGAACTAAATCATCCAAAAGGAATCCTAAAAATTCACTAATATGGTTCCATAAAATTGCACCATAATATGTAGGGACTATATTCTCTCATGAAATTTCATATATATTTCATTTTATCCCACCATGAAATGGAGGTAACCACAACAATTCCTTGGTCGTCATAGGAGGATGATATTTTATAGATATACCATGACGCTTAATAACTATATAATCATGTATTTTGTAATTATAATAACCTTTTTGAAGATCATTTTCATATTCTGTAGGAAAAAAATACCCCAAGCTAACAAAATATGGAAATTATATTCTTAATGAATCCATTTAATCCATAATGTCTATATAGTATAGATAAACTCCAAAAATCTCAACAATAAAGAGATTATGAAGCTGTTTTGATAGTTTAATTTCATACAGGTGAGAATGTTATCTAGTGTCCATTATGATTGTGAAATTACAACATCAAAAGAATATGAAATATGATTACATAGGTTCAAAGCAGCAGTGAAGCTTAAGAATATATGTTCAATATCCCCCTATAAATGTAACATATTAAAAATCTATAATAATTTTCAAATTACAACATCATATAAAAATATCTCAAGAAATATTTTTATACATGACTCTACATAAAATAGAGTTTGTGAATGGTAGAATAAAATTTTATCTCATGGATTTTCTATAGATATTGGTATTTCCTTTCTTAGTCACCAGATAGAAAGGATTCCAATATTGAATCCCATTAGGAGTAGCTTCCCAAATAAGAATATCAGCTCCTTTGATGAACTTAAAATTCATGTTTAATTCTTTGATAATGGCAGGAACAACATCCAAAAATGTTTCCAATTTCATATTGATTGATAAATTAGTTTTAGATAATTTGTCAAGGGATTTTAGAGTTTTTTGTAGAAGAAAAAATGTCTTGTTATATATCAAAATATTAATGTAATAATAGGTATTATAAATGTACTGTTAATTAAAATAAGTGTTGGATAAATAGTTATTACAGTAAGCCCACATAAAAGAATCAACATAATTTAAATTCCCAATTATGAGGTTTTAAAAAAACTATAAATGAAAAATTATTGAGAATATGACCTCACATTGATAAGTATCATAAGGAAATTATCTAGTAGAAAATCAATGAATTTATAGATATTTTATATCCCCATCCCACCTTGATCAACATGTTTTTAAGACACATTCCAAATAATATTCTCAAGTCTTCTCGGTGAATCCTTTCACTCCAGAAAATATTTTTAAATGTTTTATTGATACTCATAATGAGGAAATCATGCCATATATAAACAATAAAATATTTTTTTAGGAAAATAGATTTTTAATAAGACTAAACCAACCCACAATTTAGACATTATTGCCTTTCCAGGATGCTAATGGATTTATGACTTGTCTTAAAATTGGATAAAAATTACCACCATGTTCCTTTCCCCAAAACATGGGTACAAGAATTTAGTAAAAAATGATTCATACTTTCTCTAATTCACATGTCTTCAATAATAACCACAATTCTATTTTTAGTAAAAAAATCTCAAATTAAGAGAAAGACTTATTCCAACTGATGACCTACCTCGATACTCTCGTATATTTAAGGATGGTATAATTCATCTTTTTTATTTATATTTTAACCATCGAGTGAAAAGTATTATTTCAATAACATACAATAAATGATTGGGGGAAACAAGGAATCTTGATTCACTAGTGGGATATATCTTATTATCACTTTCCATGTTGAGTAAGAGCATTCATAATCAATATTTATCAACAGAAAAATAATGCCTGAGATATAATTACCTTGACTAACACCCATGTAAAAGTAAAATAAAAATTAAGATATCTATTAATAAGAACCAAAATACATTCTAATCTTATTAGAGATCGAAAAATATATTTAAATATCCAGTTTATCCAAAAAAATTAAAATCCTGCTAATGAAGCACCTATCATGGGGTCATAGTCTTTTCAGATATCCTGATCAATTGATATATTTCCCCATCTTATAGACTTCTTGAGATTATCAATACAACAAAAAAAGTAATTAGACTACTCTAAATATTTCTACATTTAATAAAACTAAATTAGCTGTGGACATGTTTTTTAGGATATTCTATAGAGCCCATTGGATTGAATATTACAAGTAATATTATATATAGTTTTTAAAATCCCCACCGGTATGAAAAAATTGATGTAAATAGAATTAAACAATTTGATAATATAAGAAAGAATCTAATCATTGAATCCATTTGTGAATTTAAAACCCTTGAAAAATGCCAAAAAATCCTGAAAACATCAAAATTATGGAAAAGAAAATATGTTTGATGGATTGGATTTTTAAACCCATATATACTAAAAGAGATTCCATAGTTTAATCAGAAAACAAGATCCTTAATGTCAAAATTTTAGGTAATATAAGTGATATTTGAATTTTCATCATCATTTTCATGTCTTTAAATGATACCTCCCATGAGATCAATAATAATATTTGTTTCATAAAATTATTTCTTAAGATGGAAAACAATGTGAAAATCAAAATCCATGCTTTTATCACGAAACACCGAATTATAATTGAGAATGTGAAAATATATATTTAGTTCCTAACTCATTGTATGGTGATGAAAAATTTTGAATTTTGATCACCCTCTATAATCGATTTGAATTTAAAATCCCCTTTTTCCTTTAACAATATGAGTTTTAATATGATATTATGATCATCGATAACCTTATTTTCCTACTGAATACCCGTACATAAATTTCAAATGGAATCACTTTCTTGAACAACGTAAAGAAAAAATCATGCATAATAATATCTTTTCTATAAGTGGTTAAATTTGTCAAGCATACAAATTTTTAATCCATTATTTAGAATATTGCGATAATAATAGAAGACAATCATCCTCCTTTAATAATATGGATTTCCATGTGTCATGAACTACTTTTTAACATTTTATGTGATATTTTGAAGAATTGTTAAATCTAAAACCAAAAAAGGAGGTTTAGTATGTGTTGTGATAAGAATAACTGTAATGGGATTGTGATATGAGATTATTATAGGGATGTTGGAGCATGAAATGAATGTAAAAACACTGAGGTCAACATAATTTATAAAATAAAAACACAATATACTAGATAAAACATTATTATGATGGTTTATTTACCAAGAATATTTAGCACTAATCATGTTTAATTCTACCTAACTCATGTTCTCAATATATTCATTGAGGTATATAGATGATATTAATGAATTATTCATTTCTAAATATTCATCCAAGTTGATAATGGAATTAGAATATCCAAGAACAGTCCAAGAGGCCCTCATTATACTGCATAAGACCTGAATATTAATAAAAATATCTCTTCTTTGTTGAAAAACATTGTAATATGAAATCATAGAAAAAATTATTTTTCTTACAAAACAATTTAAACATTGAGTTACCATTTTCTCTATAGAACTAAGCATAGAGACAATAAGAGGTATATAGTTAGAGAAACCCCAATGTATTTTGATTCCATTATTTGACCAGTTATCACGTACTAGTTGGTATGAAAAATTTAGAAGATAACAAAACATTTTAGAAAAAATAATCTTGGAATACAAGATACAATAAATATCAGGCATGTGTTTATTGACAAAATTATAATTAGAATTATCTATATTTAAGGTTTGTTAATCATTGACAATTCCAAAAAAAATCCTCATTTAAACATATTTTTTGAGTTTAAGTCCCCATTTTAATACCACCATAATGCTTGTTCGAGTAGCATATACTTATTGGAAGTAAATTTTTATATTGTTAATTGTAGATTTAGATCATTTCATGCAAGAAGTTTCTACATATATAGATCCCAATGAAATAAGTCAATATAAATAAATTATAAAAATATGAAAATGTCCTTTTGGACTGCCCTAAAATTTGAAAATTTCACCTGTATTATATTTTAATATTTATCTTGTATACAATTCACTTAGACATATAGACAAAAATCTATAAATAGTTTTAGAATAATCAAGTAACTTTGATATTTTCAACAACTTTTAAGTCATTAATAGTTTTAAAAGTGTTATAAATTTTAAAAAATTGTTAAAATCTACCTAGAGTGTGAGAATTGTAATTTATGTTTACTCTAATTGGTTTAATTGGATTCCAATATGTGCTATAAATAAACATTATGTAGCCTTTACAATTGTATAAAAATGGGGACAACCATGAAGAAAAGTGGAATATCCACTATTACATTTGGCAGCCTCATCTTACACTATTTTCCAAAAAATAATGAATGCACCTTCACCAAGGTCTGGAAACATAATTGAATATCCATCAGATGGTGCAGATTTTGTAGCATCTATAAACCTACTACTGAATATGTTTGACTCAAAATGATTCAAGAGCATTTTCCCATATGTGGAGGTGGTATTATCTGCTAGATTAGGAAACTTACGGATTTTCTCACTAGTTGTGGGGACATTTAGAGCATTATTAAGATCAAACTAAATAGAATCCTTTGTTAAATATACATTATAATAAAAAGAGAATTTGAAATTACAAATAGTGGGGCCCTCATGATGATATTTTAAGGATTCTTCAAACATGTATTGTTCATGTACAAATATATGAAGAGTAATGGGCTCATCAATCATAGTATTTTTTTTGCAAATACTATTGTCAAAAAGTATTTCAAGTCATAATAAATACATGGGGAATATTATATTGAATAACAGAAAACCAATTTAGGAATCTAATGATATATTGGAGAATTTAAATATATTTGCATTATTTATCAATGATCATGATACCATTATCATCCATAATTCCACGTGGAGGCTCATTATGAATATTCAAATTTTTGAAATATCCAACAAGTTCACCAAATCCATTAATATAAGACATTTAATGACTGTTTATTGATGGAACAACCATCGAATATTACTTTTCCTCCACTACAACTAGTTCAGATGAATTATTAACCTTTTTTACTTGAGGTCAAAATCATTGGATTATTTTTCAATCCATTTTCAAGGATTATTTTATTTTGAATGATCACCATTGAAATGACAATAACTATTCCATTATTGTTCATTATAAAATATTTCAATGAATATGTATCATTGTATATCTTCACATATTTCTGGACCACTCTACAATTCAAACTAAAGTTATCTATAAGTATAAATAAAATCATAATGAGGTTGCGTTTACACATACTCATCATTAAATTCCATTTTATGATCATTAAAAATGAAATAAATAAAATCCAAAATCATTTAATTGAAATTATAATCAATTATGACCCTCTTATAAAGACCCTTATTTATATTTATGTGTACTAGTGCAATATCATAGGGATTTCTATGCACAAAGCCAGATCACTATAACTTTTTCGATGCTCATAATCATATTTCAATCAATATACCATGACCCATATTTCTGATGAATAATTATATTTTTTAATATATTTTTGTTCACATCCCATTTTAAATCATTGATTTTTCTATGATTAATATGATAATTTCTAATGTGCCATATCCAATAAAGATCCAACTTTCTCCGCAGTTGAATGTCCAAGAATCCTCATCCTATGAGAATCATTTTCCATTCACTAGCTCCCAACGTTGTGTGACTCTATATTTAGGATTATAAATATCTGATGGTTTATATCCATTGAAATATAAAATGTGCCCAAAAATATATAATTTTAATAAAACAAGTCATTGTTGTTGCAATGATGGATTTATGATAACTATGAAATTCCAATACTCGATTTTAAATAAAATTTTGGTTCGGGGAAGATCATCATTAGATAAATTTATTCCACTATGGTCCTATAATAAATAGATATTGTTTCTTTTTTATTTCTCACAAATCATCCATAGATTTTAGGTTTTCTAAAATTAGCTTCATATAAGTAGAAGGTTCATACATCACATCGATGCAGGATATATAAACATTTGGAGAGAATGAATCCATTATAATACAATTAAATGATAATATTTCAAAGGATTAATTTAAAAAATTCAATATAAGAAGTCATGATTTCCCAGAATCACCTTTATAGTGAAAACGCGAAACAACATACACTTTTGTGACATTTAAATCATGAGCCCCTAAAAATTAATGAAATAATATTTACCATTAAATGAAAATAAGGAAAATAAATTAATGTCATGACATATCAAAGTGTCATTATATACACTATATAGAGGAAATGGATTTGAAAAATAACCTATGTCTCACTTAAGTAAAACCTATGTCTCACTTATGTTAAATTGAGACGAGGAACAGTTACTTCATATTCGACTTCCTTAATATGTGTATAAACCTCAAATAAAGTAAATTTATGATTATTATACATCTATTATAGATCCATAATCACATTTATCATAGAATTTATTATCCTATTATAATTTTTTACCACCCCTTCGTTAATTACATTTCATTATTTTCATTGTTTTTTATGTTAATTGCCCTGATTTCTTCTATGTGCTTGGTCATGAAAGTTAATATTATTTTATATAGGATATATTTACATCATCTTAATAAGTATATAAATGTTATAAATATCATAGTATCTTAGAAGATACATTTTTAGAACCATTTATGGATGATTTTAATTGAAAACGATTCACATCGCTTTGTGGAGATAGTTTGTCATACATACCCACAAGGGTACGTATCATTCATGTAATGAGTGAATGGCTAATAAATTGGGTGATATATTAATTTTAAATTACCAAGATCATCTCATATATATATAATATTTTTATTAATTTTATCTTATTTATATTCCATATATATTGCTTTTTAAAAACAAATAAAATCACTTAATGAGGTTGTAGTTTTATTTATACATGTGCAGTGTTATCCTATTTGAAACAGAATGGAACATTAAAAATTATATTTGGTATTAAAATTTAATGATTAAAATAATATAATAAATAAAATATAAATGTTCTAAATAATTCATTATTTCCAGATTTTAATTGTGGTGATGGTTAATCATTTACATAGAATAGTAAAGAGGTAGTCTGCGAGACACACACTCTGTTATTTTATTACCTATTGGTTGAAATTTGATATGGATAAATATTATGTCATAAACATTATAAGATCTCCGTATATGGTAGATATTGTTTTTATTAAATTATAAGTGTTAATACATTATTATTTTTTATAAAAAGATAAAATAAAATGAAAGATAATTATTAAGATAATCACCCTCTCCGAAAGATACAACCTTTAGATCCCCTCTCAAGAACCCTATGGTTTATATTTTTGGAGAATTATATATATATATATAGTGTGTCTAAATATTTTTTATACAATTTTTGGGGTTTTTTGATCCAAATTTATTTAGATGTGTGAATAAGTGAGGTTATTTAGTTCCATTTTATATATGTGGAAAGGGGACCCTATTTGAAATTACACAGAAATTTCAGAAAAAAATCCAAAATAAAAAATTCATTTAAAATAAAAAGAAAATATTAATTATGATACTATATTATACCTTCTTAATTATTTTATGGATATATAGAAATTAAATAGTATTTAAATATATTATGGGAATTTATTAACCGTAGTATTTTTAGTTTAACCCATAGTAAATCCTATTTTACCATAACACGGTAAATAATTTTATCATTCTTACAATTCATTAGAGACAAAAATTTAGTCTATACTTTTATATAATTTAAATTATCCTGATTTCTAATATTTATACAAATTTTCAAACATCCTTTCAATGGAGTGGGAAAATTTAATATAAAATTAATCCCATAAATATAATGAGAAAGAATGTTTTAGATGATAAATATTCAAATTTTTATAGTGTTATAATATCAAAATTCAGTATGAAAATGATTAAAATGACCTAAATTAATTAAATAATAAAATAATTTCACTATTTTGACATAAAAAATCAAAAATATAATTTTACTTTATTACTAATTAATATTTAAACATTGTTTTCAATTATAATTCTTTATTTTATGATTGACATAAAAAAATAAAACATTTCAAAACAACACAAAAATTTACATGAATCTACTTTTGATATGATGATTTAAAAAAGGATGAAATTTATCCTAATGAAATTTTCTAAACTTTTTACAAATTATCTACATATTTTTTTCCCAAACAGTGACTAAATTTTTTTTTTGAAAAAAATATAAAACATTTCATTTCAGTTCCAATTATTCTATTTTTTTATTTAATACATATCCATTTAATTTAATTTATGAATTTGTATATCATAAAATTTCTTCAAATTATTTATTAATATTCATACCCACCAATTTAATGGTTGTTTTATAATGGGAATGTTTAAATAATAATATGTTAATATATTATCATGTTTTTTTAAACCTAGTGTTTCATGCATTACAAAAAATTAAAGGAATTTTATTTATGTTAAAAAATATATATCATAAAAGTCTCAGGATATTATATTATCTTATAATATTGGCGTTGGGTTTCATACATGCTCTCATATTTTATTTTCATGATTTAAAAACTTCGAGTGTTACAAATAAAAATATCAATTATAATTATGTAGATAGACTCATACAATGAAATTAATTAGAATTGGATGTTCATATTTATCCTTGAACTAATATTCTTTCTTCTTTTGACTCATAATATCAAACATCACATAAATTATACAAAACATGATATTTTTTCTATAAATTATCTTCAAATCCTTGCCCAAAATCACATAGTATTTTACTAGATAGAGAATCACACAATTTCAATGATGTAGAATCCTATATCATTATATTTGGGAGAAGTTATAGAATTTAGATTTCTACATCATACCAATAGTGGGTTTTAATACCATGTAAACATCTAATAAGTATAGTGGCATTTGGATACTGAAAATTCATTAGATAACTAAGATTTTATATTTCCATAATATAATAAATCAGCTTCTGTTATTAAGTGGATCATAAGTTTACCCACTACATCATAATTCACAAAACCCACTATATATATAATAAAAAGTAATTCACTTTATAATTTTTCTTATAGGTTTTTAGGCCTAAAAACCTTATTTGTTCATGGATTAAGGAATAGAAGCACATAATTCCAAATCTACCTTAATTTAAAACATTTTCCATTATTATTGGCATAAAATTTCTCTTCTATTTCATTTTCATAATTTTTTATCTTTAGTTAATATAAAATATAATGATGGATAGACATTCCAAAATTGTATCTTTTCTAAATATCTTTCAAACAATATCATGTGTACTTTCTATATACTTTTTGTATAGTAGGTGGTAGGAATGTTTCCTTTTAATGGTTTTACAATTAATGATTCCTTAAATCGTAATTTTTATCATCAATTAATTAAAATCATAGGAATAATTGGAGTTCCAAATATAAAATTCTACCTTCATTTAACATTGATTAATTTATTCAAATCTCCCAATTTCACTTTTTTAACTCCTTTTGAATAAAGGGATTTATTCGACAAAATAATAAATTATTTTTTCTCATAGGGTTGATTATAAATCCATAAATATTCAATAAAAATATTTTAATGTTTTATTTATCAGAATAAATGTATTATTCATTATATTATTTTAACTCTATGAATTCCATATAATATTATTATAAAGAGTTCATGGAAAATATTTATGTAGAAATATCATTGTAAAATTATTCCATTCCACATATCTTATTTCATCATCTTTTCTCATGTTTGTGATAATATTCCACTATTGATCAACTATATTACACATGTTATGTAATTATAAGACAATGTTCTCATGATTAAATCACAAAAGATTGGAAAATTTATTTTTAATCATTTTTGTCTATTTCTCATTAAATAGTGTACTAAATGATCAACTAAATGTGGGTGTATTTTGTCATATAAAGGTCTCAATGGCATGTTTCCCCCTCCTTGGGGTATTTGGAATCTAAACACGATTCTTATTAATGATCATATATTGAGATAATTGAGTGAGAAAATGTACATGATATTTCATCCCATATCTAAAGGATAGTGGTTACTCATGAGGATGGTCATTTCATTACCTATCATATTCATTAATATCATGATTCCTTTGTGTTCCATACACCGACTAAAACAAAAAAATATCATACATAGTTTTTGATAAATATAAAAAATGGAGTACTAAATCCAAATAAATTCATTCCTATGAAAATATAATTTAAGAAAAATTATTTTCAATAGATGAAACTTTGGGTTCATCCTATATCACTTTTGGATCCCCATAGTATTTCATAGTTTTCCCTCATTTTTTGAATAACCTAGTTTCCAAAAATAACTAATATGTCCTATCAAACCAATAATAAGTCCCAATCATAACATACATAGACATTACATCTTTTTGATGACTAAAAAATATATATCAAAAAATAAATATTCATTGAAACAAGAATAATTTATTTTTATTAGATAATAGATACATAAAAATATATCTCAATAATATTTATTTATTTAATTCGTACTTATTGACACTCACAAATTGAACCTTCCATAAATACCAGGGAAAGGAAAATAAAGGAATGGTCGATCTCAAATTCTATGTAAGGGTAAACGTTAAAGATACCAATCATACACGAGAATATGGTGGTCATCATGGTATGATCACATACTTTGTTTCATTTTAACAATGTAAAATATTCCTACCTATAAAATATTATATCATAAATTCAATAATCAACTAATTTATAGAAGCGTGATTAATAATGGTTTCGAAGAGGTAATCATAATTCAAAAGTCAACATTGACATGTGGAATCATAAGACAAGGATATCATAATCTTGTGAACAAATCTAATAATAATCATTACCATGGATATTATTGTGATCATAGATATAAAGAATACATACCCACACATTAATATTTTGACATATTCATTTTCCATCATGTCAATGCGTAATCATGGGATAATAGCTAGAATAACTAATAGTCATGCATGAAAATATGAAAAAAAAGATACAAGAAATCATGCCCATTTTTATCAACATCATAATATATATATATATATATATATATATCTCATTTCCCAATTCATTATAGATACATATTTGACTGACCAATCACATAATCATAATCCATTCATATGTATTCTGAAAGGACATATAAAATTAATAATCTCATTATAGAATAACCCATAAAAAATAAGGATTTATAAAAATCTAATCATCAGATTCATAAAAAATATTTTCAAATTATTTGGAAGGTATTATAGGATAAAATCACAAAAAAAAAATAATTCACGGTAAAGTATATTAATGTTTATGAGAATTACTTTAGAATATCACTAGATGAGTCATGGGGAAAATACCATTTTCATTTTGAAATCATTTATTCAAATACTAAAAATTTACAAAATATTATAGAAATTGTTTTTTAAATATACATGTAAACATAAAAAGTAATATTCAATTAATTATTGTTCAGGATGGTGATAAATACTACTCATATTATAATGTTTAAAAATCAATTTATGGTGATACATTTAGTAAAATTAACCTCATTTTGAAAATGATAAAAAAAATTAAACTATTTGATAAAAATGAAATCAATGTAAAAAATGAATAAAATTATTAATTTTTTAATAATAAAATCATTATTTAAATCATTTTAAATAGAATATGGGAGTTGAATAAGCATATTCTTTACAAACGTGCAAAAAAATTGTTTTCCCATAATGAATTTTCTTGAACATTTTCTATACCAAATGGACTAAAGTGGTAATATGAAATTAATATTCTTTGAATAAAAAGTTTTATATGAAAACACATTGTTTTTAAAATATAATTTCAATACAATTACCCTCAATGTAAATTTATAATTAGAAATTCATTAATGAAATCTGATTATATCATAATTCCATTACCTCAATCCATATTTGGATTCATATTAATTAAAATCACATGTATAATAGAAATAATTTTTTTAAATATTCACCATATCTATATTCATGAATAATTTATAATTTACCATTCATTTAAAATTTCAAATTATACTTTAATAACGATTTTTTTTAAAAATGGACATTTAGATGAATGATGGCTTTTTTTCCATGATTGTTTTAGATTAATAGTTCATTTCCTTACTACATGGTCATAGATTCATCTTATGCATAATATTGATCATGAAATATATATGATTTTGATTAATTAATTAAATATTTTTAATCATTTATATTAATGTTAGATGAAAAAATTTATCATATCACCTCATCTAGATGGTAATCTAGACATACTTACGATAAATATTTTCACATTTTGATCAATGGAACAAAAAATATAAACAATAATTCAATTTTAATAAGTAATTATTATGTATTTTACATAAAATATGTTCATTAAATATATCCTTATTACAATTCTGGTAAATGAAAAATTAAATATGATCGAAAAATTGTTTTGTAGATGTTTATCACACATACACATGAGTGGCATTATCATTTTCCAATGTATAGGGTTTTATGAAGGTATATAAGATAAAATAATGAAATGTTTATAATTATGTAAATAAAAAAATTATATAAATTATAAAAATTAATCAAGAATGATGGTGTTGGAAAATGAATTATATCACTTGGTGGAGGCAGTAGTCCATAAATATGCATGAGTGATACCTTGATTTACTATTTGATGTAAAAGTGAAAAAATATTTTTTTACATCATCATAATAACTTCTAATTATATATATGAAACTTGATTCATCATTTTATGAAGGATAAAATTTGTTTATATAAGGTTTAATAATTAATACAATTGAAAGAGATGGGATAATAGTTATACATCTATGAAGATAACCCTTATTTACATTACACCTTTAGCCCTAAAAATGGTATTATGTTAAATCCACGAACAGTATGATATGTGTAGTTATTTTAGGGTATTTGGTAATTTTATATATTATATAATAGTATCCTGATGTGTGAATAATAGAGGATATAGGGTTTCCTATTATATATAGGGGATGACACACGTGTAATTTCATAAAATATTGAAATATAATACTATGATACACAAGAAAAATGATTCCCAATGATTCATATTCAAATTGAATATCTAATAGAGTTGAATTAGTTCTATAAATAGTAATTATATAAATTTAATTATAAATCATACATATAACCCTTTGTCAACCATCCTCCCAAGTAAACTCATTTAATCCTCAATTGTGGTAATAAAGGAGTTCTATTTAAATGATTCATTATGCCATAAAAATGGGATTGGCCCCCTAAAAATATTGACATTATAATTTAGAATATGGAATACATTCTTTCAAATCTAATATGTTATGGTTAATATAATACATTTCATATAAACTCACAAAACACATAGAAAATGGTTTTCTAGGCAAATGCATTTTTATGTTAACATATGTTTATATACCTAAAATTTAATTTATAAATATTCTACTAAATATTATTATATAATTTCTAGAAAATAAGAACTAAATTAATTATAAATTTAATTCAATAAAATATTTTACTTTCTAAATACAAGTATGGAAGATTTTGTTTTCTTTAAAATCCTTTCTTTTTTACAATTCACTGAAAATGTAATTATTTCAAAAAAATATAAAAATATCACCTTACAAATATTGTGATATAATTATTTAAAAATTTCATCATTTTTATAAAATATAATTCCTGAAATAAAAATTAATCTATTATAATATGAAATAACATAATATAATAATACCATTTTTGAACTCTATAACTTGTTTCTGAAGAATAAAAACACTATACTGAAAATTGAGAACTTATTTGTTATTAATTAATTAATACAAATAAATAATATATATATATATATTATAATTTAGTTATTATTATTCATACAACCAATTTAATAGCTTGTACATAATATTATATTTCATGAAGGTCGGTTAAAACTCATGGTTTCAAGTTAAAAATTATTTGATACTTTATGATTATATCAAAAGAATGTTTATATATAATCTTGGGCATGTAAACACTATGAAAGTAATAAGAAAAAATTGAGGCCCCAAAAAATTAGTAATTTTGGTAACATAATGTATTTAGATACCCCAATATCAAATAATTCCATAAATATAGAAAATATGATAAACCTTATACCTCTAATATTTGTTAGCCCACCCTCTAACATCTCTTGTTCACACTCTACTTCATATAGACATCTATCATAATAATTCTATTTCATTACATCATGAGAATCAATAATAGATTTATATGAGATCCAATATATATTTTTTTGTTATATCTAAACTAAGTGCCCTCTGTAATGTTGGATCCTACTTTACTACCCAGAAATGCTTTCCAACTTAAATGATGAGGTAGACCAAATTCTCAAAATTTTTGACATGCCTTTGGTGCTTCCATACAATTAGTATCAGGTTTTAATTTATCATAGTCTAGTAACAAACAAAAAAAATCTAAAACTACATATATTTTTTTCACCCTCTTCACTTCCATAGAACTAGTCTCCCTTCATCCTCTTCAATACCGATAATGATGTTTTGAAACCTCTTGTTATCAATGATATTTTAAAGAGTCACATTTTTCATGAAATATCTTCTTCATCCAATTATTCATTATCTACAACCACTATGAGGCTAGGTGCATGCATAATAATTGATATTTATTAGATATTATCAATAAAATCCATCTAGAACCACATCTCTTTTATATAAGCATTCGATACAATATTGGGAGGCAAATTCTTAAACATTGACAAATGAGTAGAACACTACATAAATAGTTGATATCCATAATCCTTGATTAAGAATTCTCATTTATTTTTCACAAAATATTTTTTAGGATAAACACTTTTTTTAATACCTTATTAATTGTGTTTTATGTGAGATCCTAAGGAAAAATATCAGTTAATATATATTCCCACCAATTAAAAACCCCACAAGAATTTAAGTTCCCCATTCAAACATGGATGATTCCAAAGATTTTTTGATGTGTAAAACTCTCTCAATTATCATGATCTATGTTTTAAATTCATGTTGATAAATTTTGAAATGAAATATTGCCAAATTCTTCTTGAAATATACTGATGTATAGTCCACCATTAGTTCTGGTTCAACATTGGAGACTTGGACTACCAAATGGATCTTTTAATCTATAGTTCACCCAATGCTGATTTAGTTTTAGGATTCTCCTACAATGATTTCACAATAAAATACTCACTATATTTCATTAATTTTCATCTTCAATGAACCATATTATATAAAAAAATAGGATTGAATCCATTTATAAAAAAATATTAATTTATTAAAAAATGAATTAAAATAAAACAATCGAAAAATATTAAATCATAAAAATGTAAGCCATGGATTCCTAAAACTCCCATGAAAACATGATTTATTTATAAAAGTGAGTGTGTTAAGAACCTTACCACACTAAATCTCACGTTATAAGAATAATACTTATGGTCTATCAACAAACCATATATGTAAGTGGGTAATATACAAGAAAAAGAGAAGGAATAAAAAAAATTAACATTTGATTCAAATTCATAACAGACCAACCAAGGTCACCCTAATAGGGAAAATGAATTTTCCCACCACAATTCTTAATTTCAATTCCCTATCATAATGATTTTGAGACAAAAAATAGGGTATCACATAATCATAAATTGGGAATTATTTTATCCTTAGGAGATATAATATTTGATAGAAATTATCATAGTTTCATAGAGAATATTTGAAATATGTCATATGTCAAAAACAACCAAACAAGAAGACATGTCAACCAACAACTAGATAACAAGTTATAGATAAAAGACTAAAATTCAATCAAAATGGTATGGGATGTATAATTTTGTACCATATCCACAAGACCATATTGCATCACTATCGCACCCACTGGAATGAAACAAGATTCCGAACATGAAGCACTTCCCATTACCATTATAATGTTTGACAGGGTATAAAAAATCCCAATTCAAAAAGAAGTTATTTTACCTAAAATCTTAATATGATACCACCAAAAATTTATACAATTTATTTCCATGTACATAAGTAAGATCATATATAAAATAGGTTTCTAGAAAATTTCTCATTGACTTCATGTTCATATACAAAATAAACCTTCTGTATTCTTTCTGAAAACAGTTCATATTTATACAAAAAAATTAAAAATAAATTAATTATACAAATAGATATAATTAATTGATTAAAAAAGATTTCATGCATTTATAACCATGTCACATGGAAGAATATGTTATCAAATTATCATTAATAAGGAGTATCGACCAAGTAGTAAGGGACATTCTATGATAGAAGGTTTTACAAAACTGTGAAAAAATTGAATAACTAGACATCATATGTGAATACTAATGTGTGGTAACATTGGTCACCTTAAAATTCCACCTTTAGGAACATCCCCTAGAGTTATATTACTCTACTGGGAATCGTATATGTCTATTTTCCCATATATCCCATGTTATATAAAATGTTCTATTACATTGTCATTAAATTCATGAAACTAACTCCATATTTTATCATAATTTTTACATGGAAAATAAATTCCATTTCAATGAAATATTTTTAATAAAACACTTTCTGTATTAAGGCTACATCAAATTAATTCTTCATAAACCCTTTACATTTCAATCTCATATTTGAGATATTTTATCAAAAAAAACCATGTCTGTAAAAACAACTTTTAAAAGAACATCCATTTTAAAAAAATCAATTGCAACAAAATATAATTCATTATATTTCATATTATTGTAAATAATGGAAATTATATGACCATAGGGATCACAAGGGTTTTACAACAAGACTGAAAGAACATCATAAATCATTATAAAAACCTTGTTTCCATGAAGGATGATTGTGTGAGAGGAAGCGATTGGATCCTAGAGAACCTATATGTTATGGAATAAAATTGACCATCCATTTAATTCAATATAAATCCATATCAAATGATTTAATATCACAAATATAGGGGAAAATATAATAAAATTTATGAGGAAGGATCAATCTCACATGACTTCACACAATAGATATCCAATCTATCAATTTTAAAAAATTCCCCCTATAGAAATGGGGAGAAAACAAAATTATTCACCAAGGATGGTCCATGATTAATAAAATAATTTTAGGTTCCAATAGATCATATATTTATACACACTCATTAAAATCAAGAATATCTCGATAACACATAAGGGTTACGATGCAATGTGTCCCATAATAGTGAATTCTATGGATTAATGGAGTTGTCCATGTTAAACTATCTCCTATTAAAAAATGAACCTATAATATACTTTGTAGTTGTTGATAAGATCCTATTAACTCATGAATGAGTTTTAGGTAAATGGCCCTCACTTTATTGCACCTTCAAAACCCTCACAAGGATATCATGATATAACTGTAACTCTATGGTATGGGGACCCTGATCATGGGAAAACATCTCAAACTCTACCTTCCAACCACCACAACATTGTTAATTATCAATGTTGTAGCTATGAAAAAGTTTATAGAACAAAAAAACTATCTAATATACCATGGTTTCATAACCATAGGAAAACAATTTTTTCTGTAGTTCTAAACCTACACCATTTTATAGAATCATGTTCCCCTTCTATAATTCACTATTATTATCCTATAAACAACTTAAAATTCCAACGAAAAAAGTTTCATTGTATCACAGTATATATACCACATTATGAAATCTATCTTATAATAGTTTTTAGGTTTTTTTATTTACTTTAGTATATTCTCATGTTTTATACTCTCCCACTCTTAAAAAATATTATTTATGATATTTTTGGTGTATATCACTTCCAAAAACACGAGATCTATTCATCCTCATCCCTTCCTCAGTATCCCATTTTTTTAATTTAATCTTATAATTCCTACAAGAATTCATCACCAGTCTACTAGTAAAAATTTTTAGTACCATCTCTCTAGTTTTAAGAATCTGGACATGCTCATAATTATATTCCAATTTAGGATGCATCTCTATTCCATCAGTGGCATGTTCATGTGTTTTTCCATACATGTATATTAATAAAAGACAAATATTGAAGGAATCGTGTGAATTGGTTTGTTTTAGTGGGAAATAAAAACAATAATCCAAATAAAATATTCTAATAAAAATATAAAATGGTATTATGTACCTCATACATAGATTTCCATTTAATATTGTAACTTACAACTCTATTCAAAATGAACCCTTCAAGAATTCCTAATCTCACGCATTAAATTACATGTCCTTCCTCCAATTAAAAATATACCTTTTCTTTATGCTCGGATCTAACATGATATGATTCTTGATTTCTCTTGACTTATCTGTTTTCTACATAAAGTGTTTTATACCAACTAGCTACATTTCCCTAACATCATCTCAAATGGATAGTGTATGAATTTTTTCTCCATACAATCCCTCATATAGTTTTATTTAGAGTCAATTATGAAATCTTCTATTTTATTAGGATTTCACTTGTGGTAGCTACAGCTCCCATATTCACTAAAATTGATGTGATCAAATCCACAACATATCCTTTATGGTTCAAATTGTCATCTCAAACATCCCATATGAATGAGGATTATATGAAGGGAAAAATTTTATTTGTTTGTCCAAATCGATTTGAATAAATATAAGAATGTTTTTTTTCAAAACAAGGGTCAAAATCTATTAAAATATTTATAGTAGCACCATGAGGTCTCACAAGTTCAATAATATATAGTCATGTATTTCAATGAGTATGTCCAATCTTATTTCAATGAAATTTGTAGGCAAGGTAATGCGGTTTATGAATACACATAAATAATCATTGCTCTTATATTTCATTATGTAGAAACCCCTAATACAATCAATGTAATTCCAATTCTATTTATAAACATTTTCCAAATTTAGTAATGAAGTGTTATATAATTAAAATTAACATGATGTTAGAGCAAAAAAAATTAATAATATTTACAATAAAAATAAATTTAGAGATGAAATATGGCCACAATAGTTGATAGTGTTAATGTGGGATAAATATAGAATAAAAGATAACAATAATTTGAGAATTTAGATATCCTCGATCCAGGGAATTATCACACTGAGTAAAATAATATTATAAAAAAAAATTCAATACAAGTAATAAAATATTCATTTTTAGAATAAATATATATATATAACCTTGATAAAAAAAGATGTTAATGAATATTGAATAAAATATAATGTATTTATAAATGGTATGGAACCATATAATTTTTTAACATTAATCTCACCATTGGAATACTAATCTAACTATAATGACTAATAACTAGAAAATTCAAATTTTAACTTAAACTATGTAATTGAATGATAATTTTTTGTTATCTTATGAAATGAATATATAGAGATATTATAACATGATACAAGTAAATAAATTCATTATAATTGGTAAAACATTTCGTTTTATTTTTTGTAAAACACATGTGTTATTTATTTTTTTATGAAAAATATACTAATATTTAACATAAATATTATTTTCATAGAATTTTTTTATAAAATAATATTTTGAATTATTGAAATGGAAATATAATTTCACATGTCACATAGTGAATTTTCAATATTATAGAAAGATGGTCTATAATAATTTTAATTTATTTTAAAAAATTATTGTTTTTATTTAAATTTAATATTACATAGATTATAAAATTCATCTAATAAAATGGAATTCATTTTTTTAATTTACATGTAAAAAAATTTCATGTCAAGTTTTTTGTATATTTCAATATTCGGTGATTATTTTTGGGAATAGTGATATATTGAAAATAATTGGATGAAACATTATAAGATAACTACTTATTTTTAAAGAGTTCAGATTTTATAATAAACCTTTATTTCAAACTCACATTCTCAAATTACTGTTTATAGTCATAAGAACCAATACTATTGAAGTTCGTTATTCAAAAAATACACTAAAAATTATATATTCTGAAACACCCCTCTCCTCACCTAATAAATACCACCCCTTATCCTCAAACATTTTAAGAAACAGAAAAAGAAGAAAAATAAGTTATTCACTCAAAAAAAAGTATTCCCTATTTGTATGGATTTTTTTATTGAATTGTTCATTTCAATTGTTCCTTAAGGGTTGGACCAAGAGATCACATCCAATAGAGAATCTAATACTCAGAACTAAGATCTTTAATCATTATTCCTCTTCACTCTCCAAAATAATCCGATATAATATAAAATAATTACAATAGTTTCATAAATAAAATATACATTCACCTAAGATATCATTCATTTTAGTCCTTTTTAAATTTCATTCTACAATGAAAATGATTGATCATATTGGGGTTGTTTCACCGACTCCATGAACAACATAAATTGTTTTATACACAACATCCATGGATGTTCATAGAAATAATATTATTGTTAAATATCATGAAAATAAATATATTCTAACATATATAATTTTATTTAATGTGTTAATAATCATTTAAAAAAATAAAATGTATCTATTTATTGATTGTTTGTAAAATAACCTAAATGAACTGACTGTATAGCGTTATTGTTTATAATAAATGAATCGTCTTTATATTAGAATATGTATAAAATTTTTCAATATATAATCTTTAACAAGATAAATTATATCATTTAATTTCACTTTTATTATTATTTTATTATGGTTTATGAACATTTATAATAATCCATAATGTAAAGCATCATTGGAACCACGAAATGAACACCTCGATGAGAATATGAATAAACTTCTTGTCTAAGATAATTATTTTCAATACACATAAATAAATATGGATAAATTTGATATCTATTAAAAAATATATTTAATTATTATTCAATCAATTTAATTTCATTATTTGCGATGTTGGCTGATCATAAAGAGTGATTATGGGAACCAAGGAAATAGAACATCTAATCCACCCAAGATAATTTTAGGTCATTCATTTCCCCTCTAAAACTATCTCCATAAAAATAATATTCTCATATATTTATTTAATTTTATATAAATAAATATGTTTGTGTCTCACATATATAATGATGTTTTCCTACCATTACATTTTTCGGTTATAATCATTTTTAAGAGTTTGTTTTCAATTGGATTCATTAATCAAAGTGAACTTCTATGTTTCTTTATCATTTTTGAGTACCATGCCATAAAATATTTTAAATAATAAGTGACTTAAAAATATTTTAGTTTTATTATTGGAGTTGTTTTTAGTTTTATTATATTTTTATTGATATTTATTTACATTATCCCCACAGTAATGTCTATTTTCCCTTTTCTCTAAAACACCACTTAAGAGGTATATATACAAAGTAACATCTATAATAATTTTCATGTATTATATTTACATGGAAATAGATTCTCATGGTCATAACTTATTTTTAATATATTGGAATCCAATAATGTTGAAACATATTCTTCCATAAAAACAAATATGATATTTTATTTTATTATAAGGAATTATTATGTAACAAATTACATTCCATAGGCAATTCTTATGGTTATTGCATATGATTTATTTTCATTTTTTGGAATAAATATTCATGTACATGTTATGATGTGGGAACCTATATATTTGCGTATTGAATTGTGGTTTATTTATATGTCATTAGACAATATCTCTTGGATTTGGGAGTAGACCAAATCTATTATGGGAGTCTATTTATCATGTTATGGTATCATGGAAGTGGGCCTTGACTTATGCGTATGATTTCATATCTTATGTTCTTTTATATTTTCTATGATTCCTAGATTCTAGGATTCCATATATTTTTTTCATGTATCCATGTGATCATTCATGTACATTGTCCATTATGATATCTTTTTATCCCATTTAACTCAAATGTTATTCACCATAATCATAATTATTCCCTTAATGGGATTTATAACACTCCAATTTCGTTTATGTTTTCCCTATCTGATCTTATGTATTTTTACAATCTCAACTAGATTTACTATCTCAATATAAATATTAGAATACTAATTTTTATATTGGTTTCATGTAGATGATTTACACACCTGCTCCTCTAAAGACAAAAGTCCTCTAAAACCAAGGGTAGTGTTTGATGGATATTTTTTTTAAAAAAACATATAATAATATTTGTAAGAGTATTGGGTTGATATTTTTTGTATCAAATAATTCTCATGTTATTTTTGGTAGTAAGAAAATAATATATTATAAAAAACCCTTGGGATATGTCATCATATAGGAAAACAACCTAAAAAATTAAAGGGATATTGGTTTCCATGAAATGAATTCTCTACCTCAAACTAAAATATATGTGGCACTATCATAGTTGTGAAAATGGATAATAACCTCAAAATGAACCATTTCATTTTAACAAGACCAATATAGTTCATGAAAAAGAGGCATTTTTCACACCTAGTGTGAAATTCTCACGGATTTTCATTGCTAAATTCTTAAACACGTTATGAACCATTATTGGGGACACAAATAGATTGTAATTTTAGAATAAATTATAAGAAAATGTATATATATTACTATGATTAAAAACTAGATACTCATTTTCTAGTTTATTCATATCATTTATATGTTATTACTTCTAACTTTATAGATTAATTATTTATAGTATTATTAGTTTTACTATTCGCTTATATAAATTTTCATTTATTTAATTAATGATGTGAAATATTATTAATCATTCCAAAAACTAATAAGATATTAAATTCTATTATTTCTATTATATTATGCCAATCCTAATGGGTTAGGGATACTAAAACATTGTTGATATAGTGGATCAAATAACTCATCTTGTTAATGATTACTTTAGTTATGTGTAATTACATTATTTCCCTAATAAGGATAATGTTTTTCTTATGTATTTTATCAAAAATGAAATCATTACATTACTTGGTTTTATATTCTATAAATAATTAACTAAATCCCTGGAGAACATAAATTTCTTCCCTCTAACTCTATGAATAAGAGAACCTAATACAAGTCAATTATCTCTCGGAGGGATAACTCAACCACTAGTAGACACTAATTAAGAAAAAAAATCCCATATATGAAATTGAATCAATTTATTTAGGATGATTCATGAATGTTATATTAAATTAATATATTTTTTAAAACTCTACATCGTAAAATAGAAACGAAGATCATTTGTGCACATTAGTGTGAATGGGTAATTAATTTCATGTTAAAATTTATTTTTTCAATTAATGGGTGTGTTTGATATTGGACTGGGACTCATAGAGGAATTATGAGATGTTATTCCTTGGAAAAATGAGTTTTTGATATGTAATTTAGTTTAGAATGTTGTTTGGGGTAATAATAAGTATTCAAAAGAATGATGGGAAAGTCGATGGTGTTGGTAGTGGAATAGTACCACTATTGGTTCCATTAGCTAGCCAATGGACCTCTTCTAGCATGTCAATGGAATTATAGGTTCTTTTATAATAAGGGTTAGATTGATAATTTAAATAGATTTAACCTTGGGTTTTCAAGTATTATCAGGGGTAGCAGAGAGGATTAGGCTAATCTAGAACCCCCTTCTCTCTCTTTGGATTCCCTTTCAAGATTTATGATTTTAGAGGATTTCTATCATATATACATGGTATGTTTGACTTTTTATTCCCCCCTCATCCTCTAATCACATTCCATTATTATATTATTAGTCTAGGATTTGAAGTAGATTACACAAAATAATAGTTGAATCTGTCGAATGTGATGGGTTGTCCTAGTATCCGAGGAAGATGGATTATAGGGAGGACAACCAAAAGCCATCACTCAGTGTTTCATCTATGGTATATTATGTAACAAATTTAAATTTGGATTTTTCATGAATTAACATAAATTAATAATGAATATGTTACAATAACTATGAGGTTATTCTCAGCTTTCTGATTGGGCACAATTGTGTACCACCGATGGTTATCTGAATAAGACTACAATAATGTATGGATATGTGTAGGGGTGAATATGTTTTTCACTTTATATCCACATTTTCATTGTATCCTGATATGTATATGTAATATTGGGTTGTTCCATTATACGATTGACCCCTTTTCATTATAATTTACCATTCATGATTCACTAGAATGATGAAATCCTAGGGTATGTGTTTACTTTTGTAGGGAATTATGATTGGATTGGGGTTGGGTGTATTAACTTGGTTCTTCATTTTATATGTTATTGGTCATAATACATTTTTTAGGTTTAAATCATGTTTCATGGGGATGGGTATATTAACCCTTGTATACCTACATGATCTAGATGATTTGGTGATGAAGACATAACCACTATTATTTATCACATGTAGTAATTGATTTATTCCATTGGGATGGTTATATTACCCCATGGATTTTTTACCCCACATTCCATGATGAAGGGTGTCTTACCCCACATAGGATAGTGTTCTATGGATCCCTAAGGGTTTCCTAGGGATTATATAGAGAGCCATGTTATTATGTAGGACCATCCTAAAAATCATAGACACACCCTAAAATCATCATAAGAAAGCATGACTGGTAGATTTCTTCGACCCCCAAGGATAAAACATTGTTTCTATATTGGATTTGTTGTAGAATATTTCACTATGTAATTTGGTAATCTGATAAATTGATGTAGTTTTTATTTAAATTTAAACAATTAGCATGTGAACTATTTCAAAAAAATAATATCTCATTCACATACCACATAAATACCAGTTAGTACCTGACCGGATTTGTATCTCCCTACTGAGATTTATACTCACACCGTGCAAGGGTCACCATTTTATATGGGTAATTAAAAATAAGTGAAGTATAGGTAGGTATAGATTTGGGTGATACCCATTGAATAGATTATGAGAATTTATCTATAAAAAATGTGTGATGTTGGGATAATGGGATGCGGTATTGATCTTATAGTCATTGACCCAACATATTTTAATCTTTTCTTTGTTGTTATGTATATTTAATTTTCAAGTGGGATGATATCTATTTTTATTTTGAAATTTTTTAATGACTATGTGTATGAAATAATTTTATTCACAATTGTATGTTCAATCTATCAATTCTCTATAAAAACCATAATAAGTATGATTTTGGATATTTATTAATAATTCCACTCTATTATATTTTGGGTATAGCCTCTACATGAAACCTCAATAGACTCACAATAAGTGTTAAAAACATTTGGTCTTTGTGGAGGCATGCCTGAGGTTATGTGGAGTATGGTCTAGTTACTATTTTGGGACAGTTAGGCTACGAGGATGCATAGTAATATTTATTTTAAATTTACCATTTTTTATATGGTAGATTTGAGATGTAGGGTTGTTTTCAATATTTTGTCGAAACATTAACTAGGGTATCATTAATAACATTCATGGTATAAGTATAGGTTACCATCAGAATGTGATATATTTTTTCTTCTTGTATTATTATGGTTATTTTGGTTTACATGTAACATAATATAAATGATATTTGGGATATATGATTTGTTAGGTACCATTTTCATGACCAAGGCCCATTGGAAATATATTGCATATTATATTTAGATATTATATATTATTGTGGCTGGAATCTCATTCATCATATTAAAGATACATGATTCGACTGATATAAGGGATTTATAGTGTGATATTACACTAGAAACTGGGTTTCATTTGATTATAGGGTCCGAAACTGCTAATAAAATGTTTTTCTGTATAATTACATTGAATAATTATACATTGATAGATTTAATTGTTAATATATATTATACTGATATATGTTTATCATAATTTATAATCAGTCTTATGTGGGTAATTATGATGATCAACTCCCTCTATGGGTGGACATGTAGTGACCCTTATTTGGATGGCATAAGAATTTGGTTTTTCATTAGTATGTCCCTTTGGGGTGATTATTGTTCATTTTATAGATAAATAAACTCATAAGAACAACCTATATGGTGTTTTCCCATATTTATTCGAATGGAATTCTACATAACTGGACAATCTGGATATTTTTTTAGAAACAGTTCATCAAGGGTTATGCCATTTTTCCTCTAGATATTCACCAATAATATAGTGATTCACTAGGGGATTTCCATGTGCAGATTGTGATAAATATCAGTACCCTTGTGGTTGGATGATTTGGTATGTCATGTTAACCATATTTGGTTGCCCTAGAGATGGGTATTTTGGTATGTTGATGTCATGGAATGTGACGAAACTGTGGATGTAGTTCTGTGGGAAGAGAAATTAATGAGAGGGTTGACATGTTGTTCAAGTTGTTGGACCTAGCTACCTTGATGTGAGACATGATTGGTTAAGTTAATTTTGAGATAAAGAGGAAATCATATTCATCCAAGGACTATGATGAGATCATGTTTACTACTGTTTAATGGAACCCCACCTAAGGGGATAACCTAGACTTATGGTTCATTTATAGTTTGTGAAAATGGATGTACACTCCTGTTGATATTTCTACATGTTGTTTCCATTGAGTACATTATATAGGAATTGTAATAACATATTTTCCATGAGATAATAACCATGAGTAATAGTTTTATCATTTTATATCAATGAAATTTTTTAATAGAAGGCCCATTCAGTTACCTGTCCCAATATTCTATAGATGCACCATGACAGTGCTATTTGATACTTATGAAATTGAGACAAAAATGGATGGTGTTGTTTTTTTATTAATTATGTAATAATTTAGTTGAGATATTTGGAGATTACTGCATATAGTGATCCTATTTTTATAATAATAACATGTTGTATGGGACATGTTAGTGGGTTTTCATGGTGATTATTGACATTTGAGATATGTTAATGCCTTTTTCAGTGAATCATCGTGGATACATTGGCATGGGGAGGTACACATGACATCAGTTTGGATAGTTATTTTTCCAGAAACAAGACTGTATTATATTCATATGACTAAATGAATCATCATTTATTTCAATTAATATTCATATTTTGGTCTGTGAACCATGGGTTTCAATAAATATATGGATGTAAGAGAACATGGGATAGATGTTATTGTGAGTCATATAGATTTTGTGGTGTGAGAGTGTAACAAAATCATTTTTATGATATCTAGGTGGTTCATGTTTGACTCACATGGATCTAGTTTATTTATAAACCCTCTATATTAATTATTTAGTAAAACATCAATGGATCTTAGTGTGATGTTGTGGGAAAAATTTCTTGAGATGTTGGTGTGCATTGATTAGTTGGAGTGGAATGTTTTTTTTTGAAATAGAACCTATTTATATTTTTTCCATTAGATTTTTAAGAGAATCCATGTTTATGTTGAGTGGTCTATTTAATTTTACGAAACAACCATCATAATGATTTAGTAGAAGAATGAAACTTATGTTGTGTTGGTGTTAATGTATGATCAGGTTTGTCTTCATCCATTAATCACTTGTAGGGATATAGTTTTCAAGGGTCATGGTGTTATGTTTTTTATCTTGTGAAAAGATAATTTGGAAGTTCATATAGTGGGTTATGTCCTCTTGGACATTAGTGATACGACCCCATACATGTTAGTTCAATGATTTGGGGGACCATTTGGTGGTTGGTTAAGATGTAAATTTTTTTCTAATTTCATGGTGAGTGCATGATATAATGTTCATTATTTTATGGTTGGAGTTTATGAACGGTTGTCATGTAAAAGATGGTATATGATTATAATAATTTGATAAAATTATATTATTTCTAGTTATTATAGTAGTGTAATATGACGTTTTGGATGTTTGAGGACTAAATCAGGAAATTACAGAAGAAATTTGGTATTGACTTTGGTGGGAATTTTTTAAAATCACCATATTTCTGTTGGATTAAAGCAATCATGATCAAATTTTAATATAGTGAAATAGTAATTGAAGTCTTGAATTTTAAATAAAACTCAATGAAATGAGGTGCACATAATGTTTTATCATGTAATTTAATGTGGTGAGTTAGAAATTGGATTCGGTGAATGTTTTTGAGGGAGAGGGTATTTTATTGTTACAGGATAAGACCTTTCAAGTAATTTATTTTTGTGATTAAGAGAAATGAAATTGTGGTGAGGCTATTTATATTAATTTCTGAATGGACAATCAGTAGTGGTACTAGCACAAGATTTGTTTTTTACTCTGTGATAGGGAATTCCATGTTGGAAACCACAAAAAGCCTTCTCATTGGAATGTTGGGCTAATATTCAATAGAACATTTTGATAGTTGAGGTGCCAAATCATTAGTATTTTTAGTTGTTAGATGGAGTACGATACACAAAAGGGGATAATTTAGTACATAAAATAATTTCTTTTTTTTAAAATATTTATTAAGAGACCCTAATTTAAACAACAAAACATGGTACTTTACCCAAGTATATGATTTATAATAGTTTTGAATGATCAATTAATTTATATAAATATTGATTAATTCTCAGTTATAGTAATTGGAAATATTGATATTTTATTTGGATGTAATTTACTAAATCAAAAACCGTTGTAAACATTTTCTATGATTAACTATCAAATAAATGTAATGTTTTCGTGTATGAGTAAACAAACATTGAAAATAAAATAAAAATTTAGCACAAAAGATAAAAACAAGATGTTATGCATCTAGTAGAAAACTATTCCTCTCCACTTGTTGATCTGATAACACCATGCAATTTATATCAACATACTTGATCTACACACAGGATCGAGGTTCACACTAGCACACAAGGTTTTCCTTGTCAACATGACCTCTACCACAATTTTATATGTGAAACAAAATACAACGAAGTAAAAAATACACATATTATATAGTTATACATGGAAGTGAAATTGTATAGAATGATGAGTGAGTTATTATATCATATTTCCTTCTACTTCTCTAAAGATATAGTTTGTGTTTGTGAAAGATATTCTCATACTACAGGAAGAGTAGTAAAATTTTACACAGTATATCAAAAATAATGAGAGAGTGGATTTGAATTCTCTGAGTGAGGTTCTTGATTCTCTTAAACATCATGAGTAAGGATATATAGAGCTCAAGTACACATTTGAAAATTTGAACCAAAAATTTAGTGTAATTGATGATTTGTATTCTGGTTTTCTGTTAGATTCTTCTTCTAGATTCTCAGTTTTTACTATTTTCTCCATGGATGTTCGCACTCTTTAGTTCATAGAAAATTCTTTATTCTTCACAGCAAGCAGAATTGGAGTATATATATATTCAATATTCTTGGTATTGTTTTCCATAATTCCTTTGTCAATATGCCTTCACACCCCCTTTAATTTTTTCTTAGATGATTTTCATATGGTAGACAGGGAGCATGATCTCTATCACGTGAAAGTACCATCCCCTAGCACTACGTACTGACAAGGGTTAAAATATCATTAATAATATCAGTATCATTGAATAACTAATATATGACTATTAGTATTAATCTTCATTTTAAATGATAAATGATGAAATGAGTATATTTATAATGGTGTCACAGGAGCGGTGACACCGGAGAAGTGACTAAGACATTTTCCCTTAAAAGTGTCTTATGACTAGTGTCATTTCCATTACAAAAAATACTATACTAGTGGGTTTATGTGATGGTGTCTAGTACAAAACAATATTGTATAGTACTTTTCAGGAATTATTGACTGATGCCATCAGAATAATGTCTTTAAGTCATTTAGAAAGTCTAGAAACTGTGTCTGGTTGACTGCATGAATTAGGGACTGGTGTGAAATTTTTTATTTTCTATGTCAATGGTGTCTGGTCATTTACGAAAATTATGTACTCGTGTCATAAGATTAGTTTTTCATACATTTCCAAATTTCAGATAGAGCAGTACCACTACAATTGTGACTCATAAATTGGCAATTTTCTTACAAAATGGTGAGCCTGAGGACTATGAGTTCCATGACCTGTGACTCATACATTGTCATATTTTCAACCTGTCTTATAAAATAATACATGAATGTATAGTATAATACTATAAATTAACATAATGTATCATAAGGAGAAAAGATAAATCCTGATTTATTAGCATCAAAACAAAAGGATTGAAGCAGTCTCCCCCTTTAGAAGATCACATATCATGGAATTTATAGGCCATGCATAATTATCACATTAAATTATAAATATTTTCCCAAACATATTTGACAGATTATTCTGAAATCATAAAATAAAAATATATTAATAAAATTCATCATAGAATGAATAATAACTATGCATATATAGTTAATATCAGAGTACATACTCATATGTCAGTATTATATCTTCAATAGTGTGTTAGGTGATTTAAATTTCATCTCTCACTTCCCCCTATAACGTCCCAGATCCGAATGCTACTCAACTGGTGCCACGTACTCGGTTGGCCACATGGCCCCAAGCACATTTCCCTAAATGCAGGAGGATATAGAATAGAATCATGTTCCTTGGGTGTGATAGTGGTGAAACTATTTCTTCATTAGTAGATTGTAGCACATAAGAATAAAAATAATACAATAGTTCAAGGAGTACAAATTATACAACATATGAAAATAGCCGAATACTATTATTATATTTAACCATATATCATTCCATAAAAATATGTTGTATCATTTAATGTTCTACAAAAATAGAAAGAAATAGTATACTGAATTGATCTACAATATATGTTCCAAATACACAAAAGTAGTAAATGAATCTAAGAAGCATTGAAACCCTCAGATTAGTCCCATGATCTCATGCTGTGAAGCAACACATCATGTAACTATAGCAGGGCGCATCCACAGATCAACACTTTCTGTCTTATAATTTGTTTGGGCCCAAAATCATGAACCAAAGAGGGTGTGACACTAAATCTTATTTGGAAACCACCCATAGTGTCTTCCAATATATTAGTGGTTATATATAATAAGAAATGTCCATTAGTGAATGTTGTAAAGTAGAATGTACTCAAAAGTAAGATCAATAAATGTCTCAGAATACAATGTGACAGAGCACAAGTGAAGAACATATCAAAGCATATTCTCTAGCTTTGTAGATGTGTCATTAGTCATTACATTTGATTATTCAATTACATTATATTATATAACTATCTTGATGTACGACCTAGGCCAGAAAACTTCCTGTATACAAGTAAATGTCAACTCATGACATAATAATCATATAATAATATTTCAATAGGTCTCATCCTTGGTATCCCTTAATGGATCTTAGGTCCACTCAGTATTTTAAGTAAGCCTCAATGTGCCCGACCACCCTAAATTACGATCACCCATGAACATTACATAATTAACCTCTTGAGCCCATACATTTTCTTTAATAATTGTAAATGGTTCACCCAAGGAATATATTCATGACCATGTCATTTAACTTGGATTGGGGCTAACCAATTTCTAATTAAACCTATATGTCATATAATTAAATTCCCTATCAAAAGAAACACATCTGAATAAACTATTACCTGAGTTATCATTTAAAAAATCATGTGGGAACAGTTCACCTAAAAAGTATGACATGAAAATTAAACTATTACATGGATTATTTATTTAGTTATCTCATAATGGGGAATTCATAGCGCATAATAAATTCATTTTAACAACAAAATAATTGGATTTCAAATCAATTCTCTTAGGAATACTTGTCCAAATGACCATCTGAGGTAAATGAACCCATAGTGTGGCCCTAAATCAAGGACCACATCCCCAAACATGATTTCAAATCATCTAATTAATTACATAATCATAAATAGGCATTAACAGGGTATTTTATTCAATCATGTGACACTCTATACGTTCCTATGTGCCCATCTTACATATATAATCATCTCGAAAATCATGTAATGGAAAAATACCACCTATCTTGTGTTCGTATAACTCTCATAATCTACCGTTGACTTTCAAATCGACCAAAATCTAACTAGTTATACAAAAAAGATGAAACTTTTCAACCCTCAATAACTAGGATTAAATAATAAATCCATAATAACGACTCAATAGGAATCAACAATTAAATAATTGTGTTAAAAAACCTCAGAAATAGATCAAATCATAGTCTAGATGTTGATTTGGGAGGAAATTATTCCTCCGACGTGCTTCTCATTGAACCAATATCAGCCCTCTGTCCATTTTAACAAAAATGAAACTATAGTCTTATGAAGACTATAAAAATAAATGTACATGGGCTATACTAGAAACTACACATTTTGTCTGTACAATATCCATACAGGTTATGGCTAGACCAGTACTTTCCATGTACTGGGAAGTACATGTTGTGTACCAATATTACATGGAATATTCTTCATATTACATGGTGTATAAGCCCCATTTCCTTCATTTACTAATGTAAGAAAATAAAAACTAATGGTTTGTACCTCAATAGAAGAACTGATTTCCTAAAAACATCCCCCCTTAAAGAAATTTTTCCCCAAATTTCCCTTCTATTGGTGGTTAAGGAACATCGGAGAATAACTCTTTCCATTGTGATCAAATGTCAACCGCCCGCTTCCATGTCTTGTTCTGAACATGGTTGTGCTACCATAAAACTCATACAACAAGAATAGATAAGCCTCAAAAAATATTTGTTCTATGATCCACAATATGAATGGGATTTTCCTCAATGGATGCATCTTCTAGCAACTCCACTTCCTCAGGTTGAATGCTCTGAGAAGGCACCAAAATGTAACATTGCAACTGAGAAACATGGATGACTTCGTGCATTTCCCTATACCTATGTGTTAACTAAAATTGATAAGAAACCATCCCAAAACTCTCCAAAATCTCAAATGGACCTACTTATTGTGGTGAAATCATACCTGTCTCATAACCCTCTTGTGTCGCAACCATAGTGCGACAAGTAGGAAAACTTGATCCCCGACCACAAACACCAATGGTCATCAACAGAAATCATCATATTATTTCTAACGATACTATGTATTATGAATATTATTTTGAATCAACATAACATTATTTTTAGTCTCCTAGAGAAGATGAGGTCCCAACATTACTTCCACTCCTACCTCCTACCAACATATGGATGGTAGGAAATTCATGTCATACTGACACATATGGCACCATATGAATAGTATCTTGGAAGATATAGATTTTGGTGAGCACAAAAATTTTTATGTGCATATTCTAGGAACCACCATAATCCTTTATTCATTCCCAACGAATGTCCTCTGGAACCTGAATCATGTGATCTGACTGGAAATCAGTCTGGGGGTGGTAGGTTGTGCTCAAAAGCAACTGTGTACCCAAGGCCCTCTCTATCCCTTTCTAGAAACTATAATTATACTGGGTTTCTCTATCTGAAATGATAAAATTTGGGACCTCATGTAGTCATACAATCTCAAAGATGTACAACCTCACAATATCATCAACATAAAATGTTTCCTTTTTTGATATGAAATGTGAAACATTCGTAAGAATCTCAACCACAACCCATAAAACATCATTACGCCAGGGTTACCATTGTAAAATCATCATGAAATCCACCACAAAGTCAATACATTTCAAATTAGGAATGGGAAGCCGATGTAAAAGTCTGGCTTGTCGATGATGTTATGTATTCACATGATAACAGGCGGAACATCTCAATACAAAACCATCTATATCTCCCATCATACATAAAGACTAGTATTAATTGTGTAAATCTGGATACATCTTGGTGACAATAGGATTAACTATCTGATGTGAAGCATGAAAACTGTGCATCAGATCCTCATGCATGTCTGTTGAAACACAAAGTCCACCATGTAACCACATAACCACATCCTTGACTATGGTCTAACTAGGAGGAGGGTCCTCTTCTGAAATAATCTCAGGTATAACTAGGTCTTCAGAATCATATAGGTATCTCATCTTCAATTTATCATGTAAGGTATAGGTAATAATTATGGATGCATGAAATATATGTCCTAGCATATCGTTCCCCTGCAAATGCATCTTATAGAATAATCCCATAAGCTACCACTCATTACTGGCCTATCACACTGCCTATATCTGAGACCTACAACTCAATGCATCATCCACTACCGTTCATTTTACATGGGTGTAGGAAATATCATTGTCCAAATATTGATCGTACTCCACCAACCATTTCTGCATAAGATTTAGATCATATTGAGTAAAAATGTAAATGAGGTTCTTTGGTCCGTGTACACTAGAAAATGATCTCCCTATAAGTAATGCATCCAAAAATATAATTCATCAACAACCACAGATAACTCCAGATCATGGGTTGAGTCATCCCCCACATATTACCTCAAATACTAATATGTGTAGCCAACAACTCAATCTACATGCATGTGAATTACTCCTAGTCTGATAGTTGAAGCATCATAATACACAATGTAGGTTCTAGAAAAATTATTATTGATGATGATGGCAATCTCTCTTTCATCTCCTGAATGAAAATTTGTCTGGAATTTGTCTATACATACTTTACACCCTTTTTACATAGGCCTACAAGTGGTGCTGCTAGACATTATGAGTCATGTTTGAAGTAACTGTAGTAACCATCAAGTCTCAATAAACTTCATATTTCAATGTTGTTCTTTAGTTATTCTCTGGAAACTATTTCCCTTCCCTTCATTTGTTCCACTGTTAATCATGTCTCCAAGATGACGTGACCCATGAAGTGAATCATATCCATTTTTATGTTTAACATAGTGATCATAGCATATAACGGATGCTCTCTCAGAGTATTCAAAACTATACCAATATTTGTGGCATGGTATTGTTGATTGTAAGAATACACGAAGATATTATCCACAAAAACCATGGAAAATGAATCATGTTAAGGATGGAAAACTCTGTCCATCAGTTCCATGAAAACTGCTAGTGCATTCATGAGACCAGACGGCATAACAAGATACTTGTATAAACCATACATACTCTGAACGGTTTTGAAAGTAATTTTAGATGTTAGGTCATGCAATTGATGATAACAGGATCTCACATGAATTGTTGAAATTTCAAATGATCCATAGATCTGATTGATGAAATCATAAATTCGTGGTAGAGGATATTGGTACATAAACATCAACTATTTCAATTTCGATAATTCCATGAATATCTTAAGGGTACCATCCACCGGATTCGCAAGGAGACTAAAGAACCCCACGGAGAAGTAATGGGTCTGATGAAACCCTTGGCCTCTAAATTCCCTATCCATCTCTTGAGCTCATTCAACTGTTTTATATCTATCCTATAAGGAGGAATGGATACCACTACATCTCTTAGTACTTTCTTGATAGAGACATATACCTCTCTCAATGGAGGTTGGCCTAAAAATTCATCTTGGAAGACATCACTAAAATGATCGACTCATGAAGTAAAATTTTCTGGACGTGTCCCTTGGTCATCAAGATATAAACATTCAATAATTTCTATAATAACACCCAAACTAAAATTATTGGGTATATATCATCTCACATGGACATCCAATTCACCATTGGGTATAAATGATCCAACTTCAAGTGAAATAATACACACCCAATGACAATAGAAAACAAAAAAGGCTTGAATATAGACCATCTAATACATTCCAAGAATGAAATCCAATACTATCATCTGTAAGATGTAGAGTTACCATACAAAATGAAACCTCATAACATCTAGGGGAACTTCGTTCACTAACATACACTTGTTTTTCAAATCCCTAATGGAGTGTCCAGCGTCATAACAATATCAGAAGTAAAAAGACAGAACCCTGGGCTATCCTCAGTAGGCCCAGATATGAAACTATATTAATACCGTATTTAAAAAAGTACATAAGCTAAAATTGAGTTGATTTGATTCGTACCTCGAATAGTAAATGGTGTTTGATCCATCTCATGCTGGTTTAGTTGCTCTTCATAAGCCTTCCCTATATTGTGGCCCTACAACACTGCCTAGCTACCGTGAGCTGATCCACTCTTTTTTCATTGAAATCCAGGACTCTTGCTACCATGACTTGGACCACCATCTCAGCCTAACATATTCTAGTTCCCTAATTAGTGACAAGGTACTATCCCTATTCTCGAACATATAGTTTGGGCAGACCCTCTCCCACTAACTGTTGGAGGAAACGTCTTTCCGAAACCCTAAATATGGAGCATATTGTTGCAAGCTCGTCACTCGACTAGGTCTATAGGGAAATTTGGTCAAGTATACCAAATTATTTTCACATTTAATCACCACAACTAACTATTAGATGATATGTTATGAGTACTAGATTCTCTGTGAGTAATATCCGGATGAGGATTCCGGCTACTGGTCAAAACAATACATGTTCTCGGTGCCAAACTGACTTGGATCAATCCTCCAGATTCTGTCAGACTCCACTCAATAATATGTTCCAGATTCACTATATTAGATACCATAACAAACCATTAGATATTAATCTTCAAGTGGATGTCGTACCTGAGATCATCATCAAAACACCTAGGCTTTTATAGATATCAGCACATCTGAATCGGTGTGAAGCACATGAGCATAAAAAAATAGGTAGAGTAATCCATAACTGATGGAGCTCCCTATTCCATATTCATAAACTCATGGGATTTATAGGCCCTGATCATCTCAGGATAGAATTATTTATATAAGAATGTCTCAAAATCATCACATTCCATGTCACGTTGATGCTTTGTTTGTGAAGTATCATTCCACCACCTCTTGGAAGAATCACACATCATATGATTTGAAAAAAGGAGCCTCCACTTAGGTGGTGTCTAAATATGCACAAAGATTGATGAAATTGAATCTAGAGAGGTCATTGTCGCTTATGTCCTGCAATTACGTTAAAATGTTGTTATATGCTGCTACTGTAACACTAATTTTAATTCTTTCATAGTTGTGATAGGTTGGATATCTCCCTAAAATGTGTTCGTGACCTCATAAATCCTTCAATGAACATTACATCAACACCCCTATTAATTATAATAGTTGGAACTACAACTATCATGACAGGGGATTCCATCGATATTCCATGGCCTACCACCTTCAGAGAATGATCATTATCGCACTCTTGGAAAAAAAAACTGGAGGTCATTGTGGATGCATGTATCTGCATGTTCAATCACACACCTCAATTCCTAATCATTAATGTTCAAAGTTCCAAATCGTAATAACCAAACAGGCAAAGAAAAAACTCAAATGTTCCAAATATAAGCGTACACGGAGTGTAGAAACCATACACGGTGTGTACCCTCAATCACCTACCCGGGAATGTAATTCCACAGGCATGGGCGTGAAACCATCCTAGGTACAATGATTTTAAAACACGTACATGGCATTTAAAAAATACTCTCCTCCTGGCCATGTAATCCAACATGGCCAGATTCACACGAGTTCTTCATGTGTAATACTACAGGGGGTGTGTACCAAAATTACATTGCTGGGTACATGTGAAACCCATGATCCCATGTTCCTTATCACATTGTTTTAACACATTCATCTTCTACATGGTGTGTAAATATGGAAGACGATGTGTAGATGAAAAATTTCCTTTCTCCCTGAATGGAAGAACACTTTGCATGTGCTCAAAAGACCACATGTCGTGTAGTCCAGGATTCTGGATAGTAAACCTCAGATACTTCCCCAAAACCCCATTTAATTCAAAATAAAAGGACGATGTTACAAATTCAGACCATTGGGGGGCAATTTTCCTTGTGAATCAATGTTTGGAATCACATATAGGACATAACTACACTATTTCATCTCATGTATGAAATATGATCCACCAAATTCTTATCTAAGAGGGCCCATACACCTTAAAGATCAAATCTTGGAGTCCATAAATTTCTAACCATAACACATATCAATACACATATCAAAATAGCATGTTTATCTATCATGGTATCTATCATAATACAATTCATATATAGAATGGCATGCAATCAGTATTGCTCCAAAAATTCAGGGAAAGGACGCATGAAATGTGATTTTTAAGATGTTCAAACATGATGCATGATATGAAATACCCTCTTCACATTGGGATTTCTAAATTTGTAACCCCACTAATATCAAGAATAAAAATATAAAAAATATGATCCACCCAACAGCGAAATATAATCAGTTGTAACTAGTTAAAATAAAAAAACACAATTCAATTTGAGGAATTTTTTTACCTATATGCGGGGTAGCTACACCCAGGCCCAATTTATTAAAAAATTCTATTTTATTTCTGTCATTATCTAATGATGTTAAATTGTAAGTCAAACCATAAATGAATAATCCTCTAATACCACTGGGTGCCTTTCTAAATATGGATTCCACTCTGCAGGTGACACATACCCAGTTGGCCACATGGCATTAAGCATATTTCCAAAACTTTTTGAGGCTTTCAACTTGAATTGAGGGCCAATAGTGTGATAGTGGGGAAACAATGCCCTCATTGGTAGAGTGTAACATAATAGAATTAAAATAATACGGTAATTGAAGCAGTAAATAGAATACGACTGATGTAAACATTGGAAGACTGTAATTAGAAGTAAGCAGACATCGTTCCATTCAAAAGATGATGTATCATGTTATGTTCAATAAAAACAGCCATAACAAGTACACTATAATAATGAAAAATATATAATTCAAAATTGAAATGAAAACAAAGGATTTTTAGAATCAAGGCAACAAATGTATTCATCCCATCCTCTCCTTCTCCTAAGAGGTGCCTCAAGTAACTGTGGTAGGGAAATTTCCCTGATAATCACATGTAATATTATAAACTCCTTGGCCCCAAAAGCTTGACCCAAATAGGGTATGATACTAAATACCAATAGGCAACCACCGAATGTCTATTCCAATTTATCAGTGGATATATATACCTATAAGTGTCCAATAGTGAACAGAGTAAACAAGAATGTACTCAAAATTAAGCACAACTTATGTCTTAGAAGGCAATGTACAAATGAATATGTGATGACCAAATCCATTCTTGTGATTTTTCATGGAATACATGTCATTATTCATAAGATTTAATTATTCAATTCCTTTGGATTTTATATATGTATCGAGGTCTATCCTTTTCCCAACGACCTTCTATAGAAAATTAATTGTTAACTTGTTAAAAAATAAATATTTAATCATTTGATAATAGAGCCCAACCATGGTATCCCTTAATAGATCCTATGTTTTCTTAGCATTTTAAATAAGCCCCAATAATCTGAAATACCCAATCTATTTCTCTCTCATGGCTACAACTTAATTAACCTCTTGAGCCCGTCCATAGTCTCTTAACTGAGATAATGGTTAACCCAAGGTATATTAGCTGTAATTAGTCACATGAGCCTGACATCTTCTTTTAAAGGAGGATATGGATCTCCCATATATAATTATCCCTATTTTTCATTTTATTCAATTCCATATTAAAAGAAACACATGTTAATTAAACTATCACTTGGATTTCCATTCAAATAACTCATGTGGGTAGAGTTCCCATAAATGTATCACTGGAATATTAATCTATTACATGGATTAAGCATTTAATTATCACATATGGGTATTCATATCACAATTCATGTTCATTTTAAGAACACATGAATGGGAGTTCATGTCATGCATATTAGGCATTCTCATCCAAATGGTCAAGTGTGGGAAACACACCCATGGAATGGCCATAAATCATGTTTCAGAAACATAATCAAGATTTCAAATAATCTAAATAATAACCTTACCATAAATGGGAAATAACATGTTTAATTATTCATTCATTAGCACCCTAAATTTGGTCACATGATCTTTGGCATTTATAATCAACTCACAATCGTAGAATGGAAGAAGACCACCTATCTCGTGCTCTAATGACTCTCCTCATATAGTGTCAGCTATCAAATCGACCTAAATCTGAGTACATCTAAAAAATTGTGAAATATTATAAACCTTAGATAACTTGGATCAGTGAATAAATCAGTAATAAATACTCAAGAGGATTTGAGAGCTTACATATTCGGTTTAAATTCCTAGGACGATGATTGAATCAGATTTCGAACAGAGACTCGAGAGGAAATTCTTCCTCTGGTGCACAGCTCGTCAAACAAGGATGATTCCTCTATCCATTTTAAAAAAAATTTATGTCACTCCCCAATTTAGCCAAAAATAATTATGTACATGGAATGTACAGGAAACTACGTTATGCATCCACAAATTTCCATATAGGTCATGGCCAATCCATTACATGTCGTGTACTGGGAAGTACAAGGTATCTACCTATATTATAGAGCGTTTTCATTAAAATACATTGTGTTTAAGCTTATTTTTCCTTAATTTTTTAAATATAAAATAAAAAAAGAAATATATTTACCTCAATGGAAGAATTAGGATCTTATATCACTCTTTTGGGATTATCAAAAAGGAAATAGAAAAATGAAAACAATTAATAGGCACTAATGGAAATGAACACGAGAATGAAAGAGAGATCAAATTTCATTGAGTAAATCAATATGGTAAAGTAAAAAAATATTACATAATAGTCTTTTAAAAAATCCTCCAATTACATTGGCTCTAATTCAAACACATATTTGACCTTACGAGAGAAATTATCTGTAGAAGAAGTAGGTACAGAAGAAGTAGGTTTGGAAGGGATAGAGCCAGTTGAGAGTAAATCTAGAGGAATTCCTTCAATGATAGATGGTTCAAGGCATTGTGTGGGGGAATAATGATATAATGTCTGATCAATAATAAAATATCTAATCTAGCTCAAATCCAGGCAATGGGTCATGGTAATAGGTGAAAAATAAGTAGAGTTAGATATAATCAAGCCCTGTTTCAAAGGGGCGGTTGCCGGAGAAATGATTGATATGATGTGAGGATACAAATAATGCGTTGATAGAATTATGATTTCATTGAGGAATTCACAACCATCCTCTATATATTTCTTTAAATAATCCTTTTCCTCTATGAACATCTCATGTGTAGGAGTAGTTTTCATCAACTTTTTGATTTTCTCCTTGAATGAATTAGTCACTAAAGAGAGATTCAAATTATTAAATCAATATATCAAATGATATTTTATCTGTTCCACTGTATACATCCAATTAAAATAGTAATCCAATTTCTAGTATATTTCTACATGTGGATTAGTGGATGTTTTTGAATATAATATTACCATGTCATGCATATGCTCATTATGCATTATAATCGTACCTAGGATTTCCATGTCAGAACCACCAACCGAAAAATGATTCTCATATATAATAATTGATCTGATCAAATAACTATCCAATGGATGAGATGCATGAGTAAAAGATAATAAATATAGAGTAGCTGAGTTTTATTTTTATTCCATTTAAGAACCATCATCAATTGGCCTTTATATTTATTTGTTAGTTGATTTATTGTAGCCACATGCCAACACAATTCATTCCCTAATTTGTTGTTGTGCATAACAACATCATCAACCACTGAAATCAAATTTGGTTGAATCTAAAATACATTTTTTCTTGAGAGCAAGTCGGCATTAACCTCACATTGAGTAAGGCCACATATGGAGTAGAAGAATCTTTCTTGTACTTTTTCATCTCCTCAACCAATGATTTTAATGACTTAAAATAAACATTAATATATCTATTTTCTTGCATTTCCTCTTGTATTTCATAAAGAATATTATGTTTAGTTTTCTATATTATCATCATTAGAATCATTCAAACAACCATTTCACTATGTTTTGTCATAGGAACATGGTATGACTACAAATTATTTCCAAAACAGGATAACATATTTTCACCAATGGTCATTAAATCATCATGACTCACATATTTTGCAGTTTTTTGAGCCATAGACGGAACATGTAATGGATCTTGAAAAGAAATAACTTCTTTAGATGTGACATGTTTGAAATGAAACACAATTTTAAGGTCTATTTCCTTAACTTAGGGTCTCTGAGACACATAAACATCAATATATATTGGAAAAATATACTAGTAATCAACTAAACTTGGATCAAGAGGATTATTAACTTCAATCCTCCCTAGAATAGTGTTTTTCTCTCCCTCAATAGATTCTTCCCATGGGAAACTATGTTATTTCATAATCTAAACACATTGCCCATATTCTACTATATTTTGATACATTTTAGCCTCAGCTAAAATTTCTCTAAATTGGGTACTTGTTCAACACTTTTTCTAGTAAGTAAATTGACTTCTCGTTCGATAACTTTATCAAAATTAGAGTAATTCCCTCACTGGGATCATTTTGGTAATCATTTTCTCTTATATTAGAATTTTCATATTTTTCTACAGTGGCTTCTCCATCTGCAATTTCTCTTTCTTCATGTTTCAACTTATCAAAAACTTCTCCAACAACATCTTCTTCCTCACTAGAAAATTTTCCATTAGCTGTATTTTTGTCATTTTCATCATGAATACCTTCATTGAATTCTCGATCAAAAATATTCTTCTATTTAACAACAAAATACAATTATACATATGATTATTATTCTACCTCATTATTTTTCAAACTAGGGTCGGTGATAACCTTGGGTCTCAAGAAATTTTCAACTGGATTAAATTTTTATCAAATATTTTCATTGTCGTCAACATAATTGTTTTCAATGGATTATTCCTGATTTCCATTTTCCTTCATATCCCCTAACTCATAAAACACCTAATATTTAATAGTTTCATTATTTTCCATTACCAGTCCTTTGGTTTGTTGTATTTCATAGACAAACGATTAATAAATTAGATAAGTGGATTTGGACGCGGTTTTTATCATATCAGACATATTAAGAACAACATATTCTCCAAATTTTATATTATGACCATTTTTTAAGCGATGTAACAAGAACACATATCGATAATTAATTTTATAAAAATCAATGTTCCTTGGACAAATATGATTTTAAATAATAATGATCAACTATAAGGTTTCTCCAACCAACTGACCAACAATAATTCTTCTCCTCATTTCATATCCTATTAAATCACCAAATGCCACTTCTAGGGAAAAATATCACTTGGAGTTGGATTTCCTCCAGAATGGACTGCATAGATACCTTCATAAGGTACTTTTAAACAAGAATCCTACAACATCGAAAAAAAAAATTTATTTGTCAATTTAGCCAAGTTCTAAATATGAAATCATCTCTGACATTTGATGAAAAGCCATCATACTGATATAACTCAAAATAATTCTTCATTTATAAGGGTATCATGACATTGGAAACCCATTCTATCCAACATTTCTCTTCCAAAAACCTAATAATAAGAGGATTACATGAAATAAAACATCTTGAACACGCTTTATTTTCTATCACTGCATCTCTATTTCTATGACTAGGGTTCAATGGTTCCTATATCATTTTTATTGAATCCTTTTTCAATTTCATCTCTGATCAGTGTTTCTTTAGGGTTGAAGAAGATGGATGCTTTAGCTTCTCTATTCCCACCATGTTGAGTGATTTCAATATTGAATGAAGGCTTCAAAATAGATAGAAGCATTTTGGTTATTGGAGTTTGAGAGAAAGTTGGTTGTGGGAACTAATATAGTGTGACCTACTTTCAATATTTAGGGAATTTAATGATTTAAATCGAAAATGAAATATATAATAAAATTAAACCAAATAATTAAAATAGTGATGTATGAAAATTTACTTTTCATAAATTGTGCAGTCCTTACAGTGTGATGTCAATAATGTCCTCACAATGGTGTCACATCAAATGGAACGACAGTAACTGGTGAGACCAAAACATGTGAGATAGAAACCAGTGGGACCACCAACAGTGAGACATAAACTGGTGAGATATCATACGGTTACTCAAAACTGATCATACCTAGTTCAGGTATGATGTAGCTTATTCATTAAAAATTTAACGGGTTGGTAAATATGATAAAAAGCTAATGTACTATGACAATGAATTCCAAATTGATATCAACTATTTGATAATTATCATTGAAAAAGTGATATCTTACGTCAATATGATTTGATCTTGAATGAGAAACAAGATTCTTATATATGTTAATATCAAATGAAATATCAAACATTATAGGTACATGTATAAATTGGTACCCATAATCTATAAAAGTTTATTTCATACACAAAATCTAAGCTAAAAAACTACCAACAACTATGTTTTCCACTTCATGTGTAGATAATGAAACAGGATACTACTTTTTAATACACCATTATACTGGAGACTTCCCGAAAAAGTGACATGTTCTAGAACTGATTTTTTATATATAACATGATACCTCAAAAATATGAATTAAAATAGACAAATATCTCAAATGATTATCCTCTATGATAGAATAGACCTATTTTTGTTGTATGTTTTCGGAATTTGAAAATTCATTTATCATCAAGTAGATGAGACTGTTTTGGATTTTCTTGAAAATTATCACACATACATTCACTAAAAACAATATCATTCTGGCTAGTAGTCATGTATATAAGACGTTAAATCATAAATCTATAATTGGTTTGATTAACATATTTTCCATTTTAATTAAGATCCAATTTGTAGGTGGTACTCATTGGAGAATCACTAAATTTAATAATATCAAATTTATAATGTTTCATACGATATTTATTATATTTATTTCGATTCAAAGAAATAGCTTCATTATATTAATTTATTTGAATCCAATAATGAATTTATGATCACCCATTAAATTCATTTCATACTCATTTTGAATTTTTTTTAAATCAACACATGAATAATTTTTTAAAGATCCAAAAATAATATTATCAACATATATATTGATTAAAAAATCATCATTACAATTTTTTTTATAAATATAGTACGATCAGCTAGACTTTTTGTAAAACCTTTAAAAATAAGAAAAGTGATGAGCCTATCATATCTAGCTCTTGTATTCTTTTCTAAACCATATAATGATTTTTTTTCACTTAATAACATGATTTATAAAATGAGGGTTTTTCAAACTAAGGGTTTTTCAACAACAAAATCCTCAACTATATACCCATTTAATAATCCACTTTTAACATCCATTTTATATAGTTTTAAATTTAGATGAGATTCATAGGATATCAATTTTTATTGACATCAAATTAAGTAACTGGTTAAGATGATTCTTCATAGTAAATGCCTTCTTCATGACTATATCCTTATACTACAAGTGTTTCCTTATTTCATAATATGGTTAATGCTTCATCTACATTGTTTCTAATACCCATTTGGTTCTTATGGTCAAGGTGTCTTTCGTTTTATCCACTAGTTTCAAATCCATTTTTCTTACAAATTGAATAAACTATTCTGGAATATCTATAACCACAAATTCATCATTGATTACATCATTAATTTTATTAGGATCAAGCTGTGAAATAAAGGCCTAATGTTCAACCTAGTTTTTAAGAGAAGAACTTCTCTGTGTCTCTTTATCTATGTATCTTACTATAGAATATATGAAATGGTTCCTAAGAGTTATAAAATATACATAAAAGGAAGGTCTTGTTATTTTATGTTTATCAGTAGGTTCAGGTTCCCTATGGTCTTTATATGGGGATTCTCCAGAACTGTGGGATTTAAAAGATTTCAGAATAGTAGAATCTGGGGGTCAAGAATATATATCTAGATTTTACAAATCAACCTCAATATTTTCTAAAGGTTTTTTAGGTTCATATTGATTTATTGCCTCAAATATAATGTGTACGGATTCAACCAGACATTTAGTTCTCTTATTAAAAACTATATTTTCATTACTACAGGTTGAGTAACATATTAAAGTTTCCTCATCACTTTTGCATATAAACATTTCAATATTGTCCTTATTGTTACAGATTTATACATTGAATAAAAAATAATTTTATGTAACTAAAAATTGGATTCATATTATCCCACAAACCATAGGGTGTTTTCATAATAATTGGTCTGATAAATACTATATTAATTATATATGAAGCTGTATTTACAACATCATCCCAAAAATAACTAGTTATTACATACTCATTAACCATTTTCTGATGTATTACATTTGATTTTATATTTCTTATTTCTAAAAATTCATTATTTTGGGGTGTCCTAGGGGCATAGAAGATACAAGTGTAGCCATTTTGTGATAAAAAATATTCAATATCATGATTTTACAACTACCAACCATGGTAACTTCATAGGGAATAAATTTTAGGAACACGTAGGTTCTTTATAGATCTATCATACTATGTGAAGTAAAAACATGTTTCACTTGTGAGATCTAAAAAGAAGGTCCAAATATACCTATATAAGTCTTCTACATGAAGATAAACATAGTTCATTACAATAAGATTTGAAAATCTAGATGGTCCAAACAAATCCATGTGATTCAAACCAAGAGGTTGAGAAGTTGAAACATTTTTCATTAGTTGGAATGATATTTTGTGATGTTTTCCCTTTTAAAAATGATTGTTGAATTTTTTTAAAAAAATTATAATTTGAGTAGATCCTTGACTAAACCATATCTAGTGATATTTCTAAGTGGTAGTTTGTTACAAAATCCTAGTCTTCTATGACAAATCCAAGCCTCCTTGTAAATGGAACTTAAAAAATAAATTTTTTGAGAAACATTGGAATCTTATTATGATCATAAATAATTTCATTTCTAACAGCTGTATAAAATAAATAATTATTAGCATTAAATAAATTTCCAGAATCATTGTCAAATTTAACATTAAATAGATAATAATATAACCGAGACATGAAATGTATATTTTATTTTAAACCATCACTATAAATGAATTTAAATATTAAAATAAAATTAGAGTTACCAATTTGGACAAGGCCAATGATTTTTCCGTTTCAACTCTCAATAAAGGTGACATGCCCACCATCAACATTAGAATGTTTCTTGAAGCTCAAGTAGTATTGAGTCATGTTTGTTGAACATCAACTGTTCTTTTACCTAATTCTACAATAGGATGTATTCATGGATACTTCCTATAATGAAAAATTAAGCAGAAAAATATTTCAGTTCGAACACTTTCTTGGGTCAAGTAACATTAGCGATAGAGGCTTTGGGAACCCATATTAGAAATATTGTGTCCTATAAACTATTTTTAAGTATTTTGGAAAAAAAATTTATTTCATGATGAAATAAAACTACAAGTGAAATATTGTCCATTGTTTGAACTAGTGGAAAATTAAATAGTTTTAGGCACAAAAATATACTTTCTTGTAGTGTTCTCAAATTCCTCTGTCTAGGTCGGTATCCCATACAAGTTGTATTTTTTGTTCAACTTGTTTACCATGATATTTTTTTTATTCATTCCATTGGTAATCATGTCAATTCATTTTTCAATTGCTTATTAGATTGTTTTACTTCATTGTTTTCCTTAAGCAATTTATGATTCTTTCCATTCTCTACAGTCTGTTTGGATTTAGAAATATATGTAAGAGCATGTTGTTTCTTTGAATCGTTTTATTTATATATTAACACATTACATGTATCCTCATGACTTTTTATGTACTCAAACATTTACTCATTATTAATGTTTCCATATTCAGATTCATCTTCATAATAATTAGAATTATATTCATGGTATTCTAATGTTATCATAATTTTGTTTTTCATAAAACACATATTGAGATGATTTTCAATTTCCTCAAGAAATTATTCTAACTCAATTGAACATTCCTCGGAGACACTCCATGTTTCTTTCATTACCTTTTTGTGTCTTATATATTTATCCTCATATTTCATTTTTTATTCTAATTTAGGACATTTATCCTTTACATGTCTTCTTCTATTAAACTCATAACAAACTATCTCATTTAAGATATCACCTCTCTTACAAACCTTTTCCCACATTTCTTTGTGGTCATACATTCCTTTGTAGATTGGATTTTAGAGTAAATATCCTTCCTATATAATTTTTTGAAACATATGGATATCATAGCCCTTTTTTCATCTCTATCTGATTATGGCTCTTCATTTGGTGATCTCTTAGAATATGTTTTTGTCATTTCCATTAACTTATGTTTATAATATGTGGTTATAAAATCCACTGAATTTATCTTTGGTTCATCATCCACTTCCTTATTGGCCTTCAATTATTCCTCATACATCACGAGCTTACATATCAACTCATGTACTAGATACTTATTGATATAACCAGATTTTGTAATGGATAGTGAGATTCCCCTAAATCTGTCTTGGAAAAAACTGAGAATTCACCTGATTTGTTCCATGACAATATCCTCATTTCTGAGATAGATCATAGTATTTACAATTTCTGTGATCCTATGATACATTTCAAAGATGGGTTTATCAAAATTAATTTTGTGATAATCATATTTAATATTATATGTGTTAAAGTCTTATTTCATTAACCTTAGTAGTTCCTTCATGTTGAGTAGCTAGAGTATCCCAAATTTCATGTGTTTTTTACATTGAGAAATCCTATTGAATATCTCATCTCCTAAATAACAATATAAGGTCGTCATACCTTTGTAGTTGTTTTTATAAGTAGTCTATTTTAGGTCATCCCATGGATTTCTGGCAGTAGTAGGAATTTGATATTCCCCTACAATGAAGGACCAAATTTCAAAACCCATAATTTCTAAATATATTTTCTTCTTAATATTCCACTATGAATATTTAATTTCATTCATAAATGTAGTTATCTTGGAATAGGAACCATATAATCTGTTATCTATAAGGAAAAATAATTTATATATTTTAACATACCCAAAAATTTAGATCTAGCATAAATTTATTAATCTTCAAAACAAAAAAAACCAATGTTGAAAACATTGAAGATGGTAGTTTAAAACAATTTCCCTAATACCAAATGTTATTTAGAGTAGGATACTCAGGAGGGGGTGGGGGTGAATTGTGTAACTATAAAATTTTTATTTTTAAAATTATTATTATGATTCCTAAATTTAAAAAACAAAATATTCCCTTTAATCAAAGAATCAACATTATGATAGTTTTGAATGTTTGAATAATTTCTTAAAATATTGATTAATTATCAGTTATAGTAATTTGAAATATTTATATAACTTTTGAATATAATTTTCTAAATCAAATAAAATTTCAAACACTAAAACTGATTTAATATCAAATAAAATTAATGTTTTTTGTTTTTAATAATAAAATACAAACATGAAAATAGATCATTGACACAAAGGATAAAAATAAGTGGTTTTGTCTCAAGAAGATACCTAGTTATATCCATTTGATGGTCACCTTCCACAAAAAATAATATATTAATCAACATGATCCACACCCTATATCGAGGTTCAAAATGGAAAACAAGCATATCCATGTAAACATGACCTATACAATAGTTTTACATTGGAATCAACATACAAAAGTTCACACAGAGACCTATTAAATAGTTATATGTTGGAGTGAAATGGTATATAATGACATGTGAGTGAGGATATCTTCTATTTTCCATGTTATCTTAGAGGGTATTCTATTTTTTTGATGCAGACATACACACTAATTGAAAGCTATAATATTTAACACAATAGAGATGAAATAATGACAGAGTGGTTTAGAAAGATCGTTGTGATGTGCTTGATACACCTTAACTTCATTAGAATGTATATGGGAATCTTGAGTCCTCTTCAAAAAATAAGCACAAAAAATAGAGCGTAATTTATGAACTTTGTTCTAGTTTCTAGTGAGATGTTTCTAGTAGGTTCTCAGTTTTGATTATTTTTTGCAAGAATTATCTCACACATTGGAAAAAAGAAAATTTTTCCATGTTCATAGGTAGAATGATTGGAGTGTACATGTTCTATCATCATATTATTTTTTGTCACACCCCTTAGGTAAATCTTCTCACATGCCACCTTTTATTTAATTTCTAGTGTTTTTATTTTAGCCTTTAGGATGCATGATTTTCATCACCTGGAGGAACCTCGTACCTAATAATTCCTACTGAAAAGGATATAAAAGATCACTAATAATATCAGTATCATTAAATAACTAAAATATGATGATTAGTACTAATTTTTAATTGAAATGATACATGATGAAATAACTATGTTTGGAATAGTATCACAAGATTGATAACACCGGATAGGTGACTCATCATATATCCCTAAATGGTGAATTAAGACTCAGGTCCTGTCCTTTTCAAAAAACTTAGACCTTTGGGTTGATGTAATGGTTTGAATCCCCATCAACAATGAATGGTCCATTGTAAAAATTTTGGACATTTGACATAAGAAATGTGTCTTAAGGCAATGTGAAAATCAATCAATGGTGTATGGAACTTTTCTAGAATTATGAATTGGTAGTAATGGTGTATTGACCATATCAATGGTGTTTGTACCTATGATAAAATTTTAGACCGGTGTCATAAGAATGATGTCTCATACATTAACAATTTTCAGACTGAGTGGTGTCTCTTCAATGGTTAGTCATGCGTTTTCAATTTTCCAACTAAATTTTGATATCAGTGACTGTGATTCCACTAAATGGTGACTCATACATTGTAAAATATTTATATCATGTCTTATTAAATAATAAATAATATAATATTTTAATATTATTAAAAAACAAAATGAATCATAATGAAAAATATTTAATCATGATTAAAATGGTTTTTTGAGCATCAAATCTAGAGGAGTCCAACAATTTTTATGGGAGTAAGATTATGGTGGAGATCCCCATAGGCCAAATTATTATTTCAATTGTTATTTAATTGTTTAATTAGATTTAAAATCAAAGGATAAAATATTATAAATGTTTTGGTGATGGTATTGAGTGTTTGTTCATAGTACTATGGATTGAGTGCCTTAATTTTGAATATGTTATATTGAGGATTATTTAGTTATTCAAATTTGGAAAAGGTTCCTTGTTAATTACTTGGTGACTAATGAATTCCATGATGAATATTACAATAACCACCCAAACTTTAGGGGGATGAGAAGTGTTATAACATGGAGTTTTTAATGACTAAGTGTATTGACAAGGCATTAATTTGAAGAGAACTTTTTCGTTTTCATTTATGTGGAGTCTATATTTGAACCTTTACATGGAGTATAATTCCAATAATATTAACCTATAAAAAAATTTGTTGGATATTGAATTAAATTTTAATGGGTACGGGATTAGTGAGAGGGATTCATAACTAATTATGTCTAACTGGTCTTCATGATCATTCCATCAGCAACCATGTACCATTTATCTAGCTAGTAGGTGGGGTGGGAAGTGTCATACAAATACTTGATGTTAAAATAGCTATATACTGACTATCTAGGTGTTTTTGTGGGGTTTTGTGGTAATTTTATTATCTATTCCATGAAATTTTTTATTATATGGGGTTATGAGCATTTATATTTGGAAAGGCCTCCCCTTCCGTAACACCCCATTGAATTCCCCTCAAGAGGGATGATTTTAGAAGCTTCCAAATAGTAATACATGGTATTTCTATCTATTTTTCAATATGTCCCCCCTCTTCATAGTTCATTACATTCATCCATTTTTTAGCTCAAAATTTAATTTTGATTCCATTGAATCCTAGAGAAATAGAATTAATTCAAGGGTAATTTCATATATCCGAGAAAGGGGATGTCTATGGATGATGTATTCATACCATCACACAACAATTCACGAAATATAAATTAATTAATTTAATTTTTCTAGTTATTTCAATTAAATTTATCATGAAATTGCTTCTGTCAAATAGGGATTCATCTCAGGTTAGTGGCGAGGGGTCCAGTATAGTCATATCGCGTGTTGTTGGTTTTAGTCTTTATATAGTACAGTGATGTGGTAATGTGTAACTTAGTTATTCCATTTTAATTTTATTTTTTTACTAATTTATATATTTAGATTATTTAATTGCTTACATTCGACATTATTTTTCTTGATTTTGGAGCATGGTCGGTGATGTGACTTGGGATTGGGATTATATGGACCCCATAATTCCCTGTGAGATCTATTTCGATTTATAAATAAAATTGAGAAGTGTATTTGAAGATAGGTGGTCTATTATACATGGCCTTTTTTTATATGATGTTCAATATTGAATGTGGTGTGTGGGATCTCTCTAGGAGGTGACTTCCCTTTGGTTAATCCAAGAAATTATTTTAAATTAAAGTGTTAATAAAATTTAAAATTATTAATTGATTGAACACCATGAAAGAAATATGATAAATTCCTTGTTCATGTGGGATATTTCGAACTAGCCTGGTACCTATGACATAGATATCCAATCACGTGAATTTAGAGATTCCATGTGACTTTTAATCACCGTCACTGATGTTACCATGTCTTAGTAGGCATTATTTTCCAAAGAAATGATACTTTTCATATATTAAATATGTTTTTTAGTGACATGATACAACTATCCAAATCATTCAATATGTGAATCTTAGACCCCTCAATGAGGGAGGTGAGTTTTGACATAAAGACCTTCCACAGTTTATGCCTTAGTGGACCATTGGTATTCTAGCAATATAATATTCTCATACTGTTGGTTGGTAATGATAATTCCTTTATCCATAGTAATTACTTCATAGGGGTGGGTGATCTTATATTGGATTATGATTCAATATGGTGATTATACCATCCTAGTCAAAATCTAAAACTGAGATGTTCCATTTTTCATCTCCTAATACTATTGTTTTTATAGAATACCTTTAAAGTCTACGAGGTTTTTTATGATTATACTAATAGGATTTGTATCTTTCCTCTGGTGATGGTTTTTGGACTGAGATACCAAATTGAGATGAGGGACTCCTTGTATGGTCCATCTCTTTTATTATATGAGGGGGACCATAATGAGTTTATTGAGATAGAACTACCCAATGTTGAATTTTGGGATATGGGAAGTGTAAATTTTGATTATTTAGTAAGACACTATTCACTTTTTTCATTATGATAGGGATACAATGAGGTTTGGATATATGTAAAGATGAATTTTAGTGTCACCTTAGAACCTTAATTACTCTTTGAGATGAGAATACTACGTTGGTTTAGGTGAGACAATTGTGAGGTCAACACCCTGTTTCATTTCACATACTCAAGATTTATTCCCCATAAGGATTGATTCCCAGAGAATTTTTTTTCTATTTTATGTCATTGTTCATTTCCTGAGGATGGATGTATTACCCTTTTCCTAACATTTCTATGGGGATGGGTATATTAACACTCATTTTTATATTATCTATTGATGATACTACTATAGTTATATTTCCCCAAATTTGGTTTTAACCATTGGTATTTGATGTGTTCCCCAATTATGGGTTTATATCTTTAGAATGGATGACCCTAAATTACATTTGTATAGGTATATTTTATGTACCAGGCTAGTTCTCTATGGATATCTTAGGATTAACTGAGGATATTCTTAAGTGATATATTGGTAATATTTCTAATTTGAATTTCCTTATAAACAACCTATTGTTATCCGATGATGTTTTGGATGATCAATTTATCGAAAACAATGATCAGCACTAGTTATGATGTTAGAATATTTATCATGATGTGTGTAGTTACATTCCATCAGTTTTCTAAAGCATTTAATTTTTAAATATGTTTTGACAGTAACCCAGAACACTATTTTACAAAATATTTTCATGTGCACGTATAATTTCATTTTCAGTTAGTATGGGATGAATTTTTTGGTTCCCTATATTTCTTTTTTTAATCATTCCTTGTTTGTACCTCTATTTTACATGGGTATGTGAGTAGGTTTTCACTTGAAGTATGTTAAAATGTTACTATGTTGTATGGATTAAATTTTGGAAGTATAGATTGAAAATTGGATGGAAATTGGGGAATAGGTTGTGGTATTCCATATTGTGGTCATATAATGAAAATATTTAATTTTTTTTATACATATGTGAATGGAATAGTAGGTGGTCATCCATTTTGTAATTTCTCGGATTCAGATGCCACCCAAAGGTACCCCACGCTAGGTTGGTCACATGGACTCATGAAAATTTCCCCAAAATCCAAAGGCTACAAAATAGAATAATTTACCTTGTTGTTATAGTGTAGAAACTATTCCCTCATTGATAGAGTAAAAACCACATAAAAAAATAGTAGCATAAGTAGTAGTACCATTCAACAAATGTAAACTATTGAAGACTGATTTTAATTTATCAATTGGGGCTTATATAAATGATGCATGTCAAATGTGTCTTGGAAATTAGCCAATGATGTCACAATATTGGAAATACCATTCTTAATGAAATGTTTAGAAATTCATTAAAATCCAACAGCATCTCAACCCCCATCTTGGTCCCAAACTCTCTAGATCCAACAACAATATTTACATGATGAAGAAGGGTGCTTTCCCTTATCTATACCTGGAACCATATAATCTATTTTGGCCCAAATGCATTACCCCAAAATTGTGTGAGATGAATCCCGGTATGCAACCACAAAAATATATCTTTCCAACATTTAGTGAGTAAATATAGCAAGTAAGTTAATGCAATGAATCAATACACTAAGATATACTGAAAATTGATTAATCCTACAGTTTTCATTAACTTTCATTTATATTTATTAATTATTCAAAACCATTGAATAATCAAATCTTGGGATCTTTCATATGATTTGAATCAACTATATAGTAGAAAAACAAATGTCACATAAGACCATATGAAAAACAATTATGGATGACTCCATATTTTTTCTTTGACTTGGTCGACTTGTCACAACCTTTCAATTATTCAAAAGAAACACTCTAGGAATGTTCTCACTGTCTAACTCTTATAGTTTAACATATCATCAATTCTATAAAAAATTACCCTTTGGTAAATCTCTCACCGTCCTACTAATTTGGTCCCACATAACATTAAAATTTAAAAACAACCACCTGGGAAGCTCTCACGGTCAATTCCCCATTGGTTTTAATTGTAAAAAAAATTAAGGGCTACTTGTTATCCCTCATTATCAATAACCAAGGGTCTAAAATTAATTTATTAACAATCCTATGGGTTTATCCACTAGTATAACACTTCTAGTTTATGAAAACTTAACATATCTCACAATAAATACCTCTGGGGAAACATAAAAATAAATTATACATAAATGACCATACATTGGGAAGCTCTCGTAGTCAAATTCCCTATTGTCAGACATTCACAATGTGAAACACATGCATCTCATTTAATCACTAACTCAATCCAAAAAACATGAGGTATCAAAAATAATCAATCCTAAAAGGAATTATTGAACTAATTCCTTTAATCTAATCAAACAAGGGAAACACCCCATAATCAATTTATAAAACGTTATGCAATAGGTATAAACCTATTTAATTCAAAAAACTATTCAAGGTATTAATATGGGTTAAATTCCAAAACATGAAATACCCCAAACATGGTTATTCAGAACTTTAATCATATATAAACCAAATAGAATCAACGAAATGAAAAACCACATAGCTTGAGGTCATATGATCAACACTCTTGAACGTCGTCTATTGAATCGGCCTATAATGATCTAGATCTGCCAATAGGTAAAAATGATCATCATTGAAATACCCACTAGAAAAGAGGGATTAGGTACAAAGGCTCTATGTAATGAGAGAAATCACTGATTGGAATCCACCACACCTACTTGTGTCTCAATCAGAGCTCATAAGGATAAACAAGAGGATATTGATGTTCATCCGTCTTTATACACTCTCTTGTATGAACTGAGGGGAGAAGACATGTGTTCTAGAAATTAGATGAACTCATTTTCTAGTTCACCAATTAAAAAGAAAATTACACAATGTGATCATTTAAAGTACATGTCATGTACTAGCCTCAACTATCCCCTGCTTTAGGGGGTCTTCCAAGTCACCTACACAGCCACGTACTTGGCTGTTACACAACCAGTACGTCGATGTTCATGGTACCCGAGTACACAGATTGTACTCCTATGTACATGTTATGATCTTAGAAAATTCCCATTTATTTCTGTTTCCTCAAAATAGACTAATATTAAGATCCATACTAGAAATAAATATCCGGGTTCTTACAAACATCCCCCTTAAATCAATTCATCCAGGAATTTCGCTTCCTTGGGTGGTGAAAAAAAACATCAAACAATTATGTTCACTATGATCGTATGTTGGCCTCCCACTCCCATGTCACATCTTGTACTTTCCTGTGATACCATTGAAACTATATCAGAGTAATAGAACATCCATATAGAACCTTTTTACAGTGATCCAAAATCTGAATAGGTTGCTCCTCGAAGGATGCATCCACCTCCATGCCAATCTCGTTGGGATAAAAAATCATAAACAAGTTTGAGAAGTAATGTTGTAGCTTGGAAACCTGGGAGTTGTCGTACAATGATCGGTCCCTCTGAGGTAACTAACACCAATAGGAAACCATTTTTAATCTCTCTAAAACCTCAAATGACCTGAAATTTCTCAGTGAAAGATTTTCTTTTCCCCTAATGATCATGTGTCCTAACTTCGTGTGTGACACGTAAGAATACCCGATCTCTGAACATGAACTCTCGAGGTCATATCCATCAATCAACATAATATTTCAGAGGAAACTATGTTGTATCCATCCTCATATGAATCAACTCTACCTAATCAGTGGTCTCCCAGACAAGATGAGGTCCCAACATAGCTACCTCTCCTGCCTCCAGCCTATATAGGGTTGATCTGCACGGCCTACCATAGAAAGCCTCATAATGTTCAATCTAAATCATTTCATGAAAACTTTTATTGAAATAAAACTACACTAGGGACATGTGTCTCTCCCTAGAGACCCTAAAATCCCAGACATGTGCTCGAAGCGTGCCCTCCAAAACCTAAATCATGCAATTAGACTAGACATATGTCTAGGGATGGACGGTTTTACATAGAAGTACATGTGTACCCAAATCCCAATTTAGTCCCTACAAGACACATGAAGTAAACCACACATCCCTTTATGAAATGATAGTGTGAGGAAGACCATTAAAATATACAATCTCTCGAATGTACTACCTTCCATGATCATTAAAAATGAATTCAATCATGATTGGTATGAAATGTGAAACCTTTATGACTCTGTCAATAACAACCAAAACTGCATCATTCCCTTGAGTTTACCTCGGAAAACCCTTCACTAAATCCATCACATCATCATTACACTTCCACTCAAGAAGGAGTTTCTACAGTATAATTTTTTCTGATCATTGATGATCTATCGTCTCTTACTTACAGGTAGAAAATATCATGACAAAACGTGCAACATTCCGCTTCGCACCTTTCCACCAATACTAATGGTGTAGATCTCAATAAATCTTGGTGACACCAGGATAAACATCCCAAACTAAGGAATGAAAAATATCTCATCAACCCCTCACATATGTCTACTTACACCCATACACGTCCATGAAAATGCAAAACCTCATCCTCAATTGTGGTCCACCCAGGAGTTGGGTCCTCTTGTGACACACTATCCCGTATAAAAAGGCCTTCGGAATCTGATAGCTACCTCATTCACATTATATCCAAAATTGTAGAGGTAATAGATATAGAAGAAAAGAATGCATTCCCCTATCTGTCATGCACCTAAAAATGCATCTCTGAGAACATATCCATATGCTTCCAATCATTTTTGGCCACTTGATGTTCTTGCATCTGAGTCCACATAACCAACACTTAAGGCATTGTGTTTTCGTTCCAAGACATGTAGGAAATATCATTGTCGACAGAATGAAGGTACTCATCCCACCTTCATTGTCTAAAATTGATATCACACTATGTATAGATATAATTGAGACATTTGTGGTCAGTTTATACAAAAATATTCTCCACTAAAAGATAATGACTCCAATAGTGTGAGGCATGAAAAACTATAGACAACATGATATTATGTTTCATGTAATTCCTCTCATGTGGCATCAACTACTAAGTCCTTTACATAATGACTCCTCTCCCTATATAAGCACTACTCACACCCGAATACCTGATGCATCATAGTAAATTGTGTCTCTATTTCCCGACTTCTGTAAAAAAGAGAATCATTGTTGATTTCAATATCCCTTTAATCTCCTAAATGTATATATCATAGGAATATTTCCTCGAGTAAGTTTCACCCTTCTTAGTTAGGCCCTTTAGTGATGCTACTAATCAAGAAAATTCATGAATAAAGTGATTGTAGTATCCAACTAGCCTAAGAAAACTTTGTACCTCAAAGATGTTCTTCCGCTACTCCTAGGAAAATACTGCTATCACTTTCTCTGTGTCTACTAATACTCATGTCTCTGAGATAGCATGACCCGAGAAGAAAATATGGTCCATAAAAATGTGGAACTTTGAGATATTTTCATATAACTAATTCACTCTCAGTTCCCTCAATACAATCTCAATATGGGTGGCATGGTCATGTAGATTGTGAGAGTACACAAAAATATCGTCCATGAAAACTACCACAAAATAGTCCATGTAACAATGGAACACTCAGTATATTAGTTTCATGAAAACTACAGGTGTGTTTATGAGACATAATGTTATAAACTAATTCTCTTATAGACCATACCTACTCTAAGTGGCCATTATAGGTATATCTGATGGTCTGACGTGCAAATGATTATAAATGTATATCAAGTCAATCTTCACTAACACATGTGATCCTCAAAGAAGATCGAAGAAATAATCAATCCTCAGTAAGGGATATAGGTTCTTGGAAATAAATTAGATCAACTTCCTATAATACAAAAAAAAAATTATGAGGGATCCATCCACCTTCATTATAAAATGAACAAGAAAATCGTACGGATAATTACTAGGTTCGATGAAAACCTTTTCTGGCCACACATCTAACTACTTCGTGAGCTTCCGTAACTCTGGTGTATCCATACTATAAGGAGGAATGTATACTGGTGCAAAGCTATGCACCATCTCAATAGTGAAATCTACCTCTCACACCGATGGTAAATAAAAAATGTCATCTGGAAAGACATCACTGAAACAATCCACCATAGGAGGAAAGTCTCTCTATGTAGTCCCCTGGTCATCCAGATAGAAACTAGAAATCTATGCTATAATTTCGTCCCAACCCATGATGCATGGGTTTAGATCTACTCGCCTTGAAATACCATTCACCCTTGTGTATAAAACACCCACCCTTTACTGACGTGAAACTCACCTTTTGGAAATAACATTAAGTTAAGGATATATATGAGACAAACCTGTACATTCTAAGAATGAATTCAAATCCTATCATCTCTCCAACATAGAGGACCCACATGAATTGACACCAACCAACCAAAAGTGGGAACTCCTTGTACTGACCTACAGTAGCCGTCCTTAGCCCCAGTGGAGTGTCTAGAATCATAAAATCCTTATAAATAAGGTCATCGATCCCAAGGAACTCCACAATGGAAAAAAAATTAAAACTATAGGAAACCCCTGTATTGAATAAAGAAGAATCTAATATAGTGGAAACTAGTATCGTACCTCTAATTGTAGAGGGTCTAGGATCCTTATCTATCTGGTTATACTCCATCACAGAATTCTGATCTGTATCGCAGCTGTGTGACCCTACCAAACAACCCTAATATGAACCACCCTTCTGTCGCATAAAACCCCTAGCCTAACAACCATTGTTGCAACCACCTCATCTGCCTGAATGGCCTGACGAACTCCAGTTCCCTAACTGAGGAGAAACTATTGGTCCATCTCCGACACATGGATTCATAATAGAGCCCATATCCCCTGAAAATTGTGAGGACATCACAAAAAATGATCACGATGACCCATCTTTTGGAAAAATCAGCCCTCGACTGGGTCCCTTGCGAAATGTGGTCACGTATGCACACTCTTCCCGAACATGTAGCACACCACCTGGCTTCCTGAAGAAACATAGCATGTAGGCTCCCTATAGTTATTCCTACTATCTATAAAATGATTACTAGCCCTTTATATTGAACCTCCCTAGCTAATAGCTTCCAACTCCCTCATATTTCCCTCAGTAATCAGTGCATAGACAACTATAGTTGTCACTGAAGGCAGCCTGAAAACATTCACCAATGATTAGATGTCATACTTTTGGCCATCGACAAATATCTTTTCCAAAGATAAGTATCCACCTCCTAGAATAGGTTTTATGCATTTAAGCTCTCTAAAATGAGACGAATAATCCATCACTAAAAGATTTACCTAATCCAAGTGCATGAAATCTCAGGCTCGATCATCCCTCAACGTCTCAGGGTAGAAGTAATCAAAGAAGGTACTCATGAACTCTTCCCAAGGCATATACCGATGTCATCCCACCTATCATATAACATCCCACCATATATTGGAATCATAATGTAGAATGTATGTCGTAAGATTCACCATCCTCTTCGGAGGTGTCTCAAGATTCTCAAGGATGGAATGCATGGCCACCAACCATTACTACGCTTCTTGTGTTCCTTTATCCCCTGAAACGGTGAGAGGATGATGTTGCTAGAATACCCTTGTCAACTCCCCCATAGACAAGGAAGGATGTGGTGCTCCCTATAAAGTATGTAGCATCTTCAAATATCCTCCACATAACAGTGCATCCTCACATATTTCCAGTATAACAGCTGGTTCTAAGACACACATTAAGGGAGGATCATATGGTAGTCCCTGATCTACCATCTCCAGTGTCTGATTATTTCCATATACCTATTGTACAACAAGAGTATGACTTTGTGGCATGGCTCTGTAAGGTCTAGTGCACACCTCTGTAAAAGATTATCATGGACAAAAACAAAGAAGTTCATGTATGGAATTGGAGAAGTCAGTCATTGATGTTTTACTACAGAAGGTTACATAGTGTGTATAACTACCACACGATGAGTTCTATATAAGATTTAACATGGGACTGTACCTCTACCGTCCTAGTTGTATAACACCCCATATACACGGCATGTTCATTCCGAGACATAATGTATACTTGAAATTCCCTCCATCCCAGGTCCATCGACACATATATAACTTCATAGTTCTCTCATAGGTAACACTACACTACGTGTTCTCCCTAGACACGATAGGTAATACATATGTTCTAACCGCCCGTGTCATTCGTCAAATGGGAAGACATGTGGTTGACTCTACACATCGTGAATAATCTAGACACAGTGTGTTCCATCCAAATTTCAACCACTTGTGACTTTAGTCACGCGACCAGACACACGGTCTTTATAGCACAATGTGTAATCCAATTACCTGACATGTTCTAACAAACATTTATCAACCCAATGTCCCTGCTCACACAATCAGTTAGATGATTAAAGACTACCTGACCTGTACATATGGTACACATCATGTACATAATATATTCTATTTCTTCCAGAATAGAGGAACACATGGAGTGTATTCATAACATCACATGTTGTGTTGTCTGGATTTTTGTATAGTAGGCCTCAGAAAATCCTTTTGGAGACCTTAAAACTCAACCTTTTTCCAAGGCATGAAAAATCCCAACCCTTGAGATCCCATAATCCCTGAAAATCTATTTTAGGATTATTTATACAAGTCATATCATAACAGAATTTAATTAATGTTCAAACATGGTCCACCAAATTCCAATCATAGATGTTCCATAACAACTTAGTGGAAAATATTTGTAGTCCATATAAATAAATCTTTTTATATATAAATACCCTCTAAAAAATAGTAGGTATTGTATGATAGAGTCTATCACAACAACATGCATATTTTCCACATCATCTATCTAAATAACATGAAATCAGTAATGTAACCTCAATGGAATGGAAAAAATGCATACCATGAGAATTTGTCATTTTCCTATATGATATATGAGAGGGAATACCAACATATAATTAGGTTGGAATAGAAATGAATCAAAAATTATATCAATAATGACAATACAAAAAAGTGCATCACCCAACAGTGATATGATATCATATATGACAATTGCAAAACCAGAAAATTGAAATATTCAAGTTGAAGTGGATTTTTCCGATACAGAGGATAGCTACTCAAGGGAAAAGCATATTATCCACAACCTATTATATCATATCCCTATTTATAGACTCCAAATAGTAATTAAAAGCATAAAAGAACTTCCCCTGATACCAAATTACAATGTCTCGGTTCTAGGTGAAGCCCAAAGGTTCTCCGTACCTTGTTGGTCACATGGCCTCATGCGCATTTCCCTGAATTCTTGAGGATGCCAATTTTCTTTGAGGCCATTGGGTGTGATAGTGGAGAAAATATTCCGTCATTGGTAAAGTAAACATAGCAAAATCCAATAGTATATAGTAGCAGAATTAGTAATACCATACAACAAATGTAAGTAGTAGAAGACTGATATAAATATAAATATTGGAGAATGTATAAATGATACATGTAACATCTGTCTAGGTAAGCATCTAAAACAGTAACAAATCTAGAAATACTATACTGAAACTAATGTACAGAAAAGCAGTAAACTTTAATAGCATTTAATCCTCAGCATGCTCTTGTTCTCTCTATCTCCAACAACAAGCATGTACCAAATAAAGAAGGGTGCTTTTCATTATCTATATCTACCAAAATATAATCAGTTTGGGCCCAAAAGCATAACCCAAATAGGGTGTGGGACAAATCCTAATAGGAACTCACCTAATGATATGTTCATAATAATCAGTGAATATATATAGATGGTAATATGCCCAAATGAAGCAATAAAATAAGATGTGCTCAAAAGTAAACAATCTTTTAGTTTTCAATTACATTTATCTACATTTATTAATTATTCAAACCATTGATTAATGAAACCTCTTTATCTTTCCTAATCTTTGTATCCCCTGTGTGATATAAAAATTGATGTCTCAAATGACCATCTATCAAACAAGTAAGGCTGATTCCAAGCTTGTTCTTTGGCTTGGAAGACTCATCACAGCCATTAAATTATTTAGAAGCATCCCTCTGGGGAATTTCTCAAAATCTAACCCCTCTAGTTTAACATATCATTAATTTAATAAATTACGAACCTATGGGAATTCTCTCACAGTCTAACCCCATTGGTACCTCGTAACACTAAACATTTACAAATGACCACTTCTGCAGCTCTCATAGTCAATACCCACTTGGTATGTATAGAAAAAATAAAATATAATGACCTCTTGGAAGCTCTCATAATCATGACCTAGGGTCTAACATTCATTTAATAACGACCCTCTAGGTGGCTCTCATGGTCTAAACTCTGTGGTCTATGACCACCCAGATGATCTCATAGTCATTACCTATGGGTCAACATAACAAAAAATTATACATAAATGACCCTGCGATCAGAAGATCTCACAGTCAAATTTTTAATGGTAATACTTTCACAATGTGAATCACATGCATCTCATTAAAAAAGTATTACATCCCTACAACAAGAGGCATGGAAAACAAAGAAACGCTAACTTTCATTGTAGTCCAGACATCTATAATCAAATCAAATAGGATAAATGCACCCATAATCAAGGTATAAAACCTTATGCATATTAAATAATGATTTTTAAATCAAACAAACCATATCTGGTATTAATCAGGGTTAAATTACAGAAAACTCAATACCCAAAACATTTTTATTCTGATCATTATGAATATATATTCCAAAGATAATAAATTAATGGCATAAATCACCTACCTTGATTTCGTATGTTCAACACTCTTGAACATCGACCCTTGAATCAGCCTAGAACGATGTAGATCTATAAAATGGGTTAAAAATCATCCTTAAAATACCCAAGAGGGATAAGGAATCGTGAAGAATGGCTCTAGTGAAAGAGAGAATGCACCTGTGGGAATCCAACACACCAGATGACATCTTAATCAGATCTTGGACGGTGAACTGAGAGGATCATGATGTTCTTTAATCGTTCGTCGCTCTCTTATATGAACCAGGAGGAGAGGAAGTGTGTTCTAGACATGATATGTTACCCCTCTCCAATTCATTAATTAAAAAGAAAAGTACATGTCGGGTTCATTTAATGTACATGTAATGTACTATCCTCTACCATCCACAACATTAGGTAGTATTCTAGGATAACTAAATGGCTATTTACTAGGATTTTACACGGCCAGTATACAACTGTTCACGATACTCGAGTACATGGTGTGTTCTCCTAAGTACACTGAATATAAGTATAAAATTATCATTTCTTCCTTTTTCCTCATAACAAGTAAAAATAATAGTCCATATATGAAATGATGATCTGAGTTCCTAGACATTAGTATTTAGATGATCAAGTAAGACTATGTATACAACATCATTTTATTAACAATGACATGTTTCATTTATATATTATTTGGAATTACACTGATATGTATGTTGTATGAAATTTATTTATTATTTTACACCTCAATATAGGGGATATAACATCTTCATTTTACCACATAAGACCATAAATTTTTGTCGGAGGCCCCTGACATTTGGGTAGGTTCACCTCAGGTTAGGTGGGCGACCGTTCTATTAACTATTCTAGGAGAAATGTTTGGGAAATTAAAAGTCCCTTTGATCGAAGTAAAATGATAGCGACATTATCAATAATTTTGAGGAATTACTCACACGTATATAATTATCTACATCTGATTTTATCATTTTCATTTAAAATATGATGGACCAATTATTTATTGTGTTATATATAATCCAAAAGAAATATTGGCTAATCCATGTTTCTTATAGATATTTATAAATTTGTTATTTTTCCCTTAAGGTCAATTTGGAGATTAGAGATTCTCAAAATTATTGATTGTAAGTAGATAAAATATGTAAAATTGATTTTAATTTGGTAGGATCAAAGGTTAAAACACATGGAAAAATGAAAATTAAACTACCCACATGGAAAAAAATATGGGAAGAAGCATCCAGAGCACACTCTCAATGGAATGGGGAGAGTATTTATGTGTGGAAAATAAGGGATTCAAGAAAATGCATTTCCAAAGGATATATAGAAATCCACTATGAAAAAAATATGATTCTATTAAAATAAAATCATGTATTAAAATTTTTGAATAGTAATGAAAATAGTCATTCTTCAAACCAATGACCTAATCTATGGATTGTTAGAGATAATCAATGAAAAATTTTATGGACTTAACAGAAAATAAGTTCTTATGATATTACAATGATTTTGGTGTACTATGATAATGACATGGAGAAACATATGCACTTCATTTATTCACAGATGATAATATTATTATTTGATTCTATTTCAACACTTTCTTTCATATCATGAATGGTTACTATAACTATTCAAACTCCAAATATAAACATCGAGGTTGTGTTATTTGTGAGAAAAGTAAGTTGGGAAATTGTGGAATCACAATTATATAACTCCAAAAAAGTAATGTGTTATTGATTTAACCTCCCAAAAATTATTTTCCAGCCTCATTTGGTGGAGTTTTATTCTGTACTTGTAACTGATCGGTTATGCTGATGTAAATCCAACATCGACTATTTAAAGTGGAAAACCAACCATTATATCCCAAATATCCAACCTATTTTTTACATGTATATGCATGAAGATGATTTTAAATTAGATTATCCTTCTCAAGAATAAATATTTTTTATGGGAATTTTTATCTAGATAAAATGATTTAGGAGGATAAGTGAATCATTCTTGAAGAGATGAGAATTATAGGGGGTTATATTTGTGTATTTCAAAATGAGTAATATATTATTCCTCTATAATGAAAATTCATGTTATAAATTGAACATATACATGTGTCTATTTTCATATATAATACCCCTACATAATGGTGTCCATTGTGTTGTAGGATCTAAATAAGTATTTAAATGGCTATCGAAAATGGGGTTTTATTCACTTGAGTACATCACTATGTGGTGTGTTACTGCAAATATTCTAGAAGAGGGATGGTGTAATATGAAATTGAATTGATTATCATAAACTAAAAAATCATGATAATGACAAATTATCCACATCAAAAATTTATTGACCTATTTGGATCACTACATGGGAACCCATACTACATTATGATGGAAGTCCTATTAGGATATCAGCAATTAAATGTAAAGAATGAAGATACTCCAAATGATGCCTTTAAATTATGGTTTGGAAAATATGATTTTATAGTTATTCCATTTGTACTCACTAATTTACAAAAAAAATATTAATGTTCTGAAGGGATGGATTCTTTATTGATTACTTCCAAAAAATGATTCCTTTATTGAAATCATTTTGATATAGTCCAAAATTAAGGAGGAGAATTAGAACCATTTTCATATTTTGATGATGACATACTGAAATAATAAAATATATGAATGATATAATAAATGATAGTTATTTTTGGGCTATAATCAATCTTGGGGAATTTAATAACCTATATTCGGATATATGTGGATCCATAAAAGACAAAGGTGAATGAATAGTGTCTAAGACCAACATCTATAATAGATTTATATATTTCACTTAGTCATGATTGGAGATATTATTGATATTTGAGGAACTTCTCAAGTTTATCAAACCCACTGACCAGGATAAATTAAAAGGAATATATGTTTTTTTATAATATTGAATATAAAAACTCAACAAGGAATAAAAAAAGTGTCTTTTCAATCAACCGGCTTCCTTTGTATGACATCATCATCCTTGATGGATTGGTATAAATATATGTCCAGAATCTATTGGATGACAGCAAGTGATATTGGATGTATTATTAGTTGGTAATGGATGAGATATATGTCTTAAATGGTGAAAATAATGGAGCATTAGTGGTTCCAATTTATAATTGAAGGGAGGGACACATAAATAATTTCTTATCTTATTTCACTGATATAAGGTCAAATTAATGTTATAGTGGCTCCCAATTGATATACAAAAAAATTTACGATAATATAATATTTAAATATGTTCAAAATTAATAATTTTATTTCTTTGGATTAAATTATTACCATTATATCTTTGTTTAACCCCCTTGGAACCTATTTTTAACTTTAACTCTAGTAACACAAATTTATGTTTTTTAATATTAACTATGAAATAAAAATTAAGATAAAAATATTCTATTATATTATTTATTTTGAATAAAAATATAAAATAAATTGCAATGTATTTAATTTTTATTTGTGTCAATAACTAATTTCAAATAATCATGAAACCACAATGAAATCATGTTTTGGATAAATGAGTTTTATGAAAAAAAGCATAATTTAATTTGATTATTTTCATTATATGAACCATTAACTGAATTTTTTTAAACAAATATTGAATAAATAATATATATTACATTAATTTCATTATAAAATATTTATGTATTAAATATATTATTATAAAAACACATTTCATGCATAAAAACATTCTTTGTTAAAATGTTTTTATGCTAAAAACATAACATATTCCATAGTCAAGTATAATTTGGAATAATACATATGTATATATGTTTTTTATAATTAAATTACACGTATATAACATATATATATATATAAATAAAATTAATAGTAAATTTAATAAAAAATAAATTATAGTTTTTAGAAAAAAATACTAATTAATGAAAATTAAATATTTTTTTAAAAAAATAATAAAAATTAAGCCTATGATAATTTTTAAATTCTATTTCAAAAAATATTAATCATTTTAATAAATAAACAATGATATTTTTATAAATCAATTATTATGTTATTTAACGTTACATAATATAAAAACAACTTTTTCAATAAGAAATATTTTTGAAGAATAATATGATTCTAATAAAAATTGAGTACTTTTTTTATTAGTTAATAAATATAATTTTTTATTTAAAATCATTATATATAATTTTTCACACGTTTGTTATTAATATTCATTCCACAAACGTAAATAGCTACCTTCCATCTTTTTGATATATCACGGTTCTTATAGACTTGAGGTCATATATAAGGTATGCTAAACAATATTTACATTTTACATAAAGAAAAATATGTCCTAAAATATCTTGGTGTAAGTTTTTATCCCTCCTAAATATTTTATAAACATGTAATTTAAATCTCGGTAATAAAAGGTTGAATATTTCAAAATACATTTTTTCAACATCGTCATCGAATTCTATGATTATGAGAAAAATATCAGTTTGTCAAAATATGGACTCAAAAAAGAGAGATAATGTATAAATAATAAAATTTATTGAAAGTGTACATGGTGATGATAATGTTAATGACCACCATTCCATAAATAATTGTGGGGTGAGAATGACCATTAACTCTTAATAAATAATTATAAAAATGATAAAAAAACATTTTTAGGATTTTATTAATAGATTTTACGAATTATTTTTCAATTTTAAAGAAGAAAATATAAATACATGATTTATAAAAATATTTAAACATGAATTAATCCTTTAGTAATGTGATTGATTTATTATCCTCTTATTTTGATCCATATTAATATAATATGAATTTTTCATCCCTGAATCACTAAAATTCCCATTTAATTAATCATTTGATCCTTGAAGGAATGAAAATAAATTGATTTTATCTATAAATATATTCAAAAAACATTGTGGTTAGTACAAGTCATCCAATATGTAAAAATTATTGTATGATAAAATACTATGTTAATAAATAAAACCTCATCAATAACACCCAAATGTTAATGTTACCCATTCTATAAATAGTCAACTATAATACTCAAAAAAATATGTTAGAGGAAAAATAAAATTAAAATAAAATTATAAAAATCTAATAAAAGCTTATAAATCTAGTCATAATTATTCCTTATATATCATAATGTAGCTCTCGATGTCACATCCCAATGTTGTAAAAAAATTGATCATATTTGTTTAATGTATAATAATTACTAATATCACTATAAAACCTCAATGAAACCATATGTGTTTCTAAAAAACAACATTACACTTATTTTTGAAATATAATCATAGATTGTTTAAAATATTCCATGGATCCAAGAATGATATAAAATGCATCAAGGATAGCATAAATCACATTGTCCTTAAATCACAAATTAATTTCATAGTCAACATTACTATCCATTTAAATTTATCAATATCAATAACCTCTTTATCTCAAATAACATTGTTATCTAGACATTAAGAACATATTATATATTGTTTATCCCAACATCATTTTTTCATATATATCTCCATTCCCCTATAGAAATTTTCTTTGTTTTGGTATCGTTATGCTTATTCATGACACTGTTTAAAGAAAATTTACCAATGAAAAAGCCTTTGATTTTTCTTCATTATGATAAATATAATATCACAGATATAACACTTTTATAACATATTTCATGAATCCTGAAACATAAATAATTCAATCACCCAACATATATCACAAAACATTAACAATGAATCATTATTATATTCCTTGATAGTTCCCTCCTACAATTTGAAATATGAAACATGTATTAAGATTCATCAAAAAAAATTAATTTATATTCTTACTTATATCATAAGTTATAATTTTAAAATAATTCATACCTTTCATATTTCATTCATTAACTCTTTATCATAAATAGTAAATCATTTACTAATACAGCCTTGTTGATCGTATTCTTGAGTATTCCCCCAGGAACATATTTTTTCATTATTCACTTACTTTCCACATTTAAAACATTTAACAATTATTATTACATTATGAAAACCATTATTATACTCTGTTGTGTTAGCCAAACATATTACCTTTCTTTGGTAGTTTTGAACTCAATATCAATGTCTTCCACACACAAAATATCATTCTATTCCCTTAATATATTTACTTGTTTGCTTCATCCGACATTCTTGTCATTTAATAAACTGAATCATCTTTCCTTCTTAAGCATCACGGATACAATATTCTATTATATTTGGTTCATTTAAAATATCACAATCTTTGTGTCGTTAATCAGGAAATAAGATAGTTTGTCATGGATTTTCAAAATATTTCATATTCCATATCCCATATAAATTAAATTATCATGATGAAAATCATTATATCATATTTCACATTCAGTGTTAAATTTATTCATCCTGTTCAAAACGTCTATTAATAGAAAATTAATAGTGTCACACCAATAATATTTAATAATATAATGATTAAATACTATTAAAAGGATCTCTAAAACAAAACTCATTCTTTTAAACCTATTAGATTGTGGGTTTATCCCTGGACATTTATGGTCATTACTTATCCAAATATTTTATAATGTATTATAAATAATATGTTATTAAATAGAAGAATATCCCTCAAGAGTGTCAAACTAGGTGTGCAATAATCGACCATTCATCATGCCCCAGAATGACGGTCAATATATAAATTAATAACTATTTTAGTGATATTACCTGTAGATACATTTGAACCCAATACTTGTATACTATAATTTTATAGAAATTAATGATTTCCAGGAAAACAACATAATATCTACCATAATAAGAATTTTGGATTTTATAATATATATAATCTTATTCAATGGGTGCTCAAAATATTTTCATCTTCTGAGTATCCAATGAAACTAAACCATGATCTAATATAAGCTATACAACCCAATCATATCATATATATATATATACTACATCTTAATTTAATAATAATCATTAAATTCCAATATGATTCATTTTATTAACCAAATTTTTTTAATGTCATTGGATATAAACATATATATCAAATTGGTTCATAAAATATCTATATCATTTCACATTTACTTCTTCCAAAAAACACAATTCATAAAAATTACATACATAAACCCATTCATAATAACCTAGGGAAAGGGAACATAATAATGGTTTTTACTAGATTCCATGTATTGGTAAACATTGAATAAATCATAAAATGATCCTAATATAATCATATGGTTCGGTGATCTTGTACATGAGAATAGAAAATTATGCCAATCAATTCATATATCATAATCAAGGAACATGACATAAAATTTTCTCAATCAAAACAAATAATAAATATAATTTTGAAGTTATCATTTTTTATTCGTGATCCATGGTAACATATCATTATCATAACACATATGTCTTTTTTCATACACATAATGATATAAAATCATTTTCATTATCATGTTTTACAATCAAGAATATCATATTGGATTGGTATCACTCTATATTTCATAATTTCCTTAGATAATGTTGACTCCCATGACTATCTTATTGAAAAAATTTCCATAATAAACAATGATAACTCCCCATTATAGTACTTATATTATATCATGATATATCATTATTGAACCAATAAATTATATCTCAATATACCTATATCCTGGACTATCACAAAATTAAAACCATATATATTTATTATATAAGATAACAAAACATTATTCAAATCATAAACCTGGGAAAGGGTAAGAGTTTCATTAATATTTTATCAACATATTAAAAACATGTTAATATAAGTAATAAATGTGGTATCATTTGATAATATAATTGGAAAAGCATAAGAAACATTAAATGATGATATAATATAATAAAATACATTAAAATGATCATAAGAACATTTTTTCTGAAAAATATGCTTTTAATTTGAAATCACTAATTTAGAATATATATATTTTAATAAAATTAAGGAAAATATTTTCTTTAAAAATATAAATGGAAAATTATAAATTAACAATAATGAAAATATTATTTTTGATGGTGGGGAAAGTCATTCATGCATTACATAATAAATAATAATCCCTTAACATTTTTTTAAATGTCAAAAGTAAAATGATAAGAAAATGATAAGAATATTAGCATTAATGTCTTTTAAGGAGATTAAAATAATTTTAAAAGTGACCTTAAATGATATTTTTGTGAATATTTAATTTTTTTTAGAATATTATTATAAAAATATGGATATTGAAGACTCGATTCTAGGATAAAGTGAGAAATACTGTTGGATTTCCTTAAAAATAGTCTTTCAATGTCATTAGTACTTAATGATGGGAAAATTTCAAACATATTATATAAATGAATAATTATATGTGAATAACCAACATAATAATTTGTATAGAAATTTCATATAATTTTACAGTTGGAAAATTGTATGAAATAATCTTGGTAAAAATTAAATTATAATGTAAAATCATTACTATTGTTGTAATTCCTGAATCATAACCCCCATGAAAGAAATAAAAACTACTAAAACATTACATTGTATAAAAATAAGTATATTTTTTTAATAAAATATATCAATTTGGTAGTAGATACACCTCATAATAATGATAGTAGTATGATATCAAAAATATCTCAATGGAAAAAATTGAAACAAAAAGCCCTTATGAATTTTGTAATTTCTTAATATAAATACATTGTAAAATTGAAAATATTATGTTTATATAAATACCTTGAATTAAATAAATTATGATGATCAAAATAATTATAGGGTATTATATATACCATATAATTAATGTATTAGTTCATAACATTAAAACATGTCAAAATGCATAGAAATTAAGAAAAAGCCACTACAACATATCATACTTGGTGTTTAATCACTCTAGACACCTGTATTATAAATTTATATTTATGATAATATGGAAATATAATATTATTAATAAATATCAAATTATATTTTTTAAAATTATAAAATTTCATAACCATTTTGTCAAAAATAATCTATTAATGTCATCTTTTCAGGTGTTAATTGCATTGTTTTTCATGTGTGTTTTAGTTCAGATGTTATAGCCCTTTCACATTGATCATTATAAAACTGTCTATCTAATGTTCATTATTATATTAAAATAATATATAATCAATATATACACATTTATAATCATTCATATTAACAGATGATAGAAAATGAATTACCTCACTTCGTGGAGATGGTAGTATGTTCGTACACCAGAATTAGGATTATAATTTTCGATGATGAATCCGAAGAAAGATAAATGAAAAATAAACATTAAATAATCACTATTAAATATTAAATATCATATATATTCATTAAAAATATTCATATAAAATCTAATTAAAATATATATAACTAAGAATCAAATTGATTTGTAGAGGTGGAAGTTCACATGTACACACTAGTGACATTATCATTTATTAATAAATCGTAACGTAAAAAGTTTTATATGAAAGTATAATTAAATATGAATAATAATTTCATAAATATAACATATAAATACCTACCAAATTATAATTAAAATCTAATAAATTTGGTTATGGAATGTTAATTGTTTCACTACATGGAGGTTGTAGTCCATATATACGCATGAACGATTATTTATTCACCCATATGATTTAAACTTGATCATAAATGATTATGAAATACTATAAATAAAATATTATATTAATTTATATTAATTATTTTTTAATTGATAAAAATGTAGATAAGGAATAATAAAAAATAAATAATACACCTTGGTTATGAAATAAACCTCTACAATGGGATATCTCTTTTGGACTGCACATTAAAACATCATATGTTGACATTAAAAGAGTAAAATAAAATGTTGGATGAATTTAAGGGTTAATGGAATTCAATTTAGTACTCATTTGGTGACATAGTATTCCTGAATGGTCCGAATAAGGGGGGATGATAGGTTCACTTTTATATGTGAGGGGAGGGCTGCACATGGAATTTCATAAATTATTTCCATTGAATATGGTCACATTTAAGAAAATGTGGATCTTACTTGCACTGTATTGAAAGGTATAATAATATAATTTTTATATAAATTCAAAAAAAAATTATTTTTATGTTGTGCGTTGAAATAATAACTTTATATATTTGTTTATTTTCCCATGGTAAACCTACTTTTACAATAAGTTTAGTAACAAAATTTACCTATTTTTATATTATATATAAAATAATTTTATGTTGAACATGTTATAATATATTAATTATTTTGAATAAAAATATATTATCCATTTTGTCAGATTAAATTTATTTTATATCTGGAAATTAATTTTAAATAAGTTCTCAAACAACAACCAGATGTCATTTGTTGATAAATTAATTTTTAAGCATAAATATTATTTTACATCAATAACATTCGCTATAAAATCTATTTAAAGAACTTTAAAAAATGATATTAAATATATAATATATAAATTCAATTATATCATGTAATTAATATATATTTATCAAATTTATTATGGTAAAAACACATTGTATGTAAAAAACAGTTTTCAGAAATTTCTTTATTCCAAAATATATAAATTTTAAAACAATGATTTAAATTTAATATTGTAATGAAAAAAATTAAATTAACTATAATTATATAATCCATATATAATTTCATAAAAAAATTATAAACATAATGTGAAATTTATTTTAAAATAAATGGCAGTTTTACTGAAAAAATTATTATTCACTGAAAAATTAATAATTTTTAAAAAAAAATCAACAAAAGAAAATAATAACATGATGATTAAAATATTATATTAATTTTTTATAATGAAATTTAAAAAAATTATATAATTATTATTGTTTTTTCCCAGTAAAATGAAATAATAACCATTTTATAAGATAACAAAATTTTGAAGGATATAATGATTTTATAGAAATTTTGAGTACATGATTGTTATGCATCAGTCAATACTTTTTTTAAATCCATTTTCTATATTTTTTCAAAAAAAACAATTATTATTAATATCATTCAACTTAATAGGTTTATTATAATGGATTACTATATCATGGTACACATAGACTCAAGGTTTCATGTATGGAAAGCTATCGAACACATAAATATTACATAGAGAAAAATATATTGAATAATATCAATGTGTTACATCACAACATTAAATATTCTTTTTGATGCAATGGAAAAAAAATATTATCATATCAACATTTAATATTGTTATCCATAGATTATCAATCATTATTACATGCTCTGAATATATATTTATCATCTTTCCCTTCATCCAAGTGAAACTCAAAAAAAACTAATTGAGAATCACTATTCCAAGGATTCCTTCATTTATAGAGAGGGAAATTTTCTTCTCAAAGCATATTTGAAGATGTTCCCTTTTCGGGTGGTGTATGAAATATCAAAATAAATGGATTAATGGGACTTGACCTATCATATATGTATCATGTTCATATCTCTAGAAGATACAATATACATTAGAATCAAATTGTCTGATTGTAATTTAAAATGTTCCCTGAAGATGTATTGTCTCTAAGAAATAAGAGCATGTGTCACTACTATGTACTCAAGATCATGAATTGGGTAGTTATTTTAGTGAAGCTATAATTGATGATATATATAATCTATCAAAAGAAATTTTTTAATAAGAACGAAACCCAAACCTACAGCTGAGGCATCCTAGTAAACATTATATTTGAAAACCCGCACATGAATAACCAAAACATGATTTCAATTCCTCCTCACTTTTAACCTATAATATGATCTCAAACAGAAAATTATCTAAGATAACAGAACACCCATTTGGGTAAACTCTTTTAAGGGATACATTATAATGGATTTTTCCTGAACATATAACATACATTAACAATCATATCCTATGGAATTTCATATATAAAAAACAATTCTATAATTATCCAAATACTTTTATTCCTTCATCTTTTTATGATCCATTGAGACACAAAACCTATAAATAAGATGTCCCATAAATTTCAACACTTAGAAATAGAACAATAATTTTTATTTATTCTATTACTAATGATTTGATTTCAATATTCCAAGAACAATATTAAAATAGTCATCATAATCTTATTTCTATATCGAATAAATAAAAACAAATTTTAAAAAAACCATAAATAAATGAAAAATAGATTAAACATATAATTCATCATATCAATAAACATTACATGAATATTATTGAGTAAAATGATTTGAAAAGATAACAATAATTCCCAAACTTTTTTCTAATCACTATCATAGAAATATCTCCCTCTTGGACCCTTATCTTATAGTACCCAAATCTCATATTGAACAATGAAAATAGTCATGCCACATTAAGCTGATTGAAAAGGTCATCAATATTAATATATAGATATTTATTCTGTATTTCCACCTGGTGGATATTTTGATAATTAACAAAAAAAATTAGGCTTCTATCCAACATATTTTCAATGATCATTGGCTATGACCATGGTGAAATACAAGGAATAATTAATCATTTATCACTAATATCCTCAATATGAAAATTTAATTCATTAAATTCAATTATTTTTTGATTTATGAATGAAAATAAATGTGCCTTATCCTCAAAAAATAGAAAACATTACTTCTCACAAGGCATAGAAACCATAGAAATTATATGAAAAATATAGGGATACACACTCACCACAATAGGAAGAGTGTAATTATGGAATTTTTTAAAAACATCAAGGAACATATATAACCTTTCACATTATATCACCATAGTGATATTGGAAATGGGATATTCCCTCATAGATCTAGGATCCTACTCACCATAATTGAAAATAGTGACTCTATATTAAGAAAGGAATATAACCCAATGATGATAGAAATTGACATTTACTCTATAAATGATCATTACATCTTTCCCATTTAGGATGTGAAATATTAAAATAATATATCGACTAAATAACATATAGTTTCATTGTATGTGATCATGATATGACATTTAGGATATCAAAAACCATTCCCAAATTCATTCCAAAATTTGAGGAAAAATTCCTCATATAACAGCCCAATAATAACATATATAAATATTAGATCATTATATAGAATAAATAACCTATAACCCAAATTAATATGACATAAAAACATAAATTTTTATTCTACCTGGTGACTATAAACACAAAAAAATTATTTGAGTAAAATATTTATCATCTCATAAATTTTTAATTATATAATATAAACTTATTGATTCATCTCACGTAGAACCATCCCTTAAATCCAAGGGAAGGAAAACATAAAAAATATTCATCTCATATACCTAGTAAGGTTAAACGAGGGAGATATAAATCATATAAGGACATGTGTTTTTAAAGTGATGTCATATAATATTCAAGTGAACTTTCTCGACATAAAATATTCATACCCATAAAATATTAGATACTAAAATCCAAAATCAACTCAAATCCAAAAGTATGACCTATAATGGTGTCAAATAATTAATCTCCATTCAAGATTCATTATATAAGAACGTGGAATATTAAGGATATGAAATCATAAAATTATTAACATAACTAATAACAATCATGTAAAAACCAAATCATAATTGTATAACTATAAAGTGATAAAAATAATGCATCAAAATGTGAATATATCCATATGAAATAATGACTATACATAATATTATGACAAAAAATAGAAGAAATCATAAACACACATCAAAATATGAAAAAAATATATTTTAAATCATGTCCACACATATCATCATCATCACAATATTTTAAAATATAAAATTAAAAATTCACTTGAGTAAGTTAATGGACACGACCTTTATATAATCATAATCCATTAATATGTATGACATAAGTTCATAAAACATTCAACATATCATTATAGTATAAACTATAGAAAATAAACAGATTTCCTAAACATATATGAATCATAATAATAAATTAACCTGAAAATGATTAAGGATGGTATCACTGGAATGAATCCCAGTTGAGGAGTAAGTAACATCTAGGTATGTTATTATAGATACAAATTTCCTTTTAAACATCAATGAATTATTTCAAGAGGGAAAAATCCTTTTCATTTTGAACTCACTTATTAAAAATATAAAAATTGAAAATATATTATGGAAAAAATATTATTTTAAAATAACGGTGGAATATTGTAAAGGAACATCCATTGAATATACCAATCACGATGGAGGTAAATTTTTTTCATTCTATAATAATTAAATATAAAAAATAATGTTCACACATTGAGAATGAATTTACTCTTTTGTAAAAATAAAAGAAAAATCATTTAAACCCAATTTATATAAAGTCAAAAAATATTTATAAAATATTAAATAAATTATTTAATAATATTAATAACTTTCTAGAATAACTTTTAAAGATAATTTTTGAATTGAATAAAAATATTCCTTATCGAAGAGAATATATATTCATTTTTTATTAAAACATTTTCTCAACCACTTGAAGTAACAAATAGAGTAAGTGGTTCTATCAAAATAAAATTCCATGAATATATAGTAGAGAATACAATTTATTTTATTTAAAGGTTAAAAACCATATTAATTCACCCAACTCAAATTTTTCATAAACAATAGCAAAATTAAAAGAGATCGTATGATAATTCCCATACCAAAAGTTGTCCTCTTCATTCATTCACACTAAAACATCCTATATAAAAAATATAATGTTATTAAAAATATATAATACAACCATCCTAATTCATATCACAATAGTTAAAATTAATTTATAATTTCTAATTATGATATTATTAATTATTATTCCAGAAAATGGACATTCAGGTGAAAACTCTTCCATTTTCAATGCATGTTTCAGTTTGATCATTCTAAACCATTCACCTAGATCTTTAATTAATCATATCTAAAATATTAATCTTCAAATATATATAATATTTATTTATTATATTATATTATATAATCATTTATATATAGAGGAAAAGAAAAATTAATTTCATTACTTTGGGGATACCGTAGTTCGTATGTATGCATGGATGATGTTTTCAATTTGCAATAAGGTGAAAATAAAGATAAAATGTAAATAAACATTATTTAAATTTTTTTATATATTTAAAACCATATATTTTAATTTAATATATCCTTATTACCGTATATCTATATAATTTATTAAATACAAATTATATTCATTCATAGAATTGGTAGTCCACACGTACATACAAGTGAAATTATCATTTTCCATTTGATGGTAATGTAAGAAGGTAGATAATATATAATTATTATAGATGTATAACTATAACAAAAATATTACATATAAAAATAATATTCATCGTATTAACCTAAGACAATTTAGGGTTATGGAAAATGTATTGTATTTTTATGTGTAATTATTTTCCAAACATACAAATGAGAAATACATTAATTTACCATTTGTTTCAAAAATGGTGGAAAAGGGTTAGTCATTTATCAAAATAAATTAATATTAAATTATTATTCTTCATTAATTTTTTTTATAGATATAATATATTTATAGATGGTATAAGAACATGTAATGTTATAATATATTGGTTAAGAGTTAATCTTATTAATTGAGAAACCACATTTGGATTACAACTTTCACATTGGGAAAACAGAATTATTATCAGTCCAATAATTCTAGGAAATGAGTAGGAATGTTATTAAAGGAGTGTGTTTAGTATTGGATTATATAATAGGATAATAAAGTGTTTATAATATAGGATAGGGATTTCCTTTTATAATTGAGGGAGAGGACATATTTGGAATTTAATAATGTGTGTCACGACCCGCCCTCGGGGTCCGTGCCGTGACTACCCCAAGCCCGCCTTCCACAGGCCAGGGGCTGGCGACTAGCACCAAGGCGTAAATCCCGGTAAAATGGAAGGCATTGCCTTTGTAAAGTAAACAAACACCACAGAGTAAGCAAGCGGAAAGTAAACACTAAGCAAAAGCAGAGTACAACTGAAAGTGCGGAAAAGTAAATGGGCCAGTATACAAACCCAAACTGAAAGTAAAGTACAACTCGAAAGGGAAAAACAGCAACTGAAAGGTAAAAGCCGCTACACCGAGCTGTCCACTGGAAATCCCACCTGAAGGGTGGGTACATATAGCTCCTCTGCTCCATGGGTCCCGCCGTCCGCTCCGAGCACGTCCCGCCCAGTGGTCCACCTCCGGGTACCGTCCCGCTCTGCAAGCCTCAGCTAAGGTTAACGTTGTCCGTCGTCTGCAACCAACACAACGTAGTGCGGGCAAAGCCCGTGCAGGGGTGAGTATAAGCTACTCAGTAGGGACCCCGAGACCCCTGAAGGTCTCTCAAATCCACAAAGGATAAACCACAAAGAAAGGTACAATCACGAAGTAACAACCGACACTTCTTAGGTATATGCCCATACATAAACCTAAGACATCAATTTCAAATACGCTCCAACCTCCGAGCCCAAGTACAACTCAGTCCACACCGGAAAGTAAACGTATTCCACACAGGAAAGCATATTGTAATCCACACAGGATAGCATAACACAATCCACACAGGAAAGCAACAGAAATCAGCTCACACAGGTATACATCTTCAAGGACGATAAAGATGATCTCTGATCCATCTAAGTCGTCGGACCCATGAAGGATCGATAGGTAACTAACCCCCGCAAAAGACCCACACAGGATCGGGCCCACACAGGACCTGTAGGCGCTGGTTCACACTGGACCGCTGAGCGCAAGGACCCACACAGGATCGGACCCACACAGGATCGGGCCCACACAGGACATGTAGCACTGATCCACGTAGGATCGCTGAGTGCTGAAGTCGTCGTCGTCGAATCCACACAGGATCTCTGTACTGTCGTCGTCGCAGTCACAGTAGCAGTAGTAGCAATCACAGACGCAGTAACAGTCGCAACCAGCACTAGGGTTCCCGCACACAGCAAGCTCGTTCGGAGGATCCGCTCCACGAGCCGAGAGGCTGATACATCAACTGTCACAAAGTCCAGAGTTGATGTATCCAAAAGTTCCGTATCGACAACAGGAACTCAACGCAACAGACGGCGCGTCGATCGGACGCCCGGTCTGAGAGTTATTGGCATTTTCGTCCCCGGGGCCCGGTTGGTTTTTAAGGCAAAACCAACCCGACCGTACTCCACCTGCGTCCAAACCTCGGGCGGAGTATGCCAAAAGATCTGTCTCACTAAGAGGAACACAACGCGGCTGACGGCACGTCAATCGGACGTCCGTAGCTCAAGATATGAGCGTTTCCGCTCCGAAGGCCCGGTTGGTTTCGTGAACGAACCAACCCGGACGAACTCAAAGTAATCTGAAACCTTGAGTGCGATATACCGAAACGACCGTCTCGATCCAAGGATCGCGTTGCCGCAGACGGTTCGTCGATCGGAGGTCCGTGGCTCAAGATATGGCCAAAAGACCGAAAAAGATTCGAAACGGGGGGTCCGGGTCCTGGCCGACCCGGCCCTACCCCCCCCCCCCTGGGGTCGGCCCGAACCGGGTCGACCCGACCCGGCCTGGCCGGCCGGCGGCGCGGTGGCCGCGGCGGCCTGGCGCCGCACGGAGGCAGCACGCGGGGGGGGGGGGGGCAAAGCCCCCCGCTTGATTGAGAGGCGGCGCGGCTTTTTAGCCGCGCCTGTTTGCAAAACCGCCCCCCCACGTGGGGGGCTTGACTGGCAGGAAACGGGGGGGCCTCCTGCCCCCCACAAGGAAACCGCCCCCCTCATAAAGAGGGGGGTTTTTTGAGCTGGCCGGGGGATTAATTTCCCCCGGTTTATTGCCATCCGGCCGGCCAGCTGGCCGGCCGGTTTTCTCCAACGAGACCGGAAAATCCGGTCCCCTCTTTGGCTTCCGACACTGGCGGCCCGGCCGCCGGTCTTCTCATCCCGCCGCGGCCCGGAACCGGCCGCGGTGTTCGTCGTCTGGCGCGGTGCGACGGCACCGCGCCCCTCCAACGCGCCTTCGTTTCCCCTTGACGCGGCGCGAAGGCGTCGCGTTCTTGATGATTCTTCCACGACGCGGCGTGATGGCGCCGCGCAATATAAACGCACGATTAACCGTGTGGTGCGACGGCACCACGCCACCTTGTTTCCACCCGCAAAGAAATTCAACAAGAATTATGGAGGGGGTTTGGCCGTGTTCATGCGGTCCGGCCCCCTCACGCTAAACAATAACAAAACTTAAAAAATCCTTACGTTAATCATGCATGAACCACGAACAAGGATAATTAAATAACCAAAAATACAACAACCCCTACCTTGGTATAAGGTTCGAAGATTTTTCAACGTTCTGCGGAGGACGACGTCGCGGAGGTCGGGCGTCGCGGTAGCCGTTCGTCAAATCCGATGACGAAGAGGTGCGTCCGAAGAAGTACGCCGTTGACAGATCTTCGTATGCCGATGACGGATGTCCGAGGAAGAAGTGGTGTTCCCTTTCGTTGACACGGTAGACGAAGAAGGGAGGAGCGGCGTTCTTCGTCAGAGCTTGAGCGTTCTTCGTCGGAACTTGAGCGTTCTTCGTCAAAGCTTGAAGAAGGAAGGAAAGCTCTCAACCTCTCCAAGATGGCTAAAGAGTTCTAACACAACAAAATAAGATAAAGTCTTATTTTATTCACAAAAAGAATTTCAAAGGTTTGAAATTCAAAAAGAGATAACTCCACATTAATTAACAAGTTGTCATGTTAATTAAAGAGGGGTTAAGGGGGTTTGAGGGAAGATGTAAAGTTTAGGTTTCGTGTGGGCCCCACCACACTTAATCCTCTCAAGGGAGGTTAAGTGGGTGTGGGTCCCACACCTAACTTCCTTTGAGAGAAGATAACCAACAAGTTTAAATAAAAAATTGTAACCCACAATTTTTATTTAACTTATTCTAAACTCCCAAAACTAACTCTCAACCCGAAATAAACGCAACCTCAGAAAAGGTCTCCTTAAGCGAATATCGGCGCTGCGAGTTCATCGGTGCCCTCGGATTTCAATTCCGAGCACCGGATCAAAAGTTAGAAATTCCCGCTCGTTCGTTCACTGAACGTACCCGAGCCAAACTTCAGAAATTGATTCCGGGCACTCCGGGCCTCGGAATCAGGTGCCGTCTGAAACCGCGCTCTTGTAAAATTCTAAAGAAAATTAAGAAAAAACTTCCCTTGAATTTTACGGGTCTTTACATTACTCCCACCTCAGGGCTTTACGTCCCCGTAATGATACATCAAAAACTAGGGAAACAACTGAGGGTACTGAGCACGCATCTGAGCCTCCCGCTCCCATGTCCTCTCCTGGAGATTCCCGTGCTGCCATCTGATGCGCACAAGAGGAATCGATCGCCCACGCAGGACCCGCTCCTGTCGATCCTCTATCTCCACCGGGACCTCTGTAAAAGTCGCCCCATCGTCAACGTCAAGCTCCCCATGGTCAATGATGTGCGTAGGGTCGTGCACGTATCTCCTCAGATGAGATACGTGGAAGACGTCGTGCACCCGGTGCAACTGAGGTGGTAGAGTCAGGCGATAAGCCACCTCTCCAACCATGCTGAGGACCTAGAAGGGTCCGATGAAGCGCGGAGATAACTTGCCGCCTCATCCAAATCTCTGTATACCACGTCGAGGTGAGACCCGCAAGAATACATGGTCGCCATCCTCGAACTCCAGTGGCCTCCGTCTCCTATCAGCGTATGACTTCTGCCGGCTCTGTGCTGTCCTCATCCGCTCCTGGATGACCTGGACCTTCTCTGTCGTGGCCTGGACCATCTCTGGTCCCACGAGTGTTGACTCTCCAGGGTTTGTCCAGCACAAAGGAGATCTACAAGGTCGGCCGTACAACGCCTCGTACGGTGCCATCCCAATAGTAGAGTGGTAGCTGTTGTTGTACGCAAACTCCACCAAGGGTAGGTGGTCCTCCCAGCTACGACCAAAGTCGAGGACACATGCGCGGAGCATGTCCTCGAGAGTCTGAATGGTCCTCTCTATCTGTCCATCCGTCTGAGGGTGAAAGGCTGTGCTCAGACGTAGCTGCGTCCCGAACGCCTCCTGTAATCCCTTCCAAAGCCGGGAAGTAAAGCGAGCATCTTGATCGGAGACGATAGATGATGGCACGCCGTGGAGCCGCACAATCTCCTGAACGTAGTGACGTCCCAAGCTCTCCACTGAGCCTTGCTCTCTGATGGGTAAGAAGTGTTTCGACTTGGTGAGTCGGTCAACAATCACCCAGATGGAGTCGTGACCTCTGGAAGTGCGTGGAAGTCCAGTCACGAAGTCCATAGATATGTCGTCCCACTCCCACTCTGGGACCTCCAAGGGCTGTACCAAGCCTGCTGGTACCTAATGCTCTGCCTTCACCTGTTGGCAGGTGAGGCATCAAGAAACGAACTCTGCTATAGCCTTCTTCATGCCCGGCCACCAGTGCTGTCGTCTGAGGTCCTGGTACATCTTCGCCACTCCAGGATGTACCGCCAAAGGAGAAGTGTGAAACTCTCTCAGCACTTCCTCTCGCAAAGCGACTGGTACCATGGTACGTCCTCTGAAAAGGATGTCGTGCTCTTCTCCAAGGGAGAAACCATCAGATGTCTGTTCCGAGGATATCTGTGCATGCCGTGTCTCACAGTCTGCGTCCTCACGCTGTGCCTCCCTGACCCGCTGCAGTAGTGGAGGAGTGACTGTGAGAGACTGAAGGAAGGTTGCTCCATCTCTATCCACGAAGGATATCTGCAAAGAGGCTAGCTGCTCCATTGCCTCCTCAAGTAACAGAATGCCCGTCCTTCTGCTGAGGGCATCGGCTACTACGTTCCCCTTCCCAGGAGTATAGACTATCTCAAAGTCATAGTCCTGGAGGAACTCGAGCCATCGCCGCTATCTCAGGTTCAGGTCCTTCTGCGAGAAGATATACCTGAGACTCTGATGATCGGAAAAGACTGTAAAGCACTCGCCCATCAGATAGTGTCGCCATGTCTTCAGAGCGAAGACCACTGCTGCTAACTCCAGGTCATGGGTAGCGTAGTTCTGCTCATGCGGCCTCAACTGACGTGAACCATAGGCGATCACTGCCCGCTCCTGCATTAGAACACATCCGAGTCCGGTCCCTGATGCATCACAGTAGACTACGTACCCTACTCCCTCCTCAGGCAACCTCAAGATAGGTGCGCTAGTCAATCTCTGTCTCAGCTCCTGGAAGCTCTGCTTACATCTGTCAGACCACACGAAGGGTTTCCCCTTCTTCTTCAAAGATGTGAGTGATGCCGCAACTCTACAGAATTCTGGCACGAATCTCCGATAGTATCCAGCTAGTCCCAAGAAACTCCGAACCTCAGTCACTCTCTTGGGTGGCTCCCATGCTAACACAGCCTCAATCTTCGCAGAATCTACCGCAACTCCCGCCTCAGAGATAACGTGTCCCAAGAAGTGGACCTCACGTTTCCAGAACTGGCACTTCGAGAGCTTACCATAAAGCTGGTGCTCTCGGAGTGTGTCTAGTACAACTCGCAAGTGATAGGCGTGCTCCTCCTCTGTCGTAGAGTAAATCAGAATGTCGTCGATGAAGACCACGACAAACCGATCGAGGTATGGCTGAAAGATCCTGTTCATGAGAGGCATGAACACTGCTGGAGCATTGGTTACACCGAAAGGCATAACCAAGAACTCATAGTGGCCATACCGACATCTGAAGTTCGTCTTCTGCACATCCTCATCTCTGACTCTGAGCTGATGATAGCCTGACCTGAGGTCTATCTTCGAGAACCACCGTGATCCCTTGAGCTTATCAAAGAGGTCATCAATCCTCGGTAGCGGATACTTGTTCCTCACTATCACCTGGTTCAGGCGACGATAGTCAACACAAAGACACAAGCTCCCGTCCGCCTTCTTGGCGAACAAAATCGGGGAAGCCCAGGGTGAAACACTGGGTCGGATGAACCCCTTGCCCTGCAAGTCCTCCAACTGTACCCGTAGCTCTCGAAGCTCAGCGGGGGCCATCTGATATGCTGGAGTGGATATCGGGGCTGTCCCGGGGTTCAAGTCAATATAAAAGTCTACCTATCTACGAGGAGGTAGCCCTGGAACGTTGTCGGGAAAAACGTCCGCAAACTGATCCACCACTGCAGGAAAACCAGGACTCCGCACGTCAACTGCTCCAAGGATGAGGCTAGCTAAATGATGAGTAATGGGTTGTCCTCTCCTCCGCGGAAGTCCATCCTGTGCTGCAAAGGCTCCCTTCTCGCCGGTGAAGGTGAACCTGCTCCCGTCGGTGCGTACACATCGCACCTTGTGCCTAAAACAGTCAATCTGTGCATGGACCGTAGATAGCCAATCCATGCCCAAGATGACGTCGTAAGGCCTCGACGCTGCTACAAGAAGATCCCAGCCGAAGCTCTCGCCTCCTAGAGTAAGCTCACACTGCCGGCACCAGTGCGTAATCGTCGAGTCTTCTCCCGTAGGAGTCTCTAGCCGTAAGGATCGAGCCAACGGCTATGTCGGAATCTCCGAGCTCCGAACAAGGGCAGCGGCTATGAAAGAGTGACTCGCTCCTGTGTCTATAAGAACTGCAGCAAGGGTGGAATAGACACAGATAGTAACTCGAATCATCTCGGGTGCGCCGTGGTCGTAGGCCTCTACTGCCTAGAGCTGTGCCTGTCTCTTCCCGCCAGCTCCCTGTGGTCGGGGTGGACCTCCTGGTGGTGGTGGTGGCAGAGCCTCAAAGCGTCGCCCACCACCGGCTGCTCGTCCAGCTCCTCTGCCTCGTCCGCCTCCTCCCTGCGGACTGCCACGGTCGACCCTCTACCTCTGCCTCGGTGGTCCCTCAACCGTCGGTTGCTCCTCGGCACGGCGGGTCGGGCAGTCACGAGCCATGTGGCGCTGCCCGCCGCACGAGTAGCAATGTCTGCCTCTCGAAAGACTGGCTCCGCGCTGTGTGCCCCGCACTGCTGAGCCAATGTCCTGAGATCGTCTGCCCGAAGGTCTGGTCTGCCTGGACCCCTGAGTCATCCGTCGACTGCCTGCTGCAGATGACTCTGCCACGTGCCGCCCTGCGGTGGGTCTCTGCGCTGGTGTAGACTCAGCAAGGAAGCTCTCGATCAGAAGGGCCCGCTCCAGTACTCCTGTCTGAGTCGATATGCTGAAGGAGATCAGCGATGCCCTGATCTCGTGTCTCAAACCCTGATCGAAGGTCCGGGCCCAGAAGAATGGGTCCTATACCATGTCGGTCGAGTAGCGCGAGAGATCGGTAAATCTAACCGAGTACTGAGCGACCATCATGCTGCCCTGCCGCAGCTGAAGAAGCTCCTGGATACGCACCGCACGAAGGGTGGCTGGGACGAACTCCGAGCGGAAGAGGCTCTCAAAGTCCGTCCAAAGTAGAGATGCCTCATCGTGCACCTGGAGCATCAAGCTCCACCATCGTCCTGCTGCTGCGTGTAGTAGGCTCGCAGCGAGGATCACCATGAGGTATGCTGGTGTCCTCACTAGCCTAAACACTCGTACCACTGCCTCCAGCCAGTCCTCTGCTGCCTGGGGATCCGTTTCCCCGCGAAACCTGGGCGGTCGCTGGCGCTGAAACTCATGCCGTGCGCGGAGGCGACGTGCATCGTCAGCGGCTGCTGCTGGAAGCATCAGGGGCTCGGCGGGTAGAGCTACCGTCGGTGCCACTGCTGACAAAGGGCCCTGCACCGAGGCCTCGTCGCTCGGTGGGCTGTCGTCACGCTCGACTCTCGGAACCCTAGCTGGCTGCCGTCGTGGGGCCATCCTGAAAAGGAAACAGGTGCGCCACGGTCAGAACAGTATACCTGGTGAGCTGATATAAGTAATCACAAAGAAAACTTTGAAACACACACGCAATCAATGTTTTCGTGCATTAAGTCGGAAATCAGAATTCAGGGTCCTGGTGTACGGATACGTCGGCCGCCGCACCAACACTGGACTCCCTGGTCTGATAACCACACTCAATACGCTAAACATTATTGCTTCACATTGAAAAGATCAGAGTTCGCGGTAGAACCGAACTCCTCTGATACCAATTTGTCACGACCCGCCCTCGTGGTCCGTGCCGTGACTACCCCAAGCCCGCCTTCCATAGGCCAGGGGCTGGTGACTAGCACCAAGGCGTAAATCCCGGTAAAAGGGAAGGCATTGCCTTTGTAAAGTAAACAAACACCACAGAGTAAGAAAGCGGAAAGTAAACACTAAGCAAAAGCAGAGTACAACTGAAAGTACGGAAAAGTAAATGGGCCAGTATACAAACCCAAACTGAAAGTAAAGTACAACTCGAAAGGGAAAAACAGCAACTGAAAGGTAAAAGCCGCTACACCGAGCTGTCCACTAGAAATCCCACCTGAAGGGTGGGTACAGATAGCTCCTCTGCTCCATGGGTCCCGTCGTCCGCTCCGAGCACGTCCCGCCCAGTGGTCCACCTCCGGGTACCGTCCCGCTCTGCAAGCCTCAGCTAAGGTCAACGCTGTCCGTCGTCTGCAACCAACACAACGTAGTGCGGGCAAAGCCCGTGCAGGGGTGAGTATAAGCTACTCAGTAGGGACCCCGAGACCCCTGAAGGTCTCTCAAATCCACAAAGGATAAACCACGAAGAAAGGTACAATCACGAAGTAACAACCGACACTGCTTAGGTATATGCCCATACATATACCTAAGACATCAATTTCAAATACGCTCCAACCTCCGAGCCCAAGTACAATTCAGTCCACACAGGAAAGTAAACGTATTCCACACAGGAAAGCATATTGTAATCCACACAGGATAGCATAACACAATCCACACAGGAAAGCAACAGAAATCAGCTCACACAGGTATACATCTTCAATGACGATAAAGATGATATCTGATCCATCTAAGTCGTCGGACCCACGAAGGATCGATAGGTAACTAACCCCCGCAAAAGACTTACACAGGATCGGGCCCACACAGGACCTGTAGGCGCTGGTTCACACAGGACCGCTGAGCGCAAGGACCCACACAGAATCGGACCCACACAGGATCGGGCCCACACAGGACCTGTAGCACTGATCCACATAGGATCGCTGAGTGCTGAAGTCGTCGTCGTCGAATCCACACAGGATCTCTATACTGTCGTCGTCGCAGTCACAGTAGCAGTAGTAGCAGTCACAGACGCAGTAACAGTCGCAGCCAACACTAGGGTTCCCGCACACAGCAAGCTCGTTCGGAGGATCCGCTCCACGAGCCGAGAGGCTGATACATCAACTGTCACAAAGTCCATAGTTTATGTATCCAAAAGTTCCGTATCGACAACAGGAACTCAACGCAACAGACGGCGCGTCGATCAGACGCCCGGTCTGAGAGTTATTGGCATTTTCGTCCCCGGGGCCCGGTTGGTTTTTAAGGCAAAACCAACCCGACTGTACTCCACCTGCGTCCAAACCTCGGGCGGAGTATGCCAAAAGATCTGACTCACTAAGAGGAACACAAAGCGGCTGATGGCACGTCAATCGGACGTCCGTAGCTCAAGATATGAGCGTTTCCGCTCCGAAGGGCCGGTTGGTTTCGTGAACGAACCAACCCGGACGAATGCAAAGTAATCCGAAACCTTGAGTGCGATATACCGAAACGACCGTCTCAATCCAAGGATCGCGTTACCGCAGACGGTTCATCGATCGGAGGTCCGTGGCTCAAGATATGGCCAAATGACCGAAAAAGATTCGAAATGGGGGGGTTCGGGTCCGGGCCGACCCGGCCCGACCCCCCCCCCCCCCCCCCCCGGGGTCGGCCCGAACCGGGTCGACCCGACCCGGGTCTGATCCGGCCTGGCTGGCCGGCGGCGCGGCGGCCGCGGCGGCCTGGCGCCGCACGGAGGCAGCACGCGGGGGGGGGGGGGGGGGGGGGCAATGCCCCCCGCTTGATTGAGAGGCGGCGCGGCTTTTTAGCCGCGCCTGTTTGCAAAACTGACCCCCACGTGGGGGGGCTTGACTGGCAGGAAACGGGGGGGCCTCCTGCCCCCCACAAGGAAACCGCCCCCCTCATAAAGAGGGGGATTTTGTGAGCTGGCCGGGGGATTAATTTCCCCCGGTTTATTGCCATCCGGCCGGCCAGCTGGCCGGCCAGTTTTCTCCAACGGGACTGGAAAATCCGGTCCCCTCTTCGGCTTCCGACACCGGCGGCCCGGCCGCCGGTCTTCTCATCCCACCGCGGCCCGGAACCAGCCGCGGTGTTTGTCTTCCGGCGCGGTGCGACGGCACCGCGCCCCTCCAACGCGCCTTCGTTTCCCCTTGACGCGGCGCGACGGCGTCGCGTTCTTGATGAATCTTCCACGGCGCGGCGTGACGGCGCCGTGCAATATAAACGCACGATTAACCGCGTGGTGCGACGGCACCACGCCACCTTGTTTCCACCTGCAAAGAAATTCAACAAGAACGATGGAGGGGGTTCGGCCGTGTTCATGCGGTCCGGCCCCCTCACGTTAAACAATAACACAACTTAAAAAATCCTTACGTTAATCATGCATGAACCACAAACAAGGATAATTAAATAACCAAAAATACAACAACCCCTACCTTGGTATAAGGATCGAAGATTTGTCAACGTTCCGCGGAGGACGACGTCGCGGAGGTCGGGCGTCGCGGTAGCCGTTCGTCAAATCCGATGACGAAGAGGTACGTCCGAAGATGTACGTCGTTGACGAATCTTCGTATGCCGATGATGGATGTCCGAGGAAGAAGTGGTGTTCCCTTTCGTTGACACGGTAGACGAAGAAGGGAGGAGCGGCGTTCTTCGTCGGAGCTTGAGCGTTCTTCGTCGGAACTTGAGCATTCTTCGTCAAAGCTTGAAGAAGGAAGGAAAGCTCTCAACCTCTCCAAGATGGCTAAAGAGTTCTAACACAACAAAATAAGATAAAGTCTTATTTTATTCACAAAAAGAATTTCAAAGGATTGAAATTCAAAAAGAGATAACTCCAAATTAATTAACAAGTTGTCATGTTAATTAAAGAGGGGTTAAGGGGGTTTGAGGGAAGATTTAAAGTTTAGGTTTCTTGTGGGCCCCACCACACTTAATCCTCTCAAGGGAGGTTAACTGGGTGTGGGTCCCACACCTAACTTCCTTTGAGAGAAGATAACCAACAAGTTTAAATAAAAAATTGTAACCCACAATTTTTATTTAACTTATTCTAAACTCCCAAAACTAACTCTCAACCCGAAATAAACGCAACCTCGGAAAAGGTCTCCTTAAGCGAATATCGGCGCTGCGAGTTCATCGGTGCCCTCGGATTTCAATTCCGAGCACCGGATCAAAAGTTAGAAATTCCCGCTCGTTCGTTCACTGAACGTACCCGAGCCAAACTTCGGAAATTGATTCCGGGCACTCCGGGCCTCGGAATCAGGTGCCGTCTGAAACCGCTCTCTTGTAAAATTCTAAAGAAAATTAAGAAAAAATTTCCCTTGAATTTTACGGGTCTTTACAATGTGATCGAATATAATTAATTTATAATGAGACAAAATTATTTAAAAAGACAAATATTCCAAGATTATATGAGAAATGATTGAAATATTTCTATCCAATATTATTGAAAAAAGATTAATTTTAAATATTATCCTTAACAATTGGTTTATTCCACCCCATTAAATTGGTTTTAACCAAAACCGTGTGAACAAAATTTTAATTTATTTACTATTCATTCTGCCCAATAATATATGAGGCGTGTAAAATATTTGTACACATATATTCAAAATATTTAATAACTATTCTAAAATTACATTTCAATAATTGGAATAAATTAGTTTTAATATATTCCTGAATAATGACTCTAATAACATCATTCTAGAAATATACTTTTTAAGTATTCAATTTTTTATACTGAAATTAATCATAAAATGGTTCAAAATAACATTTATATGATTATTTTTGATAAAATTGAACTCATAAAAAATTATAATTATTTAATAACAAAATGGGACATTGTTAGCACTTCAATGGAATATAATGTTTTCAATAAAATCATTATTTTCTATTACTCACAGAAAAATGGTTGTTTTTAGAAAAAAATAAAAAATCACATTTTGTTTTTTTGTTTTTATTTAAAATATTCTTCCATTTAAAAATAATAATATCTATAACACCATTATAAATTATTTAAATTATCAACATAAAAAATCATATAAAATCCATTTTTGAAGATAATATGTTCTTGTAGCATAAAATGATTTTTTAAAATTGACTATATATATTTTTAACTTATTACGAAAAATATTATATGATAGGGAATTTATATATATTTATCATAATATGGTTATTATTATTCATACAACCATTTTAACATCTAGGATATAATGTTATACTGTATCGTGGGTCAAATAGACTTAGGTTTTGATGTGAAAAACACTATCAAATACACAAATTTTATATTAACGTAATATATGTGTATACATATATAATATGAAGTTATTGAATTCTATACACTTAAAATAATTTCCACTTGGAATTTTTTAGCCTTGTTTTTAAAATCTGGGTATCCCTTAATCATCAAACATTTTGGTTCCCATTTAGATTTTTTTTAATTTCTATTTCTTTTAGAGAACTATAAAGATGTGAGTTATGTTATTAAATTGAATATATTTTATATGATCCAAGATTTATTATTACTTTTTCATCGTTGGAATGATAATTTTCCCGTGTTATGACCTCTGAATTCATTACATGTGATTGATCTGCTATGTACTCCCTCATGATAGATACAAGGAAAAAATCATGAATATGATAGTGGTTCACTGGAAGTTAAAAACAATATGTAACCATCCCAACACAAAAAAAAATGAATGGACTGACATAACATAGAAACATAATTCCACTCATTAATAAATTTATAACCATTTTACTAAGAGATATCCATTGGAATATATTCTCACAAATATTGAATTCTATATCACTATAATGATTGTCAACCTAGCCTTTTGAATAACATTTAGCTTCCTATTTGTGCTACTAAATATATATTACCTTAACATTCATTTCATAAACAATATTAGGTCAAAATAGCATTATTCATTCAAATTTTTCATCAAATATTGGAGTTTTTTGCTTCATGGAATAGAGGTATTCTTAAATACACATATATATTTCTGAGTAAAAGTTCTTATATAAGGAAAATTATATCAATTTATATATTGATCCCAATAATCATTTAAATCCATTTTGAAATATTGAATCATGTGTTTATGAGTTTGAAATTTCCTATATTATTTGACATATTTTCGTGGATGATAAATAGTAGTAAAAAAATATATATCCAATGAATAATAAATACATCTCTAGACCTTTTATGTATACCTAAAATCTCAATCCATTATAATAAAATTTGATAACCCATGAAATCATTCAACATAATTAATGTACCCACCTGAATATCAATCATGGGAGAACTATTCACTAATGTAAATGAAATGTGTAGACTTATTAAAGAGATTGACTATAACCTAAATAAAATTATTCCCTTCATAATTTTTAGGAGTCTAACCAAACAATCCTTGTTAATGTTTTCAAATTTCCATTCTAGTATGGGTAACTATTGGGACATCCCCCTACACATTTCTCTTTGGTCGTTTATAAATTTGTATACCAGTTATACAAATATATGAACTATAATATCTATTTTAATGTTATCCCATGATAATTAATCCTTCAAATCACTATACATATTCATACATGCATGATGTATAGAGAATTAAGATCTATTATCTTTATCCAGTAGAAACTTCTTCGTATAAAGTTTTTACTAGATATATATGTTATTCTTAAACATTATCATTCAATTAATATCATTACTAAACTCCAGAACACATCTCACATTTTTCTATAGTTACACATCCACCTCCATTATCTCTTTAATAGTCACATGGATGTGCGGCTTAATATTAAACTAAAAAATTTATGATTGTTCCACAATATCTCATTCTTTCAAAATCTATATTTTAAGAATCAATTAATATAACATTACATTCTATACAAGATAAATAAAACATGTCAATGACTTTTAGACTAATAGAATCATCCACCATGTCCACCTTTTCTAGGTGGTGGTGTGTTGAGAAAACATTACCATTAATCAACTCCAACCCTGTCATTTGAAATATACTAAAATATTTCTATGTGAATATATATTTCATGATTTTATTATTATTAAACAATTCAGATATTTCAAAATTAATATACTGCTTCAATATTATAATGACTAAATTATTACTGGAAACTCCAAATTATTGGTTATATAATTGTTCTCAAGAAATTTTCATTAACCTTGGGAATAATATATCACTATATAATTCATCTTGATGACGTGTCTATGTCTCTTCATCATAGAATTACTATAGATCAGTAACCCATCACCACTATATGGATTTGTAAAAACATGTATGTGGACTAACAATCTTTTTCGATCCACGAAATTTTCTCACATTCATCTATCTAAATGAAGATGGACCTAATCGTTATTAATATGGTTAGTGGATTAGATTATTATTAGAAGAAAATAACAATGCATTGATAGTATCCATGCATCCTAATAAAACAATACATCTAAGTAACCCTATTTGGTCTAGGACATTGGATAACACATCCATCATGGAAGGATCTATTGATATAACCTCCATGAGATTATATTCCCTATGAAAGAATACATTTATTACAGGAATTCACACATGAAAATTTTACAAAACATATTCTCTTCAAAAAGGATATTAATAACAATCATAAAATTATCTCTATGGTCTTCTTTATATTTTAATATATATGAATGTAATTTAAAAATAATACACTAAACTAATTAAGGTAATTTCAAAAGAATCTATTAATAAAATCCACGAATTTATCAATGGAATTTTTAATTCAAAACAGAAGAACAATATAATCATAATTAATATATGATATATGAAATGATTTTAGGGTTATATCCTCCTACATAACATTTAATTTATGAAATATAGAAAAAACAATTATCCTGGAAATGTTTTGATATCTACTTAGTTGATCAAAAAACCACAACATGGGGAGGAGGATACATGTTCTGGATAATGATATTATGTTATACTCAATATGAAATGGAAAATATACATTGATCAATATTTTTTTTAATAAAATGAACTATTCAACCCCACTGTGAAGAACTATATAGAATGAATAACTTCCCTAGATTCTATTTGATTCTATATTTTAATTCTTTCAACTCAATTAGGGGAATTATGAATAGTGTCTTTTAAATAGGATTAGATGTAGGTGTGAGTTATATTAAATACATAAAATCTTGATTTTGGGGAAGACTAGGTATGTATTTAGAAAATACATCCGCATAATATTAAATAATAGGCATATCATAAATAAAGAGTTTCTCTTTAACTATTTTAGATTATTATAACCACAACCCATTTAATCCCGAGATAGTTTCTAATTTATTACATTTCAATAAGATAAATTAATAACATAAAAAGGGCAAAAATAGTTTTTTGGTCATGATAAAATAAATATATAATTCAATTCACATTAAATATTAAAATAGAAAATAAAAATAATGTATTATATTTGATAATTTAATTATTCCACTTATCATATTCATATATATTAGTCATAAAATATCATTTTTATCCATGGGGAAATAAAATAACAAAGGGGTGAGCTTAGATACCCTGTAAGGGAATGATAATAATGAAATTTAAAAATAATTAATACATAATCAATATATTAAGGAAAATAACTCAATAACATTTCATTTCATCAATTTCAAGAGAATAAAATTGATTGAATCAGTGATGATCAAATAATTCAATATAAGTAATCACATGAGCTTAAAAAAATAACCAAAAATATTATAAATATTAAAATAATTCTAATTCAAATTAATAACTCAATTAAAAATGATGGAATTCAAAATATTCAACCTGTAAAACATAACCCCAATTCCTTGATCCAAGATAAATAAATAAATTGGTATAATATTATCCAAAACTCAATATAGTGTGTCTCATGACACAAACTAATTCAAATGGGATGCTATTGATGTCCTCTCCCATAAAATATTAAGTCCAATAAATTCCTAATATGAAATGGGTGAATTATAATGATGATATACATTCTTATTGAAAAACTAGCATATAAATTTTTAATAATTACAAAACATTATTACCATAATAAAAAATCATCTAGAGTAATATGGATAATGGTAATAAGATTGTATAGCCAAATTCAAACATATTACAAAACATATGTAGAATAAATAAAGATGGTATTAATATAAAATATCTCCATTTTATCATAATCCCAATAAATCCTTGATAGTGATTATGAAAATAAATATAAAGAAAATATTATTTAAAGATTTTAGAGTAAAATAAGTTTTCATTTTAATAATATCCATTTAAAATGGAAATTAAAAAATTAAAAAATTTTATTGAAAATAAACTCTAGAATATTGTAAAATAATCTATAAAACATTGATTGATCTTGATGGTGTAAAATTATTATCCTTTCGTATATGTTGAAATAAATATTTCGGTCATGTTTTCAGTAAAATCAAAACATGGAGTGTTTTGAAAAAGATATGAATACTCACTTCAAATGAAACATTAAAAAGTAAATAAGGGTAAAAATAACATTAATAAATCATTTCTAAATGGGTAAATAAAAATTTAAAACATTTCTAAATGATACATGTTATGATGAAAAACATTTATTGGTCTAAGAGAGAACGAATGTAACATCTAATTTATATCATTTTCTCAATAATTTTAATTACAAAAAACTGGTCAAATGGTACTATAATAGGAAAAATATCATGAATAAATAGTGGTGAAGAAAATAGATTTATTTCTGAATAGAAAAATAAAATTATTCCCTAAAGGGAAAACTCAAAATAAACACTCCAAAATAATGATGAGATTTTGAAATAAACCCTTTCCACTTCGTTAAGGTAAGAATCACAATACCTATAATGGAAATTACATAAAATGAAATATTAAATAAATGAAATATAAATATATTCGTGAATTAATATATCAATTTGGAAATATATGAAACATATAATGGAATAGTGTGGTGATATGGAATATATCTCATGAATGTAAAAGTGAAATTAGAAACACATTCCTCTTTTTAGACATCCTTAATTTGTCTCTAATAATCCTATATAATAAATAATTTTTTATTATTCATATATTATCAAACCATAATTATTTAGATTATATCATATCTAATCTACTTAAAACATTTTACCACACTTTAGATAATAATATTTATATATTTTCATTTTTTGGGTGTTAATTTAGGTGTTTTCTCATGAATGTTCTCTTATGAATGTTTCAATTATAATATATTCGAAATAGTTAAAAAATATAAAAAAGGTTATAATGTTATAAATATATTATTCACCATATATATACATTTTTATGAACATTTACAAATTTTTTACATAGAAAATGAAATAAATCACTTAATAATGATTGTAGGTCTTATGTATGCATGAGAAACCATATCATTCCATTGATGAGTGAAAACATAAGGAAATCATTGAGATTTTAATTTTCTAAAATAAATAAAATAAAATATATATAAAATATATTGAATAACATTACCCTTATTACATTCCATGAAAATCATAAGTGAAAATTTAATTACATCAACTTGTAAGGAGGTAGTTTGTCGTACAAACTAGCGATAGTATTATTTTCAAATGTAATGGAATGTCAAAAAGAATATGTGATATTAAAATTAAATAAGTATAATAATATTATAAATATTATATTCATGTGTTAAATTCATCATTTTATCCAGACATGAATGGTGGTTATTTAAAATGAACTACATTGGTCTGCAAGGTGGTAGTTTGTCATACACACGATTGATGAATTCACTTCAAATTTGAAAGTAGTGGAGATGGAATATTATTATTTACACATAACAATAACATCTCTCTATATGAATTTTTTTTATTAAAATTTATGTTTTATGATATATTTTATTTTAGAAAAAGAAGAAATAAAATGATAGATATTTGTGATGATAAATACCTTATCTAAGAAAACCCACATTTGGATCTACTCATAATAGACCTAGGGTTGGTCATCTAGGAGGACCAAAAGATCTATAATAAGAGATAAATGGGTTTAAAAGGTACATAAGGAATTATAACTAATTAGGTTTCTATGTATGAGAACATATTTAGATAGTGGATATATAGACATTAAAGAAAATTTTAACTAATGAAAGAGAGTGATAGAGTACATCAATCACATGATGATAAATGACTATTGGAATGTAAAGGACCAACAAATCATAAATCTATATTGATTTGATATTCCATGAGTTGAACATAAATGAAGGTATTATGATAACATTTTGTTTTTATATCTTTTTCATATAGTTGAGTAATTTTGTTACCATCTACAAAAAGATCATATGAAAATATACATTCCTGATGTCATTATATTTCATCTGAACAATTTAATTTATTTTTTATTCATTGATTATTTTCCAACTAATCTGTTTTTAAAAAAATTAATATACATTATGAAGTTTTTTATTCGATAAGCTCTATAATTGCCTTTTAATTGATCATAATATCTAAAAAAGAATGATATATCTTTCTATATATTTATAAATACTTTCCAAAAAAATATAGTTATCTTTTGTGATCCAATATAATAAATCAATCTCTAAATCTAAATAGTATCACCAATGTTTCAGCATTTGTATTTTTCTATAAAATAATTTAACAGTAAAAAATTCAATATTAGCAAAGACATGTCAAATATTTTTTGTATGGACTAAACACTAATCATCCTTATGTAGTGGGTTTATTCTCTATGGACTTGTCATATTTTATGGGATTCCACTCATCCATTTGTTATACCTTTTCTAAATCCATATTAATATTATTCCTATGATGTAACAAAAATTTAGTATCCCATAATTACCACATCATCAATGAAAATATTAACCTTAAGTGATATCAAAAACATCATATTTAACTCTGTATAATTATTATATCTATATCAAGAACATATTATTTGTCACTCTCGCTAAATCAATTATTTTAAAGAAGTTAAACATTGCACTAACTCAAATTTCATGGTAACATTCAACAGATGTTTTAAATTTCTGAAATGAAACTAATAAAATATAATCATAATAACTTTTATAATTCTTATAACCAGAATAAACTTTAATAAAATACTCATATAAAATATTTCATCAATACGATCCCAAGAACAATAGTCATTCAAAGTCTTTTATACTAATAAAATAAGATTAAATTAGATCCCTTAAGTTATTTTTATGTATATTCCCATGATTATTGGGAATTAATTTTCATAGTTCACTATCTCATTATAGTGGATATATTTAACATTGGTAGATTCATTCTTTCACATTCAATCATGGTCATGGTAGTAGTTATCTCCACCCATACAGAAAAATCATTTTCTATCTGAGCATGTAGAAAGGTGTTTCCTTCAACATGTATCATATGTTGTAAAATCTTTAATTTCATTCTTCAATTTACCCTTATACGTATATTTCATCCTATTATTCTATTTCATCTTTAATAATTCAAAGGACATGGTGAATTATTTATCTTTCTTGATAGCATATTATACTATATACTTGTATGAAGAGAAATTTTGGGAGACTAGTACCCTATAGAGGATTTTCTTATTCCCATAAAAGAAATGGTTATATTTAGATTTTGTATATATCCTACCACATTGCATAATTACATAGTAAAAGTGGAATAATAATTTTAAAAGCTTTTCCCATACTTTCTATCTTAGACTCTATAACTGTCTTTCCATATTCTCTTGTTTATCAGGAAGAAAATATCTTTCTGTGAACAGTTCCTTGAAATCCTCCACTCCGTAATTTTTTATTTCCTCATAAACCATTATGTTTTGAATTAATGACCACCATTGATATTAATATTTTAGGAGATGATAAATTTCCTTGATCAATTTTTCACTTTCACTACTTCCCATAATGAGAAATATATTCTCTAAGGAAATTATCCATCCCTCGACAAAAAAAGGATTTTTTTTGTCACATTTAATGATGGGAGTTTCTAATAAATGAAGCTAGATTACATCATTTCACACCCTGGTGGATCATTAAGACACACCATACAATAATGTTATTTTCTATAACCTATGTTATCATCCGTAATATGGTTATAATTTAATCTGTTTCAGCTTTAGCAGTAGTTTCCACTTCATTATCATTCCCACATTCAAAAATCCCTATATAAGAAAATGAAATGATATTGTTATCAGTAAATTTTGTAGGATCCATTTACAAAACAATAAAATATACTAGATTATTTTGTAATAATATGATTCTAAATATATATTACAAAAACTTGTGAAACACTGAACATAAATTGAAAAATTTATGCACAGATAATATCATAAATAAAATCATGGTTTCTTTCAGTATACAATTATTAAATACACTTTTATAATAGTTCATAATGAAAAATTGATCTATCCTAAGCCTATCATCCTTATAATAATATTATAATTTATCTTATAGAAACCCTCATACATTTATCATAGATATATTTTCCCATATATATATTTTCCTAAATGTCGTACCCATGATTTCTACTAATATTCTTAGGATAAAAATGTAGTGACCCTGACCCCAATAAGTCAAGATGGTGTCTACATTTTTAAATTGTAATAATATATAAGTAGTAACACACTGAATGACCAATTTTTTTTATTCAAAATAACCAGGATAAAAATATCAATTCCCATTAGATTTTAAAAGATAAAATTCTAATATAATTTTCTTTGATAACACCATTATTATACATTTCATATTCCAATGTACCTATCATTAAACACATCATTGTATCCTTTTTAAAATCAATGATTATTAAGGTAAGTTCATAAGTTCTTAGTATGGGTAAGTATATAGAAAGGGTAATGAATTAATAATTCAAAATATATATGAAAAGTAAAATGAATAAAACACATTCAATTTAATCAATAACCAGAGCATAATATTGACGGAATAAATGAGGATCAAATTATTCTATATTAATAATTACATGACCATGAAATCATAACCATGGATATTATAACTAATTAAAGAATCACATGGAATACAAATAACTATATTCCTGAGGATGGAATGATGAATTATAGACATCAAAAACATATAGTTGTAGGCTTATATCAAGAAATATAAATAAATGGGTTAGGACCCAACCAAAACAAATTATCGATTTCCTCATGAGACCTACTGATAAATCGTGGGGAAATAGAGGGCCCCATACATAACATACAAAGTCCAATTCATTACTCATATGAAATAGGTTAAACATAATAAAAATATACATTCATATTGAAAAGCATATATATGAAATTTTAGTACTTACCACCATCCATAAACATAATCATAGAATATCAAGAGTAAAATGGTGAATTGTAACAAAAATTGAACATCCCCAGTCAAAATAATTATAAACAATCAACAAAAAAATAAGGATAACATCATTAAAATGTATCTCCACTGGATAATAATTATAATTAATGGTTGATGATGTTGATAAAAATAAATATATTGAATGGATAAGTAAACAAATTCATTAAGAAAATAATCATAAAATATTGAAAAGAAATATTTTTAAATTATGATGAGTAATAAAAATTAGAAATAATTTTTGAAAAAAATAACAATTTAAATCTTGTAAAATATTTTTTAATCCTTGATTGGTTGTGGGGGATAATTACATTCATGATTCACTTATTAGAAAAACATTCTATTCACATTTTTGAAAAAACCCAAATGAGAATTGTTTTGAAAACAATATGATGACTGATTATAAAATAATAAATAGTAAAAAATGTAACAGCCCAAGATTTTATGAAAAATATTTTTTTTATTTCACTAATGTCTTGTGTTGTACGCTACACCAAAAGGAGCTTGCACAACACGCATCCTTGACTTGCCTTGCATTACACGCAATCGCAACCTTCCTCGATAGCGTGTGTGGTACGTAATACTGAGTTTCACGAAACAATGATATGCTATTAAAATATTATTAAAACTAGCCGTTATGAATAGTAATAACCACTTTTTAAATTTTTGAAATTTTAACTCTCAAAATGGACTTTATTTTTGGATTCGGAGTATCGAATTTAGCCTAAGGTGAAATTTTGGTACTTTTCGGATAACTTTCATATTCTGATGAATAGTGAAAATTACTAAATTATAATTAAAAACAACTTTTTTAATCGAAATGATTAGTAGTGATAAATCATTAATTTGAGTGGTTTTAAAGTATATTTAGAATATATTTTTACAATTTAATACAATGTTGGTCATTGGATGTAATTTCACATTTAAACTAGACATAAACAAGTGTCAATCTTTTGATAGATATTGTTTCTTAAAAACACGCTATTTGTTTTAACAGCGGGATTTAATTATAAAATTATTTAATGCAACTTATATGTTGGGAATTTTTTAAAATAGAAATCATTTTTGAATTCGGAATATCAATTATAGCTTAGGGTGAAATTTTGGCATTTTTCTGAAAAACTTCAATTTTTGATGAATAGTGAAACCACTAAGTGGTAGGTTAAAAACTGAATTTTGCATAAAACTTAATTTTACCGCTTCTGTGAATGGAATTTCAAAAATACGAGAGACACGGTTAATATCAAGGACTAAAATGTGGTTCAATGAGAAGAAAATAATTTTTGGTGAATAGTAACTTTTTACTTTTTTTTACCGCGGTTAATAGTAAATAGGGTAACTAAGGGTAAATATGATATTAATATTACCCTAACACATGTCCTAATTCTATTGTACAAGTGTAATTCGACCAAAAACAAACTTAGGAATAAAATATGACCATTTAGGCCCACTTGGATTAGATTAGGACATTTATTATTAATTTATTTAAAGAAGGGTTAAAATAGTTAAAATCAAAGTTTAATAAGTAAATAATTTTTAATATGGGGTTATACATAAGATAAATTCGATTGTAAATATTCATTAGAAAGCTAAAAAGATTTACTACATGATGGTATTTTATTTGTAATTTTTAGAAATCAAATCATTTTATTTATTTATGACACAAAGATGATGCAGTAATTATCTTGTTAATGAAATATTGACATAATTGATGTTATAAACACCAAAATAAATGTAATTTGAGACTTTTTATGAATTAAACTAATTTTATAGGTTACTATGATATATTAGTGTTGATTTAACCAACTTGGTTCGAACATATAATTCTGTTATGACTTTCACAAAAATCATGTATCAAATAGTGTCAAAATTGACACAAAATAGTTTTTAAATAATATATTATATTATTAATTGTTATTTTATTCCTAAAAATATAAGGTTCGGACAAATGACTTAGATAAGGATATATGTATTAATAATATACAATTTGGGGTTCGTTTGGCAGGTTATAGTAAGTGTATTTACCATATAGTGAAAGAAAACAAAAAGACACGGTAAAAGTTAAATTATTTAACTTAGAGTTAAATCTAATTGATAAGGTTAAAATAATACCCTAAACTTGTCTAAATCTTATTGGTTGATAGGAGTTAGACCCATCCCCACCTTATCTTCGAAATAAGACCCTTTGGAACCATTATAAACCGATTTTGACTTTAATATAAAATAATATTTTGAGATATTCCTAAGGTGCCCCTCTCCTCCCCTATAAAAGGACACCTCCTCCCCCTCCTCCTCACACCAATTTGAGCACTCAAGATCGGCCAACCCCTGCCAATTTATCCTCTCCACTTCCCTAGCAACATCCTAGAGGTTCTGGTCTTCCTCAAATACCAATTTTAGTGCCCTAAGAGGAGGTCTCAAAGAGGCACTTCAAAGAAGAGGTAATTACCGTTACCAATTCTTTCATCTTTATTTCTTCTTCCACTTCTTCTTCTTAGGTTGTTTCATTATGAAGTAATAACATCAGTATCACTCATATACTGATATGTTATTATAAGTATGAAACAACCCTATTTCACCATCTATCCATCCTACGGAAAAAGAAATCACCGCGCGTGCGTACGTACGGAATACCGTCTCCACGCCGTGGTGTAATCTATTTTCAACCACCACCTTACACGGATGGGTATAATGGTGTAAAGAATAACTATACATAGTTATTATAACATCATATTGATTCTGATATATTGTATAATCCACTCCAATTCAATTCAATATTTATAGAAATGATATCATCGCTCGTGCGTACGTACGGAATACCGTCTCCACGATGCGATGAGATTCATTCTCCATGTTAACCATTTAAGAATTATTATAATGTATATATAAGAAATAATAATGAAATATATGACATTATAAAGCTACTGGATTTATGTATATATATACATATGTAATTCATCTACTTACTTCCATTTCAAGACAATAAGGAAAGGAAAACAGCGTTCATGCGTACGTACGGACTACCGTCTCCATGAACGGTGTTTTTCATTTTATTTATCTACCTATTATATATATATATATACTGAATATATATGATATATAAATGATATTTTATATTCTGGAAGTAAGTAAATCATGATATAAGTAATAATGATGTCAAAAACAACAAGTCAAAACACCTACGATAAATGAAACGATTTTACCCAAAACACTTCTTTAACATGGAATTTACAAAAGAACGGGTAATATAATGTCATAAGTGAACCATATATGATATCATAACAATGAATATGATTCTGTAATAAGTCAATAACATGATTTAAATCATTATACAGGAGGTTCGAACACTTACAAAGCAAGTCGGACCTAAGGTAAGGGAAATATCACAATCTCATTTTTATCCGAGGTTGTTTGTACTTTGAAAGTTACTGGGGTGTATTTTATCATCAAAATCCATGTTTCCTCATTATGTAATGTTATTTCCATCCACCTACAATTGTTTAAATCCAAATTTACCCTTCGGTGAGTTTTTAGTAAAAGATATGAAAGGAATCTTTTGTCGTTTTTTGTACGAGGTACTTTTTGACTTTTCCGAAAAAAGTACGAGAAGAATGTTTTTTTAACTTATACGGCACGAACGGATTTCTACTGTTTTATAAAGCCTTATTTTCATGAAGCTTACTCTAAAAGATTTCATGACTATTTTCAATAAAATCTCTTTCTTTTAAAATTGCATGATGTTTTGTGAAAAGAAATTGATTTTGAAGAAGAAAGGATATTTTTCTCAAGAATTCAATTCAAGTGTTTTATCAAAATTATTTTCCATATAAGATAATTAAGGGTTCTGTTTCTATCCATATTTTTACATTGATTTGACCATGTTGTGATGGAATTATGTTTATGAATTCCTTTATCTTATATGAATGGTTTTATGATGTCATGTTGTTTAAGAATCCCATTTTTATTACATGTGTTATGCAATGATGTATGATTTATGATTTTGTGGCACACATAAGAAAGGATTCATTAAGAGATGGGTGGGACCTATATCTCCCTCCAATGCATTGGGTAAATATTTCATATCTCATGAGATATACATGGCTGGAATGGTAGGTTATACCGGTTCAGTGAAACAGGACTGAAACGAGGATTACTCGATTCAGAAAGGGACTTTGTCCACTAAGATAGTCTTGGCAATGAGTCTTGACTAACAAGAAATGATTCTCTATGACTATGTGTGTATGCCACAATGAGTAATGTTTTAAGTTATGATTTCATTTCACTACTATGATTTATCCCATGTTATGAAATTATGCTCTCTTTTGCAGGTTATGATTTCCAAAAATGTTATGTTCTTATGAAAATTATGTGATTGATATTTCTTTTGTTTACCCTTACTGAGCATTTGAGCTCACCCTTTTATGTTTTCTTTTCCCCAGGATATAAAGAAAGGTTTTTAGGTAAAAAAAAGGGAAGATCTTTATGGGATATGTTGAAGATCTTTCACCACGATTAGAAGATTACGTTCCGAGTTTCCAAAGACACTAAACTATTACGATCCTTGTGTGTGTGTTTTTGTTATGTACTAAGTATTCCGCAAAAGTAATGTAATGTCCATGTACGATACGCTTCGGGTCTCTACAGTTGGTATCAGAGGAAAGGTTTAGTCAACCTTTGGAAACTAGGATGCGAAAACGTTAGTGAGATCCCTAGAGATATTTCTAAGGTATGTCTAGGGATGTCCCTAGGGATAAGTATACGTATAGGTTATAGTAATAGAATTACGCTAACTATCATATAATTAAACCTAAGATGTTGGATATTGAAGGTACTCCCCCTTTATTATGTTGTTTTCCCTAGCATGATTTTTGCCTCTCACACTATTCTTTTTGGGTTTTAGACGATGGCTGGAACCCGAAGGAACCGTGTTGATCAATGCAATGGACAATGCAATGATTGCCCTCCTGAACAAACAAATGTTATGGGAGATGGAGTGCAAAATCTTATTGCTATACTTACACAAGCTATGAATCATTCTGGACTTCCAAATGAGCAGAGAAGGGAACAATATTCTATTGAGTCCTTCATGAGGCAACGTCCACCTTCTTTCAGTGGGTCTTCTGATCCACTTGTGGCTGAACAATGGATCAGTACTACTGAAAAGATATTTTCAGTTCTTCAATGTTCTGATCATGATAAAGTCATCTTAGCAGTATATCGTTTGGAAGGTGAAGCTGATCAATGGTGGAATCTTATCAAGAATACGAGGCCAAGGGATGAAATTGAGTCCATGGAATGGGACGAGTTCAAGAACTTGTTTTTCAGTAAGTACTTCCCTTGTATTCTTCGAACAAAGATGGAGAAGGAGTTTCTTGAACTAAAGCAAAAGGATGATGAATCTGTTGGTATATACGAAGCAAATTTTACAAGACTTGCAAGGTATGCATCTGGCATTATCATCCAACCTGAAAGTAAAGTTGATCGATTTTTCAGTGGCTTAAAACCAAGTCTTTGAAGGGCATTAGCTATAAGAGACATCAGTAGCTATGAAGAAATTGTGCGTTGTGCTATCAAGGTAGAAATGGAAGTTGGTGTTACATATCCATCTCATGGTTTTGACAAGAAACGAAAGATGGAGTTCAAGGAGAAATCTCAGAATAATGGTGAAAAGAAGATGAATGTTTCCTTATGCACAAAGTGTGGAAAGAAGCATGGTGGAGATTGTCTAAAAGGGACTAGAAAATGTTTTAAGTGTGGAAAAGAAGGTCATCGAGCAGCTGACTGTCGAAGTAATGGAAAAAGGGTTTCTAATGATGTGAATAAAGCCAACACTGCAGAGAACGCACCGCCAACACTTCAAGGCTTCAAGTGCAAGGAAATGGGGCATTATGCTAATAATTGCCCTAATCCAAGGGTTAGTGATGATCAACATGAGCAACCACTGAAGGCAAAGGACAAAGGGAAATCACATGCGATCACTATTGGCAATGTTGAATATGACAACGATGTGGTGGAATGATTAAGTGTTTATGTAATGGGATTCCAAAATAATGTATCATTGAGTTTTGCAATATTTATTGATGTGGTATTCAAAGTGATTGAGATATTTTTTGGAAATAAGATGATATGCGCATAATGAAGACGAGAAAATGAAATGTTTAATAGTATTCATGAGCTCATGATTGATATAAGGACTAAGTGATATCATGGTTTGAGTATATAGAATTTTTAGGATTTTGGTATGTGGAAAGTGTTAACTTTTAACTGCACTCATGTTTTCACTAAGGTATTCAAGAGAGTACAAGATTAAGGCCTTTGAATGTTTGGAATGTGACCAACAAGATATATCTTATGATATATGGGGATCAACGATGGTATTAAATCTCTGGTAATCATTTTCACTATGTTATGAGAATGCACTGCAGTATTATGGATAAGCCTAAATATTGGAATGGATTATGTTGGACATAAGTTAGTAGGATAGAAGTTTTTTCGATATTATTGATGGGATGTTATAGTATTATAGTTTTAGAAAAAGGACAACCTGCAGGACGGGCGACAGCCCATCGCTTCGGACAAGGCTGTAGGAATCGAACCCACAACCAAAGTGCGACTGGCCTTTATCACCTACCACTGGCCTACAGGAAGTCCCTGTTTAGTAGAAACTAGTTTTATTATATTAAGCAGTATGATATATGAAGTATAAGTCCATTTTAGGAACCATATGTGATTAATCTCACTATAGATCGACTTATGTATATTTTTTGCTAACCTTTTGTTTGAGACAGATGGAATGACCCGTCATTCTATCACATGATCTGCTAACACTTCACGAATAACAAATTCAACTTCAATTATTTAAGAGATGAAGTGGAAATTGTTCAAGGCATGAACAACAGTGAGATTGTACCAAAATAAAGTAAGTATTTATTCTAATTCAAATTCTTTAACTTTAGGGAAATGATCTTGAAAACCAAAAATGTTGTCCTAGTTCTCTTATGCCTAATGAATCAGATGGTACCTTAGATCATCACAAATTTATGGATTTGTGATTACTGGCTTTTCCATAGCCATGTTCTCTACCACTCTCCATCAGAACATGATGGTTAGATTTCTCTTCCATATCCATATTTTCACCTATGTGGAAACCAGGTGATTAGTTTATTTGGGTAATCGTTACATTTCATACTTTAGTTTTTAAAGCCAAGTTTTGGTATTCCCTTTTACAATGTGGGTTTCTATTAAAGAAACTTTCGAATAGTAAACCATTTATAACCCCGACGAATTTCGAGGGCGAAATTAATTTTAAGGGGGGTAGAATGTAACAGCCCAAGATTTTATGAAAAATATTTTTTTTATTTCACTAATGTCTTGTGTTGTACGCTACACCAAAAGGAGCTTGCACAACACGCATCCTTTACTTTCCTTGCATTACACGCAATCGCAACCTTCCTCGATAGCGTGTGTGGTACGTAATACTGAGTTTCACGAAACAATGATATGCTATTAAAATATTATTTAAACTAGCCGTTATGAATAGTAATAACCACTTTTTAAATTTTTGAAATTTTAACTCTCAAAATGGACTTTATTTTTGGATTCGGAGTATCGAATTTAGCCTAAGGTGAAATTTTGGTACTTTTCGGATAACTTTCATATTCTGATGAATAGTGAAAATTACTAAATTATAATTAAAAACAACTTTTTTAATCGAAATGATTAGTAGTGATAAATCATTAATTTGAGTGGTTTTAAAGTATATTTAGAATATATTTTTACAATTTAATACAATGTTGGTCATTGGATGTAATTTCACATTTAAACTAGACATAAACAAGTGTCAATCTTTTGATAGATATTGTTTCTTAAAAACACGCTATTTGTTTTAACAGCGGGATTTAATTATAAAATTAATTAATGCAACTTATATGTTGGGAATTTTGTAAAATAGAAATCATTTTTGAATTCGGAATATCAATTATAGCTTAGGGTGAAATTTTGGCATTTTTCTGAAAAACTTCAATTTTTGATGAATAGTGAAACCACTAAGTGGTAGGTTAAAAACTGAATTTTGCATAAAACTTAATTTTACCGCTTCTGTGAATGGAATTTCGAAAATCCGAGAGACAGGGTTAATATCAAGGACTAAAATGTGGTTCAATGAGAAGAAAATAATTTTTGGTGAATAGTAACTTTTTACTTTTTTTTACCGCGGTTAATAGTAAATTGGGTAACTAAGGGTAAATATGATATTAATATTACCCTAACACATGTTCTAATTCTATTGGACAAGTTTAATTCGACCAAAAACAAACTTAGGAATAAAATATGACCATTTAGGCCCACTTGGATTAGATTAGGACATTTATTATTAATTTATTTAAAGAAGGGTTAAAATAGTTAAAATCAAAGTTTAATAAGTAAATCATTTTTAATATGGGGTTATACATAAGATAAATTCGATTGTAAATATTCATTAGAAAGCTAAAAAGATTTATTACATGATGGTATTTTATTTGTAATTTTTAGAAATCAAATAATTTAATTTATTTATGACACAAAGATGATGCAGTAATTATCTTGTTAATGAAATATTGACATAATTGATGTTATAAACACCAAAATAAATGTAATTTGAGACTTTTTATGAATTAAACTAATTTTCTAGGTTACTATGATATATTAGTGTTGATTTAACCAACTTGGTTCGAACATATAATTCTGTTATGACTTTCACAAAAATCATGTATCAAATAGTGTCAAAATTGACACAAAATAGTTTTTAAATCAAATATTATATTATTAACTGTTATTTTATTCCTAAAAATCTAAGGTTCGGAAAAATGACTTAGATAATGATATATGTATTAATAATATACAATTTGGGGTTCGTTTGGCATGTTATAGTAAGTGTATTTACCATATAGTGAAAGAAAACAAAAAGACACGGTAAAAGTTAAATTATTTAACTTAGAGTTAAATCTAATTGATAAGGTTAAAATAATACCCTAAACTTGTCTAAATCTTATTGGTTGATAGGAGTTAGACCCATACCCACCTTATCTTCGAAATAAGACCCTTTGGAACCATTATAAACCGATTTTGACTTTAATATAAAATAATATTTTGAGATATTCCTAAGGTGCCCCTCTCCTCCCCTATAAAAGGACACCTCCTCCCCCTCCTCCTCACACCAATTTGAGCACTCAATCTCGGCCAACCCCTGCCAATTTATCCTCTCCACTTCCCTAGCAACACCCTAGAGGTTCTGGTCTTCCTCAAAGACCAATTTTAGTGCCCTAAGAGGAGGTCTCAAAGAGGCACTTCAAAGAAGAGGTAATTACTGTTACCAATTCTTTCATCTTTATTTCTTCTTCCACTTCTTCTTCTTAGGTTGTTTCATTATGAAGTAATAACATCAGTATCACTCATATACTGATATGTTATTATAAGTATGAAACAACCCTATTTCCCATCTATCCATCCTACGGAAAAAGAAATCACTGCGCGTGCGTACGTACGGAATACCGTCTCCACGCCGTGGTGTAATCTATTTTCCACCACCACCTTACACGGATGGGTATAATGGTGTAAATAATAACTATACATAGTTATTATAACATCATATTGATTCTGATATATTGTATAATCCACTCCAATTCAATTCAATATTTATAGAAATGATATCATCGCTCGTGCGTACGTACGGAATACCGTCTCCACGATGCGATGAGATTCATTCTCCATGTTAACCATTTAAGAATGATTATAATGTATATATAAGAAATAATAATGAAATATATGACATTATAAAGCTACTGGATTTATGTATATATATACATATGTAAGTCATCTACTTACTTCCATTTCAAGACAATAAGGAAAGGAAAACATCGTTCATGCGTACGTACGGACTACCGTCTCCATGAACGGTGTTTTTCATTTTATTTATCTACATATTATATATATATATATACTGAATATATATGATATATAAATCATATTTTATATTCTGGAAGTAAGTAAATCATGATATAAGTAATAATGATGTCAAGAACAACAAGTCAAAACACCTACGATAAATGAAACGATTTTACCCAAAACACTTCTTTAACATGGAATTTACAAAAGAACGGGTAATATAATGTCATAAGTGAACCATATATGATATCATAACAATGAATATGATTCTGTAATAAGTCAATAACATGATTTAAATCATTATACAGGAGGTTCGGACACTTACAAAGCAAGTCGGACCTAAGGTAAGGGAAATATAACAATCTCATTTTTATCCGAGGTTGTTTGTACTTTGAAAGTTACTGGGGTGTATTTTATCATCAAAATCCATGTTTCCTCAATATGTAATGTTATTTCCATCCACCTACAATTGTTTAAATCCAAATTTATCCTTCGGTGAGTTTTTAGTAAAAGATATGAAAGGAATCTTTTGTCGTTTTTTGTACGAGGTACTTTTTGACTTTTCCGAAAAAAGTACGAGAAGAATGTTTTTTTTAACTTATACGGCACGAACGGATTTCTACTGTTTTATAAAGCCTTATTTTCATGAAGCTTACTCTAAAAGATTTCATGACTATTTTCAATAAAATCTCTTTCTTTTAAAATTTCATGATGTTTTGTGAAAAGAAATTGATTTTGAAGAAGAAAGGATATTTTCCTCAAGAATTCAATTCAAGTGTTTTATCAAAATTATTTTCCATCTAAGATAATTAAGGGTTCTGTTTCTATCCATATTTTTACATTGATTTGACCATGTTGTGATGGAATTATGTTTATGAATTCCTTTATCTTATATGAATGGTTTTATGATGTCATGTTGTTTAAGAATCCCATTTTTATTACATGGGTTATGCAATGATGTATGATTTATGATTTTGTGGCACACATAAGAAAGGAATCATTAAGAGATGGGTGGGACCTATATCTCCCTCCAATGCATTGGGTAAAGATTTCATATCTCATGAGATAGAGATGGCTGGAATGGTAGGTTATACCGGTTCAATGAAACAGGACTGAAACGAGGATTACTCGATTCAGAAAGGGACTTTGTCCACTAAGATAGTCTTGGCAATGAGTCTTGACTAACAAGAAATGATTCTCTATGATTATTTGTGTATGCCACAATGAGTAATGTTTTATGTTGTGATTTCATTTCACTACTATGATTTATCCCATGTTATGAAATTATGCTCTCTTTTGCAGGTTAAGATTTCCAAAAATGTTATGTTCTTATGAAAATTATGTGATTGATATTTCTTTTGTTTACCCTTACTGAGCATTTGAGCTCACCCTTTTATGTTTTCTTTTCCCCAGGATATAAAGAAAGGTTTTAGGTAAAAAAAAAAGAAGATCTTTATGGGAGATGTTGAAGATCTTTCACCAGGATTAGAAGATTATATTCCGAGTTTCCAAAGACACTAAACTATTACGATCCTTGTGTGTGTGTTTTTGTTATGTACTAAGTATTCCGCAAAAGTAATGTAATGTCCATGTACGTCAGGATTCGGGTCTCTACAAAAAATGCAAAAACAATAATTTAATAAATAATTTTAAATTTTTAAAAAACATTAATACATATTTAGAAAACATGGGTTTGTAATAAATATGATTTATGACGGAAGATATAAATAATTAAATATTTTCTAAAAACATTTTCTCACTTATTTTATGTAAAAAAGAGTATAAAATAGTAATATTACATGAAAATGTTCATGAATAATTTATCTTCATGAAAATAGTTTAATTTTGAGATAAAAATATCATATAATTCGTCCAATGGATATGTAAACATAAATAATAATGATTTTTGATTAAATTGTTAAATAAAACTCTAACACAATGGTATGTTTTTTAAGATATAATGATAGATTCTAAATTTGGAAAAGTCTCATTTATTGAATTAAATCCAAATCACAAATTTTCTAGAGGAATATTTTTTTTCAATTATTATGATTCCCAAATGGAAAATATAAATAGGAAAATTATTGCACCATATCAAATTAATAGTACTAACAACTTTATAGAAATTACAGTAACAAATAGTTTGCTTCATGATAGGTATGTGTAATAATATTGTTCATGGATGAAATATCATCCCAACAATTTCTCCTTCTATAATCAAGATTCCATAAAGTTCGAATTGTCTTGTTCCTAGCTGCATAAACCACAATGGTTAAGTAACATTTAATCTACAATTATTGGTAGGCATGTTTCTTTTCAATTTCCACCATAATAATAATTCCATGAGTGTCATAATCAATGGATCCAGTTAATCCAAATGGTACAAAAGAAATCCCTCAGTTTCACCATGATTGTATCTACAAATCACATGTCCATAAGAAGGTCCACGATTCCCCTTGATGTTCCATCAGTATTGAAATTTATATAATTGGGAAATGGAAAAAGACATCGGCCTTCCATGGTCCCAAAATAAGACAATATTTACTAGAATCACTATGACACTTTATCCAGGAAATACCATGAATTGAGTTATATCGATATCCTTTTAGAATCTCATTTTCTGGTTTTGTAGCAGAAAAAACAAGAGAAAAATCAGAATTATAATTAAAAATAGATCCATAATGAACATATATATTCGTTAATTTTCATATAATATTGAATGAATAAAAAATAAACACTATAAATATGTTAGGATTTATTTTTGGAAAGATAAATATTCATAAAGGTTAGTAGGTGATCTCGTGTATATTCAGATTTAAGAATTAAAATTTAAAAAAATTCTGCAAATTGTCTTCCATAGGGGTAAAGAATTAGTTTATCCTATTAAAATTTAGTAAATTTAATCTCTATGATCGAAAAACAGGGAACACCTCTAATAAATTCTAACTCCAACACCCTATAAAAAATGGGATGTTTTTAATATATGACTCTCCATACAATAGAGAATCTGGAATGTAGAATAAATTTTATTCTCAATGATTTAGAACATATGTTTTTATACCAAATAAAGATCATCTTTCAATAATTATAATATAAATATTAAGTTTTTAAATCCTCCCAGTTTGTTAATTTTAGTTAATATTTATCATTTTTTTGTGTTTTGAGATAAAATGAGATTATTTCTTGATTCTGGAATTGGAAAATATTTTTTGTACATTGATAAATCTATAATTACATTAATATTTTTTATCTAATTATAGTTATTATATTTTCTTAGTATTCATTTATTTGTGGTCTTCAATGTCTTTTTTTTTGTACCAGGAGATTAATAAAACATATAGAGGCTCTTAAAATCAATCAATTTCAAAAATTGTTCTAGATTACAATGTGGATCTCACATCAGTAATTGAGACATAAATCTCACTACACCCCTGTAATTATGTCGATTCCAACTTGATTTGAAATCTATTTAAATTTTTCATTTAAAAGTTAATTATCTTGGAGATATTTCATCATTAATGCAACCGTTTGACGGTAAAATTTAGGTGAAATTGTAAGATAAATTTGGCCCCAAGAAGTGTGACTCATTAATAATGTCATAATTTCGATGTTATGTGTCCAATTAAGGTTATATATTTAGGGTTGATATGAAACATAATTTAGAGAATCATTCATGAATAAATTATACCCACATTATCTCATTTAAAGTTAAATGATGCGAAAATTTAATCTGTGCAGAATAAAAATGATATCTTAACTAGAAATTTGGATGGTATTGATCTTCAATACTGAAGGATGGAACCCACTTGGACTATATAAGGAAGATTTCACCCATTTTTAAGTATTTCATTCGATACTCAAATGGGGTCCCATATAAGAAAGCTAGTGCACTATGTCTATTTATTATTTTATGTATTTTAATTTCATGGCTTCAGATTTAATTAAATTATAATTTAAATTATATTATAGCCAATTAAACAAATTTCATGCATGTTTTTATAATATTATTTTCCACACACTTTGTTATCAGTTATTATTCTTTTAATTATAATAATAATAATCATCATCATCATCATCATCATATTATTCTATTTTTTTATATTAGTTTTATTATTCAATTATATTCTGTCTCTCTCATCCAAAATTCTATTTTTCTTTTCCTTGTTTATTTATATTATTTTACATCCACTCTACCAATTGATTTATTACTCTCATAAATGATATTCTTACATCCTGGATTTCCAAAATTGTAGGTCATGGTTTTATTTTATTTTCAATAAATTTTATTTTATGTATTTTTTATTTGAGTAGCATGCATGGTGATGAGAATATCCGTGATTGATGACATCGCTCTAATGACATACACATAAGTGTGCTTATATTATTTAAGAAAAATTTATTTTCTCTCACTCCATTAGTTAACTCTTTTAATATATAATTCTATATAATAAATTGTATAAATAATATCGATTGAGTTAGTTCATATATGAATAACACACCATAGTCCAAGGTTCGTCCTCAACCCAGATTAAAGGAGGACGTGGAATTTTTATTTCATTGGCTCTAAATTATATAACAATTTTTAAATTATATAGAGTAATTCAAACATTATATTTCATTCTTGTATTATCAAAAAAAATCAAACAATTAATTGAGAATAGTTATTGTAACCAAAACCGAACTGAGAGCCTTGTCCTTTATGCCACCCTTAATTCTTTTTAGAATTTCATGATAATTTAGAATTCTATATTTCATTTCATTTGAAAAATAATTAAGAAAACATAAAAATATATTCATTGGTTTCAATAAATACATAAAAAATATGTATAATATTTTATATAGAAAACATAGGTGAACTAGTTGAATGGTTCCTCAAGTGAGATGCCTTTGATTTGTCACTATGTTGTACTTGGAAAAAAATTATTTTTCAATTCCCTAAAAAAGGAATGCATCAATACTAAAACCATTACTAGGGACACAATATTATTTTAAAATTCCTTTTCTATTTTCTAATTTTAGATATATTATATTTATATTGTAAAAATAAAAACTAAAAAATCAATTATTTTTTCAATAAAAATTGATTACAAAAATACAATTATTCTAGGGTTCATGAAATAGTGTTTCAAAGTGCCAAAGAGTTGGACCTCCTTAAAATCTAAATGAACTCACATACCTAGATAATCATATAATAAATGGGAATGATATTTTTATTTCATTTCAGGAATTGTATAATATTCTTGATAAATTGAAACATTATTATCAAGTATTTAAGTCCACGAATAAAGTACCACAAGAGATACAAAATTTTAATGTAGACGTTAAATAGTAAAAGGCACAACATGATGGTTATTTAAATATAAACAATCTAGAGGTACTACTAAAAAAATACTATGATGAGTTAGATTGGATTAATTATGATGAAAACAAGAATTTTTATCTAACTATGGGTGATCAGTAAGATTTAGAAGACTTCTAGTATGAGTATGAGGTAAAAATTGATCTCTATGATACAAACCATGGAGAAAACAAAATCTGATTTCATGTCTCTCTATCTATAAATTTGGTTAAATAAATCATATTTATTGAATTTGAAGAATTGATGGGGGAGCCTGACTACCCACCTCATTTATCCACCAACCAACATTAAGAGGCACATACCACTAAGGATGAGATTGAAACTGAACCATGTTAGAGGGTTCAACATTTCTTAAACACTATATCTTCTTATTTTCATGAAAATGGATTTTTAATCAATCCCAAATGTCTTGAATATGTAGAAACAAACAATATTGTTAATTCCATAGATAAAGATGAAGAAACTATATGTGAACATGTGGAGGAATTCATAGAGATCCCTAATTTTGATGAACATTCATTTTTGAAGAACCATGATGAAATTTATGTTACTGAACCCAAGGAAATAAAAAAGGCATATCTTACTAATGGATATTAATTATATATTAGAAATAAAAAATATTATTCCATTAAAAATAACTATTTAATTCCCCTTTTATTATTCAATTAATGTATCCCATGTTAATACATCACTCGAGAATATGGCAGTTTTACAAGTAGCATCCAAGAAGGAGGATGATTCCTTATTCATCCTATACCCTTCAGGTATGTCATATCTCAATATGAAGTGATATGACCTAGTATACTCTATCAATGTATCATTACTCACCAATAAGGATAATTAAAAAACATGGGAAAGCCACATTGGGTGGTTTTAATCAATGATTCTTCATCCACCCTAAGACATTGGATAATAGCTAGTACTACCCTCTAGAGGTAGTGAATATTTGGGGACCTCTTGGGGGATCATACAAAGACTTATCGCTTTCTACATTATTTCCTGGTATTTAGTTTTAAATTTCTATTATTATTAATTAGTCCAGAATGCATCCCACTCCCACCTACCTACTTCAGAATTATTGACATTATCCTTTTTCTAAATTGATTAATTCTATTTTTTAGGGTCATAATGGAACAATAAAACATGAAAAAACAAGGTGGAATGAGGACTACGAATCAGGTTTAATGGAATTTATTTTTTATTAATTATCTTTTCAATGTTGATTATATTTTTTTTCTACACAAGATATGATTTTTAAAAGATAAAATTAATTTCTGACACATGAATTTCTACTTTTCATGAACTATCTCAGAGACATTAGTTTCATGGAAAACAAGGTATTCCATTTATTATATTTAAATTTTAATTATATTTAATTATTATATTTAATTATTATATGATAACTATGAAACATGGATATTAAAATGAGGACTCGAGATTTGAAGGTATTTTTAGATTCTAGTTAATGAAATTTATGATTCATTTTTCATGATTAGAATCTGTAAAATTTATGTAAATTTATTTGTTATAATTAATCATGCTTATTGAGATTTTCCTAAACCCTATGTTCCATTTTCATGATTATTTCTAAAAATTGTAATTAATATTTATTATTGAGCATATTTCATGAGAGATATTGGAACATGTCACCAGTTTGAACCATCATTTGGACATTTCAAAGATATGAGAGTGAAAAAAAACATTCAAAATGATGAATAAATATTTTTGATAAACAAATTTTCTGTAAAATAACCCCTCTAAATCTCTCATTTTTTAGACCGTAGAATCCCTGAATGAACTTATTAGGGATGATCCATAATTTAATCCATTTTAATCTACTCCAACCCTCCTATTTGTAATTGAATGTTATTTTAATGTTGAGTTATGGGTGTGAATGATATCATTGTAAAAGGGATGGTTTTTTATTATATGTAAGAATTGTGGAGTAGTTTTTTGATTATTAATAATGGGTATTGATTAATTCCATGTAATTAATTTTTTTAATATCATGAAAACAAAAAATGAAAAAAAGAATGGGTTGTGATAAAGAAGAATCAAATGTAACTATTATTGGACTGATGATTTTCATCATATGAGGTTCAATGTTGGATGTGAGGTTGATTCCAATAATAACATTAAAAAAAGAAAAATTTAGAAAACTAATAAATTGAAAAAGATAAGAAAAATGTAGAGGAAAATTCAAGAATGTGTACAACATTCATTATTCTTTAATTATTCATCACCATTTCATTAAAGGTTTTGGGGAAGTGGTAGTTACTAATTTTAATGGGATAATTTTATTATTGTTTTAATTTTTATATCATATATTTTCATTATGAGATTAACCTCCTCTTTGGGGCTTCAATTTTAAGCATCAAATCCTACCAACATTAAGCCTTAGAGTCTTTTGTACCATTATTTCATCTCCTTAATATATTATATTTCTTTCATCATTACCAAGTGGATAATTTAATTTATTTATAATCCTATGCATAAGTTTCATGTATTCTCTATATGATCATAACCCTCCATGAATGTTATAATGAGAGTTTATAGAAAATAATCCATTGTGATGTAGATCAATATCTTACATATTTTGTAATAAGGAATTGTTGAACATGATTGAGTGAGATAATAAGCTCCATAATTTATTAATAGGAATTTGTAAAATAATGGATTTTATCTATTCTTTGAATGTTTAGAAAAACAATTGATATTTTATTTTGAATTAAAATGTTTTATTTTACATTCATAATAATTGCATTGAAATTTTAATAATGATAACATTGGTTCCCTATGAATTCTTTGTTGAGATTTTATCATTGAGGAAAAGTGCGGTTTTGGTGATGGATAATTAATAGAGAGAATATTTTAATTATTTTTAAAATATATTTCAATTATTTAAAACCTCCCAATTTATCAATTTCAGTTTATTTTTATCATATTTATGTTATTTTGTTTGAATTTGTCTAAAATGTTAAAATTTCGGGATTCTAGAATTTTAACAAATTTTTATTACATTGGTATGTCGAGAATAACAATTAAAATATTTATAAAATTGAATATATTACACTTTTTTAGGATTTAATTATTTATGAGTTTCAAATTCATTTTCAATACCGTGTGCTTATTCCAACATCCTAAGGCCCAAAAAACAATCAATTTGAAAAACAATTCTTGATGATGGCATTGTCTTTAACTTACTAATTGAGTAAAAAATCAAGATAGATAGCTCTAGATAAAGAAATTCCAACTTAATTTGAAATATATAAATTTTTTTCATTAATCCATAAATGATAATGGAGATATATGATCATTAATGCAATCATTTAATGTTCTATGTTTAAAGATGATTTAAGAAACTTTCGTCCACAAAAAAGTGTGACTCATTAATATTGTCAAAACATATATTTCAAATGTCTAATTATTGTAAATGTTTTAGGGTCAATTAGAAACATAATTCTTAGAAACATTAATGAATTAATTATTCCCAAATTTTGTCGTTAAATAGTTCAACTTTGAGAAATATTTTTCTTCACAGGACCTAGAGGTGATATATATAGGGGATTTGAATTATCTTGATTTTCAATACAGATGGATGGCTCTACCTTGTTTTAAATATGGAGGATTTCACCTTTGTTGATGGATATCAGTCGACACATGAAGGATATCTCACTAGAGAAGGAGACTTGTGCAATTTTTCGATTCCATTATTTAATTTCGTTTTTTTATTTGAATTGGATCTAATTATATCATCATTAAAATTATATCATAATTAATTAATTAAATTTATTCATGTTTTTAATATTTTTTAACACACACATATTTCTAAAATATTCCTATTTTATTAGTTATTATTATTATAATTATTTTATCATTCTACAATTTTTATACTTATTTTATTTTTTATTCATCAATTTTATTTCACCCTCTATCCCTCATTTCGAATTCTATTTTTATTAAATAATTTTTTTACTCATTAATTTACTAAAATAAGTGATCATGTGCATTCAAAAATGAGATAGTGATATCATAGAGTGGACCAAAGGTGGGTCCATGTGTTTTTTAATTTTTTTATAATGTTTATTTTATGGTTCTGGTAGATTTGAGTTTCATATATATTGAGGTTAATATCCCTAATTATGTCACATCCGATCAATTATCTAAAATTAAATCTATTTCTGCAATTTTATTTTAAAAAAATTTTATTTTATAATCGTTAACACTTCTTATGAATGACTTGAGCTAATCAATGGATGAAATATCATTTATCGAGTTGTGTCCTATAAGATTGAACTCCCTAGACAAAGGAGGCTCATCATCCTTGATTATAGGATGAGAATGAATTATTATTACTTTAGATCATGAATATTTCACAATTTATAATTAAATAATAGTAAATAAGTCATTATATTTCATTTTTGGATTATAATCCCAAAATCAAAAAATTAAAGGCGGATAAGGATTTAATACAAAACTGATCCTAATACCAAGTCCTTTCTTCCATACATTGTTGTTTTTATCATTGTACTATAGTTTGAAATTTTATATTTCATGTCATTTGATTAATAATAAGAAAAAAAGTATTATTATTTACCGTAAATATATAAACAAATAAGTAGAATATGTGATTTAGATAATGTATGTGTACAAAGTGAAAGGTTTCTCAAGTGAGATTACCCTAGTCAACCATTATTCTACACTAGGAAAATAATATTTCAATTTACATGACCTACGATATGCATCCATCAAAATTGGTGTTGTTACCTCAGACCCAATCATGTATTCATTTAATTTTTCTCTTTTTAAATTTCATTTAGATGTAATTTAATTTTTAAAAAGAAAAAGAATAAAAAATCCATGATGTTTTTAAATTACAATTTTTTAATACATTGAATAATTATACTTGGATGAAAGTAACACTATTTCAAAGTACTGAAGAGGTGGACCTTGTTAATGATCTTCATGAATTACTAACTAAGCCTATATTATTATAAATGGGCATGAAACCATAAATTAATTTCAGGAACTAGAATATGTGGTTGATATATTCAATCATTATTATATATGATTGAAAATCAAGAAGGATGTTCCATGAAAGATACCCATTCATAATGAAGACTTAAAAGAGGTCAAGGAACATCGAGATGATTATTAATAGCCCAAGTGTCTGAAGATCCAAATCCAAAAAGACAATGATGATATATATTGTATTCGTTATGATGAAAACATCCCTACTAAGCTAGTTGTGGGAGATCAACATGATATCGATGACATTTGGAATGAGTATAAGGAACAAATTTATCTCCCTGATCCTTAACCAATATAAGAGCTAGTGTCATTACATGTCAATCCTTCTATGGAAGATGACGAATCCATCCAAATGAAGGGATTTTATGATAATATAGTGGGGTCTAGATATCTACCTCCACTTTCCACCATCCAACTTCAACATCGACTTTCTAGTTTGGTAGATATTCCAACTAAGACAACTCAAGGAGTTGAAACATTATTTACCTCTATCTCTTCTAATTTAATTGAACTTTTATTGAGCATGACTCCCTACTATTTTTATTGTACTTATTTAGACAATAATTGTTATTACATATAGAAATATGAAGAAAGTGGACATGAACATGTGGAGGAACACATGGAGCTCCGTGGTTTTGATGAACAATTATTAGAGGATCTCCATGAGAAAATAAGATTTATTGAGCATGTGGAAATCAAATAATAGGATTCTTTTATTGATAGGGTGAAATAATTTATTAAAATTTTAAATTTTATTCATGTAAATTCACCTTTTTACATCAACTTTTATTATTCAATTAATGAAGAACATGTTATTCCAGCACATGAAGAAAATGAGGTTTCACAAGTAGAAACCAAGAATGGAGATGATGCATACTTCATCCTACCCCCTACATGGAAGATATTCCACATTAGGAAGGTGTAGGATATTGTATACATTATCCATAGATCATTACACACTAATTAGGTGGAAGAACAATCTAGGAAAATCCTCATGATGTGGTTTAAATCAATTAACCTTCATCCATAATAAGACATTCAATAATAGCATGTACTTCCTTCAGTAAATATTTAGGGCCTACAAGGGGAACCATACCAAGACTTATCCCATTGTACTAACATTCTATGTATTTATATTTTAATTTCATATCATAGGAAGAAGTATTTCATGAATCCCACTCCCTCTTATGTAATTGACATTAAATGAATTTAGGAGTAAAGTGGACTAAGCTTCCCAGGAAAGGGAGTTCACTTTTTATTGTTTATTTCTTAAAAAATATGTGGAATTTTTCTACAGAACATGATATCAACATTAAATGTGGAATTGAATACCCAGTCATGAATTAGTAATTTTATTAATGTTTCTAGAATACACGAGTTTATTAGGAATCCACAGATTCCATGGTTTATTCTTTTTTATGATATTTAATGAGTAAAATACAAAATTAGATGATAAAAGTTATGGAATGATATTTAAAAGAGGAATCGTTATTTGAATGGATTGATTGAATCAGGTAAATGTAAGTTCTAAACAATTTATCATGATTTGAATTTCTGAAATTTATGTAAACCAATTTTTTATAATTAATCATGCATAGATTAATTTTCCCAAATCATATGTTCCATTACAAAGATTATTTCTTAAGAAAGTACTTCCTATTTAAACATAAGAATATTTCTTGAGTGATCGTGGTATATTTCACCTTCTAGAACCATCATTTGAACTTTTAGAAGCTATTCTTATATAAAAATAAACATACAATGATTAAAGAATCTATTTGTAATCCAATTATACATAAAATACTACCTTTTCTTCTATCATTTATTCTTCCTTAGTAACCATGAATGACCTTGTCAGTTATGAGCCATCATTTAATACATTTTGATCTATTCCAAACATCCGCTTAGTATTTTCATAATATTTAAATGTTTGTGTGTGTAGGTAAAGGGAATCTAGGTGAATGGGATGATTTTTATTGCAAGTAATATTTTGGTTTGTTTATATGTGGATGAAAATCATGGTTTTTGATTTATTAAATGTATATAATTTCATACAATTATTCAAAATAAAAAATTGAAAAAAATTTAAAGGGTTGTGGGATAGAAGAATAAAAAATAACAATTACAAGACTAATGATTTTTTTCATAAGTTATTATGTGGCGAATGTGAGGTTTATTATATGTTTAAAAATTGAAAATGAAAAAATGGAAAAAAAACATTGAAAAATAAAATATAGAAATGTTTTGAAAAATGAAAGAAGTTGCATGTATTAATTTTGATTCCATTATTCATGAAATTTCCATTTATATTTTGGGGGATGTGGGATTTAATACATTGAATGGGGGAATTTTATTACACATTCATTTCTGATATCATGAATTTTACTAAATTAATAAACCTACTTCTTAAAAATTTAATTTTAACCATTAAATCCTATCAACATTAAGCCTCATAGTCTTTTGAACCATTATTGAAATTAATCATGATTTTATATTCCTTTTTCATCTCAATGTGGAGATTGTAGTTTATTACAATTATATAGACAAGTAAAATGTATTCATGATATTAATATAAAACTACAGAAATTGTAACAAGAGTGATTAGAGAAATTAATCCATTATGAGGTAGATCATTATTTAGAAAATTTAATAAAAAAATTGATCAACATTAATAAATGGGAATTGAATTTTCATCATTTTTAAAAATTTAAAATTAAAAATACATGATTAGATTATTTCATTGAAAATTATGAATTTAAAATGATTTTTTTGGAATTTTAATTTTATATTTATCATTGATAAACGTTTAATTTTATTGAATTGAATTTTGAATAAAGGTAACATTGATATCAGCTTAATTACTTATTGATATATTATGCCTGAGAGAAATCATGCTTCCTGTGTGGGGTAATTGACAAAGAAAATATTTTCATCATATTTATCATGTATTACAATTACTACAACCATCACAATATAACAATTTTAGTGTATTTTCAGCATATTTAGGATTTGTAGTTCTGTTTTGGGGTAAAATGTGAAAATTTCATGATTATGGAATTATATCATATTTTTTATAAAATGTTAATTTTTGGTTTACATTTAAAATATTTTTCCAATTCGACCAATTATTTTTTAGGCTAACTACTTTTTTTAATTCAACTTCTTCTTCTAGGTCACGAGCTTCTTCTAACATCAAAAGGTCTTTAAAATAATTCATGTTGAAAAAATCTTGTAGACCACAATGTGGAAACCACCACATTAGCTAAGTCATAAATATGTATACACACATTCGATTAAACTGATTATAACTATATTTCAAATTGTATTAAATTTATATATAAATAATTAATTATTATAGTGATGTTCCATCAATAATGTGGCCATTGGATGGTCCATGTCGTGGGATGATTATAAAACATTACGCCACCAAATTTTGGACTCCTCAATATTATCATAAATTCTATGTTACTAATGTAATTCAAGTGAAATTTTGAGGGTTCATTTAAAAATTAATTTAAATAAACATTAAAGAATAAATAGTTCCCAAATTCGGTTATTTATGAGATTAACCATGCCAAAATATTCATTTCATAGAACCAATATGCTATATTAAAGGGAACTTTTTAATGATCTTGATTTTTAATAAAAATTGATAGATCCCCATGGCCTATATAAGGATGAACTCTCCCATGTTAATGGATATCTGTCAAAACCTATAAGAGATTCCACCAAAGGAGGAGGTTGTTGCACTATTTCTGTTTTATTTTTTCTTTCTTTTTATTTTATTTTTTTAGAGTGCGGAAAATTATAATTTTAATTCAATATTAGTTGATTAAATAATTTCATTCATGTTTTTTTAATTTTTTTCAAGCACCCCTTTCTTCGTTATTCTTCATTCAATTATTATTATTATTATTATTATTATTTAAACCTTATTCTAATTTCATTATTAATTTTTTTTTATTTTTTAATCTTCTGTTTTTCTCTCTCTCTCTAATCCCAAATTCTGTTGTTTCCTTTTACTTTTAGATGATTCTTATTCCATTCAATCCACTAAGTTATCCATTACTTTATAAAATGGGAGTTTGGCCTCATGGGTTGTCTTTGGGGGAGGTCAAGGTGTTATTAAAATTTCCTTATGATTATTTTATGTTTTTTTATTTGAGAAGCATTCATGATGAGGACATTTTATTTGATTTAGTGACCACCCATTGATGTCATGAAACTCTATCTACATCTTTTTTTTATTTAAATCTATTTTCCCTATCACTAATGGTTAACTTTAAATACAAAATTGTTGAGCTAATCAATAAATTAAATATAATTCATAGATATGGGACCTAGAAGATATAAAACCTAGACCGACGTTTTTCATCAATCATGATTATAGGAAGATGTCGAATTAGGATTTCCAATGTTCTAGAAGATTTCTAAATTTCTAAATATATTATAGTCATGAAAACATTATATATCATGTTTGTATTGTCAACCCGAAAATAAACAATTAATGGAGAGAAAAGACAGATTCCCAAAAAGGATCCAAGAACATTTCCTTTCTTTTTTACTTCATTATGTTTATTATTTCATGATAGGTTAGAATAACATATTGTATGTCTCTTTATAAATATAAAACAAACGATTTTAAAAATATTTATTAAAAAAAATAAAACAAACAAAATAAGTTGAATATGAGATTTATATAATGTAGGTGAACAATATGAAAGGCTCCACTAGTTAGATGGCCCTGGTCAGCCATTATGTTGCTCTAGAAAAATAATATTTCTATTTCCACACCCAAAAAAAATAATTCCTCAAATATGGAATTATTTTATATGAGTTAATTGTTATTAATTGAAATATTCTATCATCACATTTTAGAGATATTTTATTGATATTTTAAATAAAAAATAAATAAAATCAAAGCAGTTTTCAAAAGTTGTATTTTTAATTATAGGGACCAATTAATAATGGGTGAAAGATCCAGTGTTTCAATATGAGGAAAAGGTGTCCCAACATAAAAATCTTGATGGACACACTGACCTAGCCCAGATTATGATAAATATTAATTCCATGATAATTTCATTCAATTAACTGGAGGATATGGTTCATAATGTCAACCTTGATTATCAACGATTAATGACCAAGATGGAAGTGCCACCAAAATTTCCCAATTTTGATGAAGACATCAAAGCGGTTGAGAATCATATTAAAGAATATTCAATGACCATCCATATGAAGTTCCAAAATCAAAAAGATAATGATATGGAAAAACATAAATCCAAGCTTACTATAGGAGATCAAAATGATCTAGATGACTTCTAGAATTAGTGTGAGGTAAAACTTGCACTCACCAATCCTTACCATGTAGATGATCCAGTTTCATTCAATGTAACTCTATCCATGCAAGAGGATAAAGCCATACCAATGATGTAAATGGATGAAAATATTGAGGAGCCTGACTACTTTGTTCCACATTCCACCATAAAACTTTTGGAGGAACTTACAACTAATGAAGAGATTGAAACTAAACCAACTCAGGGTGATGATCATTTCTTTGACTCTACATTATCAAATTATATTAAAACTAAACTGTGAATCACTCCCTACTTTTTTTATTATACATATTAGAATTTCCAAGACTCGGATTAAACATAATAGGTTCCCCTAGCTCGGTGGGCCACATCGCCTCAAGAATATCTTCTCAAATGCTACATGATGCCGACTAAAAATGAGTTATTATGGTGTGTCCATGGGGAGAGTATTCCCTCATAACCAAATTATACTACATCAGAAGAATATATAATATGTAAATATCATATGTAATATTAGTAAACAGAACTCATAATGGAATATAGAGACAAAAATAACAAAAACGGAAACAACTGGAAGATCATTCAACAACTATTGATATGCCTTGTCACTAGAAAAATAGAAAACATGCATAATAGATATCAGGTATAACAGATTCCACATAATTATAAATGAAATTAAGACTATGAATAGAATCCTGAGATCCTACAAGGTCATCTATAATCATGATCCATAATAAAGTGTATGAAATCAATCATTTGAAGTTGTATGATTCCCTTTTTCTGCACATTCAACCAAGTAATCTAATCTTGGTAACAAACTGCTCCTGAAGATAGTGTAAGATAAAACATAGAGGGCCACCATGAATGGTGTTTATAACATATGACCGGTGTAATAGAAATGTAATAGTTTCCAATAATGCATATATTAAATTATGTCACACACTCTAAGTAAATACCCATATACCTACATCAGCCCTCAGCTGGTGTCTAAACATGTTGCAAATTCATTATTTGATTGTTACAAATTTATAATATTTCACATTAGAAATATAATTTAGGTTCCATGTTATTTCAAGGAAACCATTAATTATATTTAATAAAGATGTTTCAAGGTAATATCCAAGGAATTGTAGACCTTAATGGTCACCAAATCAGTAATGAAGATAGACTGGAATTGGGTAAGAGTGTAATAAAAGAATAATAGTCTAAGGAATTCTACAATGATATGACGACTGAGTCTAAGGAGTTCATCCAATGTAAAATGTGTCTAAAAAAAGAATGCTCCTAATGATATTTAACCGTGGAACCTACTTTTCATTGCTAGATCCAAGGATTATATCAAAGGAATATGATAATATTATTGAAGGGATCCAATAGTGATATATTGGGAATCAAAATAATATACACGGATCATGATCTATGTGGGCCTCAACCTATTAATGTTGTATCCTTAAATCAGAGTTGGGTTCCTGAGTGCATTATGCATTCCCATATGATCATCTAATGTGAGCTCATGTCAGGGCATTCCTATTAATTATTAATTCATATAATATTTCATTTGGTTCAATAATTTCCTTTCATTTGTGTGATATGTTCTATTTAGCATCTATCCTTTTAGTCACGTAATAATTAATCAATATGTCCATTTGACCCAAGCCATTACTTTCATTACTGTGATAAGGCCAAGTGGCATGAAACCCTTATTATTTCAATTTATGGAATATTCAATAATTAGTGTTCATGCCTCTTCCATCCATTAATTTTTTATGTGGTTATATGGATATGAAACCTATCTTTTATTCCCATTTAATATGATCAATTCATATACTTAGTATTCTTTCCAATTTCCATTTCACATTTAATTGTCGATTTGATGTAGTTGCCTTAGGAGAGTCAAGTGGTGAGAATACATGGTACATTCCATTATCCAGTTCACAATATAAATCGATCCATTTAATATTGAAAATATTACCCTTATAAGGGTTAATAAATGTCACATCTGAATGGTGGCTCAAACATTTCTAATATGAAAAACCAAATTTTGGTGTAACAACCTACATGGGATGGATGGATTTGTAAGAGTAAAAACAAATAATTAATCACATATATGAAAATAACATAACCATATGGTCCTAATGATTATTTTAATTAAACATAAATTCTATAAAGGTCGCCCAATAAAATTTGTGGGTCCTACATGACATTTCTAAAATCAAAAATTTTGAAGAATGAGTTATAGAACACAAAAATTTGGGTTCTACTACTGTCCTCCTCTAGTACTATCCATTGGTTTCGCTTGGATAAAAGTATATACTAGTAAAGAGGTGAAATTATCACAACCTGATAACTAGGTCAAGTGGAAAATAGAAGGATAAATTCTTAAATAGACTCAAGTACTTACTTTTATGCATCCAATGTGATGAGTGAAAGCTTGATTGGATCCCAGATTAAAGATATCTCTTAATTCCTACCGTAGGTCTTAAAAGATATCCAATTTGATATAGAAATATGTTAATCACATAAGAGCACATATTAGGAGGAAGATGGAGGGTTAATAGATCATTAGAGGTAAATTTTTAAAAATACCTGGAAAATATCCTTCGCAAAATTATATGGGAAGAAGGGGAAATTTTACGGTAAGGCCTCATGACTGTGTGTTAACCATGTGATATGGTTCTACTGATGAATTTTCATCTGTACTATTAGCTAAATCATGCACCAACCATATTTTCACTATGCAAAATTAGATGATTCCCTAAAAATATGGGTTCTAGCTCTAAAAATTCCTCGAAGACACTTGAGACCATTGATAACTCATTACTAATCTATATTAAGTCCAATGTAAATATTTAGACATAAATTTAAAGGATTTATACCAGAGTGAAATAACGATTTCTTATTGTCTCTCCCCCTAAAAATAAATCATCTCCAATTTCACCTTCTAAGGTCAGTGAAACCCTGTCTGAAAATTTTTTAGATCATTGGGTAAGTAAATATGGTTTCATCTCCCATGTCTCATCTTGAACATGCCTTGGATACCATAGCATTTGTAGTAGAGGTATAGAAGAGCCTCATAGATCCTTCAAGACCCGATCAAATATGTGTACTTGATATTCATAAAATGCATAATTAGTATCTAAGTCAACTTCTATGGGATCAAAAGTATGAGATGGATCAGTATGATATTGGTTAACCAGTGAGACAGGGATGAAATCATGCAAGGAAAGGAACATCTGAGGTTGTAGAAAGTGATAGGGTACTGGCCCAACACCCTATAGATTATAAAATGGTCATATTTAATGAGAAGATAAATTTTCATTCATTTGTAATTGTCTATGCCCTCACTATAGCAATACAAAAACAGAAACATGAACCACAACATTGAACTGAATTTGTTGCGGAGGGCGATTAGAATATGATTTTATTCTATATTGAGTAGTAGTCATAAGAATTATTATCAGCTGAACTAACTCTAAATACTCAATAATGATATAAGAACCTAGTAGGGCTACCCCATCTTCCTCTAGCTAGCACATGGTTGAACGACATCGCCTACCATATAAGGCCTCAAAAAGAGATATTATGAATTGTTTCCTGAATGATTTTCTTTATTGGGTAACTCAATGAGAGAGATATGTTTCTCCTATGAACTACTGAAATCAAGGAATCATGCTACAAGAATATCTTCTAGAAACTATATTGTCTATTCTGATTATCCATCAGTTTTTTGGTGGAAAGCTATTCCTAGAAGCACATGTGTTACCATATCATTTTATGAACACATCTATAACGTTGAAGTGAAACGGGAATCTTGATATGAAATGATAGTACTAGGGACCCCATGTAGTCATATTATCTCACTAATATACAATATTCTTATATCCTCAACTGAGATATTATCCAAAATAGGATTAAAGTGGGGTTATTTGGTTATTTGGTCAATAACTGCCCACATATATGTGTCAAAATCTGTCATCAACTCCACTCTCATATTATCAGTAACCCAGATACGTCCAAGTAGACACATGACATCGTCTCTGTCTATAGGTCATTCCATCGTTGGGTTATCTCACAATATACTCTCATAGAGAACAAATCCACCATGATCTGAAAATTTTCAACTCTTTACCTTCTCAAGGAGGTAAGAGGTAACTATTAAGGTTGATAGGTAAGACTACTCATGACTATCATGAAACACTAGATGGAACTTAAAAAAGAGGACCATTAACTTCTATTCAACATAACCTTCTTGTATGACCTTTGATTGTGTTTTCTGAATCAGAGCATATGCAAATAAAATTTCATTTTTTGGAATATAGGCAAGTTGAAATTCAAAGGATTATTGATATTTTACCAATCTATACTATCTGAGGTACAATTCACACTGAGAAAAGATATATCTAATGCTCTTTTAGTCAGTGCGCACCACAAGGTTCTCACCTAAAACATAGGGTCTCCATCAATATAAGGAATTGGAAAATTCTACTAGCACAAGGTCATGTGTCCGTTAATTTATATCATGAGTCCTCCACTACTGAAATTCATATGCAAAGATTCTATCTTCCCACAATATCACTACACCAAGGAAGATTCTTGATGCATCACAGAATACGGTATAACCAAAACATTACTCCATAAGAGTCAGAACGGGTGCAAATACATGCCTCACTTTTATCTCATAATAGTGTTTCTCAATTCATTCTAACAATGGGAACATGAACACAGATTTATAAGACCAGTTAGTGGTGAATAATGATAAGAAATTTCATGTATGAAACATATATAATATCCATCCATTCCCAAGAAATATCATAAATCAATCACATTCTATGGATACTCCTAGGAAACCATAGCACTATTCTTTTTAGGGTAAATAGATAATCCAGAATCTGATATAATTTGTACCATTAGATGAACTTTTTCAATATACATGTGAAACAGGGAATGATTGGCATAAATTTTCTCCTCTCTCAGTGTAATTAGAATGACCTCGTGATGTTTGGCATGGTCACTATGAGTGTAAGAATGAACTAGGATGTTTTCCACAAAGATGATGAAAAAAGTGTCCAAATATGGGTATAAATCCCTATTCATTAGTTCCATGAATATGGTGGGCATTGTAATGTCCTGGTTCCAGAATCCTCCCAATGGTGGCCCATACCCGGTTGGTCACATGGCCTCAAGCGCAGTTCCCTAATTTCCAGTGGCTGCCGACTAACAGCGAGTTCCTTTGGTGTGATAGTGGGGAAACTATGCCTTCATTAGCATAGTAACATAGTAGAAGTAAAATAGATAACAATATTATAAGCTGTAATAATACCATATAATAGTAAATAGTATAAGACTGAATGGAATAAATAACCAGCGCACATATATAAATGATTCATGATACATATGTCTAAGAAAGAATCCGAACAAGCCTCAATGAAGGAATACAATTATAAATCAAATTAAAATAATAAAATCATGAAAATATATCCATAATATCACAAGACTCATCTTGGTTCCACCCTCCCTAGCTCCACAACAATTATGTACCTGAAAAAGATGGGCGCTTTACCTTATCTATTCATGTAGTAATATAACTTGCTTGGGACCAAAATCATGAACCAAATAGGGTGTGAGAATAATCTCAGTATTGAACCACCCAACGATCTATACCTAAGTGTATGTGAATATAAGTGTCCAGGAATAAGAAAAAGATCTTGTAAACAATGAAGTACTCAAATGTAAACAGTCCTACACTTTCATATTCATAAATTTAATTTTAGGTATTTAATCAACCAAAACAAAACAAGCAACCCCCTAGGTAGTTCTCATGGCCCAACTCCTCTGGTTCACTATAAAAGGGAAGATATAGAAAATACTCTCTCAGGAAGAACTCACCATCAACTCCCCCTATAGTCATGTGTGATCAAAGACTCTCTGAGAAAGCACTCAACATCAATTCCCCCAATAGTATTTTAACTGTAATATACAGACACAATGAGGATGCACTCAACATCATTTCCTCCAGTGGTCTCATAACATATCTATAGAAACTCTAATGGATCGCTCAACATCATTCCCCCCTATGGTCTCACATCGTGATAATTATAATAAACACTCTGGGAAATCCCTCAATGTAAATTTCCCCTATGGTATCACTACACAAGTTTCCCGCAACCCCATGTAACGCAATCATGCACAAACAATAAAAAATATCCAAATTAAACCACAAGAACTACTTGGATAAAAAATCTATAGAGTATCATAGCATGCCAGATTAAATCACTCATCCTACAATACTGGGCCTGAAATGTAATCATCTTAATAGGCATACAATAGCAAATTGGAAAAACAAGAAAACATGGGAAAAACATCCATAACATGGAAACATTTAACCAATAAACAATCAATGAACCTCTATCCATACAAAAAAATCATACCAGGCAAATAATAGGGAAAAACCATAAATAGGGAATACCCCGGACAAGGGTATTGGGAACATTTTCACATATAACTCAAAGACTAACTACGGAATGGCACAAACCACATAACTCGGCGTTGTACGATCGATATAACCTTGCGTCATCCCTTGGATTGAACAAGAACATGTAATATCTAAAAACTTCTAAAATGTTCAACAAAGGATAACTTGCAAGAGAAGAGAGATCAATTTTAAAAGTTCAAGAGGAAGAGAGAACTCTATAATGCAATTCCAACGCAACCGATGGAGTTCGACTCAGATAATGGACTGCGAGTCAGGGGATGAAAGAAGATCTACAGCTATAGAGTCACTCCTGAAAGAGACATATGGAGAAGAATAGGTTTATATCGATTAGACGCGACCCCAATAAATTTAATGAAAACAATAACGTACATGATGTGTATTTTAAAAGTAAATAGTGTGTACTTGCATTTTCTGGGCCCCTCTTTATGTGGTCTTCAGGTCACGCACGCAGCTATGTGCTTGGCCATTACACAGCTAGTACATGGCTATGGGTGGATACTGAGTACAGGTTGTGTACTTATAATTACACGGAGTGTACTCTAGAAATTTCCAAAAACTCCTATTTTTCCTCAAAAACCACTAGAAAGAAAAAAATGCCTGAAATTTGATTAGGGTTATTACAATCTTCCCCCCTTAAAGAAATTATTAAAACAAATTCCCTTGAAAGGCGACATAGACAAAGAATCCATGAAAATATCTGGCCACTATGATCGTACATCGGCAACCCCCTCTCATGTCTCATCTTGTACTCGCTCGTGCTACCATAGCACTCTTACCAAAGAAAGAGACTAGCCAAAGAGAACCTTTTCACATCGACAAACTATCCAGATAGGATTCTCCTTTAATGATGGGTCCACCTCTAACTCTACCTCATCGGGTTGAAAAACATGAGACATGTTTGATAAGTATCATTGAAACTGAGAAACGTTGAAGACATCGTGCATTGCCCAGTATCTCAGTGGTAACTGCAACTAATAGGCAACTGGCCCAACTCTCTCAAACACCTGAAACGTCCCGGCATATCTCGGTGAAATCTTACCAGTTCTCGTAATACTCATGTGTCCCAACCTCGATGTTAAACGCCGGAAACTAGGATCTCCGATCTCGAACTCTAGAGGTCATCTCCGTCGATCAGCATAAGACATATGTCGAGACTGTGCAGTGATCGTCATCTGCTGAATCAACTATATCTGCTTTGTGGTCCCCTGGACAATATGATATCCCAGCATAGCTGCCTTTCTGGCCTCCAATCAACATAAGGGTGACCAGCATGGCCTACTGTACAAAGCCTCATAAATTTCAATCTAAATAGTTTCATGAAAACTATTATTGTTCGAAAATTCCACAAGAGGAATGTGCTTCTCCCAAGAACCTCAAAAATCTATGATGCATTATTGATGCATTTCCTCAAACACCTGAATTCTATGCTCAAACTGTCCATTAGCCTAGGGGAGGTATCTTATACTAAAAATTACCTATATAGCAAAGGCCTTCTGAATCCCCTATCAAACACGAGAAGTAAAACATGTGTCCCTGTCTGAAACAATGGAATGTGGAACTCCATGTAAATGCAAAATCTATCGGATTTACAACATGCCCAGCTCATCAATACTGAAGGTCTCCTTGACCGGAAAAAAGTGGGAAACTTTCATGAATATTTCAATGAAAACCCATACTCCATCATTCCGTTGAGGAGACCTTAGAAAACCGATCACAAAACTATCACAACATCATTCCACTTCCACTCGAGAATGCTTAACCACAGAAAAATCCTTGCTGGTTGATGATGCTCCACCTTCACCAGTTGATAGGTTGAACACCTCATCACAAAACCAGCAACTTCTCTTTCCGTACATGCCCATGAATACAATTAGTTTAGATCATGATACATCTTGGTGACAAAAGGATGAAATGCCCAAACGAAGGAATGAAAGTCATGCATCAACACCTCAGGTTATCTCTACTGACACCCACACACGCCCATGAAAACACATGATCTCATCCTCGTCTATTGTCTTTCTACGAATATGTTTCTCTCATAGCATGCTCTCCTATAGAACTTAGCCTTCAGAATAAAATAACTGCCTCATTCATTATTGATGAAAATGTGTAAAGGTATCAACTATAGAATATAGAAACAACTGCCCTTTCTTTCGTGTATCACCAAATGCATCTCAAAGAATAGATCCATAAGATTCCACTCAATTTTGGTCTACTAAACTGCCTATATCTGAGTCCTCCTACTAAACGCATCAGCCACTACATTGCCTTTCCTAGGCAAGCAAGAAAATTCAATGTCAAATGTCCGAATGTACTCAACCCACCTTCACTATCTTAAATTCAGGTCACGTTGAGTGAAGATATACATGAGGATTTAATGGTCAGAGAAACACATAATTATTTCCCACAAGATAATGTCACCAACAACATAAATCATGAACAAACGTAACCATCTAGAGATTGTGCGTCAGTTAGTTCCTCTAATGTGGCCTCAACTGCCGAGACCCGAACACAATGACTCATTCCCCCTGTCTATGCACAGTTCCCAACCTGATACCTGACGCATCATAGTAAATAGTATTTCACTTGCCCAGTTCGAGAAATACTAGTATCTATGTAGAAGAGAACCTCCCCTTCATCTCTTGAATGGCTGACTCACATGAATCTGAACACAAGTTCTTCTCACCCTTCTTAGTCAGGCCTGTCATTGGTTCCGCTATGCGTGAAAATTCTTGTATGGAAAGTTTGTAGTAACCATCCAGACATAGAAAACTTCATGCCTCAAGAATGTTCTTCAGATACTCCCAGGAAACTAATGTTATCACATTCACTAGGTCTACTAAATCTCCATTATCTGATTTAACAATAACCTAAAATGAAATATGGTACATCAAAAAGTGTAATTTTGAGAGCTTAACATATAACTGATGCTCTATTAGTGTACTCAAAATGATATCAAGATTGGTAGCATGGATTTGTCAATTGTGAGAGTAAACCAAGATATAATCCACAAAGACAAGAACGAAAGAATCCAAATATGGATGGAACACTTGGTTCATCAGTTCCATGAAAACTACAGGAACATTAGTGAGACCAAACAACATCACCACATACTTGTTTAGACCATACCAAATTCAGAATGATGTAAGATGTACATTTGATGGTCTGACAAACAACATAGGGTAAACAGATCTCAGGTCAATCATTGAAAACACCCGGGATCCTCAAAGTGGTACAAAGATATCATCAATCCTTAGCAAGGGTTATCGGTTCTTCAAGGACTATTGGTTCAGCTTCCTGTAATCCACACAATGTCTGAGGTTACCATCCATATTCATCACAAAAAATATGGAAAAACCACAAAGATAAGTACTAGGTTGGATGAAACCCTTTCCCTGCAACTCCTCTAACCGCATCCAGAGCTCCTACAACTATGGTTTAGCCATCCTATAAAGAGGAATGGACACTAGTGCTGCTCTTAGGGAAATCCCAACAGAAAATTCTACCTCTCTCTCTAGAGGAAAACCTAAAATTCCCTCATTATATAAATCCATGAAACGATCCAACACTAATGGAATGTCCATCTTGGAAGTTCCCTAGTCATCCAGATATAGACATTCAATATGGGTTGTAACTTCTGCCATCCCATGATTCTCAGTCCTTCCGTACTCACCTGGACATCCCATTTTTCCTTTTGAAGAAAATATCTACCCTCTGGTGATGTGAAACTCACCCTATAGTGATAGCCATCAACAACTTCCAAGATGGTAACTGAAAAATCCATTCTATGAATAACATAATAACATCTCATCTCTAATACATAGAGGTACCTAAAGAGGTGAAACCCACAATCCTCTAGAGAGCACTCCTTGCACTTTCGTACACTAGACGTTCTAGTCCAAAACAAATTTTCTAGAGTCAAGACATCATCAAAATAAAAGATATAGAGCCCAGTACTCTCCAAAACCACAACACATATTAATCTATGGGAATCCACTATATCAAATATATTAGAAGCTCAAACTGAGGAAACTAGGATCGTACCTTGTACTATAGAGGGTCCAGGATCCTCCTCCCACTAGGTTTGCTCCATTGTAAATGTTTGACTTGTACCACGACCTAGTGAACCTACACAACCACTTTGAGCTGATCCAACCTACTGTCACTGAAATCCAGTCGATGTAAAACCATGACCGCACCCTCAACCTCAGCCTGAATGGCTGGAAGAACTCTAGTTCCCATTCTGGTGAGAAACTGGTGGTGCTTCTCTTGATTGAGGTGTCAGAAAAGAACCCATGTCACCATCTTTCGGTGAGAAAAACACATCAAAACATTGAAGATAGCCCATATTGTCGCAATATTGGCATTCCATTGGGTCTCTCGTGTAATATGACCTCATATGTCCAACCTTTCCACATTGGTAGCATACCACCTGGCAACCTGATGGTGCATCCCACCTACTCAGATATCCTTGTGTAGACTCCCTATGACACTTCCTACTATCAATATAAGAAACACTAACTATGGATGTGGAACTTCCCTGGCTTACAGCTCCAAAATCCCTCAGGTTTCACTCTGTGATCCATGCCCAATTGACTATAAAAGTGACATAAGTAAACATGAAGATGTTCACCTGGGTCGGAATATCCTACCTGAGAACATCCTCAAACTTCTGTGCAGGGAAAAAATCATCTCACCCAAAAAAATTTGTGAAGTGTTTTTGCTCTTTGAAATGAGAAGAATACTCCATAACATAATGAGTACCTTTCTCCAAAAAATGAACTCTTGGGATCAATCAGATATCAAATTCTCGAGGTAGAAGTAGCCATAGAAGGTACACTAAAAATCCCACCAAGACATATGCTGCTAGCATCTCCCCTGTGAGATCACATCTCACCATCGCTTGGAGTAATCCCAAAACATATATGTAGATAGCTTGACCCTCCACTTCGGAGGAATCTCTAGATGCTCTAAGTTCATCAGCATGGATTCTATCCATGACTCTACAGCCCAGAGTCCTCCATACCAGGAGAAAGTGGGAAGATATTACGTCTGGAAGTCCCATGACATCTCTTCCATAGAAGGTGAAGGATGTGATACTCAGCGAAAGGTCTGCATAATCCTCATATAGCCCTCTCAGAACTATTCATTAGCACTTCTATCTACAATGACTGTTGCTTCCAACACTGGCACAACTGGAGGATCTTCTTGTAGATCTTGATCATCCATTTCTGGTGTCTGATCACCACAATGAATCTGGCTTACATCGAGAGGATGTATCAGTGGCATGACTCTACAAGTTCAAGCGCACACCTTAGATAAAGGTCATGATGGACTAAAAACTAGATGTGAATGAAGTGAATAAGAGAAATAAAGCATTAAATTTTTTAAATCCTAGATACAAGTTGTTTACTATTAATACACTTCGTGTTCCATTAAGCCTTCACATAGGCCTGTACATCTGCCAAAATGGGTTGTGTAACACCCAAGACAGATGATGTGTTGTCATAACACACAGAGTGTACTGGAATCCACTTCCCCTACCCGAGTTCCATTACACGACTAAGCCACACGGTTCTCCTAGAATAAGACTACATGGCCTGTTAGTTCTCGGTACAACATGTACTCAATGAACATCCCTGACACTTGTTGATTGTGACATAGTTAGTTACATGGCTCACCCTACATGACGTGTTCCATATGGACACGGTGTGTACATAAATGATTTTATAGACCCATGTTATTTGATGCACGGCTGGATACTCGAGTTACACTACACAACATGTTCATTATTGACACATCGTGTATAAGATAATATTTATACATATGTTTTTTCAGTCAAACGAGTGGACACATTGTCTACAAAACAAGGTGTGTACATCCAGCACACGACCTATTCTACTATGATTTTCCCAACCACGTGTTTCATCCCACACAGGCAGTAACATTGTTAGAGACTACACATCGTGTACCTAATGTACATGGTGTGTACATAAGAAAAAAAATTCCTCCCTGAAAAGAAGGACAATTGGTGTGTATTCATCCTTACAAGATGTTTATTATAGGTTTTTTCAGATAGTAACCCCCAGAAACGTCTTTGGACCCCCATAAAAACCCTGAAAAAAACATTATGGTACAAAATTATGATCCGTGAGGGCCCATAATCATTGTGAATCAAATCATGGAATCTTATACATGTCATATACAAGGATAAAAGTGCAATGATCCTCCAAATTCTAGTCAATGTGGGCCCATAACACCTCAAGAACCAAAGTTGTGTGTTCATTAAAAAACCATTCATAATCCCATACCCTATCGAATAAAAGGAATTATATCAAGGCATCTATCACAACAATATTCTTATTTAAAAAAAATCTATCACAAAAACATGAAAGTAATAATGCACCCTAATTGTCATGGAAAAAATGGATGACTTGAGTTCTTTAGAAAGTAAATATATGATGCATGATATGGAATACCCTCATCTCATCAGGTTGCAATAGAAATAGAACCTCAATAACATCAATGATAACATCACAATACATGTGAATCTCCCAACGGTGAAATCAAATCATCTATTAAATTGGAAAAACCAGAGGAATCACAATATACAAGGTACATTGGATTTTACCTCTATATGGGTTAGCTACTCCCAGGAACAGCTTATTTCCAAGTACCTATTCCATCCTATCCCTTACTATAGACTCTAAATAGTATGTCAAGAAGAAAATAATACCTTCGATACCACTTTGTAATGTCCCAGTTCCGAAATCCACCCATAGGCGCCCCGGACCCAGTTGGTCACATGGCCTCAAGCACATGTCCCCAATCGCCAGAGGCTACCGACTATAAGTGAGTTCCATGGGTGTGTTAGTGGGAAATGTATGTACACATTAGTAGAGTAACATAGTTGAAGTAAACTAGATAAAAATAGCAGAAGTAGTAATAAAACAATACCATAGTAAACAACATAAGACTGGAAAAATGAAATAATTGGATCACATATATAAATGATGCATGATACATATGTCTAGGAAAGAAGGTGAAAAAGTATCAATGCTATAATACAATAATAAAACAAAGTAAAAAAAATATTGTAAACAGATCTACAGCAACTCTAGCCTCATCTTGGTCACATGCTCCCTAGCTCCATCGCAATCAAGTACTTGAAGTAGAAGGGTGATTTACCTTATATATTCCAACAACAATATAATCTTTTTGGGCCCAAAATCATGACCAAAATATGGTATGAGACTAATCCCAGTAGGAGACCACACAAAGATTAGTGCCTAATTGTCAGTGAATATATATGGCAGGCAATAAGAAAAATAATTATTAAAAAAGTATGTACTCAAAAGTAAAAAATACTACAGTTTCATATTCAATCATTTACTTTTAAGTATTTATTCAACAAAAAAACCACTCTGGGTATTTATCACGGCCCTCTGGTTCACAATACATGGTAAAATATAGTATAGACTCCCCGAGGAATAATCACCGACAATTCCCTCTATTGTCATGTATGATTAAAGATTCTCTAAGGAAGCACTCACCATCAATTCCCCCTATAGTCTTTTAACAGTAAACTACAGACACTTTATGGAAGCACTCAACATCAATTTCTCTTATGGTCTTGTAACATATCTATAGACACTCTGAGGGAGCACTAAACTTCAATCCCCCCTATGGCCTTACAATGGGATAATTATAACAGACACTTTTGGAAATCCCTCAACATCAATTTCCCATATGGTCTCACTACACCAGGTTCCTACATCCCTGTGTAATGTAATCCTGCAAAAATGATAAAGATTAGACAAAGTAATCCTCATGAACTACATGGATAAACAATCTAAATCATATCATAGCATGCTAAAAAAAATCACCCTTCCTACAATACTAATCATGGAAATTAAGCAATCTTATAGGCAAACTAGAACAAACGGCCAAAACAAGAAAACATTGGAAAAGCATCCATATCAAGGAATGATGAACATTATTCACAAACAATGAAAGTCTATAAATAAAACAAGTCATAAAAGGAATATAACAAGGTTATAACTATAAACTCGCAATACCCCAAACAAGGGTATTGGTCACTTTTGAACATATAACTGAAAGACTAAATATGGAATGGCACAAACCACCTACCTCAGCATTTTTCAATTGATATACCCTACTGTCAGCACTTAGATCGACCAAGAATGCGGTATGTCTAAAAAAAGGTCTAAAACATTCAACCTAGGATATATCGAGAGAGAGGGGAAATCAAGATATCAAGTTCATGAAGAAGAGAGAACTCATTGATGTGATGCCAACAAAATCGACAAAGTTCAATTTGGAGAACGGATGGCGAGTTGGGGGCTCAGAGAAGATCTGCATCCATACAGTCTCTCCTAGATGAATAAGGATAGAGTTCTGTTGACTAGACCCGACGTGATCCATTTAATGAAAAAAATTACAAGGTGTGTACTTTATATTTACATGGCATATACATGCCATTTTTGGACCCCGCTTTAGGAGGCGTCCGAGTCACCAAACATGGCTGTGTGCTAGTCTGTTACATACCCAGCACAAGGCTACATGCGGAAACAAAGTAAATAGCGTGTACTTATACATACATGACGTGTAATCCAAAAATTTCTAGAAACACCTATTTTTCCTAAAAACAACCATAAAGAAAAACAAACCTGAAAAGAATATCCAGGTTCTTACAGAAATTTTCATACGACTAAATGGAATTATAATGCACTGAAACAAACCATACTATTAACAGATAGTTTTACAAGGAATGTCTGATGGCCTAACTCACACAAGATGATTGCCCAACCTCATGTCGAGTCTTGTGAAGAAGCATTTTCCATGGATCTAGTCAAAGTGATCATCTATTTGAGGGTGTGTATATTGATTCTAGGTTGTAATCTCATTCAACATTCTATAATCAAGACATAGTCATTAGGTTTTATCCACCTTCTTGGAAAAAATAACAGTCAACCCCAAGGGGGTGTATTGGGGAATGGGAAACAATTGGGCTCTAAATTCTATACCTGCCTCTTAATATCTTGAATCTCTATAGGTGTTATCCTATATTGATTAATGGACTCTAGATCTTCTCCTAGAATAAGATCAACTCTATACTCTACCTCTACCTAGAGGTAATCAAGAAAAATCATTCGGAAAAACATCCTTAAAATGATCTAATACTAGAGGGAAATTAGTTTTTCAGTAACCCTGATCTTCCATAACGATATTTTCAATATGGGTTGTCACTCCACCGATCCCCTAATGTTATGGACCCATTATACCATCCTAAACATCACACTAACCCTTATGTAGATAAATCCTACCCTATGGTGATGTAAATGATACCATGCAATGATAACATTTCCAAAAAGTGTGATTGTAAACCAACGAGTACATTTTGAGAATGACATTAAAGCTATTTATCATGAGAATAAATAGTTTCTTTAGGAATTGGTTACTATCTACCTTAACAGGGTAGTCTCTACACTACGATAAGCCCTCCATTTGTACTCGTAAATGTGTATCTAGCTTCATTACACCATTGTAATATTGTATCTCTATTCCAATAAATTCCATGATATATATAGTGTTACAACAGGGGTTCCTCAATTTTCACTCTTTAAGGTAAGACAAGAAGATTAGGTCACACCGCGTCTAGAGCATGGTCATCGCCACTTTCCTCCAGTATGATATGGGGATGTCATGGTATGATTGGTCTACAATTTCCATGAACATTCATCAAAATAGGATTAGAATAATAAGGATAACATCACTATAGAAATACGTATATAATAAAACTCACTACACAAGGTAGACTACCCATACTACCAACATAGATCGCTATGAATCAGTAATTTCTCATTTATATGTTTCATATATTTTTTCATTTAATTTCCATGTTCTCTCCATTAACCTTCTAAAAAATTAAGAGGGATATATATGTGAATCCAGTTAATTTTAGATGTCATGATTCAATGTATAATAGATAGTCTTTTGAGTGAATCAGTTCTTATAAACCTGTCAAGGTAAACGACACCCAAATATTGGTATAATAATGGATTAACTCAGTAAATTACTCATCCAAACTCATGAGGACCCATACGCCTCATGAATTGAGTCCTGAAATAACTAAATTGAAAACATGCTTAATATAAGAATAAGATAACTATCACAACATCAATCAGCAATCGCAAGCAAATTAAGAAATGAAAAACAGTAATATTCGCCTACATAAACTAGCAATATGAATGAAATGTGAAATATAGGTTCCAATATAGATGCATGTAACAATTATCATTTCACTCTTATCATTGGCCCATAGATGAAAAAGAAACTCAATTAAAATAAAAATAAACAACACCACAAATAATGTGTGTCACCCAATAGTAAAAAAATATCAACTATAGTAGGAATAACCATTAAACAATAATAATTTGGGTAACTTGGTTTTTACCCCAAATGGGGGTTCGAGATGCCCATGAACAGCTAATGACCATGTTTCACGCATTCCAAATCTCCAATCTATTCTCTCCAAATAGTAATGCATGAATTAAAACCCCCTATAATAACACTTTTTGATAACCTAGACTCGGATTCCACTTAATAGGTGCCCCTAGCCCAGTGGGTCACATGGCCTCAAACGCATCTCCCCACACCCCAGAGGCAGGTGACTTGTAGGAAGGGCTTATGGTGTGTCTCTGGGGATACTATATCCTCATCACTAAATGGTAGAATAGGTGATGAAAATAAATAGAGGTCAATAGTAGAAATAATATAAGAAAATAGAAGGTGTATGTTATGGCCCATCCCCTGGGTCATGTGCAGTGACCACCCCAAAACTGCCTTCTATAGGCCAGGGGCTGGTGAATAACACCGAAATTCATATTCCCTAAAACCGGGAAGGAATTACCTTTATAACTTGTAATCACAAGCATTCAATAACACACTGAGATTCGAACACAGGTAATATTGTATAGGAAGAATATTGTTGAATGTAAGAGGGGCCAGAATATAAGCCCAACTGTATAGGTACATGTGCAACATAATTATAATTCAACTAAAGAAAGAGAAAGGTAGCTACTTGGTCGTCCCCCAATATTCCAACCTGAACGGTAGGTACAGATCACCTCCTCAGCCTTTCCTTGTCCACCTGTCCCCTCTTCATACCAAAACATTATATGTTCCACCTTCGGGAACCTTCTAGTCCAAGTACCCTCATACTCATTTAGCGTTGTCTGTTGTCTTCAACAAACAAAACTAGGTGCAGGCATAGCCCGTGCAAGGTTGAGTATAACTTTAATGACCAGTAAATTTCAGAGAAATATTTTTTCTTAATTTTCTTTGGAATTTTACAAGAACTCAGTTTTTGAAGGCACCCGATTCTGAGGCCTGGTGTGCATGGAATTATTTTCTGAAGTTTGGCTTGGGTACGTTCAGTGAATGAACGAGTGGGTTTTTCTAACTTTTGAACCGGTGTTCGGAATCAAATTCCGAGGGCACCGATGGGATTGCAACACTGTTATTTTCTTAGAAACACCTTTTCTGGAGTAGCGTTTGCTCGGGTGTGGTTTTTAAATTTTTGGGGTTAAATTAAGAAATAAAATAAAGTGCTACGACAACATTATTTTTATTTCACTTAAAGCCACTTAAAAGCCACTTAAATCCACTTGAGCTAAGTTGAAGCGGATAGAGTGAAATCCAAAATATCATACCCTCTTGGTAGGCTATTTGTGAGGTGGGGCCCGCACGAGCCCCACCGTTTATTTTACTCTAAGTAACGCACCTGTGAAAACTCCTCATTAATGAAAGTCAATTGGGGCATTTTCTAAAACTCTTAAATGCTCCTATTAAATCGACAGTTAAGTCATTACCATTAATTCACCGAATTAATGGTTCGTTTCTTAACCTGTTTTCAAACTTTTGGAATAATAATAAAATAAGACCAATACCTTTTCTTTTTTTGATGGGTTGATTGTTGAGAGGATTTGGAGAATATTTATCTTCATCCTCTTCGCGAAGAACACGAAAAACGCGATGAACGCGAAGAATGCCGAACCCTCGGAGATCGACGACACGACGCTGTGTTCCGCGACGCCGACGACTCTCCTTCCACGATGCTTCTTCCGCAACGTTCTTCCCCGCAACAATCTCCGATCATCAACTGCTTGAGGTAGGAGATTTCAGATCTTTTAAACTTCCTTGTGGATTTTATCATTAACATGGATTTAATTCGTGAAACTAAATCGGTGTGTTTTCATTAACCCTCAGAGATCGTCGACGCGATGCCCTTCCGCGACGACGCGACGCCCTTCCGCGACGTGACGATCCTCTTCTTCCGTGACGGTCAATTCCGTGAAGAACCCTCATCTGATGACAGCTACGAGGTAGGGGTTTTATTTGAGTATAATATTTATTCCCAAGGTTGTTTCTTCTAAAACAAAGAACCCGGATCAATGTTCAATTTTAATTTATTAAAATTGTTCCTTATTATGTTTTTCATGTGTTGATTGATAGTCCTGATTGTTATCACCTAACACGGAGGGTGCGGGCCAAACAAACACGGCCCGACAACCCTCCGCATTTTCTCGTTGATGCTCAGATTGGAGGGCGATGAAAAACGGGGCCGCAAGTTAATTTTGAAGGCTTTTCAGTGAAGTTCGAGTCCCGGGACGAGATCTGGCGATGACTGCGCGCAAATCGGACCACCGGAGCGCGTCTGGTGGTCCGCGGAACCCCCCGCCGGCGTGCCGCCGGGATGACCCGCCGCGGCTGTAGCCACGGTGGCGTTGGACGGTCTCGCTGCCGTGCAGGACCGCGGAGGAGGGACGCGGCTTAAGCCGTGTCCGGTGACATAGACGCGGCTCTCCTGGGGGTGGGCAGCACACCCTGCGCCGCTCGGCCGTAACCGGTCGAGCCGACCCTGGCGGCCTGGCCGCGCCCGCGCCGGCCGGGCCGGGTCGCGCCCAGGCCAGGCCGGGCCCCCCGATCCGGGCCGGGCCACGCCGGCCGGGTCGGACCAGGACCCGGGTCGGGTCGACCCGGTTCGGGTGACCCAGGGGGTTGGGCCGGGTCGGTCCGGGCCCAGACCCCCCGTTTTCGGATCTTTTCGGTCTTCTGCTCATAACATGAGCTAAGGGCCTCCGAACGACGGGTCGTCAGTGGAGATGCGATCCTTGGATCGAGACGGTCGTTTAGGTATACTACTCCCAAGTTTTCAGAATACTTTGGGTTTGGCTGAGTTGTTTCGTACACGAAACCAACCGGGCCCTCGGAGCGAAAACACTCATATCTTGACCTTCGGACGTCCGATTGACGTGCCGTCAACTTTGTTTAATTCCTCTAAGTGAGACGGATATTTTGGCTTACTCCGCCCGAGGTTTGGACGCATGTGGAGTATGGTCGGGTGGGTTTTGCCTTAAAAAACAACCGGGCCCCTGGAACGAAAAAGCCAATAACTCTCAGACCGGGCGTCCGATTGACGCACCGTCTTCGACGTTGAGTTCTTGTTGACGATACAGAACTTTTGGATACATCAAATCTGGACTATGTGTTAGTTGATGTATCAGCCTCTCGGCTCGTGGAGCGGACCCTCCCGAACGAGCTTGCTATGTGCGGGAACCCTAGAGCTGGCTGCGACTACGACGACAACGACAGTACAGAGATCCTTAGTGGATTTGACGACGACTGTGCAGAGATCCTCAGTGGATTCGACGACGATGACTACAACACTCAGCGATCCTTTTTGGGTCAGTGCAACCGATTGTGTGTGGGTCTGATCCTGTGTCGGTCAGCGCTCATCGGTCCTGTGTGGGCCAGCACCTACAGATCCTGTGTGGGTTTGATCCTGTGTGGGTCTTTGCGGGGGTTATATACCTATCGATCCTTTGTGGGTCAGATCCTTTGTGGGTCATTACGGGGTTTAGTACCTATCGATCCTTTGTGGGTCCGACGACTTAGATGAATCAGTGGAAATATCTAGTCATCATTATCGTCATACAAATAAGTATTCCTGTGTGAGGTGAACCCTATTTGTTTTCCTTTGTGGATTGTGTTGTGCTATCCTGTGTGGGTATATGTTTTTCTTTCCTGTGTGGACTGGGTTGGACTTGGGTTCGGATGTTGGATCCGAATGAGAATTGATGACTTAGTTATATGTATGGGCATATACCTAAGTCGTGTCGGATGTTACATTGTGATTGTATCTTTCCTTTGTGGTTTATCCTTTGTGGATTCTGGGAGAACGTCGAGGGTCTCGGGGTCCCTACTGAGTAGCATATACTCACCCCTGCACGGGCTATGCCCACACTACATTGTGTTGGTTGTAGACGACGGACGGCACTGAACGTGGTTGATGCTTGCGAAGGAGGACGGTACCTGGAGGTGGACCACTTGGCGGAACATTCTCTGAGCGGACGACTGGACCCGAGGAGCAGTGGAGGCTATCTATACCCACCCTTCAGGTGGTATTTCTAGTGGACAGCTCGACGTTGCAGCTTTACATTTCAGTTGCTGTTTTCCCTTCCATTTGTACTTTACTTTCAGTTTGGGGTTGTATTCTCGCCCACATACTTTTCCGCACTTACTGTTGTACCAGTATCTACATAGTGTTTACTTCTTCCTGCTTTCTCTGTGGTGTTTCATGTTTACATTACAAAGGAAATGCCTTCCCTTTTTCCAGATTTATGCCTTGGTGCTAGTCGCCAGCCCCTGGCCTATGGAAGGTGGGCTTGGGGTAGTCACGGCACTGGCCCCGAGGATGGGTCGTGACAAATTGGTATCAGAGGAGTTCTGTTCTACCGCAGAACTTGGGACTCAGTCTTATTTTTATGTGAAGTAATAGTGTTTAGCGTATTGTGTGTGGTTATCTATCCAGGGAGTCCAGTGGTGGTGCGGCGGCCGATTTATCCGTACACCAGGACCCTGACTTCTGATTTCCGACTTAATGCATGAAAACATTGATTGCGTTTGTGTTTCAAGTTTTCTTTGTGATTACGTTGTGTCAGCTCACCAGGTATACTGTTCTAACCGTGGTGCATCTGTTTCCTTTTCAGGATGGCCCCACGATGGCAGCCAGCTTGGGTTACGAGAGTTGAGCGTGATGACAGCCCACCGAGTGATGAGACATCGGTGGAGGGACCTTTGACAGCTGAGGCACCGGCGGTACCTTTGTCCGCCGAGCCACCGATGCTTCCAGCACTAGCCGCTGACGATGCATGTCACCTCAGTGCACTGCATGAGTTCCAGTGTCAGCGACCTCCCAGCTTCTGTGGGGAGACAGACCACCAGGCAGCCAAGGACTGGCTGGAGGCAGTGGTGCGAGTTTTCTGGTTAGTGAGGACACCAGAAGACCTCATGGTGATCCTCGTAGCGAGCCTACTACACGCAGTAGCGATCCGAGGGTGGAGCTTGATGCTCCATGTGCACGATGAGGAATCTCTTCTCTGTAAGGACATTGAGAGCCTCTTCCGCTCGGAGTTCTTCCTAGCCACCCTCCGTGAGGTGCACATCCAGGAGCTTCTTCAGCTGCGGTAGGGCAGCTTGACGGTCGCCCAGTACTCGGTGAGATTTACGGATCTCTCTCGCTACTCGAACGACATGGTACGGGACCCATTCTTTCGGGCCTGGACCTTTGAGAAGTTATTGATACATGAGATCAGGGCATCGCTGATCTCCCTCAGCATTCCGAATCAGGTAGGAGTAATGGAGCGATCCCTTTTGATCGATAGCTTCCTTGCCGAGCCTTCATCAGTAGCGAGATCTACCGCGGGGCGGCACGTAGCAGAGTCTTCTGCGGCAGGCAATTGACGGATGACTCAGGGGTCCAGGCAGACCAAACCCTCAAGCAGATGACCTCAGGACACTGGATCCGTAGTGCTGGGCACACAGTGCGGAGCCAGGCTTTCGAGAGGCAGGCAGTGCTACACATGCGGCGGGCAGGGCCACATGGCTAGTGACTGCCCGACCCACCGTGCCGAGGAGCAGCAGACGGTTGAGGGGCCACCTAGGCAAAGGCAGAGGGTCGACCGTGGCAGTCCGCAGGGAGGAGGTGGACGAGGAAGAGGAGCTGGCTGAGAAGCAGGTGGTGGATGATGCTTTGAGGGTCAACCACCACCACCACCACCAGGAGGTCCACCCCAACCACAGGGAGATGGCGGGTAGAGACAGGCACAGCTCCAGGCATCGGAGGCCTATGACCATGGCGCGCCCGAGATAATTTGAGGTACGATCCGTGTCTATTCCACCCTTGCTACAGTTCTTATAGACACAGGAGAGAGTCAATCATTCATAATCACTGCCCTTGTTCAGAGCTCGGAGATTCCGACATAGTCGTTGGCTCGATCCTTACGGCTAGAGACTCCTACGGGAGCAGACTCGACAATTACGCAATGGTGCCGGAAGTGTCAGCTTACTCTAGGAGGTGAGAGCTTCGGCTGGGATCTTCTTGTAGCGGCGTCGAGGCCTTATGACGTCATCTTGGGCATGGATTGGTTATCTACAGTCCATGCCCATATTGACTGTATTAGGCTCAAGGTGCGATGTGTACGCACCGACGGGAGCAGGTTCACCTTCACCGGCGAGAAGGGAGCCTTCGCAGCGCCGGATGGACTTCTTCAGTGGAGAGGATAGCCCATCACTCATCAGATGGCTAGCCTCATCCTAGGTTCAGTTGATATGCGGAGTCCTAGTTTTCCTGCAGTGGTGGATCAGTATGCGGATGTCTTTCCCGACGACGTTCCAGGGCTACCTCCTCACAGAGAGGTAGACTTTTATATTGACCTATACCCCAGGAAAACCTAGATATCAACTCCAGCGTATCGGATGGCCCCCACTGATCTTCGAGAGCTATGGGTACAGTTGGAGGACTTGCAGGGAAAGGGATTCATCCGACCTAGAGTTTCACCATGGGCTTCCCCGATATTGTTCGCCAAGAAGGCAGACATGAGCATGCGACATTGTGTTGACTATCATCGCCTGAACCTGGTGATGGTGAGGAACATGTATCCGCTACCGAGGATTGATGACCTCTTCGATCAGCTCAAGGGAGCACGGTGGTTCTCAAAGATAGACCTTAGGTCAGGCTATCATCAGCTCAGAGTTCGGGACGAGGACGTGCAGAGGACGACCTTCAGATATCGGTATGGCCACTATGAGTTCTTGGTTATGCCATTCGGCATAACCAATGCTCCAGCTGTGTTCATGGGCCTCATGAACATGATCTTTCAACCATACCTCGATCAATTTGTCGTAGTCAACGTCGATGACATTTTGATATAATCGACGACTTAGGAGGAGCACGCCTATCACTTACGGGTTGTACTAGACACACTCCGAGAGCACCAGGTTTATGGAAAACTCTCGAAGTGTAAGTTCTGGATATGTGAGGTCCACTTCTTGGGACACGTCATCTCTGAGGCGGGAGTTGTAGTGGATCCTGCGAAGATCGAGACAGTGCTAGCTTGGGAGCCACCCAAGAGCGTGACGGAGGTGCAGAGTTTCTTGGGACTAGCTGGATACTATCAGATATTTGTGCCAGACTTCTCCAGAGTTTCGGCACCACTCTCATATTTGATGAAGAAGGGGAAACCCTTTGTGTGGTCAGAACGATGTCAGAAGAGCTTCCAGGAGCTGAGACAGATATTGACCAGTGCACCTATCTTGAGGTTGCCTGAGGAGGGAGTAGAGTACGTAGTCTACTACGATGCATCAGGGACCAGACTCGGATGTGTCCTGATGCAGGAGCGGGCGGTGATCGCCTATGGATCACGTCAGTTGAGGCCGCATGATCTGAACAATGCTACCCATGACCTGGAGTTAGTAGCAGTTGTCTTCGCTCTGAAGACATGGCAACACTATCTGATGGGTGAGCGCTTTACAGTCTTTTCTGACCATCAGAGTATTAGGTACATCTTCTCTCAGAAGGACCTGAACCTAAGACAATGGCGAAGGTTCGAGTTCCTCCAAGACCATGACTTTAAGATAGTCTATACTCCTGGGAAGGGGAATGTAGTAGCCTATGCTCTCAGTAGGAGGACGGGCATTCAGCTACTCGAGGAGGCGAAAGCTCAGCTAGCCGCTTTGCGGATATCCTTTGTGGATAGAAATGGAGCAGCCTTCCTTCAGTCTCTCAAAGTCACCCCTCCACTACTACAGCGGGTCAGAGAGGCACGTCGTGGGGACGCTGACTGTGAGACACAGCGTGCATAGATATCCTCAGGACAAGAACCAGATGGTTTCTCGTTTGGAGCAGAGCACGACATCCTTTTCAGAGGACGTACCTTGGTACCAGTTTCTTTACGGGAGGAGGTGCGGAGAGAGTTTCACACTTCTCCTTTGGCGGTACATCCTGGAGTGGTGAAGATGTACTAGGATCTCAGACGACAGAACTGGTGGCTGGCCATGAAGAAGGCTGTGGAGGACTTCGTTTCTTAATGCCTAACCTGCTAGCAGCTGAAGGTAGAGCATCAGGTGCCAGCAGTCGTGGTACAACCCTTGGAGGTCCCGGAGTGGAAGTGGGATGGGATATCTATGGACTTCGTGACTGGACTTACACGCACTTCCAGAGGTCACGACTTCATCTGGGTGATTGTCGACCGACTCACCATGTAAGATCACTTCTTACCGATTAGAGATCAGGGCTCAGTGGAGATATCAGGACGTCTCTATGTTCAGGAGATTGTACGGATTCACGGTGTGCCATCATCTATCGTCTTCGATCGCGATGTTCGCTTTACTTCCTGGCTTTGGAAGGGGTTGCAGGAGGAGTTCGGGACGCAGCTACGTCTAAGCATTGCCTTTCACCCTCAGATGGATGGTCAGACTGAGAGGACCATTCAGACTCTCAAGGACATGCTCCACCCATGTGTCCTCGACTTTGGTTGCAGCTGGGAGGACCATCTACCCTTGGTGGAGTTTGCGTACAATAACAATTACCACTCCACCATCGGGATGGCACCATACGAGGCATTGTACGGCCGACCTTGCAGATATCCTTTGTGCTAGACAGACCCTGGGGAGTCAGCACTTGTGGGACCAGAGATGGTCCGGGCCACGACAGAGAAGGTCCAAGTCATCTAGGAGAGGAAGAGGACAGCTCAGAGCCGGCAGAAGTCTTATGCTGACAGGAGGCGGAGGCCACTAGAGTTCGAGGATGGCGACCACTTCTTCTTGCGTGTCTCACCTCGACGTGGATTACAGAGTTTTGGCCGAGGCGGCAAGTTGTCTCCACGCTTCATCGGACCGTTCCAGGTCCTCAGCAGGATTGGTGAGGTGGCTTATCAACTGGCTCTACCACCTCAGTTGCACCTGGTGCATGACGTCTTCCACGCATCTCAGCTGAGGAGATACGTGCACGACCCGACGCACATCATTGACCATGGGGAGCTAGACATTGATGATGGGGTGACTTTTGAGGAGGTCCCGGTGGAGATCGAGGATCGCAGGAGCAGGTCCTACGTGGACGGTCGATTCCTCTAGTGCGAATCAGATGGGAGCACGGGAACCTCCAGGAGAGCACTTGAGAGTGGGAGGCTCAGATGTGTGCTAAGTACCAACTTTTGTTTCCCTAGTTTATGATGTATCTTTATGGTGATGTAAGGACATGAGGTGGGAGTGTTGTAAAGACCCGTAAATTTCAAGGAAATTTTATTTCTTAATTTTCTCTGGAATTTTACAAGAACGCAGTTTCTGACGGCACCTGATTCCGAGGCCCGGTGTGTCTGGAATCATTTTTTGAAGTTTGAATCGGTTACGTTCAGTGAACGAACGAGCAGGGTTTTCTAACATTTTAACCGGTGCTCTGAATCAAATTCTATGGGCACTGATGGGATCGCAGTGCCAGTATTTTCTTAGAAACGCCTCTTCCAGAGTTGTGTTTGCTCGGGTGTGGTTTTTAAATTTTTGGGGTTAAGTTATGAAATAAAATAAAGTGGTGCAACAACTTTATTTTTATTTCACATAAATCCACTTAAAAGCCACTTAAAGCCACTTGAGCTAAGTTGAAGCGGATAGGGTGCAATCAAAAATATCCTACCCTCTTGGTTGGATATTTGTGAGGTGGGTCCCGGACGAGCCCCACCGTTTCTTTTCCTCTAAGTAACGCACCCGCGAAAACTCCTCATTAATGAAGGTCAACTTGGGCGTTTTCTAAAACTCTTAAACGATTCTCCTTCCACGATGCTTCTTCCGTGACATTCTTCCTCGCAACAATCTCCGATCAAGAACTACTTGAGGTAGGAGATTTCAGATCTTTTAAACTTCCTTGTGGATTTTATCCTTAACATGGATTTAATTCATCAAATTAAATCCATGTGTTTTCTTTAACCATCAGAGATCGTCGACGCGACACCCTTCCGCGACGACGCGATGCCCTTCTGCGACGCGACGATCCTCTTCTTCCGCGACAGACAATTCCGCGAAGAACCCTCGTCCGACGACAGTTACGAGGTAGGGGTTTTATTTGAGAATAATATTTATTCCCATTGTTGTTTCTTCTAAAACAAATAACCCGGATCAAAGTTCAATTTTAATTTATTAAAATTGTGCCTTGTTAGGTTTTTCATGTGTTGATTGTTATTCCTGATTGTTATCACCTAACGCGGAGGGTGTGGTCCAAACAAACACGGCCCGACAACCCTCCGAAGTTTTTCGTTGATGCGCGGATTGTAGGGCGATGACAAATGGGACCGCAAGTTAATTTTGAAGGCTTTGCAGTGAAGTTCGAGTCCCGGGACGAGCACTGGCTAAGACCGCGCGCAAATCGGACCACCGGAGCATGTCCGGTGGTCCGCAGAACCCCCCACTGGTGGCCGGAGGCGGCGGCCGACCGCCAGGAAGCGGCGGCGCCCGGCGCACCCCTGGGAAGACCCGCCACGGCTGAACCCGCGGCGGCGCTGGCCGGTCCCGCGGCCGTGCGGGACCGTGGAGGAGGGATGCTGCTTAAGACGCATCCTGTGACACAGATCGGCCCCACGCAGGGCCGCGGCTCTACTTCATGCCGGGGGGGGGGGGGCAGCACACCACGCGCCGCTCGGCCGTAACCGGCCGAGCCAACCCTGGCAGCCGGGCCGCACCCGCGCCGGCCGGGCCGGGTCGCGCCCAGGCTGGGCCGGGCCACCCCGGCGGGGCCGGGCCACGCCGTCCGGGTCGGACCCGGACCCGGGTCGGGTCAAACCCGGTTCGGGCCGACCTAGGGGGTTGGGCCGGGTCGGTCTGGGCCCAGACCCCCCGTATTCGGATCTTTTCGGTCTTTTGCTCATTACATGAGCTACGGGACTCCGAACGACGCGCTGTCAGTGGCGATGCGATCCTTGAATCGATACGGTCATTTAGGTATACTACACCCAAGCTTTTGGAATACTTTGGGTTCATCCGGTTTGGTTCGTACACGAAACCAACCGGGCCCTCGGAGCGGAAACGCTCATATCATGAGCTTTGGACGTCCGATTGACATGCCGTAAACATTATTGAATTCCTATAAGTGAGACGGATCTTTTGTCTTACTCCGTCCAACTTTTGGACGCAGGTGGAGTATGGTCGGGTAAGTTTTGCCTTAATAACCAACCGGACCCCTAGAACGAAAAAGCCAATAACTCTTAGACCGAGCGTTTGATTGACGCGCCGTCTGCGACGTTGAGTTCCTGTTGAAGATACGAAACATTTGGATACATCAACTCTAGACTATGTGTCAGTTGATTTATCAGCCTCTCGGCTCATGGAGCGGAACCTCCCGAACGAGCTTGCTGTGTACGGGAACCCTAGAGCTGGTTGCGACTACGACGATGACAGTACAGAGATCCTCAGTGGATTCGACGACGACTGTGAAGAGATCCTCAGTGGATTCGACGACGATGACTACAACACTCAGCGATCTTTTGTGGGTCAGTGCTACCGATCCTGTGTGGGTATGATCCTGTGTGGGTTAGCACTTAGCGGTCCTCTGTGGGCCAGCGCCTACAGATCCTGTGTGGGTCCGATCCTGTGTGGGTCTTTGCGGGGGTTAGTTACCTATCTATCCTTTGTGCGTCAAATCCTTTGTGGGTCATTGCGGGGGTTCTTACCTATCGATCCTTTGTGGGTCTGACGGCTTAGATGAATCAGTGGAAATATCTGGTCATCTTTATCGACATACAAAGAAGTATTCCCGTGTGAGTTGAACCCTTTTTTCTTTCCTTTTTGGATTTTTTGTGCTATCTTGTGTGGGTATACGTTTTGCTTTCCTGTGTGGATTGGGTTGTACATGGGTTCGGATGTTGGAGCCGAACGAGAATTGATGACTTACGTATATGTATGGGCATATACCTAATCCGTGTCGGATGTTACTTCGTGATTGTATCTTTCCTTTGTGGTTTATCCTTTGGGGATTTTGGGAGAACTTCGGGGGTCTCGGGGTCCCTAATGAGTAGCATATACTCACCCCTACACGGGCTATGCCCGCACTACGTTGTGTTGGTTGCAGACGACAGACAACGCTGATCGTGGTTGAGGCTTGCGGAGCAGGACGGTACCTGGAGGAGGACCACTGGGCGGAACGTACTCTGAGCGGACGTCTGGACCCGAGGAGCAGTGGAGGCTATTTGTACCCACCCTTCAGGTGGGATTTCCACTGGATAGCTCGACGTTGCGGCTTTACTTTTTAGTTGCTTTTTTTCCATCCAGTTGTACTTTACTTTCAGTTTGGTTCTGTATTCTGGCCCACTTACTTTTCCACACTTACTGTTGTCCCAGTTTCTACTTAGTGTTTACTTTTGTCTGCTTGCTCTGTGGTGTTTGTTGTTTACCTTACAAAGGCAATGCCTTCCCTTTTTCTGGATTTACGCCGTGGTGCTAGTCGCCAGCCCTTGTCCTATTGAAGGCGGGCTTGGGGTAGTCACGGCACGGGCCCCGAGGATGGGTCGTGACAATAACTATACATATTAGGGACCCTAAGACCCTCATGGTCTTCCAAAATCAGAAAAGGATAATCCAAAAAGCATGAAATCAACTAAAATCCCTACATAGGTATATTCCCATACATATACCAAAGTTATCAAGTATTCCCATCTCAATCATGAGGAAACACACAGTTCAACTCAAAATCCCAAGCTCAAATGTTCCACAAAGGAAGGAGTACCATGTAGGAAAGTACTACGAAGGTACGGACACAGCTCACACCAAGTATCTTAAGTACTATAGTAGAGATGATTATATGTAACTACTAATTCATCTTACTATGTTAAGGGGAAAATCCATAAAGGATCATAAATCATCATCTGACTTCCATAGGATCATAGTACATCATCAGACCCACACATGATCCTAGTAAATCGTTAGTACATTGTCAGACCCACACATGATCCTAGTATATCATAGTACATTGTTAGAACCACACAGGATCCTAGTAAATTGTAAGTACACCATCATACCCATACAGGATCCTAGTACATCGTCATCACATCATCAGACCTACACAAGATCATATTACATCGTCAATACATCGTTAGACCCACACAAGATAATAGTGCATCGTCGGTATGTCATCAGAACCACACCGGATCCTAGTACATCATCAGTACGTCGTCAGACCCATATAGGATCCTGATAAATTGTCATTAGGTCGTCACACACACACATGATTCTAGTACATCATTAGTAGATCGTCAGTCCCAAATAGGATCCTAGTACATCATCACATCCACCGTCTGGATTCCCGCAAAAATCATGCTTGTCTCTTGGAGGGTCAACCCCTCAATCCACTAGTCGATACTATAACTTCATTGAAGTCCCATGAAGAATTATACTAATGGGCTTCCACATCATAGGGGTTTCAATGCAATAAACGGTGTGTCAAATGAATGCTCGGTCTGTATGTTATTAGCCTTTTAGTCCTAAGGGCCCTGTTGGATTCTTGCTCAATCCACCCTGATCATTCCCCAACTTTATCCAAATATACAGTGGGGTATACCAAAGGGACCATCTCGCTCTATGGTTTCCAGTGTTGTAGATTTTTCTTCAATCGGACACTTGGTGCCAATGTTACGGCCAATAGAGCGGAAATGGGTCGAAGCTGGTCTGGGTCCGGTCCGACCCGACCCAGTTCGAGTCGACTGAGCCCATTGTGTCCGGAACGGCCCATGTTGGGCAGACCGACCTAGTGGTGGGGTGGCCGTGGTGAGGTTTGGGGGCCGCGGGGTGGCATGGGGGCCGCGGGGCAACGCGGGGTCCACGGGGCAGTGCGGGGGCCTCGGGCTGGGGCGGGGGCCGCGGGGCGGTGGGGAGGCCGCACTACGACTAGGTGGTCGCAGTGTCGCGGCCCGCTGCCGTGGGTGGGATGGCGAGCCTTCTTCTCCAAGCAGCACGGTTAGTCATCACACCTTCGTTGGAAGCTGTTTCGGGCGGTCGTCCTTCCTTCACCGATGCAACACAAGTTGAGATTCTCTTCCATTGGGCGGTGTGGTCGCACCGTCACCATCGTCGCGAAGAACACAACCAATAATCAAAATAATTGCGGCAAGGTCAGGCCATGTTCATTTGGCCCGCACTCTCCGTGTTATAACTGTATAAAGTGGCTATGTTTCCTTCTTGAATTATCAAGAGTCTTCATGAATGGGTAAGGGGAAAAATTAAAACAACCACCCTTCCTCGATGGATGGTTGACGTCGGAGTGGTTGAAATGATGGATATCGGTTGGTTGTTGGTGAAGATGTCATGTGTTGGAGATGGTACGTTCTTCATTAGATAAGATGGTGTGTTCTTCATCGAAGAAGATCTTCATTGGGAGGTGATCTTAATTGGAGAGAATAATCCTCCCAAAAGCTCTCCACTAGCCAAACCTTTCCTCTCAGTTCCAGAAAAATGTGAAATAGAAAACTTATTACTTTATGTTTTATTAAATTAAATTAATTTGGCACAAAAATGAAAGTTGACATAATAAAATGATGTCACATTTAATTAATTTCATGGTTGGCTCAAACAATACATTTGGGATTTCATGGGGGTTTTCCCAATAAGAGGGTTCAGGTGGTCCCTAACTTTTGGAATTTCAAATGGGAGTAATAAGTCTGGTAGTCCCCACAGTCATATCACATATGCAGGATGATTTAGTTCATTTGTTTCCCCCTTTATAACATCCCCGTTGGAGGTTTCAAAAAATAAAAATGTAAAAAAAAATTATTTTATTTGTTTATTACATGAAAAAAACAATAACTAACATTCACTCTCGACCAAATTCCATTGAGGTGAATGACTACTAAAGTGCATATCAGCACGGCGACTTCAACAGAGTCCTTAGATTTCAATTAAAAGCACTAGTTCAAAAGTTACAAAAACTCTCTTGCAAGTTTACTGAACGTTCCCCAAAAACTGTTCAGAAATTCATTCCTGGAACTTCGGGCCTCGGAATGACGCACCGTAAATTTTCGTGGACTCATACAGTTCACATGTAATTAAAAACATTACATGGAAATTTAGTGTCTTTACATTCTCCCCACCTCAGGGCTTTGCGTCCACGAAATCCACATCACCAAATTAGGAAAACAAGTTGTGGTACTGAGAATGAATCTGAGCCTCCCACTCCCATGTGCTTTCCTGGAGGCTCCCGTGCTTCTAGCGAATGCGTATCGGAGGTATTGACTGCCAACAAATGACTTTCCCCTATCAATCCTCAATCTCTACGGGATCCTCCATAAATGTCTATCCATTGTCGACGTCCAGCTCACCGTGATTGATGATGTGTGAAGGGTCGTGCACATATCTCCTCAGCTGGGATACGTGGAAGAAGACATGCACCTAGTGCAACTGAGGGGGACGTGCTTAGTGGTAAGCTACCTTTCCAACTATGTTGAGTACCTGGAAGGGTCTGATGATCCTCGAATATAACTTCTAACCTCGACCAAATATTTATAAACCTCATTAGTGTGAGACCAGTAGAAAGGTGTGGTCTCCATCATAGAACTCCTGCGGTCTCTATATTCTATTGGCATGAAACTTCTACCTGCTCTATGAAATCTTCATCCACTCGTGGATGATTTGGACATTCTCTGTTGTAGCCCATACCATCTCTGGTCCCGCGAGTGCTGACTCCCCTGGGTCAGTCTAGCACAAAGATGATCTACAAGTTCATTCATAAAATTACTCAAAATGTGGCATCCCAATGGTGGAGTGATATCTATTGTTGTACAAAAATACAACAAAGTAAATTGATCCTCCCAGCTACGACTGAAGTCGATGATGCTAGCATGCATCATTTCCTCGAGGGTTTGAATGATCTTCTCAGTATGGCCATCAATCTGAGGATGGAAGGTGGTGCAAAAATGAAGTTGCATCCCGAAAGCCTCCTACAACCCATTACATGGCTAGGAAGTGAAACGTGTATCGCGATCAGAGACAATCATCGAGGGTAGTCAATTTAGACTCACAATCTCTTGCTCATAAAGGCACCCCATGTTCTCTACTAAAACCTACTCTCTGATCAGTATGAAGTGGGCCGACATGGTGAGTCGGTCGATGATCACTGAGATAGAATCATGACCTCTAGATGTACATGGAAGTCCTTTCACGATGCTTAGGGATATCCCATACCACTTCAACTATGGGACATTAAAAGGATGAACCAAGCATATTGGTACCTGATTCTCTTCCTTCACTTGCTGAAAAGTGAGGCACGGAGAGACAAACTCTAGTACTACTTTCTTCATTCTCGGACACCAGTGTTGTCTTTGGAGATCCCCATACAACTTTTCCACTCCTGGATGAATCGTGAGAGTGGATGTGTGGAACTCCTTCAACACATCCTCCCAAAGCGACACTGGTACCATGGTACGTCCTCTGAAAAGAATGGTGTTCCCTCCACATTGAAAAAATCCATCAGGTGTTTGTCCTATGTATATCTGAGAACGCCGAGCCTCATAGTCATTGTCCCCACACTACGGCTCCGCGGCTCTCTAAAGAAGTGGGGGAGTGACTGTATGACACTGAAGAAAAGCTACTCCTTCCCAATCCACAAAAGATATCTTCAAAGCGGCCAGCTAGACTGTAGCCTCACCAAGAAGTTATATACCAGATCTCCTACTGAGTGCATCTGCTACAACATTCCCCTTCTGAGGAGTATAGACTATCTCAAAGTCGTAGTTTTGGAGGAACTCAAGACAACGCCGCAGTTTCAGGTTCAGGTCCTTCTGAGAGATGATATATCTGAGTCTCTTGTGATTAGAGTACACTATAAAATGCTAACCCATCAAGTAATGTCACCACATCTTCAAGGTGAAGACCACTACTGCATACTCTATGTCTTGGGTAGAGTAGTTTTTCTAATGTTATCTCAGCTGTCGATAACCATATGTGATCAGTTCTCACTACTACATCAGGACACATCCGAGATCGGTCTTTGATGCATCACAGTATACTACGTAACCTACGCCCTCCTCTAGTAGCCTCAAGATTGGGGCACTAGTCAGCCTCTGCCTCAGCTCTTGAAATCTCTTTTGGAATCTCTCTGACCATTTAAAGGCTTTCCCTTTCTTCTTCATTTCTAATAGATGTGCGGAAACTCTGAAAAAAATCCGGAAAAAATCTCTGATAGTATCAAGACAATCCTAGGAAACTCCATACCTCTGTCACACTCTAATGTGGCTCCCAAGAAAGTACCACCTCAATCTCCACTGGATCCACTGCAAATCCAACCTCCGATATGACATGTCCGAGAATTTGAACCTCTCAGCTATATAACTATCACTTCGAGAGATTACCATAAAGATGGTGCTCCCAGAGTGTGTTTAGTACTACCTAAAAATGATAGGCATGCTCCACCTCAGTAGCTGAGTAGATCAGAATGTCGTCAATGAAGACAACTACAATGAGGTTACGTTATTGCTGAATGATCATGTTCATGTGTTCCCTGAACAATGCTGGATCATTGGTTATGATGAACGGCTTAACCAAGAACTCATAATGGCCATACAAAAATCTGAAAGTCGTCTTCTGTATATCCTCATCTCACACTATGAGATGGGGATACCATGATATGAGGTCCATCTTCAAGAACCATCGTTCTCTCTTCAGCTAATCAAAGAGTTCATCAGTCCTTGGGAGTGGGTACTTGTTCTTCACGATCACATGGTTTATGCACCGATAGTCAACTCAAATCCTCAAGCACCCATCCGCCTTCTTGGAGAACAAATTCAAGGCCGCCCAAGGAGAAACATTGGGTCAAATGAACCCTTTCCCCTGTAAATCCTCCAACTGTACCCGCAGCTTATGAAGCTCCACGTGGGCCATCCGATACATTCGTGTAGATATCAGTGCCATCCTGGGGTACAATTCAATGTAAAATTCCACCTATCTATGAGGACGTAGACCCAGAACATTATTGGGGAAGACATCTGCATACTGGTCCACCACTACACGATAGCTCAGATACTCCACATCAACCACTCTGAGGGTAAGGCTATCCAACTGATGAGTTATCGGTTGCACTCGACATCGGATAAGTCCATCCTGTGCTACAAAGTATCCCTTATCACTTGTGAGGGTATACTTGGTCCCATCCGTGTGGACACACCAAAATTTGAGCCTTATACAGTCTATCTGAGCAAGGACTGTTGATAACCAGTCCATACCAAAGATGACGTACTAAGGCCTGAATGCCGCTACAAGAAGATCCCAACCAAAAATCTCCCTCCTATAGTAAGCTCAAACTTCCGGCACCAGTACGTAATCATCTAATACTATCTCGTAGGTGTCTCTAGCTGTAAGGAATGAGCCAGTGGCTCAAACAGAATCTCCAAGATCCAAACAAAGGAAGTGTTAATAAAAGAATGATTGGGACCTGGGTCTATAAGTAAACCAGCTATGGTGGAGTAGACACAGCTCGTAACTCGTATCATCTCTGGAGCGCCATGATCATTGGAATCAGTTAACTTTAGTAGAGCTCACCCATATCCTCCTACTGCATGTGGTTGGGTGGACCACCTAGTGGTGGTGGCGTTAACATCTCGAATCGTCGCCCACCACCAGCTACACGATCACCTCCTCTGCCACATCTTTATTCTCTTTGTGAAACTGCTTGATCAAACCTTTGTCTCTTCCAAGGAGGACCCTCAAACATCTTCTGATCATTCGTATGGCGGGACATACATTCACGAGCCATATGACACTACCCTCCACATGTAAAACACCCCCTATTCCACGCATTACTGGCTCTATCTCTAGTACCACAAACAACCGATCCTGAGTCATGTGGTCATCCCCCAATAGGTATGTTCCTCTTGAACCTCTATGACATATGTTTGCTTCTAGATGCAGAGGACTCCACTAAGTGACATCCGGTGGTGGGTCTCGCTACCTGCGACTGCTCAGTAAGAAAGCTCTCCAATATGAGGACTCTCTCTAACACCCCTGCCTACGTTGGGATACTGAGAGAAAACATTGAAGACCTTTTCTCCTACCCGAGCCCCATCTCTATGTTCCATGCCCTGTTGAATGGGTATCGCACCATATCAGTGGAGTAGTGATAGAGGTCAGCGAACCTCACTGAGTACTGAGCCACAGTCATGCTGCATTGCTGTAGATGAAGAAGCTCTTGTCTGCACACTGTGTGAAGAGTTGTTGAGACAAACTCTACCTGAAAAAGGCTCTCGAATTCTTCTTAGATAAGTGTCACCTCATCGTGAACTTGGAGCATCAAGCTCCACTATCTTCTGGCTTTTCCCTATAAAATAATTTTTGCAAGGATCAGTATGAGATCTGCTGGTGTCCCTACCAGTCGAAAGACTCTCACCATAGCCTCCAGCCAATCCTCAGCCGCATGGAGGTCTGTCTCTCCACTGTACTAGGGAGGCCAATGGCACTTGAACTCTTGCAACATGCTCACGTGGAGATCACCCTCCACTCCAAAGGTTGGGGGTAGCATTGGCCCAACGGGTAATGGTACCTCTAGTGCCTCTGCAGGAAAAGGGACCTGTAACGAGGCCTCGTCGCTTGTTGGGATATCAGTGAGTACTATATCTGCAATCCATGCTGGCTGTCTGCAAGTAGGTATCCTGAAAAGAAATAGGCGTTCCATAGTCAATAAGTTATACTTGGTGATCTGACTCAAAGAGTTCACAAATAAGACTATTGAAAACACACACTCAATTAGTTTTTTTGTGCACTAAGTCAGCAATTAGAAGTAAGCGTCCATGTGTATGGATACTTCGGCCGCCGCACCAACACTGGATTCCCTAAACTGATAACCACACTCACTACACTTAACACTATTTCTGTTAATATTATTAGATTCATATTTTCTATGGTAGAACCGACTCCTTTGATACCATTTCATCATGACCTATCCCCCGGGACCCGTACCGTGACTTCCCTAAGCCCACCTTCCATATTCCAGGGGTTGTTGACTAGCACTGAAAGGCATATTCCCTAAAATAGTGAAGGCATCACGTCTATAACCTGTAAACATATGAAACCATGATCACAGTGTGATACGAACACAAGTTAAACTATATAGAAAAAAGAGTGTTGAAAGTAAGAGGGGCCAAAATAATATCACAACTGTAAAGGTACAAGTACAACTGAAATACAATACAACTAGTGAAAGAGAATGATATATATTGGGTCATCCGCCGAGGGTCCTACCTGATGTGTAGGTAGAGATCACCTCCCCGACATTCCATGTATTCTCATCTCCTCTGCGTACCGACACGTCATATGGTCCACCTCAGGGCACCGTCCAGTCCTGGTACCCTCGCCCTCAGTCAACGATGTTCGTCATCTGCACCAAACACAACCTAGTGTGGGCATAGCCTGTGCAGGGGTGAGTGAACGATACATAGTAGGTACCCTGAGACAATCAAGGTCTCGCAAAATTCACAAATGATAAAACCAAATGCATGAAATCAACTAACAACCCTACATAGGTATATTCCCATACATATACCTAAGTTATCAAGAATGCCCATCTCAATCATTAGGAAACAGAGTGTCCAACTAAAAAGCCCACGATCAACTATTCCACAAAGGAAGAAGTACCTCAAAGGTAAGTACCACACATCTATGCCACACATAAGAATACCACAAAGGTAATACCAAAAAATGAAAGTACCATAAAGGTACGGACTCTGGTCACACAAGGTATCTTAGGTACAATATTAGAGTTGATTAGATGTAACTAAAAATTCATCTTACTATGTTATGGGGTAGACCCAAGAAGGATCATAAATCATCATCAGACCCATAGACAATCATTGTACATCGTCAGACCCACACAGGATCCTAGTACATCATTAGTACATTGTCAGACCCACACATGATCCTAGTACATCGTCAGTACATCGTCAGACCCACACATGATCCTTTTACATCATCAGTATGTCTTCAGACCCACACAAGATCTTAGTACATAGTCGGTATGTTATAAGACCCACAAAGGATCCTAGTACATCGTCAATACGTCATCAGACCCATACCGGATCCTGGTACATCGTCAGTATGTCGTCAGAACCACACAAGATCCTAGTACATCGTCAGTGCGTCGTCAAACCACATAGGAACCCAGTACATCATCAGTACATTTTCATACCCCCACAGGATCCTAATGCATATTTAGTACATCGTCAGACCCACACATGATTGTAGTATATCATCACAGCCAGCTACATGATTCCCGAACTAAGCTTGCTCGTCTTAGGGAGGGTCCGCTACTCAAGCCACTTTTTAATACTCAAACTGACACAAAGTCACACAATGAAGTTTCCCAAAGGACCACCACATCATAGGGGTCTCAATGAAACAAATGGTGTGTTAAACAGACGCCCAGTCTTTAATTTATTATCCTTATAGTCACGAGGACCTAGTTGAATTCGTGCATGATCCAACAATTTTGTTCCCCAAAATTATCCAAATCTCTAGTGAGGTATACAAAATGGACCATCTCGATTAAAGGTCTCTAATGCCACAGATGATTTTTCAAACAGACACAAGGTACCAAAGTTATGGACAACAGAGCATAAATGGTTCGATGCTGGTCCAGATCCGGTCCTACCCTATTGGCCGACCCGGCCTGACCCAGGCCACTGGGTCCAGATCGGCCGACGTCGGGCGGCCAGACCTGGTGGCAGGGCGGTGTGCAGGCCGTGGGGCGGTGTGGGGATAAGCGATGCGGCACGAGGGTCGCAGGGCGCCGCGAGGCTGCGGGGCGGTGCGGGGGCCGCGGTGCGGCGTGGGTCCCACAGGGCGGCGCAGGTGTCTAGGTACGGCATGAGGACAGCATAACATCGCAGGTTCCGTGGTGAGGCGGGGAAACTGTAGGGTGGAGGTCCACCGTAGCTGGACGGATAGCCAGCCTTCCTCACCGCGTAGCACGGTCACCCTTCGCGCCTTCCCCAATAGCTGGTTCACCGACTGTCCTTCCTACACCACTATGGCACAAGCATTGGTTCTCTTCTATCGGGTGGCACGATCACACCATCTTCTTTTTCGTGAAGAACACAAAAATAACCACATGATTTGAGTAGAGGTCGGTCCATATTTGTATTCCCCGCACTATCAACATTAGATCGATTGCAAGTGGCTGTGATTGCTTCTTGAATTACGAAGAGTCGTCTTGAACAGGTAAGATAAAAAATTCAATCAACCACACTACCTCAAAGGAATGTTGATGTTGGAGAGGAATGATGGAAGGACATTAGTTGGTCGTTGGTGAAGATGTCCCTTAATAGAGGTGGTGCGTTCTTCATTGGAGAATATAACATGCTCTTTGTTGTAGAAGATCTTCATTGTGAGGAGTTCTTCATTGGAGAGAATAATACTCCCAAAAGATCTCTTATTTCCAACCCTTTCCTCTCAATTCCACCAAAATGTGAAATATACATCTTTTTAATTTTAGTTTAAAAAATTAAATAACATTTGCACAAAAAAAAGTTGGCATAATTAAATGTTGACACATTTAATTAATTTCATAGTTGTCTTAAACAATTAAATGGGGAGTTCAGTGGGTTTCTTTCATTAAGAGGGTCTGGGTGGTCCCCGACTTTATGAATTCAAAATGGTGGTTTTAGGCTCTATGGTCCCCACCTCCATAACACACATGTGTGAGGTTTTAGTTAAGGTGGTCCCCACCATTATAACATCCACATGGGAGGTTTCAAAAAATAAAAAAAGTTTGACATTTTTATTTTAATTTATTCATACAAGAAAAAAACAAAATCTAACTTTCACCCTTGACCAACTTCCATAGAGGTGAATGTATCCTTAAGAAAATACCGATGCTACAATTCAATGGTGTCCAAGGACATCAATTTCGAGCACCAGTTCAAAAGATTCAAAAACCCACTCTCACATTTACTTAACATACATGAAAAAAAGTTCATAAATTCATTTCGGGCACTCTGGGCCTCAGAATCACATGCCATAAATTTTCGAGGACATGTAAACTTCTCATATAAGTAAAACAAATTCATAAAAATCAACAATCATTATATTACCCCTACCATAGGTCTTTGCATACCCAAAAGACACAACAAAAAACTAGGAAACATGGAGGTACTCAGCACGAATCTGAGCCTCCCAATCCCATGTGCTCTCTTGGAGGTTCTCATGCTGCTAGAAAAAGTGCACCAGAGGTATTGACTGCCCATGAAGGACCAGCCCATGTCGATCCTCAATCTCTACTATAACCTCCGTAAAAGTCACCCCATCGTCGATGTCTAGCTCGACATGGTTTAAGATGTGAGAAGGTTCGTGCATGTATCTTCTCCGCTGGGATACGTGGAAGACGTCGTGCACCCAGTGCAACTAAGGGTGAAGTGTTGAGAAGTAAGGCACCTCACCCACTCGGATGGGGATGTGGAAGGGTCCAATAAAAATATTAGATAACTTGATGCCTCGTCCAAATCACTGTAAACCTCTTCATGGTGAAGCCCGTAGAAGGACGTGGTCACCATCCACGAACTCCAGAGGTCTCCATCTCCTGTCTCCATAAGGATTCGGCCTACTATGTGCTTTCTTCATACACTCATGGATGATTTGCACTTTCTCTGTGGTAGCTCGTACCATATCTGGTCTGAAGAGTGCTATCTCCCCTTGATTAGTCAAGCACAATGGTGATTTGCAAGGACGTCCATTCAACACCTAAAAATGTTCATCCCGATGGTGGAGTGATAGATATTGTTTTACAAAAACTACACCAAAGGAAAGGTATCCTCCCAGCTGAATCCAAAGTCGAGAACACAAGCCCAAATCATGTCCTCAAGAATCTGAATGGTCTGCTCAGTCTGGCCATCTGGATGAGGATGGATGGTAGTGCTCAAACAAAGCTGCATCCTAAAATCCTCCTCCAACCCCTTCCATAGCCTGTATGTAAAATTTGTAACATGATTGTATACAATAATAGAGTAAAATCTATATAGAAGCAAAATATACCGCACATAGAGGCATCCCAAGCTCTCTACTGAACCATGATCTCTGATTAGTAGGAAGTGGGCCGACTTGGTGAGTAATTCGATGATCAACCAGATAGAATCATGACCTCTGGATGTACATGGAATTCTTGTCATGATGTCCATGGATATCCCATCCCATTTTCACACTGGGACCTCTAAAGGATGAACCAATCCAACATGCAGCTAATTCTCTGCCTTCACATGCTGAAAAGTGAGAAACCGAGAGACAAACACTCTTACAGCATTCTTTATTCCCATCCACCAGTGCTATCATCGTAGATCCTATTACATCTTCACCATTCCTGGGTGTACTTCTAGAGGGGATGTGTGGAACTCCCTTAACACTTCCTCCTGATGTGACAATGGTACCATGGTTTGTCCTCTAAATAAATGACATGATCCCCACCTTCATAAAATCCATCAGGTGCCTATCCTTTGGATATATTAACATGTCGAGCCTCGTAGTCAGTATCCCCATGCTGCACCTCCCGGACTCATGGAAGAAGTGTGAGAGTGACTGTAAGTGATGGATGAAAATATGCTCCATCCTGATCTACAAAGGATATCATCGATGTAGACAACTGCTCTATCGCCTCACCTAATAGCAGTATACCAGATCTCGTACTGAGTGTATATGATAAAACGTTCAAATTCCCATGATTATAGACTATCTATAAGTCATAGTCTTGGATTTTCTCAAGCCTACGTCGTTGTCTTAGGTTCGGGTCCTTCTAAGAGAAGATATACCTGAGACTCTTGTGATTAGAATAAACTTTAAAATGATCACACATCATGTAATGTCACCACATCTCAAAGGAGAATACAACTACTACTAACTCCAAGTCATGGGTATCATAGTTCTGCACATGTTGTCTCAACTATTGAGAACCATATGAGATCACTAATCGCTCCTGTGTTAGGACACATCTGAGATCGGTCCCTGATGCGTCGCAGTAGACTACATACCATGTTCCCACATATGGTAGCCTCAAGATGGGGTGCACTAGTCATCCTCTGCCTCAACTCTTGAAAACTCTGCTGATATCTCTCTATCCAAAAAAAGGGTTTCCCATTCTTCGTAAATCAAGATAGTGGTGTTGCAACTCTGGAGAAATCTGGGACAAATCATTGGTAGTATTCAACTAAACCTATGAATCTTCGTACCTCTATCACACACCTGGGTGGATCCCAAGAAAGTACCACCTCAATATTCGCTGGATCCACTGCATCTCCAGCCTCCGATATGACATTTCTCAGAAAGGGAACCTCTCAGATCCAGAACTATAACTTTGAGAGATTACCATAATGCTGGTGCTCCGGGAGTGTGTCCAATACTATCTTCAAATGACAGACATGCTCCTCCTCAGTAGTTGAGTAGATCAGAATTTCATTGATGAAGACTACTACAAAGTAGTCATGATATGGATGAATGATCATGTTCATGAGTCCCATGAACGCTGCTGGAGCATAGGTTACACTGAACGACGTAACCAAGAAAAAATAATGGCCATACTGATATCTTTAACCTTTCTTTTCCAAATCCCCATCTCACAATCTGAGTTTTTGATAGCCTGATCTAAGTTATCTCTTCGAGAACCACTGTGCTCCCTGCATCTGATCAACATGGTTTTCAATCCTTGAGGGTGGTTACTTTTCCATCACAGTCTCCAGGTTTAGGTGACAATTGAAAACAAAAAGCATCAAGCTCCCATCCTCATTGGAGAAACAAATCGGGGCTGCCCAAGGAAAAACACTGGGCCGAATGAACCCTTTCCCTTATAAGTCCTCCAGTTGTACCCACAGCTCATTAAGCTCTATTGGAGCCATTTGATACCCTGGTGTAGATATTGGTTTTGTCTCGTGGTAAAATTTAATGTTAAAGTCCAGATCTCTTCAAGGAGGTAGACACAGAACATTATCAGGTAAGACATTCACGTACTATTCCACCACTAGAGGATAGCATGCACTCTCCACCTCAACCGCTCTGAGGGTATATCTTGCCAACTGATGAGTGATCAGATGCACTCTCCTACGGGTAATTCCATATTGTTCTTTAAGGCCCCCTTCCCACCGGGGAAGGTAAAACTAGTCCCATACGTGCGGACACACCACACTTTACGCCTAATTCTGTCAATCTAAGCATTGACTGTAGATAACCATTTCATACCCAAGATAACATCATAAGGCCTCGATGCTGCTACTAGGTGATCCTAATTGAAGATATCACCTCCTTGAGTAATCTCACACTACCGGCACCCGTGCGTAATTGTTGAATCCTCTCCCATATGAGTCTCTAGCCATATGCATCGAGACAACGACTCCATCTAAATCATTGAGCTCAGAACGATGGTAGTGGTAATAAAAGAATGATTGACACCAATGTCTATAAGTACTGTAGCTATGGTGTATTATACATAGATCGTACCTTGTATCATCTCCAGAGCACCGTAATCATAGGCCTCGGGTGCCTGGAGCTGAGCTCACCCCTGTCCTCCTTCTCCATGTGGTCGTGGTGGACCACCTAGTTGTGGTGGCCGTAACATCTAGAATCTTCGTCCATGCCAACATCATGGCCAACTCCTATTCCACGTCTCACTGCTCCCTACAGACCTCCTTGATCGAACCTTTGTCTCTTCCTGGGTGGTCCCTCGACCGTCTGTTGATCATCCGTTCGACGGTTTGGGTAGTCACGAGCCATGTGACCCTGACCACCCCATATGAAACACTACATATTCCTCGCATGACTGGCTCTGTCTTCGGTACCCCACACAACTAATTCTGAGTCATGCGGTCATCCAGTAATAGGTCTGGTCTTCTTGGACCATGGTGACATTTGTGTGCTGCCAGCTATAGAAGACTCCACTACATGAAATCTGGTGGTGGGTCTCACTGTTGGAGACTGCTCAGCAAGAAAAATCTCTACTATGAGGGCTCTCTCTAACACCCATGCCTGCGTCGGGATGATGAGAGAAATCATTGAAGCCCTGATCTCCCACCTGAGCCTCTGCACAAAGGTCCAGGGCCCTAAATAATGGGTCCCACAACATATCAATAGAGTAGTGTGAGAGGTCTTTGAACCTTGCTGAGTACTAAGCCATAGTCATTCTTCCTAGTTTTAGATGAAGAAGATCATGTATGCACACTGCACGAAGAGTCACTAGAAAAAACACTGCCTAAAACAGGATCTCGATGTATGCCCATAGAATCTTCACCTCGTCGTTATCTTGGAACATAAATCTCCACCATCTCCCTGCTACTGCTTATAGTAGACTTGTAGCAAGGATCACCATTAGATTAGATGTTGTCCCTACAGGTCGAAAGACTCTCACCATGGCCTCCAGCCAATCCTCAGACACATGTGGGCCCGTTATTCCATTGATGCAGCGTGTCCTCTGGCACTAGAACTCGTGGAACGCACCAAGCTCCATGCACCCTCATCTGTTGGGGCTCATGCAATCGGTGGCCCAACGGGTAATGGTACTGTTGGTGCCTCTGTTGGTTCCTCTACTGGAAGAGGGCCTTGCACCGTGGCCTCATTGCTTAGTGGGATATCAGTACATACTATATCTGGAATCCTAGATTACTGTCTGTGTGGAGGAATCCTGAAAAGAAACATGTGTTCCATGATCAATTATTTAAACCTTGTGATTTGACACAAAGAGTTCACAAAGAAGACACTTTAAAAGACAAACACAATTTGTGTTTTCATTCACTGAGTCAGATATCAAATGTCAGGGTCCTGGTGTATGGATATGTTGGTTGTTGTACCAACACTGGATTCCCTAAATTTATAACAACAGTCACTAAACTTAATACTATTGCTATTAAAAAGTTCATAGTAATATGTTCTACGGTAGACCCGACTCCTTTGATACCAATTTGTCACAACCCGTCCCCAGGGGCCCGTGTCATGACTATCCCAAGCCTGACTTCTAGCGGCCAGGGGCTGAAAAATCCCCAAATGACATATTACCTAAAACCATAAAGGCATTTCCTTTATAACCGGTAAACACACACAACCATGAACACGTCAAGATGCGACCACAAGTAAAACTATATAGAAAAAAGTGTGCAGAAAGTAGGAGGGGCCAGAATACTAGTCCAACAATAAATGAACAAGTGCAACTGAAATACAATACCACTGAATAATGAGAATGACATATACTGGGTCATCCTCTATGGTTCCTACCTAAAGGGTAGGTACAGATCGCCTCCTCAGCACTCCACGTCCTCTCGTCTCCACTGCGTACTGACACACCATATGGTCCACCTTCAGGCACCATCCAGTCCTGGTACCCTCTTCCTCATCCAGCGTTGTCCATCATATACAACAAACAAAACAAGGTGCAGGAATATCCTGTGTAGGGGTGAGTATAAAGATACTCGGTAGGGACCCCGATACCCTCAAGGTCTCCCAAAATCCAAAAAGGATAATCCATAAAGTATGAAATAAACAGACAACCCAACATAGTTATATGCCCATAAATATACCAATGTAATCAAGTATGCTCATCTCAATCTTGAAGAAAATTAGTGTCCAACTCAATACCCCAAGATCAACTGTTCCACAATAGAAGGAGTACCACAAATGTAAGTACCACACAGGTACGCCACATAAAATATTACCACAAAGGTATTACCACAATGGGAAAGTACCACACTAGTACTAACTTAGCTCACTCCAGGTATCTTAGGTATTGTAGTAGATATGATTAGATGTAACTACTAATTCATCTTACTATGTTAAGGGGAAGACCCATGACGGATCATAAATCATCATCTGTCCCACAGAGGATCGTAGTACATCGTCAGACCCACACATGATCCCAGTACATCATTAATACATTGTCAGACCCACATGGGATCCCAATTCATCTTCAGTACATTTTCAGACCCCCACATGATCTTAGTACATCGTCAGTACGTCTTCAGACCCACACATGATCCTATTACATCGTCAGTACATCATGAGACCTACACATGATCCTAGTACATCGTCAGTACGTCGTCAGACCCACACAATATCCTAGTACATCATTAGTACGTTTTTAGAACCAAAGAGGATACTAGTACATTGTCAGTAAGTCATCAAATCCACACAGGATCCTATTACATCGTCATTCCCATACAGGATCCCAGTACACCATCAAAGCCTACTAAAGGAATCCTGCACTAAGCTTGCTCATCTCCAGGAGGGTCCACTCTTAAAGACACTAGTCGATACCCCATCTATTATGAAGTCCCATGATGATGTATCCCATAGTACCACCATGTAATAGGTGTCTCGACACAATGGATGGTGCGTCAAACTAACGCCCAGTGTGTATGTTATTAGCTTTTTAGTCCCAAGGCCCCAGTTTGATTCGTGATCGATCCAAACTGACAGTTCCCCAACTTTATCCAATTCTCCAGTGTGGTATACCAAACGGATCCTCTGCCTCCATGGTTTCCAGCACCACAGACGTCTCTTCAGAAAGACACTATGTGCCAATGTTAGGAAAAAAAGAGCGGAAATGGGTTGAAGAAGGACCAGGTCCGGTCCGACCCGGTCGGACCGACCTGTCCCAACCCATCCTGAGATGACCCGACCCAATTCAGGTCGGCTTGGCCTACTGGGTCCGGCCCAACACGGTGGTAGGGAAGCCGTGGGGAGGCTGCGGTGCAGCGCGGGGTCTGCAGGGCGTCGCGGGCAACACCGGGCGGCCCGAGGACTGTGTGGTGGTCTTGCTGATGTGGGGCAGCCTCAGTGCGATCGAGAGGCCATGGGTTAGCAGTCTTCCATGGCTGGCCGGATGGCCAACCTTCCCCTCTGCGTGGCACGGTCGCGTGTCTCCCCTTCGCCGGTGGCTGATTCGGCCGACTGTCCTTCCTTCACCACTAGAGCACACGACGCTGTTCTCTTCAGTCAGGTGGCATGGTCGCGCAGTCGCCTTCATCCCGAAGAACACAACAAATAATCACAGGAATTGCGGAGAGTTCAGTCCATGTTCATTTGGGCTGAAATATCGGTGTTAGAGAGGTAGAAAGTGGCTATGATTACTTCATTAATTACGAAGAGTCATCTAGAACGGGTAAGGGGAAAATTCAAACAACCACACTACCTCGACAGATTTATGACATCGTTTACGGAAGGAAGGACAGACATCGGTTGTTTGTTGGTGAAGACGTCCCGCATTGGAGGTGGCGTGTTCTTCATTGGAGAATATGGTTCCTTTTTCATCGAAGAAGATCTTCGTTGGAAGGTGTTCTTCTTTGGAGATAATAATCCTCCCTAAAGCAATCCTTTTGCCAGCTCTTTCCTCTCAATTCCACCAAAATGTGAAATAGAAAACATTTTAATTTTTGTTTATCAAATTAAAAAACTTTGGCCCAAAAAAGAATGTTTTCATAATTAAATGTTGTCACATTTAATTAATTTCTTAGTTGCATCGAACAATTAATTGGGGAGTTCAAGTGGTTTCTCCCATTAAGATGGTTTGGCCGGTCCCCACCTTTAGGAATTTCATTTGGGGGTTTTTGGATCGGTGTTCCCCACCTCCATAAAACACCCGTGAGAGGTTTTATTTCAGCTGGTACATAAATTCACAACATCCACATGGGATATTTCATCAAATAAAAATAAAAATATTTTTTATTTTAGTTTATTCTTAATTGAAAAATGCAAAAACAAACTTTCACCCTCGACTAACTTTCATAGAGGTAAAAGTCTCCTTAACCGAATATTGGCACTGTGAGTTCAATGGTGTCCTCAGATATCAATTCTGAGAACCGGTTCAAAAGTAATAATAAACTGCTCACACGTACACTAAACGTACTCGAAAAAATGTTCATAAAATCATTCGAGGCACCCCGGGCATCGGAATCATACACCATAAATTTTGGTGGACTCATAAAATTCAAATATAATTAAAAAATTAAATGGAAATTCAGGGTATTTACAGTAAAACAAAAAATAGAGAAAATATCAAAAATAACTATAACAATTTGAATTGAATTTAACAACTGATGATATATAATTTCAAAATAAAACTAGAAAACATGGATACAATATAGTAATAAACACATGTTCTACGTATGTATAAAAGAAAAAAGTCTTTCCCAAGAATCCTGATCTCTAACTCAGTCATCTGCTACCAATATCCATACTAAAAAAAAGAAATCAAGTGTTTGAAGCTATATGATTCCCTTTTTCAGCAACTACAACCGTGTAATATTCACTGGTTACCAAAAAGTGCTCGGAGTGGGTGTGAGATAAATTGCAGTGGGCCACCACAAATGGTGTCTATAACATCCGGCCCATGTAATGGAAATGTAAAAATGTAAAGGCATGCATATATAAAGTAAATTAGTACAACATAACTAAATACCAATGTTTCATCTTTTTCCCTTGGTTGGTGTTTGAACATGTTTCCATTTATTTATATGATTGTTATGAGTTTATAATATGACACATGGAATGAATTGTGTAGGATCCATGTTGTAACATGGAAACCAGTAATGATTTTTAATAATGATGTTCAATGGTAATTCAGATGGAAACATAGACCTCAAGGTTCCCCAACTCAGTAATAACGACATCATGGAATTGGGTAATAGTGTAATCCAAGGATCATAGTTCAAGGAATTCCATAATGAGATGCCTTCTGAGTCAGAGGAGTTCATCCATGGTAAAATGGGGCTATATAAAGATAAGTCCAGATGGGTTTTAACCATGGAACCAATATGTCAATGCTGGATCCAATGTGTGTATCCAAGTGGTCCTTTAATAATATTGATGGGATCATATGGTGTTATACCTAGAATCAAAATAATAGGCAAGGATTGTGATCTAAGTGGGTCTCAACCTATGCAAGCCTTATCCTTGAAACAGAATGGGGTTCCATAGTACTCCAGACATTCCCAGATAATAATCCAATTTGTGGTCATGTCAATTCATTTCTGTTTATTTATGATGTCATTTAATATTTCATATGGTTCAAGACTTTCCTTTCATTAGTTTAATAAGGTCATGTATTATGAATCCTTTTAATCAAGTCATACATAATCAATTATCCCATTTTGTATAATCCAAGACATTCATTATTCTGATAATAGAAAGCTCCATGAAACATTCATTTGTTCCATTTACAGAATATTAGATAATTATGGTTCATTCAAATACATTCCATTAATGTGGTGAGGGGTTCTACAGACATGGAAACTATATTTAATTCACATTTAATACTATCAAATAATATAATTAGTATACATTCCAATTTACCATTAAGGTTTAATTATAAATTTAATGCACCTACCATAGGTGTGTTATGTGGTGATCATACATAGTATTTTACATTATGCAATTCACAATATAAATGAATCCATTTAAGACATAAATTCTTACTGTTATGAGGTTCGAGAAAATTCAATCCCAAATGGTGTCTTAATCATGTCAAATACTAACAAAACCAATTATGGAATGACATCAAACATGGAAGGGATGATGTTGGAGGGATTACCGCAAACAGTTATTCACATATATGGAAAGAGAATAACAATATTATTATAATGATTGTAATAATGGAAAATAATTTCTATAAATGAAAACCGAGGAAACTGATGGCCCCACGCAATAATTCCAAAATCATTAAAATTAAGGGATGTGTTATAGACCACCAGCCATAGGGTTGTACAACTCACCTCCTCCAGTATTGTCCATTTATTTGTCTCAGATAATAGTAGATGTATAAAAATATGAGCAATTCTCAGTCCAATGTTACTAGGTCGATAGAAAAATAAGAGGATAAAGGCATAAATTAACTTGTGTACTTACAGTTGGACATCCAACATGATGAACATTTTCTCGAACAAATATCGGATGAATGCAATCTCCATATTCCTACCATTGGTCTTAAAAAATCTCTAATTTGATAGAGAAATAGGATAATCCCATACAAACTAGAATAAGAAGGGTGAAGGATGGTTCATATATCATTAATAGAAAATTTGTATATTTACCATGAAAAATAACATTTGCATGGTTTTTCTGCATAGTTTTCCAAATTGTACACAAACCCTACACGGTTACCTATGTAGAAGGGGAACATGAATGATTAGGCCCCACAGTCATCCACTAGCTATGTGATATGGTTCTTTCGATAATTTATATCCACACGGTTATCCAAATTGTGCTCCAATCATGCACTAACCATGGGACACTGATAGTTACCCAAAAAAGATGGGTTCCAGCTCATAACATGCCCCCAAATTCCTTAAGACCATTTCTAACTCAATATGAATAATTATTAGGTATAAATATATATTTAGACTGAAATTTAATGGATACATTCGTGATTTAAAAAAGGTTCTAACACATATTAAGATAATATTTTTATGACATGATAAAATTTGAAGAAATTGGACATGAACTAGTAGAGGAACACATGGAACAACCTAATTATGATTGACCTTATTTTGAGAATCACCATGAGAAAATACAATTTACCTATTTTTTGGATAATAAAAAACACACTACTTTTATTTAATGGGAGAAATTACATGTTTAAAATGTAAATTTTATTTAAGTAAAATTATATATTTGCATCCCCTTTTATTATTCAATTCATGCAACCCATGTTAAGATAGCACTCGAAAAGCTATTGGATTCACAAGTAGAAAACACAAAGGATGAATGTTAATACTTCTTCCTACCCCTATATGAATGCTATACCTTCTTGTAAATGGGTAGGATATGGTATACTATATTAATGGATCATTCCTTATCATGAAGGATGAATCGGAAGCTATGAATACCCACATATGGTGGTTCAATTCAAAGAAGCATCATCGACCATAACACAATGGATAACAGTTGTTGTTGTCATATAGATGCTTTAAATGTTTATTGGCCACATCTAGGAGGATATTACTATTTAAACAATTCTCATTATATTTTATGAATTTATATTTCAATTTCATTTCTCATGATGTTGTAAAACATGTATCCTACTCCCTCTTACATTTTTGATATTATATGACATTATCATTTTGCGGAATTCATTAATTCTATTTTGTTGGTTAATAAAGGGAGATGCCAAAATTTTAAAACAATGTGGGAAATAGGACTATGATTCGTGGGAATGGGAGATAAATTTTTATTTTTTATCTTTTTAAAACACTCTACAATTTTTTTCATTACAATTTTTGAGCATTAAATGATGAGATTTAATTCCCACTCTTGAATGAAAACATTACATGACTTATCTAGGATTCATAAGTTTCTTTGGAATCATGTGAACCCATGTTTTAGATTTCAATTTTAATGATATTGAATGAGTAAAATGGAAATTAGATGATAAATATAAAGAATTGATATACAAATTAGGACCTGATATTTAATAGGATTTATTGATTCAGTTAAATGAAATTTCAAAACAATTTTTCAGGCTTGAATTTAGGAAATTTAAGTGAATTTTTTTTATCATTAATCACTCGTATATTGATTTTCCAATACCATATATCCCATTCTCAAGATTATTTCTTAACGAAGTACTTTATATTTATTATTTCTTATATTCCATGAGCGATATTGGGATATGTCACCTTCTATAACATGCATTCGAACATTTCAAAGCTATGATTGGTCAAAAACATATTTTAAATTATTGAGGAATCCTTTTTATAAACCCATTATCCATAAAATACCACCATTAACTCTATCATTGATTATCAATTTTAAAAAAAATCTAAAACCATGTTAGGGACGACCTTTCTTTTATTGCATTTTAATCCATTCCTACCATCATATAGGTATTTTCTAGATATTTTAATATTTTAGTGTGGGGAGAAGGGAATCATAGTAAATGAGATGATTTTTATTGTATGTAAGAAATGATGTTGTTCTTTTTTGGGTTCTGAGAATGGTTTTTTGAATAACTCAATAGACCTAATTGTTTCACCTTCATGAAAACAAAAATAATGAAAAACCATGAATGAGTTATGACATAGAAGAATCATGAATCCCCATTACTAGACCAATTATTTTTATCATATGTGTTTAGGTAGTGTATGTGAGGTATATTCCATGCATAATATTGAAAAATTAATTAAAAGAAAAAACATACCTTGAAATAGAAAAATAGTAGAGAAAAATATAAGAAGGTTAACATAACTCATTATACATTTATTATTCATGACCATTGCATTCAATGTTTGTGGGAAGTTAGAGTAACAAATTGAAAAATGATATAATTTAATTACACTTTAATTTTTTATATATTTAATTTATCATAATATATAATCTTCCTCCATTAGATTTTAAATTTAATTACCAAATACTACCCACCTTAATCCTCATAGTCATTTGAACATTTATTTCACATCTTTACAATTTTATATGCCTTTTTTCATTACAATGTGGAGAATGTAGTTCATTAACAAGACTATGGATAATGTGAATGTATTAATGACATGTGAATAACACACATAAATTTTTTCATGAGTTATGAGAGAATATAATCCACTGTGAGGTATATCACGACTAGGAATGTTTTATAATATTTAATTGAGGAACCTGAATGAATGAGAATAGAATATCCATCATAGTTTTAATTGAAAAAAGTAAAATAATCTAGTTTATATTTTAGATGAAATTTGAAAAAAAAAATTGTATTTATTTGTTTAATTTTAATGTTTCACTTAATATTTATTTTTTTAAAAAAATTATTGCATTGAAATTTGAAACATTATATCATTTGTTCACTATGAATTCCTTGTTGAGATATTATGCTTGAGGGTTCGCTTTGTTAATATGTAAGAGAATTAATAGGGCTAATATTTTCATCATTTTTGATATATATATATAGATTATTTATACCATAAAATTTTATTAATTTGAGTTTATTTTCAGCATATTTTTTTTTGTTTTTGGCAAAATTTTGAAAAATACTTGATTTCGGAATTTTAATATATTTGTTATTACAATGAAAAATTGATCATAAAATTTAAATTATTTATCCAATTTTGGTGATTAATTTAATTACGCTTCATTGATTTTTGGGTTTCAATTAATTCTTAATGACTATGACCATATTCGAACAATCGAAGGAAAAAATTTTAAAATTTTCTGAAATTTCTTTGGGTGATAGAATGGACCAAACCACATTATTTTAGTTATAAATTAGGATAAACACCATTAAATAATGAATTTACAATTTTATATGAATGATATATAATTAATAATTCTAAAATTAAAAAACATGGAGATATTTCATCATAAATGGGGATATTGGATTCATGAAATTGGGGGATTAATTAAGAAACATTTGGACAAAAAAATTGATAAATGTTAAAAATGCCACAACATCTATGTTACATGTACATTTAATTTGAAGTTTTTTGAGTAAATTGAAATTATAATTTATAGAAACCTTTATAAAGAAATTACTCCCAAATTTAGTCATTAAATAGGTCAACCATGAGCATTCATTTGGTGAATAGAATATTTATTATTTCATAAAGGATGATTTGTAAGATTTTGATTTTTATTAACAATGTATAGAACCCATTTCACTATATTATGAGGATTTAACACTTTTTAAAGGATATTATTCAACACTTGAAGCAGATAACACTGGTGGTGGATAATGCTTCACTATTTCTATTTAATTTTTTATTTTATTTTATGTTACATTTTTTAGTTCTAGTATAATTATAATTTAAATTGTATCTTTTTTAATTATGTAAATTCATACATGTTTTTATAATTTTTCCCACATAACATCTTCATAACTATTATTCTATTAATTATTATTATTATTTTATCATTCTTCTATTTTCAATATTTACATTTCTAATTTTTTTTTATTTTTATATTTTACTCTCTCTCTCTCATCCCAAATTCTATTTTTCTTCTCTTATATTATTTTATTATTATTAATTACACTCCATAAACTAATATAATACCCTCATAAATATGAGTTTCACCTTTTGGCTTGGCATGTGGAGAGGTTACAATGTTCTTTTATTTTCATTAAAGATTATTTTATGTTTTTGGAAGATTTGAGTAGCATGGATGGTGAGGTGAATATCCTAGATTTAGTGACTACCCACTAATAAAATACATATCAATATATTTCTATTAATTTCATTAAATACCTTTTTATTTTGTAAATATGTTTCTTTATGATTTTTTGTTCCTTTAGGTTTTGGAAATCACAATCACATTTTCTAAAGGAAATGTTTTTTCTCATATAGAAACATTTTAATAAAGAAATTTTTCATTGTCTAAATATGATTTTGTCTTTATCTATGATCTTCAATGCGTAATATAATTTTTTCTCAAATCCTATTTAACTATCATTCCTTTCGTCAAAAAATCAGATATTTTTCTTACTCAAATCAGTACAGTTTCATAGAGTCTGATTTCCCCAGAATTGTGAATACGATTTCTCCTAAAATTAGACTTCCATTTCTTCTAAAATTGAATTTTGATTTCATTCAAAATCATACTCCAATGCCATCATTGTTCAGACTCTAATTTCTTCATAAATTACAGTTGGATTCTCTATTATTTCTGAACTCTATTGTAAATATTTCTAGACTCCTATTTTCACTGTATTAAAAATCCGATCAATTTTTTCATATAGTTAATTATTTTCATTAATGTAATGTTCCATTTTATCATATCCAGAATGTGATAATTTTTTAAGCATAGTATTGCTTCTCATATTTTTTCATTAAAAATGATGTCTTCCAATCTATTTTAACATAACCGATGTTTGAGTGCCACTTGTACAGGTCCCCCCAAAATATTAACACAATATGACCACTGGAAGAGAATTTGAAATTTCATAATTCATACCTATAAATACCCACCCATTTCAACATTCATGATACAATATTTTATTTGATCACTATAATGAAGTGATACTCGGTGAAAGAACTGCTCAAATATGTCTTTTGTGAATGTAGTAACTAACTTGTTCAGGGTATGAACGTCTTATTCAACCTACCTAGTGAAAATCAAATTATTGAGGATATCAATAGATGTATTTTGAGGATAAGAACATAGAGGTACTAATCACTATTGATATTGAGGGCTTGTAGGGATTGCAATATATATACAGATCCTCGTATCAAGGGATTACCCTAGTGTGGATAAGAATGATTTTCTAAAAAGTGGAAATCAGGGGACCTTTATACATGGTTTCTCCATAACCATCCATTTGGGTGAAAAGATTTCATATACATGTTTACATATTATTATTACAGGTTTTATTTTTTCTACAATTTTTAATGATATAATGTTTAACTTTCTTATAGTTTCTTATACTTGTACTAAATCTAAGATATTATGATCAGTACACATTAAGGTAGAATCATTCCTTAAGTAAATTTATCTTATGTTTCATTATCATAATAATTTTATTGAATCCTATGAAATTTAGTTTCTCTGTTAATAGCTAAATAATTATTGTGAATTCATCTTGTTTAACTTTGTTTAACATATATTCTCTTAAGGATTAAAATGAATGTTTTTAATACAATAATTAAACAACCCCAACCATGTTTTAATTGAGCCATATATATCTTAATTTCATTCCAATATTTTGTATTAGAGGAGTTTTTTGAAATACTTATACTTGAATATAATTTTCCTTGTTCAATGTTTCTTACACATACCTTCATGTTCATGTTTTTTATTTATATTTTTTTGCAAATTCCTTCTTTGTAAAATATTTCTACTATTTATATTTGATGAAACATTTTCCTTTAAGAATGGTAGGAAATAATGTTCGATTAATAGACAATTTAAATCCTACCAGGCTAGCAATTTTTGATGGAAATGACTGTTAATACTGGAGATATAGGATGAATAAATTTATCATCAATACTAGTGTGGATTATTTCATTATTCTCTCTGGAGACTATAAGATTCCAATATAGGAAATCAGACAATTATCCAATCACAAAAAGCAAGAGTATCACCTTAAATTTAAGATATGGAATTATTTATTATGTTTTATGACCAGAAATATCTATATCCATATTTATTTACATGAATCTACTTCTAGAATCTTCATGAAATTAAATGTTATGAATTTGGGCACATGCAAGGTTATTCAATCATGAAGAGCTATGCTTAGAGCTGAATAATGTAGTTTCTTGTTTAATTATGGATAACCTATATGTAATGTTCAACAAAGGATTATGACTATTGTAAACAATATTCAGTCTATGGGTGAGAAAGGAATAAATGATGAGATTCTTATGGATAGTATAATAGATATTTTTACTAATGAGTGGGAATCTAAAATAACAACATTTGATGAGAATAGAAATCTTTCAAACATCACTCTCAATGAGTTATTTGGGACTATTCTACAACATGAAGATAAAATGAGGAGAGTTGAAGAGATTGATAAGAAAAATAATGGTAATGGATTAGTTAAATTCACTATTACCTCAAATCATATGAAGGGAAAGACTCTTGAATGTGTTACTATATCAAAAGCATCGAAATATACTATTATATCTAAATAATGTAATTGTGATCATTATGATAATGAACATTCAAATATTACTTAAATAATGAACAAGACTGTGGTAAAAAATGCTTTATAATATAGTTACAAAAAGAAAGATAGAATGATACGAAAGATTCAGAAGTAACTTTTTAGGAATGAAAATGGGAAGCTCATATTAGATCATTTCTCATTTGCTCATTAAGAATCAAAAGAAGGATATGCATTACAAAAAATTAATAAGAATTTATATAAGTCTATGTATAAGAATTTTTGGAAATCTAATGACCCATGGAGTGCTATTTGTGGCAATTATTTTGTTGAATATTCAAATATTGAACCCTCTAGTTGTTAGAATATTGGTTTAATATCCATAATCTCTACTAAAAATTAATGTCTCAAGGATAAGGTAAATACTACTGAATCCTTAATTAATATTTCTTCAAATGATAAATATTATAATGATGAATATTTTGAATATTTTGATGAATAATATTCCATATAAAGAGAAAATAGTTTACTTTCAATTTAATATCTAACTATTTTTTCTAGATAGTTGAGAATAAAAATAGAAAGAACAATAAAAAACATAATGAGGAAAATTCTAGATTATATATTTAAAGAATTATTATTAGGTCATTCAAAATATATTGATCAGAAAACATTGGATTAGGAAAATATTTCCAAATACCATAAAGAAGTATATTCTAAAAAGGATAAATAGTCTAAGGATCATGAAGAAGTTATTTACAAGAAAACAATTTATATCCAAACTCAAATTCTAATAATAATGACTCAAAGGATAAGAATTTAGTCATCATAATAAAATATGAAACTGTTTCCATAAATAAATATCTTTCAAATTTTACTCCTGGAATGGATGGATTTGACTAAATTCTTTAAAAACATCACGCTATATTGAATAATTAAGGATTTTTTTTATTCTCATTAAAAAACTAGTTTTAGACACATCAATTCTATTCTCCAAAGTTATCATTTTTTCACTATGTTTAATTGTATTGAAAATTGGGACAAAAATTGGTTCTCTAAATAAAACAAAATCCTTAGGTTTTCATAAAGTCCATTTTTCTATGAAGATATGGATACCTAAGATTTTATTTTCTAACATTTCTAGATCCATGAATGTTTGGATTCCGAATGACTAACTATTTTTAAAGAAAACAATGTATGTACCAACAAAAATGCATGGTACAAGGATATTTTATGTTCCCGGAACATGACTAGTAACAAAAAATTCTTTGAAAATATTATCATGATGAAATGTGTGAATGTTACTTTTAGAGATAATTCCCAAGGATAAAGATTTGGTATGTGTAATATTTTTTATTGGAAATGATTTCATTTCAAATGTCTTATTGGTTAAAGGTCTTTATCACAAACATATAAGCATAATCTAATTATTTGATGAAGGGTTCCTTGTGAATTTCAATAATGATAAATTCCTAGTACATAATGTTAAGAATGATTTTATTATCTCTACCCATAAGAAAGATAATGATGACACAGTTAACATAGACGACTATAAAAGCCAAGGATTACCTTGCCTATGTGAAGTGGAAGGTCAATATTGGTTATGGGATAATAGATAATAAATCAATATCTAGAAGTAAATTTTATAACTCAACATCGGTATATTAAATATCTTCTTAATATATATCGATATGACATCACTGAAATCCTAGGTACTCCAATCATTTGCTCAAAAATTTGTTATTTTGATGATGCTGGGAATCTTGTAGATCAAACATCATTTAGAGGTATGATAGAATGACTATTATACATACCATATAGTCATCAATACATAGTTTTTTTAGTATAATAATGTTCAATATATCAATCAAATCCAAAAGAATCCCAAAAAAATAAATGAAAGTATTTTTTCTCTATTTAAATGCAACTGTGGAAGTAGACCTTTCTATTCTTCTGGAAATGATTTTCTTTTAAAAATTACATTGTATGCTAACATTAGGGGATGTTGAATTGATAGGAAACATACATCCAGAACTTGTAATTTGTTAATTGATTCATTAGTTTCTTCTTCAAGAATGAAATAACACTCAATAGCACTTTTCACTGCTAAAGCAAAATAAGTAGTAGCTTGAAGTTGTTGTGCTCATGTTACATAGATAAAACACACACTCATATATTATGGAATGATTTTGGCCACATAATAGATAATTTTTTATAATACTAGTGCCATTTTCCTATGAAAAAACCCTAGACATCACTCTCGTGCAATGAAAATAGACATAAGGATCACATTCATCGGGATTACACACATAAATGAGATTTCATTCTTCAATTTATCCGATCACAAGATCAAAATTCTTACATATTTACAAAACCATTACAATATGATAAATTTGATTACATTAAACAAAATATAGGAATGATAACCATAAGGTAATATTCTATATTAACATTTTTTTGAAACCAATATCATAAGATTAAGATTCTCCATTTCATAGGGGGAAACATATTTTTATTCTATTATAATTAGTTTTCCAAAACAAAATTGAGAAAATAAAATTTTTTATTTTCCTAATACTACATTATGGATCCTATGTTCTATAATGAGATCCTTAATAATACAGAAAAATATTTCTGAGTAATCTATATGTTACATTTCCTTATCTATATAATCATAAATTTGGTTTTTTTATTTATTGGAATTTTTAATAATGGTTTAAGAAAATATTATCCGATTCACATTCCTTTAAATCCCATTTATCCTTAAAACCCCAATATATTGGAACCCATAAATCCTTCTTCTATATTGATATCAACCTTTAGATAATATCACGTAAATATCAAACAATATTTTGACCCGGGAAGACCACCATGAAGCTTATATAAAGGGAGCCACATTTCGTGTCCCACATCATTTTTTAATGAGTTATTGCACTGAATACCTATTTTCTGTCACATTTTTCACCCAGTTTTGTTCTTATATTTAAAATATCAATTCCTTTTAAGGTGTCCTCGTAGACTTAGATGGTGTCAAACAAGGTACACATTGATTGGATATTCTCATTGGAAAGATTAGTGGACATGGATTTTTTTTTCAAATTATGAATCCGTGATTTCAAAAATCATAAGGAATAAAGGATGGAAAACCCACTATGTAGAAATGGAGAAGAATCAAGATCCTAGGTATGTTTATTTGGTTACATAATTTAATTATATCGTTTAGTTTTATGAACTAGTTGGAATGGAAATGTTCTACGTTAAGGGTTATGGAATGACTTACTCATTATATTTGAAGAAGGCTGCAAGTACTCTAGACAAACACTTCGAAGGAGAAGAAATATTTTTCTCATACAGATCACCTTATAAGGAAGTTTCTTTTGGGAAAGATATACCTTTTGTGCGCCTTGGACATAATGGATTGATGATACTAAATATCCCTCATCTTTCAACATACTGTATATTGGTAGCCCTTTGGATGTAAGTAATTATAATTCCGAGGAGGGTAGAAAAAGATTAATTAAATATTGTGATACCCTTATGATGGAAATTGGGGTGAATGTATGAATGATAATCATCTTAATTACATTATTTTAATAATCAGAAATATTAATAATGTCACACCAATGTCTTAAATAATTATTTACCTTGTGATCATGTCTAATATCATTTACTTATGTTTATAATCATTCAAAATCCAATTAATTCAATGGCCAAAACATTCAATATCATGTTGGTATGTGATGATACCCTTAGATGGAGGAAGATTGGCTATAGTGTTATATTATTATAATTCATTGAACTTTCTGATAAGGATGACCAAGCTATGAGTAAGAAAGGAGATGTTAGAGAAATCACCAACCAACCCCTTAGAATGGAAAATCCAAAGAGGCCAATCTAAAGGATCAAGCACAATAAACTGAACCTAAATTTTCTCCACTAAAGCGTAATAAGAAAAATAAATTTTATGGTGATGTTGTTTCCAAATCGAGAGAGGTGAAAAAGAAAAAAGAAGGATCTATATGCTCATTTTGGATTAGATCATACTGAGGCTAAGGCCTCAAAAATACCAGGTGGTAAATATCTTGAGAGGAAAGACAAGGAAAATATTCCAATGAATAAAAAGTCAGAAGTCGAAATCATCCATGATATTCTATGTGATACTGATATGGAATTTCAACAAGTTTATGTTGAAAAATCATTCCAATATAAACCAGACAAAACTGAGACTCAGGCTCCAATTGAAGGAAGGAATGATATTTTAATTTTGGAACAAATTGAATAATAATAAATCATACAAGAAGAATAAGAATAAGAAGAAGGGGAGGGGGGACAAAGTGATGATGTGATAAAACTAGTTGAAAAATATAAAGAGATGTAGATCCCTAGTAAAAATTGTCTACAAGAATATCCCAAGATGAATCCACCAATAAAAGTTTTGAAGAAAATCTTTTTATACATATAATGTTTCCTAGAATAATGAAATTATTAATGATGATATTTTTTAAAAATACGTGGATGAAAAAGACGAAATTTTTTCTGAAAATGGGGATTATAATGTAGTTTATGTTAATTTTGATAAAATTATTCATGTTTCTGATAGTGAGAATGAAACCCTAAAGGTTGAGAAGGAAATATCTGTGGATGAGAAAGGAATGTAAGTGATTTTTGATTCACCAATGAAATTTGTTGTTACAAAAGTGATGAAGAATGTTATTGGAACATCAATGTGGAAAGAAGATGAGAAAGATATTGTTCCCTCGCCACCAAAATAACCTATTTCTGAATCTTTATCTTTATTAGCATATGATTTTTTGGATTAGTCTATAAAGAATCTTGTCAAACCCATCCCTTTCTTTCTAGCATTGATACTAGATGTCAAAAACATCATGAAATAGTATATCAGAAATCTGATTCACTAAATTATATTATGTACAAGATTATAAAACAAGATTTATAATTCTATAAATTGCATACCAGTTGTGATGCTCATAGATGACCATGAATGAAAATCCCAATGCAGTGGAAGTCATTTTTAATTTTTTTGAATTTTTTTGATTATTTCAGTTAGTTAGTAAAAGATTATTTTGATAAGTTTAATTTCAATATCCATAATTTTGAAAAAAAATTCATAGAAACTGAAGGAATAATAATGTTTCCATATTTAAGAAGACATAAATCAAAATGGGAACTAAATTTTGATGCTCTAATTTTGAAAAGGGAAAGGGAAATCTTGGAAGAGATGGCTGAAAAAATAAAACATCATGTTGATTTGATCAGGTTTTAATATGAAATAGTCATGTATCCGGATTAAAAATTCAATGATCTTGAAAGTAAAAATCAACATAAAGAAAATTTGATCAAATTTTTTGAAGATGATAATAATGAATTTATGATGATGATGTACTCCTTGAAAAAGATGATACCGAAGGAGAAAAATTATGATGAATAATTTTTTGTTCAAATCTGATATTTTTTTATAATTTTCTTTGTGAAAAATATGTTATTATAATGAAATTCATTTCCCATTATTATTTCATCTAGTTTTTTTCTTTCAGTTCATATACATTTTTTTTCAATCCCTCCATTCCATTTTTAAAATCAATAAAGGGTTGAAAACAATGTTTAAATATATTTGTTGAGATAATGGAATAAAATTCTTATGTAAGGGGGAGATTAATTAAATAATAGATTCTTATGTAAGGATGAAGTTATTTATCCATGAAATATAAGAACAAGATCCACAGGTATTTCATAACCTAAGGGGGAGTTATTTGTATTAACCATTAACAATAAAAAAAATAGAGATAAGTATTTCTATTAAGCATAAAAATGAAAAATGTTGTCCTTTATATTCATTAAAGGAAATATGTTTTTGCATTCCTAAATCGGTAGATTGTTGTGTCAATATGTTTCTATATTAATTTTCCATTCCTATAGGTTTGGGAAATCAAAACCAAATTTTCTTAAGAAAAATTTTAATTCTCAATGAAACACTCTTGAAAGGAAGATATTATTTGTCTAGTTTTTTTCACATTATATATGATCTTCAATTCATTTTTGAAGGTTTTATAAAACCATGCCAAATTTTACTTCCATATGTTAAAATATAATATACGAATCCAACTCAAAAACATATAGATCGATAGATTCCAATTTCCCTAGAATTGTGAATTTGGTTTGTCCAAAAATCTGACTCTGATTTCATATCTAATCAAATTTTGTGTTCTTGGAAATCAAAATCAAATTTCTCGTAAAAACAGACATTGAATTCATCATAAATTAGAATCTGATTTCATCTCAAATCCTTATCTGGATTCTCAATAATTTAGACTCTGATTTCCTAAAAATCAGAATTTGATTCCCTATTATATAAGAATATGATTTCCAATATTTATAGGCTCGTAATTTCACTATCTTAAGAATCAGATCAAATTTTTTATTTTAGTTACTGAATTTTCTTATTGTATTTATTATTTTTATTTAATCCTAAATGTTATAATGTTTCTTAAGTATAGTATTATTTCTCATAATTTTTTATTCAAAACAATGTCATCCAATCAGTTTTACCTTAACTATTTTATACGTTCTAGGTTTTTAGGTCCTGAAAATATTTAATGGAAAATATGAAAGTTGAAGGATATGTCGACAGTTAGAATTCTGGACTACAAAAACCCATCCTTTTCAACATTCACAATGCAACGTTCGGGATTATCTCTATAATGATGTGATGCTCTATGAGAGAATTGTTCAAATTTACCTTATGTGAATGTTATAAATAACATCTTCTCAATGATAACATCTTTTTCTAGCTTCCTAGTTATAATATTATTGTTTATATTATCAATAAAGGGATTCTGAGGACTGTAAGATAGGGGTACCAATCACCTAAGATATTGAGTGCTTCTAGGGATAGTAAGACATATATCAAACCTCATATCAGGGGCTTACTATTTTCTATGTAAGACATACTCTCATTCAATTATAATTCAAGGTACCATTCTACATATTTGTTGTATACCCTTATCATGTGGTTAAAATATTCCCTATACTTTTTTACTTATTGTTGTTACAAATTTTTTTCGATAGATTTTTTTAATGATATAATGTGTAAATTTATTATACATTCTTATATATGTACTTACATGGATATATTAAAATTTAATATGAATTATGGTGGAGTATTTATTTATGTAAATCTATCTTATGTTTCCTTATCATATCCATATTATCAGATCCTAAAAAAGATAGTTTCTTTATTAATAACTAAAGAAGGCTTGTGAATTCAACATATTTAACATTTTTTCATCGACTAAGATTATTGGAGGATGTGGAATTAATATTTTTTAGGCTCAAAATTAATTCACAATTTCTAAAAAATATGAGTAATGTAAACATGAGATTCCATATTTCTTATCAAACTAGAATAAAGAAATTAATGGATAATAATGATTGAATCCAAAACCATACCCAAAACCAAGTGCTAAATTATTTATGTTTTTATTATTAAAAATGTATGAGTGTTCATAATTTCATAATTAAATTTATTTTCTAAATTAAAATAAAAAAATATACTCATTTTCTACATTAAATATTTAATAAATGATGAATAGGTGTTATAGATAATGTAAGTGAGAAAATAGAATGGCTCCTAAAGTGAGATGGCATGAGACAACTATTGTGCTAAACTGAGGAAAAATATTATTTTTCAACAACCCATGAATGGTGGGCATCAATTCACTCACACCATTTCTCGATATAAATTCTTTAAATATATCCTCCCATTAGATTTAGGTTTTGAACAAGAATTTCTTTTCTAAGGGTAAATTTATTTTTGACATCCAATTGCTTGATTCCAATAAGAGTCCCATTCAATAAAATATTCACATTCTCTTTTAAAGATATAGTTGTATCATGATAAGTATTAAAATAATTGGGATTGTTGAGAAGATGCATAAATATCATGTTATCTAACAAAAAATTAATGGAAGAATTTATATGATCAAATTATTATGAATTAAAATAAATGATGGGGAAATAATTCTTGATTTCATACCCAATAGAATAATCCATATATTTTAAATTCCCAATTATAATCACATTTAAAAATATGGATCATTTAAAATAATGAGACTATAACTTCCCATTCAAAATTATGTAAATGAAATTATCCTCCAATGCATTATTGGGTTTTTAGGTAAATCTTTTTCCCAAATAACCTTAATCAATTAGTTTATAGAATTATTTCCAAGGAATAGTCAAAAGTATTTTTTTTAGATTGATTCAACTACTAAATATGTTTTTAAAAGTGGTGTTGATACTATTAATGAGGTAAAATATGCATCTATATACATTAATTTGTAATAAATTGAGGTAATCACGACATTGACAACACTATCTCTTTCAGCCATCAAGAGAGTATTGGAATTCCAAGAAGCCAACTGATTTCTTACATAATGTATAATTGGAAAATAAATACCCAAGAATTTCATTTTCCACCAAACATATGCACTTGAAAATATTTAAAATGAGGAATAACAAATATAATTCTTAGATCATCAATGATAACTACATTTATAATCACAGAAAAATAACTCCCAAAGTAAACGATAGACTTATTCCATCTAGTCACCTTCCCTGAAAATAAATCATAATGAAGGAGATGATATTTGATGTTATTTGTGTTTATTTTTTCCAATTAAGTGAAAAGGATGATTCCATGAAAGTACAATAAATTAGTGGGGAGAATAAAGCCTATAGCGGCTCTGCGGGGCTTTAGATTATTTTAAATTTCTATATTCAACATGACATGGTTTATGTAATAATTATCTATAAAAAATATTGGCTCTGAGATGATCACCTTTCCAAACAACTCTTGTATTAGTGAAATTTCACTCATGCGATGCATCAATATTAATTGTAAAATGTGATGAACTCATATTTTAGCACAACTTATAAACATGTCAGAAATGGAAAAATTTCATAAAACATTACTAATGGATCACTTTTCCACTACGTCAATAGATTTTTAACAACATATATGAGATAAATATTTCCCCATCTAGTTGATTTCATGAGAAGATTAATTCATTAAATGGGCATAATAAGAATATTTTGAATAGTTTTATGTTTTTTGAATCCAAATTAGTTTGTGGAAACAATATTATTGTCAATTCAATATATAATTTTGGAAAAATAGTTTACAATAATTTCATATATGTTGTTGAAAAGATCCACCATTATGAATAAACGGATCTCATTCACATTATCTGCTTTAGGAATGAGATAAATAAATTGGGAATTGATGTCATGTATCAAATGGGCACCCCTAAAAAGGGATGATAATCCTGCAAACATCATAATCAATGATCTAAAAAATATTTTTATAAGTATAATTTTTAAACCCATATAGAACAAGAGAGATTCAATATTATATTACAAAAATGTAATTCATAATCCCAACATCAAGAGGAATAGAATTGGGTTTTTAATAATCCTAATTATTAAAAATTCATGGAATCATACCTTCCCAACGGTAAATTGTATGATTTGTTCCATAAAATTGGTAATTGTTGAATGAGAAAAATTTGATTATGATGATACTATCTTTTTTCATGTAACACAATATTATTGTTGAGAATAGCCAAAAAGATATTGAGCTTCATCAGTCTTTAGACAGTGATAACTAATTTAGTATTTTGTCCATCCTCCATAATCTAATTAATATTAGAGTCCTCTCTTTTCATGGACTCATTGAGGATTAAATTAATATTGAGATCATTGATAATCTTGTTTTCCAACTCAATACATGAAGATAAATAACCACTACAATATCTTTCTTATAAAATTTCAGGAAAAATTGAATAATGATATCATTTTTCCTTCTGGTGGTTAAATTGATCAAGACTTGAAATTTTTTATCACATAATTAGACCATATATACGAATAAAATAAATCAATGAATCTTCCTTCAATATTATGGAGTTACATGATTCCTCAACCACATTTTCTAATTAAGGGTGCAGTGTCATGAAATTGTTGAATCTAAATGGAAAATGTTGTTTAGTCTCTCTAATGATTAGATTAACTTATATGGGATGATGATATGTTTTTAATCAATAAGTTTTAGATCATGAAATGGAATTTTAAAAATTATGGACCACAATAGTTATAAAATCCCTACCCAAAATACTATTTAACGCTTTATTTATATGCTTCTCAAACCAAGTATATTTAGAACCAACCAGGTTAACATCATATATACTCTTGTACTCAATACATAATCTATTGTCTCTAGTTGAAATAGAATAATTGATCATCCCAAAACTCTTATATAGGTTTATAATTTAATTATAATATCTTAGAAGAGTCCATGATCCCCTAATTAAACTTCATAGTAACTAAATATTCAGTCAAATATCTCTTTGTTCTTTAAAAACGTTGTAATAATATTGGAGAGAACATAATTTTTTTATCATTCCCAAAAAATTAAAATATAGAGTGATGATTTTCACTATAGAAGTGAAAATAGATAATCCATCCTATTTAATGAGAGAAAAAAACTACAATAATTTTGATTTCATTATAGGATTTATTAGCACATACCTATTAGTACCCGAATTTTTCAAGAGAAGATAACTTTTATCAATAAATCAACATGGTATTAGGGAGACCTATAATATTTGGCTTCTGTATTTTGGGAAAAATCCTATCAAAAGTTACTATTTATTTTTTGGATAATCCTTGAAAATTCCAAAACATAATTATCATTTAAAATTATGTTTAGAGTTAAATGACCCTTTTTTTATATATGAAATTTTTTTATTCCTAGATGATATCCTTATTTTAAAAAACATATTTGTATTTCTTACATGTACCTAATGATTACTCGGTGATAATAGTTTCATCATTGATGGATCACATTTCCTTAAATTTTTCTAAATAACATATAACAATCGGACAATGTCCATCTAGACTTCCATCTACATTGAAAATTTTACTTTTGTATGATTTTCTAATGCTTCATGTACATAATTCATCCAAATCTTATAGTCCAACAAAAGTTTCAATAATTTTAATATATAATGATATTTTTTTTAAAAAATAATCATCTTTTGAGTCATTAATAATCATTAATGGGGTATGAATTTCCATATCCTCAGTAAATCTCCCCTTTGAGTAATAATTTCCTTTGATATTCACGGAAATTACATTAACTATTTGTCCTTATGTGGTATCATCCAATCTATTTATAACCTTTACAATAGTATAAAAATACGGAATCCGATGGAGAAAATGGGATTTTATATTATTACATTTGGTAGCCTTAACCAGCGCTATTTTATTAGAAATGATCATCAGATATATTCTAGGAATTTTAATCAGATGGTATCGATTCTGTTTAATCTATCATTACACTACTTCAAATAATGGATTTCAAAAGATCCAATACTATTTTCCTAGAAGTGGTGAATGTATTATCAGCTAGATTAGGAAACATATATAGATTTTTAGCATTTATAAGGACAATTTGTGCTTTACAATGATCCAAAATTATGAAATTCTTTGTAAACCACCCATGATAATATAATGTGAATTATCAATTTTCTCTAGAGTGACCCTTAATATGAGATTTTCAGGATTCCTCATACATGTTTTTTTCATGTACACTGCTATTTAGATGATGTTACTCATTAATGAGGGAATTTTTTCAAAATCATGTCGATGTAAAGTGTGTCTAGGTTCAATGACTACATGGGTGATTATAGATTATATATTTGTATCAATAGTATATACGATAGGATTATCAATATTGGTGACAAAAATGTTCTATTACTCTTTGAAAGTTGATGGTTTTTGAGTTCTCTTAAACTATATAACAGTAATAGAATCCCAATTGTTAAAGACACTATTTAAATTATAATCACGAGGATATTCAACGAATATCAGGATATATTGGTCAATTTAAAAATAAGAGCATTATTCTTCTCTTTTCATGATTCCATTATCTTACTCCATTCTACTAGTAGTCTATTCATTATTATTCAAGTTGTATAAATGACCAACATGTTGACCAACTAAATCAATAATAGACATGTAAAGAGTTTTTTCGTTGGAACTTCTATTTCATTATCATTTACTTACTCATCAATAAGAGAATCCCAATTTTTTCCAATATTTTCTAGAACTAATAAATAAATATATTACTTCGTAAACGATTTTCTACGATCATTTCATCTAGAATAGAAACCCCTGTAACATTCCATGATTTTATTAATTAAAATTCCTCTTGATTTAATTAAATTATTATTTTGTAAAATGTTTATATAAAAGATATCCACTTATGTTGTTTTCTGTTGTTGGATTTTAAAATTCCATTATGAATTGTTGTCATTGTTAATATATCCATTGCAAAGTGACCACAAGATTCGTATAATTACAATGCATGAACAAATCCAAATTACTCAGACAAAGGAAGTGATGGTATCGTCTAGTTGAATTGTCCATACGAATCCCATTTATCGAATATTGGAAAGGAGGTAGAGTCACTAGGCTTTGATCATGAACAATCACATGTTGATCTTTAACACATTAATCTTAAGAAGGACCGCCTACAGTAGATGTGGAAGTTAATAGAGATCACCACCCTAGTGATGTTATCTGAGCCTCCCCAAGAGTCTCTCACCATCGCAAGCCTTATCCTTATGTATTAATAAAGTGTTTTAAGAGTTTATGTAACGATAACCTATAACTATTATTATATGAATTATTTTTGTATTGAGAATATACATTCATTTTGTTATTGTTACTTTGTACATTGTTTTAAAACCAAAAATATTATTTTTAGTCAATAATCATCTAAAGAATATATTTTGAAGAATTAATGGTTTTTTAAATTAAATAAAATTTCAATAAAATATTATTATTAAATTCTTTTTTATTAAATATAAAATATCGTATAATTTTTATGAATACAATTGTAATTTTTATTAAGGTTTGAAAGCACTTTTTTGTCAAAAACTATGAATTTTCGATAAATGTTTGTTTTTATTATAAAATTAAAAAATTAAAATATTTAGAAAAATAATTACATAAATTTAATATTATTTTTTTAATCAGGATGTTGAAATTATCCAATGGTGATTTTTTCATAATTTTTTGAGACAATCGAATTTTTGGGTAAACAATTAAATACCGTTAAAATATATAATGTGTTTTATGACATCATAATAACCTAATTGCGACGTAATAAAATACTATAAAATCATTATTCATACACTATATGTTTGATCTTTAAAATATTGTGATTTTTGGTTTGTTTTATTTATTTTACCATTCATTAGTGGACCCTCCATGACTTATAAATCATTTTTTTCATTTTAAAATCATTTCCTTGAGAGTGTGACTCACCTCCACACAAGCAAGCCTGATATTTTAATATTTTATAAAGTTGGAATTATAATATAATTTTTTCCACTCCACTTTGGAAAAAACCATTAGAAAAACCATGGGATGATTTGTGGTTTTGACTACACTAATGTGTGGTGTCCAAAACATAAATAATAAATAATTCCCTCTCATTTCCTATATAAACCCACTCAATATCTGATCCCTCATCCTGGAAAACCTTTTGATGTCAACCAACCCCTTCTCTACTCTATCTAGTATCCTCATATGGTTCATCAAGATACCATGAAGCCTCTCTCAAGCCTATCACATGCCTTTGGGATCACACTTCCATGTAAGCGATTTCTACCTTTCTCTTTTTTGTCCAAGTTTATTTTTATAGTTGTAACTATTTAATTCCAATTCAAAATGTTGTGCTATGATTTCACACCTCCCCCATACATCCCTATATATATTTTAATTATTATATACCCCTTTATCCCTAATTAATGCCTCCCATGTACACCTGTTACCATACCAAAATTCCATAAGGGATTTCTGTCTCCTCATTTACATTTAAGAAATTTTGTTATATTGTACATTTGAATTCCATTACATATAATTGGATAAAATGTTAAATGACAACCTAAATCTCCATTTCATATATAAACAATGAGATACCCCTTTCTCTCTCATCAACCCAATTAATATTTCTTTTTGACGTCTTTATGCTATCAATGTTACAACAAAATTGCCCTTCCAAAATCATCGGGTACGTGAATACCATACCCATTTCTCTATCAAGCGTATTCACCATTATGAAAATTTATATGTTTATTTAGTACATTAATTTATTTATTCATCATCTCTTATTCATGTAAAAAATTATGATGGTTAATGAATCCATATTGTATGATCTATGTGGCACATATATACATGAAATGAAATGTTTTTATAAATTCTTCCCTGGTAGTACTCCAAAGATTTAGGTAAATATTAATATCATGATATGTCAAGTGAAATGAGGGTTTAATAATGAAAATTCAAGTGTAATTAGAGTTTAATCATGCTAATTCAAGTACAATGATTGTTTACCCATGCTCCATGTGCAATGATCCTTGGCTCATTTTAATATCATGATAAATTTTTTTGTCGTATTTCCTTGTTATGATAATCATGCTATATCATGCCATAATGTTAATTTTTCTCTTATGCTCCATTGATTTTCCTATTTCTTAAAAATTAATTTATTTTTCATTTTATTCCTTGTTTACTCTCTTTTTAGGATTTATAGCGCACCATTTTCACATGTATATCCTTAGGTTATCGCATGAAATGCTAAGTACGAGAGAATGTTGTGGTCATGTAAAGGATTTTTTTAATAAAGAAGAATTATTTTAATGTCCTAATTTGTCAGGTAATATCCCTAATTTCAAAGGAAAATAGACCTAATGATCCTTTGATTTATCTTAACCACATTTTTATGTAAACAATAATGTCTAAGTGTGTAATAATGAGAAGGGTTGTTATCTTTGGTATCAAATGATATTTTTATTTATTTTTCAGATTTGGATTAGTAGACCCTTTTGAATGCCTTATGGATGAGACTATGTATAATAAAAATATCACTAAATTTTGGTGAGTATTGATTAATTGGTTTCTCAAAAAAATACTACCTTTCCCTGATACGAGGACGTAGTGGCAACTCTAGCATAGATGTATCTAGGGGTAAAACCTGAAAACACCACTTTAAGCTACACTCAAACGGGAACTTGTGCACAAAAATGGACCTTGATGCACTCTTGGTTACGATAATACCAAGGGACATTATTTGGAATATTAATAAGATTACTGTGATCCATTATTATGGGAATTAAACAAAATTCTCCTAAAAATATATTTTGGGATGTAGATCATGTATGAAATAGATAAAAGACTATAAATTCATATGTTAGTGAAATAAATGTAATTTATAAGTTATACATTTGTTTTATTAGGATTCCCCTTTATGTGTTACCATTGTGTATTCTTTTATTCTATCCAATGTCCAGTAATAGGAAGAATATGGCTAACAATTGATCAAACGATCAATGTCATGATTGTTTTAATGAGATGCCTATTATTATTGGAGAAGGAATAACAAACTATGTCCAGATACACTCTCAGTTAACTAAATATTTGAATAGAAACATGGGTAAAGATGATTCTTCATCCCCCTACCCCCTAAGAATGAACATGCCGCAATTGATAGCTTCTTGAAGCAAAGGAATCATACTTTTAATGGATCATCTAACCATAAATTTCTGAATAGTGGATCAACTCCATTGAAAAGATATTCTCTATTCATCAATTTCTCTTGAAAGTGAGTATTCTTATGGATACTTATCATTTGGAGGGTGAAACTGAACAATGGTGGATAGTGATAAAAGATACAAAACCTGATGATGAGATTAAGACATTGGAATAGAAGTAGTTCTAGAAAATGTATTTCGATTAATATTTTCCTCCCACCGTATAACATAAATGGAAAGGGAGTTCCATTCCCTCCAGAAAAAAATGAAAAATCCATTATTGTGTATGAGTAAAACATCACAATGCTTTCATAATACACCTCCAACATGGTTGTTACCCCTGAATGTATGGTTGATCACTTCATTGGTGGAATAAAACATAGCCTACAAAATTCCCAAGTGATATGTGTCATGGATAGCTATGAAGAAATTCTTCGATATGCAATCAATGTCAAAATAAAGATAGGAGAATATTATGATTATCAAGGGGATAAGAAGAATACATTATACATTAATTATGGTTTTCCAATGGATAAATCCAATAGTTCAAAAAATTCATGCACCCCACATTTTAAAGTAGTTGAAAGAAGAACCCTAGAATTTTCCTGAGAGGGACAATGGAATGCTTTTTGTGTGGAAAAGAAAGGCACATACCCCTAACAGTCAACAAGAAAAACCCACTCCTACAATAGAGGAGAGGGGTGCTCGGTTCAACCCCCAATTCATTTTTCATTTCTTCCACTGAAAAACCAGGGCACTTTTTAAACTAGTTCTCCAAGTGAAAGGTTTTTGTGGGCCACTGACAACCTCTAATGCATCAAGGGAGACCTTTTTCCATCATCACCACTGAAGTGAATCCCAACAACAAAGTGGTGACAGGTACACTAGTAATTCATTAAATAATATATAATATACTTTCTGATTTTGATTCTACGCATTTATTTATATCCCAGCAGTTTAGTATAACAATCCCAACACCACCACAAATCATGGAAGTAAATATTTCAGTGAGAACGGACAAAGGGGAAATCATTGAATTTGATGAATATAACTTCCCCTATCATAATTTTTGGATTGATCATGCCAAAAAACCACATCATACTACCTCTAATGGAATTGTATGAAATTCTTTTCATGGATTGGCTTTCCCAATATAGAGCCATCATAAATTTTTGTGAGAGGGAAATCACTCTCCATAGAGAAAATTGACACCCAATTATGTACAAGTGAAAGGAGGAGGATTATTTTTCATTAGCATCATCATCTCAAATGTGGATAATAATTCACTATGATCATGCATATCTTGTTCGGATGATTGGGTCTAAGGAATCGACAATCCTTAAATACATACCTAATATGAGAGAATTCACAGAATTGTTTCTTGAGGAATTTCCTGGTTTCCATCCAAGAAGAGATGTTGAATTATTGATTGATCTTATGGTTGGGGTGTTTCCAATATCCACGACTCCATATTTAATAGAACTTGTGGGGCTTGAGGAGATGAATAAATGAATATTGGAGAATCTAGATAATGGGTTTATATGCCTAAGTGCTTAACCATGTGGTGCACTAGTTCTCTTCATCAAGAAGAAGTATGGGTCAATGCGCCTTTGCATTGATTATTGTGAGCTCAAAAAAATCTAGATATATTACAAGTATACTCTATAATGAATTAATGACTTATTCAATCAGCTACATTGAACACAATAATTCTCCATGTTGGATCTATGGTTGGGATATATTCAAGTATGTTTGAAGAAGGATGATATCTCATTGAATGCTTTTCTTAAAAGATACAGCCACTATGAATTAACGGTCATGACTTTTGTACTCACTAATGCTCTTACAATCCTCAGTGAAATGATGAATATAGTCTTTAGAGATTATCATGGAAAATTTTTTGTAGTCTTTATAGATGATATTATACTATACTCCACAACTAAGGAGGATCATGAGGAGCAACCAAAAACTCAACTAGAGACCTTGCAAAAGAAGAATCTCTATGTAATGTATAGTAAGATTGTCTTCTTGTTGATGGAGGTATAATTATAGTGTCATATAATGTAATGACCCGTAAAATTCAAGGGAAATTTTTTCTTAATTTTCTTTGGAATTTTAAAAGAGCGCGGTTTCTGAAGGCACCTGATTCCGAGGCCCGGAGTGCCCGGAATTAATTTCCGAAGTTTGGCTTGGGTACGTTCAGTGAACGAACGAGCGGGATTTCCTAACTTTTGATCCGGTGCTCGGAATTGAAATTCGAGGACACCGATGAACTCGTAGCGCCGATATTCGCTTAAGGAGACCTTTCCCGAAGTTGTGTTTGCCTAGGAGGAGATGTTTAATTTTCTGGATGAAATGAAGAGTAAAATAAATTTGTTATACAATATTTATTTTATTTATCTTCTTAAGTGGTTATATCCTAAGTGTGGAAGTTGGGGTGGAATCACAAGTTCCTAACTAACCAAGTGAGGATTAAGGTGAGGTGGGGCCCACACGAGCCCCAACCCTTCACCTTCCCCTTAACTCTCTTATACCCCCTTAAACTCCCTTGCACTTAATGTGCCAAAACCCCTCAAATTCCCTAACTCCCCTCTCTCCCTCTTAAAGGCTTGACAACTTAACTTTTAATTAATTATACAACTCATGTATAATTAATAAGTTAGTTTAATTTTGAGTTTTTGAAATTCAAACTCTTGAATTCCAAAGGTTGGGTTGTGTTAATAAATTAAGTGTAAGCTTGATTTATTTTTGGGTTAGTTCCTTTGTTACTTGAGAGGATTGGGAGAATCGTTGAGAAACTTGAAGATCTTCTTCGTCTTCGACGAAGAACGTGAAGAACGGTTCTTCTCCGACAAAGAACATCGATCCCACGACCATCGAGACTCGGCGTCCCAGATTCTTCCGTCTTCCTCCTCGACAAGGAAGAAGTCGCCGACCGTGGTAATCATCGCCAACGACAATGTACCTCTCTTCTTCGTCTTAAGCGACAAGTGAAGAGACGTCGTTCCCTCCTCGGACGCACCCCGACGTCCAAAAAATCTACGTCCGACGCCGCGACGCCTTCCTCCGCGATAACCGACGTGTGACGTCAATTTTCAAGGTAGGGGGTTTGTCCTTTTTAAATTACGTGTTTCCATTCCCACGAACATGAAAGAATAATCCGTTGGGCGTAGTTCCAAATTTTATTAAAAATTGTGAAACATTCATTGTTGTGTTTATACGATTGGCCAACTGATATCGTTATAACGGGAGGAGACCGGACCGCACGAACACGGCCGATTCTCCTCCCCCTTCTATTCTTTCGTGTTAATTTAGCGGAGACAGCGCGGTGTCGTCGCAACCGCGCAGGAACAAAAGAATTAATGGCCGGAGCGAGCTGCGACGAAGAAACGCGGTGCCGACGCACCGCGTCGTTGTTTACGAAAGAGACCGCGGCCGGAGACGGGCCGCGGCGGAACAAGGAGGCGACCGGCGGCCAGCCGGGCCGCCGGCGCCGAAGATCATGAAGGGCCACGGCCCTACGGCCGCGGCGGAGCAGCCAGGGGCGCCGGGCTCACCGGCGCCGGAGAACAGGAAGGTCGCGGCCCTACGGCCGCGGCGGAGCAGCCAGAAGGCGGCCGGCCTTAGGCCGGCCGAGATCCGAAAAAGGGGGGGTTTACCCCCCGCCCCCCCACGCGTGCGGCACATGCGCGGCCCCCTGGCCGCGCTGCCGCTGGCCGGACCGCGCCGCCGCTGGCCGGGCCGCGCCGCCACGCCGCCACCGGGCGGGCCGGGTCCAGCGGACCGGGTCGGTCCGACCCGGTTCGGGTCAGACCAGGGGGGGTCGGGCCGGGTCGGCCCGGACCCGGACCCCCCGTTTTCGAGACGACTTCGGTCTTTTGGTCATAACTTGAGCCACGGACCTCCGATCGAAAAACCGTCTGCGGCAACGCGATCCTTGGATCGAGACGGTCGTTTCGGTATACTATACTCAAGGCGCACCTTCTTTTTCGGGAGCCTACGTGGTTAAAACTCCGTAGTTAAGCGTGCTTGGCTTAGAGTAGTGATCAGGATGGGTGACCTCCTGGGAAGTTTCCCAGGGTGGGTGTCAGACGGAAAGGCTGATATCTTTCAGACTGGACGTCCGATTGACAAACCGTCAGCGGCGATGCGATCCTTGGATCGAGTCGGTCGTTTCGGTTTATCGCACTCAAGGTTTCGGATTACTTTGAGTTCGGCCGGGTTGGTTCGTTCACGAAACCAACCGGGCCTTCGGAGCGGAAACGCTCATATCTTGAGCTACGGACGTCCGATCGACGTGTCGTCAGCTTTGTTGTGTTCCTCTTAGAGAGACGGATCTTTTGGCATACTCCGCCCGAGGTTTGGACGCAGGTGGAGTACGGTCGGGTTGGTTTTGCCTTAAAAACCCACCGGGCCCCGGGGACGAAAATGCCAAAAACTCTCAGACCGGGCGTCCGATCGACGCGCCGTCTGTTGCGTTGAGTTCCTGTTGAAGATACAGAACTTTTGGATACATCAACTCTGGACTTTGTGACAGTTGATGTATCAGCCTCTCGGCTCGTGGAGCGGACCCTCCGAACGAGCTTGCTGTGTGCGGGAACCCTAGTGCTGGCTACGATTGTTACTGTGACTACTACTGCTACTACTCCTACTGTGACTGCGACGACGACAGTACAGAGATCCTGTGTGGATTCGACGACGACGACTACAGCACTCAGCGATCCTACGTGGATCAGTGCTACAGGTCCTGTGTGGGCCCGATCCTGTGTGGATTCGACGACGACGACTACAGTGCTCAGTGATCCTACGTGGATCAGTGCTACAGGTCCTGTGTGGGCCCGATCCTGTGTGGGTCCGATCCTCTGTGGGTCTTTGCGCTCAGCGGTCCTGTGTGAACCAGCGCCTACAGGTCCTGTGTGGGCCCGATCCTGTGTGGGTCTTTTGCGGGGGTTAGTTACCTATCGATCCTTCGTGGGTCCGACGACTTAGATGGATCAGAGATCATCTTTATCATCCTTCAAGATGTATACCTGTGTGAGCTGAATCCTGTTGCTTTCCTGTGTGGATTACGTTTCGCTTTCCTGTGTGGAATACGTTTACTTTCCTGTGTGGACTGAGTTGTACTTGGGCTCGGAGGTTGGAGCGTATTTAAATTTGATGACTTAGGTATATGTATGGGCATATACCTAAGCAGTGTCGGTTGTTACTTCGTGATTGTACCTTTCTTCGTGGTTTATCCTTTGTGGATTTGAGAGACCTTCAGGGGTCTCGGGGTCCCTACTGAGTAGCTTATACTCACCCCTGCACGGGCTTTGCCCGCACTACGTTGTGTTGGTTGCAGACGACGGACAGCGTTGACCTTGGCTGAGGCTTGCAGAGCGGGACGGTACCCGGAGGTGGACCACTGGTCGGGACGTGCTCGGAGCGGACGGTGGGACCCGTGGAGCAGTGGAGCTATCTGTACCCACCCTTCAGGTGGGATTACCGGTGGACAGCTCGGCGTAGCGGCTTTTACTTTTCAGTTGTTGTTTTCCCTTTCGAGTTGTACTTTACTTTCAGTTTGGGTTTGTATACTGGCCCATTTACTTTTCCGCACTTTCAGTTGTACTCTACTTTTGCTTAGTGTTTACTTTCCGCTTGCTTACTCTGTGGTGTTTGTTTACTTTACAAAGGCAATGCCTTCCCTTTTTACGGGGATTTACGCCTTGGTGCTAGTCGCCAGCCCCTGGCCTATGGAAGGCGGGCTTGGGGTAGTCACGGCACGGACCCCGAGGGCGGGTCGTGACAAATTGGTATCAGAGGAGTTCGGTTCTACCGCGAACTCTGATCTTTTCTCTATGAAGCAATAATGTTTAGCGTATTGAGTGTGGTTATCAGTCCAGGGAGTCCATTGTTGGTGCGGCGGCCGACGTATCCGTACACTAGGACCCTGACTTCTGATTTCCGACTTAATGCACGAAAACATTGATTGCGTGTGTGTTTCAAAGTTTTCTTTGTGATTACTTATATCAGCTCACCAGGTATACTGTTTGACCGTGGCGCACCTGTTTCCTATTCAGGATGGCCCCACGACGGCAGCCAGCTAGGGTTCCGAGAGTTGAGTGTGACGACAGCCCACCGAGCGACGAGGCTTCGGTGTAGGGCCCTTTGTCAGCAGTGGCACCGGCAGTAGCACTACCTGCCGAGCCCCCGATGCTTTCAGCAGCAGCCACTGACGATGCACGTCGCCTCAGCGCACTGCATGAGTTTCAGCGCCAGCGACCGCCCTGGTTTTGCGGGGAGACGGATCCCCAGGCAGCAGAGGACTGGCTGGAGGTAGTAGTACGAGTGTTTAGGCTAGTGAGGACACCAGCAGACCTCATGGTGATCCTCGCTGCGAGCCTACTACACGCAGCAGCAGGACGATGGTGGAGCTTGATGCTCCAGGTGGTACGATGAGGCATCTCTACTTTGGACGGACTTTGAGAGCCTTTTTCGCTCGGAGTTCGTCCCAGCCACCCTTCGTGCGGTGCGTCTCCAGGATCTTCTTCAGCTGCGGCAGGGCAGCATGACGGTCGCTCAGTACTCGGCGAGATTTACCGATCTCTCGCGCTACTCGACAGACATGGTACGAGACCCCTTCTTCCGGGCCCGGACCTTCGAGCAGGGATTGAGACACGAGATCCGGGCATCACTGATCTCCCTCAGCATCCCGAACCAGGCAGGAGTGCTGGAGCGGGCCCTTCTGATCGAGAGCTTCCTTGCTGAGTCTACACCAGCACAGCGACCCACCGCAGGGCGGCATGAGGCAGAGTCATCTGCAGCAGGCAGTCGACGGATGACTTAGGGGTCCAAGCAGACCAGATCTTCAGGCAGACGACCTCAGGGCACTGGCTCAGCAGTGCAGGGCACACAGCGCGGAGCTAGTCTTTCGAGTGGAAGACAGTGCAATGCATGCGGCGGGCAAGGCCACATGGCTCGTGACTGCCCGACCCGCCATGCAGAGGAGCAGCAGACGATTGAGGAACCACCTAGCCAGAGGCAGAGGTTCGACCGTGGCGGTCCGCAGGGAGGAGGCGGACGAGGCAGAGGAGCTGGCCGAGCAGCAGGTGGTGGGTGACGTTTTGAGGCTCTACCACCACCACCACCAGGAGGTCCACCCCGACTACAGGGAGTAGGTGAACATGCGAGAGCTCAACTTCAGGCAGCCGAGGCCTTCGATCATGGAGCTCTGGGAGCCTATGGACAGGAGCAGAACTAGTGGATACATCCTTTGTACTTCTGGTTCCTTGTTGCATTTGTGTAGCATCTTGTATTATGAGCTGCAATAATAAAAGACGCATACCTTTGTGATATTTTCGTTCCTGTCCTCTTTCGTGATGTTACTAAGAGGTTCCAGTTTTGCCTGTTGACTTGACCCTCACTTGTGAGACATCTACTGGAGGAGACCCAGTTACCACACACTAATGCCGACAGTGTGACTCAACCCTTGGAGGCGAGAGTAACGGTTGGATCTTTTAGTAGTAGCGTCGAGGCCTTACGACGTCATCCTTGGTATGGATTAGTATCATCCATGTTATGATTGACTGTATTAGGCGAAAAATGTGGTTCATCCAGGGGATGAGACCAGATTTCTCTTATCGCCAAAGAATAAATATTGCAGCTCTTGTGGGACCTGAGATGGTCCAGGTCATCCAGGGGCGGATGAGTACAGCTCAGAGCCGGCAGAAGCCTTATGCTGACAGGAGGCGGAGGCCACTGGAGTTCGAGGGTGGTGACCACGTCTTCTTGCGGGTCTCACCTCGACGTGGTATTCGGAGATTTGGCCAAGGCGGCAAGTTATCTCCGCGCTTCATCGGACCCTTCCAGGTCCTCAGCAGGATTGGCGAGGTGGCTTATCACCTGGCTCTACCACCTCAGTTGCACCGGGTGCACGACGTCTTCCACGTATCCCAGCTGAGGAGATACGTGCACGACCCGACACACATAATTGACCATGGGGAGCTTGACGTTGACGATGGGGCGACTTTTACGGAGGTCCCGGTGGAGATAGAGGATCGACAGGAGCGGGTCCTGCGTGGGCGATCGATTCCTCTTGTGCGCATCAGATGGCAGCACGGGAATCTCCAGGAGATCACATGGGAGCGGGAGGCTCAGATGCGTGCTCAGTACCCTCTTTTGTTTCCCTAGTTTTTGATATATCTTTACGGGGACGTAAAGCCCTGAGGTGGGAGTAATGTAAAGACCTGTAAAATTCAAGGGAAATTTTTTCTTAATTTTCTTTGGAATTTTACAAGAGCGCGGTTTCTGACGGCACCTGATTCCGAGGCCCGGAGTGCCCGGAATTAATTTCCAAAGTTTGGCTCGGGTACGTTCAGTGAACGAACGAGCGGGATTTCCTAACTTTTGATCCGGTGCTCGGAATTGAAATTCGAGGACACCGATGAACTCGTAGCGCCGATATTCGCTTAAGGAGACCTTTCCCGAAGTTGCATTTGCCTAGGAGGAGATGTTTAATTTTCTGGATGAAATGAAGAGTAAAATAAATTTGTTATACAATATTTATTTTATTTATCTTCATAAGTGGTTATATCCTAAGTGTGGAAGTTGGGGTGGAATCACAAGTTCCTAACTAACCAAGTGAGGATTAAGGTGAGGTGGGGCCCACACGATCCCCAACCCTTCACCTTCCCCTTAACTCTCTTCTACCCCCTTAAACTCCCTTGCACTTAATGTGCCAAAACCCCTCAAATTCCCTAACTCCCCTCTCTCCCTCTTAAAGGCTTGACAACTTAACTTTTAATTAATTATACAACTCATGTATAATTAATAAGTGAGTTTAATTTTGAGTTTTTGAAATTCAAACTCTTGAATTCCAAAGGTTGGGTTGTGTTAATAAATTAAGTGTAAGCTTGATTTATTTTTGGGTTAGTTCCTTTGTTACTTGAGAGGATTGGGAGAATCGTTGAGAAACTTGAAGATCTTCTTCGTCTTCGACGAAGAACGTGAAGAACAGTTCTTCTCCGACAAAGAACATCGATCCCACGACCATCGAGACTCGGAGTCCCAGATTCTTCCGTCTTCCTCCTCGACAAGGGAGAAGTCGCCGACCGTGGTAATCATCGCCAACGACAATGTACCTCTCTTCTTCGTCTTAAGCGAAAAGTGAAGAGACGTCGTTCCCTCCTCGGACGCACCCCGACGTCCACAAAATCTACGTCCGACGCCGCGACGCCTTCCTCCGCGATAACCGACGTGTGACGTCAATTTTCAAGGTAGGGGGTTTGTCCTTTTTAAATTACGTGTTTTCATTCCCTCGAACATGAAAGAATAATCTGTCGGGCGTAGTACCAAATTTTATTAAAAATTGTGAAACATTCATTGTTGTGTTTATAGGATTGGCCAACTGATATCGTTATAACGGGAGGAGACCGGACCGCACGAACAGGGCCGATTCTCCTCCCCCTTCTATTCTTTCGTGTTAATTTAGCGGAGACAGCGCGGTGTCGTCGCAACCGCGCAGGAACAAAAGAATTAATGGCCGGAGCGAGCTGCGACGAAGAAACGCGGTGCCGACGCACCGCGTCGTTGTTTACGAAAGAGACCGCGGCCGGAGACGGGCCGCGGCGGAACAATGAGGCAACCGGCGGCCAGCCGGGCCGCCGGCGCCGGAGATCATGAAGGGCCGCGCCCCTCCGGCCGCGGCGGAGCAGCCAGGGGCGCCGGCCTCGCCGGCGCCGGAGAACAGGAAGGCCGCGGCGGAGCAGCCAGAAGGCGGCCGGCCTCGCCGGCCACCGGAGATTGAGGAAGAGCCACGGCTACGACCGCGGCAGAGAAGAAGAAGGCGGCCGGCCGCGCCGGCCGCCGGTTTGGTTAGGAGGCGGGACCCGCGGGTCCCGCGTGAGAAAGAAACGGCCGGCCTTAGGCCGGCCGAGATCCGAAAAAAGGGGGGGTTTACCCCCCCCCCCCCCCCCCCCCCCGCGTGCGGCACATGCGCGGCCCCCTGGCCGCGCCGCCGCTGCCCGGACCGCGCCGCCGCTGGCCGGGCCGCGCCGCCATGCCGCCACCGGCCGGGCCGGGTCCAGCGGACCGGGTCCGTCCGACCCGGTTCGGGTCGGGTCCGGGTCGGGTCCGGGTCGGGTCCGGGTCGGGTCGACCCGGTTCGGGTCAGACCAGGGGGGGTCGGGCCGGGTCGGCCCGGACCCGGACCCCCCGTTTTCGAGACGACTTCGGTCTTTTGACCATAACTTGAGCCACGGACCTCCGATCGATGAACCGTCTGCGGCAACGCGATCCTTGGATCGAGACGGTCGTTTCTGTATACTATACTCAAGGCGCACCTTCTTTTTTGGGAGCCTACGTGGTTAACACTCCGTAGTTAAGCGTGCTTGGCTTAGAGTAGTGATCGGGATGGGTGACCTCCTGGGAAGTTTCCCAGGGTGGGTGTCAGACGGAAAGGCTGATATCTTTCAGACTGGACGTCCGATTGACGAACCGTCAGCGGCGATGCGATCCTTGGATCGAGTCGGTCGTTTCGGTTTATCGCACTCAAGGTTTCGGATTACTTTGTGTTCGGACGGGTTGGTTCGTTCACGAAACCAACCGGGCCTTCGGAGCGGAAACGCTCATATCTTGAGCTACGGACGTCCGATCGACGTGCCGTCAGCTTTGTTGTGTTCATCTTAGAGAGATGGATCTTTTGGCATACTCCGCCCGAGGTTTGGACGCAGGTGGAGTACGGTCGGGTTGGTTTTTCCTTAAAAACCAACCGGGGCCCGGGGACGAAAATGCCAATAACTCTCAGACCGGGCGTCCGATCGACGCGCCGTCTGTTGCGTTGAGTTCCTGTTGACGATACGGAACTTTTGGATACATCAACTCTGGACTTTGTGACAGTTGATGTATCAGCCTCTCGGCTCGTGGAGCGGACCCTCCGAACGAGCTTGCTGTGTGCGGGAACCCTAGTGCTGGCTGCGATTGTTACTGTGACTACTACTGCTACTACTGCTACTGTGACTGCGACGACGACAGTACAGAGATCCTGTGTGGATTCGACGACGACGACTACAACACTCAGCGATCCTACGTGGATCAGTGCTACAGGTCCTGTGTGGGCCCGATCCTGTGTGGATTCGACGACGACGACTACAGTGCTCAGCGATCCTACGTGGATCAGTGCTACAGGTCCTGTGTGGGCCCGATCCTGTGTGGGTCCGATCCTGTGTGGGTCTTTGCGCTTAGCGGTCCTGTGTGAACCAGCGCCTACAGGTCCTGTGTGGGCCCGATCCTGTGTGGGTCTTTTGCGGGGGTTAGTTACCTATCGATCCTTCGTGTGTCCGACGACTTAGATGGATCAGAGATCATCTTTATCGTCCTTGAAGATGTATACCTGTGTGAGCTGAATCCTGTTGCTTTCCTGTGTGGATTACGTTTTGCTTTCCTGTGTGGAATACGTTTACTTTCCTGTGTGGACTGAGTTGTACTTGGGCTCGGAGGTTGGATCGTATTTAAATTTGATGACTTAGGTATATGTATGGGCATATACCTAAGCAGTGTCGGTTGTTACTTCGTGATTGTACCTTTTTTCGTGGTTTATCCTTTGTGGATTTGAGAGACCTTCAGGGGTCTCGGGGTCCCTACTGAGTAGCTTATACTCACCCCTGCACGGGCTTTGCCCGCACTACGTTGTGTTGGTTGCAGACGACGGACAGCGTTGACCTTGGCTGAGGCTTGCAGAGCGGGACGGTACCCGGAGGTGGACCACTGGTCGGGACGTGCTCGGAGCGGACGGCGGGACCCGTGGAGCAGTGGAGCTATCTGTACCCACCCTTCAGGTGGGATTACCGGTGGACAGCTCGGCGTAGCGGCTTTTACTTTTCAGTTGCTGTTTTCCCTTTCGAGTTGTACTTTACTTTCAGTTTGGGTTTGTATACTGGCCCATTTACTTTTCCGCACTTTCAGTTGTACTCTACTTTTGCTTAGTGTTTACTTTCCGCTTGCTTACTCTGTGGTGTTTGTTTACTTTACAAAGGCAATGCCTTCCCTTTTTACGGGGATTTACGCCTTGGTGCTAGTCGCCAGCCCCTGGCCTATGGAAGGCGGGGTTGGGGTAGTCACGGCACGGACCCCGAGGGCGGGTCGTGACATATAATCATGAGAAATGGGATATTTGTGGATCCATCCAAGACAACTGCAATTGAGGGATGGATGAGTCCAACATTGGTAATTGAAATTTATAACTCCTTGGGGTTAGATGGACATTATCATCTATTTATGAGAAATTTATCATGATTTTCCAACCCACATACCAAGATAACTCAGATGGGAGTAATGATTTCATAGAGTGATGAATGTGAAGGTAGTTCCATGGAGTTTGGAGGCTTATCACTACTCCCATCGTAACACTATCCACAAGAGGTTAACTTTTTGTGGTTTTTTTATTGATGCTTCGAAGAAGGTCTGAGGCTGTGTCTTGATTATAAATTAAAACTTCATTGCCTATGATGCATGGAAATTGAATGTTTATGAGAAAAACAATCCAACATATGATCTTGAATTTGATGTAGTAATCCTTTCATTGAAAATTTGGTGGAATTACCTATTTTGGGAGAAGTGTGAAATATATACAGATAAAAAAGCCTCATGTATATTTTCACACAGATCGATTTGATTATGTTCCAACAAAGATGACTAGTGTTGATCAAAGAAAATTACTGCTCAATCCATTACCACCCTAAGAAAGTGAAAAAGGTGGTAGATTCTTTTTGTAGTATAGACCCAATGATTCAATCATTGATGATAACTAAAAATTATCCAATCTTCTTAGATTTGATGAGGATGGAGATGGAAATCATAAATAAGGGACAGTAATCAATAATTTCACAAATGATTTCTCAAAGGTCTCCTTTGGAAAGGTTAAAGGATGCTCGAAAGGATGACATGGGAATTCAAAAGAAAGTGGAAACTTTTAGAAAATGGAAATCCTCGGAGTTCAATGTTATTCAAAAAAATGGTAGTTTTGGGAAATGAAAATGTCTTCCATAATTTCTAGAGTTGAAGAAAGTACATTTAGATGATACACGTAGCTGGAATTTATCCATTCACCCAGTAAATACAAAGTTGTATCGAGGTCTCCAAGAGCATTATTTGTAGGATAACCAGAAGATGGAGATTGCTGAGTATTCATCAAAGTGCCTAGTATGTCAGCCCGTGAAGGCTAAGAGGTAGATGTCTAAGGGGATGACTCTACCATTACCAATACCAAAATGGAAATGTGAGAACAACACCATAGACATTTTCACCGGACATCTGAAGACATCCAAATGAAATAATGCTATCTGGGTTGTCAAGAATCTCCTTATAATGACTTCACACTACATTAAAATTTGGGAGGATTTTCCATAGGATCTACTAGCATAGATTTATATCATATAATTCGTAAGGATTCCTGGAGTAACACAATCTATTTTATCTGATCATGATTTAATATTCAACACTATGTTCTGGAAGAGACATAAACATGACCTAAATAATGAGATGAACTTCAGTACAACTTATTATCTTCAAACTGATGGTAAATTTGAGAGGACTATCTAATCCCTTGAGGACATATTGGGAGCTTAATCAATGGACATCAATAGAGGATAGGATGAACATTTTCTTATGGATGAGTTATCTTACAAAAATAGTTTCCACTAAAGCATCGAAATGGATCTTTATGAAGCCATGTAATGGAAGAGGTGAAAAACATCAACATGTTGGGATGAAGATGGGGAGAAAAAACTATTAAGTCCTGAAATGGTTGATGTAATGGTGGATAAGGTTAAGACCATATTATAGCACATTAAAGCTTCTATGAGCCGACATATGATATTTTATGATAATCATAGATATGAAATAGAGTTTGATGTTAGAGACCTGGTACTCCTCTACATACCACTGTGGAAAAGGGTTATGAGATTTCAGAATAAGGAAAAGCATAGTCCAAGGTACATCGGCGTTTTTTAAGATCCTAGATCACATTGAAGCAGTGGCCTATCATCTAACACTCCCACCAAACCTATATCATGTAAATGAGGATTTCCATTTATCACTCTTGAGGAAGTACATACCTTACCCATTGCATGTACTCTATCCAATGGTGGTACCATTAGAGAATTGCCACTAATATGATGTGAATCTGGTGATGTTCTTAGAATTTATTGGGAAAACGTTCTATGAAATATAAAAATTCCCCTCATCAATGTGTTGTGTAGAAACCACAAGTTTGAAGAGGTAGTGTTGGAATAATAGGATGTGATGAATCAGAGTTACCCATATCTCTTTTAGTGTTGGAAAAAGGAAATTTCAAGGGTGAAATTTCTAAAAGGGGAAATATTGTAACAACCCAACATTTTATTAAGTATAATTCCTCTTGATCTAGTGAAATGTCATATTATGTAAAATGTTTATACAAAACATATTCACTTCCATGGAATAATGTTTCTGTATTTAAAAATACCATTATGATTTATTTCCAGTGCTAATACTGTCGTTGAACACTTATGACATTGTTAGTATAAATATATGTCTTTAAAAAATCCAATTTACTTAGAAAAAGTAAGCAAGGGCCTCATCGAGTATAATTTCTCCATACGAAGCCCATTTTTAGGAGATTGAAAAGGAGGTAGCATCACTGGAATTCATTTTTTACCAATCCCAATTCGACCATGACCATGTTAATCTTGATCAGAACCGTCTACAGAATAATTGGATGTCAATAGAGATTTGTACCTGATCGATGTTATCGGATCCTCCCCAAGAGTCTATATCCATAATGCACCTTACCCTTAGGAATTATGTGAGTGTTTTAAGAGGTTACGTAACAAGACCATAGCACTAGGATTATGTACATTATTTTTGTATAGAGAATATACATTCATTTTATTATTGGTATTTATAATATTTTTTAATTCAGAAAAATGTATTTTTAGTTAATATTCATTTAAGAAATATATTTTGATGATTTAATGTATTTTTGAATTAAAAAATATTTTAAAAAAATATTATTACTAAATAATTTTTTATTAAATATAAAATACTGTATATGTTTTATGAATTTAATTTCAAATTTTATTACGTTTTGAAATATGTAATTGTCACACCCCATGAATTTTTGATAAATGATTTTTTTTATTTTCAAAGTAAAAATTCACATATTTAGAAAATTATTTAGTTTAAATGAATATTATTTTTTGAATCAGAATGTCATAATTTTCCAACGGTGACATTTTATTAATTTTCTAAGATATTCGACATTTTAGGTAAAAAATTAAATATCGTTTAAATATATAATGTGTTATTTGACAACATAATGACCCAATAGTGATGTAATAAAATAATATAAAAATTATTTTGGTACAAAATATGTTTTTATATTAATATAATGTGATTTTAGGGCTATTTTATTTATTTTACAAAGCTTTAGTGGACCGTCCAGGACTAATAAAACATTTTGTCAATTTAAAATGATTTCCTTGAGAGTGTGACTCAACTCCATAGAAGAAAACCTACTATTTTAATAAGTTCGTCCATTTTCCAATTAAAATAATTTTTTCCAATACACTTTGGAAAAATCCATGGGCAAAAACCATAAGATGGTTTGTATTGTTGATTAGTTAAACGTGTGGGTTCCAAAACCTAAACAATAAATAATTCTATCTCCTTTCCTATATAAACCCACTAAATATCCCATTCCACATACTCAATACCATTAGAGATCAACCAACCCTTGACCTCCTCTCTCTAGTATTCTCACATGGATCCCTATTCTCCCAATAAGCCTCTCTCAAGATTCTACCAAACGTTTGGGCTCACACTTCCAAGAAAAGGGATTTCCATCTTTATCATTTTTTTCGATGTTTTGTTATATTTTTATACCCTGTTGATTCAAATTAAAAATGTTGGGGTATGATTTAGCACCTCCCCATACTAATATCCTTCTGTTTTAATGATTATATACCCCTATATCTCCCATTAATGCCTCTAATGTACACCTGTTAAAATGACAAAATTCTATATGGGATTCATGTTTCCTCATTTACATTCAAGAAATTACTTTATATTATGCTTCGAAATTTCTTAAAAAATGTTTGGATATTTTTTTTAAATGACCCCCTTACTGTCCATTACATGTATAAATGATGAGATACCCCTTTGTCTCTCATTAAAGCATTTTGTTATTTCTATTTGACGTTGTTATGGTGCCGAAGCTACAACAATATTTCCATGCCAAAATCATCATGTAAGTGAATACCATATCCATTTCTCTATAGTGGGTATTCACCTTTTTGAAGATGTACTTTTTGATTTAGGAAATTAATATATGTATTCCAAATCATTTATTCTGTGAATAAATTATTATGTTTAATGAATCTATGTTGTATGAAATATGTGACACACTTATGCATAAAATGAAATTTTTTTAATGGGTGAACCATGATAGAGCTCTAATGCATTGGGTAAAGATTAGTATCATGATAAGTCAAGTGAAATGATTTTTTTATCATGATAATTCAAGGTAAGTTGGGTTACCCATGCTAATTCAAGTGGCATGAGGGTTTACTCATGGTCTATGTGCAATGAGCCTTACCTCATCCTATTATCATGTTAAATGTTGTTGGAAAATTTATATGTAATGATAATCATGCTTTATCATGACATTATGTTCATTTTTCTCTTATAATCCATTGATATTCTTATTTTATAACATGTATTTTATTTTTCATGTTATTACTTGTTTACTCCCTTACTAGGATTTATAGCTCACCCATTTCACATGTATGTCCTCAGGTTATCCCATGCACTTTTATGTACGATGGAATGTTGTGGTCATGTAATGTTTTAAAATAATTATGTTTTATTTTTATGTCTAAACTTTTCATGTAATGTCTCTAATTTCCCCAGCCACTATACCTCTTGATCCTCAGAGTTTTCTTAAGATAATCATTATTTAATAAATCATATTGAATTGTGTAACAAAGAGTGTGGTTGTTATAATCCTTGTCAATGATAGTAGCCTTGAATTTTTTTCTTACTAACATATATCCATGTATTGGGAACATTGGATTTATTATCCAATTTATAGACCACTCTCCAATTTGAAATTGATTTCCCTATAATTATTAAAAAATAAAAAATGGTGGATTTTACTCATAACCAACATTAACTTTAATGCCTTATTAATTACAAATTAAATCGATAACATCTGAAGAAATTTGAATCAGAATTAGCATCAACCTTGACCCATGAATAGATACCAATATCACAGATTAGAGTGAACTAGATGAATTTAATAGGGATCCCAATTAAATAAGAAATATTAGTATGTACTTTTTGATTCCAGTAATCATATTTCAATCAATGTTTCATATCCAAGATTTGTGCTGAATAATTTCTTTGAGTGAATGTATTGATGATCATATCCATTCTAAAACCCTAATGATACCACGTTTCAAATTAATATTTATAATGAACCACATAAAATAAATATCCTCTATTTTCCAAATTAAAATTTAATCAAAACATCATTTAATAAGAATAATTTTCCATTCACATCCACCCCCTGTAATGTGTTAGTCTTGCATTTTCATTTGTAATTTCACAAGGATTATCCCCTTCGGAATACAAATTGTTCCCAAAAATATATAATTTTAAAAAATAAAGATGTTGTTGTAGGTGTTCTGGATTATAAATGACCATGAATCCACCATACAAAATTTTCATGAAAATAGTGGGCCTATGAATATAATCCTTATATAGACATGTTCCATGAAGAGCCACTACGAAATAGTTGCCTCTGCATTTTTTTCTCATGAATCATCTATTCATTTTTGGTCTTCCAAAACAAAATTCATGTTCATATAAGGATATAAAAGACCAACCTTGAAGGATATATCCCAGTTAGAATTTAATTAATCGATGAGAATGAAATTAACTAATCATGATGGAAATGATTCATTTGAATAAAAGAACATAAGACATGATTATTTAAGAAGAATTGCCTTTGCACCGAATATGAGAGACTTGATAAATTTTGGTTACTCATGAATCATTATCCCCCTAAAATTAGTGAAATAAAATTAATCATTAAATACTTGTAAGATAAATAAATTCATGATATACCATATAAAATGAATAGTATATACACCACACAATGAAAACAAGAGGATAATATGGAATATGTCTCACTGAAGTAAAAGTGAGACAAGAAACCCTTACATTAAGATAGACTTCATTTTTTTATGTTGAAACATCCTAAACAGTAAATATTGGATTATAATAAATATATTGTATTAATGTATCCATAAATTTCATAACATATATGATTCTAGTATAATATATTACAACCCATTTGTTAATAAAATTGTATTATTTTCTTTGTTTTAGTGTCAATTACACTATTTTCTAATGCATGTTTTGTTAGGAAATTCTAAAAAATTTGTTATTGGATATAGATATATAATTTTAAGAATGATATTAAGGGGATAAATTAAATATTATCTTAGTATATATATTGTTAGATCCATTTATAAATTTTCTACATGAAAAAATAATCACATAACTTTATTGAGATGATAGGTAGTCCATACACACGAGCGATTATATCATTCCCTTAATGAGAGAAATGGTTAATAATTAGGTTATAAATAATTTTCAAATAATCAATAAAATATCCTAAAAATTACATATAATTATTTATTTTTTCATTAATACATTCCCATGGAAAATGTATTGGAAAAAAAGAATCAATTATATTCAGAACAAATTTGTCTTCTATACACATTAGTGAAGATAATGTATTTGTAACAGAATAGAGCATAAAAAGGTGTATGTGATATTAAAATTATAGAAGTATAATAATATAATAAATATATCTTTATTTTTTTAATCAGTGATTATATCATGTAATTATTGGTGGTGATGAAAAAATATTTTTATTTCTTTGTGAGTCAGTAGTCTTCCATACACATGATCAATGATTTTGTTTCCCATTTGATGGATGTGGAGAAGGGTAAATATTTTTCCATAAAAAATAACATCTCAATATGTGGTATATACTGGAGTTAGTTTTTTATGGTTTAAGACATAATTGTAGGGGCATAAATAATAATTAAATTGAATGATAGTTCTCATGATAATTACATTCTCTTAGTGACTCCTACTTTGGATCTTCTCTAAAGGACATAAGGAATTTATTTTGAGAGTAAAATTAAATCTAGAATGCTTCCATGTATTTTTTTGGATAGAATTTTTTTGTGTATTTTTTTTCAATAGGGCTTGAGATGCATGGATAATTTGGGAGAGGGAGGTCCCTTTTATAAGTGGGGAAAGGGGACCTTCATTGAAATTACTTGGATATTTCCCAAAAACAATCCAAAATGATAAATTCATTTACTTTAAAAAATCTTTCAAATGACCATAGATTATACAAGTGGAATTATTTTATGGATATATTGTATTAAAATAATATTTAGATGTTTTTTAATTTGACACTTATTTTTTTATATTGATCCACTTGTATACCCAATTTTACATTAACATGGTAAATAATTTTTACATCCATCAATTCATAATATTAAAAAAATTATTTTAGACTTCTAGATAATATAAATTCTTCTAATTCCGAATATGTAATAAATTTATTCATATGTTCATTCATAGAAACATCAAAATGAAATATAATATTATTCACACATACATGACGTGAATGTTGGTTTTTAAAGAGAAAATATACAGAAATATAAAATGGTTCTATATAAAAATTCAATATGAATATGATCACAATAACCTTATATAGTAAAATTTTAATATAATTGATCTAATATTATATCCAAACCAGTTTAATATAAACTTTTACATTATAAATATTTTTTATGAAAAAGGTGGGTTTTAATTAAAAATCTGTATTTTTAACTATTAATCATAAAATGAATCATTTCCAAAAAAAACAACAATTAAATTGATGCTAATTCTAAAATTAAGATTTAATAATTGATTAAAAAAAATTTAATTTTTTTAAAAAGTGGGGAAAAGGTAAATATAAATTAATTTCACAAAGCACAATTAAATCAACTTTTATAAAATCAGTTTTTGATAATACATTTCATTTAAATTTAAATTATTTTGATTTTAATTTTATTTAATAGATGTCCATTTAATTTATTTCATAAATTTTTAAATCATATAATTTTAAAAATTATCTTATTAATATTCATTCCCACTAATTTAGTGGTTTTCAAGGATTATTCATATTTAAATAATAATATTTTCATAGAGTATCATGTTTTATTTAAACCTATTGTTGCATTCATCATAAGAAAATGAAGTGATTTATTTTATTTAAAATATATATATTGTAATGTATATGGATGTTATATTCTCTTCTATTTCGTTTGTTGTGTTTCATATATTCTATCAAACATTATGTCCCTATTTTGAAAAAAATGTTGTTACAAAGATAAATATCCCTTGAGTATATAGAGTATGACTCTTATATTGGAATTAATTCTTATTGGAGTTTCATGATCATCCATGAATAGATAATTGATCATAGCACTGTTCAAAATATTAAATATTACTTAAATTTATCATAAATTGATAAGAGACCTATATATATAATCCATTCCCAAAATTACATCACATTTAACTAGATAGAGAATCATAAGATTCACAAGATGGGAAATCTTGCATACATTTACTAGGGGTGATTAATATAATGTTTACGTGTTCATCGTACCAATAGGGGTTTAGCTACCAACTCAACATCTATGTAATTTTGGTGATGATGTGATACTCTATGAAAAGTACTCAGATATCAATGAGTTGATAGATCTTCAATCAAATAAATAATTTTGATTTCTATAGTGGATTGTAAGAGTACCCATTTTAACATCATTATACTAAATCACTATAGTTTTGATAAAGAAGAACTTACATTTATCTTTTTTACATATGGGGTCATTGAGGACTACCATCCAATTTTTATCTTGTATTTCTACATTGATTCAAATAATTCCAAATCTCCCTATATCTAAAAAATTCAACTTCATTTGTTGATTAATTCTTTTATTTTATTTAATTTTCCAAAATTTTGACCCCCAGTCCATAAACACTAGCTTGATTACAATCCTTTCATCAGTTGAATCGTATAATAGTTCATTAGAAACAATACCCTAGGAGAATTCTATCTCATTTTTTATAAATTTTTTTGTATGGTTTTCCACAATGGTATTTTCAATTCTTGTTTTCATAAATATTCATTTTTCTATTCAATTTACTTAAAAAACATTTGGAGGTCCAATTATCCATTTCTACATTTAGATCATATTGAATGATTTATTCATATATAACAATTTCTCCTATTGTTAACGACTTTTGGAGACATGGCTTCATGCCACTAAATTAAAAGTATTATTTTCTCATGGGGTCTACTATAAATCAATAACATTACTATGAATGTATTTTAATGTTTTACTTTTATGTGCCGTTGGATATTTCAACCTTTATTTTCAACTCTACAATGTCCCCTTCCATATTAGTTTAAATAGTTCAAAGAAAATATTTACTGATAAATAGTTTCATAAACATATACCATTCATTCAAGTTTATTTATTTTTCATTACTTATTTTATTGATAAGATTATATCTTTGATAAAAATCATCAATAATGTGATTGATTTCTATGAAAAAAATATCATTATTCAGACATTGAAGAATGTAATGTATCTTTTCTATCATTTTCATCTATTTCTTTCTAAATCATGTATTTAAATATATAAAAAGGGTGGGTGTTTTTTGTTATATAAGACTCAATATAGTTTTTCTCTGACATTATTGTATTGGTAATATAATCATGATTCAGTTAAATGATCATAGATTGAAATAGGTGAGTGAGAAAAGGAACATGATATTTCATCCCATATCTAAAGGAAAGTGGTTTCTCATGAGGATGATCATTTTATTACCAATATAATTAATTGTTATAATTATTCCTTCTATTAAAACCATTGAACAAAAAAATATCTTACATTTTTTATGAGAGTAAAAAATTAGTATAATTAATCATAACAAACTCATTGATGTGATTTCCTAATTTATGAAACATTCTTATAATGCAATGCCACTTTGGGATCATCCTATATAAAATTTGGTACACCATAGGTTTTCCTTTGTTATATCCTCATATTTCCCAAAACCTAATATCCATAAATAAATAAAACGTTATATGATTCCAACTATAATCAACAATACTGAACATATATAGACATTACATCTTTTCGATGATTAAAAATCATATCTCCCAATTAAACATGAATGGTAACAGGAACGATTTATTTTTTATATATAAATATATATAAACATATAATTTATGTAAAATATTGATCATATCAAAATTATTTATTTACATAAAGTACCCATTTAGACATGTCACACATAACACCTCCCATAAAAACCCATAATAATTAAAATAAAACAACGAGTGGCCTCATATTCTCCGTAAAGGTAATAATATGAGATATCAATCATAAGATTTAATATATTTTCATAATGATCTAATAACATAATAAATTCAATATTATTAATTTAAAAGACTCATACACATACAAAATATGACTATAAACTCCTTAATCAACTCATATCCCGAAGAATGTTTAAAATTTGAGTTGAAGGGGTAATCACAATTCAACAGAAAACATAGGACTGTGGAATCATAATAATATGAAATCGTAATATCATCAAAATAACTAACAATAATAATTTTAAATCATATTGATGTGATAATATAAAGAAATCATCCATACAAACATATAAATATGTGAATATTTTCATTTTCAATCATGTCCACACATAATCAAGGGAGCATAGATGGATGAAATGACACTCATGAATCAAAATCTGAAAATACTGATTTCAAATATTTTACATGTTTATCATCATCATGATATCATATATAAAAATATAAAATTATCTATTTAACATGTGGTATATATATGACATAACCATCAAATAATCATAATCCATTTGTATGTATTCCATAAGCACATATAACATTAATCTTATCATCATAGAATAACCCATGGAAAATAAATTTGTTTCCTAAAAATACCATCATAATATTAATAAAAAATATAGAGAAATATTACACATGGTATAATTGAATCTTATAACTATCAAATCATATGTAACATCAAAGTATGTTATCATATATAAAAATTGCATTAAAATATCACAAGATGTTATCTTAAGGAAAACTCCATTTTTATTTTAAAATCTCTTATTCAAAATATAAAAATTTCAAAAATATTATCGAAAACATTACCATGAAAATATCCATGAAAACATATAATTTAATATTTAATTAATCATGTGTTCATGAGTATGATATATAATTTTCATTTTTAAATGTTAAAAATAGAATGATTTTTTATACCTTCGGTAAACAGTACCTTATTTATAAATTGATAAGAAAAATACATTTCAACAATTTTATAAAAATGAATGAATTGTTAAAATATTGATAAATAAATAAATTTATAGTAATAAGAACCTTATTAAAAAAATTACTATAATATGGGCATGGAATTAAAATATTATTGACTATAGATGAAAAAATAGCTTTTTGTAAAATAGTTTCTTTTTATTTTATGTTTAAAAGAGATGAAAGTGGTAATATAACATTAATATTTCAAGAAATAGAAAATATTAGAAGAAAATAAATAGGGTATAATAGACAATTTCAACATAACTAACATTAATTTAAATGTATCATTGACAATATAAGAACTAAATGAGCTCCTAATATAATTCCATTAAAAAGAATCCCCTCATGATTTATACGCATTAAAAAAAATTATAATAAATATAATTTTGAATAACTATATTCTACAACCACATCCCTAGATAAATTAAAACATATCATTAATTCATAATTTCTGATAATCGTTTTGATATTATTTTTCATAAAAATGCACATTTGGATGAAAATTGGCATGTTTCCCATGCATGTTTTAGTTCAATAGTCACGTTCCATGAACTTTGGTCATGGATTCCTTAGAAGTATAATATTTATCAGGAAATATTTATCATTTTTATTCTTTATTTAAAAATTTATATTCAATTATATAAATTGAATATGAAAAATGTATTATATCACTTCTTGGAGACAATAATCCCTAAATAGGTAAGAGTTATTTTTTCACATTTCGTCGGATGAAAAAAAAAGGAAAATTATGATTAAATTATAAAAAAAATTATTATATATTTTTCAACATATATATTCATTAAATCTATCCTTATTAACATTTTTGTAAATTTGGAATGAAATTTTAATCAAAATTCATTGTGGAGGTGGTAGTTCATATGTATGCACAAACAATGTAATCATTTTCTAATGGATGGGATTGTAAGAATATAATTAAGATCATATAATTAAAATAATATGTAAAAATTATATCCATCATAATATTAATTCACAAATTATTGTGATTTAATATGTATTATATCACTATGTGGTAGTCCAAGATAGTAATTCCCAGCATGGTAATAATAATCTTCAGGGAAACCTGAAAATTATTCTATAATGAAGGGTGAGCATACAAGTATACATATTAAGAAATATAATGTCTCTCATGCTCTAGTGGGGAATAATACTGATTCCCCTATGAGAAAAAAAATAGAATCCAACATCACCTAACAAGTTATACTATCCACCCCAACCTCACCCAAAAAATGCTCACCAAATAACGCAAGTCAAGTGATGTAATATATGGAACATCTATGATAGGGTACCCCACCCCAGTTTTCCCTTGAGTAGTCATTCTCACCCTCTATAAGAAAATGTCTTGGCACTCCCACCACTTCCAATCAAATCAAACTACAAACAGCCTTCACACTCCTAGGCCTCAAAACCACAACAAATCCCGCTTGTAGACACCCCATCCACATCACATTCCTCCTGAAATAATGTTGGTCACAAAACACATCTCATTAGTGAAAAAATTGGGAAAACACAACACATACAATCCTTAAGACACCTGGCACACACAACATTCCAACACACACCTAGTCCTTCCAATCCACTACCAACATGATAAATCTTGGGTTATTACCACCTGCAAGGGGGGGAGATAAGAGTGGGCCACAAACAATTAATCCTCCCTATGGGATGTCTGAGAATGGCTTCCTACCATATGTCAGTGGGGGTGTTTATCTCATGATGCACAACTTGGGTGGGTGTGTATAGAAATCACAAGGAAGTACAAGTATATAATTAGGCATCAAACACACAACCCAACTTTAGGGCCATAATCCCACAACCAACCCCCCCCCCCGTAATAAAGTTAGTGTTACAAAGACATCTAAATGAATTATTTAACACTATTAGCAGTCACGTTAGTTGTTGATAAATGAAAGGATTCCCCAACATACCGAAACTCAATCATATCCCCAACAATTTCATCGAACTAGGTCAAATTGTTTACTAAACAATTAAATTATTCATTCCATCGCAACATCAAAATCAACCAATTGAATCATGTTACAAGACACACCGTATTAACTAAAAAAGGAAACATATTCATAGTTATTTAACCCACTTTGCATTCCTATAAATTTAACACCCATACCTACCACTAACATCATCATTATTCAATTTCATTCCACCGTGTCCTTCATCTCAAAATGAAAAACCCAAATGTATTTCCAAAACATACAAAAAAACTCATCACAACCAACACCAAAACCATTTTGTATAAAAACCCCACACCTAGTAACATAAATATACCACAACCCGAACCTACATCTGCACTGCTCAAACACTCCTAATACATTTCAAAATCTATCAATCTATCATCCTAATATACTATTTAACCATCTGTATCACTCCAGAAAGTTATGTGCTCGCAACCCCCACACCACAAAACCACACAAGGAATAATATAGATCAAATACCCACATATCACACAACCATGTCGTCGATGAAAGGGGTATTTAGATATAATGAATTCCAGTTCTTTGTTTACACATTGATTATTCAGTGGTTATCACATTGAAAGTTAGATCCTAAGATATTCATTTATTTAACCAAATATATGTTGTTAACCAATTTCATATTCAAATGCTCGTTCACACAATATCAACAATAAACGTCCACAATCCATCACAGGTGCGCAAACAAAGTTATCAAAAATCCATGATTTTTTGTTTCATATATCATATACATATCAAAATATTGGTATCCAATAAAAAATAAGCCCAAATCACGTTTCCCCTGCTTCTATGTATTGAAATTAATTATATTAAATTATCTATATTTAATCATATTTATTCTATCTTGTTAAGATTGCATTCAAAAACCCACCCTGCATCATGCACAATTAAAACAGAGGTGAAGGATTCCCAAACTCGAGAAATAGAAAATCTGTAATTAATCATTTCACATAGAACAGAGGGTGAAAATGACGAAAGAGGAACCTCTAGGGAGAATAGATCCAAATGCCTCATCAAAAAACACAATCGTCGGTAGAAGAAAGGATATGTGTATGCCTCGATATCTATATTAAATGGAAACACAGAAGGCTTTAAAGGGTAATAGAATTAGATATTCCAGATCATTTATCCATGGATGAAATGGTTTTCAATGGACTTTAAATATGAATATAGACCAATACCATGTGGGTTGCCCATTTAAGAGTATCCAAGGAGTTAGAAAATTGAGGATATATTTTATATTCATTGTAAGGGCTTCACAAACACACAAACATGGTTCTAAAATCATTTTATGTCAAATAAGGCATTAAAGGGTAGAATCTTGAAACACATGAGAAACATGTATTTTTGACAGACTATTAGAAATGAATCACCATTGGATGAGTCAAAAATGTGAGCTACTGATGGCGATCGGCAATGACAATTCATTGACATGAGCTATCAATAGCAAGTCACTGACATGAGTCACAGATGGCAGGTCAGTAATGCGAGATTTCTATTTACCGTCACTGAAATGAATCACCGATTCCACAGACTGATTCCACTAACCGATGCCACCAACAGATACAAAAATTGATGTCACCTACTTAGGCCACCTACCAATTTCACCTACCAACGCAACCTACAGAGGCCAACTAACAATGATTCCTACCGACGCCACCTACCAACGATACATACCAAAGTGACCTTCCTTTACCACCTACTCATTCCACCTACAAATGCTACCTACCATTGGAAAAACAATATTTATGGATAACTCCTGAAATGAGTCATCCTGACTCAACAAAACACCCCAAAAACCATATTTTTTCAATGTAATGAACCATGAAGTCTTGACCATTACATCTGATACCTATAAAACTATTCTCATCCTCAAGAATTCAAATCCAAAAAGTATGGAAAAGAGTGGTCCAAACAACCACCCCATGATATACCTCTCAAGATTCCCTCTTTACGTGAATCACCACTATGAAATCAATGTCCAACGATTAACCACTCCATGTTTTTCGAATGATAGAGTGAAACCATATAATCCAAGAGAATCTCATCCAACATATACTAACCCAATAAACCACAAGACACACCACACAGGAACAATAATCATTCCAAATTGAAAACATGAACCATGTAATTCCTTCCTCCATGTCATGATATTATCTGCTCTGGGAAGATGTCACGACCCGTCCCCCGGTGCTCATGTCATGACATCCCCATTACCTCCTTCCATAGGCCGGGGCTTGGTGAATAACATCGAATATCATATCCTTGAAAAATGGGAAGGTGTTTCCTTTAATCCAGAAAACACAAATTTCAAGAACACAATGAGTACAACCCACTTAGTAAAACTGAAATAGTAAAAAAGATGTGCACTGAAAGGTAAAGTTGTGAGTATTGTATGTAATGGGGGTTGGAATTCAAGCTCAACTAAAATGTACTACTACAATAACAAAACAACTCTAGGAATCATCTGATATGGTTCTTATATGAATGGTAGGTACAACTCACGGTTAGTCATCAATGAGGAACATCACGTCTAAAGGTCCACCTCCATGCAGTGTCTTGTCATGGCTCCCAAACCTCAATACAAGTTTTCTATCTTCTACACAAGTAAAAAAAGGTGTAGGGGAAGCCCATGAAGGGGTGACTATAACAATACTCAATAGGTATCCCAAGACCCCCGAAGGTCTCACAGAGTCCCAGAAAAGAAAATCCATAAAGAAATACCTCAATCACAAATCCCGAAACAATAGTCAGCTCACACTAGGTATAAATCTCATAGTTCTAGATAAAATATTATTATTATTATCAAATATAATTTTATTCCATTTGAATGTTTCCACAATGGAACCATGAAGGAATTGTTCGATTGTCGATCCACATAAGGTCATATGTCACAGATCAATAATGTGTTACTCTTTGGCTTGTGTTTGTCGGGTCTCACACTGCTGATCAACAAAGGGTCCCCGGAATATTGATCCACACAGGGTCGTTGGAAGGATGATTCACACCGTGTATCTCAATGCAGATCCACACAGGGTAACTAGTTATTGATCTTCAATGGCCCACTCTGAAACCAGTTCTCATCAGGTAGCTACGATGATGATCTACATAGGGTCACTATGATGCTAATCCACAGAAGGTCTCTACATCCAGGATAGTTAGTCACATGATTCTCATTCAAAGCACACTTGTTTATGGGAGAAACACACCTCAAGACATCAGTCATATTTCAACCAGTAAGAAGCCCCGCAAAAATCATACCTAAAGGTATCACCATGTCATAGGGGTCCTGGCGTGATAGACAACGCGTCGATCAAATGCTTGATCTTTTAGATATGAGAAAGTTTGTGAAAAGGGCCCAGTTGGATTCTAGTTTGATCCATCTTATGTAACACGTCAAACTCCATAAAAAATATCATAGATTATCTACAAAGGGTCACCATGTCACAGGGGACCTTATGGAACAGACAATGCATCGATCGAACACATGATCTGTTAGGTACATCCCTTTCTGTGAATCCAGGGTGATCCCACCTCAGTCTGTCCTAGCATTTTTGGGCCTGTGGGTATTAGAAAAAAGGGACTACTTCTACAAAAAGGTCACAACACTACTTAATGTGTGTCAAATGGACACATGGTTCGTCGATAACAAAGGATTTATAATTCAGGGGCTGGTTAGGTCATGGTCAGGTCTGACTCAGTCTTACTGGCTGGACACAACGGGTCCTGGGGTCTACCTGACGTCGGCTAGGTTCGACCCATTAAGGGTCGGCCCTATTCACTGGGTCTAGCCAATCGCGGTGGGCACATTGGTTCGCAGACCCAGGCCATGGTTGGCATGGCCCACCGGGTGGAGTTTGACCCACCCGCGCTGACCCGCTAGGCCGCAGGTCTAGCCTGACCTGTTAGCGGGTCCAGCACACTAGGCCACATGTTTTTACTTACCCATTGGGTGGGTCAGGACCGGTCCTCTTGAAGGAAAACCATTTTCTCCCACTAGCCCAGTGGTTTCTGGGCCATTTTGTATATTCGGTGTGGTGTTTCCCCACTAGGTTCAACGGTAGACCATTTCGCAGATTGGATTTCACAAATGTGGCTTCACACGGATCCTCGCCACCCTCCATCTACCACAGCCTCTTGTCCATGGCTGATTCTACCAGCGACACCTACAGACTCCATCTTTGTCCAGCACAGCTAGCTTTGGCAGGCTAACATTGGGCACCATGTCATGCGATGGTGCAACACTTTCCACTGCCCACGACCGGTCACTACAGGTCTCTTTCAGCCATCGCCAGCCATCACATACGTGTCGCACCGGTCGTTTCTTCTACAGGACACTAGTCACGCAATGATGGTCCATTTCTTGATTCATCCAGTTCCTATGAGGCCCTAGGGTCACCATCACTGTTGTGTGTCCTCCGTTTTCATCATGCCTCTCTGTTGGGAAAACATTTCCAGGATAATGAGACAAATACCATAGAGTTAGAGGGTTCAGGCCTAATTATATTGGCATGAACCCACTCTGTTAGGATTTATCACGTGGTCCACAATTTTCTTCATAAAGATTAACTTCACAAAAATACCCCTAAATGGATTATATTTCCACTGACGATGATCAAAGGAACCTCATTCATTGTTGTTGTTAGTTCATGATCCAGCGGCGCTCGTCACCGCTCGTTGAAACTGGTCTCTTCCATCATGTTGTTGGCATCAAGGTACTTTACCAGAACTTCGTATCTTGGTGAAGTCATTCCAACACACCTCCCAAATCTCTATATCAATCGGAGGTGGTAGTGGTGTCTAATGTTTCTAGGAATTTATGAGGTTCTTTTAATTAATGAACATCCCAAATTCTAGTGGTAAAGTTACATCAAGGAGGATTCAATACAATTAATGTCTTGACTTGTCCTCGGTTCGGCCACCGCCTATAATCCACAGGAGAAAAGGGAAGGAAATAAAATAACATAACTTGTTATTTTATTAATCATTCAAATGTCCTCAAAATTAAAATTTTCACCCGACCATCTACTGTCATTGTGAATCCACCCTTAAGTGAATCACAGCGCATCAGATTCAATAGTTCCCTCATATTTATAATCTGACCTCCAGATCAAAAGTTAGAAAACAACACCCGTGTGTTTATTGAAAGTACCTTAAAATAAGTTCATAAATTCATTTCGGGCACACCAGTCTAGAAGTCACACACTGTCTAATTTCAAAGACTCATAATAATTCCATATAATTAAAAAATTATATGTAAAATTAGGGTCTTTAAATTCTCCCCATGTTATGGATTCTCATCCCCAAATGCCACAACACAGTCTAAGGAAATAAAAGTGGGTACTAAGCACGAATCTGAGCATCATGCTCCCATGTTCTCTCTTGAAGGTTCTCGTGCTGTCTGCGAACGCGCACTGGAGGGATCAATAATCTACAAAAGACCCACTCCTGTCGATCCTCAATCACTACTAGAACCATCATAAACATAACCCCATTATCAATGTCCAGCTCTCCCCATTCAATATCATGTGATGGATCATGCACGTACTTCCTCAACTATGACACACCAAAAATGTCATGCTCCCGATGAATCTATGGGGGAAGAGTTAGATGATACTACATGTCTCCAAAATTTATGAGAACGTGAAAGGGCCCAATAAACCTCAGAGATAGCTTTCCGACCTGGCCAAATCTCTGCAAAGCTCACCGAGTTGAGACCCATAGAAAAACATGGTCTCCCAACATAAACTCCAAAGGTCTTTGTCTCCTATGAGCATAAGACTTATTCCTACTCTGTGCAGTCTTCATCCACTCCTGGATGATCTTGACCTTCTCAGTGGAAGCCCATACCAACTATGGACCCATATGTGATGACTCCTATAGGTCTGTCCAGCATAGAGGCGATCTGTATGGTCGACCATACAGGGCATCAAACAGTGCCTTACCGATGGTGGAGTGATAGCAATTGTTGTACACTAACTCCATGATGTGTATGTGATCCTCCCAACTATGGACAACATCTAGTATGCATGCATGAAAAATGTCCTCGAGTGTCTAAATAGTTCGCTCCATTTGACGATCCATATAAGGATGAAAGGTAGTGCTCAAACATAGATGAGTCCTGAATGTCTCCTGTAATCCATTCAAAAACCGGGATGTGAAATCTGTGTCACTATTAGAGACGACCGTCAATGGAACCCCATGAAACCGTACAATCTCTTGTATGTATTTTCATCCTAATCCCGTAACAGATCCCTTCTCTTGGATGGGTAGGGAGTGGGCCGACTTGGTGAGTCGGTCAATGATCACCCAGATTGAATAGTATCCCCTGGACATACACGGAATCCCTGTAATGGAATCCATGATAATATCATCCCACTTCCACTCTGGTACCTCTAATGGGTGTGCAATGCCTACAGGAAACTGATTTTCAGCCGTCACTTGACAAGAAGTGTGGAATTGTGAAACCAACTTTTCCACTACTTTCTTCATCCCTGACCACCAGTGCTGATGTCGGAGGTCCTGGTACATCTTCGCCACACCAGGATGTACCACCAGAAAGGAGGTATGGAACTCCCTAAACCCTCCCCATGTAGCACCATCGGTACCATAATGTGTCCTCTAAAAGGGATGACGTGCTCCCCACCATCAGAAAATACATAAGGTGCATCTCCTAAGGACATATGTGCCTATCGAGCCTCGCTGTCAATATACAAAATTTGTGCCTCCTTAACTCGCTGAAGAAGTGGGGGGAGTGATAGTCATAGTCAAGAGCTATGTTGATCCATCTCTATCCACACAGGATATCAGCAACATGGCTAGTTGCTCTGTTGCCTCATTCAGCAACTGCAGACCAGACCTCCTGCGGAGTGCATCTTCTACTACGTTGCCCTTCCCATGAGTGCATACTACCTCAAAGTCATAGTTCTAGAGGATATTTATCCAATGTATATGTCTCATGTTCAGGTCCTTCTTTGAGAATTTATATCTGATACAATAATGATCAGATTAAACTATAAACCATTCACCCATCAAGTAGTGTGGACACATCTTCAAGGTGAAGACCACTACTAATAACTCCAGGTTATGGGTAGCGTAGTTTTTCTATGGTTGTCTTACCTGTTGTGTACCATATGTGATCACTAATCTCTCCTACTAAGGACACATCCATTTATGGTCCCTGATGTGTCACAGTATGCTACATACCCAACTCCCTCTTCTGGTATCCTCATGATGGGGGCACTCTTCATTCTCTGCCTCACCTCCTGAAAACATTGCCGGAATTTCTCTGTACACATGAAGGGTTGTCCCTTCTTCTTCATCGGTGAAAAGGGTGTCCCCACTCGGGAATAGATAGGTATAAATCTCTGGTAGAACCCAGCCAACCCCAAGAAACTCCGCACCTCATTCACACTCCTGGGTGGCTACCAAACTTGAAAATCCTATATCATGGTTGGATCCACTGTAACTCCCGCCTCTGATAAAACATGGCCCAAAAAGTGGACCTCCTAAATCTAGAACTGGAACATACATAGCATAGCATAGATCTAGTTTGCGCGGAGTGTATCCAAAACAATCTTCATTTGACAGGCATGCTCTTCCTTAGACACCGATTATATAAATTGGTCTTTAATGAAGACTACCACAAAGAGATCGAGGGTTGGTTGAAATATCTTGTTCATGGGTCTCATGAATAATGAAGGGGAATTGGTTATGGTGAATGGAATAACCACGAACTCGTAGTGGCTATAACGACATCTGAATGTCATCTTCTACACATCCTCATCACGTTCCATGAACTGATGATAGCCTGATATTATTTATATCTTATGAAACCAATGATCTCCCTTCAGCAGATCAAAGAGAACATCAATCCCCAGAAGTGGATACTTGTTCTGCACGGTCACCTTGTTTAGGCCCTGATAATCAACATAGAGCCTCAAAATCCTATTCGCCATCATGGAAAACAAAATCAGGTCTACCATTGGAGAAAAACTGGGCCTTATGAACCCCTTCTACTACAAGTCCTCCAGCTATACATGTAACTCACGATTCCCCGCGAGATCCATCTGATTTGATGGTGTAGATATAGGCATCATCCTGGGGTGTAGGTCAATGTAAAAGTCCACCTATATACCAGGAGGTAGTCCCATAACATCATCAGCGAGAAAATCAGCATACTGAACCACAACTACTAGATAGCTCGGATTCTCCATTTCATCTCCTCTAAGGGTATGATTTTCCAACTGATGAGTGATTGGATGCACCCTCCACCATGTAATTCCATCCTATGCTGCAAAGGTTCCATTCTCACCAGTGATGGAAAACCTTGTCCCACCCTCGAGGACACACTGCACCTTGTGCCTAATACAGTCAATATGAGCATAGACTGTGGAAAACCAGTCCATACAAAAGAAGATGTCATAAGGCCTCGACGCTGCTATGAGAAGATCTCAGCCAATGTAATCACCTCTTAGAGTATGATCACTATTTTGGTACCATTTTTTAATCATTTTATCTTCCCCCATAAGAGTCTCTAATCACTAGGATCGAGCCAATGTGTGATGCCCCAGGATTTATGAACTTGACTAAGTAAACAATGCTATGTTCTATAATGATGTTTCTTGTATTAAATGGTTTGTTTTTGGTACCAATAATGGGATTTAAACTAAATATATGAAAAAAGGGGAATAAAGAGAACTGGTATACATTAAAATGTTACATTACAACATAGACCCAAACTAACCATGAGCACCGTGTGCAAGACAAAACATGTCCACGATAAGGCTGCTAAGAACCACAACATGTGTAATTGGATAGTAATCATCTTCTGGGTCCGTCAGTGTGAAAAACATAATAGGGAGAACCCCAACACATGTACTCAGGACCAATGGAATGAGGAGATCCAACCTCCCTGGTTCAAGTGTATTGAATTTGTGAAACGACCCCCTGTTTTTATAATGGTCCTTTAATAAATTATGACCGTCATATGACTGTTGGGTTTCCATGTATAAAGAGCATCTTTTTATAAAAATTTGTCCTTTATAATTCATTTATAATCTTATGGTATTCCAAATATTTTAATATGTACAAAATATTTGAGATATATTTTCATGTATCATTATTTTTAAAATAAAAGAATTTTTTGAATCAAATATTGTAGTATGTTATAAATTGGAATTTTGATTTTAAAAGATATAAGTTCCTAATATTTATAGATGTTTTGTATGTTAATTATGAAAGATATATCTTTTAAAAGGGTTATATAAAAATATAAATTATTCTTCATAATCTATAATGGGATTGTAGATTTGAAAATTTTAAGATAAAACTATTTGTTTTTATTGTTTAAACACTCAATTTTACCAATATTCATATTTCACACTATTTTGAAACTAAGTATATTTGCACTAATTATTTTGTATATCTAAATAAGTTTTTAGTAAAAAAATTATTGGGGCCTAGCCAAGCCAAGGGCATCCCTTGGGTACAAGCCCTCAAGGCCGAGATCGAGCCCCATGGGACTTGAGGAACCAACCATCGAGATCTCGAACGATGTAGAGGGTGTCAATCAGGTCCATGCCGAGAAAATCGTTGTCCAGTCGCATGTAGGCTCGTGTGTAAGGCATGTGGTGTGCGTTGCATGAGGGTGGGCCAAGGCCCACAGGGGCCCATGTATAAGGCACCGATGTGCGTGTGTTTGTGTTATTTCTCTGAAGGTAGAGCGCCAAGGCTTATAAACAGCGCCTCATCTTCCCTTCTGTTCGATGTGGGATGGATACTGTGCAATCTAAACCATTCGATAGAGTTCCTCATAAATCTCATTCGTTCGATCCATTATCCAGGAAATCTCTCCCGCATATCCTTGTGTCCATCCAATCTCTCTCGAGATCTAATCTAGGCCCTCGATTTCTTTTAAACTGATCAACCCTTCCCCCGCTCATCCTCCAACCATCCGTTCTTGATGGGTTTAGTCTGGGTCATCTGTTTCATCTCCACATCGCACCCCTCTGTCGTCTTCTTCCTCGCGTCGGGGTCCCGTACCAGTAGGCCTTCACACCCAAGGATGCCTCGGCCTCCTCCTTTTGCACTGCTATGCTTGATCCTCACACACCCCCTCCTAGGGCACTATTTTATCTTCTTCCTCGTGCTAGCCTACCCTTGGGTCAAGTAGAACTGGAGCTCCTAAAAAACCCCTTGTGCCCCATGAAACACGACAACTCCTTCTCCTCCTTCTCTCCCTCGAACTCCCAGTAAATCCACCAACATACCCCTGGTCTGAGCTTCCTCCTCAAGCTAGGTAAGGGTGTCGGCCTGCTAGGTTTTCATTTTTGGAGTGTCCTACACTTTATACACTTGGTATACACAGTTTATATTTGTATATATTCCGAGTACAAACCTCTCAGTTTCTATTGTTTTCAAAAGGGATTCCCATCATGTTTTCAATAGAGTACAAATAAGAATGCATTATGTTTTTCATTCGTTAAAAAAAGTCATACTTTCCTATGTTTTGGTATATACGGTTTATATATATATATATATGTATAATGAAAACCATCCAGTTTTAAAATGGTTTCATGGGTGTTTTACTACAATTTATTACAAAGATTACAAGTGCAATGGATTATCTTATTCGGTTTTAAAATAAACCCATTAAAAATATAGTTCATTAATATGTGTTATCTATATATATTTTTATATAGACTATTTTTCAGCTTTGAACTGAGCTACATTTTATTTAGAGACAAGACATTTGGGTTTGTTATGCTTTGATTGTTTTTATTCGGTTTAATTTTACAAAACCTATACATATACAAATATTCTAAATATACAGTTTTTTATATGTATATAAATATATTTACAACCAAAAATCAATCTATTTTCGGATTTCCAAATTGATCCAGTATGTTATACTAGGTATTATATATTTAGGAGGGTTGTTCGAAACTATTTTTCCATGAAAACCCCCTTTTTGTAAACATTGTATATATATACCTATATACTTATATTCATGTAGTCCAATACAAATAAAATTTATGATTTGTAATGGATGGATATCAATCTTTAAATAATGATATTCTTTTATAAGTTTTTTTGACATTACCCATGATGTATTTTATGATGATGTGTGTATTTGTTTTGGCGTGATTAAAATTTAGGAGGATTCGGGATTCATGGGATCATGTTATCATGTTGTGTTCAACAATGATCCTATTTTGGTGAATGTTATTAGTTACTCCAGTTAGGGATTAATTTATTTTCATGTGAAATGACCTTTTTCACCATAACTGATGGAAAGTGTTTTCATTAAGTATTTCATTTACATGAAATAATAATTCTAAAAAAATTTATCATTTATTGTCTCAAGTGAAAAACTCTGTTCACCTATCATTTTATGTGCTCTATTAATTAACTCATGTGCAAAAGATGTTTACTAAACTATGTGTTCCTTGTATTAGTTATTGACATATTTTCAATGTTATCTGTCATATTATGTATTTTCAAAATGAGTAATGGCTCCATTATTATTTGTATTTCTACATAATGCATTCTTATGATATATCAAGTTAATTAACTAAGAAATTTCATTGCCCATAGTGGTATGGGACACCTTGGGTAATATGAAAAAGAATGCATTATTCAAAGGTGGTATGGGACATCTGGAATATATAAATCAATTTAAGTAAAGATTGATCTATGTGGAACACATAATAATAAAGGAAAATTAAGGGTGCGCCCTGATAGCACTTCAATGCATTGTGTAAAGACTTAATCTCTAGAGATGACTTTTTAATGATAAGTTAGTGAATAACCTTGGTAATTATATGAAACCTTGGGGATGGACCTTGGAGATACGGAAATGATTTTCTAAGTTAAATGTTGATGCCACATAATTCATGTTATGTTACAAGTTCTTTTCAAGATGATAATCCCATTATTTCACGACCATTGCCTTTTTGTTTTTATAAAGATCGTATGTCACATATATATGTTTGGAGCATGATTTCTGTTTATCACTCAGTAGAATAGTAACCTGCATATAAAAATTAATTAGTTTCCTCTATGCACAAATCTGATTATGTATTACTTTAAACTATTTAATTTTTGCTTCAATAATAATTTTTCATACTTAATTATGGTAACCTTTAATACTCCTTTTAAAATGTCTTAATTGATTTATGTATTCTTTGAAAATCCTAACTGAGAATTTTTTTTTCTATTAGGTAACAAGAGATATTGTTTTCCATGCATAGTTATAAAGAGTTCTTTTAATAGTAACATTAGAATTATTTCATTTGAAAAACACCCTTTACTTGGCATCTTTATTCTCAACCTACGTTTTGATTTATAATTTTCAGGTAAACGATTTTTATCTGATAGATCATCCATGAAGTTTCCAGTTTCCCAGAGCCCGAACCGCACTCTTTCCTCAGTATGGGGCATGATGTGTGTTTATTAATGTATGTTTTTATTTCAAGACTCACATCATGTTCAAAAGGCACTAGCTCCTGGGTTTCTAGAGTCAGTTCCTCACTCAATGGCTCCACCAGAATCTCTGAGCTCTAAACGAGGGCCATGGCTTTGAAATAGTGACTGAAACCTATGTTTATAAGTACTACAGCTATTGTAGAATAGTCCTTGATCGTACCTTGAATAATCTCTGGAGCATCATGATTGTAGGCCTCAACTGCATGTAGCTGGGATCGTCCCTATCCACTTGCTGCCTTTGATCTGGGTGGTCCACCTAGAGGTGGTGGCGTTAGAACCTCGAACCATTTTCCACCACCTACTGCACGACCTGCTCCTATGCCATGTCTATTGCCTGACAGATCTCCTCCCTCTAATATCTGCATTTGATTGATAGTCCCTCAATTAGAAGCTGGTTGTCACTACGACTGGTCATGTATTCACGAGCCATGTGACGCTGCCTTCCAAATTTGAATCACAGTATTCTCCTCCTCTGGCCTGCTCTGCCTCGTGAGCCTCACATTTGCAACCCTATATACCATGGTCTTCCACCAAAAGGTTTGGCTTTCCTGGAACTATATGTAATCTCTCTACTAGCATCCACAAATGACTCTAATATGTGTCGGTCGGGGGTGGGTCTTACTGTCAGTGTCATCTCAGTAAGGAAACTCTCTCTAAGAGTTCTCTCTCTAGCACTCCTGCATGCGTCGGGATACTGAGAGATTCCATCCAACCTCTAAGCTTCTTTCGATGAACCGAGTCGATGGCCCAAGCCTATATGAAAGGGACTTGAATCATGTCATTAGAGTAGTGTGAGTGGCCTATGAACCTTTCCTAGTACCGGGGAACAGTCAGGCTACCCTACAGTATGTGTCCAGCTCCTATATATGCACAGAGCCTACAGTGTCTGGAACAAACATTGCCTAGAATAGGCCCTCATAATTTTCCCTAGTGAGGGTCAACTCATCATGTGTCTGGAGTGTCAGTCTCTACCATCTCCCATCTAATCCACTAAAAATACTAGTAGCTAGGATCACCATCTGTTCTACTGGTGTCCCAACTAGGCAAAAAACTCTAGCCACAACCTCCTTCCAGTCCTCAGCCGCCTGCGGAACCATCTCAACTCGGTAACTCGAAGGCCTCTACCACTGAAACGCATGCAACGTGCTCAGCTGGAATGTACCATCTACTGGTGGGGCTGGTAGAAACGACCACCTAATGGGTTGTGGTGCTGCTGGTACACAACTCGATGGTACTATCACAGTAAGAGGGCCCTACACAAGAAGCCTCATCGCTTGTTGGGTTGTCATCACAAACACTCACAGGATACCTATCTAGCTATCTATAGTGCAGAATCCTGAAAGAAAATAGGTTCTCCACTTTCAATAAGATATACATGGTGAGATGACTCAAAGAGATAAAAAATACAACACTTTCAAAACACATGCGATCAGTGTCTTTGAGCACCAAGTCAGAAATAAGAATTCATGGTCCTGGTGTATGGATACGTTTAATGGTGCCACAACACTGGACACCGCGAACTAAAAACCACCCTAAAAATACATTACACTATTTCTATATTAAAATATTAGAGTCACATTTATTAGGTAGAACTAACTCCTTTGATACCAAATTTCCAAGACCTGTCCCCTAGGGACTATATCTTTACTACCCCAAGGTCACCTACCATAGGCCATGGGTTGGAGACTATCACAGAAAGGCATATCCCTTAAAAATAGGAAGGCATTGTCTTTAAACATAAAAACACACAGTTCAAGAATACAATGAGAAAAAACGATGTTACAGTACTCCATTAGTAAAAATATGTGTAATAAAAGTAAAAGGGGTGAGTATTGTATGTAATGGGGGACGGAATACAAGCCCAACTAAAATGTATAACTAAAACATAAAAATAGATCTCAGAATCATCCTCCAAGGTTCCTACCTGAAGGGTTGGTACATCTCAGAGTTGTTCATCACTACGGCGTGCCACATCTAATGGTCCACCTATGAGCACCATCAAGTCCAAGCTCCCAATCCTCTGTCAAAGCTGTTTGTCATCCGTACAAGATAGAAAAAGATTCGGATGAATCTCGTGTAGTGGTGAGTAAAAAAATAATCAGTAGGGACTTTGAGACCCCCGATGGTCTCCCATAGTTCCCAAAAGGAAAAACCAGAATGCAAGAACTCAATATAAAATCACGAAGAGATAGTCAGATTACACCTGTTGTACATCTAAGAGTTCAAAAATAAAGATGATTAGTCTTAAACTATATCATCTAATTCCATTAGAAAGTTTCCACAACTGAACCATGAAGGATTTTTTCCATTGTCAATCCACAAAGGGTCGTATGTCACAGATCCACAATGGGCTGCTCTAAGGCTAGTCCCCATCAGGTCATGAAATGCTGATCCACATAGTTTCTCTTGAATACTGATTCACATAGGGTTGTAGGAAGGTTGATCCAGAAAGTGCCACTCGATGCTGATCCACACAGGTTTTCTAGTTGCTGATCCTTGAAAGGCCGCTCTACAAATGATCCTCGTTAGGATGCCACAATGTTGATCCAAATATGGTTGTTATGATTCTGATCCACATAGGGTCTCTACTTCCAATACAGCTAGCCATAGGATTCTTGTTCAAAGAATTCTTATTTCAAGGAAAAATGATCCTCAAGCAATCAGTCCAAAGTCAACCAGTACGATGTACCAAAAAAAAGAAAACCCAAGGAACACCTCATCCTAGGGGTCACAATGTTAATGGTTGTGTGTCTATCAGACATCCCGTCTGTGAGATATGCCCTATTTTTTAAAAAGGGCATTGTTGGGGCTCTGCCAGCTGGGCAGGGCTTGGATTGTTGTTTGGGGCTTGGCCCACCCACATTGGCCCACTGGGCCATGGTTCTGGACTGGCATGCTGGGCTGGTCTAGACCACTGTTTCGGCCCACGGCCGGCCCATTCTGCCAGAAGGCGGACCGTTTTCTCCCAAGGGCCTCGCGGTTGTTGGGACGTTTTCTCCTGCTGGTTGGGCACTTCCCCTCTAGGATCAATGGTCATCTATTTGTCCAACCGGCTTACACAAACAAATTTTTCCCCGTGGTTGCGCCACCCTAACCCTTCCGCAGCCCACTGGCCATGACTGCAGCCGCCAGCGGTGCCTGCGTGTGTTGTCATTCTCTCTTGCGAGTAGATCGTGCCTTCTGTCCTTGGCCGCTATGGCGCATGATGGTGTGCCAAATTACCCTGCCAACGTCTAGTAGACATGGGTCCCCTCCAGCAACTGTTGGCCACTGCTGATATGGCACGCCAACTGTTTCTTCCTGGGCCACTAGATGCGCTCCGACGGTCCGTTTTTTATGTCGTCAAATCATACGAGGGTCTCAGTTCACCGTCTCTGCTGCGTGCCCTCTGGTTTCATCCTTTCGTTCCGTTTGGAAAACTCTTGTAGGATAATGAGACAAATACAATATTAGATGTGGTTCTGAGCCTTGTTTATTTGGCATGTGCCCTCCTCAATAGGATTGTATCAAGCAGTGAACAATTTATCTCAAAAATATGAACATTACAAAAATCTTCCTTACTATATTAGATGTACGCTGACGATGATCGACATAACCTCCTTCATCATTTTTGTCACTTCATGATTCGGTGGTGCTCATCACCGTTCACTGAAACAGGCCTCGTCCTCTAAGAGGTTGCTGTCGCGGCACTTTTCTAGAGCATCATCACTTGGTGAAGTCATGCAAACACCCCTCCCCGAGCTGCATATAAATAGGAGGGGGATAGGTGTTTAACTTTCTTAGGAATTTATGTGGTTCAACTAATTAATGAATGTTCCAAATTCAAAAGGTACATCTACAACAACGTGGAGTCAATCCAATTATTGGCTTGACATGTCGTCAGTCCTTCCATCGTCGCTTATCCGCTGGAGAAATGGATAAGAAATAAAATAACATAACATGTTATTTTATTAATCATTTAAGAGTCTGCAAAATTATCCTTTTCACCTGACCTACTGCGGTAGAATTGAAGCCTCCCTTAAGCAAATCACGGTGCTGTGGATTCAACAGTGCCCTTGAAAATTTACATAAGAGCACCGGTTCTAAAGTTATAAAACACTACCCTCACATTTACTGAACATACCTTAAAAAAATTCAGAAATTCATTCTGAGCACACCGGGTCTCAGAATCACGCTTCGTCAAATTTCACAGACATTTAATAATTCCATATAATTATTAAAATACGTGGAAAATCTGGATCACTGTAGAACTAACTCTACCGCACAGGATTAATCACATCTCAGTTAATGTATCTCGATTAGGAATCATGGCTTCCCATTTCCATGTGTTAGGAAATTGTCACAAATCATTGAATGAGGAAAAACTCATCTCCTAGAGAACATGTTTCAAGCATCACATTACAAATGAGAACAACACAAACAAAAATACAAAACAACTCTTAGTACATGGGACATAATTGCTCATCCCCCAACAAAGTAATCTTCTCTAAGCCAACATGCCTCCACAAAACATGAACCAAGGGGATGGTCCACCCATGCAGTACCATCTTTATATGATCCTGGATCGCTACTAGTTGCTCCATGAATGTTGCATCATCTTCAGAATCCATCTCTCCCCATTAAATGACATGAAATTCATTGGGAAGTTACCGGTGAAGATGAGAGATGTGAACGACGTCATGGATCCACTCCATCTGCAGTGGAAATTATAAATGTATTCCACCTCACAAACTCACCCCAACACCTCACAGTGTCTAATGATCCTAAGATAAATCTTTCTCGCCCTTAAAAACCTCCACATACCATGTCGAGGGGAAACCATTAAGAAGCAATGATCCCTATGCTGGATCTCAATGGGGCTCCTCCTGTGATTGGTATATGACTTTTTTCAGTCCTCTTCCTACTTCATCCTCTCACGAACAACCTGAACCTTCTCGGTCGTACTCTGCACCACATCGGAACAAATAACAGCTATCTAACCAACCACTATCAAGAACAATAGTGAAATACATGGTCTCCTATACAATTCTTCAGGAAGATAAATGATAATGAAAGAGTGATAGCTATTATTATAATATAAATCCAAAAGGGGAATGTTCCGTGCCCATGACCCAGCAATATCCATGTCACATTCCCAAAACATGTCCTCCAACTATAGATGTCATGCCCTATAAATCGATCTGTATGATGGTGGAAAGTAGTGTTGTTGCATAACGGAGTGCAAAATCATATTGCAGTCCCTTCCACACTCATGAGGAAAACCACACATTTCGATCTAATATGATGCATCTTGGAACTCCTTGTCTCATTACCACCTCATCAACTTACATCTTGGACAAGGCATCCACTACACCTATATTTGTAATCAGTATCAAGTGACCATATTTCATCATCTGATCCACCACTACCTAGATTACATTGCATCCTCCCTGAGTCCTAGTTAACCCTATGATGAAATCTATAGATTTTTCATCACATTTCCACTCATGGACATCAATGGGATGAAAAAACCCACTATGAACAAGGTTCTCCTACTTCACCTATTGGCACACTAATCACATTGGTATTGACTCTGCCTTTTCCCGGATCATTCCGGGCCACCAAATCTACATCCTTAGTCCATGGTACATCTTGGAAAAATTTATGTGGATTTGCAAATGTGATCTATGAAACACACTAATAACTCCCACACGCATTTCCTCTTGAACAAATTGTTTCCCATGAAACAAAATCTGATTCTTACCATCCTTAGACCTTCCCGTTATAGAATCATTCTAGTCAACGTGATCATGAATCACCTCTTCCACTGATTATTCCCACCGAGACTCCTCAATCATCTAGATCAGAGAAGATTGCAACATTATATGAAATAGACAGCCACTACTGCCATCCATTCCAACATCAAAGTGAAGGGTGTCCAACCCCACCATCACCTTCCAAGTGTCCACAGATTCTCAAGAAAACTTTTTCTATGACTACCTTCCCAAAGAATCGGCACCAATATTCACATTCCCAGAGGTGTAAGAGATATCGAAATCATAATATTGGAAAAATTCCATCCAACTTCATTTTCAGAGGTTTAGATCTCAATGGGGGAGATACACCTCAAGATCATGTGATTTATTAAAACCACAATGAAATACCTAATGAGGTAATGTCTCCACATCTTCAGCGTGAACACGACAACCACTAGATCTAGATCATGGGCGACATAGTTACATTAGTATGGATGTACCATCCTAGATCTATAAGATATCACTCACCATTTTAGGATAATCACACGTCCCATTCCTTATGGGAAGCATCTAAAAACCCCTAGAAGATCACCCCTACCTTTGGGATCTGGAGAACATGCCAAATTCCCCTTCAATAGCCGAATCTTACCTGGCACTTCTCACAAAACCCTAAATACTGGTCCTTCCTAGTCATGGATAGCAATTAAGCTATAAATAGAGATAAATAGGGTACGAATCTTTGATAATTTCCAACTAGACCATGATAATGGTGAAAATACAAAACATTTTGTTGTGTTTCCAAAGAAAAAATTTCCTCAACCTTCAACAGGTCCAATGTGACACCCTACTACAGTGCCACATATCAAATGAAATGTTCATATATTCTCCAGAACATACAATTGGAAAACATCCCATAGAGTTGTTGGAATATAAGAACATCGAAGACAATCCTGATATGAACTGTATGATCCTCCTATAACATCATGTAGATCAGGATATCATCGAATAATACATTGATGAAATTGTTTAGGATCTCATGAAAGAAGAAGATTATAATCCCCATGAACATGGAAAGTGCATTAGTAACCCCGAATGAAATAACCATGAACTTGATCCTCCCATACATTCACATGATATACGTATTTGGGATATCACAATACATAACCCTAAAATGGTGATTCCTAGACCATAGATCAATCTTAAAGTACCAACATGCTCCCCTCACCTGATCAAAAATATCATCTATTCTAAGGAGAGGGTAATGACTACTGACCGTTATCTGATTCAAACTATAGTATTCTATGAAAAACCATTGTCCCCTATACCTATTTTTCACAATAATGACTGGAGAACCCCCTAGTGACACACATGTCCACATAAATCCCTTCTTCATTATATCATCTTTCCAAATCATAAACTCTCAGAGCTCTAAATGTTCCATCTGATTCAAATCCATTGAAATCCAAGAATCACCAGGTTGAAAGTCTATCCTGAAATCAACATCACATCGAGGGGGTAGTGTCACTACCTCCTTAGGGAATACATCAATGAACTGCACTACAATTCTAATAACCTCCACCATCTCAGCATCCACTGATTCCACTGACATCTTTGGTAACATAGAATAAAGAGGCCACATAGACAGAATGCCCACTTGAAAACTCCACTCACCAACGAAAGCCACATGTTGTCCATCAACAACAAAAAATGTGACTCAACTTAAGAAGAAATAGATAATATAATCCACATAGTATAAGCAGTTTCTACCAAGAATGAAACTTTATGGTTTCATTTATAAAGGGAAACGGTCCCAATGGTACTGTTGCAGTCTCAACATCAGCCTACATCCTCATCACACATCATACAATATGGTCGGACCGCCTACTAGAATAATAAATAACATAGTCCTGATATGTCTCTCTACACCTATTCTAAGAAAATTGGCAAGATAGGTGAAACAATGAGGTGTGAAACTTATAAATCATTCAAATCATAATCAAGGGTTCTGAACAATATGATCATTCCTCATACAATATTTTTCCCTGATTGAACTGGTACCTATACGACATGTAGTTGACCATGCTATGCTGTAATGCCCCTCTACTGATGAACACCTCCTTGAATACACCTAGGATGAGTTCCCTGAGGAACAACTTGAGGATGGGCTCTACCTAACTCATCTACCCTATATGGAGTAGAATCCTACTATCCTTATATCTGAAAAGGGTTTATCTGGAAACTTATACTAAGGTGGGAACTAATCCTACCCACCTCACCAATACTGAGCTCAAACGGTCCATGTTTACTAATTTTGGATATGAAAATGGACTCCACAGAAAAAACAAACCACCCTAGGCCCACATGACAAGCATAAGGACTAGAAGGTCGAAAAATAAATTTTTGAGGTCACCTCCCCACCAGTCGGAACCTCAAATTCCCTAGCACATGAGACTTGATTCTCATAAACATTCCCTTTAATAAAGAAGGTTGGAACCCCTCTATCAGTATTAATCAATGAGAGTGCATCAAATAAAATAATTATTCCTTCTTCTGAATCTCCATTTATGTTAGCAAGTTAATGGGAGTAGCCAATTATTGTTAAGAGGGCTAAAGTGCCTCTTCCAACAATATTGGACTAGAATCATCATCTATGAAGATATCTAATGAAAAAAATTGGTGATCCTTGAACATTACCCATAACTCTTATACCAATGTACTCACCTCCTAGAGAGAGATTAACAAAATACACTTCCTATAATTCCTGTTGGATGAATGGAATTCCAACCAGAACACCTTCTCGTAGTATAACAACAAAACATCATTCTCTTCCCTCTCTACAAGGTACATCTTCCACGACAGATGCATGACTCCCTGTATTTTTCCCACTACCAAAGGAACCCAACACTTAGTTGAAGTACATATAAAGGTGAATATTATCACATGCTTCATGAGAAAACTCTATGTCTCCTTGTCTGAAAGTAATTCCCTTGTACAATCCAAGAGTCTGTCACTGTAAACCACATAACATTTTTCCACTGGTCATCTCCTTCCACTTGTTCAAACTTCTTTCGATCATTTGAGTCATCCTTCCGGGCATCAACTACATGTACTAAATGTGGATGACGACTGGGTTCCATAAAGGAAATGTAAACAAGGAATTCATAATCCCGATTAGCATGGAATATTAATAATGTTCATATTAATTCATTTTATTTTTATCCCATTAGAAATTCCCCAAAACACTAATTCAGAGAAGAAGACATTTCATTAAGATTCATGTACCTTTTCAATGTTTTATACACTACAAACGGTGTAGCCTCACATTTTCATTTTGTAAAATTTGAGTCCCAACATTGGATCTTGGGGGGTCATAATGTCATGTGTCCTAGCTGGTCTTCCCTAGAAAATGTCACATTCCAAGGTCACCTGACACTATTTCCCTTCCATCCTATACATTCCTCACTATGCCTAACAACAAACAATATACTACCTCTGAAAAATCACATCTCATATCATTTTTTCATTCCCCTCCCACCAAATATTCCCCTCATAAGCTAGAAATGAAGAAAGAGAGATAATGACCCCTTGAGTCCCACAACCAGTAGGCCTTAGTGTGGTGACGAGCATCAAGGGTATAGAAATATCAATAAATAGATGGCATTGGCATTTTTATATTAACTATGATCAAGATATAAGATGTATCAACCCCCAAACAACTCCATTATATATATATATATATATATAAGAATCAAAAATCCATCCCACATGAATTTTTAATGTAAAACTTCTAGAAGTATAATTAAAAGTTATAATGTGAATAAAAAAAGAACGATTAAAAGTAGTGTCATGTTAGTTTTCCAAAAGTCCAAGATTATAATTCCCATCACGGTACCCATAACCATCCTGGGAATATGATAAAAGATTCATAATTTATGGTGAGCACAAAAGTATACTCAGTTGGAAAACCAAAGTCTCTTGGGCACAAGTGGGTAGGTATAAAAATTCTTATGTGGGAAAACAATAGAGACAAACAACCCCTAACAAGGTATAATATCCACCCCAACTTCAAAAAATTCTTTCTCACCAAATAACTCAAGTCATGTAATTTAATATAGATCTCATTGTTGATGGGTTAACCCACACCACTTTACCATTTAGAGGAACTCTAACACAAAAACATGAAATATTTTGTCACTCCCACCTCTTTTAAACAAAAAAATCATATCACGCCCACACAATCCTAGGATTCACATCCATAACACAACAATACAATATAGATATAGGAAAAATCACATCCCTCATATAGAAAACTGGGTCACAAACCACATCTCACCCCAACGAATCCTAGGAAAACACTACACATCTCATCTAAATGTCACCTGGGAAGCACAACTCACCCATAGACACATGGGCAATATAAATAACTACTTTCCTGAAAAATGGTGATCTATCACCACCTGGAAGAGGGATAAGGGAAGTGTGGGTGGCTATCCATCCATTCTCCCTCCAGTATGTTTGGGAAAGACACCCTCCTCCATTAAAATGGGGGTGTTTGATACATTTTTCTCTACTAGTGTGGGGTGCGTATAGAAATAACAAGGATGTACAAGTATATATATAGGCATCAAAAACCATCCAAACCTAAGAGTTCATAATAAAACAACCAACCACCCCATGAAACTATGAAATTTTCTACTACCTCTAAATTATTTATTTAACACAAACAGTAGTCGCATCAGAAGGTGATAAATGAAATCAATTCATAACACGCCACAACTCAAACATATTCACAGTCAATTCATCTAACAAGTTCTCATTAATTATAAAACATTTCATTTATGTATTCCATCCATAACCCGGGAGACTCCAATTGACTCACATAATGAGCCACAATGTATCAGCCATTTAACAAAAATACCATTGTTTGTTAACCCATTTCATATTCCTCTCCATTTAACACTCATACCAACAACTACCATCATCATTCTTCAAATTCATTCCACTTTGTCATTCCCATAATATAGAAAACCCCAAACTTACTACCAAAAACCATGACTCACCTAATCCAAACCAACCTCATATCCCTTCTGTATGAACACCCCACACCCATTAACATAAATATACCACAACCTGAACCTCCAACCCTATTGCTCAAACACTACCCATCAATTCCACAAACAATCAATCTCTCAACCTGAGATACCATTTCACCACTCGTATCATGCCAACAATTGTCATTATCTCAAAATATGTATGACATAACCATACAACGAATAATAAATAACAAATCCGCATATATAACACTACCACACAAACAAATCAAGGTGTATTCAGATTTTTCAAACACCAGTTCATTAATTCCACTTTAATAATTTCAGGGTTATCACAAAGCATGTTCGATCATTAGACATCCATTTATTTAAAGGAATAAACATTGTTAACCAATTTCCTATTCATATGGTTAATTACATATGATCAATAATAAACATCCACAAACCTTCAAAGGAGTGAAAACAAAGACCGCTGAGGAATGTGATTTTTAGTAGGCATGTAGCCTATAAGGATCAAAATATTAGTATCCAATAAAATATAATCATGCATCACATTTCCCCAGCCCCAGTGTATAGATATTAAAAGGCATAAATAATCATTATTTATTAATAATTATGTTATCTTCATAAGGTATCATCCAAAAACCCATCTTACATGATACACAATTAAATGAGAGATAAAGGAATACCTACCTTGAAAAACAAATTATCAATAATTCCTCTTGGCATCCAGAACATGGGGTGTGCATGGATTATGAGGAACCTCCAGGGAGATGTGATCCAAATACCTTCAAAAAAAAACATTTGATCTCACATGGTATAATGGTTCTGCGAACACCATGATATCAATATACAAAGGAAACACACAAGGGAGGAAAGGGTGACATATTTAGATAGGAAAGAACCATTATCAACAGATGAAACATTTTTCAAAGGCCTTTAAATGATGATCATTACCAAGACCACATGCCTAGGAAATTTTAGAGTGTTCAAGGTGTTAGTAAATTAAATATGTATTTTATATCCTTTAAAACAGCTACAAATACACTTAATTATTGTTCTTAAATAATTTTACATCAAATAAGATGTTAAAGTGGAAAATTTAATAAAACTACAGAAATCTATAATTTTGACAAGATATTGGAAATGAATCACTGTGTGGTGAGTCACCAATGAGTGATATCATTGATAGGTCACTAACACATTCTAATGATGTCAAGTCACAAACATGATTCACCAAATGTGAGTCACTGATTTTGAGTCATCAATGTGAGTTATAGATGGTAATTCACCGATGCGCCTCACTGGTTCCATTGACAGAAACCACCTACAGATGCGACCTACCGATGATACATATATATTCCACATACTGATGCCATCTATTGTAACACCCCGAACCCAATCACCCATAATCAGTGCATTATTAACTAACATTGTCATGATCACAAGGGATCAAATCTTAAAATACCGATCAGTTTAGTATCCTTGTAAGTACTAGATACAAACATAAGTATTACATTAGATTAAAAACTGAAAAACAACAACAACATTGTCTCCATTGAACACATTGATATCTCTTATTCTATCCCTGCTGGTCACTCATAATATACTTCTTCCCATCCTGGGAAAAGTAAGACACAGAAAGGTGTGAGTTCAGATGCTCAGTAAGGATAAAAATTTAGCAAAAACTTTCATAAATAAGCATAAACATTTAATTAAATGTGTAAGTCAAAAACATAAGCCTTTGAAAATTAAACATAAGCATAATATGGAAAATATAAATAAAATAATGCTATTTACTTATTCACATGAATATTATACTAGTGGAATAATCACATGCAATATCAATAGCCAATTTCAAAATGATGGAATGAAAAATTCCAGACATCATAACCACATACTCAACGCCTCTTTCCAGGACTACAAATAAATATTTTGTCAAGGCCTTGGGACAAGACACCAGTTTGTCTCATGAGACCTCCTAATGCATCGAGGAGCTATAGAAGGCTCCACCCATCACTTACAAAGTCCAATACATTCCTCATACAAAATGATTTGAAACATAACATAAATATTCGTATCTAAACTAGCATATGTTATGTTAATACTTTAACCATAATCCTTGAATGGTATAATAATAACACATCCGCAATAAAACATATCACAAAACCTTCAATAAAATATGGAATATTGTATCATAATAAATCATCTTCACAAAAGTGTAAAATCTATCAAATCATGTTGACATAGATGAAATCAAAATTATTTGAGAGAAATTTTGAAGTCATCTAAGAGTCACGTAGTTATAAAAGAAAACATTCATTGTAAAAATATTATTATAAAATTGTAAGGGAATCTACGAAGGTTTTATAATAGTGGAGAATAGCTGCACCCACCATTTAAATTAAAAAAAATTCATAACTTAATTTGTCTAAATGGTCATAAAGTACCTTGTTTGGAAAATGATGGAAAGTTTCAATTCAAACCATTTTATAAAAAGTAAAGCAAGGGTTAACTGAATTTCACCCGTAGTCTAGTAAATAGTATTTTTTTTAGAAATACAGTATTTATGAAACATGGATGTGTTTGGTAAAGAGGTCCTAGAAGATACTTACGTATTAACAGCCTCAGATAATAATGAAATTTTAAAATTAACACTCAGCATGTACTTTTCCTTGGTCAAGGGTATATTAAACTCCAATATAATAGTAAAATAATTGTTATTAATTAATAAAAGAACCACATACATAAATTTTATATCATATAAGATCTCTTAATATTGCTTTGATAATAATATTTCAGTAGTATCATCGTTTCGGGAGTTAACTGATTCATTTTCCTTTATATGTTTTGTTACGTAAGTCATGTTTGTTATTGATAGGATGTTTTTAGTTCATATCCAGAATGATATTATGTTATTAAAAGTAATTTTTAATAATAAAATAAATTTTATTATTTAATGGTGACGATGGTGAATGAATCTCATCATTTTCGTGGAGATAGTAATATGTACGTACATATGAGTGACAATACCATTATATTTATTGTGGGATACTATGTAATGAGATGGTATATCATATATACAGAATAATTAATATTTTATATTTATTATTTACTTAAATTATACTCATTATTATACCCATAAAAAATAATTAAGTGTTGAATAAAAAACTACCCCATAACGTGGAGACTGTAAGCCGTATATATGAACGTATGGTGAATTTGTCATTCATATGATAGATAGAATAATGAATTTGGTTATACTATATTTATAATAACATAAATATTTTTAGAAGCTATTTGATTTAATATTTTTGTATAGAAAAAACAAAAAAATTAGATGTAGAAAATGGAAAGAACATTGAATGAGGTGAGGAAATTATTACCTCTTCTTCGAGTGCTTCCTTTTGATTTGTTCAAAATGTCTCCATAGGATACTTTTCTGACCAATGCAAGGCATCTAGGTTGAAGAGAGGGTATTTGGGAGGATATTGGAGTATGTTTTATTCGATCCAAATGTCTATGGAGGTGTGATTTTGAGTGATGGGTAAGTACCCTTTTATAAGAGAGGTGGTGTTCAATTTATGAAAATCTTGAAATATTATTTTATTATACAATTATATTCGGTTTATAATGGCCCAAAAATGTATTATTTAGAGGATATGGTGGGGATGGGTCGAAAAAATCTATACCAATTGGTTTAAGATAGGTTTAGGTCACCATATTAACCTGATATTTTATATTTAACTCTTTGTTAAATAGATTAACTTTTACCATTTATTCATCTATTATTATAATAAATGGTTTCTAAATTTACTATACAAATCAAAGAAAACACCAAGTGGTTCATTATTGATATATCTAGAATTATCTATTATCTTTCTCCAAACCGTAGATTTTTTAGAAGATAATATTAATTAATAGTTTAATATTTTTTAAAAACACTCATTTATGTCAATTTTGACACAATTTAGTAATTTATTTTTGTTAATGCCCCGAAAACATGATAAATTCAAAAAAAATTCATCTAATCATCCCTAAAAATTCTTATTAACGTATAAAATTTGGGTAATTATTCAAAAGCACCGATGTAAATTTAGTTGGATATTTATAATATCAATTATTTTAAACATTCATTAATATTGTAATTAATGAATCATCATTGTGTCAAAAAGAAATCTAATTATTTAATGTCTAAAAATTATAAATAAAATAAAATTAGGTAATAAATATTTTTATATTTCTAAAGAATATTTATTATTGAATATATCTTATATGAAACCCTATATAAAAATGGTTTCATTATTAAACATTGAATTTAACACTTATAACTCTTCATTAAATAAAATATAATAAATGAACTAATCTAATCCATGTGGGTCAAATAAAGTCATATTTTATTCCAAAGTTTTTTTAGTCGAAATACACTAATTCAATTGAATTTGAAAATATGTCAGTGTAATTATAATATCATTTTTATCTTTAATTACCCTATTTACTTTTAACCGTGGTAAATAAAAGTCAAAAGATACTATTCACAAAAATTATTTTCATCTTATTGAACCAAATATTACTTTCTAATACCAAATGTTTCTCCCAGATTTATAAAATTCTATTGAAAGAAGCGGAAAAATTTCATTTTATGCAAATTTGCTGACGCGCCGAAAAAGTGTGTAAAATATGGAAAAAAATCCAATATAATATTATATATCTAATTTTATTATAAAATGACTCCAATTAATTACCTTGGAGTAATATAAATATTTTCATTCTATTTTAAGCTAAAATAAATTTAAATAAAATAACAAATTATTTAAATAAAAAACCATTTTTTAAAAATAACCTATTGTTTTTCAATATTCACGAAAAATTGAACATTTTTAGAAAAATACCAAAAATTCACCCTAATATAATTTTGATATTTTGAATCCAAAATTTAAGTCCATCTTGAAAACTAAAATTTATAAAATTTCAAAATTCATGTATTACTATTTATACCTACTTTTAAAATTCCTAGTTTGATTTTTCATGGTGTTCTAGAACTAGATATTTTGTACATTGAAAGCTAATATATTACTCAAATGGAAACATGCCGTGGAAGATTGGGTTGTCACATTCTCCCCACCTTCAAATAATTTCGCCCTGAAAATTTCAAGAATTCTACTACATAAAAGGATTTTGTTGTCTCTTCATCATAAGTTCCTCAAGATCCCATGATGCCTATTCAATCTTATATTTTCTCCATTTAACTTTTACCAGACATGTTTTCTAGTTTCTCAACGCATGTTCTCTAGTATTATGAATTTGAATAAGCTCTTCGCATTAAGATAGATCGGGTTGCAGTTCTAATTTTTCTTAGGTGAGTACATTCATTGGGAAATTCATGTATTTTCTCAACAGTGATACGCGGAACACAACATGATCTTTGGAGAGACTTGGAGGCATTTCCAAATGATAAGGTACAACTCCAATTCATTCTAGAATTTTAGAAGTTCCAATTTACCTGGGACATTATTTACCCTTCTTACCGATTCATATAACTCCCTTCCATAGAGATACCATCCACAATACATTATCTCCTACATGATATTAAAAATCCTTCCTTCGGTTATCGACAGACCTCTTTTTCCTATATTGAGCTGCTTTGATGTGGGTTTGGATAATCTTAACCTTTTTCATTGTTTCTTCAACAAGTTTTGGGCCTATGAGTTTTCAATCACCAACATCATCCGAACAAGTTGGTGTGCGACATATATGTCCATATAACGATTCAAATGGGGACATATGAATACTTGAATGATATATATTTTTATATGAAAATACTACTAGAGGTAAATATTGATCCTACATACCCAGAAATTCATGTGAGCAATATTTCAACATGTCTTCTTTTGTTTGAATAGACCATTCTGATTGTTCAGCAGTTTGAGGGTGGTAGGCAATGCTCAAATTAAATTTAGTATCCAGGGCCTTCTAAAGAAATTTATAAAATCATAATTTAAAATGGATATCATGATAAGAAACAATCGATAGGGGTACTCTATAATTTTTAACAACATTTTAATATGTATATTTTCAAGATGTTGAACTGGTAAATCATCTCTTATAGAATTAAAATGTGCTCACTTGGTAAGAAGATCAACAATGACCCATATTGCATTATTCCTTTTAGGATTCTTTGGTAGCTATATATCAAATCCCATCGTAATATCATCCCATGTCAACTAAATTATGGGAAGAGGTTGCGTGAATCCTCTTGAATGTTGTCTTCCTGCTTTCACCTGTTGACAAACCATACATCTTGAAACATAATCATCAATATCCAACATCATGTTGTACCAAAAAAATGTTCCTTAAAGTCTCTATACATCGTAGTGATACTAGGGTCAATATAGAAATTGGAGCTATGAGAATCATCCAACTATTTCCTTTTTAGATCAAGTATATCGGGATCACAAAGTATCTTCCCAAATTTCAATATAATTTATTCCTATACCGAGTCACTAAATCTCCCATCATTCATAGCATTATTCTTCTTTAGAAACTCCTCATCATCATTGTATGATCTCTTTATCATTTATAGTAATTATGGGTTGGCAACAATATGAAAAATTATTGATGTTTCACCTTCCTTGTTTATTCCCATATCTATCTTTACTATATCCATGAAAATATGATCCCTTTCAACTCTCATATTCTTCAATGTGCCATGATCCATTCTGCTCAATGCATCTTCCTCCTTAATTTCCTTCCTCGAGTGATAGTGTATAGTGAAATCATAATCCTTAAGTAGTTAAAGACCTCATCATTACCTCTTGTTGAGTTCTTTCTATGATAAAATATATATGAAACACATGTGATAAGTATAAATCTATCATTTTTGAACCATATATATAGTGTATCCATATTTTTAGAGAAAATATTATAGCTGTTAACTCATGATCATTAGTGGGATAGTTTTCTCATGAATTTTTAGTTATCACGATGCATAGGAAATAACCCTATCGTTCTGCATAAGGACACAACCAAGTCCTTTCCTTGAATAATTACAATAAATAACAAACCCATCATACCACGATGGTAGATTCAATATAGGAGAATTGAAAAATATTCTTTTCAGTTCTTCATAACATTCTTCACACTCTTCTTTCCAAACAAAGTTAACCCCTTTACGTGTGACCTTGGTTAATGGGTTTTCCAATCAGGCAAAATTATGGATGAAGCGCTGATAATGACCGGATAAACCAATAAAACTGTGTACCTGAGTTATACTCGATGGTGCTAGCCATTCTTGTATTGCTCTTTTCGTAGAAGTTTCAATAGAGATTCCATACATAGAGACAATATGCCCTAGAAAAGAAATCTCATGATGCCATAATTCATAGTTTATAAACATTCCATATAATTTATTTCTTCTATGAGTTTTTTGAATAAGGAACTTTTGATTTTAATGATCTTCATAGCTTTTGGAGTATACCAAGATATCATCAACAAATACCACTAAAAATCATTAGGATATTCTTTAAAAACATTTTTCATTAGTTTTGTGGAAACATAGGGTGCATTAGTCAGTCCAAAAGGCATTACTGTATACACATAATACTCATACCTAGTTTGAAATGCTATTTTCGGAATTTCATCCTTCTTCACACACAACTGATGATATCCATATCGAATATCAATCATTGAAAAATATTGAGCTCGATGAAGTTGATCAAATAAATCATCAATGCGGGGTAGGAGATAATTTTTGTTTTTAGTTATACCATTGATCTCCCGGTAATCAATGGACAAATTCTTAGATCCCTCTTTCTTATTAACAAAAAGAACAGGGGATCCCCATGAAGAAACACTGTGGTGAAGAAATACCTTTTAACTCAATTACTCATGTTGTTTCCTTAGTTCCACTAATTCCATTTTGGAAATTCTATAAGGGTTCTTCAATATGGTCCTTCAACCAGGAATTAAATGAATGTAAAAGTCAATTTCTCATTCTTGAGGATGTCTAGTAAATCCTCTAGAAATACATCAACATATTCTTGCACAATAGGTACGTCCTCTATTTGAGAATTCCTTTCCTCACCCATAGTAATTTCACTCTATTCCTCAACAATAATTGAATTTAGTATAGCTACTGAGGGTGGATCTAGATAAGAATCAGATGGTGATGTTTCTTATCTAAAATAAGGTACTCCTTGTCATCATCGAAAATTGTAACCTTCTTATTCTTAAAATAAATTTTGGCATCATTGACCAAAATACAATCCATACAGAGGATTATATCAAATTCAATCATGGATATGATGATGATATTAGTATATAAAGAACATTTATATGCCCTAATGGGAACTGATTGAAAAAACTAGGTTGCAATGATACATCCCTTTTGAGTTTTGACTAACAACTCCCATGTTAATTCAAATTGTAATTATGAAATTTTCATAGAAATCTTGGAAGATATGATACAATTTAATGATCCAAAATCAAATAATGCATTGGCTAAACATGAGGTAACCATTAAATGACATGCCTCGATATCATCCAGAGCATCAACGTCAGCAGTAGTGATCACATAAGCTTGGCCTTGCCCCCTTGTCCTTTTTAAGGTATGTTTCCTTAGCTCATAGGGAATTCATTTGCATAATGATTCATTTAAATACAATTGTAACATTCAACATTGATAGAACCTTTCTTCCCTTTGTAATCACGAGTATGGTGGGCTTTTCACCACACTTGTAAGAGACTCTCATTACCTTCAGGCAAGTACCTGTGTGTTTCATCCCACAATTACGGTTGGATGGAGATTAAACTTTTCCCTTCTTCACATTATTCCCATTTCTAGTGTGTTCTATAGATCTCTTCTTCCATTGTTTTTTAGTGTCGTAAGACATATAGAAATATTTTTTTTGTCTTGATAGCACATTAAAATATATCTTTCGTACAATTAGAATGATTATGAGGCTAATGCTCGAAAGAGAAATGGTTTTATCCCATCAAATATGTGATCAAACATAGTCATTTGGTTATGTATATATTCTGCATCCTGCCTTTCTAATAACGTAATGTTAGCCTCATACTTGTCGATATTCTCATCCTCCTTTTGCCACAGACTCATAAATTTCCTTCCATATCCGCTTGATGGCCATGAAGAATGTATTTTTCTATGAAAATCTATTTAAAATCCCTCTATTCCATATTTTATAGTTATTAATATTCCATTGTTCTTTGAATCAATGACTACCATTGATTTATATCTCATGTTAGGCGATAAACTATAATGATAACTTTTTCTGTTTCACTACTCACCAAAGCATTAAATATTTTTTCTGAGGAACTTATCAATTTGTAAGATAAAAATTGATTTTAGTCCCATTAGATGTTGGTGGTTTCTACCTCATGAAGGGGTATAACAATGATCCTTCGCGTTGTTGATCTAGATTCTTCATATGGGTAAAGATTTTTTTCCTAACCTGAGTGAGTTATCCCAGTATGGTGATATGGTGATTAGTACCAGATTCATCACTTAGTATAATATAATTATCTTTAGTAAGAGGGAAGTCCCTAAATGGATTACATGCATTAATATTATTTCCATTCCTTCCACAAGGAACTATTTCTAACAATGTAATACACTAGATTAGTTTATGAATCGTAATAATTAATTCTGAACGTTTAAAACACTTAATATAAATTGAACATCTTATGGATAAAATCTATAATCATAAAAATGATTTCTTTTAGAATTTATATACTAATAAATACTTTGTGATGTTTTTTAATTAAAAAATGAATTATGCAGAGAATATCCCTAGGGAGTGTCATAACCAAGTGTGTAGCAAGTCCCATTCCCATGTAGTAGGATACCGCGGTTCAAACCTGAATGTCTTTGTCATACTTTTCATTGCTCGGTCAATCTGTGGAAGAGCCACCTCTAGATACTCATATCTAGATAGGGATATATTTTTATTTAAATCTCACAAATTATCTACATTAACTACATTCTAGTAAGTTCTTCTATACTAATCCTAAATGAATATATTAGGGTCATGTTCTCTAATCTGAGTTTTTATAAATCATGTTTCCAAGGTTAATAATAAACTTCTTCTGAATAAAACTATTATGCCCCAACCCCAGTTACCAAGAATTGGTTCATTATTAGCTAACATTGGCATGATCACAAGGGGTCAAATATCGAAAGACCGATCAGTATAGTATCCTTCGATGTACTAGATACAAACATAAGTTTTACATTACATTATAAAATAAAAAACAACAATAAAATTATCTCCTTTGAACACATTCATATCACCTAGACTATCCCTGCAGGTTAGTCATAATATACTTCTTCTCCTCTGGAGAAAAGAAAATCATAGAAATGGGTGTGCTCAAATGCTCAGTAAGGATAAAAATATAGTGTAATAATTGATAAATAAGAATAATCATTTAAGGAAATATGTAAGTCTAAAATATAATATTTTTAAACATAAACCTCAGCATAATATGCCAAATATAAATCAAATAATTACATTTAATTATTCACATGTATATTCTACTATTGTAATAATCACATGAAATATCATTATCCAATTTCATAATGATGGAATGCATAATGCAAGACATCATAAACAAATAGTCAAGGCCTTGTGTTATGTCAACAAATTAATATTTTTTCAAGGCATTATGCCAAGCCACTAGTTTTTATCATTAGACCTACTGATGCATTAATGAGCTATAATGGGATCCACCAATCACATACTATGTCCAACTCATTCCAAATTTTAAAATATTTGAAACATTACATAATCATTCGTATTAAAACTAGCATACGAAATGTTTGTACATTAACCATAAACCATGAATGGTATTACTGTAACACCTCCATATTCAATCATTTCGCAATTCCTTCAATACAACATGGAAGATTTCCTCATAATAAATCAACTTCAAACAACTGTAAAATCCATAAAATGATGTTGACATAGATGAAATCAAATTTATTTGAGAGAATTTTTTTAATCATTTAAAAGTCATGTTATTATAAAAGTAAGCATTTATTTTGAAAATATTCTTATAAGAGTGTAAGGTAATATTATAAGGTTTTATAATAGTATATAATTGCCACACCCTCCTTATATGTTAAAAAATTCATACCTTAATTTGAAGAATAGGTCATAAAGTACATTTTTTTTGAAAATGATGGAAATATTCCTTTCAAACAATTTAATTAAAATTCATAAAGGGTATAAATTAATTTATCCCTTTGTCTAGTAAATGGAAAAAGTTTTTTAAAATAAACTTTTTATGAAACACAGATGTGGATGATAAAGTGGTTCCAGTAGATACTTACATATTAGAAACCTTAGAAAATAAAGATATTGTAAAATTAACCATTACCATGTACTTTTCCTTGGTTAAGGTTATGTTAACCTCCTATACAATAGTTAAAAAATTTTATTAAGTTATACAAGAACCACATACTTAAATATTATATCACATATGATCTCCTAATATTTCATTGTTAGTAATATTTCAGTAGTATCATCGTTTCGGGTGTTAACTAATTCATTTTCATTTATATGTTTTGTTATGTAAGTCATGTTTGATATGGATATGATTAATTTGGTTCTTATACAGAATTATATTAAGTTCTAAAAAGTTATTTTCAATCATAATATAAAATTTATTCTTGAATGGTTATGATGGGGAATGAATCATATCACGTTCGTTGATACGGTAATCTGTACGTACACGCGAGCGACAATACCACTCTATTGATGGTTGATTCATATGTAATTGAATTTTATATCATATATACAGAATAATTAACATGTTATATTTATTATTTTAATCAATTAAAATTGTTTTTTAATGGATGGGGATGAAGCATCATTTATTTTTAAAGTAAATATAAGATCTCTTTAACTGGGTAGAGGGAGACCCATTATATAGGCCAAAGACCCAGTGGGAATTTAGCCCATTACATGGCCCATAGGCCCATTTTTTTCCCCAATTACCATTCTGTGAATATAATGACTATAGTTACCTCACTAATATAATACCACATAGTACCCGCCACTACTACAGTACCCTGCTGCCACTACATTGATCTGCCGTCGATACAGTGCATGTCGTTGATACAGTACTGCGACTACTACAGTACGCTACAGTACTTATACAGTTACCTGCGCCCAATGGGGTTTGAAAAACATTTGTAATGTATAATTAAGGGTTTCTTATCACTAATATAAATCAAAACTACTCATCAATTATGTTCATTATTATACCCATCGAAAATAATTAAGTGTTGAACAACAAACAACACCACAACATGGAGACAGTAAGTCATACGTACACACGTGTGGTGGCTTTGTCATACATAGGATGGATATAATAATGAGTTTGGTTGTACCATATTTTTAATAACATCAATTTATATAGAAGGTACTAGATTTATTATTTTTAAATAGAAAATACAATCAAAGATGAAGTGGAAAAAGAAATGAACTTTGAAAGAGGTGATAAATTATTACCTCTTTTTCAAATGCTTCCTTTGGATTTCATCAAAAAGAGATTTTTTAGGTTCGATTTCTGTCCCATGAAAGGCCACTAGGCTAACGTGAAAGTAGTTGGGAGTATATTTGAATGGGGTTGGATGAGTTAAATGTCTTTAGAGGTTCGATTTCGAGAGAAGGGGATGTAACCTTTTATTATAGAGGTGAGTGTCACTTTAGGAAAAGTTTGAATTATTATTTTATTATACAATCATATACAGTTTATAATGGCTCCAAAATGATTTATTTATAGGATAAGGTGTGGATGGGTTGAAAAACTATCAAACAATATGTTTTAAACAGGTTTATATCAGCATAATAACCTTATATTTTATATTTAACTCTTAGTCAAATAATTTAACTTTTACCATATATTCCTGTATTATTATAATAAATGGTTAATAAATTCAGAATAAATATCCATGAGAACCCCAATTGATTAATTATTGATATATATATCCTTATCTATGTATTTTGGTTTGTCCATATATTTTCTGGAAAATAATATCAATTAATAATATCGTATTTGTTTTAAAAACTCATTTAAGTCAATATTGACACTATTTAGTTATTGATTTTTTTAAAGTCCTAAAAACATGATTACTTTAACAAAAATTCATTTAATAAATATTAATATTCAATATTAACCTATCAATTTTTTTGAATTCATCAAAAGTCTCAATTTATATTTATTTGGATATTTATAATATCATTTATTTTAATCATTCATTTATAATGTAATTGATTCATCATTATTGTGTCATATATAAATTTAATTATTTAATGTCGAAAAATTAGAAATAAAATTTCATTATTTAGGAAATTTTATTATATTTCTAAAGAATATTTATAGTAAAAATTATCTTAAGTTTATCCCTATATTTAAAATGGATTAGTTATTAAACAATGAATTTAACACTTTTAAATATTATTTAAATAAAATATAATAAATGTTATAATCAAATCCATGTGGGTCAAATAAGATCATATTATATTCCTAATGATTATTTTGGTCAAAATAAATTTATCCAATAGAATTAGTACATGTTTCAGGGTAATTATAATATCATTTGTTCCTTTAATTACCCTATTTACATTTAACTATGTTAAATAAAAATCAAAAGTTATTATTCAAAATAAATTATTTTTACCTTATTGAAACATATTTTACTTACTGATATCAACCGTGTATATTGGATGTTTTAAATTCAATACATAGAAGCGGTAAAATTACATTTTAAGCAAATTTGATAATGCATATAGAGGGTGGATAAAAGACGGTAAAAAGTTCAATAAAATTTAATATTTCAAATATTATTATAAAACCACTAAAATTAATTAAATTGTAATAATATAGGTATTATGTATCTATTTTGACATAAAATAAATTTAAATAAATTAAAAAATTAAATAAATAAACATTCTATTATAAATAATAAGCAGTGTTTTTCACTATTCAAAAAAATGAATGTTTTTAGAAAACTACCAAATCTTCACCCTAAGATATTTTTGATATGTTAAATCCAAAATTAAGTCCATTTTGAAAAATAATATTTATAAAATTTCATAATGTGTGTATTACTATTCAAAAATGCATTTAAAACAGTTAGTTTGAATTGACGTGGTGTGCTAGAACTCGATGTTGCATACAAAGCAAGATCTGGTATTATTAAAATGGAAACGTACTATGGAAGATTGGGGTGTTACACCTATTTATTGAACCTATCGATTCCTCATGATGTTGGAAATCTTCATTTTTAGAAAATTATTGAAATGAGTCAATGTGACTCTCTAGAACAACAAAAACAATTTATTTTTTCCAAAGTAATAGACCAGGGAGGTCCAGGACATTACATAAATTCATAAAAATTGGAAATTATAATTCAAAATATGGAATAAAATATTATGAAATTCAATTTATATTAAAGGATGATATTAATTTTAATATAATCCTGAAAAATGCATTGAAAAAAGATAATTTTCAAAAATACATTTGTATGTATTAAATTGTTTTATAACAAAAATTATATTTTTACATAATCATTTGAAATTGATGTTATTATTTTTATCCTATAGGAAATAATATCATTATAATTTTAATTCAAAAAATTATAGTAACTTAAATGTACTTGTATAAACAATATTGATTTCTATAAATAGGTATTTTTTACTATTCACAAAAATCTAATCATTACATATAAATATCAAAATTTAAGCTTAAAATAATTTTGATTTGATGACATAAAATTTGAAAGCATTTTTATAAAATTAAATTAGTGAAATTATAATATATTTAATATAATATCAACACACAAAATGCAATAAAACCATTTTAAAAGACTAAAAACTTATATTTGAATCATAAAAAGACTTTATTAAAAACTTATTAGTTATTTATTATGAATTAGTATATACTATTATTTAGTATAAAACATTTATCAATATTTATTGTAAATTTTATTATTCTTATAGATACAAATAATTTTTGTTCTAGGATATAACAATATATTATATCATGGTTAATTAATATTTATAGTTGTGCGTTAAAATATATTTTATACCTCATGATTATTTCAAAAGAATAAATATATATTTATATATAATTGAAGGTTGTTACTCATTATTAATGGAATAATATCAAAATGTGGTCCCAAAACATTAATAATCTTCCTATCATAATGGAGTTAGGAACACTAGTGTCACATAATTCTATAAATATATAATATTTCATAAACACTATAACTCTCATAGCAGTTGGTCATGCCTATGAAATTTATACCTAACACACCACATCATATGGACATATAGCCTAATAAATCCCCTTATTTACTATAAAAAATTGATTTCCCACAAAAATAATTAACATGACCAAATTCTACACATTTTTTACACATCTTGGGTGCAATTATAAAAATAATTTGAGGTTTCCTTTTTTCATGGACTGATAAAAAACCACATGACTCTGAATTTATATCTGCTGTGCACTCCGACCACTAATCTGATGCTAGTCTCCCTTATTCCTCTTCAATCTTGGTGAAAAACTCTAGATTCCTCTTGTTATCAATGATTTTTATACATATCATATATTCCTTGTTATATCATCCTCAAATAATTATCCCATGTTTCTAACATATTAAGAGGTTGGTGGACACATAAGAATTTGTATAGATCAAATATCATCCCTCAATCTCATCTTGGATATCCTTTATTTTAAATAAACATTGTAATCATGATGTGTTGATAGGTGCATCAATATGGACTAATAAGAAGAATACTTTATGAAAATATGATATCTATGCTCTAGAGTTATGAATTCTCAATTCACTGTCACACATAATTTTACAGGATAATGGTATTGGTAAAAGATATTTTTAAAAGTAGTCCAACTGATCACATGAGGAAATATTTCTTGAACTATATATTACCAAAACATTCTTCCAAACACTAAAATAATATATGTTCCACTCATATCCTTTGGGGATTCCAATGATTATATTAATTTATAATTCAATTAATTCCCTTATTCCATTATTCAAATTTGTGTTGATCCATATCTCCCTGAATGATTGGTGGATGCTTCTTATTAAAAAATGTGGTATGTTCTAGAATTCATTATGGTTTAACATTGAGTACATGTCCAATTAACTGGATCATTCAAACTATTGTTTCCACCAATGATTATTAAATTAGAGGATTCTCCTACAAGTATTTCCCCACAACATCCTCATTATATATTTTTTGATTTTCCTATGATAGGAACCACATTAATTAAATAAATATAATATAACCCATTTAGAGTATATTTGAATTCCATTATTAAAAATAAATTTAAATAAATGAGTGAAATGGAATAGAATCCTAAATATGGATGTTATGGAATCATAAATATTCCATTGAAACAATGAGTTTCATTTTAAAATTGAGTTGTCTAACAACACCCCACACTAACAATCATGTTACGAATGTAATACCTGAACTCTATCAACAAACCCCATAAATAAGATGGTAATATATAATAATATCCATAGGGATTAAAAATCAACTAAAAATTTGATACCGATTTCAAACAGACCAACCTTGGTCAACCAATAATGGAACATGAATTTTCCGACCATATTTCTCGAAGATTATTCTTGATCACCATGGGTTAGTGTAAAAAAAATGGGTATCAGAAAATCAAAAATGGGAATGATATTATCCTCATAAGAGATACGGAAAGATGGAAACAATAATTTTCTCATAAGAAATATTTTAAATATTTCATATGTAAGAAACAACCAAACCATAAAAGGTAACCTCCAGCAACTATATAAAATGGTACAGATGACAAAAAAAATTAACATAAAACTCATTGTAACCTTTTGGTCCATACCCTCAAGACTATATGTCACCACCATCCTAACCCACAATAATGAACACTCATCACAGATAGTCATCCTCTACATGATTCTCTTCCCATTACAAATATTTTGTTTTACTAAGGTTGCAAATTTACAATCGAAAAACTAGGTTTTGAGAACAAATTGTTAAGATTATAGCACAAAGAATATATAAAATCTCTATCAAAAAACCAATGTTAGTTCTTATATAATTCTTATTTTATAATTATTTCTAGAAGAATTCATTTTGTTATAAAAAATTATCCTTTAGTTTTCTTTCAAAAAATATTCGATATTCCAATATAAAAATACGTATCAACATACGTATATACATGATACAAAATATTGATATTAACAATACATTTAGAGAATACATTTTCCTTAATTATTAAATTCTATACAATGGGAAAAAATGGAAATCAAGATAACTATATTGTGAAAATATAGATTTGCTCAGTCCCTTAGAATGACCACACTAAGGAACAATACTGCACAAAAAAATAGAATACTAGTAGAAAAAAATAATTCTAATAATATTCATATATATAAAATTATAAAAATGATGATAACAATGAATGGATGAATTATATGGTACTTATAAATGGCAGGGAACCCAAAAGAAGCTTACAAATCATATCGTTAGAATAGTAATCGAGAAATTGGAATAGTAATATGACTATGATGAATATAAAACATGTTATTAGAATATTAACATCAACTATGTAATTGTAAAAAAATATTTAGTTATCTTCTGAAAATAATATAAATATATAATATATCACGATACAAATGAATTAATGTTTTAAAAATGATGAACTATTTATTTATATTATTGTATAAAAAATATTATATATATATATATATTTATATATTTGAAAAATATAAAATAAAGAAAAGAAATATTATTTTCATAAAATAGGACTATAAAATTATATTATGTATCATCAAAATGTAAATCGAATTTTATTAGACCATAAGTAATTTTTCAATGGGTTATGAAAAGGATCAACATAATAAAATTTGAATTTTTTAAAACCAAGAAGGGTTTTTTAAAAAATTATGTTTCCCAAATTTAGAAGCCTATTTTAAAAAAAAATTATTTTTTATTTTAAATATATATGTACAAAAAATTTAATGTCATATTTTTATTATTTTTCTAAAATAATTGAAATTCTATGGACAGTGAAATATTGAAAAATATGGTATTATGAATTATTAGATAAATATATGAATTAATGTGTCTAAATTATATAATAAAGTAATAATTAAAACTCATATTCACTAATTCATATGTATAGTCATCTTAATCATCACAAATTTACGTATTGTGTCTAAATAATACAATTACAAATTTTGTTTTCAAAAACACATCTCTCCTCCCCTTATAAATACCACCCCTTATCATCACATGTTCTAAGACTTATAGAAATAAAAACTCTAATTTTTTCTCTTCCAAACCCTCATCCCCATATCCCTGAAGTTATTATCTTACCAAAATATCATTCCAAGGTTCTTTTTAGGGTGATACAACCGAAAACATCAAAAGGAGAAGGTAACACTCAAAATAGACCCTTTAATTATTCTACCTATTCGTCATCTAAAAATTATAATCCAATGTAAAATAATGACTCCATTAAAATAAATATAATATATTTTTATTTTTTTGAGGATATATAATTTTCAATCCATTTTTAATTTATTTATAAAATGAAATTGATTGATCGGGTTATTCTAGATTCACCACCTCTATGAACAAACTTTAATGTTTTATCCACCTCTTTAATGGATGGTTCTCGAAATAATATTATTGTTAATTATGATAAGACTAAATATATTATAACACATTTATGATTCTTGAATTTATTAATAATAATTGAATTAATTAATATGTATTTAGTTCACGATGGTTACTAAAACTGGAAAAATAAACAAACTGTATAATGATAACAATTATACAAAAAGAATCATCGAAATTTCTAAACATGTATAATTTTTTTTAACAGATATAGACTAATTGATTTATCAATGAATTTTAATTTTACTTCTATAAATTTATTATAATATAGTCAGGAACATTAATAATTACCCACAAATAAAAGCGGATTTCGAGCAATGAAATTAACACCCATAAGATGGTGGGAGTAAACATCATATCTAAAAAATATTTTTAATAATAAAACGAAACTTTTTAAATTTCATATACATGATAATTAATATTGATATAGTATTTAATAAGTTTAACTTCATTATTTGGGAATTGTGTTGATTATAATGGGAAATTCAAGGTCCCAAGGTACGCGAACATTTGAACCCCCATCCATTATTTGGGGTCATTCCTTTTCACTCTAAAACTCAATCCATCACACTATTATTCTCATGTATTTATTTAATAGTTCATATATATGTGTGCCTCACATTTATACATATTTTTTATTACCTTTATTTTTTGGTATAAAATCCATTTTTTTGGTTCGTATAATGAAAAATACATTACATACATTGATATCACTTCAAAGATCATGGATATTGATTAAAATATTTAACAAATAATCGAAAAGAACTTATAGGTATTGTTTCTTTAGAAACTGGGAATCATACACAACAAGTTCATATGACTTATTCATTATCTCTAACTTATTTCCTCATAACTAGACTCATATCTTACTTAATACCCTATTAATGACTTGGGGAAATGAAATATATGGATGTGTGATCTCATATTCTTTATATGGCTTAACAAGGGATATAAAAATCATATAATAATAATATGAAATTAGAACATAACAATTTTAAATCGTATCCTGCATATGATAGATAATGATATTATGCCACGAGAAAAAACATTAAATTTCATAAAAAATGAAAATAATATCAATAGTAATAACATATGACATGTAGATTTTTTGAAAAAATATAAGTATATAAATTCTGTTCATGTTATTCATGGATCACTTCAATGATAATCATAGTTGACAAAGCCCATTACTGAACCGAGCACACTCATCATTCCAGATTTATATTACTTAAACGATATCATTTCATGTTCTATCCATGTTCATCTCATGATATTTAAATATTTACCCAATTAATTAGATAGATATATAGTTCCCACACATAACATAAGGGAATCATTCTTATGTGTGTCACAAGATCATAAATCATTAATCATAACCCGAGAAATAAAATTGGTTTCTTTGAACATCATTCCGCAATTTCATAATCCATGTAAAAAAATAGATTTCATAAATTTCATACCATCATAATAAAAATAAAATCGTAAAAAAATAAGGATATTATATGTGAAAAATAAAATAATTTCACCTTAGAATGAAAATTATTTTGATATGACACTTGAAAATTAATCTTCTGGAAAATATTATTTCTTCTTCAAAAATACTTTATTTTCTCAAAATGCAGCGCATTATAAAAAAAGAAATTATTTGAATGTAAAAATGAAATAGTGTAGAGTAGTATTCATTGAAATAAATCATTATAATGACATAAAAAATATGTTCATTTCATATTAGTTAAAAAAATTCTCCTTGTACTCTTTCATAATGGGTCAAAAAAGTACCACGTATCGAATAATGACAAATCATTCCTTTAATACAATTTAATAAAAATTCAACAATGAGTAAAATTTACATTAAAATTTTTTGAAGAATTGAAATAGTATTACATATTTTGGAAACATGTACATGGATGACAGATTTACCCCAGTTTATACTTTTTTATAAAAAATCTCATATAATAATGAGATTGTGAAATTATCCCTCACCTTTTAGATATGATTTCTGTTGAATTTAACAAAAAATATTTTATAATAATATATATAATTTAATTATCTAATTTCAGAATCATATTATATTTTATGATATTATATATTTTCATATTGTCATCCATTTTTAATGAAATTTCATTGTTACTTGTTACTAGGGTATTAACTACTGTTTTTTCATATGCATGTTTTGTTGAAGAAGCTCCTGTTCTCCTTTATATGTTTTAGCCATATCTATAAAAATATATTAAAATTATGTGTATATATATATATAATATTTATTCATTCAATTTATTTACATAATCATTCATTAATAATGATCGTGTAAATGAATCACATCATATCTTGGAGATGGTAGGTCATACCTACGCACGAGCGACAATATCATTCCTTTAATTGTTGAATTGTATTGAATTGGTTGATGAATAATATTTAAGAGTAAATATCATGTAATAATAATCATATATATATCATTTCCGTCATTATACCCATCCAAGTAAGAAGGTTATGAAAAAAATATTACACCACGACGTGGAGATGATATGTTGTACGTATGAATGTGTTATGATTTTATTTGTTGAATGATGGATAGAAAGTGTGATATTGTTGTTCAATAATTATTATAAAATCTCTGTATATTAGTTATACATAAAATATTACATTATAATGAAAAAAACTCATAAAGACGAACTAGAAGAAGAAAAATGATGGAACTAATCATAGAGGCGATTATCTCTTATTTTATTAAATTCACATAAATCCCTTATTAGAGAACTAGAGTTTGTCTTTTAGGAAGACCAAAACCTCTATAATAAGACTAGGGAAGTTTATATGTGAAAACTGTAGGTTTTTGACTTGATTTAAGGAGAAATTTGAAGTGAAGAGGTGAGGTAGGAGGTTCCCTTTAATAATTGAGGTTAGTGGAAATTCTAGAATCTACAAAAATATTAATTTATAATAAAATAAAACCACATAAAAAACCTAAACAATGTCCCAATTTATAAGGTAATATGATATAGGGTTGTAATATAATCATCAAATAGATTGTAGATATGATTTTATGGCAATATAACCATGTCATTCTAAATAACACTTAATTATTAAAATTTATTTTTAACGAGGTAACTAATATATTTATTTAAAAAGGTTTGTTATTTACTAATTTTATGTCAATTATATAATAAATTGATAGCCTATAATATTTAAGATAGTATAATAATTATTTTATTTATTATAATTAATATTTTATTATTTTTGAATAATCTAATAAAAAATATTTTGATACACAATTAATGGTGCCAATTTTGACCCTATTGAATTAATTCATTTTTAAAAATATTACTATAACAAGTTATCATTGAAAAATAATATTTTATTTTATTAATATTAGGTCAATTTTATCAATAAAAATTGTTATAAATATTAATTTTTCCATATTATATTTATTTTATTATTTTTAATTACATTTATTTGTTGTCTCTATTAGTAAAATAGTCACTACATTAATTTTGTGTAATAATTTAATATACATATCTTTGAAATAGAAAATAAAAAAACAAATACCATGATGAAGATAAGTCTACTATATTTTATGCAAATATTTAAAGTTGAATTCAAATTTAGTAAAATCCATGATTTTAAATGCTATACTTATTCATTTATGAATTTGACAACATTAACATAACATTAAATAAAATAATATAAGTTTCACGGTCTCTTCCAAAAGAATCTAAATGATCACTAAATCAACCATTGTACGGTTATGGTCGAGATGTATTCAAAAAATAATATTTTCTGACTTGTTTTAGTCTTTGGATTGTTACTAGTATTTTAATATATATTATTTTATTGATTTCTCATCAATTAATTAATTTTTCTACATCATAAAAGTATATTTATTTAAGATAATTATTTATTCACAAAAAAATAAAAAAAATACAATTATATAAAAAAAAATTATATTTTATATGAGTATTTCTAATCAAATTTATATTTTGTATAACCTTATATGAAAAAAATATAGTTACAAAAATTTTAGTAAGATATATTGAATTTTTCTTTGTATATAATATATTAAATGTCATTATCTCATCAATGTGGCTTCCAAAGGACTCCATTTAAGCCCCATGATGATTTAGGTATAAGAAAACTCATCCATTGATATTAAAAAACGGTGTTATGGTAATTTTATAATAGTATTATAACCCTTACTTACCTGATTTACCCTTTTACTGTATTATTTGTTTTACCAATGTTTCTATTCATATTGAGTAGAAATCTAAATTATTTCATAATTTAGATATACTAATTAAAAATTTGGAATCATTTTTTCCAAATTCAGAAACTATAAGCTTCATTAAATAATTTAAAAATAATCCCATTTTCAGAAAGAGAGAACTGGTTTTGAAACTTCAAACATTGCAAAAGATTTAATTGTTTTGAAATCTGAATTCAATACTAAATTATTGATAATGGTGTAAATTTTATTTAATGATAAAAATATATTCTATTTATACATGAAAACCACAAAATATTATAATTTAATCATATAAATTATTGAGATAAAAAATGGTGATTTCAATTTAAATTATATGTATTTTTACAATTCATCAAAATTTGAAAGTTATTAGAAAATTATTGAAAATTAATCCAAAGTAAATTTTTATATCCATAATAAAAATCATATTTTTTAATATAAAAATTCTAATGTTTCATTATATTAATTTAAAAGGGGTTCTCCAATAAAAGGAGGAAAAAATTTCCTTATGAAATATATAGGTTGTTATATATCCAATAGGGTTTATTCATACCCTGTGGAAAAAATATGTTGGATGAATCTAATGAATATTTTATTAATTAATTAACATATATGTTAAATTATATTCATTTACTAATATTAATTTACTCTATTTATTAAAAAATACTAATATATAATAAATTTGTATTTTTCATATATATATGTTGGTGAATGACTTTACTATGAAATTTCTTATGCTAATTGTATTTATTCCAACTAACCTAAGGAAAAGGTTAAAATAGTAATTTTACATTAATGGAATCTCATGTTTCATTTTTTCTCAATATTTCTTAGTAAGAAATATATTTAATAATTGAAATTATTTATAGAAGATATATCATAAAAATATTCGGGTGTTAAATTCGACACCATCGAACTGGATTTCTCCATCGAAATTCATCACATGAATAAAAAATTTGAGGATACCTTCTCTCATCATATCCTCAATTTCTCACATATCTTTCTCAATTTTTTGGTTCAACCCAAATTTTTTAACTAAACATGTAGTCTTATTTTGCTTAACATTTTCACTACGATATAGAATTTCTATTGGTTGTTCTTCATAAGAAAGATGATGGTCCTACGGTGTGAATTCTGAGTTTATTTCATGTAAAGGATCTGTAATTAACATTATCATGAGATATAAATTAAAAAATCATGAACATGAGGTAGACTTTTAGAAATCACCCATTGGTAAGCTACCTTCCCAACACGATCTAGAATTTCAAAAGGCCTGATGTCCATAGTGGTTAGATTTCCCTTCTTTACAAATCTCATTACATCATTCAAATGGGATACTTATAGTAACACCTTATTACCCACTAAAAACTCCATGTCTTTTATTTAGTTTTCATGATAACTTTGTTCTCAATTCTGAGCTACTGTTATGTGTTTTTGAATAGATCTAATATTTTCTTCCATTTTATCTTCATGGTATGATCCTTATTTCATTATTTCCTCAACATCATTCAATCAAGTTTGATTTCTTCACTTATTTATATAGAGGAATTCATAAATTTACATATTAATACTCTATTGAAAGATATGTTTTATGAACAATTCACCAATGGTAGGTCTGTATCCAAATAACCTTTGAAATATATAGGGCCGGATCTCTACATGACATTGAAAATCAAAATTGTCTTCTCTGACTGGCCATCTATTTAAGAGTGGTGACTAGTGTTGAAACATAACTATGTTTCCAGAGTCTACTAAATATTTTTTTAGAACATCGTGCTACCCCACACAGCCCAATCAAAAATAATGGAATTTGTTACACTATTCAGTCTTACCACTTCCACTACATATATCCTATCAAGATGATCAACAGTAAAATCCTCTCTAATAGCAATGAAGTGCACTATAATGACCCGCTTATCCTCATTGTCTTGGGATCTCAACAAGTCATTACTTGGCCTTAAGTGACTTCCCCCAGGCGCCAAAGGGTTTCCAAACACATGGGGGACATTTTACCCTTAAAAAAAGAAACAACCAATAACAATGAAAACTAGATTAACATCTCCATGCAACCACTATATGATACCTAATTGAAAACCAAGATAGTTCATCCAATTATTCCATATTAAACCAACCAAAGTGCAACAATGGAAACCAAAACCAAAACAGAGTAAACAGTTGAAAAACAATTGACAAGACTCAAATACAACAAAGACTCCAATGCTCCACAAGCTCCATGCTCCAACATCACGAACCAGCCCAAGCATCATGAAGTATTGCTATAAACATGAGACACTTTACCATTTCCAACATCCCGTTAAATGAAATTTGAAAAATTACCATCGTGGCAAAGCAGGGGGTGAGTAATGAAACTCAGTAGGTTTTCCCCGATGACATCACAACCCATGCCTCTAGGATAAAACAAGTTAGCACAATTATATAAACCAATTTATATAATACCTTTCCAAAACAGTTTACAATATAGTAATTTCCATGTCAAAACCAGTTTCCAACTAAACCATTTTTCCAACCAAAACTATCTTTTCCAAGAAAATAAACAAATAAAAGTTTCCAAATCATAAACAAATCTCCAATTTGGCATAACCATTCCATTCCACATAATCACATTATTACCCATGCATGCATCGTTATGACAGATCCATACTCATGAGCAGTCTCTTTTCAATCTACCAATTCGTCATAGGGTAATTATTCCCCATGTGCCACTACACTTTTGGCACTGATCACAAGGTCATATTTCAACCCAACCTCATAAATGTAATATGAACGCACACACCATGTATGCCCAAAAACCACACCATTTCAACCATGCCAAAACCATTCCAATAAAACAACCCTTTTATTGAAAACCTTTCTCCCCAAAACATTTTCCAAATCCAGAAAATACATATTTTAAAATCTCCATTTTTAAATCAAGAAACCAAAACACTTTGTACAAACCATTCATTCAATTTCCACAATTTCATCAAAACCCATAAATCAACACTAAAAAGATTTATAACATGATTTCCACCAAAATTTCACAATCAAAACCAAGAAATTGATTAAATTTGAACTATTCCTTCAAGTTATAAGAAAGTGTAATCGAGAGTGAATCCACCTACCTCAACAAATTTGGTGAAACCAACCAACGGACGAAGAACGCCCACAAAACTGAGCCGATTCTCCAAAAACCCACCTTAGATTTTTAACTTAACACAACCCAGACCAAATCTTGTAATATTTTGCATCCACATCCTTAGATCAACCCATAATTGGTATATATCTAAGAAAACGATAGAAGAGGAGAAGTAGATCTATGTAGATCTATGAAACCGATCAAGAACGATCACATACCTTAAGAATCCAGCTTTGATTCTCCAAGAGAACCTTTCAAATCACCTCTGGAATTCCTGGGAGAAGTCCTCCAACCTTAAAGGGAGTGTAATATCACGTTAGTTCCACTTAGGAGAATTAATGAGGCAATTTGAGTCAAAACGGATTGGATCCACAATTTTAGGACATAAGTTTAAGTGACCGCATGGTTAGTCCAGCCGGTTTGACAAACCGGGCGATAACCGAGTGTTAGCTTATGCCTCGTCCATATTTCACGCACGACATCATCGCATGGTTTCCCTTAACAGTGTGCCGACCTTGCAGAAGCCACTACCTCCACACTCATCCCCACATGGTTTGGACACCTGGTTTTGACAAACTGTGTGCTACCCGTGCACCTTCCCCTTTTACTTCAAACTTCAATCCAGGGGCTCCTGACTCTCCCAAACGTCACCCTTAACATTTAAAACATGAAAAGAATCAATTAAGGGATACATACCAGAAATCAGGGGTACTACATTCTCCCCACCATTTTCCTTTTCATCCCCGAAAAGTAGAAAACCATGGGTTGCCTGAAAGAGTTATGGCCACTGCTCTTTCATTTCTTTCTCGCGGTCCCAATCCTCTTCCTGAATCTGACCATGTCTCCAAAAAAACCCACACTAGACCGATGATTTTCCCATGCAAGACATTATCCTACCTATCTACAATCTATACCGAGATATGTACCAACAAAGAATCCGACTCTTGGTCAACGTGATCCCATCTGATCACATGGTCATGATTGGGCTGATACTTCTTCAACTGAGATACATGGAACACATTATGCACTACACTGAACCATGGTGGTAATGAAAATTGATGTGTCACATCACCAACTCATTCCAATATCTCAAAAGAGCCTATATATAGTGGGGATAATTTTCCTTACTTCCCAAAACGACGATGTCCAAACCTTGGAGAGATTCTAAAAAAGGCATGATCACTCACCGCAAACAACAAGGGTCTTGGGTGAAAATTCTCTTAGGATTTATGATGACTCTATACCGTCTCCATCCTTATTTTTATCAACTGAATCTTCTTTGTTGTTTCTGGGACAAGGCTCAGCTCAACTAGTGAAGTATCACATGTTTCCACCTAGCATAATGGAGAACAACAAGGACGCCAATAAAATGATTCAAATGGAGCCATGCGTATCAAAGCTTGATATCTGTTATTGTATGAGAAAACCACTATGGGTATATGCTCCTCCCATAGGAACCAAAATCCATTACACAATATTGAAAATTATCTTCCAATGTCTGTATCGTCCTTTCAGATTGTCCATCCGTTTGAGGATGATACACAATACTCATATTACACTAAGTTCCCAGGGATTGTTGTAAGGACTTCCAACAATGAGAAGTTATCCTCAGATCCCTATCTGAGATGATAAACACTGGTACACCATGCCTCTTTACCACTTCTTGGATATAGATTTTTGAAAAATCTTCCACTATATGAGTTTTCCGAATTTTGATGAAATGGGCCGACTTGGTCAGACGACCCACTATCACGCAGATGACATTATGTTTCCATACTGTTCTTGGAAGACATTTAACAAAATCCATTGCTATCTGGTCCCATTTCCACTCTAGGAATGTTAAAGACTGTAACATACCATCTTGTCCTTGATTCTCTGCATTAACCTGCTAACAAGATAAGCACCGTGAGTAGAACTTGGCAACCTTCCTTTTCATGTCGCTCCACCAAAACTGCGCCTTCAACGCCTTATACATATTTTGTGTACCCAGATGTACCACCCATCATGAATGGTAGTAAGCATGAAAGAGTTGTTCCTGACACGCTATAGGTACAAACAACTAATTTATGAAACACAAAACTGAACTCCCGTCCAGCTTCCATTCCTCAATGGTCACCCCACCATTAAGTTTTGAACTCATTACAACACAGTCTACATCAGATGTTTGTGCCTCCTTTACTCTCTCCATCAAATCAGGAACAAGCATAGTTGAAACGAAAACCGCAACATCACCTCAGTTTTCACATTCCACATGCATGTCAGCTAAGACTGACATCAACTACCATTCATCTGATGCTTCCTTTTCCAACTGAGCATACGACTTCCTGCTTAATGCATCAGCCATTGAATTTTCCTTACCCGATGTATATATCAAGTCTAAGTCGAACATTTGAAGATACCCCATCCATCTCCTCGGACTAAGATTTAAATTTCATTGTGAGAATATGTGTTTCAAGATTTTGTGATCCTTAAGCACAGTAAATTTCTCACCAAAGTGATAACGACTCCATGTCTTCAAAGCATGGACGACTGCAGCCAATTCTAAGTCATGTGTTGGGTAATTCTTCTAATTCACCCACAACATCCTTGACCCATAAGCAACAACATGGTCTCCATGGATGAGAACATAGACCAACCCTGATCCTGAAGCATCACAATACACCACATACCCATGTCCTTATTCTGGCAAGATCAAGATGGGTGATGATGTAAGGAGGACTTACAACCCTTGAAAAGATCTTTTACATTCCTTAGTCCATTAAAATGCAATGTTCTTCTTTTTCAATGAGGTCATAGGGGAAGCTATTTGTGAGAAGTCACGCACAAAGAGTCGATAATATCTAGCTAGGCCAAGAAATCTACGTATCTCAAAGACATTCTTCAGCAGTTGCCAAGAAAGAATAGCTTCTGTCTTTTCTAGATCCACTGAAACACCTTCATGATAATCAATATAGCCCAAAAAGCATACCTATTGTATCCAAAAATCGCACTTCGATTATTTGGCATACAACTGATGGTATCTCATGATTTCCCACATTATCGCCAAGTGTTGCTCATGATCAGCCCTTGTTCGTGAATACACCAAGATATCATCCCCAAATACTACAACAAAAGAATCCATACATTATTGAAATATCTGATTCATCAAAGCCATGAAAACCGCTAGTGCATTCGTAAGACTGAATTACATGACTAAAAATTCGCAGTGGCCATATCTTCTTCTGAAGGCTGTCTTTGGAATATCCTCCTTCCGAACATGCAACTGGTTATATCCTGACCAAAAATCAATCTTAGGGAACCACTGAGCTCCCCTCAATTGATCAAATAGGTCATCAATGCGTGGATGGGGATATTTATTCTTTATCATAACTTGGTTAAGTTTATGATAATCTACACATAGCCTCAAGGTTCCATCTACTTTCTTTACAACCAAAACTGGTGCTGCCCACAGAGACACGCTTGGACGAATAAATCCTTTTCATTCCAGCTCCTCTAACTGCACTTTCAATTAATTTAACTCTATTGGTGCCATCCTATAATATGGAAGTGATGTAGGATTGGTCCCCAGTCGGAGATCAAGTGTATACTCCACTTCTCTTAGATGGTAACCCCAAGAAGTTTTTAGGAAAAACATCTAGAAATTGATCCAAAATTACTGGAAAACTATTACTTGCGATCTCGTCCATCAATTCCGAGTTAAACTCAGCTATCTTGTAAGAGTTTGTTGACACTGATGGTCCCAATAAGACTATTGCAGTTGCCTTGACCACACATTCTCTTCTAAAGAGATGCTCGATGCCATCCTCTGTCGCGAAACTGACTGTACTACTATAACAGTCGATGTGATCCTTGAACTTTGTCAACCAATCCATACTGAGGATTATATCATAGACATCCATATCTATCACAAATAAATCCCATTTCAGCTCAGCTCCATCAACATTTATAGAACATTCTCTACACATGAAGGCTCTACATTCTCTTTCACCAATAGTTGTTTTATGTTTTAACATAGAGGGAATCATTTCAACTCTTAAGTTTAGCAAATAAGAAATACGATAAGCAAGAAAAGAATTCGATGAACAAGTATTTAAAATTTCATACATGAGGAAAGAATTCAAAATAATCATACCTCTCACGATAGATGGTCCATACTGGTCATCCAGAATCACATGTTCTGCTCCATACAATTGCGTTGTTGCTGCACTTTGCTCCTTTTTGCCTTGTTGAGATTGCCATGCCTGAGGAGTCATGGTATTCTTGGAATCACCATAACTATCTTTGTTCTATTGGTGAGACTGATTTTTCTGTCCTCACCCCGTCGAAGCATAGGATTCTTGCGTCGCCTGCGTAGTGTCACACGCACCCGACCTCGGAGCACTACGACAATATCGCTGAAGATGCCCAATATTGTTGAAATTGTGGCATGCTTTCGGTGGTGATGTACATTCTCATTTCATGTGATCAATTACACCACATTGAAATCACCCAGCCTTCCACATGGGTCATGGATGAAGGTTCATCGATCCAACCATTTGATTCTGATTCGCACTCCCACCATGGAAGTAGGTGTCCCTCTTCTGCTTGTTCCCAGCAATAGAGTTCCCACCCATTCTCATGGGTATCATCATATTTCCTCCTCCCATAACTCATGAGATGTCACTTTCTGATACTGTTTCTCTTTTTACCATCTAATTATAATCTGTAATACAGAGAATAGCTATCTTCAAGCGAATCTCCTATCGCAACACTGATTCAAAAATGCATGCCTCCAGTGACACACTTGCAGCAACCTCTGGTGCAAAGCATACTAAATTCATGAATTTAGCCACAAACTCCAAGAAAGAGTGATTCTCCAACTTCGGTCTTAAAAATTCATTTTTCCTATGGATCTTGAACGTGTGAGGATAGAATTTTCTTTTAAACAATCCTCAAATTCCTCCCACCTCAGGCCTTGATCCACCTTAGCCTGCACCACCAGCTCCCACCACTGTCGTGCAAGATCCTCAAACATATAAGTCTCAATAATTACTTTCAGATCTACTGGTGTGCCGATGAAATCGATGATATGATTCATCCTGCTTAGCCACACCTCCACCTTTTCTAGTTCAGAATCACCCTGAATAATGAGTGGGTTCTGGTTCTAGAACTAGATGGAATGGTCTACATTCCTTGACTCATCCCATTGATTTCCCATGTCCACAGCCTGAAATGCTTGAACTATACTTTGGATTAGCTGCTGGTTCACATATGGTTCAGCTGCGGCCACATTCTCTACAGCCTCTTCTGTTTGGTTTCTACGATGACTAACGGGTTTCATTTTTTATACAAACAACGCACACCATTAGTCACATTTCCTAGGAACTGAAGTCTTAGCATTTCAATTTCTATCATATCACCTTCACAACATTGATTTTAAACTATTTCTAAAACTAATATTTTCATTCTTTTGAAATTAAATATATTTTCAAAATACTTCTACCATTATCTTTTAAAATTATTTCATTTGAAAACATGTTTAAATTTTTTAGAAAACACGCTTTTGCATCAAACCATAATCTATTTCTCAGCATGATTTATGCAATCCTACTGGTAATTCATTCTACTATAATGCATGTCATGCTCATCTCATTTTCTAAAACCAGGGCAATGAGATTTTCAGTATTCTTGAAGTGTCTCCAAACACTTATGTACCCAACTCCCTGGTAACTTGATGTATATTATAAAGGGGTTAGGTACGTCCTTTTATGCTATACCATTCAAGTTCCCAAAATCCTACTCCTTTCTCAAATTCCATCCCAAGGAATAGACAAGAAGGAAATTCAACTCTAAGGCCAAAAACATCAATGACCATTTGTACCTCAAGGATGGACCAGACTGATACCATTTGTAATGACCCACTTATCCTCATTGTATTGAGAGCTCAAAGAGTCATTACTTGGCCTTAAGAGACATCCCCAAGGCGACAAAGGCAAGCAATAAATTCTGAGGGGTTCCAAAACACATGGGGGGAAATTTACCATTAAAAAAAGAAACAACCAACAACAACAAAAACTAGGAAAACATATCCATGCAACAACTATATGATGCATGATTTGAAACCAAGATATTTCATCCATTTATTTCATATTAAACCATCCAAAATGCAACAGTAGAAACCAACACTGAAACAGAGTAAATATCTGAAAGACTACCGGCAAGACTCAAAGACAACAAAGAATCCAAGGCTCCACAAGATCTATGCTCCAACATCCCAAACCAGCCCAAGCATCAAGAAGTAGTGCTATAATCAAGCGACACTTTACCTTTTCCAACATCCCGATATATGACATCTGCAACAGCACCATCGTTCCAAAGAAGGGGGTGAGTAATGAAACATAGTAGAGTTTCCCCAATAACATCCCAATCTATTCCTCTAGGATAAAACATGTTTGCATAATTATATAAACCAATTTATATAAGTCCGTTCCAAAAAAGTTCACAACATAGCATGTTTCATGTCAAAACCATTTTCCAACTAAACCATTTTTTCAACCAAAACCATTTTTCCATGAAAAGAAACCAAGAAAAGTTTCCAAATCATAACCACATCTTTACTTTGGCATAACCATTCCATTCCACATAATCACATCATTACCCTTTCATGCATCGTTATGACAGTTCCATACTCATGAGCGGTCTCTCATCGATATACCCAGTCGTCACAAGGTAATCATTCCCCATGTGCCATTACACTTTTGGCTCCGAGAATAAGGTCATATTTCAACAAAACCTAGTAAATACAATATGAATGCACACACCACATATTCCCAATAACCACACCATTTCAACCATGCCAAAACCATTTCAATAAAACAAACCTTTTATTGAAAACCTTTCTCCACAAACCATTTTCCAAATCCATCAAATAAATATTTTAAAATCACTATTTTAAAATCAGGAAACGAAAAAACATTGTACAAACCATTCATTCAATTTCCACAATTTCAACAAATCCCATAAATCAATACTAGAGAAGATTTATAACATTCTTTAAACCAAAATTTCACAATCAAAACCAAGAAATTGATTCAATTTGACCTATGCCTTCAAGTTATAAGAAAGTGGAATCGAGAGTGAAGCCACCTACCTCATGAAATTTGGTGAAACTAACCAACAGACGAAGAACGCCAACAAAACCGTGTCGATTCTCTAAAATCCCTCCTTATATATCTTCTCCTAACACAACCAAGAACAAATCTTGTCATATTTGGAATCCACACTCTTATATCTAACCATAACGGGCATAGATATAAGAAAACGAGAGAAGATGAGAAGTAGATCTAAGTAGATATAAGAAACCGATCAAGAACGATCCAATACCTTAGGAATATGGCTTCGATTCTCCAACAAAACCCTCCGAATCGCCTCCGGAATACCAGTGAGAATTCTTCCAACCATCAAGGGAGAGTAATCTCGAGATATAGATTCATAGGAGCTTTAATGAGGCAATTAGAGGCAGAACAGATTAGATCTACAATTTTAGGATCTAATTTTATGTGACAGCAGGGTTAGTCCGCACGGTTTGAAAAAACGTGTGCAAACTAGGCATTATCTTTTGTCTCGGCCATCCTTTACTCATGGCGTCATCACACAGTTTCCCTTATTCGTGCGTTGTCCATGCAGAAGCCACTACCTTACCAGTCATCCACGCACAGTTTGGCCGCACGGTTTAGACTAACCGTGCACAACCCGTGTGCCTTCCCCTTTTACTTCAAACTTCTATCCAGGATCTCCCGACTATCACAAACGTCACCCTTAGATTTTACAACAAGAAAAGCATCATTTATGGGTTACATGCCTCAAACCAGGGGTATTAAATGCACCGACTTCATATGGTGATAAAATATAACCAATATTTCATTATGGCCATTAGATTTATTTGGAAATATGAAGAAAAATACCATAGTGATGTTTTCCCATTTATATTATGGAATGGGTACAGGTTGTAAGATCCCCTGAGCCTTGTGTATCTTATCCTTAATATAACAAATAACCAATCACTATGGGTCATATTCGACAAAATCAAATTTCATTCCATCCCACTAGAAATACTCTTTCCGGACCATGTACAACATTATAATTCAATGTTGAATAGAGAATGAAGAACTATGAGCTTTATCCAATAGCTCATTATTTATTTCTGGTATGGGAGGAATACAAAACAGATTCATAAACATTATTATTCCATAAGAATCAAGGTTGAATTCAGGAACATTTATCACCTTCTTTTGTAGCTCTACATCATCATTCTTCACCACCGTATTCATCACTTATATAGATTGTTGTAAATTCACATGAGAAAGATAATATGTTTACACTTCCTATTAAATTTAATGATCCAACATTTTCAAATCCATAAATATTGTTTATTTAATTTTCCTCATCATCGAAAATCCAACATAGTCTTTTCAACTCAATTCATCTGCATCTTTGTTCGATTTTCCTGGGTGGTAATGTATTGATCATTTTTAATATTTAATCAACTCCACTTTCTTATTTATTGCATATTCAACTCCTTTTGAGGGAAACAATACATTTAACAGTTATGATCAGAATAAATATCACACCTTTCAACATGAAGATAAAACCTTGATATCTTTACTGAAATGATTACCACAACTAAATTCGAATAATGAGTCGGGTACTTTTTGTCAATGATTTTAAATTATTATGAGGAATAATATATAACAATATCATTTTTAATGAGAAAACATCCCAACCACTTATTTTATTTATCACTATAGATCACAAACCCTTATGTAGTACAAAGCAGTGTGAGCTCAGGTTCACTAGATAAACTTCTTTTTATCTCTTTGAATTAGTTTTGACATTCCTCCATACACACAAACATAAAATGTTTCTAAGTCAACAAGGTGATTGGATTAGTTAATCTTGAAAAATCATTCAATAAACCTCAATAATATACAACCAATCCAAGAAAATGTCAAATCTCATTTTCCAAATTTGGTCTCTCCCAACTTTAAATAAATACTTTTTTTCTAGATCCATAGATAACCCAATTTTTTGGATTTTGTTACCCAGAAATAAAACATTCGGAATCCAAAATTCACTCATGGTTAATTTTTCAAAAATATCCTCCTTCTACAGGGTCTTCAATTCAATTCTCATTTGATCATCATGTTCATCCTTAGTATTCGAATATACAAGAATATTTTTTATAAATACATCCAAAAAATGATCAAGATAATCTCTAAGAATCTATTAATTGTATCCATGAAGATATTGGGAGCATTAGTAATACCAAAATTTATCACTATAAATTGATATTGTCAAAACCATTTAAAGAATTTCTTCATTGGTATATCCTCCATCATGATCATTAATTGATCATATCCTGAATGAATATCAATCATGGAAAATTATTGAGGTCCATGTAATTTTTTGAAAAACTCATGAATATAGGGAAGATGATATTTTTCCTTAATAGTGATTTTATAAAGTTGTCGATAATAATTGAAGAGTCTCATTGATCTATATTTATTCACACAAAATAGAATCAGTGAACCCAAAGGTGACACACTAGGGTGTATGAATCCTTTTTTCAATATTCTCTTGGACTTGCTTCTTCAATTCATACAACTCAATTGGAGCCATTATATAATGTGTCTTTGAAATTGGCCTAACACCTAGTATTAGTTTTATTGAAAACTCAACCACATGATTTGGTGGAACACCTTGATGTTATTCCATAAATAATTCATCAAAATACCACACAATTGGTGTATTCTTAATTTTGATTTTCTTCCAAACCATTTCAGATAAACAACATTTACCTATAGGAATCAAGACCGATAAGATGGAATAAATTTTTACTATATGGTCTTAATCATCCATGCATTGATGAATGACCGTTGATTGATATAGCATATGAAATGTATCTTCCCTTAATTTTAAATTAATATGATATCCATATAAAGACTTCCAATCCATTCCCTGAATCAAATAAAATTCCAAAATAGGATGAACTACAATATTTTTAGGAATTGCATTTCCAAAAATATTAACTGGAGAAATTTTGTAATTCTTTCATGAGACTATTATACCATTAGGGGTTTTCTCACATAACTAACCATATATTTATTGAGGTAATATGGTGATACCCTTAGAAAATTATTCAGAAATAAAAGAGTTGGTGGATCTAGAATCAAATAAAACATTTTCTAATTTATAGTGGATGGAAAGTGTTCCTTTCACCACATCGAAATCATACTCCACATCACCGATAGTGATCTTATTTGACTTATATTTCTATTTTTACTTATGATTTTACTAATATAAATCATCATCAACATCCCTTAGATTTGGGAAATGATTGGCATAATATCCCATTTCCATGAACATGTATCATTGATGTGTAGGAGGTTCATTCTATTTATTGTTTCATTTATTTACATCATTTGGCATATTTTTCCCATCACAATGGAATCTAATATCCTGATGACCTACTTTTACAAACATAAAATATATACTAGTACCATTCAAAAAAATTCTTCCATATTTTTTTCCACACTTCGATAATACAGGAAAACAAATTAATCTCATCTTCAGAATGAGAGAATGTGTTTTAAATATTAAAACATTGAAAAATATTAAAATGTTTTTACATCTGAATTTTAATTAAAATTAAAGGGATTGGAGTTCATTATATTTAATGATTAAAATTTAATATACTTATACAATATAAATAAAGAAATTTACAATTTATCCATATAATTTAATTTGATGGAAAAAGTTTTTTTCAATTAAAATTAATTGTATTTTTTCTAATCATCAAAATTTGAATGTTAACCAAAAAATATTAAAATTTCATCCAATGTAAATATTTATATCCTTATTCCAAATAAAATTTTTATATTTTCATATATAAATTATTAATGGGTGTAATAATTATATTAAAATGGGATCACCATTAAAAGGACAGAAATTACCCTTTTGAATAATATAGTTTTTATACATCAAATTGGGTTTACTCATACCCAATTACAAAAATATCTATTCGATGAATATTAGAAATATTTTATTATATATATAAAATATATATTTCAATAATTTGTTTTTGTAATCATAATTTACTAAATTTATTAAAAAAAATACAAATTTATAATAGATTTATATTTTACATAAATAATTAGTAGTGAATTACTTCACCATATATTTTCAAAAGTTTTTTATATTTATGACTCCTAACCTAAAATCAAGGTGAAATGGTCATTTTTTTAATAAGGTAATATCATGGTTCATTTAAACATAATACTGCTTGTAATTAGAGGCATTGGAGAATTTAAATTAATTAGTGAAAATATTTCATTAAAAATATGAGTGTTATAGTTCCATCTCAATTCCATTCATTATGAAAGGGAAAAATATATGTTTCCAATGACATATTAATTATGGTGTCATAAATGTTTTTAATCTATATATAGATTCTAAATTTTATCATTTTATTATGGAAAATAATATTTTGGATGTTTTTCTATTTTCACAGAAATTATTTTACTCTTTTTTCTCTATATAACCACTTTTCCTTTTTCTCAAAATCCCCACTTAAGAGGTATATATAAAAAGATACACCCCTAATCCTTTTCATTTATTAGATTCCCATGGAAATCATTTCTCATTATCTATTTTTATTTTTTATCTATGAATATCCAATAATATTGTAATCCATTCTTTCAGAGAATCTATAATGAAATTCCATTTTCTCATAAGACATAATTATTTCACCATTTTCATTCCATGGGAATTTCATATGATTATTAAATATGTTTTATATCCATTTATGGAATAGATAGTCTTGCAAAATTTATGATGGGGAAACATATATATTTATCCAATTCATTTAGTAAAATTTATATCTCATGAGACAACATGTATGGGATAAGTGAGTAATCCTAGTACATTATGGGACTCAGTATATCTGCTTAATATGTCTTAGAAGTGATCCTTAACTTATTCTTATGATATTATATTTTATATTTTTTCAGCATTCCAATAATTCCATGATTCTAGACTCTATCTTATTTCTCTCTTGTATACATGTAATCATTCAAGTATATCGTCCATTATGATGTCTCTGATATCACTGGACTCAAATAATTTTCTCCTTAATCATAATGAATCCATTATTGGACATTATACCCCACCCTTTTTTTATGTATTCCTACTATTATCAAAAATAGTTTTAAAATAAAAAAAGTATCAGGGATACCACAATAATGATTAGAAAACTGATTTTCTATTTTATGTTTATGTAGTTGATTTAAATATCTTCTCCTATAATGATAACAGGCATATGGATAGTTTGGTTGTGTTTCTTAGATATTTCAGTTAAAAATCATATAATAATATGTGTAAGAATCTTTGGTATCTATAGTTTGTATCTAATAATGATCTAGTAATTTTTTGGAATATAAAAAGAATATATTAGTAATATCCCACAGGATAAGTCATTTTAATGGAAAAAATCCTAAATTTTTTAAAGAAAGGGCTTTTGGATTCCAAGAAACAAAGTAATTTCCTAGATAAAAAAGTAAATGATGCATTAACATTGATTTTACATAATATAATAACCTCAAATGGATCATTTAATATTAACATGAACAATATATGGTGTAGGATAGATATTTCTTCTTTCACTCAAGGATTGACACTCACAAGGGATATACATATGTAAATTCATAAGCACTTTATGAATCCATTATTGGGGATATGAATTTATTATTTTTTTAGAATATTTTTAACATAATTTAAATATATTTACAATATTGAAATATAAAAACTATTATTTTATTATATTTGTTTAATTTGTAAGAGATTACTTCTATGATTGTTTCCATATTTATATTCATATATAGTTTACTATTATAATCCATGATTTTTCCTTTTTTAGTTAATGATGGGAAATTCGAATAATGATTCAAATAACAAACAAAAAAGATAGGAAATGTGATGATTTAACAAATTAAATTCCACACCTAATCAGTACATCAATAAAATGTCTATAGGAAAGTAATTTCTTAACTAACTCAATTTATGAATGATAAATTTAAATGTGTGGGATTCCATCCTCTTTGGAAAGATATAGTTTTTTTCATAACCATTATGCATAAATGTAATCAAACAATTAATTGATCTATTAATACACCAACAATTAAATAATGAATTTAATCCATTGGGAATATATTTTTTCCCTTCATTTCTTTGACTAAGTGAATCTAATACTAGATGTTTATTAGTATGAGGGTGAAATTGACCAGTGGTGGACACTAATTGAGAAGGAAAATGCCATGGAGGAAATTGAATACATGGAAAGGGAAGGATTTTTGAAAATATTATTAAATAGATATTTTTTTTCAAAATCTAAATCATCAAATGGAATGTGATATCTGTAGTCTATGTGAGTGAGAATGGGAATATAATTTCTAGAGATATTTCTGTATTTCAATTAATGGGTTTGTTGGAATTTGAACTAGGGCTCAAATAGTAATTATGAGAGTTTTTTACTCTAAAAATAGGTGTTTCAAATAATGTAACGAAAGTAATATCGTAGTTTGGAGTAATAGTAGGACTTCATAGGGAATTTGGGAAAGCTAAGGGGGTGGGTAGTGAAATGGAGGCACAATTGGATCCACCAACTAGCCGATGACTCTAGAAAATCAAATAGATGGGATTACTAGTTACATTATTATAAATTTTATAATGATAATTTTACATGATTCCCTTTGGTGATTCAAAGATTATGGGTGGTAAAAGGTGTGAATTAGGCCGATCCAACACTCCCATCACTCTCCATGGATTCTCCTTCAAGAGGGATGATTTATATGCTTTCAAGCACTTATACATTTATGTGTGTAAATTTATTTTTCTTTTCTCCACCCTCCACTTATCAAATTACATTATTATATTTTCATTATGGTATTTAAAGATGATTAGACTAATGAATGGTGGAATATGCTGAATGTGAGGGGTCATTTTGGTGTCCTAGGAAGAGGGAACATAGGAAGGATGCCCAATTTTTACCACTCACTATGTCATCGAAGATACATTACATCACAAATTTATATTTGGTTATTTGAGAACATTAATTAAATTAATTATTAAATTTATTCTATCATTAATTGTTTTTTCTTATGTTTTTGATGGGGGTCCATAACAGAACACCACCGTGGTTTTGGTTTAAATTTCATTTTAGCACAAAGATGTTTGTGATGTTTTATGTAGTTAATCTAATATTGTTTAATTTTTTATTAATTATAAATGCTCGAATTATTTAAAAGATTATTTATTATATTGTTTATTATGAATTAGGATCTCGAATGGTGATGTGATCTTGGACCAACCATAGATGAACCATAGAGGGCCTTAGGCGATCTTCTATCCCTTTGAGATAAATGATATAATATTATTTATAGATGGGTGTCTCATATATTATCTTTAATATTTACATTATTTTTTATGTGGCATGATATATGTTGGAATACCATGAGAGGAAATTTCTCTCTGGATATTCCATCTAATTAATTTGGAATAATTATTTATCATAAATTATTATGGTAAAGAGATTTAAAACCTTTAAAACCACTTACAATTATCCAATATCCATGTTGGATCTTGTGTACTAACATGACTCCTCAATTACTGAAGGTCGGAGCCTTGTCTTTCAAGATTCCATTTGAATTTCTATCCCCATGAGTGGGGTGAATTGGCCTTTTGAGACATAGTGTTCCTAGGGAAAGGAAATCATATGAATCCTGAAAGAGGTGTGTGGAGACATGAAATTACTGACTCAATAGTAACTAGAGATACATTCAGAACCCTCTTACTAAGGGGTGAGGATTCACTTATAGACCTAGGCCAAAATATTCCTTAAAAGACCATTGGTATGCCTCCAAGCTAAGAGGATCATATTATATTTTTGGATTGATCATACCATTTGCTTTATTGTTGATTTATCCTTGGGGTACATCATAACGCTGGATGGAGATCAGGATGGGGGATGGACCGCTATTGTGTGAGTACAAAACTAATTTGGAACTCGGGAAATCTCCCTAGACTGATATTTACTTGAATTATCCTCATATGCCCAAAAGTAATTTTTCGATGGCACTATTAGGGATAATAACATTCCAGGAGTGATTGGTATTGACCTATGTGATTAGATTGAGATATAGTACTCCATGTTGAGTGACAACATTTTTATGGACTGAGGGGAACTGTGTGGATGTCTTGTTATAGGCTGACCTAGATAGGGTGTATGTTATATGGTAAGTGAATATTGAAATTGTTTTTTGGGACCCATGTCACATGGTAATTCAGATAAGTATAAAATTATGTACTAGTTTGGGTAGAGAAGAATATGTTTGTCACAATAAATCCCTAGTTATGTTGTAAGATAAGAAAGATATGGTGGCTTAGGTGGGTCATGTTTATGGTTGAACCCTTTTTTCATTCTATTTTCCCATTATTGATTCTCTTGTATGATGGAATCCTAGGGAATGATATTTATTTTATAGGTAATTATTGTTGGCTTGTGGAGGGTGATTTCAAACTTTTTCATAACTACGATATGGGTATGTATATAATAATAATGGTAGTCTGAGCCCTTGTGTCACATGGTTGGGAATATTACCACTTGTTGTCTAGAGTGCACTGGAAAATATAGGGATGGATATATATCAACTAGAAATATTTTCATATATATTCGTTTATATTTTCCCTTGGGATTCTTATATTACCCCATATATGATTGATCCTACCTTTCCTGGGAAGGTTATTTTACCCATGATATGCATGTGCTCTAAGGATCACCCAAGATTACCTAGAAGCTATATAGAGGGCCATTTTGGTAGGGAACACTGATGAAAAATTCTAAAATATCTCCCAACATCATCTGATGAAGGTATGATTCATTGATTCCACAAACTTGAGGATCAACTCTAGTTATAATGTTGTTGGGGTCAATACGACATGTTCTGAGTAATTATTTCATTAGAATGAAGCATGTATTTTTTATTTACATTTCCATAGTTACCTTGGTAACTACTATTGAAAATAAAAACACATTCACAAATCACTTCATTCCTTTTTAATACCAGACTACATTGGTGGTTCCTTATTGAGTTTCTTACTCACATTCTTTCAAGATCGCTATTACACATGGTTTCCTAATAAAACGGGAACTTGATGTAGGAATAGTCTGGGGTGAGACCCATGGAATGGATGATGAACATTTATCTAGATATCATAGATAAAGTCAAGATCCTATGATATATTCTGTCTCATGGAGTCATAGACCCAAAAAGTTTTATTCTTTTCCTTTTTGTTATGTATATGTGACTTGGCTAGTGGGTGGTTATCTAGTTTTATTTTGATATCTTTTTTTAACTATGTGCATACTAGAATTTTATATACAACTGTATGTGTGGTTTTTTAATTCATTCTAAAAACACTAAAAATTATGATGTTATAAATTTATTAATGATTTCATACTTTTATATAAGAGGTACATCCTCATAATGATACATCCATAGACTATTACTGCTAGTTGACAACAATTGGGGTTTGGGGATGGATTTCGAGGGTTAGGTGGAATTGTTATCAAGTTAATATTTGGGGATTTCTATACCACGACGATAAAACATGGTATCAATATTTCTTATTTTTATATTACTATATTTGGTATTTGTAGATTTGAGATATAGGGATGTTTTGTAGATTCTTATGAAACATAAACTAGTGTGTTATATAATACATGCATGGTACAATTATAGCTTACCAATGGAAAGGTATTGATGTTATATTATTAATTATTATGTTTATTTTTATTTTCACCTAACATGATACATTTGAGATTTGGGATTTATAATTTGTGATTTATCAGTTCCATGAGCCTTCCACATAAAAAATTGGATGGTTCTTGGATTCGCCTCTGTGCCATCATGGTTTGAGGAATATCAATCTTCATCAAAAGAGTTATTGATTTACATGATACAGAAGATTTATTTGGTGAAATATCACTATCAAATAATGTTATACATTCCAATGTATTTAAAATTTCGTTACTAGTGTTTTATGATATAATTACTTAGTAGAATTATATTTAGGTGGGTTAACATTTGCATATTTCTTATTATAACAGATGATCATGTGATTCTATAATGAGTCCTATTAGGGAAATGATGATGATGTATTCCCTTTAGGTGTGGAAATGCACTAACCCTCAGCAGTTTGACATATGAATTTGGTGCCTTATTACTATTCTCAATTATGGTGATTGTTGTTCTGGTTCATATACATATTTTTTTAACAAAAATCTATATTGTGTTTTCCCATATATTGTCATATAGAATTCTAGTTTACTAAACATTCAATATATTTTTGTTTGACACCTATCTTCTCACAATCTTATATTTTGGGTATATCCATTGAACAATAATATAGTGATTGTTCAGGGAAATTACTTTGGGTTATTTTCATAAATAGCAGTGCCCTTGTGTTGGATGAATTTTCTGGTCATGTATACCATATGTTGAGGCCCTAGAGATGGGTGTATTGTCCTGTTGAGGTAGTAGGATGAGACATTAGTGTATATGATGTTCTATGATGTGTGACATTGAGGATAGGCTTGACATCTATGCTAGGTGGCTGGACCTCATGACCCTGATGTGAGAAATGACAGGCTAGGGTACATTAGAGATAAAGAGACCATGAAATTCATCCAAGGGTTGTAATGAGTTCATGTTTAGTACTATTAGAAATAACACCTATAAGGGGTTATACTAGACATATGGTTCCATTATAGGTGGTGAGAAAGGTTGTACACTCATTTTGAGATAGATAAATGTAGTTTCCATTACGTATGTGATGTTAGAATTGTAATTCCATAATTTCCATGAGAGATAAATATTTAGAGCTGGTGATAACATTTTAGGTCAAGTAAAATCATGAGGGGAAAGACCATTCTGATGCCTTACACTCTATTCTCTAGATTTACATTGAGAGTTCAAGTGGAAACTTCGTGAATTGAGACACCATTGGATGGTACATGTAGTTTGGTTAATCATGAAATGATTTAGGTGACCTATGTTGGAGAGGAGTGTATATGGATCACCTGGTTGGATAAGAATAAAAAGTGGCATGAGAATTATTTATGGTATTTCGTGTGATTCTTGAAATAGGAAAATTTCAATCCCTTTTTTGGTGAATCATCATGGATTTATCAATCTTGGTGAGATACAAACACCATGATATTGGATAAATATTAATTTGGAATATGATCCCATTTTTGATAAAATTGAATCAGTGGATCATGAGAAATTTCAATTAATGGTCATGGTTGGTTTTGTAAACCCTGTGTCTCAACAGAACTATTGAAGAATGGTAAATGGAGATAGACATTATTGTCGAACATATAGAGTGTGTGTTATAAGGGTTTAAACTATTTATCATTTTAATGATATCAATGTGGTTCATGTGGGATGCACATCGAGATAGTTGAATTATAAATATTTGATGTTCATTGATGATCCATATATATATTGGTCTTCGTGTGATGTTGTGGGACTAGTTTCTTAGGATGTTGGTGATCATTGATTGGGAGGAGTGGAATGTGCTTTTTGGTGATTGTTCCTGTTGTGGTTTTTGTATAAAACTATTTTATGTGGATCCTGGTGGTGGGGAGTGAAAAAATATTTATTTTAGGGAATGAACATCATTATGATTTAAGGGAAGAAAGAAATTGTTGTTTGGTTGTTGTAAATTTATCAACATTTTTTTTCTGAAGCCATTTATCGCATGTGGGGATAGATAAGGAAAGGTTTGTAGTATTGAGTTTTTTATAAGGTAATTAGATGGAAAAGAAAATAGTATAATAGGGTGGGGCCTATTATTCAGAAGTGATATGAACCCATATGGGTTGGTTCATAGATTTGGTATACCCTATTGTGGATGGTTATAATGTTAATTTGTTTCCAATTACGTGGTTAACATCTAGTATAATTTTGTTTTCTTAATGGATGGAGTTTATGAAAGGTTATAAATCAAGAGATAGTTTATAATGTTCATAATTTTTTAGGGTCAAAGGTTTTTTTATGAATAATGTAGGGTATGATGGTAGTTTTATGGATGTTCTCTAAATATTGAAATTAAACATGAATTTAGACCATTGATTTGGTGGTAATGTTTTAAAGTTGTTGGATTACTCCCTGATTAAAGGAATCATTGGCAGATAATTAAATAATGAAATAGAAGTGGAAGTAAATAATTTTCAAAAAAATTTAGTAAAATAGGGTACACCAAATGTTTTATAATGTAATTTAATATTGTGATCTAAAATCCACATCTAATGAAGTTTTTTTATATGAATTGTATGATTCAGGTTCATGTTGTGACCTTTCAATTACAGTTAAATGTAATCAATCCATGTGAATGTGTGGTGAGACTCATTATATTCATTTAACAATCAAGAATGAGGAGTGCTGCTAGACCATGGTCAGTTTTTTTATTAGATATTCTATGGCATGGTGGAATCCACATGAGGATTCTCATTGGAATGTGGCTATAGTGTATAATTGACCATTTTGATAATTTAGGTTCCAATGAAACAAAACTAGTAGTTGTAGTATTATGATTATTTTGGAGATCCCCATAGGAGTAATGATTATTTTTTCGATGATTTAATCATTTATTGGATGGAAATTCATATGTAAGTGTTGTCTTAATTTTTTAGTAATTGTTTTTATCATTGTGTCATGGTTCATTAGCTTTAACACATTAATTATGAAGTTGTTATTTGTAAGATTATATATTTATTCAATGTTAGAAATATATGATTTATAATGATTTGATGAATTGTGAAGATTAAGATACATATCAGGATTACCACCCAATATTCTTGGGGATGAGAAGTGTTATAGTGTTGAATTTATATTTCCTCTGTCTATGGATAATAATTTTATTTGAATAGATATTTAAGTATTTCAGATATGGGATGGTCTAGATATTAAACCAATAAAAAGAGTTTAATTATACATTTTTTGAACCATAAAGATAGGTTCATCGGATATAGAATGTATTTTTAATAGTAGATGGGAGTAGTGTGAGGTCTTAGAATAGAATTTAGGCTATCTGGTCTTCATTCTTCATCCACTAGCAGTCGTGTACCATTCGAGTAGCTAGTCAGTGTGGTGGTAAGTGTATTCAAGTTATGTGAGGTTCCGCCCGCTAGCTAGGGGATATCATGGTGTTCATTATGAGTGGTGTGATGTAATTTTATGATCCATTATCTATTATTTCTAAGTATAAGTATGATTGAGAGGAAACATTTGGCCTCCTCTCCCATACCACAACTCTCCATGGAATTCCCATGTAAGTGCAACGATTTTCAATGATTCTAAATTCATATAAAATGTATGAATATCAATTTGTAATTCTTTTCTCTGGCCACTTCCTAAAAAATTCCTTTCATCAATTTTCATCATCAATTTTAATGTTAACTCCCTGGATTCATGCTGGAATCAAATGATTTCTAGGGGAATTTCATGTATCTTTTGAAGAGGATGTCTAGGGATGATGTCATCCGAATGTCAACAAAAAATAATTTTTTATTCCAAAAAATTGAAAATAGAAACCACCTGATGATGTTGGGGAGGTCTAAAATTATAAAGTCGCAAGGAATCTCTACTAATAACAAGATTAAAGTCACGAGGTAACTCCACCAATATATAATAAATGACAATGAATGCAATCAAATTTCTTTTTCTAGTGAGATTATCTTTAGAAAATTTTCCATCCCACCAAGTGTGGAAGAACTAAATTCCATTCCTATTGATCATATTGCACCTCCTGATTGAATAGAATAAATTCCATCTGATATTACAATTGTAATGAATAACACATACCAGGTGTTTAGAGTATGATTCAGCCTCCATAATTTTGATATTGTGGAGTATGCATAATATGTGTCCTGCGAGAAGAGCTTTAGTCTCTTCTTGAATAGGGTTTCCAAATCCAAGTAAGGCACTAAATCTATTGAAAACTAATCCACGGGTATCTCAAACCAGAACATCTATGTGCATTATTGGCTCCATTTTGGAACCATCAACATTTTGTTTATTCTCTAATATGGGAAATTTCGACTTGATCCATCATCTTTGAGGATATATATCACCATAACTTGGTCCTCACGGATTGCTTCCACTAATTTAAACCATAATCCAATCCAATATAAAATTATCGACCTTAGAAACCTGTGATAATACCCAATTATTCTTACTGGTATAGGAAATGATGTTTCTTTCACATCATTTATTTCTCAGTTCCCGTATCACCCATTAGCTCACATCTAACACCAAGAATATCATCTTCAACTCATGTTGATGATAATCATACCCCTGAAATCTTATGGTATGAAAACTATGAATATTGCATGCTTGCACATGAATACCCAGCCTCTGTTAGTCAAAATCCAATGAAAATTAATCCCAATCACTACTGAAAATTCCATAATCTTCATATTATCACTAAATGATTCATAAAACATAAATTATCCCTTAATATATGTTTTCTGTTAAAATTAAGTAAATTAATTATGAAATTTTTTCTATCACACAGGGACACAATTTAGGTTTGTGTTAGTGGTTTATTACAGATATCTCATAGGATGTTGGTTTTAGTCCTTATATTGTAATGTTATGTGGAAATGTTTTAGGAAGTTATACAAATTTTGTACAAGGTTTTAATTAATTTTATATCTATTAGTTATTTAATTGTTGATATTTATTTTTGGAAAAATTTAGAATCTTGGTCGATGATGTTACTTCAGACGTGGTATAGAGAGACCCTAGAAGTCCTTATAAAAGATACCACCCATTTGAAATAAAATGAAAAACCTTATTTAACAGTTGGAGGTCTTTTATACGATACATGTGGTTAATATTATTTTATATGTGTGAAGAGGTGTGGAGGATCACCAAAGGGGGTGAATTCCCTATATGTTATACCAAAAAATTATTTTCTGTTAAATTTTTAAAATAAATTAAAATGTGAAATTAATTAGGCACCCTGAATGAGCCATGTAAAATACCTGGTTCCATGTGGAATCTTATGATCTAGCCAAATACCCAATCCACTGAGGGCCTATACCATGAAATTATGTATTGCATGTGACTTTTGGACCCCTTGTGTGAGGATAGTGGGGCTTATTAGGAATTTTTGTTGATGGTAAGGGACAATTTTCATATATTGAAAGTTGTGTGTAATGAATTGAGACAACTGACCCAGGTCATGCATGTGACAATCTGAGACCCATCCATTAGAGAGGTGAGGTTTGACATAGATACCTTTTTCGGTTTTTTTTCATACATGACCTTTGGTATGCCTCCAATCTAAGAGTCTTGGAGTGTTTTCCAGGATTGATCATACCATTTCACTTAGTGGTGAATTCACAAATGTGAGAGAAGTTATATTGTAATGGAATTATGTTGGGTGAGTATACCAACCTATTAGGAAAATAAAACTAAGATTGACCATATTCCGTCTTATGTTACTAGTGTTTATATACCATAACATTGGAGAAAATAGTTTTTTTGTGATGATGCTACCAAGACGTTTCTCCTTCCACAAGTGATGGTTATTGACCTAAGATATCAAATTGATTCCAATGACTCCATGTGTAGTGACTCTCTTTTTGTTGAATAAGGGGACCCTCGTCAGTTTCTAGTGATAGAAAGGCCCAATATGGTTATATATGATATGGGTAGTGTAAATTCCAAGTATTAAGTAGGACCTAATTCAATTGATATATATGATAGGGCTCATACATTTTATGGATAGTGATAAAGACGATTATGAGTGTCACCTTAGAAACGATGTTATTTTGTGAGTCGAGAAGGCAACACTGGTTGAGGTTGGTCAAGTAAGCAATTGAACCCTTGTTCCTTTTGAGTTTCTCATGCTCAATTCCCAAACATGATGGATATCCAAATAACGTGTATAATTTTTTTTCATTATTATTTTCCAGACGATGGTTTCAGAAACTTTATTTTTTACTATTACATGTTGTTATGTATATTACCCCTCATACTCTTATGCTCTCTAGATGATCAGAGTATTGGTATATTTCCACAAAATTATTAATCACTTATTGTGGTTGATATGTTCCACAGTGATGAGTATATTTTCCTATAATTGAAGAACCCTGATTCCAAGGAGATGGTCATGTAACCGCTTATAGGTTTGTTCTCGATGGATCTCAAATGAATACATTGGGATATTACAAAGGGATATCTTGGTAGGAATGGTCATCAAAATATCCTGAGAGAAAATATAACATTGGACAAAGACAATAAGGTTGATCGGGGTCTCAAACCAAAGGATCAAAATTAGTTATTATTTTAGATTTTCCTTCATGATGTTCTTAGTGATATTCCATCACTGGGAAAAATTGGATAGTTTTTATATAGGCTATCTGAATTAATTTGTTTATGTTTGAAATAATGAATATCATGTTCACATATAATTTCATTTCCATTAAGTATGTCTAACACCCCAAGGTTTTTAAAATAAACCAAAATGCATGAATCCTTGTTTTATGTGGATAGTTAATAATTATCCTTCAAACATAATATTCTTGCTTCTATGATTTGAATTTAAAAAATCAGTCATATATTGTTGTGATGAGAATGTTATTTTGAGTTTGATTGAAAAAATTGTCATTTACGAAATAGTATAATACCCTTATTAATAGTACTATGAATAGAAAATCATATTATTATTTTATTTTCATATGGTTATAAAATATTATTTCATCATTAATTTTTCAAGGGGATATAAAGTCAGTTATAGTATTAAAAATTATATGTTTGGAGTTTTTTTAAACATAAATAATTTATTTTTAGAAAATTATTTGAAATTTTTTTTGGTCATTTTTGAATTATACTCGTCGATGATTGTTTAGGGTGATTTTTTTGGATTTTTCAGAAATATTTCATATTTTTCTGAGTAGTGAAATTAGATAATTAGGATATATGAGAAATAAATGAATTTATGTATCCTGATTGAGTCATATAGGATGGAAATGACAATTGGTTAAAACTATAATACACCAATTACTATTTTTGACCACATGAATTATTAATATTCATGTTCTTGATAAAAAATATTAAATTAATGATTAAAATTAGGTAAAACACGTCTTGTGCTCCACTATAAAAACCACACTCACCCCCCTCTTCCTCTCACACCACTCAAGCCTTGCTCTTTGTCAATGTTCTTCCAAATTTAGTTCTCGAGGCTCTTTCACAAAATTTTTACTTGTTGGTCCAACAAAAAGGCCAATCCCAACGTCCATAAAGAGGATCTCAAGTAGACAAGATCAAGAGTTAAAGGTTATACTTCATTTTCTTCTTTTTTCATTTCAATTAAATTATTTTATTATACTATACTAGAATCCACTTATACATGATGCATGAAAGATATATGATTATATATATTATATAATTTTATCGTGTTTATGGGAAATTTCATCATCATTATTCCTCTCATAATCCTATTTTTATAAAAATATCAACACCATCTGTGATGTGTTGATTTATGGACAGCATAGATGATGTGTTTTTAGCTTCCATTGATTCCATAATGTATTGTTGTAAAACCATTTTAGTGGTTGAAACATATTATAAATTGTATTATTTGACCTCTATTATGTTCTATAATTAAATTATATGCACTATATTAATGATTTATGATAAAACAGGTTTGTGATGATCAAATAAACTCTAAAATGATCTAAACAGATATCACTAATGATTTATCTATGGATTTATCGACACACCATATAATAAAAATGATTTATATAAACATTTAATATTCTATAAACATTTTACAACCATTTCATTCAACTTCAATAATTTCACTTCCATTCGACATAAAAATCCATTACAAACCGGCCACGAAAAATCATGTAAAGAACACAGTTGAAACAGTGGATGATATAAAATAGTAAGAATTAAAGGGAGAAATGATTTTTTTAAATGATTGTATAAGTTTTTATAATCATGAATATGTTTCTGAATGATATTAATAACAATATTTTTACTATTCTACATGATGTTTAAATAGGATTGAAGTAAGATGAACCTGGGATAAGGGAATTCTTATCCCAATTTCTATTTCTTGGGTTAACATTCTATATAATTCATTATGATGTATTAAGATTATTTGTGTGACAAATTTTTGTATATTTTTTGTTTTATTATTTTTATATATATTTTATACACATATTCTGTTTATTATTTTAATTTTCAATTCAATTATATCTTTTTTTATGAACGTTCCTTTTAAAAAACCACTTTTAAAATTCTATATTATAGAATATAAAATTAATGTTTTTAGCCAATTTTTCAGATTTTATGATTATGTTCTAGTTCATGGGAATTTTTTATGATGATGGTTGGGTCTATATGTCCCTAAAATTCATTGGCTATGTGTATGTTGTAGGTCTGTCATTTGGTTACTCCAACTGTAACTACAATGGTTACATAATAAGGTAATTGGGAGGGTTATATTGTAAAGTATCCATGATAGTTAAAAATAGTTAGGTGGATGAGAGGGTTACATGATTATGCATATAATAACCCAAGATACCTTGATTATTCAGTTTATGTTCTTTATGTTTTTTGGAAATATCATGGAAATCTCATCTTTCACAATGAAAGTATATATGGATAAAAATTAAGTATTATGGAAAATGATTTCATATGTTTACATGTATTTATGGATTAATGACCCCTTTCCATATTTTTTTATCAATTACATTGATTTTTTTTCTCATCACATGTTTTCAAAATGGTTTTCCATTGATTCTGTAGATGTTCCAAGGACAATTAAGGTAAATGTGCTGATAAAACCAATTAGTTAACTTGTAATTAGTTTTTCAATATCTAATTCAATGAATGTAAGTTGTTTTCTAATTATTTATAACCTATATTGGAAAAGTTCCACGATAATATAGTTAACTATTTATTTTTATTTTATCTTTTATTGAAAAAATACATATCATGTTTTAGTAGTGAATCTGGATATGCTGGTTCAGTGATTTTTAGTTGGTATTGGAGGAATGGTCTAGACAACATTGGAGATTAACTGTTGTAATTTTAAAAAAAAAATTATGATAAAATTTACCTTTCATCTCATTGTTAATTAAGTATATATAAGAAATTTTTTTGTAATTATCAATATTTATATTTATAATTATATCTACATTGAATGAATAGTTAGAGCACAATTCATTTTTGGGTGGAGAATGTAACACCCCAAGTTTTTAAAAACAAATAGAAACGTATGAAATTTTGTTTCAACTATAATGTTCTAAAATAGAAATCAAAATTAATTTTTCAGCTTCTATGATTTTAATTTCAATAAATGGTCATCTATGGTTGTGATTATTATGTTATTTTGAATCTGACAGAACCAACCTGTTTTTTTGTAAAGAGTAACATACCATTGTGAATTGTAATATGAATAGAAATATGAACCTAATGAAAATTAAATAATATTAATATTTTATTTCCTTAAGGTTATAGTATAACGAGATCTTGATTAATTTTTCCGGGAGACATAAAATCAGATATATTTTTAAATTTGTTATTTTTGGAAAAAAAAATATGATTATATTTAATAATTAAATTTATCATATTTATAATATTATATTAAAAAATGGATTTTATTTTTAATTCTTCATATCAAAAAAATTATGATGAATATTCTGTATTTTTCTGAAATATTTGAATTTTTTGGTGAATAGTAAAATTCTATAATTTTAAAATATGATAAATAAATGAATTTATACATCCCGATTGAGTCGTAGATGATGTAAATGGATATTTATTTGAACTCCAATGAATTTATTTTAGTTTTTGGTAACATTAATCAATACTACTCATAGTCATGACAAAAAATATTAAACTAATGATTAGATTATTGTAAAACCCCTCTTCTCCTCCACTATAAATACCACCCTCATCCCCTATTCCTCTCACACCACTCAAGCCTTGGTAATGAAAATGATATTCCAAATACTCATACCAAACCTATTCCCCATGTTCAAGTCCTTCTGGACTCACGATAAGGACAAAATCCAATGCCTTAAGGAGGATCTCAAGGAGTAGAAATCAAGAGGTAAAATACCCTTTCACTGTTGTGTGTTTTCGTTTCAATTATTTTATTTTCTTATACAATATTCACATACATTATTTCAAGAGGCATGAATGATTTTGTATAATATATATTATTAATTGTTATAATATTTATGTAATAATATATCGTCATTTTTCTTCTCATCTTCCTCTTATTCTAAAAATAAAAACATCATATTTGAGGTGTCAAATTACCGACCTCAAAGACGATATGTATTCAATTTCCATTAATTCGTTCAACAGTGGTTGTAAAACCACATTAAATGTTGAATCAGGTTGTAATTTTTAATTTATTACCGCTATATTTTTCTATAATTAACTTATAGGCATAATATTAAAGGTATCTGATGAAACAAGTTTGTGATTATCAGAGAACAACCAAAATGGTCTAAATGAATATCACTAATGAATTATCTGTTGATTAATAATAAAACCATATAATATAATGGATTTTAACATAATTTAATATTCTTGAAATATTTTTCAATATTTTCACTACACTTCTTGAATATCACTTCCATTCGACAAAATAAATCCTTTATAAACCAGCCATGTAAATGATTTAATGAACACACCCAAAAAAATGGAAGGAACAAAATACTAAAAATTAATGGTTGGAATGATGTTATTATATGATCATATAAGGTGTTAAAAACATGAATATATTTCAATAAAATATTAATAACAATCTTTAAATCATTATATAGGTGGTCAAACACGTTTTATTTTAGATGAAGTCGAGGTAAATGGATTTCATAACCCTATTTCTATTATTTGGGTCAACCTTTTACATTATTCATTATGAGAAATTAACATTATTTTTTGGATGAATTTTTGTTTATATGATTTTGTATTATTTTTACCTACATTTTATAAAGTAATTACATTCATTCAATTAATTTCTCACAACAATTATATGATATTTTTAAGTGATATTTATTTAAAAATCCTATTTTAAAATTATATTTTATAAGATTGAAATAAATTGTTTTATAAAATAATTAATTTTTTTATGATTATGTTCTAGTTATTGGGAATCATTTATTATGAGTGGTGTTACATATATATCCTTCCATGTAATTGTGTATGTCTATGTTCTAGGTCAGTCATATGGTTACTCCAAGTGTAACTACAATGGTTACACAGTATAGTAGTTGTGATGGTTACAATGTAAGGTATCCATGAGAGTCAAAAGTCATAATTTTGTCAAGAGGGTTTAAATTTTTTTTATTTAATACCCCAATATACCATTATGGTTATATTTATATTCATTACGATTTTTTTAAATCTTGAGGAAATTTCTAGTTTCACAAAGTTAGTATATATGGGTGATAAGAATGTCATTTTGAAAATGATTTCATATGTTTACATGAATTCATATACTAATGTTTTCATTCCTTAATTTTATATCTGTTATAGAGATTTTGGGATCATCCAATTATTTTAAAAAAAATAACAGGATTCCTTACAAGTTCAAAGGACCGTTATGCTGCAAATGCCAATAAATCCAATTAGTTTTTTTTTAAAAAAATTAGTAAACTCTAATTCAATGAATGTATGTTGTTTTATAATTCTCCAAAACCAAAGCTGGAAATGGTCCTTGATTGTGTAATGATCTGTGTAATATTCATTAATATATTATTAAAAAATGCACAACTTGTTTTATTATTGAATCCAGAAGTGTTGGTTTAGGTCTTTATAGTTTGGGATTATTTTTGTGGTTACCTTTTATCTTTTTTACTCACACCATGTCAGTTATTCCATTTTACAAGGGTACCCATGATGAAGTGTACTTCATTTCAGAAAAACATTGACTATATCCCATGGATTAGATGTTGTATATTTAGATTGAAAGCTTTGATGGAATCTGGTGCATAGGTTCTGTTATGTCTCAGTGTATTAAAAGATAAAACATCTTTTATATTTATTTTTGTATAAGTGAAAGTCCTACTAGCTGGATAACAATTTTTATTTAGATGATCATGTATGAAGATTTATATTCCATCATTTTATTTACTATCACATGTTCGTTCTATTTATCATTTTAAATCACACTGATATTTAAGATTTTCATACTTTATTTACGATTATAAACATTGATATGTGGGCTATATCCTCCCCAGGATAACTCCTTAGACCCACACAACTTGTGGGTGGCCTATGGGATTCGAGGAGTAATTCCAGAGAACAAGTAGGGGTTCGTTCTAGTAACTGTTCCGTGTGATATGGGTTTGGAACTTAAATGTTTCTTGGATTGACGAAATATGATACGGATTCTATTAAGTTTTATGATGAACATATCACATATATTGAAATATATACCTATGATTTTATCATTGAAAATTAAATTATGGTGGACCACTTCTTTAGTTGATTACAAATAATTCTACAAAAATAATTGGGGCATATTGTAATTGATAGAAATATTGAGATTTTTTTTCACATAAAGTAGATATAAATATTACCAATTCACAATTTTATCTATGATCAGACTATAAAAATAGTTATATGGAATTTATTTTGGTAGTATCAATGACTAAATCCCAAGAAGGAAACAAATAAAATCTTCCCACATGTCAATAGTGTAGGAATAAGATTCCTAGAAACTCTCTCAATAGAATATAGAAATTCTTAATGTGTGGAAACAATGGTCATCAAGAAAATCATTTTCAAATAGAGATGATGATTCCCAATAATGGTAAAAAATTAATATTCTATTCAACCCTCAGCCTATTTTGTAGTGTTTTAATTGAAAGGAAATTAGAAATTATTCAAACTAATAACCTATTCTATTGGTTGTCGATGCTAGGAAATGATAAAAAACATTAAGGTCTTGAGATAAAGAAAGGTATAAGGGTATTACAGCTATTTTAATGTACCATGATAATGACCTGGTGAAAGTTTTTCTAGTTATTAATTCAATAATGTTGAACATATTATTTGATTCATCTTCTACATATACTTTCATATCATTCAATAAAATAAATATTCATACACCATCTCAAAAAATGATTCTTGAGTTATATATGAGAAATGTAAATGGGAAAATTATTGCATCCCAATTATATAACTCCACCAAAGTAAATGTTTGTTAGAATATCCTACCAAAAATTCTATTCAATCCTAATTTTTGGGAATTTTATTCTATACATGGAATTCATTGGTTGTTCTTATATAAATCCAACTTCGACTACTAATTGACGGAAAAAACTGTATATATCTCAACTCATTCTTCTATTCTATACATGTGTAATTATGAGGATTAATTTATATTGGATTATTCTTCCCATTTATTTATATTATTTAATTGTGGGAATGTATATCAAGCTCAAATGATTGAGGTGGAGGAGTGAATCCTTCATAAGAGCATTCCCATTATAATGGGCTATATTAATATATTTCTGAAAGAGTTATCTACAATTTTCCAATACTGAACAGTCAAATTCGAAATTGATCATTTAGATGTATCTAATAAAATATATAAAACATCATATAATATGGTGAATATTCTATTATTGGATCAAAATAAGAAGTTACAAGAGAATATTGATAAGGGTTTTATTTTGATGAGTTCATCGTTATGGGGTTTTTTGGTCTTCATATTCATCAATATGAACGGTTCATATGTCATTAAATTGATTATAGTGAACTCAAAAAATTACTAATAAATAATACTTATACCCTTCCACATATTTATTGCTTGTATGATCATCTACATGGGGCCCCGTACATCTCTATAGTGGAAATTAATTTGGGATACCACTAAATGAATTTGATAAAGGAATATATTCACATGACTACCTTTCAAATATGGTTTGTACACTATGAGTTCAAATTTATTCCCTTTTGAGTCACTAATTATCAGGAATTATTCACATTATTAATGGATATGGTCTTCATATATTGCATAAAAAAATTTATTCTTGAATAATAATATTAAAATATATTCTAAATGCAAGGAGGATAATGAGAGTCATTTTCATATTGTCATAATGACATTATAAATTTGTAACTTATATGAATTTTATAGTTAATGTGAGTTTTTTCAATAAATGGGTCTTTTTTCACCAATAAAGGGATATATGTGTATCATAAAAAGGAAAATGTGATTTAATAGTGTCCAATACCTACATATATAATGGATATATGAAGTATCCTTGGACTAGATAGGTGTTATTGGTTATTTTTTAAGAACATATCTTGATTATGAAACCCACTAACCATGATAACACACATGATATTGACTATTTTAAATAATAATTAATGTAAAGAGATTCTAATGGAATAAAAAAAGTGTCTTATCGCTCCACCATTACCCACACTAACCTCATCCACGTAACTTTTCATGGTATAAATCAATACTTCAAGACATTTCTTAGGAATTGAAGGAATGGAAAATTATTAACTATTATACTACAACTTAATGAAATTTTAATTTATATTAAAAGAACTATCTAATGTATAATCTAGAGTATGGTAAGGTGATATTATAATTTTTTATTTTTGATAATTTTCCATATGGGGGATGTTTCAAATATATATGGATCATAAGAGCATAATATATATATTAATTGAGGATATTACTATTCACCATCTAATACGGTTGAGGAGAATCATAGACTATGACTAAACAATCCATTAACATCCTAGGAAGAAAAATAATGATGTAGATTTCATGTTATGAAATGATATTTTATCTTTATGAGTGATGATAATTGAGAGGTATCCAATATTCATAGTCATTTAAAATATTTTCATTGAAGAAATAAAGGAAGTAATAACGTCCCACCTAGATCCAAGGATTTCTCAACTATACATTATTGATATAATAAAGGATCATCAAAGGGAATGTGATGAAATTAAAAATAATGGAGAGGCTATAAGAAATGGTAAATCCATATAATTCAAAATTGATTAATGAGTATTTTTAATATTTGTGAGAAAAAAAATTTGAATTATAAATGATTGATATAAAAAATGGGTTGTTAAATGATTCATATAGCTTGAAATAATTCATCGATCATTGGACATGAAATTGTACTGATATCTTTTGGAGAACTATTGGCATGAAATTATTTTGAAGGACTATTCAACATATACATGAAAGTTCATAGTATATTTGAAATTGATGGAGAAATAAATTCCAAGGGAATGATGTAATAATTTCCAATACATGCATGGAAATGGGAAAAAATCACTATGTATTCATTATTACACTTTTGAATACATACAAAGAAATAATTCCAAATGGGTTGTAGTGGATCATCTTAAAATAACTAAACATGTAATTTTTATAATGACCTTGGCATAAACATTTCATATTGTTGAGTTTATATCAATAATTTTACAATCATTCAATTTCAGTATATTTTTAGGTTTCATTTTTTTGGGAATTAGGTCATATCTCATACATAAAAAACCCATATAACCCATGGTATAAACTTATGATAATTTTCAATTTCCAAACCATTTAAAACATCGAAAATAAAATGTGATTTATTTTCTTGAAATATATTCTGGAATTTCAACTTGACTTTTCCCTTCCCTTACCTACACATACATCGTGTTAAAAACATTTTAAAAATATAGGATTAAATAAATATCAGAAAATATATGTAAAATAAATAAAACACTTATTTTAGTGTGAAAATGAAACACCATCCGAACCCATTTCGTAATGAAATTACATTTCACGCAGAATGGTTATTATCATGACATAAAAAAGAAAATTAAATTAACCTTTTGAATAAAATAATTACCTAGAAATATCATCATAATATAAAGAATTGTCATACATGTTTTCTAGGAAATCATCTCATAGAACCCTTAAATATCCCTTAAAAATTATAATAACCATATTTCTAACATCCAATATTATTATACAAAAAACATAATCATTACTCAATATGTTGGATCTCTATATGGGATCACAAATAATTTAATTTATAACGAGATCATCCAGCTATCTATGGGTATAGAAATTGTATATAGTATCCACTAACCACAACATGAATAAAACATTTTATCATTTGAAAAACTATTTTAAGATCTTGTGAAAATTAATTTTCGATATTAAATTAATATTTTCTTTTAAAATCCCTTATTAAATATTAAATATTATTTTCTATTCAGAAAAAAACATTTTCAATACCAAAATTTAATTTTTTTTGGGATATATGGGTTTCATTATATAAATCAATACATAATTAAAAGTATTCTAGAAATCAAACAACAACCACAATGGTGAACAAAATCATTGTTTCCTTGTATTTTAATATTAGAAAAATCAATTTTTCTTTTTACAACTCATTTAATTTAAAACATGTAAAAATACTAACTTCAAAAACCATTTAAATAAACTAGAAATAAAATTATAAATATTGTATGTATGTATGAAATTTAATTAAAAATAAATTTAAAGACATTAACAGGAAGAGAATGATGGTTTGATGGATAAATTTAAAAGATTGTTTATTTAGACGAATATTCCTCTATTACATTGGAAATATTGAATAATATGCCCCATGAAAGATTACAATTAAAAAAAATATAAAATAAAATTCAAATAGATAATATTAAGATATAACGTTTCCAAGGAGCTCTATATACTCCTCGTAAAATAAAACAAGGAGACAACAAAAAAAATGCCTTAATGAATGCAAATCAAGATGATATCACTTACCATGAGTTTTACCTTCCACGTGTGACTTTATTTTAAAAAATAATAAATATATGTTAATTATTTACTTTCTTGTGAACTTTATTCAATATTATTATTTCTTTTATTTCTCTTATAAATAATTCATATACAATTCATTAATAAATTAAGTTTCTATCAGATATTTTGACCATATTCGGTGTATATGTCAAAAATGACATTAGTGGGTCAAATATTTTCATAAAGTATTCATTTAAATATATAAAAATTAATAATTAGCAAAAAATATAATATTCATACATTAGTTGTACTTAAATAAAAAATAATGAAATATGGATAAGTAAAATTATTTATGTTACTATCATTGAGAAGGTTGGTCATGCGTATGCTTGAGTGACATTTCCATTTCATAGTGATCATTATCGAAAAAAAGTATATTATATATTTTGTTTATAAAATTATAATTAGTACATAAATATAATATTATTTAATTATATATACTTTTATATATCAATCTTCTTTCGTGATGAATAATAAAGAGTCACATTTCTTCCTGAAGGGAGTTGTCCACACTTACACGAACGACATTTTGTCTACTTAATTGAGTGAAATGGTAAGAAAGAAAATGATATATTGTAGTTTAATAACTATAAATATTTCAATGATATCATAATTATGTTATTACATCACATTTATTAATTATCATTCAACTTATTATCTTTTATGTAATGCGTTAGTGAAAAACAAATCACATCGCCTTATGAGGTTGTAGTCTATCGTAAAAACAAGGGGAATTTTCTAACCCCTATAAAATAGAATTTTAAAAAGGTATATATTAGATATAAAAACAAAATAGGTTTAATTATGTTACATATATCAAATATATAAATTATATCCATTATCATACACATTAATGAGAGGTGGTGATGGAAAAATAGACAATATATGTTCGTGAAAGGGTAGTCCACCATACACATGGATGATGATTTCATAATCCATTGGATAGAACTGTAGATATTAGAAATATATTACCTTATTTTAACATAATCATATTATATATAATATAATATTATTATTATATTGTTTGTTTCTAATAATAATTGAATGAGGTGGAAATGAAAATAAAATAACAAAGCACTTTGAAGAGTGTTACCTCTTATTCAGGTATCCTCCTATGTTTTTTACCAAAATCAATACTAGAATATATTAATTACTAAATTAATGATTATAGGATGAGATTATGAATTTGGGATGTTATTTTCTCTATTGTTGTCGGAAACAATGCTTTTATGGTGTCGTGAAGAGATTATTGGGGGAAACCTTTTATATTCGGGGGCCTGAAAAAACATGATATATTTTAAGATAATTCTATGAACCCATTTCCTTTATATGTAAAAGGGTAGATATTTGGACATTATATAACATTATAGGTTTAATGTATGAATTACTGTGTGAAAGGTGTTCTTATATGGGTATATTGTTTATTTTTACCATTATATTTTTAGTTTATTCGCATTAAATCATTTTTTACCTTATCCTCGTAAATTAATTTTTACATTTTTCTATATTAATTTTAGAAAAAAATAAATTTAATCTTATTAGGTAATAAAAATTATCCTTATTAAAAACATTGAAACCATTTTTTCAAAGTCAAATCACATAATTTGGAAATTTTGATAAATAATTAATCCTACAGATGAGGTGGGAGCCACATTTTTAATAACATTATTTATTGAGAAAATCATGATCCTTTATTATTTCATTGATTAGTAATAATAATATTTTTTAAAAAATAATTTAATTATATATAATATATGTATTTCATTTAAAAAATTAATTATTATAGATTAATTTTTTAATATTGAAATTGAGAAACATTGTGCATTTCAAAACAGTTTTTAGAGAAAACATGTTCCTAAACACAAAAATAATTGTATACTAAAAAAATATAAATTTTATTATAAAGAAATTAAGTAAATAAAATATAATTAAATTATTCATATATTTATTTTAAATATCATCAAATCTTTTCGGGACTATTATATTTCATAATTTATTGAATTGAAAGTACTTTTTATAAAATTTGGTACGATTCACTACTAACATAGAAATAAATATTTATTAAAAAATACATATATATCACCCTATATTAATTTAAAAAATAAAATTTAAATTATATTATTCATTTTATCGAATTCAAAGTCTAAAATTTATAAATTATATAGTTTTATATCACTTTATATGAAAATATTTAATTAAAACTATTTTTTTGATTTAAAAAATTACATAATATTGTGATAACTAATATAATTATCTTATTAATATTAATAAATATGAAAATTATTTAATCTATCATTATCTAGTTTTTTAAAATTTCAAATATTGAGAACATCTCATGTAATACAATTTCAAAGATATTTACTTGGGAAGTGGTGAGAATACATTTAACACCATTATCGATTGTATGCAATTGAGATCCAAGGATTAACAAATATGTCTGGAAAATTATCCAACATGATAATATAATTTATTTGAACCTTAATATGGATCATAACACCCAAAATTATGGCTAATATGAGTAGAAAATATACAAACTTGACTACATTTAGAGATTATTCCTAGTGGACATCAAATATGGATGGGATCAACATCATCCTTTGGTCCAGTTATCCCCAAATAATTGCTTTATATAATGCATACAAATTATTATATATGAATTTATTTTTGATAAGAGGTTAATAATAGTTGTATGATAGGGTGATATTGGTGAACTCATGGTGGTTGGACCTGAAATGGTTAATGAAATTGTAGAAATAGTTAGAGACATAGAGTTTTCATTAGACATAAAGTGTTCCTATTTATATATATGTATTATGGAATCATTAGATTTTCCAATATGGGGAATATATATCTCAGATAGATTGACCTCATTTTAATTATAAATCTGATTTTTTTGTGGAATATCAAATTTCACTCCCACATACCCACCCTCATGTAAAATATGTTTCCTATGTATCACTTCTGACGATGTACATACAAGATAAATCACATGTATAAAACCCAATTGTGGTAAATTGGGATCATGAGATCTCATGTGATGATTATCTAGTAACGATCTCAAACCATAGATATATTGTTCTATGACAAAATTCTACTAACCAACTAAAATTTATATAATTTTACAATAAGTACAAAGACTAATCATGGGAAGAAAATGATGAAATGAAATGGATGTATTCTCCACTATTTTCATCTTATTTGCTAAAATGTAATTATGTGGGTGAAATATCTCTTGGTTGGAGGAATGTAACAATAATAAATTTTATAAATAGAACATCCATTATGATTATATAAATTATTCGAAATTCGTAATGTAGTATTATTTATAGCTTATCCACCACATGGTAGATGAAATAGTATTTTATTATATTGAATACAATATTACATATATAGAATAAATACATAAATATTAATAGAATGTTTAAAGTAATAAAAAAATTAAAAATTAGATAACCGTAATTTGAAAATTTGGATATGGTCGATCACCTAAAATGCCCTCTCTCAAAAAGAAACTATATAAATGAAAAAAAGTAATTAAATATTAATTTTTGAAAATTAATAAATATATATCATAGATAGAAAATATTATTGAAAATGGAATAAATAAAATATGAGGTATTTATAGAAGGTCGATTAACCGTGTGACCATTACAAATTTAACCCTTGGAATATTAATCAAACCTTTAGGAATAATAACATTACATTTAAAATATTAACCTCTATTATGTAATTGTAAAATATCATTTAGTAATATTATAAAATTAAAATATTATATTTTTTAAAGAATACAAATAAAAAATATTTTAAAAGTGAAAAAATATGTGTTTGTAATGTAGTAAAACACATTTGTTTTATTTATATTTTAATGAATAATATAAAAATTTAAAATAAATATTATTTTTCATAAAAGGGATTTATAAAATAAAATAATTTTTCCTTAAAATATTAATTTAATTACATGAGACCTTATGAAATTATTCAAAGAATCAAAAAAATAACCCAAATATAGAAATTGGTATTTTTTTAGAATAAATTTGAATTTTTTTAATAACTCAATTTAAATATTTATAAATAATACAAAAAATAGAATTCAATTTTGGAATTTAAAAATATATTTTTTTTTGGTTGATTTATTCATATTTATCTTATATAATTGTTTTTTTGTGAATAGTGGTATATGAAAAATTATAGTATTTAAAATTATAAGATAAATACCAGAATTAATTATTCATGGATGATATAAAAAAATATTTTTTCTAACTATGAATCACTAAATATTTTATATATTCACTAGTATCAACCCTATTTGTTATCTTGATCTAAAATAATAAATTAATAAAAAAAATATTCAAAAATCCCCCTCTCCTCCACAAATAAATATCACTCATCACCCCCACATATTCCTTCACATTCAATGACTTTTATATATCTAGAAATCATCAAATTTCTCTCTCATACCATCCTTCCAGTTTTCATTGTTTTCGGGTCTTACAAAAACCCATTCTAAGAATATTTAAGTGGTGTCCCAAGAGGAGACATCCAAAGGAGAAGGTAGTACTCCCAACTACTCTTTTTAATCACAACACCAGTTAATACTCCAAATAAATTCCACATAAAATTATTTAATTACAAAATTATTATAACTATACTATATTTTTTAATAGATTATAAATAGTGAAGCCTCTTTCAATTTCATTCTAAAAATTTAAATTATTATTCATATAATGGTGGATTCTCAGCCTCTATAATAACGTACTTCATTTTTATGCACCGTTATCATGGATATTTATATATATGATATTATCGATAAATATGATGATAATATATTTATTATAAAATATATTATTCTTTTAAATGTATTAATAAAAAATTAATTAAGTAAAATAAATCTAGTTCATTATGATCAAAAAAACATTCTAAACTAACTAACTACAAAATGAAAACATTTATAATAAATGAATAATAATTATATTAGGTCAGATATGGATATATTGGAAATTATAATCTTATTGAAGGAAATTAATATAATTTCATTTCACATATATATTTTTATTACTATTTGTCATGTACTTCAATAATTACCAAAAAACAAAACCATCTCCTGAACTATCAAACAAACACCCTGGGTAGAGCAGTAGTAAACATGGTATCATAAAAAAACTATCAATAAATAAAAGAATTTTGTTACATAAAATATATATGAAAATGTTTATTAATAAACTATTTATGAAGTTAAATTGTATATTTCCTGAATTTATGAGATCTTGTTGATCGATTCCTGGACTCGGTGTTTGGGAAAATTCGATCCATCCTCTATTATATTTGGTCATACATTTTCCCTTCAAAAATAAATTCATCATGAAATTATTATAATTTATTTCATCATTATTATATATATACATGAGTTATAAATTATAATTCTAGTTGTTATTACCATTCGTTATTTGTGGATTTAAATGTTTTTAAACATTTATTCTTAGGTTTATTTGTAATGAAAACATGATTAGAGGGAACATCCTTATTTATGATCTCCATTAAATGATTAAAACAATACGTGGTTTAAAAAATTTATAATTTTACTATGAAAAACCATTTTCATTAATTTCTATTTAATGATAATGTTAATGATATTTCACTTATATAAATATTCTCTACACATTGTTGCAATACCCCACTAAAGATATACATTTCGAATGTTAATTTTCCACTCACTATTATGAATTGACTTCACATGGACATAATTTTTTACTTAATTTACATATTATTTATATATGATGGTAAAATATTGATGTAATTCACACTTTAATGGAAACCGTTATTATATTCAATTTTGTTATAATACATCATTTTGTAACTCATATCCATTGGAAATTAATTTGGTAATTTGTTCGGTTTGATTTCTATTTTTGGTATACATATGCTAGTAAAACTATATATGTGTGGGATTACAAAGTAACCCTAATTCATTATGGGTCTCTATACACCATGTTATGGTGTCTTGACAGAGATCATTGTCAAATTCATATGAACATATTATATTGTTTCCACATTCCTATGATGTCATTGTCTATAATTAAATCTTATTTACTTCATGCCTTCATGTGACCATTCACGTTCCCCTCCTATTATAACATATTATTTTTTTCCTTTTGACTCAAATGTTATTCTCATTTTTAAATCGTATTTTTTAATTATCTTTATATCTCACACATTCTTTATATGTGTTCATAATGTTATACTCTGTAGTTGTATAATCTCAAAGGGATTTAGGATCTCAGTTAAGATATTAACATAGATTCTGTTTAATTTATTTTCATGTTAATGTTTTATGTATCTAGACATCCAAATATACGAGACCTATGTAACCGTATATTATAATTTTTGTAAAGTTATATTAAAATTCATGAAATAATATTTCTAATAGTTATGGATATCTATACATAGGTTTCCTAGTGAAAATATCAATTTTGATGAAGTCTCACTACAACATTACTATGGGAAGAGGTTTTATTTCACCCTTTGGGACTTATCCCACATCCATTAATTTTTTACTTTCCCAAATTTTTTACATATAGCTATAAATTTCATAATTTATATATTGATACCATAAGTCTGTTTTAGGTTTATATACATCTTAGTACATCTGCAGTGTGTTAATTTGATTGAGTTATGAGATTTATCTAACAATCCCCTATTTTTATTAGGTGTTGATTGTCCGAATTTTCTTTTTCCAATAATTAAAACACTATCTTCTTAGGTTATGTATTTCAAAATCCCATATTACATGAATCTAATATAGTTAGTATACCCTTGTAATCATATTTATACATATTTATCATCGGTTGTAAATATTGTTGAAAAATTAATTTAAAATTCATAATATTTCCTATTCTTTAATAAGTGATTAGAAGTGTGTCCTAGAAGCCTTTGTAAAAAAATAATATGAACTGCAATTAATTCATTAGTAGTGTAATCATGTTCCCTCTGAAGATAAGAGTTTTTTGGGTGTGATCTTCTCTTGTTTTGTGTGTTCGGTGTGGTAATATTGATTAAATTGGATATGTCTCTTAATTGAGTTTTAATCGATGTGGAATAACATTTTATATCTCCTTGAAATTCCTATTAAAAAAATTCTCTTTATTGAATCTCTTGTTCTCTCCCAGATCAGATGAAAGAAATCTAATCACTATCTCATTGTACTTTTAGCTTATTAATGTGAATGAAATGAACAATAAAATATCTAATATCCCTGGTAATAATGCATATATATCTTTTATAACTCTATATAATGCCCCTATTGACCATCATATGTTGTACAGAGAACATAATATTCCTATTTGTGATAAATAATAAACAAAAAATATTATACTATAAGTGTTGAAAAAAAATTGATTAATTTCTAAATACATTTAAATAATAATTGATAGATGATCAAATGGAATTAGAATAAAAAAATCTATTTTAATAATATGTGATAATGAGAATCCCCTCATATATTCCACTAATGGATTGGAATTCAATTAATATAGAATTGTAGAAAAATTGTAGAAAAATTATAAATGGGAAGCATCACTAATTGACTGAACCTTGATTTTTTGCATCCCCCATACTCAGTGAAATTTACCAATATTTAGGATAAAATGGTCAAGTACAATTCACGATTCTTTATCTATCCCCACATGAGTGGCCTTAACTGATTATTTTTTGAGTGATTTTATATAATGAAAAATATTCCATAAATTCTTCTGTGCTCAAATCCACCCTCATTGATTGAAGACATGTGTATCAAATTTTCCCAAACACCCCACCTAACCCCCACCTGACCCAATTCCCACGAGGATTAAAGGAAATTCTCAATCCCTATATTTTTTTGGAATGTTCTTGGGAAACATTGGAACTCCATTGGGAATGTTTTTCTTCTTAGCATAGGTACACAAGTGGAATTTAAAAAAGATGCATTCCATAAAAAGTAAATCATATCCCGAACATGTCATAACTAACTACTATCATCCATACAATTATCATATATATGATAATAATATATAAACAATGAAATATAAGTATTAAATCCAAAAATATAACCAACCTATTAAGAAATAAAATATGTACAACCTACCAACTCTAGCTGAGACTGATACCAACTCCATGAAACATGTGGTTTCTCACAAGTTCCCCAATCACCCCATGTAAGAAAAAACATACATGAATGATCCAACTGAGAACCTAGATCCTAATGTTTTTAGCTGTGGTGTAAAAATTCTATAATTTCACCAGAACCCACTGAAACTATGCAATTTTATTCATAAATAATTTCATAAATTCTTTTATGAATATTAATCTAGAATGTAATCATGTATAGTTAAAAATTTATGGAATTCAACCATCCTTAAACAACAAGAAAATAAATTCCTACTTTTTTTCATACCAAACAGAAAGAGTTTGAAAAAAAGCTACCCAAAAACTATATTTTTAAACCATATACATCCTTAATATTTACCAAAACATATCACATTTATTTTATATAAAGGAAAAATTATACAACAAAACTATTCAATTTCTAATGAAATATTTAAACCCCAAACCCATATTTACATCCACCTTAATTTACACACACAAGAGTCCTTAAATATTCAAAAATAGGTGTCCAAAAACAGAATTAAAAACTCATTTTCCAAGAAAGAAAACCAAATAATATGTTTTAAGCACAACCAAAAGAAACTGAATGTATTTGAAATGGAATATAAAAAGAATATGTAGTTAAATAAGGATATATATCAAATAATTCCTACAAAAATTATAAATCATCAACTAATTAAAAATCCACTCAAATAAAAACTCATCATGAAATCAAATGTCTCATGGTCCTAGAGAAATTCACTAATATCCAATGTAACTTATCATATATGGGAATAACCACACTACGTAGCTACCTTCAATTTTTAATCCCTTGTTTTCATCCCAATATTTCATAAAAGCATCATTGCGATGTCTAACTTGACCTATTCCTTGTGCATAGCATGAATGTTGGGAATCAGTCAGCATGTAAAATAAATAAAGTTATGTGATAGATCTTCAACATAATACTAGGAATCCAATGATCAATAAAGAAGCGAGGCATAGTGAAAAAAATCAATTTCTACCACGAATAAATAAGTATAACTACCCATTCCCATAACACTAATTGACGAAAATACCAATTTTATAACATATACACAATGAATAATAAGATAATTCCCAGAAACTGGGAGTATTATGCACCATATGATGTTCCCAAACACACACAAGGGGTACTCAAGGAAGGGGAAATAATTTCTGTAATATATATACACCATTTAAATCCAATTATCCAAATGATTCTTTAGGACCAAAAAAAGATTGAATTTCCAAGACCCATTCAAAATTGATAAAACCCTTTTCAAACATCATTTAAAAGATGATGGAAGACGCAAAATAATTTAAATAATTTTATTTTCAAAACAACACAAGTTATCTCATCATTTAATATAAAAAACCTTGACTTAAAATTCATTTCCATAACAATTTTCATAAAAAACCACATATATAATTTTAAGATGTTCTATTAAATAACATATTTCTTTTAAAATGATTTAATCTTACAATTCCACAAGGATCCTTATCTATGAAATATAAAATAATTCAAAAAGTCCATACATTATCAGAATATAAAATTTTAAAGAATACAATATGTAATTTAATAAGGGTTAAACCACAAACACACATTTTAATTCACTATTTTAATTAAATTAAAACATCCTTGTGTAATCACTTTTAGTTTCTTGCCTCAATTAAAAACAAAAATACTTTCAAAAGATTTTTTCAATCATTGAAACCCAGAACTAGGTTTTCCTCATTTAATATCATGAATCACATTTCAAAAAACCATAATTATTTTAAATAAAATAATATCATAATAAAACATTCATTTTAATAAAAAAAAATTTAAATTTACATGTAAACCCAATTTTGCAAAGCATAAAACGAAATGAAATGGTTCCCAAAAATCTAAAGGAAACCAAATATAACTATTCTTTCATAAAAGGTAAATTTTAAAAATCAAAATCATGATTATTATTAAAAAATGATGATTTTCAAAATAATACCTACATAAATGAAGTCGGAACCAAAGTGAAACATCCAAAAATATGTCAACATCATTGGAAACAACAACCATGGAAAAAATGATGTTAAAAAACCCAATACATCCAATTCCTCACCAATAAATCAACCAGGAACCATAAAATCAAGCCACATGATAATTAGAGATCATGGGGGAAGCCACTTCCAATAGGAAAGAGAGTGGGAAGGAATATGAAGGGAAATAGGGTAGAGAATCAGCTCAAAGATCTTGGTTACTATAATGGAAATAATTATGGGATGGGGAAGGTGGAACACTCATAATGGATCCACGGGTATATAATCTCATTCGGGGAAGATTTGGGTTGAATACCTATTAATTTATAATGGAAATTTATGAATTACACATGAATTAAAACACCTATACAACTCAAAAAGTATGCAACATGGCTAGGAAAATAGTAACACCACCAGGTGGGTTCCACTTTCTCTAAAAACTATGTTTCACTATTAATCATAATAGGTCTCATGAAGAAAACATTCACCTCACTACAGGACCACCCTACGACATGTAAAACCAATTTTTGTGCCCAAAATGGTTTGAAAACCAAAGAGGGATCCTTAAAAATGGCTCTATTTAGATTAACATATTCAGCTACAAACATTCCCAATAGTTTTACAAAAAATTCATAAGACATGAACAACAAATTAGAAATTCCAATAACACAAAACAATTTCCCCTTGGGTATGGATGATTCGGAATTAACCCATTGTAGTATGTGATGGAAATCAATATATTGTTCAAAATGAAATGAAAAGGATCCTCATGAAGGGAGTTTTCATTGTTTCCCTACATCCATTTTACTAAACCATTCATAGCAAGAAAAAATCTAAAAATTTCATTATTCTATGTGGTAACTCCATGGAATAGTATCCCACACCACTAATTCTCCAATGATTACTAAATTAACAACACTGTTTCCTAGGCTTGTCTCAAACTCCCCTTAATGAAACATTCAACATGCATAAATTCTTTAGTCAAAATGATATTAAACAGTAATATAATATCCGTAAAATGAAAAAAACAATCAAACTTCTCAATGTGGTTTTATCTAAAATCCAATAACCATAATGCTCAAAAAAATCATACGAATCCCCCATAAAATTCCAAAATCTCTATAGAATAACAAGACACTAACCTATAATAATAATCCCAACATGTCATGAGTGACCTAACATGGTATCACCACTATTTATTGTCTATATCAAATTGTTTTATAAATGACCACTACTATGAACATATCCATGAACAACCAATAAACCACAAGAAAAATACACACTCAACCAAAAAAACTTAAAACCTCAATGAAATTAACACCAACCACAAGATCATCAAAAGAATTATAAGATCACTCACTATGGGTCACTAAACCTATGGATAACCTATGGTCAACACTCCATTTTCATCACATTTGGATTCCTACAAAAGGCCCACTACCACAAAATCATCAGTATTCCACTATCAAATAGTTTATCAGACACCCTATCTACTTAATCGATAACCCAAAGTACTCTATCAAGTAAATATTGATCACCACACAGATCATCTAGAGGAACATGGACATGTTACTATAACAAATAAATGTTTCTGAAAAACAATGAGTCTCAACAAAACAACCTTCAAAGCCCAGCAAAAAACACCCAAGAGGGAAGGATTTGTGAAGAAAATTCCTTAATAGAATAAAACATGCCATATACAATCTTTAAACCATCCATGAAAACATTCCAAAAGGAAACCATCCACAGAGAACATCTAATAAGGTAAAACGTCCACAAATTCCAACATCATCCAATTCTCATGAAACCAATTTCAAAAAATGTAATGGAAAAGTCCACATACAACCAAAACATAATAAAAACGATTAAAATGGATACCACTTCACAAAACCAATGTAATAAAACATACTCTTCATAATAAAGGATGAGATAACAATATTCACTACCTAAACTATAACCAACAAAAATATAAATATAGATCTTTCTTATTAGGTTCAGGTGTACCGATAAAACTGTGGTTCACCTCAATCTCATCCAACCACCACTTTCCTAGTGTGATCACACCCAAAAACCTCTTTGATTTAAATTACAATGAAGGTCCCATTTCCAGCACTCCACTTGGATTCTGGATAGAAACTAGACCTAAAGAAATCTTCTTTTCTTTTCTTGGTAACAACAAAAAATATACATAAAATACCTTGAGTCATTTTATATAAAATATTCGAGACATTATATTACAAACTAAGAATAAAACAATGAATATAATCCATAAAAATGAAAAAATATTAAAACCAAAAGAGTTTTTTATTTTTGAAACCAATATTTGTCAAATTAATTTTTAAATCACCCTCCACTAAAAAACTATATCAAGATCAATCCAAAATAACTCCAAAATAACTTAAAATATCAAGGTTGAACACAACCTTTCCTAAAACAAGTATAGGCAAAAAAATCACTATTCCATCGCATTTTACAAAACTGACCATCCAAAGAAATCACATAAAAACTATTTCCATTTGTGAAATCACCATTAATAAAAAAGAAAAATTATTTTATATAACATTTCATTAAACTAAGGGAATTAAATATTTTTATTATTTACAAAACCATGTTCAAAAACTAATTTCTTCACAAAACCCCCGTTTTTCTAAAATAATGTTTGAAGATGCCAGGTGAAAACAAGAACAACACAAGAATCAAATATGTATCATGAGAACAAAATTCCATAATTGAAAACAAAGTCCTGATTCCAACTCCAATAAGTAAAATCCAATTTTCTGGAAATATGGATTAATAATGTGTCCAAACAAGATGATTGGGTTGAAATAGTGTTATGCATACCCTAAACAATATAGTTTGGAAAACATGGTCTTAAAGAATTAAAATACCATTCAAAAATAGAATCATTAAGAAAATAGGAACCATACAGTTTCTTATTCCATGTGATTAAATTATTTTTCATGAGTTCACATCCACCCTCAAGCAAAAAAGTGGTCACCTATATCACTCAATTGTCAAAGGGAGACCAATAATATCAATCACATGAAACCCCACTTTCAACAGCCAAAAGAGACCATAAATACCATACTTGAAACCCCACAAGACATTTTATCTTGTGAATTAGGACGACAAAGAGCTTGCTAGACCCTTCCACCCTCCTCACTCATGAGAAAACATCCTTAATCTCTTTCATACCAGGATATCCCCAAATAAAAATGGATTCTCAAGAATTATATATTTTTATTAAAAGAATCCCCAAACATGTAATAACATTTTATATCAAACAAGAATATTCATCAAACATACCCATCACACCAATCAACTCTCCACATGGCCCAAAGGGTTTTCCTAAACCCTAACGGTAGGTGACATATAATGAACTTCCTTTTTATTATGTATTATTACATAATTTTAAGATAAACAACATAATATAGATACAAAATACCTAATAAAAAGGTTTAGATACTTTGTAAAATTATCCTCATACATAAAGTTTACATAATTATAAGTAAACATTATTTAATACATTCTTTTTTATATTCTTAGTGGACCTTGTGTTCTTGTTAGTACAATTTATCACCTAACGATACACATCAATGAATAAGGTGTGATAAAAGGCTAGATCGAGGAATAAATAACTGACATGAAGCAATAAAACATGATAGAACATACTAATCATCATCATAAAAAATAATGGTATCATTATCAACATAAATAGGGAAACAGTGGCTAAATGTATGGAATGGGGAAATTCATAAAATTGAATCATCATTTATTAGTGGCCAGATATAATACATATTTTTGAACAAAGCTTACATCATGTTCATGTATAACATATGTCAATAATCATAACATCATCATTGTGAAAAATGATAGAATCATGTTCACTCATAATACACTTTATCTCATGATATAAATCACATTAACCAACGTATTGGGGGCTACAAAATTCTGGGCCCACCCATCACATAAAAACATTTATATAATCATCAATTTCACATAAAACATATTAAAATCATAGTCATAATATATTCCATGGAATGGATTGAATTTCATAATAATTTCATAAAGAATAAATTAATGGATAAATTTTGGATTTCCCAAATGAAAAATGGGAAAGCATATTATGTATAATAATCTTATTTTTTGAGTGAAGAGGAAAACTGTCTCATGAGGAGTCAAGATTCATTTTTAGAAACAATATATCTTTTGGAAGATCATTATATTATTAATAAAGCCTATTTGAAAAAATTTATATCCTTAAAATCAAAATTAAAAAATAAGGAAATTATGTTTATGGAACGTAAAAGAAAATCCATAGAGAAATTTTTCCTAGAAGTGGTATAAAATAAATAAATGTACTTGGGTTCTACAATACCCTTAACAGATGTATTAATGAATTTTTTACATGTAGATATTATACCCAATAATAACATTAAGATAATTAATTACTAAATCCAGAACATATTTTACATTTTTTTATTTATTATAATTTTATTATACTTATTAGTGGTGATTTAGATGGGTTATAATGTTTAATTTCATTTATCAAGGAGTGTTTGATTCATGGTTTTATAGTTGGTTCCATATAGTGTAATTATGGTATTTTTTCAATTGGCAGAAAAACTCGTGAATTTTAATGAAATCGTATATATATAATTCCAAAATTTTAAATAATCCCATTTATCCTTTTTCTTTGAAAAATGTTGTTTATTAGTTAGAAACAATATTATTAACAATATTATTAGTTTGTTTAGTCATTTTTACAACCATCCTGAACTAGTGTTGATTGAATTAATATTACAGTTACAAATTATTTCATCAACATTAATGGAGTTATAATATATATATTTAAATCTGTTTTAACTCTAATATTGTTTTTATGAAGATAAAATATTGAATTATTGTAAAATAAAACATTTCATCTTGAAAGGTAGAGATTAAACACATCACGAAGCATGCATTCATTTTTTGAATAAAATGATAAAAGATTAGTTTTGGGGATGGATATTGTATTAACATAATAAAATTACATTTTATATATTTTACTATAGTGATCATTCACCATTGGATAGGGGAGGAAAGTATATAATAAGAAAAGAAAAGAAATTGTAAGTGAGGGATTGCATATTTTACCTCTTTGATGTTGTCTCCTAGAGAAACCCATTATGGATCTTGTGTTTGGTCTTTTTATGATACTAGATTCTCAAGGAAATGTGGAAGATTCTTGGGATGTAATTGGTAATAATTTAGTCATGATACAAGGCTTATAATGTGTGAGGATAAAAAGTGGTGAGGGGTGGAAAATATGGGGGAGGATATGGGTGTTTTTTAATTATTTTAATCAATTGTTTATTATTTTGTCTCAAGAATATAAATATTTTTTATCCAAGTTTTAAATAAATTAATTTTGAAATGATATATTGAGTTATTGTTTCATAAATCATCCACACATCATCCATGAATGAATATTCATTTATATTTATATTATTGTAAACATCGGTATTTCACTATTCAACAAAAACTCAAATATTTTTGAAAATGAAAAATATTCACCCTAACCATTTTTCAATGTGTAAATTTAAAAAATGGAATCCAATTTATGAATACATTTCTATAAATATGTGAAACACAATTTTTATATAAAATCATCTTTTATTCTAAAAATACCAATTTTAATGTTATAATTGATATTTACCCTTTAAAATTTTATAAATGTCTATTATGTTTTTTAAATTATAATAATACATTATATTAATTTATGAATATATTTTATAAAAAAAATTTCACTAAAAAATTTTTGTTAATTATTAAATTTAAAATAAATATTTTTTTTTGACAAAAATATCAACACTTAATTTATCATTTTCAAATAATTTCGTTACTCATACCATGTCATAAATATATCATATTTTCACATATATGATACATAAATTTTATTTATTCATTCATAGTCAAGGTTACTATAATAATGGTTGGATTAAAATTCCTTATGGTCATATTACTATTTTGATGGTTATGTTTATATTTTGTCTATATAGGTCCCTTAATTTCTAATAAATTTCACGTATTTTATTCTTTATTTATGAGAATAATTTTTTTATTGTGTTCCCTATGAGATTGATGTGTTTTATTATATAACTATAATAATGAAAATTTAATTAATAAAATTTTGGGATGTCACATTCATCCCCCCTTATAAAATTTTACCCGTGAAATTTCATTACATAAAAAAGGTGAAAACAAGTGAGGTTATTTATACTTTATCACTTTCTCAAGTCCTAATGTTAACTCTTTACTTATAGTTTCTAAATAGTACCTCGAAAAAGTGGGTGGTATTATTGTGTTGATCCATGTATCTCCAATCCAAAATCTTTTTTGAATGCTCCTTATAAGAGAGACCATCTTCCAAATAAAACACCTCTGAGTTCAGTATATGTGAGTGATGGGGTATATTCGAACTTAGGAGGGATATAATGAATACATAATGAACCTAAGTCCTGGTTGGTGGAAGTGAAATTTGATATAATAGTTGTAACACCCCTACCCCTCAAGAAAGGAGCCGATGCATTACTTTTCATATTTTCATTGTTAGAAGGAATGAAAATCCCGAAGGAATGATCAATTTAGTAGTCTTAAAAAACTAGATACATAGATGTAACTCCAATTATATTGGGCAATGTTACAAAATACAATACAAAACAAAAACTAAAAATTGCGTCCACATGAACTCAATAAAAGCACTTCTCTTCATCACATGTCGAAGGTAGACAATGAAAGGGGTAAGCTCAAATGCTCAGTAAGGTTTACAAATAGCAGAAGTATGAGTACAATAATAAATGAATCACAATTGATCTGAAATAATCAATATGGCATAGTGAATAAATGAATAACTAATGCCAATAATAAACTGAGAATGAAACTATATCCATAAATTTTTTCATAGTGAAAACCTAATGGATAATAATAACAACTGATAATGAATAAATAGAATGCTTATTAATTGGATGTCTTGTATCTGGAACATGAATCCATAATACCGTAGAAACAGTTTACTGCTGTGGGTAGAAACCCGTCTAATTTTTTTGGAAACAAACTTGATGGGTCTATCGAAAAAAAATGTTTTGTCTCATGAGACCTACTAATTCATAAAGGTGTTGTAGTGGGCCCCACCCACCTCTACATCTGAAGCATTTTTTATACAATGATTCAATACAATATCAATATTTCTTTTCAATATCCATATAGAGTATAGAATACAGATTCTTCAATTAAATCCCAAATATACACCATATGTGAAATGGTATATGGTTTATACAACAAACATTACCATGAAATGAGATTATGGATATTTAATATAAATATAATTTCAAATGAAAATTGATCTCAAATGGGCAGTAGGTATACCACATAAGGATTATTAGGTGTACAATACAAAGATAGTCACAACGAAAATGGCAGTTCAGACAAAGTCCCTTACAACATTGTAATAGGTCGAATCATATGACCATAACTTAATGAATATCAAGTGAATCATTGAATAACATGAAATTAAAGAGAATAATGTTATTATATATCAAATGGAAGTACATATATACCAAATATAAGGAATTATTGGCGAACAAATGAAATCTCAATGAAATTAAAGTGAGATGAGAAACCCCTAACCTTATGCTCGATGGTGTTCTTCGTTTATTTTAATTACCAGAATAATCAAATATAGTTTCATTAATTAATATTTCCATAACCTCTTATACATTTAATTTATTTATTATAACCAAATTATGATCATTCAAGTCCCTTTCAATGGGTTCAATTGGTTCAATTTTCATGTTTTGAAAACATTTTCCTCCTTGATATTCATGGTTCCTTTCTTCTTTCCATGAATGGAAGTTCATTTGAAACATGGTTAAACATTGATAAATGTTAATAAATATTATTATCGAAATTATGGAGATATAAATGATCTTATATTGATTTTGGGTTATATACCATGATGATTATTCATTAGTTAAAACATTAATGATGTTCGTTTAGATCGTTTTAGTGGTTCTTTGATAATAACAACCTCATTTTGTATTATAAATTAGAACCATGAGTACCAAATAATTACAGAACTGTTGGTGAGTCATAAAACATATATTATGACCTGGTTCAACCATATAAATGGTTTCATGACTAGACTTGAAAGAATTATTGTATGTTGAAATCGCATCGTCCACGATGTTGGTAATTCGACACATCATGGACAACGATTTTAATTCATTGAACATGTGGGGGAAAAGAATAGGATTGATAATGAATTTCTCATTAACATGAGAAAATACCGAATATAAATGATTCTATAGATTCCATTACTATTGGGTAAGAAAATATGAAGAAAGAATAAATAAATAACTCAAAATAAAATAAAAATTTTGAAATCGCTTACAAACATTTGGCAGCCTAATGGCTACGTAACATGGTTTTAGAAAATATTAAAAAGGGAATGGAAAAGGGTCACTCATTACAGAAATGAATAATAATATATATTAGATCTTGAATAATATGAGAAATAATAACATGTTATGGAAACATGAAAGATATACTACATAAAAGATAACATGAAAGGAAAAAAGAAAGAAATTGAGAATTTTCTTACCTTGTAGTGTAACCCTTAGAACATGAAGTTTGGGACCTTGGGGGTTGATAAAAACCTTGGGAGGACTGATATGAAGGTAAGGAGGACAGAACATCGTTGAGGGAGAATTGGGAATAAATTCAATGAAGGGAAGAGTTGGTATTTATAGGAAAAGTGGGGGATTATTTTAATAATTTTCAAGGGACAACTGATGAGTAATTTTTGCAAAACCATGGGCTTTCCCATGGTAATTGCCCTTGGTATAAGCCACTTAGGACACCTCAAATGTTATTTATCTACACACAAGTCGACCAGATTTATTAAATCATCATTTCATCATTAATGACGTCATAAACACACATAAAATAAAAACGGTATTTTTTACTATTCACTAAAAAATTAACAGTTTTAGACAAATCCCAAAAAATTACCCTAACCATTTTTCGACGTGTAGAATTAAAAAGTGAAATCCATTTTTCAAAAATAATTTTCCAAATATTATTAATTTAATTTTTAAATAAGGTCATAGTAAATTCGAAAAATAACAATCTTGAAGTGCAATTAGTTTTATGTGACATTGAAAAATTGATTAAGATCCCATTATCATATTACCTTGAGAAAATAAAATAACATTATTTTTTTACAATTCAAGGGGAATATTACTATTCATATTACTATTCAGAAGGTATGTTACTACTCATCATAATTCAAGTTTGTTTCATCACACTCCAAATGACTTACTGAACACAACTCTAGATGGCTGTTATTTGAAATTCTAAACACAGAAGAAGAAAAGATATGTTTAATGGCTAGATTTTATTCTATATTTATTATCATAATATTGGGGTATTACATTATTACCTCCTTCGAAAAATTGCGTCCTCGCAATTCATTTCATAACCACAAAATTATTCTCTATTATGTTTTTACCACGTCTCCCATCGTAGAGGATCCTCAGGTGTGTTCAGTGGAAAACAGAAATTGTTGCTCAAATCCTCTAGCTCTCTGAACTAGACACACCTCAGATAGAAGGGGTTGATCACTTGCATCGAACACTCGGCCTTCCAGAGGGAGGCTCAAAGAGTGCAAATTTGGAAATGTCTGAATGGACCAACACAGGAAGAACACGCCGAACTATGTCTCGAGTGAGGACATCTAAGTCGTAGATATTGTTGTACAGGCTAAAACTAAGGAGTTGGTTCATGTAAGCTATACAGAGGTTTCCCTCCAAAGTTTCCTCTTGAAAACATATCATGGTTGTGTAGTTTCAGCCTAGGGTGAAACATAGAAAAATCCCTTCGTGGTATTTTTCCCTTCGCCAATACTCAGCCAATTTTTCCATTGCTATGTGGTAGTAAATGAAAGCATTCCCTTGACAGGTGCGGAGAATGTCCGGACTGTTTGTCAATTCATATAGTTGTTTATATGTTTTTTGGAATTCTATGAAAGGTAGGTACTCTTCTTCACATGTTTTGATCATAATGATCTCTAGGATCTCTATAGGAAGAGATAACATATGGGTTTTTCCTTCCATCAGAAATTTTATTACAAATTTTCACTTAGTGATACTCATTCATAAGTATAACCGATGAAAGGGTAACAAAAATAAGAGACAACATGTTTTATTCTTATATAACCACTGGTTCAAAATGTAAAACATGGATAATGGTTTCTCGTGTCCCCCAATACATGAATCCCCAAACTAGTTCAAATATTTCAATCTCCCAGAACCATACTCAACACTAGACACATGTTACTCCCAAAGTCCCGTTACCGGGAACACCACCGATGCTAGGGTGATGACGACCTCAGGTGAATTCCTATGGTAGTATTCAGATGCTCTATTTCCTTAACCCATACAATCTCCAGACAACTTGGGTCGAATCTGTGCTTAAAGCACTCAGGCTTCCATAGAGAGGCACGAGAAGTGTGGAGGTCGGAAATTTCAGTTTGGACTAAATCCCTATAATTCACAAGCCCCATATCATTCTTGAAGATATTTATGTCATAATTTTCTCCGTACACACTAAAAATCATGATCTAAAATCAGTAGGGCACTCGATGGTCACCATCCAAAGCAGCTTCTAGAAATTTACCCACAGCTCTGTAGTTATCAGCCAGAGTGATACATAAAAAAAGAGCTTCATGATACTTCCCTCTTTTCCTATATGTAGTAAATTGTGCATATGCAATACGGTAATAGACTAGATTAAATCATTGGTAAATATTGATAATGTTTGAATGATTCAATACTCTATGTAGTAGTTTACAAGTCTTGCATAAATTGTAAAAGGGCTGGTCCTCTTCAGAGCATGTCTTATCAATTATATTCTCTCACAACTCGGCAGGTAGTGATAAAATATTGGTTGGTTAACTCATATCTTCTATTTGAAAAGTTTTAGTAAATCAACATTCAGTATGGAAAATCCATTTTAAGCCAAGTTATTTTTTTATATAAAAACATATCAAAACAGAGAATAAAACATCATTCATTTAGACATGATTTATAAAACTCAAGAAATTACACAATCTCTTCCTCCCTTTCACAAAAAATTATTATGGACTTCCTAACATCCTTGGTGATGTCCCTATTCCTATACCACCTAAGGAAGAAGGTTTTATGAAACTCTACACTCAGGGAAGAACAAATCTCACATGTCTCATCTTCACAAATACACTCTTGGCAATCTTGATCGTGGTTAAAACCAAGCTCTCGTTTGATACAGGTGGTTTTCTAGAGATAGGAATGAGTAACATCAAGTTCCTCGACATCCTCTTGGATTTGGATCCTAAAGATCTTTTGAACCACATCATATTTGAAGGATTCAGTGATTGATTCAAAATTGAAGAGGTCCCCAAGAATGCTGAAACATAGTATTTGGTACATAAAAACTACGCGGATGTCCATCTCCTTTGCATCTTCTCCGAAAGTCGTGAAGGCCAACCATTTCTTATTCAGGGTGAAACACAGGAATAGTCCCTCGTAGCACTTCCCTTTATTTTTATAATTCTCTAAAAATGCATTGGCCATTTAGTTATACACAACATCTGATCCCCGTATTATTTGAAGGACATTTGAGTGGTTTGACACATTGTAATGAAGCTTGCAGGATAGTCAGAGGTTTCCAAAGGGTTCAGAGTCTTCCATACATGACTTCACGATTATAGTCTCATGGATCTCTGTGGGATGGGACAAAAGACTTGTACCTTTGTTTTCCATCTGAAATTTAAGAAAACATCGCTCTTAGTATTATTTATGTAAGTTTTCAATTGTTCTGTTCTGGTTTATAGAGTTATTCAATCCCAATCATATGAAGAAAATTTATATTAACTCCATTATAATGGCTTGTAAAAAAATATGAATTATCCAAAGCATATCCCCCTGGAGTGTCATAACCAAGAGTGCAGCAAGGCCCATTGTCGTGTACGATTTCCCGTTCGAGTCTAGCTCAAAGCGGTGTTTTTGGGTTTTACCCCTATATACATCGGTGCCAGAGCCACCTCTACCTGCTCGTATCCATACAAGGATGTATTGCTCAAAATATCCACATAATATATTCCTTACCAAAATACAAGGATATTCTTGTATGTTTATCCTCAAATACTACCTTAGGGATTTGTTCCTTATTTTACCTTTCCTACTCTAGTTTCCATGTTTTGTACTAAACTTCCTCTGATACCAACTGTAACACCACGACCCCTATAGACCGGAGCCGATGCATTACTTGTGATATTGGAATGTTTAGAAGGAATGAAAATCCTGAAGGACCTATATGTTTAGTAGTATTGAAGAAACTAGATGCATATGTGTAACTCCAATTATATTGGGAAGTGTTACAAAATACAATACAAAAAAACTAAAAATTACGTCCACAAGAAATAAATAAAAGGCCTTCTCTTCATCACTTGTCGAAGGTAGAAAATGAAAGGGGTTAGCTCAAATGCTTAGTAAGGGTTACAAATTGCATAATTCTGTGTACAATAATAAGTGAATCACAATCGATCTGACATAATCAATATGGAATAGTGAATAAATGAATAACTAATGCCAATAATAAACTGAGAATGAAACTGCTTCCATAGATTTTGTTATAGTGAAAACCTCATTGATAATAATAATAACTGATAATGAATAATGAGAATGCTTATTAATTGGAAGTCGTGTATCTGGAACATGAAACCACAATACCATAAAAATGGTTTATTGATGTGTGTAGAAACCCGTCTAATATTTTTGCATACAAACTCCAAGGGTCTGTCGCCAAACAGTTTTTTCTCATGAGACCTACCAATGCATCGAGGGGTTGTAGTGGGCCACACCCACATCTACATCCAAAGAATTGTTTATACAATGATTCAATACATGAGCAATATTCCTTTTCAACATCCTTATAGAGTATAGAATACATATTTATCAATAACATCCCAAATACACACTGTGTGTGAAATGGTATACGGTTTAGACAACAAACATATCCATGACATGAGATTATTGATATTTAATATAAATATAATTTCAAATGAAAATTTATCTCATATGGTCAGTAGGTACACCACATAAGGATTATTAGGGGCACAATACAAAGATAGTCACAACAAAAATGGCAGCTAAGACAAAGTCCCTTACCACAATGAAATTAGTCGAATCATATGACCATAACATAATGAACCTCAAATGAATCACTGAATAACATGAATATAAAGAGAATAATGTTATTATATATCTAATGGATGTACACATATACCAAATAAAAGGAATAATTGGAGAACAATGTAAATCACACAAAAATGAAAGTGAGATGAGAAACCCCTTACCTTATTCTCGAGTGTGTTCTTCGTTTGTTTTAAGGACCTGAATATTCAAATTTAGCTTCACTAATTAATATTTCTAGAACCAATTATAAATTTAATTTATTTAGTATAACCTTGTTAGGTTCATTCATGGCCCTTTCTATGGGTCCAATTGGTTCAATTTTCCTGTTTGGGAATCATTTTCTTCCTTGATATTCATGGTTCCTTAATTATTTCCATGAATGGAAGTTCATTTGAAACATGGTTAAAAATACATAATTTTTAATACATATTTTTAATGAAATTATGGAGTTATAAATGATCTTATAATTATTTTGGGTCGTATACCATGATGATGATTCATTTGTTAAAACATTAATGATGTTCGTTTAGATCGTTTTAGTGGTTCTTTGGTAATAACAACCACATTTTTTTTATAAATTAGAACCATGAGTACCAAATAATTACAGAACCAAGGGTGAGTTATAAGATATATATTTTAACATGGTTCAACCATATAATTGGATTCATTTCTATACCTGAAGGAATTATTGAAAATTGAAATCTCATCGTCCACGATGTCGGTAATTCGACACATCACGGACAATGTTTTTAATTCTTTGAACATGTGGGGGAAAAGAAGAGGATTGATAATGAATATCTTCTGAACATGAGAAGATACATAATATAAAATATTATGGAGATTTAATTCTTATTGAGTAAGAAATTATAATTAATGAATAAATAAATAACTCAAAATAAAAGGATAATTTTGAAATCGCTTAAAAATATTCGGCAGCCTAACGTCTACGTAACATGGTTTTCAAAAATATTAAAAAGAGAATGGAAAAGGGTCAATCATTCCAGAAATGAATAATAATATAGAGTATATTATGAATAAGATGAAAAATAATAACATGGTATGGAATCTTGAATGATATACCACATAAAAGAGAACTTGAATAGAAAAAGAAAGAAATTGATAATTTTCTTACCTTGTAGAGTAACCGGTAGAACATGAATGTTGGGACCTTGGGGGCTTGAGTAAACCATTTGGGGATTAATATGAAGGTAAGGAGGCCATAACATTGTTGAGGGAGAATTGGGAATGAATTCAATGAAGGGAAGAGTTGGTATTTATATGAAAAGTGAGGGATTATTTTAATAATTTTTATGGGACACCTCATGAGTGGTTTTTGAAAAACCATGGGCTTTCCCATGGTATTTTCCCATTGTATAAGCCACTTGGTACACCTCACATGTTATTTAACTATACAAAAGATGACCAGATTTATGAAATCATCATTTCATAATTAATGATGTCATAAACACACCGAAACTAAAAACAGTATTTTTTACTACTCACTGAAAAATCAATAGTTTCAGAAAAATCTCATAATTTTACCCTAACCATTTTTTTAAATGCATAATTCAAAAGTGAAATCCATTTTTCAAAAATAATTTTCTAAATATTATTAATTTAATTTTTAAATAAGGTCATAGTTAATTTGGAAAATAACAATCGTGAAGTGCAATTAGTTTTACCTGAAATTGAAAAATTGATTAAGATCCCATTATCATATTTCCTTAAGAAAATAAAATAATATTATTTTTTTACTATTCAAGGGGGGATATTACTATTCATATTACTATTACTAATGGTATGTTACTATTCACCAAAAATCATGTTTGTTCCATCACACTCCAAATGTCTTACTGAACACAACTCTAGATGACTGTTATTCGAAATTCTAAACACAGAAGTGGAAAAGATATGTTTAGAGGATAGATTGTATTCTATATTTATTATAAAAATCATGGGGTGTTACAACACTACTCTTATGTGATCAGGTATCTCAAAGTGGAATATATGACATGGGAAATGATTCCATTTATTTCAAAATATGATGATTGTATTCCATGGTGATATTAAAATGAAATCTTTTTCACGAATATCGAAATCCATATACCATCAATGGTTGTCAGCATAAATCATATGATTAATGGCATGAACTTTCTTGGCCTTCTCTTACCCAAGATGAAGTCCATATTTCTTTCATTCTGCAACTTTATCTTAACAGGTAAGAGTACTACATCATTTCCCATACAGTGCTTCACATATATCCATATGAATACATGAGTGTAAGAAGTTTTTATATGACAACTCGGCCAATGTGGGCAGTTGATATCATCCTCCATTGAATTCCACTAAGCAAGCTCTCAACTTGTCATTGATAATATTATTATTCCTTTCAAACTAGCCATTTGTTTGGGTGTGATATACACTCATGAAATTCAATTTAGTAATAAAATAATATAGAATACTTCTCCATAATTTATATTTTATACTTGGATTATGATCATATATGACTGATAGTGGAACCCCATGTATCTTAACCAATTAACATGATTCATATAATGCTGTTAAAGCAAGAAATATTCCTAAATAACAATGAAGTAGGATGTCTTGGTGAGTCAATCCACCCCAACCCATATCCAATTGCTTTTTTTATGTCTTTGGGAGACTATTGAGAAGTTTCCTGGTGATTTTATACAAATTCCAAATAGGTATGTGAAATGGTTTCACTATTCATTTGGACTAATGTATTTATTCAATAACTTGTCGACATAACAAACTCATTTAGATATACTCTGCAATCTCCTTCTTCATGTTTTCCCACAAAAAGTGTTCTCAAAATTCACATTAAATCATGGTACATCCCAGATGGATTGAGAGAGATGATCTATGTGAATTATCCAATAGATCATTATTTATCTATGATTATCACGGTATATAATTTTTTTCTCAAAACAAAATCATACCATCATCATGGAAATATAACATTTATAACAACCCTTCTATTACCGTTTTCACTTTATTTTGTAGCTCCTGATCATCCCTTTTTGACTCCTAGATCTCCTCTTCGATATAAGGTTGGGAAATTATTTTGTAAATCCAGGATGTATTCCATATCGTTATGATCTCAAAATTCGTATGTTGCAAGTCTATGAAGATGTGGTGTTTCTCAATCTTTATCAAAGATGGTATGTTCTTTTATGTTATGATCAATAGATTCCAAATTCTCCATTACTAAATCGAAAATAATAAGACAAGTCAAAGTACTTTATTATCTCTTAAAATCTCTTTCGATTCATGTTATGATTCTTCTTTGTGATTTTATACCTTAGACTCTTGTGATCAGTATATATGTCACATGTCTCTTCAAAGAAGTAGTGCTGCCAAATTGTTAAGGTAAATATCACATTTTATAGCTCCAGATCATAGTTGGGTAGATCTTCTTCACGATATTGATATACAATGAGGGTTACAATATCACTTTATCATTATCTATGATTACACTACCTGTGATGTTATTTAATGAATCATTATATGTCACAAAATGTTATCCATGTGTTCGTAGTTTGAGTGCAGTGCAGTTATTTCTCTTCTTGATAACCATGAATGATTCCTCAATTAATTCCATCCCAAAATAATTTAGCCCTTTCTATGTAAACATCATTTTTGGCGTAGAAAATAATGATATATTTTTTCAAAATCATCGGTAGTACCCTGAAAATATAAAAAAACTTTTGATTTTAATGACACAAGTTGGTTTGGTCCATCCTTAAATTATTTTTTTAAGGGTCCACATAAAATCCACTACTTTTGATCATGTGTCCCAAAAATGTGACATGTTGCATAATATTTTTACACTTACTGAACGTGGAATACAATTTATCCATCTTAATGTCACCAACACAATCCTAAGATGTTATTGATGTTTCACTTTTCACTTGGAGTAGATGAGAATATCATTAATAGTATTGCCATAATTGTTTTTAAGGTAATAAAAAAATACTATATTCATCAGATCCATGATTATTTAAGGGTCATTATAATGTTTTTAGGGCATCACTATAAATACATTGTTCCAATACCTTGTGCAGAAAACAGAATTTTAAAAATCATCTTTCTCCGCCTTCAGTTGATGATCACTAAAATTAATATCCACATTACAAAATTATTGATCTCATCATATTTGATTTAACATGTCATAAATCCTTGGAAGAGGATACATGTTTTTATGATTATCATATTATGGTCCAAGAAATAAATATTGATACACAAAGATCCATATATTTTAATTAAAATGATCATCGGAAACCCCATGGAAATGGACTAGATCATATGAACCATATTTTCAAGTGTTCTTATTGCTACATCTTTAACTCCACCTGTTCAATTAGGAAAATACTATTTTGTCATTTTGATATAGGAGTGATAAAAAGTATAATTTCTATAGATAAATCTACCTCACAATCTCGAAGAATTCTTGGTAACTTTTTTGAAAGTACAACTATATATTCCCTCACAATGGGAAATTCACCATGATCGATAGATTATATAAACACAACCATTTGGACCCGATATACTTTTTCAATGGGTATGAAAACAAATAAAATTGAGGGATTTTATAAAGGATATTCATGATATTCCTTGAATTTGTGGAGGATCATGGAATTGTTCAAAATATCAAAAGATATTTCCAATTCTAGACAATTGAAATGTGCTTTATATAATAAGATCCAATCCATGAATAATATACGTCAGATCCAACCAAGGGAATTAATAAAAGATTCAATAGAAGAATCTTACCACATACACCAATAGTATTAGATTCCAAAACACAGGTAGAAATTACATAACAACTAGTTGTTTTTACAAATTTCTCAACTTCAATGTATTATATATTTTATTAAATAGTTCTAGAAATAATACAGTATTTAAAGGAATGCATATGACAAGAATAAAATAAGACATTATTCATTTATGAGTGACCAAGAATTATACAATGTATGCCATCATTTTCCATTTCCATGTCAGTAGTTGTGATGGCATACCAATTACCATTCTCTTTGGGCTTTATCAGCTACTGATAGTGATTACCCTCAAGGACATGAGGTTTAGTGTAGTAGATTGAATACTTACCTTCTCACTATAGTTGACGAATTAAACCCCAAGTGGTAAATAAGGAAGTGTCCTTCATTCCTCTATTATGTTTTCTAGTGTCTTTCTGTCTCTCTGAAATTCATGATCTTGAGGGTCTTGTCTCCCATGCTTGAAGAATTTACCCATACTCATAAGGAAATTCCATAAATTATTCTTCCATTATATTTTACATGTGGGTGATTGGATCCTCTTTCCTAAATTTTCATTTGACCCGCATCATGAAATTTCTTTCTTCTATTGATAACTCCATAACCATAGGACCATTCTCCAAAAACCATATAGTCATTGAGAGAACATCCAACCACGTCTTTATAACTCTATAAATTTCACATTTTTATATCCTTTTTATGGTGAGGTTTTATACCCCTAATAAATTTTCCTATTTTTCTATCACTATTTATAAAAAAACACAAGGAATATCATGAAATACTCATGATGTTTTATTCACAATCCATGATATATTCACCTTTTTTTGGTTCAAAATTATGAATTATCAATCCATATTTGTTTATGGAGTAATAGGGGCATATTTTTTAAAAGTATTCCCACTCTATATCATATGTTTCATCCTTTAGTTTGGGGTGCTTTATCGACACCCTCCATTGATCGACCTCTCTATCTCAAAAAATGCTATAGTCACCTTCTCCTTCTCATAATATTGGAGCACATATAATATATTATCCATTGAGATAACCCACTATTCAGAATTAAGTGGAAAAAATGATCCACTAAATTATTCTGGTTTTTCCCAAATTACATACTCAATGAATACCCTTTCTTTCTTGGGTAAAGCAGAATATTCCATAGGTTTATGTTATTTTTCATGGACTCAGATAGATGTGGAAGAATATATTCAATATTTGACTCCACATCCCATGGAATTGGTGATGTCATTTGTGAAATCATTTCATTTTCCCTTAGATGAGTTGTTAACATGGTATCTCCTGCTACCAACATTTTTCTAAAATAGAAAATTTTTGAACCAAAGGAATGTCAACAAATAATGAAAAATATTTTATTCTTTTAAAAAGTTAAATATTAATTCATATGTTATTGGATCCCCATGTTTTTTTATTTTTCTAACAGAAATATTATTGGATGTTTACATATAGTAATAATTATCCTTAGCATTTTCACTAACATTATTTATTCCTATTTACCAAATTAACTAAACCCTTATCTGATACCAACTACAGAGACAATAATTTTTCATATTCACTATTACATAATTTCAAGACAAACAACATAATAGATATACTAAACCCAGGAAAAAAAGGTTCATTGTAATAAGATGATTAGGAATATAAATAATTTTCACATATTAAAACAAAAACATTATTACTTCTTCTATAACATCCTTGTATCCCATGTGTCATCCTTATTACAATTAATTACCTGGGGATATATCAATGAAAGGGGTGAGATAAATCTGACTAAGAGGAATTTATAAGGGAAATGAAAAAATAACACGAGAGAGAATCATAATCATCATAATAACATAAGATTGGGATCTTTATCAGCATATTAATGGAAACATTTGATAAAGTAATGAAATATAGAAATACATAAAAATGAAAAGTCATGTATAAGTTGAAAATTACCACTACTTGTATTGAAAAAAGATTTCATCATGTTAACACATAGCATTTTAAAAAAATCATACATTCATAATAATGAAAAATATAGAATCATGTTCACACATTGCTCACATCATCTAATGATATAAATCAAATTATTCAATACTTTTGAGGGCTATATAATTTTGGGCACACCCATCACATCATTAAATTTACATAATCATACATGCCACATAGAATGTATTATAATCGTAGTTATAAAATGAGCCATAGAATGGAATGGTTTTCATATAAATTTCATAAACCATTCATTCATGAGTAATCATTATGTTTCCCAAATAACAAAATGGAAACAACATAATTGGTATAAGAATCATCATTGTTTGTGGAAGAAGAAATATTCTTAAGAGGAGTCAAGTTGTTTTCTCGAATGAAGAGTTCTTTTGGAAAATCATTATATTTCATGTACATCCATATAGGAAGCATGTATATCTTTGAAAGAAAAATTGGAAAACAATGAAACGTTATTTATGTAACTTTATGGGAATATATCTATTCAAATTTTGCATGAAATATGTATTACCCAAATAAAATGATTTTTGTCTGAGAATCCCATTACCTTTTATTTGAATGCATTCTACACATTCACTTAATATATATAATTATAAAATTAAATTGATGAATTAATTATACTTTAACTTTTTCTAAATTAATTTGATTTATTATATTTTTAATCATTTCATTTATTTACATTTTTAGGAGTTTGAATTTTTAATTTCAATTTAAGTTGTTAATTTATTTTCTTGTTTTATGGTCAGTTTGTTTGCTTATAATTATGGGATTTGTTTTAAAATGGGAGAAAAAATCCAGAAGTGGATTTAAAAACATTAATGAAAAAATTATTATTTTATTTCATTGTATTTTATGATAGAATTGAACTAGAATTTTTTATTTAATATTATGTTTATTAATATTTTAAAAAACATAAAAAAATTTATAATATAATTATTTAAATATAGATTAACCATATTAAATGTTTTATGACCAGTTATGTGGTGGTAATAAAAAGAGAAAACATGTCACCCATGAAGGTAGGGAATTAACACCTTACGGTAATTTTTTTAGTTTGTAGAATAAGTGGAGAGGATAATTGATTTTATATGGATATTCAATTGAAAAAAAAATAAAATTCTAGTATATTTTTGATACTAGAATCATAAAGACATGATGGATAGGTGAGGTAAGTATAGGATATGAAAAAGAAAATAAATTAAAAGAAAGGAATTTTGGATTTTACCTCTGGATTTTTGACTCCTTGAGAACATACTTAACAGACATGGGATTGGACATTTGTTGGAACAAGAAGCTCATAGATGTGGGAATGAGGCTGGGTGAGGGAATTGGTATGAATTTCGTTATTCTAAATGTCTTAGAAATTTTTAGGAGAATAGTTGGTGAGGTGTGGTATTGATTAGGGAGGAGAGGGTGTTTTTTATATTTTAATAATTTGTTTGTTATTTTGGCACAAGATTGTCAATATTGTTGATTCCAACGATTAAATATATTAACTAGGTATGGAGAGTTCAAGATCACAGTTCTTAAAATATCCATACATCATCCATGAATTCAAAAAAAATTTATTTCGTTTATATCATAAATTTGTATATTACACTATTCACCAAAACATCAATTATTTAAATGAAATCCAGAAAATTACCCTAATCCATTTTGGATGAATTTATTTTAAAATTGGACTCTATTTTATGAAAAAAAATTAATATAATATATATAATTTTTTATATAAAATCATCATTAATTTGTTAAATGTCATTTTAGAAAATATAATTGATTATTCACCGTTTGAAATTTTAATTAATATATCATAAAATTATCTAATGATTATAATGGAACATAATATTAATTTATGAATATATTTTATTAATGAAATTTTCATTTAAATAGGTATATTAATTATGAAATTATAAATATTCATTTAGGACTTACAAAAATACCATCACAAAATCTCTCATTTTTTAAACATTTATTTTGTTATACAAGGGTATAACTATATCGAATTTTCATTTATAAGATGAAAAATTTTTAATTATACATTCATAGGTGTGGTTACTATTTTAATGGCCTAATTACTATTTCTAATGGTCATATTACTATACAAATTTTCATGTTATTATTCCATTGGTATATGTTCCATACATTATATAAATATCAATTATTTTATTCATCATTTATGAGAATAATATTTTTATCAAGATCTTATGGAGATTCAAGTTTTTTCATGACATAATTATTTAGAGGAAAATTCAACTGATAAATATCTAGGTTGCAATAGGACAATTTCCTAGGCATCACATGAACACTTTTGGGAACGGTTCTAGTCAAATTAGATATACAAGAGTGTAATCAAATAATTACCAATGAAAAATGAAATAAACTACAAGTGGAATAAGTTATAAACAAGAATGATGATCCAATCCATTTTTATATACAGTATATGCAACCATAAACAAATACAAATAGATATAAAAGATAATTTAGGAAGAATACTATACCAAAAGAAAACAGTTACAACCAACCTACTCAATCTGTGCCCGAAACCGAATCATTCATCTTCTGGTTGATCATCACCACCCAAATCACTCCACATTGGAAATAATTAATAATAAGGTCCAATTTTCAACCTAAAACCTATGATATTGTTTGTTTTAGATAATGTAGAATGTAGGTCACAAAAACCCACTGAACATATGAAATTCCTTTAATAAGTCAATCTGTCCATGCTAGATTGAAAATAAATAAAAAATAAGCTTTTATTAATAAAAAATTACAAACATATAAAAATCTATAAAACACATACAAAACATTAACATTAAGTTTTAAAATATTTGATTTTTTTTAAATAATGTTATTGTAAAAATCCATTTTCAGACCACAAATACTATTAATATTTCAAAAAAACCTCATATATTTTTATTAAATGGAAAATGGTAACATTAAATACTTTCACTAGAAGAATACATATTTAAACCCAAAAACAATTTTGAAATTTTGTTTAACGTACTCACACATGTGTTTTAAAAAAATTTAAAACATATTTTCATTAAAATCATTGAATTATGAATTACAAATGAAAAAAACCCAAGTCACAATGGTTAATAACAACCGATAGTCACCACATTAATATCAAGATGTATATAAAAAATGAAACAAATAAGTGGAAGGCTACATTTCAGTGATATAAGGGGGAATAATACAATCAATCACTCGATCAATCTCCAATCATACAATAACTCATTGAGAAAAATAATGTTTCAAGGTCTTATATGAAGTCACTAGCATTCCATGAATCTGTCCATATATTAGATTACTAAGAAAAACTACCTATCAGTATATGATAAGTCCACACTATCATCAAATTATCCTACACAAGAATCATTTCAATGGAAAACCTCACCTAACCCATTACATAGAATAACTACTTTGAAACATGTAGTGTCTGAAATGTGTTCAAAAATAAGATTTATCTTCCACTTGGTATCCGAAATTCCATGACTAGAAAGGATGTGAAGTGTACTGAAAACAATCCATTCCTACCCCCATTGTATTACCCTAACGTCTCATACCCCTAACAAAAAATGATGAAATTCCACATATAGTTAATGTTCATAGAATCCATAACAAGCACATTCTCACACAAAGAGAGAATAAAGCATCGCATATTGACCAAAAACTCACACAAGGGGTACACCGGGAAGGGGAAATCAAGGATGACATTCAAACACACCATTTAAAATAAAGGTAAACAAAAACCCCTAACAAATAATCACATCATAGATTTCCAATCCCATTTCAAATATATAATCACTTTTTAAAACAATAGTTCTAAACAATCCTTTAACAGCAAATCCTATATCAAATTTTCAATACCTTTTCAAATTTCAAAAAAACAATTCGAAACTCTATTTGGAAATTGATTGAAAACACACAATTCATTAAATAATTTCTATGTCTCCCTTTTTAATTGGATATATTATTTTAATATATAAATCATGGTCATAGACTTTATTCCTATCTCAATTTTTATAGAACACCTCTACAAAAATATAATGAGGTGAAAAGAAATCCCTCATTTCTTTTAAAACTATTTAAATATTTTATTATACAAGGTCCATTCTATTTGAAAAAAAAAACATGTACAAAAAGAAAAAACATTACACCCTAATAAATTGAAACAAGCTTATATTAAACTTCAAAAGGGTTAAACCACACCAACATATTTCAAATAACTATTTTTAATACATCAAAACACCCATTTACAATATTTTTGGAGTCTACCCCACAATTCATACCCAAAATACCTTCCAAACCCTTTTATTTACTCATTGAAAACAAAATATAAGTTAAAAACCATTTCTTTTAATGAAAAACATATTAAAATATTCATCACATCATTTAAGAAGAGTATTAGAAAATAATCCATTTTAATAAATAAAATATTGAATTCACATGTAAAAACACTATTCAAAATAAAAAACATAATTAAATACTACCAAATCATCACAAGAATACCATATATAAGGACTTCAAATAAGGGTAATTTTATAAAGGTGATGCATTATTAGATTTCCAAAATAAAAAAAATTCATAGTAACACCTGGCTTAAATAAGAGGTAACCAAGACGAAACATCTTGAATCATGTCACCTTCAGTGCTGAACACACCCTTGGGAGAATAAAGGTTTCTAAATACTATAAACCAAAAAATAAAAATCATTAAATCCAACCTAAACCAAAACATTTATCAATATTATAACTACAGATTATTGGGGGAAGCTAAATGTAAGGGATAAGAAAGAAAGAAGGAATATGGAGGGATAGAGTGGAGATACTAACCTCAAACCTCTAGGAAGCAACCCTTGGAAGGGAATGAATCAGTGGATTGGATTGTTAAAATATATCCATGGATATTAAGGGTAATATAACATACATAAGGGATATGAGGTGTAAAATACCTCTAAATTATTTTTGGAAAATTTCAAATTAACCAAAAATTTAAAAACCCAGAAAACTCAAATGGTTTGGATGCACAGTTAGAAAAGCTATGAACTAACCATGATGGTGAAACTACCTTCCAAAAAAATTTATGCCCCATGATACCTTCTAAGATGATTCATAGTTAAAAAATCATGTGCCTCACTCCAAGTTCACCCCATGCCTCACAAGGCCTCATGGGGTTCCCCACATCGGTTTGAAAAACCTTTTGAAAGATCTGTAACCAACTTTGTCAATAATTACAAAGATAATAATAGAGATTACTCATGGTTTACCATTCTATGATAAATTTGTGTCCCACATCTCAAACACATTGTGTTCTACACATAATTTCTCATAGGGGATGCATGGTTTGGGCCTAACATTATGATGTCATTGTTTATAAAACATTATGAGGTTCAAAATGAACTAAAATGGCTTATCATGATGGGAGTTTGTATTTTTCCACACAAAACATTCACACAATCCATGAAGAGAAATAAAATGTCAAAAATTATATTTTTTAAGGAAACAATCTATTGAAATTAATCTCTGACCTCCACATCCATAAAAGACACTAAAATAACATCATCATCAACCACGGTGTTACGAAACATGAAAATATTGAAGGTATAGATCTAATTATATAGCTCCTCTAAAAATTTATATCTCCATTATCCCCTCCAATTAAAATAATTGAAAATAAATTATTATATAATGAGAGAATTTTTCAGCTGATCAATCTCTTTATTTGTTTAAGAATAATCGAAGGCCATGTGTTATGTGTAAATAGGGTGATTGAGATTAATAGGTGCATGGGTATCAGTTAATCGAAAAGAAGTGATTTCAAGAACAATATTTAATAGGGAATTCCAAAAAACTCGAATCCATGTGTTCTAGTAAGAAATTGGCATTATTTTAATTATCTTATATACTGTATCATTTAGTTACTTAATGAATCTCTATGTACGATACATAAATTATTTCAAAAAATGATCCATGGATAATACATGTTTCTTGATGGAAATTATGGGTCCTTCAAGAATTGATATCATCACATCGTTCCACAATACTCTAAACATGAAGAACATTTTAGGAGAAGGAAGGGAAAACATCATATGGAAAAATCTCTAGGGTTTTACTAGAATAAATTCTCATAATAATCATATATTTCATATTGAACCACTAGTAATATTCCTTATAGAATTATTTTAGTAATCAATATATTCTTATTAGATTAATATTTTGCAATGAGCCTCTAGATTTTTAGGTATTGAGAAAATATCACCAAACTCATTTTATTATCTACTTAAACAATGGACTTCTACCTCAAATAGTTCAATCTGAATATTCATTAATAATTAGGAGTTTCCTTCCATTATCTTACATTAAAGTATGATAGTGATAATAGAAATTTAATTGGATTAATAAATTTTTATAAATATGTAAACCATGTTAAATCAAACTGGTGGTAATATTGGAATATGTTATGATCATCCCAAAATAGATCAAATGAATGAACCCAACATCCATGTGATTGGATCAAGGGAGAATCATATCACTTGTTTTGTGGATCATATTGAAATATTTGAAATACTAGTTTCGGGATTTCAATAGTATCCTTGAATGCATCCCTCTATGTTCATCCAACATCAATTATGGGATCCATTTAGGTCACCTCCATTTTCTAACCATCATAGGAACAAAATAGAAAACCTAGTTACATTAATTACCATAATCGAATAAATATTTATTAAATGGGTTTAAGAATGGGTTCAATCGATTTATATTATAAGGCACTAAGGTTCCTTTGGATTGATAGCCTTCCCATAATGTTGGGTATTTTTTTGAGTAAGGGTTTTCGTAGGGATTTTAATCCAGAGATGAATTTTTTTGAAGTAGGTATTTGAAAGGATAATTTATATTTAATATATTTTGGGTTTGGGATATTGTATTAGAAACTTTTCGTACTATATGGAGGGTAATTAGCTCAATTTAACTTTTGAAGAAAATTGGCCATGATTTTTATTATTCTATTTAGATATTATTCTATTTTAGAGATATATTTTCATTTAGATTTTGGATCATGAGTATATGATGTTTCATAAAAGGTCATGTATGTTTTTCCATCTTACCATGATATCTTGGTCAGACACGTTAACTTCCGACATGTTGGGTGTATGAAATATAATTATCATTCTCGTGGAATGATGGTTGAATGCATGCAATCATTTATATGTTGGTGTTCTGGTAACATAATCAGTCATTGAGTGGTGTGGTAGGTGGCTGGATTATGATCTCTTGTTGTGTGGTCTTATGGTAGCTTCAACTATTTGGGATCAGTTGTAATTGCCAAAAAATTTTAGTTTCTTAAGGACATGATCAACCATGATACATACTATTCGAGGATATAGTGTGGTTGATCATATAGTATCCACCTTGAATGGAGGTATTAATTTTAGAACACATTGGTGGTAAGGTATGGTTGATGTGGAATATCACAATTTGTTGGGGATATTCGGTTGAACAAGATTTTATCGTTTAGTCAATTGAGATTTTTTGACACACCCATAAAAATCCTACAAATTTCTATTTGAATATTATATTTATATATTTTTTAAAATAAAATATTTCAAAAATATTAAGTCAATTTGTTATATCCTATATATTCAATAACTTTTTTTCTCAAATCTAAAATTAGTAACTCTCAACCATCAATTGTGACATATGTATTGACCACCAATTCAAAACTCAATGTAGGCATATTCAAGATTTGTTTCAAAATTAAATAAAATTATACTTTTTAAAATTAAATTCCAATCAATAATTTAATCCTAAATATGAAAATCAATTTATGTATTATCCATAAAATATATAAAATATAGTAATATCAAATACATCCCACGCATACTATAATGAAATCTATTAGATCCTGATTTAAAAGATTAAAATATTGCTCGAAATTAGTTCTCAAAATTAATAAAACATTTCAAGGACTATATTTAATCTATTAAATTCCATACTAAATTCCAAATTCAATTTTCATTAATAAAATCATCAAATTAAACTCACATTAAATTATCCACCTAAACACATTAAAATGGTAAATTTGATTTAAAAATATATTTCTATAATGGATTATGGAGAATTTAATAGTGAATTAACGATAAAAATTTATATAATTTCATGTTTCATTACTCCACCACACTTATTATATTTCACTTCTATAGGATACAATGAAATAATTTTATTTGAAAACATATGTATTTTATAGACTTAAGTACAAAATGAAAGGAGAAGGGAATCATATATTCCTATATTATTTGATTTATTATGCCTCATATATAAATTCTTCTCACATGCACACAATTATAATGTCAAATATCTAGTTCAATGAGTGAAAAGCATATATTTACAAGGAATTAGAATTTAATGATTGAAACATTTTTTTATTACTCTCTCTTATGTTCCGTAAACCAATGTTTTAATTTAGGCATCATTTATAAAACTCAAATAAAATTTTTAGAACTAAAATACACACTTATTCATTTATTTTCAATAATTCTATCACATTAATGGATTCATTTTTAAAAATTAGTCAATTTTTTAAATTTTTTAAAACCTTATATGTTCAACGAACATATTGAATTTTCAAATAAATGTTTTACTCAAACTAATATTACATAATTTCATAAAGTATATTTTTTACTCAAATTTATATTTAATCCACATTCAATAGATATATTTTAATTTATTTTGAGATGTATCCCTAAGGTTTTATTTTTTACAAAATCCTTCTTGCCTATAATTTAGTTAAAAATTTCATTTTTCACATGTTTTAATTTCAATCATATAATGATATTTTCCAACGCACTTACATTACTAATTATAAAAAATATATTAAAATAGTGACCAAATGAACATTGTAATCCTTTAAATCACATAATTTTACAACCATTGATCTTTTTCCACTTTAGCGTGGAATTTTTCCATGGAAGGATATATTTTGATGATGTTTTCTTATATATGGACCCTAAAAAAATATAAACACGAAATCATTGAAAAATATGTATAAAAGAATAAAAAATGTTTTTACACTAATATATTATTTTAATTTATGTCATGTACATATAAACAACAAAATAAAAAATGAAAATGTATTTTCAGCCACAATTGCATTTCCCTCACCCCATAATCCTCTCAGTCGTAATTGTAATTAATAAAAGGATTAATTTTTAATGGAAATTTAGTTTTAAAGATCACGTATCCAATATAATATGAGGGAATGAGTCAATCTGGGAGTCCAACATTTAATGGTAGAAGGGATATATTTGGTGTCCTCCCTTGGTTCATTGTAAAAGTATTAATACTAATGTTTAACCTATTTTCTATTCACATTTAATAAATTCTTTGATTCATATCCACTGATCATAAGTAAATGAAATGGAAATTAATTTGTTATTATGAATTGTATTGTCCATTTAAAATAAATTTTACTATTATTGGGCATTAATCCATATGAGAATATTTAAAAATTATATTCTTCATAAAATATTCGTTTCCAAAAATTGCTCTTTCAGGGAATTGTTTTGAATTATCCTTATACAACATTTAATTCTCATATGATTATTTTCACATTTCATTCCATTCAATCATGTTAAAAATACTCTATTTCTCAACATTTCAAAATTCTAGGTTTCAATTCTCTACAACCTATTATTCCTTGTGTTGCAATATAATAGAATAATGAAAATTTGTTCTATAAAGATTCATATAATAGGGAATAACTAAATGTGGTTTTTAGAAAATCACGTATACCAAAAATATATCCTCCATTTTTCTTACATCAATCCTTATTGGAAGGTTGAACTGTATTATCTTGGATTCTCTTAATTTATATGATAGAAACTTATTCTTCCCCATTTTGATATTGGCGGTTTGAGTTGAGGTCTTATGTTGGTCTATGTATTTCTTAATAAATAATTTCATGTTCTTGTTGTAAATAATTGTACATCTGACATTGATTATGGATTGGGATACTCTAAATCAATAAAAAAATATTTTATTATTGAATTTAATTCACAAATTTATAATTTTCAGTTAAATATTTATTTATTCAATCCATATAGAATTTAATTTTACTAAAAATAATATACAAGACAAACAAAATTATATTGGAAATATTCCAATTAAATCTTGTCCATATATATATAATTCATAAAAATATTCATTTAGTTCATGCTTTTTAGAAACAAAACTACTAATTTGAGTCTTTAAAATTTGAAGGCAAAAATAAATCATCATAGGAAACCATCCAAGAATATTCCTTTCATAAAATTTCATCCACCAACATGTGTGTTAGAAAAAATGAACATATTTATTTATATTTATTTGGAATACACCACATTATTACATAGACATTATAAATCATCCTTATCTAAGGATCCTCCCAGGCTAACCACTTTAACACAAATACCAATTTGAAATATTGAAAATTAGTTAACAAGGTGGAACATTTCAAATGAACAAACTATTATTTAGATTATAACAACAATTCACTTTTATTCTTTATCCAATTTCAAAATAAAAAAGGATTCACCTAGGATTGTCTTATTGGGTGGTTATATATCTTCACTGTGATCCAATCTACTCATGTGTTCAGAAACCATATTTATGTATGCCTCATTTTTATAGATCACCATAATAATTTATTGAAATAGAAACATATATCTCACTATAATTATCTATTAATAAGAAATTTGTTTCAAATATATGAGAGTTTCATTATCATAACAGATTGTTATATTAATTCTTAATTTGTAGCACTAAATTTTTTCAAAATGAACAGTAATAGAAACAAAAATATTTTTTCTGAAGCTTATTTATGGGATTTCCAGTGTTTGAGATCATTAAAATAAAAATATTAGGTTCTTATTAATGTTATGGGATACCACATCTCCCATGAAATTGTTTGATTAATCACATATTATCTCAAATTATTCGATCAATTAAGAAGGAATGTTATGGGGTTTATGGTTGGTATATCTTTGAGCTTAAAAAAAATTATCATGTATGTGCCATCAAATACAAATTCACTTCATAGATTTGGTTAATTAGAGGAAAAAAAGCCTTTATAAAGTCCCAAATAAACTTTCTATAAAATAAATAATGGCATAAAAAGTATTCAATTATTCTCATAATAGTGTGGTAAGATAGTGTATAAATAATTTAATATTTTTCATGGTTAACATAAATCCTCTATTTAGATATTATATGGCCTAAAATATCCTTTCACAATAATGAAATTTAATTTCTCAATATCTATTTCCTGAATTTTTTCAATGAATTTCATTATTTATATTAAAATACATTCGTGGTACCTTTGAAAAAATGTTTCATACATGGTATAATTTTCATGGAATACCTATAGGAAGATATAATTAAAGTATTAAAAGATTATTACCAAGAAATTTTGAATGATACCTAGTGAATTTTTTAAGAATAAGGGAATTCTTTGGGGGGTAAAACTACTAAATTGGAATGTTAATTTGGTTTTGTTGTAATCCTCCCATGGGAGATATTGAAACCTATAAATGCCAAAAATAATCTTTCTAGGAAATAGTAGTATCCTTTCCTTTCTATCTAATCATACATTTTTTCTATAATTGGAATGGAGAGGTTATATTTTCCTGTTAAATGATTTAGTTTTTGTTAGCCAATGTAAACACTAAAACTATTTTTAATATTCGTCGATACTAAGTCATTATTCTCCTTTTTTATAATTATGTATCTAGTTGTCATGGGGAAATATTGAATTGGAATATCCCATTTTTATTATGATATGAGTCATATGATTTCATCTCCTAAAATCATTTATCTATATTTTTTTCAACATAAATGATGGTCAGTTTGATGCTTTTATGGGGATATCTCATAGGTTTAGATTTTTTTCTTGTAAAATCCTTTACATGTATGTGACATGGATAGTCCCTGAAATGGATCACGTTTTCCATCCTATTTACCTAATGTTTTGTTATTGAAATACTGGTTGTTGGTGTCAATAAATGGGAATTAAATTGTTTGATATTATGACTATAATTTTCTAATTTTATAAAAAAATCATAATTTATGTTTGACGGAATAACAGTTAATTACAATTTTGGGGTATCTTATAATGATTTTTTCCACATAGTTTTATCCATGATTATATGCAAAAAAAATTTCATAAAATTATCACTTATGGTTTCTAGTAAATCGTTAAAATAATTTTCATCCACATCTTTAAATGGTTCATCATAAAACATAGCATATATATTTTGATCATTTTCAAAAATAGATTAATCGAGAAATAGTTTACTTTAAAATATTCACTTAAATTAATTGTTTAATCCATCTTTTCAATATTGTATTTAAAAAATATATAAACTCAAAATCATTCAATTTAATCACATATTTCTCATTATCTTTTTATTCTATTGAATTATGAATTCTAAATTTCATTATCTATTCTCAAAAATCCTTTGGATGATTTCCTTCATTGACATATATTATATTATTAATAGTATTGAAAAACAACCTACCAAATTTAATAGGGGAGTGAGCTTTAAATAATTACTCAAACATGTTCATAATGTAGAAATCAAAAAGGAATAAAAATTGTATCACTCTTCATACGACATATTCTCAAAATCAAATTAGATAATGAACTTCCGAGTTATCTTATAGAATAAAAACTCAGGTTAGTTTGATATCTTTTACATATAGGGTAGAATAAACTAAAATATGCATTACATTATGATATAATCTCACATCACATGGTGAATTTTAAAAACTTGGTTATCCTATAGTCTAATGGGAAATGAATGCACATGATTCTTGGAATACACGTGGAAATCATTAGAAAAAAAAGGATGGTTATAGTTATACCTAAATTTATCATTTTATTACCTTTTAATATTATATTCTGAGGTTAATGTTCATTGATAAACAATATATATCATGTGATTTCGTTGATATATTCCCAAAAAAAGGATGTTAATCTCCATTTTTTTGAATATTTTTTTATGTATGGTTGTAATGTTTCAAAATTATTTTTATTGGGTAGTTTTAAAATTATTGGGAATTGATTTCGGTTCTAATGTATCAATTACATCTTTTATTTTTAATTTACCATCATCAATGGGGGTGTTTCCACTTGTAATTATTCTTTGTGTTCTTTTCAGGGATACATTCATAGCCTTAGTTGTCATTCCACTTCAATATTCTACTTGAGATTGTTACTCTTCATTATTTCATAACTTCATTCAACACATTGTTAAAATTAAAAAACAATCATTTTGGGTTTTGAATAATATAAATGGAATGTTTCAATAAACAATGAATTGTATCGTAATTAATGGTAGTAAATATATATTTTTACATTCATTATTTCACTTTAAATACAAAAATATGAGGGTCGATAATATTTTTCGAAGCGTTTTGGGTCATTACAATTTCATTCAACATGTATTTTAGGGATTGATCATGACATTTAACTTGTTAGTATCTTGTAAAGAGATCAGACCTATATATTTGTACGCTTCCTTCTGAGTATGAAAATTGAAAATACATTTCAACATTAGGTCCCTATTTTCATGGTTTCTTATATCTATATTTGATATTGAAATATGCTATAAATCATTTATATTACATATATTTTTAATATTTTCGATCTTAGAACATGGGCTCAATGATTTGAATTCCATAAACCTGAAAACATATTTAAGATTTATGATCCTTGGAGTTGAAATGATTTAAGACCCTAGGGGGTGTAGTTGGGATGGCCCATGGCCCATCTCCGAACCTAATTGTCTCAAAAGATAGGTTTTCCCTTCCATTTATTTTTCATGTAAAGTAGAGTTTTAACTATTTATAAAATGTAATTAACTTTATATGGATATTTTTCTAAATTAGTATGTATTCTGGGAGGTTCTATATATAAATTCAATGAATTTTGTTATATTATTTTATATTCGTTCTCTTCTATAGGAAGAATCTGGTAGGTTATATTAATTACTCATCAAAAACTATTAAAATAATACCATGAAATGTTGTAATTAAAATGGTTTTTATGTTAATGATGTTTTTAACCACTTGAATTATTCCTAGAAATAAAACTGAGTTTCTCTAATTCCTTTTTTAAATATATATATATATATATATATATTTCCTCCATTCGTTAATAATTAAACAACTAATCAGTTCATAGAATAATACCTTCTACAACTCATTATAGGTGGATATCACTCCATTTTATATGTCATACAACCACTCCATGGTTGATCCTATAAAATATATTGGAAAGGACTTAGAATAAATCTAATCCTCACTGAATTCTCTAGGTACAAATCTATTTCTGACTCTTCCAATTTCACCCAAGTGTATATTGAGATATCCTACTGAAAATTAATGAAATTTATATAATAATACGATAATCCTAGTTCTATTTTCATAATCATTTTTTTCTTTTCGTTTTTATGTTATTTAGTTCTATTGAAATTGCGTCCATATAAAACTATAAGGGTTTTATATATTTGGGAATGATTATAATCTTTATTTTTACTACCTCCAGTGTCTCTAGTGGATGAAGTGGAGGAAAATGGAGAACCCATTAAGGGAAAAGTGAAAAACAACATTTCCTTTTGTTCATTGATTTTTAAAATACTGAGTTTTTACATTATAGTTATTTCATCCTCTAGATCATAACTTACCAGTTGACATGAACCTGACTAGGTCATGTGTTAAAATAAATTTTAAAAAAATGTAAAACACAGTATTTGTCTCCTCATAAGCAGTGCTAGGATTAATCAATGTGTTTCATGGGTTAGTTAGTAAATAATATATTTAACCTAAATTAATTTAAATTTGTAAGGAATTGATTTTTCTCTAAATAATAGAGAGTTTTGGGAGTGTTTTTAATTTATTACGTTGGATCAGTGTGTCAAAACAATTTTTTTAATTTTATGTATTTTAAAATAATTTTCAATGTATGTGGCCTACCATTGGGTATCCCCTTAAATTTCATGTTGAATAATTATTCTATATTGACACTAATTTTCTCCCTCACATATGATGAGGTCTCACTAATAACCATTTCATAGTTGATTAATTATAATCATAAAAAAAATTCACTAAAATATCTAAAATGAAGATTTCTAGTGACTAGATATATCCAATCACCCTATAAATATCCCACTTCCAACAATCACAAGCAGTTGACAGAATATATGTGGACTACAAGTACGACCCAATTATAAAGAGAATAATAATTATAAAATCAAAGAAATAAGGGAATATTATAATGTATAAATAGTTTAAATAAATCTAATGTCATAATGGAAATAAAAAAAATATAGTATGAAATTTATTAAAATGGGGAAAGGTGAATCTTCTAGAATTAGAAACTAATGGATTATTATTCCATCACTAGAGAATAATTGAAAAATATAATTGAGAACATGAAATTGAATCTTGTATAATTTATTGAAAATTCATCATCCCACCCCATTTCTTAGTGATACATTTCCCCATTTATATTATAATAATAGAATAAAATTCCTGCTTCCGGATTTTTTCACCGTGGGAGTGGTTGGTGTAACACCCATAACATGTAATTTCATTTATTTTATTATCTTCTTGAACATGGATCATTTTTTGAGGTTTGGGTTGAGTTCATAGTCTGAGATTTTCAGTTATAGAATTCTTTGGGTGAGGTTGTATTGAAAAAATAGAGACATTGGGCTTGATAGAATGTGGCTCGTGGTTGGTGCACAGTTTGGGGAAACCGTACACCCTCACATAGTAAACCGTGTCGAAAATGTGCATTTTGGACTGTCTAAACCTAAAATTTGGAATAATACCTGGAAAAAAGTGTGAGATATCAATGTGGAATTTAACTCTTTGATAGTGAATTATAGACATTTTGGAAAATCGTGCAGCCAATCCATGAAATTTTCTTTGTCCATTAAATGATTGAAATTACCACATTACCCCTATGATATTTAAAACCTATTTCTAGATTCTAATCCTTTGATAAATCTAGGCACATTAGGGGGTCCCAAAAAACCTATTACCTTATTCCTCATCAACCATTGAATCTTCTTGAAGGGTCCTATGTGACATTCCATTGGTTTTTTGTTAATTTTGGCTTCTCCTTCTTCTTCTCTCTTGAGTTATTGGTTTAGCTAGGAATGTATTCCATGTGGGATGAACCCTAAGGGTTATGGTTGATGTGGGTTGTGATTAATTAATGTTATAGTGTTCATATTATCTCTTGGGATTGATTATTTATTATTTATAATTATTAGTTCATTCACATGATGTTGAGGTAGATGTTTCCATCCATTTTGATTAGGGAACATTTCATTGATGTTTAAGATTTACATGAATGATTTTTAATTTTATAATCATATATTGGTTGGGATAGAATAAATTTTTAAGGGTAGTTGCATGATGGTAATGATTACGAAATGGTTTTCAAAATGGATTATTTAATTAATATTATATTTAAATGTATGCAAGGTGTCTGATGAAATGTAAATCAAACTTTTAAGGAATAATTATGTTGTATGTTTAGTGTTTAATATGGTTTGATTGTCTGTTTGAAATTTTATATTGAAATTTGTTACTTTTATGGTGCGATTCGAATAATTTCCTCGTTGGGTTGGTTTAAAAAACATGTTGTATCTTTAATAAGATTTTGGGTGATTTTATGGAAACATTAAGAGTTTCATGTAATTTTGGTTTTGGTATTATTATAATAGTACGATAATGATTTTTTGGAATTAAATTATTTTATGATTATTTTGATATATGTTTTTTTAATGGTTTATTGAATCATATGTGGAACATTGATGAAAAATTGGTTCTTCTTGAACCTTGATTTTCTATAGCATTATCATTCCATTATTATTCAAATTCAAAAATTAATCCTTCTCATAAATTTGGTGTGTAAGTGCTTCTTATGAATATAAATGTAGATTGAAATTTGTTTCGAAATACATGGCCCATCTGGAATTTTTTAGATATTTCTTGATGAATGATTGAATTAAATGCATGTTGGTAACCATGGACACACATAGTGACTAAAAATTATATGGTAATGCTTAAAATTTGGTGATATGTCTTGGTTAATAAAATTTTTAAAGGTCTTTTTATAGCCATTGTTTTGTATTGTGTTTTACAATTTTCTTGAAAATGGTTCTGAATTTAAAATTTGAAGGCCTATTTGGAATTGTTCATGTGGAAATAGTTCTTCATATTGACATTATAAATTGATTGGAAATGGATTTTTAAATGTGTCTATTTTGAAAATACTGAAGGCTTGGTGGGTTCATTTTGTTGACATTGAATAGATTGTTTGATATTAAATAATTTTATTTCATGATTACCACCTTGTGATGCATTGGAAAATATATTGAAAACATTGGTATTGTAAAGGCCAAATTTTTATTTTAAAATAATTTTGAAAGTGGTTTTGATTATGTAAAAATGGTGTTTTCCATGTAATATTTATTTGTTGGATTATCATTGCTTTGAAAGAGAACATCATTTTTATTGATACCACTAGACCATGGGATGTCTTCCCCTCTGGTGGAACATACATGATAATGTTGCGGGTTTTTCATATTATAACATGTGTTTCCAAATATTGTTATTATCATGGGATCCCAGGTTATTTTCTAGATAGTATGGAGATGATATCTTTTCAACCTCGATTAGATGGGGTTTCCCCCTAGATTTGATGTGAGGCCATGTGGGATGTTCTACTACTAAGGTTAGCTTATATCAACATGTATCTTATATACTATGGAGCTACACAATACAAAGATAGGTGTTTCCAAACTAAGTACATCCTATGATTTCCTCTAGATATTTTTAATAAGTTACCAAGATAAGTATCTCTATATTCAATTTATTTTATGGGTTTTTTGGATTTTATCCCTATTTGTTTATTCTAGTTTTTTTTGTATCATTTACTTTCTACTTACCCCTTTTTTGTTACCTTTTATGGATTTAATTTGGTATTTTTATTGAACGTACTAATAAAAAGTGAAACTTTTTAAAAAATGAATGTTGTGGGAGTTATTTTAATTGGTGGATTTTTGGAACACTATTTTTACATGATGAAAATGTTTTCAAATCATATTTTATAAAATTATATCGAACCCGTGTCTGTGGATTTTTTGAAGAAAGGAAATTCAAGGACTCTACATTGATTACCTATTAAGATACTTAATCTCACAGCGTACTTTTTCAATTTACTGTCATTATAACTGAGTTGTTTTTCATGATCATGTTTTTGGTTAGGTTTTCCTTGAAAGAAGGTTGGTCTTATGGTTGGTTGTAACCAAGTGGTCACATGGAGATCGTGTTTCATGGTTCAGTCTTAGTTTTTTATTTAGTTTTTCTTTTTCTTTTAATATACCATATTTGGATTATTATTTATATTTATTGATATTTAGTTATTTGATATGAGGTGTTGTAATTTTTTAACCTATTTTTTTTATGGAAAAAATTGTTCCCATTCTGAACACTTTGATCCCCAACACTAGATTTCTGTCTATGGGAATCATGAAAGAGCACCAGGCTTCTTCTTTTGGTGGGTTGATATTGGATTGGATGGAATCCATGGTTGGTTTGAGAAAAATGGTATCATATGCGGTTATTGTTTTTTTAGCATCAAATATATTATGTATTAAGATGGTCAAGACCCGGGAGGTAGGTACGGGATGGACATCATTAATCCATTCTTGTTCTGATCCTCGTGATTTGAGGGGAAGACCGGGGATTATGACTTTGTTTTGTTTTGTTTGTATGGATTTGGAATTGTAATAGAGGTGATTTAGTGTTATATTTCGATCTCAAATGGATTAGTTACCCATGTAGAGTCTGGGTAAATGGTTAAAGGTTCCATTATTTATTAATTGTTACATGGGGCATGGCCCCCTATCCACATTGTTAGGTTATGCATGGCCAGAAGTTCCTCATTCCATTAGTTTTCTTTAATAAGTGTATTTTTTTTGTTATGATTGGTGTGATAGGGATTTGAAAATAATTAATAAAATAATTCTTTTTCTTTTTAGCAGTTTTGGATTAACAAAAATCGATTTTAAAAGAGAATGTGATTGGGATTAAAAATGGGGTGAATGCTTGGGATTGATGATGAAATGTTATGTGTGACCGATGGTATTCCTTTTAAACATTATAATATGCATTATTATGTGTGATGAGTTAATTTTGGTATGTCTTCATGGATGATATGAGCTGATGTGTGAAGAAAAAATATGTGATAAGTCATTGGATTCCATGAGTGAGTATTTTAAATCATCATTTCTGAATGTTTTTTTAAATATTTTTTGAAATAGTAAATGATTTTGGGGTTTTTTAGATAGAGCTGAAATTTTAATATTTTATTAAATGTATATTAATTATTTGAACCGTCCAAATTTTTCAATTTGATCTTATTTACAAAAAAATTGAATTAATGGTGTGATTTTATCTAAAATGTAAAAATTGGTTGATTCTAGAATTTTGACAAATTTTTACCAGAAGTGTATTTGGGGAATAAAATTTAATATATTAATAACATTTGATATAATATTTTTTTATGATTACGTGATTTATTTTATTCAAATTTTTCTTCAGAACCAAAAGCTGATTGGAAAAAATGATGGAAAAAAAATCAATCAATAGGGACATTTGTTCTAGGGGATATCATGGACCCCAACTCCGTAATAGTATAATATGTTTTCAAAAACTTGAAAATTTATGTTATTCTAAAAGGATTTGAAATAAGATATATATATATGCACTATAAATTATTTTTATACTATTTTCACTCATTAAGATGGTCCGCATATGTTGTACATTGGGGGATGAGCACTAGAAATATCAGCCAGAAAAAATAATTCTCTATATGAATTCCATAAATCCTTCATGTTGTGGAAAATTATGTTGAATGTTATATGTTGAAATTGAATAACATTGTTAAACAACATTCATCAAGACAATCATACCCAATTCAACCATTTGATGGTGGTTCCACATGCCAAAATTTTAAAGGCATTCAGTAACCGAAATTTCAGCTATTGAGAACACAATATGACTCTTATGTCATTAATGGTCTATTATTTCCCCCCACAGACACTTCCATGACAATAAATAGGAGGAAAATTTTTTATTGACAAGATTATTTATTATATATGAAATCGTTGGATGACAACGATGTTTTATAATTTTTTATTCTTTCTTTTAATTTTATTTTAGTTTTCATTTCCCGTGTATCCCATTCATTTTTTTATATTAAAGTGGTTCCTTTTCTACTTTCATCCTCCTCTCTCATCCAACTCCCATTATATTTCCTTATTCTATTAATCCATAATGATATATATTCACCTTTATATAGGACGTGACTAACCCAAGGCTTGGACCTGGGGGGGGGGTTCACTGTGTTCTTTATTATTGGGCATCATTTCAAACTTTTCTAAATATATATGTAAAGGATGCATGAGTATTGCTCAGGTGTGCAGGTTATCCAGCGTGGAATTATATTAAAATCAACTACTTTAACAAGATTCAATATTATTCCATTCCTTCTCTTTGTAAAACCCTTAATATGGTGGAGTTTTTTTGCATAATGCTTCAAGTAACATAACGTGGAGTCCGGTCTTTTAGGAATAACATTCTTAGTTGAGGTGTATACTAATTCACTATTAGAGGATTTTTGAATTATTTATGGTGAAGGAATTATAGAATCATAGACACAATATATAAAATAAATGTTATTCCTTACCGAGGTTTCACCAAATGAGTTATTAAATTGAATTTAAATAATAAATAAATAATTAATGGGCCCATTATATCAAACATTAGGATGACGAACATTCTTCCGTAATTATGTTTTTTTATTCATTTGAATTAGATTTAAAATATTCATTGCATTATTTTAATTTCCTGATTTCAATAAACACAAAAACCATCATTTTAAATAAATAATAACACTAAACAAAAAATTATTAAACTAGGCCAGATAGAATTAATTATTGAACCAACTAAAATGATCTTATAGTGATATGACCCATCCTAGACTTTGTTCATGATTATGAATATAAATATTCATTTTTTGTGCACTATAACAGTATTGCATCAAAACTCGTGTCGTTTCTGAGGAGATAAAATGATATTTCAATCACTATTTTTTTATAAAAAATCACGTTTTTGTAAAACCAATTTCCATTATTTTCTTCAATAAAAAAATAAAAACCCTAAAATTACATTATGTATTCAAATTAATTATATTATGAATGTGTAGATTACTCAAAATTTCATCAAAAAGAGAAAAAATAAAAACAAAAACATGATTAGAATAGAGACCAGATGTAAGAAGATAGGTAAAACATTGAACAATTGACCAGAAAAGAAGAAATGGTGATTGAATATATTCGTGCATTAATGGAGAAACTAGACCGTTAGATGAATCATGAACCAATATTATTGGTGGACGAAATTTCACCAATCGTTATTGTAATTGATCAACCTGAGGATTAATAGTGGAGTTACATAAATATTTATTCATCCTCACTCTACCTTTTCAAGGAGAGATAGATGAAAGGGACTTCCCTAATGAGATAAATGTTGGAGATCAACATCAACTAGATAAATTCTAGAATAAATGTGAAGAACATCATAATCTACTCATACATTGAAAAGAATAATATTCACCAGCATTGAATGTCTCCCTAGATATGGAAAAAGTATATACATAATTTGTTGAATTCTTCGAAAGGATAGAGGATCCTAACTAGCCAACTCCATCCACAAAATATCAATTCCAATAGGCACTTTCAATTGAATAGGATATTAAATCCAAACCAACTTTATGAGATGATACATTACTGATATTTATTTATTTAATTTTATTCAAACTAATTTTAGTGTCACCCCTATTAGTTTTTAATTTTCAGATATGGCCAATTCATATTACACCTTGGAGGAAGATGATGAAAATGAAATTTTACATTTTAAGGAAAATCTGAACCTCCGTGAATTCATAGGACGTTTACGAGAGGGTTTCCAAGAGGATATCCCAATGGCTCTTCCTGGAGTACAAAATCTAGAAGCAGCAAACATTAAATGAGATTATATTCATTAAAATCAAGATTAACAATTGGATTGTGAAGAATGTGTTTCACTAGTAGTAATGAAGAAGGAGGCGGTTCTATATACCATCATATATGTACCATCTTTGTTATACCAAATTGTGATGTGGAGGATATGGTGAACTATATATATAATTCTCCAAAATATTAATAATAAATAGAAATATAGATGGAACGATATGTGGTGGATATAATCCATGAAGCCTCAATAACCATTATACATGGGATAATAACTGTAACTACCTTCTGAATGTAGTAAAAATTATAGGCCCACTTGGTGGATTATAACATAATTTACCATTAAATTCTTTCAAGGAATTATATTTAATTTTCATTTGTGGTTATTCTAGAATCCATCCTACTCCCTCTTATATTTTTTATCTTAAATAAAATTAACTTAATTCATAAATTAGTAATTTTATTTGTAGTGTCATAATGAAACAATTAAATTCCAAAATAGAGAAGAAGGAAAGAAGAATATACATCATTTGAAATAGGAGATCAATTTTACTATTTATCTAATAAACCCCCAAAATTATTTTTTGAAAGAATGTCTTGAGACATGAACTATTATTTACAAGACATATCAAGGAGATATGATTTTTTTAAGAATCATTTGATTACATTTTCATTATTTCAATGTTAATAAAATATACTATGTTAAAAGAATAATTGTATCATTAAAATTCATAATTGATATTAAAAAGAGGAGTCGTGATGTGAAGGAATTAATGGATTCATGTAAAATAAATTTCCCAAATATTTTTAGTGCATTAATTTTATGAAATTCATTTGAATTGATTTATTAGTTTTAATAATTTCTTGAGTGATTATCCCAAATCATATTTCCATTCTTGAGAGGATATGTATACCAAGAACTTCTTATATTATCTTATGATTACTTCTTGAGTGATCTTGGGACATGTGACTAAGAAAAACATGCAACTGAACATGACAAAGCTATGACTGCGAAAAAACACATTATAAATCATTGAGGCATGTTTTTAAAATCCACAAAATGATAAATGACCACATTTACATCAAAACGAATTTATCCCATAATGAACATGAATAAAATTAATATTAATGAACCATGTTTCATGAAATTTCTACCCATTCCTACCCTCCTCAATGTTCTTGCATGTTATTTTAAAATTGTATTGTGGGGGATAGAGGATTCATGGTGAAAGAGATGAAAAACATTGTAATGAAAATGTGTGGTGTTTAATATTGTAAGAGTAAATTAATATATTTTTATTCATTCATGATTCAACATCTTTACACGATTGAATTAAAAAAAGATACAGAAAATAAAAAAACGAGAAAATTGGGTTTAGGTTTTGAAAAACCTAAAATATCTATTACAAGAACAATAATTTTTATAAAATATTATCAGGTGGTCGATTTAAGGTTTTTTATATTCATAACATTAAAAAATATTTGTGTTGTAAAAAAAGTTAAAATTAAAAAAAATAAAGAGGGAGCACAAATCATTCATTAAACATAATTTGATAAGGACCTTAAATTGATTTTGGGGGATGTTAGAGTTTCTACATTGAATGAGAGAATTTAAATAAAAATTAATTATGGATATATTTCATTGTATATAAAATTTTAACCTCCTCCTTAAAACTTTATTGTCAAATATCAGTTCCTACCAGCCCTACTGCTAAGAGTCATTTGAATCATTATTTCATGTCTGTGTGATTTTATTTGAATTTTTTCTATACAAAGTTGATAATTGTGTTCCTTTATTATATTATTGATGAACATAATGATTTTATGATATTATCAAAACTCCAACTGAATCCTATCCTTAGATATGGGAGAAAAGATTCAAGTTAGTTAAATCTTTACTGGACATATTTAATAATATTTTATTGAGGAGCTCGAATGAATGTAAAGACAATATCCATAATTTTTCAAAGGGTAAAAGTATAATAGTTGATGTTATTGTTTTTTTCAAATATGAGAAATTAATTTTTTTTTGGTTTTTTATTTTTTAATTCTTTATTAGACATTGACAATTGTTTGATTTTATTTCATTGGAATTTCAATATTGGGTAATATTGGTTTCCTCTGAATTCCATGTTGAGAATTTATTCACGAGGACAATAATGATTTTTGTGTGGGGGAATTAATAGAGATAATAATTTACTCATTTTTATATTTACATAGATTATTTAAATCCTCAAAATTTAGCACTTTGATCTTATTTACAACAATTTTTTAATAGTGTTTTTTGATCTAAAATGTAACAATTGGATATTTCAGGAATTTTGACTGATTTTTATCATATGGGTATTTTTAGAATAACATTTAATATATTAATTAAATTTTTATATTTTATTACATTTGTGATTACTTGATTTATATTATCCATTATTTAATTAAGGACTTAAAACTAATTCAAACAACATGAGACCTAATAAAAATAAAACATGTCGGTCAGTTGTTCAGACTTACATTGTAGACTCCACCTCCATAACAAAATCATAATTTGGGATAAACACCTATAATTTAGGTGATTCAAAATCTATGTGAAATAGGAAAAATATAATGAAATTGGAAATCAATTTTATATTCTTTTCAATAATTAAGATGGTCATTGAAAATTATATACAGGATAATATTTCTTGAAATCATAGATAGAAAAATTCAATATCATTTTGTATTCCATAAATCCTTTGAAAGGTGGCCAATTATCCTGAATTTTTTTGGGTGAATTAACGATTCATTATGGAACAACATTTATTGTGAATCATATCCCTAATAAGGAAATTTAATGGTGGTTACATATGAAATAATTCTAATGATAATTTATTTAATTGAAATTTCAACCGTTGAAGACTCATTATGACTCCTAATACATTATTTATCTGTTAGGACTTCCCAAGACTACATACAAGACTAGAAATAAGATTAAAATGATGGTTTTTAAATAACATATATTTGAGAGGTAATCCTACGAATATATCTGTTATTTTGGATTTTATCCTTTCTTTTATTTTTAATTGAGTTTTCCATTACAACGTAACACAATCAAATTTTTTATATTAATGTCTATATTTTTCAACCTAAATAATTCCTTATATTCCGTCTCTAATTATATTTCACTATTCTATAATTCCATAATTATATCTATTTAGTTTTCAATGGAATGTGACTACATGAGGTTTCAACTTATGGGATGATTTACGGTGTCTATTACTATTTCGAATCAATTCAAAATGTTTTAAATCTATTTAAGGTGGATGGTAGATTATTTCATGGGTGTTGTAGTCATCCACTATGGCACTATTTCATATTCCATTATTTTTTGTTGATTCATTATTCTTCCCTCCCGTTTCTTTATGAAACCCTTGATATGGTGGATTTGGGTTTTCCAAAAGGGATGTAATTAAATATATTTGAGTTGGGTATTTTATAAATAACATTCTCATTTGAGGAGTTATCCTATTTGAATATTGGAGGAGTTAGGGTTTGGTTCACTTAAGGCTTACTAAGATCACACACTCGATAAATAAAATAAAACTAATTCATTAATGAGGTTTAACCAAATGATTTATAAAATATAATTTAGACTAGAAATAAATAATTAGTGAACAAGATATATCCAACCTTAGGACTAAGACCATTCTTCCATAATTTTCTCCTATTTTAATCAACCTTTAGTTTTCAATTTTTCATTGCCTTATTTTAATTTAATAATTCAAAAAAACCCTTAGAACAAATTTTTCAAAAATAATAAAGTAATACAATAAATAACTACACTAGGTGAATTAAAATTAGTGATTTAACTAAATATAATAATCTTCATGCGATATAACGATTATCAACCTCTGTGTTGCATTAGGAATATAATTTTTTTCCCTTACCCTATGATAGTTGTGCACCAATTTTTTAATAAAGTGTGTTCATATTTTTGGAATAATTGGATTTCAGTATTTGGATAGTGGCCATAGAAGATGATGATTTTAGAATTAGGACAAAATGGATTTTTAAGAAGGGGATTTTGGGTTGTGCATATAATATTTTTCTTGTGATACAACTGTTATGGATTGATATTTTTTTATTTTTTTATTTTGAATGATGTGGATTTTTTTGTTCCTTGTGTTATTAATAATATGCCACCCAGAATGTTATCAAATATTCTACAGGGTATTGTCCAATTTCAAGTTATTCTCAGTTGTATCCCAATTATTTTGGTGATCAAGTCTAATTTTAATAAGTATAATGGATTGATGATGTTAAATTTATCATCAAATCATTGGGAACTCCTGAATCGTTAAGTGGTTATATTATTCTAGTTATTTTTTAAGGTCCATATTTGGATCAGTAGAAGTTGATTTCTCTATCATCAATGGATCTTGGGATGATGTTGGAGGTGTTCAAGGAAACATTCATCTGATAGTATGTATATGAGTAGGGTGGGAATATGTGTAAAGTAGAAGACCTCAGGAGTATTCATCTATTCTAGTGGATAATGAAGGAATATTTTGACTACTTCTTGGATATAGTTCCATTTTATACAAATTTACATTCACATGACCAGATGAAATCCCATCTTTTAATTAGGGTGCTTCACCTAGAGATCCCAGGGTGACCACTCTCCTCTAAGGATCTTCATTTCAGGATGTTAGAAGATTAGGTTTTCCAAGTTGAGTTAGTTTCCATAGTGTAGGCAGTTTACAATACGACATATTACGTCATTTACGAAGGTTCCCCATCTAGTGAGATGTGTGGTGTAAAGGAACATGGTCATGAAAATCCCCTTTCATCAGTTATGGATTCACACACCATGTATCATTTTCTGATGTTATTTTTGTGTTGTAGTATTGGGTATTTGGATCTTTCTTATCACAATCCTCTAAAGGATATTCATCATTGTTTCTATTTGGGTCATCTGGAGTTGTTTTTTAGTAAATAAATGTAATGTCCCAGAAATTTCAAGGAATTTTTTTTCTTAATTTCAATGGAATTTTTCGAGTGTGAGTCTTCTGAAGGAAGTTAATTCCGAGGCCCGGTGTGATCAGAATCAATTTCATAAGTTTAGCTCGGGTACGTTCAGCAAACGAATGAGCGGGGTTTTCTATATTTTGAACCAGTTCTCAGAATTGAAATCGGAGGGAACCGATGAACTCAGAATCCCGTTAATTGCTTAAGGGGCCATTTACGGCAGTTGCGTTTGCATGGGAGGAGAAGTTAATTATTGGGGTTTAATTAAGAAGTAAATAAAATTATAGGAACAATTTTATATTATATCTAAGGAGATTAATTCCTCCCATGGAAGTTATTGGTGGAGCCCACACCCACCCAACATCCTATGTGTGGATATATGAGAGGTGGGGCCCACACGAGCCCCAACCTTTCATATTCCCCTAAACTCTTTAAACCCCCTTCATTAAATTGGGATCAAACCTTTAATTTCCATAATCTTCACCTCCCTCACTCCATTAATTCATGACATCCCCCTTTAATTTAAGATGACATATCCTCTCCCTCTCCCTCTCTTAACTCTTTCCAACATACCTTAATTAATTAATTGAACCTCTTATTTTAATTAATTAAGTGTTTGAATGTTTTATTTTAAAATGGATTGTGTTAATAAAATAATGGGGGTAGCTTATTATTTTATTTTGGGAGGGATTTCGTTTTGATAAGGGGGAGAGAGATCTTGAGAGAATATTATCTTTTCCGAAGAATAATGGTGTCTTCTTCAACGAAGAATGCCTGTTCCACGAAAAACAACGATGCACCAACCATTCTCTTCTCCGGGACAAGTGAGGAGACACCGCTTCCACCTCGGCCGCACTCCAACGTCACCTACGAATCATTTCCTCGCGAAGCCGTCCTCCACGATGCCTGACATGTGATGACAATTATCGTGGTAGGGGTTATGTTCAATATTAATGGATTAAAATTTTTCCTCAATTCGTCATTGTATTTCTTCGATTGTCTCAGCCTATTGCTATCGCCTAACGTGAAGGGCGCATACCGAACGAACATGGCATGACGACCCTCTATTTGATCGTGTTTAATTATATGGAATCGGGGATTGGAGGCAGAATGTTGAAGAGACCGGCGGCGTAAGGGCCGCCTTTGCACACACAATGAAAATCCGCGACCAAGCGGGCTGCGGTGTTGGAAGCACGGTGCTGTCGCACAATGCCGGGGATGCGGGGCAGTGGCCAGCGCAGGCCGCGATAGAGGAATACCGAGCTGTCGCACCAGCTGTGCAGTGGAAACCGCAGCCCACTTTATGGGTTTCCTTAGAGGAAGGACCGGCCGGCCCGTCGACTAGCCGTGCGGAGGAAAGCTACGGTGCCAGGAGGGCGCTGTGTTGGAAGACCCGCGGCCTGCCTATGCGGGCCGCTTGTTCCAGAAGGATGGTCGGCCTACCTGGCCAGTTTGGGGAGGTTGGAGCCTCTTGGAGTGGAAGGTTTAGGATGTCGGGGGGCCGCACCGGGCCGCGCCCCACCGGGTAGGGCCGTGTGACTCACTGGTTCGGGCCCGTCAAAACCGAGTCGACCCGACCCGTCAGCCAATCGGGCCTAACGAACTGGGACCTTTTTCACTTAACCGTGAATTACATAAAGGCCATGCATTCGATCGAACTTTGTTTGCAGAACTAGGACCCTTGCGATGAGGCGGTCCTTTTGTGTTACTCTTAGTGAGTTTTGAAAGACTTTGGAAAAAAGGCCGGGTTGGTTCGAACCGGAAACCAACCAGGCCCTCAGAGCGGAAACACTTATAACTTGAGGACTGGACATCCGATTGACGTGCCGTCGATTACGTTGGATTACTCCTGATGAGACGGTGCTTTTGGCATACTCTACATGGGATTCAGATGATTCTGGAGTATGGTTGGGTTGGTTTTATATTAATATCCAACAAGGACCTTAGAACGAAAAATCTAATAACTCACAGACCGAGCGTCCAATTGACACGCCTTATTTTGCATTGATACCCCTATGACATGACGGATCATTGAGATTCTTCATTTTTTGGACTTTATGAATGTCGGTGTGTTGACTATTAGATCGTGGGAGGGATCCTCCAGGAGACAAGCATATGGAGTATGGTGACCTTGTAGCTGGATGAGACAAGATGACTCCTTGTCCGATTCGATTCATAGGGACTTGACTAGCCCCATGGGGAGCACTACTGTGTAGGGTCGGAAGAACCATGGCGGGGAGCACTACTGTGTTGGGGAAGGAGACCCGCGATACTCAACATGAGGAGTACCTAGGTAGGCAATTAGGGGGAGCGCTACTGTGTTGGGGCGTCAGACCCATGGCGGGGACCGCTACTGTGTTGGGGCGGCAGACCCACGGTACATGACAGGGGGAGTACCTCAGCAGTCTAAGGTTAGTGAGTGGCACCTCAAAGTCGTGAAAGGGCTACTGCGCTCGAAAAAGTAGGAGTTCTTCAGAACCGTATTTTCATCATCGTGAATAAAAATCCTTGTTTGAGGTGAGTCAATGACCTTTGTGTTTCCTCATGATTATGATGTGATACATGATAACATAGGTGTATGTATTGACATATACCTAAGTAAAGGTTATCTGTTGAGATCATTCTTTTTGGTTTATCCTTGTTGGAATTTGTGAGACCTCTTGGATCTCAAGGTCCCTACTGAGTATCATTATACTCACCCCTATACGGGCTATGCCTGCACCTCGTTTTTTGGATGCAAACGACGTACAACACTGACTGAGGGTGAGTATACGAGGATTGGACAGCACCTTGAGGTGGACCTCACGACGGGTCAGTACCCGGAGGAGTTTAATTGATGAGGGCGCAATGGAGGCTATCTGTACCAATCCTTCTGGTAGGATCTGTGTTGGATGATTTAGGAGCTTCACTATCTGTACCTACACTTCAGGTAGGATTCGTGGTGGATGATCCAGGATCTACTTGTCACCTTCCAGCTGTTTTGTCTTTTACCTTGTACTTTACAGATGGGATTGTATTTTCTTCCCCTTACTTTCAGTACTACTTTTGTTTTTAGGTTTACTTAGTGATTGTTTCCACTTTTACTCTGGTTGATTGTGTTGACGTTTTATAAAGGCAACTCCTTCCCAGTTTTATGGATTTATGCCTTTTGGTGCTAGTTTCCAGCCCTTGTCCTATTGAAGGCAGGCTTGGGGTAGTCACAACATGGGCTCAGAATAAATTTCTGAAGTTTAGATCGGGTACATTAAGCAAACGAACGTCCGTGTTTTTATATCTTTTGTACCGGTTCTCGGAATTGAAATCTGAGGGCACTGATGAACTCGCAACGTCGTTAATTTCTTAAGGGGACCTTTACCACAGTTGTGTTTGCACGGTAGGAGAAGTTAATTTTTGGGGTTTATTTAAGAAGTAAATAAAATTGTTGGAACAATTTTATTTTTATATCTAAAGAGGTTAATTCATCCCATGGGAAGTTATTGGTGGGGCCCACACCCACCCAACTTCCCATGTGTGGATATATGAGGGGTGGGGCCCACATGAGCCCCAACCTTTCATTTTCCCCTAAACTCCTTAAACCCCCTTCATTAAATTGGTAAAACCCCTTTAATTTCCAAACCCTTCACCTCCGTCACTCCATTAATTCATGACAACCCCCTATAATTTATGAGGACCTTTCGTCTCCCTCACCCTCTCTTAACTCTTGCCAACATACCTTAATTATTTAATGTATCCTTCTCTTTTAATTAATTAAGGGTTTGAATGTTTGATTTTGAAATGGCTTGTGTAAATTAAATAATGAGGGTAACTTATTATTTTATTTTGGGAGGGCTTTCAATGTGTTATGGGGGAGAGAGCACTTGAGAGAATATTTTCTTCTCCGACGAAGAACGGTGACTTCTTCAATGAAGAACGCTGGTTCCATGAAGAACGATGACACGCCAACCATTTTCTTCACTACGACAAGTGAGGTGATGCTGATTTCTCCTAGGAAGCACTCTGATGTCACCTATGAATCCTTTCCCCATGACGTCATCCTCCGCGACGCCTGACATGCGACGACAATTTTCGAGGTAGCAGTTATGTTCAATTGTAATGGATTACAATTGTGCCTTGATTTGTCATTGTATTTCTTTGACTGTCTCGGCCTATTGTTATCACTTAACGCGGAGGGTGCGGGCCAAACGAACATGGCCGACGACCCTCTGTTAAATCTTGCATAATTATATGGAATCGATGATCGTAGGAGGAATGCGGAAGAGACCGGCGCCGCAAGGGCCATCATCGCATATGCTAAGAAAAGTCTCGGCCAAGCGGGCCGTGACAGAGGAAGTACGGTTCCGTCATGTCGGGCTGGGAATGTGGGACCGTGGCCAGTGCATGTCTCAATAGAGGAAGACGGAGCCGTCGTGTCAGCTGTGCAGCGGGAAACACGGCCCGCATTGTGGGCCTCTTCAGCGGAAGAACCGGCCGGCCCGTCGGCCGGATGGGCGGAGGAATGTCGCGGCGCCAGGAGGGCACCGTGCTGGAAGACCTGCAGCCCGCCTGTGCGGGCCTCTTGCGCTAGAATAACGGCCACCCTAGATGGACTATTTGGTAAGGGCGGTGCCACTTAGCCCCGCCGGTTTGGGCAGCCGGGGGGCCGCGCCCCCTCGGACCGCTCGGCCTTCGGGCCGAGCCGGCCAGGCCATGTGCCCCGCTGGGACGGGTTGGGCCACGCCACTTTGGGCCAGGTCGCACCCCTCGGGCTATGCCACATGACTCGTCGGGCTGGTAAGACCCCTTTTCTACGTCAGAGCCGCCAAAACTGAGTCGATCCGACCTGTCAGCCCACCGGGCCTAACGGATCGGGCCCTATTTCACTTAAACGTGATTTACGTAAAAACCGTGCATCGAATCGATGCGCTGTCTATGGAACTAGGACCCTTTCCTCAAGGCTGTCCTTTTGCATTACTCTTAGTGAGTTTTGGAAAAATTTGGAAAAATGGCCGGGTTGGTTCGAACCTGAAACCAACCAGGTCCTCGGAGCAGAAACACTTATAACATGAGGACCGGATGTCCGATTGATGTGTCATCGAATATGATGGATTTATTTTGATCAGAAGGTTCATTTGGAATACTCTATGTGGTATTCATATGATATTGGATTATGGTTGGGTTTGTTTTAGATTTAAAGCCAACAGGGCCCCTGGAACGGAAAAGCTAATAACTCATAGACCGGGCGTCCAATTGGTGCGCCTTCTATTGCGTTGAGACTCCTAGGACGTGACAGATCGTTGAGATACTTCTTTGTGGGACATTGTGACACTAGCTATGTTGACCAGTAGCTCATGGAGCGGATCCTAGAAGAGACGTTCATACGGAGTACGGTGACCTTATAGCTGGCTGAGACCTGATGACTGCTTATCCGATTCGATTCAGAGTGACATGACAAGACCAGTGGGGGGCGCTACTACGTAGGGGCGGTGGACCCCTGGTGGGGAGTTCTACTGTGTTGGGGTGGTAGACCCGCTATACTCGACAGGAGGACTACCTCTGTAGGCTATTAAGGGGAGCGTTACTGTGTTGGGGTGGTAGACCCTTGGCGGGGAGCGCTACTGTGTTGGGGCGGCAGACCCATGGTACTCGATAGGTGGAGTACCTCAGCAGTCTAAGGTTAGTGAGTGGCACCTTGGTGTCATGACAAGACTACTATGCTCGACATTGGAGGAGTTCTATAGCAGCCGTGTTTTCCTCATCGTGAATAAAAATCTTGATTTGAGCTGAGTAAATGACCTTTGTGTTTCCATCATGATTGAGATGGGTTACTTGATAACATAGGTATATGTATGGGCATATACCTAAGTAATGGTTATCTATTGAGATCTTTCTTTGTGGTTTATCCTTATTGGATTTAGTGAGACCTTGAGGGTCTCGGGGTCCCAACAGAGTATCATTATACTCACCCATGCACGAGATATGCCCGCACCTTGTTGTGTTGGATGAAGATGACAGACAACGCTGACTGAGGCCAAGTATGTGAGGACTAGACGACACCTAGAGGTGGACCTCACGACGTGTCGGTACCCGGTGGAGGTAGATAGACGAGGGCGCTAAGGAGGATATCTATACCTACCGTTCAGGTAGGATCCGTGGTGGATGATTTTGGAGATGCACTCTCTATACCTACCCATCATGTAGGATCCATGGTGGACGATCCAGGAGATTCTTGTCACCTTCTAGCTGTTTTGTCTTTTACCTTGTACTTTACAGTTGGGATTGTATTTCAGCCACTTACTTTTAGCACTACTTTTGTTTTCAATTCTATATTGTGATTTTTTCTGCTTGTACTCAGGTTGATTGTGTTTATGTTTTATAAAGGCAATGCCTTCCCAATTATAGGGATTTATGCCTTTCGGTGCTATTCGCTAGCCCCTGACCCATGGAAGGCAGGCTTTGGGTAGTCATGACACGGGGCCCGAGGACGGGTCGTGATAAATATTTCTTGAAAAGGAATTCTTGATCATTGGATTTCATCTCCTAACTGTGAGAAATTAGATTCTTCAGGCAAGAGAGTTTGAGTAAAAAACCTCCGACTATAGCTTGCACACAGTTTGAAATCGACAATGGTGTGATGAATCATGGCTCAATTTTTGTCTCCAATGGTGGAGTGTATGTGTTTTTGGTTTAATGTTGTTGTTCCTATCTTGTAGTGAGTTATTCATAAGAGAATCATTGGTCTGGTTTTCTTGTAGAATATTTTTATTGCTCGGATGTGGATATTTAAATGGATAGCATTTCATGAAATTGATTTAATTTTATATTGTTAATGTTTAGAGATATATGTGATTTTAGAAATGAATGATTTAATATTGAGTTTGTGTTTATTGTATGGTTCATGTACCTTTTAGGGATTTACCCTTGTGTTAAGGGGTTAGTTTATGTGGGGAATTTCTAGTTCTACTACTGATTTGTTTTATCTAATATAGAGAAATATTGGCTAGTTCATTTTGGGAGATCATGCATTGGGAATATCTGATGTAATTCCATGTTTTTTGTAAGGTTCCATTAGTGGGGAGAACCTAGTTTTGTTCTCCCATTGTTCGTCCACCTATGGTTTCCTCTCGAAGAGGTTGCGTGTGACGTGGGATGGGAAGTATCACCACAAGGTTCATGGTTTTTTTTGGAATTTCTAAATTTTGGGAACCTATTTTTTTAACATTCGGCTAGCTGATATTATGGGGAAGATTTTTTTTTGAGTGGGAATAATTTTCAATCCCTGACCTTGGAATCCCTTTTTTCTCTTATTTACCATGAATAAATTTATCGAAGTTCGAGGTGAGTTACTGGTTCGAAATTTTGTGTGTTAGATGTCTTTTTAAGAGTCTTTGGTGGAAACAATAGATATATTAGGCTTTATTGTAGGTGTCTCATTATTAGAACACCTTTAGGAGAAATCATGTGCCCTCTTTCGAGAAACCAGGCAGAAAATGTGCATTTTGGGCAGTATCAACTAGAAATTTGGAGAATGTTTTGGAGAACGATGTGGGATAACACTGCTCTATTTCCCTCTTGTACTTTAAGGGGAAAAAAGATGGCACACAGTTTTGAAAATCATGCATCCAAACCCTGGGACCTTCCAAGTTTATTAAAACATTAAAATTACATTATCCCCATATGATTTATTAACACTAATTCAGTGTTATACTCCTTTTACCAACCAAAATTCATAATGGGGATATATCAAACCATCATCTCTTCCTCTCCTTCCTCCATTGAAGCTTAATAAAAGTTCCTATGTGTGTTTCCTTGGGGGTTTCACTAATTTCTACTTCTACTTCTCCATATATCTTGATTTCTTGGATTCTCCTAGTTGGGATTCCTTGATGGATGAAACATAAGGATTAATATTGATGTTTGGTTCAATTCCCTTGATGTTATGGATTGCGGACTGTCTCTTGGGACCAGTTATTCATTTTCCTAATGTTTTTTTTACATTTTCAATTCGTTAAGGTATGTTTCATCGTCCAATTCCATTATAGAACATTCTATTGAAGTTATAGACATCCTTTAATGCCTTATAAATGTTAGAATCATTATTTTGATGGTATATAATAAATTTTAATGGTATTTTTATGATGGAATATGGGTGAAAAATGTTTTCAATAAGGATTAATCATTTACTCCTATGATAAAATGAATTTATTTATTTTTTGATGAAATTGTAATTTAACTTTGAATGAGGAAATAGTTTTTTTCTAGGGTTTTTTCATTGGTTATGTTTTTTTAATGTGGTTAGATTTGGGTAGTACATTTTGTATGGAAATTTTTTATTTTAATGGTTTGAATCTTATGTGTGTAATGTTTGGTTGGTTTAAAAAAATTGATGTATCTTTAAAAATTGTATGGGTGATTTTATGGAAACAAGAAAAGTTCCTTGGAATGTTAGAATGGGTTTTTAATGATTTTATACTTGTTTTTGGGTTCGTAAATTATTTGTTCAATTCTTTTGAAATATTTATTTTCTTAATGGTTTCTTGTGGCATCATTTCCACTTTGAGTGAAAATTTGTTCATTTTTGAACAATTTTTTTCAATAGATTCTTCTAATATTATTTTTTTTAATTCTAAGAAGGATTCTTGAATTTTAAATGGTGCTTTTGTGATTCATGTGACCGTGAGTGTGGTTTCATTTTTTGGAATAATTGGACCATTTTGAGATTTTAGGATTTGTCCGAATGAATTATTATCACAATTGATCATTTTGTACTCTAGAAATAGTTGGTGAATAAAATGATCTAAAGGGACTATTTGGAATTTTTTATGTGTCTAGGGTTATAAAATTTTTATAGTTTTATTTTGTTATTTTAATGTTATTGCATGATTTCATGTTATCTTGACAATGGATTTGGATTTGAAATATGAAAGAATTTTGGAATTATGAAATTGGTATTGGTGTTTCATGTTGACATTAGAAATGGTTTAGAAATGGATTTGTAACTTTTTTTGGTTTGGAAATATTAATGTCTTGATGGGTTCTTTGTGTTGTCATTAGAAATTTGGTTGATATGAAAATATTTGAATTCCCCATTGGAACCAAGTGATATTATAGAAACTTTAATGTAAAATTTGGTAGTGTAAACCCCTAGTTAGTATTTCATGTATATTAGTGATGAATTGATTTATTAGGGAGACTAATAGATCATGGGATGAGATCCCATTTAGTGGATTGTATATAAGAAAGCTATGGTATTGCGACCACCAAACCTTTGTATGTGTTCCCCTATACCAGCTCATGCATTAGAACATTATGAGTTGGGGTTGTTATACCATGTTTTCCTATTTATTTTTATTATCATTGGATTTATGGGTGTTATACAGAGGGTTATGTGATGGTTTCTTGTAAACCTTGGATATACGGGTTGTACCCCCAAGATTTGTAGAGAGGTCAAGTGGGATGTTCCATTGATGAAGCTAGTTTAGATCATCATGTTTGTTATAGATTATGATGATGCATCATACACCAGTAGGTGAGTCTGTACTATGTATGTTTTTGTATTTCCTCTAGATATTTTTAGGACATTTCCATGATTACTATTTGTATGTTATTCTTATTTATATTGCTTGTATTTATTTTAAACCAATTATTTTAGACATTTGATCATGTTTTCTTTACATTTTTCTAATCCCTTTTTGGTTACACATTATGGATATTTTTTTGTTATTTTGTTTTGAACTAGTTTGTGAAATATGGATCTGTTTTTTTAAATGATAGTTTCATGTGTTGTTTAAAAATGGGGAATTTGTGGAATGAAATTTTTACTTGCATTAAATGTTTTTAATTCCTATTTTCAAAATTACATTCAAACTAATTTCTCTGTACTATTTCTAGAAATTAAATGCATTGAATCTGTATTAATTACCTATTGGACTCTTTAATCTCACATCCTACTTAATCCCCTGAGCTTAAGTAGACATAGGATGTTTTGCAGGTTCAACTTTTTAATTCGGTTTTCCATTAGATATGGTTGGCCTTGATGTTGGTGGTAACTAAATGTTTATGTGGATATCATGTTTTTTGGTTCAATCATATTTATGTATTAAGTTTCATTTTTTCATTTTAACTATTCTATTTTGAATTGTTTGTGTATTTATTGATGTTAAATTAATGGTTTTTCTATATTCTGAGTTTGGTTATTTGAAACTGATTAGTTGGGTAAAAATCATTACAATTGTTATTAATTTTATGCCTAACACTAGTTTCAAGACCATGGCGATTGGGAATCCCCTTCGGGACTTGTCTCAGACTAGGGTTATTGTTGGGTTGGATATAATACTAGATTAGGTTTTCATAGTTTGAATTAGTATTATTGGAGTGATTCTAGAAAATATGAACTATTAATTTAATTTAATGCTCAACTCTGCCTACTTTGATTATATCTATTTGTAATTATAGAGGTTCAAAATCTTCTCCTTTGGCCACTGCTCAAATTTTCAAACTCTACCATAATATCCACCTACTAGAATTGAAAAATAATTATACTCAAATTGCATAATTTCTCCCATGATCATTCACTTTACATATTCATGAACAATCTTATATGATAAGTTATATTGCATCATTGCTCCACTGTAAATTAGTTCTACTCAATGGAGTTCCATTTATATATGTAAATTTGGTGATTAAGCTAGATCTGGGATTGGTGTTTAATTGGTGGCCTGATGTGATATCAGAATTAGGCTTCACTTTAAGAGGAAAGTATGTCATGTGGAACAGAGCTTTCTTGAAATAGTAATTGATAAAATTGGCATATGCTATGTCTCGGAAAGTAAATTAGTCATGTACATTATAACAATTAATTGTTTTCAAAATGGATCATTGATTCAAAAAAATTTAGATCTCACAATAATTGATCCTTTAAGAATATACAGCTTCTCCTCCATCCCCACTACTCTAAACAACAAGTAGTTTGGATACGAATATAATGATAACTTCATATAGATACATAACTTATGATCAAAATGAAAAACTTCTCACAATGATCATGTACATTCATGTTTAACAACTAGCGATATCATGTATAGTTATATTTCTGGAAACATCCAATCATGTATAAAATTATATTTTTGAATTAAAATATCAAATTAGTGGTACAGAACATTGTTCCCTTGATTCCTTATAGTATCCACAGAATTTTCATAATTAAGTCTCTATATATTAATATTAAAATGATTTTCTAATTATTAGTATCATTCCATCGGCCCTCCTAAACTATTAAAAAATCTTCATGTACTTTTTTTACAAATATATTTTCAATATAAGTGTTCCTAGATGAAATCAATGTGAATATGTTCTTTGATGATGTTAGGATCCTCCCAAGACAACTATGATGAATGAACCCAAATTCAATAAGCTTCAGACAGGGGAGGGTGGTTACACCATTGATGTGGTTCATGTATTTTGGATTTGAAATTTTGGTTTATTGATTTAATACGAACCACATTCTTGTCCTTCTATAGACTAGGATTCAGATAATAAGGAAACATTATGGCCCCCACTGATTTCGGGCCTACATAGGTAACAACTAGTACATAAAAGAATTAAAATTCTATTATTAATATCAATATCCACTAAATTGTTAAGATAATGGGTGATATAAAATCCAATTAGATGATTTGAGATTCATTAAACCCTAAATATCTCACAAATTCAAATCTATGATTGATTGAGTGATAGGAATTGAATGGAGTTTAATCTAGGTATTTATTTGTGTGAGTTAGGTTTAAAGAAGAAAAAATGGTTTAAGGTGTTTTAATGATGGTGATACATCATGCATAAACATTGTCTATAGGGAACATTTATGTTAGATCATCCAACTATAGAAAGGTTTTTGATATCGGTTGTGTAGGTTGGTATTAGATTTTCCACTTGATGCATGTATGATCATCATAGAGAATATCAGGCTCATGTTATTGATGTTTCTTGGTTGGTTAGGTGTGGTAATTCATCCAACCATGGTATCTTCTTCAACTGCTTTATGGGGATGTTGGTTGGTTTTTCATTATTTGGATATCAATCTCATGTTTATTTGATTGACTTCTTGTAGTTGGTTTAATGTTACATGTGTCGTATCTGGATCAGTCATGGAGTGGTATGTCAGGTGGAGGTATTTCAATTTCTTCTTTTTATCTTGAGTTATTTTTAGGGATATAACATCAATTGTGGTATTAGTTATGTTTTAGTAGATTTAAGATTTTATTAATTGTCGAACTTGTGGTTTCTTGATATAGTGAAGTCAATCACACATGGTCACTCCAAGATGTCATGGTAAATTAAAATAGATAAGGTTAGTTTTATGATATTTGTGTGGATCATTATGTTTTTTTACAATAATTCAATAATCATTTTCTGTTGTATTCATATTTATATTATTGAGAAACAATTATATAGCATGCACATCTCATGTTGAACATTTAAATTATATATTTCAATAAAATAAACTATTAAAAAAATTCATTTCTCAATTTACAACATAGCATATATTCATTTATATTCTTCTTTTTGAGTTCACTAATTGCACACACAAGTGAATCAATTGTGATTTTTGTATTTTCTTCCAATTCATAACCCAATTTAGTTTTGTTCTATATTAATTTAAATAATTAATAACAAAATATCAAATTTTATTCCTTTAGAAAATGTTTTCCCAAAATTCTAAAACCAGCTACTTCATAAAAAAAATATATGATATATTAAGAAAACTCATGATGACTATCACAAAAAAAAATTAAATCAAAATATTTAATATTATTTCATGGATTTCAATTAATTAAAAATAAATTAATAATACATTCGAAGAAAAATATTAAATCTATTGAATTCCATATTAAATTCAAAATTCATTTTCATCACTAAAATAAGAAAAATAATTCAATCAAAATTAATAACCTAAAACATTTCTATGTTTTAATAAGTTATTAATAATTTTATTTCAAAATTTATTTATTGAATTTTAACCGCAAATTATGGATAGTTTTTTTTTGACATTTAATGTTCATAAATATAATTCATATAGGGCTTTACTAAATCCAATAATATCAGATACATGTCCATCATCATCATATATATCTCTAGGACCCAGCCTACTCATTAAATCAAACACCTTTTACACATTTCTAGGGTGATAGTGTGGTATATTTTTATAGACCATGGGTAGTTATAGCCTCCCCTTTTTCGCATGATGATCTATTGTGGGGTAGATATACACATAAAACATTTATTATTTGTATTCATGTCTCATATTTTACTCCAAATATATTTTCTCCATTGGAAACTCTTAATTAAATTTTTTTATTCTATAATTAAATTCAATAATCCAAAATATAATAATAATTTATGACTAATAATGATATTTTTTTTGTTTTAAAATATTATGTTTCGAAATTCTGAATTTGATGAAAAATTAAGTTTATTTCATTTTTTAAGTCAAATATAGTATTTTTAACTAAAAATATTACTTACAATGAATATTTTTCTAATGTTTCATGGGATGATTATAAACTAATTTATCTATATAATTCATTTAGAAGATGGAAACTTGATCCACCATTTAAGGGATGATAAGTGTCCATTTAATTAACAATACTGTGGATTCGACTCGATCGACACCACCAAAATTTTATAACAATATATTTTTCTACTAATCGGAGGATTGATTGAAAGTATTGATGATTCTATAAAAAATTATCTGGAGTATTTATTCCAAATAAATGAAATTATAGTTCACATGTTGTCATGGTTAAGTGAAATGGTGAATTGTTGAGAATAGATTCAATGAATCAACTATGATTGAAATATTTTCATCAATTATTCAATCATAACTCATCCAGAAATATGATAGTGAGGAAGTTCATTTTCGGTGGTGGAATGAAAAATTGTTTAATAGTTAATCATAATACCACATTTTCATATAATAAAATTAGATTATTGAAAAATTCATTTACATATGTTTCATTGGGCCTATATATTTTTTCTCAATAGTATTTTTTTTCTTTATTTAATTGGACATAACATAATTGATATGTATCTAAATAATTAAAAATATTGATTTGAAAAAAATAAATAAATGAAAAAAAAAATCAAGTAGAAATTGTATCTATTAACTGAAAATTAAATTTTTAGTATTCAAATAATATTAAAGATAAACTAAGAAACCATGAGATCAAACAGAAAAGGAAAATACAGAACCATTGACGAATAATTTGTGCCTACCATAATGAGTTTTAATAAATAATTTCTAAAAAATCATGTGTACATTAATGTATAGTTCATATATTATAATGTCCTTAAACATGAATTCTAGGTTGTCCCAATAGTAGATGTATTCTTTTGGACTGATCTACCCACTGATGATCCCCCATAAATATAATTATATCTTGTATGTTGATCCGGTTATACTGATCTTCCTTGATATTTATCATTAAAGACCACCCACTCATTATAGATGCTTCTTCATCAGTAGTATTTTGGGCTGGAACCATCTCAAACACATATTCTACCGAGATCATAATCATTTCCAATGATTGATCGAAAGTGACATATGGATTCCTCTAATGATAATATGTCTTGGATGAAGGGAGAGTATAACTGACCCTCATCTTTCTAATTGATTTTGTCACTAACCATGTTTCTATATGAAGTAGCAGGAATGAATTTTCTTTTCCCAGTTTCAGGATTCCTTTTCAGTTCATAACACTCCTCAGACTTGAGAGTTTATAACCCTGAACCTGAACCACATCCTCATCTTATCCTACTTGTTGGACAAAACTATCATCACTCTACTCTAGGTACATCATCCCATCAATGGAGTACATGGTCTACTCTTTGTCAAAATCTAATATTATGTCCTCATAAGGTAGTCTAGCAATAAAAATTCCCATCCCAATTATACAATCCTCCGTTCTAGGACTAGATCTACATGCAATATAATTACCCTTCTATGAGTCATTAGGAGCCTCCATCATACTTCAATCACAAGTACCACTCCCTAATCACACAACCTCAGCATTTGAGGAAACCAAGTAGTCCTTGGGTCCTCCATCGTCCAATATTTCACAAAATGCTTTAGTGTCATATATACTAGTACCCTAAGAGCCCTTATATCCAACCATATTTTCCACTTTGATTGCTTTAAATAGAAATTCATAGGCGTCTAAGGACCTGTTGTCCCCTGACTAGAGATACCGACCACATCAGTCATAGATCCCTTTTCATTACCTCCTAAACCCACGCAACCTTGATTATCTGGATATCTAGATCCATCCCTACAGGCTACTGAGGAGTGGCCCATATTTTTACAATCATAAAAAAATGACCCATGATTCAAATACAACTAGTTTCTTATAGTGGAACTGCTCAACTCCTGTAATCCAAAAAAGTTAGGAAGAACTTTTGAGGAATCAAATTCTACACAAACCTGGGGGTTAATAGGTTAAAAATTGAATTGGGTTAGATATTAGAGTATAAATCCCTGCCTATAAGGATTAAAAGCATCATAAAAATTGTGGTATTTTGAATGGTTATTTGAAATTTAGAAATACTATCCCAAATCATGACCAAAAGTGAATCCTGACACATGTGGAAGTCGTATGTCAATCTGAAGAGGAAATACCAAGAACCATTTCAGCGATGGGGAGGGATAAACAAAACATTAATCATTCCATTTTATACATTTTTTCTTTCTCTTATTCACATTTATTACACTCTATCATTATCATAATGTTTCATTAAGAGGGTCAGTGCTGCATAGTGGTGTTGATGTGAGGGAGATTATTGAATTGGTAGAGGGTTAGTGTGGGGTAAAAACAACTATAATGATATGTTTTATATTGATATGTTTGATATTTATAATGAATGTGATAGTGAGATTAAAATTTTAAATAATATTGATGGCATTATCATTAACACCTAAGAACAAAAAAATATTCTTAATAATATAATTATGTGATTTATATTCTTTTATATTTTCAAATATTTTTATATCATATATATATATTTATAATACTATTCATATCATTAATTTTTTAAAACTCTCACCAATATATTATATAATTATGTATAATTATATATGTTATTAACTAAATAGTGATAATATAATAATTATGTGTCTTAGTGGCCACCACGTGAGATTGAACCTAGGGTCTTCATTACGCATCATTTTTTGATAAAAAAGATTTTATTGACTTGGGATTCATGACTATACCCACACATGAATTTGGATTCACTGTTGGATAGGAGAATCACTAGAATAAATAAGATTTCCAAAAAAAACATATTATATTTTTGAAACAAAAAAAAATTGAACTTTATTTGTGATGGATTATATCCCTCTTTAAGTAAAATAGTTAAATTTTTAGAAATATATGTATAATGGATTGAAAATAATTCATCAAGATTGGAGTTGTTTCAATTGTTAAATAGTGATATTAAGAAAGTACCCAAGCCACCAATTTTAATATTATAGGCTAGGGAACTTGAGGAATTCTCACAATATATAATGATGTTCCATTAAGAGGTGATTGAGGCACAAAAATATATTATCCTTCATTATTATGAATAATATTTAAATGGTGTTAATACCAAACTATAGATATCTTTTCATATACACAATTTTACATCCTTCGGATGGCCTTTCAAGATGAACCAACACTCTAAGATTATCAAACGAAGGGAGTGGACCAAACACTGGATTTTATTCTCTTTTATTGAACATTGTTATCAATTATATTTCAATAGACTAGTTTTACTTTTTTAAACAATAAACAAATTATTTTCCTATGGATTTATGATTATGTGGATGAAGTTTCCCCCCTCATGGAGAATATAGTGTTTGAATTTTACGAGGATGAATAATTCATGGAGAAGAATCTGTAAGAATTTTAAAAGGAAAAGTTTTTTTAGAAAAATGTGTAAATATGATGGAATATTATAAATAAAAATACAAATCACATTGTGTAGTAAACCATGATATTTAATGGGGATTTATGTATATTTATTTTCCATCCCCTATATACCTAAAATCCATTATTTATTCTTTTCCTAGGGTGATGATAATTTTTATTTTCTATGGGGGTTCCCACTATTGGAATACACCTAAGAATGTTGGGAGAAATAAAATGTCTCATTTTATAAACTATATAAATCATGGAACTTCAAATTTGGTATAATATACTCTAATTACCCGTCCAAAGAATATAATAAATAAGTACTCATTTGGGGGTACAAAACAGGTTCTATCACCTTTCTTCCTTCCCTCTTATCATTAATTTTATTTATCTTTTATTCAATAATCTTCTTATATTGATTTATTTTAATTCATATATTACTAGAGAGGTAAGAGCTTGGTCTGTAACTCAAGGCCTCTAATAAAATATAAGCTCAAGTATTATATTTCAATGTCATTGTTTTCCCTTCCCCTACATTATAATTTTCAGCATAAATGAAGGGTAGTTAAATTTAATTATCGGTGAAGATTCAACCAATATAGAGTATTTTTTCTATTTTGTATTTTTCATTCTTATAATTTTTTGAAATTTTATATTAAATGAATATTAATAATAGTTTTCATAGTGGATTTTATTTTAGATGATGTTTATTGATTTTTAAAAAAAATATTTTAAATGAGTTTTTATGTCGAAACATTTTAATGGGTTTTGATTTTAAAACCATTTTTTGGTTTATCCAAATTTTGAAATCCATGTCGATGAAACAATGATTAAAATAATTTTCACAGCCAATTTAGGTATTATGAACCATTTTTATATATTATTCCAAGTAAACATACTTTTTTTTTTATAAAAATATATTTTTTTAAACAATATTTGTGACTAATCTCTTTTAATGTTTTGGAGTTCATAAAATGATTTTGATATGAATGAAGAATTTTTTTGGAACGATAGATTCTGAAAATGATACCTACCCTTTATATAAATCCTTATTATCCCTTATAATCCATGAATTACCATTTTCTTTTCATTCATATTACAAGATAATTTTCTCTTACCTACCCTAACTCATTATATTTTTCCTTGATATTTCAATTTTGTTTGAAGAAGAGGATCCTTTGGTGTTTTTTATTAATGATTAAATGTATTAACAGGTGTCTGAGGTATGTTTCATTATTTTTGTAAGTGGATAGATAGATATGGGAGTGATTCTATATTAATTTAATTTCATTTGTATCATCCAATTCTCTGAAAAAAGATGAATAAAAACTAAAAAACATGGGGGGTTTCTTAGTTATGTTCAAAATCATAATTACTTGAACAATGTTGTTATGATCATATGGGTTTATGTGGTGGAAATAGGATTAATTATAAGTGAATAATTAAAAATTTGAGGTTATATTTATAGCATCCCTCTTTTTTGTCACATAAACTATCATTACATTATACAAAACTGAGGATCTTTAAGGTTCAGTGTCTTGGAAACCAGGAACATAAAACATGAAACAAAATTTTTTTTATTAAACACTTGAAAGGCATATCCTTATGTTTTTCCTAGGTTAATTACTACATATCATAACCTAGGTACATACATCAAAAGAAAAGGTGAGGAGAAGGCCCAGTAAGGGAAATAGGGGAAACATTTAACATGTGAACTTGAGATACATCAATAAAGTCATTAAAAGAACTTTAAGGCATGAGAATGAAGTCATGAGGCATATAATAATAAAAATAACGTATTTAATAACACGAAGATATGGAAACAACATTTAATATTGACAATCATTTCTGTTTCACCAAGGTCCATCCCCGAGGTGTCATTAAAAATTACCAAGGTTATTTACCAAGGCATCGTTAAAAATAGTGATCTCTAGAGATTTAGCCTTTACCCAACGCATTGGAGCGCTATCAAGGAACATCCTTGAAATGTCTTTATACTCATGTTATCCACATAAATAATCATAAATTATTTCATAAACAACCCATATAGCATAAAAGGAATGGGTTTCATTTCATAATCATAACGTTTTAAAAACTGCATTAAAGACATGATCTTTGTGTCACCTTAAAACCCACAGAAATGGAAGGTGGGTATCATGTATGTAAATCCTAGAATTTAAAATATAACATTGCTATATATGTGAATACACCTATATAAGATATAGATTTTAGTTTTCACATAATAAAATAAAATAACTTTATAAAAAGAGAGATACATTTGAGACGGAAATTCTGCAGCATAACAGCTATGTTTCGGGGTTTTTGAAAACATTGAAAAGAGAGGGGACATTGGTAAAAAAAATAATAAATTCCCCATAAAACAGTATAGGGACAGAATATGAAGGATATATGAACATGGTAATGAAATTTTAAGGATATACCATTTGAAATAAAAAACTTGGATGGAAGACAAAAATTAGATTTCTCTTGTGAAAATCCGGCAGCCTAACGGCGTCACTTAAACTTCAACCAAAAATGAATTGACAAGATCAAATAGGTTATCTCGTCATATGAACATAATAGTTCAGTTTGATAGATATAGAGATCATACCCCAACATAATAAAAAGGAACATGAAATACTTTACATGAAATAGATCTTGAAAACAAGAAGGGTGAAAAAATCCCTTAAAAATTCGGCAGCCTAACAGCGCCACTTAAAACTTCAAAATACTGAATTGAAGAGATCAAATAGGGTATCTCATCATATGAACAAAAAATATAGGTATGATAGATATATAGATCATACCCAAACATAAAAAAATAACTTTATAGGCTTGACATGAAAATAGATCTTTGAAAAATGAGAAAGGTGAACGAGTCCCTTAAAAATTCGGCAGCCCAATGGCGCCACTTAAAACAGAAAAATACTGAATTGAAGAGATAAAATAGGGTCTATCATCATATTAACATAAATGATCAGTATTATAGATATATAGATCATACCCAAACATAAAAATGGAACTTGAAAGACTTGACATGAAAATAGATCTTTGAAAAATGAGAAAGGTGAACGAGTCCCTTAAAAATTCCGCAGCCTAACAGCGCCACTTAAAACTTCAAAATACTGAATTTAAGAGATAAAATAGGGTCTCTCAAAATATTAAAATAATAGTTAATTATGATAGATATTGATATCATACCCCAATATAATAAAAAGTAACATGGAAGACTTGACATGAAAGTAGAACTTTGAAAAATGAGAAAGGTGAACGAATCCCTTCAAAATTCGGCCGCCTAACGGCGCCACTTTAACATTCTTAAAACGAATTGATGAGAGAAAGAGGGGATATCTAAACATATGAACATGAAAATGGATTTAATATGAATATAAAATAACATCCTTTAATATAATAACATGGAGCATAAAAGAAATGACATAAAAGAGATTACTTGAAAAGAAAGAGAGAGGTCGGATCCCTTACCTTAAAACGAAACTCTTAAAACTCAAAGGTTGTGATATTGAGGGATTGGGGGAACCTTGGGAGGACTCCTTGGGAGATAATGAGACCATATTTTCGTTGGGGGAGCGTTGGGAGTCTAATTTATGAGAGGATGGCTTGGTATATATAGTGAACGTGAGGGGACAAGGCATTAATAGCAAAGGGACACCTCATTGGTGGTTTTGGCAAAAACATGGGCTTTCCCATGGTATTTTCCCATTTTATTGGCCACATGGGTCCCCCCATACAATAATTAATCACTTTTGGTCGGCCAAAACATAAAATATCTCATTAAATAATCATGAAATAGTTATGATGTCATTAAACGTACTGAAACCCTAAAATTGTATTTTTACTATTCACTGAAAAATCAACTTTCTCAGAAAAATCCCAAAATTCCACCTTAACCAAATGTCGATGCCCTTATTTCAAAAATGAACTCCATTTTATAAAAATAATTTTCTAAATATTTTTAATTTAATTTTTAATTAAAAAACACTATCCACCCAAAAAAAACTAATACTTGACTAATAATTTATGAAACCGTTATTTAACCATTTAATTGAATTACATTAATTAATCAAGGTGCCTAGATTATATTAATAAATTATTTATGTGAGATTAATAATCCATTTGGTCACATTACTAATCCTAAGCATAAAATAACTATTCATAATTTACTATTCATCAAAAAATTTGTTGATCTTATTTGACTATAAATTTCGTACTAATCATAATAGTAGAAGGCCATTTTTTGAAAGTAATTACTCATTTTTAATTATTTAGGGTTTACATAAACATTTTTAAAATATCCTTTCTCTAAAATTCTTAAAAAATATGCATAATATATTTATCCGGACATTTGAAAATTCACAAACTTCATTATAAGAAGAAATCAAAATTTTTATTTAAAATAATGGATTACACAAGGTAGTTACGGTCTCCTTACATAGCCCCTTATCATACCAGCATAGGACATAAGTTTAAGGTGTGCTAGGGTGAGAGAATCTGAGGGAGGCTCGTCCAACATCGCACGAGTAGTAATTTCTATCAGTTTGAACTTCTCGCGAAGGCGATTCCATTATAGCTTCACACGATGATGTTCTTCTTGGGTTTAGTCCAGAGAAAAGCCCAGTGGTGCTACCTCCATCCAAAGTTCCATTAGATGGGATTAGATTGGCCCAAGACTACTGGATGAGGCCATCAAATCTCCTTTCTATATTAATTAACCAATGTCACTTTTACTTAGAGACAAAAGTCGCAACATTAAGTTTTCAACGGTCATACTGACTAATGGTCATATAGTAGTCAAAACCCAACAGTCTCATTCTTATAATACTCATGTTATCAAACGAAATAGTTTTGTTGAGTATGAAAAAGAAAATAACACACAAAATTAAGAAACAAGATTTATTCAAAATTTCGGGTCGTTACAATGTTCCCCCCTTAAGAAATTGCATCCTCGTAATTTTTAATATTGGGTTTTGAAATTTCATTGAATGTCCCACATCAGAAAAAGAGTCAATAACAGTATTACTTTAAAATAATGAAAAGGAAGTACAAAGGCCACCTGAGTTAACCCATACTAGGATTCCATTTAGGAAAACATGGATATAGATGAAAAAAAACAAAGGGTCATGTTCTAAGGGAGAGTGATAGAAAACATGATTAGGAAAAAGTTAACCATAAGAAAATCACAAACCTATGATGTGTGTAAACAGTCTTTGATTACCCAGTAAGAAACTTAAACCAACAACATTTTTGTTTTATGTTCCTTTTAATAATTTTGAGGAATTTATTTACTACACAGAATAAAAACATAAGGAAATATACCTACCTTCCAATAGAGTTTCATCCTTTAATAAGTTTCTACCAAAACTAATCTTTTCTCTGAACGATGAGCATTCAAAACTACTTGGTCTCATCAAAGCAGAAGAATCATCTTCTTGAGAGTCATGTAATCCACAAAATATTAACTATCAATTTCTTCTATCTTTATACATTATCCCAAAAACAGAAAGGGTAAGATAAAACAACTCTTCCAAAATAATGAATCCCATAGGAAGGGAAACTACTTTTAAATCAACAATGTTCCACAGTACTACCCAAAGTTCATCATAGACCATCCCATAAATAATTGTTCTTAAAATTCCTCAAAATAAACCAAACTAAGATTGAAACCCACTTATAAGAACGATCTCATAACATAGTCTTCCAAGATAGACCTTATCGTTCATCTTCAAACAACATCAACCACTCTTATTATCTTAAAACAAAAGTAACTAACCTAATCACATTTCACCCAAGATAGGTTAATCATTTCCATATGTAACCTAAAATACTATAAGCCCACCTTAAATTCATCGATTCTTCAAATATATGTCAACCTTTACTCCTCAATGAAAATACCGTAGTTATCTATTTACCTCAATCAAATAGGGTTCCCAAAATAGTGAACTTTTTCCAAAATAATAATCATATTTTAATCCCCTAATCATCTTTGTCATATTAATATGGCAATCGTCACATTTCCAATCATAGTGGTTGTTGGGATATGCTCTTCCATTTCCCACCATTAACTAAGAAAATAACGTATAATTAGAGGGCGTAAATACTTATCCAATAATCATTAAAAGGAAACTTTAAGCATGGAAGGATACACTTGTAGAATGAAAGTATACCCTAACTTGTGATCCCCTAGGTTCCAATCTATTTTATCCTTGAACATATAATCTTATGTGAATCTTTATTTTATTTTATCATTTTTCCTTTAAAAATGGTTCATACTAAGATTATTAATTTACCAAAGAATATCCCACAAGAGTGTCGTAACCAAGAGTGTAGCAAGGCTCGTTGTCATTTACCAGTTTCTTATTCGAGTCTCGCTCAAAGCGGTATTTTCGGTTTTTACCCCTATGTACATTTGTGATAGATCCACCTCTACCTACTCATATCCAGACAGTGATGAATTTGTTTGGCAATCCCTTACTCATTACTCACCAAAATACCAAGAAGATTTCCTATATTTAAAATTTTCTATAGGGTTCTTCCTAGTGTTTTTATATCCTAATTTCCACAAATAACTAAACCATCCATTGATACCAACTATAGCATCCTACTTTTTGTCACATAAACTTTCATTACATTATACAAAACTGAGGATCTTTATGGTTTAGGTTCTTCGAAACTAGGAACTTAATACATGAAACAAAAAAACATTATTAATAAACACTTGAAAGGATTCTCCTTATGTTCATCCTAGGTTCATTACTGCATCTCAATACCTGGGTACATACATCAAAAGAAAGGGTGAGCAGAAGGCCCTCTAAGGGAAACAAGGGAAACATTTAGCATGTGAACTAGAGATACATCAATAAAGTCATGAAAAGAAGTTTAAGGCATGAGAATGAAATCACGTGGCATATCATAATAAAAATAACATATTTCATAACTTGAAGATTTGGATACAACATTCATTATTGACAATCATTTCTGTTTCACCAAGGTCCATCCCCAAGGTGTCATTAAAAATTACCAAGGTTATTCACCAAGGCGTCGTTAAAAATAGTCATCTCTAGAGATTAAGTCTTTACCCAATGCATTAGAGCGCTATCAGGGAACACCCTTGACATTTCTATATTATCATGTGAGCCAAATATATCATCATCAATCATTTCATAAACAACCCATATAGAAAAAAAGGAATGGGTTTCATTTCATAATAATAACATTTTAAAAACTTCTTTAAAGACGTGATCTTTGTGTCACTTTAAAACCCACAGAAAAGGAAGGTGGGTCACATGTATGTAAATCCCAGAATTTAAAATAGAACATTGGTATATATGTGAATACCCCTATAGAAGAGAGAGCTTTGAGTATTCACTTAATAAAATAAAATAACATTAGAAAAAGAGAGAGACATTTGAGATGTAAATTCTACAGCATAACGTCTATGTTTTGGGGTTTTAGAAAACATTGAAATGAGAGGGGACATGGGTCAAAAATAATAAATGACCCATAAAACAGTATAGGGACCGAATATAAAGGATATATAAACATGGTAATGAAATTTTAAGGATATACCATTTTAAATAAAAAAACATGGAAGGAAGACAAAAATTAGATTTCTCTTATGGAAATCCGGCAGCCTAACGACGTCACTTAAACATCAACCAAAAATGAATTGAAAAGATAAAATAGGGTATCTCATCAAATTAAAATAAGAGTTCATTATGATAGATATAGATATTATACCCCAAAATAATAATAAAAACTTGAATGACTTGACATGAAAATTGATCTTGAAAATGAGAAGTGTGAAAGAATCCCTTAAAAATTCGGCAGCCTAACGGTGCCACTTAAAACCTCAAAATACTGAATTGAAGAGATAAAATAGGGTCTCTCATCATATGAACATAAAATATCATTATTATAGATATAGATATCATACCACAACATAAAAAAATTAACTTGAAAGACTTTACAGGAAAATAGATCTTTGAAAAATGAGAAAGGTGAACGAGTCTCTTAAAAATTCGGTAACCTAACGACGCCACTTAAAACTTCAAAATACTGAATTGAAGTGATAAAATAGGGTCTCTCATCATATGAATATCAAATATCAGTATGATAGATATAGAGATCATATCCCAAAATAAAATAGGAACTTGAAAGACTTGACATGAAAATAGATCTTTGAAAAATGAGAAAGGTAAACGAGTCCCTTAAAAATTCGGTAGCCTAACGACACCACTTAAAACATCAAAATAATGAATTGAAGAGATCAAATGGGGTCTCTCATAATATGAACATAATAGTTCCGTATGATAGATATATAGATCATACCCCAACATAATAAAAATGAACTTGAAAGACTTGACATGAAATTAGAACTTTGAAAAATGAGAAAGGTGAACGAATCCCTTAAAAATTCGGCAGCCTAACGACGCCACTTAAACATTCTTAAAACGAATTGATGAGAGCAAGAGGGGGTATCTCATCATATGAAAATTAAAAGGGAAGTAATATGAATATAAAATAACATCCTCCAACATATGAACATGGAGCATAAATAATATGACATAAAAGATATTATTTCAAAAGAAAGAGAGTGGTCAGATCCCTTACCTTAAAACGTAACTCTTAATACTCAAAGGTTGAGACCTTGAGGACTTGGTGGGAACCTTGGGAGGACTCCTTGGGAGGTAATGAGATCATATCTTTATTGTGGGAGTGTTGGGAGTCGAATGTATGCGATTATGGCATGGTATTTATAGGGAATGTTAGGGGACAAGGCATTAATGGCCTAGGGACACCTCATTGGTGGTTTTGGAAAAACCATGGGCTTGCCCATGGTATTTGCCCATGGTATTGGCCAAATGGGTGCCCCCATACAATAATGCATCACATTTGGTCTGCCAACAATTAAAATATCTCATGAAATCATCATGAAATAGTTATGATGTCATTAAACATACCGAAACCATAAAACTGTATTTTTACTATTCACTGAAAATTCAACTTTCTCAGAAAAATCCCAAAATTTCATCTTAACCAAATATCGATTCTCTGATTTCAAAAATGAACTCCATTTTAAAAAAATAATTTCCTAAATATTTTTAATTTAATTTATAATTAAAAAAACACTATTCACCTGAAAAAACAAATACTTGACTAATAATTTATGAAACTGTTATTTAACCATTTTATTGAATCAAAATACTTAATCAAGGTGCCTAAATTATATTGATACTATCTTTAAGTGATATTACTAATCAATTTGTTCACATTACAAATCCTAAGCATAAAATCACTATTCATCAAAAATTTAGTTGATTTTATTAGAATCTAAATTTCGTGCCGAACATAATTGTAGAAGACCATTTAATGATAATCATTTCACATTTTTAATTATTTAGGTTTTACATAAACATTTTTAAAATATCTTTTCTCTAGAATTCATAAAAAATATGCATACTATATTTATCCGGACATTTGAAAATTCACAAACTTCATCATAAGAAGAAATCAAAATTGTTATTTTAAAAAATGGATTACACAAGGCAATTACAGTCTCCTTACATAGCCCCTTATCATACCAGCATAGGATCTAAGTGTAAGGTGTACTAAAGTGAGAGAATCCGAGCGAGGCTCGGCCAACATCGCATGAGTAGTAATTTCTATCAGGTTTAACTTCTCGCGAAGGTGATTCTGTTCTAGCTTCACACGATGAAGTTCGGCTTCGGTTTGGTCCAGAGCAAAGCCCAGTGGTGCTACCTCCTTCCCATGTTCCGTTAGATGGGATTTGATTGGCCCGAGACTACTGGATGAGGCCATGGAATCTCCTTTCTATATTACTTAACCAAGGTCACTTGTATATAGAGACAAAAGTCGCAACATTCATTTTTCAACTGCCATACTGACTAATGGTCTTATAATAGTCAAAACCCAATAGTGTCATTTTTATTATACTCATGTTATCAAACAAAACAGTTCTGTTGAGTATGAAAAATAAAATAACACACAAAATTATGAAACAAGATTTATTCAAAATTTCAGGTTGTTACCATATTGGATTATTCATTACTCATACATGAATTTTCATTCACAATATTTCATTTCCATCACATGATTAGTAAATAAATATCAAAAAAAGGAAAAAAGTTGATTAGGGATGAAATAATTTAGTGTATTTGAATTTTGACTCATGTTACATGATATAGGGGTGATTTTATTCCCATATAATAGCAGTTTGTTGTGGTATATTTCAATTATTTTCACCTGAATATTTATGAATTTTTATTTAAAAGCTCATCCTCCTTTTTAGCCTCATTTTATTCATTTCCCACCAACCTAAATCCTCAAGGGAATTTATACCATAACAAAAAATACGTCATGATTGAAAATATTTTTATACCTCTAGGTTTAGTGAAATGAGAATGCTCACAAACCTATGGCATCACATTCACTCTTTAAGTATACGTTGAACTCCATATTTAAATTCTCTTTTTTAAATATTGACATGATTTTCAGTGTGACTTTGGTGTTATTGGTCCATGGGTTATCAATTAAGGGTAAATGAATTATAATGTGAGAGAATAAAATTAAATTTTTTTTTCAAATATGAGACATGATGAAATTCCATTTGGAAAAATATCACAGAGATATTCTCTTTCTTTTTTATGGTTTATATTTTCATTCATATATTTGATGCTTAACAGTGTGTGAGATGTTTATGTGTGGGAAAATAATGAAATTCATTATTTTATATAATAAATCCTATAAATAGATTTTAAAATCCCACTAATTTAATATTTAAATGGTAATTATGTTATATTATGTTTTTTAAAATAATATGAATAGAAATTGAGATTCTGAAAAAAAAAGTTTTTTTATTTTTATGTCAACTATATATGTTTTATCCTAAAATATTATCTTCTTTGAATTGTGTGGTAAAATGTGTTGTTTAGATTTTAAATGGGTATATATTAAAATTTCATTTAGATAACAGAAGTTTGATCCACTTTTTTAGGGTAGAAGTGACAATGAATTTAACAGTAATGAGTAATCGAATGGATGGGTCATACTATAATAATTTTACGATAACATTTTTTACCATACATATATTGGCTTGATATTTTGACTGAATATAGAAGAAATGTTTCTATCATTTCATCCAAATTTTTGAACATAGGGTTTTCTAGTTTTCATGTATAAATTGAATGTAAAGAAGATGAATTGAAATTCAATTAATCTTCCATAAAATATATAATTTCATTAATGATCAGATTATACCTCCTCCAAACCATTATAAAATGGGATTAAATTATAATCGTTTACATGAATTATTTTTTTGAGTAACATCATAAAAGATCAACATGTGATATTCGACCATTAAAATATTCAAACAAATTGTGAACATTTGGTGCTTTAAATCAGGGAGGTTTTTTAGATTGCATTATTGTATTTAATGACCTGGCCATAACATCATTAATATATTGGAAATAAACTTAAAATTTCAAGACAGAAAAGAGTATATGTGGAAAAAATGTTTTAATTAGACCATATATATATATTATTCTTTTTATGGGTTCAAATTGGCATGAATATTTGATAGAAGTAATTGGAATGAATATTTTCAATCTCACATGCTCATAAATAAGTACATCCTCTATCCTTAAATTGATATAATTTATTGGGAATCATTTTTAAATATATATTTTTTACATTTATATTTTAAGAGTAATTATTATTATTTTATTATATTATTTTTTTATATTATTTTATCTCGTCCCCGTACATCTTATATTTTTTATTATATTTTTTTATTCTCTCATTATTCCCATCTTATCTCTAGTAAATTGGAGAACTGACCTTTTTCCTTGTTTGTGGGGGGGAGTGGTTATTATAGAGTTCATATTATTAATAGGTTATATTTATTCCATTTGAGTATTTTTATTAGTAGATTAATCAGTATTGGTGACGGGAAGATCCTACACTAACTAATATTTTTAACATCATCCCGTTCATAATTATTCCACTCCATCGTTATCATAGCATTACATGCAGTGGGTCATTTTTGAATATTTGTGACCATATGAGAGGGATTATCAAACATGAAGAAGGTTAATGGGGGGTAATTAAAATTTCCATGGGAAGATAGTGTTTTATAATGTTTTTATCTATATTTAATTTTATAATGATATTAATATATTAAATAATTGTGATATCATCATCATGAGATCCTTGGAAAGATAACATTTTCTTACCAATATCTCTATGTGTTTTATTTTCATTTATATATTTTTGACTTTTAGATATCATATATATATACTCATTTAATAATACCCCGACCATTATATTACATATGAATTTATAATTATATTTTCAAATATATAAATAGTGAATATATAAATATTGTATGTTTTTAGGCCTCCTCGAGATATTGAACTTGTGTGTGTACTATGCTACATTTTTATTTAATAAATATTTACTAGGGATAGATTCATGAAAAATTAAGTTAATCATCTACATATCCTTAATGTTTATAATATGGATTCTAACTCACGGTTCTAATTTAGATATTTTTAATATTGGGTATTCAATTTCCTCGAATAAATATCCACTTCTCAATCAATATACATTACCTAGTACTTTATTCAAGGTGCCACTAAATATAAAAAATCCATCATTTCTATATGGTATTAGAAAAATATTTTCATTGATAAATATTTTATTTGGTTCGAAAAATCACCCTTCACTCTCCATAAACTAGGATAATTTTACCCCATCACATTTCAACTATGTATATAGATTAACTAATGAGGGATATTTTAACAAAATTTACCGATAATAACCAACTGATAAAAGGAAAAAGTGTTTCTAAATTATATTCATTAATGTGGGATATTCATTAAAAACAATTATATTCATTGCACCAACTCATATTCCATTCATTGAGACAATATTTCCCAAAAAAGCATTTAAATATAAAATTCACAATTACTCAATTTCCCCTAAATCACATTATCACTTATAATATCAATGAAAACTCGTTAATAGTATTAATGATCTTCATAAAAAATTGATTAATCAATTATATAATCTATAATAACCCTTAAATATCAATATAATCCTATAATACATTATTCATTAGATATATAAAAATGGTGGTTCATTTGTTATCCTAAGAGGAATTATTGATAACTGATAATGTGCATACCTTGTGATGAAATCTATCATTACTATATAAATATTCATCGATTTATTACCGATGATAACCAAGAAATTCAGAAATCGTTGAGAAATATGAGGCCCTATTATGTTTACCAAATACATCATCAATTCAGGTAAAATTTATATGATTTGTATTTTATGGAAATGATTTCTCTTTAGTTGATGCTTAAACACATTGACCAATCCATCATTTTTAAGAATTATAAATTTATTGACCAAGGTAAAACACTTGGTATTATGTATTAACTATAACCAAAATCTTAATATTGGATCATTAATTCCACCAAATCTATACGATCAATTTTATATGGAGGTTAATATATTAGTTTTTCATTTGGGATAAAGACAAAATAGAACCTAACATCATGGTATTTTATATATTTATGTATTACCACAAGAATTATATCAATTTAATCCCTCAAAGAAGATATATCCTCTATTATTAAAATATAAAACTCATTTATTGATTCATAATCTCTTATAATTTTATTTATATGATTTATAATAGGTGGTTCTGATCAAGACTTCGACAATGAATATCTCATCAAAAAGTAATTTATTATAACCACAACTATTGTAATATAATTATCAACATATTAAATTCATGAATTATATATTTACTTTCAAAACATACCATTGGATTATATAAAATTATACCATTTTTATTAACACCGTGTTCTACACTAAATGACATCAATAAATTTTAATAGATTAAGAGAAAACAATTTTATTTATTTAAGGTTTCCACCTAGAGATTTAATGGAAAAATCATTATAGAGTTCATCATGGTATGATTCCACATTTAAAATAAATTATGATTAAAATGAGTTCATATTTATATAATAAGAAAATTTAATTTATAATTTTGAGATAAGGATAAAATTACCTTGTATGACATCATTTGTAACCTCACCTTCTGATATGGTGATCAAATAATCTTATGCATTCTCCCTTGTCATATTCTATGTTATATATATGTGTTGATTTTGGGTTTTTTTATTTATATATCATCTCATTGTAACTGAATCTATATAAATTTTTATCTTCATTATCTTTTTTAACTCAAGATCTTGATGTCTTTCATATACACAATTCAAAAAACAACAAATCCTTTCAGGTATTCTTAAGGCTGTGAGATTCTAAAATTATTACATTTTATAAATTCTACCCTTTTATTCTTCTCATTTCCAAATTTCATCACCATATTTCTCATCCATAATCATAGTCTATTGATTTATATTTATGTTAAATGACTTGGAATACACATTCTCAGTCTTGGTGGAAAAAATCACTAACACTGCATATGATAAAATGTTTATGAGATTAATTTAATTTGAAATATCAGCTTTAGTAAATCAAATTTTTTAAACATATTTCATTAATTCTTGGATATATAATTGTAATACTGCATTAATATTACTGTAATATTATATTCATACTTAGCCTTATCCTCATCGACCTTTTTTCTTAAAATTATTAAATAACTTTCTATGTCATCTTGTTTTATATGAGTGAATTAATTTCAAAGAATGTCACCATAAAATTATTATATTATATATTATCTATCTCTAATTCCTTAATGGTGTATTTAAATAAATTCCAATATTCATCAGTATCTCCACTTAGATGATATAATACAATGATAACATTTTCCCTTTTACTGTATCCCAATGTAATTAATACCTTCACATGAGACTTGATCAATTATTCAGATTAAAAGTGATTTATGGTTCTTTTGAAGGATGAATGTTGTTGTCACTTGAAGTGGTTCATCATTATCACACCAAAGTAAAAATTAATTGTTTTTTCATATGGATAATGCTATTATTTATAACCCAAGTTGACTACCATAATATAGTTTTAATCTTCATTTCTCCAACACTTGACTCATTGACTTACTCAAAAGGGAAAACCCTACATTGATTATAAGTTTTAACGTATATTACATGAATTTCATTATGCAACATTTCTAAACAATGAAATAAAATTAATTATTTAAAGAATAAAAATATAAATTATGAATCCTAATATATAAATCATATGAATTTATTGAATTCCATGTATTCATAAAATACATCTATAAAATAATTAGTGTTTTTATAGTCTTACATTCTCTGAAAATGTTATTATAAATCATGATACAAATACTTCTATTATACGTTATCAGATACAAAATCTGACACATAAAATCCAATGAATAATATTTAATGGTTATTTTATTATAATTATAAAAAATTCATAGATAATAATACCTAAAATTCAGCCATATAGTAGTCTTAGTAGATAGACATATCAAAGAAAATTAAAATACACTGAAAACATATGGTACATTAATATAATACATAAAACATTATCCTTAAAAATAGATAATTAACACATATAAATATTCTAGGTTTTTGGGGGAAATGGTCATCAATATAATGTGGTGAAATTAAAGTTTTAGTAAGGGGAACCATTTATAACAATATATCATAAAATATGCATTGAATAAAAAATATTAAAAAAATAAATAATTAGAATATTATTTTAAATATAAAATTATAAACACTATATATATATGTGTACCATAGTAATAAATAAAAAATATATATATAAATAATCAATCTCATTGTAATGTATTTCATATTTCCAAACAACATACTGATAGTGTTAAAGCCTTATAAAAAGGAATTGTAAAAAAATAGTTGAGGAATACACAAAATAACAAAGATATATTATCCCATTTTTTCTCTTATAGCATCATGGAGCTATATAGTTATAGGATCAACCTGTCACAATATAATTACAATGAATAAATCTAATTTATTAAATGGAAAAAATACATATCACATATATTTCTAAGTAACAACATATATAATCAAGGATAAAAAACCTATATCTATCCAAATAAAAATATTAAATATATAGAATATAAATACATCCCCGATCAACTAAAAAGATTAAAAAACAATTGGAATATCCCACAATTTATATATAAACTAAGTGATATGCACATTTCTTTTGATAATACCCTTATTAAGTGAATGATATCAAAGCAGTGGTGTTTGGTGATTTCATGGATGGTGAGTTTCACTAGGAAATAGTTATTAGTAGTAATAATATACAATAATAGTAGACCAAAGAAATGATATACAAAAATCAACCATTATGGTACATAAATAGCATTTGAATCATCCAAATCATATCCCTATGTAATTTCAAACCATATGTTTAGTTAGGCCCACATCTATTTCACAGAGAATATATTATGTTCAAAACCAACCAATATTTTATAGGGTAGTTACACATTGGTGAATCTACATCAAATTGTGTATCCACATTTTTTATCAAGATAATGGTTTCATTCCTAGAAAATCACACACTTTAATCTTTCCAAAATTTTAGGTTGTTTTATGATTGTGGGAATGATCAAGAATTATAATTGTGGTTGTATAATGAGAAGAACAAGTCATATATCATTAATAATATGAATAAAAAATATTTAAAATGGAAATGAAAAACATTTCACAATGAAATTAAAAGGAATTGAAAATAATAACACCATTAACTAAATTGAATATGTTAGAAACACTTACATTCAATGGTACCTTTATAAATTTTATAAGTGAACCATAGTGCCATCAAAACACCTTTTATAGATACTTGATGAGGAAAATTAGAGGTGAATTCTAATAAAAGGATTTAGAGTGGATATTACTGGGAGAATGGGTTTTAATTTTTTAGAAATGATGGATTATTATTAATTAATATATAAATATTGTCCTTGGAAATATTAACTGTTTAAAATTACTAACCATTCAATTACACATAGTTTGATCTCATGGGTTTTGATATATAAGAAAAAAAAATTCAATTTTAATTTCATAAGAACCCAACCCCATTTAGAAAATATTAATTTTTATATACACAATAATCTTGTTCAAAAATAAATTATATTCCAATCATATATTATTATTAAATTTTTTGAAGATTAATTATAGATTCAAAATTTAATATTATTACATTAAAATGCTATATTTTATGGACTGAAACCACTTTTTATCAGGAATAATTTTTCTTATTTATTACATCATTTTGATTCCCTATTTTGGAAAATACAAACCATATTCTCATACCATGTATATAATATTTTCTAAAAATTAAATTCTCAAAGAAAATTTTATAAATTCACATTTAGATATTTTTATTTTCTAATTATCATTAAAAATTGATCTTTCTAAAATATTTTTTCTTCATATTATATTATTAATTTTTTGTTTTAAATATTATTCTATTTTAAGATCATGTTGTTGAAACTAAACATTTAAATAATATTTCTTGTATTTAATATTAGTTTAATTAATATCTATAAAAGCTTTGTAATATTACTCTTCCTTAATTAATAATTTTCTTTAAAATTATTAATTATATTATTTGAAAATAAAATTAAACATTATTTAGACACTCTCAAGAATGACTATTGCATACTATTAAAATGGATGGATTCCTAATGATGTGATTCTATTGATTAAATTACAGTTTTTATATTACCCCAATATTTAATAAATTCATCCAAACATCCCAATATTATTCTTTTTCGTCTCATCAATATTCTACCAATTCTATTCAGCTTATTATTATTGTCTTTATAATAAAATTTTTTTTTTATAATTGTAATTAGTTTTACCATAAAATCATCAGGGTTCTTGATTATGGTGGTTCCTTATACTGTAATATGTTTTATCACACTATTTGGGAAATTATTTTTAATATAATTAATCTTGTTTTATGATGTACTATGTTATTTCAATTATGTTAAATTAATTGAATCTTCATTATGTTGTACCTTCTATGATGAATTGATTATTTACAATGTTATTATCTTGGGTATTATATATTGAAATCCAAATGTTTCCAAATACTTATGAGTTTCTAGATAATATATGTTGAGGATGTTACCATACAATAAATCCCATGTGTCCTAATTGATTCTATCAAACATTATTCATGGATTATATATAAAACTCATATACTAAAATCTAATAGATTTATAAAAAGGATCCTAGTGGTTCCCTATAATTTAAAATATAAATCAATGATAATATATACGATGAATCATAAACAAACATGTTGAATAATGTGATATAAATAAAATATATATTAGGTTTACTATAATTCATATAATTATGGGCACACAATTTAAAATAAATGTAATAGAAACATATGAAATTATTCATTGAATGTCCTATATCCTAACTCACATGATCCCCCCCCCCCCCCCAATCCATTTTCAGAAATACCATTACCATCCTATGAAATATATCCAAACCCAATATGAAAACTATTCATGAAGTGAAACATAATTATCTACCAGTGTGAATTGAAACATGTGTCTCCCATGACCAACACTTCGGTGTTCGGTGTAAAACAATTGGGTAAACATTACATAAAATAAAAAGTGAAATTATTTAATCAACATATAAAAATATATATTTCAATAGATTAAACATTACATTCAACAATAAGCACACAATCCCATGAAATGAATGTTTATTTATTTTAAGGATAACTTACATAATTATATTATTATATGATACTTGGGAAAGAATATCCATTATGAACCACACAAGATACTTTACCAGACACCTCATAGGTTATACTGATCTTTAAAACAAGGTGAATTGGAACATACAAAATGGGTGAGCATGAAAGAAGAGTAAGGAAAATATATCTGACATATTATCAAGTGTTTGATCAAAATAATATGAGAAAACATGATCATTGGAGAACTATGATATTAAATGATCATAGAAAAATGATATTTATTATAAGATATGATAACATGCAATGATTAGTGATCCAAAAATTTTATATATAAAAATTTCAACTCTTTAGATGAATATTCAATAAATAACACTACAATCTATTCCATAATAATATAGTTTTTGTATCATTATAAACATGGATAAATAAATTATTAGTTCCTAAGAGATCTTCATAATCTCCCAATATGTTATTCATAAAAATAAATCTTCTGTATACATTTCACACATAAAACCTTTCTTTATATCCTAGGAAAAATAAAAAAATGGGTGATCCAAAATGCTCAGTGAGGGTAAAAAGGATAGATATCAATTATAACATAATAATAATATGAATATAAGGGTATGAAAAAATTAGAATAATTTTTTAAAACAATACCCATTATATCATAAATCATAATTAAGAGTAATAGAATATATATTTGATGTTCATATTGGAAGAATCAAATAATAATAATAAAGTATCAGCTATGAGAGCAAAACATTGGAATAATAAAAATTTATTTGTCATACAATTAATCATAGAGAATAATTTAATCTATCAATGATTTATTCCAATACTATATTTATTGATTGGGTTTTATCCAAATTCAATCTCATCATTATTCAACAGTGAAAACCAAGACTATCATAGTAGATGGTTTCCCTTACTAAATATGGGTCTCTCTCGATTAAATTCCATATTATCTCATGTGATATACATCCTTATATAATGAATTAGACGGATATAAAATTGTGGGAATACCCATCGCATAATCCAAATCCATTCATATTTATTCCACAAGATCATAAATCAATTATCATAAGAAATTATCATAACCCATGTGAATGAAATGTTTTTAATAAAGGCTATAACATAACATAATTAACCTATTGGAAAGAAATTGATTTCATCGAATCATTCTTAAATTATCATCATAGTAAGTCATTCACTATATAATAATTGATTATATCATTGAATCATAATCCCAATAAATCCAAAGTAACATTAAAGTATGTTTTCATAGAATAAAATTTCCTTTAAAATATAATTGGAACATTATTGTGGAAAATATAATTTTCAATTAGGCATAACCTATTAAAATTATTAAAACATCCAAAATATTTTAAAAATTATTTTATTTGAAAATAACCTTTCCAACGTGTAATGTACACATCAAATCATTGATGATTAATGGTGTCATGAATTCTATTCATGTTGTGTAAATTAAATAAAATCCACTTTAAAATTTTCAGTTAAATGTATAAAGTAAGTCATTCAAAAAATTAAACTAAAATTTATTTTAATGCATTTTTTAGAATTCATAAATTGGAAAAAATACCAAAATCCACTATATAATATTATAAACATTCATGAAATAATATTAATAAAACATATCCATATAAGAAAAAGTATTTTTAAATGAAGAGTGAAATAAAGTCAGTATTACTCAAAAAATTTATTCTTATCCCACTATTAATTACAGAGAGAACAATTTATAGAACAAATAAAATATAATGAAATAAATTTATGAGAAAAAAATTAATGATTTCCTTGAAAAGTAAATCATAATTTTTCTTCATCATAATCATTACCAATAAATAATGTGATTATCAAATAATTCCATTTATAATTTGGTAATCTCTATATCAAAACCTCATGATAGAGGGATACCAATATGGATATTTAAATAATCATTATTTTTATTAAATCACCATATCATACAATCATGGGTATTATATACACCACAAAAAATGAATCGTGTATTTTAACATGCATGTTTTCCGCACAAATAAATGTGTGGATGAAATCCCATACCTCAAGTTTGACTTGATTCGATTGTTCTCTAACATAAAATATATTAAATTATTATCTATCATAGTTCTATTATAAAAAACTAAAATTAAAATAAATTCATAAATCATATTATTTGAAATTTTTAACTTTAATTTATTAAAAAAAATTATTTTAAATCATTTTTTATGAGTGATAACTATTTCATTTTTATGGGAGTTTTGGTTACCTAGTTCTTGTCCTTGTACATTAAAAATGGTTCTATCATCTATGGAATTTTAAAAATTATTAAAATACCCTATATATTCATATACATATATATATATATATATATATATTTGTTAATATTAATCCATAAATATGAAGTTGAAAAATTAATTACATCATTTGTGGAGTTGTTAGATCATTTGTACGCATGAATGATGTTTTTATTTTCCTAAAAATAGAACGAAATATTGGTAAATAAAAATTCCTTTTTATTTGATATTATTTATATCTTATATATTCATTAAATATATCCTTGTTACTTCCATATTAAATGGATGTGAAAATCTAATCACATCACCTCTTGAAGCTCGTAGCCTACAAGTACAAATGAATGACATTATCATTTTCCAACTTATATGAACAATGTGGATAATGATTTCCACATAATCATAAAAAATCAGTATTTTTATTATACATAGAATTTATTTTATAGTGGATAAAAATATTTATAGAAGATATACAAAAAAGATAAATGAAAACTCTCAGTTAAGTATTAGACCTCTTCATGGAGAAACCTCTATTGTATTAATCCTTAATCATGGAGAGGATATTTTATGGAAAAAAAAATATCTAGGATATGGGGAAGGATTATAGGAAAGTATGTTATGTATATTATCATATAAATTGGGAAAATTGGAGAGGAAGATAAAAGAGTAGGTTTTTTTTATAAGTGATGTATGGGGCACTACTGGATTTTCATAAATTATTAAATTAATATTATTTAATTTTAATGAAAAAAGGTAACCAAAAAATAAACATATAATTAAAATATATGGATGATAAAAAATAAAATCATAAAATAATATCTGAATATGTTTTGGAAGTTTTTTACACTTATATCTTTTTTATGCCCCTTTAACTATTTTAAACTACCAAGATATCAATGTTTTTCACTCATTGGGGGTAAAAAAGGTTACCATAATGAGAAAAGTGTTCATTAAATGGATATTAGATTATATTTTCAACCATAAACCATTAAATTTTACAGATATAGTTTTTATATTAATTTCAAAACTTTTGAAAAAATATTGTTTTCATTAAATATCAATAATAATATTTTATGAAATATGTGAAATACTATAATATAATATGTCTCTAACTCATGTAATTTGATTCACAAATGATATGGATTCAATGATAATAAAGATATTATCTTAGTTTAATCATATAATAAAATTGATATATGTTTATTGTAATATCCCATGTGACATTAATAATAAAATTCATGCCTTATTATTTTTCATTGTAATATTAACTAATTTTTCATTCAAATTGGAGATAGTATTAATCATATTTATCTAATTTTCATATGTTATAAAATTTTAATTTAATATTAAATTTAAAAATATAAAAATTTTGATTTGATTAAATGAAATATAATTTTGAAATCAAAATTATAAAATTTGATAAGGATGAAAATTTTATATTTTTCTGAAAATGATGAATTTTCACTAAATAGTAAAAAATAAAATAAAAAGTTAAAAATTTCATATATTATCATAAATAAATATAAAATTTAAATTTTATCCTAAATTATCATTAGAATAATTTAGTAATAAATAAAGTAATTAATTATGTAAGAATCCTCATGAGGTATTTTTTTCTATAAGTCCATTTTGAGGCATCCAAGAACAATATTTCTCATAATTATTTTCCATTGTGCGATAAAATTAATCGTAAATTAAATTATACAAATTCTATAAACTAAATATTAAAAAAAGACATTACATATTCTAAATTAATATATCTCAATTTGGTAAATAATTTTCTTTTATTTTCCGTCATTAAGAATAGTGATCATAGAAAATATATATCACCTCAATAAGGTTAAATCGTGTAATTAGGTATAAAAATAATATGATAAGGCCTATAACTCTCCAAAAATCATGTTTTAATTTTATTGATAGTATTTTATAAAATTACAATTTATGATTTGAAAATTTTTCAATTTCATGGAACATTCCCTTGATTATAACATTTATATTTTTTTAGTAATTAAAAAGTAAAAAATTTCATTATCTTCCTTTTAATATCTACAATATTTTTTATAGGGAATAAAAATATTCTTGGTTTTAAATTTTAAATTTAAAGAGAAATCAAATTTTATCAGTTCAATTTATTTCTAGTTTTTTCCTAAGGAAACAATTACCTTAAATAATTTAGGAACACTGACATTGTATTTATTCAATTAGTTAAAAAATGATTTCACAAATATTACATGTAATATATTAAGATTTAATAAATATGTTATATTAATTTTTTAAATATATATAATATATTTATGATGTTTTTTGTGATTGTATTTGATTTACATTTTTTTATTCTATTAAAGTTAATGTAAATGAAATTTTTAAAAAATCATTAATGATCTTTTATAAAAATAATTATTTATATCATTATTTATAAATCAAAAAACTATAATCATTTTCCAAGTGGTGTGAATGTGACTTAAAATTTCTATAATGTTTCATTTATGTTCCAAATAATTTTTTATAGTAATTTCTAGACTAATTTATTGTAAAAAACCATGATACCGTAGTAAGGGTCATAATGGTTATCGAGTTGTTAAAAATCCATATAAGGGTGATAAAATAATATAAAAATGTTAAACATTTATTGTTTAATAATAATTTGTATTGAGATAACCATATATTATAAATATATTACATTGAATCGATATTTTCATTGAAATTAATTGATATTAATTAAATCATCTACGTAATTCCAAAAGGGTCCCTTTACAATCTTATAAAAAAGGAACCTCTACCCATCTCTTAATCAGACATTTTGAGGGCTATATATTATATAATATATATCCACATCACATATATAAATATCTCCCCAATTCTTAGAGGAAATTGTATGACTATAATTCAATCCAAAGAAGGATTTAGGAACATACCTAAAAAGGTTGTCTGAAAAAGGTAAAATTGATAACCATGTTTTTTAATTTGACTTCTTCTTCTACTTAATTGAAATATTATGTAAATATTTTAAAATAATAACATAATTATATTCCATAAAATAATATTTTTTTATTTTTAAAATCTATATCAATCCCCTTATATGGTAATGGAAAATGAAATCAACATTCGTGTGTATTGAGGAGAACCACCTCACAAACCAATGTAATTCATATTCCATCACTTCATCTCAAGAATTGTTAAAATGAGGGATTAAATGAATATATGTGATATTTATTAAGTGTTTATAATTGTTAAAACATTACATATCATATACCATCTTACCTTTCCATCCATGGAATAATAATAATATCATTCTTCTGTACAAGTGGATTACCACCTTCACGAAGCGATAATATTTTTTTCTTGCCAACATCACAATGATAATATATATTAGTTTATTTAAATTAATAATTTATCATTTATGATTAAATTGTCATTATTTAATTCTAAAATAATAAATGCACTCTTTCCATCATGATCATTACAAAATGGAAACATTACTCACACAAATGTACAAACAAACATCTCGTGGATTGTAACATAGTTCATTTTTCATATCCAGCACTCCCTCATGGGTTTAAAGTAGCAATTTATGAAAATAAATGGTATTATAAAATGATTATTATTCTATATATGGTTTAACAATGACCACATTGACCATTTTTATCCAACTGATGTTATTTTGGACATATGATTCAAATATCATCAAAATACCTGATGTGAACATAATTGAATAAATATTAAATGGGAAGAAATAAATTAAAAAACACATTAAATTTTAAATTAAAAAACAAAATTAACAAGATTTTATTATTTTGAAAGATAAATAATGTATTTGATGACTTATTCGTGATGTAAGAGACATTATACATTAAAGCTATCATTAAAAAAATTTTAATGATTATTTTTCAAAATAATTTTTATTTCATATACATATTCATAAAATTAATTTAGGGTTGTATTTATATTTAAATAAATAAATTATAAAAGAAATTTTATGTATCTTTTAATTTTATTTCATATTTTTTCAACATGAATCTGTTTATATATTTTATGTTGAATGTTTTGTATTTCTTTCCAAAAGTGAAAAGTAATGTTCTATTTTAAACTATATTGATTCAATGGATTTACCCATTACCATAATAATTATTTGATGAATTTATTCCATAAAATGAATATATTTTATTTTCAATTAAAAATTTTCCCTATCGTGTTTTCATAATTTTTTCTAAATATTCATTTTTAAAGGAAATGAATACATCAATATTTTATAATGTTTGACATATCTGTTTAAAAGAATATTATAATGACAATGATGATTTAAAATCAATTATTTTGATTTTTTAATTCTTGTTGTTGTCCTTGAAAATTTTTTACTTTGAAAATAGTGCATGATATATATATTTTGGATGTTTGGGCCTAATATAGCTCATGAGGATGGGTGATCATGATATATCCCTCAAATGATTGGGTAATGATTATATTATCGGAAGAATTATATTAAAATTGTACCATAAAGGTTATTAAAATTGAAAGATACATTTTAATGGTTCTATGAAGGTGATGTCCCAATTCACCTACTTTAATTTTATTTTCCCCTAATTATTTTTCAAATAAATCATTAAACCAAATGGTAGGAAAAAATACATTTAAAAAGGTGGATTAATCCTTTTTATGGTAAAATGTTATTATTTTAAGAAAATTATTTTCATGGGACTTTATTTGCTTTTAATAAACCCTATTGATTATAATTTATCCTATATATATTCATATAACATGCTATGTGAAAATAATTGTGTAGTGAATGTGATTTTAAGTGTAATTAAATAATTGTTTTAACATAATGTTTATTATTTTAAAGGTCAACTCTTTTTATGATCCAATAGTTTTAAATTGGTCTAATGGATTTGTTTCTTTTGATTAGTATGTTAATCGGAATATTATCTGCATCCCAAATTTTAAAATATTTTTATAAAGTATTATATATCACTAGAAACAAATAAGAAGAATCATTGAAAATCATAATTTTCCCAAAAAAAATATATTTATTTTTAAAAATTAGTTTTTTAGGAAAAATATATAGTAAGAGAAATTGAATAACATGTATTGTATGGGAATTTTATTTAATTATTACAAATTAATTCTATAAAAATATTATCGTTAAATGATCCTTGAAATACAAGAACGTCTATTGTTATCTAAAAATGAAATTATGAGTAGAATAAAAGTTGGGTCCAAATAATTGGAATCATATTTTATTTTACATTATTTTATAGGTTCAGATATCTAAAATAAATACCATTTAGAGATTTTAATTTATGTTTATCATTAAATTTGAATATTACCATATTTCATCACCTAAAATATTTGAAATAAGGGTCATCTTATGTCGATGAAACTGGGAAGTTGATGTAATACTCATATATTTTTTTAAAAAAATATATATTTCATAGAATAAATGGCATGTAACACTGAGCCATAACGTACCCAGAATATTATTATTTAAATGTGATCATTATAACCAATCCATAAAATTGGAGGGTCTAAATATGATTAACTACATTATAAAATATAAATAAATTTATTAATCATAATATATATATTTAAAAATGATATGTAAATAATAACTCCATTTTTATTAAATTATTTGTATTATTTAAAAGTATAATTTATTAAAAAATCAATTTTGTCTCTATTCATGGAAATATATTATAACTAATTTCTAATGGAATTCGAAATTTTATTTGATGATGTGGATATAATTTTAAAAACACCATGTAAAATTATTTTATGTTATTATTTTGATATTTTTCATAAATTTTATCTCTTTCAATGAATAGTGATAGCATATATTTATATAAACTATATTTTTTGTATAGGTGTATAAAAAGATAGATTTTATATTTGTTCATTATTAAAATATAATTAGTTTTTCTAATTATGGGTAATTTTTTATTATTTTTAGAATTAATTTTATAAATGGATGTAGTATAAAAAATTTTATACATGAAAATTCATTTTCGTTGGAAAAACATTTTCCACCCATATCATGGGTATAAAATTAAATTAAATTTCAAAAATTATCCAAATTTTATTGTGTAAATTTTATTTCATATTTGGACTTAGTATTTTTATGTTTTCTAAATAATACTCTTTTATTATTAGTCATTATGAAGAGTAACTATAATAAATAAATATCACCCAATAAAGTTAAATTAAGTAATTATTGTTAAAATTTATATGCTAAGGAATAGAAATCAACACAAACACATGAATTTATCCTATTATATTATTTTGGGTCATCCAATTCAGTCCAATTCTCAAATATATAGCCCCTTGGTCTCTTATTACTTATATTTTTCCATTTAAAATAATTCAGTAAATAATAATGAAAAAAGTCACTTTATTTATTTTAATATAGATAATATTTTGTAATACAGAAAATGTGATATATATTTGATTATAAAGATTAAATTCAACAGATATATTTTATCAGGGTAATTTATTTCTATTTATCATTTTTAAAGTTATTAACTTTAATTATTACAAAAAACTTAGAGAGCATTAATTTAATTAACATAAAAATTAAAATAAATGATTATAAAATTATTAAAAGTAACATAATATGAATGGTTCGTAGTTATATATGAATTTTATAAAAAAATAAGAAAATAATTGATTTTATAAAGGATGACATTTTAATTATAGTGTTCTCATATTTCTATAAATTCAATTTATTTAATAGTTTCAAACATGAAATTTTTGATATTGTATAACAAATAATTTATTATTATGTGATTTATAATCCAAAAAATACTATATTCAAGAAAAATATGCAGGATATGGTTTAAAATATCAACCATGGATGATTTATTTTCCAAATTTTATTTTCAAAGTAACAATCATGAAGCCTAAAGTAAAAAAACCCTTGTTGTCACAGTAATTTTCAAAAAGGGATTACAGAGGATAAAATAAAAATATAAGTTTAAAACACAAATATAAAATTGTAAAATTTTTATTTAATGATAGGACATAGACCCATACTCGTCATATAACTATATTTTATCTGTTTTGATCAATTTTTCATTAAAAATTAATTTATATTAATATAATGTTTTATGTTATTCAAAAAGTACCAATCCCTCCATTTATTAAAGGGACCCTCCTCTCTATTTTTCTTTACACAAAAGAAGAATTTTTTATATAATCCATAATCTGTCCCTTAAATACCTTATAAGATCATATAGGCCTTTATGTGATCATAAAAACCTCCTAGGAAGTATTTCGGTGTGAACCAAAAGTGGTTCTCCGAATAAGATGTATCATTATAAACTGAGTTTTTTTATTTAATTAATCTTCAACAAGGAACAAATATTATTAAAGCATAATGGTATAGTAACATAACAATATCCCATGTATGTATATGTAATTATGAAAATTTAATAACCTAAATCATTCTCCACATTAATAAAATGAAAAAATAGAATATATTCCATGTAAAATGTGTATTACAACCCCACAAACCAATGTAATTAATTTTCCATCATCACATATCATAACTATATATGATAATGTATTTAATATATATATGATATTAATAAAATATTTTTTTTAATTTCAATTGGTTATATCATATATTTTTCTACATTTCAATTAATTGAACCTTGAAAACAATGTTCATGTCTATGTGTGGATTACCACATCCATAAAACGATTTCATTGGTTTTTCGATACTGAATCACATGAATAGTATATATAAATATATGATTTTGTGTATAAAAAATCATATATTATTTATGATATAATTATCATTATAGAAAAAAAGAGTACTTACCTTTATTCCATCATTATCGTTGAAAAATGGAAACATTACTCATTTGAAAATAGGGCATATGGTCTCCATGATTTTTAAAAAGTTCATTTTTCATAACCATATTTCATTGATTGTAAGAAAATTAGAATTTATATATATAAATGATTTTTAATTCATGACTATTACTCAATATATGCTGTAACAATAACAACTTTTACCATTTCCAACCTACCGAAGTCATTTTGGACAAATGAACCGAATATCATCAAAATGTCTAACATGAACATAAATGATTAAGAAAAAAAATCTAAAATGGTAATAAATAATAAAATGTATAATAAATTGGAAATTTTTATTATGAAAGTAAATATTTAACATATTTTAATTATTTAGTTAGATAAAGAATATATATGACAAGAATGGCCTTAGTTAATGGATTTCATATAATTTTTTCTTCAATGAGGCATATTATTTTTTATGAACTAGATTTATATTTTTATGGTGCATATTATTCCACTTTTAAATTTCATAGAATAAATACTAAATAATTCATGGTATTTTAGGTTTCAATTTGAATAATTTCATCCAATGGTATTTTGACTTGAAATTGACCAATGGGTATGGGGTTTCTCAACTCAATTTAATTTCATGGGGTTATATAACTTCTACATTGAATATCTTAAGATGCAATAATGTGTTAAATAATCTATAATTGTATTATTTTTATTTCCACTTTTTTTTCTATATTTATATTGTTTCCACATAAATAATTCATTTATTAATTATCATTTTATTTATTTGAATTTTTTAAGGGTTTCCAATATCACAGTTACTGATACAAGAAATAGTCCATATTCAAAACATATTTCCATTATATGCAGTATATAATGACCAATTGATAATTTATATCTTGAATAAATTAATAATCATAGTATTTACGGAGTAAATTTAATTTATTTGTTTAATGGGGGTTATTATTCAAAATTTAACAAAGTGGTAAGCGTTTATTTCACAATCTCATAATTATTATGTATTTTATATTTTTAAGTATCCATTGGGGGAATTATAGGATTTCTATATCTTGAAACCAGTATATCTTTGTCTCCATGGGACATTTAAGGAAAATATAAGTTTTTATTTGACTATCCACTTTATGTAATCAAGATTCCAATGTCATTTTTTCAAAAAAGCCAAATTTAGTTCACTTTTTGAGAGAAAATGATTTTCTATGAAAATACACATTTTTCAAAAATATTTACAATAAATTTTTAATATAAAACTATAAATTTTTAATTTCATTTTTACACATTATTATCTTTTTAAAAAATTGGTATCATTGGAATCTTTTTGTCATTTTATGAATGAGGTAATTTTGTATATTAATTGAAAATATGAATGGAATCATTGTTTCGACGTAGTTGACATGAATGGAATATCAAATTTTTAGGACCGGTCAATGATCTTAAACTTAATTTAAGAGTTTATGTAAATATTTTCAATATAAAGTTTCCCTAATATTTTTTGGAATTTCTATTATTAATTTTTTTTTTCAAAGTGAAAATGATATTTTACTTAAAAATGTTTTAAAAATATTTTTATGGTACATATATTAATTACCAAATAAGACAATATTGTTCTCTAAATTTGATATATTTTTGTGATAGAATCCGTACTCAATCCTAGTATAGTTTAGGATCAGTTTGACTGGGGATCGTATTCACATTCTATGTGATAATTATTCCTATACTGATTGTTTTTTAATAAACAATATTTATTGTGTTATATATTTCAATCATATAATCAATTAAATAGACTTATTATGTTACATGTGGATCCAATAATTTCATTTCCCCTCAATGAATCGGTATATCTCGTAATACATACCAATTTCATGGCGTTAATAAATGATTTTTTGGTTTCTGTTTTCCCAAATTTTAATCTATCTTATCACTAAGAATCGATGTCACGATTCACATGTAAAACTTTATGCATTCTATAATTATGAAATTTGTTAATAATGACCATGTGATTATATTGAATAAAATCCATGTATATGTTTCAGGCTCATGGTATTATTTATATGGGATCATTTGATCTCCATTTACCCCTTCCAATTTATTCTTCTTGAACATGTTGTTGATTAAATATATTCTACTTCTAGGTATTTACCATGTCATGTTGATTATGAAGTAGTCAATCGTGATGGGTTCTATTATATTTAATACTTATTACATTTTCATATCACCCTCTATTTTTTTCCATTCCTCATGATATGAGTAATAAATCATTGAATGAGTCTCAAGGATGCAAAATATTTACTTTCATTATGTTTTATATTATATTCTATTTAATATAATGTGAGATTCAACTATATGGCTAGGTTTTGAAGACTGTAAACTATTTTTTAATTAAATATTTGATTGCATGTATCTAGTAAATTATTATGTAGTTACCACCAACTCTGGCCTACTTGGATTAGGTTATTTATTGCTAAAATAAGAAGGACGTAAGTGCAAAATATTTTAAAAAATATATAATCTAGAATGGTTATAATTTGAATAGGGTTGTTTTTTTCAATTATGTCTATGTTAACTCTATTTATAAATTTCGGAGGTATCTATGAAAAATATATATTACATTTACCATAGATAATAATTTATATAGTGGATAATTTCATGAAACATCACCCTATATCATATAGTAGATCATCTAAATCTATGATAGTTAAGGGTGGATTATATCTACAGAGTTGGTACTCAATATCATAGTTATTTAGATCACAAAAATAAAAATCTTTCTATTTATATTTTTAAAGTGCAAAATGACCTATGGTGTTCACTGGTTAAGAATCATAAAAATAGGATATATATTGATTCCCTTAAATGGGACAAATATAATAATAATTTCCTTGAGATGTATGTTTCAATAGATGTTCAAATATGGATGGCAAAATAATTCTTGGAATTGATATAGAAGGAATAAGATTCAGAGGTCGGGATTAAAGAAAATTAAATTTTATTCGAAATTAACACACTAAATATTTTTTGAGATATATATAATAAAATTAGTTTATTTTAATCACAAATAAAGACATTATATTAATAGTCATTAGCATCCCATGAATTTAGATGTTATGAGAAATTTTATTGATTTGATGAAATATTAAAAATATATTTTATTGATGTTCATTTATTTCTGGACAATAAGAAAGAGAGAAATGGTCAATATGGATTACAATGGGGAAACATCCATCATTAAAATATAAAGATAAGAAAATCCAATTTCCATATTATTATATATGTGGTAAAAACAACCTTGGTGAGTGACTTATAAAATCAGATAATTGTTTCTATTTTTGAAATCATGGACATGTAGCTCATCACTATAAGCAAAATTATTAGGAAAAAATGATATGTAAATGGTAATATAATTTAATTGTAATGAGAAGGTTCATTATGTTATTACTTATCCAAATATATTAATGAAGGATTTTACTCTTCATGATCTGAAACAAAAAGGTGTATCTAAATCCAATTCAACTACTTGGGTTAAAGATGGATCATCCAATGATTTGGGATCAAATAAATTATAAGATTAATTTGGTTAGAACAAAATATGTTTTTATTTTAGGCCTACACTGTAAAGACCCATAAATTCCAAGGAATTTTTTTTTAATTTTCTTTGGAATTTTACAAGAACGCAGTTTCTGATGGCGCCTGATTCCGAGGCTGTTGTGCCCGGAATCAATTTCCGAAGTTTGGCTCGGGTACGTTCAGTGAACGGACGAGCGGGTTTTTCTAACTTTTGAACCGGTGCTCGGAATCGAATTCTGAGGGCACCGATGGAATCACAGCGCCGGTAATTGCTTAGAAACGCCTCTTCCGGAGTTGCGTTTGCTCGGGTGTGGTTTTTAATTTTCGGGCTTAAAGTTAAGAAATAAAATAATTTTGTGACAACTTTATTTTATTTCACTTAAGCCACTTGGAATCCCCTTGAATCCACTTAAAAGAGGCTTAATCTGAGTTGAATCAGATAGGGTACTATCCAGAAATATCCTACCCTCTTGGTAGGATATTTGTGAGGTGGGGCCCGCACGAGCCCCACAGTTTATTTCTGCTAAGTAACGCACCCGCGAAAACCCGTCTTTATGAAATTCAACTGACGCGTTTTCTTAAATTCTTAACAGACCATTTAATTGGGCGGTTTTTTTCGTAAATTAAATGAGTTGTTTCTTTCATTGAATTAATTCGACGAATTAATGGTTGGTTTCTTATCTTTTGAAATTCAAATGTTTTGTCGTGTAAATAAAATATGGCTTAAGATTATTTTATTTTGGGTTGGTCTCCTTTGCCACCTTGAGAGATTTTGAGAAGCTCTCTCCATCTTCTTCATCCTTGATGAAGAACACGAAGAACACTTAAGCTCCGACGAAGAACGCCGCTTCTCTTCTTCGTAGTCGGTGTGTTTCCGAAGATCGATGACGCCGCTTCTTCGGTCTTCTTCCCGTGTCAATGAAAGGAGACGTCGTTTCCTCCTCGGACTATCTCCGTCAGCTTACGAAGCTTCTCCAGCGACGTACCTCTTCGGACGCACCTCGACGTCAACGGAAATGACGTTCGATTTCCGCGACGCCCGACCTTCGCGACGCTAGTCTTCCACGGCTTGATTGGCGTGATCCGCACTTGAATCCGAGGTAGGGGATTGTTGATATTTTATTTATTTATTTTCCATTCTTGATTCTAGAATGTCGAACTTCGAGGATAAATGTTTAAATGTTATTGTCTAACGAGAGGGGGCCCGGACCGCACCAACACGGACAAACCCCCCTCCAATGTTCATAATTGTTTCCTTGCAGATGGAACGGGATGGTGTGGTGCCGTCGCACCACGCGGGAATCACACGACAATTATTGCACGGCTCCGTCGCGCCGCGCCGTGGAAAGAAATCCAAGAACGCGACGCCGTCGCATCGCGTCGAAGAATGTCAAAGGCGCCGCGACCGGAGCGGGGCCGCGGCGGAGGGAAGCGATGCTGTCGCATCGCGCCGGACGGCATAGGCCGCGGCCGGTTCCGGGCCACAGCGGAGCAAGATGACAGGCGGCCGGCACCGGGCCGCCGGTGTCGGCAAAGGAAGGACCGGCCGTCGCCGGTCCTTGCTAGCGAAACCGGCCGGCCAGTGCGGGCCGGCCGGACAGTGGAGACCGGGGGAATTAATTTCCCCCAGCCGGGTCTCAAAAGCGGCACCAATTAAGGGGCCGCAGTTCTGAAGGGGGGGGGGGGCTTTGCCCCCCGCGCGCGGCACCCGAACGACACCCAGGTCGCGCCGCTGTGTCGGTCCGCGCTGCCGGCCGGGCCGGGTTTTCCGAGCCGGTCCGGGTCGTCGGGCCGGGTCGCCGCCCGGGGCTGGTCGACCCGGTTCGGCCGACCCAGGGGGTCGGGCTGGGTCGACCAGGGCCCAGACCCCCAGTTTCAGACCACTTTCGGTCAAATGCCCGTATCTTGGGCTACGAGCCTCCAAACGACTCGTCGTCAGCGACAACGCGATCCTTGGATCGAGACGGTCGTTTCGGTATACTATACTCAAGGTGCACCTTCCTTTTCGGGAGCCTACGTGGTTAAAACTCCATAGTTAAACGTGCTTGGCCTAGAGTAGTGATCAGGATGGGTGACCTCCTGGAAAGTTTCCCAGGGTGGGTGTGAGACGGAAAGGCCAATAACTAACAGACCGGGCGTCCGATTGATGCGCCATCTATTTCGTTGAATTCCTCTAAGTGAGACGGATCTTTTGGCTTACTCCGCTCGAGGTTTGGATGTCGACGGAGTGCGGTCGGGTTGGTTCGCTCACAAAATCAACCGGGCCCCTGGAACGAAAAAGCCAATATCTCTCAGACCGGGTGTCCGATTGACACGCCGTCTGTTGCGTTGAGTTCCTGTTAATGATACAGAACTTTTGGCATCCTTCGCCGAGATTTGGATGCAGTTGGATAGTGGCCGGGTTGGATCGCACCGAAATCCAACCGGGCCCCTGGAACGGAAAAGCTGATACCTTTCTGACAGAACGTTCGTTTGACGAACCGTCAGCAGCGTTGGTGATCTCGTTGAGAAACGGTCCCCATGAGTATACCCTATGAGTGTTCGGGGTATAGTTGAGTTACGGCTGGATTGGTTCGCACACGAAACCAACCGGGCCCCTCGGACGAAAAGGCTAATAACTCATAGACCGGGAGTCCGATTGACGCGCCGTCTGTTGCGTTGAGACCCCTATGACGAGGTGGTCCTTTGAGATACTTCTTTGCGAGACTTTGTGATACATGGAGTATCGACTAGTAGCTCGTGGAGCGGACCATCCCGGAGACGAGCGTGCGGAGTACGGAGACCGTGTAGCCGGCTGAGACCTGAGGACTGCTTGACTGACTCGACTTGGAGTGAGTCGACTAGCCCAGTGGACGGAGCGCCCGGTATTTGGCGACAGACCCACGGCGGACGGAGCTCCCGGTAGTTGGCGGAAAACCCGCGGTACTAGACAGGAGGAGTACCTCTGTAGGCTATTAGTGGGAGCGCCCGGGATTTGGCGACAGACCCTCAGCGGACGGAGCGCCCGGTAGTTGGACAAAAACCCGCAGTACTCGACAGGAGGAGTACCTCAGCAGTCTTAGGTTAGTGAGCAGTACCTCGGATTCGTGACAGGACCACTGTACACTACAGAGAGGGAGCTCTTCAGCAGATACGGTTTCGATAATGAAAATCCTGGTTTGAGCTGAGACTTTTGACCTTTGTGTTTACCTCATGATTGAGACGGGTCACTTGATAACTTAGGTATATGTATGGGCATATACTTGGGTAGTGGTTATCTGTTGATTTCACAATCCTTGTGTTTCCTCATGATTGAGATGTGTTACTTGATAACTTAGGTATATCTATGGGCATATATCTAATTAGAGGTTATCTGATGAGATCTTATTGTGGTTATCATTGTTGTTTCAGTAAGACCTTGAGGGTCTCGGGTTCCCTACTAAGTATCGATATACTCACCCCTGCACGGGCTATGCCCGCACCTCATTGTGTTGGTTGCAGACGACGGGCAGTGCTGACGGAGGCCAAGTGTTCGAGGACTGGACGGTACCCGGAGGCGGACTACACGACGAGTCGGTACCCGGAGGTGGACTACACGACGATTCGGTACCCGGAGGTGGACTACACGGCGAGTCAGTACCCAGAGATGGAATACGCGACGAGACAACTCGCAGAGGAGGTTGACGGACGAGAGTGTGGAGGAGGCTATCTGTACCTACCCTTCAGGTAGGATCCGAGGTGGACGACCAGGAGCTGCGCTATCTATACCTACCCTTCAGGTAGGACCCGAGGAGGACGACCCAGGGGCTGCTTCCCTCTTCCAGCTGTTTGTCTTTTTACTGTTGTACCTTGTTCAGTTGTAGTTGTACTTTCTTTTGGGTTTGTATTCTGGCCCATTTACTTTTCAGCGTTTCTTTTGTACCTAGTGTTTTGTTTCCGCTTGTACTCTGTGGTGATTTTTTTCTTTTATAAAGGCAATTCCTTCCCAGTTATCGGGATTTTACGCCTTTGGTGCTAGTCTCCAGCCCCTGGCCTATGGAAGGCAGGCTTGGGGTAGTCACGGCACGGGCCCCGAGGACGAGTCGTGACAAATTGGTATCAGAGGCGTTCGGTTCTACCGCAGAACTTATAACTCTGATGTTTCATTCTGTGAAACAATAGTGTTAAGGGTATCGAGTGGGGTCTTCAGTTCAGGGAGTCCAGTGTTGGTGCGGGCGGCCGACGTATCCATACACCAGGACCCTGACAACTGATTTCCGACTTTGTGCACGAAAACACCGATTGCGTGTGTGTTTTCAAAGGTTTTCCGTTAAATGTCAGCACAAACCAGGTCAGCTCACCAGGTATAATATTTTGACTGTGTCACGTTGTTTCTTTCAGGATGCCTCCCCGTGGACGACCAGCTAGAGCCCCAAGAGTGGTGCGTACTGACAGCCCACCGAGCGACGAGACCTCAATACAGGGCCCTATCCCAGTTGAGGCACCAGCAGAGGCACCAACGGGACTACTACCTGTTGGGCCACTGATTCCACCAGCCCCAGCAGCAGAGGATGCACGTCGCTTGAGTGCACTGCATGAGTTCCAGTGCCAGAGGCCACCCAGGTTTCAGGGAGGGACGGAACTGCAGGCGGCTGAGGATTGGCTGGAGGCTATGGTGAGAGTCTTCAGGCTAGTGGGGACGCCGGCAGATATCATGGTGATCCTTGCTGACAGCCTTCTTCAGGAAATAGTAGGCAGATGGTGGAGTCGGATGCATCAGATGCATGATGAGACGACACTTCTATGGGTAGACTTCGAGAGCCTGTTCCGGGCAGAGTTTGTACCAGCCACCTTTCGAGCGGTGCGTATACAGGAGTTACTTCAGCTGCGACAGGGCAGCATGTCAGTGGCGTAGTACTCAGCGAGATTCACAGACCTCTTGCGCTACTCCACAGATATGGTACGGGACCCATTCTTCAGGGCCCGAACCTTCGAGCAGGGGCTCAGGTTGGAGATCAGAGCTTCAGTTGTATCGCACAACATTCCGACGCAGACAGGAGTGTTGGAGCGAGCCCTCTTAGTGGAGAGTTTCCTTGCTGAGCAGTCTCCAACAGCAGGACCCACCACTAGCCGGCATGCGGCAGAGTCTTCTGTAGCGGGCATTAGATAGATGAAACAGAGGTCCAAGTGGACCAGACCTACCAGTGGCCGACTGCACGACTCAGGTTCAGTTGTACGGGGAAACCGGGGTGGAGTCAGATCCAGACGTGCTGAGAGTGGACAGTGTTACTCCTGGGCGGAATTGGTCACATGGCACGTGACTGTCCGACCCGCCATGCAGATGACCAGCAGTTAAATGAAGAACCTCCGAGGCAAATGCAGAGGTTCTATTAGGGCGGACCGCAAGGAGAAGGCGGCCATGGTAGAGGATATGACCGTGCAGCTGGAGGTGGATGACGCTTCGGGATGTTGCCACCACCACCAGGAGGCCCACCCCGACAGCAGGGGACAGGAGGACATGGGAGAGCTCAGCTTCAGGCAGCTGAGGCCTATGGTCATGGAGCTCCAAGAGCAGGTGGACAAGAGAGGGACAAGTGGATATGTCCTTTGTACTTCTAGTTCCATGATGCTTTTGTATTCGTGTCTTTTTACTATGAGCTGCAATAATTAAAAGACACTTATCTTTGTTTGCTTTCCTGTCCTTTTGTTTGGTTGATACTGAGTGGTCTCAGTTAAGACTATTGACTTGACCCTCACTTTCGAGTTTTCTACTGAAGGAGACCTAGTGACCACACACTGATGCCGACAGTGTGACTCGACCCTTAGAGGCGAGAGTGACAGTTGGATCTCTTGGTAGTTACGTCGAGGCCTTACAACATCATCCATGTCATGACTGCATCATTCATGTCAGGATTGACTATATTAGGCAACGAATGTGGTTCATCCAGGGGATGAGACCAGATTTCTCTTATCGGCAAAGAAGAAACCATAGCAGCTCTTATAAGACTAAAGGAGGTTCAGTTCATCTAGGAACGGATGAAGACTGCACAGTGCAGTAAGAAACAGGAAACCGGTGCTAGTCTTAGAGACTCGGGAGTTTTAAATGTTTCAAGAAGAGGAAGCATTAAATAGAGATGAGTCGGCAAAGCGTCAGACGTGGAGGAAAATCTAGGAGAGCAGCATGAGGTGGTGTACATCTTAACATGCTACAACCACCCGCCTTAGTTATCCCCACCAAGCTCAGGGAGCTGGAGGGCGGTGGAACAGTGCGGCTGCATGCGGTCAAGGAGTGTGACCCAATGGCTATAGAAATGATTCAAGGGACAGTCTGTGTCCACTACTAGCTGCTATAGTAACAGACGTCGATATGAATCATTCCTCGCTTTCAAAAATCTTGTTCCAGACCTAGAGTTTCCGGTAAGCCGTGGACTTGACCCTCACGTCTAGAGATACCTTGGGAGGAGACTCGATAATCACACATACGCCGACGGTGTGGTCAGACCCTCAAGGCGAGAGTTCTGGTTGGAATGTCATGACCCCCTCCGCACAAAGTGTACCCCTCCTGGGCCGGAAATTTGAGAAGAGAGATAATGACCCCCGAGTCCCGCCTCCAGTAGGCCCCGGGTTGGCGACTAGCACCGAGGGTATAATAAACATACAAATGGGAGGCATTACCCTCTAAGAGAAAACATGCAGAAGAGAGAGATAGAATAGACTCCAACCAACTCCAACTCATAACTGAAATATAAAAGAAACCCAAGTACATATATGAAATGTCATGCAAAAGTACTACAACTGAAAGGGGAAACTAAAAGTACCCAAAAGAAAGTAAAACGACAGCGACCACAAGCCCAAACAGCTCCTCCTCCAACTGCAAGCTAGTAGTAACCAGATTGATCTCCAACCTGATCCAAGTGACCTGATAAATAGTTTATATGTACATAGGCTGAGTATAACAGTATACTCAATAGGATCCTCCCCAAGCCTCTCGTGAAAAAGTAAAGAAAGCATGCAAAAGCCCAGTGAACAACAAGTGAATCTAACTCGTCACCTAAATAGGTATACTATGTTCCCAACCTCACCATGGATACTCTCACCAAGTAACGCATACAAGAGAATAACATATAGTAAAGAATATCAAGGGTACCCCGCTACTACTTTCCCACTCGTTTGCCGCTTTTCCCCAACGACATGCGTCCTGTGCATCTCTCTCCAAGGCTTGCCCGCAGACACCTGGGCAAAGCTCCACAATCTGCACCTCGTGCACCACAAAGGCTTGCCCGCAGACATCTGGGCGAAGCACCACACCGTCCTCACAACCATAGGTAACCAGGTAGTTTCCGAGAGCCACCACAGCTCGCATAACGTTTATCATACGTCGGGTATAATACCTCGATCCATTACAGCCCATACGCCGAGTAAGGATCCTCAATCCATCATAGCCTATACACGTTACACCTATAGTAGTCCGTAGGATACTATATCCAGAATATATGTGTGTGAAATAACCACAAGCCATTACATCCCTCTACACACATATATGGGTAAATCTAACCACTGTGCCTACCAGCACAAAGATCTACTGAGAGAAGAGAGCGGGGCCAAAGGGGGTAGTCAGCCATTCAACCTCCCATCAGAATGTTGGGGAAAACACCACCCCCCCCCCCAGGGCTCAGAATCCCAGGGGTGTCAGTTGCCCTTACCGACAGGGTGGAGTAGCGTATAGAAACACAAAAAGTAAAGAATATATAAAACTCACAACCACACTGTGGGCATTACCTAGTCATAGGAACAACTGCAGCTAACGTCTCTCAGACTCCAGGCAGCTACTTCTAAGACTAGGATTCCTATAAGCACACAACCATTTGAAGAGCTTTATTAGATTACTCCATTCTCATTTTATCAGTCCCACTGTATGTTAATTAATTCTTTAAACATTAATTAACCATGAGCAATTTACCACATTAAACTAAATTGGCATCACATTCAAAAACTACTCCTTTTAAGGATTCACGTCACTATTAAATTCCAGTTTCTCCATCCCCGTGGATTATCACCATTTAAACAAACTTTCATTATGGAATTACCTTCCCCATATTCCCAGGCATTCTAGAAAAGCATCCTATGATACTAAACACAAAGGGCTCAACACGGTGAGTAGATATACTTCCCGTCGAGTCTTTTCCGCCTATAGCAAGAGAATAGACCCATCCTCCATCGAGAGGCTAAACACAGAAAGTACGTGGCATACCCCGCGTGTCTTTGCCTCCTTCGGAAAGAGGGTAAGAAAAACCAGCTGCCTTGAGCAGTGGGGAAAAGTAAAGAAGATAAACAACCAAACCAAACCACCAACATCAAATCATCACATTCATCTCATACCATCATCCTTGGTGTCCTCCCTGACACCAACATGCATAAACCGATGCATCTTGCCACAATAGGCGTCATCCGCTGCCACAACCAGAAGTCCCAATGCCTCCACATATCACAACAGCCATCCAGGCTCACATCAAATCACAAGCAGTAGGAAATCAAAGATCACAAAATTGGCTCTTGACCCTTTAACAAGGCATTCATCCTTCATTCAAAATGAGCACTCAGAGCTCCAAACCACAAGGCATTCATCCTTACAAGAAAGTGGGTAACTCAGAACCCCTTTGAAATTATCGAACTAATAGTTCTTTAATCCATCTTGAATTAACAGATTCATTAACATGCCTCTTTATCTTTAGCCAATTATTTAACAAATAATTCCATATTTACGTTCTTTATCAATTTCCATCATGAATGAGAAACTAATTAAAGAAAATCATAGATATCACTCAATCTAGGAAAACATGAGGCAAACCATTATCACGGTACAAAGCAACAACATGCGATCAACCAATTCTTTTAATCCGGTTCAAGTATTTAATTAGGTCAATTTCATTGTGATCCAAAGGGTTAAAAGATGCTAATTCTATAGTTGCACATAAACAATTAGAGAAGCCATGAATCCCCTACCTCAATCAGTTCCTCACGTTCTTTATCCACACAACAGGTCACGATCCTCCCCTCACGATAACTGCATCCACCGGAGGATGCTGCGGTACGACAGTACCAACCAACCCCAAGAAAACCCATTAGAATCTTGGAAATTACTTGGTATAATTATGTAAAGGAGGATAGGAGAAGATAAACCCCAAAAGAACGACGATACAACATACCTTATATCAAAGATTGATCGATACAGCTCAGTTGCATCCAAAACTGAACAGAACCAATCCTAGGGGTAAAGATTGATTGTGAAACTCCTACGGAAAGGATTGAAAGGTTCTAGAGTCTCTTAGTTGAGAACAAATGGAAAGAACAAGGGAGAATGATATCTCGTCCCTTTTTGAAGATTAAATGGGGAGACGGTTTAAGATCCAGTTAATTCTCCATTAAAAACATATCGCATTAAGCCACGCAGTTTGACCGAGTAAAACATTACAAGCCTTAGGAATAATTAATATAGGATTTATGGCATTTTAAACGGCCTTAAGAGCCCTTAAAATAAGGCTTTAAATGTATTTTACGTCAAAGGAAACGTCAAAAGGGGAAAAACTGTGGGAGTCTGGAAACACTGTTCACCCACTGTTACTGTACATGAAACCGATCTATGAAACCGATCTGTGAAACTGATCTGTGAAACTGATCTGTGAAACTGATCTGTCACACCGATCTGTGAAACCGATCTGTCAGACCGATCTGTGAAAACGATCTGTCACACCGATCTGTGAAACTGATCTGTCACACCGATCTGTGAAACCGATATGTCACACTGATCTGTGAAACCGATCTGTCAGACTGATCTGTGAAACCGATCTGTCGCACCGATCTGTGAAACCGATCTGTCGCACCGATCTGTGAAACCGATCTATCACACCGATCTGTGAAACGAATCTGTCACACCGATCTGTGAAACCGATCTGTCAGACCGATCAGTGAAACCGATCTGTCAGACTGATCTGTGAAACCGATCTGTCACACCGATCTGTGAAACCGATCTGTCAGACTGATTTGTGAAACCGATCTCTCACACTGATCTGTGAAACCGATCTGTCACACCGTTCTGTGAAACCGATCTCTCACACCGATCTGTGAAACCGATCTTTCACACCGATCTTTGAAACCGATCTGTCACACCGATCTGTTAAACTGATCTGTCACACCGATCTATGAAACCGATCTGTCAGACCGATCTGTCAGACCGATCAGTGAGACCGATCTGTTACTGTTCATAAAACTGGAAACAATGTTCACAGAACTGGAAAATTGGAAAAGTGTTGGGGATAAGTCCCCTTGACCTCACGGAACACCTCCAACACCAATATTTCACAAAGTAATTGACCGGAGAGGTCCGGTCCATTACATTAGATACCTCTCAAAACATTCTCGTCCTCGAGAATTAAAAACCAACCTAGAAGAAAAGAGGGGTCCGAACAACCACCCCATAAGACACCTCTCAGGGGAAAACCACCATGAGTTATTCGAAAGCTGGAACAAAACTACGACATCCGGGAACAAACAATTCCAACATAACATCACATCAAAGGTACATAAATAAAACCTGAAAGGTATAACCATAAAGGAAACGTCATTACATGAAAAGAGTTAAATATTGAACAACTTTGGGTACTGGGCACGTATCTGTGACTCACGCTCCCAGGTACTCTCCTACATGCCACCGTGTCGCCACAAGACACGAACTAAGGGGATAGAACACCCACGCAACACATTCTCCTTGTGATCTTGGATCTCCACAGGTCGCTCCTTGAAGGTTGCATCATCATCAATATCGATCTCTCCCCAATCGATTACATGAGATTCATCATGAAGATAACGACGGAGCTACGATACATGGAAAACATCATGTATCTGACTCATCTGAGGGGGAAGTTCTACTCGATATGCCACAGCTCCAACACGAGCTAACACCTCGAAAGGCCCAACAAACCGGGGAGAAAGCTTACTTCCACGTCCAATCCTTCGCTGCCCACGACGGGGAGTCACCTTTAGAAACACATGATCCCCAATATTAAACTCTAACAGTCTCCTTCTATGATCAGCATATGATTTCTGATGATCCTGTGCTGTCTTCATCCTCTCACGAATCACCTGAACCATCTCTGTTGTATTCTGCACTAGTTCTAGTCCGAGAATTGCTGACTCTCCAACCCCAGTCCAGCACAACGGAGAACAGAAAGGCCGGCCATACAGGGCTTCAAACGGCGCCATGCCGATGGTAGATTGAAAACTATTATTGTAATAGAACTCTACCAAGGGTAAGTGCTTCACCCATGAACCTCCAAAATCAAGAACACAAGAGCACAACATGTCTTCAAGAGTCTGGATGGTTCGCTCTGTCTGACCATCCGTTTGAGGACGAAAGCAGTGCTAAGGCACAGTTGAGATCCAAAAGCATGTTGGAGAACTCTCCACACCCTAGAGGTAAAACGAGGGTCTCGATCCGAAATGATCGTCCTAGGTACTCCATGAAGCCTCACCACCTCCTCCAGATACTGCCTCGACAAAACATCCACTGAGCTCGACTCCTTGATCGCTATGAAGTGGGATGATTTTGTTAAACGATCCACTACCACCCATATAGAATCATGTCCTCCCGGAGCTCGAGGTAAACCTGTAACAAAGTCCATTGAGATGTCCTCCCACTTCCACTAAGGAATCTCTATGTGTTGGAGAAGACCACCAGGAACACGGTGTTCGGCCTTCACCTTCTGGCAGACTAAACATCGAGACACACATTCTACAACTGTACGCTTCATCCCACGCCACCACAACTGACTCCTCAAGGATTAGTACATCTTCGTCACACCAGGATGTACCACCAAGGGTGAACTATGGAACTCTCGGAGAACCGTCTCGTGCATCGCCAATGGAACAAAAAGCCTGCCATGATACAACACTCAGTGTTGTTCATCCTCCGACCAACCATCAGGGGCCTCACCACATACAACTCTGTCTCTCCAAACTTCCACCTCTAGGTCACCCAACTGAGACTCTTCCACCTTCTACATTAGGGATGATTGCACCGTCATCTGGAAAAGACAACCTCTACCCCCAACTTCTCCCATATCAAGATGCAAAGCTGCTAGCTCTTCCATCACTCTCTAGGAATCACCGGATTCACACACAACATCATTACATGACTTTCGGCTTAGTGCATCAGCTTCAACGTTCCCTTTTCCAGGTGTATACGATATTTCAAAGTCGTATTCCTGCAAGAACTCCATCCACCGACACTGCCTCAAGTTCAAGTCACGTTGGGAGAAAACATACCTCAAACTCTTATGATCGGTGAAAACCACAAAGTGCTCACCAATGAGGTAATGTCTCCACAACTTCAGAGCAAACACCACGGCTGCCAACTCAAGATCATGGATGGCGTAGTTGCATTCATGGGGACACAATTTTCGGGACCCATAAGAAACAACTGACCTCTGCTGCATGAGAACACAGCCTAGCCCCAGATGTGAAGCATCACAGAAAACATCAAACTGGACTCCCTCCACTGGAAGACAAAGGACTGGAGCACTTACCAACTTCTCCTTTAGATATTCTAAAGTTGCTTGACACTGATCAGTCCATATGAACGCTTGATCCTTCCTGGTAAAAGCTGTCAGAGGAGTCGCAACTCGGGAGAAATTGGCAACAAATCTCCTATAATAGCCTGCGAGACCAAGGAAACTTTGCACCTCTGACACGGTCTTGGGGGATGCCCATGACACAACTGCTTCTATCATCGAAGGATCCACAATAGCTTGCACCGAATACAACCAATCCATGCCGAGGATGACATCATATGGTTGTATTCGTAAACATAGGAAATCTCCCCAAGAGCGGTGCTGCCCCAACACTAGATCACAGTCTCTACATACTTCAAACAAGCTAGCTCGACCTCCAACTGGCGTAGTCAACGCCAAGGGCACTGGAAGCCTCTCTACCTCAAGTCCCAAAGCGTGAACAAGGGTAGGGGATATAAAGGAGTGTGTCGCTTCTAAATCAAACAAGGCATACACCAAGGTTGAAAACATGCAAAGGGTACCTCGGACAACGTCTGGCTCGCCTGGATTTGGCAACGCTAGAGCATGAAGCTGACCACGACCACCTCGATGGCCTCTCTGAACCTGATGACAACCACCACCATGGACGCGCTCTACTCTCTGAGGACGGGGAGCGTCATGGGGCTGTCCTCTGCCAGCTCCATCTACCCTCTGGTGATCTAAAGCTGGTGCAACCTGCTGCTGCTACCTCGGCTGGAACTGCCTCAACGGAGGAACCTGGAGTGGAGCGCCCGGTGCACGATGACTGCTCTGAAAATTTGGGCACTCCCGCTGCTGATGACCACGACCACCACAAGAAAAACAAGCACCTGATCCCTTGGCATAGGCCGGAGAGTTGCTGCCTCCGGAGAAACGAGATGGGAAGGGCTGGGACCTACCCCCAGGTGAACGAAAACTCTTCTGTCCTGAAAACTGGGAACCCCGGACCATAGCTCTTCTTCGTGAGGAATCATGACTATTCCCCTCTCGTGATGATCCGGTCTTGGTCAGAGTCCTATCAACAACCTCTGCCCTTTCCAGCACCTCAAGATATGTCTTCAGCATAAATGGGGTGACCTGGCACTGGATCTCTGGACGCAAAGCCTCCTCAAAATGCCTCGCCTGGGCCTCATCATCTGGTAACAGGTCTGAAGCATATCGTAGAAGGTTCCTAAAACGGATTCCAAACTCTCGAACACTGGAGCTCCCCTGTCGAAGGGTGAGTAGCTCCTGGCGACTGGACGCCTTCGCAGTCGATGAAAGAAACTCGACTCTAAACGTGTCTCGAAACTCCTCCCATGAGATCGCTGACTCCTCACGATCACCGAAGAACAAGAACCACCACTGCCTTGCTGCTCCGCACAGCATCGTCACAACCAAGGACACCCAGTGTTCCTTCCGAGCACGAATCGAACTGAATCCTATCTCGACCTCCTCCAACCAATCTTCTGTGACTGCATCTGAAACAGATCCCTCGTACTTCTGTAGACTCTGGTGCTGAAACTCTCGGAGTGTCTTCTTCCAAGTGTCATCTTCGTCAACCTCTACTCGACGGTGATCTTCTGGAATACCCTGATGGGCATCTTCTGCGCAAACCTGACGAGGACGTCGACCTGGAGCCATACCTGTAAAATAACAACCGTTAGAGCTCATAAGCCTGGAATATGGAAGACTCAACATTAATTAATTAATTGTTTTGTTTTATTAATTTCAGGTTACCTATCCCAATGTCTACACATTCAAACATAGGCGCAAAGAATAATGATGCATGATCCTTTCCTAGGTCTCTACCCTGCAACCAGTATCACTTTGATTAGTAGCCATCGTAAACTTAAAGGTCCGTGCAACAGATCATAGGCGGCCCTGAACACCTATGTCTCTGCCGGTATCCAGTGTTTACCCCACTTGATAAACATGAATGACATCGTTGCCCTACCATCCCATGCATCCTCACCTGTGCCTAACTCCAAACTCCATCCTATCCCTCAACTAGACCTCTGATACCACTCTGTCACGACCCCCTCCCCACAAAGTGTACCCCTCCTGGGCCGGCAATGTGAGAAGAGAGATAATGACCCCCGAGTCCCGCCTCCAGTAGGCCCCGTGTTGGCGACTAGCACCGAGGGTATAATAAACATACAAATGGGAGGCATTACCCTCTAAGAGAACACATGCAGAAGAGATAGATAGAATAGACTCCAACCAACTCCACGAAAACCCATTAGAATCTTGGAAATTTCATGGTATAATTATGGAAAGGAGGATAGGAGAAGATAAACCCCAAAAGTACGACGATACAACAAACCTTATATTGAAAATTGATTGACACGGCTCAGTTGCATCCAAAACAGAACAGAACCAATCCTAGGGGTAAAGATTGATTGTGCAACTCCTATGGAAAGGATTGAATGGTTCTAGCGTCTCTTAGATGAGAACAAATGGAAAGAACAAGGGAGAATGATATCTCGTCCCTTTTTGAAGATTAAATGGGGTGACGGTTTAAGATCCGGTTAATTTTCCATTAAAAACTGATCGCATTAACCCACGCGGTTTAACCAAGTAAAACATTCCAAGCCTTAGGAATAATTAATATAGGATTTATTGCATTTTAAACGGCCTTAAGAGCCCTTAAAATAAGGCTTTAAATGTATTTTACGTCAAAGGAAACGTCAAAAGGGGAAAACAATGGGAGTCTGGAAACACTGTTCACCCACTGTTACTGTACATGAAACCGATCTGTGAAACTGATCTGTGAAACCGATCTGTGAATCTGATCTGTCACACCGATCTGTGAAACCGATCTGTCAGACCGATCTGGGAAACCGATCTGTCACACCGATATGTGAAACTGATCTGTCACACCGATCTGTGAAACGGATCTGTCACACCGATCTGTGAAACCGATCTGTCAGACCGATCTGTGACACCGATCTGTCGCACCGATCTGTGAAACCGATCTGTCGCACCGATCTGTGAAACCGATCTGTCGCACCTATCTGTGAAACGGATCTGTCCCACTGATCTGTGAAACCGATATGTCAGACCGATCTGTGAAACCGATCTGTCAGACCGATCGGTGAAACTGATCTGTCTCACTGATCTGTGAAACCAATCTGTCACACTAATCTGTGAAACCGATCTGTCACACCGATCTGTGAAACCGATCTGTCACACCGATCTGTGAAACCGAACTGTCACACCGATCTGTGAAACCGATCTGTCAGACCGATCTGTGAAACCGATCTGTCACACCGATCTGTGAAACCGATCTGTCAGACCGATCTGTCAGACCGATCAGTGAGACCAATCTGTTACTGTTCATAAAACTGGAAACACTGTTCACAGAACTGGAAAATTGGCAAAGTGTTGGGAATAAGTCCCCTTGACCTCCTGGAACACCTCCAACACCAACATTTCACAATGTAATGGACCCGAGTAGAGGTTGCTCAACATGAATGACACTGTTGCCCTACCATCCCATGCATCCTCACCTGTGCCTAACTCCAAACTCCATCCTATCCCTCAACAAGACCTTTGATACCACTCTGTCACGACCCCCTCCCCACAAAGTGTACCTCTCCTGGTCTGGCAATGTGAGAAGAGAGATAATGACCCCCGAGTCCTACCTTCAGTAGGCCCCGGGTTGGCGACTAGCACCGAGGGTATAATAAACATACAAATGGGAGGCATTACCCTCTAAGAGAACACATGCAGAAGATGGAGATAGAATAGTCTCCAACCAACTCCAACTCATAACTTAAATATATAAGAAACCCAAGTACATATATGAAATGTCATGAAAAAGTACTACAACTGAAAGGGGAAACTAAAAGTACCCAAAAGAAAGTAAAACGACAGCGACCACAATCCCGAACAGCTCCTCCTCCAACTGCAAGCTAGTAGTAACCAGCTTGATCTCCAACCTGATCCAAGTGACCTGAAAAACATTTTATATGTACATATGGTGAGTATAACAGTATACTCAGAAGGATCCTCCCCAAGCCTCTCGTGAAAAAGTAAAGAAAGCATGCTAAAGCCCAGTGAACAACAAGTGAAACTAACTCGTCACCTAAACATGTATACTATGTTCCCAACCTCACCATGGATACTCCCACCAAGTAACGCATACAAGAGAATAGAATATAGTAAAGAATATTAAGGGTACCCCGCTACTACTTCCCCACTGGTTTTCCGCTTTGCCCCAATGACATACGTCCTGTGCATCTCTCTCCAAGGCTTGCCCGCAGACACCTGGGCCAAGCTCTACAATCTGCACCTCGTGCACCAGAAAGGCTTGCCCGCAGACACCTGGGCGAAGCACCACACCGTCCTCACAACCAAAGGTAACCAAGTAGTTTCCGGGAGCCACCACAACTCGCATAACGTGTATCATACGTCGGGTATAATACCTCAAGCCATTACAGCCCATACGCCGAGTAAGGATCCTCAAGCCATCATAGCCTATACACGTTACACCTATAGTAGTCCATAGGATACTATATCCAGAATATATGTGTCTGAAATAACCACAAGCCATTATAGCCCTCTACACACATATATGGGTAAAACTAACCACTGTGCCTACCAGCACAAAGATCTACCAAGAGAAGAGAGTGGGGCCAAAGGGGGTAGTCATCCATTAAACCTCCCATCAGAATGTTGGGGAAAACACCCCCAGGGATCAGAATCCCAGGGGTGTCAGTTGCCGTTACCGACCGGGTGGAATAGCGTATAGAAACACAAAAAGTACAGAATATATATAACTCACAACCACACTATGGGCATTACCTAGTCATAGGCACAACTGCAGCTAACGTCTCTCAGACTCCAGGCTGCTACTTCTAAGACTAGGCATCCTATAAGCACACAACCATTTGAAGAGCTTTATTAGATTACTCCATTCTCATTTTATTAGTCCCACTGTACGTTATTTAATTCTTTAAACATTAATTAACCATGAGCAATTTACCACATTAAACTAAATTGGAATCACATTCAAAAACTGCTCCTTTTTAGGATTCACATCACTATTAAATTCCAGTTTCACCATCCCCGTGGATTATCACCATTTAAACAAACTTTCATTATGGAATTACCTTCCCCATATTCCCAGACATTCTAGAAAAGAATCCTATGCTACTAAACACAAAGGGCTCAACACGGTGAGTAGATATTCTACCCGTCGAGTCTTTTCCGCATATAGAAAGAGCATAGACCCATCCTCCATCGAGAGGCTAAACCCGGAAAGCACGTGGCATACCCCGCGTGTCATAGCCTCCTTCAGAATGAGGGTAAGAAAAACCAGCTTCCTTGAGCAGTGGGGAAAAGTAAAGCAGATAAACAACCAAACCAAACCACCAACATCAAACCATCACATTCATCTCATACCACCATCCTTGGTGTCCTCCCCGACACCCACATGCATAAACCGATGCATCTCGCCACACTAGGCGTCATCCGCTGCCACAACCACAAGTCCCCATGCCTCCACATATCACAACAGCCATCCAGGCTCACATCAAATCACAAGCAGCAGGAAATCAAAGATCACAAAATGGGCTCTTGGCCCTTTAACAAGGCATTCAGCCTTCATACAAAATGAGCACTCAGAGCTCCAAACCACAAGGCATTCAGCCTTACAAGCAAGCGGGTAACTCAGAACCCCTTCGAAATTATCGAACTAATAGTTCTTTAATCCATCTTGAATTAACAGATTCATTGACATGCCTCTTTATCTTTAGCCAATTATTTAACAAATAATTCCGTCTTTACGTTCTTTATCAATTTCCATCATGAACGAGCAACTAATTAAAGAAAATCATAGATATCACTCTATCTAGGAAAACATGAGGCAAACCGTTATCACGGTACAAAGAAACAACATGCGATCAACCAATTCTTTTAATCCGGTTGAAATATTTAATTAGGCCAATTTGATTGTGATCCAAAGGGTTAAATCTTGCTAATTCTACAGTTGCACATAAACAATCATAGAATACATTAATCCCCTACCTCAAACAGTTCCTCACGTTCTTTATCCACACAACAGGTCACGATCCTCCCCTCGTGATAACTGCATCCACCGGAGGATGCTGCGGTACGACAGTACCAACCAACCCCATGAAAACCCATTAGAATCTTGGAAATTACATGGTATAATTATAGAAAGGAGGATAGGGGAAGATAAACCCCAATAGAACGATGATACAACATACGTTATATCAAAGATTGATCGACACGGCTCAGTTGCATCCAAAACAGAACAGAACCAATCCTAGGCGTAAAGATTGATTGTGCAACTCCTACAGAAAGGATTGAAAGGTTATAGCATATCTTAGCTGAGAAAAAATGGAAAGAACAAGGTATAATGATATCTCGTCCCTTTTTGAAGATTAAATGGGGCGACGGTTTAAGATCCGGTTAATTCTCCATTAAAAATGGATCGCATTAAGCCACGCGGTTTGACCAAGTAAAACATTCCAAGACTTAGTAATAATTAATATAGGATTTATGGAATTTTAAACGACCTTAAGAGCCCTTAAAATAAGGCATTAAATGTATTTTGCGTCAAAGGAAACGTCAAAAGGGGAAAAACTGTGGGAGTCTGGAAACACTGTTCACCCACTGTTACTGTACATGAAACCGATATGTGAAACTGATCTGTGAAACTGATCTGTGAAACCGATCTGTGAAACTGATCTGTCACACCGATCTGTGAAACCGATCTGTCAGACCGATCTGTGAAACCAATCTGTCACACCGATCTGTGAAACTGATCTGTCACACCGATCTGTGAAACTGATCTGTCACACCGATCTATGAAACCGATCTATCAGACCGATCTGTGAAACCGATCTGTCGCACCGATCTGTGAAACCGATCTATCGCACCGATCTCTGAAACCGATCTGTCCCACCGATCTGTGAAACCGATCTGTCACACCGATCTATGAAACCGATCTGTCAGATTGATCTGTGAAACCGATCTATCAGACCGATCTGTGAAACCGATCTGTCACACCGATCTGTGAAACCGATCTGTCAGACCGATCTCTGAAACCGATCTGTCACAGCGATCTGTGAAACCGATATGTCACACCGATCTGTGAAACCGATCTGTCACACCGATATGTGAAACCGATCTGTCAGACCGATCTGTGAAACCGATCTGTCACACCGATCTCTGAAACCGATCTGTCCGACCGATCGGTGAGACCGATCTGTTACTATTCATAAAACTGGAAACACTGTTCACAGAACTGAAAAATTGTCAAAGTGTTGGGGATAAGTCCCCTTGACCTCCCGGAACACCTCCAACACCAACATTTCACAAAGTAATGGACCAGAGAGGTCCGGGCCATTACATGGAATCTCTTGGTGGCAGCGTCGAGGCCTTACGACGTTAGTTTGAGTATGGAATGGGCAATAACTGTTCATACTCAAATTGACGGTTTTAGGAAAACGTCGGAATTGGTTTTCCTTGGTCGGTGGAAAAGGAAACCCCAGGCAGTGCAAGGTAACTCTTGCACAAGAGGGTGCGACCGATCACTCTTGAGTCGGTCAACCTTACCCTCGTAGCAGCTGTCATTTTGAGTTTCAGTTCTAACAGAAATGGAGACCTCTGGATTTCGAGGATGATGACCACGTCTTCTTACGGGTCTCACCTCGACAATGTTTATGGAGATGTGGCTAGGGAGGCAAGTTATCTCCGAGGTTCAATGGACCTTTCTAGGTCCTCAGCTGGGTAGGCGAGGTGGTTTACCGCTTGGACCATCCACTTTAGTTTAGGTGCATGACGTTTTCCACGTATCCCAACTGAGGAGATACATGCTTGACCCCTTCGCATATCATCGACCATGAGGAGCTGGACGGTGACGATGAGTGTCTTCTACGGAGGTTCATGTGGGGATCGAGGATCGACAGGAGCGGATCCTAGGAGGACGGTCGATTCCTCTTGTACACTTTCTTTGGAAGAGCGAGAACCTCCAGGTGAGCACATGGGAGCGGAAGGCTCAGATGCGTGCTCAGTACCGCTTTGTTTCCCTAAGTTTGTGGTGAAGCTTTACGGGGACGTAAAGCCCTGTGGTGGGAGTAATGTAAAGACCCGTAAATTCCAAGGAATTTTTTTTTAATTTTCTTTGGAATTTTACAAGAACACAGTTTCTGACGGCGCCTGATTCCGAGGCCCGGTGTGCCCGGAATCAATTTCCGAAGTTTGGCTCGGGTACGTTCAGTGAACGGATGAGCGGGTTTTTCTAACTTTTGAACTGGTTCTCGCAATCGAATTCTGAGGGCACCGATGGAATCGCAGCGCCGGTAATTTCGTAGAAACGCCTCTTCTGAAGTTGCGTTTTCTCGGGTGTGGTTTTTAATTTTCGGGCTTAAAGTTAAGAAATAAAATAATTTTGCGACAACATTATTTTATTTCACTTAAGCCACTTGGAAGCCACTTGAAGCCACTTAAAAGAGGCTTAATCTGAGTTGAATCGGATAGGGTACTATCCAGAAATATCCTACCCTCTTGGTAGGATATTTGTGAGGTGGGGCCCACACGAGCCCCGTCGTTTCTTTCCGCTAAGTAACGCACCCGCGAAAACCCATCTTTATGAAAGTCAACTGATGTGTTTTCTTAAATTCTTAACAGACCATTTAATAGGGCGGTGTTTTTTCGTAAATTAAATGAGCTGTTTCTTTCGTTGAATTACTTCTACGAATTAATGGTTCGATTCTTATCTTTTGAAATTCAAATATTTAGTTGTGTAAATAAAATAAGGCTTAAGCTTATTTTATTTTGGGTTGGTCTCCTTTGCCACCTTGAGAGATTTTGAGAAGCTCTCTCCATCTTCTTCAACCTTGACGAAGAACACGAAGAACACTTAAGCTCCGACGAAGAATGCCGCTTCTCTTCTTCGTAGCCGGTGTGTTTCCGAAGATCGACGACCCCGCTTCTTCGATCTTCTTCCCGTGTCAACGAAAGGAGACGTCGTTTCTTACTCGGACTATCTCCGTCAGCTTACAAAGCTTCTCTAGCGACGTACCTCTTCGGACACACCTCGACATCAACGGAAACGACGTTTGATTTCCACGACGTCCGACCTCCGCGACGCTAGTCTTCCGCGGCTTGATTGGCATGCTCCGCACTTGAATCCGAGGTAGGGGATTGTTGATATTTTATTTATTTATTTTCCATTCTTGATTCTAGAATGTCGAACTTCGAGGATAAAGGATTAAATGTTATTGTCTAACGAGAGGGGGGCCCGGACCGCACCAACACGGCCGAACCCCCCTCCTATGTTCATAATTGTTTCCTTGCGGATGGAACGGGATGGCGTGGTGTCGTCGCACCACGCGGGAATCGCACGGCAATTATTGCATGGCGCCGTCGTGCCGCGTCGGGGAAAGAAATCCAAGAACGCGACGCCTTCGCGTCGCGTCGAAGAAAGACAAAGGCGCCGCGGCCGGAGCGGGGTCGCGGCGGAGGGAAGCGATGCCGTCGCATCGCGCTGGACGGCATAGGCCGCGGCCGGTTCCAGGCCGTGGCGGAGCAAGATGACCAACAGCCGGCACCGGGCCGTCGGTGTTGGCGAAGGAAGGACCGGCCGTCGCAGGTCCTTGCTAGCGAAACCGGCCGGCCAGTGCGGGCCGGCCGGACAGTGGAGACCGGGGGAATTAATTTCCCCTGGCCGGGTCTCAAAAGCGGCCCCAATTAAGGGGCCGCGGTTCTCAAAGGGGGGGCTTTGCCCCCCGTGCGCGGCACCCGAACGGCGCCCAGGCCGCGCCGCCGCGCCGGACCGCGCCGCCGCACCGGCCGGGCCGGGTTTTCCGTGCCGGGCCGGGTCGTCGGGCTGGGTCACCGCCCAGGGCGGGTCGACCCGGTTCGGCCTACCCAGGGGGGGGGGGGGGGGTCGGGCCAGGTCGGCCCGGGCCCAGACCCCCAGTTTTGGACCACTTTCGGTCAAATGCCCGTATCGTGGGCTACGGGCCTCCAAACGACTCGCTGTCAGCGGCAACGTGATCCTTGGATCGAGACGGTCGTTTCGGTATACTATACTCAAGGTGCACCTTCCTTTTCGGGAGCCTACGTGGTTAAAACTCCATAGTTAAGCGTGCTTGGCCTAGAGTAGTGATCAGGATGGGTGACCTCCTGGGATATTTCCCAGGGTGGCTGTGAGACGGAAAGGCCAATAACTAACAGACCGGGCGTCCGATTTACACGCCGTCAGTTTCATTGAATTCCTCTAAGTGAGACAGATCTTTTGGCTTACTCCGCTCGAGGTTTGGATGCTGAAGGAGTGCGGTCAGGTTGGTTCACTCACAAAATCAACCGGGCCCCTGGAACGAAAAAGCCAATAACTCTCAGACCGGGTGTCCGATTGACGTGCCGTCTGTTGAGTTGAGTTCCTGTTGATGATACGGAACTTTTGGCATCCTTCGCCGAGATTTGGATGAAGTTGGATAGTGGCCGGGTTGGATCGCACCGAAATCCAACCGGGCCCCTGGAACGGAAAAGCTGATACCTTTCTGACAGAACGTTCTTTGACGAACCGTCAGCGACGTTGGTGATCTCGTTGAGAAACGGTCCCTATGAGTATACCCTATGAGTGTTCGGGGTATAGTTGAGTTACGGCCAGATTGGTTCGCACACGAAACCAACCGGGCCCCTGGGACGAAAAGGCTAATAACTCACAGATCGGGCATCCGATTGACGCGCCGTCTGTTGTGTTGAGACCCCTATGACGAGGTGGTCCTTTGAGATACTTATTTGCAGGACTTTGTGATACTTGGAGTATCGAGCAGTAGCTCGTGGAGCGGACCATCCTGGAGACGAGCGTGCGGAGTATGGAGACCGTGTAGCCGGCTGAGACATGACGACTACTTGACCGACTCGACTTGGAGTGAGTCGACTAGCCCAGTGGATGGAGCGCCCGATATTTGGCGACAGACCCACGGAGGACGGAGCGCCCGGTAGTTGGTCGCAAACCCGCGGTACTCGACAGGAGGAGTACCTCTATAGGCTATTAGTGGGAGCGCCTGGTATTTGGCGACAGACCCTCAGTGGATGGAGCGCCCGGTACTTGGCCGCAAACCCGTAGTACTCGACAGGAGGAGTACCTCAGCAGTCTTAGGTTAGTGAGCAGTACCTCGGAGTCGTGACAGGACCACTGTACACTCCAGAGACAGAGCTCTTCAGCAGTTACGGTTTCGATAATGAAAATCCTGGTTTGAGCTGAGACTTTTGACCTTTGTGTTTACCTCATGATTGAGACGGGTCACTTGATAACTTAGGTATATGTATGGGCATATACCTGGGTAGTGGTTATCCATTGATTTCACAATCCCTGTGTTTCCTCATGATCGAGATGGGTTACTTGATAACTTAGGTATATGTATGGGAATATATCTAAGTAGAGGTTATCTGTTGAGATCTTCTTGTGGTTATACTTGTTGGTTTAGTGAGACCTTTTGGGTCTCGGGGTCCCTACTGAGTATCGTTATACTCACCCCTGCACAGGATATGCCCGCACCTCGTTGTGTTGGTTGAAGACGATGGGCAGTGCTGATGGAGGTCGAGTGTTCGACGACTGGACGGTACCCGGAGGTGGACTACAGGACGAGTCAGTACCCGGAGGTGGACTACACGACGAGTCGGTACCCGGAGGTGGACTACACAACGAGTCCGTACCCGGAGGTGGACTACGCGACAAGACGACTCACAGAAGAGGTTGACGGACGAGAGCGTGGAGGAGGCTATCTGTACCTACCCATCAAGTAGGATCCGAGGTGGACGACCAGGAGTTGCGCTATCTGTACCTACCATTCAGGTAGGACCTGAGGAGGACGACCCAGGAGCTGCTTCCCTCTTCAAGCTGTTTGTCTTTTTGCTGTTGTACCTTGTTCAGTTGTAGTTGTACTTTCTTTTGGGTTTGTATTCTGGCCCATTTACTTTTCATCTTTTCTTTTGTACTTAGTGTTTTGTTTCCGCTTGTACACTGTGGTTCTTGTTTTCTTTTATAAAGGAAATGCCTTCCAAGTTATCGGGATTTTACGCTTTTGGTGCTAGTCGCCAGCCCCTGGCCTATGGAAGGCGGGCTTGGGGTAGTCGCGGCATGGGCCCCGAGGAAGGGTCGTGACATACACACACTTTGAAATTATGAAAAATCATATGATAAATTGAAAATTTCCCTTAAAGAAGATTAGAAATAAATTTTGGTAAAAACACATAGGCGAAGTATTAAGGATTATTTAAATTATAATAATTTTTATATTGTTATATCTGGAACATCTGTAACAAAAAACCCTTTTTTATTTCATCTTTTTATTGATTGATTTTATTATAGATATGGAATTCTATCTTTATTTAATATTTTAGGATATATTTTAAGGATTAATAAGTTATTTTTCTAAATTACTTTTACTTTGTACTAAATATTAAACTCAATCCACTGAAAAACTATCAAAAAGAAATGAAAATTTTAAATAATGGAAATGAAATTTACATCGAAAATAATGTTAAGAAGAGAAAGACTATTCATATTAGTTTTGTATCTATAGTGACTGAATATATGGATGTATTTCATAATGAGTTTTCAGAGGTTTTTTTATGATCAGGTGGTGGATTTTACTATCTATAGATTTCCTAATTAAAATTTCATCTAAAAATACCAATTTTAAATGTCTCAAATAGAACATTTAGAATCGAAAATGTAGTTGATGGTGTTTATTGCTAAAGGTTTCATTTATCCTAGAACTTTACCATGCAATTCTCTTATTTTATATTTTTAAAAGTTATAAGGTTGAAAGAAATTCTTCGTTAATTATGGATACTTGAATAACATCTAAATTATGACTATGTAACAATTTTCTTATTATCAATGATTTTTTGATCAACTCTAGGGAGTATTGTAATTTTTAAGAATAATATAAAATATTGACGGATAAAGTGAAATATTTTCTGAAGATAGTTATTCAAACTAAGTATTAGAATTACGAGTTTGTATCTATGCCCTTGGTATTTCTAATGCCCCAGCTGTATGTATAGATCTTATGAAAATACTATTATATGACTATTTATATTTGTTTTTAATTTTTATTATTGATGATATATTTGTATATTATAAAATTAATGAGGATCATGAAAGACACCAAATTATTTTTTAGAACTAAAATTTAAAAAAACTAAATGGAAAATTTAGTAATGGTTAATTTTTTATTCAATTAATTTCTTTCCCTGGGAATATTCATTATAATGATCACATAACTATTGAACCTGTTTAAAATAAAGGTAATTAAGAATGGACTAGACGATTAATTTCAACAAATATTCAAAGTTTTCAAGGATTTTTTGTTACTACCAGTGGATTTTTGAAAACATTTCACAGTTATCTATCCCAATAACTATGTTAACTTAAAAATGTGGTAAATTCATAATGGAAAAATATTTTTATCATTATTTCTAGGAACTGAATTGACTATTGGATAATGATCTAATTTCATCCCTACCATAGAAATGTTTTGATCTTTTCATGTAAATTGATGTTTTAATGAAGGGACATGGTTTTTATTTATTGGAGCATAATTAGGTAATTACATATTAATCATGACAATTAAAACTACATGATAAAAATTATCATAGTCCAGAAAAATTAAATGGAATATGTATTTTATTACTTTTATCTTTATGATAAATCATTTATATTGAGTAATGGGAAAAAATATTGATCATAAAATATTTATTGATATATTCACAAAGAAATATTTAACATTAGATATATGGGTTGTATTGAATTAATTATTGATTGTGAATATACAAGTCATTACCATTATGAAAAATAAACCATATTAGATGATGTTTTCAATCATAAAAATAAGGTATCATTATCTATTCTATGTCTGGAACACGATAATTTTGTTAATGATATTATTGATGTTGTCTTAGGAACTATTCATGTAGGAACTCCCTATGTCTTATTTCAAGATATAGTATAATAACATATTCATGAAAGTATTATGCATCCTCATAAGGAAGATAATGTTTTATAGAAAAAGGTATATTCATTTGAGAATGATATGTCTCTAGATTTTATTAGTGATAAATAAGGTGTAATAATATTATTAAAGTGATTATACATGTCTTGTGATTCTTAGTATAAGATAGAATTATTATGTGAAGCTCATATAACACTATTTTATATTGATCTCAGCTTCACTATGATGTATTGAGACAATTAATAGTATTATGGGAGGAATTTAATTTATAGAGGCATAACTAACATTACCGTGTAGTTTATTTAATTTCATTAAGTTAATGTAGAAAAAAATTAAAAAGTAAATTCTTCATCATTTTTAGTTTCCCAAGTAAAAATAAGAAGATGTATCTATGTATTCTTTGGGATTGATAAATACATCTCAAAATAGTAAATTTTTTGGGTTATTTTTGAACGATTAAATAAAACTATTCATTTCCTTCACATTATATATTTTATTCCATTAGATCTTTTTTTCAGAATCATCCTCAAGGTGATAGTTAGGATACTTAAAATTCCTATATCTTTTTTATAAAACAATGATATAATAACTTATTTTTATTTTTAGATAGGACTTTTGATGTTGTTGGATACTAAATTAAATTTCAGTATATCTTTTAATCATCAATATAAGAGATTATTTGAGTGAGTTATTCAGACCATGCAAAATATTCTTCATACTTCTTCAATAGATTACCAGGTAAGTTGGGATAGAAATATTTCTTTACTTGTGTTTTCTTATAAAAACATGATTAATTATAGTATAAATATGTCACCTTTTAAGGAATTCCAAGAACATAATTGTTAGATTAAATAATTTTTGAATGAAGTGGGTGAATGGATGGTTTAGGGATAATATTTGGCAGAAGAAATGGTTGAGAATATGAATACTTTTTAGAAACATATGGGGATGGATAATTGTAGGTAGAAAAGTTATGTGGATAATTGTAGGATATATATATATAAGGATGTTTATAATGGTTTTCGGGGAGATTTCCCATGGAAATGTGATCTATTTTTTTTCAAAATCAGATACTATATTGACTGGTCAATGGACTATAATAAATAGTCGATAATATTGGATCAGTTTCCAATTGAGTGGAATTCCCACTAATATGGAAGTAATAATGTCAACACCTGACCTTACCGGTCTCGAGCCGTAACTACCCGAAGCCCACCTCCATAGGCCAGGGGCTAGTGACAAGCACTGAAGGCATAACAATCTTGAGGAGTCCTTTACCTATATACCTTTACACACACGCACACAACCCACTCATTGCAGAAGTACAGAGTAAAAAAGAAACCAAAGGTCAACTATGATAATCCAACCACATTCATGCATCAACCTCTTAATAGGAAAAAAAGTAAAGTGCTGAGGAGTACTGATAGATAATGAAGAGAAAAAGGAAAAAACTCTCACCCAACCATAAAGGTGCCACTACCCAGCAACAAGTAAATGAAATAAACAACTGGTGAGTCTCTCACCTGAAAGTCCAACTACGTCCACTGAATGCAGCCCAAGCACATGTGTCCTCTACGCTCCTTTGTAGTCTCAATCAACCTCTTTGTTGTCTGGAAGGGGACACCAAGGGCGGGAAAAGCCTAAGTAGGGGTGAGTATAAGGATACCCAGTAGGTTGCCCCGAATGCTCAGTAGAGAAACAAAGGAGGTACAAAACTGTAAACGATAGACAGAACAAAGTAAGAGTACAATAGAGATAATGCAGCTCAACCCAACAATAGAAAGGTAGTAGACTCATCCCAACTAAGTGGATCTAGACACGGAAAGCATGTGGAATACCCCACCTGTCTTCTCCCCTCCTAGAAGAAGATTAAGTAGACCCAATGAGTGGGAACAAATGTAGGGTATATATATATAAATTCTCAACAAGAAACCTGAATGAGTGTGTAAGGGGATCTCCATCTCCAAGCTCATCCTAGGATAAGTTGACAATAGTTATTCGGGTAGCCATCACTGATGCCCAATAGTCCTACACATCAAAGCTTCCTCATCGATAAACTGTACCACCAAAAGTACCGCTCCGATAATCACGAAGAAAAGCCACTGACTAGCCTCGTCGAAAGGGGGTTAGTATGAATGAATTCATCAGGTAACCCAGTGCCCAGCCCATCATGAGGGTACACCCCAAAAGGTCGTTGGGTGACCCACTACCCAGCCCTGCTGGAGGGGAAACCCTAAAAGGTCATTGGGTTACCTACTGCCCAGCCCCACTGGAAGGTAAACCCTAAAATTTCATCAGCTTACCCACTTCCTAGCCCTACTAGAGGATGAACCCTAAAATCAATGGGTAACCCACTACCCAGCCCTTCCGGAGGGTATACCATATAGTCAATGGGTAACCCACCGCCCAACCCCATAGGAGGGTGAACTCAGAATTGGTCTGATATCTCTATGTTTCCCGTGCCATCACTGGGTGTCGCAAACATCGCGATTATACGTTGGGTCAGACTGCGTCAAATAAACCTCCAACCAATGTCCTTTCATGTTTCCATATTTAATGAGATATCAATAGAGACTCATCATGCCCAAACTGATTACACCATTGCAATCCTCATAGAAAAACACGTGAGATAGACTACTTATTCACTGTAAACAGACTCCCAATGAATGTGTTATTCTATACTACTTTATGCCCATACGACGTCTCATGGGGCCCACACCTCAGTCTCGGAAGAGGATGAGAAAACTGTACCATCGCGATGCACTCATAAAAACACGCCAAAACGATTACTTGTTCGCTTCGAACAGACGTCTGATGAAAAAGTCATAAAATGCTTTTCATAGCTTAAGAGACATCCTCTGGTTCCCATGCCTCAACTCTATCATCAATGCCTGAAACATCCATGGAAGACTTCTTTGTGACTCCAGGGTCACAACGCCACTGTGGTACCTTAAACGGACATTGGATGTGTTCGTTACATCCGAAGGAAGAAACCCGGTGTAGTTCCTAATGAGCGTGATGTGCCACTGAGCCCAAGTCTTGGGAATTAAAATATCATGAGACCTTCTCAAAATCTTCATCTCGATGCGAGGATTTCACTCCCATAGATGGAACACAAAACGGACACCCGCAGTGAATGTTATGGGTGTCTGAAGTCGAGGGGATGAACCCCTTCGGCATGACCGGCCTGGTTTGGCCGGTCGGCCTGGCTTGGGCCGGCCCGCGCAGGCCAGCCTGACTCGCAGCGCCGGCTAGCAGCTCAGCAGAGCAGCCCGGCCATGGACCCCCAGTCCACCCTGCGCTGACCAGACCTCATGGTCAGTCATTGTCTTGCATGGAGAACTGCTGAAGGTGGGTCTTAGTCTCCGCATGGGGTCACGCACCGTGACCCCACCCCACCATGCCCCGCACCGACGCTCTCGCCTTCCACCACCTCCAAGGACACCCCGCACCACCTAGGTCAGCCGTGCCAGCTAGTTCCATCACTGTGCTACCATTCTGGAAACTGCCGTCACCGCTGGGAGCAAGCCAAACTGTCCTGCCGACCACAGGACCACCCCTATAATCTCCATAAAAATGGAAAACGGCCGGAATATTTCCTCGGGCCACCCCGGACACCCTGAGACTCTGAAATTTGATCCTAAAGGATCGCTGGAAATATGAAATAATTACCTATGTAACTATGGGCTTCACTCGATGATTGGATAGCATTTCGATGCAATGAATTGCATTTGAAGGGTTTGAGGGAATTAAAATTGAAAATGAATGATCCTACCTCATTGGGCATAGACATATGCTTCACCAATGATTCGTGGGAGGCACCACCCACCTTGGAGAGGGAGAGGGAAGCGTGAAGGAGATTCTCCCTTGTTGGGAAGAACTTTCGCTAGGGGGAAGAACAAGGGGGAGAAGAGGGTGGGGTGGGGTGTCTAAATAGAAAACACTTAATCACCCCACCAATAGGCCCCACTCCCTAACTTTCAGCGTCGTCAGGGTTAAGCTTCCCCTAGGATAAAATTCATTTTCTAAACACAACAGAGGTCTTGGAGTTTATATCCAGGACTCCATTCATAGGTTACAAAGTGCATGCCTGGGGAAACCAAATTACAAAAACACCCCTGGTGGTGTTTTCCACAGAAGGATCGTGCCCGTGAAAGTTACACCCCTCCTAGGGTAAACGACACTTTCTGGACTCAACGGTGCCCTCGGTCTTCCCATATGAGCAACTTTTTAGGAGTTATTCTATTTATTTTGTGTTTCTAGTGTGAGCTCAATTAAAATTTAATTCAAGACACACCGGGGCTCGGAATCACACGCTGTCTGAATGCCCTGCTCTGGAATAACACTAAGAAAATTTCACAGTCTTACAGGCTCAAAACCCAGGTTCTTACATCATTCCCTCCTTTAAGTTTTTCATTCCTGAAAAAAAAACTACAAAAACAAAATGGGATACTGAGCCCTCATCTGGCTCTCCCGTTCTGAGGTGCTATCCTGCACTCTCCCATGCTACCACCGCACATGGACCAAATGAATGGTCCATCCATATAGTGTCTGCCCCTGCCAGTCCTAAATCACCTCCAGGGGCTCCACAAAGGCAGCTCCATCCTCGATGTCTATCCCTTCCCAATTGATAATGTGTGTGGGGTCGTGCATGTATTTACTCATCTGTGACACATGAAAGATGTCATGCTCCCTCTCTAGCTATGGGCGTAGATCAGGATGATAGGACACTTCACCGACCCTATTCACAATATCAAATGGTCCAATGATCATTGGGGATAGCTTGCCTCCCCAGCCGAACCTCCGTGTCCCACACCACGGAGAGACTCTCAAAAAGGCGTGGCCCCCTGATCAAACTCCAAAGGCCAGTGATGAAGAACTGCGTAGGACTTCCATCTACTCTGAGTTGTCCTCATCTTCTCACGAATGACTTGTACGTTCTCTGTCTTCACCTGCACCAACTCTGGGCCCACAAGGGGGGTCTCCACATCCTCCTTCCAGTACAATGGGGTCCTGAAGGGTCTCCCGTAGAGGTCCTCAAAAGGTGCCATGCCAATAATAGATTGGTAACTGTTGTTTTACGTGAACTCCACCAAGGGTATGTGATCTTACCATATAAGGAAAACGTCTAACACACACGCCCTGAGAATATCATCCAAACACCTAGATAGTGCACTTAGTTTTCACATCCATCTAGGGGTGAAAATTTGTACTCATCCACAGCTGGGTCCCGAATTCCTCTTGCATGCCTCACCATAATCGCGATGTAAACCGCGTGTCACAGTCGGAGATGATCATCAAGGGTACTCCATGAAGGTGGATGATCTCCCGAACGTACAACTACCCTAGAATCTCCACCGAGCTCTACTCCCGGATGGCCAGCAAGTGCGCTGATTTCGTGAGTTGGTCCTCTATCACCCAAATGGAATTGTGGCCATTCACAGTGTGCAGGGGCCCTATGAATAAGTCCATAGATATGCCATCCAACATCCAATATATTATATCAAGGGGCTGCTACAACCCTTTTAAAACCTGATGCTCCACCTTCACCTGTTGAGAGGTAAAACACCGAGATACAAACTCAGCTATGCTCCGCTTTATTCCAAACCACCAAAACTACCATTGAAGGTCTCTGTACATCATCCCAACACCAGGATGTGCAGCCAAGGGGGATTTGTGGAACTCATGCATCACCTCCTCCCGCATATCCAATGGTACCACAGCTCTCCCATGGAACAAGATCTCATGATTCCATCCTTCATAATACCCATCGAGTGTGTCACCCATTGATATCTGATCATGCAGTACCTCGCTTTCGACATCCCCCATCTGCAAATATCTCACACACTCAAGGAGTTAAGGAGTCAACACCATCGACTGCAAAAAATTCGTGCCCTCCTGCTCCACCATGGTCAGCCGTAGGGAAGTCAACTGAGCTGAAGCATCCTACACTAACCGGGCCTGGGACTTCCTGCTAAGAGCATCTGCTACTATGTTTCCCTTCCCTTGAGAGTACACTATCTCAAAATCATAGTCCGAAAGAAACTCCAGCCAGCCCCTCTACCTCAGATTCAAATCCCTCTGAGTGAAGATATACTTTCGGCTCTAGTGGTCAGAGTAGACCACAAAAATGATCACCCATAAGGTAGTGTCTCTATATCCTCAAGGAGAAGTCCACCGCTGCCAGCTCCAAATTGTGAGTTGCATAATTCTACTCATGAGGCCTCAACTACCTCGACCCATATGCAATAATTGCTCACTGATACATCAGCACGCACTTGAGCTCAGCCCCTGAAGCATCACAGTATACTATGAACTCAATTCCCTCCTATGGAATCCTCAACACTAGGGAACTAGTTAGCTATTGTCTCAACTCTTTAAAGGTCTTCTAGATCTGATTAGTCAAGGTGAACGGTCATCCCTTCCACGTCAATGCGGTCAAAGGGGAATCAATCCTAGAGAAATCTTCGACAAACCTATGGTAGTACCCTACTAAACCAAGGAAGATCTGCACCTCTGACACATTCTTGGGTTGTTCTCATGCAAGCACTACCTCTATCTTTGCGAGATCTATGGCCAATCCATGCTCCGTAATGACCTGTCCCAAAAAGTGAAACTCATGAATCCCGAACATACACTTCGAGAGCCTCCCATACATCTGGTTCTCTAAGAGTAAGTCTAGGATCAACCTCAAACGCTCCACATTCTCCTCCTCTATCATAGAGTATATGAGTATGTTGTCAATAAAGACAACCACAAACCAGTCCACATACAGATGGATGATCTGGTTCATCAAATCTATGAAAACAACAGGGGAATTCATCATGCCAAAGGGCATCACCTGAAACTTGTGATGCCCATATTGACAATAGAAATACATCTTTGGGATATCAGCCTCACAAACCCACAACTTGTGGTAGCCAGATTGATGAAAATTCTTGGGGAATTTCATTTCACCTCTCAACTGGTCATAGATGTCGTCAACCCTCGGAATACGGTACTAGTTATTTATTATGGCCTGATTCAGGTGATGATAATCCACACAAATCCACAGATTCCCATCAACCTTTTTTACAAACAAAACTGGAGCTGCCTAGGGGGACACACTAGGAATGATGAATCCCTTCTCATGAAGGTCGTTCAGCTAATGTCGTAGCTCCCGAAGCTCTGTGGGTGACATCCGATAAGCCACACATGATATCGAGATAGTCCCCAGCTACAAGTCAATGAAGAACTCCATCTCTCGCCTCGGAGGTAGAATAGAGACATCCTTTGGAAAGACATCAATGTTGTCCTCTACAACGGTAGGGATCCAGGTTCTTGTAGCGTCTGCTACTCTGAGAGCCAAGGTCACCAACTGGGGTGAAAAAGGTCAGGGTCTCCTACTCAGAGTACACATCTTCTCTGCCACATGATCTCATTCCACAAGGATGGTGAACCTCATCCCATCAGAAAACACTCCTCCGACCCGTCTGGGGCAACAGTTGATTACGACGTGAACCATAGAAAGCCAATCCATGCCTAGGATGGCGTCGTAAGGTTCAATAATGATGAAGAGTAGGTCCCACATGAAACTCCATCCTCTGAACAATGGTTCGCACTGTCTGAAGATAAAGGTCACTAACGAGGCACTTCTCGTAGGAAACTCAAGGAAGTTAATGTGTCGGCGCCTCTACTAGAAGGTCTAACTCTCGTACAAACTGAAGTGATAAAAATGAGTGGCTGGAACCTGTGTCTACTAGTACCAAAACAAGCATAGAGTAACCACAAAGCATACCTCGAACCATCTCATGTGTTGGGGGTCACGACCATGAATATCCTAAAGCATCTCACGACACCTAAAACCACCTCCCTTAGCCTGGCGTGGTCCGCCCAGCGGTGGTGGTGGAAGGTCCTTGAAACATCGTCCCAAACCTAATGGTCATGCTGCTCTTCCTGCACCGCCTCCCTGAGGCCACCCTATCCTCTCCTTGGGTATCCCTGGTCACGACGCTTCCTCTGACGCTATGGTGTGCCCACTGCCTTCCATGACTACTCGGTACGCCTAGTCAGGAAGTCCCGTGCTAGGTTACCCCATCCGTCACATGCATAGCACCGACTCTCTCACAACTGCCCCTATGCTCCACGGTGCCACTCCTATGTATGACCCTGCCCCTAAGTCTGCTCACAGAAGTTCCTCCTCTACCGAGGCTCTGCTCTCTGCTGCCTTCCTATCACTGAAGAATCTCCTCTAAAGTGAACATTGCAAGGCCCTGTTAGATGGCGTACCTCGTCCAATAAGCACTCTATGATGAGCGCCCTCTCTAGCACCCCATCATAAGTAGGGATGCACAGTGTCACTACAGTATCATAGATCTTCCTACGAAGACCTTGGACAAACTTCCACGCCCAAAAGTAACTGTCACAGATCATATCCTACGAGTAGTGTGTCAGATTGGTAAACCAGGCTGAGTATTGTGCCACGGTCATTCCCCCTGCTTCATCTCCAGAATATCGTGAATCTAAACGGAGCTCAAACAAGAGTGCGAGTACTCCTCCCGGAAGAGCTGCTGAAGCTATCCCACGTGAGAGATAACTCATCGTGGGTCTGTATATCCAATCCCCTCCAATGCCTGGCCATCCTATGGAAAAGGCATGTAGCTAGGGCTACCATCTGGTCCACTGGTGTTTGTAACAGCCTTAAAAGTTGGTCCACGGACTCTAGCCTGTCCTCCATCGCCTAGGGATCCGGGTCCCCATAGAACTTTTGCGGTCACTGATGCTGAATGTCTCGGAGTGCACTTAGCCTATGCTCATCCTTGAAATGTGATTTTAGTTCTAACTGCTACTCCTCAGGTGGAGGGGCTACTTCTGAAGCACTGGGTGGATGGGGATCATGTGAGGGTCCATGAACTGACACCTCATCCCTCACCATGTCATCATCACAAACTTGAGAGGGTAACCTAGCGGGCTACTGTCATGGGGGAATCTTGAAAATTATCAAGGATTACCGCGATCAGATGAGTGTATATATATATAACAGTAATAAAAAAGGGGAGATTACTCAACAAGGATAGTCAGAGACACAATCCTACTGGATGCATGTTCCAAAGATCACCGCAAAAAATGTCTCAGCGTGCTGATTCGACAAGTGGGTTATTAGGGTCCTAGTGAATGGATTTGTCGGCCACCAATACTATCACTGGAATCCCTGGACTGAGAGACTCTCTCGAGACATGGTGAAACTATTGCCCTAAATCCTAACCAATTAATTTTAAGGGACATCCAAACAACACCCCACAGAATGAACGACCACTAATACCACTTTGTCACGACCTGAGCCTAACGGTCTCAAGCCGCAACTACCCCATGCTCGCCTCCATAGGCTAGGGGATGGCGACCAGTGTCGAAGGCATAACAATCTCGGGGAGGCCTTTGCCTAAGTACCTGTACACACACGAACACAACCCACTCAATACAAAAGTGTAGAGTAAAAAGGAAACCAACAGTCAACTACTATAACACAACCATAGTCAGGCATTAACCTCTAAATAGGAAAAAAAGTAATGTGCTGAAGAGTACTAAAAGATACTGAACAAAAAAAAGAGAAAAACACATGCCCAAATAGAATGGTTCCCCAACTCGGCAACATGTAAATGAAAGTAAACAGCTGGCCAGTCTCTCAACTGAAATTCCTACTACATCCATTGACCGCTGCCTAAGCTCCTGTGTCCTCTACTCTCCTCCGTAGGCCTGATTGACCTGTATGCCGTCTGCAATGGAACACCATGTGTGGGAAAATCCCAAGTAGGGGAGAGTATAAGGATACTCAATAGGATGCCCCGAAAGCTCGAGGGAGGAGCAAAGGAGGTACTAAACCGTAAACAATATATAGAACAATGTAAGAGTAAAATTGAGAGAATGTAGATCAACCAAACAAAAGATAGAAAGTAGACTCATCCCAACCAAGAGGGGCTAGACACAGAAACCATGCGGCATACCCCGTGTGTCTTCGCCCCTCTTAGAAGAAGAGTAACTTGACCCAAATAGTAAGAATAAAGGTAGGGGATATATATATATGCACAAGATGAATCCCGAATGAGTACATAAGGGGATCTCCATCTCCAAGATCAGCACATTATAAGTTGGCAAAAGTTCTAAGGGTAGCTATCATTGATGCCCAATAGTACCTCCCATTAAAGCTGCATCATCGCTAAAACATACCACCAAAAGTCCAGCTCTGGTAATCACTGAGAAAATCCACTGACTAGCCTCATCGAAAGGGGCTGAGTCTGAATGAATTTTTTGGGTAACCTACTACCCTGTTCAAATGGAGGGTAAACCCCAAAAGGTCATCGGGTGAACCACTACCTAGCCCTGCTGAAGGGTAAACCCAAAAAGGTTGTCGGGGGAGCCACTGCCCAGCCCTACTGGAGGGTAAACCCTAAAATGTTATCGGGTAACCCTCTTCCCAGCCCTGCTAGAGGGTAAACCCTAATATCAATGGGTAGCCCACTGCCCATCCCCTTCGGAGGGTAAAAACTAAGGTCAACAGGTAACATAATTCCAAGCCACACTAGAGGGGATACCCAAAACTGGTCCGATAACTCCACCATGCCCACGCCATCACTGGGTGTCACTAACATCGTGACCATGCGTTGGGTCAGAGTCTATCAAAGAAACCTCCGACTGATGTCCAATCATGTTTCCACATTTAATGAGATCTTGAAAGAGGCTCTGCACGCCCAAACAGATTACACTATTGTAATCCTCACAAGAAAACACATGATATATACTACTTACACACTGGAAATGGATTCCCGATGAAAAAGTTATTCAAAACTCCTTTATGCTCGTAAGGCGTCTCGTAGGGCCCACACCATGGTCCGTAAATAGGTCTTCTAAATAGTGAAATCACGATTCCCTAGGAAAAACATGCAAAAACGACTACTCATTCACCTCGAATGGACGTCGGATGAAAAAGTCACAAAACACTGCTCATAAAATAAAAGACCGCCCATGGGCCCACACCTCAACTTCTGCTTCAACGCCTGAAACAACATTGGACCACTTCATCTCGACTCCAAGGTCACAACGCCGCTAACGATGCCTTAAATGGACTCTGGATGTGTTTGGGCCATCTAAAGGACGAAACCTGGTGTTGTACTTACAAGCATGACATGCAACCAAGCCCACATCTCGAGAATTAAAATTTCTCGAGACCGTATCAAAATCTTCATCTCGAGCCGAGTATTTCACTACCATAGATGGAACACAATACAGACACCCGTAGTGAAAGTTACGGGTGTCAGAAGTCAAGGGGATGAACCCCTTGGGCTGGACCGGCCGGTCCGCCCTGCTTGGGCTGGCCTGCGCCGGCCGACGCGACTCGTAGCGCCAGCCCATTTCTCAGTCACGCGGCTCGTCCGAGGACCCATGGTTCACCCTGTGCTGACGCAACGTATTTCATTTGAAGGGGTTTCGGGAATTAAAATTCAATATGCACAAGCCTACCTCACTAGGTATAGCCAGACGCTTCACCAACGATCTGCCAGAGGCGCCACCCACCATGGAGAGGGAGAGGGAAGCTTGAAGGAGGTTCTCCCTTCTTTGGAAGAACATGTGCCACGTGGAAGAACAAGGGGGAGATGAGGGTGGGGTGGTGTGTTTAAATAGGAAACACTTAAACCCCCCGCCCGTAGGCCTCGTACCCAAACTTTCAGCGGGGTCGGGGTTAAGCCACCCCTAGGGTAAAATCCATTTTCGGAGTGCAATGGAGGTCTCAGAGATTTAATCAGAGACTTCATTCAGAAGTTACAAAGTACACTCCCAGGGCCTCCAAATTACGAAAAAGCCCCTGGTTGTGTTTTTTACAGAAGGGTCGCGTCCCCGAAAGTTACACCCCTCGTAGGGTAAACGACACGTTCCAAACTCAATGGTGCCCTTAGTTTTCCCATCTGAGCAAGAATTTATGAGTTATTCTATTTATTTGTCATGTACAGTGTGAATGCACTAAAAATTTAATTCTGGCCACACTGGGGCTCAGAATCACATTCCATTTGAATGCCCAACTATGGAATAACATTTTGAAAATTTCAAACTCTTACAGGCTCAAAACCTAGGTTCTTACGAATAATACTCAACAACCATTTTGAAGGTATGATAGAGACAGGTCTAGTTCATGAGTAGGAAATAGGAATTCCATATAGTTGAGGTTTGATGTCTATTCTCGAGGTTCTAGCCCTGGGGAATACTCTATATTTGTTCACAGTGGAATATCCATTGGGTGACCAGGTTCTCCATGAGGGTGATTATGATGGTGAGTTTTCTAGACATTTATCAATTTGTAGTGATTAGAATTTGTGTTTGAGATGTCTTCATATCCAATGGAAGAAAAAGGGTCAAAAGGGGCATTAATACTTTGGGTGCATCATTATGACTAAAGGGGAAGGATCTTAAAGGAGGAATGAATACTCCAATCCACCTATGCTGATGTGAACACAGTTACCTAGTAAGTTAAAAAGAAAATGAATTTAAACCATGTCCTCAAGACCTAGAATGCATGTTCGGGTCTTCCTTAAGAAATGTAAATTGTAAGGAAATGTGTGGAGAAATTAATATTCATATAAAAGGTGGTGTGCTAGGATTTAAGGAAAGAGAGAAAAATAAATACCTTGAGATAATTCTATATTCTAAGGAAGAAATTTTTTAAAAGGATATAAATATTAATTCCCCAAATGAGGAAGTGAAAATAATTAGAGAAAAAGAGGTTTAAATACATGTTATAAAGGATCAAAGGTACTGGATCTACAAACAAGATTTGATTTTGGAATGGAGTTTCCATGTATGAAATATTAATGTGGAATAATATATCACGAATTGGAACAAACTAGGTACCACATTGAAGAAATAACCATGGATGACCTGAGCATGAATATTGAAGCACTAAAATGGGTATTATTCTGAGTAAGAAGTTTAGAAAAAACATATCATTTTTTTCATTGACTTTGTGAATTTATTTTATTTTTATTGACCTACTACATTGATTGTATATGTGTAGTTTCTTAATCTTTTCAAAAGAGAGTTTTAATATTAAAAGTTTTATTTTTAGTGAGGAACAATCTATTAATAGTCCTTACAAAAAGATAAAGGATGTTGTAGAATAATTTGATTCACCAAATTTTTTTTACTGAAAAAAATGTATTGTCTGAAGAAGTAACGTGATAATAAAAAATATCCATTGGAAAAAGATATAAAAACTTATTTAAGTAATGAAAAAAATTAAAGATGTAATTTTAAAAAATATGGAATAATATAACAACATTGGTGAAGTTGATAATCAATTTCATTATTTATTATTATTCATAACATATTAAGTATTTTTCCCATCAAAATGGATTTAGATTTATTACTATTGAACTTAATTTAATATATAATAATTTTTCTTTAATTATTTAATTTCTAAATTTTAAATGTTTAAATTTCATATAATGAAATTTATTTTTTAAATAATTATAAGTAAATTAGGTTAGTGTGAAGTTTTGGTATTTTTTAGAAAATTATTTATTTCTCAGTGAATAGAGAAAAATTCCAATTTTTGAAAAACATCCCTTTATTTTGATAAAGTGATCTAAAAGTACCATTTTATCTTAACATAACAAAAGTATCATTTAATTATAATTAATATAATTAATTATACTAGAGTCAACATTATAAATTATTTTGGAAGAAGATTATTTTTTCAATAAAAATGAAATTTAATAAGAAATATTTCTCATTCCATATAAATTGTAATCATATATTAATTAATATCACATCGAAAAATTTATTCCAAAAAATTGATACAATATTAATAATTTGGTGGTAAAAATTTGGTAAATAGTTTTTCTATTTCTTTTCATTATGAATATAAACTATAATATATATATTTCACATTAGTAAGCATAAATCGGGTAATCAAGGTTACAAATAATGTGAAATAGCCTATAAATCTCCCTAAAACATACATTTATTTCGATTGAAATGTTTTTTTTATCATTTTCTATTAAATATTTTATATTATTTATATTTTTTTCACATTCATTTGATTATACTATTTATGTTACATAAGGTAAATATAATGTCAAAATGTCACTTCCATAATTTTAATATAATTATATTTTGTGACAAGGTTAAAAATCACATATGTTAGGTTCGGAATGGTTATTCTAAAGATAAGTTTTTTATTTGGTGATTTATTTATAATTTCTAAAAAATAAATAATTTACATAAATTATTACGCTACACTGAAAGATTATTTCTTAAATTAGTTGTAAAATGTCATAAATGATATTAAAAATATTAAAGGAAATATATTATCAATTAATAATCATGATCCATGAATATTTTTTATAAATTTATGATATTTTGATTTTTAAAAAGTTTATATTCAATAAAAATTTCAAAGTTTATTTCAAAAAAGTTAATGTAAATGAATTGTTCTAAAAATTACCTTAATTGTATTTTATAAAATGTTTTGATTTATTAAATGACATAAAATTCTGATAAAACTTGTATTCATACATGTGTTTGTTATATTGTTTTATATATCACCCATGTTCCATTTAGGTTCCAATGATTCATTTATATTAACTTTATTACTCCTTTAGTGTAAAAACCATTATGTCATGGTAAGTTTCAAAAGTGTTAGCAGGGGTAAAAAATGATAAGGGTAAAAACATAATAAAAATCGATTTAATATTAATTTTATTAGATTATTTAGATGCATAAAAATCATGTATTTTAAATATGATAGTTTATCAATTTTTTCCCTTATATAAATAAATTTATATTAATTTAATACGTTAGGTAATTTTAATAGTTCATCTCCCCCCACATATAAAAGGGAAGATATTATCTACTCTTCCACACTAATTTTTATCACTATATATCTAATAATTTAAACAAAAATATCTTACTTATGTTAATAGAACCGTCATTTAGTCTCCGATTTGATCATATTACAATCCATGGAAGGAATTAATTACAAAAATAAATAGGTTTTCTGATGAAGAGGTACAATTTTTTACGAATCATTTTAATTTTATTTCTTTTCACAACTCCATTAAATCATTCTAAAAAATTATCATATATTGAATGTAGTACAATAAATATTATTATATTTTTTTAAATTTTATAATACTTCTCCATCTCCTCTTCCGTTAAATGGGAAAAGAAATCATCATTCAGGTGTTCCATAGACTGCCACCATGTGAACTGATATGATTTTCATTTGATCACATCCTCTCAAAGCTAGTCATTATAGTGGATTTAATTTACAAATAATATTTTATTTATTTAATTATCATTATTAAATGTTAATTTTTCATATAACTTTTCACCTTTCAATCCATTGAAGAATGATAATTTCATTTGTTTTAGGTGTGGATTTCCACCTCCATGGGGTTATCTGATTCATTTTTTAATACTACATCACATGATTAATAGAAATAAGTTGATTTTATTAAATATTTATATATTTTTGATATAATTATCAATTTCTATTAATGAGAAAATAATTACTTTCAATCAATCATTATCGTTGAAAAATGGAATCATTACTCATGTCTATGTATGGCCTATCGTACCCATGATGGTAACATAATTCATTTTTCAGAACCATATTTTACAGTTGGTTTCAAATGTATAATTTATGTATATACATTAAAATTAAATCATGATAATTAATCAACAGATTATGTAAATATGTCCTCTTTTATCAAATAAAACCTATTGAAGTCATCTCAGACAATTGAATCAAATATCATCCAAACTGTTGATGTGAACATAATTGAAAAAATATTTCTTGAAAATAAAAAATAAAAGAAAATTTAAATTACAAAAAATTATTTATATAAGAAAATAATTAGATTAATTTTACAACTCATAATGATAAATAAAATATTTGATGATTTAGACTCGATGTAAGGGAAATATTTCTTTAAACAAACTCATATAAATTGTTTTAGAGATTAATTTTCTAAATCCTTTAATTCCCTATCCATATTCCAAAAATAATATTATTATTCTATTAATATAAAAAAAATTAATTATAAAGGGAATTTTGTGAGTATTTTTAATTTTATACAATTTGATTTTAAAATGAATATTTTTATGTATTTTTTGTGGAATATTTTAACATTATTTATAATATATAAAAAGAAATTTTATTTCTTAACTTATATAGAATCAATGGATTTTCCCCTACACCATAACCATTATATTAATTTATTTCATCTATTAAATTATTATATGTTTTATTCCAAGTAAAACGCTCCTTCACTTTTTTTCTGGGAATTTCAGTTTTGAAAATAGTGTTTTAATGTAACGGGAGATATCAATATTCGAAAATTTTTTAAATATATTTTAAAAAGAATATTTTTATGATATTTATATTTTTAATGATATATCTTATGTGTATAATTCTTGTTATGGTCCTAAGAGATTTTTAATTATGGCTGTTGATCCCAACGTAGCTCACGATGTCAGGTGATCCTGCTATTGATTATAATGATAGTTGTGTGAGAAATATCTCTCTAATAAATTTGGTAACAACTAAATAATCCATAATAATTGTGTTGGATATTAACCATAATGTTTAAACCAATTTCCATAGTTGTGAAAATGGTTCTACGATGTTGATTTCGCAACGAACCTATATGAATTTTATTTCCAATCTAATTATATTTCATAAAAATATATGGACATATAAAGTTAGGATAATGATATTTTTTATAATATGGATTATGAACTTTTATGGTAAAAAATGATGTCTTGTAACGAACAATTCACTAATTCTATGTTTTTCTAAGAAACACTCATTATTAATATTTGGAAATATTATTTAATTATAATTTTTTAGAAAAAATAATCTGGTTACTAAAGATGATTCCATTTGTATGTAAATGATTATTAGAGGTAAAATTTCATTATATAAAAGGAAATATATTTTTAAGATAACATGGCTTTAAAAATGGAAAAATTGTTTCTTTCATTTTTTAGTTAAATGATTATTTTTTGTATCCATACCAATGTTTTATATGTTATTCCTAGTTATTAGAGATGAGTAAGAATAAATAATATGTCATGTTAAAAATAATAATTTATTTTAAAAAATGATAATTTTTTTAAAATGTTACGTGTTGTTTGAAAATTTAATACTAAGATGAATTTATAACATGTATTGCTTGGGTTTGTTATTTAAATGTTATGATCAAATTCAATAGAAATGTAAACCAAAATAGATCCTAAAATTTGATGAATGTGAATTATTGTAAAAAATTGATATTAAATTTACAATATGTATCAGTTAATTATATTTTCATACAATTTTAATCCTAATATTATGGATTATCCTCTTGCATAACTAATTATAATATTTACCATGGTAATGCATTTTTTAATACTAATGTGTTATAAATTGACTTCTAATGTAATAATTGTCTTCAAAATGTTTAAGGTAATAAATTTTATTCCATATAACATGGTACAATCCGTACTTGAATATTTTTATGATTTTAAAAAAGTATAATATAATATATTTGATAGAAAATATTATTAATGTCATTTAAAGAACAATTCATGGATGTTGACATTGAAAATAACATGATAGCATTATAATTTTAATATAATTATTTTAAACATCTATAAAATATTATATTTATATTAATAATTATTTGGGAACTTTTAATATCCAAAAAATATATTACATTTCATGTTTTTAATGCCATTTACATGATTTTTTAACAAATTGCACAATCACTATGTTAGTGTTCTGTAAGAATTTATGAAAATTATTTCATTAATATAAATCAAAAATAAATTTCAATCATAAATAATACTCAAACATATAACAAATAACCATTTTTAACTAAACATAAGTTATTTTTATCCCTATCACAAACTGTTATTGTTATTGAATGAAAGAAAGTGTCATTTTTTACGTAATATATTACATTAATATTATAATGCTAAAATTAAATTAAAAATTTAAACATGTAAATACTTTCAATCATTGAATTTTATTGATGATATGAATCATATAATTAAATAACAGAACTTTTTTGACTAAATTTTAAGCCTTTTCATAGAATTTTGTACCCTAATCAAACCATTTTACCTTTACTGTGGTAATAATATTTTATTATGGTTACTAATCATATTGAACAAAAAAATGTAACATTTTAAAAACATTCTACCACATGATTCTAAATATGAAATTCATTTTTAAATATTCAATTTACATAATTCCTTTTATTTTATTTAAGAAAATAAATAAAAACAAAATGAAATTTTTTTAGAATATTTAACTCCAAATTATAGGAAATTTTTAAAATAAATTCCACCAAAAAAATTAATTAAAGTTGTATAAATGTTATTAATCATAATATAATATATTTAATTTACATTGAAATCATTTTAAAACAAAATGGAACTACAAAAATGTTTAATAAAATTAGATCACCACAAAAAATTGTATTTTTAACTTTTCGTTGAAATATAAAAAATTTCAAACAATTATCAAAAAATTGATATAAGTTAATATTTAAATACTAATTAAAAAATTTACTATTTTTATAGGATAACATTTAATAAATTTTCAGTATTTAATTATTATATTATATCCTAAAAATGTGTTAATTTGTTTTTATGAAAACATATATTGAGTAATAAAATGGTATCACTAAAAATTTATTTTTTATTTCTTAATCATTTACCAGTTTATTTTTATTGGTAAAAAAATTTAAATATATTTATTAATATGGTATGTTATAATCATTCTAGCTAATTCAAAAACTATGTTACGATGTTTATAAAATAATAATATTTCATGGTTTAGTTAAGATCTATGTTCCATGTCGTATACGCTATCGAACATAGTGTTTCATTCAAATATTTTGGAGTTATAACATTTGTCCTCAAAAAAAATCATGTACTTTAAGATATCACTGTGGATTAATGAGACAATAATGATTATCCATGAGGATAATCATAGGTCTGTGACATAAATATATGAAATGTCACTTAAAAATTTAATAACAATGAATTAGACCACCAACATTATCATATGAAAACATTCAATAGTGATTCATACAAAATATATTGAAAACAATTAAAATGTGGCTCAAGAATAACATATTTGGTCCATTGTTGACTTGATCATCATAAATCATTTTCCATTATCGACTATATTTTTATTACTCAATATCCCTTATTGATGAGGTTATGATAATTATTGATCCTTTTTTGACATGAGTATCATAATTTATCACCCATTATTAACTACAGTATCCTAAATCATGATCCATTATTGATATTAGTATCATAACTTATTGTATATTATTGACATGAATTTCATAAATCGTGACCCGTTTTAATATCATGAGATATATAACCTTAACAAATGAATTAGAGGGTTTATATCGGACCCCACTCTTCAGTTTATATATATATATATTTGTGACATAATATACTATCATTCATTATATCATTATTCAATATGGAAATAAATTTTTATTTTATATAATTTCCAATTGGTTACATATAATGTGATATAAATGTTGGACCAGTTGAAACAAAAAAATATATCATCAAAAAGGATTATTTATTAAACACATTTTTAAAGGGATTAATAAAATATAACTCTATAGAAGATATATATTTTATATTAAGAGTGTCCATTCTATGACCAACTTAAAATACTCTAAATAAAATATTTCATAATAATTTAGTAAAAATAATATGTTTTGTTCCTAATTTGAAAGGATAACATTGTATAATATTGAAAAATTTGAATTTTCAAAATAAATATTTTTATAAAAAAATAGCAAAAATGTATCATTTGAAAAAATATATAAGGTTTCAAAAATTTGAAGTAAAATAAATTTTTAAAAATTATTTTTTCAAACAAATATTTAAAATTTTTTTAGTGAAATGGATATAAATGTTTCAAAAAAGGATATGGGAAGTTATTTTTATTAAATCTACATTTAAAAAAGATTAGTAAATAATGGAGCCTTGTAACTAAATTTTTTAAATAAAAAATTATATTTTAATAAATCTTCTATAATTTTAAAAAAAATTAAAAAATAGAATTATATTTTTAAATAATTAAGAAAACAATCATTTGAAAAATACTAAAACTATAAAATGAATCCTCCTAAAGATTAATCCACATAATTAGAAAAGCATGCCTTTGGAATAAAAAAATAAGAAATGTATTCTTTATTCAATATGATCATTATAGAAAATGATAAAACATTTTTTCAGGAAATTATTAAGAAATTAAATTATTATAAAATGAACATAATAACATATAAAACCATGGTTTAAGTACATCTATAAAATTAATATGGATATATATATATAGGTATTTTTCTCTACCATATAGTATAGGTTAATTGTGTTTCAGTTACTTGTGTCACTCATGTTTAATTATATACCAAGGAAAAGAAATGGAAAGAGGACCTGTAAATCATAAATAATAAATATAGGATAATTTTATTTAATATATACAAATTGAATATAAATTCCCCATGTGGATTATCATTATAATGTAATATCAATTTAAAAATGATATCGGGGACGAAATACTTTTGACATTTGTAACCATTGAACTAAAATTCCTTGATATATAATATATTAGATTTATATGTAATCCATTTGATACGAATTAATTTTTTGGAAACATTATAATCATGGTTGTTATAGACAACACATAAATTTAGACTACTGGTGGATACATCATAGGTATCAAAGAATAAAATTTTACAAAAGAATGCCCAAAGAAAGTATTTTTGTATAGTCGAATGTGCTCTAACTTCCTATATAAAAATTATAACTATATTAATAACTTATTTCAAACCCTAAATAATATCTATGCAATTTATACTCTTATTTTATAATTATTTTGAATCCTTTACCTATTAGTTATAGTTCATTTTCATAATATGATATTTATAATTTTAATTTTTTTTCACATATTTTTTTGCAAACATTGATACAACTTGGTCGATACCAAGTTCAAAATTTATATATTATTTATTCTACTAGAATAGGATTTATATAACTTTTTATAATGTTGCAATTTAATTCCTTTAGATTTTTATGTGGGGTTTTTGGAGTTGAAATCGAGGGTGATCTTCATTTTTTAGTTGTTGACAAACAAATATTGGTATAATAAAAATTAGTTAAATTTTAATACAACATTACATAACCATAAACAAAAAATTATTTAATCATAATTTTCTAATAATACTAATTGTTGAACTTCCTCATTCATCATTTATTAAAATTTATATCATTGTTTATATATACGGTTAAATTGACACAATCGAGATCATACTACAATCGATTGGTGAGTATGGTTAAGAAGTTTATTATTTTTTAATAATATAATTATTATATAATAATAGTGATAATATGTAATATTATTAAGGATTTGAATCATATTTCAAGATGTATTGATAATAACAATATAATACTAGATTGCTAGAAAATGAAATACATCATGTCATGTTGGTTGAAGTCTGCACATACACATGAATGTTGTTATCATTTCTTATATAATGGTAGAATGAATGAAATTGGGTAGAAATTCCATTATCTAAATAATTATTTAAATAAAATACTTATTTATTAAAAATATACTTTTATACATCTATACATGTTTTTATGAAAAATAAATCATTTCAATTATTGAGATGGTAGATTCAACATAACACAAGGGACATTTTTATTTTCATGAATGGTTGGAAAAAATGTATAAAATTGTGGTCCCATAAACAAAATAAAATTTAAGAATAATTATTATACACATATTATTCTTAAAAAATGTTTATACTAGAATCATATGATATATGACAATAAACAAATGAAATGAAATTAAAAATGAGTTGATGAAAATTTTACCTTACCCCTTGGAAGAGCTCCTTTTTCTAATTTTATTAAGGTCTTGAGGGTTGGTATTTAGAGAATATTTAATGATTTACAATGTATATAGGATTATTGGGTATATTTTTGTTGAACCATTGAGGATTTTTGTGTGAGGATATGTGGGGTAATGCTTACTCATTTTATTAGGTAAAGGAATTGTGTTTTTAAAATAATATTAATGATAAAGTCACTATTTTGGGAAGTGGATCCAAAATTCTGAAATAACATTATTTTGGAAGGTTTAATGCCAATATACCCTAAAAAAATTCTAAAATATTTTTGAAAAATTTTAAGACATTTACTCTTAGCTTTTTTATATTTATCATTTTTTATTTTTACTATGGTAACTAATTTTTACCAAAGTAATTTTTTTAATACATATGAAAATGATAAAATATATCATAATATTATTAAAAAAATATGATTATAAAATTAAATTTTCGAATAAAATTTATCATAGTGACAAAAATTAAGATTATTTTGCGTAATGTGTAAAAACATTTTTACAAAAAGTGTATTTTTGTGCTTAAAAATTATGACTGAGGTATAATGATTATAGATATATTTTTTTCATTCTACAATATTTTTTAATTGTGATAAAAAATTGATTTATGTGGATTTAGATGAAATTGATAAAAAAATTCCACCTTTTGAATAATTAATTAAAAGTAATAGGATAAAAATATTTTTTATTAATGTAAATTTTACATATGATTCAAAATATTAAACATGGGTTTTTTTAATTCCAATTTTTTTTAAATAAATCATTTTTATCACTAAAAAATTTTTTCATCAATAAAAAGGTGTTATAAATTTTAACGATAGACTTAATTTATTAAAATGTAATAAAATATAAAGTATATTAAAAAACTATATTTGTAATTATAAACCTAATAATCAACTATTTTAGAAAAATTGAAAAAATTATACCTAAGATAATAATTTCATGCTAAATAAAAAAACGATGTTAAATTTTTCAAATTCAAAATTTAAATTTTAGATTTTATTATTTTAATAAATGATATAAATAATTTAAAAAAATTTGTAGGAAAATAGATTTTAAAAAAGTAACCATTTTTTCATATTCGCTATCAATTTCAAATATTATTAATGTTAATATATTATTCAGGAAAATAATATATTTTATACGTAATATTAATATTTTTCGAATGTAAATCACAAAAAAAACATCATTGTAAAATAGCTTCTTATTATAAAATGATCTTATATGTTATTTACGAACAATTATTGAAATATTGGGTTTCAATTGAAAATATATTTAAAATCTTCGGTTTATAAATTTTATCCCTTTAATAAAATAAATCCAATCAATTTTACTTATTACTCACTAATTTTAATAACCCAAGGTTTTAAAAAAATAAATTTAAATTCGTGAATTTTTTTATTTAGATAGTAAAAACTCACCTTTAAACATCAATTTTCTACTTCTTTGATTTGAATTTTCAAAACAGTCTTCTATGTTTATGATTAGGGAGTTATTTAGAGTCTGAAAGAACTAGCATGTTTTTTGGTGAATTGTAAAATACACCTATAAATAGTAATATGAATAGTAATATTTACCCTTTGAATATTAAATCATATTATAATTTTCATTTCATAAAGTTATAAAATAATGAGATATTCATTATTTTATCAAGGTGTTAAAAAATGAGTTATAATCTTAAAATTTTAATTTTTGAATAAATTAAGAATTTATTTAAAAATTAATTTTATAATATTTAAAAAATTACTTTCCAAAAATTGTGTTCATTTTTTAATTCTACATGTCAATAAATGATTAGGGTAGATTTTTTTGGATTTTCTCAAATTCTAGAATTTTTTATGAATAGTAAAATACGATATATGACGATATATGCTAAATAGATGTTTAAATGAATCATAGGTGATTGAAGACTTATTTAAGACTAGTTATTTCAAACTCAAATGTAATTAAAACTATTTTGGGTCACATTAACCAAGAGTATTCACAGTATTGTGAAATTGTTTTAAATAATGGTTAAAATAATGAAAAATCCATCCTCTCCTCCAATATAAATACCAACCTCATTCCCCTCTTTCTCTCACACCTATCAAGCTATGAGAAATGATTATGTTCTTTCAAATACTCTCCCAAATATTGTTTCCTATGTCAATGACCAACTAGTCTTACCCAAATGCCAAAACAAAATTCCTTACGGAGGATCCCAAGGAGAAGAGATCAGGAATAAGAATCCTTTTCCTTTTTCATGTGTTTTAATTTCAATTACATTAATTTCATATATTCTATTCCCCTACCCATATCTAGGAGGTATGAAATCAGAAAAATATTAATTATTCTCTATCTTATCATGTTCATGTAAAAAAATATTTATATTATTCGTCTCCACTCCATCTTATTCTAAAAAGAAAAACATCGTACTCAATGTGCCATTTACCAAAATCATTGTAGATGTGTTTTCAATATCCATAACTTCCTTAAAAGATGACCATAAACCATTTAAATGGTTGAAACAAAATGTAAAGTGTATGATTTAAACTATTTTATGTTCTGTAATGAACATATATGTATGACATTAAATTATATTAGGAATAAATTCATGATTATCGAGGAACAATGAAAATTTGTCTAAAAAAATATCCTTAATGTTTTATCTAAATATCCATCATCATATATGCTAAAAAATTATTTATGGTCACATTATATATTTCTAAAACTTATGAATACCATTTCATTTCACTTCTGGAATTTTATTTCCATACGAAAAGAAAATAAAATAAAAAGAATCCATGGAAATCATGAAATGAACGCACGAGAAACAGTGAATGGAAGAAAATTATAATAATTAAATGGGTGAATAATATTTTGAAATATTAATATATTGTATTATATATATAAATATGATTCTTTATTACATTAATAAAACTATTTAATTGTTATACACGATGTTTAAATTTTTTTGAATAAGTAAGAGAGACCCGAGGTACCATAAATCATAACCCAAATTCCATTCTTTGGGTTAACCTTCAACATCACTATATAATTGGTATTAAAATTATTTATGTGATGAATATTGTCTATATTATTGTTAATTATGTGTATTTACTGTGTATATACATATTCCAACCACTCTATAAGTCTCACTTCAATTATATGATAATTGTATTGGGTTTTTCTTCTAAAATCTTCTATTAAAATTTTGTTTTACAAATTAAAAAATCTATGTTTTTATGAAATTATTCTTATTGTATGATTATAATATATATATTTACAATTGTTTAAGAAGAATGGTGGGACCTATATATCTCTCAAATTTTCTGGGTATGTTAATGTTGGAGGTTGGATGTATGGTTACTCCTAGTTTAACTGTAATGGTTAAACCATAAGGTTGGTTTGAGGGTTACACTATAAGTTAGTCATGAGGCATAAAAAATACTAAGGTGGTCATGACGGTTAAAAAATTAAGTTATTATGGCCCCAAGATACCTTTATATTTCTAGTTATGTCGTATATTTTTGGTGGAAATCTCTCGGAATACTCAAGTATCACAATGTATATTCATATGGGTGACAAGGATGACTTTTAGAAAATGATTTCATACATTACAAGTAGTCATGGAAAAATGTTTATTTTCTATATTTTTATGTCCCATACTGAAATATTAGTGATCATCCCATGTTCTTAAATTTTTTTCATAGGTTATAAGGATTTATATGACAAATAAGGAAGAAAATTTCAATGTAATGATGATTTTTCAAAGAAAACATATTCTATAAGAAAAGTTTTATATTTTGGAAGAAATGGCTTCTATTTTTGCGGTATATTCTCTCTAGGGATATTTTATGTTATGTATGTATTATAACTCAATTCACTAAAAATATAAATAAGAATAGATATTCAATATGAAAATAATTGAGTTATTGACTAAAATTCATGATTAGGTAATGTAATAAGGTAGGGTCCTTGTAGCTGGTTTTAGAGGATGGTTTAGATTAACATTAGGTGATATGATGATGATAATTGAATACCATAAATAATTTTTAATATAGGTTTAATTTTAAATGCTATATAATTTAAATATAACCATGTCTCGACAAATAAGATATGTTTGTTCGTAATTTTTTTCTGTAGAAGAGTAATGGAAGTGAAATAGGAGATGACCTGATAGAAAGATATCCTTCTGAATCTAAAGCCCAAAATTGTAGGGATTGGAATCAATCTATTTGTGACAGTAACGGATCAACTGAAGTAGGAAATTTATGGCAGTGGAATCAATGAAAGAGGTCAACCAGAGGTACCACAATGTATCATGACGATAATTGAATATTTAATGACACAACACCCTCCTTCGTTCAATGGATCTTCTGACCCTATATCTTGTGAAGGATGTATTAATTCCCTTTAAATGATAGTCGATGTTTTGGGATATTAATATAATCAAAATAAATGATATTCTATTTATTGTTTTGAATGTGATGTTTATCAATGGTATCAATAGTAATGAATATCCAGGATTTAAATGATATTTATGCCTTAGAGTGGGATTAATTTAAATGTATTTTCCTTGAAATATATTTTCCAATGTTAATTCGACTTTGGATAGAGAAGAAATTCCTTCAATTAAAGCAGCAGAAGGAAGATCCAATGGTCGTGTATGATGTGAAATTCACAAAACGTGCAAGGTATGCTTTAAATATTATTATGCATCTTGTTAGAAAAATAAACCACTTTAACTCGATATTGAAGCTATGGTATCGAAGGGTGTTGGCCTCTTGCGAATTCAAAAGTTATGAGAAACATGTTTGATATACTGAGAGGGTAGAGATGTAATTTTGTGATGATCATATGCACATTGAAAACAATGATAAATGAGGACTAGGTGGAAAGATATGGGTAAGAATCTATCAATGAAATCAGATGGCAAGAAATTCTAGTTTCCAATTTTTGAAAAGTGTGGAAAGAAGCACCCTGGGGAATACCTTACACAAAATGGGAACTACTTTCAATGTGTTATGATTGAACATATTGCCCAAGATTGTAATTACAATGGTGATAATTCTAATCCTGAGAAGAAAACTATTAAGTGTTTAAAATTTTGAGTGATGGGTCATTATGAATATATATATAAAAGAGAAATCTAAATGTTGTAATGAAGCGAGACTGTATGTAGAAAGGTTATGTGAGATCCTTTGCGACTACATCAACAAACATCAGTCTAACCAATAAAGTTTTATCACGTACCTTTTTTTATTATTCAGATTTTGATAATGTTGTTTTCGATAATGGTTCAAGACATTTCATTATTTATGAGGATTTTTCTGGTAAATTAGAAATATCTCTTCAACAAAAAAGACCAGAAATTATTGTTAAATCTCTAGGGGAAATATTATAGCATAGAGTAATTATAAGAATATTTCCATTCTGGTATGTGGAAATACTTTACCTCCAAACCATGTTTTTTTTCTTTTAGTTGAGTTTTATGTTATTCTCAAAATGGATTTGAATTATGTTAATAATTCTAATATTTATTATAGAGATGTTGATTTTCTTTCAAAAGGAGTTTCAATATGTAATAAAGAATGAACCCACAAAACTAATAACATATCAGGAAGGTCAAAAATAGTAGAAAGAAAGAAATGAATAATATATGGCACATATTTTAGAAAAGAAGGGAACTATTTAGATTAATCAGTTTCCAATGGTAAATGAATACCTTTATGTTTCTTTATGTCTTACATAGTTTCATACCTGATAGGGATGTCTAATTAATAATTGAATAATATTTTTATGCTAATCCAATTTAAAAATGCCCATACCAAATTGATGAAATGGAACTTATTGAACTAAAAATTCAATTGTATGAGTTTCTTGATAAAGGCTTCATTAATCCTATCACATCACCATGGGGTGCTCCTGTTTTTTATTTTATATAAAAGATGGTTCCATTGGAAATTACATTGATTATAGAGCCTTAAATAACATCACTATTAAAAAAAGTATCCTTTTCCTCATATCAATGACTTTTTTGAACTACTTTAGGGAGGTCAGTACTTTTACATGATTGTCTTTAGATCCAAATACCATAATCTAAAGGTGAAGAGGGTGAAATCCCAGAAACAACTTTTTGTACTAGTTATGGGCATTATAAATTTGTTGTTATGTTGTATGGGTTAACTAATGATGTTTTTGAATTCATGGATCTTATAAATATAATATTTTATTAGTTCTCGGTAATATTATTTGTTGTGGTTACTGATGACATTCTTGTATTTTCTAATGTTAATGTGGATCATGAAAAACATCTAATGGTTTTATTACAAACCAAAAAAGAAAAAAAACAATATAAAAAATTCATTAAGTGTGACTTTTGGTTATAAAAAATTTCTTTTCGTGGGAACATTTTAAATGAGGATGGAATAACGATTGATCCACCCAAAACCAAAGTGGTTGACGAATGTCGAAGATCTACAAATGTTAATGAGATTCATAATTTTCGTGGATTAGTAGGTTATTAAAAAAATTAACATAGTTATCTTTCTTGATAACTATGTTAGCACAAAAAGGGGATAGATTTATTTGGACAAAATAAGGTGATGCTCATTTTCAGAACTGAATAAGAGATTGTTGAATGTTCCATTTTCATCCTTGACTTCCTGAAATTGTGTGTTTTATAACTATACTGATGATTAATTGACGGGAATTGGTTTTGTTTTGATGAAAAATGATCACGTAATTTCTTATGCTTCATGAAAACTCCAACATCATGAGTTAATATATCCCAGACATGCTTTCAAATTGGGAGATGTGATTTTTTATTTTAAATTTTGGATGCATAATTTATATAAAGGAAAATGTCGAATATATATGTTTACCACAAAATTATGAAGTATATATTCCCCCAGATGGATTTAAACATGAGGTAGTGAAGATGTATTGAATTGATAAATTATTAGGACTGCAAAACAATTACCATCCCAGAAAAGAATAAAATGGGTTGGATTACTTGATTCAAGAACACCATGAATCATTAACCATGATTCATTTGGTACATGATCCCTTGATTAATCATTTGATGAATTTGGGATTAGATGTTATTGGTGTAGTAAATACCTCTACATTGATTCGGGTTTCAACATTGTCATCATTATTAGAATGAATTAAGAATGTTCTCATGGAAGACTATAATCTTTAGAAAAAGGTAGAATTGGTTATAATGTGTATGTTTCCAAAATATAACCTTCATAAACATTATGTTTTTATTTTTGGAAAAATATTTTTGTTGCCTTATGATTACCATTTGATGAAAAATTTGTTGTGTAAAGCTATAGTTCTCCATTTTCAGTCCATCCATTTAGTACTATGATGTACATAGGCCATCGAGAGTGTTACTAGTGGGATGGAATGAAACCAGATATTGTATATTTTTCCATAAAATTATTGACATGCCAATAGGTTAAAGTAGACTGGATGCTGTTGAAGGGGATGCTTTATCCTTTTCTAGTTCTAGAGAGGAAATAGTAGAATATATCAATGGAATTCATTGTAGGACTACCTAAAACATCGTAAGGTAAAAATGAAATTTGTGTAATTGATGATGAGCTAATTAAATCATGTCATTTTCTTTCTATTTGAGAAACAATGTCATTGGATCAACTTTATTTATTTTACCTCAAAGAGATTTTTAGGTTACAAGGAGTGCCCATTTCCATTGTAACTGTCCCGGATCATAGATTCACATCTAATTATTGGAAGGGCCTTTAGAATTCATTAGTAATAGAATTAATTTTTAGTATAGATGTAAATCCTCAATTAGATGTGGAGTCCTAACGAACAATCCAGAAATTGGAGAATATGATTCCCGATTTTTCAACGGAATACCTGTAAATTTAGAATCAGAATCACTCTTTAGATTATTTTTCCTATAATAACAGTTTGCAATCATGTATACATATGGCACATTTTGAGGCATTGTTTGTGGAGCGGTTTTAAAATTCACCTTTTCGGATGAAGTTGGGGAAAATAAGTTGATGGGACATGAATTAATAGAGGAAGTGGCTAAGGAAGTGTTGATTATATAACAAAACATGAGGATTGCTCAGATCAGGAAAAAAATTATGTAGACAACCCGAGGAAAGACTTTTTGTTTGGGGTTTGTGATCATGTTTTTTATAGAATCACATCATGGAAAATTGTTATGTGTTTTGGAAAGAAAGCAGTGTGAAGTTCACATTTCATTGGACCTTATTAAATTTTGGAGATTTTAGTACAAGTCTCCGACTAATTAGATTTTCCAATGAGTTTATCTCTGGTACATGATTTTTTTCATGTTTTAGTGTTCAATAAGTATGTGCAGATTCGTATCATGTTTGGATCCCAAAGGCAGTTCTGCTTGAAGATAGCCTTTATTATGAGCAGAAACAAGTTTAGATTCTTAATCGAAGGTAACAAGTATTATAGAATAAGGAAATCCACCATGTAATTTTATTTTTTATAAACCACATGGTTGAAGAAGAAACATGGGAATATAAAAATGTTATGATGGAATGGAACTCTCACTTGTTTAATAACTAAATAAAAATTAGACTGCCCAATTTCCAGAAGCTGAAGATAATGTAACACCCCTGGTTTTAAAAAATTAAATTGAAATTCATCATAGTTTTTTTATATATATAGTTATAACAATCCTTTAAACATAATTTTTCCCTTCTATCATTTGAATTTGAAAATACAGTCATATACGATTGTGATCCGTATGTTATTTGGAGTCTGATAGAACTAACGTGTAATTTGGTGAACTATAACATACCCTTATGAATAGTAATTTGAATAGTAATATTAACATTATGAATAGTAAATCATATTATTATTTTATTTTCTTATGGTTATCTGATAATGAGATGTTGATTAATTATTCAACGTGTTAAAAATTCAGTTATAGATTTAAAATTTTTATTTTTGAATAAATTATAATTTTAGTTAAAAATTAAATTAATAATACATGGAAAATTCATTTCAAAAAAAGGAGTTCATTTTATTATTCTACATGTCAAAAAATGGATAGGGTGATTATTTGGATTTTTTGGGAATTTGTGAATTTTTTATGAATTGTAATATAAGATAAATTATGATAAATGAAAAATATTTTTTTCACTACATCATATGTGATGGAAGGATGATGTAAGACCACATGGTTTGAATTCACATGTAATTATTACTATTTTGGGTCCCATTAATCAAACCTATTTATAGTCTTGAGAAAAAATATTAAAATAATTATTAAATAACGTAATATCCCTCCACTCCCCCACTCTAAATACCACCATAATTCCCCTCTTCCTCTCACACATCTCAACACATGATCATTTTCTAGGTTCTGCCAAATACACTATACAAAGATCATACCCACGACTAATACCTAATAGTCTTACAAAAATGCCAAAACCAAAGGCCTTAATGATGATCTCATGTAGAAGAGATGAATATTAAGAATCCTCTTCCTTTTTCACGTGTCTTCTTTTCAATTCCTTTATTTTATTTTATTATCAATCCCTCCAATTATCTTGGAGGTATGAATTTTATAGAATCTTATATATTCTATATGTTATCATTTTCATCTAAAATATTCTTCATCTTCTATCTCTCCTCTCTCCATTATTCTACACATGAAAACACCGTCAGTGATGTACCTATTTACCGAAATCGTGTATGATGTGTTTTCAATTTTCATTACTTCCTTCAAATATGATGATAAAAATAATTCTATGGTTGATACAGAATGTAAAATGTATTTTTTTAACCTATTTTATGTTCTATTATGAACTCATATTCATGAAATTAAATTATATAATGAAACAAGTTGATGATTATCAAGGAACCGCAAAAAATGATCTAAACAAATATCATTACAGTTCTATCTAATGATCTATCATCATATATGATAACAAAATGATATAAGGTATCATCATATATAATAGAAACATATGAAAAAAATTTCATTCAACCTCGGGAATTTCATTTCTATACAACATGAAATCAATTTCATACTGGTAATAGAAATCATGTAATGAACACTCTTGAAACAATCAAGGGAACAAAATAAAAATAATTAAAGGGTTAAATGATGTAATGAAATGATCATATAAGGTATGATAAACATAATTGTTTTTGTTTAAGATATTAATAACATTATTTTAACCATTATATAGGGGGTTTAAACATGTTTGTATATGTAAGATAAACACAATGTAAGGGAATTCATAACCAGATATTCGTTCTTTCGATTAACCTTCTACTAAATTATTTATGTGTAATTAAAAATTTTGCGAGTTTAGTTTTTTTATTATTCTGGGGATTTTGGTTTATATAAAGTATATACACATATACAATTCACTCTATTAATTATCACTTCAATTATATTATATTAGTAAGGTATTTTTCTTTTAAATCCTCTTTTAAAATTCTGTTATACAAAATTTAAAAGAAATGTTTTCATGCAAATATTCATGATGTATGACTATGTTATGGTTCATGTGAATTGTTTAGGGAGATATTTGGGACTTAAATCTCTCTAAAATTAATTTTTTATGTTTAATTTGGTGGTCAGCTATACGATTACTCCATGTGTAACTATGATAGTTACACCATAAGGTAGTCGTCAGAGTTACATTGTAAGGTAGCCATAAGGGTTAAAAATCATATGGTAGACATCAGGGTTACAAAATTAATTAATTAATTCCCCAGGTTAACATTAATGTTATATTTATTTTCTATATTATTTTTAAAAAATATCATGGATGTCTCAAGTTCCACAAAGTATGTTTATATGGGTGAAATGTATTCCTTTTTGAAATTGAGTTCATATATTACAAGTATTCATGTAATGATGTTTCGTTCCCTTCATTTTATATCCATTACTAAGAATTTTATGCACTTCCCATGATATTTAATTTATATTCATAGGTTATATGGATGTGTAAGACAAAGAAGGAATCCATGTTAAATGTAATAAATATTTCTCAATGAAAATAAGTTCGATTAGAAAAGTTTTATATTATAGAATAAATTGATACTATTATTGTGGTATCTTATCTATATGAATTTGGAATTATATGTATTAATTATATCCTAATTCTCTAAAACATTAAAATTGAAAATATATTTAATATGCAATGATGTTAATTCTTGACTAAAAATCAAGATTAAGTTATGCAATAAGGCTGGGTCAGTATACTAATTAAAAATAGCTAAGGGAATGTCTCAGGATATAATATAAAACACACAATAATGGGTAACAATATATGAATAATATAATATAATGTAATAATAATATATTGATACTCTCAAAAACCTATTTAAAATATCAACTTTTATCTTTCTATAACTCTTATGATTTTGTGGGGAGAACTTTTTTAGGATTGATATTCATGATCTCTTTTCCAACCAAATACTAAAACAAAAATTATTATTATTATATTTTCAAATGAAAATGAAAACTAAATCCTAATATGTATTTTCAATTACCAATTCCTTTTAATAAATTATTCCTTCGATTAAACTATTATATAACTAGATTTACCTATAATTCTATCTTTTTATCCAAGTTTTTCCATGTTTATATTCTTATTAGGTTCTCCATCCTAATCTATCAATGACATCCAATGTATTTAAACACATTATATTGGATCATAGAGAGTATGTGTATATCCAAAACATAGACCCAAAGTGTGTTAAAATAAGTGTATAGTTTGGTATTTTTCTCATTATTTGAGTTTCAGTAATGTTAATACCCAATAGACCCCTTTTAGGGTTACTACCACAATGTAAATTTGTGACATTATGTGTATCCACTTGTAGTGTCCGTATATGTATTTAATTTCTTATAAAATATCACAATCTCTACTATAAATTTTTTTTGAAACATTATCTTTTAAATATACTTATACAAGGGTTTACACTAAAGTTATCAAGTCCAAATATCCAAAAATAACTACAAGTTACCCATACCTAAACTCTAGGACTAGTGAAAAAACATTCTTCAAACACTAGTTCTAATACAAACTCGTGATAAACACATATATATTTCAGTAATTTAAAACTTACATATCAGAATAAGTACACAACATAAATAATATAAGGTATTTTTCATTGAGTATTAGATATATAAGAAACATACTTAAGGATACCTCTAACAATTTTTTCATAATCTGAAAACACTAAAACCCCCATTAAGACTCCTTATAGATTGTACTGAAAATCATAAACTGGGGAATGAAAATAAAATAATGGAACGAGATATAATTATAAGAGAAATATTTCCAACATATCATAAAAATTTAAGTCATATGAACATTATAAAGCTTTACATTTGATAAATATCTTACTGAAATAACATTTAATATTAAGAGTTTTACCTAGTTCATGATTAAAGAACATATAATCTCCAATAAAAAATTAAGAAAAAAAGAATAAGAGTGCAGAATCATGAGACAATAAACATGATCCACAAATCATAACAATATGAAGATGACATAAACATATATTAGCTCACTGAAACCTAACATAACAAGGAACTGTAACACAAGCCTAATCCTTGGAAAACTTTACAAAGTGTATCAAACTGAATTTTAATAAAACATAATACATTTTTTCCTATACATCAATTCCTATAACCCATTATTGAATGAATCATAATAACTCAAGAATCATTATTGACTCCAATATCGTAACTCTGGGTCCTTTATTAACTCTAGATTCAAGACTTGGGGTCCATTATTTAGTTGAGTATCATAACTTATGAACAATTATTGACACAAGTATCATAACTCATAGTCAATTATTAACTCAATTATAGAAACTCACAAACTATTACTTACATGAGTATCATAAATAATTTTAGATTATTCACTCATGAATCATGACTCATATATCATTTTTATCTAATTAGATATTAAATTGTAACTAATTCATTGGAGGAAAATTTAGGAACCCACTCATCATCAATAAAATCTTTTTCTATAAGATATCATAAATTAATCCTTAGAAATTAATTAGGTTTAATATTATTTCTTAATGATATAGTCTAAAATGACATTGTATGTAGATTACATTATACCAAAAACTCAATCACAAAAAATTAGTATCTCACAAAGCTATTTATAAGGTGATTAAAAAATAACTCAATAAAAGATAAGTCATATAATTTTAAATTATTAATTATACACAAAACATAAAATATTGTTTATAAATTATTTATTAAAATTGATTAAAAAATATTGATGTTATGTTTCCCTTTTTATAGGATCGATTTTTAGAAATTAAATATAATTCATTGAACAAATCATTATTTGGAATTAAATCTCAATAATGAAACCATGGAAAAATAAATAATTCTTTAAAAATTTAATGTGAGAACATATTGAAATCATTTACATATAAAAAGAACCATCAATAATGGATCCATGAAAATGAAGTAATGGTTTAAAAAAGGGTAAGTGAAATCAATTTGAAAACATTATCATTATAAAAAAATTTAACAATGGATCATGGAAAATTTTTATTTTTAAATTAAAAATTCCATTTCAAAATAAAACTATTACATTTGAAAAAATAAAATAATATTTACATTCATTTTAAAAATAGTTAGAAATCAAACTCATTTGGAACCAAATATTACCTAATAAAGAGAATATTAAAGAGGAATTCATATAATGATAAAATAATTGATTCAAATATAAAATGATAAAAGGGGGTGAATTTTTCAAAATGATACATGTGAAAAACATCAAAACACTCTTTCAAACAATAGTAAATATTTTAAAACTACATAAAACCAAATTATTCAGTTTTTTAAGCATTTTAGAGAACTCGGCCCATGTAACCTGAATATAGTGTCTTCTATATTATATAGGGATAAGATATAAGGAAACTCATCTCGAATGACCTAATAGTTTCGTTGCCTTGGTAAACTATAAACATACATGAATATTAAATTATAATTGAATACAAAAATTACAAGATAATTCTTTTAGAATATCATTTTTGACAAATTTTAAGACTTTTACTCTTAGCTTTTTTATATTTATCATTTTTTGTTTTTACTATGGTAACTAATTTTTACCAAAGTAATTTTTTTAATACATATGAAAATGATAAATATATCATAATAGTATTAAAAAAACTGAATATAAAATTAAATTTTCGAATAAAATTTCTCATAGTGACAAAAATTAAGATTATTTTGCATAATGTGTAATTTTTTTTTTACAAAAAGTGTATTTTTGTGCTTAAAAATTATGAATGAGGTATAATGATTATATATATATATTTTTCATTCTACAATATTTTTTAATTGTGATAAAAAATTGAATTATGTGAATTTAGATGAAATTGATAAAAAAATTCAACCTTTTGAATAATTAATTAAAAGTAATAGGATAGAAATATTTTTTATTAATGTAAATTTTATATATGATTCAAAATATTAAACATGGGTTTTTAAAATTCCAATTTTTTTTAAATAAATCATTTTTGTCACTAAATAAAATTTTCATCAATAAGAAGGTGTTATAAATTTTAAAGATAGACTTAATTTATGATAATGTCATAAAATATAAAGTATATTAAAAAACTATATTTTTAATTATAAACCTAATAATCAACTATTTTAGAAAAATAGAAAAAATTATACCTAAGATAATAATTTCATGCTAAATAAAAAAATGATGTTAAAATTTTCAAATTCAAAATTTAAATTTTAGATTTTATCATTTTAATAAATGATATAAATAATTTAAAAAAATTTGTAGGAAAATTGATTTTAAAAAGGTAACCATTTTTTCATATTCGCTATCAATTTTAAATATTATTAATGTTAATATATTATTTAAGAAAATAATATATTTTATACATAATATTATTATTTTTCGAATGTAAATCCCAAAAAAAACATCGTTGTAAAATAAATTCTTATTATAAAATGATCTTATACGTTATTTACAAACAATTATTGAAATCTAGGGTTTCAATTGAAAATATATTTAAAATCATGGGTTTTTAAATTTTATCCCTTTAATAAAATAAATCCAATCAATTTTACTTATCACTCACTTATTTTAATAACCCAAGGTTTTAAAAAAATAAATTTAAATTCATGAATTTTTTTTATGTAGATAGTAAAAACTCACCTTTAAACATCATTTTTCTAATTCTTTGATTTGAATTCTGAAAACAGTCTTCTATGTTTATGATTAGGGAGTTATTTAGTGTCTGAAAGAACTAGCATGTTTTTTGGTGAATTGTAAAATACACCTATAAATAGTAATATGAATAGTAATATTTACCCTTTGAATATTAAATAATATTATAATATTCATTTCAAAATGTTATAAGATAAAGAGATATTCATTATTTTATCAAGGTGTTAAAAATTGAGTTATAATCATAAAAATTTTATTTTTGAATAAATTAAGAATTTATTTAAAAATTAATTTTATAATATCTAAAAAATTATTTTCCAAAAAGTGTGTTCATTTTTTAATTCTACATGTCAATAAATGATTAGGGTAGATTTTTTTGCATTTTCTCAAATTCTAGAATTTTTTATTAATAGTAAAATACGATAAATTACGATATATGCTAAATAGATGTTTAAATGAATCATAGGTGATTCAAGACTTATTTAAGACTGGTTAGTTCAAACTCAAATGTAATTAAAACTGTTTTGGGTCACATTAACCAAGATTATTCACAGTATTGTGAAATTGTTTTAAATAATGATTAAAATATTGTAAAATCCATCCTCTCCTCCAATATAAATACCACCCTCATTCCCCTCTTTCTCTCACACCTCTCAAGCCTTGAGCATTGATTATGTTATATCAAATACTCTCCCAAATTTTTTTCCTTATGTCAATGACCAACTAGTCTTACCCAAATGCCAAAACAAAATTCCTTACGGAGGATCCCAAGGTGAAGATATCAAGAATAAGAATCCTATTCCTTTTTCATGTGTTTTCATTTCAATTCCATTAATTTCATATATTCTCTTCCCCTACCCATATCTAGGAGGTATGAAATCAGAAAAATATTAATTATTCTGTATCTTATCATGTTCATGTAAAAAAATATTTATATTATTCATCTCCACTCCATCTTATTCTAAAAAGAAAAACACCGTACTCAATGTGCCATTTACCAAAATCATTGAAGATGTGTTTTCAATATCCATAACTTCCTTAAAAGATTACCATAAACCATTTAAATGGTTGAAACACAATGGAATGTGTATTATTTAATCTATTTTATGTTCTGTAATGAACATATTTGTATGACATTAAATTATATTAGGAATAAATTCATGATTATCGAGGAACCATGAAAATTTGTCTAAAAAAATTCCATTAATGTTTTAAAACTTATGAATACCATTTCATTTCACTTCTGGAATTTTATTTCCATACGAAATGAAAATAAAATAAAAAGAAGCCATGGAAATCATGTAATGAACGCACAAGAAACAATGAATGGTAGAAAATAATAATAATTAAATGGGTGAATAATATTTTGAAATATTAATATATGATATTATATACATAAATATGATTCTTTATTACATTACTAAAACTATTTAACTATTATACACGATTTTTAAACATTTTTGAATAAGAGAGACCCGAGGTACCAGAAATCATAACCCAAATTCCATTCTTTGGGTTAACCTTCGATATCACTATTTAATTGGTATTAAAATTATTTATGTGATGAATATTTACTATATTATTGTTAATTATTTGTATTTACTATGTATATACATATTCCATCCACTCTATAAGTCTCACTTCAATTATATGATAATTGTATTGGGTTTTTCTTCTAAAATCTTCTATTAAAATTTTGTTTTACAAAATAAAAAATCTATGTTTTTATGAAATTATTCTTGTTGTATGATTATAATATAGATATTTACAATTGTTTAAGAAGAATGGTGGGACCTATATATCTCTCAAATTTACTGGGTATGTTAATGTTGGAGGTTGGCTGTATGGTTACTCCTAGTTTAACTGTGATGGTTAAACCATAAGGTTGGTTTGAGGGTTACACTGTAAGTTAGTCATGAGGCATAAAAAATACTAAGGTGGTCATGACGGTTAAAAAATTAAGTTATTATGGCCCCAATATACCTTTATATTTCTAGTTATGTCGTATATTTTTGGTGGAAATCTCTCGGAATACTCAAGTATCACAATGTATGTTCATATGGGTGACAAGGATGACTTTTAGAAAATGATTTCATATATTAAAAGTAGACATGGAAAAATGTTTATTTTCTATATTTTTATGTCCCATACTGAAATATTAGTGATCATCCCATGCTCTTAAATTTTTTTCATAGGTTATAAGGATTTATATGACAAATAAGGAAGAAAATTTCAATGTAATGATGATTTGTCAAAGAAAACATATTCTATAAGAAAAGTTTTATATTATGGAAGAAATGGCGTTTATTTTTGTGGTATATTCTCTCTAGGGATATTTTATGTAATGTATGTTTTATAACTCAATTCACTAAAAATATAAATAAGAACAGATATTCAATATGAAAAGAATTGAGTTATTGACTAAAACTCATGATTATGTAATGTAATAAGGTAGGGTCCTAATAACTGGTATTAGAGGATGGTTTAGATTAACATTAGGTGATAGGATGTTGATAATTTAATACCATAAATAATTTTTAATATAGGTTTAATTTTAAATGATATATAATTTAAATATAACCATGTCTCTACAAATTAGATATGATTGTTCGTAATTGTTTTCTATAGAAGAGTAATGGAAGTGAAAGAGGAGAGGATCTGATAGAAAGATATCCTTCTGAATCTAAAGCCCAATATTGTAGGGATTGGAATCAAGATATTTGTGACAGTAATGGATCAACTGAAGTTGGAAATTTATGGCAGTGGAATCAATGCAAGAGGCCAACCAGAGGTACCACAATGTATCATAACGATAATTGAATATTTAATGAGACAACACCCTCCTTCGTTCAATGGATATTCTGACCCATTAGCTGGTGAATGATGGATTAATTACCTTGAAAAGATAGTCGCTGTTTTGGGATTTTAATATAATCAAAATAAATGACATTATATTTATTGTTGTTAATGTGATGTTTATCAATGGTATAAAGAGTAATGAATATCAAGTATTGAAAAGATATTTATGCCTTAGAGTGAGATTAATTTAAATGTATTTTCCTTGAAATATATTTTCCAATGATAATTAAACTTTGGATAGAGAATAAATTCCTTCAATTAAAGAAGTATGAGGAAGATCCAATGGTCGTGTATGAAGTGAAATTCACAAAACGTGCACGGTATGCTCTAAATATTATAATGTATCTTGTTAGAAAAATAAACCACTTTAACTCGATATTGAAGTTATGGTATCGAAGGGTGGTGGCCTCTTGAAAATTCTAAATTTATTAGAAACATGTTTGATATACTGAGAGGGAAGATATGTGATTTTGTGATGATCACATGCACATTGAAAACAATGATAAATGAGGACTAGGTGGAAAGATATGGGTAAGAATCTATCAATGAAATCAGATGGGAAGAAATTCTAGTTTCCAATTTGTGAAAAGTGTGGAAAGAAGCACCCTGGGGAATACCTTACACAAAATGGAAACTATTTTCAATGTGTTATGATTGGACATATTTCCCAAGATTGTAATTAAATTGGTCATAATTCTAATCCTAAGAAGAAAACTATTAACTGTTTTAAATTTTGAGTGATGGGTCATTATGAATATATCTATAAAAGAGAAATCTAAATGTTGTAATGAATCTAGAATGTATATAGAAAGGTGATGTGAGATCCTTTGCGACTACATCAACAAAAATTGGTCTATCCAATAATGTGTTATCACGTACCTTTTTTATTATTCAGATTTTGATAATGTTGTTTTCGATAATGGTTCGAGACATTTCATTATTTATGAGGATTTTTCTGGTAAATTAAAAATATCTCTTCAACAAAAAAGACCAGAAATTATTGTTAAATATCTAGGGGAAATATTATAGCATAGAATAATAATAAGAATATTTCCATTTTTGTATGTGGAAATACTTTACCTCCAAACCTTGTTGTTTTTCTCTTAGTTGAGTTTGATGTTATTCTTAGAATGGATTGGCATTATGTTAATAATTCTAATATTTATTGTAGAGCTATTGATTTTCTTTCAAAAATAGTTTCAATATGTAATAAATAATGAACCCATAAAACTAATAACATATCAGGAAGGTCAGAAATAGTTGAAAGAAAGAAATAAATAATATATGGCTCATGTTGTAGAAAAGAAGGGAACTGTTTAGATTAATCAGTTTCCAATGGTAAATGAATACCTTTATGTTTCTTTATGTCTTACAATGTTTCATAACTGATAGGGATGTCTAATTCATAATTGGATAATATTTGTATGCTAATCCAATTTAAAAACAACCATATCAAATTGATGAAATGGAACTTATTGAACTGAAAATGCAATTGTATGAGTTTCTTGATATAGGCTTCATTAATCCTATCACATCACCATGGGGTGCACTTGTTTTATATTTAATATAAAAGATGGTTCCATTGGAAATTACATTGATTATAGAGCCTTAAATAACATCACTGTTAAAAAAATATCATTTTCCTCATATCAATGACTTGTTTGAACAGCTTTAGGGAGATCAGTTCTTTTCCATGATTGTCTTGAGATCCAAATACCATCATCTAAAGGTGAAGAGGGTGAAATCCCAGAAACAACTTTTTGTACTAGAAATGGGCATTATAAATTTGTTATTATATTGTTTGGGTTATCTAATGATGTTTTTGAATTCATGGATCTTATAAATATTATATTTTATTAGTTCTCGGTAATATTATTTGTTGTGTTTACTGATGACATTCTGGTATTTTCTAATGTTAACGTGGATCGCGAAATACATCTAATGGTTTTATTACAAACCAAAAAAGAAAAAAACAATATAAAAAATTCATTAAGTGTGACTTTTGGTTATAAAAAATTTCTTTTCGTGGGAACATTTTAAAAGAGGATGGAATAACGATTGATCCACCCAAAACAAAAGTGGTTGATGAATGTCGAAGATCTAGAAATGTAAAAGAGATTCATAATTTTCTTGGATTAGTAGGTTATTAAAAATATTCACCTAGTTATCTATCTTGATAACTAAGTTAGCACAAAAGGGGGATAGATTTATTTAGACAAAATAAGGTGATTCTCGTTTTCAGAACTGAATAAGAGATTGTTGAATGTTCAATTTTCAACCTTGACATCCTGAAATTGTGTGTTTTATAACTATAATGATGAATAATTAATGGGAATTGGTTATGTTTTGATGAAAAATGATCAGGTAATTTCTTATGCTTTATGAAAACTATAACATCATGAGTTAAAATATCCCAGACATGCTTTCAAATTGGGAGATGTGGTTTTTTATTTTAAATTTTGGATGCATAATTTATATAAATGAAAATGTCGAATATATATATTGACCACAAAATTCTGAAGTATATATTCCCCCATATGGATTTAAACATGAGGTAGTGAAGATGTCTTGAATTGATAAATTATTTGGATTGCAAAACAATTACCATCCCAGAAAAGAAAAAATGGGTTGGATTACCTGATTCAAGAACACCATGAATAATTAACCATGATTTATTTGGTACATGATCCCTTGATTAATCATTTGATGAATTTTCTATTAGATGTTATTGGTGGAGTAAATAACTCTACATTGATTCGGGATTCAACGTTGTCATCATTATTAGAATGAATTAAGAATGTTCTGATGGAAGACTATAATCTTTAGGAAAACGTAGAATTGGTTATAATGTGTATGTTTCCAAAATATAACCTTCATAAACAATGTGTTTTTATTTTTGGAAAAATATTTTGGTTGCCTTATGATTACCATTTGATGAACAATGTGTTGTGTAAAGCTATAGTTCTCCATTTTCAGTCCCTCCATTTTGTACTATGATGTATATAGGCCATCAAGAGTGTCACTAGTGGGATGGAATGAAACCAGATATTGTATATTTTTCCATAAAATTATTGACATGCCAATAGGTTAAAGTAGACTGGATGTTGTCGAAGGGGACGCTTCATCCTTTTCTAGTTCCATAGGGGAAATAGTAGAATATATCAGTGGAATTCATTGTAGGAATAACTAATACATCTTAAGGTAAAAATGAAATTTGTGTAATTGATGATCAGCTGATTAAATCATCTCATTTTCTTTCTATTTGAGAAACAATTTCATTGGATGAACTTTATTTATTTTACCTCAAAGATATTTTTAGGTTACAAGGAGTGCCCATTTCCATTGTAACTATCACGAATCATAGATTCACATCTAATTTTTGGAAGGGCCTTTAGAATTCATTAATAATAGAATTAATTTTTAGTACAGATGTAAATCCTCAATCAGATGTGGAGTCCTAACGAACAATGCAGACATTGTAGAATATGATTCCCAATTGTTCAACGGAATACATGTAAATTTAGAATCAGAATCACTCTTTAGATTATTTTTCCTATAATAAAAGTTTCCAATCATGTATACATATGGCACATTTTGAGGCATTGTATGTGGAGCGGTTTTAAAATTCACCTTTTCGGATGAAGTTGGGGAAAAGATGTTTATGGGACATGAATTAATAGAGGAATTGGCTAAGGAAGTGTAGATTATCTAACAAAACATGATGATTGCTCAGATCAGGGAAAAAATTATGTAGACAACCCGAGGAAAGACTTTTCATCTGGGGTTTGTGATCATGTTTTTTATAGAATCTCATCCTGGAAAATTGTTATGTGTTTTGGAATGAAAGCAATGTGAAATTCACATTTCATTAGACCTTATTAAATTTTGGAGATTTTAGGACCAATCGCCAACTAAGTAGATTTTCCAATGAGTTTATCTCTGGTACATGATTTTTTTTATGTTTCAGTGTTCAAAAAGTATGTGCCAGATTCGTATCATGTTTGGAGCCCAAAGGCAGTTCTGCTGGAAGATAGCCTTTATTATGAGGAGAAATAGGTTTAGATTTATATTCGAAGTTAACAAGTATTACAGAATAATGAAATCCACCATGTAATGTTTTTTTGTATAAACCACATGGTTGAAGAAGAAACATGGGAATATAGAAATGTTATGATGGAATTGTACTCTCACTTGTTTAATAACTAAATAAAAATTAGACTGCCCAATTTCCAGAAGCTGAAGATAATGTAACACCATTGGTTTTAAAAAATTAAATTGAAATTCATGATAATTTTTTTATATAGATATTTATAACTATCCTTTAAACATAATTTTTCCCTTTTATCATTTGAATTTGAAAATACAGTCATATACTATTGTGATTAGTATGTTATTTGGAGTCTGATAGAACTAACGTGTTATTTGGTGAACTATTACATACCCTTATGAATAGTAATTTGAGTAGTAATATTAACATTATGAAAAGTAAATCATATTAATTTTTTATTTTCTTATGGTTATATGATAATGAGATGTTGATTAATTATTTAACATGTTAAAAATTCAGTTATAGATTTAATTTTTTTTGAATAAATTATAATTTTAGTTAAAAATTAAATTAATAATACATAGAAAAATATTTTCAAAAAAATAGTTCATTTTATTATTCTATATGTCCAAAAATGGTTAGGGTGATTATTTGGATTTTTTGGGAATTTGTTATTTTTTTATGAATTGATATATATGGTAAATTATGATAAATGAAAAATATTTTTTTCACTACATCATATGTGATGGAAGGATGATGTAAGACCACTTGGTTTGAATTCACATGTAATTATTACTATTTTGGGTCACATTAATCAATCCTATTTATAGTCTTGAGAAAAAATATTAAAATAATGATTAAATAATGTAAAATCCCCCCTCTCCCCCACTCTCAATACCACCATAATTCCCCGTTTCCTCTCACACATCTCAACACTTGAGCATTTCTAGGTTCTTCAAAATACTTTATATAAAGATCATACCCACGTCTACTACCTAATAGTCTTACAGAAATGAAAAAACCAAAGGCCTTAATGATGATCTCATGTAGAAGAGATGAATATTAAGAATCCTCTTCCTTTTTCACATGTCTTCATTTCAATTCCTTTATTTTCTTTTATTATCATTCCGTAAAATTATTTTGGAGGTATGAAATTTATAGAATATTATATATTCTATATGTTATCATTTTCATCTAAAATATTTTTCATCTTCTTTCTCTCCTCTCTCCCTTATTCTAAAAAGGAAAACACCGTTAGTGATGCGCTTATTTACCAAAATCGTGTATGATGGGTTTTCAATTTTTATTACATCCTTCAAATATGATGATAAAAATCATTTTATGGTTGATACAGAATGTAAAATGTAATTTTTTTAACCTATTTTATGTTCTATTATGAACTTCTATTCATGAAATTAAATTATATAATGAAACAAGTTTATGATTATCAAGGAACCACAAAAAATGATTTAAAAAAATATCATTACAGTTCTATCTAATGATCTATCATCATATATGATAACAAAATGATATAATGTATCATCATATATAATAGAAACATATGAAAACAATTTCATTCAACCTCGGGAATTTCATTTCTATATAACATGAAATCAATTTCATACTGGAAATAGTAATCATGTAATGAACACTCTTGAAACAATGAAGGGAACAAAATACAAATAATTAAAGGGTTAAATGATGTAATGAAATGATCATATAAGGTATGATAAATATAATTGTTTTTTTAAGATATTAATAACACTATTTTAACCATTATATAGGAGGTTTAAAAATGTGTGTATATGTAAGACAAACACAATGTAAGGGAATTCATAACCATATATTCGTTCTTTCGGTTAACCTTCTACTCAATTATTAATATGTAATTAAAAATTCTGTGGGTTGAATTTTTTTATTATTATGGGGATTTTGGTTTATATACAGTATATACACATATTCAATTCACTCTATTAATTCTCACATCAATTATATTATATTAGTAAGGTATTTTTCTTTTAAATCCCCTTTTAAAATTATATTATACAAAATTTAAATGAAATGTTTTCATGAAATTATTCATGTTTTATGACTATGTTATGGTTCATGGGAATTGTTTAGGGAGATATTTGGGACTTATATCTCTCTAAAATTAATTTATTATGTTTAATTTGGTGGTCATCGTACAGTTACTCCATGTGTAACTGTGATGGTTACACCATAAGGTAGTCGTGAGAGTTGCATTGTAAGGTATCCATAAGGGTTACAAATCATATGTTAGACATCAGGGTTACAAAATAAATAAATAAATTCCCCAGTTTAACTTTATTTTTCTATTTATTTTCAGTATTATTTTAAAAAAATATCATGGAAGTCTCAAGTTCCACAAAGTTTGTTTATATGGGTGAAAAGTATTCCTTTTTGAAATTGATTTCATATGTTACAAGTATTCATGGAAAGATGTTTCCTTCCCTTCATTTTATATCCATTACTAAGCATTTTATGCACTTCCCATGATTTTTAATTTATATTCATAGGTTATATGGATGTGTAAGACAAAGAATGAATCCATGATAAATGTAATAAATACTTCTCAATGAAAACAAGCTCGATTAGAAATGTGTTATATTATATAATAAATTGATACTGTTATTGTGGTATCTTATCTATATGAATTTGGAATGTTATGTATTAATTATATCCTAATTCTCTAAAAAATTAAAATTGAAAATATATTTAATATGATATGAAGTTAGTTCTTGACTAAAAATCAAGATTAAGTTATGCAATAAGGCTGGGTCAGTATACTAATTAAAAATAGCTAAGGGAATGTCTCATGATATAATCTAAAACACACAATATTGGGTAACAATATATGAATAATATAATATAATGTAATAATAAAATATTGATACTCTCAAAAATCTATTTAAAATATGAACATTTATCTTTCTATAACTCTTATGATTTTGTGGGGAGAACTTTTTTAGGATTGATATTCATGATCTTTTTTCCAACCAAATAATAAAACAAAAATTACTGTGATTATATTTTCAAATGAAAATGAAAACAAATTCCTAATATGTATTTTCAAATACCAATTCATTTTAATAAATGATTCCTTCGATTATACTATTATATAACTAGATATACCAACAATTCTATCTTTTTATCCAAGGGTTTCCATGTTTATATTCTTATTAGGTTCTCCATCCGAATATGTCAATGACATCCAATGTATTTAAACACATTATATTGGATCATAGAGAGTACGTGAATAACAAAAACATATCCCCAAAGTGTGTTAAAATAAGTGTATAGTTTGGTATTTTTCTCATTATTTGAGTTTTAGTAATGTTAATACCCAATACACCCCTTTTAGGGTTTCTACAACAATGTAAATTTGTGACATTATGTGTATCCACTTTTAGTGTCTATATATGTATTTAATTTCCAATAAAATATCACAATCTCTACATTAAAAATATTTTTAAACATTACCTTTTAAATATAATTATACAAGGGTTTAAACTAAATTTATCAGGTCCAAATATCCAAAAATAACTACAAGTTACACACACCTATACTCTATGACTAGTGAAAAAACATTCTTCAAACACTAGTTCTAATACAAACTCATGATAAACACATATATATTTCAGTAATTTAAACCCTACATATCTGAATAACTACATAACATAAATAATATAGGTATTTTTCATTGAGTATTAGATATATAAGAAACTTGCTTAAGTATACCTCTAAACATTTTTCCATAATCTAATAACACTAAAACCCCAATTAAGACTCCTTATAGATTGTACCCAAAATCATAAACTGTGGAATGAAAATAAAAAAAGGAACGAGATCTAATTACAAGATAAATATTTCCAACATATCATAAAAATTTAAATCATATGAAAATTATAAATCTTTACATTTGATAAATATCTTACTAAAATAACATTGAAAATTAAGAGTTTTAACTAGTTCATGATAAAAGAACTTATAATCTCCAATAAAAAATAAAGAAAAAAGGAATAAGAGTGCATAATCATGAGACAATAAACATGATCCACAAATCATAACAATATGAAGATGACATAAAAATATATTATCTCACTGAAACCTAACATAACAAGGAACTGTAACACAAGCCTAATACTTGGATAACATTACAAAGTGTATCAAACTGAATTTTCTTAAAACATAATACATTTTTTCCTATACATCAATTCATAAAACCCATTATTAAAATAATCATAATAACTCAAGAATCATTATTGACTCCAATATCATAACTCTGGGTCCCTTATTAACTCTAGATTCAAGAATTGGGGACCATTATTTAGTAGAGTATCATAACTTATGAACAATTATTGACACAAGTATCATAACTCGTAGTCAATTATCGACTCAATTAGAGAAACTCACAAACTATTACTTACATGAGTATCATAAATAATTTTACATTATTCATGGATGAATAATCAATCATATCTCATTTTTATCTAATTAGATATTAAATTGTAAATAATTCATTGGAGGAAAATTTAGGAACCCACTCACCATCAATAAAATCTTTTTCTATAAGATATCAATAATTAATCCTTGTAAATTAAATAGGTTTAATTTTATTTCTTAATGATATAGTCTAACATGACATTTTATGTAGATTACATTATACCAAAAACTAAATCACAAAAAATTAGTATCTCACAAAGCTATTTATAAGGTGATTAAAAAATAACTAAATAAAAGATAAATAATATAATTTTAAATTATTAATAATACACAAAACATAAAATATTGTTTATAAATTATTTATTAAAATTTATTAAAAAATATTGATGTTATGTGTCCCTTTTTATAGGATCGATTTTTATAAATTAAATATAATTCATTTGAAAAATCATTATTTGGAATTAAATCTCAATAATGAAACCATGGAAAAATAAATAATTCTTTAAAAATTTAATGTGAGAACATATTGGAATCATTTACATATAAAAAGAATAATCAATAATGGATCAATGAAAATGAAGTAATGATTTCAAAAAGTGTAAGTGAAATCAATTTGAAAACATTATCATTATAAAAATATTTAACAATGGATTCTGGAAAATTTTTATTTTTTAATTAAAATTTCCTTTTCAAAATAAAACTATTATATTTGAAAAAATAAAATAATATTTACATTCATTTTTAAAATATTTAGTAATAAAACTCATTTGGAACCAAATATTACCTATTAAAGAGCGTGTTAAAGAGGAATTCATATAATGATAAAATAATTGATTCAAATTTAAAATGATAAAAGGGGGTGAATTTTTCAAATTGATACATGTGGAAAACATCAAAACACTCTTTCAAACAATAGTAAATAAATTAATACTATATAAAACAAAATTATTCAATTTTTTAAGCATTTTAGAGGACTCGGACCATGTAACCTGAATATAGTGTCTTCTATATTATATAGGGATAAGATATACGGAAACTCATCTCGAATGACCTAATAGTTTCGTTGCCTTGGTAAACTAGATACATACATGAATATTATATTATAATTGAATACAAAAATTACAAGATAATTATTTTAGAATATCATTATTCCCTCAAGAATATCCTTCCATATCAAACATGGAAATCATCATGGAATCTTGGGTAAAGGAAACAAAATATGGGTGGTCTAAAATTCTTAATAATAGTTAAGTATAGAAGATGAAATCATGAATAATTTAAGAATCATTCATAATAGATGAATAATATAAGAAGGTAAGTATATGAAAACATAGTCCATTGGATCAATTGACTAGAATTATCCTTATTAATGTATATAAATGAAAACACATTCCACTAAAACATTAAACTAACTATTGTAACTAAATCGGGAATAATCATTATGCCAAGGTACATAACTCAAAACATATGACAATAATAAATAACTAATAATGAAAGAAATATAGTTAAAATATTATTGTGAATATATCATGGATAATAATAAATTAATTCTGATTGGAAGTAATTCCAAAATATCAGACATCGTGTTTCCTCAGAACATGATATTTTACCTTCAATAACATTCACATGATGATATAGAACATATTGTATGAAAATTCATTAAACTAATGAAAACCTAGATAATCATCCCATGATACTACTGATACCTAGAAGGGGTTTATATAAATGGTACCCAACCCAACTCATGGATGTACAATTAATTACTCATATATTAAATAATCAATTTAATTCATTAACAATGGTCCTTATCGTTTAATATAAATATAGAATAAATAATAAAATTATATTATAATTTCCTCAAATGAAAAAATAAATTTCAATGAAAAACACAAGTTAATATGATATCTGGTTTACAGAATAATAATATACAAGATAAGTAATTTGGAAATTTTGGGGAAATATAATGTCTAATATTAATTAGAAATTTAATATTTTATGGGGTGGTTAATTACTACAAATCGAAATATTGAAGTGAATGTCAATACTATCCTTTTTCAAAATAATAATAAACCACAAATTTGAAGAATAAGTATGGTATTATCATATTATCATTCTAGTAAGAATAATAGTATTTTTACTTAATTAATATAACTTCAAAAAAAATCACTAATAAATTTTAAATAAAAGTTTCCTTTTCATTATGATTTTTTTTTGAAAATATGTTTCTTCAAAAATAAATATTAAAAACATTTTCACAAAAATAATATTCTTCAACATGAAAATGAATCTTAAAAGAAATTATGTTCAAGATTATAGGTAATTCTGTTTATATTTTAAATTTTAAAAAGATAATTCCTTTTTCACTATAAAAATAGTTTGGAAAGTGCCCTGTTATGAAAATGACCAAAAGCTTCCAATCGCATTTTTAGAAAATAAAAATGGGTGTTATACTGAAAAATTCATAAGATTACACTATAATGGTTTTTAAGATTAAAAATGGGTAAATATTTCCTTATTAATTAATTTGTAAATGGGTATAAATAATTTTAAATCATTTTAAATAAGAAATGGTCTTGGAAGAAAAAAGATTTTCAAACTAAGATCGAAATGAAGTCAGGTATTATAAAAAATATTTTTTAAATTATTTTATGTACCAAAGAGTGTAAAAATGTAATTATTACTGAAATATAATGAATTAATATGAGAAAACAAAATTAAACAGTTTTATTTGACAATTATTAAAAAATTTCCTTCATATGAAGTTCAAGAATAATTATTTTTTATTATAATTATGTTGTGAAAAAAACATTACAATGATCTTAATGTTAAATTTATTATTTTCAAGTTAATACCATCTGTGTTTCAATAATAAATTCAGACACAACAAGAGTAAATATGAAAAAAGATAATAAAAATTTCATTTCATAGATTATCGTAGAATATCAAAGAAGACAAATATGTAATTTAACATATTGAAAATTTATTGATAAATGAAAATACTAAACACTTATTAACTTTAAATTAAAATTAAATTACAGGAAATGATTAAAAATAGATCATAAAATAACATGAATATTGAATTATTCAGGATATTACATGTTATAAGGGTATTATATAATCCATATAAACGAAATTAGGTGCATAACATTACAATGCGCCTCAATGAAATGAAATTCAACCGAATTCCCCTATCTTACACTCTCTTTTGGTTGAAAATAATCTAAGATCATGTATGGGGGTTTTAAAAAATTAATTAAATTATTCCAGAACCATATTAGTATTTATTATATTAGATATTATCTTATTACCCATTAAATAATAATCAATAATTTTTTTTATTTATTTATGGTGATATTTAACATGTTATATATTGCATGATTCGACATGAATGATAATATTATTGTAAAATATATATGGTTATATAATCTAGAGAATAATTATAATTACATAATTTTTAAATTTTTACATCAATTATAATTTTAAAACCATTCATTAGTGATGGTTATGAAAAATTATATATGTTACTATAAAAGAGACGGTAGTTCGTACGAACGCATGAGAAATATTTCCATTCATTAGTGATCATGATGGAAAATGAGGAAATGTAAATTTTATGTTTAAATAATGATAATAATCTCACATATAATATATTATATACTAATATATATCATCCATGTTTATTTCTGATGAAAATAGCGTCACATAGGTTCGTGAAGGAGGTTGTCCACACCTACATGACTGATGTTATCTTCATTACATGAGTGAAAAGGAAATAAAGGAAATGATATATATTATCTTTATAGAATGATAAATATCCCATTAATAGAATAAGTTTTTCTTTTATATAACATATAATAAATAAATTTATATTTATCACCTTCCACATGATGCGTTAGTGAAAGAAGAACTGTATTGCTTCGTGAGTTGGTTGTTTGACATACACATGAGTGACGTTATAATATCTCCTACATAATGTACGGTAAATTTTATATATACATATATATATATAATACTGACTCCAGTAAAATAAAAATCTTATAAATATCATATATATACATTTGATATATCATCACACCAAAACATGAGTGATGGAAATGGAAAAATAAATGGCATCGGTTCACGGGGTGATAGTCTCCCGTATATACAAACGATGATTTCATAACCCATTTGATGGATAAGGACATGGTTTGAGGTCATTATATTATTATGAAAACGTCTCAGTATATGTATTATATTATTTACATTATATTAAAATGGTTTAGAAGTAATTTATGTAGGTGGATAATGAAATAAAATATGGATTCTCATTGAGGAACATTACCTATTATTTGGATATCCTCCTTAGATTTTTCCTAACTTTTTCCCCTATTGGTTTTATGCTTAAAATGTGGATTATAAGATTAGGGGGTGGAAATTTTAAAGTTATTTAGGATAGTCTTTGTGTAACACCCAAGACTTTTATGAGAAATATTTTTTTATGTTATATAAATCATCAAAGGAATATTTCACTACACACAACACTAGCTTGGCTTTCTTTACACGCAAAAGTGTCCTTCCTCGATAGCTTGCGTCGTACGCAATACCGAGTTTCACTAAACAATGATATGCTATTAAAATATTATTAAAACTAGCCGTTATGAACAGTAATAATCACCTTTTGAAATTTTATAAATTTTATTTTTCAAAATGGACTTCATTTTTGGATTCGGAATATCGAAATTAGCCTAGGGTAAAGTTTTGGTATTTTTCTGAAAACTTTCAATTTTTGATGAATAGTGAAAACACTGGGTTACTATTTAAAAACCGACTTTTTATTTAAATAATTATTTATTTTAATTAAATTTATTCTTGGTCGAAATTGATATATAATACCTATATATGTTCAATTCAATTCATTGGATTCATTTTATAATAATTTTAGATATATAAAACTTTTATTGAACTTTTGACCGTCTTTTACCCACCTCCTAGGAGAATTTGAAAATTTACATAAAACATAATTTTACCACTTTTGTGAGTGGAATTTCCAAAATTCTAGAGACACGGTTGATGTAAGTTAGTAAAATGTGGTTCAATGAGATGAAAATAATTTTTGGTGAATAGTAACTTTTTACTTTTTTACCACGGTTACAAGTAAATAAGTTAATTAATGGTAAAAATGCTATTATTATTACCCTAACACATGTCCTCATTCTATTGTATAAGTGTAATTCGACCAAAAACAACCTTAGGAATAATATATGACCATTTAGGGCCACTTGTATTAGATTAGGACATTTATTATTAATTTATTCAAAGAAGGGCTAAAATAGGTAAAATCAAAGTTTAATAAGTAAATAATTTATATTATAGGGTTATGCATGAGATAAATTCGACTATAAATATTCATTAGAAATCTAAAAATATTTCCTACATAATTTTATTTTATTTTTAATTTTTATACATTAAATAATTTAATTTATTTATGACATAATGATGATGCAGTAATTATCTTATTAATGAAATATTGACATAATTGATGTTATAAATACCCAAATAAATTTAATTTTAGACTTTTATGAATTACACTAATTTTATAGGTTAATATGACATGTTATTATTGATTTAATTAATGTTTTTTGAATTAATCATTCTGTTATGATTTTCACAAAAATCATTTACTAAATAGTGTCAAAATTGACATAAAATAGTTTTTAAAACAAATATTATAATATTAATTGTAATTATATTCATAAAAATATAAGGTTTGGCAAAATGACTTAGATAAGGTTATATATATTAATAATAAACAACTTGGGGTTCGTTTGTCTTGTTATAGTATGTTTATTAACCTTATAGTGTAAGAACACAAAAAGACACGATAAAAGTAAAATTATCTATCTTAAAGTTAAATCTAAATGATAAGGTTAAAATAGCAAACTAAACATGTAAAAATTCTATTGGATGAGAGGATTTCGACCCAGACCCACCTTAGCTACGAAATAAATCAACGTTGAGCTATTTAAAACCGAATATGGCTTTATAATAAAATAATATTTTTAGTTTTTCCAAAGGAGCCCCTCTCCTCCCTTAAAAAGGGCACCTCCTCCCTCTCTTCCTCACACCACATTGAGCCTTCAAGATCAGCCAAACCCTGCCAATTTCTCCTATCCACTTCCCTAGAAACATACTAGAGGTCCTGGTCTTCTTCAAAAACAACTTTTAGTGCCCAAAATGGCGGTCTCAAAGAGGCGTTTCAATGAAGAGGTAATGTCCATTACCGATTCTTTCAACTTTATTTCTTCTTCCACTTCTTCTTCTTTAGTTGTTTCATAATGAAGTAATAACATCAGTATCATTAATATACTGATATGTTATTATAAGTATGAAACAACCCTATTTCACTATCTATCCATCCTACGGAAAATGAAATCACCACACGTGTGTACGTACGAAATACCATCTCCCCGCCGTGGTGTAATCTATTTTCCACCACCACCTTACTTGGATGGGTAAAATGGTGTAAATAATAACTATAAATTATTATTGTAAAGTGATATTGATTCTGAAATAGTATACATACACTTTATTACAATTTCACGATCATGGGAACGATATCATCGCTCGTGCGTACGTACGGAATACCGTCTCCATGATGTGATGTGACTCGTTCTACATGATCTTCATTGCATAATGATTATATAAATGAATTGAATTAATGAATATGATATATTTTACACTAATAACATTCTATAATTTACGTAACTATAACCCAAAAAGAAGAATAAGAATTTATTCGACAAAACACGCATAAGAACAAAAAGCAATAAACACCCGAATAACAAGTAACAATGAAATCTTACAAATAAGAAGCAATTAATATGACCATATCTGATATCATAACAATGATTATGATTTTGGAAGAAGTCAACGACATTATTTAAATTATTATACAGGAGGTTCGGACACATACAAAGCAAATCGGACATAAGGTACGGGAAATATCACAATCTCATTTTTATCCGAGATTGTTTATACATTGGAATTTACTGGGGTGTATTTTATCATCCACATCCATGTTTCCTCAATATTTAATATTATTTTAATCCACCTACAATTTTTTAAATCCAATTTTACCCTTCGGTGAGTTTTTAGTAAAAGATATGAAAGGAATCTTTTGTTGTTTTTCTTACAAGGTACTTTTTGACTTTTCCGAAAAAAGTACGAGAAGAATGTTTTTTTATCATATACGGAATGAATGGGTTTTTAAAACATTATTTCCAAGAAACTTCCTTTAAATTTTTTCAAGTTTATTTTTAATCAACTTCGTTTAGTTTAGAACTGTATGACATGTTAAGAAAGGAAAAGTGTTTTTGAAGTAGAAAGGATATTTTTCCTCAAGAATGGAGTTCAAGTGTTTTATCGAAATTATATTCCATCTAAGATAATAAAGGGTTCTGTTTATATCCCTATTATTACATTGTTTTGATTATGTTGTGATGGAATTATTTTTATGAATTCATTTATCTTATATGATTTTTTTTACTATGTCACGATGTTTAAGAATCCCATTTTTATTCCATGGGTTATGCTATGATGTATGGTTTATGATTTTGTGGAACACATAATAACAGTATCATTATGAGATGGGTGGTACCTATATCTCCCTCCAATGCATTGGGTAATGATTTTATATCTCATGAGATAGACATTGATGGAACGAAAGGTTAAACCGGTTTAGTGAAAAAGTTCTGAAACGAGGAATGAACTCGGTTCAGAAATGGACTTTCTCCACTAAGATAGTCTTGGAAATGAGTCTTGACTAATAAGAAATGATTCTCTATGATTATGTGTGTATTCCACAAAGTGTCATGTTTTATGTTATGATTATTGTGATTACATTTTACTTCCATGATTTATCCCATGTAATGAAATCATGATCTCTTTTGAAGGGTAAGATTTCAAAATTATTATGTTCTTATGAATATGATGTGATTGATTTTTCTTTTGTTTACCCTTACTGAGAATTTGAGCCCACCCTTTTGTATGTTTTCATTCCCCCAGGCCAGAAAGAAGGTTATTAATTAGGATATGCGAAAAGGGACTCTAGATATGATGAAATAAATGGGAGACAATGTAGATGCTTTAGGAACCAGTTGTTTATGTTTCCTAGTTTCAAAAGAAACTATAACTATACAGTCCTTTCATGGTTTTGTTATATGTTGTAATAAGTGTGCTTCAATTTTAAAGTATTAACAATATATGTAAATTATGGGTCGTTATAGTTGGCATCAGAGGAAAGGTATAGTCAACCTTTGGAATCTAGGATGTGAAAGCCTTAGTAAGAATCCTAAGGATAAATCTATGTATAGAACACAATATTAGTGTTTTAAAAATGGCCATGAACAAACTATGATAAGACCTTAAGTGTGAAATTTTATTCTTTATTATGTGGTTTTCCTATTACAATTAGTGTTTCTCACACTATTCTTCTTGGTTTTAGTCAATGGCTGGAACCTGATGGAACCGTGTTAATGCAGAATGTGATGGGTAATGCAATGATTGTCCCCCTGAGCAACCAAACGTTATGGGAGCTGGAATGAAAAATCTTGTAGCCATGCTCACACAACATTCTAAAGCTATGAATCATGCAGGATGTCCAAACGTGCAAAAGAAGGAGAAACATTCTGTTGAATCCTTCATGAGGCAGCGTCCACCTTCATTCAGCGGGTCTACTGATCCATTAGTTTTTGAACAATGGAATAATACTACTGGAATGATATTTTCAGTTCTTCAATGTTCTTAACATGATAAAGTCATCCTAGCAGTTTATCGTTTGGAAGGTGATGCTAACCAATGGTGGAATCTTATCAATAATACAAGGCCAAGAGATGAAAATGAGTCCATTGAATGGGACGAGTTCAAGAACTTATTTTTCAATAAGTAATTCCCTCGTATTCTTCAAACAATGATGGAGAAAGAGTTTCTTGAACTAAAGCGAAAGGATGATGAATCTATTGGTACCTATGAAGCAAATTTTACAAGACTTGTAAGGTACGCTTCTCGTATTATTATCCAACCTGAGAGTAAGATCGATCGATTATTTAGTGACTTAAAACAAAGTCTTCGACGGGAGTTAGCCATATGGGACTTCAATAGCTATGAGGAAATCATTCGATGTGCTCTCAAAGTTGAGATGGAGATTGGAGTAACCCATCAGTCATATGGGTTTCATAAGAAGAGGAAAATGGAATTAAAAGGAAAATCTAAAGATCACACTGAAAAGAAGATGAGTTTTTCCTTATGCTCAAAGTGTGGAAAGAAACATGGAGGGAGTTGTCTTAAAGGTACAAGTACATGTTTCAAATGTGGAAAGGATGGTCATAGGTCATTTGAATGCCGCAATGATGGGAAGAAGATGTCTAGTGATGCGAACAAAGAAAATTCTACATAGAGTGAACCTCCTACACTTTAGTGTTACAAGTGTAAGGAGATGGGTAATTATGCCAATCAATGCCCAAATCCAAGGGTTGATGATGATGGTCGACGTCAAAAAACTCTTAAGGATAAAGGCAAAGGAAAGTCACATGGAATTTCTATCAGCGATGTGGAGTACGATAATGAAGTGGTGAAAGGTACACTTACCATCCACTCTAAAGTAGCAAATGTTTTATTTGATTCTGGATCCACCCACTCTTTTATTTCTGAATAATTTTCTAAGGGTATCACCGTATTACCTCAAAAAATTGATGTTGATTTAGCTGTGAGAACCCCTAATCGCACGATAGTCGCATCAAAAGTTTATAATCCTTCTCTGATTGATGTTTGTGTGGAAGTGCTTCCTAAAAATATTGTGATCCTCCCTGTAGTGGAATTTGATGTGATTCTTAGCATGGATTGGCTTTCTCTATGTGGAGCTCATATCAATTTCCAAAGAAGGGAAGTCACATTTCATATTCGAGATCAATCTATGATCGTTTATCGATGCAAGGATGAAAATAACCTTCCAGTGCAAATTTCATCCATCTTATGGGTCGTAATTCCACTAAATTAAGGTTATTTATCTCAAATGGTTGGTGAGAAACTCACGATTAAGAATATTCCCATTGTACGAGAGTTTGATGATGTCTTTCCAGAGGAATTTTCGGGTCTTCCACCATATCGTGAAGTTGAGTTTTCATTAGAACTCATACCAGGTGCTTTACCTATTTCAAATACACCTTATATAATGGCCCCAATTGAGTTGCAGGAATTGAAGAAGCAACTCCAAGGGAATCGGGATAAGGGGTTCATACACCCTAGTGCGTCACCTTGGGGAGCACCTGTTCTGTTTGTTAAGAAGAAAGATGGATAAATGAGACTCTGCATTGATTATCGAGAACATAACAAGATCACTATCAAGAACAAATATACCCTCCCGCGCATTAATGACATATTTGAACAACTACGTGGAGCTCAATACATTTCCAAGATTGATCTTAGTTCATGGTATCATCAATTAAGGGTCAAAAGTGAGGATATACCGAAGACGGCTTTCCGTACAAGGTATGGACACTATGAATTTATAGTGATGTCATTTGGTCTTACTAATGCCCCTGTTATCTTCATCAATATGATGAATAGAGTCTTTAGAGACTATCTTGATCAGTTTTTGGTAGTCATTATAGACGATATTCTTGAATATTCAAAGAGAAAGGAAGAACATGAAGATCACTTGAGAATTATATTGATGACCCTGATAAAGGAGAAACTTTATTCCAAATTTAACAAGTGTGAATTTTGGCTTCAAAAAGTTGCATTTTTGGGTCACATAATCTCAAAAGAGGGGATATCTGTGGATCCAGCAAAAACAGAGGTTATCGAAAGATGGTCGAGACCAACAAAAATAACTAAGATCCGAAGCTTTCTTGGTTTGGCTGGATATTATCGACGTTTTGTGAAATATTTTTCATTATTATCTAATCTACTCACCAGGTTGACTCGGAAAGGAGTTAAGTTTGTTTGGATGGAGTAATGTGAAGAGAATTTCAAGGAGTTAAAAAGAAGGTTATCTAGTGCACCTGTGCTCACACTGCCTTGTAGTGGAGAATGGTTTGTGATCTACAATGATGCATCCAAGAAGGGATTGGGGTGTGCTCTTATGAAAAATGATTTGGTGATAGCTTATGCCTCACTACAGTTGAAAATACATGAGAAAAATTACCCAACTCGTGATTAAAAGTTAGCTGCGGTAATATTTTCATTAAAGATTTGGAGGAATTATCTTTATGGAGAAAGGTGTGATATTTATAATGATCATAAAAGTTTAAAGTATATTTTGACACAAAAGGAGCTGAATATGTGCCAAGGAAGATGGTTGGAGCTGATTAAGGATTACAACTGCTCAATTTATTACCACCCTGGGAAAGGAAACAAGGTGGCGGATGCATTAATTCGACAAGACCATGCCAGTTTATCCATGATGAGGATCACAAAAGATCCAATATTTATGGTTTTTACAAAGGATGGATCTTTGAATAATAATGTAAGGGGAAAAATCTTATCTTTCTCAAATGAATGTTCAACAATCTATACATGTAAATATTAAAGAGGCACAGAAAAAGGTGTCGAGTTACAAAAGAAGGTGAGAAATGTTCCTGAATTCATCCTTTATTGTGATGGAATAATAATGTCTAGGAATCAGGTTTGTGTTCCTCCCATCCCCGAATTAAAGAAGGACCTGTTGGATGAGGCTCATAGTTCTTCATTCTCTATTAATCCTGGATGCATGAAGATGTATAGGGACCTGAAAGAGTACTTGTGGTGGGATGACATGAAAAGTGATTTTGCTGAATATGTCTCTCGATGCTTGGTTTGTCAGCAAGATAAAGCTGAGAGACATAAGTCTAAGGGAATGTTACAACCATTACCCATACCCGAATGGAAATGGGAAAACACCACTATGGACTTTGTCACCAGACTTCCTATAACATCCAAAGGCAATAATGCTATCTGGATCATAGTTGATCATATTACAATGTCATCACACATCATTGCTATTAGAGAGGATTTCTCTATGAATCAGCTTTCCAGTATATATGTAAAGGAAGTGGTAAGATTGCATGGAGTACCACTTTCTATTATATCTGATCGGGATTCGAAGTTTACCTCAAAGTTCTGGAGAAGTCTCCAGTATACTCTGTATACAAAGTTGAGTTTCAGAACTGCTTATCATCCCCAGACAGACGGTCAGTCTGAGAGGACAATTCAAACTCTAGAAGATATGTTGAGAGCTTGCTCTATGGATTTCAAAGGTGGTTGGGATCAACACCTACCTTTTGTAGAATTTTTTTCTAATAATAGCTTTCACTCCAGTATTTAGATGGCTCCTTATGAAGCTCTCTATGGAAATAAATGCCGGACTCCAACTTGCAGGGATGAAGTTGGGGAAATAAATCTATTAGGACCTGATCTTGTTTATGAGATGGCCAAAAAGGTCCGATCTATTCAACAACATATAAGAGAAGCTCAGAGATGACAAAAACGTTATGCTGACAACTGAAGAAAAGACATAGAGTTTGAAGTGGGTGATAAAGTGTTCTAACGAATATCTCCCTGGAAGAGGGTCATGAGATTTGTAAAGAAGGTAAAGTTGAGAACTAGATATATCGGTCCTTTCGAAATACTAGAATGTGTTGGAAAGGTAGCTTACCGATTGGTGCTTCCACCAAATATCTCTCAATTTCATGATGTGTTCCACATATCCCTCCTGAGAAAGTACATACCTGATCCTTCACATGTACTCAGCTCAGAAGTTGTACCTCTGGAACAAGATCTTTCTTATGAAGAACAGCCTATAGAGATTCTCAATCGTAGTGAAAAATTTCTATGGAACAAGACCAATCGCTTGGTGAAATTTTTATAGAGGAACCACCAATTAGAATAAGCTACATGGGTGCTTGAGGATATGATGAGGGAGAGGTATCCTCATCCTTTTGTTACAATGTGACAAATTTCGAGGGCGAAATTCATTTTAAGGGGGGAAGAATGTAACACCCGAGACTTTTATGAGAAATATTTTGTTTTTATGTTATATAAATCATCAATGTAATCTTTCACTACACACAACACTAGCTTGGCTTGCTTTACACGCAAACGCGGCCTTCCTCGATAGCTTGTGTCGTACGCAATACCGAGTTTCACTAAACAACGATATGCTATTAAAATATTATTAAAACTAGCCGTTATGAATAGTAATAACCACTTTTTGAATTTTTATAAATTTTATTTTTCAAAATGGACTTCATTTTTGGATTTGGAATATCGAAATTAGCCTAGGGTGAAATTTTGGTATTTTTCTGACAACATTCAATTTTAGATTAATAGTGAAAACACTAGGTTACTATTTAAAACCCCGACTTTTTAATTAAATAATTATTTAATTTATTTAAATTTATTTTATGTCAAAATTGACACATTATACAAATATAAGTTCAATGCAATTCATTGGAGTCATTTTATAATAATTTTAGATATATAAAAATTTTATTGAACTTTTGACCGTCTTTTACCCACCTCCTAAGAGAATTTGAAAATTTACATAAAACATAATTTTACCACTTCTGTGAGTGGAATTTAAAAAATCCGAGAGAGACGGTTGATGTCAGTAAGTAAAATGTGGTTCAATGAGATGAAAATAATTTTTGGTGAATAGTAACTTTTTACTTTTTGTTACCACAGTTAAATGTAAATTGGGTAATTAAGGGTAAAAATGTTATTATTATTACCATAAAACATGTATTAATTCTATTAGATAAGTGTAAATCGACCCAAAAAACCTTAGGAATAAAATATGACCATTTAGGCCCACTTGGATTAGATTAGGACATTTATTATTAATTTATTTAAAGAAGTGTTAAAATAGTTAAAATCAAAGTTTAATAAGTAAATAATTTATAATATATGGATATACATGAGATAAATTCGACTATAAATATTCATTAGAAATATAAAAATATTTCCTACATAATGGTATTTTATTTGTAATTTTTAGACATTAAATATGTTAATTTATTTATGACACAATGATGATGCAATAATTATCTTATTAATGAAATATTGACATAATTGATGTTATAAATACCCAAATAAATGTAATTTGAGACTTTTTATGAATTAAACTAATTTTATAGGTTAATATGACATGTTAGTATTGATTTAATTAACTTTTTTAGACTTAATAATTCTGTTATGATTTTCACAAAATACAATTACTAAATAGTGTCAGAATTGACATAAAATAGTTTTTAAAATAAATATTATATTAATAATTGTTATTTTATTCCTAAAAATATAAGGTTCGGCCAAATGACTTAGATAAGGTTATATATATAAATAATAAAGAACTTGGAGTTCGTTTGTCTTGTTGTTGTAAGTTTATTAACCTTATATTGTAAGAACACAAAAAGACACGGTAAAAGTAAAATTATCTATCTTAAAGTTAAATCTAAATGATAAGGTTAAAATAGTAAACTAAACATTTCCAAATTCTATTTTATGAGATGATTTCGACCCATCCCCACCTTAGCTTAGAAATAAATCAATTTGGATCTATTTAAAACCGAATATGGATTTATAATAAAATAATATTTTTAGTTTTTCCAATGGAGCCCCTCTCCTCCCTTATAAAAGGGCACCTCATCCCTCTCTTCGTCACACAACATTGATCCTTAAGGTTCGGCCAACACCTGCCAATTTCTCCTCTCCACTTCCCTAGAAACATCCTCGAGGTCCTGGTCTTCTTCATAGACCAATTTTAGTGCCCTAAAAGGAGGTATCAAAGAGGCGCTTCAAAGAAGAGGTAATGTCCGTTACCGATTCTTTCAACATTATTTCTTCTTCCACTTCTTCTTATTTAGTTGTTTCATTATGAAGTAATACCATCAGTTTCATTAATATACATGTATGTTATTATAATTAATAAACAACCCTATTTCACCATCTATCCATCCTACGGAAAACCAAATCACCACGTGTGCGTACATACGGAATATCGTCTCCATGCATTGGTGTAATCTATTTTCCACCACCACCTTACTTCGATGGTTATAATGGTGTAAATAATAACTATAAATTATTATTGTAATTTGATATTGATTGTGAAATAATATACATTCACTCCATTACAATTTCATGATCATGGGAATGATATCATCGCTCGTGCGTACGTACGGATTACCATCTCCACGATGTGATGCGACTAGTTCTACATGATCTTCATTGCATAATGATTATATAAATGAATTCAATGAATTAATATGATATATATTACACTAATACCATTCTGGGAATGAGGTATCTATAACCCAAAAAGAAGATTAAGAATTTATTCGAAAAAACACGCATAAGAACAAAAAGCAATAAACACCCGAATAACAAGTAACAATGAAATATTATTAATAAGAAGCTAAGAATATGACCATATATGATATGATAACAATGAGAATGATTCTGGAATAAGTCAATGACATTATTTAAATCATTATACTGGAGTTTCGGACACTTATGTAGAAAATCAGACTTAAGGTAAGGGAAATATCACAATCTCATTTTTATCCAAGATTGTTTATACTTTGGAATTTACTAGGGTGTATTTTATCATCCACATCCATGTTTACTCACTACGTAATATTATTTCCATCCACCTAAAATTGTTTAAATCCAATTTTACCCTTCGGTGAGTTTTTAGTAAATGATATGAAAGGAATATTTTGTCATTTTTCATACAAGGTACTTTTTGACTTTTTCGACAAAAGTACGAGAAGAATGTTTTTTTAACTTATACGGCATGAATGGATTTTTAAAAAATTATTTCCCTGAAGCTTCCATTACATGTTTTAATGTTTATTTTTAATCAACATCTTTTATTTTAGAATTGTATGACATGTTAAAAAAGGAAAAGTGTTTATGAAGTAGTAATGATATTTTCCTCAAGAATGGAGTTCAGGTGTTTTATCAAAATTATATTCCATCTATGATAATAAACGGTTATGTTTCTATCCCTATTATTACATTGATTTGATTATGATGTGATGGAATTATTTTTATGAATTCCTTTATCTTATAAGAATTGTTTTAAGATGTCACGATGTTTAAGAATCCCATTTTTATTACATGGGTTATGCTGTGATGTATGGTATATGATTTTGTGGCACACATAAGAATGGTATAATTATGATGATGGGTGGGACCTATATATCCCTCCAATGCATTGGATAAAGATTTTATATATCATGAGATAGACATGGCTGGAATGGCAGGTTAAACCGGTTCAGTGAAACAGGACTGAAACGAGGAATGAACTCGGTTCAGAAATGGACTTTGTCCACTAAGATAGTCTTGGAAATGAGTCTTGACTAATAAGAAATGATTCTCTATTATTATGTGTGTATGTCACAAAGCATCATGTTTTATGTTATGATTATTGTGATTACATTTCACTACCATGATTTATCCCATGTTATGAAATCATGATCTCTTTTGCAGGGTAATATTTCCAATTTGTTATGTTCTTATGAATATGATGTGATTGATTTTTCTTTTGTTTACCCTTACTGAGAATTTGAGCCCACCCTTTTGTATGTTTTATTTCCCCCAGGTCCGGAAGAAGGTTATTAAGTAGGATATGCCAAAAGGGACTCTAGATATGATGAAATAAATGGGAGACAATGTATATGCTTTATGAACCAGTTGTTTATGTTTCCCAGTCTCTAAAGACACTATACCTAAACGGTCCATTCATGGTTTTGTTATATGTTTTAATAATTGTGCTTCAATTTTGAAGTATTAACAATTTATGTAAAGTATGGGTCGTTATACTTTGCTGACCCAAATTGGTTGTAAGGTGTAAAGGATAGCGGAGAGGGTTGTCCATTTATATGTGGCGAAGAGGACACACATTGTATTTTTGAAATGAATTGAATATTCCAACATTTTTAAGTGTCACTATAGCCAAAAATAGATAATTATAAAACACTATAGGTTTAATACCCTAAATATTTCAATCCATTTTTTTTAATTTTTTTTTCTATTTTACCCTTAAATTTTTTGTTTAACCCTTGATGAACTCATTTGTTCCTTAACCATGGTTGTAAATTTTTACTCCATTGACTCATCATTTTTGTAAAAAATGAAGGTGAAATTTTTTTGAAATTATAAATTATTCAAATTCCAAATATATAATCCATATTTACAAATTATATTAATAGAAGTGAAAACTTTTAATTAAAAATTAATCCTCCATAGGTGACAAGAAACTATTTTTTTAATGACAAATATTTCATAAGGTTAAAAAAAATTTATATTGAAATTAAATATTAAAATGATTCAAATGACATAAATATGATAAATTTATACACATGTGAAAATGTTTTACATTAAAAACAATTATTAATATTGTTTAATATTATAAGTAATTTAAATTAATATGATGTTTTTAATTAAAATTAGTAATTTTAACTATTTATCAAAAACTAAAACATTTCATAAAAACCAAAATATTAACCTTAGGATATGTTAGATATTAAAATTTCAAAAATTTTATTAATATTTTCATATTTATTTTACAAAAATGGTGAAAAAATATTTTTAAATTATGTTTTTAAAGGGGGAATAATTTTTCTTTCAAAAAAATATTGTTTTTCGAAAAAATTAATTTTACATAAAAATATATTAAATATATTACAACTGAATAGATAACAAATAAATTTTTGTAAAAAATATTTTATCATAATTTAGTTAGTATTATTAATTTCATATAATTAAATAGCTAACTTATAATTTTTTTATTAAATAATATTATTTTAATAATATATTATTGATCAGTAAAAAAATGTTTATGTGTAACTCAAGTTAAATTGATTTTTTCATGTAATTCACTCAAATCTCAAAATTTACACTACATTATTCTTTAAAATAGATTCCATTCATTTGGAAATAAAAAATTATAAGACATTATAGTGTTAAATTGTATTCTACGCTTATTATCGTGGGATAAACATAAATTAAAATAAAATGTACTTATTTAATAATTTTAGGCTGTTACATTATCCCCACCATAAATAAAGTGCATCCTCCCAATTTAAACATGATCATGGTAATCCGAGGTCTGAAATTTAAAAACTTCTCTATCAAAAAACCCTCATTTTAAAAGGGTTAATAAAATAACCTCTTAAATAAGTTGATAGTTATGTACAATGGTCATATGGAATATCATATGACCTGGTTTCTTCGTAGGAGAATAGTACTGAAATGTGAATATATATTCATGGAATGAAAGAAAAAATAATTATAGATAATGGTAGAGGTCATTGATCATAAGAAATTGAATGATCAATGGAATGTTAAGGGGTGAAAAACTATAAATCTATGATGGTTTAAAGATGATTTGATTAATTGGATATGTATTGAGTAGGAGAAATTTTCTATTTCATGATTATTTTCATAATGTTATAGAATTATTTTACCATCTCAAAATATAAGGAAATATTATTATATTATATGTTTCTATTTCATAATTATAATTTCACCCATTGATATTTCGTTAATCATTTTCCATTTTATCCCTTCAGCCAAGATATGAATATCAAAATAAAATCATTATGCCTAAAGAACTAAAATACACATTAATAGATCATAATATCTATAAATGAGTGGCATGTCTTTCTATTTATCGCTAACTACATTATAAAACCAACATTGTTAGGACATGTTATCTAATATAATATTGTAATATATAAAAAAATCACACTATGTGTTCATCATTATCATTAACTCATCAAATTATTTAACTAAAATTAATAACATATTTACTAGGACTTCATATTGCACTAATGTAGTCATTAATCCCTTTTTATCATTCAGTTGTGGGTTCAAGACTCATGGCCTTATATAGTATGATGGTTTGTCACCATGCATGTGGGTTTTCATTTTTTTAAACTATATTATATTGTTCTAAAAAATTTCATTATAAAATATGATTGACATACTAGAAATCAATTTAATAATTAATTAAAAAAAATTTACTATGGTTTTCAATACAATATTTTTTAATATTATTTAACTATTATTAAAATATAATTAATTTTCATATTATCAAACAGTTTATCAATATGTCTAATATTATTTCAATAATATTTTGAGTCATTATTTCTAAATTTACATTTACACTAAAATATATAGCGTTTAAACATTTTTTAAAAATTATCCATAATCTTGGAATAATTCTATCAAATAAAACATAAAAAGATGTTTTTAATATTTTGAATTTTGATCTTTCTCAAACTCAATAACCCATGATGTTATCTATAACTCTTATGTTACTGAATTCATATATAATTTTAACAAAATAATTTTTCTTTCAATATTATTATAAAAAATGTAACCTTGAAAACAATACTTAAATATTTAATTTTTTGAATCCCAAAATATTCAAACTTCTTTCATTTTATTTCCACATAGTTCCTTCATTGGTCTAGGGTTTAAACTCGGTCATTATTTTTCATTATTTATTAACAGATATCTTAAATTATTTTATAGATATTTTGAATTTTCTTAATCCCATCCCCCCATAATTCCAAACCATGTGAAAAGTAAGACATATTTTCATGAACTACTTGATGATAAATTCATGCCATGAGTTCCATTTTGTAGTTATTACCCCAAAGTACATATTTTATATATCCAAAACCACATATAGTATCTAGATTGGGATTTATTACCTAGAAAAACAACATAATATATACTGTACAAAAATATTATTACTTTCTTATATATATATATATAAATATCCTCAAATTATTTCATAATATTATGACCCATAATCGATGTTTTCAAAAAATGATTTCCCAAGGATTCTACCAAAAATCATCTAATACCAACTATAGATTCCCTTTCCACAATATCCCAAAGGTTGTTTCATCATTATACATTGGAATAAGATACATGTAATTGTAACCCAATGGAATGAATATTTTTGTAGCCTTGGTAAATTTGATATATACTCATTTCATGAATTTCAATTGAATACACCAATTAGAAAATAATTTTTTTCAAGAGTATCATTTTTCCCTATTGTATATACTTTCATATCAAACATATTACTCTTAGTGGAATCTTTGGGAAAGGAAATAAGATATGTTTGATCTCATTTTCTCCATTGGGGTTATTTATAGTGAAATAAATCCAGAATCGCTGGATCTCCATTAATAAATGTCGAACAATATTGAAAGGTAAATATTTAGACACACATTCCATTTTAATAATTTACTAGAATAATTGATGGAAAATTAAAAAACTCTAAATTCAGAAAATTTAAGACACAAAAATATTCTCATAACTAGAATTGTTGTAATCAATATAGAAATGTAAATAACAGAAAACACATTCTAATAATTAGTAACTAAGAATAGAATGAATCTAGGGATATTATCAATGAAAACTTCTCTTGGAAGATAATAAATGATATTTGAATGATGTAAATTCTAAAATATTAGATTTTAGGACTCCCATGAACATGTTTCATTTAAAATCAAGGGCATTCATAATCTGATTATGAACATACTGGGTGAGAATCGATTTAACAAAGGCTATCAAACTAATTTATCCCATAAGAATACCAACGAATTGAGGGTATTTCTATAAATGTTCTCCAACCTCGGTCATCAATTTATAAATAATACCTCATATAAAAACTAATCAATTTAATTCATCAACAAATTTTCTTATCATTAAATATCTATATTGAGTATAGAATACATATTTATCGATATTTCTCAAGATGAAAATATAACATTCAATGTAAAAATTTATATTAAAATTGTATATATTTAATGAAATAATTATATTCATAATAAATAATATAGATATATAAGAGAAATTTAATTCCTAATGATAGTAGTAAACTGAATATTTCATGGGGAAGATAATGACTAAAAATAAAAGAAGAATGTGAATGTCAATACTATCTTTAGAAAAAATAATCACAAACAATCAAGAGGAAGAAGTAGGATGGTACTAAAATATACCCATTGGATTATTGAAAATTGATTTTCATGATTTCACAATATAATTACATTAAAATATAACTAAAAATATTTTTAGAAAAATATAATTTTTGTTTGGTTTAAACATCTTTGAAAATAATTTACTTTGAAAATAACATTTCAAAACATTTTATTTAATAATATTCTCATAAACATGAAAACTAAGCTTAAAATAAATGATGTTTGTTTTGTAATATAATTCCATACATTATATAAAATATTAAAATATCATTCCTTCTATACAGTAAAGAAATTTAAGAATGTGCCTTTTTCAGAAAATGATATGAAGATTCCATTCACATTTTCCTTAAAATCCAAATTGACAATGTGTTTTAAATAATTGAAGATTCATTTGAATAAATATTTTAATGAGTAAAAATTTGTAAGAAAAACATTAAAAAATCATTTTAAAAGGGTCAAGAACTTATTTTAATTTTTTTAGAAAACATGGTTTTCAATGAAAATAGAATTTCGACAAAAAAGGGAAATGTTGTTGGATTTTGTTAATAATATTTTATCAATTATTTTAAGCACCAAATTGTAGTAAAATGGAACTATTTTATGAAAATATCCTTTGTAACCAAATTATAAGAAAATTAAAATAGTTAATTTGAAATTAATCAAATAATTTCCTTTATCTTATATTCAAGAACATATAATACTGATTAGAATGAGAATGTGAAATAAACACTTGCAATGACCATAAATTTAATGTTATAAAAAACCAATGGATAAACTATTTTATCAACTATAAATCCATGTAAGTCAAGTATAAATACAAAATATTTTAATCTAATTGAATTTAATTCATAATATTACAATATTAATGATAACAAAGAATTATTATAACGCAGTGGAATGAAATTGAGTTGTAAAATTATATACCACTTGGTATATTTTAATTAAAATCTACCTAAGATAAAATAATTCAAATTAAACCCAAATATATCATGAATAAATTACTTATTCCTAATATTACATTTCATAGTGTTGTATATACTCAAAATTAAATAAATTATGGGATAACATTAAAATGTTCATTAATTAAATGAAATTGAGATGAATTCCCTTATATTACACTACATTTTGGTTGAAAATTCATTGAAATATTGTGTAGTGTTTTTAATAATATTATTAAATTAATCGCAAACCAAATTTATATTTATAATATAATGTATGATCTTATTAACCATTCATTAATAATCATTCATTATTTCATGTTTTAGGTTATAATTGTCTTGTTTTCCCATGTTTGGTTTTTCATGAAGGATCCAATTCCAATGCATATTTTATAGTTATATCATCTCTATCGTAATAAAAATGACATAATTATAATATTATTAAAAACAAAAAAAATACTTTCGAAACCAATCACAAATTATGTTTATGGAAATTTATATACTTTATTATCATGGACACAGTATGTCGTACATGCACATGAGTAACATTTCCTTTTTTGATGATCATCATGGAAACTGGGTAAGTTTTATTATATAATTAAATAATGATAATAATATATTATATATAATATTATATACTTATATATATCATCCATATGGTGTGCTTATGATAATAAACTCACATCTCTTCATGAAGGTAGTGATCCTCATTTACGCGAACGATGTTATCATCATTATGGGAGTGAAATAGAAATGAAATAAAATGACATATATATTTTAAATTATATAATGATAAAATATTTCAAGAATATAATTGTTATTTTATTTATATATCACATAATCATTAAAATTATCTTTATCACCCCCACGTGATTCATTTGTTAAAGGTGATTAACATCGCATTGAGAGGCACCAGTATGCCGTACACACGAGTACATTTATTTTATCTCCTATAAAATAGCATATATATATATATAAACAATATAGAAACAAGATAGATATAAATATTTTATTAATATAATATATATTCTCTATATCCATCATCATACCTATACTAAAAAGGTGAAAATGAAAAAAAAACAAATGACATTGGTTCTGGGGGTGGTAGTCTGTTGTACACACAAATGATAATTTAATAAACTATTTTATAGAAGTGTAGATGGTTTTAGGTAATAACATTTTCTAAAAAATCTATTTTGGTTAACTTACTATGGTTATTAAATCAAAATTTTGGAATAATAATTGATGTATATGTAGAAATAAACAAAATAAAGATGCTCATTGAAGAATATTACCTCTTCTTGAGCTATCATACATTACATTGACATGATTCCTACATTGTTTGTATTTTTGACCAAAAAAGTAATTATATATGAGGTTGGGGAATTTTATATATTATTTGGGTAGTAATTGGATGATCCAAATATGTTTTATGTTGTGAAGAAGAGTGGATTGGAGGTGTCCTTTTATAAGTGGGGAAAACGACACATTTGCTATTTATTTGAAAAGAATTGAGTTATCCCTCATTATATGTGTTTTTATATAGACCAAAATGGACCATTATTGGACATTAGAGTTTTATTGGTCATAATATATCCATAAAATAGTTTTTGGAAAAGTTTATAAGACATTGTTTACCCTTGTCTTTTTATTTTAGACCCTCAAAAAACCCATTTTTACCATAGCTATCATAAGTTAATTATTATTGCATTCTCTACAAATATTTTTAAAATATCAATTTTAAATTATTATCACATATAAATTATTAAAATAAAAAAATTAATACATTTTCAAAATTCATATCACATATGTGGAAAATATTAATATTAAATTAATCAGTTGGACATAATGATACAATGGGTTTCTAAAGAGAAAATATTCAAAAATATTGCACTGTTTTTTATCCAAATTGAATATTAAAATGATTTTAAATATATAAATTTTACTATTTAGTATAAATTTGAAATAATTATGCATTAAAACCAATGAAAAATAAATTTTACCCATATAAATAATTTCAATTGAATGGTAGTTTTCAATTAAAAGTATGTTTTTTCACGATTCATCAAAAAATTAAACTTCTCCAAAAAGTAAAAAAATTCCCTATTTTTTTGATATTATAATTTGAAAGATGGATATTTTCCATTTATATATTATAAAATTGGTATAAATTAATATTAAATTACATGAACATTTCCCGATTAAACGATCTTTTTGAAAAAATTATTTTTTCAGAAACTATTTCATTTTGTTTTAAATGATACTTATTTTTTAAAAAATAAATATATATGTACTAAATTTTTGTAAAATACATACTTTTATGTTATAGTTAATCATATTCATAACATCCAATTTAACTGCTAATTTAAAAAGATTATATTAATTAATAATATTTTTATAACATTTTATTATTGGGTAAAAATAAATGTTTTCATGAAATTTATAGTAAACTAAGTTTTGTGGGTAATGAAAAATCAACTCATAAATACATTTAATTTAATATATTTAAGGGATTAAATTTATTTTAAAATGAATATTTTTTAAGCTATGAGGGTGTTATTTTCCTTTTTTTGGTGGGTGTTTCTTATCATGCACATTATGAAATAAAAATTCCTTATTTTCATATTACAGTTTGATAGATTCATGTATAAGGACATCTATACAATTCATGTGTACAGTAAGGAGTAATATTACCTATTTAATGAATATGTGGGTTTTGTTTCAATTAAAAGTGTCAAATCAGGTAATTATATAAAAAAATATGAAATTGTGATAGAACACGTAAAACCACAATAATAACAATAAGTGATGAAATTGTTTTGTTATTTAGTTTAATATCATCTAGATTCATGAAATTTACTATCGTTCAAAAGAAATGTTGAGTTTAAAATTATATTGGGGACAAAACGATTAAGGCTTCATTTACCCTTAATCCAAAAGTACATGAAAGATAATACATGAGATGGATCTATAATGCATATAATACACATTGAATGAATGATAAAAATAAATTCATTGGAAATATATACATTGCAAAATATAAAATAGGTGTTGGATATGGTATAACTATAAAAGAAAAAAAGTTAATATCACCTACCCCTATTCTGGTATTACATCTTATTCAAACATGATCTAAATTTATGTATAAAAATTTTAATACCTAAATCACTAATTTTTAAAAAAAAAATTATAATATATTTCATTTTTAAAAATTATATTATAAATAATTATTATTCAATTATTAGGTATTTTTTTTATTATAATCCTTGGATTTCAGTAATTAAATTTTTTGGACACGTGCACTGTTATATCAATCTGGATTCCAATTATTTGAAACTAATTACAAAATTCCTAGACAATTTAAGGTATAAGAAAAAGTGATTTATAATTATTTATAATGTTATAATTTCATTATTCAATTGTTTTAGTTATTGGTCTGGATGATGAAATCATATTCATTCTTTTTTCGGTAGTTTTTAATGACCAAAGATTGATATATTAATAATATGTTAACTATTAATATTAAATATATAGAACACTAAACCCAAAATTATTCTCTAATTAATTTATAATAATACCATTAGATAAGTTTAGTTCATAATCCATGATAGATATTTATAACATTTTTCATAAAGGTTATTAATCATTACAAAACAAGAACTGGAGATAATTGATTGGTGATTGTTGTTAAAAAAAGAATATTTTGGGAGGATATCATTATAATTTAATTTTGGGGATATAATTTAGATATATTTGATGATGTTAAAAATATATTATTAATGTTAAAAAAAATACTATGGAGATGGAAAATGAAATACATCACATCATGGAGGAAATGATATGCACGTACATTCAAATAATGTTTCCATTTGTTATTGAGAGGTATAAGGGCATGAAATGAATTATATCGTACATAATACAATTCATGATATAAATATAATATTATTTGATTACTTATATTTTTATTACTATATATTAAATAATGGTAAAGGTAAAAAATCATTGTTTAATGGAAGTGATAGTTCGTATGTACACAAGGGAAATGTTTTCATTTTCCAGATAATAGAAAAAGGTTGGATTTTTATTATATTTTATGAATCCTAAAAAATATATATAATATTTTAACATTAAATAAATTGTTTTTAAGAATCCATATACATTGGTTATAACAAATAGATCATATCCGTCAGAGAGATGTTATTACAAACGTAACCGAACACACGTTTTCATTTTTTAAATGGATTTCAGGAAGGTATAAAATAGTTATCCCATAAACATAATAATTATTATTTTTAATTATGATACTGATGTATTAATTAAAAAAATGGAATGATTAAATTTCTGGGATGTTTTATAATACATAGATAAAAAATAAATAAAAAATTAGTAATTGATAATATTGCCAGACTATTTGGAAGAGATACATAAACATTTGGATTATGTATTTGAGAAGTATTATTTTGAAAATACAAGAAAATATATATTTTTTTCTGGAATTTTTAGGGTGTTATTTTGAATCATTTTGAATTTATATAAGAGTCTCGGGGTTTCAGGTGAAGTGGGGTGGTGATAAATCCTTTTTATAAGGAGGATGATTTTCATTTTTGTAATAATATAAAAGGTAAAGTCAATATTAAAGGAATGAGGATTAAAAAGTGTGAAATAATGGAGTGGTGGAATGGGTAAGGTTAATTTATTTTCAAAAATAAATTTACACCAATTTTCATATCATTTTTATGCCTTTTATGCTTAGATATTTTAAATTTACAATTTTTTTCTTAACCGTAGTAAAAAAACCTATGTAATTTAATCAAAATGCCTAAAAATAAAATGGTTCGTATTATATTATTTTGGGATGATATTTAAAAATATTAAATGTATTTTTTCCTGTAAAATTTTTAAGGGTTGAAAATATTAATTTTAATATTATCACACATTACATGTAATAACTTTTTTAGGAAAAAATCTATTTATATGCATACAAATTATGATTTAAATAAAATTATTAATGTTTATAATTTAAATGATATTAATTCATTTATTATTAACCACATAATATTTTAAATATTTCAATAACTTAATCCCCGCTCTTGTATAATTAATAAAATAGAAATGACCAAAAATTGTATATTTTAAAATAAATATTACTTATGTTTAAAAATGTTAAACAAGGGTTTTATAATTTTAAATAAATATATTTTTAGAGGAATAATTTTACATATTAAAAAATAGTTTACCATGAATCATCTTTTAGAACATTTAATGTTATACATATTTTATGACAGTGTTTTAAAGCTTGGGTATATGTATAAACTATATTTTCCACTATTCATTAAAAAAATAATAAAATTTCAAGATATTTTAAAATTCATCAAAATATATTATTATTTTTCAAAGTACAAAAAATTATTATTATTTATTAAAATTAAAATTGAATTTTTTTTCAAATTATCTTATAATTAATATAATAATTAAATAATGAAAATAATTTTCAATAAGAAGATCTCTTTTTTTAAAAAATATTAACAGTTTTTATCCTTATTTCCTATAAATTTATAATTATATTGGTGTTAATATAGTATTCGTAAAAGAAATTTATTTTATCCATTATTCATTATTTTTTGTAAACTAATCTTCAAAAATCTTATTTTAAAAAAATAAAATTTTATTATAAAATAATATTATTATTTATTAGATAAATATATTGTATTTTAAAAATACGGTAATATTAAAAATGAAATTTATTTTATATAATATGTATTAATAATAGGATTACCTCTATTTTCACACACTAATAAAAAATATACATTTTAAGGGTCAGATAATGTTTTATGATTTGTTTTGTATCATTGTTTCATCAGAAACTTTCTATTAAAACATTATATATAAAATAAAATATATAAATTAAAATTACATATAGCTTCATGACATTTATCATGTATATATCTCGGGGGAAAGACCCTCAACCCAATTGGATTCTAATGTGTTTCTGGACACATAGAGTGCAGGTGATAAAATGTTCATATAGGAAAATATTAGGAGAGGTTGTAATTCGTATCTTGATAAAACTCACCCACCTAGAAACATAACTCAAAATGAACTTTTAATCCATTTTTTTAAAAGAAACTAAAATTAAATATAACCCAAAGTACCATATTTGATATTCAAATCCATTTATACAGGACCCACCTACATGTAATTCATGACTTGTATGCCCTTATAACCGAAATTGGTATATCATAGTCTCCAACATATTAAAAATTGTTTACCATATGAGGTTACATAATATCAAAAATACATGCACATCAATGTCCCTTATGACCTAGTGTTCAACTTCCTTCTTACCAATAACCAAGACCCTGAAATTATATGAGAATTAAGAAAACATTTATAACACAAAAATAATAAATCAATGTGGGAATAAAAATAAAATCAAATATAAATAATAATTTCATAATAATTAATTAATAAAAATAAAAAACATTTCCCATCCCCATAAAAAATTATCCCAACACTCATAAAATATATCGTTTAGTCACATTACTCACCAAAAAACTATCTTTCTAACCTAAAACTGAGAACCACTTAATTGATCACAAACATATTATGTTGTCTCATGGGATGCCTACAATTTAATATTGTTACCATAAATTTCCTACTCATTGATGACACATATCAGGTTAAAACATCAATATCATCAAATAAAAAAGTGTGTTTAATGTGTATGATTTTACAGTAGGTAGGACCTTACAATGATTTTGGTAAATCTTTTTCATGTAGCCTATATTTACCGCCCATGGGTTTTCCATTATCAACCCATTTATTTCCATCTGTCACATTATCACTAAACACCCATGGGGAAGAGTATATCAAGGATGATTCATTTAAAAATTTGGTTAAAAAAATTATTTTACCTCAAACACAATAGTTCACTTTCAACTAAAGCTAAAAATCAATCCAATAGTTCATCCTCGAAATTTCCTCTAATGGGTATCAGTACTCTGTCAATGGGTATTTAACAGGAGGCACACTACATCTTTGGCTAGTTAGCTTGTAAATAAATCTCCAAAATGTCATTATATAGTGATAAATTTGATTGGAACTCGCCATTATCCTCTCAGTAGTTAAAATGATCGATATAACTCTTCTTACCCCCTTACTAGCTATCAATTGAATTACATAGGGACAAAATATCACCTCAAACAAAATATCCAATTCATAGACCTTACCTTTAGGAAATTAAAGATTCCATACATACCATTAAGAATACAACATAATTCCTAAAGGTCCTTTGTAATCATTATACACTTCACTCTAAAATTTGTAATGTCTTGTTACAATTTGAAGTATATACTAAGGATCCTATATACCTATTCCAAAAATGAATCCCTTCCAAAACCTTATTCTATATTTCCAACCAAACACTAGTCAGTGGGATTCTCTTATATATCTTTTATTATCAATCAATAAGAGATAACATAAATAAAATCCAAGCAATGAAGACAAAATATAAATAAATTCTTTTTATAAGTAGGGTGTAAAATATATAAGGCCAAATGGTAAAAAATATATATCAAACGAATCCATAAAATATTAACATTTAAATATAAGTCAAAACCATCTTTATGGTTCATTTTAAAAGGAAAAAACATGTTGAAATTTCTAATATTAGGTTTGAGGATAAAAAATACATGGAATTTCTATTGAGGAAACTCCCTCCTTTATTTCGAAAGTCCATTTCAAAACCCTTTATTGAAATCATCTATTTCATTTCATATTTACAATTAAAACCAAAACCCTTACTAAATCATATTTAAAAATAATTAACATTTATTATTTCCGATAAACTCACACTTAAAAAACAAGACATAAAATGGTTCATATATACTTTTGGGTCCAATGTTCCTCAAATTATCCATTTGGTAAGATATAAAATCCTTTTGGACTATTTGGTTTAGGACTTTACATCCCATTTTTAGGGGTTATATCCTTTAAATTCATGTCACATTCTAAGGATAACCATAATTATCATCAAGTTATAATATTATTTAAATTATCAATAGAATCAATAATAAAAATGTTTCTCATAATAATCTGTAATCCAAAACAATCATTTATTATTTTATTTGCCTCTAATATTTCCAAAATCACCTATCTAAAAGATAAACGTTTATAAATAAATCCAAAAACCATTTAACAATAAGAAACCATATTGTAATAACTAGATCCAAAATCCGTGGGTGGACCTAAGTCTCTAAAAATATATTCCAATGGGTATGGTCAAAACCTAACTTGAACATATTCATAATCCTCATAAAATCATAAATTTACAAGCTCAAATATGTTGACACATTTCAGGAAATTTACTAAAATATCTAAAAAATTCAATCAAAAAAATACCATAAGATAAATGGAGAACTATGTATCATGACAATAAATAAACATAACTTAAATAACAAATTAATCTCAATATTTAAATATTACATCTCACACCAGTCATACAGTCAAAGTATGAAAATGTTTTTTTGGAGATTAGGAACATAAAAATTATATTTCATACGATGCTGAAAATTTATCCATAATTATTATCCTCTAGACTTTATCAAGATATCCCACATGATATAATCTACCTAAAATCCTATGGATTGTGAACATAATATAAGGGCGAGTTTAGATGCATAATTATGTATAAGAATATCAGAACAGGAAGGACAACATGAGGAAGATGTACATTTCATAATAAATGATCAAAATACCTATGACGATAGTTTTAGAAAATTATAGAGTATAATAAGATCACAAAAATATCAATAATGAGGGAAAAAATATTTTACCTACCTCAAAACCATTCTAAATCGTCGTATAACTTGTCAGAATTTAAAAATGAGGAATACTTTAAAAATAATATATCATTTTGATTATGTAAAATATCATCAAAATGAAATTCATCATTATAAATTATCATTACATTAGGAAAAAAATTGAAATTTGGAACAACCATAATATTGGAAAACAACATTGAGAAATATCAATATTCCAATGCTTATGTGAACAAACCCATTATGTCCACACCAAAAAACACGATCAAACCCATTATACCCATGACATTGTAAGAAATCAAATTCATTATATGACTAAGGATCTCATGATATATATGTTTATACTAATGAATTTTAGGTTTATATAGGAGGAAACCTACCATAATCATAACACATGTGTTCCACTTAAAATCAATCATCATCATATCATAAATTACCCATGAAAATATAATGGTTTTTTGTTACTTATCCTATACATGAGAAAAATAAATCATTTGATATAAAAATATCATTAAAAAACTATATAAATAATGATAAAAATATTACTCGAAAAGAGATATATAATATTATGTTAATTATAACCAAATAGTGAAATATTTTTTTTATTAATTTTGTATTCATTGTTGTAAACAACTTAGCTACAAGTACTTTTTAAAAAATTCCCCTTTATTTCTAATATAAATTATATAATTATATTTATTAAATATAATATAATTAAAAAATTATTAATCCATGGTAATAATGATGAAAAATCAATAAAAATGTAAATTCTTCAAAAAAAATTAAGTTCAGTAAGAAATTTTATAACACAAAGAAAGGATTTTGAGTTACCAAGTTTCATTATTTTAACCTTGACTTCAATAGAAGATAATTATCCTCCTATATAATAATGGTAAAAATGTTAATTTCCTATTTTATAAACATAATGATATACATTTAAATTTATACTCTTCATTAATAAAAATTCACTTCATATATTGTTTTTTGTAATCTCTATTCAATATCAACTTTTAATATCTTTAACTATTCGAGAATTATTTATAGTAATTATATCATTACCAAATATATTATTCATATTTTATAATAAATATATCATTTACTATACTATAATTTATAACATACCTTTATTTATAATTCTCTTTTATCATTCCTGATGATATTTAGATGTGTTGGGTGAAAATTGAATAAGTGTTGTCTAATTTTAGTGATTTTAGAAATTGAGAAATTTAAATTAATAATATCTTATTTACATTATATAATATATAAAAATGAAAAAAATAGTTACATTATTATTATATTATAAAATTAATATTTTCAAAGTCTCCACAGTCATCAATAATTTTTTTATAGCATTTTTAATGTTAGTTGTTAAATTGACCCCAAAATGAACACAATTTAACACGATGGGTGAGTATGGATAAAGAGGTGTTTCCATATGAAATAATAACATCTAAAAAGAATTACAATTATATTTTTTTGATTAATAATAATTTTATAATGATTTTAGGTATTTAGGTTGTTGAATAAAAAACTAGAAAAAAGAAATGGATTGTTTGGGAATGTGGTGGTTCACACAGACATGATTGATGATCCTTTGTTTTTCTACGTTGATGGAAATGAATAAATTACTATTCTGAAATTAAAAAAATTATATCAATATAATAATTATATTAAAATAATTTTATTATTTTATGTGTATGTTTTTTTGGAGTGTAAGACTAAGAAAAATAACATAATAAGGAGATAATTGATGTGTTAGAGAGATTATCATTCCTTGGAATACTCCTTGGAATTGATGGTCTTTGACTATCATAGGTTCATCAATGGCGTAAATATGTAGAAGTGGCTTATTGGAGGGAATATTTTCGAAAATATTCACGTCAATTTTTAGATTTTTTTTTTGAATGAGTGTAAGTGAACCTCCTTTATAATGCATGAAAATGTAATATTGTAATCGTTCTTTTTATTTTTATAATTCCATGACATAATTTTTTTGAAAATTTCTAAAATGATTCAAAATAATAGAGTTTATGGTATTTAAGGTTGTATCAATGTTAAAACAAATTACACATAAGTTTTAAAAATGATATATGGTTTTTACCATTATGTTTTCTTCATTTTAATTATTTACATTCAATATTCGTAACAACGTCCTAACTAAGTGATTTTAAATTTTATTAAATTAATAACATAAAAATACAACCAAATTTGGGTAAAGTTAAAAAAATTGATATATTTTTAATCTAAATAAATTTATAAAAATTTTGAAATTAATATTTATTATAAAAATAGAATTTGTTGAGAAAATGTTTTTGTAAAAAGCAGTCAGTTATACCATTATTGATTCTAGATTTATTTAGAATTTATTTCCATTTAAGGGAGTTTTTACATATTTATTTATTTTTTTATATGATATACTATTTTTTATTTAATTATATCAAATTAATTTTTTACTATAAAATCCTTGATATTAATGAAATTATTATTTTAAAATTGTATCACCATTATCATGGTAATTAACATTAATCCAAATAATCAATATTTTATACCTCTAAATACAATTTTCTATATTATATAATATTAACATTATAATAAAATGAATATGAATCATTTTTTGAAATTTACATTCAATTTTTAAGGAAATTACTCTTAATGTTTTCACATGTAAAGAGAAAAACACTTTTTGTAGAAAATTTTATTCATAAGAATAATGTTTATGGATCAATAACAGTCACTAATTTCATTGATTCTAATTATATTAGAATGATAATTACTATTTAATGGAGGATTATGTGGAATTTAAATAAATCCAAAACCAAATCTCCCTATGGATAACATTAATTAAATAAACATATAGAAAATATTTTCCATAAAATACAACATGATTTTATAAAATGATATTCCTGGGTTATATAGATTGAAAGTACTAATTTTTAAATATTTATTTTACTCCATAAAAATATATTATTTATATCAAATATATTTCTAAAAATAAATAGTGAAAACATTTGACGGTGTAAAAAATTCATAAATATTTATTACTCACCTAAAAATCGATTATTTTTTGAAAAATATCAAATATAACACCTATGATAATTGTTTTTAGTAATTAGAAAATAAATTTCAATTTATAAATTTGAAATTATCATTTTTAAATTCCATTTTAAATATAATATTTAAAATATAATGAAAATATTTTTTATAGAATATTACATTTTCAATATTGAATCCAATTTATTATTTATCATCTAATGTAAAAAATATTAATGGTTTATTATCTTAATATTTTTTAAATCTTTATTATTAATTAATTATTAATATTTATTGGTTATCCAATATTTTGTGTAGCATGTGACCAAATTATTGAACAATGTATGTGTTTTAATGGATCGAATATCTCGGACCATACATTTTACCCCCTTTAATAAATTATTTTATTACTATTTAATTTTCATTTACATTGAATAAAAAATAAAGGGGGTGAAAAGGATTACTGTACCTTAAGATATTTTCCCTAATGAAATATGATCCTCAGTATCATATAAAAAATTAGAATACACATATTTTCCCTAACCTTTTCACTAAAAAGTATCTCAAAACTAGTTATGACATAAAAATTGAAGTATTAAATTTTATTTATAGATAATTATTACATATAATTTCAATTATATATGGTAATATTTTATTTAGAATTCTTGTATCTATATTATTTAAATTAACGTTGATTCGATGTGATGACCTGCATTCATTTTCTAAAATTGAATCAATTTATTAAAGAGGAAATTATGATTTTCAATATTATTATTTCTAAAAACATAATAATAAAACCAAAAAAAGTATTTATTAAATTAAAAATAAATTAGGGTAGTGAAATTTTTTATGTAGAAAACATCCTACATTCAATATATTGGATAGAACAAGGATTCGTCCACTTATTCATGATGGATGGTTAGTGAAACATAATTATCACTACCATATTAATAGATAGTGATTTAATAAGATCCTCATTATGCCTAGGTATATGAGTTTATGGATTGCTACCATCCTTTATAATCATTTGGTTTGTGCAATGAAATTGATAATTCCAAATTGACCTACACATAATACATTAAATAGTTTGTAGTTCCCTTCTAGGTTCTATATTTTTTCCTCTTGTGAACTTAAATCTTTTATTTACCATGATGGGGTAATTTTAGATGGCCTCCATTACCACAATTAAAAAATTTTCATGCCCCATTGAGGAAATTCCCATGGTTTTTTTCCAAACATTTTACATATAAGAAATTGCTGATTTTTTCCTTCAACATCGATCTTTCACAATACTATATCATTATCTTATTTGGTACATTTTGGAATTTTACTATGTTCACATTGTTTATTATATTATGTGATATTGGAATTGGCATAATAACATGGTTTCTCATTCATTCTCCCATTTTGATATGTTGTTCAAAGAGGTGATATCAACATTGTCCATTCCACCCATGGTGCATTTTAGTTACTTCAATTACTAAAACCAAATGGTTTGGAAATGAATGATAAAACATTTATAACATGTGGATATAATAATAATTGTAAAAATTAATTCTACCATGATATAAATTTTGATTTTACATTATCACATTTCAATATAGTTCTTTTAGTTCATCTAATATAAATCATATATTTATCTAGGTAAAATTAAGATGGATTACATTGCATTTCTTAACATAATCCCTCAACATAATTAGGAAATCAATCCTTCATTGTAGTGTTAAAATATAATATTATCATCCAAATCATACACACAAGATTTTAAAACCATGTTTATATTTAGGTGTCCTTATCGTGAACTAGGTGACAAATGAGTTAATACCAAATCTTCCTTTTTAGGGTTATTAAAACAAGATATATTTTTTCAGAGTTTGTATCCATATATATAATTTATTATGGGATTTATTTTTAAGGAAAAAAATCTAATAAATAATTTATCAATATTCTAGGATATCATCATATACCTGGATTCACCTATATTGATTTTACTAAGGATCTCTAAACATAATTCAAAATGTAAGAATCCTGTTCTCATAAAATAACTAATTGAATCTCCAAAATTACTAAACATAAAATACTATAGCAGCTATAAATACTCATGTTCTATATAAAATAAATAAACAGTAAAGTCATGTTTTAAATATTATATCTCTTAATAGTTTACCAATTCAATTTCTATAAGGTTTAGTTTTTAGGTTATTAACTACATAAAAATATTATATTATTAAAATTCAAAACATCTCTCTGAAGTCATACAGTTATAGACCAGTTTGTAGATATCTCACATGATATAATCAACTTCAAAACATGGTGATTTGAAATATAAAAAAGGGATAACTTATATACTCATAATGGTAAAAATATAACATAACAAGATTTGAAACATGAAAAAGACATAAATATCATAATAAATGATTATTGTCCCCAAGAAGATAATCATAATGAATTATAGAGAAACAGAACATATTAATACAAAAGTTATTGAAAAATGTTTTAGGTCCAAGATAATAGAAATATTCACTAGAGTGGAATGAGTTTCCCTTTTAAAATATAAATCTGAAAAATAATATTATAAATGTTATTAAAAGTGTTAATTATAAGTGGAAATTAAATCAAGTAACAAATGATGTTTTATAGTATTTTACATCACCACAACTTACTCTGCTCTCTAATATTTTCTAATTGGTGAGAAGATTGGTTTTCATGTGTTCCTACATTTTTGATATTTTGTGATAACTCAAATATTGAATGACATACCTTTTTTTCATCTTTTAGTATACCCCAAACTATCTTTTGAAAGAGTCACAACCCACCTATAATTTCTCTGGGAGTAAAAGCACAACATTCCATTTAATTGGGAAGACCATCCCGGTAGCTAGAATATGGGTGTGGAAATCATAATCCAAATAATGAAAACTAATAGGTGATATAATGAAATTAAATGATAAAAAATCAAAATAATTTTAAAACAATATAAGATATGAATATCTCTAATGTTAATGTAGCATAATAAATTCGATCACATTAGTAGTGGATGACCGAAATAATGATTCCCTTCATGATCTCTATATTGTAATAATAGTCATAGTTTAGATTCAATAAAATTAGAGGATCATATAGATGATGTATTTCTCTCTCATTATAGTCCAATCAATTATCATCATAGATATTCATTGAATACGCATTACCATGTTTATTTTCATAATTTCATTAATTCATATGGTAACATCTAAAATAATTTCATTATTATCAATAACTAAGAGTGTGTCATTGGTCACTAATATAAATAAATATTATGAAATTAATAAAACTTTGAAATATATTTGTTGTATTAATTTAAATTATTTTGATCATAAAAATAGAATTCTCACACATTTTATTCCCCACACATAAATATTTACAATACTTTAGATAATATCATTAATATAAATCCCAATTATTCAAATGATTAAATCATAAAAAATATTAAAAAATTGTGTTGTTGATTGTTATTTCAAAAAGTAATATCAATGATATCATAAAATAATTTTTATGAAAAATGTTATTTCTATAATTATTTTAGCATATTATCTCTATCAAATAATTTTCATGTACATGTTTTATTATATAAATATTTTAAAAATCATTAGAAAGGTAAGGTAAATTTAATTTTCCTATATCAAATCAATATATAAAAATCACGTTATGACATACTGTTATGAGGGAATATTTATGTTCTCAACAATAATAAATGTAATATATTGATCATGTGATGAATTAGTCGTTCAATACGTATACTGACCATGAGATGTATATTTCATGTGGTCGATATACTGACCATGTGAAGAAAATATCAAGCAATCATATGTTGACCATTCAAGGACATTAAAAGATAATTAATTATAAAATTCATGTATGTATTTAAAAATATATTTTGAGAAATTTTGAAATATAATATTTCCTATACTAAAAAATATTTCATTTAGTTATAAAAAATTATTTCATATAGTTCAAAAATATTTCTATGCATGTCATAAAAAAATACCTTGTATAAACATGAATACATTCACCTGTTGTAAGTACTAAACTTGTGGTAACTTTAATGGTTGTTTTATTTTCTTTCTAAGGTATGTTGCTAAAGCCTCAATTGGTATGTTTCCTCACCCTCATAGTTGGTGTTTTTGTCTTGCATTAATTTATGTACTACATCTTAGTTAGTTCAAATTATCACACTTGGTATCTTCAAACACATAATAGAAGGTTCATTTATCAACAATCCTTATAGGTATATACTACCTTCATTCATAGTATGCTATTAGTTATTTATCATAATAGATACATCATATGTAGGATTCATCATATTTATAATGGTAGGTACTCATTGGATTGGTTTTGTGGGGCTCTAGTGCGAAGTATAGTCGATTATTTCATGAAATGAGAATGGGGATAATGATAATTTGATCATGGGAGATTATAATGTTGATACATTTTCTTGGCTGATCAAACAAGATGATGAAAATGATGCATTCCGAGGGATATGTAGTTGAGATGAGATGGGGTAGACGAAGTTGAATGATCATCATCATGGATAACATACAGGAAGGGCCACCCCTTATGTGCATGGTGTATGAAATAGATATGAATACATCATAGGTGATGTGTCACAATTGAGGTGATGTGGCTACATGTGAAGCCCGATCATGGTTTCGTCGATCCAGAGAAGAGTTTTTCTTGAATATAGTTAGACTGATGTTGAAGTCAAAGAGATGTTGTGTCTGTCTTGGTGTCATTACAATGCTTGGAGGAGAATCTCCCAATATATGGATGGAGGAGGTATAATATATATATATATATATTAAAATAAATATTGTTTTAAAAATTATTTCAATATATAAATATATATAATGATATAAGATATTAAAAACAATATATAGTATATTTTTAAGAGAATAAAACAATTTCTATATATATATATCTCTTTGTATATATACATTGATATATATACATACATTTATTTATTTATTTTAAAAAAAATTAAACATATGTGACAATTAAATCATGAAATAATTAAAACAATATTATATGGTTTAATTTTAAATAAATGAAAATAAATCGAAAAATATATTTATAATTGATTAAATAGATTTCTATTTATCAATATAAAAAAACAAAAACACCTAAACTCCCACTAAAAACAATCACTACCATTCTATAATTTACAAAACCAAAACAAGTCTTTTAATTTTATACAATTCCATGTTTTACAATACTTTTTAAGAATTATAAATAAATATTAAAATAAAATCAAGAAAATAAATATTACTATGAAGATTATTGTAAATAAAAATAATATAGTGATAATTATACCAAAATTTATTTATATATAAAAATAAAAAAAATATTAATATTATCTTAAATCCGTAAATCAACATTAAACCTAGATCAAACTATAATTTTTGGATCCTTATAGAGTCTAAAGAATTAAAACATATATATGCGAGTAGATTTTTAGTAGGAATGAATTAATAAATAATTTACCATATTTTAATAATATCTGTAAAAAAGATAATTCTAACATATATATATTTTTTCAAATAAATAGATTTTTGTTATTTATAATTGTGAGATGTATTTTCACTGAATATAGTAATTTTATCATTATAAACATTAAAATTTAATATAGTTTATTTTAACTAAAGGCTTTGTGAATACAAATGTAAAACTGAAATGTAATGAGCCTAAATATTGGAAAATACAATTAAAAATTTCTTGTGGAAATCGATGATGTTAAACATTTAACTATTAATTAACACTTATCAGATGTGCTTTTCCAATCAAGTATAAAACCTCTAAATTTGTAGTTAAAAATTAAAAAAATGAACAATTCTAATTTGGTTAAAATAAACTGGTGTTGATTGTTCCTTTAGAATATCTGATTTCAATTTTAATAACCATTATATGGAATTATTTTTCTTTTAATTAATATCATTCACCCAAACAGACTGAAAACATAATATCCATCCATGATTCAGTTAAATGTAGTATACCTCTTATCATTAATCTATAGGTTTTATCAATAAAATAATTTCTAAATTCATCCATATCCAATTTATAATTAGTCCTCATTGGGGTTATCATAAATATAAATGAATCAAGATTGATTGTTTAACTAAATATATCTTTTATTTATATTTTCTTGGAAACATTGTGTCTATTTTTCATAAAATTTAAAGGCTACTAGAAACTATTAATTCCCCCATTAGGGTCATATAAAATTCATATTTCATTAATTTTAAAAAATATTTATTAATCATATCATTTGATGATTCAAAACCAAGATCATTAAAATATATTTTTATAATAAAAGAAAGTTTAGAAACAATCTTGATAAATAAGGTTAGATAAAATATTCCTTAATTAAAATCATATTGGAGTAAAAATATTGTTAGTCAACCATACCTTTCTCTTACATATCTCTTTAAAAAATATAAATATTTTTAAATTTAGATAACATGATTTGGAAATTATTTTTTTTTGAAAAAATGTGGTTGATTAACAAAAACCATTTCTAAAATTAGACTATTTAAAAATGAACTCTTTACAGCTATTTGAAAATGAGTAGCATTAATAAACATTTATAAAGATATTATAATATAAATGGATTTTAATCATGTAGATCCTATAAATGAATCATTAAAATTTATGCATACTTCTTTTAAATAATCACGAACAACTAGTCTAGCCTTATTTCTAACTATATTTCTAGAATCAGCCATTTTATTTCAAAAAATACATTTAGTTACAATAAGATAGATTGTCATTATAGAACTAAAATAGATTCCAAAATTTTATTATATGAAACTGATTATGTTCATCATGTGTATTATTTTTTCTTTTGGAATCATTTAATTCTTCCTTAATATTAACATCTACAAATTCAAAAACAAATGAATAATTAGCACAAAAATTCAAAACTGGTTTTCTTCTTCTTGTTCAATTTAAAAAATTTCTAATTTTATTTTCCAAATAATGAATATTTTATGCTTTATTATTCTTATAATATTATTGGTAAGATATATTCAACCCCTCAACTCATGCATTATCATTTTCATTTTTATCATCATAAAAAATAAATTCTTTAAATACATCAAAAGAATCAACAAAACCTATAATAGAATTTTCATTATTTTCAATGAATTTTACATACACATATTTCTCCAACGATATAGTTCTCTTGATATATAATATTAATGATTTATTATTATTTTAATATCAAATTAAAATTCAATAATCACACTTAGCATCATATTTTCCAAGATTATATTTAGAATTTATTATATGAACTCTATATCCAAATACATATTAATCAATCTTAGGGTTCATTTCATCAAGCAGTTCATATGGTTTTTTCATTAACATGGTACTAATGAAAATTTAAATTTAGATATTGAAATATAAGTGAACTAGTTCATTGAAAAATTATAATTTTTAATTTTAATTCATCATGCATAGTCTATTCCATCTGTTGAATAGTTAGGATTTCTTTCAATATAACAACATTTTGTCGTGGTGTTCTATAGGAAAACAAATTGTGGAAATATCTATTATTTTCACAAAATTTCACCTATTTTATTCTAAAAAAACCACCCCTTCATCACTTCTAATTAATGTAACGAAATAACCTTTTTTATGTTGAATTTGTTTATAGAAAATAATAAAGATTTATATAGTTTCACTTTATACCATAATAAATATCCCATGGGGTGTTTCTAGGATAATATCAAATTAAAAATAAATATCTCTTACTACCTAATCTATTAGTTATCTTTTTTCTAAAAAATTCAATGTTATAATGTTATAAGAATCTATAACTATTATCATGGTCTAAAAATTTAATAAACTCTTTGTGTTACTTTAACTTTAGACAGTAATCACACACATTACCTAATTGAAATAAATATTGGATGTTCTAGAACCTATCCATTTCATTCCAACATGTAAATTGGGTAATGAGGAAAAATTCCTGATATGATTTTCCAAGGAATGTGGTCTGTTTCTACAGAATTTAAGAATATTAATTTTTTTTTGGGTTACTGTAACATCACAAGTATTTATAGAATAAGATTATTTTATACATATAAATATTAATGAAATTTATATTAATTTTACATTAAAGTGTTATCTTTTAATGATTCTATATTGAATGTTATATTGTAGATCATGAGAACCCATGTGCCAAAATGGTGACCTTTGGATGCCACATGGGTGTGATTAGGACACTTAAAACATTTTATTTAAAGAAAAGAGAAAGACTTCATAATCACGTATCTTATAAGTATTGCAATTTTAATATGGTGTTATTTAAGTGAAATATTAGACTATAAATATTCCATAAAAATATAAACAGATGACCTACATCAAGGTAATTTATTTATAATATTTTTAAAGTAAAAAATTAAATTTAATTGTAGAATAATGATCATGTAGTAATAGAATAAATAAAGGAAGAATCAAATAAATGATATTAATAACATTAAAATAAATAAATTTTGAAATATTTTATGTCATCTAAAAATTTTATTAAATAAAATGTCATGATATAGATGTGTTAATGTAGTAATTTTATGAAATAAATTTGTTATTATTTTTAGAAAATAATGTAATGGATAGTGTCAAAATTGACGTAATTAATATTTTAAAATATAAAATATTTATTATATGTTATAAAATTTCTAAAAAACAATATCTGGAAAATTAGTTTATATAAGTATCCATATGTCATTAATGATTCATTAATTAGTATTTTTACATATTATAGTAATTACTTTAAATCACGGATTGTAATTTAATTAATAAAACAATAAGAGTTAAAAGGGTTAAAACATAAAGATAAGGATTAAAAAATATCCAAAACAATTCTCATATTTATTATGTTATTTTATTTAGACCAATAATAATCTTATCTTCTCACTAAATTAATTTTTATAAATTTGGAATTCAATATGAATTTTTATTAATTTAATACTCATTATAATTCTAAGAGTAACTCTCCCTTATCCTATAAAAAATAACCCTACTTCTTAGTTACACACACATAAAATACCATTTGGGTAATAAAATATCCACCCCAACACCATTTTGGATTCCCTCCCCACATTATTAAGGTAGTATTTTTGACAGAACACACTTCTTAGAGGTGTAAAGGTTTTAAAAAAGTGATCAACCGAAGGAAAGGTAATATTTTTATTTATGTATTTCAATTTTTTTTCTTCTTAATCTTCCTTAAAATATTATTACCCCATGATAAAGTAATAACTATAGTATCCTGAATATATTGGGATGTTATTATGTTAATATCGTCACCTGAATCCATCTTCAATTTCATGAAATGTGAAATGATGATTTCATTCATTTGTACGGTGGACTAAGTCCACATGAACAGATATAGTTTTTTTCCCATAACCATCTCTCAAGGCAGGTTATAATGATGGAATAAATTCATATGTGATTCTAATCAAATATTAACAGTTATTATATAATAATATATCATTTTCTTTCTTACTTTTCATACACATAAAAATGATATTTATGTTCGTGAGTACATGTGAAATATCAACCCTACAAAGCGATGTGATTTTTTTTTTGTATTTACTACATCACCTTTCTGATTTATATAAGTATAATTAAATGATTAATATGATAATAATTATGTTTTTATAATTCATTAATGGGAAAATAATACTTACCTTCTTTTAATAATGAAAAATGGAAAATAGAAAAACATACTCACGTGTATGTACAAGATACTTTCATCATGAATGTAATAATGTTCATTTTTCATTACAACACATAATGATTTTATGAAAATGTATAATTGATTCTTAAAATAGAATAATTCCATGAATATTATTCTAGATATTATGGACTTATGACCACTTGGACTATTGACATCATAAAATGTTCATTTTTTATTCCGGTACTGAATATCGAAAAATCATTTGATATAAAGTTAAATAATTACATATTTCTTATAACATTGTAATAAGTGATATAAAAGTATTAATAAACAAGAAAAAGGTTCTCACAGAAGTATAAATTACCCTATATTTATTATTCAAAAATATGAAGATAGTATATGAAGAGTGGGACTTGTGGTATGGGACTTCTTCTCAATATCCTTTCAAGGAGGCCTATTCTGATGTCATAAATGACATTCATTTAAAAGTTCAAAATAAACCCATTTGAGTTTTAATGTCATTCAATTGTTTTTTCACAATAAATGATTTACTATATTAAGAAAGGAATTTTTTTTATCATATACAACGACAATAACTTTTCCCACACCATGAATATTATTCGATATTTGGATTCCTATAAAATCTATAATATTTTTCAAAAGAAAAATAAATTCCATATTTCCTTTTATGGTATTTTTTATTGAAAATGCTTTTGAAAATTTATTCATTATATCCATATTTTTAGATGACATATTGTGAATGAAATGTGGAAATGATATTTTTCCTTTTTGTGTGATTAATATATGGTGCTTATGTTTGTTTTCCTAGGTATTGCTTACGTATAATGGTGGTTCTGCCATAAATTGAGGGAGGAGGGACCATGATACCTCTCTAATTAATGGGATAATGATACCAAGTTAATAGATATGGTTTATCTTATAAAATTTTGTGAATATAATGTGATTTGTATTTCAAATGTAACTATAAAGCTTGCTCTATAGGTTGTAGTGAAAGATACAATGGAAGAATGACATAGAGGAATCAAGTTACATTTATGATTTCTGTTTTCTATTATGTTTTACATTAATTATTTGATTTCATGAGGTAATCTAACTAATATGTGTATTATAGGTTAAAAGTATGATTCTGTGAAATTTTTTTCCTGAGATTATAGTATTCATGGACTAATAGTTTCTTTCTTTGTTTTAAACCTCTTACTGATATTTTTGTGCTCATTTGAATTTTTTACATCGGGTATAAGTATGGGTGAGAGAAATTAAGAAGTCAAGATAAATGTTATGATGATTTTTATCAAGAAAAAAAATCATATTTTGTGATAACGCTTTTTATTTTATAAAAAAATGGTTATTGTGTGGAAGTGTTTATTTTTATAATTTTTGAGGTGTTATGTAATCGTTATAGCCTAACACATTAATACACTAAGCCTTAAATGATCCTCAATGTGAATTCCTATCTTAACTCAATATAATATAATTTTTAATTATGATACATTATAGTTGGTATCATAGGTAGGTTTAGATAACCGTAGGGGTTATAATCTTGTAAATAGGATATCCATAAAAGATTTTTACATTATGATCAAACTGAAATGATATATCATTTGAATAATACCATGTTTCTCTAACTATGATATGCCTATTCTAATTTCTTTTCCACAGAAGAAATAGGGAAGCTGTGCAAGGATGATATCTAGAGAAAAAGAACCTTCCAAATAAGAATCCTATGATTTTTAGAATTTGAAGTTAAATTTTTTTAATAGTTATGGGGAAGTTGAATCTGAATAAAAATGGATGTTTTTTCCATGTAGGAGAGAATCCAGATCAAGCATAGTGGAACATGTTAATAGTGGATCATTTCATAAGGGAGCATCCCTCATCATTCATTGGATCATCTGATACAGTTCTAGCTGAAGGTTGGATTAAAGCACTAGAAATGTTTTATGATGTAATTTTGTGTTCATACAATCCAAAGGTTAGTCTTCTTGACAATCAATTTCAAGATGAAGCCTATTAGTGGTAGATTATTGTTATTAATATCATGGATATTTAGTATATATATTCTATTGATTGGGATGAATTAAAAATTATGTTTAATGTGAAGTACATTCCTATGTTGGTTAGACATTAGTTGAAAAAACACTTCTTGGAATTGAGGAATGATAATGATTCAACAGCTGCTTATTAATAAAAATTCACTCTACTTTGAACGTATGCTCCAAATTTCATTCGTGATATTAACAGTAAAATAAATCATTTTTACATTGGATTTATTACAAAGTATCTATTGTGAAAACATTACTCAATGAGCCCACTTGGTTTGTATTGGGTGTGATTGTGTGGGTTGAAAAAGATAGATGGTCGCGAATGTGTATAGATAGTGTTTGTTAAAGGTGGTTTTTATTGTGGCATGGTTTCCCAGTGTTGGCCAAATTTTTGGGCCTGAAAATATGGACATTGTTTTTATAAAAGGTAGTTTTTTTCAAAGGGGTTTGTTGTTCACGGATCATGATGAACAGTTCACGGAACATGAAAGGTGGTACGAGCAATGGAAAAGGATTTTTTTACCATGAATGTTTTCCTCATAGACGTACTTTACAAATCGCAAAGCACGTTATGTAGACCACTTAAATAAATAGATCACATTAGGTAGATGGTTCGTGGAAGGTTGGTGGTACATGGTAATGATTGTTGTAGGAAAAAGACTGTTATTTTGGCCACCATGTAGGACGAGATGTGGTACAAGGACTGCATAACGAAGAACGATTCATGGGATCATGGAACACCATGATGATTTCGGTAAATATTAGATTAGTAAATTATGTGGATCTATTTACCTATATAAGGATAACATATCCCACAATTTAAAAGAGGTAAAATTTTATAAGAAAACATCTTTTCTTTGGGAATTCAGATAAGTTTGAATGTGGTTCATGAGGATGAACTCCATAAAATGTGATGTAGTTCACAAGGAGGATTCTCGAAATGGTGAACAAGAGATCCGTAGAATAATAATTCCAAAGAAGAAGGAATTCTATAGAAATAGAAGTGGTATGCAGAGACTATATATGAAGATTGTATGAATTAGTGGTATGTGGCGGTGGTAGGTGAAGGCAGAAGCTGAGAAAGCCAATGAACCAGGGGAGGTTTTCAGAAGATGTGTCCTACAAATCTTATGTGTTATGAAATAGAACACAATTCAATGAGGAAGAAGTTTTTTCATGGGGTAACTTGATCATTTTGTGAATGAAATCTCCTCTGAATAATATTATACTCAGTAGTGGGTTTTATAAATGTGTGAAAAAAGGCCTTCAATAGCGCGTCAACTTGTAGTTTATGATTTACCCTTTCATGAAAAAATGGACCTAAATGTTTATAAACATTGAGTGGATGTATTCCAAGGGCAGTGAGAAAAGGAAGAGGAAGATGGTGATTCTTTCCACTTGTAGTGAGCCAGAGAAAGAGACATAGGGAGTGACACTTGGGAATGCAGTGAGCATAACCTATATATTTTAATGGTAGTGATCATGGGAATAGAAATGATCATGACCATGCCTTGTAATTTTCAGTAATCATTATTGGATTAGGTACATTGGCCCAACATTGTTTTATTCTCCTTGCAAATAGCCCGGTGAGGGTGAACCAAATTAAATCATTATATCCTTGGAATGATTTCATTATTTTTCATATATTTCTAATGGTGGAATAGCGAATTTTGTTTTATTTAATGAAGAAAGAAGAACTTAAGGGGTTGGTTTTTTAAAATTCCATACCCTAATTCACCCCCTATCAGGTTATTTGATATAGTGGACCTATCAATTTGTATCATAGGTAAATTTTTAAAGCCATTGGTTCTCTACCAATATATGGAGTGGAGGTGGTCAATAAAATGGTATTTCCATCATCGATGGAATTAATTTTTAACAATGGATGAATCACATGTAGTACTTCATCTGATCATTAGGAATCGATTTCGTCATAACAGTTGTGCATGGAATTTTAGCCAACATCAACAAAGTTTCTTTATCAGAAGCTGATAAAATGAAAATGGTTGCAGATTTTAAAGGTTTCAATGCTTTGGGGGGATCCATATCCAATGAAATTTATATAAAGGGTTTTCATTCAAAATATTACATGATATGTTGGAAAAGATGTTGATCATTTATGAGGGTGACTCTAAAGTTCTAGAATCAAATATATAGGTTCTATGGATCAAATATAAGGATCTCATAATTCACCCTAATGAGTTAGTTCATTCATTATTCGATCAGGTGAATTTTTTAATGGAATACATTCATGGTCTCAAATAAATTATTGACAATATAATTATTTTTAAGTAAATCATGAAAAACATACACCACAGTTTAATATGATAGTTTTGTATTGGAATACAAAGATCTGAAGGATCTCACACTAGATAACATGCATAATACTATCATTCTATATGATATTAGATATGATGATAATGATTTTGTGGAATTGGGGATGTCCAATGAAGTGGAATTTAAGGCCATGAAGAAGGTATCTATTTATGATAATCAGGAGGAATACAATCTAGATAATGTCATGTCTTTTCTTTCTTCAAATACGCAAAGAGGAGGAGAATACTACTAAAGTGAACTTCAACTTTCATGATTTCGATGTGGAATTATTGGACATTTTACTGATAATGATTCCTAATAATTATGAATATAATAATGAGTAAAATGATTATATACCATAGAATAATTATTTAGACAATATTAAATGTTGGGGAAGTTCTTAGAGAAACTTCATCAAAAAGAATAACCATGTTTTAAGAGAAGATGAAGGCTCAAGAGAATCTATGGTAGGAGAGTTGGAGGATTGCAAGGATTATAAAGCAGATGCTATGGTTGAAGATGTGGGAAATTCCCAAACCGAGTAAGAATGCAATAGTGATGAGGGAGAAGTAAAAGGAATATCTTAACTTCATGATGAATTATGGGGTTCTCTTGAATACATAGATATTTGGAGTGCCAAAACAAAATAAATCTAAAAAATAGTTTATTGATACCCAAGAATATATACACTAGCCATGATAAGAGAAGAATTATCTAAATGAGGAAATTTAAAATGAATGTCTTCAATTCTATAAATATCAGAAAAGGTGGTTGAGTAAAATATTCAAATTTAATAATAGAAAAGTGAGGTTGATAGTTTGACTAATACTAGAAAAAATCAAATCAAACATATCTAGGGGCTTTAAGTGGAAATTGTTAGTATGTGATGAAAAGTGAGATATTAGGATAAATTATTATTTCTGGAGAAGTAGACAAAGGAATTCCATGAAAGTAAAATGTTTGATCAAAATGATACAGATGGTATGGGGAATGATCACAAAAAAAAAAGAAACAGTTGACGTCAGACCAGAAGAACCCATTCGATGAGTGAATATTGATTTTTGTATGAAGTAAAATCAAAATATTCCGTGAACCCCAGGATAACTAGTGTTGCAGTATTACCAAAAAATAATGAAATTTTCATTGGATTCTATTGTGGTGGAAATATTAGAGACCCACAAAATTATTATTCCATATAAAATAGGTATCAAAGGTAACAGGACATAAAAGGAAAAATACAGGTATCAAAAATATAGGATATCAGTTGATTTCCAGTATTTTAGGTGTGGATGATTTAGAAAAATTTAAAGATATTTTTCATCAAATATAAATAGTAATGTGGAAAATTAGGTTGTAGTAGGTTATAACAATTTGGAAAATGTATATTCAAATGATATGAAAATGAAAAATCAATTTTCAACTATACATGATAAAGATGTCCCATCGAATATTGAGGAATGTTATTACTATAATTCCATACAATGTTTGAAATAAAAAACATGGGTCAAAAAGAAAATATATGAGCAGGAATTGCAAGAAAAATTGGGTTATGGGTATCATATTGTACTGGGATATGGATCACTGATAGTGGATCCACCTCCCATATGATAGGAAACAAGGATATGGTGACGAGAATCATATATTATAATTATGGAATTTTAAGGTTTGGTAATGAAGAATGGTTGAAGATTATTGTCTATGGGAAATGAATGTTCAGGGGAATAGATAAGAGAAGTGAATATGTCATTTTTTCTGAAGGTCTTAGTCCTAATATATTAAGTGTAAGTCGATTGTGTGACTCAGGACATAAAATAAACTTTTCCAATAATTTATGGTTCTTTAAATAAAATGTCGGTGTTTTTTTGTTGGGAATATGTAAAATGGGGAATATCTAACTTTTGAGTGGAGAAGGAGATATGTACTTTCCTTGTATGGAAGAAGAAAATAAGTTGTGGAATAAACATTATTTCCACGTGATCCAAATATCCTTGGAATATCTGGTGAAATGTGATGATACTCGATATCTACCTTGACTATCAAATGATCATACACATTCATGTAATTCCTACCAATAAGGTAAGATAATTCAAAGAATATATAAGGAAATAGATAAATGGTCAACATGGTTTCATGAGTTGGTTCATATTGACATGTGCAGACCAATTTCACCATGATCGCTTGATTGGAGTTGATATTATGTTCACTTCATTGATGATTATAGTGGAATCAAAAGGGTGTTAATCATTACCAACAAGTTTGATGTGTTTAGATTCATTATAAGATAGCTTTGGGATGTTGAAATGATGGTTGGCCCAAAAATCTAGATGATCAAAACAGATAATGGGAAAATGTTCACAAATAACCAATTGGAGCATTTTCTCAAGAAACAAGGGATAAGGCATCATGTTTTAGTGTCATGAACAAAATAGTATATTTCAGTATTTAAGAGAAGAAATTATATTTTCAATAACATAGAATGAACAATACTCACTGAGAGTGTTTATACAAATAAATTTAGGAATCAAGAAGTGATGACAGTAGTCTACACTTCAAATACATCATTGTTATGTCTGAAAGGATAGAAGACTCTATATGAAGTATTGTGTAGTAATAATCCATCATTGATGTAATTTTGATTATTTGGAAGTAAGTGTTTCATTATAAATAAATATAAACACAATAAGTTTTAATCTCATAGAGAAGAAGAGTTATTTTTTAGTTTTTCAAAGAAAATAAGTGCATATAATTGCTCCAACAAGATTCTATGAAATGTAGTTGAAATTCATGATGTGAAAGTAGTGGATAATGAGAAGAATCTTCGGAAAACACATTATCAATCTTAGGTGGATATTGATGAAGAGAAAAATAGATCAGGGGATGATCTTGTGCTTCATGATGATTCAGAAGTATATTCAAATAATAGAAAGGATGATAACAACTCACTATCCGCACAGATATGAAAGAGAAGATCCATAATAGATAGATAGAACAATATTTGTGATCAGAGAGAACAAGTCCAAACTAAGAGGATGAATAATCTACAATAAGAATCTTACTTATCATAGGTAGAGCCTAAAAGTTTAGATGAATTATATGGTGATGAGAATTGGGTTCAGGATATGAATGAAGAGATTGATCAAATTGAGAATTATGAGACGTGAGATATTGTTTCATGACACATGGACAAGAATTTCCTTTGGAAGAAATGGATATTTTGTAACAAGTTTGATGAATGTGGAGTTATGATTCAAAATAAAGCATGAATGGTGTGAATTTTGTACTCCCAGATAGAGGGAATTGGTTTTGATGAGGCATTTTCACCTTTTGAAAGACAATAGGTAATCAGAGTATTCTAGGACACTGTTTTGAAATGAAGGTCCAATGTTTTCCATAAGGACGTCAAGATAGCATTTTTTAATTGGGTTATGGAAGAATAAGTGTACTTTAATAAAACAGAGAGTTTTCTCATTCATGAAGACGAGAATAGTGTTTTTCGTAAAAGAAGGATTTATATAGTCTAAAACAAGAACAAGGAGAATGCTATTCAAAGCATGATCAGTTTCTGAAGAATCTCATTTTTCAGTGTGTTGGAGTTGATTAAAATTGTATTTCAACCATGACAGTAAAACTATTATGGTTCGGGTTTATGTCAATGACATAATCATTTAAGTATTAGATGAACTGTAGTGCATAATGTTATCCAAATTCTGAAAAAGTGAATTCGAAATGTCAATAATCGATGAACTGGAATTTTCTAATGGATTATAGGTAACTTAAGGTAATAATGGATCATTCATTTCTCAATATAAATATTTAAATGTGGTTTTCAGAAGATTTGAAATGGAAAATTACAAGGAGATGATGACTTTGGTGGCTACCCAGATGGAATTTTCATTGGATGGTGAAGGAAATGCAGTTAATGTTATAGAATATAGGGGAATGATTGGTAGTCTACTTTACATGACAATGAAAATACCTAATATAATTTTTTACACATGCCATGAAGAACATTATCAATGTAATCTCATGGAACACTAATTTATAGTAGTAAAATAAAAATAATTCGATACATTAAGGTAATGGTTGGTCTCATTTTGATATGTAATGAAAAATCTATGTAGGAGTATTTTGGATACTCAGAAGCATACTGGGATAGTTCAAAAGATGATATAAAATCAACATCATGTGGGTCATTATATCTAAGAGGATGGTGTGTTTCTTGGATAAAAAATAAACAATATTGAATTTTGTTGAGCACTATTGATGTTGAATATATTGGGGATACTCTAGTATTCATGCGGTTATTGTTGATGAATCACCGACTTGATGATATGGGAGTTGAAGTGATGTTTCCTATCAGATTCCATTCCGATAATTCAAGTGTTATAAATCTTATCAAAAATCTAGTCCATCACTCAATGAAATAGAAAAAAGAGATCAACTGTCATTCAATAATGAAGAATGTGGGGAAAATTTCTTATGAAGTTGGAGTATGTCCCTAGAAAAGAACAAGTTGTAGACATATAGAGAAAGGCCTTTCCCAAAGATGCATTTGAGAGGCATCAACTAGCAATGGTATTTTTTTCAACTCCTCGCATCTGAAAAAAGTGTGGACATGTGACCCCCTCCACACTATGTTTTATATATTTTCACATACTTTAATTATTTTTGTTCTTTAATCTATTATAAATATCAAAGGATTATCCTTCTGGTTCATTGAATATTGTGGGTAAATTTTGTCATTGAAGGGAGAAAAGTTATTAGTCATGAAATGAGGAGAAGTTCTCGGTGGAGCAATAAGATATGGTTTGTTAAAGCTAATAGGTGGATCTGAAATGTAGGGGGAGTTTTAAATCTAATGATTCTATATGTGAGAGATAAAAGGATACATATCATGATAGATGTGGTTCTTGATGAAAGAAGAAGAGTGGGGATGCAATGGAATTAAGTGATTCATTTATGGACATTTCATTATACTCTTTTTTCTCATACCAATCATGGAGCAAGTAAACTTATAGTATGAGTAGATTAAATCGTTGATGAATATATTAATCACAATATTTGATTATTAGTAGAAGATAAAAAAGATTTAAGGAGATATCAAATAATTAAAATGTTGTCAATAAACCCAAAGGGGGTAATTTTAGAAAAAATATATCTCAAGGTGTCCTCTCATTATGTTTTGGGTGTGATTTTGTTTGTTGAATAAGCAAGATTACTATGACTGTGTATGGATGGTTTTGGTTAAATCTGGTTTTTAAGGGGGTGTACTTTCTCAGATTTTTCCAAATTCATGGACCTTATAATTGGTATTTTTTTTTCGAAAAATAAGTTTCTCCAAAATGGGGTTCTGTATTCATGGATCATGATGGATAATTCATAGATAGTGAAAGGTGGTATGTGGTATAGAAATGAATTATTTTAAATGGTGGTTTTCCAAATACCATTATTATGCATACTGCATGGTGTAGTATGTAGACTACATATAGAAATAGTTCAATATAGGAAGATGGTTTGGGAAGGCTTCTGGAATGAAGGAAGAATTCTCATTGTTGAAAACAAGATGATGATGTTGGTCTCAGTGTAGGAGGGGTGGTGGAATACATACTGCGTAGGGAAGAATGGTTCATAAGAGCATGATTTGTAGTGAATATTTGGTTAAATCTCGAAATACTAGAATATTCAGATCCAATTTCCAATATTAGGTGTGATAGTTCAATCAATTAACATAGAGAAATTTTCTAACAAAACAACATTTTTACCTGAATCAAGATAAGTCCAAAATTGGTTTGCATGAAATAAATCATTGAAGGGTGATGTAGTTTGCAATTAAGATACCATGAAAGGTGAAGAAGTGGTCCACATAAAAATCAATCCATGAAATAAGTCATTCCATAGATGAGAAAATTTTATGTAGAGATGGTATGATGATGTGGTATTAATAGGTGGTATGCGATGGTGGAAGTGTAGACAGTCCCTGAAGCGAAGGAGGTTTCATGACAATGTTGTCTATGAAGCAGCACACTATGTGGAACAACACATATCATAACAGAAGAATGTTTTTACAAAGGTACCTGAAGAGTTTGAGAATGAAATTTCCACCGACTAATACTGCACGGAAAAGTGGATTTCATCTATGGGTGAAAAATAGACTTGAAGAGAAAATCAACCAATAGTTGAGGTTGTTTTTATTCCTGAAAATGAAGGTACCTAAAAGTCTATAAATTTTGAATGTTGTGATCCTTTCCATTTACAGTGATATAAAAAATAAAAATAGGGATTGGCCCTTTAGAATGTAGTTAGTAGACCCTAAATCTTGTAAATGTAGTGGGCCTGTGAATATAACTAATCTACCCTACACATTTTAATTGTATGTGATCATTACTGTATTTGGTACATCATCATAATTTCATTGAACTCTCTATGGACATATCCTAGTGAGAGTGAACAACGTAAAATTGTTCTGTCATTTGAATGATTTCATTTCAGTTCATATGTATCTTTGGGAGAAAGAGAGAAGTGTATTTTTAACGATGAAATAAGATTTGAAGGATTATAAGCTTTAATTTTCCATTCCCTGATTCAAACCTCATGGTATTTAACCTAATGGACCAATCAGTATCGATGGCCATTTCCTTATTGTGAGTTCAAACATTTTGAAAAACTCTTTCAATGTGTGTAGAAGGTAAAAATGGATTTTTATAATGATCTTGTCTCCTTCAACAACTATTAGAAAAATAGTTCTACGTGGAAGGTGAAAGGTAATAATTCATTAAAAAATCAAATGGTAAAAAATTTAAGATTAGAGTTTGATAGAATTGGGGTACAAAACACACTAGATAATTCTTTCTAAATTTTAGTAAGTGCATATAAAGTGGTATAATAGGAAATAAGGATCATAAATTCACAAAAACATATAAACAAAATTATATGAAAACAATATGATAAATAGTAATTACAATGTTTTAAATGTAATAAGTTGGGTCATTATGAAAATGAGTGTCCATTGAAAAATGTGAATGTTGTTAAGGAGAAATACTATATGCTGAAAGGTGTGATGAAATCCATTTCCACTACGTCAGAAGATGATTGGAAATGAAATAACGTGGTATTGGGTATAATGTTTGTTTATTAAGATAATTCCAACTTGTTGTTGGATTCAAGGTCAACACATTCTTTAATTTCAATGAAATTTTCTTCCAAATTAGAAATTCCACCTTAAGAAATAAATCTACAACTTCTAGTAAAAATGAATCTGGGAAATATAGTCAAAATAATTATAAGAATCTTCCTATAAATTCTAGTAGAATGAATTTAACTACAATCCTTGTTGTTTTTTCTAATATATTTTGATGTTATTTTGGGTATTGATTGGATTTTTCCCATTCTAATATTGGCTACATAAATAAGAAGATTCATTTTAGAAAGAGTTTTAGTTTTTGAATAAGAATTAACCCATATGATTGAAAAAATATTGGGAAGATGAGAAACTATGAAAAGATCAAAATGAATGATGTCATTCACGTATTTTTTTTAAAAACCGAACACATCATATTATTGTTATGCCATTGTTAAATGGGTATCTTGATGTTTTTTCTGATGAGTTTCCCTGTATTATAACTGATCAAGAAGTTGAATTTATTGTTTACTTAATTCCTAGTGCTTAGCCAACTTCAAGAACCCCTTATCAAAAGCTCAAATTCATCTTTTAGAGTTGAATAATCAAATGAATTTTTTTTCAGAAAAATGTCTCATTTTTCCTAGCACATCACCATGGGTTGATCTGGTATTGTTTATTAAAAATAATTATGGTTCAATGAGACATTTCATTGATTATATATCCTTGAATAACATCACTATTATGAAAAAGTATCCTTTTTCTCATATTGATGGTTTTTTTGATCAGCTCTAGGGAGAACAATATTTTTCAAATGTTGATATGGGGTAGGAGTTCAATTAGTTGAATATAAAGGAATAACTCATTCTAAAGAATATGTTTCACACAAAATATAAAAATTATAAAATGTAGCTATTCTATTTGGGTTAACTAATTAAACTACTGTATTCAAGGATATTATGAATAGAATATACCATGAGTTCTTGCATAAGTTTTTGGTTTGGTTTATTGATGAAATTTTTGTATATTCAAAAAATAATGAGCTGATTAAAAGTTATCTAAGGGATTTTTTGAAAATATTAAAACATAATAAACTATATTGGAAATTTATAAAGTGTGAATTTTGGTTCCAAAAAAATTCTTTACTTTTTCACATTGATTCTAATGTTGGGATAACTATTAATCCTACAAAAACAAAAGTTTTTAAAAAATAGACATGACCCAAAAATATAACTCGGATTCATATTTTTTTGGTTTACAATGCTATTAATAAAGGATTATTCAATTTTTGTCATGTTTATCTAGACCAGTGACTAATTAAACTTTAAAAGGTGTTATGTTGATCTGAAAAAATGTGATAATTGTTTTCATTAATTGAAAGGAATATTGGTGAATGCCCTAGTTATGGAACGACCATCCAAAAAATGGTGAATTTTTTATCTGTAGTGATGCTTTGTTGAATGGAATTAGTTGTTTCATAATTCATAATGATCAGGTAATTTATTATTATTTTTTTCAGTTGAAAACTCATGAGTTAAATTACAGTATACATGATTTGGAGTTAGGTACTATTGTTTTTTTCTTTAAAAATTTGGAAGCATCTATTGTATTGAGAAATATTTGACATATATACTAACAATAAATGTTTTAATTATATATTAACTCATAGATAATTTAACATGGGAATGTGAATATGGTTGGAACTAATCAATTATGATGATTTCACAATTCATTACCATGTTTTGAAAATGAAATAAAGTGGATGATGCTTTGAGTGAAAGGAGAAATGATACATTAATGGTGCTAATTTTGGAATATGATCCCTTGATTAATGAGTTAGTGAATTTTGGATTTGAATTTGTTGGTTCTAGAAATTCTACTGATTCGATTTAGGTGTCAGTTCAATTGCCTCTATTAGTAATAATTAATAACGAATTCAAGGAAGGTAGTGAATGACAAAAAAGAATTAGTGGTTCAAAAGGATATATTTCCTAAATTGGTAGTTGATAAAGATTGTGTTTTGAAAGTTAGGAAGAGATTATGTTTACCTTTTGATTCATATTTAAAGAATGAATTGTTATGTGAGGCTTGTAGTTCTCTGTTTTTAGTATATCCTAGCATCACTAAGACAAATACAGACCTTTACGAGTATTACTACTAGGATTGAATGAAAAGAGATATTGCTGACATTACTGTGAATTGTTTGACATGTCATTATCTTATAGAAGAATGATTATTTACCAAGGGGATGCTCCATACTTTTCTTGTAGCATAGTCTAAATGGGAATGTATAGCCATGTATTTTTTTAGTTAGATTACCAATGTCATGTTTATTAAATAAAGCAATTTGGGTTATTTTTTGATTGATTGACTAAATCTGCTTTTTTTCATCATATTCAAGATACACCCTCTCTAGATCATGTCTCTCAATTGTATAACAAAGAGATAGTCAAGTTACATGGAGTTACTCTTTCCATTGTATCAGATTTTAATCTAAGGTTCAGTTATAAATTTAAGAAATGACTTCATAATTAACTGGGAATTACATTAAATTACAGTACAGCTTTTCGAACTCAATCATATGTATAGTCAGAAATAACAATTCAGGCCTTGGTTGATGTGATATTGTTTTTCAAATGGATTACTAGGGGTGATTGTATAAACATATTTCAATTTCTTATTTTCCATACAATATCATCTTTCATTTCCATATACAGCTGGATCCATTTCTGGAATTATATCGAAAGAGGTGTTGAAATCTTGATTTTTTGGATGATGTTGGAGAATTGATGTTGATGGGACCTAAATTAGTAGAAGAGATGGAAAAATGTTTACATGATTCAGAAACACATGATGATAGCTCATAGAAGAAGAAAACAAATGTGGATAAGCAAAAAAATTATAGTACTTTCAAGGTAGTTGATCATGTCTTTTTAATATTTTCTCCATGGAAAAGTGTGATGACTTTTCGTATGAATTGAAAGATGTGTACATGGTTCTATAGACCCTATGAAATCCAATATAATGTTGTATTATTATCCAACCAAGTGTATTTACATCCTTTTTTATCCCAGGTACATAATGATTTTCATGTTACAATGTTAATAACGTATATTCCAGATCCATCTCAAGTTTTGAATCCAGAAGTAGTTCAGTTAGAAGAGATTATTTTATATGAGGAACACCAAGTCTAGATTCTTGACAGCAGAGAGAAAGGGTTGTGGAATATAGTGATTCATTAGGTTAAATTTTTATGGAATAAAAATTTGGATGAAGAGGTATCAAGGGAATATGAAAATTCTAGGTGGGATAAATAACCCCACTTATTTGATAGGTGAATAAAGTTGAGAGGATGAAATTTTTAAAATGGGGAAGGATGTAAAATCCAATGTAATTATACAGTTAGACCTTTTCATATCTAAACTATTTATGAAATTGATATTAATTTTACATTAAAGGGGACACAAGGTCTGATGGCATACCTGACACACACAAAAATTGGTCTCTCTGAAAACATATGTAGCACACAGGAATTGGTTATACAGAAAAACAATTTATTAATAATATTAAAATTTTAATTAGTAGTTATTTAATAGTCGTTGTATTTTAGGGAATGAAAAGAACAAGCTATATTATGTATACATGATTTTATTAATTTTTTTACTTTCTTCCAAAAAAATTTATCGTCTTAAAATAAAATTAAATATATATTTAAGAATAAAAAATCAATTATATTTGAAAGATTATTTTACAGCCATCTGTTAGAGAAAGCATTTTAAATTCCCTTTTTTACAATTTTGAAAGTCCTATTAAGCAAAATAAAATAATTCTATGGAAGTAGGACATCAAAATTTACTTTGGATGATTTTTGTGGTAATTTTCTGACAAAATTCCAATTTTAATGAATAGTGAATATACAACATTTTAGTTCATAACTACATTCTCATTGAATTAATTTTTATTGATAAATTCTATTCATTAATGGTTCTAATGGATTATTAGATTATATTTTTATCATTTAATCCATTTTAGTTCATTGTACTCAATTTCATATCAATATTTTATATGTAAACTATATGATCTGTTGAATGTTTTACTTTGAAAACATGTTTTCTCATTCCATCAATGGGATTAATTTTTAATTAATTTCATCCAATTTTGTGATTTGAATTTTGAAATATTTATTCCATATTTGAAATCATAATTTTCAAATTATGTAAATAAATCCCTTTTGTTTTTGTACATTATGAACAGTAACATTAGTAATTATTTTTATTTCCATGGTTATGTGTAAATAAAATAATTAAATGTTAAAATAATATTATTTATTATATAAAACAATGCTAAAACATGTCCAAATATTATATAATGATTTATTATCAACCAAGACAATCATTGTGTCATAATTATCACCTTTTTAAGCCACTTGCATGGGATTATGAAACTTACAAATTTTTTAGATAAAATATAACGATGTCATAATCTTGCCACTCATAAATAAAAAAAATTTATATTGGGTTATATTAGTGATATCGTTGACTAATAATAGTACATATAAATATTAAAAAATTATAAAAATCATTTTAATTAATTAATATTTTTTTGAAATAAATAAATGATTTCTTATTATGAAAAAATGATGATGTGGTAAAAGATTTACCAGCAATATTCAGGGCTCGAGTGAGCTTAGTCCTAAAAATTTATTTAACAAAATATAAAATCACAACAAAGCACCACCATAACACAAAAGTTCCAAAAATGAAACCCAAAAAATCGATATTGTCCAATGACCCGCATGAAAAATAAGAGACCCACAACACCATAATGAAATTTACATCATAAAAAAAGCCCTTCCTTGACGTCTATATCACAAAAAGATGAAACCTAGACTATTATCACACCCTATCAAACAACGAATCCCAAGGTCCAGGGACACCGAATATTTCTAAAGATCTTCTCTCTCTTTCTATATGTATTTGTCTCCAACCAACCCTCAAATATCCCAAGGTTTTCAATCTCTCATACTACGGTCTCCCTCCATGCATCATCTATCATCATCTCAGTATCCCTCTGATGGCAGGTGGGCTTCCCCATGTCGTCGCAGCTAAAATCCATTAGCAACCCAACCAATAATCCTAATGTTGTCATCAGAATCCTTTCCATATTCTTTCTCAGCCTCACGCAAATCGTCTCACCGCCGATATCCAAAAAACGTCCATCACTCTCTATGATCTGAGGTCACCGCTCCGTTTCTCAGATATTTCCCCACCAAATCATGCAGTTTCCAAATTATCCAAGAACCTTAACCAGAAGGTCCTCACATCATCTAGATAGGCATAGGATGTCACCTACCCACATCCTAAGTATGGATGGCATCACCATCAGCCGAGGTATTCAAACTCTCCCATGGACATCTCATTGTCATTGGGATATCACCAACCAATGATCAGAAATCATTTCTCCAGGATGATGCAGATTCCGCTCTGCCACTGAGATCCCACTGAGACATTGAAAGACCACCACCACGACTCCATTGAAATTTATTGTCCAGATGGACCAGAAATTTCACCTTGAATAGGTAAATCTCGATCGCCGTCTCCATTTTCATATCGTTGGATGACACTCTCCTGATGACTTACATGATAGGGGTTTCTAGCCACCAACATATTTCTCCGTAGATCATGTCTTCTCAGACATTCCCCCATCAACGGACCCCTCGGCATCTGTCTTCTCCACAATTAGTTCAAGATCTCTTTCACACCTGGGATGTGTAGTGGTTTGCCAAAGATCATCACAAACATCGCCTACTTGTGAGATACCATAAACAATATTGACTATCTCAAATCTGGTGCATCAACAACATAGGGGAAAATATCCCAATGACCAATCCCATAAAAACTAATCCTTATTAGAGTGCCATTAATTTTTGCGAACACCAAATTCATATCCATTATAATATTTGTAGTTATTCTCTCCCCTTGAGAGATTAGACATCATAATATACTCTCAGAAATAGATTTATTAAATGAATAATCTAATAAATGATATTTAAAATATTATAATAAATAAAATTTTATATATTCAATGACATACAAGAATTTTATTGATGTATTTGAAATGTTATTTATGAATTAATGTTTTCATTTTCAAGGTGTAATGTTGTTATTATTTTTGGAAATTTAACTAGATAATATTTTTAAAATTTACATAGATCATATTTTAAAATATAAAATATTTTATTAAATGTTATCAAATTTATAAAAAATAAAACATTTAGCCAAATATTCATGATAAGTCTCCAAATGTAATTATTAATTCATTCATATTTCTTTGGACATGTTATGGTAATTACATTGACTCTGAATGTGAAAATTACATTATAAAATAGTACGAGTTAATAGGGTTAAAACATGAAGATAGAGATTAAACATTATCCAAAACATGTCTAATATTTATTGGATGAATGGATTTAGACCCCTAATCATCAAATATTATAGATAAATAATTTTGGAAAGACTTATAAAATAAAATTAATTTATATTAATTTAGTAATTTTGTCAATTCCAACAGTGCCACTCTCCTCATCTATTAAAAGGCACAAATCGTCTCTATTCCATACACTTTAGATACCTTTTTGATTGGCAATTATCTACCATAAAATCTTTCATGATTCCCTCCCCACATTCTTGAGGCCATATTTTAGGTAAAACAACCTTCACTGAGGTGTTATGTTATTATGATATTTGACCATCTAAGGATATTTAATTTTTTTTAAGTATTTCAGTTTTGAAGATTCATCATCCTATATCTAATATTCTCCTACCATGATAAAATTAAAATATAAAATCATCGGTATACTTATATCTTATTATGTTAATATCATCACCTAAATCCTTCTGCAATTTTATCAAATGGGAAGTGATCATTTCATTCGTGTGTACGACAGACAACCACCTCGCAAACAAATATTGTTCATTATCCCTAATTTTATATCATGATTGGTTATAATGATATAATTAATGTTAATATTTAATATTAATGAAACATTAATCATTATAATATATTAAATTATCAATTATTTTCTCATATTCCATACACATACAAATGATAATGTCATTCATGCCTACATGTGAACTGTCACCTCTGCGAAGCGATGTGTTTTGTTTTTCATCACATCATAAATTTTATGATATATATAAGTATACTAAAATTATTAATATGATATTAATTATGGTATTATCATTATTTAAGATAAAATAATACATAATGTCTTTCCATAATGATCAATGAAAAATGGAAAATGTTACTCATGCATAAATACGAACTATTGTCTCCATGATCAAAATGTCTTCCATTTTACATAAATATAGCAAATTATTTGATTCAAAAGTACAAATGATGTATAAAAATGATAATAATTTCTTAAATATTATTCTATTAATGATTGAAATATGACCACATAGACTATTGGAATCATACCATATTCATTTTTGAATCATTTAATGAATATAGATAAAGCACCTGATATGAAGTTCAATAATTTTGTAATTTTTAAATAATTGTACTATGTTATTTAAAAAGTATAATAAAACTGAATTTTTTTTTCAAGAAATTTATATTCATTTTTTTTTGTTATATAAGAAGATGTATATTATACATTAGAAGTCGGACTCAATGTAAGTGACTTCATCTAAATCTCGTTTTATTGAGGTAGATTTTGTTGTTATCCACCACATTATTATATAAGGATTATAATCAACCCCTTTGAATTTTAATTAAATTTAAATGGTTTGAAAGTGAAAATTTTTATATGAATTATTTTACTAAATTATAAAATGATTTTTTTAACATATACAGAGATAATGAATTTTCATCACCATGACCATTATTTAATATTTGGATTCCATTAGAAGTCTTAATGTATTTTAAAATTAAAATAAATAAAATCTTGCCATTTTATGTTTATTGGTATTGAAACAGTTTTGAGAATGGATTTATTATAATAAAATCTTGAGATGATATCATGTGAATAAAATGTGGAAATGTAATTTTTTCTATTATATAGGATTTATGTGTTGTGTTAATGGATTAGTTTTGGGAATTGATTATGTATATGGTTGTTTCCATGATAAAATGATGGAATTTAAGGCAATTATAGCTCTTTAATTCATTGGGTGATGATATGGATCTAAAAAATAAGGTTCCTCTTAATAGATTTGCGTACTTTACTGTGTTGGGTATTGAAAATGTAACCATATAGGTTACTCTCTATATAGTTTTGAAAGTAAAAATGTAAGAATGATATTGATGCCACTTGTTACCTTAATCATTTCTGTTTTATATGTTGTATTATAAGAATATTTTTATTCCATGAGGTAATCCAAAGATTTTATGTTTTACAGGTAAAAACTATTAATTTGTGAAATTGTTTTATGAGTTTATAATATTCCTCGACAAAAAGTTCCATCCATCATTTTATGCACCTTACTGAGATTATTTATGCTCATCCCATGTTTCTAAAAAAAATTCATACGTTATAATGAAGTGTATGAGAATAGAAACGTCTAGATAAATTTTATAAATATCTATGTCATGAAAATGAAATCATATGTTATGTTAACGAGTTTTATTTTGTTATTATATTTATAGTGAGTAAAAGTTTCAATTTTATAAGGTTCGTATTGTTATGTAATATATTTTTCCTAATTCTCTAAATATCTACACCTAAAAATATTCTCAATTTTAAATCATGACATAACTCAAGATTATATTATGTTTAAATCTTTTTCTATATTGTTAGTTTTGAAAAATATAAAGAATAAATATTTAGTTTTATATTAGCATCAAATAAAATAGATTTATTTTTTTTAACAAATTTATAATGATCAATACTTCAATCATATCATCATCAAAATATAGTGATATGGTAATTAAATTATGTTTTAATCCCACTATAAATAGTAATTTAGAAACTATAACATATTTTAATATACCAACTTCTTCAAAACCCATGACCATGCCTTCAAATTTTTCACCATAATTTATTGTGCCTCTATCATAATATTTATAATATAAAATGTTATAGGTGATAATAGTCATGTTAATGGGGCACCCTCTGTCGAAATGTAGATTAAGTAGAAAATTGTTTTTGTAACCATGCTATTTTTGGTCCAATTAGATTAGTAAAAAAACTATTAAGTGAAAATATATATTTTAGACATTTATATTAGGGTAATTGAATGAGCTAAAAATTTCATTATTTGTATTTGTATTTTAATTATTTAAACACTCCTAATTTAACAATTTGACTTAATTTGCATAATTTTTGGAACTATGTTGTGTTTTCGGATAAAACATCAAAATTTCATAAGTTTGGAATTCTAACATATTTTATTAACCATTGTAAATTTAGAATATAATTTAAAATAATGATTCAATTGATGTGATTTTTTTTGGATTCATTATTTCATTTTCCATAACATTCTCTTTTAGAACCATCTCTAATTTGAAAATCTAACAACTGAAAAAATCAATCAATGTTAAAAACCATTTGGGTAGATGGAGTTGACTCGACATCTAGAATTGAGGAATAAATCGGGATAAATACATCTAATTAATATGATTCTAGCCTCCAATGAAACATAACTCTTGGATAATTTTCACTACTACATATCATGGAGTCATTCCAAACATAAGGCAGCTATTAAATGATAAACATTGTTGTAATATTTATAAATCATTCATAAAGAATAAATTTGATGGGTAAAAATGATATAACATCTAATAAATGTCTATAATAGAGCTCTAATTTCATGGAAAAAAGAAAAATATATTTTAGAATAACATTTTAGAAGACAACATTGTATCATTTGGAAAAAATGATTGGATACCAAATGAAAAATTTTGATGTAAAATTATGGATCCAAATTTTTGACCATTGATGACCTATTATATCCCAATACCCATTAATAAAAAATTATTATGTCCCATTTATATTCAAACCCTAATATCATTCACTCAACACTCCATCATTCCATCATGATCTCTTTTCACATTGAAATGTCAAGTGGCCAACCCAAGGCTTGGACTTATAGGAGGTTTCGAGGAGTTCATTATTAATTTTCCTTAATTAAACATGTTTTGAATCTATTTGTGGTGGAAATGAGAGTATTGCACGAGTCTGGAGGTTTTACACCATGAAATTATTTTTAGTTATATTACTATTATTGGATTTTGTTATTTTTTCAGAGCATTTCATAGGAAAGCCCATAAAATTGAGGAGTTGGGGTTTCTTGAAGGAATTAAACTACATAAGATACAATAAAGTGTTTTAAGAATAGAATTCATGATTGAGGTATTATCCTATTTTACCATTGTATGAGGTGATGTATGATGTTTTCATGTCAGGATATTTCACACACTAAATAAATCAATGTTATGAATTTTTTTAATGATGTTTCATAAATGAATTATAATATTGAAATTTATACCACAATTAAATAATGATAGAATCCATGTGACCAATCCTAGGACCAAGACCACTATTTATGACCCTCCATTTGTGTTTTTTCTACACATTCGAAAAATGTTATTTTATTTCATTGCATTATTTTTAAAAACCCTAAACCATTGTTTTCAATAAATGATAAGAAAACAAAAAATAGTAAGATTATGTGAATTATAAATTCATGATTGAGCCAATAGTGATGATCTTCAAATAATATGTCCCTGGTCAACCATTATGATGTATTAGGAAAATACAATTTTCTTTTATCATGACCTATGATAGGAGTGTGCCAAAACTAGCACTGATTACAAGGAGTGAAATAGTTATTTCAATCTCTCCGTCTAAATACAATTTTTTCAAAATTTTTTTCTTTGTTTTCATTATATACAAAAATCTAATGAACCCTCCTCCCATGATCAATTAAAATTAAAATTATTATTTATGGTAATTTACTCACACACGAAATATATAGAATAGGAATGTGATTATAGTGATCTAAATGATCAGTCAAAAAAGATGAGTGATTCTCTTGATGACATTGGCAGAAAAATTGAAATGGAAATGGATTACATTAATCCATTAATGGAGCAAGACAACCTTGTTCCAAATCAATAGCTGGAGGTAGTGATGGAAGAAATCTCACAAATAATAATTTCAATTGAAGAACCACAAGAGGTAAAGGTGGAGGTACATGAAGATTCATTTATCCGTACTGAACCATTTAACAGAGAGATATATAAAAAGACCTCCCTATTAGGAATTATGTGAGAGATCAATAAGTACTGGATAAATTCTAGAATGGATTTTAGGAACAAATTAATCTCCCAAAACATTTTTAGGAATAAGAGCCACAACCATTTCATATCTCTCTATATATTTAAGTATAATCAACCCATTTTGTGGAATTTTAATAATTAATGGAGGATCATGACAACCTACCTCCATCTAGCGAAAGTCAACTCAAATTGTAATTTTCCACTGTAGAAAATATTAACGTCTTGAAACCCTAGAGAGATGATAAATTCTATAACAAAAACTTAGTTATTTTTATTGAAACTAATTTGACGATCACTCTTAATTGTTTTTGAATTTTTATAATCAGATATCTCTAATTATACCATAAAAGAAGATGTTAAAACTAAAAATGCACCTAATGAGGAAGACATGGATCTTCAAAATATTCATGTAAATTAATTTTAAGGAGACTATATTTTTGTGTCTGTAGAAAACAATATATGGTATTCTTATATTTAATGGGATAAATTTATTATTAAAAATTAAAATTATGTTTTAATCTCTATTTTATTATTAAATGCATGCATCCCAGGTAAATCCAGCACTAGAAAAAAATTGAGTTTTCATAATTATAAACTAATAAGGAGGATAATCCATACATCATATTACCCCCTCCATGAAAGCTATACATAATTGTAAATGGGATTGATATGGTATACACAATTCATTCATCATTACCAACTAACAAGGAAAACAACAAGCTCGAAAAATCCACATTTGGTGGTTGGATTCCATGAAAATCCACCAACAAATAGATTATGGGAAACTTATAGTACATCCCTTCTGGTGGAAATAAATATTTAGGGACCACATGGGGGATTACGAAAAGATTTATCTTTACATGTTTTGATTGAATTTAGATTTAAATTTAAATTTTTCTTATTAATCCAGGATGAAGACCACTCCCTCTTATCTTTTTTATCATAAATACCATGATCAATTTTATTAATTGAGTAATTATATTTTTAGGACTATTATGGCACATGGAAGTAACAAATATTGATGGAAGAGGAATATTCCTTCAATTAAAATGGGATTTCAATTTTAATGTATATATTTTACACTCCAATGTTTTTTAAAAATTTAGATTTTAGATATAAATAATAATTTTATACCCATGATTCAATTACTTATTTACATGAATTATCAATGATACATGAGTTTTTTATGTATATTTAGATGTCATGGTTTATATTTCAAGGTTAATTATCTTGTATGAGTAAAATGGAGAATTTAATGTTAAAATTAAACCATGGATATTGAAATTCAGACTTCTGATTTGATGTAATTGTTTGATTCATGTAAATGAAATTTCCCAATCGTTTTTCATGGTTATAATTTCTAAAATCCATGAATTAATCTTTTTATTAATAATCCCATGATTGATTGTAAAAAAATTTCATTTCCATTCTTGGGAGGATTTATAGAACATTTACTTCCAACATTTCATGGGAATATTTTATGAGGGATCATGGGACATTCCACCTACTCAAACATTCATTTAAAATAATCAAAGCTGCTACTATACAAAAAAATATTTAAAATTATTGGGTAATTTTTTTTAAAACCCATATCCATAAAATTCAACCATTACACCAATCCTTATGTATCACATAGAGTCCATGAATAACCTTTATAGGGATGAGACATTTTTCAATCAATGTTTATTCATTCCAACCCTACTGTAGATATTTACATGCTACAATGATGTTAAAGTGTGGGGTTAAAGGGAATCATGTGGGAAGATATTTATTTCACTATTGAGAAAAAAGTATGTGGTTATTACTATTTGAATAAATTAATTTACTTTATTCATTCATGACAGTTCCATTTTTTCTCACTTGAAATTAATAAAAATGTAAAATGACGTGGGGAACAAATAAATTAATAAAAATTGGATTGGATTTGGTAAAACCAAAAACCGTTGTTACTATAAATAAGATTTTTAACATATGTGGTTAGGTGGGGGATGTGAGGCTTATTTTTAGAAAAACATATGAAAAATATTTATATGATTATTTGAAAAAAATTATAAAATTATAAAAATTATTCATGAGGGTGCACAAATCATTCAATATTATTTTTTTATTATAACCATTACTATGAGTTTTGGGGAAATTGTAGTTTCTAATTTCAAGAGGATAATTTCACTACACAATTATTTTTGATATCATGCACTGTACTTAATAGATAAACCTCCTCATTGGACATTAACTGTTAACGAATAAAATCCTAACAACCTTATGCCTCTATTTCATTTGATCCTTTATTGAAAAGTCCCGATGATTTTATGTGTCGTTTTTTTACGAAGTGAAGAAATTAGTTTCTTTATAATACTATTAATAAAGATAATATATTTATGAAATGAGAATAACTCCACTTAAATTTTTTCATGAGTGATGAAGGAAAAGATTCAAAAATTAGGGTAAGTCGTGATTTGGAATATTTATTTATAATGAATTGGGGAACATAAATAAATAAGAATAGAAGATACACCATTTTCAAAAGTGGGGATGTATTATACATGAATTTATTAATTCATTATAAATTGAGAATTTTATTTTATATTTTATGTGTAATTTTGATATTTTGATTTGAAATTGAAAATTATTGTATTTTATTACATTGGAATTTAAATATGGATAACATTGTTGTCTAATAATGATTCATGATGAGATGTTATGCTTGAAGAAAAAATGGTCTATGTGAGGAGGTATTTATAGAGATATGATTTTAATAATTTTTTTATCTATTTATATTATTTAAACCCTCCCAATTTATCAATTTTATTTTAATTGCATCAATTTTGGGATTATGGTGTGTTTTGGGATAAAACATAAAAATTTAATAATTCAGGATTTTTAACAAATGTTAATAACTTTTCTAATTATTGAATAACTTTAATAATGTACATATAATTTATGTATTGTATTTTTTTTAGGATTCCTATACTTGTTATACTAAACAATATACTTTTTCCCCAAATCAAAATTGAACATTAATTGCCAAAAAGAAATCAATAAATATTAAAAACATTTCACAAAGATAGAGTGGACCCCACCTTCAGAAATGAGGCATCGCACGAGATAATAACATAAAATTGGGGTAATTTAATATGGATATAAATGATAACCTGTTGATTTATTTATTAAATAAATTTCATGGTGTTGTCTGATCATTAATGTAGCCCATAGATACTATACATTTAAGTAATATTAATAAATTAATAGTTGGTTCAAGTTGGTGGCGTCCTGACCCCGAGGATTCGAGTCCAAGTCCTCACAAGGTAACGTGCACTATAAGCTAGCGATCCTTTCATGGGCCCCTCTACCTTGTTGGGAATTGGCCTAAGCCCAATGGGTGGCCACCTTGGGCTTCGCTGGGGACGTGTGGTGCATAGGTGGGGAGGACTCCCCAATACCCTGTTATCTAAAAACACGTTTTAGGCCACTCTTGTGGATTCCATTTTGAAAAATAAAACATTAATGAATCATTAGCATATTATAAAATTGATTAGTAAATGGGATATCATGTATTATAAACATGGAATTCATAGATAACAATTCAGGAGAACATTCAATATGTTGTGGACAATCATTATGTAAGACACATAATGATGATTTTGTATGAACTTGGTGATACCATGCATAATCAATTGAAGTATAATTATGGAGGCTATTTTTCACCTATTGAGGATCCATTGTGTCCTGAAACCCATTAATGGAAAATTTTGACACCCCTAAGGCCCTAACATTCCTAAAAACAAGATGATGGGGGTTGATTGAAGAGTATATCATTTTGATTGGGAAGCATTGGATGTTGAATGCTTCATTAGAATTTATCATTTCATTTCTATTTTATTTTCGATTTATTCTTCCCCATAACATATGCATCTTTTTATTACTGTATTTACTTTTTTTTATTCCATCACACAATCTCTTCCAACCCTAATATCATTCTCTCTATCTTTCATAATTCCATCGTGATGTATTTTCACTTTTAAATCGTAGGGGACTATCCAGAGTCTTGGCCATGGGGGTGGTTTGGTGGTGTTCATTAATATTTTTCTTCAATTAAACATGTTCCAATCTATTTGTTGTAGATGTGAGAGTGTTTCATTGGTGTCGTGGTAATCCACCATATAATTATTTTCAATTCCATTACATTTATTTGATAAAATGTTTCCCTATCTTCTCATAGAAAAACCCATTATATGATGGTGCATGGGTTTCCAGAAGGGATCAAAGAACATACGTTGGAGCCAGGTATTTTAGGAATTACTATCTGGGTTGGACTGTTAAATTATTTGAATATTGGGGGAGGTGAGACTTGATGTGTCGATGGCATGCTAAAATAACACACTCAATAAATTAATTTAATGTAATTTTTTAATGTGATTTCATTAATGAATTATCAAGTAGAATTAAAAAAAATTAAATAATGAATAACCCATGTGACTAACCCATATGACTAACCCTTGGACCAAGATGATTTTTTCTAAACCTCATGTGGTGTTGTATATTCATGTTAGGATTGTTTTATTGTATTCCATTTCATTATTTTTAAAAATAAAAAAATGTTGTTTTCAAAAAATAAAAAACCAAAAAATTATTAGATTATTTGAATTATAAATTAGTGATTGAATCGATTATGATGCCTCTCAAGTGAGATGAACCTAGTCATCATCTATGATACATTAGGAAAATAAAATATTCTTCTTCCACGCCCTATGATTAGCATGCATTAGAAATCTAGAAGATAGATTCATAGAAATAAATTTACTTTTGACTGCTAATGATTGATTAAATCTTAACGATAATTTTTTCCTAATTACCTTTGACATTAATTTTATGTAATATAGAATTTGGGACATTACATTTAATAATTTTATGAAATATATATTTTAACATAATAGGAATCTATGACTTAAAAACCAAAATAAGTTTTTATATTTTATTCATTTTTTATATCCATCATCATATAATATTTTCCATTTACTTGAATAAAATATTAATAGGTTTTCTTTTAATCCAGAAATTTTCCATTAAATATTTTCGTTCTCTTTTTGAATAACATCTAGGATGTCACATAATTCACAGTAGAACATGTTCCTATGTTTATTATTTTCTTATTTTCATCATTTAGTTTCATTCATTCCTTTTTTATTTTTTCTAAATCCTTAAAAAAGAATTAATTCTCCTCTCCTAAACTAAATCAGTTTTTTAAATACTTTTGTTCATCCTATAACAATCGTCTTTCATATTTAATGAAATCGAATATGTGAAATTTTTCTCAATAATGGCGTTCTTATATTCTATTATAATTTCACTATATAAATAATTCATTTTCAATATATCAATTTAAAACATTAAATTCTATTTAGTTAAATCCTTAAAATCATATTCAATAATTTACTCATAACTAGAACATTAATTAGATCCATTATTTATCTCATTCTTTGTAATGGACATCAATAGTAGATCAAAATAAACTTTTGACTCTTAGAATCATCATTACATGTGTCTATATCTTTTGTGAAGTTTCATCTAGAATGATATTCTCATTTTATCTCCTTGTATTTTTTATCATTAAATTATTATTTCAATTTGGAATAGTCTGATTTGATATACCCTTGTTCCTATACTTATAGAATATGAATTATGAAAAATTATATTTACAACTCTTAACAATATTATATTAATGTCTATCATCACTTTATTGATATTTTCTAGGATGATTCTTAAAGACACTATTTCCTTTCATGTTCTTTTTGAATCCTTTTGTGAAATTTTCAATTTCGTCATTCACACATTATTGTAATTAAGAATAAAAAGAGTTAGAAGAAACATTTTTATTGGATTTGAATGATACATCTTCCTTTTTTAATCATCATTAGTATTTTCTTTTTCTTTTTCACCTTGTATTGAGGATGTGATCTTATCAACTGAACTATTGAATACTCAAAAGGTCGAGCTTGAAGAATTATTTCAATGATAAATTCATTTTTTATAGTCTCTATGGGTGAAAAAATATTGTTTACCATATTTTTCAATCGATTGTACATCTCATTTATACTCTCTTGATCATTTATTCTAAATTCCTGATACTCATCATTATGAATTCCAAACATGGTTCTCTACAACTTGTAATACCATTGATCTTGACAAGGGATGTGCTAACCTTTATCAACACTAAGATGAAATTACTAATAAAAGCCTCACGTTAATCAATGATAGCTAAAAGCGGTGATAAAGGTGAATTTTACTAGTGTTATTCTTAGCAATGATAAAGATTTTTAATAAATAAATTATTAATATATATAAAATTATTATATTAATATTCCAAAATTATTTTTTTATATAGATTATTTAAAACACCAATGTTTATAAATAAATTAAATATGATATATTAATCGGTATTTTATCATAATTCATATATATATATATATATATTGTTTTTAAAAATGTATTTATAAGATTATAAATAATTTATACATATTTAAATAATTATTAAATTATAATTAATTAATTTAAATAATAAATATATTTATTATATTTATAATTATATATTTATAAATATATATATAAATTTAAGAAAATTCCTCTAATGAATATGGTCAACATAAATATCTCTCTCATGAGATAATGAGGATATTCATGGATATGATTAAAGATATTTATGTTCATATATTCATGCATGAGTTTATAGATGTTATTTTATCATGAGTTTGTTTTTGGATGTCATTTTGTGTTTCTATGTGTCAAATGTTAAGATTACTATATATTATGATGATGTACACATTCATATGTTATGTATTCAACATTATGAATATGATCATTTCTATATTGAGACATGTATGATTCATCCTTTTCATACCCATTTACATATTATGTCCTCATAAATACTTACAAAATTACAATAAATATATTTAAATAATAATTATATTTATTATGTTTATAATTTTAAATTTTAAATTATATATAAATACTTTTTAAAAATAATTATAACTCAATAAATCTATATATATTTATAAAATATCAATAAGTACATTTATAATAAATTTATATTTGTATTTATAGTTATATTCAAATATTTATAAATATTTTAATATATACATATAATTTTAAGTATATATTAATTTATTTATATAATAATGAAATTATAATAAATATATTTATTATATTTATAAATTTATAAATATATATACTTATATAAATATATTTGAAAATATATAAAATATATAAAAATATAAATTATAAATAACTATTCAAATAATTAAATAAATATAGATATATTTAAATAATTATAAATATATTATAAATATATTCATTATATATATATTGGGTGTTTGGGGATACAGTTACATTAATCACACAAATGCACCACATACACAGGTTGGAAAGGAAGGCCATCAACCCCCAACCGGTATACCACCCATCAAGCCTTATTTATTCAGTACCTGGCCCCATGGTTTAGTGGGAATAAGGCCCATTACGTGGTCCAAAGGAACAAAATAATAGACGGAAGTCCTGGTGTAATGTTAATTATAAAAAACTATACATATAATTAAATATATATATATATATATATATATAAATATTTATTTATAATTCGAATTGTAAGGATATATATATATTTATTTAAAAAATTATAAATTATTTAAATATATTAATAGTTATATACAAAAATTTATAAAATAATAATACATATATTTAAAAAATAAATATATTTATAATATTTAAAATTATATAAATATATATAATAACATAATAACATAAAAATATGATTATATAAGTATATTTCTAAACTTATTTATAAAATTGTATAAATATATTTTAAAGAGAATTATTTATTTATTTATATCATTATGTTTGTTGTTTTAGATACAATAATGATTCTACCTTATCAATGCTAGAATTTTAGCGCTGATCGAGATCAGTTTTAACAATGCTTTATTTTCTAGCACAGAACAAATTTCCCTTTATCTGCACTTTTTTGAAGGCTCTGAGAAAGTTAATACCCAATGTTATAAAAATGACCCTAATAGAGTCTCATTCTCTCACACATTCATGATCACTTTGAACCGCACCTTTTTCGCCATTGAACCACACCTATCTCATTAATGCCACTTCTGACTCTTCATATTCTACAACTAAATCCTACAGCTGTTGTTGTGTCACAAACCGAATCTGGTCTCCACTATTACTGGCACCAAACCCAGCCTGTGGAAAGTCCCGAAGTGTGTTCCCTATCGCCATGGACTGGCACAAGTGCCATGGTATCATTTATCTTCGTTTGTGAACGATTTACTAGAATATTTATACATAAAACATCAAAACATTGGACATACTGACTCTGAAAAATTTATAGAAAACAAGGTTTATAAAAAATGTAAAACTGAATAAATAAGTTAAAATGAAATACAAAAGTTCAAAATACACAAATAAATAAAATCAAAATATCCCCAAGGACTCCACACGTCATGGGTTCATCACCCACATGTGGTCACCACAACTCCGCACCATCGATGAGAACTAACACCCTGAACCACCTTCATCCAAAGCCTTCCCATTACCTTTGACAAAAATGATAAATTCTACTTACACCAAGGTGGATTAAGTAGGGTGTGAGCCTATGCCTAATGGGATACCACCCAATGATTCAAAATATCATGTAGTACAATGTGAAAAAGCAAGCATTTTTAATACACAATGAAAAGTGGGGACAAATTCCAAGAAATGGAACTTTCAATTTAAAATAATTTTCATGATAAAACATTCAGAATGTTAGCACATTTAAACTTAAATTTTATCTAATGTAATATACTTCCAAACATTTCCAAATACAAGGTCAAATAGCATAAATCCAATGAGCAACAAAATCAGGAACACCTCTAGGTACTAGATAGTCTCGGGCCCCTTGTACATCGTACCTCGGTGTAATGAAACATTAGTAAAATATGTTCCCATGCACGATCCACTAATAGGGAACATACCCATAACCTAGTGATCCCCAATCAACATCCATATATTTTAGTTAGAGTTTTCTTTATCCAAATTCATAGTGAAACAAGGACAAAACCCATCTGGTCCACAAGCCATAAAAGTACATATCTGCCCCACCAAGGTACTTGGGATTCCCCTTTCAGTTAAAAAAAATTCATAATGCTACATATTTCCTTTTTCATATAAACCACCACTAAAAGTCACATACATATAGTAAAATATCTACACACATTTTAAACCACTTAGAACACACAACAAAACACTTTGATTTTTAAATGAAACAATTTCTCAAAATCCTGCGTTGATTTGCTCCAAAAACTCCATCAAAACCACACTTTGTACAATATGTGAACAATTGTAAGTTATAAAAATATAAAATTAAGACCAATAAATTTAAATGAAACCCAAAAATCAATTTTATGGCAGCACCATGTGAACCAAGAAATGATAACATTATAAAACCTCAATTTACACATATACATGGCATTTAATTTCCATGTCTTCCACAAATACCCTTAAAGCCCATATATTCAATAAAAACCAAAGGATATAAACATTAAAAGTAGTATTTTAAGACCTATTACAGTTCAATAAAAAACTATGTATTTATAGGGTAGCTCCAAACAAACCAATTAAACATTTCTTTGAAAAACCCCCAATTTCACACCAAATTGGCATTTAAATTTCAATTGCAATAAAAACACCAATAATTTTTTTTTCAGAAATCATAAAATAATAAAAACCTGAAAATAAGAAAAATAAAACATGATAATACACAATTATTGCATAAAAAATAGAATCACATACCAAATCAATGGAAACCCTTGAATCACTGAGTGAAAATCAAGTTGCACCATCTCCGCACCAAGAGGGGCCTAGAACAGACCAAAAACCATGGGAATTAACCAAAAAACCCTTAGGATAGACCCTTGGTTCTAAAACCTACCCCTAGTCATTTTGGAAATCAAGGAAATTGAAATAATATTCATGGAAAGAGTAGGAACTAAGGAGGAGAGACACTTACCTGAGATTCTTTGAACTTCCACCACTAAATCCCCCTTCAAAATGGAATTCCAAAGAGTTTTTGAGTGACTTTGAGGGCTGAAATGAATATTAGGTTCTAATAAGAGGAGGAAGGGTTGAATTAGAAATTGTAATGGAGGAAAAAGAGTAGGAATTGAGATAGTTATGAAGGATATAATTTACATCTTCAAATTTGGATGATTTGAAAAACCATGTGAAGTTCTGCACTAATTCACATTTAATACGAGCACCAATGAAGGGAAAAAGATTTTGGGCACGAAGATGGGTTCCAGGGGCGTGGGTGAAAACTTGAATCACATAACAATCATTACAATTCGACATGTTATTAATTTAACAAAAAAAATTAAACTAGAATGGGATTTTGGGTTAGCCCAATTCATTAAATAAAAACCCAAATACACCATTATTATGGTTTCCTAAAGGGTCAAAATTGAAATGGTTGTGTTACTAGGTCAGTGTATACCATTTATGAATTGTAATGGGAGCCAAATATCAAAAAATGAAATTTTTATAAAAGAAAAAAATTGGTTTTTAAATATTGAAATGGGCTAACGGTTTGGCCAAAATCATTAAAACACACCAATTCCTCCAAAAAAGCTAAGTAAACCCCCCCCCAAAGAATGAATTGAAATTAAATGAAATTTACCATTAAAATAAGTCATTGATGTGACAATTTTATCCACCATGAAAGTCATTCCGCCTCGAAAAGTCTACCTGAAGCTTGATTGGTTAACAAGAATGGATACTTTTCCTCAACCCATTACATCTGTTCCCATGTCCCATATATGTCACTGCCATGATGAAAACATACCCAAACCAACGGAATAGTATCCCCTTGAAGAACCTTTTCATGGGATTCCACAATTTTCATTGTCCGTGCAACAGTAGAAAAGTCAGGCTCTATCTCCTGTTCTTACCAAATCAACCCTTGGGACGAATCCAAGTTGTATTTCTTCAAATTGGAGATGTGGAATAAATTATGGGTGGATGTCAACTAAGAAGGTGGATCCAAATTGTATTCCAACATGATAATATGCTCAGTGATATCAAAGGGAATGACATACTGTGGGGTCATCTTCCACTGCGTCCCCAATCTACAATGGCCCAAACGAGGGGCCATATTCAAGAATACCATGTCACCAACAGAAAACTCTAGGTCTCGACGCCTCTGGTCTGAATATGATTTATAGAGACTCTAAGTTGTTAATAAACGTTTCCTGGTCATATTTACCTTCTCAGACGTCTCCCAGACCAGACTCGGCCCCAATAGGGATGTCTCACCTACCTCAGCCTAACATAGGGCGGACCGACAAGGACCGCTATAGATCACCTGAAAAGGATCCATTTGAAACGAGGATTGGTAACTGTTATTATATGGAAACTCAACCATCCACAAATGTTTATCTCATGAACCTCCATAGTCCATGAAACATGCACGGATCATATCCTCCAAAATCTGATTCGTCCACTCTATCTGACCATCTGTCTAAGGATAGTATGTCATGCTCATCTTAATCAGAGACCCCAAGGCCTTATGAAGGCCTTCCCAGAACCAAAATGTGAAATGGGGTCACAATCTGAGAAAACTATAGTTGTAATTCCATGGAGTCTCACCACCTTCTCAAGATACAAACAGCCCAACTCATTCAATTTAGTAGTATCTCTGATCAAAATGAAGTGGGATGATTTGGGAAGACAATCATTCACCCCCCCCCCCCAAATGGCATTATTACACCGAAGATTACATGGTAATCCAACAATGAAGGCCATGGAGACCTCGTCCCTTTTCCAAGATGCAATGGGTAATGGATGTTGAAACCCATAGTTCCATTGATGCTCATTATTGACCTGTTGGCATGTGTAGCATCTCGACACAAAGTCTATGATGTATCATCTCATAACAGTCCACCAGAACATCCGACGGAAATCATAATACATCATGGTGGCACCCGGATGGATATCCCAATAAGACTGATTGTTTTCCTCCATCACCACCTTCGGTAGAGATAATGGAAAAGTTGAACGACCTTTGAAGCATGAGAAGCCCTCGGGAGATGACAACCATTTAGGGGATGTTTCACCACCATGAAGAAAATGCTTTGACCTCAGGAAAATATCATCACTAGGATGTTCCCTCTGAATCTAATACAACAGAGTAGCATTCAACTGGACGCTCATGAATAACGCACCTCCATTGGGTTCCCTTGTCTTTACATACATCTTAGAAAAGAGCCCCATCATAGTCCACTCATCACTGAACTTCCATGAGGCCTACCCTGGAACTCTTATACAAAAAGTGTTGACCACCACATTACCCATGCCTGGGGTATAGACAATGTAAAATTTGAACACCTACATGTACATTATCAATTGATGTTTCCCCAAGTTGAGGTCCTTCTATGAGAAGATATAGGCCAGGCTTGTGTGATTAGATTCGACCTGAAACGTCTCCCCAAAGAGGTAGTGACACCAAGTATTTAAATCATGAATCCCCACTGCCAACTCCAAGTCATGTGTTGGGAAGTTCTTTTCGTGTGTTCGTAGTTAGAGACAGCCATACAACACCACATTATCATCCTGCATAAGAATGCAAAAAATACTCATACCTGAAACATCACAATAGAACACATAACCCTCTCTAGAATCTGGAAAAATCAGCACTGGGGCGGTAGTGAACAACCTCTTTATCTCCTCAATCAATTCCTGAAATTATGAGGCCCATAAAAACATCAATCCATTCCGGGTTAATGCAGTCATCATTGATGAAATACGAGAGAAATCCTAAACGAATCACATCTTGTAACCAACCAGGCCAAGAAAACTCCTGATCTTGAACACATTATTCGATTTCTCCCATGGAATATCTGCACTAATATTCATGGGCTCTACTAAAATCCCATCCTTAGAGATCAAATTCCCCATAAATCTCACTTCCTAGATCCATAATGTTCACTCTGGTAACTTTACATAGAAGAAATTATCCCGCAATGTGCCAGAGATGATCCTCAAGTGATGTTCGTGTTCCTCCTCGGAGCTAGAGTATACTAGAATTTTATCCACGAACACCAAAACAAAGAAATAATGATACTGATGAAACACCCGATTCATTATTTCCATAAAGACCTCTATAGAATTGGTCAATCAAATGGGCATGACCATATACTATAAGTGGACGTACCTGATTCAGAATGTCGTCTTTGGTATATCTTACTCTTTCACCCTAGGTTGATCATACCTCGAATGCAGGTGCATATTTGAGAAAAATGTTTCCCCCTTCAACTGATATAACAATTTATATATTATGAGAAAAGGTTATTTTTTCTTAATTGTTACCTTATTCAGCTTCCGGTAGTCAATGCACTACCGGAGAGATCCATCATCCTATTTTGCAAACAACACTGGAGTTTCCCAAGGAGAGATGCTCAGGCGAATGAATCCATTGGATTCTAAGTCACCCTACTCTATATTTAATTTCCTCACCTAAGTGGGGGCCATACGATATGAGTGAAGTGATATCGGCTGTGTTCTCGATGCCAGATCAATCGAAAACTCCACATCATGCTCTAGGGGAAAACCTGAAAAATCATCCAGGAATACCCCCAGAAACTCATTCACTATATGAGGTAGTTCAATATCATGGGAAATAACATCGTCCTTTATCATGAGAAATGATAACTAGAAGATAAGACTTCCCAACTCTGGGAGTGGAGATCCTGCACGACCCGACCGACGATCCCATTCTCCACGAAAAACCTGACGACTCCTATCAAGAGCCATGAAACTCACTCGCCGCCTGTAGTAATATATGTGTTCCTAGAAGTGTACTAGACAATCCATGAAAATTATTATGTAAAATATATCCATATCTAGGACCAAGAGGTCCCACTCCATCATAACCCCTAACACGAAAAAAGCACCTGAGGGTCACCTGAGACCCTTCTCTTTCTTCTTTCATCGCGGCATCACCAACTCCATTGCAAAACAAAACACCTTAGTTGTCAAATTCAACATGCCCACATATGGGAATAAATGAAGGAAACCGAGTCTTTAGTATTAAAAATTCAATCTTATATATAATATGTGATCAAAATGGTACCTTGAAATGTCGACAGTCCCGCCTCTGATCCTACTGGTGCCTGATCCACCACATGGAGATATACAGTCTCTGCCTGAGGACGACAGCTAGTCTGTTGTTGTTCCCTAAATTGGATCTTCCTAGAAGATAACTAAATCCTACCTCCACGGCCTCCAAATCATGATTCCCCAGTCCTCGATGGCTTGGACTGTGCAGGAACTCCTCTTGATGCCACTAACGATGCCCCACTCGGATGTAGACATGCCCCCCCCAAAGTGTTATTTATAGCCCATGTCTCATCACTGGTAAAAAAGGCTTCAGATGTAGTGGTCATGTTGGTCGGATGTTCCCATGATTCTCACAATGGTTACACATGACCGATCTCTCATTAGAAGCTGCAGAAAAAAACTTCATAGAAGAGTAGCCTGAACTGGAACATTCTTTCCTCACATGTTCGTCCCACTTCCTTTTCATCTATAAGGATCTGCCACTAAACACTAATGGATCTGAACCAGAGAAACTATCCTTATCTTTCCTGTCAATCTCCACCATTCATTCTCATCCAACGTCCTCAGTATAGGTCCTCATCTTGAACATGAAAACCTAAGAGTATATCTCTAGTCACAAACCTTTCTCAAACCCTTGGGCCTTCAATTGTACAATCGAGAAAATTTTAGGGCCATAACAAAACAACTAAGAAAAATAGTTGGTTTACTCCATCACAGAATTATTCCCTTGTAATAGGTCCATGATCTCTTGGGACTTGGCATATGCCAAGACCTCATGGCAGTACTGTTAATTGAAGATGACCTCGAAATCTCCAAAATGAAACTGTTTATTCTTCCGAGTCTGAAGCACTAACCCCCACCACATATAACAGGGACCCTCCAATATAAAGGAGGCACACTCCACCCAATTCTCCATTGGTTTTTCCAAAAACTCAATGATATGATCGATCATCTCGATCCATTCCTCTGCTTCCTGGGTTTTAGATCTGCCTCAGAAGGTAAGAGGCTTTTTTCAAAAAAAAAACTCATGAGCTTTATCTTTTCTAGGACCAATATATTCTGACCAATTAGGAATAGGATCATGATTTATTCCTTCCATAGTGTTTGGAGAACCCAGACCATAGCCTCTACTAGACACTAATCAATCTGTGTGGGAGAAATATCTCTGGCATCCTCCCATGGGGTCGTGGGAGCTTTCTGGGGATGCATGTTGCTACAAAATGAAACAATTACAAAACAATATTCAATAAATCAATTATAAAAATTTTAATCATATAAATTAAATATAAATAAACTAAATACATTTAAATTATAAAAGAAACAACTACTCCCCCCCCACCCGGTGTCCACGTGTGGTCTGCAACCCACACGTCACACCTGGAAGTGAAGTCAATCCATAAATTCCAACATCCCCTGGTGACTCAGGGTTTTCCATGAGAGGTTCAAGCCATGCACCCTACTCACAACCAAAATATTGTGCCCTGATAATCGTAGCTCCTGTCTATCCCGACTCATTTCAAAATAACCATATATCCCAAAAACCTTAACCTTTTTTGATACCATTTTTTCCCGAACCAGATTTAGTATCCACTATTATAGTCATTAAACTCGTCATGTGGCAAGGCCCGAAGGGTTTTCCCTATCCCCCGGGCTAGAAAAAGTTCCCGGGTATAATTTATTTTGGATTGGGTATTATTTACCTGAATATGTATACATAAAACCTCAAAACATTGGATAAACTGAATCTGAAAAATTCATACCAAACAAAGTTTATAAAAAAATCTTTAACTGAAGACATAATTTAAAATGAAATAAAAAAAGGTCCAAACACACAAATAAATAGTATAAAAACATCCCCATGGACTCCCCACTACATCCGATGATCACCCACAAGGCGTCTCTATAACTCCGCACCAAGGATGGGAACTAACACCCTGAACCACGATCAACCAATGCCTTCCCATTACATGAGTCAAGAATGATAAATTATACCTACACCCAAGGGGTGTAAGTAGGGTGTGAGACTATTCCCAATATGGTACCACCCAGTTATATCAAAGAGCATGCAGTACAATGTGAAAAATTAATCCGTTTAAATATGCAATGAAAAGTGGCGAAAAATTCTACGAAATGAATCTTTCAATATAAAATAATCATCATTCTAAAACATTCAGAATGTTAACACATTTAAATTTTAGTGTTAGATACTATAATGTACTTCCATACACACCAAAATACATGGGAAATATAAAAAAATATCATGAGAAACAAATTCAGGAACACCCCTAGGCACTAGATAGTCTCGGGCCCCATGTACCTCGTACCACGGTGTAAAGTAACCATAGTAAAATCTATTCTCATGAATTAGCCTATTGTAGGGAACATACCCATAACCTAGTGGTCCCCAATCATCATCCATATAGTTTAGTTAGAGTTTTATTTATCCAAAAGCTAAGTGAAATAGGTACAAAACACATCCTATCCACTAGCCGTACTAGTACATATCCACCCCACCTAGGTCCTTGGGAATCCCCCTTTGTGCACAATAAATTTCAAAATGCTACATAATTACTTTTAAATATAAACCACAACTATTGGTCACATACAAATAGTATAGTACCTATAAACATTTTAAAACACTTAAAACACACAACAAAACAATTTTATTTTTAAATGAATCAACTTCTCAGAATCTCACATTGTTTTTCACCCCAAACTCCATGAAAACCCAACATTGTACACTATGTGAACACTTGTAAGTTACCAAAATAGAAAAGGTATTTGAATAACTTTCAATGAAACCAACAAATCAATTTTAGTGTAGCCCAAATGAACCAAGAAATTAAACATTGTAAAACCTCCATTTACACATAAACATGGCACTTAATGTTCACATGTTTCACAAATACCATTAAACCCCATTTTTGCGGAAACAACCAAAGGGTATTAACATTCAAAACAATATATTCATCCCTATTACCATTAAATAAAAACAACTAAGTATTTATAGGGAATCTCTAAATAAACCAATGAAACATTTCTTTGGAAGCCTCCCCAATTTCACACCAAATAGGAATTTAAAATTCAATTGAAATAAAAACACCAATAAAACTAATTTTTTAAGCAATAATAAAATTACATAAACCTGAAAATAATATAAATACATCATTATAATACATAAATATTGCATAAACATCGGAATCACCTACCAAATCAAAGGAAACCCTTAATCACCATGTGAAAATCAACTCGCTCCACCACCGCACCGAGAGGGACATAGATGGATCCTAAAACCACATAAATAGAACCAGAAAACTAATGGATAAACTCTAGGATCGATACCCTACAACCTGGTCATTTGGGACATCAAGTAAATTGAAGGAAACTTCATGGAAATGGGAGTAACTAAAGAGGAGAGATACTTTCATGAGATTCTATGAAATTACTCCACCAAATCCCCCTTCCAAGTGTGGTTCCAAAAATGTTTTGAGAGGCTTAGAGGGCTAAAATGGTTGATAGGTTCGAATATAAGTAGTAAGGGTAGAAATAAAAATTTTAATGGAATAAATATAGAAAGAATTGAGAGAGTTATGAAAGAAATAATGTACCTCTTCAAATCTGCATGATTTGAGAAACCCTATGATGTTCTGCACTAATTCGAAATGAATATGAGCTCCAAACAGGGAGGGAAATAGGATGGAAGCCTCGCTATTTTCAGTGGGATTAGGTACCACTTTGAATCAACGAAATATCCTTAAATTTGAATTAGTTATTAATTAAACAAATTATTTGTTTAACTGGAATTGGGCTTTCAGGCTGGACCAATTCCTTAAATAAAAACCCAAATACATCTGTATGATGGATTCCTAAAGTGTTCAAATTGAAAAGGTGGTGTTAATAGGTCAGGGGAGGACATTTAGGAATTATAATGGGTGAAAAATATTAAATAATGAAATAGTTATAAATGATACAAAACTAGTTTTTAAATCTGGAAATGGGCTCATGGTTTGGCCCAAATCATGAAAACTCAACCTTTCCTCCCAATAGTCATGGAAAATCCCCAAAACAAATCATGAATGGAAATTAATTGAAATTAAACATTAAAATAAGTCAGGGATGTGATACATTGAAACCACTCCAATCTATGGCATCCCCATTCCCTTTCTTTATCTATCACACACACCCTCGTCATAAACACTCCATCTCACACATGCACCCATTTCCTTGAAGGCTGACATTCCCAACAACATTTCAACATATGGTAAGAGATCATAGATAGTAAAAATGAAATGGCATGCATGCACCACCGTAGGGATTTTATTTTCATCAATTTGTCACACTCTCGTGGCTAGCATGTGATGATGATTTTCATAATTATATGGAATATTTTATGAAGTGGAATTGGATGTGCTAAAACTATTACATGGAACAACATACATTATATTAGGAGTGGATTTTCCAAGAAAATTTTGATTAAAATATGTTTTTAACTCAAGTACCAAAATAAACTTCCATTATGTTAATGGGTCAAGAGTACATGTTAAATAGTTTTTGAGATAATACATTACTATATAAGTCATAACCATTAAGAATCTTAAACACATCACACTCACAATGAAAACCAAACATTATCCAATAGTTAAAGTAAAATTTATTCCTAATACATACTCGAGTATAATCAAATCTATAGGTGACAAAATTATGGAAATGAAATATGGATGAGTTCCTAAGGAATAAAAATATACAAGAATAAATTGGACAAAAAATGAACTTCTTTACCCATATCTACATGAAAAAGAGGGTTTCCCCCTACTTGTCACATCCTTCGTGCCCCACTAAATATGTACCATGAGTATCCTACCTCAATGTAGTTCCATTAATTCAACCATTTCAAAACAAATGAGGTATAAATAAACCCAAATGGTGTTTTTATGGTCCAGAAAAGACATTCCTAATAGTATTCCAACACATTTCAAATAAAAATAGATTTTAAATTATTCCAATTCAAGTATGCTTAAACTATATATATGAATGTGGTTACTTTTACCTTTAGGAAAAAGAAATCTCCAGAGTTATCATATAAAATTTTTCAAATAATGAAAATTTTGTTTTAAAATAAATTTTAATAAATAATGATTTGATGGAGAGTAATAGTTTTTATATACCATCATGGGTCTCTATTGAGATGACAAGACACTGAAAATATAATATCCTTGTACAAAATATGTCCACAACTAATATCCAAACCAATTTCCTATACATAATTACTATGAACTCAATATACAATTTTGAATATACCACTATAGAGATCTTCATATTAATCTTGGAAGACTCTCATAATGTCACTATTAGAAGTCCCCCCATGGTAAGACACTAAAGACAGAGTTGTATCATTTTTATTGGGACATAAGGTAAGGTAAGCTTCCACATAACCTAGATTGTAACATGTCATAAGAACCCATCCCAGTACCTTATTCTTTTCCATGTGAATTTCTTGATTATATTTCTTCTTTTAATTTATCCAAATAGAATTATTGAATTTATCCCATTTATTATCCTTTTTAATTATCAATATGACAGTTCCATGAATCTGAATTTCACAATTAAAATGAAAAACTAAGTGAAAGGTGAGTTCATGAAAAATCTATGTTAAATAAATTAACAAGTATTTTTAAACCTTGGAAACCTATATAATAAACACGTTGTGAAATATTTATAATTCATATCTAAAAATTCAATGAAATGGTTCCATTAAATTCAATAGAAAATAGTTTAGTTAATATTAGAAATTGCATATGGGAATCATAATACATCAAAAAAATTATTGAATATCCAATTGTATACATTCCAAAATGATTTAAAAACCATGGATATAATATAATATTGTTTTAGATTCTCATAAAAAGTTTTCAAAATACATTTAATACTACTCATAACATTAATTAATTAAATAAAGAACATATGGTATATATGGTTAAAGGATTATCATAGGGACACCTACCCATAATCATGGAATTAATTTTCAATGGTTGTTAATATACAAAATGATATGAGGAATTAAGAACTAGCTAATTATCAGAAGTGTGGTGTGTTTACAAATGATTTGTATATACCTGGAAAGTCAGTCCAAGGTAGGCCCCGGACTATTTATTAAAGAAAAAAAGTGCAGCAAGCAATTATCGCAAGTTATAAAACATATTACAAATCATAAACAGCATAACCATCATAACCCCCATGAGAGCCTCCATCCACAGTGGTTGACGCCCATTCTGAGCATTCAAAATGTTTTATGATCTTGGTATACTACCATCTAAGGTTCAATTTCTCCAAAGAGATCAAATCCTGCGGAGATTGATTGAAAGAGGTCCTAGTGGAGATTAGCATCGAAAAATTAGAGTAGTCATTCCTCATCCTTATGCTTGTTGTGTTGGGAAACTCCTTTCTATACTTCCACTTCCCATCATTGAGAACCTAATAGTAGGATGGCCTAACCATCACACTATGATTTTCTTTTTCACTTTCCGAGACATCCCCCCAATTTCGAGTTACCATTGCATCATAGAAACCATCAGCCACCCCATGAGCCTTTTCATGTCACGTGTTATAGAAAATCATAGCCAAAATGTGTGGCCTCCCTTCAATCTCTTGGCTAGAATCTACCTCATTCAATGCATCAACTTAAAAAAGCTGCATAGTGTTACCTTCTTTCATTGAAGCACCCACCTCTACTTGACATACCTCTTCAGGATGCCCTTCAATATCATGTCTAGTATCCAACTCCTTCAAGACATCAACTGAAACAAGATTCATAGTGTTACCTTATATCATTGAAGCACCCCATCCACATGATATACCTCTTCAGGCTCCAATGCTTGGAACTGATTACAAGAATCTACATTACTCCCTAAAGTAGTTGGTTGTGGCCGCATCTCATATCCCTTACTCGTCAAACATGGAGCGGCATCTATGATTTTCCCATAACCATCCAAACTCAATATTATCCCCCCTTCGTCGGACCAGAAAAGTTATACCCAGCACTGGAAACACACCAATTGAGTCCACTATTCCCATGCCCAGAATTACCAACACACCCTCCTTTGGGATGTGCCACTATAGTATCCTACCCAGCACCACCTCCAGTAAAAGCAGCATCCACATGATTCACACCAGCCCTGAGGTCCTGCTTCAGTCTCTCAAACACCAGAGTAACATAGGGGTATCCCAAGACAAAGATGCCCATTCCATTTGCAGTCATTGAAACATAAACAATATTCTGTCCCTGACCAGTATCTTTACCATTTCTTTTAAATGGAACTAAAATGGTTCCACTATGACATTGATCTGCCCGGTGACCCAGACGATGATAAACCACATAGTAATCATCCCATGATTCAAATACCACCACTTGATTCTAGCCAATCTCCTCAACAACCATAATCTAAATCCATTAAACTGGACACATGTAAGCATCCACATCAATTTATAGTCACGGGTTAACAGGGTGACTTACTGACGAAGTGTGGTCATCTGAGCAGATAAAATGCCCCACCAGATTCCCTAACATATGAATAATAGCTAGATTCTGAAAAGGCAATGGAAGGTGGGGAATTCTTACCCAGGTCATGAAAGAGGATGAGTCCTGGTAAATGAAAATATCAAATGTCCGTCGGAAAAGAAAGAACCTACATCCACTGCAGTGTCGAGGAGCTCTAGACCAAGCACAAATTAAATCTTCCTTCAAGGAAAATTGTATCATCAGATGATGCATATCAATCAAACCCACCACTATGCGATCCTGTAGGTCCCAATTACCAATCCTAAATCTGTATAAATCCTTAACTGAAGGTCTTCGGTGATTGAAACGAACCACCAAGGTCAAATTTGAGAGACTTGAAGCCTTAGAGAACTCTGATAATGAGATCGTATGTTGTGGGTCCCCAAGATGCCAATCTGGAACCTTTGGACTCAAAGAAATTGATGGAAAGTTAGGAAGAAATATAGGGTTTGAAAAAAGTATAAAAGCATCCCGTGGAGTCGAAGGTCGTGGGAGAACCTCCACCCCCTCCCACCTCCCGAATGGGGGGGGGGGGAATCCATCAGCAATCATGAAATAGGGATTGTCGTTAGGATCCGTAGCCGAGTTCCATCACTAGATCGATCACCGAGAGCCATCTCTCCTTCCTACTGATTTGAATATATTTTAATCCAATGATAATGGTTGTCCCTCAAACCTTATAAATCCAGCACACATGAATTGATCACATCTTATAAAATTTGGATAGACATTTCTTTTTAAACATATATTCAAGGATGATATGTCCTGCTATGATTCACATATTATCATAGATCATCTGGAAAACATTTCAGAAATATAGAGATGATATTGGGATCACTATGAAAAAAATTACCGAGGGTACCCCATCTAGATTCATTATCTCCTGCACAAATATTTTCCAAAGATCCACAACATACATGTTTCCTTAATTAGATAAAAATGGGATAATTTTTTTAGTTTGAGAATTAATTTTCGATATAATTCATTTTTTTATTTTTATAATATGTTAATATTGTCGAATCAAACAATATGGATATGAATAATGATTGGATGGATGCCAATCATATGAAAAAATTGAATGAATATGCAGTGAAAATTTTAATAATATTTTCAAAATATCATGCATATAAACCTTATAATATCGATTTCCCATGATTATGTTTTTAATTTTTCATGAATAATTTTTCTAGAGGAGTTTGATGTACACTAGAAATTTCATGGAATAAATCTTTGTTATAAATGTTTGAATAAACATGGGAAAAAAGATTATATAGATAGTAAATTCCATAGCACTAAATTTTATTAATATTCTAATGTGATTACTGGTGTGGAATATGGTAAAGAACATTTAAATGATGTCATTATAGATTTGAATGATGATGAAGTTCGTATTGATGTAATGATAATGAATGTTGAATATGAGCATTATGATGCCCATATTTTTTTATACGTTTAAGAGTTATTAAAACTCTCCATTGTATGACGGTTTCACTAAATATGCTAAATTTTTATCCATAATGAAACTATATAATTTTCATTAAATAAAATGATGGAGTGACACATGTTTTACTAAACAACTTTATCTCTTCAATGATTTGATCCCAAAAGATAATAAGCCCCATAGACAAAAATGATGCCAAAATAATGTTATGCTCAATGGTTATGATCTATAAAAGAATACATGCATGCCCGAATGACTGTATAATATTTTTCAATGATAAAAAATAACAGAAAATGCTGAAATTGTTGTACTTATTAATAAAAGAATGATGAATCGGGTCCTATAAGTGTTGTGTTGTATATTCCAATCATTCCAAGGACTATGTTCTTTTATTGCAGTAGGGATAAGATTGGGGAATTGATGTGCCATGCTAGTAAAATAGATAAATATGGGGAAAAAATCACCTAATAAACTCTCTTTAATGTAAGCTAATTTATTATGAGTATCCATAATTTGGAAATGATCTGAGAACCCTTCATTTTTCATTATCTATAGATGTAGTGAATCCTTTTGGTTTATAATGATTCAATCACAATACATGGCTGGTTATTTGGTAAAATTATAACATTCCATGGTCAATCATGAAACAGAAATGCATCATGTTATCTATTATTATATCAACAAAAAAACTGAGTAATGATATTGATGTTTATTTTTCCCCATTTATCAAAGAGGAGAAATTATTAGGGGATGTTGGTGTTACGTTTTATGAATCTTACAAAAATTTATATTTCATGTTGAGAGCCATGTTGTATGGGAAGTTAAAAGACATTATTGATTGTGGAAATTTTTTAGGATATAGCATTAGAGGAACTCAAGGGTGTCATGTTTATGAATATGGTATACATTTAACATGGTTGAATCAGTTATAGAAAACTAAGTTGTAAAGAATTGAAAATTCCATGTAATATTTTTTAATTATATTTGAATTTTACGAGTTCACAAAAATTGACAGTTCATGATTCCGAGGCCCAGTGTGCTAGGAATGAATTTCTAAACATTTTTTTAATACGTTCTATAAACGTGTGAGTGGGATTTTGTAAATTTGGAACCAGTGTTCAGAATTGAAATCTGAGGGCACTATTGAACACGTAGGGTCGATAATCACTTAAGGAGAAATTTCCCTTGACCGCAGTTGGTTGAGGGTGAAAGTTAGTTTTCTTATTTTATGTGGAAATAAAAATAAAATAAAGAATTTGTTTTATTTTATTTTTAATGAATCCTCACAATTTGATTGTTTGGTGGTGGGGACCACCCAGGCTTGGAATCCTTCCTTTTTGAAACTTAAAGGTTGGGACCACATGAGGGTGGTCAGGAATTTGATGCTGGGAATTAAATGGCGCATTACACAAAATGTGTATCCACAATCCACCTTAATTAGTGGGATTCATTAATTCAGAATTAATGAATCTACAATAAACTTTTGGTTTCCTCTAAATTAATTGTGCCAACATCATGATAATTAATGACCATCTCTTATTAAATTATGAAAAAATTATTTAATAAGTGGGATATTCTTTTTTGGTGGGATATGGGAGAAGTTTTGTAAAAAAAGGAGAATCATGGGATAATTGTTGGGGAACTCTTCCTCTCTAACGAAGAACACATCTCCAATGATGAACTAGGAACTGATCTGAGCCCAGATTGGAAGCACCTGGCAGAGACAATGAATGCCAACATTCTCTAATGACTTAGACTTCTTCTCATGATATCCTCCAATGAACGAAATGGTCTGTTTGGTTTTATTGAATACTGTATTACCTATTCTTCATGTTCTTCATGATTCAATAAATAATAATCCACTTTCTACCACTCTAACATGAAGGGTACAGTCCAAATGATCATTTCCCGACCTATCCGAAATACTTTGTGGTTTTTTATGTGTTCTTAACAATAGAGGAGGATGGAAACCAGTGCCGATGATTGGAACCAGTGGGACTCGAGAGAGGCGACGAGCACCACGGATGGCCGTGAATACGACGGCGGTGCAACAGTGCTACCGGAGAAGAACCGCAGCACGTAGACTGCAGCGGAGCAAGGGTGGTAGACATCACTCAGGCAGGCCACACGAATGGGATGGTGGTGTGAATTTGTGCCACCCGATGTGCAGGAGTTGCGGCCATGTGATACGGTGGGGAGAGGAGGGCGGTCGGCTCGCAACCGGCCCCCAACGAAGGCGCGGTGCGTGACATTGTCACGTGGAGGAGGGGGATGAGCATCCAGCCCGTAGTGACGGGCCGTCGCACCCCCGCTGGCTAGCCATGCCGGTGGGCTGGGCCGGACCCGAGTTGGTCCTGGTCGACCCGAACCGGGTCGGGTCGGCAATGCCAGGTCGGACTGACCAGGTCGGACTGGACCTGGACCAACTTCAAAACTTTTCATTATTTCAGCCATATCTTGAGCTACGGGAATCCATTTGACGAATTTTCTATGGTGAAAGAAACCATGGATCAAGATGGACCTTTTTTTATACACCCATTGGTTATTGATAATGTTGGGGTACGATTGGGTTGGATTAAACACGAATCTAACTGAGCCCTCAGGACAAAAATGCTAAAAACTTACAAAACGGGTGTCCGATTGACACACCGTCTATTACGTTAAGACCACTTATTTGTGGTAGTCCTTTGGGATACATCTTCCTGGGACTTCATGGAAGATGGAGTATCAACATGGGGCTTGAGGAGAAGACCCTCCCCGAATCAAGCGAGCTTAGCGCGGGAACTCTGTAGCTGGAAGTAACATGATAAAGGGATCCTATGTGGTTATGTTCTTTAGGATCCTTTATGGGTCTTTGTTCATGAGTCTCACTTGGATTTCCTCGAGGAATCCATGTGGCACTACTATAGGATCATACGTGGGTCTGCTCTACTAGGATCCTATATGGGTCTGATGATGTACTAGGATCATATGTGGGTCTGATTATTTAGGATTTTTTTTGTGGGTCTAATGATTTATGATCCTATGTGGTTTTTCATTTTAACAGTGTAAGATGATTTAGTAGTCACATATAATCATCTTTAATATGGTACATAAGTGATACATGGTGTGTGCTGAGTCTTTACCTTTGTGGAAATCATCTGGTTGGAATACCTTTGTGGTACATTCTTTTGTGGTGATACCTTTGTGGTAATATTCTATGTGGCATACCTTTGTGGTACTTACCTTCGTGGTGATAAATTTTTAGTATTATTCTGTGTGGCCTACCTTTGTGGTACTTACCTTCGTGTTAATCCTTTGTGGAACTTTAACACCCCGGTTCCAGAAGCCACCCAGAGGCGCCCCGTACCTGGTTGGTCACATGGCCTTAAACACATTTCCCCAAATTCCAGAGGCTGCCGACTAGCAGCGAGGGCCTTGGGTGTGATAGTGGGGAAACTATTCCCTCATTGGAAGAGTACACAATGGAATTAAACAATACATACAATATCAGAAGCAGTAAATATCCAACAATAGTAAACAGTGGAAGACAAAATAATAAACAACAGGAGAACAAATACATTTATGAAATGGTGCATGATACATATGTCTTTGAAAGTATCAAAACAAGTCACAATGATGACAGTACAATAGTGAGAACCAAATTAAAAAAGAATGGTAAGAAGATAAAATCCTCAGCATCGCAAGCATCATCTTAGTCCCATCCTCTCCTACCCCAAAACACTCAGGTACCTGAAGCTGAAGGGCGCTTGCCCTTGTCTATAACTGGAGAAATATAATCTGTTTGGGCCCAAAAGCACGACCCAAACAGGGTGTGAGACTAAATCCCAGTAGGAAAACACCCAAATATCTGTGCCTAATAGTCAATGAGCATATGGAAAGTAATAGTACAGTAAGCAATAAACAGTAACCAGTAAACATGATGATACACATAGTAAACAATACCTAAATCAACAAGAACAAGTGAAGGAAAAAAACTAACTATAAATAGGAATACATCTGGGAAGTACTCATAGCCATCCCCTCTAGTCCTATCCAAGAAGTACCAACAACCCTCTGGGCAGTACACTTAGCCTAACCCCTCTGGTTTGGTCATACAAAATTATAAAATGCTCTGAGAAAGCACACTCAGTCAATTCCACTTATAGTATGAGGTAGTCAGAGACTCTCTGAGGAAGATCATGTGGTCTAATCCCCTTATATCCCCAATGACTGGAGAATCTCTAAGGAATCTCACTCGGTCAATTCCAATTATAGACTTAGGCCTGTCAAAGACTCTCGGAGAAATCTCACCCAGTCAATTCCTCCTATAGCCTGTAATGGTTTACAAAAATTCAAACAAAACAAAGACTCTCTATGGAAGCTCACTTGGTCTACCCTCCTGTAGTCTATAATATCTAAGACTCTCTAGGATACTCACTCGGTCAATCCCGTATATTCTATAAATTCCAAGACTCTTCGAGGATGGTCACTCGGTCAATCCCCTTATAGACTATAGAACCAGGTTCTCTTGGCCCCATTCTAGTCAGTGAATAATAATGCTATAAAGACAAAGTAATCCTACTGAGCTACTTGGATAACAAGGCAACAACACAAAAATAAATGGCAGGGAACAACAATCCATCCTACGGTCACAAGGCATAGAAAATAGTTATAACAGACAAAGGTTGAACAAGACCAAGAGGTCATAAACAGGAAAAGGCATGGAAAAAACATCCAAGCATGGAAATTATCCATATACACATCCAAATTAACTCTACAAAAGAATACAAGAATGAAATGATGAAAACAAGGTTAAAACAGTAAACACGCAATACCCCATTCACGGGTATTGGTGGAAATTTAACATAAAACTCAAAGGATTCAAACGGAAAGGCACAAACCACCTACCATGATGATAGTAGATCGATATAATTGAGCCACAAGGCTTGAATCTCCTTAGAACGTTGTAGATCTATGAAAATGAAAAAAATACTCAACCCACGATATCTTGAAAAAGTGTAGGAATTGGAAAACGAAGCTCTATGAGAAGGAAGAGCTTACCGCTACGATTCCAACACAATTGATGGAAGTCGATTTGAAGAACAAACGTAGGATCAGGGGCTCAGATGATATTTGCAGCCGTACAGAATACTCTCGGTTAAAGAATCTTGAGAAGAATATGGTTCTAGGGTTAAGACAAGACCCCGGTCCATTTAATGAAAAAAAAGAAAGTACACGGCATGTACATATGGAGTACATGGCTTGTACTCGTATTTTCTATACTCCGCTTTATGTGTCCTCCACATCACCCCTACATGGCCGTGTGTGTGGCCATGAAACATCCAACACACAGCCTCGAGTGGCATCAAAGTACACGGTGTGTACTTCAAAAATTTCTAGAAACTCCCCTTTTCTCAAAAACTCTAGAAAAAGGAAGAACATACCTGAAAAGAAGGTTTGGGTTCTTACAAACATCCCCCCTTAATGAAATTCGTTCACGAATTTCCCTAACGAGGAATAGAAAAAGAAACCTCGAACAGCTCCGGACACTATGATCGCACATCAGCCTCCGACTCCCATGTCTCATCCTGTACTCGCCCGTGCTACCATAGCACCCGTACTAGAGGAGTAGACCGGCCACAAAGAACCTTCGTACTACGATTTAAAATCCAGATAGGATGCTCCTCAAATGATGCATCCGCTTCAATCTCAACTTCCTCAGGTTGAAAGACATGAGATAGTTCTGAAATCTAACGTTAGAGCTGAGAAACGTCGAAGACGTTGTGCATAGACTGGTACCTCTGAGGTAACTGGAACTGATAGGAAACCAGTCCAAATCACTCTAACACTTCAAACGTCCTGACATACCGTGATGAATGCTTACCCTATCTCTGAATCCACTTGTGACCCAACCTCAGTGCAACATGTAGGAAAACCAAATCCCCGACCTCGAACTAAAGAGGCCATCTTCGCTGATCAGTATAAGACTTCTGTAGAGACTGTGTTGTTTCTATCCTCTTCCAAATAAACTCTATCTGCTCTAAGGTCTCCTGAACAAGATGAGGTCCTAGAAAAGTTGCCTCTCCAACCTCTAGCCAGCATAAAAGTGATTGGAATGGCCTACCATACAAAGCCTCATATGGTGCCATCTGAATAGTCCCCTAAACACTATTTTTGTAGGAGAACTCCAGAAGTGGTATATATGATTCTCCCAAGAACCTCCAATGTCTATAATTAAGGCTCTGAGCATATCCTCAAGCACTTTCATTGTACGCTCGGACTGGACATCTGTTGGGGATGGTATTCTATAGTCAAAAGTACATGTGTACCCAAAGCCTTCTGATGCCCATGCCTGAATTAAGAAGTATAACACACATCTCTATCTGAAACATTGGAGTGCAGAACTCCATGCAAACGTAGAATATATCGGATGTACAATTGTCCCCGCTCATCAAAACTGAAGGTCTCCTTGATTGGAAATAAGCGAGAAACTTTCATGAGTCCATTAATGACAACCCGTACTGTTTAATTCCCTCGAGGAGACCTCGGAAACCCTGTTAGAAAATCCATTGAAACATTATTCCACTTCCACTCTGGAATGGGTAACTACTGTAGAAGGCATGTTGGTCGCTGATGCTCCGATTTCACCTACTGACAAGTAGAACACCTCATGACAAAACTAGCAATATCTCTTATTACACCTATCCACCAATACTGGCGGTGTAGATCACGATACTTCTTGGTGACACTTGGATGAACAACCCAGATTGAGGAATGAAAGTCCTACATCAGCTTCTCATGTATGTCTACTAGCACCCATACGCATCCCTGAAATGCAGGATCTCATCCTCACCCATGTCCATCCAAGAAGAGGGTCCCATTCTAACACACTCCTGCAGGAATAAGACGTCCGAGTCTAATAGTTGCCTCAATCGTACCAAATCAATAAGAGTAGAGGTAACTGCTACTGAAGATAGAAAGGTATACCCTGGTCTATTGTGATCCTCTAAATGCATCTCAGAAAACATATCCATAAGTTGCCACTAACTGCTAGCCTCCTGAACTGCATGTATCTGAGTTCTCTTGCTTAACGCATCAGCTTCTGCATTGCCTTTCCCAAGCATATATGCAAGCTCAAAGTCAAAGGACTGAAGGTACTCAACCCACCTGCACTATCTCAGATTCATTTCATGCTGAGTAAAGATGTACAGGACACTCTTGTGGTCATTAAACGCCATAAAGTGCTCTCCGATAAGATAATATCTCCAAAAGCATAAGGCATGAACAAAAGCTTCTAACTCGAGATCGTGTGTCGGGTAGTTCCTCTCATTGGTCTCCAACTGCCGAGACCCATACACAACAACTCTATCTCCCTGCATAAGCACATCTCCCATCCCGATACCTAAATCATAACAGTAAATAGTGTAGCTCTTCCCCAGCTCTAACAAGACTTGTATGAGTGCTGATGTCAACCTCCCTTTCAGCTCTTGAAAGGCTGACTCATAAGAATCTGACCATAATAACCTTGCCCTTTTCTTGGTCAGACCTATTAGTGGTGCTGATAGGTGTGAAAAGTCCTGTGTGAAATGCCTGTAGTATCCAGCCATCCCTAAAAATCTCCACACCTGAAAGACGTCCTTCGGATGCTCCCTGGAATCTACTGCTCTCACTTTCTCTAGGTCTACTGATTCTCCTGTCTCTGAGATAACATGACCTAAAAAGAGAATTTGATAAATCCAAAAGTGGCATTTTGAGAGCTTATCATATAACTGATGCTCTATCAGTGTACTCAAAATGATATAAATATGGTTATCATGGTCATTTCGAGTGTGAGATTACACCAAGATTTCATCTTTGAAAACCACCACAATGGAATCCAAGTAAGGATGGAACACTCGGTTCATCAGTGCCATGAAAAATGCAGACGCGTTCGTGAGACTGAACGGCATATCTATATACTCATAAGACCATACCTGCTCCGGAATGTTGTAAGAGGTATATCAGATGGTCTAACACGCAACTGATGATAACCTGATCTCAAGTCAATCTTTGAGAACACTCGGGCTTCTCAAAGCTGATCGAAGAGATCGTCTATCCTCATTAAGGGATATCAGTTATTTACCATCAACTATTTTAGCTTCCAATAATCCACACAAAGCATGAGGGTGTCGTCTGCCTTCTTCGTAAATTGGACAGGCGAACCCCAAAGAGAATTACTGGGTCGGATGAAACCCATTTCCTGAAACTCCTCCAACTGCTTATTTAGCCCTTGTATCTCAGGTGTAGCCATCCTATAAGGAGGAACAGACATCGGTGCCACTCTAGGAACGAGCTCAATCGAAAAGTCTACATGATTCTCTGGAGGAAAACCTGAAGATTCCACTGGAATGACATCTAAGAAATGATCCATTACTGGAGGAAAGTCTAACTATGAAGTCCCCTGGTCATCCAGATAAAGACTAGCAATCTGGGCTACAACTCCTCCTATCCCATGATGCTTGGGTCCTGCTCGACTCTCCTGGACATCCCACTCACCTCTATAAGGAAAGGATCCATCCTCTGATGATACGAAAATCACCCTGCAGTGATAGTAGTCGACAACTACCTAAAAGGGAACTTTACAGTCCATTCTATGAATGACATTATTGCTCGTAATCTCTAGGAAATAGAGGTCACATAAGAAGTGACACCCTACAACATCAAGAGTTCACTCTCTACACTAACGCATGATAACCTCTCTAGTCCCCAATGGTGTGTCTAAAGTCAAATTATCAGTAGAAGAAAAGATTCAGAGCCTAAGTTTCTCCACAACAGAAACATAGATAAATCTATGCATAGCACAAATATCGAAAAGTGATGAGGATAAACCTAAGGCTACTAAGATCGTATATTGAACTATATAAGGGTCGGGGTCCTGCTCCTGATGGGACTGCTCCACTGCAAAAGTCTTGCATGTACCGCGACCCTACAACCCTACCTGAACACTTTGAGCTGATTCACTCTGCTGTCACTGGTATCTTGGTAACTTACCACCACGGTCGTGACCTCCACCTCGACCCAAACGGCCTTAAGAACTCTGGTTCCCAGACTGGTGAGAAACTGGCGATGCATCCCCTGTACGCTGGGTCATAGAAGAACCCCTAACACCAGCTTTAGGTAAGAATATTTGGAAAAAACGCTGAATATGGCCCATCTTGCCACAATATCAGCACTCCATTAGGTCTCTCTGGCACTGAGTCTTAGTTTACTCACTCCTCCCGCCCTGGTAGCATACGACCTGGCTTCCATAAAATACAATCTGCCTATTTTGATCTCCCCGAGAAGACTCCTAGTGGTGTTTCCTACTATCAATAGGAGGAACACTAACTCTGGATGTCGAACCGCTAGGGCTCACAACTTTAGAATCCCTCAGATTGCACTCAGTGATCAGTGTCTGGTTGACGATAGAGGATATCGAAGTCGACCTGAAGATGTTCACATAGGAACAGATCTCCTGCCTGAGACCGTCCTCAAGCATCCTATCCAGGAACAACTCATCACCTACTAGAATCTGTGTGAAATGACGTAGCTAGGTAAAGCAAGACGAGTACTCCATAACATAAAGAGTAACCTACTCCAGGATCATAAAATCCCAGGCTTGATCGACCCTCATGGTCTCAGGGTAGATGAAATCATAGAAGATGTACCGAAACTCATCCCAAGTCATACCCTGCTTGCGTCCTGACTGTGAGATCTCCAACCACCAACTCTTGGCGGAGTCTCTGAGCATATAGGTAGAGAACTTCACCATCTTCTCTGGAGGTATCTACAGATGCTTGAAAATTGTCAGTGTGGCCTCTATCCATGATTCTGTAGCCTTAGGTCCTACTTCCCTTGAGAATGTGGGAGGATGCTGCTGTTAAAAAACTCACGTTAACTTTTTCATTGACGGGGATGGAGGCAGAACTCCTTATAATGTTTTCATCATCCTCAAAAAATCTCCCCTAAACTGCGCATCAGTGCTTACAACTGGTATAACCACTGGTTCCAAGGCTGGCATAACAGGATTATCTATAGGTGGTCTTTAATCAGCCATATATGGTGTCTTATTACTGTCTAGATGCTGATGTTGAATAAGAGGACGTCTCGGTGGAATAACACTGAATGGTCAAAAGAACACCTTTGATCAAGATTATCAAAGACCGAGAACACAAGAGTACAATAGGGGAACAGGGGAAAGAAACAGCCATGTTTTAGAAAACATGACCACCTGGTGTGTATAAAAACTACACGGCGTGTTCTTATAATCCCTTCAGATGGGTGTGTACCTCTTCCATAACTTTTCGTGTAACTCCCCAACCAAACGGCGTGTTTTCCCCACACATGTCATGTATTTGAACTCTATTCCCCAGCAACAGTCTCCTTACATGGCTAATCCATATAGTCCTCTTAATCCTAGACTACACGGTGTGTTCACGAAGGACACGGTGTATACTATACAAGGTTTCAATGACCCATGTTATTAGTTACACAGCCAGCTTCACAATTCACTCTACATGGCATGCTCCCAGAGAACATGGCGTGTACTTAAAGGTTTTCCTTGACCCCTGTTGTTCGTGACACGACCAGGTACATAGGATACATGGCATGGCATGTGAAAATAGGACACTTCATGTATAGTGAAAGTTTCGTCCATCGGTGTTGTCAGCCACATGGGTAGACACACGGTCAATACAACACAGAGTGTATTTATCGTACACGACGTGTTCTAGAAGGCTTTTTCGCAACCTCGTGTTTCTTCTCACATAGTTAGTGACACGGTTTAAAAACTACACAACATTTATTCATAATGTACATGCATTGTATTCTGGATTGTTCTAGGCAGTATCTCAAAAAATACTCAGAATCCCAAAAAACATAGAAAACAAGTGTTGAGGTGCCAAATTCCGAACCGTGAGGGCCCATACTACGCGAAATCAAAGCATGGAATCTTATACATATCATATACTAGGTGAACAAGTCAATGATCCACCATGTTCCAATTCATGTGGTCCTATAACACCTCAATAATCAAAATTTGGCATTCATTCCAATAAATCTCTACCCAACAAATTCATTATCAAATAGCAGAGATTCTATCAAGGCCTCTATCACAACAGCATGAATACTCTACACAACTTCTATCACAACAACATTAAATCTCTAATGCATCCTAGATGACATGGCAAGAATGCATGACATGTGATTTCTAATAAGTGCCTATATGATGCATGAGATGGAATACCCCCATCTCATCAGGTTGCGACAGAAATCAAACCGCAATAACAATATTGGTAAAAGCACAAAGCATGTGAATCACCCAACTGTAAAATGAAAACAACTATAAAAGTGAAAACCAGTAAAACTGTAATAAACGATGTAGTATGGATTTTCCATGTACATGGGTTAGCTACTCCCGTACACAACTTATTACCATGTACTTATCCCATCATATCCATAGATATATGCTCCAAATAGTAAGTCAAGAGAGAAGAATTCCTCTGATACCACTTTGTAACACCCCCGTTCCAGAAGCCACCCAGAGGTGCCACATACCCTGTTGTTCACATGGCCTCAAGCAAATTTCCACAAACTCCAAAGGAAATCGACTAGCAGCAAGGGCATTAGGTGTGAGAGTGGGGAAACTATTCCCTCATTGGAAGAGTACACAACATATGTTAAAAACACATACAATATCGGATGTAGTAAATATCCAACAACAGTAAACAGAAGAAGACAAAATAATAATCAACAGGAACACACATACATATATGAAATGATTCATGATACATATATCTAGGAAAGCAGCCAAACAAGTCACAATGTTGGCAGTACAATAGTGCACACCAAAGTACAAAATAAAGGTAAACAGATAAACTCCTCTGCATCGCAAGCATCGGCTTTGTCCCATGATAATCTGCTCCAAATCAATAAAGTACCTGAAGTCAAAGGGTGCTTTCTCGTGTCTATATCTGCATCAGTATAATCTGTTTAGGCCGAAAATCATGACCCAAAGAGGGTGTGAGACTAAATCCCATTAGGCAACCACTCGAAGATCTGTTCCTAACAGTTAATGATCATGTGGCAGGTAATAGTGCAGTAAGTAGTAAATAGTAATCAGTAAAGAGGATGAAACACACAGTAAACAATCCAAATATCAACAAGAAATAGTGAAGCAAACAACTAATCACAAATTGGAATCTCTCTAGGAAGTACTCACATCCATCCCCTTTGGTCATATCCAAGAAGTACCAACAACCCTCTGGGCAGTACACTTAGCCTAACCCCTCTGGTTTGGTCATACGAAATAATAAGACTCTCTGAGGAAGCATGCTCAGTAAATTTGCCTTATATTCTAAGGTATTTAGGGATCTTTGAGGAAGATCACGCGGTCTAATCCCCTTATATTCCCAAGGTCTAGAGACTCTCTGAGGAAGCTCACTCAGTCAATTCCTCTTATAGTCTCAGGACTATCGTAGACTCTCTATGGAAGTTCAGTCGATCAATTCCTCCTATATCCTAGAATGGTGTAAGGAAATTCAAACAAAACAAAGACTCTCTGAGGTAGCTCAATTGATCTATCCTCTTGTAGTCTTTAATATCCAATACTCTCTGGGATGCTCACTCGGTCAATCCCCTATAATGTATAATGTCCAAGACACTCTGAGGAAGCTCACTCGATCTATCCCCTTATAGTCTATATCACCAGGTTCTCTCGGCCCTGTGCCAATCAGTGCATAATAATTCTATAAGGCCAAGTTAATCCTACTGAGCTACTTGTATGACCAGTCTAGAGCACAACATGAAATGGTAGGGAACAATAATCCATCCTATAGTCACAAGACATGGAAAACATGTATTATGACCAAAGTCTAAATAGGAACAAAAGGTTGTAAATAGAAAATTTCCTAGGAAAAACATCCAAGCATATAAATTATCCTAATACACAACCAAATTACCTCTACAAAAGAATACAATCATGACAGGAAGACAATAAATGGTAAAACATTAAACATGAAATACCTCGTTCATGGGTATTGGTGGAAATTGCACATAAATCTCCAAGACATCGAATAGAAAGGCACAAACCACCTACCTTGAAGCTAATAGATCAATATACATGATCCAATAGGCTTGAATCTCAATAGAATTTCATATATCTATGAAAACACAAAAAACGATCAACCCATGACAAATTGTAATAGTGGATGAATTGGAAAATGAAGCTCTTGCAGAAGGAAGAGAATACAGATGCTGTTCCAATGCAATTGACGGTGGCCGATTCAGTCAATGAATGGATGCTTTAGGGGCTCAGAGGAGATTCACGGTCGTATGGAACTCTCTTGGTCGAAGAAGTTGGAGAAGAAGACTGTTTTGGGGTTAAGAGGCGACCCCTGTTGGTTTAATGGAATAAAAGTACACAACATGTAATTTTGGAGTACAAAGTGTGTAGTAGGCTTTTCCGTACTATTCTTTAAGAGGCATCTTCATAACCCCTACATGGTCGTGTGTGTGGCCTTGATAGGGCAAGCACACGAACTTAAGTAGCATCAAAGTACACGACATGTACATAAAAAATTTCTAGAAACTCCTCTTTACTCAAAAACTCCAGAAAAAGGAACAACATACTAGAAAAAAAGGTATGTGGTTTTACAGGAACTATTTATCATGGGGATTTTGAGTTGGACCCTGTGTTTCCTTGTGATTGAGATAGGTATACTTGATAACTTAGGTATATGTAGGGACATATACCTAAGTAGGTTAGTAAGTTGATTCAATGTTTTTTAGATTATCTTTTGTGGATTTTGTGAGACCATTGAGGGTATTTGGGTCCCTACTAAGTATCGTTATACACAACCCTGCATTGGCTATTCCCACACCTTGTTGGGTTTGGTGCAGACAATGGACATCGCTGACTGAGGATGAGGGTCCCAGGACTTGAGGTAGCTCGGTGGTGGACCTTAGATGAGTAGTACTCTAGAGATGACCATTTGAGATCTGTATTTAGCCTTATTGTATGATCCTTTGCGGGTGTTCATAGGAGTTGTTTTAGTTTACTTGTACTTTCCAGTATTCATGTAATTTATAGTTGGGCTTGTATTATGGCCCCTTTTTCTTGTTGTACACACTCTTTCTACTGTATAGATTACTTGTGTTCATATCTTGACATGTTCTTGGTTGTGTTTGTTTACATGTTATAAGGGAAATGTCTTATCGGTTTAGGAAATACACCTTTCAGTGCTAGTCTCCAGACCCTAGCGTATGGAAGGCGGGCTTGGGGTAGTCACGTCACGTGCCTCGGAGGATGGGTCCTGAAAAATTGGTATGAGAGGCGTTGGTTCTATCGTATAACATTGGAAACTAATCTTTTAATGATTATAGTGATGTTTAGTGAGTATGGTTATCAGTTTAGGGAATACAGTGTTGGTGCAGCGGCCGACGTATCCATACACCAGGACCCTGAGTTCTAGTGTCTTACTCTGTGCCTGAAAACATTGATTGTGTGTGTGTTTTGAAAAAATTTTCCCTGTGATCTTTTTGAGTTTTTTCACCAGGTAAAACTTATTGATCATGGCACACCTGTTTCTTTTCAGGAAACCTCAACCTAGACAGCTATCTAGGGTTCTGTGTATAGTACATGCTGATAGCCTACCGAGCGATGAGGACTCGATGCAAGTCCCTCTTTCAGTAGGGGCGCCAATGGAGGCACCAACGGTACCATTACCCATTGGGCCACCGATGCCACCAGCCCTAGTAAATGAGGGTGAATGCCTCTTGAGATCATTTCATGACTTCCAGTGCTGGAGGCCACATAGGTTCAGGGTTGAGACGGACCCACAGGTGGATAAGGATTGGTTGGAGTCCACGGTGAGAGTCTTCTGACTGGTAGAGACACCATCTGATCACATGGTGATCCTTACGGCATGTCTTCTACCGGAAGAAGAAGGTAGATGGTGGATCATGATGCTCCAGGATCAAAACAAGTTGACATTTCTCTTGGAAGACGTTGAGAGCATGTTTTGGCATAGTTTTTTCCAACAACCCATCACACAATGCATATACACGAGCTTCGTCTTCTGCTGCAGGGAAGCATGACTGTGGCTCAATACTCAACGAGGTTAACCGACCTCTCACACTACTCTGCTGATATGGTACAAGACCCATTCTCCAGGGCCCATACCATCGAGCATGGACTCAGGTGGGAGATCAGGGCTTTGATGATTTCTCTCAGCATCCCAACGCAGGTGGGGGTGATAGAGTGATCCCTCTTAGTGGATTGCTTCTCTACTGAGCAGTCACTAGCAGCGAGACCCACCATCGGGCGTCAAATTGTAGAGTCTTATTTAGATAACTGTAGACATATGTCACAGAGGTCCAGGAGGACCAAACCTATAGATGGCTGACCACATGATTCAAGGTCGGTTGTGCTGGGAAACAGAGACATAACTACTCACGCGAGGAGCAGGCAGTGTTACACATGCGGCAGGCAGGGTCACATGTCTCGTGACTTCCCGACCCGCCATACGGATGATCAGTCGACGGTCGAAGGACCGCCATGGAAGGGACATAGGTTTGACCGAGGAGGTCCATAGGGTGTAAGAAATCATGGCAGAGGAGATGACCGTGCAACTAGCGGTGGGTGAAGATTAGATGTCATACTGCCACCACCCCCAGGTGGTCCACCTCGGCCATAGGGAGAAAGTGGAAAAGGTAAATCTCACCTACCGGTATCTGAGGCCTAGTACCATGATGCACTGGAGATGATATGAGGTACGATCTAGGTCTAGTCCACCTTACTTTCAGTACTTATAGAAACATGTGTCAGTCATTATTTTAATTCCAATACCCTTGTTCAGAGTTGTGAGATTCTAAAGGAGCTATTGGCACAATCATTATAGCTAGAGACTCCTACGGGAGAGAATTCAACGATTACACATTGGTGCCAGCAGTGCGAGCTTACTCTAAGAGGTGATAGCTTTGGCTGGGGGCTCCTAGTAGTGGCGTCGAGGCCTTAAGACGTCATCTTGGGTATGGAATGGTTATCTATAGTCCATGATCATATTGACTATATTAGGAACAATGTGCAGTGTGTCTGCACTGATGGGACTAGTTTTACCTTCACCAGCGAGAAGGGATCCTTTGTAGCATAGGATGGACTTACCCGGAGGAGAGTGCAGTCGATCACTAATCAGTTGTCTAGCCTTACCCTCAGAGCAGTTTATGTGGGTAGTCCGAGTATCCTATAGTGGTGGACCTATATGTGAATGTCTTCCCTAATGATGTTCTGAGTGTACCTCCATATAGATAGGTGGACTTATACATTGACTTGTACCTCGGGAAGACACCAATATCTACACCATCATATCAGATGGCTCCCGTGGAGCATTGTGAGCTGCGGGTACAACAAGAGGACATACAGGAGAAGGGGTTCATCCCGCCCAGTGTTTCTATATGGGAAGCCCCAATTTTTTCGCCAAGTAAGCGAATGGGAGCTTGAGACGTTTTTCTGACTATCAGTTCCTGAACCAGGTGACCGTGTAGAACAAGTACCCACTTCTGAGTATTGACGAACTCTTTGATCAGGTGAATAGAGCATAGTGGTTCTCAAAGATAGATCTCAGATCAAGCTATCCCCAGCTCAGAGTACATGAGGAGTATGTATAGAAGACGGCTTTCGGATGTCGGTATGGACACTATGAGTTCTTGGTTGTCCCTTTTGGTGTATCCAATGCTCCAGAAGTGTTCATTGGACTCAGTAACATGATATTTCAGCCATAACATGATTTCTTTATAGTAGTCTTCATCGATGACATTATGATCTACTCGGTTACCAAGTTGGAGCATGTCTATAATTTGTATATAGTTCTAGACAAACTCCCGGAGCACCATCTTTATGGTAAGCTCTCGAAATGCCATATCTAGATCCCATGGCTTCACTTTTTGGGACATGTCATCTCGGAGGAGGGAGTGGTGGTGGATCCTGTGAAGATTGAGGTGGTACATTCTTAGGAGCCACCCAAGAGTGTGACAGAGGTATGATGTTTCTTGGGTTTGGTCGGATACTACCGGTGGTTTGTGCAAGATTTCTCCAGAATTGAAGCACCTTTATCAGTGTTGAGGAAGAAGAGGACACCCTTCCTATGGTTGGAGAGATGCCAACATAGTTTTCACGAGATGAGGCAGACACTGACTAGTGCCCCTACCTTGAGGCAGCCGGAGGAGGGTGTCGGGTATGTATACTACTACGACTCATCAGGGACCGGGCTCGTATGTGTCCTAATACATGAGAGAGAGGTGATCGTGTATGGTTATCGATAGCTGATACAACATGAGTAGAACTATGCTACCCATGACTTTTATTTTCTAGTAGTGGTCTTCGCCTTGAAGATGTGGTGACATTACATGATGGGTGAACATTTTACGGTTAACATTGACTACATGAGTATCAGGTATATACTCTCTTATAAGGACTTGAACCCGAGGTATCAACGTTGGCTTGAGTTCATACAGGACTATGACATCAAGATAGTCTATACTCCTGGGAAGGGGAATGTTGTATCATATGAACTCAGCAGAAGATCTGGTATATAACTGCAAGGTGAGGCGACAGAGCAGCTGGCCGCTTTGCATATATCCTTTGTGGATCAAGATGGAGTATCTTTTCATTGGTCTCTTACAGTCACTACCCACTTCTTTTGTGGGTAAGGGAGGCACATCTTGGGGACACTGATTGGGAGGCATGACGTGCTCAGATATCTAAAGGACATGAACATGATGTATTTTCTAAAGGTGGGGAGCACGTCTTCCTCTTCAGAGGACGTACCATGGTACTAGTGTTTCTTTGGGAGGTAGTGTTTAGGGAGTTCCACACATCCCCTTTAAAATATTATCTCGGAGTGGTGAAGATATACTGAGACCTTCGATGACAGCACTAGTGTTTAGGAATGATGAATGAAATAGCATAGTTTGTCTCTCGGTGCCTCACTTGTTAGGAAGTGTAGGTGGAACATTAGGTACCAACAGGCATAGTTCAGCTTTTAGAAGTTCCCAAGTGGAAGTGGGATGGGATATCCATGGACTTCATGACTGGACTTCCATGTATATCCAGGGGTCATTATTCTCTATAGGTGATCTTCGACTGACTCACCATGTCATCCCATTTCCTACCGATCATAGAATATGATTAAGTAGAGAGCGTGGGATGCCTTTATTTGAAGTTGATTGTGCGGCTAGATGGACTACCCACGATGATTATCTCTGATTGTGATGCACATTTTACATCCTAGCTATGGAAGGGGTTGTAGGAGGATTTTAGGATGCAGATTCATTTGAGAACCGCATTCCATCCTCAGACGGATGCCCAGATCAAGGGGACCCTTCAGACCCTCGAGGACATGTTATGTGCTTGCGTCCTCGACTTTGGTCCTAGATACATTTATCACTTTCCCTTGGTAGAGTGTGCATAAAACAACTACTATCACTCCACCACTGGGATGGCACCTTCTGAGGCTCTGTACGGCCGACCTTCCAGATTGACTTTTTGTTGGACTGACCCTAGGGAGTCAGCACTCATGGCACCAGATATGGTATTGGATACGATGCTGAAGGTGCAGATCGTCCAGGAGCAGATGAGAACTGCACAGAGTTGGTAAAAGTCTTATGCTGACAAGAGACAGAGACCACTGCAGTTCAAGAATGGTAACCACAAGTTTCTACGGGTCACACCCTGATGAGGTTTGAAGAGATTTGGTTAGGGTGTAAAGTAATCGTTGAGGATCATTGGACCCTTCTAGGTCCTCAACAGAGTTGGTGAGGTGGCTTACCTCTTGTCTCTTCCACCTTAGTTGCACCAGGATCATGATGTCTTCCACGTATCCCACCAGAGGAGATATATGCATGACCCTTCACACATTATTGACCACGACGAGCTGGACATCGATGATGGGGTGACATTTACGAAGGTTCTAGTGGAGATTGTGAATCCACATGAGATAGTCCTTTGTGTGCGATCGATACATTTGGTGCATGTACGTTGGCAGCATGGGAACCTTCATGATAGCACATGGGAGGGAGAGTCCCATATTCTTGCTCAATACCCCCCACTTGTTTTACTATTTTTTCTATTGTGGCCTTCTAGGAAGTGAATCATAGAGTTGGGGAGAATGTAAAGACCTGTGAATTACATGTAAACAATTTTTTAATTAAATGGGAATTTTACGTGTCTGTGAAAATTAACGATGAATGATTCCAAGGCCCGGTGTTCCTTGAATGAATTTATGAACATTTTTTAGTACGTTCAATAAACCTACGAATGGGTTTTTGTAACTTTTAAACTGGTTCTTCGAATTGAAATCTAAGGGCACTGTTGAACTCGTAGTGCTGATATTCACTTAAGGAGACTTTCACCTCGACCATAGTATGACGAGGGTGAATGTTTGTTTTCATATTTTACATCGAAATAAAAATAAAATTAAGAACCAATTTTAATTTATTTTTAATGAAACCTCCCAATTTGATTGTTTTGTGGTGGGCACTACCGGGGCATGGTAGCATCCCTTTTTGAAACATAAAGGTGGGTTGACACAAGGATGGTCGGGCATTTAATTTTCGACATAATTGCTCAGTTACCCAAAATGTGTAACCATAACCCACCTTAATTTTTATTATTCATTAATTAGAAATTAATGAATCAACGTTAATCATTTGGTTTTATCTTAATTAAATATTCCAACATCAAGATAATTAATGGTAAAATCTTATTAAATTATTAAAACATAATTTAATATGTCGGCCAATTCATTTTTTTGGGGGATTTGGGAGAAGTGTTGTCAAAAAGTGAGAAGCTAGGGATAATTGTGGAGAAACTCTTCCTCTCAAAAAATAAATGCTTCTCCAACGAATAATGTGGTACCGACCCCAAGCCCAGATCAGAATCACCTTCTAGAGGAAATGAACACCAACGTTCTCCGACATCTTCACATTCTTCCTTGTGACACCCTATAATGAATGACAATGTTGGGTTTGTTGTTTCGAATACCCCCTTACCCATTCTAGACATTATTCATGATTCAAGAAGTAATAAGCTGTTTGATACTGCTCTAACATGGAGCGTACGGGAAAAACTAACATGGCCTAACGTCTCCGCATTCCTTTGTGGTTTTCAATCGGTTCATCATGATGGAGGTGGAAAATGACTGGTTCTAGTGATTGGCACTGATGGGACTCGACAGTGGCGGCTGAAACCACGGCCAGTTGCGAAGATATCGAAGGCACAACCGTGTTTCCTGAGAAGAACAGCGGCTTGTCGGCCGCAGCGGAGCAAGGGTATAGGCTAGAACTCTGGTAAGATGCACGAAGGGGATGGTGGTATGCATCTATGCCATAGCCTTATGTCGTCGCTGTGAGAGGAGGGCAGCTAGGCCACTTTCGGTAGCCGGCGATGGCACGACGTGCGGCCGCGCCGCACAGAGGAGGGGATGACTGGCAGGTCGGCCGCGGCATGCCGCCATAATGCAGGTTGCCACACCAATGTGGTCCACCACATTGTGGGCCTCCGCACCACTGTGGTCCCCTGCAACGCAGTCCGCCGCACCACAGCGGGTCGTCGCACCACAGGCCGCCGCCCAGCCTCAGGCCGCCACACCTCGGGCCGCCACACCACCCTGGGCCAGCGCACCTTCGTGGGCCGCCGAACCACCATTCTCTACAACTTCACGAACCAGGCCTGACCCAGCGGGCCGAGTTGGCCTAGGCCGAGTCGGTTCGACCAGGTCAGACAGGACCCAGACCAACTTCGACCCTTTTTGTTCTTTTGGCCATATCTTGAGAAACATGCATCCATTTGATGAACTATCTGCAGTTCCAAAAATTGTGGATTGAGATGGTCCTTTTGATGTACCCCACTTGGCTTTTTGATAAAGTTGGGGTATGACCTGGTTGGATCGAACATGAATCAAATCGGGCCCTTAGGAGTAAAAGGCCAATAACAGAAAAACCAGGCGTCTAATTAATGGACCATTTGATGCATTGAGACCCCTTTTTGTGGTGGTCCTTTGGGATAATTATTCATTGGAATTCATTCTTGTTGGATTATCGACATGGGGCTTGGGTAGTGGACCCTCCTAGAATCAAGCGAGCGTAGTGCAAGAACCCTGCAGCTGGATGTAATATGCGAAAGGGATCCTACATGGGTCTGTGATTTGGAATCCTTTATGGGTATGTGTTCGAGAGAGTCACTTGGATCCGCACTAGGAATCCATGCGAGACTACACTAGTATCCTATGTGGGTATGATGTACTAGGACCCAATGTGGGTATGATGATGTTCTAGGATCCTATGTGTGTCTTATTATTTAGGATCATAAGTGGGTCTGATGATTTAGGATCCTACATGGGTCTGCCTATTAACAGAGTAAGATGATTTAGTTGTTACATCTAATAACCTTTAATATTTTACCTATGTTATACCTAGTGTGAGTTGAGTCTTTACCTTTGTGGTAATCTTCTGTGTGCCATACCTTTGTGGTACATACATTCGTGGTGATAATTTTTTGGCAAACATCTATGTGGAATACCTTTGTGGTACTTACCTACATGGTGATACCTTTATCATACTTACCTTCGTGGTATTAATCCCTTTGGGGAACCATTGAGCTTTGGGATTTTTAGTTTGACCCCATTTATCCTCATTATTGAGATCGGTATACTTGATAACTTAGGTATATGTATGGGAATATACCTAAGTATGGTTTTCAGTTGATTCAATGCTTTACGGTTTATCCTTTGTGGATTTTTTGAGACATTTGAGGGTATCGGGGTCCCTACTGAGTATCGTTATACACACCCCTACACAGGCTATGCCTGCACCTTGTTGTGTTTGGTGTAGACAACAGACAACACTGACAGAGGATGAGGGTACCAGGACTGGAGGTAGCTCAGAGGGGGACCTTAGAAAACACGTACCATAGAGACGACCATTCGAGAGTTGTACCTACCCTTCAGGTATGATCCATGGTGGGTGTTCACAGGAGTATTTTCATTTTACTTGTACTATCTAGTTTTCTTGTACTTTCTAGTTGGGCTTGTATTCTAGCCCCTTTTTCTTACTGTTAACACTCTTCAATCTATAAAAATTAATTTTTTTTCATATCTTGATGTGTTCTTGGTTGTGTGTGTTTACTGGATATAAAGGCAATGCCTTACCGGTTTAGGGAATACTACTTTTAATGCTTCTCACCAACCCCTGGCCTATGGAAGGTGGGGTTGGGGTAGTCATAGCACAGGCCCCGGGGGATGGTTCTGGACATGAGTTTCTAGGATTGTGTATTTTTCTACCACAAGGGCATAAGTATAAATCTTGGAAGACATCATCCTATTGATGTTCATAAGAAATTACAAGACCATCTCCCTTAACATCAGATCAACTATTTGAGAAAGTAAAATTTATAGACAAAAATTTTGGTAAACCATTTTCAAAAATACTTATGAAAACACTTTTGAAAAAGATATTAGTTTTTATATATAATTTCCATAATGGAATATTTTTTATTCCATACATTTTTTGATGTTATGCATGTTGAAAAAAAGTATGTGATAATGTTTGTGGAATGTTAATAAATGCCCAAAAAATGATGTACTTAAAGCTAGGTTGGACATGGATGAAATGGGAATATGAGTAGAGTTGGCACTAGTGAAGCGCAAAAAATGAACTTTTCTTCCTCCACATGCTTATAATCATTTTATGTAGGGGATATATTAGTTATAAAACATCTTGAATTAAAAAATGGTTCTATAGTTTTATTTTCTGAACATGAATAATATTGGGTCAACGATTGATTTAATGTTAAAGGGTATGAAATCACATGAATTCCATGTTTTGATAAACAATCTATGTCTGGTAGATTTAGGATTATTTTTCTGAATAATATATTTCACACGTAAACCAAGCTATGATTCTATTCCAAATTGATATGATGCAATGCTATAGACTCAAAAAAAATTCTGTCTATAGAATGATAAACTTCATGCATATTATGTGAATTTGAAATTTTTATCCCACCATAATTATTTGTTATGCTAGTTCATATGATGGTTCCATTGGTAAGATAGATTCGATTCTGTGGTCATATATACTATAAATGGATTTACCCAATTAAATTGTATATGATGATTTTGAAATGGTATGTCAAAAACTAAAACTCATCCTGATGATTTAATTTAGATTGGTATAATTTTGTGTATGTCATTGAAATGTATACCAACTATAGGATAAGTGTGGAAAACATTTTTCTACGAAAATCTCATCACACAGGGTGGATTGTGGGTGATGAAATTTGTTAAATATATTTTTTCACAATTAATATTACATATCAGGAATATACTCACCATTATGTTTTTCGTAAGAGTTTGGAGGATTCCCCATATTTTGAAAATCACTATGAAATTTATTGGTATTTGAGCCCATCATGGGGTGAAATATGGATATCAAATACACATAATCAACTATTTATTGGACAGATTTAGGACAATATTCTTAAGAATTTAGATGAAAACCTAATCTCAATATCAGAATGAAATCAATTTATAACAAAGTGACCAAGTCAGGATGAATTATCTTACAACGGTTACATAATTAATGGTTTTATATTCTATAAAAAATTAACATGATGAAGAAAGTACCCTGAAAAAGTGGAGTTACACTTGGGGTTGAGGTGATGTATGTTTCTAGTACTAATGATAAAAATCCAATTTATTTGAATATGTCCTAATTTTGCATCATCAATCAAATATTGGAGTTGGATTATAAAATATTCCAAGTTCTTATTTTTAAATAGAAGGTGTTTGATAACAAGGGGATGTTAATATAGATTAATTGAGATTCACGAATGAGGATTTTGATAAGTATGGGTACAAAGACGAACCATTTATAAAGGAATCACAGGTAGTACAAGTATTTTATATAAATATCCTACAAACCAAAACCCGTCAATTATTCTGTTATCAACCAAAACCACTAATGTTTCAGATTAAAATCCATCTGAAGGTGACCCTTTCACTGGTACGTCACAATAATTTCATAGTGGACCCAATGTAGATGGATTTAAAATGTCATTTTAGTTTATAATGAAGGTATTTGGATAATTTATAGAAGTTTAAAATACATTCATTCATAAAAAAACATAGTTCAATAATCAGGTAATATTTTTTGTAATATACATTGTGTTACCGCTTGTTATTATCTATTGGATACTATATTTATGTAAAATAAATTATGTGTTAAACCCCCTAAATTGATAATTAGTTATACATATGTTAGTGCTCTGAATCCTGAGTAACAATAGGTCTCTCAAGATACTAATTCTCCTTGTGTAGAGGAATAAAATCCTTCTACTTTTTGGGATTATACTAATCATAAGGAACAAAAAATTTCTCATCCTACTGCTAATCCCATTGAAGAGGTGAAATAACCTTCTACACATGTTTATAAAATCAATCTAGAGGAATAACAAATTCATGATTTTGAAACTAAGGAAATGGTAGGGGACTAAGGACCAATGATGTAGATAATACTAGAGCGTTGTAGTTTAATAGAGTGGGCACAAATCCTTATGTGGAAAACCAAAGGGATCAAATATGATGTTGAATGGAATGTGCGTGGAAAACATATAGACTTCCAAAATCCTATGTTCATTAGATACATTGGACTGATCAGTCAAAAACATGTTCCTATTGAAGTATATTTTTGGCACCATGTTGTCCACATGATTAGTTCACTAATGTGGGATTATATTATGTTATCACTATGATATTATTTCATTATATTACTAAAAATAAAATAATAAATAATTTAATTAATCATCATCAACCCTTTCACAGATCTGTTAATGTAAATATACCCCGTAATAAATATGTATTAATTCATGCTGGAAGGATTCACGTAGGATTTGGAACAATTCAAACGAGATTTCATCTTAAATATGTTATAGTGAAAACAAAACTACACCCATATTTTATGTATTATCAATTGATAACCCATGAATTGTGGGATACAATTACTGGTTGTCATCCAAATATGTCTTTTTAGGTACATTGAGACTGCTAATACATTATTGGAACATATGGGTATTGAGCAATTTGATTGAGATTTTTTATTTATAAAATAATAACAGAGTGCTGAAACAAATATCGAGCTTCAAAACCAACATACCCCATCCATAAAGAATGGATTGGGTAAGAATATATTAAATTAAAATTAGTACATATTTTAAATATAAGTAATACTTTAATGTTATATGAATGAACCATAAAATTTGTTCCACTATTTATATTAAGATTGAAAAATCCAAATATAAATAACTTTCATCACATGCCATGTTCTATGGAAGGAGGTATTTGTAAATTATAATGGGATACTAATAGATGAAAACACACAAAATGTGTGGGTAACATGTGAATGTATGAAATAATAAAAAAATTACATTAAATTGTTATTAAATAACAATTATTACTAATTTTATTATATTTTCAATCAAGAACAGTCACTGGAATCGTCAATAATTGTATTTGATGAAAACCTACTATCGATAGCCTTGAAGAAACCAGAACAGTATGGCCACATCAGAGGTGTGGGTTTTGTGTTGACACCCCAAACATATTGTGATAAATAACGAAGATGATAAGGATAATGAAATTAAAATGATGAAACATAGATTTTTTTCCATTGAAGAACAATTTCATTGGCATGTATAGTTTCTTGAAATTTGTATAGGCAGAGACAAAGAGAATAAACAACTCATGTAAAACCATTGCGTGAAGATCTCACCCCAACCCCCGAAGCATTAAGGTGAGACATTAAACTCTAACAACTATCTTTGTTAAGGTAATCAATATTCTAATAACTATTTCTATAAAATGTGAATCTAACAGATAGTGATACCACTCATGTACTGATATTCTACAGGTGGAAAATTAATGTGATTTAATTAAATTAACATTCACTCATCACCATGTAGTGGGGGATATAATGTTTAAAATCCATGATGACATGATACATAACAGACCACTTCCAAAAGGTTATGACATAGTGGTGATTAATATAGATCATGAATCGATTGTCGAGCTACTTATTCCACTTAATGGAGATGATATTCATAATTTCATCCAAACTGTTGAAAAATTCATCACATGGGTATTAAATCTAGTGAAACACAATTATAAATGGTGGTATTCATTCCAAATTTATTTTTAATACTAAAACATTAACAATTAAGTAAATTAGCATGAATTGGTGGATTTTATTACAAATGTACAAATGGAAGGGTTTGAGACGAATGGTCAGTGGAAAACCACCTAAAGGATAGACCAACCAATTGAAAAGATCTTCTTAAAGAACATTTAACGCAGTCATTAAATATCTATATTTACTATCAATTAAGGTTCAAGAATATACATAGATAAAAAATGGCAGTATTCAAATAGTTTATTTTGAATAAAAACAATTATAGAGTGGAAGGTACTGACTACATTTCTTTTAAGAATGTAAATAAAATCCTCAACTATATTGGTCTAGTAGCCTCAGTTTTCAAACTAAACATCATGTATTTTTTCAAGATTTAATTTTTCAAAAGTTGATATACTATTTAAATTATGACTAAGTAGATATAGTATTTTTCCATGCATATATATCAATACCAATTGATGGTATTTCCCCATGAACATATTTTGACATGTTAATTCTCACACACCATCTACTGAAAAAATTAAATAGGATCCCCAAAAATGGATGAAATAATTGTATATGAGACTGTATCATTTTAATTAAAACATAATGATTACAAAATATTCTTAATAGAAACTACATAAGGGTAAAAATTTAAAATTAATTCTTATCAAATATATTTTAATTTCATTAATCTCATATTTAGTTACGTGTATTTAGGAACCATTTGAGGCTCATTGTAGTAAATTTGGATACTCTAAAGATTTATTTCATGTATTATTTTCATGGATACATATAAAATGGACTACACATGTAGAATTTGAAAATTGGTAACATGCTATATTCAACATTTAAGATCTAAAATTCAACTTATATAACTTATATTATATTTTCATGAGGAATCTTTTATAATATGGTGGAATTTAAATATTGTGAATGTTAGGGAATGAGTAAATGGGTTTAATAAAAGGATCCAGACTGCTTCTACAACTTGACAAGTTTACGGGTATAAACAACATGATTTCACTATCCAAACACACATAAAATATTTACTTATTTTTATAACTTTTACTATATTTTCTGAAACAAATAAATGGAAAACATTTTGCCTATTGTGTTTTTAATTTTTTTTATAGAGATTGTATTCCATCAAAAAACTTGAATCTCAAAATAGGTAATTTTGAAGATAATTACTATTTCATTTAAAATATTTATTAATCCTTTCTATATTTATATCTTCCCACTACTACTATGACTATCAAAAAGACTCATATTAACAAGATGATATGGATTTTCTTATAAAAAATTGGTTTGAATACCTGAGGTAATAATGTACACAGGAAGCATGAAGATGTGACTTCTATAGAAGTAATGAATTATTCCATATATATATATATATTATTTATTTCTTTTTTTATTACTCACAAAATAATTTTTTTCTTATACAGGTAGATTTATTTTTCAAGTTGGGGTGGTTTATTAAAAGGGTATCATGCTCATGAGATATTTCACTTCAAGGATAAAATTGAGATAATGACCACATGAATGCTATTCTTTCCATTTATTTTTTTTCATTCATCCGACATTTCATATTTAATTTATGTTATTAGCTGAATAACCATTCCTGTTTTTAAATTGAGAAGAGTATCGGATGATCTTATTCCCATTGTGGTGACTTCTCGTGATATAATGGGTAGAAGAGCTTCCTCTACACCTCTATTTTTTAACAAAGAGAATGATTTGATGTCTCATAATATCTAATGATTATGCCATGTTGATAGTTAGAAAAAAAAGATACAATATTAATTATGATATAATTGGAAATAAGGCTTTTTTTTATACATTATGATGTGTTGGAATCAGTGGTACCTCAATCTGGATCACAATGTGTCTAATATGACTCAAGGTGCATCATTTTCATTAAAATTGACTTTAATCTTAGTAAAATAGAAAACTAACTTACTCAAAAAACAACAAAAATAAATTCATATTGTTTTGAATCATTAGTAAAATGATTCATAATTCATTTAATATGTGTAGGAATCAACCAAACTTTAATCGGATGCACAATTTGATCGGTAAGACTCAACGTGTTTGTTATCCGTTTAATATCGACATTTTTGTTCAAAATTTGTAACTCAATAAAAAATTAAGAAAACAAAATCGTATTATCATGATAATTTACGAAAAAATGCATAATTGTTTTTTGAAATTTAAATATCAGTTTCATGTCAAACCAATACACGACGTTGCCCAAATGAGTCAAAGTGTATGTTTCCAATTTAAAATGACATTTTAGTAAAAAATATAAGTGACATACTGAAAATTGAGAAAAAACATTTTTATTGTTTTTATAAAATATAAAAATGATCCATATGTTGTTTTCAATGAGTATGAATCATCTAGAACAAAATCTGAAACACTGTGTGACTAATATGACTCTTTGTGAGTATTTTTATTATATTTGATATTAATTTAAAAAAAATGAACAAGTGATGAACCTCAAATAAATAAAACACAATCATATTGTTTTGATATTATAGTAAAAAAATATGAGTCATTTGGGTTTTTTATAAATCATCCACACTTCAATATGACACAATGTGTGACCGATATGGCTCAATGTGCATTTTTATTTAACATTGACATCAATTTTTGTAAAAACGAATACTAACTTACTAAAAACCATGAAAATAAATTCATATTAGTTTTATGATTTAAGATAACAATCCATAAGGTTTTTTTAATTTCCATGAATAATCTTCACCTCAGTTTGACCCATAGTGTGACTTATATGACTCCATGTGTGACTTTTATTTTAAATTTACATTAATTTTAAATAAATAGAATAGTTATGTACTGATAAGTTACAAAATTAATTATGAATAGTTTTATAAATTTAAAAAATTATAAATGATTCTTTTGGAATGTATTGGAATAAAACACCCTTCAGTCCTATAAATGGTGAGTTCGTTATGAATCCAAGTGTTCTTTTTTAATTAAAATTGAGTTCAATTTTAGTAAAAGGAAAACTAACCAACAAAAAACCGAGAGAACACGGTTGGATTGTTTTTATACATTGGTATAACTATCAATTTTAATTTTCTGATGTGTATGAATTAAACAAACCTCAATATAATAGATGGTGTGACCAATATGACTCAACGTGTGTCTTTTTATTTGAAATGGAAATTTGTTTTTTCAAAAGGAACAAGTGACATACTGAAACCCAAGAAAACTCAGTCAGATTATTTTGATAATTTAGGAAAATGATCCATGATATAATTAGTACAAGTGGGTATTAGCCACACCTCAATATTATGCACAATGTGATAGGAATGAATCAATGTGATTCTTTCTATTTGAAATAGAAATCAAGTATAGTAAGAAGCATAAATTGAATTTTCAAAATAGAGAAAACACAATCATATTATATTTATACAATCATGAAAATGATCCATAAATAATTTTTGAAATATAGGAATCCATCACACCCTAATATGACCCATGGTGTGACCAAAATGACACCAAGTGTGTCTTTTTATTTTAAATTGAAATTAATTTTAGAAAAGGGGAAATGATATGTACTAAAAATCAAGTAAATGAATTCATATTATTTTTATATAATAGGAATAAGATACATGAGTCATTTGGGATATGTAGGAATTATCCTCACCCCAATCTGACCAATGGTGTGACCGAAATTACCCAAAATACATCTTTATTAATTAAAATTGTCATAAATTTTAGTAAAAAATTATATCTAACCTACATAAGACCGATAAAATTCATTCGGATTATTTTTACTCTTATTTGAAAATTATATATATGTTTTTGACATGAATGAATCAACTACACCTCTATCAGATGCACGGTGTGACCGATATGATTCCACATATGTCCTTTCAGATTATGTTGACATTAATTTCAGAAAAAGGAACATTTGACATGTATAAAAATTATAAAACACATTTGAATTTTTTTGATAATGTAGTCAAATTATCCATGAGTAATTTGGAACATTTAGAAATCAATCACGCCTCAATACAATGCACAGTGAGAAATGTATGAATCAAGGAGCAACTTTTTAGTTAATATTTACATGAATTTTAGTAAAATATGAAGGTAACATACTCAAAACACAAAAAAATAATTTACATTGTTTTGATAAATTATAAAAATGATCCATAATTAATTTTCGATGTGTAATAATAAACCTCACATCAATCTGATATAGGGTGTAAAGTGCATATTTTTATTTTAAAATGACATTAATTTTAATATAAGTAAAAAGTGACATACAGATTACCAAGAAAAAGAATTCATATTATTTTGATACTTTAGCGAATCGATCCATGAGTCATTATTGATGTTTAGGAATCACCATAACATCAATATAATGCATGGTTTGATTGGTATCACTCAAATTTCCCATTATCAATTTAAAATTCACAATTTAGTAAAAGACTTGTGTCAGTCCCTAAAAACCATGAAAATACACTCCAATTATCTTAATAGTTTTTTATAGAATTCATAAGTCATTTATTACTTGTAGGATTTAATCTCACATAAAAATAACACATGATGTGACTGGTATGACTCGATGTGTGTGTTTCAATTTTGAAGTGGAATTTTATTAAAAAACACAATTGATATAATAAAAACTACCAAAACTAATATTGTTTTTGATATTTTAGGAAAATTATCCATAAATATGTTTTTGATATATTAAATCAGTTACACCTCAATCCGAAGCACATTATGAGAATTATAACTCAATTTGTTTCTTTATTTAAAACTTTCATTAATTTCATTAAAATGAAAAATTTATATAATCAAAAATGAGAAAACTCATTTGAATTGTTTTGATACTTTATGAAACTGATCCATACCTCATGTGTGATGTGTAATAATCAACCACACCTTTATAAAATGCACATTATGAATTGTATAACTCCAAATGGGTCTTTTTGTTAATTATACATTTTTTAATTGATTCTTTTATGTAAATGTTTAATTTATTTCATCATAATATTAATAGTATAAGAATTGTTTTCTTATATAGGAGGATTATTTTTCTCAGGTTAAGGATATTTTTTAGAAAATGATACCATGGGTGGAGGTTTTTGAGAGGGGGCCATGGGTTCCCAAGACAATGTAATATTAGTGTTTTTAAATGTTTGTGGATTGAATTTTAAAATGTATTTATAAAACGATTGGTTTGATATGTATATAGTAGTGTTATTTTGGTATTCATCATTTAAAATTTATTTCAATTAAATTATATTTTTTGTGTGAAGGTAACTAGTTGGGTTAATGATGTTTTCTGTTATACAAATAGCACACTTTAGCATATGGGTCCATTTTCAAAGATATTTATAATGATAATAAAGGGGTCGCATTATCAGTTCTAGAAGTAGAGATGTAAAACATTACCCATACCCCCCTTTATTAGCATGGAGGATAATATTTTTTTTTGCACTGTTAAATTGCGTATTGAGTGATGATAAATGGAATCTCTATAGTAATGTTTTTCATTTGTTGATGAGTGACATTAAAATTACTCAAAATGTCAGAAGAGTTTTTATATGAATTAAAGTGGAAATTAATATATCTATATATATAATATTATAGATAATTAATAATGTTGTAGTTTAGAACACATTTGGTAAAATCGTTTCATGTTAGTGTCTTTAAATCTACCAGATTTTCATTTTCATGAGGCTAATATTCATTTTTTATATATATAATATTTTTGTTCTTCATTATTCATCAACACCATTTTAGTGGATTTTAAACTTTGAACATTTATTCACATTATGATTGTAATTCCCTCTTAAAATGTAATATTACATGGTACATTTTATGAACTTATCCTAAAATACAAAATGGACTTGATTTTATTTTAATATTTTTTTCATGTATCCCTTTCTATAAGGAATAATGAATTATTTTGGAGCACTTAATGATTCACATTAGAGGACCACCAAAATGGGCTTTTAAGCCAACACATTTTGGAAAATGTAAACTACATATTTGAATAATAAAAGATTGTAGTAGCCAAGATACAAGCCCAAGTATTTTAAATAGTTAATTGAAGATATATTAAATCATGGGGAAAATTTCTTCAAACAGAGAAAAGAGAAAATTTGAATATTTTAATGGAGTTATAAACTGCCCAAGTGCAAGATGAAATTTTGGGCTATATTCTATAGCCGAGAAAAATAGACCACCAATTTAATCATATCACTGAAACCAAAAATAATTTGGGGCTGACATTTTACATAGCGTTATACTAAATCTTGAATTTAATTTTACTCTTTTATGGCCCACTCAAATTCAGCCATCTAAAAAGTCATCATGGCACCTCTCTTCGGTGGATGCAAGCTGGCTGCAACTTCAGGTCAAGGGTGGAAAAGTCTCCTCTCCCCTACTTTCCACCACCATAGGCCTACCATAATAAATTTAGGAGACATGGAATTATGGGGGATCTACCAAAGGATCCGAAAATTATTATTTAACATAGTTGTTTTGGAGGATATAATATATTGGAGCATTATTTTCATTGTAATGTTATTATACCGATTTGTATTTGTAACATACTTCTTTGTATGTTGTTCAAATCAACATAGTTATTAATAAAATTTCATTGCTTAATCTTATTCTATTTTTCTTCATATAACTTTGACACCGTTACCTTATGGTTTGAATTTATTCACACCATACCTTGTGATATTCTTCACACAATGGTGGAGTGATTTCTTTCTTTTTATTATTTTTTATCTTCTCTAATTCCACCCTCATGAGTCTGCTTTCCGATTCCAATGAAACCGTAGAATCAATGGAGGGATAAATATTTTATGGGTTGATCCAAAAGAGTATCAAGGTACTGGATTTGATTTTATTTGTCAATATCTGAATGTTATTAATTTTTTTTACTTGAGTTCCTTTTATTCAATGATTTTCTCTCTTCCTTTTATTTATTGAATTTTATCTCCCTAATTTTAGTTTCTAATAAGATCATTTTCCTTGTTCTTCTCTTGAAAATTATCCTCCATGTTTATAGATGATTATCATGTGTTTTTGAATGTGTCTAACTAGTATGTGATGCAGTTATTTTGAATTCATTAAATGAATCGTGCTTGACTTAATGAAATTGAAATTAATAAAAAAAGGGAATTTAACCAATCCACCCAAAATGATAACCTTGGATCAACTCATTATTTTAATTTGAATTCACTTAATTCTCTTATATTTCACTTAAACCCATCTAAAATCTACCCATTTTTGCTACATCATAGCCAAAAAAATCCATAAAATGTATTGTCTATAGGTTTCTTCATAGGCCTCTAAGGATTCGACAACCCAAGATAAACTACCAGCGACCTCTTAAAAATAAAAACATGGGTAAATTTGGGCGAGACCAAAGTTTGGAAAACTTTTTGGGGACCTAAGTATGTTATATTAGACACTAGATTTCATTTTTATCACCCCGATTCTCTAATTTCATCCACAATTTAATTCATATAAAAACCCCTTTTGAACTAATCCAAACATGGGGAACCTCTCCTTACGTTGATCACTCCACACCAAGTGTTATGTACAATGACCATCCTACTTTCTACTAGTATGGTAATAAACAACCTATTATGCCACAATTTTTTAACTCCTATTCTCCACCAAACATTCTAACATATTATGAGTTCAAATCTCTACAAGGCCAAACAGAACATCCTATTGTGGAATTATAACAAATTAATTATCCTATTGGAATAGACCATCTGTCTCATCCTCTTTCCCATCTTAATCCACACCCATTAATTGATAAATTGTGTCAACAAATGGATAGAATTACTTTTTATGTTTCATCCTTGATAGTATAACTACAATGAACTGAAACAATTATGGATCTCATTCCTAGTCAGGTTGTTCATTCCTCATAATTCATAGAGGAATCGTGGTACACACAAACATTTCATGAAAATTCTAAGGAAATTTACTCTGATCCTAGGATACCTGGAGAACATGAATTAATTGTTTATGTGTGTTTAAATTATTATGTAACTTATTATTTGTATTCATAAGAGGGATATTTGACATCATGGATTGACGGTCCTAATTATTTCTTCATTATTGATGTTACAGAACTAAAAATCCATGCACCATTAAGATAAATAATTAACATAGAGTCCATACCCATTAATTAAATTAATATTTCTAATTTGGTGGTTTAATATTCCATTTAAAAGGAACAATTTTTGTTGAGAAATTTACTAAGTGAAATTGAGTTTCATTCAAAATCTCAACATCTGTCTGAATGTCCAATCCAACCCGAGTTCAAAATTAATTTCCTTTTTTCATAGATCAAGTATCACATAATAGGGTATAATCAAGAAATTTCAATTGGAATTAATTCTTCTCATGAAACCAGAAATGTTGGAATGATCATTGATGTCTTATGGAAGACTATAGGACAAACTAGATCAACCATTTCTGATATTCCTTGCATTTTTCCACCCATGGTAGAACATAGGTTTGTACATGACACAAATTATAAACAAATAATCAATCTCAATAAATTAGAAGGGGTGAATATATTGGGTCATTATAATGTTTAATGTATGAATTGGGTATGTTATTGGAGTTCAAGTCGAGCTAAGGATGTTAAACAAAATCGATGCACGGGATGCCACTTGTGGTTTTCATGTTTGACATCTTTTTGAATCATAATTATTTTTCAAATAGTATTAATTAATCATTTTTATATTTTAAAAAAAATAAAGAAAATGTCGTTGACCCATTATTCTATTATGAGTGTGGATGGTAATGAAAGGGGAGTTCCTTATTCATTCGTGTCATGTGGTGTGATCCTTGAGTTATACATTACCCATATATTTATAAAGAAGACAATGTATCATCAGTTCATTTGATTTTTATGTGTTTTTAAGTTAAAATAAAAATACAAAAAATAATAATATTAAAAACTAAAAGGACACATCATAGGTCGTTGGGAAATCCCCATCACAACCGGTAAAGACGCGGGGACTTAGAAGTTATACATTTCTAAAATTTTATATACCTAATGTGTATCAAATATAAATTTCACATGCCCATAACATCATAGGGTATTTTTTGTCATTAATTTGGCTATATACCATTGAAAAATATTATATTCATTAATTCGTTATGATTTATATATGTATACAATTAAATTCTCCAACCTTGTTAGTCCTTTATTTAAAATTTGATAATCGTACGTTGCATTACATTTGGAATGTCCTATTTTTTTATATTTTATTGATGTATATTCACATAAATAACCATAAAATTTAACGAATTTTTGTAATATATTTACTTAACCATATAAAATATTATTTTATATGGTTTGAATAAATTATAATTCCTTATTTTTATTGAAGGGTATTCTGTTAGAGGTTCATGTCATTAGAGTTATTTGGTAATTCTATTTATATGATTTAAAATCCTGAGATTCTATATTGATCAAATACTCTATACATCATTATTTTTATTGAAGTCTATTCAACTAGATTTTCAAACTATTCCATTGACTAGAAAAATATATTTCATGATTGATTATAATTGTATTCTATATAGTGTCAATACCTTATATTTTAGTATTCTCGTTGAAGCGTATTCATATTGATATTATACAATTAGATTAAATACACAAATATATTGGAATAAATATATTTAATTAAATAGTATATCATTATAATACCATACATTTAGATATTCTTATTTATGGATATTCATGAAGATATACATACCATTCGATTGAAATGGGAAATATTAATAATCAACATACCAATTGATTTGATTAGAATAGATATTAATTACTTATTTAGGTCTGTAAAAAATACTACTTTGGGAATATTGTGATATGTATGGTTTATGTATTATTTTACATGATGTATATATTATACAAATTAAGAGATGTTTGGGCTGAGATTTTTATATCCCCTTGATGCTTCAGAATATATCATGAGAAAAACATGATTGGGAATTGTGTGTATGGCTACCAAATTATATATGATTTCTTTGAACTAGAAACTGATAATATGGTTTTGATGTTTAGAATTATGAAATCCATTATTAGAAGATAAATTATTTGTATTCAAGTAATTATGTATTTCTATTTTTATATCATCCATGGAAACATTTTCCTTATGTATTAATTTATATAAAATAATTTTATTCCAGTAATATTATGTTTTCATTGATTATGTATTGTTAGCTTCCACTATACAATATCCCTTACTAAGAATGTATTATCATCGTTTTTGTTATTTCCATATTTCCCCTAGAATCTATAAAGAATATTATTTATGACCCAAGGATAGAATTTAGGGAATGATAATTTTTCATGTATTTTTATGAATTCTTTTATGTTATCTCTATAATTTAATGTTCATTTATATATCAAGTATATTGTAATAAAAAAACATTTTAATCTTCTGTATTGTTATCTTATGTAATATATTTTCAGTGTAATAAATATCATTTGGCATTGTCTTAGTATATTCATCCAAGATAAATTATGTTTTCCAATTATCCCAATATGTATACGTAATTTTATAAATTTCTTTTATAAATAATATTCTTTAAAAAAATTAATATGTCCTAAATAAATTAATGTATAACAAATTCAACAACACTGTATTTGAGAAAATTATCAGACATTAATATTTAATTCTATTCACACAGATCCATTTTAAAATCATGTATTTTTTTATATGAAACCTTTTTATATAAAATATTGGAATAATATTAAAAAACTCCCAACATGAGGAAGAATGTTGTGATAGTTATACATCTATCACATCTCATAGAAACAGCTTAATCCCGAAGATATTGTCAATTCTTACACAAATTGGTGGAATTTGGAAAATTAATATATAATATTGGGAAAAATATTTTTTGGAAAAAATACCTCATGCCATTCTCTTGGTGTTTTGTGTGTTGTTTTTTTAAATTCTAGATACCTATGAATCAGTATAGATGGTGTTTGCTAAAGACTATGTTTAAGGTGATGCAGTTTCCCATTGTTTTCCATGTTTTTTATACTCTAAATCAATAGATTTCTTTTTGGAAAATGAATGTTGTTCAACATGACATATTTGTCATACCCTTAACCATAATTCACTACCAACCAAGGTATTACGTGTAATATCTAATGAAATCAGAAAAGAAAATATTTTTACATAAAAGAAATATGCAGACCACGAAGTGAACTATATGGATCGCGGAGGGAAAATATTTTGCGAGAGGATAACTATTTGTGGGTGGGTTGATGTTCATAGGAGTGTTTTTTTGTGGTAATCATGCAAAAATTTGAAAATCCCTAAAGGGTTTTCATCCACAGAGGTGATCGGTCACCACATAGTGAGAAACACACTATGTGCATCACATAGCATAATAATCAGTAAAGGATGTACCCCATAGAGGATTTTGGTGATTCATATTAGTGGATTTTTTGGATATATTTTCTTATATATGTACTTGTAATCAAATCATTATATAAATTGATTTTTTGCTAGAAAAAAGCTTCACTCTGAGAAGAATTTAGGGAAATATGATGTAGTTCATGTGGGAGGATTCCATTTATGAGAACAGTTTAATGAGGTAATATTATAACAAATGAGAAGTGTTCTAGAGAGACACTCCAAGGAAGGAGGTTTTCTGCGCACTATAACCCGCAAAAGGAAATGGATCTGATGAGTTGCAGTGGTTTGTGGGCATCAAAAGTTCGCAGAAGAGGTGGTCTGTAAAAGGACAACATGTCTGAAATGTAGGGACTTCCCACAGAAGAAGAGGAGGTTCATGAATCACTCCCACAATATGGTGTTGTGTAGTGTTATGTGGATTAAATAACATGAAATTTTAATTTATGGAAGTTAATAGTTAGTGAAAATGATTATTTCAAATATGAGTGAAAACTTGACATCTATATACAGTTGAGGATTCATGCATTTATTAAAATAAATTGACAAAAAATTCCATATACTTTGTGTGAATACCTTCCATGATACTTGATCAAAGGAAGTGGAAGACATGTTATATTTCACTAGCAGTGATCCAGAGAAAGAGACAACAGATGTGACCCTTGGGAAAGAAGTGAGCTGACCATATACCTAGTAAAAGCAGTTATCATGGGCATTGAAGTGATCTATCCAAAACATTTTATATTGGTAGAGGTCCTGAGTGAAATTGGTACATCAACCAATCTCTCTTATATTATCCACGGACATACACCAGTGAAGGTGAACAATGTAAAATTGTTGTGTCTTGGGCATTATTTATATTCAAATCAAACATTGCAATATAAAAGAGAGGTAATAGTGTCTTGTTTAATAATGAAACAAGACCCAAAGGTGAAATTAATTTAATAAATCCAAATATGATTCACCCCCACCCCCTTATAATATTTTACCTTATTGGGATAATATGTACCGGCGCCATTTTTTCAAAACTAGTTCCCAATAATGATAATTACTTACACCTGGTGTTTGAAAAGGGTAAAAACTAGATAATATATATACATATGTATATGCATAAAATGATTCTAAATTCGAAATATATATTGTTTTTGTATTGAAATGGATTATTGATTATGTATTTAATAAAAGTAATTTAATTATAAATGATGTTTTGTGCATGTGAAGAATAGATCAGGACCAAGGTAATAGTTTCATCTCATAATTTCCTTCAATGAGACATGTTTTATATTATGTACCCAATTTAATTTTAATGGTGTATACTACCTATCTGATATATAATTTCATAATTTATATGTATTAATGTTATTTAAAATTAATTTCATTTTCTTCCACGTTCAAGGGGTTTTTATAGAACATTTCATAAGTCATAAGGGATTTTTTGTAATGTCTTTACCCAAATTACCATCAAAACCGGTAGCTAGACCGGTGGATCGCATGGCCTTAGGTGCCTTTCTCTATATTCTATAGTTTATTTTCCTCGAGAAATTATCTCTAGAGGTTATTTTGGGTAGAATATACCCTCATATCGAAGAGGAACAATGATTAAATTAGAGTAAATAATATATAATTGTAAAAGTAGTGCATAAATGAAATAAAACAATGGAAGATAGATAATAAAAATATAATTAAGGTGTTTTACACAACCATTTTATGAAATATATGAATATACATTGATGATTCTTAAGCTAAATAAACACATATACAGTAATATTTTCAATAAAGTAATAACACACGGCCATATTAATGAAATGAACTAAAAACCATAAGGTGATCTCCACAAGCATCCTAATATTCGGCTCTATCCTTTAGTCCTAAAATCCATGTACCAGCACATGTAAACAAGAAACATCGAAGGTCCTACCAACAGAATTCCTACTTGGGTACCCTAGTGTGATGTCATCCTGAACATGGTGTGAGATATTAATCTTAGAAGGCCAGCATGTGGGATTTCATTCTTAATCTAGATAGTTATTTTTAAATTTTAACAGTTTTTAGGTACAGATATTTAATAAAACAATTTAAATAATAAACAACCACCAATCCAAGTTCCTAAGGGACACCTAATGGCTATACGAGCTTTGGATCCTAGCCAGACTATGAATTTGATCATATCACTATATATATATCTATGTGTGTGTGTGTGTGTGTTTGAGTGGGCCTAGATGTAGCATGCAGGCATCCAACACTATTCTTTGAGCTGATAAGTAGTATTCAAGGTGTAGTAAGTCGTAAAACCCAATAAAGTGACGGTCGTAATCCTTGACACTCGGTATAGTGAGTTTTCATGAAATCACAGCAATATAGATGAAATGTGGTTCTAAAAGACTCATTCCCCATATCGAAGCTATGGGGAGGGTCATTATTCCCAACACCTGATGTAAGGGTTGATGAGTCACCTTCCAATCAAAACATTGACCATCATTCTCAGCTCATGTATAGGCCATAATAAATTATAATTTCTAATTATATCTCATGATTCATTAACCTATCAAGCATCCCATTAGCCAATTTCATTTATATCATATTGAATAAGGAAAAAATATATCATTCTCTGGTCAATTCATATCAGTAATTAAGGAATATTCATTTACCACAATTGTACATAAGGAAAAAACATAATAATTTCAATTGAAAACTTATCATAGGCATGGTCACATTTATTACGATGATCATGTGTCATTACCTCTTATGTCATTTCAATAACCATGTTTATTTCAATTCCAAGGAATCCCTTTCATTGGAACCAATTGATTCATTTTAATAAGGATTCTATTAACTCGCTTAAACCACTCTATAAAAACCACTTACCATGAAACCTTCATTCAAATTCCATGAAAAAAGGAAATTCATTTATAATACTTAATGGGTTCTAATGGAATGGATCATGATAATAAGTCAGAAAATTTCTCAATAATGTCATTTGAACTAATCATTTATTATAATTCCATTTGTAGCATCAACGAAGGGTAGTCACCAACATGCCAATTTACAGACCATAACATCCTGGAATAAAGTAAGTTTCTAGGAAATATGGTCATAAATCATAAAATTTTAATTAATACTTTTTATCTTGAATTCAACATAACTTCATTGGTGAAATTTTTAAATAAAATAATGGCACTGCCTTTAGAAAATTCATTTATCATATTTATCTTTTCAATCATGAAACATATTAAATTCACATTTAAGAGGTATTTAATATAAATAATATATTACATTAATATAAATATAATTTTTTTATGATTAGTTTGAATTTAATGAAATCATTAAATCAAAGGTAAAGGAAAGGGATCCAACCACAGGGGTTGGGAACCAAGCCAAATGCTTTCTCTCTTGAAACATTAAATGGTGACCTCTCTATGTTGTTTCCTACCTTTCAGAATATGCACTGTCACATATATATAAGGACACCTAACACCAATTCACATATTCACATAGCCCTGATAATGTGAAAGGGGATCTTTTTATAAATTCTCATACATTCATATACATGGTAACACTAACAAGCATGTATGGTTTTTTTGTATAATACAAAAGAAATCCTAGCCCCATTTACATATATTCAATATCATGGGGAGAATATATGTACAATATGGGAACTTAAAAATTTATATTCTTACATATAAAGTAGTAGTATGTCATAGTTGAAAATGAAAATTGAAGCCCATCTCAAGGATGTCCTAACACACTACAAAAAAAACCAAGAACACGAAAAGACTACAGTAAGCACCAATGCTCCCAAGGAAAATTACCATCACCTCAAAAATTATGAAATCTCTAATTATAAATTGAGTGAAACTAAAGAATGAATGAAACCCTTACCATAAAAAATTGGCGGTGAACCAATTTTATCAGATCCACTTCTCCTTCAGTATCTGTTTCCGAAATGAAAACCAAGGAGACCCGAGAGACCCTTGGCATATCTTAATCCCAAAAGAAAACAAAATAGTGGAATTATCCCAACTATATGGTTTCATCTGCACCTCACCTAGTGATGGAGAGGGAAAATATTTCAAATAGAGGGAGGAGAAGGGAGTTGAAGGTCATACCTTGATGGTTTGGACACGATTTGGGATGAAAAATGGATGAAATAATGGGATGGAGAGGGAGCTAGAAGGGGGTGCATCAAGCAGCCAAGGCGAATCCTAAGTACAGGGCATCACGCGCTTGAGGTAAGAGGGAGTGAGAACCCTATTTTGGTTCTCAAAACATTTTTCACTTATAGAAATTCATTCAAAATTAGGGAAATTAACATCAAATTCCTTCTAACAAGTAAGGTATCATATAAGGGTCCCATATCAACCAGACTGGGCTCATGAAAATGGAACAAAATAGTAGTTGTTAAATTATTAATGTTTCAAACACCCCAATGGGTCATCTAATAATAAATATGGTCCAAAAAACCGAATTGGGTCTACCTCATCATTTTTGGATGATAACCAATTCATTTTGTTTTTTAATTAAGCAATTCATTAGATTTATATCCATTGCACAATTCCTCATGCCATTACATTTAATATGGGTTTCCATTTCCCAATTCTTAGAGCACCCATAAATTTCGTGGATGGATACATGGATCCAATTAATTTAATCATATTTCATTTCGAAATATAACATGCCCATACATAATTGTCCAGTCATATGGGTGCCTGTCTACAAATCTATAAATTTTTAAAACACATTATTGAATGGAATTTGGTTCATATTAATCAAACTAAATTTTATGAAACAATTTAATTTCATCATCCATTTACATTGGATCGAATACCCTTGTTACCTTTTCCAAGAAATAAGGTTCTCATACACCATACAAATTAATACTAGCTCTGGTTGATATCACAACAAATTATGTATTTAAAAAAAAGTGAGGCATATAATTATAAGCATCTGACATAGAGCACTATTCAATTACGAACTGAATCATGGAATATAAATAGGAATTCTAAAAATCCTAATATAGTAGTAAATAAACACAATCCCAATCAGTAGACAAACTAAAACGCAAAATCCTGACATGAAACATGTATAACATGTAAATTCTATCGGTCCCTAATATGATTAATGCAGTGCATCATCCTAATCAAACTAGGACAAGAGACAATTTTAAAAAATTCAATAATCTTCACCAACCAAAAGTATTCTAGTCAGTATAGGTGAAATTATATCTATGGTAATAGAAAAAAGCATGAATAATAATAACATCCATGGTCACTTGGCCATTCACTATACATGGGGTGATCAGTCCCATGCATGAATATTAACCAAGAATCAAAATATTCCAAGTCTCTTTTCAACTAACCCAAAATAGTAAGATAATGGAAAAATTTACCATATAGTTCCACTTTTTAGCATCTCTAACCATCATACCCTCAAAACTGGTAGTTAGACCAATGGACCACATGACCTCGGGAATGTCTCTTGTAATTCCAGAGGATTCTAAATAGCAGTGGGGGTCTCGAGTGGTGATAGTGGACTGACTATACACTCATATCAGAGTGGAATAGTGGTACAATCAGAGAAAAAGGAAGATAACTACAAAATATTTTAACAATAGTATGGCATTAATGGAGTATAGATAATAAAAATTTAATAAAAGTGGTTTATAATTCCAGTTTATACAATTTATGCTCGTACATTGATGATAATTAATCTAAAACATTAAACATACAACATTATTCTCAATGTATTAAAAGTATTGGACTGTAAAAAAAATGAACTAAAAATAACTATGGTGATCTCCACAAGAATCCAGAGCTCTAGCTCAGTCCTTTTCTCTTAACTCACAGGCACAAGTACACACCAACAAGCATGGTCCAAGGTCCAACAAATAGAATCCCTACTTGGGTAACATAGTGAAATGGAGCCCCAAACGTGGAGTGAGGTATAATTATCAGAAGGACAACACCCATGTTATATAGCCCAATCCCAAAATATCATTTTAAAGTTGAATAGTGTGGGGTAATAGAGATTTAATAAACATACCTGAAATAATAAATAACCACCTATCCAGGTTCTTAAGGGACAAAACATGGTTACACCAACTTCGTCTCACAACTCGATTAATATTTTAATCTTGTGGCTATATATATAGCATATATCTATACATATACATCTATATATCTATATTTTTTGTTGTGAACTAGGACATAACATAATAGAAATTAAACATGAATCAATGAGATGATTTGATATACTCAAGGGGTAGTAATCCCAACATCTTGATAGAGTGGGGGTTTCCACGCCTAGAACATGGGATATAGAGTTTTCATGCCATGGAACCACTCTAGTTAAAAAATAGTGTTCAAAATACCATCTCCCATATTGAAGCACTGGTGAGGGTCTCCATGCCCTACACCCGATGTAAGGGAGCATGACTCATCATACCTAGCAAAACCCTTACCCTCATTCATAGCACATGTATAATGCATAATCATTTAAAATATAAAATGTATGAGGCATTAACCTCTCCTGAATCTAATTTACCTATTTCATTTATATCATAATGCATGAGGCATAAACCTCTAATGCCCTTATTAATCCATATCAATATAAGAGGCATATTGATTTATAAAAAATTTATATAAGTGAAAACATCTTAATAATTTCAATTAAAACCTTATCCTTTGTATGCTCACATTTAATAAGATGATCATAATTCATTATATCTTATGTCATGTCAATAACCATGTCCAATTCCATTTTAAGGATTCCAATTCATTAGAACCATTTGATTAATTTTAATAAGGATTGTATTTTTTTAGATTAATCCACCTAATACAAACCACATATTATGAACTATTAATTCCCTTTTTAAAAAAATTGGGAATTCATTTATTTAACACGATGGATTAAAATAGATTGTTTCATGGTACAAAATAATATTCCACCATGTAAATTTCATTTAAACTAATATTTAAAGATTATTCAATTTGTCACATCAATAACGGATTTGTGTCAACATGAAATGTACCAATTCATAATGTCATGGCATAAAAGAAACCATGACAATTAGGACGGAAGTAATAATAGTCTGATCACTACTTTTTAGCTTAAAGATAGTGAAATTCTATTAGAGGTGTTTTATTATAAAATCAAGACATTTGTCTTTAGATAATTCCTTTATCATATTTGACATTTCAATCATGAAACATACTCAATCAACATTTAACATGAATTTAATATAAAATCCATAATGCAATAATTAAAATATATAGAAGTTTATATACATAATAAATTAATAAATTCATTAAATTAATGGATATGGAATGGGATTCAACCTCAAGGTATGAGAACCATGATAGAAACTTTCTCTCTTTACACTTCAAAAGAATACTACTTAGAGTTGTTGCCTCCCACCTCTAAAAATATTCACCATCGCATATAAATATGGATAGGTATCCCATATTCATATATTAACATGGGCCTAAATATGTCCAAGTGGATCCTTACGTACAAGCTCAGACATGAATACACCTATTAAAATATTCACACTTGTATTCATTTTTTAAATAATAGGTAAGGACACAAAGAACCATATACATATATTCACTACCCTGGGTGAATAAACATATAATATTGGAATATACATATTTATATTCTTACCTATGAAATTACGGTAAGTCACCTATGACATAGACAACCATATCCCATCATAAGGATAACCCAACACAATCCAAACAAAACAATGAAATAAAAATCACTAATATAATGAAAAAATATCCTAAATAATTTTACATGTACCTCATAATCAATGAAAGAACCAATTATAATTTTTTTTAAACAAAAATCTTGTAAAATCATAACCTTAAATCATTGGTAGGGTACCAAAATGAACAGAAACACTTCTCCTTTCGTGATGGTAGCTCGAATATGAACTAAGGAGTCCCGGAAAACACCTCACATAACATAAGATCAGAGGAAAATAAAATATCATCATTAGCATGGCCATATGGTTTGAATCGCACCTCACCAGGAAATAGAGTTGGAATAATCAATCAAATTGAGGGAGGATAAGTGAGGAGAAGGTCATACCATAAATATTCGTACAAGAATAATGGAAAAATGAAGAAATTTCCGAATAGAGAATGAGTCAGAATGGGGTGCCTCATGTAGCCAGGGGGAGGCCTAAGGAGTAGGGAATTGTGCACTATTGGTGAGGGGAGATGTATTACCCTATTTGGGTTCTTAAAATATAAAAATAACAAAAAAAATAAAATATTATTATTATTGTTATTGTCTTCATTTATCATTCACAAATATTTATTTTACATTTATCTATATCTTAATTAATGAATCTTGTTTTTAAAAGATATAAAGAACACATGGCTTAGGCCGAACAATATATCAAATAATACACGAACTATGAAACATTTTCTGATCACCTGAGGCACCCAAAATGGGCTGGCCTCCAGGTTTAGAAAATGTGTGCCACCCATGTGGTAAATAGTTCTTGGGTACTTCCTCAGCCACAAACCGTGGGGTTTGGGTGCATAGTTTGGTAAACCATGGAACAACCATCTACAAAATCTCTACCCAACTATTTTTGGTTGCATAGTTTTTTACTAGGGGTAAAACAGTTTTATACAAAAAAAATTGATCTATAAACCCCATTAAAACATCATTTTTTGGGATTACTGCTCCCTAAAATCCACATCATACTAGATTATATTATCAGGACTTCACCCTAATTCAAAAAAAATCCTTTTAAATGATTCCAACTATCGAAGATTATTTTTAATGCTCAGTTTTAAAAATGAAACATCCATTAAACACCAATGTTAATATTTCCCATGGATATTCATCGGTTTAAAACACATGATGTTATATTTTAATCTCACTTTCTCTTCATTGATACATATTTAAATCGTACAGACAAATTTATTATCTCCATAGTGTATATTTTGTACAATAATCTATTTTATAATACTAATTGATTTAAATTATTTTATTTATAGATACACATTATTTTCAATATTTTGATGACTTTTTTTCAAATATTACTGACATTATAAGGTTTTTGATAACTAAATTAAATTAAAATGAGTTATAATCATCTTTATTAAAACCTATCATTGAATTTCGGTTCTAATAATCCATATGAAGGTATTATGTTATAAAACCTTAATATTTTCTAGGATATTTTGAGATATTTCCAAATATTATTCAAGGGGATTTCATTTATAACTTGTGATATTAAGAAGAATAATTCTCATATTTTATAATGCACCGTTCTTTATTGAGTTCATATTTTTTCATTTTAAGAAAAGTTATATTTTTAATTTGGAATTTTTTTATGTTTTTATCTCATATTACCCTCATATTTCAAATTAAAATATTTACTAATGATGATTTATCAACTCATAAAATGATGTGGGTTTTATAAAATGTATAATTTTTAATATAAAAGAACATTAAATTCAAGTCCCTATATTTTAATTTTTAAACCAAACTTTATTATTCAGGGAAGACATTCTCTAATGACTATTATTTCCAAAAATAATATTTTATATCTTTCAATAAAACATTAAAAATATTATTTTTAGAATGAATTTATTATTTATTTTAAAAACAATTTATAGGGGTTTAAAAGAAATAAAAATTTAAATGTTTTTCTTCCTTTTTAATATCACTCTCTATAGTATCTACCTCCATTAGAGTTTTGGTTAATGATTCACATTATATTTTATCTTATAATGTATTTAATTTTATAGAATAGGATATGGTATCATATTGTTTTAATTATGATGGTATTTTATAATCTATTATTTGATAATGTCATAAAGCCCATATTTATTTATGTAGGTTATTTTATGATGGGATGATTTTATATCTGGTGGCACAAAATGTACGTATTATGATATGGGTGGAACCTTTATGTCACCTTAATAAATTCGGATATATCTTATATCTCCTGAAAAAGAAATGTTATGATAACAGGTTAGCCGGTATCTAGGTTTACGAAGGGTATGACTATGATGGAATTTATATCTAATGATAATTTTACATATAAAATGGTTGGTTTGTATTGAAGATCATAATTATAATAAATATTGTGTTTTATGATTCTTATAGTTTCCTTCCTATATTACATGGCTCGAGATTTATGAATTTGGTTTCTCTCTTATTCCATGGTAAATGGTTGATCATTTTATGTTATAATTATATCATCCAGTCTTATAGTCACTTGTTTTTTGAACTATATCATATTCTGTCATGATTTCATTTTGTGTAATTATTATTTCCATATACTCATCATGTTATAACTTGATCATTTATTGTTATCATATATGTTTACCCTTAGTGATAGTCTAATATCACTTGTTTCTTATGATTCAATTTCTCCCAGATATACTGAAAATTAATACAAAAGATATATCAAGAATGATATATTATTAGATGATTTATAATAAATATTGAATAATTTATATGTATTGATTGGATTATCCCATATTAAAATGGGAATACGTTCATTAGTTGAAAAATAAATGAATTTTTAAATTAATATATTTCCTAATTCTATAAAATTATAAATTAAAAAGTTATTGTTAATGTATTATAGTGAAATATTTTTTAAGTCATGTATTACCAAATGACTAGGTTAGGATAATAAAAGTTGTTATTAGACTATTATTTATATAAAATTAGATATTAATATGATATTTGTCTATTATAGATTAGAGATTACCAATTTCATAAATTATTAATAACATTAGTTTTATTGTATTTTCAAATTTATAGATAAAAAATTAGGATAGTGGAGGTTTTTTTTTGAGATTATGATAAATAAAACATATTAAAAAAAATAGGAATAAATATAATGGATAAATCTATATATAGGATTATATTATGATGATTTTGTAATTTAAATATTATGTGGTTTTCCTAGAAAATAAATCCCTATCTAGATACTAGAATGTTCATGCATACATTAAACAAGTACTACCCAAGGGTAACAGTCTCCTAGAGGTTTCATTGGGCAATAACACAATTGTGACATCTTGAATGACAATGAATCCAAACTCAAAACCTGGATATGTACACCAGGAGAATGATTGGATTATCAAAATATGGAATATAAGAAAATGTATAATGTAACAAAATTATAACCAGGAGAATGATTGGATTAACAAAATATGGAATAGCTGAAATGAATTAATCATAGGATGAAATGATGATACCATTAGATGAAAAAAATTTAGGAATTCGCTTTCTTATTAATGTACTATAATTATTTTTTATATTATCATAAAATTTTTATTTTTTTTTATTTTGTTGAAATAGGATCACAAGGATACTATTGAGAATGGTATGTATCTTAAAACACACTATGTGTAAAAACAAAATAAGGGATCAATCATAAATGGTTGATAATCTTTGAATATTCATGTTATGACTAAAACAATTAGATTTCTAGTCTTAATATTATTCTATTATCGATACCATAATCAAAATTAATTATTTGTAATCACACTTGTTTCCATTAGTGGGTAATATTCACTAATGGTAATTTTTAATTTAGAGGGATATGTTTAACATATATGTATTGTTCATTATAAATTCTTCTTTAATTTTATTGGAACTCATTTTTAATGGATTATTAACCTTGAAATGTGATTTTTGAAAGGTTTATATTTTTGGGGATAACTGTTGAAGAACACATGATTTCGGTGTGAACAAATCACTAGTTAAATATATCCTAGGAGATCATGTAATAAATAGTTTATTTATTTTGAAAAATTTTATTACACTGTATGTAAATGTTGGGATTGACAAATTATTTTTGATATATGGGGTGAATGTTATCACTTTTTGGGATTATATTGACTAATGTGATATTTTATGAACTTCAAGATGAATATAAAAATTAATTTTTGAGGACTATATGATTTCTATGTTGTTCAATATCATTAAGATTGAACTGGTTTTGGGAAATTTATACCCTTGAAAATATATAGTTAATGTATAAATAATCAATGTTTTTTAGGAAAGATAAGTATGTTCATGTTTCTTGAGATAGTAAGTTAGATTCCACATGTGAAGTTATATATAGTGTAAGAACCCCGATATTCTTTTTAGGTATGTTTTCCTTTTTCTGGTGTTTTTGAGAAAAAAGATGAGTTTCTGGAAATTTTTGAAGTACATGTCATGTACTTATAGGTACAGACTGTGTACTCAGTTTTCACACGTAGTCGTGTGCGGGTCGTGAAATATCCAAGCACACAGCCGTGTGTGGTGACCTAGAGGCCGCCTAATGTGGGGCACGGTAAGGGCATGTACACTCTGTGTACTTTTTTTCATTACACGGACCGGGGTCACGTCTTATGGACAAAACTTCCTTCTTTTCATCCTATTTCATCCATGAGCGTCCATATGGTCGTGGATCTTCTCCAATCCCCCGACTCATCGTCTGTTCTCTGAATTGTACTCTTTCAGTTTCATTGGAATCGAATCGGTGTGTTCTCTCTACTTCTTGAACATAGTTTCTTGATTTCTCCTCTATCACAGTTTATCCTCAGTTAAAAATTTTAATCATTTTTGTAGATCAATAGAATTCTAGGGTGATTGAAGGACTGATATTCATGTATATTTATCTCACGACACCAAGGTAGGTGGTTTGTGTCGTTCTATAGATAGTGTTTGAGTTTTATGTGAAAAAGTTCCCAATAACCTTGAACGGGGTATTGTATGTTTATAGGTTTTAGCCTTGATATATCCTGTTATGAATTGATTTATTGGAGATATGATAATTAGTTTTGAATAGGGTTAACCTTTCCATGATATGGATGTTTTCCCATGTTTTCTTTTTTTGACCATTTGGTCTGGCCTTTCCTATTAGGCTGTTGCATATTTTTTTTCGAGGCCTAGTATTGTTAGGATTCTGTGATTATAATCTAACATGCTATGATATGTTGTAGACTATTTATCCTACTAGTTCATAAGGATTAATTAGGATTCATTTATATCCTTTGTGCAAAACTGACTTACACAGGGCCGTGGGAACCTGGTGTGGTAGACCATAGGGAGAATTGACTTTGAGAGCTTCCCTAGAGTGTTTCATTACATTTACATTGCGAGACCATAGGGGGGGTGGATGTAAGTGCCCTCTCAGAGTGTCTGTAGTTCCTTGATATGGGCCACATGGGGAATTGGACTTTCAGTTCTTCCTCAAAGTGATTATTAGTTACTGATACTAGACTATAATGGGAATTGACAGTGAGTGCTTCCCCAGAGAGTCTTTTCTAAAGCTAAACTGAAGGGGTTAGACTATTCATACTTCTCAGAGGGTTTCTTATGTTGATTAGGATGAACCAAAAGGGTTAGGATATGAGTAATTCCCAGAGGGTTACCCGTTTGTGATTATCTGCTTACATGATATATGGAATTGATTGCAATTGAAATACATGATCGTTTTCTTCTGAGTAATTCCTTGTTTACCTCTTATTTTTGTTTATTGCCTACCATATATATTCATTGACTTTTAGTAACAGATCATTGGGTAGTTTCCTACTAGTATTAGTCTCACATCCTATTTGGTTCCTGATTTTGGGCCCAAATAGATTATATTGATGTAGTTCTAGATAAGGTAAAGCACCCTTCGACATCAGGTACATTACTGCTTTGGAGCTACAGGGCATGGGATCAAGTTGGGGCTTGCAATGCTGACGAGTTGTTTAATTTGTTTTCATTTGATGTTTGGTTATTTCTGTATTATACAATTGTGACTTTTTGGCTAATTTCCAATACATATGTATCATGCATCATTTATATATATGTGCTTCAGTTGTTTATCACCTCAGTCTTCTGCAGTTTACTTTTTTATAGAATTAGTACTGCTTCCGCTATTGTTATCTATTTTAAATTCATTGTGTTACTCTTCCAATCGGGGAATTGTTTCCCCACTATCACACCAAAGGCCCTCACTACTAGTCGACAGCCTCTGAAGTCTGGGGAAATGCGTTTGAGGCCATGCATCTAACCGGGTATGGGGCGCCTCGGGGTGGCTTCCAAAACCGGGACGTTACAAAGTGGTATCAGAGGTATTATTTTTACCTTGACTTTCTATTTGGAGCCTATAGCTGGGGATAGGATGGAATAGGTACTTGTAATAAGTATTTCCTGGGAGTAGCTAACCTGTGTACATGGAAAATCCCATCTACCTAGTATTGTGTGATTATTTTGATTTTTCTATTTTATAGTTGATTTGATTTTCACCATTAGGTGATTCAAATACTTTTTTATGTTTTTTATGATACTATTGAGGTTCTATTTCTATTGCAACATGATGAGATAAGGGTATTCCACCTCATGCATCATATAGGCACTTGCTAAAAATCACATAGTATGCATTCATGCCATGCCATTTACAGTGCATTAGCGATTAAATGTTGTTGTGATCAATGTTGTGTTATATATGCATGTTGTTGTGATGGATGCCTTGATAGATTACATACTTTTAATAGGGTATTGGATTATGAAAGGTTTTGTTTAATGAACCCCAAAAATTGGTTCTTAATATGTTATGGACCCTCATGGGCCGGAATTTGGTGGATCATTGCACTGTTATCCTTGTATATGACATGTATAAGATGCCATGCATTGATTTGCGAGGATTATGTGCCCTCATGGATTGGAATTTGGCACTTCAATTTTCATTTCAGTGTTTTTTGGGCTTCCGGATTAGTTTATGAGGCTTACTATATTGAAAACCTAAAATACACGGTGTGTGATGATGAATACAAGATGTATGTCCTTCTATTCAGAATGGAACTATTTTTTGTAAGTACCCATCGTGTAATATTTGTACATGCCATGTAGTATATGAATTTTTCACTGACTGTGTGGGCAGAGATACAGGGTTAGGAAATCTTGGTGGAACACACCCCATGCCTGACATACACGTCGTGTTGTGGAGACTATGTGTCTACCTGTTTCACTAACAACATTGATGGATAAAGCCTAAGTTATACATGTCGGGTCAAGCATGAACACACCGTTTAGTGTGAACTGGGTAAACGGACGTGTGACTAACAACATGGGATGGTGAAGTTCTTCTAGTACACGTCGTGTCTGGAACTAACACGTCGTGTAGTCTGGATTTGGGTGAACCATGTGGATTAGCCGAGTAAGGGGACATGGGATAGGGAAGTGGATTCAACTACAAACTATGTTTTAGGACAACATGTCATGTGTATGGGGTGTCACACCACCAGTTTTGGTAAGAGTACACACCCATGTGATGGATTAAGGGAACACGCCGTGTAGGGGACATACAGGCCGTGTACACGTGCCTTGAAAAACATGAACGATTTCATTCTCATGTTCCCTTTGTACTCTTCAATATTTTATTCATTGATAATCATGATCTAATTTTTGCACTTGACCTTGTAGATTCATGCCACCAAGATGTCCTCTAGTTGTCTGCTAATTATAGGGCAGTGATTAGGCATCAAAAATGGCTGATTAGGAGCTTCCAGTAGATCCCCCAGTTGTGAGTTTCTTGGAAACAACTGTTATTCCAGACACAGGTTCTGATTCATAGATATGTGAGGGCTTTATGAGGTTCATGCATACCTTCCAGGGAGTTCCACATCCTACCCCGTCTATGGCAGAGTTGATGCAGCTCTTTCTGCAGCCGCATCCTCCCACCTTCATAGGGGAAGGAGGACCTCAGGCTGTAGATTCATTGTTGGAGGCCATTCTATCTATCTCCAACCATCTAGAGACGCCTCCATAGGGGGGGGGGGTGAAGATATCTAAGTACATGATTTAGGATTCTTCCAAGAGATGGAGGGATGTGATCTCATAGGCTGGACTCCAGCAGGTTATGGCTTGGGATGAGTTCTGGCATTCCTTTTATGACTACTTCTATCTAGAGACTCTGATGGTCGATCGAGCCCAATATTTCATGAGTCTGGAGCAGGATATTCTTTCTGTTATGGATTATTCATCTCATTTAATATATATTTATTTCTTCACTCCCATTCCAGTAGGTTATTATTTATTCCTAGAAGGAAGTCTGAGGATGGTCTCAGGGAAGACATTCGATCTCAGGTGAATATATTCTGGTTGAATTCCATCACATCACCAGTCAAACAGGCACTGATCACATAGTACAATATGAGGGATTCCTATTTTGTGAGCTAGGGCCACATGACATCCATGGTTAGTATCCATCCTACTGATAGTAGGAAGTTCCGCAGGGAGTCTACACATGGAGATACGATTAGGAGAGATTCATCGTTAGGAAGCCATGTGGTATTCTACCGGTGTGGTAATAAGGTCAGGAATACGATGCCACATTTCCTGACAGACCCAGTGGAGTGATGATCAAGAGGAAAAATTGGTCTTCTTTATTGCTTCTATCAGATCTTCTCACTAGCATCTGGTGACAGTGGTTCTTTTATGACTACTCATTTGGGAGTAGTGCCACTAGTTTCTCACCAGTCAGGGAACTAGTATTATTCTGGTCGTTCAGGCTGAGGTAGCCAGTTGTCAATATTTCAGTGGAAATATGGTGGGTCAGCTCATGGTGGTCAAGCAGGGTCACAGGGCTGGGTTACATGCCAGAGTTTTGCAGTGGATCAGACCCAGCAGGAGTTGGATCCTGAACCCTCTACAGTTTTAGGTACCATTCTAGTTGCCTCAGCTTTAAATTTTTCTCATTTCGATACAGGGGATTCCTGTAGCTTTATATATTTATCTATTGTGGTGAGACTTGGGATATATTTCTTTTATTCTATTGATATCTTGATGTTAGACACTCCGTTGGGGACAAGAACGGCTTGTGTACGTCAGTGCAGAGAGTACCCTCTTAAGGTTGGTGGGTGTCACTTCTTATGGTACCTCTATGTTTTATAGATGATAGGTTGTTATATCATTCTTTTAATGGACTGGTTAGTTCCTTTCCTGACTTTTTTCGACTGCTACCATTGTAGTGTGAGTTTCACATCACCAAAGGAAAAATCGTTTCTTTATAAGGGCGAATGGGATGTCCAGGCAAGCATAGCAGGACCTGAGTATCAATGATTCTGAGGAGTTATAGCCCAGATTTCTAGTCTATATCTGGATGACAAATGGAATTTACAGATGGACATTCCTCTAGTGGTGTATTGTTTCTTATATTTCTTCCTAGAGGACTTTTCAGGTTTGTCTCCAAAGAAATAGGTAGACATTTTGATGGAACTTGTTCTAGGAGAGACACTGGTGTCCATTCCTCCTTATAGGATGGCTACACCTGGGTTACAGGAGCTTAAGAAGCTGTTGGAGGAGTTGCAGGAAATCTGTTTAATCTATCCAAGTACTTCTCCATGGGGTTCGCCTATCCTGTTTGCAAAGAAGATAGGTGATACCCTCAGACATTGTGTGGATTATTAGAAGTTGAACCGGTTGATATTAAAGAACCGATATCGCTTACTGAGGGTTTATGATCTCTTTGATCAGCTTCGAGGGTACTTAGTGTTGTCGAATATTGAATTGATGTCCGATTATAATGAGTTGCGCGTTAGACCATTTGATATACCACTAATAGCGTTTTGAAGTAGGTACGATCTATATGAGTTTTTGGTTTTGCCTTTATGTCTCACGAATTCACCTGCAGAATTCAGGGCACTGATGAAGCAAGTGTTCCATCCATATTTGGATTCATTCATGGTAAACTTCATGGTTGATATCTTGGTGTACTCCCACACAGGACACAACCATTCCACAAATCTTTATCACTTTGAGTACACTAAGAGAACATCAATTATATGTTATGCTCTCAAAATGTCATGTTTGGATGGACCATATTCACTTGATGGGTCATATTATCTCAGAGACAGCAGTATCAGTAGACTCAGAGAATGTGAGTGTAGTAGTTTCCTAGGAGAAACCAAAGAATGTCTTGGAGTTATGGAGTTTTCTAGTGCCAGTTGTATATTATAGATGTTTCATTCAGAACTTCTCACGCTTAGCGGCGCCACTGAAGCGCATGACTAAGAATGGATGCAATGAAACTATAGTTAAATTCATGTGATTCATCCTTTCACTAGATGAAAGGTATGTTGAATCATCATTTATACTAGTATTTATAGATTCGGGTAAGAGATATACTGTTTACTATGATGCTTCATGTATCAGGCTGGGAGCTGTGCTTTTGCAGGGATAAGGACTCATTGTGTAAGGGTCTCGGTAGTTGGGGGAACATGAGAGAAATTAACTGATGTACAATCTTCAGATGATAGAAGAGGTTCATGACTTATGCTTTTGGAGGCCTAATCTTTTGGAAGATAATTTTGTGCTTCTCACTGACCACAAAAGTCTCAAGTACATATTCACTTAACGTGACCTGAATTTGAGACGGTGAAGGTGGGTTGAGTACCTTTAGTCCTTTTACATTGAGAATTCCAATATGTCTGAGATAGGAAACATTGTGGCTGATGCATTGAGTTTTAGAACTTAGATACAGGATGTTCAGTAGGCCAGCAGTGAGTGTCAGCTTATGGCTATGTTCTCTGAGATGCATTTGGAGTTGCATGACAGATAGGGGAATACATTTCTATCTTCGGTAGCAGTTATCTCTACTCTTCTAGATCTAGAGATAATGAGGAAGCAATCAGATTTAGAAATCCTAGTCCTATGGGAAAGAATGTCAGGAGAAGACCCTCTTCCTTTATGGACCATAGGCGAGGATGAGATATTGCATATTTAGGGGCGTGTATGGGTGTCTGAAGACATACATGAGGATATGATGCGAGACTTTCATTCCTCTATTTGGGAAGTTCTTCCTTGTGTCACCATAATGTATCGTGATCTATGTCATCATTATTAGTGGCCATGTATAAAGATAGATGTTTCTGGTTTTGTCATGAGGTGTTCCACCTATCAGTAGGTGAAGTTGGAGCATTAGTGACTAGTAGGGATTTTGAATTAGTTACTAATTCCCCAGTGGAAATGGAATGATGTCATGATGGATTTTGTGACTGGTTTGCTGAGGTTCCCTCGATGGAATGATCTTGTATGGGTTATCATTGATAGACTCATGATGGATTCTCACATCTTGTAGATCAAGGAGACCATCAGTGTTGATGAGATTAGATAGTGGTATATCCGGAAGATTGTACGTTTTCAAGCGGATCCACACTACATTGTTTCAGAAAGGGTTTCACATTTTACTTCATGGGTTTGGAAAGGTATTCAAAGTTCTTTGGGTATATAGGTACTTTTGATTATATGTTACCACCCGTACAAAGATGGCATGTCTGAGTATACTGATTCAGGTGCATGAGGACTTTCTTCGAGAATGCATCCTAGATTTTGGAGGTTCTTGGGAGAAGCAGAAACCTCTTCTGGACTTTTCCATTAATAATAATTTTCATGAAACTATTAAGATGGAACTTTATGTGTCTTTGTACAGTAGGCCATGTTGATCTGCCTTTTATTGTTTTGAGGCAGGATATGCTTCTATGTTGTGACCTCATCTTATCCAGGAGACCACAGAGTAGATAGAGTTGATTCAGAAGAGTATGGCTACTACACAGTCTCGATAGAAGTCTTTTGTTGATCGATGGAGACAACCTCTCGAGTCCGAGGTCGAAGATCTGGTTTTCCAACATGTGACTCCAAGAAAGTGACACATGAGAATTAGGATACAAAGTAAGCTTTTACTGAGGTATTTCAGGCCATTTAAGGTGTTGGAGAGAGTTTTTATAGTTGCCTATAAGTTGCAGTTACATCAGCGGTACCGGGCCATGCACAATGTGTTTCAAATTTCTCAGCTTCGAAGATACTTCTCAAAGCCATCTCAATTTTTCCAACCATAGGATGTTGAGTTAGATAAGGATTCCTTGTTCAAGGATCATCATATCCTGACTGCTGATCATATTGAGAAGGTTCTATGTGGCCTGTCTATTCCTCTACTACGAGTGCTATAGTAGAATGGGTGAGTATAGGATGAGAATGGGGAGAGGGGGGCCAATGTGCGATCACAATGGCCGGAGCTATTCGAGGTTTCTTCTTCTAAACCACATTGATAGGGAAATTTGGGGACAAATTTCTTTATGGGGGGATGTTTTTAAGAAACTAGATCATCTTTTTAGGTATGTTTTCCTTTTTCTGGTTGTTTTGATAAAAAAAGGTGATTTTGGAAATTTTTGAATTACAGGTCTTCTACTTATATGTACATGTCGTGTACTCAATTGGTGTATATAGACATGTTATAGACATGTAACAGTCGAGAACACAGATGTGTGTGGTGACCTGGAGGCCACCTAAAGTGGGTCCCGGTAAGGTAAAGTACACACCGTGTACTTCAAAATTACACATTGTGTACATTTTCTCATTAAACAGACCGGGGTCGCATCTAATGGACAAAACATCCTTCTTCTAGACCCATTCTGTCCAGGAGTGTCCGTATGACCGCATATCTTCTTCGAGCCCCCGATTCATCGTCCTTTCTCCAAATAAAACTCTGTCGGTTGCTTTGGAATCGCATAGGTGAGTTCTCTCTTCTTCTTGAACTTCTATTCCTTATTTCTCCTCTCTCACGGGTTATCCTTAGTTGAAAATTATAAATTTTTTTGTATATCTATTTCATTCTTGGGAGATTAAAGGCCTAAGATTCATTTATATTGATCTCATGAAGCCGAGGTAGGTGTTTTGTGCCTTTCCGTAGATAGACTTTTTGTTTTATGTGAAAAAGTGCCCAATACCCTTTAATGGTGTATTTCATGATTATCCTATTTAGCCCTGTTATGGTATGATATTCCTTGTTTTTTTCATATGGATAACTACTTTTAATAGGGTTAACCTTGACATGTTATGGATTTTTTTCTCATTTTTTCTTTTTGTAACCATTTGGTTTATCCTTGCCTGTTAGGCTGCTGCTTTGTTTCCCATGCCAATTATTGTTAGGATGGAGTGATTATTATTTGAAATTTTATGATATATTGTAGGTTTTCTATCCAAGTAGTTCATAAGGTTTACTTGGTATACATTTATATCATTTGTGCTCAAATGATTTACAAAGGGCTGTGAGAATTTGGTTTAATAGACCATAGAGAGAATTGATGTTGAGGGCTTCTCCATGGTGTCTTTTTACTTTTACGTTGAGCAACCATAGGGGGGATGGATGTAAGTGCTCCCTCAGAGTGTCGGTAGTTCCTCGATACCGGCCACATGAGGAATTGGATGTTCAGTGCTTCCTCAGAGTTCCTATTAGTTACTGATATTAGACTTCAGGGGGAATTGAAGTAGAGTGCTTCCTTGGAAATTCTATCCTAAAACTGAACCCTAGGGGTTAGACTGTGTGTACATTCTAGAGGGTTTCTTGTGTTGACTAGGTTGAACCAGAGGGGTTAGGTTGTTAGTACTTCCCAGAGGGTTATCTGTTTGTGATTATGTTCTTACATGATATATGTAATTGAATACAATTGAACTGTCTGATTATTTTCTATTGAGTACTTCCTTTTTTACAGATTCTTTTTTCTTATTGCCTACCATATATATTCACTGAATATTTGGCACATATCATTGGGTGGTTTCCTACTGGGAATAGTCTCACACCCTGTTTGGGTAATGCTTTTGGGCCCAAACAGATTATATTGTTATAGGTCTTGATAAGGGTAATCACCCTTCTACATCAAGTACTTGGCTGCTTTGGAACGGAGGAGCATGGGACCATGTCGAGGCTTGCAATGCTGAGGAGTTTTTCACTTGCTTTTCATTTGTACTTTTTTTATTTCTATATCCCTGTATTTTGACTTATGTGGCTGATTTTCTAGACATATGTATTATGCATCATTTATATATATTTTCTCTAGTAGTTTATTACCTCAGTATTCCGCAGTTTACTTTTGTGTGGTATTATTACTGTTTATGCTATAGTGATCTATTTTACTTATATTGAGTTACATTGCCAATGAGGGAATAGTTTCCCCACTATCACTCCCAAGGCCCTCACTGCTAGTCAACATCCTCTGGCGTTCAGGGAAATGAGCTTCAGTCCATGAGACCAATTGGGTACGGGGCGCTAATAGACAGCTTCTGGAACTGGGATGTTACATATAGATTTATAAATTTGTTAGGAATTTAATATTTTACATTCATCATTATGTATTAATTCATATTTCAATGATATAATTTATTTATGGGGTAGAATGTAATGACCCTACATTTTGTGTCCTTAAAATTTAGATTTTCATCATCATATTATGTCACACATAATGTTGAACTAATGCAACACCCAAATAAAATGAATCATGGTGTATTAAAAATCCATGAATAAAAATCATTATTAGATAAAATGATACTAATAAATTAAAATAGTTGTATATTATTAATCTATTTGATAAATATTTGTAAAGGGTATCGTTTTGATGAAATATTAAAAGAAGGGGTGACTTATTTTACCTTAATAAATTTAATTGATCATCGTAAAAAAGTACCAAAATAGGTAATATTTATATTTTAAAACCAATATCTAAATATACAATTATTTAAAATTATATATATTAAACAATATTTAAAACCCTTGAAGTGAAAGAAAGAAATTCTTTTGAATGGATTCCTGTAAATTCTTATATATTCATTAAAAATATAAAAAATAAATTTAAAAATTATAGTTTGAAATAAATAGCTTCATTACTTTTCTAATAATTTTAATATTTTAATTGAATAATTTATTGAAATTTTTTTAAAATGGTTTATGTTTACGAGAATAATGAAAAATATTATTTTTACAAATAAAAAAAATTATATGGCTTTATTTGCATATAAGTAAGAATTTTAAATGAATAACACATTTTTATAATATCCTATAAGTAATATATAAGTGAAATTAAAATTTCAGAAAAAATAATGTTTACAAACCCATATATTTAATTTTAGCAACTATGTTCCGTTTTTCAATGAAAATGTTTTTAATACACTGTACATTTAGTTTTATTAATGTCACGTTAAATGACATTAATAAATTGAAATAAATAAACTAGAATTATAATTTGGAGTAATTTTATCTAAATTATTTAATAATATCCAATTTATTTTTTTAGCATAAAGGAAAAGTTATCCTATGAAAATACCATTTGACATAGTAAAATGTAAATTGGTTAAAGTAAAAAACTATGAGTGAAAGACCAAAAAAAGATAAAAAAGGTATGGGAAATTGTGTATATTTAATTTATATACCATATAAAATATTCTCACCATTTTTATCTCTTTTTTAGCCACATTAATTGAGAATGAGTTCTCATTATTGAAAATAATTTTGTATTTAAAAAAATGATATCCCCTTTCACTTAAAAATGGGTACTCATATCCTCACATACCCTCACAAAAAACCTCATTATTTTTCCTCAAAATATGATAAATATAATAATAAATACTAATATACACCATAATAAGGATTAATTATTCCCAAAATACTATCCATCAAAGTCTTATCCCCCTTTATAGTGGACGTAATCGGAGAAGTGGCGTATATGATCATAACCACAATTACTTTTTTGTATATATTTATGTTCAATTATTCTTCCTAAAATTTACATTAACTATATTATAAGGATAAAATACGTATATACTAGTACATTTTTACAATGATGGTGAAATCATTTACTACCATCCCCACTTCCATTAAAAAAATTAAAATGTAGATCCTCTGTTGTTCAAACTACCACTTCCAAAATGAAATTTATTTTTTTCCTTCCCCAATATACAAGGATGTTTGTAATATGGAATTTTATGTATAATTATAATATTTATGAAATGTTTTAAATTATAAAATTATAATCTATATTAATCCATTTTGTTGTTCAATATATAACAAAATCATAATTAATGCCTACGTTTGGACGACAGCCTCCATCAGATGATCCATTTATATTTTTCACTTACAAACCACCATATATGGATGTTAATGGGAATTTTTTTAGTAGGTGTAATATTATGTTTATGATTTGAATATTTGTTTTAAATAAAAATTTAATAATCCTCTTAATGATATGAATGGTAAAAAATCATTATCAAATTATCCATCTAAAATAGGAAAAGTAAGAGAATAATATATATCCATTAAATGAAAAAAATCATCTGTAAATTATTATTCTAATTAAATATAAAAATTATATATCACACTAATAAACAATATTATAATTCATAATTATACTTTTAAAATTTTATTTTAACATACTCACCTCATAATCACCCATTAATCATGGTATGCTCATTTTGGGTATTAATTACTGGTATAATTTTATTTAAATTTTAAAATACTGATTCATTGGTTTTATAACGTGTGAATAATTATTTAACCTAGTACTGAAGAAATCACACATTATTCATTATGAGGCACCAAAACATGCTCCTTGCTGATTTCAACCTCAGGTATTTTAAAAAAATATACCATTGTGTGAAATTATAGGATTAAAAACCATAAGTGAACATATATTAAAATATATTATATTATTTAATTGTGATTCAAATATTAAAAATAAAATATACCAACAATTGTTTTACAGATTTAGTTCCAAATATGGGTCATTACATACACCTAGTGTTTAAAATAGGTTTAAAAAAACTAATATATATATATATATATATGCATAAAATGTGTATAAATGAGGACTATAATTGGTTAAATTTAAGAATAATATTATTGGGAATGTTTTTAAGGGACATAAGAAAATTATTTTGTACATTTGGTGTATGTGTGAAACATATGATGACCATGGAAAGGGTTTCATCTCAAAATTTCATTTTTAGGAGTAATTTTATTTTATGAAAAAAATTCATTTAAATGTTATATATACCTCCAATTGGATATATAATGTCATGAAATATATTTATTATTATTCGTTAAACTTAAATTATATCCCCTCCTTCTTTAATGGGTTTTTTATTTGATAATTTATTATGATGTATGGGCTTTTCACCTAAATGTATCTTCTTTGAGGAAAGTATTATGTTTTTCCAATATAAAATTTCTCTGTTGTGTATATAATACCCAATATATTTTTTATAAATAATAATTTTTTAATTCATGAGATTTGTATATCTACATAATCTTCAAGATTCTAATAACCAATACTTAAATTATAACTAAAGTTGTAAGGGTTTTTATAAATCAATTAACCTTTATTGATTTATCCATCTCTTTCTGAAACCTATCATTAATATTTTTTATAATCATACATATGATGATATTATGTTACAAGCCTAGCATATTTTCAGTTTGAATTAAATTTTATATCCATGTATTTTTCTATAATTATTTAATTTATAAATAGGTATATTGAAAATAATTTTTTTTCGTATTTTATAATAAATATTTATTATCCAATTTTGTATTTTTCCCTTTGGACCATTGAATTATTCCTTAGATGGAGAGATATTATGTTTTTATTTTTTTGAACCTATTATTTCTCATTATCACTTTCTAAAAAAATTATCTTCTCTTCAATCAATGTGGGCATTGCAAAAAATCTATTTTTTATACAAAAAACTATTCATTTCGTGATATTATATATTAACATCTAACCCACATGTTTTTATAGATGAAAAATAATTTCTGAATTTTTTTTATTTCCACATAGGATTTTATAATAGTATCTTGAAAATTGTTTTAAGAATATCTTTCAAATGAATTTGAAGGCAATTTTACAAATAATTTACAATGGTTTTAAAGTGTAATGTCCCAGTTTCAGAAGCCGCATAGAGAAGCCCCATACCCGGTTGGTTACATAGCCTCAGATCATTTCCTCGAACGCCAGAGTCCGTCGACTAGAAATGAGGGCCTTGGGTATGATAATGGAGAAACTATGCCTTCATTTGTAGTGTAACAGAGTGGAAGTAAAATAGATATACAACAGTGGAAGCAGTATAATACCATACAACAATAAATAGTGGAAGAATGAAGGTATAAATAACTAGAGCACATATATAAAAGATACATGATACATATGTCTCGGAAAGTATCCAAACAAGTCACAATGAAGTAATACAACACTAAACCAAAGTACTATGAAAAACAAGAAACAAGTCCTCAGCATCACAAGCCTCTGCTTGGTCTCATGCTCTCCAGCTCCAAAGCAGTTAAGTACCTAAAGTAGAAGGGCGCTTGCCCTTATCTATGCCTGCAGCAATATAATATATTTGTTCCTAAATGCATGACCCAAACTGGTTTTGAGACTAATCCAAATAGTCACCAACCAAAAGATCTTTTCCTCCGAGTCATTGAATATATATGTTAGGTAATATGTAGAAAAAATTAGTAAACAAAGAAGTACTCAACAGCAAGAATTCCTACAATTCAATGCATTCAATTTTCATATATCATTTAATATGATAATCAAAATGAGGTAACCATATGAGATTACTAATAGCCTAACCCATGTGGTTCAACCAAATAAAAACAAGCAACCCTCTGGGAAGTACAAAAATTCTAACCCCTCTGGTTTAGATTAAGTATAGACTCTCTAAGGAAGCATTGACTGTCAATTCACTCTATAGTCTCATATCGGAAACAAAAAGATTCTCTAGGGAATCACTCAATGTCTCATTCCACATGTGGCCCACATCGTGGAACTACAGACACTCTAAGGAGACACTTACATCAATTCCCCCTATGGTCTTGCAATGTAACACTAAACAGACACATTGGAGAAGCCCTCAATGTCCATTCTCCCTATGGTCTACTACACCATGTTCTCACAGCTCTGTGTAATTCAATCAAGCACGACAATGAATAGTAGCCAAAGTAAACCTCAATAACTACTTGAATAAATATTCTACAACATATCATCATGTTAGAAAAACAATCACCCCATCATAATAATACTAGGCATGGAACTAAACATCCTAATAGGAAAACTAGTCCAAATAGCCCAAATAAGAAAAAATACATTGGAAAACTCATACAAAGCACATAAATTGACCCTATTCACATTCAATTAACCTCTTCTCAAGTATAAAAGGAATGTAAGAAATTAACAGGGATAATACTGTAAAAACGCAATTACTCGAACATGGGTATTGGGCGCTTTTTCACATATAACTCAAAGACTATCTACAGAAAGGAACAAACAACCTACGTCAGTGTTCTGAGATCAATATAATCTAGCATCATCCCTTGGATCAACCTGGAATGTTGTATATCTTCATGAAAATATAAAATTTTCAACCCATGATGAGTCTTGAAAGAGGATGAAATTGGAAACTATGATCCTGATGAAGAAAGAGCTTACAATGGCGATCCCAACACAATCATCAGTGGTTGATTTAGAGAATGGATGCTCGATTGGGGACTTGAGGAATGATCAACATCGTATGGATCCTCTCAGTCAAAGAAGGTGAATAAGAAGATGCTTCTTCCAATTATATGCGACTGCGGTCCGTTTAATGAAAAAAAAAGTGCACTACGTGTACTTTAGATGTACACAGTGTGTACTTGCCTTTACCAACACCCGCATTAGGCGGTCTCCAGGTCACTACCCACGACCCTGTGCATGGCCATCACAAATCCAGCACAGGGATAAATGTTGTAATAGAGTACATGGAATGTACTTATAAAGTACATGATGTATACATAAGAAATTTCCAAAAAACTCCTATTTTTTACAAAAACACCAAAAAAGTAAAATATACATGAATAGAAGATCTGGTTTCGTACAAACTTCCCCCCTTAAATAAATTCATCCCTGAATTTCCCAAGAAAGGCGGCGTAGATGAAGAATACTCGAAATCATGATATAGTTATGAGAAGTATCATCGAAGCTATGAAATGTGGAAGATATCATGCATATCCTTGTACATTTGAGGAAACTGAAACCTATATAAAACCAGCCCAACTCTCCCCAAAACCTCAAATGGCATGACGTACCTCGGTGACGGCTTACCCTGTCTCCTAATCCTCCAGGGTCCCAACAATAGTGTGACATGCAGGGACACCTGATCTCAAACCTCAAATTCCAGAGGTTGTCTCTGTATATCCGCATAAGACTTCTATCGTGACAATGCAGTAGTCATACTCTACTGAATCAACTCTCTCTACTTTGTGGTCTCTTGGACAAGACGAGTTCCTATCATAGTTGCTTCTCCTGCCTCTAGCTATCAAATGGGTGATCAGCATGGACTACCGTACAAAGCCTCATATGGTTCCTTCAGAATAGTAACATGAAAATTATTATTGTCGGAAAGCTCCACTAGAGGTATTTTATTCTCCAAAAAACCTTTAATATCCAGGATGCATGCTTGAAGCATGTATTCAAGCACATGAATCGTATGCTCGGATAGACCATCTGTCTGGGGGTTGTATTTTGTACTTAAAATTACATCTATACCCCCATGCATTCTGTAACCCCCACCTTAACCAAGATGTAAAACATGAATCCCTATATGAAACAAAGGAGTCTGAAACTCCATGTAAGAATATAATATCTTGAATGTACAACCTTCTCCAACTCAGCAACACTGAAGGTATCCTTGATAGTCAATAAGTGAGAAACCATTGTGAGTCTGTCAATTCCAACACATATAGCATCATCCCCTCAAGGCGATCTCGGTAAACCTGTCACGAAATCCATTGCGACATCATTCCACATCCACTCGGTAATGGGAAACTTTTACAATGTCCTTCTGGTCTCTGATGCTCTTCCTTCACCAGCTGACAGATGGAACACCTCATAAAGAAATCAGCAACATATCTATACATACCTGGCCACCAATACTAATGGTGTAGATCATGATACATATTTTTGACACTAGGATGAACTCCCCAAACCGAGGAATGAAATTCCTGCATCAGCTTCTCACTTATGTCTATTGATACCCATATACATCCATAAAAATGTAAGATCTCAGCCTCACATATGTGCCATTATGGAATTGGGTCCTCACCAAACATAGTCTCTCATAGTACTAGGCATTCAGAATCTGATAGCTGTCGCATTCACACTCGATCAAGTAGTGTAGAGGTAGCAACTAAAGAGTAATGAAATGTATGCCCCTGTCTTTCATGCACCACCAAATGCATCACATAGAACAGAGCCATAAGCTGCCACTCACAACTGGCCACCTGAATTGTTTGTATCTGAGTCCTCCTGCTCAATGCATTAGCCACCGTGTTTCATTTCCTAGGCATATAGGAATACTCAATGTCAAAGGACTAAAGTTACACAATCAACCTTCTCCATCTCATATTCATGTCACACTATGTGAAATTGTACATGATACTTTTGTGGTGGGTGAAAACCAAAAAATGCTCTCCAAGAAGATAATTTCTCCAAATGTGTAAAGCATGAACAACTCCATCCAACTCGAGATCGTGCGTTGGGTAGTTCCTCTCATGTGGACTCAACTACTGAGACCCGAACACAGCGAATCCATCCCCCAACATAAGCACATCTCCCAACCCGATACCAGATTTATCACAATACATGTTATATCTCTTTACTGACTTTGTAAATACTAGAATCAGTGATGAATTCAACCTCTCTTTCATCTCTTGAAAGGATAAATCACAAAAATCTTACCACAATATCCTTGCACCTTTCTTTGTCAGGCCCATCAGTTCCACTACTAAGTGTGAAAAGTCCTATATGAAACTTCTTTAGTATCTAGCCATCCCTAAAAAACATTATACCTCAATGACCTTCTTTGACTTCTCCAAGGAAACTAATACATTCACATTCTCTAGGTCTACTAACACACATGTATTTGAGATAACATGACCCATGAAGTAAATCTGGTCCATCCAAAAGTGGCATATTCAGAGCTTAGCATATAACAGATACTCTATCAGCGTACTCAAAAAGATCTCAAGATGGGTAGCATGGTCGTGTCGAGTGTGAGAGTACACCAAGATATCGTCCACAAATACTAGAAAAAAATAATCCATGTATGGATGGAACACTCAGTTCATCAGTTCCATGAAAATTGAAGGCACGTTCATGAGACCGAATGGCATAACCACATACTCGTATAGACCATACCTGTTCCAGAAGGCTGTAAGAGGTACATATGATGGTCTAAAGCATAACTAATGGTAACCAAAAATCAATTAAATATTTCAGAACACCCGGGATCCATTAAGTTGATCACAGAGATCATAAATCCTCGGTAAGGGATATCGGTTCTTGACCTTCAACGGGTTCAACTACAAATAATCCACACAAATACTGAGAGTACCATATGTCTTCATCACAAACAAGGCGGGAGAACCCCATGTGGAAGTAAAGGGTCGGATGAAACCCTTTTTCTTAAAACTCTTCCAACAGCTTCTTGAGCTCCTGCAACTCTAGTGTAGCCATCCTATAAGGAGGAATGGACACCAGCACCGCTCCTGGGACGAGATCAATAGAAAAGTGCACCTATCACTTAGGAGGTAAACTAGAAAATTCCTCTGGAAATACTTCTTTACAACGATCCAACACTAGAGGAAAGTCCATCTGTGAAGTCCCCTGGTCATCAAGATAATGACTAGAAATCTAGGATGTAACTTCTCCTAACACATGATGCTCGGGTCCCGCTCTACTTTCCTGGACATCCCATTCAACCTTATGAAGAAACGATCTTCACACTGTTGAAGTGAAACTCACCCTACGGTGATATGATTTGACAACATCCGGGAAGGGAACAAACTAGTCAATTATGAGAATAAAATTAGAGCTCGTCATCTCCAAGACATAACAGGTCCCATAATAAGTGACACCCACCAACCTTAAGGGGGAACTCCTTTCACTGTCATACACTAGCTGTTCTAGTCCCAAACAAATTGTTTAACTTAATGATTTCGGCAGAGGAAAAGATATAGAGCCCAAGGCACTCTATAATAGTAATAGATATGAAGCTATGGGAAGCCCCTATATCGAAAAAAGAAGAAGCTAAATATGAGGAAACTTGAATCGTACCTCAAAAATTATAGTGTATGGGATCCTGCTCCTCCTAGGTCTACTCCAATGCAAATGTCTGGACTATACGATGGCCCTGTGACCCTTCCAGACCACTCTGATGTGATCCACCCTATGGTTGCTAAAATCCTAGAAACTAGCTACCATGATCGTGAACTCTGCCTTGGCCTGAACGGATGGAAGAACACCAGTTCCCTGACTGGTGAGAAACTGGCGGTTCTACTCACGAACGAGGAGTCATAGGAGAATCCCTATCACCAGCTGCTAGTAAGAAGATCTCATAGAAGTTCTAAATACGACCCATCTTGCCACAAGATTGGAACTCCAGTAGGTCTCTTGGGAAATGTGTCCTCGTATGCCCTCTCTTCCCACACTGTTAGCACGCCACAAGGTTACCAGAAGAAGTGTACGATCTCCTCAGATCTCCATGCATCAACTCCCTATGGCGTTTCTTGTTTGTAGGATGGATAACAACTCCAGATGTCAGGACACCCTATCCCACAAATATAGAATCCCTCAAATTTCACTCAGTGATCAGTTTATGGTTGACTATAGAAGTGATGGAAGTCAACTTGAAGATGTTCACCTAAGATTGGATGTCATGCCTAAGACCATCCTCAATATTCCATTCAAATAATAACTCAACACCACATGGGATGGGTGTGAATCACTACAGCTCTTCAAAATGATACAAATACTACATAACTGAAAGAGTACCCTGCTCTAGACTCATGAACTATCATGCTCGATTGGCCCTCAAATTATCCGGATAGAAGTTGTCATAGAAGGCATGTTGGAACTCATAAAAAGTTGTAACCTTCTGGCATCCCACCTATGGGATCACATCCCACCATCTCTTGGAAGAGTCCCAAAGCATATATGTAGCGAGTTTCACCCTCCTCTCTGGAGGAATCTTCAGATGGTCGAAGATAGAAAGCAAGGATTCTAACCGTGACTCGAAAGTATGTGGTCCTCCTTCCCCTATGAAGGTGGAAGGATAATGCTGATGGAAAACCCACATCAGCTCTACCATAGATCGTGAAGGATGTTTTACTCCTCAGAATGTCTACATAAACCTCATAAAGCCCTCTCAGAACTGTGCCAAGACCAGCACAACTGGATGATCTACTGGTAGTCCCTGATCAGCCATGTACAGTGTCAAATAACTGACCGGTAACGTGCGTAAAACCAGGGGATGTCTCGGTGGCCTGACTATGCAAGTTCAAGCGCAAACCATAGATCAAGATTATCATGTAATGAAAACTAGAAGTGTAAGAAGGGAGCAAGATAAGTGATGCATTCATGTTTAACAAACCATGGATTCATGGCCTGTATAATGACTACACAGTGTGTTCCCTTAAACCTTTACATGGGAGTGTACTTCTTCCAAAAATGGTGGTGTAACACCCCATACACATGGCATGTTGTCCTAACACATGGCGTGTACTTGAATATTCTTCCCCTCCCAGGGTCCTCTTACACGGCTAAGCCACACGGTTCCCATAGAACAAGACTACATGTCATGTTAGTTCCAAACACGACGTGTGCTAGTTTAACTTCACTGACCCGTGTTGTTAGTCACAGGGCCGGTTACACAGGTGACTCTACACGATGTGTTTATGCCAGACACAGATTGTACAAGATGATTTAAAATGCTTGTTTTTTAAGTCACACTGGTGGACACAAGGCTTACTATACACGATGTGTTTATTCCAGACAGAGCATGTACAAGAAGGATTCTGAGGTCTCGTGTTTTTCACTACACGGTCAGATACAAATTTCCTACAACATGGCATGTCCGTCCAAGTATTTTCTCTGCCCTGTGTCTCTTCCCACATAGTCAGTGACACATTCTGAGACTACATGGCATGTACAAAAAGTAAACGATGTGTACATAAGAAAAAAAAATTCTTCCTGAACAGAAGGACACATGGAATGTATTCAACATTACACGTCATGTATTTTGGGTTTTTCCAGACTGTAAGCCTCGAAGACTACTTCGGAACCCCGAAAAACATTGAAATGAACATTACAGTTCCAAATTCAGATCCGTGAGTTCCCATACTCCCCACGAATCGAAGTGTGGCATCTTATACATGTCATATTCAAGGTTACGGGTGCAATGATCCAACAAATTCCAGTCCATGAGGGCCTATAACACCTCAAGAACCAATGATTTTCATTAATATAAACCAAACCTTTAACAATTAAATACCCTATCAAATAACAAGTATGCTATCAAGGCATATATCACAATAGCATTCATATCTAGCACAACAACTATCACAGAAAAATGAAATTTCTAATGCACCCTAAATGACAGGGCAAGAATGCATGGCATGTGATATCTAGAAATTGACCATATGATGCATGAAATGTCATACCCTCATCTCATCAGGTTGAAACAGAAATAGGACCTCAATAACATCAGCAATAATACCACAAAACATGTGAATCACCCAATGGTGTATCAAATCAATAGTAAAATTGAGAAACAAGAAACATTTTCAATAATAATGTAAATTGGATTTTCCTTGTACACGGGTTAGCTACACACATGCACAACCTATTACCAAGTACCTATTACTCCTTATCACTAGATATTGTCTCCACACATTTTGTCAAGAAGAAAATAAATTCCTCTGATAACACTTTGTAATGTCCTGGTTCCGGAAGCCACCTAGAGGCAACCGGTACACAGTTGGTCACATGGCCTCATGTGCATTTCACCGAATGAAAGATGTTACCGACTAGTAGCGAGGGAATTAGGTGTGATAATGGGGAAAATATTCCCTCATTGGTAGAGTAACACAGTAGAAGTAAAATAGTTATATAATAGAAAAATCAATATAATACCAAACAATAATAAACAGTGGAAGACTGAAAAGATAAATAACTGGAGAACATATATAAAATATGCATGATACATATGTCTTGGAATGCAGCCAAACAAGTCACAATTATATAATACAGTACTAAACCAAAGTACAAGTAATATCAAGAAATAACTCCTTAGCATTGCTAGCCTCAGTTTGGTCCCATGATCTCTATCTCCAAAGAAGTCATGTACCTAATGAATATGGGTAATTTCCCTTATCTATACCTACAAGAAAATAATCTTTCTGGGCCAAAAATCATGAACCAAAAATGGTGTCAGACTAATCCCAGAAGTCCACCACCCAAATGTCTATTACAAACATTCAGTGAATATATATATGGCAGGTAATAAGTAGAAAGAAGCAGTAAATAAGGAGGTACTCATTAGAAAACATTCCTATAGTTCAATGCATTCAATTTCTTATATCCAATAAGCAGCTAACCAAAAGCAGGTAACCCTATGGGAGTACTCATCGTCTAAACCCTCTGGTTCAACTAAAACATCACAGGAAACCCTCTGGGAAGTACATACAGTCTAACCCCTCTAGTTCATCTTAATAATAGACTCTCTAAGGAATAACTCATCGTTAATTCCCAATATAGTCTCATATCGGTAACCAAAAGATGCTATGCGGAAGCACTCAATCTCTCATTCCCCATGTGGCCTTCATCGAGGAACTACAGACACACTGAAGAATCACTTACGTCAATTCCCAAAATGGTCTCGCAATGTAATAGTAAACAGACACTCTGGAGAATCCCTCAATGTCCATTCTCTATATGGTGAACTACACTTGGTTCTTATGGCCCTATGTAATTCAATCGAACATAGAAATTCATAGTGGCCAAAGTAGACCTCATGAACTACTTGGATAAATAATCTATAGCATATCAGCATTTCTAATAAACTATCAACCAATCCTAACAATACCAAGCGTGTAAGTAAACATTTTAATAGGCATACTAGTCCAAACCGCCTCAACAAGAAATCATGCATTGGAAAACACTTCCTAACCATAGCAATTAACACTATTCACATTCAATGAACCTATACTCAATAATACAATAAAAGAAGAAAATTAACATGGCTAATACAGTGAACAAGAAAAACCACAAACAAAGGTATTGGGTGCTTTTGCACATATATCTCAAAGAATATCTACAGAAAGGGAAAAAATCCTACCTCGGTGTTGAGAGATTGATATACTATGGCTTCGACCCTTGGATTGACCTAGAACATGGTAGATCTATAAAAACGTATAAAAATTCCAACCCATGGTAACTCTTGAATGAGGAGGAAACATGAAACGAAGCTCTAGAAGAGGGAAGAGCTTTCCATCGTGATCCTAATGCAATCAGTGGCAATCGATTCGGAGAACGGATGGTTGATCGAGGGCTCAGGGAAAGATCGGCACTGTATGGATGCTCTCGATCGAAGAATGTAGAAAAGAAGATGCTTCTTCCAATTAGACGTGACCCCGGTCCATTTAATGAAAAATAGAAAGTTCACACCATGTACTTTAGAAGTACACGACATGTACTTGCCTTTACCGGCCCCAGCATTAGGTGGTCTCTCGATCACGACACACAGCTGTGTGCTTGGTCGGTACGTGTCCAGCACACGGCTACCCGCGGTAACCGAGTACATGATGTGTACATAAGAAATATCCAGAAAACTCCTATTTTTTCTCAAAAACACCAGAAAAAGGAAGACATACCTGATAAGAAGATCCATGTTCTCACATTGTGTAATATTTTTCAAAATGTGGTGCCTCATTTTTCATCTCAATATCAAAATTTTTTACATCAATTAGAGAATTTTTGTTGATTCCCTTATCCGTTATCTTATAATGTTTTCCATTTGGATGAAATTTGTTTAGTATTATTTGATGTTATTTTTGAAGATATTTTATGAGATACCATTTAATAATGTCATGAAACCCATTTTTCTTCATATGGGTTGTTTTATGATGTGATGGTTTTTTTCCAGTGTCACACAAATTTATAGATTTTGAGATTAGTGGGATATATATATCCCTCCATTAAATTGGTTAATGGATTAATATATCATGTGATAGAAATGTTATGTAAAATTGATAGAATGTTTCTTGGTTCATAGTGGTTGAGAGTAATAATTATAAGATCTACTCATAATTTAATTTGTGAACAAGTTATAAAGTATATAGTTTCAAAAATGGTGAGTGTGATAGTGTTATGATCTACTCAGAATTTTATGAGTGAATAGGTTATTGGGTTTCAGGTAGAAAGAGATAACAAATCATATGATAGGGATTGGTCCACATTATTTCATACATTCCTTGGCTCATGATTTATGCATCTAGTTTTATTTTCTTATTACATTGTAACATTTTGATAAAGTTATGCTAAATGTCTATATTTTAGGGTTATTTACACAAGTTTTAATATATATACTTTATTACAGTATGATTTTTCATATCTAACTTGATTTTATTAATACACTCATCTTATTCTCACATATGATCATTGATTATTATTGCTTATGTTTACCCTTTATAAGCATATAATCTCACCCCTTTCTTATATTTTCATTCCACATGTTATGAATAAAATTAATAAGTATGATGTTTGTATAATGATATTTTATCGGAATAATTTATGGGATATTTTGAATACTTTTTATGAATTATGTTAATCCTATTATAGTGGAAATAATAAATTTTATTAGTTAAAAAATACAAATGTTTTTTAGATGACCTTTTTAACTAATTATCTAGAACGATAAAACTAAAAGGTATTAGTAATTAATATATTGAAATATTTAATTTATGTTATGTAATTACCTGACTATTTGGTATGGTTCATCATTAGTATATGTCCCCAAAGCACTCACAGTGACGACTCATAGATGAGGGGATGTGATACCTCTAGCCAATCCACCTACCACTACTACACTTTTATGTTTTGTGTATCGCCTTGTAGACTGTGACCACAATACTTTGGAACTAAGGGATCCCAACCATGGGTGTTGTTGTATCACACTATATTTGAATTCATGATTTGTCTTAGGAATTCCATTGCACGTGGTCTAGCTCCACAACATATAGTTGTGGCCCAATCAGTAATAAGGTCCCATAGCTACCTGCATTTCATTATAGACCCACCATTGATAGTTGAAACCTCAATTTCCCTATGAAGCATACTTCTGTAACAATTAATATCTGATATAGTATTAATGAAACATTTTTAAACCACTATAATGATTAAATGAAACATTTCTATTGTCACTTACCTTTGAGATATGTATTTCAGGTATCATCACCAATGAATTTATGTAACATGTTACTTTTTCACATTCCATCACCACCTCTAGAACACAATTCAATATTCAGAAGAAACCACCTCTATTTGTATATCTTATTCCTTCCAATCATGAATCCGCTCCTTTTATGTTTCTAATTGATGATCTTTCTATATACCATTTCTAAGACTATAGTGATATTATTTTTATATTGATTATTTGTCTAGTAGCATTTGACGACCAGCCATCTACATCGTCATATAACACTTATCACAATTAAGATTTTTTTATTCAACTACATATGACAAATTCCCCAACTAGCCTAAATTCCAACATCCTAGGATAATTTCACACTTCCTGCATTGAGTTGCTTTTAAGAGTATTGTATAAATGGTAACATTCATGAAAAACTTATGGTTAAACAAGAAAACCATTATCACAAAAAAACCATAAAAATTCACCGCATGGTAATATCAAAAAATAAATCTCTATTCTGTGATGATAAAAAAATTATAATTTTTTGAAAAACATGGTATGTATTCTAATTTATTTACAAACAATGGTTTAATTTTATAATATATATCACTTAGTTTTAAAAAAATAATAAACAGTGACATGGTTTAATAACATAATTAATGATACCTTTCAATGATTGGAAATTAAAAAACCCCTTTGATGGGAATAGAAATGGGGGATATTAATTGATCATAATTGATACCTGGTTAATATATCCTTTAACATACACTATGTTACGAGGTTCTCTACCAATAATTGTTCTATACTATCAGTTGATTTTTTTGTAACCTTCATATTACCTGTTTGTATTGAATTGTATCTTAAGATAATTCATTCATGTGTATGAAATTTTTACATATTGTATTCATTAAAATAATGCTCATGGATTAGTATGGTGCTATTTGGAGTTGACAATATATGTATAGGAACAAAATGTGTTAGGTTTTGTTGATGATAAAAAAACCATGTCATGAATGATAATGATTATATCAGAGAAATCATACGTTAATATCAAATATAAATTTCATATATCATACATGAGAATGGATATGTTTTATATAAGTCAGAATCTCTCTTAAAAAAAGATTTAATTTTATGTATGAATGAATCATGCCACAATATTTTTGGTTACGTTGTGATGAATCCAATGGATGAATGAGTTACTCTAACATGAAAATCTTACACTATACTTATAATCTAACATGAGATAAGATTCCATCCTATTTTCAAAGTATATTATTATGTCTAAATGCATTAGGTAATTAAAATTCACCTTTTTCTTTTTAAGGAGTTTATTGAACCATATAGGGTAGTCCAAGAGATATTATTATCATGCTATTTTGGGAATAAAGAGTTCTATCTCTATGAAACAATCATTCATTTCATATTTTTATATAAAGTGAAGAAACAAAAGACATATAATTTATCAACAATACAGAAGCATTAGTGTGAATATTTTGTAGATTCTATATTTTACATATTAAATGTGAACCATTTCATATTACATTCTTCACAACACAAAGAGTTTAGTTGGAAGATATTGGTGGACTTTTGGTTTTGTAAAAATTGACAATGAAACACCAAAAATTATTAATCATTCCATAAATCTATTCATTGATATTATGTGACACTAAGAGATGTTTGGGGTTTATCCTTACATGTATATCATATATAAGGATCAAATCAAATACAAGATCCTAACAAATAAATTAATGTAAAATGTATAAATATGTAGTGATATAACAACACAAAAGTTTATTTGATAAAAAAATAAGTCTTTGAGAGGAACAACTACCATTAAAAACAGGATTTGGAGGATATTTAAGATAATAATATGGGTGCACAGTGAGTCCAAACTCTAGAGGCACTTATGGTACATAAGAAACTATTTTTTTTCAAAATTATTCTTGTTGATACCTTTTAAGTTGGAGTTCAATAAAATAACCATTTTTTCCTTTTCATGCTCTGTCACGAAGCAGCCCGAGTTGACCCTGAACCGGTCACCCAGGCCAGCCTGCAACAAGTCCCGAGAAGCGTTTTAGTTCCTCATGGGATGGAGACAAGAACCAAGGGAATCAATAAAGTACACAAGGGAACAATTTCTCCCAAATATAAACAATCAAACAAACAATGGAAATACGTGGACAGATAAAAATGCATTTATATAAAAATTTGAACTAAACATTATTTGTCTAAGAAACTCAAAGTAGAACTAAACCAAATACTCAACTGAACAAACCCGAAAATTGTCTAACTCCATGTGACACCCCTGGTCTCTCTCCAACACAATGATCACATGTCACCCAATGTGATCGAACTCATGCTGAAACCTGCACAATGGCTAAAAACAGTAGAAGAATATAGGCATGAGTATTAAACCTCAGTTGGTTATCCATGTATTCTATTCCCAATGAATTTCCTTTAAAATAAAATAAACATCAATTTCATGTTTTAAATACAAGATATAAAAGTATTTTTTTCAAACGAGGTTCCATGCTATAATAATTATTAGAAAAAAACATGCATGTTTTATAAATTAAAATGCAAGTAACAATTTTTCAAAGAGGTGAAACTTAAAAATGAAAATTGTGTTTAATGAGTGATGATTCAAATATTTTAAAGATTTAATTAAATAACCCAAACTACTGAATTTACCAACCAAACACACCGTATGTCGTCAGTGATTACAAAATATCCAATGATCACAACTCACGGGAACACACATAGGCACTAGTTAGTTGTGAGCCCCAGGTAACTCGTATCTCGGTGAAAGTAACCATAATAAATATTCATTATAATGCACACGATCCACATGTAGGGAACATACCCATAAAACTGTGGTCCCCCAACATCATCATAAGCATTGTTTAGTTAGTCTTGTCATCATCAAACTTTCTAGGTCAAATAGGGTCCAAACCCCATAGAATCACTAGCATAATTGTACACATCCGCCCACCTAGAAACCCCTGATTCCCTTTTGTGCTCAATAAAGATAAAAATATTATAAAATACCCTTTCCACATATAAATTCCATTACCATGAAATAAATACACAAACATCCCATAAACATTCTTCACAATTCATTCACGAATCAAGAAACCACTAAAAATATTTGTAAAACAATTTCAAGGTGTATAACAAGGCCTTGAACATAAAATCCATTCTGTAATACTATTTTACAACCACAAAACAATCATTAACATAACAACCCATATTTGGAAGTCGCAGAAAATTTTAATAAATATTTTTCATGGACCATAAAATTGTCCTAAAATATAGAACATTAGATACATATGGAAACCATTTTTACAAAAAAAAACAAATGCCAAACAAGCATTTAAGCCTCTATCAAAACATGCATTTGAACAATAAATGAATTTCAATTTTATTAAGGATTCTTATACACACCATTTACAGCAGAAAAAAATATTCATAAATTCCATAAAACATTAATGTTACATATTCAAAACACAACCATTTTCATAAGGATCTGGAACGTGCCATTTTCCGACAACTTGGGCCAAAACATGTTATAAACCAAAACCCATTTCTTCTTAAAAACAAATAAAAAATTGAAAGTCCTATAAGGACAAAAAATACCATTTATCATTCTTACAACTCATTTCTAAATCCAAAAAAATAATTTTTAAATCAATCATAACACATAAAATACAACAGGGCAATTTACCGAATGCATGAAATTCCATTTTAAACAATACAATTTATTTTAAGAACATGATGTGGAATAAATTATCAATTTCATGAAATATTTTATAACATATACTGTAATATATTCAAAATACCACAAAATAGGTTCTAAACTTCACAAAATAGCTTCGAAAGATAGTTGAGCATTAAAACAAACACTAGCTGTGCACTTTTATGACAAAACAACATTACCTTTCACAAAACAAGGATTAAACAACCATTTTACACACGAAGAAAATTATCCAAATGATGAAAAATAATAATAAACATATATAATAGATGAAAAAAATATGAAAATGATCAATGTTAAAAGATAAAGGCATGTTCAAGGGTTATCCTACTGAAAATCCTTGGCGTAATGGAAACGCACACATCAAATCACCATCCAAGGGTTTAAAACCCCCATACCTTTGATGAACAGACCCAAATTAATAAAACCCTCATAAAAAATCATTTAATAACACATCCCTATGTCTAGCTGGACTATGGGAGATTACAAAACAAATAAATAATGAATGGAGGAAGAAGATAGCGGATAAATGAGAAGGAATCTCACCGTTTCAACTAGAAAACTCCTCGTATTCCACCATATATGAACACATAGATAAAGGTTAATGGCTTGAAACATCTTGGAGAGACTCCTAATATCTGGAGGAACTAGGGAAAGATAATTGGTGGCCAAAAGAGTACTAATTATTTATTTATGAATGATACAATTTACCCTATCAATTCTACATTATTTGAGAGACATTGAGAATGCTTCCCCAGTCCGAAACTATTATGAGCTCAAAAGAGGGAAAATAGATATTTGGGGTTAGTATAGAGATATTGGATTCGTTTGGTAGGTGGAATCACCTAAAAATATTAAATATTGAATTTGATATAAAATAAACAATTTTTTTTTAAATTGGAAATGGGCCGATGGGATGGCCCAATGCCTAAAAAAGTAACCCCAATTAACCCTGATTATGAATTATTAAGGGGTACAAAAGGATATGTTAGTTTCAATATATCATTTGAGGCCATGTGGGAAGTATAATTTGTGAAAATGGTTGAAAAAAAGTAGTTATAAAAGATACAAATTTGGTTTTTAAAACTGGAAATGGGCTCACGGTTGGCCCAAATCAGGAAGTAACCACCATTTATCCAAAAACACCTAAACAAGAAATGCGGAACCCAAATTAGGGTGAATAGACATATGTGAAACCTAAAACTCATCATTAATCTCACACAAGACCTTGTAAAAGTATCGGGATTTCAAATGAGCCGGATCAAAACAAAGAAATGAAAAACTGGGTGTGACAATTCTCCCCAACATTAAAGCTTTCCTCCCCCGGAAAGCCGTTACACTTTCCAGCAAAAAGATAAAAACCTAAGTATTAATTATCAACAAGATCCAACCTATCAATATAGTGAAATCAAATTTTCCATCAACATAAATTAATCCAGATTCCCAGACAAAACACCAACTCACAACCACTTTATGAAAATCAATGGAACGGTCAAGCCACCACCTCCACGACCATGCCAAGAACCCGATTGTTGGGAATTATCCTAATGAAAATAACAATCAACCAATATAAAGAGAACTCAAGAAAACCAAGGAATATAGGGGAGTACATAATGGTCTCCCCAAAGTTAATAAACAACTAGCACTAGACATGTTCACAGGAGGAAAAATCAACGAGACCTGTGGTGTGTCTCCCCACCATTAGAACCCAACTAGAAAAGAAAAAAAACAAGAACTCACCATTACCTCACTTTCACACGTCCATAAAAAACTCTTCCACAAAAACCCACCAACCCATGTTAATAGGGTTACAACATGAACATATAAACAACCCACTCCCTAACCGAGGTTATGATAACTTGTCCAACACATTCAACACGGATCTAGGCCCCACCCCTAGGGGAGGGGAGGGAAGGGGACCCAATAATTTGGCCACTAGAACCACAAAATAAACCAAGGAACTACCCAAAACTCTCCACCTACTAATAGGTAACACCATGACTGCACCCAATATACAAGGGCCGTCCACAAAGGGACATTGATCAGAATCCCACATCCATGAAGGCATAACCATAGACACCGTGCGAGGGGTATGTCTACCACAGTTGTTGTGACAAATGGAATTTCATAGTAATGAGGAACCACAATGTAGACATAGAAACTACCTTACCACAATAGTGGAGGCAAGAGCCTAGTCAAATTACCCACACCTATGTAGATTTCCTGACTTCATGAAATGCTTCACTCTGAGGCTTATAACTGGCCCTAAATCATGAAGCATCTGCTGCCCCATAGTTAGGTGCAAAGTATCACACCACTCAAAATAACGAACAATCTAAATAAATCACTTTAATATAAATAGGAACTCATAGATACATATCAAAATTCTATCTCACTTGAAAAAGTAAGTATAATGGACAATGGATACGGCGAAAAGCATCAATATCAACGAACACAACTACTAAGTCCACAACAATTATCACGAACTAGAAGAACTTTAAATCGCTCCCAAACAGCTCTCTATTTAAAATGATGGGATGAGGAATTATTTTAGGATGTGGATATATCTTGTGAAATATGAGAAAGAATCATTAGGTTTATCTATTGGAAATATTGCTGACATATAACTATATGTGGCCACATCACAACATCCAACACATCTTTAGAAATCCACTGAACATTACTCCAAACTCATCCCACCAACAAGATCCCATCTCAAGATTCCACAAGAGTATGAATTATAGATCATAAAGGAGAAAAATGAATAAAAAAACACTACTAATACATAGGGTAAACCATCCACATAACCGTTGGATCAAAACAAACAACAAAAAATTTCAGCTAAAAACACATTTGAAAAAAAAACTAACTTGGTGGACATTCACATTCACCGATGGTGTTTCATCAAGTCTCACTCACATGAACATTTATATGCCACCCCAGGAACTCAACAAAAATTCCATATAGTCCATCCTTCCAGATATCAATAAAACCGTGCATGTGGGAACCCATGAAAACACCTAAGGCTAAAAGAAAACAACATCATTCCAAAAAATCATGTACCATCAAAAGGAACACCAACCACCAAGTCAAAAATGCTTTTAATATTCCAAAAAAACCCCACTTCACCAAAAACCATTTGATTAAAAAGCCATTTAATTTAATAGAAATTACGAAAACAACCATTCTATTCCAAATAGACCTTCCCCATTTTTAAAAAAATTCAGTTGGGGTCTCTTTTCAAAATCTGACTACCACAAAAGCCAAAACCCCTTTCCAGAAAAACACCAGCCGCACAAAACGAAATTTCCAAAACCTATTCATTAGATTCAAACACATTTCAGAAGCCCAAAACACCCCATTTAAAAAAATCATAATTAATTTAAAATGATTCACACTTTCACAAAATTTTATTTCAACAAACCACAAGTATAGGTTAGGGAAAATCCAATCTCATTAAATCATTTCCACTTCCTCCCAAAAATTAGTTTTAAAAACACAAACTTACTAAAACCATTCTTATATTTAATTTTTGAAAACCCCTTTTCGAATTTTCCAACTATAATCCTTCTATTAAAACCCATTTCCATTATTCTCACACAAGGATTTTCAAAACAAAATTCAAAATTCATGAAATGTCCAAGAAACCCACAAAAGGGAACTAGTGTTGGTGGGTGACTTGACCATATGGTTGGTAGCCATATGTTGAACACAACACCAACTCTAAGAGACTTATTAAGACAATTCCATGACTCTTCAATGTTTTCCAGGCCCTATGAGCTCACAGAGGCCATTAGTCATACTCCCCTTGTCATATCCCAACACCGAACAATCTGCAAGATCAAAGGACACCATTAATGTAAAGACCCGTAAATTTCAAGGAAATTTTTTTCTTAAATTATCTGGGATTTTACAAGTACGCAGATTCTGATGGCACCTGATTCCGAGGCCTGGTGTGACTGGAATCAATTTCTGAAGTTTAGGTCGGGTACATTCAGTGAACGAATGAGCGGGTTTTTATAGCTTTTTAACCGGTGCTCGGAATTCAAATCCTAGGGCACCGATGGAACCGCAGCACCGGTAATTGCTTAAGAGGACCTTTATCAAAGATGTGTTTTCTTTGGTTGAGTTGTTAAAAATTGTGTATTAAATAAAAAGTGAATAAAATTGTGTACAATTTTATTTATAATTCTAAGGTGGTTTTATCCTACATGGGGAAGTTAGGGTGGGACCCACTAACATCCTAACTACCCATGTGAGGATAAATGTGAGGTCGGCCCGCACGAGCCCCAACCCTTCACATTCAATAAAACCCCTTAAACCCCCCCCCCCCATTAAACACCTTGTATTTAATTGGGTAACTCCTCCTCTCCCCACTCTCCCAATTTAATTCATACCAACACACATTAATTTAATTAATTGAACCTCATCAATTAATTCAATTATGTATATGGATTTGTAATTTTGAATGCATGGAATGTTTTAATAAAATAAGGTGGATCCTTATTTTATTGGTAGGTTGGCTTGTTGTGTTGAGAATTGGAGGAGAGAGATCTAGTTTCTTTTGAAGAACTTCATCTTCAATGAAGAATGCCTACTCTCCGACTAAGAACGTTGATTCGGCGGCCCCAGTTTCATTATCCTATTCTTCCTCCGTGACAAGGGAGGAGACACTGACGAACCTAGAGATGATTCCATCATCCGCGGTTCTTGACAAATGCATACATCCTTCAAAGAAGGGGTTATGTCCAATTTTAATGAATTAAAATTATGCATTGTTTTGTCGTTGAGCATTCTCATTTATTTTGACTGCTTGTTATCGTCATAAAGGGAGGATATCGGACCACACAAAAATGGCCAATCCTCCTCTCATTTTTCTTGTTGACCATCGTTCATGTTTGAGGAGAAGGCGGTGTGGTGTCGTTGCACCGTGCGGGGACGAGGAGGACCGTGGCCGGAGGGGGCCGCGACGGGGGGTGCGCGGTGCTGTCGCGCCGCGCTGGTGAGGCTGAAGGTGGCAGCGGCCAGAAACTGGCAGCGGTGGTGGTGCGTGGCACCGTCGTGCCACGCCATTGAGGCCGAAGGGACCACGACTAGAGTGGGTTGCGGCGAAGGGGCGCGGCGCTGTCGCGCCGCCCCGGTCAGACAAGAGCTGCGACCTATGGTGGCGGCGAACACCCAAGGGGGTCCCGCTGTGCCCACCGCCTGCGCCACCTGAAGGTGGGACCTGAGGGGGTCCCACGGTTACACCAAGGTCGGCTATTATGGCCAGCCATTTCAAAAAACCGAGGGAGGGTGTAACACCCTCGATAGATTCTTAGGGCAGACCCCACAGGTCTTCCGTTTCGGAAACATGGGGTGGTGCCCCACTTTGCGCCCCGCTCGGCCAGTGCCGAGCCGCTGTTGGCTTCTGAAATGGGCCACAGGCCGCACGGGCTAAGCCGGGCTTCACCAGCTAGGCTGGCCCATGCCCAATCGATCCGGACCCAGACCTGGGAGGGGTCGACCCGGTTCGGGCCGACCTAGGGGGTATTGGGCTGGGTCGAACCGGTCCCAGACCCCATATTTTCGGACCAGGTTCGTTCAAATGTCCATATCAGGGGCTACAGACCTCCGATCGATGTACCGTTAGTTTCATAGGTATCCTTGTATCAAGAAGGTCCTTTCAGTATGTCTCACTTGAGGTTTAAGCAATGTTTGGGTATGGCCGGGTTGGTTCGAACCCGAAACCAACTGGGCCCTTGGAGCGGAAACGCTTATAACTTAAGGACCGGATGTCCGAATGACGTGCCATAAAATACGTTGAATTCCTCATGGTGAGACGGTTCTTTTGGAATACTTCATTTGAGGTTTGTACTCAGTTGGATTACGGTCAGGTTGGTTTTATCTTAAAAACCAACCGGTCCCCTCGGACAGAAAAGCCAATATCTCTCAGACCGGGCGCCTGATTGACGCGTCGTATGTCGCATTGAGTTCCTATTGACGAGACAGAAATTTGTGATACATCAACTATGGACTTCATGACATCTGATGTATCGACCCCTTGGATCATGGAGCAGACCCTCCCAGAATCGATCGTGTTGTGTGCGGGAACCCTAGAGCTGGTTGCGACTGCAATGACGATGACGATCGTACTTGGATCCTACGTCGGTTTGGCAGCGAGGATGACTGTACTTGGATACTATGTTGGTTTGGTAGTGATGGTTACTATACTAGGATCCTATGTGGATTTGGCAGTAACGACTTCTATACTTGGATCCTACGTGGGTTCGGCAGGGGAGATGATTCAGAGGCTATATCTATCATCTCCACCCCTCTTCGTGAGTAGTATACCTATGTGAGATGAGTCCTGAAATTCAATCATTGTCTTCGATATGATTTTCTTTCTTTCCTGTGTTGTCTCGGTTGTACATTCCTCTATGGACTGGGTTGTACGTGGGCTTGGGTGTTGGAGCCGAACTGGAATTGATGACTTAGGTATATGTATGGTCATATAACTAAGTAGAGTTGGTTGATACTTCGTATTTCTATCTTTCCTTTGTGGTTTATCCTTTGTGGATTTTGGGAGACCTTAAGGGGTCTTGGGGTCCTTTCTAAGTATCGTATACTCACCCGTGCATAGGTTATGCCTGCACTATGTTGTGTTGGATGCAGACGACAGACTATACTGATTGTGGTTGAGACTTGTGAAGCAGGAAGGTACCTGGAGGTGGACTAATTGATGGGACATACTCAGAGCGGACGGTTGGACACGAGGAGATGACGAGACTATCTGTACCCACCATACAAGTGGAAATTCGGGAAAACGTCATGGTGGTTGTTGTTTTATTTACAGCGGTTGTACTTAACGTTTCTCAGTAGTACGGTACTTTCAGTTGGGTTTGTATACTTTCCCATTTACTTTCCAGAACTTACTTTTTTACACATTTTACTTAGTGTTTCCTTCAGCTTGCGTACTCTTTTGTGTTTGTTTTCTTATATAAAGGAAATGCCTTCCCTTTATCAGTATTTATCCCTTTAGTGCTAGTCGCCAGCCCCTAGCCTATGGAAGGCGGTCTTGGGGTAGTCACGACATGGGCCCTGAGGACGAGTCGTGACAAATTGGTATCAGAGGAGTCGGTTCTACCGCAGAACTCAAGACTCTGATAATTTCATCTATGTGATGCAATAGTGTTATGATTATTGATTGTGGTTATCAGTTCAGGGAGTCCAGTGTTGGTGCGGCAGCCAATGTATCCATACACCATGACCCGATTTTTGATTTCCAACTCAGTGCACGAAAACATTGATTGCATGTGTGTTTTAAAAGTTTTCTTTGTGATTACTTTGTGTCATCTCACCAGGTATATTTTATTAACTGTGCACACATGTTTATATTATGGATGGCCCCATGACAGCAGCTAGCTAGGGTTTTGAGATTTGTGAGAGATGGCAGCCCACCGAGCGACGAGGCCTCGGTGCAGGGCCCCATTACAGTGGAGGCATCGGCGTACCTCTACCAGCTGAGCCACCGATGCCACCAGCCCTAGCAGCTGAGAGTGCATGTTTCCTGAGTGTGTTGCACTAGTTTCAGCCTCAGAGGCCACCCAGGTTCCGTGGACATATGGACCCTCAGGCCACTAAGGATTTGCTGGAGGCTGTCATTCGAGTCTCAGATTAGTATGGACACCAACTAACCTCATGGTGATCCTTGCGAAGAGTCTTCTGCACGCAGCAGCAGGCAGATAGTGGAGCCTGATGCTCCAGGTGCACGACAAGGCATAAATTCTTTGGACGGACTTCTAGATCCTCTTCCGCTCATAGTTCATTCCATCCACCCTCAATGCGGTGCGCATCCAAAAGTTACTTCAGCTGCGGCACGACAGCATGACATTAGCCCAGTACTCGGCGAGATTTACCAACCTCTCGCGCTACTCCACGGACATGGTATGGGATCCATTCTTATGGGCCCAGTCCTTCGAGCAGGGACTAAGGCTTGAGTTCAGGGCTTCGATGATCTCCATCAGCATTCCGACGCATGTAGGAGTACTGGAGCGAGCTCAACTTGTGGAGAACTTCTTTGCTGAGCCTACGCCAGTAGCAAGGCCTACCACAGGGCGACACGTAGCGGATTCATCTAAAGCATAAAGTAGACATAAGTCGCAAAGGTCTAAGACGACAAGACCCTCAGGTGGGCGACCTGAATATACTGGTTCGGATGTGTGGGGCACATGTAGAAGGGCCAGTCATACGAGAGGCAGACAATTCTATGCATGCGGTGGTCAGGGCCACATGGCTCGTGACAGCCCGACCTGCCATGCAGAGGAGCAGAAAACGGTTGAGGGACCACCCTGGAAGAGGTAGAGGTTCGACCGTGGTGGTCCACAGGGAGCAGGCAGTCGAGGTAGAGGAGTTGGCCGAGCAGCGGGTGGTGGATGACGTTTTGAGGCTCTACCACCACCACCACCAGGAGGTCCACCCCGACCACAGGGATCTGGCAGACAGAGGTAGGCTCAGCTTCAAGCAGTGGAGGCCTATGACCATGGTGCACCTGATATGATTTTAGGTACTATCTATGTCTACTCCACCCTTGCTGCAGTTCTTATAGACACAGGAGAGAGTCATTCTTTCATTGTCTCTACCCTTATTCGGAGCTCGGAGATTCCGACAGAGCCGTTGGCTCGATCCATACGGCTAAAGACTCCTACGGGAGCAGACTCGATGATAACGCATTGGTGCTGGCAGTGTGAGATTACTCTAGGAGGTGAGCAATTTGGCTGGGATCTTCCTGTAGCACCGTCAAGGCCTTACGACGTCATCTTTTGCATGGATTGGTTATCTCCAGTCCATGCACAGATCGACTGTATTAGGCGCAAGGTGTGGTGTGTCCGCACAGATGGGAGAAGGTTCACCTTCACCAATGAGAAGGGAGCCTTTGAATCATAGGATGGACTTATACAGGAGAGAGGCTAGCCGCTCACACATCACTTGCCTAGTCTCATCCTCGGAGCGGTTGATGTGTGGAGTCCGAATTTTCTTGTTGTGGTGGATCAGTACGTGTACGTTTTCTCTAATGATGTTCCAGGACTACCTCCTCACAGAGAGGTAGACATCTATATTTACCTATACCCCTGGATAGCCTCGATATCTACTCCAGCATATCGGATGGCTCCCGCTAAGCTTTGTGAGCTATGGGTATAGTTGGGGGACTTGCAGGGGAAGGGATTCATCTGACCCAGTGTTTCACCATAGACTTCTCTGATTATTTTATTCGCCAAGAAAGCAGATGGGAGCTTGTGAATGTGTGTCAACAATCGTCACCTGAACCAGGTGACCATGAAGAACATGTATCGACTTCTAAGGATTGATGACCTCTTCGGTCAGCTCAAGGGAGCGTGGTGGTTCTCAAAGATAGACCATAGGTCTGGCTATCATCAGCTCAGAGTTCGAGATGAGGATGTGCAGAATACATCCTTTAGGTATCTATATGGACACTATGAGTTCTTGGTTATGAATTTCATCATAACCAATGCTTCAGCAGTGTTCATGAGTCTCATGAACATGATCTTCCAGCCTTACCTCGAATGGTTTATCGTAGTCTTCATCGATGACATTTTGATTTAATCGACTAATGAGGTGGAGCATGCCTACCACTTGCGGGATGTACTGGATACACTCCAAGAGCACCAGCTTTATGGTAAGCTCTCGTAGTTCCAGTTCTGGATTTGAGAGGTCCTCTTCTTGGGGAACGTCATCTCTGAGGTGGGATTTGCAGTGGATCCTGTGAAGATCGAGGCAGTACTAGCATGGGAGCCACCTGGGAGCATGAAAGAGGTGCGTAGTTTCCTAGGTATAAATGGGTACTATCGTAGATTTGTTCCAGAATTCTCCAGAGTTGCAGAAACACTCCTAGCATTGATGAAGAAGGGGAAACCCTTCATGTGGTCAGATAGATATCGGCAGAGCTTCCAGGAGATGAGACGGGGATTGACCAGTGTACCCATCTTGAGGTTACCGGAGGAGGGAGTAGGGTACTTAGTTTACTGCAATGCATTAGGGACCGGACTCGGGTGTGTCATTATGCAGGAGTGGGCAGTTATTGCTTACATTTCATGACCGTTGAGGAAGCACGAGTATAACTATGCTACCCATGACTAGGAGTTAGTAGCAGTGGTCTTTTCCTTGAAGATTTGGTGGCACTATGTGATGGGTGAGTGCTTTACAGTCTACACTGACCACCATTGTCTCAGGTACATATTCTCATAGAAGGAACTGAACCTGAGACCGCGACGATGGATCGAGTTCCTCCAAGATTATGACATTGAGATAGTCTATACTTGAGGAAAGGGGAACGTAGTAGCTGAAGCTCTCAGCTGTAGGATGGTGATTCAGCTACTTGTAGAGGCGACCGAGAAGTTAGCATCTTTGAAGATATCCTTCGTGGATAGAGATGGGGTAGCCTTCTTATAGTCCATCACAGTTATTCCTCCACTACTTCAGCGGGTCAGAGAGGCACAGTGTGGGGACGTTGACTGTGAGATGCAACGTGAACAGATATCCATAGGACAGGCACCTGATGTATTCTCACTAGGAGGAGAGCACGTCATCCTTTTCAGAGGACGTACCATTGTACCAGTTTCATTGAAGGAGGATGTGCTGAGGGAGATTCACACTTTACCATTGGTAGTACATCCAGGAGTAGCGAAGATGTACCAGGATCTCAGACGACATCACTGGTGGCCGGGAATGTAGAAGGTTGTGGTAGAGTTCATTTCATGATACCTCACCTACCAGCAGGTGAAGGTGGAACACCAGGTACCAGGAGGCTTGGTAAATCCCTTAGAGGTCTTGGAGTGAAAGTGGATGCGATATCCAAGGATTTTGTGACGGTAATTCCACGTACATCCAGAGGGAATGACTCCATCTGTGTGATCATCGACCGACTCACCAATTCGGCCCTATTCCTACCCATTAGAGAGCATGGATCAGTGGAGAGCTTGGGATTCCTCTACGTTCTGGAGATCAAACGACTTCATGGTGTGCCATCGTCTTTCGTCTCTGATCGAGATGCTCGCTTTACTTCGTGAATTTGGAAGGGGTTGCAAGAGGCATTTGGGACGTAGATACGCCTGATCACCGCCTTTCATCCTCAGACAGATGGACAGAAAGAGAGGACCATTCAGACTCTCGAGGACATGCTCTATGCATGTGTCCTTGACTTTGGTCGTAGCTGGGAGGATCACCTACCCTTGGTTGAGTTTATGTACAAAAACAGCTACCCCTCTACTATCGGGATGGAACCATACGTGGCACTGTACGGCCGACCTTGCAGAACACCTCCGTTCTAGATAGACCCTGAGGAGTCAGAACTTGTAGGACCAGAGATGGTCCATGCTACAACAGAGAAGGTACAGATCATCCAGGAGGGGATGAGGAATGCTCAGATCCAATAGAAGTCCTATGCTGATTGGAGGCGGAGACCACTGGAGTTCGAGGATGGCGGCCACGTTTTCTTACAGGTCTCACCTCGACGTGGATTACGGAGATTTGGCCGGCGCGACAAGTTATCTCTGCGCTTCATCAGACCCTTCCAGGTTCTCATCAGGATAGGTGAGGTGGCTTATCGCATGGCACTTCCACCTCAGTTGCACCAGGTGCACGATGTCTTCCTCGTATATCAGCTGAGGAGATATGTGCACGACCCGATGCATATCATCGACCATGGGGACCTGGAAATCGATGATGGGGCAACATATGAGGAGGTCCCGGTGGAGATCAAGGATCGATAGAAGCAGGTCCTACATGGATGGTCGATTCATCTAGTGCGCATCAGGTGGAAACATGGGAACCTCTAGGAGAGCACATCGGAGCGGGAGGCTCAGATGCATGCAAAATACCCTTATTTGTTTCCCTAGTTTATGATGTAGCTTTACTGGGATGTAATGCCCTGAGTTGGGAGTAATGTAAAGACCAGTAAATTTCAAGGATCATTTTTTCTCAAATTCCTTGGGAGTTTACAAGTACACTATTTCTGACAGCACCTGATTCTGAGGCCTAGTGTGCCCAGAATCAATTTCTGAAGTTTAGCTCAGGTACGTTCAGTGAACGAATGATTGGGTTTTTCTATCTTTTGAACCGTTTATCAGAATTGAAATCTGCGGGCACCGATGGAACCGCATCACTGGTAATTGCTTAAGAGGACCTTTACCGAAGATTCTTTTGCTTTGGAGGAGTTGTTAAAAAATGTGGATTAAATAAAAAGTGAATAAAATTGTGTACAATTTTATTTTTAATTCTATGGTGGTTTTATGATACACGGGGAAGTTAGGGTGGGACCCAATAACATCCTAACTACCCATGTGACGATAAATTTCAGGTGCGGCCCGCATGATCCCCAACCCTTCACATTCCCTAAAACCCCTTAACCCCCCCCCCCCCAATTAAACCCCTTTTATTTAATTGGGTAACTTCTCCTCTCCCCACTCTCCAAATTTAATTCATGCCAACACACATTAATTTAATTAATTGAACCTCATCAATTAATTGAATTATGTATTTGAATTTGTAATTTTGAATGCATTGTATGTTTTAATAAAATAAGTAGGAGCCTTATTTTATTGGCCGTTTGGATTGTTGTTTTGAAAATTGGAGGAGAGAGCTCTGGTTTCTTTTGACGAAATTCAACTTCAACAAAGAACGCCAACTCTCCGATGAAGAACTTTGATTCGGCGGCCCTGGTTTCTTTATCCTCTTGTTCCTCCGCGACAAGGGACGAGACATCGACGATGACAGAAACAATGCCATCATCCGCTGTTCTTGACATCTGTGAACTTCCTTCGAGGTATGGGTTAAGTTCAATTTTAATGAATTAAAATTTTGCTTCTTTTTCGTTGAGCATTCTAGTTTATTTTGACCACTTATTATCATCATAACGGGAGGAGATCAGACCTCACAATCATGGCAGATCCTCCTCCCATTTTTTCTGTTGACCATCGTTGATGTTCGAGGTGAAGGCAGCGCAGGGTCGTTGCATCGCATGGGGAGTAAGAGGACAACGGCCGGAGGGGGCCACAGAGGAGGTTCGCGGTGTCGTCGCGTCGCGCCGGTGAGGCCGAAGGGACTACGGCCGGAGCGGGCCGCTGCGGAGGGTCGCGGCGCCGTCGCGCCGTGCTGGCCGGACAAGAGCCACAACCTAATGCCGCGTCGGACACCCAAGGGGCGGCCGGCTGTGCCGACCGCCATCGCCACCTGGAGGAGGGACCTGAGGTGGTCCCACAGTTACACCAAGGCTGGACATTACGGCCAGATGTTTCAGAAAACCAGGAGGGGTGTAACCCCCCCCCCCGAAAGGTTCTTAGGGCGGACCCCACAGGTCCGTCGTTTCGGAAACAAGGGGGCGACGCCCCCTTTGCGCCCCGCTCGGCCAGAGTCGAGCCGCGGCCGGCTTCCCAGCCATGTTGTAGGCCGCACGGGCTGGGCTGGGCCGGGCCACGCCCGCCATGGTTCGGGCCACGCACAACTGGGCCAGCCCACGCCCAATCAGGCCGGACCTAGTCCAGGGATGAGTCGACCCTGTTCGGGCCGACCCATGGGGTATTTGGCCGGGTCGGACCAAGCCAAGACCCCTATTTTCGGACTAGGTTTGTTCAAATGACCATATCTTGGGCTATGGACCTTCAATCGATGCCCCGTCAGTTGAGTAGGGATCCTAAGATCGAGACGGTCATTTCAGTGTTTTACACTCAAGGTTTCAGCGAAGTTTGGGTATGGCCAAGTTGGTTCGAACCTGAAACCAACATGGCCCATGGAGCGGAAACGGTTATAAGATAAGGACCAGACATCTGAATGATGTTCCGTCAAATAAATTGAATTCCTCTTGGTGAGATGGTTATTTTGGATTACACCACTTGAGGTTTGGATGCAGTTGGATTACGTTCGGGTTGGTTTTAGCTTCAAAACCAAACGGGCCCCTGGGACGGAAAAGCCAATATCTCTCAGACCGGGCATCCGATTGACGCGCCATATGTCGCATTGAGTTCCTATTGACGAGACGGAACTTTTTGATACATCAACTCTAGGCTTCATTATATTTTATGTATCGACCCCTTGGCTCATGGAGTGGACCCTCTCGGAATCGAGCGTGATGTGTGCGGGAACCCTAGAGATGGTTGCGACTGCAACGACGATGACGACTGTACTTGGATCCTACGTGGGTTTGGCAGTGAGGATGACTGTACGTGGATCCTACGTGGGTTCAGCAGTGAGGATGACTATACCTGGATCCGACATGGGTTCGGCAGTGATGGTTACTATACTAGGAACCTATGTGGGTTCGACAGTGATGAATTTTGTACTTGGATCCTAAGTGGTTTCGTAGGGGAGATGATTATGAGGATATATCTATCATCTCCACCCCTCTTCGTGAGTATTATACCTATCTGAGCTGTGTCTTGACTTTCAATCATTATCTTAGATATTATTGTCTTTCTTTCCTTTGTGAACTAATTTGTACTTTCCTGTGTGGACTGGGTTGTACATGGGCTCGGGTGTTGGAGACGAACTGGAATTGATGACTTAGTTATATGTATGGGAATATACCTATGTAGAGTTGGTTGATACTTCGTATTTTTATCATTCCGTTGTGGTTTATCCTTTGTGGATTTTGGGAGACCTTCATGGGTCTCTTGGTCCTTACTGGGTATCGTATACTCACCCCTGAACAGGATATACCCACACTACGTTGTGTTTGATGCATACGACAGACATCGCTGATTGTGGTTGAGGGTTGTGAAGCGGGACAATACCTAGAGGTGGACTACTTGACGGGATGTACTCAGAGCGGACGGCCAGACTCGAGGAGCTGACGAGACTATCTGTACCCACCCTTCGGGTGGGAATTCCGGAGGATGTCACGGTGGATGCTGCTTTACTTTACTACTATTGTACTTCACTTTTCTCAGTTGTATTATACATTCAGTTGGGATTGTATACTGGCCCATTTACTTTCCGTTACTTACTTTTGTACTCAGTTTACTTAGTGGTTTCTTCATCTTGCATACTTTGTTGTGTTTGTTTTCTTATATAAAGAAAATGTCTTCCCTTTTATCGATATTTACACCTTTGGTGCTAGTTTCCGGCCCCTGGCCTATTGAAGGCGGGCCTGGGGTAGTCACGGCACGGGCCCCGAGGACAGGTCGTGACAATTAAAACCATACTTCCCATGGAAACTCGAGAATCAGAACGAGCAAGATTTCGCAATTCTCTTCCTAGACATACCCCTTAAGTCCCAAATATCCTACTCCATCAACAATGGAATCCCCAAATAATAAGGGCGCTCTAAAAAGAATGGACTGGTAAGAGATGACCTCCTCTAATATGATTTTTTCACGAACCATCCTGAGTCGACCCTGAACCGGTTACCAAGACCACCTCACAAAAAGTCCCTAGAGGTGTTCCTGATCCTCTCGAGATGGTGAAAAGAACCAAGGGAATCAATAGGGTACACTAGGGAACGATTTCACACATATATAAAAAATCAATCAAACAACAGAAATAAGTGGACGACCCAAAATGAATATATATAAAAAATTTAACTAAACATTATTTGTACAAGAAACTAAAAGTAGAACTAAACCAACAACTCAACTGACCAAACAAGATAACCATCTAACTCCATGTGACACCGTGGGTCACTCTCCATGATAATGATCACACATCTCCCAAGGTGATCGAACTCAAGCTAAAACTTGCACAAGGGCTAAAAACAGAAGAAGACAATAGGTGTGAGTATTAAAAATTAGTAGGTTAGCTCGATATTCTATTCCCAATGCACGTACCTTAAAATAAAAGAAACATAAATTTCATGTTTTAAATACAACATATAAATGTATTTTTTTTCAAATGAGGTTCAACGATAAAATGATTATCATACAAAAACTTGCATGTTATATAAATAAAAATGAATATAACATTTTTTCAAAGAGGTGCAACTTCAAAATGAAAATTGTGTTTAATGAGGGCTGCATTAAAGATTTTACACATTTACATAAATAACACACACTACTGAATTTTCCATCCAAACACACCATATACCGACAGTGAGTACAAAATAGCCAATGAGCACAACTCAATGAAAACCCACATGCACTAGTTAGTTGTGATCCCCAGGTACCTCGTATCTCAGTGAAAGTAACCATAATAAATATCCATTCTCGTGCACATGATCCACTAGTAGGGAGAATACCCATAACCTAGTGGTCCCCAAACATCATCATCATCATTTTTTAGTTAGTTTTTGCATTTTCAAACTTGCTACATGAAACAAGGGCCAAACCCCACATAATAACTAACATACTAGTACATGTCCGCCCACCTAGATACTCGAGATTCCCTTTTGTGTGCAATCAAGTTAAAAATATTATCAAATACACATTCCACATCAAAATTACACTACCAATAATTAAACACACAAAAATCCCATAAATGTTCTTCACATTTCATTCACGAATCATGAAACCACTTATGTGATTTGCAAAATAATTTCAAGGTGCATAACAAGGCATTTCACATAAAATCCATTCTGCAATGCTCTTTCCAAACCAAAAAACCATCAATAACATAAAAAAATATTTTGAAGCCCCAAAACATATTAATAAATCATTTTAATGGACCATAAAATTTTCCCAAAATATAGATCATGAAATACACATGGAAATCATTTAAAAAAACAAATGCCAAACGGGCCATTACGCATTTCTCAAAACTATCATTTGACCAAGGAATGAATTTAAAATTTATTAAGGAGGTGTATACACACCATTTAAATCAAGAAAAAACACTCATAAATCACTTAAAACATTCGGGTTACATATTCAAAACACAACCATTTTCATAAGGATGTGAAACAAGCCATTTTCGGACATCTTGGGCCAAAACATGTTATAAACCAAAACTCATTTGCTTATAAAACCAAATACAAATTGGAAAGAAATATAAGGACCCAAAAATATAACTTATCATTCTTAAAATTCATTTATAAATCCAAAAAATAATTTTTAAATCAAACATAACATATAAAAGAGAAACAGACAATTTACCGAATGCATGACATTCCCTTTTAAACAAAACAATTTATTTTAAGAACATGAAGTGGAATAATGCATCAATTTTATGCAATATTTTATAAAAGATACTGTAATATATTCAAAATACCACAAAATAAGTTCTAAACCACACAAAATAGCTTCGAAAGATAGTGGACCATATAAATAAACACTTTGTGTGTACTTTTTGAAAAAACAACATTACCTTTCACAAAACAAGGATTAAACAACTATTTTGCACACCAAGAAAATTATCAAAATGATGAACAATATTAATAAACATATATAACAGATTAAATCAATGTGAAAATGATGAATCTTAAAAGATAAAGGCATGTTCAAGGGATATCCTACCTCAAATCCTTAGGATAATGGAAACGCACACACGAAATCACCATCCGAGGGTTTACAAACCCTAAAACTATGACGACCATACCCAAATGAATTAAAATACCATAAAAAATCATGGAATAACAGAACCCTAAGTCGAATAGTATTATGGGAGATTATAAAACCAAGAAATAATGGAAGGAGGAAGATGATGGAGGATAAAAGAGAAGGAATCTCACAATTTCAACTAGAAAACTCTTCATATTCCACTAGCTCATCACCCATAGATAAAAGGGAATGTCTTGAAACATGTTGGAGAGACACATAAGGTCTAGGAGAACAAGGGAATGAATATTGGTGGCCAAACGAGTACGAATTAATTGATTTATGATTGATACAATTTACCTTCTAATTCTGGGCGATTTGAACGACATTGATAATGTTTTCCCACTCTGAGACTATTCTACGATCCAAAGTGGGAAAATAGATATTGGGGGTGCGGATAAGGATATTGGATTTTTGTGGGAGGTGGAATCACTGGAAAAAATTGAATATTTAATTAGATTTAAAATAATCAATTTTTTTAAATAAGAAATGGGCCAATGGGCTGGCCCAATGCATAAATAAGTAACCCCAATTCACCATTATTAAAAATTATTAAGGGGTAAAAACGGATATGGTTGTTTTAATATTTTAGTTTAGACCATTTGGAAGTGTAATGGGTAAAAACGGTTGAAAAAAATGATTTATAAAATAACAAATTTTGGTTTTTAAAAATGGAAATGAGCTCACGGTTGGCCCAAATCTTGAAGTAACAACCCTTTCCCCCAAAAACTCCTAAACAAGAAATGGAGAACCAAATTTAGGATGATTAGACATAGATGAAACTAAAAAACTGAACATTAATCTCACAAAATACCCAAGAAAAGTATCGATATTTCAAATGAACTGGATCAAAAGAAAGACATGAAAAATCGGGTGTGACATGCTCCTTTCATAATAATGTACAATGTGGGTAGTGATATTTAAATCACATAACATCATGGGATACCCACATGATAATATGGGTGAATGAAGCATTTAAAAAACACTTTTTTGTAATTCATACTATAACAATCTCTTATCATCACATTATCAACATTTTGATCTTGCTCACACAAAATAATAATGAGAAAAATAAAGATACATTGTTGGTGGTTTTGGGAACTGCTAATTCATCCATCAATTTAAGGACAATATCTCCCATATTCCCTTCACTTAGTATCAGAGAAATAGTTAATAAATATTTTTTTAACACATGGACCACCTAATACTATTCACCTATTATCATAGTATTCATAAAAATTAATTCTAATTACTTAATCAAGGATCTATGTTTTATTTTAATTTTTATAATCATTTTTCAATGAAATCCATGTTGTCAATGAATATAATCAACAATATAGGATTTTATATGTTAAATGGAAGGGGATTCAATATATAAAAACATTTTATGATTCTTTATCTTTAGTCGCTTAGCCTTAATATACTGGATACTAAGAATAATTCCCTAAATCTTGCTAAAGTTGGGAGCTATTATTACAATACTTAATAATAATGAAATCGAATCTATTGTAATGGTGCATAATGGGTTACTATCATCACTCTCTGAGAATGAGTTGATATAATTTATGTGAATTAATAAGGAAATTGGAATGTAGTGCAAAATCTCTGATATCCAAAAAAGAGTTTTTCAGGTGAAAGGGTCTCAGTTAAAAAACATTCAGGCTCAGTTAGAGGATATTTGAATGGGTGATTATGAATAGGTAGATGAAATATACATTTGAGTGAAAAAATGTATCATCAAAATTTGAATCATATAGTAAATTATTTAAGGTTATATCATCATGATGTACACAAAACTAATAATATAAGGTAAATTTTAAGTGCATATTTAATCCCTCTAAGATCTAGGCTTTTATGAGTTCCCTATTAAAATAATCAATAATATCTTAATTTTTTATGATATGATAAGAGGTAAATCCTTAATGAAAAATATCAAAATAAAGAACAAGACAATGTTAAATACTTTAAAATACTTTAATCATCTTTTTTCAAATAAGTATCTTGAGAGTGAAATAAATGGTGATGACTATTATAAGGATTTTGAATAATTTATATTTTTATTATTATAAAGAATATAGTGAAGAAAATTAATATATAGTGTGATGTCCCATACTTGGTTTCCACATAATAGGTGGCCCGAGCTTGGTGGGCCACATATCCTCAAGCACATATCCCTAAACACTAGACATTATTTACTAGGAATGAGGGCCTAGGGTGTGTCCATGGGGAGTTTGTTATTTCATTACCAGAGTGTAGCATAGAAGATAAATATAGATAGAGGTAGATAGTTGATGAAATGTAAGTAAATAGAAGTCACATAAAAAATAGGGACTACTTTAACAATAACATAAAAAAAAATTGATAATGATATTTATTTCCACTACTTAACTGGAAAATAGTGATACGATACATAATGAATAGAATATTCCAAAGAAATTATAAAAGAAATAAAAAAACTATCGAAAGATTCCCGATCTCCAGCTTATTCATATGAAATCATGCTCCATCATAAATAGAAGTAATCAGGTGTTTGAAGTTTTTTGCATCCATTTATCCACACCTACATTCTAGTAATCTCCCTTAGGTACCAAATGACGGTTGGATAGGGTATGAGATAAATCTATATGGGTGACCACCACAAATGTATATAACATTCAGCTTGTGTAATGGAAATATAATAGTGTTCAAGAATGAATATATAAAATAAAGTAGTAAAATGTAACTAAATACCCACGTACCTACTTTATCCCTTACCTAGTGTCGGAATAAGTAAAGAGTTCATTATTTTATTATAATTTGTTTATAATAAGTCACATGATGTCCATACTAAATGATAGAAGATGTAATAATGCAAACTATAATGATATCTAATAATGATGTTCCAGGGTAATAATGATGGTTACATAGACCTCCAAGGTCTCCAACTCAATAATTACTATATGCTAGATAAGGGGTAGCGTTTTATAAAAGGGTTATAGTCTAAGGAATTTTTCTATAAGATGCGTACCTAGTCCATGGAGTTAATCAAACGAAACTGGGGCTAACAAATTACTGGGCCCGAAATGATTTAACCACGGAACCAATTTTTTAGAGGTGGATTAAAGGAGTGTATACAATGAATCTGGTAGTACTACATGAGGTATCCTATGGTGTCATTTTGAGCATCCAATGTTATCAGAAGACCTGGTTCAAGGTGGGTATCAACCTAGTAATGTTGTATCCTTGAATTCAGAATGGGGTTCTCGACTGGTCAAGGCATTCCCCTTAGAATCCAAGGAATTCTCGAGTCAGGAAAGTCTTATTTTGTTAATGAAGTCGTATATAATTCATAAAATTCATGAAATTACATATCATTTGTCTTACAAGGCTAATTGATCATTAAACCATTTAATCAACTCTTTATTAATCAATAAGTAAATTATGTTCAAGCCATTCCTTTCATTACCGTTACAATGAAAAGTATCTTGAAACCATTCATTTTACTTCTTTCATGCATTTTGAATAATCATGGTTCAATCTACTTCCATCCATTAACATGGTAATGTGTTCCCCAGAAATTCAACTTATTATTCAACTATATTTAACAAGGCCCAATCATATAATTAGTATACTTTCCAATTTCCTTTTAAAATTTATTTATCAATTTGATGCAATTACATTAGGTAGGTGTAGTGGTAAGAATACATAATGCTATCTGTCACACAACTAACAATTTCAATCAATCCAATTAATATAGAAAAGAATACCCCTAGAGGGTTCAATCCATGGCACACCCGAAAAGTGGATCAAATGTGTCAAAACACTAAAATGACAACTTTGGAAAATATATTACATTGGTTGGACATATTTATAGGTGTAACCACTCTGAAATAATCATATATTTTTAATGAGCATAACCATATGGTTCTAATTATTAAAATAATGTAATATAAATTCAATAAATGTCACCCCATGAAATCAATGATCCCTACACAAAAATTACAAAATCAATGAACATGATGGATGAGTTATAGACTATCCAACTTAGGATTTTAAGAATCTATTACTCTATTTTTAATCTCTAATTTTCTTCGAATTTAGTAGATCTTGTAAAAGAGTAATAATGGTTACACCTCAATAAATTTTTCGAGAGCAATAGAGAAGAATAACGACTCAAACAGACTGAAGTACTTATTATTGTGAATCCACCATGAAGAACAAATTCTCCATTAGACCACCGATTAAAGATATATCTTGATCCCAATATTAGGCCATCAAAAGCTCCAAAATGGGAGAAAATGGAGGTTTTGTCTAGTAGAATTCATATTAGATAATAAGGAAGGTTTAATTAGATAATTATGGGTAAAATGGTAAAATTTCCCCGAATTTATCATATGTATGGTTTGTCTACATGGTTTGACAAACCGTGTGCCAACCATGCTTGTAAAACTGTAAGAATGGGAATACCATACATTTAAGCCACATTGTTAGGTAAACCTTGCACTGGTAATGTGATATGTGTCTACTCGAATTTGAAACCATATGCACGGTTTGATCTAACTGTGCATCCTACCAACATAGTTTACTATAACTGTGAAACATGCCCAATTTTCCCCAAAATAATGATTATTGGCTCTGAAAGAGCCTCGAACACCCTTCTGACCTTGGCTTACTCACAAGGCATCTATATTTGGTCCAAAATAAATTATTTGACCAAAAATAATGGATCTATGTGTTATTAAAAAACATGGATCTACAATCTTCCTCCCATAAAAAATCATTTCCCAAAGTTAACATTTGATAGGTAATGAAACAATATCTGAGAACCAATGTATCAAATATCATGAATGTTATCCTCCATCTCCTATATCTTGTCCTACATCCGGTTTTCCTTCTATTGAATACGCAATAGATGGATAAACCATCCCCAGAGAGCCTTGATTCTATGTTAAACGATGCGTACTGTTTAATCATCAAAGGTAGCATTTGATTATTACTAATCTTTCGTGGGAATAATAGTATTAGATGGGTTGTCATGATATTGGAAAAGTTATGAAACCTAGAAGACATCATTATTGACACATTACCTATGAGGAAATAGAAACTGGTAGGATACCGGACTGACTCAATCCAAAATATCAAACAGCCCTATATAATGAGGTGATATCTTCCCTTTATTACATAACTAACTATTCACTAGCCCAGGTGATACCTGAAATAAAACATGTTCCTTGAACATGAACTATTGTGGTGTTCGAGGTATATTGGCATAATATTTATGTATTGACATAGTAGTAGTCATATGATTTCATGTCAGCTGAACAGGCTCTATAGACACCTGAATGATATGAGGACCTAGAATGGATGCCTCAACTGCCTTTATTTATCATAGTGATAAATGGCATAACTAACCACACATGTACTCAAAATTATCCATCTAAATTGCTTACTAAATGATTTTATTATAGGGGAACTCAATGAGAGGGTTATTCTTCTCCCATGAACCAAGAAATCATGGGTGCATGCTTAGAGGATATCATCCAAAACCATGATGTAAAATGAGTGTCCCTTTTTGAAACGATAGTATGAGGGATCCCAAGTAGTCATATGATCCCATGGACATATATTCATCACATGTCCTCAATAGAGGAAGTCTGTCGAATATGTATGAAGTGAGCCACATTCTCCATCTAATCAATGAGAACCCATACAACATTGCTTCCTCTAGGATACCTCACTATCCTGACTACATAGTCAATGGAAACATATACATATTTCCATTACGGTACTGGAAGCACCTATAAAAATCTTGAAGGTCTCCAGAACCAGATGCCACATAATAGGTTCCCTGATCCCGGTGGCCCAAATAGCCTCAAGTGCATCTCCCCAAATCCCATTGGATGCCGAATGGTAGCATGGGCCCAAGATACATCCATGTGGAGACTACTACTTCATTACTTGAGTTTAGCTCAATGTATAAATAGATACATAGAAAAATAGTGAAAATAATATTATTAAAAATAAGGAATAATATAAAATAGACACAAGAGTAACTATTACTAAAATAAATAGAATAACTGACGATGACATTTCATGCCACCAGAAAACTGAAAGACCTACATACAATGTAGAAACTGTAAAATGTTCCAAAAAATTATAAAGGATTACCAATTCTATCCAATGTATCCTAATCTCTATCTTGGTCATCTACAATCATACACAATACTAAAAAAATAAGCTAAGTGTTTGAAATTGTATGAATCTATTTATCAACACCTTTCTTCATGTAATATGGTCTGAGTACCAACTTCCTCCTAGAGGGTGTTTGAGATAAATCTAAGTGTGCCACCACTAATGGTTTCTATAACATCTGGCCCATGTAATGGAAATGTAATGGAATGAAAAATGTATATATAAAATAATTCAGTATAATGTAACTACATACTCATGTACATGATTAAGCCAATGGATGGTGTCTGAACAAGTATCATGTTTATTATTTTATTATTACCCGTTTATAATAAGTCACATGATGTCTATAGTGAATGTTTCAGGATGTATTATAGAAATGAATAATGATGTTACAAGGTAATAACTAAGGTAACATAGGCATCATGGGTAACCAAATTAGTAATGACTATAGCCTGGATTAGGGCTAGGACATTACTCCAAGGAGATTTGTCTACATAATTCCATAAAAAGTTGCATATTGTGTACAAGGAGTTCATACAAGTTTAAATGGGGCTAATCAATGACTGGGCCAGATGGGATTTAACCACATAACAAAATTGACAGAGCTGGATCAAAGGATTTTATCCGAGGAATCATGTAGTACTACATGAGTATTATATAGTGTCATGTCAGGCTTCCAATGTAAGACAATTATTGGGTCTAGGTGGGTCTCAACCTAAGCAATTCATATCCTTGAATCCAGAATGGGGTTCCCAAGTCATCAATACATCCATATGGAATCAAATGTGAGATCATGTTAGACCAATCCTATTTTTTGTAAATAATTAATATATAGTTCATATGGATCAATCCATTACCTATCATTAGCGTTACAAGGGTAACTGATCATTAAATCATTTAATAATGTCATTGTTAATCAATGTGTCAATTTTGTTTAAGTATTTACTTTCATTAGTGTGAATATTCCATGTACCATGAATCCATCCATTTAATACATATAAGTCATTTTCAATAATCAAGTTCTACTCTTATACCTTCCATTATCATGGTAAGGGGTTCTACTTACATGCAACCTACTATTCAATTATATTTAATAATTCCAAGTCATATACTTAGTATATTTTCAAATATTCAATTGACATTTATTTTTCAACTTGAAGCACTTAACATATGAGGGTCATGTAGTAAGAATACCTGGTACCTTCCATTATGAAATTCACAATTTCAATCATGTCATTTAATATAGAAAATATATCTTTAAGGGGTTAGTCCATGGAACACCTGAATGATTGATCAAACATGTCAAAATGCTAAAATTAATTTTTTTTGCAAACCATCCTACATGGGATGGACAACGATTCATCCATAACCACTAAAAATTAATCAAATATTTGAATAGAGTATAACTATATGGTTCTAATGATTATAATCATGTAAGATAAATTTAATTAATGGAACCCAATGAAATCATAAGGACCCACAACACAATTCCAAGACAAATAAACATGGGGGATGAGTAAGAGAACACCCAACATAGTCATGTAAAACACTCCTCCATTTGTAATAGCCTCTAATATTACATGTAATGGAGTATATACGATCAATGAGTAAAAACACTCACACCTCGATAACTAGGTCAAGAGAAAGATAAAACAATAACGGCTCAATGGAACTTGAGTACTTACCATTGTGCATCAAACATGAAGAATGGAATCTCAAATGGATCTCTAATGAAGGAGATCTCTTGATCCCTAGAATATGCCTTCAACATATTCAAATTGAGAGAAAATGGAGGTTCTATCTCTTGATATTCAGATTAGGGAATAAGGAAGGTTTAAATATATCATTAAGGGTAAAATTGTGAAAGTACCTAAAACATAGCTTGTCTATAGTTTTTTTTGCACAGTCTGACAAACCATGCACCAACCAGGTATGACAACCTATAAGAAGGTGCATACCACATGTTAATCCCACGCAGTTAGGTAAACTGTCTTCCAACCATGTGATATAGCTCAACTTGAATATGAAACCATTCACTCTATTATATCTAATCACGTGTCACGTCAGCACAATTTACTCTAACCACGTGATAGGTCCACTTTTCCCAAAAATATAGGTTTTTGGGCTTCTAAAAAGTCTTTGACACCCTTGGGACCTCAGCTAAGTAATTTGGCATCCATATTCAATCCAAAATAAAAAATTGAACTGAAATAAAAGTATTCATACCTAAGTGAAAACTGGGTTCTTACATATAGAGTAAGTAAAATATTTAGTTTATCTAATTGTGGAAATATTTGATACTTTTTAGTAAATTTCCAAAAGAATTTTGAAGAAGATGGGAATTATAGTAAAACCAAAATATTATCTTTGAATATAATAGAGGATATTGGAAGCAATAGATGTAGGACCATAAAAGAAAAAATAAAATAAAAAAATAAAGAAAAAATAATTAATCACAATATAATTCATTATAATATGTTGATGAATGTAAATGGGAATAATAAAAATTATATGATGAAGGGAAAACTATATTTATAGAAAAATTACATTATCCTAAAGATTCATTTAGTTGAATATTATAAGATGGGTGAAATTAATAAAAAAATTACTATTGAGGACACACCAAAAGATATTAATCATATATTATTAATCATGGTGAATATAAAAAATATAAATCCCAAAAGATAAAAGATTGCTTTGTAGATGAGGAATCATTCAGTAATGAAATTACATGATGATTCAAAATAGACATTGGGAAAAGATAAATATTTTCATCAAAATAAATATACCATACACCTACATAATTATTTAATAACTAGATATAATTATTGATATTACCATTGATAATGTTATTACCATAAATAAATAGGTGAATTATCTTGAAAAAAAATATTGGATGTAGAAAAATTCATGAGGAAAACCAAAGATGTGGGGTTCCAAAATTCAGTGTATGAGGTTGGTAAAAGATATAAAATAATAAATAAAACTCTCCGATATTACCAATAGTTATGACAATTGTTACATAGTATAAAGATAAATGTATTTCAACACATGGGATTCTAATTTCAGTGGTGGAAGTAGTCACATGGGATAATTGAATATTATTGTATCAACCAAAAAGGAAGGCACAGCTACTTCCATTTTAGATAATGCTTCTAGAAATTCCAACGGAAAATAGTTTTTTAATGAATAAAAAACATAGGCCAAGACTAGGTTTAATATTTAGATAAAATAAATGGAACCTAAGTACAATAATACTAAAAAAACAATGGAAATAATGTAGATGGAAACACAGTGAGAAGGTTTTTAAGACCAAATTTTCTATCTTGGGAGATTTAACCCTAAATGAATATATTAGTGTTGTATATTAAATGTGAAAAAAATATGTTTTATACAATAATATATCACTCCATAATTTTAATGTGGTGCTGAATTTAGGGGGTGTTAAATTTTAAATTCTATATGTCCGGTCATGAAATCATTCAATAGAGAATATATAAATTAAAAATTCCTTTGGTTTTTAAAATGATACATCTAAGAGGTATGATTAACCCAAAAAAACCATATAACAATGTGTGACTATGATACTGGAGTATCATGTTCATAAGGAGGGTTCCAAATATTTAAATTAGTGGAACAATCAAGAGCATGTGGAAGTATTGATCATTTCTTAAGAGGATAAAACAGGAGATTAATTATGGATCCTTGATAATGGTTTCTCATTACACATGACCAGAAACAAAAACAATATGAAATATATCCAATGGTATTCAATAGATGTTACACATTCATAAAAATGGATCACTCATTATATAAGGATCTATATACATTATCATTTGTAAGAAGAAATCGAATGGTATTTACTTTTTGGACTGGATAAGGCATAATCATCATATTATTTCTAAAATTATTTATAATTTTAATGAGGTGTTATTTTAAAATAATTTTTTTTCATAAATAGATTAATTTTATAACATTTAGAAAACAAAATTAATGTTATTCTAAATTTAGGAAGTCCAAATTTCTTATTTAATAAGAATAAAGGAGGGGAACTAACTTGGGAATAGAATTCTTGTTTAATTATGATTAATGAATGCATATACAATTACCATGCATGATGATATGATAAATATATCAAAAAACAATGTGTGTATAAGGGACCTATTTTTTTAAGATCTTATTTTAGGTTTTTTAGTGATTAGAGGTAATTCGATAAGCATGGATGAGTTGGGGTACTTCAAGATCTAGAATTATAGATATGATATTGATTGTAGAAAGTAAATTTACCCTATAATATATAACTTGGTTTGGATATAAAATTTGAATTATCAATTTATGGGGTCACTTTAGAAAATAAATTCTCATTTTTTTCTTGCACCTAATATGGTTGAAACCATTTTTCAGACAATTTGGGGAGAATTTGATGTTCTATTTTCAGTACATTGTTGTGAATCCCTAATTTTATTGGTGAATGGGATTTATTGGGGACTCAAGGGGTAAATATAAAGGGGATTTACTAGTTGAGTTATGGATGTGATATTTATTATTACCATTGTTTCATGGTAACCCTAGATTCATCATGGGTTTTTTGAAAACTCTATCTCTAATTAAATTCTCATTGGTCTATCACCTTGGTCTTATAATTTAACCAGCCTGTATGAAATTAAAATACCTATAAGATTTATGTTATTTCCTCTATCTTCCTTTAAACCATATGAAACTAAAGAAACTATTTTATACACTCTTGAACTCTTTTTCTTATAATTATAATTCAACTTCTAGTCATTAAATCATGGGAAATCAAAGGTGATTTTTACTCTTAGAGTTCAGTTATTATTATCTCACACCTCATAGTCTATGCTATGGAAGATTTGATTACATTGTCTCTTATTTCTATATTGATTATTGATGTGGGTTTCTTATTTGGATTATATCTATATTAATAATGGATTCCATTTAGGAGAGGTGATTGTATATCCATTTTAATTATTCCATTATTTCATTGAGTATATTGAAATCTTTTCATTATGAAAGGGGTTAAGGATATTTTTTGTTATATAGTAGTGTTGGATTGACATGATTTATCTTATATGGGTAAAAAAATTATATTGAGCTTAATAATAATAATTAATGATATGTAATATGATATGATAAAATATAAGGATTCGATGATCCTATATTGATTATTTTTATGATAGATTCATTCCTTTTTTCATTTAATAAATAAATAATTTTTATTAAAGTACTTATTTTTTTCCACAAAAATATTAATATTCATTAAATTTCTTATGAAATGTAAATATGGTAATGTTAAAGTGAAAAAATAATGAGGTTTCTGAATTTTATTATTGTTGGTCCTTAAAAAATATTTATTCATGGGCGTTTTTCATGAGGTATGATTGTGTCTGATTCCATAATTATGATATATATTATATTTAAATATTATCATTTTTAAAATCTACACATGATTTATCAGTTAATTTATGATGATAATGGGTTGTGATGATTTCTACAAATAAACTAAGTGCGGAATATGTGTGCCTAAATTTGATGATTATCTTATTTTATCATTGTTATGGACATTGTTTCCCCCAAGAATTTATTTTTCAAAATATATGCTTAATTTCCATGGTTATCTAATTGGATGGTAGGGAACATGATATGAATTGATTTATAACCCATTATATCAGAGATATTTGGTGATGAGTGGGTTCTTTTCCATGGGTTGTGGAAGTGGATTATTGAGTATGCTCCTGGGATTGATGGAATAGTTTAATAGCATGGATTTCTTCTTTCAGGATTGTTGTTATGGGGATATTGATTTGGATTCAATGTATAATTTAAATGTTATTCATTAATTTTTCTGTTGTTTTTTCTATTTAATGGATTATTTTATTGAAGATTGGTTGATCTGATTTTCAACTTTTGGTTGCAATTGGCCTATGCACAATAAGCCTCAATTTGTGTTGGTATCTCAGGTTTAATCATAAAATACTCATGTACAATGGAATGGTAATTGAATAGTGAATTAATTAGTAGGAAATAGTGTCGTAATTGGTTATATGATTGAAAACTGTATATTAGTTTAGAATAAATACTCCATGATCATGTGTTGAAAGGATTTATCAATCCCAACGGTTTTTGATTCAATATTGTTAATTGAAGGCTGAGTAAATATTAGGGCATTAATATATAAATGAATTGAGCTGGATTTGATGATCACTGAATTTTTGAAAACACATGCAGAGGATGACCAATGTGATAATGTGATTCTTCATAGTAATAATAATCTCTAAGGTAATATTATGGAAATCAAGACGTGGGGAGGTATTAAAAAAGAATCATATATGGTCTATATAGTCAATATGTGGGAAGAAATCATCTTGGATAAGTTATTTATTAAAATGGGAAAGACCAATCAGTATAGGAATTCAGAGTAAATATTTATAATTTTCTAGGGTATGGACTTTTCAATTATGGAGAGTGTGATTCTATGAATATTCCTGAACTAGACAACTTATATAGGTACCATGATGTAGTGGTACATGTGGAACAACACTGATAATACCACTTCATTTAATATAAAGGTCGTATTCTAGCAGTTTAACTATATGGATGATCTAGAGTTTTGAGAAGGCCTGAACATTCTCAACCACACTAATATGGAAATTAGTGGGGCTTGTAAATTCTACCAATGAAAACTGGGGACACCTAAATTGGTTATTCAGAACTGACGGATTTCATGGTGGACAGATGATGACTCATAATTACAGATGGTGAAATGGACTATCTCTATGGTCATGGAAAAGGAATCTATAGCGTGTAAGTGTATTATAATAAAACAAATCTTAAATAAGGAGGCCACTCCCATAGTGGTTTCCTTGTTGAGGGTAAACCCAGAATGATTTCTTCACTAGTACATGGTGAAAAAGATCTCGGTCTATGAAATGTAGAATTTTTTGGAATTGATTTTCCCAATGATTATATGTATATTCAAGGACTTCATATTCATTTGATCTGATTTTAGATCATTATTCCTTATTAAAAAAATAAGAGGGTTTATAATTACATTTTTAAGAATAAATTTTGAGTTATTACAAGGTGAAAAGAAGAAAGAGTATACCAACAAGATGTTAATTATAAGAAGTCATAGAGGATATGTGTTGGTGTTTTTTAATTTCAATTGTTAGTTGTTATAGCCCATTTTGGAAATGATAGGTGTCTATTAATTTGGGTGTATATCCTCTCCCTTTGAGGTTGGAGGTTTTTCCCATGTAAAAAGTGGGTATGAGATATACTCCATTGTGATAATTTTTATATTTTTTAAAATATTTTATTTTGAATATTTCCATGAACGAATTATATCCCTTGAGGTGATATGTAATCCTTAATTGAGTAAGACCAGATTTCCCATAGTTTGGGTGACATTTCAAGACCTATACGATTAACATTAATATAAGATATTAAATTTATTGAATAAAAAGTTCAGGTAATGATCATTTTATCCATAAGATCATGGAGGAGGGGCATAACTTGGTAAAGTGATATGTAATTTTTTTTATCCTTGTTACATTATATTTTCTATTGACATTGTATCTTAAAGTTTATTCTAGAAGTGATGTGTGGACAAATTGGGAAATTATTATTGTAAGACATTTCAATGTTGTGAAGTCATCTTTTGTTTAGAGTTTAGAGAAGTTCCAATTGGGATATTTTAAGGTAGATATTTAGAAATATTTAGTTGTATATGGTGATTCTCCTTAATTATGGTATGATGATGATGATCAATGAGTGTTTTTTCAATGGAGGCTCTTCATTACTTCTGTGATATATGATTTAGTTCTCCTTGACATCCAAAGATATCCTTTTATAGTACAATATATTGTAGATAATATGTATTATACATTGAGATGTTAGTTTTTATGTTATGGGATGAAGATATATGTTAAATAGTATGTGACATGATGTTTAGTCATCTAGAATGTGATGTTTGAGTACCACATTCTTGGTTGGTTTCTTTAAAACGTCGAGGTTTCCGAGTGGATAAGGGAGGAGATATAAGAGGAATTCATCACAAATTTTACATGATATTAGGGTTGATTTTATTTCAAATTTCTGATCATATACTAATTTATGAATTAATATCCTTTTGAATTGATTAAGGAGTTGAGAAAAGATGATTTATTATAAAGGATATATCTGGATGTACACGTGATGATTTCTGGGGATTTGAAGTCAATCATCTCTAATAATGATCTACGATCACCTCTAGGGTGTGGATAGATCTTGAACATGATATTTTGTTTTTTATGCATTATAACCTTGTTTCATATACAATTGGAGGGTCGTATATAGTAGACTATCAAAAAAATTGGAAGATAGGTTTCCCACATGCATTATGGATTTTGTAGTCATAGGGGTGATCATATTCCCTTAGTGAAGTTCATTTTTAATAATAATTGTAATTATAAAAATCATAAGGATTAGTTTGAACGAATTTATGGTAGACCTTGAGGATCTAATTTCGGTTAGACCGAGGTTGAGGAGTTGTCTATTCTTAGACCATAATTGGTTAGTGGCATGAATGTGATGTTATAGATGATTCACAAATAGTTGCAGGAATATCAAGATTGTTCAAATAAATATGTATATCATAAGTGGAGGCCTTTAAAATTTTATATTAGAGTTCATGTGGTCTTAAATATAAATATTTATCAAGGTTATCAACTTTTTTTCTTGGTTTTAATCATTCTTAATAAAAAATTAAACCATTCGTGGTGTTGGAATATGATGGGGTTGTTTCATATTGATTAGAACTTATCCCATGGATTAATAAAATCCATGACATCAACAATGTGTGGTATATTAATATGCTTGCTCTTGATGATTCACATGTCATTTATTATTGAGAGTTTGAATTTAAAATGATGTGATATTTGATTAATGGCCAGTTGAGATTCATAATCACTTTGATAATGTGACACTGAGGATAGTTCTTCTTCATATCCATGTCCCATGCCATCATAGTATATTAGAGGTGTATACTAGGGAGTGTGAGTCGTAGATTCACACTTAATAACATAATTTTTTTTTTGTTTTATTTTTAGGATGATTTATGTGACCATTATTTATTAATGATTATATTATTGATGTTTCAAGTCTCTACAACTTGTTCACCTGATTTTGGGAATGTATTATCATTATAGAGAGAACCTAATAGGCATCTCAGGGGGTGGTTGTATATCACTTGTTTCCATCTCAATTTCAAGTTTATACACTTAAGGATGAAAATTTATTGATCTAAATCTAATGTAAGGGTTATATTTTTTCCAAACCCTTCATTTGGTGTTTTTGGGTTATTGTTTGAATTTGGGGAAGGATGGATGAGTAGGGGTATTTTTGGTTCTTAAATTGATGTTAAGAGTGGTGTTACGGGGAGTCCATATCCTCTATTTTGTAAATCAAATAAAGTGCATGGATTAGTGGCTCAAATATATTATATTTATTTGAAGATAAGAACTTATAGATGTATAGTAGGTCTTGGATGGTCGAGGCAATTGTCTCTACCAATTTGGGTACCATAATTGTGTGGAGTCATAGTTATTCCACATCATCACCATGAGATTATAGGATATTGGGTTTGATTTGGGGTTTAAGGGGAGTATTGAGGGTATTTTATCTACGGTTTAAAATGGTATGTTTTGAATAGAAATTTCATGGTGTGACCACTCATGCTACGTTGTGTGTTTTGTAAAATACCATTCCATTGTAGAGTGGTCATTGGTGTTTCACCATAGTCTTATGTTTTAACTAACCTTTACAAATTAGAGAGACCTCTCTAGTTTATATTATTTACTTCCTCTCCCTTAAAAACCTAGGATATCTAATTTTCTCAATAATATAATCTTGATCCACATTTAATATCTTTCACCAAATGATCTAGATATCAGTTCGTGGGTGATATTCGGTGAGTTTTTTGTATCATGTATTTTTCTTATGATCCCTTCTCTATATTTACATCCTATGGAATATTTTCTTCATCATATTTTTTATTTTTCTATTGATTATTTATGGGGTATTCTTCTCTGGTTGATATAGTTAATAATCATGGTTCCATTATGGGAATGGTGATTTTAGATCGACATTTTTCCTTCTATTACTTATCAATGGATGTTTAATGATTCATGTTGAGGTATGGGGTTCAAGAAATTTCATATTATGTGTATGTGTGGTATAGATTTATCTAGAAACATTCCATCTTTTGAGACAGAATGGCATTCGTCTACGATGTTGATTCTGTAATTTTGATGTAGACACTCCATTGACATTATTTTTCTATCATAACAGGTGATAATTCATATAGAAAATAATTTAGTTCGAATCATATGATACATGTTTTTGGATTAATAAAATAATTTATATTTGATTTAGATTATTTGAATGTGTGGGATAAATGTGATTTATCTTCTATGTGTAAATTATTGAGACTAACCATAGAAAATATAATTAATTGTATGTATTGTAATTATAATAATTGTATAAGTTATGGGATTCTTATGTAATTTATGTTTTGTTTTACAAATTTCTATTGATATTTGGGATAGTGAAGTTTTATTGTTTTGGTTGTTGTTGTTGTAGAGAATGATTGATACATTTGAAATTGGATAAGAAACAGAAATCCGGTAATGATGATGAGAACAATGAATGAGGTATGTGAATTTAAGTATAATTATTCCCTAAAACCAGCTAATCAGGTAAGTGTTGACTAAGTTCTACATATATATGATTTATTACTGTTAATTATAGTTATATTTATAGGTTATTTTGTTAAAATATTGTAATAATTAACTCGTTAATTCATAATTGAAATGGGTAGTGATTCTTGAGGAAATTAAAATTATTGGGTTTATTTTAATCCTATATTTTTTATTATATTTTCTACTCATTTTGATAGACTTGGATTTAAAATATATTTTTATGTCAAAATATATTTCCTAAAAAATTGTAGGTCGTATGATTGTAGATCCCTTACTATAAAGTGTTGTGAAACCCAACATGGTTGATATATTATGCGAGGGATGGTATGTATTCCCTAGATTGTGGAATTGTTTCATTTTTTCATGATTCGAGTATTGATGGGAGAGGTTGAGTGTGTGTTGCACCCCGAAAATTTTGGAGTGGATATGTAGAAAAAATTTTGATGTTGAAAATATTTGTTTCGTTTAGAATTTTGAAAATACCATTTGTAAAGTACATATACCTCGACATTTATTATACATTCACTTGATGGTAAAGTGGTTATTATTATATAATTGTTAAGTATTCACATGATAGTGAAGATGTTATCTTGGTAGAATTATTATTGTTTCACTTGATGGTGAAGTGTTGATTCTGTGAGAATTGTTTTGGAAATACATGAGGACATTTGGTTTCTTTAGATAAATCATCAATGTTTTGAATTTTGATGGATTTTAAAGAGATCATGTTTTTAGAAATACATTTCTATGTAGAGCGCAATGTGTACAAGAAGTGAGTACCTTGAAAAAAGAAATTATATGAATGAGGAAGTTGTCCTAGTTTTCAAATGGGATTTTTCTAAAATCATGATTGGTCTTCAAATCAAAAAATATGTTCTATCAATGAATCCATCTAGCAAACTCACCCAAATATTTGTGGATGTAGAGCCCAAACATGACCAATGAATCTAGCTGGGCCATCACACTGGGTGGCCTGGTGTGAGAACATGGGCCAGTTCATAGTCTTATTGATGCATTCTTGGGTGTGAGAGTTCATGGGCATTGGAAAGTGGTCTCTTGAGGGTCGGTATATACTGTGAGCCTCTATCGATGTATTTGTGGGTATGGGAGTTTCCCATGTGCTACTGGTTGGGTGCAGAGTAGAATGTATTGTATGGTATACCTTGCCTCATTCGTGGAAATGATTTATGTGGGATAGATTATGTTGCATGCAATGTTAATCAATTTATTGAATTAGATACATAAAACATGTTTTACAATGCAGCTAATTTGAGTTGTATGATTTTCTATAGTGATTATCTTTAATCTCCATTCACCTGATCTCCCCGACATCATTGTTTCACTACACCACATAATGGAGTGTTTCATCAAAAATTCATTCAGGTATAGTTTCCCACATTGTATCTTTTCTCTTGATCATGGAGGGTTCAAAATGAATATAGGTAATGATTTCAAACTATAGGGAGCTATTACACTATCCATGGGATTATGTTTAATATAGGGTTTCATATTTTCCCCCTATACATTTAGTTCATGTTTAAACAGGGAAGAATATATATACCACTATTAAATATGGAAGAAAGGTAATGGAATAGATGAGTTTGGAATGAAATAACTAGTTTTCTCCTTGCACCCTAGAGACTGCACTTGGACCATGGAGTTCATTTTAATACATAAAATGATATATACCTCATGAAGAAGAAGTAGTGTCTGAGAAACTAAAAAAATTATAATTATGGATGAGTAATATGTAATTCGTTGATTCATGCATAATGAGATGTGTTTTTCATTGTAATGAACTCATGAGAAAGATACGACGAATGCATTTTCTATCACTAAGAACAGAACATGGTAATTAAGGATGATTTATTGCATATGAAATGTGGATATGGTCAGACAAAGTATTCCATGCCAAAATATGTGTGACCACTCCATAGAGAAACATCTTGAATTTAAGGATACACTATAGTGGAGCAGATCACTCCATTGTATGTGCAAAATAGAAGACTCTATACTGTAGTTCATTATTCTACACCATGTCTTGGTGTTTCTGAGTCCATGATCATTAATATCTCATCATCTATTTAGATAAATCATCGAAAAATTATAGAAAAGGTATGAATGTTTTTCAAACAATATTATGGATTTCTCATGGTGATGCATCATGGAGATAATAACCTTTATATTTTCTAAATGTTAAGATAAACAAGGAGAATATCATAGGACATCGGGATTTTTTGAACCAATTTCATATCTATATAAAAATAGTGGTTAATATAAATACCATTTTGAAGATCTGAATATCAGTTGGAAATATAAGTGTTTTTCCTGTGAGGGAATGTATGTTTTCTAGGATTATAAACATTGTAATTACCTTCAAAGATGATTTTTAGATGATTTTTTCTATTGAAAAGATAAAAATTATTTCATACCAGTAATACAAAGAAGATTTATTGTACTAATGAGTTTTCTTGAGAATGAAGTATAATCTTGACAACAACTTTAATGTATCAACTAAATTTATTGAAGATGTGTGTTTGAGTTTTTAGTTAACAGATGTACATGTCCATAAACTGTGTATGTACATTTTATAAATAGTGAGAAAAGAAAGAGGAAAAAGGTTATCATTTGCAATGGATATGGGACATAAATGTATGGTCCAAGTGATTTAGCCCTAGGTATGTAGTTATTTGTCCCTAAAAATTATTTTAGTGAGCGAATGCATTGGAATCACCTATATTAAACCATTAAGAAATAATATTAGTATGTTTGGTTCACCAAAACAATGATTGTTTTAAAATCATTGAACTATCCATTAATGGTGAATGACATAAGTTTTATGTACATATTTAGTTTATTATTGAACAACAAAATATATGAACCAGTATATAGGAAATTATATTAATAAGCATAAAAGGTCACCCTCTGGGTTCAATGTTTATTATCCTTATGGGAATGCGAGACATTATGTAGAAAGAGTTTTATATTTTACTAAAATTACATAAATTGATTCAACCCCTCCCCCTATGTGGGTAATCTTAATCTATGTCCAATATATATGTATAAAAAATTTTATCAATGAATGGGTAATTTTCAAATTTTTTCTCTGACCATGTTCATTTTTACTGTTGAGGTATAAGTTTCTTTTTTACCTTATATTGGGGTGTATCTAGGAAGAAGATAGAATATCAAAGAAGAATATGAAATAAAGTGAAATATATTTATGAGGATCATTTTTTTTTGGGATGTGGGATTCAATTCAATGATCCTGTCATGTTTATGAAGGAAGGTATGAATGATTCATATTGTAAATCTATTTAAAATGATGTTGTATGAATGAATGAGGAACACGATAGGACAATTGATGATGGACCAAATGATGATGAGTATATATAAATATATACATAAATGGATATTGTCTATTTATTAATATATATGGATCAAAAATCATGAAATAATAATATAAAGTTGAAGGAGAAAAATAAACATCAAGATATATAGATTAAAGTGTTGTAAAATGAGTTAGAAAAAAAGAGGCCTAAAAATGATTGGTGAAGTTGAAACTGATCTCAGGAACATTAAGGAATATTAATTATAAGAGTTAATGATTAAATATACCATTATGGGGAAACTTAAATATTATTCATGGGAAAATAACCATAACATGAATGAATTAAAGAAATTAGTTAAGGAAGGATAAGATGAGTGGTCATTTAGATGAGGATATTGATGAAAATTAATGATGGAAACAAGAATTACAATGGTTCAAAGAATCCATTATTATAATAAAATCTAAATAAAAGGAGTATGATAACATATAGAAAAATAATAAACAAGCCTTGGAATATTAGATAACTAGTTGGAAGAAACTCAAAGAATAATTGAGTGAAAAAATGTAATCAAGGATAAAGAAGATAATTTGGTTAGAAGAATAATTAGTTATAACTAAAAATGAGTTATAGTCTAAGTGTAAGACTAATATCAAGAATTAGTTATATTATTTATTTAATCACCTTTCATATTGTGAATTTTAAAAAATTAATAAATATTCCAACTTTTAGAATAATAAAAAACACTAACATTTCACAAATATCATGCTTTATGGATATACCATGTCATCATTATAATGAAACTCTACTAGTGAATGAGAAGATGAAAATTATTAAAACACTCAATAAAAGGGAAAATTTTGATGGTGTTGGAAATAGAATTAAATGTGACTACATGTTATATAAAATAAAGGAGATTATGACTCATTGAAGACATTTTAATATGTGTTTCATTTTTTGTATATATGGACACACCTTCTGTTTTTATATTGAAGCATGTAGATATATCTAATGCTGTGAAACTAGTAAAAATATAATATAGTTGAGTCAAATTGCACAAAAACGGAGGTACAGGTGTTAATCCAATAATTATAACCATTTTAACCATTTATAAAGAGTATGTTTCAATTAAAATCTATGAAGGGTTGAAAGAAATATTTGGGATGTATACAATTGGAAAATTGTGGCCTTGAGAGAAAAATTTCTACAATTATATGAAGAATAATACATCAATTCAACAATGATATGGGAAATCCCCAAATCAATATCTACACCACAGACATCTAATAGTGTCATGAAATGGTCTTGTATGAAATAAAATAGATCTATTAATGAGAAAATCAAGAAGGCCCATGGCCAAGGGACATCCAAAAAAAACATAACAATTGTAAACATGAATATTGATCAAAAGAATAGTTATGTATGAAATTAATTTTTTGGAAATAAAAATAGTTCTATTGTTTGAAAAAATGTAATTTATAAAATGATAATTAAATAAATGATAAACCATTTGAAAGATAGAGGAAAAAATGGTAGTCTATAGTGACTCACAATCATCCTCAAATTTTATATGATTTTTCTTACCCATTCACAATCTGATTTATTGTTTAAAAATATGTGTAAATAGGTGAAAATTTAATTGGGATATATGATATATATGGTGGTTTTTCTTGAAACGATCATGGTTAGTTGTTCTTGAAAGGAAATTGAATTTTGTGCTAGAAAAGAAAAAGTGGATGGACCTGAAAGCAAATCTGTAAAAGAAGAAGTTGAATAAAAATAATTTTAGAATATTTACATGCTAAAATTACATGGAAATAAGACCTAGAAAATATATAAAAAAAATTATTATGATGAGGGTTTAAATTAGTATATAATTTTAGTGGTTTCAAACCTACTGAAGAGGATTGAATAGAAAATAACAGAACTCTAAACAAATGTATATTATTTTCATTTATCTGATTTTAGAATAAGGGTTTTAGTGTTTTTTATATGTTTTTTTTATTTTTTAGGATACCAAAATTTACTAAATTTATTTTCATCTCGAACAAGTGGTGCCAGAATGTTTTGGCAATAACAGTTGGTATCATCAAGTGGTCGAAAGAGACAATGTCAATGGAGTAGTTGTTATGAACATCAAATGATATTAAGGCTCATATAGTGGTCATTGTTAATCATGTGGAATCAATTACATAATTGTGTGGAATGATTCTCACAACCAAGTACTTTTATTATGAACTAAATCATTGTTCTGATGTGATAGACTACAAAGGTTTTTTTCATAACAGAAAAATAATATATTAGGTACTTCTATGAATTCATGAGATAGATAGACAACGTTGTTGATTTTATATTAAAAAAATATTTTTCCCCATTATTATATCTCAAGTAATAGGTTTATAGAATTTATGTGAATTTTCATGTTCTATGTGCTAAATTCACTTGATGAATCTATTGTGAATATACAGCTAGAAATGATATTATATTTTGTAGCACGTGGTTTCAATGAATTTCCTTATTCCTATGTTGTTAATTCCAAAATATACCTTTCTTAATTTGAAAAATAAATCTCCCAATAGAGAGTATAGATTTTGTTGATTTGTTCCAAACACCAAAGAGAATGATGTTTTCTAAAATAGAAATGGGAGATTCTATTTTTTATAGAGTGATAACATTCATGAAACAATGGATTTTTTTCATTGAGATTATACACACTCTTTAAAAAAGATGAACACGGACTAACTCTTATTATTTTATTTAGATAACGGGGATACATTCAAAATATGGTATTGGTCACATGGTATCATTGTGATCCTTTCAAATGAATATTATCAAAAAATATTGGGGGTTTGGAGTCCACAGTGAGTGTAATTGATTTTCCAAAAAAACTGTGCTTCTGAAAATATGGTTGTTGTTGGGTTTGTTGAGAATACAGTTGGTGAATCAGTGACACTAAGACAATTTTTATGTATATAATTGATGTTCTAGTGGCGATTTCTGAAAAATTATTGTGGAGTCACATCATTTTGTAGTGGTCAAACCTATAGAATTATTCTGGATTAACGTAATTGAAAATTGGTGATGCTTGAAGAATTTTCATGGACTCACTATAAGATATTGGGTGTCATGAGAGAAATAGTCACTATTTTAAATTGAAATGGTTGTTGAAGTGATTAATCACTGACAGGAACATGACATATAGAGTGCACAATGAAAAAAATATGTAAATACTATGAGAAAATAAATTGGTTGAATAAGGAAGCTGGTTTTGAATTTAATGAAATTTGATTAAACATTATTACAGGGTATAACCTAAAAAATATCACCAGCCAAGTAATCCCTCAATATATCTCAACAAAATGCTTTGTGGGATTATGGATCAACCATTACATTGGGATATAGCTGATATATTCCACAAGGAGGAATGGTGTGAGTGAATAGGACAATTCATAATCCCACACAAGTATCCTCATGTGTGATAGAAAATTTTCAATGGTAAGTGGGATAATACAGGTCATCATGGCTTATGAGAATAGATGTGTGCATGTTATAGAATGGTTGGGGACCCCATGCTACTCGCTGAGTCACCTATAGAATGCGGAGGTTGATATACCACACCTCAATACTATGAGAGTTTGATGTGTGATAGTGAATACTTCATGTACCATTACAAAATTTAATGAAATATGGACATAATGCTAGCTGCACTATATGATAAATCTGAGCCATCTAATTTTCCATAGCGATCATCTTAATCCTTCAGTAGTCTGATCTCCCTCATGTAACTATTCATGTAACACCCCGAGAATTTTTGAAATGTTTTTTCTTTCAAATGAATTTAATTTTTTAAAAAAAAATTATTATTGCACAGAAAAATAATTTTATCTTACCTTACATGTAACACTTTGTTAAATTATAATTATACATAACAGTAAGTTAGTCTTGTGTTTCAAACATTAAAAATTTTATCTCACGTTACACAGAACAATGTGTGTAAATGAAACCTGAAAAATTATTAAATTATTAACATATGATATCTATCATCTAGCCATTTGAAGGGAAGGTAAGAATCTTAATAAAATAATTATGAAAATTTGATTTATAGATGATTATATAATTAATACTTTTGTGGTCAGTTTATTATAATTTAATATAAAACAATTTTTAATATAAAAGATAATATTTTTATAAAAATCTATTTCATGAAAAAATATTGTCTGTTTTATATCAATAAATTAATTAAATATATTTTTTAATTATTTTAATGAAATGTATATACTATTTATTCCATAAACTATTTTACATTCATCTTATCAAGATAATAGACATGAACAAATCCAATTTTATGCTTAAAAATAGATTTTTTTTGAAAAGTAGTTTTCTTGCCTTTTCATGGTGCACATATTAAAAAAATTCATAAATTGGAAAATTAATCTAAAAAAATAGAAATTATTTTTGAATGTTTCAAATAAAAATTATTTTAAGGTATTTTTTTTTGTTTTTTCGAAGAAGTTTCATTATTTAGGATTAGTGAAAATTATAGATTTTTTATTGAGAACTCCCTTGTAGTTTAAATAATATGTAATCTTATGTTATATTTTCAATTGTCTTCATTATATAATTAGAAATATTTTATATCCATTAATCTATTTTAGAACATTTTATTAATTGTTATATTGAATTTGGATATAAAACACTTTCAAACCTTTGATCTTTTTGCTCTTTAAAAACGTTTTTTCTTGTCACGTAAGCCAGATTAATTCTAAATTAATTTATTCCACTTTTCCAATTTGAATTTTGAAAACTGGATTCCATATTTTGAATCCGAATAATTTATAATGTCTAATAAGGTATCCTAAATTTTCATCCAAAATGAATATAGAATGATGAAAAAATAATTTACCACAATTAAAGTAAACGTGCGATAATCTATGAGGGTTATACTAGATTGAAATGACTGATAATAAACTAAAATATTCTAAAAATTTTATTTAATGATTTTATTTCGACCATGAACACAAAAGTTTCAGAAATATTGTAATTACTTGTCAATTTATTTTGAATACTCCCCATATAATATGTTATGTAATGAATAGATACCTTTAATAATTTTCATATATAAAATGATTTGGGATAGGGTAAAAACATCGATTATTTGGTTATACATGTTATTTTTAAATACAAAGATGATATTTTATCATAATATTTTTTATTTAATTTTTAGATATTAATTATTTACTAAAAATACATTGTAAATTCCATCTCGATAATTATTTAGTTAACAAAAAAATAATATTACTCAAACGAAAAATAATAAAGGCAATTTAAATTGAATAAATTAATATGATACATTATTTCATAATATTAATAAATAATTTTCAAGGGTCTTAAAATAATATATTATAATTCCATTATTTTAATCATTTTTATGGATCTAAACTAAATAAATAATGTCAAAATTGGCATTAATGTCATTTTATAATAAATGAGAATTTTTAATTTAATTACATTTACTAAATATATTAACATATATAAAATTAATTTTATGTTATAATAAATTTCAAATATTTTCCATTAATGGAACATTTTTTCTATTGTAATGACCATATTGAATGTTAAATATTAAAAACTCTATATCTACGATTAAGGTTAAATCGTGTTTTTGTACATTACCTACAGTTGTGTTAAAATTAATTTTCAAAACATGTAGTACCTATATTTTTATAAATAAGATTTAATATTTAGTATAATAGGGTACAAATTATTTAATTACTCTCACACTAATTTCATCCAAAATATAAAACTACCAATGTTATAAATCTAGTAACCATAGTGAAAAAAAAGGTAATCATTGTAAAACATTCATGTTATGTAAGGAAATATTTTTAAAATGTTTTAAATTGTATTTTTCAAATGTGGATACAACACATAATCCCTCCATGCATTTAATTATTATATTTTGGATATAATTTTTGCATTAGTGGCCTCCAAATAGTGAATACTTTTTGAGTTCTTGTAAGAATGGCAATCATCCTCAACTTAAAGCAAACTCACCCTCCCCACATCATCACGCCACTCAAGAAATTTTTATCAAACAAAACATACCAAAATATCATTAAAAATTTCCACCTACAATAATAGAATCCTTAAATTGGTCAACATCCATCCAATTAATGCCTTTATTGAAAACCAAATGAAAATACTCGAAAAGAGGTAATGTTCATCCACAAAAAATTATATATTTCCAAATAAAACACATTCAATTGTTATTGTAAATTGAAAAAATAATATCCAATGTATAATAAAAATAATTATTTGTTTTTTATGTTAGTTTTATGGCTTAAAAACAAACACACTTCCTTCAAATGGGTTACAAAATAATCATTACTCTGTACGGATGACTACCATCTCGTAGACTAATGTCATTCGTTTTTAAATTTAAACCTTTCATGGTTGAGAATAATGTTGGAAATACTATTAATATATGTTATTTAGGATATTTATGATGTAATTATTGTTTTTTTATTTTTATATCACACATACCATCATACATTCTAGTTTGTGGTAATATGATAATGTTATTCGTGTGTAAAGAGGACTACCACCTCACGAAGCGATGTAATTCTATAACACCTTAAATTGAATGTATTATTTATGGGTTTAATAAAAATATGTGACATAAAATACATAAAAATTATTTTTTATTACAATATATTATATACATTTCTTTTATATAAATCCAACAAGAAATTGGAATTATTGTTCATGTGTACGTACAACCTACCATCTACAAGAACAATGAATTTTATTTCATACCAATAAATATTATGGATTCGTATAAATAAATATATAATTTATATATATTATTTTCATATCATTTTTATCATTCTTTAGTTTAATATATCATGGTAAAGGTAAGAGGAACAAAAATAATGAATCAATACATATACGAAAAAAACCCGGTTATTGCCTGAGATGTAACTTTAATGTGAAATCCTTAATAAGATAGTCATTAAAGGTCATTAGAAGATAACATATAGTATGATATATATGAATTTAGTTATGTAACATATGTTTAATAAACATATATTTATTTTACAAATATTGTAAATGAGTATGATGTAAGTAAAGTGTTAAGGTAAGGGATTCTCGTCTCACTTTTATTTTTTGTGGGACACATGCTATCTTCACCACCTATTTTGATATGTATGGATTATATACATAAAATGAATTTATTTTTGGATTAGTATGCTAATATTTTTTTAATATCCATCTTAGGATCTCTATTTCATTAGTTTTATGGTTCAAAATCTAACAAATTGGTATGGAATTTTTTTCACAATTTTCCTTCTTTGAGATTTATGTTATGTTATTCACCTTTATTCCCTTATGAAGGTTATATAAATCCCCCTTTACTTATAATTTAATGAGTTTATTCATCCAAATGATATTTTGAGTTCCATTTTATTGTATTCCATATTGGGCATTATAATTCAATGTTACTAAACAGGTGAATATTTTCTAATACCTTATTATAATTTATAAGGATTTTAATGATTAAGTCTCCAATGTTCAATTATCATGAAAAAAATCTAGAATATTTTAATGAATTTTATTCTAATTCAGTTATTCATGATATACCCATGTAATGGAAAAAAATTTACACTATTTTTTTAAGATAATTATGAAAATATTTTTTAGTAAATTATACATTATTTATCTCTTTGGTCAGAAATTTATGTTATTTAAAAACACTAATTTCTAAAAATGTTTTTAAATTTTTTAAATGGTATTTTAATATCATTTTAATTAAAATAATTTTGAATTTTTTATATATTTTATAATTATTTTAAATAATTTCATAATATGCATTCATAGTTATTTTGAAAGAAAATGGTTTCCAAAATATTTTATGTTTTATAGATACTTTTTTCAAAGGGGAAAGGATATTTTCCTCATGAAATGATTTGAAATATTTTTTAAAAATACAGCTGTAAATTTTATAATTGGTTTTCGGAGAAAGAAATTCGATAAAGATTTATGTTTTAAAAATTTATTTTCAATTAACGGTTATTTTTCACAAGAAATAATCCAAGTGACCATTCAAAATATATCTCCAAATAAGATGACATACTTTGATATAGATTATGATTTAATTGGGATATGATCTAAGAAAACAATTTTTATTTTTTCATTGAAATATTTTTTTTAGATTGAAATTTTATTATGAATCATATTTCTAATTCAACGGTTACACAAAAATAAAATTCATAAGAAACCTGCTTATTTTCACGAGTTATGATATGATGGAATGATTATAAAACCTGTATCTTTTTTGTAGGTTATAATATAATGAAATATTTATCATACCCATTTAATTTCATGTTTTATGATATGAATATTTTTTATGATCTTGTGGAACTTATCATTATAGTTTCAATTATGTGATAGGTGGGACATATATCTTCTTCCATTGCATTGGGAAATGATTTATATCTCATGAGATAGATATGAGTGGAATGGGAAGTGAACAAAGTTTCGTAATACATGGATAGAATAGGATGTGAACCCATTTCTATAATATAGTGATAGTATATGGATTGAACTCAGTTCATTAAAAGACAAGGTCCACTTTGATGGTCTTGCTAGTGAGATTTAAATAGTGTGGAAATGATTTTGAATTCTGATGTGTATTCCAGAAATCCGTGTCTTATGCCAATTTTCGGCTCTGGCGACACACGATCTGTGATTATATTATGATTCGTGTCTTATGAATAATCAATGCTTATTATGTGACTCTTGATTATGATATCTTATATGTGGGGAATGGTTTTCAAATGTTATAGTCCTGCTATCATACCCATGTGTTCATGTAATGATTCCATATCTTTTTATTTACCCTTACTAAGAATCTGATCTCACCATTCTAGTGTTTCCTTTCCTAAGGTTAGGAAGATATATATTATATATAATATTAATAACAAGGGTAATAGTTGTAAAAAATTTAGTGTAGGATGACCTAACTCAACTATAGACTAGTGATTATGTTTCCATGTATCAAAAGTCACTAAAATATTATGGTCCCCTGGTGTTCATTTTTGTAGAGTATAGAAAATTCATCTAAATGATATAATACACTGGTATGTTAATACATTGTTCTTTATAGTTTGTATCAAATTAATGTCTTAGATAACCTTTTGAAATTGAGATGAGAAAAAATTCATAGGTTCCACAGGGATATTTCTATGGATATGTCTAGGTATGTCTTTAAGGATAAGTATAAGGATGAGTTAATGTATAGAAAAATATCATAGAATATTGGTAAATGAATGAGGTTGTTTTTTTCTAGAAATTAATACCCATATAGATATTCAATGTGTATGTGGCTCTCGAACATATTTACATAAGCGAAATATCCCCTAAATCATTTAATTGCTCAAGAATCGATCGAGAAATGGTGCATGAAAATGGGCCCTAAAGCACACTTAGTTTGACACTCTAGAAATATATTATTTGGAAATTAAAAAATTCATTATAAACCATCATAAATTATATTTATTTATTTTGAAAATGGATGACCTAGATTAAGCCTACAAAGTTATAGATTTAAAAGAAATTTTTATGATGTAGACCTCATATATGTGATTTTTCATGATTATTTCGTTTTCATCAATGATAAGTGTTTATGAAACTATAATTAATGGTTTTAGTTGATGGTGGAAGCTATAAAGAATTGGGTTAATGTTGAATGTGACAGATAATTTCTTGATTAGCAGTTAAATGGTATGACGAATTGAGTAAAAGTTGTCGTTGTTGTTCCAAATCATTTTTAATGGAACCCGATTACCAATGCCAACCATAACCAACTCTTAGACTAACCAAAGATGATATGTGAATTGTTATCTGAGTGTTTAGGTAGTAAAGACCATGTATTGAAGAAGAATTAGTTTTCTATATGGCTATAGTGTAGGAAGAAACACCCAATATGATATCTTATAGGAAGAAGAAGATGTTTTCACTGTCTAATATAAGGACACAAAATAATGTTACTACAAAGGGAAAATTAAATATTAAACTAACTCATTGGATGGAAATATTGGTATCATGATGATATATTCAATTTTTTAATTCTTTACATGTGGAATATATTGGACTTATATAGATTGATGTCCCAAAGGGAGATCATGTGAAGAAAATCACTGTCATGTTATGACTGATTGTTATATTACTAATGATGAAGAGACTATAAATGACATGTGAATGGAAAGAAGTGTTAAAGAATATAATGATGAATTTTTTTTAATTTTTTATAATTAAGTTTCTTGAATGAAGTATTTGGGTTTTGTAATTCTAATATTTTGTAATATAAATCAAGAAATATATAATTATAGTTTAGATTATGTTTTTAATTAATTATTTGAATGGATATTATTAATGATTCTTATGGAATGGAAAGTGATTTAATAGAAAATTTGAGGTATTCATAGATAATTTATATGAGTATTTTTGTGTCATGAAAACGTCAATAAATATTTTTCCCCTATAATGTAGCACAGTGGTGACCATTGGGTTGTCTCTCATGGAGGTTGCAGATCGAGTTGCAAAACTGTCACTTTTGTTATTTTTTACAGAATTGTAAATGGGGATTTGATTGAAAGTTTAAAAATAATATTTGAATTAAATTCCTAAGTGAAATAATTTTCAAGGTAAGATAATGTGGGTTTGAAATAGGGATTAAAAATAGCAGCCTCATAAAAGCTTCACTCTCTCGGACACTCCCTACTTCCATGTATATAAAAATATCACTTATTTTAAATTCATAAATGTACCCCCATGGACCCCCAGGGGAACACTCAAATTCAAATTGACATCGTATTAAGACATCAATATGATTGTGGTCCTACCTGTAGAAGCGAATCAATTATATAAATACCTCCAGGTAATTGAACCTAATTGAATTCTCTAATATAAACAACACCTTACCAATAAATTTTGAATATCGAAATCAATTGTTCTACTTTATAGATGGAACAACGATCAAAACAAATTTGTTGAAAATATATTTAATAAAGAAAACAACTAGATTCATTCCAAAATATAGGTTAAAGAGATATTCAAAAGGAGATTACACATTAAAATAGAAAATTGAAAGAGAGTGTTCATCGAGTGTCATCGTCCGCAACCACTGTCCTCTTAGCCTTTCATCACATGATAAGCCTTCATCTTCTCTATTGAATCATAAAAGGATGGAATCCTTTTAAGGATATCAATATACACCTTCCCCATTGCTCTCTCAATCCGACTCCCTTTGTGATGGATAGTGTGAGGTTTGAATCAACATTTCGGGAAATAGAGAATGAAATAATAGGCCTTGAGTCATAATTTCATTATGATTCATTTTTTTCATTAAGTTCTCCTTCAAAAAAAAAAGAAAATAAAATATGTGCCATTCTGGATCTTTAAAAAAAAGATAAAAAATGGGGATAACATGGATGATATCATTCATTGTAATAATTGATTGGCTCGTGTTCCATTATATAAAAAATAGAGGTGGTGTTTTGATTAACATTCTCAAGGAGGATTCAGTGAGAAATTTTCTATTTTTTCACTTGATTATTCATGCATTGTACTTATGAGTAAAAAATCTTCTTTCTAGCCTAGAATATTAAATCATTTACCCACAAAACCAAATCCACATAGTCATTTTATCCTTTAATTAAAGGACTCGTGATTGAATCCATTTTTTATGTTTCACACTGTGGATAAATGAAAAATGTAACAAGAATATTGTGATAGATGCAATTTCCAAGTATTAGCAAAACATGATAATTAATTTCTCTTAAGTGAAGAGTGACATAAAATTCAATGTGATGTAGGTTGTGATCGGGTCATGAATAGATTTATAAGGATATAAAAAATTTAAATGTGTGGAATGAAAAGGGAAGAAAATAGTTTTTTATATAAGAGACATGATGAAATTCAGGTTTTTATAAGATAATTGATGTTTTCTCATTTTTATTATAGTGTGAATTTTGATTTGAATATACAATAATTACTCCAGAGTGCAATGATTATGTTTTTGGGACAGATGAACAAAATATTTCCACATATTTTATACATTAATTTAATTTTTATAAACCCATAATGGTGTTATTTAATAGGAAATTATTAAATATTTAGGTTTTTGTGTTATTTTGATCCTAAATGAAAAAATGGAATAATTCTGTATTTCTAAGAGATTTTTGTCACATGGATATTTCTGAAATTTCACATAAACTATATTTCAAAATTTTGAGAATATAATTTTTTGAACCAATATTGTATTTCCTAAAACATTTGCTTCAGGAACTGGGTCATATTCATGCATCTAAATTCCCAAACAAATCAATGAAGTTGACTATTTTTTCAGGAGAACTGCCAGGTACCCTCCTCTATAATAGAATATTAATTAGTCATACACACCTCCATATTATGCTATTACACTTGGATATGCAATCCAACTCTATGTCTAGTTCACAAAAATAATTTAATGGCGTTTGTAATCTGGGATGGTGGCCATTGAATGTCATATTTTTAAAGAAACCTTCGGGGAAGCATCATAAAGAAAACGTTATTGACATTACAAATATCATAACTACTTCTATACACATTAAATAAATCTGATATTTGGAGAGAGGACTTTCAACACATTTATGAACAACATTCATTAAGGGGTCCATATGTGAATTTACCAATTAATGGGTCAAAAATGCAACAATATTTGGAGGATGAAATCTACCTATTAAAGGAGAGGAGCACCTACATATCAAATCATTCCATTTATCACCAAACCATACATCACCAAAGGTGGTTGGATTGAGAGATAAAGATGATATGATTATTACATTATGTAATCATGACATGAAGTTCTATCTCCAAGAGGTGGTGGGTGGCGATGATCCAGAGACATTTCCCCTTTTCAGTTTGTGTTTTAATTGTAATATATTTTCTGTTAAACTATCCTAGAAATTGATTGCATGAATGAAGGAGGTATCATTCTATTGTGTTTCCAATTTCATCAAAATTATTCTAGTTTTATTATATTATAATTAATTTAATGTGGTTTTAATCATGGTTAAAATTTCTTTAGTGATGTATCACCTTTGAGCACGATGAGTTCAACCAGTTTTGGTTACTCGGAGTTCTTTGCATAATTATAAAACATTCATTAGATGATCGGCACCCATGTATGTGGTTTCAATATGGTATCTAGATAATTTAAGTTTATACATAGAGGTCATAAGGTACACATTGAATATATTTTAACTAAATTATCCAATTTATACCTTAAGACCTCAATGTATACACCTAAATTATCTAGATACCATATTGAAACCTCATACATTGGTGGAGATCTTCTAATGAAAGTGTTCTGATTACCGAAATACCTCTGAGAAACCAAAATATATTGAACTCATCGTGATCAAACGAGAGACCCCACCATAGAAATTTAAACCATGAGGAAAACCACTTTAAATTCATTAGAATATAAGAAATATTGAATAATTTAGAATAATGTGGAAACACAAAAGATGAATACATATTCATTAATGAAAACAATTTCCAGGATAGTTTAAAAGAAAATATTTTACAATGAAAACAAAAACATAGAAGGGGAAATTTCTTTGAGATTCTCCCCACCCACCACCACTTTTAGTTAGCCCATAATGGCTTGATTACACAATTTAATACTCTTATCCTCTTTATCTATCAAGCCAATCCTCTTTGTGTTGGATGGAGTGGTGATGAAAGGAATTATATGAGAGATAGGAGCTACTCTCCTTTTATAGGAATATTTCATCTTCCAAATGTTTCCTTGTTTTCATCCCATTAATTGGCCTTTCAACACGTGGACCATCCAAAAATATGTCATTTAATGGCCACCATCCCAGATCCCAAACGACATGAAATTAAATGTGTGAATGTTCCTTGGAGTCCAAGTCCTTATACAAGTGGAATCCCACCATTTAGATGTGTGTAAGACAAATTTATTTTCCCTTACAAAGGGGGGTCCACGCAGTCCTCTCGGAAAAAATAGCCAACTTCATTCATTTGTTTGGGCCACTAGATTCATGAATCAGACCCAGGTCCTGAAGAAAAAATTTGAAGGAAATAAAATAAGGGTTCAAAAATATTATAATCACTGTATTTGGAAATATATTTTATGAGAATTGACCAAAATACCTATGTGACAAAAATTTGTTAAAAATCCAGAATTAGGCCATTTTTCCATTTAGGCTCAAAATAACACAAAAACCTGAATATGAAATAATTTCCTATCAAATAATAATATGGTGGGTTTACAAAAATTAAGCTAGAGTATAAAATATGTGAAAATATTAGTTTCATCAATAATTCATGCTTAAGGGAATGATAACCCTTAACGTGTTCCTGATGTTGAGATATTGATGTTTGGAAAAATAAATGATTTATTTGGATAATGAAAAATGGATAGTAATAATTTACTTGGTAGTGATTATTATTTTCATTATAAAGTTTTTTATGCTACCATGGATGAAGTTTACCAATTTTTCTATTTATGGAATATATCCAATAATGTTGTTTTTGTTTAAAGAAAAATGATTCATGAATTTTTTTTCCATAAGGTTTTATGGTAATTTAGGATAATAATATGTTTCAATAGAATACATGATAAAGGTACTCAAATATTGTTTATATAATAATCATGATCAACATAATGGTATATGTGGATAAATGATAATATTTTATTAGAAATTCTATGACCTTATTTATGTGGTTTGAGATTCCAATATTTTGGAAGGGTAATAAGGTTAACCATTTATAGAATTGTTAAAATTGATCTTTGGTTGAAGGAAAATATATTAATTCATTAATTCACCTTATTAAGAATTATTCATATTGAATAGCCCATACTAACCATGTTTTTGTGAGATGGTAACTAAAAATTTATATAATGACTTACCACTATATTTATGGATCTCATGATCTGTTAGTTCCCTAAGCATAAAAATTTCAAATTTATTTCCTCTTGTGATATATGAAGTGTTAATTGATCAAGGAATAACCAATTCCTGTCATTGTTCTTATAAAAAGAAATTAAATTTAGTAAGTATATCTTCTCTTAAAAATTGTTCATCTTCAGGAAAAGGATCTTAAAATTAAAGGTTATCCTATTATCATCATTTTTTAATATATCAATAAACCTATCAAACCTATTGCGATTACGGTTTTATGGAAACTAACCTTATATGGATTTCCCACCTTATTATTATCAGTGAGTATTATCACTCTCGGTAATTATTTATGCATTTCCTCCATGCCCAACTATTCACTTCCCATCTGCGTTCTCCTATGTGGAAACCTAGTTATGAGTTACATTGGGTAAAATTTATATTTCCATATATCCCTTTTATGGGAATTTTTATCATCTATTTTTATGAGGGGGGTTTCTATTAATGAATTTTAAAATGCTATTCCATTTATGATCGAGAAATTTTTGAGTTAGAAAATCCTTTTAAGTGGAGTAGAGTATAACAACCCAAGATTTTATAACATATTTTTTTCAAATGAATTTAATATATATAATATTTTTTGTTAATTGAAAATATATTTTTATTCTCTTTATATTAAGACTAAGATTATCATTCATCACATGAAACACTAATTTTGTCTTGTGTTACCCAAAATGACATATTTATTTTGTGTGAAACTCTAAAGAGAGTTTAAACAAAATGTGAAACATTATTTAAAAATTATTATATAATAGTTATCACATAAGAATTGGAATGGAATCTATTTGTATGATTAAATGAAATATAAAAAAATAAACATTTCTATAGAATTAATTATTTTCTGATAAGTTAATTATAAATCAAAAATATGCCCAATTGAAAATATAGGGAAATATTTTCCTAAAAAACTATTTTTATGATTATATGTTTATGTTATATCATTAAATTAACCAACTAAATTTGGATTAATGATTTAAATGAAATTTATATATTATTTATTTAATAAAATATATAACATTCATTTTTTCCAGATGAGAGATATGAATAACTCCAATTTTATGCTTAAAACTGTATTTTTCTTAAAAGCAGTTTAGTCTACATTTTATAGTGGACTAATTTTAATAATAAATTTTAGCACCATCATAAAATTTGTTTGGAAAAAATAAAAAAATGAAGGAGGGATATTAAAATTTCCGTAGGATTGTATTTTCTTATTTCCATAAGGAATTTTATTTTATGATGAATAGTGAAAAAGCATAATTTTTACTAAAAACTCCCTTATCCATTAAATAATTTATAATTATAAATTACATTAAAATTGGATTTAAAGTAAAATTAGATCCATTTGATATCGGTCAATAAATTGTTGGATATTGAAATCTATTTCATATTTAATTTTATTTTAAAACATATTTGATATATTGAACTTTTTCATTTCCAAAACACCCTTTCTCAACACCTCTGTAGGATTAATTTTAATATAATTTTATGAAAATAAGTGAAACTAAATTTGATAATATTATTACATATTTAGAATGATAATATTTTATTAAATATAAAATGTTCAAGTTGATTTTTTCAAAAATAAATAGTGAATACAGTAAAAATTAATTACCACAGTTGGAGTACACTGGGTTTACTGAGGGGGAATAAATAAAATTAGATGAGTGAAAATGAGATAAAATATTATATAATTTTTATTTATTTATTTTACTTTTTCCATGGGCATAAATGTCCCATTAAAATATAAATTCCATTCCAATTTCCTATGAATATGACCAATTTAATATGTAATGTAAAGAAATGAAAAAAAAGATACACTTCATAATTTTATTATCTGTAATGATTTAGGATAGTGAAAAAATATTCATTTGTTTATACATATAATTTTAAAATATAAATTGTTAAAAGTTATCATAATATTTTATATTTAAATTTTTTAATTCAATAAGATACTTATAATGCTTAAGAAATGCCAACACAGTAATTATTTAGTTGATTAAAAATTAAACTACTGATAAAATAATAATATACGTGAATTAAATTAAATTAATTAGTGACTTAATTTATTATATTAGTTGAATATATAATTTTACATATTATTAAAAAATATTTATTTGAATTCGAAAACTCCCTTGAGTTTTTTAATCTAATTTAAATTAATAATGTCCAGATTGACATTGATGACATTTTATAGTAAATTATATTTTATTAATTGATTTTCAATTATTAAAAATCCTAAATTATTTTGATTACATATTAAATTTTGATAAATATATAATATATTCCATTAATGGAGAACTTTTTATTATTCTAATGACTATATTGATAGTTAAGTATTAAAAACATGATATGTGTGGTGAATGTTAAAGTGGTATTTTTTCTTGTTACTTACGCTTTAGTAAATTTCAATTCCAAAAAACATGGTATTTATATTTTATAAATTAATATATAGTATTTTTGGTTCCAAATTTCCATATATTTCTCACCCAAATGGATACCTAAATATTAAATTACCAAGGATAGAAAACTAGTACCTTAGTGAAAAAGGGTAAAAATAAGGAAACCTAGAAGTTGAGGAATAAAATATGTCAAACACGAGTAAAATTTAGTTTTGGACGTTTGGATAGACCTTATGATCACAATAAGAATTTAATTATCATATTTTTTTCACTTAATGTATGATTGACCTCCTTATAGTGAATACTTTTGAGTATTTACAAGAATGTCACACCACCTCAACCATAAAATGTTAGTAACTCTCCCCAATTATTCACACCTCGGAATAAATTTAGGTCATCCAATATCTGTCCAAATAACTTCCCAAATTCCCTCTTACCATATTAGAATCCTTATATTGGGAATAAATCGAACCTAGTAAGGCCATTGGTTTAAGTCAAAAGGATATACCAAAAAAAGATGTAATGTTCATTGACAAATGTTTTTTGTTTTATTTCTTCCTCAAACAAAATTATTTATTTTTATATCATGATTATATAATAACTTTAGAATATTCCATATAATCAGTTTTTTGTTATGTTATTGTTTCAATCTAAAACCAAACACACTTCCATCCAATGGGATATGAAATCATCATTCCGGTATAAGGTTGACTACATCGTCATGAAATGATGTCATTCATTTTTCCCTTAACACATTTCATGGTGGGGAATAATTATTTAAATACAATTTATTTATGAAATTTATTAAATTTATGATTTCATTATGGTTCTGTAATAGTTATATCAGATGTACCATCAATATTTCCATTTTTAGGGAATATGATAACATCATTCTTGTGTTCGACAAACTACCACCTCATGAAGTATTGTGACAAATTCAAACAGTACATAGACTATATTAGTGATGGGTTTAATAAAAATATATGATATATAAGACATAAAAGTGATTCTATAATGATAATATATAATATAATTTTTTTCAATCCAATAAAAATTGAAACAATGTTCATGCCTATGTACAGGTTACCATCTCCATGAATGATGTATTTAATTTATTATCATTAAATATTAATGATTAATCTAAATATATATACAGAATATATATTATTTTTATAAATTTTTTTATTTCAAAAGATTATTAAATCATGATCAAGGTAATAGGACCAAAAATAGTGAATGAAAACATCTATTAAAGACCAAGCAGTAATTACCTGATACCTAACATTAATGTGAAATCATAAATAGGAATGTAGTAAATGGTCACATGAATATCACATATTATATGATACATATAAATTTTTATAATAATATTGTTTATAATAATATTATAATTATTATATATGATATTTCAATGAGTATGACGAAGTCAAGACTCAAGGTAAGAACATCCTTCCTCACATCATTTTTCTATGAGACATGTAAATTCACAACCTCTTTCATGTATTTGGTTTATATAAAACTGGTCTTGCCCAAAATTAGCCATTCTTTTTAGGCTATGTGATCAAATGCGGACTACCATGGGTTGTGGATTCCTCAGAGACCTAAGTAGAAACCTATAGACATGAACATTCTATGGAATGTGTTCGGCTATGATGTAGCCAAAATGGGTTGATTTTAGATTGTTTTAAATCAACTCTAAGAGACATAAGTTAATTAAAATTAAAATAATGAGTTCATCCTAGGTTATCAGTTTGGGTGGATTGGATGAATTCCTTTTTTAATGACTTCAATTTCATTAACTCATGAAGGGTTCATTCGATCAGTTCAAACTAACCTCATCACATACTAGTTAAACACCTTCCCAAACACATTATAATAACCTATTCACTTTTAGGATCATTTTCATGATCACTCCATGGTGAAGAATCTTATTTGAAAATAAAAGTGGGTTGAATAAATTCAATATGGAAGAGGAAGAAAGAAAAGCAGTTAATAAATGAAAATCAAATAAATGAAGATAACATTCATTTGGATAGGGAGAAATAACATTCAATCCAGCCCATTTCTACTCCCTTGTGTAAAACCATAAATTATTTACTCTATATTGATGTCATTTTCTCAACAGAAGTGGAAAGTAGACATACGAGGGTGGAATTGAAGAAGTAAAAAACAAAAAAATAATGATCACGCCAATGTTGTGTGATAAAATACACAAGGTATGGTGTGAAAAAATTCACACCATTAGCAAATGGTATCAATTTAATATAAATAACAACATAATAATAGGAAAGGAATAACTTTTAAAAAGAACTATGGTGAATTGAGCAACCTAAATGATAAAGACAAACTTGGGACAACACAATCGCAACATAAAATTACAATGAATGAATGCTCAAAAGATCCTTAAATCCACCAACACCACTACCTTAAATAGAAATTTTTGAAGACATGGGTAGATCCTCCAATAGTGAATGTCATCCCACATGATTATGGTAGGCTTAGGGTGGTGGGAAAGTTGTGGAACTTGGACATTTCTACTCTTTACCCGAGGTGGCATTCATCTTGCATACACTAAACATAAGCTCCTAAATGAGCCTATATATGGAAGAATTAGAGCATGTCATAGAAGAATAAAATGAAGATACGGATGTACCCCAACTGTCTGTAATGGTTTCGCCCAAAATAATTTATGATTTACGTGATATGTGTAAAATGGTGGTCTGTTTGTCTGGGCCACAGAATCTGGCCCAAAATTTTAACTTGGGATGCCTGGAACATCATTAAAACATCATAATTAGTGTTGGACACAATTTAATGATATCTTCCCCATGATTTCCACTATCTTCATATCAATTTCAGAATTATTGTTCTTAGATATTGGCCATTTTAGTAGATTTTTTGCGTTGTTGTACAGTTCACTTCACCCATAATGTTGTTTGTTCAATGATAACTTTGGTGGTCTTCCAATATAAATCATCATGTATTCCAAGAGTATGAATTGTTTTCAATGTAATGAGAGACCTGAAATTATAATATGAATATAAAATCTAGATTATTTGGTATGTCAAATGATGATAAAAATGTACCATGTAATAGTTCATTTTAAGAAGGAATTACAATTATAATATGAAATAATGTTCAAATTGAAAAATTCACTAAAAAGGTGTTTATGAATAATAAAGAAAATGAATATTATATTTATTAAAAATTAATATTAGCCTCATTTAGGGGCTAATCACACCCCCTTCAGTTTTTATATTCCCTAGAAAAATATATCTAAAAAATGTAAAATAAGAATTCCCTTTTCCAAAAACATTTTAATAAACAATGATCACCAAAATCCATTATATCAAACAACTATGAAACCCATCAAAATCTTCTAATACAATATAGTTTCATAATGATATCCCAATCTCTATCCCATTCTTTTGTTCAAAATCATCTACATATTTCATCCAATATCAATTATGTACACAGATGTGTTGTGTATCTCAATAGACGTGGGGGGTTCATCATTATTCAACAGGGAAATTACGGAAGTGCTTGGTGGAATCAAATTTTGACAATAAGATGACTATTCTATTTTTTTTCATTATTGCCATGGTAATAGAAATTTCACCCAAAAGATTCAACCCATGTAGCGAGACTTTGCGGACAACTCATAGGCTCAAAGACCATAGGGAACCAAGTGATTCCCACATACTCGGGCATCATCTCATGTTAACTCAGTCAAAAACATATTAAAATTGCCACAAATAGAGATAAAATTACTAAATCTAGGCAATAAAACTATGGATCCATGATCCCCAATTGTCAAAATCAATGCATTAGGTCATTTTATTTCTCTACATGCAAATTTGTTTTTATAATTTTTTTTAATGAATAATCATATTAATAGTAAAATGATCACCAAACCGATGCTATTTATTTAAGGGACTCCATGAACTCAAACTAATATAGAACTATCCAAAGGACGGGCATTGTGAAATATTTTTTTATTTGGATGAAAATATAAATGATAAATTTCACATTAGACAGCCACAATTTCCAAAATCTATGCTCATGATATTATAAATGGATTAAATTAGAATCAGGTCATGCTAAATTATTTTATATTTAGTTTCAAACTGCGCAATTTTTATTATCATGATCAAGGTTAAAGAAATTTTTCCTTCCACAAATTTTTTATACACACAAAAATAATAAAAATTTTTCATTCTTTTCACCCCCCCATCATAGGAAAACACTATCCATAGTGTTTAAAGAAAATAAAATTTTGAAGGGGTAGTGGTATATTAGAGGAGTTAAAAAATAATTTGAAATAATAAAGAAGGAATAATGTCACCTAGTGGTTGAATTTGAAGTCCGTGCTGCTCTAATTTAGTCATTTGATATCCATGTCACATGTAGTGTCCCCTAGTAGAAAAAGGAAAAAAACAAAGAAAATAATATATATATATATATATATATTAATATAATAAAAAATATATAATTATATATACAAAAATTATAGAATAATGGACCACTATAAGATGTAGGTCTGTGGTGAGTGCACTCCCCTATCTCCCTTCGGTCCCTGGTTAGAGTCCCCGTGGAATCTCCTGCTGTGACGGGGGTTTCCCCACAACCTACGATGTGTCATTTTAATTATTATTATTTTTAATTATTTTATTAACCTACAAATGTATACAAATAAAATGAACTGATGATACATCGTCTTCTTTTTAAATTTTTGGGTAAGGTATTACTTAAGTATCACACCACGCGACACGGATGAATATGGTGCTACCTTTTCATACCCATCCATACTCATAATAGAAGAACATTTCAATCATCTTTTATTTTAATATCAAAATGATTCATTAATCATATTTCAAAAATAAATATTTTTTTAAAATATTTGAAACATGAAAACCACGGGTTGACTCCCATGAAAAACTTTTGTTTAACGTCACTATATTGACATAGACCCCTAATTGTTTAAGTATATTCCTCATCTAATGCTGGTTCACACAAATCTTCTTCTACTTCATGTTTTTGGAATGATTTAATGAATGATTTGACTCTATGACCATTATCTTTAATGGTTTTTCCATTGGTGGGATCTATAATTTCTATAGCCCCATGGCGGTACACCTTATGCACAACATATGGAACCGACCATCAGGACCTCAACATTCCCAGGTGTAAATGATGTTAAGAGCTATAATAAAGAATAGGTTTACCCGGTTCAATGTGTTTGGTTTTAGGATTTAAATATTGGTTGGCTTGAACTCTAGATTCATTTAACGTTTAATTTTCATAAGACTCCATCCTATGTTCCTAATGTTCATTGAGATATAATTTCTGTTTAATTCGGTCCAATGAGAGGTCATAATTCATATTCTTAATTTCTCAAAAAGCCATATGTTCAATTTCAACTGATAAATGGAATGATTTTCCTGAATCCATCCTATATGGGGACATTCTAAAAATGGCTTTATATGCGGTTCAATAGGCCCAAAGAGCATCTATCAGTTTTCTGGACCAATATTTCCTAGATGTATTAACAGTTCTCTCAAGAATTTGTTTAATTTATCAATTTTCTAACTCAGCATGACCCTAGGTATGTGGGTGGTAAGCTGTGGACACTTTGAGAGAAATTCCATACTTTTTCATGAGTTATGAGAATGGGAGATTTCAAAAATGAGTTCTATGATCACTAATGACAGCCCAAGGAATTCCAAATCTAAAGAGGATGTTTTATGTGAGAAATCTAATCATAATTGGATAATCATTGGATTAGTTTGGAATGGCATCAACACATTTGGATACCTAATATATAGATAAAAGGATGTACAGATATCCACTAGATCTTATGAAGGGAACGATGAAATAGATTCCCCAGCAGTAAAATATTTCAATCACTATGATAGGAGTGAGTGGCATTTGATTACTTTTTGTGATAGGCCCTACTTGTTGACATCGAGGACAACTTTAAAATATTGTTTCGGAGTCCCTTGATAGGGTGGGCTAGAAGAGACAACACTAAAGAACCTTAACAATTGTTTTTTGGAGGAAAAATATCATCCACAAGCCTCACTTTGAAAAATCCTATGGATGGACTCTTTTTCAGATTGTCAGACACACCTCCTAATGACTTGTTTAGGGAAGAACATATAGAGGTATGGATCATCAAACACGTAGTTTCTAACATCATAAAGTAATTTCCATAGAGCATGAGTCCCTAAGGATTTTGTAATGACTCATGTAACAAAGAAGTTGGCTATGTCGGCATACAATGGGTAATCACAAACTGAATGGAGGTGCCCATTAGGAAAAGAGTCAGACAAAAAAGGTGATCTGAGTTTTCTTTTAATTAAATCCTAGAGAGATGATCAGCTGCAACATTTTAAACACCTTTTTTATCTTTGATTGTGAGTTCAAATTCTTGTAATATAAGTACCCACTTAATCATTCCAGCTTTGGAATATTGTTTTTGGAAGAGGTATATTAGTGTAGAATGATCAGTGAGCACAATGATGGGGGATCCTAAGAGGTAGGACCAAAAAATCATGGAAAAAAATTAACTTCTTTTCAGTGGTGGCATAGTTGATTTTTGCATCATTTAAGGATTTTCTTGCATAAGTAATGACAAAAGAATTTTGATCACAACATGTTCCTAACACATCTCCTACAACAATGTTAGTGATATCACACATAAGTTTGAAAGGAAGGTTCCAATTTATTGATTTCATAATCAGATGATAAGTGAGATATGATTTGAGGGTTTAGAATTTACCCTCAGATCTTTCTATCCAAACAAATGAATCATTCATTACTAGGAGAGCACAAAGGGGATGAGAAATTGAACTACAGTACTTGATGAATCTTCTATAGAAACCAGCATGTCCAAAGAAAGACCTCACTTCATTAAATGATCTGGCTGATGGATGGTGGTGAATGATGCCGAACATTTCTTTCTCAATATAAATCCTCCTACCCGAGACAATATTTCTATGTACTAACCCTTATTTAAACATGAAATGGAATTTTTCTCAGCTTAGGACTATATTAGTTTCTTCACATATGAACAAAACTGTCTCCACATTCCTTAGACATCCCTCAAATGTATCCCCAAACTCGGAGAAGTCATCCATGCTAACTTCTAGAAAATCCTCTACCATGTCTGAGAAGATTCCAATCATGCACCACTGGAAGGTTCCAAGGTAATTTCATAGCCCGAAGGGCATGCATTTGAATGCAAAGGTGTCGAATGGATAGGTGAATGTATTCTTCCCATGATCCAATAGGGAGGCCTCATTTGGATTGTACCCTGAGTACCCATCTAGGAAACAGTAGAAGGTATGACCTTGAACTCTCTCAAAAACATGGTCAATGAATGGTATGGGTAAATGGTCCTTCATGGTAAATGAGTTTACCATCCTATAGTTGATGTAGACTGTCCAACCACTACTCACCCAAGTTGGAAGTATCTCTCCTTCCTTATTGGTTATCACTGTGATTTCAGCCTTCTATAGAACCACTTAGATTGGGATGAACCACTCTCTCTCTTATATGGGATATATGATACCAAATTTTAATAATTTTGGATGTTCGATTCTCACTACATCAATGAGATTAATATTGAGTCACCACTGAGGATGACAACATGGCTTTGGATCAGATTCCAGAACAACTCTATGAGTCCCGATAAGTTGGATGGTCCCAGGAATATCAGATTGGGCCCAACCAATGGCATTCTTATGTTTCCTAAGGACGTCATGAACCCTCCTCTCATGATTTTCTTCAAGAGAAGATTAAATAAAAATAGAATGTGTGGGATTGTCCCCTATAAACGCGTACTTTAGTGCACTGGTAAGTTCTTCCAATTCAAGATCAGGTTGGGTCGGAATTTCAACAGAATATTGGGACATTGAATCATGATCGATTTTTTTTCAATATTTTTAGAAATAATGGAATCCCCATGTTTATATGTTTTATCTACAAGATTGGTTTGATCATATTTAGGGAAGGAAGTTTTATTGGTCTCCATGAAAGTGGTTTCCTAAACTGTTTAACGGATTGTTGGACCTAAGACTTCATCAGAAGAGAAATTTGAAAATGATTCAATCCAGGGAGATAAACTTCATTCATGTGAATAAAAAAATCAATCTCATACTAACTTAAACATCAATAAAATATTCCTTGAGGTTATATTTATTAATTATCAATGATTCTTATCATGTTTACTTCATGAAGTTCCTCTTCATCCCCTATTTTTGATCTTTCATTATAGATGTTCATGTCTAGACTATGTGTGCAACGGTGATGGTCATGTTCCTGTTTTGAAATCGAATAACAGAGTTGATTGTTAGAAGGAATGGATGACCAAGGATAAATGGGGTTTTTTCCTTATTTCCTTGGTTTTGATGGTTTTCAAAGACAATGAAATATTCATGGTAGATGATGTATTCATCCATTAATAGAACATCCTTTAAAATCCCCTATGGAACCATAATGCTACATTCAGAAAGTTGATGTGTGAAAGATGTGGGTTGGAGATCTTCTAGGACTAACTAGAAATACATAGCATAGGGGATTAGATTGACACTAGCACCTAGGTCACACATGGACTTGACAACTTTTCTCTCTCCTTGTTCAACATTGATGTAAGGTAAACCCAGGTCTTTCAACATAGGATGAATTGTCCCTTGAATGGTGGTACTCACATTATCAGCCAAAAGGACTTTTTTTTATTTGAAAATTTTTATTTAAAAGTGCACATGTCCCAAAGGTTATTTTAGTAGGTAGTTATGGTTTGGATTTCTTCAAGATGGGGAATGTTCTACTCGACATGTGAGAATATTTCCCTCAATGTTTCACTCAATTCAGGAAAATTTTTCCACCTCATGCATTAAGGAAATGGTGTAGATTGTGTGGTTGTTTGTTGGAGAGTTGTTTCTTTCAGAATTTTATAATGTTTTTCAGTTTGATAATTTAGTTCATTTGAATTTTCATCCGACTTTGAATCTTTAGATGGGTTCTGAATTAGTTGTTAAGGTCTCTAAATTGATTTCCCACTTCTTAAAACACTCATATCCTTTAGTTGTTCATGAGTTGTTTGGGTGAAACCTGACTCTCCCCTTACTGTTTTTGTGGAATTTCTTGTGTAGGAATGGGTGCATTTCTAGTTTTTATGGTTTGAAGTTCTTGTTTTATAGAAGAGACTTCCGAGTTCATCCGTTCAATTTTTTGAACAGCTATTTCAGTAGGCATTTTGGAATAGTTTGGGTTTGTTTTTGAGAATATTTTTTTATCCCGTGAGGATATTTTGGAGGTGGTATGCTTTATTGAAAATACATTAGTGGAAATTGGTATTGGATTGTTTGTGTTTGGAACCAGTTATGTGTTTGGTAGATCTGATGGGGGCAAGAATTTTGTCCCTGTGGTTGGCTAGGTTGTTGGTTATCTTTCCAGCCGAAGCTTTGGTGGTCATTATACCTTGGGTTGAAGGTGTCTTGGTATTGAGGATTTTTAAAGTTCAAATAATTTACTTCCACTGGGGGTCCTCTTAAAGGAACATCCTTGATGGATGGAATGGTTAGGCAATTGTCTGTCTTATGGTCATGTTCGTCACATATTGTGAAAACATGGTCTACAATTTGTATTTCATGTACTTTCCAATGGTCTATCTCTACAACCTTCCCAGAGAGTTCCGTGAGTTTACCCTTAAGGATTTCCTCTTCTATATGTTTATGAATTCTATTGGTTCTTTGTGGATTTTTTAAATAAGGTGAAATTCCCCATGTTTGGTTTTGTTCAGCAAGGCTATCCATATACTCGTAAGCATCATTTGGGGATTTGTTTTTTAAAGTTACATTACACATCATGTCAATGAATTATTTGTTCCCCAGACCCAACCCTTTATAAAAAATTTTAACTTGTTCTGGGATTGAAAATCCATGGTGAGGTACCATGTTGAGTGTGACTTTGATCCTTTCCCATGTTTCAAAAAATGACCCTCCCTCTTTTTCAAAAAAGTGTTTCATATTCTTTTTAAGTTCAAATGTTTTTTTGTAGGGAAGGATTTTTTTTAGATTCTTATTTGTAATTAGTCCCAAGAGTGTGTGTGTATAATGGTATCCAATAGTTTATCCAATATTTAGCTTGATCGATTAAATAAAATGGAAATACCTTCATCCTAGTTGACTTTAGTTGATGTGGGGGACACATAGTTTCTATAATGTCATTGAACTCATTGACATGAAGGTAGGGCTTCTCAGACTCCATTTCATGGAATGCGGGAAGGTGGTTTAGGACATGGGGTTTAAAGAATCAATTGGCATATCCTAGGGAATTGTTTTTAATGCATGGGGGGGGGGGAATTGGTCAAGGAAAGTGTGAGGTATTAATTCATGATTTGATCAATTGCATTTCCCATGTTTGGGGCAACCTCATTTGGATTTCAATTTTGGTTCCCACCTAATTTTATGAGTTGGTTTCTTTGAAGAACATACATTGAAATGGGAAAACATTTTGACCCTAGATTATTATGAATACTAGGATCTAATTTAAAGAGTTCACTTCGTGTACTTTAATCCCCCACCTCAGGACTATCCACCCTAACTAGACAGTTTGATTGATCACGCCTGTAGGCGGACATGCGTCAAAATAAAAAAAAGAAAGGGAAAATATTTGAGAATTTTATTGAGAATAGGATAAATGAGGGATAGTATAATTTGTGTCAGATGACATACTTGGGTCCTCGGAAATAGTGCCAAAATTTGGTCTTGCCCAAATTTACCCATGTTTTTATGGTTAAGCGGTCAAATTTAGAGCAGTTTGAGTTGTCGATTCCTCAGAGACCTAAGACAAAACCTATAGACAGGCACATTCAATGTATTTTTCTGGATCTGAAGTGGCCAACATGGGTTTATTTTAGACATTTTTAAATAAACGATAAGAGAATTATGTCAATTCAAATTAAAATACTTATTTTTTACTATGTTATCACTTGGGGACGATTAGATGAATTCCTTTTTTAATGATTTCAATTTCACTAACTTGAGAAGGGTTCATTCAGTGAATTCAATCAATCCTCATCACATACTGGTTAAACACCCTCATAAACACATTATATTCACCTATAAACATTTAGGATAAATTTCATGATTAATACATGGTAACTGATCTTATTAACACATTAAAGTGAGGTGAATAAATTCAATATGGAAGAGGAAGAGAGAGAATCTATAAATAAAAGAAACTCAAATAAAAAAGTTAATAATCACTTGGAGAGTGACAAATAAAATTCAATCCAGCCCGTTGATCCTCCCTTGGATCAACCCATAAAATATTTCTCTCTCCATTGATGACATGTTCTCAACTAAAGCGGGAAGTAGACTTACAATGGGTGAATTGAAGAAGTAAAAACAACAAAATATTGATCACTCCACCTTTTGATAAATTTCATAAGGTACGGTGTGAATAAATTCACACCTTTAGGCAATGGTATCAATGTGATAAGTAGAAGAATGGAATAAAAGGAAATCAATGTCTTTTATCAAGAAGTAAGTTGAATTGAACAACTTACATGCGAAAGACAAACATGAGACAACCAAATCACTGAATAACATTATAATTAATGACTTCTCAAAAGATCCCTAAATATTCCAAAACAACATCCTTAAATAGGAATTTTGGAAGTCTTGTGTTGAGACTCCAATAGTTAAAGTCATCCAACTTGATTATGGTAGGCTTAGGGTAGTGTAATGCTTGTGGAACATGGACTTTTCCACTCTTGACCCGAGGTGACTGCCAACTTGCATCCACTGAAATGAAGTGCCTAAATGAGCTTCTAGTTGGATGAATTAGAGTTTTACAAAGAATATTAAAATGTATCTCAGGATCTTCTCAACCTTCTGTAATTTTTTAGCCTAAAATAATTTGTGGTTTACATGATATTTATATAATGTTGGGTTGTTTTTCTGGGCTACATAATCAAGCCCATAATTTTATCTCCAAATTGGGCCACATGGAACACTATTCCAATAGAGGTTATTGATTTTTTTCCATTGTTTAATGAAATGTTCCCCATGATGACCTCTATCTTAAGTTCAATATTCAGTAATATTGGTCATGGATATAGGCATATAAAATAGTTTTATTGGTCTGGTGTCCAGTTCACTACACCCAGATTATTGTTTTATCAAGGCTAACTTTGGTGGTCTTCCAATATGAATCGTCAAGTACTACAAGAGTAAGAATTGTTACAAGTGTAATACAAAACCAGAAATGTAAATATGAAAATAAAATCAAGATCATTTGGTATAATAAATGATGATAGTAAATGTACCATGTTATAGTTCATTTTAAGAAGGAATTAAAATTGTAATATGAAATAATGTTCAAAGTGTAAAATGCACTAATATGGTGTTTATGAATAATAAAACACATGAATATTATATATATTAACAATGAATATTATCCTCATTCCGTGGATAATCAATAACCCAAGAATAATTTTTATGATGATTATCCTAATTTGATTTATTTTGAAATATCCATTTTGAGCTCTAAATTCCATGGGTTTTACTATTAAAATGATAACAAATCGATATGGTATTTTGTGTCTCAATTTTCATTATATTAGAGATACATTATGTTATGAACCTAGATTCATTTTTGAGATGTATATACATAACCATTTACTTATAATATCATAAATTTGTTTTTCTTAATGATATTTTTTTGTTTCACTTTTTGTAATTCCTTTAAACGATTTTGATTAAAGGTTTTAAAAGTGGAAAATATATTATTTTAAAATATCATCATTTATCAAGATTGTTTGGGATTAAGTATCCAGTGATGAAATATAATAACTTTCCTCTCAATAATTCTCATTAATTTTCTTCTATATTTGTTATTCATGAGATATACATGAAATGGTACCATTTTACCACTCTTCAGTACTTATTATAATTAGGAAAATATTATAAATTAAATCCAACTTTATTACTCTCTTTGATTAGAAATGCATGCTCTTTAAAAACTTTATTTAAAAAAAACTTTTTCTAAATGATTTTTATGCTCATTTTCAATAAAACGTATTTTTAAATTGTTTTATGATTTTAAAAATTAACTGATTTTCAAATATTCCCTTTTAATTTTTCAAGGTTATTTTAAGGAAAATGGGTTTCATAATGTTTTATGTCTTAAAAATAATTTTTCAATGAAGAAAGGATATTTTCCTCAAGAAATGTATTAAATGATTTAAAAACATCCACAATAAATTTTCAAAGTGTTTTTCAAATAAACTGATATTCAGAATGTATTATGTTTTAAAAAATTATTTTAAATGAATGGATATTTTACTTATGAAATGATCCAAGTGACCATTCAAAGTAATTCTCAATATAATATGAAATAATTTGATAAATTTTATTATTTACTGGGTATATTATCAAAGTGAATAATTCTTATTATTTTTTAAATGATTTATACTTATGATGAAATGTTGTTTATGAAACTTGGTTCACTTATGAATGTTATAAGAAGCTAATATGATAATGAAAAATGTTTCATTTAATGTGTTTTTCTATAATGTACTTATTATGATACCTATATCCTTCTAATAGGTTATTATATAATAAAATATTTATAATACCCATTTAATTTCATGGGTTATGATATGAAGACTGTTTTCGATCTTGTGGAGCACATAAATAAGGGTTGCAATATGTGACAGGTGAGGCATATATCTCTCACCAATGCATTGGGTTAATATTTATATCTCAGTTGATATATATGATTGGAACAAGGATTGAACATAGTTCACTAATAAAGGGCTGTAATGAGAGGTTAACCTAGTATGGAAAAATAGGGCTGGAATGGGGATTCAACCAAGTTTAGTAAAAGACATTTTCTACTATTATAGTCATTTTAGTGATCCCTTACTAATATATAAATTATTTTCTATGATTATTTTTATTCCCCAAATCTATCTCTAATGATAATTTTATAATCTTTTTTACCATGTTCGTTGATTATCAAATGATTCATGTCTTATAAAAAAGTCATTTTCAATGACACATGGTTAAGATCATCGATATGCATGTTTGGTTTTGAAATGTTGTTCTCATTTTATTGTACCCTTATATTCATGTGATGGTTACATATCTACATTGATTACCCATAGTGGGAATTTAAACTCACCCTTTCAAATGATTCCTTTCCATAGGTTATGAATATATATATATATATATATTATTTATGATATTTATAACAAGGGTTCTAGTTATAAATAATTTAGTGGGAAATTACATATCTCATGTATGTACAAGAGTTTATTCTTCCATATTTATAAAGTTAACCAAATTTTAAAATCCTCTATAATGTGTTTTAATAATGTATTGAATATTCAACTATAAATATGTATTAACCATATATATTAATTCATGGGTCACAACATTTCCACTATTCAACAGGATGGAGTGATTTTCATCAATTTCATTCATGTTGATTTCCTATTCCACAGGCTCACTCTACATCAGGAAGAATTCACAATTTATGGATGTAATGATTTTGAGTTATAGGGAGCTACATCATTGTCTATGGGATTTCACAAAATGCAAGGATATATATTTCTGTTGTTTTTTAAAATAAGTGCACTCTATGTCTTTGAAGAATATCTTCACCATAATGAAACAATGGAGAAATGAAAAATGGAGATGAGTTCTCCAAAACATTGTTTGTTTTCTTCTTATGATATGTACAATTGAAATGCACTGTATAGTTCATTTTAATGCATGTAATGAATTTTCACTCATGAATGAAAATCGATGTCCAAAAAACTAGAAAATTTCACAGATTGGAATTAGGAATATTTAGATCTTTTATTCATGCATAATGAGTCATGTAATTCATAATATTAAATACTTGTAATGTATATAAATAATACCCACTATATCATAAAGAACATAACATGGTAGTTAAAGATGATTTAATAATTGTGAAATAATGATATGTTAAAATAAATATGCCCACACCACAAAATGAGAGATCGATCATTATACAATGAAGCATGTTTAATTTATGGTCTTACCACAGTGGAGATGTTCACATTATATTATGTGAAAAATTTAGGAGGCTATAAAATATTTCTTAGTCCACACTATAGGTAGGTTTTTTATAGTCTAGGATTATCAATATCTCAAGTTATTTGGTTCAAATGTGGAATAATTTGGGAGAGTTTATGAGTAGGGTTTAAAGAACATAATGGAATAGTCAGCATGAACCACTCAATGATAATAACCACTATATTCTCCAAAAGTACACATGAAATAGGGAGAATAACATTGGACAAAAATTGTGACAGAAAACATCTATAAAAAGCAAGTAGTTATTACATGATACCGATGTTAAATTTGAAATAATTAATAAGAATGTAGTAAATGGTCATATGAAAATCACATATTATATGATATTTATTAATTTGTTATGAATAAGGTTTATAATAATATTATATTCATTATATATGATATTTTAATGAGTATGAAGAAGTAAAGACTTATGGTAAGAACTTCCAACCTCGTTTCCATTTTTTGTGAGACCTAGTGTAAATTAACCACCTATTTCGTGTATTTGGTGTATATACAACTGGTTTCACCCAAATTTACCTTCATTTTTAGGGTTAATCGGTCAAATGTAGAGTATCTTGGGTTGTCGATTCCACAAAAACATTAGAAGAAACCTTTATACACACACACATTCTACGGATTGTTTTTGTCTATAAAGTGGTTGTCTTTGGTTTATTTTAGATGTTTTTAAATGAACACTAATAGACTTAAGTGAATTAAAATTAAAATAATGAGTTGATCCTAGGTTATCACTTAGGGTGGATTGGATGAATTCATTTTTTAATTATTTCAACTTTGTTAACATGCTAAGGATTCATTGAATAAATTCAAACTAACCTCATCACTTATAGGTTAAACACCTTCACAAACACATTCTAATAAACTATACACTTGTAGGATCATTTTCATGATCACTCCTTGGAAATTTATCTTATTAGCATATAAATGTGGGATGAATAAACTCAACATGGAAGAGGAAGAGAGAAAATCATTGAATAAAAGGAACTCAAATAATAGATGTTAATATTCATTTGGAGAGTGAGAAATAACATTCAATCCATCCCATTTCTACTCCCATGGATCAAACCATAAAATTATTAGCTCTCCATTGTGGACATTTTATCAACAGAACCTGGAAGTAGACTTATGAGGGTGGAATTGAAGAAGTAAAAACAACAAAATAATGATCACTCCACCGTTGTGTGATAAAATTCCCAAGGTATGGTGTGATTAAATTCACATCATTAGGAAAAATTAGCAATGTGATATTTAGAAGAATGTAATAAGTGGAACGGAATAACATTAATGATGAACTAAGTTGAATTGAAAAACTTGCATGTGAAATGAATACTTGATACAACAAAAGCGCAGCATAACATTACAACAAAAGAAAGCTCAAAAGATCTCAAATCCCCTAACACCACTACATTATATAGGAATTTTGGAAGACTTGTGTCGAGCCTCCAATAGATAAATTCATCCCACTTGATTATGGTAGGCATAGGGTGGTGGAATACTTTTTGAACTAGGACTTCCCACTCTTTACCTGAGGTGGCATCCAGCTTGCATCCACCAAACAAAAGTTCTTAAATGAGAATCTATATAGCTAAATTAGTGTGGGCCATAGGATAATAAAATGAATCTCAGTACGTCCCTCAACATTTTTTATAATATCTTTCCTAAATAATTTATGCTTTAAGAGATATTTGTAAAATGGTGGGTTGTTTATCTGGGCCACAGAATCTGGCCCATAATTTTATCTCCATCTTGGGCCACCTGGAACTCAATTAATACACCAGAATTAGATTTAGTTACTATTTAATGATATTTCCCCTATGATTTAATTTATCTTAAGATCAATTTAATAATTATTAAGCTAGAATATTGGCTACTATAGTAGATTTATTATGTTCTTGTCCAGTTCACTTCACCCAGAATGATGTTTGTTCAAGGCTAACTTTCGTGGGCGTCCAATATTAATATTCAAGTACTCGAAAAGTATTAATTGTAAGAAATGATATGATAAACCTGAAAATTAAATATAAAAATTAAATCAAGATCATTGTTCATGTTAAATGATGTTCAAAAATGTACCACGCAATTGTGCATTTTAAGAAGGAATTATAATTATAATTTGAAATAATGTTCAAAGGGTAAAATAAACTAAAATTTTCTTTATGAATAATAAAGAAAATTAATATTATATATATTAAAAATTAATAATATCCTCATTCAGTGGCTAATCACACCCCCAACTTGAGTTTTTCAAGTCCCAAGAAAAATATATCTCAAAAATTTAAAATTTGAATTCCTGTTTCCAAAAAACATTTTAATAATCAATAACCACCATAAACCATTATATCAAACAACTATGAAACCCATAAAAATAATTTAATACAAGGGATTTTCATAAGAATATCCCAATCCCAATCCCATTCCTTTTTTCAAAATCATCTCCATATTTCATCAAATATCAATTGATTTCGAGGATGTGTTGTGTATCACAATAGACAGGGGGTCATCTTTATTCAAAGGGAAAATGACGGATGCGCTAGGTGGAATCACATTTCAACATTAATATGATTATTCAATTTTTTTTTGCAATATTTCCATGGTAATTGAAATTTCACTCGAAAGAGTCAACCCATGTAGCAAGACTTTTTTGAATACTCACAGGCTCAAAAACCTTTGGGCACCAAGTGAATCCCACATACTCGGGCATCATCTTGAGTTAACCCAATCAAAAAAAATTCAAATTACCACAAATATAGATAAAATTACTAACTTTGATCAAGAAAACTATGGATTTATGACCCCCAAGAGCCAAAATTCATGCATTAGGTCATATCATTTCTCTACGTGGAAATTTATTTTTAAATTTATTTTTATTGAATACTCATATTCATGCTAAATTGATCACCTACCCTATGTTTTTTATTTAAGTTACCCCTTGAACTCAAACTAATACCCCACTATGCAAAAGACATTCTTTGTGATCTTTTTTTTATTTGGATGAAAATATAAACAATGAAATTTCACATTAAAGAGACACACTTTCCAAAATCTATGATCCTGAAATTATGCATGGATTAAAATTAAAATCAGAGCATGCTAAATGATTTGATATTTAGTTTCAAAGTTCCCACTATTTAATAACATGTTCAAGGTTAAAGAAATATTTCCTTCCACACATTTTTTATACACACAAAATAAATATTTTTTTCATTTTTTTCACCCCCATCATAGAATAACAGTACCCCCATTGTTAAAAGAAAATAAAATTTAGAATGGGGTAGTGGTAGAGGATAGGATTTCTCAAAGGAATTTGAAATAATAAACATGGAACAAAGTCACCTAGTGGTTGATTTTGAAATTTTTACTACTTCAATTTAGTCATTTGATATACTTGTCACTTGTAGAGTTCCTTTGTAGAAAAATGAAATAAATAAACAAACAAAACAATATATATATATATATATTCATGTAATAAAAATATTAGATATAAATATATATAAAAAAATTATAGAATAAGGTAGAACTATAAGATGTAGGCCAGTGCTAAGTGCACTCCCCGATCTCCCTTTGGACCCCAGTTCGAGTCCCCATGGCTTCTTCGGTTGTGACAGGTTTTTCCCCACGACCTATGATGTGTCCTTTTATTTATTATTTTTTATAATTTTTATAACCTACAAACCCATAAAAGCAAAATGAAGTGATGATACATCATCTTCTATTTAAATTTCTGGGTAAGGTATTACTCAAGGATCACACCACATGACACAGATTAATATGGTGCTCCCTTTTCATACCCATCCATACTCATAATATAAGAACAGGTAAAGAGTCTATTTTTTTTATTTTTTTTATATCTAAATGATTCATTAATCCTATTTGAAATTTGATGTTGATTTAAAAATATTGGAAACATGAAAACCACGGGTTCCCTCTTGTTCAACATTTTTGATTAATGTCGCTAGATCGACATAGAACCATAATTGTTTAAGTAAATTCCTCATATAAGGTTGGTTCACACAATTCTTCATCTAATTCATATTTTAAGAATGTTCCAATGAATGGTTTGAATCTATGACCATTAACTTTAATGGTTTGACCATTGGTGGGATCTTGAATTTTTACAGCCCCATAGGGGTACACCTTATGGGCTATATGTGGAGTCGACCTTATGGACCTCAACATTCTCTAGTGTAAATGATATTTTGAACTATACAAAAGAATAGGTTTATGTGGTACAATGTGTTTTTTATTAATAATTAGAGATTGGTAGGCTTGAACTTTATATTTATTTATCCTTGAATTTTCATAAGCTTCCATCTTATGTTCCACAAGTTCATTGTGATATAATTGTTTTTTGGTTCCAGCCAATGAGAGGTCATAATTCATTTTCTTAATTTCCGAAAAAACCCTTTTGTACAATTTCAACTGGTAAATTTCCTGCTTTTACATAAGCCAACCTATATAGGGATATTCGTAAAATGGTTTTATATGCGGTTCGATAGTCCCAAAGAGAATTTAAGAGTTTCCTCGACCAATCATTCCTTGATGGATTAATTGTTTTTTCAAAAAAATTGTTTAGATTATCAATTTTCTAACTCAGCTTGACCATTGGTATTTTGGTGTTAAAAAGTGGACAATTTTTGAGAAATTCCATACATTTCCATGAGTGCTGAGAATGGGAGATTGCAAAAATGAGTTCCATGATCACTAATTATATCTTTAAGAATTCCAAATCTAGATAGGATGTTTTCTTTGATAAATCTAATCACAGTTTGATGATCATTGGATTTTTTTTGTAATGGCCTCAACCAATTTGGATAGATAATCGAAAACTAAAAGTATGTACATATTTCCAATAGAGTTTGTGATTGGAAACATAAAATCGATTCCCCAGCAGTCAAATAATTCAATAACTGTGATGGGAGTTAGTGGATTTTGATTAGTTTTTGTGATGGAACCTACTTGTTGACACCAAGGATAGCTTTTGACAAAATTTGTAGGAGTCTCTTGAGATGGTGGGCCAGAATAGACAACACTAAATAACCTTAGAAAATGTTTTGTAGAGGAAAAGTGACCTCTACATTCCTCACTATGAAAAAACATAAGGTTGGACTCTTGTTCATATTCTGGGACACACCTCCTAATAACCTGGTCATGAAAGAAAGTATAGAGGTATGGATCATCAAACAAATATGTCCTAACATCAGAAAGTAATTTCCTTCAAGCATGAGTCCCTAATAATTTTGGAATGACTCCTATAACTAAGAAGTTGGGTATATCGGCATACCATCGGAAATAACTCACTGAATAGATGTGCTCATCCGGAAATGAAATAGACATAAAAAGGTTATTTGAGTTTTCTTTTAATTCCATCCTAGAGAGGTGATTAGCTACAACATTTTCAACATCTTTTTTATTGTTGATTGTGATGTAAAATTCTTGTAATAGAAGAACTCACCTAATCAATCTAGTTTGTAATCTTCTATTGGGAAGAGGTATATTAGTGCATAATGGTCAGTGAACACAATGATGGGGGATCCTAATAGGTAGGACCTAAACATGTCTAAGGAAATCACAATAGCATGTAACTTCTATTCAGTGGAGGTTTAGTTGATTTGGGCATCATTTAAGGATTTTCATTCATAAGCAATGACATAATGAGTTTTATCCCAATGTTTTCCTAACACAGATCCTACAACAAAGTCACTGTAATAACACATAAGTTTAAAAAGAATGTTCCAATTTAGAGAGTTCATAATGGGAGGATGGGTGAGGGAGTATTTTAGGGTTGATAATGAACTCTCATAGATTTTTGTCCAAACAAATGGAGCATCATTTACTTGGAGTGCACAAAAGGGGACATGATTTTGAACTAATATCCTTGATGAATATTCTATAGAAACTATCATGGCCTAAGAAACACCTCACATATTTAATAGTACTAGTTGATGTAAGGTGATGAATTATGTCAACCTTTTCTTTATCAACTTCAATCCCCCTACCTGAGACTATATGGCTATGGACTAACCCCTGTTTAAAAATGAAATGGATTTTTTTCCAGTTTAGGACCAGATTCAATATATCACAACTAGAAAAAACTCTCACCACATTCCTTAGAAATCCCTAAAATGTATCCCCAAACATAGATAAGTCATCCAAGATAACTTCTAGAAAATACCCTACCATGTTTGAGTTGATTCCCATCATCCACCACTGGAATGTTCTCAGGGCATTTCATAACCCTAAGGGCATGAGTTTGAAAGAAAAGGTTCCAAATGGACAGGTGGTGAGTCATTTCACCGAAGGTATATTATCTGTGTCCCAAATTATTTTTACCCTAAGAAGTATAACACCTGTAAGGGGTCGATCCACAGGGAACAAGATTTTATTTTTATCTTGTATAACATAATTTGTATTTTTGTTTTAATGAAGTTTTATGAATTTTTTATTGATTGTTGTTGTTTGGATAAAACAAAAATTGGTTTTATGTTTCTTTTAAAAAATAAATTACCAAACTATAAGTGAATACGGGAAAATTGATTTTGATATAGATAAAGTGATACGTGCATTTGGGTTATGAATTAATGAGTAGTTGATTATTAAATCAAATTTCTTATGAGGTTGTGTTGTTCATGATAACCCAACACTCTGGGTTTCAATTTGTAATAAAATATCCTTCGTCTGGTAAATTTTTATTTAGAGCTGAAGAAACTAACTCCTTGGTCCGGTAGTCAGTGGTTTACAGTTCATTGTTTTTCATAGTCTATTTTGAGTCTAAAAATACGTCCAATGGTCATGGAAATATTCATCATTATTCTTCTTTAAATACCTGAAAATTCTTTAAAGGGTGTGGTTCAGAATTTTTAGTGATAATAAAAAGTGTTTTAAGAAGTATAAGAAGAGGTTAAAAGGAACGAACACATTCATAACATCTAATTTAAGTTACAACTCATCATCTTCCACAACCCCAAGATTTTGGATATTTGGTTACACATATTGAAAATGATAAACACAAAGCTCTTGATACCTGATGAGATAATGCTTGGAACATCGAGGAGGTAATTATTCTTTTGTTGACAGAAGAACGATGGCAGTATGGTGGCAGAGACTCACTACTTCAGGCCTTCAAACTTTTCTCCACAATTTCTCTCCACACACACTTTTCCAAACTAGAAGCCAAGGCCTTCATTCATTGAACACATAAAAACATGGCATGTGGAAAAAGTACACACCACGTACTTTTTTCAATGCCCTGTGGAATTTTTTTCTCCACCGATAAGTGGCCTAACACACCATCTTTAACTTGGAACTTTATGCCACATGGTAGGTATCTATACAAGGCATGTACCGCCACCACACACGGTGTGTAGTCCCATTTCTTAGCCACAAACCGCTTCTATAAAGGTATACATGGCGTGTAAAGGTTGAACATGACGTGTCCCCTTCAGCAGTCCACATGGGCATGTAGACTTCTTCTCATCGATCAACTACTTCTAGAATGGTGTACAACTGGTGTAATGTGTAAACACAAAATGCATGGGATTTTGATTACATGGGCATCAACGTGACCTAGTCAATCTGTTTCTAATTTTGGATGTACATGGCCTGTAAATGAGTACACGCCATGTAGTCTATAAATTTTTCTCAATCTCCACCATTTTTTGGTATTTGGCCAAAAACCTGATGAAAATGAATAAGATCACCAAAATCAAATTATTTGTTCCCTATGCAGTAGGTAATTAATGAAAACATTTTTTTATTTTTTATAAATTATGTGAAAATGTATACCCAAATTGGAAGCATCAAACTCTCCCATACATAGTCATTTCCTTTCCCTTCAAAAAATGTCAACATCTAATTAAGATAGTCTATATTTTAGAAGGAAGGGCATCTGTTAATCATAAAATTAAATAATAAGTTATAGAATAAATATCCAAAAAGATACCAAATAGTTTCAATTCAAGAGATATTCAAATCATGCCTCATATATAATTCAGTTAACAACAGTCATCCTATTTTAAACACAGGTTTCAACCTTTCAAAAATAAACAAGCCACAGGATGATCTACCTCACCAATAATATAATCCACACTCAAGAAATTTTAAATAAAAGTTTTTATCAATCAGTGATATATATACTCTATCCATAGGTTTTCAAGAAATCTATTTCCCTACTTCAAAAAATTTATTCACAGAAATCAAGAGGGAATTTCAATATGGATTATTTGTTTTTGTGGCTAGAGGTTTGTATGTAATGATGTGAAATAATAACTCTGAGGTTTGCAAAAGGAGGCTAAATTATTTAAATAATAGTGCATGATATTCACAGTTAAACTCAACGTAAAAGCATCCTCAACAAGATTTATCAAATAATCTCATCACCATCATCTTCTTTAGTTGGGTATGTAGGGTTCACAATCCATCAAGTGAGTATAAGGTCCCTTTGTCGGTTGCATTTTAAAAAAAATACGGGGAACCATTTATAATTTCCACAAATAGTGGTTTGGAACGCTTTTTTTCCCGGAATGATCAAGAGGCTCCCCCATACATAATTTCATGGCAATTCATAAAAGTATTCCATGTGTTAAAAATCCCTTATTTAGTGATAAAATGAATAATTATTTAAAATCAAAAAATAATTAGGGTAGGAAGGAAAATAGGCTTGTAATATGGCTTCCTTTAAAGGTTATTAATGGTTTCTAGGGGAATTAAAAGATAATATGTGGGGTAGGTATCAAGATAAATGGGTTAAAATAATTTAATTCCAAAATAATTTTAATGTAATTAAAAAATTCCTCATGTTTCAAAAAAAAATCTTGTATATTCTAGTAGTTATGTAAATCCTAAGAATCTCTCAAGAAAGAGGGTATTAGGAAGAATATAAAAAAGGGATTAAAATACCTCCCAAGAGTGGGAAAATAAATAATGAGACAATTATGTCATGAATTTCATATAATTGATTAGTCTAATCGATGTAATTATCCAAGGAATACAAGTTGTAATTTAAACTATAACAGTAATCATATTAAAATACCTAAGAACAAAAATAAGCATGCAACTTTTAAAATTTTCCACTTTCTGCTTTATTATTTAAAAATATGGTTAACCAAAATTTCTTCACATTTTAAAATATATATTGTAATAATTTTGTCTCCCAGAATGATGATAAGTGAAAAGACTAAGGTGGTCGAGAGATAATCTCCCATACTAAATACCTCACTTGGTCCACCAAGTTCTCGAAAGTGAGGAATGTAATGTGGGGACACAATAGTGGACCATAACACTGGGAAGTAAAAAAAAGAAGTAAACCATGAAAGAAAAGAAAACAATGGAAAAAAAAATACACCCCTCGAGTCTAGGCACAGAAAAATGGGAGGTGATTTAATAGTACTACCCAAAACGTTCCTGACAACATATGATGGTGGGGAAAAGAAATCACTGAAAGCATACAACACATACACCGGCACAATATATCACAAAAATATATATATAATAAAAAACATGTGTCCAAAAACCATTCATGGGGTCACCTTAGAAGAGGCATCATCTACTATAGAACTAGCCGGAAGAGATGGATCAGGAGTCGTGGAAGCTGGAGGCTCAGACGCTGAAACTCGGAAAGGAATCTATAGAAGTAGGAGCCGTAGGAGATAGAAATTGATGGGGAAGCTCGACATCAATCCCTGGACTAGCAGTAGTAGTGGCAGTAGTGGTAGCAGAAGTGGTACCCACAGTGGATAGGAGAATTGAATCTGTGGCCACTGTAGTAAAGTGTTGTGGAGCTATAGAAGAAGGGACAGATGCCTAAGCAGGGTCAGGAAGCAAGGGCAATGGAATACCATGATGCTAAAGAAGTAGCCCCAACATCTTCTCTAGTCTGTCCTGACACCGGTCGAGATGGACCAATTGCTGCTCCATTGAAGCTAGGCGGATGGAATAGGTGAGATCGACCGAGGGTGAGGGGTTAGTGGGGAAGTAGGTGGAATAAAATAAGGAAGGATAGAATTAGGGGGTGGTGTGGGGAAGCTTGAGGGAGTGGAGAAGGAGGAGCAGGTGCATCAGTGGGGACAGGAGGGTCAGCAGGTGGGCGTGGTCAATCTTGGACAAGGACGTAGGCACCCCTCTCCTTCCGGACCAATCCCATGCGAACAATCATTAGAGAGTCCATCCACTGGGGGGAACCAAGCTGGTCATGGGAAAGTGAAGGCTCAAAACCCCCGAGATGGTGTGCAAGGCGAGTAGCGTAAAACCCGCCATTCCTATTTCCCAGACGGCCAGTAAACAGTGCATGAAAATATGAGGTGGCAAGGTAATGTAGGTCCGGGTAGTCCTTACCGATGACACAGGTAAGGAGATCCATGTCACGACCAGTCATGACCATCATATCCTCATGTAAATGGAAAAGAATGGAATTGGCGTACCTATGGGTGAAGTAAAGGATAGGGTATGCTATAAGGTTACTCTTCTGGGAGGTTGGGGTATAACAGTGGTCAGGCACAAAAATATCCTTCCACGTGGAAATGAAGTTAGGGCACTCAGGTCAGGTCATGGAAGAGATAGGGGGTGGGGTGATAGGATGAGGATAGAAATTGCACCCTCTACCAAAATCGGTCATGGAAAGGGAAAATTATTGGCCACCGAGCTGGAATTAGACCACTGGTACTGCATCACCGGGTGTCTCTAGGTACTCGGCCCCGTCGAACTCAAATGATGCAGCAAACTCCCAAAAAATAAGAGTGCTAACCTAGAAGATAGAGAGTATGGGAGTGTTCCCTAGAAGATCCTCCAAGTCTCCCTATATGCCCAGTTACTATGGGATGTTGCTATCTAGATAGCGGTTGATCAATGGAATCATGCGGAGAGAGAAGTTTCAGACTCTATCATGTGACAAATCGGTGACACAAAATACCATGAAAGAGTTGGGAACACATGAAGGTCCCATCCCAGGTGGAGGTGTTGTAGTGGAATCTGGCCTTAGGGGTGGATTAGCTGCAGTAGGTGTAGGTTCGCTGGAGGGGGCAGTCGATGAGGGACCATCTATGGATGAGGAGAGCTCAGGTGGAGTGGCAGCTGGTGTGGAAGAAATGATGGTGCTCAGAGGCTCGGTTCTAGATGGTGGAGGTGGGGAACTTCTAGGACAAGCCTCGGCTAAGGGAGTCAGGTATTGAAGGATGGACAATTGAGGTAGTTCATATACCGGAGAGTCCGGATCTGGTATTGTTGCATGCAGGAGTCAGATACATTGATAAATGGACCTCTCACCCTTAGTGACGAAGGTGGTCCACATCTCATTGGAAGGATATCTGTCTACCAAATCTTGAAAGAGAAAAGAAAAACCAAACAAAAGAAAAAAGATAAGACAAGGGAAAATAATAAAATGTTTGAAAAAATTGAAAAATAAAAAAATTACATGGAATGTAGTTCCAGAGTACACAACGTGTAGTCAAAGCACGTTACCATTCTGTGTTCTTTAGATAGACACGCCGAGGGAGCAGGGGATAGACTAGGGAAGTATACATGGCATGTACCGAACATACACATAGTGTTCATGAAAATGGTCCTCATCATGTAGTGGAAGAGACACAAGCAATCTATAACAGTCATAAAAATATTAGACATTCCATGTTCAAGTACCACACGATGTGTTCAAGAACAAAGGGTAAATCACTATTTCAAGTGATACCCACGAGCCAACCAAAAGAAAAGGTATACACGACATGTATTGATAACACATGTTGTGTTCGTGGACATGTTTTTTGCGGCCAGGTGAAGTGCTACACACAGAAGGTCCAAAGGAAATGGTATACATGACGTTTACTGAACATACGCTTCGTGTTGCACAAAATTGTGTCTATGGTCATGTGTAAAAGATACCCAGGCATGAGAGGGGATGGTAAAAGGTGTCTACCAAACATACACACTGGGTATATTCAAATTTTGAAGCATCCAATGTGTGGCTATGTACTAAAGTACACGGTGTGTGTTCTTCATATTGTAGTCGTGTATCGTGGAAGCCGAATATTCGACAGATCCGAAAATCACTCTAAATTCTTATGAAACATGAAATAGAGGGTGTGTAAGGGTGTACCTGGACAGAGGATCAAAATGCACCAAAAATTAGAATAATAAACACCTGAAATCATTGGATTTGAGAGTGCGGAGGACGGGTGGCGTATAGTGGAAGAAACATGGAGAGGGGGGGGGGCATGAGACATGGCCTGAAGCTGGGTGGTCCAAAACATTTTTATCCATGGTACATAGAAGGTGCAATAGAATACATTCCATGTATCCCATTTTTTAACTAATAAATATATATATACAGATATGTAATTATTATATTAAACAATATAATAATTAATATTTATAATTTAAATAGTATAATTGTATATATATACATAATTTAAAAATAAAACTATACACATAATGTATCAGGAAATGCACATCGTGTGTTTAAAAATTGGAAAAAGAGAAGTACAACATTTGGTTCGGTGCTTGGGGCGAGGTTTGCACCGACGATCGGCCATTCCGAATGGATTCCCTCAACCACATAGCAATGATTGTACTACTGCTCCTATTTATTATATATATATAATTTATATGAACTATACTACATGGAATGAATGTAAATGCACAACGTGTGGTTTTTAATTAGACAAACAAGTGATGAGGCAGGGTGATTAGCCGAGTTCGGACCTGATTTTTTTGGATCTAGGTCCAAGACACTGCCAAACGACCAACTTCACCCACATGGATTACATTATGCGAATATTTTTTCAGTTTTTTGAAGGAAAACATGGCACACAGGACATATATCAAAATACATACCATTTTGTTTTATTAAAAGGACAAATTATTGAAATGGGGGTTTTGTAAGGATTCAAACCCATGACTTTTGGAACCGGTGTATGATCATGGTCAACTGATCCATCCCCATCATGGGTTTTCTTTCAAGGAAATAAATATATAATATGAAAAAACAACACATTCCATGTTTTAGAACACTTAGAGAAAAGGGAGGATCCCTGTCCCTAAGGTAGGTCGGGAGAGATTCGAACTAGGGATGGCTCGAATAATCACGAGTGACCATAGAATTGGCACCAGAATCATCCTTATGTATTACGTATGTATGTTATATATTTTTCATAGTTAGAAAATAAATGAAAATAAATAGTTACATGTTGTGTATATAGGTGGGATACGGCATTTATCTGCGGGGTTGCCTCCCAAGAAGCACTTTTTTTAGGCCGTTGGCTCGACCTACTCACCATATCTACCTGATCATTATGGTGGACAATGTTTCCAATAATATTTCCACTGGACTTCTAGGAATTGTAGGTCCTCTAGCTCTTCTTCAAATAGAATTTCTGGAATGATAATTTCATCATAAATAAAAGAACATACCGGATCATCCACTAATCGATCATCCATAGTTGTTATTGCATAACAACCCTTGTGATCGGGCCATGATGCATACATTACAACCTTGAGGACATTATAGAAGACTATCTCGTCTCTTACCTAGAAAATTAGCTCCCCCTGGTGCACGTTGATGAGTGCCTTCCCTGTTTCCAAGAAAGACCTTCCTAATATGAGAGGTTCCTCCTTGTCCTCCTCTATGTCAAGGATGATGAAATCTGAAGGCAGGATCAGCATACCCACCTTCACCAACATGTCCTCTAGTATCCCCATTAGATAACTGATGGATCAGTCAGCAAGTTGAAGGGATACATGGGTAGGCATCAAATCATTGAAACCTAGCTCCTTGAAAACTCCAAGGGGAAGAAAGTTCACACTATCCTTTAAGCCATATAGGGACTTCTCAAACTCACATGGTCCAACAGTAAATGTAATGGTAAAGCTACTAGGATCATGGAGTTTCATAGGAATAGAATAATGGATGACTGTAGAACACTCCATGGTGAGGGAAATGGTGCCCAGATCCTCCATCTTTCTTCTGTTGGAGAGTAATTCAATCATGAATTTGGCATAAGTGGGTATCTACGTTGGTGACTCTGTAAATGGAATATTTATGTGCAGCTTCATAAACATGTCCATGAATTTTCCAAACTGGTGGTCCAACTTTCTTTGCTTTAATCTCTCTTGGAATGGTAAGGCATGCTCAAAGGGTTTGAGAACCTCATTCCCTTTATTCTGAAAAACCTCCTTCTATCAGCCTTCAGATGGGGAGGGGTTTGAATTTGTACCTTCTTCTTGAAAAGGGGTAGTGGGTACACGTGGGTATGCTGGTTGGTGCTGTTTGATCTCCTTTCCACTCCGTAGCATAATGGCATCAACCTCCTCCCTATGGTTCTTCTCAGTGTTACCCGGTAGTATATCGGGATTCCTTCCTAAGAGTTGGGTTGCCAACTGGCTAATCTGATTCTTCTGGCCTCGAATAGAAGCCTCCTAATTTTGGAACATGGTCTCAGTAGTAGATATAAATTTGGTCATGAGATCCACTAACCTTGATGTGTTTTAATTCTGAGGTGGTTATTGAGCTGGTGGAGGTGGTGGCTACCATGACTGTTGTGGGTGAGGGTTTTGATACCATTTTTTGATAAGAGCCTTTTTGGGGATATTGTTTCCTCTTGTACTAGTTCAGATAAGGAGGCTGGTTGTAGCCAGGCGGTCATTGGGATGGAAGATTCTGCTATTGTTGACTCGAGCCTGTGTTCTACTAATCATGCCATGCCAGGTTCTGGTACTTCTGGTACTTGTTTGTCCCTTGGTTTTGGGAAACATAACATACCTCTATTTTTGAAGGGCCTCTAGTAGAAACCGAGCATCATCCCATGGTGTGGTTATCAACACATTCTCTACATACCAGATGGTTTTCCACACGTACTTGAGAGGACCCCTTCTAATTGACCGCATCAATAATTTTTGACATAGCATCCAACTGGGAAACAAGCATAGTAGTTGCATCAATGTTATACATACCTCATTTCAGGGTTCCCCGCTCATAATTCCACTAGAAGATGTTGGTAGACTTATCTTATAGTAGTTTGGGAAGTTCTTCGGAAGAATTCCTCCTTATCATACCTCCGATAGCAATGTCCACCATGGACTTTGTATTCATTGTCAACCCTCCGTATAAGGATGGGACCTACATCCAAAGTATAATTCCATGGTGTGGGAATTTGTGTAACATATCCTTGAAGTATTCCAATTATTCGTACAGTGACTCAACGTCATGCTACTGGATGTTTTGGATTTCGTTCTATAGAGTCGTCGTCTCCGGGGGTGGGAATAATTTTGATAGGAATGCATGGGCTAGCTCCTCCCAGGTGAGGATGGATCCTTGTGGAAAACCATTAATGCAGTCTTTCACCTTATCCCTTAGAGAGAAGGGGAAGAGGAAAAGACAAGTACTGTCTTTAGACACTCCATGGTAGCGGAACGTGTCGCAGACCTCTAGAAAATTGGAGAGAATGGCATTGGGATCCTCGTTTGGCAAGCCACCGAACTGACCAATGTTCTGGATCAGCTACATGATAGCAGGCTTGATCTCGAAGTGTTGGGCCTGAACTAGTGGATGAATGATGCCTGTGTCTGCTCTATGGATAGATGGAAGGTCGTACTCCATGAGCGTACGATGTAGAGTTGGCTGGTGATGGCGTTGATCTCGCATGATGGGCGAAGTATGGACCCTAACCATGGTTAAAAAATGGAATCTGCTCCCGTTGGAATTGTTGGAGTTTCTGCGGGCCATACCCTAAAGAAAGTGGAGCTTGCTAGTTCTATTTTTCATCTAGACCTAACTGTTGTCTAACTCCTTGGACAATAGCTGGATATCCTTCCTCATTCATTTCCAGTGGAGTGTTTGGGTTATGCTTAGCCGTAAATGCTCGTTGGTGCCTCAAGAGTGTCTGTTCAATCTTTGAGTCAATCAAGAAAACCCTGACAGCTCAGCGTTCTTGGAACATGTGAGGTAGCCACTCATACACCTAAAGATCAACACGATATGAAACACACCAATAGTAAATGAGGAAAAATAAAGATAAAATCGAATGATATTAAAAAAGTGATTTTGTGAATTTTTGATTTTTTATTTTCACTATAACTTGATACAACCTAAATGAAAAAAATAATAAAACTAACTTCTCTTCTTTCCCAAGATACAATCCCCAAATTTGGAGAGTTGTTTCACTGATGTTATATTATCGGTGTCCCAAATTATTTTTAACCTAACAAGTATAACACCAGTAAGGGGATGATCCACAGGGAACAAGAATTTATATTTATCTTATTTGACATATTTTTTATTTTTGTATTAATGAATTTTGCAGAATTCATAGTTGATTGTTGTTGTTTGGATAAAAAAACAATTGGTTTTAGGTTTTTTTAACAAATTACATAACAGAATAAAAGAAAATACATGAAAATATATTTTGATATAGATAATGAGATATGTTCATTGTGGTTAGGCATTAATGAGATTTTGATTATTAAATCAAATTTCTTATGAGGTTGTGTGGTTCATGAAAACCCAACACTCTGGGTTTCAATTTGTAATAAAATTTCATTGGTTCAGTAAATTTGTATTTAGTGCTGAAGAAACTAACTCCATGGTCTGGTAGTCAATATTTTATAGTTCATTGATTGACATAGTCCATTTTGAGTCGACAAATAATTCCAATGGTCATGGAATTATTCTCCATTATTCATTTTTTTAATCGCTAAAAATTTTGCCCTTGGTCTAGTTTAGAATTTTCAGTGATAATAATAAGTGGTTTTACAAGATTAAGAATATGTTAGAAGGAAAGAACACATTCATGACAACTAATTTATGTTACAACCCATCAACTTTTACAACCACATCACATTGGGTATTTAGTTACACATATAGAAAATGATAAACACAAAGATCTTGATACATGATGAGATCATTCTTTGAACATCATGGAGGGAATTATTCTTCGGTAGATGGAAGAATGTTGGTAGTACAGAAGTAGAGTTTCACTCCTTCATACCTTCAACCTTTTCTCCAAAATTTCTCCCAACACACCCTTTTCCAAACCGGATGCCAAGGCCTCCTTTTATAGAAAATATAAATACATGGAGTGTGGTAGAATTACTAGACGTGTACTTTTTTCAATGTGCTTTTGCCTTTGTTTTCTCCGCCGGTAGGTGGCCTAACACATCGCCATTGACGTGGAACACATCGCCGCCAGGTAGGTAGCTATAGAAGGCGTGTAGTGACACCACACACTGTGTGTTGTCCCATTTCTCGGCCACCAACAACTTATAGAAGGGTATACACGTTTTGTAAAGGTTGAGCACCGCGTGTCACGTTTATCCTGTCTCATGGTCGTGAAGACTTCTTCTCATCCACCAACTACTTCTAGAATGTTGAACAAGACATGTAAAGTGTAAACACGGTGTGTACTGGATTCTAGTTACTTTTGAATGTTCTTACCCTGGTCAATCCATGTCTCAGTCTTTATGTACACGGCGTGGAAATAAGTACACGTCGTGTAGTCTATAAATTTTTCTCAGTCTCCCCCGGTTTTGTGTATTTGGCCATAAACAGCCTTAAAATGAACAAGATTACCAAAATCAAAGTATTTTTTCCCTAAGAAGTAGGTAATTAATGAAAACTTGTTCTTATTTCAAATAACGTACATGAAAATGTATACACAAATCGGAGGCATCAATAGGTGAATGTAGTCTTTTCGTTATCCTCTAGGGAGACCTCAATTTGATTGTACCCTGGGTACCCATCTAAGAAAAAGTAGAAGCCATGACTTGAGACTCTCTCAAGGACACGATCAAAGAATGGTAAGGGGAAATGTTATTTCGTGGAAAATGAATTTAGCTTCCTATAGTTGATGTAGACTCTCCAGCCACTACTCACCATAGTATGATGAATCTCTCCATCATTATTGGTTATCACTGTGATTCCAGCCTTCATTGGAGCCACTTAGATTGGGATGACCCACCCACTCCCAGCTATGGGATATATGATACCATATTTTTATCAATTTTAGAAGTTCTTTTCTCACTACATGCATGAAACTAGGATTGAGTCGCCACTGAGGTCAACAACATTGCTACGAATTAGATTACAGAACAATCCTATGAGTCCCGATAAGAGGTCTAATCCGAGGAATATCAGATAGGGAAAAACCAATGGATATCTTACGTTCCCTAAGGACATATAGAATCATCCTCTCATGATTTTCTTCAAGATAAGAAGAAATTACAATAGGATGTATTTGATTGTCCCCTATGAAGGAATAATTGATGCCTCCGATTTGTTTATCCCTTGGGGATATTTTCGAGGTGGGATGGTCTGTTGAAAATGGACCAGTGGATGTTGGTATTGGATAGGATGGGTTTGGAACTGGTTATGGGTTTGGATGTTCTGATGGGGGTAAGGATTTTGTCTCTCTGGTAGGCTAGGTGGTTGGTTATCATTCCACCAGAATCCGGGGTGGTCATTATACATTGTGTTGAAGGTGTTTTGGTATTGAGGATTTTGAAATTTTAGAGCATTTACTTTCGATGGGGGTCATACTAAAATAAAATCATTTATGGATGGAATGGTTGGGTAGTTATCTGTACTATTGTCTTGTTTGTCACAAATTGTGCAACATGGTCTATAGTTTGGATTTCATGGAGTTTCCTAAGGTATATCTCTTAAACCTTCTAAGAGAGTGCTATAAGTTTAGCACTAAGCATTTCCTCTTCTCTCTGTGTATGAATTCAAGTAGTTATTTGTGGATTTTTAGAGTAAGGTGAAGTTTCCTGTGTTTGGTTTTGTTCAGAAATGCTTGTTAGATACTCATAAGCATCATTTGGGGCTTTGTTTTTTAAAGTCCCATTACATATCATGTCAATGCATTGTTTTTTCCCTAGACCCATCCCTTCATAGAAAATTCGAACATGTTATGGGATTGATAATACATGATGAGGTACCATGTTGATTGTCTCTTTGAACCTTTCCCATGTTTTGTAAAATTACTCTCCCACTTTTCAAAAATGTTTTGTATGCTCCTTTTATGTTCAATTTTTTTGTGGTAGGGAAAGTATTTTTTGTAGAATTATCTTTGTAATAGGTCCCAAGAGTTGATGGATTATGGATTCCAATTTTTCTAGCCAATATTTAGCTCGATAATTTAAAGAAAAATTAAATAGCCTCATCTTTGATTATTCTAGTTGATGTGGGGGACACATGGTTTCAACAATTTCATTTAACTCCTTGACATGAAGGTCGGGAATCTCGGACTCCATTCCATGGAATATAGAAATAAGGTATAGGACATAGGGTTTAAATATGTAATTGGCATCTCCTCAGGAATTTTGTCTAATGCATGAGGGGTAATTGGTCCAGGTAGGTTTGAGGTAGTCATTAATGGTTTGATCGACTTCATTACCCATGTTTGGGGCTGCCTCATTTGGATTTCCATTTTGGTTCCCACCATGGATTATGAGTTGGTTTCATTGAATAAATTCCATTTAAATGGGCTCAGTTTTTTAATCTGGAGTATTTGGATGATTAGTATCTAATGTAAAGAGTTCCCTTGATGTACTTGACTCCCCAACCCCCTCACTATCCAACCTAACTAGATGGTTTTATTGGTCACGAGTGTAGGCGGGCATGCGCAAAAAAAAGAAAGGGAAAAAATAAGGTAATTTGGATGGGAATAGAAGAAATGGGGGAGAATATAATGGTTGTTTTGATGACATACTTGGGTTCCCAAAAATGGTTCAAAAATTTGGTCTCGCCCAATTTTACCCACGTTTTTATGGATAAGCAGTCAAATATTGAGTAGCTTGGGTTGTCGATTCCTCAACGACCTAAGAAGAAAACTATAGACACGAACCTTCTACAGATTTTTTTTTGGATACGAAGTTGTCAAATTGGGTTGATTTTAGATGTATTTAAATGATTTATAAGAGACTTATGTGAATTCAAATTAAATTAATGAGTTGATCCTAGGTTATCACTTGGGGTGGATTAGATGAATTCCTTTTTTAATGATTTCAATTACATTAACTCAGGAAGAATTCATTCAATGATTTTAAACGAAACTAATCAATTACTGGTTAGACACCTTCACAAACACATTCTAATCACCTATACACTTTTTGTATCATTTTTATGAGTACTCCAAGGTAAAGGATGTTATTAGAAAATAAAAGTGGGGTGAATAAATTCAATATGGAAGAGGATGAAAGACAATCATTGAATAAAAGAAACTCAAATAAAAGAAGTTAATAATAATTTGGAGGGTGATAAATAACATTCAATACAGCCCCTTTCTACACCATTTTATAAAACAATAAAATATTTAGCTCTCCATTGATGACATGTTCTCAACGGATGCAAGGAGTAGACTTACGAAGGAGGAATTAAAGAAGTAAAAACAACCAAATAATGATCACTCCAGCGTTGTGTGAAAAATTTCACAAGGTAAGGTGTGAATAAATTAAGACCTTAAGGCAAAGTTATCAACGTGATACATAGAAGAGAAGAATACAAGGAAAGAAGAACTTTTATTAACAACTAATGTGAATTGAACAACTTACTTGTGAAAGACATGTCTGAGACAACTAAATCACATCATAACATTATAATGAAAGGAACCTCATAGGATCCACAAATACTCCAACACCACGACCTTGAATAGGAATTTTTGAAGCCTTGTGCCTATCCTACAATAGTGAAAGTCATCCCACATGATTATGGTAGGATTAGTGTGGTGGAAATCATGTGGAACATGGCCTTTTCCACTCCTCACCTGAGGTGGCAGCCAGCTTGCATATACCGAACAGAATTTCCTAAATGAGTTTCTAGATGGATGAATTTGAGTTGGATAGAAAATAATAAAATTAATTTCCTGATGTTACCCAACGTTATGTAATGTTTCAGCGCAAAATAATATATTGTTTATGTGATATGTGTAAAATGGGGAGCTATTTTTCTCGGCCGCTGAATCTGGCACATAATTTTATCTCTAAATTTGGCCGTCTAGAACACCATTCAAACATCATAATTAGATTTTTATGATTTTTAATGAAATATTCTACATGATTTCTTCTATCATTGGATAATGTTTCAGAATTATTGGGCTTGGAAATTTTCCTCTAATTTAGTTTTATTGGGCTGTTATCCAGTTCACTTCACACAGATTGTTGTTTGTTCAAGGCTTACATTGGTGGTCTTCTAATATGAATCTTCATGTACTCCAAGAGTATGAATTTTTACCAATGTAATGAGAAACCATAAAAGAAAATATGAAAGTAAATTTAATATCATTGGGTACATTAAATGTTGATAATAATGTACCATGTGATAGTGAATTTTAAGAATGAATTACAATTATAATATGAAATAATGTTCAAAGTGTAAAATGCACTAAAACGGTGTTTATAAATAATAAATCACATGAATTTTATATATATTAACAATGAATATTATCGTCATTAAGTGGCTAATCAACAACCCATGAATAATTTTTATGATGATTATCCTTTTTTTTATTTTGAGATATCCATTTTGGAGTCTAAATTTCATGGGTTTTACTATTAAAATGTTTACAAATCGAAATGGTATTTTGTCTAAATTTTCTTTATATGACACATAAATTATGTTATGAACCTATATTACACTATGATATTTATATACATAAATTTTGACCTATAATATCATAAATTATTTTTTCCTAATGATATTTTTTATTTCACTATATATAAATCACTTTTTTCAATTTTGATTAAAGGTTATCAAAGTGGAAAATATCATATATTAAAATCTCATCATTTAATAGGATTGTTTGTGATTAAGTCTCCAATGATGAAATATAATGAACTACCTCTTAATAATTCTCATTAATTTTCCTCTATATTTTTTATTAATGATATATACATGAAATGGTACCATTTAACCACTCATTAGAACTTATTATAATTAGGAAAATATTATAATTGAAATCCAACGTTATTACTCTCATTGGTTAGAAATACGTCCTATTTAAAAACATTATATCCAAAAAAAACTGTTTCTAATTGTTATTTTATGATCATTTTCGATAAAATGTATTTTCTAACTGATTTTTTTTAAATAAAATCAATTGATTTCGAAATATTCCTTTTAAAATTTTCAAGGTCATTTTCAAGGAAAATGGGTTTCAAAATGTTTTATGTTCTCATAATCAATTCTCAATGAAGAAAAGATATTTTCCCCAAGAAATGTGTTAAAATATTTTAAAGCATCCACAATAAATTTTCAAAGTGGTTTTTAAATAAATTTATTTTCAAAATGTTTTATGTTTTAAAAAATAATTTTAAATGAATGGATATTTACTTCAGAAATGATCCAAGTGACCTTCCAAAATATTTCTCAATATAAGATGAAATCATTTGATTTATTTTATGATTTACTGGGTATATGATCAAAGAGAAAAATTATTATTATTTCATTAAATGATTTATACATATGATGAAATGTTGTTTACGAAACCCGGTTCTCTTATGCAAGTTATAACATGCTAAAATGATTCTGAAAAATGTTTCTTTTCATGTTTTATGCTAAAATGAAATGATTAAGAGGCCTATATCCTTCTAATAGGTTAAGATATAATGAAATATTTATGATACCCATTTAATTTCTTGGGTTATGACATGATGAATGTTTTTTACCTTATGGAACACATAAATATGGGGTTCAATATGTGATAGGTGAGACATATATCTCCCTATAATGCATTAGGTAAATATTTATATCTCATGAGATATACATAATTAGATTAATGGGTGAACTCAATTAAGTAATGTAGGGATAGAATGTGATGTGAATCTAGTTTGAAAAAATTGGGCTGGAATGGGGATTCAACCAGTTTTAGTAACAGTAATTTTCTACTATTATAGTCTTTTTAGTGATCCCATACTAATGTGGGAATTATTATATATGATTTTGTGTATTCCCAAAATCTACCTCTAATGATAATTTTATAATATTATTTTCCATGTTCATTGATTATCAAATGATTCATGTCTTATGAACCATAAAACTTTATTCCATGACTCATGATTATGATCATTGGTATGAAAGTTATTTTGTTCAAATTTTATTCTCATTTTATCGTACCATTGTATTCATGTTGTGGTTACATATCTACATTATTTTTCCATAGTGGGAATTTGTACTCACCCTTTCTGATCTTTCAATTCCCTAGGTTTTGAATATATATATTATTTATTATATTTATAAAAAGGGTTCTAGTTAGAAATAATTTAGTGGGAAATTATGTAGCTTATGTATGGACCAGTGTTTATGTCTCCAACTCTATAAAGTTAAAAAAATTAAAATATTATATAATGTGTTTTAATAATGTATTGAATATTCATCTATAAATTTGTAATATAAATATATGTCAATTCTTGGGTCACAATAGTTCCACTATTCCACATGATGTAGTGATTTTCAAAAATTTCATTCATGTTGATTTCCTATTCCACTAGTACACTCTACCTTATGGAGGATTCAAAATTTATGGAGGTAGTGATTTTTATTTATAGAGAGCTAGAACGTTGTCTAGGGCATTTCACCAAACGTTTTGATATATAGTTCTATTGTTTTTTAAAATAAGTGCACTCTATATAATAGAATAATCTCTTCACAATAATGAAACAATGGATAAATGAAAAAATGTAGTTGAGTTCACCACAATGTAGTTTGGATTCCTCTTATGATATGTACAATTTACTAGCAATGTATAGTTTATTTTAATGCATGCAATGAGTTTGAGCATGTTAATAACAATCCATGTCCAAAAAACTAGAAAATTTCACAGATTGGAATTATAAATATTTAGGTCTTTGATTCATGCATAACGAGTCATGATATTCATAATAGTAAATCCATGTTAAGTCTATAAATAATACTCACATTTTCATCAAGAAAAGGACATGGTATTTAACGAGGAGTGACTAATTTTGAAATGTTGATTTGTTTAAACAAATATTCCCACACCACAAGATGTGATACCATTCTACATTGAAGCATGTTTAATTTAATCTCATACCATGGTGGAGATGATCACATAGTATTATGTAAAAAATTTAGGAGGTTGTAAAATAGTTCTTAGTCCACACTATATGTAGGTTTTTTATAGTCAAGGATCATTAATCTCTAAGTTATTTTGTTCAATCATGGAAGAATTATGGAGAGGTTATGACTACAGTTTAAAGAACATAACGGAATAATCAATATGAACCACTAAATGATAATAACCATAATATTCACCAAAACTACACATGAACCAGGGAGAATAACAATGGACAACAAGATTCTCTATGTAATAACTATATATCCAATGAAACATTGAATAAAGGTTAATATTAATACCATATTGATTATATGAATATTATTATGAGAAAAATAAAATATTTCAATGAGAGGAATATTTTTCGATGTCTGGAAACCATTAAGGATCATTCCATGATGTTTTATGACTAGTATGACTATAGAAAAGTGAAGAATCATTCTAGACTAGTTATGAAAAGAAGAGGTGTTGCACTATGATGATTGCAAAATATTTAATTAGCATCCCAAAAATTCATAAAAATAGAATCTACCTTTTTTGAATTTTCATATAGAGTTATTGATTAAGGGACCTAGATGTTTGTAAACTATGTGGGATCCTTTTAAGAGCTGTGATAAAATGATGAGGAATAAGGTGATCCATTCCACTAGTATTGATCAATCGAAGGAATGTTTTAGGGAGTGACCCTTTAATGTAATTGAGTTTTCATATAAAATTTATGTTAGTGAGTTTATGGATAGATGTGACCATGCCCGAACTAGTAAGAAGAAATATTAGTATGTTGTTTTGAATCAACACAATAATAGTTTTCTAATCCTAGGAAATCCATTTATGGTGAAATCAGATAATTATAATGTCTATATATACTTTATTATCACATTGAAAATTAAATCAAATAATCTAAAAATAATAATATTAATGATCATGATAAATTACTATTACGTATGAGAGGTCATCTTCCTTAATATAAAATGATACATTAAAAGAGAATGATTTATAATTGGATTTAACAGTGCGTACTGTGATTTACCCCACCCCCCCCCAGGTTATTCACACTCAAGGTCCAATAAATTCCTATAATGGATCCAGTAATGGATGTTTTAAGGTGGGATTATTTGATCGGTTAATTGGTTACTCAGTACTAGTCGACATCTACTATTTACCTTCATTATTTATGTTTATTCTTTACTGGATGATTTTCTTTAATGATTGGTTGTTATGATTTCTACCTACCAGTTGTAATTTCCCTATATACTATAAGTTCATATTTCTTATGGTAGATTAGGATGATTCATAGAAGACCTAATAAATGATGAATGGTAGTTGAAAATGAATAAATTCAATATAAGGGGTATTGGTAATGATTAAATGGAATGACACCCTATATCGGGTTGTAAAAAAATCTTCAAGGTCATGGGTTTGAAATCATGAATTTGTAACATAAAAAAACAAATTTGGACTTTAATGGTATGATATAATTAAATCCAAATTGTACATGGAGTTAATCGATGATTGGAAATTTATAATTTATTAATTTATCATATTTTGCATTGTAACTTAATGTTTGTGTGTTTATATGAGATGTATCTTTATAGAGTTTTTTGTGACATTATGTTACCATTTTTAGGTACTTACTGACCCAAATTTTGATCATGCAATGATTGGTTTTTACTTTGGGGTGTTTTTGGGTGTTTTTGTAAAGTTTTTTAATCTAATCGGGCAATTAATGGTTTGTGTAAAGATAGAGAAAATTGTTTGATTTGGTCTAGGAAACATTTCACCCTACCTCCAGCTACTTGATGGGGCACACAGTTCTTCCAAACCATGTAACCATCCCTCCATACCGTGAACCCTTAAATAGTGAGGGTTTAAAAAATTTGTGCATAGGCAATCTTATCATACATCTAAAACTTTAAACCCCTCCATAATTCTATTATGGGAAAATAGTTAAGGCTCAGGGTATCTACTAAAAGTATGACCTCTCTATTAAATCTTGCATGTAGTCTTTAATTTCCCCAAAAATTTAATTAAAAATGTCATACCACTATAATTATTATAAACATACCAAATAGACATTAATATGTTTCCTTGGTCTTTGGAGTCTCTCAAGATATAATTTTGACTACTCCAAACCCTTTTCATTGCATACCAAGACATTGATGATTTCATTAGATCTCCATATATTGGGTTTTCTCCTCATGTGTGGTTTCTTCCAATATCCTCCTCTCTAAATCATAGAAATTTGAATTTAATTATAGTATTTACCGATTTAATCTCCATATTTATGGATATATTTTATCGGAGATGGTTTATTATCCAATCATCATGGTCACTGACTTCTTGGTGGTGTTGGGCTTCATTGGCAGTTCCGGGATTCTCATGGGGATGGAAATGGTCCAAGACATCTTGTCCATCATGCATGCACAACTGTCCAGTCATATTCTAAATAGACCTCCCTCAATGTTGGAAGTCTTGTACGATGTGTAGGGATCACTTGAAGGTGATGAATAGGGGAACAACCACCTTAGGTGTTGGGACATGGGGGGTCGGCCCAACCTGGTAGGAGGTGTTGTTCTTCTTGTTTGGGGTTTTTCTTCAGGTCTCAATTTGCTCCGGTATAGATCCAGATGAGGGAATCATATAAGAAGCTTAAAACATTGTAGATAATATAGATTGGATGACTAAGAGGGTATGGAAGCATCCCTCGGTACCAGGAAACATGCATTTTACATGACACATTTCTCACTAGGTTGTCTTGCGAGGTTGGAAGCTAGTTATTTTTTTAAATATTAATGGGAGGTTCTATTATATTGGTGTCAAGTATTTGTTTCCATTGGATCATATTTAATGCCAAGGGTCCTCTTGGATTATGTTCCATGTAACATTACCCTTCAACCTAGTTTAAAAAGGGGGGAAATAAATAAAATTTAAAGTCCTTATGTCTTGGAGGTATGGATTAATTCATCATTTTTGGTTCCCAATGAAGGTGTTATATTTATTAAATTTAATTATTTAAAGATAAGTGGTTCGATAATTATTTACCCTACAATGGATACTCAAAATTTATTGATAAATATAAATAATTTTTTAAATGTTTTAAATATTGGATTGAGATGATTTGATTCTTGATTTAGAATCCAGCATGGAATTGTGCAAAACTCAAAATGTCAATGAAATTGAAATTTTTTGGTGGATTTGAGAAACAATGATGTATTGATTTGATAGAGGATTTGATTAAATTATTTTATTTGATTCCTGAAAAAAAATTTATTAATAAGATTATGATTTGAAAATGAATTAAATGATTAACACTTGTGATATGTTTTTAAAATTTAAAAGGAATGTCGAAAAATAGTTTCTATATTTTGAACATTGATTGAATAATTTTATTTAAATGATTTTTTCCAATGATTGATTTATTTCTTGATTGAATCACATGGAATCATAAGTGTTTAGGGTTCATTAAGATAATAACACTATGACTCTGTATAAATAAAAATTATGTTATGATGCTAACACTGATTAAACCATGTTTGGTATGATTTCTGTTGATGGATAACCTAATAAGGGGTAAATTTATTTACCAGAATTCATACCCTAATGGGGTAATTACTTTTTAGTTCGCATATATCTTGTGCCACAATGTAAAATGAGATGTCTGAGGATCCAATTGACTAAAACAAACCTACCATAGGGCTTATTTGTATAGTTAATTTTTATTTTTTATTTTATAATACATTACACTAGTTATAGAACAATTATAATCCTGAAAAAATATTTAATGCATATTTTCATCAAAAATGACATTTTAATAATAATTTTAGATATCTTCTATACTTTTTATTTGAAATCATGTTTTCTTACAAATTTTTAAATTCCATATGATGTATTAATTTATTTCAATTTATATCATGACAGGTCTAATTTTCATGGAATTGATTATGAAACAATGTGGATAAAATACTCGGCTATTTAGATCACACCCCAACTTTTCCTTTTGGTGTTAATATATTATCTTATGAAAGGACTATGAAATGGAAAAGCACCACTTGGAGGTGGCGGGCTTACATGATTCATGGGACCTATATTGATAGAAGTTACATATGGAGATTTGATCCAATTATAACATTTTTTTCTATTGATTTTATTACGCATATGTTGTTTATCTGTATGATGTACTATTTTGGTATTGTTTTTCCTATATTAATCAGGTACATCCTCCATTTGGAGTGTGGAGAAAGATTACTTGTATTATTTTACTTCAACTATTTTATGGGAAAATTATTCCCACTATTCATGATATGATACCTTGTTTGTGTCTTCAACCCATGGGGTCTTGGAATACCCTTCAATTCATTTTGGCATCGACACCTATATTATGGTACTAGGGTATCATAGTTATTTCATGAAAAAGGGATATAAGAGTATAGTTTGTCCATCATTCCATTATTAAAGAATATATTCTAGGTTGTCCATGTATATATTCGGTAAGATTTTTGGGACATAGGATGAACTTTTGAGAGTGTTCCTCGCCATCTATTCTCATATGTTTCATTGTGTCACTATGTGTGTTTGGGAAAAGAATTTTTGTGGAATAAAATGATCGAATTCTAGCACCAATATAAAATTATGATTGATGGAATGAATATTCATAAATCTCATTATTATGTTATTGATCTCGGTATCATTTCTAATGATATATATTTTTTATTATGTTTCACATCATTCCTTTGAGTATATGTTTGAATAGTCCACATGAGGAAGCTACTTGTGAAGCATAGGAATCAAATCATCCAATTGAATATAATATTATTGAGATTGTGGTGCGTGTTGTCCATGATTTGGTATAACTACATGCAGCCATTCTTATTCTGAATCTATTTTTGGATCCTCGAAGGGTTGAATCAAGATATCATTATCCAGATTTCCTTCACCAGATCCACAAATGTTCAAGAGATCCAATGATCCTTTAGTAGCTGACGATCGGTTGAAAATGATCGTGGTTCTTTATGAGTTCTTGTAAACACCCGATTCAATTAATGTGAAATGTGTTTTATTCAATATTGATGATCCTAGTATAATATAGTGGAATTATATTTTGATTTCATAGAAGATTTATGATTGGAGTGGAAGGACATTAGGGCTCTTATCAATGATCAATTTTATCCAGATTTATGGTCTTGGTGAAATACATGGAGTTTATCAACCTATAATATGGTGATTGGACATGATATAATATGAAAACTCTATTATTGAGCTTATTATGTTTTATCATGCGGGTATAATGAATAAGAATCTAAATGATAAAATGTTTGAGATGCGTCTTCATGATAAGACCATATATCATGTATTCTTGATGAATATTACTTCTTAAACTGACCTACTGGATACAACATTGATGGTTGACCGTGACATGTCTTATACGTTAGGGTTTATAGGAGTTCCATTTTTTCTCAATATCTGTTTTGTGATTTTATTTAAAGTAATGAGATTGTTTGATGAGTATCATGGTTTTTTTATATTGTAGGAATAGTCTTGACCTCTTATAATTCATGGAATAAGGCTTATGACTTACTTTATTAGTGAAATTCTTTCGCATTCCAATCTGGTTTTCCCTAAGGCAACCACCATCTATAGTTCTTGTGGATTATCATGTCACATGTACAAGTTTTGTCTCATTGTTTCTCTCCACATAGTGGAAATGGATCCTCAATATATAATTGTACTATGAAAAAAATCATTGTTCAAAAAATGAGGGGTTATAGACATAAGAATCCACAATTAATCATATACATGTAGTAGAAGAGTCCCGGAATGAAATTGATATCGGTCCAATGACTGTGAGATATACCATCACTATAGCTTCATCATTAGCGATTAATTTAGTTGATACTGGTGTATCTCACACAAATATATGAACTGTTGTTATGAACATGGTTAATCATTCTATAGATATCTTTTCTTACTTGACGGGGATTACGGTGTCCATATGAACAATGAGAGTGTAGGTTCTCTGGTGTCCCTCTTATGATTTCATTCTATTTGATATTGATCATACCTATAATTTCCTAGTTCCTAAAAATACCAAATAAAATCAATTTTTTGGATGGACGGTATTATATCTAATAAGTCCTAGATATAATTTTATCTTTGGTGGGTCACTTATACTACACTGCATGGGTTGCACTTTTTTTCCAGGATAAAGGGAGACATGTTCATGTATATATTGATACCCTTTTCCTGAGTTCGGTATGGTAATATTGATGTTTCATTTTTACATGGATTGATAATCATTAATATATAATCCCTATAACGTTTTTATCATGTTTCCTAAAAATATTTCATTTGATTTCTCTAATTTTCCACCATTAAGATATGTTGATTTTTCTTTTGATTTATTACCCAGTACTTAGCTAGCATATATTCCTTCTTACTATATGGAATAGGAAGACTTTAATGAATTGAAATATTAGTTCGATTATCTTCTAGATAATGTTTTCATTTTCCTAACTCTTCCATATTGGTTGGAACATGTTTTAGTTATTACGAACGATTATGGAAATCTTCCCTTATGTGTTTATTATTTAAAAATAAATTTCTTTATAGTGAATAAAAAGTATCTATTACCATGTATTGATGAATTGTTTGGCCATTCGAGATGGGATAAGTAGATCTTGAACATTTATATTCAGACAAGTTGTCTTTATTTGATAATTATTGAACAAATAATCACCAAACCCACCTAAAATAGAAGGTCTGGACAGTATGAATGTCATTTAATTCCCTTTGATTTAAAATATACTCTTACAGTGTTCCTGGAACTAATGAAAAAGTTATTTGTTGAGGTACTTGAATCATCCATGGAAGTATTTGTGGATGATATTGGGGTTCAATCAAAATCTTTTATGATCATATTCCTCACCAAAGAGAAGTTCTAAAATTATTGATGGATCACTGACTTTATTCAATGATTTCAATATGTAGTTTCATGATTCAAGAAATGAGGTTCTTAGGACACATGTTCTCATAACATGATATTCATATTGATCATCAAAAGGTTCATGCTTTAATGAAATGGGAGTAACCACATAATGTTTCAAAATATGGATCTTCTTGTGTATTGAAATATATTATTAGAGGATCATTAAGAATTTATTGATGTTTCCTTATACAATGTCCCCTATAACTCATAAGTAGATAAATTCTTATTTAATGTGAAATTTTAGTGTTTTTTGATGAGATGAATCATATTTTTTCTTATGTTCTACTTTTGAGTATTCTATAGGCTATTTAGGGATATGTGGTCTACTTTGATGCATAATGTTTGGTTTTGTATTGGGTTCTAATATAGGGTGATCACTTGGTAGCCTATAGATCTAGATAGATTAGGAAAAACAAGAATAATTATCTATCCTACGATCTTCAACTTATATAAATGATGCTCTCTCTTAAGATTTAGAAGTATTACCATTTAAGATAAAGTATTTTCAGTTATTTTTTCCATAAACTCATGAGGTATATCTTTTATAAAAATTATATGGACCTCCAATAGTGGTTTTGGTTAGATTACCTATAGGATATTCATTTCAAAATTACCTACACATAAAGTTAGAGAAATTTAATTATGGAAACTTAGTGCATTATAATTATGAACCATGTTGTGAAATAATCATTAAATGGGTGGAATCTGATGGATCATTTTTCATAGTTGAATTTTTGAGTTTGTGAGAATGAGACTGATATTTTTATGTTGAATGTCCATTTGACCACTTCTCTTCTTAAGATGATTATTTGAAAGAATAAGGTTTATAAGGAAATATATGGAATTTCTTATTATCTTTATTATGGGGAGAACATCAATGATTGGTTATTCTCTTCGAAGAGTATCCTATGTTTTCAGAAATAGTATGTTCTACATTTTCCTATGTGAAAGGCTTTAATAGGGGGTTTATATAATTCATAGTGGGTGGTGGACCCTGGAACCCCAAAGACTCTATAATATGCAGTGGATATTCTGTTTCAAATGTATTAGATGAGGCATAACTGAATTTTGTTATTATTGTTATACATTCCAATAATTCAAGATCAAGCATCAACAAAAATTAGATTTTCTTTATCCTCTTCCATAACTGATATGGAAGTGGGATAGTATTTAGATTTAATTTGTGGTTGGTTTTTGATATACTCCATAGGGTAAGAATTGGATATATGTTTTACTCTTAACCTAATTATCCCTTCAGTTTTCAATTTATACTGAATTAATTTGAGGGATATACAAATTTGGGACCAACAATCATGTAATGAAAACCATAGATATGTTTCCAAAATATCATATTACATTAATCATATAATCATATCAAAAACCATGGGATGTTAAAATGTTTCATGAATATTTCAAAATTACATCATAGTATTTTTCATAGAAAATAAATGGTTTTCATAAATAATTTATTATAACATAATTAACCCATTGGAAAGAAATGGGTTTTATAGAATTCTACATAAATCATCATCATCATATGTCATATAGAGAAAGAATGAAGATGGTATTATAAAACTATATACTTGGGGATGTTTAAAAATATATAAATTGTGGTGGAATAAATGAAAAATACCGTGAAAAGATAATGTGAACCTTTCATTGAAACCATCAGAAAATATTCATTTCCTATTATAATATTTTTTCTAAAAATTCCTAGAATATTGAGAGAATAATTTGTTTAAAAAATAGTATGGGAAATTCAAAATAAATATTCAATAATAAATAATACTATGGATGGTGGGAAAATCATTTCATGTTTCATACTATAATGTAAAACATTTCATTCATCCTTTTTTAAAAATTCAAAAACTACTTGTTCAGAAAACATTTAGAAACATTCATATTTATTTTTTTAAAATAAATTCAATTGTATTGAATATGAACTTTTAAAAAAATATCATGTAGAGGTAATAAGTTTTATTATCTAATTTTAAATAATATTTATGTGTAAGGAAAAAAATTTATACGAAGAAATTAATATGGTTGACTTGTCATTTTTTAAAAATATAAATTATTTTAGGTAAAAATGTAAAAAAATGGTTCTATTATATATAATATCCAAAAATAACTTGGTGAGAAGAAAATATTTATAGCTTAAAATATAATATATAGATAAATTTCCTCAATTAAAATATATTGTTGACATTCTATAAAAGAAATGAGATTATAACCTAACCCTAATTATTTTGGTAACTTTTCAATATTAACCTCCATGGAATAAATAAACTACAATGAATAATTATATACCATGAGCATAAGAATATTAATGATAAATTATATCAATTTGTTATTTGATAAACCTCCTAAATGAAGAATGGTTTTTCATTTTATAAGTGTCCCAAAAAAGATAATTTGGGAAAATAAACACATACCACGAGTACCATTGTAATTTTTACAGGCTCATAAATCTTGTATAAAAATATAGATTAATTTAAAAAATATTCTAGAACCATATTCAAAATAAACATAACAGGTGACATCCCTATATAATTTATGATTATCCTTTTATTGAAAATATTATTATTAAAATAAACATTTTTTTGGAAACATGTGTGTTTTCCATACATTTTTTAGTTTGATGGTTTTGATAAATGAACCCTGGTCATGGTTTAATATTATATATAATTTTAATAATTACATAATTTTCTTATTTATTCATCACATTAAATTTATAATCATTCATATAAAATGGTAATTAACAATTAATTACAAAACTTTGCAGAGATAATAGTTTTTACGTATGCATGAGTGAATTTTTTTCTTTTAATAGATAGAATTGAATAAATGTGAATAATTTATTTCCCTTTTAAAATATTTATTATATCATATATATCATATATAATAGCCCTATTTACCCTTAAAAACATCCATGTGATTCATAAATGAAATATGAATTGCATCTCTTCTGGGAGGTGGTAGTCCACACCTATGCACAAGCTACGTTTTCATACTTCAACAGATGTGAGGGTAAAAAGGTAGAAAATATAAAATATTTCCAGAAGAATAATTATTCTATACATACTATATATAGACATTAAATCCATAATAATGACAATTAATTAATATTGGTGACGGAAAATGAATCATATCCATATGTGGAGGATATATTCCACTTGTACAAACGAGGGATACAATCAATTCTCATTTGATGGAAAAATTGGTGGATAATAGTTTTTCCATAATAAAAATAAAATTTTACTATATTTAGGAAAAATAATTTATTGTTTTATTATTAATACAATATATTTATAGGAGGCTGAAGAATAAACAAAATCAAAATGGTTGGGTAAGATGATTACCTCCATTTTAAGAGACCTCCTTTTGATTCATTATTAAAGACTATTGGAATGATATTTTAAGAAGGCTATAACCTCAAATTAATGAATAGTAAAGTCAATAATATTATTTTATTAGGATTTTTAGATTTATGTTCCTCAAAAAGGTGAAAAATACAATATATATATATAGGGTGTCATTTTATTATTGGGGGAGGGACACACCATGCTCATTTTAATGGAATAAAATATTATTAATTAATATTAATGGAAAAGTTTACCATAAGAAATTCAATTTATATCCTAATTTGAAAAGTCTTTAAATTACATTTTCTAATTATAATAAAAATAAAAATTCTGCCCTTAGCATTTAGTTCAAACCTTGCTTGACATGATTTTTCCTTTTACTATGGTGAAATGCTTTTATAGTTTGTACGATTAATCATGAAAAAAATTGAATTTAACCTTATTAAATAAATATAATTATTAATATTCAAAATATTGATTCCATTTTCAAATAATATTTTTTAATAATTGTTTAAAATTACACTTTAATTATCACACAAAACAACATTAAAACCAGTTTTAAAAAATTACATTTTAAGCAGAAAACATATATTACATCCACTTAATTCCATATATAATGATAAATTGAATATTAAAATATATGAGTTAATATATAATATATACATTCTAATAAAAAATTAGTAAATATTTATTAACTAAATTCATTAATATAAAAACACATTAAGCAGATAAATATTTTTTAAATGTGTTCTTAATACAAAAAATAAACTTAGAGGAATATAAATTTTAATGGTGATTCATATAAAAATAATTATATTATTAGTAATTAAATTAGTATTTTTCTTATTAGTAAAAAAATTAATATCCTTAATTTAAGTTTAAAGTAATATAAATTACATTTTTTAAAAAAATTACCTATTTTTTCCTATTCAACGAAATTTAATTTTTTAGATCATACTTAATAATTCACCCTAAGAAAATATTAGAATTATAATTTCAACAATAATACTCATTAACAAAAATATAAATTCATAAAAATTATCAATTTAACATGAATTTTTTTCTTAAATGGAATACTTTTATTTAAAAAATCATATTTTTAGACCATAAAATGTATTCACTAAAAACAATGTACTTATTTTCTAAGAAATAATAAAAACATTTTTATTTGGTAAAAACATTATACTTATTTTTCATAATGTGGTTTCTCATATTCATACACTACAATTCAATGAAAATGTAGTAACTATCACATTTAAATTATAATGATGGTATATTATATTACAATTTTATTAAATATAGTTTTTTTGTTAAGAATGATGTACAGATTATTATTACATTAAACTGATTTTTCATTGTGTTATACTGTCCAACCCTCAAAATAAATTTCATCCTTATGATTTTATCTTGGTCATAAAATCGTGATAATTTGAAAATGTAATTCTTTAAAAACCACCTCGTTCGATGGGATAATAAGACCTCTCGTGAAATAGTGTTATGGGAAACATAAATCTTATAAGAAATAATGCATAATTGGGCTCCCAGATAAGATTAAAATTGATAGGACGTCAAAATATTGACACAAAGGAGAAACATAATGTCCAATGATGAATATTGAGTTATAGAAAACATGATCAATAAAAATTTAATTACTATTAATCCATAAATCCATGAGATATTAAAAGATCATTGAATCCTAATAAATGAGGGTAAAAGAATAACATTTATATTTCAAGATAATTTGTCAATGTTGGAGAAATTACTTTTGTATCAGGACAATGAATATGATAAAATATATACCGTTGATTTATTTCTCTTTTATATGAAAAATTTCGTCATTTGGATTATCATTTATCTATTTACACTTAATCTCATACTCCAACAAATGAATATTCAAGATGAATTTTTCATTCACAGGGACATAAAATTAAATTTTAACAACTCTTAAAATCCGATAAAAATTCATTCCTTCTATCATTAAATATTTACAAAAACAAAAAATTCAATCACAAGATATCTAATATGGATAAATATAATCTATTATTCTTAAAATCATCAAAAATAACACCCAATGTTACACATAATCCCTTCCATAATTTGTTAGCCTTCAGAGTCCCCCAAAATATGTTTAACAAAATTCAAAACCCAAAAAAAACCGATATTTCATATAACATTTAAATTATATATAAGTGTTAATATTTATCACCATTCTATTTGAGGTATCTCATAATCTCACATTCCAACTATTCTAATACAATACTCATATATTCTCCTAAAAAAATGTAATAGCCTAAATCTTCTAGTAACTTCGTTGATAACAAATATGATTTCTATAGAGACCAAATCATTATATATATATAAGATCAATGTAGATGGATATTAATTACATGACATAATAAAACAAACTAAGATCACATATGTCTAGTATCATTTGAAACATGGAAACATAAACAAATGGTTCTAAAATATCTATATTCTATAAAAAATACTTCTTAATAACAAGAAATCTTCATAGAAATATAGAATGTAATACATCTCTTTAAAACCTAGGGAAATGAAACATAAGAAATGTGTGAGCTCATATGCATGGTAATGGTAAATATGTTAGATATTAAGGATCACATAAGTATAACATGATCATTAGGGTATAATGGCATGATTCAAATATTTTAATATCAAACATTGAATATGAATGATAATAATCTTAATTCATGTAACAAGTCATTGAAGTTCATAAGACAAGAATCATAATTTAATAAATGACCATAAGCCATGAAATCTTAATGTAGGCATAATACCTTGATCTATAGCATAAAAATAAATAAAGAAAATCATTTCCTTAGCCGTCAAGGATGCTTACCAAGGCTATTATAGTGGAATGGGTTCACTCTCCAAACCAACTTCATATTCATTGTTCACTCCCAATACTAACATAGTCGATATAAACCCTTATTGAACTAGGTTGACACCCACATTGATTCATGTTAATTTCATGACATATCAATCTATAACCAATGCATAGAATGGAGACATAGGTCCCACCCATCACATAATAAAACTTACAGATATGTGTGTCATAAGAACATAAAGAATTACCCATATCCGAAAACATGAAAAGAAATCGGATTCATAAATATTTCATCATAACATAAACCAGGTAATTTTACTAGTGAAGAAAAAAAATTCACATTGGTGTTTTTCACGTCGGTTCTATATAATCGATGAGAAAAGTTGAAAAAATTATTATATCACGTCAGTTAGAAAATAACCGACCTGATAAATCGAAGAGAATTGATTTTTTATGTCAGTTATTTTATAACCGAAACAAAAGATACTGAGATTAGATTTATCACGTCGGTTATTTTATAACTAGTGTGAAATATCGAATCTGGGCACATTATCATATAAATTATTTTACAACTGACACGATAAATCTAATATCAGCGATTTATCAGGTCGGTTATTAAATATCTGATGTTATAAACATAAAAAATAGTTTATCACGTCTTTTATTTAATAAGCGACGTGATAAAACTTTTAAATGTTTTATCATGCCACATATTCTGTCTTTCTGTTTTCATCGATCGGGCGACCTGCGACTCTTCTTTCTCATGAGAAAAAACTAGAATGGATTATTCAAATATGTGCCCTCTAATATTGTTTTTCCAAAATCATTCATCGACATTATTATGACATGATCAATTAGGTCGACTATCAATACTCAAGTAATCCTCAAATTCCTTAGTTTCATTTTTTATATTTTGTGATTCCCTAATTTTTTTTTCAATAAGTTATTTTTCTATCATTGTTGTCATTATCATAGTAAGTGTCATAATGTTCTTTTATAACATGATAAATTCTTTTCGGGTAAAATAATCCATGGGAGTGATGTCATGCATGTTCTACAATTTTTTTCGCTACCATGTGTGTGTGCATGTACTTTCATGTGTGTGGGGTGGGGGTGTCAATGGGGGGTGGGGGATGTCCAAGAGTGGGCGATGTCCAAGGGGGTGGTGGTGTTCAGTGGGTTTCCAAGGGGGTGGGGGTGGTGTATAGGGTTTTGAGGGGGATTTCCAATGCGGTAGGAGATGTTCAGTGGGTGGGGGTGGTATCTAGGGGTGAGGGGGCTATCCATGGTGGTAGGGGATATCCAGGGGTGTCTGGGGGGTTGATGTCCAGGGGGTTGGGGGATGTTCATGGGGATGGGGGTGTCTAGGGGGTGGGGGATGTCTAGGGGTGTGGGATTCTTTGCGGTGTCCATGGGTGGAAGGTTTCCATGGGGTGAGGGTCTATCCAAGGGGGTAGGGGTGTCCAGGGGGATTAGGGGGTGGTGTTTCAGGGGTGAGGGGTTGTCCAAGGGGTAGGGGTGTCCTTGGGGTGGGGGTGTCCATCGGGTGGGGGCTGTCTAGGGGGTTTTGGGGGGGGGTGTTCATGGGGTGGGGGAGTCTTGGGGCGGGGGTGTCTAGGGGTGGGGGCTGTCTTGTGGGTGGGGTTTGTAGGGTGGTGGGGGTTGTCCAAGGGGGTGGGTTTGTCTAGGGGTTTCTAAGGGGGTGGGCAGTGGTGTCCAGGGGGTAAGGGGATGTCCAAGTGGGTTGTGGTGTTTAGGGGGTGAGGGGGCTGTCCAAGGGGGTTGGGGTCTCCAGTGGGTGGTGGTTTCTAGGGGTGGGGGTTGTCCATGGGGCAGGGGGTTGTCCAAGGCGGTGGGGGCATTCCAAGGTTTGGGGGGTTGTCCAGGGGTTGGGGGATGTCCATGGGGGTGGGGGTTTCCAGGGGGTGGGGGTGTCTAGGGTTGGGGGTTGTCCAGGGGGTTGGGGTAGTCCAAGAGGGTGGGGTATCAAGGGGGTGTCCAAGGGGGTGGAGGTTTCAAGGGGTGAGGGGTTCTCCAAAGGGGTTTCGGGTGTCCAGTGGGTTGGTGTGGTGTCTAGGGGGTGAGGGGGTATCCAAAGTGGTTGGGGTGTCTAAGGGGTTAGGGGTGGTGTCCAAGGAGTGAGGGTGTTGTCCAAGAGGGTAGGGGGTGTCCAGGGTGGTGGGGGTGTCCAAGTGGTGGGGGGCTGTCCAAGGGTGGGGGTGTCCATGGGGGTGGGGGCTGTCTAGGGGGTGGGGGTTGTCCATGGGGGTGGGGGTGTGCATGGGGGTGTGCATAGGGGTGTAGGAGTCTAGGGGGTGGGTGTGTCTAGGGGTGGTGGGGCTATCTAGAGGGTGGTATGTGTATGGGGCTATCCAAGGTGGTGGGGGTGTCCGGGGGTGTCCAAGGGTGTGCGGGTGTTGTCTAGGGGTGAAGGGGTTGTCCAAATGGGTAGGAATGTCCAGGGTTGGGGGTGGTGTCTAGGGGTGAGGGGGCTATTGATAAAACACTATTTTATTGAATATTTTATTGATAATAAATGATATAATTTCCTCACATTGTATTAAATATTTTTATTTATAAAATATTTGGGATTTGATCATTCATTTGAAAATTTGGTGAAAATTCCAGTTTTACCCTTAATAGTGCACTGTAGTATTTCGAAGATAAATATTTTTATATTTATTATTTGAAATTGAAATTTTTTAACAGTGTTCCTAAATTAATTATCTACAACTTTTATTCAGGACACTAGAGCTAAAGAGTTCATTTGGTTGTTGACATTGGGCCATGAAGTCAAAGTTGGGCTGGGCTCGCCAGAATGGAGAAGGTTCTGTATTTGGGACATATCCTCTACATACGGGCTTGGATTGAGCCCAAATTTGAGGAAAGCTCGGGGACATGATGTGGCAAAAATCATCCTTCTGGAAGGCCGGTCAATTCACGCGTTTTGGAGGTCAACGTGGCGGTGCAAGTTGGAATAAAATATTTAGCCGAGATTTTCATTTCACACTTAAAAAGTTATGTATCCCTAGCCCTCACAAACTCTATTTAAAGGGGGTTTTAACTCTTTGAGAGGGCTGGTGGAGGCTTTGGGAAGGTGTGGCCGAAAGGGTGTCTCTTGGGAGCCCCTCAAAACTCTTGGAAGAAGTAAGCCTTTGTGCAAACCTCTCTTCCAAAAAGGCTCTCCTCTCTCACCTCTTCTTTGTATTTCTTTTCTTTCATGTTTGTTTCATGAATTTTTCATCAAATAATATTCTGTGTTAATCCCTCTTCTTCTTATCTTAATCTTCTTAATTGGGTTGGAATCAAGAGTGGAGACAAGATTGGGTTCTACCCTTTCAATCCGTTGCTTCTGCAAAACGTCTCCACGATGACTACACCACCCATGGAAGAGTAGTTCTTTTTAGTAATCGATCGACCTATATCCTTCTTCACTCATTTATTTTGAATCAATGAGATACTGTAATTCACATATTATGATATATTAATTTAGTTGTTAATTTAAATGAAACTAAGCAAGCAATTTAATAGTTAACACAAAACACGCGAGGTCGGGAATTGTGTGAACTGTGAGAGTGCAACCTTAACCGGTAATTCAAAACCACATGGGATCAATTTGTAGAGTTCAAATATAATCCCTAAACTCAATTAATCCTCACTTCCAGAGTGGTTATGTGCCTTAATTTACCACTGACCATAAGCTAATTTTAGAGCATCAATCAAAGCAGGGTGTCGCGATTGCATGTTCCGAAGTTATCCTAAGGTTAAAATTCACTTCAATCTTCGTGGTAAAGTTAATTATCGTAGGGTTCGGGATTTAACAAATTAAGGGATCATAATTAAGTGAATATTAATTTAAATGATAATGATTAATAAATGATTGAAGAGGTAGAGTCAGATCGATTACGCCTTTTAAAATAGATTTCTAAAAAAACATCTTCTTGTTGTGTCATTCTAATCGAAACTTCATTTCAAAATTAAAAACAAAAAAAATACAATCTTCTTCCAGCAAACTTCTTCTAGATTCATAAACTATAAACAACCACCCCATCCTTTCAAGTAGTGTTTTTATTCCCTTTTATTTTGTTTCTAGAATACCTCTGAAAAGTTGTTTTAATTCACTTCCTCCTTTGAGAGACGACCTTGGTCAGCCACTCTGCTGCACCTAAGTACCCCAAAATCACAATAATCATTTGAGGGCACCCACGACAGTGCTCTTTCAAATTGGCGCCGTTTCCGGGGAGGCAAGTAATTATATCAACCAATTAGAGGTATTTATTTTATTTTACATTTTAATTCTCTTCCTCTCTTCTTTCTTCCGTCTTTACCCAATCTGATTTTTTTTCTTCTTCTTCTTTTATCTCTTTCTACTTCTTTTTGGACCATCAACTCAAACTTCTAATTTTTATTTTACTATGGTCCACATTCCTTCTTTTCATCTTTCATTGATTGATGACACGAACTAATCCCGAAGATCTCTTAGATCTTGACCCTGAGATTGAACGTAGCCTTAGGGCACGAATCAGACATTCTCAGTCTACGGGAAGTTTCAACATTCAACCAGTTGGAGAATTACTCCAATATCAGAACATTGAAATTGGAAGCAATTCAAATTCAACCATAAAACAAGAATTAATGGCTGGAAACAAAGGAAATGAACTTAATAGAACCATTCGAGAATTGGCTGCACCTGATATTAACTATCAACCAAATTGTATTGCATACCAAAATCTCGAATCGGACTTCGAACTGAAATCTGGGTTAATTCACTTACTTCCAAAGTTTCATGGCCTCTCTGGTGAGGATCCCAATAAACATTTGAAAGAATTTAATGTTGTTTGCTCAACCCTAAAACCTAGAAATGTCTCTGAAGATCAAATCAAACTAAGAGCATTCCCATTCTCACTTGATGGAGCTGCGAAAGATTGTATGTATTATTTACAACCCGAAGATGTAACTTGTTGGAACGATTTGAAACGTCTTTTCTTGCAGAGATTTTTTCCAGCATCAAGGACCACATCCATTCGAAAGGAGATATCAGGGATCAAGCAAGCACAAGGGGAGTCAATGTATGAGTACTGGGAGCGATTCAAGAAGTTGTGTGCAAGCTGCCCACATCACCAAATCAGTGAGCAACTCCTCATACAATACTTCTACGAAGGACTCACACCCATGGAGAGGAGCATGGTGGATGTTGCAGCTGGAGGAGCATTGGTGGATAAGACACCAGTAGCTGCATGAGCATTTATCGACAAAATGGCCCAAAACTCTCAACAATTCGGTGATAGAGGTACACCACATGTTCGAGGAGTACATCAAGTAAGTCCTTCTTCTCTTGAAAGTCATTTGATTGATACTAAGTTAGAAGAATTGAAAACTATGGTGAGGCAGATTTCATTGGCTCAAAAGACATCCCAACCCCCTCCTTCAAGGCCTTGTGGTATTTGCACTGAGACAAGCCACCCAACTGACTGTTTCCCACAACTCCAAGAAACAGAAGATTGTGCAGCAGTGTTCCCTGGGAGACCATTTCAGCAGCAACAACAACAACCATATCCCCAAAAGAAGTTTGATCCAACATACAACCAAGGGTGGAAAGATCTAGAGGACATGAGGTATGGCTCTGGACAACAACAAAGGCCACCCTTTCAACAAAATTTCCAGCAGCCTCCGCCTTACCAGCAGGGTTTCCAACAACCCCAAAGGAGATTTGAAGCTCAAACATCAACAAGTCAGCAACAAGGGAATCATCCACCAAAGGTAGATTCTAATACTGATGATCTTTTGAAGCAAATTGTTCTTAATCAATAGAATGAGTTGAAGAGTCAAGGTTCGGAGCTGAGAGAGTTGAAGGCTCAAATGAGTCAGATTGCCACCGCCCTCCATGAACTTGTGAGTAAGAATTCTGGAAATCTACCTTCCCAACCCACTCCAAATCCATAGGGGAATGTTAGTGCCATCACATTGAGAAGTGGGAAGCAAATGAACGATACATCTGCACCTACCATTCCACCGGGATTCACCTCAACTTCAGAGAAGCCTCATTCCATACCAACTGATGAGAAATCCAAGGAGAAAGATAAAGGTAAGAAAAAGATTAATGATGTTCCTCCTAAACCCCTTCCTTTTCCAAACAGGGTTGTTCAAACCAAGAAGATGGCTGAAGAAGCAATGAAAAAGGAGGTTTTGGACACATTCAAGCGTGTGGATATCAACATTCCTCTACTTGAAGCCATTAAGCAAATCCCAAGGTATGCCAAATTCTTAAAAGAACTCTGCACCAATCGAAGAGGGCTCAAGGGAAATGAGAGGATAAACCATGGAAGGAATGTCTCAGCACTCATTACACCAACTCTAGCAATGCCAACAAAGTGCAAGGATCCAGGGACATTCACCATCCCATGCACCATAGGGGAGTTGCACTTTTCTGATGCACTTTTTGATTTAGGTGCTTCCATAAATGTGATGCCTCACTCTGTATTCTCTTCCTTGCAGGTTGGTGAGTTGAAGCCAACAAGAGTAGTGGTGCAATTGGCGAATAGAGCTACGGCATATCCAGCGGAAGTCCTTGAGTATGTACTTGTCCGGGTAAGAGACATGATCTTTCCAGCGGATTTCTTTGTTCTTAACATGGAGGATGATCAGGTAAGTTCTCATGCCCCCATTATCTTAGGTAGACCCTTCCTCAAAACTGCAAAAACTATCATAAATGTCAATGAGGGTACACTTTCCACGGAGTTTGGAGATGAAGTTGTGATATTTAATGTTATGGATTCCATGAAGTACCCCTCAGAGGACCATTCTGCTTTTGTTATCTCCCATTTTGAACAACCAAGTAAAAACATCATGGAATTGGATTGTCCTATGCTTAGGGAGATTATGAGTATTGGTTCTGGTTTAATGACTAAGAGAACTTCCACACCTATTTCTAATGAACAAGACTCTCTAAGATTTGATTTTGATGTGGATTCATATTCTGATTTTGATCATGTTCACTCTGATTATGAAATGGTTGTTGAGTGTGCTGATGGATTTGATGCTTTATACTATGATTTTGATGATGTCTATTCTGATACTGATGCTCTTTGTGCACATATTTCAGTTCCTTCAATGTCTCCATCCATACTACACCCTCCTTCATTAGAACTCAAGCCATTGCCACCAAATCTGAAATACTCATACTTGTTGAGTGGTGAGAGATTACCTGTTATCATTGCTAACAATCTCTCTTTTGAACATGAAGAAAGGCTTTTGAATATTTTGAGGGAGAACATCAGGGCGATTGGGTGGACCTTGGCTGACATATCAGGTATTAGCCCCTCCATTTGCATGCATAGGATTCTCTTGGAGGATGGGGCTAAACCGGTGAGACAACCACAAAGGAGACTAAATCCCACCCTCCTAGAAGTTGTTAAAAAGGAAGTTGAGAAATTGCTCGAGGCAGGTATAATCTTTCCCATTTCAGATTCACAGTGGGTAAGTCCAATTCAGGTTGTGCCTAAGAAAACTGGTTTTACTGTTGTTAAAAATGAGAAATATGATTTAGTTCCAATGAGGGTTCAAAACAGTTGGCGTGTGTGTATTGATTATAGGAAACTAAATCAGACCACTCGCAAGGACCATTTCCCCCTCCCATTTGTTGATCAAATTCTCGAGAGACTAGCTGGGAAAACACACTATTGTTTCTTGGATGGATTTTCTGGATATTTTCTGGTTCCTATAGCTCCAGATGATCAGAAAAAGACTACATTCACCCGTCCCTTTGGCACATTTGCCTACCGGAGGATGCCATTTGGACTTTGCAATGCCCCAGGTACCTTCCAGAGATGTATGGTGAGTATTTTTTCTGATTTTATTGAGACCTGCGTGGAGGTATTTATGGATGATTTTACAGTGTATGGGTCTTCATTTGATGAATGTCTAAGTAGTTTGGGAAATCTGTTGAATCGTTGTATTGAGAAGAATCTGGTCCTGAACTTTGAAAAGTGTCATTTTATGGTGTAGCATGGCATTGTCTTAGGGCATGTGGTGTCAAAGCATGGGATAGAGGTTGATAGATCTAAGGTAGAAATTATTTCATCCTTACCCTATCCTTCATGTGTGCGTGATGTTAGATCTTTCCTAGGGCATGCAGGATTTTATCGGCGCTTCATCAAAGATTTTAGTAAGATCGCTCATCCTATGTCACAATTACTTCAAAAAGATTCTGATTTTGTGTTTGATGATTCTCGTAGGACTTCCTCTGATGAGCAAAAGAAGTGTCTGACCACTCCACCTATCATACAGCCCCCACAGTGGGACCTTCCATTTGAGATTATGTGTGACGCCTCCAACTTCGCGGTTGGAGCCGTCTTATCTCAGAGGGTGGAAGGACGTTCACATGTGATCGCCTATGCATCAAGGACACTAGATTCAGCCCAATCAAACTACACAACCACAGAAAAAGAGTTTCTAGCTGTCATATTTGCTTTAGATAAATTCCGTTCATATTTATTGGGCTCTAAAGTAGTTGTTTTTTCTGACCATGCAGCTTTGAGGTACCTCCTGAAGAAGCCAGATGCAAAGCCGCGACTTATCCGTTGGATGCTCCTTCTTCAAGAGTTTGACATAGAGATAAAGGACAAAAAGGGGTCAAAAAACTTGGTGGCGGACCACATGAGTAGGCTTACTCACACACTAGAGGGTGACACCTTGGACCAGGTACCACTTCGGGACACTTTCCACGATGAGCATCTCTATACCATCTCAGGTAAGCATCCTTGGTATGCTGATTTAGTTAATTACATTGTTGGATCTGAAATCCCACTAAATTTGATGAAACATCAAGTCCAAAAATTAAAGAGTGAGTCAAGATTTTATGTTTGGGATGATCCATACTTATGGCGCATGTGTAGTGACCAAGTCATTAGGAGGTGTGTTCCCGATCATGAGTTTGAGTCTGTTTTGCATTTCTGTCATACACTTGAATGTGGTGGACACTTTGGACCCCAACGGACAGCTAGGAAAGTTTTGGACTCTGGATTATATTGGCCTAGATTATTCCATGATACCCATGTGTTTTGTAAGCCATGCTCTCGTTGCCAACACACAGGGAACATTTCTAGGAGACATGAGATGCCCCAACAACCCATACTATTTTGTGAGATTTTTGATGTATGGGGCATCGAATTTATCGGTACTTTTCCTAGTTCATTTGTATTTTTGTACATTTTGGTTGCTGTTGATTATGTGAGTAAATGGGTGGAGGCCAAGGCCACCAGGACTGACGGTTCTCATGTTGTTGTGGACTTTGTCAAAGCACAAATTTTTTGCAGGTTTGGAGTACCAAAGGCCATCATCAGTGACCAAGGGACACACTTTTGCAATAGGAATTTTTCTTCCCTCCTTCAAAAGTATGGGGTGACACACAAAACATCAACACCATACCACCCCCAAACAAATGGCCAGGCTGAGGTTTCAAATCGTGAGTTGAAACAAATCTTGGAGAAAACCGTGCAGCCAAATAGGAAGGATTGGAGCAAGCACTTGGATGATGCATTGTGGGCTTATAGGACAACATACAAGACCCCCATTGGTATGTCCCCATTTCGGATTGTTTTTGGGAAAGTGTGTCATCTCCCCGTGGAAGTCGATCATCGGGCATATTGGGCTATAAAGAAATGTAACATGGATTTGGCCCAAGCTGGAATTCAAAGGAAGTTGCAAATTCAAGAGCTTGAGGAGATTCGATTGTCATCATATGAGAACTCAAGGCTCTACAAGGAAAGATCCAAAGCAGCTCATGACAAAATGATCCAACAAAGGGAGTTTCATGTTGGAGAGAAAGTCCTTCTCTATAGTTCACGACTGAAGTTGATGCCTGGTAAGTTGCGTTCCAGATGGTTAGGTCCTTATATTGTGTCTAATATTTTTCCTTATGGTGCAGTGGAGATCACACAAGAGGACATTGGAAGGAGATTTACAGTCAATGGGCAACGTTTGAAGAGATAGATTGAGGGACATCCTACTGATGCAGTGGATTTTATCACACTGCATGACCCCATCATCACTTGATCACATCAGGCTGTTCCTAACCCTTTCACTTTTATATTATTTGTCCTATTTAAAAATTCTGAATTTCATGTGCATATATCATATCACGGGTTCACATTGAGGAAAATTCAATATTTTAAGTGTGGGGGAGGGAACCTTTTAGTTTAGTAATTTCAATTGTTTTCCTGTTAAAAAAAACCAAAAAGTTTTTTTTGTGTGTTTTTCAAAATTTGTGTGTTTATTTTACAATTTTCTTTGTGTTTTGGAAACTTTTGGGCTGAAATGATTCTCATAACCATTTTTAAATCCATATCAATAAGTGAAACAATTTACCCCTTGAAACTAAGCTTAAATGAATGCTGAAATGACATTGTTTCAAGTTCAAACATTTAGTTATTTCATGAAAAGTACGCTGAATTTTGAATCCGATGTCAATCTCACTGTCTTTATATTTGAAATCACTTTCCTGTGAGGCTTCTAAACCATTATTTTCATATTCTTTACATTCACCTCACTTCTTGAGAGAACCAAACCATACCTGATTTAACCAGAATTTGATCTATTCCTGTCAAAACTTGAGGGGTTGAGGTACTTATGTTTAAATGATTGAGTCATTTGTTTGGTATTAAAGCCCCTATTTCAAAGAATCCTTTTTTATAATGGTCTACCTTGAATATTTAATCCTTGTAGCCCTTAGAATCCATGCAGAGCCTGTTAGGTTAAGCCATATTACAAGCCAATTTTCCCTATCCAACCAACTCTTGAAGTGAAATTGCATAATCTAGTTGAGCTTAAGTGTGGGGGAAGTTGTCTTGGGTTTTGCCACCACATTCTGTGATACTTTGGGTGGAAAATTAAATTCTAAAGAGATGTGTTTGCTGCTATAGAAAGTCATTATATTGAAAGCTGTTCCTTTTCTGGAGCTTTCATGACAAGTGAAGCTGTGCCTTTTTTCTGGAGCTTCTAATTGAGGTGGAAAGCTGTGCCCATCTGGAGTTTTCAAGAAAATCATGTTTGAGAAGATTGACATTTTTTATGCTGAAATGATGAATGGTGTAAACCTTTCATGACTTTTCATGATGATGGAGCTGAATTGATACTATGGGTATTGAAGAGAAGACCATATTTAAGTGAAAATTAGATTAATGATATTTTTGCTTCAAAAGAGTCAAGCCCTCCTCATTCAGCCTCAGAGTTTTTCACATCTTAATCCTACCAACCGAAAGCCACAGAACAACCTTGAAAAGTCCTCATGATAAACATACGTCCTTGACTCACATCGAGTAGCGATGTAGGAATCTATCAAGCCTATGGTGGCCCTTGTATGAGTTTGGATGAGAAAGACATTGCAAAAAAAAATTGATATTTGAGTGATGAGAGAAAATTTAAGCGAGGTAAGTGTTTTGTGCATGGGCGGATAAATGAAGTAGAAATATATTTAATGATATATATGGAGAACTTGAAATAAGGTTTTTTATGAGGCATGATATCTTTTTTATTCTTGGTGTGAAATTGATTGATCTTAAAGATATGTGTTTTAAAATTGGTTTTGATTTGATATTGATGTTTACTTGATATGAGGTTTTGCCCAGGTGTGCAAAAGGGTATGTGTGGGGGAGTTGATAAAACACTATTTTATTGAATATTTTATTGATAATAAATGATATAATTTCCTCACATTGTATTTAATATGTTTATTTATAAAATATTTGGGATTTGATCATTCATTTGAAAATTTGGTTAAAATTCCAGTTTTACCCTTAATAGTGCACTGTAGTATTTCGAAGATAAATATTTTTATATTTATTATTTGAATTTGAAAGTTTGTAAAAGTGTTCCTAAATTAATTATCTACAACTTTTATTCAGGACACTAGAGCTAAAGAGTTCATTTGGTTGTTGAAATTGGGCCATGAATTCAAAGTTAGGCTGGGCTCTCAAGAATGGAGAAGGTTCTGTATTTGGGCCATATCCTCTACATACCGGCTTGGATTGAGCCCAACTTTTGAAGAAAGCTCGGGGAAATGATGTGGCACAAATCATCCTTCTGGACGGCCGGTCAATTCACGAGTTTTGGAGGTCAAATTGGCGGTGCAAGTTGGAATAAAATATTTAGCCTAGATTTTCATTTCACACTTAAAAAGTTATGTATCCCTAGCCCTCACAAATTCTATTTAAAGGGGGTTTTAACTCTTTGAGAGGGCTGGTGGAGGCTTTGGGAAGGTGTGTCCGAAAAGGTGTATCTTGGGATCCCCTCACAACTCTTGGAAGAAGTAAGCCTTTGTGAAAACCTCTCTTCCAAAAAGGCTCTCCTCTCTCACCTCTTGTTTGTATTTCTTTTCATTCATGTTTGTTTCTTGAATTTTTCTTCAAATAATATTCTGTGTTCATCCCTCTTCTTCTTATCATAATCTTCTTAATTGGGTTGGAATCAAGAGTGGATACATGATTGGGTTCTACCCTTTCAATCCGTTGCTTATGCAAAACGTCTCCACAATGACTACACCACCCATGGAAGAGTAGTTCTTTTTAGTAATCGATCGACCTCTATCCTTCTTAATTCATTTATTTTGAATCAATGAGATACTATAATTCACATATTATGATATATGAATTGATTTTTTAATTTAAATGAAACTAATAAAGCAATTTAATAGTTAACACAAAACACACGAGGTCGGGAATTGTGTGAACTGTGAGAGCACAACCTTAACCGGTAATTCAAAACCACATGGGATCAATTTGTAGAGTTCAAATATAATCCCTAAAATCAATTAATCCTCATTTCCAGAGTGGTTATGTGCCTTAATTTACCACTGACCATAAGCTAATTTTAGAGCATCAATCAAAGCAGGGTGTCAGGATTGCATGTTCCGAAGTTATCCTAAGGTTAAAATTCACTTCAATCTTCGTGGTAAAGTTAATTCTCGTAGGGTTCGGGATTTAACAAATTAAGGGATCATAATTAAGTGAATATTAATTTAAATGATAATGATTAATAAATGATTGAAGAGTTAGAGTTAGATCGATTACACCTTTTAAAATAGATTTCTAAAAAAAACATCTTCTTGTTGTGTCATTCTAATCGAAACTTCATTTCAAAATTAAAAACAAAAAAAAATGCAATCTTCTTCCAGCAAACTTCTTTTAGATTCATAAACTATAAACAACCACCTCCATCCTTTCAAGTAGTGTTTTTATTCCCTTTTATTTTGTTTCTAGAATACCTCTGAAAAGTTGTTTTAATTCACTTCCTCCTTTGAGAGACGACCTTGGTCAGCCACTCTGCTGCACCTAAGTACCCCAAAATCACACTAATCATTTGAGGGCGCCCACGACAGCGCTCTTTCAGCTATCCAAGGGGGTTTCTGGGTGGGGTGGGGGATGTCCATAGGTGGGGGATGTCTAGGGGTGGGGGATATCCATGGGGGTGGGGTGTCAATGGAGTGGGAGTGTCTATGGGTGTTGGGGAGTCCAAGGGGGTAGGGGTTGGACAGCCCCCTCACCCCCTTGGACATTGTCCCCCTCTGCCTAGATTTCCCTTACCCCCTTGGGCATCCCCTACCCCTAGACACCCCACACCATTGGACACCCCCTGGACACCACCCTGGGAAACCCCCCCCCCACCCCCTAGACACCCCTCCCCCATGGACACCTCCACCCCCTTGGACAACCCCCACCCCATGGACACCCCCACCACATAGACACCCCTATCATGTACACACCCCCACCTAGATATCAACCACCCCCTAGTCACCCCCACCCTGATGGACAACCCCCCAACCCCCAGGACACTCCCCCTGACAGCCCCCTCACCCCTTGGAGAACCCCCTCACCTGTTGGACACCCCCACCATCCTGGACACCCCCACCCTCATGGACACCCACCAGAAATACCTCCTACCCCACTAGAAACCCTCCCTAGACACCCCACCCCATGGACATCCCCCCACCCCCTAGACACCCCCACCCTCTTGGACACCCCCACCCTCCATTCCAATAGATTAAATAATAGAGAGTGTATGGTAATAGTTCTCGAACCATCGGTATACATAAATCCCAATAGTTTCCATGAAACCATTGGAATAGATTATATGTTGGATGAAATGTATACTAATAGTTAATGAACCGTTGGTATATATATTTCTCCACAGTTTCATTGAAACGGTTGGCCTATATGAACTTCAGGCAGTTTATACCAACGGTTCCTGTAGAACCGTCGGTATAGGGCTATTGCAACGGTCATCATGCCAAAAGATTGTGAAACCATTGGGATATTCTATCCCAACTATTTTAGGGGATATCACAATGGTTTCAAATCATTGGTATAGGTGTAATTTTCACATGTGAATGTATACCTATTTTAATAAATATACTTCATATTTCCTGTTTATGAAAGGATGAATTTGGTATCCAGTTGAACCAGGATGTATTCTTTTTATACCTTAAGAAGTATGGATCCTAGAAGAAATTATACTATTATATCATGATCCATATGAGAGATATATATTCCTAAAATTATTTTCATATAAATATAAAAAGTTTATATATAACAATATTATCTTTTTAAAATCATTTCCATGCATATCTTTTTCAATTATGTAGATATTTGTTTTATATTTCAAAATTGTTTTACATCCAAATTATGATATTTTTCATATAAATATAATATTGGCTTATTTTAACAATATATATAATTTGAATTTTTGTTATAGGTAATAATGATTCAATGATGTATTATGTAACATCGAATGAATAATGAATATGAGGAAGTTGTTGATGTAATTTTTGAATTTTCTAAATGAAATGTTCCATGAAGGGACATTTTTTTCTGTCAATGCCTGAAATGTTTGAAAATGAAGAAGTAGAAAAGTAGAGAGATCAAAGATCATATGATTGGTCATGATTTTAATCTGAGTTATAGTATTTGGGTTTGGCATGGTGACACTGCAAATAATGTTAGGTCTATTGATAATGATGATTTTCAAGATTGTAACTCTGATGGAATTGAAGAAATGATTCATGATCTTGTAGCAGTACAAATCTAGATAGAACCCACAGTTTCACTTCTATATGGTGATGCTGAAAAACCATTGTATCTTGGTTGTATATATTTTACAGATTTTTTTCATTAGTGATAAGATTGATTAACATAAAGGTAAAACGCGGATGGAGTGACAAAAGTTTTACAGAGATGCTATAATTGTTGAAAGACATCTTTCAAAAAAACAACGATCTTCTAGATTCAAATTATAAAACCTTGAAAATAGTATTACTAATTGTATTGGGATACAAGAAAATACATACACATCTGAATGAATTTATGATATATAGGATGGAATATGAATTTCTATAAAATTGTCCAAAATGGAGGTCATCACGGTATAAGTTGAAAGAAAAGTAACATGCTGATGTAGAGATTACAATGATCCCTACCAAGGTATTTTTGTATCTTACTATAATTCATCGTTTGAAACATTTATTTTCTAATTCACAAGATTAAAAAATCATAAGATGGCATGTTGATGAGCATATATGTGATTGAATAATTTTTCATCCAACCGATTGTCCACAATGGAAGAAAACTGATTATCAAAATCCTATATTTGGAAACTAAATTAGAAATCCCAGACTGGGTTGTGCACGGATGGAATGAATCCATACTGAACCCTCAGAAGCAAACATAGTTAATGGCCTATTTTATTTGAGATTTACAACCTCTCTCCCGAAGTCTGAATGAATCAAAAAAATGTCATGTTGAGTGTAATGATCTCTAGTATGAAGCAACCATGAAATGATATTGATGTTTTCTTGTCCCCAATGATTAATTATTTGAATCTTTTATGGGAGGATAGTATTAGGGTGTATGATTCTTATATAATTGAATATTTTAAACTGCATGCAATTCTTATGTTCTCTATAAATGACATCCCAGTAAATAGATGTTTGTCTGGATACAGTGTTAAGGGGCATAAAGCATGTCCAATTTGCGAACAATTGACTTCATATTTCCAATTACATCATTGGAAGAAAATAGTATACATGGGTTATTGAATGTTTTTTCTATGGATCACTCTTATAGAAGACTAAAAAATGAATTCAATGGCTCACAAGAATTTTATATTGCTCCAAAACCTTAATCCCCTAATGTTTATTTTGAGAGGGTGAAAAACCATGATGTGAAATTGGGAAAGACACATAAATAAATTAATGATATACATATTTGGAAGAAAATGTCAATATTTTTTGATCTACCATATTAGACATATCATGAAGTTAAACATAATATTGATGTGATGCACATGGGGAAGAATATCTTCAAATGTTTGATTGGAAAATTGTTATATATTTAATTCAATTATAAATATGGGTTGAATGTAAGATTAAACATACATTCAATAGGAATACATTTGAAGTCATCTCCCACTCCTAATGGAAGACAAACATTTCGTCCCCCGACTTGTCATACATTATCCAAGATGGAGAAAATTAGATCTTGTCAATGTCTTCATGATATCAAATTACCTCATGTTTATTCTTCAAATGTATAGAAAATTTTCTTTATTGAATTTTATGTTGATAAGTATGAAATATCATGATTGTCACATCATGATGAAATAACCTCTACCAGTTTCATTGCGTGGAATATTTCATGTCCATGTTAGGAATACTATAATGAAGTTGTGTTATATTTACAATTCAATTTATAATAAGGTGATTGATGTGAATTATTTGAAAATTTTGGAAAAGGATGAAATTTCTATACATTTTCAATTGGAAATGTATTTTCCTCCATCCTTTTTAGATATAATGTTGCATTTAATGGTTCATCTGATTCGTGAAATAAAGCATTGTGAACCTGTGTATCATTGTTGGATGTGTACTTATAAAAGGTATATGAGAATATATATGGGGTATGTTATGAATTCATATCTACCTGAATCGTCCGCTATTGAAAAGTATATTTCTGAGGAGGTTGCAGATTTTTGTACGAGCTACTTGGCTCTGACGGAGCACATTGATTTTCCTCTATCTCGCTATTAACGAGTTAATAATGAGGGAATGGGGATTCATGGCTTGAAACTCAAATCCTAGTCAGCTGAATAGTTGAATAAGGTAGAATTATACATCTTCAATAACATAGCTAATGATAAACCATATATCACATTGCATACTAATGTGTTGAAACAATGTCATCTAGAGAAGAAAGAAATGTTGATTTTGAATGAGCACAACAAAACATTTTTTCCATGGTTTAAAAAGTTCATCCTTAGTAGATCAGATGTGTCAGAGACACTAAGATTGTTAGGGGTGGTCCAAGTATAAATGTGACAACATGGTCCTGGTATGACATTAGTGGTTATACATTTCATACGAAAGATCGTGACAATAGAAGTGCAGTTCAGAATAGTGGTGTATTGGTGTTTCTAGAATCAATGATTTTTCTTTTGTTCTAAATACAGAAACCCAATTTCTGCATAAAATAAATATAATGGAGTAATTGATGAAATATGAGAGGTTTATTACTTTAAATTTAATGTTTCTGTTTTTAATAGGAAATGGTTTGTCGATAAAAATATTGTCAGACACGATTAATTTGGAATGACAGTTGTTAAATTGAATATATTGGAAATCATAGCAGATTATTTTATAATAGAAACAAATGAAAATAAAATTTGTACGTAGATGATTAATTTGATATGCATTGGTATATTGTTTTATAAGGTAAAAAACAATATGTTTGTGAGGATCAACTTGATGAAGATTCTAATTTGTGTGAGATCCCTAATTCAATGGAATAAATAGCATAAAATAATGATAAGAATGTTGAAGACCTGGTTTGTGCCATAACAAACGATATTGGCAAAGGAATTTCGAAAAACAAACCATTTTAACATTCCTAATATTATAGGTAACACATCTTTATTTCTTGTTTACATTTATTAATTTCATAAAATGTAATTTTAATTTTTTTTATTTATTAAAATACGTAATAAAACAAATAAGTAGAATTTTTTGTTTATTTTAATTTTTTTTACTCTATATAATCATGATTACCATTACTATATTTATATATCTATTTTTTTGTGGAATGATTGTTACTTTACTATGATTACCATGTTTACCATATTTACTTAATTTACAATGTTTACCATAGTTTACCATAGTTTACCTTTACATAACTTATATATTTATTGATTTTTGAATGACATTTACACTACCATTTTTACCGTGATTACCATCTTTACCATTGTTTAACATGCTTACTATATTAACTAGGATTACTATTACTTAACATATATTATTATTCTCTTTTTTGTATACATTAGTAATGTAATATTTGAAATTTTATATTTGTGAACTAAAATTTGAATTTTTTGATTTGAAGGATATTGACAGATCAATCATTTGATCAACCATAAGATTCAGGAGAGGAGAATCATGATCACACCTCTAGGGAGGGACATTCACATGCACCTCTTGATGTACCCCAATCTTCTTCATGTGCTCCCATAATGACAAATAAGACTTCAAGAGTTGGTAAACATGGCTGCAATTGTTTAAAAAACCTATCACTTTCCCATAACTAGGACAAGAGGATACTCGTTGATTTTGATGAGAATTATATTCCTAGAGGTCCAAATGAATAATATTTTAAGATATTTGTATCACGTCAGGGTAAAAGAAAAGTAATAATTTTGTATAATAACTGGATAAGTGTGGAAAAATCGATAATATCTATGTTTTGGGAGACGATTTAGGTAAGATCTTTTTCTATTATTTGGATAATCGTTAAAAGTTTCTATTATAATATGTTTGACCTCTTCATTAACAGATGAAATTTGATATTGCGGACACTATAGGAGTCAAGAAGAAATGATTTTTGATTGGTACTAGAAAATAAGGGAAGTTAAAATCAACCCTTACATCTAATTTAATTTTTGTTCATATGATTCATGACAATCCATGTCAAATATATCCTTTCATATATGAAGACTCATGGAGATTTTTTTGAAAGTATAAGAAAAGATTCATTTTTGGTAAGAGTAATGTAAACATTTATAAGCGTTCTTATATAAAAGATATCATTAATTTTTTGTTAATGATGTATTGGTCTTAATTTATAAAAAAACAAGGAAATCTCATCAGGAGATCCAATCTAAAAATTTATACCTTCATAGATTATCTCAGAGAGGGTATACATTATTAGAAGAACAAATGATTGAAAAAATTTAAAAAAAACGAGGGTTGGGTCTTCAAACTCTGGATTTTTTCCCCTCTTTCCCCTCCACATAGATATGAAAAATGGAAGAGAGCTCGGATGGGAAAAGGGGGAAATATCTTTCAGAAGAATTGAGAATTGTAGCTGAGGGGATTGTGAGAGATTTATTTTATTAATTTAAGTTAATTAAATTATTTATATAATTTGAATCTTTATAAAAATGTTCAATTAATTAATATAAGATTCTCTTGAGGAGAAGTGAACTTATGGGGTATTTACAACAACTCAGAGGAATGATATTTTATCTATAACATTAGGAATTCCCGAACACCCAGGTCATGTATGAGAATATCTGATGGGTGTATCAGTAAGAAAAGTCTTTCCACGTTCTTCAAATTCTTCCATTGAGGGTGTTTTTCAAATAAAAATAATCCTTTGATGCTAAACATCATAATATTAATGTGACGATGGATAAATAGATTGGAGCGTTGGTATAGTCTATGATTGCAGGCATGAAAAGAAAAATTCTGTAGAGACCCGAAGCTTGACGTACATGGACATTACATTACTTTTGCGGAATAATTAATACATAACAAAAAAAGACACACAAGGACCGTAATAGTTTAGTGTCTTTGGATACTTGGAACGTAATCTTCAAATCGTGGTGAAAGATCTTCAACATCTCCCATAAAGATCTTCCACTTTTTGTTTCCATACCTAAAACCTTTCTTTTGATCCTGGGGGAAAATAAAACATAAAAAAGGGTGATCTCAAATGCTCAGTAAGGTTAAACATGGGTAAATTAAAACATACCATATACATTTGAACATAAAAACATGAACATAATGTTTAAAAATCAAAATCATGAGAAACGACATAAAACATTGAAGTACATAAGGCATAGATCTTAATGGAACATAAACCATGATAAAATAACATGGGAATAAATCATTTAATTGTGGCATCCATTAAGAACCTGTAATGATTTCCATAGTAGCCAAGACATTGCCGCCAAGACAATCTTAGTAGACAAAGTCCCTTTCTGAATCGAGCTCACTCCTCATTCCAGTCCTGTAATGCTGAACCGGATTAACTTACCATTCCAGCCATGTCTATCTCATGAGATATAAATCTTTAACCAATGTATTGGAGGGAGATATAGGTTCCACCCATCTCATAATTAAATCATTCTTACGTGTGGCACAAAATAAACATACATCATTCATAATAACCCAACGAATAAAATGGGTTTCATAAAAATAATCCCATCATCACATAATCCATATAAAAGAAATGGATATCATTTCATAATAAGAAAAGTGAAACCATGTAAATCATAGATACATTATACTTGAAACATACAAATATGAAATAATGTCTTCTTAGATGGAAAATGGTTTTGATAAAACACTTGAAATGAATTCTTGAGGAAAATATCCTTTCTTCTTCAAAGTCATTTTCTTTTCACAAAATGTCATGACATTTTAAAAGAAAAGGATTTTGTTGAAAATATTCATGAAATATTTTGTAGGAAGCTTCATGAAAATAATTCTTTATAAAACCGTAAATAAAATCCTTTCATGCCGTATAAGTTAAAAAAACATTCATCTCGTACTTTTGCCGGAAAATTCAAAAAGTACCTCATAAAAGAAATATTCCATACATACCATGTAGTAAAATTCAAAAATGGGTAAAAAGGACTTTAAAAATACATGAAAACATTTTTATAAAACTTGGACATGGATGATAAATATAACCCCAGTAAATACTTACGTATAAGCAATCTCGGATAGAAAACAATTGAGATTGCAACATTATCCCTTACCGTAGGTCCGATATGCTTCGTACGTATCCGAAACTCCTGTATAATGATTTAAATAATGTCATTGACTTATTACATAATCATATTCATTGTTATGATATCATATATGGTTCACTTATGACTTTATATTACCTGTTCTTTTGTAAATTCCATGTTAAAGAGCGTTTTGGGTAAAATCGTTTCATTTGTCATCCGTGTTTTGACTTGTAATTATTCATATGATGACATAGATCACGATTACATAATTCCAGAATATAAAACATGATTTATATATGATATATATTCAGAATATACATATATATAATAGATCTATAAATGGAATGAAATACACCATTCATGGAGATGGTAGGCCGTACATACGCATGAACGTTGTTTTCGTTTCCTCATTGAATTGAATGGAATTACTTGGATTTCATACATATATATATATATACATAGATCCTGTATCATTATTATGTCATATATTTCATGATTACTTATTATATATACTTTATAATCATTTATGAATGGTTAATCATTGATAATGAATCTCATCGCGTCGTGGAGACGGTGTTCCGTACGTACGTACGAGCGATGATATCGTACCCATGATCACGGAATTTTATTGGAGTGTATGTATAATATTACAGAATCAATATCACTTTACAATAATCATATATATTTATTATTTACACCCTTATACCCATCCAAGTAAGGTGGTGGTGGAAAATAGATTACACCACGGCGTGGAGACGGTATTCCGTACGTACGCACGCGCGGTGATTTCGTTTTCCATAGGATGGATAGATGGTGAAATAGGGTTGTTTCATACTTATAATAACATATCAGTATATGAGTTATACTGATGTTATTACTTCAGAATGAAACAACCTAATAAGAATAAGTGGGAAAATAAATAAAGTTGAAAGAATCGGTAACAGATATTACCTTTTCTTTGAAGAGCCTCTTTGAGACCTCCTCTTAGGGCACTAAAATTGGTCTTTGAAGAAGACCAGAACCTCTAGGATGTTTCTATGGAAGTTGAGAAGAGAATTTGTCAGGGGTTGGCCGAGGTTGAAAGCTCAAAGTGGTGTAAGGAAGAGAGGGAGGATGTGCCCTTTTATAAGGGAGGAGAGGGGCACCTTTGGAAAAACTAAAAATATTATTTTATTATAAAGACATATTCGATTTTTAATAGCTCCAAATTGATTTATTTCGAAGATAATGTGGGGATGGGTCTAAATCCTCTAATCCAATAAAATTTAGACAATTTTAGGTTTCTATTTTAACCTTATCATTTAGATTTAACCTTAAGATAAATAATTTTCCTTTTACCGTGTCTTCTTGTTTTCTTACACTATAAGGTTAATAAACATACTATAAAAAGCCAAAATAACCCCAAGTTGTTTATTATTAATATATATAACCTTATCTAAGTCATTTGGCCGAATTGTGGATTTTTACGAATAAAATAACAATTTATAATATAGTATTTTTTAAAAAAACTATTTTATGTCAATTTTGACACTATTTGGTAATTGATTTTTGTAAAAATCATAACAGAATGATTTCTTCGCAAAAAGTTTATTAAATCAATACTAACATGTCATATTAACATAGAAAAATATTTTAATTCATAAAACGTCTCAAATTACATTTATTTAGGTATTTATAACATCAATTATGTCAATATTTCATTAATAAGATAATTACTACATCATCATTGTTTCATAAATAAATTAACTTATTTATGTCTAAAAATCATTAATAAAGTACCATTATGTAGGAAATCGTTTTCTCATTATAATGAATATTTTTATACTAATTTATCTTATGTATAACTCTATATTAAAAATGATTTAGTTATTAAACATTGATTTTAACTATTTTAACCCTTCTTTAAATAAATTAATAATAAATGTCCTAATCTAATCCATGTGGGTCTAAATGGTCATATTTTATTTATAAGGTTTATTTTGGTCGAATGACCCTTATCCAAGAGAATTAGGACATGTTTTAGGGTAATAATAATAACACTTTTACCCTGAATTACCTTATTTACTTTTAACCATGGTTAAAAAAGTAAAAAGTTACAATTCAACAAAAATTATTTTCATCTCATTGAACAAAATTTTAGTCCTTGATATTAACCATGTCTCTCGGATTTGCGAAATTCCACCCATAGAAGCGGTAAAATTGTGTTTTATGAAAAATTTAGTTTTTTTAACTACCACTTAGTGGTTTCACTCTTCATCAAAAAATGAAAGTTTCCAGAAAAATACCAAAATTTAGGCCTAATATATATTTGATATTATGAATTTAAAAATGATTTCTATTTTACCAAATTAAAAACATATCAGTTGCATTTATTTATTTAAAAATTAATTTCCGTCGTCAAAACAAATCGCGTGTTTTTAAGAAACAATAACTATCAAAAGATTGATACTTGTTTATATCCAATTTCAAAGTAAAATTAATTCCAATCACCAACATTAGATTAAATGGTAAAAATATATTATAATTACACTTTAAAACCAATTAAAAATATAATCTTACCATATAAATTATTGTGATGAAAAAAGATGTTTGTAATTAAAATATAGCGTGTTTTTATTATTCATTAAAATATGAAACTTATCAGAATAATATGAAAAATTTATCCAAAGTAAGTTTTTATACCCTGATTCCAAGGAAGAATTTTAATTTGTCAAATTTAACTTATATACATGTGAAAAAAAAATATTTAAGGTGGGTGCGCCATCAAAAGGTGGAAAAACTACATTTTTTGAAAAATACTTATTTTACTCAAAAAATTGATTTTGTTCTCATACCATGTTCTAGAAAATGTGTAAGATGAATAATAATGTTATAAAAATCAAAATGTAGTTGATACTATTCATAATGGCTAGTTCATAATAATATTATAACTATATATCGTTGTTTAGTGAAGCCTGGTATTGCGTACAACACACGTTATCGAGGAAAGTCGCGATTGCGTGTAATGCAGGCCAAGTCAGGGTTGCGTGTTGTGGAAGACTCCTTCATTGTTTCATATAACATAATTCAACCATATTTCATTTATACATTGAATATATATATATATATACACACTATCAAAATTGTCTGTAAAATGATCCAAGAATAGTGTTGTGTATATTGAAAGCTTATATGGTGTTGCGTGTAGCGCAAGGTAATCTTGTTGTACCATACAACACAAGACATCAATGATATTAAAAGAATATGTTTCATAAAATATCGGGGTGTTACATTCTACCTCCCTTAAAATGAATTTTTCCCTCGAAAGTCTCCGGGGTTATAAATGGATTTCTACTCGAAATTTTGTTTAATAGAAACCCACATCGTAAAAAGGAATACCAAAACTTGGCTTTAAAAACTAAAGTATGAAATGTAACGATTACCCAAATTAACTCATCACTGGGTTTCCTCGTAGGAGAACATAGGTGAAAATATGGATATGGAAGAGAAACCTAAACATCATGTTCTGATGGAGAGTGGTAGAGAACACGGCTATGAAAAATCCAACAATAACAAAACTATAGATTTGTGATGATCTAAGGTGCCATCAGATTCATCAGATATATGGGAACTAGGACAACATTTCTGGTTTTCTAAATCATTTCCCTAACTTTGATGAATTAAAAGAAATACTTACATGATTTTGGTACAATCTCACTATTGTTCGTGAATTGAACAGTTTCCACTTCATCCCTTCATGAAATGAAGTAGAATTTGTTATTCGTGATGTGTTAGCAGATCATGTGATAGAATGATGGGTCATTCTATCTGTTTCAATCAAAAGGTTAGAAAAAGGTATAAGTCCATCTTATGGTTATATTAATTGTATATGGTTCCAAAACTGAACTTATACTTCATATATCATACCGCTTAATAAAATAAAACTAGATTCTACTAACCAAGGACTTCCTATAGGCCAGTGGTAGGCGATAAAGGCCAGTCGCACTTCGGTTGTTGGTTCGATTCCCACAGCCTTTTCCGACGTGATGGGTTGTCGCCCGTCTTGCAGCTTGTCCTTTTTCTAAAACTATATTACTATAACATCCCTTCAATAATATCGACAAAACGTCTATCCTTAAACAATACTAAATTATGTCCAACATAATCCATTCCAATCTTTAGGCTTATCTATAATACTGCAGTCCACTCTCATAATATAGTGAAATCAATTACCAGATATTTCATATAACAAGCATGTTAATACCATCGTTGATCCCCATATATCATAAGATATGTCTTGTTGGTCACATTTAAAACATTCGAAGGCCTTAATCATGTATTCTCTTGAAAAATTAATACCCACTGAACCTTAGTGAAAACACGAATGCAGTTAAAAGTCAACACTTTCCACATACCAAAATCCTCAAAATTCTATATACTCAAACCATGATATCACTTAGTCATTATATCAATCATGATCTCATGAATACAATCAAACATCTCATTATCTTCTTATTCCTTCATTATGCGTATATCATCTACTTTCCAAAAATATCTTAATAACCTTCCATGGTTACTGGTACCATTCAACATATACTTTCAAAACATAAGGAAAGACAACAGTGTAAAAATCCTTAGATGTCTCTTTATTCCATAGTACAATGAGATTACTTATACAATATTACACTTGATAAACATGTAATCATTCCACTACCTTATTAAACCATTGATCGAGCTTCAAAAATTCTTTCATCTCACGTATCATTTGTAGTCTCTTCATCATCAGCAACATAAATACTACCCATACGACCGTACTGATTCTCTTCATGAGACTTTTCCTTAGGGAATTGGTTTCGATAATGCCCGTACATTCCACATTTAAAACATATAACCATTATTGATGTCATAGAAATACCATTATCCTCATCCATGGTATTAACTGAACCTTTTCCTTTGCACTTGCTGGCTTTGTGTCATTCTTTTCCACACCCAAAGCATCTTCCAGTTCCTTTGAAACAATCTCCCCGGTTCCTCTTCCCACATGACTTACATGAGGGAAATTGAACATTATTTCCTCTATGATCATCATGAAACTCCATCTTTCTCTTATTATCTGAGTCGGGAAACTTACTAAAGTTGATATTATTGATCATATTATAAGATTGTAGATTAGGCAAAATAACGATGTTTGGAATTCCAAATCCCATTTCATTTGGTTTCCTATGAAGAATATCATTCCATTGTCCGTCATATCCTCCATTATCATGAATCTTCCTTTTTCAGCCATTTTCTAAAACCCAAAAAAAATAGTGTGAGAGGCAAAAATCATGCTAGAGAAAAAAAACAGTAAAGGGGGAGTACTCTCAATATCTAACATATTAGGTTTAAGTATAAGGTCATTATCGTAGTTCTAGGACTATATCCTATACATATACTTATCCTTAGGGATATCCCTAGACATACCTTAGAAATATCTCTATGGTTATCACTAACATTTTCGCATCCTAGTTTGCAAAGGTTGACTAAACCATTCCTCTGATACCAACTATAGAGACCCGAAGCTTGACGTACATGGACATTACATTACTTTTGTAGAATACTTAATACATAACAAAAACAGACACACAAGGACAATATTAGTTTAGTGTCTTTGGAAACTTGGAATGTAATCTTCTAATCGTGGTGAAATATCTTCAACAACTCCCATAAAGATCTTCCACTTTTTGTTTCCTTACCTAAAACCATTCTTTTGATCCTGGGGGAAAATAAAACATAAAAAAGGGTGAGCTAAAATGCTCAGTAAGGGTAAGCTTGGATAAAATAAAACATACGATATACATTTTAAGTTAAAACCGTGAACATAATTTTTAAACATCAAAATATTGAGAAGCAACATAAAACCTGGAAGTACATAAGGCATAGATCATAATGGAACATAAAACATGATAAAATAACATGGGAATAAAACATATAATTGTGGCATCCATTAAGCACATGTAATTATTTCCATAGTAGCCAAGGCATTTCTGCCAAGACCATCTTACTGGAAAAAGTCCCTTTCTGAATCGAGTTCACTCCTTGTTCCAGTCCTGTAATACTAAACCAGATTAACTTACCGTTCCAGCCATGTCTATCTCATGAGATATAAATCTTTACCCAATGCATTGGAGGGAGATATAGGTCCCACCCATCTCATAATGAAATCATTCTTACTTGTGCCACAAAATAAACATACATCATTCATAATAACCCAACAAATAAAATGGGTTTCATAAAAATAATCCCATCATCACATAATCCATATAAAAGAAATAGATATCATTTCATAATAAGAAAAGTGAAACTATGTAAATCACAGATACATTATACTTTAAACATAAACATATGAAATAATTCCATCTTAGATGGAAAATGGTTTTGATAAAACACTTGAAATTAATTCTTGAGGAAAATATCCTTTCTTCTTCAAAATCATTTTATTTTCACAAAATTTCATGCAATTTTAAAAGAAAAGGATTTTGTTGAAAATATTCATGAAATATTTTGTAGTAAGCTTCATGAAAATAATTCTTTATAAAATCGTAAAGAAAATCCTTTCATGCCGTATAAGTTAAAAAAACATTTATCTCATACTTTTGATGGAAAAGTGAAAAAGTACCTCGTAAAAGAAAGATTCCATACATACCATGTAGTAAAAGTCAAAAATGGGTAAAAAGGACTTTAAACATACATGAAAACATTTTTATAAAACTTGTACATGGATGATAAATATAACCCAAGTAAATACTTACGTATAAGCAATCTCGGATAGAAAACAATTGAGATTGCAACATTATCCCTTACCTTAGGTCTGATATTCTGCGTATGTATCCGAACCTCCTATATAATGATTTAAATAATGTCATTGACTTATTACATAATCATATTCATTGTTATGATATCATATATGGTTTACTTATGACTTTATATTACCCATTCTTTTGTAAATTCCATGTTAAAGAGTGTTTTGGGTAAAATCGTTTGATTTGTCATCCGTCTTTTGACTTGTAATTATTCATATGATTACATAGATCATGATTACATAATTACAGAATATAAAACATGATTTATATATAATATATATTCAGAATATGCATATATATAATAGATCTATAAATGGAAATAAATACACCATTCATGGAGACGGTAGGCCGTACGTACGCATGAACGTTGTTTTCGATTCCTCATTGAATTGAATGGAATTATTTGGATGTCATACATATATATATACATAAATCCAGTATCATTATTATGTCATATATTTCATGATTACTTATTATATATACATTATAATCATTTATGAATGGTTTATCATTGATAATGAATCTCATCGCGTCGTGGAGACGGTATTCCGTACGTACGCACGAGCGATGATGTCGTTCCCATGATCGTAGAATTTTATTGGAGTGTATGTATACTATAATAGAATCAATATCACTTTAAATTAATCATATATAGTTAATATTTACACCATTATACCCATCCAAGTAAGGTGGTGTTGGAAAATAGATTACACCACGGCGTGGAGACGGTATTCCGTACGTACGCACGCGTGGAGATTTCGTTTTTACGTAGGATGGATAGATGGTTAAATAGGGTTGTTTAATAATTATAATAACATATCAGTATATGAGTGATACTGATGTTATTAATTCATAATGAAACAACCTAAGAAGAAGAAGTGAAAAAAGAAATAAAGTTGAAAGAATCGGTAACATACATTACCTCTTCTTTGAAGCGCCTCTTTGAGACCTCCTCTTAGGGAACTAAAATTGGTCTTTGAAGAAGACAAGAACCTCTAAAATGTTTATATGGAAGTGTAGAAGAGAATTTGTCAGGGTTTGGCCGAGCTTGAATGCTCAAAGTGGTGTGAGGAAGAGAGGGAGGACGTTCCCTTTTATAAGGGAGGAGAGGGGCACCTTTGGAAAAACTAAAAATATTATTTTATTATAAAGTCATATTCGGTTTTTAATAGCTCCAAATTGATATATTTCGAATCTAATGTGGGTATGGGTCTAAATCCTCTCATAAAATAAAATTTAGACAAGTTTAGGTTTCTAGTTTAACCATATCATTTAGATTTAACCTTAAGATAAATAATTTTACTTTTATCGTGCCATTTTTTTCTTACACTATAAGGTTAATAAACTTACTATAAAAAGCCAAAAGAACCCCATGATGTTTACTATTAATATATATAACTTTATCTAAGTCATTTGGCCGAACTTTATATTTTTAGGAATAAAATAACAATTTATAATATAATATTTGTTTTAAAAACTATTTTATGTCAATTTTGACACTATTTGGTAATTGATTTTTGTGAAAATCATAACAGAATTATTATTTCGAATCAAGTTAATTAAATCAATACTAACATGTCATATTCACATATGAAATTATTTTAATTCATAAATGTCCCAAATTACATTTATTTGGGTATTTATAACATCAATTATGTCAATATTTCATTAATAAGATAATTACTGCATCATCATTGTTTCATAAATAAATTAAATTATTTTAAGTCTAAAATTTATAAATAATATACCATTATGTACAAAATTGTTTTAGCTCTCTAATTAATATTTATAGTCGAATTTATCTTATGTATAACCCTATATTAAAAATGATTTAGTTATTAATCTTTGATTTTAACTATTTTAACCCTTCTTTAATTAAATTAATAATAAATGTCCTAATCTAATCTAAGTGGGCCTAAATTGTCATATTTTATTCTTAAGGTTGTTTTTGGTCGAATTAAACTTATCCAATAGAATTAGTACATGTGTTAGGGTAATAATAATAACACTTTTACCCTGAATTACCTTATTTACTTTTAACGGTGGTAAAAAAAAGTAAACAGTTACTATTCACCAAAAATTATTTTCATCTCATTGAACCACATTTTAGTCCTGGATATTAACCGTGTCTCTAGGATTTTCAAAATTCCACTCATAGGAGCGGTAAAATTATGTTTTATGACAAATTCAGTTTTTTTAACTACCACTTAGTGGTTTCACTATTCATCAAAAAATGAAAGTTTCCAGAAAAATACCAAACTTTAGGCCTAAGCTATATTTGATATTATGAATTCAAAAATGATTTCTATTTTACCAAATACAAAACATATCAGTTGCATTAATTAATTTAAAATTTAATTCCCGTCGTCAAAACAAATCACGTGTTTTTAAGAAACAATAACTACCAAAAGATTGGTACTTGTTTATATCCAATTTCAAAGTGAAATTAATTCCAACGACCAACAATGGATTAAATAGTAAAAATATATTCTAATTACACTTTAAAACCAATTAAAAACATAATCTAACCATATAAATTATTGCGATGAAAAAAGTTGTTTTTAATTAAAATATTGCGTGTTTTTACTATTCATTAAAATATGAAAGTTATCAGAATAATATGAAAATTTTATCCAAAGTAAATTTTTATACCCTGATTCCAAGGAAGAATTTTATTTTGTCAAATTGAACTTATAGACATGTCAAAAACAAGATTTAAGGTGGGTGCGCCATCAAAAGGTGGAAAAACTACATTTTTTGATAAATACTTATTTTACTCAAAAAATTGATTTTGTTCTCATACAATGTTCTAGAAAATGTGTAAGATGAATAATAATGTTATAAAAATCAAAATATATTTGATACTATTCATAACAGCTAGTTCATAATAATATTATAACTATATATCGTTGTTTAGTGAAGCCTGGTATTGCGTACAACACACGCTATCGAGGAAAGTCACGATTGCGTGTAATGCAGGCCAAGTCAGGGTTGCGTGTTGTGTAAGACTCCTCCGTTTTTTCATATAATAGAATCCAAACATATTTCATTTATACATTGAATATATATATATATATACACACTATCAAAATTTTGTGTAACAAGATCCAAGAATAGTGTTGTGTATACTGCAAGCTCATACGGTGTTGCGTGTAGCGCAATGTAATCTTGTTATAGAATACAACACAAGACATCTATGATATTAAAAGAATACTTTTCATAAAATCTCGGTGTGTTAGAAATTCATACTACAACTCTCACTCCTCCACCTCTCCTTAAAATCCCCATTATTTATCCTCCGCCTCTACCTATTGGTCCCACTCCCCAACCTCAGCATGTAGACCCCATTTTTTATCGTTCTATTCCACCACAACTTCTTCTTTATTGTGAGTTGTATGTTGATGATCCTCACCATCATATAGTTGCATAAGGGCTAATATATTGTATAGGAGATATAGTTAATCATAAATAGTCAGAGGAGAATAATCATAGGGTCAATGTATAAGATATTATCAATTGACCAGCTTGAGTACCATTACCTACAAATGAGGTGATGAAAATTGAACATATTATTGGCCACTTTTTAGTTTGGAAATTCAAACTTCTGGGACTCATTACGATATAGGTTAGTATGTTATATCTTTTGTTTATTTTTTTTTAATAAATTTGTTTTACCATTTGAAAACTAATATATTTTTCTATTTATATATATTAATAATTCAAAGGTAATGAAATATTCTATAGATAATAACAAAGAAAAATGGTTATGACATTAGATACAGATTCTAGTAGTCTTGACAAATTGTCAAGATGTTCAAATTTTTTGGTAGATCATTATGTCTATCCAATTGAAACTCATGTTTGTGGACATGAAATAAATTTGTGGATTGTGAAAAATAATATCATTGAGCTTTTTTACTTGAGATATTTTGAGCATCAACATAGTGCATATTTTTCCATGTATGTCTTAACACCTTTCCATGCGTTATATTTTTTAAAAATGTAAAATTATTCTTGTTTTATATTAGTTATCTTTATAACATGTCTGAGAAGAATTAGAAGACATATGTTCATGGATTCATAGACCCCATCATATGATTACCTCTAAAGCACATAAATTGGATGAGGAACAAAGAAAACTTAATATTGCTGAAAGATTTGAACAATATATAATCACACTGTACTAGATGACAATTTTTTGGGAGAGGTATGAAATATATATCTATAAAAGGGTTATTTGTATTTTAACATAAAAAATATCTAACCTTATATTTTATTTTATATTAGTTATCATTGGATATTTGATGTTTTTTTTCAATGGAGAAAACAATTTATTAGATATTCATTGTCCATGGCGATGTGGATTTATGTTTTAAGAATATGTTTGAAAAGTATGTTTCAATTTATTACAAGTTGATTATATTATAATGAATTTTAAATTTTTCCCATTCATATTATTTTCAAACAGGTGATTGGAAAACTTTAGAAAAAACACAACGCATAAAAAGTTCCAAGATCAAATATGTAAAAGTAAAGGTAAATATCCATTAATAATTTTTACTTTTTGATGTATTCCATACAAATGATATTTTAAATTGAGAATCATTTAAAAAGAATTTTTATTTACAATATGGAATCATCGAATGAGGATATTACATGTTAAAATTTATGTCTGAAATAATTACAACAGGAACAATAATGAACTTCATCAATGTTATATTTCATTATAAATATTCCCATAATAGTTCATTTGATTTATTCAATATACATGTTAAATACATTCCATTTAATTTTTATCTATTTGATTACCCTCAAACCTATAGTTCTTAATAGGTCAAACACTTATAAGTGGAATGGTCAATTTGTTATATAGGTTTGATAAGATTTTAGTTTGTTTGTAGTGTAAAATAAAATTTTGAATATTGTAATTATAATTGTGTATTTGGTAGTTTTTTGGTTGGATTTAGGTTTTTGTGTATGTCTTGAATGTTATATATGTAAATGTTTAATTTTTTCAGGGTTATTTTGGTTTTGGTCTAGTTATGATGTTTTTATTGTATGGTTTCTAGTCTGGTTTTGGTCTGGTTTTGGTCCTCTTTTGTTCTGGATTCTGCTTGTTTGAGGTCTACTTTGGCAGAGCATAGTAACGATGTTGTAGTTTTATTAAAAAAGATTCATTATTATGTCGGTTATATGAAAATTGATGTAATAAATGTATGGGTATAGTTTATTACGTCGGGTATTACTTAACTAATGTTGTTTATCCTTTTCAACATAAGTTATATAGGAACTGACATGAAAAACCATTCGAAGGCTCTCTTTATCGCGTCAGTTATTTAATAACTAGTGTGGTATATAGTTTATTAAAAAGGATATTAAATTACCAACGTAATAAATCGATCCTATAAAGGGTTTTTCATGTTATTTATTAACTAAATGATGTGAAAACCCCTTTGGAGGATCTATTTTGGACATCCCTTATTTAAAACCCGACATCATAAACTATATACCACATCAGTTATTAAATAACTGAAGTGATAAATTGAGCCTCCGAAGGGTTTTTCACTTCATTTATTTTGGAACCAACGTGAAAACACTTCAGATGATCGACATATCTCATCGGTTATTTAATAACTGATTAGAAAAACTATATACCACATCGGTTATTAAATAACGGGCGTGATAAGTCGAGCCTCTGAACGGGTTTTCACATCAGTTATTTAAGAACTGACATGAGAAATTATTTTTTTATACTTTTTACGTCAGTTTTAAAATAATCAATGTAAAAAAAAATTATAACGTCTCCCACAATAATTTCACCTAATAACCAATATACAAATATAAAATAACTGATGAAAAAATGTTTTCTGCACTTGTATTAGAACAAGTTACATAATCATTTCATAATTTCATCATAGAATAGCCCATCGAAAAGAAATAGGTTTTATAAATATAGTGTCATCAGATTCACAAAAAATCCATAGAAATAATAAATATGGACTCCCTAGGAAGTACAACCATAAAATCATAAGTAACATGGAAGATTGTTATTGAGGATGAATCAAAAGATCATTAGCAAATTCTTTAGGAAAATATCCTTCCCATTTGAAATCACTTATTCCAAAAGAAAAAAAAATAATTATGGAAAATATTTACAATGAAAACAACCATTTTAACATGTAATATATTCTTCAAAACATTGATCTTTTATGATGGTGGTAAATTATGTTCAATCTATATAAGTAAAAAAAATTCCTTCTATACTTTTGATGGAAAATTCATAAAGTACCTCATTTAGAAAATGATAAGAAGATTCCTTTCAACCTACTTTATAAAAAGTAAAATATAGGTAAATATTAATTCAAAAAAGAATTTATAAATAGTAATAATATACTTTAAAAAAATTTAAGAAACAATGATATATATGAAATTGTATTTTAATCCATGAGAATAATGAACTTTATTTTTCATAAAAACATATTCTTGGTATCTTGAGTACATATGCTGAGTAAAATGTAATTGAAACATTTATTTTTAAAAAATAAGCATGGGGAAGATAATTTTCATGTGAAAATTGAGAGGTTTATAATAATATTTCATCATTATAACTTAATCGAAAACAATCTTAATAAATAATAAGATTGTAAGATTAACCCCATTTCCTCAGGACCAACATAATTTGTATGTTCTAGAGCCTTCTATTTATTGAATTTAATCTTATTATACAAATTATTCTTTAACCATAATCATTTATATAAAACCATATATTATATATCATTAACCTTTTATCATACATTTATTACTAATTATTTAATGAAATCTCTATTTTGTGATGTAAATGTTTTGTTTTTCATGTATGTTTTAGTTATTTATTTTTGATCCATGTAATGCTATCATAGTTCCATCATAAAAAAAGATAATAATGTTATAATTATCTTATATATTTATTATATGTATATATATTTATATTCATCTATAAATGTTTGGAAAAGAAAAATTAATTTCACCGTTCATAGAGACCGTAAGACGTACATATGCATGAACATTGTTTTCGTTTTTCAATGTATTGAAAAAACCAAAAGTAAAATATTGATTAAACTTTTAGGTATCATTATTATATCATATATATTCATAAAATTCACCCTGATTTCTATCTAATTAAAATATACATGAAAAACTAATCATATCATTTCATGGAGGTGGAAGTCCACACATACACATGAGAAATATTATTCTTTACCGAAGGATTCTATGCTAGGAAGGTAATAATTATAATAATTATAGAATTATAATTCTGTCATAAATATCTTATATAAATATTAAACCCAGGCATTATTTATTATTATGAAAAATGAATTTTATTTCTATATGGAGATGGTAAGTCATACATCTTCATGAGTTGTACTTTTACAACCCATTTGATTGAAAAATGGTTTATAATGTTATTTTCAAAATCATAATAACATTTATGTATATTGAGGACAATTAAATTATTATTTAATAATTAATATTAAATATTTTTTGGAGTTAAAAGATTTCACACGAATATTTTCAATTTCATGTTTTGTTCGAAGTTCTCTTTTGGTTCTTAGTTTTCCCTTGGTTTCTCGGTGTTCCAGGTTTGGAATTTTACTGTCTCTTGTGATCTTGACCGATGACCTTGGTCATGTGGGTATTGTATGATATTTGGAAACCACTTTTTTCAATGGTATGGTGTGAGTTTGTGGTGTTTTGGTGTTTGATTAGTAACATTTTTAGTGTCACCACTTTTTGGGTAGGTTGTTTTGGTTGTTTATACCCAATAGTTGGAGGATGTTTTGGTTGGAAAGTGTTATTTTTTGGGCATTTTTCTCCCCTACCAATTCCCTATCAATCCACCTTGGTTTCCCCCTTAGACCCCCTGAAATTGGAGGAGAATCGCATGGTTTTGGGTGACCAGAACATGGCGCACGGTTTGGCCGCATGGTTGGTTAAATCCCCGACCAAACCTTATATCCTTGACTAGGTCATTAAAAACATATTGAATTTAAATCATTTCCATTCCATAATAAACCCCAATTCACACCATTATTCCCCATTTTGTGCATTACCTCTATAGACAACTTCTATGGTCACTCACCCTCCCTTGGACCTCATCTTTGAAGGGAGATTTGATGGGAGAAACATCAAAACCATGCATGTAATTCTTAATATATTTTATTTATCTCCATTCCATAGGGTTTCCATCACCCTTTTTGATGTTCTAATGAGTCTAGTATCTAGGGTTCATGCCTATTATTTAACTAGCGGTCTTTTTGGTGAAATCTTGTGGTTTAGGGTTGGTTTTCTCCCCCTTGTGGTGCGGCGGTGGTGAAGTAGATGTCTCGCACCATTATAGGATCGAATATGTAAAGATGGGATGCTCAAATACAATATGGGGGAGAATTGTATACTTTTAAAAAATCCTATTTAAAATTTAATGATGGTTATGTTTCACAAGGATAAACAAGATAATTCACAAAACCTCAAAGTTTAAAATGATGAATATTCTACATTAATATTTATAGAATCTAACTAAATCAGAGTACAAGTAGAAGGAAGTATAAGATAGTTATAATTTCCTCAAAAAAACCAATGCAGCAGAAAATTTGTAACCAAACAAGTAACAAGTAGTAAATAATGTAACCCACAAAAAGGGTATCCAACAACCTTCAATAAAGGTCCCTTGATTTATACTTTCAAGAATGTCTGTCTTACCCACACTAGGGTGAGACCTCGATTCAAATATTGGAGTCTGTCTTGCTATCCCAGCAAGCCCTCAACTTCAAGGTAGTCAGCACCTCTGTTGTCCTATCCCCAGAAGCCCTCGATTCTACACAGCAAAAATCTGAGTCGCACAAAGCAAATATGCATGATGGAATGTTTGAACAAGTCGTTCAAACTTTCTTCACGAAGCCTGAGAATTTATAAGAGCCTATCCCTCTAGAAATCACTTCAACCGAATGCAAGCACATTTGTCAAATTTGTTATGTAAAAATTCCTGATCTCTTTCAAATGAGCTCCTATTTATAGGCATAACTTTAACGGTCGGCTCCCTCCTCCAATAGTCATATTTTTTGTTGAGTTTCGGAGGTAACTATAAACGTGTCACTCAAATAATGATTAGTTAGTAACTGAGAGCACGACATCATTTTATAACATAAAATGTGTGAGAAAAAATAAGGTTATATAACTAAAATACAATATTCGGAATGTAAGAAATTGAATGATCAGAGTCAAATAAAAAATTGAATTCGGAGACTATAATATAAGTATATTCGGATTCTGTTTTCTAGGAATTTGGAATCTGAATTCAGTAGAATTATGGAGTCTAAATTTCAAGGAAATTAAGAATCGGGATTCACAAGTATTCGGAACCTGATCTTACAAAGATTAGAGTCAGAGTTCATGAGAATTAGGAGTCAGAACGCATAAGAGTTCGGAGTCTGAATTCCAAGAACTCAGAGTCAGAACTCATAAGAATTCGGAATCTGAATTCATAGAACTTAGAGTAAGAACTCATAAGAGTTCGGAGTCTGAATTCAGGGAACTCGGAGTCAGAACTCATAAGAGTTTGGAGTCAGAATTAATAGAACTCGGAGTTTGAACACAGAGAATTTCGTATCCATAATTCGTATTCAGAATTCAGAGTCAAATATATGAAGAGTTCGTATCTAGAATTTGTATTCAGAATTAGGGGTCAGAAATCAGAAGTGTTTCTAACCAGAATTTATATTCAGAATTAGTAACCAGAACTCAGAAGATTTCATAACCCGAATTCTGATTCAGAATTTAGAGTTAGAATGTAGAAGATTGTGTAAATAGAATTCTGATTCAAAATTCAGAGTGAGAACTCTGAAGAGTTCATAAACAGAATTCTGTGAATTCGGATCCTAAAACAGAATGCTTAATATCTAGGTAATTATATTATTCCAAGGTTTTGGTTTAAAACCAATTTTACACTTATAAAAATAATGATATGAACAATAAAACATGGTGAGGATAAATTTCCTTGGGGAAGGAAATTTTTCTTTATAGATGTAAAACATAGGGAAAGAAGATATTTTCTTTGATATAAGGTGTTTGTGATTTTCAAAACAAGAAGGAATAGTAAATTCATAAGGAAAACCATAATGACTCACCAATCTCCCCCAAGTATGAAGGAATGGAAAAGTCATAAGGAGAACCTTATTGACTCAACAATCTGTCCCCTTTTTTGAAAGCACAAACATCCCTACGAAAAAGAATATAAGGACTTAGAAAATATTTTACTAAAATTTTCAAATAAAACTTATCTCTCTTTTCTCATTGGTAAAGATGAATATGAATAACTCCCCCTTATTCTTTGGAACTATAAGGATCGTATTCTTGATTTCTAGGATGAGAGTATTCATTTAGCTTGAATAAGGAAATCTTCGTAATGAGAACTCCCCCTTTGATAAACATCCCCTTAATTAGGGATATTTCTTCTTTTATTTAGAATTATTTTTCCTTCTCCTCCTTTGTGATTTAAAAAAATAATTTTAGGGAATGGAAAAAATTATGGTACCGGAAATATTTGTAAAAACATCAAAACAAAACAAGAAACCATAATTTTATTAGGATTGGAAGTATTTATACACAGAAAAAACAGATACAACAAAATATCAGATTCTGATCTATTTTTCTTCTTTTCCCATGGGTATCAGATTCTTCACAATGGTTTTCAGATTCATTAGTTCTTAGTGATCCTCCTCTGCTTTCTTCTATAAGGCTTTGATCCTATCATCTTGAACCTTCAGAGCCACTTCCTGAGCCTTCCGTAAGTCATCATGCTTCACAAGATTTTCTTCCATCTCGATCTCGAGATCCCTTTCCGTTTTCCATCTTTGGACAACAAAATTCAACATCCCAGTCAGATCTTTGACATGCTGAATCTGAGTATTTTGTTCAAAATTTAGCTTTTCCTCAAAGCAGTTAGTAAGATCCTGGATATTGGTGTCTTCAGTTTCAAAATCATCCTTTACATATTCTTGAAATTGATCAAGCTCCCTCAAATCTTCAACAATATTCTTCGACAAACTGGTCATTTTCGTACACGAATTTTTATAGGCTTCATAGTTGATAAAGAAATTCTTGTGTTCGGATTCAATATTTCAATGCCTATCCATCACCATGGATACAATGTTTGATTTCTAATTTATGCTATGCCGGAGCATCTGGCATCTGGAGTCAATCGTTGGAAAGATCGGAATGGTGTCCACTAGCTTCTTTCAGGGACTGAACGACAAAATCATGTCCTAAAGCTAATGACTCTGAATCTGACATTTTTCTTGGTAAAGGTTCTTCCTCTAGCTCATCCATCTTCCTCTTAGAGGTTCCACATCTTCCTTCTTCCTCAAAATTTCTTTTTTTGGGGTATCAAGAACCACTTGTTTCCCCTTGTTGGTTTTCAGAATAGCTTATTCATCTAGAGATTCATTCTCGCTCTCAGACAACTAAACAATCTTATCTTCATCAATTTTTTCTTTCTCGGCTCTGGCCTCAACATCATCAGGAAGAATGAAGTCATGATTATGACTCTCTACCTCAGATAACTTGTTTTCTTCCTCTTCATCCTTCTCATCAATTCCAGGAGAAACAAGTTTTGATGATCTATCTTGAAAAGTCCAGATTGAAAATTTTTTATAAGCACATTATTTTTCATGAAAGTCTTCTACTTTCTTTATCAGATCATCTATATCATCAGTGCGTTGAGCTTCCTAAACTTCTTCCACAGCTTCCTTTTCAACATACTTCTATTGGGATTTTTGCGAACAGATGTACTTCTTCCCTAGAGTTTCAGGTAAGGGTTCATCTAAGTAAGTTTTCAGAACAACAATGTTCTCAGATTCAACTTCATTAGCCTTCAAAAGAGATTGAAAAAACTCTAAATCTGACAACTTCTTCTTCAGATTCTTCTCTTTGTCTTTCTTCTCAACCTCTTCAGCAGCTTTCTCTTTTAGTTCATTTGCCTCTGTGGGGTCTAGGCCAAAATATGGATCCCCTTATTTCCGATTCTTTTTATCCTATCTCCATTTGGATACTACCTCATTCGGATAGTCATTCTGTTTCATGGGAATTGGTGGTGCAGTTTGAGCTCCCTTATCTTTAGGGGTTTCACCTTCTTCTTCTACTTCCTTCAATTTTAATTTCTTTCCAACCTTCTTCGACAGTTCAGCCTCTTCTGCATTTTTTGGAATGACTTTTGCATCATCCTCTAGTAGATCATCAAACTCACCTAACTCCTCAGAGAAACCAACTTTCATCCTCTTGAGGGTATCATCACTATTTATCATTACTTTACAATTCCTCGGCTTGGAACTGTATGGGATCTGGAAGGATTCAAGGAACCGAACTATCATTTTGGATAGTAGGGCATGATACGTGATTATCTATTCTCTCAGATTCCCATTCTTGATATTCTCTATTGTAATGAGAATGTGATTCATCAGATTTATTTTCCATAGATTTTCCAAAAAATCTATGATATACATATCACCTTTCTAAAGGGCGTCCGTGTCACCCTTTCTCGATACAATAACACCATAATCCCATAACTATAGGATTCGATTGTTCATAGACAGGTGGGAAATCATTGTGGTCTTGACATCAGTAAGTCCAAGGCATTCCATAGCCTTCACCTTTATGAAACATCCTCGAACATCTGGAAGCTTGTGGGAACAAAAGTATCCCTATCCTTTATCTGATAACCCTACCATGCTAGCATCCTTGGTGTATGAAAGTGCATATGTTTTTCAATAACTCTTGAAGGAAAATTTTTCTCTGCCATCTTCATTGAAAAAGAAAACTAATTCATTAAATTCAATGAGTATATCCAGATATAAAACATCCTGAGATCCGGTCTTTGATATGGATACACTCTCCATCCATTAATCTTGATATTATTTTTAACAATAGAGTCATACTTATTGATGGAGTTTGGATGAACCAACCTATCCCTGTAAATTTTCCACTCAGAAATCGGCATGAAAGAGGAAATTTCTTGAGAAGGAACTTCTCCAGACATTCAGACTTGAGAAAACATTGAGAAAAGTTTGGAATGAGATTTTGTAGAGGGGAAGAGCTTCATCATGCAAAGGCTTGAGAACCGATGTGGGACAACCATCATGGCTCCTATTTTATAGGTGTTGATGCGACGATTGAACTTCCCTTCTGAATCCAATGGATGAGAATTATTCTGATATGATCTGAAGGTTGAAATAATAGCCACAAGAAATATTTGGTAGGATCCAATCTTTGAGGTTTTTAAAGGAAAACAATCAGATTTAAGGAAACTAGAATCCGAGAAATTTTAAAAACAAAAGAAACTAACCACACATAAAAGGTTATTACGAAAACAAAAGAATGAATAATACCTTTCGGATTATTAGGAGAATTATTTGTATTGAGGAAAATTATTCTTGATGTACTTTATATTAAAAAAAGCAAGAGTACGAAAAATAATTGAGTACACTGGTCTTCATTACGAAAATTTACATTACAAAAATCTACATTACAAAAATCTCATGAATGAAAAACATCATTAAAAAAATTTCAAGTGTGAAAAATTCAAGTATGAAAAATTCATTACGAAAATTTCACGTACGAAAATTTCATTACGAAAATTTCATGTACGAAAATTTCATTACGAAAATTTCAAGTACAAAAAAATCATTACGAAAAATATGAAAACTTTATTATGAAAAATATGAAAAAGATCATTACGAAAAATATGATAAACTTCATTAAGAAAAATATGGAAGACTTCATTATGAAAAATTTGAAAAAATTAATTATGAAAAATATGAAAAACATACAAGAAAATGTACTCCCCCTATGAAAATGAGTTTATTGCTATAAGGAAAATGGTTTCAACATGATAATTATAAGGAATATTACCTTATGGTTATCATTCCTAACTTCTGTTTAATGTATTCAAATATATCGGAGCATAAATATTTTCTAAATATATCAGTACGTTGATGTTGTTTTTCGGTAAATTGAAGAATAATATCCCCTTTTTGTGTGTGATCCCTAAGAAAGTGATGCCTAATATCTATATGTTTTGCATGAGAGTTATGTGCATGGTTTTTACTAAGGGAAATGGAACTTGTGTTATCACACATAATTTGAGTCTTAATAAAACTAAAGCCATAGTTTTTGAGTGTGTGTTGCATCCACAACACTTCAGCACAACAACTTCCAACTGCTACATATTCAGCTTCAGCAGTGGAAAGTGCTACTGAGTATTGCTTCTTGCATGACCAAGAAACTAATGAATCTCCTAAGAAATGAAAACTTCTGGATGTACTCTTTTTATCCATTCTACATCCACCAAATTCAGCATCCAAAAAACTTTTTAAAACAAAATAATTTACAGAAGTATATAATAGTCCAAAATCCACGGTTCCCTTTAAGTAGCAAAAAATTCTTTTCACTGCCTTTAAATGAGATTCTTTGGGATTTGATTGATATCATTCACATAATCATACTAAAAACATTATTTCTGGATGACTAGATGTCCAGTAATGTAAACTTCCTATCATACCTCTATAAGTTGTTTGATCTACTAGTTTCCTAGCTTCATCATGATCAAGGGTGTTTGAGGTACCAATGAGAGTACTTATACTTTTAGTGTTGTCATATCTATAATTTTTAAGAAGATCATTAATATATTTATGTTGGGATATATAGATTCTTTCTTGTTTTTCGGAAATATGAAAACCAAGGAAAAATGTTTACTCACCCATCATACTCTTTTGGAAATCATATTTCATTAGATCCACAATGGAATCAGTTAAAGATTGATGAGTTGAACCAAATATAATGTCATGAACATATATTTGAAAAATCAAATAATTTTTCTTATCTTTCAATATAAAAAGGGTTGGATCATCATTTCCCTTACCAAAGGTATTTTTAAGAAAAAATCTTGTAAGTCTATCATACCAAGATCGAGGGAACTTTTTAAGTCCATACAGAGATTTGTTAAGTCTAAAAACATAATCAGGATGTTTTTATCTTCAAATCCAAGAGGGTTTTCAACAAAAACTTACTCTTGAACATAACCATTAAGGAAATAACATTTCATATCCATTTGAAAAAGTTCGAAATTGAAGGATGCTGCAAAGGCAAGTAAAATACGAATACATTCATGTCTAGCTACTAGAGCATATGTTTCTTTATAGTCTATTCCTTCTTGTTGATTATATCATTTAGCAACTAATCTAGCTTTATTTCTTACAACGATTTCATTTTCATTACACTTATTTATGAAGACCCATTTTACTCCAATAACATATGTTTCCATAGGAATTTCAACCATGTTCCAGAATTTATTCCTTTCAAATTCATTTAGCTCATCTAATATAGCTTTAATCCAATCATCATCACTTAATGTTTCATCAGATCTTTTTTTTCTAATTGGTAAAGTAATGCTCGATTTTCTACTTCATATCATAACGAACTTCTAGTCCTTACAAGTTTATTTACATCACCCATGATACTGTCCCTGGGATGATTCTTTAGAAACAACTGATTTGGGTTTTGTAAAACATGTTCATCAACGTAGGGTAGAAATTATTCATGGGTAAATGTTTCAGAAGTATCTTCTTGTACATTTTCCTTATCATAAGGATCTTCTAACACATGTTGATAATCATTTTTTGAAAACACATCCAAAGATGTAGGTTGGGGTTGTTTAAAAACAAAAGGATCAGTTTCATCAAATTTAACATGTACGGTCTCTTCAATAGTACAAGTGTTTTATTGAAAACTATATATCCCTTAGAAGTTGTAGAGTAGCCTAAGAAAATTCATTCATCATATTTTGGTGTGAATTTATTTAGATAATAATTAGTATTCAGAATGAATACCTTGCAACCAAACACCGTGAAGTAGAAAACTCTAGGTTTTCTACCATTCTATAACACATAAGGAGTTTTATTAAGAAAATGTCTAATCAAAACACTATTTATAGTATTACAAGCAGTACATACATCTTTAGCCCAAAACATTTTGGGTACAGAATACTCACTCAACATGGTTCTAGTTATCTCTTGAAGAATTATATTTCTTCATTCAACAACAACATTTTTTGAGGTGTTCTGGGTGCTGAGAAGTAATGAGAAATTCCTTTTCTACTACAAAAAGTTTCAAAATCATAATTTTGAATTTCTCCTCCATGATCATTATGGATATTTTTCAATGGAAGGATTTTCACATTTTTAACATGGGATCTAAAACTTTTGAAATAATAAAAATCATCAGACTTTTTCGCTAGAAAATTGACCCATGTCAATATAGTGTAATCATCAACTAGAAAGTTGATATGTTTCTTATGAACTAGCTATAGTGAATTATTAGCTGAGACTTCACCGACTGATTTGAAACTTGATGTATGTTTCTTGCCATACTGACAAGGGTCAAAAACCTTTGGTGAATCATATCTAAGATTCGGTAGATCCTTAACTAGTCATTTCATAGAAGGTTTTCATAAGTTCATAAGGTTACAGTTTCATAACCTTCTATTCCATAAACAAGAATGATCTTCCATTACACTAAGGAAAGGTATTTATTGGATCCTAAGTTCATCTATATTTAGTGTGTAAACATTATCTTACCTATGGGTAGAAAGAATAAACTCTTCCTTGGAATTGTGTACTAGGAAGTTTTCATTCATAAAATTCACAATGTAACCTTCATCACATAATTTACTTATGATAATGAGGTTGTGTTTAAGAACCTTAACAAATAAAACATTTAAATCAATGTTTTTCCAAGAAAAATGATGTTACCAATACCAATAATTTCTCCCTGAGCATTATCTCCAATGTTACTTTTCCTCCTGTCGTCTTGATAATCTTTTCAAAATATTTTTTGTTACCAGTCATATGCTGGGAACATCCACTATCCATGTACCAAGTATTTCTGTTGGTACCTTCCCTATTTTCCTAAAAATAAGAAAAAGTTAGGTTTTTTGAATCCAAATGTGCTTGGATCTGGAAATCTCAGAAAGAAAAATTTTAGGCACCCACATATTTTTAGAAAAATAGGCTTTATGAAATCCTATGGACTGGGTTTTGATTATAGAAATTTTTTTCCCATTTTTCACCACTCTGACACTTATTACAGTATAGAGCACTTTGAGGGACAAAATATTTGTTTCTAAAAAATGGTTTAGAACTAGTATAAGCCAAACCAAAACTATTCCTTAGAGGTCAGATTTTTGAACACATTTTATCAAAATTTTCCTTAGCAATGGTAAAGTATGAAAAAAAATTCTTCATGAAAAATATTTCGTATTTGATTTTGATAAACTATTTATTGTCTTAAAAAACATTTGATTTTGAACAAGATGTAAGCTCGAAAACATTTTTTTTAGAAATTACATTTCTAGATCTTTAGAAAGTTTATTCTTCTCCGAACTTACATCCTCTAGATTTTTTGAAATATTTTCTAAATCAACATCTTATTTATCATGATTTTTACAATGATATGACAATTCTAGAGTAACAATAGTATTCCATGAATTTTCCTTATCATTTTTTTCATGTGTTTTGAAGTCTCAATATCAAGAAGTTTGGAAAACCTAGAAACATCTTCATAGGAAGGTAATGTATTATCTTCCTCAGAAGAAGATTCTTTATCAAAAGAGTTATAATATTTATCATTACTATAGTTTTCATTTAAAGAAACATTGGCCAATGATTCCGTATTGTTTACCAAAGCCATTAAACAATTATTTTTAATATGTAGTTTGGATATTAAACCAAGATTATTTTGTCTAGAAGATTCATAATCTGATGATTCATCCAAAGTTTCACCACCACTAGCCCTCCAGGTGTCATTAGCTTTTATGACTTTCTTAGCTTTATCCTTTTAATACTGATTTCTATTTCTCTCAGAATGTCTTTCCGTTCTTTCTTTTCTATTGAGAATAAGACAATAAGGTCTTATATGTCCAGCTCTCTTGCATTCATAACATGTAACTTTTGAATCCTTCTTATCTTTCCATTCTTTCTTCTTATATCTGGATTGAAAGTTCCTCTGTCCAGCTATATTTCTCATCCTTCCAGAAATATTTTCTAATTCATTTTTTGAGGATTCACTTCCACTAGTTTCGGATTGGATAACAACTTTCTTAGATTTTGATCTTGTAACTCTCTCTGGAGTGGTGTATTTCATGTGAGAAGAAGTTGTAGTAAAAGTAACACTACCATTTCCATTATTCTTCTTTACATTATCAGTATCTCTCTTCATTCTAGTCTCATGTTGAATAAGTGTTACAAATAGTTCATTAAGAGTAATCTGAGTGACCTTAATGTTCTCATCTATAGTTTTCCTCATGGATTCTAATTCATTTGGCATGATGTTTGTGGTCTTATAAACAAGAGCTTCATCATCTAATAATATCTCACCAATGGATTGTAAAATATTCACAATAGTCATGAATCTTTGTTAAACCTTACATATGGGTTCTCCATACGGAAAGAAGAAACCATGATATTCAGCTCTGAGCATAGCTCTTCTTGTTTCAATTACTTAGGATGCTCCGAAGTGAGTAACTTCAAGTTTCATCCATATACAATTTTCTGCATCACAAGATGAAATTTGGCTATATATATTTCTAGTCATAGAGAAAAGTAATGTTCTGTGTACCTTATAATTCAGTTGATATTCATGCTTTTCTCGATTGGTAAAGGTACTAACTTCTTTGTCAGGGATTTTATATCTTCCAGTAAGCATAAAAAAATTATCAACAAACGTATTGAAAATTAAAGTCTTCTTGCGTTCTCTCCAATATTCATAATCATTTCCATCAATGATTGGTGGTATAGTTGGATTGATGTTGTCTATGGAACCAACATTGATTCATGTCATCGTAAAGAATATTATTTCCAAAAAAACATGTAAATTTAAAAAGTTTTAAACAAGGAAAATATTCCTAAGGAAGGAAAATATATAACAAGAGTATCTACAATCAAAAATTAATCTGAACTATAAAGTCTGAAAAAATGATTTCGAAAAAGTGTGAATCTGGGTGTTCAATTCCGATAGTAATGAGAAGAAAATTTCTCGTCTGAACCTAGTCATGAGATTAATTCACTGGTCACCTACTTTGATACCATTTATAAGATAGAATATGTAATTATGAGATGCTCAAATACAGGAGGGGGGTGAATTGTATACTCCTAAAAATTAATTTAGAACTTCTAATGATGGTTATGTTAAACAAGGTTTAACCAGATAATTCAAAAACCTCTTTGTTTACGAAGATGAAGATTATACCTTAATGCGTATAGATTCTAACTAAATCATTGTACAAGTAGAAGGAAGTATAATATTTTTATACTTTCCTCAACAACACAAATGATGTGGAAAACTTGTAACAAAACAAGTAACAAGTAGTAAATCATTTAACCCAAAGAGAAGTGTATCCAATAACCTTGGATAAAGGTCCCTTGATTTATACTTTCAAAAAAGTCTATCATACCCACACCTGGGTAAGCCCTTGATACAAAGATCGATGTCTATCTTTCTATCCTCACAAGCCCTCAACATCAAGGTAGTCGACACCTCTTTCATCCTATCTCCAAAAGCCCTCAATTGTACACAACCACAATCACAGTCACACAAAGAAAATCTGTATGAAGCAAGGTTTGAACAATCTGATCAAACTTTCTGCATGAAGCCTGAGAGTTTATAAGAGCCTCTCTCTCTATAAATCACTTCAAAATCATGTAAGCGTAGTTTTCAAAGTTGTTATGTAAAAAGTCAATAGATCATTATAACGAGCTCATGTTTATAGGCACAGCTTCAAAGACCAGCTCCCTCCTCCAAAGGTCATATTTTTCCATGAATTTCAAAGGGACCTATACACGTGTCACACAAACAATGGTTATTTAGTAACTGAAAGAATGACATTGTTTTATAAAAAAACAAGTGTGAGAAAAAATATGGTTATGTAACTAAAATACAATACCTGGAATGTAACAAAATGAATGTTTAGAGTCTAAGAAAAAATTGAATTCAGAGTCTATAAGACAAGATTATTAGGATTATATTTTACATGAATTTGAAACCTAAATTCAATAGAATTCCAGAGTCTAAATTTGAAGGAAAATTGGAATCTGGATTCACATGTATTCAGAACCGGAACTTACAAAGTTCAGAGTCAGAGTTCTTGAGAATTCGGAGTGAGAACTCATAAGAGTTCAGAGTCTGAATTTAGAGAACTCGGAGTCCGAACTCATAAGAGTTCGGCGTCTGAATTCAGAGAACTCGGAGTCAGAACTCATAAGGGTTCGGAGTCTGAATTCAGAGAACTCAGAGACATAACTCATAAGAGTTTGGATTCTGAATTTTGAGAACTCGGAGTCAGAACTCAGAGAAGTTCGTATCCAGAATTTGTATTCAGGATTCAGAGTCAGAACTCTGAAGAGTTCGTAATTATAAATCATATTTAGAATTAAGAGTTAGAACTCAGAAGAGTTCGTAACTAGAATTCTGATTCAGAATTCAGAGTCAGAACTCAGAAGAGTTTGTAACCAGAATTCTGAGTCACAATTCGGGGTCATAACTCATAAAGAGTTCCTAACCAGAATTCTGTCAATTCGGATCCTAAAACAGAATGCTTAATATCTAGGTAATAATAGGATTCCAAGGTATTAGTTTCAAACCAAATTTTACACTTAGAAAAATTATGATATGAATAATAAAACATGGTATGGATAAATTTATTTGGGGAAAGAAAATTTTCCTTATAGAAGTAAATCATAGGTTAAAAAAAGATTTTCCTTGAGATAAGCTGTTTGTGATTTTCAAAACAAGAAGGAATGGTAAAGTCATAAGGGAATCCTTAATGACTCACCAATCTCCCCCAAGTATGAAGTAATGGATAAGTCATAAGGAAACTCTTATTGACTCAACAACCATGTTTTGAGGGTTTCAATTCAAAGGTTGGTGATTCCATATGTTGACATTCCATTATTATTTAGCATTCATTATTTACTTATTTTTCATTTTACACATATGTTGTGTGTGGTGCAGAAAATGATTTTGATGGATTTGGTTATGCGATTAATTTTATAGTTGCATTTCGACATAAAATTGGGTTATTTTCATCTGTGACTCTTTGGGTAAAATTTGGGTGTATTTTATAACATTTAAAAGTGATTTATTAGTGTTTAAATGGGATTCTAATTTTCATTTTTTAATGCTTTGGTGTCATTTGGGCCTAAAACAGGGGGTTTTGAATGGTTTTTATTTATAGAACCATATTAAACTCATTGAATGTGATTTAGGAAAATGTGTGTTTTTAGGGGTATCTTTTGTGGTATTATTTTTGGTAATTTTATAGCACATGATAATGGTTTAATAAATGTTTCAAGGGAATCCCATTTCTTATTAGGTAGGGTTCTGGGGTGGTTTTGGCCCTGAAAGTGTCTTTGAAATGAGTGTTGTGTGCAAGAAATAGTTACAACACTTGGGTTTGTGTACTAGGAAGTTGTAATTCATAAAATTCACAATGTAACCTTCATCACATAATTTACTTATGCTAATGAGGTTGTGTTTAAGACCGTTAACAAATAAAACATTTTAAATCAATGTTTTTCCAAGAAAAATGATGTTACCAATACCAATAATTTCTCCCTGAGCATTATCTCCGATGTTACTTTTCCTCCTTTCGTCTTGATAATCTTTTCAAAATATTTTTTGTTACCAGTCATATGCTGGGAACATCCACTATCCATGTACCAGGTATTTCTATTGTTATCTTCCCTATTTTCCTGAAAATAAGAAAAATTTAGGTTTTCGGAATCCAAATGTGCTTGGATCTGGAAATCTCAGAAAGAAAAATTTTAGGCACCCACATCTTTTTAGAAAAATAGGCTTTATGAAATCCTATGGACTGGGTTTTGATTAAGGAAATTTTTTTCCCATTTTCCACCACTCTGACACTTAGTACAGTATAGAGCACTTTGAGGGACAAAATATTTGTTTCTAAAAAATGGTTTAGAACCAGTATAACCCAAACCAGAACTATTCCTTAAGGGTCGGATTTGTGAATACATTTTATCAAAATTTTCCTTAGCAATGGTAAAGTATGAAAAAAAATTCTTCAAGAAAAATATTTCGTATTTGATTTTGATAACCTAATTATTGTCTTTAAAAACATTTGATTTTGAACTAGATCTAGGCTCGAAAAATTTTTTGTTAGAAATTACGTTTTCTAGATCTTTAGAAAGTTTATTCTTCTCAGAACTTACATCCTCTAGATTTTTTGAAATATTTTCTAAATCAACATCTTTTTTATCATGATTTTTAGAATGATATGACAATTCCATAGTAATAATAGTATTCCAAGAATTTTCCTTATCATTTTTTTCTTGTGTTTTGAATTATCAATCTCAAGAAGTTTGGAAAACCTAGAAACATCTTCATAGGAAGGTAATGTATTATCTTCCTCAGAAGAATATTCTTTATCAAAAGAGTTATAATATTTATCATTACTATAATTTTCATTTAAATAAACATTGGTCAATGATTCCGTATTGTTTACCAAATCCATTAAACAATGATTTTTAATATGTAGTTTGGCTATTAGACCAAGATTCTTTTGTCTAGAAAATTCTTAATCTGATGATTCATCCGAGGTCTCACCACCACTGGCCCTCCAGGTTTCATTAGATTTTAATACTTTCTTAGCTTTATCCTTTTAATACAGATTTCTATTTCTCTCAGAATGTCTTTCCGTTCTTTCTTCTCTCTTGAGAATAAGTCAATAAGGTCTTATATGTCCAGCTCTCTTGCATTCATAACATGTAACTTCTGAATCCTTCTTATCTTTCCATTCTTTCTTCTTATATCTAGATTGAAAGTTCCTCTGTCCAGCTATCTTTCTCATCCTTCGAGCAAGATTTTCTAATTCATTTTTTGAGGATTCACTTCCACTAGATTCGGATTGGATAACAACATTCTTAGATTTGGATCTAGTAACTCTCTCTGGACTGGTGTATTTCATGTGAGAAGAAGTTGTAGTAAAAGTAACACTACCATTTCCATTATTCTTCTTTACATTATCAGTATCTCTCTTCATTCTAGTCTCATACTGAAGAAGTGTTCCAAATAGTTCATTAAGAGTAATTTGAGTGACCTTCATGTTCTTATCTATAGTTTTTCTCTTGGATTCAAATTCATTTAGCATGATTTCTGTGGTCTTATCAACAAGAGCTTCATCATCTAATAATATCTCACCAATGGATTGTAAAATATTCACAATTGTCATGAATCATTGTTGCACCTTACATATGGGTTCTGCATACGGAAAGAAGAAACCATGATATTCATCTCTGAGCATAGATCTTTTTGTTTCAATTACTTAGGAAGCTCCGATGTGAGTAACTTCATGTTTCATCCATATACAATTTTCTGCATCACAAGATGAAATTTGGCTATATATATTTCTGGTCATATAGCAAAGCAATGTTCTGTGTACCTTATAATTCAGTTGATATTCATGATTTTCTTGATTGGTAAAGGTACTAACTTCTTTGTCATGGATTTTATATCTTCCGGTAAGCATAAAAAATTATCAACACCCGTATTGATAATTAAAGTCTTCTTGCGTTCTCTCCAATATTCATAATCATTTCCATCAATGATAGGTGGTCTAGTTGTATTGATGTTGTCTATGGAACCAACATTGATTCATGTCATCGTAAAGAAGATTATTTCCAAAAAAACATGTTAATTTAAAAAGTTTTAAACAAGGAAAATATTCCTAAGGAAGGAAAATATAGAACAAGAGTATCTACAATCAAAAATGAATCTGAACTATAGAGTCTGAAAAACTGATTTTGAAAAATTGTGAATCCGGATGTTCAATTCCGATAGTAATGAGAAGAAAATTTCTCGTCTGAACCTAGTCATGAGATTAATTCAGTGTTCACCTACTCTGATACCATTTATAGGATAGAATATGTAATGATGAGATGCTCAAATACAAGAGGGGGGTGAATTGTATACTTCTAAAAATTAATTTAGAACTTTTAATGATGGTTATGTTAAACAAGGTTTAACCAGATAATTCAAAAACCTCTTTGTTTACGAAGATGAATATTATACCTTAATGCGTATAGAATCTAACTAAATCATAGTACAAGTAGAAGGAAATATAATATTTTTATACTTTCCTCAACAATACAAATGATGTGGAAAACTTGTAACAAAACAAGTAACAAGTAGTAAATCATTTATCCCAAAGAGAAGTGTATCCAATAACCTTGGATAAAGGTCCCTTGATTTATACTTTCAAAAAAGTCTATCTTACCCACACCTCGGTAAGCCCTTGATACAAAGATCGATGTCTGTCTTTCTATCCTCACAAGCCCTCAACATCAAGGTAGTCGACACCTCTTTCATCCTATCCCCAAAAGCCCTCAATTGTACACAACCACAATCAGAGTCGCATAAAGAAAATCTGCACGAAGCAAGGTTTGAACAAGCGGATCAAACATTCTGCATGAAGCCTGAGAGTTTATAAGAGCCTCTCTCTCTATAAATCACTTCAAAATCATGTAAGCATAGTTTTCAAAGTTGTTATGTAAAAATTCATGAGATAATTATAATGAGATCATGTTTTTAGGCACGGCTTCAAAGACCAGCTCCCTCCTCCAAAGGTCATATTTTTCCATGAATTTCAAAGGGACCTACACACGTGTCACACAAACAATGGTTATTTAGTATCTGAAAGCATGACATTGTTTTATAAAAAAACAAGTGTGAGAAACAATATGGTTACATAACTAAAATCCAATACCTGGAATGTAAGAAAATGAATGTTCAGAGTCTAAGAAAAAATTGAATTTAGAGTCTATAAGACAAGAATATTTGGATTATATTTTACATGAATTTGAAACCTGAATTCAATAGAATTCCAGAGTCTAAATTTGAAGGAAAATCAGAATCTGGATTCACAAGTATTCAGAACCCCAACTTACAAAGTTCAGAGTCATAGTTCTTGAGAATTCGGAGTGAGAACTCATAAGAGTTCAGAGTCTGAATTTAGAGAACTCAGAGTCCGAACTCCTAAGAGTTCGGAGTCTGAATTCAGAGAACTCGGAGTCAGAACTCATAAGGGTTCGGAGTCTGAATTCAGAGAACTCAGAGTCAGAACTCATAAGAGTTTGGAGTGTGAATTTTGGGAACACAGAGTCAGAACTCAGAGAAGTTCGTATCCAGAATTCGTATTCAGGATTCGGAGTCATAACTATGAAGAGTTCCTATTCAGAATTTGTATTTAGAATTCAGAGTCAGAACTCTGAAGAGTTTGTAATTATAAATCATATTCAGAATTAAGAGTTATAACACAGAAGAGTTCGTAACTGGAATTCTGATTCAGAAGTCAGAGTCAGAACTCAGAAGTGTTCATAACCAGAATTCTGAGTCACAATTCGAGGTCATAACTAATGAAGAGTTCGTAACCAGAATTCTGACAATTCGGATACTAAAATAGAATGCTTCATATCTAGGTAATTATAGGATTCCAAGGTATTAGTTTCAAACCAAATTTTACACTTAGAAGAGTTATGATATGAATAATAAATCATGGTAAGGATAAATTTATTTGGGGAAAGAAATTTTTCCTTATAGAAGTAAAACATAGGTTAAAAAGAGATTTTCCTTGAGATAAGTTGTTTGTGATTTTCAAAACAAGAAGGAATGGTTAAGTCACAAGGGAATCCTTAATGACTCACCAATCTCCCCCAAGTATGAAGTAATGGAAATGTAATAAGGAAACTCTTATTGACTCAAAAACCATGTTTTGAGGGTTTTAATACAAAGGTTTTTGATTCCATATGTAGACATTCCATGATTATTTAGCATTGATTATTTACTTATTTTTCATTTTACACATATGTTTTGTGTGGTGCAGAAAATGATTTTGATGGATTTTGTTATGCGATTAATTTTATAGTTGCATTTCAACATAAAATTGGGTTCTTTTCATCTGTGTCTCTTGGGGTAATATTTGGGTGTATTTTATAACATTTAAAAGTGATTTATTAGTGTTTAAATGGGATGCCAATTTTTATTTTTTAATTCTTTGGTGTCATGTGGGCCTAAAACCGGGGGTTTTGAATGGTTGTTATGTATAGAACCACATTACACTCATTGAATGTGATTTAGGAAAATGTGTGTTTTTAGGGGTATCTTTTGTGGTATTATTTTAGGTAATTTTATAGCACATGATAATGGTTTAATAAATGTTTCAAGGGCATCCCATTTCTTATTTGGTAGGGTTCTGGGGTGGTTTTGGCCTTGAAAGTGTCTTTGAAATGGGTGTTCTGTGCAAGACATAGTTACACCACTTGGGTTTGTTTTATGAAAATTTTAAATGTTTTACTTGGTCAAACAAAGTGGGAAACGTGTGTATATGTACTGTTTGGGGAAATTTCTCACCTAATATGGGCTTTGGAAAGTTTAAGTGATTTTTTAAGATTTCAAACATTTTTAGAATCTTTTATAAATTGCTGATGTGTTTTACTAAATTTTCATTTGGGTGTGAAACATGTTTGTGGAATGATTCGTTTGAGTTTGATGAAAAAATGAATTTTTAAGGTGAGAAAGGTATAATGAGGTATGTGTGTTGTAACACCTTGACCCCTGAATCCCAGAGTCGGTGAATTATTTTAATACATTGGAATGATTAAAAGGAATCATGTCCTGAAAGATAGATCATTTTAGTAGTCTTGGAAAATAGATTACATACAAGAACATTTAAAAAATAAAACACAACATAAACGATCCTTTGAGAATTTCATTAATCCCTTAGCTTCACCCTTATTATAAATCATAATACACTTCTTGTAATCCTGGGAAAATTAAACATAAGAAAGGGGTGAGCTCAGATGCTCAGTTTGGATAACAATATAGCGGAAACTTTCATAAATAAGCATAAACATTTAAGACAATGTATAAAACTAAAATAAAATCCTTTTAAGCATAATATTCAGCATTATATGGCCAAGATAATTTAACTAATTCAATTTACTTAATCACATTGATATTCTACTAGTTGAATAATCGCACGCAATATCTATATCCAATTTTATAATGATGGAACGCATAATGTCAGACATCATAAACACATAGTCAAGCCCTTGTGCCCAGAATTCAAATAAGATTTTGTCTAGGCCTTGTGCCAAGACAATATTTTGTCTCAGGAGACCTACCGATTAATCAAGGAGTTATAGCCGGCTCCACCTGTCACATACTATGTCCAATGCATTCCACATATTAAATGGTTTAAACATAACATAAACATATGTATTAAAACTACATAAGAAATGTCAATACTTTATCCATAAACCATGAATGGTGTAAAAATAACACATCCACAATCAAACATATCAAAAAACCTTCAATACAATATGGAATATTTGTATCATGATAAATCAACTTCAAACATGTTTAAAATACATCAAAGGATGTTTATATAGATGATAATAATTTATAAAACTCGTTGAGAGAAATAACCATTTTTCCTGAAAACATTTAAAATTCTCACAATTTATAAAGGACGAAATTTAAGTATATTTTTTTGAATCAATGTGTCCCATACTACATTGAAATTTTTGAATGGAATTAACATTTTAAAAACATTCATGTCCATATAAATAAATCCTTAAATAACCATTTTGAAAACCTGGACATTAAAGAGAATGATTTAAAAGAATAAATGTTTAAAACATTTAAAATTATATTTTAATAAAATATTACCTTAAAAATAATTCGTTTAAAAACACTTTTATGAAACATGGACGTGGATAATAAATATGTCCTAGTAAAAACATGCCCATAAACAATCATGAATAATAATGAGATTGAAGAATTAACCCTTACCATGTACTTTTTCTTGGTTGAGGGTACATTAACCACATATATAGTAGTAAAATCATTGTTATTAAATTATAATAGAACAATATATGTAAACATGATATCATATATGATATTCTAATATTGCATTGTTAATAATATTTTAGTAGTATCATCATTTTGGGTGTTAACTTATTCGTTTTCCTTTATATGCTTGGTTATGTAAGCTATGTTTTTTATGAATATGATTTATTTGATTCATATACGAAATTATATTATTTTCAAAAACATTATTTTGAGCCATAAAATTATAATTATTCTTGAATGATTACGATGGGGAATGAATCTAATCGCGTTCGTGCAGACGGTAATCCGTACGTATGCATGAGCGACAATATCATTATATTGATGTAGAAATCATATGTAATAGGATTTTATATCACATATAAAGAATCATTAAGATGTTATATTTATTATTTATTCCATTTATTCTCATTATTATAACCATCCAAATAACGATGTGTTTGAATAACAAACTACACCATGGCGTGGAGACGGTAAGCCGTATGTACGCACGTATGCTGACTTTGTCATTGTAGGATGGATAGAATAAATAATTTGGTTGTACATATTTATAATAACATCACAGTATGTAATAGGTACTTCAGTTATTATTTTGGTATTGAAAAAACATAAAATAGAAGGTGGAAGATGAAAATAATATGAAAGTGGTGGTGAAATTATTACCTCTTCTTCGAGAGTTTCCTTTAGAGTTGATCAAAAGGTCCCCTTAGGCTGGCATTCTGATCAAAGTAAGGACTATTGGTAGATGTTATTGAAGTTTGGAGTATATATTGGTAGGGTTTGTCTAACCCAAATGGCATTGGAGGTGTGATTTTGAGAAATGGAGAAGTACCCTTTTATAAGAGATGTGACGGTCACTTTAGGAAAAGCATCAAATATTATTTTATAATAAAATAATTTTCTGTTTCTAATGGCTTCAAAATGATTTATTTCTATGATAATGTGGGTATGGGTAGAAAACTTCTCTACCAATAGGTTTTAGATAGGTTTAGTTCATCATATTAACCTTGTCTTTTAGATTTAACTCCTAGTTAAATAGTTTGACATTTTCTATGACTCTTGTTATTTTTATATAATATGTTTAATAAACATACAATAACAAGATAAGTGAACCCCATGTGGTTCATTATTAATATACCTATCATTATATAAGTTCTTTGGCATAACCTTTGATTATTATTACTTTTATATAATTTAATAATATAATATTTGTTTTAATAACTCATTTATTTCAATTTTGACACTATTTAGTATTTGGTTTTTTGTGAAAGACATAAAAACATGATTACTTAGAAAAAATACATTGAATCAATCCTAAAATTTCATATTAACCAATAAAATTTGTGGATGTTGTCAAAACGTTAAATTATATTTATTTTAATATTTACATTATCATTTATTATTTTAATTCATTAATAAGGTAATTATTGTATCATCATTGTGTCATAAATTAATTTAATGATTAAAAATTGTAAATAAAATATCATTGTGTAGAAAATATTTTTATAAGGATAATGAGAATCTATAGTCGAAATGATAACTTATATATCCCCATGTAAATATTGTTTTAGTAAAAGATATATGTTTTTGTAATTTTAGTATTTACTTTAAATTACTTAATATAACATGACATTATCAATATCAGGTGGCTCCCTGGGGTCCCAAAATATACCCAATGATGGCCATGGTTGGACATGTATCAACCAATAGGAATTGGACACATGTTATGGTAATTTAATATTATTATAATATTATTTTTTTATCTTAATTTTTCGGATTTACCTTTTAACCATAGTAAATAAAATATTTACTGATGTAAATATTCAGAATGTCTAAAAATAAAAGATACCAATTCACACAATTTGGAATTACTGATTCCAAATTTTTAATCCATTTTACCAAATTTTTATAAAAAAAGTGGGAAAAATTAAATTAAAACTAATTCCCATTGTTAAAACAGAAAGCATGTTTTTAAGAAATAATAATTATCAAAATATTGACACTTGTTTATATCCAGTTTAAATGTGATACTACATCCCATGATCTAAATTATATTAAATGATAAAAATATTGTCTAATTATAATTTAAAACCACTCAAATATATAATTTAACACTATAAATTAATTCAATTAAAAAATATGATTTTATTAAAATGTAGTATTTTCTCACTATTCATCAAAATATGAATGTAATCAGAAAATTACCAAACAATTGTCCCAACTACAATTTTATGACCCTATTCTAAAAAAGAATTTACTTTCACTAAATCTAATATATAAAAGTGTCAAATATTGGATTTAAAAATGGTTCTCCATTAAAAGGCATAAAAACTATATATTTTTTTAAAATACATCTTTTATCTTAAATTTTGAATTTTTCTTATATTATATCTAAGAAACACAAAAGTAAAATGTTAAAATCATATAGTATATATAAAATTTAATATGTGGTTAATACTATTAATAACCTCTTTTTTGAACAGCTAATTTGGTAAGTCATGGTGCGCTCGAACATGGTGTTGTGAGTAGCGCAAGTTATTGAAATACTATGAAGAGATAACATACTAAAAAATCATGTGGTGTTACATTCTCCAATACTTAGATAAATTTTTTCCTTGAAATTTGGAAGTATTTTTAGAAAATAAATGGTTAAAAATAGAAAAATTCCTTTTTTGAAAACCCACATCAGAAATTGGGTTTATAAAATTTTGTCTTAATAAGAGGGAAAGGGAAATAGAAAAGTTACCACCAAATTATGATATCTATTATGAGAAAAGCAGTGGGAAATAGAGACACATAATGTGAGGAAAATTGTAAATATTTAAAGGGATTTATTGGGGTCATCAATCTCTAAAAAGTGTAAGATTGAGGGCCACATAACCTTCAATCTAAGATGATTTAAAATATCATCAGTTCAACAAAACATAAGGTATTAGGATAACACTTTTTATGTTTTAAGATCCCTTAACTAAAGATTAATAATGAATTGACTCATAGAATAAGACAAAAAAAATATAAATGACAAGTAGAGTTCCATCCTTTAACTAATTTCTACCACAAACTCATCTTTCATTCAAAAAGATAATTGAACATAAAAATATACAATTTATCCTAATCGTATAGGGTTCCAAAAAATGAATCTATAATTCATCTATCAGACCTTTTTTAAAAACTACACTATATATTCCAGGACATCATGTGGGCCTGTTGTTGGTGATGCACCCTTATCATCCATCGGTTGCGGGTTCAGTTCTCACGGCCTTGCCGGACGCAACTGGTTGTAACTTGGCCTTCGAGTTGTCCCTTTTATTACAGTCCAAAAATAATCTCATGAAATGATTTACCCATAAAAATAGTATCCAATGTCAAACATAATTGATTCAAACATTTAGTATTGTCCAAAATAATTCTGTCGAAACTCACAGTCCAAAATTTATAAGGAAGGTGTAGACATTGAAGAACCTTTTTTCCATGTAATAACATGTAAAAAAAATTCATCATATATTCTTTGAAAACATTGTAACTCCATAAATTATCATAAAATATTATTGATTACAATCATTCTCCCTTATTCCTTATAGAATACCAGATAAACTCCTTTTATCCAAAAATTTTGTAAACTCCCACAATGATGGAATATTCGAATCATTAATCAGTTTCAATATAGTCAAGAATATCCAATATAATTTATCCAAATCAATCATATATTATTCCAAAATCACTACCTCAGTATCAAAACCATATTATGGTTTATCTTTCTCTCAACCATATATTTTCCAAAAAAAATTAAACCTATTGTTGAGTCACTTTTCATTGTTCCACACAATCTCAAGTCCTTAATGAAATAGTATTGCAGTGTAATCCTTATATACTCTATAATACTTATAACATGTACATCATTAATAAAATACTCAAATGAAACAATAATTTAATAAAAACATAATAACATTAATCATTATTCTTCATCTTCGGGTGTTTCATAACTTAAATATTATCCAATAGCAGCATTTGGGGTATACTTTGATGATTTGGACATTGCTTCTCGTAGTGTCCCAACAGCTTGAAAATGAAGAATTGTACATGTGAAACTTTATTTTACCCTTTAAATCACATACTTGATTTCCTTTTACTCCACACTTATAAAAAACTCCCATTCCATTCATGCATTTACCAAGGTGATTCTTTCCACAATTATCACATTTGGTAAAAATCCTTCTTTCCCCTCTTCCCATTATACATATTTCTCTGTTCCACCCTTTGCTTTTATTGCATCCATTAAAATACATAGGACTATGAAAATTCATTACATATCTTATTAACACATGATACTATTTATTCATATAATGAGAATATGTGGGAGCCTATTTCCCTTTTAAATGTTGGATTAATACTATGAAAGTCATGATCATTCTTAATCTTTCTATCATGCATATTTCTGGAATTCTCATTCCTTCTACTAGGTGTCATTTCTAATTAATTTCATACACTAGGTTAGTTTATGAATTTCAACGCATAATTCCAAACCTGTAAAATACCTAACGTAAATTGGAACGATTATGCATATAATCTATAATCATAAAATGTTTTCTTTGAGGACGTATTTACTCCAAAATCCTTCATAATGGATTGTAATGAAAATTTGAATTATCCTAAGCATATCTCCTGGGAGTGTCATATCCAAGAGTGCAGCAAGGCCCATTATCGTGTACCATGATACCTCGAGTCAAGAATGAAACTCCTTGTTAGAGTTTTCACTCCTAGGAACATATATTCTAGAGCCGCCTCTACCTTCTCGTATCTAGACTGGGATGTATTTCTTGGAAAATACACATAATATCTACATTACCAAAATTCATGGATATTCTTATATAAAAATCCTCAAACTCTAACTTAGCGTAATGTTCCCTAATCAGATTATAACTAAATCTATTCCCATGGTTGTTTCTAAACATCCTTTGATACCAATTGTAACGCCCCTACCCCAGAAACCCAGATTCAGTGCATTATTTTTAATAAATTTGCATGATTACAATGAATCATATTATGAAAGACTGATCTGTTTAGCAGTCTTGGAAAATATATTTTGTACATGAACATTACATTAAATATTAGAAAACAAAACACAACATAAATGATCTTTTGCGAAAACAATTAATTTCCTAGCTTAACACTCCTTATCATTCATAATAAACATCATGGAATCCTGGGTAAATAAATCATAAGATAGGGGTGAGCTCAGATTCTCAGTAAGGATAATAATATAGCAGAACCATTCATAAATAAGAATAAACATTTAAGGTAATTAATAATATAAAAAATCCTTTTAAAAATAAACTTCAACATAATATGGCCATGATAAATCAAATAAGGTCATTTACTTATTCACATGGATATTCAACTAGTTGAATAATCACATGAAATATCCATAGCCAATTTCATAATGATGGAATGCATAATGCGAGACATTATAATCACATATTCATGGACTTGTGACAAGACTACACATAATATTTTGTCATGGCCTTAGGCCAAGACAATAGTTTGACTCATGAGACCTACCGATGCGTCGAAGAGCTATAGCGAGCTCCACCGGTACCTTACTAAGTCCAATTCATTCCTCATATGAAAAGTTTTAGACATAACATAATCATTCGTATTAAAACTAGCAAACTAAATGTCAATACCTTATCTATAAACCATGAATGGTATAAAAATAACACATCCTAGGTCAAACATATTGCAAAACTATCAATACAATATAGAATATTTGAATCATAATAAATCAAATTCAAACATGTTTAAAATCCATCAATGAATGTTGACATAGATGAAAATGATTTGTAAAACTCTTTGAGAGAAATATCCATTTTTCATTAAAAAATTTAAAAGTCTCAAAATTTAGAAATGAAGACATTTAAATAATTTTTGAATCAATGTGTCCCATACCACATTGAAATTTTTGAATGGAATTTACATTTTAAAAACCTTAATATCCATATAAATAAATCCTTAAAATCCATTTTGAAAACATGGACATTAATGAGAATTATTTAGAAGAATAAATATTTAAAACATTTAAAATTATATTTTAATACAATATTCCCTTAAAAAATCCCATTGAAAAATATTTTATGAAATAGGGACATGGATAATAAATATGTCCCTATAATAACATACCCATAAACAATCTTGAATAATAATGAGAGGGAGGAATAAACTGGTACGATGTATGGTTCCTTGGTTGAGGGTACGTTAACCTCCTGTATAATAGTTAAATCATTGATATTAAATTATACAAGAACCATATATGTAAATATGTTATTATATATGATCTTCTATTATTTCTTTGTTAATAATAATTTAGTAGTATCATCATTTTAGGTGTTAACTGATTTGTTTTCATTTATATGATTGGTTACATAAGCCATGTTTGTTATGAATAGGATTTATTTGATTCATAAAAAAATTATATTATGTTCATAAACATTATTTAGAATTATAAAATGAAAATTATTTTTGATTGATTACTATGGAAAATGAATCTCCTCGCGGCTGTGGAGAGAGTAATCTATACGTACGCTCGAGCGACAATATCATTATATTTATGTGGAAATCATATGTAATTGGATGGTATTTCATATATAAAGAATAATTAAAATTTTATATTTATTATTTATGTAATTTATACTCATTATTATACCCATCTAAATCATGAAATGTTTGAATAACAAAATACACCACGACGTGGAGACGGTAAGCCGTACATACGCACGTATGGTGAATTTGTCTTTTGTAGGATGGATAGAATAATGAATATGGTTGTGCCATATTTATAAAAACATCATAGTATGTAAGAGGTACTAGATTTATTATTTTGATATATAAACAACAAAGAAAGAGAAAGTTGAAGATGAAAAGAACATGAATGAGGGTATTGAAATTACTACCTATTCTTCGAGTGTTTCCTTTTGAGTTGATCAAAAGGGGTCCTTAGGTTGGCTTTCTGATCGAAGGACTCTTCGTTGATGTGAGGGAAGTTAGGAGGATATTTGGGCAGGGGTTGTCTGAGCCAAATGGATTTTGAGGTGTGATTTTGAGAGAAGGAGAAGTACCCTTTTAAAATAGAGGCGAGGGTCACTTTTTTAAAATCTAGAAATATGATTTTATAACAAAATCATTTTCGTTTTCTAATTTCCAAAAAATGATTTATTTCTAGGATAAGGTGGGGATGGGTTGAAAAAATCTCAACAAATTGATTTTAGACCGGTTTAGGTCATCATATTAATAAACATATAATTATATAAGTTTGTTATTAATAGACATATCATTGTATATGTTCTTTGGAAGAACATTATATTTGTTGGACTATTATATAATTTAATAATATAATATTTGATTTAAAAACTCATTTATGATAATTTGGACACTATTTAGTATTTCGTTTTCTGTTAAAGTCATAAATACATGACTACTTCGAACCAAATACATTAAATCAATCCTAACATGTCATATTCACATATAAAATTAGTATATGACAACAAAACATACAAATTATATTTATTTAAAAATTTACAATACCATTTATTTGATTCATTCGTTAATATGGTAATTATTACATCCTCATTGTGTCATTAATAAATTAAATTATTTAATATATAAAAATTATAAATATAATATCATTATGTAAGAAATAATTTTATATTTCTAATGATTATTTATAGTTGAAAAGATAACTTATATAACCCCATATAAAAATTGTTTTACCAAAAGATATATGTTTATGTCATTTGTGTCTTTACGTTAAATTAATAATATAAAGTGTCATTATCACTATCAAGTGGCTCTATGGGGTCCCAAAATCGGCCAAAAGATGCCCATAGTCGGAAATTTATAAACCAATAGGAATATGCCACATGTTAGGGTAATTTAATATTATTATAATATTATTTTTTATCCTAATTTTCCGGATTTACCATTTAACCATAGAAAATTAAATATTTACTGATGTATTTATTCATAATGTCTAAAAATAAAAGTTAACTGTTTAAACAATTTGGAATCCCTAATTCCATATATGTAATCCATTTTTCCAAATTTAAAACATAAAATTGGCAGAAATTAATTTAAAATTAATTCCAGTTATTAAAACAGAAAACGTGTTTTTAAGAAATAATAACTATCAAAAGATGGACACATGTTTGTGTCCTGTTTAAATTTTAAATTACATAAAATGACCGAAATTATATTAAATGTCAAAATTATAGTATAATTATACTTTAAAACCACTAGTATATTATTTAACACTATAAATTATTTCGATTAAAAAGGTTGTTTTAAATTAAAATTTACTATTTTTCACTATTCATCAAAATATGAAAGTTATCAGAAAAGTACCAAAAATATATCCAAACTAAATTCTTATGTCCCTATTCTAAAGAATAATTTAATTTCACAAAATTGAAAATATAAAAGTGTCAAAAATTGGATTTAAAAAGGGTTCTCCATTAAAAGGAGAAAAAAAACATTTTTTAAAAGATACCTCTTTTATCTTAAAAATCAACTTTTGCTTATATTATGTATAAGAAAAAAAATGAATGTTAAAATTATATAGGATATATAAAATTTAATATGTGTTTAATACTATTGGTAACCACTTTTTTGAACGGTTATTTTTGTAAGTCAGGTTGCACTCGAACATAGTGTTGTGTGTATTACAAGTTATTGAAATATATTGATGAGATAACATGCTATAAAATATTGGGTGTTACATGTGTAGTCCATTATGTGAGTTTGAATATCTTGAGAAGGTTTTATAAAAATTCTTAAATGATTTGTGGAAGTGTAAAACAAATGTGAAAAGTGTTGTGGGCTATTTTGGTGTGACTATGATCTTAAAATGCATTTGATTGAGAAAGTGGATTTATGTGACTTTTGTGATATAAATGTTGGATGTATGGTGAATTTTTGATGTGGAAGTGGTTTTTTCATGTGAAAATTGTATTTCTTGACTTGATGAACTTTTTTATCACAATATGGAAACTCGGGTATCTACGTGGGTGGACGTATACTAGTATGCTTGTAATCCTGTGGGGTTTAGCCTTAGTTACAAGTAGCGAGTCTGAATCTTACTACACCAATTATAATATTATGATGATGATGATGATTGGGTACCACTAGGTTATGGGTATTATCCCTACTAGTTTCCCATGTGCATTAGAATGGATATTATGATGGTTACTCTCTCTGAGACACGAGATACCTTAGACCCACGACGAGAAAATGCCTAGGGGTTATTTTCAAATCGCTTTTGCTCATTAGTTACTTTGTGATTATTTTCGGCATACGGTATGGTTGGATGGAAAATTCAGTAGTTTGGATATTATTTTTTTAAATGTTTTGATCTTTAAAATAACACACATGAAAATTAATTTAATTTAAAGTTGCATCTTTTAGAAATTGTTGTTAGCATTTCATGTTTCAAAAAATGGCATGATTTTCATCACTAAATGTTTATAACATGAAATCCCATAGTTGTGGTATCCTAAAAGGAATTGGATCACTCCCTAATTACACCTTTGGGTATAAGTAGACTCTATTATTTTTGTTTCAGGTTTGGGTACAGCTTCGTGTGAGTGGTTCGGGTTTTAATCAGTCCATGGTGATGCAGTGTTGTGGAGATGGATTGAGGTGATGCCTCTCGCCATGTAGTGGTTTGTGGGATTTAATTTTGGTTTTATTCATTTTTATAGTATTTGAGAGTTTTTTTAAACCATGTAATTTAAATCTAAATTTTTTTATATAATCGTTTTGTTTGAAAAATCCAAAATGGTTTTATTGGACTTGTTTGTCGTTGTATAATTATTAACTTGGATAAATCGTTTCCAATTTTCATTTTATGATACCCGGGCACTTGTGCCAACCCATGGGGATCAGGAAATCCCTTTGATCCTTGGTATGGGATGGGTCGGGTTCCAGTTTTGATGGCAACCAAATCTGGTTTGTGAAAAACAAATATTTAAAGAAAGTGATTATTTAACGCATTTATAGGTATTTATAGATAATGTGAGATATGGTTTTATTATCATAAATAAAAAAATTTCTATTAAATTTGGATTAATTTTTAAAAAAATCATTTTGATATACCCTTAGTTAACCAATTCTCATTTTAATAATGGTAACACATTTTCAGTATTAAATGTTTGTTATTTTATATTATAAGTTTTACATTTTCCCATAATTGCACCATTAATAACATTTTTGACCATATCATATTCACCTTGTCTTATTTCATTACTTTTATTATTTATAAATAATTTAATAAAATATTATTTTCATAAATTATCATTATTGTCAATTTTGACACTATTCATTAAATTTAACATAATAGACATAAAGAAAAATATTTAAATAGAATATAATTTTCAAAAACAACACAATTATTACATATTCTCTAATAAAATTCATGGAATAACACAAATTTCTCAATTATATCACTTTTAATATTTTCAAAATTATTTATTTAGTTTTTTCATTAATTGAATAAATATGTTATTTTTCTTGTGTATGAATTTATTGTAATTATATAATACATATAAAGTAGAATTAAATTATCTTATTTAAAAAGTATTCTTCATGAACCAAAGGGATATTCATATATATTCATAACTATTTTTTTTCTACGTGAACACATAATCAATTTTTAAAACTAAGAGGGTGATATCATGTAACATTCATTGATTTAAATATTATATAAGTATTTTTCAGTAGAATGTGTCTATTAAAATATTAAATTTATAGCCTATGGTATCAAGGTTATAACTGCATTCATAAAATAAGAATTTTTATGGAAAATTATGGCCTTACAATTTATTTTTTGCCTAAATGGACATGATTATTCATTTATTCAGGTGATTAATTTTACCACTAATACTATATATATTGACCAAAAATAAAATGGGCCTATTTATAAAATTCAAACATCATAATTATAAATATTTAATTAGTTTTAACAATTTAAATAGTAATAATTATTAGAAGTTTAATTTACTTTAACTGCGTAAATTTTTCCGAAACAAGCTTTTTTGAAAATATATATTTTAAGAAAGAATTGGATGTTTTATTATGTTATGAATTGTAATAAATAAGATATTAATTTGAAAAAAAATATATTTAATAGATAATATATTAATTACAAAAAAAATCACCAATATTGATCAATTTAATCTATCATGATAAAAATACATTACTCAAATAAAAATAGTTTTCTTAGAAAAATATCTATTATTTAAAAGTGATTTTTATTTTAATTTATAATAATTTGATTATTGTTGAATACATTTAATACATGTGTAAACCATAAATTTTCATAATTTAGTTACACCTATTCATACCTTCCAATCTAATGGATATGTGAATACACTAATTTAATAGTATATCACATTTCATCTAAACTCATTGTTTTATGTAACAAAAACTATCTATAAGAACAAATTATTTTCGTAATCACATTCTAGGATTCCAACATAGTTTCTTCAAATTAGTAGTTTCCAATAAATATTGGACCAGGTGAGTCCTCTTGTTTCATAGAAATTTCTCTTCGTGATCCAGAATATCTTCTAGTATTTAGTCATAATAAAGATCTTTTCCTACTGGTATAACCTATGAGATTGGTATCAATGAAGGATCTTGTCTGTACAATCTCCAAATAGATACCTAGAACACATTTTGAACATGATATAGGTTTAGTGGACATGTTAATAGATAATATACCATCACAATAAGAAAAATTATTTCAAAAGGGATGATATACATATGGATTATATTTCCCTTGTTTACATATAATATAACCTAATATAGAGAGATATTCATAGGAATACCTTATCCCAATATTCAAATTATAAATATTTATGACTATTCTAAGAATAGATTCTATGTCAAGTCTGAGATACTCTTATGTGTCTCCAAATGGATCTATCCTTCTGAACCATTTCATCTTTTAGATCAGGGAGAAATAACTTCCATTCCCTAACTTCATTACATCAAGTTGTAGTTCTATACATCCTACCGTATTGGTATTCATAACAACCCATCTAAATTCTATAGTGAAAAATACTAATATAAGAATATTCCCCAAAATTAATTAGTTTATCCTTCCCACCTATGAAATCCATAGCGAAATCCCTCAAATTTCCCTTTATAATTTTAATTTCCCTCTTATATTTACAATCAATCTGAGGATGAAAAGCTGTTTTGAAGCATAACTCTATATCCATATACCACTAGGGACTTCTCCAAAATATTGAGGTAATCATTGGATCCTGATCAGATATAGATAGTAGTTGTAAAACATGAAATATTACAACTTCAATTATGTATAACTGTGTAATTTGATCAAAAGTGAAATATTCATTAATTGAAATAATGTATACCTAATTCTTAAGTTTATTTAAAATTAACTGTATAGAATTTTCTCTATATATTGTTTGGGGTGGTTAATGAAAAACTCATGGGTGATTTTTTCCCATTTTTGTTATAGAATGTGTAATAGTGGTAATATTACCTTAAAATTATATCTCATGGCTTTAAATTTTTGACATACCAAGCACTGAGAAATATACTCAAAAATATCTCTCATTATTCCAATATAGATTAAATATACATTCTAATCTCTATATAAATTTGTACTTCTATGGTGAATGTAGAATGAAGAACTATGAGCTTCATCATGTAGCCCACTCTTCAAATCTGGTAATGGAGGGACACATACACAATTATAGACCCTTATTATTCCTACTCAATCAAGGTTTATTTGGGGAAAATTTATCATATTTTTTTGAAGATCTATATCTATATTCAATGCCTATTTAATCATCACATGGATAGATTGTTCAAAACTCATTTGATGTTGATAATACTTCTCACCTTCCATCACGATTTCATGATACATACTCTATATGTATAAAAATATTGGATATTATTTATTCTCTTCATAGATAAGCTAGAATGATATTTTTGACTTAGATAACCTTCTACCTTATTTTCATTCCAAGGGTGGTAATTTATTGAGTAGTAATAATATGAAATCAGATAAAACAATATTATCTACTCCATGTTCAGAAAATTTTTAATTAAAAACAAAATTTAAATAATTTTGATCAATATATATCTCACACCTTTCCCTATAGTTATAATTATTCTATATCTTTAAAATAAAATTACCATAGCTAACTCTAAATCATGAGGATGGTAGTTTTATTATTTAACCATAAATTTCCATGAGGTATAAGCTATAACCATATCATTCTATAAGATAAAAAATCCTAGTATCATATTTTATTCATCACTATAGATTACAATACCTTCCCGAATATAGGGTAATGTAAGAACAATTGAGATAACTATCCTTCTCATTAGTTCCATAAATCATCCCTCACCTTCTTCATCGAAAGGAACTTGGATCACATCCATGCTAACTTGGGGAGTGGTTTCAATTGCAATAAAAAATTAAACTTAAGGTCTAGATATTATCCATCCAAATCATGATAAAAATATATCCCAATCATAGTGGTTGGTCGGTCAGTGTGCTATAACTTCTATCTTTTAAGGGACTACAGATATACCCTCACATGAGATTATATATCCAAATAACGAAACTCTATGAAGATAATAATGACACGTGTTAAATTTTTCAAATATCTTGTTCTTACTTATGGTCATTAGAAAAATTCTAAAATGATCTTTTCCCGTTATCCTTGAATAAGTTAAAATATCTCTTATAAATACTACCAGAAATATATCAAGTTAATATATTTATATTTTTTTCCATAAATCCATATAGATAGTGGTGGAATTAGTAAGGCCATGTAAAGACCCGAAAATTTAAAGGAATTTTTTTCTTTAAATTGTTTGGAATTTTACGAGTCCGTAGTTTTTGACGGTGCCTGATTCCAAGGCCCGGTGTGCCTGGAATCAATTTCTGAAGTTTTGTTCAGGTACATTCAGTAAAAGTACGTGCAGGCTTTTCTATCTTTTGAACCGGTTCTCGGAATTGAAATCTGAGGACACCGATGAACTCGTTGCGCCAGTATTCGCTTAACTGGTCCTTTACCGCAGTTGCATTTTGTGAAAGTTGAATGTTAATTTTGGGAATTTTATTAAACTAAATAAAATTTATGTGTTATATAAATTTTATAAAGGTGGTGGTTAAATCCACCAAGGGGTGGTTGGATGTAGGGGCCCACACCCCACGTAACATCTCATGGGAGGATAATGTGTGGTGAGGCACACATGAGCACCTAACCCCCCTTTAACCCCTTACACCTTTGGGCTTCCATTAATGTGCCAACATTCTATTAACTATCCTTTAATTAATTTGGAAAAATCCCCCCTATTATGGTTGAACTATCCACCTCTCACTTGTTTTCATTATTATGAAAACACCATTAATTAATTAATTAAACTCCATAGTTGATTAATTAATTAAGTGTTTGAATTTTGAAAATCATGTGGAATAAAATAATAGCCTAAGATATTATTTTTTTTTGCACTTGTTGTGTTGGGAGAGATTTGGGAGAATTAGAAAGGGAGAGTGCTTCCACGAAGAACGTCATACTCTCTCAGCGAAGAACTCTCCATGACTCGATGGACGTGAAGCAACTTCTACATTCTTCTTCCTCTGCATCAAGGAAGAAGAAATCGCCCACGAGGAACATCTCCAACGATAATGACTCTTCCTCTGACATTGACAGAGCGACACTATTTTCCGTGACATCGAAAAACAAACCTTGATTCGAAGTAGGGGGTTTGTATTATTTTAAGTGATTGAATTATACCTTATTCTTCATTGAATTCCTTGGTTTGTCTTCGGCCATCAGCTATCGCCTAATGCAAAGGGCACAGGCCGAACGAACACGGTCCGATGTCCATTCGTTGATCCTTGTTTTTATTCGTGATGGAGGTGGTGATGGAAGATGCGGTGATGACCAAAGGCGGTAGCGGCAATGGCGGCTGCGTGCCGGCATGTTAGAGGACCGCAACACAGGGTGTTGCGCGGGCAGAGGAGACTGTGGCCCGCAACCAGGCCGCTTGGCTGAAGAAGAACCTGTCGACTTTAGTCGGCTGGGCTGGATGACTATGGAGCCCCTTTGGTGTCGCGCTGCGGAGAACCGCGACACCCCTTTGTCGGTCGGGCTGAAGGGAGCTGCGACACCCGCTAGTACACTGAAGCTACGGTTGTAGAGACTAGATGTTCTGGTTATGAGTATAGTGCCTATGCAACACACCTCATTATAGGACTCATGTTAAGAGGGGAATTCCAATTTTATTTGGGTGTTTTGTGTTCAGGAAATGAAATTGGAATTCTAATTGTGGTCTTAGTGATGATCAGATAGCCTAGAAAGCCATGTGGATACGGGGACATAGTCCTTGAATATTCCATGTGATGGTGGAGCGATTGGAATATGGCCACCAAATATATGTCCAAGTCACCCATAAACACTCGTTTACCCCTTTGAGAATTGTCTTGTGTCTATTTGGGTTTTGAAAAATTATTTTGAAAACTATTGAATGATAAAGAATGAAAATGGGATTTTAAATTGGAAATTATTTTCTCTTGTGAAGATACAAAATGAACATTCAGAATAATTTTAAAGTAATATTTATAAATGTTCATTTTTATAAAATTATTTTTGAATGAATTCGGGATGAGTTCAATGGGAATTGAGTTTTTATAACTGAAATATACTATTTGTTGACATTAATTCTTTATAAACATTATATTTTTCAATAAAGGCTATGAACGTTTGTTTCAAATGGAATTTGTTGAATAGATGAAAAGAATTTTTAAAGGGGTTGAGATGTTTTGGAACAATGTGTGGAGTTTGAAATTAGTTTTTTATCTAGGGATTGGTGATTTATCAAAAGGTTATATGAAATCATGAAATTTGAAGGTGGATTGAGATATTGAAAGTGTGGATTGAATATTTTTTCATTAAAAGTTGGAAATTATTGTATTGGCCTTTGGAATTTACATAAGAGACCACATGCATATAATATGTGTGGAAAGGTGGACGAGTGCCCAGTTTGGAAGAAGAATATTCATGTGTGGGAATCCTTGATATATCATTTGTTAATGTGAAACTGACTAGTCATATTTTATTTCTAAGGATTGTTTTTAAGCGAAAAAAATGATGTTTTAGAAACAGGTATTGTGTTACCCTACGATTTGAGAAAGTCACTTGTTATATTCATGTTAGGAACTCCACTTATTTTAATTATTGTTCATGTTTGAGTTTATTTCAATGGGTTGGGTTTGAAATTATGGTTATTGATATCTTTTGAAAAATGTATTGGGAATCCTTTATGGTGGTTTTGTTTTTGTGATCATTATTTCTTTGTTGTTCATTATGGAAAATAGAAAATTTTTATTCATCCATCAGTTTATCTCTAGGATTGTGTACCCCTATAAAGAATCCATGATTTTTAGACATATTTCAATGGGAGATTCAACATTAGAAGATCCACCTGCTGATCAAAGTAAGGACATTATTCTTGGAATTTGAGAATTGAATTCACCTCTCTTCTTCTTTGGTTAAGAGGATCCTCTCATAGTAGGAGGGTGAATTTCAAGAGTTTAAAAATTCCTCGGTTTATTGAGTTTCTTGAGACATCGATGGTGATGTTTGACATCATTAATGCTAAAGGATCCAACGGAAAGCACTTAGGGGAATTTCAATGAGGGATGGTGGAAGATGTCTGGGGTTGTTGATGATCACTATTGTCCTAAAGTGTATGGGAAATCCATTTGGGTTCTTCTAAGCATTGGATAATTCAAGGCCACTAAGGTGGAAAATATGGTCACGAGAAACTATTATGGACACTTGAAGAAATAACAAGTAGCCCGATAATTGTTTTAGCGTATCTTTCTTTATAAGGCCCCTTAGGTTGGAGTTTTCATGTTTAGTGACATCATCAAACATCACGTTCTCATTCAAATGAAAATGTTGTGAAACCTTTTGGGAACATCTATTTTAATAGAATCATGTATTCCATTCAGGGAATTCTGAATATCTCTATTTATGATGGATGTTTCTTTGATGTGATCTTCCTTCTAAAGGTTCTTATTTGTGGTGAAAGGGATGATATATGTGTATCTTCATAGTCCTTTTTATGTTGATGTTCCATTTTGAGGGAATGTAGGATTCTATGGTGTGTTTTTTTATATTGGTTCCATCTAGATCAGAGTGTGTTTGTTTGTGTCACTAAAAGGAGGAGTTCTATTTTGGGGATTCCAATGCCTAACTATAAGGAAAGAGATGCTTCAAATATTAGTTCTCTATCCATAGGTCCCAATGTAATATTGGTACATAGTCAAGAACCCCTAGGTTTGTTAGTGATCTTGGTCTAACTTATGTCTTTAGTGAGGAAATGGAGATTGTTTGAGCCAAATTTTTAGCTATTTCTTTTTGAATAGGCCCATTTGGAAAAAGAGGCATGGTATCAATTTTTCCATTTTTCGAAATACATGGGTATAAGAGTTTTCCCTAGGTAATAAGTAGGTATAGGTGTGTTTCTTTCTTTAACATCAATTTTTATAACATTTTGGGTGATAAATTTTGTGTGGTTTCGATCTTGGTTGTGGCCAGTTAGAAATGGTCGTGTCCCGTCAGAGAAGTAGACCACATAGTGTTTCTATTTGGTTTAGAGTTTCTTTCATCAGACCCCTTACGAATGAAACTTGATTTGTTTCATGTATCTGATGTCGTTCTATTGTAGTTTTCAATGATGGTTGGTACATATGGTGGAGAGACCCCCCATGGGTATTGTGGAAATTCATTTGTAGTGAATCAGTGGTAAAGTATCGCTAATGGTGGGGAGCCTGTTTGGGAATCCCCATGTAGGTAATGTGGTGTAGTATTTGGTCATGGTTGGGTAGTGGATGGTATCATACAGATCCACCTAATTCCAGGATCTTCCTTTGAGTATGTATTTGTATTAGACTGTTCTCAATGATATTTTTTGAAGGTAGTGGAGGTATTCATCAATGTGTCGTTTGGATTCATTCACTTTTCTTAAGTAGGAGATATGAGTTTTGTTTAGTAATATTTGTGGTCTTTTGGATCAAAAGGTCTGATTGTGTATTGTGATAGTTACATTCATTTAATGAATTATCTGGATATTTTTTGTCTTTTCCCGTTGGTGGCATATAGCTAGAGACTATTCTATCCTCTCGAGTTGAACTTATAAAACTATTTTCCTCAAAACATTGTTATAGAGTTCTTATTTTTTGAAATTCATTGGAAATATCTTTGAGATATGAAGGAGTTATAGTTTTTTTTCAAACCATGGAATTGATTTCTAGGGGTTAAAATTGTTATGTAGGGGATAATTTTCACATCGGGGTTTTTGAATTCTCCCTTTCTTTCGGTTCATTTTTGGTTCCTAGTTATATTTGTGGGAACTGAGTGTGACGGGATTGAATTTTTGGGGTATTCATTCCTTTTATCTTTCATATATATTTCATCATTGGGTTTACTTTTCATTTTTTGAGATGTATGTATGTCTTTTTGTGGACAAAGCGTGGATCATATTTGATTCACTGTTATTAGAAACTATGAACCCTACCAAGGTAACAGTGCGGTAGGTTGTAGGTCAAGGCAGTAGCTACCAGATAGGCAGTGCACAACCATGATGCTCAGGCTAGGAACCATGCAGTAGGTGGGGATCCCATATATATACTACAACATGACTTTCACATGATTATTATACTATACAGACAAATAATATGGTAGGTACCCTCTTTAGTTGAGATGAGCGCACAACCACTGCATGGTTTGACTAACCATGCAGGTTAACCCTGCAGCTTATACAGGTCTTTAACAATGTTTTCCCCATTTCCATGTCTCTAAAATTTTTTAACCTAATCCCCATTTTATTCTCCAAAAAATCCGCATCCACTCTAGGTACCATACTTTACCCTCCCCCCCCCCTAGAACCCCATTTTTGTGGTGATTTTGATGTGGATTATCTATGAAACCTCTATGTGTATCCCACTATCCCTCTATTCCTCCTTATTTCTATGGATTATCTTCTTTCTATATAGGGTTTCATTTTTTAGTCGATATGGTGGACAATTTAGTGATTTTTCATGTTTAAAAGGGTTTTATATAGATGTTTTGGATCAGATCATTCCTTGTTAGGATCTTATGGTGGTGGAGTTTGGGTTTCAAACCAATTTTTAGAGGTTTATACCCATAAGGTAGGTTGTTCCATGAAATAAAATTCATCGATTATTTTAATATGATTGGTATAATTTATAAATATGTTCTAAGGATTAATTTTGTGGTGTGAAATGTATTTTAGGTGTTTTTTCATTATTAAGTAATTAGAATGGATTTTATAGAGGAAAATGGATAGTTTTTTGTGTACATTAGTGTGGTTTTATTTGGATATATTTTATGGGTTTTTTAAAAGGTGAAAAATGTTTTTTCAAAGTCACTTATAATGAGAAAGAGTATGAATGTGGGTTTTCAATGTAAAATATAATATGATTATATGATGGTATTTTTTGAAAATTTAAATATGAATTTTTAATTTTATTAATGATTAAAATAATTTTTTTAAAATGATATTTATTTATTAGTGAATTTTAAAAATGGGATTTTCCCAGTAATTGGTTGGACAATTGGGTATTTTTCTTGTGTTTTGTAAAATGGGGATTTATGAATTGTGTAACTGGTATAAAATCCATTAGAAAATGGTTTTCTGTGTATGTAAAATTCAGAGTGGTAAGGTTTATGGATAATCATGATTTTTGAGCATGTTTATAATGCCTGGTTTGTTTTTGTAAAAATGGTGTTTTGTGAAATATGTGACATGATCTTGAGAAAAAGGGAATCCCAAGTATCTATGTGGGAAGACTAGAACTAGTATGATCGTAATATAGAACTGGATTTCCTGAGTTTCAATTAGCCAGATTGATGATTACTACACAAACTAAACTATGATGATGATTAATAATGACTATAATTTTGGATGTTTCTCCACTCTAGTGGATCATACATGAGGAATCAAACAGTTTTGGTTATTATACCACATTTCCCAATGTTATGATGTTCTAGTGACTCACTTGAGAAATATCACCCCTAGGGATTTACCTAAGGTGGTCTCATGAGACAAATGAAATTTTCTAGTATTCATTCGAATATGGTTGACATTGAATGAATTCTTATCACAAAAAAGATTATTTTAATGAATTCTTGCTTTGAAATTTTTCCTTTAAAAGTGTTTTCCATGATGTTTTTGTGATTAAAATGGTTTTTCTTTAGAATATTTTATTGAAAAGGTTTCAAAGGCTTTTACATAAATTAGCATGTTAATTTTCATTTGATGTTATTACTTGGAATACAATAATTTGGTGGAATCCTACTGGTATTTTTATCACACCATACATATAAATAAATGTGTATGTAAACATTTTTTGTTGGGATCTGGTAAAGGCAAGGAGTATGGAGATGGTGATTGGGGTTTCTATGTGTATTCTCTTGTATATAATGGCGGTGTTGGATTGAGGATGTTTCTCCTCTCATTACATGGAGATTTGGGATGGTGATTAGACCACTTTTTATTAAAGTATTTTTAAGTTTTTGTCTAGTGTGGTAAAATCAAATCTAAGAAATTGTTTATTCCGTGTTTGGTTAAATATATTCAAATTCAATTTATTTATCTTGTTGGTTGTTTATGTGTATGTAAATCGGGGAAAATTGTTCCCATATTTTTATTTTTGATACCCGAGTAGTTTCTCCCAGCTTGTGGGGATCGAGAATTCCATTTGATGCAGGACACAGATTGGGCCGGATGCTAGTTGGGATGATGACATGACTTGGTTTGTGACATCAAATTTTAAAAATTAGATCAGAAACTTTTACTAAAAATCCTACGGATAAGTCTATGTGTGGGGTAAAATTCTTATTTTTTGGTAATTATATGGAATTTACTAGGATATATCTACGATTTCATAGACTATGCTGTCCAAATTTAGACACCCAATAAAATAATTTTCATTATTTTTTTGTTTCCCAGATTGATTATGGTCCATCACACTACGTCTTTTGGTTTTAGTCATTAAATGGAACCCAAACTAATCGTTAAAATATTGAATGTGAATGTCAATACAGTAACTTTCCACTAGAGTAACTAAATGTTATGAGACCTGGAAATAAATCTTGTTTCTATTGTCATACAAATTTATGATGATGTGAATCATTCTGTGATTCGAAACAATCAAATCAGATAACAATTTTCTATTGACTTCGTCATGAGGTAACACCAAGATTCTTTTAGTGGCTCCACTGATCCACTAGTCATGTTATAATGGATTAGTAATATTGAAAATATATTTACCATTCAACATTATTCATAAAGTGATAATGATATTCAAGCTTTTTATCTTTTGGAAGATGTTGTAGATTAGTGTTTGATTCTTAACACGAAAAAGACAGAACAAGTAAAAATTGAATCTTTTGGATAGGACAAATTTAAAAGGATATTATACAATATATAATTTCCTTGTTTTATTCATTAAAATGGAGAAATAACTCATTGATTTAATGAATAGGGATGATGAATCCATTTGTACCTATTACTAAAATTTTATAAGTCTTTCAAGGAATGCTTCTAGTATCATCATAAAACCTAAAATAATGGATGGTCGATTTTTCAATAGATTAAAACGATTTCATTGTAGTGTGTTATCCACAAGGGACTTCAGAAGCTATGAATAAATCGTTCAATAGTCCATCAAGGTGGATATAGAGATTGTTGTTTAGTATCAATATCAATGTTTTTTAGAAGAAAAGAAAACTGGAATTCAAATTGAAATTATGAAAACCATAGAGAGAAGAATGTGTGCATTCATTTATGCCCTTTGTGAGGATGGAAACACGGGGGAACCACCTTAACGGAACTGTTAAGTGTTTCAGTTGTGTAATGGAATTTAATTGATTAATATAATACTAAAGTGATGAGAATAATTTAACTAATTATGTTAATATAGATAAATCTCTATTGAATATACCATCCATACTCCAATTTTTAATGTTCCCAGAGTTTGGTAATTATTCAATCTATTTCTCAAATATTATGATTAATTATGATGATCAACATAAATGATCTTATAATCATATATAGAAATGGAAATCTCATGTGATAGATATTAATAATAAGGGGTAATATAATGATGTGGTGAATGGTATACATAATATACACTCTAGAACATCTAAGGACTTATTTGTTTTTGGATCATGCCCTATTTTATATCTAATAACATTTCTTCGGGTATCATGTAACACCTAAAAATGATGATTATTTAATAGTAAAAATACCTAATGGTATGATGTTCACAACAAAATTATATTTTTCCTCTCTGGTTGATGTTTATCGGAATGTGTTTCCTTCAAATATAGTCACTCATCATCCAGTATAATTCATCATATTTTACTAAACAGGTTGTATTCCGTTACATAAATCTGACATCAACTATTGAGGAAGGGGTTTTACCTTTTATATTTTAAGCCAACAAATGGATTCCTATTAGTGTCATGAAAAATTGTACTTACACTGAAAATTTCAATCATTTTACAGATCATGATCCATATTCAGAAAGGGTGTGTATCTTATGTGGTTTGGGAGAAATTGTACATTAAAGATATGCCTATTGTTCCCAATTATTATTGATGTATTCATTAGAGTGTTTTATTTCTTCTAATGAACATATAATTCTAGTATTAAATATAAATTATATGAGATTCTATACCGATTTACAAGACTCCATATGTAATGTCGCCAATTGAGTTTCAAGAATTGAAATGAAACACCAATATATTCATTAAAATGGATTCATTTTCCCATATGTATCATATTGGGGTGCACATATTATATGTTTTATGAATAAATATGGATCAATGACACACTGTATTGATTATCTTGAAAACACTAAGATCACTATGACAAATAAGTACCCTCTATCATGTTTTGATATCTCGTTTGATAAACTACATAGAGATCGATACTTTTCAAAGATTTATATTCCTTCAAGATATAAAATATTGAGGTTCAAGAAGGTGTATAAACCCCATAAAACATTCTTTACAAGTTATAGATTCAATGAATTTATATAGATTCCATTTGGCATGTCACGACCTGTCCTCGGGGCCCGTGTTGTGACTACTCCAAGCCCGCCTTCTATAGGTCAGGGGCAGGCGACTAGCACCAGAGGCATAAATACCTATGCTGGGAAGGAATTTCCTTTATAAATGTAAAGAAGAACAACAGAGTACACAACAGGAAGTAAAAAGTAAGTAATACTTTATACAAAAGTAAGTGCGGAAAGGAAAGGGGCCGGAAATACAAGCCCAACAGTAAGTATAGTACAAATGAAATGCTAGTGCAACTGCAGTAAAGTAAAACAACAACTACTAAATCATCCTCTAGGAATCCCACCTAAAGTGTGGGTATAGATGGCCTCCTCAGCACCTCATGACCATTTGTCTGCTCCGTGTACGTCTCGCCAAGTGTTCCACCTCCGGGTACTGTCCAGCTCTACAAGTCTCTACCTTGACCAGTGATGTCTGTCATCTGCATCCAACACAACGTAGTGCATGCACAACCCATGCAGGGGTGAGTACACTATACTCGGTAGGGACCCTGAGACCCTGATGGTCTCCCAAAATCCAGGAAGGATAAACCACAGAATAAAGACACTCTCAAGAAGTATCAACCAACTCTATATAGGTATATGCCCATACATATACCTATGTTATCAATCACAGTTAGGCTCCAACTCTCGAGCCCAAGCACAACCCAGTCCACACAGGAAAGTAATTCAATCATATCGATGACAATGATTTAATTTCAAGACTCATCTCACACATGTATACATATTTTGTACAGTGATATAGATGATTAGATGTCGTCACAGATTCATCTAAGCTGTCGGACCCACAGAGGATACAAGACCAGCTAAGCTGTCGGACCCACACAGGATACAAGACCAGCAAAGCTGTCAGACCCACACAGGATACAAGACCAGCTCCTCTCTCGGACCCCCACAGGATACAAGTAGAGAGGTCAAAATACTAGACCCATATAGTATACAGTAATAGTAGTCATAGTTGTAAACTACCGACCCACACAGGAAACAAGAACAGTAGTCATTGTTGTCGAACCCACGGAGGATTCCCGTACAGTAGTTGTTGTAGTCACAACCAGCTCTAGGGTTCCCGCACATAGCACGCTCGATTTCGGGAGGGTCCGCTCCTCGAGGAAAGGGGTCGATGCATAAACTATCATGAAGACTAGAGTTGTTGTATCCTGAAGTTCCATCTCATTAAAAGAAACCCTACGTGAAAAATAGTGCGTCAATCGAACGCTCGGTCTGAGAGTTATTGACTTTTCCATTCCAGGGTCCCGGTTGGAATTGCACTGATTCCTACCTCGACCATTTTCCAAAGTTGTTCAAAACTTACTTAGAGTATCGCAAAAGAACTACCTCATTGTAAGGGTCCCAGTGCCGCAGATGGCGCGTTGATCAGATGCATGGTCAAAAAGTTTTTAGCATTTAACCGAAATGGGCCCAGCCCGTCAAGCCTGGTGGGCTAGCGGGTCGGCCCATCCTGGCTCAGTGGGTCCGACCCGGTATGGGGGTCAACCCGGCCCATGTTGGGCTATGGCGCAGCAACTGGCCAAGCAGTACGGGGGGGGGGGGGGGGGGGCGCGTCCCCCGCGGTTTCATGAAACGGCGGCGCCGAGCGGCACCGCCCCACCTGCCCGGCCGACCGTAGACGACTGGTCTCCTTCGGCGCGAGCGGCCCACACAGGCGGGCCACTATTCCTCTGCACGCGGCACCAGTGGGTGACGTGACTACCATCAGTCCGGCCGGCAAGTGGCCGACCGGTTCACTGCTGAAGTGGCCAGCGGATTGCGGTCCGCGGTTCTCCAGCCCGGCCAGCTAAAGACGGTCGGTTCATCTTCTGATGAGCAGCCTGGTTGCGGGCCGTGGTCTCATCCGCCTATGTTGCACCTAGTGATTTGTTCCTCTAACGAGCTGGTGTGCAACCATCGTTTCCACCACCTCCTTTGGTCGTCGCCACCTCTTCCATCACCGCCTCCCTCGCGAATAAAAACAATGATCAACGGAGGGTCGTCAGACCATGTTTGTTCGGCCCACGCCATCAGCATTAGGCGATATCAGATGGCCGAAGACAAACAAAGTAATTCAATGAAGAACGAGGTACAATTCTATCACATAATATAATACAAACCCCCTACCTCGAATCAAGGATCGTTCGTCAAAGTTGCGGAAAACGGTGTTGCTCCATCAACGTCAAAGGAAGAGTCGTTGTCATTGGTGACATTCCTGGTGGGTGATGTCTTCTCCCTTTATACAGAGGAAGATGATGGCAGATGTGTCTTCACATACTTCATGTCGTGGAGCTTTCTTTTCTAAGAGAGTATGACGTTCTTCATGAAATAACTCTCCCCCTCTAATTCTCCCAAAGATCTCCCAACACAACAAGTGCAATCCAAAATAATATCTTAGGCTATTATTTTATTCTCACATGATTATCACAATTCAAAAACATAATTAATTAATTAACTGTGGAGAACAATTAATTAATTATTGGTGTTGTCAAAATAATGAAAATAAGTGGGAGGCGTAGAGTTCAACATTAAAAGAGGGATGTTGTGAAAATTAATTAAAGAGGAGTTAATGGAAATTTGGCACATTAATGGGAATCCCAAAGGTTTAATGGGTTAAAGGGGGGTTAGGTGCTCTTGTGGGCCCCACAACACATTATCCTCCAATGGGAGGTTATGTGTGGTGTGGGACCCACCTCCACCTACCCTTTTGTGGGTTTAACCACCACCTTTATAAAATTTATATATCACATAAATTTGATTTTGTTTAATAAAATTCCCAAAATTAACAATCAACCTGCACAAAACGCAACTGCGGTAAAGGTCCCATTAAGCGAATACCGGCACTAAGAGTGCATCAGTGTCCTCAGATTTCAATTCCAAGCACCGGTTCAAAAGATAGAAAATCCCACACGTACGTTTACTGAACATACCCGAACAGAACTTCAGAAATTGATTCCAAGCACACCGGGCCTCAGAATCAGGCGCAGTCAGCAACTACGGACTCGTAAAATTTCCAATAATTTACAAATAAAATTCCTCGAAATTTCTAGGTCTTTACATTATCCCCACATCAGGGATTTACATCCTCGTTAATCTACAACACACACTTGGGAAGAAAATGGCGGTACTGAGCACGAATCTGAGCCTCCTGCTCCCATATGCTCTCCTGGAGGTTTCCGTGCTACCAGTGAATGCGCACAAGAGGAATCAATCATCCACATAGGACCCGCTCCTATAAATCATTGATATCCACCGGGACCTTCGGGAATTTTCCCATCATCGATGTCTAGCTCCCCGTGTTCGACGATGTGGGTCGGGTCATGCACGTATCTCCTCAGCTGAGATACGTGGAAGATGTAGTCCACCCAATTAAACTGAGGTGGAAGGGCCCGAAGATAATCCACCTCGCATACTCTACAGAGGACCTGTAAAGGTCCGATGAAGCATGGAGATAACTTGCCGCCCCGACCAAATCTCCATAGACCTCATCGAGGTGAGACTAGTAGATAATGTGGTCGCCATCCTCGAACTCCAGTGATCTCCATCTCCTATCAGCTTAGGACTTTAGTCTACTCTGTGCAGTCTTAATCTACTCCTGGATGATTTTCACCTTCCCTGTCGTTGCCTGAACCATCTATGGTCCTAAAAGTGCTGACTCCCCTGTGTAAGTTCAGCACATAGGTGATCTGTATGGTTGGTCGTACAGTTCCTCGTAAGGTTCCATCCCGATGGTAGAGTGATAGTTGTTGTTGTATGAAAACCCCACCAAGTGTAAGTGATCCTCCCAGCTGCAACCGAAGATGAGGAAACAAGCACGGAAGAAGTCCTTGAGAGTTTGAATGTTCATCTCAGTCTGGCCATCTGTATGAGGATGGAAGCCGGTTCCCAAGTGAAGCTACATCCCAAAAGCCTCATGTAATCCATCCCATAGTCGGGAAGTGAAATGAGCATCTCGATCGGAGATAATAGTTGATGTAACACCATGAAGCCATACAATCTTCTGAATATAGAGGATTCCCAAGATCTCTACTAAGCCTTGCTCTCTGATCAGTTGGATGTGGGCCGACATGGTGAGTCTATCTACGATCAACCAGATAGAGTCGTGTCCTATGGATGTACATGGAAGCCCCGTCACGAAATCCATAGATATCTCGTCCCACTTCCACTCTGGGACCTCTAAGGGTTGTACCGAGCCTACTAGTACCAGGTGCTATGCTTTCACTTGCTGACACGTGATGCATCATGAAACAAACTCTGCTATAGCCTTCTTCACACCTGACCACCAGTGATGTCGTCTTAGGTCCTGACACATCTTCTCCACTCCTAGAAGTACCGCTAGAGGGGAAGTGTGAAACACCCTCAAAACTTCCTCCTGTAGTGAAACTGGTACAATGGTACTTCCTCTGAAGAGGATGATGTGCTCCCCACCTTCATAAAATCCATCAGGTGTCTATCGTATGGATATCTGAGCACGCCGCGCCTCACAGTCAATGTCCCCACGCTGTGCCTCTCTGACTCACTAAAGAAGTGGAGGAGTGACTGTGAGATTCTGAAGAAATGTTGGTTCTTCTCTAAACACAATGGATATCAATAATGCGGCCTTCTGCTATGTCGCCTCTCCAAGAAGTAGAATTCATGATCTCCAAATGAGAGCACCTACTACAATGTTCTCTTTCTGAGGACTATAGACTATCTCAAAGTCATAGTCATTGAGGTACTCAAGCCATCGCCACTATCTCAAGTTCATGTCCTACTATGATAAGACGTACCTGAGACTCTGATGATCATAGTAGACTGTAAAATCCTCTCCCATTAGATAGTTCCACCACATCTTCAAGGAGAAAACCACTGATGCCAACTCCATGTCATGGGTAGCATAGTTCTGCTCGTGCTGCCTCACCAGCCATGAACCATATGTGATCACCACTCACTCCTACGTCAAGATGCACACAATTATAGTCCCTAATGCGTTGCTGTAAACTACGCACCATACGCCATCCTCTGGTTTCCTGAAGATGGGCACACTGCTCAATCTCTGCATCAGCTCCTGAAATCTCTACTGGCATCTATCTGACCACATGAAGGGTTTCACATTCTCTGTCAAAGATGAAAAAGGTACAACAACTCTTGAGAAGCCTGGCACAAATCTCATATAGTATCCAGGCATGCCGAAGAAACTCCAAACCTTTGTCACACTCCTAGGTGTCTCCCAATCAGGCACTGCCTCGATCTTCGCTGGATCCACTACTACCCCATCCTCCGAGATGACGTGTCCCATGTGGTGAACCTCTTGAATCAAGAATTTCACTTCGGGAGCTTACAATAAATCTGGTGCTCTCAGGGTGTGTCTAGTACTACATGCAAATGGTAGGTGTTCCCCTCCTCAGTAGTCAAGTAAATCATTATGTTGTCGATGAAGACTACGAAAAAGCGATCGATGTAAGGCTGGAATATCCTATTTATGATATTAATGGAAACTTCTGGAGTGTTTCTTATGCCGAAGGTAAAAAACAAGAACTCGTAGTGGCCATACCATCACCTAAAGGTCGTCTTCTGCACATCCTCATCTCGAACTCTGAGATAGTGATAGCCTGACCTGAGGTCTATCTTCGAGTACCGTCAGGCTCCCTTGAGAAGATAAAAGAAGTCGTCAATCCTCGGAAGTGGGTACTTGTTCTTCACGATCTCCTGATTCAGGAGACGGTAGTCGAAACACAGTCACAAGCACCCATCCACCTTTTTGGAGAACAAAATTGGAGATTCCCATTGAGAAACACTGGGTCAGATAAATTCCTTCCCCTACAAGTCCTCCAACAGTACCCGCAGCTCACGAAGCTCGGCTGGAGCCATCCGATATGCTAGAGTATATATTGGTGTTTTCTTGAGGTACATGTCTTTTTAGAAGTATACCTTTATGAGAGAAGGTAGTCCTGGAATGTCTTTAGGAAAAGAGTCTGTATACTGATCAAACACAACAGGAAAACTCATACTCTTCACATCAACCACTCCGAGGATGAGACTAGCAAACTGATGTGTGATCGGCTTCCCTCTCCTCTGCGTAAGTCTATCCTATGTTGGAAAGGCTCCCATCTTGCTGGTGAAGGTGAACCTGGTCCAATATATGCAGACACACCACACATTGCGCCTAATACAATTGATCTGATCATGGACTGTAGATAACCAGTCCATACCCAAGATGACGTCGTAAGGCCTCGACACTGCTATAAGAAGATCCCAGCGAAAGCTCTCCCGTCCAAGAGTAATCCCACACTATCGACACCAGTGTGTCATCGTCGAGTCTGATCCCATATGAGTCTGTATCCGTAAGGATCGAGCCAACAGATCAGTCGGAATCTCGGAGCTCTGAAAAATGGCAGCGACAATAAAATAATGACTCACACATGTGTCTATAAGTACTGAAGAAAGGGAGGAGTAGAAACAGATAGTACCTTGAATCATCTCAGGTCTGTCGTGGTCATAGGCCTCGACATCCTGGAGCTGAGCCCGCCTCTATCCGCCAGCTCCCTGTGGTCGGGGTGGACCATCTTGTGGTGGTGTTGGTAGAACCTCGAAATGTCATCCACCACTCGTTGCTCGGCCAGCTGCTCTGCCTCATCTGCCTGCTCCCGACGGACCACCACGGTCAAACCTCTACCTCTATTTGTGAGGTCCCTCTACCGTCTGCTGCTCATCTGCATGGAAGGTCGTGCAGTCACGTGCCATGTGGCCCTGCCCGCCACATGCATAGAACTACCTGCTCCTCATAAGGCCGAATCTATTTCATGTACCATGCACAATCGAACCTGTATCTTGAGGTCGGCCACCTGATGGCCTGGTCTGCTTGGACCTATTTGACATCTGTATACTGTCAGCCGCAGAATCTGCTACATGTCGCCCTGTGGTGGGTCTCACTGCTGGTGACTGCTCAGTGAGAAAAATCTCCACTAGAAGGGCTCACTCCAGCACCCCCACCTGCGTCAGGATGTTAAGGTGAATCGTTGAATCCCTGAACTCATTCCAGAGTCCCTTCTCGATTATCTATGCCCTAAATAATGGGTCACATACCATATCCGTGGAGTAGCGTGAGAGGTAAGTGAACCTCACTGAGTACTGAGCTACTGTCATGCTGCCCAACTACAGATGATGTAACTTCTGAATCTTCACCGCATGAATGGAGGATGGAACAATCTCCAAGAGGAAGATACTCTCAATGTCCGTCCATAGTAAATAAGCCTCGTCATGAACATGGAGCATCAGGCTCCACCATTTTCCTGCTACTGCATGCAGGAGACTCACAGAAATGATCAACAAAAGGTCAGCTGGTGTCCCTACTAATCTGAAAACACTAACGACAGCCTCCATCCAATCCTCAGCTACCTGTGGGTCCGTCTCTCCACTGATCCTGGGCGGCCTCTATCACTGGAACACATGCAATGCACTCAGGCAGCATGCAATCTCTGTTGTGGGGATGGTGGTATCGGTGGTCTAGCAGTTAGAGGTGCTACTGGTACCTCCGCAGTGATGGGGCCCTACACCAAGGCCTCATCGCTTAGGGGGATACCATCTCGTATGTAACTCGGAACTCAAGCTGGTTGCCTTCGTGGGTCCAACCTGAAAAGAAACAGGTGCTCCATGATCAAAACAGTATACCTGGTGAGCTGACTCAAAGTAATCACAATGAAAACATTTGAAACACACATGAAATCATTGTTTTCATGCACTGAGTCAAAAATCAGAGGTCAGGGTCCTATTGTATGGATACGTCGGCCGCCACACTAACACTGGACTCCCTGGACTGAAAACCACACTCAATAATTTTATCACTATTTATTCACAGAAAATAATGACCAATGTCCTGAGTTCTGATATAGAACTGACTCCTCTGATACTAATTTGCACGACCCATCTTTAGGTCCCGTGCCGTGACTACCCCAAGTTATCCTACCATCGGCCAGGGGCTGGCAACTAGCACCAAAGGCGTAAATCCCTCTGCTGGGAAGGCATTTCCTTTATAAAACTAAACAAACACAGTAGAGTACGCAACATGAAGTAAACACTATTTAATACTCTATAAAAAGTATGTGCTGAAAGGAAAGCGGCCGGAAATAAAATAATAACAGTAAGTACAGTACAACTAAAAATCTAGTACCACTACAGTAATTTAAAACACAACTACTAAATCGTATTCTGGGAATCCCACCTGAATGGTGGGTACATATGGCCTCTTTAGCACCTCGGGACCATCTTTCTACTCTGTGTACGTCTCGCCAAATAGTCCACCTCTGAGTATCGTCCAGCTCTACAAGTCTCTACCTCGATCAGTGATGTCTTTCATATGTATCCAACACAATGTAGTGCAGGCATAGCCCGTGCATGGATGAGTACACGATTCTCAGTAGAGACTCTGAGACCCCGAACGTCTCCCAAAATCCAAGAAGGATAAACCATAGATGGAATACATGATCACGAAGTATCAACCGACTCTACTTAGTTATATTCCCATAAATATACCAAATTTATCAATCTCAGTTTCGCTCCAACTCTCAATCCCAAGCACAACCCAGTCCACACAGGAAAGTAAGTCAATCTCATTGATAATAATTATTGAAAGTCAACACTCATTTCACGAAGGTATACATATTTCTTATAATGATAGAGATGATAAGACGTATCCACTGATTCATCTAAGCTGTTGGACCCACACAGGATATAGGACCAACTAAGCTGTCGGACCCACATAGGATACAAGACCATCTACTCTGTCGGACCCACACAGGATACAAGTACAGAGGTCAAACTGCCAGACCCACACAGGATACAAGAACCGTAGTCATCTCTATAAACTTCCAAACCCATATAGAATACAAGAGTAGTCGCCATCACTGTCAAACCCCCGGAGGATTCCAGTACAGTTGTCATCGTAGTCACAGTGAGCTTTAGGGTTCCCGCACACAACATCCTCGATTCTGGGAGGGTCCACTCCTTTAGAAAAGGTTTTGATACATCAACTATCACGATTTCCAGAGTTGATGTATCAAAAAGTTCAGCCTCATCAAAATAAACCCAATGCGACAGATGGAGCGTCAATCGGACTCTCGGTCTGAGAGTTATTGTCTTTTCCATATGGGGACCCAGTTGGAATTACGCTCGTTCCTAACTCCTCCATTTTACAAAGTGGTCCAAAACTCACATAGAGTATTGAAAAGATACTGCCTCATTGAAAGGGTCCTAGTTCCACAGACGATCTGTTGATCGGATGCACGCTCAAGAAGTTATTCACATTTAAGCGAAACGGGCCCGCCCCGTGAATCCCGGTGTGCTGGTGGGTCGGTGCGTCCTAGATCGGGGGGTCCGACCCGGCTGGGGGGTTGACCCGGCCAAGCGGGGTGTAGCCCGGACCATGTCTAGCTATGTATCGGCCATCGGGCCGACCAGTGCGGGGGGGGGGGGGGCTTCGGTTTTGTGAAACGGTGGCGCCTCCCCGCCCACCCGGCCGGTTCTAGCCAGCCGATCTACTTCAGCGCAAGTATCCCACATGGGTGTGCATAGGAACACGGGCCCACCCATGCGGGCCACTCACGCTGAAGTAGACCGTTCGGATACAGCCGGTCGAGCAGGCGGGGCGGCACCGCTCGGCTCCGCTATTTCACGAACCCCCCCCCCCCCCCCGCACCGCTCGGCCTTCTAGAAGAGCCACTTCTAGCAAGGGTATGTGCCACGCCCCACCGGGCCAGTTCGACCCCCTTGCTAGGTAGGACCCGCTAAACCAAGATGGGTCAACCCACCAGCCCACCGAGCTTGACTGGCCGGGCCCATTTCACTTAAATGCGAATAACTTCTTGATCGTGTGTTTGAAAGACTTAACGTCTGCGGCACTGGGACCCTTGATATGAGGTGGTCCTTTTTCAATACTATAAGTATGTTTTGGATCACCTTGGAAAATGGATGAGTTTTGAACGAGCATAATTCCAACCGGGCCCCTGGACAGAAAAACCAGTAACTCTCAGACCGGGTGTCTGATTGATGTGATGTCTATCACATTCGGTTTTTATTGATGTGATATAACTTTGGGATTCAACAACTCTGTATTTAATAATATTTGATGTATTGAACCCTTTTCTCAAGGATTGGACCCTCCTGGAATTGAGCATGTTGTGTGTGGGAATCGAAGAGCTCGTTGCGACTACGACGACTAGTTTACTGGAATCCTCTGTGGGTTCGACAATGATGACTACTATTCTTGTTTCCTATGTGGGTCTAGCAATTCCCAACGATGACTATTGTTCCTGTATCCAGTGTGGGTTTGGTAGTTTGACCTCTGTACTTGTATCATGTGTGGGTCCAGACAGAGTAGCTGGTCTTGTATCCTATGTAGGTCCGACATGTAAGCTAGTCTTGTATCCTGTGTGGGTCGGAGAGCTTAAATGAATCAGTGATTACATCTAATCATCTCTATCGCTATATGAAAGATGTATACCTATGTGAGATGAGTCTTTACTTTCAATCATTATCATCGATGTGATTGACTTACTTTCTTATGAGGACGGGGTTGTGCTTGGGGTCGAGAGTTGGAGCCGAACTGAGATTTATAACATAGGTATATGTATGGGAATATAACTTAGTAGAGTTGGTTGATACTTCGTGATCATTTCTTTGTTATGTGGTTTATCCGTCGTGGATTCTAGGAGACATTCGGGGTATCGGGGTCCCTACTATGTATCGTATACTTTCCCCTGCATGGGCTATTCCCACACAATGTTGTGTTGGATGCAGACGACGGAAATCACTTCTTGAGGTAGAGACTTGTAGAGATGGACGGTACCCGGAGGTGGACAAGTTGGCGAGACTTACACGGAGCATACGGACGGTCCCAAGGTGCTGAAAAGGCCATCTATACCCACCCTTCAGGTGGGATTCCCGGAGGATGAGTCAGTAGTTTCTATTTTACATTACTACAATTGTACTAGCTTTTGAGTTGTACTGTACTTACTATTGGGCTTGTATTTCCGGCCCCTTTCCTTCCAGCACTTAGTTTTGTATACAGTATTACATAGTGTTTACTTCATATTGCATACTATGTTGTGTTTGTTTAGTTTTATAATGTCAATGCCTTCCAAGTATAGGGATTTACACCTTTGGTGCTAGTCGCCAGCCCATGGCCTATGGAAGACGGGCTTGGGGTAGTCACAACATGGGCCCCGATGAGGTGTTTTGATAAATTGGTATCAGAGGAGTCGGTTATACCACAGAACTCTGGACTGTGATCATTATTTTCTGTAAAGAAATAGTGCTAAGATTATTGAGTGTGGTTTTTAGTCCAGGGAGTCTAGTGTTGGTGCGGCATCCAACGTATCCATACACCAGGACCCTGACCTTTGATTTCCAACTCAATGAATGAAAACAATAATTTTATTTGTGTTTCAAAAAATTTCATTGTTATTACATTGAGTCAGCTCACCAAGTATACTATTTTGATTGTGGCACACCTGTTTCTTTTCAGGAAGGCCCCACGAAGGCAACCAGCTAGGGTTCCGAGTTACATATGAGATGGTACCCCCCAAGCGACGAGGCCTTGGTGCAGGGCCCCATCACAGTAGATGTACCAGCAGCACCACTACCCTCTGGACCACCGATACCACCAGCCCCAGTAGTAGAGAGTGCACACCGCCTGAGTGTATTTCATAAGTTCCAGCGACGGAGGCCTCCCAGGTTCCGTGAGGAGATGGACACACAATAATATAAGGATTTTATGGAGGCTGTTGTCAGAGTTTTCAGATTAGTAGTGACACCAAGTGAATTATGGTGATCCTTGTTGCGAGTCTCCTACACACAGTAGCAGGTAGATTATGGATCCTGATGCTCCAGGTGCATGACAAGGCGTCTTTACTCTGGACGGACATTGAGAGTCTCTTCCTCTCAGAGTTTTCTCCATCCACCCTTTGTGCGGTGGGGATTCAAAAGTTGCTTCATCTACAGAAATGCAACATGACACTAGCTCAGTACTCAGTGAGGTTCACCAACCTCTAATGCTACTCCACCGATATGGTACGGGACCCATTATACAAGTCTTGGACCTTCTGGAAGGGACTCAGGCATGAGATCTGGGGTTCGACGATTCCCCTCAGCCTCCCGATGCAGGTGGGGGTGCTGGAGCGAGCCCTTCTAGTGGTGAGTTTTTTTCACGAAGCAGTCACTAGAAACAAGACCCACCCATGGAAACACGTATCGAAGTCTTCTATGTCCGGTAGTAGATAGATGTCATAGATTTCCAAGAGGACCAGGCCATCAGGAGGGAGAACTTAGGATACATGTTCACTTGTGTGGGACACACGAAACAGACCCAGCCTTACAAGGACTAGGTCTATAAATGCGATGGGCAGGGCCACATGGCCCGTGACTACCCGACCCTCCATGCATATGAGAAGAAAATGGTAGAGGGACCACCCAAGCAGAGGTAGAGTTTTGACCGTGGTGGTTCGTCAGGAGCAAGCGGACGAGGCTGGGGAGCTGGCCGAGTAGTGGGTGGTGGACAACTTTTCGAGGCTCTACCACCACCACCACTATGAGGTCCACCCCAACCACAGGGAGCTGGCGGATAGAGGCGGGCTCAGCTCTAGGCAGTTGAGGCCTAGGACCACGACACACCTGAGATGATTCGAGGTACTATCTGTGTCTACTCCACCCTTGTTGCAGTACTTATAGACACAGGTTCGAGTCATTCTTTTTATTGCTGCCACCCTTGTTAGGAGCTTGGGGATTTCCACGGAGTCGTTGGATTGATCCTTATTTCTAGAGACTCCTACAAGAGTAGACTTGACGATTACACACTAGTTTCAGTAGTGTGAGCTTACTCTTGGAGGTGAGAGCTTCGACTGGGATCTTCTTGTAGCGACGTCGAGGCCTTGCGACGTCATCTTGGGTATGGACTGGTTATCTACATTCCACGCTCAGCTCGACTACATTAGTCACAAAGTGCGGTGTGTCTTCACAGATGGGACCAGTTTCACCGTCACGGGCAAGAAACGAGCCTTTGCAGCACAAGATGGACTTACACAGAGGAGAGGGCAGTCGATCACACATCAGTTGGCTAGTCTAATACTAGGAGCAGTTGATGTGCAGAGTCTGATTTTTCCTGTTGTGGTGGATCAGCATGCAGATGTTTTTCCTAAAGACATTACAGTACTACCTCCATGCATAGAGGTATACTTATACAAGGAACTGTACCTCGGGACAACAACGATATCTACTACAGCATATCGGATGGCTCCCGCTAAGCTTCGTGAGCTGCAGGTACAGATGGAGGAATTGTAGGGGAAGGAATTTATATGAACCAATGTTTCACCATGAGAATCTCCGATTTTGTTCGCCATGAAGGAGGATGGGTTCTTCAGACTGTGTGTTGACTACCGTCGGCTGAATCAGGTCACCGTGAAGAACATGTAACCACTTTCGAGGATTGAAGACCTCTTTGATTAGCTCCAGGGAGCATGAAGGTTCTCGAAGATAGACCTCAGGTTAGGATATCAATAGCTCATATTTCGAGACGAAAATGTGCAGAAGACGGCCTTCAGGTGTCAGTATGGCCACTACGAGTTCTTGGTTATTCCCTTCGGCATAACCAACACTCCAGCAGTGTCCATGAGTCTCATGAATAGGGTCTTACAGCATTACCTCGATCACTTTTTTGTAGTATTCATCGACAACATACTGATTTAATCGACTACTGAGGAAGAGCACGCCTACCATTTGCAGGTAGTACTGTACACACTCCGAGAGCACCAGCTTTATGGTAAGCTCTCGAAGTGTAGTTCTGGATTCGAGAGGTTCACTTCATGGGACACGAAATCATGGAGGATGGGGTAGTATTGGATCCAGTGAATATCGAGGTAGTTCTTGATTGAGAGTGACCTAAGTGTGTGACGAAGGTTCGGAGTTTCTTGGGCCAGCCTGGATACTATCAGATATTTGTGCTAGACTTCTCCAAAGTTCCAGCACCGCTTTCATCTTGGATGATGAAGGGGAAACCCTTCGTGTGGTCAGATAGATTCTAATAGAGCTTTCAAGAGCTGAGGCAGAGATTGACCAGTGCGCCCATCTTGAGGCTACCAGAGGAGGGTGTAGGGTGTGTAGTTTACTACGACGCATCAGGGACTGTACTTGGGTTCCCCTTGATGCAGGGGTGAGCGGTGATCACGTACGGTTCACAGCACGTGAGGTAGCACGAGCCGAACTACGCTACCCATGACCTAGAGTTAGCAGCAGTGGTCTTCGCTTTGAATATGTGGCAACACTATCTAATGGGTGAGCGTTTTACATTTTACTCTGACCATCAAAGTCTCAGGTTCATCTTCTCACAGAAGGACCTGAACCTAAGACAGTGGTGATGGCTTGATTTCCTCCAGAACATTGAAATTGAGATAGTTTATACTCGTGGGAAGTTGATAGTTGTAGAAGATGCTCTCAGCAGGAGATCGGGCATTCAGCTACTAGGAGAGGCGACAATGAAGTTGGCTGCATTAAAGACATCATTTGTGGATAGAGATGAACCCAACTTTCTTCAGTCTCTCACAGTCACCCCTCCACTTATTCAGTGAGTTACAGAGGCACAATGCAGGGACATTGACTTTGAGGCACGACATGCTTAGATATCCATAGGATAGGCACCTGATGGATTTTCTGAAGGTGGGGAGCACGTCATCCTCTTCAAAGAATATACCATGGTACCAGTTGCACTATAGACGGAAGTTCAAAGGGAGTTTCACACATCCCCTCTAGCGGTATATCCAGGAGTGGCGAAGATGTATCAGGACCTGAGACGACAACACTGGTGGCCAGGTATGAAGAAGGTTTTAGCAGAGTTTGTTTCACAATTCCACACTTATCAGCATTTGAAGGCAGATCACCAGGTACCAGCAGGCTCGGTACAGCCCTTAGAGGTCCCAGAGTGGAAGTGGGATGGGATATCTATGGAGTTTGTGATGGGGCATCCTGGTATATCCATAGGAAATGAATCTATCTGTGTGATCGTAGACTGACGCACCAAGTCGGCCCACTTCTTACCGATCAGAGATCTGGGCTAAGTAGATAGCTTGGGATTCCTCTACATTCATGAGATCATACGTCTTCATGGTGTTCCATCGATTATCATCTCCGATTGAGCTTCTCGTTTCACTTCCCGACTATGGAAGGGATTACAGGAGGCTTTTGGGATGTAGCTTCGCTTGAGCACCACCTTCCATCCTCATACAGATGGCCAGACTGAGAGGACAACTTAGACTCTTGAGGACATGCTCCATTTTTGTGTCATCGACTTTGGTCGCAGTTGGGAGGATCACTTACCCTTGGTGGAGATTACAAACAACAACATCTATCACTCCACCATCAAGATGGAACCTTACGAGGCAATGTTTGGCCAACCCTGCAAATCACCTCTGTGCTAGACTGGCCCAGGGGAGTCATCACTTGTAGGACTAGAGATGGTTCAGGATATGACGGAGAAGGTGCTGATCATCCAGGAGTGGATGAAGACTGCACAGAGCAGATAGAATTCCTATGCTGATAGGAGACGCAGACCATTGGAGTTCGAAGATGGCGACCACATTTTCCTATGGGTCTCACGAAGACGAAGTCTATGAATATTTGGTTGGGGAGGAAAGTTATCTCCATAATTCATTGTACCTTTCTAGGTCCTCATCTTAGTTGGAGAGGTGGCTTACCACCTGGCCCTTCCACCTTAGTTACATCGGGTGCACAACCTCTTCCACGTATCTCAGCTGAGGAGATACATGCATGACCAGACCCACATAATCGACCATGGGGAGCTGGACATCGAGGACATGGATACATTCACGGAGGTCCTAGTGGATATCGATGATCGATAGTAGTAGGTCCTACGTGGATGGTTTATTCCTCTATTGAGCATTCATTGGAAGAACGGGAACCCTCAAGAGAGCACATGGGAGTGGGAGGCTCAGATGAATGCTCAGTACCCCCATTTGGTAACCTTGTGTGTGTTGTAGATTTATGAGGATGTAAATCCATGTGGTTGGGGTAATTTAAAGACCCGGAATTTTGGAGGAATTTTTTTTCTTAAATTATTTGGAATTTTACAACTCCGCAGTTTCTGACAGCGCCTAATTTCGAGGCCCAATGTGCCCGGAAACAATTTCTGATGTTTTGTTTGGGTATGTTTAGTAAACATATGTGCATTGTTTTCTATCTTTTGAACCGGTCCTCGGAATTGAAATCTGAGGACATCGATGAACTCGTAGTGCCGATATTCTCTTAAGCATTCCTTCACCGCAGTTGCATTTTGTGCAGGTTGAAAGTTAATTTTGGGAATTTTGTTAAACAAAATAAAATGTGTTATATAAATTTCATAAAGGTGGTGGTTAAATCCACAAAAGTGTGGTTGGAGGTGGGTCCCACACCCCACATAACCTCCCATTGGAGGATAATGTGTGGTGGGGCCCACACGAGCTCCTAACCCACCTTTAACCCCTTAAACATTTGGGGTTCCCATTAATGTACAAACATTCCCTTAACTCCCCTTTAATTAATTTTGACAACTCCCCTCTTTTAATGTTTTACTCTCCACCTCCCACTTGTTGTCCTTATTATGAAAACAACACTAATTAATTAATTGAACTCCATTGTTAATTAATTAATTATGTGATTGAATTCTGAAAATCAAGTGAGAATAATATAATAGCCTAAGATATTATTTAAGTTTTCACTTGTTGTCTTGGGAGAGCTTTGGGAGAATTAGAAAGGGAGAGTTCTTCAATGAATAATGTCATACTCACTCAGTGAATAACACTCCAAGAATTGAATGGCGTGAAGGAACTTCTACCTTATTCTTCCTCCGCATAAAGGGAGAAGACATCGGCCATGAGTAACGTCCCCAATGACAGCGATTCTTCCTCCAACGTTGACGGAGCGAGACCATTTTCGGCGATAGCGACGGACAATCCTTGATTAGTGGTAGGGGTTTGTATTATTTTATATTGTTGAATTGTACCTCGTTCTTTGTTAAATTCCTTGTTTGTCTTTGGCCATCTACTATCACCTAACGCAGAGGGTGTGGGCCAAACAAACATGGTTCGACGACCCTCCATTGATCCGTGTTTTTATACATTATGGAGGTAGTGATGGAAGAGGCGGTGATAACCGAAGGCGGCGGTGACAATGGAGACAACACGCCGACCGATTAGAGGACCGCAGAACTGGGTGCCACGCGGGTGGAGGACACCGCGGCCCACAACCAGGCCACTTGACCGAAGAAGAACCAGCAGTCTTTAGCCAGCTGGGCTGGAGAACCGTGGTGCCCCTTTGGCGCCACGCTGCGGAGAACGGCGACTCACGCTTCGCTGGCTGCTTCGGCGGCGAACCAGTCGGCCGCCTGCCGGCCGGGCTGAAGGGAGTCGGAGCACCCACTGGTGCCCCATGTGGAGGAACAGTGGCCTGCCCGTGCGGGCCGCTAGAGCCGAAGGAGACCAGCAGGCAAAGGGCGGCCGGGCAGGAGGGGTGGCTCTGCTTGGTGCCGCTGTTTCACGAAACTAGGGCAGCTCGCCCTCACCGTTTGGCCAACTGGCCGAGCCGTGGCCTGCCATGGGCCGGGCCATAGCCTTCCAGGCCAAGCCAACCCCCCACATGGGTCGGACCCGCCGAGCCAGGAGGGGCCGACCCGCCAGCCCACCGGGCATGACGGGCTGGTCCTGTTTCACTTAAATGTGAATAACTTCGTGACCGTGCATCCAATCGACGCACCATCTACGTCACTAGGACCCTTCCGACGAGTCGGCCCTTTTTAAATACTCTAAGTGTGTTTTGGACAACTTTGGAAAATGGCCAAGTTAGGAATGAGAGTAATTTGGACTGGGCCCCTAGAACGGAAAAGACAATAACTCTTAGACCGAGCGTCCAATTGACATGTCGTCTGTCGCGTTGTGTTTCTTCTAATGAGGCGGAACATCGGGATACAAAAAATCTGGTCTTCATGATAGTTGATGTATCGACCCCTTTGCTCAAGGAGTGGACCCTCTCGGAATCGAGCGTGCTGTGTGCGAGAACTGTAAAACTGGCTGCGACTGCGATGACTACTGTAAGGAAATCCTCTGTTGGTTTTACATCGATGACTACTGTTCCTCTATCTTGTGTGGGTCCAATAGTTTGACCTCTCTACTTGTATCATGTGTGGTTCCGACAGAGTTGCTGGTCTAGTATCCTGTGTGGGTCTGACAGCTTAGCTAGTTTTGTATCCTATGTGTGTCCGAAAGCTTAGATGAATCTGTGAATACATCTGATCATCTATTCCTCTATACGAAATATTTATTCCTATGTGAGATGAGTTTGAATTTCAGTCATTACCATCAATGTGATTGAATTACTTTCCTATGTGGACTGGTTTGTGATTAGGCTCGAGAGTTGGAGCTGAAGTGAGATTGATAACTTAGGTATATGTATGGTCATATACCTATGTAGTGTTGGTTGATACTTCATGATAATGTCTTTATTCTATTGTTTATACTTTGTGGATTCTAGGAGACATTCGAGGTCTCGGGGTCCCTAGTTGGTATCGTATACTCACCCCTACACGGGCTATGCCCGCACTACTTTGTGTTGGATGCAGACGACGGACAACACTGATCGAGGTAGAGACTTGTAGAGCTGGATGATACCCAGATGTGGACCACATGGCGAGACCTACATGTTGTTGACGGATGGTCCTGAGGTGATGAGGAGGCCATCTGTACCCACCCTTCAGGTGGGATTCCCGGAGGACGATTCAGTAGTTGCTGTTTTACTTTACTGCAGTTGTACTAGCTTTTCAGTTGTACTGTACTTACTATTGGTCTTGTATTTACCGCCCCTTTCCTTTCAGCACTTACTTTTGTATACAGTATTACTTAGTGTTTACTTCATGTTAGATACTACATTGTGTTTTTTTACTTTTATAAAGGTAATTCCTTCCATGCTTTTGGATTTATGCCTTTGGTGCTAGTCACCAACCCCTGGTCTATAGAAGGCAGGTTTGGGGTAGTCAAGGAACAGGCCCCAAGGACGGGTCGTGACAACCGAAATGGAATCTATATAAATTCACTGTATCCATAACTTGTAGGGAATTTTGTATTGGGTTTATACAAATTCATGATCCTCAATATTTTATATCCTGAAGGAATATAAATCTTTGAAAAGTATCGATCTCTATGTAGTTGATCAAACAAGATATCAGAACATTGTAGAGGGTACTTATTTTTGAGAGTGATCTTATTATTTTCAGGATAATCAATACAGTGTGTCATTGATCCATATTTCTTCTTAAAACATATAATAGTTGCACCCCAATATGATACACATGTGAAAATTAATCCATTTTAAAGAAAATCTTGGAGATTCATTTCAATTCTTGAAACTCAATTGGGCCATTATATATGGTGGCTTGTAAATCGGTATAGAAGCTCATATAATTTATATTTAATACCATAATTAAATGGTCATTAGAATACATAAAACACTCTAATGAATACATCAATAATAATTGGAACAATAGGCATTTCTTCAATGACCAATTTATCCCTAACCATATAAGATACACACCCCTTCTAAATAGGAATCATGACCCATAAAATGATTGAAATTTTCCGTGTAAGTTCAAATTTTCAGGACACTAATATGAATCTATATGTTGGATTAGAATATAAAATGTAACACCCCTTCCTCAACCGTTTATGTCAGATTTATGTAATGGAATCCAATCTATTTAATAAATTATGAGGAATTATACTGGATGATGAGTGACAATATTTGAAGGAAACACATTCTGATAAACATCAACCAGAGTGGATTAATATAATTTTGAAGTTAACATCTTACCATTAGGTATTTGTACTATTAAATCATCCCCATTTTTTTTGTGTTACATGATACCCTACGAAATGTTTTTAGATATAAAATATGGCATGATCCCAAAAAAAATACGTCCTTAGATGTTATATAGTGTATATTATGTATACAATTCACCACATAATTATCTTACCCCTTATTATAAATATCAATCACATGAGATTTCCATTTCTCTCTATGATTAGAATGTCGTTTTTGTTTATCGTCATATTAAATCATAATAATTGAGCACTGGTTTGAATAATTACCACACTTTGTGAACATTAAAAATTGGATTGTGGATGGTATACTCAATGGAGATTTATCTATATTTACATAACTAACTAAACTATTCTCCTAAATTCAGTATTATATGAAACAATTAAATTTCATTACACAATTGAAACACTTAATAGTTCCCTTAAGATGGTTCCCCCATGTTTCCATCCACACAAAGGACATAAATGAATGCACACATTCTTCTCTCTATGGTTTTCCTAATTTCAATTTGAATTCCATTTTTTCTTTTCCTGTCAAAACATTAATATTGATGCTAGACAACAATCTCTATATCCACCTTAATTAACCATTGAACGATTTATTCATAGCTACTGAAGTCCCTTGTGTATAAGACTCTACAATGAAATGGTTTTAATCCATTGAAAAATTGATCAACCATTATTTTAGGTTGGATGATGATACTAGAAGCATTCCTTGAAATACTTATAAAATTTAACTAATAGGTACAAATGGATTAAACATCCCTATTCATTAACTCAATGAGTTATTAATCTTTTTTTATGAATAAAACATGGAACTTATATATTTTATAATATCCTTTTAAATTTTTCCCATCCAAAAGATTCAATTTGTATATGTTCTATCTTTTTCGTGTAAATAATTCAACACTAATCTACTTCATCATCCAAAACATAAAAATCTAGAATATCATTCTCACATTATGAATAGCGTTGAATGGTAAATATATTTTCAATATTACTAATCAATTATTACACGACTAGTGGATCAGTGGAGCCATTAAAAGAATCTTCGTGTTACCTCATGAAGGATTCAATAGAAAATTGTTATCTTATTTGATTTTTTCGAATCCCAGAATGATTCACAACATGATAAATTTGTGCGATAATATAAAGAAAGTTTTTTTTCAAGGTCTCATAACATTTTGTTACTCTAGAAGAAAATTATTGTATTGACCTTCGCATTCAAAATTAGAACGATTCGTTTGGGTTCCATCTACTGACTAAAGCCAAAAGACATAGTGTGATGAACAATAATCATTCTGGGAATCCAAAAAATAATGAAAATTATTTTATAGGGTGTCCAAATTTGGACTACATAGTCTATGAAATCATAGGTATAGCCTTGGAAATTTCATATAATTACTAAAAAAATAAGAATATTATCACCCACATAGACTTATCCGTTGGATTTTTAGTAAATTTTTCTGATCCAAGTTTTAAAATTTGATGTCACAAACCAAGTCAGGTCTTCATCCCAACTAACATTCGGCCTGATCTATGGCCTACATCAAAGGGAATTATCTATCCCCACAAAATGGGAACAACTACTTAGGTATAAAAACTAAAAACATTGGAAAAATTTAACCTGATTTACATACACATAAACAACCAACAAGATAAAAAAACTGAATCTGAATATATTTAACCAAACATGGCATAAACAATTTCTTAGATTTTATTTTACCACACCAAACAAAAACCCGCAAATACTGCAACAAAATGGGGTGTAAACACCATCCCAAATCTCCATGTAATGAGAGTAGAAACATCCTCATTCCACCACCACCATGATATATAAGAGAATACCCCTAGAAACCCCAAACACCATCTCCAAAATCTTTGCCTTTACCAGATCCAAACAAAAAATGTTGACATACACATTTAGGTTTTTGTATGGGGTGATAAAAATCCCTGTAGGATTACACAAAATGAAGGATTCCATATAATAACAACAAATGAAAATTAACATACTCATTTATGTAAAATCCTTTGAAACCTTTTCAAGAAAATATTCTAATGAAAAACCATTTTAATCACAAAATCATCAAGGACAAAACTTTTAAAAGAAACATTTCAAAGGAAGAATTCATTAAAATAATATTTTCTATGATAAGAATTAATTACATGTATACCATTTGATAATGAATGCTAAAAAATTTCATTTTTCTCTTGAGAGAACCATCGGTAAATCCCAAGGGGTGATATTTATCAAGTGAGTCACTAGAACATCATAACATAGAGAAATGTGGTAAAGTAACCAGAACTGTGTGATTCATCATTCATGATCCACTAGAGTGAAGAAACATCCAAAATTATAGTCATGATTAATCATCATCATAGTTTAGTTTTTGTATTAATCATCAATCCAGCTAATTGAAACACATGCAATCCAGTTCTATATTACTAGCATACTAGTTCTAGTCTTCCCACATAGATACTTTGGATTTCCTTTTTCTCAAGATCATGTCACATATTTCACAAAAACACCATTTTTCACATAAAAACCCATGCATTATAAACATGCTATTAATTCATCGTTTTCCATAAACCCTGCCACTTTACATTTTACATACACAGAAAACCATTTTCTAATGCATTTTCTACCAGTTACACAATTCATAAATCCCCATTTGGCAAAACACAAGAAAAATACATAATTTTCCAACAAATTAAAAGGGAAATCCCATTTTTAAAATCCACTAATAACCCAATATCATTTTAAAAAAATCATTTTCATCATTAAAACAATTTAAAATTCATATTTAAATGTGATCAAAACACAATCAAATAAACATATTATATTTTACATTGAAAACCAACTTTCAAACTCTTTCTCATTATAAGTGCCTTTGAAAAAAATTATTTTTCACCTTTCAAAAAACCAATAAAATATTTTCCAATAACACCACACTAATGTACACAAAAACTATCCATTTTCCTTTATAAAATCATTTCTAATCACTTAATACTGAAAAAACACCTAAAATACATTTCACACAAAAAAATTAATACGTAGAACATATTTATAAATTATACCAATCATATTAAAATCATATATGAATTTTATATCATGGAACGACCTGCCTCATGAGTATAAACCTCTGGAAATTGGTTTGAAACCAAAACTTCACCACCACAAGACCTTAACAAGGAATGATCTGGCCAAAAACATCTATATATAACCCTTTTAAACAAGAAAAATCATTAAATTGACCACTATATAGACTAAAAAACGAAACCCTAAATAGGAAGGAGAGAATCCATAGAAATAATGAGGAATCGAGGGAGAGTGGGACATACATGGAGGTTTCGTAGAGAATCCACATCAAAATCGCCACAAAAATGGGGTTCTAGGGGGGAAAGGATGAAGTATGGTACCTAGGGTGGATGATGATTTTTTGGAGAATAAAAGGGGGATTTGGTTAAAAAATTTGGGTGAGGTAGAAATGGGGAAAACATTTTTAATGACCTGGATAAGTTGCAGTGTTACCCCGCATGGTTAGTCAAACCGTACGGTTGTTGTGCGCTCATCTCTACTAAGGAGGGTACCTACCGTATTGTTAGTCTGTATGGTATAATAATCATGTGAAAGTAATATTGTAGAATATATATGGGATCCCCACCTACTGCATGGTTCCTTTCCTGAGCATCACTGTTATGCAATGGCTATTCGGTAGCTACTAACTCGACCTACAACCTACCGCACTGCTACCTGGGCTGGGTTCATAGTTTCTACTAACTATGAACCAAATATGATCCCCACTTTTTCCACCAAAATACATACATATATCACCAAATATAAAAATTAAACCCAATGAGGAAATCTATTTGAAAGAAAAAAGGAATGAATACCCCAAAAATTCAATCCCGTCACACTTAGTTCCCACAAATATAACTGGGATACAAAACTGAACCGAAACAAAGGGTGGATTCAAAAACACTGATGTGAAAATACTCCCCTACATAACAACTTTCACCCCAAGAAATAAATTCCATGGTTTGACAAAAAAACATGAACTCCTTCATATCTCAAAGATATTTCGAATGAATTTCAGACAAGAAGAACACTATAACACTAAATGAAGGAAAATAGGTTTATAAGTTCAACTAGGGAGGATAGAATGGTCTCCAGCTATACGCCACCCACCAAAAAAGACAAAACATATCCAGATGATTGATTAAATGAATTTAACTCTCACAATACACAATCAGACCTCTTGATCCGAATTACCCCATAAATTACCCAAAAAAACTTATATCGCCTACCTAAGAAAAGAAAATGAATCTAAACAACACATTGAAGAATAACACCACTACCTTACTTCAAAAAAATTATTGAGAATAGTCCAACACAAATACATACTCAAATAAAGATCCTGGAATTAGGTGGATATGTACGATACCATCCACTAACAAACCAAGACCAAATACTACCCCACATTACCAACATAGGGATGCCCAAACAGGCTCCCCACCATTAGCGACAAGTTACCACTGATTCACTACAAATGAATTTCCACGAGACCCATAGTGGGTATCTCCACCATAATAACCAAACATCTATGAAAACTACAATAGAACAACATGAGATACATGAAACATATCAAATTTCATTCGTAAGGGGTCTGATGAAAGAAACTCTAAACCAAATAGAAACACTATGTGGTCTACTTCTCCGACGGGACACGACCATTTCTAACTGGGAAAAACCAAGATCGAAACCTCACAAAATATCTCACCCAAAAAGATACAAACATTGATGTTAAAGAAAGAATCACACCCATACCTACTTATTACCATGGGAAAACTCTTATACCCATGTAGGTTGCATCATTAAAACATGGTTACTATGCCTGTTTCCTCCAAATGGGCCCATTCAAAAAAATAGCTAAAAATTTGGCTCAAACAATATTCTTTTCCACACTAAAGACAGAAGATAGACCAAGATACATTAAAACCCTAGAGGTTATTGACTATATACCAACATTAAATTGTGAACTATGGTTAGAGAACTAATATTTGAAGCAGCGCTTGCCTTGTAGTAAGGCATTGGAAGCCCCAAAATAGAAATCCACTTTTTAGTGCCACAAACAACCACACTATGATCTAGATGGAACCAATAGAATAAAACACACCATATAATCCAACATTCCCTCAAAATGGAACATCAAAATGACAAGGACTAAGAATATGCATATATATCATCCCATTCACCACCAACACGAACCATTAGAAGGAAGAGCACATAAAAGACACATCCATATGAAATAGAGATATTCAAAATTCCCCTAATTGAATATATGATTCTATTAAAATAGAAGTTCCCAAATGGTTCCACAACATTCATCCATCCATTTGAATGGGAACATGATGTTTGATGACATCACCGAACCAAACAATTTCAACCTAAGGGGTCCTATAAAGAATACTACATTAAACTAATTCTCGAGAAACTTGTTATTTCATCAAGTGTCCATAACAGGTTCTCATGACCCTATTTTCCACCTCAGTGGTCCTGAATTATCCCATGCTTAGAAGAACCCAATGGGATATCCTATAAACATTATGAAAATGACCATCATCGACAACCCCAGACTTCTTCCACCTTCCCTTATTGAATTTCCCCTCAGTGGTTTCAGTTGGATCCTTCAGCGTTAATGGTGACAAACATCACCATCGATGACTCAAGAAACTCAATAAACTGAGGAATTTTACAACTCTCTAAATTCAACCTCCTACTATGAGAGTATCCTCTTAACCAAAGAAGAATAGAGGTGGATTCAATTCTCAAATCCCAAGAATAATGTACTTACTTTGATTTGCTGGTGTTTCTTATAATGGTGAATAGCCCATGGAAATATGTCCATAAATTATGGATTCTTTATAGGGGTACACAATCCTAAAGATAAAATGATGACTAAATAAAACTTTTCTATTTTCCAAAATGAACAACAAACAAATATTGATCACAAAAACAAAACCACCATAAAGGCTTCCCAATACATTTTTCAAAAGATATCAATAACCGAAATTTCTATCCCGGCCCATTGACATAAACTCAAACATGAACAATAATTTAAACAAGATGAGTTCCTAACATGAAAACATATAACAAGTGAGATTCTCAAATCATAGGGTAACACAATACCTATTTCTAGAAAATCACTTTTCCTCTAAAAAAATCCATAAAAATAAAATATTACTAGTTAGTTTCACATTAAAAAAGGTATATCAAGGATTACCACACATGAATATTCTTCTTCCAAACTAGGAACTCATCCACCTTTCCACACATATCCTATGCATGTGGTCACGTATGGAAATTCCAAAGGCCAATACAATAATTTCCCACTTTTAATGACAAAAGATTCAATCCACACCTTCAATATCTCAATCCACCTTTAAATTTCATGATTTCATAAGACCTTTTGACATATCACCAATCCCTATATAAAAACAGTTTTCAAACTCCACACATTATTCCAAAACAACTCATTCCCTTTAAAAATTCTTTTCATCTATTCAACAAATTCCATTTGAAATGAATGTTCATAGCTTATATTGAAAAAATATCATGTTTATAAATAATTAATGTCAATAAATCATATATTTCGGTTATGAAAACTCATTTCCCATTGAAATCACCCTGAATTCATTCCAAAATAATTTTATAAAAATCAATGTTTATAAATATTACATTAAAATGATTCTGAAAGTTCATTTTGCATATTCCCAAGAGAAAAACATTTCCACATTAAAATCCCATTTTCCTCCATTTTCATTCAATAGTTTTCAAAAAAAAATTTCAAAACCCAAAGAGACACAAAGAAATTCTCACAGGGGGAAGCCCATGTTTATGGATGACTTGGACATATATTTGGTGTCCATATTCCAATCGCACCACCATCACATAGAATATTCAAGGACCATATCCCTGTCTCCACATGGCTTTCTAGGCTATCTGATCATCACTAAGACAACAATCCGAATACCAATTTAATTTTCCAAAAACAAAACACACAAATAAAACTGGAATTCCCCTCTTAACATGAGTCCTATAATGAGGTGGGTTGGCTAGGCACTATACTCATAACTAGAACATCTAGTCTTGAAAACCCTCACTTCGGTCTACCAAAGACTTCCCCAATGAACATGACCCAAAATAATGTGGCCTACCTTGATACAATTTTGTCACAAAACAATCTGTTTCTTCATCTGATCTAGTTCCTGACCTAATCTATAACATGGCTTGAAGGGTATTACATATCCCCATGGGCTCACAAAAATTGCCTAGGTATCAAAAATATAAACATGGGAATTATTTTAACTAGTTTATATACACTTAAACTATCCACAAGATAAAAAAAATCTGAAAATATACAACCAAACATGGCTTATAAAGTTTTCCTGAGTTGGGTTTACAAAACTAGACAAGGACCCAAAAATACTACATAAAAACGGGACTAAGCCTCTATACCAAACCTCTTTTTAAAGGGGAGAAAGATCCTTAATCTAGTGCCGCCAATATCCAAAAATATAAGACCACTAGAAACCAAAACCACCATCACTAAACTTCTCTCCATTACCTATTCTAAAAAAACATAGCCTAGATACACCCCATGGTGGTTGTAGAGGGTGAGTCAACTCCCATTTGGATACCACCCAAAATACAGATTCTATGTGATAACATCGAAATAAAATCAACATTCTCATTAATGTAATTTCTTTTGAAAACATTCAATGAATTTTTTTAATGACATCCCATTTTAGCACAACACTTTCAAGGAAAAAACTTTTAAAGGATACATTTAAAATGAATCATTACTTAAGATAAATAACTTTTAAGATAAGGATGCATTCAAGGTCCACCATATTCCAATGAATAGTACAACATTTAATATGTATCAAGGTAGAACTATGGGTAAATCCCTTGGGGTGATCTAGCTCAAGTGAGTCACTAGAACCTTGTACCTCAATAAGATGTGGTATAGTAACCCCATATATCATCATCCTCATTCACAAGGGACAAGAGAGGAGAAACATCAGAAAATCTAGTGGTTATCAATCATCATCATAGTTTAGTTGGGGTTGAAATCGTTAATCTAGCTATGTGAAATGGGGAGAATCCCCTTTTGTATAACTTGTGTACTTGTTCTAGTCTTCCCACCTAGATACTAAGGATTCCATAATGCTAAATATAATGTCACATATTTCAAGAACACCAGTTTTTAAATACACAAAAATGGATTATAAATATTATATGAAATCAACATTTTCTATAGACCCATCCACTTTCCATTTGACACACATAAAAATTGAATTTATTTACGATAACTTACACAGTTCATAAATCCCCATTTGAAAAAACAAATTAAAAACACACAATTGACCAACCAATTACATTTTTGAATCCCCTTATCAAAATCCATCCATAAACAAAGATCATTTTTAAAAAATTATTTTCATCACTATAACAATTTTAATTTCATAATTGAATGTTCAAAATAATCCCAACTTGCCATTGTATTACATTTTCCTTTGAAAACCTATATCTAATATCATTCATGCATTATGATCCATCGAAAACACGTGTTCCACAATTCAAAAAACCCATAAATCCCATCCATGAAACACCACACTAATGTAAACACAAAACATATAGTCATTTCCTTTATATAATCCATTCCCATCACAAAATCATGAACAAACAATTAAAAATACCTTTCACAACCCACAATTAAACAATGGAAGATATTATAAAGTCCAACAAGAACATTAAATTCATCTAACAATGTTAGGTTATGGAACCACCTACCTCATGAGTATAATCTTCCATAAATTGGTGTGAAACTGAAACAACACCACCATAAGACCCTATAAAGGTAGGGGTCGACCAAAAACATCAAGATAAGACCCTATTAAAAAACCCATAAATGGACCACCAAACCCACTGAAAAAATGAAACCCCAATAAAAAAATTAGATATTCCCTAAAAAGAAGTAGGAATCGAGGTATATAGGGACATATATAGTGGTTTCATTGAGAATCCACACAAAATGTTCCATAAAAAGGGTGTTCTATGGGGGAAAATAGAGGTGGGAGGTCACCTAGGGTGGAGCAGGCCGATGGTAGGGAGAAATGGGAGAGTTTGGTTTAAAATCACGGGGATATTTAAAGGGGAAAAATGTTTTTATTGACATTCATAAGGCACATAGTTAGTCTATAAGGTTTACAAAACCATGAAGTTATAGTGAACATGTCTCTACTAAGGAGGGTACCTACCACATGGTTATTCAGTATAGTCTTACTTACTGTGTAGATTTCATGTGTTAGATTCTTATTGAGACCCCCACATAAAGCACAGTTCTTGGGCGGAGGTGCATGACTGTGCGTTGGAATTTCCATAGCTAATACCTCCACCTACAACCTATAGTACAATTACCTGGGTAGGGTCCAAGATTACTACAAAAAATACACCAACCATGTTCCTCATTTATTCTTCCTAAAACATAACTTTTTCTCTAAAAAATAGAAGGAAACCTAAGGGATAAACTATAACAATATTAGCATGAAATAATAACCAAAGAATTCAAACCCATTACACCTAACTCCCATGAAAATAACTAATAATCAAGCCCAAACTGGAGCAATGGTTGAATTCAAAAAAACGGGTGTGAAAAACCATGGGCCCTGCACTATCTATTAAAAATCATACTATTTTCTCCAAAAAAATAAATTAAAACACTTGGGGAAAGAAATACCAATGATAAAATGATATAACACCCCCAAAAAACCAAACATGTCTTAATTAGTTCCAATGAAAATAACCAATAACCGTACATGAACTGAAACAAATGGTGATTTCAAAAACCCTAGAATGATAAACTGTGCGCCCCACTCTTTCCAAAAAGTATCTTACAATTTTCTCCAAATCTCAAAGTAATCCCAAGCGGTAAATCAAGTAAAGGTTTAAAAGTTAAGGCAACCCAAAAAATTCAATCCTATCACACCCGGTTCCAACGAAAATTACCAAGAACCAAACCAGAACCATAACAAAGGGTGAATTCAAAAACCCGGGTGTGAAAGGTTATCTCAATCATTCCTTGATACATAATATAGAGACCCATGATATTAAAACATATATATTTCAACTATGTATATAAATATTCATTATATAACGTCATGATCCATTCCATAATAATATGGGTCTAGTATCTGTGGAATCATTGAAACAATAAAATACGTTCATAAAATATCTATATCATATCCCTTTTATCTATCGTACATAGAACTAATTCTATATATATAAAAATTAGTACATATAAATTTAACCTAGGTAATGGGTACATAAGAAAATAGTGACCTTAGATCCTCAATAATAGTAAAAATGGGAAATATAAATCATCCTATAAGAATAACCGAAACATAAGGGTATAAGAACATGATCTTAACATTTGATAACCATAACCAGCATATCAAAAATCATAATCATATTTCATGTAATAAATCATGGTAGTTCCTAAGACATGAAACATAAGATAATATTAGAACATGAACTATGGGTTCTTAATATAGTCAAATAAAATTAATTTTTTTCATATATGTAAGCATAATAAATCATTTTTTTAGTAGTGATTTATTATTTATAAGGCTGTCATTTTTTGGTGGTTTCACTTCCAAAACAGTCATTGTAGTTAATGTTCTCTCCCAGGACTATCATAGTGAATATAATCCCTTACTAAACTGGGTTAACTCCCCATTCCAACCCAGTTTATCTCTAGAGATGTTAATATTTACCTAATTAATTGGACGGTGAGAAAGGTCCAACCATCCACATAATGAAAATCATATATATGTGTGACAGAAGATAAAAATAATTCATAATATCTCAACCCATGAAATTTATGGGTTTTTATAAACACAACAACGTAAAATAACCTATTCAAAGGGAACATGTTTCTTTGAAATTTTATCATTTGATAATAACATTACCCATGGAATAGAAATGGGTTTTATAAAAAATAATTCATAATAGTAACAACCCATCTACAGAAAGAATAAGGATTATATTCTATTATAATATTTCTAGTAACCCATAAAATACATTGAATTATGTTATCCCTGATGTGTCAAAATATCATTAAAAAATTCTTGATTAATATAAAATTTTTATTTGAACTCACATAATCAAAATATAAAATTTTAAAAATATATTATGGAAATAATATTCATTGAAAATAACCATCAGAAACTCTAAAAGAATCATCAAATAATTGAGCATCCAAGATGGTGGGAAATTTATTTATGTCATATAAGTAAAAAATACATTCCTTCCATATATTTATAGGAAAAATCCAAAAGTAACATAACTAGAAAACCCCAATAATATTCATTTCAAAAAGTTCTATTAAAATTATATAATTGTAAAAATTAATATAAAAAATAATATGATAATAGGAAAAACCTTCTTTAAGAAATTTTAGGAAATAAAGACATGGAATAAAAATATTTTTTGAATGAAGAGAGAATTATAGTCTATTTTCCTTAAATAATATTTTTGAAACATTGAGTACATAAGGTGACAGAAATGAATGAAAAAAATTTATTTTCATAGAAGAAATAGTGTAAAATAAAATTAGTGGGATTATTGAGAGTTTTATCGTAATAATTCATTATCAGAACATAATCATAAATAATCCAAATAAACAATGAGATTGTAACATGAAATGCCTTAACTCAAGTCTGATTTACAAAAAAACATTTCCAAAACTCCTATAAATAAATATTTATTTTTAAAAGTATTATTATATTACAGTAATCCAACAAATTAAACCATATACTATTTACTTTTCACATTTTATATCCCATTTATTAACACTCTTTATTAAAATCACCATTCACATCATGTTTCTTGAATGTTTTGGATTGGTAGTTTTATAACTTGTAATTTTCTCATAGTTCAATCATATAAATAATGTTAATAATGGTATAAATATCATATATATTCCTTATTTAACTATTTATATTCAAATATAAAATTTAGGCATAGAAAAATTAATTACATCGTTCTGGGAGATGGTAAGACATATGTACGCATAAATATTGTATTAATTTTTCAAAGGATAAAATGAACGAAATTAAAATCATAATTCAGTTTTAAAATATAATATTTAAATCATATATGTTCATAAAATTCAACCTCATTATCATCAATAAAAATATAAATGTAAAATGAATTGTATCGCTTCGTGGGGGTGGTAGTCCACTTGCACACACAAGTGACATTGTCATTTCCAAAAGGATTGGAAGATAAGAAGGTAAAAAAGATATTACTGTACCAAAACTATAACTTTATCATAAATCTATTACATAAATATTAAACCAATCAATATACCAATCCCTAAAACATGTTTATGAAAAATGAATTTCATCACTACATGGGGATGATAAGTTGTACATATGCATGAGCAACATCTCAACTTCCCATTTGATGGGAAAGAGGGTTTATAATGGTCTTTCAAAAATACATAAAACATTTTATTATATATAGGATACTTATTTATTTATTTTATAAATAATATAACATATTTATAGATGAAAAAGGGATAATTTGATGAAAATATTATGTTCAGGTGATTACCTCTTATTCGAGATGACTCCTTCATATCTTCACAAAAGGAATATTGGATTGGTTTTTTATGAATACCAAAACCTATAATAATTTTATAGATATGTTTATAAGGGAAGTTTTTACAATTTTTGGAATTAATAAGGCTTATTGTGGGTGGAATAAGTGATGGAAGATTTTCACTTTAATAATTTATGTAAGGGGACTTCTTGAATTTCATAAAGGATTAAATTATAATAAATTAATTATCAAGTTAAATGCATTCAAACTTATAGGTATTAATATATGTGTTAATATTGGGGTGTAATACCATCATCTATTATAATTTATACATGCTTTATTTTCATTTAAAACCTTATCATTCGAATTAAACCTCATCTAAACAATTTTAATTTTAACAACTATAACAAATTTTTCAATATTAATATGTCATTATTTTCACATATATGGTGAAACTTTTCCCATAAATGGAATATTTATAACCTTTTACACCTGTTAATATCCAAATTTCATTATTTAATTATTTTTATGATTTGTAAGTAATTACATAATTTTTTTGATGAAATTTCATTATTTTCAATTTTGAAATTATTCATTTATTTTGTCTTTAAATACATAAATAAAAAGATTAAATTCAAATAAATTATTTGAACACATCAATAATATTTCATATTCACCTATGAAATTAGTTTAACACTATACATTACTCAATTATATCACATTTAATAATTTTAAAATCATTTACATTATTTTATTCATTAATTGAATAAATACTATTTTGGATGTATATAAAATTTTAATGAAATTATATAATAACTAAAAAATAAAAGTAAATAAATATGAGGAATATAATTACATTATGAAAAAATTGATATTAATATTCATAACTATTTTCTACGCCATGTGAACAAATGATATATATTTAAAATTAAGAGATTTACATTTTGTAACTTTCTTTAATTTAAATATTATATAAGTAATTTTCATGGGAAATTACCCCTTAAAGTAATAATTTTTTCTAAGGTTATAAAGTTCAAACTAAATTCATAAAATTATAATTTCTATGATAATTTTTGGACTTACAACATACCTTTATAAAATATTAACAATGTTTACCATTTACTATGGGTATTGATTTTTCCAATGTTACTATTCATATTGACCAAAAATAAAATGGGCCTTCTTAGTATATATGAATATAAATTTTCTAGATATCTATATAGTATTAAAAAATTAATTACCAATAAATTTATGAAATTAATTTTAACATAAGTGCATAAAATTAAAAGATAACCTCTTCTTCAAAAAATATATTTTCAAGCATAAAAATTGATTTATTATTATCCTATGATTAATAAAGAAATATTAGATACATATTAAAAGATTTTATTGAATGTATAATATGTAAAATTCAATAAAGTGACTAAAAATATTCATGAATTTAATATTTTTGGATAAATATACATTGTGCACATAAAAACAGATTATTTAGAAAAACAACTCCTTCATTTTCAAAGTATTTTTATTTTCATTTCTAATTAATTGATAACTAAGGAATTCATATTATACATGTGTAAACTATAAATTTCCATAATTTATTTAGATATATTCACACATACCAATCCAAAGTCTATGGGACATTAATATATTAATAGTATATCATCATTTGAATAAAATTGTTGTTGTGTGTGATGCAAGTTATCGAAGAAAGAAATATTTTTAAATAATAACATTTCATAAAAATATTAGAGAGTTAAACTTTCAAAAATAAAATATATCCCCATTCCATGAATAAAATAATAAACTATCGAATGTACTTCATAAATCAAAAAATTAAAATAATCTTTTTATAGATCACATTACCATCAAATCAATAACATTCTCATTATCACTAATACTATAAAATATTATATATAAATGGAAATCATCTCATAATAAAAACTAAAAAATGTTATCTAAAAATTATCACATAGTAAGTGTTATATTTCCCTTAATCTTGTGTTTTTTATAAAATAGCACCATACCCCAAAGTGACTTTTCTAGTTTATCTCTACCATTCAATATATATTTGAAATACATAATAAAAATATTTTATAGATTAATAATTATATGATTAATGTTTCTTAAATCTAAAATATCTTTTTTAAAATCAAATCTATTACATATTATTAAATCCCATAATATAAACACTTCAATAATTCCACTTTAATGACCATCGTAATATACGACCTTTATTGGTCAAGGAGTTAGCCATTCAAATCAAGAATTGACTTGGATAGAGTCCCAGTTCCCCAAATGAAATAAATTCTACTGAGTGAGGCATACAACCTTCTCTATAAGATGGAAATTGAAATATTTTTTCTCCAAGATAATTAACACCTTCGTATCTAAAAATATTTTTTCATCTAATTTGATGTGTTAGGAAACTGACATATTTTTTATGCTAATCATATATCATGATAGCTTATTTGGCATAATCAATTTTTTTCATTTAGTTCTCATGTCATTCAGTTTATCTGTAGGATAATCAAATCATTATTCAAAAAAATCGTCTTCATCTCAATTCCCCCTAGTTCTATCCATTGACCATAACCATAAAATGGTGCTAGAAATAATAATCAAAGTCAGTAATCCCAAAAATCATACATAAAATATCTGAATCTTGGGACCTTCTATTCAATATTTGACCAATTATGTATAACCTTGGTCACCCATAGTCATTATCTATTCAAATACATCATAATGGTTTATAAATAAAATGTGAATTGACTAATGAATATCTATTGGGAGTTTATTTACATGTGTGAATTCTTAGACACAGTCATCATGCACCAATAATGGTCTAGATAATACCCAATCTTCAACTTTTATAGTTATTACCTAGAGGTGTATCAGTACTAGAACCACATCCCCTTTCTATTATCTTCCCATGGATTTATTTTTTAGGAAATCCATTTTAATTTCTTTTCCCTAACATAAGATATTCTATTATATATAGTCTTATCCTAAGGGTTCCCACAAAATTTTTCTCATCCTAGTTTCCAAAGATAACTAATTCATGCTCTAATACCAACTAAAGTGACCCAAACCATTCATACATAAATATTATATCTTATAAGTTGAATATTTATTATATAAAATGACAAAAAAAAACAATAACCATAATTTTCTACTATCTTTAGTGACTAAATATCCAAAACATCTTAATTCATAAAGGATCTTCAATATATCTTATAATGTTCATCTGCCATAATATTTTCCTTAGATATACAAAAATCAAAACCATTCTTCATAACTAAAATAATATTGATACATAATAAATGATTATATTAGATGCTCAATAATGGTAATCATTAGAGATACCAATCCATGATCCCATGTAAGAAAAATGGTATGGGAATATGATCAAAACATTAGATATTCAAACATAGTAAATTAAATAAAACTAATCATAAGACATGGGAGAAGAATTTATCAAAATGGTAAAAGTAATAATAGTGGGAAATAATCAATAATAAAAAATGATCTATTAGAGAATATCCTATAAATTGGAATTTTCATAATTCCTAATCTTATAACCTTGTGAACATGTAAAAATAGTAAGATGTTCACAATATAAGGTAAGGACATGAAATGAGGTCCTTGCATAAACATATGGAAATGAAACTAGATCCCCTTATAAACTTATGGAAATACAACGAGGTCCATGAATTTACTGATATACATGAAACCCTATCTAAACATTGTTGTGTGCATGAAATAAAGTTCCCAAATAACATAATTTTCACATAAATTGTTTTTATTTACTAAATGAATTAGGGGGATATATTATTTCATCTCCCCATAAAACATAATTATAAACCATATGTATGAATGAAATAATATTAGAAACCAATTATCATATCATTATATCAATACTTTTTGAAATTAAATGGGTTTTATAAACATTTCATCATTTTGTCACTTTAAAACCATTGGAAAAGATATGGGGTTTCATAAAGGTTTCATCAAAATATAATTAAACCATGGGAATGAAATGGGTTTTATAGAATCATCGTTAATCCATAAAAATCATTAAAAATATGGATAAATGAAGTTGATTTTAGAATATCATATCCTCATTTATTAAAAAAATCATTAAAATATGTTTACATAGATAACACATACCTTTATGATATCATCATAACCGTTAATTGAAATCAAAAGAAAGTACTGTTTTCCTTTAATAAAATTTAAACCAAAAATTCCTATAATACTGAGAAAAAAAAATTAATTAAAAATTAAAAATAACTATTCAATGATTATTAAGTTCAGTAGGATGGGAAAATCCAATCAGGTTATATATATTAATGGAAAACCTTAATTTCTCACATTTTTAATATGTGAAAAATAGAGTGATCAAAACAATTTAGAAATAAACTTCTAAACCATTGTAATTTACATAAAACCCTGGTAAATAATATTTTTAATGTATTTATGTTATAGTTAATACCGATTATAAAATATTTTTGATTTTTATTAACATGGATGAAATTTTTTATTGACCAAAGAGGTAATAAGGCAGGTTTTTTATTTAAAATCATTTGATTAGTTGTATATGTATAAAATAGTGGGAAATGGTAATAATACATAACAACTACATAAATAAAAAGTTGATAATATAATATGCATTGTTTAATGGAAAATATCAATGTAATTTTCATCAATGGAAATTTATCATAAATAATCAAGTGAATAAATGAGATTGTAGCACCAGCCTTACCGCTTTGGAAACTCATGGGTCATAAACTCCATGAAATAAATAAATGAAAACAAATAACAAATGAAATGAACATAATGATATATAATATATAATATATAAAATATATAAAATTGGAAGTAGATATACTTCATTAAATGATACAGGTTTATAACATTACAGATGACCTAAAGAATACAGTTTGAGATGATAAACCCTTATTGTATGACTCTTCATTCATCATATGCATCAAAATATCATGTATAATAAATACATACATATTATAAATATATTCCATAACTATATTAAAAAATAACTTGTGATGTATAATTCATTTATAATTTCTAATTATCATTTTGTTAATATTTTCCTTATTAAAATTAACATTCTGGTGAAATTGGTTTTTTTTCCATGAATGATTCAATTTTATGGTTCTAGTACATAAATCTAGGTAATTGTTTCATATTCTAGATAATAATAATAATGAAATAAGTATCTTATTTATTCATCATATAAACATTTATATCATCTATATAAGTCAATGTGGAAAAACTAATTACATCACTTTATAAAGACTCTAGTATGTACGTACGTATGATGAATGTTTCCAAATTTTGATATATGAAACATAAGAATGATAAATAAAAATTCATCATTATATAAATATTTTTATATAATAAATATCATACAAAATCATTAAATCTATCTTTAATAAAATCTAATTAAATCTAAAATGAAAAACGGATCCCATGGTTTCATGGAGGTGGTAGAAAACACATATAACCGATCCACATTATCATCATATAATGAATGGGAAAGTAAGAATGTAGATAGCATATTATAATACAAGATGAGTAATTATGTAATAGATATAATATATAAATCTTAAATCCATCATAACAACATGTCATTAATAATGGTGATGGAAAATGAATCATATCACTTTATGAAGGTGGTAGTCCAAAAGTAAATACATGTGATACATTCCTCTAGCATTTGATTGAAAATAGGACCAATAATAGTGGTTATATTTTCATAATATAATTTAATTATATTAATCAGTCTTTATTTGTTATTTTATTATTAATACTAGAGCATTAAAAGAGGTTTAATTAGTAATAAATTATATGATGTCGGGTAATATGATTACCTCTTCTTGAGTAGACCTCATTTATATCCTTTATTGAGGACCCATGTAGTTGTATTTTAAAAACAATAGAACGTATAAGCCTTATATAGTTATGTTAATTAGATAATTTTGTATGATTATTGTTATATAGGTGGATCATGAAGGATTATAAAAAAGATAAGAGTTTCATTTTATAAGTCAGGGAAGGGATGCACCATGAATATTTATAAAAAAATAAAAAATTATTAATCCATTTTCATAGAAACATATCTCATAAAATATTAAATCTTCATCCTAAGTTTATCATTTTTAATATATATTCATTAAATAATAATTGAGATAATAAATTGTCACCTTATCACTTAGTTTTATCATATATTAACCCGGTTTAACATTTTACCATGGTGAGAGGTTTTTTTTTCAGTTTTTACTATTCACTATGACCAAAAACTACGTTCCACTATTATATAATATTTATTATTATGATTAAATATATGGATTTATTTTTACAGGATTCAATTTCCATAATTGGTGAAATGTAATTTTAAATTTGAGTGTAGAATGTGATGAATAATTAATTAAAAAACATCATTTTACAGCATGAAAGTGAATTTACTTCCATTCCTTACCTTGTAAAAAATAAAATGAATATTAAAATATTTGATGGAATATGTAATATATAAATTTAAATAAACCCATTAATCTATATATATAAATTTAATTGACTTAGATAATGACACATTTTATGTATATAAAATTTTTAAAATTGTTTTAAATCCAAAAAATGTACTTATTAAAACATTTTGTATAATAGTGATTACTATATAAATAATTGTATTTATCTTAAATAAAATATTCTTATATTACTTTATGATCAAATTCAAACTATACAGTGACTCTTATATGACAATAAATTATTTGTTTTACAAAAACAATTATTTTCCTTTATTTAATGATAAATAAATCTTATCATAAAAGTACTAAAAATTCATAATACGATAATATTTACATGATTATTTCAAAATTAGTATTAATTAAAGAAAATATAATTTCTAAAAAAGATGTAAAATATTCATAATGTCTATGTGGATAGTGAAATAAAATCCATTTTTGAAGAAAACATATTTTTGAATCATTAAATGACTTCAACAAAAATTGAGTGTTATTGTATTCTGAATTAATCAAAATATATTTATTTATTTGTACCATTATAAGTATATTTCATACTATGTATTCTCATATTAATACCCTCTAATTCAGTGGCTAAAAGTTGATGATCAAATTTAAATAATTATATTGCTAATTTAACACAATTCGGTTATATCTCAGTTTTTCCTTTCAAGAAATCTCTCAAGATTATAATTATTTTAAACAAATTTTTGGTGGTGTTATAATTTAAATAATGGTGTAGTTGTTTTATGGATTTTATGATTCTAGATATTCAAGGTGTATCATGACATAGTACATGTTATGCACTGTAATGACTTTGACTTCCAAAGAATCATGGATTGTTGGTTCTGTAGAATTTGATTGTTCAATATCAAAAACTAACTAAAATTTTATAAATATATTCAAAGATGATATGGGATACTTAAATATATTTGTTATTTAGTATTTAATATCTTTTCTATTAGAATATCATTCGTCATCATGGATATCACACGATAAGGCACATTAAATTTATAAATATGATGTAACCCACCTAGAGAAAAGTGTGTGTTATGAAAAGTGAAAACCTGGAGAGGAAAAATAGTTTTACAAATATAATTTTAAATTCAATTATTATTAAGATAAAGGGATCCCTGAGTAATCATTTTGTAGTCACTAGAGGTACAATAAGTGAATATTATTTAACAAGATGATGCTCATTGCACAAATTATAATAAGGAGTTATACAAAAACCAATGTACTCTTTCCTATTTTTATTGATAATATCGAAAAACATAGGTTGTGGGATTACATAAACTACACACTAAGTGTTACCCATATGATAATAACGGTGACTGATCCTTGTAAAAACCATGAATTCCAATATTGTTATTACGCACTCAATCCCTTCTCATCCACATCATTACCATTGAGATACTGTTCACACTAAATAATAACATGAAAAAATATTGTGTGTTGGATTTTCTTCTTATATCGGTTTATCCCCTGATCATTGGAGGGTTAATTTCAAATTTTCCTTTAACATTTTCATGAGTTTGGGAAGATACTAAATCAATTACTTTTTTTTCATTTTTCAACATATATTTTATTCATCAATAATGGTTTTGATGCTAATTAAGGATTATTTGGGTCTTATTTATTCCTATAATACATATAAGAATAAAAAAAACCCATTTACAAGATTCAACAGGTCAGGAATAAAAAATATAGAATAAAAACCCCTAAAAAGTGAAACTAATATCCCATAAAGATTTATATACAATAGTGATCTTGATCGAGATTCCCTGGTAGAAACCAATTACACACCACATCAAAATGTACCAACTAGAAACTAGAATTCCTGATCACCTAAAAGATACAACTAATTCTCTAATTGTGTGTTATCACATCCTATATAGTGGTGTATGAAGAAGATATATTATATCTTTAATGATAATATATATTGTATCAAAATAATGTCTAAGAACTCCATTGTAATGGTATTCTTCACAAAATGATGAATCCTATTGGAATCTAGTAATTCATACAATATAATATATGAATCCATTGGATTTATTCCATTTAAAATAAATCCAATAGAAAACTATTAATGATTGTTTTGTTAAAAGTCATTAATTGTTAATATTTTATATTATGATATGTCAATAAGTTGAACTGAACCTGATATTCAAAATAGTATATCCGACCAATTTTTATCCCATGTCATTCAATATGAAATCAATGACATGGTATGAAAACCCATAACCTAACACAATCCATGATGTCATAAATGTCATCATTTTTTGGTTTATCGATTTGTTTATATTTCTAATAAGGGGGATATCAATAAGTCCAACCAAATTTAATAAATAAAAACTAAGGTTCATGGTGATGTAATAACATGGATCCCACTCCCTCTCCAATCTATTTATAGAACCCTAACTCAATGACCTAATTTTTAACACCATAATTAGAATTCCACATGGCCTTAATAAATCACCTTGATCTTAAAATCTAGGTAACTAGTATTGATGGATAAAATAAAAAATTAAGGTATTAATTTTCCCTCAAAATATATAATATCAAGAGTATAATAAATACATTTGAATGAAAAGAAAGTTTTTATAAAAAATCATTAGAATATAAATTAATAATGGAAATAGAAATATTTATAAAACTAGTGGAAATGTAATGAAAAAATTATTTATGTCGACACAAATCAAACACATGTAGTGGTTGAGTATAAAACTATTATAATTTTCCTAGTGGCAATAATAAATACTAGTGAATAGAAAATTACAAAAATGAAATTGCATTTAGCAGTGATAATTAAAATAAATATTTATCCACCAAATTAATATTTGTGAGTCCCATATACAAATTTGTATAAATATTTTCATGGATTTTCTAAGAGGGAAGGAATTAATTAATCTTCTTATTTTATATTCCACTAATGGATAAAATTTACCACTAATTAATGTTATTTATATTAATATTATTATCATGTTACTAGAACTTGAAAAAACACAAATATATAGTGAATTTATAAATTTCACCCCTCAAAACAAATATATTTATTCTTAGTGTGATCTGGAAAATGCTATAATACCTTTTTCATTAATACTCATTGATATAAATTAGGAGGGTATTATCTTTAAATTAGTGTTATATAAAAAATATATCCCAATGAAAATTATAACACCCCCTCTTGAACTACCTCAAAACTGTAAAACTGGTGGTTCCACACAACGTTATGTGTGTCTCCAAATATGTAATAGGATTATGAATAGAAATAACTGGCTGATAATAACATATTGAAAGACAACACTCACCAGTATAATCAAAAAATAATAGGGAATGATAAAAAAAATTTATAAAAGGAACCATATCAGAGTATGAAATATTATATTGTAGTAAAAATCATTACATAATTTTCACACAACCATGATATAAAAAATGTAAAAAAATGTGTACCTATTTAATAAATAGAGAGGGATAGAAAATTTAATGATCAAATATATTATATGATCGACTAAAAAAATGGGGATACTCAACCAGTAGCATCAGAATCACTTCAAAGTTGTCTCTATTACCCAAATAAGCTCTCCAACCCCATCCACATATACATTCACATTTTCAACATATATTGAGATCCTATGAGGAATTTTTTATTGATAGGATAATGTATATGGCTCTATAATAATAGAAGTGGAGTCATTATCACTCTCTATTGCGAATTGTTGTAGCTAGAGATTCACGATGTCCTGGTCAGAAGATGTTTCAGAAATTATGGATTCTATTTAAGAATTATATACCCTATTTCATTAGGACTAAAAGTTATCAAATACCAATTAGAGTATAATTAATGGTTTCCATTTCATGTATAGTTCATGGTAATCAAAATCTTGAGTGATTGTCATCCTTTAAGAGTTATTGTCGAGTTAGTTTCCCTCCTCATCATTAACCATAGAAACAATATAAATTAAAACAACCGTTGGAGGGTGATCCATATTTTGATAAACAAAGGGGAGATAGGGTGGATATATGAAAACCATCTAATGTTACTCATATTCATTGTAAATGTTAATATAAATACCGTGATGGTTTTCTTATTCAAGGTCAAAGAGACCATGAATCTAGATGTAGTTTGATTCGTGATTTAGGGTTTCTTTTGCTAAGAAATACAATAATCTTGTGAGTTATTATCTATTTATATTATACCTAGGTGTATATTTTATTTGATTCAGTAGTTATTTACTAATTTAATACTCCCACCCTATCCCATGATTTAAGAATTGGGGTGTGAGGCTTCCACTTTCCTCAGTGTTGATAGTGGCAGTTAGTGGTTAGGTTGGCTTGAGTGATGTGTATAAATATTTTGAACTAATGTAATGAGATAAACATGCTTATGTTGATTAAATTTTTTTGATAATACAACTATATAAAATCATCCTTTCTACGGACTATATTCAGTCATTGTAGGTTATTATTTATTGTTTAGGTGGTGAGTTATATTTTTTTAGGCTAACAGGGATCATGATTTGTTTGATGTTTAGTGACACACTCAGATGGGTCAAATTCAAATTAAGACCATGTATTATTTTATGTATAAGTTTATATTTTGTTATGTGGAATATTAGATATCCATTTTTCCCATGGTTTCTGATGAGTTACCATATATCATTCAGAAAGTGGTTTTGATTCCATAACTGTTACATGCGATTGATTTTGCGAAAGAGTTGTATCCAAATGTTGATCTGATATTGAAATACCCATATATTATGGTTCCTTATATGTTGGAGAGCTATGGATTCAAATTTATGGTCTTTAACATATAGGATTTATTCGTTATAGTGTGTTCCATTGGGCGATCATGTCTCGATTTGAAGAACTCATATGAAAGTCTATATTTATAAATAAATTATCACTGCATGAACTAGGTGTTGGTAAATATTATATATACTAGTCTATTGATTGAATTATAATTTGATTGGACAAAGGGAAATATCATGTTATAATATATAAATTTATATTTATGTTATCATCTGATGGGGTTAAGAATGAGGATATCTTCATGAATAACTCCAGATGTCATTATAGAAATTTCTAGTTCATTATAGTGAGGTTAAGTTTAATTAAATACATCTTCATGTTTATGAGATGGATGAATTATATATTCTGAGAATTTTTTTATCAATATATTAGTTTTGTTCATTAAATTCACTATTATGTATTCCTTGTTAGGAGCGGTGCATAACGAGCATATGCTGTCAATTTTGGAGATTATTTAGCAACATTATATTTTTCTAAAACTCGTGATGGGTATGTTTTGAGATTTTGAGGTTCATTTATTGGGACATATTTTTTATCATTAAGGTGTATTTATGGACATTTGAAGTCTGAGGTGATTTTTTCTTGGGTATCTTTCATCAATGTTTTTGAGGTATTGAGCCTTCCTTGGTTTTGCTGGATATTACAAGAGGTATGTACCCATCACCTATAAGATTATTACTATATAGATTTCATTGAGGAGTATGAATCAGAACTTTTTTTGGAATTAACAATATGTGGATAATATTTATTTTATTGATTTATTGGTATGTTCTCTCTCTCATTTGTTTCCATAGGATGGTGTTGTGTTTTAGTTTTATTTTGACACTTTCATATTGTATTAGTTTTCAATTTTATGTCATATAAAGAATTTGTCTCTTAATAATATCTTAACATATAACCTCATTACTGTACTTCTCCACCCATGATCTAGAGACTACATTATTTTTTGTTGATCTAATATTTTGGCGACATTGCATATTTTTTAACTCTTCTTGGTCTTTTGAGATCACAATATATTGAGGTATATCTTCACTTAGCAAGATATTAATTTGTGGTAACATCCTTTGATGGAATTCATGAAACATTAAAAATAGATATATCTTATACACTATGGGAATGGAATTTATTAGCTTATTATTTATGTAGGACGTCACATCAATATGTTATGTGTTCTCCATTATATTCATGGATAGAGATGGATAAGATTTGTAACACCCCAAGCTTCTACGGTACGCTTCTCTTTGAATAAAGTGATAGCGTGTGTTGTACGCAACACCGAGTTCTAACACACAATAACTAATCAAACTAGCCGTTATGAATAGTAATACCTAATTTTTGAAATTATATATATTTTATATTTCAAAATGGACTTCATTTTTGGATTCGGAATATCGAATTTAGCCTAAGGTGAAATTTTGGTACTTTTGAGATAACTTTAATATTTTGATGAATAGTGAAAATTAGTAAATTTTAATTAAAAAAAACATTTTAATAAAAATAATTCATAGTGATAAATTATGAATTTGTGTGGTTATAAAATATAATTAGAATATATTTTTACCATTTTATCCAATGGTGTTCATTAGAATTAATTTCACTTTGAAATTGGATCTAAACAATTGTCAATCTTTTGATATATATTGTTTCTTAAAAACACGCTGTTTATTGTGACAGTGGGAATTAATTATAAAATTAATTAATGAAACTTATATGTTTGGAATTTTTTAAAATACACATCATTTTTTAATTTGGAATATCAATTATAGCTTAGGGTGAAATTTTGGGATTGTTCTGAAAAACATCAATTTTTGATGAATAGTGAAACTACTAAGTGGTAGTTAAAAAACTGAATTTTTTCATAAAACATATTTTTACCGCTTCTGTGAATGGAATTTCGAAAATACGAGGGAAATGGTTAATATCATAAGTAAAATGTGGTTCAACGAGATGAAAATAATTTTTGGTGAATAGTAACTTTTTTCTTTTATTTACCACGGTTAAAAGTAAATAGGGTAATTAAGGGTAAAAATGATATTAATATTACCCTAACACATGTCCTAATTCTATTGGACAAGTTTATCTCGGCCAAAAATAACCTTAGGAATAATATATTATCATTTTGGTCCACTTGGATTAGAATAGGACATTTATTATTATTTAATTCAAAGAAGAGTTAAAAGAGTTAAAATCAAAGTTTATTTACTGAAACATTTTTAATATAGGTTTTTACATAAGATAAATTCGACTGTAAATATTAATTAGAAAGATAAAAAAATTTCCTACATAATGATATTTTATTTATAATTTTTGGACATTAAATAATTTAATTTATTTATGACACAATGATGATGCAGTAATTACCATAATAGTGGACAATTAAAATAATTGATATTATAAATACCCAAATAAATAAATTTGAGACTTTTAATGAATTAAACTAATTTTATATTATAATATGACATATTAGGATATATTTATTGAACATTTTTCGAAGTAATCATTCTGTTATAAGTTTCACAAAAATCAACTATTGAATAGTGTCAAAATTGACATAAAAGAGTTTTTAAAACAAATATTAAATTATTAATTGATATTAAATTCCTAACAATATAAGGATCGGCCAAGAGACTTATATCATGATATTGGTATCATTAATGGACCACTTGGGGTCTCTGGGATGTATATGGTATATTTATTAACCATATAATATAAAAATACAAAGAGACATTGTAAAAGTGAAACTAATTTACTTAGAGTTAATACTTAAAGATAAGGTTAATATAGTAACCCAAACCTGTCTAAATTATATTGGTTGAATGGTTTTCGACCTATCCCCACCTTAACCTTTTAATAATCAACTTTGGAGCCATTAGAAACCGAATATGAATTTATTATAAATTAATATTTCTAGATTTTCCAAAGATTCCCCTCACCCCTCTTATAAAAGGGAACTCCTCCTTCTCATTTATTCACACCTTCAAATCCTTTTGGTTCAGAAAAAATCTGCCCAAATACTCTCTCAACTTACCTCACTACAACCTATGGGCCTTAGTTTGATCAAAAATCCATCCTAAGGATCCCTTTTGATCATATCAAAAGGAAGAACCCGAAGAAGAGGTAATGATTTCACCACCCTTTTCCATGTTCCTTTCTTTTTCCACTTCTTCTTCCTTTGTTGTTACCATTCTAAAATAATAACTCCAATATCATATAAATACTGTGATGTTATTATAAATATGGTACATCCATATTCAGTATTCTATCCATCCGTTGAATAACATGTCACCATACGTACGTACGTACGGCTTACCGTCTCCACGTCGTGGTGTAATTGTTATTCAATATATTATTATTTGGATGGGTATAATAATGATGTGTAACTAAAGTAAATAATAAATATAACATGATAATGATACTATATATATGATATACTATCCAATTATATATTATTTTAATATAAAAATAATGATATTGTCGCTCGTGCGTACGTACGGACTACCGTCTCCACGAACGTGATGAGATTCATTCTCCATCATATCCATTCAAGTATAATTATCATTTGATGATTTAAAAATGATGTTTAAGGACTTGATATCATTATGGATATGAATAATATACATCCTATCCATTACTAACATGTATTATGTAACAAAACATATAAAAGAAAACAAGTAAGTTAACACCCGAAACAACGATAATACTAAGATATTATTAAGAAATCAATGTTAAAAGATCATATATGATATCATATTAATGTATATGATTCTTGTATAATTTAATAACAATTATTTCACCATTATACAGGAGGTTAACCAACCCCAACCAAGGAAAAGTACAAGTTAAGGGTTATTTCACAATCTCTTCATTATCCGAGGTTGTTTATACGTAATAATCTACTGGGATCTCATTATCATCCGCATCCATGTTTCTTAAAAATGAATTTCAAAACATTTTTACTATTTACTAGAATATGGGTTAAATTCATTTATACCCTTCTTTGAATTTTTATAAGAGGTTTATAAAGGAATCTTTCCATCATTTTCCAAACAAGGTGCTTTTTAACCTTTTCGACAAAATTAAGGTAAGAATGTTTTTTAACTTATACGGCGGGTGCGGCTATTTTCACCGTTATAAAATCATCGAAGCTTCCCTTACAAGAATATAAGAATATTTTCAAATAAAATGTTTTGTTTCATAAATATAAGAATCTTAAATGATTTCAAAATAGAAAGAGATATTTCTCTAAAAATAGTATTGATTTCATCTATGTCAACATCCTTTGATGGATTTTAAGCTTATTTGAAGTTGATTTATTATGATAAAAAACTTCTATATTATATTGAAGGTTTTGTGATATGTTTTACTGTGGATGTTCTATTTTTATACCGTTCATATTTTATGGTGAATGTATTGACATTCTGTATGCTAGTTTTAACACGAATGTTTATGTTATGTTTTAACCTTTTCATATGGGAATGCATTCGACATAATATGTGATGGGTGGAGCCTGTTATAGCTCCTTGATGCATCGGTAGGTCTCGTGAGACAAACTAGTGTCTTGGCACAAGGCCTTGAAAAAATCGTATTTGTAGTCTTGGCATGAGGCCTTGGCTATGTGGTTATGATGGTCTGGAATTATGCATTCCATCATTATGAAAGTGGTTATTGTTATTGCATGTGATTATTCAATTAGTAGAATATCCATTTGAATAAGTAAATGGAATTATTTCATTTTACTTTAGCCATACTATGTTGAAGTTCAAGTTTAAAAGGCTTTTGTTTTAGTTATACATTGCCTTAAATTTTTATGCTTATTTTCGAATGTTCCCGCTATATTGTTATCCTTACTAGGCATTTGAGCACACCCCTTTTCTATGTTTTATTTTTCCCAGGATGTGAAAAAGTAAGTTATGAATGATCTGTAAGGATTTTATGTGGGGATATGAGTGTGGAATATGGAGTCTATGTTGTTGTAGTATTTTTTTACTTTATGATGTAATGTAAAACTTTATGAATATATATAGTGTTTCCAAGACTACTAAACCAATCGGTCTTTCGAGATTTGATCTTTCTTGTAATCATGCCAATGTTATGTAATAATGCACCGACTCTGGGTAACTAGGGTCGGGGCGATACAGTTGGTATCAGAGGAGGTTTAGTACAAACCTTGGAAGGTAGATTTAGATAAACTCTGATTAGAGCACGTAGACCTAAGATGAAATTTGAGGATTAGTACAGAAGAACTTCCTAGAATTTTGGTATTGTAGAGATTTTGTGAGTTTTCCGAGAAATACATCCCTATCTGGATACCAGCAGGTAGAGGCAGCTCTGGAACAGATGTACCTAGGGGTAAAACCCAAAAACACCGCTTTGAGCTAGACTCGAACAGGAACTGGTTCACGACAACGGGCCTTGCTGCACTCTTGGTTACGACACTCCCGGGGGATATGCTTAGGATAACTCTCATTTTCTTTACAAATCATTATGAAGGGATTATGAGTATATACTTCCTCAAAGAAAACATTCTTATGGTTATGGAATATATCCATAAATAGTTCAATTTATGTTATCTATTTTATAAGTATGGGATTATGTATTTTGATTCATAAACTGATCTAGTTTATACCATTGTTTAGAAATGGTTCCTAGTGGAAGAAATGGAAACCGTATCAATGCACGAACTCCATGTAGGGATTTCCCTCCTGCTCAAGATAATTATAGTGGATCTGGTGATGCAACTCGTGCCGATCAGCTAATCACAATACTAGGACAACTCACTCAGGTTATGAAAAATAACCTTACTCGTATGGAGCACCCTGATCTGCAGCGTGGGGGATCAATGTTAGATTGATTCATGAGGCAACAACCACCAATGTTCAATGGGAGTACGAATCCCTTAGTAGATGAGCAATGGATATTTTACCTAGAAAAAATATTTCAGGCTTTGGGGAGTACTGAAAGGGAAAACGTTATCATGGCAGTTCACCGCCTCACTGGAGATACTGATCAATGGTGGTAATTGATTCAAAATACGAAGGAATATGATGAAGTATAAAATATGGAATGGAGGGAGTTCAAAGATTTATTTTTAGAAAAATACTTTTCTCACGACCATCGAGCAGATATGGAAAGGCAGTTTCTGAGTCCGAGACAAAAGGAGGATGAGAATGTCACAATGTATTAGGATAACTTTACAAGGTTAGCAAGGTATGCTGGAGATTATATACGTAACCCAATAAGTAAGATTGATCGTTTCTTTGATGGGTTAAAACCATTTCTCCATCGAGCATTAGTCTCACAATCCTTCTCGTCGTATGAAGACAATGCCTCATTTCTATCAAGAACGAAAAGGAATTCTCTAATTATTATGACTTTAAAGCAAAGCAAGAGAAGAAGAGACCTGCTGATCAATCTAGGAATAGAAATAAGGGAAATAAGGGAAAGGATGAATATCCATCATGTGGTAAATGTGGTAAGAAACACCCTGGTACTTTCTTGATGGGAATAGGAGTCTATTACAAGTGTGGTGAAAAAGGCCACCAAGCTCGTGATTGAAAGGGGATGAAGGAAGCTACCAATGTTCAGTGCTATAATTGCAGGGAGATGGGGAATTATGAAAATGAATGTCCTAAGCGTCAGGTGAACTTACCTCAGAAAAGGCCATGGGATCAAGGCCAATCTTATGTTATCACTACTTCTGAGGTAAAAGCTCCGAAAGACATGGTGGCAGGTAATTTAATGGTTTCCTCAAGTTTAGCAAATGCATTATTTGATTCCGGATCATCACATTGTTTCAAATCTTCCCAGTTTGCTAAGAAAATTAGATATTTCCAATTTGATTTAACAAGGGAGTTGTCAATTAAAACTCCTAAGGGAATATCATTGCAACAATGTTTTGTGAATCAGTCCCCATTAGAGCACAAAAATGTTATTTATCTGCTAATCTCATCGTCATACCTATGATTGAGTTTGATATAATCCTCGGTATGGACTGGCTTTCGGACTATGATGCGAAGATTTATTGTAAGAAGAAAGAGGTTACGATTCATGATGACAATGATAAGGAACACATTATCTTTAGTGCAGAATCATCACCACCTAATTCTTATTTAGATCCACCCCCAGTAGCTCAACTAAATTAAATTATTGGGGAGGAAGAGAATGAAATAACTTTTGGTGAGGAAAGGAATGTTCAAATAGAGGATTTACCTGTTGTGAAAGAATTTGTAGATGTATTTCTGGAAGATTTACCGGGACATCCTCCAGAACGAGAAGTTGAGTTTTCCATTGATTTAATTCCGGGATCAAGGCCTATATCGAAGACCCCTTATAGAATGGCCACTTTAGAATTAATTAAACTAAAGAAATAACTAGAGAAATTGAGTAATAAGGGATTTATTCTCCCTAGTGTTTCTCCATGGGGAGCCCCTGTTATTTTTGTTAAAAAGAAAGATGGATCTATGAGGTTATGTATCGATTACAGGGAGATCAATGCTATAACAATAAAGAACAAGTATCCCCTACCTCGAATTAATGATTTATTTGACCAACTGCATGGAGCTCAATACTTTTCAAATATTTACCTTCGATCTGGATACCATAAGTTGTGTGTGAAGAAGGAAGACATTCCAAAGACAGCATTTTGAACCAGGTACGGGCATTACGAGTTTACTATAATGCCTTTTGGATTGACTAATGCACCCTCTGTATTCATGGGATCTGATGAATAGAGTTTTCAAGGAGTATCTCGATGAATTTGTGGTGGTATTTATTGATGATATCTTGGTATACTCCAAAAGCTACGGATATCATGAAAATCACTTGCGCATTATCTTGACGACTCTGAGAAGGCATGAATTATATGGGATGTTTAGCAAGTGTGAATTCTGGCTTTAGGAGATTTCTTTTCTTGGCCATATTGTCTCTAAATATGGAATCTCTGTTGATCCTTCTAAGACTAAGGCAATCCAAGAATGGCCAACACCGACGAGTATAACTGAGGTACGTAGTTTTATTGGTTTAGAAGGTTATTATCGACATTTTGTCCAGAATTTTGCCCGATTGGCTAACCCATTAACGAAGCTCACACGTAAAGGGATTAAATTTGTTTGGACAAAAGAGTGTGAAGACTGTTTCGAAGAACTGAAGAGAAGATTAGTCAATGCTCCAATATTGACTCTACCATCGGGGAATGATGGGTTCATTATTTATAGTGATGCATCGAAGAAAGGACTTGGTTGTGTCCTTATGCAGAATGATAGAGTTATTGCCTATGCATCACGACAGTTGAAAATTCATGAACAAAACTATCCTACTCATGATCTCGAGTTAGCATCTATGATCTTTTCTTTGAAGATATGGAGGCACTACCTCTATGGTGAAAATGTGAGATTTCTACTGTTCACAAGAGTTTGAGGTATATTTTCTTAAAATAGAACTCAACATGAGGCAAAGGAGATGGCTTTAATTACTCAAGGATTATGATTGCACAATACACTACCACCCAGGGAAGGAAAACAAGGTGGAAGACGCTTTGATCAGAAAAGATCATGGAGTGTTGAACAATATGAGAATTGAAAGGGATCCAATTTTCATGGATCTAGTGAAGATGGACATGGGAATAACCACTGAAGGAGAAACATCAATGCTTTTTCAAATGGCTGCCAAAACATAATTACTAGAAAGTATTAAGAGTTCTCAGACTAATGATGGAGAATTTCAAAAGAAGATTAAAGCTGTGAATGATGAGAGACTGAGAGACTTTGTGTATGAAGATGGAATTTTGAAATTCAGGAAGAGACTTTGTGTTCCCGATATACCTGATCTAAAAAGGGAATTTCTGGATGATGCTCATAGTTCCAATTTCTCTATACACCCTAGGAGCACCAAAATGTATAGAGATTTGAAGGAACATTTTTGGTGGGACAATATGAAGAGGGAGATTGCTGATTTTGTGTCAAGATGTATGGTTTGTCAACAAGTGAAAGCTGGAAGGCAACAGCCTGGAGGAGTCATGAAACCTCTTCCCATACCGGAGTGGAAATGGGACAATATTATGATGGACTTTTTTCATGGGGAAACAAAAGACTCCTATAAGGAATGATGCAATATGGGTTATTGTTGATTGTCTTACCAAGTCAGCACATTTTCGTGCTATAAGAGAAGATCTACCACTGGAACGTCTAGAAAGACTATATATTAATGAAGTTGTGAGACTTCATGGAGTACCCCTATTGATTGTTTCTGATCGTGATCCCCGTTTTACTTCAAGATTCTGGAAAAGTTTTCAGAAATCCCTGGATACTGAACTTCATTTGAGCACTGCTTTCCACCCTCAGACAGACGAACAATCAGAACGGACTATTCAAACCTTAGAAGACATGTTGAGATCTTGGTCACTTGACTTTCAGGGTATGTGAGATCAATATATACCTCTGGTATAATTTTCCTATAACAATAGCTTCCATTCGAGTATTCAGATGGCACCATATGAAGCGTTATATGGAAAGAGATGTCGTACACCAACCTGTTGGGATGACGGTGGTGAAAGAAAACTTGTAGGCCTAGAACTAATGGAGGAAACTATGGAAAAGGTGAAGGTAATCCAAAATCACATCAAAGCAGCTCAACGTAGGCAGAAGAGCTATGCCGATAATCGAAGGAATGATTTGGAATTTCAAGTCGGTGATCATGTTTTCCTGAAGGTATCTCCATGGAAGGGAGTCATACGTTTTGGTAAGAAAGGTAAATTGAGTCCTAGTGATAGAGATAATATTTAAAATATTTTTAATGTCTATTTAAATGATCTAAACCTCACAAATTTAACAATTTGATCTTATGTTTAACAATTTTGGATTTATAGTGTATTTTGGGATAAAAAGTTTAAATTTCATAATTCTTGATTTTTAACAGATTTTTATCACAGGGGTATTTTGGTCATTTCTTATAAAATATATTTCCAAATTTTGTGATTCGAATTTTTTTGGAACTCTTATTTTATTTCCTTCAACTTTGTCTTCAGGACCAGGGATTGAATCGATATTAATGGTGCCCAAAAAAATCAATGAAGTTGACAATTTTTTCCGGGAGGACTGCATTGACTCCACCATATTAATGGAAGAAATATTCGGCCTAAACTACTCCAAATGATGCGATTCTACCTGGATATGAAAAGGGACTCCAAGGCTCGTCTCCTCAATAAATTTCAAGCCTTTTGGAATCCTTTATGATGGCTGTTTAGTGATAGATTTTTGAAGGAAGCTTCCAGGAAGTTTCATCCATAGAAATCTATTTTCAATAGAAAAACCATAAATCTTTCAATACGCGTCCAATTAATCTGAAATTTTGAGGGTGGACAGAAAAGACATCAATGAACAATATGGATGAAGAGGGAAACGCGTGAATCGGCCATTTAATGGGTCTAAAACGCGACAAATCTGTGAAGATAAAATCTGCCTATAAAAGGAGGGGAGCTCCTACCTCTCAAGATATTCTATTCTTCACCACACCATCCCTCACAAAAGGGAGTTGGCTTGAGAGAGTGAAGGGGAAGGTGGAGATTTTGATCCTTAAGAAGATAAAATTCTTTTAATAATCAATAGAAATGATGAAGGCTTCTCAAGTGATTGAAGGCTAAGCGGCAAGTGGTTGCGGACGGCGACACCCGACGGACACTCTCTTCCGAGTTTGGATTTTAATGTGTAATCTCTTTTTTTGAATTTCTCTTGAACCTATATTTTTTAATGAATCTGGTTGTTTTATTTCTTAAATTTATTTTCAACAAATTTGATTTGACCATTGTTCCATCTATAAAGTAGAACAGTTGACTTCGCTATTTAAAATTCTTTGGTGAGGTTTTGTCATTGAGCATAGAGAATTCAATTAGGTTCAATTACTTGGAGGTATTTAAGTAATTTAATTACTTCTATAGGCGGGACAAAAATCGTATTGAAGTCTTAAATATGGTGTCTTTTCAAATTTGAGTATAAACCTGGGGGTCCATGGGGGTACATTTAGGAATTTAAAATAAGAGATATTTTTTATATACAAGGAAGAGGGGAGTGTCCGAGAGGGTGATGCTTGTCTGCGACTGCTATTTTTATTCTTGATTTCAAACCCACATTATCTTTCCATTAAAATTATTTAATTTTAGAATTTAATTAAAATTTTATTTTCAAATTGTTAATCAAACCCCCATTTTCATTTCATTAAAAACAAACAAAACAACAAAAGTGATAGTTTTACAACTCGAACTGCAACCTCCTCGAGAGACAGCCCTGTGGTCACCACTGTGCTACATAAAAAGGGAAAATATTGATTGAGGGTTTCATGAAAAAAATGCTCACATCAACTGGCGCCGTTGCCGGGGAGGTTGCTAGAGTTGATTTTATTTTAGTTATATATATATATATATATATTCCTTTCTCTTGCATGACCCGAACTTCTGAACCGAACTTGTTACCTTTAGATTCAGAAATTGATAGAACTTTTCACACTAGGGTTAGAGGTAATAATCCACAAGTTTCAAGTTGTGAATCTTCCACCAATACACCTAGGAGGGACTTAGTTGAAATTGAAATCCAAATGGCTGAAAATAGAACATTGAAAGAGCTGGCTTCGTCCTATGATGAAAATCACGAGAATCCTGTTGAGTACCCTGATTCCCCTGCTGGATTTGAAATCAAGTCCGGTTTCATCCACCAGCTTCCCAAATTCAATGGGTTTCCCGGTGAAGACCCACACAAACACCTCCAAGAATTTAGTTATCTGTGTGTCAATATGAAACCTCATGGAGTTGATGCCGATCAAATGAAGCTTAGGTCGTTTCCTTTTTCTCTAGATGGAGTTTCTAAGGAATGGTTTTTCTATTCTCACCCAACCTTGATTTGAAATTGGAATGAATTAAAAAAGATTTTCCTTGAAAATTTTTTCCCTGCGTCTAGAACTGCCTCCATTCGAAAGGAGATTTGTGGAATTAGGCAAACACAAGGAGAAACGCTTCACGAATACTGGGAAAGTTTCAAACGTCTTTGTTTTAGTTGCCCCCATCATCAAATCAGTGACCAGCTTCTCATTCAATACTTTTATGAAGGATTGTGTCTCACTGATAGAAGTATGTTCGATGCTGCTGCAGGAGGAGCTTTAGTTGATAAGACACCAGCTGCTTCTAGGATTTTAATTGCAAACATGGCCCAGAATGCCCAACAATTTGGAACCAGAGGCCTTCTTCATGTCAAATCTGCACAAGAATACCCTACTACTAGTCCCGAAAACAACACAATTGCAAGTCAACTATCTGATCTCACCACCATGGTAAGGTCAATAATGTTGTCTAACTCCCCACCAACCCAACCCAAACCTGAAGCGGCTTTCCAACTACATGTCCATTGTGGGATTTGTTCTTCGAATGAACATTTTAGTGACCAATGCCCGCAAATGAAAGAGCCTCATGAGAACTGCAATGCAGTTTTTCCTGGAAGACCATTTCAACCAAACCAACAAAGACCATTTCAAAACAACCAAAATTTCAATCAAGGATGGAAAAACCACTCAAATGAAAGATTTAGTCAACCTGAACAACCAAGAGGATTTTTCCAAGGACAATCAAGTAATTATCAACCAAGATATTTCAATGAGCAAGACAATGCTCATTCTGGAAGCAATTTTCACCCTACCCCTCCCACTCAAAACTCGGATAGGAACCTTGAAGAAGCAATGAGGAAACAACAAGAGGAAATGAGGGAACTAAAAGAATACACAAAACATCATGATAACAAAATGAATACCATGATGACTCAAATGGTTCAACTTGCCTCTGGTATTAATTGCATAACAAATCAAATGAGTGGTGGTTTACCCTCACAGCCACAAGTAAATTCGAGGAATAATGGGAAGGAAAATGTGAGTACAATTGAACTTAGGAGTGGAACAAAATTGAAAAATCCTCAGATTGAGAACATCAAGACTTCTTCTGATACTGTTAATGAAAATCCTACCCTTGATAAAAATTATGAAAAATCTGAAGTTGATAGAAACTCAAAGTCAAGAGAAGAAATATTGTTTGAAAGAACGAAGAATGATTGGAAGAGGATGTCTGGCCCTTATGTTCCTCCGAAACATACTCAGAATACCCCAGAAACATTCAAACCTCCATTGCCTTATCCAAGGTGTGAACCACCACCAAAGTCAAGTTCTGAAAAAGAATTGGATAAGGAGGTTTTGGAAACATTCAAGAAAGTCCAAGTAAATATTCCATTGCTCGATGCTGTGAAACAAATTCCGAGGTATGCTAAGTTTCTGAAAGACATGTGTACCAACAAGAGGAAGTTCAAAGGGGGAGAAAATGTAAACTTAGGAAGGAATGTCTCGTCATTGATTCAACATGCCCTTCCAGTCAAGTGTAAAGACCCTGGGACATTTACCATTCCCTGTACCATTGGGAAATGTGAATTCAAAGATGTGATGATTGAACTAGGGGCCACCATCAATGTCATTCCACATTCTGTCTACTCATCTCTTTAGGTTGGAGACTTAAAACCCTCTGGAATTATCATTCAACTCGCAAACCGAAGTACCACCAAACCTGCTGGAGTTATAGAGGATGTTCCCGTTCAAGTGAGAGACATGATTTTTCGTGTTGAATTCTATGTTTTTGATATGGAAGATGATCGGTTCAGCACACATGCTCCCCTCATCCTAGGGAGGCCATTTCTAAAAACGGCAAAAGCTATCATCAATGTTCACAAGGAAACACTTTCACAGGAATTTGGAGGAGATGTTGTTCATTTCAACATTTTTCATTCAATGAAACACCCAGTTGAGGATCATTCAACTCCCCATGTAAACATGATTGATTGGTTTTCCTCTGGCATGTTACCTAATTTTTTCTGTGATGAAATACCAACTGATGTGGAAGAAGAGGGATATTTGTATGATACCGAATCAGATAAAAATGAGGATGAAATTGGAGACTATGAAGAGTCTTGGGATGTTGAGACGGGATATTTGAGAAATGATGAAGATGAATTTCTAGAAACCATTGAATCTGTTAGTGGTATTCCAGGAGAGGTTTCCAATTTTTCACATGAAACAAGTCATGATATCATAGAAAAAGATAACTATGATGAACATGGAGCTTCACCAAACAATCAAACTTCTGAAGAGTTCCCAGTTATCAATGAAACCAACCCACCTGTGGTAGAATTGAAACCCCTTCCAGATAACCTCAAGTATGCCTTCCTAGGTCATAAGGAACAATTCCCTGTAATAATCTCAAAAGAATTTTCAGAAGTCCAGGAAAACCAATTGTTGGATGTTATCAAGTCCCACAAGGAAGCCATAGGATGGACTCTCTCTAATCTAACAGGAATCAGCCCCTCAGTTTTCATGCACAGAATTTTACTAGAGGAGAACACTAGACCGGTAAGACAATTTCAAAGAAGACTAAACCCAACACTTTTGGAGGTTGTGAAGAAAGAAGTCACCACCTTGTTGGCTGCTGGAATTATTTTTCCCATATCTGATAGTCAATGGGTAAGTCCAGTCCATGTTGTTCCTAAAAAAAGTGGATTTACAATCTCAAGGAATGAATTTGGTGATCTTGTCCCCATAAGGCTTCCAAATAAATGGAGAATGTGCATTGATTACAGGAAACTCAATTTTTTTACAAGGAAAGACCACTTCCCGTTACCATTCCTTGATCAAGTCCTTGAAAGACTAGCTGGAAAAACCCACTACTGTTTTCTGGATGGATTCTCTGGATATTTTCAGATTCACATTTTACCTGAGGATCAAGAGAAAACCACTTTCACATGCCCATTTGGAACTTTTGCTTACAGAAGGATGCCCTTCGGTTTATGTAATGCCCCAGGAACTTTTCAAAGGTGTATGATAAGCATCTTCTCTGAATTTTTGGAAACTTGCATGGAAGTTTTTATGGATGACTTCACTGTGTATGGATCATCTTTTGAAAGTTGTTTGAAAAGCTTGGAACGTGTCCTGAAAACATGCATTGAAAAGAACCTTGTTCTAAATTACGAAAAATGCCATTTTATGGTTGCTAAAGGGATCGTTCTTGGACATGTTGTGTCCCGTGATGGAATTCAAGTTGATCAATCCAAAGTTGAGGTAATTTCTTCATTACCATACCCAAAAACTGTCAGAGATGTGAGATCCTTCCTCGGGCATGCTGGATTTTATAGGAGATTCATTAAAGATTTCAGTACGATTGCACTTCCATTGTCCAGATTACTCCAAAAAGATGTCCCATTTGTCTTTGATGAGAATTTCATAAATTCGTTTCATGATCTAAAACAAAGATTGATAACCCCTCCCATTGTTCAACCTCCTATATGGGAAATTCCCTTTGAAATAATGACAGATGCATATGATTTTTCTCTTGGGGCAGTATTGAGTCAAAGGATAGAAAAGAAATCTCTTGTGATTGCCTATGCCTCCCGAACTCTTGATCAAGCCCAATTAAACTACACAACAACTGAGAAAGAACTGCTGGCTATTGTCTTTGCTCTAGACAAATTTAGAAGTTATCTCCTGGGCTCCAAGGTGATTATTTTTACTGATCATTCTATAATCAGATTCTTGATGAAGAAACATGATGCAAAACCAAGACTTCTGAGATGGATTTTGCTTTTACAGGAGTTTGATGTTGAAATAAAAGATAAGAAAGTATGTGAGAACCTTGTTGCTGATCATTTGAGTAGGATACCATCTATTGGGAATAGGAAATTTCAGTTGTTTTCCCCAATTAAGGAAACCTTTCCAGATGAGGATTTATTTGCTGCTCAAAGTGAAATACCATGGTTCGCTAATCTTGTAAACTATTTGGCTCCTGATGAACACACCCATTGGTTTTCCAAAAATCAAATTGATAAACTTCGGAGCGATTCAAAAATATACATTTGGGATTATCCTTATTTATGGCACATTGGTAGTGATCAAATGATACGAAGATGCATTCCAAACTCTGAATTTCAATCCATCCTAAATATCTTCCACACATTAAAATGTGGAGGACACTTTGGACCACAAAGAACAGCAAGAAAAGTTCTTGATTCTGGATTTTATTGGCCCACCATTTTTAGAGATGCTTTTGAATTCTGCAAAACCTGAAAAAATTTTCAATTCCAAGGAAACATTTCCAAGCAGAATGAGATGCCACAAAACCCACTTTTGTTTTGTGATGTTTTTGATGTATGGGGAATGGATTTCATGGGGCCTTTTCCTAATTCATTTGGATATCTCTACATGTTGTTGGATGTTGATTATGTTTCCAAGTGGGTAGAGGCTATCCCCACCCGAACTGATGATGCAAAGATTGTGTCTAAATTTTTGAAAGGAAATTTGTTTTCAAGGTTTGGATTTCCAAAGTTTCTAATTACAGATCAAGGTACCCATTTTTGTAATAGAACTTTGGAATCACTTTTGAAGAAATACGGTGTTAATCATAGGGTCTCTACACCCTATCATCCTCAAACAAATGGAATGGCTGAGTTGTCTAATAGGGAGATCAAACAAATCCTAGAAAAAATAGTGAACCCAAATAGAAAGGATTGGAGTTTGAGACTTGATGATGCTCTTTGGGCCCATAGAACTGCTTTCAAAACCCCCATTGGAATGTCACCATTTAGATTGGTCTATGGAAAGGCTTGTCATCTACCAGTTGAGTTAGAACACAAATCCTTTTGGGCTGTAAAAACATGTAACATGAACCTATATTTTGCTGGGAAAGAAAGAAAATATTGTTTGCAGGAGTTGGAGGAGATCAGAAATAATGCATACGAAAGCTCCAGGTTATACAAAGAGAGAAGCAAAGCCTTTCATGATGGGAGGATTCTCAACAAAAATTTCAAGGAGGGAGACAATGTTCTGCTATTTGATGCCAGATTGAAACTCTTCCCAGGTAAATTTCGTTCCAAATGGTCTGGCCCATTCATTTTTACTCATGTTTTTCCTTTTCGTGCAATACAGATTAAAGATCCAGACAAAGAGACATCATTCACTGTCAATGGGCATCGATTGAAGCTATTTCGAGAAAATTTTCATGATCCTCCAGGGGAGGAAATTCAACTTCATGACACAGAATATAATTGATTCCAGGTTGTGTCTTTCCTTATCATTTATTTTTGCTTTGTCTTTAATTTCCTGAATTTCATGCTAAAAAAAACTACACAATGAGTACATTGCATAGAATAAGTGTGGGGGGACACAATGCTGGGTAGAGTAGAATTTTTTTTTTACGAACTTTGTTTTTTGAAATTTTTTGTTGTCAAAATTTCATTCCATTTTTTTTTCTTCTTTCTTCGTGTTTCTTTTTCAAAAAAAGGTTTTTGGAATTTCTTGATTTTCATTTGAAACTTATGCCATGGAGTGAACCAACTTATCCTTTGAAACGAAAGATAAATGAATGCTGAATACGACATTGTTTTAAGTTCAAAAATTTGGAAAATTCTTAAAATGACCACTGATTTTTAAATATCATGGCACATATCACTGGCATTGTGATTGAAATTCTCATTCATGTGAGGCCTCTGGACCCATTTTTACATCTTCTTCACATTTACCTCTTTCTTGAGAGAACCAATTTGTGTTTGTTTAAACCAGAACTTGATTTATTTCTATCAAAACTTGAGGGCTGAGATACGTGTGATTAAAATGATTGAGGAATTTTTTTGAATATTGGAGCCTCCTTTTCATGATTATCCTTTTTATTTTGGCCTTCCTTGAACATTTTATCCTTCGTGAGCCCTTAGTAGCCATGTATAACCTGTTAGGTTAGCCACATTACAAGCCAAATTTCCCTTTCCAACCTGCTCTGGAAGTATAAATGCATGATCTAGTTGAACTTAAGTGTGAAGGGGAAGATGACTCATGATGTGCTACCTCATTTGGTGTTTCTTTGGGAGAACATTTAAACATTGAAGGCATATTTGTGATGCTGGAATATATTTTTCTGGGAGCTGTGCCTATCTGGAGCTCTCAAATGAAATGGAGATGTGCCTATCTGGAGCTCTCAAATGAAATGGAGCTGTGCCTATCTGGAGCTCGCAATGGAAATAAGTTGTGCCTATCTGGAGCTTTAAAAAAAATCATACTTTCTGCTGAAATATTAATGGAATGGGGTGGAAAACAGAAGATCAGAGCTGATTATTTTAAGAGAATATGGAGGAGACCATACTTGAGCAAAAATTAGAATCATGCATTTCTAATTCAAAAAGAGCCAAACCCTCCTTATTCAGCCACATAATTTTTCACATTTGAAACCTACCAACCCCAAGCCACAGAAAAACCTTGTAAATTCCTCATGATAATCACTTGTTCTTGGTTCACATCGGGTGGAGATGTAGAAATTTATCAAGCCTATGGTAATTCTTTCATGAGTTGGATGAGAAAAGCCTTGTTGCAAATCTATATTGTGTGCTGAGAGAAAAATGAATGTGAGGTAAGTGTGTTGTGTCCATGAGAAGACAAAATAAGTGGAAATGGATTGAATTATTTGAATTTAGAATTTTAAATATTTTTCTTTAATGAGGCATGATATATTTTAAATTCATTGTGGTAAATTGGTAAACCCCATTGGTATGTGTTTTATTTTTCTTTATACCGTACTCACTTGTCCAGGAGTCCAAGAGCCAAGTGTGGGGGAATTGATAGAGATAATATTTACAATATTTTTAATGTCTATTTAAATGATTTAAACCTCACAAATTTAACAATTTGATCTTATTTGTAACAATTTTGGATTTATAGTGTATTTTGGGATAAAAAGTTTAAATTTCATAATTCTGGATTTTTTACAGATTTTTATCACAGGGGTATTTTGGTCATTTATTATAAAATATATTTCCAAATTTTGTGATTCGAATTTTTTTGGATCCCTTATTTTATTTCCTTAAACTTTGTCTTCAGGACCAGGGATTGAATCGATATTAATGGTGCCCAAAAAAATCAATGAAGTTGACAATTTTTTCCGGGCGGACTGCATTGACTCCACCATATTAATGGAAGCAAATTTCGGCCTACACTACTCCAAATGATGAGCTTCTACCTGTATATGACAGAGGACTCCAAGGCGCGTCTCCTCAATAAATTTCAAGCCTTTTGGAATCCTTTATGATGGCCGTTTAGTGATAGATTTTTGAAGGAGGCTTCCAGGAAGTTTCATCCAGAGAAATTTATTTTCAATATAAAAACCATAAATCCTTCAATACGCATCCAATTAATCTGACATTTTGAGAGTGGACAGAAAAGACATTGATGAACAATATGGATGAAGAGGTAAACGCGTGAATCTGCCATTTAATGGGTCTAAAACGCGACAACGTGGTGAAGATAAAATCTGCCTATAAAAGGAGGGGAGCTCCTACCTCTCAAGATATTCTATTCTTCACCACACCATCCCTCACAAAAGGGAGTTGGCTTGAGAGAGTGAAGGGGAAGGTGGAGATTTTGATCCTTAAGAAGATGAAATTCTTTGAATATTCAATAGAAATGATGAAGGCTTCTCAAGTGATGGAAGGCTAAGCGGCAAGTGGTTGCGGACAGCGACACCCGACGGACACTCTCTTCCGAGTTTGGATTTTAATGTGTAATCTCTTTTTTTGAATTTCTCTTGAACCTATATTTTTGAATTAATCTGGTTGTTTTCTTTCTTAAATATATTTTCAACAAATTTTATTTGACCATTGTTCCATCTATAAAGTAGAACAATTGACTTCGCTATTTAAAATTCTTTGGTGAGGTTTTGTCATTGAGCATAGCGAATTCAATTAGGTTCAATTACTTGGAGGTATTTAAGTAATTGAATCACTTCTATAGGCGGGACAAAAATCATATTGAAGTCTTAAATATGGTGTCTTTTCAAAATTGAGTGTAAACCTGGGGGTCCTTGGGGGTACATTTAGGAATTTAAAATAAGAGATATTTTTTATATACAAGGAAGAGGGGAGTGTCCGAGAGGGTGAAGCTTGTCTGCGACTGCTATTTTTATTCTTGATTTCAAACCCACATTATCTTTCCTTTAAAATTATTTAAGTTTAGAATTTAATTAAAATTTTATTTTCTAATTTTTAATCAAACCCCCATTTTCATTTCATTAAAAACAAACAAAACAACAAAAGTGACAGTTTTACAACTCGAACTGCAACCTCCTCGAGAGACAGCCATGTGGTCACCACTGTGCTACATAAAAAGGGAAAATATTGATTGAGGGTTTCACTAAAAAAATGCTCACATCACCTAGGTACATCGAACCTTTCGAAATTCTAAACGAATTGGGGATGTAGCTTACCGATTGGCAATGCCGCCAAGTCTCTCCAAAGTTCACGATGTGTTCCATGTAACACTATTGAAGAAAATACATGCCTGACCCAACGCATGTACTCACTCATGAAGAATTAGAACTGGAACCTGATCTGTCTTATTGCGAAGATCCCATCAAGATTCTTGATATGAGAGAACAAGTACTGAGAAATCGGATGACACGTCTGGTAAAAGTTTTGTGGAGAAACCATAAGATGGAAGAGGCAACGTGGGAACCCGAGGAACTTATGATGAAGAACCACCCGAGTCTTTTCATGCGATCATATTCTAAAAATTTCGAGGAATAAATTATTTGAAAGAGAGGAGAATGTAACACCCCAAGCTTCTACGGTACGCTTCACTTTGAATAATGTGATAGCGTGTCTTGTACGCAACATCGAGTTCTAACACACCAAAACTAATCAAACTATCTGTTATGAATAGTAATACCTACTTTTTAAAATAATATATATTTTATATTTAAAAATGGACTTCATTTTTGGATTCGGAATATCGAATTTCGCCTAAGGTGCAATTTTGGTGCTTTTCGGATAACTTTAATATTTTGATGAATAGTGAAAATTACTAAATTTTAATTAAAAACAACTTTTTTAATCAAAATAATTAATAGTGCTAAATTATTAATTTCAGTGGTTTTAAAGTATAATTAGAATATATTTTTACCATTTTATCCAATGGTGTTCATTATAATTAATTTCACTTTGAAATGGGATCTAAACAATTGACAATCTTTTGATATATATTGTTTCTTAAAAACACGCTAGTTATTGTGACAGCGGGAATTAATTATAAAATTAATTAATGCAACTTATATGTTTGTAATTTTGTAAAATAGACATCATTTTAGAATTAGGAATTGCAATTATAGCATAGGGTGAAATTTTGGCATTGTTCCGATAAACTTCAATTTTTGATGAATAGTGAAACTACTAAGTGGTAGTTAAAAAACTGAATTTTTTCATAAAAATTAATTTTACCACTTCTGTGAATGTAATTTCAAAAATCTGAAAGACACGGTTAATATCAAGAACTAAAATGTGGTTCAATGAGATGAAAATTGATTTTTGGTGAATAGTAACTTTTTACTTTTATTTACCACGGTTAAAAGTAAATAGGGTAATTAAGGGAAAAAATTATATTAATATTACCCTAACACATGTACTAATTCTATTGGACAAGTGTATCTCGACCAAACACAACCTTCTGAATAAAATATTATCATTTAGGTCCACTTGGATTAGATTAGGACATTTATTATTATTTAATTCAACGAAGAGTTAAAAGAGTTCAAATCAAAGTTTATTTACTAAAACATTTTTAACATAGGGTTATACGTAAGATAAATTTGATTGTAAATATTAATTATAAAGATAAAAATATTTCCTACATAATGATATTTTATTTATAATTTTTAGACATTAAATAATTTAATTTAGTTATGACACAATGATGATGCAGTAATTACCATAATAGTGAAAAATTAAAATAATTGATATTACAAATACCCAAATAAATATAATTTGAGACTTTTAATGAATTAAACTAATTTTCTAGTATAATATGACATATTAGGATTGATTTATTTAACATTTTTCTAAGTAATCATTCTGTTATAAGTTTCCAAAAAAATCAACTATTGAATAGTGTCAAAATTGACATAAAAGAGTTTTTAAAACAGATATTATATTATTAATTGATATTAAATTCCTAACAATATAAAGTTAGTCCAAGAGACTTATATCATGCTATTTGTATCATTAATGGACCACTTGGGGGTCTCTGGGATGTATATGGTATGTTTATTCACCATATAATATAAAAATACAAAGAGACATTGTAAAAGTGAAACTAATTAACTTAGAGTTAATACTTAAAGATAAGGTTAATATAGTAACCCAAACCTGTCTAAATTGTATTGGTTGAATGGTTTTCGACCTATCCCCACCTTAAACTTTGAAATATCAAACTTGGAGCCATTAGAAACCGAGTATGAATTTATTATAAATTAATATTTGTAGATTTTCCAAAGGTGCCCCTCACCCCTCTTATAAAAGGGCACTCCTCCTTCTCATTTAATCACACCTTCAAAGCCTTTTGGTTCATCCAAAATCTGCCCAAATACTCTCTCAACTTCCCTCAATACAACCTATGGGCCTCAGTTTTATCAAAAATCCAACCTAAGGAGCCCTTTTGAACATATCAAAAGGAAGAACCCGAAAAAGAGGTAATGATTTCACCACCCTTTTCCATGTTCCTTTATTCTTCCACTTATTCTTCCATTGTTGTTACCATTATAAAATAATAACTCCAGTATCATATAAATACTGTGATGTTATTATAAATATGGTATATCCATATTCAGTATTCTATCCATCCTTTGAATAACATGTCACCATACGTGCGTACGTACGGCTTACCGTCTCCACGTCGTGGTGTAATTGTTATTCAATATATTATTATTTGGATGGGTATAATAATGATGTGTAACTCAAGTAAATAATAAATATAAAATGATAATGATTCTATATATATGATATACTATCCAATTATATATTATTTTAATATCAAAAAAATGATATTGTCGCTCGTGCGTACGTACGGACTACCGTCTCCACGAACGCGATGTGATTCATTCTCCATCGTATCCATTCAAGTATAATTATCATTTGATGATTTAAAAATGATGTTTAAGGACTTGATATCATTCTTGATATGAATAATATACAACCTATACATTACAAACATGGCTTATGTAACAAAACATATAAAAGAAAACAGGTAAGTTAACACCAGAAACAACGATAATAATAAGATATTATTAACAAATCAATGTTAAAAGATCATATATGATATCATATTAATGTATATGATTCTTGTATAATTTAATAACAGTTATTTCAACATTATACAGGAGGTTAACCAACCCCAACCAAGGAAAAGTACAAGGTAAGGGTTATTTCACAATCTCTTCATTATCCGAGGTTGTTTATACGTAATAATCGACTGGGATCTCTTTATCATCCACATCTATGTTTCTTAAAAATGAATTTCAAAACATTTTTACTATTTACTGGAATATGGGTTAAAGTCATTTATACCCTTCTTTTAATTTTTATAAGAGGGTTATAAAGGAATCTTTCCGTAGTTTTCCAAACAAGGTGTTGTTTAACCTTTCCGACAAAATTAAGGTAAGAATGTTTTTTAACTTACACGGTGGGTGCGGCTATTTTCTACCGTTAGAAAATCGTCGAACCTTCCCTTACAATCATATAATAATATTTTCAAATAAATTTTTTTATTTCATAAATATAAGGATCTTAAATGATTTCAAAATAGAAAGAGATATTTCTCTAAAAAGAGTTTTGATTTCATCTATGTCAACATCCTTTGATTGATTTTAAGCTTATTTGAAGTTGATTAATTATGATACAAAACTTCTATATTGTATTCAAGGTGTTGTGATATGTTTGACTGTGGATGTGCTATTTTTATACCGTTCATAGTTTATAGTGAAAGTATTGACATTCCGTATGCTAGTTTTAATACGAATGTTTATGTTATGTTTAAACCTTTTCATATGGGAATGCATTCGACTTAGTATGTGATGGGTGGAGCCCGCTATAGCTCCTCGATGCATCGGTAGGTCTCGTGAGACAAACTAGTTTCTTGGCACATGGCCTTGGCAAAATCGTATTTGTAGTCTTGGCACGAGGCCTTGGCTATGTGGTTTTGATAGTCTGGCATTATGCATTCCATCATTATGAAAGTGGTTATTGATATTGCATGTGATTATTCAATTAGTAGAATATCCATTTGAATAAGTAAATGGAATTATTTCATTTTACATTAGCCATACTATGTTGAAGTTCAAGTTTAAAAGGATTTTGTTTTAGTTATACATTTCCTTAAATGTTTATGCTTATTTTTGAATGTTTCTGCTATATTGTTATCCTTACTGGGAATTTGAGCACACCCCTTTTCTATGTTTTATTTTTCCCAGGATGTGAAGAAGTAAGTTATGAATGATCTTCAGGGTTTTTATGTGGGGATATGAGTGTGGAATATAGAGACTATGTTGTTTTAGTAGTTTTTCACTTTATGATGTAATGTAAAACTTTATGAATATATCTAGTGTTTCCAAGGCTACTAAACCAATCGGTCTTTCGAGATTTGATCTTTCTTGTGATCATGACAATGTTATGTAATAATGCACTGACTCTGGGTAACTAGGGTCGGGGAGATACAGTTGGTATCAGAGGTGTTTTAGTAAAAACCTTGGAAGCTAGATTTAGATAAACTCTGATTAGATCACGTAGACCTAAGATGAACTTTGAGGATTAGTACAGAAGAACTTCCTAGAATATTGGTATTGTAGAGATTTTGTGAGTTTTCAGAGCAATACATCCCTATCTGGATAAGATCAGGTAGAGGCGGCTCTGGCACAGATGAACCAAGGGGTAAAACCCAAAAACACCGCTTTGAGCTAGACTCGAACGGGAACTGGTGCACGACAACAGGCCTTGCTGCACTCTTGGTTACGACACTCCCGGGGGATATGCTTAGGATAACTCTCATTTTCTTTACAAATCATTTTGAAGGGTTTATGAGTATATTCTTCCTTAAAGAAAACATTCTTATGATTATGGATTATATCCATAAATAGTTCAATTTATGTTCAGTGTTTTATAAGTATTGGATTATGTATTTTGATTCATAAATTGATCTAGTTTATACCATTGTTTAGAAATGGTGCCTAGTTGAAGAAATGGAAACTGTATCAATGCACACACTCTATGTAGGGATTTCCCTCCTGCTCAAGATAATTATAGTGGAGCTGGTGATGAAACTAGTTTCGATCAGCTAATCACTATACTGGGACAACTCACTCAGGTTATGAATAATAACCTTACTCGTATGGAGCACCCTGATCCGCGGTGTGGAGGATAAACATTAGATCGATTCATGAGGCAACAACCACCAACGTTCAATGGGAGTATAAATCCTTTAGTAGCTTAGAAATGGATATTTTCCCTAGAGAAAATATTTCAGGATTTGGGGAGTAGTGAAAGGGAAAAAGTTATCATGGCAGTTTACCGCCTCACTGGAGATGCTGATCAATGGTGGTCATTGATTCAAAATATGAAGGAAGATGATGAAGTATCAAATATGTAATGGAGGGAGCTCAAAGATTTATTTTTAGAAAAATACTTTCCTCGCGACCATCGAGCAGATATAGAAAGGCAGTTTCTGAGTCTGAGACAAAAGGAGGATGAGAATGTCACAAAGTATTAGGCTAACTTTACAAGGTTAGCAAGGTATGCTGGAGATTATATACGTAACCCAAGAAGTAAGATTGATCATTTCTTTGAGGGGTTAAAACCATTTCTCCGTCGAGCATTAGTCTCACAATCCTTCTCATCGTATGAAGACATTGTCTCATTGCTATCAAGACCGAAAAGGAATTCTCTAAGTCTTATGACTTTAAAGCAAAGAAAGAGAAGAAGAGACCTACTGACCAATCTGGGAATGGAAATAAGGGGAAGAAGGGAAAGGTTGAATATCCATCATGTGGTAAATGTGGTAAGAAGCACCCTGGTACTTGCTTGAAGGGAACATGAGTCTATTACAAGTGTGTTGAAAAAGGCCGCCAAACTCGTGATTGCAAGGGGAAGAAGGAAGCTACCAAGGTTCAGTGCTATAATTGCAGGGAGATGTGGAATTATGCAAATGAATGTCCTAAGCATCAGGAGAACATGCCTCAGAAAAGGCCAAGGGATCAAGGCCAAGATTATGCTATCACTAATGCTGAGGTAGAAGCTCCGAAAGACATGGTGTCAGGTAATTTAATGGTTTCCTCAAGTTTATCAAATGCATTATTTGATTCCGGATCATCACATTGTTTCATATCTTCCAAGTTTAATAAGAAAATTAGATATTTCCAATTTGATTTAACAAGGGAGTTGTCAATTAAAAATCCTAAGGGAAGTATCATTGCAACAAAGTTTTGTGAATCAGTCCCCATTAGAGAACAAAAATGTTCTTTATCTGCTGATCTCATTGTCATACCTATGATTGAGTTTGATATAATCCTCGGTATGGACTGGCTTTCGGACTATGATGTAAATATTTATTGTAAGAAGAAAGAGGTTACGATTCTTGATGATAGTGATAAGGAACACCTTATCTTTAGAGCAGAATCATCACCACCTAATTCTTATTTAGATCCACCCCTAGTAGCTCAACTAAATTCAATTATTGGGGAGGAAGAGAATGAAATAACTATGGGTGAGGAAAGAAATGTTCAAATAGACGATGTAACTGTTGTGAAAGAATTTGTAGATGTATTTCTAGAAGATTTACCTGGACATCCTCCAGAACGAGAAGTTGAGTTTTCCATTGATTTAATTCCTGGATCAAGGCCTATATCGAAGACCCCTTATAGAATGTACACTGTAGAATTAGTTGAACTAAAGAAACAACTAGAGGAATTGAGTAATAAAGGATTTATTCACCCTAGTGTTTCTCCATGGGGATCCCATGTTCTTTTTGTTAAAAAGAAAGATGGATCTATGAGGTTATGTATCGATTACATGGAGATCAATGCTATAACAATAAAGAACAAGTATCCCCTACCTCGAATTGATGATTTATTTGACCAACTGCATGGAGCTCAATAATTTTCAAAGATTGACCTTCGATCTGGATACCATCAGTTGTGTGTGAAGAAGGAAGACATTCCAAAGACAGCATTTCGAACCAGGTACGGGCATTACGAGTTTACTGTAATGCCTTTTGGATTGACTAATGCACCCTATGTATTCATGGATCTGATGAATAGAGTTTTCAAGGAGTATCTCGATGAATTTGTGGTTTTATTTATTGATGATATCTTGGTATAATCCAAAAGCTACGAAGATCATGAAAATCACTTGCGCTTTATCTTGAAGTCTCTGAGAAGGGATGAATTATATGGGAAGTTTAGCAAGTCTGAATTCTGGCTTCAGGAGATTTATTTTCTTGGCCATATTGTCTCCAATGATGGAATCTCTGTTGATCCTTCTAAGACTAAGGCAATCCAAGAATGGCCAACACCGACGAGTATAACTGAGGTACGTAGTTTTATTGGTTTAGAATGTTATTATCGACATTTCGTCAAGAATTTTTCCCGATTGGCTAACCCATTAACGATGCTCACACGTAAAGGGTTTAAATTTGTTTGGACAAAAGAGTGTGAATACTGTTTCGAAGAACTGAAGAGAAGATTAGTCAATGCTCCTATATTGACTCTGCCATCGGGGAATGGTGGGTTCATTATTTATAGTGATGCATCGAAGAAAGGACTTGGTTGTGTCCTTATGCAGAATGATAGAGTTATTGCCTATGCATCATGACAGTTGAAAATTCATGAACCAAACTATCCTACTCATGATCTCGCGTTAGCATCTGTGATCTTTGCTTTGAAGATATGGAGGCACTACCTCTATGGTAAAAAATGTGAGATTTATACTGATCACAAGAGTTTGAAGTATATTTTCTCAAAAAAAGAACTCAACATGAGGAAAAGGAGATGGATTTAATTACTCAAGGATTATGATTGCATGATACACTACCACCCGGGGAAGGAATACAAGGTGGCATACGCTTTGAGCAGAAAAGATCATGGAGTTTTGAAAAATATGAGAATTTAAAGGTTTCCAATTTTCATGGATCTAGTGAAGATAGACATGGGAATAACCACAAAAGGAGAAACATCAATTCTTTTTCAAATGGCTACCAAAACATCCTTACTAGAAAGGATTAAGAGTTCTCAGACTAATGATGGAGAATTTCAAAAGAATATTAATGTTGTGAATTATGGGAGATTGAGAGACTTTGTGTATGAAGATAGAATTTTGAAATTCGGGAAGAGACTTTGTGTTCCCGATATACCTGATCTAAAAAGGGAATTGCTGGATGATGCTCATAGTTCCAATTTCTCTATACACCCTAGGAGCACCAAAATGTATAGATATTTGAAGGAACATTTTTTGTGGGACAATATGAAGAGGGAGATTGCTGATTTTGTGTCAAGATGTATGGTTTGTCAACATGTGAAATCTGGACGGCAACAGCCTGGAGGAGTCATGAAACCTCTTCCCATACCGGAGTGGAAATGGGACAATATTACGATGGAATTTTTCATGGGGATACCAAAGACTCCTAGAAGGAACAATGCAATATGGGTTATTGTTGATCGTCTTACCAATTCAGCATATTTTCTTTCTATAAGAGAAGATCTACCATTGGAACGTCTATAAAAACTATATATTAATGAAGTTGTGAGACTTCATGGAGTACCCCTATCGATTGTTTCTGATCTTGATCCCCGTTTTACATCAAGATTCTGGAAAAGTCTTCAGAAATCCCTGGATACTGAACTTCATTTGAGCACTGCTTACCACCCTCAGACATACAGACAGACAGAATGGACTATTCAAACGTTAGAAGACATGTTGAGATCTTGCTCCCTTGACTTTCAGGGTATGTGAGATCAATATTTACCTCTGGTAGAATTTTCCTATAACAATAGCTTCCATTCGGGTATTCATATGGCACCATATGAAGCGTTATATGGAAAGAAATGTCATACACCAACCTGTTGGGATGACGTTGGTGAAAGAAAACTTGTAGGCCTAGAACTAATGGAGGAAACGATTGAAAAGGTGAAGGTAATCCAAAATCACATCAAAGCAGCTCAACGTAGGCAGAAGAGCTATGCCGATAATCGAAGAAAGTATTTGGAATTTCAAGTCTGTGATCTTGTTTTCCTGAAGGTATCTCAATGGAAGGGAGTCATACGTTTTGGTAAGAAAGGTAAATTGAGTCCCAGGTACATCAGACCTTTCAAAATTCTAGAAAGAATTGGGGCTGTAGCTTACCGATTTGCAATGCCGCCAAGTCTCTCCAAAGTTCACGATGTGTTCCATGTATCTCTATTGAGGAAATACATGCATGAACCAACCCATGTACTCACCTATGAAGAATTAGAACTGGAACCCGATCTGTATTATTGCGAAGATCCCATTAGGATTCTTGATACGAGAGAACAAGTACTGAGAAATCGGACGACACGTCTGGTAAAAGTTTTGTGGAGAAACCATAAGATGGAAGAGGCAAAGTGGGAACCTGAGGAACTTATGATGAAGAACCAGCCGAGTATTTTCATGCGATAATATTCTAGAAATATCGAGGACGAAATTATTTGGAGGGGAGAATGTAACACCCCATGCTTCTGCGGTATGCTTCACTTTGAATAATGTGATAGCGTGTCTTGTACGCAACACCGAGTTCTAACACACCATAACTAATCAAACTATTCGTTATGAATAGTAATACCTACTTTTTGAAATTATATATATTTTATATTTAAAAATGGACTTCATTTTTGGATTCGGAATATCGAATTTAGCCTAAGGTGAAATTTTGGTGCTTTTCGGATAAATTTAAAATTTTGATGAATTGTGAAAATTACTAAATTTTAATTAAAAAAACATTTTTTTAAAAAATAATTAATAGTGATAAATTATGAATTTGAGTGGTTTTAAAGTATAATTAGAATATATTTTTACCATTTTATCCATTGGTGTTCATTAGAATTAATTTCACTTTGAAATGGGATCTAAACCATTGTCAATCTTTTGATATATATTGTTTCTTAAAAACATGCTAGTTATTGTGACAGCGGGAATTAATTATAAAATTAATTAATGCAAATTATATGTTTGGAATTTTGTAAAATAGACATCATTTTTGAATTCAGAATATCAATTATAGCATAGGGTGAAATTTTGGCATTATTCTGAAAAACTTCAATTTTTGATGAATAGTGAAACTACTAAGTGGTAGTTAAAAAACTGAATTTTTTCATAAAACTTAATTTTACCACTTCTGTGAATGGAATTTCTAAAATCTGAGAACACGGTTAATATCAAGAATTAAAATGTGGTTCAATGAGATGAAAATAATTTTTGGTGAATAGTAACTTTTTTACTTTTACTTACCACGGTAAAAAGTAAATATGGTAATTAAGGGTAAAAATGATATTAATATTACCCTAACACATGTCCTAATTCTATTTGACAAGTGTATATCGACCAAAAACAACCTTAGGAATAAAATATTATCATTTAGGTCCACTTGGATTAGATTAGGACATTTATTATTATTTAATTCAAAGAAGAGTTAAAAGAGTTAAAATCAATGTTTATTTAATAAAACATTTTTAATATAGGGTTATACATAAGATAAATTCTATTGTAAATATTAATTAGAAAGATTAGAAGATTTCCTACATAATTATATTTTATTTATAATTTTCATACATTTAATAATTTAATTTATTTATGACACAATGATGATGAAGTAATTACCATAATAGTGAAAAATTAAAATAATTGATATTATAAATACCCAAATAAATATAATTGGAGACTTTTAATGAATTAAACTAATTTTATAGTATAATATGTAATATTAGGATTGATTTATTTAATATTGTTCGAAGTAATCATTCTGTTATAAGTTTCACAAAAATAAACTATGTAATAGTGTCAAAATTGACATAAAAGAGTTTTTAAAACAAATATTATATTATTAATTGATATTAAATTCCTTACAATAGAAGGTTCGGCCAAGAGACTTATATCATGATATTTGTATCATTAATGGACCACTTGGGGGGTTTGTGGTATGTATATGGTATGTTTATTAACCATATAATATAAAAATACAAAGAGACATTGTAAAAGTGAAACTAATTAACTTAGAGTTAATACTTAAAGAAAAGGTTAATATAGTAACCCAAACCTGTCTAAATTATATTGGTTGAATGGTTTTAGACCTATCCCCACCTTAACCTTTGAATAATAAACTTTGGAGCCATTAGAAACCGAATATGAATTTATTATAAATTAATATTTCTAGATTTTCCAAAGGTGCCCCTCCCCCCTCTTATAAAAGGGCACTCCTCCTTCTCATTTATTCACACCTTCAAAGCCTTTTGGTTCGGCCAAAATCTGCCCAAATACTCTCTCAAATTCCCTCATTACAACTTATGGGCCTTATTTTGATCAAAAATCCATCCAAAGGATCCCTTTTGAACATATCAAAAGGAAGAACCCGAAGAAGAGGTAATGATTTCACCACCCTTTTCCATGTTCCTTTCTTCTTCCACTTCTTCTTCCTTTATTGTTACCATTCTAAAATAATAAATACAGTATCATATAAATATTGTGATGTTATTATAAATATGTTACATCCATATTCAGTATTCTATCCATCCTTTGAATAACATGTCATCATACGTGCGTACGTACGACTTACCGTCTCCACGTCGTGGTGTAATTGTTATTCAATATATTATTATATGGATAGGTATAATAATGATGTGTAACTCAAGTAAATAATAAATATAACATGATAATGATTCTATATATACGATATATTATCCAATTTTATATTATTTTAATATCAATATAATGATATTGTCACTCCTGCGTACGTACGGACTACCGTCTCCACGAACGCGACGATATTCATTCTCCATCGTATCCATTCAAGTATAATTATCATTTGATGATTTAAAAATGATATTTAAGGACTTGATATCATTCAGGATATGAATAATACACAACCTATCCAGTAAAAACATGGCTTATTTAACAAAACATATAAAAGAAAACAAGTAAGTTAACACTCGAAACAACGATAATACTAAGATATTATTAACAAATCAATGTTAAAAGATCATATATGATATCATATTAATGTATATGAATCCTGTATAATTTAATAACAATTATTTCACCATTATACAGGAGTTTAACCAACCCCAACCAAGGAAAAGTACAAGGTAAGGGTTATTTCACAATCTCTTCATTATCCGATGTTGTTTATACGTAATAATCTACTGGGATCTCTTTATCATCCACATCCATGTTTCTTAAAAATGAATTTCAAAACATTTTTACTATTTACTAGAATATTGTTTAAAGTCATTTATACCCTTCTTTGAATTTTTATAAGAGGTTTATAAAGGAATCTTTCCGTCGTTTTCCAAACAAGGTGCTTTTTAACCTTTTCGACAAAATTAAGGTAAGATTGTTTTTTAACTTATACGGCGGGTGCGGCTATTTTCCGCCGTTATAAAATCGTCAAAGCTTTCCTTACAAGAATATAAGAATATTTTCAAAGAAAATGTTTTATTTCATAAATATAATAATCTTAAATGATTTCAAAATAGAAAGAGATATTTCTCTAAAAAGAGTTTTGATTTCATCTATGTCAACATCCTTTGTTGGATTTTAAGATTATTTGAAGATGATTTATTATGATAAAAAACTTCTATATTGTATTGAAGGTTTTGTGATATGTTTGACTGTGGATGTGCTATTTTTATACCGTTCATACTTTATGGTGAAAGTATTGATATTTCATATCCTAGTTTTAATACGAATGTTTATGTTATGTTTAAAACTTTTCATATGGGAATGCATTCGACTTAATATGTGATGGGTGGAGCCTGCTATAGCTCCTCGATGCATCGGTAGGTCTCGTGAGACAAACTAGTGTCTTGGCACAAGGCCTTGGAAAAATCGTATTTGTAGTCTTGGAATGAGGCCTTGGCTATGTGGTTATGATAGTCTGGAATTATGCATTCCATCATTATGAAAGTGGTTATTGATATTGCATGTGATTATTCGATTAGTAGAATATCCATGTGAATAATTAATGGTATTATTTCATTTTACTTTTTCCATACAATGTTGAAGTTCAAGTTTAAAAGGCTTTTGTTTTAGTTATAAATTGCCTTAAATGTTTATGCTTATTTTTGAAAGTTTCCGCTATATTGTTATCCATACTGGGCATTTGAGCTCACCCCTTTTCTATGTTTTATTTTTCCCAGGATGGGAAGAAGTAAGTTATGAATGACCTGCAGGGATTTTATGTGGGGATATGAGTGTGGAATATGGAGACTATGTTGTTGTAGTAGTTTTTCACTTTATGATGTAATGTAAAACTTTATGAATATATCTAGTGTTTCCAAGGCTACTAAACCAATTGATCTTTCGAGATTTGATCTTTCTTGTGATCATGCAAATGTTATGTAATAATGCACAGAATTTGGGTAACTGGGGTTGGGGCGTTACAAGATTTCATTGATATACCCAGTTTTGGGAGCAGTTGATGGAAGAGAGTTCCTTTATTAAATAATGGTGTATTCGTCATTGAAGTATAAGGTAAAGGAGTACCATTTTTGGATTTTGAGATGTCAATTTAGTGAGATAAAATTGTCTATAGTGATGCACATGTGGGATAATTTGAGGTAGATCAGTATTTTGTGTAGTTCCAATGGTATCACTTTGTTGCTTTAGTGATGCTTAAAGTGGTTCTTCATGTGTTCCATAAGTCTGTATTGGAAATAAATCCCTATGTGGATAATATTTATCATTACATAATAGGTTTTTAGTGTCCTATAATTAGGATTTATATTTCGGATCTTATGTATTGATTATTAATATGCTAGAAGGATGTGTTTGAGCACTGCATTTCTAGTTTGTTGATTCAGCCACACGAAATTCTATAATGGAAGAGGGTGGAAAACATAATATAATTAATCAAAATATTGAATTGATTTTTGTCTCAACGGGATTCTATATGGGTATTCATGGATCACTCAATGAATTTATCCCATATCCAATTGACTAAAGAGTCAACGACAAATGTTGTGTTTTTGTGGCAGTATCCGGAGGAGGTGGTGCAGATTTATGGGGTTATGAAAATAATAATCTCTAATTTTGATTCTTTTTTATCCTTTAGGGTTTATATAAGTCTCCAGTATGTTTTTAGATCTTAGTTGTGATTTAGCATCATCTTTCAGCTATAGATAAATGGTTATATGGAGAATTTTAAAAGAGAAATGGATGAAATGTTTCATCCATGAATTCAAGATTTTGGAGGATCATTGGTAGGGAACATACCCTTGATGGAGTTAAAATATAATAATAGTTTCCCCTACCGTAATGGTATGTATCTTTTCAAATAATTGTACATCCATCCTTTCAAATATATTTTTTTTGTGTTGGATCCTGGTTGGAGAATCAGTTTCTCTTGGATTAGAATTTGTAAAAAATCATTATAGTGAATGTGGATTTGATTTTAATGTAGTTGAATGTGGCTTAATATTTTCAAATATATTACGATTATAATATTTGGAGGCCTTTGGAGATTGATTTTTCAGATCATATATTGTTTATGATATCTTCTCATCACATTCAATGATGGTTCAGTCATGACTGTAAGCTTTCTCGAGGGTTAATTGGACTTTTTAAGGTCCTGATACATGTTATATGTATTCACTATTGATTGTAACTTCCCATAAAAATGAACTAGATCTAAGATATCATCCATGTGTCATAGATTTGTAAATATATTCGTTTTCAACTCCCAGTCATTAAATGGGATGATCTGGATGTGAATGATGATGTGACATTCAAGGAATGACTATTTTCGTTTTTGGTCCATATGGATAATGTTTTGAATGGATGTTGTATTCCATTGATTCATATCCTTTAGAATCACTATAGGTTTTATGAGTCTACTAGAGATCATGAGTAATTGATGTGCAATCAATATCCAATTTTTTTGGGTGTTTTCTTATTGGAATGATATGTGTGACAATTTTTAATTTATAATATTAATGTTCATGTTATGTGTTTATATACATGTTCCCTTAATATGGTGTCTATGATAATATTATAATTTGATTCCTGAGAGGTATAAGATATGGTGGTTATTCTATTTTTCTATCCTTTCTAGGTATTCATTTAAATTCTAATGAAGATAATTGATTGAAAATTATTTGAGCTAATGCATTAGTATATATGGATCCAGATGGGATAGTCATTGTGGTGTATATGTGGCCATTATTCTATAGAAACTCAGGGGGAAATATTTAGGACTCTATAAATTTAGGGGTTTGTGTAGATTTTCACAACACATTCTTCAGTGTGTATTTATGTGTTTCGACCCTGGTCTCTAACAATTTCGTCACTATTGTAATATGGTTTCGTAATTATTCCATAGTATAACAATGGATTTAACTGATCCTGGGATTGATTGAGGATTCAAGGAGAAGATATAAAGGTTGTTTTTCTATGATTTTTTGTGTTCATTTTTGACCAAGATGATTATAACATGTCTACTTTTACTTTTTTGGATTTTATGAGAATACAATGCATTGTGGTGGGTTCTTATGTGTTGCATCTTAATCATAGGTTTTAACTAGCACATATAAATTCAGGATACCTCTTAAATATCTATTGTTTCCACTCTATTAATCTAAACCATATAATATCAACGAATACTTATTAGAGTTTCTTAATACCCTTTAAATGGATTTATCCCTTGTATTTTATAGGTTGATTCATCGATGATCTGAGGTGAGTTTTATACATCACCATTAGATCTTGTTCTCTCTCGTCTCACATTCCATGTTATATAATTTACAATTCCTTGGGATCTTGTGCTATTTTATTTATGATTTATGGGGTATTCTTAAAAAGATCATATCCTTATGAATCATGGGTTGCTTTTTGGATAGGTTGATGAGGATTCCTATTGTGGGCCTCATATAAAATTGTATTCTTAACCCAAGATAAAATGCAGTATTAGTTTGGATCAAGTTATATCTTGGGGGGAGGGATTATCATGTATTTTTTATTTTTGTTAATTGGATTTTTGTGGTAAACGGTTTTAGGAAAGGGAAGGTTGATTCAATTATAAGAGTATTTTTATATACTTTTTTTCAATTATAATCATAACTGTTAAAACATTTTTCAATTTTTGCTTCCACTCACCATACCCACTAACCAAATAAGACCTCTTTGTTTACCCTCACCTGGTGATTTCAACTTAAAAAGGAATTGTAAAGTTAAATGAATCTACTATTTATACATGTGATTAATACTATTATATAACTTCTAAATTAACCCAATGGTGTGGTTTCTATGTGAAAAATTTTATAAAGATAAAAGATGAGTCCAAATTCATTATTCAATAGAAATCATTTACCTTCTATGAAAATCAATCACTTCTACATAGATGAACACAATAGAATAATAAACCAAAATTAAAATTAATTAATATTTATAAGTAATATATTTGGATAAACCACTAATGGTCCAGTGTTCGATCACAAGAGACATTATATAAAATGGGATAATGAACGAAATATAGCAACATATCCCCTTGATTGATCAGTCATCCACTCTTTTACTGAACATTTGTGTTCTAATAATATAATTCCATGGACTCTCACATGGTTTAGTATCTTCCTCTCCTATTTCAATAGAAAATCCTCCTATTATTCAAGTATAAAATCTCATACCATCATAATATTCTTGAAATTTAGTTCTAAACTCCCACTTCTTTAATTACTACAATTTGTTCTCTGCAAAGGGGGTTAATGACTTAAAATTGGTATCTAAAACATTCCTATCTTGACTAATACCAGTGATATTTTTTTTATCCATTATATTAATGATAATCATGTGGATTAATTATTCGATCAATAATATATTTGAGAAAACCAGAAGAACATGAATTTGAGTTTCAATTGTTCCTTCCCATCTAAGGGGATTTACTGTTTAATCTCCCTCATGGAAAAGTAAATACCCCTCCATATATCCTGGTATGTAGGTGGTACACTTATATGGTATTGAGATGGCCATTATACTGATATATGATAATGTGGATAACCTTACGGAGACATTGAATCCTCATATTGACCTTGACATATCCCCATGTAACTACGACTAACCGTTAAATAGACTCACTTTTCCCATATGTACCCTTTAAAATCTATGAAGGTTTCTTTACATAGAACTCTTTAATATATGTTACATCGATGAATTATTTAAGTTTTAAAATTTCTAGATTAAATATGATATAGTTCTTTATCTAAAGTATTTCTCCTACGGGCATAAGAGAAATGTTATACGAGACTTGAAATTGTCCAATGTGGGGAAAAATGGTAACTACGTAGGGCCATGGTTTCTGGAAAGTTAAAATGTCTTATGATAAAAAAATAAATACCTTACACAATGTTAAATATCAAATGGTTTTGGGAAATATCATATGATTTTGGTGAAATTTAATAATATATACCTTGGAGGAAATCTTATACGCCACTTCAAAATGACACATGAGAACTGAAATGTCATACGATCTTGAAATCTCATTCTCCACTGACTACAAATGGAAAACAAGGCTTTAGGAGACTAAGAAAAATATCATATGCGTGGTCAAAGCTATATATACCATTGAATTGACTTTTGGGGGTGTATAAATCAAGCATGAGCCTTGAAAATTTCTAACAAAATCCCCATTCCTTTTACATTTTTCAAACATAAAACTTGTAAAATACTAAAATTTTAGTCGGATTAATAAACATTTAAAACAAAATGAAATAATAAAATGAAACTCATAAAGAAAATACTTTAATAAATGAAATTAAATATTTCGTAATCATGGAATAGCATGTCCCATTAATCTAAAAAAATAATACAAAAATTAAAAGCCATTATTTTATCCATTTAAAAAATTAATTCTATATTCCCATAAGTAAAAAATTTGAGATAATTAATTAGATATTATCGAGATGTTGGGGTAAATTTAGCATAAAATTTAAGTTAATATTTTGAAATTATTATCTCATATCACCCAACCAAACATAAACTACAACACTCCTATGATATTAAAATAATATAAAATAAATTTATTTTACCATCTAAGAATCAATTACTCTAAATAGAGAAGAATAAAATCACATATTCATCCATTCATTGAAATATCCTTCCTCTTCTATGTTACCAAGACACTTCCCTCCCTTTCATTTATGAAAACAATTTATATATAGGTTTTTAAAGAATATAGATCTTAGTTCAATAAAGATTTTAATGATAAGTAACTTCCTAAATTCATCTCCCATAAGATTAATTTTTCAATTTTTATATTTAGAATCCCATCATACATAGTAAAAGAAAATTGGAAATATCATCTTCAATTTATTCATCCAAGTTTAGATTTATTAAAATATTTTCATCCCATTTTCTAATAAGAACATAAGTAATTTTTTTAAACAATGAATTCATAAATGCTCATATTATATTAGTAAAGATAAATAAATAACTAAACCATCCAATGAAATTATGTCTCCCCTAGGACTAGTTAAGATAGTTATGATATGGAAGAAACACATGGGAATTCATATCTTTGATTACTGTAAATCATACATTATTTATAAAAAACATACAAATGATCTTATGTAGACATGGAAAATAATTCTATATTTGTTCTCATGTTCATGTTTTAATACCTCTCAAAATTTTATTTATGGGGAATCTCCTATAGGTGTTAGTAAATAACAGTTTTTAGATCACCAATTTTTATGTTCAGAACCCAGTTTTACTAATATTATTATTATTATTTCAACGAGCTTTATTTTTATTTGCAATTATTTTCAAATATCCTAAAACAAGAAATATCCATGGGGAAATCGTGAAACTCACTCCCAAATCTAATATATTCAACAATTTTAGAACAAATGAAATATAACACTCTAGAATGGTAATTATTTATAAGAAATATTACATTGGGTATTATGTTTTTATATCTAAAAACACTCAAATAACTACAAGAAAAATAAAAAATGGAAATTGTTAACCAATTCAGAATATAGATTGTTAAAGGAAATATTTTTTTATTTAAATTATGTACACTTAGAAATAGAGGGAAATATATAGCTCAAAAATATTTACATATAATGAAACCTTTTCATATCCCCATCAATTATCTTATAGACAACTTATAGTAATTTTTTCATAAATTTCATTGAAATAACAATATTTTAAAGAGATGTATAAGATAATGTGAATGGGATAGGTCAATCTAGAATGTCTTTATCCATATATAAAAAGAATTCTTTTGGACTCCTCTGAATCTTAAATTCAAATGTATTCATGAAAATAATTTATATATTATCCACTCACCGTGAAGGGGTGTTGTGATTCCAATACATTGATTTCAACTACATAAAAAGGAAATTTATTAGAAAATATTAATTTTTTTATCCACTTGGAGAAAGCATACTATGAAGGAGATTATTGGGGGGGATAGTATCAATTTTTATCCCACATCATAGTCACTTTTATGTATGAATTTTTCATCTAATAATCTAAAATTATATTTTTATACTAAGAAATATTCATTATATTTTCTCCTAAACATACATAGATCAATAATTTGGATCTAAATTTTTTCTCTATCCATTATAAATTATATGTTCACTCTCTTCACAACCTTGAAGAATTTGTTCTTTGTCTCAATAGTAATGTAACAGTTCACTATATAAAAAATTATATAAGGGCTATACCTAGAGGGTTTTGAATGTAGTACAATATACCTATAATGAATCCTCAAATTTAGTGATCTACTTCTTCTAATTAGGTTTCACTATTCTTTTATAGGATCATCATTATTTACCATTTAGAGACCTTGGACTTCCCATTTTATTGTGGGTTGTAGAAACTATTGGTCTTGTGGTTCTTCATATCTTTATTCATAAAGGATTTAATTCCCATATTCTATAATTGTTTTCATTGATCCATGATTATGTCATGGTCTCTCTAATTCAACCAAACATTTTTTATCTTAGAAACCCAATCAGAACACTTTCATCATCTTTTTTGAGCTTACTTTTCTTCAATACATTTGGATGCACGACCTACATCAAATAGGATAAATGAAATTTTAAAAAATATATGAAATGGTACCCTAAAATCAATTTTCCATTAATAAAATATTTGAAAAAAATAATAAAGGATATTTGGGGTATTTCATATCCTTTATAAATTCCTCACCATGATTAATATTTTTTATATTCATTAAACAAACATTTTTTACTTTAGAAATAAATGAAAGAAGTTCCTAAAAATATTTTTGATCATTCATTAAGGTATTAAATAAGCTCCACAGGAATATTTAGGAAAGAAATTAATGCATGATCATAACCACTTTTTTCGGGATATGTATCTTAAATACATGGTAACTAAAAATATTCCATTATTATGGGTCATCTCAAACACTAACTTTTCAATTAGATTCCAATTTTAGTAATAATTTTTTTTAATAATTTGTGTTACCATTTATTTAAAAAAAATTACTAATTCATCATGATATGTAAAATGGGTAGCTCTGTATAGTTTTCCACTAGGTAATGATTCATTTAGTGGTGCCTCAGTTTTTTTACTACCTTATAAGTTTCTTCTCAAATGGACTATAATCGAATGTTCATAAAATTTATTTTCCATGATCTTTAAATAAATTTATTATAATCACAACATCAATCCCATAAACTATTTCGTTTCTTCATCTTTCATGATCAAATACCCATGTGAACTATTTTTCATAAAATATGGATACTTTATTTTTAAAAAATAATCAAAATTACTTCAATGAACGAATAATTTTATATATATTATTTATACATTGTTCTATATATAATTTGGGGTCTGTTTATGGTCCTAATTGTTTTGTTTATCAAATTTGTGAGACCATAAATATTTTGGGGTAAGAAAGCTCCTACGAATTTATTTGAGGCACCACATAACTTTTCCAAGGGAAATTTATAGGCTGGTAAATAGAGCATGAAGACTATTGTGTAGCTCTAATTATGTTTTTCAAAACTATATCCAAGTTGAATCAATACAAATAATATTCCTTCACGAGTAGTTTACTTATGGTTAATGAAAATTTATAAAAATATTTATGAAATCTTCTATAAAATCTACCACAGGCTAAAAATAATCTAATATTTCTCACAGTGTTAGGTTATTCTCGAGTGGAAATGATATTAACCATGCGGTTATCTACATAAATTACATGTTTAGTAATTATGTGTCCAAAATAATTTCCTTTTTCCAAGATTAAATTTAAAATTTTAACACTAAAAATTCTATTTTGTTAAAAAATTTATTTTAAAAAATAAAATTTACAAGATATGATTGGATGGATGTACCATGAAAACTAAAATCATCAAGAAATTACTCTAAGAATATTTTAATCAGTTCTGAAAAGATATATAAAATGTTTATTTTAAAATTTAATGGGGAATTCTAGGACCAAGAAAGAAACCCTCGATGATAAAACATACCAATATGATAACTGATTGTGGTTTTATCATAGTCTAATGGAGCTATGGGGACCTAAAAATTGCCAAAACAATTAAATCATGGTTGTACTACTGTCCTTTCCCAACTATTATCTCAAACTTATGGTCTAAAAATATTATTTGGAAATGTTCCTTTCAAGATATTTGAGATTATATTTTATAGAAAATCTATACCCTTCAACTATTCTGAATAATATTGGGAATTATATCGTTATTTTAATTTTTCACGATAGTTATTCCAGTTTTCATGGGTATAACTTGAATGGGACTCACCCATTGGAATTAAAAGATGGGCTATATAGTTTTATATACAAAAAATATATCAATTTATTTTTTACAAATCCCATCAAATTTGGTTTGAGCCCACTCTAAGGATGTCTCATTTGATTATAAATAGATTCTTGCAAAATATATTTCACACAGTTTGTAGATATAATCCAAAGGATACCTCATAAAGGGATGATGGAATTCACATTCATAAATTTTTATATTAACTTTACTCTAATTATTAATCATAGGATATTTTGGTAGGTCTTATACATTAAGGTAAGGTACATTAGGGGTGATTTGAGTATTTTATTATGAATTTTTTCCTTTTCCTCCAACATTAGCAGTGTCTCTCTTTGGTATTCCTCTTCTTGTTTTATAACTGTGGTAGATTCATCATGTTCCTTGGTATTTACACTTATATTTTCATCTTACATGGGGGTTCTTAACTACTCTTCACATAATTTCTACACATTAATGAAATTTAACGATTATTTCCTTGGGAATTAGGATTTGATTACGTATGGAGATTACATAATCCTTGATTCACAATATTACTTGGGATGAAAATGATCTACTTAAATTATAATTTCAACTCATTAAACTCTGATTCATGAGTGGACAGGGTAGAGTTTTGGTTGTTTTGACACTCGAAAAGATGTTTCATTAAGTCCTTCTTTGAGGGTTCTTGATCTTGTCATTGTTGGTAACTTATATAATGTTAATAACTATTCCATTGAAAGGGTGAGGCTAAATATGGTTATTGGTATTCCTAATAGAATTATGGTATTTGATTATATTGTTTCAAACACCAATATGATTGGTATGGAACTCCTTAATTCCTTGGTTGTTGATTGGTTTTATTTAGTACTACCTTTGGAACAAAAATTCACAATTTCTAGATGCTTGACCCTGAAAGAATATATCTATGTTGTTTTTAAATGTGTGTTAATGTTTTTATACTCTCAGGGGTGTGGTTATTGATACATAATAATCATTATTCATTGATAAATGTCTCAAAATAGATATTAGTTGTTCAATTAATCTTCTTGTAATGTAGTGATATACATATTTACATCATGAACCCCATTAATTATGGATCTTGTGTATAGTTTTTAGGAATTTTGGGAAAACCCTCCCTACCACATCTCTAACATTATTTAGTGAAATATTGAAAATTTCTCCCCAAGAGGAAGAATCCTGAATGTTTCATTAATTAGCCATCAATATATGGTTATAGAATACCATGAATTGATGGTATTCAAATGGATGATGTGGGTAGTATGATATGACCTACATTAATCCATCCAAAAACTCTTAGATATTTTTTCGAAATTATTTTTTGACTCCATATATCTCTTTTAATAGGTTTGTAATCCACTATTTAGAGAAAGAAATCTAGAGAAAGGCCATCTAGATTCCCTCAAATGTGGATAATTCCACAAGATTAAGATTATATATAAATTCATTGGATAAACCTTTTTGGGAAAATACAATACACAAAATTCATAATTCAACAAATGATTTTTTCAGAAGTTTCTTAAACTGCCATAAAAATTGAAAAAAATGGTGGTGGCCTTGGAAAAAACAACCTCTAAATATTCATTATATATTAAAAAATAGCTTCTCCCTCTAAGACTCACCCCCACACCCCTACTCCCATATTACCTTTCAACCCCATCTCCCTTAATCCATCACTATCCCACCACCAAGCTCGTGCCGAAGTCACCATCCCACCCTTCTCTATTGAGCAACCCCACCAAGCTCGAGTTTGAGCCGCCAATCCACCATTCACCACTGAGTAATCATCCTCATCCATTGTCTAAATTTTCCCAAGATCTTTATCAATCACCACCCCCTATCTCCTAATCCCCTAAAAATGACCCTCTCTACAATCCCCACTCTCCACTGAACCCTCACTATTGCCCCTTCCCCCTCCCCACTCTACCAGAACTCCACCTCACCACTACACCTTAAACCCTAAATAGATCCCTACATCTCATATCACGCTCTCACATTTAGATCCAATCCCATGGGACACTCTGGAGGATTTGGGTTTCAATTTTTATGGTGTGTTATCTCCTCTTAGGACCCACCACATTTATTATTTCATGGATTCACATCATCTACACAATTCCAATTATGTGTTTCCATGATTATGATTGTATTTTGAATACCTAGCAATGATTGGTATTATATTTTTTGTTTTATTAAAATTATTCATGTTGATGTGTTAAATTAATTAAAATGTATTTGTTAGATAAGGATTAAAATTAATTAGAGTTGATTCTCAAATGTGTTTTCATAGATATATCCATACTTTGTGTATGAGCCTAAATAATAACTATATTTATTCTGATAGAAGTTTTATGTTGAATTCTGTATGAAATTTGATATATTTATTACTATTTGAAATTATTTATGTGATTATATGAATTAGAATATATTTCTGAGACATTTATTTGGTTGGGATTTCCTTATTTGAGAAATTCTATTGTGTTATTCACTTGTGATTTCTCTGTGTTTGTTTTATGTTATTTTTTGACACACATATCTATAATTGTTTATATATTTTTATATATCTATGAACATATTCACATGAGAATAAATGAATTTGTTAATTGGGATATTTATATTTATATAAAATTATATATGCATATGTTTATGATGATAAATTTAATATTGAATGTTAAATTGGATGTCTAAAATCGGTTTTCTAAATCCATTTTCAATGGTACTTTAAAAATAAATTTTAAAGGCCTAGTTCAAATTTAATAAAGGAAAATCAAAATTATTTTATTTTTAAAAAAATTTATATAGTATTTTGATGTAAAGTGAAATTTTCTAATCATTTATTGTTTTAAAAAGGAGTTTTCTTTTCATGTAAATACACTAGACACGTTACAGTAGATTTAGTGGTTACATTATTATATTTTCATAATATAAATGGAATCACATCCTAAAAGGAAATTTTTTTTTATTGTTTTTGAAAACTAGATACACACTTAAATATTACATTCAAACTAAAAATATAATATAAAACATAGTGATTCATTTGAGAACTCCATTATTTATCAAGATTAACCATGTATGTAAACCATAATAAACTTCTTGGAATCCTTGGGAAAATGAAATTTAATAAATGGGAGAGAACATATTCTCAGTAAGGGTACGTATATGACAGAAGCTATCACAAATAACAAATGAAATTTTGGTCAAGGTAATTAAAAGAAACAAATTTCATTTTATCAATAACATGAAAACAATATGGACAGAATATTACATGATCAGTTAATGACATTGAAATAGAAAGATGAGTTAGAAAATAAAACCATGGATATTCTATTAATAGAATAATAACATGTGTTGTGTCCCAACTCAGGTTCCACATAATGGTGACTCGAGCTGTTTGATCACATGTCCTTAGGAAAGCCTCCTCATACACTAGTGGATACCAATTATTAGTGAGGTTATGATAATTCTATCATAGGTAGATTATACCCAAATATATCATAGTAAATCACTAGAAAAAATAAATATTTAATATGGAATCATATATGAACATGAACAATAAAAATGTAACAAGATAACCTAAATTGTAGATAAAATATTTTACTAAAGGGGGATACATTCTATGCCAATGTTAGTATCAATGTGTCTAAAATTCAATTGATGTAAATAAAAATTCGACTCCCAATCGGGTCCCGAACCATGTCTAGTTACCTTATCCATCCTCCATCCAAAATCAAGCAACTAACAGAGGGAATTTTCCCTTAACCTGTCCAGAAGAGAAAAGGTATATTTAGGTAAAAACTAGGAAGCCTAATTAGGGTGTGAGTAAAACATAGTAGGATACCGCCAATGACTTATAAAATATATTCCTTCAGATAGTGTATGCAGTTAATAAAGAAATAATTACAATGAACAAATAAACATCCATTACATTTTCATTTTCTCATTATTTAGCTATATTAAATCTAGAGTTCCTAATGAATCCCATACCTAAACAATAGCTTTGACTCATCCAAGAGCCTTAAGTATTCCCAAGGTAATATCATATATTGATACCACCATCAACACATGAAGGATCTCAAATTATGCAAATGTGATATCATATCTCAGTACCTCATTCGAATCATGTTGGAGTTTCAATTATTATCTTGTGAGACCATATCTCAAAGAATTGTTTTTATCAAAACATTAATTCAAACATGATTTCCCACATCAAAAAAATTATGTTCATATGTAACATAACCATGTTACCATACATACATATCAAAAAAAGACCATGTTACCATCCCTTTACTCTCATGTATAATCATAATGTTTCGATTCATACTTTTCCCATAATTATCATCTTAGAGTCCCTTTTCACTCATAATTATAATTAATATCTTACCATTATACTTCACAACCGAATGACCATGCTACTATTCTTTCAAAAATAATTAATTCATCAAAAAATTATCTCAGAACATCAATTTCAATATCTAATAATTAATTATACAATTAAATATCACAAGTCATCCATCTCAATATCACACAACTAATTGTGAAATTATTTATCCCAAGAAAAATCTCAATATAACATAATTATTTCTAAAATTAACTATCACAAGGAAACATCTCTATATAACATAATTAATTCTAAAATTAACTGTCATAAGGCAACATCTCAGTATCACATAATTTATTCTATAATTACTTATCATAAGGAAACCATTTCAATGTCACATAATTAATTCTATAATTAACTATAAAAAGAAAACCATTTCAATATACCATAATTTATTCTATAATTAATTACCATAATTTCAATTCAGGATATCAAAGGCACATGATTAATTTCACAAAAAATAATATAAATAAATATACTCAAATATAAAAATCATTTCACCAATTAATTTTTCAATTCTTGAAATCAATATCCCAAAATGTATTCCCCAATTATTTATCTCAAATTTTATAAACCATATTAACATACAAATCTCATTTTCCCATAATAAACATCACAATTAATTATTCAATATTTTCAATTCAACATTTTAATAATTCGTATTAATTAATTTACCAATAGATGAATATAATTACTTTAATTATACCATCACAAAAATCCTCATTAATTAATTTTCCAATTAAATTAATCCAACATAGAAATAATAACATTACATACATAAATTAATTATTCAATTAATTAATCCAATTAATTTTTATTAATTAATTAAATAATCATTGAATTATACTCAAAAATTTCAATTAATTTACCAATTAATTTTCGAGGTCAATTTCATTAATTAATTAAACAATTTAGTATTCTACATCAATCTCACTATTTAATTAAACAAATAAATAACAAAATTACACCCATTAATTAATTCAAAAATTAATTATTACCATCTTAAACAATTAAATATCCAAAATTTATTTCTCAATTAATTGTTTTATCTCCATTAAATCAATCACCAAAATTAATTATAGAATTATTTTTTACATGTAAATGAATTAAATAATCACTTATAAAATATAATAATTAATTCTTTAAATAGAAATCCCTTTTTAAAAACAACAATACAACAATAATTAATTGTTCAGTTAATTTTTCAATCTCTTCAATCACTATCTTATCATAACAAATTCTAAACATATTTATCCAAATCACAATTTAATAATCCCTACCCTTCCCATTAATTTGTTCTATAATTAATTAATCAAGATGAACCATCCCAATAACTCCTTAACTAATTCACACTATTAATTATCAAATTCAAAAATCCAAAAATACCATTATTAATCCTCTAATTATTTATCTCATTCAAATATCCCTAAATCTAAATTTTTTTTAATTCTATAATTATTTAATTAACCAAATTATTTAATTATATTTTTAAATATAATTGCTAAATATATCTAGAAATTCTACAACTTTAATATAAATAATTGTAAATTATGACTATGAAATTTGAATTATAGTCCACCTAACTCATGAATGGTGATGAAGACCACTCACCATTGGGTATCCTCAATTTTATCAAAGTAACATTATAGAACATGATCATGATAAAATTCCACAATTTGATGATGAACAATAACTTAATTTGATGCAAATCTATCAAGAACATGACGATACACAGGGTCTAGATCTGAATCCTATTGTGACCATTAAAAAAATAATATCTCCTAAGTATATATATATATACATAAAAATAGAGTCTTAAAACCCATGAGAATAGTTTTATAAGAATGGAAGTGAGACGAGAAATATATTGGGAAGAAACTATATACCTGAAGAGATGCAGATCTAAGAACTGGTCTTTAAATCAACAAGAACATTGGTTGAGAGACTTAAAAAACTATGCAAGAGCCTCTAAGAGTGAGAGGATTTAATTTTGGATGAGATAGGATCTATTATATTTTAAAATAGGGGTTTGGTAGAATTTTCAATCAGTTTTCATAATCTTTATATTCCATTGCACGGTTTACTAGCTGATGTCACGAATTTAGTACTAAATCTATTTAAACTATTCAAATCATTCACACTTAAGTTGCACTTATTTTTTAACCTAGAATAAATGATGTGACTAGGCTACACACTTTGTCAAACCCTTTGTAAACCATGCACAGTCAATGAAATACCTATCCTCATTCAAAACGTCTCTAATTTTCACCCTAATTCACCCATGTTATGACAGAAACAATTGATACTCAAAGATAAGGAAGCGAATACTTCTAAAAGGGAATGAGATATTTTCCCAAAAGGGTTTGTATATTAAAACTTATAATTAAAGTACTAATCACATAACGAGAGAATGCATTATTTGAGTCATTTTAAACCAACCATTAATGCTACCGCTGAGACAAAACACATTAATGAGTAAGAAATAATCTTATACACAAACTACTAATTCTCATGAGACCTACTAGTGTAATAAGGGGATATAGTGCGTCATTAGTGTCCCATTATAATTACAATGTATTTCTCACAGTAAATAGGTGAAATATAGTATATATAAATTTTTTTATTGAAAACAGAATATAAAAATGTATTAATTTTACCAATCAATAAACATAATCATAAAAAAGATAGAGTTATGTGGTGAATTATATCAAAATAGTACAATCCTAGTCAAACTGGTCATTAACCATTTATTAAAATATTAAATATGGTATCAAAATATATCATTGTTAATGTAACGCCCTGACCCCAGTTACCCAGAGTTGGTGCATTATTTAAATACATTGGTTTGATTACAAGTAATCAAGTCCCGAAGGACTGATCAATTTATTGGTCTTGGAAAATAGATTACATACATGAATTCAATATTACAACTTGAAAAGAAATACAACACTAATTTATTCCATTATAAACATCCAAGCATCCTAGATTGTATCTTCAAGTCACTCATAACTAACTTCTTCATATCCTGGGAAAATGAAACATAAGAAAGTGGTGAGCTCAAACTCTCAGTAAGGGTAATCAATACCGTGGAAGATAACATACACATTAGGCATGGTGAATAATTTAAAACACATGCCTTTACAAATAATAAACAGGAATAATTTATGGAAGGAATATGAGATAAGTAAATAATGCCTTAATAAAACATATTCAAGGGTATTCTACTAGTCGAATAACCACATGAACCATCAATATTATTTTCAATATGAGGGAATGTATAATTTCAGACATTCTGAATAATTTTTTGAAGGCCTCATCCCAGATGTATAAAAATGATTAAGGCCTCAGCCAAAACTATATATCAAATTTGGAAAGTCCTCGGCCAATTCCACGTCTAATTGTCTCATTAGAACTAATGGAGAATCATGGAGATATTTTGGGCTCCACCTATCACATACTATGTCCAACACATTCCTCATATAAAAAGTTTGAAACATAACACAAACATTCGTTTTAGAACTACCTCGCGAAATGTCAATACATTAAGCATAAACCTTGAATGGTATAAAAATAACACATCCATAGTCTAAAATATAACAAACACTTCAATACAATATATAAGATTTGTATCATAATAAATCAACTTCAAACTTGTTTAAAATCCATCAATGGATGTTGACATTGATGAAAATGATTTGTAGAACTCTTTGAGAGAAATATCTATTTTTCCTGAAAACATATAGATGTCACACAATTTTTAAAGAAAGACATCTAACGAAATTTTTTAATAAAAGAATTCCATACCACTTTGAAATATTTTAATAGAATTATCATTTTAAAAACATTCATGTCCATATAAATATTTCCTTAAAAACCCATTTTGAAAACACAGACATTAATGAGAATGATTTATAAGAATAAATACTTAAAAAATATAAAATGACGTTTTAATAAAATATTCCTTTAAAAGTAATCCCATTGAAAACTCTTTTATGAAACACGGACATAGATAATAAATATTTCCCTGCAAAACATACCCATAAACAATCTCGAATAATAATAAGATTGAGGAATTAACCTTCACCTAGTACTTTTATTTAGTTGATGGTATGTTAACCCCATGTATAATAGTTATATTGTTTTTTATAAAATTATAAAATAACTATATACATAAATATGATATCATATATGATCTTATGATATTTTATTGTTAATAATATTTCACTAGTATCATCATTTCTGGTGTTAACTGGTTCGTTTGCCTTAATATGAATGGTTACATAAGCCATGTTTGTAATGTAAAAGATTTATTTAATTCATATACAGAATGATATTATCTTCATGAAATGTATTTTTAATCATAAAATGAAAATTATTCTTGAATTATTATGATGGGGAATGAATCACATCACTTTCGTGGAGATGGTAGTCCGTGTGTATGCACGAGCGACAATATCATTATATTGATGATGAAATCGAGTGTAATTGGATGGTATATCATATATACAGAATCGATAAAATGTTATATTTAATATTTAAATCAGTTATACTCATTATTTTACCAATCCATATAATGATGTGTTTGAATAAAAAACTACACCACAATGTGGATACGGTAAGCCGTACGCACGCACGTATGGTGACTTTGTAATTAATATGATGGATAGAATAATGAATATGGTTGTACCATTATTATAATAACATCACAGTATATAGAAGATAATAGATTTATTATTTTAGAATGTTGACAACAAATAAAGATTAAGTGGAAGAAGAAAAGAAAATGAAATAGGTGATGAAATATTTACCTCTTCTTCGGGTTCTTCCTTTTGATTTGATAAAAAGGGCTCCTCAGGTTGGATTTATGATAGAAGTAATACATATAGGATGAATGGAGGAATGTTTAGAGGAAATTTTGGCAGGGGTTGGTAGATCTAAATGTCTTTGGAGGTGTGAAATTAAAAGAAGTGGAAGTGTCTTTTTATAAGAGTGGTGATGGTCACTTTAGGGAAAGCTTGAAATATTATTTTTATAATAAAATCATTTTCGGTTTCTAATGGATCCAAAATGACATATTTAGAGGATAAGGTGGGGATGGGTCTAAATAATCTCAACCAAAATTTTTCATACAGGTATAGGTCACCATATTAACCTTATCTTTTATTTTTAACTCTTAGTTAACTAGTTTGACATTTACTATGTCTGTTTTTATTTTATATTATATGTTAAATAAACATACTATAAGCTTCCAAGAGAACCCAAAGGGGTTACTTAATGATAAAAAAATCATTATATAAGTATTTTTTATTAATCTTACATTTTTATAAATATTATAACAATTACTAATATAATATTTGTTTTTAAAACTCTTTTATGTCAATTTTGACACTATTTGATATTTTGTTTTGGTTAAAGTCATAACAACATTATTACTTAGAAAAAAATTAATTTAATCAACCCTATAATGTAATAGTAACCTATATAATACTAGTATTTCATCAAAACATAAAATTATATTTATTTCAATATTTATAATATCATTTATTTGACTTGTTCATTAGTATGGAAAATACTGCATCATTAATGTGTCATATATAAATATATACATTTTATGTCTAAAAATTATCAATAAAATATCCAGATGTAGGAAATCATTTTATATTTCTAATTATTATTTATAATTGAAAGTATCAATTATTTACCCTCATATAAAAATTGTTGTACTAAAAGATATTTTATATTGTTATTTTTGTCTTTGCATTAGATTATTTAATATAAAATTACAATATCTCTCCCATGTGGCTCTAGGGAGTCCCAAAATCGACCCAAGGATTACCATGGTCAGGAAAGTATCAGAAAATAGGGTTTGGACACATGTAGGTGTAATTTATTATTATTATAACTTTGTTTTTAACCTTATTTATGAGATTTACCCCTTTAACCATGGTAAATAAAATATTTATTGAAGTAAATATTCATAATATCTAAAAATAAAAGTTGTCCATTTACACAATTTGACCTCCTAATTCCAAATATTGAATCCATTTTTCCAAATTCAATACAGTTAAGAGGCCGAAATTAATTTAAATTTAATTCTCATTCTCCCAAAAATTGCGTGTTTTTAAGAAACAATAACTTTCAAAAGATTGACACTTGTTTATGTCCAATTTCAAAATGAAATTACTTACAATGAACAAAATTGATTAAAATGGTTAAAATATAATCTAATTATACTTTTAAAACCAATTACAAAGATAATCTAACAATATAGATATATTAGATTAAATGGCAGTTATGAATTAAAATATAGTATTTTCACTATTCATTAAAAATGAATTTTATCCGAAAATTATCGAAATTTTACCCAGAGTAAATTTTGATGTCTTGATTCTAAATAATAATATTATTTTTCAAATAAGGAAAATAAAAGTTAAAAAACTAGATTTAATGAGGGTTCTCCATTAAAAGGGAGTAAATCAACCTTTTAATGAATATTTGAGTATTTAGGCTTAATATCATATTCTTTCTTATTTTAAGGCTATAAATTTTTATTGGATAAATGTAGAAACATTTCACAAACATGTATAATCATATTTTAGTGTGTTATATAAATTCCCACCATTATAACGGCTAGTCATTAACTACCATTTAAAATAATATTATAATATTATATTTCAGTATGACTCAGCTTCATGAGTAACATCAGATTTCCAAGAAAGGCATTGTTGGGTATTAGGTACACCATCAAACATATCATCCCATTTAATGTAAAATTAATATATAATTCAAAAATTATGATTTCATTCATTTTAAATATGTTGGATGTTACAGAAATCATTTAGTGTAATATTCTCCCCTCCTTCAATAAATTTCACCCTTACAATTTGAATTTTTTCTTTGAAAATAAAATGTTTAAAATAGAAATTAACATTCTGGAAAAACCACACCGGAAATATGGTTAATAATATTTAGTCTTAATAATATGTAAGGGGAAATGAAAAAAAAGATACCACCAAATTAGGGTTTTGAATAGGAGAACATTGGTGGCAATTATAGTCACATAGCTGGAGGAAAAATGTAAATATTTTTAAGGAGTGATTGAGTTCATCAATCACAGTCAAGTGTAAAGTTGAAGGTCTCAAAGCAATCAATTTATGATGATTAAAATATAATAAGTTCAACAAAACATAAGGTATTACGATAACACGTTTTGGGTTTTAATATCTCTTCCCTAAAGTTTATGAATTAATTTATTCATAGAAGAAGGGGAGAAAAATATATATTGACATGTAGAGTTACATCCTTTAAATAATTTCTACTACAAACTTACCCTTCACTCCAAAAGATAATAGAACTCAAAAATATTATATTTATCCTAATCATATAAAGTTATAAACATATACCATGAACAAAACTAATTTATAATAACCAAGGGCTTCCTCTAGACTAGTGGTATGTCATAAAGCCTTGTCGCACTTTGGTTGTGGGTTTGATTCCTGCAACATTGTGTGATGCGACAGGTTATCGCCCAACCTGAAGGTTGTCCATTTTCTAAAACTATAGTATTATAATATTTGAAAAATAATCTTATGAAATACTATCAAATGTTCAACTTAATCCCTTCCCATATTTATAGCTATCCAAAATACCATTGTCCAAATTATCTCTAAATGGTCTCTAAATTCCAAAATCAATCGCAATGTCTGATTCCCCAAACAATGTAACGTTTCTCTTATGTTCACATACTAATAATATGATTACCTTCATCATATTAAAACCTTACTGAAAATAAAAATTATGGAAATAAAATACTTATATATATCACATTCTTCTTATAATCAGAAAATAGTTCTTGAATCAAAAAAACACAAATACATTAATTATTCCACTTCATCTGTAGTAACAACATAAGATTGGCATTTCCCCTTGGCCTTTTCCAACGTAATTTTCCTTGGCCCTTAGTACATTAATTTTCATAATGACCCATTTCTCTACAATTGTAGAATTTAACATTTACAACCTCTTTCTTTCCCTTATATTCACCCGTAAGATGCCTCTCTATCCACAATTGTAGCATAAACCTTTTCATTTTAGAGAGAATCATGCGTAATTCCTTCCAAAATTATAAAAGGGTATAAATTCAACTCTTCCCTTCTTCCTTGTTTCCTTATTTCCATTCCCAAACTATTCATATGATCTCTTCTTCTCTTTCTTTTCTTTAAATTCGTAAGATTTAGAGAATTCATTTTCTGTCTTGATAGCACATGGGACAATATCTTCATATGATGCGAAGGATTTTGAGACTAATGCTTGAAAAAAAAATGGTTTTAATCTATCAAATAGTTGATAAATCATACTCCTTGGGTAACATATATAATTTGTTGCATGCCTTTCTAACCATACAATGTTAGCTTCATACTTTGCATCATTCTCATCCCCCTTTTGACTCAGACATAGAAATTTCCTTTTCATATCCGCAAGTTGGTCACGAGGAATGTATTTTTCAATGAAAAGATCTTTAAACTCCCTACATTCTATACATGATACTTCTTCATACTCCTTTGTGTTTTTAATTAATGTCCACCATTGATCAGCATCTCCGGTTAGGTGATAAAATTCCATGAAAACTTTTTCCATTTCGCTACTCCCAAAAACATGAAATATTTTCTCTATGGAACATATCCATTGTTCAGATACAAATTGATTTTTAGATGCATATAATGTTGGTGGTTGTTTCCTCATGTAGTGATCTATAATTGATCCACCGCGTTGTGGATCAGGGTGCTCAATACGGGTATGCTTATTATTCATAACCTGTGTGACTGGTCCCAGTATGGTGATAAGATGATCAGCACAATTTGCATAACTAGCTCATCTATAATTATCTTGAGTAGGAGGTAAATCCCTATATGGATTATGTTCCTTGATATGGTTTACATTCCTTCCACTAGGCACCATTTCTAAACAATGTCATATAGTAGATTAGTTTGTGAACCAAAATACATAATTCATAACTTGTAAAACACTTAACATAAATTGAACAGTTTATGGATTTAATCCATAGTTATAAAAAAAATTCTTTGAGGAGGTATATACTCATGAATCCTTCATTAAGGTTTTTAATGAAAATGATAATTATCCTAAGCATATCCCCCGGGAGGGTCGTAACCAAGAGTGAAACAAGACCTGTTTTCGTGAACCAGTTCCCATTCGAGTCTACCTCAAAGCGGGGTTTTCGGGGTTTTCCCCTAGGTCTATCTGTGCCAAATCCGCCTCTACCTTCTAGTATCCAGATATGGATGTGTTTCTTGGAAACTCACAAAATCTCTAGAGTACCAAAATTTTAGTAAGATCTTCTATACTAATACTCAAACTTTATCTTACAATAATGTTCTTTTATCAGAGTTTTTCTAAATCTAGTTTCTAATGATTGTACAAAGCTTCCTCGGATTTCAACTATAATTCCCCGACCCCAGTGACCTAGAGTTGGGGCATTATTTTAATACATTGGCTTGATTACAAGGAGACAAGTCCTGAAATAATGATCAGTTTAATAATCTTGGAAAATAGATTATATACATGATTTCAACATTACAACTTGAAAAGAAATACAACACTAATTTATTCCATTAGAAACATCCAAACCTAGTAGATTATGTCTGAAAGTCACTCATAACTAACTTCATCATATCCTGGGAAAATGAAACATTAGAAATAGGTGAGCTCAAATGCTCAGAAAGGGTAAGAAATACAATAGAATATAACATAAAAATTAGGTCGGGTGAATAATTAAAAACACATACCTTTAGAAATAATAAAAATGAATACTATATGGCAGGAATATGACTTGAGTAAATAATGCCAAAATAAAACACTGTCATGTTTATTCTACTATTCGAATAAACAAATGAACCATCAATATTATTTTAATAATGAGGGAATTTATATCGATGGACATTCTGAAACACTTTGTCAAGGCTTAGGCCAAGATGTCTAAAAATGATTAAGGCCTAGGCCAAAACCATATATCAAATTGGGAAAGGCATTGGCGAATTCCACATCTAATTGTCTCATGAGACCTACAGATGCATCGAGCACCTATATCGGGCTCCACCTGTCACTTATTATCTCCAAGACATTCCACATATGAAAAGGTTGAAACATAACATAATCATTTTTATTAGAGCTAGCACAGAAAATGTCAATACATTAACCATAATCCATGAATGGTATTAAAATAACACAACCAAAGTCAAACATATCACAAAACATTCAATACAATATGTAAGATTTGTATAATAATAAATCAACTTCAAACAAGTTTCAAATCCATCAAATGATGTTGACATAGATGAAAATGATTTGTAATACTCTTTTTGAGAAATATCCATTTTTCAAAAAAAAATTAAAAGACACACAATTTAGAAAGGATGGCATTTAAAGACAATTTTTAATCAAAGTTTCCCATACCACATTGAAACATTTGAATGGAATTAACATTTTTAAAACATTAATGTCCATATAAATAAATCCTTTAAAACCATTTATGAAAACATGGACATTAATGAGAATGATTTAGGTCAATAAAAATTTAAAAAAATTATATTGATGTTTTAATAAAATACTCACTTAAAAATAATCCCCTTGAAATCACTTTTATGAAACATGGACATAGATAATAAATATGTCCCAGTAAAACATACCCACAATCATTCTCGAATAAAAATGAGATAGAGGAATTAACCCTTACCTTGTACTTTTCCTTAGTTGATGGTATGTTAACCTCCTGTATAATAGTTAAAAAAATTTATTAAATTATACAATAACTATATACATAAATATGATATCCTATATGATCCTATAATTTTTCTTTGTTAATAATATTTTAGTATTATCATCATTTCAGGTGTTAACTGGTTTGTTTTCCTTTATATTCTTGGTTAAGTATAAGATTTTGGGTATGTATAGGATGTATATGATTTATATATAGAATTATATTATGTTCATAAACATTATTTTTAAACATAAAATGAAAATTATTCTTGAATGATTGCGATGCAGAATGAATATTATCACATTCGTGGGGACGGTAATCCGTACGTACGCACGAGTGACAATATCATTATATTGATTGTGAAATAGTATGTAATTTGATGGTATATCATTTATACATAATCAATAACATGTTTTATTTATTATTTAAATCAGTTATACTCATTATTATACCCATCTAAATAATGATGTTTTTGAATTACAAACTACACCATGACGTGATGACGGTAAGCCGTACGTAAGCACATAAGGTGACTTTGTCATTAATACGATGGATATAATAATTAATATTGTTTTAAAAATTTTATAATAACATAATAGTAAATATAATATACTAGATTTATTATTTTAGAATAAAAACTTCAATGAAAGAGGATGTGGAAGAAGAAAAGAAGTTGAAAGAGGTGATGAAATATTTATCTCTTCTTCCGGTTCTTCCTTTTGATTTGTTCCAAAGGGCTTCATAGAATGGATTTTTGACAAATGTAAGGCCACTAGGATGAAGGGAGGAAATTTTTAAGGATATTTGGGTAGGGTTTGGCAGACAGAAATGGCTTTGGAGGTGTGAAATTAAGAGAAGGGTATGTTCCCTTTTTTAAGAAAGGTGAGGGTCACTTTAGAAAAAGCTTGAAATATTATTTTATAATAAAATAATTTCCAGTTTCTAATGAATCCAAAATGATTTAGTTAGAGGATATGTTGGGTAAGGGTCAAAAAAACCTCAACCAATAGGTTTTATACATGTTTAGTGAACCATATTGTCCTTATAATTTAGATTTAACTCTTAGTTAATTAGTTTGGTATTTACCATGTCTCTTGGTATTTTTATATTATTTGGAAAATAAACTTACTATAAATTAACAAGATAGCCCCAAATGGTTAATTAATGATAGAAGTATCATTATATAAGAATATTGGCCAATATGTATACTTTAAAAAATATTATATCAATTAATAATATAATATTTGTTTTTAATACTCTTTTATGTCAATTTTGACACTATTTGGTATATTGTTTTTGTTAAAGTAATAATAGCATGATTACTTCAAAAAAATCATTCAATAAACCCTAACATGTAATATTCACCAATACAATTAGTTTATGGCATCAAAACTTTCAAATTATATTTATTTTATGTTTGTAATATCATTTATTTGATTGTTTCATTAATAAGAAAAATACTGCCTCAATATTGTGTCATATATAAATATATTTATTTTATTTTGAAAAATTATAAATAAAATATACTGATGTTGGAGATATTTTTAGATTTACAATGAATATTTATAGTCAAATAGATCAATTATATAACCTCATATAAAATTTTTCACTAAAAGATATTTTATTTTGTTATTTTTGTCTTTACTTTATATTATGTAATATAAAATGTCATTATCACTCCCATGTGGCTCCATGAGCTCCAAAAATCGACCCAAGGATGCCCATGGTCAGACGTTGACCATTAAATTGGGTTAGGACACCTGTTAGGGTAATTTAATTTTATAATTATAACATTTTTTAACCATATGTACTGTATTTAATTCTTTAACCAGTGTAAATAAAATATTTACTGAAGTAAATATTCATTATTTTTTAAAATAAAATTTACTTATTTACAATAAATTTTCCTCTCAATTCAAAATATGGAATCCATTTTCCCAAACTCAAAACACAGAAGTGGCCGAAATTAATTTAAATTTAATTCTCATTATCAAAACTAATAGCGTGTTTTTAAAAAAGAATAACTATCAAAATATCTACACTCATTTATGTCCAATATCAAAGTGAAATTACTTCCAATTACCAACACTGAATTAAATTGTAAAAATATAATCTAATTAAACATTAAACCAATTGAAAATAGAATCTAACAATATATATAGATTATATTAAAAGCCAGTTTTGAATTAAAATACAGTATTTTTCACTCTTCATTAAAAATTGAATTTTATCAGAAAAATACCAAAATGTTACCAAAAATAAAATTTTATGTCTTGATTCAAAATAAGAATTTTTCTGTTGTCAATTAGAACATATAAATGTGAAAAAAACTATATTTAAAGAGTGTTCTCCATTAAAAGGTGGTAAATAAACCTATTAATGAATATTAGAGTCATTATGCTTAAAATCTGATTCTTTCTTATTTTAAGCCTATAAATTTTTATTGGATAAATATAGAAAAATTTAAAAGAAAGGATAATCATATTTTATTTCTTTTCATTCATTCCCTCTATTAAAACAACTAGGCGTTAACTACCGTTTAAAATAATATTATATTATTATTTTTCAGTGTGACTCAGTATTATGTGTAGGATAAGATTTCCAAAAAACTCATTGTTGCGTATCAGGTACTCCATCGAACATAGCATCACATTTAAAGTTATATTATTATATAATTAAAAAATTAAGATGTCTTTCTTTTGACTGACCTAGGATTTCACAGAAATCCTGGGGTGTTACACTTAATTAATCATAAGATTTAGTAATTGATGTTGACATTGATGAAGATAATTTTAATGAGGTCATTGAAAATTTATAAAAGAAAATACTTGATTCCACTTTGAAAATTACTAATTTTTATAATTATTCCCAATTACAAATGAAATAATTTTAAATGAAAAAAAAATTAATCATGTAATAGAATATTTAATTCATTAATTCATCATTAAAGAGGTAAAATCCTCTCACTCTATATTACCTAAAAACACTACTTCTGTATTTTTTTCAAATAAAAATTCAAAGAACCTTTTTTAGAAAATGAAAAAATGTACCTTTCAAATTAAAACATATAAGTTTAACCCAACAAATGAAAATTTAGTTAAATAATCCCTTACCACTTGTAATTAGTCGAATCGTATGCCCCATAAAAGTTATAATTATCAAATCAAACAAGAATACCCTAAAAATAAGTATATTTAGGATATGATATATAAAATTGATTTATTCTCCCCACATGAATGAAATAAGTGGTGAATAAGGAATATATCTCACATATGTAAAAGTTATAGGAGAAACCCATACCTCACACTTCGCATTAGTTTTTCATACATATAACTCATTAAAAAAGGAATCAAGAATGTTATTATTTAATTATAGAACCATAATCATATTTATAATACCTTATATGATAATTTTATTAAATAATTTCGTCACATCATTAATAATATTTTATTATTTTAATTTTTTCATGTGTGTTCATTTCATTGTTTCATGGTCATCTCCCTTGTGTAAAATTATGGATGTTTTTTTAAATGAAATAATGACTACAAAGCTAAAATACAATGGTATTCATGCACATAAATATGTTTTAATTTTCTCATGTATAATTTTTATCATTTACATGAGGATGATTAATTTGATAATAGATAAGGATAAATGTTTAGTATATTTTTTGTGGTTTCTCTGATCATAAGGATCTTGTTTTGATTTATTTAATATTATGTATATATGTTAGTTACAGGACATTATATATGTTATAATTTACATATTAAAATATTATCTAACAATAAATGATTCTTTTAGGACAATCCTTGAAAGTTGAAATGGAAAAAAAATATTAATATTCTCGAAGATAGTTAACCAGCATAATTTTGACAATAGTTTCATTTCCTTAAATAAAAAGAGGAAATAAAATGTATCAATATAGGATATTGAATTTAAAATATATAATTATAGTATTTAAATTATACTGGCAATAATATTCATGTATTGATGAATTATGATATTATAAGGTAGTAATATAAAATAAATTAAGAGAGGTTCTTCGAGAAATGTACCTCTTGAATATCACCATCTTGATAAACCCCTTAGTAACATATAATTTTTATTTTGGTGATTCCAGAATAAATTCAATGTTTGTATAGTATTTAAGGGAGTTTTGGGAATATAATTTAGGATATTCAATGCTATTAAAAAGAATTGTAGTTGTAAGGGGTTGTATTAATACGTGAGGAGGGGTGGTTTTAAGTGATTAAACTCTGATTACATTATATTTTAAGCCATCCAGATTATGGTGTCATACATTCCAATGAATTTGGTTAATTATTATGGTTTTAAGGGATTTTATGGTATATAAGTACTTAAAAAATCTAATTAATGTTGAATTTTTTTATGTACTTAATGATTTTTCTTGTTAAATTCAACACAAAACATTATTTTTACTGTACTATGGTAAATCATTTCATACAATGATATCTTTTTTTCCAAAAATGAAAATTCCTTTATGACCTAATTTATACCTCATGATTACAAAAATTTTATCCATTTCGATTCATTAAATTTATAAAATTGATGAACATAAACTATAAATATGTTAACTGTATAACTCATAAAAATAATTTATTTTATGTTCAATTTGGGATTTTCAGAATTCCTGAGAATTTGTTTATAAATGTAAAACATTATGTATTATATCATTAAATAAATAAACTTTGATCATGAATAAGTTTTAATTAATTTCAAATCTTGGTCAAATAATAATTATTTCATAAGAGTTATGGTCTTTCATAAAAACAGTATTTTCCCTTTTTAAACCAAAAACAAACTTTTTTAAAAAAGTCCATAATAATTAACCTAAGGTCATTTTAATATTATGTGCCCGAAAATAAATTTTAATTATAAAAAAATTTAGTTAATGTTTCAGAATTTAAATTTATTTATATTCTCATATAAGTAAATAGAAATATATTTTTGAATAAAACATATTTTTGTAGAATAAAATGGATTTAAAAAGAATTATTTGATTATTTACTAAGAAAAATTAAACTTTAAATAAATATTAACTTTATATTTATTTCATAAAATAGTTATTATCATTAACACCTTATAATTTCATAGTTATTTTATAATGGTAATATTAAAATAATAATATATTGGAGCTCATTTATGATCAATGTTATATACAATATAAGATATCAATAATTGTGTAATTTTAAAATCTCAGTGTATTAAATTCTCGACTACTTAAATAAATTTTACACCAAAATTTAAACTCGTGATTTTTAAATAGGGATATAAGATTTTGAACTAACATTATGGAAACAACACATCGTAAACAGGGTTAGAAAAATATCCTCTTAAAAAGGAAACAAAAATTAGAAGGTCACCGCAAAAATAGGTTTCTGAACATGATAACATTAGTGGAATGTGAAAACATGTACATTTAAAATAAATATGGCTATCAAGTTATGATGTAGAGTGATATATAACATTTTCATTATGAATTTTACCTTCACAAAACCATAAACCAATAATCATTAAAAAAAATTTGATAATGAATGAATAAAATTAAACAAATAAGTTTTTTGTTAAAAAATTACATTCCAAATTTTGTTGAATTATATTACTTCCCAGAGCAAGAATATAAGGAAACATACTTACTTCAGTAGAAGAGCTCTATCTATTAATAAATTTCCCACACAAACTCATCTTTTCCAATAATTTCCAATACAATTCCAAAATATTTTAATTAACTTAATCTTATAGGGTTTCCAAAATGAACTTATACATTATAAATTAATACCATTAAAATACCAAAAAAATATCCTATACAAATTAGGACATCTTTTTGGATTGAATTCGGTGATGCACTCTAGTCACCCTTAAGTTGTAGGTCCAGGAATCTGGGCCTTTCTAGATGCAATGGGTTATCTCCTGACCCAAAGGTTGTAATTTTTATAAAAATATATTAATATAAAATTTAAAAAAATAACCATAACATATTCAAAATTAAATATATGTTTTAACAAAAACGTTTTTCTCATACATTTCTTTTAAAATTCCCATATTGCATCATTATTTCTTTGAGTCTTTTTCCAAGAAGTGATAATTTCCATTGTAATTCAATCCGTTAATCCAAAAATGAATATCCAAAAATGTATTTTTTTACCTAAATAACTTAAATTCACTATTAATTAATTATAATATTCATAAAGATTGAAAATTTGTTCCATGTGTCTCGAACTATTTTGCAAAACCACTATGGTTGGTAAAACTTTTCCAATATAAATAAACACTTTAATATTTAGTAGTTGTCCAATGTTAAACAAAAAATATTTATTAATGATTAACCTTACGACTATTACTAAAGATCATGATCTAAGATGTTAGAAATAATGTTTTTGATTTTACAAAATGATCATTCCATTAATCTATCAATGTACTTAAAGTAAATCTTAATAATCAATACCAAACATGTGAATACCTTCATTATGTATTTTCCTGAAACATGGTAATAATATAAATTATCATAAAACCATTTTGAAAACATTAATTAATCCTTATTCCGCATGTGAAACATAGATTATATGATACAATACGTAAATCCCAGAAATTTGTTAACTAATTCAATTGTAGTATAAATAACATTTTCAACAAATCACTAACTATATCTATGGTTGTCATCACTATCTAATTTACATTATCCATACCAATAAACTATTCATCCCAACATCATAATCTCATCATCAAAAAAACATGGGTCATATTCTTGGCAAAATTTTGTTTCCAAAATATCAAATTTCCCATGAATCAATTTTCCTATTAAATATTACCATTCAATATACTCTCTTAAAACCATAAATAATAAGCCATGTAGTATAATCCTTTTATTTCCTATTATTATTATAGCTATAATATCATTGAATAATTTTACTAAAACATAATCCTTTAATCCAAACACAATCACATTAATCATTCCTCTTCATCTATGGTATTAGCATAATCTTGAAAAAATATGTTTGGTTCTTTTGAGATATATTCCGATGAACCTTGTGGAATTAATTTATATATGTCCCCACATCCTTGTAGTTGAAAAATTAATACTATAAAATTATTTCCATATCTTGAAATCCTAAGAATGGTGGCCTTTTTCTCAATATATAAAGAAAACTCTATTTCCTCTTAAAAATATACCATGGCGTTTCCATCCAAAACTACCACATGTGGGGAAATCCTTCATACCTTTATAAAATTTATCATCCTTTCTATTTTTCATCCACTTCTTCTCTCACTTCCCCTTAAATCCATAAAACCTGAAGAAATATTTTTTTGTCTTTTTATAACATGGTATTATGCCTTTTTGTTATTATAATGATTGGGAGAATAGTTCTCCTTAAATGATTGGATGAAACCCATCAATGAAATGATATGTCTTACAGTTTTTATTATTTTCAATGATAATATTTACATTACTTAAGCAAGGATAAATTTCCAAAAAAATGGGATACAATATATTAGATCCTAAAATTATGAAACACAATGTATAATCTCGAAACAAGTGAAACAATTAACATAAATAAAAAATTTTAGTATAACTAATAACAAAATCACATGCTTAGATTATTTTTATTTATTTCCAGATTCCATAACAGTGTTCCATTATCTAATCAATGAATTCCTAAATCTAGTTCATCAGTATTTTACTAATGTTCCTCTGATTCCAAAAGTAAGGACCCTTACCCTAGTATACTAGATATGGTGGTAACATTATTACATTAGAATAACATTTAAGGAATCTCATCCTTAATGACCAAATATTTTAATATATTTTGATATAGAGATACATACTTGAATCATACATTACAACTAAAAATATAATATACATCATAAATAATCCATTCATAACACCATTATTCTACTAACATAGCCCTTAATATCAACCATAATTAACATCTTGGTCTCCTAGGGAAAATAAAAAATAGGAGTGGTGTCAGATCATATTCTAAGTAAGGATATGTATATATTAGTGGTTATAATAAATAAGAAATAACAAGTATGGGATGTAAAAAAAAAATAAACACATTCCATTTAAACGGTAACATGATCATAATAAGTCCACAACAAAATATGATCAAAATGTGACATATAAGTAATCACATGGTGTGTTAAAATTAACCATGTATATTCTATTATTCAAATAATAACATAGATTTCAATAACTAATATCATAATGAGGTAATTAATAATGATGGACATTATAAACCTACTTTAAAGGCTTCATCCAAGACATAATACATATATTTGTAAGACATTAGCCAATACCAAAACAAGTTTGTCTCATTAGACCTACCAATGAATCTGGGGACTATAGTGGGCCCCATGTGTCATTTAATGAGTCTAATTCATTCCTAATATGAATATTTTCAAACAGAGTCAGGATAAAAATTCATATTTAAAAGAGGATATGAAAAGATAATAATTTTCCAAATCAATAATCATAATCGTAAACCATCTAGTGTAATATGGTTATTGGTATGAAAATAACACATCCCTAGTAAAACTGATCATAAAAAAATTATCAAAATATTGAAGATTTTATTATAAGATATCAAACTCAATAAATAATTATATTCAACAAATTATTCATACATAGATGGAAATAATTTAAACTATATCATTGAAAAATTCTTGAAGAAAATACCATTTTTCACTTTGAAAGTTACTTATTTTAGAACATTATCCAATTAAAATATAAAAATTATTTCCCTGAAAATAATAATATAAAACATTAATGTAATATTTAAATAAATAAGGAATCACGATGGTTGTAAAATCTACTCACACCATATAAGACCAAAAAATGTTCTTTCTGTATTTTTTTTGGAAAATTCTCAAGGAACCATGTTTATTAAATGAAATAATATACACTTATAACCATTTCATAAAAATTCCAACATCATTAAAAATGAATTTAAATAATCGTATTAGAGTATTAAAAAAATTGGAAACAATTTCATAAAACCTTATCATGGATGAAAAATATTGTTTAATGGAAATTTTTAAAAAATTTATTTTAAAAAATAAATTCTCTTTAAAAAATCATGCCATTGAATTGATAATTTATAAAATGATTTTATTAGATGTACCATGTTTAATCCACATAAAACATGATCATATTTAAAATAATAATAAACATTTGAAACATAATCTAAACATGTAATATTCCATAATGTATAATTTTTACCCAACGAATGGAAATTGAGTTATGAAATCTCATACCACATGTAATTAGTCGAATCATAGGCCCCATTAAAGTATTAAATAAAAAATGATAAATTAAAGATCTTGAAAATAATTAGATTCATGAAATTATATATTAATGATATTTATGTACACCACACATAAAAAATAATTGGTCAATAAATAATATACCTCATAGAAGTAAAAGTGGGATGACAAACCCTTATCTCATGTTTCCCTTCAGTTTAGTATACATTAACCTAATGTACAACGGTTTAATGATTTTTATTAATTTAGTATATAGGAAAATATATTTTTATAAAACCATATATTGTACTTCTATAATATATTATCACACTTTCATTAATAATATTTAATTGTTTTCATTGTTTCAGGTGTGTTCCTTTTTTTGTATGTTCGCTTGTGTAAAATTATATATAGACTTTTCAAATGGAATAATAACACTAGAATTGAAATGGAATGGTATTAATACACACATATATTTATTAATGGTCCCATATATAATTTTTATTTCTTACTTCAGTTTGATTCATTATATTAAAGATAATGATAAATGATTTTTTTATTGCAGTTTTTACGACCATTAAGAACTAGTTTAATTTTATTTAATATTATATATATATATAATAGAACATAAACTATGTTATAATATTCTTTTTATATTACTATTTAATAATAATAATAATTATTTTATTACCATCCATGACAATGTTAATGGAAAACAGACAAAATCATTATTCATAGAGATGGTTAACATGCATAATTTGGACAATGATTTAGTTTCTATATATAAGAGGTGATAATAAAAGGTATGGATATAATATAATAGATTATAAATATAAAATTAAATTATATACCTGGTAATTTATTTATTATTCCTTTATAGATGAAATATGTGAAGAGAAGTTAGAAAAAGATAAAAAGATGGGTTGTTTGAGAAAGTTCCCTCTTTAATATACCATCCATGAAGAACCCATTAAGAAAAATGTAATTTGTATTTGGGTGAGAAAAAAATAACTTGGATGTGAAAATAGTGGGTATTATAGGTTTTGGTAGATATTTTAGGAGATACATGTTTTCTGAGTATAAATGTGGTGGTGAGAGAGGTATTTATACTCGAGGAGGCTTGGTTTTAAGAAACTAAACAATGGTTATTTTATATTTAAAGACAACCACAATGGTGTGGAATTAGTTACAATGATTTTGGATAACAATTAAAGTTTAATAACTGGTTATGGCCAATAAAAACTCAAAAAATCGTTTAATTTTAATGATTTAAGATATTTTAGGATTTTTAATTATAACTTTTTACTGATAAATTATTTTAACTATACTGTGGTAAATATATTTTTACCACAGTAAAATTTTCATTCCTAAAAATAAATTGAACTTTTAATACTATTTGAACCACTTAATTTCCAATAAGGAATCCATTTTACTTTATTCAGTTTATAAAAGTGATTAAAATAAACTCTAAATATTTTATTCATATAACTCATAAAAATTGTTTTTTATTGTTAAAATCATAGTTTTAAAAAGTGATAATATTCTGTTTCTATATTTTACATATTATGAAGTATGTCATAACATAAATAATTTTTGACCAAGGTTATGGTTTAATCTATTTTAATTCATGATCATATACTATTTATTTCTAAAAGATTTATGGTATTTCATAAAAACTATATTTTCACTTTTTTACACAAATTTTTTTATTATTATAAGATTCCCAAAAAAATTGCCCATAGATAATTTTAAAATTATGATTTCAAAAAAGAAGTTAAAATTGTAGAAATGATTTTAAAAATTTGTTAAAATTATATATATTTATTTTCTCATAGAATTAAACAAAAATTACTTTTTAAAAAAATATAAATTTGAACAATTAAATGTCTTTTTTGAAAATTTTGTGTTTATACTCTAAGAATAATTAAATTATTATTAAATCTGAAATTCATGTTTATTTCAGAATTTTGTTAATATTATTTTCACCTGAAAATTTTATAGATTTTTTGTAATGGTTGTGTTAAAATAATAATATTTTGGATTTCATTTAAACCCCTTGTATTTTGAATCATAACCTATTGATCGTAGTGTTCTTTTAAAATATTGGAGTGTTCCATTTTTTCTAGAATTACTTGATTTAGATAGATGAAATTTATTTAAATTATTTTTGGAAAGAGACTTATTCCTCTAATTAATAATAAAATATTTTCTCTCATTAGGTGTTCTAGTTTATTAAACATTATGAGAAACCTAGGGTTATAGGGTTGGATAACCTAGATAAGAAGACGTCCCCCAACACTAGAAATTATAGTGAAGTATTATTTTACAACATATCTAGAAAGAGATTTGTTAGAACATTAAAACCACATCAAGGGTGACATATTATTAATAGGTGCACCTAGACATAGTTAACCTTGGGTTTTTCTCCTATGAGGCCTGTTTTAAATTAATTATTTTATATTTTTAACAATGCATCAATTTTTTGTTATATTATCCATGATTTATTAATTTTTTTACTTTTCCTTTTTTAGTAATTTAATAATATTCTTATAAAAAACGAGTTATCTATTTTAACTATTATTTATCGATTTTCCTACTAAGTAATAATTATGTGACATAACTTTTTTTATATAAGTGTCAAAAAATTGCGATATATATTCGTATAACTTGGATCACATTACTGAGAAACACACCTGATTATTCAATCAATATTTTTATGGGATAATTATATGTCCGTGTTCTAAATATAAATTTATATGTTTTTGAGGATAAATATGAAATTTATGGACCCTTGATATTGATTCACTTCCATACTAAAAATTTATGTTGGATTTTTAATTGATTATCAAACATTACCCATAGTTTGGGAATTGATTTCAATCAACAAAATTAGCTACCAATATATTCTAAAATTAAAAATTAAATGAAACCCATTATATACAATTCTTCTTGTCCTTTAAAGACAACAAAATCATTATAAAAACATTGAAAAACAAACAGTCCAGGGTTATATAAAGAGTAACATGAAAACAAATGATTTTTTGATGATAAGGAAATAAGATCAAGATAATGAAATATCATAGGATACTAGTATTGATTCCTTAGATACTAATATAATAGAGAACATCATTGAGAAGACAAATTGTTGTCATGATTTTTTTGATGATAGAAATCAAGAGCTATATGGTTGATGTCTGAAATATACAAAACATTATTTTCTGATGAAGTTGTACCATGAAAAATACTTATTTTAATTACAAATAAGGTGATATCCATGATATTGGAATTTTTGTGTGATTATTTTCATAATGATTATATCCATGAGTCTTTTAGTGATATGAAAAAAAATTAACAAGATTAGTCTAAATTATACAAAAATATATTCCTTTCTTAGTGATTTTTTCTTTATTAGGGAGAGGATTCAAGCAGAAAATGTTTCAAACAATGTTCATCTTATAGATGGTAGTTAATGGGCGATGATGGAATTCCGAATCAAAATACTACTATAAATAAGAATAAAAATAACACACTTACAAAGTTTTTTGTTACTTCACATTAAAACCTCGATTAAAATGATTATTCATGTCATTAATAACAACTAAGAAAATGAAGTTAAATTGAATATATAATAAAATTATTGGGTTAATGTGACATATAAGATATTGAAAATTGTGGTAGACATTTCATTAATTATATACTCATTTCTAATTTGTTCTTATGAAGGTGTGGTTGGGATTTATTGTTGAATGATTCTACCCATTTGGGACATTGACTACTAGTTATAACATTGGAAATTATTTTTACCTGTTACAATATTCCTCTATAGATGTGTATGAAATAAGAATCTTTTACCATTTTAATTATTATTCTTGGAAAAAAATTCCTTTAAATGATATTGGTGTATAATTGAAGCATTTAATTTACTAATTTCCTGATTTATAGAGAAATATTGATGATACATATGATGAATTTTACAGAACAATGTAAAAAATCCATGCTACTATAATGTGGACCACTAGTGACTTCCTAATAATTGAGAAATTTATCTAGTTCGAACACGAAAATGAGTTTGACTGGTCCTATTTTTATATTTTATTTTAAGCCCCAATGAAGACTCTGTTCTTAATAATGATTTTACATGCTTCGCAAAATATTTCAATATATAACTCTTAGATTTATGATGGCTAAGTCAGAATTCATTTATATCATTGATCATTGAACACCTGTAATGTTTTTTGTAGGATCTAATATATTGGCATAATTAGTAAATGATAAGAGAGAATTTAGGAAGGATAATTATTTTAATGATTGTGGGGAATTACTTCAAAGTTCATTGTCAATTGAAATCAGAATGAAAAACATATACAGATGACTACATAGTTAATAATGTTTTAATACATCTATTAGTGATGACCCCAAAATATTATATTTCTTATGTAAAAAGATTTAAATTATTTTAGGTATTAATCCAATTATTACACAATAGTATAGTTTTATTTATATCACCTAATGTTTTCCTAACAATAATTTATAAAAGTAATCTATCGGTAAAACAGGTTGCACGGACATATGAGAATCATTATCAACCATCCATTATCTTTGTCTCTCTATAGTGTCTAATACCACCTAAACTATCACAGTCATGTGACTATTCACCATAACCAATTACCAATCTATTAAACACATAAATGGATCACTATAAATAAGTAAAAAATCTATAATAAGAGGTTTTCTACTTCCAAATATCTCAATATACCAAAGTGAACTAAAATATTCTATACTGCCAATGAATTAAATATGGTAACATTAATTATCTTCCCAATCCTATAAATCTCACACTTAAATATTTATTCATGGATACTCTATAAAATGCTGTAGAAATTTCAGTATGAACAAATCCTCCTTCTACAATGGTAGTGTTCTACATACTTATTTTGTTTATTCAATCCCCACTATGGAAAAATTCTACCTCAGTCTCTCTTGGACTAACACCTTTATGAAAATATCAACCAGTTTTTTCTTACATGATATCATTCATTATTCAAAAAAATCTTCAAAAATATTTTAGATGAAATGGAATTTTTCGTCATTTTTATTTGTTTCTTCATGAAAATATGGATTTAAATATCGTTTAATATCACTTTTCCTATCACAAAATAACATTCATCTTTTTTCTTTTTTAAAATCCCTTAAAAAGAACATTAACTAGGGAAAATGTTTTTTAGATTATATTGTAGATATATATATATATATGTAATGTAGTAGAAAATTTAACCAGGGGTAATAACCAATACATCCCTCTAATTATCATTTTTGGTAATTGTAAACACAAATACCATTATGTTTTTGTTAGTGTCAGAATGGCCAGTAAAATTTGAATCAACAAAATGTTGTATTAGATTATATTCCTGGAAGAAAAATGTTGATTATAATGATACATTAATTTATTAAAGGATCCAATTAAAAAAATACTACTTACCAAGTTTATACATAAACTGACATTCTTCGGCCACTATAATCGAAATGTCATTCCACATATAAATAATCTCATACATTAGGCTTCTAATAGATTGACCATACAATACCTTCACCATGTACGTGACCTCATAATTCATTGAAGGTGACTATGCCTTAGATAACATAAAGTTCTTGTCATGAGAGGTTTTAATATATTTACATCTGGTCAACCGAAATTACTCAATAATCTTATAGAAGTATCAGTAATGGGATAATAATAGAGTAATGGATTTATGATCCTTCTTTACCCCCATTTAATGGTTTATACTGACATAACTAAGATATTTTATTTCAAATCTTTATAAAAACTTACTCTTTAACTCATATATTCATTCAATTTATAAACATTATAGATTTATGACATCCCTATGTAGTGGATGTAAAATAAATGTCACGTCATTTCATAGTTTCTGATTTTATAAACTATCAAAGAGTCTTCTTGTGAGGCATTTTTCATCCATGAATGAATTGAGTTTGTAGTTACACTAGCAAGATTCTAGTTTCAAGAAAGATATAAAATGATTAAATTTCAATATATGGACCTCCTTATGATAATCTTAGAAGAACAATGTAAATCACCTCCTCTAAATTGAAATTAATAAATGAAGTCTTAATATCCATTTGTTCCATGTGTACATTATAGGAATAAAATATAATTAGCAAGGTCCATATAGTACTATGCTTAATTATAGGGGAAAATATTTTAGAGAAACAGATTCCCACATTATATTGGTATCCATTCACAACCAATAATTCCTTGTATATTTGAATTTTATTAGATTAATCATTGAAATGGAATACCCATTTGTTCCATTTTTATTATTTTAATTTTAGTAACTCATCCAAAACCTAAGTTATAGTGAAATTTAAGGAATTAATTTTTTAGTCTATGGATGACTCCCACTTATTTATGTCAATGATAGTTGTTAAATCTTCTGAAACACCATGTTCTCCAATATCCCTTTCAAGTAACTAATATGTATCCACCCCATAACATTATACTATTTAACTATCTCAGTAAGATATTCTCATTAAAGTTTCTACACACTTTAGTATATCAATTTTAGATAACTGAACTCCTTCTTCTCCTAGTTTTCATTTGTCTACTATTGAATTATTTCCTTAAAACCCTATAGTTTTTTAGAATTTTGTATCATGTTTCGTTATCCTAATTTATGATGAATTTGTGATGAAATTTGGTATAAATGATATTTTAAATAGTCTATTACTATTATGAATATTTTATTTTACTTCTGTATTTACCACTTTTCCCTTAACTATGATTCATAAAACATCATGTCCTTCCTTAGATTAATTTAATTGAAGATTATAGCTAAACATTTAAGGATCTTCTATTGATCAATATTTCATAGTCGGTATCTAAACTCTTAATTTCCATAGCTTGGAAGAAAATAGTTCGTAGATCTCATCTCCAATATAGATCTATCCATTTCATGAGCATGAAAATAAGAAATGCAACTAAATATTTTGAGCTGAGATACTTATAATAGCATATTGGACAATAGATATTCTTATAAAAATGTTCCCACATAATAATATGAACTTATATTAACAAGGTATATTATATTGTTAATTTATTCCACCCATATGGAATTGGGAATACTAGAGTTTACACACATGCATGATTCCTTTATAGTAAAATTCTGGTTCATTCTATCTAAACCATATTCTATTATAGAGTATTGGTAACTTTTATCTTCATATGAATCCAATTATTGTGTAATAAAATCCTAAAATTGTAATTATTTTATTCTACACCACTATTGGATCTATATAATTTCAATTTTTTACAATGTTCCTACTCCTCCATATATTTCCTTTGTATGAAACCACTAAAAATTCCAGATATATTTTTCATAAAAACCCTTTAAATGTTTTGTCATTCATCAGTGAATGTGATGAATAAATGTGATTCTCTATGATATTTAACTATGTTAGGTCCTCACATAACTATATGAACTAGACCAATTTTTTGGGATCGGGGATTCTAGCCATTAATGATAAATAAAACCTTCTTTTCTTTCTAATAACATAACTATCAAAACTTTTTATAGTTTTGTGATCAATCCTCAAAATTAAATTTTTTTTAAAACTATAATATACATTACAATATGGTGAAAAAGTGTGATATTGTAGACATATAAATTCATATTTAATGAAATACTATGCATTTCACTTCTATTGGAATTTTTTATCAGGTATAAGGGTCATCCTTTACTCCACTTGAAATAACCATAGATCCTCATTTTAATTTCTAGATAGCATTATTGATATTTATAGAAAATATTTCATCATATAACCACCCCACTATTATTATATTCATATAGAAACCATATATGTTTCTCAATCCCTTCAACTAAATAATACTCAAATTCTCTATTTGGATTATTACATCACCATTTCTAAAATAGTCTAATGCTTCTCCATCTATTATATGATCTATCTAAATCCTTTCAGATTCAAAGTTAATTATGCACAAGTGATCTACTACTGAGGGTAATGATTCACAAGATTCATTCACCCATGAATCCACTGGATTAGGATCATCGAGTATGATATTTCCCCCTCCCATTTCTGAACTAATAGTATATGAAATTCCATATGTTTTCATTTTCATTCCTTCATTTTTATTTATATAACTTCTTTATAAACTTATATTCTTATCAAAATTATAGTATATATGTCCAATATTAGTGGACCTTCAATGAATCTTCTCCCTATGATTTTCTTCAATTGTTTATGGTTCTTTCGAAGAGGTTATTGTTCCCTTATAGTAGTAAATTGATCATAGCTTTAAGGTACAACAACATCTCTTCTCCAAATCTCCACTTTGCGGATCAAATTTTAGATGTCTTCGAACATAATATTACTACTTCTATATTAATTCCTTACTGAATTAACCATTTAATCCCAATATAATGTTGAAGATACAAAAGTATTATAACCCACACTTTATACATTAAATTATCTTTTTCCACTTCTAGATAGATCCAGGTAATATTTAATTAGTTCACATGATCTATTAATAACCATAATTCTCATAACATGAATCTGAAAAAATCCCTCATTAGGAAAACATTGGTTAAGGATATCGATTTTTCATACATTTACTCTAGGGATTTCATTATCTTGGTTGTAGTCTTCTTCTCCTAGATGTTTAAGTTCATGTTATTGTCCAATATCAACAACACCATGCCTAATTCTTTTATTTCAATCATTTTCAACTCAAATTCCTTATTATTGTCAGGTTTCTCTCTCCCCAATGTGAGTTTTAAATTATTCTGGATGAGGTAATATTTTATCTACATTTTCCAAAATACATAATATTTTCTATTTAACTCAATAATCCAAACCCTTCCATCTCTTCTGGTCGTGTCTTATGATAAATTTAAACGCGACATAAATCAATTAAACTCGATGTAAAGTGATATGGTTACATAATTTATAAATTTTTTCAAATGAATATTTGATGATATTATTGTGAATCCCAAAGTGAAAAATAATACAACCAATATATCATCAAATCATTGTTGACCTAAAAAAAATTCCCATCAAAATTTCAATAATAAAAAATTTCAAGTACTGGTACTTACCACCTTGTATTATATCACCAGAATTAGTAACCCTATTTCACCCTAATCAGCCAAGGTTAAACCCATTCCAATCCTGAACATAAACAAAAATTATAACAATACATACAAGAAAATTTAAATGGTCATACATGACTATCCATTTTAGAGTTTCATCATGTACCAATTAGGAACCCAAAACCCCTTATATTCTCAGAAGTACAATAATATGAATCAGGGTAGTTAATTATCCAGGGGCTACACATTGATATATATAACAACAATATTCTTTTTACATAATTAGAACATGATTTAATTATTTAAAATTCCACTTAATATGACCCAAAAGATCAATAAGTCTAGTGTCTTTGAAAATTTGGTACATCAGATAACAAATTTAAACATGGAAACTATATCTTTATTGAAAAATTATTTTACCTATTTATGCATAAAACTACATGGTTTATTTTGGAAAAAAGACATACGAAAGGGGTGAGATATAAATGCAATAACGAGAGTAATAATGGAATTATATGATGATAATAATATATGTTAGCTAAGAAATATGAATGATTCATAAAGGAACATGAATCATAAAGAATGATATTAGATGATATTTATAACAATGAGATGTGGAAACATCTTATAACACCACATCATAAGTCAAGGCTAAACCACCTAGACATCATAGTGGAAAAATTACTATTGAGGAATATGGTAAACCCCTATCCCAACATGAAGAATCTTGATACTAAATATTACCCAATTCATTTGAGTTCTATATAATTTGAGGCACACCCATCTCATTCATTTCTTTCTCATGCTTATGTGTGCCACATAGATCATAAAGCATGGATTCATTCATTAACATAATTTATTCCGTGATCATGCAGTGTGGAATACAGACATGTAAGTCCACAATAAAATGTTATATGTCTGTAAAATTTAACTCCCTTGATAGGTAATGGGTATGGTATTCACTACATAATTTTTTTGGAATGGAAATTCCTAGTGCAATTTCAAAAACAGAATGATGTTACATAAAAATTTATAAAAATGATTGATAATAGAGAAAAGGTTATCTCATCAGATATAAATGAAATGGACAGTAATAGTGTCATAGTAATACATCTCCCAACATAAGTATTTTTTAAATTGAAGCATACCAAAAAAAATAATCATAAATAAAGAGAAGGAATGGAATACCACTAACGAAATTTTTTCATGGAAACGGTTGTACATGGGGGGGATTAATGAGAAGTAAAGGGGTATATCGTCATTAAAAATTAATATTGGTTGTATGTGTGTGGTTAAAAATTATAATTTTTAATTTTTAATTGAAAATAAATGTTTGTAACAATATAAGGAAACATGGATATTAATGAGAATGGAAGGAACCCTTACATGATTGAATGACTTCAAAAGAGTGAAGAGGGGATTATTGAGAGAATCAAGAACCTTGGGAAGAATTTAGAGATGGGAGGAAAGATTAAGGACATGATCCTAGGATTTTGAGTGAAGTGAATGTAGGATCTAAATAACGATGTAGATGCTCAATATACAAGAGGGGGCTGAATTGTACACTTTAAAAATTTCCTTAAACAAGGAATGATCTAAGTTTAACAAAGTTAAACTAATAAAATTTACAACACCTCTAACACTAATTGAATGATTGGAAAAAAGTATGAAGTTACAAAATTCTAGTTCTATACACTTTCTTAAATCTGGAAAGTGATTCCGAAAAACTGGTTCTGGAAATATGGATCCAGAAATTGAAACTTAACCAAATATTACAATATGAGATTCTACCTTAAAGCGTATAGAATATAAATGAATCAGAGTACAAGTGTATGGAAGTATAATAATGTTATACTTTACTTAAAATACATAATGCAGCGGAAAAACATGTAACAAAAACAAGTAACAAGATATAAATCTTTTGACCCAAAGAGAAGGGTATCCAACAACCTTGGATAAAGGTCCCTTGATTTATACTTTCAAGAATGTTTGTCTTACCCACACCCTGGTAATCCCTCGATATAAATATCAGAGTCTCTATCTTTCTATCCCTACAAGCCCTCAACTTCAAGGTAGTTGGATCCTCTTTCTTCTCCAGCAAGGAAGCCCTCGAACATCAAGGTAGTCGGAACCTCTGTCTTCCTATCCCCGAAAGCCCTCAATTGTAATCACTAACTTTCGGAGTCACACGAAGTAATCTGAATGAGATTTTCAGTACACACAAGGCATGAAAATATTCTCTATATAGAAATCACCTTAACAGCGTGTGGTTTCTAAAGTGATCAACTTGTTGTTGAGCTCATTCAAATGAGCTCCTATTTATAGGCTTGGTTGGAACGGTCGGATCCATCCTCCAATGGTCATATTTTCCTTAAATTTCAGAGGGACCTGTACACGTGTCACTCAACCAACAGTAAGTTAGAAACAGAATAGAAGACATTATTTTGTAGAAAAATATGTGTAACTGAAAGCACAACATCATTTTATAACAAACTTAACAAATCAGAGTGTAAGTAAAAAGTTCGGAATGTAAGAAAATAAAAGTTCTGAGTCTAACCAAAATGGAATTCAGAGTCTATAATAAAGAGATGTTCATATTCTGTTTTGTAGGAATTAGGAACCTGAATTCTGGGGAAGTCTGGAGTCTGAATTTCAAGGAAATTTAGAGTCTGGTTTCATCTGAATTCGGAACCAAAACATACAAAGTTCGGAGTCAGAGTTCATATGAATTCGGAGTCAGAACTCATATGAGGTCAGAGTCCGAATTCAGAGAACTTGGTGTCAGAACTTAGATAAGTACGTAATCAGAATTCGGAGTGGAACTATGTGAGGGTTTTCATCCATAATTCGGAGTGGAACTTCATTACAGTTCACATCCAGAATTCGGAGTGGAACCTCATTACAGTTCACATCAAGAATTCGGAGTGGATCTACATTACAGTTCACATCCAAAATTTGGAGTGGAACTTCATTACAGTTCACATTCAAAATTCGGAGTGTAAATTCATTATAGTTCTCATCCAGAATTCGGAGTAGAACTTCATTATAGTTCACATCCAGAATTCAGAGTGGAACTTCTTTACAGTTCCCATTCAATATTCAGAGTCGAACATCATTACAATTCCCATCCAGAATTCGGAGTGGAACATCATTACAGTTTACATCCAGAATTCGGAGTGGAACTTCATTACAGTTCACATCCAGAATTCGAATCCTAAAATAGAATTCTTTATATCTAAGTATTTATAAGATTCCAAGGTTGTAAATATGAATCCTAATTTTATAATTAATCAAAATATGAACAATGAAAATATGGTAAGGATAAATTTTTTAGAGAAGGAAATTATCCTTATAATAGAAAAGAAAATAATAAAAAAGATTATCTTAAAGATAAAGTGTTTGTGATTTTCAAAACAAAATGGAATTAAAAAGTCAAAAGGAAAACCTTATTGAGACAACACTCTCCCCCTTTTTGGAAGGAAAAAACATCCTCACAAAAAAGAATATAAGGACTTGGAATAAATATCTAGACCTTGAAATTAAAGCTTATCTCCCTTTGTTTATGGATAATGATGAATACGACTAACTCCCCCTTAGGCTTTGAAACTAAAAGATCAAATTCTATATTTCCATAATGGTCTTTTCTTTATAAATGTGGAAATCTTCTTTAATGAAAACTCCCACTTAGATAAACTCCCCCTTACTTAGGAATGTTTATTCTACATTTTAGAGGAATTTTCTTTGTATCCTTAGAATTATTTTTCAATCTCCCCCTTTGTGATTTTCCAAAAGAGTTTGAGGGAATGGAAAATAGAATAATGTACCTGAAATATTAGAACGTGCAACCAACCAAAATAAAAGTAACAAAAATTTCATTACTATTGGAAAGAACTAGTACAAGGAAAAATAGTACAACAAAAGAGCGGGTTTGATTCTATTTGGGTTATTTTTTTCTTGGATAATAGGCTTTTCAGAATGGTATTCATTTTCTTTAGCGCTTTGTAGTCTTCATCAACTTGATTCTCTAAAGAAACGATTCTTGCATCTTGAGATTCTATTGCCACTGCCTGAGCTTTACGAACATCATCTTTCTTTACAAGCTTTTCTTCGATTTCAATACAGAGCTCTCTCTTCCTTTTAAAATTTTGAGCAGGAGAGTTATCCTTCGCATTCAAGTCTCTGACTTTTTGAATCTGATAATTTTTCTCAAGGGTTAAGTTTTTCTCACAATCATCTGAAAGATTACTGATTCTAGAATCTACTTTATTGAAAGCATCTTTGACCTCTACTTGAAATTTATCAAACACTTCGAAGTCTGCAGTGAATTTCGTGGACCACTTGGTCATCTTCTGGTAAGAAATTCTATGAGATTTATAATAAATAATAAAATTCTTGTGATCGGCCTAAATCATAACACACATACCCATCATCATGGATATATAATCTGATTTTTGACTCATGCATTGCTGATGCATCTAGAATTTGGAATCAATAGCTAGAAAAATCGGAATGACATCCACTAGCTTTTTCAAGGAATCAATGACAAAGTCATGTCCTAAGGCTGATGACACCGAATCTGATAGTTGGGTAGGAGATGTTTCTTCATCTATCTCATCTAGATTTCATATAGATGAACCAGTAACTGCCTTCTTCTTTACATTAACATTTCTAGGTGTAACAGAAATCACCTTTCTTCCCTTGTCATCTTTCGAAGCTTCTTCCTCATTTAATGATTCGTTCTCACTGTCAGACACTTGAAAAATTTTATCTTCATCAAAATTTTCTTTTTCAGCTCCTTCTTTAATGAAATCATGATGAGAACTTTCTTCCTCAGAAGTCTTGTTGTCTTCTTCTTCACCTTTCACATCATCATCAAGAGTACCTAACTTGGAAGATCTGGCTTGAGAATTCTGGAGTGATATTTTCTCAAATGGAGTTCCCTTATCATGATATTCTTCGATTTTTATTATTATATCATCAAAACCTCCACTCCTCTCAGTTGTTTGGACTTCCTCCAAAACATTCTGAACATATTCTAGAGTATCCCTATCTTCAACAATCTTTTCTTATGATTTTTCCAAAGTCTTCTCACCTGGAGTCTTGGGTAGACCTCCAACAAAAAAAGATTTCGGAATGGGAATTTTTCCAAATGCTACTTCAGTAGCCTTTGTTTCTTGGGTTTGGGGGGTGCGAATTGAAATTCCTTAGACTTGGAGGTTTTGTCAGGAACTTCGACTTCTTTAACCTTTCTCTTCTTTCTAGCCTTCTTTATTGGTTTTTGAGCTTCTTTCTCCTTCTCAGTAGCTTGAATCTCTTTTGGTGATAGAAGATAAAACTCACCAGTTTCCTTAGAGAAACCCATAAACATCTTTTTCAAGGTATCATCACTTATAAGAATAACCATAAAATTTCTCAGTTTGGAAGTGAAAGAAACCTTAAAAGAGTCAAGACACCGAATAATAATCTTGGAGAGCAAGGACGAATACATGATAATCTGAGATTTCAGATTCCCTTCTTTGATATTCTTAATTGTAATAAGAATATGGCTCATCGGATTGATTTTTCATAGATTTACCAAGAAATACAACATGTAAATATCACTTTTCATAAGATTATACTTATAACCTCTTCTTGGTATGAAAAATCCGTGTACCCATAACTATAAAAATTGGTTGTTTGAAGAGAGGTGAGAAATCTTGGATGTCTTATTATCTTTGAGTTTGAAACATTACATTTCCTTCACTTTGCTGAAACTACCTTGCACATCGGGTAGCTTATGTGAACAAAATTATGCTTCACCAACATATGATAAACCTATCAAGACTTCATCCTTGGTGTAAGAGATCTTGTAATTCTTACCATAACTCTTAAAATAAAAACTGTCTATGCAATATTCTTCATAGAAGGAAACAAACACATAAAATTCTACAAGAAAATTTGTTTAAATATCAAGTTGATTCCCTGGTTTTGATACGTAGAAATCTTCCAATCCTTTCATTTGATATTCTTAGAAAATAGAGAATCATACTCACTGAAAAACTACGGATGGACTAGCCTTTCCCTGTAGACTAACCACTTTGATATTGGCTTCTAAAAAGGAATATCGTGGGAAGTAGCTTCTATAGACATTCAGAAAAGAGTAATTCTGAAGAATTAGTAATGGACTTGAGAAATATCGGAATGGACTTAAGTAAGGGTGGTAGGGTTTCAAGAGGAAAAATATTGATAACCGATGTAGGAAAACCCTTGGGGTCCCCTTTATATAGGCACTGAGGTGACGGTTCAGCTTCTATGACTGATCAAACGACTAAAAAACATTGATATTTGATCTGATGGTTGAGAAACAAGATGCAATGAAATCTTGAATAGGTTCCGATCTTTTGAGGTTTTTTTAAAGAAAACTAGAATCCAAAAAAATTTAAAGCTCATAAGAAAATAAAAGAAAGTAAAATATGACTACGAAAACATAATTAGGGAAATCATACCTTTCAGATTGGCAAGGGAGATTATTCGTAATAGGTGATATTCTTCTTGAAGAAAATTTGACTACGAAAAACTAACTACAAAAAAACATAATGTTGAAAAGACTGTGAGTATCAAAACTCTATTACAAAAAGTATGAGTATGAAAATTTCAGTACAAAAAGTATGAGTACAAAAAAATTTCATTGCGAAAATTCTATGAATGGAAAATTTTCATAAAAAAGTTCCAGTTCCCAAATTTCCATTATAAATATTTAAGGTCTGAAGAATTCTATTACTGAAACTTCATTTCCGAAACCTCCATTACAAAAATTTCAGTTCAAAAACATCATTATGAAAATTTCCAGTACGAAATATTCATTATAAAAATTTTAATACGAAAATTTTGAAAAACACATTACGGGGAAAAAATTTGGTAATGATAGTTTGAAAAACCGACTATGAAAAATTGATTACAAATTCTTGAAAAACTGACTATGAAAATTTTGATTACAAAAGCTTGAAAAACTGACTATGAAAATTTTGATTACAAAAGCATGAAAAACTAACTGCGAAAATATTGATTACAAAAGCTTGAAAAACTAACTACGAAAATTTTGATTACAAAATCTTGAAAAACTGACTACAAAAATTTTGATTATGCTAACAAGAAAATGTACCCCTATGAAAAGGAGTTTATTACTCTAAAAAGAATTTTTCAACAAGAATTTAATGAAGGAATATTACCATACAATTATCATTACTAACTTCTGTTTAATGTATTCAAATCTATCGGAGGGTAAAGACTTTGTGAAAATTTCCTCAAGTTGATCTTGCGTTCTGATAAACTGTAGAATGATATCTACATTTCTTAAGATCCTTATCAAAAAGAGAATTTTAAAACAAGGTTTTTCCATGAAGAACAATGTTACCTATACCAATAATTTCTCCATGAGTATTATCACTGAAAGTTACTTTTCCACCTTTCGTCTTGATAATCATTTCAAAATATTTTTTTTACTAGTATGGTGCCGGGAACATCCACTATTCATGTACCAAGTATTCTTGTTGGTAATTTCCTTACTTTCTTGAAAAAAACAATGTTAGACATTCGGAATCCAATCACTTTTGTATCCGTGAATTTCAGATAGAAAAATGTTAGGCACCCACATATTCTTAGAAAAATATAATTTGTTAAAACCTAAAGATTGGGTTTTGTTTAAGGAACAATTTCTTGCCCCATGGCCACCACATTGACACTTAGTGCATAATGGGGCACTTTTTGGAACAAATTAATTGTTACTAAAAACAGGTTTAGAACTAGTATAACCAAAACCTGAACTATTCATTAATGGTCGTATTTTTTAGTACATTTTATGAAAATTTTCTTTACCTAATGTAAATTTTGACAAACACTTCTTTAAAGGGAATATTTCAGATTTGAGTTTGATAACTAAGTTCTTATCTTCAAAATCATTTGACATTGAACTAGAGCTAGCCTCAAAAACATTTTTATTAGAAAATACTTTTTCTAGTTCTTTAGAAAGTTTATCTTTCTCAAAATTTACTTCCTCGAGTTTTTTTGAAATACTTTCAAAATCAGGAATTTTCTTAACAAGATATTTAGAAAGATATGATATTTCTTTGGTAAGAATAGTATTCATAGAACTTGCCTTATCAATCCTTTTCATGAGTTTTGAATTCTAACCCTCAAGAAGATCAGAAAATCTAGAAACCTCTTCATAAGTAGGCAAAGTATTATCCTCATCATAAGAAGATTCTTTTTTAGAAGAGTTATAATATTTACTACTATTATGATTATCATTTAAAGAAACAATTCTCAAAGATTAGGCATTGTGTACCTTATCCATTAGATAATGATTTTTAATAGGTAGCTTGGATATAGACTAATATTCTTCTTTATGGAAGATTCATACTCTGATGATTCATTAGAAGATTCATCACCACTGGCACTCCAGGTGTCATTGGATTTCAAAACATTCTTATGCTTTGATCTGTAGAACTTCTTCTTATTTCATTCAGAATTCATGTCTTTCTTTTCTCTCTTTTTAAGCAAAGGGCAGTCAGGTCTAATGTGAGTAGTTCTTCTACAATCATACCATGTCACTTCTCCATCTTTCTTATCTTTTCCATATTTCTTCTGAAACATTGATTGATAGCTCCTCTGAATAAAAATCTTGTTCATCCTTTGACCAAGATTGGAAAATTCAATTTCTGAGTATTCACTTCCACTAGATTCGGAATGGACAAAAATCTTCTTAGACTTAGATCTAGTAACTCTCTTAAGAGTCTTGGATTTAATATGATTCGAAGTTATAGTAAAAGAAACACTACCATTACCATTAACTTTCTTTATGTATCAGCATCTCTCTTCATTCTTGTCTCATTTTGAAGAAGAGTTCCAAATAATTCATCAAGTGTGATCTGAGAAACCTCCCTATTCTCATCAATAGCCGTTCTTTTAGATTCCCACTCTTTGGGCATAATATCTATGATTTTTTTCACAAGAGCATTATCATCTAAACCTTTCTCAACCATTGATTATAAACTGTTCACAATAGTCATGAATCTTTGTTGCACTTTGCATATGGGTTCTCTATAAGGAAAATTGAAACCATGATATTCAGTTCTAAGAATAGCTCTTCCTGTCACAATGAATTTAGATGTACCAAAATGTGTAACTTCAAGTTTCTTCCAGATACAGTTGGCTGCTTCACAAGAAGATATTTTTATATTTATATTCCTAGTCATAGAACATAATAAAGTATTGTGCACCTTGTAGTTTAATTTATATTCAAGCTTATCTTGATATGTAAAGGTACTAACTTCCTTATCATGAATTTGGTAACCACCAGTAAGCATAACAAAGTTATCAACTCCAGTGTTGATGAAAAAAGACGTCATTTAATCTCTCTATTATTCATAATAATTACCATAAAAAACAGGTGGTCTAGTAGGATTTAGATTGTGTATAGAACCAAAATGCATACCTTCCATCTATAAGAAAATTTTCTTTCCACACAAACTTGTTAATAAAAAAAGTACAGAATTAAGGAAAATATTCCTAAGCAAGGAAAATATATAACAATGAAAATTTGAGAAAAGAAAACATATATGTGAATATAAGTATTTTAGAGACTTCCTCTGATACCAATTGTAGGATTGAAATAACGATGTAGATGCTCAACATACAAGAGGGGTGAATTGTACACTTTAAAAATTACCTTAAACAAAGAAAGATCTATGTTTAAAAAAGATAAACTAAGAAAATTCACAACACCTCTAACACCAATTGAAATATTGAAACAAAGTATGAAGTTACAAACTTCTAGTTCTATACACATTCTTAAATCTGGAAAGTTATTCTGAAAAACTGGTTCCGGAAATATGTATTTGGAAAATGAAACTTAACCAAAGTATACAATATGATATTCTACCTTAAAGCATATAGAATATAAATGAATCAGAGTACAAGTGTAAAGAAATATAAGAAGGTTATACTTTCCTTACATTAAAAAATGAAGCGGAAAAACATGTAACAAAAACAAGTAACAAGATATAAATCTTTTGACCCAAAGAGAAGGGTATACAACAACCATGGATAAAGGTCCCTTGATTTATACATTCAAGAAAGTCTGTCTTACCCACACCCGGGTAAGACCTCGATACGATGATTAGAGTTTCTATATTTATTTCACCGCAAGCCCTCAACATCAAGGTAGTTGGAACCTCTGTCTTCCTCAGCAAGGAAGCCCTCCAACTTTAAGGTAGTCAACACCTCTATCTTCCTATCCCCCGAAGCCCTCAAATGTAATCACCAACATTTAGAGTCGCACGAAGTAATCTCAACGAGTAGTTCAGTATGCACAAGCCATGAAAATATTCTCTCTCTAGAAATCACCTTAACATCGTGTGGTTTCTAAAGTGATCAAATTGTTGTTGAGATATTTAAAATGAGCTCCTATTTATAGGCTCAGTTGGAGCGGTCGACTCCCTCCTCTAACAGTCTTATTTTCCTTAAATTTTGGAGGGACCTCTACACGTGTCACTCAACCAATGGTTAGTTAGAAACATAATTGACGACATTGTTTTATAACAAAATATGTGTATCTGAAAGCACGACATCGTTTTATAACAAACTTAACAAATCAGACTGTAAGTAAAAAGGTCGAAATATAAGAAATTAAAAGTTCAGAGTCTAACCAAAATGGAATTCGGAGTCTATAATAAAGTGATATTCAGGTTCTATTTTGTAGGAATTAGGAACCTAAATTCTGTGGAAATCTGGAGTCTGAATTTCAAGGAAATTCAGAGTCTTGTTTCATCTAAATTCGGAACCAGAACATACAACGTTCGGAGTCAGAGTTCATAGGAATTCGGATTTATAACTCAAAAGAGTTAGGAGTCTGAATTCAGAGAACTCAGAGTCAGAACATAGATATGTTCATAATCAGAATTCGGAGTCGAACTATATGAGGGTTCGTATCCATAATTCAGAGTGTAACTTCATTACAGTTCACATCTAGAATTCGGATTGGAACTTCATTACAGTTCACATCCAGAATTCGGAGTGGAAATTCATTATAGTTCACATCCTAAATTCAGAGTGGAACTTCATTACAGTTCACATTCAAAATTCGGAGTGGAACTTAATTACAGTTCTCATCCATAATTTGGAGTGGAACTTTATTACAGTTCACATCCAGAATTCAGAGTGGAACTTCATTACAGTTCACATTCAAAATTCAGAGTGAATCTTCAATACAGTTCTCATCCATAATTCGGTGTAGATCTTCATTACAGTTCACATCCAGAATTCGGAGTGGAACTTCCTTACATTTCACATACATAATTCAATGCCTAAAGCAGAATGCTTCATATCTAAGTATTTTAGGATTCCAAGGTTATAAATATGAATCCTAATTTTATAATTAATCAAAATATGAACAATTAAATTATCGTAAGGATCAATTTTCTTAGAGAAGTAAATTTTCCTTATAAAAGCCAAGAAAAGAATAAAAAATATTTTCTTAAAGATAAGGTGTTTGTGATTTTCAAAATAAAAAGGAATTGAAAATAAATAAGGAAAACCTTATTGACTCGACAATGTATTGAGATCTTGTGTTTCTTTTATTAGAAATAATACCAGAATTCATTAATATTCACAAACATTGGTTTTTTTATCTATATAATTATATATCCAAAACCTCAAACTTTTCAAGGGTTTTTACCAATGGTTTTTTCCAAATGGTGTATTTTTTTCCTTTTTAACAGGTAAAAGGCATAAAATAATAGAATATTATCTTTTCTTATGTGAGGGTGAGTCACATTATTAAAGAAATGAATTTAAAATCATAAAATATATTCTAAATATTGGACGATTCATAAAAGAAATATAATAATAATCAAAATATCCTAAAATAAAATTATTTTCATTTAAAAACTTGTATTGGTTTAATAATAAACATTAGAGTATTTTTTAAATCAATTTTGGTTCATTATGATGTCATAAAACACACATTAAATTTATACTATATTTAATTTTTTACGAAAAATTTGACTATCTTAGAAAAATATAAAAAATTAACCATTTCATAATATTGACATTGTTAATCCAAAAAAATATTCATTTTATCAAAATAATTTTTAAAATATATTCAATTTCCCTTTTAAAATAACATTTGACATTTATTATAAAATGCTGGGTTTTTTTACAAAAATAGTTTTTTAACCCTTATAAAAAGTACATCACACTTCCTATAAATTACCAAAAACATTTATAATTAATAAACCTTAATTAATAAAACTTAATTAATATTTTATTAAAAAACAATGTAATTCATTCAAATATACATATTTTTTGAATTTTATCATTACATGGAAATACTATTTCTATTTAATTGAATCTAAACTAAAATAATTTACAAGAAAAAAATAAAATATAAATAAATATATTATTATATAATATATTCATATTATTAATGTTCATATACATATCAATTAATCACATTATCTTACTCATTAAAAGTAGGTAGTTTGGTGGTGATATTATCATGGGGTCATTCGGTGAACGTGGTTTGGGTTGTAATCTTAATGATCTTGATCTTATCACATAAACGGTTTCACCCATTCTTAATTCACTGGATCTCATAATGGACTTGGTCAAGGTAAAAGAATATATATTCTATACACCATAAGATCTCTGATAAATGGACTTCATGGGGAATTATTCAACCTGTTGGGGCCATCATTTAGTTTTCTGAGTCAATTGGATCAGTTAAAGGCCTCTGTTTATACTAATCATGTGATAAATTTTCAACTACTATCCTAACAATAGTCAACATTCATAATGTACTTTTAAATCTAGAAACATAAAACCAAGGATGTGCATGTGTTTTATAAAACTAGTTTAAAAAATAATATGTTTCATTAAATCAACAGGAAAATTTCACTTATAATAGTTTGGGTTGTTACAATCATCCCCTCTTATGATATTACACCATTGAAATTTTCATTTCCCACATTAAAATAGATGAGGGTAACTCTATTTCATCATCACCTCTGGTTCACATGTTTCTTCTTCAAACTTGTGGTTTCTTCACAACACTTTGACCTAGAGCATTGTTTTATTCCATAGAACATGTTCTATAAAATCTAATATCTTCATTGGAATCTACTCATAAGAGAGTTCAAAATCAAATGGTACCACATATGGATTCAGTACATGTGAAGGGTATGGTATGTACATTATCATGTGGGATACATGGAATACATAATGTACTTGAGATAGGTTAGGTGGGAGTTCTAGTCTGTATGCCACCACTCCAATGTAATCAAGGATCTCAAACGTGCTGATGTATCTTGGACTAAGATTTAAATTTTTCCCAAATCCCATCAATTTATTCCATGTAGATATGCAAATGAAAACCATGTCTCCCACGTCAAGCTCTAGGTCTCATAGATGACTGTCATCATAGATTTTCTATTGACTAATAGTTGCATTGATGTGTTTTTGAATGGTCTTAACCTTCTTCACCATTTTCAAGACCATCTTAGGAACTAGTAGTTTTTGTTCCCCAACCTCCTCATATCATACAGGTGTTCTCCACCTCTTCTCCTAAAAGGATTCATATGGGGAAATTTTGAGGCTTGAGTGGGAACTATTTTTTATAAGAGTACTTGTCCGTAGGGATATTTTGATCCCTTTTTTCCTTTTAAGTCCCTTGACCATGATCTCATCATGTTCTCTTATGTTTGGATAGTGTACTGAGATTGGGCATTATTTTGAAGGTGATAGTTCTAGATGATGTTAAACTAATTATTCAGATCATGGTAGAGACCTTTCCCGAATATAAATGCAAGTCTTGGATCTCGATCAGATACAATTGATAGTGGTACAAAAAGAAGACACACAACTTCTCTGATATATATATTTGCATGTTAATCAAATTTAAATCATCTCAAAGCACAATTTAGTGTGTACTCTTTGTAAGATTATCCACCATAACCCATATAGTGTTTTTTCGTCTATATGTCTTAGGTATCCCTATTACAAAGTCCATTGTTATTTTTTCCCATATCCATATAGGTACAGGTAATGGTTTCATAATCCCCTTATACATTTTCCTTTCCACCTTTACTTACAGTCATACAAGACATGTTGATGTATATTCTGTGATCTATTTCATCATATTTTCCCACCAATAGTGTTCTTGGAGATATCAATAAATAATTTTGATCCAGGATGGATTGAGAAGGTTGAGATTGGTGCATCATCTGACAGCTCTTTCTTTAACTCAATATTTTTTAGTACACATAGTCTTGACCAAAATCCTATAACACATTCTTCAATAACAATGAACTCTTAGGATTTACCTTTTCTTATAGTTTCTGCATTCCTTTTAATTACCACATCATCCCTTTGATAATTCTTTAACCTCTATAGAAGAGATGTTTGAGGAATCATTTTTGGAATGATTAATGATGTTCCTTAAATTATGATTCTCACACCCATACTCTTCAAAACTAATAAGATCAGATCCTTATCAATTCTCCTCAATGAAAGAGTTACTAGATACTTTCCACAGAGAGAATATACCTCTTTATTTGATGACCCTGAATGATAGTGGATTTTTCAGTCATAGTCATTCATAATCTATAAACACCATTTTTGGAACATATTTAACACTTTCTATGTGAATATATACTTGAGGCTTTTGTGATATGTATATATTTCACACTTCTACCTAAAGATAAAATGTCACAATGTTTTCAAATATGGGATCACTGAATCCAAATTGACATCATCTGTTGGATAGTTACGCTCATTAAATTTCAACTACATTGAAGCATAGGTAATGAATTTTTCATTATTCAACAACACACAACCCATTCCTATCTTCAATGAATCAATAAATACCAAAAAAATATCTCCACTTATGGGTAGTTAGAGAACATGTGCAGTGATAATCCCCTTTATGAACTCCTTGATGTTCTATTCACATTCATCATTCAAATAAATCTTAAATTCATTGTGAGATATATTTATTATAGGGTTTGATAATGGTGAAAAATTTCTCACAAATTGATGATAATACCCAGCTAATCCAAGAAAACTATGGTTATATATCACATATGTTGGCCTCAGACATCCTTCAATTTCCCCAGTCTTTGGAGGGTCCACAGATATCCCATTGCTTATGATGATATTCCCTAATAAAGATACTTCCTTAAACCAGAACACACATTTTATGTGCTTTTCATAAATCTTTTCCTTTCACAAGGTCTTTACCATAATACTAAAATACTCCTTATGATCCATATTACATTTTATTTATATTATAGTATCACTAATAATGACTACCCCAAATTGTTTTATATAATATATAAAGACTCAATTTAACAAGTATATGAATATTTTTGGAGAATTTGTGAGTACTAAAGTCATTACTATGAATTCATAGTGCCCATACCTTGTACAAAATGTAGTCCTGGAGATATCCTACTCCTCCACCCTATCATGGTAATATACCAACTACACATCCACCTTTGAAAATTATTGATCACCACATATCTGATAAAAAAATTCACCATTCCATAGTAGAGGATACATGTTCACTATCACGATCTTATTGAGAACACGATAATAAACAAAAAGGAACATTACCCCATCCCTATTCATAACAAAGGGGAATGATGCACCCCAAGGTGAAGCACATGGGCATATGAAACCATTATCCAAATTATCGTGTAGTTGTTTCTTCACCTCCTCAAGTTAAATAATAGTCATTCAATATGGAATCATGGATAATGGTAACACTCTGGAATAATATTGATTCAAAATTTGATCTCTCATCTTGGAGGAAGACTAGGAAATTCCCTTGGAAACACACTAGTGTATTCCCTCATAATGGGTATTTCATCAAGGACGATTTCTTCTGTTATCTCAATAATTTGATCAATATATACTTACTCATAGGGAAATAATATACATTCAATAGATGACACTATTAATGTACAATCATTTATATCCTTTCATTTGTACCAAATCAATGGAAGATTTAAAATATGGAGAGTGATTTCCTTCTTATGGAAATTTGTGTTCAATCTATATAGAAAAATCCTATTCATGCATTCAATTGACTAAAATTCCACCAAGAGGAGTATTAAATGATTTATTGGCAGTTTCATTACACAAATTCTGACAAGGGAGGAGTTTTATACTCGGGATGCAATATTTTCTCCATTTTAAATTGTCACTGATAACTCCCCCTATATGAATTTTTTTGGTGATTTAATAGTTCTAAAAAACATTTTTGATATGAATTAATTCCTAGAACTAGAATAAAAATGTACATTTTCTATTCTTGAATGAATAACTAGTGTACCTATCACCACTTTGTTTCCAGGACTCAATTCGGAAATTTTGATAAAAAATGCTCCCCGTTCTTCCTTGGAGGTTGTGGGTTGCCTCCAAAAACACTTGGATTAGTAAAATAGTTTTAAAAATCCATTAATAGTTGTAGAAATGAAAAACAAATTGGTGGATTTACTTGATAATTCATTTCGTACATAGTAGTAGTAGGTTTTTCTTTCAACAAATCACAATTTTGGTTCCCTTCCTTCCCACACCTAAATAATTTCCTCATCCCATTCAGGAAATTTCTTGGGTGCTTATTTCCTCACCTTAGGAAATTGGGATCTTGAAACTTCTTGGCACCATTATATCTCTCTACCAAACTGTAAAAATTTGAATCCACCTTCCACTTCTTACCCAATTGGTACCCATGATATTTTTAGATATCAATTTCAAATTTATGGTCACATCAGAAAATTTCTTCATAGATTTCAAAGTCACGGATCACTATAGATTTTTGCAGCCTTGTTTTTATCCCACCAAGGATGCTTTCACCAATGAAATCAAGGGTAAGATCATAGCTATAGGCATATCATGAAAAACCTGTGATGTTTTCCTTGTACACCCTTACAGATTTTCCGCCTTCTGTCTTGACGGAATGGAAATCCCCTTCCATCTAATGTTGGAGTGTGTGAAGAAAATATTTTTCGAAAAAAATATTCTAGAAATCGTTCCATCCCATTAACTCAATATCTTACTCAATATTCATATTTTTTATTGAATTCCACCATTGATTAGCTTCACCCTCCATATGATATGAAATTATAATAACATTCACATGGTCAAAGCATTGAACGATGTATAATATATTAACAATGGAGTTGGTCCATTATTTGGAAATTGAGGGATCTGAGGATCCATTGAATGTTGGAGGCCTTTATCACATGAAGCTCTCAATTGTGTCTTGTTCATAATTAGGGGGGTTGTTCATTCCTCTTGATCTAGGATTATAATAAAAACATGAGTTTTCTGATAGAGTATCATGAAAATTTGTGTGATTCCCACTCTCAATGGATTGGTCATCTCATTAGGGCATTCATTACATTGATCATCTCATTAGTTGTTAGCCTTATTCCTCAAATTAGAGGAAATTTTATTGATTAAAAAAAATTGGGTAATTATTTTAGACTACTAATGACATAATTGTCACGACCCATCCTCGGGGTCCGTGCCGTGACTACCCCAAGCCCGCCTTCCATAGGCAAGGGGCTGGCGACTAGCACCAAGGCGTAAATTCTGGTAAAAAAGGAAGGAATTGCCTTTGTAAAGTATACAAGCACCATAGAGTAAGAAAACGGAAAAGTAAACACTAAGTAAAAACAAAGTACAACTGAAAGTGCGGAAAAGTAAAAGGGGATGGAAATACAAACCCAACAGTAAAGTACAACTCAAAAAGGGGAAACAGAAACTATAAAGTAAAAGCCGCTACATTGAGCTGTCCACTGGAAATCCTGCCTGAAGGGTGGGTACAAATAGCTCCACTGCTCCTCGGGTCATGTCGTCCGCTCTGAGCACGTCTCGCCCAGTGGTCCACCTCCAGGTACCGTCCTGCTCTGCGAGCCTCAACCACGATCAACGCTGTCTGTCGTCTGCAACCAACACAACGTAGTGCGGACATAGCCCGTGCAGGGGTGAGTATAAGCTACTCATTAGGGACCCCGAGACCCCCGAAGGTCTCCCAAAATCAATAAAGGATAAACCACAAAAGGAAGATATAAACACGAAGTAACAACCGACACTGCTTAGGTATATGCCCATACATATACCTAAGTCATCAATTCCAATACTCTCCAACCACCGAGCCCAAGTACAACTCAGTCCACACCAGAAAGTATACGTATTCCACACAGGAAAGCAAAACGAAATCCACACAGGATAGAACAACACAATCCACACAGGAAAGCAACATGATTCAGCTCACACAGGTATACATCATTGAAAAGGTGAAAGATATGATCACACATAGATACTGAATCATATAAGCTGGGACCCACATAGGATACAAGACAAGTTGTATTCATTGTTTCATCTATGCTGGGACCCACATAGGATACAAGACCAGCACTGAACCATCAAAGCTGGGACCCACATAGGATACAAGACCAGCATAGCTAGGACCCACATAGGATACAAGACCAGCTGTCTTCATTGATTCATCTATACTGGGACCCACATAGGATACAAGACCAGTATTGAATCATCTAGGCTGGGACCCACATAGGATACAAGACCAGCACAGCTAGGACCCACATAGGATACAAGACCAGCTGTCTTCATTGATTCATCTATACTGGGACCCACATAGGATACAAGACCAGTATTAAATCATCTAAGCTGGGACCCACATAGGATACAAGACCAGCACAGCTAGGACCCACATAGGATACAAGACCAGCTGTCTTCATCGTCGCAGTCCACTGAGGAACTCTGCACAATCGTCGTCGTCGAAGTCACAGCCAGCACTAGGGTTTCCGCACACAGCAAGCTCGTTCAGGAGGGTCCGCTCCACGAGCCGAGAGACTAATACATCAACTGTCACAAAGTCTAGAGTTTATGTATCCAAAAGTTCTATATCGTCAATAGGAACTCAACGCAACAGACGGCGTGTCAATCGGATGCCCGGTCTGAGAGTTATTGTCTTTTTTGTCCCAGGGGCCCGGTTGGTTTTTAAGGCAAAACCAGACCGACCGTACTCCACCTGCGTCCAAACCTCGGGCGGAGTATGCCAAAAGATCCGTCTCACCAAGAGGAACTCAACAAAGCTAACGACACGTCATTCGGACGTCCGTAGCTCAAGATATGAGTGTTTCCGCTCCGAGGGCCCAGTTGGTTTTGTGTACGAACCAACCCGGCCGAACTCAAAGTATTCCGAAACCTTGAGTTCGATATACCAAAACGACCATCTCGATCCAAGGATCGCATCTCCACTGACGGCGCGTCGATTTGAGGTCCGTAGCCCGTGTTATGGGCATTTAAACCTAAACAGTTCGGTATCGGGGGTTTCGTGCCCGGGCCGACCCGGCCCGAGACCCCCCGGTTGGCCCGAACCGGGTCGACCCACCCCGGACAGGGTCGGCACGGCCCGGCGCGGCTCGCCGCGCCCCGGACCGGCGCGGCCCGGCGCCGGTCTGGCTGGGGGCAGCGCACTCAGCGTGCTGCCAGCTCGGCTTCGGCCGAGCTAATTGAAAAAAGAGGGGGGCGCCTTCCCCCCCTTGTGAAACCATGGCCCCCCTCATTAAGGGGGGGGGGGGCGTTCATCTGGCCGGGGGAATTTAATTCCCCCGGGTTTCTCCACTCCGGCCGGCCCGACCTGGCCGGCCGGCTCCCTCTCAACGGGACCGGCGGTGGCCGGTCCCCTTTCCGGCTCCGACACCGGCGGCCCGGCTGGCCGCCGGTCACCAAGCTCCGCTGCGGCCCGGAACCGGCCGCGGCCATTGTCGTCCGGCATGGTACAACGGCACTGCGCCCCTCCGCCGCGGCCCCGCTCTGGTCGGTTCCGGGCCGCCGCCGGTTTCAAGAGCAGTGTTCGTCAACGACCTCGGTTTCAAGAGCGGTGTTCGTCAACGACCCGCGGAAGATGAGCGTCGTGGAGGTCGGGCGTCGCAGGGAAAGAACGTTGACGTCGTGAAGCGAGGATTCGAAGTTCTTTGACGGCGATTTTGTCGCGGAAAACCATCGCAGAAGAGACGACGCAGAAGAAGTACGTTGCGTCGCGGATACGACGTCGCGGAAGGACCGTGTCCTTCAGCGGAGAAGTTCTTCGTTGAAGAACGGTGTTCTTCGCGTTCTTCGTCGAGTTTGAAGAAGATGAAGAAGACTTTCCAACTCTCTCAAGGAGACAAAACTCTAACAAAAATAAAATAAGACTCTTTATTATTTTATTAACACAACAACACATTTGAATTTCAAGAGTTTGAAATTCAATAACCACACACAACTCACCTCATTAAACTCATAACAATTAAGTCATAGGTTATAACTTAAGTTAACTTAATTAAAGTGGGAGTTGAGAGGGGTTTTAGAAGATATGAAGAGGTGGGGTTCGTGTGGGCCCCACCACCCTCATAACTGCCCAAGGGAGGTTGGGTGGTTACCCAACTCCGATCATGAACTACACTTAGAGTAAAATAATAAAAAATTGTAGTGTAATTAAATAATAAACTTCCAAAATTTTTATTATCAACACTCATGTAAACGCAACTCCGGAACAGGAGTTCCTAAGCAAAAACTGGCGATGCGGTTCCATCGGTGCCCTCGAAATTCGATTCCGGGCACCGGTTCAAAAGTTGGAAAAACCCGCTCGTTCGTTCACTGAACATACCCGAGCCAAACTTCGGAAATTAATTCCGGGCACACCGGGCCTCGGAATCCGGCACCGTCAAGAACTGCGTTCTTGTAAAATTCCAAAGAAAATTAAGAAAAAATTTTCCTCGAAATTTCCAGGTCTTTACATTACTCCCACCACAGGGCTTTACGTCCCCGTAAAGCTTCAACACAAACTAGGGATACAAGGCGGTAGAGCTAGGCGGTAAGCCACCTCGCCAATCCTGCTGAGGACCTGGAAGGGTCTGATGAAGCATGTAGACAACTTGCCACCTTGGACAAATCTCTGTAATCCACGTCGATATGAGACCCGCATGAATACGTGGTCGCCATCCTCAAACTCTAGTGGCCTCCGCCTCCTGTCAGGGAAAGACTTCTGTCGGCTCTAAGCTGTCTTCACTTGTTCCTGGATGACCTGGACCTTCTCTAACGTGGCCTGGACCACCTCTGGTCCCACAAGAGCTGATATGATTTCTTATTTGCCGATAAGTGAAATCTGGTCTCATCCCTTGGATGAACCACATTCTTTTGCTTAATACAGTCAATCCCGACATGGATGGTACTAATCCATATCAAGGATGACGTCGTAAAGCCTCAACGCTAATACCAAGATATCCAACCATTACTCTCACCTCCAAGGGTTGAGTCACACTATCGGCTTCAGTGTGTGGTAACTGGGTCTCCTCCAGTATATGTCTCACAAGTGAGGGTCAAGTCAACAGTCAAAACTGGAACCTCTTAGTAACAACCCAAAAGAGGACAGGAATGAAAACATCACAAAGGCATGCGTATTTTATTATTGCAGCTCATAATACAAGATGCTACACAATAGCAACAAGGAACTAGAAGTACAAAGGACGTATCCACTAGTTCGGCTCCTGTCCATTTGCTCCCAGAGCTCCATGATCGAAGGCCTCAGCTGCCTGAAACTGAGCTCTCCCATGTCCACCAACTTCCTGCAGTCGGGGCGGACCTCCTGGTGGTGGCGGTGGCAACACCTAGAAGTGTCGCCCACCATCTGCTACTCGTCTAGCTCCTCTACCTCGTCCGCCTGCACCCTGCGGACCACTGTGGCCGAACCTCTGTCTGGGAGGTCCCTCTACCACCTGCTGCTCATCTGTAAGATGAGTTGGGAAGTCTCGAGCCATGTGACCTCGCCCACTGCATGCGTAGCAATGCTTGCCCCTCGTGTAGCTGGCTCTTTTTCATGTGCCCCTCACAACCGAATCTTCATCCAGTGACTGCACATCTGATGGTTTGGCCCGTTTGGAACTCTGCGTCACCTGTCTACTGCCAACTGCAGAAGACCCTGCTACGGGCCGTCCTGCGGAGGGCCCTGTCACTAGAGCCTTCTCAGCGAGAAAACTCTCTACTAGAAGGGCTCTCTCCAACACCTCTTCCTGCATCGGAATATTGAGGGAGATCATCGAAGCCCTGATCTCATGCCTCAGTCCCTGATCGAAGGTACGGGCCTGGAAGAACGGGTCCTGTACCATATCTGTGGAGTAGCGTGAGAGATCAGTAAATCTCGACGAGTACTGGGCCACTGTCAAGCTGCCCTGCCGCAGCTGAAGAAGCTCCTGAATGCGCACCGCACGGAGGGTGGCTGGGACGTACTCGGAGCGGAAGATGCTCTCAAGGTCCATCCAGAGAAGAGATGTCTCTTCGTGCACCTGGAGCATCAAGATCCACCATCGGCCCGCTGCTGCGTGTAGTAGGCTCACCGCAAGGATCACCATGAGGTCTGCTGGTGTCCTCACTAGCCTGAAAACTCGTACGACAGCCTCCAGCCAGTCCTCGGCTGCCTGGGGGTCCGTCTCCCCACGAAACCTGGGCGGTCGCTGGCGCTGAAACTCGTGCAGCGCGCTAAGGCGACATGCATCGTTAGCGGTTGGGGCTGGTGGCATCAGTGGCTCGGCGGGTAAAGGTACCACCGGTGCCTCTGCTGACAAGGTGCCCTGCACCGAGGCCTCGTCGCTCGGTGGGCTGTCATCACGCTCGACTCTCGGAACCCTAGATGGCTGCCATCGTGGGGCCATCCTGAAATGAAACAGGTGCGCCACGGTCAGATCTGTATACCTTGTGAGCTGACACAAGTAATCACAAAGAAAACTTGAAACACACAAGCAATCAATGTTTTCGTGTATTAAGTCGGAAATCAGAAGTCAGGGTCCTGGTGTACTGATACATCGACTGCCGCACCAACACCGGACTCCCTGGACTGATAACCATACTCAATACGCTAAACACTATTGCTTAACATAGAAAAGATCAGAGTTCGCGGTAGAACCGAACTGCTATGATACCAATTTGTCACGACCCGTCCTCGGGGTCCGTGCCATGACTACCCCAAGCCCGCCTTCCATAGGCCAGGGGTTGGCGACTAGCACCAAGGCGTAAATTCTGGTAAAAAGGGAAGGTATTTCCTTTGTAAAGTAAACAAGAACCACAGAGTAAGCAAGAGGAAAAATAAACACTAAGTAAAAAAAGAGTACAACTGAAAGTGCGGAAAAGTAAAAGGGGCCGGAAATACAAGCCCAACAGTAAAGTACAACTCAAAATGGGAAAACAGAAACTGTAAAATAAAAGCCGCTACACCGAGCTGTCCACTGGAAATCCCACCTGAAGGGTGGGTACAGATAGCTCCACTGCTCCTCGGGTCCCGCCGTCCGCTCCGAGCACGTCCCGCCCAGTGGTCCACCTCCAGGTATCGTCCTGCTCTGCGAGCCTCAACCACGATCAACGATGTCCATCGTCTGCAACCAACACAATGTTGTGTGGGCATAGCACGTGCAGGGGTGAGTATAAGCTTCTCATTAGGGACCCCGAGACCCCCGAAGGTCTCCCAAAATCCACAAAGGATAAACCAGAAAAGGAAGATACAAACACGAAGTAACAACCGACACTGCTTAGGTATATGCCCATACATATACCTAAGTCATCAATTCCAATACGCTCCAACCTCCGAGCCCAAGTACAACTCATTCCACAAAGGAAAGTATATGTATTCCACCCAGGAAAGTAAAACGAAATCCACACAGGATAGCACAACACAATCCACACAGGAAAGAAACAGGATTCAGCTCACACAGGTATACATCAACGAAAAGGTGAAAGAGATGATCAGACATAGATACTGAATCATCTAAGCTGGGACCCACATAGGATTCAAGACCAGTTGTCTTCATTGTTTCATCTATGCTGGGACCCACATAGGATACAAGACCAGCACTGAACCATTAAAGGTGGGACCCACATAGGATACAAGACCAGCACAGCTAGGACCCACATAGGATACAAGACCAGCTGTCTTCATTGATTCATCTATACTAGGACCCACATAGGATAAAAGACCTGTATTGAATCATCTAGGCTGGGACCCACATAGGATACAAGACCAGCACAACTAGGACCCACATAGGATACAAGACCAGTTGTCTTCGTTGATTCATCTATACTGGGACCCACATAGGATACAAGACCAGTATTGAATCATCTAAGCTGGGACCCACATAGGATACAAGACCAGAACAGTGAAGACACACATAGAATACAAGACCAGCTGTCTTCATCGTCGCAGTCCACTAAGGATATCCACACAATCGTCATCGTCGAAGTCACAGCCAGCACTAGGCTTCCCGTACACAGCAAGCTCATTCAGGAGGGTCCTCTCCACGAGCCGAGAGACTGATACATCAACATTCACAAAGTCTAGAGTTGATGTATCCAAAAGTTCCGTATCGTCAACACGAACTCAACGCAACAAACGGCGCGTCAATCGGACGCCTAGTCTGAGAGTTATTGGCTTTTTTGTTACAAGTGCCCGGTTGGTTTTTATGGAAAATCCAGCCCGACCGTACTCCACTTGCGTCCAAACCTTGGGCAGAGTATGCCAAAAGTTCTGCCTCACCAAGAGGAACTCAACAAAGCTGATGGCACGTCATTCGGACGTCCGTAGCTCAAGATATGAGTGTTTCCGCTCCGAGGGCCCGGTTGGTTTCGTGTACGAACCAACTCGGCCGAACTCAAAGTATTCCGAAACCTTGAGTACGATATACCAAAACAACCTTCTCTATCCAAGGATCACATTACCGTTGACGGCGCGTCGTTTGGAGGTCTGTAGCCCTAGTTATGGGCATTTGAACCTAATCAGTTCGTTATCGGGGGTTTCGGGCCCGGGCCGACCCGGCCCGAGACCCCCCGGTTGGCCCGAACCGGGTCGACCCGCCCCGGATAGGGTCGGCCCGGAGCCGATCCGGCTGGGGGGAGCGCGCTCAGTGCGCTGCCAGCTCGGCTTCGACCGAGATGATTGAAAAAAGAAGGGGGCACATGCCCCCCCCCTTGTGTAACCGCGGCCCCCCTCATTATGGGGGGCCGTTCATCTTGCTGGGGGAATTTAATTCCCCGGGTTTCTCCACTCCGGCCGGCCCGACCTGGCCGGCCGGCTCCCTCTCAATGGGACCGGCGGTGGCCGGTCCCCTTTCCGGCTCCGACACCGGCGGCCCGGCTGGCCGCCGGTCACCAAGCTCCGTCGCGACCCAAAACCGGCCGCGGCCCTTGTCGTCCGGCGCGGTGCGACGGCACCGCGCCCCTCCGCCGCGGCCCTACTCCGGCCGCGGTGCCTTCTATTTCCTTCGACGCGGTGCGACGGCATCGCGTTCTTGAATTTCTTTCCACGGCACGGCGCGACGGCGCCGTGCAATACTTTCCGTGTGATTTCCGCGTGGTGCGACGGCACCACGCCATCCTGTTCCATCCTCAAGGAAACAAACATGAACATAGGAGGGGGGTTCGGCCGTGTTTGTGTGGTCCGGCCCCCCTCTCATTAATTGATAACATTTAGTCATTTGTCCTCGAAGTTCGACATTCTAGAATCAAGAACGGAAATAATTAAATAAAATAACAATAATCCCCTACCTCGGTTTCAAGAGCGGTGTTCGTCAACGACCCGGGGAAGACGAGCGTCACGGAGGTCGGGCGTCGCGGGGAAAGAACGTTGACGTCGTGAAGCGAGGATTAGAAGTTCTTTGATGGCGATTTCATCGCGGAAAACCATCGCGGAAGAGACGACGCAGAAGAAGTACGTCACGTCGCGGATACGGCGTCGCAGAAGGACCGTGTCCTTCGGCGGAGAATTTCTTCGTTGAAGAATGGTGTTCTTCGCGTTCTTCGTCGAGTTTGAAGAAGATGAAGAAGACTTCCCAACTCTCTCAAGGAGACAAAACTCTAACAAAAATAAAATAAGACTCTTTATTATTTTATTAACACAACAACACATTTGAACTTCAAGAGTTTGAAATTCAATAACCACACACAACTCACCTCATTAAACTCATAACAATTAATTCATAGGTTATAACTTAAGTTAACTTAATTAAAGTGGGAGTTGAGAGGGGTTTAAGAAGATATGATGAGGTGGGGTTCGTGTGGGCCCCACCACCCTCATAACCTCCCAAGGGAGGTTGGGTGGTTACCCAACTCCCATCATGAACTACACTTAGAGTAAAATAATAAAAATTGTACTGTAATTATATAATAAACTTCCACAATTTTTATTATCAACACTCATGTAAACGCAACTCCAGAACAGGAGTTCCTAAGCAAAAACCGGCGCTGCGGTTCCAGCGGTGCCCTCGGAATTCGATTCTGGGCACCGGTTCAAAATTTATAAAAACCCGCTCGTTCATTCACTGAATATACCCGAGCCAAACTTCAGAAATTAATTCCAGGCACACCGGGCCTCGGAATCAGGCGTCGTCAGAAACTGCATTCTTGTAAAATTCCAAAGAAAATTAAGAAAAAATTTTCCTTGAAATTTCCGGGTCTTTACATAAATGGGAATCCAATGACATAAAATGTACAACATATAAATTATATTTCATTCCTTAACATAAGAAATTATAGGCTTCAATCTATGTTATATATGTTATATTTCCTAACATATATTCTTATGATATATTTTCCATTAATATGAGTTCATACTATGCTTATGAATTTACAAAAGTGTCTCCCCAGTGATTGTAAAACCATGAGTTCAATAAGGCCCATTGTCATGAATAAGTTCCCGTTAGATTCCAGCTCAAAGTGGGGTCTTGGGGTCTAATCAAAGATACATTTGTTCAATATCCACATATAATTGTTCATTTCTAGATAGGAATTTATTTTCTATATAAACCACTTACTCTTTAACCACCAAAATTATGGGATGTTCGTCTTATACTTAATTGTATCCAAATGGTTTTCAATAGTGTCTTCTAATCATAATCCCAAAACTAACTAACCTATCCACTAACACCAACTATCACCACCTTGTTCTTTTTATTACATTCATACATGATTTAATTACCTAAAATTAAACTTAATACATCATAAATGTTTGATTTGTTTAGTGTATCATGTTATTAGGTTTGTCGCATTACAAATTTATACTGTATACAAAACATCATTTTCGAAAACATCTTTTACATGTTAGAGCTTAAAACTGCATTGTATATCTTGGGGGAAATATATAATAAAGGGGTGAGCAGTAAAGCCCAGTAAGGTAGTAAACATTTCATAACATGAAGATAATAACACATGTTAGGAAATGAATATCAATGAGGCCTAAAAAACATTAATCATAAAGAATGATATAGTATGATATTCATAACATGGAAATGTGGATACATCTTAAAACATTGTATCGTAAATCAATGGTAAACAGCCAAGACATCAGAATGGACAATGTCCCATTAAGAAATCAGGTAAAGCCCTATCCCAACATGACATATCATGATACTAAACAATACCAAATGCATTAGAGCACTATATAATTCTAGGCTGACATGTCACATTCATTTCATTCTCTTTCTTAAGTATGTCACATAAATCATAAAACATGGATTCATTCATCATCATAATTTATTCCATGATAAAAGAGTGTGGTATATATATATAATTCTTCAATTAAAATTTATATGCGCATAGAAGTATACACTTTTGATAGGTAATGGGTATGGTATTCTCTATAGAGTTTTTTGAAGGAAATTCACAGTGCACATTCGGCAACCGAATGGTGTGACAAAAAAATTCATAATTTTTTTTGAAATAATAGAAAGGTGTATCTAATAATATATATATGAAATGGATTTTATCGGTCTCATTTAAAAACATTTCCCAATATAATTAATTCATAAATAGAAGGAGTAACATAAAAAATAAACATGAGGAATGAATAGGAATGGAATAACTCTTACAAAATATTGGCATGGTAATAGGTGTACGAGTGAGGTATTGGTGAGAGACGAAGGGGTATATCAACACCAAAACACAATAAGTTATTTATGGGGTAGGTTCCAAAATATACCGCCTGATTTTTAATTTGAAATAATATGGTTTCATAATTTAAGGATACATGGGTATAATTGACAAAGGAAGGATCACATACATGAGAATGTGACATCAATGGCATAAAGAGGTGTTATTGAGTACTTGGGTCACCTTGGGATTATTATATAGATGGGATGAAAGAGTTAGAATATAAAACAAATAATTTTAGTTAATATAAGTGAGGAATTTTTTGGGTTTATATAGGAAATGATACATGGTTTCTTTAACATTTCCCAATCTTATGTTTTGGAATCTATATAATATAATACACAAAACCACAAACCTTCACATAGTTTTCTCCTAGGGTTATTTCCAAAGTGGGAAGAGTTTCATTATTTTATTAGTAAAATGAATAAATATATTAAATTATTATCCTTTATTATGCGGGGGAGTGTCAAATTATTCAAGAAATGCATTTAAAATCATAAAATACAATTTAATTTTTCTAGGATTCATAATTCCATTTTAAAAATAATAAAATTATCTTAGAATCACATCATTATAATGGGAAAATATATATTTGGAATATAATTTCCTTTATATTATTTATTACATTGTTTTTTGGTTCATTATGTTGTCATGAAACATACATTATATTTATACGGTTTTTAATTTTTACCTGAAAATTTGAATGTCTTAGAAAAATAGAAAAAAATAAACATTGGATAATTTCGTCATTTTGATTCCAAAAAAATATATTCATTTTTTCTAAATAATTTTCAAAATATATTAATTTTTACTTTTAAAATAATACTTGACATTTATGGTAAAATTTTGGGTTTTTTTTATAATAACAGTTTTTGAACCCTTATAAAAATACATTTCACTTCATAAAAATTACACAAAAATTTATAACTAATAATCCTTATATAATATTTTATTAAAATACTATTTATATCATCATAATAAGCCAATTAATTGAATTTGAGTATTACCGATTAATACATTTATAATTAATAGAATCAAAACCAAAATCAATTAAAGGAAACAATTAAAATGAATATATATATATATATTATATAATAGATTTAAATTATTAATTTCTTGATACATATTCATTTATTACCCAAGTGTAATCCTTAAGAGTAAGCTGTGAAATGGTGAAATTACCATGTGGTCATTTGGAGAACATGGTTTGGTTCGTGATCTTGATGAGCATGATCATATCTCGTAAACAATATCCTTTATTCTAAAGTTGGTGGATCTCATTATAGGCCTGGACAAGCTCAACGCCTAGAGAGGTTATCTCCCTCGGAAGCTCTAATAAATGGAATTCATAGGGCATGATTCAACTTTTTTGAATCCATAAAATCCTCTATCTAAGTCAATTGGATTTTTTAAATCCCTATATTTATATAAATAATGTGATCACTGATTAGTAGAAATATTAACAACGGTCAACATTCTTAATGATCATTAAAATCTAATAACATAAAATCGAGGATGTGCATGTGTTTTATATAACCATTTTACAAAATAAGACATATATTTATATCAAGTGGTACATTTCAATCACAATTTTTTCGGTCTTTACAATATAATTACAAAAATATCACTAAACCTAGACCACCATATCTTTTATAGAGGTAATAATATTAAAACTGGTTCCACTATCCTCTGAGAAATTGGTCAAAAATCTATTTACATTACCACTATATAATATCCAACACTGCCTCAACCATAATTGTTTCTGAAATGTTCACAAAAAATGTAGGATATACTTTTTAACACATCAGTAGCTCTCTATCTACTATTTTATCCATATATATGGTAAATATTTATCTTTCTCATGCTCTAACAAGATAGAAGTGAATTACCAAATTATATCCTTCTGGTGAGATAAAAAAAATTCACTTGATTATGATTTATAATCAAATAAATATTCATCTTGGATCCTTCAAAAACCATCTGTTCTCACATGGGAGATATATTCTTCATATTTTCATACCCACATATAGGTGAGGGGAACCAATGGTTTGGGGTAATGTGACAGAAATTGTGTACATGAAGACCCATCCATAAAAAAGAGGATGGTATGATGTAGAGATCATCAATTTAATTTTTTAATAATTATCAAAAAAACCAATGTAATAATAATTAATTTTAAATAAAATAATCACATAAATATGTTGTTAATTATCATGATCATCCTTCCTTGAAATGAATACATATTTAAAACTATCTATCATCCATTTCAATTCATTGTTTTATTAAAATAAAATCATGAAATTAATAAATTAAGTATTATTTAATAACTTTATATTAATTTTCCATCAAAATAGTCATGTATGATTTCAATCTATATTATTTAATTTAACATAAAAAATTAATTTATTTTGAGTTAATACATATATGGTGTTTATTAACATGGGACACAACATGTGTTATTTTTTCAATATTAAATTTTATCTAGAATTTAATAAAAATAGAATTTGTTAGAGGGAAAGTTATTGTGTACTCTTTGGCTTTACATGACACTTATTTTCAATCATATGGATTTTGATAATGGTATGTATGGAACTTATTAATTATTTTTTACTTACATTGTATGTATGGTACATGGAATGTCATGGAATATATGGAATGTAGTTCCATGATACAAGTTGTGCAGTAAACATGGTGATGATGACTACGTGATATGAATTAAAATAAATGGAGTGTAACATTAGAAATATAATTGATGTATATGGGATATATGATGACTATAAAATTTTTTATTCTAGACTAATGAAGAAAATTATTAATTTAATAATATAATTACACAAAACCCACCAAAAATCACTCAATATTTTACTTGTGGGAAAACACCAATCACATGAAATTAACACAAATTATATTCTATTTACCTCAGTTTTGATCCATTAATAAATATTTATTTTATGAAATAAATTCACTTGGTATATCAGGTATCAGTATATAATTTACCTGAAATTGTATTTGATACTTAGTGTATACATTCATCTACATTTGATGTACTCTATTCCCTGGTCATCCACACTAAACACCTTAGCACTCTATGCTTATTCCATGAAGGTATTTATGTGTTACATGACCTCTACTCCATCCATACACTATATAAACACATATTTCCCATGTTTCCACCTATCATTCAATACATAGTGTTTCAAAAATATATGTCATGTATATTGACCATAGAGCTTCTATAACTATTCTTGTGCATAACCACATGGAATTAAATGGTGTGGAAACTAAATAAATAATATGTTACACAATTAATTCATGTTCCTTATAATTGATCATTAAAAATTATGTAATGATTCTCCGTACTATTCTACCACAAAGAACATGCTGATTTTTCTGTCTCATTATTGTCTAGTTTATCATGGGTACATAGTGTGTACTTTTTATTTTGGTAAGAGTGGAAAACTCTAGGGGTTTAAATTTTCTATCCAATTAAATTTTATATTTAAATAGATTTGAAAATAAATCCTCATGTTTATAAAAATGGATGACTAAAAAAACTATTTCAACTATATAATTTTATATTTTCAAAAATCATGTCCAATTTTCAATCAAAAAAGGGTAAAAATAGTTAAAAAAATTTTAACTTCTGAAAAAAAATGTTTATATCTCAAAAACCATACATATAACACATATTAAAGTTAAATACCAAAGAATGATTTTTATATATATTATTGAAACGAATATTATAGTTTATTTTCAAAGAATAGTAAACAAAATAAGAGAAAACACATAAGAATAAAACAAGATGTACAGTCTCAAGCTGAGACCTAGTCCTCTTGACCTAGAATTCACCTACTGCTAAGAAGTTTATTAAAAAATAAAATTATCCACAACCAAGATCAGGTATTACTTAAAATTACTACAAAATATATCTAGGATTAAAATATCCTCTTCCATAGTTATATATGGGATAAAATGAGTAAAAAATGAATGAACGTGTATTTAGTACGATTCAATACAAATGAAGATCCTATTCTAATTTATATAAAAATTAAATAAACCCTAGCTCAAAATGTATGCTAAAACATATATATAAATAGATGAAAATGGTCAATTTATAAAGAACCTAAATCTATATATCTTCATTTGATCAATTGTATTTAAATATGTCATTGAAAATCATAAACGTAGTGTTACTCTATGATAATGGAAAATATAGTGTTGTTGATTTGATTAGAGATTATTATATTAATGAAAGTCCTCAGTGTATCAAAATGTATCTAGGGAACATTATATTTATTTTTTCTAGGAGTATATATTTTTCATAATGAGATATCCTTTTCTAATTATCCATTATATATTATTCATAATTTAATCCTTACACTCACTATTATGAACTTTCATCCTTAAATGCTTTTACTAGTCTATATATGATCTAAAATATAGTTTTTGGAGATTTAAATAATTCCCCACTACTTATGTTAGACATGGTAACCTCGAAATACCTTATGTATGGTAACATTGGCCTGCTGTAACATGTCACTCTTACCTTTTGTGGTTACTTCTTTTCTTCTTGTAGTCAATTCTCTTATTCTTGTGGTCACATCATTACTTCTCATAGTAACTTCATGACTTCGTATGATATGTTATTTTATTTATGACATGGATTTATCTCTTCTTTTGATCACTTCAATTCTTCATATTGTAGATCGAATACATCATGTGATCACATGATTTTCATCATGAATTCAATTAAATAATCACAAAATATTATCTCATCAGATTCACATTTACATATTTGTTCTTAAAGTCACATGGATTTCAATGTGCGATCACTTACACATGGTCACATGATCTTGAATGTCAATTGAACATCTGAAAACATTAGGTTCATATGTTTAATTAATGACATGTCTATTTTTATATGTTTATACTCAAAAATAGTATACTATCATAAATCATGAAATTATTAAATAATATAAGAAACATGATTAGTGGAAATTAAAATAAGTTTCTTATTGAATGAGAAAATAATATAACCATTTTTAATGATCAAAAATCCAAACATATATATGAAATGAATTGAATACATCAATTTATCACCACCTTTTAGGATTATCAAAAAATTATGTTATATAAAATAATATAATTATGAATGAAATATTGAGAATAATTTATTATTAGTTAAGAGATAAATACGAACAAATTATTAATTAATGTAAAAAAGGACTACAAAAGATACCATATAATGTATTCAAAACTAGAATAAGAATCCAACAAATATCTAATTTCATATGGGAGAGTAAGATATTTACATACATAAAAACTAGATATAGGTATTGAGTTTCTTATCAAGGATACATGCCAAAAGGGTTAAAAATGGAGGTTGAATTAAAATAATGGGTTGATTTAAATGGTATGGTAGGAGTATGTAGGATGGATTCTTCTTTTAATATAGTTTTAAGGCACCAGAAATCTAAAAAAATCATTAAAACACCTAAATCTAGGTAACAATGAATGAAAATAATCCCATTTGTTCCCTATAAATGCTTCAAAAACTATATTCCAAACATTTAGTTTCTCTACTTGAGATTTGATGTGTTGAGTCAAGGGAGGCATTATAAGATCACTAGCCAGTGATCTCTAAATAGTATTCATATATGATTTTTTAATGATCCTACTAATATATAAATTAAAAAACCTTCAAATATTATCTCTATATTTACTCTCTTTCTAGACATTTTTTCCATAAACCACTAAAGTGTTTGCAATTTGGGATTGAAAACTATCAAAAACCATTTAACTTTTTTCTAAAACTCATCAAAAATAACATTAAAATCACCTTTCATAAGTAATCGGGTTTTATACATATTGGTAATAGATGGAACAGGAGCAGGGGGAGGTAAAATAGAAGATGATGGGAGATCAGCTGAAGTATAAGAATGAAACACTATATATAGAAAATTATGATCAATCTTCAATATCATATCCTTAGTATTTTCTTTCAAAGAACCCACTTGATCTCTCAAATCCTCAATTTTCATTTTTATACGTTTTTTATAGACAAGGAATCTTGGTTGTATATGATAAATAACTAAAGTGACTATCTTGTCTATATCCCTATCCTTAAATGTGTCCATCAAGTTCCCAAAGAAAATAAACATTTCTTTTAAAACACCCATTTTATCTAATATGAATTCATTCAAATCCAAATTTTTCACATAAGATATAGAAGGAACAAAAGAATGTACATGTATAGTTGGATGCAATTCAAAATACCTACCACTAACCTCACCCTAAATCTATAAATGCTTTGTCTATATTTCTAGCTCATCACTAGTATCCCCATCCACCTAAAATAGATATTTATGAGATGATCAAATATGACCTATATCATTTATTTTCCAAAGTTCATCAGGATCATTGGTAATTTTGGTACAAAACATATCATCCATAATGTGGCAAAATGAAGGTCTTAGTATGAATACAGAAAAACATTATTAAAAATAAATCTCATCAATTTAAGATCTTTATATCACTCTCTATGAAATAGAATGTAGATCCACCATGATCAGGTGGGTTACCCATATTATTATGATTATTAATTGACTTTTATTAATCTAGACCATGTACAACTGATCATGGGGATTTCCCCCCTTAGAAGGATCATCTTGTACACTAGGTCTAGGATAATTTCCAATGATAATTCTTTGACTATAAATATTCTCAAAATAATACACATCCCTTGTGGAATCACCTGAGTCATTGTCCTCTTATTTCATAAAACTCTTACTAACACGTCATCATCAATAAGGTTTTTATAATGAAATTCCCCCCCCCCCCATGATATGGAAGAGATAAAGGAGGGTCATGAGACCCAAAATACATTATATAGGTGGGATCTCTAATATTCCCATAAGATACATTGAATCCTCACTTTGATTACAAACCTTTTCATCCTCATATTTCAAATCCCCAACAACATCAACCTAATCATTTAAAGAATACACATATATTTCAAAATGATAAAAACCATGATCTAATTGGTCTGTTGTTATAAAAAAATATTTAATATGATTACTCCCTTATACATCATCTCATTTTCATCCACCCGTTCATTTTTATAAGGGTTCCAATTCACCATCATGTTCCTACATATTTTTAGATTTATGAACTACCCATCAGAGTAAATCACATTCCACCAACCCATCATTAACTAATCTATTAAAATACAATAGTTATGTAGTGAATTTGGGATAAGGAAGGGAATGAACTTTCCGTAAGGCTTACATATCTAATTCATATGTATCATGATATACCTTGATAAACTTATTTTAATCCAATTGTTTATCAGGAATAGAATTGATAAATACTACTTCCTCAATATGATGATGTACTCTTTCCTATGACTAGTGAGGTGTTGGATAAATGTTACCAATAGTCGCAATTATCCCGAAAGCACCACTATATTTCACCTTACTGGATTCATTTTCTTAGTTAATTCCTATAAAGAATTAAAAAAACAAATTAATATGATTCAAAGGATATGAGATATGAAAATCTTTATAAGCTCTCTTGTGAGTAAAATATAATAACTTATCATAGATTTTTTAAGAGAATAAAAAGATATCCCATTGTCTATTTTCTGAATGGTGTCTATTATATTTCAAGGATTGAATTTTATATGGTTATAAAACTCATTAAGGATTCATGGTTGTAATTTCTTAACGTTTTCATTGAAACATTCACTCTATACTTTCCATTGAATCAATTTTCACATTAAATATCTTTTTATATAGTCTACTCAACATATAAATCCAATTACAAAAATACTAGTTGATCTAATATATTAGGGTTTCGATTATAATATATATAACTCTAATAAACTAGGTCTTTATATGATATCATTGTATGAGGTGATCTAGGAGGAGATGTGACATCCTAAGATATTTTTATATTTTATATTTTTGAACATCAAATTGAACTCCGTAGGTTTGGGTTCCCCCATTTAAGGAATATAAGTTTGTTAGAATATAATGGTTAGAGAGAGAGACAGAGAATGAGAGAGAGAGGTCGAGAAAGTATGGCTTTGAAAGGAATAAATTATTTTTAGGAAATGGATGTATGATGATTCAAATTATATATTTAAATTTCATTCAATCGTTTTTGGATTAATTTAATAATATACATAATTAAAATCCTACCAAAACAATGAAATTGGGTTTTTAAACAAAAATATTCTTGGTATGTATAATGACAAGGAATCTAGGACAAATCATGGAAGGTATACAGGCCATGTATTCCAAATAACATGGATAACTCAATGTTGTTGTGCTACCTACATGAGAAAAATATCACAGAAACATTGTTAATCATATGAATAATGTCTCGTGGTTTCTTAACTAACCATGTGAAAAAAAGATCAGGGCCACTTAATTGTACATGTGAATTAAACATCATGCTTAATTACATGATCATCATTAATAATAGATAAAAATCATAATTTAAAAAGATAATAATAGACCTTGAAGTTATTTATTTTATTAATAAATTATAAAAGTAAAAGAGTTATAATATAAATGAAATATTCTTAAAAAATTACTAATATATTTTTTATATAATTTATTTTCTTAATTTTTAGATGGTCTCTCAAAAATTGATGTCTTTTATCAGTTGGTTTTTGTAACACCCTATGGTTTTGAATGAGGATCATCATATTCAATAGGATATATTCCATTAGATGGAAATATTAGAAGACAATGTAACACCCTAAGATATTAATATATATTTAATTGAAAAAAGGAATTTCATTGATAACATTCAATACAAGCAATGCGGAGTATAAAATAAACGTGATACTCTATTAAAATAACATTATTTAAACAAAATCATTATAACTAAGCGGCTAAGATGGTGGATATGAGTAGTAATAAGAAAATTTTTAAAATTATATTTTCTAAAAATACATAAAAAATTCAATTTTTACATATTAATGTTAAATAAAATAAGAACCATTTGAAGGAAAAATAATATTTTTAGAAACAAATAATATTTTTCTAAAAGGTGATTTATTCGTGCTTTACACGCATAATTAAAAATTAATTTTTAACTGTTATTGAAAATATATTTTAAAAAATATATATTAGTTTTTTAATCAAAATGTAAAAATTATTTTTGGTTGTCTTTTTTAGTATTTTCTTGAAGAGGATAATTTTTTAATGAAAAATGAATAATAATGTTTTTTATAGAAAACATCCTTTTTGATTGAATTATTTAAAAATTAAAATTATGTTTTATGTTGTATATAGATAATTTTTTTCCAAGAATATAAATATTTATCTAAATTAGGTCAATTTAATCAATTCTATAGAAAATTATGATACTAAAACATTCTATACTTATGGTAATTTCTTATTTAGAAAACCTCCCTTTTGTCGCATCGGTGGATTAATTTTCAATTTATTTCTACCAACTATTTGAATAAAAATAATTTATAAAAAATAAATTTTTTAATAAGAATAATTTTTATTATCTAATATACTTCAAATAATGTTTTGTACAAAATAGTGAAAACAGAGAATATTAATTACTGTGTTTAAGTTAAAAATTTGTTTACTGAGGGTTAAATAAAGATGATATGAATTAATATATACCTTATTATTTCCAACACACCTTTTCCAGCCATATTTTAACCCTATAATATCTAATTTTTGATAAATTTAAATTTTTATGCTTTCTTTATGATATAAACATGGGTATTAATATTTATTTTATAATATTACATGTGTATCATCCTCCACATATATAAATGGCCACCCTTTTCCATGTCTCTCCAAACTACAAAAATACATTGGTTTTTAAAATCAATGATAAATACATTTTTAAATCCCCTCCACATATACAATAGTCCTTATTTTTATTATAAATCCTTCCTATAAAGTATTTATATATATCCCAAAATAGACTCTATGAAAAAAGATATAAAAATATTAAACTTGTGTATTTATTATATTTATTCATCCAAATAATTAAAATTAATAAAAATATTACAATATAATAATAATAATATATACTATATATTTATTTGTTATTATTTCATTGTAATATCCATTATAAATCTCTACTCCCATCAAATCGGAAACGAGACCATCGATTGTGTGTATGGTGGGCTACCACCTCACTAACTGGAGTAATTTGTTTTAATACACAAAAATAAATGATAGTTATAATGATATATGTATATTATTAATATGATATTTTTTAAATTATTATACTTATATAATAATTATTTAACATAGACCCTCTTAGATTCTATTTTGTGGGGGATACAATAATGTCGATCGTGTGTAATACGCACTACCGCTTCGCAAAGAGATGTGATATGTTCTTCAGTTATGCTTTACATGAATGGTAGTGAGGTTAAATTTAAAGATTATATGAGAAATTTATGATATAAAAAACATATGTAAATATAATATAACATCTAAATTATTACCTTCAAATCCTTTGGTAAACAATAACATCGCTCATGTGTACATGTGGACGAACTCCCCCACAAAGTGATGTGAAATGTAATTTTATTTTATTTTTACAATGATGTTAATAAGTATGTATTACATTATTTTAAATTATATATGTGGAATTATAATTATTCTTTATTTTTATTTTAATATTTATTTTCCTTTCACTCCTTTCTTTGAGAAAAATGAAAACTTCGTACATACGTACGTACGATCTACCATCTCCATAGACGATCTAAAACATTTTCCACCTTAGACATTAGTAGATTAATACATTTACATATATAATGAATATATATTATATTTATATAATTTTAATTATTTTTTATTTGATATAACCATGATAAAATTAAATGGTCTAAAATTACCTACTTAAAACGTACATGAAAATGAAGTAATTATCACCAGAAACATCGATTTTTAAAAAGTAGTGTTTATAAACCGGTGTTGAAATAATAAAATTAAATAATAGAGTATATGATATATATAATTTATTGACACTAAAACATATTTATAATAATAATATATTTATTATATAGGTGGTTTGGACACATTCAAAGTAATTCAAACCCATGGTATGGATTTCTCGTCTCACTTTTACTTTTGTGAGACGTACAATAATTCACCACTTATTATTTTGTATAATGTATACTGTATCCCTTTTAATATAAAATATCATGAATATATATCCATTCATGGTTTTTAATTTTTCATTTCATGTTATTTTTAATGGGGATTGTGATTCACAATGTTTCCAAAGTGGTAAGGATTTTTTTTAAAAATTTCATCATTTTTCAGAGTTTTGTTTTTCTCCCTTAGAGGGTTTTTTTATATTTCAATCTTAAATTAATTATATATATTTTTATTTTTTTATTCATTAATCTTTTCAAGTAATTTTTCCATTTTTTCACTCTTTGGTACCTTAAATCCTTTAGAAATGGTTTTAAATAAAATATGACTATATTTCTCTTTTCGATGGAAATGTTTTTAATCAAAATTCATGTTTTCTAAAAATGATTTAAAAAATGAATTATTAGATTGAAAAAAGATTTGATATATAATTTTTTTTCAAATTTTTAATTTTTTTTGAAAAAATTTAAAGGAATCTTCATGACTTTTTCCAAAATAAGGCTGATATTTATTTTACTAAAAATGTGAAAGGAATCCTCATTTTAACCTATATAACATGAAATAAAAATCCTCATTCAATAATAATAGAAATTTTCAATATTATTTTACATGTTTCCAAGGATCTTTTCAATTAAAATTATATTCAAAAGTTTTTGAGAACATTTTTTTAAAAGCTTATTTTCAATGTTGAATGGTTATTTTCTTCAAAAAAAATATCGAATTCTTATGGTATTTCTATTCATCTGAAACATCAACCATTTTCTATAAATATGATTAAATGGGGATATTTTTTATTATATCTTCATAATTATTTATTTTTATGGTTTATGATCAGTTTGACTGAGTGTCTAGAATTTTATTTCCATCCAACTTATTACTCTAGATGGATTGTGAATATGATTATTAGATTTCGGTAAGTATTAACATTTCATATATTAGATTATTAATGTGAAATTATATATTTATTATCATTTACCCCATTCATATAATATTTTCATTATACATAGGATGTGATGGGTGGGTCCTAGTTATAGATAGCCAACTAACTCATCGATTGGTCTCATGAGACATGTTAGTTGGCCAAATTAGAATAATTTATACCCATAGTTTTAAAATATCTTCTAAAAGGTCCTCATTGTATATTTTGGATGTCTGACATAATATATTCCATCATTATGAGGTAAGTTATTTATTTTCCATTGATTACATAATTGCTTACAATATTCCTGGATATTTTTCATGATTATGTGGTTATTGATATTAATTTATTTTGTCATTAATTACATAATCCATATTATTTTCAATTTATTATTTATATGGAATTTGTTTCAACTATCAATCATTCCATATTGATTATGATTATTTATTCATGATATATTTTACAACATGAAAACACTTATTGGCAATCAGAGGTCATTCATTTCCTATGTTTAATTTTCCATAGGATATTAGGATGTGTTTTCTGATTGATATGTAATGATATTCTAAGGGGAATAATGGTGTTCTCAAGGTAAACACTCATTGTATTTTAGATTTTCAATTATAATGTGAATTAAAATTATTTATCTAGTTCAAGAAGTTTACTAACTGATTTTCCCATCAGGATATGATTCCTTGTTTCTCATGCCAATGAAATAAAGTAACTGCTAGCTCCGGGCTACTGGGTTTGGGGATTTAAAATTGGTATTTTTGGATGTTTTTTAAGAACATTAGTATCTTGATTTTAGAAAACATAGATTATTGAATATAACAATAAGACATAATTTAAATACAATTAAATTTATAGTATAACATGATAATGTTTTTGTAAGGTATATATGATGTTGTATTCTTAGGAATACATCTCAATCAACATACTATATGTAGAGGTGGATCTGGGAAATATGTTCCTAGGGGAAATAACTATGAAATATTCATTGTAGGATTGACTCGACCAATACCTGGTATATAAAAATGTGCCATACTATGCATGTGGGTTGACAATCAAAGTGATATTCTTTTGATAATTTAAATTTTCTTTAAAACCCATTAGGAAGGATTTGAAAATATTTTTATGATTACGATTACTATATTGGATATGCATATCGCTTCTAGTTTATGTTAATCATTTATCTAATATTGATATTATACTTTATGTTTCATAATGTTTTGATTTCATCCAGTGTATTCTACCATATAGAAATTAATCTCAGTGGACGTAATTGGAACTATATAAATACATTAACCCCAAGTAGGGATTCTGCTACTAGGAAAGAAAATTTAGCGGGAGCAAGTGCCTTATCTAACCACACTAGGAAAGCTGAATCTGGTTATGAGAAATAAAATCTCTCATATGGAGTATAATATATTATCCACAATGAGGTGTAACATTATTTTCCACTTTATGAATCAGAAACCTCCATCAATCAATGGTACAAAAAAACTTTTAACTGATCAATGGATATGATCATTAATGAATATATTTCATGCGTTCTAATGAAATGAATGGAAAAAGGATGTTATGAAATTTTATAATATTTTAGGATATACATATCAATATTTTTCATTGATTCAAAACCATAAGTATGAACAACAAATATAAAATATGTAATGGAAGTATTTTAATGTACTATTCTTTGAAAAGTATTTTCTTTTTGAGAAACAAGCTGCTATGGAGATATAATTTTTGAATGTAACAAAAATGGATGATGAAAATGATTCTATGTATAAATCAAACTTTTTAAGGGCAGAAATGCCTTCTATAGACATTTTACACTATAAAAATAGAAATATATATTGTTAATGTGATGGGAATAATTTGATTTATATATGGGAATTACTCTATCAATAATTCTCATCATATGAGAGAATAATATCACGTTGTATAAAGATAGAGAAATAATTTTATAAGTCGAATAGACTCTAATGGAATAACCAAAAGAAGGGGATTATATAAGAAATGATGGATAATAGGAGCAATAAAAAAGAAGGATATTTTACCAAAAATAATAATTGTGAAAAAAAACCTTTTAAATTCATTAAGGGAATAAAAGTTTTCTACAAATGTAGTGAGAAAGGACACAATTATCATGATTGCAATGGAAGGATGTAATTATCTAATGTTTAATTCTACAATTATATGGAATTATGGAACCACCAAATTAATTCCCAAAGTGCTATTGTAATATACCTTAGAAGAAGATAAGGAATCAAGGTCTAGATTGTGTTATTAAAATAGATAGAGTTGAATGATTAATTTTCTTGTTCTCTAATTCATAACTTATGTAATTATGGCACTATTATCAATGATATTCTATTTATAAGAATTATAAAATTTATAAGGATTTTATTTTAATAAATTATCTTTAAGGATATGAGAGAATTTGATGGATAGTACTAATGAATAAAAAAAGTGATTCAGTGGTGAAGTGAAATTCTCAGAAATGATATGATTGAGGGATGATAACCATTAATATATACTCTATGTTGATATAAAAATAATAAATAGAATAATATGGTATAATATTGGTGACATTGAAAATAATTAATGATTTGATTATTTATGTTATCTTTGTTGGAGTTTACTTCTTGTTTGGTTTTATGGAATATATTTGACAACATTAGATTTTATTTTTGGAAGCATGAATGATTTCATTAATGTTCTATGGTGATAATGGAATTCACACATTTTTATTGTGACCTTAAGATAAAAATTATATTGTATGGGGAATATAATGATGATTTAGTGACCATACTTGACAATTTTCATAATTTCACGTTGGTCGGGCATATTTTGGTTGAGTATTAAGGGTAAGAAAATATGAAATGGATTATGTGGAATTATTAAAGTTACAATTAAATTATTATAGATTAATGTATTATATTGGAACGATTTTTGAAACTATTTTTGGTTTTTTAAGGACATAATTAATAAATTGTTACTCTATTATGGATCATATGATCCATTAAATGTTAATTTTCCAACTTTCGGAATAAAAATACTTCTCTTGGATATTCATTAATTTTAGTAAAAAATAAATTAAAAAAAAGAGATGGAATTATAACTAAAAATATATGAAGTATCTTTTCTGGAGTTATCTATCATGACATTGAAATAATTCCTCAACATTTAAAAAATTATTTTGAAACAAAAAAAACATCTTATTAAATTCATATTTTATCAATCAAATAGAATTTTAACTGATCATATATTTATGGTTTTGAGGTCCTTAACTTATCATTGATCACTCACCTTCCTATGATCAATGTTATATATCACTCTCTATAATAATTTCCATTTTTATTCTATGTCCATATCCATAAATCCCATTGTGTTTTTATTATTTGGAAACCTATTTATGTGACCATTGTACTTCCCTTTCTCTATTTTCAAGAGGGTGTTTTATTCGAATTTCTCAAAATGTGCTATTTCCCAAAATTTATTTGTAAATGTGAAACCCTTCATTACCAAAATCAAGATTCAATTGTGATGAAAACATTTATTTAAAGGTTATATATATTACACACCAAGATTTTAAAAGAGGAACATAATATTTTATAGAACATATGACATGAAACAACAATATTATAAGATAATTTTACACCAAAACACTTTATGATATATTTATTTTTAAATAAATTCAAATTTTTTGTTATAATGAAATGCATGCAATGCTAGGTTTAAACAAAACATGATACCCAATTAAAATATTATTATTTATGCAAGGAATTATAAATTTTTTATTATACTGTGGATAACAACAATAATAACTTATTTATGAATGTAAAATGGATTACCCATATATAAAATAATTTCCATGGTTATCTACTTATTATGAATAAAATAATAACCATTAAAAATAATAGAAATTTTTTATGAAAAATTGTTTTCCTCGACAAGACGGTTTATCGTGCATTGCACACATAATTTAAAATTGAATTTTAACCCTTTTTAAAAATTTATTTAAAAAAACATTATTCTTTAAATATAAATTTTAAATTAAACTTTCAGTGAATTTTTGAGTGTTCTCTAAGAAGATTTATTTTTTGATAAAAAGTGAACAATTAATGTTTTTATAGAAAAATAAATTTTTCTTTAAATTATTTTTCTAGATAGATTATAATAAAAATGGTTTTAATGTAAAAATGTTAAATTATATTACAATTTAAATATTTTTTCATTTTATTCAATTTCATATTTAATTTTTATATAAAAACATTCTATACCAATGAGAATTATCTCTTTGGAAAACTGACCTTTCATCATTATTATAGTTTAATTTTTTTATTAAATTCTTATACATATAAGAATTTAATTTTGATAAAAGGATTCCATATTTTGAATAAAAATAATTTATATTATCTACACATTTCAACCTAATTTTTTTACATTAATGAATAGTGAAAATTATAAAGATTAATTACCATCGTAATGATAAAAATGGGTTCATCGGGGGTTAAACAAAGAATATAAGTGTTAAAACATACCTAAAAATATTCCAAAACAAAATATATAGAAATATGTATACCATATAGTCTATATTGTTAGATAATTAACCATTTTAGAGTCATTTGGAATGAAAAAACATGGGTGTCACTTTATATATTCAAAACTTTTATCTCTATTTTCTCCCCCACTTTTAAAAGAACACCCACTATCCTCCCATTTTTACATTCCAAATAAAAATGGTTCATTAAACTAAATCCAAAATCCATTTATTAATTACCGTCCAACATCCAAGATTCACAATTCTTATTATGAATCCCTCTTAGGAAGGCTTTAGGTATTAACCTAAACAGGCTCTCTGAAGAAGAGATAAATTTCCTAAATGTGTGTATTTATTTTATTTCATCTTACAACACCTTGAAAACATATTAAAATATGATAATATAATAATAAATATAATATATTCTTATATTTTATTATATTAACGTAATATCTCAGATCCATCCCCACTTTATTAAAATGGGAAAAAATCGATCATGTGTATGTCAAACAACCGCCTCGCCAACAAATGTTATTCGTTTTCAATAAGAACACTTAGAGGCTATATATAATTATGGATTTAAAATATTTATATAATATTTATGAAATTTTCATTCTTTTATCATTATGACATAACATAGACCTATTTCCTTTCAATTTATAGGGGGATACGATAATATCAATTGTGTGTATGGCAGATTATCGCCTCGCGAAGTGATGTGATTCTTTTTTCTGTCAAATTTTAAAAGAATGATATTGAGGTTAAATTTAATGAATATATATAGTATTTCTAATATATAAATACTTCTAGAAATATAATATCAAATATAACTTCTTCAGTTTCTAACCTTTTGGATAACAATAACGTTGCTTGCGCATACGAGTGGACTACCACCTCCATGTAGCAATGTGAAATTCTATTCATTATATTTTTACACGGATAGTAATAAGGATGTAATTGATTAATATAAATGATTTGTGTTTTATAATAATTATTCCTGGAAGATTAATTAACAATTAATATCCTTTTGTTCCATTCGTTAAGAAAAAAGGAAACATCATTCCTTTTTACGTGCGACTTACCTTCTCCATGAACTCTGTAATCCATTTTTTTTATATAACATTAATATGTTAATATAAAAACATATATTATGAATATATATTATATTAATATCATTTTTAACATTCTGGATATTATTTAACCATGATAAAATTAAAATAATCAAAATTACCAAACTAAAACATACAAGAGAAAAGAATGAAGTATTCCCCAAAAACAATGATTTTATCAAATAATAGTTTGTAAAAATAATGTAATTAAACCATATATAATATGATATATAATATTATGGTTATTTAATGTATTTATGATGAACCAAAAAACATATACACGAGGATCGAACACATATGAAGGAATTTAAACTTGACACAATGATTTCTCATCGAACTTTTACTTTCAGGATTACATTGTATGTTATATATAGTTCTACTTATGACTTGTAATATATTTAATATATTAATCATAATGGTATATAACATTTCATTTGAGATTACTCCATTCAAGGGGCTTATGATTAATAATTTATCAAATTGATAGGGGTTTATTTTAATGTCTCAACGTTATTCTAGATTATTTTTGTCACCCTTGTTTGTATTATTGATATTTCTACCATAAAAAAACTAATTTTCTTCTAATATGGTTATACATGATTTTTTACAAGTTATAGTAAAAAAATTATTCTTTTATACTTGAAATGATTGAGAACATATTTTTAATAAAATCTTATTTTTTTTATTTTTAGTGGGAGATGCTTTTTCTTCCAAATACATATTTTCATAAAAAATATAATTATTTTTAAAATAAAAAAAATTATTTACTAATTAATTTTATACCAATTTTATATTTTACAAAAAAATTTAAAGGAATCTTCATGTTATTTTCCAAAATTAGGCTCATTTGGCTTTTATCAAAACTGTGGAAGGAATCATTAATTTAACATGTACGATATGACTAGGGTTGTTAACTTCATAAATACTTAATGTATTAAATATTATTTCACAAGTTTCCAATGTTTATTTCAAATAAATATATTTTCAAAAAAATCTTCTTTTAGTTTAAAAATGTGATATTTAAAGTGAAAAGGTTATTTCCCTCCAAAATTATTTTAATGATATTTGTATGATATTTCTATTCATCAATGACACAAATCCTATATTATATTTTTGATAAATTGGGGAAATATGTTTTTGATATCATCATAATTATCTATTTTGATGGGTTTTTTTCGTTTTGACTGAGGACATACTATTTTATTACCCATCTCTGAATTACACAGGATGGTTTCTAAATATGTTTATTTTATGGCGGTAGGTATTAATATTTTGAATGTTAATTTTTTAAAACCAATGTTTATGCTGATTATAATTTTCATCTTTCATGTGAGGAATTCATTGGACTTAGTAAGTGTGTTTAGGGGATTATTTATTAGAATCCCCAAATTCATCTATATGTCTCATGAGAGAAATCATTTGGCCAAATTATATAGATTCGTACCTGTAGATTTAAAATATCTTGTGAATGGTCTTGGTAGTATATTTTAAATGTCCTGAATTATTCATTCCCACATCATGAGATAAATTCTTTATTTCCATGTGATTAGTTAATTGGTTATAATATCCATCGATATGTTTAAACTTTATGTGATTATATATATGGATTTATTTGATCATTAATTATTTTTTTCATATTATGATCGAGTTATTGTTTAATTGTAATGTGATTCAGTTATTTAATTTAACATATTGATTATTATTATTTATTCATTATATATTCTGATGTAATCTTACCCTTACTGAGCATCATATCTCAGTACATTGTTATGGATTATTTACTCTAAGATACTAGGTTGTTTTCTGTGATTGCTTTATAGGGATACTATAATAGGGAATTGGAGTTATAAAATAAAACACTTTTTATTTTCAATTTTTTATTTTAATTTTAATTTCATGTTTATAACTATTTTACCAAGATTTCTAAACTATTTAGACCTTCGAGATGTGATTCTGTGTATCTAATTCTATTGTAATAATTTAATCATCTTCTTTAGGCTACTTGGGTTAGGGTATTTAAATTTTTTTACATTGAATGATATATAAAATTAATATATATTAATATAAATAGAATTGTCATAGTTTATAGGGACTAGTCATCACTGATATCTATAATTTTGTAATTTGTGTTTTATCTATATAATCAATTTTCAATAACTACCTATAGAAATATACCCAGATTAAACATTGGATAATGAAATAGATCTTTATTTCTTACTACACCAAGAAAAAAATACATTCCCAAAAGATTCATATTCCACATGTTCTTTTCGTATCTAATTTATAGCCAAAAAAATTATCATATTAATAATATTCTAAGTCAATGGTTTTTCATATAGGGTAAATCAATCCAATGTTAGTTTTATATTTTATGTATTTGTAATTTATTTTTATGGCCATTAATTTAGGTTAGTTTTTCTTTTCTATAAATAATGCACACATGAACACATAAACATAATATTATTTTTTTCTACTAGTTATGTATAGTAAAATTCTTATCCTAAATCTAGAGATTATTTGATAAACTCGTTTCCCGGTTTCATCAGGATACAACATATGTCTTGTAGTCATGGTGGTATCATTTACTTTGTCTCTATGCATACAAAAACCTTTTAGGCAACATTTAGTTTAATTTATTTGATTTAAAATAATAAAATCCTTATTTAGAAATTTTTTTAAAACAAGGAATAATTTTAGCTCACCCATTAAACTCAATTAAAGTAAATTTTGTATCAATTTTGAAATATCGGTCAATATAATATTTCGTTAATAACCAAAAAAATATCAATAACATAAATTTGAACTACCAAATATTCTTATGATTTCTTTCTAATAAATATGGTTGGATCACAATAACATTTGAAGAATGGTTAGAAATAAAAAAGAATAGCTGAGGTTATCATAATAATATCTATGAGCTTGTTTTAAACCCTAAAATATATTGGTTAATTTTAAAACATAATTCGTAAAATGATCCTTTTGAAATCTAGGGGGTTTCATAAAAAACTACCTCACAAATATAACCAAAAAGAAAAGATCTACTTAAATAGTAAAAAATATTCTTCAAATTAATTCCATTCTTCTTGAAGGTATTCTTATGCAACCAATCTAGAATTATTTCTAATTATTTTTTTCTCATATAATTTTTTCTTAAACGTCCATTTAGTTCCAATAGTTAGGAAATCATTACGTCTTTCTACTTATTCCCAATCATGGTTTCTTTCAATATGATTTAACTCTTCTTCTATATCTATTTCCAGAAATTCAATATATATTTATTTTTTGATGTTTTTTGGATCATGTCATGAAAAAAATACTTTATGTTCAACATAGTTTTTAAGAGAATCTCTAGTCTTAGTACCTATAACTAAGTCCCATGAAAAAACATCTGAAGGGTTTTCTCTATGAGTTCTAATATCACTACCAATATATGTAATTGGTACTCCGTTTTCTTCTTCAGGAAATGGTTCAAAATATTATTCAGTGTTTGGTAATTTTTTATTAAATGTTTTTAAATATAATCATTAGTCTAGTTTCAGGTAATGATATTCATGTTAGAAAGATCATCCACATGTTTTTACAAAAATGTTTTTGGATCATGTGGTTATGTTTCATAAAAAATTATGTACATATTTTTCAAAAATTTAGGATTTTTTATTGGACATCCTGTAATATATACTTGAGAATAAATTACCAATGATTATTCCCTTATCACTTTTTTGGTTGATATTTTTCTAAACTCCCCTCGGTGTTCAGAATAACAACCTTTCATCTAGAAACTCTAAATTAAATAACATATGATTTTTCCCATTCCATAACTCATTTAAATTATTATTTAAAAGAGATAAAATTAGAACACTATTTAAAATATAGAAGGCTATATTGATAGGAACATCCCAAATATAAATAAGTATTTAATATTCATTAAGCATGGTATAATAAATATCTTAAAATGATTTATTCCTTATTTATAAAACCTCATTCTATTGGTGAGTCATGGGAGTACAAAAAATTTAATTTTTTCAATGTAGTGTGTATAATTTTTCGAAGTCTTGATTTTCAAACTCGGGGACATGGTCATTTCTTCTTGTCATAATAGTAACTCCAATATTATTTTCTATATATTTTCATATTTTAAAAAATTGGCTCAAGATTCATGTTTGTGAGATAAAAGAGAATGTCCATTTATATATATATATACATAATATTAGTTAATAATATCAGATGATTAACACGTCCCATTTAAGATAGAAATTATAGACAGACCAAAAATTCCATTTAAACAAACTCTAGTGGCTGAGAAGATGAACCTTCATTCTTTAGTTTGAAAAGGATTTTATATTGGTTCCCTTTTTGATAGGTGTTGCATAACGTGTATTTTAGACATTTTAGTTTAGGAAGATCCTTAAATATACCTTTCATTGTAATATTTATAATAGATTGAAGGCTATAAAGGTCATGTTTATTATTACATATCCATTCTTATTTGTGAAATAGTGTTTTGAATTAAATAATTTGAGAAAATAATGAATATGAATCAATGGAATAAACATTATCCTTATATAAAGTAGTAATTTCTAAAGATTCATTGAATCATATATATTGTAATCATTATTTTGAAACATGACATGGAAGCCATCATTATATAACTTTTAAATACTAAGTATATTATACTCTAATCCAACAAAAAATAAGATTTTTGAAATTAAAATATAATTAGAGTTACCGATATGGACAAGTCCTATAATTTTATTCCTATCGAATTATCACCAAAATTGAAATGTCCATAGTCGAAATTTTTATGGTTATAAAATCTTGTTTAGTCTATATTCCTGTTTACTTTTCAGGAAATTTTTCTACACACATTTAAATAAGAATTTATTTTGACTCCCACAGTTTTCATAGTCCATAGTAGTTAAACATAAGAGATTTTGGAATTTAATGTTTTTTAATAGTTTTTCCATTAAGAAACATATAAACTTTATAACTAAAAACATTATTAGGTCCTCAAGTACAAGAACTATACATATATTTGGAATATCTTAAACTATGAATAAGATTAATCTTATAAATTCACATATGACTTGACCAGTATCTAATCACTATTGGGTATATAGATATATTATGTTTATAAAATAATCCTACCCATGGTATCTTTCCAATTCATAAACATTCTATGACAATATTTTAAATTTCACATGATTAATTTTAATTACAATTTTTTATTTTAATTAATGAGAATTATTTTACTTTTTTACAAAAAAAATCGGATTTAATAATATTTGATAAAGATTTAGGTATCATTATTTTTTATAACATATCATTATGTTCATTAATAGTTTTTCAAAGAATAATTAAATATTAAAATAAATAATTATTTCTCATATCTTAATCATTATATTCATTTTATGAGATATTAGAAATATGATTAGGAGATGTAGAGACAATATTTATGACCTCATATATACATTTCTTAATTAACATGTTTTCTCTATAAACCTTTCATTCACTTCTTGAATCAGAATCACTTGAATGTTTCTCAAATTTTCATTAGGGTTATTTTAGAGAATTATTGTTTCCTTTTCCATTGTCTTTATACCCTTTCATATATTTTAATTTTTTTCATTCATATTTTTTATTCCCTTTTATTTTATATTTATAATTATCACTTTTCCATATCAAATTTTCTTTTTCCAGTTTCTACTTTTATCATATTTAACATCATAATTTTATTTTAGGAAAAAAATATTCTTCCTATTTAATATCATGAATCTCTTGAAAGGATTATCCCCCTTATAATTTCTATTAGAGTGTTGTTATTCATTAATTTTACTATCTTTCTTTATTTTCATCTTCATTTCTGACTCAAAATTATTAGAAGGAAATGGTTTTATGTTTGGTTTGTCATATTTTTTCATTACTTTCAACAATTACCTATACATCATGAATTTTACAATCATATCCTTTAACAATAGAATACTAATATCACATGATTCACAAATGGAGACATAGGTTCATCTCCATCAATTAGGTAAGCATCATAGGAGTCTCATTTCTGGATACTCGTCTTCAATTTTCATTCCAAGTCTATACATTACATTAAAACATCATTGAATCATTGATGTATATTTAAAACTAATTCAACATGTTTTGTCTTAAATATATCATATTTAATGGTATAGACATTTAGGATAATTTAATTAAAATGTTATTTTCCATCATGAGACACAAAAAGTTTATCAAAAATATCATAAGAACTAGAACATGGAAAAATTCTAATAAACTCATCATATCCAAATAAAATATATTTTTTATTTATTGATTTATAAATACATTAACAATATAAATTAGTGTAATCAATCCAATAATATCTATAATATTTATTTTTTCTATATTTTTCAGTTATTATATTCTAAATATTAAATCATAGACCCATGAAATTTATTTTCATCATAATTTTCAATTAACCATAATTTTTACAATTAAAATTACAAGATATATTAGTAATAGTCCCTTACATTATCTTATTTTATATAAATATATAAATTAATTAACACTAGATATTTTTATCCTTGTATCTAAAAACATGATCAAAGATAAATATTAGATAGAAAGAAAAAAAACATCTAATGTAAAATGATGTTTAGAGTAGACAACTCATGAGATTGGTGAATTTAGTTTCCAATTAATATTAGTATTTAATAATAGTTAAAAATAAATCCCTCATTTTATAAAAATATCTTCATTAACTCAAACATTAGAAGTATATAATTTTATTTATTCAAAAATTACTCTCAAAATATTGATCACAACTCAATTAAAACATCTTTTAAAAATTATTTTATTATTAAAAAGAATATTATTATATTAAATAATATATATATAACACTTATTGATGCTTACTATCAAATTCGTGATTTTATCTGTAATTTTTAAACCTAATAATTTTTTTATCTATGTAAGTAAAACAAAAAAACACACATTTGAATAAAAATAGAGGTTCAATCTCAAGATTATTCCCAGTCCTAACCATATGGAAATCACCCACTACAAGTTATTTTATTAAAAAATAAATTAATCCACAACCTCGATCGAGTTTTACACAATAACAATTACACAAGTATTCATGTTTAGACAAATACTATTCTATAGTAATACATGGGATAACATGAGAAAAGTAGTGAAATAAAGAGTATCTAGTACTCTGTAAAAAATAAGGAGCATATGATAATTAATAAATAGTTTAATTCTTTTATATCTCAAAATTTAAGCATAAATTGAGATAAAATAGATTAGAATGGATAAAGATTAATGAAACTCAATATGATCTGCTTTATTTGATCAATTTTCATTAAATTAAACCCTAAAAAGATTCAACTTAGTGTTTCACTGAGAGATAAAAACAACGTCCCATACATGAAGTTGGTGTTTTAGTATTTTTGTGTGAGGCCATTGGGTATCACAATATATCTTAGGAATATAAGATTCACATTTTCCAAGAGTGGGTATTCTTTATGAAGGGATAACATTCTAAAATTATCCATTAGCTAATATTCAAAATTTAATCCTCATGATCACTATTTTTACATGGAATTATCGAATTATAAGACAGCTTATAAAGTGATCAAAAATATATCCATTTGTGATTTGAATAGTTATTCACAAAAAAAGTAAGACACGGTCACTTGTACATTAATAAATCTTGGTTACATTGCATTCAGGTTACTTGGCATGGTTACATACCATGGTCACATGGAATAGTCACTTCTTTTATTCTTGAATTCACTTATCTTAATCATGTGGTAAATTCATTTATTCTTAAAGTAGGTTCCTTACATCATGTTCTAGATTCATCTCTTCATGTGTTAACTTCTCAAATTCTTGTAGTATGTTGAATATTTCAGGCAGTCACTTGGTAATCACTGTATAATTAGTTCAATGCTTAGAAATAATCAGCTCATTTGATTCATAGTTACATGATTGTTCATGTAGTCACATGGATTTAAATGTGGGATCAGTTTCATGCTATTATATACCATTTGTCGTCAGTTTAACTTCTCCATATGGTAGGTTGACACTACTACTTCAAGACATAGACCTTTTACATGTTTGGCTGAAAAAATATTTTATTATTATAAATCATGTATTTCTTTAACACAAGAAACATTATTTTTTACATTAAAATAAATATGTGCTAGAATATTCTAGCACATTAGTTACAGATCGTGTATTTTTGTAATTAATCTAGAATCACCACCTCCCCTGGATGGAAGCTTTGAGCATTCTACATCTATTCGTAGCTTATTATATTTCATATAAAGTAAAATGGTTATATTATGTTGGAATTCACAATAAGAACCAAAAAATATAGAAAAAATACATAATTAGATCAATAAATAATAAGAAACTATAAATTAATATGTGACCACCCTAATATCGCCTGATATTTACTTGGAACAAAAGTTGTTATTATTTCCATGTGTGATTATGTCTTTCCTATGTTTCATTTGATTAATTAATTATAACTTGATTGAAATTTACTTATAATATTTGATGATATTATGTTTTAAAATGTAATTGATAATTAGTTTATATTGATAAGAATTGCAGCTACTTGGAATCCTTATTACATTAAGGATCAGGTACACCTTCTTATCATACCATTATTATGATAAATGATATAATATAGAATCCCTCTTTTCATTTACAGATGTACTCCATGAACTACATTACTTCATCGATGGAACACATGGTTCTATACAAGATATAATGATAATATTCTGACATTCTCTATTGGTCTCAATAATAAATAGTTTCTGGTCGAATATTTATTTTTATTTTTTGTCTTGATCATAAGAGGGAGGAGTATGATCACCCCCCTTAGATGAAAAATTCTCACAGTCATGAATAATTAACTAGATAAAATTAATTTTGCATTATGATTCTCATTACCCTATGAATGAAATAATATGGGTTGTTTACATAGGCTTAGAAATTATTTATTTCACAAAGTCCCCTCAGAGATTATTTATTCTAAGTAAACTCCGCATTTGATAATAATTATTTAATTATTATATCAGGACATGTTCTAACTCATGGATATAAAATATAATATATTAAATAATGAAATCAATTTTTATATAATGGGTTTAAATAAAATATATCATTTCTCCCATGCCCATTACGATACCTATCCATCGTCCAGGGTATTTATTGAAAATTGAATAGTAAACATTTATTTAAATATGTAAATTTCATTGTATTTTTTCATTAAATAAATAAATATTATATTACATAGCAGGTGAATACATATTTATTTTAATATTCATGTAACAAAATAATTATTTATTTAATAAGTAACATATTATTTATTTCCCCGAAAATAAACAATAGATAAATTAATATTATCCATTTTATAACAAATAAATAATATTTCTTTAATACTCAACTCATATATATTCTCTTGAATAAATTCTGATTGAATTCATGTTTACAAAAATACTTGAATAATTATTAAACCATGAATCGAGAATGATATTTATTTAAACTATTTAATTCCATTAGAATTCAACTATGAGTCTATTTTCATATAATATGTGACCCTCTAGGACTCATTCATCGTGGAATTAGGTGAGCTAACTAAAAGTCATATATTAGTATATAGAAGCATGTTAAGGAACCCATAGAGAAATTATTAAATTTCCTAATAAAATAATTCGTATAGAATCTTATTTTTTTATATAATCCTTTTTTTATGGTAACTCATCAAGAAGGTATCATAATTAATTTCATAGAAATATATTCTTGATTTTTATTTATTTGGATTATTCAAATGAACATGTAAATATATAACCATAACCATTGAATTATTAAATAGTTCAGTTTCAATCAATGGGACAGAGATACCTACATCTCTTAAAATGAAGGGGAAAATCCTTTCATGAATTATTCATTAATGGAATAAAATTTATAATGTACCATCGTATGGCATTCCTCTATGAACATATGTAATCATGAGTTACAATAATACATAAAAGTGTCTAATTCATGATATATATTAATCATAATCTGAAATCTAAGGACCAATACACACATCCTTATATAAGAATAAATAATGACAGATAACACAAGTTGAACTTATATTGGAGGGTCTCATACTTCATGTCCAAAATTATATTCAAGATTTATATTTCGTTGACATATTAAATTATAAATTCAATATATAACCAACATAATTGATTTATTATATAATTCTATTTCAATCAATGGGAAAGAGATATGTATTCTTTTAAAAGTAAGGGGAAAATCCTTTCACGAATTATTCATTAATGTTATATCACTTATGATGTACCAAACATGTGACATTCCACTATGAATATATGTCATCATGATTTAAAACAGCACGAAAAATTATTACATTATTATTATATATTATTAATAATCTCAAATATAATGAACAATACACCTTTCCATATATTTAAATCTATAATGACTCATAAAACCAATGGAAGTTTTATTGTAGGGTATTTCCTCATAATATCCTCTATTGGAGATTACCAACTACGAAACATCATGAGTTTAAGACTCAGCCACAAAAAATAATCTATAAACTGATAGTCTAATCATAATCTATGTCTAGTCACACAGCATCATCCAAACTATAATACATATGTTTAATAATATCATCATATAATTTTAAGGTTATCATTATAGCATTTAAGTGATATAACCTTTCGTTGAAACATATTATCTAAAAGAATTATGAAATTAATGTAAAAAATAATAGTAATCATATTTTGATGAGATATCGATTAACAAATTTGTCCCCTAATTTAAATTTAATTAAAAGTAAAAAAAGATAGTTGGTTTTAGGGAACCGGCTATAATAATACCTTCATCCTCTATAATCACAAAAATTGTCAGCCAATTGTCTTATATCACATTTCAATATATCTAGTTCTTAATTATTTTTTAATCATAAAAAACCATTTTCTATAGAAACTCCCTCCCCTGTTGAATTTGAAACATTGAAATTTCAGACAAAAATTTTCCCAAATTGAAATGGATTCTAAAACTTCCACATTTTCTACAATTCATCATTTTCTGCTTCCACAAAACATATCCAATATCTTTATAAAGTGTTGAGATCATCCTTTACTAATAATATTATATTCGTATCAAGATTTTTTTGTGGCATAACTCTTTATAAAGCCATAATATTCTTAAATAATCACATTAAACATCAATAAATATTTATATGATCTTGATTTAACATTGTACGTTAATCATGTTCATCTAAACCCATATTCATTATAAATTGATGTCAAGGTGTCTCTTTGCATCTCTCCATTTGGAACTCCCTATGAACATATTCCCCAAAACATCAATGAATATCAAAATTCTATAATCACATAGATGTCAGTGTCTATAATTTTTATATCACCATCAATATGTCATATCCATTGTATAATATACACTATCACAACACCATGTCTTCAATGTCTATCCACTCTCCATCCTTATCTTTAGAAAATCAATCCCTAATATTTTTCATCCATTCTATCTCACAACATAATGTCAACACACAACCTATTTTTTACCATAGTGAACTATAATGAACATCCTTCATCATCAATGTTTAGAAATATTCAACAAACCTACCACAAAACCTCCTGGTTCAAAAAATCCAACCCTTTGGATTTTATTGATAATAATTACATAAAATCATTGAACCATCAATGGATAGAGATAATCTCTCACCCTTTATATTTAAATAATTTATTTTCTAAGAATATATATTTTATATAATTATTCCCCCCCCCTTTATTAATCAAATAAAATTTGATTGTCTTCACCAAATATTCCATTATATATTCCACTTTTTCAATAGATGTTATGAGGGAATCTTCATCAACATTACTATTTCATTGGAAATATGATTCTTAAAATATATTTAAAATATATATCATCATTTAATTTTTAATTAAACAATATTTATTTTTAATGATATTATTCTCCCCCACAAATATTAACACTACAACACAAATAGGGTTTAGCGGCGGTTTTGTGGCGGTGGTTCACAAAACCGCCACTAAACGTTTTACGTGAAAGGTTTCGCGGAGGTTTTTAATAAACCGCCGCGAAACCCATTTTTTTTAAAAACCGCGACCCTTTCCCCCACCCCTATCGCGTTTACCCCCCACAAACCCTCACCCCTCTTCCCCGATCCCCCCCAGGCCCCCGCGCCCTTAGGCGAACCCCGCACCCCCCTCGACCCCTGGCGACCCCCATGCCCCCCGCGCCCCCCGCGCCCTCCGGCGACCCCCGCACCCCCCGCGCCCCCCGCGCCCCCCGCACCCCCCGCACCCCCCGCACCCCCTGTGCCCTCCGGCGAACCCCGCACCCCCCTCGACCCCCGGCGACCCCCGCACCCCCCGCGACCCCCTTCGGTTTTGGTAAATTTTAGTTATTTTTGGTTTGGTAGTGTTGTGTGATATGGTTTCGATGGTTTCATAAATAATATGTGTTATCAATCAATCCATTGTGGTTTTCCCTCATTCCTTTTCTATTTGAAGAATATCTGCTTGTTTCCAATTTATGTTGTCGAAGGATCTTAGGTTCCTTATGTTTATAAGGTAGGTGTATCTATACAAGTGGTTCTAATTTAAAATTTCCTTATATTCTTATTAATTTCATTGGATTGTTTCATGAAATTGATGGATTTAAATGGATTTTATGGAAAATATACATGTTTTTAAAGAGGTCTTTCTTCAAAAATGGTTTTTCTCACGAAAAGTGGTTGACTAAATTCTTTAAAGGGAATAATTTTTTTTAAATGGGTTTTCAAGATTGAAGTCGAAAGGATTTATTATTAAAATTTTTTTATTATATGTGATGATGGTTTCTAAAAAGATTTTGAAAAACTTGGAACATTAGGTGTCCTTGGATGCATTGGAAATATACTTCTCACTCTTTTTTTATGTAATTCCACAAGAGGTGTTATGACACTTTTTTGTGTGTAATTCCACTAGAGGTTATATTAGTTGAATCCACCATAATCTTGGATTGGGGATTCTCTTTCATGTCTAGAACATAAACCCATAGTTTGGATCCCAAATAGTGGGTTTTTGCATTGATGATTTGTTTATCACATGATGGTATTTTCATGGTTACTTGCTCACACAGTTATATTATAGTGTATCTATGGTTGGGTTTTTCTATGACTACCCGATTTTTTTATTCTTAACATATTCCTAGATTTTTTGTATATGGGTTTTTATGAAAATCGAAGGATAATTTTAAAAAATTGTTTTATTTTATGAAAAATATTTGTAAACTGGATTTATTTTAAAGATAGAGATATTGAATTTTTGATATTAGAACTTGTAATTTTCTCTTTTTGTTTACTATCTTTGTATAAAGATGGTTTGGGGGTGATAGATGGTCACATAGGGAGATGATAGTATTGTATATTTTATCTTTATGGTTTGGCCTATTTAGATTGAATTTTTTATACTAATGGATGTTTATCTTTATTTTTTATTTTAATTTGGTTTTATAACTTTATTTTATAAAACAAGATACTACTTTCATGTCTCTTTATTACACATATCCATGTATAAGACTCTCTTGGGAGACTTACCTAGTTTTACCTAGTCGGTTCATTATAAATTGATATCAAAAGGAATATTGATCCTGGAATGTTACGACACTTCATAGTTTTGGTTTAGTGTCATTGGTAGACTAGATTTAGTTGCACTAAAATTTAGTTAATATGTGTGGGATGGTGCCTAGACATCTCACCTCCATGTATGAATTCAAGTTACTATGGGTGGTTAGTTATTTTTGAAAATATTGTCACTTGGTCTTTGTGGTTGATTGAATAAACTAGATTTGGTGTATATTTAAAAAAACTATTCCTTTCTTATGTTTTATATTTCATTAATAGAATTCATATATTCATAAAATTATTATTATTTTAAATCATTAATATGTATTATGGAAGTTGTTCTATGATTTAGGAATTTTCTCATGAATAAAGGGGTTTTCATCTTGTATTTGTTAGACAATTTTTACTAGAAGAGGTCTTATGAATCTAAGTGATAGATTTGTGAGACGTGTTTAATAGGAGAATCCCTTAGTGGTATCTTCTTTAGTGGAAGTTATAATATGCACTATTCATACTTTGGTTATGAAGGTATTAAAAACCCAAGAGGAGTCGTGGATCATGACTCATAATTTACTAACAAGAATCCACATATCTTTCATGGTGATAATGGAATCTAGAAATATGAGGAGAGGATTGAGTAGATTGGTAGGAGATTTAAAATTCTAACGATTCCCAAAGAATGTAAGGGGTGGGGGTCAACATATATTCTTGATGGATTGGGAAGGAAATGGTGAGACTCAGTTGTGCATGCTATATTTCATGAGGATCTTACGTGGGAATCCTTCAAGAAAATATATAAACTATAGTTTTATCCTAAAATGATACATGTGTAAAAGAACTGATACTTTCTAACATTATAAAAATGGGAATGTATCGTTATAGTGTATTCCACTAACTTTTCTAGGTTGGTGCATTTCAAAGTAGATATTATTACCAATGTTTACATGAAATCTCTAAGGTTTGAGATTATGCCAAGTGTCTCCTAAGAAACCTAAGTGTGACATGGATTTATATTTATAGTGACACTTAATTTTGATATAACTGCACACTATTGTTTGTTTTATATTCGTGTACTAGATTATGCATTAGAAACCATTAGTGGTGGCCTACTTAATTTACCTCACACCATATTCAGTACATGGATTGGTACCCAGATAGTCTTCTTTGTCATAGGAAATACAACTTTGATATGGTTAATTGTGTATGAAACCATTGAGAAACATCATTACTATTGGAGGGGATCTAAGGTCAAGCCTAAACAATCACATAATGTCTCAGGTTTAAAATGCATTATGATCAGCTTCGATCACACATCAATGGGGTGTTGTTTGAGGCAACATAAATTGGTGATCGATAGTGTTATAAATACCGACTGGTATCCCATTTCTATATATGGAAAATAAAATAAAACATTTAATTGAGATGACCAAGCATGTGAGTACATGAGATGTTCAGGAAAGTTGTAGTATTTTTGTGAGGGTGTGGAAGTAATCTGAGTGGACCAATGTATCTCATTAATGTAGTGGGGATAGAAATTTTTTGAGGCAACATAAATGTGTGATTGACATTGTTATGACAATTTTGTATCCCGATATTCTTACTGCTCCTCAATGAGGTGTTCACGCTGTCTCCTAAGTACCAGACTTGTTTTGTTTGTCTGGGAATGCTAAGTAAGTGGTAAATGTGATCAATGAATCATATTTATTATATTATGCATACTTTATGATCAATTGTTCATCTTTATTATATTATGATTCTGCAATCTTACACTATCGTTTATTTTGTGTAGGCACATTGTGATATACATGGATAAAAGCTGGATCACATTACCGAGGAACACACATCAGTATGTTAAGGGTTTGAATGAGTTTTTAGATTTTTCGATTTGTAATCGATCCGTTGAAGGGAGAATAAGATTTCCATGTCCTAAATGTAAATTTAGAACATGGTTGAAGAGAGATGAAGTTTATGAACATTTAATACTGAAGCAATTCCCTAGTCAATATTTGTGTTGGAATTGGCATGGAGAATCAAACAATACAGAAAGATTGAGCACTGATGTTAATCCACAGAATGAGGTCCCAAGTTCGTCGACAATGGAAAATGAAATGCAAAACCTCATAAATGATGCATTCGGCACTGCAAGACACCACTATCAACATCAAAACATATCAGAACAACCAGAAGAGGGTGCTAAAAATTACAACGTTACAAGTGATGTTTTTGAGACTATAACACAAGTAGATCAAGATTGGAACATATCATTGGATCCTCCTCTTGATTCTGTAGTGACAAATGTAATGTAAAACTTCACCGATAAAAATGTGTTTCATGATTTCGTTGACGATGGAAATCAAGATTTGTATAGTGGGTGTTTGAAATATTCAAAGCTTTCATTTCTACTGAAGTTGTACCATATCAAATGTCTCTGTGGAATTACAAATAAGCAAATGTCCATGATATTGGAATTGATTCGTGATGCATTTCCTGAAGCAAAAATACCAGAATCTTTTTATGATATGAAAAAAGTTGTTAACAAGCTTGGTCTGAATTATATAAAAATACATGCGTGTCCCAATGATTGTATGCTTTATTGGGGAGAGGATTCAAGTAGACAGAATTGCAAGAAATGTTCTACTTCTAGATGGCAGTCAAAGGGTGATGTTGGAAGTCTGACTAAACATAATTTCATGAAGAAGAAGAAAATGAACACACCTGCAAAGGTTTTGCGTTACTTTCCTTTGAAGCCGAGATTGCAAAGATTATTCATGTCATCTAAAACCGCCGAACACATGAAGTGGAATTATGTAGATAATAAAAATGATGGGTTAATGAGACATCCAATAGATTCCCAATCATGGAAGACATTTTATTCATTACATCCTGATTTCTCAGCTGATCCTAGGAATGTTCGATTGGGATTGGCTGCCGATGGATTCAACCCATTTGGGACTTTGAGTACAAGTTATAGCATTTGTCCAGTTGTTTTGATCCCTTACAATCTGCCTCTGTGGATGTGTATTAAACAATCATCTTTTATCATTTCAATGATTATTCCTAGAAAACAAATGCCTGGAAATGATATTGATGTATACTTGCAGCCTTTGATTGAAGAATTGCAGGAGTTATGGAGTAACGGTGTTGATACATTTGATGTTTGTTCTAAAACAATGTTCAAAATGCATGCTGCTTTACTGTGGACCATTAGTGACTTCCCTAGGCTTGGGAATTTATCTGGTTGGACCACTTATACGGGTTTGTCTTTTCCCGTTTGTAACTTTGATTTTGAGCCCAAATGGCTACCTCACAGTAGAAAATGGTGCTTCTTTTGCCATCGAAGATTTCTCGATGCATCTCATAGATTCTGGTTGAACAAATCAAAATTTAATGGTTTCATTGATCATAGACCACCTCCAAAGTTGTTAACCAGTTCTGAAATATTGACACAGCTTAAAAATGTTGAAACATAATTTGGGAAGGTTCATCATTTGAATGATAGCGGAAAACGAGTCTGAAGTGCATCGTCAAGTGAAATCAGAACGCAACAATGGAAGAAAAAATGTATATTCTTTAAACTTTCGTATTGGGAATATAATTTGTTGCACTACAATTTTGATGTGATGCATATTAAGAAGAATGTATGTGATTATTTGATTTTCACATTACTTAATGAGCATGGAAAGTCGAAGGATCATCTTAATGCTCGCAAAGAAATACGAGTAATGAACATAAAACGCGATCTCTGGCCAGATTATAGGTCAGTTGGCAGCGGAGCCCATTTCCCTTCCCATTTCATATGATGATTGGAGACATATGCCTCCAAATAGGAAAAATGATGTTTTCGATTCTGAAATAATTGTAATTTTATTACATTATGGTTTAATTGAACATCATGTTACTAATATGTTCAAAATGAATTTCTGTATACAGATGTTCTTACACTTCACAGTTGCTGATGTGATAGCACGGAAGTGGACTTTGAAAAATCTCGCTAAAAATGGAAAGATTTCAAATGGATATTGTGGTGTGATGTCAATGATACTTCGTTGACCTTGGAACAAATGTATGACAAGCTACCCAGTGGGGTACCGAAAGAGCAGTTGAAAGTTTTTGTTGACAAACTTCGTGATGAGAAGCGGATGGTATTGAAATATATATTATTATATTATGAAAATTTTACATTAGTACATGTATATGAAGAGGAGATGACATTGGATACATTACTGTTAAATTTCATTTTATTTATTTTAGGATCTTTCACGACAGAATGCATCAAATAGGTCGAAGCAAGTCATCCCTCACACGGTGGGCTCAAAAAGATTTTTTAGAAGCCGAATGTCATTGGTAATATTTTAAATAGTTTAAATATTTATAATACAATATTATCTATTTAATATATTGAATTTTTGATTTATCTTTGCTTAATGCAGTCACAGAATTTAGGGCACGAAGACTCCTGGACTGAACTGTGGTTGGATGTTCACAGAAAATTAGATGGCTCTTTTGTTAATGAGCCTACCAAATATGTTGGGGTATGAAGTCAAATTTTTAACTTATTATCAGTTTTTACTTTGTTAATATGTATTGATATTTGATTTATAGGTAAAAATTAAAGAACTATGGGATGCCAGTCCTGGGCAGTCCTACTCAGTCTCCCAGGATGACCCGGTTGCTCAAGTCCTTGGGAAGGATCATCCTGGTAGAGTGCGCGGGATGGGTTTGGGACCCGTACCATCTGAGGTCTTTAGCAGGACATCAGGGATTCCAGCCGCATCTACTCCTGGTTATGGTCAGACCATACCTGAATATGCTCAGAGGGAGATTTCTTCTCTACGATCCACAGTTCAAGACCAAGGGGCTCAGATATCCACTATGCAGAAAGCATTGACTGATTTATCTCAGCAGATGAGCAGATATGCCCCCAGTGGTAGTGCACCGAGTGGTGGTGAGCAGGTAAATCACAATCATTTAGTTTGAAAACTTTTATTGGTTTTAAGTTTAATTATAAATATGCAACAATATTTAATTTTCAATATAAGGTTCTTACAGGTGGCAGCAGGAGATGGAGGTGGAGAGGGTGATGATGCATCATCGGACCATGAGTAGTATTGTTGATGTGTTGAACAAATATGGGAAAGGTTGGTTTGTATATATAACATGTGTGGTGTATGGAAACTTTAAAAAACCATTGGTCTTGGAGGATCTTCAGTGGCTAACCTTGAATGATCACAATAACCTCAGGTGGTAAACAGAATGATGTGTTTGTTTCATTGGTTAGATGATCTATGGTAATAGGCTCTTTGATGTTTCTGTTGTAAATTCAGCATTGGGAATTTGACTCATTGGAGTGTTGCATGTCCAAACAGGGGGTGAGAGGCTGGTCATTTTACTGGTGAAATGAAGCTCCGTAGCTTTCAAAACCCTATCTCTCGTGCGTTTGTTTTGCAAGACAACTTTGCATGACCTCATCACAAGAACCATACAAGAGACCTAATCATGTGATCATGTCACTTGACCTCTTTGTGTGATCACCTTGTCTAAATATCTCACTTAATCAATCCATGAACTAATCAATGGTAATTTATTAGAACTTTGATTCACACCCTTGTATAAATATCTCACTTAATTCCAGACATGATATTCAAATTCATTACGTGTAATAATAAATGGTTGAGGATACATGAAATTCATGGGAATTTTGAAATATGGGAATTCATGTCATGAATTGGATACACAATGTGAATTATCCGAGTTCAATATTTTAAATTAGGTTTTATTAGATTTTTTCTCTAGTATTTAATAAATAATACCCAACTATCATTCTGAGTGAACACTAGGTGTCTTGAGGAAAAAATATATCCCACTTCATCCTTTCTTTGATTCATGGGATATGGTGGATTCCTCTTTGCGATCCATGGCGTGTTCTCCTTTTTTTATATTTCTTTCATTATGTACCTACTTTTGAGATCCAATATAGAGGTGGTATTTTTCTTTGGTGCGTGAATGTGCATGCATTTCTACAACCCCTTGTTTAGGTGTAGTTTCATGCATGGTTTCCATGTGTGGTTGTGGTTTTTGAGTTTATTTTTCTTCATCCTACAGTGAAGAGTTAGAAGTGACTGCTTCCATGTGGTAGCGGATACCCATTCTCAATATTCTATATTATATGTGTGGTATAATCAAGTTCTTTCTCTCTTTCACGTAAATATTAAGGGTTTTTTAATAATAAAATAATTTATGAAAAATATAAATTTATGATAATGGGTAATTTTCTCATGCCTTACTGCATTATTATATGTTTTTGAGATATCTAATCATTATTACATCCAATTCCAAATATATGTACTATTGGGACCCTGTTTGTAATATAGTTGTAATGTTTTGAGGACACTTTCAATGTTGTAATGTAATTTCTCCCTGAATAAAAATAAAAGGAATATATTTTTGGATAGTCATTGGTGTCCCATTGATGTATTTTTTGTGTGAGGATAACCACGATTAGTAAAAATGATATGTGATAATTCCCATGAATATTCATTGAAGTCGTTATCTGTGATGTTGTGGATAATTAATCTTATTGTGTTTCACTATATGGTTTAGGAAGTTGTATGGTGATGTTATTGACCAGATTGGTTGTGTAGTACAAGGGGATGTGATTCTTTGGTCGATTTTCATGTATGTGATTTTGGTAGTAGTGAAATGTGCTATGAAGTGGTTGTGGTACATGGTTATGGGGTCATGGATGTGGTGTAGTGGTTGTAGAATAATGTTTTTGTAGGAGATTCATTGATTTGGTATGTGGTGATAGAGTTTTATGATGGTTTTAAGGAGTATTTGATTTTGTGATATGGGTTGTGCAATGTGGTGTGGAAACAATGGTGGATGTGTGGTGTTGTGGTGATAGTTTTGTGAGTTGAATTAGTTGTAGCATGGAGTGGATATGTCAGTTTCTCGGTTATCCATGAGATGAACTATGTTGATAATGTAAATGATCTAGGATAGTAATTAAAAAATATTTATTGGAAATAGATATGTTATAAATTAATCAAATGAAAATGTAAAGTGTTATGTGAATTGTAATGGATAAAAAATAAAGGTTGTGAAACATGTATGTGGAAAGTGGAATGTTGTGTTAATAGTGTTGTGATTGTCTTGGGTGATTCAAATAGTGATTTAATTGGTTGTCATTATTGATTTGTGTTATGGTGTGGTGATCTAATAAGCTCAAGTGTAGTTTATGTGGACACATAGGTTTGGTATTGTGGGATATCTATATACCATGGATGTTTCTATTATTTTATACACCAAGAATAATTTATATAAAATTACCAATACTCAAAGGTTTAGAGTTTTAGGTATTTTCACCAATAAATATGATGGTGGTGAAATTTAGGCATGGGTTCACACATATCCTCTCACTTCATTCAGAATTAGTGACACATGTTGGTGTTGGAGAATTCATAGAAACGATGTCATGTCCATTGTGCCTTCCGATGGGAATTGATCTATTAAACCCAATTTCTATGAGTGATATGTTATGTGTTTCTATGTGATATATTGTGGGGGTAATTGATTGTAGGAGGAGGGGACAATGATTATGTACATCACATTCATGATACCTTAAGACTCTTGTTCTAGTTTGGATGCCATTTGACAGAATATGTGTCCGTGGGTGGGAAGAGATGTTAGGTGGTAGTGTATTTTTCTACAAGTATGATTTATTGTGAAGTGATGGACTATGTGTCTACTGGTGGTATGTGATGTGATGTGATGGCCTAGGTGACTGTTGTTGGGATGTTGTGTGATGTGATAACCCATTTGTATACGGGAAGGATTTGATGTGATGTGATGTGGTTTGTTTGGATGGGATGGGAGCATTGCTAATTAGATATAAGGTTGAGAGAGTGGAAAAGTAACGTTTAATCTATTGTGAGGTTACATTAATTTTTTGTAGAACACAGTTCCATATGATAATATTGGATCAATTATTTGATGAGTAATCCATGGTGTACAAAGGATTATTTAGATGAAATGTATGGGGTTATATGGTTTATTCTATTTGATGGATAGCACATTAACACACCATTTTCACCTAAAATTGAAGACCTCATTAAGACCTAGATGATTATATCTTTTTTTTCTCGCACTACATATATATTATAGTTTTCAGGATACACGAATAACATTCGAGACTAAATTGGACATTACCAATTCAAATAGTATTCATGTTACTTAACTGGATTTCAATTATCATTTGGAACATTGGGATACTTTTATGGAATCAAATATTTTCAATTTTGATCATCTGTAAACTATAAGTATAAATCCATGTGACCCCCAATCTCTTGTTTCATTTGATGTTATCTTGTGTTTCATTCTAAATCCATAATTTTAGGTATTTTGTATGCTTTAGGTATTCTTATTGAATTGGATCAACTTTTTCATCAACATTAAATGAAAGGGTGTTTATGAATATTGCGTAGGTGGTGCATAAATTTTGTCCTTATTATATATATGTTGTATGTGTTGTTTGGTTTGTTTTCCATGGCAGTGGTGAAGTATAAACAGAAATAATTTTTTTTTTCCGGGTCAGAATTTCACGGCGGTTTTAACCGCCTCTAATGATTTACCAGTTATACATATAGCGGCGGTTTAAACCGCCGCTAAATGTATTCGGATGACTTCTTAGCGGCGGTTAAAACCACCGCAAAATCACGTCGGAAATTGCAGCGGTTTTAACCACCGCTAAGAAGGCGACTGGCATGCCTGAGTTTCGCGGAGATTATAGCCGCCGCTAATTAAATAGCCCTTAAAACCGCCGCTAAATTTACCAAAAACCGCTGTGAAATGAGGTACTATGACGCTTTTGTTTGACCGTCGTGAAATGCATAAAACCACCGCTAATGGATTGCTGACGCAAATTTTAGCGGCAGTTTCTGTAAACCGCCGGTAAGAGGTGGTTTTCCTGTAGTGTAAATTAAAAAATCATAAGATTTTAAATTAATGAAACATGAGATCAATTTACTAGATAAATAAAAAAATTATTTTTAGAACTCTCCCCTTTATCATGAAACTCCTCTAAAACTTTAATTTACTTGATTTCATCCACAAACAATATTTTCGTCCAACCACTATTTAGAAAAACCAAATCTCCAAAAAAATATCCTTAAAATAAATTCATCTCAAGGATTTTTAATGATTGAATTTACCAAATTAAAATGAGTCATAATAAAATTCTATAAGCCTAAAAAGATAGAAATCAATGTTTGAAACATGATTATAATCCTAGAACATTAATTCCATCCATATCACTCACTTAATTATATAAGGTTATGAAACATAAAAAATAAATTTCCTTAAACATGAAACTTATTTTGATCTTAATCTCACATACAGAAGACAAGCAGTTCATAATTAATATGGTGAAAAGTGTTTATGTCATTCATTGTTTTGAAATAATTAATACCACTTGTTCATGAAAAACCATTGACATCACTGGAAATCAATGATTCTATTTTCATTAATAGGTTTATCCATTTCCTGAAAAATAACATTTGAAATTACATCACTGACTCACGTTAATTTATTTATATCTTGAACCTAAATATTGATATAATATTCATCCCATGTATACTGTTTTCAGATCATAAAATCCCGTTATTCAGTATCATTTAGTATCATGTATAAAAACAAATGATACCATATTATTATTTCAAAATAATATAAAAAGAATTCATCCATGGATATATATTCTCCTTTATCATGTTAACTTGATTCTTCTATTGGGTCTTCCCGGATATGTTAAAGGCCTGGTATAATTTTAAAATATCATATATGATTTTCAAATATATTTTTCATGAATTTAGCCTTTTTAAAACCACTTGATTATCTTTATGACTACATGTTTCTCTAGATTTAAAAAGGTTGTACTTTTAATATCTCTCTTCCCAATTGTTGACTTTGATTTCCCATTGACATCCATAATAGCTACTTCCACCACCACTTGATTCATTTCATCTACTCTAAATATAATCAGTCAATCTCAACACACTCCCCTTTTTATTATGAATTCATATACATTAAATTCAAACATCAATTTGATCATATACCGCTTAGCCAGGAAATACATCATCAAAAATTATTAAAAATAATGTAAATTATTGGAGATGAACTTATTGAACATCATCAAGTTTTGAAATGTGGTTTGCCTTGGTGAAAAAACCGTATTCATCCCCCTTGATTCCAATCATTTCTAGTGGTTATTCACACATTAATACATATAATAATATTACTTTGTTTATTATCATAAATATTTTCAATATTCTTTAGAATGGGATTTACCTCCATCGAAAGACTAATTGACTTCTATTAGGTCCTTCCATAAGTGAATTTTGGTTTAATCATTTTTAGGGTTCCTCTTCTATATAAGGGATATTCTCCTAACATTATCCTCTTAAATTGTACTATAGTTTGTTAAACCACATAATCATTCTTCGTTTTTCCTTGATTCGATATATATTAGTGTCACCTTTGAATTGTTTTTCCTAGATGAATCATTCATAACATGTTCATCCACCATTCTCATAGTTGGAGAACCATTATTATTTTTATTAGATTTTTCTTTCTATATTTCCTTGATGGAATATGTGTGTATAAAATTATTTGTACTTAGTGTATTGTTCATTTCTCTCTATAATTAATTTCATCCAAGTTGAACAATTTATTTTTTAGCATAATAAATATTTGTTTTATGAAATATATTTTCCATATTTCATTGGAATGGAGGATTTAATTTTGAAAAATTTATCCCATTTCAGGATAAAATTTAATTCCTTCTTTACATGCATAGAATATATAACATATCCCTGATTGAAAACATATTTCATATATTAAGGCCTTGATCAATATTTTTTAAAAATATATTTCCTTATAATAAGATCATCTAACTCAAAACATAGGACAATAGTGTGTTTGATGACATTAAAAGAGGTAACATTATAGCTACATTACATTAAGATTCATCAATTACAAATTTTGGATGAATCCATCATATAGTAACTGAATATTTAATTCTAAATTTTTGGACTCCACTTATAGATACTATCATGGTCAGGATATTTTTATTTTCAATATTGGTTTTTAATATCTCTTTATGTTCTTTTATATTAACATACCTATCATTTAAATATATACAAATTTCCACCAACCACAATGCAGCTTCATTTCTAGAATATATTCTCTAATCAGGTTTTGTTTTGAAATAAATAAATTCTTTCTTTTTGTTACTTATCTGTAGCCATTCTCTCTCACAACTCACATGAATTTTCACCAAGTATATATCTTTTAATTTCAATCATTGAACTCAATATTATAATATCTCTACTTAAGGATACCTATACATTCCTCAGAAATTGATTCAATAAAAAATTGTGAATTCTTAGTCAACTCTGTGATTAATTTCTAATTGATCCACTTTATCATGTAAGACTTAATTCTCTCTATGGTCATTTCTTAAGAAATATTCATATTGAAAAAATGAAGTATTTTTTCACATGATAACAAAAAAAATTCTTATATCAATATCTATGGGTGATTCTATATCTAATTATGTGCTTCATATTTTATAAAAATGATATATTCAGATAAAGAAGTAAAATATGGAACAATAACCTTGAGTTGAGTCCTTAAACTTGGGAGATATTTCAAATCCTTATTTTTCATCCTCTTTCATTTAAAATATTTTGTTTTCATCTATGTTTAATTTTGATAAATCAATCTTCATATCTTATACAAATTTTCCAGGAATAACTTCAAAATGTTTTGGTATATCAAATAAAATATTTCCATGTGATGTGTTCTTGAATACCTTAGTTTTCATCAATCGTGCTAAGATCTTATCTCTCTTTGAATAATAAATTTTTTCATCTAGATTTATCAAATCATTATCTCATCACATATTATCAATGATTTCCATTTCAAAAGGCTATAAAAAATATTCTTCTTTTTATAGTCATTATACTATATACCTTTAAAAATATGAGCCATTATCTTTGATTCCATTTGTGATGAAAATATTCAACACCAAGTTAGTTCCTATTACCTCATCTATAACTTATTATCTCATGAGACACCCTGAGTGGGGAGGTGAATCTAGATATTTCAAAATTTAAAATAGTTTTACTCCATCCTTTTATTTTATATATTGTTCCATTGTTCGAATAATGATTGGTCAATATATCTTTTTCTTGAATGCACGCACATGAAATATCATGTAAATTTAAAAAACAAAAAACAATATAAAGTGCATGGATTTTACATGGTAGTCCCACATTAGACTACATAAAAGGATCGTAGACTCATAATTGTGATGTTCCAAAAAATATTCACTATAAATAAACTTTTTATGAAAAAAAAATCGGTTCAAAAACTCCTCATTAAGGATCACTACCTTTAAAATTCATCTTATGTTGCTCATTAACGAGGCTAAATAACTATACAATGGTTTGGGGAATATCTCACTACATCTCAAGGCATACTCCATTATATTATTTAACCAACATCTCTAGAATATATCATTTTATATACGTTTTGGTCTCTTCAATGTTTATTAACATGACGATTTCGCTATGCCTTGTATGGAGACATGTTATAATGTCTATCATAATTCCAAATGAAAATATCCAATTGATATCATATGTTGATCCCATGTTTTAGGGATAGATATATCGAAATCCATTTCTGAAGAGTTTAGGAAATGTATTTTAAACAAACATCACACAATAAAAAACCATTATATAAATATAATTCAAAATTAAGAATTTTATTATTATATTAAATCTTCTTCAACTAATCTTTTGATGTGATCAATAAGATATATTTTATTACCTTAAAACTATTATCTACTTTTGTGAACAACACTTTTTATCCCCAAAATAGAACATTAATATAATTATATTCAGTAAAAAATAATTCTATATATTTAAAATAATTAATAAATTTCATGTTTCTTACCACCTACATTCTTCTTTCATCCCATTCTATGAAGTATTTGTTTTTTATATCATATTTTATTCTATGAATAAATTTATCCTTTTATTTTTCAATAATTCTCCATATGTTTTCTAGTTATGAAATTTGAATTTTATGTTTAATGTTTATAAATTAACTACCATGATTTTTTTTCATCAAATTAATCCCTCTATTCATTTTCCTATTTATCCACATAATTCAAAGCTATTTTGGATTTTGATGTCTATACTATAACAACCAAATTGTTAATGAAGAGAAAATAATCATTACCGGTCATAAACTCTATTTTTCAAACACTATAGGAAAATCTCTATTTAAAACACAAATTTTTGAATCCACATCAGAATGATCATGGAATATTTTTTCGATTAACATTACATGTAATGTCTATAAGAAAAACACCATTTAAAATTCATTTTTTCATGATTGATTTCCAATTTATGCTTCAATTAAAAAAAATTGATACTAAAAATAAACTCCATGTCATATTTCTCTTCTAGAAGTTCAATAAAATTAACAATACAGGATTTCTTCCGTATTTTGATCATTATTATGTGTATTTTAGTTACTATCATGTTTAATAAAAAAATTCAAAAAGAAAACCATTTTGGTCCTCTTAATTTTTCACATTAATTTCTAAACTCAAAAAAACATGTGACATGTCATGAAACAAATAAAATATATTTTTTATTTATTCATTTAACCACCATCATTACTAAAATTCATAGTAAAATATATTCAATATTGTTTCAATATCTCTAGATATTCATTATTTTTACCAAATACCAAAACACCTTACACAATTGAAATTTCTTTAACCACAACATAGGTTGTCTAGTTGATTCTAATAGAAATTCCTCATAATTAGAATATATTTTAAAAACCCCAATATTCTCCAACTAATTATTTACTAATTTACATGGTGAAGATAATCTCACTATAGTGAGTTATGTTCATCCTCCACCAAACTAATTTCATCCATCTACAAAAAAACCCTTCTATACTCTAACTCTTTCCAATGATAAAATATGGTTGAATAGGTACATTAAACATCATTTAATATCCATTTGAACTATATTATACATTTTAGATCAACCATGATATTTAAAATTCATGAATTTGATATATAAAATTCAATTTATCCCTTTTTATCACTATACTAGTACATGCCTATGAAACTATTCTAAAGATATTCAATGGAGAACTAGAAACCTTAATACCATTTATGTCAATTCCAAGAATTATTATATTACTAAAACCATTTATGGTTCCCTTAAATGTTTAACTTCATCTTATCACCATCTAATTAATGTCAAACCACATTGTGGTCATATAATTAACAAATTAATCATCCAGTTATTGTCAACAAATCCTTATCACAATATATTGAAAACACACATCCTATTGTAATAAAAAATGATTTCTCTAAACATCCATAATCATTATCCTTTGGATATATTCAAAATATCCAACACACAATGACCTATTTACAATGGTATTTATGATATACAATGTATTTTTAATTTGGTGTTCATGTTTTTTCCCTCATCTATTAATATTAATTTTCATAACTGTGATATCTACCTCCAATACCATATATGTATAGCCTAAAAGATTATCTAAAATATGAGTTGTTTAACTACCAAGTCCATTGATTTTTAATAATTTTATTCAAATCTAATATCCCAAGAGTCATAGAGCATTATGGATGCGAATCTGGTTACTACAATTCTCACCCATTACTCATATCTATTTCCACCTCCAATTCGATCACAATTTTCATTTTACACAACTATCTCAATTAAAACATGGTGTATGTGTGATGAAAAGTGAAGAGTTATTTCAAGGGGATTGAGAAGGTTATTATCTCTGTCAAGGTGTAACCAACTTGTTTAATGAAAATGAGGTTGGTGCATAGCTTACTCTAGGCTCCTTGGGTAAAATTTACATTCAAACAATCAAAAAATTAGTGAAGTATGTCGATTTATGTTGTGTAGTGTGAAAATTGAGTGGTTATAAGATTGATATGTGTTTAATATTGAATTAAGTCATTAAAATTAATCTAGGACTAACACCTTTCTTCTTAATGTTTTTGTTCAATTTAGTATTTTTGTATTTTAATTTTGTCACATTCTAGCACCCATTAACAGCATGTAATTAAAATTTTCATATTATTTTTTATTTTAAAAGTTGAATAAGAATAGTAGATAAAAATTGGTCCTCCTAACGAGACATATTATGAAAAACACCCTTTTTTATTCCTAGGAACATAAATTCAAAATTTACACCAAATAATTCAAATAGTTTTGGTGAACTACACCCCAACATTCCACATGATTCATGCCAAAATTAATCAGATAACATATATTCTTAGCCTAATAATCTAATCAAACAACATACCATGCCTCTTATAATGTGATACTCATCCATCACATAAATCACTATTCATTTTTTATTTTCTAATACATCACCAAGGCATCCCCCACATTCTTGTACAAAAAAATTGATCACAACTCCCATAAATTGATCCTATAACATGATGCATATTCTCATGCTTCCTTTTACTAAAGGCATCCTCAATACAAACCTAACCCTTCTCCCAAAAGACCCCCACAAACAATAACTCATCCCATGAAATAACAGGAAACATGTTATTCTACTAACATATCAAATAATCAAATAGAATGATTCATATATCAATATCACTATCCCCTACCCCCACCAACAATTTGGACAATAATCCCAATAGATCAGTGTGTGTGAAGCACCCTAGTGGTTTTTCCTTGGATACCATATGAAAAGCAATATTCATTCACCCATTGGATGGATCTTATCAGTATTGAATATTCCCAGACCCATACAACCCATTGCAATGCTATTTTAAAATTCATAATGACATTATAAATATTGCCGGCAAGAAAAATATCTCACTATGTCCCCTTAACTAAAAAAGACATAATAATGAGAAAAAAGACACCCCACTCCATACACAACAAGCAACAAAAGGGACTCATATAACTTGAGTATAACTATAGCCTAAACTACCCACTCATGTACCAACTACCAAATGCATAATGATATAGATAAAAATATGTCATAGAGAGAATAAGAACCAAACCCATGATCCATTTGAGTCTAATACTACCTTCAAATTATAATGGAAAGCACAATATATGTTTTTATCGAAACATAAAACAACTGGACCCTCCTTATAAACAAATCATTCATATAAAAGATATTGGATGTTCTATAAATCCAATTTCTTGAAGATAATTCTTGAAACTCTTCCTCTGTCCACCCTTATCCAATGATTGAAACATTTAACCAATAAAAAATACTATTTTTTAGGAAAAATAGTTTAATAGTGATATCAAAACCCAAAACAACAATCTTTACTCTCAGGAAACATATAATTTTGGAAATGTATGCATGTTACAGACCCATGACAAATTTTCCAACCCATCTTATGATCATTATTATCTCCATATTCTATATTTGAAAAAGGAACATATAGAAATAAAATCAATAATATGACTTGTAAATATCTTGATGTAGACTACCTGAATAGTATCAGACTGGTTGTTCCCAATGAACATAGGCACACATCAACATATGAGAAACTATTTTGAATAGTTTTGAGGTTATAATAATCCCATTTGGGGAGATTATACCCTCTATAATCATTAATAAAAAATAGGAAATAATAAAAACACCCATAATAAGATACACATTAGAGTTCAAATTGATGAATAATAGTATAAATTTAACCATAATAATAACAAATCCATGGTATAAAAATGTAAATATGTAAGAAAACATTCAAAACAATAAAAATAGTACCAATTAGTCAATCAAATACAATAAAAGAAAGACTAATAGATAATAAATTGGAGACTGAGTCATTGTCCTCAACATCATCATAGGCCTATCTCTATAAATATTCTTGGATCCACTAGCTTATCCACCTATACTCATGATATTTTCTAGATTTATATTCCATTTATATGATATTCATTCACACTATATTTCCAAATAAGGGTGTGATAATAAAACATAGAAGATAATCCCCATTGGTGTCCCTAATACAAAACATTATATATGTTTATGTATATATTGAGTGAAGTATTCTGTAAACATTGCATTCATAAACATTCCACTCCATGAAGTGTACAAAGATCAACCAAAGAATCTGACTCCTTTCTTTTGTAAGATTTAAAATCCGATGATGTGCCCATATTCAAAATAATATATGAGTTTGAATGATATATCACCACTAAAATCGCTAGTCAATGAGAATGGTCTATCTCCAAATCATAACTCAAGGGTGAATGATGAATCCCCCATATTGTAATCATAGTTAATGAAACAACACTAACTCATACCTTAGGTGAATGATATCACTATCCCTTATTCAGGAAGTATGAGGCACTGTGTAATCAACATGGTGAATAAAGTATCATTTTTAATGATCAGTTCCTTCTCATACTATTACATTTTTTATTTGTGAGTTAGAAGTGAATAAAGGAGTATCATTGAAGGTTTTATGGGGTTTGGATCTATAATTATACTATTGACGTTTTTATGTTATGAACCAATGTTCATGATAGGAATTGTTATTCATATGTCTATGTATGGAGATTCATGGACTGAAATTTTGAAATAGAATTATATTCTTAATTAATTCATGATGTTAATGTATTACTCATAAGATGATAGTAATATTTCATGAGTGATGAATCATTGTCGTGCAATCTCTCAAAAATATATATAACTAAATGCAGCATAAAGACTATCCTAGGTCGTTCTCTTGAGGATCTTTTGAGGTCAATCTATTAATGCATATAATTCTCTTTTTTATATATTTCACATTTATGAAATAAAACTAAAATAAAATGTTTTTTGACAAATTAGGATTCAATATAATGAAATGTAAATATGTAATGCATAATTCATACCGAATGAATGCAGACAAAATGATGGTAGACAGAAAAGAGATCCTCCCTGATGATTATCCAGAATGAACCTTCATTTCCTCTTTGTTAGATTCAAATCTACATAATGATAATGCTCTACTGCATTCTTAAAAATACACTTATACCTATGGTTGGGGATATATGACGCACTCAAGGATCATTGAGAGACCTTACATCCACTTCCTAGATCGAGGGAGAATATTTTTGAAGAGAATTCTAAGCCTAAGGTGACAAGTGGAGACACAAAGGTTCCTTTCCCACTAAGATACCCTTTTTCCTAATTATAACTAAATATTAAACATAAAACATGAATGTATAATATATTGGTTTCAACATTATTTTGATCACCCAGGAATATCCTTGGGTTAGTTACTCATGTTCATGAGTACAAGAGATCACAGTAGAGAAGAATATGGTGGAAGATAAAATATTAAAAAATAAGAATTAAATTAAGAAGAAGAGAAAAAATAAATTAATAATGAATAATACTATTAAAATGGAATGAAACTGAAAAAAAAATATAAAATGGAAACATAGAAGTTTAAAGGCATTGAGAAGGGGTGAGGATTCATATCTATATGGAGAGGGTGTGAATGAATTCACTCCAGAAATATACTCCAATGGTTTCCACATGTATTCTCCATTAATTTTCCAAATTGTTAACAGTTTTCTCCATGAATTTTATTCGATAATATATCCTCCATCCACCCTCAAAACATCATAACTATTGAAAAAATAATGAGTTAGTTATGACCATTTTACCCTGAGACATAAAATCGGTCCGTGTGCACGTCAGATTCCACATATTCACATTCCCAAACCATTATTTCCCTCAAAATTTTAGATTCACGCATTTGTGCCTTAATAACAAATGTTCCCCACGTTATTTTGCGTGTCTCCACAAAATATGAGACATTTTTGATGTGTTATACATATGTTCTGAATGAATTTATTAATTGAATTGTTTCTTCCTAATGAGCTTTTTCATCTTCTACATGTTGGAACAATTCAAAGAAAGCCTTAATTATAGTATTTTAACTTTAAACTCATAATGAACATGACTTATTGAATTAAAATTCAATTATATATGAAATAAATTTATTTTTATGTTTGTACTCTAATTCACGATTCTATTATGGAGTTTGGGTCCACGTTGTCTTCCTGGAAAATTTCCCAACGTAAAAGATTTGTCAAGGCCCTAGATGCTCGAATCAAAATTTCATACAAAAGACAATGTAATAAAAGATAAATAATGTATTTAAAAAAAATCACACAATTTGAAAGAGTAATGTAAATTTTATGACCAAAATACCACTATTATAAAAATCTATCAAATTTCCATATTTAACCATTTTTTTTAATTTGAGATCAAAATAACACTAAAACCTAACAACATCACAATTACTAATAAAATAACAATATGGAGGGATTATAAACATTGAATTGAAGAATAAAATATATGTAAATATGAGCTTTATCACTCCCCCACACATAACCATTGCACTCCATTGCAATCATCTTACAGTTGAATCAAAATCCACACATCAATCAAAAGGAGAAACATCAATGATCTGAACCAAAAGTATAATTTTATCATGTATATTCTATGAAAAACAATTCCCTATCATTTTCATTCCACACATTGAAATTAATTCATCCTTAAAAATAAATCCATTACCCAATAACAATCAATATAACATTAAATTTTGTGTCACTCTTAACTCAAGAGATATTAAATATGGAGTTATGCTCAAACATGGAAATTGCATGTATCACCATAGGCTTATGAAAATTATAATATCTCCACAACATGAAACATAAAATTTATTTCAATCAGGACAGGATTAATTGATGGTTCAAAAGATTTAGTGGCTTGGGGTTTGTGGGAAAATGATTAAAACGTTTCAGGTCAGAAAGAGGAGGATGGACTCTTAAGTATATTGCTTGATTAATTCAAGTGAAAACACAGAAAATTCCTCTCATAGTACACCTTAGAAATGTGAAAAAAACACCACCCTCTTTTATGACATTATATATGAGCCAAATAATGATTACAATGAATTATATCATCATTATTTCCCCTTTTTTCAAAGCACCAGAAAGGCACAACTTTATTTTCATTTTTTTGGTTTTTTATTGAGTATGAGTTGAAAATTGAATTCAATAAATGAATGAAAATTAAATACCTTTGATTTTTGACAGGTACATGATTCATAAGAGAACATACATTTAATAATTCAATCTCATCTATGGTTTTTTAAAAAAAATTGAAGGATAAATGGATGAAATAAATAAAGCACAATAAAATGATGACACATGACCAATTATCTTTTTATCCCGTATCCAAAATATTGACACAAACCTCTCACCACCTTTAAATGATACACATACCAATGAATGCACAATAAATTCCCTTCCCCCACACTCAATCTTCAAATATCCATGCAAAAATTCAAAAAGTGTATGTTGGTACGGAAAAATCAGCTTGTAATGTGGCTTAAACCTATAATGAAATTCATGGAATCTAAGGGATTATGAATGATAAATGTAATGGTAGGTCTCAGTTAAATATGTGGATATCAAATGTAGTGCCTCAATCGTATTAAAAAATTTCATGAAATCCAATACTTCGAATGAGAAATATCAAAAATTCGGGTTCCCACACAAAATTCAAGTTTCACCTAGGAAAGTGTGGGTATTAAGAAGAATATGTCAAAATGGTTTAGAATACCTCATAGGACTACAAATATATTTTGATTCAGTGTTTCATAAGCATGGATTTCAAAAATCAGTCATCACTTAATAATTATTGACAATCCAATTCACGGAAAATGTTTTCACAGCAACAACCATTTAAAATCCATTATTTCAAAGTTCATTTCAACTCTTCCAAAATAATTTTATATGTTATAATTGATTAGAAAATTCATGAAATCTCAAAAATACTAAAAATATGAATAATAAAAATTAAAAGTACATAAGAATAACTTAGAAGATTGATACACCCCCCACAAATAAATTTTACTACCCCTTTTTTCAACTCTACAAAATTTAAATATAAGGAAAAAAATCAGTGGGGATGAATGATACAACCTAACATTATTTTTTATGTGGTTTCCTTGAGTTAATATCTTAGATACTTACAATAGACCTAGTAATAGTGAAATAGAACAAATTATAGGAAAAAAATAAATACATAAAGTTAAAGGGGTAAGAGAGTAGAATATGGTTTAGACACCCATGTGAGTTCTAAGACTTCACTACCCCTAGTCTGGATGTTGCAGTGGATTATACCCAATAAGATGGTGGGTGTGGTTTCATTGAGATGAACCACCACATGTGACGTTTCCTGATGTCCATGAGTAAACACTAAAATTATACAACCACATAGAAGACAAGAAACTTCCCAACCCTCAAGAACTGATAAATATAGATTTTGAGTTCAAGAGTGGGAGGGAATAGAACATATGGGTTCTCATAATGAACTTACATGGTGTCCTACTCCATATGGAATGAAAATTATTGTTGAGTAAGTAGTTTCACCTACACATGTTTTTCCAACTATTCTCCTTCAATCATCGCTACTGGTGTAGTATCTTTTTTAACATCCATGGTCTGATCCATTTGTATTATACCAGAAATATAAAAGAAATAGATGTTGGAAAAAAAATTGGCTTCAATAAGATTAAAAGATGAAGAATTAATAATTAAATATACCCTTTCATGTAATTTAGCATGGTAATTTATCTCTTCAAGGAAGACCATTGGAAAATCAATCTTAGTAGGTTTATCTTATTCATTATTCTCTAAATCATGATCTATGTATAATGATTTTTATGTTTCATTAACAATAATTGGAAGATCACGTTTCAAGTTATCTTCAACAAATCCATTCTATGATTCTTTCAAAAAAATGTTGATCTCCCATGAGTGCATCAGCTGGCATGTGTACATCAAAGAAATCCTAAAATAATAGATGAGTGAGGGATGATGTGATTAGTTCCATTATTAGTTCTTTCTCACCCACCTTAGGTTATATAACATAAATAATTATGGGTGGAATCTCTTCCAACACACGTTCTGGTTCAGGTTCCGGCTCCAGTTCGGTTTTCTCCTGGGATGTGCATACGTATTCAACAATCAATTATATTTATCTCTCCAGGTTTATCACATTATCACTAATTCTTTGAACCTATGAATCAAGATCATTATAAACATTTTATAACAACTATGATTGTTCAATCCATGAATAATATTTTGAGTTAAAATAAATCCATAACAAAGAGATTTTTTTAGTATTTTTATTTTTTAAATTTATAATTTTGGGGGGTTTTTAAATAAAAGAATAATTATTTAAAATATGTTAATAAAAATAGTGAATGAAAACAACTTAGATACCTGGAAGCAGTTCCAATTTGATGAATAATTGTCATGTGCGCCCTAAATTATCATTATTACTAAATATAGCATAGGGGATGACATAGGTCATTCTCTCGAGGATCATTTTTGGTCAATCATTCACAGCTTATAATTAACTTTTTTATTATATTTCTTATTTATGAAATAAAAATAAAATAAAATTGTGTTTGATAAATCGGGATTCATGATAATGAAATGTAATTATGCAATTCATAATGCTGAAAGAATGAACGTAGGTAAAATGATGCTAGACATGAAGGATATCCTCCCTAGAGATTATCCAAAATAAACCTTAATCAGCTATTTGTTAGATTCAAATCTACTTAATGATAATTATCCATTTTATGAATAAAAATACTCTTCTATCTATGGTTTTGGATATTCAATTCACTCAATGACCACTAAGAGACCACACATCCACCTCCCTGATCTAGGGAGAATATTGTAGAAGAGAAAGCTAGTCCTTGGGTGGAAAGTGGAGACACAATGGTTTCTTGCCAACATAGACCCCCCTCATCCTAACTACATGTAAATAGGAAACTAAAAAAATTTATGTGTAGTGTATCAGATTCAAAACTACATTGATCCTCAAAGAACATACTAGGGTTAGTTACTAATGATCACAAGTACAAGAGATCGTTGTGGAGAAGAATGGGGTGAAAATGAAGATAAAAAATGAGATTGAGATTATGAAGGGAAAAATTGAAAAAATGAAAAATAATATTACAATGGAAATAAACTAAAAATATATATATAATGGCCAGATATATGTACCAATGCATTGATAAGGGGTGAGGATATACATTTATAGGGAGAGGGGGTGAAATAATTATCTCCAAAAATCTACTACAAATGATTCTGCATGTATTCTCGGTTAATTGGACGAATTTGTAATAGTGGTCTTCATGAAATTTTTTCTATAATATCACACCAATGCATGAAGACCACTATTTCAAATTCGTCCAATTAACCGAGAATACATGCAGAATCATTTGTAGTAGATTTTTGGAGATAATTCTTTCACCCCCTCTCCCTATTTAACCTCAAAACTTTATCAATATTTATCACTTTATAATTTATTTGTGATCATTTTACTCTGATAAATTTAATCTATCCATGTGCCACATTAGATTCCACATATCCACATTCCCATACCATTATGATCCTCCAACTGGTATATTCACACATTTGGAAATTTATAAGTGTTTTTCGCCACTTGATATCTCATCTCTCCACAAAATATGAGACATTATGGACGTGCTCTTCAGATGTAATGAAGTAATTTCTCAATGGAACCATTTCCGCCTGATGGCCTCTTTCATCTTCTGCATGTTTAAACCATTCAATGAATACCTTAATTATAATATTTTTCCTTTAAACACATCAAAGACTAAAAATTTTGAATATAAATTAATTTAAAGCTAAGATAAATTCATTTGGAGGTTTTTTAACCATGTTATAATTTATTTATGGTGGTGGGGTCCATGTTTTCCCCCTGTTAAATTTCGCAACATAAATTATTTTTTATTGGCTCTAGATGATGGAATAAGAATATAATCCTAATGAAGTATTTTTATGAAATAAATAAAGGATTTATAAAAAAGGAATAACATAATTTGAAATAATTATGTAAATGCTATGAACAAATTACCATAGTCAAAAAAATTTGTCAAATTTTCAGATTTAACCTTCTTACATATGACCTCAAAATATCACTAAAACCTAAAAATGTAACAATTAACCATAAAATATCAATATGGATGGATTAAAAAAATTAAATTTCAGAATAAAATATATGGAAATATGAGATTCATCAATGAGAATCTATAAAATTCAGACGATGAGATTTAGGATTTGAATTAAATTCATTCACAGACTGAATAAGAATTATTGCCTTTATTGGTTATAATCATGAATATTGAAAACATGAATTGATATTTCAAGATGTGGATGTTATGAGTACCATTTGTTTTATGCATTTTCAATACTCTATGATTTACCTCATTCCTCTCGATCATTGGGTGATCATTAGGTGAGTTTAGAGTATCTTACCACCCACTTTCCCAAGAATTTATCCCTAACTACATGGTTGTGGTTTCTCTAAATTCTTGTTGAGTCCTTTTTTACCCATCGGTTTCTTCTATTCCTCTCCTTGAGATTCTCAGTGGAGATTTTTCTTTCATTCGAGGAGTTGTAATAGTGTGATTTTTATGGGAAAATTCTATGATTTAGGTTGATATAGTGTTTTATTATATGGTTATGGTCTTCTAATTGTTTCTTCTTATCCTTGTAGTGTGTGGTTATTAGTAAATCATCTTTAAGGTAAGGGGTTATATTTCTCTCCATATTTATGAGCTTTCATGGGAATTAAATGTATTGTTTTTATTTTGGTGGAATTTATGGGATATCATACGTAGAAAAATAATTGGATTAATATAAAATTAAGCTGAATTGGGGGAAATCACATATGCATTACTAATTATATTATGTTTCCTATGTGATTATTCTTGTTTGTTAGTGTTGTTAAAAAATCACAACTTTTCGGATCCTTTTATCTATTATAGTTGTTAAAATTTTGAGGACCTTTTTTATTTGATCTCACCCTAAATAAAATATTAGAAACTAATATATGGATAATGAATTGGTTGCACATGGATATTTGGAATTGTGTGATAATACCGAAGCTATGTAATCATGTAATGTCATTACATCTCTTTGTCAAATATCTTATTAGGGTAAATTTATAGAATTCAGACTATGTTGTTATGTGTCTCCGAACTTATTGTGTTGTATTTTCGTTTAATTTTTTTCTTTGGTGGGTGGGGTGGGGGGTTGGTAATGGTGGAGATTAGTTTTAAAGAAAAATTCATTGTGTAGTGAAATGATTTTTGGTTGTCATGGGAATTGATTAGAGTTTATGTGTAGTGACTGATTCGTATGGTTTTTATGTGGTTGGTTCAATGATATAGATAGGTTGTGGTGATTTCTATTAATTTTTTATGATGTAGCATTGGTCGATGTGGGATGGATGTGATTCTATATAGTGTTGTTATGTAAGTTTAATAGGTACATGTGGTATGAATGCAAATATTGGAGCTAAAATATCATGATATGAGTTTAAAAATAATGGGATGAAATAGATATGTTTTAATTAGCTAAAATGAAGTAAATGAAAAATGGTATGGGTTGGTAAATGACTGAAGCATGGGATAAAATATAATATATGATAACTAAATTATTGAATTCATCTTTTTTGAAGGAATTTTTTTCATATAATTGGTAAATTCAAGGAAAATTATGATCATGTAATTTACAGACGAATTGTGTGGTTATGTGCATTGGTTGTGTAGTGTGGATAGTTTAGGGGTGGAAACAATCATATGATATGATTTTGTTATTATGTGTGTTGGTTGTGTGGTCTGTTGAATTTTAAGTTTGGTGATGGTTTATGTTGTTTCATGGGTTTGTTATTGTGTGATATCTATCTACCTTGTATTTTTATGTAATTTTTATAACACCCCACCAAAGCTGGATAAGCTTACAATCTTAAAAATGTTTTGGGTTTCGGGTGTTTTTCCTAACCTTTAGGATGGTGGTGAATCATATTCCATGTTATCCACTCTTCTTCAATCTTTCATCAATAGTTGATATGATGGAATGGGTTGGTGTTGGAGATCTCCTTGTGTTGTTGAGTTGGCATTGGAGATTTCCCAGGGATGATGAGGATGTGATATTCAATGGGGGTCATGCATAGTAGAAGGAGGTAACAAGGTTTATTTCCTTCATGTTCATGAAAATCTACTACCCTAGTTATATTGATGAGGTTATGATGTGTGTATAACGATTGATACTATGAGATATGCTATGTATTGTGTGGGTGGGGTATATAGGGATTAATCATGTCCCACATGATAGATAGATTGTTATGTGATGTGATATTTATGGAAGGTTTGAGGACACATGATTCACGTCATGGGGGTATGACCATGGAAAATAATTGGGGAAGTGGTTGTCGGATTCCCTTATTTTATAGTATTTTTATGCTACCTTTCTACAGTAGATGTATTATTTCTTAAGTGTCCCATGGTGAGGTCAATGTTTGTTAGATGACCTATTTAAATGCTTATTGCATCTATTTTGTATTCACTAATTAATTAGTGCACTCTATAAAAATGTTCATGAGATACATTTTCTTGGATCCTACTAAGTATAAATTCTATACTAACCCAGAGTGTTCGTAAATTGTTTTTCTTGTTTCAATATGGAATTTATGGGCTACTCTAGACATTACTAGCATGGATGTTGGAGCTTCTATTGATTTGTTGTTGTAGGACATGTCTTTTTTTGGTATTTATTTTGATAATTGTTTTTGAATTTTTTGACATTGTTTATACATTGTGGGATGGTTTTCTTTTTTTTTTTACATTTCTTTAAGGAGTTTCATATAGGTTATTTGTTATGTCTCTCGATCCTATATTATTATTGATGGTAATTACTTATATATGAGATGTTTTTACAACCTTAGTGCTAGTCTTAAAACTAGGTTCTAATAAAGGAGGTATTTAGGGATCATTATCGGTATTCCTTTGTTACCATCCCAGGAGTAGTTCCATTAGATAGATGGGGCATGATACAGTGGTATAAACTGTAGGTTTAGAAAAATGATGGAGATTGGTGTTAGAAAATGTAAGGATTTAATATACTAGTATGACAATTATTCCATTTTAACATGGTGCATGACATAGACCAAATAGACTACTAAGGATATAGGATTTTAAGGACCCTCCATGTAACATCCCATGTTTTTAAAAGGAAACACTATGTTTGATAGAATACATGATAAACCACATTAATGTTAAATGAACTACATAATATTATTATTTAATATAGTAATTATCACATAAATATTATAATGATTACAATGAAAAGGATTAACTGATATATTAAAAAAATTACACATGTTTATATAATGATTCTTTGGTTACAAAATTGATTATGAAATTAAATAAAAACCAATTGAATATAAAGGATGTGTTTTTTTGAAAACATAATTAAATATGAATAATTATGAACATAAAATAATCAAATAAATCTTACTGAATTATAATAATGAATAATAAATTAAATATAATGGTTCAAATTCACATTATGTATTTTACATACCCAATATTAGAAAAAAAAAATCAATTTTACTAATTAAAGGAGTATTTTTTTAAAAAATAATTTTTACCACATTTTTATAGTGGACCCATTTCTGATATTTTTTTTTCATTTTATAAATATTATTTCACAAAATAAAAATATTATTTGGAATAGGGACATATAATTTTACTTTTGATAAAATTTTCATATTTTTTTGATAATATTCATTTTTTAGGAATTGTGAAAAATACTGCATTTTAATTCAAAACTGCTTTTTAATAAAATTTATTTATATTGTTATATTATCGTTTTACATGTTGTTAATGTTAAATTATATGAATTTTGTTTATCATTTTATTCAATTATATCGATTGGGTTCGTTTTTTAATTAAAATTTAATAGAAAAACTATGTGATCTTTTGTACGTTTTACTTAAAAACATGTTTTCCCAATCCGTCAATGAGATTAGTGTTAAAACTAATTGAACCACATATGTGAATTTAATTTTTTTAAAAATGAACTACATGGATATACACAGTATGAAATATTTGGTTCAATAGGATCAAAATAATTTTTGTAGAATAGTAACATTTGAATTTTATTTACCATAGTTAAAGGTAATTAGGGTAGTTAAAAGAAAAATTAGCATTATAATATTATAAAATTACCCTATCACTTTTCATAATCTTATTTTATGAGTTATTATCTATCATTACCATCCTTTGGCCTAAATTGATACCTTTTGAAGCCACCTAGGTGTGACTATGAAATTTTTTACATTTAATTTAAAGGAAAATATGTCACAAATATGTCTCTTCTTACTAAGACCATTTTAATATGGGGATAAATAAGTGATATATTATACTATTAAGAGTACATATAAGTATAAAAATATTACCTATAACATGGTAATTTATTTATAATTTTTAGGAATTAATACATTTAATTCAACTACGACACAAAGTTGATGCATTAAAAGATTTATTAAAGAAAAAATTAAATAAATGATATTAATAATATTATATTAAATATAATTTGAAATATTTTATTCCATACATGAATTCCATGGATGTCTATGACATGGTAGTATTTATTTATTGTATTATTTTATAATGAATCTTGTTTTTATGATATTTTATAGAAGTCATGTAATGAATGGTGTCAAAATTGACATAATTCATATTTTAAAATATAAAATTTTTAATAAAATGACATAAAATTTATAAAACACTTATATTGGGGAAAATAGTTGAGATGACATTGAAATTTTCATTAATGACTGAATAATTTGTCATTTGGCATGATTTGGTAATTATTTTAACCCTCTAAATGTAAATTAGTTGATAAAATGGTAAAATATAAAAGGGGTTAAAACAAAAATATAAAGATTAAAACATAAAAAACCATCCTAATTTTAATTTAATGACTATATTTAGACCCATAATATTACTATATAAGAAATAAAATATTTTGGAACCATTTTGAATTGATATTGAATTTATATTAATTTAAAACATTTAATAATTCTTAGGGTGCCCCACCCCTCTCCTATCAAAGGAACCCCTTACTCAATATTACTCACACTTCCAATACAATTTGGTTAAAACAAAATATGTCCAATACTCTTACTAAAATCCCTCATCATATTCAGGTGGCCTTATTTTAGGCTTAACACCCTCTTTAGAGGTGTTAAGATGTTCTTCAAAGGTGATCAACCAAAGAAGAGGTATCGTTTTCTTTGTGTATTTCCATTTTATGTATTCTTCCACGTCCATAAAATCTCCTCCATACATGATGAAATAAAAACATCAGTATCTTTAATATATACAGATTTTATTATTTTAATTTATCACCTGAATCCATCTCTGATTTCATCAAATGGGAAATGGTCATTTCATTCTTGTGTGCGGCGGACTACCGCCTCATGAAATGATATAGTTGATGAATAAAAATGAAAAAAAGATCATCCATATTATTATAGATATGATATAATTATGACCACCTATAAAATTTCCGTCATACCAAGTTCTTTTTGGATTCATGTACCGAATATCGACAAAATGTCTGATGTGAACCTAAATAATTATATAATTTTTATAACATGGTAATAAGTTATATAAAATGAGTGATAAACCTGAAAAAGGTTCTAATGTAAGTATAAATTAATGTAGGTTTATTATTAATGAATATAATTACATATTAGACAAGTCGAAATCTAGATACGGGACTTCGTCTCAATCTCCTTTAATTGAGGCATTTTCTAATAATATACACTAACTTATTTTATACATTGTATAATCAAACCCTTTTCATTTTAATTTTATATAACAATTTTAATATTTTTATATGATGTTTTTCAATAAATGAAAAACAATTTGTTTTTAATGTATATGGAAATAATGATCTTTCGGCCATCGTGACCATTATTTGGTATTTGTCTTCCTCTACAATCCATAATGTTTTTAAAAGAAAATAATTAAATACTACATTCCCTTGTCATGTATTTTGGTATTGAAAATGGTTTTGATAATGGTTTGATTTTATCAATGTCTTGAAATAATATCATCTTATTGCAAAGTGGAAATGTTCTTTATCCTCTTTTCTTGTTTTATGTGTTATGATTATGTTCTGGTTCTTGGGTATTTATTATGTATATGGGTGGTTTCATGATAAACTAAGGGTGGGTGATCCTATGTTAGCTCTCCAATGCATTGGGAAATGTGCAGATTCAAACGATAAGGTTTCTCCTATGATGTTTATGGAATATACTATGATAGGTAATCCAAATGTAACAATGATAGTTTCTACCTATATAGATGCGAAAGGTATAATATAAGTATGATATGGTTGTCAAAAGTTAACTTTATTATTTATGATTGACAAAAAATAAGAATCTTATGATTTCTTTATGTATGATAAATAACATGTTTTTTATAGTACAAAAGTGTGATTTTGTGAAAAATATTTTCATGAGTTTAAAATATTCTTAAAGAACCATTTCATTCTGTATTTTATATCCCTTAAAGCGATTTTTGTGCTCATACCAACATTTTGAAATGTTTTACACATGGAATAATGATTGGTAGGATAATGGAAGAAGTCAAGATGAATGTTATGGGGTTTTCTAGCTATAAAAAAATTAATCATGTTTTAAATATTTTTATCTTGTTAAAAAATTGTATAGTTATTAGAAGTTACGACATTGAAATATTTCATTTTTTATGTAATATAAATATACTAATTATCTAATGCTCTAAACATGAAAAGATCCCAAATTTGAAATAATGTTAAACTATTTACATAACTCGTGATTATGAAATGTTCAAGGAATGGTGCATTATAGCTGGTATCTGAGGAAAGGTTTCGACCCATTTGGGGATTAAGAGTTTTGGTCAGACATATGGTAAGTTTCTTGGTCTATTCTTTTTGTTAAATACATGTTCCATATCATTTTCTGATCAAGGAAATTTGGTAAGAAATGGAAGTAGGAGGATCTCAAACAACATTTATATCACTTCTTGATTACTTTCTTTCAATAATTATAACAAAGTAATGTTCGGATGATTCGGAAATATATTCTTAGTTAAAATTATCTTGTAAAAATTTGTTTGAGATAAAAAAACACCAACTCTATACATTGATACCATCATAGATCATTTTTTGTTTTAAACTAAATGTTATTTTCAAAATATTCTCATATTTTCAAAAAAAAATTACCAAGGAATTTTCAGATATTTTTTTCTTATCACAATATTTTGAAGAATATTAGGATTTTAAAAAAGTTTTAAATGTAGGAGGCCCTTGTGTGGCCTATTTATACATTATTTTAAAATATAGCCTTTTATCACATACTTATTGTGTTTTTTAAAGGACCCATGATTGAATTTTTTAAAACAAACATCTTCCATATGTTTTATAAAATAATGTAATATATGATGTTTTGAAATTATATGTCATACTAGATTATTTTCTAAAATTATTTCTCTATGAACACCCATATGACTCATTATTTATAAGTTGTATTTGGAAAAATGAGGAAATTGATTTCTAGGAATATATAAATAATTTATTAAATGAATAGACATTTAATCTACTTGAACAAAATGAAGATGAAACTAGGTAGACACCATGATCATGGTATGCCAATCTGTCATTTTAGAATATTTTTATTAAATCATATGGAGATGAAAAAAATGTCAATATATATTCGACTCTATGAATTAAGGTGTCTAGTTTGTTATGAGTTGGGATGAAAATGAGAGGTATAAGATAACCTTTTAGGTTAAAACGTGTAAGGGTTATATTTGAGTTTTTTAAAAGGGCACATCACATAAGATATGTGAAAAACCATCACATACATCAAGGCCATGGGGATCAAACCCATAACTGAAGGGTGAAAAGGGATAATCACCTACCAATAGCATTAATTAAGTCCCTGGTTTGTATAAATTTGTCTTCCTAGTTACACAAGTTTAAGGAATAAGAATAAGTTAATGTTGGGAACATATATTGCATCAAATCAATATCCTACATATTGAAAAGTGATTATGGGAATAGGTGATAAAAGTTATTTTAGAATACATTCAATATTTTGGGAACCCTATATGCCAATGGAAAATAGAATGTTCTCTGATTTTATTTGAAGTGTAGTTGGTGAAATTTATATTGGGGGAATATATGTTTTTATTATGGATTTTTGGAAATTCCTTTTACTTATGGAAATGATTAACCTATCTTAGAGAATACGTAATATTTGGAAATTAAATTTATTATATGAGACATTATGAGTTATCAATGTTATTTATTAATAAATGGTAAAAATTTCATAGAAGACTGTGTGATCAAATCCTTCTGAATTTCATCCTTTAATTATAGTTTGGATTATTTTGTGACATTTTATCCACATTTATTTATCAAATGGTCTATATTGGAATTTGATTATTACATTTTAATTTTATAAATTAAAAGTATTCATTCATATTTTAAATTATATTATATTCGGGAAATTCTAAAAGTTTATCCTATCTTTTTTTTATTTTAGATAATATATAGTTAATATTTTCTAGATTATGTGACTCTCTATAAGTTGATTCTCATGTTTCATGCATCAAAATCCTCCTATTAAATAATCATCATTTGGATAAAAGGATGATTTTTTTGGTGGAATTTTATTAAAGTATGAAACAATACATGTAAATTTAGTGTATTTCCTTGTGATTTTTGTCTAGGTAGTAAATGAATTCAACAACTATATGAAAAGGGTATTAAAAAAAAGAAGTTTTCATTTACTTTCCCTACTATGAAATCAAAGACTGTTTAACACATCACAAATTTTTCATTTTTTATTATTAAACATATAAGAACAATGTCTCATATTATTCTCTATCATAACATGATCATTATTTTTCTCTTCAATATCTATTTTTTCCTACATGGAACCCAAATATGCATTATCTCAGGTGAACTTCGTACTTTCATTTAATTCTTTTAAAGTATTGTTTTGTTAATCCTTTTTTCCATGTGGGACTGCTATAATGGTATTTTGAGAAGACATACCTTAGTTACCAACCACAAATTTAAATTGTGAGGATTCAACTTTCACAATGGGTGGATAATTTTACATCAAGGGTTTTTTAAAGGAAGAACACTATTTGATAGAATACGTGGAATGACACAATCAGTTTAAATGAAAAACATAATAATATTATTTAATATGATATATATCACATAACCATTAGAATAGTTTGAATTAAAATTATTAATGGAATTAATAAAATAGGGTTTCCACATGTTTAAATAATTTTTCATTGGTTACAAAATTTATTAGGAAATTAAATAAAACAGATATAATATAAAAGATTTGTTTAAATAAAAAATATTCAAATTAGAATAATTGTGTTTACAAAATAATAAAATCAATATTTTTTTGTATTATATTAATAAAATATAAAAAAAAATTAATGTTTAAAATTCATTTAATTTATTTTCTAGATATTATATAAGAATAAATTAAATTTTACGCATAAAAGGAGTATTTTTAAAAATAAAATTACCTCTATTCGATGGGAACCCATTTTAAATATTGTTTATTTAAATTTCCTAACTTATATTTGCAAAATTAAATTTATTAATTGTAATAGTACATAAAATTTTACATTGGATAAATTTTTGGCATTTTTCTAATAATAATAATTTTTAATGAATTGTAAAAAAATACGTCATTTTAATTCCATACTGCTTTTTATCTAATTTTTTTATATTTTGATATTATACTTTGAAATGGTTTTAAGGTGTAATTATATTTTTTTTATAATTAAAACTAATTTAGTTAATTGGATTCTTTTCCAAATTAAAAATAAATAGAAAAACAATGTGATCTTTTGAACATTTTACTTAAAAATGTATTTTCATGATCCATCAACGAGATTATTGTTTAACATAATTTAACAACTTCTGGGAATCAAATTTTCAACACTAGAAAAACATAAATATACAAAATTTTAAAAATGGAGTCAAATAGGATGAAAATTATTTTTGGAATATAAAATTTGGTATTTTATTTACTAGACTTAATGGTATGTAAGCTAATTAAAGGTTAAATTAAAATTATAATATTATAAAATATCCTTAACACTTGTCCTAATATTATTTAATGTGTTATTATAGATACTTACCATCAATGTGCAAAAAATTTGACCTTTGGAAGCCACTTGGTTGTGATTTGGACATTTATAACTTTTAAAATTTAGTAAAGGAAAATATTTCATAAATATGTCTCTTCTAACTAAAACAATTTTAATATGGGCTTATGTACGTTTTATATTTAAATATGAATATCCCATAGAATAATAATAATGTTACTCATATAATAGTCATTTATTTATAATTTTTAATAATTAAAATATTAAATTTAATTATGAGACAATTATAATGCAGTAATAGATTTATTTTTGAAAGAATCAAGTAAATGATATTAATAATATTTATATAAATATAATTTGAAATATTTTATGATACACACTAATTTTTTGGTATTACTTGATATTATTTATTTATTGTACTTTTTATAAGTAATGAAGTTGTTATAATATTTTTAAAAAGTCATGTAATTAATAGTGTAAAAATTTTCATAATTCTTATTTTAAATATAAAATATTTTAATCAATTATATAAAATTTAAAAAATTATAAGATTTAGAAGATTACATGATTATTAAAATATAAAATTGTCATTAGTGACTACTTAATTTTTCATTTGGCAAGATTTGGTAATTATTTTGTCCCATTGAATGTAAATTACCTGATAAAATGGTAAGAGTTACAAGTTGTTAAAACAAAATGATATGGATATAAAAAATGATAGGACTTCTGTAATTTTTATTGGATGATTATAATATTACCCATAGTCATCCTATAATAAAAATTAATGAATTTAGTCCCATTTGGAATTGAAATTGAATTTATATTAATTTAATACTATTAATAATTCTAATGGGGCCCCTCCCCTATCCTATAAAAGGTACTCATTCCTCTCTCTTACTCACACTTACAAAACTTTTTTTGGTTCAGAAAAAAACTATCCAATCACTTCTTAAAATCCATCCTCATATTCTCGTGGCATTATTTTAGGCATAAAACCCAATTTAATGGTGTTAAGGTGTTCTTCAAAGGTGATCAGCCGAAAAATAGGTATTGTTTTCTTTCAGTATTTATCTTATATTTATTACCCCACTTCATTAAAATATTCTATAACCATGATGAAATAATAACATCAATATAATTAATATACAGAGATTTTATTATTTTAATATCATCACATAAATCAATTTCCAAATTCATTAAATGGGATATGAATATTTCATTCGTGTGTATAGCGGACTACCACCTCACGAACTTATATAGTTCGTTTTTCATTATTGTTTTTCTAGAATGGTAATAATGAAGTAATTAAATTTTATATATGATATTCATGACATTATAATCATTATTATATAATAATATTTAAAATATTTTATTACTTTCAATGCATATAAAAATGATAATATCATCTGTGTGTACGTGTGAACTATCACCTCCACGAAGTAATGTGAATCGTTATTATTCACTACATCAAATTTATGGTGAATATAAGTTTATTTAAATTATTAATTTGATATTAATGATGTTATGATAATTTTTGATAGATAAAAAAGTACTTACTTTCTTTCCATAACAATTAATGAAAAATAACAACTGTTACTGAGGAGTACGTAAGGCCAACCGTCTTTATTTTTTTAAGAAGTAGAGGGAAAGACCCCCATTATTGATATGAATAATACAGCCTCTTTTGATGAATGGGTCTCCATGAACCATCCCCCAAGGCCCATGACGTCATTACCCCAATACCTCCTTCCATAGGCCAGTGGCTGGTGACTAGCACCGAGTTGACATTTCAAAAAAAGGGAAGGTATTTTCCTTAAAACTTATACCCATGTAGATTGATCAGACTAGAGAGAGTAAACAAAACATAAACCACAACAATCACTGAGTCAAATAGTGAGAGTAAATTAAAATGTAATAGTAAAAAAGGGGGTAGAATACAATCCCAAAACCACAATGGAAATTACAACCACCATGGTCCGTCAGCTCGAGACCCCACCTGAAGGGTATGTGAAGGGTAGCTTCTTATAGACGTAGAAGTATGCCCATCTGTCCCCTCTCAATGAGAACCAAATTGTCCCAGACCACCAAGGTCTCCATTGAAGCATTGATCATCTACACGGGACACACCACGTGTTGGTGAATCCCATGCAGGGGTGAGTAACACAATACTCAGTTAGGACCCCGAAACATAATGGAATGACTAAAAAATAAGGTATGCATAACGTATTGTCATATCAAGTTGGTATAATCTAATGTATGGAATGCAAGACTATCATTCGTAACACTGAACATGTTGTACTGCTAATGTTTTCATCCCTAATGAGTTTTTTGGGTCTATTAGGTCACATATAGCTACTCCCCACTATGGGTCTTCTAGGTTACATAGAGCCTCTCCACACTTAGGCTATCACAACCTATCCACACATGGCCTCTTATAGCTGGTCCACACAGGGCTTCTTATAGTTGGTTCTAACAGATCCCCTTGTATCTGGTTAACAAAAATCATCTTGTAGCTTTTCCACATAGCGCCTCATAACATATTGGCAAGCAGGGACACTTAGACCTACTCGTTAGTAGTCTTTAGGTCTTAGCCAGACATAGGATTCCCGCACATAGTGTGCTTGATTGCATGAGAATCCACACCTCAAAAAATTATTTGAATTTAAAATTATATTAAATTATCCTTAGATCATTCAAAAAGAACATCCTCATCGTGAGGGTTCCAAAAAAACAAATGACTTGTCAATCGGGCGTACGGTTTCAATGTTATGACCATTTGTCTAAAAAAGGGGTCGGCCGGTGTGGTCCGACCCAGCCGGACTGACCCGATCCAGATCTGACTGGGCCCACTGTGTGGATAGGAACTCCTCCATATCAGATGCAAGGAGGCATCTAGCTTTTTCTAACACACGGCCGACTAAGGCGGAACTCCCCTTGTCCCACATGTGGTCCACGCAGGACCACGTTCCCACGCACACTATGGGCCGCTCCTACGATGTGGCCTTGTGGCCGAGTCCATCTCCACCAGCCGCTAGTGTAACATCCCATGTAATTAAAGAATAATATATTTTCATATCTATGTCTATTTATGAATTAGAAAGTGTTTTAGAGGCATAAAATGAGAATAAATCAGATCTTAAGCATAAAATACTCTAATATTTTTAAAAAATTGGTTTACCACCTTTTGATGGAAACCCATTTTTAAATCTATCTTTGACAATTTTATAAGCTCTATTTGTCAAAATAAACAATTTCATAAGAATTGGGACATTTAAATTTACATTGGATAATTTTTTGGTATTTTTCTGACAATGTTCATTTTTTAATGAATAGTGAAAAATACTGCATTTTACTTCAAAACTGCTTTTTCATATAATTTAATAATATGGTTAGATTATATTTTTAATTGTTTTTAAATTTTAATTAGAATATATTTTTACCACTTAATTAAATGGCAGTATTATAACTAATTCAATTTTGATATTGGACATAAACAATTGTCAATCTTTTGATAGATATTGATTCTTAAAAACACGAAATTTGTTTGGACAACGGGAATTATTTTTAAATTAATTACTATAATTTCTATATTTGTAATTTGGTAAAATGGATTCCAAATTTGTAATAGGATGGTCCAAATTATGTAATTAAGACTTTTCGTAGACATTATGAATTGTAACGATGGTAATTATCCTTAATTATCATGATTAATTATTAATTTTTCAGTTAAGGGTAATAAAATTATATCATAATAATATAAAATGACCCCAAAATCTGTCCACATCCTCTTGGTTGTGTCATGTCCGACCATGGACATCCTTGGTCCAACATAGGGACCCCATGGAATCACTTTTGGGTGATAGTGACCTTTTACCATATTTTTTTTAAAAGAAAGGGAAATATAATAAAAGAATGTAATACCTAAGTAAAATAATTTTAATTTTGTTTAAATAAAGGATCTCCTTGACTATAAATAGTAATTTGAAAGCTAAAATGATTTCCTACATCATGGTATTTTTTTATAATTTTCAGACATTAAATAAATAAATTTATTTCTGACACCGTGATGATGCAGTGATTACCTCATTAATGAATGATTTAAATAATATGAAAAGATAAGGTAAAATCTAGTACATAAACTTGTATAAAACATATTGAATGGGTGTATTTCGAACCCTTATCACCATATCCTCTAAATATATTATTTTTGGGCCTTTAAAATCCGAATACCATTTTATAATAAATTAACATTTCATGACTTTCCAAGAGTGCCCCTCCTACATCTTATAAAAGGCCCCCACCTATACCCCATTACCCACACCTCTCAAGCCCTTGGCTAATCCAAAATCTACTCATATTGTCTCTCCACATCCCTCTATTACTCTTAGTAGCCTCACTATGGGTAGAAGTCTTTCCAAGGAATCCTTTGGCTCAAATAAAAAAGAGTTACCTGATTTAGAGGTAATGTCTTCTCTTGAGTTTCTTTCTTTTATATTCCCTCTTCACTCCCCCTAACATTATTATTCTTTGATTCCATAACAAAACTAGTATCCTAAATACACTAGTATGTTTTAATGAGAAGGATTTTATTTAAAATTACACACACCTCTATCTAATGGTTATAGAAGATATTGTTTCTGTCGGTGGCGAATTACTCCCTCACGAAACGATGATTGTTCAATATTCTTTTAATACCTTTCATGTTGGCCATTATTGTGTCTCCATATTTAAATATGATATATATTTTATTTATGTTCTCTATTTTCATCTGTATTTAATATTTAAAACTTACCTTTATGCTTAGCATGTTGTGCAAATGCGATAATTTCATCTGAGGAAGTGTCGACTACAACCCCCTCTAGTGATGTGAATCATTCATGAAAAACATGAAAGTTATAAATAATGTAATTAATGAACTTATATTACCTATATAACACATATATTATTCTGGAATTATAATATATATGTGTCTCATTTAGTTTTAATTCCTTTAATATGACAATGAAATGAATGTAGTGTTCATGTGTACGTACGACCTACCGTCTCCATGAACGGTGCATTTCATTTTTTATCTTCAAATGTTATGGAATAGTATAAATGATTTTATACTGGATATATATGATACTTAAATCATTAATACCATTCTGGAGATGATGTACTGACAACTACATGTGAATTTTTTTGCAACAAGTTCATTATTGACTCACATACCGAACATCGACAAAACGTATGATATGAACACACAAAATTAAATAATTATTATAACATGATAATATGTGATATTAATTGAATAATAAACATTAAAGTAATTCCTTATGAAATTGTAAATTGACCTAAATTTATTATTCAAGAATATAAAGAACGAACGAGAACAAGTTAGACTGGAGGTAAGGGACTTCATCTCAATCTTCTTTTGTTGAGGCATACTTAAATTTATATACAACCTTCTATTATTAGTTGTATAAAAAACCCTTTTTAATTTTAATTTAATTTAAAATGAATATTTTTACACAAATTCTTTTACAAAATGAGAAAAGGAATGTTTTTGTCTTACGTATGCGGCGACAATGACTTCTCTGTCGCTGTGACCATTATTTGAGTTTCTCCTTCCTCTACAAGACATAACTTTTTAAAATGAAAAATAAATACCATGTTCTACTTTTATATTATTTTGGTATTGAAAACGGTTTTTATAATGTTTCTATTATATAAATGTGTTGTATTGATATATTTTGATTGAATTGTGGAAATTTTATGCTTCCTTAATGCATGTTTTATGTGATACGATTATGTTATGGTTCTTGGGAATTGTTTATGAATTCGGGTGGTTCTATGATAATCTAAGGGTGGGTGAGCACGAGATAGCTCTACAATGCATTGGGTAATGTGAAGGAGTTAAAAGCTAAGGATTCTCCTAATAGATTTAGGTAATATACTGTAATGGGTATTCCAAAAGTAACCATGAGTTTTACTCCCTACGTAAGAATGTTATGAATGCCTCAAGTTACCTTTATGTCTTATTATTTCTATTTGTCATTCATAAATCGTATGATTTCATGAGGTATGTTAAAGTGCCTCTATTTTATGAGTAAAGTATGATTTCATTGATTCTTATGTATACATGGACTTATGTTTTCTTTCTATATATATATATCCCTTACTAGGCTTTTTATTCTCATCCCAAATTTTTGAAATGTTTTTCATAGGTCAAGGGAAATGTACATGATGCGATGATAGTATCGAGGATGTCTCAAGAAAGAAACCATGTTTTATTTTAAATATTTTTCCTTTGATGGAAAAAAATGAATACTATTTTTGATGTAACCACATTGTTTAAATGTGGAATGAAATCCTTTATTTATGATCTAATTCTGTAAAACTTTAAACCTGAAAAGATAATCAATGTGAATTCTTGAAATAACCGAAAATTATGTAATTTTTAAGGTTGTTTCCTTATAGTTGGTATCAGAGGGCAGTTTAGATAACTTTACAAGTTAGAATTCTATTAAATGATTATCCAAATATATTTTTTTATACATTATGGTCTAATTGAAATGATATAGCTTTTGAATATTACCATGTTGCTTCATTTAAGACATGTTTTTAGAATGGTTTTCCCCAGAGGTAAGAGTGAAGCAGTGGAAGGAAGGCATACAGAAGGAAATGACCTTTTAAATCAGAATCCTGAGATGGTCAGAATTGGAAATAAATATTTTGTTGCAGTAATGGCGTAGTTGAATCAATAGATAAATGGTAGTGGAATCCATGCATGAGATCAGCCAGATCAACCGTAGAGGAACATGTTAGTGGTGGGACATTACAAGAGGCAACATCCCCCATCATTCAGAGGATCATCTGACCCTATACTATATGAATGGTGGATTAAAGCACTGGAGAAGATTTTCAATGTCATGGGGTGTTCAGATTATCAAAAGGTTAGTCTTGTTGTTTACCATTTGCAGTGTGAAGGAGATCAGTGGTGGTCGATGGTTAAAAATATCAGGGATGCTGATGAGATTGTTGCACTTGAATGGGATGAATTCAGAGGTATGTTTCTTGAGAAATATTTTCCCATGGCTATTCAACATATGATGTAAAAAAATTCTTCGAATTGAGGCAAGAGGACGACTCAGTGCCTTCATATGAAGAAAAGTTCACTCGATTGGCAAGGTATGATCCAAATTTTATCAGAGACCTTGACAGTAAAATAAATTATTTTTACTCGGGATTAAAGCCAAAATATTAAAGGGAATCAGCTTCTCATGAGTTCAAATGTTATTAAAAGATATTTTGATGTGCTGAGAAGGTGGAAATGGAGTTTTTTGATGAACAAGTGTTCTATGACAACCAACAGAAGAAGAAACCGAGGTGGGAGGATAAAGGGAAGAATCCTTCAAAAAGGTTTGATTGTAAGAAAACTATGTTTGCAGTTTGTGATAAATGTGAAAAAAAGATTGTTGGGGAATGTATTTTGAATTCTAGAAAGTTCTTCCAATGTGGTAAGATGGGACATAAGGCTCATGATTACACTAGAAATGGTCAGGGTAATGGTAAGACCAAATTTGATTTAGAGTTAGTGAAATGTTTCAAGTGCAATGAGATGGGTCATTATGCAAACGAGTGTCCAAAAAAGAGCTCGAATGATGGGAAGAAGTCAGAATACAAGAATAAAGGTGTTTTGAAATCCTTTTCAACTACTTCAGAAGATGTTTTCCCATCATGTTAATTGGTATTAGGTACTTTGTTTGTTTTTTCAGATTATGCCAATGTGTTGTTTGATTCAGGGTCTACACATTGTTTCATCTCTGGAAAATTTTCTAGTAAATTGGGAATTCCATCTCAAGAAATGACTCCTAAACTTGTGGTAAAAACACCTGGGGGAAACTTATAGGCATTAATAATTTATAAGAATCTTCCTATCCTTATATGTGGAAAGAACCTACTTGAAAACCTTATTGTTTTACCTCTAGTATAGTTTGATGTTATCTTGGTTATGGATTGGCTCTCGGTTTACCATGCTAAGATTGATTGTAGCGCTAAAGAAGTTTCTTTTTAGAAAGACAATAAGTTTGTGTACAGGAATGAACCCGTACAGTTGATAACATATCTAAAGGATGAGAAACATGTAAAATATGTAAACCAATGTTTCCTTGCACATATTTTTTAAAACAAAGGAACCCATCCGATTAATGATGAGCCAATGGTAAATGAGTATCCTGATGTTTTTACAGATGAGTTGCCTAGAATAATATCAGATCATGATGTTGAATTTACTGTTGATTTAGTTCCTGATGCCAATCCAATTTCAAAACCCCCTTATCGAATGGCTCAAATTGAACATTTAGAGATGAAGGAGAAATTGAAAGATTTATTAGAGAAACGATTAATTCAACCTTGAACATCACCATGGGGTGCTCCTGTCTTATTTGATAAAAATAAATATAGTTCAATGAGACTTTTCATTAATTGTAGAGCCTTGAATAAAATCATTGTTAAGAACAAATATCCTTTGCCTCATATCGATTATTTGTTTGATCAGCTCTAGGGAGATTTGTATTTTTCAAATATTGGCTTGAGATCGGGGTACCATCAGTTGACGGTAAAGGAAGAAGACATAATAATGACCGAATTTCATACAATATATGGCCATTATGAATTTGTAGTTATGCCTTTTGGGTTAACCAATGCACCTATTTTATTCATGGACCTTATGAATTGAATTTTCCATGAGTTCTAGGATATGTTATTAGTTGTTTTCATTGATGATATTTTGCTGTTTTCCTAAAATTAAATAGGATCATGAAAGTCATTTAAGGGTTATTTTGAAAACCTTAACAGATAATAAATTTTATGGGAAATTCAGAAAGTGTGAGTTTTCGTTGCAACAAATTTCATTCCTTGGTCACATTGTTTTAAAGATGGAATAACTGTTTATCCTTAAAAAAACAAAGGATTTTGAAGAATGTCCAAGACCCAAAAATGTAACAGAGATTCATAGTTTTCTGGTTTTGTCAGGCTATTACCAAAGGTTTGTTAAAAAGTTTGCATGGTTGTCCATCCCATTGACTAAGCTAACTCAGAAGGGTGTTAATTTTATCTGGAGATAAGAATGTGATGATTGTTTTCAGGAATTTAAATGAAGATTGGTGAATGATCTAGTATTGTCACTACCTTATAGGAATGGTGAGTTTGTTATCTACAAAGATGATTCATTGAAAGGACTTGGTTTCAACCTAATGCAAAATGATCAGGTAATTGCTTATGCTTGACGTCAGTTGAAAACTCATGAGATAAATTACCCTACACATGATTTGGAATTAGCTGCTGTTGTTTTCATTGAAAAAATTTGGAGGCTTAATTTTTATGGTGTAAAGTGTGAAATATATACTTATCACAAAAGTTTAAAGTATATATTCACTCAGAAGGTGTTGAACATGAGATAGAGGAGATGACAAGAATTAATCAAGGATTATGATTGCACGATTCACTACCACCCAGGAAAATAAAATAAAGTGGTAGATTCTTTGAGTCTAAAAATTAATGCTTCATTAATCAGGTTATGTTTGGAACGTGATCATTTGGTTAAAGATTTGATGAATTTTGCCATGGAAGTTGTTGGTGCAGAAATTTTTTCTGTTTTGTTTCAGGTATCAGTGAAATCTTCTCTATCAGACAGAATTAAGTAAGCACAAAAGCAAGACAGTGAGTTGCAAAAAAAGATAGAGCTGGTTCAGAAGGGTATGTTACCTGAAGTCAACATTGATAATGATTGTGTTTTGAGATTTGGGAAGAGATTTTGTGTGCCTTCTGATTCACAGTTGAAAAGAGAGTTGTTATATGAAGCTCATAGTTCTCCATTTTTAGTGCATCCAGGCAATAATAAGATGTATAGAGATCTTTGGGAGTATTACTGGTTGGATGGAATGAAAAGAGATATTGCTGATTTTACTGTGAAGTGTTTGATTTTTCAATAGATTAAATCAAAGAGGCAGATACCGAAAGGGATTCTTTATCCTTTACCAGTGCCAAAGGGTAAATGGGAGAATATATCCATGGACTTCGTTGTGGGATTACCAAAGACACCTCAAGGTAATAATTCAATCTGGGTTATTATTGACCGCTTGACTAAATCTTCTCATTTCCTTGCAATAAGAGATAATTTTTCCCTAGATCAACTTTCTCGATTGTATCTTAAAGAGATAGTCAGGTTACACAGAGTTACGATCTCCATTGAATCTGATCGTGATCACAGGTTCACTTATAAATTTTGTGAAGACCTTCATATGTTGTTGGGTACTGAATTAAATTTTAGTACAGCTTTTCATCTTCAATCAGATGGGCAGTGAGAACGAACAATTCAGACGTTGGAGGATATGATACATGCTTGTTCGATGGATTATCATGGTTTTTGGTACCAACATCTTTCATTGGTTGAGTTTTCTTACAATAACAGTTTTCATTCATTATACATATGGCACCATTTGAGACATTATATGGGAAGCGGTGTCGAACTCCTGCTTTTTGGGATGAAGTGGGAGAAAGGAAGTTGATGGGACCAGAATTGGTAGAAGAGATGGTAAAAAAAGTTCATCTGATACAGAAACACATGAGAACAGCTCAGAGCAGGAAGAAAAGTTATGCGGACAACTGGAGGAAGGATCTCTCTTTTGAGGTAGGTGATCATGTCTTCCTCAAAGATTCACCATGGAAAAGTGTGATATGATTTGGTAAGAAAGGAAAGTTTTGTCCAAGGTTCATTGGACCTTATGAAATTCTGAAGGGAGTTGGATCAGTTTCATACTGAGTGGATTTACCACCGATTTTATCTTAGGTACACAATGTTTTTCATGATTCAATGTTAAGGAAGTACATGCCAGATCCATCTCATGTTTTGAGTCTAGAGGTAGTTCAGCTGGAAGAGAATCTATCATATGAGGAACAACTGGTATAGATTCTTGATCATTGGGAGCAAGTGTTGCGGAATAATGTGATTCATCATGTAAAGGTTTTTTGGAAAACCAAATGATTGATGAGGCAACATGGAAATCTGAAAATGCAATGAGGGATAAATACCCAAACTTATTCAATAAGTAAATAAATTGTGGGGACGCAATTTCCTAAAGGGGGTAATGATGTAACATCCCAAGTAAGTAAAGAATAATATAATTTCACATCTATGTCTATTTATGAATTATATTGAGTTTTATACGCTTAAAATGTTAATTAATCCAATCTTAATCATATAATACTTTAATATTTTTAAAAGATTGTTTTACCGCCTTTTGATGGAAAACCAATTTTAATTCTAACTTTTGAAAATTTTATAGGATCTATTTTCAAAATAAACTATTTCTTTAGAATTGGGATATTGAAATTTACTTTGGATAAATTTTTTGTATTTTTCTGACAATGTTCATTTTTTTATGAATAGTGAAAAATACTGCATTTTACTCCAAAACTACTTTTTCATCTAATTTAATTCTATGGTCAGATTATCTTTATAATTGGTTTTAAAATTTAATTAGAATATATATTTACCACTTAATTCAATGGTGGTCATTAGAAATAATTTCACTTTGAAATTTTACATAAACAATTGCCAATCTTTTGATAGATACTGTTTCTTAAACACGCGCTATTTGTTTTCACAACAAAAATTATTTTTAAATTAATTACGGAAATTTATCTGTTTGGAATTTGGTAAAATGGATTCCATATTTATAATCAGAAGGTCTAAATTTTTTAATTAAGACACTTGTTTTTTGACAATATGAATAGTAACGACGGTAATTATCATTAATTATCGTGATTAATTTGAAATTGAATAGTTACGGGTAAGAAAATAATATCATAATAATATAAAATTACCCCAACATGTATCCACATCCTCTTGGTTCTGTCATGGCCGACCATGGACAGCCCAGGTCCAACTTAGGGAACCCATGGAAACACTTTTGTGTGTTAGTGACCTTTTATCATATTATTTTTTAAAGAAAGGGAAATATAATAAAATTATGTAATACCTGAGTAAAAAAAATTTAATTTTGTTTATATAAATTATTTGTTTGACTATAAAAATTCATTTGAAATCTAAAAATATTTCCTACATCATCGTATTTTTTTATAATTTTCCGACATTAAATAAATAAATTTATTTATGACACCATGATGATGTAGTGATTACCTCACTAATGAATGATTTAAATAAAATGAAAAGATAAGGTAAAATCTAAGACATACACTTGTCAAAAAACTATTGTATGGGTGGATTTCGAACCCTTATCACCTTATCCTCGAAATATATCATTTTGGTACATTAAAATATGAAAACCATTTTATAATAAAGTAACATTTCATGAAATTCCAAGAGTGCTCCTCCTCCCTCTTATAAAAGGCCCCCACCTGTACCCCCTTACTGACACCTATCAAGACCTTGTCTCATCCAAAATCTACTCATATTTTCTCTCCAAGTCCCTCTATTACTCTTAAAATTTTATCTTTGGACAGAAGTCATTCCAAGGAATCCTTTGGCTCAAATCAAAAAGAGTTACCTGATTTAGAGGTAATGTATTCTCACGAGTTTCTTTCTTTTATTTTACCTCTTCACTACCCCTAACATTATTATTCATTTATTCCATAGAAACACTATTATTCTCAATATACTATGATTTTGTTATGATAAGGATTTTATTTACACTTACACACACCTCCGTCTAATGGTTTAAGAACATACTGTTTCTGTGGGTGGCGAATTACTGCCTCACGAAACGATGATTGTTCAATCTTATTTTAACAACTTTCATGGTGGCCATTATGATGTCACTGTATTTATATATGATATATATTATATTTATGTTATCTCTATGCTTCTTTATTTTATATTTAAATCATACCTTTATCATTTGTATGTTGTGCAAATGCGATAATTACATCTGAGGAAATGTGGACTACCGCCCCCACAAGTGATGTGACTAGTTCATGCCAAACATGGAATTTGTAAAGATTATAATTGATGAAATTATGTTACCTATATAAAATATATATTATACTATAATTTTAATATATATATTTATATATGTCTCATTTAGTTTTAATTCCTTTAATATGAAAAAGAAAAGAAAGTAGCATTCATGCGTACGTACGGCCTACCGTCTCCATGAACAGTGTATTTCATTTGTTTTCTCCAAATGTTATGGAGTAGTATAAAATGAATATATACTGGATATATATGATATTTATATTATTAAGACCATTCTAGAGATGATGTACTTACAACTACATGGGCAATTCTTTTGAAAAAAGTTCATTTTTGACTCGGGTACGGAACATCGACAAAACGAATGATATGAACTCACATAATTACCTAATTATTATAACTTGATAATATGTGATATGAATTTAATAATAAACATTAAAGTAATTTCTTATGAAATTATAAATTGACCTATGTTTATTATTCATGAATATAAATAACAAACGAGAACAAGTAGGACTTGAGTTAAGGGACATCGTCTCAATTTCCTTTCGGTGAGGCATACTTCATTTTATATATGACTTTCTATTATTAGTTCTATAATAAACCCCTTTGACTGTTAATTTCATTCAAAAGGAATCTTTTTACATGAATCATTTTACTGAATGACGAATGGAATGTTTTTGTCCTACGTATGCAGTGACAATGACATCTATGCCGCCGCGACCATTATTTGAGTTTTGGCTTCCTCTACAATCCAAAACATTTTTAAATGAAAAATAAATACCACGTTTTACTTTTCTATTATTTTGGTATTGAAAATCGTTTTGATAATGTTTTGATTATATCAATGTGTTGTATTGATATCTTGTGATAGAAATGTGTAAATGTTATGTTTCCTTTATGCATGTTTTATGTGATACGATTATGTTATGGTTCTTGGGCATTGTTTATAATGTCGGGTGGTTCCATGATAAAATAATGGTGGGTGAGCCCGAGATAGCTATATAATTCATTGGGTAACATGAAGGTGTTAAACACATAGGTTTCTCCGAAGATATTTAGTGAATATACTATGATGGGTATTCCAAACATAACTGTGAGGGTTACTCCCTGCGTAAGAATGTTATGAATGCCTCAAGTTACCTTTATGCCTTATGATTTCTATGAGTTATTCATAAATCTTATGATTTAATTAGGTATGTTAATGTTCTTATGTTTTATGAGTAATGTATGATTTCATTGATTCTTGTGTATACATGGACTAATGTTTTCTTTCCTTATTTTAATATCCCTTACTGAGCTTTTTATGCTCATCCCAAATTTTTGAAATTTTTTCACAAGTTAAGGGAAAAGTACATGATGTGATGATAGTGTCGAGGAATTGTCATGAAAGAAAGCATGATTTATTTTAAATATGTTTCCTTTAATGGAAAAAAATAAATACTGTTTTTGATGAAACCAACTTGTTTAAACGTGGAATAAAATGCATGATTTATGATCTGATTCTATAAAAATCTAAACTAAAATAGATCCTCAAATTTAATTCTTGAAATAACCCAAGATTAATTAATGTTTAAGGTTGGATCCTTATAGACAGCCTGTGTGCCAGCTACCCCTTCTGTACTATTGTGCCCCCAGCTTGCCATGATCTCCGCTTCGGTGCGCCGTCTTGGTGCATCGCTACCTGCTCGCGATAGCCAAAAGTATTGTCTGTGAACCACCAGGTCTGCTTTGGTGGTCTATTTTTCAAACTGCATATTCCCCCAGACTTATTGGGACATCTTCTACCCTACTACATCCTCGAGGATGCCTTTACTCTAATTCGGAGGTGCGGTCACGAATATCACAACAATCCCAAAGACGGAGGAATCAGGGCCTTGTTTTTGTAGGTCTGATTCCTCCATGTTAGAGTTTCTAAATCATGGGGAGAGAAAATATTGTTCTATCCACAAATAATACTAATGTAATCTTTAACATAAAACAACACTCCCATAAGAACAAACCACCAGTGGAACAACCTGTTCGTCAGTTAACCCACGTTCATTGTTTAGAATGAAAGAACAGGGAAACAAGTATAAATCACAAGACACCCTACATGTTAAAAGAGATTACCAAAGGATGATAATTATTCATCATCTATCGATATCAGATCCTGGACCCATTCCCTAAAGGTGTCATCCCCATTTTTTGATTCACTGGTGTTCGTCTTAAGAGTGGTTTTCCTTCCGTCATGCATCGTCTCCACCCACCAAAGCCTCCAAGCAATTCCAGGATTACGCCAACTATCATGCATTTCTTGTTAGGCTATTAATTAATGATACACGAATCAGAATTTCTATTATGTTGCATTGTAGCATCATTACACTAAAAATTTAATGAGGTTCATTAATGAGATTCATCGTCGCCTAGTCACTGCACCGCAGCACTGACATGCCACAGCTCTACAATGAAGAAAAGAAAAACAAAATTATTTTATAAATTATTTTATTTCTATTCCAAAAATTCCTAAAATTATCTTTCACCCAGGACCTTCACTAGTCGAGGTTACGTCCTACTTAATGAGAAAATCTCATTACTAACTCCACAGTGCTCTGTGATTTTTTATCTGAGTTAACATTTATGAGTTATGAGGATTTTAAAATAAAATTACTTTTATTAAAATTAGTTTATTTATGGTTGTGTCCCAAAACCAAGGATTCTTGCACAAAGAATTTTCTCTTAGGGAGCGTTGTATGTAATTTTTTCCATTGGTAGGTGGTCCTTCCAACTACGACCAAAATCAAAGATGTAATCATGAAGCATGTCCTCCATGAAATGTGTTGTCCGCTATGTTTAACCATTTGTTTGTGGGTGAAAGGATGTGCTCAAGTGCAGTCGAGTCCAAAAATCATCCTACAATCCCTTCCACAATGGGGATGTAATACGTGCATCGTGGCCTGAGATTATCGTAGACGGGACTCCCTAGAGTCAAAATTACTCCTTCATATAGAGGTGTCCCAATCCCTCTACTATAACATGTTCTTGAATGTGTAGGAGGTACACTAACATGGTGAGATGGTCAACAATCACCCAAATGGTATTGGGTCCCCTGTCTGTACATGGTAATCTAGTCATGAAATATATCGATAACCCATCCCATATCCACTCTGGTAACTCGAGGGGTTGTGTCAAACCTACTAGATCATGGTGTTTAGCCATCACATGCTGACAAGTGGGGCATCTCGAGACAAACTCTACCACTGTTTTCTTCGTCCCAAGCAACCAGTATGGATGTCGATGGTCCTAATACATCTTTTCCATAACAATATGTACTGTTAACGGGGGTGTACGGAACTCCCTCAATACCTCCTCCTGTAATTCCACTGGTACTATAGTGTGTCCTAAGAAAATGATGACATGATCCCCACCTATAAAATATCCAACATGGGCATGCCCTCTGGACATCCAGAAACATGTAGTCTTGTAGATAGAATCGTTGAGTTGTGTCTCCCAGATTCATTGTAGGAGTGGAGGGGGAAATAACATCAAATGAATATAATTTGACTCATCTCTATCAGCAAAGGATATCCGAGGTGTGGCCAACTTCTATGAGGCCTCATTTAGTATATATGAACAGGATATCTTATTTAGAGCATCTTCCACCACGTTCCCCTTCCCATGAATATAGACTATCTCAAAGTCATAGTCATGGATGAACACTATCCAACAACATTGTCTCAGATTTAGATCCTTCTTAGAAAAGATATACTTGAGGCTCTTTTGGTCAGGGTACATGATGAATCATTCACTCGTAAGGTAGTTTCAGCACATCTTCAAGGGGAATTCTACCACTGCAAACTCATGGTCGAGAGTTCCATAGTTCTTATCATGCTGTCTCAACTATTGTGAACCATAAGAAATAAATACTTTCCCCAGTATGAGGACACAACCAATCCCAGTTCCTGATGTGTCATGGCACACTGCATATTTGGAATCCTCCTATGGAAACCTCAATGTAGAGACCCGAAGCTTAACGTACATGGAAATTACATTACTTCTGCGTAATACATAGTACATAACAAAAACACACACACAAGGACCGTAATAGTTTAGTTTCTTTGGAAACTCGGAATATAATCTTCTAATCGTGTTGAAAGATCTTCAACATCTCCCAAAAATATCTTCTTATTTTTTTACCTAAAACCTTTCTTTATATCTTGGGGAAAAGAAAACATAAAAGGGTGAGCTCAAATGCTCAGTAAGGGTAAACAAAAGAAACATCAATCACATCATATTCATAAGAACATAACATTTTGGAAATCTTAACCTGCAAAAGAGATCATAATATCATAACATGGGATAAATCATAGTAGTGAAATATAATCCTAATAATCATAAATTAAAACATGAAACATTGTGGCGTACACACATAATCATAGAGAATCATTTCTTATTTGTCAAGACTCATTTCCAAGACTATCTTTGTGGACAAAGTCCATTTCTAAACCGATTTCATTCCTCGTTTCAGTCCTGTTTCACTGAACCAGTTTAACCTTCCGTTCCAGCCATATCTATCTCATGAGATATAAAATCTTTACCCAATGCATTGGAGGGAGATATAGGTCCCACCCATCTCATAATGATACCATTCTTATGTGTGCCACAAAATCATAAATCATACATCATTGCATAACCCATGTGATAAAAATAGGATTCTTAAACAACATGACATCATAAAATAATTCATATAAGATAAAAGAATTCATAAAAATAATTCCATCACAACATAATAAAATCAATGTAATAATAGGGATAAAAAAAGAACCCTATATTATCTTAGATGGAAAATAATTTTGATAAAACACTTGAACTCCATTCTTGAGGAAAATATCCTTTCTACTTCAAAAACATTTTCCTTTCTTAACATGTTATACAATTTTAAACTAAAAGAAGTTGATTAAAAATAAACATGAAAAATTGTAAAGGAATCTTCTTGGAAATAATGTTTTAAAAATCCATTCGTTCCATTTAAGTTAAAAAAATATTCTTCTCGTACTTTTGTCAAAAAAGTCAAAAAGTACCTCGTACGAAAAACGACAAAAGATTATTTTCGTATCCTTTTCTAAAAACTCACCAAAGGATAAAATTGGATATAAACTATTTTACAATGATGTAAATATTACATATTGAGGAAACATGGATGTGGATGATAAAATACACCCCAGTAAATACCAAAGTATAAACAATCTCGGATAAAAATGAGATTATGATATTTTCCCTTACCTTAGGTCTGATTTGCTTCGTAAGTGTCCGAACCTCCTGTATAATGATTTAAATAATGTCATTGAATTATTCCAGAATCATACTCATTTTTATGATATCATATATGGTTCACTTATGACTTTATATTAGCCGTTCTTTTGTAAATTCCATGTTAAAGAGCATTTTGGGTAAAATCATCTCATTTGTCGTTCATGTTTTAACTTGTAAATATTCATATGATTACTTAGATCATGATTACTTAAATCCAGAATGTAAAACATGATTTATATATAATATATATTCATAATATACATATATATAATAGATCAGTAAATGGAAATAAATACACCGTTCATGGAGACGGTAGGCCGTACGTACGCATGAACGCTGTTTTCGTTTCCTTATTGAGTTGAATGGAATTAAGTAGATGACATACATATATATACACATAAATATAGTATCATTATTATTTAATATATTTCAGGATTACTTATTATATATACTTTATAATCATTCATGAATGGTTAACGTGGAGAATGAATCTCATCGCATCGTGGAGACGGTAGTCCGTACGTACGCACGAGCGATGATATCGTTCTCATGATCGTGGGACTGTATTGGAGTGTATGTATAATATTTTAGAATCAATATCACTTTAAAATGATCATATATAGTTATTATTTATACCATTATACCCATCCAAGTAAGGTGGTGGTGGAAAATAGATTACACCACGGCGTGGAGACGGTATTCCGTACGTACGCACGCGCGGTGATTTCATTTTCCGTAGGATGGATAGATGGTGAAATAGGGTTGTTTCATACATATAATAACATATCAGTATATGAGGGATACTTATGTTGTTACTTCATAATTAAACTACCTAAGAATAAGAAGTAGAAGAAGAAATAAAGTTGAAAGAATCGGTAAAGGACATTACCTCTTCTTTGAAGCTCCACTTTGAGTCCTCCTCTTAGGGCACTAAAATTGGTCTTTGAAGACAACCAGGACCCCTAGGATGTTGCTAGGGAATTGGAGAAGAGAATTTGGAAGGGGTTGGACGAGCTTGAAGGCTCAAAGTGGTGTGATGAAGAGAGGGAGGAGGTGCCCTTTTATAAGGGAGGAGAGGGGCACCTTTGGAATAACTAAAAATATTATTTTATTATAAAGCCAAATTCGGTTTTAAATAGATCCAAATAGATTTATTTCGAAGCTAAGGTTGGGATGGGTCTAACGCCTCTCATCCAATAGAATTTAGACAAGTTTAGGTTTCTATTTTAACCTTATCATTTATATTTAACTTTAAGTTAGATAATTTTACTTTTACCGTGTCTTTTTGTGTTATTACATTATAAGGTTAATTAAGTTACTATAAGAAGCCAAACGAACCCAAAGTTGTTGATTATTAATATATATAACCTTATCTAAGTCATTTTGCCGAAACGTAGATTTTTAGGAATAAAATAACAATTAATAATATATTATTTGTTTTAAAAACTATTTTATGTCAATTTTGACACTATTTAGTAATTGATTTTTGTGAAAATCATAACAGAATTATTAGTTCAAAAAAAGTTAATTAAATAAATAATAACATGTCATATTAACCTAAAAAATTAGTTGAATTCATAAAAAGTCTCAAATTATATTTATTTTGGTATTTATAACATCAATTATGTCAATATTTCATTAATAAGATAATTACTGCATCATCTTTGTGTCATAAATAAATTAAATTATTTAATGTCTAAAAATTACAAATAAAATACCATTATGTAGGAAATCTTTTTAGATTTATAATGAATATTTATAGTCGAATTTATCTTATGTATAACCCTATATTAAAAATGATTTACTTATTAAACATTGATTTTAACTATTTTAACCCTTCTTTAAATAAATTAATAATAAATGTCCTAATATAACCCAAGTGGCCCTAAATGGTCATATTTTATTGCTAAGGTTGTTTTTGGTAGAATTACACTTATCCAATAGAATTAGGAAATGTGTTAGGGTAATAATAATATCATTTTTACCCTTAATTACCCTATTTACTTTTAACTGTGGTAAAAAAAAGTAAAAAGTTACTATTCACCAAAAAATATTTTCATTTCATTGAACCAAATTCTACTTACTGAAATCAACCGTGTCTCTCGGATTTTTGAAATTCCACTCACAGAAGTGGTAAAATTTAGTTTTATGAAAAAATCATCTTTTTAACTACCACATAGTGGTTTCACTATTCATTAAAAATTGAAAGTTTTCAGAAAAATACCAAAAATTAGGCCTAATCTATATTTGATATTATGATCTCAAAAATGATGTCTATTTTACCAAATTAAAAACATATCAGTTGCATTAATTAATTTAAAAATTAATTATCGTGGTCAAAACAAATAGCGTGTTCTTATGAGATAATAACTGTCAAAAGATTGACACTTGTTTATGGCTGGTTTAAATGTGAAATTACATCCAATGAACAACATTGTATTAAATTGTAAAAATATATTCTAAATATACTTTAAAACCACTCAAATTAATAATTTATCACTATTAATTATTTCAATTAAAAAAGTTGTTTTTAATTAAAATGTATTAATTTTCACTATTCATCAGAAAATGAAAGTTAGTCGAAAAGTACCAAAATTGCACCCTAAGCTAATTTCGATATTACGAATCCAAAAATGAAGTCCATTTTGAAAAATAAAATTTACAAAATTTCAAAAAATGGATATTACTATTCATAATGGCTAGTTTTAATAATATTTTAATAGCATATTGTTTTTTAGTGAAACTCGTTATTGCGTACTACACACGCTATCGAGAAAGGTCGCGATTGCGTGTAATGCAAGGCAAGTCAAGGATGCTTGTTGTGCAAGCTCTTTTTGGTGTATCATATAACACAAGACATTAATGAAATTAAAAAGAATATTTTTCATAAAATCTCGGGGTGTTACATTCTACCCCCCTTAAAATGAATTTTGCCCTCGAAATTCGTCGGGGATATAAATGGTTTACTATTCGAAAGTTTCTTTGATAGAAACCCACATCATAAAAAGGAATACCAAAACCAATATTTAAAAGCAAAAGTATGAAACGTAACAGTTACCCAAATAAACTAATCACTGGGTTTCCACATAGGTGAAAATATGGATATGGAAGAGAAATCTAACCATCATGTTCTGATGGAGAGTGGTAGAGAACATTGCTATGGAAAATCCAGAAATCACAAAGCCATAAATTTGTGATGATCTAAGTTACCATCTTATTCATCATATATAAGAGCACCAGGACAACATTTTTGGTTTCCAAGATCGTTTCCCTATAGTTGATGAAATTGGAATTAGAAGAAATACTTTCGTGATTTCGGTATAGTCTCACCGTTGGTCGTTATTTGGACAGTTTCCACTTCATCTCTTAAGGAAATGAAGTTGAATTGTCATTCGTGATGTGTTAGCTGATCATGTGATAGAATGATGGGTCATTCCATCTGTCTCAAACAAAAGGTTAGAAAAGTTATCAAAAAATACAGAAGTCCATCTATAGTGAGATTAATCATATATGGTTCCTAAAATGGACTTAAACTTCATATATCATACTTCTTAATATAATAAAACTAGTTTCTACTAAACAAGGACTTCCTGTAGGCCAGTGGTAGGCGATAAAGGCCAGTCTCACTTCAATTGTGGGTTCGATTCCCACGGCCTTGTCCGACGCGATGGGTCGTCGCCCGTCCTGCAGGTTGTCCTTTTTATAAAACTATATTACTATAACAACCCATCAATAATATCGAAAAAACTTCTATCCTTAAACAATACTAACTTATGTCCAACATAATCAATTCCAATATTTAGGCTTATCCATAATACTGCAGTTCACTCTCATAATATAGTGAAAATGATTACCAGAGACTTTATATCATCGTTGATCCCCATATATCATAAGATATGTCTTGTTGGTCACATTCCAAACATTCAAAGGCCTTAATAATGTATTCTCTTGAATACCCATTGAACTTTAGTGAAAACATTAATGCAGTTAAAAGTTAACACTTTCCACATACCAAAATCCTCAAAATTCTATATACTCAAACCATGATATCACTTAGTCCTTATATCAATCATGAGCTCATGAATACTATCAAATATTTCATTTTCTCATTTTCCCATCATTATGCGCATATCATCTTTCTTTCCAAAAATATCTCAATCACTTTCCATGGTTACCGGTACCATATAATTATTAAAAACCACAATAGACCAATACATAAATATTCCAATATTCCACGATACTATATACAACATTATTTTGGAATCACATTACATAAACACTTAATCATTCCACCACATCGTTTTCATATTCAATATCGCCACTGGTGATCGCATGTGACTTCCCTTTGTCCTTTGACTTAAGTGGTTGCTCATGTAGATCATCACTAACCCTTGGATTAGGGCATTTATTAGCATAATGCCCCATTTCCTTGCACTTGAAGCATTGAAGTGTAGTAGGTTCAATCTGTGTATCCCTTCCTTTGTTTGCATCATTAGACATCTTATTCCCATCATTGCGGCATTCAAATGCCCGATGACCTTCCTTTCCACATTTGAAACATTTACTTGTCCTTTTAAGACAATCTCCACCATGATTCTTTCCACACATTGAGCATAAGGAAACATTCATCTTCTTTTCACCATTATATTGAGATTTCTCCTTGAAATCCATATTTCGTTTTTTGTCCAAACTATGAGATGGATAAGTAACACCAACTTCCATTTCTACCTTGATAGCCCAACACACAATTTCTTCATAGCTACTGAAGTCTCTTATAGGTAATTCCCTTCAAAGATTTGGTTTTAAGCCACTGAATAATCGATCAACTTTACTTTCAAGTTGGATGATAAATCCAGATGCATACCTCACAAGCCTTGTAAAATTTTCTTTGTATATACCAACAGATTCATCATCATTTTGCATTAGTTCATGAAACTCCTTCTCCATCTTTGTTCGAAGAATACGAGGGAAGTAATTATTTAAAAATAAGTTCTTGAACTCATCCCATTCCATGGACTCGATTTCATCTTTTTGCCTCGTATTCTTGATAAGATTCCACCATTGATCAGCTTCATCTTCCAAACGATATACTGCTAAGATGACTTTATCATGTTCATAACATTGAAGAACTGAAAATATCTTTTCAGTGGTACTGATCCATTGTTCAGAAACAAGTGGATCAGAAGACCCACTGAATGAAGGTGGACGCTGCCTCATGAAGGACTCAATAGAATATTGTTCCCTTCTCTACTCATTTGCAAGTCCAGAATGATTCATAGCTGGTGTAAGTATAGCAATAATATTTTGCACTCTATCTCCCATTACATTTGTTTGTTCAAGAGTACAATCATTTCATTGTCCATTGCATTGATCAACACGGTTCCTTCGGGTTCCAGCCATCATCTAAAACCCAAAAAGACTAGTGTGAGAGGAAAAAATAATGTTAGGTAAAACAACATAATAAAGGGGGAGTACCTTCAATATCTAACATCTTAGGTTACTGTAATTCTAGTACTATAACCTATACTTATACTTAACCTTAGGGACATCCCTATACATACCTTAGAAATATCCACAAGGATCTCACTATAGTTCTCGCATCCTAGTTTCCAAAGTTTGACTAAACCGTTCCTTTGATACCTACTGTAGAGACCCGAAGCTTAAAATACATGGACATTACATTACTTTTGCGGAATACTTAGTACATAACAAAAACACACACACAAGGACCGTAATAGTTTAGTGTCTTTGGAAACTCTGAATATCATCTTCTAATCATGGTGACAGATCTTAAACATCTCTCATAAATATCTTCTTTTTTTACCTAAAACCTTTCTTTATATTCTGGGGAAAAGAAAACATAAAAGGGTGAGCTGGAATGCTCAATAAGGGTAAACAAAAGAAACATCAATCACATCATATTCACAAGAACATAACATTTTTGAAATCTCAACCTGCAAAGGAGATCATAATATCATAACATGGGATAAATCATAGTAGTGAAATGTAATCCCAATAATCATAACTTAAAACATGAAACTTTGTGGCGTACACACATAATCATAGAGAATAATTTCTTATTAGTCAAGACTCATTTCCAAGACTATCTTAGTGGAAAAATTCCATTTCTGAACCGAGTTCATTTTTCGTTTCAGTCCTGTTTCACTGAACCGGTTTAACCTGCCGTTCCATCCATGTCTATCTCATGAGATATAAAATCTTTACCCAATGCATTGGAGGGAGATATAGGTCTCACCCATCTCCAAATGATACCATTCTTATGTGTTCCACAAAATCATAAATCATACATCATTGCATAACCCATGTGATAAAAATGGGATTCTTAAACAACATGACATAATAAAACAATTCATATAAGATAAAGGAATTCATAAAAATAATTCCATCACAACATAATCAAATAAATGTAATAATAGGGATAGAAACAGAACCCTATATTATCTTAGATGGAAAATAATTTTGATAAAACACTTGAACTCCTTTCTTGAGGAAAATATCCTTTCTAATTCAAAAACATTTTCCTTTCTTAACATGTTATACAATTTTAAACTAAAAGAAGTTGATTAAAAATAAACATGAAAACTTGTAAAGGAAGCTTCTTGGAAATAATGTTTTTAAAATCCATTCATGCCGTGTAAGTTAAAAAAACATTCTTCTCGTACTTTGTTGGAAAATTCAAAAAGTACCTCGTACGAAAAACGACAAAAGATTCCTTTCTTATCTTTTACTAAAAACACACCGAAGGGTAAAATTGGATATAAACTATTGTATAATGATGTAAATATTACATATTGAGGAAACATGGATGTGGATGATAAAATACACCGCAGTAAATACCAAAGTATAAACAATCTCGGATAAAAAAGAGATTGTGATATTTTCCGTTACCTTAGGTCCGATTTGCTTCGTAAGTGTCCGATCCTCCTGTATAATGATTTAAATAATGTCATTGACTTATTCCAGAATCATACGCATTGTTATGATATCATATATGGTTCACTTATGACTTTATATTACCCGTTCTTTTGTAAATTCCATGTTAAAGAGCGTTTTGGGTAAAATCGTCTTATTTGTCATTCGTGTTTTAACTTGTAAATATTCATATGATTACATAGATCATGATTACTTAAATCCAGAATGTAAAACATGATTTATATATAATATATATTCAGAATATACATATATATAATAGATCAGTAAAGGGAATGAAATACACCGTTCATGGAGACGGTAGGTCGTACGTACGCATGAACGATATTTTCGTTTCCTTATTGAGTTGAATGGAATTAAGTAGATAAAATACATATATATACACATAAATCCAGTATCATTATTATGTCATATATTTCATTATTTCTTATTATAGATACTTTATAATCATTCTTGAATGGTTAACGTGGAGAATGAATCTCATCGCGTCGTGGAGACAGTAGTCCGTATGTACGCACGAGCGATGATATCGTTCTCATGATTGTGGGATGGTATTGGAGTGTATTTCTAGTATTTAAGAATCAATATCACTTTAAAATGATCATATATAGTTATTATGTACACCATTATACCCATCCAAGTAAGGTGGTGGTGGAAAATAGATTACACCACGGCGTGGAGACGGTATTCCGTACGTACGCACGCGCGGTGATTTCATTTTCCGTAGGATGGATAGATGGTGAAATAGGGTTGTTTGATACTTATAATAACATATCATTATATGAGGGATACTGATTTTGTTACTTCATAAGAAAACAACCTAAGAATAAGAAGTGGAAGAAGAAACAAAATTGAAAGAATCGGTAAAGGACATTACCTCTTCTTTGAAGCTCCTCTTTGAGTCCTCCTCTTAGGGCACTAAAATTGGTCTTTTAAGAAGACAAGGGCCTCTATGATGTTGCTAGGGAATTATAGAATATAATTTTTCAGGGTTTGGACGAGCATTAAGGCTCAAAGTGGTGTGAGGAAGAGAGGGAGGAGGTGCCCTTTTATAAGGGAGGAGAGGGGCACCTTTGGGATAACCAAACATATTATTTTGTTATAAAGCCAAATTCGGTTTTAAATAGCTCAAAATTGATTTATTTCGAATCTAAGGTGGGGATGGGTCTAAATCCTCTCATAAAATATAATTTAGACAAGTTTAGGTTCATATTTTAACCTTATCATTTATACATAACTTTAAGTTAGATAATTTTACTTTTACCGTGTCTTTTTGTGTTCCTACACTATAAGGTTAATAAACTTACAATAAGAAGCCAAAAGAACCCAAAGTTGTTTATTATTAATATATATAACCGTATCTAAGCCATTTGGCCGAACCATATATTTTTAGGAATAAAATAACAATTAATAATATAATATATTTTTTAAAAACTATTTTATGTCAATTTTGACACTATTTAGTAATTGATTTTTGTGAAAATCATAACAAAATGATTAGTTAGAATATAGTTAATTAAATCAATACTAACATTTCATATTAACCTATAAAATTAGTGGGATTCATAAAAACTCTCAAATTACATTTATTTTGGTATTTATAACATCAATTATGTCAATATTTCATTAATAAGATAATTACTACATCATCTTTGTGTCATAAATAAATTAAATTATTTAATGTCTAAAAATTACAAATAAAATACCATTATGTAGGAAATCCTTTTATATTTCTAATGAATATTTATAGTCGAATTTACCTTATGTATAAACCTATATTAAAAATTATTTACTTATTAAACATTGATTTTAACTATTTTAACCCTTCTTTAAATAAATTAATAATAAATGTCCTAATCTAATCCAAGTGGGCCTAAATGGTCATATTTTATTTCTAAGGTTGTTTTTGGTCAAATTACACTTATCCAATAGAATTTGGACATGTATTAGGGTAATAATAATATCATTTTTACCCTTAATTACCCTATTTACTTTTAACCGTGGTAAAAAGGTAAAAAGTTACTATTCGCCAAAAATTATTTTCATTTCATTGAACCATATTCTACTTACTGACATCAACCGTGTCTCTTGGATTTTTGAAATTCCACTCACAGAAGAGGTAAAATTATGTTTTATGAAAAATTCATTTTTTTAACTACCACATAGTGGTTTCACTATTCATAAAAAATTGAATGTTTTCAGAAAAATGCCAAAAATTAAGCCTAAGCTATATTTGATATTATGAACTCAAAAATGATGTCTATTTTACCAAATTAAAAACATATCAGTTTCATTAATTAATTTAAAAATTAATTCCCGTCCTCAAAACAAGTAGCGTGTTCTTAAGAGATAATAAATATCAAAAGATTGACACTTGTTTATGCCTGCTTTAAATGTGAAATTACATCCAATGAACAACATTGTGTTAAATTGTAAAAATATATTCTAAATATACTTTAAAACCACTCAAATTAATAATTTATCACTATTTATTATTTCAATTAAAAAAGTTTTTTTTAATTAAGATTTAGTAATTTTCACTATTCATCAGAAAATAAAAGTTAGTCCAAAAGTACCAAAATTTCACCCTAAGCTAATTTCGATATTTTGAATCCAAAAATGAAGTCCATTTTGAAAAATAAAATTTAAAAAATTTCCAAAAAGGGTTATTACTATTCATAACAGCTAGTTATAATAATATTTTAATAGTATATTGTTGTTTAGTGAAACTCGTTATTACGTACTACACACGCTATCGAGGAAGTTCGTGATTGCGTGTAATGAAAGGAAGTCAAGGATGCTTGTTGTGAAAGCTCCTTTTGGTGTAGTGTACAACACAAAACATTAATGAAATTAAAAAGAATATTTTTCATAAAATCTCGGGGTGTTACACTCAAGATAGGACTCCTTATAATGCTCTCCCTCATTTGCTTAAAGCTTTTCTTGCATCCTTTAGTCCACACAAAGGGCCTTACCTTCTTATTTAATATCGACATTGGTTCTTCTACTCTAGAGAATTTGGGTAGAAACCTCCTATAGTACCCAGCCAACCCAAGGAAACTCTACACCTCAATAAATCTCTTAGGTGGTTCACAAGCAAGAACAACCTCTCTCTTTTCGGGATCCACTGCAACTCCAACTTCAGAGATGTAATGTCCTATGAATTTGACCTATTATATACAGAACTCACACATAGAGATATTTACATAAAGATGGTGCTTTATGAGTGTGTCTAGAACCATTCTCAAGTGTACTATGTTCTCCTCCTTTGATGCTGAATACACTAAGATGTCATTAATGAAGACCACTACAAACCGGTCTAGGTATGGATGTACGATCCTATTCCTGAGTCCCATGAACAAATCTGGGGTGTTTGTCACACCAAAATGGTGTCACTAACTACTCATAGTGTCCATAGAGACATATGAATGTTTTCTTTGAGATTTCATCATCTCACACTCGAAGATGGTGATTGCCCGATCAGAGGTCTATCTTTAAGAGCCTTCTCGCTCCCTTGAGATGATTGAAGAGGTCATAAAACATTGGTAGATGATACATGGTCTTCACATTCAAACAATTTAGGTATCGTAAGCCCATTCATAATTTCATGTATATGTCTTCTATCTTGGAAAATAGCACTGAGGTTGACCATGGTGAAACACTGTCACAAACTAACCCAGGTCATCCCTGAACCGGTCACCCATGCCGGTCTATGGCATGGACCAAGGGGAGTTCATGATCCCCATGGTCTTGAAACTAGTGACGGGCATTAAAATTTAACTATTGGGAATGATTTGTCCAATAAAGGATAAATAAATAAACATGAATAAACAAAAAAATAAAATTGAACTCTAGAAGAGGTAATAAATAAACATAACATCTCAACATACCTCCGTGTGACCTTCTAGGTCACCTCCCAACCTAGGACCGACCTTGATCCAATAATGAAAAACTCAGCAAAGAAATCCAGACCAAAGGAAACCTGGAACTACAATGTTAAAATAGGTATAAGCATTAAAATTTCTTAGTAGGGTTTCCATGTAAGCCACAGAATCCAACGTCTTCATTCTTGAAACAATCCACTAACCCAAGTTTTAAATATAAGTATAAAAGTAGGGTTTTCTCATTTTGAAAAAAGAAATACGTTTTTCATAAATAAAAATCTAAAATAAACTAAATACCTTTTCTAATATCATTTTTCATTTTATAACAAACCGAATTCATAATATACCAAAGCTGGGATAAAGTAAAACAGGTATACAGTGCATACTGGAAGTAAACTAGTACAACGGAAATTAAACAAGAAATGAAAATAATTATGTAACCATGGGTGATCATTATCATCCCTAGAAGACCCCTGGACGTACTCAGTTTTGGAACAACCTACTGGTGTATGGTGAAGCTCCTAAGTCTATAACCGACTGGCCACCCTAAACATACCGATCTAGTGGAAAGGCCCACCAGGAATAAAACAAATCTAGGGGTACCAACCAATCTAATTAGGGTTGTTTAGAAACCATCACTCAATCATTTAAAAGGCACCCAGGAACCCATGGTGTTTATAATAATACAATGTAATTAGAAGGCCCTCACATGCGTGACTCATCTCACCGTGCTTTCCTACCACAAATACAGCCACCTATATATGATAACCCCTAAGGGATACCCCTCTTTTAAAGGTGCCCCATATTTATGTACATACATCTCATATCACTGAAGGTGGAAACCGGACCTCCATATCATTTAACATTTAATCCATTTTATAAAATTCTCAAAGTTTCCAAAAGGGAATACACTTTCACCAAAACAAAATCTCTTTTAATGGTTAGTACAGACATTACCCTTGAGTTAAAAGTTCCATATGAGCTTTTAACTCAACATGTTTAAAATACCAAATGGTCCATAGATTTCTATGAAGAAAAACAATAATAAACTAAATTCAAAACTAAACTAAAAACTATTTTCAAATTTTTAATACAAAATTGGACCTTATCTTCCAAACACACACTCAAAAACTTCGCAACAAATAAACAGGCCTTAGACCCTTGTTAATGTCATTCAAAATCATGATTCAAATCCAAACGGTTCAATCCATGTGAAACACCTTGAAAACCATTCCAAGAAATTACACGAAAGGACTCCACAAAATTTAGAAAATAAGAACCATTTTCACAATGTTAACATTCACTTTCTCACCAAACTCAATCACAAACTAAAATACAGTACACTTACAACTCTCATTTCAACGAATTTTTAATAAATCCTTTACCCAACAGATTAAACATTTCAAAAGAACAAAAAAAAGTTTTATATCACGATTTCACCAATTTCACATGTGAATTGTATTTTTAAAACCTATTCTATACTAAAAAACTTCCAAATTACTTACACACCATTCAAAAAAAATCTACACCGCTTACACCAACCAAAGAACCAATTTCACATTCCATGAAAACTAAAAAATTCCCAATATTGGTTTTCACTAAAAATTCACTCAACTTCAGGAAAATATAGTACCAAAAATAAGTGGAAGTCATGCTAAAATTTCTCAAAACTAAATTATCACCAAACAATTTCATTATAGAAAATTCTAAATTAATTAGACAAAACAATTAATTTATTGAATAATGGTTATACAAAAAACTAACTATGCATAATCAATGCGTTCATTCCAAACCATTCATTTATAACAATTCTAACAAACCCAAAAACACGATATTAAATTTACTATAATATTAATGCTGGTGAGAATGACATATAAAGATTAATACAAAAAATGAAAGTGTATATGGTTTATGTGGGAAAGACGCTACTATAAAAATACCATATACTAACAGTTTGAAACTGTTGGTATAGGCCTCCAAACCGTTGGTATATCCTACAACAATGGTTTAGAGAACTGTTAAATAGTAAGTCGTGGGTATAGGTCTATACCAATAGTTTTGGAAAATCCATTGGTATACACCTATACCATCATGTTTTCAAAACTATTGATATAAGTAATATGAAATATCTATACCAACAGTTCCATAAAACCGTTGGTATGTGTATTTCAAAAAAAGAAGCATTATGTTGGTTTTGATCATAGTACCTCTTGTTTATGATTGAACGACCTAACCAATAACCTAACATGATATTTATCTACATAATTTCATAAATATATATATGGATTATCATAAATATTTTAAATTTTTATTTATTTAATGTTCTCTGTAAAAAGATTCCATAAAAAATACATGTATCTGAACCAACGGTTCTCAAAACCGTTGGTATAGACCTATACCAATGTTTTTGAGAACTGTTGGTAGAGATTCATTAAATTTGGGACCTATACCAATGGTTTTGGACAAATCGTTGCTTTAGGGTCTCTATTATGGAACTATACCAACGGTTTGTCTAAAACCATAGGCATAGGTCCATAATAGATACCCTATAACAATGGTTTCACTAAATCATTAGTATAGGCCCCCCTATACCAACGGTTTGTCCAAAACTGTTGTTATATGTCAAAATTAGTGACCAATACCGAAGGTTTTGGCCATACAGTTGGCATAGGTCCATATAGGTGAACTATACCAATGGTTTTCCCAAAACCATTGGTATAGATCTTATTTCCAGTAGTGAGAAAATAGTCAGAAATGCCTACATCAATTGCATGCAAGCGTGATGATGCTTCAGTTGATGGAAGGATAGCCTGCTATAGACCCATTGAACCCCCTAGATAATGATCAAAATTTGTGAAAGAAAACCATTAGTATTTGGATTTATAGAAAAAAATAAAACACTATAGATAGAATAAAAACACAAACCAAATCAAGGTCAGATATGACACACTGTTGGCTAGAGAAAAAGGTGGAGCGAGGGGGGTAGGGCGGTACGGAGAGGCCGGTGCAAGATGTGGGCATCCTTGATGGAGCGTGATTGGGAGGCCGTCGTTGGGGAACGCATCTGAATCCACTAGAAATAAGCCACCAGTTGGCCAATAAGGGGTGTAGGGGGGATTCATAACCACCGGAGATGGCCAAATGATGCACGAGAGGCCAGAGGCCTGGTGTGACAAATCACAAAACTAGGGGGTCTACTAGAGTGCATAGTTGGTGGGAACGATGGTCGGATGATATGTGGACATTTTTGGAAGTGGCGATGCAGGGAGGGGCCGACAGGATAGAGTGGGAGAGGGCGAAACCAGGTGCATGGGATGCCGGAGTTGGCAAGAAAGGGTGGTGGAGGGATGGGTTGGGAGAGTGGGGCACAGTGAGGTCGGCTATAGGGGTGAAAGGATATAGTAAGCTAGAGTTAGAGAATCAAGCACGAGTCTGAGGTAGGAAAAGGCGAGGGTGGAGGCCTGGAAGTATGAGGGCGGGGCTGCACAGGGAACCAGGGAATGAGCGAGGGGTGTCACGCAGCGGATGATGGAATGGGGGGGGGGGGGCGACTAGGTAGCACTAGGGTTTTCTTTTTTTCCCTTTATTATATTAATAATAATAATAATAATATAGATAATAATAAAAATAATATGAATAATATGAATAATAATAATAATAATAAAAGTAATAATACTAATAATAATAATAAATCTTAATATTAATAACAATAGTAATACAAATAATAATAATAATAATAATAATAATAATAACAATAATGAGTAAATTCATGACACCTGGGATGGCTGTGTGGCTACCACCTTCCGCACAGTGACAGTGCTCGTGTTCGAAACCCTGTAATATCATTAAATGTCAAAAAATTGAAAACATTACCTAACACAAACCATCACACGAGAGCCCAAAGCCATGAAATAAAAAAATAAAAATTTATTTAAAATATCTAGTGTGACAATTCTCCCCACAATAGAGACTTTGTTCCTCCAAAATGTCACCCAGCTGAACATTAGACAAAAAAATAATCCACGACTGATAAAAACGAAAAGAATACTCAAATATGAGAGAACTATTGAACACGAGAAAGTTATCCCCACCAAAATAAGTCAAATGGTGCATAAATTTAACACTAAAACTTATCACCCTAGGTGGGGGCGACGTGAAAAATCCCAACCGATCCCAACTAACTTATATATCATGAGAAAACAACACCTCCGCTGAAACATAGAACACTGGAACCATACCAAAAACCACCAACACTCTAGAAAAACCATCGAGAATATCATTTCCCAAGAAATGAAGCTGTACAAAACTAAAAACATATATCCATTTACAGGCACTTACATCTCAAAATGAACATAGCTAAAAAAAATTCATCCCAAATAAGGGCCAAACACAGTTTTAAGAAAAAAACAATTCAGAAAACTACATCCACACAAACAGGACTGCTTGCATGATAATAGAACTAGTTTGTCATAACATCATGGAAAAAATGAACATACAATAACTTCAAAACATTAACAACAACAACAAAAGAACCAAAAGACATTAAAAGTTCTACTTCCAATATGGAACACCGAACCCAAACTGAGGCATCACACCCCCAGTAATTCCTGACTGCGTGATAGCTTCAGCCCAAGCCTTGTGACTTGGGATTTGATGGTTGAGGAAACTCCAAACTCATCGTCAGGGACGGGAATTCCTCAAGTAATAGCTTATTCATTAGGTGATGAATCATAAAAAACTATTCTAAATGACCTAGAGAGCCAAAATTATGACCCGTCTTTGAAGGTATGCAACATGGCAGCTTCACATGCCCGAACAGGACAAACTAGTGGCACAACATTGAATAGTTTGATGATATTGAATCCAAAACTACTACAGAGGACTCTTTAGAAACAGGTCCATATGGAACACACTTCTTTCCAAATGGGGGGCTTTCATGAGAAACTAGATACACTGGATTTTACACCGTCTACGCTCTGAATACAAACTCATCTAGGAACATGACATCCACCAGCTTATCGAAACGATGGTTAGTAGATGGGGGGACCTGCTCCATGATCTATGGATGAAGTCCTCCAATGATTAGATAAGTCTTTATCAAATCATGTGATTCCCCCTCTAAAGAAAAGGACCCACGTTCCTTGAAATGGTCAGCATATGCCTTCCCTATCCATTGGCCTCGTTGAATACACATGAGCTCTTCCCTTTTCATCGTCTTCACCTCTTAAAGTTTGAACCATCGAATGAAGAAGTATTCAAAGATATCCCATGTCATCCCAAATTTCAGTGAAGGAGGAGAGAATAACTCTCATTCATCCTGAGCAAGACCTTTGAATGCAACCAAAATGGAACACACTCTGATAGCTTCAGGAGTTTCCAATACCCTGATGATGTGATCACCCTCTTTAAGGCACTCTACTACCTCTAATGAGCCTCGATCACCATGAAGGATAGGAAATGACTGAGAAGGACCAAAAATTGGGCATTGCATATCAGAAACCCTGTGGAGCTTTCTGGGAGGCATTTTCTAAACAACATATAAATCACAAAGCTGGAACTGGTATCAAACCAAGGTATAATAAAAAGTATCATCCTAATCTAAAATCACCGACTCAAAAACCAAAAAAAAAATACAAACACCACCAAAAATTCATTTTGTAAAATTCAATTTTCACTTTAGATTTCAAAACCACCTTCTTTTAAGAAAACTTCCCAAACACCAACCCCACATTTCAAACCAAACTAAATTTCAAAAAATTATTTTCAAGTTTTTTTCAAAATCACTTTAGAAAAACAAGGTAAAGCCTTTAATTACAAGTACACACCCTAATAATCCCATGAACCATTCCACATGTCATCATCCTCTTTCATCCATGTGCACTAATACGCACTTCTCATGCATTACCTCACATGTGAAAACATTCCTAAAGAGTACCTGAGGTTTCACTCAAACTATTTCTCTACCAATTTCCAAGAAAACACTATATTTTTAGACCAAAAGCATTCAATTTTAAGACACATTTCACATATTTTTCAGCCATTTAAATGAAATCATTCTCATTTGAGAATCTATTTTTCATTTTCACAAGTCCACTTAAACCAACCAGAACCATGATGACACTTAACTTGCATCATACTACCAAAGTGAGGGACTAGTATTCATGATTAACCTTGTGACATGGTTTTGGACCAGGCCCCAAGTAAACATCAACAACTAGAAGGAACTTAAACTATGTACTCGGATTCCACATCCGTAACTACGCAAAGTGAAATCCCGATGTAACATTGGCTTGCCTCAATTTTAATCCCTCAATCTAAAAGGAACCAGTACAATACAAGGATTCAATTATCAGACTACCCCTGGTGACTCGAGGTTCAAAATGATCAAGGGTTCATTAAGTCCTTCCTGTACCTACCTCTCGAGTCCCAAAATTCCTAATATCCATCTAACGGACACCCTAAATAAAAATAACATACCTCTGAAACACTTTTTTCATCAATCAACCTCAAGTGACCCTGAACCGGTCACATGAACTGGACTGTGGCATAGTAGGAGGGGCATTCCTGATCCCTATGGGCTGGAAAGCTGTGCATGGAATAAAAAATTTAATCGTTGGAAATCATTTTTCAATTAATAGATAAATAAATAAACCAGAATAAACAAAACAGTAAAAATGAACTCTACCAGTGCAAACGAAACAAACAGAATAGCTCAACATACATCCACTTGACCATCTAGGTCACCTACAAACAAAAGATCGACATTTCTCCAATAATGAGTAACTCATCCAAGAAATCCTGAGCAAAGGAATCCTACAAATGAAAAGAAAAAATAGGTGTGGTGATTAAAAATTCTCAATATCGTTTTCAAGATAAGCCAAAGAATCCAATGTCTTATTTCTTAAAACAATATACTAACACAAGTTGGAAATAAAAATTTAAAAGTTGGTTTTTCACATTTTAAAACAAGAAACATGATTTTGTAATTTAAAAATCCAACACACACTACATACCATTTCCAAAATAATTTATCATTTTATAACCAATCCATATAAAAATATATCAATGTTGGGATAAAGTAAAATAGGTATACATTGTATGTTGGAAAAAAATAGCACAATAGAAAGTAAACAAGAAATTAAAATAAATATGTAACCATGGGTGATCCTTAACATCCATAGAAGACCATTGGACGTACTCAGTTTCGGAACCACCTATTGGTTTATGGTGAAGATCCTTTGTCTATAACCAAATGTCAACCCTAAATTGACTAATCCATTGAAAAAGCCCGCCTGTCCTAACAACAAATCCAAGATGTACCAACCCGTCTAATCGGGATTTGTCAGAAACCATCACATGATCATTTAAAAGACGCTAAGGAACCCATGGTGGTTATAACAATACTGTGTAAGTTGGATTCCCTTGCACGCTTGACTGTTATCATTTCACTTGACTACCCCAAACACGGACAACAATATATGATAACCCCTAAGAGATATCCATTCTACAAAGGTGCCACATAATTATATACATACATATCATATGACACGAAGGTTCCAACCGGGACAACATACTATATAAAATTTAAACAATTTCATAAAACACTCAATGTTTCAAACCAGACATACATTTTCACTATAATACAATCTCCTTTAAAGGATAGTACAAACATTTCCCTTGGGATAAAATTTCAAAATGGGCCATTAACTCAACATGTTTAAAATACCAAATGGGCCAACGCTTTTCCAAGACCAAAAATAGTTACAAAGCATTTCTAAAACAACAAAAAACACCATTTTCATATTTTCAATACAAAATGGGTCCCTATGTTCCAAGAATACACCCAAACACTTCACAACCATACAACGAGACTTAGCCCCTTTTTAATGTCATGCAAAAACATGTTTCAATGCCAAATGGGTCAAACCATGTGAAAAAACTTCAAAAACATTCCTAGAAATCGCACAAAAGGACCCAACAACATTTTGAAAATAAGAACCATTTTCACAATGTTAACATTCACTTTCTTACCAAACTCAAACACACACTAAAATACCATACACCCATGACTCTCATATCAAAAAACATAAAATAAATCATTTACTCAACTGATAAATCATTTCAAAAGAACACAACAAAGTCTAAGATAACGATTTCACCAATTTCACATGTGAATTCCATTTTTAAAACCAATTTCATACTGAAACACTTCAAAATTACTTTCACACCTTTCAAAACAAAATATTCACCACTTAATCAACCTAAAGAACCAATTTCACATTCCATTAAAACTAAAAAATACCCAAAAATAGGTTTGCACTAAAAGAGGACTCCAATTAAGGTAAATATAGTACCACAAATAAGTCGAACGCCTGTCCAAATTTCTAAAAGATAAATTCTAAACAAAAATTTTCATTATAGAACATGAAAAATTAATTAGAACAAAATAATTTTTTGAAAGAAGTTTATGCAAAAAACCAACTATGTATAATCAGAGAGTTTATTCCAAATCATTCTTTTCTATAAAAAATTAACTATCTCATAAACCCTATTATTAATTATTTATAATATTAATGGTGGTTGGAATGATATATATAGTATAATTCAAAACCCTCAAGTGTCTATGGGTAATGTGGGAAAGAAAATAGTCAGAAACACCTACGTCAATGGCGCGTGAGTACGATGCCACTTCATCGGAAGGATTGAAAACCCAGTACGGACCAATTGCATGTCCTCAACAATGAGAAAAATGTGTGAAACACAATTGGTGGAATTAGTATTTATCAAAAACAATATAAAACACCACGGATGGAATAAAACATCACAAATTGGAGCAAGGTGGGGTTCGGAGCAATGCTGGCCGGAGCAAAAGGGAGAGCGAGGGGTTATGCTGGTGCAGCGAGGCCGATGCATGGACGGGACGGCCTTGCCAAAGCGCAAGTGGGAGACCTCCATCATGGAGTGCACCAAAAAAACACTTGGAACAAGCCATCGGTCTTCCGAGAAGGGGAGTAGGGGGAGTCATTGCCGCCAGAGTAGGCCAAACGGAATGTGGGAGGCTGGAGGCCTGGGGTGCCTAATATCAAAATGAGGGGGGTCTGCTGGAGTGCGGATGCGGCGAGGATGATGGTCGGAAGATGCAGGGATGGGGCTAGAAGTGGAAATTCCAGGATGGGTTGGCCACTTGGAGTTTGAGGGGGCGAAGATGGGTGCACGGGAGGCTGAAGCGGGGTAGCGACGGTGGCGGAGGGCCGGAGTGGGAGAGTGGGGCTAGGCGAGGTCGGTTGTAGGGGTGATGGTCAAAGGTCAGATATATTTCAAGGGGAATGCGTGAGTCCGGGGGAGGAGAAGGTGAGGTCAGAGTCTTGGGAGCGTGAGGTCGGCGTTGCAGCGAGAACCTGAGAGGGGGCGAGGGGCACCGTGCTGTGGATGGGGGAAAGGGGGGCGACCTGGTATCTCTAGGGTTTTCTATTTTTTTAATTTTATTATATTAATAATAATATAATAATAATTTTAGTATATTTAACACCGAAATATTCCATGGTTCACTTATCTTTGAATAATACAGTAGCATGTATTGTACGCAACTTCGAGTTCTGACACACACAACAACCAATCAAACTAGCCGTTATGAATAGTAATACCCAATTTTTGAAATTTTATAATTTCTATCATTCAAAATGGAATTTTTTTTTGGAATTAGAGTATCAAAATTATCTTAGGGTGAATTTTTGGTATTTTTCTGAAAACTTTCAGTTTTTGATGAATAGTGAAAAACACTGAGTTATAGTTTAAAACCGATTTTTTTTAAATAATTATTTAATTTATTTAAATTTATTTTATGTAAAGATAGATAAAAAATACCTATATAAGTTCAATATAATTCATTGGAGCCATTTTATATAAATTTTAGATATATAAAGAATTTTATTGAACTTTTCACCGTCTTTTACCCATCTCCTAAGAGAATTTGCAAATTCACATAAAACATAATTTTACCACTTCTGTGAGTGGAATTTGGAAAATTAGAGAGAAAATATTAATATCAAGGAGTATAATGTTGTTCAATAAGCTAAAAATAATTTTTGGGGAATAATAACTTTTTACTTTTATTTACCACGGTTAAAAGTAAATAGGGTAATTTAGGGTAAAAATGATATTACTTTTACCCTAACACATGTCCTAATTCTATTAGATAAGTATAATTCAACCAAAAACAACCATGTGAATAAAATATGAACCTCTTTGATCCACATTGATTATATTAGGACTTTATTATTATTTAATTCCAAGATGAGTTAAAAGAGTTAAAATCAATGGTTAATAACTAAAACATTTTTAATATAAGGTTATACATAAGATAAATTCGATTATAAATATTCATTAGAAAAGTAAAAATATTTCCTACATAATGGTATTTTATTTATAATTTTTAGACATTATATAATTTAATTTATTTATGACAAAATGATGATGTAGAAATTAACAAATTAATGAAATATTAAAATAATTGATATTATAAATACCTAAATAAATCTAATTTGAGACTTTTTATATATTAAACTAATTTGATAGGTTAATATTACATATTAGGGTTGGTTATATTCATTTTATTAGAATTAATAAGGCTTTTATAAATTTAGAAAAAAAAATACCAAATAGTGTCAAAATTGTTATAAAAGTGTTTTTAAATCAAATATTATATTATTAATTGATCTTTTTTTCCTAAAAATCTAAGGCTCTGAAAAACGACTTATATAATTATAGGTGTCTCATTAATGAACCACTTGGGGTTCTCTTGGAAATATATATAAGGTTTAATAACCATATAATAAAAAAAATACAAAGAGACATGGTAAATGTCAAACTATTTAATTAAGAGTTAAATCTAAAAGATAAAGTTAATATAGTGACCCAAAGCTGTCTAAAATTGATTGGTTGAGTGGTTTTCGACCAATCCCTACCTTATCCTTTAAATAACTTATTTTTTATCCATTATAAAATGAAAAGTATTTTATTATAAAATAATATGTCTAGCTTTTCCTAAGGTGCCTCTCACCCCTCTTATAAAAAGGCACTCCCCATTCTCTCTAATTCACACCTTAAAAACCTTTTGAATCAGCCAAACCCTGCCCAAATATCTTCTCAACTACCCTCACTTCATTGTAGAGTCCTTTCATTAGTCATAAATCCATCTTAAGGAGCCCTTTTGATCAAATCAAAAGGATGAAACTGGTGAAGATGTAATAATTTCACCACCCTCTTTCAAGTTCTTTTCTTCTTCCACTTCTTCTTTCATTTTTTATTTCCATTCTAAAATAATAACTATAGTATCTTCTATATAATATGATTTTATTATAAATATTGTATATCCATATTCATTATTCGATTCATCCATTGAATGAAATGTCACCATACGTACGTATGTACGGCTTACCGTCTCCACGGCTTGGTGTAATTGTTATTCAATACATTATTATTATGATGGGTATAATAATGATGATTAATTTATGTAAATAATGAATATAACATGATAATGATTCTGTATATATGATATACAATCAAATTATATATTATTTTAATATCAAAAGAATGATATTGTCGCTCGTGCGTATGTACGGATTGCCGTCTCCACGAACGTGATGAGATTCATTCCCCCATCGTATCAATTCAAGAATAATTTTCATTTGATGATTAAAAATAATATTTAAAGACTTGATATCATTATGGATATTAATAAGATACATCCCATCCATAAAATACATGACTCACATAACAAATAATATAAAGTAAAATGAATCCGTAAACACCTGAAACGACAATAATACTAAGATATTATTAACAAAGCAATGTAAAAAGATCATATTTGATATCATTTTAACGTATATGATTCTTGTATAATTTAATAACAATTATTTCTTCATTATATAGGAGTTTAACCTACCATTGACCAAGGAAAAGTACAAGTTCAGGTTTTATTTTACAATCTCTTCATTATCTGAGGTTGTTTATACGTAATTAACGGCTGAGACCTCTTTATCATCCACATCCATGCATCTTAAAAATGTATTTCCAAAATTTTTACTATTTACTAGAAAATGGGTTAAATTAATTTTTACCCTTATATGTTTTGAAAGGAATCTTTCCGTCAATTTCCAAACAAGGTTCTTTTTTACCTTTTTGACAAATTTAAGGTGAGAATGGTTTTTTTAACTTATACAGTGGGTGCGGCTATTTTGCACCGTTATAACATCATCAAAGCTTCCCTTACAATTTTATAAGAATATTTTCAAAATAAATGTTTTCTTTAAAATTATATGACTCTTAAATGATTTCATAATAGAAAGTGATATTTCTCTAAAAAGGGTTTTGATTTCATCTATGTCAACATACTTTGATCGATTTTATGTTTATTTGATGGTGATTTATTATGATACAAAACTTCCATATTGTATTGAAGGTTTTGTGATATGTTTGATTGTGGATGTTATATTTTTATACCATTCATGGTTTATGGTTAAAGTATTGACATTTCGTATGCTAGTTTTAATACCAATTTTTATCATATGTTTAAACCGTTTCATATGAGAAATGTATTGGACTTAGTAAGTGATGGGTGGATCCCGCTATAGCTCCTCGAAGAATCGGTAGTTCTAATGAGACAACTAGAAGTGGAATTGGGTGAGGCCTTTCCCAATTTTATATATGGTTTTTGTCGAGACCTGAATCATTTTTAGATATCTTATTCGAGGCCTTGAAAAAATGTTTCAGAATGTCCAGCATTATACATTCCCCCATTATGAAAATAATATTGATGGTTTATGTCATCATTCGACAAGTAGAACACCCATGATTATGTTTTATTATGGAATTATTTACTCATCTAATATTCCTTCCATAAAAGTATTAATGATTATTTTTGGTAAAGGCATGTGGTTTTAATTATTCACCATGCTTAATATTTATATTATTTTCTGCTGTATTGCATACCCTTACTGAGTGTTTGAGATCACCCATTTCTTATGTTTCATTTTCTCAGGATATGAAGAAGTTAGTTATGAGTGACTTGCAGGAATAATCTAGGAGTCTTGGATGTTTCTAATGAATTATATTTGTGTTGTATTTCTCTTCGAGATGTAATGTAGAACATATGAATGAATCTTGTTTCCAATAATACTCAAATGATCAGTCTTTTGAGACATGATTTCCTTCTAATCCTGCCAATGTTATGTAATAATTCACTGACTCTGTGTAACTAGGGTTGGGGCATTATAGTTGGTATTATAGGATGTTTCATACAAACCTTGGAAACTAGATTTAGATAAACTCTGATTAAGGCACAAAGCCCTAAGATAGACTTTGAAGATTAGTATATAAGAACTTCCTAGAATTTTGGTATTGTATATATTTTGTTAGTTCTCCAAGAAATACATCCCTGTCTAGATATGAGCCGGTAGAGGCAGCTCTGGCACAGATGTACATAGAGGTAAAACCTGAAAACATCGCTCTGAGCTAGACTCGAATGGGAACTAGTGCATGACAGTGGGCCTTGCTGCACTCTTGGTTACGAAACTCCTGGTGGATATTCTTAGGATAATTTAATTTTCATTACAAACCATTATGAAGGGTTTATGATTATATAATTCCTCAAAGAAAACATTTTTTATGATTATGGATTATATCTATAAACTGTTCAGTTTATGTTAAGTGTTTAATAGGTTTGGATTTAAGTGTTGTGATTCATAAACTATCTAGTGTATGCCATTGTTTAGAAATGGTGCCTAGTGGAAGGAATGGAAACTATATCAATACACACACTCCATGTAGGGATTTCCCTCATATTTAAGATAATTATAGTAGATATGGTCATAAAACTGGTGTTGATCAGCTTATCACCATACTGGGACAACTCACTCATGTTATGAATAATAACCTTACCCGTATGGAACACCCTGATCCACCGCATGGAGGATCAATGTTAGATCGCTTCATGAGGAAACAACCACCGACATTCACTGAGAGTACAAATCCATTAGGGGATGAGCAATGGATAAATTCCATAGAGAACGTATTCCAATCCTTGGGGAGTAGCGAAAGGGAAAAAGTAGTCTTGGCAGTATACCGCCTCACTAGAGATGCTGATCAATGGTGGTCATTGATTCAAAACACAATGGATGACGAGGAAGTATCAAATATGTAATGGAGGGAGTTTAATGAAATTATCTTTGAAAAATACTTTCCTCATGACCATCGAGTGGATATGGAAAGTATGACAACCCTGCATTTATTACAACTTAAACATGATTTAACACATAAAACATCACTTGATACAACAAAGAAGATCGAGAGGTTTAGTGTATTTGGAGGTTTGGATCATTACATAAAAACTTGAAACATGAAATAAAACATATTTATTGAAAACATTCTTAACATGACCACTACATTCCCTTGTACTTAGCATTTCATGGGATAACCTGAGGACATGCATAAGAAAAGGTTGAGCTATAAAGCCTAGTAAGGGAATACACATTGAATAACATGAAGAGTAAAATAAAAGTTATAAATTAGGCATATCAATAGATAAAAATAGAAACATGAACATAAATGCATGATAAAGCATGATAATCATATCATGGAAATGTGGCAACAACACTTAACATGGAATTAGCATAAGCCAAGGCTCATTGCACATGGAGCATGAGTAAATCCTTATTGCACATAAAGCACGAGTAAACCCTCGTTTAACTTGAATTAGCATGATTCAACATGCATTTCACATGATGTATCATGATACTATACTTTACCCAATGCATTGGAGTGTTATAAGGGTGCACCCTTCTTTAACTTTTCATTTAATGGATAAGTTTGCCACATGGATCATAAAACATGGATTCATAAAACATAATCATTTATTCCCTGATAAAGGAATGTGGAATTCATACATGAAACTTTATAATCAATAATTAAATGTTCATAAAAGTGAATACCCTTGATGGAGAAATGGGCATGGTATTCACTAAACAATGACATTGGCTTAGAAAATTGTTGTGATTTCGGCAGCGTAACGACGTGACATAAGAATTCATAAAAATGGTTGATGAGAGAGAAATTTATTCATCATCATATTTACATGTAATGGATAGTAAGTACATAATATAGATACATTTCCCAACATTTGTAATGGAATTTAGATTCATGATACAAATTTATTGCTTGAATGTAAAAGAGGAGAGAGAAGTTCCTTTCGGAATTTCGGCATTGTAACGGGTGTACATGGGAGGCATTTAATGAGAGATAAAGGGGTATCCCATCATTCAAACGTAAAGAGAGAAGTATGAGGGAGGTGAAAAACCATACCCCAACATTCATAATTGAAATTAAAATGCAAAACAACTTAAAGAAAAATGGACAAAAATGAGAAAGGAAGAAAAAACCCTTACTTGGAAGTGTGCTTCCAAAGGATTGAGAGAGGCTTGAGAGAGGATTAATGGGAGATTGGGGAACATTTGGAGGATTATAGAATGAGTAGGGCTGAGTTTGGACGAACTCTAAAGGATTTGAGTGAGGAGGAAGTGGGAGCTTGGGTGTGTTTATATAGGAAAGTTGAAGGAAATCTTTATTATTTAGGGTTGGGTCCCCATACATTAAATTAATCCAAACCACAAACCATCCCATGTTTTTTGGAAAAGGAAAGAGGGAAACAATATTTTATAAGGCCAAAGTCCGAATTTTTTAAAATAATAGGGTTTCTTATGTGTAGGTGAGTCACACTCCCATGGAAAACAATTTAAAAAGACAAGGTGTTTAATATGTCTTGAGGGGTCCATCAATAATTTGAAAAGTAAGTCAAAAAAACCAAAAATAACATTATTTTAATGTTAAAACATATATTGGCCGACCATAAATATTATAGTATTTTATTACATCACTATTGGACCATTATGATGCCATAAAACACATTATATATTTAAACTGTATTTAATTTTTACCCAAAAATTTGACTGTCTCAGAAAATAATTAAAAATTCACCATTGGATAATTTCAACATCCTGATTCCAAAAATAACATTTATTTTATCTAAAAAATTTTCTAAATATTCTAATTTTCACTTTTAAAATAAAAAGCGATATTTATCGAAAATTCAGGGGTTTTGACACAAATGGCTTTCAAACCTTAATAAAAATTATAATTGCATAGAATTATAAGATCATTTATATTTAATAAAAATTAATTTAATAATATTATTATTATTTTATTAAAATATGATTTAATTCCAAAATCCCTTAATTTAAATAAAAATTAGAATTCTTAATTAAATAATAACTAAAAACACTATTTGTACTTTAAAACTATTTACAGTGTATCAAAAAGGACAAGGAGGTATATTCATTATTATATACGAAAATAATATACATGAACATATTACTAGAGATTTGTTACATAACCCCTTCAAACAGCCTTATAAGACCTAATGGTAAGTTGTGCGATGGTGATAGACTCTTGGGGTGGCTCAGATAACACCGCTCGAGTGGTAATCTCTATCAACTTCCACTTTTCCGGTAGATAGTCTCGTTCGAGCTTGGCATGGTGAAGCTCAGCTTGGGCTTGGTCAAGATCAAAGCCCAAGGATTCCACCTCTTTTCCAAGCTCCAACAAATGGGCTTCGTATGGAGCAATTCTACTAGACGAGGCCATCACTTCTTTTGTCTGAGTAAATTGGATTTTTTAAAGCCCTATATTTATACTAATCATGTGATCAATATTCAACAGCTATATTAGCAATGGTCAAAATTATTAACATAAAACCAACGAAGTTTACATTTTATATAAACATAAAGAGACATTTAATTAGATCAATAGATTTTTCCATTAATGAAACTTTGGGTCGTTAAAATATTCCCCCATTAAGAAAATTCTCCCTCAAAATTTCTTTTTTCCCACACTAAAACAGATGTGGGTAACTCAGCTTCCTCATTTCCTCTGATTCCCAAGTCGCTTCTTCAAACTTGTGGTTTCTCCACAACACCTTGTTGAGGGGCATTGTCTTATTTCATAGAACTTTTTCTCTATGATATAAGACCTTCACTGGTTGCTGCTAATAAGAAAGAACATATTCCAATTGCACCACCTCAGAAGAGAGTACACGTGAAGGGTCTGGTATTTACTTTCTTAAGAGGGATACATGAAAGGCATCATGCACTTTGGCCATGGTAGGTGGAAGTTCTAGTTGATAGGCCACAACCCCGACACGATCAAGAATCATGAAGGGGCCGATGCACCTTGGACTTAAATTCCCTTTCTTTCCAAACCTCATGACCTTCTTCCACAGAGATATGCATAGAAAAACCATGTCTCCAACTTTAAACTCAAGGTCTCATCGATGGTTATCTGCATAACTCTTCTGTCGACTCTGGGCTACCTTGAAATGCTACTGAATGGTTTTCACCTGCTGCACCATTTCTTCAACCATTTCTGGTCCAAGCAGCTTACGTTCACCGACCTCATCCCAAAATTCCGGTGTTCTACACCTTTTCCCATACAAGGCTTTATATAGTGCCATTTGGATTCTTGAGTGGAAACTATTGTTATAAGAGAACTCAACCAGAGGAAGATGTTGATCCCATTCTCCATTAAAGTCCATTGAGTATGCTATCAACATGTCCTCAATTGTTTGAATAGTACGCTCGGATTGGCCATCATCTTGAGGATGATAGGTCATACTAATGTTTAGTTCAGTATTCAAAGCTTGTTGAAGACTCTTCCAAAACATAGAGATAAATCTTGGATCTCGGTCAGACACAATAGATAGTGGTACTCCATGCAGCCTTACCAATTCCCAGATATATATATGTGCCATTTGATACAATGAGAAATCCTATCGAATAGTAATAAAGTGTGCAGTATTTTTAAGACGATCCAGAAAAACCCATATTGCGTTGTTGACCTTGGATTTCCTTGGAAGTCTGGTGACAATGACCATGGTGATGTTCTCCCATTTCCATTTTGGTATGGGAAATGGTTGCATAATCCCCTTAGACTTCTGCCTCTCTGCCTTCACTTGCTGACACACTAGGCACATTGATGTATATTCAACGATCTCCTTCTTCATATTATCCCACCAAAAGTATTCTCGGAGGTCTCGATACGTCTTTGTGATCCATGGGTGAATAGGTAAATTTGAACTATGTGCATCATCCAAAAGTTCCTTCTTCAGCTCTGGACTTGATGGAACACATAGTATTTTCCCAAACCACACAATTCCTTCTTCATTAGCATTAAACTTCGAGGATTTATCTTTTTTGATAGCTTCCACTTTTTCTTGAATTCCCACGTCATCCTTTTCAGCATCCTTTAACCTTTCCAAAAGAGATAGTTCAACAATAATTTGTGAAAGGACTGATGATGATCCCTTCTTTATGATTCCCTTGTCCATCTTCATCAAGTCTAAGTATATTGGATCCTTCTCAATACTCATCATTGATAGAATCGCTGGTTCAATTCTACTTAGGCCATCTTCCACCTTGTTCGCTTTCCCAGGGTGGTAATGGATTGAACAGTCATAATCCTTAATGAGCTCTATCCATCTTCTCTAGTGCATATTACGCTCTTTCTTTGTGAATATATATTTAAGACTCTTGAGGTCAGTATATATCTCACATTTCTCTCCATAGAGATAATGCCGCCAGATTTTCAAGGCGGCAAAGATCACAACCGCTAACTCTAGATCATTCGTTGGATAGTTTCACTCATGGATTTTTAACTACTTTGATGCATAGGATATCAATTTATCATTCTACATCAGCACATAGCATAAGCCCTTCTTTGAAGCATTACTGAATGCCCCAAAAAGTTCCCCACTTGCGGGTAAAGTGATCACGGGCGTAGTGATAAGCCTCATTTTCAACTCCTTGAAGCTTTCTTAGCATTTATCACTCAAAGAATACTTTACTCCATTTCGAGTTAGCATGGTAAGATGGTTGGATAATCGTGATAAATTTCTCATAAATCGTCGATAATATCCAGCTAACCCCAAGAAGCTACGGATATCTGTTACCGATGTTGGCCTCAGCCATCCCTCAATTGCATCTGTTTTGGAGGGATCCACAAATATCCAATTGCTTGTGATGATATGGCCCAAGAATGAGACATCATTCATCCAGAAATCACACTTGTTTTACTTTTCATAGAGATTCTCCTTGCGAAAAGTCTCTAGTACAGTTCTTAAATTCTTCTCATGATCCTCCTTGGTTTTGGAGTATATTAGAATATCATCTATAAAGAATACCAAAAAATTTGTCGAGGTAATCTCTAAAGACTCTATTCATTGAGTCTATGAAGATTTCAGGAGAATTAGTGAGTCTGAAAGGCATTACTATGAATTCATAGTGCCCGTATCTTGTACGAAAAGCAGTCTTGGGGATACCTTCATTCTTCACCCTTACTTGATAATATCCCGACCGCAATTCCACCTTGGAGAAGTATTGTGCTCCACGCAGCTGATCGAACAAGTCATCAATTCTTGGGAGAGGATACTTGTTCATTATCGTGATTTTTTTGAGCTCACGATAATCGATGCAAAGTCGCATTGACCCATCATTCTTCTTGACGAAGAGGACTGGGGCACCCCCTGGTGAAGCACTTGGGCGTATAAACCCTTTATCCAGATTCTCCTGTAGTTATTTCTTCAGCTCTTCAAGCTCTACAATAGCTATTCTTTATGGATTCTTGGATATTGGTAATGCCCTGGGTATATGTTCAATTGAGAATTCAACATCTCTTCTAGGAGGAAGACCATACAGTTCCTTGGGAAACACTTCCACGAATTCCCTCACAATAGGCATTTCTTCAAGGATGGTTTCTTCCTTGGACTCAATCATCTGAGCTATATACACGTGCTCATAGGGCAGTAATATCCATGCTTGAGATGATGGAGCTAATGGAGATTCATCTTACTCTATACACTTGTAAAGAATCAGGGTTCGATTCTCTATATAGAGTGTGATTTACCTCTCTCGACAATTTATGTTGGCTCTATATAAGGATAGCCAATCCATGCCAATAATTGCATCAAATTACACCAGAGGGAGTATGACGAGGTTCGCCAGGAAATTCAATCCACAGATTATGACAGGGGAGGATTTATATTCATGGGATGCAATGATTTCCCCATTTGTTGTACTCAGCGACATCTTCACCTGCATGATTTGTGGTGGTGCAGGGATTGTTCTACTAAACTTTCAAGATATAAAAGAATGTGTAGAACCTGAATCAAAAATTATGTTCTCTATTCTGGAATTAATTACTAGCGTACCTGTCACCACTTCTTTTTCAGGGTTCACTTCGGCAGAAGTGATGGTTAAAGCTTTTCCTTGCTGCTTCGGAGGTTGTTGGTTACCTCTGAATACCCTTGGATTAGGGCACTGATTTTCAAAATGACCTGGTTCTTTGAATTTTTAGTGTTGAACAACGCATTGATGTTCGAACGGAGCGTTCCTCTCTTATGTTGCAGCCGTGATTCTTTCTTCCTGATAGTTATAAGCTAGGTGCACTTCTCTTCCACACCTAAAACATTTCCTCGTCCCCTTGAGACAATTTCCAGGGTGCTTATTTCCGCAATTTTGGCAATTGGGGTGCTGGATCTTCTTAGCACCATTGGATTTATCAATCGGACCACAAACATTAAAGTCCACCTTATGCTTCTTATCCCCAGGATACCCCTGTGATTCCCCGATCTACATTTTGACCTTGATGGAACATCGGACAATTTCCTCATTGCTGTCGAAGTGACGGATCGCTAATGCTTTCCGTAGGCTAGGCTTCATCCCACCCAAGAAGCGGTCAACTTTGCATTTGGGGGTAACGACAAATCTAAAATCCTAGCGTGAAAGCCTTGTGATATTTTCCTCATACTCTCCAATAGATTCTTCATCATTTTTCTTGAGGGAAAGGAAGTCCCTTTCCATCCTATGTCGGAGGGTGCGCAGAAAATATTTATTGAAAAATATCTTTCGGAAATCCTTCCATTCCAACTCCTCGATCTCCTCCTCAGGCTTCGTATTTTTGATCAACATCCACCATTGATCAGCTTCACCCTCCATACGATAATAATCCAAGAGAACCTTCTCTTTTTCAGATCATTGAAGGATCGAGAAGATCTTTTCAATGGAGTTGATCCATTGTTCAGCGATCGTGGGATTGGATGATCCACTAAAAGTAGGACGCCTTTGTCTCATGAAGTTCTTGATAGCGACTTTTTATTTCATAGGGTGGTTTAACGTTCCTCTTGACCCATGTTTCTATTAAAAACATGAGTTATCTGAGAGATTAGTGTGACGAAGTTCGTGATTCCCGCTCCCTTTGGATTGGGCATCTCATTAGTACAGTCATCACACTGATCTTCACAACGATTGTTAGCCCGAGTCCTCCTATTACCGGCCATTAGCTGGAATAAAAGGAAAGTTAGGGGTAACACATAAAGGGTAATCCAATGGAAAAATTTGATGACTTATAAATAAAATTTAATTACCTTAACTCATGAGTCTATAGGCTTCAATCTAGTCTTTTCATGATCTACTTTCTAACATATATACTTAGGGGATTTCTTTTTTAATTCCCTTAATAAGGGTTCATACTAAACTTGTGAATTTATCAAAACATATCCCCCGGGAGTGTCGTAACCAAGAGTGCAGCAAGGCCCTTTGTTGTGCACTATTTCCCGTTCGATTCTAGCTCAAAGCTGTGTTTTCGGGTTTTACCCCAATGATACATTTGTGCTAGAGCCGCGTCTACCAGATCATATCCAGAAAATGATGTATTTGTTTGATAAACCACTTACTCAGTACTTACCAAAACATAGGGATGTATTTATTTTACTTAGTCTTGTATCTACGTCTTTACTAGGGTTTTCTAATCCTAATCACAAAAATAACTAAACCTATCCTATGATACCAACTATGACAACCCTGCTTTTTATTACAACTTAAACATGATTTAATACATAAAACATCACTTGATACAACAAAGAAGATCGAGAGGTTTAGTGTCTTTGGGGCTTATGATCATTACATAAAAACTTGAAACATGAAATAAAACATCTTTATTGAAAACATCCTTTAGATGGCTACTACATTCCCTCGTACTTAGCATTGCATGGGATAACATGAGGACATGCATAAGAAAAGGGTGAGCTATAAAGCCCAATAAGGGAATAAACATGGAATAACATGAGGAGTACAATACATGTTAGATATTAGGAATATCAATAGAGCACAAGAAAAACATGAACTTAAAGGCATGATAAAACATGATAATCATAACATGGAAATGTGGCAACAACACTTAACATGGAATTAGCATGAGCCAAGGCCCACTGCACATGGAGCATGAGTAAATCCTCATTGCACATAAAGCACGAGTAAACCCTCATTTCACAAGAATTATCATGAGTCAACACTCATTACACATGATGTATCATGATACTATAATTTACCCAATTCATTAGATCCCTATAAGGGTGCACCCTTCATAAACATTTGATTTCATGCATAAGTGTGCCACATGGATCATAAAACATGGATTCATAAAACATAATCATTTATTCTGCGATAATGGAATGTGGAATTCATACATGAAACTTTATAATAAATAAGTAAATGTGTATAAAGGTGAATACCATTGGTGTAGAAATGGGCATGGTATTCACTACACAATGACATTGGCTTAGAAAATTGGGGTGATTTCGGCAGCGTAACGGCGTGACATAAGAATTCATAAAAATGGTTGATGAGAGAGAAAGCGGTTCCTCATCATATTTACATGTAATGGACAGTAAGGAGGTCATATATATACATGTCCCAACAATTTTAATGCAATTTAGATTCATGATACAAAAGTATTGCTTGAATGTAAAAGAGGAGAGAGAAGTTCCTTTCGGAATTTCAACATAGTAACAGGTGTACATGGGAGGCATTTAATGATAGATAAAGGGGTATCCCATCATTCAAACACAAATAGGGCAATATGAGGGAGGTGTGAAACCATACCCCAACGTTCATAATTGAAATTAAAAGGCAAAACAATGCAATGAAAATTGGAAAAAAAATGAGAAAGGAAGAAAAAACCCTTACATGGAAGTGTGTTTCCAAAGGATTGAGAGAGGATTGAGAAAGGATTCTTGGGAGCTTGGGGCATCTTTGGAGGATTCTAGAGAGAGTAGTGAAGAGTTTGGACGAACTCCAAAGGATTTGAGTGAGGAGGAAGTGGGAGCTTGGGTGGGATTATGTAGGAATGGTGAAGGAATTCTTTATTATTTAGGTTTGGGTCCCCTTACATTAAATTAATCCAAACCTCAAACCATCCCATGGTTTTTGGAAAAGTTAGAAGAAAAAATATTTTATAAGGCCAAAGTCCGAAATTCTTAAAATAATAGGGTTGCTTATGTGGGGGTGAGTCACACTCCCATGGAAAACAATTTAAAAAGGCAAGGTGTTTAATTAGTCTTGAGGGGTTCCTTAATGATTTGAAAAGTTAGTCAAACAAACCCAAAATCACATTATTTTAATGGTAAAACATATATTGGCCAAACATAATGATTATTTTATTTTATTACATCACTATTGTATCATTGTGATGTCATAAAACACATTATATATTTAAACGGTATTTAATTTTTACCCAAAAATTTGAATGTCTCGGAAAATTATGAAAAATTCACCATTGGATAATTTCGACATCCAAATTCAAGAAATAACATTTATTTTATCTAAATGATTTTCAAAATATTTTAATTTTAACTTTTAAAATAAAAAACGACATTTATCGAAAATTCACGGGTTTTGACAGAAATTGATTTCAAACCTTAATAAAAATTAGAATTGCAAAAAATTATAAGATCATTTATATTTAATAAAAATTAATTTAATAATAATAATAATATGTTATTAAAATATTATTTAATTCAAAAATCCCTTAATTTAAAAAAAATAGAATTCTTAATTAAATAATAACTAAAAACACTATTTGTACTTTAAACCCATTTATAGTGTATCAAAAAAGACAAGGAGGTATATTCATTATTATATACAAAAATAATATACATGAACATAGTACTAGAGATTTGTTACATAACCCCTTAAAACAGCCACATAAGACCCAAGGGTATGGTTCACGTTGGTGATAGACTCTTGGGGTGGCTCTGATAACATCGTTCGAGTGGTAATCTCTATCAACTTCAACTTTTCCCGTATACAGTCACGTTCGAGCTTGACATGGTGAAGCTCATCTTGGGCTTTGTCAAGAGCGAAGCCCAAAGACACCACCTCTTTTCTGACCTTCGACAAATGGGCTTCGTACAGAGCAATTCTACTGGACGAGGCCATCACTTCTTTTGTCTGAGTAAATTGGATTTGTTAAAGACCTATATTTATACTAATCAAGTGATCACAATTCAACGACAATATTGGAAACGGTCCAAATTCTTAACATAAAACCATATATGTTGACATTTTATATAAACATAAAGAGACATTTAATTAGATTAAAAGGGATTTCCATTAATGAAACTTTGGGTCGTTACAGAAAGACAATTTCTGAGTCTGAGTCAAAATGTGGATTAGAATGTCGCAAAGTATGAAGCTAACTTTACAAGGATTGCGAGGAATGCAGCATATCATATTCGTAATCCAAGAAGTAAGATTGAAAATTTCTTTGATGGGTTAAAAACATTTATCCATCGACCATTAGTATCATAATCCTTCTCACCATACAAAAATATTGTCTCCTGTGCTATCAATACAGAAAAGGAATTTTGTAAGTCTTATGACTTTAAATCAATGCAAGAGAAGAATAGATCTGCTGAAAACTATGGGAAAGGAAATAAGGAAACAGTGAAGAAGGGAATAATTTAATTTCCACCCTATAATAATTGTAGTAGAAAGCACCCTGGTGCCTGTCTTGAAGGAAGAGGAGTATGCTACAAATGTGGACAAAAACGCCATATTGCTGGTGATTGTAAGGGAACGAAAGATGCTACGAATGTTAAATGCTACAAGTGTATGGAGATGGAACATTATGCAATTGAATTTCCTAAGAGTTAGAAAAACAGACTTCGGAAAATGCCAAGGGATCAAGGCCTTGCTTATGCGATCACTACTGCTAAAGTTGAAGCTTCAAAAGATGTAGTGGATGTTAATTTTATGGTTTCCTCAAGTTTAGAAAATTCATTATTTGATTCTGGATCATATCATTGTTTCATATCTTCTTATTTTGCTATGAAAATTAGATATTTCCAATTTTATTTAACAAGGGAGTTGTCACTCAAAAGTACTAAGTGAAGTATCATTGCTACAAATTTCTGTTAATTAGTTCCCATTAGGGTATATAAATGTTCTTTATCTACTAATCTCATCGTTATACCTATGACTGAATTTGATATAATCCTTGATATGGATTGGATTTTGAACCATGAGGAAAAAATTTATTGTATGAAGAAGGAGGTTATGATTTTTGATGATGATGATAAAGAACACCTTATCTTTAGTGCAGAATCATCACCACCTAATTCTTATCTAGATCCACCCCCATTAGCTCAACTAAATTCAATTATTGGGGAGGAAGAGAATGAAATAACTATGTGTGAGGGAAGGAATTTTCAAATAGAGGATGTACCTATTGTGAAAGATTATGTTGATGTGTTTCCAGATGATTACCTGGAAATCTTCCGGAATGTGAAATTCAGTTTTCCATTGATTTAATTCTGGGATCAATGCCCATATAGAAGACCCCTTATAGAATGGAAACTGTGGAATTAGTGGAACTAAAGAAACAACTTGAGGAATTTAGTAATAAGGGATTTATTCACCCTAGTGTTTCTCTATGGGGAGCCCATGTCCTTTTTGTTAAGAAAAAAGATGGATCTATCAGGTATTGTATCGACTACGGCGAGATCAATGCTATAACAATAAAAAACAAGTATCCCCTACCTAGAATTGATGATTTATTCAACCAACATCATGGAGTTCAATATTTTTCAAAGATTGACCTTTGATATGGATATCACCAGTTGTGTGTGAAGAAGGAAGGAATTTCAAAAACAATACATCGAACCAGGTACGTGCATTATGAGTTTACATTAATGCCTTTTGGATTGACTAATGCACCCTCTGTCTTCATGGATTTAATGAATAGAGTTTTCAAGGAATATCTCCATGATTTTTTAGTGGTATTTATTAATGTAATCTTGGTATACTCCAAAAGATACGAAGATCATGAAAATCATTTGCGCATTATCCTGAAGACTCTTATAAGACATGAATTATATGGGATGTTTTGTATGTGTGAATTCTGGCTTCAGGAGATTTCTTTTCTTGGACTTATTATCTCTAAAGATGGAATTTCGGTTGATCCTTTGAAGACCATGGAAATCAAAAAATGGCTAGCACCAATGAGTATAACTGAGTTACACAATTTTATTGGTTTAGTAGGTTATTATCGATGTTTCGTCTAGAATTTTTCCCGGTTGGGAAATCCATTAAAAAAGCTCACAGGTAAAGGGTTTAAATTGGATTGGACAAAAGACTGTGAAGAATTTTTTGATGAACTGAAGGGAAGATTAGTCAATGATCCAATTTTGACTCTATCATCGGGGAATGATGTGTTTGTTGTTTATAGTGATGCATCGAAGGAATGACTTGGTTGTGTCCTTATGCAGAATGATAGAGTTATTGCCTATGCCTAACAACAGCTGAAAATTCATGAGAAAAACTATCCTACTCATGATCTTGAGTTACCAGCTGTAATATTTTCTTTGAATATTTGGAGACACTATCTCTATGGTGAAAAATGTAAGATATATACTGATCACAAGAGTTTGAAGTATATTTCCTCACAAAAAGAACTCAACATGAGGAAAAGATGATGGATTGAACTACTCAAAGATTATGATTTCACTATACACTATAACCTAGGGAAGGAAAATATGGTGGAAGATGCTTTGAGTAGAAAGGATCATGGAGTTTTGAACAATTTGAGAGTTGAAAAGGATCTTATATATATGGATCTAGTAAAGATGGATATTGGAATCACCATGGAAGGTGAAACATCAATACGTTTTCAAATGTTTGCCAAACCATCTTTACTAGAAAAGATAAAGAGTTCTCAGACCGGTGATGAAGAGTTTCAAAATAAAATTAAAGCTATGAATGATGGGAGATTGACTGACTTTCTGTATGAAGATGGAAATTTGAAATTTGGGAACAGACTTTGTGTTCCTGATATACGTGATCTAAAAAGGGAATTGTTAGATCATGCTCATAGCTCTAATTTCTCTATACACCCTGTGAGCACCAAAATGTGTAAATATTTGAAGGAACATTTTTGGTGGGACAACATGAAGAGGGATATTTCTGATTTTGTGTCAAGATGTATGGTTTTTCATCAAATGGAAGCCAGAAGGAAATAGCTTGGAGGAGTCTTGCAACCTCTTCCCACACCTGAGTGGGAATGTGATAATATTACGATGGACTTTTTCATGGAACTACCAAAGAATCCTAGAAGGAACGATGAAATATGGGTCATTATTGATCGTCTTACCAAGTAAGCAAATTTTTTTCTATAAGAGAAGATTTACCACTTGAACGATTAGAAAGACTATATATTAATAAAGTTGTTAGACTTCATGGAGTACCCCTATCGATTGTTTCTGATTGTGATCTAGATTTTACATCAAGATTCCAGAAACGTCTTCAGAAATCTCTAGATACTAAACTTAGTTTGAGCACTTCCAACCACCACTAAACTGATGGACAATCAGAACGGAATATTCAAACCTTATAATACTTGTTGAGATCATTCTCAATTGACATTCATGGTTTGTGGGCTCAATATTTACCATTGGTAAAATTTTCCCATAACAATAGCTTCCATTCAAGTATTCGGATGATACCGTATAAAGCATTATACGAAAATAGATATCGCATACCAACTTGTTGGGATGATGTTGGTGAAATAAAACTCGTAGGCCCAGAACTAGTGGAGGAAACGATGGAAAAGGTTAACGTAATCCAAAATCACATCAAATCTACTCCATGTAGGCAGAAGAGCTATGCTGATAACAAAAGGAATGATTTGGAATTTCATGTAGGAGATTATGTTTTATTGAAGGTATCTCCATTGAAAGGTGTTATACATTTTGGTAAGAAGGGTAAATTGAGTCCCAGGTATATTGGACCTTTCGAAATTCAAGAACGAATTGGGGTAGTAGCATACCGTTTGGAAATGCCGCCAAGTCTCTCCAAAGTTCACGATCAATTCCACGTATCACTATTGAGAAAATACATGCCTAACTCAACGCATGTACTTACTTATAAGGAATTAGAAATGGAACCCGATTTGTTGAAATTGTGAAGAGCCTGTCAAGGTTATTTATAAAAGAGAGCAAGTGCTGAGAAACTGGATGACACATCTGGTAAAAGTTCTATAGAGAAACCATAAGTTGGAAGATGCAATGTGAGAACCCAAGGAACATATAATGAAGAACGACCCGAGCCTTTTTATGTAGTACTATTATAGAAATTTTGAGGATGAAATTATTTGAAGGAAGGGAGAATGTAACACCCCAAGCCTCCATAGTACACTTCTCTTTGAATAATATTATAGTGTGTGTTGTACACAACTTAGAGTTCTAACACACACCATAACCAATCAAACTATCCATTATGAATAGTAATACTGAATTTTTAAAATATTATAAATTTTATCATTCAAAATGTACTTCATTTTTGTATTTGGAATATCGTAATTAGATTAGGATTAATTTTTGGCATTTTTCTGAAAAAATTCAATTTTTAATGAATAGTGAAAAACACTGAGTTATAGTTTAAAACCAAATTTTTATATAAATAATTATTGATATTATTTAAATTTAATTTACATAAAAATAGATACATAATACCAATATAAGGTCAATTTAATTCAATGGAGTCAGTTTATAAAAATTTACATATATAAAAAAGTTTATTGAACTTTTCACTCTCTTTTAGCCATCTCATAGAAGAATTTGAAAATTCACATAATGATTAATTTTACCGCTTCTATGAGTGGAATTTCTAAAATCTGAGAGACATGTTTAATATAAAGGAGTAAAATGTGGTTCAATAAGATAAATAAAATTTTTTGTGAGTAGTAACTTTTTACTTTTATTTACCACGGTTAAAAGTAAATAGGGTAATTAAGGGTGAAAATGATATTATTATTACCCCAACACATGTCCTAATTCTATTTTATAAGTATAATTCGACTGAAAACAACCTTAGGAATAAAATATGAACCATTTTGGTCCACTTGTTTTAGATTAGGACATTTATTATAATTTAATTCAAGGAAGAGTTAAAAAAGATAGAATCAAAGTTCAATAAATAAAACATTTTTAATATAGGGTAATAGATAAGATAAATTATATTATAAATATTAATTTGAAAGATAAAATTATTTCATAAAAAGGGTATTTTATTTATAATTTTTTGACAATAAATAATTTAATTTATTTATGACACAATGATGACGCAGTAATTAACTAATTAATGAAATATTAGAATAATTGATATTATAAATACCCAAATAAATGTAATTTGAGACTTTTTATTAATTCCAAGAATTTTCTTGCTTAAAATAACATATTATGGTTGTTAAGATTAAATTTTTTCTAGGTAATAATGCTTTTATGAGTTTAGAAAAAACAAAATACCAAATAGTGTCAAAATTGACCTAAAAGAGTTTTTAAAACAAATATTATATTATTAATTGATATTATATTCCTAAAAATATAATTTTCGGCCAAAAGACTTATATAATTACAGGTGTGTCATTAAATAACTACTTGGGGTTCTCTTGTAAGTATATAGAATGTTTATTAACCATATAATATAAAAATACTAAAAGACATGGTAAATATCAAACTGTTTGACTAAGAGTTAAATTTAAATGATATAGTTAATATAGTGACCCAAACCTATCTAAAACCTATTGGTTGAGTGGTTTCCAACCCATCCCTACCTTAGCCTTTAAATAATCCATTTTGGAGCCATTATAAACCAAAAATGATATTATTATAAAATAATATTTCAAGCTTTTCCTAAGTTGTCCCTCACCCATCTTTTAAAAGGGAACTCACCCTTCTATCTAATTCACACCTTCAAAGCCTTTTGGCTCTTCCAAACGCTTCCAAAATATACTCTAAACTTCCCTCATTTCATCATATAGGCCTTCCTTTAGTCGTAAATCCAACTTAAGGATCCCTTTTGATCATATCAAATGGAAGAACCCGACGAAGAGGTAATAATTTCACCACCCCTTTCAAGTTCTTTTCTTCTTCCACTTCTTCTTTCTTTGTTATTTACATTATAAAATAATAACTTCATATCTTATATATATTGTTATTTTATTATAAATATGGTATAGACATATACATTATTCTATCCATCCTTTGAATGACATGTCACCATACATGCGTACGTACGACATACCATCTCCATGTCGTGGTGTAATTGTTATTCAATATATTATTATTTGGACGGTTATAATAATGATGTTTAATTTATGTAAATAATGAATATAACATTATAATGATTCTGTATCTATGATATATCATCCAAATATATATTATTTTAATATCAAAATAATGATGTTGTCGCTCGTGCGTACGTACGGATTACCGTCTCCACGAATGTGATGACATTCAGTCCTCATCGTATCCATTCAAGACTAATTTTCATTTGATAATTAAAAATAATTTTTAAATATTTGTTATCATTCTGAATATGAATAAGATACATCCCATCCATAACATATATGACTCACATAAAAAAGAATATAAAGTAAAACATATCTATTAACACCCGAAACGACAATAATACTAAGATATTATTGACAAATAAATGTTAAAAGATCATATATGATATCATATTAATGTATATGATTCTTGTATAATTTAATAAAAAATATTTCACCATTATACAGGAGGTTAACCTACCCTTGACCAAGGAGAAGTACAAGGTAAGGGTTAATTGTACATCTCTTCATTATCCGAGGTTGTCTTTACGTAATTATCTACTGGGACCTCTTTATCATCCACATACATGCTTCTTAAAAATGTAATTCAAAACATTTTTACTATTAACTAGACAATGGATTAAAGTCATTTATACCCTTATGTGTTTTTAAAAGAATCATTATGTGTTTTCCAGACAAGGTACTTTTGGACCCTTTCTACAAATTTAAGGTAAGAATGTTTGTTTAACTTATAAGGCGGGTGTGGCTATTTTATGTCATTATAACATCATCAAAGCTTCTCATACAAGCTTATAAGAATATCTTCAAAATAATTTTTTTCTTTATTATTATGTAACTCTTTAATGATTTGAAACATGAATGATATATTTCTCTAAAAATTGTTTTGATTTCATATATGTCAACATCCTTTGATGGTTTTTTTGTTTATTTGATGTTGATTTATTATGATAATAAACTTCGATATTTTATTGAGGGTTTTGTGATATGTTGGACTATGGATGTGCTATTTTCATACCATTCATGGTTTATGGTTAAATTATTGACATTTCGTATGCTAGTTTTAATACGAATGTTTATGATATGTTTAAACCTATTCATATGAAGAATGTATTGGACTTAGTAAGTGATGGGTGGAGCCCGTTATAGCTCCTAGATGCATCAGTAGGTCTCATGAGACAAATAGACGTGGAATTGGCTGAGGTCTTTCTAAATTTGGTATATGGTTTTGGCTGGGGCCTTATCATTCTTGGAAATCTTGGTCGGGGCCTTGAAAAAATGTTTCATAATGTCTGGCATTATACATTCCCTCATTATGAAAATAATATTGATGGTTCATGTGGTCATTCGACAAGTAGAATACCCATGATTATGTTTTATTATGGCATTTTTTACTAATCTCATATTCCTGCCATAAAAGTATTCATGCTAATTATGGGTAGAGTCATGTGGATTCAATTATTCACCATGCTTAATATTTATGTCATTTTCCGCTGTATTTCATACTCTTACTGAGTGTTTGAGCTCACCCCTTTCTTATGTTTCATTTTCCTAGGATTGGAAGAAGTTAGTTATGAGTGACTTTCAGTCATAATCTCGGAGTCTTGGATGTTTCTAATGAAATATAGTCGTGTTTTATTTCTATTCATGCTGTAAAGTTGATCTTATATATGAATCTTGTTTCCAATAATACTAAACTGATCGGTCTTTCGAGACATTATTTCCTTATGATCATGCCAATGTTATGTAACAATGCACTGACTCTGTGTAACTAGGGTCAGGGTGTTACAGTACAAATAGTAATAATAATACAAATAATAATAATATTAATATGAATAATAATAATTATAATAAATGTAATAACACTAATAATAAAATTAAATAAATTAACAATAATAAAAAATAATAAAAACATTAATGAAAATAATAATACAAATTATAGTAATAATAAGAATAATGTTAAATTGCACGACACTTGGGATATATATGTAGATACGTGGCTACAGCCAACTGTGCAATGATAGTACATAGGTCTAAAACCCAATAAAATCATTAAATTTCATAAAATTTAAATTTGGACCCAACCCAAAACCTGGCGCAAGAAAATGAAGCCATGAAATAATAAAATAAAAATTATTTTAAAAAGTCAGCTGTGACAAACACTGGCATTATGAACCCTGTAAAGACCCGTCAAAATCAAGGGATTTTTTTTTCTTAATTTTCTTTGGAATTTTACAAGAACGCAGTTTCAGACAACACTTGATTCCGAGGCCCGGTGTGCCCGGAATTTCTATCCGATGTTTAGCTCGGGTACGTTCAGTGAACGAACGAGCGGGAATTCCTATATTTTGAACCGGTGCTCAAAATCTAATTCTGAGGGCACCGATGGAACCGCAGCGCCAGTATTTGCTTAGTAACGCTTAATCCGGAGTTGCGTTTACACGAGAGAAGTTGATAAAAATTGTGGAAGTTAAAAATAAAAATTTAACAACAATTTTTATTTTTACTCTAAGTGTATAATCCTTGGAATGGAATTTGGGTAACTACACAACCTCCCTTGGGAGGTTATGAGGGTGGTGGGGCCCACAAAAACCCAGCCCCTTCATATCCTCTAACCTCCTCAACTCACCATTAATTTTTTTAACTTAAGTTTATTAACTTATGACATTAATGTAGTCAGTTAAATGCGAGTTTTTGAAATTCAAACTCTTGAATTTCAAAAGCCTTGGTGTGTTAATAAAATAAGTTAAGAACTAATTTTAATGGGTTTGTGTTTAGTTGTTTGAGAGCATTTGGAGAAAAAGTTAAGGAAGTCTTGAGTTGTTCTTTCTCTTTGACGAAGAACGCGAAGAACGAACGATCTCCAATGTGGAGCGCCGAGCCCTCAGAGATTGTCTTCCGCGACACCGACCCGCGACGCGACGTCTTATTCCTCGACGTTTTTCTTCTGCGATGTCTCTTTCACGACGGTTTTCCACGAAGAAATATTTGTCAACATCTTCGAATCCTCGATTCGCGACGCCGACATTCGTCATCTCTTTTATCAAGATAGGGGATTATTTAATTATTTTCGTTCGTGATTTCTAGTTTGTCGTTCTTCGTGGATATACGACCAAATGATACCGAATAATGAGAGGGGGCCAGACCGCACAAACACGGCCGACCCTCCTCCTTTATCCTTGTTTGATTCTTTGTGTTTGGGATGGAATGGCGTGGTGCCGTCGCACCACGCGGGATCGTACGGCAAGTAATGCGCGGTGCTGTTGCACCGCGCCGTGAAGTTGAACAAGGACACGACGCCATCGCGCCGCGTCAAAGAAAACCGAAGACACCGCGGCTGGAGCGGGGTTGTGGCAGAAGGTCGCGGTGCCGTTGCACCGCGCCAGACGAACTAAGTCGCGTCTGGTTCCGGGTGGTGGCGAATCAGGGTGACCGGCGGCCGGTTCCGGGCCGTCGGTGACGGCGAAGGAGGAAGGACCGGCCGTCGCCGGTCCTTGTTGGCAGAACCGGCCAGCCGGTGCAAGCCAACCGAAAAAGGGGAAGCCGGGGGAATTAATTCCCCCGGCCGGCCTACAAAACGGCCCCCATAAATACGGGGCTGCGGTTACACCATGGGGGCAGGCGCCCCCCCCCCCCCCCCCCCCCCCTTGCCAAAGGCTCGGCCGTTGGCCGAGCGCCAGTGCGCTGGGCGCGCTGTGCCCAGGCCGGGCCGCGCCGGCTGGGCCACGCCGGCCGGGCCGCGCCGGCCGTGCTGGGCCGCACCGACCGGGCCGGGCCGCGCCCGAGCAGGCCAGACCCGGACCCGGTTCGGGTCGGCCCCGGGGGTATCGGGTCGGGTCGGACCGGGCCCGAACCCCTTATTACCGAACCTTTTCTGGTCGGACGCCCATAACATGTGCTACGGGTCTCCAATTGATGCACTGTTAGTTGCGATGCGATCCTTGGATCGAGGCGGTCGTTTTGGTATATCGCACTCAATGTTTCGGAATACTTTGTGTTTAGCCAGGCTGGTTCGTACACGAAACCAACCGGGCCCTTGGAGCGGAAACACTCATATCTTAAGCTCTGGACGTCTGAATGACGTGTCGTCAACTTTGTTGGTTTCCTCTTAGTGAGACGGATCTTTTGGCTTACTCTGCCCAAGGTTTGGACACAGGTGGAGTACGGTCGGGTTGGTTTTGCCTTAAAAACCAACCAGGCCCCTGGGATGAAAAAGCCAATAACTCTCAGACTGGGCGTCATATTGACGCGCCGTCTGCGACGTTGAGTTCCTGTTGATGATACGGAACTTTTGGATACATCAACTCTGGACTATGTGTCAGTTGATGTATCAGCCTCTCAGCTCGTGGAGCGGACCCTCCCGAACGAGCTTGCTGTGTGCGGGAACCCTAGTGCTGGCTGCGACTGCTAATGTGACTTCGACGACGACTGTGCAGAGATCCTCAGTGGATTCGACAACGACGACTACAGCACCCAGCGATCCTGTGTGGATCAGTGCTACCGATCTTGTGTGGGTCCGATCCTGTGTGGCTCAGCGCTCATCGATTCTGTGTGAGCCAGCTCCTACAAATCCTGTGTGGGTCTGATCCTGTGTGGGTCATTGCGGGGGTTAGTACCTATCGATCCTTTGTGGGTCCGATGACTTAGATTGATTAGTGATCATCTCTATCGTCTTTTGAATAAGTATACATGTGTGAGCTGAATCCTGTTTTACATTCCTGTGTGGACTGTGTTGTGATATCCTGTGTGGATTTACGTTTTTCTTTCCTGTGTGGATTGGGTTGTACTTGGGCTCGGATGTTAGAGCCGAACGAGAATTGATGACTTTGGTATATGTATGGGCATATACCTAAGCAGTATCGGATGTTACTTCGTGATTTACCTTTACTTTTTGGTTTATCCTTTGTGGATACGGGGAGACCTTCGGGGGTCTCATGGTCCCTACTGATTAGCTTATACTCACCCCTGCACGGGCTATGCCCGCACTACGTTGTGTTGGTTGCAGACGACAGACAGCGCTGATCGTGGTGGAGGCTTGCGGAGCAGGACGGTACATGGAGGTGGACTACTGGGCGGGACGTACTCGGAGCGGTAGGCTGGACCCGAGGAGCAGTGGAGGCTTTCTGTACCCACCCTTCAGGTGGGATTCCCAGTGGACAGCTCGTCGTTGCGGCTTTACCTTTCAGATGTTGTTTTCCCTTTCGAGTTGTACTTTACTTTCAGTTTGGGTTTGTATACTGGCCCACTTACTTTTCCGCACTTACTCTTGTTCCAGAATTAACTTAGTGTTTACTTCTACTGCTTGTATACTCTGTGTGTTTGTTTTCATTACAAGGGAATGCCTTCCCTTTTTACTGGGATTTATGCCTTGGTGCTAGTCGCCTGCCCCAGGCCTATGGAAGGCGGGCTTGGGGTAGTCACGGCATGGGCCCCGAGGATGGGTCGTGACAAATTGGTATCAGAGGAGTTCGGTTCTACCACAGAACTTGGGACTCAGATCTTTTTCTATGTGAAACAATAGTGTTTAGCGTATTGGGTGTGGTTATCAGTCCAGGGAGTCCAGTGTTGGTGCGGCAGCCGACGTATCCGTACACCAGGACCCTAACTTCTGATTTCTGACTTAATGCACGAAAACATTGATTGCATGTGTGTTTCAAGTTTTCTTTATGATTACATTGTATCAGCTCAACAGGTATACTGTTCTGACCATGGCACACCTGTTTCCTTTTCAGGATGGCCCCACAATGGCAGCCAGCTAGGGTTCCGAGAGTTGAGCGTAACGACAGCCCACCGAGCGACGAGGCCTCGATGCCGAGACCTTTGTCAGCAGCGGCACCGGCGGTAGCTCTACCTGCCGAGCCACCGATGCTTCCGGACCCAACCGCTGACGATTCATGTCGCCTCAGTGCACTACATGACTTCCAGCACCAGAGACCGCCCAGGTTCTGTGGGGATACGGACCCCCAGGCAGCCGGGGACTGGCTGGAAGCAGTGGTTAGAGTTTTCAGGTTAGTGAGGATACCAGCAGACCTCATGGTGATCCTCGCAGCGAGCCTACTGCACGCAGTAGCAGGTAGATGGTGGAGCTTGATGCTCCAGGTTCACGATGAGGAATCTCTTCTCTGGACGGATTTTGAGAGCCTCTTCCGCTCTGAGTTCGTCCCAGCCACCCTTCGTGTGGTGCCCATTCAGGAGCTTCTTCAGCTGCGGCAGGGCAGCATGACGGTCGCCCAGTACTCTGCGAGATTTACCGATCTCTCGCGCTACTCTATAGACATGGTACGGGACCCATTCTTCCGGGCCCTGACTTTTGATCAGGGATTGAGACACGATATTAGGGCATCGCTTATCTCCCTCAGCATTCCGACTCAGACAAGAGTACTGTAGTGGGCCCTTTTGATCGAGATCTTTCTTACTGAGTCTACACCAGCGCCGAGACCCACCGCAGGGCGGCACATAGCAGAGTTTTCTGTAGAAGACAGTCGACGAATGACTCATGGGTCCAGGCAGACCAGACCCTCAGGCAGATGACCTCATGACACTGGCTCCGCAGTGCGGGGCACACAGCGCGGAGCCAGTCTTTCGAGAGGCAGGCAGTGCTACTCATGCGGCGGGCAGGGCCACATGGCTCGTTACTACCCGACCCGCCATGCCGAGGAGCAGAAGACGGTTGAGGGACCACCGAGACAGAGGCAGAGGGTCGACCGTGGCGGTACGTAGGGAGCAGGAGGATGAGGCAGAGGAGCAGGCTAAGCAGTAGGTGGTGGGCGACACTTTGTGGCTCTACCACCACCACCACTAGGAGGTCCACCCCGACCACAGGGAGCTGGCGGGCAGAGACAGGCACAGCTCCAGGCAGTGGAGGCCTACGACCACAGCGTGCCCGAGATGATTTGAGGTACTATATGTGTCTATTCCACCATTGCTGTAGTTCTTATAGACACAGGAGTGAGTCACTCTTTCATAGCCGCTGCCCTTTTTCAGAGCTCGGAGATTCCGACAGAGCCGTTGGCTCGATCTTTACGGCTAGAGACTCCTACGGGAGCAGACTCGATGATTACGCACTAGTGCCGGCAGTGTGAGCTTACTCTAGGAGGCGAGAGCTTCGGCTGGGATCTTCTTTTAGCGGCTTCGAGGCCTTACGATGTCATCTTGTTCATGGATTGGTTGTCTACATTCCATGCACAGATTGACTCTATTAGGCGCAAGGTGCGATGTGTACGCACCGAGGGGAGCAGGTTCACCTTCACTGGCGAGAAGGGAGCCTTCGCAGCACAGGATGGACTTCCGCAGAGGAGAGGACAACCCATCTCTCATTAGTTGGATAGCGTCATCCTAGGAGCAGTTGATGTACGGAGTCCTAGTTTTCCTGTAGTGGTGGATCAGTATGCAGACGTCTTTCCCGATGACGTTCCAGGGCTACCTCCTCGCAGGGAGGTAGACTTTTATATTGACCTGAACCCCAGGACAGCCCCGATATCGACTCCAACATATCAGATGGCCCCTGCCGAGCTTCGAGAGTTGCTGCTACAGTTGGAGGACTTGCAGGTCAAGGGATTCATCTGACCCATTGTTTCACCCTGGCCTTCCCCGATTTTGTTCGCCAAGAAGGCAGAAGGGAGCTTGCGACTTTGTGTCGACTATCGTCGCCTGACCCAGGTGACAGTGAGGAACAAGTATACGCTATTGAGGATTGATGACCTCTTCGATCAGCTCAAGGGAGCACGGTGGTTGTCGAAGATAGACCTCAGGTCAGGCTATCATCAGCTCAGAGTTCGAGATGATGACGTGCAGAAGACGGCCTTCAGATGTCGGTATGGCCACTATGAGTTCTTGGTTATTCCTTTAGGCATAACCAATGCTCCAGAAGTGTTCATGGCCCTCATGAACAGGATATTTTAGTCATACCTCGATTGATTTGTCATGGTCTTCATCGACGACATTTTGATTTACTCGACGACTGAGGAGGAGCATGCCTACCACTTACGGGTTGTACTAGACACAATCCGATAGCACCAGCTTTATGGTAAGCTCTCGAAGTTCCAGTTCTAGATATGAGAGGTCCACTTCTTGGGACACCTCATCTCTGAGGTGGGAGTTGAATTGGATCCTGCGAAGATCGAGGCAGTGCTAGCTTGGGAGCCACCTAGGAGCGTGACGGAGGTGTGGAGTTTCTTGGGACTAGATGGATACTATAGGAGATTCGTGGCAGACTTCTCCAGAGTTACGGCACCACTCTCAGCTTTGACGAAGAAGGGGAAACCCTTCGTGTGGTTAGACAGATGTCAGCAGAGCTTCCAAGAGCTGAGATAGAGATTGACCAGCACAACTATCATGAGGTTGCCTGAGGAGGGAGTATGGTACGTAGTCTACTGCGATTCATCAGGGACCGGGATCAGATGCGTCCTGATGGAGGAGCAGGCAGTGATCGCCTATGGATCACATCAGTTGAGGCCGCATGAGCTGAACTACGCTACCCGTGACCTGGAGTTAGCAGCAGTGGTCTTCGCTCTGAATACATGGCGACACTATCTAATGGGCGAGCGTTTTACAACCTTTTCTGACCATCAGAGTCTCATATACATATTCTCTCAGAAGGATCTAAATCTGAAACAGCGGCAATGGATCGAGTTCCTCCAGGACTATGACTTTGAGATAGTTTATACTCCTGGGAAGGGGAACGTGGTAGCTGATGCTCTCAGTAGGATGATGGGAATTCAGCTACTTGAGAAGGAGAAAGAGCAGCTACCCTCTTTGCAGATATCCTTCATGGATAGAGATGGAGCATCCTTCATTCAGTCTCTCATAGTCCCTCCTCCACTACTGTAGCGGGTCAGAGAGGCTCAGCGTGGGGACATTGACTGTGAGAGGCATCATGCACAGATATCGTCAGGACGGGCACCTGATGGTTTATCCTTTGGAGCAGAGCATGACATCCTTTTTAGAGGATGTACCTTGGTACTAGTCGCTTTACGAGAGGAGGTGCTGAGAGAGTTTTACACTTCTCCTTTGGCGGTACATCATGGAGTGGAGAATATGTACCAGGACCTCAGACGACAGCACTGGTGGCCGGGCATGAAGAAGGTTGTGGCAGAGTTCGTTTTTGATGCCTCACCTGCCAGCAGGTGAAGGCTGAGCATCAGGTACCAGCAGGCTTGGTACAAACCTTGGAGGTCCCGGAGTGGAAGTGGGATGGGATATCTATGGACTTCATGACTGGACTTCCATGCACTTCCAGAGGTCACGAATCCATCTGGGTGATTGTCGACCGACTCACCAAGTCTGCTCAATTCTTACCTATCAGAGAGCAGGGCTCAGTGGAGAGATTAGGATGACTTTACGTTCAGGAGATTGTGTGGCTTCAACGTGTGCCATCATCTATCGTCTCCGATCGAGATGCTCGCTTTACTTCCCGGCTTTGGAAGGGGGTGCAGGAGGCGTTCGAGATGCAGCTACGTCTGAGCATAGCCTTTCACCCTCAGACGGATGGTCAGATGGAGAGGACCATTCAGACTCTCGAGGACATGCTCTGCGCTTGTGTCCTCAACTTCGGTTGCAGCTGGGAGGACCACCTACCCTTGGTGGAGTTCGTGTACATCAAAAGCTACCACGACACCATCGGGATGGCACCATACGAGGAGTTGTACGGAAGACCTTGCAGATCTCCTTTGTGCTGGAAAAACCCTGGGGAGTCAGCACTTGTGGGACCAGAGATGCTCTGGGCCACAACAGAGAAGGTCCAGGTCATCCAGGAGCGGATGAGGACAGCTCAGAGCCGGTAGAAGTCATATGCTGGCAGGAGGCGGAGGCCACTAGAGTTCAAGGATGGCGACCACATCTTCTTGCGTGTCTCACCTCGACGTGGATTACGGAGATTTGGCCGAGGCGGCAAGTTGTATCCACGCTTCATAGGACCATTCCAGGTCCTCAGCAGGATTGGCGAGGTGGCTTATCGCCTGGCTCTACCACCTCATTTGCACCGGCTGCACGATGTCTTCCACGTATCTCAGCTGAGGAGATACCTGCACGACCCGACGCAAATCATTGACCATGGGGAGCTCGACGTTGATGATGGGGTGACTTCTGCGGAGGCCCAAATGGAGATCTAGGATCGAAAAGAGCAGGTCCTACGTGGACGGTCTATTCCTCTAGTGCGCATCAGATGGCAGCACGAAAACCTCCATGAGAGCACTTGGGAGCGGGAGGCTCAGATGCGTGCTCAGTACCCACTTTTGTTTCCCTAGATTATGATGTATCTTTACGGGGACGTAAAGCCCTGAGGTGGGAGTAATGTAAAGACCTGTAAAATTCAAGGGAAATTGTTCTTTTTTAATAATTTTCTTTGGGATTTTACAAGAATGGAGTTTCAGACGGAACTTGATTCCGAGGCCCGGTGTGCTCGGAATTTCTATCCGAAGTTTAGCTCGGGTACGTTCAGTAAATGAATGAGTGGGAATTCCAATCTTTTGAACCGGTGCTCAGAATCAAATTCTGAGGGCACCGATGGAACCGCAACACCGGTAATTTCTTAGGAACGTTTAATCCGGTGTTGTGTTTACACGAGAGAAGTTGATAAAAATTGTGGAAGTTAAAACTAAAAATTTAACAACAATTTTTATTTTTACTCTAAGTGTATAATCCTTGGAATAGAAGTTGGGTAACTACCCAACCTCCCTTGGGAGGTTATGAGGGTGGTGGGGCCCACACAAACCCCACCCCTTCATGTCCTCTAACCCCCTCAACTCACCATTAATTTTATTAACTTATTTTTATTAACTTATGACATTAATGTAGTGAGTTAAATGTGAGTTTTTGAAATTCCAACTCTTGAATTTCAAAAGCCTTGATGTGTTAATAAAATAAGTTAAGAAATTAATTTAATGGGTTGGTGTTTAGTTGTTTGAGAGCCTTTGGAGAAAAACCTAAGTAAGTCTTGAGTTCTTCTTTCTCTTTGATGAAGAACATGACGAACGAACGATCTCCGACGTGGAGCACCGAGCCCTCGGAGACCGTCTTCCTTGACATCGACCCGCAACACGACGTCTTCTTCCATGATGATTTTCTTCCGCGACATCTCTTTCGCGACGGTTTTCCGCGATGAAATCTACATCAACGTTTTCGAATCCTCGCTTCGCGACGCCGACGTTCGTCATCTCTTTTATCAAGGTAGGGGATTATTTAATTATTTTTGTTCGTGATTTCTAGTTTGTTGTTCTTCGTGGATATACGACCAAATGATACCGATTAAAGAGAGGGGGCGGACCGCACAAAATCGGCCGACCCTCCTCCATTATCCTTGTTTGATTATTTGTGTTTGGGACGGAATAGCGTGGTGATGTCGCACCACGCGGGATCGTACGACAAGTAATGTGTGGCGTCGTCGCGCCGCGCCGTGAAGTTGAACAAGGATGCGACACCGTCACGCCACGTCGAAGAAAACCAAAGACACCGTGGCCGGAGCGGGGCCACGGCGGAAGGGCATGGTGCCGGAGGAACCAAGCCGTGGCCGGTTCCGGTCCGCGGTGATGCAGGGGGACCGGTAGCCAGTTCCGGGCCGCCGGTGTCGGCGAAGGAGGAAGGACCGGCCGTTGCCAGTCCTTGTTAGAAGAACCGGTCGGCCGGTGCGGGCTGGCCAGACAAGGGGAAGCCGTGGGAATTAATTCCCTCGACCGGCCTATAATACGACCCCCATAAATGGGGGTCCGCGGTTACACCAGGGGGGAAGCCCCCCCCCCCCTTGCCAACGACTCGGCCGTTGGCCGAGCGCCAGCGCGCTGGGCGCGCTGCGCCCCGGCCGCGCCGCCCGGGTCGGGCCACGCCCTAGTGGTCTGGACCCGGACCCGGTTCGGGTCGACCCGGTTAGGGTCGGGCCCGGGGGTATCGGGCTGGGTCAGACCGGGCCCAAACACCTTATTACCGAGCCTTTTCCGGTCGGACGCCCATAACTTGTGCTACGGGTCTCCGATCGATGCACCATTAGTTGCGATGCGATCCTTGTACCGAGAAGGTCGTTTAGGTATATCGCACTCAAGGTTTCGGAATACTTTGAGTTTGGCCGGGTTGGTTCGTACACGAAACCAACCGGGCCCTCTGAGCGGGGAAACACTCATATCTTAAGCTCCGGACGTCCGAATGATGTGTCGTCGACTTTGTTGGTTTCCTCTTAGTAAGACGGATCTTTTGGATTACTCCGCCCGAGGTTTGGATGCAGGTGGAGTACGGTCGGGTTGGTTTTTCCTTAAAAACCAACCGGGCCCCTGGGACAAAAAAGCCAATAACTCTCAGACCTGGCGTCAGATTGACGCACCCTCTGCGACGTTGAGTTCCTATTGACGATACAGAACTTTTGGATACATCAACTCTAGACTATGTGTCAGTTGATGTATCAGCCTCTCGGCTCGTGGAGCGGACCCTCCCGAACGAGCTTGCTGTGTGCGGGAACCCTAGTACTGGCTGCGACTGATACTGTGACTACGACGACAACTACGCAGAGATACTCAGTGGATTCGACGACGACAACTACAGCACTCAGCGATCCTGTGTGGATCAGTGCTACCGATCCTGTGTTGTTCCGATCCTGTGTGGGTGAGCGCTCAACGGCTCTGTGTGAGCCAGCACCTACAGATCCTGTGTAGATCCGATCATGTGTGGTTCAGCGCTCAACGGCTCTATGTGAGCCAGCGCCTACAGATCCTGTGTAGATCTGATCCTGTGTGGGTCATTGCGGGGGTTAGTACCTATCGGTCCTTCGTGGGTCCGATGACTTAGATTGATCAGTGATCATCTCTATTGTCTTTCGAAGAAGTATACCTGTGTGATATGAATCCTGTTTTACTTTCCTGTGTGGATTGTGTTGTGCTATCCTCTGTGGATTTATGTTTTTCTTTACTGTGTGGATTGGGTTGTACTTGGGCTCGGATGTTGGAGCCGAACGATAATTGATGACTTAGGTATATGTATGGGCATATACCTAAGCAGTGTCAGATGTTACTTCGTGATTTACATTTCCTTTGTGGTTTATCCTTTGTGGATACGGGGAGACCATCGGGGGTCTCGGTGTCCCTGCTGAGTAGCTTATACTCACCCCTACACGGGCTATGCCCGCACTACGTTGTGTTGGTTGCAGACGACGGACAACGATGATCGTGGTGGAGGCTTGCAGAGCAGGACAGTACCTGGAGGTGGACCACTGGGCGGGACATACTCAGAGCGGTAGGCTGGACTCGAGGATCAGTGGAGGCTTTCTGTACCCACCCTTCAGTAGGGATTCCCTGTGGACAGCTCGACGTTGTGGCTTTACCATTCAGTTGTTGTTTTCCCTTTCGAGTTGTACTTTACTTTCAGTTTGGGTTTGTATACTGGCCCACTTACTTTTCCCACATACTCTTGTACCGGCTTTTACTTAGTGTTTACTTCTTCTGCTTGTATACTCTATGTGTTTGTTTTCTTTACAAGGCAATGCCTTCCCTTTTTACCGGGATTTACGCCTTGGTGCTAGTCGCCAGCCCCTGGCCTATGAAAGGCGGGCTTGGGGTAGTCACGGCACGGGCCCCAAGGACGGGTCATGACAAACCCCATTCCTCTACAAGTCCTCCATCTATACCCTAAACTCCCAGAACTCTGTAGGAGTAATCTGATATTTAGGTGTAGATATCAGTTCCATCCCGGGGTATAGATTAATGAATAAATATACCCCTCTACAAGGATTTAGTCTTGGAACATCCTTTGGAAAGACAACCTCATACTCATCCAATTCTCTAAGACTGATGTCGGTTTCCTGCTTTCCCACCGTTGACATCCCTAGGCTATATCTTATTAGTCAGAGAACGTTCAACCACAATGGTTATCTCCAGAATCCTAGAATAAGTAGTAAAGTACAATGGAATAGTTCTATCTCAGATGTCCCTAAATACATCTTTCTCGGATGTTCGAGAATTAAATTACTGGTCGCATCATATTCATCGAGTACCTAGAAGGGTCGTAATGCCTCGAGGAATGCTTAACTACTAATAGGTCATCTCATCAAACTTGCAGAAGCTATTGGGAACACATATCCCCTAGATTTTATGGAAAGAGATCCTTATTTGGGAGAGGTTCTCAAGCTATGTCCATGGAAAAGTCACCTCATAATAAGATTCGGTAATCTAAACCTCTTCATAGCCCTAATGAGCCACGTATAAGGAACCCCACCATGCCTACTATATGATCTAATGGTGTCCTGAAAATAAAGAAAAGTTGGTCACCACCTCAAGCTAGACCTTCATCACCTATGAGTTGGGCTCGCCTGAGATACTAAAGGGTTTCTGTTGCTGAAACATTTGTAAGGCACTGATCCTATATGAATCCTCTACCAGTAGCACAATTAGTATGTATTGACCAATGGGTGGTGATAAATCTAGGACACCACCCGAAGGTTCCATCTTGGGAAACGGCCCCTATACCTAAGCCTCATCACTCTGCAGACCATCCTTGAGGTCATGAACTGGAATAGTACCTCGCTGTCTACATGGAGGCATCTAGAAAGAGATCAAGATGATTCATGATTAATAGATTATACCTGGTGATCTGACTCTGACTCAAAAATATCTTGAGATAACATTTAATGATGCATACTACCAGTGTTTTCATGTACCATGTCGGAAAGCAGAATTCAGGATCCTGGTGTATGGATACATTGGTTGTCACACCATCATTATACTCCCTAGACTAGAAGTTGAACTTGATACACTGCACAATGTTTCCCCATAAAAATTTATGGTCTCTTGGTTTTTTTATTAGAACTGACCACCTCTGATACCACATTGTCGTGACCCATCCTCTAGGGCCCATCACCAAACTACCCCAAGCACTCCTTCCATAGGCCAGCGGCTAGATACTAGCATCATGTAGGTATATCAAAAATAGGTAAGGAATGTTCCTTAAAACTTGTACACACACACAAAACAAAAACTAAAGAAAGTTAAAAAAATGTATTCCACAACTGTCGCTGAGACAACTACTGAGAGTAAAGTACAAACTGAAAGTAAAAAAAGGGGCCAGAATAAAAACACAAAACAATAAAATAATGCACAACAACCAATGTCTATCCTCTTGAGACACCACCTAAAAGGTATGTTAAGTGTAGCCTCCAATATCCATATTAGTATGCCCATTCTTCCCATCCAAATGAGCACCACCTGGTCCCGGACCACCTAGGTGTCCATCAAAGCGTCTGTCACTTTCATGGGACACGACAGATTTGGGAGAATCCCGTGCAGTGGTGAGTAAAATAATTCTATGTTTGGAGCCCAAAACACTACATATGGACCAAAAAATAAGGTATACACAATGTATTATCACCTCATGTAGGTATAATCTAATGCATGGAAAGAAAGACTATCAGTCATACCACTGAACTCCTTGGAATGTTGGGGTACTCATTCCTGAAGAGTATTATTGGTCTCATGGCACACATAGCCTCTCCCCACTATGGGTATTCTTGGTCACATAGAGATGCTCCCCACTTATGCCATCATTTTTAGTCCACACAAGGCTACTTATAGATGGTCCACACAGGGGTGCTTACAGTTGGTTCAAAGAGAGCCACTTGTAGATGGTTCCAATAGGTCATTTTTAGGGGGTCCACATAGGGATACATATCATCTAGGCCTACGGGGTAACTTCCATCCTTTTGTCACTTGTCATAGAGTCTCATCCTGCTGCATGATTCCCACACATGGTGCCCTTGATTCTGGGAGAATCAATGCCTCAAGTCAATTGTCGAATTTTAGATTCCATGAAATCCTCATTATACCATTCCAAAATAATTGCCTCATCACGAGGGTTTCAATTCCACAAACTTATCATCAATTGGGCAAACTATATTGAATGTTATGACCATTTTTTCAAAAAGGGGATTATCGGGTCCGGCTTAGTCCGGATCCGACCCGGCATGTTGGGTCACTGGTCAGGCCCACTGGGAAGCACATCCTATTGGGCAGGCAAGATCTCCTCCAACCTGGATTCTTGGAGGTATCTTTATTGTGCAGCCACATTTCCGGATAAGGTCTCCCACCCCTATCCTGCACGCGGTCCCTATTGGACAGCGTGCCTACGCACCCACAGACCACAACTTCGTCTGTCTCCACCAATCATCGTCTTGTGTACCAGAGGCCCCTATCAAACCACTGTGGCCCCAGAAGGCCACTGCCTGCACCTCCTCATGCCATCATGGTGAACCACCACCGGCCCATGACCGCTATGGTGTGCCACCGACGTTGGTGGTATCTTCTGCGGACCACCAGGTCCACTTCAATTATCCTTTTCACAAATATCCCACACCCCCAAACTTCTCAAGTTTCCATCTTCCCAACTCCAGACTTTATGTTTCCTTATCACAGCTTTAAAGGTTCACTCACAAAGATCACAAGAACGCCCAAAGAATGAGGAATCATGTCCTTGTTCATGTCAGCATGATTCCTCTGTATTAGTGTTTTTGAAACATGGGAAGATGAGATTAATGTTATATCCACAAATAAACCTGATGCAATCACTAAGATAAAAAAACCATCCTGCTAGAACAAATTATCAAAGGATCAACCTATTCATGGGTGGACCTGCATTCGTTGTTTAGAAAGAAGAAACATGTAAACAAGAATCAATCACATGACACCCTACCAGGGAAAGTAGATTGCTCGAGGGGGATTGTTCCTCATCATCCGTCGATCAATGATCCTAAATCCTCTCTCCAAGGGTGTCGTCTTGATTTCCCAATTCACACGCTTTCATCATTGGAAAGGTTTTCCTTCATTCTTCTTCACCACCCACCAAACCCTTAGAGCTATTCTAGGATTGTGACGACCATCCTACATTACTTATTATGCTATTAAATGAGGCAACACGAATCATAGTTTTTGTAATGTTGTGTTGCAATGTTACTATGCTGACTTATTAATGAGATTCATTGTATCCTCGTCACTACAGCGCAGCACTGACATGACACTTCTCAAAGATGGAGAAAACAAATAAAATAACTTTTTAAGTTATTTTTTTCTTTTCTGAAGTTTCAAAATATTAACATTAACCCTCAAAATGTGATGGTAGAGGTTATGTACTTCTTAAGGATAACATCTAATTATGAACTTAGTAGTGGTCTCAGATTTTTAATCCGAGTTATAGTCTATGAGTTATAAGGATTCAAAAATAAAATAACTTTTATTTAAATGATTTTATTTTCAGTTACATCCCAAAAACCATCATTCAAAACCAACCTGTGGTGACCAATTTTAGGCTTCGCCTAAACAAATAATACAATCAAAAACTCGATGTTACTCTCAAATTTTCAATCAGAGATATCATTTATGAGGTTTAAGGATTGGAAAATAAAATAAATTTATTCAATTATTTTATTTACGACTAAAAACTATTTTACATTGAATACAAAGCTAGCAAGTGTTAGGATTTTCCAAAGGAAATCATATCCTCTTGATCTCAATGATGGCCTAATATTTTTAATTTAAGTCACATTTTGTGAGTTATAATTATTTTCATAATAAAATAATTTTTTTATTTATTTTATATACAATTATTCCAATATTGGATTTTGTAACTAGAGGCATGCACTGACTGAACATAAGTCACACCTAGGGTAAACCCACCATCTAGAATGCAACGGTGTGTTTAGATTTCTTATCCTGGCACCCATTCAAGAGTTATCCATCATTTTCAGAAAAACTGCCCTCGTGCGCTATTTAAAACATAAAATTCTTCTACGGATCATTTTTGAAACTCTGGGCCTTGTAATCTCACTCCATCTCAATGTTTGCTCTCAAAATAATCCCATTTAATTTTTTAAAACAATTCATGGAACTCTGGGGTATTAAATGGGCATTGAAAAAACCCATTACATAAATAGTGGAAAAAACCATGAAAATGATTATCCCAAACGGATGAATAAAAACCAAAGAGATCAAATGTACAAAACTGTCATGATAAGTATGGGAAAGTATTTTATCACCCCCAACATGAAGATAATTTAGTAGTGAAATTGGAAAAATAGAAAGTGTCAGCCCCCCTGCCAATGAGTTGCACCGTGCTGGCAGTACAACGATCAGAGCACCACTCACCCTTCATTTTCGACTCAAATATAGAATTTCAGAAAAATGTTTTACATGAACATAAAAAATTAATTAATTGATATAACATATTAATAAGTGGCAAAATTTGATATTATACTAGAAATTTTTTTTTAAGATTGTAGAAATTAATCTAAGTTTATTATACTTGATAATTACGAATGTATGATACAAGTCATACTAAAGGTAATGGACTTCATCTCAATCTCCTTTTATTGAGGAATGTTTTGAAAACATACTCCACATTATTCTCTACAGTCTATAATAAACCCATTTGTATTTTAAAATATTTCAATAGTTTTAGAATGGAATCTTTTTCTATGAAGCCTTTTACTAAACTACAAAAAGGAATGTTTTTTAACATATATGTTGATAATGGCTGTTCCACTGCCATTACCATTATTTGGTATTTGGATTCATGAACAGGAAAAAACATTTTGAAAAGAAAAAAAAGAAACAACATCTTTCCTTTCTAGGTATTTTAGTATTGAAATTGGTTTTAAAAATGGTTTTATTTTTTTAATATCTTGAAATGATATCATTTGATTGAAAATTAGAAATTTTATTTTTCTTTTATGATTGATTTATGTGTTATGATTATTTTATGGTTCATGGCCATTAATTCTGTATTCGCGTGGTTCTGTGATAACCCGATAGAGGATTATCCTGTGATGTCTCTCTAATGCGTTAGGTAATTTGTCAGAATAAAATGACATTGTTTCTCCTAATAGATTTAGGTAATATACTATGATGAGTATTCTGATCTTAAACATGATGGTTACTCCCTATATACATGTGAAATATACAATGTAAATATGATAATGTGTCCATAAGATAATATTATGACTTATTATTGATAAGATATTTTTTAGGAATCTTATGATTTCTTAAAGTATGTAAAAGTAATTTTTATTTATTGTAGAAAATTATGGTTTTGTGAATATGTTTTTAGGAGTATAAAATATTCTTGGTCTAATGATTCCATTCCTTATTTTATATCTCTTACAGATTGTTTTTGTGATCATCCCAAGATTTTGAAATGTTTTCTATATGGTATAAGGATGTCTAAGAGAATTTAAGAAGTCAATATGAATATTATAAATATTTCTATAAAAAAACATGTTTTAATATGTTTTATCCTGTTATAAAATTATGTAGTTAGTAGAAGTGTCTACTTTGTAATTTTGAGTTGTCATGAAATTGTTATGGCCTAATTCTCTAAAACTCTAAACCAGAAAAGATCCTATAATTGAATTTTTGACCTAAATTAAGATTATCTAATGTTTAATGCTAGGTCCTTATACCCCATGATCCTAAAAATGTACTTTGAGTCTCCCGAATAACTAGGATAGGTGGTGTCTCTTGTTAGTTAGTGCCCAAAGAAATTTATAGAATCATAATTGTTTCTATTTTTGTATGAATTGGATGAAATTTTCAAATAAAAAAATGATATTTATTAGATGATCCTTAATTGAATTCTACACTACCAGGATTAGGGATACTCATTTACATTTAAAGAATTAATATTGATCTTTTTTTACATACAAATTATTCATTAATGATTTAGTAGGGTAAAGTAATTAATCATTTAAGGATTGACCAGAAAGAGGAGGGTGAGTCCTGACAGTAAGCCTTGGGTTACTTTTAGCTATAGATCCTTCGAAATCATGAGGGTAGAATCTCTGATCTAGTGATAGAATGTTGGTTGGATGGGATAGAGATCATATTCAATCTAAGTTGAGGTCAACTTTGTTTTTGGTGTCTTTTGTGGTTATTCAAATGTGGGGATATGTATGTCAGTAATGGATGATATATCTTTGTGATATGAAGGAGTCAGATATATCATGGGTATATTTTTATAAGTTGTTCTATTTAGAAATACCATCATTGGTAATGATTTCGTCCAAGAGGTAAGAGATACTCACCCTTTAGTAAGGAATCTCAAGCAGGTGGGAGCTCAGAGTTAATTTCAAAGACCTCCTACAAATTGTTTTTTATGTCTTCTCAGACAATAATTCTAGAGCATCATGTATAGAGGAGGTATTGTTCCCATCTATTAGATATATGATCATCCTAGTAATTCTTCCTAAATATATGGAAGTGAAAAAAGGTAGAATTTATCATGTGGATGAATTATATAGGGTTGATCCTTGTGAGTGTTTCTAGAATGGAGACTTTAAGAGAAGATATTTGGGAATTGGACAAAAATTTATAGGTTGTATGGGTTCTGACAAGTGGGGAATCAGCATCGAAGTACATTTTCATTGCATTCTAGGTTTGGAGGCTCCTGAGAATCTATGGGTGGATTTCCATTACATTTGATTTCTACGAGTGTCATGTTAACCATTAGTATCAGTGTCAGAAATCTCATGGAGATTTCTATCATATGGGATGTAAGAAACCTTTTCTATAGTAGTTTCATTTTCCTTTGAGGAAGTATCAGGACCAGGGACCATTAGTGATATTTCAGCAGTCACAGTAGTGGGTTTTGTTTGTTCATTGAAATATGCTCCTTATAGAGGGTTGAATTGTTATTTTACCCATTCTATGTGACCTATATTAGTGTATAGATGTGGAGGCCAATAATAGTGATGTAAAGGAACCAATCATGTGTAGATTCATGTGAATGAGGATCCAGTGAGAGTAAGACTAGAGTTTGACTATGGTATGATCAATTTATCATCAACCCCAGTTTTGACCTTTTTTATTTTGGATCTTACCACTATTTATTTTCTCCTAGTTTATTCCCTGAATTTTTTCAAGATGTTGAGTGACTTCTAGTTCCCCTAATGTTATCCATACTAGTTATAGGACTGGCTATATTTTTTAATGGGTATTGGGGATGTATACTGATGATGGGAATGAATAAGTTGATGGGGGATTTCGTCTTAATATAGATATTGCAATAAAATGTTATCATTTTCATGGATCATATATATTTTGTTCATTAATTCATCTATTTTTTATAGAGGATAGTGTTTTTTCTAATATAGATATGTAACAAGTAGAGTTCATTAGTAAATGATGTTATTAGATGGGTTTTAGAAAGGTAGATCCTATTTTATATTAGTTGGAATATCTATGAGTGTAATAACATGTAGAGGATCATCCTAGATTTGTGGAAGAGTTTCTCTATTACTTTTTGGATGAATTGTTGATATTACTCCATCAATGTAAATTTGATTTTGGGACAGAGTTACAACCATGTGTTTCTCTCATTTTGATGGATCCCATTCAAATATAACCTACATTGCTTCCCATGTTGAGGATCTATATTGATAATATGAGTTAAATGGATTTCATATAACCTGATGTATCTCATTAGAGTTTCTCTAGTTCTTTTCACCAAGATTGAGGAAGATGGTATATTGTTTTGGATGGACTACAAGTGGTTGAACTAGCTGAATGTCCTGAAATATTACCCCCTCCTCAGTATTGAATATATATTTGACCAGTTGAAGTGAGTTAATTTATTTTTTGAATATATATTTGTTCTCTATATATCATATGATTAGGGTGAAAGATGAATATATCATGAAAAATGACATTAAGTGCTGGTATGTGAACTTTGTGTTCATGGTCATTTCATTCAGCATCATAAATTCACTATCCATGTTATTAGGGCTCATAATGTTTATGTTCCATGAGTTCATAGACCACTATATAGTCATTTCCATCGATGAAATATTTCCCTAATCAATGTTAGAGGAGGATTATATTGATCATATCATAGTTATCTTGAATGTTCTTCAACACCATCATCTAAATGGAATATTCTAAAAGTGAATGTTTTATATGAAGAATGTTAATTTCCATAGTAATTTATTTTTTAAATAGGGTGTAGTTATAAACCAATCAAATAATGATCTACTTTTTACTTAGGCATCCCTAAAGAATAATAAATTGTTTCATAGTTTCCTTATTCATGTGGTTTATTACATGAGTTTTTTTTCCTACATTCTCTAATATTATTTCACCATTGTTTTCTTTAGACCAAATTTATATGGATTTCATCTACAGAGATTAGTTTTATGTATAATCTTAATTCCTAAATGATATGTTGATCAGTTCTCTCATTCATTAGATTACAAAAGAAGGGGTGATGTTTAATGTTTTTTTATGACATTTCATTTTTTCGATTGGGCTGAATCTTGATAAAGAATAAGGAAGTAATATCTTATTGTTCAAGGTAGTTATTCCCCCTTGGTCATAACTATTCCACCCATGATATGGAGTGGGGATTAATCATTTTTGTTCACAATTAGTTGTAGAATTACCTCATTGATAATCATGTTGTGGTTTTTGAGGACCATAATGGATTGAATTTTTTTTCTCTTAACTGAATAGAAATTTATGACTGTAAAGTTGGATGGAGTTTCTCTAGGACTATGATTTTTACATCTCATGTACTCAGTGTAAGGGGAATATATTTGTGCATGTATTGATTCAGATGTCCGTAGTATATGTGTTTCAATATTGTAATGATGTTTGGAGAGGTATGGAAGACCTCATGATGTTACATCATGACATCTGGGAGGTAATGGTCAGGGTTTTCTTTTATCATATGAAAACTGAAATTAATTATTCATGTGTAGGTGTCATAGTGGAGATACTTAGAGTTTGAGGTTAAGCATAAACATTTTTTCCATAATGATTCCCCAATTGGATGGCTATAGGATGGTTGGAAAATGATGTTGTTTCAAAGGAGGCTGTTTATTCTATTGGAGAGGCGCAAGGGAATCCTTCCTAAGAATCACATCTCACCCTCAAAGGTGCATCCATGTGTTTCTATGACGCTCCATGGATTATGAATGAATATTCATTTTCTTGGGATGAAAAGATTGGCGGTGGAGTCTATGGAACAGTATTTGGTTTTTTGGTAGGCGAAAGCTAAAAACCAAATTCCAGGAAGGTTGTTATGAGAAATGGATATCTATAAGTGGTAATGGGTGGTGATTTTTATGGTTTTAGTCAATCTTATACCCTAGGATCCTGGACGATATAACTTCATTTAGGTAGTATTGGACCAATTTTTAAGTTGTCTCATTTTCTAGAGATTTTTGAAACGAGTGTCATGAATATTCTAGAAATATGATTTTTTGGTATTGTGGTTAGGATTTATGGGGTACCAGGGACCATAATTTCCTATCAAGATCCTCGATCTAAATTATGAGTATGGAGAGGATTTCTAAATGCCTTTGGCTCATAGGTACAAAATATCAATATTTTTTATCCTCAAATAGACAAGAAGAAACAGAAGAACATCCAGATGCTATTTGATATGTTACAAGAATGAATAGTTGATTTTGGTAGATCATGGGTGAAGCTCCTACAACTAGTTGAGTTTTCATATAATGATATTGATCACCTATCCATCAACATGGACCCTTCATATTCATTTTGTTCCCAGTTCTTTCATTATCTATTGTGTTGGACCATGTTTGGGGATTCGGTAGTTCTTGGCCTTGATGTAGTGCAATGCATGATAGAGAAGATCCATGTTGATCAAGAGTATATGGACATAGGTTAGGAATGAAAAAATTTAATTTTTATCATAGGAATATTACCCTAGTGTTCGAGGTTGGGGACCCTTAGTTCTTGGAAATTTCCACTCATTTGGGATAACGTAGGTTTTATATAAGGAGTAAGACCTCTTGATGATTCATCAATCCCATTTAGGTGTTGTTGAACATTGGAAATTTTTTTTATCAATTAGATCATCTACTATGGCTCAATAGGATCCATGAGGTCTTCCACAAGGCCCAGTATCATTGGTATCTTCATGGCGACTCAAATGTCACTGATTGGGGGGTTTGATATCGAGGATGATGTGAAATTCCATGAGTGACCAAAATAGATCTGTGATCATCAAGCGAAGGTGTTACATGGGTGAACCATTCCATTTTTTAATGTGCTACGGAGGCATGCTTTCATTTAGGAGAGTACATGGCAATTTGAGACGCAAATGCATCCATAGATCTGAGGGTTGTTTTATGTTTTTCATTGATTGTATCTCTTTGAAGATATAATGTCAAGATGTTATATATTTATTATATATTCCCTTTTTCATGTATAGTTGTACATTATTGGTGGTTGTGTTTTGTTTATAAAAAGATCCCTAAGAGGAATCGTATGGGATGGTCATTTGAACCTTCTTATTTTTTTATCTTCCTATAGGAATTGTTTTGATTATCAAGGATACAAATCCTATGAGTAGTATATAATGTAATATATTGTAACATTTCATTATATTACTTTTTTAGTTTGGGAGTCGAAGGTATTTAGATGAGGCTCGAGGAAGGCTCGATTGGGATTAGAGAAAAAATTAGACTCTAATTTTGTTTTCATGGAATGAACCCAAGTTCCAACATGAATTATTCCTTGTGGAAAGGAGTCTAGAAAATCAAAGACTAATATTTTTAAACACCACAATATTAAATATATATATATATATATATATCTGTTGAAATAAACATGAATTATTTAATTAGTTTCTTTATACACAACCCTGAGTGTAAATAAACCGTGATATAGTAATTCATTATAACCTAAATGTAATATTGACAGTTATGAATACTAAAAAACATTACGAAAAATATGTACAAAGGTTTGAAAATTTTCAAATTTATTTATTAATTAAAAAATATTAAGTTCTCAATTCTCAAAAAAGTTATTTTATGCTTCATGAATATGCTTTATTCAAAAATGATTTTAATTTCATTTTTCAAACATGAAAATTATAATTAAATCTTAAAAAATTTTAGAAAAAAACACCTTGAAATTAATATTAATTCTGAAATCAAATTGTAATTTGTATTTCAGGGTGAAATTTTATGAATTTTTTAAAAAGATATTTTTTAGTGAATAGTGAAAATAGAAATTTCATAAAAAACAGTCATTTATATTCAAGTAAAAGTCCCATTATGTTTTCAATTTTATCATAAACTAACATAATTATCCATTAATTAAAATTAAACTAATTAATAACATAATAATAAGTGTTATATTTTATTTTGATATAAGTTTTTTTTTGCTCTCAATAACAAATTTTTCTAAAAATAGATTTTATAAGAGAAAAGTGTTATTATATGAATAAATTATATTAAAATTAATTTATTAATAGTTTTAATTAAATACATATATTATATATCAAATAATATATTTTAACATTCATTTTATGTTCTTTCTTATTGAATGGAATGTATGTACTTTGTGTTTTATGCTTAAAGATTAATTATTCTAAAATGAGATTCTATTGTGGGTTGTGTACTTATTTTAAATTAAATTATAACACCTATAGAAATTTATTCGAATAAATTTTTTTTTATTTTTTATCCGAATAATTAATATAATATAATATTTTTAGCTTAATTGTCTTCATATTGAATAGTAAAAATAATAATTTTTTTACCAATGATATGGATGAAACGAGATTATCGAGGGGATTAAACTATGAGATAAGGGTTGGATTTACACCCATAACTACCTAAATATTATTATTTGCATATATTTCAACCTTATCTCATCTTATTTTTGATTACCAATCCATTTTTATACACATTCTCTAGAATGTGACAGAATATCCCTGATATCTTTTATGAAATTACATGTGTGTACCTCCCCTCACTTAAAAAGGGGAACCTCATATCATCCCTTATACACACAATTTGAGCCTTATATATGGGAAAATATATTATCCAAAAATATCTGACATTCATTTCATTTGTCCTAGACATTAAATTATTCTCCTCATACAAATCCTTCAATGCTTAAAAAGTAATCCAAATGTGGTCTCTTAAAGAATATGTATAGATCATAACAAAACTCTTTCAATTTTATTTATTATTCTACATCCTATAAAAATATTGGATACATAATAAAATTATGATTATATTATCATAAATATATTGATATTTTATTATGATGATTTTAAAACATTTTAGAACATATTCTCTAGAAAATGGGAGATGCATGTATTGAATGTGCATATAAATGGACTACTGAATCCACAAAGCGATATGTCTCATTTTTATCCCAATATATCATGGAAGGTTATTATGTTTTATTTGGTGTATATATTTATATTTATGATATAAAAATTATCCTATAAGGTTTAATTGATATTTTCCTTTCTTTCATTTCATCCATCAAAAAATATTACCATCACTCATGTGTACTTATGGGAAATCATCTCCACTTAGCGATGTAATCAATTTTTAATCACCTCATTATATGTATAGTTATAAATATAAATATATATAATGAATATATATGATATTTATATACTTAATATAAATTCTTAGATGAATGAACCTTGGTCAATGTGCATGGATCATGGCCTCCAAATCCAAACATAAATAAATAAATGAAGTAATTAATAACAGAAATGATGATGTTAATGAAAATTGTTAATACACAAGTGATAAGACATTATATGTAAACCATGTATGGTATAATAGGTACTATTATGGTTATATTATATAATAATATTAACGTAACATTTTTTATACATTCTTTTAGAGATATTACAAAGGAAGAAAAACATAACGTAATGATTTTATGTTATAATCCTATTTTTACCAGGATTTGTTATGATTAAATTTTCTAATGATGAAATTATATGATATATCTCTCCAAAATGTTATTTATTTTATTATTATTATATCTATTTCTATTTATTTTATGTTTTTTAATCATTTTCCACTAATTAATTACTCAATAGTGTGAAAGAATGCTTTTGAGAAAAAACATACATTATTTCACTTTTTGTGGGAGGATTATTTATTCATATTTTTTCATAAATATTTGAAATAAAATTTTTACAATAAAACAATGATTAATTAAATTCATTTTATCCATGTTTTATTTTCTATAATTTTTTCTAAAGAAGTATTATTTTCATTTTACAAATAATATACTTCTTACTTTTTAAATAACATATGAAGGGAATTACTTTATCATATATGACATGAAGTGTGTTCCCCATTGTTTGAATTTGAAAATGCCAAATTCCATATGAATAAAATTCGATCAAACAAGGAAAATAATGGAGAGATTCTATAAATTAGGGATCCTTCGTACATCACTTCCCTGCATGACGATTTGTTTCTCTATGAGTTTTCCGCAAAATAAATGGTTGTGGGAGGAAAAAGGTGACTCCAACACCATGAATTTTGTAATTTCTAGAATGGAGGTAGAGAAATTCCCGACATAGACAACATTTTCTAAAGACCCAAACTGTCTGTGTGAAAGGCGAATCATATCTCCTTTATAGACTTCCACTCTGCATTGTGGTCTACTTCGTGAGGCACCCACAATCTAATGAGTTTGTGGGGTGAAGGTTGGGATTTATTCCCCCATAAATGATGATACCCCATTAACTATGTTGTTCACGGGATGAGGTAGAATTACTGAGTCCCATAAACAAAGACCTCGCTATCTAATTCCCTGGGATTCCACAAAAGAATGTTTTTAGCCCATTCAACTCCTCTATAAATAAAATCTATGGGGATAAAAAAAAGTTAAATGCTAGATGGACAAATTATAGGTGAAAACGGTACAAAATAGATAAAAAGGTAGAGGGTGTGGGATAAATCTCTCCTTCACCAAAATTTGTTCATAAACTCCATCCCACAATGCGCATGTGGGTGGACCTATAAAGAACTCCTCCATTGGAACCATATGTGTGCGGACCTTCATAAAACAAAAACCCCACAAATAGTATGTATATGAACATATATAGAAGATAACATGAGAAGATAGTGTCATTTTCAGAAATGAGGTGTAATTTTCAGACCTAGATAACGAATAAAAAACAGTTCATGGAAGACACACTATATGGACTAATGTTCACAAAAGTACCTTTATGGAGAACTATTCACGAATAACCCTTTGCAGAAAATAGTTCATAGATGAACATATGAGGAAAGTCATATACAGACAGCCTTATGCGGCCAGCTCCTACGTGGACAGCTCCTATGCGGTGAGCCCTACACAACCTGCACTATTCAAAAATTCTTATATGCCTTTTGGTATATACCATAGGGGAAACGACCTTGCACCCCCACCCAGGATTAATGCAGGGATGCGGTATCATCCCTCCGGGTTACTCCATTCACTATCATCACTGACTCCCATGAAAAATGATGACTCTCACCATGAACTTTTCAGGTCGAGTCATTAAAAGATTTTCTTGCATCCTATTCTACCCAAACATCCATCCCTACTATACCATGAGTCAAAATCCTCCACATGAGACTCCTAAAACACCATCACGTACCTCCCATTCTAGTTTTATGATGATCTCTATTGATATTTGTGGTCTGAATATTTATTACAAGACTGGGCACATCCATTATATCCCTAAAACATTGTCTATTGGGAAATTTTGGATATTCAAAAACCTCCCCAGCCATAAAAAATTTGAAGTCGGTGACCTGAGGGAACCTTTGATTGACTATGTGCACATTTACCTGGCGACTCTACATATGTTTCCCAGAAAAATCCCATCAACCAAAAACAAATTTTAACATAGGAGAGGCTTTTTCCTACCTCTAAAAGCCACAATGGATTCCATTCCCTGTATCATTTCATAAGATGATCTGGAAATCCTTGTATAGTCATGGCCTTAATGTTTTCTTACACTCATAGACACATCATTTCCATTCATCAAACTCTATTTCCTAGATGATTTCATATCTTCATAAAAATTCATAGTCATTAGAAATGAACAGTCAGTATCCTGAGGGTACTTCTTCTTGACTATGTGCATAATTCCCCAGCTTATTTTCATATATTTCCCAATAATGTCCTACCAACGAGAGAAAAATTATTCATCATGAGTGGTGTTTTCTACATCCTTATTCCAAAATGGATTCCATGCCTCATATCATTTCTCCAGATCTGAGAACCCCTATATCATGGTTTACTAATTTATTCCCCCTCTTGTTCGAGGTATATAATAAAATCCAATCCCAATTATCGAATGGTTAATCATGGATTCAATATCAAATAGTCCTCATCATATGATCTTAAACTAGAAGACCCCATATTTTCTTGACCACATGATGTTAATATATATGTTATTAGTACCCGTAACATGACATTAAGCTTTGCTATCATTGTCCCTACAAAAATAAATTAAATTGTGATTCCATCATCTAAGATATTTGAATTTATACTATAGTATACCACATATGAAATTTAAAAATGGCGCTCCAACTAAGGTAAGCCACTAGCTTCTCTTTAGGGAAGTGTCGTGTCCTCAACCTCTACAACCATCATCCTCCTCCTTGTCCATCAGTGGAGAAGGAAAGATGTTTAATATGTTCAATATTCCACATCCTCTAATTTCTCACACTAAGCACAAATAATCTAGACTTAGAGGCTGGTGATGATAAAAACATCCAAAAAATCTACCAACACCAAATGAACAATGATAAATTAAATTCCCAACATAATAGGGATACATAAGAAGCCTTCTTGAGGACTGATCTCCATTTCATCTCATACGTGAAATGACAAATCATGCTCCATAAAAAAATGGTCATACTTCTAGTTTTAATCTCTAAATGAAATTTACAATGACAAATCTGATTCCTTCTCCTACCAGGATATGGAGGATGCATGTAAAATGCCCGATCTCAAAACAAATTGGCCTCCTCTTAAGTGGAAGCCCCAACAGATGAACTAATAGAACTTTAATTCCTTCCCCAAACAGGATACATAGTATTTCTATCTAAGGGATAACCTCAAAGGGTATCCTTTTCTAGGGTTAACCCAAATCATTAACATCAATCTGTAACGGCCTCCTTTATGGTATATGTCCCAACTCTAACTCAAAATGTCTTTCTCTAATGATGTGATCCCTAAATCAAGCCTTTATCATGGGAAGCTTCCATGTGCAGGCCATGTCTTACTAGACAACATGGGATTTTATTCCCAACAAACTGGTATATTTAAGAAGCCTCCATGAGGTCCACACCCAACACCCAACTCTAACTAATTTTCTTCATGCCATATCCCTATAAGAGTCTCCTTCACTTGGAAGACTACATTACTTTTAGGGACCTTGGTCTTCCTTGACATAAGTCACACATCAATTAATGAATATAAACTTTTTTCCTAGAAGTATTTTCTGTATGAAGTTAAAATATACGGATGGCTACTCATAACATGACCTTAAAAGGTGATGTTTCCAGTTTTGTGTCACCGAACTACACGGACTCTGATTCCTCTCATGTGGATACACTGGAAGCCCGTCTTATGGGTTCGACACCAAACATTAAAACAAATCGTGTCCCCCCTAGATGATGATATACTCTAGAGTGCCTCATCATGTGGCATAAAACTTCATTGTCTTAGTAACAAATATTGTATTTCCTAATCCATCCACACAAGGGTACAATTGATTATAAACCCTGCATACATATAAATGTCTCACATAATAGAGAACCTTAGATACATATAGATGATTCCATACCCACATGAAATTATGTTTTATTATGTAACAAAGTTATAACCCATGGCCACTATTTTGGGAAAGAAATAATGATTCATGAGCATAAGAACATTTCTTAAATAAGTAATAGAGTCCTAGAATAGAAAACAATTCCCCCAAAAGGGTGGGATATTCTCAGGATCCCTTCCTCTTTAACAATGAGATTCCTCATGTCTGGTTGGCCAAATAATCATCCATTGAGCACCTGCCTTATGAAATGTGGTCAATGAATCATGGATAACAGGGTCATAAGCTAACTCTAGCTTCATGAATAAACCCATTGGAGACCATGTAGAGCGATTTCACAATCGCATAACCCCCTAAAATCACTTGTTGGGACCACTCAGCTGTGTAACTTCCTTTATAATAAAAAGGCTATACAACCCCAGTCCCTGATGGAACTTTTTGAACCTTGGGTATAATGATGAGCCATGGGTCTAAGCACCCACAATCATGAATATTCTTTATTTGAAGATATATACATTATTTTTCCCTCATTTTATCCAAATAAAATGATATTATTAATATAATGGAATTTCATCCATATTAAATTTTTATTTCAAAATGAAAATGATATTTTCCTCAAGAATTATTCAAATGATCTTTTAAAGGTACTTTTCATCTAAAAAAACATTTTATGTTTCAGGTTATTTACTAGGTATATGATCCAATGTTACAATATATATTCTTTCTATGGGTGGTTAATGATTATGATGATGAATGTTTTTTGAAATAAGTTTCCATTCCATAGGTTATTATTTTTCAAGAGATGAGGAATGTTTTGCGGTCTTTTGGAACACATATGTACTATTTTTATTATGTGATGAGAAGACACAAAGTTTTAGATCCCTCATATTCATTTGGTATGCATGGATATCTCATATGATTATAAGGAATAGTATAGAGAGTGAACCGAGTATGGTAAGAAACATTGTCGTGTAGGACAATATTTAGAGTGAACCTAAACTACAGAATGATAGAATGGGGATTGAACCAAATACACTGTGATTGTATTGGATTTGATTATTGACAAAGGATGTTATTTTCTATGTTTATGTGTGTAATAAAACTTATGTCTTATGCTTATGATATTATCTCATGGGACATGATTGATTATTGATGATTCTGTACTCTAATGTGTTATGTATTTTGATTGATAAAAAAATATTTAATGTTTCAGGATTATGATATATGAATTGATGGGTAATATTTTCTAATGTTAATTTCATGTTATCATTCCTTGATAATTATCTTAGGCCATCATATAATAATCTATTCATTACTATTTTTTACCCTTATTTTCATTTGATCTCACACTTTCTTATGTTTCCCTTCCCTATGTTATGGAGAATTATTTTAAGTATATTTTCTCTATAAAGGGTTATAATTTTGAAGTACGTAATGGGAAATGAAATAGATAATTTATGTAACTTTTATTTATGTATCCATATTTCCTAATACACTACAAATTTTTAGTTATAGGGTGGATCATAATAATATGTAATAGTTATTATACTAATTACAAATATTATTTTTGGGACACTATAGATGGAATCAGAGCAAGCTTTAGTTACAATTATAATCTAGGATGAGGAAATTTTAGAGAGAACCCTTAGGATAAGCATAATAATAGAAGAAAATCCTAAGTAATGGAAAAGAAAGGAGTGTTATTTTCTTAATATAATGCATCCCTATCAAGATAATATAAGTGGACGTGGTTTCATCTTATATGAATCTAGGTGTAATAACCTTGAAAATAGTTGGTAAATTATATCTTTGGCATAATTCAAGTTCATAGTGAATAACCCCAAACAACACACCTTGTTTGACAATACTAGGGGTTATACATACGTTAATTATTATTTTATTTAGGCGACCCTATGATGGATTGTCACAACCCATCCTCGGGGCCTGTGCCGTGACTACCCCAAGCCAGCCTTCCATAGGCCCAGGGCTGCTGACTAGCACCAAAGGCGTAAATCCCAATAAAAAAGGAATGAATTTCCTTTATATAAGTAAACAACACAACAGAGTACGCAAGTGAAGTAAGCACTAAGTAAAACTGAGTACAAAAGTAACCGTTGAAAAGTAAATGGGATAGTATACAAACCCAGATGAAAGTACAGTACAACTCAAAAGGAAAGTACAATAGTAGTATATTAAATAAACAACCACCGAGTCATCCTTCGAGAATCCCACCTAAAGGGTGGGTACAGATGGTCTCCTCCGCACCTCGGGTCTATCCGTCTACTCCGTGCATGCCTCACTAAGTGATCCACCTCCGGGTACCCTCCATCTCCAGAAGCCTCCTCCACGATCATTGTTGTCCATCGTCTGCATCCAACACAACGTAGCGTGGGAATAACCCATGCATGGGTGAGTATACGATACTCAGTAGTCACGACCCATCCTCGGGGAACATGCTGTGACTACCCCAAGCCCGTCTTCCATAGGCCAGGGGCTGGTGACTAGCACCAAAGGAGTAAATCTTGATAAAAAGGGAAGGAATATCCTTTATATAAGTAAACAACACAATAGAGTATACAAGTGAATTAATCATTAAGTAAAACTGAGTACAAAAGTAAATGCTGAAAAGTTAATGGGCCAGTATACATACCCAACTGAAAGTATAACACAACTGAAAAGGAAAGTACAACAACAGTAAAGTAAAGCAGCAACCACCGAGTCGTCCTCCAAGAATCCCACCTGAAGGGTGAGTGCAGATGGTCTCCTTGGCATATCGGCTCTGTCCGTCTACTCCGTGCACACCTCAATAGGTGATCCCCCTTCCGGTACCCTCCAGATCCACAAGATGCCTCCACGATCAGTGTTGTCCGTCGTCTATATCCAACACAACGTAGTGCAGGCATAGCCCGTGAAGGGGTGAGTATATGATACTTAGTAGGGACCCTAAGACCCACAATGGTCTCCCTGAATCTAAAAAGGATAAACCACAAAGGAAATAAACAATCTCAACAATCAACCAACCCTACTTAAGTATATGACCATACATATACCAATGTTATCAATCTCATTTCGGATCCAACTCCCGAGCCCATGCACAACCCAGTAAACACAGGAAAGATAGTCAATCACATAAAAGATACAGATTGAAACTCAAGACTCATCTCACACAGGTATACATCATTGGTAGCGGTAGAGATGATCAGATGTAGTTACTGATTCATCTATGATTTCGGACCCACATAGGATACAAGTATAGCTAAGATGTCGTACCCACAAAGCATTCAAGTCCAGCTACTCTGTAGGACACACACAGGATAAAAGTACAGAGGTCAATACTTCAGGACCAACACAGGATACCAGAATAGTAGTTGTCACCGTCGAACCCATGGAGGATTCCAGTATAGTAGTCGATGGAGTCGCTGCCAGCTCTAGGGTTTCCGCAAAGAGCATGCTCAATTCTGGGATGGTCTAATCCTCAAGAAAGGGGGTCGATAAATCAACACTCACGAAGTCCAGAGTTGATGTATCTTGATGTTCTATCTCGTCAAAAGCAACCCAACGTGACAGACGGCGCGTCAATTGGACGTCCGGTCTGAGAGTTATTAGCTTTTCCGTTCTAGGGCCCCAGTTAGTTTTTAAGTTAAAACCATCCCGACCATACTCCAGCTACATCCAAACCTCAAGTGTAGTATGCCAAAAGAATCTTATCATCAAAAGAAATTTAATTTAGTTGACGTCACATCAATTGAACTTCTGGTCCTTATGTTATAAGCGTTTCCGCTCCAAGGGCCTGGTTGGTTTTGGGTTCGAACCAACCCGGCCATACCCAAACATCACCGAAACCTCGAGAGTAAAATATTTAAATGACCATCTCGATCCAAGAATTCCTACGCAACTGAAGGTGCATCAATTGGAGGTTCGTAGCTCATGTTACAGGTGAATGACTGAAAACGGTCTGAAGTGGGGGGTCTGGGCCTGGTCCGACCCGGCCCAACCCACCCCGGGTCAGCCCGCACCGGTTCGACCCAACTTGAGTCCGGGTTCGGACCGGCTAGTGCAGCCCAATCTGCGTGACCCACCCTGGCTTGGCCGGAAAGGTGTGCTGGCTCGGCCAGCTGGCCGAGCGGGGGGTGCGACCCCCGGTTCCACACACACGGCGCCAGGATGGCGCCGCTAGTCTCCCCGGATCCCGCGCGGCCGTTGGATTCACTACACGCCGCCGCAGCTGGTGGCGCGGCAGGCTCCTACTGGCGGTGCGCCGGGGTACTGCCGCCGTGGTCTTCTGCAGGCAACTGGAGTCATTCTGGTGGTCCCTTTTTTCTTAAGTCTACACCTATGGTCATCTTGGGATCCAAACTCCACTAAAAAGGCCACAAATTGCCATTGCAGTCCCATTTCGTCATCACCAAACACGCCGGGCATCAAGAACAAACTAGCGGTGGGTCCAAAATTGTTCGTTAGTCCGTACCCACTGCATTAGTGGTTCAAATCATCACCCAAAAATTAAATGCAATGTTTGAGAGAATATAACACATAAATGAAATATACAGATCCCCCTACCTTGTAGTTTACATCGTTCATCTTTGAGCCGCAGAAGACGAGTGTCGCAGTAGTCAGGCGTTGCGGAAGAACAGTGTCATCCCATCAACGATGGAGGTGGAGTCGTTGTATTAGGTGGTGTAGGTTCCTGGACATCGAGGTGCGTCCAAGGAATGTGCATCATTGGAGGAAGTCCTTCGTGTTCTTCGTCGGGGATGTTCTTCGTTGAAGAACAATGTTCTTTGTCAAAGAAGGATCACCTCCCTTTTTTAATTCTGCAGACCCTTTTTCCCAAAGTGATTTTCCAAAGCGAAAGGAATAAGGCGGCTCACCAATTAATATAATTTCCATACAATTCATATTAATTCAAAAGAAGTGCCAATAAATTTACACTAATATTAATTACACGAATAAGAACAATTTATGTGAGGAGGGAAGGTTCCACCATAATAAATATGTGAATTTGTCAAATTAATAAATAAGGGGTATTAATGGGGAGTTGAGGAAAGCTATGGGGGGTGAAGGATGGGGCTCGTGGGGGCCCCACCTTTCAAGTATCCATACTTGGAGGGAAATAACCAATTCACAAATAAAATTATGTACCACAAAATTTTATTTAGTTTAAGATTAAACCCCTCAAATTTACTTTTGACCAGCATAAAATGCAACTGCGGTAAAGGCACCCAAAAGAAAATATTGGCGGTTTAAAATCATTGGTGCCCTCGAATTTCAATTACGAGCACCACATCAAAAGATAGAAATAGCCGCTCATTCGTTCACTGAACGTACACAAGCTAAACATCAGAAAAATATTTCGGGCACACTGGGCCTCAGAATCATATGCTGTCATAAACTGCGTACTTGTAAAATTCAAAAGAATTTATGAAAAAAATATCCTTGAAATTTACAAGTCTTTACATTACTCCCACCTCAGGGATTTACGTCCCCGTAAACCTACAACATACAATAGGGAAACAAAAAGGGGTACTGAGCACGCATCTGAGCTTCCCACTCCCATGTGCTCTCTTGAAGGTTCACGTGATGCCAGCGAATGCACAGAAGAGGAATTGACCATCCATGAAGGATCCACTTTTATCGATTCTCGATCTCCATCGGAACCTCCGAGAATGTCGCCCTACTGTCGATGTCCAGCTCCCCGTGATCGATGATGTGGGTTGGGTCATGCACATATCTCCTCAGCTGAGATACGTGGAAGAAATCATGCACCCAGTGCAATTGAGGTGGATGGGCCCGGCATTATGCAACCTCGCCTACTCTTCTGAAGACCTAGAAAGGTCTGATGAATTGTGGAGATAACTGGCCGCCCCAGCCAAATCTCTGTAGTCCTCATTGAGGTGAGGCCCATAAGAAAACGTGGTCGATATCCTCAAACTCCAATGGTCTCTGTCTCATATCGGCATAGGACTTCTGTATGCTCTGTGTAGTCTTCATCCGCTCTTGGATGATCTGCACCTTCTCCATTGTAGCCTGAACCATCTCTGGTCCTTCAAGTGCAGACTCCCCTGGGTCTATCCATCATAAAGGTGATCTTCATGGTCAGTCGTATAGTGCCTTGAATGGTTCCATCCCAATGGTGGAGTGGTAGCTGTTGTTATACGCAAACTCCACCAAGGGAAAATGATCCTCCTAGCTGCACCCAAATTCGAGGACACATGCACGGATCATGTCCTCGAGAGTCTGAATGGTCCTCTCTGTTTGGCCATCCATTTGAGGATGAAAGGCTTTTCTCAAGCGTAGCTGCGTCCCAAATTCCTCCTGTAACCCCTTACGAAGCCGGGAAGTAAAGCGAGCATCTCGACCAAAGATGATAGACGATGGAAAACCATTAAGTCGTTCGAGCTTCTGAATGTAGAGGTGTCCCAAGATCTCTACTGAGCTCTGCTCTTTGATAAGTAGGAAGTGGTCCAACTTGGTGAGTCGCTCTACGATCACCCAGATGGAGTCGTGTCCTCTGGAAGTACGTGGAATCTACATCACGAAATCCATAGATATCCCATCCCACTTCCACTCTGGATCCTCTAAAGTTTGTACCAAGCCTTCTGGAACCTGATGCTCCACCTTCACTTACTGGCAAGTGAGGCATCGTGAAGTGAACTCTGCTACAACCTTCTTTATACCCAGCCACCAGTGCTGTCGTCTAATGTCCTGGTACATTTTCACCAGTCCAGGATGTACCGCTAGAGTGGAAGTGTGAAACTCCCTCAACACTTCCTCCTGCAGCGCTTCTGGTACCATAGTACGTCCCCCGAAGAGGATGATGTAATCTCCTTCTTCAGAAAATCAATCAGGCACCTATCCTGTGGAAATCTGAGCACGTCACATCTCACAGTCAACATCCCCATGTTGTGCCTCTCTGACCCGCTGAAGTAGTGGAGGAGTGATTGTGAGAGACTGTAGAAAGACTGCTCCATCTCTATCCACGAAGGATATCTGCAAAGCGGCTAACTGCTCTGTCGCCTCTCCATGTAGCTGAATGCCCGATCTCCTGCTAAGAGTATCAGCCTCTACGTTCCCTTTCCCATGGGTATACACTATCTCATAGTCATAGTCCTGGACGAACATGAGCCATCATCACTATCTCAGGTTCAGGTCCTTCTGTGATAAGATGTACATAAGACTCTGGTGGTCAGAGTATACTGTAAAGGGCTCTCCCATCAAATAGTGCAGCCACATCTTCAAGGAGAAGACCACTGCTGCTAACTCCAGGTCATGGGTAGCATAGTTCTACTAATGCTGCCTCAACTGTCGTGAACAATAGGCGATAACTTCCCGCTCCTGAATTAGGACACACCCGAGTCCCGTCCTTGATGCCTCGTAGTAAACCACCTACACAATGCTCTCCTCTGGTAGCCTAAATATGGGAGCACTGGTCAATCTCTATCTCAGCACCTAAGAGATCTACTGGCATCTATCTGACCACACGAAGGGTTTCCCCTTATTCATCAATGCTATAATCAATGCTACAAATCTGGAGAAGTCTATCACAACCATCCGATAGTACCTAGCCATACCTAGGAAACTCCGAACATCCGTCAAACTCCTCGGTGGCTCACAAGAAAGCACCTCCTCGATCTTTGTTGGATCCACTGCCACTCCCACCTATGGGATGACGTGTCCAAAGAAGTGAACCTCTCGAGTCTAGAACCACCACTTCGAGAGAATGTGATAAAGCTGGTGCTCTCGGAGTGTGTCCAGTACAACCCATAAGTGGTAGTCGTGCTCCTCCTCGGTAGTCGAGTAAATTAGTATGTCGTGAATGAAGACTATGAGAAACTGATCGAGGTAAGGCTGGAAGATCCTATTCATGAGACTCATGAACACTAATGGAGCATTGTTCATGCCGAAGGGAAAAACCAAGGACTTGTAGTGTCCATACCAAAACCTGAAGGTCGTCTTCTGCACATCCTCCTCTCTAACTCTGAGCTGGTGATAGCCAGACCTGAGGTCTATCTCCGAGCTGATAGAAGAGGTATTCAATCCTCGGATGTGTGTACTTGTTCCTAACGGTCACCTGATTCAGGTGACAGTAGTTGACACACAGCCACAAGCTCCCATCCGCCTTATTGGAGAACAAAATGGGAGAAGCCCAGGGTGAAATATTAGGTCGGATGAATCCATTTCCCTGTAAGTCCTCCAACTATACTCACAGCTCACGATGCTCGGTGGGAGCCATCTGATATGCTGGAGTAGATATCAGTGCTATCCAAGGGTACAAGTCAATGTAGAAATCTACCTCTCTACGAGGAGGTAGTCCTGGAATGTCATCAGGGAAAACGTCTGCATACTGATAAAAAACAATAGGAAAACTCAGACTCCGCACATCAACTGCTCCGAGAATGAGACTACACAACTGATGTGTGATTGGCTACCCTCTCCTCTGCGTAAGTCCATCCTGCGCTGCAAAGGCTCCCTTCTCGCCGGTGAAGGTGAACCTGGTCCCATCCGTGTGGACACACCACACTTTGTGCCTAATACTGTCAATCTGGGCATGGATTGTAGATAACCAGTCCATACCCAAGATGACGTCGTAAGGCCTCGACGCTGCTACAAGAAGATCCTAGCTGAAGCTATCGCCTCCTAGAGTAAGCTCACACTGCAGGAACCAGTTCATAATCATCGAGTCTCCTCCCGTATGAGTCTCTATTCGTAAGGATCGATCCAATGGCTCCATCGGAATCTCTAAGCACTGAACAAGGGCAACGGCTATAAAATAATGACTCGCAACTTTGTCTATAAGAACTAAATCAAGGGTAGAGTAGACACATATAGAACCTTGAATCATCTCCGGTGCACCGTGGTCGTAACCCTCTGCGGGCTGGAGCTAAGCCTGCCTCTACCCGCCATCTCCCTGTGGTCGGGGTGGACCACCTGGGGGTGGTGGTGGTAGAGCCTCAAAATGTCATCCACCACCGGCTGCCCGGCCAACTCCTCTACCTCGACCACCTGCTCCCTTTGGACCACCATGGTTGAACCTATGCCTCTTCCTGGGAGGTCCCTCCACTGTCTGCTACTCATCTGCATGGTGGGTCAGGCAGTCATGAGCCATGTGGCCCTACCCACCACATGCATAGCAGTGTCTGCTCCTCGTAAGGCTGGCTCTATTTCTTGTGCCCCGCACAACTAATCTCGTATCCTATGGTCACCCACCAAATGGCCTGGTCTGCTTGGACACCTGGGACATATGTTGACTGCCAGCTGCATAAGACTCCGCTCCGTGTCATCCTGCAGTGTTTCTCACCACTGGTGACTGCTCTACGAGAAATCTCTCTACAAGAAGGGCTCTCTCCAGCAACCCTGCCTACGTCGGAATGCTAAGGGGATTCGTCGAAGCCCTAATATCATGCCTCATTCATTCCATGAAGGTCTGAGACCTGAAGAACGGGTCTCGTACCATATCTGTGGAGTAGCGTTAGAGGTTAGTAAATCTCTCCGAGTACTGAGCTACTGGAATACTGCCCTGCCGTAGATGAAGTAACTCCCGGATGTGCACCGCACAGAGGGTGGATGGAACAAACTCCGAGTGGAAGAGAATATCAAAGTTCTTCCAAAGTAGAGATACCTCGTCGTGTACTTGTAGAATTAAGCTCCACCATTTACATAATACTACTTGTAGTAGACTCACAACAAGGATCACCATAAGCTCAGCTGGTGTCCGTACCAATCTGAAGACTCTGACGATAGCCTCTATCAAATCCTTAGCTGCCTGAGGGTCCGTCTCCCCACAAAACCTAGGCGGCCTCTATCACTCAAACTCGTGCAATGCACTCAGTGAGTGTGCACTCTCTAATGATGGGTCCAGTAGCATCAGTGGCTCAGCGGGTAGCAGTACCGCTAGTTCTTACGCTTTAATGGGACCATGCATCGAGACCTCGTCACTCGGTGGGCTGCCATCTCGCACGTAACTAGGATCCATGGCTGGATTTCTTCATGTGCCCATCTTGAAAAGCAATAGGTGCAGCATGGTTAATATAGTATACCTGGTGAGCTGACACAAAATAATCACAAAAATTTTTTTTGAAAGGAAACACACACGCAATCAGTGTTTTCATGCACTATGTCAGAAATCAGAGGTCAGGGTCCAGGTGTATGGATATGTCGGCCGCCGCACCAATACTGGACTCCATGTACTAAAAACCAAACTCAATACTCTTAACACTATTGGTTCACAAAAAGGAAATATCAGAGTCTTGAGTTCTGCGGTAGAACTGACTTCTCTGATACCAATTTGTCACGACCCATCCTCGGGGCTCGTGCCGTGACTACCCCAAGCCCGTCTTCCATAGGCCAGGGGATGGCGACTGGTACCAAAGGCATAAATACCGATAAAAAGGAAAGGCATTGCATTTATATAAGTAAAAAACCCAACAGAGTGCGCATGTTAATTAATCACTAAGTAAAAGTGAGTACAAAAGTATGTGCTAAATAGTAAATGGGCCAGTATACAAACCCAACTGAAATTATAGTACAACTGAAAAGGAAATCAAAATAGTAGTAAAGAAAAGCAGCAACCACCGAATTGTCCTCTGGGAATCCCACCTGGAGGGTGGGTACAGATGTTCTCCTCGACACCTCGGGTCCATCTCTCTACTCCGTTCACGCCTCACTAGGTGATCCACCTCCGATTACCCTCCAGCTCCACAAGACTCATCCACGATCATTGTTGCCCATCATCTGCATCCAACACAACGTAGTGCGGGCATAGCAAGTGCAGGGGTGAGTATACGATACTCAGTAGGGACCCCGAGATCCATGATGGTCTCCCTGAATCTACGAAGGATAAATCACAATGGAAAGAAACACTCCCGAGAATCAACCAACCCTACTTAGGTATATTACCACACATATACCTAAGTTATCAATCTCATTTCGGCTCTTACTCCCAAGCCCAAGCACAACCCAGTCCACACCGGCAAGATAGTCAATCACATTAAAAAGACTGATTAAATGTCAAGACTCAACTCACACAGGTATACATCTTTCTTAGTGGTAGTGATGATCATATGTAGTCACTGATTCATCTATGTTGTCAAACACACACAAGATACAATTCTAGCTATGTTGTCGGACCCACCCAGGATACCAGACCTGCTACTATATCAGAACCACATAGGATACAAGTACAGAGGTCAATAATGTTGGACCCACATAGGATACAAGTACAGAGGTCAATAATGCTGGACCCACACAGGATACAAGAACAGAAGTCTTCACCATTGAACCCACAGAGGATTCTAGTATGGTAGTCGTCACTGTCGAACCCATAGAGGATTCCAGTACAGTAGTCGATGTAGCTGCAACCAACTCTAGGGTTCCCTCACATAGCACACTCGATTCTGGGAGAGTCTGCTCCTCGAGAAAGGGGTTCGATACATCAAATTTCACGAATTCTAATGTTAATGTATCCCAAAGTTCTGTATCATCAAAATAAACCCAACGCGACAGACGGTGTGTCAATCGGACGCTTGGTCTGAGAGTTATTGGATTTTCTATTCGTTGGGCCATGTTGGTTTTTAAGCTAAAACCAACTCAACCGTACACCAACTACATCCAATCCTCATGTGGATTATTCCAAAAGAACCTTCTCATCAAAATAAATTTATCATAGTTGACGGAACGTCAATCGGACGTCCGGTCGTTAAGTTATAAGTGATTCCGCTCCAAGTGCCCGGTTGGTTTCGGGTTCGAACCAACCTAGCCAAACCCAAACATCGCCTAAACCTCGACAGTAAAACACCAAAATGACCGTCTCGATCCTAGGATTCCTACAAATCTAACGGTGCATCTATTAGAGGTTTATAGCTCATGTTACGGGTGAATGACTGAAAACGGTCTGAAGTGGGGGGGGGGGGGTCTGGGCCTGGTCCGACCCTGCCCAACACACCCTAGAACGGCCCCAACCAGGTCGACCCGACCCGGGTTCGGGTCCGGCCCAGAAGGGTGCGGCATGGCCCGGTCCACGTGACCCGCCCCAGCCCGGCCGGGGGGGGGTGTGCTGGGTCGGCCAGCGGGCCGAGCGGGGGGCGCGGGCCCCGGTTCTGAGAACGCGGCGCCAGGATAGCACCGCTGGTCTCCCCGGATCTAGCGTGGCCGCGGGATCCGCTGCTCACCGCCGCTGTCAGTGCCACAGCAGGCTCCTACCGGCGGCACGCTGAGGCGCCGCCGCAGTCTTCCATGGGCCACCGGAGTCATTCCGGTGGTCCCTTTTTGCTTCCGTCTGCGTCTACGATCATCTCAAGATCCAAACTCCACTGCGAAGGCCCCAAATCACCGTAGCGGTCCCATTTCGTTGTCACCAAACACCCCGCACATCAAGAAAAAAATAGTGGTGGGTCCAGACTTGTTTGTTCGTCCATACCCACCATGTTAGTGGTTCAAATAATTACCCAACAATTAAACGCCATGTTCGAGAGTATAAAACACATAAATGAAATATACAAATCCCCCTACCTAATAGTTGACGTCGTTCATCGTCGAGTCGCGGAAGATGAGCGTCGCGGTAGTCGGGCATCACAGAGGATTGGTGTCATCTCTTCAACGATGGAGGAGGAGTCGTTGTCGTAGGTGACGTAGGCTCCTTGACGTTGAGCTGCGTCCGAGGAAGGTGTGTCGTTGGAAGAAGTCCTTCGCATTCTTCACCAGGGATGTTCTTCATTGAAGAACAGTGTTCTTTGTCGAAGAAGGATCACCTTCCTTTTTAAATTCTTCAGAACCGTTTTCCAGATGTGATTTTCCAACACAAAAGGAATATGGTGGCTCACCAATTAATATAATTTCCATGAAATTCATATTAATTCAAAGTCAGTGCCAATAAATTAACACTGATATTAATTACACGAATTCACCCAATTTATGGGAGGAGGGAAGGTTCCACCATAATAAATATGTGTAGTTGTCAAAGTAATCGATAAGGGGTATTAATGGGAAGATAAGGAGAGTTATGGGTTGTAAAGGTTGGGGCTCATGTGGGCCCCACCTCTCAAATATCCACACTTGGAAGGAAATAACCAATTCACAAATAAAATCATGTACCGCCCAATTTTATTTAGATTAATATTAAACCCCAAAAATTAACATTCGACCCGCATAAAACGGATCTGCGGTAAAGTTTCCCTTAAGAAAATACCAGTGCAACGAGTTCATCGGTGCCCTCAGAATTCAATCCTGAGCAATGCCTCAAAAGATATAAAAACCCACTCATTCGTTCACTGAACGTACCCGAGCTAATCTTTAGAAAAATATTCCGGGCACACCGGGCCTTGAAATCAGGTTCCGTCAGAAACTATGTACTGGTAAAATTCCAAAGAATTTAAGAAGAAAATATTTCCCTCAAATTCATGGGTAATTACAGGGATTTTAATTGATAATTTCAATGGTTCACGTAGGTCAACCTTAAGTGTGATTTATTTAAAATAAGGTTCCATGATTTATATATATTATAAATTATTTTCATGATTATATGATCTTCTATTGTTATTATTATTTATCATACTAGGAATTTTGGGTTCAATCAATTGATGGAACTAGAATGAATTCTGTTAACCCTAAATGTGACAAAAACAGAAATGATTCTCTTCATGATTATCCAAATGTTATGGGAGATGTATTGGTAAAATTTATTTCTATTACTATGAAACTATCTCAAAACATGAGTCACATTGATTATCCAATTGATCAATTTAGTGGAAGACAGAATTTTTATTCCATTATGTGTTTTCGTTAATCTAATAATTTCAGAGCAATGGATGATTTCCATATAAAAATTATTCTCCCATTCTCTAATGCATAAATTTTTTATTCGTAACTGTTTATAATTTTGAAGGTAAATAAGATCAATGGTGGAATCTTGTCCAGAGTACGAGGAAACATGAATAAGTCGACTCATTAGTGTGGTATGATTTTAGGCACTCATATTCTAATAAGTATATCTTTTCATTCTTCATATGAAGATAGAAGAGTAATTCCATGATCTTAAAAAGAATGATAAAGAAATTGTGGAAAACTATGAGGAAAATATCATAGTACTTGTGAGGTACATTATTGATAATATTATTGGAACATAAATTAAGATTAATTGATTCATTAATGTCTTAAAATCAATCCTATAAATGATTTTATCCAAAAGAGGCTTATGTGGCAATGAATAGGTCATTCGATGTGTAATAAAGGAGGAAATGGATATTATATTCACTCATAATTATCATGGTTTTCCTAATAAAGTAAATTTTGGAATTCAAAGAATATTCTACTAACAAAAACCGTAGAGGGAATATGTTGAGTTTATGTATTTTTCTGAATTTTGGAAATATGCTTGGAGGAAATTTTCTTAAGGGGACTGGTAAGTGTTTTACGTGTGGAAATTAATGACATCCAGAAATTGAATGATAATGTAATTGAGAGGAGTTAGGTAATGATTTAAATGGAGATAAATCTCTATATAATGCACCCTCACACTCTAATTATATAATTGCATGTAGTTTTCACATTATTATAATCAGTGCGTGAAACTAAGGGTTAATGACAATGATGAACATATATATCCTTCAAATCCTAAAGACAAAGGGAAACCTCATGGGATTACTATTTGTGATTTGGGGTAATGTAATGATTTGGTCAAAGGTACACATACCAACTACTATAGAACTATTAACGATTTTGGTTATACACACTCTTTTATATATAATGAATCTTCTAAGGTAATCAATTTTCCAATATAGTGATTGAATTTTTATAAACTAGTAAAAACATATAATGATACAAGGAACACATCTAAATTTTATGAATCTCCCATTTTATTTTTTTGAGAATGTACACCAAGAAAATATTATATCCTTCCCCTAGCTAAATTTGATGAAATTTTAGTCATGTAACAGATATTTTTATATAAATTCCATATAAATTGTTTTGGAAGTGAAGTCACGATTGATATTATGATCCAACCTATGTTTTTCTTATTAGATCTAAGATAAATAGTAACATCCTCTAGAAATACAATCTATTTTATGAATCATTATTCACATTTAAATGGGGAATTTTTCATATATAGTTTAGGAGAAACTCAATGTCGATGATATTCTTATTTTATGGGATTTTAATTATGTATTTCTAAAATATTTACTTATCCTTTATTTGAATCATAAAGATAAGTTTTCAATTGAACTCGTATATGGTGATACAACTATTTCAATGAATCCAAATAGAATTTCCCTGATTGTGTTTTAGTAATTGAAGTAGAAACTCTAGGAGAGTCTTTATATTGGATTCATTTGGCCTAGTGTCTCAAAATGTGTTTCACATATTAATTTTGTTAAGATGAAATATGAATCATTGTGACTATGTATTTATTATTGGGATCATAACTATATCATGTTCACGAATAAGTATCCATTACCTCATATTGATGATTTCTTTGAACAATTATGAGGAGATAAATATTTTTCTAAGATTTATATTTGATATAGATACTATTAGTTAAGGGTCAAAAGTGAATGTATACCCAAGACAACCTTTAGATCATTGTATCAGAACTATTAATTAAATGTGATTCCATTTAGTCTTACTAATACCCCTGTTATCTTTAATGATTTAATGAATATAGTGTTCAGAGGTTAACATGATTAGTCATTTTTAGTCTTTATAGATTATATTATTATATATTATAAGGGTACGGAAGTGCATGAAGATCTTTTGAGGATTTAATTGAATAACCTATGGAAGTAAAATATGTATGAAAGTTTATAAAAGTGTGAGTTTTGGATATGAAATGTTTCATTTTGGGGATATATAGTCTCCTGATAGGGTATATCGGTTGATCCATCAAACATGACATTCATTAAACATTACCCCAAACTAACCATGGTGAATAAGATCATTAGCCTTATAAGAATAGATGGATATTATTGGCACTTTATGATGGATTTTTCATGAATATATAATCCTCCATGAAATTTAATTTGAAAGGGTTTTAAAATCCTCTATCCAGATGAATATGAAAAAACAATTAATGGAAGTCAATAGAAAGTTGGTTTATGCACCTTTTATCAGACTACCCTTAAGTTGATAAGTTTTTGTGAGTAATAGTGACGCATTGAAAAGGGTTTTTTGGTTTTTTCTTATGTAGATTGATATAGTGATAGATTATTCCTCAGGACAATTTAATGTTCACAAGAAAAATTATCCAAATAAGTATTTCCAAATTCCAGTGGTTATATTATAAATAGAGAGTTTGATACATTATATTTACTATGAGTTTTGTGACATATATATATATATATATCGTAAAATTTTAAATTATATATTCACACAAAATGTGTCGAATATGTTCTAGATAATGTGGTTTGATTTTATAAATGATTACGCCAGCTCAATACATTACCATCCTAGGAAATTGAACAAGACAATATATCCTTTGATTTGAAATGATTATTATAACATATATATTTTGAGGATCACAATAGATATAATATATATGGATTTTCAAAGGTTGGAATAGGAAATCATTAATAAAGGGGAGAGATGTTATATTACTCAAATAGTTATTCACCCATCTATCCATGTAATGATTAAGGAGGTGTAGAAGGATGATATGGAGCTAAAAAATAATGTGGCAAATGTAAATTAGTTCAACCTTGATTATAATAGAATAAAATGTTTCTAGAACCAATAATGTCTCCCTTCAATACTAGAATTGATAAAGGAACTACTGGAAGAATCTCATAGCTCATTGTCTATATTCATCATGGAAGTACAAAAACGTATAGGGAACTGAAACAATGTTAATGGTGGGACAAAATGAAGAGAAATATTACATAGTGTTTATCCTGGTGACTGGTATTTCAATAAGTTAATTTTTAGAGATATATTTCTACAAGGGTATTTTAACCACTACCGATTCTATAATAGAAATGGGAAAAATATAGATTTCACCATCAGACTCCCCAAAACATTAAAAATCCATAATTCAATTTGGGTTATAGAAAATCCCTTAAAAATTTAGCTCACATAATTTCTACTAAAAAAGATTTATCTTCTAAACTTCATCTTAGGAAATACATTAAATAAATGGTGAGGTTTTATGGAGGGAGACATTCTATTGTAATTGATTAGGATCTAAAGTTTACCACAATGTTATAGAAAATTATTCATCAAGTTCAAGAATATAATTTTGTTTCAATGATCATTATAATCATTTTATGATATTCAGTATAATAGGAATATGAAAGAACTAGATTATGTTTTAAAAACATTTTAAATTGATTATAGAGGTGGTCCAGATCAACATATTCCTCAAGTCGTTTTATCATATGATAGTAGCTTTCACTAAAGCATTCAAATAGATACTTATAAATATCTATATGGAAATAAGGGTGGAACTCTAACATAATGGGATGAAGTTATATAAATAAAGATATTGGGACCTTATCTAGATGAGTAAATGGTTATTAGGTTATACATATTCAGAAACACATTAATCCTTCTCATATTAGTCATAAGAGTTCAACTATTATTCATTAGTGAGATATGGAATTAAAAGATAGTAAGAAGTTTCTCCAATACATTAAACCTTGGAATAATGTTTTATAATTCCATAATAAGGTAAATATATTTCCAAGTTATATTTATTCTTTACAGATTCATAAAAAGGTTGGGATAGTTTTTTATCTCATAGAACAACAACCAATCCTATCTCAAGGTCATGATATGTTTCTTGTTTATATCCCTTTAAGTACATACATGATACATCAAATATATTTAACTCAGGGGTCATCGAAAAGAGCATGATCCCTTCTAGGATTAATATCATATATATATATATTGGATCATATGGAAAAATTTATATCGAACATGTCTAATAACCTGGTTAAAGTTCATTTTAGGAATTAGAAATTTTAATTAGAAACATGGGAACCTAAGGATTTGATGAAGTAAGGATATCATAAATTTTATTATTAAGGTATTAGAATTATTAGTGAAAATTTATTTCTTAAGTTTGGTTGAATGTATCACCAAATCATTTTATATATATATTCCCTTTGAAAAAAACATGATGTATTTTAAATGTTTTCTTTAATGAAGACCCTAAGCCTAAATAAACTATGGTATAGTTAATGAGTATAAAAATCCTATTAAATTGGAATGTAAGAATTTTTATAACCAAATTATTATGAATATATAAAAAAAATTTAATAGTGAATATTTATTTATTAGTTATTATAAATTATGAACTCAATTTTTATTAAAGTAATTTTATGTTTCAAGAATATGTTTTCCTTATAATTTATGTCTATCACTTTTTTATATGAAAATATTATAATTAATATCAATAATTTCATATAAAAAATGTTTTGTTTAAAATTAATTTTATTTTTTAAATCATAATTTCCATATTTTTTTATGGTGTTGTTTTAGGATTTATTTAAAAATATCTTCACAATGAATAGTGAAAATACCATTTTTTGTAAAATAGTCATTTATTTTCAATTAAAAGTACAATATTGTTTTTAATTTGATATTCAGGTAACATAAGTATAATTTAATTATAACTAATATAATTAATTTTATAATAATCATTATTATACTTTATTTTTATATAAGTTTGTTCTTATCCTTAAATACACATTTTTCTAGAATCTATTTTTATATGTGCAACACATTTTTTTCTAAATAAATTAAATAAAAATGTATTTTTAAATAATTTTAATTAAATTTACAGATTTTATATTAAATAATATATTTTTAAAATCAATTTATGGTATAAAAAGTAAATTAATGTATGCAAATTATTCTTTATACTTAATGATTCATTATTCTAGAATCGAAATTCATAGTAGGTTCAACGCTTATTTTAAATTAAATTATTCCACTTATATAAATTTAATCATGTAAAATGTATTATATTGTTTTAATCATCATATTAAATATTTTTATATAGGGTTAGCTTAATTTTTTCATATTGAATAGTAAGAATAGTAAAATTTTGTTACCATGGTTATGGTTAAAATGGTTTTTCCATGGGTTAAACCAAAAGATAAGAGTTTTATTGACACCCAAAAAAATCAAATCATAGTTGATTAAATATATTTCAACCTTATATTATCCTTACTTTTAATAGTAGAATATTTTGATCCACTTCTTCTGAAATTGACATTATATCATTGAAATATTTTCGGAAATTCTATGTGTGTCCCACTCCTCACCTATAAAAGGCCACCTATTATCCTCACTTATACATGCCATTTGAGCCTTATATATTAAAAACCCTACAAAAAACCTTACTATATTAAATACATTCATCCTATTTTTTATTTTATTCTAATAAGACCAATCCTTCCAGGTATAATGAGTAAGCCAAAATAGATCTCTAAAAGAAGAGGTAGATAATATAATCAAGATCATTTAATTTTATTTTTTATTATACTTATTATAAAAATTATGTATCAATAAAAAAATTATTTATAAAATTTCATAAATATACTCAGATGTTAGTTTGATGATGAAACATCCTTTTACCACATCTTATCCATTAAATGGGAGATGAAACTATCGCTCGTGCATACCTATGGACTAACAACCCCATGTAGGGATATGATTATTTTCCCATAACCATATTTATTAGATATATTTAATATTTTATTTAATTTCGGTATATAATATTTATTTTATAATAATAAAACTATAAATTTTAATTAATATTCACCTTTATCTCATTCAATCTATTGAAAATGGAAACATTACTTGTTCATAGGTATTGACTACCATCTCCATATATTGATGCAATTAATTTTTCAAAAACAATTTAAATGGGTGGTTATAAATATGTATATAATGAATATATATGATATTTATATCATTATTGAAAAAAATAGATGAATTATCCATGATCAATGTTCAAATACCATAACTTATGATCCAAAACATACATGAAAAAAACAATACAGTGAACACCTAAAATGATGATAAAAATGAACAATTTTAAATGAACAATTGATAATATCTTATAAATTAAAATATCTATGGTGTTATATGTATAATAAATTTATATTTATTATATATGAGGTTATTTCTCTTACAATTAAAAAAATACTTGAGTTAAGTGTTGTATGTTACAATCTCATTTTTATCGGGATTGTTTATGCCAAAATATTACGATGATAACATTATATAATATATATCTCAAAAATATTATATATTTTATTCTACTATATTTTTTTATAGGTTTACATTTTTTCCATACATTTTCCTTACTTTTTTTACTGAATATTCTGACCGAATATTTTTTAGGAGAAATGTACTTCATTTCTCTCTTTGGTTGTGAATCTTAACTTACATTTCCACATCTTCATTAAATTGGTTTCAATCATGTTTTTATTATTATATTATGAATAATTAATTTTATTTTAACAATTTTTTACTTTATATAAAAAAATTTAAGATATTCTTCATTCCTTCTTCTGAACAAGGTAGTTATCAATGTTTATAAAAAATGTGAAAGGAATTTTCATTTTAACATAATCAGCCTGAACAGATTTTCTCACTATCATGAATACACTTTACATGTAATATTTATATATAGGGTTCCTTGGTTATTTCTAATGAATTTTTTTCCTTTAATATTTTCTAAATTTTCAGATATTTAATAACTAATTTCAAAAAGAAAAGTGTATTTCCATTAATAATTATTATAATTATCTTTTAAAGGTATTTTATATATATAAAAACTTATTTTGATATTTCCTAATATTTATAGGGGAAATGGTTCAATTTTACTATAATTTTTCTTTCCTTGGATGGTTTATGTTTCTGATTAAGATATTTTTATCAAGCCCATAACCTTTTCTTGGGTTATGATATGATGATATGATAAATGTTTTATGATCTTGTTGCATACATATATATGGTTCATTACGTGCTGGGTGGACCGGAAATTATATATCATTCTAATACATTAGGTAAATTTTTATATCTCATAAGATTAAAAGAAATGAAATGGGGTGTGAACACAATTATATAATGGAATTTTTCTAATAATACTGACTTGGGAGTAAACCTTAAATAAAATATAAGGGATTATGTTGTGAACCCAATCAAATATTATATTCGGAGAATTGTGACTTTTATCAGGAAATTATTTTCATTACTTATATATAGGCCAAAAACTTATGTCTAATTATTTTTAAATTTCATTATGGATCATGATTTATTATTGATAATTCCACACACTTATGTATTATGTATTTTGATTGATAAAATTTCATGTCCCTTTCCATGATTATGATCTATGAAATGATGGGTATGATATTATAATGTTAATATCATGTTCTCATAACCTTATTCTTATCTTATTCTCATTTATGATAATTGATTGATATTTCTAATGTTCCCCGTTACTAAGAATTTTAGGTCACCATTTCTTATGTTTCCATTCCCAAGATTATAGATATAGGTTTTAATTATGTTATATATAAAAAAGGATATAGTGGTGATGAAATTAATGGGAAATGATATACATCATTTATGTACTAGTAATTTATGTATCCAAATTTTCAAAGGCATTTACCCTTTTTGGTTTTGGATTATATCATCTAAATTTATAATGAATATTATATTAATAATATATAGTATTTATGTATAAAAATTTGGTGTTTCAATAATTTTTTGAGGGTAATTTTGTGCATAATTAATTCATATTTTAAAAGAAATATCCATGATATGAATGGATTATATCATGAGGCTACATGAAATCTGACCGATGATATTCAAGCATTGAATTAATGGAATTCATTTCATAGACATATTTCACAACCTATATTTGTGGGAATTATAAATATTGAGGGAATGAATTGATAGTTCATTTGATGAAGGTATCGAGCTGCAGACTATTTAAATATTTTGGAAACCCACTAATTTATCTAATTTATCTCAATTTTTGGGTAAATGTTTGGAGATTTTGGAGGATCCTCTTACCCCCTTTCTCTAGATTTTATCCTTATATTTATTATTTTATTCATAGAATATATATTTTTATTCCTTCTTGGCTTTCATTTCATTTCATATATCCCTCTATTGGGGGTTATTAGTGGTGATGCTATTTTGATTTGTGGAGTTTCCTATTTATCATTTTCGTTATAAAATGGTATGATTTTTTTTGAGACAGGGTTATCTTGTACAATTTCTCTCTTTTGTTTGTTTCTTATTTTCCCTATTGTTTGTGGTGATTAAGAAATCTTCCTTAAGGTATGGTGTCCTTATTCTTTCCCTTTATGTGCTTGTGTAGGATTTTCATGATTTCTTATTCATTTGAGTGGATAGTGTGGGTCATATTAATATGATTATTAATTAGAATAACCTAAAATTATTAGTAATGGGGATGAATAACATGTGTGTGATGAGTTTTTTTATTTTTCCTATATTATTATGTATGTTAGTTGATATCGATAAAATTAATTATTTTTTAGATCCTTGTTTTGGTTGTAATTTTTAGGATTCCCAAACCCTTGTTTTTTTACAGTTTTAAGATCACCTAGAATAGAAGTTTTAGCACATATATATATTGATATGGAATTTTTTAATGTAAATAAAGAGTAGTATTGTAATACTAAGACTATGTAATGTTATAATGTGACTAAATCCCTTTATTGAATCTAATCATGTATTTAATTTTGGATTATTGAATGTGATGTTACGTGTTGATTGTTGGGGTGTGATGTCTTATTCGATGTGTTGGAATATTGGGGTGGGGGTTATCAGTGATAGTGGTGATAGGGTTTGATGTTGAATGTGTTGGGAAGTGAAGTGATGTGTTTTTGTCAGGGGAAATAATGAGTGATAATGTGTAGTGACTGATTCATGAGGTTTTTTCTATATGTTTTTTAAAGTGTGATGGTTGTGTTGTAATGATATCTTTTCATGTCTTGTAATGTACAATTATTTGATGTGGAGTGGATGAGTTGTTATGTGGTGCGGTGTTTTAGTGATAAATAAATCATGGAATGAATTGAAATTATAAAATTGAAATATCATGAGCCAAAATTAAATAATCGTTGGATGAAATTGGTTTTTGGTAATTGAAATAAATGAATTGAATGAAAATGTGAAATGGGTTTGTAAATGATTGTTGTTTGTGTGTATATTTAAATCTCTATAACAAAAATAGTGAATTTAACATTTTTGAATTTATTTTTCCTTGTAATTGGTAAAATCTAGAGAAATGGATGATCATTTAATATAAAGTAAAATTGTATGGATATGTGTGGTGTTTGTTTTGTGAGATTCATCAATTCGTTAAAATGGTTAATTAATGAATTTCATAGGGTGAATTGGTGGTGTTATAGAGTATTCTTTTGAAAAATATTTGAACCCATTGGTTGGGTATTTTTTGTTAATTATCTACCTTTTGTTGATATTTTATTTTAATATGCTCCCCATCCATGTTTTACAAACTTATCGATGAACAAATGTTTTGGGTTTGGGGGTTTTTTCAACATATTGGATCGTGGTGAATTGGATGGTCTGTTTCCCTAGATTCACCACTCTTCCTTCATCAGTAGTAATGATGACCCATGTTGATGGTAAAGATCACCAAATATTTACAGGTTGGTATTGGAGATTTCACAGGGATGATGGTGATGTGATGTGTGGTGGGGGTCATTCACAGTATAAGGATAGCATGAGTTTTATGTCCATTATGTTCATGATAAACTAGTTCCCATGTCTTGTTGATAAGATTCAGATTTTGGGATGATGATTGATGCTAGTAAGAGATGATATAACTTATAAGGGTGGCGTATGTTGGAATACATCTTGTACTGTATCGTAGATGGATGGTTAGGTGATGTGACAAACATGGATGTTATGGGACAACCTGACATACAGTGTTATGGTGTGAGAGAAGAAAAACAGTGGGGAAGTGGTTTCCATTTCCTTTTGTTTATATTTGTCTGATATTGTGTTACTACATTGGATACATTATTTTTTTAGTGTTCCATGGTTAGGTCATGATTGATTGTTTGACCTAATTTGGTGAGTGTTGTTTATACTATTTATTTATTAATGTATTAGTATACTATTCTCACATGTTATTCACTGACCTTGGGTATGATCCTACTGAGTATATATGTTATGCCCACCCATCATATATATAAAATATTTTTCAGGTTTCAATAGGATATTAGGGACTGATCTAGACATTAAAATCATGGATATTTCAGTTTTTATTAATTCTTTATAATAATAATTTTCTTTTCTTGGTATTTAATTGTATACATTTATTTTTAATTTTTGACATTGTTTGTTTATCATTAGATGGATTAGTTTTTTTTTCATTTTTAAAGGAGTTTATTATTGGATATTAATTATATATCATGATCCTATATTTTTGTTGATGTTAATTCCTACCAAATGTTACATTTTTATACCATTATTGCTAGTATCCAACTCAGGGCCTACTAAAGGTGGGACTAATGGTGTCATTATCTATATTCTATCATTTTCTGCCCAAGAGGGGTTCCTTTCATGTTAGGGGTTGTAAAATAGCTTGTAATTATTGTATCACCTCCCTAAAATTGGTTCAATGATGCATCACCATGTGAATGAGTAATAACTATACAAGAATAAGTAAAATTTTATTTATAGGTAAATAATTTGTCACAATAATTTCATATGGTGATCAAAGTATCACTATGAAACAATAGGGTGAATGATATATCACCAAAAAATAATGATAAGGTGAATTATTTATCTCTAGGTAGATGATTTATTTCCAAATCAATAAATTAAAAGGCCAAAAATATACAACCACATGAAAAACATTTGAAATATATATCACTTTTGAACTATGTCTATCAACTTAATGACATCAAGAACAAGGAATCACCAAATGAATGAGGGATCACCCTTAAATGATTAAGGAAAATGAGTAATTTCTAGCCATAAATATCCATGGGGAATTATATTTCACTAAGAAACTCTAGGGTTAAATATCTATCAAAAAATTCACAAATCTATAGGTAGACGATTTACAACCATTACCCCAAAAAGGTGAAAATAAATTGTCCCCACAAGAATAACTTTTTAATTGAACAACTAATCACTATAAAATAAATATATTAATTCATATAATTTCCATGGTGATTGATTTATCACCAAAGGAATTGAACTCACTCAAATTATTTCTAGGCTACTCATAACTACAACATAGTACACCTAGTACACATATATCAAGTGCACCCTTTTATATCGTGGCTTGGGATCTCGTGAAACTAACCATCCCATATTGGTCACTCTGTGATTTCCCATATACATGACCATCTCAATTATATTACTTTTAAAAAATTTATCATTACAATTCCATCCAACGATCTTTAGGTTGAGTTTTTTTGAGAATTATGAAAAACCAAATTATGTGGAAAACCCTTTTCTTTCTCAACTAATGGACATTTTTCAAACACACATGGAACTGTTTAATCCATCCAAGTCATTAACATCTTCCATAAATTGATCACACAATAGAAACATCTAAAAATATGTTATTAATTAATTCTTATTATAAAATAGGGGAATGGAATCATAAGAAAAGGGTGATCTTAGATTACTAATATGGGTAAATATAAGCAACAATATCCAGAGATCATAATTGAGAATAAGATGATTATATAAGAATAATCAGGATACATTATAAGGTTATACCCAATAAATAATAGATCCTGAATCAAATAATTAGACATGGATCAGAAAAAAAGTGTGTTATATCTTATAAAATATGTACAAATAATGAATGTAACATATCCTGAAGAAAAAAAATTAAAAATTTTGGAATAACATGAAAATAACATAGAGATATAGAACAATCATAATAACAGGAAAACCATTGTGATAAATATCATTATGCCCACACCTATGTAAAAAATAATAATTACTTTTTAACCTAAAAATCTAATCAATCTAATTATTCCCATGCATATTTGACCAAATTCATTATGGGAATGTCTGTCTAAATAATGAAATAAAAAAACCAATACATTGGAAGGAGATATATGAACTCAACCATCAAAATCATTTGATATATTTATAGTTAGAAATAAATAAATCATCACAATTAAACCATTGAACTAAAATGGGATTCCCATACTTTTCAAATTGGATCACATAAGGATAACACTTATAATTCTTTCATAATGGGATATACGCATGGAAAATAAATCGGTATCCAATGATATTTATTTTCTTTATTAGTAAATAAAATTAAATAAAGATAATAGAGTACTTTTAACTTACACCATACATATAAATTTAATACACTTAACACTCTTTAATCAAGGAAATAGAAAATAGGGTAATGAAACCGAAAAGGCATTAGAATAAAAATAGGTTTTTAAAGAATTAATTTTTATAAAAGACAAATTAAAGGATGGATCATTTCAAGCATAGAAAATAACATTCCATTATACATATATTGAAAAAGGATGGATTATATCATTTAAGGAAAATCATTGATCAAGACTAATATATATTAATCTATAATGACATAGATGAAAAATAATCTTCAGGTGTTTTATAGAAAACCAATTTGGAAATAATAAATTTCATTTATAAATTGGAATATTTTCAAAAAAAAAATATAAAAGTAATTGAATAATAATTACTTTTTGAATCAATGAAAATATGGATAGAATGTTTCGAATAAAATGAAAAAATTAGTCAAAATATATGTTCACATGGAAATGATAAAAGATATTATTATGTTTAAAATTGACCATAATGGAAAAAAAATTCACGTAAAAATTTAAAAATAAATTCATCTAATTTGAAAATGAAAATTTTCAAACTTTTTAATAAATATAGTGAAATCTGAAAAATGTCGTGTCATTGATGAAATATGAGTACAAAAATAAATTCCATTTTTTATATTTTTAAAATAATTTTGGGGAAAACCAATTCATTTTACAAGATTAAAAATATATCATTTTAAACTAAAAAAATAACACCATAGATAACCAAATGGGAATAAAATTATTTTGATATTAGAAATAAAGACTTGAAGAATTCCTCTAATGGGTCATCGGATCTGAGATATCTCATTTTTCATATTAGTTTGGGAAAAGAAACCTTGCGAATAGTGTAACGCCCTAACCCCAGTTACCTAGATTTGGTGCATTATTACATAATATTGGCATGATAAAAAAAGATCACGTCTCAAAAGACCAATTAGTTTAGAAGCCTTTGAATCACTATATACATTCATAAAGTTTACATTACATCATGAAGTGAAAAACTATAACAACATATTGTCTCCATATACCACACTCATATCCTCATAATATCCCTATAGGTCATTCATAAAATACTTCTTCACATCCTGGGAAAAATAAAACATAGAAAGGTGTGAGATTAGATGCTCAGTAAGGATAACAATATAGCGAAAACTTTCATAAATAAGCGTAAACATTTATGTCAGTGTATAACTAAAACTAAATCCTTTTAAACATGGACTTCATCATAATATGGCAAAGATAAAATGAAATAATGCATCTTACTTATTCACATGGATATTCTACTCGTCGAATAATCACATGCAATACCAATAACCACTTTCATAATAATGGAATGCATAATGCCAGACTATCATAACCACATAGTCAAGGCATTGTTCCAAGACTAAAAATAAGATTTTGTCAAGGCATTTTTCCGAGACACTAGATTGTCTCATGAGAACTATCGACGCATCGAGGAGCTATATAGGGCTCCACCTGCCACTTACTAAGTCCAACGCATTCCCCATATGAATAGGTTTAAACATAACATAAACATTCGTATTAAAACTGGCATACGAAATGTCAATACGTTCTCCATAAACCATTAAAGGTATAAAAATAATGCATCCACAGTCAAACATAACTCATTCAATATTATATGGAATATTGTATTGTAACATATTAACCTCAATCGAGAATAATGAATGATATTGACATAGATGAAAATAATCATCAAAACTATTTGAGAGAAATACCCCATTTTCTTGAAAACATTTAAAAGTAACAAGACTTGTCAAGAAGCTGTTTTAAAAATATATTTTTGAATCAAAGTGTCCCATAAAACTTTGAAAATTTTAAAAGGAATTTTAATTTTAAAACATTCATTTTCATATGAATAAATCCTTAAAACCATTTTTAAAACATGGACATTGATGAGAAAGATATAGAATAATATATCTTTAAAGCATTTTAAAATGATATTTTAGTTAGAGTTCTTAACCAAAAGAGATACACTTGAATAAAAATAATTGAGGTAATAAATTTTTTTAATATCATGAGAATAAATTGATTCATAATATACCATGTCAATGTACATTATATAGACCATAAAAAAGTGATTTGGTGTATAACAACAATGGAGTTTCAATGGAATGTAAATTGAGATGAAATATCTAATAAAGACTGTATCCTTGGGTTAAGGATAAAACAATGACATAATTTTGTGTGAAAAAAATAAATACACTCAACATTATTGGATATTAAGTGTAAAACAATCAAATGACATTCACACATATTCTTGTAAAAAGAACACAAATTAAATAGATGTTTAACTCAATAAATGGAGACTGAGTTAAAATTACTCATATCAAGTTCATATCGATGACATGAGAATTTATCAAAGGAGTGACTATCTGTATCAAAAGTATATCCATATAAATGGGAGTGGAAATTATGACATAAGCAAATAAATAGTGATTCCACACATAATCTTGGAGTAAATTAATAAATGAAGTATGCGTAAAGCCGAATGATTGGAAATTTAAATTTCAAATTCCCTTATTGATTTGGTAACTTAAGAAACACACACCCATGAAAGAAGGATCATACAATAATTATTTAAATATCCATAAATTAATTTATATTACACAATGAATACAATCATGGGCATTACACACACCACATGCCATAAATAAATAGTGAACAATGGAAATCTGACAGAATTAAAAGTGAGATAAGAAACCCCTTACCTTGTACTTTTTCCTTGGTCGAGGGTAGGTTAACCTCCTGTATAATGTTGAATTAATTTTTATTGAATTATAAAATAATAATATACATTAATATGATATCAAATATGACCTTTTAACATTGATTTGTTGATAATATCTTAGTATTATTGTTGTTTCGGGTGTTAAAAGATTCGTTTTACTTTATATTATTTGTTATGTGAGCCATATTTGTTATGGATGGGATGTTTCATATTCATATACATAATTATATCATGTCTCTAAAAATTATTTTTAATCATAAAATTAAATTTATTCTTGAATAGATATTATGGGGAATGAATCTCATCGCGTTCGTGGAGACGGTAATCCGTACGTACGCACGAGTGACAATATCATTCTTTAGATATTAAAATAATATTTAATTTGATGGTGTATCATTTATACAGAACCAATATCATGTTATATTTATTATTTACATGAATTACACATCATTATTATACCCATCCAAATAATAATATATTGAATAATAATTACACCACGACGTGGAGACAGTAGGCCGTACATACGCACGTATGGTGACATGTCATTCAAATGATGGATAGAATACTGAATATGGTTGTACCATATTTATAATAACATCACCGTAAATAGAAGATACTGGAGTTATTATTTTATAATGTAAATAACAAAGAAATAAGAAGTGTAAGAAGAAAGGAACTTGAAAGAGGGTGGTGAAATCATTACCTCTTCTTCGGGTTCTTCCATTTCATTTGATCAAAAGGGCTCCTTAAGTTCGATTTATGACCAAAGGAAGGACTCTATGATGAAGGGAGGAATGTTGGGAGAAAATTTGGGTAGGGTTTATCTGATCCAAAATGGTTGAAGGTGTGAATTAGAGAGAGGTGGAGTTCCCTTTTATAAGAGGGGTGAGGGGCACCTTTGGAAAAGCTAGAAATATTATTTTATAATAAATTCATTTTCTATGTATAAAGGCTCCAAAGTTGATTATTTAATGTTTAAGGTGGGGATGGGTCAAAATCCATTCAACCAATATATTCTAGATAGTTTTGGGTCACTATATTAACCTTATCATTTATATTTAACTCTTAGTTAAATAGTTTGACATTTTCCATGTCACTTTCTATTTTTATATTATATGTTTAATAAACATACTATATACTTCCAAGAGACCCCACAAGTGGTACATTAATGATAAAAATATCATTATATAAGTCCTTTGGCGGATCCTTAGATTTTTAGTAATACAATACCAATTAATAATAGAATATTTGTTTTAAAAACTCAATTATGTCAATTTTGACACCATTCAATAATTGATTTTTGATAAAGACATAACAGCTTTATTAATTCTAAAAAAAATCATTTAAGTAATCCTAGAATGTCATATTAACCAAAACAATTCGTGGATGTCATCCAAACGTTCAAATTATATTTATTTTAACATTTATAATACTAATTATTTAATTCTTTCATTAATAAAGATAATACTACATCATTATTATGTCATAAATAAATTTAATTATTAAATTTTTAAAAATTATACATAAAATACCATTATGTAGGAAATAATTTTATCCTTCAAATTAATATTTATAGTTGATTTTATAACATATATAAACCTATGTAAAAAAAATTTCGAAAAGATATATGCTTATGTCATTTTTGTATTTACTTAAACTTATTTAATATAAAGTGTCATTATCACTTAAAAGTGGATCCATGGGGTCCCAAAATCGACCCAAAGATTCCCGTTGTCAGACATGTATCAAAAAATAGGGTTAGGACACGTTTTAGAGTAATTTATTATTATTATAATATTATTTGTTTAACTTTATTTACCGGATTTACCCTTTAACCATGGTAAATAAAATATTTACCGAAGTAATTATTCAAAATATCTAAAAATAAAAGTTACCTATTTACACAAATTGGACCACCTGATTCTAAATATGGAATCCATTTTTCTAAATTCAAAACACCTAAATGGGAAAATTTAATTTAAAATTAATTCTCGTTGTTAAAACAAAGTGTGTTTTTAAGAGATAATAACTATCAAAAGATTGGCTCTTGCTTATGTCCATTTCAAATGTGAAATTATGTCCAATGACCACCATTGGATTAAATGGTAAAAATATAATCTAATTATACTCTAAAATCACACAAATTCATAATTTATCACTATTAATTATTTCGATTAAAAAAGTTGTTTTTAATTAAAATTTAGTAATTTTCACAATTCATCAAAATATGAAAGTTATCCAAAAAGTACCAAAAATTCACCCTAAGATAATTTAGATATTCCAAATCCAAAAATGAAGTCCATTTTGAAAGATAAAATGTATAAAATTTCAAAAAGTGGGTATTACTATTCATAATGGCTAGTTTAATTCGTTGTGGTGCGTTAGAACTCGAAGTTGCGTACAACATAGGCTACTGTATTATTCAAAGAGAAGCATATCTTGCAATCTTGGGGTGTACATTCTCCCCTACTTCAATAAATTTCATCCTCCCAATTTTTAAAATTGGGCTTCGGAATATAATGGAAAGTCCCACATCGGAAAAAGAGTCAATAAAACTCTTACATTAAAATAATGAAAGAGAAGTACCAAGGTCACCTGAGATAACCTATACTAGTATTATATGTAGAAAAACATGGATATGGATGATAAAATAAGTTTAAAGTTGTGATGGAGAGGGATAGAAAACATTATTAGGAGAAAGTTAACAACAAGAAAACCATAATTTTGTGATGAGACAAACGGTCATTTGTTTCCCAGTAGGAAAAGTAAACGGACAACATTTTTTTTAAGTTACATTACACAAAAATGAGGAATTCATTTCTAAGATTGAATAAGAACATAAAGAGATATAATTACTTTTTATGTAATGTTTCATTATTTAATAAATTTCTCCTTGTGACTCATTTTTAAATGATGTGTATTCAAGAAGACTTGGTCACACTATAAGAGCTGCAATAATCTTCTTATAGAATCACATGATCCATGAAGGATAAACTATATATTTACCTTGTCTTTAGAGATTAATCAAAACCAAAACTTTTAGTATAATATCTGAAGATCCCCGAAAAGGATATTCCATTAGAGAAAGAAACAGTAATCTTAATTTATAAAATTAATCCAAAAATACCCAAATTTAAATAAATAGCATTTAATAAACAATTTTCCTTAAAATCCTTCAATATAATCCAAAACAAATATTGAAACCCAAAACTTAGAAGAATTTGTTTTTGTAGTCTTTCACATTAAATTATATCTCCAAATGACATCAACTACTCTTAATTTCACATACATAAATGTAATTAACATATTCACATATTTTCTATTATAGGTTAATCATTTCCATAAATACCCCAATTCACTATAAATCAACAATAAAAACATAGATAAAAATCCACCCTTACTCCTCAAATAAAATCCCATAGTATTCTATTTTCCTTGGGCATATAGTGTTCCCAACAAAGCAAACATCTTCCAAAATAACATTTATCACTTAATCACAAAATCATTTTCCTATAATAAGGGTATTCATTTGATATCACATAAGATCCCAAATCAACATATTATTGATCATCAAAATCATTTAATTTAAAATAATTAGTCACACTGACTAGGGACTTCACGTAGTGTAGTGGTAGGCGATAAATCCCAATCTCACTTTAGTTCGGGGTTCGATTCCCACAGCTTTGTCCGACATGATGGGTTGTCACATGGTCTGTGTGTTGTCCTTTTTCAAAAACTATATTTTATAACATTACCAAAATGGGATAAATTCCTCGAAATGACCATATAAAATTTTTACCACAAATGTTATCTCATACCTTGCATTTTCATTCCAAAATATAATAACTTGTAATTTCATCAAAACCAAAGATCATATAAAACCAAATGGTTATTTATAACTATATCCACAATAGAAAAGATAATTCTTCCTCAAATATCATTTTCACCTGATAAACTGCAGGGTTACAAATACAAGAGAAAATTATTCCAAAGTAATCCAATAAAGAAGGAGCACTAATACTTTTAAACATTTCTCCAACAATTTATACCCACATAGCCTCTTCTTTGAGTAAGAAAATATCCTATAGAATAGGGATTTCACACGGGTAATGGCAAGGTCCTCTACATTTATGAAAAATGACTGCAAATTGATTTTTGGGACCATTTTAATTTTCTTGCATAGTACTCTTCATTCTTCCTAGGAAATTCCTTACTTTTTTTCCTTCTTTCCCACATGTAATACATTTCTTTGTTCTATTGAGACACATTATTGGGTGTCTCCTTCCACATTTCCAGCTTGATGGAAATAGAGGTTTCTTTTCACCATGGTCTCCATTGATGGGGCTCTAATCATTCATTTCCTTTCTCTTCTTTATTGAGTCTGGGAGTTGGTTAATATATATTTTGTCCATCATATTTTTGGAAAAGTGAATCTTCATGAACACGATATCTTTTACGCATATCATCATTCCATTTGGATGCTCATATCCACCACCATTCCCACCCTGTACATCATTCTCAAAATTACTAATACTTCCTTGGAATCTATCCATTGACTAAAACCAGAAATCATTTTAGGAGTAATAGTAGTCATACAATCATTTAGAGAATATAATGACACCATTTTCTTAATTTGAAACACCTTAGGATTAACCAAGGTCATTTATTCTCATATTATATTAAAATAATTAAAATTAGTTTGTAAAGAAAATGTAAATTATCCGAAGCATATCCCCTGGGAGTGTCATAACCAAGAGTGCAGCAAGGCCCATTGTCATGAACCAGTTCTCGTTCCAGTCTAGATCGAAGTGGTATTTTTGTGTTTTACACCTAGGTACATCTGTTCCAGAGCTGCCTCTACCTGCTCGTATCCATACATGGATGTATTGCTCAAAAAACTAACTAAATCTTTACAATACCAAAATTCTAGGAAGTTCTTCTATACTAATCCTCAAAGTCAATATTAGGTATATGTGCTCTAATAAGAGTTTATCTAAATATAGATCTCATGGTTTGTACTAAACTTCCTCTGATACCAACTGTAACGCCCCGACCCCAGTTACCTAGAGTCGGTGCATTATTACAAAATATTGGCATGATAAAAAAAGATCATGTCTCGAAAGGCCAATTAGTTTAGTAGCCTTGTAATCACTAGATACATTCATAAAGATTACATTACACCATAAATTGAAAAACTACAACAACATCTTGTCTCCATAGACCACACTCATATCCTCATACTGTCCCAACAGGTCATTCATAAAATACTTCTTCACATCCTGGGAAAAATAAAACATAGAAAGGGGTGATCTTAGATTCCCAATAAGGATAACAATATAGCAGAAACTTTCATAAATAAGAAAAAACATTTAAGGCAGTGTATAACTAAAACAAAAGCCTTTTAAAAATGAACTTCAGCATAATATGGAAAAGATAAAATGAAATAATTCCATTTACTTATTCACATGGATATTCTACTAGTCCAATAATCACATCCAATATCAATAACGACATACATAATAATGGAATGCATAATACCAGACTATCATAACTACATAGTCAAGGGCTTCTCCCAAGACTATAGAAAAGATTTTATCAAGGCCTTGTGCCATGAAAGTAGTTTGTCTCATGAGACCTACCAATGCATCAAGGAGAAATAGCGGGATCCACCCGTCACTTACTAATTCCAATGATTTCCCCATATGAATAGGTTTATATATAACATAAAAATTCATATTAAAAATAGCATACGAAATGTCAATACATTCTTCATAAACCATGAATGGTATAAAAATAGCACATCCATAGTCAAACATACCTCATTTAATACAATATGACAGATTGTATTGCAACATATTAACCTCAATCGAGAATAATGAAGGATATTGAAGCAGATGAAAATAATCCTCAAAACTATTTGAGAGAAATACCTACCTTTTTTCTTGAAAACATTTAAAATTTACAGTACTTGTTAAGAAGTCGTTTTAAAAATAGATTTTTGAATGAAAGTTTCACATACCACTTTGAAACTTTTAAAAGGAATTTTAATTTTAAAACTTTAATGTCCATATGAATAAATACTTAAAACAATTTTTAAAACATGGACATTGATGAGAATGATTTAGAATAATAAATCTTTAAACCATTTTAAAACGATATTTTAGTTAGAGTTCCTAACCAAAAGAGAGGCACTTGAATAAAAATAATTGAGGTGATCAAAACTTTTTAATATCATGATAATAATGGGATTCATGATATAATATGTCAAAGAACATTATATACACCATATGAAAGTGATTTGGTGTATAACAACAAAGGAGTCTCAATGGGATGTAAATTGAGATGAAATATCTCATAAAGACCGTATCCTTAGGTTAAGGACAAATCAACGACATAATTATATGGGAAAAATGTAAATACCCTCAATATGATTGGATATTCTGTGTAAAACAATCTACGGATATTCACACATATTCTTGTAAAAACAACACCAATGAATTAGATGTTTAACTCAATAAATGGAGTTTGAGATAAAATTACTCTTATCAAGTTCATATCGATAACATGAAAATTTATCAATGGATTGATTATGTGTATCCAAAGTATATCCACATAATGGGGAGTGGAAATTATGACATAAGAAAATAAATAGTGATTCCACACATAATCTTGGAGTAAAAGAATCAATGAAGTATACGTAAAGCCGAATGAGTGGAAATTGAAATTTCAAATTCCCTTATTGATTTGGTAACAGACGAAACTTACACCCCTAAAATAAGGATCATACAATGATGATGTAAATATCCATAAATTAAATTATATTACACGATTAATACAATCATGGGATGTACACACACCACATGCAATAAATAAGTAGTGAACAATGGAAATCTCAAAGAATTAAAAGTGAGATAAGAAGCCCCTTACTTTGTAATTTTTCCTTGGTGGAGGGTAGGATAAACTCCTGTATAATGGTGAAATAATTTTTATTGAATTATTCAATAATCATATACATTAATATGATATCATATATGATCTTTTAACATTGATTTGTTGATAATATCTTAGTATTATTGTCGTTTTGGGTGTTAACAGATTCATTTTACTTTATATTCTTTGTTATGTGAGCCATATGTTTTATGGATGGGATGTATATTATTCATTTACAGATTTATATCACTTCTCTAATAATTATTTTTAATCATCAAATGAAATTTATTCTTTAATGGATATGATGGGGAATGAATCTCATCACGTACGTGGAGACGGTAATCTGTACGTACGCACGAGAGACAATATAATTCTTTTGATATTAAAATAATATATAATTTTATGGTATATCATATATATATAGAATAATTATCATGTTATATTTATTTTTTACATGAATTAAACATCATTATTATACCCACCCAAATAATAATATATTGAATAACAATTACACCACGACGTGGAGACGATAGGCCATACGTACGCACGTATGGTGAAATGTCAATTAAGGGATGAATAGAATAGTGAATATTGTTGTACCATATTTATAATAACATCAAATTATGTAGAAGGTACTGGATTTATTATTTTATAACGGAAATAGTAATTAAATAAGAATTGGAAGAAGAAAGAAACTTAAAAGAGGGTGGTGAAATCATTACCTCTACTTCGGGTTCTTCCTTTTGATTTGATCAAAAGGGATCCTTAAGTCATATTTCATACCAATTGACGGCCTCTAGGATTAAGGGAGGAAGTTGGGATAATATTTTGGTAGGGGTTGGATGACCCAAAAGGCTTGAAGGTTTGAATTAGAGAGAAGGGGGAGTGCCCTTTTACAAGAAGGGTGAGGGGCACCTCTGGAAAAGCTAGAAATATTATTTTATAATAAATTAATATTTGGTTTCTAATGGCTCCAAAGTGGATTATTTAATGTTTAAGGTGGGGATGGATCGAAATCCTTTCGACCAATACATTTTAGACAGGATTGAGTCAGTATATTAACCTTATCATTTATATTTAACTCTTAGTTAAATAGTTTGACATTTACCATGTCACTTCGAATTTTTATATTATATGGTTAATAAACATACAATATAGTTACAAGAGACCCCCAAGTGGTCCATTAATGATACAAATATCATTATATAAGTCCTTTGGCAGAACCTTATATTTTTATGAATAGAATATCAATTAATAATATAATATTTGTTTTAGAAACTCATTTATGTCAATTTTGACACCATTCAATAATTGATTTTTGTTAAAGTCTTAATAACATTATTAATTATGAAAAAATTCATTTAACCAATCCTAAAATATCATATTAACAAAAAACAATCTTTTATGTCATCAAAACTATTAAATTATATTTATTTTAACAACTATAATACTAATTATTTGATTCTTTCATTAATAAGGAAAATACTGCATCATTATTGGGTTATTAATAAATTTAATTATTAAATGTCTAAAAATTAAAAATAAACAACCATTATGTATGATATATTTTTATCTTTCTAATTAATATTTATATTCAGAAATTTATCATATATAACCCTATGTAAAAATTGTTTTTCTAAAAGATATATGCTTATGCCATTTTTGTATTTACTTTAACTTAATTAATATAAAGTCTCATTATCACTTAAAAGTGGATCCATGGGGTTCCAAAAATCCACCCAAAGATGCCCATGGTCAGAAATGTATCAACCAATAGGGTTAGAACACATTTTAGTGTAATTTATTGTTATTATAATATTATTTTGTTACCCTTATTTATCAGATTTACCTTTTAGCCATTGTAAATAAAATATTTACCGAAGTAATTATTCAAAATGACTAAAAATATAAGATAAATATTTAAACAATTTGGAACTCTTGATTATAAATATGGAATCCATTTTTATAAATTCAAAACATAGAATTGGTAGAAATTAATTTAAAATAAATTCCCGTTGTTAAAACAATAAGCGTGTTTTTAAGAGATAATAACTATCAAAAGATTGACACTTGCTTATGTCCATTTTAAATGTGAAATTATGTCCAATGACCATAATTTGATTAAATGGTAAGAATATAATCTAATTATACTATAAAATAACTCAAATTAATAATTTATCACAATTAATTATTTCTATTAAAAAAGTTGTTTTTAATTAAAATTTAGTAATTTTCACTATTCATCAAAATATGAATGTTATCTGAAAAGTACCAAAAATTCACCCTAATCTACTTTTGATATTCTGAATCCAAAAATGGAGACTATTTTGAATGATAAAATGTATAAAATTTCAAAAATTGGGTATTACTATTCATAACAGCTAATTTGATTGGTTGTGGTGTGTTAGAACTCGAAATTGCATACAACACATGCTACGGTATTATTCAAAGAGAATCATACCAAGGAAGCTTGGGGTGTTACAACTAGAGTAATATTTTAATCAAAACCGTAAAAGGAGAAAAATATTGAATTGTAAAATTAAATATTTCAATGAATGATAATTCATCATATAATATAAAAATTTGGCTGTATATATTCTATATAATAGTAAATTGGTGCATAATAAGAAGTATGTCTCAATAAATAGGAATTGAGAGAATGAAAAAAAAAATTAATTTACATTATTATTGAGTTAATAATCATTTGATAATAATTTTATAATTAAAAACTATATAAATCTCGGAAATAATGAAAAATAAATAAAAATTAGTCATTATGTACAATATATAAAACATTGAAAATTAGTTTTCAATAAGAATGTAACCCAATGGATGAAAAATGAGTTACTAAAAACCCTTACTAGTTTTTTATTTTTTTATTCCAAACCTCATGAGAGAAATAAATTAGAATAAAACATTTAATATAATGATATATAAGATAATTCTGATGAAAAATACTAACTGAGTAAGACATAGATTATTCCCAATAAAACATGGGTAATTATAAGAAATATGTCCCAAGGGATGATTTTCCCTGTTCATACGACTAACTTCCCGAATAATGAAATTATGTTGATTAAATTCCTTCATTATTATGTTAATAATATACATTTAATTTAATAGGGACCATATATTATCATTTTTGATTTATTTATTTTAGAGTTTCTTCTTATATTGGTTATTTTTGGTGGTTGGGTAAATGTCTAGGTAATCCTTTTGTTATGATAACCAATTTTGAAGTTTTTGTATAATTAATTCATGATTTATAAAATTTTATGGGTGTATGTACTTTATTATTATATTATCAAAAAAATTATATTATTATAATGGTTTTTATAAGATTGATTCTAATTAGGAAATGTACTCAGACATGTTCATTATAGGTGGTTGTGATACTATAATTGTTTATTAAAAATATCACATATAAAATGTCTAATATTATCATTATATAAGATTAATATTGTAAAAAACATAATTTTATTACTATAAATAAAATCATAATTTAATTAAATTTAGGTGGTGATGGAAAACAAAGAACACCAATTCATGGAGGTGGTAGTCCACACAATCGCATGATCTCCATTCCTCTTTATTCATTATGGATGGGAAAGAATAAATAATGTTTTTTACACAAGTATAATAAAAATTATGTATATTAATTATATTTGAGTCATTATATTAATATTTATTAAGATTTTTTGGTAGTTAATAATTAAAAATAAATTGATAATAATTAATCAATGATCACATTGGTACCTTAAAAATTCTTTTTATAATATCCCTAAAAATGAATGGATTAGAACAAATTAAATTTACCAGAGGATTTCTGTAGTGTAAGGGGATTATATGATTTAAAATCATGGAATGGTTTAGTGAAAAATTTTAAGGGTATGTGTAACATTGAGCAGCTGGAATTGATCCCCTTTTATAAGTACAGAAAATGGAATTTTTTGAACCGTAATTATTTTTCAATAATAAAATGACAATATTCAGTGGTGAATGGTCCCAAATGTGAGAAATAATGGATTTTGGAATTATAGAATTTCTATAAATTATCCAAATCATATTTTACCACATTGTGAAAACATGTTTCAATACTTTTGGAAATTCATTTTTAAATTTTACCATTTCATTTTTACCATGGTAACTAGCTTTTACACTAGTAGTTTATATTTTATAAAAAATTAAAGTTAACCTTTATAAAATATTTATTTATTCTTAACCTAAAATTACTATTAATATATTCTAATTAAATTTTAAAATAATAAAACATTAACTTTTAAATTAAAATATTTAATATATATATAAAATAATTTATATAAATATATTGGATTTACCAATAAGTATTCAGAATATTATTTTAGTATTGATTATAAATTGAATTAGTGGTAATATATTTATATATATCTAAAAAATTACATAAAATTCATTAAATAAAGTATATCAATTTAATTCAGTAGATTGAAATTACCAAACATTAATAAAACAATTCTTCTAAATTAAATCTTTCACAGTTATCATGATCATGTAATTTTTTATTAGTAATAATAATTCTATTTCAAAAACTTATATTGAACATATTAAATAATATGAAAATTTTTCTTTATAACATTACATCTATTTTTATATATTTAATTTTACTAGTGACGGAAAAAAAATTAATTTTTTCAAATAAAAATATATTTTTGATTAAAATATTACATAAGTTTCCAAAACATTACACATAGGTTTAATAAATTCAACATAGTATTTTTAAAATATTTAATTTACTTTATAAACATATATATATATTATATATGTTTTCTAAATCTTATATTTCTTTTATAATGATAATTTCATAAAAGTGAGGGATTCGCAAAATCAGTATTTTAAACTATTCATATAAAAAATAAATATTTATAAAAATCCCAAAAATTAATCCTTAGATATTGATGAAATCATCAATCAGAAATTAAATTAATCTTTTCCAATTTAACATTGTTAAATTTATAAATTTGTCTTTTAAATAAATACACAATATATAATGAAAAACTCATTTTTTTTAAAAAATTTTGTAAACATCAAGTGTCTTCAATATTATTTTATGTAAATTTATAAAAAATTGAAATTAGAAATATTATATTATAATGTTAAATATAAATATTATAATAAACTTTTAACTCTGATCAATTTAATTTGTTAATGTATAATAAAATAACTTTTTCAGGGTTCTTCAAAATGAATCCTTTTTAAAATATGAAACCAAGTTAATAATAATATTTAATTATCTTAATTGTTTTTGTAAATTTTTATCTTCTAAATGACTATATTATTCAAGTAATTTTTATATTTATTAGTTTTTTAGACATATTTTGTGTTATTTTGATGCTTCATGTTTTACAATATAATTAAGATTGTATTAATTTAAAGGATCCCAAATTCTAGTTTGTTAAATTCAATCCATATTAATTGAATTTCAACCCCATAATTTTATTTTCTACACACTAATGAATGTATGTATGGGTATTCTTAACATATTATTTATTTTTTATATAACTTCTAATATGAAATCAACATTACTTTCTTAGGATATTTAATGTTACATATCTTTCCTTAGACAATATTAATCATTCATATAATCATGTGCCACATTATATATATATATATATACTAATTATATATTATTCACAACACGCATCTCCTAAATAAATTTAAATCATCATGAAATTTAACCATAATGAAAACATATTTTCTTATAATAATTAACACTATCATTAGCCCTCAAAATTATTATCTTCTAGTTAATAAATTCCCACACTAATCACTATATATTAGAATCCCAAAATGAGATAAAATTAACCCAAAATATCATGGATCACTTTTTCATTAAATTAATAATTATTTCCAAGGTTGTCCCGACCCATCCCTTGGGGCCTGTGTCGTGACTACCCCATTCCCGTCTCCCAAAGTACAAGGCCTGGAAACTAGCGTCGAAAGAATCAACATACATGTGGGATGCATTTTCATGTGTACATGTACACATACACATGCCCAACTAGGTCCCAACACACTGGAAGAGGGAAAAGGTTCACTAAAATAATATTGAGTACAGTGTATAGCTGAAAGCATGTGGGATAGGATACAAACCCAAAAAAAAGTACTGAAATAGAAAAGTACAAAAAAGAACATCGAGGACCATCCGTGGAAAACCCCACCAGATCATAAGAGTAATAAAGCTACTGGAATCTGTAGTAGTATGTCTTTTCTGCCTGGTCCTACTAGGCCCCACCTGGTCTTGGGCCACCAGATCCACTGCCGAAGCATTGATTGGTCATATCTCACTGGGTTCCATCAGGTCTTGATCCCCAAAGGACTCTATTAAAGCATTGATCATCCGCACGGGACACAACACACATGGGCGGGGGCCATGTAGGGTTGAGTATCACTAATCTTAGTCGGGACCCAAAAAAGGAGTGACCACACAATAATCCTCAAAGTAAAGAACAATGCACAAGATATCACACACAATGTATATATTTAGGGTAGTGATAGGAGAATCATCTGTCACATCATCGAACTCCTCTACTGCTAGGAAAATCCTCCTCCATTGAGTATTGGGGGCATGTCGGGTCACAAGCAACCACTTCCTTCTATCCTTGGACCGATGTGGTACTCATCCCTGAAAATTACTGCGGGTTTTCTAGGTCACACAATCCTGGTCCCCACTATGGGCATGTCGGGTCACACAGAGGCCCTTCTAACCATGGCTGAACTGAGGTACTCCTCCTGTCGAGTATCATGGGTCTTATGGGTCACATAGATCTTCTCCCCGTCATGGGCATGTTGGGGCACATAGAGCTGCTTACCACTGGGCTGTCGTCGAGATGTCTTCTAGTCTCAGCCAACCGTAGGGTTCCATAGGCAGCGCGCTTGGAAGAACCACTCCTCAAATCATTCATTGCATATCAACATCCTTTAAAGTCACCAAAAATCATGTCAAATGATTTTCCTCATCATGTGGGTCCGAATTCCGCAAATATCTCATCAATCGGATGCACAATTTGCAAGATATGAGTATTTTTGTATACAAGGGGCTAGTTGCGATGGGGCCCGATCTGACCCTGTTGAACCAAGTTAACCAACTCGTCCTAGGGGGTCAGACATACCCCAGTTTAATTACACAAACTCGACCTAACCTGGTTTGGGTCGGGGTCGGTCTAGTCCGGCCTGGCAAGTGGTCCAGGCCCAATATGCCTCGCTACACCCGACCCCGTTTTGTTGGGAAAAAACCCCTCAAGGTAACATTGCAGCATTTTTAGGATTATTGTGTTTATTGAAAAAGTAGACTTATATGGTGAATTTTCAAGTTCCAGATATGTTTTTGACAATCCATGTTGAAAAAGATCCATGAAAATGGAATGGATGATCTGGGGGCAGTATAAAAGAATAGATACAAGGTGGCATCATTTTCCAGTGTTTGCCAAATTTTTGGAGTCCAAAATTTAGAGTTTGGTGAGGATCACAAAAATAGTATTTCCTTGAAAATATAATTTAAATATGGAAAAGGAATGAGTTTCACGATGATAGGCTTCAGGGATTGGATTTCGTGAAGACCAGAATAATGATGACAGTGATGCTTCACAATTACGACGTGCTTCGCGAACGACAGAGTTGAAGAGTATTGCGGTGGCGAAGGGAATTGTGAGTGGAGCTTCGCGGCATGTGAGTGGAGATTTGCGGTGAATGCGCAAAGGAAATAAAATAACACTCCGTGATTATGATGATCTCTGTAATCTGAAATTTTTCGTGGTGCTTTGCAATTTTGAGAGAATTTTAGTGGCAACTTCAGAGCATCGCGATTTGAGATAACGTGGAATTGAATTCGCATGGAAGCTTCATGGGATGGTGTAATTTCTTATAAATAGACATTGAAACCCTTGACAGAAGCATATAGAGTTATCGACAAAAATTATTTTCTCATGACCCAAGAAGGTGGTTCGAGAAGGTAGTGTGCTTCATAAAATAAGAGCTTCACGGTGACTAATCTAGCTCTACGAAAGTTACAAGATCCACGTTGGCTTAGTGAGATTAATGAGGGAAGTCATTCTGCGATGACATGAGCTTTGCAAGAGTGCTTCACCAGTGTAATTCGCGAAAAGGAAGGAGCATCGTGAAGGCTGTTTGAGCTTCGTGAAATTGGGAGCCTCACAAAGTATGGTGCTTTGCAAAGTAGTTTACAAAATGAGTTTCCCTGTGTTCAGGGGAAATGGTTTATTCATCAGGGGATGAACTTCAAACTTTAATAGAGCATATACACACAGTGGAGGATTCATTCATTAGTAGAAATGGAGAGTCCTATAGGTCTATACCCTGTGAGTGGATCCGATCCATGTGTAGTGAGAAAAGGGAGAGGAAGAAGGTTATCCTTTCTACCTGCAATGAGCCAGAGAGAGAGAGGAAAAGAGAGTGACCATTGGGAAAGCAGTTATCTAACCCTAAAACATTGTAAAGGTAGTGATAATGGTCATATAATTGATCTAGCCCCACTACAACAAAACCGTCGTTTAGCGGTGGTTTTGTAGCAGCAGTTCCTAGAACCGCCGCTAAATCTTTTTTAAAAAAGGTTTCCCTGCGGTTTATAATAAACCGCCGCGAAAAATTTTTTTTTCACAGTCCCAACCCTTTCGCCCCACCCCAACCCCTCTAACCCAGCACCCCTGATTCGCCAAGCCCCCCGCTTCCCCCGTGACCCCGGCCCCCCGTGACCCCGACGACCCCAGCGACCCCACGACCCCGGCGACCCTGCTTCCCTGGCGACCTATATGAACCCCATGGTTTGATTTCTAATTTTTTTATTGTTTATAGATTATTTATTTTTTTATTATTATTGTTTCTTATAATAAATTGTAATGTTTTATTTATTGTATTTTATGCAGATGTTTTCGTTTATGATTATTTGTTTTTCTACTTATTGCAAGTGATTTTTTATATGTATTTGTTAGTTTTTATTCTTAAGTGATTGTTTTTCTATCTGCTTGATTGTTTGTGGTTGTTTGATACTATACTCATGGGTTGTGAAGGATCATTGTTACAATATATACTTATATTATGGGTTATAATGGATTAAGGTATAACATATACACATTTCCCTAGGTTGTGATGGCTTTAAGGCTATATCGTGTTTTTGGTTGTGATGGCTCGAGGTTATAACATGTGTCAGGTAATGATGTGGAAATTTAGTGGATGTTGGGATGGTTAACACTGGTTGAGAGTTGGACTTTCTTGTTATGCTGATGTGATGATGATGAGATGATTGACATAGGTTGAGAGCTGTTATTACATATTTTCTAGCTAATATGATGATGTGATAGTTATGATTGACACATGTTAAAAGTATCTAGCATTTTTCGTTCACTATACACAAGGCCTTACTAAAAAAGCAATAAATAATGATCATTAATGGGTTGCTATGGAAAATAACAATCAACTTCATTAACCTTTTCTAGTTCTCATAAATATTTTCTCTAATATATTTATTTATTCTAGAAATCCTATTTTGTAGACGTGTTTTCATTGAAGTGGGGATAAAGTTATTAAGAATGTCTCTTTAGAGATAATCCATGTTTGTGACCCCTCCAAGTTATAGGTTATATATATATATATATATTCCTTTTATGATCCCTCTAGAGAAAATGTTGATTCCTTCCACATGATTGGTGCTCATGAAACACCTCTTGTATTGAAGGTAATACATATAATACGAAAATTCATAAAATTATTATTGGGTTCATCACCATAAAAACCATGAATCATTTGAAGATGTTGATTTTTTCTATTCTCTAACTAAAATTCTAGTGGATTATTTTGAAACAATGGTCGATTATTCTAATAGTTAAAATTTAGTGCAGAAAAATCTTTATGTATTCTAATTAATTGTACATGATTATCCTCTATATTATAAATATTTAATGAATATATAGAAATATTATATAGTTATTAAGGATATTAAATTAATATTAATATGATCTATATCCAAAATTATCGATGATCCTTAGCAGTCTAGAACATTCCCAGATAGTTTTATGAACCATTGGATCAAAGCCAAAAGGTTTACTAGAACTAGATATAGTCATTCCATGGAACCATTTAATATAAATAAAATAAAAATAAAATAATGAATATGGATTGACTACCCATAATATGCGAAAATTCTTTATACAGCTACCATTAATGTGTCACGATATACAAATATAAACCTGAGAGAAATTTAATTAGTACTGTGAATCACTATTTATCACAAAGATAATTCTATGTGCTTTTGTGTGTGTCTGTGGGGGGGGGGGGTTGTGTGGTAGGTTAAAATAGAGAACCAAGTGTGTTACTGTATGTAAATTAGAGTTGAATATATGATGATAGAACAATTCCCTCACATTGGATATTCCCTAACCTAATATTCTAAATCATAATTCACTCAATTATAACACTCATGTTCTGTCACTAATTTTCTACGACAACAACTTATTACCCTCACTTAGGACGTTTGATTCAAACAAACATATACAATGATCACCTCACTCTATACACTTAAATGAATATGTGATCAAAGAACATTGATCACCCCTAATATAATCATCACATCTTTCCACTAAATGGAAATTGAATAAGATCTTTTGGGAAGTGTGTGATAACCAAGTAAAGGGAAGGAAAATGAATTGAAATATATAAAATAAAGTAAATATCATACTTCTCTGAGTAGAAAAACATGTTCTAGTGAGATTGTGAAAGAAATAAATTCACCAAAATATATTATAATTCAATAGTAGGGTGTGATAGAAATCTTCCTGGCTCGAATAGAAGTGTCTGAATGTGCCATCAATAGTGAAAACATAATATTTAGGGAGAATAATTATAATAAGAATCCCCCATTATTATGAGTTTCATTTAATTGTTATTGGAAGGATGATTATTCAGAAACACTTTTTTCTATACCATAGGATTCCATGAGAGGGGTGGGGTTAATCAGGGAAGCAAATAATTCATTTTGGTTAAAAGATGTTATCACCAAATTGCTAGAAACACATTAAACCTATCTAATGAAACATACATTTACCAAACTTAAAAATGTAGATGTAAAATGGAACCCAAAAATTTTAATTGGTTCAACACTAAGGGATAGTTCATATGTCATTCATTGATGATGTGTTAGTCCTACCATATGCTACTATTCTTCAATAAATTTTGTATATTATAAATGTTCATCCACACTCACTCCATTCAAGGTGAACCGTATTTAAAATTAATTTATTGATAATTAACTACCTTCATTGGATCACTTCCTCTACTCCTCCTACACATTTTGTAAGCATCATAAGGTTTTCCCTAAACACTATTTATAATATATTTATTTGATATTAGAGTTTTATATGAAGACTCTATAGAGAAATTATGTTGGGGTTATTCCAAATTAACAATATTCTTTGGTTTTCATGGTAAAGTAGCTACCACATTGTTAGCACACTATTTCTATTTACCAATGAAACTTCCCCTATCCCAAACACTAGAGGGTTTATATCTAACTCTGGGGCTCTTCTTTATTATATTATGTTTCTGTAATGTTACACTATTGTATATATGAATCTATTTCTCTATTTAGTAGCAACTATGTGTTTTAATTTTTTTATTATTGTGTAGGAACATTGTGATATACATGGATAAAAGCTGGATCACATTACCGAGGAACACACCTTAGTATGTTAAGGGTTTGACTGAGTTTTTAGATTTTGCAATTTCTAATCGATCCGTTGAAGGGAGAATAAAATGTCCATGTCCTAAATGTAAATTTATAATATGGTCAAAGAGAGATGAGGTTTATGAACATTTAACACTGAAAAAATTCCCTAATCAATATTTGTGTTGGATTTGGCATAGGAAATCAAATGTCACAGAAAGATTGAGCACTGATGTTAATATACATAATCAGGTCCCAAATTCGTCAAAAATGGAAAATGAAATGAAAAACCTCATAAATGATGCATTCGGAACTGCAAGACACCTCTATCAGTATCCAGTAATATCAGAACAAGTAGAAGATCGTGCTACAAATTACAACATGACAAGTGATGTTTTTGAGACTGTAACATAGCCAGATCAAGATTGTAACATATCATTGGATCCTCCTCTTGAACCTGTGGATCTAAATGTAACAGAAAACATCACTGAGGAAAATGTGTTTCATGATTTAGATGAAGATGGAAATCAAGAGTTGTATAGTGGGTGTTTGAAATATTCAAAGCTTTCATTTATGCTGAAGTTGTACCATATCAAATTTCTATGTGGAATTACAAATAAGTCAATGTCCATGATATTGGAATTGATTCGTGATGCATTTCTTGAAGCAAAAATCCCTGAATATTTTTATGATATGAAAAAATTTGTTAACAAGATTGGTCTGAATTATACAAAAATACATGTGTGTCCCAATGATTGTATGCTTTATTGGGGAGAGGATTCAAGTAGACAGAATTACAAGAAATGTTCTTCTTCTAGATGGTAGGCAAAGGGTGATTTTGAAAGTCTGAATGAACATAATTTCATGGAGAAGAATAAAAGTAACACACCTGCAAAGGTTTTGTGTTACTTTCCTTTGAAGCCTCGATTGCAAAGATTATTCATGTCATCGAAAACCGCCGAATACATGAACTGGCATTCTGTAGATAATAACAATGATGGGATAATGAGACATCCACGAGATTATAAATCATGGAAGATATCTGATTTTTACATCTCGATTTCTCAGATGATCCTAGGAATGTTCAATTGGGATTGGATGCCGATGGATTCAACCTCTTTGGGACTTTGAGTACCAGTTACAACATTCGGGTAGTTGTTTTGACCCCTTGTAATCTGCCTCCATGGATGTGTATGTAACAAAAATCTTTTATCCTTTCAATGATTATTCCTGGTAATCAAATGCCTGGAAATGATATTGATGTATACTTGCAGCCTTTTATTGATGAATTGCAGGAGTTATAGAGCAACGGTGTTGAGACATTTGATGCTTCTTCTAAAACAATGTTCAAAATTCATGTTGCTTTAATGTGGACCATTAGTGACTTCCCTAGGCTTGGGAATTTATCTGGATGGAACACTTACACAGGTTTGGCTTGTCCCATTTGTAACTTTGATTTTGAGCCCAAACGAAAACTTTCTAGTAGAAAATGGTGCTTCTTGTGTCATCGAAGATTTCTCGATGCATCTCATAGATTTTAGCTGAACAGATAAAAATTTAATGGTTCCATTTAACTTAGACCACCTCCAAAGTTGTTAGCTAGTTTTGAAATATTGAAATAGCGTGAAAATGTTGAAACAGAATTTGGGAAGGTTCATCATTTGAATGAGAGCGGAAAACGGGTCCGAAGTGCATCGTCAAGCGAAACCGGAACACAACAATGGAGGAAAAAAATTATATTCTTCAAACTTCCATATTGGGAATTTAATTTGTTGTGGCATAATCTTGATGTGATGCATATTGAGAAGAATGTAAGTGATAATTTTATATTCACATTGCTTAATGAGCATGGAAATTCTAAGGATCGTCTCAATGATCACAAAGACTTACAAGAAATGAACATAAAACGCGATCTCTGGCCAGATGATAATGGAAAGTATCCTCCGACAATTTTTGCAATGAAAAATAGGGATAAAGATAAATTCCTTCAAATGTTAAAAAATATTAAGGTATCTGATGGGTATTCAAGTAACATCTTGTTGTGTGTTGACTTGAAGAATTGTAAGTCACATGGATAGAAAAGTCACGATTCACATATTTTGTTACAGCAGTTACTACCATTGGCATTGTGTACATTATTACCTGAAAATTTTACTGTTGTTGTACTCCTCTTCTGCACATTTTTCAGACAACTATGTGAGAAATCTCTACACCCATTTCAGCTTGACAACCTCCAGTAGAGTTTTGTATTGACCTTTTGTGAAATGGAGATGATCTTTCCTGCGTCATTTTTTACTGTAATGATGCATTTAACTATGCATTTGGTTGAGGAAGATAAATTAGGTGGTCCTGTTCATTATCGATGGACGTATATAATTGGGAGGTAATTTATTTATATGTTTCCTAGTTAAGTAAACAATTTTTGGTACTTAATTAAAAGCATAATTATGTTTATTTTATTTCACAGATATCTTGGGCATTTGAAATCATACGTGAGAAATAAAGCTCCACTAGAAGGCTCTTTTGCTGAAGGCTATTTGGATGAGTGTCTAACCTTTTGTTCATGATACATGGATGATATTGAGACAAGATTTAATCGAGTTTTACATGTTGACGACACATTGACTCAATCTCAAATACATCAAAAAACCAAAATATTTCCTGTTATTGGCCGATCAGTTGGGAGGACCTCAAATGTAACATTAACTGAATTGGAATTATTACAGGCACATAGATACGTGCTACTAAATAGTGAAATTTGAGATCCATTTATTTAATAGTTGAGGATACAAACAAAGAGACTAATGAAAGGCCGAACATGAAATGATAATGATATAAAAAAATCTATTAATAAAGATATTGTAGAATGGTTAGCACGATGTGTAAGTTCATAAATATTGCAATAAATTCGAATATTAGTTTCACACAGACATTTGGTAAATCTAATAAAGTATATTTATTTTTTCAGATCATGAAAACTAATACTCGATCAGAGGTGTCAGAAGATCTTATGTTTCTTGCTAGAGGTCCTCTAAAACAAGTTAGAAAGTTCGACGCTTATAATGTGAATGCCTTTAGATTTCGTACTGTCGATCGAGAAGTGGGTTTGAAAACACATAATAGTGGTATATTTACATTTTCTGAAGTGGAATACTATGGAAAGCTACATGATATTATTGAATTAAACTACCACGGACATTTTTTGGTCGTTTTATTCAAATTCAGATGGTTCGATTTTATCAGAGGAGTTAAAAGAGTTTCCTTGCAATTTACTTATGTGAACTTCTCTCACTTGATGGATGTTGGTGATCGTGAACTGCATGATCCATATATCTTAGCATCACAAGAAAAATTGGTATATTATGTGAATGATGTTGCTGATGAAGGGTGGAGTGTAGTTGCTCACGTGATACAAAGAGATTTGTATGATATGGGTGATGATGTGGAAAATTTGGCCTCTGAAATTGATGATAATCAGAAATAGGAAGCAGGATTATTTTTCCATCATCATATTTAAAATATTAGTCTATCAAGGATGAATGGAGTGGATGAAGAAATAGAGCAGGAAACCGACATGATTGAAGGGGAAAATGATTGTATGTACAATTATTTATTTATTCAGCAACCACTTATTTCATTTCTGCAGTCATTCATTATCATTGTTATATATATGTTTTTGTTAGTACTGGGAATCTATTATTATTTTTAATTTTTGTCTGCATAAATTTTTTGAAATATATATTTTGAACTTAATATTATTTGATTAAATGACTGTAATGCCAAGGAGGAAGCGGTACACTAATTCATCTAGTTCTGCGACAGATGAGCAGATATGCCCCCAGTGGTAGTGCATCGACTGGTGGTATGTAGGTAAATCACAAAAAATAAAATTCATTTAGTTTTATAACTTTCATTGGTTTTATGTTCTAATATAAATATTCAACCATATTTAATTTTCAATATAATGTTCTTACAGTTGACAGAAGAAAGTGGAGATGAAGGTGGAGAGGGTGACGATGCATCATCGGACCCTGAGTAGTTGTATTATAGATATGTTGAACAAATATGGGAACAGTTGGTTTGTAGATGTAACATTTGTGGCAGATAGTTTCCACCACACATTTCCATGTCCTAAAATTTCCTTGATTTCTCATGTTTCTTTTTATACATTTTATTGATTTCTGATGATTTTTAATGTCTTGATTTCTCGAGTGTGGTATACATCATTTCATTTAGGCATGTGTTTGACTTGGTAGTTTCCACCACACATTTTCATGTCCTAACATTCACCCATACTATCACACATCAATCACTTCTACATCCTCCCTAAATAGTAAAAGTAATAATGGAATCATTAAACACTAAATACTGTGTTATTCAAGAGGGTTACTGGCTGCAATGAATGATCCATGCCTCAATGTGAATTGTGTGCATCAACTAAGAGGGTTACCAACAATATGAATGGAAGACCCATGTCCTATCACTATGATAGGGTTACGTAATCCAAACAATAAATAGAGGACTCATTCCTAGGAACCATTATGCTACCCGGAGGGTTATCGACCCGATGGATGCTCCAATTGTCCACCCACACCTATCATAATCCCTACAAAGCTATAAAGCACCATCTACTTGCATGTTATCAATATAAGAACCAGATTATGAATGAATGTGTAGCATCACGTTCTATATATAAAAATCATTAGAATGGACTACTCATATGTCCCAAACTTAGAGTCTAGTGAGAAGATATATAAATTACTAGAATATATCTAGCACACAGGACCTGATGGATTTTTTTTCTAAAAAGGTGCCTCCATTAGTTATTCACCCATAAATCTATAATATATGATTTATTATAGTTTTACTAAGTGTCCACCCCAAATATGTCATGAAAATATATTAGAAACACAATAAGAATCAAAGGGTCTCATCCATCCCGACAAGTTATTCACAGGTGTCCAAAGTAATGAAAATTTTTTCATGCCCAATTAGAGATTCTAATGAATCTTGTTAAATATCACTAATCAAGACTAAATATAAATATAAATAAAACCATGGTCAACTGAACACCCATTCCCATCATTATCATCTTAGCTCCATCAGACATCCACAATGGTTCAGTTTCTATAGTGACACCTGTAACCATCTCTAAAGAAACACAGGCGCCTGTTTAGGGTTGGTCTATCTATTGGGAACCCTCATGGGTCCTCTAGGTCTATTTTTATGTAGAGGAATCTCTCTTGATATCATTGTTCAAGGACCACTATCTCAATATAGTACTTTTCATTCGGTAAAATCCCAATTTAGAGCATTGTCAATATATAAAATAACATCTCATCCTCAATGCGGAAACCAAATAATTGGTTTTCCAGGAAAAGGGGTTGGTCAATACAAACAATTACTATGATTTCATAACTTGATGGTATACCCAAGACGCATTCCATACTAAATAGGCCATGGTTTCTAAGTCAAACTTTACTTAATTGTTGGAGGTGTCTCAAGGGTCTTAGCTAGCCCTCATTGGATGGTCGTCTTATATCACAAAACACCTCCATAAAAAGGTATACAAGGCTCATCCTCTAGGGAAAAGACTTCTCAAAAGGTCCCCCCCCCCACAATGAAGGGGTCAGGAAGTCACTTGAGATCTCTAAGTTCAATGCCTCATCCTTTAGAGACTGAGGAATCAGGCCAGTACACATTCTTCTATTTGTTCCCTAGCACATAGTTTAGTTTTCTCATGGTCTTTAATAACCCCTCTACCTACTCCAAAATCTAGAACATAGTAAATATAAATAGTCATAAACATCACAAGAGACACTGCCTACTACCCACTCAAAAGCTGGGACAATGTCAAGTTCTCTGATTCCCAATTGAAATTTCATTTAATTGCATATTTATATCATAATTATATTTGAATGGTTGAACCAAATGGGTCATAAATTCTTACCCAAATGGTCCCATTCTCCTCATGGACTGAAATATGGAATCCACTTAATCCATACCATAACACGTTCTATTTCATGCGACCAATGGTCCATGACTCATTATTCCATTTTGAATCCATGAAATCTATAATAGAAAGGAACATCAAGATATAACTAAATCACCAAACAGTGGAATCAAATCAATTATAATAGCAAAAATCTAGGGGGAACATGTTTCATTCCATGAAATTTTGATTTGTCTGGTTTGTGGGATTGATAATCCTAGGTACCAACTATTACATTATTTGATTACCTTACAAATACCTAAATATTCGTCTCACAATAGTAATAAAATAATAAAATGAATTCTATGATTCCATGTTATAACATCCAAACATGGATTCCACTATGTGGTGCCCCGATCTGCTGGGTCGCATGGCCTTATGCACACCTCCCCATATCCCAGAGGCTACCGACTAGCATTGAGGACCAATGGTGACTTTGTGTAGAGACTATTCCATCATGTTAGAGTGTACAATAGTATTAAAAAACAATGTCGTCAATAGTGGAATCATTTGATCATCCAAATAGAGGTAAAACATAAAAGACAGTTATAAAAAAACAGTATCAATGGAAATATCATAAAAATATGATATTTCATTTCATACCTCTATAATGTAAGATAATAGGTATAAAAAATTCTAGTACAGTAAATGTTTGAAAATACCCAAAATACCAAAATGTACTATCCCACCTAGCATCACGACCCTACATGATCACGTTCTCTCCTGCTCCTAAAAAATAATAATGTCATTATTTGTATTGTTGAAACATTAAAATGTCCCTACATGCATCCAAGAAGTATATATAGGTACCCAATGACCCAAAAATGGTGTGACATAACACTCAGTTGGACCTAACAAATGGCATCTATAAAAATTCCAATTTTTGTGATATAAACAAAATTTGTGTTCAATATATCACACATATTAATGTACTGAATGCAAATTTCACAAGGCATAAGTGATACTATCCATACAGAAAAGGATACCTATAATAAATAGTCACAATACTATATATAAGTGAATCTATAAATAGAAATAAACCAGAATAACACTATCATGTCTACCCACTGTAGGAAAATAACCATAGTGGGGCTATCTGTATTGTACAAGAAACCATCCGTCACAGCCACACTATATAATCTATTGTAAAAAACTACCATAGCCACACAATGTTATCTAGTAAATAATACACATCACAGCCACACAGGATAATCAACTGTGTATCACATCCACAATGGGTATTTTGTGTAATCATAATTGTTAGACCATAATGGTTTGGATCTAAGGTACATAAGTCCAAGGAATCCACATCGAGTCATAGGATCATATTGATGGAAACTTAGTAACATGGGTGGGGTCCAAGGAGCATGTCAATGAGCCATGTCTAGTTCAAGCCAATCAAATCCATATACAATGTGTATCAAGGCCCAAATGATCCTATAGAATCAAGACCAAAGGAGAAAACAAGATCAAGGCATCGACTACCACAGACATGTTCCATGGGATTAAAGTCCATGGATTCTACAAAATCATGATCCAAGGTATTAAAACCAAGGAACTGGACCTTGACCCATCTTTTGGTGTGTGATTGTCATGTTGTTATTTTTGATATTGAGTAAGTGATTGTGGGAATGTGATGTAGTGAAGGAGGAGGGCTAGTGATGATGATACATGATGTGGGTTAAGCATGGTATGAGGGCTATAATTTTTCTCAGTGGGTTTATATTTCTGGTTTGATTTTTTTTTTCAGGGTAGTGGTGCAGCGGAAGTAGAATTTTTTTTTCTGGATAGCTTTTAGAAGCGGTTTAAACCATCGCGACATTTATAGGGGCGGTGGTTTAAACCGCCGCTAAACTGTGAAAACCGCCGCTAAATGTAAATTTTTTCCTACATTTAGAGGTGGTTTTAATCACGGTGACATAGTCGATTCATTGCTGCCTTGTTCTGCGGTGGTTCCCATGACTTCGGCAGTAGTTTTATGGCCGCTGATTTTGACTTTATTCACGGCGGTTATAAACGCCGCGAATAATTTTTTATCCTGGGATCGTAAAAACCGCCGCTAAATTCAGGAAAACTACCGCTAAATGAGGCACCTATGATGCTTTCCTAAAACCGCCGCCAAATGTAAAAAACCACCGTGAATAGATTGTCGACGCTGTAATAGGCGGCAGTTTCTGTAAACTGCCGCCAAACCTTCTCGCGGCAGTTTAAACCGCCGGAAAACGCCAAAAAACCCGCCGCTAAATGGTGGTTCTGTTGTAGTGCCCAAACATTATTGACAGGGAGATTTAGTGGATTTGGTACAGTGTCACATCGCTATTGTATTCTCCTTGGACATTGCCTAGTGAGGGAGAACCAAGTAAAAATCTCTCTTTCATCTTTCTTGCATCCCAACAATGCCTTAAAACCATCATCATCAGATAAGGATGAAAGGAAGTGATCAAAATAAACACACCAGTACAGAAAAAGTGACCCTTGAAAAAAAGAGGTCAACATCCAATGGGGCAGGAATCAATTAGAAAAGAATAGTCATACCTTGATTCACCCCCCCCCCCTCTCAGAGAATATAGGCCCCTATGGGTCCTAACTTTTTTGTCCAGTGGTCTAGCCCACCTGGTCACCCAACGACCCAGTGTAGTCCAACCTAGCCCGAAGGGCGCGGGTTTAGCATATTGGTGTTGGTTCGGCCCACTAGGCTGTCTTTCCAGCTAACTGATGGAGGTCTCGCCCACCGGTGAGGGTCTGGCACACTAGGTCATGGGACCGGCATGGCCCACTGGGATGGGGACGTGTCCTTCTATCCTTAGCCTGATCCAACAAGGGCGAGGATTGGTGGTGCGCCTTACGGCCGGGATGCGGCAGCTGAGGCACGTTTTTCTCCAACTGGCCCTGAAGACGTGGAGCCCTTCCTGTCGCGGTCGAAGGACTGCACCACATCGCTGCCTGGGTGGCCTGGACATGGGCCACCCCTTACACATAACACCCAGAACCACACCACTCAGCTTCCACAACACGCCAACGGGCATGCTTCCTCTGCTGGTGGTCCCTTCAGTGGCCACTACAGTTGTTCTGGTGGTCCGTTCTCTGACCCATCTACACCAAACGGTCCCTCGGGTCGCCGCTATCCCTGCTCTGGCCCCATAATCAAACTCCTACCAATTCAAAAAATTTGGCCACCAAGAACACATGAGAGGAGGTTCTTGGGCATTGTTTGTGTCCTCCCTGGCCCTCCGCGTTATAGGTTTAAATCAAGGGGATGTTCCTGGATTGAATTTCAACCATTTCATGAAATGACTGAATTGTGGATAAATAATCCCTAAGAAAGGTCACCCTCCTTCATAAATGCATGAATCATGGATCAACCTATTCATGGGTTGATCTCTGTTCATGATTTCTAGAAAATAAGGTCATTGAAGAATATTGAACTAAAAATCAATCCCTTGCCTCTTTGACATTTGATTCTGAATTGTTAATCCTCAAGACTTCAAGGCGTCGACACAATCACTTCCAGATCCTTTCATCGAGGCTCGTCGAAGTCGGTGAGGTCTTGTCAGCATTCATCATCGTTCTTCATTGGAGAATAATTCTATTAGAGATTCAATAGGGAGTCTCCAAGGTTTAATTATATCATCTCCAACATTACAAATAATTAAAGAAAACATGTCATAGTTTTTCAGTTACGCTGAAACGTCGTGTCATTATGCTATTTCATTTATAAAATATAGTATCTATTGCACTCCCTTAATTGCATCATTATGCCTCATGATATGATCCATTAATGAGCCTCATTAATACACCTTCTGTTGCACTTTAGCATCACTGTACACCACTCAATGGATGAGAATTATTATAAAATAACTTTTTATGTTATTTTATTATTTTTCTCCAAAAGTCTAAAAATTAAATTTTCCATTCGGAATTCATCATCTGAAGTTATCTCCATTCTAAGAGAATCCCGACATTTTGAATTCAATGGTGTCCTCGTATTTTTGATCCGTTAAACAGTTAAAAAGTTAGAAAAATCTTCCTATGCATTTACTGAACGAACCTTTAAAAAAGTTGATAATTCTGTTCAAGGATCTCTGGGCCTTATAATCACATTCCTTCCGAGCATGCAGTCTTAGAATAATTCCATATAAATAATAATAATACTTTACATGGAATTTCTAAGACATTACATTATCCCCACCTTAGGGATTTACATCCCCGAAATCCAAAACAAAATCAAAACAAATAGATGGGGGTGCTGAGCAAGAATTTGAGCCTCCCGCCTTACTGTGCTTTCATAGAGATTCTCATGATGCCACTGAACTTACACAAGAGGAATCAACCACCCATGTAGGACCTGCTACTATCAGTCCTCTATCTCCATAGAGAAATCCCCAAGCATCTCCCCATCGTCAATGTCTTACTCACCCCCATTGATGATGTGGGATGGGTCAGGCACGTACCCCCTCAGCTGTGACATGTGGAAATCATGCATCAAGTACATCTGTGGGAGAAGGGATAGGTATTATGACACATCGCCAACAATACTCAAGATCTGAAAGGGTCTGATAAACCTTGAAGATAACTAATCGCCCCAACCAAATCTCCATTACCCTCTTCAAGGTGAGACCCGAATGAATACATGGTCTCCCTCCTAAAAATCTAATGGTCTCCCTCTTCTATCGGCATAAGCCTTAGGCCTACTCTGTATAGTTTTCATCTACTCTTGGATGATCTATACCTTCTCAGTGGTAGCACATACCAACTCTGGAAACAAGAGTGCCAACTCCCCTAGGTCTGTCCAGCATAAGGGTGATTTGTATGGCCACCCATACAAGGCCTCAAACAGTGCCCAACCAATGGTGTAGTGGTAGCTGTTGTTGTACGAAAACTCCACCAGTTGTAGGTGGTCCACCCAACTACAACCAAAGTCAAGATCACAAACATGAAGCATGTCCTCTAGAATCTATATGGTCTACATCGTCTAACCATCTGTATGAGGATGAAAATTTGTGCTCAAATGCAGCTACGTCTCGAATGACTCTTGTACCATCCAAATCTGGGATGTAAATAGGGAGTCACGATTTGAGATTATTTTTAATTGAACCCCATGAAGCTGCACTATCTCTTAGACATAGATTCGTCCCAATCCCTCTATCAGTCCATGCTCTTGGATGGGTAGGATGTGAGCCGACATGATGAGTAGGTCAATGATCACCCAAATAGAATCACGGCCTCTAAGCGTACGTGGTACCCCATCAGCAAGTCCATTAAGATAAAATCCCTCTTTCTCTCTAGAACCTCATGTGGTTGGGTATATCCTACTAGAACCAGATTCTTGACCTTCTCTTGATTACAAGTGAGGAATTGTGATACGAACTCGACCACTTCTTTCTTCATCCATGGCCACCAGTACTTGCTTCGGAGGTCCTGATACATTTTTTCTACTCCAGGATGTACCGCCAAGGGGGTGTATGGAACCCCCTCAACAGATCCTCCCAAAACATCATGGGTACTACAGTTCACCCTCTTAAAAATAAGGTGTGCTCCCCACCTATCCAAAATCTATTAGGAGTTCGTCCTGAGGATAACTAAGCACATCAAGCCTCGCAGTCAATATCCAGCAGCTATGCCTCCATGACTCACATTAAGAGTGGCAGGTTAACAGTCATCGATCGATGTTAGGTGGCTCCACCACCATTCAAGAATGATATTTTCACCATGGGTAACTTCTCTATTGCCTCACTCAGTGGCTACAAATCGGTTCTCTTACTGAGCGCCTCTTCCACCACATTCCCTTTCCCAGGAGTATAGATTATCTCAAAGTCATAGCCCTGGAAGAACTCTAGACATCACCACAATATCATTTTTAGGTCCTTTAGAGAGAATATATACGAGTGACTCTTGTGGTAGGAGTAACTATAAACTTCTGACTCATAATGCAGTGATGTCACATCTTCATGGAAAAGACCACTACTGCTTACTCTAGGTCATGGGTCACGTAGTTCTGCTCATGCTGCCTCAAATGGCATGAGCCGTAGGCAATGAATGGTTTCTCTTGCATAAGGACACAACCCAATCTGGTCCCTAATGCATCATAGTAAACTAAATCCCTAACGCCCTCCTCTGGTAGTCTCAAGATGGGGGCACTAGTCAGTCTCTACCTCAGCTCCTGGAAACTCTACTAACATTTCTCTATCCACATGAAGGGTTTTCCATTCTATGACAAATCTGATAAGGGTGATGCTTCATTGTAGAATCCAGGAATAAACCTACAATAATAACCCACCAACACCAAGAACCTATTCACCTCAATCACGCTCTTGGGTGGATCCAAAGTAAGAATTGCCTCTATCATTTCCGGATACACTCCAACTCCAGCCTCAGAGATGACGTGTCCCATAAAGTGGACCTCACAAAACCCGAACTCACACATTGAGAGCTAACCATAAAGTTTGTTATCTCTAGGTATTTCTATGAATATTTGCAGGTGTGTAGAATTCTCATTCTCCAATGCTGAGTAAACTAAAATTTCATCAATGAAGACCACGATGAACCGATCAAGTAAAAGTTGGAAGATCGTATTCAGGACGACTATGAAAACTGATGGGGAATTGAGCTTGCCAAAAGGCATCACCAAGAACTCATAGTGGTCATACCAACACCCGAAGGCTGTCTTCAGTACATCCTCATATCATACCCAAAGTAGGTGATATCCTGATCTTAGATCTATCTTTGAGAACCACATTTCACCCTTCAGTTGGATGAAGAGGTAATCGATTATCATAAGTGGATACTTGTTCTTCTCAGCCACTTGGTTTAGGTGTCGGGAGTCCATACCCAACCCCAAATTCCCTTCTGGATTCTTGGAAAAAAGCACCTGGGATTTCCATGGTGAAACAATGGGCCTTAAGAACACCTTCTCCTATAATTCCTCTAGCTATACCCTCATCTAGAAAGTCACTGCAGTAGCCATCTGATATGCCGGTGTGGATATCGGTGTTGTACCATTGTATAGGTCGATGAAAAATTCGACCTCCCTATGAGGAGGTAGTCCCGGAACATCCTTAGGAATAAAATCCACATACTTGTCCACCACTACAGGGAAGCTTGGACTCCACTTATCCACTGCATCGAGGGTGAGGCTCGACAAGTAGTTAGGGATTGACTGCACACTCCCCTGAGAGAGTTTGTCCTACACTGGAAGAGTTCCCTTCTCACCGATGATTGAAAAACTGGTCCCATTATCATGGAAACACCATACTGTATGCCAAAAACATTCAATCTGGCAATGGACTCTGGATAAGCAGTCCATACCCAAGATGATGTCGTAAGGCCTTGATGCTGCTACTAGAAGATCCCAGATGAATCTCTCACCCCCTAGAGTAAGCTCACACTGCCAACACCAGTGTGAAATTATTGATTCATATCCCCTAGGAGTCTCTAGCCATAGAGATCGTGCCAACGGACCAATCAGAATCTCTTAGCTCCAAAAGAGAGTTGTGGAAAGAATGGAGTGACTAGAACCTATGTCCATAAGTACTGCAGCTAGGGTTGAGAAGACACAGTTCATAACTCGGATTATTTTTGGAGCACCATGGTCATTATTCTCTACTGCATGGTGCTGAGCTCTCCCATGTTCGCATGCACCCTGAGGTCGGGGTGGACCACCTAGGAGTGGTGGCGGTAACCACTCAAAACATCTTCCATCGCCTACCATTTTTCTAGCTCCCCTGCCACTTCTACTACCCTGCAAACCTCGCTGTCGCAGCCTCAGTTCCCCCTTGACCGTCTATCGGTCATTTTTTTGGTGGGTCAGGTAGTTATGTGACATGTTTCATTGCCCACCGCACACGGAGCACTACCTAGCTCCCTGATGACTCCCCCTAGACTGGGAGCCCCACACTGCTGACCCTGAGTCTTGGGGTCTCCCTATGAATGACTTGGCCAGCTTGGGCCCAAATGTCTATTGGTTGCTTCATTCTAATGACACTACTGCCTGGGGTCTTCTTGCATCTCCAGCTATTATATTATGCTCCACCATGAATATCTTTACAATAAGGGATCACTCCAACATCCCAACCTTGGTAGGGATGATGAGAGGCAACACTAATTCCCTGATCTACCATCCTAGTCCTTGTTCAAAGGCTCAAACCTGGATGAAAGGGTATCACACCATGTCTATAGAGTAGTGTGAAAGCTCTGTGAACCTCGCAGTGTACTCAACCACCATCATGATTCTCTACAAAAGGTGAATCATATCATGAATGTTTACAGAGAACAAGGTCCTGGGGAAAAACTCCTCCTGGAAAAGCGGCTTGATGTCTGACCATGTGAGGTTCATCTCAACGTGTGTCTGGGTGGTCAAGCTCCACTATCTCCCTTTTGATCCCGACATAAGGATCACTACCAAGATCTCCATCTAGTCAGGTGTTGTCCTCGGTAAGTGGAAGAACTACGTCAAAACCTCTATCTAGTCCCCAATAACATAAGGATATGTCTCACCCCTAAACCTAGGAGGTCTCTATCTCTATAAAACATGTAGGGCACAGAGCCTACAATCGTCCTCTACCAGAACTATAGGTAGTAGATGCTAACCATTAAGTGTTGGTTCCCTAGGTGCACCACCCGATGGGGGAATATCTAGAACTGGTCCATGAATTGGTGCCTCTTCACTTGGTGAGATTTTCTCATGACCTCGTATAGGGATCCTGGAAGGTCAACCTCATGGAGGCATGTTGAGATAGATCAAGATGTAACACTGTTAGAAGGATATACCTGGTGAGCTGAATTTTATCCAAATGTACATTTGGAGACACTTATGTAACCACTATTTTGATGTATTGAGCCAAAAATTAGAATTAAAGGTCCTAATTTATGGATATGTCTTCTATCGCACCAACACTGGACTCCCCGAATCTAAAAGTCGGACTCACAACATCTCTCATTGTTGCCCCAAAAAAACACATACTCTTGGTCTCTGTGGTAGGACTAACTTCCCTTTTATACCATCTTTTCATGACCCCCCCCCCCACCAATGGACAATGCCGTGACTACCCCAAGACCACATCCTAATGGCCAGGGTCTGGAAACGAGCACCAAAGGCATTAACCTGCTAGTGGGAGGTATTTTCCTAAGTAAATGTATTCACACACAGACCAAACCACATCCCAACACATCGAAAAGGGTAAAAAGTATACTGAATCAAGACTGAGTAGAATGTAGAGTTGAAAGAATGTGGACAAAAATACAAACCCAACAAAAAGAACTAAAATAGAAAAGTACAAAAAGGTGATTTGATTGCAATATGTGGAAAACCTCACTTGATCATAGGATTATTGAATCTATTGGATTCCAAAGTAGAATGTCATGCCTTCCTAGTCCTAATAGGCCCCACCTAGTTTTGGGCCATAAAATCCACTATCAAAGAGTCGATCTGTCATGTCTAAGTGGGATCCAACAGGTCCCATTCCACCATGGTCTCTATCAAAGCGTTGATCGTCTTCATGGGATAGAACACTGATGGGGGGGGGGAGTGTAGGGTTTACTAATGAAAAACTCAATAGGGACCCCAAAAAATAAAGGAGAGACAACACAAAAACCCTCAAAGTAAATCATGAACAACAAGACCGCTCACACCGGGTGTACATTTAGTGTAGTCATAGTAGTATCATCAGTCACATCATCGCACTCCTCAGATACTGGAGAACTCCTCCTTTATCGAGTATAGTGATCCTACTAGGTCACGCATAGCCACATTCCACTAACCATGGACTGTTGTGGTACCCATCCCAATTGATTACCATGGGTATGCTGGGTCACACAGAGCCGATGCTCACCGTGGGTCTTCCAGGTCACACAAAGTCGCTGTCCACCATGGTCTAACTGAGGTACTCCTCCTATGTAGAATTGAGGGTATGTCAGGTCACATAGAGACTCTCCCCATCGTGGTCCTACAGAGTCTCATAGAGACACTTCTCATTGTCCCATCGTCATGTAATCATCACTTCTCAGCCAACTGTGGGGTTCCGTGTGAAGGTTTCTTGGCAGAACTGACCCTCAAGCCATTTGTCGCTTCTCAAAGTCCATTAAAGTCACCATAATGAATTCAAAAATATAATTCCCATCAAGAGGGTCCCAACACCACAAACATATCATCAATTAGAAATGTGGTTTTCTTGATACAAGTGTTTTAGTAAATAGGGGGACAATAGCGACGAGGCCCAGTCTGACCCGGTCGGATCGACCCAACCAACCCATCATAGAGGTCCCACATATGCCGATTTAATTAGATGGTCTCAACCAAACCTAGTTCAGTTCAAGTTCATTCTGGTCCAGCCTGGTCAGTGTGCCCGGCCTAATAGTCCTCACTGGACCCGACTCAGTTTGGCTGAGGGTCCAGCCTGTTGGGCCTCCCGGCAACCCAATCTAGTCCGGCATGGCCCGAAGGGCACAGGTCCGGGTGCAGGTGGGGGTATAACCCTCTAGGTCATTGGTCAAGCCCACTGGCTTGAGGGCACATCCTGCAAGCCTTATCCCAGTATGCTGGGCAGAAGGACCGATGGTGTGTCGACAGGTCGATACGTGGCAGTAGAGCCGCCTCCAGCTCTAGATGGCCCCACGAACATGAAGCCCCTCCAGCCATAGTTGACAGACTAGGGAACGTCGCTTCTTGGGTGGCCTAGATGCGGACCACCCCCTCCATGCAGCACTTAGCACCGCATCACCCAGCTGCTGCGGCTGGCCGGCCGTAGCTTCCCACCACCACGGGTCACCACTGCTGCCTCCATTGCACTGGCAGTCGCATCTGCGGGCCACTGGAGTAACTCCAATGGTCGTTTCTCTAAACCATCTACTCCAAAGGGTCCCTTGGGTTACCTCCATCCCTAATCAGCCCCTGGAAGCCACAAAACTTCCAAAAAGAGAATACGCCCTCGAAGAACACATGATCGGAGGTGCTTGGGCCTTAGTCATGTCAGCCCGGGTACTCCCCATTTGAGGTTTAAATCAAGGGGGGAGGTTTGTGGATTGAAGTTCTACCATTTCATGCAAATTTTGAATCCCAAATATTAAATCCCCATGAAAATTAACCCTCTTGTATCGGGTCATGAATCACATATCAACCAATTCGCGTGTTGATCTGTGTTCGACAGTTCTATAAAAAGAAGTGTTGGGAAGAACATTGAAAAAAATAAAACCCTTACCTCTTTGACGATCGATGTTAAAGAGTTCATACTTGAGAGTTTAAGGTGTTGATGTTGTAACTTTTTGCTCTGTTCATCGAGGTTCATTGAATTCGGTGAGGTCTCACTGGAATTCTTGTTTGTTCATCATTGGAGAGGAACTCCATTGGAGATTCGCTTGAGAGTCACCAATGTTTAATTATGCCATCGCCAATGTTACAAATAATTGAAGGAAACATGTCACAGTGTTTCAGTTATGCTGCTATGTCACATCGTTAGGCTATTTTATTTTTGATACAGTGTCGTTGTTGCACTCCCTTTATTGCATAGTTACGATGTATGATACAAGCCATTAATGAGCCTCAATATTACTCACCGTCATTGATTCTTCTCCGCACTACAGTGCCATTGTCCTCTACTCAACAAATAAGAAAAAATATAATATAAATTTTTATGTTATTTCATTATTCATCTCTAAAAGTATGAAAATAAACTTTTCTATTTGGCCCTTGTCAGCCGATGTTGAGTCCATTATAGGTGAATCTCGACATTATGAATTCAATAGTCTCGTATGATTTTTGATAAAAGAACCAGTTGAAAATTTAGAAAAACCCGCTCGTGAATTAATTAAAAAATACCTTAGAAATTTTCAAAATTATGCTCTGGGCTCTCTAGGCCTCAGAATCATGTGTCGTTAGAGCATGCGGTCTCAAAATAATTCAATATAAATAAAAAAATTACACGAAATTCCCGATACATAACAAAGTCTATCAATATTATCTTACGCACTTTTCTCAAAATCAATCAACCATTTATTACATGAAAATTGTGAATATACTAGTCCTTAGAGTTATCCATACCTCGATCATGTATTCTCTAAGAGGTTTTTACATAAATATAACAGTTTCATAAAATCAATTTCCAAGGTAATTGATACCATTTAATATATATTTTGAATTCAATAGTGTGGACATACTAAATAAAAATCCGTTGATGTCTCAAAAAATCCACATTGAATTTTGAATGTATAATAATATCATTGACAGTCATCACTAACTAATGAAAATAGATATGAGCATAAGGAATTAATTTATATTATAATTATCAACCTCCCGTTATCTAATTAAAGGATACTCACAATTTACATCATAATAGGCAAATACTATCAATATAAACTATTTAATTATTCTCCCATATCTTATTTTAAGGTATAGTGGTTTCAATATACAAACAATTATCGGATTCGTTTTTATGATCCAATGTTAAAAAATTCTAAAAAATAGTAATGATAATATGAAAAATAAAAAAATGAAAACATAAATCCAATGATTTCTACCCCTATCTCACCAAAATTTTAAACTAATTCATTTTCTTTTCAATCTATGACCCTCATTATTCAATCCACTATTATCCATGGACATTATTAAATTAGATTCTCTATCCTAATTAGTTAAAAAAATTCTCAAATACTTCATAATGTATTAGTATAGGTCATGTGATTTTACAATTATATATCACATGGGAGTTTCAAGGAAGGTGTATAATTAGGAAATGTTTTCAGGCTCTCAATTATGATCAAGTCGATAAAAAATCCAATATTTTTAGTTTTGTTACCCTTAGGTACATATTTATCAAATCATGCATTAACCGTTAGTATAGAGACAAATATGCCATTTCCAGGAAAACAACATATTATAATCTTAACCAAAATTTAATGATTTTACATTATACGTAGAATTATCTCTTAGGATTAGGCCTAGGGTTTACATTAAATTTATCTTATCTCAATCTCTAAAATAATACTTATTACCTAAAAAACCTAAAGTGTTCTCTATAACATTAGAATTATGATCAAACATAACTTAGCAGCCATTAAATTATCCAAATATAATATCCAAACCTCTAAAGTTATATAATACACACTCTGATACCAATTATGAAACCACATGGATGTGACAATCTAAATTATATGAAATTAAAGAAAATATTTCATTATAATATCACCCCATAAAATATTATGATTATATATTTAGATAATTATTAAACAAACATTAACAAATAAAAACCTTATCTTTCTCACCTAATAAAACTTATTACACTATATATGAAACTTCTTAATCACACTATGTCTTAAATATGTACCACAAATTCTTCACACAATATAGTCTTAGAAACACATATTATTTTTTGACTTTGTTTATAACTCGGGGTGAATGTAACCATAAGAAATGGGTGAGCTTAGATACATAGTAATGGTAAACATAAGATATATTAATCAAGTATCATAAGTGAGTATCTGATGAATCTTGGGTACAATAAGGATAAATAATAAAGTTATACCCAATAAATCATAGATCATAAATCATTAAATAACATATGGAATAACATAAACATGTGGAATATCTTATAAAATAAATAAAAGAGAGGAATGTAACAGACACTGAAATGAAAAGAAACATAGAAAAGTGGAATAAAATAAAAACATGGTGACATGGGAATACCATAATAATTGGAAAACCATTTTGAGAAATCTCATTATTCACATGCCAATGTGAATAAAATAATTATTTCAATGCCAAAAAATGCGAGAAAACGAATTATTACAATTTCTATATAAAAAACTCATGTTTTAAATTCCTGATCATCTCTTGACATATATACATAAACCAATTCATTGAAAGGAAATATTAGACCCAAAAAGTCATCAACCATTTAAATATGTTCTATAAGGATTTAATTATTCTCCAAAAATAAATCATGGAAATAAAATGAGATTTATATTTATTTTAAATGGAATCACATTAAAAAAACAATCATAATTTCATGGTAAAATGATACACTAGTAAAATATAAATTGGAATCCAAATATATTTGATATTTTATTAAGTAAATATATATTAATCAAAATAATAGATTATATTGTATTCACATTTTATAATAAATGGTGTATATTTAAGTCAATATTTTTATTAGTAAATAGTTGTATGGAATCTAGGTGAACACCAAATTAATTAATGAAAGAAAAATAAATTAATTCACAAAATAAATGTATTTGAAGAAAATATTGTTTATAAACCATAAAAAACTAGAAATGATAAAGGTGGGGATGGATCAATTATATAATAGAAAAGAAAATTTCATAAGCCATCCAGATAAACAAGGTGGAAGGTAAAATTTGAATAATTTCCTTGAACATTGATAAAATATATAAATAGACAATGATGTAGATAAAAAAGTGTTTAGGAATTTTGGAATAAAAAAATTTCTATAAAAAGAATGATCTTTGATCCTTTAAAATAATTTATTGATAATTGTTTTATAAATATAGGTGAAAAAAAATGTTTTTACAAAATAGAAAAACATAAAGAGAAAGTGTCAAAAATGACAATGGTAGTTGAAATATATGTTCACATGGAAACATTAAAACATATTATTTTTTTCAAAAATGATCAATAAAGGAATTGTTAAATTGATTTTATCTTAAAAAAATCATATAATGTCAACATAGTTGAAAATGAACTTTTTAAAATATTAGAAATATATATATGTATATATAGGGAAATCCATAAAATATGGAGTTAAAGACAAAAAACATGAAAAAAAATCCACATTTTGTATTTTGATAATACATTTGTGGGAAACCATATTTTTTATTTAGATGATAAAAAATTATTTTTTAACAGAAAACATATATTAATTATGAAAATAAAATGTGAATAAAATATTTGTGATATTGTATATAAAGACTATAAATATTTCCATGATGTATATATCATAATTTTAAAGTGATATTTGGAAAAATAATCCTTACAAGTTGAGTAACATTTAAATGAAAATACAATAAAGAGAGAAATATTTAAATAAATCATAAAATGACACTAATTAAATATAATTCCTGAAATAATATAATAAATAGGTATTATATGAACTATATAAATGTAAATTTGTTCATAACAAGAGGTATGTATCAACAAATATGAGTTTATACCATGAATTGTTTTTGTAACATAATATTTATAGAATATTCATTTATAATGAGGTTATAAGGAAGAATTTGAGATCCCTAGAATAAATGGTAGAAATATAATACAAATTATTCATTTGTTGGAATAAATAAAAATTGTAAAAATGGGTTTCAATAATATAAATTTTACCTTAATTAAATAAAATTATGTTAACACAAACCCTTATATATTATGTAATTTTTGAGTCAAAACCCTTTGAGGGAAAGAAATTTTAATACATAATTGAATATAATGAAATATGAGAGAATAATGATTTAAAATATTATAGGTGTAGTAGATACCATATTGAAAATAGCACATACTGTTTAATAAGAAATATGTTTCCATGGGTGAAAATTGAAACAATAAACACATAATGTGTTTCTGATTCACTCTGCACACATGTCTGACATCCTGAATAATAAAATTAAGTTTAATATATCCTTTATTAGTATTATTATTCATATAAAATTCATTTAATAAGTACCATTTATTATTATGGTCTGATTATTGTTCATATGATTTCATCTTAATTTGGTTATTTGAGGTGGTTTAGTTAATTTCTACATAACATGTTTGGTATGTTGAAATTGGTTAAAGATGTCATATAATAGAATAATAATTTTCTACATTTTAAGGGTTTATTTGATTAATTATTATATAAGAATATTATTTATAAATTTATATATGTTTTTATAAAATGAACTCTAACTAGGAAAGGTACTTCGATAAATTCATTTTTGTTGGTTGAGTTTACTATGATTTTTTTTCATCAATATCACTAATAGAATGACAAATATTATATTCATAAAATATTAATATTTTTTGAATCATATTTTTTGAGACTTAAATAAATTTTTAATTGCATAAATGTAATGTGGTGATGGTGAAAAAAACCCCACTTCATGGTGGTGGTAGTCCGTACAAATTCACAATCATCATTCTCTTGTTTTTCTATGTAGATTAGAGGGAATAAATAATTATTTTTCCTTTAATATAATAAAAATTAAGTCTAAAAGGATATTTATTTCATTAAAATAATATTTATTGATTAATTTTATATATAAATAATAATATTAATAAGATAAGTATTAAGTAATACAAACATTGGTACCTTGAACTTTCACTTGAAAGTCACCTTGAAAATGAAGTGATTTGGATAATGTATTTTAACCAAGGGATTTATTTTGTGAGAGGGAATTCATGGAGTGTTATATTTTTTAGGGTATGGGAAATTTTTATGGGTATGTATATCTTCATGAGGGTGGAAATGTTCCCCTTTAATATTTGAATAACAGAGCACTATTATAGAGACCCATTATTTATCCATAATAGAATGACACAATTCAAGGATCAATAGTCAAAAATGTGAGAGAAAAAGGATATTAAGGTGATATAATGTCAATAAATCCACCAAAAACAATTTTCTCACATGTGTGAAACTTTTTTCAGGCCTTTCACAACATTATTATAACATTATACACTTTTGGTTTTTTCCTTGGTAACTTTTTTTAATCTAGTAGTTTATAGTTTATTAAATATACAATGAAACCATTATACGAACAATTGAGGCTCTAAACCAAAATTTAGGCTCCATATAGTTTAATAAAATTTCTAAAAAATATAAATATAACTTTTTAATTGAAAAATTAAATATATATAAAAACTATTTTGTAAAAAACGGTTGTTTTACCATTCAGTATTATTAATCATATTTTTTATTGATTTTTAATTAAATGAGATATAATGTATTTTTGAATATGATTAAAAATAAAATAAATATAATTATGTAAAATAGATAAATTTAATTTATTAGTGATAAATTTCACATTATTAGTAAAACAATTCTTTTAAAATAAACCTTTCACCATTTCTAGGGTTATAAACTTTAATCTTAGTATTCATAATTTTATGCTTAAAAATTAAATTGACATTATAATCCAAAACAATAATTTTGATCCAAAATATTTAATCTATTTCCATATATTTAATTTATAAAATGGATTAAAACTAATTTTTAATATAAGTTAGTAAAATAAATTTTTAGAGTAAAATATTAATTATATTTCAAAAACATTAATGTTTGGTTTAATAAATATAAAATATAATTTTTAAATGATTTATTCTGCTTTATAAATACATATTTTTTTATAAAATATATTCAAATTAATTAATTAATTCTTATATTAATCATGTAATTTTAATATATGATAGTTAATTTTGGTCGGATGTTGCATTAGTTTGATGTTCTGTGTTGAATAAGAAATTGAAGATAGTATTAATTTAAGAGGTATGAAATCTTAGGTAATTATACAGTACATGTAGGCACTAAAAAACCAAAAAATATCAAAAAGGATAATTAACCACTTATCCTTACCAATAAATGAGTATTCTTTACCAAGGATACATGATAATTTCTTATGAGTATCATAACATAAGGCAGGGACTAGGGTTCCTCTCTAAAACTCATTCCATTATATCTCACAACATACCCAAGAATATTGGATTTTAGTGGCCATGTTATTAATATATATGAATTAAGGAACCTACTGTGATCTAGATAAAACAAATAATTACTCAAAAAGTAAATGAACCTCATTTCGGTCCATCATATGTCATTCGCAAATGCCTGATAAAGGTTGTATCTCATATGAACAAATCTATGACAATTGAATAAACTCTCCCAAAAAATTACTTATGTGACAAACAATAATCACAACATAGTCCTACAAGTTCATGAATGTTATAGCTTAAGGATTTTACTCCTCACATAGTTTTATATAGTCTTGTCCAAGCCCCTCACATGGGCTAATTAGACATCTATTTCAAAATAATAGATTAATAACTTATAAGGGATTAATAAGAGTCTAACAAAAAACAATAGTGTTGACATTAAAGAAAAAAACTAATAGATCTATATTTGGTTACTTGTACCCTCTTACCGATTCCTACAATACATCAAATATAGGTACATATATATAAAATAGTAGTATCGGGCACCATATATATCAATCATGGTGTTATCCTATCATGTAACTCTGGTTTATAATAGTCCAAGATTTTATTAGCTCATACCATACATTAATCATCTTCATTTGGTCAAAGATCCATAAAACATTTAATTATAAAACAATTATAATCAATTAACACAATTAATTAACATGTAATAAAATTATGTATCATTGAGGTAAAACTCATCCAATTGTGTAATAGTTCTATTTCTTCAAACAAATTGGGTTTTTATCACTCTTTGAACATATATGGTACCACATCCTTCATAATCCCCAACACCTAATGTCCAAAAATTTACAAATTCTGTCATAATTCATTTGAAAACTAAAATAAATCAATTTAGGTCCTAACACAAGTCAAATAATATGAAAACTAGATTATTCCTCTTCCTAGAGATTTATCTAGAAAATCCATAAAAATTCCCCACCACATCTTCTATATTCCAAAATGTTTCAGTTTAATTATTGTTGAATCCAAAATTCCATTCAATTTAAATTTGAGGGAAAATAAAAAAAATATGGGAGAGAGGAGAGTAACTTACATAAAATCACTAAATAAAGCCTCCAAATACACCCACAATAATAGGAAAAAATAGGGGAGAAGATAGGATATTAGGGAGACTTCCCCATGGCGCTGACCAAATAAATCCAAATAACCCTAATGGGGGTCTTAAAATAAAAACCCCATAATTAAAATGTCTTCCTGCATAAAAAATTGGATTTGGGATTCACATGGTACCCAATGAACCTACTTCGACATCTCGGCGACTCATTTAGAACCTAGTTACACTATAATTGGTATCATATGTCATTTTACACCCATTTTCCTACCGTTTTCAATTTCTTAAACCTCCATATATCAATTGGGTAATCCTTTAACAAACATTCCATCCCAATAATGTGTCTAAAACACTAATCCTTGATCTGAATTTTAATGTTAAAATCAACCTAGATCAATGATCATCAGAAATGGGGTTTCCTCAAGCTCTACTAGAAAATTCTATTGTAGTTCTTTATGGATGCAATGATCTCTATTATAACTAGAAATATGATCTTCAATGTTATAGTCCGAAAAATATTCATCCACCACCAAAATTCCACACTTTCCTACAGATTAGTACCAACTATATTTCTATTATTACACACTAATAATGTAATCAATGAATCATTGGTCCCACTCTTTGACATCCCATCTCCTTCTTCACATAATCATTTAGTAGTCTTGATAAAGGATCTACCATGGAACATAAAAAAATAATTATATCAAAACGTCACTATATATAATAATTCTCCCATTACTTCTTAAGGAGTATCCTCAATCATCCCATCAATGAATTTCATATCAAAAACATTTCAAGATAATGTTCTCATATACTTATATTCTCCCCAGGGTGTCATTTTTTACCTCTTATTCTATTACAAATAAAAATTCAAGTAACTCTCTCTCACATGTATTCCACTTTAGCCTTCACCCTTTCATAATATACACTATTCTTTTTTAATATAAATTTAAATTTAAATTAAAAAAAAACCCAACTTCCTTTAACTTATCCTAAATAAAACATATCCATTGGATCAATGAAGGTGTTATATTATACCTTGATATGTTTTTGGGACATAAAGGAATGAGTGTGAGTATCCCAATAAACTCCCACTAAGCTACATCAACAAGTCATTCTAAAACTATATTTCTATTGAAATAATGGTGTGACCATAATTATTAGGCTTTGACCATGTTATTCATAATGAAACTAAGTAAACTATAATGTGACATAATATTTTCCAAAAATTTATTATGTTACAAAAACATAACTCCCAAGGTAACTGTGACATGTGAAATATTTATTATGATGTTGCCACATAAACTATAAATAAAAATGATCATCTAATTTTACATAAACCTATATTAATGTTTTTCCATTAGTATTTTTGGTGAAATATAAACCATTATAGTATAATTATCTTCACTTCACCAATATCTTAAATAATAAAAACTAAAGTATAAGGATTATGGGGAAATCATCATTTCATGAATAACTATATCAATAATCATCACATTTCAAAAATATATACAACATGGTACATGTTCATTACATAGTGATGTTTCTTGACATCACTATAAATAATGTTAAATATAAACATAATTCATTAGTAGACACACTTATATCATGAATTAATATTCAAATTGAACTCCTTAACAAACACTTCACTCTTCAACTTCAATCCTATAACAAAAATCGTCCATACATCTAATTGATCTTCACATGATCTAAATTATAAGAATTCATATTAGTTTGAATATGATTCATTAATTGAATATTTTATTGAATTAATTACAACCATATAAAATAAAATATTTTCAAATCACGTCCACTTCACATAACCATCAATACTATCATCCTTTTTATAAACATCCCCTTTAATGAACAACTTTAGTGGGGCCTACAATATCATAAATCTACATGGTCAAAAAATTGATTTATTATAAACCATTTGTAACAAATATATCAAATCCTTGATAATATAAAAAAATTACTATAAATTTTATAAAAATAACAAATTTAATCAATATTTTCAAATAAATTATTTAACCATGTTTTCTGCTTGAAAATATCATTTTATAAAAACATAATGTTTTTAACTAGTTCAATTGGAAACACATTATTACCCTAAATTCCATTGTAAGATCATTCTTTCCAATAGTCCCACAGAAAACCGATACATCTCCAAAACCAACTCATGTGATATAAAATATAGAAAATCATCCAAGAAATTTAATGCTTGATGGACACATGGAATGAGTTGTTACTCATAAAAATATAATTAAATCGTCATTAATCAAATCCCAATGTATAGACCAAGTCATCACCCATTCACACATCAACCCCAAACCATCTACATTGACATGATTTAATGTTGGAGATTCCATATGACCTTGATCATCCCAATTATTTCATAGATTTATTCATGCTCTATTAGTCTCTATTTTTCAATCAATAAATATTATAGGTTTCAAAATACATTTTAATGCAAATTTATTTCACACACACACTAACGAATAATTTCCAAAAAAAATATCTGAAATCCATATATCAGATTTTTGAATATCATAATGGTGTTTTCACAAAAAATAGTTTTTTATAACTTCTATATCTTATTTAAAATCAATATTAATAAAAATAATTATCAAATCATTTTCTATTATGGGAGTTTACTTATATAAAATATGATCGTAGTTTATGAATTTAGTTGTCTTATGAAGGAGTGAGGAATGAATTATTCTATATCTCATATGATTTATTTAGAGTATTTTTTCATTTGTTAATGATCATGGAATCTTAATTTTGATGTTTTCTTATGTGATATATTAAATTGTTTTTTATGATTATTAAAACATACCTAGCCCACCATTATATAATATTTTCCTCTTTCAGCACCATGTATCAGGAGGGACAAGAAACATTCCTAAAATATGTGTACAAATACATTCACCCATATTAGTAATTTTTCAGGAATATATCCAGAATAATAAAACTATGAGGGTGGGTCATAAATGAAAAAAATCATGTGGTATTAGTTTGGGTATGTCACAAAAATACACACTCCTATCCTCTATCTCTATCTCTATCTCTTTTTTTCAATAACTCTGTTCAAAAACATCTCAATACAACATTGGAATTATGTTTCATCTATGGTAGTGAAATCAAAACCTAGAGATAAATACATTTATTCTCAGTATTTTGAAATTAGTGAAACCAGTTAATTTACATTTATGGGTTTTATTGGGATTCTTAATTTAATGTTCTTAACTTTTAATCTGAATTATATACTCTATATGATTAATACATGTTTTTATATTATTAGTGATTAGATAATGTAAAATAATTTAGAAATAATAGCGATTTTTATAAAATGGATGATGATAAAATGTTATGAGTATTATGTGATAAAATTAATAATGTTGGTAATTTTAATGGATTTATAAATTTGTGACACTATATGACTAAATTATGAAGATATTTTGGAATTTATAATGAAATATAAATTTCCCCTATAAATTTAAAAAAATTGATATTTTTTGTTATAAATGATTGAATGTTTTGTATGTTATTTTTAAAACAATAATAAATGTGGCTAAATATTTATGTGTGAATTGAAGATGATAAATTTTTTTAAAAAATATGTTAATAAATGATATAAATTATTCAAATAATATTTTGATTTTTTATCATTTTTTATTAAATCATTAAAATATGAATGATCATTATAATATATTTAGATAATATTGTTATTAGAAATTTATTTGGGATATTTTTTATGTGCCTATATATCTAAATAGGTTGCTTACATATATATATAAATTAATTTTTTTGATATATTAATTTTTAATATAGCTTATCTTTGTGATATGTGAGTTATGATTATAAACTATAATAAATTATGGCTGATATTAAATCACTATATTGATATATGTTTGTTAATTAACATAATAATTTTCATTGAATAAATTGCATGGGGATAATGTGACAGTCACAACCCAGCTTTGAGGGGAATCCATATAAGAGGACCAACATAATTGGTAAGTGAAATATAAAATCCAACCTATAATAGAAAAGGTATACCAAATAGCACTGAGGGGTCTTTAGAATAAAATGGGAGGTATTACCTCTATATGTAACCCATCACCTATTAATATTAGTGAAGAAAACGTTTTCACATTAGTTGTTTTAATGTAGGTTAAATAGAGATATTTTAAATAGGGGTTTTTATATTGGTTATTTTAACCAGTATGAAAAAACCATTTTACATTATTTATTTAATAGAAGTTATAGAATATAGGGAAAATGTGCCGAATACAATATACCTTCTTGTCAATTATTATATAACTGATGTCAAAATTTTATATAAAATTTGTTATTGAAAAAAACTAACAAGAAAACCTATTTTTAGCATCTTTTATAAAATGTTTAATGTGATGGATTACATATTCAATTTTCACATCTATTAAAAAATAAAAATAAAATTATTAACATTTTTTCTCATACATGACCCCAGAAGCGCAACAACATTATGAAAAGCTAGAAATCATCACAAATAGAACCAGAAAATAACACAAAAAATAAAGTGTTATAACAAAAATATACATCTAATATATGTTCTAATATTTTTAAATTTACAAATTAAAATTTAAACAAAAAAATATATATTATAAATAAACTAAATCCAAATAAAACCTATGAAATAATCCATCAATTCTCATTGTCTATGATTTATCTCTATTCATAATACATATGAGGGTCATCAAAAAGATATAAATTAAAATGGAATAATTTAACATGTATTATAAATTTAATTATAAGTTTAATTAGAGGAAATTTTATATTAAAATCAACCATTCTGGAATTGCTTAACTATCCCAGTAGAAAATATATCTAACATAAATATCAGAACATAATATCCTAATTCCATTTTTCCTTGTTGATGATGAAAAATGTGTTTCAAACCAATTATTCAATTTAAAATAATATTTTATGAACCTGTGGATAGAATCTAGTAATTATAAATTACACATATCCTTTTCAATTAAATATTTTATATTTTCTTTCTTCTTTCATATTTTATCTCTAATGTACTTTTTCCCTATTTTTAAATGATCTACATGAAAAAATTAAAGTATTTTTAGATTATTTATAAGATTAAAATAAGAAAACTTACATGTTCAATACTTTCCTAAATTTATTGATCATGTCACCATTTAACGAGTATAACTCATAAAATTTCACTTCATTTGTAAAAAAACACACAGCTTCCAATGGCCACTAGAATAAAAATATTATTATTTGTTATTAAATTAAGAGAAATAAAATATTCAGAAATATATATTTCATAACATTCAAGATAAGGAATCATCCCACACTAAATTTAATTATTTTTAGGAATTTTATAATTATATATTATTCTTTCTATAATTTTCATTATCTTCATTATTGGGGAAATAAAAAATGGGTCAAAAAACCCATATATTGATTTTGTAAAATTATAATTAAAAATTATTAAAAGATACCAAATAAAAATAAAACATAAGTGATAACTTATACTGAATTAAAGTAATTGAAATAAGTTGGATAATAAACAAGTATGGAAAACTATTCCATCATGTTGATTCAAAACAAATAACTTGTTTCATGCTCCAAGATATTTCTCTTCAAACCAACCATAGTCATATCAAACACATAAACGTTATAATCCATTAGAATAACATAAAACATCAAGAACAAAGATGAAGATGTTGAGAATATATCATGTCCAAAATAAGTAGTATCAAAAGTAATAATGACAAGTACATATTATTATCTATACAGTGTGTCGTTACCTTATATGGATTCTTATAAAAAGTATTGTTATAAATATATATATATTATTTTCAAAAAAATTACACTAATTTAATAGATTTTAGTCTATTCATACATCAATGGTAATTTTTTGGAAAATTCTCTATGGAAATGGAAAAAAATAATGATACTTTGTATAAAAGTAGTGGCCTCATTTGTAGGAAAAGAAGCACTTTGTAATCTTTCTATAATATGAGGTAGGATTTCCCTATAATAACATATTTATATCTTCAAGTGATTTTCAGTATCCATAATATAATATATAATCCCTGAAGAAAATTTTTTATAATGGGGATCCTTAATAAATAACAAGGATTAGATAGGATTTTGTGGATGATTAAGTGTCTGAATTGGATATGAAGGTGCAGGTGCGGGGGTGGTATATAAATATATAGGTATAGAAGTGGGATATAATACCTGAAACTATCTTTTCATGTTTATATACATCAATTGTACCAAATCCATAATACTCTCATCCATTATCTCACAAATCACCTAATCAGTAGCTTATAAATATTTTATCTTCCAATTATATAAATCCTCCCTTGATGGAGCCCTAGAATGGATAAACATGATTTAAACTAAAACACCCACCTTAAATCCTAATTAAAAAAACCAAATATTTGGGTGATGCCAATATATTAGATATGATAGCCTTCCAACCCTCAGGTATGAATTTCCTCGATGTGTTTTTATCCTTAAGGTAATAATATAATTATTTTTTGAAAAATTCAATACTAGATTACAATAAATAAAGAGTTAGAAATCATAAATATATCCTTAAAATCCTCTCATATATATATATTCACTCTTATATAAGATAACTTCCCTTTTATCTCACTAGACCCCTCTCTCATTTATTTTTTCTTGCTGGGTGGTGGGTGGATACTCATCAATGAAGCATGAAGCCTCAGATATTATTTATTGAAATTTATCATCCTTGATTTTCACATTCAATAACATATTCATTATATGAGATAAATATTTATGATATACATTTTTTGATTATATCATTTGATGATATCTACTTGGTTGATATATGTTATGGAAAAAAAATAATTAGTGTGATCATTATTATAAACATACGTATAAAATCATGAAACACATTTTTTCAATAGATATGATACTTTAGTAATCATACATACCTTAAGTGATTATTTAATCTTTTTATGGTTGAAACATTGTTTTGGGATGTACTGGAGGATGATAGAAGCATAGAAGTGGGATTTTTGAGTTATTGGATTCAAAAATCAATATCACGTCCGGGTGAATTTCATAGTGGTCCATGTGCATGAAACGGAAAAGAAAAACTAGAAGAGGCCAAGTGTAGTCATAAGATGGAGGGCTAGGAAGGACCTATAGGTCATAGCCTGAGAAACCTAACCGTGTTTGTTTTTGAGTCCATGGTTAAGGAAAATGGGAAAAATATCAAGGAAATTACATAGAGGATTTCATTTAAATATTCATGTCCTAGAACACCATGTACATCACCAATCCATAGTATAAGGTGTGGTGATAGTAATTCTATCCTTGAATTGGATGAAATGTTGGCCTTCTTCATCATATGTTAACTAAATCATAAGAAAAACACATAAGGATTAAATTTTGGATCTCATGTTCTACTTTAATTTGATTGTTACCACTATTATTTGATCAATGCCCCACCTAGAGAATTCCTCCATATTCAAGATAATTTGGAGAAATAATGTCTTGAACATGTGATACCATCATCTATTATATGACTTATCGTTTCAATAGGTTGATATTCCCCCTCCTTAGGTAAATCTACGGTCTTAGTTCACCAAACTTTTCATTTGAATGTGGTTTGGTATGATTTGGTGGAGAACCCTTATGAGTATTTATTATTTTGGATGATTTCTTATTCACTTATTCAATGATCAATGAATTAGGTTCTTATGTATTAGGATATGGTGGTTTTGTAGTCTAGAAAAGTGACTCCCATCTTGGTTGTAACAATATACATCTGTGAGGATTTTTGGAATTCTATGACATATCAGCGGTGTTTCTCTTGTTTAATATTCTATTGTGAGTCCCTTGATTTATATACTTGATGTTATCTCTAAAATATTAATTCATGAACTCACGTGTCATTTATAAGATATTTATTAGTAATTTTAGTATTATATTTTTTTGGGTGACTACCTTCTTGGAGGGCCATGATGTTGACCTCTTCAATCTTGATTTGGGAAGTTCGTTACCCTACAAGGAATTGTATAAGATAATTAAATGATTTGATAGTTTATTCTTGAAACCCATTCTTGAAATATATTAAATATGGGTGTATGAATATCCCTTGAGACACATCATTAATACTCATTATTATGATTTTTTTATATCCAATATAATCCATTCTTCATTAAGTTTTCATGTGGGTTTGTTTGTCTATCTTCATGAGGGTTGATCATGATATTCCTTTTTTGTTCTATACTATAATATGTAATCATTGTTCTATTGGATATCCTTCAAAAACATTTATTGGGTATTGGCATGAATAGGATTCTCATAGCTCGTTAGATGACCACTTGGTGGGGGCATGATGATGTATGAAAAGCCACAGACTATAGCACATTTGATTATATTAGTTGGATCATGGAAATGCCATCCAACAAGGGAGTCTAAAATGCATGGGGGTCCTATATCCTTTAGTTATATGATGATATTGGATAATCCCATACAAAAGATATTTACTCATCAAAATACATCAAACATAATAGGTTGGAATTACCATCATAGGAGGATTATTACTACCCTCAGGGTGGGGAATTCAGAGTTCAAGTTAACAAGCACCGCTAGGGTGGGGTGTGAGATGTTCTTAATTGGTGGAACATGGAACATGGCTAATAGGTTTTGGATTCAAACTAATGTTGGGAGTGTTGTGAAATCTTTTGATTATAGTGACTAAAATTAATATCATTATCGTCATCATGCTGAAGAAGGTTGGAATAAGGTTTGTCCCTTCTGGGTTAGGGCACGAGAACTTGGAGCATGTGTGGTTCTATATTTACTTGTAAATTTAATTAATTTTAGGAAAATCACTATTATATATTTTTTAATCACTTGTTTTAGGGATTCATTGATGTTTTCTTAATTGGTTTATACTCATGAACTACAAGGGAATCTCGATGAGAGTCCAGACAACATGATGAGGGATCTAGGGAAGGGAAATGACCAATAAAAGGTATCTCGAAGGAAAATCATGGGTTTTATTGGCCGTATTGAGATAGAATATAGGGTTATACCATATTGTTTTTTACATATACCACATTATCATACTCTTATTTATCCTTCCACTACAGGTTTTAATTCATTACCCAATATGAATTGAAATTCATGAAATTATATTTTCTAGAATTGTTTATTATTTCAATTTAGTTATTATTTATACTTGTATTCACTAATTATGAGCGTATAGTCTCCCTATTGATGTAATTTAGACCATCACAGCTATATAAAAACCTATTTTGTATGGTGAGTCATTCATGTGGCCATCTGGAACTCAAGATCAAACTCGGTGATTTGGGATGGGGTATTAAAAAGTTGTATCAAAGGAGTTTTTATATATTTTTTTCTTCAATATTTTTGGGAATTTTATAATAGAGTTAGAATATGCCAGACTCATGAAGGGGAGTGGAATGTGTTCCTATATAATATATGTTTAATAAAACTCTAAGTTTCCATTATTGGTACATCACTTATAGTTTTGGTTTTATAGTTTCATGTTTATATTGAGTAAATTTTGTTGTCACTATTTAAAGGTATTTGTGTTAGCACATGGATTATTAATAGCCATGTTGGATCATATTGAATATATATACATGTTTTGTGTCACATCTTAGTTATTTCATTAAATCATTTGATTTTTGAAAAAATTTAACTGATATAATTGTATTCATTATTTCTGTGATATATATGTTTAAATTTGATGGTTGAACATGAGAATTCTTGTTTTATATATGTATAAGAATGTGACTACAATACAGGTCTGGAGATCATGGCATCATTAATGGTAATAACTCTGAGGGATATACCTTGGGTTGTGAGTATCCTCTTGGAATAATTTTATGTGATCACATACACGTTTTTGGATCTATTTGAACAAATTTATTCATAAATATAAATAATTATTTTGGAATATCAAAAAAAAACTTCTATAGAGTCATATAATGGGACCACCAGTAGAGGAAGCCTAGTGTTCTCATGTTATATAGGACATTATTTTACAACCATCTGAAGTGCAATAGGATATAACCTAGCATAATATTTCTCTAAATTTAGTGATTCAGGTGATAGAGCTAGTTTAGTGGGAAAATTTTCATATTATACCAATTTAAGGAAGACACATTCAGATTACCATGACTAATCACACTGGGAACTTCTAACACCAGTATCCACTAGCCTTTTACGGTATTAGAGTCTCACGGGATAGAGTGGACTGGATAGACATCACCTAGAGAAATTTTGATCTTGTCAAGACTCTTATGTATTTGAAAGTGATTTTAGTATCCTTCGGTATCCATGGATATTCTTGGAGATGGTGAACTACCATGAATTAGGATAAAAGACGTGAGGGTTTTACTTGGATGACCTTTATAGAGTAGTTCCTTTTGCAATATTTTTGTATTGTGATGAAATTGGACCATGCTTGGGAATTCATGGTGTTACAGTATGGATCTATGTATACCTATGTGTATTTCTCTGATTTCATGGTGTCATTTTCATTCACCCCACTTCTGATAGGAAACAAGGCCAAAAATTCTGCTTAATTTTTAGATACGACTCTATCTTCAGTTCAAATGGTTTGTTATTTTCTTTGATTGATCCTCATATGAAGAGGTGTGATGAAAATACTTGACCATTATAAACGTATTAAAGTAGGATAAGTATGAAAAAAATCATCTAGGCCATATAAGGCTAGTGACTGAGATTCCTCTCATTACATCAGTGGCCACTTTATACAGTAGTAATTTAATAGATGCTCAGAAATTGTAGGGATTTTGGTTGGCCGGACAAAGAAGAACATCCTAGGGGTCCCCTATGTGGGATGATTTTACCAGGTGATTCAATTATAGGACTCAAATGTAATTCTATAAATTCTTATTGGAATATCCCTATAGAATTTCACTAATTGGGCCAAGAAGTTCATCTTTAGTGTTTTTGGTCAAGGGCTTCATTGAATAGGTCAAGGAGATCAGGTCAAGCTATTGATGGAGGGCCTCGTCAGAGGAAGCAGACTCACTAGGATTCAATGACTCATGAGAAATGATGTGGAGCTAAGGCATGATGACTCCTTTTCATTATATCAGTGTAACACCAAAAAATTCAAATATATTATTACCTTTAATGAATTCAATTTCATCGATTGACTATTTTGTATCATAAACCTAACATAATTTAAACTACAATAGATTTAGATGAAATATAAATATTTAAGTATGACCATCAAAACCTATCCCTTAATTAAGTGTGAATGAATAAGTGTAATCACTTTATGAATTATATGTATATAAAAAAGTAATGATACTTTAAAATTGAATAAAATTCAATTATTTTAACTATAATGACATATAATTTCATTTATCATTTTCAAAAATGTCATTATAAAAATTGAATTTTATCCCATATACAATTCTATTTCAAGAAACATATGATTAATGATAAATTATGATTGATATTAATAATTATTCAACACTATTTTAGTTATAAAATGATATAGAAAATAATTATAGTTAATATTTGAAAATTTCATTTTCCAATTAAAATGTTTTGTCAATTATATATTTTGATTCTATTCCAAAATAGATTTTATGAACATTGAAATTTAATATTAATAAAAATTAATTTAATTTTGAATTCCTTATATTAAAATTTATATAATTTTATTTTTTAGGATTTTTTTGATCAGTTTCGTGTTTACCTGAGAAAAATGGTTTTCACGAAACATGTAATTTCAACGAATTTTCCAATATAAATGAATGAACTATAAATTTTTTTGAACTATTTTTGTAAGAAAATATGAATATTCGTAATAAATTTATTCCTTTTCAAATATTATTTTAACCTATAAAACCTATAAAAACATTTTGGTAATAAATTACAATGATTATTTAATATAAAACAATTATTATCGCTCTTCAACTTAAATAATGTAATTTCAAGGGTGATTGTAATTTAAACATTCGTGAAATCCCCCTGCCCTTTAGTAATTTTACAATAAATCAAAATATTTCACTAAAATTAGTATCCTATGTAACTTTTCATTATAAATTAATTTAAATCTTAAAAATAAAATTTCATTAAAAAAATTATTTGATTTAGTTTATTTATAGTAAATATAACATCTAGGCCTTGTTGATAGCATAGACACTCCCCCATAACATGGTCGTTGGGTCTTGGCCTACCAGGATGCAATATTTTCCCTAAAGACACAAAATCGATGACATGCATCCCACTATTTTTCCTGAATGGATCATTGTACTAGTTACTACCCCAATACTTTAAAACTTATTCCCAGGGTGTCACATTCATAGCTCCTCCCCAGAGCACAACATCCTTATTTTGGGCCCTACAATTCAACCCAGGAAATGCCACCACATTTAAATATGGCTTCCTCCTCTGATGAATACGGGTTCATCCTTTGATACCATAATAGAATTGGGGATATACTGATAGCACAGACACCCCATCTAAACATGGTTTTTTGGTCCTATCCCCCCACACACCACCAGTATCCCCACAGACACATGGTCCCTTAGCTGGAGTCCTCCCACATGCTGGAAAAAAAATTCTTAGACTTATGATTATCCCCACATGCCAAAAATTACTCTTTCAGTATTTACTCAATCACACACACCCTGTGAATCTTCCAATGAGGTGACCAATCTAGACCACTACTCTATCCCAAGCACACTTAACTATAGAGTTATAATTAGGTAGGGTCCGGAAATGAAATTTTCACATTGTTGACATGTGTAATGTGATTTACTCATGTGACCCATTATCATTATGTGATGTTACATTCTTCCACACACCCATTTATATCACAATTACCTCATTATGGACCGTACATCTCAACCTAGCAAGTTCCACCACACTTAAGGATGTGTTCCTCTTCTAATAATAATGTATGAACAGGGGCCCACAAATAGTATATACCCCCCTTCCCTAACATGGTCATAAATTCCGAGACTATCAAACAACACATGTTTCAGCAAATAAATGTGGTCCCCTTCCAGGGGCACACCCACATGCCCTAATGGATCAGCTGACTATGGATTATCCCCAAATTCCAACACTTTTTCATTCAATTTGATTCTTCCTCACTCACACACATGATAGGAAACATCCTATAAGTTCTACCATGATGAACATTAGTAAAAGATATTAAATATATATTTTATAATTCTAATATGGTGTGCTCTTCGAAAGAAATGTGAACCTTGATAATATGTGTCATATTGTTTAGAAATTTAACCTCTTATAATTCTATGGTGTTACATTAAAATTAACTTTCACATGATTAAAATTTTTATTCATAAAATAAATTTCAAAATTTAAATTATAAGTATAAATTTTTTTAATGATTTTAATCTTAATATATGTAATTAAAATTAAATTATATGCTTTAAAAAGTACTTACCACGTTATATGTAAGTTTATCTTAATGGAGAAAAGATAAATCAATCATATATAAATCAATCAATGTTGTCTAAAAAGGATTTTATGAGGTGGTGCTTGAACCTAGTCATTTTACTATCCTATTTTTTCATTTTTGGGACGTTAAAACTTCCATAGAATAATTACAGTATTGAAAATGAATGGGCTAATCCCAAAAATATTCCTTCTTTATGTATTAAAGGCAAGGATATTCACCACTTGAAGACACACATGTCATTAGAATTTTGTCTATATAAATTTCCATTTTTATTCTCCTAGAACCCCCTCCAATTTTAATAATCTTATTTTCACAATTATTTTACATAAATCATTCATTCTAAAGGAGACTTCCAAGGAAAATTCAATCCCCCAACGTAAGTATTATCATCTAGGTATCTGTTCTCCTTAGTTAACATCATTTATATTTATTCTATCGATAATAATATAATGTTATTTTTTATTTATTTTTATTATTCTACATTAAATTTATTGTAATTTTTTATTCATATACAGCATCTATTATGAAAAAACTGATGTATGTGTGTTATGTGGACTACCACCTCCCCGATGTGTCATGTTTCATTTTCCTTCACTGTCAAATAATGATGGATCTGAGGATGATGTTAAAAGATAAATATGATTTTCAATATATAATTTAGGTTCTTTTTTATAAATTTTATAACCTATAAATGATATGATCTACAAACAATCATCTTAATTTACTTCTTAAAATATGCATACTGAAAGGAAAATATTTTATTCAAATTGTGTATTGTTTTTATATCCATTATTTATTCTTCTAAATCTTCAAAATTATGATATATCACACTAATAAAAATTAAATTGGATCCTTATTTTCCTTTTATAATGATATTACCACAAATCCACCAAATAATCATTCATTAAATTAGGTTATGTTCATGTTTGGGTTGGTTTAACCCCCCAATTGAACAATACAAGGAATTCATTACATGAATGACTTTGTAGACATAATTAATTTTATAATATCACATTAATGTGTAAATTATAATTATTATTATTTTTTGGATATGTTATATCGAAATGTAATTCATTAATTAATAAAACACTATAAAGGCCCTGAACCCTAGTATCCTAAAGTCGGTGGTTACTTTATTACATTGGCATATTATACAAGGAATAACATCCTGAAGGACTGAATAGATTACTATTTTTGGAAAACTAAATACATACATGAAACATAAATTTCAATTAAAATTATAAAATACAACATAATTATTCCTCTAGAAACACCATTACACTCCTTGATTATCCCTGTTTGTCAGTCACAGTATCCATCATTGTATTTTGGAAAACAATATAACATAAGAAAGGGGTGGGATCAAATGATCCATAAGGGTATGAGAAAAATAGAATATATCATGAATTAATAATAATAAAAATAATGTAAAGGTGAATACCTAGAAATAAATCTATTTAGATATATTGTTGAGCATAATATGAAAATAATATTGGTAATCAAATAATTCTGTATAAATAATCATATGGGAATGAAACTTAACCATAGATATTATAATAATAGGATAATCACATGGAATGTCAATAACTGTTCTCATAATGAGGGAATTCATAATGTGGGACCTCATAAATATACGATCAAGGCTTTAGTAAAGACACCATACAAAAATGGGTAATTCCTTGGATAATACCCAAACTAGTTTTCCTTATGAGACCTCCTAATTAATCAATGAGCTATAGAAATCCATTCCTATCACTTACTATGTCCACTAAATTCCTCATATAAATGGGGTGAAACATAAATACCATTTAAATTTGTATTGAAAACATGGATACAAAATGTCAGTACATTAGAAATAAACCATTAATGGTATCAAAATAACACATCCACATTCAAACATATCATAAACTATGCAATAAAATATAGTAAATTAAGTCATAAGTTATCAACCTCAGTTAAGTAAAATATTAAATAGAGTATTTTTAAAAATATGAAAAGACTATGATATAATCATTGAAAATTTATTGAATAAAATAACCTTTTTACATTGAAATATGTAATTATTATAAAACTATAACATTATAAAAGTTTATATTTCCTTTGAAAATAATTAAGAAAAATTATAAATGATTTTATAAATCATTAAGGTGTCATGATGGAGGAAAAATACTCTCATTATATATAATTTACGTACATTTCTTCCATATGTTTGTTAGAAATGTGTCGCAGAAACTAATTTAGAAAATGACCGAATATACATTTTGATGCATTTTGTAAAAAGTAAAAAACATTTAAAAATGACCTTAAACAGTCATTTTAGAATTCTAAAATCATTTTTTAAATTTTTTTAATAAATCACTATAATTGATGATAAATATACCATAGTGTTGACTTAAATAGAAAAAATGTCCATTAATGATGAGATTGTGAATTGAACACTTACCTTGGGTATGATTTCCTCTTTATGTGTCTGAAATTCATATATAGTGGATTTATAAAAATATTTAACTTATATTATAATTATAATAATATTTATGATATCATATAAGATCACCTCGAAAAATTTTACTTCTCATTTATTAATAATTTTTTATTCATTTCACTATTTCGGGTGTAAATTTAAATGTTTAGTCAAGATTATTTTATCTTGAAAGTCTGGTAATCATAAATAAGAAATAGATACAACATATCCATAATAATATTAATGTCCTAAATATATTATATAATCAGTAAATACATTTTGGAACCACTCATTAATGTTTACCATAGATAATGAATCACATTGCTTCCTGGAGATGGTAAGTTATACATACACATGTGAAATGATATAATTTATATATGGTTGAAAGGGAATGGAAGTGGATGATATATATATTTTCAATACTAAATATTATTTAATAATTAACAAATATATCTATTATTTTAATCATCATAAACATCTAAGTAAAGTGGTGAGGAAAAAAATATTACACCATGGCATAGAGACGGTATGGAATATGTATGCACCCATGATGCTTTCATTTTTCATAGGATGGATTAAAGGTGGAAAATGGTTTTCCCATAATCATAAAAACATATAAGTATATATATGATATTTTATTTATTACTTTATAATTAAATAAACACTTAACTATTAACTATATGAAGAAATGAACTTGGATGAGTTGGTAAAAACAATTAACTCTTCTTCGATGAACTTCCTTTAGATATCATTTTAAGGGATCAAGGGTTTTCCATTTTGGAGTATAAGGATCTAGAAAACCTATATAAGGATGTTTTTAAGATATATGTTCATGGTTTTTTTGACCTAGAATGCTCAAATTGGAGTGAATAAGTGAGGGGGTGGGTGCCCATTTATAACTGTTGTAACGCCCCGACCCTAGTTACCCAGAGTCGGTGGATTACTTCGTAACGTTGGCATGATCACAAAAGATCAAGTCTCAAAATACCGATTAGTTTAGTAGCCTTGGAAACACTAGATACATTAATAAATGTTACATTACATCATAAAGTGAAAAACTACAATAACATTGTCTCCATTTTCCACACTCATATCCCCTTCAGACTATCCCTGCAGGTCATTCCTATAATACTTCATCACATCCTGGAAAAATTAAAACATTGAATGGGGTGAGCTCAGATACTCAGTAAGGATAACAATATAGCGGAAACTTTCATAAATAAACATAAACATTTAAGGCAATGTACGACTAAAACAAAAGCCTTTTAAACTTGAACTTCAACATAATATGGAAAAAGTAAAATGAGATAATGCCATTTACTTATTCACGTGGATATTCTACTGGTCTAATAATCACATGCAATACCAATAACCACTTTCATAATTATGGAATGCATTATGCCCGAATATCATAACCACGTAGCCAAGGCCTCGTTCCAAGACCACAAATAATATTTTGTCAAGGCCTCGTGCCAAGACACTAGTTTGTCTCATGAGACCTGCCGATGCATCGAGAAGATATAGCGGGCTCCACCCGTCAATTATTAAGTCCAATTCATTCCTCATATGAATAGGATTAAATATACCACAAACCATAACATAATCGTATCACATAAAACATGCATAAAGGAAACATAACATTTCCACATTTCAATCACAAGATATCAATACAACACATTGATATAATAAACACACTTTCAAAACCATTTTCAATACCAAAATAAAAGGAAAGTAAAACAAGGTATTTATTTTTCTTTTAAAAAAAGGTATGGCCTGTAGAGGAAGTCGAAACTCAAATAATGGTCACGGTGGTGGAGAAGTCGTTGTCAGCGCATACGTACAAAAAAAACATTTCCTTTTGTCTCTTAGTAAATGCTTCATATAAAAAATATTCCTTTTGAATAAACGTAAAATTCAAAGGGGTTTATACACCGTATAAAAGAAGGTTGTGTATAAAACAAAATATGCCTTAATGAAAGGAGATCGAGACGAAGTCCCATACAAAGATCATTTTTTAAAACAAAATAGTTCCATTATGTATATTCACTATAATTACACTTAAAGAAAGTAAAAATACAAGATAGGTCATAATAATATCATGATGTAATTTGAAAGTAGGAGATTAACCCAAAGAATGGAAATTAGGTTAACATGTTCCCTTACCTTGCGTCCTGTCTTGACTCGACCATTCTTTAACCTCCTGAATAATAAACTAGAGTTAATTTATAATTGCTTAAGAACCCCTTTTCAGGTTTTTATTCCTTTTATATAAGTTATTACCATGTTATGAACATTATGTAATTATTTAAGTTAATAATGGTCGTTTTGTCGATCTTTGGTACTTGAGTCAAAAATAAACTTCTTATAATTACAAGTTGTTCATGTGGTGAAATATACATTATATCCAGAATTATATTAATGATATAGATATCATATATCTCATATATATCCAGTATATACATTCATTCATAATATTACATAACATTTAGAGGTATGAAATGAAATGCACCGTTCATGGAGACGGTAAGCCGTACGTACGCATGAACGCTACTTTCATTTATATTTCATATTTAATGGAATGAAATCATAGTGATATAAAGGTATATTATAATTCCAGTATAATATCATATATAATATCATTTACTCCATCCTTTATACATCCCACATATGGCATTAACGATTCAAATCACTTTGAGGGGGTGGTAGTCCGCACTTCCTAAAATGAAAATATCGCGTTTAGCCATAATGGAAACAATAAAGGTATGCCATAAATAAAAAATACATAACCGTAAGTAAAACATAAACATATTATATATCATATATATAAATATAGTGACATCTTAATGGACACCTTTGATGGTGTTATATGACTGTTGAACAATCATCGTTTCGTGAGGCAGAAATTCGCCATCCACAGAAATAGTATGTTCTTTAACCATTAGATGTAGGTGTGTGTAATTTTCGCTCGAATATCTATTATACAAACATCTTAGTATATTGAGGAAACTGATTTTGTTACAAAAGAAATGAATAAAAAGAGTTTAGGGGGTTTAATAGGCAAAATAAAACAAAATAACATAAGAGAAGACATTACCTTAAAATTGGGAAACTCTTTGGATTTGAGCCAAAAGCTTCCTTGGGAAGAATTATGCCCAAATTGAGGCTTATAGAGGTAAGGGAGGGAAGTTGGTAGAGTATTTGAGTAGAGTTTGTCTGAGCCAAAAGGCTTTGAAAGTGTGAGTAAGGTGGTAGTGGTGGGGGCCTTTTATAAGTGGAGAGGAGGGGCACTCTTGGAATGTCAAGAAATTTTACTTTATTAAGAAATGATTTTCGGATTATAAAGGTCCCACAATAATATATTTCTAGGATAAGGTGATAAGGGTTCGAAATATCCTCATCCAATAGGGTTTTGACAAATTTATGCCTTAGATTTTACATTATCCTTTCATTTTATTTAAATCGTTAATTAATGAGGTAATCGCGGCATCATCATGGTGTCATAAATAAGGTAATTAATTTAACGTCTAAAAAATATAAAACAATTATCATGATGTAGGAAAGCTTTTTATCTTTCTAATGAATATTTATAGTAAAAAATATGACTTCTATAATCCCATTTAAAAATTGTTTTACTAAAACAACTTATGCTTGTGACATTTTTATTTTAACATTAAATAAAAAGTTTTAAATGTCATTTTCCTACCAAAGTGGCTCCATGGGGTCCCCAAGATGACCCATGGATTTTATTGGTCGGCCATTACTCATCCAATAGAGGTAGGACAAGTGTAAAGGTATTTTCATATTTTTATAATATCATTTTTACCTTAAATTTCACTAATTACCTTTAATCGCGATTAATTAAACTTAAAAGTTACTATTCACCAAAAAATTATTTTAATCCCATTGAACCAAATTTTACTTCCTAATGACAACCATGTATGTCGGATTTTTTAAAATCAAATCACATAGGTCGTAATATTTCATTTAAATGAAAAATCAGTTATTTAACTACCACTTAGTGGTTTCACTATTCATCAAAAATTGAAGTTTTTCAGAACAATGCCAAAATTTCACCCTAAGCTATAATTGATATTCCGAATTAAAAAATGATGTCTATTTTACAAAATTACAAACATATAAGATTCATTAATTAATTTTATAACTAATTCCCGTTTTCACAACAAATAGCGTGTTTTTAAGAAATAATATATATCAAAAGATTGACAATTGTCTATGTCCAATTTCAAAGTGAAATTAATTATAATGACCACCATTGGGTAAAAGGGTAAAAATATATTCTAATTACACTTTAAAACAAATAAATAGTATAATTTATAACTATAAATTATTTTGATTAAAAAAGTTTTTTTTAAGTATTTTTCACTATTCATAAAAAATTGAAAGTTCTCAGAAAATTACAAAAAATTCAACTTTGGATAATTTCGATATTACGAATACAAAAATGAAGTCCATTTTAAAATATAAAATTTCTATAATTTTAAAAAGTGGTTATTACTATTCATAAAGGCTACTTTGATTAGTCGCAGTGTGTTAGAACTTGAACTTGCGTACAATGCAAGCTATTGCATTTATTGAAAGAGAGTCGTATCATGTAAGCTCGGGGTGTTACATTCTCCCCTCCTTCAATAAATTGCGTCCTCGTAATTTGAAATTTTTCTTTGAAAATAGAAAATACCTTTGTGGAAAACCCACATCGGAAATAAGGTTATTAGAATTTAGCCTTAATAAGAGGGAGAGGGAAATGAAAAAGTCACCACCAAATTATGATCTCAATAAGGAGAACATTGTTGGAAATTAGGGACATATAATTGGAGGAAAAACGTAAATATTTGTAGGGAGTGATTGAGGTCATCAATCCCAAATAAGTGTAAAATTGAGGGCCTCAAAGCCTTTAATCTATGTTGATTTAAAATATTATCATTTCAACAAGACATAAGGTATTAGTATAACACATTTTATGTTTTAATATCCCTTTACTAAAGTTTAAGAATTATTTTATTCATAGAATAAGAGATAGGTATATATATATTTATGCTTGACAAGTAGAGTTTCAACCTTCAACTAATTTCTTCCACAAACTCATCTTTCAATCAAAAAGATAATAGAACTCAAAAATATTATATTAATCCTAATTGTATAAGGTTCTAAATATTACCACATACCATTTATATTAGGAAAAATATTTTGTAATAACCAGGGACTTCCTGTAGGCTAGTGGTAGGTAATAAAGGTCTGTCGCACTATGGTTGTGGGTTCGATTCTTGCAGCTTTATCCGACGTGACGGGTTATCCCCCGACCCGCAAGTTGTCCTTTTCCTAAAAATATAGTATTATAATATTCCAAAAGTAATCTTCAGAAATGTTTTAACCTTAAACAATACTATACAAGGTTCAACTTAATCTATTCCAACCTTTATAGTTATCCAAAATACCTATGTCCAGACTTTCTCTAAAAGGTCTCTAAATTCCAAAATCAATTGTATCATCAGATTCCTCAGACAAGGTAATGTTTATCTTATTGTCACATACAAAAATATTTTTACCTTCATCATATTAAAACCGTAATGAAATCAAAAAGTACTACAGTACAATCCTTATATATATATCACATTATTCTAATAAACAGAATATAATCCATGAGTCCAAAAGCACCAATACATTAATTATTCCGCTTCAACTGTAGTCACAGCATAAGATTGGCCTTGATCCCTTGGCCTTTTCTGAGCTAAATTTCCCTGATGCTTAGGACATTCATTTTCATAATGCCCCATTTCTCTACAATTGTAGCATTCAACGTTGATAGCGTCTTTATTTCCCTTGCAATCACGGGCCTGGTGACCTTTTTCTCCACATTTATAACAAACTCCCATTCCTTTTAGGCAAGTACCAGGGTGATTCTTCCCAAAATTATCACATAATGGAAAATACTTCTTTCCCTTTTTCCCTTTATCTGTCTCTTGTTCCACTGTTCTATTCTTCTCTTGCTTTACTTTATTGTCAGAAGATTTAGATAATTCCTTTTCTATCTTAATAGCACATGAGACAATGTCTTCGTACGACGAGAAGGTTTGTGAGACTAATTCTCGATGAAGAAATGGTTTTAACCCATCAAAGAAACGATCAATCGTACTTCTTGGGTTACGTATATAATCTGCATCATGCCTCGTTAACCTTGTAAAGTTGGCCTCATACTTTGCGACATTCTCATCCTCCTTTTGTCTCAGACTCAAAAATTGTATTTCCATATCTGCTCGATGGTCGTGAGGATAGTATTTTTCTACGAAAAACTCTTTGAACTCCCTCCATTCTATATTTGATACTTCATCATCTTCCTTTGTGTTTTTAATCAATGACCACCATTGATCGGCATCTCCAGTGAGGTGGTAAACTACCATGACAACTTTCTCCCTTTCGCTACACCCCGAGGCATGAAATATATTCTCTAAGTAGTTTATCCATTGCTCAGCTACTAATAGATTTGTACCCCCACTAAATTTTGGTAGTTGTTGCCTCATGAAGCCGTCTAACATTGATCCTCCACGTTGCGGATCAGGGTGCTCCATACGAGTAAGCTTATTATTCATAACCTGAGTGAGTTGTCCCAGTATGGTAATAAGTTGATCATCACCAGTTGTATCTCGAAATCCACAATAATTATCTTGAGCAGGAGGGAAATCCCTACACGGAGTGCGTGCATTGATACGGTTTCCATTCCTTCTACTAGGCGCCATTTCTAAAAAATGGTATAAACTAGATTATTTTATGAATCAAAATACATAATTCCATACTTGTAAAACACTTAACACTAATTGAACTATTTATGGATATAATCCATAATCATAAAAAAATTTCTTTGAGGAACTATATACTGATAACCCTTCATAGTTGTTTGTAAAGAAAATGAGAATTATCCTAAGCATATCCCCCGGGAGTTTCGTAACCACAAGTGCAGTAAGGCCTGTTATCGTGCACTGGTTCTCGTTCGAGTCTAGCTCAAAGCGGTGTTTTCGGGTTTTACCCCTAGGTACATCTGTGCCAGAGCCACCTCTACCTGCTCGTATCCAGACCGGGATGTATTGCTCGGAAAACTCACAAAATCTCTATAATACCAAAATTCTAGGAAGTTCTTCTATATTAATCCTCAAAGTCTATCTTTGGGCTATGTGCTCTAATCAGAGTTTATCTAAATCTAGCTTCCAAGGATAGTACTAAACTGCCTCTGATACCAACTGTAACGCCCCGACCCCAGTTACCCAGAGTCAGTGCATTACTTTGTAACGTTAGTATGATCACAAAAGATCAAGTCTCGAAAGACCGATTAGTTTAGTAGCCCTGGAAACACTAGATACATTCATAAATGTTACATTACATCACAAAGTGAAAAACTACAATAACATAGTCTCCATTTTCCAAACCCATATCCCCTTCAGACTATCCCTACAGGTCATTCCTATAATACTTCATCACATCCTGGAAAAATTAAAACATTGAAAGGGGTGAGCTCAGATGCTCAGTAAGGATAACAATATAGCAGAAGCTTTCATAAATAAACATAAAAATTTAAGGCAATGTACGACTAAAAAAAAGCCTTTTAAACTTGAAATTCAACATAATATGGAAAAAGTAAAATGAGATAATGCCATTTACTTATTCACATGGATATTCTACTGGTCGAATAATCACATGCAATATCAATAACCACTTTCATAATGATGGAATGCATTATGTTAGACTATCATAACCACATAGCCAAGGCCTCGTGCCAAGACCACAAATAAGATTTTGTCAAGGCCTCATGCCAAGACACTAGTTTTTCTCATGAGACCTGCCGATGCATCGATGGACTATAGCGGGCTCCACCCATCACTTATTAAGTCCAATGCATTCCTCATATGAATAGTTTTAAACATATCATAAACCATAACATAATCGTATCACATAAAACATGCATAAAGGAAACATAACATTTCCACATTTCAATCACAAGATATCAATACAACACATTGATATAATAAAAACACTTTCAAAACCATTTTCAATGCCAAAATAAAAGAAAAGTAAAACATAGTATTTATTTTTCTTTTAAAAAAAGGTATGGCCTGTAGAGGAAGCCGAAACTCAAATAATGGTCACGACGGTGGAGAAGTCGTTGTCGCCGCATACGTGCGACAAAAACATTCCCTTTTGTCATTTAGTAAACGCTTCGTATAAAAAATATTCCTTTTGAATAAACATAAAAGTCAAAGGGGTTTATACATCGTATAAAAGAAGGTTGTGTATAAAATAAAATATGCCTTAATGAAAGGAGATCGAGACGAAGTCCCATACAAAGATCATTTTTTTAAATAAAATAGTTCTATTATGTATATTCACTATAATTACACATAAATAAAGTACAAATACAAGATAGGTCATAATAATATCATGATGTAATTTGAAAATAGGAGATTAACCCAAAGAATGGAAATTGGGTTAAGAAGTTCCCTTACCTTGCGTCTTGTCTTGACTCGACCGTTCTTTAACCCCCTGAATAATAAACTAGAGTTAATTTATAATTTCTTAAGAACCATTTTTCAAGTTTTTATTCCTTTTATATCAGTTATTACCATGTTATTAACATTATGTAATTATTTAAATTAATAACGGTCGTTTTGTCGATCTTTGGTACTTGAGTCAAAAATAAACTTCTTATAATTACAAGTTCTTCATGTGGTGAAATATACATTATATCCAGAATTATATTCATGATATAGATATCATATATCTCATATATATCCAGTATATAAATTCATTCATAATATTTCATAACATTTAGTGGTAAGAAATGAAATGCACTGTTCATGGAGACGGTAAGACGTACGTATGCATGAACGCTACTTTCATTTCTATTTCATATTTAATGGAATGAAATCATAATGATATAAAGTTATATGATAATTCCAGTATAATATCATATATAATATCATTTACTCCATCTTTTATACATCCCACATATGGCATTAACGATTCAAATCACTTTGAGGGGGCGGTAGTCCGCACTTCCTAAAATGAAAATATCGCGTTTAGCCATAATGGAAACAATAAAGGTATGCCATAAATAAAAAATACAGAACCTTAAATAAATCATAAACGTATTATATATCATATATATAAATATAGTGACATCTTAATGGCCACATTTGAAGGTGTTATATGACTGTTGAACAATCATCGTTTCGTGAGGCAGAAATTCACCATCCGCAGAAACAGTATGTTCTTTAACCATTAGATGTAGGTGTGTGTAAGTTTCACTCTAATAATTATTATAACAAAATCCTAGTATATTGAGTATACTGGTGTTGTTACAAAAGAAATGAATAAAAATATTTTAGGGGGTTGGATAAGCAAAATAAAACAAAATAACATAAGAAAAGACATTACCTTAAAATCGGGTAACTCTTTGGATTTGATCCAAAGGCTTCCTTGGGAAGAATTCTGCCCAAAGTGAGGCTTCTATGATTAAGGGAGGGAATTTGGGAGAGTATTTGGGCAGAGTATGGCCAAGCCAAAAGGCATTGAAAGTGTGAGTAAGGTGGTAGTGGTGGGGGCCTTTTAAAAGTGGAGAGGTGGGGCACTCTTGGAATGTCATGAAATGTTACTTTATTAAGAAATGCTTTTCGGATTCTAAATGTCCCAAAATTATATATTTCAAGGATAAGGTGATAAGGGTTAGAAAGCTCCTCATCCAATGGTTTTTTGACAAGTTTATGCCTTATATTTTACATTATCCTTTCATTTTATTTAAATCGTTAATTAATGAGGTAATCGCGGTATCATCATGGTGTCATAAATAAGTTAATTTATTTAATGTCTAAAAAATATAAAACAATTATCATGATGCAGGAAAGCTTTTTAGATTTCTAATGAATATTTATAGTCAAAAATATGACTTGTATAACCCCATTTAAAAATTGTTTTATTAAAACAACTTATGCTTGTGACATTTTTATTTTAACATTAAATAAAAAGTATTAAATATCATTTTCCTACCAAAGTGGCTCCATGGGGTCCCCAAGTTGACCCATGGATTGTCTTGGTCAGAAATTACTCATAAAATAGGGGTAGGACAAGTGTAAAGGTATTTTCATATTTTTATAATATCATTTTTACCTTAAATTTCACTAATTACCTTTAATCGTGATTAATTAAACATAAAAGTTACTATTCACCAAAAAATTATTTTAATCCCATTGAACCACATTTTTTTTACTAATGACAACCATGTATGTCATATTTTTGAAAATCAAATCACAGAAGTGGTAATATTTCATTTAAATGAAAAAATCAGTTATTTAACTACCACTTAGTGGTTTCACTATTCATCAAAAAATGATGTTTTTCATAATAATGCCAAAATTTCACCCTAAGCTATAATTGATATTCCGAATTCAAAAATGATTTCTATTTTACAAAATTACAAACATATAAGTTGCATTAATTAATTTTATAACTAATTCCTGTTGTCACAACAAATAGCGTGTTTTTAAGAAACAATATATATCAAAAGATTGACAATTGTTTATGTCCAATTTCAAAGTCTAATTAATTCTAATGACCACCATTGGATAAAATGGTAAAAATATATTATAATTACAATTTAAAACCACTAAATAGTATAATTTATCACTATAAATTATTTTGATTAAAAAAGTTTTTTTAAGTATTTTTCACTATTCATAAAAAATTAAAAGTTCTCAGAAAATTACAAAAAATTCAACTTAGGATAATTTCAATATTACGAATACAAAAATGAAGTCCATTTTGAAATATAAAATTTCTATAATTTTAAAAAGTGGTTATTACTATTCATAATGGCTACTTTGATTAGTCGCGGTGTGTTATAACTCGAACTTGCGTACAATGCAAGCTATTGCATTTATTGAAAGAGAGGCATATCGTGGAAGCTCGGGGTGTTACAACTGCGGTGAGGGGAACTTTGGGAATTTCTAAAAATATGAAAATATTAAAGGGTCATGATCGAGACAAAGACTTAAAAAGGATATATAAATTAATTTAGTATGAAAATTTAGAAAATATATCATCCCTATATTAATTATATAATATTTTTATTATTTTTAAGTAATTTAATAAATTATTAATTCAACAAAATATCATTATTATCAAATGGGTTACTATTCATTCAATTTCAATTTAGATAAATCAAGAAAAATATATATTTCAAATAACATGATTTATCAAATATTTAGTATATCTTATATATCTATAGAAATGTTTATACACATTAACTCATCCATAATATATCAAAATTAATATCTTTAAAATCCATTAATTTATTCCGTTGTTTATTAAATAAATGTTGTTTTAGCATAGAAGAAGTATTTAAGGTACTTATATTATTTCTAAAAATTTAAAATAAATTTCTATTATGAAAAAAATTTCATGAAGAGAACAATATACATTTTTTTGTGTTCATAACATGATTTAGTCGCTATACAAACACGTAAATGATATTAAATACAAAGTGGGTGATATTTTGTAATTGCATATGATTTAAATAATATATATTCCATTTTCATAGAAAACAATCAAATAAAAAAATTTAATATATTTGTGATAAGGGAATAATAACCTTCATCCAATAATTTTTGGATAGGTTTAGGTTATGGTAATACCCTTATCATTTGGTTTTAAACCTTATTTAACCTCTTTGACTCTTATTGTGACAACATGAGTTTTTAATCTTATAGGGTTAATATTTTTACCATAAAATGCCAAATGAAACATAAATGAATCATTAATGAAATTTTAAACCTTTCTAATTTATTTTTACTAATCATATATTTTTATAAATTTCATATAATTTAATAAAAAATTAATTTTTTTAAATATCATTAATGTCAAATTTGACATTATTCAATATGTGAATTTTTAAAAATATCATAACAAAAAGATATATTCTAACCAAATCATAAACCACATAAATAAAATGTAAAATGTATATACTAAATTGGTGGATGACAATAATTATTTCAAATTATAGTTATTTTAATATTTTTAATATCATTAATTTTATATTTCTATAAATTAAATAATTAATGTAACATCATTTTTCCAGCCTTTCAGATAATTATTTACTTTCTGAAAATAAAAAAATTACAATTATTACGTTAAAAAGTTTATATTTATTAATAATATTTTATGTCAAATATATCGCATTGTTAACGCCATATTAATATATTTAACTTATTAAAAATATAAGTATGACATCATTGAATTTTCTTTAAAATAAAAGTAATATTAATGGATTAAACTCATTACAAGTGGATCCAAAAGCTCATAAAATCGGTCCAAGGATTATTTTGGCCAAAAATAACTCATCAAATAATATTTTTAGATGATTTAGGATAATTCTGTAATATTCATAATATTATTTTTACACAAAATTAACTGATTTACCCTTAAACGTGGTAATTAAAATTATTAAAGTAACCATTCATATTGAAAAAAATAAAAGGGGGATGTTAACGAAATTTAGACCTTCTGATTAAAAATAATTAATCAATTTTTAAAAACTCAAAACACATAATTGTATAAAATTAATTTAGAATTAATCCCATCGATGGGGTGAGAAAACAATTTTTTAATGTGAAAACATTCAAAAGGATGAAATTTTTTTATATCCACATTCAATATAATTAAGATTAAAAATACAATAATTAAATTAATAGATTTATTATTGATCTAATTGTACATTAAAACCAATTCAAAATATAATTTATCATCCAAAATTATTTATCAGAAAATTCTGTTTTCAATTAAATTGCAGTATTTTTTACTATTCCTTAAAAATGAAACGATTTAGAAAATACCAAAAATTAAACCAAATTAAATTTTGATATTACTCTTTCAAAAATTAATTTAATTTTTTTAAATATAATTTATAAATGTGTCAAAATTTATCTTTAAGAATGATAATCATCAATATGGGAAAAACTGCCTTTAGGAAAATATATCTTTTTATAAATAAATGTAGATTTATTTAAATATAATCATTAGAAAACAAATATTATAAATATTAAAAATTAAAATAAACATCCAAATTTCATTATATGGTTAATAATATCCATTCTCTCCAATTTAAATTCTAATAAATAATTTTCACTTTAAATGATAAAATTAACAATATATAATGGTTTGTTTAATCTCATTGTTTCATGGAACATAATCTATAAAATATGATACATTTTAAAAGATACATATCATAAAATATAGCATCCTTAAATTAACCCCTCATTAAATAAATTCTAACCTCATAATTTTAAATTTCACACAAAAATCAATGGTAGATACATGAAAATTTATTTGTGGGAAACCCACATCACAAATAGGGTTAGTAAAACATTCTCATAATAAAATGGAATGTGAAATGTGATGGTCACCACAAAATTAGATCATTAAATATAAAAAAATAGTGGGTAGTAAAACATGGACATGAAATAGAAATATAACTACCAATTTCTGATGGTGAGTGATGAAGAACATGGTCCTCGTAAAGCTAACCATAAAAAATTTGTAAATTTACGATCAGTTAAAAGACTGTTGATAAATCATAAGTTAATGTAAATGGATTATATTTTTTCCTAATAATTTTACTATAGTTGAGGGATTATTTTACTATTCAGATAATAACATTATATAATTAAAATTATTTATTACTTTCCATGTCATGGTCATAACAACATCCTTTGGTTGTGATTTGATCTATTTTCAATTCATTTTGTACTACTAGAGATGAATATTCCAGAAGCATTTTTAAGCCTGGACCACACTAATGAATCATAAGGTCTAAAATTAATTCCTATATTTTATAAATGTTTACTAAAACCAAAAATATGAGCACAATATACCCAATAAATCATACTTTAGCCTTAAACAATAATATCCAAGTTCACAGTACAAATGTTTGTTTAAAATGTCACTAAATTTATAGAATCAAGTTAACATCATATTTTTCCAAAACAACATAATGGAGATATATTTTTCATATACCAAATATATGAATACCTTTATCACCATTAAAACTTAATTAAATCATCCATTCTTATATTAATAAAATCAAATGTGTGTTAATTAAATAAAAACATGTAGACAACCCAACAAAAATAACATAAACCATCAAATTACTAAATACTTTAACATTCACCAATAATATTCTGAAAACATATCTTCTTAATTATTATCTCAACATAAAGCATGTATTAAGGGTTATCTTCCCTCAATATTTTTCCCCAAAAGATCAAATTTCCACTAAATCACATTTGATGGTAATTGTTACCATTCAACATATACTCTCAAATCATTAAATAAGAATTATTGTTGTACATTAATTATATATCTAATAATTATTATAACAAAAAATACCTTGATTAAATAATTTTACAATATAATTATTGAATAAAATAATCACATTAATAATTTCACTTCGACTATAGAGACAACATAAGCTTGACCATGATCCCTTGGATTCTTCTCTGAAATATTTCCTTGATTTTTAGGGAATCGGTTCGTATAGTTCCCCATTTCCATGAAACTGAAGCACATAACATTTCTAACATACTTATTTCCAATTCAATCATGTCCATGGTATCCATTTTTGTTAGGTTGGAATAATATTAAGATACACAATAGGGGAGAATAGGGTATTTTCAAAAATCCTAAATTATTCTTTATTTTAAGTATCCTTGCAACTTATAAAGATATACATTATTTTATTTTGTATGTAATATGAGTATAGGATAAATATATTTAATGAAAAAAGAAATTTTATAGTGGTTTAGGGTACAAAGATCCCTAATTCCACTCCACCAACTCTCTCTCTCTCTCTCTCTCTCTTTGCGATCTTGGTGAATTTCACTAGAAATTTCCTCTTATCACAAGACCTTCAAATCCACAACTAAGTGTAGGAAGTTTAAAAATTTACAATAAGGACAAAAGATCCTTATAGTTATTTAATACTCATTTGAATAAAGCAGCTCTTAGTCTATGATGCCAACACTCCACCAAGACTTTTCAGGAGAAATTAAAACTCTAATAAATAAAAGAGTTTTATTTGTTGAGGGATTGGGATGTTTGTGATAGTTTCAACATTAGGGACTAAGAGAATCTGCATTTAATTTATATAAATTTATTCAATAAAAATTACTCTAAAATGTTCTTAGATGCAAAATAAATTTAGTAAAATTAGCATCCAACAAGTATTAATTTAACAACAGTACAAGATTTAAAAATGTGTATCAACAAAGTGTATCCTCGTTCAATAAATAAAAATGTTGCTCATTCTTTATAAATGTTCTACAATAAAAATATGTTCAAAAATATAAAACCATATATATATATATATTCCATAGAAATTTTTATTGGATATATACATAACATGCATCCTTCTTTTGTTTTCAAGATCCATGAATATCGCCTGACAAATCACGAATATTCAAAATTGAATTGACCAGGGGAGTCATAAATTCCCATTAGAATTGAATTGAATTTGTACAAAGAATAAAGTACTTTTAATTTACCCCTGATGAGTCTTTTAATATTTCATGAAACCTTTTTCAATTAGTTTTTAATTCCATTACGATTATTGCAAATGTCTTAAATAAAACAATAGATCAAAAATATCTGAGTTTAAATAGTCTAACATTGGCTTGAACTCCATAAAATAGTGTTCCTCTGCCTAGCGTATGGTTCCATTACTTAGTGTGGGGTTTCATTCCATAGTGTAGGTTTTCTTTTGTAGTGTAGGTTTACTTTGTGTATCGTACGGGTCCTCTGCATAGTATAGGGTTCCTTTTCATAGTGTAGGGTTCCTTTGTGTAGTATTGGGTTCAAAAGTAATGTTCGAATGAGAATCTCTATATTAATCCTTTAAACATAAGGTTGATTAAACATATGTTCATTCTCTAAATTTATGGTATGAATAGTAATTCTAAACATCAACATTGAATTGATATTCTATATGTATATTGAACTGTATGGTTGAAAATCCGTCTGTTCATTTACCGAATGTAGGGTTTATGATCCATACGTTAACTGGTCAGCATAGGGTTGATGTTCCATACATTTAGTCAATATAGGGTATGAAATATATATTCACTCTGTTGAATGTTGGGTACATTCATTATGTTATGCTTATTAAATTAGTGTATGGATAATTTTTCTAGAAAACACTAAAAATCATTATGAATTCATTGAAAAATATTCCCTGTGGATACACTTGAATATAATTCCTGAATAAATATTTCAATGAATATTAATTTCTTGAAACTAATTTAAATTAATATCAATTGTAAAAATGCAAGTGTATTTGTGTGTATCAAAATAAATAATATTTTTTGATTATTATTGTGACAATGCATGTCCAACAATCTGCCCCTTTTTGATGATCCCAAAACCCATAACATAATATACAGAATATGTAGAAATTTTAAAGAATAATAAAATAGTATTTTTAATGGAAATACTTATTTCATTGAAAATTAATTTTTTAATTATTACTTCTATTTCACATTACTATTTTGATTTAAAAAATATATACACTTAAACAATTGATAAGGTTTTCACCCACATTTCTTCCCCATTTTGTAATATCATAATGTAAGAATATGTAAAGGGATTAAAACACATTCAATGTAGCACATAATAATATATAAATTTTTACTAAATAACTTTTCAAAGATAATTAAAATTATAATTTTCAATGAATAAATTATCCCGAATAAATGATTTATATGGACGGACTTGAGTCATATTGATTGGATTGATCTGATTCTTCACATGGAGAGGATGTTGTAGGATGAAAAATTGACTGAGAAGCACCATGAATCTCATATAGGTTTACCAATAATCTCTGAAAGTGATTGTTGTAAACTCACATCCACTAATGCAACATTTTCCAAGAATCATGATAAATCAACATGTATCCAAACAAATTTACATTAACAAATTCATTCATTGATTCTTTAGATTGAATGAAACCAATCATATTATCTTTCACTTGAGGAATAACTCTCCCTAACCAAGAATAATTTAAGGCTAGTAGACTTATCAAATATACGTTATTTTTCAAGATAACATTCAAAGGAATACTAATACACTAAAGAGTGTTAATTCTTCCATTAAAATCAGAGAAAACTGAAGTTATAGATTCAAAACATCTAATTAAATAAGGAGAAGTTTTTTTGTAATGAGTTTGATACCTAGTGACTTTCTATGATATATTGAAACTCTCTTACCAAAAATTTATTCTACTCATAAAAATATAATTTCATTATACATTATTCGTTTAAATTTCTCATTTAAATAGCTAAATTCATGATAAACTCTCCAATATATCCCGTAGAAATAAAATTTTCTTTAATATATTGAATTGAGTCTGAGGAGATTTAAACTATAATCTATGAACTATAAAACTTCTTAAATCTACAATTTTCTTCTTTTTATCTTCTGACTCTTTTCACAAAGACATGTTTTGAGCATTCACCTTATTGAAATTTTGAATGTGAGATTTTGTATCTCTATTAAATTAGTCATAAGACTCGTTATAAATTCCTTTGATTTGTGGACCTTACTCTACTATATCTAGCCTTTGCAATTCTTTGGAACCTTCTGGTCCTGCACTCAATGTGGACTACTCTGCATCTAATAAATTATCAAAAATAAGTGATATAATTATAGGGGAAGCACAATAAGAAATATTTATAGATTCCTTATTATTATTTTCTCCTTGAACCACTTTTTTAACATCTATATCTAATCTATCCGGATGATCAAGTATTTATTCCACATCAGAATCAATTATTGTAAGTATTCTCCTTTGAACAAGACCATCTTCATCAACTTTGGATTATTCTTCTTCTTATTTAGGTAGGGGTCTCACAAAACAAACAACTAGTACCACCTTCTCCTCCCCCTAATTAGTGGGAATTATTATTATTTTTTCAACTAAAATAGGTAAAAAACTGACACTAGACTCACCCTACAAGTATCCCAATTTATTTAAAATTCAATCATTAAATACATTTCCTTTATGACATCTCGATTCTAATAATGTTCTGAATTTTTACAAGTACGAATAAAAAAATATAATGAATCCTTACAAAAGAAAATAAACAAATTTTTTCATATTTATGATAGTAACAATTCAAATACTTCAGTATATTGAAACAGAAATTAAACATAATTTTATTTAGAAGGAAAAAAAGAACATACCTATATTGTTTCAAAACATTCACTAATGTAGTTATACCTAGAACAATTCCAGATTGAATAAACATTATCAAGACCTTTTAATCAGCATTAAGGTCTTTTTTCATCATCTTTCTGAAATTTCAATTTCTAAAAAGAGAAAACATTGTATCCTCTGACTTAAACATCACATCCCTAAAATTTTGTTAAATCAAAATGAGATTCCCATCATGAGGAAAAACCATAAACCAATATATTTGTAATGAAGAAATAGAAAATTCCACAAAATAAATATTATAGAAAACAATATCATCAACATCTTTGAATGTGAATGAAGCATTTTGAAAAAACACGTTTCCCTCAACCTCACATACCATAAGCGAATTACTATAACCAAATGTAAATTCCAAACCATGAAATCTAATATCATATTTTAACATTATATTGATTTGATTTTTCCAATAAAAATAAATTACCTTTCCTTGAAGAACTTTTTGACACATTTTTTAGAGGACACGATCATTCAGATATGATTCATCAAGAAATCCAGAAGGATTTATTGTTAAAGGTTTGAGTTTTAATGGTTTGATGTTTGAGGCATTAGAAAACTAATATAATAGATTATATATAATCTAAATGGTCTTGAAGGTGAGTAATGCGAGTGAGAATCTGATGGTTTAGGTAATGAAGTTCGATGTTGCAGTGATTGAAAAGGTAATCATTATTTTTATTTTTAAAAGACATAGGTTTAAAAAAATAATCGAGATAAATATTTAAACCAAATAAACAAATAATTATCAAATAAAATAATTTATAGGGAAATTAAAAAGATAAATTAATACAATAAAAAATTATATAAAATTAATTAATCTTAACTCCCCCTTAATGAAATCAATACATGTAGATGCAAGTGGTATAGTAAAATTATTAGTTAATTGATGTTTGGAATTTAATAATTATTATGATATATCCTATTTATGAAAATTATCTCTTAGTAAATGATTCCCTATTTCAATATACTTAGTTATATAGTGACATATATAATTTTTGGAAATATTTATCGCACTATATTATCATATAAAATATTTGTATTATCATAATTTAGTCCAAAATTCAGTTGAGTGTGCTTCATCCACAAAACTTCATTATAGAAACTATAAGAATATATATATTGAGCCTCAGTTATTGATTGGTAAATTTATTTTTAGTTTTATACTCAACCATGATTATAAATATTTCCCAAAAAAGTGAAAATTTCCAAAGGTGATTTTTCTATGTAATCGACATCCTCCATAATCAACATAAGAGAATGAAATTAAATTAAAATCATAAGTTATAAGGTAAATAACAGATTAAAAAACAGTTACATTTATATTCCAAAAATTATTTTAACATTATTACGAGGACATTCTTCTGTAATTTACTAAAATATACCACAGACATACAAAAAAATATGGTTGGTCTACTATATGTAACATATATAAAAATATCAATCATACATCAATATAACTTGTTCTTAATAGATTTTCTAGCTTCATCAAAATCATGTTTTATATTTTCACACAAATGAGTTGTATAAGTCTTATTATTTTCTAGTTCAAATTTCCTTAATAATAAATAATATATTTAATTTGATTTAAAAAAAATTCCATAATATTTTTGATAAATAGGAAATCCTAAAATGATATTTAATTCCTCAGTCATACACATTTCAAATTTATTTTTCATTAGATTTGAAAAATCATTACAATTATTTTAATTTTTTTAATCCATAAATAACATCATCAACACCAATTTGTAGGAATTGAATATTAGAAAAACAGTTTTTTTTAAATAGTAGGATCCAATAATCCTATAAAAATACATATTTTTTCTATTAAAAAATATCTTCATATTTCGTACAAAGATTTAGGTTCTTATTTAAGGACATATAGATCTTTTCAATGATTAAAACAAAATTCGGTTAATGAGGGAATTAAAAAACTGGTGGTTCTTCAACATAAACTTTTTCTATTAAACATCCATTTAATAAAGAGGATTTTACATCCATATGATATAATTTAAAATTCATATGAGATACACAAGATAAGAGGATTATAATGGATTCTAATATCGATACAGTTATAAATGTTTCGTCATAATCTATACTTTCGTTCTCATTATATCCTTTTGACAATAATCTAGATTTGTTTCTGCTTATGATGCCTTGATGATATTGTTTATTTCTAATGATCTATTTAGTTCTTATTACTAAATAATAATATGGTATTTATAAAAATTCTCAAACATTATTTATTTTTAATTGGTTTAGTTCTTATTTTATGTCTAATATCCAACTCTCATCCTCTAAAACTTCTTCAAAAGATATAGGTTCTAACTAAGATATAAAGACAAAAAATTGTACTAGGTTTCCTACATTTCTTCTAGTTCAATTTTCTATGCCTTAGTATCCTAGAAGAGTTTCTAATGGATGGTCCTTTAAGATTCTAGACTATCTAGGTAATTAAATATTAGCTTCTTCAGTTTCTTGTTCTTCTGAAACGGAATGAATTTCATTAACATCATATTCAAAAATAGTTTTGGTTGAGTCAGGTCCCATGTTGTCTAAAGAGTTAGCGATCTCATATGTTTGATATTACTTTTTAATAAAAGGGTTGGTTTCATCAAAATTTATATTAAATGATTCATCAATAATCCTTGAATTTTTATTAAATACTCTATAGGCTTTAGAAGTAGTAGAATTACCGAGATGTATTCCTTCATCATCTTTTGGATCAAATTTACCAAGGTTATCCTTATCATTCAAGATATTCACCTTGCATCTGAATACATTAAATTACTTCACTTAGGGTTTTCTATTATTCCAATATTTATATTCTGTCTCTTTGATAATTAGTCTTATTAAAACTCTATTCATGATAGAGAAAGTTTTTATTACAGCTTCTACCCATAAATAGGTAGGAAGAGTGTACTCATTCATTATAGTCCTCTCCATTTCTTGAATAGTTTTGTTTCTTATTTCCATAATTCAATTTTTTTGAGGTGTTCTTCGGGCAGATAATGTATGTTTGATAATAAATTTGAGAAAAAATATTTAAATTCTGGACTGTAAAATTATCCACCATGATCTCTTCTCAATGAAATTATTTTAATATATTTTACATTTTGATAAATTTTGAAAAATATTTAAAAAATAGAGAATACCTCAATTTAATTATTGGAAAATATAACCAAGTATATGTTCTAAAATAATCAACTAAAACATAAAAATATATTTTACTAGAAAAATTTGCTACTATTAATGGTCCAAACAAATCAATATAGATAATTTCAAAATGTTTAGATGTAGTAATTTTTTTAATTTATTTAAAAGATGTTTTTTGATAAGCATAAAATAAATATCATTTCCAAACATAAGATAGGGAAAATCACAACCTAATTGTTTCTTAGATAATTTATGTAAAGAATAAATATTTCAATGTCTATGTCATGTATGAGAGATCAATGAATAATTTTTCTTATCAATTTAACAATTCATTTTTTTTACATAAGAAATTTAAATCCAAAGTATAAACATTTTTAGTTCATGATTATCTAAATTTTAAAAATTTATCTTTGAAAATCGTGCAGGAATTGTTAGAAAAATCAACACAAAATCTATCATCACAAAGTCAAGAAATACTTATTAGGTTGTGCTTTAGCCCTCATATATACAGTACTTTGTTGATTGAATTATCTCTGGATCTCCAACTGTTCTAACTCCAATATAATTTCCTTTTCCTTTACCCCAAAAGTTTCTAGACCTTAATCCATTGGACATTTTTTATGAAAATTTATAGATTCCATACTCATATGTTTGGAGCATCCACTGTCCATATACCATTTATAATTTTTGTTCTTGTGGCATTTATCTGATAAAATCATTTAAATACATGTTTTCTTTGGTACCCATATTTTCTTGTGTCCATCTTTGTTAGCAAGAAAAGATCTAGGTATCCAGATCATCCTTATTTTCCGAAAATTTCTATTACTAGATTCAGACATATTATTGGAAATAAAATACTTTTTAATACCAAAAATTTAAGGATTTCATAAATAATATTTGTTAGTGTAACGACCTTTTATTCCAAAATAAATTAAAGTATAATTTTTTGAATTGGAAAAAAATAATTTTTGTATAATTTGGAAATTTCACCACTTCATCATATTCCAAACATTTCATCTTTAATAAAACAATTTCCAAGAATCTCATCCAATGTAATTTCTAAATTTTTCCATATAAAAGCAGGACTTTTATAATATTATACAGCATCCTTTAATTCATTATTTCGTTTTTCATGATCTATACAGTTTGATGTAGATGAATTGAATTTTTCTATTAGATCTTGATGTTTCATTGGCATTGTATCTCTTTCACCTAAAATAGTATTATGTCTATTTTTTTAATGATTTATGTTTATTTTTTAATGTATAATATTTTTCATCTACCATAGAATATAAAGAAACCAATTTACTTTTTGGACATCTATTAGAGAGAGATGAAGAAGAATAATAGGTTTGTTCTTCTTCTTCTTCCTTAGTCATAAAGAAAATATTATCTTTTAGATTTTTTGGAACATTTTCTGAATCATATTTGAAGAGATTATGGAGTCTTTAGTTACACACTAGATAGATATCATGGATATTTTTTCTTTGTTATCATAATCATCATTATTTTGGAATTTCCTTTATACCATTTTTCATTAATCTATCAATATAGGTAAATTAGGTCTGATGTGACCCATGTTTATGTATTTGTAATATATTTCATCCCATGGTTCCTATTAATCCTTCATAAAGGATATTCTAAAGCATCTTTTCATCTTGAAAATTTTAATAAAATATTTGGCTAGTAGATCTACTTCCATTTCAGATTCTGAGGAATCTAAATTTTTCATTTGAATTCTTATTTTAATTGTTTTTCATGATTATGATATGTCACCATAAGGGTTGTCTTTTAACTTTTTACTATATTTTGGTGATATTAAACTTCATATTTACTTTCAGATTTATACATCATCGATGTTCCAATTAATTCCTTCATGAATAATTTATTCAAAGGTATTGGTTGATGAATAGATACAGATCTTCCATTCCATTTTGAGGGTATTACTCTATGAACTTTAAATTCTGGATCTTATTGCTAATCGGATCTCCCAATGAATTAATATTTTTGAAAACCTCTATTTTCCATCCATTTAGTTGTATAATTATTTGACAATCAAACATTCTAATGGTGTTAAATTTAATTTTTTAGTAGAATAACTCATTTTTTTGATTTTTATTATTCTATCATAAGAAACTGTCATTGTGAGACAAGAGGGATGATAATCATATATGATATAATTCCTTTCCATTGAGTTGATGTCATATTCAGATACTATTGTGGTATCTCGTGTCTCTCTTTTCACAACAATCACATAAGGAGTGATGATCTTTGAATAAACATTGAATCCAAGATTAATCATATAGATGATCATTTGGAACTTCCAAAATCCATTGTTATCCCCATTAAAATGTGGAGCTAGAATCATAAACATACCTTCTTTCATATCATCCATTTCCATCTTCTTTGTATCTACATTATTATTTTGATATTTCGAGATATTTTTCACAAACTCTCTCATATTATACCAATTTTTTGTATGAATAGTACGCAGATACACAAGTTGGGGTGAATTGTGTATTTCTAAAAATCTTGATAGATTCATTCTTTTATTGAAATTTGAGATTTATAATGATATGAAGTTTTTTCTTTTGAATTTAATATGAGAAGAAATTAAATAGATGGAATTAACACAATAATTTTACACTAGTTTTTCGATGAAATATATGCTAGTCCACTCCACCAACTCCCTCTCCATGAGGTTTGTGAATTTTAGTATAATGTTCTTCTTATCAAAAGTACTTTAAATCCACAACAACATATAGGAAGTTTAAACCCTTACAATAAGAATAAATCAAGCCTTTTGGTTATTTTACAGGGTACCAAAAATTCCACAACAAAGTCTGAGAAGTTGAAACACCACCATGACTAAGTCCAGAGGTTGAAAATATAATAACTAAAAAAAGTTTGATTTATAGAGCCTTCAGGTAGTAATTCATATTTGAAGTAGTAGAGACTAATAGAATAATAATCATATTCTTCCTAAATGAATGTATTCATGAAATAATAACACTAAATAGATCCTTGTTGGAAAATATTTTTAATAAAAGTATCAACCAATAAGCAGCAATTTCATAGTAGTACAAGATTTGAAAATGTATATATTCAAAGTGTATCCACTATCTCCAAAGTGTATCCACACTTTGGAATTAAAAATTTCAATAATTCTTTATATAAGTTCACTATTAAAAAGATATTCACAAGTATATTGTCTTATATTTTATTTCAAAAAAATTGTGACATACAAAATATAGACTAAGAAACTTTATTTCTTTTTCTAGATCAAATAAAGTCTACTGATAGATCATGGATATTAAATATCGAATCTACAATGTAATTGATTACTACCCTTAAAAATATGAGTGAATTTCTCTGATGATTATGGTTTTTTATTTATCATGATGATCCTTTAAATTTTTCAAAAAAAAATTTCAATTATTTTTTAATTTGCTCAAAACATTTTCAGAGTTATCATATAAATCACGAATAAAATATTTCCAAATTTGAATATACCAAAATTTGGTTGAACTCCATTGTGTATTCTAGGGTTCCTTTTCATAGTGTAGGGTCCCCTTGTAACATGAATATTTCCTTTTCATAGTGTAGGGTTCATTTTTTATAGCATAGGGTTCAAAAGTATCATATGAATGAGAATCTGTACGTCCATCCTTTTTGCGTAATGTGGGTTAACTATACATTAATTCTATGAAATTAGAGTATGAAAAGTGATTCCAAACATCAATGTTTGAATTATATTCCTTACATTTATTCAAATGTAGGGATCATAATCCATACAGGCATTTACCAACCATTGGTTTGTTCATCCATATATAAAATGTACCAAAAATGGATGATGTTCCATACTTTCTGTCAATGTAGGTTCTGAAATCCTTACCCATTTTTTTTAATGTAGGGTGGATTATTTACATTACACTAATAAACATAGGGTATGAACAATGTTTCCAGAAAACCCTAACATTATTTCTGAATTCTTTTATGAATGTTCCTTTTTATTCATTCTTGTATATAATTTTAGAATAGATATTGTAATGAATATTAATTTCCTGAAACTCACTTAAAGTAATTTTTATAGGAAAACAAACAAGATTATTTTTTAGTATCAAAATAAATAATATTTATAGATTATTCTTGATACAATACAAGCCCAAATTTTTATTCCAAATTTATTGAAAATTCATGTTCCCTTTACTAATTTATTAGAGAGTTTGTTTCAACAGTTATCACATTCCAAAAATGGCATCATGATTTTATTCCCCTTATCCAATTTTATTCTTATGTCATCTTCTTCCATTTTTTCCTTAAAAACCATTTCACCAGAATAACTCTTTTTTATTCTAGATAAAATGAGATATTATATCTTCATATGATGAAAGTTTTTTGAAGAATAGTTCCCATTGTAAAACTATCTTAATTCCATAAATAAACTGATCAATGTGGATTTTTGGATTACATACATACTCTGAAGCATACCTTATTCTCCTTCTAATGTTGGATTCATATTTATCATCATTCTCATCCTGCTTTTTCCTCAGATTCATGAATTAACTCTCCATATATGTTCCCTACTCTTGAGGAAAATATTATTCCATGAAACATTCATTAAAATCCTTTCATTCAATGTTTTCTTTTTCTTCCTCCTTCGTTATTTTTTTGAATCAATGACCATCATTGATCCTCATCTCCTAGTAGATCATAAACTGCCTAAATAACCTTCTCACATTCCTTACATCCCAATTTAAGAAATATATTTCCTAAATAACTTATCCATTACTTAGTTATAATGGTATTTTAATACCCATTAAATAATGGAGGGTGTTTTCTCATGATGATATATAATATTATTCCTCTATACTTTGGATCGTGTTTCTCAATTAATGTAAGTTTATTTCTCACTACCTGATTCTATTGTCCCAGTATCACTATAAGTTGTTTAGAAAGAGTATTAGATCTTGCTACAACATCATTATCATTCATATGAGGGGAATCCCTATTTAGATTACGAGTGTTTATGTGATTTACATTCATCGCTATTTGTTCCATTTCAAAATAATGGATTACACTAGATTAAATCATTACCTTATGAACATAGTGTATTACCTAAGAACTGTTGAATCAGATAACCAAAATTGAACATTTAGGTATAACTAATCTCTAAAATATAATATATGTTTAATTGGATATATTTCCAAATTATTTCATTTAGTTTCATTATATAATCTATGTTTTCCAAAATCCTATTCCAAAGGATTCTATTAATCATCCTCTTATACCAACTAAAAATACCCCTTACCCTAGTATCAAAATGTCAGTGGTTACTTTATTACATTTTAATATGATAAAAGTAATCACTTCCCAAAGGACCAAATAGTTAAATAGTTTTGGAAAACTAGATACATATGTAAAACATACTTTACAATTGAAATTATAAATACAATGTAATTAATCCTATATAAGCACCATTATTCTCATATATTATCCCTTCATGTCAGTCATAATACACATCTTGGAATCCTGAGAAAAATAAAACATAATAAAAGGATGAACTCAAATACTTAGTAAGTGTAATTTTACAACTAAATCTATCATAAATAAATTTGCATAAATATTAAGGAAATATGAATAAATGAATACCAGCCAATTTACACATAATATTGAGCAGAATATTGAATGAATACAAATGATCAAATAATACTTCATAAATAATCACACAAGAATGTAACATAAACATGGGTATTTCAATAAACTAGTAATCACATGGAATATCAATAACTAATCTCATAATTATGGAATGCATAATGTGGGACATCATAAACATATCACAAATTCTTCATCTAAGACACCATACATTAACAGGTAAAGCATTGGTTGATACCCATACTAGTTTGTACCATGATACCTACTGATTCATTGAGTTGCTATATTGGGCCTCGATTGTCACTTACCAAGTCTGATGAATTCTTCATATAAAAGGGGTGAAACATAAATAACATAGAAATTCATATTAAAAACTATGATATGAAATGTCATCACATTAAGCATAAAAAATGGATGGAACCAAAATAGCTCATCCATTTTAAACTGATCATAAATCATTCAAAAAAATTGAAAGGGATATAAAAAGTGAAAAAACAGAATTATCAATTATATTTAATAGAGGATTTTAACATGGATTAAAATACTCTAATAAAATCTTTGAAAATTTATTGAGGAAAATACCCCTTTTCACTTTGGAAATAACTTGTTTCTAAAATGTTGTGCATTAATAAAGGAAACTAATTTCCTTGAATATATTTAAGAAAACTTATAAGGGATGTTCTGAAGAATTATGGAATCATGATGGTGGAAAATCTATTAACACTATATAATTTAAAAAACATTTATTTATATTTTTCTCGAAAAAGTCTTAATTATCCTTATTTAGAAAATGACAAAATATATTTTTCAAATAATTTTTCAAAAATCAGAAAAGAGTTAAAAATAAAATTAAAAAATCATTGGATAATATTAAAAAAATTGAGAAATTTTTTAGAAAACTCTAACATCGTAGAAAAATAGTTATTATTTGATACTTAAATATAAGTTATCTCTATTAATGATGATATTTTGAATTAAACCCTTACATTATGTCTAATTTAATTTATATGTGTATCAATATCATGTATAGTTGTTTAAAAAAAATATTAACATATAATAGAATGATAATATTATTCATTATATCATATATGATCCTCTTATATCATTTTACCGCTCATTTATTATTAATATTTTATTCATTTCACTATTTGGGGTGTTAATTGCCTTGTTTCTTCACGCTTGTTTTGTATTAACAGTCTCAGTTCTATTTCATAAGATATAGATACAACATATAAAGAATAATATTAATGTCAAAAATATCATATTTAATCATTGAATACATTTTCCAAACTACTCTTTAATATTTTACATTGATAATGAATCACATGACTTCATGGAGATGGTAAACAATATTTACGCACGAGTGATGATATCATTTCTATATGGATGAAAGGATAAGAAATATATAGTATGTTAATTTTAAAGAATCAATATTATGTCATAATTTTCATATCTATCAATTATTTCCATAATCATACAAATCCATGTTATTTTTTGATGAAAAACATATTACACCACGATGTGGAGATAGTTAGTTGTAGATACACACACGTGATACTTTCATTATTCATAGGATGGATAAAAGGTGGCATATGGTTACTCAAAATAATAATAGCATCTCCTAATATAGACGATATATGATTTATTTCATTGTAATGGAAACAACACATGAATAGGAATTAGAATAATAAATGAACTTGGATGAGATCGTAAAAATGATTACCTCTTCTTCGGTAGACGTCCTTTAGATGTCTTCATATGGGGTCTATGGGTGGTCTATTTAAAAGGTCAAGATATCTGGAACCTGGATATGTATTTTTTTGAAGAGAAATAAGAATATTTTGTTATTATATAAGGCATAATGTGGTGAGAATAAGTGAGGGAGGAGTTTTCATTTTATAATTGTAGTGGAGGCCACTTTCAAAATTCCTCAAAATATTAAAATATAATAATACTATTATAATGATAATGACTTCCAAATGGTATATAAATTAACATGGCATTAAATTTTCGAGCATATATCATTCCATTTTTTTATTTGATATTTTTATTATTTTTTATAATTTAATAAATTATAAATTCAATAAATTTTTTAATTTTTAAAATTGATAGTGTTAATTTAATTTGACATTAAATAAATCACGAAGAAGTGGGAATTTGAGACAAATTATTTCATAAATCTATATTATATCATATATATCTATTATACAATTTATACAAATTAACTCATTTTAAATATATTAAAATTTAAAAATTTAAATTCATTTATTTTATTTTTGTAATTTAAATAAATAAGGTTTTATCATTGAAGAAGCATTTAAGGTAATCATATAATTTCTAAATTTTAAAATAAATTTATATGAGTGGAATAATTTCATTAAAATAAAAATAAACATTTATGTGTATTCATATATTGATTTTATCCCTATGTGGACACATACATGATATTAAATACAAAGGGTGTGGTATTTTATAACTATCTTTGATTTAAATAAAATTATAAGTCATTTTCATGAAAATATATACATTAAACAACTAAAATTCGATCTTAATGTGATATGGGTATAATAATATTCATCCAATAATTTTTGGACAAGTTTAGGACACTGTTATACCCTTATCCTTTGGTTTAAACCTTTATTTAACCCTTTTGACTCTTACTGTGACAACATGGATTTTTATACATTGAGGGTTACTATTGTAACCATAAAATAGAAAATAAACCATAAACTAATCATGGTTGACTTTTTCAACCATATACCAATTAGCTAGATGAATTTTATATTTTTATAAATATTATTTATTTAAAATATCATTAATGTCAATGTTGACAATATTCATTACTTGCCTTTTTAAAAATACCATAACAACAATATATCTTAAAAAACATTTTTAACACATCCATAACATGTAAGAGTTTTCCATAAAATTATTATATTAGATTAATTATTTAAATTATATTAAATTTAATAATTAAAATATCATTTATTTGATATTTCCATTAATTAAACAATTATTTCATTCTTATTGTGCAAAACATTATGTTAATTATTGTTTCCCTAAAAATTAAAAAGAAATTACAAAGATTAATATAAAAATTTCATATTTCAAAAATAATATTTATATTTTAATATATCACATAGGTTACCCCATATTAAAATATTTAACTTGTTAAAAACAAAAGTATGGAATCTTTGACTTTTGTTAAAAATGTAATATTATAAATGGTTAAAAGTCATTCAAAGTGGCACAAAGATCTCATAAAATTGGTGCAATGATTTTTTAGTAAATAATAAATAATAAAAATAAATTTTTGAGAGATTTAGGGTATGTTTAAAATATTAATAAAATTATTTTTACCCTTAATTACCCGATTTACCAATGGTAATTACAATTATTAAAGTTAGTATTAAAATTGGTGAAAAATAAAAAAGGACTATCTACTAAATTCATAACATATGAATAAAAAAATGGAATGCATTTTTAAAAATAAAAATTTAAAATTTTCATAAAAAATTCATATTAAAATCATAGATGGAGTGGGAGAATAGGTTTTTAAAGTCAAAATGTGAAAAAGTTGGAAATGATTTTTATCGAGATTTGATATTGAAAAGATTTTAATGGCATTAATTGAATTAATATATTTATTATTGATCTAGTTTTACATTAAAAAAATTAATATATAATTTAAAATCAACATTTATTTCGATGAAATGTCAATTTAAATTAAAATACATAATTTTTAACTCTTTAATAAAAAATGAAACATATCAGAAAAGTAAAAAAAATTAAACCAAAGTTATTTTTTATATTCCACATTAAAAAATGAAGTTTATTTTCGCAAGTGTATGTTATTAAATTGTCAAAATCCTAGTTTTAAAATAATTGTCTCATCAAAATGTGGGAAAACAACCTTTTGAAAAATATATCTTTTTAAGCGTACAAGTTCATTTATTTTTATTTAATATTTATTAAACACATAAGATCAATGTTAAATTATAAATTACACCAATAAAATTCATAATATTGTTAATATTATTCATTTTCACTAATATAATGGCTTGGTTATATTTTTTTCTTTAAATAATAATAATAATAATACATTGTATCTCTTTTAAACTCGATCTTGTGTACAACATAGTCTATCGAAGATGTTTAAATAAAAAATGTGACATAACCTAAAATATTTGGTTTTTAAAAACACACACTTCAATAAAACAGGCCTTTAACAGCAATGAAATTTATTATCACTAGAAAAAAGCCTGGATAAAGGGCACCTTTTAGTAGCTTTAAAAAATGTTGTTAAATTATAGCTTTTATCTGTGCTTTTATTTTAGCACTGATAAACGGTACCCTTTATCATCGCTTTATTTTTATTTCTAATAAAGGGTACCCTTTATCAACACTTTATTTTTTGAGATCAAAAAGGGATACATCATTAGTCTTTTTTTAGTGCTAATAGAGGTCTCAATATAATGATATAATTAAACAAATACAAAATGAATTTATTAAAAATCATCTTCATTCAATAATTATTTATAAAAATAAATAAATTGATTATATAATATATATAAATTATAAACAATAATAAACAGAATATATTAAATATACGGATATATGAAAAATAAAAATAATATAATTAAAAATCATAAATAATTAAATTGAGAAAAATTATAATCATTTTATTAATTAAATAATTATAATTAATGTTAATTAATAGTATATATTTCATATATAGATATATATAAATGTATAAAAATGTGATTTATATAATAAAAGATATTTATTCTTGATGTTAAATAGTTATATATTTAGTGAATAGTGGTTTATAAATAAAAATTAATATGAATTTAAAATACTGACGAATTGCATTGTGTAATAGAAATAATTGAATGTATTTCGATTTTTCAAATTTATATGGATCAAACATGTGTTATATGGATTCAACATATTTGTAATTAATGCATTTTTATATAAAATTAAAACACACATAACTTATTCTTTTATTCAATATTGTTAAATTGTACATATTTTTAATTAATTCAATTTCACTCATTTTTAACACGCATGCACTTAAAATTAAATATTCATTAATAAAGTAAAAAATATATTTATAAATTAAAATATTTACTAATTACCTTTTATTGTATTTATACATGTATATATTTATAATTATAAATAAAAAATATTTTTTTTAAATATATTTTTGTAATTATAAAAAATTAATTTTATATATCTAAATAATTTTTAAATTTATAATAAAATAATTTAAATAATGAAAATATTTTGAATATTTACATTTATATATAATTATTATAATCGTATAATTATGTTTAAGGACATAAATATTATTTTTTAAAAATATTTATATAATTTTAAAAATATATAAATATAATTATACAATTATAGTAAATATATTTAAATAAAAAATAAGTTTACTATATTTATAATTATAAATATTTATTTTATATATATATATATATAATATTTTATTTATAATTATAAATATAAATCTTTTAACAGTACATAAGTAATAAGTTCTGATAAAATGAATATTTATAAGTGGTTATTACTAAATCACATATAAAAGGTATCTTTAGCAGAGATTTTCTAGAAGCACTGATATAAGTGTTTGGGTCTATTTAAAAACCCCTAACCAGTCATCAAATCATCAAAGTATGTGAAGGTTTCCATAGAAGCCACCCAAACTGATGTTCCTCCTTGGTGAATCAATCCTCAAATTAAGGCGTGAATCAAGTATATAACTATTCCAATGATCAAATCCATGGATTGAATGACTAAAGGGTTAATTGAATATGAGTCTCAAAGTTCATTAATTCTCTTTTTTCCCTCAAAATTAAGTCTTTCTCTACTTCTTCATGGGGAACCGATGGTGTAAAATGTCAATGGTTCTGGCTATGGTGGAGAATTTTTCCAAATATAAGTGTGGTGAGTTATATAGTTTGGAAATTTGGCCATCGAGGTCATCTAGTATGATGCTTGGAATTTTTAAAGTGTGAAACACCTATACTATAAGCCTTCCCAGCTTCGCTCCAATGCCATTTGAGCATCTCCATCTCAATTATAGATGTGAATTAATGTAAGTGATTTATGAGCTACACATTTTTTTATATGAAAGTGTGGATGAATCATTATTTATTTCCACTGGATAAATATTAGAATTAACCCCATGGTAGAATACCCATCCCATTTTATAGAAATTATATAATTTTTTATGACTCAATTTCTATGATGTTGTTTAGGTATCCTATGAGACTACTTCCTATCATATTAAACTGACTAGTTATTTCTGTATTTGTGTAGTGGTGACTTTATATAGGGGTGATGTTTTATAGATCTATTATTTATTGGATTCAACATAGATTTATGAGTGAAATAAGGTATTCCACAAAGAAAATATAACCTCACAGGAGTTGTTCTGTCTTGGTTGAGCCTACTGTGCATGGGATAGATGATGCAAGGATTTGTGTGTTTTTCTCCCTTGTTTTTGATATATCTTGTTGATGTGTATTATTAATTCATGCTAACTTCTTTATGGATATCCCTAGAATGATGGTTCCAAATGTATAATATGGCCTCCCTAAAATCAGTAATATTGGTAGATCTAATTTAATGTCCTCCCTAGAATCCCTATGATGGGTCAGTGTGGTGATATTATATCCCATGATTCTTAATACATTTTCAAATATTTTATATACAATTAATATTAAATATAATAATTATATATGTTGTTACATCAATTGTTCCAAAAAAATAATAAATGATATCAAATTCTATATATTATAAATTATTTTCAGTTATTCCTCATTTCATCTCTACATTTATTAGATCAACTGCTCGGAATATCGGATTACCTACCATGTATATTAAATAACACTTTATTTGTTAAATTTTTTTATCGATACATTTTTATATCTTCCAGTTTATTGAATGAGATTTTATTATTCTGGTCTATCATGTTTGGAATTCCTATTGCTCCTTAATTTCTAGTATAATATTTTCTATTTTTAAGGGATTTAAAAAAGTAATGATGTGTTTCAAACAATAGTTATTCTTTGAATTTCTTCCATGAGTCTAATCCCCCATATCATTTATTGAAAACTATCATCCTCATCAGTTTCATCTCTTAAATAATTTTTTCATTTTTTTTGGCTGATACTCATCACTGATCTCTTTTATGTTTCTTGTACTACTATGAGGAGTAGTAATCCCATGTATGACTACCTTTTAGAGTATTTCTAGAAGCTATGTTTCCTATACATAAGATAATAATGGTTTCTTTCAGACAAAAAAAATCACTAATAAATGTTTGGGAGATGAGCTTATGAGCAGGATAGTTATCTGTAACATTCACCATTGAATGAATTTAGATGATAACACCTACCATAGTAGAGTCCACCAAAATTTTATATTGTAGACCAATATATTATTGAAGAAGAAATTGAATTTTGTATCGATTACCTATCCTATGTTGAAAACGTCGGCCTCCAGTTGTCTCATCATAGCGGATGCCTATTGGCTGATGGGATTTATAGAGGAGAAGTTGTTATAATTACTTTAATAGGATAGGAGAAATAAAATCTTTACATTTAACATAATAGTGATGATTTTGATCCATATATTGAAGCCGAAAAATGAATTCATAGATATTTAATCCATCAAGGGATGATGGATTGGTATCAAATACACATAATTAATGATTTTTAGGATGGTTCGAAGATCAAATTTATAAGAAGTTATCTAAAAATGATAATTCAATTTTCAAAAGACTTTAATGGATAGCTAGGGGATCGAATGAATTTTTTTTATCTTAAACTAGTTTTGAAATCAATGGTTATAGGTTCTATACAAAAGTACCTAATAATGTAGAATGATGAAAAACATTGGTGATATAATTATGGAAGAAGCGGTTCACATACCTGGATCCATGGGTAGAAATACATTTTTTAAAAATATGTCATATTTTTGAATTATCAAAAATATATACGAGTTGGATTATACACCATTTCAAGTGAAAATTTTCCATTGCAAATGGGTTTACAATATGATTATAGTAAAATTTAAGGAATTAGGATTCATGTCGGTGAATTTCAATGTGGAAGGGAAAAAAGACAATCTATTAATAATGGCATCAGTAAAAGTGAATGTATATTATGTCTCGTATCTAGTAAAAAATAATATTTTGATTGTCCTACTAGAGATAAAACAAATTTCTGGTCATGTGAAATATAAATCAAGTATGGCCATTTCATTGGTAGATCACAATCAGTTCATGCTAGTACCATTGAAAAAATTGTCATGTATGTTAGAGGGAACCAAGAAGAGGGGAATCAGATTCTTGATATATGAACCAAATCCCTAAAAACATTACAAATTAAATATATTTTAATTAAAAGGTAAAATAGTTTTTTAATATTCTATATTTTTTCAAATAATATTATATGTTCTCTACTATATTATTATAATCTAAATTAAAAAATTTATTACCCACTCATACAATGTATTCTTCAAATGATCATTTTACTAGTACTTCAATTGAAGAAACTATAATGAAGAAAACCCTTATGGAAGATGTAAAGGCAATGTTAAGATATAGTTTCTCTATTTAATGAAAATTTATATAACCGATCGTTCATTTAGTTTTCATAATTACTTATAGAGTTTATTTTATCTAGAAGATTTTTTCCATATTTCATACCATTAATGTAAGAGAAATGATGTTGTCTAGATCAATCATAGATGTAATCTTGATTTTTTAAAATTAAAATATTTTTCCATGTAATTAATGTATTCTTTGTAATTATGTTTAATTGATTTATTATTAATAGTACTCGCATATTAATTTTTTTCTTATATAGATGTATTCTTTTGTTAGATTTGGGTTGGTATATCAATATTTAATTCCTTTCTACACCAAAACATCCCTAAACATCTTCTCCCTCAAGACCTTTTCACCCATACAGTGTTGACATTTATCACTATCCTTCATGATCCCTCTACTGCTCAATCAAATAGGAAATCTTGTTGTTTTCAAAGTAAACCCACTATCTATAGAATTAATGTAATGTTTCACAGTTATGGTTTAATTATTTATTTCTATTATTACTCATATAATTTTTTTTCATATACATGTTGATTAATTTGTTCATGTTAGGGTGGTTTTTTTATGTTTCTCATCCTCGTGAGAGATTGGACTTCGAGACAACGACTATGATAACTACATTAAGAAAATTCATAAAGAATGAATAAAACTATCATGAAAAGTGAAATCCCTAATACTTATTTAACTACTTTTGTCATTATTTTATCTACTATTTTTATTTGTATTTAATTATTATTTTTATTTAATACTTATATAGTTTTTTTACTAGATCTTCTGAGATATCATATTGTCTCAATGTTATTAGCCAAAAATTCATTCTCATTAAAATATAAAGAATTATAAGAAGATCGTGTGGTCATTTTTGTGACTTCTTATGATATAATGGGCACATGAAATGCCTCTAATCTTCTTTCATTCAACAATGAAAAGGGTTTTTTTGTATAGAACTTCAAGTAAACATATATTTTTGAAAGAATGATAATAAATAGAGATGTAAATAATTGTAACATTGGAAGGATGGATTGTTTTGAGAATTTGGGAGGTGTAGGAATTAGATTCACCTCAATATAACACAAGGTGTGACCTGAATGTCTGAAAGTTCTTATTTTTATTTAAAATTGACAAGGTTTTTTTAAAAGAAAACAAATATACTCATAAGTAAGAAAAAATATCCACATCATTTTGTTACATTAAGAAAACAATTTATATGTCAATTGTTTCATGTACGAATCAGTTGCACCACAAACCAACACATGATGTTGCTGGTATGACTCAAAGTATATGTGATCTTTTTAAAATCAATATTTTATTTCAAAACATGTCACTAACTAATAATTGATCAAATAAGATCTTGTTTTCTTGATAATTTTTGACAAATATTCATATGTTTTTTATGAATTATAGAAATTATTCTTACGACAAATAGATAAACGATGTGATATGTACAATTCAAAGTGTGTTTTTCCTGCTTAAAATGATATTATAGAAAAAAAATACATGTAACCTAATTAAATCCTTAAAAATGTATTCGGATAGATTTAATACTTTATTAAAATGATCCATAATTCATTTGAGACATGTAGAAATTAGATTCACCTCAATATGATGAATAGTGTAACTAGTATGACTCTAAGGGATTCTTTTTATTTAAAATTGACATCAATTTTAGTAAAATGGAAAACTAACCTACTCAATATAGAGAAAAATGCATCTGGGTTGTTTTGATACATTATAAAAATGATCTGTAGTAATTTTTGATGTGTAGGAAAATTCCTCACCTCAATATAATACACAATGTGCCCGGTATGACTCAATGTGTTGGTTACCAGTTAGAAATTGCCAATTTAGTTTAAAAAGTTAAAATTTATAAAACCCAATCAAATGAACTCATATTTTACTAATAATTTAGAAAAATAATAATAATTTATTTGTGACATGTATGAATTAGACTCAAAAAAACAAATACACTATGTGATCGGTATGATTCAAAGTGTGTGATTCCAGTTTAAAATGATATTTTAGTAAAAATGAATGTGATGTACTCAAATCCAAGAAAAGGAATATGTATTATTTTTATCATTTAGTGAAATTATACATATGTTATTTTAGATATGTAGTAATTATCCTCACCTAAATCCATTATATGGTGTGAGGATTATAACTCATAGTACTTCTTTTATATTTAAAACTGACATCAATTTTATTAAAATGGACAACTAACCTACTCAAAATCAAGAAAATGCATTTTTATTATTTATATACATTATAGAAATGAACCATAAGTAATTTATTCTCTATAGGAAGTCGGGTCATCTCAATCAATACACGATGTGTCTGGTGTGACTCAAAGTGTATATTAACTATTTAAAATTGGGATTTTAGTTTGAAAAATATTACTCATTAAAAAATGATAAAAAATGATCATATCTTATTTCTAATTTAGGAAATAAATTCATAATTTATTTTCTTGTTTAAATATTTTTCTTACATTAAAAATGATACATTATGTGATTGGTTTGAGTCAAAGTGCGTGTTTCTAGTTCAATACAACATTTTAGTAAAAAAGGACAGGTGACGTACTAAAAAACAAGAAAGTGAATTCATATTTTTTTGACACATTATTATAATGATAAATATGTAAATTTATATATTTAGGATATATCCTCACCTCAATGCTATGCACAATGTGATCAGTATGACTCTGGGTTTGTCTTTTTATATAAAACTGACCTCAATTTTAGTAAATTGGAAAATTGACCAACTCAAAACCAAGAAAATGAATTAATATTGTTTTAATACTTCATATAAATTATCTATAAATTATTTTCTCATTTATGAATCATCATCACCATAATCTGAGACACAATGTTCCCGGTATGACTCAAGTAGTTCGTTTTCTGTTTTAAATAGATATTTTAGTTCAAAAGTGTCACTCATTGAAACCCAATAAAATTCTCATTTATTTCCATGATAATTTAGAAAAATGATTCATAAGTCATTTGGGACATGTAGTAACTGGTCACTTATCAAACAGATACAATATGTGATCATAATTTGTCATAGTGTCTGTTTCTAATTTAAAATTATATTTTAGTAAAAAAGGAAAGTAGAGTTATCAAAACTAAGAAAATGAATTAGGATTGTCTTGATACTTCATTAAAATGATCAATTTTGTAATTTGAGATGTGTAGGAATAAAAATCACCTCAATAAAAAATATTGTGTGACTAGTATGGCTCCAAGTGTTTCTTTTTATTTAAAATTTACATGAAATTTTGAAAAACGAACAACATACCAACTCAAAACAACGAAAATACATTCATATTGATGTGATAAATTATTAAAGTGATGAAAAAATAATTTGGGAAATATATGAATTGGCCTCACCTAATTCTAATATATGATTTTCCCTATATGACTAAAAGTGAACAATATCTATTTAAAAATGACATTTTAGTTCAAAAATTTTCACTCGCTGAAAACTGAAAAAACAAACACATATTTTCATGATAATTTTGGATAGTGATTCATACTTCCTTTATGTTGTGTTGCAATCAGTGTCATATTAAAATGATACACTATGTGATCAATGTGATTCAAAGTGCATGTTTCCAGTTTAAACAGTCATTTTAGTAAAAAAGACAAGTGACATTCTCAAAACTGAGGAAACAAATTCATATTGTATTAATACTATATGAATACAACCCCTAAATAATTTGATTCATTTAAAAATAATCCTCTCCTAAATCTAATGCCTAGTGTGATTGGTACTACTCCAAGTTCATTTTTTCATTATATAAGTGTCATTTTATTTTAAAACATACATCGCATCACCAAAATAGATAAAACAAACCTAGACTGTTTTTCCTCATCATTATATCTCCTAAAACATAATATATTTCATTATTATTTTTATCTAATATATATTTATATTATACCATTTAGGGGATGGGGAATAAAAAAATAAAACCCGAACTAAATGTGTATGGGGAGGCTCTAATTTGATACCTCCCAAACGCCACCACATGACACAACCCCTAGGGTATTCCCATGGAGATTTATCTTACATTTATTTAATTAATTTTAAAATATTAAATGCCTGAATTTGAAAAATAAATAGTGTGAGGTGTATGTGTCAACCACAACATAATCAGATATACAATGTCTCTCATATGACTCAAAGTTTAGTTTAAAAAACACATTATGTTAATATATTTATTTATATTATTAATAATGTTATAATTGTTTTCTTATATAGGTGCATTCTTTTTCTCAAGAATAGTTAGTTTTTTTGGAAATATCATGAGTCTGGATGAGGATGAAAAGACAAAAAAAACATTTTTGTTTTTAAATTTATGTAATAATTTATACTTATGAAATTGTATAAACCAATGTTTGAAATTCTTATAATGTAGTATTTTTTCTATATGTGTTCTAAATTTCATTTCATTTAAATTCTTTATTTGTACATGATTTAGTTTATATGTGGTGGAGTCTCTGGTGATGTGGTTTATTGTTACAGAACATTGCACCGGTGATATAGTATTTTTTAAAAGAACACTATAGTGTGCCCCATTATCCGCACTTTTGAAAGTGATGATAAATTGTCCCTTTATCAGTGCTTTTTAAAGTGATGAAAAATTCTTCCTATATCATTTCTTTTTAAAGTGATGATATGTGGTTCCATTATGTGTGCATTAAAAAATTATTATAAAATAACCATTTATCATTTCTAAATAAAAGTGTTGATACAAGGTTCCTTTATCAATTATTTTTAGTGCTAATAAAGGTCCCCCTTATCGGTCTCTTTTTAGCAATGATAAAAGCAAATTTTAATCTCACTTCGATATCCATAACTTCTCTAGAACAAATAAAGGCCATTTTTGTGTTTTCAAAGCCCTATTTTTAGTAGTTACACTTCGATTTTTAACAATCAACAAAACTATATTATTATCAATTTTATCTTTAAGTATAATGAAAAAAAATCATGAATGGATTTTTCAACGGCATAAATAATTATAAAACATCCTTAAAAAACCTTAATTTACAAGTAACATTGGAATAATAAAAAAACACAAAAACTGAGATTATGAATCTTAAAAAAATCATCATGACCCTGAAAATCTAATGTGGAAAATCATAAGAATTAATGAAAATAATAAATATTTTTGTAAATTATAAATTAAAATGGAAATTATTATGGCCTTTAATTATTTGAATAATATATCTATGTTTGTGATCTGAGAGGTTAATGAATGTTCTTGAAGGTTATCAAAATATGTAATCTCAATTTCCATTATTTGAGACAAGTATTTTATTTGTGCACATAATTTAATTTATGTGGTGTACATATTACCTATATTTTATATCATATCATCAATTATATTTTGATCATGGCATTTGAAGTTTAATTTCTTCCCCTCTATTAGAATGGGTTTTTATTATAAGCATTCTATTGTCATATGGGTATTCATTGTCTCACTTTTGATTCTTTGAGACATGTTACATGTTGTGAACGTTGTTCCCATTGTATGGTGTTAAATTGATTTATTATTCCATGAATTTAATATACTTTTCTTCAATTACATAATCTATTTTACTACAAGAATTAGTTTCCTTTATTCTATGGGCTATTGATTTAGTTATTTCCCAAATAGTGAGAATTTTTTTAACTCAAATTTTATTCGTTAAATATTGATAGTTCCTTGAGATTATTTCAAATAAGTTGGGGAAATAATTCACTTTGACTAAATTATGTATAATTCTATCATTATTTTATACGTATATACATTTCTACAAAATAAACCCTCTGAATAATATTTATCACTTCATGGGATATACTGAAACTATTTAATCATTTTATTCAAATCGCTTATGATCATGTTTTTATAGAATTTTCTTATCCATATACCAATTTATCTATAATTTTTGAACAACACATTTTGTATAAATCATATTGGATGATGACCACCAATAATGTATGTTATTATATTATCATGATCAATAGTATTGATATTTCAAGATGGATAATTATCAGTAAGTTGACTATGTATTGTCTAACCTTACAAAATATTCCACTATATGGATTGTGATTATGTTATCCCTTTATTAACATAGGGAAAATTATTAACATTATTTCTCATTAAAGAGATCTCCACATTTTTTACAGTAGTACATTCCTTGGGGAATGGTTTGAAATGCCTAGATGAATCTTATTGTGAATGAATTGAACTTAATCAAGTGATAGGTGAGGCCTTGAAATATATATCCCCATGATGCATCGATAGGTCTAATGAGACAAAATAGGGTTGGGTATTTGGTTTAATCCCTCCAAATTTAGAAATATGTCTTGACTATAGTCTCAAAGACAATAAAAGTGTCTTGGTATAATAACTTTGTGGGAACATTCTATTTTAATGGGAAAAGTCTTAGAAATTCATTTTTATAATTCTCAATAATCACGATTCTTATATTTCTATTGACCTTTATGTTGTATGATATTATAATTTATAAAGAATAATTTTCTGAAATTTTGGATATTTTTTGAAAATAGTACCCACCATACATGACTTTCCACTAGAAAAATGTCACCACTAATCATGAGTTTCTTCCCGAAATAAGTTACCACCAAACATGACTCATTGCTAGAGAAGAATCATTTATAGAAGGGACACATCACCAAAAGAGAGTCACAGCTAGACTTAACTCACTGGAAAGGATAAGTGACCACCATATTTGACTCACCTCACTACCTAAGTCACCTCTAGGAATGATTTGATGTCACATGAACTACCACCAAATGACCTACCGTCAGATGAGTCACCATTAAATACATGTCACTACCAGAAAACTTATTATATGATGACCTACCACTATCCTAAATTGCCTCTAAACTAACTCATTACTAGATATAATTCACCATAATCATGTAATATCTTACCAATTATAATTAATTTGTATAAAATTCTCCCAAGATTTATATTATTTAATTTAATGTGAATGATTTTTTGTTTATTATTCGTTAAGTATCGCATATATTCATTGAATACAATGTTAGAGCCCAGTATGAGGTTTTATAAAATATTTTTTATTATCCTTTAATGTTAGTTCAATCATCCAAATAAAATTTTTAAATATGATACATGCATGAGACATACATATGTGATATATTTTGAGATCAGTCAAGGCGTATATAGAAGACACTGAGACACATTAGACTAGTCATAGATTCTTGAACCGTGAAAGAGTGGATCATCATAAACATCATAATGAAAACTCTTTTACTACTAAATTCATACAAATTACACGAACCCCTCGCCATTCCGTATTTGAGGTGATTTAAGTATCTGGAGTACTTCAGACTAAGCAACACTACATTTTCTATATCTTATTTCATGCAATTTTGGTTTGTTTCTTTTACTTTATAAAAGCGTTTTGTTTGTTTTTTATCAACACACACTAACTCATTCACTATAACCAGAGAAAAATATATATTATATTTACTCTATTTCCATTTATATACCCACGATTATTTTGGAAGAGGTCCTTATGTGGTATCTATTGTTTTTATTAGCACATTTATAGTTGAAGAGGTCTTTGCATGGCCTGGATATCATACACTCATTCTATGAATAGATGATCTAGGTTGTGGATGATATTTTTGTTTTGTAGTCTTTTTGTCAGTGAGATACTTCCTTGTATAGGGAATTAGGTCTTAGCTGGAATCTTAAACCATTTTTTTTATTCCATTTAACAATTATATTTTGTTTATTCTTTACAAAGCTTGAAACTGTATTTGTTATTTAAATTATAAGTATATTAGTTCATTGATATTTATTAATAACTTGATTTTATATAATTGTTTTGTTGACTATATTGATTTCAAAAGTTAAGTTAATTTTTATATAATTTTTAACTGGGCACTAATCAATAATTGAGGAATATTTTCAAACATCAAAATTATATTAGACAACTATTTTCATTAATTGGTAAATTTGAATTTAATTATTGTTTTTTATTTGATCTTGATTTAATATATATTTTATAGGGAACACAACTCAACCCTCCCCCCTTCATTTACTCACTCCAACAAACATTTTTTAACAAAGATATTTTCAATATCCATTCAACTATGATTTTTATGGTGTTTTAAAGATACTAAATTTCAGTCAGTTCTAAATTGATTCCTTTAATTGATAATAGAAAAAGAAGGATATTCTACCAAAAGAACAAATTTATTTAATAGAACAATGTATGTTCAATGAAAAACCAAAATGAAAAATCAAAATGAAAATTAACATTTAGAATCAAGGGTTTTGAAATATGGACTTCTAATTAAGACAAATAGGAATTGCCTAAGACATCATGAAATACATGGGTTGATGTTTCCAAAAATTCTTATAAAAATCATCATAAATCTATATATGACTTTTATTGTGATTTAGGTGACAAATAATTTAATAATATATCTTCATGCTCAACTAATTTTAAAATATGGTACATTTTAGCTATTTTACATAAAAAACTAATGTAATGGAAATGAGGTTAAATGCGAATAAAATTAAATATAAAACCCAGAAAATGTTACCTGATGAGTTTATTTCTGAAGTGTATCTGAGGTTCAATGAGATAGTGAATTCTATTGATTCATTGTGGAATCCATTTTATTAAAAATTCTATGTTCTGCGACCATTAATGTGTCATCCATAATGATGGAGAGGAACCATAGTCCAAATTAGAGAGTCATGTGATGTTAGAAAGCTTATTATTATAGAGATAATTGGATTGTTACTAATGTATGAAAAAGAACTAAAACATAACATATAATAGGAATATGAACCTAAAATAAAGTATGTAACCTTCAGATCCACAACATCAAAATATAATGAAAAGGTTCAATATGAAAGTTTAATTGATGAAGAATTACCAATTGATAATGATGAAGAGATGGACCATATATCTAGAAGGATTAAAAGGATTTATAAGAATAAAAACTTATTTATAAAAACATTATATAATTAAAAATATGATAATATATGACATTAGACAAAATATTAGAAGAGATATGATACTTCAAATTACATCATCTACTATTAATGTAAGAGGAAAGGGTATGTCAATTATGACTATCCAAAGATGAAATATAAAAGATAGTAGGATGATAATGATATTAAATATAATAAAGAGATTAATGAAACCTGTAGTTATTATGAAGACATATAATGTGATTCATACACTACCCAAGAAGAAATACATGACATAGAAAACATGTTTCTCTCGAAAAACACATATGAGGAATCAAATTTCTTTCCTAATTCCCTAGAAAATATTTCTAATCATTCAAGGGAGAAAAATAATTATGAAAATCTTTTAAATTAAGATATTTTTTAATATTATAAAATTATATAATGTAATTTAAAAGATATTGAATATAATTATAAAATTTTGAAGACACAATATGCTTTGACTATTAATTTTAAATCTAATATTGTGGCAGAAAAAGAGAGAAAAACTCAAATTTGGATGGAAAATACAGGCATGAAATTTCCAAATGAGCAATGTAAATGGAATTAAAACTAAATACCAATGGGATGAATAATATCAATCAAATAATAGGAAAACATATATAACCAAAAAACATCACTATCCAAGGTTATCAACTAGGAAAGAGGATAATTGTGAAGAATATTTTAATTCCTAAATCTAGTTATGGAAAATATGTAATGAGTTTTAATCATCATGAACAAACAATGTATTTATTCCCAAAATATTAAAATCTTCTTATAGGAAACTAATTAATAAAATATGTGTTCCCAAAGCTTTAATTACTAATGTTTCTAGAGCTAAGAATATTGGGGTACAAAAATTATTTTTGGGGTAAACATTGCTTTGTTGGTAACCATCTTAAAGAAATCCAGTATGCTAATATTGTAACTGGAAATAATTTTTTATTGGCACATGATTGGAGATTATTCAATCATTAAAAATATGATAATGTTTGAGGGTGGACATGTCTCATTTGATGTCAATTCCAAAGGGAAAATAATTTTCCTTGTCTAAGTTGGTAATTCTAACATAGTTTTTTTCTAAAGTATTATATATTTATGTTTTAAAATAAAATATGCATAGCTTCTCATAGTCATGTGATGATTTTTTTATGAGAAACTTGAAAACAATTATGTTAATGTTTTTTATTCAAAAATTTATTATTTTTACTTCATTAACAAACAAAAAATTTCATGTCGTTATTTTAGACTCTTGATTTTCTAAAAAACACTCTTTTTTTATGTTCCTTTTACGAATAATCTTGGATTTGGAATTGGAGACTAGGTCACTGAAATATTAAATCTCACAGAAAGAAAATATGGAAGGTGTTAGACAAATATCTACCTAAGCACAAATTATCAAATGAAAAATTCTGTAACCAATTTAACAATGAGAAACAACTCACAATATCTTTCAAATCAAAGAAAGTGGAGTGACCTTCCAAACCAATTTAATTGGTTCACAAGGAATTTTTTTTGACCATCAAGAGTATTTATTTTAAGTGATATAAAGTATATTTCTGTCATTTTATATGAATTATTTTGGTATACTTTGGAATTATTTTTAGTTTGAAATGGTGTGGTATTTTCATAAATTTCCATATATGTAATATTTTTATAAACTATTAGCAGACATAAGATTAAGACCTTTTGAACTGTCATTGACATGATTTTGAAAATCACGATTTTAAATCCCTTTTCATGGAAAATGGAAATAACCATAAATTTTCTACTCTTATGACTTCATAATAGAATTTTGTTGTTTAAATAATAAATAGGATACATCATGAAATTTCATAGAATATTATTAATGAATACAACCTACCGGTTTACATATTAGTAGAGGCTATGAATATAGCTTGTTATACAATTAATAGAGTTTTTATCAGACCTCAATTAAATAAAAACCATTATGAATTATAGAAAATGGGAATGAATAAGATTAATTACATTATAGTTTTTGGTTATAAAGTATTTATTCTTAACACTATGTATAATATTGTAAAATTTCCTCCAAGAGTGAGAAAGGAATATAACTTACGTATTCAACTACTAATAAATTATATAGAGTGTTTAATAAAAGAACGATGACATTGTAAGTGTCTTTTCAACTCATGTTTGAGGATAAATATCCAAATGAAAAATATTCCACTTTAAGAACCTTGAGGATGATTTTTCAACTCTGAACATAAATTCCAAACCCTCTGACAACTCTACGAAACATAAATAAAAATCATCCAGCACTGTGGAACACTGACAACAAAAACCTGAACCTATAGATGACAATATGACCAACCCTTCTTTTAAATGTTCTCTTAGGACTCGTAGATACCATCCTCTAGACTATTTTGTTAAAGACCTCGATATACGAACACATACTATATCTTTTCTTATAAATCATGTTGAACATCAATAATTATTATCATAGCTTGCACCTAAGAACATCAATGACGCAATTAATGATGATTTACTTGTGATAAAAATTCAAGGGGAACATAATCAATTTGAAGGAAATATTGTTTTCGAACTCATAGATAGATCTAAAGACACTCTCACTATATGCACTAAATGTGTGATTAGAAACAATGTTGATGATTTAGACACTATCTTATGAAATAAATATATGTTGGTTACATAAGGATATTACCAGGAAGAGTTTCTTTACTATTAGTAATCATTCTCTCATATTGCTAAACATGAATCCACGATAATAATTCTTTCTTATGTAGAACATTTGGATTTCCAACTATATCAAATATGTGTTAAATGTGAATTCTTAAATGGATATTTATTTGATAAATCTTTTCAGAAAATCCCCTAGTTATAAAAATCCTCACTCTCCAAGTCATGTTTTTAAGATAACATAAGATTTATATGGTCTAAAATAGGATCTTAGAGCTTAGAATGATAAGATCATCTCTATTCTAATTTCTAATGTTTTTTCAAATGGTATAGATGATCCTACTCTATTTATAAAAAATAATTTAAAAAGATCTTTTAATTATTCTAATATTTGAGGATGATATTATTTTAAGATATATTAAAATATCATTGAATACTAATTTTTCAAAAATGATAAAAAATGAGTTTGAAATGAGTTTAATGGGCGTTCTCATATTCATACCTTGTTTTTTTATTTTTAAATATACAGGGGGGATTATTTTAAATCAAAGTAATTATAGTGAAGATATTTTAATCCATTCTGGTTTGGATATATGTTAAAGTATTGATACTCCCATGATAATAACCTGGTAGTTGGATCTGGGTGAAAATAGAAATTAAGTGGATCAAACAAGTTATATAGATATGATTGGAATTCATCTATATTTGACATCATTCCTTCTTGAAATTATTTTTAGTGTGTGTATGTGTGCTCATTTTCAAGTATATTGTAATGAGCCGCATTTAATCTCAAGAAAAATCATTTTCAAATACCTCAAATATAAAATCAATTTATGATTGTTCTACCCTAATGAAAACCCTTTTCAGTTGGTTAGTAATTTATATATTGATTTATTTTGTTTCAATTATGAAAGAAAAATAACCTATGGAACATGTCATCTTTTGGGAATTTTTCTAGTATCTTGGTGTAGTATGATGCAAAATTTGGTTTCATTTTCTACTACAGAAGCTGAATACATAACTGCAGGTAGTTTCTGTGATCAAATTTTATGGATGAAACTTTCACAACCCGTCCTCGGGATCCATGTCATGACTACCCCAAGCCCGCTTTCCATAGGCCAGGGGCTGGCGACTAGCACCAAAGGAATAAATCCCAATAAAAAGGGAAGGCATTTCCTTTATAAAGTAAACACTAAGTAAACTAGGTACAACTGTAAGTGATGGAAAGTAAATGGGCTAGAATACAAACCCAACTGAAGTAAAGTATAACTGAAAAGAAAGTATTTCAACTGAACAGCAAAGCAGCAATGCCGAGCCGTCCACTGGAAATCCCACCTGAAGGGTGGGTACAGATAGCCTCCTCATCTCCTCGGGTCCAGTCGTCCACTCCGTGTATGTCCTGCCCAGTGGTCCACCTCCAAGTACCAACTTACTCCACAAGCCTCAACCATGATCAGTGTTGTCTGTCGTCTGCATCCAACACAATGTAGTGTGGGCATAACCCATGTAGGGGTGAGTATACGCTACTCAGAAGGGACCCCAAGACCCCTGAAGGTCTCCCAGAATCCACAAAGGATAATCCACAAAGGAAATATACAATCTCGAAGTAACAACCAACACTACATAGGTATATGCCCATACATATACCTAAGTCATCAATTCCAGTTCGGCTCCAACATCCGAGCCCAGGTTCGATCTATTCCACACAGGATAGCATAACCAAATCCACTTAGGATAGAAAGTCAATCATATTGAAGATAATGATTGAAAGTCAAGACTCAGATCACACATGTACACTTCTTCGTAAGACGATAGAGATGATCATATATAGCTACTGATTCATCTAAGTTGTCGGACCCACGTAGGATACAAGACCAACTAAGCTGTCAGACCCAAAAAGGATACAAGACCAGCTACTCTGTCGGACCCACGTTGGATACAAGTACAGATTCAAATACTACCGGACCCACGTAGGATACAAGAACAGTAGTCAAGTACTGTTGGACCCATATATGATACAAGAACAGTAGTCATCACCGTCGAACCCACAGAGGATTCTAGTACGGTCGTCATCACTTCCAAACCCATAAAGGATTTATGTATAGTCATCGTCGCTGCCGAACCCACGAAGGATTTAAGTACAGTCGTCATCGTCATCGTAGTCGCAGCCAGCTCTATTGTTCCCGCACACAGCATGCTCGATTCCGGGAGGGTCCGCTCCATGAGCCAAGGGGGTCGATACATCAACTGACACGTATTCTGGATTTGATGTATCCCAAAGTTCTGTCTCGTCAAAAGGAACTCAATGTGACCGACGGCGCGTCAATTGTACGCCCGGTCTAAGAGTTTTTTGGATTTTCCGTCCCAGGGGCCCTGTTGGTTTTTCAGTCAAAACCAACCTGACTGTACTCCAAATGCATCCAAACCTTAGGAAGAGTAATCCAAAATGTATTTATCAAAAAAAGGAATCCAAAAAAGTCGACAACACGTCAATCAGACGTCCAGAGCTTAAGTTGTGGGTGTTTCCACTCTAAGGGCCTGGTCGGTTTCATGTTTGAACCAACCCGTCCATACAAAAAGTTCTCTGAAACCTTGAGTGTAATATACTAAAACTATCATCTCGATCCAAAGATCTCATCGCACCTGACAGTGCCTCAATCGGAGGTCTGTAGCCCATGATATGGGCATTTGAATGAACCTGTCCAATTTTAGGGGGGTTTGGGCCCGGACCGACCCCGCCCAGAACCCCCTGGGTCGGGGTCCAGCACACTTGGGCGTGACCCGGCCCGGCTACGCAGCCTGCCCCAGTCGACACGGCCCGGCCCCGCCAGCGTGGCCCGTCCCGGTGCGGCCGGTCCGGCCTGGGCGGCTCAGCGCTGGCCGAGCGGACGCGGAAGGGGGGGGGGGGGGCGATGCCCCCCTTGATTGAAGAAATAGCCCCCCCCCCCCCCCGAATGGGGGCCCGAATGCCTGCCGCTGGGGGTTACAACCCCCAGCCTCCTCCAAATGGCTGGCCCGATTGGCCGGCCGGTGCCGCCGCCACGGGACCCCGCAGTCCCGCGCCTCCGAAGCGCCGATGGCCAGTGATTCTGGCTGTCCTTTCCTGCACCGCCGCGGCCTTAGGCCGCGAAGTTTGTCTGATATGCATGGCACGACGGCACCACGCCCCTCCACTGCGGACCGCCCCGGCCTCAGTCCTTCGTGATGCTCCGGTGCCACGCTCCTCTGCCACGGCCTGTCCTTTCCCACGGCTTCCTAAGGATTATCCGGCACGATGCGATGGCACTGTGCACTTTTTCCGTGTTCATCCTCATTTCTACATGGTGCCGTTGCACCACGCCGCCTCCGTTCCAAACCACGTCGATGATCAACAACAAGGGCAGAAGGTTCGTCCATGTTCGTGCGGTCCGACCCCCTCCCGTTAATTTGATAACAACTGGGTAAAGAATTTAACGTTGGATGGAAAAAAGAATATTCATGAACACAAAACCAACCCCCTACCTCAAAGAAGTCGTCGAAAGAATATTGTCGCGGAAAACAGTGTCGGGAGGGTGGTTCGTTGACGGCGATTGAGAGCATCCAAGAAGAGGATGTTGTCTCACACCGGCAGCATAGATGGGAGAGATCGGCATTTCGTCCCTCCTTGGTGCTCAGACGTTCTTCACATTCTTCAACAAGGAAGAATATGTTCCTCAAGACCGCAAGAGTTCTCTCCTCTTTTCCACACAACGAATCCACCCACAATAAAATAATACCTTGTCTTATTTTATTCACAGACACACATTCCAACATTAATTTGAAAATCAAAAGATCTCATTCAATTAATCAACTTAATTGAAGAGTGTTTAACAATAAAATTAATTGCGAGAGTTAACATGTCATTAAATTGGGGGAGTGGGTGTGTTACAAATTAAATTGTGAGAGGTAGGTTAAATGGAAATGAATGGGTGAGGCTCATGTGGGCCCCACTTCACTAATATCCTACCTAGTGGAGTTAGGATTTAGTGGGTCCCACTACAACTTCCATGCATATGTTATAACTACATAGATTAGAAATAAAAATTGTAGCACAAATTTTTTTTTTCACTCATCAGTTAACCCATTTATTTAATAACTTCACCCAAGAAAACGCAACTCTAGAAAAGGTTTTCCTAAAATATTACTGGCGTTGTGGTTTCATCGGTGACCTCGGATATCGATTCCATGAAATGGTTAAAAAGTTAGGAAAACCCGATCATTCGTTCATTGAACGTACCCGAGCAAAACATCGAAAATTGATTTCGGGCACACCGGGCCTCGGAAGTAGGTGTCGTCAGAATCTGTGTACTCATATAATCCCAAATAAATTATGAAAAAAATATCCTTTAAATTTACGGGCCTATAAATTTCTCCCACCTCAGGGATTTACATCCCTGTAAAGATACATCATAAACTAGGGGAACAAATGTGGGTACTGTGCACGCATTTGAGCCTCCCTCTCCCAAGTGATCTCCTGGAGGTTCCCGTGATGTCACCTAATGCGCAATAGAGGAATCGACTATCCACGTAGGATCCACTCTTATCGATCCTCGATCTCCACTGGGACCTCCACAAAATTCTCCCCATCGTCAATGTCCAGCTCACCATGGTTGATGATATGTGCCGGGTCATGCACGTACCTCCTCAGCTGAGATACGTTGAAGACGTTGTGCACCCGGTGCAACTAAGGTGGTAGAGCCAGACGATAATCCACCTCGCCTATCCTGATGAGAACCTAGAATGGTCCGATGAAGCGTGGAGATAACTTTTCGCCTCGGCCAAATCTCCGTAATCCACGTCGAGGTGAGACACATGAGAAGACGTGGTCGCCATCCTCGAACTCTAGTGGTCTCCGCCTCCTGTCAGCATAAGAATTCTATCGGCTCTGAGCTATCCCCATCCACTCCTGGATGACCTGGACCTTCTCTGTCGTGGCCTGGGTCATCTTCGGTCCCACAAGTGCTGACTCCCCAGGGTCTGTCCAGCACAGCGGTGATCTGCAAAGTCGGTCGTACAATGCCTCGTATGGTGCAATCCTGGTGGTGGAGTGGTAACTATTGTTGTAAGCAAACTCAACCAAGGGTAAGTGCTCCTCCCAGCTGCGACCAAAGTTGAGGAAACATGCACGGAGCATGTCCTAGAGAGTCTGAATGGCCCTCTCTGTCAGACCATCCATATGAGGGTGAAAGGCGGTGCTCAGACGTAGCTGCATCCTGAATGCCCCCTGCAACCCCTTCTAAGGTGGGAAGTAAAGCAAGAATCTCGATCGGGGACGATAGATGATGGAACACCATGAAGCCGTACAATCTCCTGAATGTAGATACATCCCAAGGTCTCTACTGAGCCCTAATCTCTGATGGGTAAGAAGTGGTCCGACTTGGTGAGTCGGTCGACAATCACCCAAATGGAGTCATGACCTCTGGAAGTACGTGGAAGTACAATCACGAAATCCATAGATATCTCGTCCCACTTCCACTCTGAGACCTCCAAGGGCTGTACCAAGCCTACTGGTAGCTGGTGCTCCGCCTTCACCTGCTGGCAGGTGAGCCATCGAGAAACGAACTCTGCCACAACCTTCTTCATACCAGGCCACCAGTGTTGTCGTCTGAGATCCTGGTACATCATCGCTACCCCTAGATGTACCGCTAAATGGGAAGTGTGAAACTCCCTAAGAACCTCCTCCTGTAAAGTAGATGGTACCGTGGTACGTCCTCTGAAAATGACATCGTGCTCTCCTCCTACAGAGAATCCATTAGGTGCCTCTCCTGAGGATATCAGTGCACGCCACATCTCACAGTCAACATCTCCACACTGTGACTCTCTGACCCGCTGAAGTAGTGGAGGGGTGACTGTGAGTGACTGCAAAAAGGTTGTTCCATCTCTATCCAAGATGGATATCCACAAAGTGGCTAGCTGCTCGGTCACCTCCCCAAGTAGCTGAATGCCCGTCCTCCTGCTGAGAGCATTGGATACTAAGTTCCCCTTTCCAGGAGTATAGACTATCTCAGAGTCATAGTCCTAGAGTAACTCGAGCCATCGCCGCTATCTCATTTTCAGGTCCTTCTGCGAGAAGATGTACCTGACACTCTGGTGGTCAGAATAGACTATAAAGCGCTCGCCCATTAGATAGTGCCGCCACATCTTCAGAGTGAAGACCACAGTTTCTAACTCAAGGTCATGGGTAGCATAGTTCTGCTCGTGCTACCTCAACTGTCATGATCCATAGGCGATCACTTCTCACTCCTGCGTCAGGACACATCTGATTCCAGTCCCTGATGCATCACAGTAGTCTACGTACCCTACTCCCACCTCCAGTAGCCTCAAGATAGGTGTGTTGGTCAATCTCTGTCTCAGCTCCTGGAAGCTCTACTGACATCTATCTGACCACACGAAGGGTTTCCCCTTCTTCTTCAAAGATGAAAGCGGTTCCGAAACTCTGTAGAAGTTTGGCACGAACCTCCAGTAGTATCCATCCTGTCCTAGGAAACTATGCACCTCTGTCACACTCTTGGGTGGCTCTCAAGATAACACTGCCTCGATCTTCGCCGGATCCACCGCAACTCCCACCTCAGAGATGACGTGTCCCAAGAAGTGGATCTCATGTATCCAGAACTGACACTTTGAGAGCTTACCATAAATCTGGTGCTCTCATAGTGTGTCTAGCACATCCCACAAGTGGTAGGCATGCTCCTCCTCTATGGTCGAGTATTTCAATATGTCATCGATTAAGACCACAACAAATAAATCGAGGTAAGGCTGAAAGATCCTGTTCATGAGGCCCATGAACACTGTTGGAGCATTGGTTACAACGAAAGTCATAATCAAGAACTCTTAGTGGCCATACCGACATCTGAAGGCTGTCTTCTGCACATACTCTTCCCGAACTCTGAGCTGATGATAGCCTGACCTGAGGTCTATCTTCGAGAACCACCATGATCCCTGGAGCTGATCTAAGAGGTCTTCAATCCTCGGTAGCGGATACTTGTTCCTCACGGTCACCTGGTTCAGGCGACGATAGTTGACACACAGTCGCAAGCTCCCGTCCTCCTTCTTGGTGAACAAAATCGGGGAAGCCCAGGGTGAAACACTGAGATAGATGAATCCCTTGCTCTGCATGTCCTCTAGCTGTACTCGTAGCTCTCGAAGCTCAGTGGGAGACATCCGATATGCTGGAGTGGATATTGGGGTTTTCCCGGGGTACATGTCAATATATATGTCTACCTATCTAGGAGGAGGTAGTCCTGGAACGTCGTTAGGAAAAACGTCTGCATACTGATCCACCACTACAGGAAAACTCGGACTCTGCACATCAACTGCTCCTAGGATAAGGCTAGCCAACTGATGACTGATCGGCTATCCTCTCCTCTGCGTGATTCCATCCTACGCTGTAAAGGCTCCCTTCTCACTAGTGAAGGTGAACTTTCTACCATCGGTGCGGACACACCGAACCTTGCGCCTAATACAGTCGATCTCAGCATTGACTGTAGATAACCAATCCATGCCCAAGTTGATGTCGTAAGGCCTTGACTCCTCTACAAGAAGATCCCAACTGAGGCTCTTGTCTCCTAGAGTAAGATCACACTACCGGCACCAGTGCGTAATTGTCGAGTCTGATCCCATAAGTGTCCCTAGCCGTAAGGATCGAGCCAACGGCTCCATCAGAATCTCTGAGCTCTGAAAAAGGGTAGCGACAATGAAAGAATGACTCGCTCCTGTGTCTATAAGAACTGCAGAAAGTGTGGATTAGACACAGATAGTACCTAGAATTATCTCTAGTGCGCTGTGGTTGTAGGCCTCCGCTACCTAAAGCTGTGCTTGCCTCTACACACCAGCTCCCTATGGTCGGGGTGGACCTCCTAGTGGTGGTGGTGGTAAAGCCTCAAAGTGTCTCTCACCACCTGCTGCTCATCCAGATCCTCTTCCTCGTCTGCTTGCTCCCTACGGAACGCCATGGTCAACCCTCTGCCTCTTCCTGGGTAGTCCCTCAACCATCTGCTGCTCCTCTGCATAGTGGGTCAGGCAGTCACGAGCCATGTGGACCTGACCGCCGCATGCATAGCACTTTCTGCTCCTTGGAAGGTTGGCTCTGCGCCGTGTGCCCCGCACCTCTAAGCCAGTGTCCTAAGGTTTTCTGCCTGATGGTCTGGCCTACATGGACCCCTGTGACATCTGTCGACTTCCAGATCCAGAAGACTCAGCTACGTGCCACCCTATGGTAGGTCTCGCTGCGTGTGTAGGCTCCGCAAGAAAGCTCTCTGTGAGAAGGGCTCGCTCCAGTACTCCAGCCTGCGTCGGAATGCTGAGGGAGGTCATTGATGCCCTGATCTCATGCCTCAGTCTCTGGTTAAAGTTCCAGCCCCAGATGAATGGGTCCCGTACCATGTCCGTCGAATAGAGCGAGAGATCGGTAAATCTCTCTGAGTACCGGGCTACCGTCATGCTACCCTGCCGTAGCTGTAGTAGCTCCTGAATGCGCACTGCTCGTAGGGTGGCTGGGATGAACTCTGAGAGGATGAGGCTCTCAAAGTCCGTCCAAAGGAGATATGCCTCCTCGTGCACCTGGATCATCAGGCTCCACCATCTTCCTGCTGCCGCATGCAGGAGAATCACTGCAAGGATCACCATGAGGTCAGATGGTGTCCCTACTAACCTGATAACTCATACAACATCCTCCTGCCCATCCTTGGCTGCCTAAGGGTCCGTCTCCCCGCGGAACCTGGCAGGTCTCTGATGCTGAAACTTGTGCAGTGCACTAAGGTGACGTGCACTCTCAGTGGCTAGGGCTGGTGGCATTGGTGGCTCGGAGAGTAGAGGTACCACTGGTGCTTCCGCTGTAAAAGAGCCATGCACTGATGCCTCATCGCTCGGTGGGATGTCGTCTCACACAATGCTGGGAACCCTAGCTGGCTGCTGTTGTGGGGTCATCCTGAAAAAAAAAACATGTGCTCCATGGTCAAAACAATATACCTGGTGAGCTAACACAAAGTAACCACAAAGAAAACTTTTGAAACACACATGCAATCAATGTTTTCATGCACTGAGTCGGAAATCGGAAGATAGGGTCCTGGTGTACGAATACATCAGCCACCGCACCAACACTAACTCCCTGGACTGATAACAACACTCAATACCCATAACACTATTGCTTCACATAGAAGAAAGATCAGAGTCCTGGGTTCTGCGGTAGAACCGATCTCCTCTGATACAAATTTGTCACGACCCGTCCTCGGGACCCGTGCCGTGACTACCCCAAGCCCACCTTCCATAGGCCAGGGGCTGGGGACTAGCACCAAAGGCATAAATCACAATAAAAAGGGAAGGCATGGCCTTGATAAATTAAACACTAAGTAAAAAGGGTACAACTGTAAGTGCTGGATAGTAAATGGGTCAGAATCCAAACCCAACTGAAGTCAAGTTCAACTAAAAAGAAAGTACAGAAACTGAAAATTAAATCAGAAACGTCGAGCCTTCCACTAGAAATCCCACCTGAAGGGTGGGTACAGATATGCTCCTCAGCTCCTCGGGTCTAAACATCACCTTTGTGTACGTCCCGCCCAGTGGTCGACCTCCAGGTACCGACTTGCTACACAAGCATCAACCACGATCAGCACTGTCCGTCGTCTGCATCCAACACAATGTAGTGTTTGTGTAGCCCATGCAGGGGTGAGTATACACTACTATGTAGGGACCCCAAGACCCCCTAAGGTCTTCTAGAATCCACAAAGGATATCCACAAAGGAATGATACAATCACGAAGTAACAACCAACACTACTTAGGTATATTCCCATACATATACCTAAGTCATCAATCCAGTTTGACTCAAACATCCGAGCCCAAGATCGATCTAGTCCACAGAGGATAGCACAACAAAATCCACTTAGGATAGCAATTCAATCATGTCGATGATAATGATTGAAAGTCAAGACTCAACTCACATAGATATACATCTTCGTAAGACGATAGAGATGATTAGATGTAGCCACTGATTCATCTAAGCTGTCGGCCCCACGTAGGAAACAAGACCAAATAAGCTGTCAGACCCACAAAGGATACAAGACCAGCTACTCTGCCAGACCCACGTAAGATACAAGTATAGTGTCAAATACTTCTGGACCCACATAGGATACAAGAAAAGTATTCAAATACTGCCAGAACCACATAGGTTACAAGAACAGTAGTCATCACTGTCAAACCCATTGTGTATTCCAGTACGTTGTCGTCGCTTCCAAACCCACTGAGGATTTCAGTACAGTCGTCGTCACTGTTGAACCCACAGAGGATTTCAGTATAGTCGTCATCGTCCTCGTAGTCGCAGCCAACTCTAGGGTTCCCGCACACAGCATGCTCGATTCCGGGAGGGTCCGCTCCACGAGCCAAGGGGGTTCTATACATCAACTGACACGCAGTCTTGAGTTGATGTATCCCAAAGTTCCTTCTCGTCAAAAGGAAATTTGTGTGACTGACGGCGCGTCAATCGGACACCTGGTCTGAGAGTTATTGGCTTTTCCGTCCTAGGGGCCCGGTTGGTTTTTAATTCAAAACCAAACCGAACGTACTCCAACTATGTCCAAACCTCGAGTGGAGTAATCCAAAAGGTCCTTCTCACTATGATGAATCCAACAAAGTCGACGACACGTCAATCGGACGTCTAGAGCTCAGGTTTTTTGGGTGTTTCCGCTCCGAGGGCCCGGTTGGTTTTGTGTTTGAACCAACCCAGCTATACACAATGTTCTCCAAAACCTTGAGTGTAATATACTAAAACGGCTGTCTCGATCCAAGGATCACATCACAACTGACGGTGCATCAATCGGAGGTCCGTAGCCTATGTTATGGGTATTTGAACGAACCTGTCTGATTTTAGGGGGGTTTGGGCCCGGACGGACCCGGCCTAGAACCCACTTGGTCGGCCTGAACCGGGTCGACCCGACCCGGGTCTGGGTCCAGCCTACTAGGGTGCAGCCCAGTCCAGTAGGTGTGGCCTAGCCCGGTGTGGCCGGTCCTGCTTGGGCGGCTTGGCACTGGCTGAGCCGACGTGGAAAGCGGGTGCGCGATGCCCCCCTTGATTAAAGAACCCCCCCCCCCCGCATGGGGGGCACACCTACCTGCCGCCGGGGTTTATGACCCCCGACCTCCTTCGAACGGCCGGCCCAGTTGGCTAGCTAGTTCCGCTGCCGCGGGACCTCGCGGTCCCGCCCCTCCGAAGCGTCGTCGGCCGGTGATTCCGGCCGCCCTTCCCTGCACCGCCGCAGCCTTAGGCCGCAACATTTGTCCGACTGGTGTGGCACGACGGTGCCACAGCCCTCCGCCCCAGACGCGGCCCTTCGTGATGCTCCAGCACAGTGCGATGGCGCCATGGCCCGCCCTTAGCCGCAGCTTCCTAAGGCTTCTCCGGCACAGCGCGACGGCGCCACACACTTTTGTCGCGTTCATCCTTGTTTCTGCACGGTGTCATTGCACCGTGCCACCTTCGTTACAAACCACGTCAATGATCAACAACAATGGGAGGAGGGTCGGCCATGTTCGTGCGGTCTGGCCCTCTCCCATTAATTCGATAACAAGCGTCTACAGAATTTAACGTTGGATGGCAAAAAATATTCATGAACACAAAACCAAACCCCTAACTCGATGAAGTCATCGAAAAATGATTGTCGTGGAAAATGGCGTCGCGAGGGTGGTTTGTTGATGACATTGGAAGGCATTCAAGAAGAGGATGTCGTCTCACACTAGCAGCAGAGAAAGGATAGATCGGCACGTTGTCTCTCCTTGGTGATCATGCGTTCTTCGCGCTCTTCAACGAGGAAGAAGATGTTCTTCAAGACCGCAAGAGTTCTATCCTCATTTCTACAAAACTAATCCACCCACAATAAAACAAGACCTTGTCTTATTTTATTCACACACACACATGCCAACATTAATTTGAAAATCAAGAGATATAATTCAATTAATTGGCTTAATTGAAGAGAGTTTAACAATCAAATTAATTGCAAGAGTTGACATGTCATTAAATTGGGGGAGTGTGTGTGTTACAAATTAAATTGCGAGAGAGAGGTTAAATGGAAATGAAGGGGTGGGGTTCGGGTGGGCCCCCCTTCACTAATATCCTACCTAGTGGACTTAGGATATAGTGGGTCCCACTCCAACTTCCATGCATAGGTTATAAATACTTTTATTATAAATAAATATTGTAGCACAAATTTTTATTTCACTCATCAGTTTACCCATTCATTTAATAACCTCAATCGGGAAAACGCCACTCGAGAAAAGGTGTTCCTAAGCAATTACCAGCACTACAGTTTCATCGGTGCCCTTGGATTTCGATTCTGAGCACCAGTTCAAAAGTTAGGATAACCCGCTCATTCGTTCACTGGACGTACCTGAGCTAAACTTCAGAAATTGATATTGAGCACACCGGGCCTCGGAATCAGTTGTCGTCAGAAACTGCGTAATTGTAAAATCCCAACAAAATTAAGAAAAAAAAATTCCTTGAAATTTATGGGTCTTTACAGAAACTCACATTACTAGATTATGGAAATAAATTAATATATATCCCAATAAATTGTTATAATAAAAGTGTAATAAATATTTCAATGAATCTTTTTTATCACTCTAGAAAAAATAATATTAATGTAAGACATCATTTTTTGAGATAACATTTTGAAAAGGGTGATATAAATCTTTAACTCATAGGAAATGAATGTAATCTTGCTAATATTTTTTCTAACTCATTGAATTCATTGAGTTTAAACTACATCAAACCAGAATTAGGAATCATAAATTGTGGTTAGAATTTAATTTTTGGTAGCTGATATTGGAAATGAACCATCGTTGGAAATTACCCACTATTAGAAAACCCAACATTGAAAATTACCCACCATTGGAAACTACCCACCATTAGAAATTGACCACCATTTTAAATTATCAACTATTGGAAATAGCCCATCATTAGAAACATGCTACCATTGCTAATTTTTATTTTCAGGATACATATTTTAATTAATATAATGATAAATGTTCTCTTTCAATTTTATTTTTTTAAATCCCTAAATGATATAAATTTGGGATTATGTTTAATTTCCACTCACTCTCTCCCTCAGACAAGTTCCCCTTCAAACTGCTCTACTACAGTTTCTCTCATAACCATTAACCTTATCCCTTTCTCACATGAACTTTTAGTACTTTGTAATAGTAATTGTAAAAAATAAATGACGAGTCATCTCCTGCGGATTCATGTCCTTAGAATAATCCTATTTTTGAATCAAGAAGACTGGTAGTGAGGGCATGGAACCCACAACTCCAAAATAATATAGTTGTTATTGAGAAATAATTTAATATTAAATTGTTATTTTTTATAAAATTGATGGTTCTCATGGTGATCCAAGACCAGGTATGGATATAATAGTTCTCAAATAATGAAAGACCATTTTATCCAATGATGGAATAACAATTCTTTCAATATTATGAGTTTAATATTTGGAAAAATAAATATTGGATTATAAGTATAATATATGTAAATGAGGTTATGTTCACTTCGAAATATCAGGCTAAGTGCATTAAATTATCTCATGAAGGAGTATCGACTGATTATCATGTGTTTTTTCATAGAGATAGTGATTCTTTTGTATATGATAATTACTTAGTGGAGATGACAGGAGTAGGAACTCTATGAAGACCTACTACAACGGAATTGGATGGTAAGTGCATATTGATTTTTATGTTTATAAAGAACATGTTATGCCCTCAAAAAGGAAAATTTAGTATTATGAGATATTAATATGTGTATCTCATATACATTATGAAATAAGGAGATAGAATCAATATTTGTGGGTTTCTAATGATGTATATGCTAGATATGTAAAATACATCATCCAGGTCAAAATCTATTTTTTTATTTTTTTCATCTATAGTTGAGGAAAATGGATTGGTTTTTGGATATAAGAAAGATGAAGTGATGTGTGGTGGATATTTCATGAATAACTTTATCTATAAAATAATGAAGGTAAACTAGAATCCCTATATTAAAATTTGGGTTAATGATATAGGTAAGATCTATGAGGATTTTAATCCTATAGATCACCCTACTAGACAAAAAACCTTGTTGGTCCTAAATTGGAAGCATAATAGGTACTAGAATACTCAGATGAAGACCAAGAAGTAGTGGAGGTTGATGCACCTAATGATAAGGAGGAGTTATCAGTTGAGGAGGGAAGTTACCCTTACATTCCTAATATCCTAGTGGTCTCCCTTAGTCCATATATTCCTCCATGATCTATACCTTCAAGAGAATGTATTTTAAGTGAAGGAAATGAAGAAGATGAAGGTGAGGATTCAGGATAATAAAATATTAAGAGTTCTACATCTAAATATTTTAAATAATTTTATGTTGTATCTAATAATGAAAGTAATGGGGATGAAAATGAAAATAATGTAAGTGATTGAGATAATAAAGATGAATGATATGATGATTTAAATGTAAATGATGATGGATATAATCATGGTGGTACAAATGATCATGAGATTACTCATACATATCATTATTCTCCATTTGTATCTTTTTATACTGGGTTCGAGGAAATAACTTGTTTTGTCCATGATGTTGATGAAGCTTCTTTTGTTAGAGATGAGATGACAGAATTTGTTGAGGGGAATGAATCCCCTTTTTTGTTATCCATCATGTTGAACCTAAAGATGTTGAACCAAATATATTATATTATTCTGGGACATATGTCACAACTTTTGATGAGTGGATTAGATTTATAGGTTATGTGAGGTTTTTAATAGATATTTCAGAATCAGATGATGATTAGATAAGTCCACCAATGCATGGTAGAACATCTATCATATTTATAGTTGAGATATATACCATGGGATTCATGTTTAGCAGAGTAATGATAGAGGAAAACTTCAAAAATTAATTTCATATGTTCCTTCTATACCTGAGCTAGAAAAAGCTATTGTTTCTCAAGCTGAGGAATACATTGTACCCTTCCTACAACTGTTAATCCTATTTTTTGAGATATTATTTCCAAAGATGATATAATGTCTTTCATAGAGAGAATTCTTACAAAAATTTTAGGATTCTAAGGAATCAGACACCTCCAGTTATAAATATCAGTCATATTTTTTCTAGACACCAAATTTCATTGGTTTTTTGACTCATCTAACCAAATATGATTCATCATATTTAGGAAGTTGTGATTGAGAACAGACTTCTAGCCATTGAGATGGAGTCCTTGAGTTCTATGATGGAAGAGATTAGAACAAATTTTTTTGCCTCTCTTGATTATTTGTTGGAGTGGTTGGATATTTTAATTTCAATGTCTTCAAATTCTAATGAACCACCTCCCTTGGCATCTTTTGATATAGATTTGATTCGGTCAGTTGTTATGGTGAAACATCATGATGATATTGGAGAATATCATGTTATCCATCTAGATGAATTGTGGTACATCACGCAACATGGTGAACATTTTTATAATTTAGAAAGGTAATATTTAAATACTTCTATAAGGGATCTAGAATATTTCATGAAGCCATTAAACAATACCTTTCCAGGATTTACACCAAGCATGAATTGAACCCACACTTCATGTTTCTAGTCATCAACATTCATATTCCACCAGCTACCCAAGATTTAAAGGAATAGTTTAATAATTTAAATGGGATGAAACCTACTATTAAATTATTTATATAGTAAAAGAATGTCTTCATCAGTTACATCGAGTATAGAAAAAACATTATTTTGTATTTCATTTATCTCATGATTCCTTTCCTACATCTGTTCGGTACTGTATTAGTACATCATGAGGCCATTCCAGTGACATCTCTCATCTCTACAACAATTAATGCCTATGTACATTTCAGGACATATATTTTCTTGGGTCCATCTACACCGTTACTATATTAGTTACAACCTCTCAGTTTATCAAATATGGAATTTAATAGGCATCTTCATCAAGTTTTTATCAGAGAGCTACCCATTTCTACCTAAGTTCCCTAAGACACTACCTATATTGACCATGTCTTTGAATAGATAATAGAACCTATTATTCCTACTACATAATATGGGAGTACATGAGAATAGAAATTTTTTTATAGGAACCTTATTTTATTTTTTATTATCTTTCTTGCTTTATGTAATGAAATAACATTTTTTTAATGAATTTTTTTTATTATTCTAATTTTTATTACATGACTTTACTATTTCTTATTGTTACTTTTTGATCATCCCAATGGGGGTAGAATTAATTTGTAATTTATGTAATGGTGAGAATAATTATGAGTATTTACATTTTTTCTATCCTATCATACCATATCTCTACTACCATCTTAATTTATCTTCTATTTTTAAAATTTTGTTAAAACTATCATATTATATTTTTAAATAGTTAAGTAGTTATCATTAATTCTTCAATCAAATCTTTCTTATTATAAAGTTTATTCTATACATGGTTTCTAAAATGTAATGATTTCTGATCATAAAAAAGTGGGTGTTTTTTGAACTTCCAATTTTAATCGGGAGAGTATTAGCACAACCTAATTTTGGTGCTCACAAATCATGATTTTTATATTTCAATGGAGTTTCTTATTGTGTGGTAGTATAAATTTTTATAATGAATAATTTGAAACAAATTTGGCTATGTGTTGAAAATAGTCACCACCATAAATGAATCACTACTTGAAAAAAGTCACCACAATACTAGAATCACCACCCAAAATGAGTCGCCACTAGACTTGACTCACTGCTAGAATAGAGTCACTACCAGACTAGACTCCCTGCCATAGATGAGTCACCATCAGATTTGAATTACCACAACACCTTGTCACCACATGGAATGAGTCACCATCACATGACATAATGTATGATATCCCACCCTCATATGAGGAACTATTGAACATGAGTTTCTACCATATGACCTACTGCTAGATAAACTACTGTTAGATGAGTCACAGACAAATATGAGTCACTACTGTATGAACTACCTCCAGATGACCTACTACCAGCCTAACTCATTGGTTGACTAAATCACTACTAGATATTAGTCACCATCATTATGTGCCACCAACTCTATTCAGTGGTACATGAATTAGATTCTACTAAGGACTATATTATTGAAGTTAATGTGAATTATTATTTAATGATTGTTATTTAAGTATTACATGAACAAATTTTAGACACTTTCAAATCCAAATACTAGGTTTCAAGAAATCATTATCATTATCCTTCAATGGTTATTCATTCATTTAGAGATATATTTATTTATTTATTTATTTACTTATGAACGAATCTCTCTCTCAAGATCATGGAAGGTGATACACACATGAGACGTGCATATGGGATATACCATGAGATCAATCGACGGATACAAAGGAGACATTGAGATCCATTGGACTCATCTGAGTTTCTTCAACTGTGAAAATGTGGAGAATCCTAAAGATCAATACAACACTCTTTTTTCTGCTATTTTCTAAAAATATATATTGACCTACTCATAGAGGCACATCTGAGGATACACAAGAACCTGGAGTGCTTTATACTGAGAAGCACTACCTTTTCTATATCCTATTTCTTTCTCTTTTTTCTATTACATATGACAAGTGTTTTTTTGTTTTTTTATATACACACAATAACTCCTACACTATAAATGGAGAAAACTGGATATTCCCATTACTTTATTTTAATCTATGTAACCATGATTATTATGTAATAGGCCCATGTGTCTCCCGTATTGTTTTTCGTCCCACCATTATTATGGAAGAGGTCCCTACAAAGCTTGGATATCTTGTATGATAATGTTTGAATACTCAATCTAGGATTTGGGTCAGATTATAGTTATATAATATTCTTATAAGTGAGTGATTATCACTTGGACATGATTAGGAATTGCCTTGAGACATAACCCCTAGTTCCATTTTGTTTCGTGATTTTTTTGTTTCATTTTCTACAAATCTATAAACATTATTTATTTTTATGCTGCAATCAAAACAGATACTTTAATAATTTGTCATAACTAGTTTTTATATAAGTACTTTATTGAGTAATTTTATTTCATAAGTTAAAGTAACATTAATATTATTTTAAATAAACAAAAATCAAGATTTGAGGAATATTATAAAAGATAAAAATTATATTAAACTACTATTTGATTAACTTGGAGAATTTATTTTAATTGGGGGATTTTATTTGAACATATTTAACTGAAATCATTTTGGGAACTCAATTAACCCAATATTGAGTTACTCATTCTGACCAACCACCTTGAAAAATATTATTTTATGTTTGTTATTAAGTATCTCATCAGTATTGGATTAGTTTTTTTGATATCAATGTTTTCAGTTATTATCGTCGATTTTGAATTCTTCTAGTTTCATGTTGATAATGGATTGATGTTTTTTATATATTCCTACCATAATATACATGTCAGTATTATGACTTGATTTCTTCAATTATATGTTTCCCTTAATGATTTTATGAGCTCACCCACTCTTATGATTCCATTTCCCCAAGTACACATTAAATATTTAGTATTATATCACATTTTAATGAATTCTTGGGTGAAATCTAAGAATTATCAAGAATTAAGTAGTTTCATATTTAATGTGAAAATTATTTTGTTGATACAAGGAATATAGGATTTATCAGTTTAAGATTTCTTCTAATTATGAAAGTATCTAAACTTGAAAATAAACATCAAATATAAGAAATCAATAATTGTTAATATTTTATATGTTGGATTGTTATATAGATATTTTTATTTTTGTTATTAAATAATGTTTGGAAGGTTTGATTTTATGAGCACCAGGTCTGGGAGCACGAGTGTGGGGTTTTATATTTGTTATCTATGAAAAGGTGTAGATATCTTTTGAGATTATGATTTTTGTTGAAAATATTTTAAGTTTTAATAAGTTATGTTTGATCATAATAGATAAGAATTTAGGATATGTATATGATTTAATGTTATGGAAAAAAATCACATTTAATTTTGGGATTAGGATAAGAGAAAATCATTTAAAACTCTAGGAGTAAGTATAAGTATTGGATAATAACATAATGATTTTGTAAATTATATATTATGTGTTATTACCTATAAAATAAATCCTCTTATGGATACTATGATTTGAATATGGTTGCAGTACAAATGTATCTAGGGATAGTAACCCTAAAAAGTTTTGTTTAATCATTGACTCAATAGTAACTTTTAGGCATGATGTCAGCCGAAGAATACACACCTCGTGAGAAACTCCTAGGTGATATGATTTAGTTAATCAAATTATCTTTACTAACCATTATTAATGATTTTAGAATGATTTTAAAAAATTAATTCATTAAACCTAGTAGTAAAAGGATCATAGATAATTGATAATTGGACAAGGTGATGTCATGGGTTGATCTAAAAGTATCATATGATAAAAATAATGTTTCAAGAGGAAATAAATATTCTTATTTATGATTTTATAATCATATATAGGTTAATTTCAAAAAAAATTGGATTTAGAATTTTTTTTATTCTGGATCATACATATGATGCTGAGAAAGGTATGTATTTTGAAACCATAATTCCTTATAACAGATTAATGGTGCTTATGTAAGTGGCTAAAAATTTATTATTTGCCTATTATGATGGAAAGGTGAGGTTCTTAGTCTTACCATTCATAGTGATGTTGATATTTTAAAATTATTGGATCCTTTAGTTATTCTCATTATTGAGTAATATTTTATTAATGATATTCGGGTATATAAAAAATGTTATGAGGAATATGAGAAACATCAAAGGATTATTCTTTATTAGTTTTTCTTTAAAGGTATTTAAACATAAATTAAATTGTATTACAAGCCTTTAATATTGATTTTATGAATAGGGTATATTTTTAGTAACAATTTTTAAAAAACACTATTGAGGCATGAATTAATTTATGGTTTAATATACACATGATGTTTGGAAAATAAAGGGTGGGTTGATTTTGAATAAGTTAGAGAGTAATTGGTAACCTTCAGAATAAAAATTTATTCATGATATTTTTGAATAATTTCATCTATTTATTTGGATAATGATATATACTGACTACTGTAGGGCCATAAGAACAATGAGTTAATACCATTTTGGTATAATCTTAATTTGGATTAATTTCATAGATACTCAAATATTTTTGGGGAAGATTTGTAATTGAGAGTATGTGATTAGGGTATATTCATAGTTGTTTATATGACTATATGAATGAATAATTTTTTTTACACAATGATATTTTCGGTTTTGAGATGGTGGATTCCAATTATTATTAGGTTTAAAATATTTTAAGGATATTCATGGTAATTTTGGATCTATATTTCACTTATTAGGTTTATAATTAAGATAAATAAACGCAATGTGACCTTGGTTTAACAAAGAAAGATATATGTTAATCTAAGAGTGATATAAGTTTAATAAAGTCTGATATAAGTGTAATTATGAGAATTATAAGCTAACATGATAGAGTTACGAAGTGATAAATATTATTGTCAAATTTTCTTATGGTTATTTTTTATAATTCTATTTTAATGATCATCAATCTTGTTAACAATATTGGTATCAGTAATGGATAAATACTGAAATAATCTATTGATGAATAATTTATAATGATAATGTGAAAATTTTCCCAATTAAAAATGTAATGGGATAAGGTTTGGAGTGGGGAAACATGTGATTATACCAAAAAAGATATCATAAAATATAAATAACAATGTGAATATCATTGAAGTATTGAAAACACTAAGGAGGAGAATTATAGAGTCTAGTAACTAATAAACTCATAAAGATGATGAAGAAAAAATGATTCAATTTCTTATATATAAAAAATATGGGAAGAAACATTGGGTAAATTTCCTTACAGAATTGATTATATTCCATAAGTGTTCAGTTAAAGTTCATAAAACTCACAAGTACATGGTATATATTCAAGCTAAAAAATCATTAGTTCAACTAAAAGAGAGTTGGTCCTTAAATGATTCATTTTCTCAATCCAAGGAAAAATGAGCCAGATAGTAACCAAAAACCCTGCGAAAAAAGAAAACCCAATGAAACTACTACAAATGAATTAGATAGTGATTTTTTGTCTAAAGTTTCTAGATTTCAATGTCCTATATGTTTTCAATAACTACTAAATTTTTATTTCTAAATAAAAACCTCTATTTTAATGAGTATCAAAAAAAAATTAATGTTTTTTGATGATTTTACTTAGAAATCTACATCTATATCCCTTGGTATTATTCTATGTGAAATTAGGAATTGTTTATATCTCTTTGTAAATAACGTACAATCATTGTTATGGTTGATATATATATCATTCTATGTCCTATGTAAACTGAGGATCATCTAGTGGTGTATGGATAATTATGAGTTCCCAATATAAATCACATTGATCATATGAGTCAAATAGGGAGGATGTTATTTCTTTAAGGGGGAGAATGTAACACCTCAAAATATTAATATATCATTTTGGTTAAATAAGTTAATTTGTTTGAAATGATTCTCCACATGAAATATCAAACTTAATAAACTTGTTAATTTTTTAGATAAAATATAAATATTTAAGTATGAAATTTAAAACATAGACATGGAATTAGCTGGGATGAATAATATTATTCATATTATTAATTATATGCATATAAAGAATAAATTATACTTTTAATATGATTAAAATTTTATTAGAATACATAAAATGACTAATAAGATCATTTATTGATTTGAAATTAATTTTCCTAATAAATTTTCTTTAATGCAACATGTATTTCTTCTTTAAGAAACATATGATTAATGTTAAATTATGATATATAATAATATATTATTGACACCAATTTAGTTCGTAAATGAAATGAAATAATAATAATTATAGTAGATATATGAAAATTTCATTTTCTAATTAAAATGATTATCAATTATATGTAATGATTTTATTCCAAAACAAACTATATAGATTTTAAAATTTGAAATAAAAAAATGAATTTAATTTTTTAATTCATCATATCAAAATTTACATAGTATGAATAATTAATATTTTTCAAAAAAAAATTGGTTTTTATTAGAAAAATAATTTTTTCATGAAACATATAATTTTTATTACTATACCACTATATAATAATGAAATGTAAATTTATTAAACCATTTATATAATCAATTATTCATTTCATTAAAAAATTTATTCATTTTATAATGTTATTCTACCATAGAAAACCTATGGAATTTTTTTTTTTGAATAATTAAATTATTTCTTTAATATATATATATATATATATATGGGTCTTTTCATAAAATAATGTATTTTTAGGAGAGACTCAACTTTTTTACTTTCCAGGAAATCCTTATAATCTTTATTTGTCTAACAGTAATTCAATTTGTGTCATTAAGATTGTTTTCAAAAAATGTTTACCTTATATATAAATTTAAATCATAAAAACATTATTTCTCTAAAAACTATTTCTAAATAAATAATTTCATTTATTTTAAAATTAAATTTTCATAGAAATAAAAATTTTATTTAATAATATTATTTCAAAATTAAAATTTATAAGTAAAAAATTATTTAAATTTATTCTTCCTCACCTTATTCATTAAAATTAATTACTCTGGTTTAAAAATTAATTACCAAGGTAAAAGAATGTCTATGTACAAGGAAAAAGGTAAAAAATATCCATAAAACACTCAAATGTTTCTCCAAAATTCATGGTTTAGTTGAGTTTCAACCCAAACTAATTCACCTAACTTATTTTTTCCATTTTTTAGGCTTTAATACTTGAATGGAAACCATAAATTATTGAAAATGTAAGGTTTACACCAAAGACTATTCTTTCCTTCACATAAGAAAGGGTAAATTCTTCACAAATTAAATACAAACCTATCATTCGAATATCTCATAAAAAATCTCTAATTTGTATTCTCTTAGAACCCTCTCCCATGTTAAAAATATTCAGGCCGCTATTAGTTAACACAAGGCCTTCATTTCTAGGGATACTTCCATGGAAATTTCATGTTCCTAGTGATTATATTATCAAATTATTATCTTTTCTCATTAATTATATTATTTATATCTTCTTCAAGCCACGCTAATATAATTATAATATTATCCTCTATGTATGTTAATGTTATGTTACATCAATTAAGGGAGGGAGATAAACAATGAAAATCAATGTTACATGTGTGTATGGAGGCATGATTCTAAGACCTCCCAAATACCACCATTAGGATTAAACAACTTGGATAAAATACAGGTTGAATTATAAACATTAATGGTACTTTTTTAAGGTTATTATTTTTCTTCATATACCCAATACATTAAGAAAAAAATTGTTTTTCATGCATTTTTCATACTACCAACTCCACGGAGTAACATGTTTCACTTTACATAACCACTATAAATGGCTATATCTCAGTATATGATTAAATAATAAATATGAATTTTTTAATATCATTAATGATATACTAGAAAAAATTGAATAACAAATTAATGATAAGATCATTAAATGAGCATCATTCATTTAATCATGGAAATAATCGTAATAAGAGGATAATATTTTCTTCAAATATTACAATGTTTTCATATCCATTATATCTTATTTTACAGAAATAAAATTATGATTTATCACAATAATAAACATTTAAAATATAAAAATTCATATTTTATAATTATATTATGAAAAATAACTTTATGATCATTCATTAAATCAATTTATGTTCATTTTTGTTTCCATTATGTATCTGATTGGACAATATTGTGAATTTATATCATGACTGAATATGGGAACATAATTAAATTAATAATATTATATAAATGTGTGAATAATTATTTCTTTGTGTTCTAGAGATGTTATATAAATATTTAGTTCATAATTTAAAAACACACACTTCGGTTGTTAGGATTCATCAAAACATGATTCTTATCAATTTCATATATGAAGATACAGATAACAAATGATTATAAAAGGATTTCTAAACATATTAAATAATTATAAAACATATCTATATGTAACCTTAATAACCTAGTATGATGAATTTTTATATAAGAATAAATTCAGAAAATGACATTATAAAACATGTCAAAACGATCAATTCCATAAATATCTAATGTGGAAAATTGAAAGAATTCATATAGAGAATGAATATTTATGAAAATTATTAAATTAAATGGAAATTTGAATTGTTTTTAATAATGATATTAAGATATATTTGTTTTTGATACATAATTTTAAATTACTTCATGATTGTCAGGAAAAGACGTTAGGATTTTTGTCGCAGTTTCTCTTCATTGAATCAATTATTATATTTATGTACCTAATTTCATTTATTTTTTGCATATATTTTCTATTTGATATGTCATATCATAAATTATCTTTTAATAATGGTATGATAAATTAAAATTTTAGACCACTCTTCCATTGCGGTTTGATCTAATGATATGTAATGTTTTATGGCTATTCTTAGTCTCAATTTTGATTCATGGAGATGTATTATATGTTATATATAACGTTCTTTTTTAATGGTGTTCTTTTTATTTACTATCCAATTAGTCTTCAATAATTTATATCCTGAAATTTTATGTGATTTACAACCAAATAATTTCCACTTATTCGAGTGGATATTGATTCACTTGTTTCCCTAGTACTGAGGTTTTTTTGTAAATACATTTTCCTTCATTAAGTTATAATTATTCCTTGAACTTGTTTCAAATAATTTGGATAAATTATTCCCATTGATTGTATTATGTCATATTATATCATTTTTTGGGATATACATTCCTTCTACATAATCCCATTGAAAAATATTTCTCACATCTTATGATATGATAAAACTATAAATTTTCATTCTTTGTAAGGACTAATATTATGTAATTTTAGAATTTTCTTTTTCGTATATCCATTTATCTATATGATATTATCATTTCATTTTACATAACTGATATTAGTTTTTGTTCACCTTGAAATCGTGTTATTTTATTTTCATTGGAAAAACTATTAACATTCCAATATAGATGATTATTGCAATGTATACTATGTATTATTTAACTATCCACATTCATCCTATTTATGGGTATTGAACATGTTATATATTTTATTAAAATAGGTAAAAGTATTCAAATTATGTATTTTTGATTATATGGATAACCAAATTTTTATTTATTAATAGATTCCTAAGAGGATGTTTTGAATATTATTGATGAATCTTATGGGAAATAAATCGGACGTGAACATGTGGGAGGTGGGGTCTAGCATTATATATCCCCTTGATTTTTTGGCAGCTCTCATAAGACAAATTTTTCTGTTATTTGGTGTACACCCACTTAATTCAATATGATGCCTTTTCTAAAAAATTTATGACTAGTAAAGTGTCTTGTAATAAGGCATTGACAATAGTTTTTTGATTTATAACATTATGTATTCCATAATTATGAGATTAGTTTTATTTATATCAATGTTTTTTTCTTTTCCTGGATATATCATGCTCCCAATTTCAAGATGATTATGGATTCATGTTGTTTACCTATTCCTAAAATAATATATATTCAATTTCTATACCATGAATTCATTAGGTTTTTATTTCCCTTACTAAGAATTTGAGCCCACCCCTTCTTATGTTTCTGTTCCCCCAGGTTATGGGAAAAAGTAGTATATCTGACACATATAGAAGGATAACACATGTAAAATAATTTGTGGGATACGTATATGAATTATCATAAATTAAGTAGTTTTTATATAATGGGTAAATTATAAATTTTAAACAAAGAGTAATGGATTTTTCATTTTATCTTTTTTCCTAATTCTCCGAAGAAATAAACGTGAAATGAACCTTTATATGTATGAAATATGAAATCATTATTGTTTTTGTAATTATGGATGATGATATCTAGGATATTATATCTTCTAATAAAGAATGTATAAAAAGATTTATTTTATGAGAACTAGATCTTGGAGTATAGATATGGAGTTTTATAATTAGTCTCTAAATTATTACAGTGATGGTCCTTCTATTGTTTGAGGTATGATCATTATCACCCTTATACTATCAACTTATTTTTTTGATACTGGTTCTTTACATTCTTTATATCTACTAAATTGGTAGCTACCCTATACTTACTAATTAGAATATCTACATAGATTCATTCTCTTGAATCCCGTAGGGAATAAATTATTCCATCATCAAGGGTTTCCAAAATGTCATTTGTGATCAATGGCTATAGAAATTTGTGGGTTTTATTATTTTAGAGATGAACATCTTCGATGTGATCGTTATGAGGTATTGGATTATGAGATATACACGCACATCGAATGTTATCAAAGAAATGTATAATTTACCTTATTTAAGGGTGATATTTTTTTAATGACCAGTGAGTTATAGTATGGGGAGGTTGTGTGGTTCTGTGTTTGAGTCACATTGGATCTATTGTGATATAGGTTATGGTCTTTGATATTTCTGTAGGATCTCAGTTAAACCCCTTATATGTCCCACCTATTTTTTATCTTTATCAAGATGTTTTTCAATATTACTTTTTATGTTATCCTCATGATATAGGACTTGAGTTAAATGTAGAACTCATAATATGGGTTAAGGCAGAGTTGATTACTCCTTATCAAACAGTATATTCCTTTTTTAAAGATCTCCAACTTCAACTTGATCTCATAGAGATTAATGGATTTATTATGCCCAACACATATCCCTAGGATGAGCCAATTTTTTCTCCAAAAAAGGATGGTACTTTTTGGTTCTCTCCAGAATATAGAATCTTTAACTAGGCGATGGTAAAAAATATTTAACCTTTTCCGATGATCAATGACCTATTTGTTAATTTATGAGGTTTTCGTTGTCCCTCCTAGATTATCCTATATTTAGGCTACCCGTAGCTATGGTTCAAGGTGAAGGCATACCAAATATAGAATTTAGGAGAAGTTATAGGCTACAAGAGTTCTTAGTGATGTTGTTTGTTCTGAAGAACGCTTCAATAGTGTTCATGGTCCTTAAGAATAAGATCTTTCACCCATATATATACTTGTGCATCATGGTGTCCATTGAAGATATTATCATCAATTCATGGACCTCAAAGCATCATGTCAGGTATCTCAAGATAGTCTTTAGTACACATTGATCACACCATCTTCATTTCAAGATTTCAATGAGTCGCTTTTTGATATAGGAGGTGAATTTACTAGGTCATGTGGTGTAAGTGGAAAAACAATTTGGACCTAGGGAAGGTGTTGGAGGTGATGTCTTGGGATCATCCACCAAATGTGTTTTAGATTAAAATTTTACTTGGATTTGTAAGATAATAATCGTGTTTCCAATAGGATTTCTCATGTTTCTCAATCCCCAGGATATATTTGGCCAAGAAAGGGGTCAACTTTGAGAGGTCACATTAGTGTGAGGAGGTGTTTCATGAGATTAAAAAGAGGGAAACCAACATCAAAAACAGTTCTAACTTTTCTAGTACCCAATATAGGATATGTTGTTTTTTATAATTCTTTGAGAGTAATATTAGGATTTATGCTGATGCAATAATATTTGTTAGAAAATTATGGTTCATTCCAGCTATGTCCCCATAAGTGGAATTATCCTACACATAACATAGATTATGAAGATATGATCGATGCTTTGAATTATTGGTGAAGCTGTCTCATTGGATATAGTTTTATGGTCTAAAAGGACCATATGAGTCTCTGTTATATCTTCTCACACCAAGACCTGAATTTTAGATGGAGGAATTGGGTGTAGTTTCTTTATACATTTTAATTAGATATTGATTATTCACAATGTATGGTTAACATTTTTGTAATTGTTCTCAATTCAAAAATTTATTATGCCTCAGATATTAGAAATCAACCTTCAGTGGAACCGTTATGCCTAATTTGTTAGTTGTATAATTAGACGAATGTGGCAGATACGGATTAGGGGTCAGTGATACTTGAACCTTTTAGTATCACATCAGCTTTAGCTGATTGAGTGAATTCCATATTAGAATTATATTCTTAGTGTGTGGTAATGGAGGAATGGTTGGATGGAGATGATCTGGACCCCAGGGGTCCATAGATGATGATGAAATACTTTATTTCCAGGTTAGGGTTATAGTTTATGATTCTATCAAGGAAGAAATTATGAGAGAAACTCATACCTTAAGGCGGATAGTTCATCCCATGTAAAAATAAGATATATCATGGAATTTGAAGGAATTTTCGGTGTCCATGTATGTATAGGGATATAAAATGGTCTATTTCACAATATATTGCTGAAAAGTGAATAAAGGATTGGAAAATACATCTCAATGGTTTACTCTAGTCACTTCTAGTTTTCATGTATATATGGTACGATTTTAGGATGGATTTTGTGATAGGCATACCAAGGACCACACGTAATCATGATTTTGTATAGGTGATAGTGGATCAGATGCTTATATTTTACTATTACTTACTGATCGGGTAGACTCTCCGTCAAGATGATTTCAAATATATATTTGATTGTGATTTTGTACATCTTCATGGAGTTATATTGAGCATTGAATCAGATAGATATGTATTTTAAACATCACAATTATGGTATGGATTTCCTAAGGCTTTAAAAAAAATGAAATTGTGCATTGAATATTACACACAAACAAAGGGATGGTATGAAAAGATAATCTAGGTTCTTGATGATATACTTTAAGCTTGTATCATAGGCATTGTAGCATCATGGTATGATTATATAGACATATTGTAGATTACTTATAATAATAGTTATCTTGATTATATCTACATGGTACCTAATTAGTATCTCTATGGACGAACTTGCCTCTAACTATTATACAAGAATAATTTGGGTAAGTTAGTTATTTTTGGACTGAGTTTGGAATAGGTGACTTCAGATATAGTGAAGTTTATCAAGAAGACATTGGTCATCTCAAATAGAAATCAAATATAAAATTTTAACAATAGGATGAGACCTTTTGAGTTCATTGTGGGGGAGGTAGTTTTCTTGTGGGTGACTTCTTGGTTGTGGAATTGACCTATTCATAATCAAATAAATCTTGGAATGATATTTTTTGGATCATTCAAGATCATCTAACATATAGGGATAATGGATTATAGTTTGGGACTTCCTCATCATTAGTTAGTTATTCATGATGCATTCCACATAATTCAACATTGAATGTACAATCTCATTTATATCAATGTTATAGACAATAAGTATTCTGAGTTGGATACTGACACACCATATGAAGAATGACTGATCAATATAGTTTACAAGAGCATGCATGTTTTCTAGGGGAATACATTTATACTTATTAGGATCTTATGGAGGCATGGATGGTTTTATAAATATTATTGATAGTGTTAGTATAATCTAAAAGTTAAATATCCCAAGTTATGCAAGATTTACATTGGATATACATCTTGAGGATGAGAAGTCTTAGATTCATATAATTGTAACATCCTTATTTTCAATGGTTATGATAATGTGAAGTTATGAATTGTATTCAATTATTTTTTTTGGAATGGGGATGGTTGAGACTTGGTTCTAGTGGGTATTAGAGGATTTTAGAAGAATAAAAGTAGTTTCTATGAATTATTGGTTTAAACAGAAACATTATCGTATGGTGATCTCTATGGTGGTTGATATGTGTGAAACGGGTAAGAAATATCAGTAATGGTCGGTCATAGACATGTGTGTGCATCGTTGGGGCCAGACCAGTGGTTGAAATCCTACGCAAACTCACAACACACATTTTGTAGGGATTAGTGAGTCTAAATGGGAAAATATTTGGGGACACACAATAATGTAAGTTGTTTCACTCTAAATTTTCAAGAACATAACAACCATGGCCAAGCCATGGTGGAGCATGTGGAAATGGTCGGGCTGGTCTTGAACCAACTGAAATTGCTACCTTCTTCCCTGGATCTTGACTAAATCATAGTGTAAATATGTATAGATTAAATGTAGGGTCTTAAATTCTCTTTGAATAAGATTATTACCTCTATTTATCAATTTTTTTTGCACTATAATTATTCCATTGTTTTCCAGATGCCAAGAAAGACCAAGGTCTGGATGTAGTGTATCCATAATCTAGGCTCTAATTTCTACCTTGTTTGGTTCACTCATTCTTCTCCATGGGTTGGTATAAAGACTTGACTCATCCATCATTTTTCATTCTTCTAGTTTGTGATGATTCAGTGGAGAACCCTGATGAGTGTTTATTGTTGTGGAAAATTTCTTCCTACCTTCTTAGACAATCATGGAATGGGGATGTCATGGGTAGAATATGGTATTTTGTGTATTCTGACATGGATATTCCTATATTGGGTATAACAATAGCCTATTTTAGGAATGTTGGCTTTCTACAACATTTTGGTGGTCTTTATCTTTGTTAATGTTATTTGGTGAGTATCTTTCCATATAACCTTGATGTACATCTATAGATACTCCATTTCTAAACTCTCAAGTGATTTTTAATATGGTTATTAGGAATTTTTGTTTGATATTGTATCATCTTAAAACCTTCTTCAAATTCCATGAGTTTGATGCCCATGATCTAGACATTTGAAGTTCCTTTCTATATTCGGCCATTTATATGACGTTTGCATGTTTTGGTAGTTTATACATAAAAACTGATTGATATATGTTACATGTGGGTTTTTGAGTGACTATTAAGACCCATAAATGATATGTGTTCTTATTTTTTTATCCAATGTAACCCTTGTTTGGTTATATTTTAATATAAGAGTGTTTATGTGTCCTCTTCAAAAAAAATTATGATATTCTTAATTTTTCCTTGTTATGATATATATTTCATGTTGTATTGCATACACTATGGAACTTTTATTTGTTAATCAAGATAAACATGTTCCTTACAGTTGGTTAGATGGACCCATAGAGTGGGTATTGATGATGTGACAAAGGCTACATACTACAGATCATTTGATGGTATGAGGTTGATCATGGAAAAGTCGGTCGAAAACGGAGTAGACCATGAGAGGGTTTTTTGTATCCTTCAGTTAAAGGAGGATATGGGAGAATTCCATTTAGGGGAAATGTAAGCATCCAAATACATTAGATATATTGTAAAAAAAGAATCTAATTAAATAATTTTTCCACTAGTGTAACATGCATATCCATCCATAATTTAATATATACCATCTATAAATAATGGAAAATATAGAATGCATATATAAAATAAATCAAAAAAATCATAAGATAATATAAATTTATATGAATGCTCATTCCAAACACATGATGAATAATGATTATATTAATGAAGAAAATAAGATTTTATCACCTCTATAAATACTCTAAGATGTCCTCCACTATATATCCAATACATTACTAGCAACTAATAACATATCAAAATAAAATTTTTTGATCTCCATGAATATAAGAGAGAAATAGTTCTCATAAATATATAGGGGTAACTAATGAAACTCAATATGTTTTCCCAACTAGTGCAGTGATCTCTATGTTAAACAAGAACTAAGTACATACAAAAGAAAACATTTGCTCATGTGATAGGTATCATGTTAAAATCATCCAAATCAATTAAACTAAAGTTCATACACAGGTGAATCCACTTATAGTCCATATTATTCAATCTTATAGAATAATTCATGTGAAATAATTCAATTTTCATCACCTTAGGTTAGTTTCATAAATATTATAAATGTAGTGGGATCCATAGACCTCATCATGAAAATTTAGATTGGTCGAGGGAGTGTTGACCTAGTAGTTTGGTGACTTGCCCAATATTTATGGGATATACATCAGTCGAGGGTGTTCCAACCCCATATATGGAGGACTAAAACCATTTATATTATGGTAGAATCATAATTTATTTATTTTATGGGGGAACACACATTGTCATTAATGTATATATTAAGGGGGTACCCTGACCCCATGCATGATATAGGGGACCCATTTCCTAACCACAGGGGAAGAATATAACTCCACAAATCATATGGAGGACCCATAGATTGTCAATGATAAGTTCTCTAAGGGAGTACATAACCACATTCTTATACTTAATCTATTTCTCTCCAGTTTTATTGAAACTGAGTGAGCATATAGGTAGGCTAAATGAAAAAAATTGTCATCTAATTCAACCAAACAAAATGGGTAAGGAATAAATATTTACTCAGATGTCATTGTTCTTCTTACCTATGAAAAAAGGGTGAGGATTATCATAAATACATATCTATACTCTTTCCATGACCATTATCTATCCAAATATCCACACAATACAAATCCTCAGTGTTGTGTCTCATATCCTTATATTTGTATTACATATAAGAAGTACAAATCTTATGAAAAATAAATCATTAGATGTTATAGGAAGTCATTATGGAGGGTTGAATCCTCATAATGAGAAACTGAACCCCCCAATGAATATCACATTAATCCAATTGCATCACCAAGAATTTCATTAATATAATCACAGTGTACTACAAGATAACCATATCATCAATTCATGATTCCAAAACATTTATACAAAATATTCATAACTTTTATAGTATACCCACACTCTTATCACATCAAACAATAATAATTGTATCCTCTTGGTTGTATTTTAAACCACATGAAGTATTATACTCATACATTTCATTAACTTCTCATAATCTTCATCATTCCATCATGAGTGTTTTACAATATTATTTCCAAATTCTCACCGTTTTATCTATATTACCAATTCATGAATTCTGTCACTTTAATTATTTTCTTCAATAAATCTTTTATTAATTAAATTTCAAAAGTATGAAATTCATAAATTATATATGATAATCTAGGGGGAAGGTTATACAATTTATTTTCCACTTTATCCATGAATTTTATTTTTCATTAATTAATATCATCATCATAAATTTCTCTATCCTATTAGAATGTATTTATTTTTGAAATTTCCAATTTCAAAAATCGATATAATTAAATATCCATATATATATATATATTTAAAATCACTATTTTAAATAATAATTCAATTATACAAATGATATTATTTTATGCATCATATTTAATATCTGAAGTTACTATAATTCACTTTCTTTGTTTTTGGGTAACATTCCATAATTTCATATTCTCATTGACTACTAATAAATTACCCCTAATTATTAAATTCTATATATTAAAAATTATAATCAAAGTAATTATTTAAAATTATCATTATTTGTTTAATAATAATAGTTCACCTAGTTACAATTATAAATAATCATTCAGTTTTTTTCATTTCCCATTTTATCATCAATTGAAAATAATTTTAATTATTATTTAATTTTATGAATTCTACATATCTCAAGGGAAGTCATTAATAATTTATTGATTTTCATAGTATATAGTTTTCATTATTTCATCTATCATATTCAATTTAGTTAAATAATTCAAACACACTTCTAAATAATCATAAATTGTAAAATTGTTTTTATCCCTTAATTGAATCTTCAATAAATTCATGGTGAGCTTAAAAAAATTAAATATGAATTGATAAAATTATTATTATCTTTATAATAGTAATGATATAATTTATTCAGCATAATAATCCTTTTAAATATTTACGTCACATTCTTAAATAGTTCTCATTTTCAAATCAGGATGGAATTATTAATAATAATGTCATAACATCTAGTAGTATTTCATTTATTCCCACATTAGGATAAATAGAAAATTTATTATTAATTAAATAATAAAAAACATAACTATTATCAGTATGATTTTATTTTAAATGAACATAATTTCTTAATTTATTAAATAATAATCTACAGTATCTATTATGGTTTTAATATCCATCCTATAGTCATGTCATTAAATAACATTAATATTAACAAATAATATTTTTTTATATAATTTAAGGAATTTTACATATACAATGTTTGGTGTAACAGGTCCATCAAACTCTTTGATTCAAAAAATAAATAAATTATTAATAATTTAATAATAATTTCTAAATTTAAAATAATTAATATATTAAAAAAATTATTTCCTTCAATAAATAATATCATCATTATAAACATTATGTATATAACCCCAAATGGATTTGAAAAAACACATAATAATATGTTTTTACTGTTACCATATTACTCAATATATATAGATGTGCACACATACACACAATAGATTTATACATAATAATTTCATGTCCCAATGTGTCCCTTGTTTGGTTTTATTAAATTGTATAAATGTTAAAATTGATAGGACGAGAGGTTGAATTATTCCCTAAGGAGGAATTTTATCTTTTTTATGACTATCATGCAAATTTAAATCTTAAATTTTAAATCATTACCATTAAAAATATGAGTTACCCTTATTTCATGACAGTATTTTTTTTAAAAAAGAAATACATAACCCTAAATTTAAAAAATAAATAAATAAATTGCCAGAAGACTTATGGGGAAATTAAAGAAAGAAAATCCCAAAAAATAAAAAACAATTCACATGCGATTCACCCACTAACCCATGTTCCAAGGGTACCTACATCTACCCCCCAAGATAATTACCTCACCTATACGCTTTTTGATCCTTAAGGAGATCATAGTCATCAACTGAAAACCACATAGAAGTATCTTCCATGGCAGATAAAATCTTGAACTTCTAAGAAATATTACAAAAATTCAACCCCTAATTACCTCTAATTAATTCCAAAATGTTGATAGATAAAAATTTCCCCATAGTACGCTAGTCCATGAATACAAATATTTCTGGTTCTATTATAGAAAATATAATTTCAAACTGTGAATCAAACCACTCTGTAATGTCAAACTGAAGGCCTGTTGGAAATCATCCACCCATCATGTTCTTTACTGAAATAGAATGTTTAGCATTGAAGGCTCTAGTAGAGTCACATTCCATATCATAATCCTTACTAAAAGTATCATAATCACTCCTTATAAGTTCTGTATAATGATGAACATCCCTCATTACTAACTTCATCAACTATAACTCAATATGGATTATATTCCATTAATAGAGGAGGGATAATGTTTATAAGCTGATTAGTTGAAGGTGAAATAATTTTATCTTTATGGTGGCTCTAAAAAGTTGTGGATGTTTTGGGAATAGATGGAGTTCCAAAAAAAGATTATTTAATGAATGATCCCATTTAGATGCTATCATCATTCACTAAGATATTATTTCCCTTCATTTTCTATATTGATAATGTTCATAGGAAAATAACCCACCTACCTCAATTCATTATCCACATATTCTAGAAATAATATTATAATGACCAGATTTATTATCAGAAGAAACCACATTTTGAAATCATAAATATGAGTTTCTACATATAACTTACATGAAATAATTATCATTAAGTGAAAAAATATACATTGAGACTTCTTTAGCTCATATTTCCACTAATTATTTCCTATTTTTAGTTATCCACTTCTCACTGTTTAAATCAGCATGCATTCGAACTAAAATATTTTTCCATCATAGGATATTGAAATGATTTTGTACAATGGTAAAAATCCTCAGCCTCTATCTCATCAAGGGCAGGGTAAAAGAGACAAGATGAATTTCAAATTCCTTTCCTGGAGGAGCATCATCATTAAATGGATTCACTACCCACCCACTCCCCCCCATCAAAATATCACAATTGTTATCAATATAATTAGTCCCAATATATTACACATTTTTTTGATTTTTAAAACATTGGCTTCCATCATTCTCTATAAAAGATAAAATAGTGTAAAACATATATATTATACAGTACAGAATATTATTCCACATAACTCTATGATCTATTAAAAAATGGGGATTTTCCCATACTCAATCCTCAAAAACCATTTATCATGACTCGGTGATAGTATTAAATTATAAAAAGGGTGTTATTAAAGTACACTTCAATTTATTAAACGTTAAAATTATCCATATCTAGCCAATTCCATATCTCTATAAATTTTTATAGGCATTCCAATTGCAAGTGAAATATTGATAATGTTCCATGGATGTAAAAGAATCCAATTTATGCTATGAACCTTGACAAAAATTTATATATAGTAATTACACACAAATTAATAGTAGGGAACTCAAATGTTTATCACTATACAGGGTAGTGAGGGGTATTATAGTAATGGGATGAGGCATGTAAAAGGGTCATTATTTGTATCCCTATGGAAGGAATAAAATCCCCATTTTATTATTTCATATAACATATAATGTTTTAACCTTTAAGGCCATGTGAGATTTACCAATTTTTTTACCTTCTATATTATGAAGGTATGGACATTGTTTCTTCTATTTAAAGGTCTTACGTGTAGGTCCTATAAGAAAAATTTGGATAAAATGGCTCTGTGGGGGACTTATTCATGAGAATACCTTTTTGTTTTACTCTAGTGAATAATCCCAATAGATTTATGTGATGACTTCGCTATATTGGAAGCCCATAAATATCATGTGATTTGATAATCATGGTGAAGGTGCAAGGCTTAGACTAAAAATGTATCCCATTCTAAAAAATACCCATTGAACAAGGTAAATATTAAGCCTATGTAAAGGGGTTTGGAAAAAACAATCCTTTGGTGGGGTGGGCTTAGGTAAAATGGTTCCACTAAATTTAAATAATCAAATTTTGGGGAATTGGGATCCTTATCTTAGGTATGTGACCATGGGGAGGTTTGATCCCCTGGTATTCCATGAGAGTAAATGAAGAACTATATTAAAGGGACAAAAACAAATAAAAATGGCCCATTAAGTCTCGACAAACCATTTCAAAAAATGGAAAAAATCCAGATAGGTAACCTGAAAGAGGTGTAAGCCTAGTATAATCCATGAGGTATGCATGAAACCCCTCTCATGAGGTAAGGATCCAGATAATGATTGTCCATTTGGATAATGGATTACATTAGTAAAAAATTACGGTGCTTTTCCTAGATAGGTTACATGGGTGAGTGTTGTGTTAAATTCATTACATGAAGGTTTTTTATTATCATCCTATATTTTAGGGACCTATGGGCCATTTCACTTCATACATATTTCTGAGAGATATCATACTTATAAGTATTTTGGGTTAATCGATGGTATGTCTTGAGAGAAGAGGTATATCAAGAGTATTTTTTTTATGAAACCCTCATATGACTCAAATAACACCACTTTTTATCACATCCCCTTAGGTTTTGATTCTAAAATTACACATGGGTTTTTATAGTGTATTAGGGTACTGAAAAAATAACTATGTGGTCTCTACCTATAGGGTTCTCCTTTCAGAATAAAGTGGATGTGTGAGGGGTATTTTTATAGGGAATGTATCCCTGGGTACCCATAATTTAAGGTTACCATTCCAAGATCCCAAGGTTCCATAGGGAACGCATGATGATAAATTTTATGGTATGTTCACACTTAGGAAAATTTGTGTGTGTATGATACTGCATAGGGAATGTATGTGGGCTTCAAGTAGGGAACTCATGGTTGTATTGAATAGGGAATATGTGGGTCATGATTAAGGACTGAAATGTTCTTTATTAGGGCATGTATATAGTTATTATATAGGGAATGTTGGATTATTTCAGTATAAAACCCATATTTCATTTTTATTCATGTTAAATCTCTTTGATTGAATGTACCCATTCATAAAATATATAACATCAAATGATAATAAATTTTTATTGGAATGTTTTTATTAGCTCCATGAGTTTTCAAATCAAAGCTAATGGAATGATTTACCCTATTGGATATTTGGAATACTCGTATCCTATAATTTTAATGAATAAATATCTATATGAAACCTCTAAAAATTAATTTATATATTTTATGGAACTTTTCCTTTAATAAGGTTTGGGATTTGTGGCATACTCTATATAGGATGTTCTCTTCACCATGTCACTTGATTGAGAAACATTATTGAATAATTTATATTCCTTAATGAATGAAAATAAAAATTATATTTTTTTCTTCACAACATCACTTCTTTGGGAGATATTTTTTCATGTATCTCTATACCATGGTGAATGATAATTTTTTATTCGATGGGAATTCCATTTGTATATTCTTTATGTTGTGGGGTACTCCTTAATCTTCATGTTATACAAGAGGATCATATCAATATATCCATGGAAAATTGTTTGATGAATTTTTCACACCTATAAAATTCCCCACATTAAAATTAGATTCATTCAGGAATTAAGCAATCATATTTTGAGGTTAGAGAGACTATTTTACGAAATTTCTTGAACACTAAATAGGTTTTTGAAGCTAAATCGGGTGGCGATATTCCCTAATGTCATTATATATATGATTTTATTATCATTTAATATGATATATATATATATATATATTTATCTTATTTAATGAAAAAGAGGAAACCAAGTCATATCATATGTGATTAGTTTAGGAATATTATAAGGTATGATATAAAGATATCATTGCACTACTAGGGCTTGTCATATTATATGATATGGTTAGATTATAAGACCATATCATAAGTTTTATGATGGGGGAATCATATTATATAATTCTTATTAATGTTTTATGATTGGTTATAGTAGTCAAACATTTATTTTTGACGTTTTGGAATTTTATGCATATGAATATCATCAGTTATAAACATTACCTATGATGAAAAATATGGGTGATGAATGAACATAAATTTTATGTTCATGGTAAAAGCGTTAAAAGTAGTTTATAGCCATATGAAATTTACTTTTATGTTATGAACATAAAATTACATGCATGGAAGGATCAGGGAGTATCCTCAAGGAATATATAATATGTCTGAAGTCCATATAAACGGTGTTTAATCTTTCTTTTGATTCTTCTAACCCGATATCTCTCATATAATTATTCCTTTTCAACAGGAGAAACTAGATTATCTAAGTGTGAAGAAGGGTACCACCCAAGTGATGGTTTATTTAGTTCAACCCATTAATATATCTTGGAGGAAGGATTCCATTGGTTTTTATTAGTGATCTTCATCAAACCCATGTTTGATGAAAATAGATTTATCCAACATTAGTGAAAGGTACACTTGTTCCTCATTTTATATCATACATTCATTAAATTTCATATAATGATGATATTTAGAATTTGGTTTATTTTTTTAATTATAATACTTTAATAGGTGTTACTTTATCCTCAGAAACATGGTAGTTTTATAATTTCTTTCCACACGTCAAATGATTCATGAATATTGGTGAAAATTGATAATAAATTGATATTGTATTCCCTATCATTTAAATTTAAAATGATTTTAAAATATTAATTAATTTATGTTATTGGATATTATAATCAATAATAAATATTTTTGTGGAATTGTTTATGATATGGGACACCATAATCTATAATATGGTCACACAATATGATATACGACATCCTAGCCACCAAAACAATATAATTTCTACACTCTTCAACATATCATAGTGTGTAATATGGATAATATTATACTGAGAGTCAAGATCTCATGGGTCTGGAGTACCTTATTCCTAAGGACCTATTATATCTTTTCTCTCTATGCAAGTAATCAATGAGGAAAATTCCTTACATCAGATCACCCAAACTAAATAATAACTTTACGAAAGTGGTAAAATTAACTTTGATCATCCATTTTCCTTTTTTGGATATCCCTTCTATAGGGAGGATCTTTATGAATTTGTGCATGGAACACTCTTCATCCAAACAAGTAGTGATTAAAGAACATATCTTCTTCTCCGAATATTATATCATTGTTATGGTTTTTACACTGATAGGGGAGTGGAATTGAATATTCAATGATCTTTTTTGAAGATTTTATAAAATATTGGTATTTGAGGCTTGTAACATGACTAGAATGGGGAGAGGATAATACTATATATTTTTCCTTTTTGATGAATGGAAAAGTAGATCTTGGATACATGGTTCAGTTTCATTGAAGTTTAGATTTCTCATAATATAGGAGTCAGAAAGGGATGTTGATCAATGTAATGATATAATAACTTTCACAAAGATGTGGATTTTAATCTACATACTCAATTGGAATTACCATCATCCACAGATCATATGGGATATTTCTTCCTCTGTAGGTAGCCCAATTATAATGTATTTCCAAACTGACAACCCATGATTTCAGAACTATGAAAGGTTATTTTTGGAAGTGGGTTTGGATAAAACATTAGTTGAAGTAGTTTTACTCAAAACAAGAGATGATAGTGTCAAACTATAAACTCAATATGAAATGATTCCCATTTATATTTGATTTATAGTTTATTTGTTCACGCTTATTCTGAGTTTGATAGTGATAAGACTTAAAACGTTTTCCATGTCAATATACATGATCAAACATCCTATTGGAAATCAATGGGAAATAGCAAGGTTAGTTTCTTGGCGGTGACTATTTAACCTGACCCATATTCCTCATATGCCATTTATAGGGACGCATCCTTAGCTAGACTTGTACATGATTTTAACCCTCATCTAAATGAACATCCCTGCACATCTTCTTGTGATGATTTGGATTTGGATTTGGGATGTGTTATTGAAGCTCTTGTTGGGATTGTTGAACTGGAGAATTCTGTAAAACCCCTCCAAACTCCCTAGCTCAAAGTCTCCTCTTGTTGGGAAAACCTAATTGAAATAACACATGAAAGTATCGAACATGAATTATATACCCTAGGTAATTCATTGGAAACTAGGATTGGTACCTTATATAATGATAAGAATTGTTTAATTGGGACTAAAACTATGACACTAAGAATCACTACAGTGAATACATATCGACATTACATAAATATTTATTCACAAAACCCTAAGTAGAATGATCCTCCCATAAGTAATGTAACTTTGGTACTAGTCTCTCTAGAGGATTGGGAGGTTCCTTTAACTTCAGTACCCATTTTAATAGATATAAAGTGGAAGTCTCTCAATGGTGAAGTGAACCAAGTAAACACCCTCAATAAATTCACCCCTCTAGATGGTAAATTATGGGAAAATGACAAGGAGGAACAACAATCTTAAGATTGTTTGGCTAATTCCCATAAGAGATATTTTTTCTAGAAAAGATCACAACCCATTATGATAATAAGAATGAAGGAAAGGTAGAATGAACATATCCTTATTAGATGTTCCACAATGAGAAGGACCTCTAACAAGGGGAAATACTACAAGGAATGAATCTATTATTTTGAAATTTCCATGGGTAAAGATACTAGTTTGTGAGAAAATTTCTTAGAAACTATCTTTTTCCCTATAAACCCTTACTTCTTATAATTTCATAACCCAAAATGGTATTTGACAGCTGGAATGTTTTTAAGTGGGCCTCCCATGGATATATGTTTCTTTTTCAAACATTACATGATTCTAACATGGATTGTCTCTATATTTTTAATCATGATATAATCCAACTAATCACAGAAAAAAATAACCCACAGAGAATCTATGTATCTTTCATCACTTAATGTTCTAATATATATTTTTTTCTCAAATATGATTCCAATTCATGTATCAATAGAAGGATCCTATGGAAGAATATGAAGACAAGATCTAATAACATTAACCATAAATGGGTCATTATGTGATATTTAAACTCTATCCTAAGGTTTGAGGTGAAAAATTGAGCCAATTTCAATAGGGAAGTTTCCTTGTAATTATCCCCTTGTATTGACAATTTTAATCTTAGTGATGTTCCAATTGATGGAGAAGCATTTAATGGAGTAGATATACATTGAATGGGAGATAATAAAGTAAGTTGGAAAAATTCCTTTTTCAAATAGATGAAAGAATTTAATTCTATTGGAGTCTTATGGTCCATCCTCCACAAATATCACTCAAATCACAATCCAATCATAGATGAACTTTACACTCATTTGATAAGGTCAGTTCCTCTCCCTTTTAAATTGAATAATGCGTGTATTTTTGCTCCTAGATAAAGGGATGTGATTGTGGAGGCCTGGGAATTTCAAAGAAGATTTCTCTATATTCATATAGAAATGTTGAAACACACTTAAGGTATATTAAAATAAGGGATAAGGAATGACATTTTTAAATGGATATTGAGATTAAATCTATTAAAGTGCTTCTTGCATACGGTCAAAATAGAAACCAATATCAAGATTCTCCCTCTAGGGAGGAATTGTAATAATAATCAAAACATGATAATATATTGATCGTTGAATAGATATTGGACCATGATCAACATATTGCAAGAAGGTTAAAGAATTGTGATAGGAACTCAAAGATCTACAATCATCTGCACAATGGGAAAATGTTATGAATAATGAATACATTAATTAGTGTTCCTACATGTATTTTCACTTATGAAATGATATCTATAATGAAATGATGGACTATTTTAATTGGTTTTACTATAATAATGGAATTGATATCAATCAAAATATAATTTATAAAGTACCTTTTTGTATTTAGAATTTCCAAAACCGAACCCACTTCATTGAACCCTCTAAAGAGGAAGATAAATTGCCCCTATTCTCTCTCAAAATGGAGAGTGATGCTAGTTAGGATGGTTTTACCAATAATTTTTTCATGTTCTAATGGGATATCCTATTTGAGGAGGTCAAAAATGCTATCAATGAATTTTTCAATCATGAATCGATACATCATGGTATTAATTATAATTTCATTGTGCTTATTACCATGATAGAGAATACAGTGGACATAAATAACTTCAAGACAGTTTCTCTTGGGATCACAATTTCCAAAATTATCAGTAAAATCATATAGAGTTGAATGGGATGAATTGTTAAGGAAGTTATCACCCCTAACCAGTTTGGTATTCAAAAAAAGAGGAATATCTATCCATACTTCTTTACAGCCTCAGAAAGTATCAATCTTATGAGGATGAAATTAAGGGATGGGACCTTTTCACTCAAATATGAAAAATCAATGGGCTTTTATATAATCAAATGGATTAAAATTCTTTTTATCATAAAAAAATATGGCTTCTAAAATTAATTTATCAAATTAATCAATTTCTTCCTCAAATATTCATGGTTTTACATTATTATCAATATATCTCACAAGGCATACTTCTCATGCACTATAGGTGTCAGACAATAAGACCCTTTATTGGAACACCTATTTTCCATCACTGGAGACTATATGATAATATGAATCATTTTCTTTAATATATTGAAATATTTATGAAAATAAAATTTGTAAGAATATATTTCACCACCTCACACATTCTATATGCATATGACATTCTTCTATTTTGAAAAATCATCAAAGAAAACTAGTTTTTCATCTGGGATTTTTTAATCACTATGAGGAAGAGTTGGAAAATGCCATAAATTGGGATAAATAATTCATTTTCATTGGGGATGGATTTTACATTTCCAAGAAAAACAAGATAACCAAATTCCTTATTGTTAAGAAGGGATCCATACTTTTTATTTAGCTTGGAGTAACCCAATTTATAAGTTAAATTGAGATGAAATTATCTCAGATATATATGTATTGGAATCATTAATCAAATAAATACGTGGAAAGGAAATTCTATGTCACTCACTGAAAGGGTTTTCTTGGTCAACTCGGTCATCACATCCAAATGTTTTCACTACTTCTCTATTTAAATATAGCTTATAGGTCTTATCAATTACCATTAAAAATGATCCAGAACTTTATATAGAATGGATCTATCCATGAAAAAATGGATAATTGTCCGATTGAAGGAATGCACAAAACCCATTGATATATGGGGGATTGGCATAAAAGACCACAATATATTTAAGGATGGCCTTCTCAATAATTACACCTAGAATCTCATAAAAACTTAATACTCTTATTTTTATTTTGTCACAAACATGTTCAATGTAAGGCTAATTGATGGGTATCCTCACTATCTTATCTCTTTTTTTTGTGCTATCAGAAACTTCATAAGTGATATCTAGGGATAATTCATGTGTCTAGTTGTAACAGAATAAAATCTCAGATGTTGGAGTACCCATGTCTGGATAGATCCTATAAGGAAATTATGGACAAACCTCTAAGAAGGAATAAAATTTCTACCACTTAAATTAATCGACATTAAAACAATATTATAGAAATCCCCCCCCCCTCTATTTTGACTTTAAAATTCAAATATACTCCTTCATACATAGTGACATGCTAATATGGATTCTGGAAAGAAATGCATATTTCAACACCAAGGAATTATATAGGAGGAAATGTGATTGACCATCTGTGACTCCTTCATTATTGTTGAAGTACATGTTACACTTAATTCAGTCTATTAGTATCATGATAATTTTATGAATCTTGAAAAAATATTTCCGACTCATGAACAAATCAAATGAGATAGACTAAAATTTTCTTCCGGCGGTCATTTTTTTCAGATATTTGAGGATGATGTCCAACATCTCTTTTTGGTCTATAAATTTCTAAAAAAACTTCAAAAATATACATTTGAATTATTTGGAATAATAATATTCAATTATGACTATCTTGGAGAACTCTTCTAGGAAATTTCTACATCTTGATGAACTGATAAAGTCCATAATCATTTAATGGTGGATGATGGTTCAAATTTCAGTTATATCCGAAATAAAACAAATATGCTCCTCTTAGAAAACCAAATTCCCACACATCTTTCATGTACTCATTCTAAAAATAGGAAAACATATATTACTTTTAAAGTGAAACCCTAATTAATGAACAACAACATAACTGACTTCAACATTCTCAGACTCTTTGGGGTCCAAGGAAGGTCAAATAACCCTTTGATGCTTAAATATGGCCTCTACATCCCACATATATATTAATGGATCATTGTTAATGTAGAAGGGGAGTAATCTAGTGCCCTAGGACCCTCTGGCTATGGAGGTATTTTCCATACCCATCAGGGATTTTTAAATGTTTATTTTTCCTTATATTGGAATTGTAATTTCATATAAATATTAGATGTGGGCAATGATTTATTCCGTCAAAAATGTTTCCCATAATCAATCGAATACTCTAAGGATTGAGTCTAATTTTATACTGGTCATTGAATCCATTTTATTCAAATCATGGAATGTCCCATGGAATATTAAACCACATTGGATTGAATGTCTTCAATCTCTAAGTCATCTTAGGGTTCATGTATATCATTTTTACAAATAAGAAAACCTATTGTAAGATTCATTTTCAAAGAGAGAAATAGTGGATACAAACATGATGTGGTCCTTAAGGGAACATATTTTTTAGGCTCTATTGATGGATGCTAACATGAGGGGTGATAGGAACTCCTATTATTGTAAAACCCTTTATATTGCTTTAACTATATATTATCATTCTTATTATTAAATTGTAGGATAAGTTCTAGCTAGGTCCTTATACTCTTGTTGTATTATAGCAGTAATTTAAATTGTTTCATAACTACAAAACATTTATTTTTTATCACTTTAGTGATATGATACTTATCTTAGCCTGTGATTATTATTCATGTCATATGTTATAGAGATGTCATAAAATAAGATAAATCTTTATTGAATTATCTACGTACATTATGGCATGTTAGTCATAAAATGTGATATCAATTATGATCCGAATTGTGGGTTTTGACAGAGAAATGTTATTAAATACACCATGTAGATAATTTTTATTTTAATATTTTTTTCAATTATGAATATTATTATATAACATATAAAATGTGTATAAATTATAGAAAATATATTTTGGGATATTTTCTTAATTTATAAAATGTGTTAAATTCAATTAAATTTTAAATTTTTCATAATTAATTATTAAATGTTCATGAAACAATTAATAAATAAATATCCATAATTTAATATTAATTTTAAAGTACATTTTATTTATATTAAATGACATATAATTTTATTTACAATATTATATATAATTTCAAATGTAATTTTAAAAGAGGTTGAAAATTATAAAAATATAAAAAAATATAAAGGATTTTAATTTTAATTATGGTTAATTCATAATCATTAATTTAATATTTTAAAATTAGAAGTACTATTTTGAGAATTATTGAAACCATATCAAAAAGAGTTTTGATAAATTTTAATGATCATGGTACAAATAAATATAATCTTTTTTAATTTTTATAATGAAAATTGTTTATATAATAGAAATAAAATAAGAAATGTATATATTTTAAATGACATATATTTTAGTATAATGCAATATAAAGGATATTATGATGAAGTTCATATTGGAAATAGATATAAATAGATTATATTTATTTTATTATATAATGTATATAAAACATGGATAAATTAAAATGTTTTTATAATTTATTTATTATTTATTTGTTCTTGAATGTAGATCTCATATCAAAATATATGAATTATTCATTTACTTTGTCTATTCCCTGCTTTATTCATAAATATAAATTCATTATATTACGAATTGATATATGTTTTATTTTAAATTTTTAAATGGATTCTTTATATTATCTTATATGCATCTATGAAATTAGATGTTAGGTTTGCTAATTTTTTAGTATTCTTCTACCTTATCTTTATCTTCTACTAGGTTAAAATTAAATTTAATTCCTAAATATGGTTTATACCCATTATGTGATTGAATAATTTTTAAATTGTGGTCTCTCTTGAGAAAATACCTATAGATAGAGGGTCTTTAGGATGGACAACACACTAGTCTGAGAGATTAAGATATATCTTGAAAGGTAGTGGTTGGTTACCTGTCACTCCATGCTTACTATTGTAGGTATTATTGATTTCATATGACTATAATCCATTACATGGTATGTTTTTTTACCTTATACTTGGGATTCATTTTAATATGTATAAATATATTTTTCTTTTAATTTTTGTTTTCAATATAAGATATAGATTACATAAATACATCTTTATTAATAAGGTTTTAATATGTTGAATTTTTTTAAGAAATGGGAGTAAAAAACAAAATAATTTGAATAATTCATACATGTAAATGGAAAACATTATAAAACATGGTGATATAATAAATATCCTAAAAATTATATGTGTTAGATTCCATCCCAAAAAACCACTTGTGAACCCCTTGATCATTCATTATGGGTGATGCTAACTCTTAGGGTAACATAAATCATCATGTGTAATCAAAGTAGATTATAGGTGACCCTATCCATTACATTCTTATATAACATGTGGGATATGGGTTTTACATAGTTAGTAAATAGTATGCACTAAGATATCAGACAAATAGAGTTGAGTGAATCCATATTCTCGATTTGTATAAAGAGTTTTCCAATCAACTATACAAGATTAATATTAGATATGATTTACATAACTATCTACCAAATATAGTAAGGACATGTCTTTTGAAATTATCTAGAATGAGTCATAATGAAATATGGATGTTGGAAAACTAATATAATTAATTAATTTAAAAATGGGTTATCATCTTAGTGTGATTAAATTAAAAATAATTATTTTTTAAATGATAATAAAACATGATACTCATTTAATAGAAAATAACTATTTTAGGTAAAATGGAATCATTATCGTTAAACATAACTTTGGGATAAATCCTATAGAATTAAATATTAATAGTAGAAACTTTACAAAATATATTTGAATCTTATAAATCATTCTTAAAAAAGAATAAGTTTCCATATATTAGAGAAACACCAACCTAACTAACTAAATGTTGACGTTATTTAATAACTGGATCTCGATGCTTGTCAGAAACATAAATGAATTTATTAAATGTTTGAAATGAATTGTTTAAATAAATATTGATTAATTTAACTTTATTCTCCACTCATGTAATCCGTATGATTGGCTATGGCTTGGTGAGACTGTGATTTCCTTTGTGGATTAATATTGTTGTGGACTTATTGTTTTTTTATCTCCAAAAACATTTTATAGTATGATTGTTTCCCAAAAAAATTTCACCCTATTTAATCAAATCTCAAAATATAGTATAAAACATCATTGGATTCTAAATTTCTAGTTTCTTTATTGACAATATAAATGTGTAAAGGATCATATTGGATGGAATAAATTCTTTTTGAAATTACCACAATGTATCTTCATGTATACATTCAGGGTTATTGAAATCTAAATGTGGTGTCTAGAAGGAGGGTCAATTATTCCCTAGGAGGAAATTTTCTAGGATACTTGAATGGGTTTTGAGAAACTATATAGAGTGTACATGCTAAGTATCACTTTTTTAGAAATCAATTATATGATTTTGAAGGGTACTTGATACAAAATGAATGTTTCACATTTTTTATAAATATATAGTAGTTTAAAATCAAGTAAATAATTGATGGATCTTGTATTTTTCATTCAATTATATTTGAAAATGTGATATTATAGATGTTTATAAGGTTAAAGAGTATCTAAATATTATATGGATCTAAATAAAGGGTGTGTATAGTTATCTCATTTATCTTGTGTGACAACAGATGTTATTTGTTATCAAAGAGTTATTGGGAATTAATGATATGATACCCACGATTTATATGACCCATTAGATTCTATAACATTTTTAAGAATGAGCTGTGGATAAAAGTTTTTTTATCTTGGATAAAATATTTTATCCACAAAATTTGATAAAATATGAAGAATTGAGATTCCACCACCTATTAATAGAGTATTTTAAATAAAAATTCCTTAATTTTATAATAATTATAGATATATATTGATTTTCAAATGAGATATGGATATTAATTGTTTATTTGATAAATAATCCCAATAAAAGGAATTAAATGATTTTTTTCAAAACACCAATGATTTTATGTATCATATCAAGATATTATAGAATGAATATAGTTTCTAAGATGCTAGTGGGAGTAAATTTTCAACATGGAGAATATTAAAGGTTGAAAAATAAAATATTTTATTAATTCAAAGTAAAGGTGAATACCACATAATTTATTAAATGTTATTAGGTTATATTTATAAATAAATATTGTAAAGAGTTATGTTTGGATAGAAAATTGATCTATAAGGAAATTTTTGAATGAAAATGTAATTTAATGTGATGGTGGTGAACTTAGAAATTGTTATAAGTAGACATCATAAGTGATCAACATCCATAAATTGGATATTTTGAAGTAAAGGAGTCAAAAATAATTGTTCAATAAGTCAAACACTAGGAATATGATTTCTAAATCTCAACATTATTCAAACTATATTTCTTCATATAAGTTACAGACATGTGGAATTTAGTTGGAGTAATATATTAGAAAGTAATATAGAGATGCGGATGGAATTACATAGAGATGTAATGATTTAAAAAATCATAAAATGAATTGAAAATGATGCATTTTAGTAGTCTTTCATATGACATATGTGACTAGGGATTATTTTTTGTTTTTTTATTTTATAATTAAAACAATTATATTGATAAAATAAAATGTATCAGGGTATATAATAGTTTTATCTAATTTTTTATTTGTAAATATTGGTTCCATTGGACTCAATAAGTGAATAATAATTATCCTCTAGAATTATGACTTTGATTTATACCTATCCAATATTCATCCTGGAGTGTTATAGATTTTTCTTGAATTTTTATTGTTAGTATGGTTATAATATTTTATATAGATTTAGAATAAACTCATAAGATACAAAATCATTATATTGTAAAAGATAACCCATTAAGTAAAAAACTAGGAGTTCCATAAAATATGCCCTTATTATAATGGGTCCCATGTTTTCTATTTATATTTACCCTTGCCTAATGTTTAATAAGATACCTATAATGAGAATATTCATACATTGAAACCATTATTATTCCAACCTTGAGGATGATCTAATCAAGGCTAATTTGGGAATGTTATTGATTATTGAATTTATTGAGTTTAATTAATATTGGATTTGACATATCTTATGATGAATATGTATTTTGGTCACTCGATTGAGAATAATTGGTGGATAATATGTCTATATATAGTAAATTTAATTTATGTTTATATTTGTTCGATCAGGGTCATATGATGTTCTCATCCAAGAGGGTAAATGACATGTGATGAGTTCTTCTAACTTATCAGTCTATACACTTTGATCAAGAATTTATTAGTAGATATATTGAATTTACATATTATGGGTCCTATGGTTTCTCAATGTCTTTTTAATATGTGCCATATCAAAATTCCTTCTTGTATATGATATAGTTGGTGTACACGGGTATAATGATATATGTGTTGGATTAATATCACAGAATATCCCATTATACCTTAAGTATAAATGGGTCTTTATTAGAGGCTCTAATCTTCATAAATTTAGAGTTTTTGGATTATTTTTGTTTTCAATTCTATAAAGTACCATGCGGTAACAATTTATGGTTTAGTAAATGGGTATTTGGTTTTATCAAACATAGATAATTCCCCTGATAGTGTTTTTGAGTTTATCTTAAATGTGTTTTAGATGTATATTCACAAGGTATTTCATATCATGAAATGATTGGTAAAGATGATGATAGATCTCAAGTGCATTAGAATAGAACAAAAATGGTTTTATAATTATTATCACAATTCATTGTATATGATATATTAGGTGAAATGAGAAAATGTCTATAAGATTTTAGTGTTTGTTGGAGATATATATAGATATTCTCAAAATATTATGTGAATATAATGTTATTTGTATTATATCATAAAGTAAGATATGTATATAGGTCATACAGTATGACATAAAGGAAACTAAGGCACATACATTACTAATCATTTGGGTATATTGTAAGAAATGATATAGAGATATCATGTAACTCCCTATGTCTATTACATTGTATGATATGGTTGTATTATAATACAATATTTTAAGTGTTATAATATAAATATTCATATTTTAACATTCATATGGATGGTTTATAATTGATTAAGGTTGTTAAATATTAATTATTAAAAAAATTTAATCTTCCATATAAATATATCATCAGTTATAAATGTTTCATATGATGAAACATATGAGAGAAAATAAAAATAAATGTTAAATACATTTTCAAAGTGTTCCAAATTTTTTGGAGTTATATTCCATTTTGTTGTGCATCATGAAAGCATTAAAAAATGAATGGAAGGCTTGAGAAGAATTTCTACGCCTATATAAAGAGGTAAAAGGAAAAAAGGATAAATAATATTTCTACCAATTCTCCTTATCTAAAATAACTCTTCCATTTCTTCAATTCCCATGAGAGATATTATCATATAATGGTGTAAAGGGGAATCTCAAAAAAACATTGAGTGATTTAGGATGGAATTATTATATATATAAAATGGGTGTATTATTTTGGTTATTTAATAATATTATTCAACAAACTAATATATGATTATAGGATATTGGACTGACATAGGTTAATTGTAGACGCGATCTTCATTATATAATATACTTCATTTGGTCTAATAACATCATGTTATTGGGATTGGTGTTTCCAATTTTCATATGATTATTAAATAATTTTTATTAAATCCTAATAAATATTATAGAATTTAAAAATGGTACATTACTAAAAGGATTATCTTAATGAAATAATTTTTCTTCTGAGAAAAGAATCTCAACAATCGACATTTTTTATTACCAAGATGAGAATAGCAGCTCAAGTAATTTTTTTTCTTAGAGGAAGATCTTGACTAAATAAATTATTTACCAAGATGAGGATTTGGACTTAAATAGTTTGTTACTAATAGTAGGATATTGACTCAATGATTTTATAACAAATAAAAGGATCTTGACTCAAGGGTCCTATAACCAAGAGGAGTATCTAGAAACAATATTTTTTTTGATACTAATATATGGATCTTGAGTCATGTTTTTTTGGTAACCAAGAGGAGGACCTTGATGAAACATATTTTTCGTTCATGAGGTGGATCCTAAATCATGTATTTTTTACAATGAATAAAATCTCAACACATGTAATTTTATTCACACATATAATATTTACTCAATGTGTTTGATACTAAGAAGTGGATCTTGACTCAAGGATTTTGTTACCAAGTGTATGATTTATATCAATGGATTTATTATATATAATAATTTTCATGCATATATGAGATTTTCCAATAATAAATTCAATGAAATTTTTTTGGGAAATGAGAATGACAAAAGAATTAGAAAAATAAATGATATTTTTGTAAACTTGAATAGTGATAATATAGAAAAAGCATTTCATCTCCTAATATCATTTGAGTTTGTATTGGAGATGCTGATGGGTGGAGACTGGCTAACCATTATTTTAATCACCTTCATTATTAAGGGTTTGTTTTTTAGTAGAAAATTAAATTTTATAGACATTATAGTAGAGAGTGTTTGAAATTGGTTCTTTTTATTAAAAATTTTTAGCTTAGGGTAAGAGCATAAGGATTTTTTTTAGAGTTGGATTGGGAGTTCAGGGTGTTAGTGTTACAGAGAAGAAGGTTTTAGTCAGAGTCATCAATGAATTTTAATGAATGAATATAATAGGGTTCCCAATGTAGTGGAATTAGTACTCGATTATTGGTATAAGGGTGTTGTAACCATTGGAGGCCAACTGGGTAGCTGGTAGACCTTAGTTGGGTGGTGGGTAATGTAATGGGTATCCAATAATAAATTAATGAGTACACAATTTTTTTATGGTGTGTTTTTTGGAGGGTGAAAACCTATAACTTTTTATTGACCAACTCCAAATTTAAGGGATCTAAGGGGGTCGGTAGAGATTTTGTCAATTGGTTCTCTCCCTCCCTTCTTCCACTTGGACCCCAATGGATGGGGTGGTTATAGGTTTCTTTACAAAATGATTTATGATAATGTATCCCATAAATATAATTTCATTATACTTCATATTCATCATCCTATCATTTTTTGTGGTTTCAATTTAGGGTTATATTAATGATTCCGTCGAGGAATAGTGGAATCATTTCAACATTATGTGTATTTTTTATAGGTTTTGTAGAGGAATCATCAAAATGATGAATGTTCGGGGGTCCTCATCATTTCAATTGATGTACGTTCCCTGCGAATTTAATTATGATTTTTCATCAAATATTATTGATATTGAATGTTGATTTGGTGTCGAGTGATGGGATTCTTTTTCATAGAAATTATAGTGGAAGGGCATGTGATTTCATAATTTCATTGTTGGGGATTCCATTAATGAGAGGCCACTAAGTGTGTTTTTGTTGATTATGCCTCCTTGAATAATACTTCATAATTAACTATAATGTTTTATGATTAACTATTGGTGGAATTTAGAATGTGATAGGGGCTCAGGACCCTTACATGGCTTGTCATGAGCATGGTTGAGTGCGTCATGAGGATAGTAACTCTGATATGAAGGTAGGTGGTCATGTAAATACTTAACCATATTTTTATCTGAATTTTGGTTTTATAGAATTATATGGGTTCTTGTGTGGGTTAATGGTTTGGAATCAAGAGTATTACTTTGGAAGTAAAATGTAAATGATCCTACCTAATTGGTATGCATCAGTTATTTTATATAGGTTTTGGGAGATTGGGAGATGTGTTGAGACTTAATTTCTTAGGGACATTGATGATATTTTGGCCTGATGAACCCCTAATGTATTTTGGATCATGTCATGGGTTATGTCTAACTGAGGATCAGGCTAGGAGGTATGTGAAGTGGAAATTCAAAAGGGTGTGTCCTCTGGTAGAAATTCTGATTAATGTTTAACCTAGTAATAGTTTAAAAGGTCTTATACGTATAAAATTTGAAATTGAGACCTCCTTCATGGGAGTCGGGTGATAGTGCTATGGTAATTTAGGGTTGAAAATAGTTTTAACAGTGATAATGGATTACATAAAGGCATGGTCCTCAGTGAGTCATCATGTATATATTTATTAGAGTATGTTGTGTGAGGATTCATCGTAGATGTGATTCTTAGTAGATGTAGTAGGTATTTACCTTATATGTATTATATTACTAGTTTATAGAAAATTTTTGGGAAGGATAATAGGTTCTTTAATAAACATTAATATGTTGAAATGAGTTTCATGAGGAAATATGGGTATGTGAACCACCTGAGAGAGACATATATGATGATATATTCGAGAATGGGTAGTTCATGGGTAAGAGTATATGATTGTGGCTCAAAGGTGTATGGTAATCATTGGTGTGGTTAGGTACAAGATATTGTAATGACTATGTATGGAGTTTTCTCTGAGGGCTGGTGATGGATGGGATATTGCATGTTACCTTATATCTAAATTCTAGGTAAGGTTATTTCTAGCTAAGATCTACGATGTGGGAAATATATTTTGATTATAGAGGTAAAATTTAGTATTGATAATAGCCTTTAGCCTCACCTAGTATTTTCAAAATATATATTCAAGACTGATGTGTGTGTTTATTCCCTGAGATGCCACATGTACTAAAACTAATAGTTGTAATGAGTTTTCTATGATATGTCACCCTAAGTGATAGAGTGTTAATGATCCAAATTCAATATACCACATCAGCCTATGTGATAGATTATTTATAATGATTTGATAGGATACCATGACTTGAGTGTGTGGGAGGTAGTTAGTATTTATTATGATACCCTTACTTAGGTGAGAGGGTAGTGTTTATGACACCATATGGGACCCTACTAAAAGTAAGAGAGTCAAGGTCAAAAATCAATTGTGTAACCCAACCTTTAGTGAGAGGGTGGTGATTTAGATTCAATAATGGATCCCAAACCAGAGTCACGGGGAATTGGTTATGGATTATTTATGATAATTTTACTTGACTAATAGAGTATGTATGTATATATTCATATGATATAACTTCTCCATTCATTATGTGTTTGGAATAGGTAATGTCAAGTATTGTGATAGCCCAGTTAGAACATGATGATGTAGAATGATTTCATATGTGTTTCTTGTTAACATTAATTGTATTCATACACATATATGATGGAATATATAATGGTTACATTATTGGTTCCTTACTGAGTTATATTCTCACACCCTGTATGGGCACCCCAATGTTAAGTAGACTGTATGGTTTACATTCAAGTCACATAACGCATAGGGGATTGGGATAGAAGAACATAAAGGTTTTTAGGGGATGGATAAAGGAGAAAATATTGTTTTAGGTGTATTCATCCTCCTTCATTTTATTCATTTTCTTATTTTTTCGTCCCATATGGAAATCATTAGGAAATTGGTATATATGTCTAACTATATGGTTTTATATAATTATATCAATTATGTTTTCATTATTGATGGTCATACATTAGCTAAAATATATATATTTACAACAAACATTTATATTAATTTATTCATTTATATGTTATTGAATGTGATGTTACCAATAATATTTCTCCCCATATTGGTTATAAACTCTCACCAGTGGCTGATAAACACTAGAGTATAGAGAGGCATACATGAATTCTTGTGTCACCCCTAGCTTAGGCCATGAATTGGATCTATGGGATGAGGCATTATAAAATTGTATCATATCATTGTTTATGTTGTCTTAATATTTAGATACTCTGTAGATGGGGATAATAGTGGTTATATCATGGTGTACGAGGCCTCTGACTCGCAATCCAAAGGCTAGTTCAAAAAATAATTTCATTACACACTAAATTCAATACCAAGAGAGATTACCCATGTTAAACTTATATATATTTCCAAAATTTAAACATTATATCTCCCATTAATCACATAATCCCAAAACTCATAGGTTTATAATATTTTGAGATTTGAAATATAAAAAAATTAGTTAGAAAAATTTCTCCATAATTACACTATAGTATATCCCCTTCTATATATCTACTAGGTTTTACTCATCTACATCACCAAGGAAATGGAAAACATAATAAAAGGGTCATCTAAAATACTCATTAAGTGAAAAACTTATCAAAATTTCATCCATGGTTAGATCATAATCATATATAAAACTTTATCAAGGGAGAAATATCTTACTAAAAAAATGGAATAATAATTTCTATCTAAATTTATAAATAAATGGACGTATACCCTTAAATGAACAAACATACACTATGGTGTGAGATTACAAAAATATGTTATAACCATGGTTTTTGGAACATAACAAAGTAATATCACATTGAAATGTGACATAAATTTAAGTATATGAAAACATAACATTATGACAATACATACCATCAAACATTTCCACACATAACATATTTACCTCTTTTGATATAAACCATTAAACCATGTATTAGAGGGATTTAATGGACCCAGCCTACCAATGGTATTTAATAAACCCAACCTATCTTGGAGAATTAATTAACCCAACCCATCAAAGGGATTTAATTAACCTAAGAAATATTATAATAATAATCCATTACAATATATTCTACATAAAATAAATCTTATCTCATTTTATGAAGAAGCCATAGAGGGGAAATTTTCTCCTAAAATTATCAAAGGTATCACATAATATTTACTCAACTATTGATATCTAAAATTAAATAAACCAAAATTAGTATCTAACAAATTAATTTTCATGATGATTCATAAAACACTTCTCCAATTTAGATTGACAATTTTTAGATAAGTAGTTAAATGGAAGATATTTCATTAAAAATATTAAAATTATTTTAAAAATCTAAATTTATGAGCCACCTTGAAAAATAAATTTTAATAAATTAACATTAGAAACTTTTTAAATCATCACTTTTATGGAAATACCAATAATATATACATGAAAAATACATATGGATTTTCCATAGTAAATGTGGATTGGAAGATAAAATTTATGCTTGTGAAAGGGAAAATTATTTACATATTTATAAAAATACCTCATTAAAACCCAAATAATAAAAATGATAATATTTTTTTAATATATAATAATAATAATAATAATAATAATAATAAGATCACAAGAGATAATAACTTTTTGGTTTCCAAGTTAGAGATTAAATCGTTTTTTCAAAAAAGAATATATACATAGAGAAAAAACAACCATTAAAATGGTGAGAATATTTCCTTACAATGTTATATTTTTAAGATGAAATTTTTTTCAGAAAAAAATATATGGGTAAAAACCCATAAACGTTTTTATGTGAGAAAAATATAAATCCCTAAAAAATTATAAATTCAAAATAATACAATCATATGTAATAATTATCCAACCTTATAATAATATAGTTCAATAAAAACATTATAACTGAATAAAATAAAAATTGAGTTAAGAAAAATACATAATGATTTTATAAAATCTTAAAACCTCCTTCAAAATGATAACCTTATACGAATTTTATATTCCTATAAATTCTTGAAATATAAGGATAAAAATATATATATTGGTAGTATATACAACAGACAATAGAAATAAAGTGGTAAATATCTGACATATCTAGAATAATGAAATTTTAGATGAGGAATCCTGTAAATCAATTATAATAAAATAATAGATTATAATTCTCTTATATTATAATAATTGAGTTCATGAAGAAACCTTATAACTCTTTGAAAGTAAATTGAGTTAAGAAAAACCATTATGAATTTGATGACCTTTGTAAACCCCCTTGAAAAATATAAAATTATATGGATTTATATAACACCTTAATTTCATGAAAATTATGAAAAAAATACATCAAACGGTACTATATATATATAATAAAAAGAAAATAATGGTGTGAATATGGAACATTTCTCAATGAATGAAAAGTTAGATGGGAAAATCATTACAGCTTTTATAATATTTGAATAAAAACCTTTTGAGAGTGAGAAAATTAAATATAACATTAAATTCCATGAAATTAAGATTTAATCATTATATAATATATCAAAGAGTCGTTATATATGTCATATAAAATAAATTTTCTGAATTCTAAAAAACACGTCTCATGGAATTGAAATTGGAATAAAAATACTTTCCTTAACTCTTGATTTACCTGGAGGTTTTTTGAACAGATATATAATAAAAATAACCATTTTAATTAGATATTTTCTAAACTTATAAATAATGAATTAATTTTATAATATTTAATTAAAATAATTTATTACACATTTATTAGTTAGATATTGTTTATTTTCATTATCAAAAGTTAGTGGTTTTTATTTCTTTACATGTTTTGTAATATAAATGTCGATCCATGTACATTGATACCAAGATAAAAATTCCAAGATTTTTTAATATACTAGAATCATTAATTATTTATGTAGTTAAAATTTCATTCCATGAGATATTTAGTCACGATTATTAATGATCAAATTGGTGATGTGATTATTTTGGGAAATTTAATGATATTAATTGATTGCATTATAATGATAATTTATTTTTTTTCATCATTTATGAATATAATTAACAATAAATACTACTCCTTAGTATCATATATATTAATTAAATACATATTTATAACTATCACTATATGGGGGTGTTGAAAATTGAATCACTTCTTTCATGGAGCAAGTAATCAACACGCATGCACATGTGACATTTTCATTTTTCTGTGGATGAAACGAAAAGAATGTAAAGAATGATTTATCATTATAGAATAATAATTATATCATATATATATCATATTTATTTATTACATATATTCTTAAAACCATCTATTTAATGTGGTGATGAAAAATAAAACATATCTTCCATGGAGGCTGTAGTTTGCACATTTTCACGAGAAATGTTTTCATTTTTTGGAATAGATGAGAGGGGAAAATATAAAAACTATAAAAAGATTATTATATAATTTAATTATACAAATAATATTTATTTAATTATATTAATATTTTTATAAAAGTCTTTGAATGGGATGTATGGAAAAAATAATGAATAAAATACAAGGGTGTATAATTCTTGGGTTGATGTTTTGAGTCACCCCATGAAAGACGTCACATAATTAGAGGTATTTGGGATATTTATTGTAACCAAGGGATATAAAATTTGTAACAGTATTATGGGATTGGTAAAATGGTATTTTTATCATGTTTAATTTGAAGTATAAATTTTCCTTGATATGTGTGGAAGTAATTTCCTTTTATAGGTGAAAAACATGGAATTTTTCTTGGAATTGAATGGTGGATGAGAGAAAATAGTATATTATTGAGGATAGGTGAGTTAGGTGATAAAATGTTTGTGATATATGTAGGTGTGAAATTGTATCCTATAATCGAAAACAATATATTCATATTCATTGCTAAGTGAAAATATTTAGATAATCATTAAATACTTATTTATATATTTTATTAAAATATTCCAAATTATTCAATAGTGATCAATTGGATTAAAAATACACTATATAGATAAAAATTATAATTCCTAAACAAAAATTATTTTTCACAATAATATTTTATTCATAATGATTTAATATTTGTTACTTGGTTAACATGAATTATTGAAATTTAATCAATGCATTGGTATTAAAATATTTAATTAAATTGTATAAATACATCAAATGGAATTTTTTTTAAACAAATATCAGGGTAAAACCTCATTATTAAGAAAATTATAACACAAAAGATAATGAGAGTATGTAGAAATATATTGATATTCCCTACTACTTTTTCCAAATGTACCTCCTTTCCTATATATAAGTATTTTGTGTTTTTTGAGAGACCCCAATATCTGATTTATTTTAATGATCATGTTTCTAACCAAATACTATAACCAAAATAGATATGATAATTTCCAAATAAATCAAAATAAATTATAATATGAATGAGAAAAATCATTCCAATATTTTCATTATCTTTTGACTCCTTCCTTTCAGCCTTTGATTATTTTGGTTCTACTATGATATACTTTTATTAACTTATAAATCCTTTGGTTTAACCTCAGTTTTCATTGGTCACATTATTATTGGGTTATCTAACCTAACAAGTTATATATTAATTCCATAAAATTCATTTAAGTTCATCAGAGTTGTTTTTAAGGAGAATGTGTAACATCCAAATCAAATCCCCCATGGTATCCCAGTAAGTGTTACACAATGACTCAATAGGGGGATTGAGTTCTTAAAAATGTTACCTCAAAATAAATAAAACTCTTGAAAACTTGATTGAATATATCCCACCATATTTAAACTGAAATTAAGATTAAAATTAAAGTAGAATAGGGAAAAACATATTAAAATTTTAGTGTTTTGGGGATCAAATATCTCATATTCCACTTAATCAATGCTCTCTATGTGAGCTTGGTGATTTTTATTTTGTAGGTCCTTTTCTTATAAACCAAGATAGTTAATGGAATTCAAATAAAACATGTTGAAAAATGTGGAAATATCTTTAAATTTTTACCAACCTTTTACAATATCTATACCTTTCCTTTACAAAATCAAACAAATGACTGTAACAAAATTATAGAAAATGATGTGTAGAAATATTATAGGATCAACACACACTTATAAGAAACAAAGAAAAAGTTGATGAAAAAACCTTCCATCAAATAAATGAATGTTTTGAGTATCATCAAAAGATATTTTCTTATTATTTATTTAACAATAAGGTATACAATTGTTCTACATTTTTTTAGTTTCACAGAAATATTATCTTGAAAATAGAGTATTAGTTCCCTATTTATTTATCAAATATTCTCTTGAATATACATAGAACATAATTTTTAATTCGATATCCTTTATTTAATTCAAATGGGTTGGAATAATATAACATTTATAAATTAAATCCTTTTACTTTTTCATGAAACTTTATTCATTGAAAATGTAAAAAAACTAATCATTTTTAGGTATCTCGGTCTTCCTATGCACTGTTTATCTTCATTGAAATTGACGATTTAAATTATCCATAATTACTTTACTTATATATCTCTAATTTTGATAAAATAAAATTATTAGTGAACTTATCTCAATTTACAAAAATGGTAATAAACCTCCTTGGAATAATAATAAAATATCATAAACTTACTTAATGATACCCAGATTCATGAGTCTTCAGCATTGTATGACTTCTGATCGTATATATCCAACAGATTTTAGGTATTTTATGATCATTATAATACATTACTACATACCCATTGTTACTTATGAATGTATGCCTTCTCGTTGATTATAAGACTTTAGAGTCAGATAGTAAGTCAGTGCTTCTTACCTTTTTTATTATAAGACATTCTCAATCATATGAAATTACCATAGGACTGCATCATGAGATTTTTTTTCTGTCATAATTCTTTATCGTAAGTCTTTCTGATCACCAGACATCATCATATCTCTCTATCTGATCATAAGCACTGTACAGAAGACATTCACTAATCATAATACCTCCAAACATAAGAAAATTGTAGAAAATTGGAATTTCATTCATCCTTTATTCCTTCATTAAAAAGTGATCACAAATCACGAATGATTCATATGAATAAAATTTAAGGATTAAAAATTTAGAAAAAACATCAACTTATATAGAAGAATCTTATAAAAAAATTCAAAATATTAGAAATATTGATCGACACACTTTAATAAAAGACATTAGAATCAAAATTTAGGTCATTGGTATCATTAATAATTTGGATAAAATGGGATATATTGAAAAAAAAAATTATGTTTCCAACATTAATTTTATTTTTAATTATCACAAAACTAATAAATCAGAAAACATTTTATTTTTTATATTTTCAAAGAAAATTAACTCATAGTATTGTAATATTTAGTAATCAGAATATTCATAATATTATATTTGAATAAAATATTGTGTTTATTACATTTTATGCTCACCCTTTTTTGTGAGATCAAAAATAAGGTCAACAATATATATAATACATCCAATATGGAACAATTAATTTAAAAATGTAAAAATATATAACTAAATGGAATATGAGTTTGGTAGTGACTTGTAGAAACTAATTAATAGTAGAAATAAAAATATATAGATATAAAGAGAATGCAGTATGTCATTAAATTATTTTTAACAAATAATAAAATTAAAAATAAATGAAATATAAATAAGCCGTATAAAAATGTAATATCTTCCCATTGGATCGGGGAGGGGATAACTAAGGGTTATGTCTATGTAAAGACCCTGAAATTTCAGGGAATTTTTTTCTTAATTTCCTTGGAATTGTAAGATTCTGTGGCTTCTGATGGCACCTGATTCCGAGTCCCAGTGTGCCTGGAATCAATTTTCGAAGTTCAGCTAGGGTACCATTAGTAAATGAACGAGCGGGTTTTTCTAATTTTTGAACCGGTGCTCAGAATTGAAATCTAAGGGCACCAATGAAACTGCAACGTCGGTAATTGCTTAAGAAGACCTTTTCCGAAGGTGTGTTTTCTCAGGAGGATTTGTTTAATTTTGAGGTTAATTTGAGAAGTAAATAAAATTTGTGGAAAAAATTTTACTTCTAACCATGTGTGGAAGTTGGGGAAACTAACCAAGTGAGGATAAAGGTGAGGTGGGGCCCACATGAACCCCACCCCTTCAAATTCCCTAACCCCCATAACCCTTCCCCTTTAAACCCCCTTGTATTAAATGATGTGACTTCCTTCTTCACATTAAATCATGCCAACACTTAAATTAATTGAGAGTTATGCATTTGAATTTTAAAAATTTAAATTCATGGCATGTTATAATAAAATAAGAATAACACTTATTTTATTTTGGGGGTTGTTTTGTTGTGTTGGGGATTTTTAGAGAGGGAGAATTCTTTTCTCTGAAGAAGTTCATCTTCCTCATTGAAGAACGTGAAAAATGCCACTCTCCGACGAAGAATGCTGACACCAAAGAAAGACGACATGACATTCTTACCCTCTCTGCAGCTGGTGTGAGACGTTGTCCCCTCTTGGGCACACGCCAACGTTGTCATCTAAGACACCCCCGCAACGCAGAACTCCGTCATCATTGTTGAGGTAGGGGATTGTTTTATGTTCGTGATTATTTTTGGCATTCTTTGTTAAATATTTATCCGCTTGCTATAGAATTAACTGGAGGAGGACAGACCACACAAACACGACCAACCCTCCTCCCCTTTGATGTTGTACTCCATAGTGGTTTGTAATGATGGCGGCACAGTGCAACAACACTGCATGGGAACAAGGAAAAGAAACGGAGAAGGAGCACGGCGCCGTCGCATCGCGCCGTTGAGGCCGAAAGAAGTCGTGGCCGGATTCGGGCCTCGGCGAAGGGGCGCAGCGCCATTGCGCCAAGCCGAAGAACGATAGAGGGTTGCGGCCGGGGGGGGGGGGTCGCGGCAGAGGGGCATTGTGTCGTCGCGCCGCGCCGGTCGGACACGTGCCGCGGTGGTACAGGGGAGGGTGGCCGGAACCGCCGGCCGCCTGCGCTCAGGAGGCGGGACAAGCCGGTCCCGCGCGGCACAACTAGCCAACCATTACGGTCAGCCGGATCCAAGAAGTCCGGGGGTCGTAACCCCCGGCGGCAGAGAAGGTGGGCCCCCTCCACATGTGGGGCCGCCGTTTCAAATTGAGGGGGCAGCACGCCCCCCCCCCCCCCCCCCCCTCCACCCTTCTGCGCCGCGCGGTCGCAGACCGAGCGCCCAGGTGAGTTGGGTCGCTCGCGCTGGGTTGGGCCAGCCTCGCCGGGTCGGGCCGCCCTTGCGGGGTCGGGCTGCCCGCGCAGGGCCCAGCCACCCGCGTTAGGCCGGACCGCACCCACTAGGCCGGGCCGCGCCCAAGTGGGCTGGACCCGGAACCGGGTCGGGTTCCCCCGGTTCGGGCCGACCCATGGGGACTTGGCCCGGGTCGGTCCGGGGCCAAAAACCCTAAAATTGGATAGCTAAGTTCAAAAGCCCATAACATGGGCTATGGACCTCCGATCGATGCAGTGTCAATTGAGATGCGATCCTTGAATCGAGATGGTCGTTTTGGTATATTACACTCGTGGTTTTGGAGAACTTTGGGTAAGGTTGGGTTGGATCGAACCTGAAACTAACCGGGCCCTCGGAGCTGAAACGCTTATAACATGAGTTCCGGACGTCCGATTGATGTTCTATAGATATTGTTGAATTTATTTCGGTGAGAAAGATATTTTGTCATACTTCACCTGAGGTTTGGACGCAGATGGAATATGGCCGGGTTGGATTGTACCCGAAATCCAACCAGGCCCCTGGAATGGAAAAACCGATAACATTCAGACCAGACGTCTGTTTGACGAACCGACAGCGGCGATGGTAATCCTATTGAGAAATGGTCCCTATGATTATACCCTAGGAGAGTTCATGGTACAGATGAGATATGGATGGTTTGGTTCGTACACAAAAACAAACCGGGCCCCCGGGACTAAAAAGCTATTAACTCACAGACCGGGCGTCCGATTAACGTGTCATCTGTTGCATCGAGACCCCTAAGACGAGGCGTTCCTTTGTGATAATTTTACATGGAACCTTGTGATACTTGGAGTATCGACCAGTAGCTCGTGGAGCGGACCCTCCCGGTGACGAGCTAGCAGAGTGCAGAGACCTAGTAGCTGACTGAGACTTGACGACTGCTGATCGATCATCTCGGAGTGATTTGAATAGCCTAATGGGTTGCGCTTGGTTGTAGCAGAAGACCCACAGTGGAGGAGCGTTTGGTTGTAGTGGCAGACCAGCGGTACTCGATATAAGGAGTATCTCTGTAGGCTATGAGGGGGTGCGCTTGGTTGTAGCGGCAGACCCATGGTGGGAAGCACTTGGTTGTAGCATCAGGCCCATAGTACTCGACAGGTGGAGTACTTCAGCAGTCTAAGGTTAGTGATTAGCACCTTCGAGTCGTGATAGGGTGTCTGTACTCGACAGAGGAGAACTTCTTCAGCAGTTGTGGTTTCGTTATCCTGAATAAAATCTTGGTTTGAGCTGAGTCAATGAATTTTGTGTTTACCACGTGATTGAGATGGGTCACTTGATGACTTAGGTATATGTATGGGCATATACCAAAGTAATGGTTATCTGTTGATTTCATAACCTGTGTGTTACCTCTTGATTGAGATGGGTTCCTTGATAACTTAGGTATAAGAATGATCTTATACCTAAGTATGGGTTATCTGTTGAGATCCTTCTTTGTGGTTATCCTTTTTGGATTTAGTGAGACCATGAGTGTCTCGGGATCCCTGCTGATTATTGTTATACTCAACCATGCACGGGCTACGCCTGCACCTCATTGTGTTGGTTGCATACGATGGACAACATTTATCGTGGTTGAGGCTTGATGAGTTGGACGGTACCCAGAGGTGGATCTTTCGAAGAGACAGTTCCTGAAGGAGACGAATGGATGGATGAACGAACGTGGAGTGTTGTGGAGGACATATGTACCTACCCATCAGGTAGGAACCTGGAGGACAATCCAGGAGCTTCTTGTCCCCTTTCAGATGTTTTCATTTGAGTTGTACTTTACCTTCAGTTGTAGCTATACCATTCTTTTGGGCTTGTATTTCTGGCCCCGTGTACTTTCAGTACGTTTGTTTACTGCTTTACTTAGTGTTTTCTTCCTCTTGTACTCTATTGTGTTGTTTACTTTTATAAAGGCAATGCCTTCCCTTTTATTGGGGATTTACGCCTTTGGTGCTAGTTTCCAGCCCCTGTCCTATGGAAGGCAGTCTTGGTGTAGTCACAGAATGGGCCATGAGGACGGGTCATGAAAAATTGGTATCAGAGGAGTTTGGTTCTACTGCAGAACTCAGGACTACGATCATTCTTCTATGTGAAGCAATAATGTTAAGGGTATTAAGTGTGGTTATCAGTCCAGGGAGTCCAGTGTTGGTGTGGTAGCCGACGTATCCATACACCAGGACCCTGACTTCTTATTTCCGATTAAGTGCACGAAAACATTGATTTCATGTGTGTTTCTAAAAGTTTTAAAGTCATCTAAACCTGGTCAGCTCAACAGGTATAGTCTTTGACCGTGTCGCATTTGTTTCTTTCAGGATGCCTCCCCGCGGACGACCAGCTAGAGCCCCGAGATTTTCACGTACTGATAGCCCGTTGAGTGACGAGGCCTCAGTACAGGGCCCTCTTCTAGTTGAGGCACCAGCAGAGGCACCAGCGGTACTACCATCCGTTGGGCAATAGATGCCACCAACCCCAGCAGCAGAGAGTCCACGTTGCTTGAGCGCACTGCACGAGTTCCAGCACCAGAGGCCACCCAGGTTCAGAGGAGAGACAGAACCGCAGGTTGCTGAGGATTGGATGGAGGCTTTGGTGAGAGTCTTCAGGCTAGTAGGGACGCTAATAGACTTTATAGTGATCCTTGTTGCCATCCTCCTTCAGGAAGTAGCAGGAAGATGGTGGAGCCTGATGCTCCAGATGCATGACGAGGAGACACTTCTGTGGGAAGACATCCAAGCCTGTTCAGGGCAGAGTTTGTACCATCCACCCTTCGAGCAGTGCGTATACATGAGCTACTTTATCTTCATAAGGGTAGCATGATGGTGGTGCAGTATTTAGCGTGGTTCATCGATCTTTCGTGCTACTATTCAGATATGGTATGGGACTCGTTCTTCAAGGCTCGAACCTTCGAGCAGGGGATCAGGCGAGAGATTAGAGCTTCGTTTGTTTCTTATAGCATCCCGACGCAGACAGGGGTGTTGGAGCAAGCCCTCTTAGTGGAGAGTTTCCTTGCGGAGTAGTCTCCAGTAGCAGGACCCACCACTAGCTAGTATGCGGCAGAGCCTTCTACAGCAGGCAGTAGATAGATGATGCAGAGGTCCAAAAGGACCATACCTACAAGTGGTAGACCACATGACACATGATCATGTGTGCAAGGCACCCGGGGTGGAGATCGACTTACCAGGAGAAGACAGTGTTACTCCTGCGGCGGGGTTGGTCACATGGATCGTGACTATCCGACCCACCATGCCGATAACCAGCATATAAACGAAGGACCTCCCTGGTAGAGGTAGAGGTTCGATCGAGGAAGACCGAAAGGAGAAGGAGACCGAGGCAGGGGAGCTGGTCATGCAGCTGGAGGTGGACGACTCTTCGAGGTGTTTCCCCCACCACCACTAGGAGGTCCACCCCGACCGTAGGGAACAGGTAGACATGGGAGAGCTCAGCTTCAGGCAGCTGAAGAATACGACTATGGAGCTACGGAAGCTGGAATACAAGAGCGGGACTAGTTCCAAGAATGAGAATTTGATCTTGGTTCTTCTAGTTTCCTTTTTGTCTTTGCTGTGTGTCTTTGTACTTGATCTGTAGTAACAAAAGTCACTTTTCCTTGTGAATTTTACTTCTACTCTTTTTGGTGTACTAAGAGGTTTCGGTTTAGACTATTGATTTGACCCTCACTTTTGAGATTCCTACTAGAGGAGACCCAGTGACCACACACTGGTGCCGATAGTGTGACTCAACTCTTGGAGGCGAGAGTAACGGTTGAATCTCTTGGTAGTAGCGTCGAGGCCTTACGACATGATCTGTGGCATGGATTAGTAACATTCATGTCAGTATCGACTTTATTAGGCAAAGAACGTGGTTCGTCCAGGGGATGAGACCGGATTTCTCTTATCGGAAAAGAAGAAATCTTAGCAGCTCTTGTAGGACCAGAGATGGTTTATACTACGACGAAGAAAGCACAGTTTTTTCTGGAGCAGATGAAGACTGTACAGTACAGACAGAAGTTCTAAGATGATAGGATTCAGAGAGCACTAGAGTTCGAGGATGGTCACCATGTTTTCATACGGGTCTCACCTCGACGTGGATTACTGAGATTTGGAACGCGCAGCAAGTTATCTCTAAGGTTCATCAGACCCTTCCAGGTCCTCAACAGGGTAGGCGAGGTGGCTTTCCACTTGACCTTTCCACCTCAGTTGCACCAGGTACACGATGTCATCCACTTACCTCAGCTAAGGAGATACGTGCATGACCCTTCACACATCATCGACCGCAGGGAGTTGGATGTCGATGATGGGGAGACATTAACAGAGGTTATAGAGGAGAATGAGGATCAATAGGAGCAGGTCCTACGAGGACGGTCAATTCCTCTGGTGCGCATTTTCTGGCAGCACGGGAACCTCTAGAAGGGCACATGGAAGCGAGAGACTCAGTTGCGTGCTCAGTGCTCCTTTTGTTTCCCTAGTTTAGGATGTAGCTTTATGGGGACGTAAATACTTGAGGGGGGATTAATTTAAAGACTCGGAAATTTAAAGGAATTTTTTTTAATTTCCTGGAATTTTACGAGTCTGTGGCCTTTGACGGCACCTGATTCCGAGGCTCGGTGTGCCCGGAATCAATTTTCGAAGTTTAGCTCAGCTACATTCAGTGAACGAATGAGCGGGTTTTTCTAACATTTGAACCGGTGCTCGGAATCGAAATCTGAAGGCACTGATGAAACTACAATGCCGTTAATTGCTTAAGAAGACCTTTTCCGAAGGTGGGTTTGCTCGGGAGGGGTTGTTTAATTTTGAGGTTAATTTGTGATGTAAATAAAATTTGTGGAACAAATTTTGCTTCTAACCATGTGTGGAAGTTGGGGAAACTAACCAAGTGGGGATAAAGATGAGGTGGGGCCCACACGAACCCCACCCCTTCAAATTCCCTAACCCCCTTAACCCTTCCCCTTTAACCCCCCTTGTATTAAATTATGTGACTTCCTTCTTCACATGAAATCATGCCAATGTTTAAATTAATTGATAGTTATGAATTTGAATTTTAAAAATTTAAATGAATGGCATGTTATAATAAAATAAGAATAACACTTCTTTTATTTTGGGGGTTGTTTTGTTGTGTTGGGGATTTTTAGAGAGAGGGCGTTCTTTTCTCTGAAAAAGTTCATCTTCCTCGTTGAAGAACGCGAAGAACGCCACTCTCCGACGAAGAACGCTGACACCAAAGAAAGACGACGTGCCATTCTTACCCTCTCCACAGCCGGTGTGAGACGTCGTCCCCTCTTGGGCGCACGCCAATGTTGTCATCGAAGACACCCCCACGACGCCGACCTCCATCACCGTTGTTGAGGTAGTGGATTGTTTTATGTTCGTGATTATTTTTGGTGTTCTTCGTTAAATATTTAGCCTCTTACTATCGAATTAACAGGAGGAGGCCGGACTGCACAAACACAGCTGAACCTCCTCCCCTTTGATGTTGTACTCCATTGTGGTTTGGAACGAACGCGGCCCGATGCAACAACACCGCGCGGGAATGAGGAAAAGACGTGGCGAAAAAGGGCGGCGCCATCGCGCTGCACCGTTGAGGCCGAAAGAATCCTCGGCCTAATTCGGGTCAAGGCGGAGGGGCACTGCACCGTCATGCCGCGCCGGAGAATGATGGAGGGCCGCGGGTGGGGCGGGCCGCGACGGAGGGGCGCGGCGCCATCGCGCCATGCCGATCGGACAAGGGTCGTGGCATTAGTCCGCGACGGTGCAGGGGAGGGCGGCCGAAACCGCCGGCCTTCGTCGCTCAGGTGGTGGGACCAGCATGTCCCGCATGGCACAACCGGCCGGCCATTATGGCCGGCCGGATCCCAGAAGTCCGGGGGTTGTAACCCCTGGCGGCAGACAAGGCGGGCCCCCTCCACGTGGGGGGGCCACTGTTTCAAATCGAGGGGGAAACACGCCCTCCCCCCCCCCTTCCACGCCGCTCGGTCGCAGACCGAGCGCCCAGCTAAGCCGGGCCAGCCTCGCCGGGCCGGGCTTCCCTCGTTGGGCCGGCCCACCCGCATTGGGCCAGGTCGGTTCGGGCCCAAAAACCCTAAAATTGGACAACTACGTTCAAAGGCCCATAACTTGGGCTACGGACCTCTGATCGACGCACCGTTAGTTGCGATGCGATCCTTGAACCAAGAGAGTCGTTTCGGTATATTACACTCAAGGTTTCAGAGATTTTTTTTGTACGGAAGGGTTGGTTCGAACCTGAAACTAACCAGGCCCTCGGAGTGGAAATGTTTATAACTTGAGTTCCAGACGTCCAATTGATGTGTCGTCGACTTTGTTGAATTCCTTTCAGTGAGACTAATATTTTGACATAATTCACCTAAGGTTTGGACGTAGTTGGAATATGGCCATGTTGGATTGTACCCCAAATCCAACCGGGCCCCTAGAATGGAAAAACCGATAACTTTAAGACTAGACGTCCGTCTGACGAACCGTCAGCGACAATGGTAATCTTGATGAGAAACGGTCCCGATGAGTATAACCTATGAGAGTTCAGCGTACAGATGAGATACAGCCGGGTTGGATCGTACATGAAACAAACCAGGTCCTCGGGACTAAAAAGATAATAACTCACAGACCGGGCCTCCGATTGACGCGTCGTCTCTTGCATCAAGACCCTAAAGATGAGGCGGTCCTTTGTGATAATTCATAGTGGAAATTTGTGATACTTGGAGTATCGAACATTAGCTCATGGAGCGTACCCTCCAGGTGATGAGCTAGCAGAGTGCAGTGACCTAGTAGCTGACTGAGACATGAAGACTGCTGATCGATCGTCTCAGAGTGATTCGGATAGCCAAGTGGGGTGCTCTTGGTTATAGCGGCAGACCCACGGTTGAGGAGATCTTGGTTGTAGTGGCAGACCCATGGTACTCAGTAGAAGTAGTACCTCTGTAGGCTATGAGGGGATGCGCTTGGTTGTAGTGGCAGACCAATGGTGGGAAGGACTTGGTTGTAGCAGCAGGCCCACAGTACTCAACAGGTGGAGTACTTCACCAGTCTAAAGTTAGTGAGTAGCACCTCAGAGTCGTGATAGGGTGACTGTTCTCGATAGAGGATGAGTTCTTCAGCAGTTGTGGTTTCGTTATCATGAATAAAATCCTGGTTTGAGCTGAGTCAATGAATTTTGTGTTTACCTCATGATTGAGATGGGTCACTTGATGACTTTGGTATATGTATGGGCATATACCTACGTAATGGTTATTTGTTGATTTCATAACCTTTGTGTTACCTCTTGATTGAGATGGGTTCCTTGATAACTTTGGTATAAGAATGATCTTATACCTAAGTATGGGTTATCTGTTGAGATCCTTCTTTGAGGTTATCCTTGTAGGATTTAGTGAGACCATGAGGGTCTCGAGGTCCCAACTGATTATCGTTATACTCACCCCTGCACAGGCTATGCCCGCACCTCTTTGTGTTGGTTGCAGACGACGGACAATACTGATCATGGTTGAGGCTTGACGAGCTGGACGGTACCTGGAGGTGGATCTTTCGACGAGACAGTACCCAAAGGAGACGGACGGATGGATGAACGAACGTAGAGTGCTGTGGAGGACTTCTATACCTACCCTTCCGGTAGGAACCCGGAGGATGATCCAAGAGCTTCTTGTCACCATTAAGCTGTTATCCTTGAGTTTTACTTTATTTCAGTTGTAGTTGTACCATTCTTTTGGGCTTGTATTTCCAGCCCCTTGTACTTTCAGCATGTTTGTTTACTGCTTTCCTTAGTGTTTTCTTCCGCTTGTACTTTGTTGCATTGTTTACTTTTATAAAGGCAATGCCTTCCCTTTTATTTGAGATTTACGCCTTTGGTGTTAGTCGCCAGCCCCTGGCCTATGGAAGGCGGGCTTGGGGTAGTCATGGCACGGGCCCCGAGGATGGGTCGTGACAGTCTAGTATGTAGGATTAGTATGTTTAATAGCTAGATCTAGATATACTTTGTTAAACACACTAGGATTATAACAGACAAGGATCCTTTCAGATCCTATATCCCTAAGTCCTTTTATATTTATGCATCTATATGTATTTTGGAATAAAATGATATCTTGAATCCTATTGAGATTCACCTCATCAAGCTCCTCAACATTAGAGTACACAATCTTGGGTTTTATAATTGGTGATCTATTGAATGTTTCAAATTAAATTGAGGTAAGTGTAGAATAGTTATATTCTGTATAAGTGTATAACGTGATATGACCAAAAAATCATCTAATATTTCCTAGAGGATGAATATCTATTTGGTGGAACATGAATAATATCCATACAAGTTCTCACCTTTAAAAGTTCTTTTCCAACCATACTAATCCTCCACATAAGTTCATATTTATAATAATCAAGAAATAATGTATAACCATTTTTTAGTTAATAGTGATATAAATTCTATATTTATAAACGATTTGATATATGGGTCATACAGTAGAGCTGGATATTTTCCCCCAATGAATTGATCCTCGAACGAATATAAACAAGAAATTCTAGGAAAATCTTAAATAATTTAAAAAACTATTCTTAAGGATTCATTTGAGAATTTGTAGATTTATTATATGGGTGGTATAATAAGGTACAAATCTAAATTAAATATCTGAAGCAACATCAACCTCTCTTCAAACATCATCAACTTGTTGGTCTTCCTCGTGGTTTAATTTTGGGGAAAAAAACTTTCAAATTGTTATTTCGATGTAAAAACTTCTCTAGAATCATTATTAAATATTTATACTATCTCTAAGCTAAAATAAGTCATTATCATATTATTTTATAATTTATACTATGTCATATTAACAGTAGTTGAATAGAATAATAATTATTTTTGTAATATCATCTTGACTAACTCTTCAAAATTGAGAAAATTATTCATGTCCCCACATCTTCATCTCTTCAAAATAATAACTTGATAGGAAATATAGAGTGAGATAATTTGATCCTAAGAAATTACCAACAATTATCCATTGTATTTATATCAATTCGAATTAGAAATTTCATATAGGGTTTCATAAAATAAATATATTGATTTTGTAACTACTATATTTTCAAGAGTATAGTGAAAATATATAAAATTTTATCACAAAAATAAGATTTTATCATCAATGGTGACTTCTAAAATATAGAATAACATGAAAATATTAATGTTATAATCTTATTGTTCATTAATATTAGGAATGATAACTTATAAAATATATTTAGGGTATTAATATAGATCACATCAAATTGTATTGATTAAAACATTCCACATACCAAACTGAAACAATAAGAAATTATTTTCTACATAGATCTTATATTTATAGTTTCAAACAAGACTAAAATGGAAATACCTAATTGAATAGGTGGTATAGTTTTTGGATGTTCAGAATGATCTCTCACTAATTATTTTTACTCATCAATATCTTCCTTTGAGATATGATTTGTGTGAAAAGGAGGAATTATTTTTTGTAATTTAATGTTAGATATCATAATGCTCTTCAATATATAAAAATCTACTTAGAATGTATAAATATCTATAAAATATTTCCACTTATCATTTAAATATCAAATTTATTATAATATATATATATAATAAATTATCTAAATAGGTAAAATGTTCTAAATAATTTCTATTAGAGTAACTATAAAATCCATCAAATAGATAAATTAGCCTTTGATAAATATTTCTCCCTTAAGTCTGTAACTCATCCTTAGATGCTTTAAAATCATCCTTGATATTATTAATCCCAAATTTATCACTTTTAAACTCACTAAATGCATCAGAATAAAATAAATTTCTCTGAATTTAAACACATAATCAGTCTCATTTTCATGGATTTATTTTTCATCATCTATCTTTTCTGTAGAAAAATATGTTAAACTCTTAGTATCACTTGTTGGATGGTTCTCATCGTCTTATCATTTGAAAATTTGTGAAGGAAGGTTCTCATAAATAACATTATGTCACCTTATTCCAGGATAGGGTTCAACAATCACATGTTTTCAGTCCACCAAACATTCACTATCCATTTAAAACACTTCAAATTTAGTTCCCTATTTAGGAGGTTTGTTCACTAAAAACCTTACTTCCGCTTTACCATTTAGACTAATCTCACCATTATATTTAAATATATATTCTTAGTTCTCTACATCTGCAACTGGTTTCCATATAGGAGAAACCTCATTATGACCACTGACATTAGTAGCATCAACCTCAAGATTAGTAGTAGGTGCTTCTCTGATTTCTCTAGAATACCCCCTATAAAATAAGTTTAATCCGATGGATTTTATTGAGCAAATTTAATCACTTTTGTAGTGGAAAGGTTAACTTATTCATAGTATAATCCTACTTACTTATCACCGTTTTCTAAAAACCAACTCATTATTAGAGGTATCCCAAAACAATTTCGTGTACTTTAGTATATCATAAGATATGGTGGGACATCATTGAAATTTTTTAAAATAATATTTGTCATTTCAACATATTTATTCTTTAAAATCATAGTCAAAATTTTTCTATAAGCGTATAAAAATTCTTATGATTATTTTGAAAACAATGATGCATATAAAGAACTATATAACAATAAAAGTTCACTTTCACGTCATTTAACAAAAACAATATCTTATTTACATCTTTAAAATTAATTTTTAAATTTATCTACCTCATTGTGCTATACCTATATGAATAAAATTTTATAGTACCTGATGGTTAGGATATAAATACTTTTGGTATTTCTTCTCTATAGTAGGACTTCCAATCAAGGATTCCATCCTGACTAAAAGATTGATTAATCAATCACATAACAGATAGAGGTTATAGGATAATTCCTTTATTATGAAAATGAAAAACTATGGATGAATCGTTTAAAAAAAATATTGAATCCTTTTCCATTTTCTTTCTATTGAATAAATTTTTTTAGATAATATAAACTAAAAATTTTTATGAATTCTATTTAGATGAGGTTTTCTTAAAAAGATTATGGTATTCTAAACCCATAGTAAAATAATTCTATAAAATAAATGAATTCAACCTTTCAAACTAGTATCTAGGTTATTTTTTAAGACCCTAAAAATATTTGATATGTTTTAAATCATATTTTTTTTTAAATTAGGGTCTTTAAAACCTATAGGTTGTTCAATGAAAACTTCATCCACAAAAATATATTTTAAAATTAGATTTTATATCAATATAAAAAATTTTAAAATCATTATAAGATGCATATTCTATGTGTATCCTAATGTATTCTGACCAATAAACATGGGTAATGTTTTCTTCCAAATCATCTCTTATAAAGTTATTCTCTCTTTTAACCCTTTTTTACATACCCTAATTAATAAATTTCATTATAATGTGGGGAAATAAAAAATAATAATGTTTGAGCTCATATTCTCAGTTAGAGTAAACAAGAGACATATAAATCAATGGTTATATAAAATAATAAGATATGCATTAGGGTATGAGGATATGATCATAACTAATAATGTTCATACACAATTTATCATGGGTCATGATTTTGAATCATGATATAAATATTTATAATTTTAAATTAGTGAGTCATATTAGGGAGAAAAAATCACTAATTAATCATGAACCCTGAGTAAAAATCATACGAATAAAAACATTCAATAAAATTGTAAAACCATCATAGGGATAGAAACCATTTCATATGTCAAGGATAACTACTAAAACCATAAAATCATTATGTATCAGACATCAACACATGTTCCCCATATTAAAATAGATCATAAACTACTACTTTTTCCTATATTGAATTAGGAATCCCTATATATTCCCAATTGTGGATCGAGTATATCAACTCATTCCCCATAATTATCTCATGAGATATAAGGCTTTACCAAATTAATTTGAGATATATATAATTTCACTCCCACATGTCACATAATAAAATTCATATATATTTGTTCCATAAGATTATAAAAAATTCATCATATCCTTTTAACATAACTCAGGGAAAGGAAACAAGTTTCATAATCATTTTATAATTTTATCATAGAATAACTTGGGGAAAATAAATGGGTTTATTAAAAATAATATCATCATAGTCATAAAACATACAAAGAAGGAATAATTATTGAATCATTGGACTATATCACTAGTAAATAATAATTAACATTAAAGGATGTTTTAATAGATGATAATTCATTTAAATATAACTATAATATTGCTTCATGAAAATACCCATTTAAATTTAAAGTACAATTCTTTTAAATCTATTTTTTTTTTAAATTTTACAAAAAAATTATTTAAATCAATAATGGAATATTTTAAAGTAATATTCATATATTTATGTGCTAAAAAGAGTGGTAAATTACATTTATTTCATTTATGTTAAAATAAGGACTCATGTCAATTCTATGTTAAAAAGTTGAAAGTTCATCATTCGAAAAATGACAATAATATTACATTGAAAAGTAAATAAATTTAAAACATGGATAAATCTACATTAAAAATATATATTAGGATAGTAAAAATATTCTTGAAATCATTTTAATTAAAAAATACATATGGGAGAAAAATATTCCTGACCAAAAAAAGAAATAATGTATTGTTTTCTCAAAATTATATTTTCCCGGTCATTTTAACTACCATAGAGAGGAAAATAGTACTATCACATCAAATTTACATGATTAGAAAAAGTATAAGAAAATTAAATTGATTTATTAGATAAGTTTAATAATATTTCATCAATGTAAATTCAAGAATAAACAATCCTTATTAAAATTGGATTGAAGCATAAATCCATTACCAATTTAGAATCCTTCGAATCAAAACATCATGAAAGATAGAAAATTTTATGAATATGTATATCACCTTAATTTTCATTATAGTAATTATAAAATTAATTCATGGGAAGTATATACACCACAAAAAATGAAGTAATAGTTAATATGGGATGTGTCTTAAATGAAATAAATGTAAAATGGAAATCTATTACCTCAATTTTTGTCATTTTTTCATATGAAATTGAACCTCATGTAAAATAAATTGATATTTAATATGAATGTATTATATAAACTTACACACACATATATAATACAATATATTCTTTATTTATAACATTCTATCAGCAGTCTATAAATAATTCTTTTTTAAAACCATCGTTTTGGGTGATAACTCTTTATTTTCAATGAATGTTTTGGTTTGATAGTCTGGATCCTTATATATTGATCATGGTTACATTATATAATGAATTTTAATCATTTCATTATTATCATTTTTAATAATAAAATATAGTTTTATAACTATTCATATAAATTGGTGATTAAAATTGAATTATATCACTTCGTGGAGATTGTAGTCTCTACATACACTCGAGTGATATTTCAAATTTTCAATGGAGAGAAAAAATAAAATAAAAAGACCAACAATATTTTAGTAACCATAATAATATCATATATATAATTAATATTCCATATTTTAATCATTATAACCATAAATTTGATGTTTTTATGAAAAATGAAATGCATCATTTTTTGGAGGTGTTTGTCTGAACATACGCATGAGCAACGTTTTCTTTTCCCATCTGGTGGAAAGGAGGCGTATAATAGTTTTTCCATTAAAATAATAACAATTAAATATGTTTTAAATACTGAATTATTTATTTCTAATGGATACTATAAATTTTATTGGAGTTAAAGGATGGAATACAATTAAAAGTACACATTTAAGAGTTATACCTCTTTATTGAGAAACCTCCATTGGATTACACGTTAAACCAAGAATGGGTTTTATTTTGGAGATATGAAAATATCTATAAAACTTGTAATGAATCTATAATGTTATTATTCTAGATATTAGAAAATATATAACGTTCAAAAGGTGTGAGGAAGATATGAGAAGATGTTTCCTTATGTAAGTGAGGGGAGGGGAACTCTGGGAATTACTTTAATTATTAAATTAATATAAATTAATTTCCAAGTAAAAGTTTAAAAATTTGACATATTTAAAAAATTGAATGAGTATGAGTTTAAATACTCTCAAAAAATAAAATCATGACATGTTTAGGTTATGTTTCTACCCTTATTTCTATTTTAACCCCCCCTAACCCTTTTTAAAATTACCATAATATCAATGATTTTTACACATTAAAGGTCAATAATATCACCATATAAAGAAAATTCACAAATTAATTAATGTGGTTGATATTTTAAACTATATCACATTCAATTAGACAAATCTAGTATTTTTATGAATTTTACTTCATTTAATAAAATATTTATTATTATAAAATATAATTAATGTCATTTTTTGCAGCTATTCATTTACATTGAATTTAAAGGCATCAAGATAGTATTGGAATTTAAATATTAACCTTTCATGCATACCAAATATATTATATTTATCAAAAATATTTACATAACATAATAATTCACCAAATTGTCTTACATTTAATAATATTGAAATCGTTTATTAAATTTTTCTACTAATTGAATAAATAGTATGTCAGAATTTAATAAGAATTTATGGTAGTTATTCAATCTGTAAAAATTAAAAAAAATATGATTAAAAAATTAATTTATATTTCAAATAAATATTTATAAATGAGGTTAATCTCTTTTTTACATTGTGAAAAATTAGCTATATTAAATTCAAGATAGTGACATTTTGTATCAATCATTTTCTTAAAATAATATAATGGTCATAAAAAATAATGAAACAAAGTGTCCATATTTTAAAGAAATATATGATAATGGTTGAAAACTGCTCATAAAATAGGATTAATGTAGGTGTTAGAGAAATTTCAAATCCTAGTCTGAAAGTTTTAACCTTGTATTACTATTTTTATCCTTACAAAAATGAAAAAAATTTACCAAGGTTTGTATTCAAAATGAACAAAATAGGTAAATGTTTAACAAAATTGTATATCCTGTTTCAAAATAAGGGGACCATTTTTTTATGATTAAATTCCTAAGTATAATAAATTCATCTTACGATAACTACGCAAAATGAAACAAAACCATTTTTTGATAAATGTATATTTGAACATAAAACTAGATTTATTCTTTTTTCATGCCAAGTAAAAACTATTATATAAATATTTATATATTTTGTTTAATAAAATTTAATTTATTTCCTTAATATCATTCATGAATAAGGATAAATATAATTTATTTAAATAAAAACACATTGTGTGCATAAAAACCATTTTTTTTAAAACAACTTTATTTACATTCAAATTATCTTATATTTTTGACTAACCATTTGATAAAAAGTGAATTTATATTATATATTTCTAAAAGAATATTTTTTAATAGATTATTTATACCAATTAATACCTCACATCAAATGTCTTGGCGATAACTATCACATTAAATAATAATATTTCAATATTATAAATGAATTTTTTTCAAATCGTTGTTACAAGTAATGAAATCAATCATAGATATTGATTTTATTTATAAATAAATATATTAAAATTATTAGGGTGTCACATTATACCCCATTAAATTTAATATCACCCTCAATATTACATCACTATAATACAAACAAATGTGGATAACGTTATTTAATTACATCCTCAAGTTCCCATACAGCTTCTTTGAATTTAAGAGCCCTCTATATAACAATAATTAGGTCAGTAGTCTTGTTCCATGTAAAATTATATATATAATCTCATATTTATATAATTTTTAATTCATAGTAAAATCAATTTATATTAGGACAACCTCTTAGTTCAATATAAGTTAAGGATAATTTAAGTACTTCCTCAGGGGAGATACATGGAACAAATTGTAATAATTGGAGAGATTTCATTAAAGTTCCAAATGATATGCTATTATCCTAATGTGATCAAGAGTCTCAAAAAGAATGATATATCTAGTGCTCTAATTACCCTTACCTCCAAAATTAATAACCTTTATCCAATGATATATTTTTATTAATACATTGACTCCTACTTTAAACTCTATATGTCAGTAAAGATTATCATCATAACATCTCTATAATAATTTTTCTACCCTAGTATGATATTAAATGGATCTAACATTATCATCTATATCCTCACCAATCTTGAATCCCAATATATTTATCTATCCAACATCAATCTATCATGTTGGAGTTCTTCACATCCTTTCCTATAGGGCTTCCTAAGTATCCATCTGAATGCATGAGTGAAAACTATTGTTGTAAGAATATTAAACCATATGAAGGTGTTCATCCCAATAGCCTATAAAATATAAAAAACAAGATATTAAAATATATTCTACTGTTTTGATGGTCCTTTCAAATTAACCATATTTGTAAGAACGATATGTAATATTAAACCTCAACATTGTATCTAGAGCCTTCTAAAGACATATTTAGAACATTGAGGTATACATCATATCCTAATTAGATACAATTGAGATTGGTAACTTGTTCAATCTCCCCACTTCCTCAATGTATATCCTAGAAATCTATTCAAGAGATAAATATTCTCTAATTGGAAATAGGTGTATTAAAATAATAATTTTGTATACTATAACCCAAATATTATTCTAACTATCTGATTTTTTGGGAAGTCTACAAAAAAATACTTGGGTACTTTTTCCCATTTGCATTATTTTATTGGAAATGATTGTATCGTCCCCTTTTAATTTTGTCACTTAAACATAAATTGGTGACATATAAATCCTCGAGATATATACACTATAATACCTCCCTTAATGTTTTTTCACAATAAATACTCTTCCCAATCTCTGTACTAGTTCATTCATCTAGGATTCAGAGAGAATGATAAACTATAAGCTTCATCCAGTAGATCATTCAAATCCAGTGTGTATGGAAGACATACATGGTTATTAGACCTTATCATTCCATTAAAATTAAGGTTAAACTATGAAATATTTCATACCATTATTTGAAACTCTATATCTTTCTTATGTTCCTATTTAAACTTTAGTTGAAAAAATTGTTGAACACTCATTTGAGTAAGATAATATTTATCCCCTTCCTTCAATATTTCTTGAACCATACTTTACAAATACATAAATATTTGATCTTTTATGGTCTTCATCATAGATAATCTAACATGATCCTTTTGACATAGATGATATATCACCCTATTCTCATTCCAATAGTGGTAATGTAATGAGATTTCTAAAAATTTAATCAACTCCAATCATCTTCTCTAGTGTATGTACAACTCTTTCTAATTGAACTTATACTTTCGGATATTATAATTGGTATATAAGTTGACACTATCTCTATAAAGATAATTCCTCAATCTCTTTATTAAAAAAATTCTATAGCTAACTATAAATCATTCGTTGGGTATCTTTTCTCATGAACCATAAATTGTAATGATGTATAAGCTTTCACCATATCATTTTTCATAAGGTATTATTCTAGTACCCTCTTTGATCCCGAACTAATGATCAAAACCCCTTCTCCATTGTATGGTAGTATAATAAAATTTGTAATGATTATCCTTCTCTTCTATTCCATGAAATATTTTTAAAATACATATATTCAATGAAAACAAGTCTCCCTTATGAACTAACATTGTGAGTGGATTAGAAAACTTTGAGAAATTATCCAAAAAACAATGAAAATATCTGTCCAAAAAAAAGAAAACTATTTATATCAATCACATTTATTTTTCTAGGCTAATGTTAAATAATATTGGGATTTTATAGAACCCAAAATATACCCTCTATTGAGATTATATGACCCAAATATGAAAAAATATATAGTTAAAAACTCACAGTTGGAAATTATTTCATATTGATTCTCATTCCTTAAGGAATTCAGTACAATCCTCAAGTGATCTTCATGATCTTATTTACTCATTGATTATAAAATAATATCATCTATAAATACTACCTAAAATTGATAAAGGTGATATCTAAAGAATTTTTTCAATAAATCCATGAAGATATGAGTGGAATAAGTAATACCATAAGGTGTTAATAAAAATTCATAGTGACCATACCTCAAATTCAAGGATTTATTGGGTATGTATTCACTTTTTAACCTCAATAGATTGTATCTAAATTGATGATCAATATTAGAAAGATATTGTGATATTTATAATTGATCAAATAAATCATAGATTTGGGGTGGTTGATGATTTTTCTTGATAGTGTCCTTATTGAGTTTCCCCACTATTGGTGGTGAGGTGGTAAGGGTTTGGGTGGGGTGAGGGGCAGGTTGCGGGGTCATGTCCCTGGGCCTGCGATTTACAACAATTTTATTCCATTTGTTTTATTCTGCATTGGAAAATGTAATCGACCTTATTTAGTTCAATATAATCATGTAAAAGATGCATCGACCCATATTTATTCTTAATAAAAAAACAGGTGTACACCTATGTGAGACACTAGAGAATATAAATCCCTTCTCAATATTCTCCAAGATTTTTTTATTCCAATATTACAACCCAATTGGGTCTATTATTTATAAAATATTCAATTGAGAAATCAACATCATAATTGAAATTTAGAATAGGCTCTCTTCCAAATATACATTTACATATTTTCATAAAATTGTCACATCTTCATTGTTGAGTTTCTCCCCAACCATCTAAGGTAATCACCACTTTTGAATTGGAATCAAGACCTATACAATGGATGTAATTTAGTTTATAATTTTATATTTATCATCGCATAGATATAAATCATAGTTTTTCTTGAATTATCATTTGTGAATTCCCTTCCATGGTAATTGATATGGGATTTATATAAATAAATTCATCTCATGCCCAAAATAACATCAAATTTGACTAGATGAAGAATAAAAATATTTGAAGGAATGAAATTCCCCCAAAAATAAATTATTAAATAATAATATACATGATATGTTATCATCATACCATGCGGTATTTTCATTACTGATTCAAAATCTTATTCACTACTACAAAAACGGGCAAGGGATGCGCGCCCTTATAACAGCGCTAAGAAAAACCGCTGATAAAGGATACCCTATATCAGCGCTAAAATTACAGCGCTGAAAAAGCTTATGTTTATCAGCGCTTTCTTAGCGCTGATAATAGTAATATTTATCAGCGCTAGAAAAGCGCTGATAAATATGATCTGTATCAGCACTAAAATTTTAGCGCTGATATAGTTGGTCTTTATCAGCGCTCAAAAAGCACTGATAAAGGTTCGCCTATATAAGCGCTAAAAAAGCGCTGATACAGAACACCTCTATCAGCGCTCAAATTTCAGCGCTGATATAGGGTATCCTTTATCAGCGCTCAAAAAGCGCTGATAAAAATTATCTTTATCAGCGCTAAAAAAGCGCTGATAAAGAGACCCTGTATGAGTGCTATAATTGTAGCGCTGATAAAGCTAGATTTTATCAGCGCTATAATTTTAGCGCTGATAAAGGTAGCCTTTATCAGTGCTTTTTTAGCGCTGATAAAACCTTAGTCGACTGTTTTAAAAAGTCGGTCTCACAGTGCCCTCGTTTTATCGCAGCTAAAGCCCTCGCGGAACCGTAACCCTACTACTCTTCTCCCGAATACCGCTGCTGTGTTCGCTTCGCCGGAGATTTCCGCCCTCGGTACACTCGCCGTCCTCCGCCGCCCGCAACACCCTCGGCCGACCTCCACCGCCTGCCGCCCTCGGCTACCCGCAACGCCCTCGGCCGCCGTTCTCTGCCGCCCTCCGCCGCCCTCGGCCACTCTCTGTCGCCTCCGCCGCCCTCCGCCTCACTCGGCCGCCCTCGGTCGCCCTCCGTGGCCGCCTTCGGCAACCCGCAACGCCCTCGGCCGCCGCCTTAAGGTAACAATCTATGAAGAAGATGTATATGTTTTCATATAGATAAATTGGGTATAGCTGATTCTCTCTAAGTGTACTCATGATGATGTCCAGATGTTGGGAATGATCATCATTATTTTGGTATTACACCAATATGTCATCCATAAAACAACTACAATCTGGTCTAGGTACAAGTGAAATATTCAACTCATCAAGAGAATAAATGCCATGGGGAATTCATCAACACAAATTTTATTATGAAGAATTCATAAAAACTATACATGATTTCAAAATTAGTTTATATTATATCAGAATTTCTCAACCTCAAATGTTGATAAACAAACCTTAGATCAATCTTAGAGAACAATATGGAACCCCTCAGCTGGTCAAATAGATCAAAAATACAAAGAAGTGGATATCTGTTCTTAATTTTCATCTGATTCATATTCTATTAATAGAAACACATATGTAATGTTCTGTCATCCTTCTTGGAAAATAAAACATGAGATCCCCAAGGTGACATACTCGAGCAGATGCACCCTTCATAATCTAACTCCTCTCATTGAGTTTTATGTTCCTGAATCTATTCTCGTTTCATTCTGAAAGGCGTTATATAAAATGGCTCAACTGCACGCATCAGCTCAATCATGAACTCAAAGTCTCTTTTAGGTGGTAGCCCTGATCAATTCTCATGAAACACATCCTAGAACCAGTCTACTACTGGGGGAAATATTTCTTGTTTCAATCCATTATCATCAAGAAAAATATTCGTAAACTGGTCTATGTTCTCACCTAATTGTGGAAGAACTGGTCCTACATGGTCTACCAAGATATCCCATTCTCCATAAAAGACATGGGCTCTACCCTTATGAGGCATGACGGTCACTCATCTACGGTAAAAATCAATGTGATATTGATTAAATACCAAAAATTACATCATCACTATCTATTCAATACATATCATATCAAGCATGTATAAATCCAAAATGAAACAATACTCACAAACCATGAGGGAACACCCCTTACGAAGACAGATGCCTTCTAATCACACCCCCAATGGTGTGTTGACCAACATGATCCCACAAAAGTACTCTAACACAAAACAGAAACCATTTACCAAGAGATAAGATATAAAATAATGAGAGGATCCCCTATTACAAGTCTCCTTTAGGTTCCCCTATTCGGTGCTCTGATAAAGGTATCTCTCATCGATTGGAAATCCTCTATCTCCTGTTATATCCTCCTTATAGAGTGATAGATAATCATCTTTTTAGTTAATCTAATATTCTTTTTTATGAATCTTGATTGTAGGTTAGACTACTTGATCTCCTTCCAAGGAAGTGGTTCCCTCTACTGTATTTGGAAGTCTTCTTTTGTGTACTTGAACCATAAATACTAATATTTGAGATTCAAATAGGATGAAGATGAATAAAGATTGGATGGATTCTAATCGTTTAACAATAGAGTACGAGAACGGAGTGAAAGAGTTCATCAAGTTTGCAAAGGATCACACAAAGGATCCTTCTCAAATCCTTTGTCCGTGTTTACGTTGTTGTTATTCTAGACTACTTACTCCAGAGGAGTTGGAAGAACATTTGATATGTCACGGAATTGATCGGAGTTATAAATGTTGGAATAAACACGGAGAAAAAGCGAATGTAGCTACTGGCTGGGATAAAACTGCGTTTTATGGATCGTCAGATATGAATACAAATATAGATAATGAATAAGACCGTATGGAGGATGTGATTACAGATGTCAATGATGATGAAGATCGTATTGAGGAAATGACAAAGACAATTCAAGATGAACCCCGTGATTGCCCAAAATTGTTTGAGAAGTTAAAGAGTTGTGCAAAGACGCCATTGTATGCTGCTTGCACTAAGTATACAACATTGTCAGCTGTACTGAAGTTGTATAAATTGAAAGCAGGCAATGGATGGAGTGATGTCAGTTTTACGGAACTACTTGCTCTCTTGAATGACATGCTCCCGGAAGATAATGAGCTCCCAAACCGGACATATGAAGCTAGATAAATGCTACGCTCGATGGGAATGATTTCTGAAAGAATACATGCCTGCCCGAAAGACTGTATATTGTTTCGAAAGGAGAACAAATCACTTACAGAATGCCCAGAGTATGGTTCTTCTCGATACAAGAAAGATAAATCCAATCCTACGAAAGTTGTATGGTACTTTCCAATCATTCCAAGGTTTAGGCGTTTATATGGAAGTGAAGAAACTGCAAGACAATTGTCGTGACATGCAGATAAAAGAAATAAAGATGGGTTATTATGTCATCCGGCCGACTCTCCTCAATGGAAGAAAATTGATCATGAGTATCCTGAATTTGGAAAAGAGACGAGAAACCTTCGTCTTGCGTTATCTACAGATGGAGTGAATCCTTTTGGTTTTCAAACCAGCACTCATAGTACATGGCCTGTTATGTTGCTAAATTATAACTTGCCACCCTGGTTATGCATGAAGCGAAAATTCATCATGTTATCTATACTTATATCAGGACCAAAAAAACCAGGTAACGATATTGATGTTTATCTGACTCCTTTGATCGAGGATTTGAAGTTATTGTGGGACTCAGGTGTAATGTTGTATGATGCTTATAAAAGTGAATACTTCACGTTGAGAGCGATGTTGTATGGGACAATAAATTATTTCCCTGCTTATGGAAATTTGTCAGGCTATAGCATTAAAGGAAATCAAGGGTGTCCCGTGTGCGAAGAAGATACAGAATCAATTAGGTTGAAACATTCATCGAAATCTGTGTTTCTAGGACATCGTAGATTTCTACCTCGTCGGCATAAGTACCGATCTTGGACGACATCATTCAATGGAAGTTCAAAAAAACGCACAACACCGTCTCCACTAACAGGTGATCAGCTTTTTGAGAAAGTAAAAGATATGAACACTGTTTTTGGTAAACCATTTTCGAAAAACCTTACGAAAATCGGTTGGAAAAAGAGATCAGTTTTTTTTGAATTACCATACTGGAATTGTTTGTACGTCAGACATTTTCTTGATGTGATGCATGTGGAAAAAAATGTATGTGATAGTGTTATTGGAACGTTGCTAAATGCCCCTGGCAAAACAAAAGATGGAATTAAGGCAAGGTTGGACATGGTTGACATGGGAATACGAGAAGAGTTGGCTCCCGTGAAAGGTGAAAATCGAATGTTTCTTCCTCCTGCTGCTTATACTCTTTCTAGGGCAGAGAGATATCAGTTTTGCAACTTCTTTAATGATGTAAAGGTTCCAGAGGGGTACTCATCAAATATCATGAACATTGTGTCAATGAATGATTTGAAGTTAAAAGGTTTGAAATCACATGATTGTCATGTTTTGATGCAAGATCTAATTCCTATAGCTTTACGTTGCATTTTACCCAAGAATGTTCGTCATACGTTAACCAAAATTTGTTTCTTTTTCAAAGCTATATGTAGCAAAGTTTTAGACCCGGGGAAATTGCCAGCTATGGAAAAAGAAATTGTCATCATATTATGTGAATTAGAAATGTTCTTCCCGCCAACATTCTTTGATATGATGGTTCATTTGACGATTCACTTGGTGAGAGAGATTCGACTTTGTGGTCCTGTGCACTATAGATGGATGTATCCTGTTGAACGGTATATGAAGATTTTGAAAGGATATGTCAAAAATCGAAGTCGGCCAGAGGGTTGTATAGTGGAGCGATATATTGTTGAGGAAGCCATTGAATTTTGTATTGAATACCTATCTGATGTGGAAAGCATTGGTCTCCCGAAATCTCGTCACACTGGACGCGTTGAGGGTGGGGGAATTTCTGGAAGAGAAGTTGTAACAATCAGTATTACAGATCGGGAGCAGGCTCATCTTTATGTTTTGCATAACAGTTGGGAGGTTGCTCCATATATTGAAACTCACAAAGAAATTCTTAGGTAGTTGAATCCATCGAGGGCTGAAAAATGGTTAGCAGATACACATAATCACAAGTTTATAGGATGGTTTCAGGACCATATTTTTAAGCAGTTGGATGAAAATACGAATTCAATTTCAGAATGACTTCAATGGCTAGCCGCTGGACCAAGTGTGTATGTATTATCTTACAGCGGGTATGTAATTAATGGTTATACATTCTATACGGATGAACATGATGAAGAGAGTACCATGCAAAATAGTGGAGTTACACTAGTGGCTGAAGCGATGCATGTTTCTGGTAGTAAGGATAGAAATCCAATTTATGCAAATATGTCATACTTTGGCATTATCAAACTAATATGGGAGTTGGATTATACGACATTTCAATTGCCGATTTTTCAATGCAAATGGATTGATAACAATAGTGGTGTTAAAATAGATGAATGGGGATTTGTGAAAGTTGATTTTAGTAAATAAGGGTACAAAGACGAATAGTTTATAATGGCATAAAAGCGGTACAAGTTTTTTATGTTCCAGATCCCGCAAACCGAAAGTGATCGATTGTTCTGTTATCATCCAAAACTATTGAGGGTTCCGATGAAAATTCAGTTGAGGATGATCCTTTTAGTGGTACGTCACAATCAATTCGGAGCGGTCCCAATGCAGATGATGTTTTGTATGTTAGAGGAGACCACAATGAAGGGATTTGGATTGTCGATAGAGGTGTCAAATCTCTTCAACCTTTGAAAAAAAGAAAGAGAGTTCAGTAAACAGGTTATATTTTGTTTGTAATATAAATCTTGTTATCTCATGTTATTATCTTATCATTACAGAATTTATGAAATTTGAATGAACTGTTCAACCACTTTTGCAGATAATGACTTCTGCACATTCTGGTGCTCCTAACCTTGAGACTGAACAAGTCTCTCAAGCAGCTGCTGCTGCGGCTGCTTCTGCTGCTGCTGCTCCTACAGCTCATGCTGCTGCTACTATTGCTCCTGATGCGGCTCCTGCTGCTCCTACTACTGTGGCTCCTACTCCTCCTCCTATTGTGGCTCCTGGTGCTCCTACTGCTCCTGCTGGTGCTCTTACTACTGCGGCTCCTGGTGCTCCTACTGCTCCTGCTGCTGCTCTTGCAGTTGCGGCTCCTTCTCTTAGTGTTGAGGTCCAACAACCATCAGCACATGCCGTTGATATCATAGTAGATGAACATATAGATGATGTTGATATCGATGAAATGGTTGGGAATGAAGGACCGACGTCGCAGAAATCACAGGTGCGTCGTAGTTTGACAGTGTTAGCCAAAATTCTTAAGGCGAAAAGCAAAGGCATCAAATTTGAAGTCGGATGGAATGCATGAGGCCAACATGTGAATCCCAACAAGGCTATGTTTAGCAGTTACATTGGAGTTGTCACTCGGCAACGCGTGCCGATTGACATAGATTCATGGCACCATGTTGTGTCCGGGTTGAAGGCTGTGATCTGGGAAGAAATTACAGTAACATTATGAATTTATTTCTTTAATTAACTAGCAAATAAAATGATGAAACAGTGTCTTACTCTTCTCAATCTCTTGCAGAGTACATTTATAGTAGATGACTCACACAAGGATTATGTACTAAGGCTTGCAGGAAAGATTCATCGAGGTTTTCGTACTATTTTAACAAGATATCACCTGAAAGATTCTAAAGGTAAAATAAACCTGCACCCACCCATTGTCTATGCGCACCTGATATCCCAAGAAGCATGGGATGCATTTATTGGCCGTCGTGGGGATGAGAAGTTTCAGGTACATTGTGAGTGATAATACGTTGTTTGAGGATACCTGTATTCATCACTTTGATTGTCAATATTTCATTTATGAAACAGAAACTCTGTACTGAAAATAAGGAACGTGCATCAAATCCAACATACCCCTATCGTAAAGCAAGGATGGGGTACGCTTCATTAGAAAAGAAAATGGTACGTATTGTAAATTTACAGTAATATTGTTAGGTTCCAATAAACAACATCATAATTATCTTTCTATGTTTATATGTAGATTGATGAATCTAAAACCAAATGCACTTCTATCCCACGTCATGTGCTATGGAAGGAGGAACGTGTGAACAAAGAAGGGAAGTTAATAGATGAGAACACACAAAAAGTGTGGGAAATATGTGTAAGTATGACACGATGATAAAAAGATTTGTTTAAAATTGCTATTACATAAAAATAATTAGTTTTTTTCCTATATCTGACAGTCACAGGAATCAGCTACTCCTGTAGCTGATACAGACCTATTATCGACGGCTTTGAAGCAGCCAGAAAAATACGGTCGTGTCAGAGGTGCAGGGTTTGGGGTGACACCCCGAGTATATTTTGAGAAGAAGAAAAAAATAGATGATACAGAGAAAAAATTGGAACAAATGAGCGAAAAAATAGCAACCCTTGAAGAACAATTGCAATGGCAGGGAGAGTTGCTAGCAACTTTTATGGGTGGGAAGCAAAGGGAGGACACAACTCAGGAACAACCACCGCATGAACATCCTGCCCCACCCCCCACCAGCTTTGAGGCGATCCATTCACCTAAAAAAATGTCTTATCCGTGGTAATCAATATTCTAATAACGGTTCCCATGAAATATGAATCAGACAAACACTGATAATTTATCTGTACTGATCTTCTATAGGGTGATAATGATTGTGATTTATATCTGTTAACACCCACCTATCACCTTGTAGCGAGGGCTACAGTGTTCAATATCCCAGATGCCACACTGCATAATAGACCACTTTCAAAAGATCATCTGAAAGTGACGATTACTGTAGCTCATGAGCCAAATGCAATGCTACCTATTCCACTTGATGACGATGATATTCATACGGTCGAAAAGGCTATTGGGACATTCATTGCATGGCCGGCACAACTTGTAAGAGTACATGAAGACAAAGAGGTATTTATTTCCTTTTATTTTCAAGCTAAACCCTTAAAAATTAATGAAAAGAGTGTCTGAATCAATGATTGTTGTTATAGACGGAGAAAGGAAAGGGGGTGACTAACATCAGCTCGAAACCATCTAAAGGATCGACCAATCGATCCCAAGGAGCTACTGAAAGCACAATAACACCACCTGTTCTCTTTCCACATTTACTAGCATTGAAGACTCATGTGGATAAGAAGCTAAAAGATGGTAATAGTCATTTAGTGATTTTCGAAGATAATATATACGGAGAGGAAAGTCAAGATTTCGTTGCTGCTGAAAATGTAAATGAAATCCTTGAAAACGGTTGGTTAGGCGTCACTGTTGTAAATGTATATATGAGGTATGTTTCCATGATTTGATTTTCTAAAAGCTGATCTAATGTGCAAATTATGACTAAATGCATTTTATATTTTTGACAGACGCATTTATGAAAAACAGTTGAAGGGATTTTCCCATGAGCCAAGATTTGGACTGGTTAGTCCTCATATCACATCAACACACCAAACAAAAATAGAGTCATCAAAAAGGGATGCAATAGTGAAGGACTTGCTGAAAACATTTGAACACAAGATTACAGATGACAGACTTTTCCTAATACCAACCATGCAGGGGTAATACTCTACGATTAAAGAATATCAATTATATTTTCACTTTTTTTATTACTTATTCCTTTTTGTGTTTTTAGGCAACATTGGTTTCTAATTGCGGTGAACTTGGATACTCCGAAGATTTATTTTCTGGATTCAAAGCTAGGATATCCATCAAACCGACCATACATGATGGAGTTTGTGAATCTGTAAGACACTAAATCTTACGTTTTAGGTCTAAACATCAATTTATATAATATATATTATCTTTTACTGAGGATTCTGTTATGATAGGGCGGTGTACCAATATCGTCTAAATCATGGTATGAGGACAGGGGCTAAGCATAAGGAGCCGAGCAAGTACTACGTCTGGACAAATATCAGGGTATATATAATAAAATTTCACTATCCAAACACACCTCAACACAAGTTATTTATTCTCCTAATGATCAATTTTTTTGCAGTGTCCAAAACAAACAAACGATAATGATTGCGGTTATTATGTTTGTAAATTTATGAAAGAGATCGTTTTTCATCAGCAAACTAGCATCCCTAAAGAGGTATTTTCAAAAACAATTACTAGTTCGTTTAAGTTATTTATTAATTCTTTATTTTTTTATTTTGCAGTACTACTATGACTGCCGAAAATCCTCATACTCACAAGACGATATAGATGTGTTCAGAAACGAGTGGGCCGCATACCTGATGACAGATTGTACACAAATACAATGATGATCTGACTTGGGGACATGTACAATTGGTGGTCATTTTTGAGAGGGGTTAAGGGGATCAGAAGATGAAATATTGTTGTATGTAAATGTTCGTAGCAAAATTTTAATTGTTATTAAATAAAACATTCTTTCTCCAATGAGTCATTTTTCCATTTTAACAGATGATATGCACCAGCAACATGCAAGAATGTTGAACCACTAAAATGGTCTCTCTCTTGTTTAAAATGGACACCACTTTAATTGAAAACAACAACTGACCTACGGAAATCCGACTAGACGCATCTGGATTGCCTTCATCCTTTAGGAGAACGATCCACGGGTCCTTGGTGACGTGTACGAGTCAACTCCACCTCAATCCGAGGCACGGTGTGACCGCTACCACCCAAAGGGTCGCTCTCTTGTTTAAAATGGACACCACTTTAATTGGAAACAACAACTGACCTACGTAAATCTGACCAGACGCATCCGGATTGCCTTAATCCTTTAGGAGAAGGATCCACGGGTCCTTGGTGACGTGTACGAGTAACATTCAAGAATGATGGACCACATTTCTTTGGAATTTGGACAAAAAAACCATTAAAATCTCCAAAATACCTTCATATCATGCATGAAACAGTAAAATCTCCAAAATACCTTCATATCACGCAGTTCTGAAAAGTGTCACTATTTAAAAGAAAGTCACAAATTTAGATACATCTCGAGATGGTCAGTTGTTGATTTCACTTAAAATTAAGTCCATTTTTAACAAAACAGTGACACTGTGAGTGGTGTCGGCCACACCGGGCCTCGGATTGATGCGGTGTTGAATCGTACATGTCACACATGAGTCATTGATCATTGTGAAAAAGTATCAATGCAATCAGAAGCCGTTAGATCAGTTTGGCGTATGTACGTAAAATATTGTCCATTTTAAACTAAATACATACACTCGGAGTGATACCGGTCACACCGCGTCTCGGATTGAGGCGGGGTTGAGTCGTACACGTCACATATAACCCATGAATCGTTGTCCTAAAGTGTCAACACAATCCGAAGTCGTTTGGTCGGTTTCCCGTATGTCAGTTGTTGATTTCTCACTGAAAAATAAGTCCATTTTGAACAAAACAGAGGCACTTGGAGTTGTGTCAGCCACAACAGGCCTCAAATTGAGGCGGGGTTGACTCGTACATGTCACATTTGAAGGTGAGTATGCATACACGATAGTTTACCTTCTTAGAGAAGGGTTTCTGGAAGAGTATAAAAGACATGAAGCAATGAAGATCATTAGAGTGTTGGAGAAAATGTGGTTGCTACAAACAATGTGGAAATCGGATTGTGCAAAGCGACCTAAGTTACAACTTGCAGGTATTGTACTCTATTTTTTTCTGGAAGGTTTCAGTTTAAATGCATTTTGGAATGATCATTGCTAGCCATTGTCTTTTAGGTTTTTTTGACAGCCGAGGGGAAAGGGTGGGGTCTGAAGACATTGTAGGATATGTCGAAGGGTGATTTTGTGTGTGAATATGTTGGAGAAATGTTAACTCCCGCAGTTCTGAAAAGAGTCACTATTTAAAAGAAAGTCACAAGTTTAGATACATCTCAAGATGGTCAGTTTAAACACATTTTGAGGGACACTACTAAATACATGCTCAGATATGCACACATCCCTTACTTTTAGATCGTTGTCTACTACAATGATCTTCCAAACAAGATATGCATTAGAACGCTCATGATACATAGAGAAATTCACTGGCCACCTTCGAGAATGATATGAAGCACAAACCATGACAGCATTATGTTTTTAACTTCAGCACCTCAATTGAGAATGTGACACCTTTCAGGACTTGGCGCCATTTTATGTCGTTTCGTCCACTGAATGGGTCTATCCTTTTATTTAATTTTTTTAACTTCAGTCAAATATTCTAGAAAGATGTCGCAGCAGATCCTTCACCATTTTGTTTTGCTGAACATCTCATTACATTGTTAAAAAAAAGTAGGGTGTCTTGCATGGGAAATACGTTCCTGTATTGAAGATGATGCACTCCCATTTATTCGAACCCACAAAACCACCCCGCAATAAATGGGAGTGCATCATCTTCAATACAGGAACATATTTCCCATGCAAGACACCCTGCTTTTTTTAACAATGTAATGAGATGTTCAGCAAAACAAAATGGTGAAGGATCTGCCGCGACATCTTTCTAGAATATTTGACTGAAGTTAAAAAAATTAAATAAAAGGATAGACCCATTCAGTGGACGAAACGACATACAATGGCGCCAAGTCCTGAAAGGTGTCACATTCTCAATTGAGGTGCTGAAGTTAAAAACATAATGCTATCATGGTTTTTGCTTCAGATCATTCTCGAAGGTGGCCAGTGAATTTCTCTATGTATCATGAGCGTTCTAATGCATATCTTGTTTGGAAGATCATTGTAGTAGAAAACGATCTAAAAGTGGGGGATGTGTGCATATCTGAGCATGTCTTTAGTAGTGTCCCTCAAAATGTCTTTAAACTGACCATCTTGTGATGTATCTAAACTTGTGACTTTCTTTTAAATAGTGAATCTTTTCAGAACTGCGGGAGTTAACATTTCTCCAACATATTCACACACAAAATCACCCTTTGACATATCCTACAATGTCTTCAGACCCCACCCTTTCCCCTCGGCTGTCAAAAAAACCTAAAAGACAATGGCTAGAAATGATCATTCCAAAATGCATTTAAACTGAAACCTTCCAGAAAAAATATAGTACAATACCTGCAAGTTGTAACTTAGGTCGCTTTTCACAAGCCGATTTCCACATTGTTTGTAGCAACCAAATTTGCTCCAACACTCTAATGATCTTCATTGCTTCATGTCTTTTATACTCTTCCAGAAACCCTTCTCTAAGAAGGTCAACTATCGTGTATGCATACTCACCTTCAAATGTGACGTGTACGAGTCAACCCCGCCTCAATCTGAGGCCTGTTGTGGCTGACACAACTCCAAGTGCCTCTGTTTTGTTCAAAATGGACTTATTTTTAAGTGAGAAATCAACAACTGACATACGGGAAACCGACCAAACGCCTTCGGATTGTGTTGACACTTTAGGACAACGATTCATGGGTTATATGTGATGTGTACGACTCAACCCCGCCTCAATCCGAGACGCGGTGTGACCGGTATCACTCCAAGTGTATGTATTTAGTTTAAAATGGACAATATTTTACGTACATACGCCAAACTGATCTAACAGCTTCGGATTGCATTGATACTTTTTCACAATGATCAATGACTCATGTGTGACGTGTACGATTCAACACCGCATCAATCCGAGGCCCGGTGTGGCCGACACCACTCACAGTGTCACTGTTTTGTTAAAAATGGACTTAATTTTAAGTGAAATCAACAACTGACATACGGCAAACCGACCAAACACATTGGGATTCTATTGAAACTTAAGGAAAACTATCCATGGGTCAAATGTGACGTGTAAGATTCAACCTCGCCTCAATCAGAGGCGCGGTGTGACCGGTATCACTCCAAGTGTATGTATTTAGTTTAAAATGGACAATATTTTACGTACATATGCCAAACCGATCTAACGGCTTCTGATTGCGTTGATACTTTTTCACAACAATCAATGAGTCATGTGTGACGTGTACGATTCAACACCGCATCAATCTGAGGCCCGATGAGGCCGACACCACTCACAGTGTCACTGTTTTGTTAAAAATGGACTTAATTTTAAGTGAAATCAACAACTGACATACGACAAACCGACCAAACGCATTGGGATTCTGTTGAAACTTAAGGACAATGATCCATGGGTCAAATGTGACGTGTACGAGTCAACCCCGCCTCAATCAGAGGCGCGGTGTGACCGGTATCACTCCAAGTGTATGTATTTAGTTTAAAATGGATAATATTTTACGTACATACGCCAAACCGATCTAACGGCTTCTGATTGCGTTGATACTTTTTCACAACGATCAATGACTCATGTGTGAAGTGTACGATTCAACACCGCATCAATCCGAGGCCCGGTGTGGCCGACACTACTCAAAGTGCCTCTATTTTGTTCAAAATTGATTTATTTTTAAGTGAAATCAACAACTAACATACGGGAAACTGACCAAACGCCTTAGGATTGTGTTAACACTTTAGTACAATGATCCATGGGTCATATGTGACGTGTACGAGTCAAACCTGGGGTGGATTACATGGATTTCCTACATGGAATATATCCCACTACACGTCTTTAATGAGCCAGCTACGCAGTTTATCCCTTGTACAGATACACAGGAAGAATCACACGAGATCGACGTCATGTACTAACATAGGGAAAGGGTGCATAAGAGGACACAAGATCAAAGGGTAACACGTATATGTTTTTTAACATGCCATGTAATTTCCTATTGATATGACATGTATATTCACACAGGAAGCTGAACATTGGAGTTACCCAGGGTAAAGCGACAAGGCATGTGACCCTTTAAATGACACATAATTTTATGTACCATGATTGATCTCTTTGAACACTATATCAAGGACATATTTCATTAGGGTTGGCTCCCATGATCCTTCCTAGGATGGTTTTGGTATCTTTTCCGACTTACGGTAGTACGATCGCTTCAGCAGGACGTCCTAGACATAGTTGGAGTCTCTCTGAAAGTCCTGGAGTGAGATCATATATCTATTTTTGAGGTCCAGGTAGAGTCATGTATCAACGCAACCAATCCTACCAGACATCGATCCAATATATAGAATGTTAATCTTGATGTCTCATTACAGTCCCCCAATTTATGATATGTTACCTTTTTTGTATTAATATACATAATTACTAAGGGTGATGGTTGGGAGAGTTAGGATATCCTTTTTATGTATTGCAGAATGATTCAAGGAGCACGGGCTCTGCACGATTTGTCAAAACCAAGTGGCAATCCAAGGAGAAACAATGCATAGTGGAATTTTCTAGTATTTATCATCTGAGTTGTGTAGGAATATTTTGTGATACTATGTAATGAGGTAGTTTTGGTTTCTGGGTAGATGGTATCTAACTCATGGTAAGAACACTGTTTGGTTGGGTTGTGATCGGTTGATGACATGCTTGTGGTTGATATACTGGTTTTTGTGCAGGTCTGTGGTTGATATACTGGTTTTTGTGCAGGTCTGCTCGGCTGGCTGTACTAGTGCAGGTTTTTTATTAGCAGCAGGCAGGGATTTAACAGCGCTTTTTTAGCGCTGTTAAAGGCGACATTTAACAGCGCTAAAAAAGTGCTGTTAAAGGAGATATTTAACAGTGCTAAAAAAGCGCTGTTAAAGGCAACATATAACAGCGCTTTTTTAGCGCCATTAAAGGTGACATTTAACAGCGCTTTTTTAGCGCTGTTAAAGGACCCCCCCCCCCTTTATCAGCGCTGAGCTTTACAGGGCTTTCTTAGCGCTGTTAAAACCCGATTTTAGCGCTGTTATTTCCCGTTTTTGTAGTAGTGATTATTGATGGTATGAATCATCATTCCCTGATACTTTTCCTGATATATATGAATCTATATACCTATATAAAAAAGGGTAATTAAATATTTGAGCATACATGAAACCACATCAATTTTTTTCAATATTCAATCTCTTAGTTAAACCAAATTGGATAGCATTATCATCTATTATATTTGAATTTAGTGATCAATCATGAAAAATTATTCCCAGATTTTCTAAATCATGACACCATAATTTCAATATGTGACACCATAGGTTTATCCAATTTCATTCATTGTAATAATCTATTTAAATCCTTCATGATTTTTTATAATGAAAATGTGAATTAACCTAATAATATCCCTTCGAAGTATCAAATTATGTAAAAAGTAAGGTAAAAACAACATGCACCAGAATGATGCTTGAGATATACTCAAAATAATATTTTCCTAGTTATTACCCCTAGACTCATATTTTCTTAAACCACACCCACTTGTACTATCCAGGTAGGGATGTATTGTTAGCAAAACCACATAACATTTTCCTTATTAAAACTCTTGGATATTATCTTATAATTAGACTTATCCCTAAGGTTTTCACTAATTTTTTATAATAATAATCTCTAAATAATGACTTAAACCCTCTTTGATATTAATTGTGGTGACCTAATGATTTTGTACATAAATATTCTACCATTTTAGATATATATTTAATACCGAAAATTATGATCCTGGACAAAACATTAAAGGTTTATTATCATTAGAGACTAGATACTTAAAAATATTTTTTAGATACATTCATAATAATCTACCATAACCATCTTATCACTTTGTAACCTTCTTAACAAACGCTACGTAAAAACATTCTTCATATCTTAGGGAAGGGAAACATAAGTAATAGTGATATCAGATTATTAGTAACGGTAAACAAGGTAGATATCAATTGATGGCCATATGAAAGCATTAGATAAACATAAAGGTATGATATTATGATCATCACTTTCTATTTTCATACCTAATTTATAATGGATCATATTCATGAATCATGACAAAATGCATTAGTATTTGAAATACATGAATCATAAGAGTGTGAAATCATTACTAATTAATCATGACCTCTAGGCTCAAATCATAAGCATAAAAAATTACATAAAAGTGTATCACTATTATAGGCCTAAAAAAATTTCATATTTCAATGTTAACTACTGAGACTATCAAATTAATGTGTATTGGGTATCGACACGTATTTCCCATGTCATAATGTATTTGGAATCACTACATATTTATCATAGTGGATTATGTATCAATATTTGCTTCCCATATTGGTTCATTCACATAATATTGTTTCCTATAATTATCTCATGACATATATTTATTTACCCAATGTATTGGAGGGTTATATTATGTTACACCAACATATAACATAATTCAAACTAAACATATTTGATCTATAAGATCAAAAAAACTTTATCATAATATATGACATTACTCATAAAAGGAAAATAGTTCTCATAAATATTTCATCACTTCATCGTATCATAACCTGTGGAAAATAATAATATATTATAAAAATATAATCATAATAATTATAAACCATCCAGATAAAGAATAATTATGGTATCATTTCATAATCTCCCTAGTAAATCATATATAATATTAAAAGAATTTATCATAACTCAAAACACCTTTAAAATATCACAAGAATATTTCCTGAGAAAAATATCCTTTTCAATTTAAAATTAATTTATTATAATAAATAAATAAATATATATATATAATATTTTGGGATAGAATAATTTGAAAATGAACATGCACACTTATAAAGTAATCTTCATTTATTTAATTGTTCATGATGGTGGGAAATTAGGTTTATTCCATGTGTCAAAAAATGATTCCTTTCATATTTCTTTAAAAAATCAAAAGTATATCTTTTAGAAAAATACATGAATATTATATTAAAAAAATTAATATTGCAACCCCTCTCCGAAAAACAATACCCCTCCTAGGATGAAAATGGTATAGGATAGATAGTGACCACAAAGTGCCATGTCAAGTAGTCCCCAGGCTGGTGACCGATATCAAGGATATAAGAAACATGCATAAGGGAGGCATTACCATATAAGAGAGAACATGTGAATGAAAGAGATAAAATAGACATAATCCAAATCCTAGTAAGACTCCAATATAGAAGAAAATACAAAGAGAAAATATGTAATTTCATTCAATAAATAAAACAATAGAATGAAGAACACATGTACCGAAAGAATAGTAAAAACGAAAGTAACCATGAAGGTCAAACAGTTCCTACTAAATCAAAATATAGTAGTAACTACATTGTTCTCCATTCTACTCCAACTAACCTCAAAACCATATTATATATATATTTTTCTAGGGTGAGTATGATAATATACCTAGCAGGATCCTCCCTGGAGCTTCTCAAGCAAGCGGTAAAGAAATCTTTCTAAAGCGTTGGGAATGAAAAGTGAAACTAACATGTCACATAAAAAGATATACTAAGTTCACAACCTCACTATGTCTACATTCACCAAGTATCACATACAATAGCATAAAATATAATAATGTATAGCATTGGTACCCCAATACCAGTTCCCCAATTGTTTGCAGCTCTTCCCTAAAATCTCACATCTTGAGAATCTTTCTCAAAAAGTCTATCCTACAAACACCTAATCAAAGAATCACAACATTCACCTCGTTCAAAACACCATCACATCCATGAAACCAAATGTAACTAGGTATTTTTTGGGAGCCACCACATCCTGTATAACGTATATCATACATTTGGTATTATACCTCAAGTTACCACTTCTCAAACACCTAGTAAGGATTCTCAAGCCATCACAACCTATGCACGTTATACCAATAGTATTATTTCGAAAACTATATCCATAATACATGTGTGTGAAATAACCATAATCCATTACAACCCTCTACATGAATATATTGGTAAAAGTTATTGTCATGCATACCAGCATAAGTAACTACCAAGGGAAGAGAGTGTCGTCAATGGGGGTAGTCAGCCATTCATCCTCCAATGAGGATATTGGGAACCCCCCACCCCATAAATTAGAATCTCTAAGGTGTTAGCTGCCTTAACGGAATGGGTGATGTTTCATATAGGAAGACAAAAAAATACATGATATAATATTTCTTACAACCATGAAATTGGCTTAACCTACTCTCATTCTCAGCTAAAGTTAACGTCTTTGGGACTCCTAGCTACCTCTGCTAAGATTGGATATCCTATAAGCACACAACCATTTAAAGATCAACATTAAATTTCTTTATTCCTTTTCATCAGATGCACTCTATGTTAATTTATTCATTAACCAATAATTAAACATTAATATCTTCCACATTGCATTACATTATCATCACAAGAATGTTTCATGACCTCTAAGCATGATAAAATCGAGTACACAATATCTCAGAATTAAAACCTCAACATTACATCCCATAAATATCCAAACCCATGGGTTAAACATTTATTAATTTATTAACATCATTACATTTTATATTACATGGTATTCTAGGAAAAATTTAAAAACTATAAAACATAAGGGGGTCAAAATGGTGAGTAGGTGAACAAACCATTGAGTCTTGTCCACCCATAGTAGGAGAGTTGACTCATCCAATCACAAGAATCTAATCACCGAAAGTACATGGAATACCAAATAAATATTCTCCTCTCTTGGAAGGATAGTAACCAAAACCATCTACCTCATACTATGGGGAAAGGAAAGAATATAAAAAACATCATGTCCATTGGCCAAAAAAATGATCCTAACTGGAGTCCAGATTTCATAACACTTGGTATGCTCATCTACAACCCGTACGGTCATCTCTAGTGTCCTCCCCGAAATCCACTTGCATATCATAATGCATCTCTATACTCTACGAAAAAACTACTACCACAAAAATTTGACCTACCTTCCCCACATACCACAGAAACCCTTTAGGCTCATCCATCCTTGGATCACATCACATCTTGGACTCCTCTCCCAACACAACAAAAAAATTCATCTAGGATCTGCCACCGCTAGTACACATCACATACCAAGTAGTACGAAACAAACATAGAAATCGGGTTCTTATCCTTAAAACAAGGCATTCACCCTTCCCAAAAAATAGATATCTCGCACCTCCAAAGAAAAAGACACTCCAACATTATAAGAAATATAGATACATAGACTCTATGAAGGCATTACATTTTATCACACAGCCGATTATTATTCCATATTTAATTAATAAATTCATTATTCATAGGTCCCTACTATGGGAAACCTAAGTGATAAATGATATCAAGCTATAAAAAATTAATTATAAAATTAATTAAACTTTCCTTTAATTTATTTATCAATAAAAATCCTCTTGCTTCAAGTTTACAAACCAAGTCAATTAACAATGTCTGCTTTCATCAATTTGATTATCATAAAATTATAAAAACAACAACAGAATTATTTAAACACGACTCTTTAATATTCTAGCTAATTAATTATTAATTAATTTTGACTTTACATCATTTACCAATTTCACAAGGTAAAAAAAGCACAAAAAAGCACTTCATAGATATCACACTATCTAGAAAATCAATTGGAAAACCCATTATAATTGTTAAAACAACAACATCACCAAGAGATAGATATTAATTTTTGTTTAATACAATTAAATTAATTAATTATATTAGTTCCATTGTGATATATGTAGATAAATCATGATAAATTTATTATTTCACTTAAATAAATATAGAATCAATGAATCCCCTACCTCAAAAGGGTGTTAATGTTCTTCACATGAGAATGAACCACACAACGGATCTATGATCAACCCTTCCAAAATAACTACATCCATCCAAAGATTATATGGAACAACCACACTAACAATAACCAATATAAAACCCATTAGAAACAAAGAAGATATTTCTCCATCACATTGAAAGAATAATGAGGGGAAGAGAGATCAAACCATATGAAACCACTAGAAAATGAAGAAAAACACACCATGGATCAACCTGGGTTACCGTAAATCAAATATGGATGCTCGATGATCAATTCCCATTAAAGGGATCTCCAAAACACTTAAGAAGGGTATTTCCGATCACCTTGAATGAGACGGAGAGATGATGTAACTATAGGGTTATGAAAAACTCGTGAAGCTAAAAATGCTTAAAATAGAACTTTAGTGGGGAATTACATGATGTTTAATCCCATTTCCCATCATGTTATCCATACGATTTACTTTCCACAAAAAACACAACATATCCTGATTTTATTTATTTTTCTAACACCTTTTCATTACACATTATGAAACCCACTTTCACATCGTGTAAATTTTTACATGGTGTGAATCTCCCTACTTCCTGCTTCTAGCACCCATACTCCTCCAGACTTCCTTTGAGCCTCCTCCTAGAACCTTTGCCTTTAGAAACAAAAAAAATGGTTGACCCATATGGATCTGGGACCTTACATTACATACCTATCAAAACATTCTCATCCTTGAGAATCCAAAATCTACCCAGTGAGGTAACATAAAAGGTTCATCTAAACAACCATCCCATGAGATTCTTATCAAGACTCTCATCATCACATGATCTCAAATACTTCACCCAAGAACTAGGGGATCAATTGGAGGATTATATAAACTACTCGTCAAGTCCTCATCACCTATAGTGGGATAGTAGACCTTTCTAACATAAGGAAGCTAAACATTTAAATCAAAAGGCATACCTTATACATCGTCACCTCCCATGGAAAGAGAGTAAGATGCAACAAGTAATGAGAGAGGGAGACATCTCCTAAACCAGAAAAGGGTATACACCCACAAAAATAATAGCATTAAAAGATAATAAATAAAAATTAAAAAACTCAAGGTATTGAGCACGTATCTGTGACACACATTCCTAGGTACTCACTTACATGCCATCGTGCATCCATAAGACATGAACCAAGGGGATAGAACACACAGACATTGGATTCTCCTGGATTTCTTCATTCTTTATAGTATTCCCCTAGAAAGCTACATCATTTTAAACATTTATCTCTCCCCAATCGATGACATGAGAACCGTTATGAAGATTACAATGGATATGTGACATGTGAAAAACATTTTTTATCTGGATCATCTCCCGGTGAAGCACTATCAAATACGCCATGACTCCAACATGAGCCAACACCTTGAAAGGGACAAAAAACAGGGGAGAAAGCTTACCCAAATGAATAAACCTTCACTTCCCATGACAGAGAGTCACATTCATAACACATGATCCCCAAAACCAAACTCTAGACATCTCCTCCTATGATTGGGATAGGATTTATGACGATCATGTACTGCTTTTATCCTCTCATGAATCACCTAAACCATCTCTGTCATATTTTTTACAAGTTCTAGCCTTAGAATTTTTGAATATCATACCCCATTCCAAAATCACGAAGAATGTTAAGGTTGGACATAAAAGGATTCAAAAAATTCCATAGTGATAGTAGAGTGAAAAATATTGTTGTAAGAAAACTATAGTAAAAGATGGAACCTCATCCACATACCTCCAAAATCATGGATGCATGAACGCAACATGTCTTCAAGAGTCTGGATGTTCCTCTCTCTCTCTATCTCTCTTACTATACATATGTGAATGAAAAGTAAAGATAAGGCTTAACTGAGAACCAAAATCATGATGGATACCTCCCCACACCCTCATGGTAAATTAAGGATCTAGATTGGAAATTAATGTCCTAGGGACCTCGTGGAGTCTCACCGCCTCTTATAGATATTTCCACAATAAAAACTCCACTAATACTGACAACTTGATTTCTATAAATAGGGATGATTTCATCAAATGATTCTTTATCAACCATATATCATCAAAGCCATACTAATCTCGAGGTAAAAAATTGCATCGATATTTCCTCCCACTTCCACTGAGGAATATCTAATGGCTGAGAAAAGAACCAGGAATAGGTTTCTCAGCCTCAACCTTATGAAAAACCAAACATTAAGACAAAACTCTACAACTACATGCTTCAACCCCTGAAACCCAAACTAACCACTAAAAGCTCAATACATCTTTTTTAAAATATTATGTACCGCAAAAGGTGAACTATGTAAATATCTTAGAACCATATCATTCATTACCAATGGAATGAAAATTAATCCTTGAAACAATACTTAGTGATGTTCATCCTCATACCCACCATCAAAGGCCTCATAAAAAACAACTCAGTCTCTCCAGACCTTCACCACAAGATCCCCCAACAGGGAAACTTCCACCTACTGCACCAGAAATGACTATGTTGTCAACTAAAAAATGTCCTCTACCACACAATTATCCCATAACTATATGTAGCATTGAATTTTCTTCCATCACTCTCCATGAATCTACTGATTCCCACACTATATCACTGTATGACTTCCAACTCAATTCATCAGTCACAAATTCCCCTTTCTAGGTTTGTGTGAAGTCTCAAAGTCCTAATCCTAAAATATCTCAATCCACCAAAGCTTTATATTTTTCATCTCACTTTGGTAAAAATCATACCTCAGGCTGTTATGATTGTTAAAGACCACAAAATACTCACTGATGAGGTAATTTCTTCACAACTTAAGGGAAAACACCACTTCCGCCAACTCGAGATCATGGGTGGAATAATAATGCTCATTGGGACATAACAACTAATACCCATAATAAATTATTGTTCTCTACTGCATCATAAAATAGCCAAACCTAAGACATGAAGCATCACAGAAAAAGTCAAACTGAACCCCTTCTACTATATGAAAAAGAACTGGATCATTGACCAATGTCTACTTCTGATACCCAAATGCTATCCGACATTGATCAATTCATAAGAACTCCTGATTCTTTATAGTCAACACTATTAGAGGAGTTTCAACCTTAGAGAAATTGGGTATCAACCTCCTATAAAAGCCTGTAAAACCAAGGAAACATTACACATCTACCACTCTCTTAGGGGATACCCAATAAATTTTTTCATCTATCTTATATGGATCCACAACTACTTCTTACTAGGATACAACATTCCCTAAGAAATGGACTTTTAGAGCCTAAAACTCACACTTAAGAAACATCCCATATAACATATCACACTGAAGAATTCCCCAAATGGTATGTAGATTCATTGAATTCCCTTTCTCTGACATAGACTATATAAAAATTTAGTCTATGAAAACCACCATGATCATTTTCAGGAACTGACAGAATACATCGTTCATTAACCCTATCAACACACCTTTAGCATTCACCCCACCGAATGACATTTCAACAAACCTGTAACGCCTATTATGAAAATACAAGGCAGTATTCAAAATATCCTCATCCTTTACATGCATAAGATGATTTCATATGGTTCTATCCATAAACATAGGAAGTCAATACAAGATCGGGTTTTCACCTGAACTAGCTCATAGTCTCTACAGACATCAAACATGTTATCTCAACCTTCAATTGATGTAGTAAATTTAAATGGAACTATAAGTCTCTCAAAATCAATTCCAAAATAATGGAAAAGGTTACGTGATTTGAATGAGTGGGTTGCTCCTAGATCAAAAATAGAATGTACCCATATTGAAAACAAACAAAATGTACCATGAATGATGTATTAGTCAACCAGTGTTAGAAATACTAAATCATGATGTTGATCAATGACCTCATCCATGGCCTCTCTTACCCTGCTAATGATGAACTCCATAGGCTTGATCTGATCTCTGGGGATGGGGAGAATCTTGGGGATTTCCTCTACCTTCCCCAACTACTCTTTTTTTATCCCAAATTGGAGATACATGATGCTGCTATCTCATTTGGAACTGCATCAACGGAGGAACCTAATGTAGAACAAATGGTGTTTGTGGGCTACTCAGAAAGTTTAGGAACCCCCCCCCCACTAATGACCTCATCCCCCACAAAAACATCAATCAGATCCCTTGTCATAGGCCTGAGAGGCACTTCTCCTAGAGAAAGGAGAAATTGAGGGTTCAAACCAACCCTAAGCTGATTGGAAGCTCTTTTGTCATGAAAAATGGCAAACCCAAACCACATCTCTACTTCGAGAGGAATCATACTGACTCCCTTCTCATGAGGATCTGATTGTGGATAAAATCCACTTGATGACCTCTTCTATTTCCATCACCTAAAGATACTTATTCATCATAAATGGGGTGAACTGGTGATGGATCCTTGGATGAAAAGCCTCCTTGAAATGCCTCTCTAATGCCTCCACATCTGGAAATAGTTCTGATGTATATCACTGAAGGATCTTGAAATAGATCATGAACACCCACACACTTGATCTCCATTTCTAAAGGGTATGAAGCTCCTAGTGACGGACGTCCATTATGGTCAACGAAATAAATTCATCTATGAATAGGTCTCAGAACTCCTCCCATGAGACGTCCAACCCCTCGTGATCTCCAAGGAATAATAACCACCCCTGCCTCGCTGCCCCACATAGCATCACCACAACCAATGACACCCAGTTCTCATTACAAGGATGGATCAAAATGAATTTTATCTTAACCTCCTTAAACTATTATTATGTGACTATATCTGGAAGGGATCCCTCTTACCTCTATAGACTCTTCCACTGAAACACTCGGAGTTCCCTCCTCCAAGTGTCATCATTTTCATCCTCTAATCTACAATGATCTACTGGCGCAACCTTCTGAACATCTTCTATGATAACCTGGTGAGCACGCCAACTTGGAGCTATACCTGTAGTAGAAAATTTAGTTAGATTTCCTAAACCTAAAGTACAGAAAAAATAACATTAATTATTATTTTTTATTTTAATAGTTTTAGGTTAACTTATAAAAAGGTGTTTCTATTAAAACACAGGCACAAATAAGAAGGATGTCTGATCATTTCCTTAGTCTTTACCCTAAAAGCAGTATCACCTTGTTTAGTATCCACTGTAAGCTTAACAGTTTGTGCATTAGTTCAATGGGGGTCCTATATAATCATGTATCATCTGCTGTCCCATTTTTAGTGCTCTTTCTAAAATTATCAGACACTATTTTCGTACACTCCCACGCAACCTCACCAAATCAAAACTCCAAACTCCATCATATTCATCAACTGTGCCTCTTATATCACTCTATCATGACCCCCTCCACATAAAGTGAACCCCTCCTGGGTTGACATTAGGAGAAAAGATGTAGTGACCCCAAGTCCCACCCCAAGTAGGCCCTAGGTTATAGACTAGCACAGAGGTTATAAAAACATGTAGATGGGAGTAATTACCCTCTAAGAGAACACAAGATAAAGAGAGAGATAATACACACGTCAACCAACTACTGGTTAGACTCCAATATAGAAGAAAATATAAATAATTCATGTGTAATTTCAGGCATGAACTAATACAACTAAAAGGAAAACTATAAGTACCCAAATTAAAGTAATGATGACACCAACCACGAATCCCAAACAGCCCCAGCTAAACCCCAAGATAGTAGTAACCAACCTGATCTCTAACCTACTCAAACTGACTAGAAAATATATTATTTATATTCATAGGGTGAGTATAATAGTTTACTATGTAGGATCCTCCCTAAATCCTCTCATAAAAAAGAAAAAAATCATGCAAAATCACTGTGAACAATTAGTGAAACTAACTCACCCTCTAAATTTGTATACTAAGTTCCCATTCTCACAATGGGTACTCTCAAAATGTATTTCATAAAAGATAATATAATATAATAAATGATATCAAGGGTACCCCACTACCACTTCCCCACTCTTTTTCTACATTTCCCCATCATCGCACATCCTAAGCTTCTCTCCCCAAAAGGTTTTCCCACACACACCTTGGAAAAGAACCAAAACATATTCCTCATGAAACACACCACCACATCCACGTAACCAAATGTAATTATGCATTTTCTAAGATCATCCCCCACCCATATAACATGTATCATACATTAAGTATTATACCTCAATCCATCACAACCCATAAATTTATTGAGGATAGTCAAGCCATCAATGTTTATGGATGTTATAACTATATTAGTCCTTATGAAGATATATCTAGAATACATGTGTGTGAACAAGATATAATACATTACATCATTCTACACACATATATGGGAAAAACTAATAGCCATGCATACCTAAATAGGTAACAGCCATGAGTAAAGAGTGGGGCCAAAGGGTGTAGCCAGCCATTCATCCTCCCACTATGATATTGGGGAAAATCCCCACACCTAAAGCTTAGAATCCCCAGCGAGTTAGTCGACCTAACTGATAGGATGAATTTTCATACATAAACAAAAAAAATTACATGATATAATATATCTTACAACCACACTATTGGAATATCCTAGTTTCTGACTCGATTGTAGTTAACATCTCTCGGATTCTGGACTACCTATGCTATGAACAGATATCCTATAAGCCCACTACCATTTAAAGAGATATATTAAATTAAATTATTCATTTTCTTCAGTTTCACTTTATTTTAATTAATTCAGTAACCATTAATTAACCATTAACATCTTCCACATTATAGTACATTAGCATCAAAACAAAGTTTTATTCCCTCCCTGAATAGAAAAACTATGTCCACAACTTCTCAGGATTATAACCTCATCATTGAATCCTAGCATTCTTTATCCTCATGGGTTAAACATTTATTCATTTATAAACAACATTACTTTCAATATTACTAGTCATTTTAGGAAAAAATTCTATGAAACCAAACACAATGGTCATAACGAGGTGAGTAGATAAACTACTCTTTGAGTCTTTTCAACATACAGTGGGATCATAGAATCATCAGCCCATGAGAATGTAAACCTGAAAATCACATGGTATACCCCCCACATCTTCTACTATCTTAGAATACAAGCAAGAAAAACATTTTTCCTCACTCATTGGGGAATTTAATAAGGATAATATGGGATATGGTTTTCATCCAAACAACTAATTTAAAAAAGAATCCAAATTTCATATAAATGGGTACGCCTGGTTTGAACCCATTCTGTTTTCTTCGATGTCCTCCTCGACACCCACATGCATATCCTGATGCATCTCACCAATCCATGCATCATCTAATGCACAAAATTCAGGCATCCCTTCCCCACAGACCACAAAATCCCACCAGGAATATCCATCCCAATCTCACGTCACATTTGAGCCTCCTCTCCCAACACACAACAACAACCCTCCATACTCAGCCATATTAGGCTCACATCACATCCCAAGCAGTAGGAAACCAACATAGTAACCAAGATCATGGCACTAAAAAGAGGCATTCATCCTTCAGACACAACGATGTCTCAGGTATCCAAAGCACAAGGCACTCATCCTTTACAAGCAAGCAGGAGACTCGGTCCCCATAAAGGCATTATCTTTTATCGCATAACTTGTTCTTATTCCATATTTAATTAACCGATTCATTATTCAAAGGATCCTACTATGGGATACCTAATAAAAATATATATATATATATATATTAAGAACTAATTAATAAATTTATTCTCTATGCCTTTAAATTTTTTATCAACAAGAATAATTATGCTCCATGTTCATTAACCAATTCTATTAAACATGCACACTTTCATAAATTTGATTGTCATAAAATGACCACAACATCAACAACTAGGTTCTTTAAACATGTCCCTTTAATCATTTAGTTAATTAATTATCAATTATTTATAAATTTATGTTCTTTAATAATTTCACATGCTAATCCAAGAACAATAATAACTGCATAGATATCACACTGTCTAGAAAATCAAGAGGCAACTTATTATCATGGTACAAAAAACTATATCACCAAGTGATTGATATCAATTCATTAATCTTGTTAAAATAATTAATTAGTTTAATTCCATTGTGGTAAAATGGGATAAATCATGTTAACTCTATGATTTCATGTAAATAAATAGATAAGAAAAGAATCCCCTACCTTAATATGGTGTCAATGTTAATCGTAATGGAACGAACCTCACAACAGATCTATGATCACCAATCCTATATGAACTGCATCTTCTAAGGATGTTCCAGGACAACCACACCAATAATAACTAAGAGATACCCCATTAGAAACACGGGAGATCATCTTCCATTTCATGTCAAGTATAATAGGAAGAAATTCTATCAAACTGGAAGAAACTGATTAAAAATAAAAGAAAACACACCCTAGATCAGCTTGAGTCACAATAGATCGAAGATGGAAGCCCGGTGAATGATTCTCATATAATGGATCTCTAGAAAGTTAATGATGGGGATATCAAGTCTCATAAAAAATATTGGGAGAGACACTATTATCGTAGGGTTATGAATAACCAGAGTGGAAGAAATTTTTTAAAATATCACTATAGTGAGGAATTAGACAATGCGTAATCCCCTTTCCTGTTGTGTAATCCCGAGGGTTTAGTTTTTTAGAAAAAAATATCGCCTATTTGTTTTATTTACTTTTATAAGGGAGTTTTATTAAACATCATGAAACCAAATTTCACATCATGTAAAAGTTCTAAATGGTGTGAAATCCCCTAACTTCCATCTTTTAGAAACCTTACTCCTCTAGAACTCCTCTGAGCCTCCTCCTAGAACCTCAGTCTTCAAAAACATGCAAATGGTCAATCCACACAGATCTGGGCCCTTACTTTTATCAAGATAAAAAATGGGTAAAACTGAATTTTAAAATTCTTATTAGAATGGTTAAAATTGTTTTGAAAGTTTTTAAAGAAAACAAGGAAGAAAAAGTAATGGATTCCAGAACAAAGGGAAAATAAAGTCAGCTTTTCTCATAAATATTTTCCCAGTCAATTTCATTACCACAAAGATAAAAATTGTATTATTATAGAAAAATTACATGAATAACCCAATGTGAATAAAATTAAATTGATTTATTATATATGGATCATAGAATTTCATCAATGGAAATTCAAGCATAAAAATCCAAATTAAAATGGGACGAAAACAAAAATCCCTTACCACATTGGAAATGTTCAAAACAAAATAAAATAAATAACCTTATATGGATGTTTATATCATAATAATTTTCATGAGAATAATTATAAAATACATTCAGGGTCAGTATATGCACCAAATAAAGAAGCATGTTGTGATTATGGAATGTGTCTTACAGAAATAAAGGTGAGATGAAAATCCATTACCTCAATTGTCATCTTTCTTCATATTCACTCAAACCTCCTATATAATAAATATATATTTATCATAAATTTATTCCATTAACATTATAATATATATCTTCCAATTTATTATTTTCTTATAAAATATTATCACCCATTTTTAACAATTATTAATTAAAATCATTATTCTCGGTGACAATTGATTCATTTATTCATGAATTGTTTTGTTCCGTAGTCCTGATCCTTAAGCATTGATCACAGTTACATCATATATAAAATTTGTATCCTTTCATAATAACCATATTTAAAAATTATATATACATTTATAGCTATTATGATAAAGAGGTTATGATAAATGAATTTCATCACTTAATGGAGACGATAGTCCATATGTATGCATGAGTGATGTTTCTATTTTTTAATGCATGGGTTGAAAGAAAGGTAAATAATAATTTTACATTACAAAATTATAATATATATATATATTTATATATTAAATGATATTAATTAAGTTCATAATTATTACCATCAATTCGAAATATTAATGAAAAATGAAATTCATCTCTTCATGAAGGTGGTAGTACAAACGTATGGATGAATGATGTTTTCTTTTCCCATATGAAAAAAATGGATGTGAATAATGATTTTAACTTAATCGTAATATAAATTAGGTATATTATGATAATAATTTCATTTTTTATAAACGATATAATAAATTTTATAGGAGTTATAAGAAGAAATAAAATTGAAATTACTCGATAAAGAGTAGTACATCTTCATTGAGAAACCACCATTGGATTACACCTTAATCATTGAAATAATATTCTTTTAGAGATATTAAAAGCTCTAGAACATTAGTAGGGAATATATAATGGAATTAAGGTATGTATTAATTGAAATAGAATGCTGAAAATGTTGTATTACGAGATGATAAGAGGTTCCCTTTCATAAATGAGAGGAGAGGAACTCTTGGAATTACATAAAGTGTCAAATTAATAAAAAATAATTTTACTATAAAAGTCGATAAAAGTTGATATATTTCAAAGAAAGGATTATTATTTTTCATAAATCATCTCATAAAAAATATTTTTAAAAGTTTAGGTTATTTTATTTCCATTATATATCTATTTTAACCTCTCATTGGAACTTTTGGATAATAAACAAAATATCAATGTTTTTTACTCTTTTAGGGTCAATAATGTTATCATAAAATTAAAATTGATCCATAAATAGACCTTGACTGGTATTTTAAACCTTATAAGAACCACTTTTATAAATATATTATTTTATGTATTTTCAATAATTTATTAAAAAAAATAATTATATAATATCATTAATGTCATTTATGGAACTATTAAATTACATCTACATTAAATTCAACAATATAGTTATTTAATTAGATTATAAACCATTCATGAAACCCAAATATGATATATTTATAAAAAATATTCATTTAACACAATAATTCATCCAAATTGTGTAACTTTTAATATTTATAAAATCATTTAATTTTTTCTATTAAATAAATAAATATTCTTTCATCATTTCATATGCATTTCATGTAATTATTAAGTGATTAAAAATAAAAAATAACGTAATATGATAAAATAATTAATTTAAAATTAAAATTAATATTTATATCCATAAATAACATCTTTTCAATCCTATTAAAATAATTTTATTGAAATTAAATTCAAGGGATTGGATTTGGTATTTATCATATTCATAAAATAATATAAAGTTCGTAATCAAACAAATACCACAAACTGGCAAAATTTTATAAACATGGAATAAAATGGTATAAATACACTTAGGTATTCAGATAAAGTCATGTTTTATAGAAATTTTAAAGCCTTATCTCTATTTTTAATTTTTTTAATGGTTTTACCCTTAATGAGGTGAAATATTTTTACCATGGTTACTATTCATAATGACCCCAAATTAAAGGAACTTATTTACCAAATATAAACATACTTAGTAAAAATATGTGATCCAATTTACAATATTCAATTCCTATAATATGTAGTAATTATGTTTATAATTAGTTCACAAAACACAACAAACTCGTTTTTAGAAAAATAAAAATTTTAACATAAAACAATATTTATTTTTAATCCCTTCAAAGTGAAAACAATATATGTATATTAAAACATGTTTTTGAACATATTATATTTTAATTTAAATGAAATTATTCATAAATAGATATTAATAGAAATTATTTAAATAAATACATTTCTATACATAAACAAATTCAGAAAAACTTCTATATATGCCATTAGATGCATTTATTTTCATTTATAACCATTTTAATACTACTGAATTTATTTTATACATTTTTAAAAAAAAATATTTGGTATCCCTATTCAAATATTCAAATCCAATTTCCTGGTAAAAACTATCATATTAAACAATAATTTTTTAATAATATAACATAGATCATTTAAAATCAGTTTTGTGTGTAAAAAAATAAATGAAAGATATAACATATATTTACAAATATATATATATATATCATAAAATATCAGTTTTTTAAATTTTTAAATACTCATTAAGTTCCTATATCATGATAATTAGTGGGTCTATCCGTAAAATCACATACATTTTTCCTCTTGAACTGGCCTAATTCCTATTGTATAGAAACTACTCAACTCTTATCAGCCAAGGATTGATTTATATTTTTAGCTAATATTGGGTATAGTAAAAAAATAAGTGTGGTTTAATACACTTATTCTATAACTAACTCTACCATAGAGGCTTCTAATACTATTTTCTAGGGGATATTTTTTTATGGATTCTATATTATCCAAGCATCGCACATTTAGGGTATTTGAATTCAATTATTTATAAAAGGGATTGTTCATGATGTCATTTCATATAATTATACTTTTTTCATTAAATAAATGTTCGAGTACCATGTTATCAAAATACTTACCTAGGTCATCAATATGATTTTTTATTGATCAGAGTGACTACTTTCATCTAATTTCAAATTATTAGATTCTATAAAAATTATTGAAATCTTATTGGAAACACTATATGATTTCTAAGTTGTATAATACCCTTGGTAGAATCTATAATTGGCCATTAGATTGAACATAAAATGTTTTTACTTATTGTTTAATATGTACAAAATTCATATAAAAACTTAGTATCCATCCATTGGTTTTGTATTATTCATTTGAACATAAGGTTTTTTTAAGACGATATTTATTATAACTCTATTGATGAAATATCATACTATGTTAATAAATTTAATGTAAAAGTGAGTAGGCATTCTATATTCTCACATTTTTGTTCTATAAATCTATTAGAAGGTAAAATTACTTCTTTATATATCATTATTATTTTGAGGTGTCATAGTGGAAGATAAGATTTTTTTAATTCTTTTTTTGAGAAAAATGATTGGAATTTCTGATTCTCAAACTCTCTCTAATAGTAACATTATGAAGATATGATTTCATATTCCTTTTCATTTTTTACTAACTTTTATAATTTTATAAAAATACCATAATATTCACTTTTAATTTGTTTGAAATAAACCCATGAAAATTTGGAAAATTCATCAACTAATACATGCATAAAATACTGAACTATAATGATAGATATTCAAGAGATCCAAAATGTATCCATGTGAATAATATCTAGGTATATAGAAGTACAAACTTATTTAATTAGTTTGAAAGATTCTTTGGGTTTCATTCCCATTTGGAAAGCATCATATAATACTTTTTATTAAATAATAGTTTCAGAAAATCATTAATTAAATTATTCATATATAATTTTCTTACCGAATAGACATTATAATTTCCATTAAATATATATAATATCCAAAATTCATTGATTTAAATATTCAAAATAGGTCACATTCTATTTATATAAAGAATATATATCTAGGGTGAAAAAATTTCAGTTCTTTGTTCTTTAAACATAATAGATTTATCATTGAAAGTAGTGCATGAATTAATTTAAAAATTAGAAAAAAATAAATCATCAAAAAACTAAGAAATAATTATCAGGTTATACTTTAATCCTCTAATAGAAAGAAAATTTTTTATGATAATTGAATGTGGGTATCTCTTTTAATATTTCCTTTGGTATTATCACCAAATGTGACATATCCTCCATCAATTTGAGATTGTGAATGGAAGTTACTAAAATCTTCAATCATATGTTTTTAATACACAATTTCCATAAACCATTTTATCATTGGTGTTCCTATAGATTAAATCCTATAAAAATAAATTAAACATGGAGATATTTTGGAACCCCAATTATTTTGGGTCTAGTAGTGTTACATATAAAATATTTGGGAACACAAATCATTCTACAAATTCTATAATGTATATAAATTTCAGAATTATAGTTAGATAAGATTATAGAAATTAAATATTTATTAACACTAAAAATTTGGATATCTAATACCACATTCATTAGCATAGTTACCATTTGAACCACTGTGAAAAGAAGTAATGTTTGACAAGGTACTATTCTTTGAACTGGGTAAGAAAATAATTCTGGTATATTTTAGGGTTTTCTTTATTGATAACTATACCTTTTTCCTTTATTTGATTTTTTATTATAAATTATTTTATATATATATTTCCCCCCATTAGAAAATACACTATTATCTTCTTTAATATTATTAACTTCAAAAATTAACTTTTTTTTATGGGAAACATAACTAGAAGTAGTTTTTTAAATTTAGATTTCAATTCAGAAATATAATTAGTTAATGATGATTTTCATTAAAAATAGTTTCATATTAATTATTAATATTTTTTCCTTCTTTGAGGATTTATAGTGACAATCTAACATCTAAAAATACTTATTTAATTTTTCATAATTAAAGTTTTTATTTTCATATCTATATTCAGAAGAATAATAACAAATAGGATGTATATATTCTATCTTATAATTAAATACCATGTTGTATACCTGATTTAATTTCCTAGTATCTGAATCAAAATTTAATTCACTATAATATCTTTTATAAGCACACTATGTTTCCTTCTAATATTTTTTTCTTCATATAATCTGATGGTATTTTTAACATATTTTTGAAATTTTTCTTATCCTTCAACTGTGGGAAATCATAATTGATATACGAAATATTTTTTTATCCATATAATCTTAATTCATTATTATTTAATTAAAATTTATTATTCATAGTGAAATAATTACATAATCCTCTTCCCTTATTATAATTTTTTTGGAATTTTATTCACACACTACATGCAATGTATTAAGTATTATTTATTTAATGTATTTGATATAAATGAAATAATAATTCTAATTGAAGGAAAATATATATATATATATATAATTTTCTTTATTTATTTTAATACGACACTATGATTGGAAACAATGTTCATGCTAACATACGGCTTATCATCTCCTTGAATAGTGTATTTCATTTCATAATTACATATTCAATATATTATTATAATTATTATTTAATAAATATAAATTTATTTATATAATTTTTTACATTATCTAATCTTGATATATGTTTACAAACCAGTGATATATCCAATTTAGAAATATGCTAATAACAAAGAAAATATTACCCAAAGTGAATCCTTAAAATAGAAATATAAATAAATTGGTAATATAAAGTAATAATCTAACCATATATGATATTATATATAATAATATTTTTCTGTTAAGCTTTTATAATAATCTTATATTATTTATACAGTAGTTTTCAATGAGTACGATGAGAGTCAAGACACAAGGTAAGGGAATTTCATCTCACTTTTTATTTCTATGGAAAACATGATTTTTTTCACAACCCATTACTTTTCTGTGGTGTGTATAATTCCCATAGATGTATTCTATGATTCATAAAATTTAATTTAAATGTATTTACAAATAATTTTAATGATCTTTCTATAACAAGTTCTATGTTTCCAAAGTTATAAACTCGATAAAGTGACATTGTCTCAATTTTCCGCCTTTGAGACACATTCTATGTTATGTAGCTGTATTTTTCCATGAAGTGTGTATAATTCTTTTGACATGTTACATCATGAATATATTTATTTTCATGATCTGTAATGCTTCGTGTAATTTTATCCATTCAATTTTTATGATCTAAGGTTACCAAATTGGTAATAGTTTATGGATACAATATCTCCATTAATAATGATGGTTTATGATTATGCTCCCATTAATGAAATATTATGATCCATATCTCAAGAACTCTAATGATATTCTTAGCCTATGGTTATTCATGTTATATCCATGTAATGGTCCCATTCTTTCACTCATTGGTATATAATATGGTCAACAAATTGTTTTTAAGAAATTTTATCTTTACCTCTCCTTTCGACTGGAAATCTATGTTCCATCAAAATTAGGTTTTCCAAAAAGATTCAATGAATATTATACTATTATATAATCATTAAAAGAAATTTTTGTCATTTGTTTCTTTTACCATTGTTATCAAATGAATATTATTCTCACTTTCAGATCAATAAATTTTTCTAGCCTTTTTTCATGGAAAAAGTAATGTTATTTTTACCTCGTACGGTGTGTACAAATTTTAAAATCATAATTTCTGGAAATCCACCTTTTCATGTTTTAAAATTTTAATTATTTAGATACTTTTTTAAAAAAATTATTTTCAAAGAAATGGGTTTCAAAACATTTTCATGTTTATTTTATAAATCTTCATGGAAAAGGTTTTCAAAATGTTTCAATTATTATTTTATATGTTTTAAAAGGAAAGGTTTTCAAAGTTATTTAATACATCCATTCTATTTTTATGTATTAAAAATACTTATCAAAGAAGAATGGATATTTTTTAAAATAAATGTTTTCAAAATATCCGTCCAAGTTATATTCCATCTACGATGGAATCCATTGATGTCACTCAAACCCTTCTAAGAAATAATCCAATGGTTTCATTCGTATCATTTCTTGAATGGTTTATTTTTTAATGGAAATATTCATATGAAACCCATTTCCATTCCCATGGTTATATTCATTTAAAACCCTCTCCATTTCACAGGTTATTCAATGATGAAATGATTACGAATCCTCCCTCTTTTCTGTAGGTTATGATGTGATGAAATGTTAATGAAATCTATTTTAATTCGTTGAGTTATGAATAGTTGTCTACAAAACACATATCTTTTAATGGGGAATCATTTAATAAATGTTTTAATTATATTATGGAACATGTGTGGAGGATTTTATTATGAGATGGGTGGGACTTATATCTCCCTCCAATGCATTTGGTAATGATGGATTACTCATGAGTATAAATGTTATGTGTGAACCAGAATACATGTTTACAATGTTATGTAAGGACCTAGTATCATATCCATAAGATAATATGTGAATTTAATTACATGTTCACAATGTTATGAGTGATCCGTATTATGTAATTAAAATTTTATGTGTGAACCTTATTACATTTTCACACTGTTATCATTGGACTAGGTTTTATGTCTATCAGTTTATATGTGAACCTGATTACATGTTATCAATGCTATTCATGATCTTAATTGAATGTTTATGAAATTATCTGTGTACCTATTATCATGTCCATAATTCTATGATAATGAATTATTTCATTTCCAAGACTTAATGTATGAACCTGTTTCTACTTTTATAAATTCAAAATATTATACATTGATGTGTATATCACAATTCCTTATCTTATTCATACATTATAATACCCTGTATTATGATCCTGATTTCCTTACTATTATTGTCTTATGAACTAATAATAGGTATGACATGTATCGTTATTATGAGTTATGATATTTTGGGTATGATCTTCAAATGTTATTCTCATGTTCTTATACCCTTATGTTCATGTTATAATAATGTATTCCCCTTATTTACCCTTACTTAGCAATTGATCTCTCCCATTTATTATGTTTCCTTTCCCCAAGTTATAAAGGAGTGTTTTTGGTAGAATAACTATAAGGGAAGACATTTTCTGGAGACATTGAATATCTTTCACCAAGATAGAATATTTTGTTCCAAGTTCCCAAAGACACTAAATTATTAGGGTCCTCAGTCATGTACTGTTGAATTGTCCTAAATATTCATAAAAATGATGTAATATTCATGCATGTTAATACTTGATCACTATAATTTGTCTCATACTAACATTACCAAAATCACTTACAAAATTTCCTAATCTAATCCTAGAAGACACACTTTTAGAAAAAAGAAAACCGATGAAGGACATTGGTTCAACCCAAAAGGAGTTACCTGAAAAAGATGTTATGTTTATCAATAAGCATTTTTGTTTTATTTATTCTCTACCCCTTCAAATATTGTTATAAATTTATTATATAATAAAAACAGTATCTTAAATATAATAATTTGTATTTATTTTATGGTAACAAACTATAACCACCCACACTTCCATCAACTGGGTTACCAAATCATCATTCATGTGTACGGAGAACTACCATCTCACGAACCAATGTCATTTGTTTTTCCTTTACCACCTATAAAGGTTCAATGTAATTATGGATATAAAATTTATAGATGATATTTAAAACATAATTATACCTATAAGATAATTTTATCATATATACCCATTTTTATTCCTTATCGTCGGGGATACAATGATGTTTCTCCTGTGTACGGCAAATAACCGCCTCGCCAAGTGATGTGAAGTACTTTTCACTAATGAATTACATGGAATGTAGTATGGGGAATAATAATAATATAAAGTATATAAATGATATCATCATGATATTAATTACATTATTTTATTTAAATAAATATAATATATCATTTTCATTATTACATTTTCACACACTAAAAAGGTGATAACGTCAGTAGTGGGCATGTGGACAAATGCCTCCTCAAAGAGCTGTGATTATTTTTACATCAGAATAATTAAATAAATAATCATATGTAATAAAATATATTATTACATATGATATAATTTTTAATCTAGAAATATTAAATATTACTTACCTTCTGTCCATAATAATCATTAGAAAATGGAGATGTTACTCTTGTGTATGTACGGACAACCATCTCCATGATTTCAATATTAGTTCATTATTCATAATAATATTTTATTCATAGTTTTAAAAGTATAATTTATATATAAATCTTATAATTATGTTAGGGTTATTTTTCTTAATATTTTTAAATAATGAACTTTTTTACCATTGTCAAGCTACCAAATTCATTTTTGACACTAAAGCTGAATATGGTCAAAATATCCAACGTAAACATAATTTATTAAGTAATTATATAAAAATTGTTTATAAGTTAAATAAATTTATTATTAAAATTTTAAAATGTTATCATGAAATTTAATAATTAACGTAAGTTTATTATTTAAGAAGATAAAGTACAAGCATGACAAATCAGAATCAAGGTAACTATTTTTCTTGTTTCACTATTATTTCTTTGATATATATTCCATATTCACCACTTATTATTGTTGTGTGGTGTATATACAATCAATGAACCTATTATATTATTATTATATTTAAATTTATTCTTATTTTCATATATTTTTTATGACATCTCTGTTATGGGGTTTATAGTCTCAATGTTTCTAAAGCGATAATGGATTTTTGTCCCAATTTTCCTTCTTTGAGAGGTTTTTTACGTTATACACATATATTAGTTAATGTTGTGTATATAATTCCCCTTTGAAATGTTATATAATTAATATCCTTATAGTCATAATATTCTAATTTTCATTTAATGTCATTCCTTCATGGGGATTATGATTCAAATTTACCAATGTTGTAAGAGTATTTTTTTACAGTCTCATCCTTTATTGGGATTATGTATGATTATGTTTCCAATGTAAAAATATTATAATTCTCATGAATTATAAAATAATCTATATATTCATGATAGTTTCATGTAATAGTACCATTTTTCATTAATTTGGTGCTTATAATAATTAATAAAATGTTTCTATGAAAATCAAGCATTGTTTCTCTCTTCAGTCAGAACTATTTTTTCTTTCAAAACAATATTTTCTAAATATAATTTTAAAAATGTTTTTAGCATTTTAAAAAAGATTTATTAACTAAATATTTACCCAATTTTACCTTTTAAAAAATTATTTTATAAAGGAATCGCCTTTCCTATTTCTATTTAAGGGACTTTTCTAACATTTTTACCATGCTAATGGAATTTTGATTATGGCATGTGTGGAATTACTCACCGAAATGACTGTAATTTCATTGAAAATGACTTTGAAATTTACAAGTTAATTTTAAAATAAAATTTTTTCTGAATATTATATAAATTATTAGATTTAAAAAAATCAAAGAAAATAATTTCAAAAATTATTATGTTTTAATATTTGATTTTCACAATGAAATTGATGGATATTTTTTAATAATAAAATCAAAATTCTTTTAGGTATAGACTTATATTTTTTTTAAATATATTATTATGGAACCCATTTCTATTTCAACGGGTTTATAATATTTCAAATAGGTTTTTATAGAACCTATTTATTTTCCAGGGGTAAATCATGTTTAAAATATATTTACAAGAAAACCCTTTATTTTCAATTGTCTTGTTAGGTTATGAAATAATAGTCATTTTTTTGAGTTTTATGATGAAAATTATTGTATTTGTACATTATTTGTGTTTTTATTCTTGGGCATTATATACGATGGGGTGTCCCGTATAGCGTCAAGTGAGCCTGTTCCATCCTATACAATGGGATGGAAGATATAGTGCTAGGTGATCTTAATATAGATAATAATATGGGTAAAATAGATAGCATCTAGGGAGCCCATTGTATATTATATAATGGGAAGACCTAGATAACATCGGGTGAATTCGTTAAAATGTATATAATGTGGTGGAAAAGGTAGAATCAGGTGATCCAGTTATAGATTAAATGATGGGTGGGCCTAGATATATCCCTAATTCATTGGGAAATGATTATATTGAAATCATATTTCTATTTATTAATATTAAAAGGGCTTTTAAATGGGTTTATGAATACCATTTTATAAGTTACCAAAAAGGGTAGTAATTTCATATTATGGGTTTATAATTTTTCTCATGGTTGAGATTGATATCACATGGATCATTATTATTGATTATAGTGAATCTTTACTTTGACATGGTTTCATATTTTATGATCTAAATATTTATGTGTATGAGTTCTTTAATTATTCACTCATTCACTTTGATTATGTCGTCATACACTTATGCACTTCTTATGTTCATTGATGACATTCTATTACTATTGATTATGTATACCCTTACTAAAAATTTGGGTTCACCCTACTTAGGTTTCCTTTTACTTGGTTTTATATATTGATATAGAATAAGTTATGACTATAAGGGACTCAATATGGATAATTATAATGTATTAATGCGAAAAAAATTGAGGTTAAGTTGGAGAAATTCACATTTAAAGTCATGTGAATTGTTTATATAGGAGTTTGTACTAGTTATATAAAACTCTAAACCTAAATAGACCTTGAGGTTAAAATTAATCCAATTTTTCCTTTTTTACTGTATGTTTTGGATGGAAAACATTGGTTATAATTAATGGTATCAAATATGGAAATGTAATGTTTACGATTTCCAGACCGAATCCAAGAGTGAAGGTTTTGGGATATTATAGTTGATATAAATGGTCGATTTAGATAACATTAGAGATTATGATGTTTTAATTTGTGGTTTTATTAAAAGTTATGGATACAATCATAGGTCAATAAGATTGCGAATAATCATAAATTCAAAATGTTAAACACCTCATTTAAGGGTTTAAAGTAGTAAAACTTTTGTGGTTGTTAATGAAATTTTTGGAAATGTTTTTTTTGGGTTGAGTTATTTATAACCAATAAAATAAGCATGAAGTGTTTTTAGGGAACATTTATTTTTCAGGATTAAATAATAAATGGGATAACACATATGCTCGGTGAAACCCCATTGAATCTGGTTAGGTGATGGGGCTTGAACCCTTCACCGAATAACAATAAGGGTTTCACGCCTACTAATGGAACACATGATACTCTAGTTACTATGAAATTATTACAGGTTAAGATTAATTTTATTTTGGAAACATATAGAATTATATTTGAAGAATACTGAGTGATTTATCTTAGAAGAATATACAATTAAATCCTTCTAATCATTTTCTACAAATCCTTTTTTTCATTTTCTAAAAATAAAATTTAAGGGTTTGCGGTAACCAAACCTAGGGATTCAAATTTAGTTAGGAAATATATGAAAAATTTTAAGTATAGTTACTTATAGAATAATTAATTTGAAATTTGGGTATTACTATTAAATTTTAAATATATTTTTATCATATGGAGGATTATTCATTTTGGGAATTATCTTACCATGTGCTAACCATTTTGGTTTTGGTTAATGTTTAAAGATAGGATGAATATCTTGTTATCACTTTTATGGTTTTCAGGTATTTAAATCTTAATTATAGTTATTCATGCATTAAAAAATTCTTTCTAAAGACACATAATTTGGAGGAAAATAAGTTATTATGGTGTAATTTTGTTAATGGATGAAATTATACTAATCATGTAAGAATATTTTCATATTCCCTTAGTCTATATGGTAAGAGAATTCCTTAAATCTAGGAAAATTATCTTGAAACAAAAAATTTATCGTCATACACTTATTTATAATGGATAAATGTTCTTTCTGATCATTATAGTTTTATGGTTTTGAGGCCATTACCTTTTCATTGATCATTCAATTGTTTTTTATCAATGACCCCAATCACTTTATATAATTATTTATTCTTTTTCTTCACTCCCACCAATGTTCTCCTATTTAGAAACCTTATTATCTGTTATTTCATATAATAAATGTACATACCACTATATATTATTAAGAGAATGTTTTATTAACCATTTTTATTATGTGGGTTTACAACCAATTTATTTTTAAATTTTCATCATTTGATTGCTGAGATAATGTTCAAATTACGATGACACATTTTATTATAGGGGGAGGATGTAACACCATGAGATTTTAAATGAATAAAATTATATTCAATATCATAATGAACTCACAAAATAGATTTTATCTTAATTTACATGCAACACCTAGTTTAGATTTTGTTACATGCAATCCCCATATTTTTATGTTCAATGGTCTATTTAACATGCATAACCAAACTTAAATAGCCCATGATATATATTATCATTATAAAATAGCCATTAAATTTGTGGATATGAATTGTATTAACTAATTTATTACATATATATATATATATGTCTCACTAAATATAAATTATTGATAAATTTATAATAACTAATCATTCAATTTTTAGTAAATTAATTTTCTTCTTAAAAATAAGTTTTGTTTAAAAATTCTTTTTATTGTTTTTCCTGGAAAAATTATTTAAATATTTTTTTTGAAATTATAGAAAATTTATTTGATAAAATGGACTTCATTTTTGTAAAAAAAATATCATAATTTACTTAGGGATAAATTTTATTATTTTCCATAAAATATGGATTTGTTTGTGAATAGTAAAAAATACTGATTATTAGTAATATGTATTTTATTTTAAATATACTAAATAATTTAAAGTACCAATTTGTTATGAATATGTTTCAAAGTAAAATAAATATTATTTTTTATATTTAACCAACTTAGTTACTTTATATTTAACTTAATTTTGTATTTTAGTGTATGTTTGTTTTTTAAAACATTTTTTCCTAAAAACTATTGGAAAATGCCTAATGTTTCTCCTTTTCAATAAATTAAAATATTCCCTAATTGGAAATTTCATAACATCAATTTTTAGGTTATATGAGAGTAAATATAATTTTTTTTAAATAACTATTTTTATTGTTCGTTAAGTTAATATAGAATCATCTTTTTTAAAAAACAATAATCTTTTTAAAAACATGATATCTCACCACATCTAAGAGATTAATACTAAAATAAATTTTCCACTTATGTAGATTGAATTTAGAGAAATAGATTCCATATTTTTAGTAATAATAATTTATAATTTTTATCAAGTAAAAATTGAATTGTGAAAATAGTTAAATTTAATTATAGTGATTTAGGTGAAAATGATTTTACAAAGGGATTAAGCATTAAAATTAAGGGGAAATGTCCTTGATTCCAATCAAAACGCCATTTTATGGACATATGTATATCTATATGACCTTATTATATATGATTATGAGTTTTTTGAATATTATACCATGAAAGGGACACATATAATAAGTTAATTATAGAAAAAGATAAATTGGAACACTTTTTCCTTTTAACTTCTACAAAGCCATAGGATAGGGAATAACAGATGTTCAGTTATCTACATTATTTTGAAATATAAATTAGTTTTTTTTATAATCATAATTTGTCATTAATTTTTAATGTTGAAATAATTACATATAACTATTTAGAAATCCAACCTAATAATTATTTAGTTAATAATTAACTAAAAAATGATACTAGAAATATTACAAGTGATGTAAATTGAATGAATTATTATCTTCCATTAATTTCATATATTAATATATCAATTTACTCATGAATTATATTAATAAATTAAAATACCATATTTTCTTGATTTATTAAAATTTAAATTAAATAAATAATGTCAAAATTAACATTAATGTTATTTTATTATTAATAATGTTTTATTAAATGATTTAAAATTACTAAAAATATATATATTCATCCAGGTAATTTTTAAATGATAAAAAATAAAAAAAAAATATTCCATTAATAGACATATTTATATTTTATAATGAACATATTTACCCTTAAATAATAAAAACATGTTTTCTGTCGTTGTGGTTAAACTAGTGTTTTGTGTGTTACATGTGCTTCTGTTAAAATAAATTTCCAACACATATGGGAAATTTATTTTATAATTTATACTTAATATTTAGAATATTTTTTTATAAATTTTATAATTTCTCAATTTAATTTAATCGTAAGGGATAAATTACTTCTGTTAGAAAACTAGTTTTCTTAATGAAAAACCCAAATGAAACAAATAAGGAAATGTAGGAGTTAAAGAAGTAACTGTTTAAAACATGTGTTTCACCATGTGTTGGAGGATTTTATAGAACATATAATCCCTCTAAGCATTTAATTATCAATTTTTTATCCACTTTAGTTATTTGTGAACTCACAACTGTGTATACTTTAGAGTATTTATAAGAACTTCACTCCTTGTCAACTATAAAAGGGTACTCACCCCCAATATTCTTCCCACATCTAAGATAATTGGTCTCAAAAAAATCTACACAAAAAACTTCCTATATTTCTTATTCTCATCCAATAAGCCATAATTTTGAGATAAATCAAACCATGGAAGTCTTTTGGTTCAAACTAAAAGGATTTACATAAAGAATATGTAACATTTATCAATGATCTTTTTATTATTTATATATCAACCCCACATAAATTGTTATTATACCTGTATTATATAATACAATAAGTATAATAAATATAATAATGAGTTTTTATATTAATAGTAATACCTCTAACCACCTCCACATCCATTAAATGGGTTACAAAGTCATTCTTGGTGAGTACAGTGGACTACCACCCCGCAAACCGATGTTGATTATTTTTTCCATTAACACCTCTCATGGTTGGGAATATTGATGGATATAAAGTTTATAGGTGATATTTATAGTATAATTATACATATGTAGACATTATATCATATATATACATTTTTTACATTCCATACCATATGGGATATGATAACATCATTCATGTGTATGGCAGACTACCACCTCGTGAAGCGATGTGAAGTCTTTTTCACTAACACATTACATGGAAGGTAATAAGGGTAACGATAATAAATATATATGATATAAATGATATAATTATGATATTAATGAAATAATTTTCTTTATGTAGATATAATATATCATTTTTTATTACATTTTTGCACATTGAAAAAGTGATAATGTCATTCATTAATGTGTAAACTATTTCCCCCTTGAAATGATGTCATTCCTTTTACATCACAATAATTATATATATAAGTATACATAATTACATATCATGGTAATTATGATATAATTATCATTAGTTAAAGAGAAAATATTACTTACCTTCTTTCCATCATGATCATTGATGTAACGCCCCTGTTCTGGGTGCTACCCCAAGGTGCTCTGAACCCGGTTGGTCACATGACCTCAAGAGAATATACCTAAATGCCAGAGGCTTATGAATAGAAGTGAGGTCGATGGTATGATAATGGGGGAACTATTACTTCATTGGGAGAGTATACATAGTGGAAAAGAAATAGTAAATAATAACCGAAGTAGTAATTCCATAAAAAAAATAAATTTTGGAAGACTAATAGTAATATTACAACCGGAGAATATATATAAAAGATGCATCTCACATGTGTATAGGAATGAAGCCAAAAATGCCAAAATTCTATAAATACTATAATAAAATGAATTTGTATTAAATAAATAAACTCAAACAACATCGCAAGCATAATCTTGGTCCCATAATCTACAGCTCAACCACAATTCAAGTGCATGATAAAGAAGGGTGTTTTCCCTTATCTATACATACAACCATATAATCTATTTGGATCCAAAAGCATGACCCTAATTGGGTGTGACATGAATCTTTGTAGGAAACCACCAAAATATCTATGACTAATAGTTATTGAATATATATATTATTCAATATTTATAAATTAAGTAATAAAATTAGAAGTACTCAAAAGTGAACAATCCTATAGCTTTCAATTACATTCATTTACATTTCTTATTCAATATGTCTATACATGTAAACCATGTAATCTATACGAATCCCTATATCTCCTATGTAAGTGATAGAATTGATGTCTCAAAATACTATCTATAAAAAACACGTAAGACCGAATCTATGATTTTTCTTTGGCTTGGAAGAGTCGTCACCATCATTAAATTATTAAATAACAAACCATTTGTGAATATTCTCATAGTCAAATCCCCCTAATTACACCTAAAAACAATTCATTTAATAATTAACCTTTGGGTATATCTCAAGGCCTAAACCCTCTTGTCTAAAATAGCAGTAATCATTCACAAATGACCACTTGGGTAGCTCACACGGTCAATACCCCTTGGTAAACTTCCACAATGCCTATCATAGGCATCTGAAACCATCAGTAACTCCATCCTAACAATAAGAGGCAGAGAAAATGAGGAAATAATAGTAGGCATTCTTGACCAAATGACCATAGTAAACCAAGCAAGGGAAACACACCCATGTTGTGTCCCATAAACAAGGTATCTAACCTCACTCATATGCAACTACCTTTGATCAATATACCAATACATAATAGGTAATAAAAAGGGTCTAATTCCAAACATGAAATACCCAAATGTGAGTATACAGAACTTTTAGCATATATAATCCAAATATAATAAACTAAAGGCACAAACCACTAACCTTGATGTCATACGACCAACAATCTTGATCTTCATCCCTTGAATCAGCCTAAAACAAAATAGATATACAAAAAGTTGAAATAATTTCAACCTTGAATAACTCACGAGAGAGGAATAATCTAGATGAAGGCCTCTAGGGTAATTGATATGTCACCATTGGGATTCCAATGCACCTGAAGACATCTCAATTGGAGGTTCAACAGATAATCAAGAGGTGTTCGAAGTTCACCGACCCTTTCATCACTCTCATGTACGACCCAAGGGGAGAAGAAATTATTTTTGGGGATGAGACATGACCCCACTCTGATTTATCAAATAAAAAGAAAATTACATGGATTGTTCAATAAATTTACACATCATGTAGTATCATTAACCAGCCCCCACCTTAATCAGTCTTCTAGGTCACCTACATGACCATGTACTCGATCGTTACATGGCTAGTGCGTAGTTGAACATCGTACCTGTGTACATGATGTATACACATAAGTACACTATGTGTACATAGAAAATTCCCAATTCATCATTTTCCTAAAAAATAACATGAAATAAAGATCCATACGTGAAATGAAGATCTTGGTTTTTAAAAACATCCCCCCTTAAAGCAATTCGTCCTCAAATTTCCCTTTCAAGGGTGGTGGAGAAGAGGCTTCAAACAATTATGGCCACAGTCGTTGTACATTGGACTCCCTCTCCCATGTATCGTCTTGTACTCGCCCATGCAACCATAGAACCCATACTAGAGGAACTGACCGGCCACATAGAACCTTCATTTTGAGATCCACAATCCTAGTAGGGTGATCCTCAAAGGATGCATCCTCCTCCAACTCATCCTCCTCGGGTTGAAAAACATGAGATAGGTCTGAAAGGTAACATCGTAGCTGAGAAATGAGAATGACATCGTGCATATCCCAGTACCTCTGAGGAAACAAAAATTGATAGACAACCGACCTGACTCTCTCTAGAACCTTAAACGGACTAACGTATCTTGGTGAAATATTCCCTTGTCTTCTAATCCTAATGTGTCTTAACCTCGTTGTGACACGTCAGAAAACCTAATCTCCAACCTCGAGCTCTAGAGGTCCTCTCTATCGATCAACATAAGATTTCTTCCCAGACTGTGCAGTATCCATCCTCTTTTAAATCAACTCCACATTCTCAGTGGTCTCTTGGACAAGATGAGGTCCCATAAGAGCTTCCTCTCCTACCTCCATCCAACATAGGGGTGATAAACCTATCCAATCGTATAATGCCTCATTAGGTGATATCTGAATCATTTTCTGAAAACTGTTATAGTAGGAAAACTGCACTAGGGGTATGTGTCTCTCCGAAGAGCCCCCAAAATTTAGGACACATGCTCAAAACCTGTCCTCCAAAACAGGAATCATGTGCTCAGATTGTCCATCTATATAGGGATGGTAAGTTGTACTCATAAGTACCTATGTACCCAAATCCCTCTGTAGTCCCTGTCATATACGATTAGTAAACTAGCTATCCCTATATGAAACTATATAGTCTGGAACCCCATGCAAACATACAACATCTCAAATGTAAAATATTCTAACCTCATCCACACTGAAGGTTTCCTTAATCAACAGGAAGTGTGAAACCTTCGTGATCTCGTTGATAACAACCCAAAAAGCATCATTCTCTCGAGGAGACATCGGTAAACATGTCACAAAATCCTTCGCAACATCATTATACTTCCACTCAAGAATGGGTAACTGCTTAAAATCCCTATTGGTCACTAATGATCTGCCTTCACCTACTAACAGGTGGAACATCTCTTAAAAATGAGCTACATCCATCTCCATACCTAGCCACCAATATTGGCGGTGTTGATCTAAGTTCATCTTGGTCACACTAGGATGAACTGCCCATTCTGAGGTATGAAAATATCGCATCAACTCCCCATGTATGTATACTAACACCCATACACATCCATGAAAATTAAAGACCACTTCAACACCTATGGTGAACCCAAGAGTAGGTTCCTCTCCTGACATACTCTCTCATAGGACTAAGCCTTCAGAATATGATAGTTTCTTCATTCTCACTCAATCAAGTAGGGTAGAGGTAACAACCATAGAAGAAAGAAACATCTTCCCCAGTCTATTGTGAACCCCCCAATGCATCTTAGAGAATATATCCTTGAGCTATCACTCACTATTGACCACTTGAATAGCCTATATCTGAGCCCTCATACTCAATGAATCAGACAATGTGTTGCCTTTCCTAGGATTTTAGGCAAGCTCGAAGTCAAAACACTGAATCCCCTCAACCCACCCTTGCTTTCTCAAATTCTGATCTCACTGAGTAACGATATACTTGAGACTTTTTTTGTTACTGTATACCTAAAAATTCTCTCTCAAAATATAATTTCTCCAAAAACATCAATCATGAATAAGTGTGACTAACTCAAGTTCATACGTTGGGTAATTCATCTCTTGTTGACTCAACTACTGATACCCATATGCAACGACTCCTTCCCCCTACATAAGAAATACTCCTAGACCAATACGTGATGTATCCTAGTAAATAGTGTAACTATTTCACGGATCCCACAAAATTAGTATCGGTGATGAAGTCAACCTCTCCTTTAGCTCCTAAAATGAACAACTGCAGTAATCTATTCATAAGTACTTTTCAACCTTCTTAGTCAGGCCTATCAGGGTTGCCGCTAAGCGCGAAAAGTCATGTATAAAGTATTTGTAGTAACCAGACATCCCTAGAAAACAGTGATCCTCAAATACGTTCTCTAGATTCTTCCCAAAAACTACTTCTCTCACTTTCATGAGGTATACTAATACTCATGTATCTAAGATAACAAGACCCAAGAAGTGAATCTGTTCTATCCAATAGTGGAATTTTGAGATATTAGCATATAACCGATGCTCTCTCTATATACTCAATATGATCTCAAGATGGGTGGCATGGTTTTGTCGAGTGTGATAGTACACAAAGATATTTTCCCTGAAGATTACCACAAATGAATCCATGTAAGGATGGAACACTCAATTCATAAATTCCATGAAAATAGATGGCACGTTCGTGAGACCAAATGACATATCCAAATACTTTTACAGGCCATACCTTCCCTGAAAGTCTATAAGAGGTATATCTGATGGTATAACATAAAACTGATGATAACTAGATCTCAAGTCAATGTTCGAGAACACCAAGGCTCCTTGATGTTCATTAAAGAGATCATCAATCCTTAACAAGGGATATCAGTTCATCACCATCAACTGGTTCAAATTTAGATAATCTATATGGAGTCTGAGGGTACCATCCATATTATTAAAAAAAAGGATAGGAGAACCCCAAGAATAAGTACTGGGAAGGATAAAACCCATTTCCTGTTACTCCTTTAATTGCTATTTGATCCCCTATAACTCTGGTGTAGCCATCCTATAAAGAGTAATGGACACCAGTGTCATTCATTGAAAATTTTGAATTGAGAAAGTCACCTCTCACACCAAAGGTATACCTTAAAATTCTTCTCGAAATACATATCTAAAATGATCCACCACTAGAGGAAATTCCACCGGAGAAGTCCCTTGGTCAAGCATATATAAACTATCAATTTGGGCTATAATTCCACCCAACATGTGATTCTCAGTTCCAGTTCTACTTTCCTGAACATCGCATTCACCCTTGTGTAAAAACGACCCTCCCTCTAGTGATGTGAAACTCACCCTGCCACGATAGAAGTCAAAAAAGGCCTAGAAAGAGACCCACCAATACATTCTAATAATATCATCGAAACATGTCATCTCTAAGACCTGGAGGTCCCCTAAAAAGTGACACCAACCAACCTCAAGAGGTCACTCCTTGAACAGACATACAATATCAGTTGTAATCCCAAAAGAAGTTTCTAGGATCATAATATCCCCATATGTAAAGATACAGAGACCAAGGATCTTCACAATGACAACAGATATAAAACTATTGGAATCCCTTGTATTGAAAAGATAAGAATCTAAAACTGAGGCAACTAAAATTGTACCTCAAACCGTTGAGGGTCTAGGATCCTTCTCTTACTGGGTTTACTCCATCACAAAATTATGACCAGCATTGCAGCCTTGCAACCCTACCTAACTACCCTAAGATGATCCACTCTACTATCGCTGACAACCTACCATCTAGATACCATGGCCATGACCCCCTCCTCGGCCTGAATTACTTGATGAACTCTAGTTCCCTGACTGATGAGAAACTAGTGGTCTTACTCTTGAACCAGAATTCATAATAGATCCCCTCCTACTTTCTATTGATGAGAACATTTGAAAAAATCACTGAATATAGACCATCCTTCTGCAAGATCAACACTCGACTGGGTCCTTTAGGAATGTGGTCTTGTATTCCAACTCTTCCCGCACTGGTAGCATTCCACCTAGATACCTAAAGAAACATCACGTGAATTCACCCTACAGTGCTTCCCACTATCTATTTATGTAGTACCATCCCTAGATGGTAAACAAACCTTGCTCACAGCTCCCAACTCCCACAGATTGTTCTCAGTAATCAGCGCCTGGTTTACTATTTTAGTCACCGATGTAAACCTGAAAACATTCACCAGTGATCGGATTTCAAACCTGATACCATCCTAAAATTTTCTAGCTATAGATAACTCATCACCTCCCAAAACATGTGGGAAGTCCTAAATCTCTATAAAGAGAAGATTAATCCATAACAGAATGAGTTCGCTGCTCTAAATGCATGAAATCTCGGGATCAATCGGCCCTCAATGTCTCTGAGTATAATTAATCATAGAAGGGCCTCTTAAAATCTTCTCTTTCCATATTCTGATGACTTAAGTCTTGTGAGATAACATCCCACCATATCTTGGCGGAGTCATGTAGCATGTACGTCACAAGATTCACTCACCTCTCAAGAGGTGTCTCCATATCTCAATGATTAAAAGCATGGCCTCCAACCATGACTCTAGAGAATGTGGTCCTCCTTCCCTGAAAAAAGTTAGAGGGTGCTGCTATTGGAACATCTGTGTAAGCTCTTCTATAGTTTGGGTAGGATGTGGTCATATCTGAAAAGTATTTATCATCCTCAAAAATCATTCATGGAACTATGCATCAGCACCTGCGTCTAGTATAATAGCTATTTCCAAAACGGGCATTACAATGGGATCTGCTGGTAGTCCTAGATCTACCATTTCTTTTGGCTGATCAATTCTCTATGCCTAGAATACAATTGGAGGATGTATTTGTGGAATGACAGTGCAAGGTTAGGTGTACACCTCATTACAAGATTATCAAGGACATCAACATAGAAATGCTAGAATGTAATAGGAGAAAGAAAGAATTATTGTTTTATAAAAGAGGGTTTCACGGCGTTTAGAATCACTAAATGGCATGTTCCCTTAAGATCATGACATGGGCATGTACCTCTACTGAACTGGTCTTGTAATAGCCCATACACATGGAATGTTCCTCTAAAGACACGATGTATACATTAATATTCCATCCAACCCAAATCCTTCTACACATCTAGAGCTACATGGTTATCTCACAGGGTAACACTACATGGTTGGTTCACCGTAGACCCGGTGTGTACTACTTAATTTCCATCAACCCGTGTCATTTGTCATGCAGCTCGGTACAAGGTCTCTTACAAAACACTGTGTACTCCCAATGCATGACATGTTCTACCATGATTTTATCAACCCCGTGTCTCTATCCATACAATCAATCACACGGTCAACAACTGCATGGCGTGTACATACTCTACATGGCATTTACTTAAGAAAATTTGTTTCTCCCAGAACTAAAGATCACATGGCATGTGTTCATATGATCACACGTCGTTTAGTCTAGGTTTTGGGAAACTAATCCTGTGAAACTTCTCCCAAACCCTTAGAAATGTAAAATTTTACTAGGGCATGCCATGTTCCAATATGTGAGAGCTCATACTCTATGCGAATCAAATTTTGTCATCCTTATTCTTGTCATTCATAACAGAATTCAATTAAAGATCAAACATGATCCACCAAATTCTAATCCAAGAGGGCCCATAACACCTCATAGTCCAAATCATAGCATCCATAGAAATGAAACATTACATATACCAATACCCTATCAAAAATATAAGATATTATATCAAGGAATGTAACACAATAGCAGAATATCTATCACAACATCTATCACAACAACATGAAATCAAAAATGTATCCTAAATGGAATGACTTGAATGTGTGACATGTGATCTCTAGCAAGTTCATATGTGATGCATGATATGGAATACCCTCATCTCATTGGGTTCCAATAGAATAGAACCTCAATAATATCGACGACAAGATCACAAAACAAGTGAATCACCAAACGGTGAAATCAAATCAACCATAAAAATTGCAGAACCAAAAAAAATTCAATATTCAAGGTAACATGGATTTTCACTCTACATAGGGTATCTAATCCTAGGAATAGCTTATTACCCAATAATTGTTCTGTCCTATCATGGTTTATAGGCTCCAAATAATATGGCAAAGTAGAAATGAATGTTCATATGATAAAACTATGTAACATCTCGGTTGCGGGGGTTGTCCAAATGTGCCCCGAACCCAGTTGGTCACATGACCTCTATCGCATTAACCCAAATTCCAAAGGATGTCGACTAGCAGTGAGGGCCGTGGTGTGATAATGGAGAAATTATTCCCTCATTGGAAGAGTATATATAGTGGAAATAAAATTGTAAATAATAATTGAAGCAGTAATACCATACATCAGAAATCAAAAGCAGAAGTCTAATGGTAATATAACAACTGGAGTACATATAGAAATGGTTCATGTCACATGTGTCAATAAATGTATCCAAACAAGTCACAATTATGGAAATAGAATACTGAAATAGAGGTACATAGAGGATGTAAACTTCAACAGAAATTCAAGCCTCAGCTTCGTCTCATTTTCTCCAGCTCCAACATCAATTCATGTACCTGATGAATAAGGGTGATTTCCCTTATCTATACCTGCAACCATATAATCTATTTTGGTCCAAAAACATGACCCAAATAGAGTGTGAGACGAATCCTAGTATAAAACCACCAAATGATCTATTCCTAACCATTACTGAATCTATGTAGTATGAAATATGTAGTAATTAAGCAATAAACTAGGAAGTAATCAAAAGTAAACAATGTAAAACTTTGAATTACATTCATTTAAATTTATTTTTCAATTCGTCAAAACATGTAAACCTAGGTATCTATCCTAAACTATGTATCCCCTGTGTAAGTAATAGAACAAATGTCTCATAAGACCATATACACAAAACAAGTAAGACCAAATTCATGCTTGTGCTTTGGCTTGGCAGACTCATCACCATCATTCAATTAGTCAATAACAACCCTTTGGGAATGTTCTCATATTCTAATCCCCCTAGTCTCACATAACTATCATTTATTTAATAACGACCCTCTTGGAATCTCTCATGGTCTAACCCTTATAGTATACAATAGCACCAATCATTTACAAATGACCACCTGGGTAGCTCACATGGTCAATACCCCTGGGTCAAATTCCACAATGCATATCATAGGAATCTTGAACAATCAGTAACTCCATCCTAATAACCTGAGGCGTGGAAAAAAGTCAACCCTAACATTAATTATAGACCGAACAGCCATAATCAACCAAAAAAGGCCAACTCACCCATAGGTTTCCAATAAATAAGGTATCTAACCTCACTCATATGAAACTACCTTTTATAAATCTATTGAACCATAAAAGGTACTAAAAAAGGTCAAATTCCAAACACGGAATAGCCCAAACATGGGAATGCAACACTTTTAGTATATATAATCCAAATATAATCAACTAAAGTCACAAACCACCTACCTTGATGTTGTACAGTCAATAATATTGAATGTTGGCCCTTGAATCGGCCTAAAATGGTGTATATCTACAAAAGGTGAAAAAAAATCAACGATGAATAACACACGAGAGAAGAAGAATCAAGAAAAAGGGCTCTGGGGGAATTGAGAACTCCATTTTGGGATTCAAAATCACCCAAATGTGTCTTAATCTGAGGTCATATAGGGAATTGGGAGGGGTTCTGCATTCAACGACCCATCTTTCACTCTCTTGTACGAACCAAGGGGAGAAGAAGACATTTTCGAGCAGGAGACGCGACCCCACTCTGATTTATCAAATAAAAAGAAAACTACATTATGTGTTAATTAAATTTACATTCCATTTAGTCGACTCAACCATCCCCCATCTTATGTAGTGTTCCATCTCACCTACACGGCCATGTACTCAATCGTTACACGGCCTGTATGCGGTTGTACGTCGTACCCGGGTACACGACGTATACTCATAAGTAAACGGAATGTACATAGAAAATCTCCAATTCATTTTTCCTAAAAAACAACCCAAAATAAATATCCATACCTATAATTAAAATTTGGTCTCAAAAAATTGAAAAAATAGAAATTTTACTCCAGTGTACATGTGACATATAGTCTCAATAATCATATCGTTGGTTCATTTATCAGAACTGTATTACATGATTGGTTTTAAATTTTTAATTTATGTATAAATATAATAATTATTTCATGATTATTATTCTATAGATGCATAAATAATGACCTTTTTTAACATAATCAACTGACCAATGTCATTTTTGACACAAAAGCCCAATATGGTCAAAACATATATATTAAAATTAATTGATTAATTAATTACATATAACTTTTTTTAAGTTCAATAAAGTTAATAATGAAGTTTTAAAGTCTTCTCAATAAGTTAAATAATTAAAATAATTGTATTATTCAGGAACATAAATAAAAATCATGATGAATCAAACTCAAGGTAAGGGTTTTTCTCATCTCACTTTTATTTCTATGAGATATATGTCATATTCACCACTTATTTTTATTGTGTGGTATATATAATATCCCTGAATATATTTTATTTTTATAATAACTATATTTTTTTTGATTTACATATCCATTTATGATCTCACTTTCATGGATTTATGGTTTCAAATATACCTAATTTTAAAAGAGTTTTTTTCACAATTTTCCTTGCTTGAGGTGTTTGTTTCATTATAGTCCAATCATCCTTAATGAGGTATATATACTTCAACATTGACATTTTATATAATTAATCTAATTATTTTTCTGATATTATATCTTTAATTTAATTTTATTCATTCATATAGATCATGATTCAATGTTACCAAATTGGTAAAAGAGTTTTTTCCTCATCTCATCATTTATCAGAACTGTGTGTGACAACATATTTGATGCTAAAATAATTTGATCCCTATGAATTCAATTATCCTCTAGTTATTTAAGATATTATCATATAATAGTACCATTCTTTCACACTTTGGTACTTATAATAGTTGAGAAAATGTTTCTAATAAAATACGACATTATTTCTCTCTTCTATAAGAACTATATTTCCTTCCAAAACCATGTTTTGAAAAGATAATTCCAAAATATTTTTAAACTTCTTAAAATGATTTGTTAATGAAATTTTACTCAATTTTTCCTTTAAGAATTTTTTTTTCAAAGTAATATTATTTTTTCCTTCTGATCAAATAACTTTTCTATCCTTTATATTGTAAAAAATAAATGTTATTCATAGCATGTATGAAACTACCCACCGACATGACTGCCAATTCTTTAAATATTACTTTGAAAGATTAAAAAGTTATTTTTACAAAAAAATATTAATAATCTCTAAATTCATGGTTTTTTAAAAATTGTTTGCAAATAAAAGTATTTTCAAAATGTATTATGTTTTAAAAGGTGGTTTTCAAAATTAAAAGGATGTTTTCCTCAAGAATGTTTTTCAATGATATTTTAATTGTATTTCTATTTATCAACATCAAAAAACCTTGTAGTTAATTATCCTAAACTCGGGTTATTTTTTAATGATAAAATATTCATTCTTTTCTAGATGGATTAATATTGTTTTAAATAGATTTTTATGCAATCCTGTTTTCTTTTCATGGGTTTATCATGTTTCAATGAGATTGGTATAGAACCAATCTCTATTTTACAGGATAATGATGTTTGAGAGAGATTGAAATGAAACTATTTTTTTAAATTGGCTAATTGAGTTATGAAATAATAATGATAGTTTCTATGAGATTTATGATGATATTAATTTTCTATTCACTTTATTCATGTCATGGTTCTTAGAAATTATATACGATGGGGTGGACCAGATAATGTCGAGTGATCCTATTAAAGATTATATGATAGGGTGGCCCAGATATCACTATGATATATTTTTATAGGTTATAAAATTTTTTGTCCACAATAGCGTTGGTTGAGACCGTTATATATTACACACTATGGAGACCTATATAGCACTATATGAGCCTATAACCACTTATATGTTGAGGAATCCTAGATAGCGTAGGGTGTTTTAGTTATAGATTAAGTGGTTATTGTAAAAATATATTTCACGAATGAATTGGGTAATTATTATATCAAAATTATGCTATATAGTTTTTCCAATTAAAAGTATTTTGACAGGGTTTCATTAATATGATGCTCCAAATTCCCAAAAAAATGTTTCAATTCATTATTAGGGGTTTATGGTGTTTCTCAAGACCGAGATTGATAAAACATAGCTTGTGATTATTGATTCTGTTGACTCTTTCCATATATAAGATTTCATATTTCATGATCCATTTTTTGATGGGTATGAGTTATTTTATGATTCTATCATACACTTTGATTACATCGTCATACCCTTATGCACTTATTATGTCCATTTATAACATTAAATTAAAAATGCATAACTTTAACCTTACTAATCATTTTCGATCCCAATTCTTATCTTTCATTTCTCTAGCTGTTAAATAATAATATTGAAAGAGTTATGTTTAGAAGTGATTTTTAAATGGATTATGTTGTTGTATTTATGTGAAAAAAATCCATGTTAAGTGGGAGAAATTATCATTCCATGTAATGTGAATTTTTATGTAGGAGTTTTTATTAATTATCTAAAACTCTAAGCCTAAAAGGCCCTCAAGGATGTATGTAATTCAATTTTTATATTTCATTTTATACAGTTTGGATGGAAAAAATTGAGTAACAATTATCATCATCAAAGTTATAAGTATACTGTTTACTATTTCAGCACCGAATAAGGGATTGTGGATTTTGGGTTGTTACATGAACATTATTCATTTTAAAACATTCTGTGTTTTTATTAAGATGATAATTTTATTCAATTACAGGTTTGGCTGTCCCAAACATCAGTATCCCCTTTTCTATATTATTTTTAATCCAAACCGTATAGAAGAATCACTCATAGATTTTATAGCATTAAAATAAATGGTAGGGGATGTTTTTGAAAGTAAAATAAAAATGATGGTAATTTTTTCATTAAAAACTAAAAACTAAATTGAAAATTTCAAAAATACAAATACAATAAATATTAAAAAAGATTATATGCATTGGAAATTATATGATATAATTATATGTTAACCATAGAAATATTAATTAACTGAATTGTGTAATAATGTGTATTAATAATTTATGTTTTGTAGAATAAATATTTTTGTATTTCAATTTTATTAATTAATCATTTTGAATATAATATAATTAGGAAAATATGAATTAAGAATATTCAAAAAAATGATAATGTGTAGTATAAAGAAATAGCGATGAAGATATAAAAAATAAAAAATATTCAATATAGGTTTTTGGTTAAATCCTGATGAGATCTGATATATCTCCAGATCCAATTGTTTGACGGTTTCTATTATTACCCCCTTGATTTTATCAATGATCGTGAAACTCAATTTTCCTTTTACTTTTAGAGAATTTTCTTATGAACCCATATCCCTCACTTTTCTAGTTTTAAGCACCTATCTCTGATACTTCAGTGGTAGTAAGACTCCATCCCTCAATTTGGAGTATTGATTATATAAATAAGTCGTAAGAGGAGGAATATTTTATTTCCAAAAATCTATTATTATTCCTCTCACTTATCTCACAAATAAAATTGCACAATATTGGATTATTGATTGGGAAATAATTGAGGATGATAGCCCAATATATTAAGAGGATTTTAATTATGAATTTGATAGGACATTACGATTAGTGATGATTTTCTAGAGATGTTTATCTACCGGTTGACTAGTACACTTCTTGAAAATAATACATATTGGAAGATTAAGACAAACTATATGATTCCTCTATAATATTTATTTGGTACTTTCGACTATTGTATTACTTCAACATAGTCCTTTAACAAATCTGATAAAATAAAAAAAATCATTTCTATTAGCACAATATCGTCAACAAGAATTTAACATGATACTTAAAAAAGGATCCATTAAACCCAGGACTATGTGTCTAGAAAATAAAACATAAAATAAAATAAAATAAATTTTTAGAAACATATTTAAATGTTTGTGATCATTAAATCATTTGAGAGATACATTGGTATAATAATCACACCTTTGAATGATCATAACCACTTAATATATAATATATATACCAATAGTAAATCAAGAGTGAATCATATAACAATGTATTCAAGATATTTCTAATATGATATCCAATATTCTCAATATATAAGCACAAAATATAAATCTAACCCAACTAAACAATAAATATATCCCCCTTTATAAAATAATTAAATGTTTTCCACCTTAAACAAGATATATGAAAAACATCTCCGAATTTTTTAGATATATTGTATAACTTCTCCCCCTTTTATAATTCATTAACCTCTCCCCCTTTTTATTATGAGAAATAAAATAAGGGAAGGGAAAAAATTGGAATATAAATAAAGGTTATCTATCATAAAAATATAAAACACTAGAGTAATGAAATTATTAAATTAAATTAAACCTAATATCAATAAATATGTTCAATTAATGAGTGAAAATATATGTTTATTTACTAATATTCAAGATAAATTCATAAAATTAAATAAATAAAAAGAAAAATTTAATATTTAAAATTTTATTTAAATGGAACATAAAAATAGATTTAAAAAATAAATATACTAATATTTTAAAATGAAGCTCAAGGTTGATTTAATAAGATTTTGAAATCAAAAGCGAAAACAAGATAATGAAAAAATTGACAATAATATATTTGAAAAGATAACATTTTAAACAAAAAAATTTCCCCTTAGAATTATAATAAATCATAGATGCGAGAGAGAGAGAATATATATCTATAAATAAAGGTCAAGAGAGGAAAGAGAATTTAAAATATAAAATAATCTATCCTCTACAAGATAAATATAGCTTTTAAAAACATCACTAGAAAGAAATAAATTAGGCTCCCACTCAATTGGTGCTTATAAATAATAAAATAACACATTACGAAGAAATAGAGAGTGTAGGTTAAATAAATAAATAATTTCCAATGTTAAAGGAAATATTGATAATCTTTAAAGTAAAATATCAATGAATATATCGATAAACGCAAGAGGTGAGATTGAGGATATAATAATTGTTTGACAAAAAATGAATTTAAAAAAGAAGGGACATATATTTAACAATGACCTAAAAAATTAATTATTATGAATAATAAATAAATAGTTTAAATAATTAAGATAAAATGATACATCAATGATATAGAAATAATAACTAATTATATAATTGTATATAATTTGAATAGATTAAAATTAGAACAAATTATAAACCAAAAAAGAGTCATCCATAAAAATATTTAGACCAACTCAAACCAATATATAATATAGATTAGAAATAAATAAATTAATTATTATAAAACAAATCATTTTATATAAACTATTTAATGTAAATAAAATAAATATTCAAATGATACACTATTAGAAAAGTTAAATCAGGATTGTTCATCTCCATTCATCTAAAATTTAAAAAATGAATTCTCTATAAAATCCAATGGAATTTACCTACAAGATATCAAACTAAAGATCCTTTTAGTAACCATATTTTGGGTCTAAAAATATTTTCTGACAAAGATTTAGGTACCCATACTTATTTAGTAAAATATTTTCTAATAGAAAAATGTGAAAAAAAATAAATTATTTTTTTAATATGATACCTATAATTTTTTCAATTTCATTCATAGAGGATATGGTAGTTTTTTGAAAATAATTATAAACAATAACATGAGAACATACTTTAAACAAAAGTTTAATTTTTTGAATTTTATGAAAATATTGTTGAAAAAAAATGAAAAATTAACTTTTTCAAGGAGTTGATATCCCAAAATCACATTTAAATATTAACATCATTGGGTAAATTGTTAAAAAAATTAAGATCATTTATTTATGATTATAAAGAGTAAAATTTAGATACATCATTTAATCATAAGGAAAATTATTCCTTTTTTAGAAACTTATTCCTTTAAATTAATATCATGTTTGAATTTCTTTTTGACATCCTTATACAAAGTGAAATGATTATAGAAATCTTCTTCAAGATAATAATTTTAACATTTTAGCACCTCATTATTTTAATGAATTGATGGCAAAGATAAAGAGGATAAAGATTAATGTGGGGAAGGCTATGAATATGTAGGAGAAATATCTTCATTATGTACTTTAAGATAAGGTATATGGAACTAAGCATTAATGCCTCTTGAGGAGGAAGAGGAAGTTTACTCTAGTGATTCTTCACTAGAAAAATAGGTTTTAAATTTCATATTCACTATCAAATGAATAATTATCATCAAAATATTTGAATGAAATTTTATTGTTTTATTATTTAGATTCCCTCTATTCTTTATCATATTTTCACTTCATAGTGAACTCATCTTCCATGAACAATCCAATTAGTTCTTTGAGGGGTATATTATTTAGGTCTTTCACTTCTTTTAAAGACATCACATTGGGTTCCCAAGATCAAAAAAATTACCAAATAATATTATTGACTAATGTTTCTATTAAATATCATCACAAAAATACATTCAACTATTTAAAATGATAGTTAAGTATTTAAACATTTAGTTCATAGATTCATTTTGAATTTTCAAATAACTTTTAATGTATTTTGTAAACATATCCAATCTAGTATCTTTATAATTATTTTTTCCCTAATGTGTGATTTCAATGAGTTTCTATATTTCACAACCTATTTTTTAAGTTGATATATTATGAAATTAATTTCGTTTAAGACCACAATAGAGAGTGTTCATGTATTTACCATTAACATCAAAGGCTACAATATCTTGAGGAGTTAATTTATCTTCCAATAATTTTATGGGGGTGTATCTACACATAAAAATTATCCCAAAAATATAACTTATGATACTAATAAACGATGACATTTTGTTTTCCAATAAATGTAATTTGATCCATTAAATAATGTGGCAAGTCCTAAATATTTTCCATTAGGAGAAATTTGGAAATATGAGGATGATGACATCATATATAATTACACTTTGAAATTAGTTACAGTTTATTATTCAATAATGCCTCTAAAACTAATTTTTACTCGAGGTATAATGGATAGAAGAGGGGATTTCCTTTAAATAAACAAACACTAAAGTAATAAAGGTAAATAATTAAAATATTGAAAATAATATAAAAAGTTTATGGAATGAAAAATATATGATATAAAGATATTTTAATCATAGAAATATTAATTAATTGAATTAGGAGATAACTTGTATTGATTCTGTATGTATAGTAGAATAAATATTAGTGTATCATAATTTGATTAATTAAATATTTCAAATATAATTTAATCGAGTAAAGATATATTAAAATGATTAATCATAATTGTATTGCAAAGAAGAAAATAAATAGTGACCTAGAAATAAAAAAAAGGATAAAATATTTCATAAAGGAGTTTGGATAAATCTCAATGTCATCTCTTATGCCTCTTACCCAAATTTCTTTACATTTTATATTATTACTTCATTATTTTTATTTGTTATAATCAAACATATTTCTCTATTTTATTTTATCTGTTATTATAATGGAATCATATCCCTCATGTCGGTGGAATTGATCACTAAACTCCCTTAACTAAGTATTAGTAAGCACATATCCCATACATTATCAGTTGTGAGAACCCATTGGAGATAGAATTGGTAAGAAGAATAATATTTTCTTTGTGAAAATATATTATAATTATAATCCCTTATCTATTAGATAGAATTTTATAATATGGTATGAGGGATAGAGATATAATTTATGATGGGACCCCACAAGATTAACAGGTCTATAATTTGGCTCTTGGGAGGACATTGATATTGGTGATTATTTTCTAGAGATCTTGCAGTTGTGTTTTTAAATTTTTTATTCATTACATCATAATTTTCTAAGCCTCTAAGTTTCCCTATTTATATCCTCCAATAGATATAGGAAAATTCTTGAATCTGTATACATTATTAAGAATTGTTAAAAAGAAGTTAATATCCACAAATCCTACAAAAGTTAGGAACATTGACTTATTGTTTGAATAATACTGGTATACTAGTATACACCATCGAGTAGCCAGTGAAACACATTTACTCACATGATTCTAGAAATACTCCACTAGTGAGACCATTCTAATTAATGGTCTATTAGTGGCCTTCTGAAAAAACAATGTGTTATGGATTATTTTACCAATTTTCTGGAGCTTGTATACTGGTTGACCAATGGCCATCGTATGAATAATCCATCCTGGTTGATTACCACTGGATACTTGGTGCCTTCATACAATGTATCTATTACTTCCAACTGATATTGGACTTCATCATGGTACATTATACTTCCTTTAACACCATAAATTGATTCTAGAACATCATTCCATGACCAAAACATGTTCATCTTGAATTTAACAATATAATTCAAACTGATCTATCAAAACCATGTATAGGAATATAAAATATAGAATTAAAATTAACTTAAAATAAATTTGTAGACATATACTTTAGTGTTTTTTATCATCAAAAAATGTAATATAGAGTTACAATGGAGAGAATAATTAGGATATCCCTTAAAGTTCACCTCCTGGGGTCTCTTGATACTAGGGAGATAAATAAAACAAATTTAAAGGGTGAAGTAGTTGATTAAATTCTAATGATTAAATTGATACACCTTATTATAACTTCTATTGTTAAGTTTATTACTACATTTCCCATTTATTTTTATTATGATTCATTTAATGTGAAAATGTTTCTATGGTTTAATAATTTTTCTGGTTCATTAAAACTATTATATTGAAGGTTACTGGTCAAAATCATTAATAAATGGGAGACTTATGGTGTTTCCCATTGCTTATATAATACCAACTATCTTACAGAATACATGGTGATCATTAAGGTTGGTGACTATTTTGAAACCATTTGAGGAGGTATCAAATGATATGAAAAATCTCCAAGCCTAATGGGTTGGGGTACTTAATCTTAATTTGGACTTTATAATAGTATATTTTTTTTCACCCTGAACGAAAGATATATAATTATCCAAAAATTAGGTTCTAAGTTGAATCAGATTATAATTTATGGGTCTAGTTATATAGAATGAATCATCCCTCATAGCTTGATTGGTTTCTTCCTGTCAAGATGGAATTACCAGTAAATGTGAGTCTCTGGTCTAAAAGTCATCATAAATTTGGATTCATTCAAAAAGTAACATAGAATTTTTTTGTTATATATTTTCATTATATTTTGGAAACTAGGAAATTTTTTATTTATAGTTATTTCCCTAATATTTTCAAGGGGATAGTAGACTAAAAACATGGAAACACCATGTCCTTCCACAATGGAATATTGAGTGACTGGTAATGGAAGATTATGTGGGTAGGTAAGTGGTTGAATTTTCCATTTATGTTGATCACACACTCCTTCTTATCATAAAAAGGGATGAATTTTATTTTACAAAGATGGATCCTCCCTAATTATCTAATTGACAATCAGGTGTTCAATGGTATTGATTGGGGTATAAATTCCTTCTTCAAAAGAATGTGATGAATCTTTGAGTTCATATTTGTTATCAACTTTATGGATAGAGGATGTGTTAACCTCTTAATAATTAAATTATATATTAGTAATTCAATTATCCTTATAAGGAATATGTTTTTTAGAATTATGAAAATATTCTCTATACCTAGTGGATACAATGTGTAAAGAAATAGAGTCTTATAAAACACTTCTTTCATAGTATACTTTTTCATCAATTAGATACATTTTATGGAGGTGAATTAGTGTGATTTATTAGAATAGGGTCTCATTTAGGATGATTTTATCCAACCAAAAAATATTTTTTTATAAAGTCAATGATCGATCAAACTTGTTTAGGGACCCATGTGGTCTTTATTAGTATTATTTACTTACTAATGTTGATTTCATATGTTCCTAGGAGGGTGTGAACAATTGTGTGAGACACTTATTGTTGAAAAGTAAATTGGGTTCTTGATTGTTTAATTCAGTTGTTCCATGATAATGGAGTGCGCCAGATTCACTAACTAACTGGTCACCTAATTATCATACTTTTACACAAATTTGCATAATACAAGTTTTTATTGTTCCCCTAATTTTGGGATGGGAGCTGATAGACTTTCAAGATATACCATAGGTTTACCAAGAAAAAGTTGATCATAATTATCCTTTTTTACAACAAATAACTGACAATGAAACCTTATTGGATCTTGTGTCCCAACATCTAGTAATTGGGTATATAACTTAGCTAGTAATTTAGCTTGGATTTATCTATATTATTGGCAATTTTCAATGTGATCGCGTTTTTTTATTGGGTATAAATATAGTAATCTTGAACCATATTAGTTTGAATTGAATATATTTAACTCTTCTTATTCTCATAGTCATGATACCTCAGTTTTGAGACTAGATTCCATATTAACTATTAGTTTATGAGTTATAGTCATTTATTCTACTTTTACATAAATCATTTTTCATAATAGTGGTTTCATCCTTGTTTTTTTATTTTCCAAATGAAATCCTTTATATGTTATGTAGTTACAAAAAAATTTAACAATCCACTAAGTTATATATATGAAATGAACTTATTTAAAAACTCATCATATGCATTCCATATATAGATATCTAATTACTAATCCTAAGGAATCTGTATTTCCAAGGAGTATTTCAAACCCTTACAAATACAAATAAAATTTGTAGACCTCTTATTCTCACATTTCATATGGATAAAGAGGTCACATGTAACTGAATTATTTTGTATATAACTGAAATGATATATAAATTTATGGTGAATAAATTCCTGGTTAATAATAGACCTAGCGATTAGATTAGTTTACAAAATAATGGTGGGCCCTTCTAAATTATTTAAAAAACATATAATCATGGCTACTTCATATTGTTCTAGAATTCATAACAGTAGTCTACACTAGGAAGAAAAATGAGTAATGTATTGTTCTAGATCATATATGATACTTATAGTGACCTCGAATTAACATACATGGATATTACATCATTTTATATGAACATTTAGCACATTATGAAAATGCATGCATGAGGAATTAAATAGTTTTGTGTGTTTGTAAACTTGGAAAAAAATAGTTAACTCCATAAATGATCTTCAATGTTTTCCATAAAGATCACCCCCTTATGTTTTTCTACTTAAAACCACTCTTAATAACCATAGTAAGGGAATTATGTGAAATGCGTGAGCTCATATTCTCAATAAGGGTAAAAAATGGAGACCCATAAGAAAAACATGAGAATAAGGGTATGAGAACATGATAATAACATTTTAAGATCATACCATATATATCTAAGATCATATAAATGAGACATAGAATAAATATTGGAATTTTATAAGATATTAATAATAATTAAATCAAGAGATTAATCCATGATATCATATCATATGAATAATAAAAATAATTTTTGTTAGACGCGTAAGAAAATTAAATGATTTCTATAGTATTCAAGGCATCAGATCTAATGACATGTTAGAGGTATGGGTTCACTCTCTATACCATCTTGGCAGTCATGGTTCACTCCCATGATCTTATTAGTAGTCAAGGTTCACTCCTAATAACATATTATTGGAAAAAGTCCATTGTTGAACCGAGTTCACTCCCCATTCCAACCATTCTATCTAATTAGATATAAATCTTTATAGGGGATATGTAGGCCCCACCCATATCATAATTAAATCATATATTTATGTTCCATAGTATCATAAACAATCATATCATTACTCATGAAATGAAATTGGTTTCATAAACATGTAATCATATCATAACCTATGGGAAGGAGAAAGATTTCATAATCATTTCATCAAATCAAAGCCTGTGAGAAGAACCAGGTTTTGTAAGAATATAACATATGTAAGAGAAACATGTTTCATAAAATTATAACCCAAAAAATTGAAATGGTATTCATAAAAATATAACCCAATAATGATAAATGGGTTTCATAAATAAATTACCCATGAAAGGGAAATTATTTTCATAAACATACAACCCATGAAAGATAAATTTTTTTTTATAAACATCATGCCATCAAAACAGAAACCATTTAGTGAAATAATATAAATGAAACATTTGGATAATTTCTCAAAATGGGTTGAGTAATGCCAATGGATATCATATTAGATCGAAAGTAATTTGGATATATCCCTTAAAAAATTCTTGAGGAAAATATCCTTTGTTATTTGAAAAACTCTTTTTAAAACATAAAACCTTTAAAAACCATTAACGTTGAAAACACATTCAAAACTTATAAATAAATATTGAAGACATTTTGTTTGAAATCACTATGAAAACATATATAGAAATATTGAAACCCATTTAGATCCATTTTTAAATTAAAACATATAATATAAGCTTAAAAAAAATTGAAACCCTTTTTCTTTAAAAATAACAATGAGAAATCAAAAGAGAATGTTTTGAATATATTTTAAAATCCTTTTTCCATGAAAAATTATAAAATAAGATTTAAATCATTTTGAAAACCATTTTATTTTAAAACCACTTCAAAAATAATGAATTCCTATTGTATTAGATAATTTTTTATTTTTATAAATTAATATTTTAATATTGAAAGGAAAGTTTCAAAGGAAGTATGGCCATACTGACAGATAAATCTATATATGTCGACATTCATTTTGCATAGTAAAAAGTTTATAATAGTGCCTCAATCAGATGATGATAAAAAAGAATCCATTTTTAAAAACACTTTTGTGTAAAAATTGAAATCGGGGTAAAAATTACATTTAAATATAATTTGAAAACATTAGAAAAAATTTCAAAACATTTTTATAAAACATGGATTTGAAGGAACACATATTTCCGACTGAAGAGGGTGTTAAAGTCATATTATATTATAAACACTTCTTAATTTTCTTATGTAACAAATAATATAATAATGTTAATAATACATGAATATAGCATGACTAAGATGATTATAAGAAAATTCAATATTTTTCATGAAATATGGATGATAATATTTCATCATTAGAAGCATAATAATAAATAATCTAGATAAATGATGGGATTGTTGCAATAAAATCATACTGGTTGGTAACATTCCATAATATTCCTCATGTAAGAAAAGTAAATTACATGAAGCATAAAATTTCATGAAAATAATGATATTGTTGATATAACATGTCAAATGAAGGTATATTCATGTGTCTCAAATACGAAAAATTGAGACAAATATAACTTACTGATTAGGTAACTTTTGAACAATAAAATCCCGGGAAATTGAGCTCATAAAAAGGATATTTAAATACCAATTAATTTATATATAAGAATAATATAATACATTCATGGGGAGTATATACACCTCACAAAATAAATTAGTGGTGAAAAAGGAATAAGTCTCAATAAAATAATAGTGAGATGAGAAAACCCATAAATTATGTATTGAATTTAATCATACACTTTAAAAACTTCTACATAATAAATATAATATTATTATAAATATTCCAATTAACCATATTATTATATCTAATATCATATATTATTTTTTTATGACTTTATATTACATGTTTGTTAACAAATCCATGTTAATGTTACATCTCAGGTAATATTTTCATTGTTTTTCATATATTTTTTGACTTGTTATTCTTGATCATATTGCACAGATCATGGATGTATTATTTCCAGAATTTAAAAAATGATATTAATATAATAAATATTCATTGTATAAATATTTATAAAAATATATAAAATGTATAAATACAAATTAATTACATCGTTCATGGGGACGGTAGGTCGTACTTACGTATGAACATTGTTTCCATTTTCTTATTATTTTGAATAAAGGTAAATGATATATATATATATATAATATAATTATTATATAATTATTATTTAATGTTTATCATATATTTTTAACAAAATCATCCTTCATACATTCCACAAAAATTGTGAATGAATCACATCACTTTGAGGAGGCGGTTGTCCACACAACCACCAACGATGTTATCATATTTAAACAAAATAGAAAGCATTAATGTATGATTTGTATAATAATTCTAGAAGCATAATGACATACTAAATATATTATATATAAAATAAAACTATATTTTCTATCATAATTTCTATCCATTATATGTGGTAATGGAAAATGAACAACATTGTTTTGTGAGGCGGCAGTCTGCCATACATGTGAATAGTAAGTTTTTTACCCATTTGATGAACGTTAGTGTAAGTGTAGGTTGAAAAATTATATTAAAAAATATCAGTATATTTAGTGTACTAATGTTATTATGTAATCATGGAATAATAATAGTTCATGGGGTGGAGAATAAAAATAAAAAAAGGAGCTTGAGGAAGGATGTTACCTGTTCTTTGGGAAACTCCTCCTAGTTTCACCGAAGGGCTTCCGTGGTTATATTTAGTCCAAAATGGAGTTTCTAGGTCAAATTTAGGGATTTTGTGATGATATTTTTCAGGTTTTTGCAGAACCAAATTTTCTTCAGAGGTTTAAGTAAGTGAGGTGGATGAATGCCCTTTTATAGTGGAGGAGGAGTGGCATTCTTGTAAATATAAAAAGGTAGATACTATTAAGAGGTCACCATTAAATTATGTGCCTTAAATAGTTGTTAGAATTATATAAATTATGGTACTTGGTCTAAATATTCCCATCCAACTTATTTTTGACGTGTTTCGAGTTCATTTAGACTCATAAAATTACAGTTTAACCATTATGTAATCTTTTTATTAGCTTAATCACTATAATTAATTTTAATTACATTCACAAATATTTTTGGTAAAAATTATGTATTTGTTTTTAGACACTATAAATAACTATGATTCTAAATATTTAATCCATTTTCTCAAATTTAAATCACATAAGTGGATGAAATTAATTTATAGTTAATCTTGTAGATGGGACAACAAAGTGTATTTTTAAAGTAAAAATGTTCATGAGTTTACTATGTTTTTATATCTAAATTTAATTTTAAATTCTTTATAATGAAATAAATTTGTTTAAATTATAAAAAATTTAAATAATTATACATAAAACCAATATAAATTAAGATTTTACTATATTAAAAATCTGGATGAAAACGATGTTTGAAATAAAATTAAGTATTATTCATTATTTATCAGGATATGAATGTTCTTAGAAGAATACCAATAATTCACAAAAATTTAATTTTGATATTTCTATTTCAAAGATTAATTTTATTTTTTAATGTAAAAATTAAAAAGTTTGAAAAATCATATTTAAAATTGGTTCGCCATTAAAATGTGGTAAAATTACTTTTTACAAAAATACATCTTTTTATTCATAAAATTAGATTTATTCTTATCTCATACATATAAAATCAATTGAATGAGTATCAAAAATATTGATTGAATTTATATAATATATAAATTTTACTGAAAACATTAATCAAAATTGGATTGTTTAATTTATCAAGATAATATTATTTTTAAATAGAAAAAAAGTTTTCCTATAAATGTAATTTCTTTATTTTAAAATAGTTACTTCATTCAATTATTTCAATTTATAACAAAATGATTAATTTTATAAAAATTTATAAATAATATTTTAAAATTATAGTCAATATTATTTGTAACTACCATTCCAACAGCTAGGTGGTAGCTATAATAGTTTTTTAATAATAGTATTGATATTATATTGTAGTTCAGAAAAAACATAGACCATCGTGGTATATAGGATATTAAAGTGACTCGTTCTTGAGTTTAATACAAGAAAAACATATTTTTGGTTGTACATCAAGCTAATCTAAGTGTTGTGTATAGTGAAAGACTAACATGGTGTTGTTTATAATTCAATCCAAACATAGTACTTTTACATAAAAATTATATTCATTGTTGTGTGAAATGAAAAATTAAAAAAATGATAAACTAATTGGAAACAAAATTAGAAAAATCATGGTGTGTTACATTTATAATGAATTAAAGGTTGTTGTTGATAAATTTTTTTATATGAGCGATCAAATCCAACCACTCATTGTATGGTTTATACTATCGTCATACTTGAACACATCAACCTTTAATTTCCTCGAATTGAGAAATAATAACATCTAATATTTATGCTTGTGATACAATTTCTTGTGCTCAATGTTTTCTAGGATGACATCCCAAATCACAAAATTAATGGTTTCAGAAGGGAGGAAACAACTAATAGTCAGCTAGTACTATAATCAACTAGAGTACTTTGTGTGTTCCTAGGTTTTATTTATGGATTAATTCTTATTTATTTGATTTTTTCCTTATTATTGAGAGAGGACTACAGTATATGGTTTATAAGCTCTAAAATCAACACCAGGGAGTTTATTTTCACTAATAAAGTCATAATTATTGTACACAAGATTTTCTATTATAGCCTTATACTGAGAACTTTTTTCTGCCACCGGAATAAGTTCAACACCATTCAATGGTTTGTGGGATATATATGTAGCAACCTATTTTCTCTCATCCTTTATACATTCACACTGTATGGAAGGAAATGAGAAATTATGAGATGTTCCCATATCATGAGTTTTCCTATGATTCAAAGTATATTCACCTTCTTCATAATCTTTTGTGGGGGTGATATTATCCACAAATTCCTCCTCTTTATCCAACTCCATATTAGCATCATGTTCTACAAAATTAGTGGGGTCGGTAGTGATAATGTTAACTAACATGAGTATTATAGTAGGTACTAAGTATTCATCAATATCTGAGAAGTATGCATCATTATTAACATTTAAATATCTATTAAAAGTCTAATTATAATCACCCCTACCTATTTTCTTATTTTATAATTTTCTTTTTTTTCTTTATTGATCCTTGATTTACCATTTTGTTCTTCTTATTGTGATTAAGTAGTTAACTACACTGGAAAATTAATTCTGATTGAACTTGTTCAATTTATAACTAAGCATATAGTGGGGTATTAGGGTCATGAACAGTTTTTACTAATGCTTCTATTCATAAGAAAATAAACTTTCTTATAGTTTTTCAATAATAGACCCAAGTATAATTATAATTGACTAATGAAACCTAAGATGATTATTATGGTAAAAATGAAATCATCAATATGGGTTGGTGTTTACCCAGGGTGTTTCCACTATAGTTTCGAATTTTTTCACCTATCAGTCTCATATTATAAAAAGTGTTAGATAAAGTGTATCTTTTTGTATTTCTAGATGAGTGGCATATATCATAGAGGATGGTTATGTATTTAGAGGGATTAAACAACCTTTTACCAATATTTTTCCATATCTATGGTTTATTTTTAGATTATTAAAAGGATTTTACATCTGATTAATACCCTGAGGAGGACTTCCATTCTTGATTTATTTTACTTTTCATTGGGTGGAATCTTCCTAGTTTCTCTCTCTTAATTGAATAATCAGTAAAAAAGGTCGAATTGATCATCCTATATATGTTTAAATCATTTTTATGAAGAAAAAAAATAATTTCTTATAGGATATTATTAGTATTGGATGTAGAGGTTGATGTATTGGAACAGTATCAGATATATAGAATTGATCATAAAGATCCATGATTAGTTTCCCTAAGGGGGATTTAATTTTTTGGATTCCAGAGACTAGATGACCATGTCTGGAGCTTCCGTAGTTATTTATTATCAAATTTTGAATCTATGATGGTGGGAATGACCAAATTAGTGATCAACATCCTTGGTAGATCTAGGTAGTGACATGATTATGATAGATGTCCTCTTCAAATTCCTATAGATTAGTAATATTGTAATTATCTCACTCTTGGAAGAGACTCCCAATGTAGTTTGTTGTTGATATAGAACCACTCTCCCCCTATAGACATATTATCATAGATTTTAACACCATAAAATTATCACCTCTAGATTGGAATGGAATATTTACAATGTTGTAAATATACCACTATATTGGTACCCCAACACAATTTTATTCATTATTTTTTCACTGTAGGTGTTATATGGGAGGCAATGTAAATTAGTGCCTTAGAGTTGGGGAATCTTTATAATTAGTATCAATAGCATATTTCATTGTGTAGTTTATTGGATTTTCATGGAAACCCTGGCCATAATCTGATTTACCGTAGTATTTTTAGGTATCCTATATCATTAGGGTCTATTAGTTAAGGGTTGCATTTTGATTTTGTAATGTAATACATGAAAAACATCCCATTAGATTAGTATCACTAAAATCTATGTCCAATTAATATCTTTCATGAATAAATTATTTCACTAGATCCTCACCATATTTTATCTAACAATTAATTCCACTATATATCCCCCATTTGGTTTTTATTTCATGAGGAATACAAAATGGAAGGTTTAATCATCCAATAAAGATGCTTACTTTCATGTGTAGGAATACATTCTAGATTTAAGTCATATTTAAGAAATCCTTCCGAGTAAAAATAATAATTACCCTTTTTCCTGAAAGTGATTTATTGATACTAATTAACTTAAATAGACACTAAAAATAAGAATTATGGTATCTCAGAGTTTAGTCAAAAAAAAATTTACCCTATAGTTTAAATCCAAATAGGAACGTACTATTGCATTTATTATTATCCAAGAAGGTATTATGTTTTGTAGTGAATGGATTATGACCCTAAAAGGGGATTAATTATTATACCTATTAAGGTAATCAGAACACATGTGGGTTGATGTTTTATAACTGGGTGTGTCACACAATGTAAGGCTATGAAACAAGGATAAAGTTTATTCCTTTTATGGTTGTTCCTCTTTGACTATTATAACTAATAGTTTGAGGTCATATTATTAGGACCACTAGGAGAAAGGTACATAGTAACTATTTTGAGTGGGATTTATAAATGAGTAGAACTTTATTTTTTACTCTATAAGATTATCAAGGTGAAGGTATAAGAGACTAATAAAGATATTACTTTCACTATTTTTACTTTTTAAATAAATGATTTAATTCCCACCATTTTTATATTTTTAGTGAAACTAATACTTTTTTGATACTTTTGTAATAATCATGATTTTATATGAGTATGTATTAAAAATTAATCGTTATTTATTTATTTATTTTTAGAATTATTTGAACAAAAAATAAAATAATTTTGGGAGTTTCATTTTTCTTAATGTTTAATCGAGAATCTATAACATCTAGAAGTAAGGAGGTTTAACCTATATAATTTTAAGGAACAGTTGAAAAAGGATTCAAATATTTTCCCTTATTTTTATATTTTCTATAGTGATAAAACAATGGGATAATTTTGGTTGAACCAAGGATATTTCCCCTACCCAACAATAATGAATTCTAGTCATCTATATTCAATTCTCTTTTCCTAAATATTACTAGAAATATTTGAATACTTTATCTGATAGATGATTTCCCTTTTTTATTACATATCAATTCATCTTCCTTCCCTTTATATGGATACAAACACTACCAATGGATCATACTTATTTCCTATATGGTGAAGGGAAGTGAGAATTATATCATGATTAGTTGTTAGTATTTGATCACTTTTTTGGAAATGGAAATGAATATTGTAATTATTAAATTCATTTTCTTGAGTAGAACACACTAAGTACGGGTAATCGGTTATGGTATTATCTGATTAGAGAGAGAGAGAAGTAGATATTAATTTGATTGAAAAATGATTTTGAAGGTTATGTAAGGGAATTTCTGAGGTTAATTTTTTATTCTCTCAAAGTATTTTCAACTCTAATTTTCATACACTCATGCATCTATATATATTTGTTTTACACCATCCCAAAACCCACACTCACATGCACAGAGAAGTAACACTATGTATCCTACCTCTCTATGAGGCATCTCAAGTTAAAACATTTATTACATTTTTATTATGTTCATATTTGTATATTATTACCATCAGACAATAGTTTCATCAAAAAATTGAAACCATTTTTATGGATTCAATCTATTTTTTGTGTTTTATTTTTTCCCTTCTCTGGTTTGAAATTTTTTTACTATATCACTAAATCTAATTCTATTTTACTCTTTTATTTTGAAGAATTGGTTGGGTGAAATATTTTATAGAGGTCACGAAACCTACGGTTCATTGAGAATTTTAGAGGTGACTTTGTTAAAATATAATTAAAAAACTCTTAGTTTCTATTTAATTCTTCTAAATAATCAATAAATATTGATAATATAGAATAAAAAATACTCAAATTAAACTTAAAAATTATATATTTGTGTGCACAAAATTTTAATTATCAGAATAATCAATTCATGTTAACAAATAATCATGTAGACTTGGACTTAACGTATAGAATATTCTAACTTCTTCATAAGTTTCATGGTTTACCAAGTAATGACCCCAACAGTCATTTTAAGTAGTTTTGTGTTTTATGCACCATATTTAATCCCAATGAAGTTTTCAACATTCAAATCAAATGGAAGGAATTCCCATTTTTTATGTCTCACCAATGGAAAAGTTCCACAACCAAAAACCTATTGAGGTCACATATTTGGATGATCTCTTGTGAGCCTTTATATAGAAGTTCATCCTTACTTTGAGGAGAATATAGTTAAGTAAGAATAGTTTTTTCATAAGGTATAGTAGTGCATAAAATATTTACGAGTATTGGGATAGGGTTTAGAATTTGACTGATAGATATCATCATTAACCCAATGAAAATCACCATTTATTGGTTTTTTTATATTAAGTAATTATAGGAAATGATAGGAACCTTTTGTAAGATTATTCAAAAGAATGTATCATAAAAACTCTCTAGCAAGGTTCATGTAATTTATAATTAGTAATTCCTAGAACACTCAATATTTCTATATAAGCACCAATTACAAAGGTATGCATGAGTAAGGAGTTCCAAATATCCTTAACTTATGTCCAGAATATAATAACTAAAAACTCACAAGACCTAGTTAACAATAAAAAATTGAATGAATCACCATCTATTTTTCTATGTAAAATATCAAGAGGGGGTCAAATTTACTTTTAAAAAACATAATTATTCAATGAAAAAGGAAAATTCAAAACAAAAATATTTTGATATGATAAATGATAATGGGAGAAATTGAAGATATATTATAAATTAAATTACAATAATAATTAATTTAGTTTGCACAATTGAAATTGAATCTTCAAATTTATTTAATTATGTATACCCAGTGTGAGTGTTACAAATCATAATTTGAAAGAGAATAAAAACATGATATCATAAATGACTTTGGAAATATTTTAGTGTGAGCCCCTACCTATCCTCCCCTTGGGTTTATAGGTTCATTTTATTTATCCATTGATCTTAACAGACAATGATAACTAATTCCTCCCTTGATATTTAAGGAAATTATAAAGAAACCAAGCTCCCTCAATTTTTTGATGTGAGAACTCGTCCCTCACATCGTAGTTATGAGAACCCTTTATATAAGAGGTGGTGAGAATAGAATATAATTATTGACACAAATCCATTAAAAATATAGTATTGCATCTCTTAATGGATATAACAAGATTAAAAATAGTAGTAGAGAAAATGGTATAAAAGAGATAAAGAGATTTGTGAAATGAAATTTACTCTTGAAAGGACTTTCAGAGTGATGAATAAATTCTATTGAGTCATCATTACCATGTTCCAATTCAATAATTGAGTTGATTATTCCTTCTAAACATCCATGTTCCCATATTTATATCCTTAAAAAGAGATAGGATGATTCTGAAAATTATCATATCCATTAACCATAGTCAATGGAAATTTAAAATCCTTGGGTTCCACTGAAAAAATAAATTTTGATGTGTTTCATCGAAGCCGCCGGTTAGATAGTGAGACACCTAGTGATCTCTTGGATCTATCTACTTCCATCAATTTTTTAGTACTCCTCCTGTTGGTATTTAGTGGATCCCTACTTCTTGGGTGTCTCTATCCATCACCCATAGCTGTATGGTGGCTCTAAATCGTCTATTTGTTGCTTCATGTTGTGTTCCATATCAACTTTGGTTCATTAAGATTACTTTCATGCCTTCATTTTACCATTATATCTTCCATTCAGGATTTCAATACATGTAATAAATCATTTACAAGATCATGAATGCCGCTTCAATTTCCATTGAATATGTTAACATGATCTTCAAGTTCAATAAGATTACTTCCTTTTTTACATTAAGATAAATATATGGAATCCTGAAAATGAAATTGTTATCCACTCAAAAAAAATTATTAGATATATAATTGAGTTTCTGTTATCATGAAAACATCCTGAGAGAGATATGTATAGAAACATCTCCCTTTTGATGATCATGAATACTTAATATAAGAAGATATATTAAGTAAAAATAAAGTTTCAAACATGTAACAGTGTATTCAATATATAATTAATATAAAATATTAAATATGATCAAGAGATAAACTTGTTTTCATTAAACAAAAACATCTCCCCCTTTAATATTATAAAAAATAGAACACGGATGTGAAATGAGGACATATTTATACCAAGAAGGTAATTTCACATATGGTAAAACAATGGTGACAATAAATACTATATCCCCCTTAATGATTATCATAAACTTAAAACCCAATATTAGAGTATAACACCTATAAAGAAAATTCAATTAATAATATAGAAATAAGTAAACCAAAAGATATGATATGATGATAAAACAATAAATATTATATCATCTTAATTTTAGAGACATTCCTTGAATATGATAGATGAAAATATATTAAATATAACTAAATAAACAAAAGAAATTTATTTCAAGATAAAAATAAAAAATTTATAAGATTGAATCATAAACATTTCTAAAATATAAAATATTTGAATTTGAAAAATATTTTATAAAGATACATAAGAGAAAAAGTGAATAATTTTGAAATAAAATTAAAGAGAAATAATAAAAGTGAAAAAAAAGTATTTAAAAATAAATAAAAACACAACATATCCTCTTTTATTGACAACAAGGTATATATGAGAGAGATATTGAGGGGAGATCAATAACGAAAAATCATTCTTGGAAAAAAATTAAAATCATACAAAAAACATTAAATGTGTGATATAAACTTCTCTAGAAATAAAAAATAGTTAGGCTCCCCCAGAATTGGTCCATTTGATCTATATGGATCATAAATTTTGAAAAAAAAACTACTTCAGAGTTGGGTAATATATTAATAATTAGGTGACCATATATTTTATAATATAATGATTTCTAGTGGCACATACCAGAAAATTATCAAAAGGAATTTTCCTTTGGTACCCTTTTAGATATTTTTTATCCATATTAACAAATAAACATTTTGATGTTGGTACAATATTTGGTCAACAAAAATTGGATAAATAATATTTAGGTCCCAAAACCTATTTAGTATGAGATTTTGTATGAGTTATATGAGATAAATGATGAATATATTTAGGTCCTACATAGCTAGAAATTTTACAATTGCATTCTTCAGTAAGATACCCAGATTTTTGGGAATAATTACAAATCTTATATTGGGAACTTTTCTATAAAAAGGGTTATTTAGGAATTTGTTGAAAAAGTATTTTTAATTAAAAAGAATATTCTGGGATTATTTTTTAAAACCATTGAGAACCCAAAATGATGTTATATTACTGTCACAAACTAACTTAGGTCAACCATGAACCTATCACTCGAGCTAGTCTGTGGCATGTCCAGATGGTCGTTCCTGATCCCCCCGGGATGGAAACTAGTTTCGGGCATCAAAACGTTAATCTAAAGGGAATTATTTTAGCCCAAAAAACCAAGATCACTATAAAAAGAAGCAAACAAGCCACTATAGATAACAAATGAACATAAATAATTTAAATAGTTGGTCCGAATACATAATAAAATTGAACAAGCGAAAAAAACACAAAACTAAAAGTAAAACCATTCTACCCCGTTCTTTGTGTGATCCCGAGGTCACCTCCAACAATAAGACCAAACCTACTCAGACACCATGCAGTGGAACTAGGTGTTGGAACCATGGTATTCTATGCATGATTTGGAGTATGGTTTGTGTTTGTTGTCAATCCTTAGTGGAAGTTCAGGATGTGTACCAGCAAAGAGATCATACAGTTCAAGCAGACAACAGTATTGAAGGAGGTGTCGTTTCCCAATGTTTGCCAAATTTTTGGGCCTGAAAATCGACAAATGGAGAAAAGTTTTTTTGGAAAAGTGACTTGCGCTCTATTTACTTGAAGGAGAGGAAACTTGCGCGCCATATGTTTTTCAAGATCAGAACATGGGAAAATGGAAAAGGGATAAGGGTCGTATAAGTTTTGGGCTGCTCACGCAAGGGACCTGCGAGCCGTGAAGAGAATTTTGCGTCGATGCCTAGGAGGATTGGAAACTTTCACGTCTATTGTTTTTCAAGATTATAACATCAAAACATGGAAAAGAAAATAAGGTCGCGCAAGTATTTGTGTGGTCGCGTAAGTGAGTAGCGCGACAGAGGCCAAAGAGGATGAACTACGCGCTGATTCCTAGGAGGATTAGAAACTTGCGCGTGTATTGTTTTTCAAGATTATAACTTCAAAATATGGCAAAGGAAAGAAGTTCGCGCAAGTATTTGTGTGGTCATTCAAGTGAGTACCGCGACAGAGGATAGAGAGGATAAGTTGTGCGCCGGAACCTGTGCGCCGAGGGAAGACTTGTGCGCCACCGTGTAGGGGGTCCAGTTTGCCTATAAATAAGGGACCACCCCTCCACATTTGTAACAAAGTTCAAGACATAGAGATTTTTTGAGTTCTCGTCGTGAAAGTGGTTGAGTCGCACAAGTGGTTGTTTGGTTGCGCAAGTAGAGGCTGCGTGCCGGCTATTGGTTGTGCATCCAAAGTAGTTTGGGATTTAGAGGCACTGAGTCACACAAGTTTGGAGTTCAAAGAGGCAGTGTTGCACAAGTTTTTTGGAGTCACCTACATGTCGAGTTTGTAACGTGCAAGTGACTTGGGCTCCATTCCTGAAACTTGTGTGCTGAAGCATGGAGAAGCGCGCCAGGGTTGTTAAAGTACATTCGTCCTTTTGAAGCTGCACGAAAGCTGGAGGATCATCTGGTACCCTCAGCGCAAAGTGAGATTCATCTTCAGGTGAGAGTTGGACTTCAACAGAGTATCTACACACAACAGAGGATGAATTATTATGAAATGATGAAGAGATATTCATGTCTATAAACTGGGTGTGACTTCACCAAGGGCAGTGAGCCAGGGGGAGTCAACAGAAGTGACCCGAGGGAAGCAATGAGCTATCCCTGAACCATTGTAAAGGCAGAGAGCTTGGGACAGAGTGATTGTGCCTGAACCTTTGTAATCTACAACTAGTGAATATTAGTGTAATTTGGTATGACCGACAACTTATCAGCGTATGATCCTTAGACGTATCCCTTAGTGGTGATCCAAGTAAAAAGTGTTGTGTCTTATATGTGCATGTGAATGTTTGATTTCAGATCATATTCCTCATATAGGTTCAACAATTTCCTACCAACGTCGGAACATGATCCATCACATTTAAAGAAAAATTTGTCACCCTGATTCACCCCCCCCCTCTCAGGGTGTCCCGGGGTCCTTCAAGTGGTATCTGAGGGAGGTTGCTGGTGTTGAATCTATCCTTTATCATCATGGAGAATGCAATAAATGTCAGGGGAGTCCCTCACTTCGATGGAAGTAATTTCCAGATCTGGAAGAACAGAATGAGATCTCATCTATGATCTCTTGGAATGGAAGTTCTCTTTTCTACTGTGCAAGGAATACAAGTCACTGATCCAACAGGTCTAGCTATGACTAAAATAGACATGAAAATTGTTGATGCAGATGCTAAATCACAAAATGCACTCACTACAGCCCTATCTGATCAGATCAACCTAAAGGTGATGAATTTCACCTCAGAAAAATCCATGTGGGATAAACTCGAGAATATTTATGAAGGAGATAGCAAAGTGAAGTATGCGAAACTGCAAGTGCTTCACAATCGGTTTGATGATCTGAAGATTCATCTATACGAGAATGTAGACTCATTCTTCAATCGAATTACTGAAGTGGTTGGAGAAATTCGGGGTCTGGGTGATGAAATCAAAGACATTTCTATTGTAAAGAAAATATTTAGAAGACTTCCACCTCTGTACAATGTAAAGGTTTCATCCCTTGAGGAAAGAGATATTTCCAAACTTTCTCTGGATGATCTACTGAGCAGCTTGGTAGCATATGAAATGACAGTCCAACCAGAAGATGATATGACTCGTGTGAGCAATGAAATGGCATTCAATTCCATGGATAAATGGAAAATCTCAAAAGATGGTAGTGGTGTAGATGAGGAATAAAAACAAATTCTTTCTCTCATTGTATAGATGTTCCAGAAGGGAAAAGGGAAATTCAAAGGGAAGTTACGTCTCGCATGTTCTCGTTGTGGAAAAGTAGGGCACATTTCCTCTTAGTGCTTAAGAAAGATAAATGATGAATATAGTAAAGATGAAATCTTCGAGAATCCTCGGAAAATGTTATTCAAAAAGGGATAATTAAAATCGGGAAAGAAAATAAAAAGAAAGAGATTTTTCTATGAAGAGGAAGAAGATGATAATGAATTCTGTGAATAAGAAGAACCAGAATTCAATACTGGGAACCATGCCTCTATGATGGCCACTATTGAAAAGTTAGAATATACTGGTGGAGAAAAACAATTGAGAACTTGTGTAGATCCCGAGATGAAACTTAAGGATGTGGTTAGTCAGCTTAAGATTAAATGTAAGAGTTGTAATAAGTGGAAATCAATTGTAGAAGAATCAACTGAATACGTTGATCAACATGAAGCTGAAATTGAACGACTGGAAGAATTTGTGAAGGTACAGTCTAAAATAATTGAAAGCAGTGATGATGTAGTGGATCTGAAGCAGAGAATTAAAGAGTAGGCAAAGTTTATTAATGACCTCACCTCTAGACTGGATGAAAAATCCAAGACTGCTGAGGGTCATGAGGAGGAAGTTGTTACTCTAAGGAGTAAACTTGAGACTGAATCAATTCCAAAAGAATCGAAGAAGAAAATAAAGTTTGGAAGATTCTCAAATGCAGAATTACTTGCAAGAGACAAGTGTGGTTCAGATGGGGTTGGAAAAAAATTGAGTGATCAAAGACCCACTTGCATGGGAAAGAGTGGAATTGGCTGTGAGGATGAGACATCAACTACTGGAAGTGAAAAGATCCAAAAGAAATATAAGATGAAAGTTTAACATGTTGAAATGTTGCCTAAATTGCTGAAAAAGGAACCCTCAATACAAACTAAAAGGAGAACTGAAAATTATCCTCAAACATTCAGAAATAACAAACAGTCTAACTATTCTACCAAGGAAGAAGGTATGAGGAGAAATTCAAGTGAGAAGACATTTCCTATCCTAAAGCGTCAATTATGTGGCTATCTAGGCTATACCTTGTCTTATTGCGAAGAGGCAAGATGCTATCTGAATGGAGAAGATATAGAAGTTCAACAAAGGAGAACAAATTCATATCCTAATTCTTATAGAAGAAACAATTTCTTTGTATATTGTTATCTCTATTCTAACTTTAGTCATAAAGCTGCTAATTGCAGGCAGAGAAGGGACATGGACACCTCATATCAATGTTCAAGACAAGTGAAGTCTCGTCATCAAGGCATTGTTTCTCTTTCAAACAGGTTTTCTCCTCTCAAAAAAGATTTCGACTATGAAGAACCTGGGTATGCAGAAGATATAATTGAAAGGCCATCAGTACTATATACTCAATCTAATGTCTCATGGAAGGAAAGGAAGCAGATTGAGAAATACAACCCTGCAGAGGTGGCCCTCAAAGCTAAAAAGAACAATAGTACCTAGATTCGGGATAGCGGTTGTTCAACTCATATGATGGGTAATTTCGTCCTGCTAACAGATATCAAAAGGAAAGTTGATGGTATAGTACGATTTTGTAATGATGGAGCTTTGAGAATAAAAGGGAGTGGAAGTACTGAATTAGCTAATGGAGAACTAAAGAAGACTAAAGTCCTTTACGTAGATGGCCTACGTCATAATCTCCTCAGCGTGAGTCAACTCTATGACTCGGGACATATAGTTACTTTTAATCAGAAAGGATGCACTATCAAGGGAAAGACAGGAAATTCACTTATGAAGGGATGCAGAATAGAAGGCAACTTATATCAGGTTGATAGTTAAGAAAATGTCTATTACATGATTGTTTAAGAAGAAAACAATTTCTGGCATCGGAGACTTGGACACATAAATCGGAAAGACATGGAGAAAATATCCAAATTGAGAATTTTCATGGCCATTCCCAACCTGAAGCGTGAACATGAAAAATCTTGTGATGCTTGCATTCGTGGGAAGCTGGTCTGCAGTTCATATCGGCCAAAGAAGAAAAGGGCATCTCACCTTCTTGATCTGATTCATACAGATGTATGTGGGCAGATAAATGTTGTTGGATCTCATGGAGAAAGGTACTTTGTCCTTTTCAAAGATGATTACTGAAGAATGGCATGTGTGATGGTCATTCACTAGAAATGACAAGTCCTTGACTGCATGAAAACATATTGGTGAATCTCTGAAAATGATACTGGATGAACAATCAAAGTGTTGAGATCTAACAATGGAGGAGAATACATGTCCATTGAATTTGAAAATTATCTGGAGAAGCATGGGATACAGCATGAGGTAGCTGTTGTGAGAACTCCACAACAAAATGGAGCTGTTGAACGTAGGAATCGACAGGTGAACAATATGGCACGAACTATGCTGATTGAGAGTCGTATTCCACGACATTACTGGAAAGAGGTTGTTCAAGCTGCAGTGTACATTCAAAATCGAACAGGACTTTATATGGGTGAGAGGAAGACACCATATGAATTATGGCATGGAAGGAAGCCCTCTTTTAAATACTTTCGTGTCTTTGGAAGTAAATGATTCATCAGGAACAAAGAAGGAAATCAAGAGAAGTATGGCGACAATGCAGATGAATGAATTTTCCTCAGTTACTCAATGAATAGAAAATCCTACAAGTGTTTCAACAAGATTTTAGGAAGGCTTGTGGAAAGCAGTGATGTTAAGATAATTGAAGAGAAACCCAAAAATGCTTCAAGGACGTCATATGCTGATGTGATAGAAAGTCAGGAAGAAAGTGAACGTGAAGAAAATACAAATGCAGAAATAGAGGAAGCTATAAAAAACACTCAGCAGCCACATCATGATGTTGACTCAGAAGAATAATCTGAAGAAGAAATTGTGGTTAAAGAGAATGCAACTGAACCTTGTAGGAGAAATCGAAGTGCTGATATTGATCCATCCAACATAATTGGGGACAAGAGTGCACCCACTCAAACAAGAAAGATGAGGAATAACACGCAATCTGCATTTCTATCAGTTGTAGTGCCATACTCATTGGAAGAAGTTGGAAATGATGAATCTTTGGTGAAAGCCATGAATGATGAATTAGATCGGATTGACAAGAATAAAACATGGTATCTTGTCCAGAGACCCAAATATCACAATGTGATTGGTATCAAATGGTCTTCAAAAATAAGTTTTATGAGCATGGAAGTGTCATTAGAAACAAGTCACGACTGGTATATAAAGGATACTCCCAGATTGAAGGCATTGATGTTGAAGAAACCTCTTATCCAGTGGCTAGACTGGAGTCAATCAGGCTTTTCCTTGCCATGGCACTCCAAAGAGGATATAAAGTATTTCAAATGGATGTCAAGACAACATTCTTGAATGTTGTACTCAATGAAGAAGTCTACATTGAACAACCAGTGGGCTTTGTTATGGGTACTGATGAAATGACGGTCTGCAAACTGAAGAAAGATCTATGTGGTTTGAAGCAGGCACCACGGGCGTGGTACTCACGGCTGGATTCATATCTCAAGAATATGGAATTAAAAAGTGGAGGAGTATATCACAATCTCTATGTGAAGAATTCTCCAAAAGATCAATTCATGGTTCTAGTCTACGTTGATGGTATCATATTTGGTGGCAGTAGGCAGAAATCAGTGGAAGAATTTTCCAACCACATGAATTCAGAATTTAAAATGTCTATGATTAGGGAGCTCACTTATTTATTGGGGATGCAGGTGATTCAAAAGAAGGAATACACTTTCATTTCTTAGGAAAAGTATGCAAGAGAGCTTATGAAGAAGTTTAATATGCAAGACTCCAATCCAATGTCAACTCCGATTGTAGTTGGAACTAAACTTGGAAATCCTGAGGATGGGGTCTATGTTGATCCCACCATGTACAAGAGGATCATTGGGAGCCTATTGTACCAGACAGTGACACAACCAGATATTGTCTTTTCCACATGCCTTGTGGCCTAATTTCAGAGTAATCCAAAGGAGGAACATATGGCGGCAGTAAAAATAATCATGAGGTACATTCAAGGTACACATAACTTCGGGTTATTTTTTGCTGCAGGCAAGGACAGTGAATTATCATCATTTTATGATGCTGACTGGGCTGGTGATGTAGTAGATAGAAAATACACTATTGGTGGAGCCTTCTATATTGGGTAGAAATGTATTGGCTGGTTGAGCAAGAAACAAGAATGTACTTCTCTTAGTACTACTGAAGCTGAGTATATCTCTACCACAAAGGCATCAACTCAACTACTATGGATGAATCAACAATTAATAGATATTGGTGATGAGGTAAAGCAACCAATGGTGATTTAATGTGATAACAAGAGAACAATTGATCTTAAGAGGAATCCTGTTCATCATTCCCGTACGAAACATATTGAAATCAGGTATCACTTTATCAAAGAAAATGTTGAACAAGGGTGATTAGAATGGATCATGTGGGAATTGATGAGCAAGTGGTTGATATCCTGACCAAGCCACTGTCAGTGGCTGTGTTTGAGAAGCATCGGTTGAACCTCGTTGTTCAGCCACCTCCCAGTGTATAAGGAGGTTACGCAATACCCCTCTCCCCAATTATGATAACTGTTTTTATCTGTTTATGGATGTGATGTAGGATTGTGGGGGATATACTTTCTAGGGAGAGTATGGTTTGACCTAAACAATGAAAAAATTACCAGGATTTGGGTTTATTGTCAATGGGGGATAAAGTTGATAAATTCAGGCATGTTCATACTTGTAATACTCCTGTGACACAATGCGAATTCAGGGTCAGTGATAGGATAATAAGGATAAGAAGGAATTCATTAGTCATGTAATGATTCTTGGGCATCATTGAGAATTCCAAAACACTGTAACCCAATTCAATCTTCCTATCTTATTTTCTACACCGAACATTGTTCACGTAGACTTAGAGTGTTGGCTGAGTTGATTCTTTCATTTTTGGTTTGGACATGGATGGAGGTCTATTGAATTTATTTTCTGACAACCAACAAACCCCAAGGGGGAGATTGTTGGAACCATGTTCTTCTATGCATTATTTGGAGTATGGTTTGTGTTTTTTGTCAATCCTTAGTGGAAGTTCAGAAAGTGTACCCGCAAAGAGATCATACAGTTCAAGCAGACAATAGTATTGAATGTGGAACCATTTCCCAGTGTTTGACAAATTTTTGGGCCTACAAATAGACAAATGGAGAAAAGTGTTTTTGGCAAAGATACTTGCGTGTCATGTTCTTGAAGGAGAGGAAACTTGCGCGCCATATGTTTTCAATATCAGAACATGGTAAAATTGAAAAGTGATAAGGGTCGCCCAAGTTTTGGGCTGGTCGTGCAAGTGACCTACGCGTCGTGAAGAGACTTGTGCGCCGATTCCTAGGAAAATTGGAAACTTGAACGTCTCTTGTTTTTAAAGATTATAACTTCAAAATCTGGCAAAGGAAAGAAGGTCGCGCCAGTATTTTTGTGGTCGCGCAAGTGAGTAGCGCGACAGAGGCTAGGGAGGATGAGCTGCCCGCCGGAACCTGTGCACCGAGGGAAGACTTGCGTTCCACCACGTAGGGGGTCCAGTTTTCCTATAAATAGAGGACCACCGCTCCTCATTTGTAACAAAGTTCAAGACTTATAGATTTTTCGAGCTCTCGTCGCGCAAGTGGTTGAGTCGCGCAAGTGGTTGTTGGGTCGCGCAAGTAGAGGTTGTGTGCCGGCTGCTGGCAGCGCATCCAAAGTAGTTTGGGATTTAAAGGCACTAAGTCGTGCAAATTTGGAGTTCAAAGAGTCATTGTCGCGCAATTTGATTGGAGTCACCTGCATGCCAATTTTGTACCGTTCAAGTGACTTGTGCACCATTCCTGAAACTTGCGCGCCAGATCATGGAGAAGCGTGTTAGGGTTGTTAAAGTACATCCGTCCTTTTGAAGCTGCACGAAAGCTGGAGGATCATCCGGTACCCTCAGTGCAAAGTGAGATTCGTCTTCAGGTGAGATTTGGACTTCAACAGAGCATCTACAAACAACAGAGGATGCATTATTATGCAATGATGAAGATACATTCACGTCTATAAACTGAGTGTGACTTCACCAAGGGCAGTGAGCCAGGGGGAGTCAATGGGAGTGACCCGAGGGAAGCAGTGAGCTATCCCTGAACCTTTGTAAAGGTAGTGAGCCTGGGACAGAGTGATTGTTCCTGAACCTTTTTAATCCACATCTTGGGAAGATTAGTGGAATTTGGTATGACCGACAACTTGTCGGCATATGCTCCTTGGAAGTAGCCCTTAGTGGTGAACCAAGTAAAAAGTGTTGTGTCTTCTCTGTGCATGTGAATGTTTGCTTTCTGATCATATTCATCATACAGGTTCAACAAGTTCCTACCAATGTGGGAACAATATCCATCACATTAAAAGAAAAATTTGTCTCCCTGAGTCACCCCTCCCCTCTCAGGGTGTCCCGGGGTCCTTCACTAGGAACCCGAACTAGAGTTAGAACTATAAATGAAAATATAGAATAAGAATGAGCACTAAAATGCTTAGTAGAATTGGCATAAAAACCCATAGTTTCCATGTATTTCATTTCCCCAAAGTGACCAATACATAGGTTTGAAATACAGTTATAAAAAAATAGGTTGTTTTCACGTTTTACAAAACAACACAAGACACATAAGGTTTCCAAGACCAATTTCCATTTTATATTCAATATAAAAACAAGGGATACCAGGGCAATGGAAAAAAACATATTAAAGTGAAAGTGGGAGATGTATAGTAGAAAGTACACCATAAATAAAAATAATAGTTTTTCCTGATTGTAAACATCCATAGAAAACCATTGTAGATACTCAGTTTAGAACCACCTATTGGCATATAGTGAATCCCCTGACTCAATAACCAATGGGATACTCTATCCTATCCTCACTAGTAGCTCCACCCTCATGGAATTTCTTCAACTCCAGAGGGTACCAACCCATCTAATTTGGGATGGTAAGCTACCATCACTCAATCATAAATATGACGCCCAGGAACCCATTGTGGTACTAAAGATGTGTATGTAGGACGCCAACGCACACATGACTCATCACAATTGTCCCCAGTGTACTTGCCTACCCCAAACACGGACACCAATATATGATAACCTATAAGGTAAATCCCCCCTATAAATGTTCCCCATATACATAAATATACATTTCACATCATTCAAAGGAGACAATCGGTCTGTCATAACATTTATATATTCAATCATTTTTCTTTAAGACAAGAAAAATGTTAAACTAGGCACTAAGCTTACACATCCAAAAGAATTTCCCAAAACATCAACCAAACTCTAACCATCATAACCTTGAACATATCTTTTATGTTTTAAGTGACAAACAAGACTTTAGGTTCCAGGTTTTCAAAGCATTATCATAGAAGTCTTTTATAAATCTCGAGTAATATACCATTTTATAAAATAAAAAAAAGGACTATTATACCCAACAACTAACAGAAGACAAACCAATAGAAAATTGGGAATTAGATGAAAGATTTAATTTAAAACCATTTTAGGAAGCCTCACAAGAAGGTAACTAATATTTAGACATTAGTAACTATTTAGGAAACTAAGGTTTTGGGAAAATACAAATCCAAAGCACCATCTCCATTTGGGGACACATCCATGTGTGAACCTAGTGCACCCATGGATGTTCCAAAATACAATGTAAAGCATTAAATGTTTAAGAGAGCACTTGAAAACCAATTTTGTAAACACAACATTTTTTACAGACCAAATCCCTATCCTACACTCTTTAATGAACCCAAATAATCCCTTTAGAAACCATAGAAACCCATTAAAAAATATTACATTACAAAAAAACTATATTACTACCAAATAACACACACCAAGATAACTAAATATACAAATAGATACAATCAAAACATAATTAAGGCTGTAAATTTCTTAAAAACCCTTAATTTCAATTTAAAACAAAAATGGTATTTCAGCAAATCCCTAGGATCCATAAACCTTTGTGTTTCACACAAATCTCTATGAAACCCTTTTTTTAGTACATTCCAAAAACACAAAAATACCATTCACATAAAGATATAAGTTTATTAAAGGTGAAAATGACATCTAAGAATTAATTTAAAACATGGAAGTGCTAATTAAATTTCTGGAAAGGGAAAACTTGTAATCGCCTACCTGAAATCAAGTATGGATGGAAATAAATTGCAATGAGAGGGAGATCATTACCCCATGAAATATCATCACTCCCTAGCCATAAATAAAATCAAACCAAAAGAAAAACCTTGGTATTAGGGTTAACCAATAGAAAAATCCCCATGGGAAACCAAGAAGAGGAAGAGGGGAAGAGAAAGAGGAGAGAAAAGGGACAAGAAACACTAAAAACTGACCTTGGATCGGAGGGAAAGCACTTTGGAGGGAGGAGAATCCTTGGGGGGACCTAGGGGGTTACCTTCTTATACAATGGTTGACCAATGGGGATGGGTTCATTTTTTAGGTTAAATGGGTTGGAGACTAGAATAGGCATTTTATGGTTTAAAAACATTTTAGTCAACCCGCACAGGTTCGCCACGCGATCTTCCAAACCGTACAGGACTCTCTACCCATAGAGGAGAGGCCTCACAATTACCTGGGACCTACCACACGGCCATGCACAAGCCATGAAGTGGATTCTATCCAACTTTTACCAACATCATAGCCAAGCTGCATGGTTATTATTAATCTTTCAGTTTCTGTGTGACAACTGTAAAAACCTCCTAAAACTCCAAAAACTACAAATTTTAATTGGGAATCAAACCTGAACCTCAACCAAAATATTCAATACTAATAAGTGGATAAAAATAAATGAGTAATTTATTTATGGTTGTGACTATTATCCCCACTGCAGACACTTTTTCCCCCTAGAAATTCACCAAGCCAACATTTAATACAACTCGAGTCCATGCCTAGACAAAAACGATGGAAACCAAGACTCCCGGGATGACCTTAATCTTCATTGGTGACCCCCAAAAAATAAAATAGAGGAAAAAACACAAACCAAATGGGAGAACATAAGAGATTTATCCCCCCCCATGATAACTCAACTAGAAAGAAAACCTTGAAGTCCCAACACACCACCCTGGGGGGGAATGCGGGAACTCCCAACCCAAACATTCCCAACTTGTCTCAAAAACAAAAAAGTTGAATTACCGCCACTGGAAGTTAAGGAATTAAAACCCTGAGCTGAACCAACTCACCAAGAATAATAAAATCCATTCCACCCCCAAGATCCAAATTGGGAACATGCCACAAGGCAACTTGGAATACTGGGATGCCAGAATAGAAACACATCCCATAAGAATCAACAACCCACTGAACAAGGTTTAATTACAACATCGATGGAATTGGAAATACTCAACACAAGTCAAATCTCACAACACTTGGGAAAACCTGATAAGTACTCAACTCAACACCAGAAACACCACCCACTTCCTCCAAAAAACTAAAACTCTCTCTTCCTCGAATGAACAGCTCCAACACCAAAACCAACCCCCCAAAAAAAATCCAAAAATGCCTTTACACTAAAAGAATGAACCTGTCCTTTCTGAGAATGGGAAATTTTTATATTTCCAACCCAACCCCAATATTAAGAACCGGGTTGAGGTTTCATTCTCCCCTAGAAACTCCTAACTATGCGTGAGATTCACCCCAACACCTAAGGTTGGGTATCTGATAGAGGAAGAATCTTATGCCTCACAGTCAGACACTAGCATCCCCTGATAAAGATTTATTCCCCATGTGGTGCTTCTTACTGAACATTCTCTAGTGACATGAATGACCACGATGATAATATAAACCCGAATAGTCTGAAGAACCAAAGGCCATAACTAATGAAGACTTCTCGGGAATGGGGTCATCTATCTCTCACTTCTAAATAGATGGAGATCCTCCATGAACAACTAGATACATCATATTTCCCACCCACTTGCACTCCAAAATCCAACCCCTTGATGTGGTCAAAATAGACCTTCACCAACTGCTGGCCTTAATGAACATGAACAAGATCTTACCTCTTTTCTGTCATCACATCCTCATGTATGAACCATCAGACAAAGTTAGACTTAAGTAACTCCCATGTAATCCCAACATACAGTGATAGTTGGGCAAACAACTTCTAATGGTCAAAGGATAGACCCTCCACTAAAGCTGAGACCACACAAAATCTAAAAAATATAGGGGTTCCCAACCACCTAAAAGAATTCTCTTCTCCTATGAAACCACTCCAATACAACTAATAGACCTCAAGATCCTAGAAGTTCAAGAAACACCTATGAATAATTGGGAATTGGGAATTTATCATTAGAAACATTATTGACCTCCTAGGTGGTAAACTCTGAATAACACAAAAAAACCCAACTGAAACTATCATCAAGAGAAAACTCAATCAAAATAAACACCCAGAGCTGAGAAAACCATCCCGAAATCCCAAACAAGATTAAAACAACCAAAATACCCTTTTAAAAAACCATTTATCATTCAAATCCAAAAACTATGTTATCCCAAACAAATTTTCCCAAATACCCAAACCCACTTTTCATGAAAACCCTATTTCTGAAATCATTTTCACATTCAAATTCACTTTGAAAAAAAACAAGGCAATGCCTCTAATTTCAATCACCCAACCATGGAATCTCATGAATCATCACATGTGTGTCTATACACATCCAATTTCATCATTCATGAACAAGATCCCCCCATGCACTTTCTACACATGCCCACACACATGTGATCCTCCATAAGGAATACCTTGGGTTACATCCTTCCTCATTGAAGTCATACATTTACCAAATTTCCAATTCAGTTATTTTTTCATTAAAACCACTTTCATTAATTTAAAACCACTTTATGAAAATAAATTTAATTTTCAAAACCTTTTTCATTTTCAAAACCACCTTAATTTTCTAAAATTATAATATCACAAACCAAACCCAAGACACATCACAGCTCACAATGAACCACTATAATGAGGGACTAGAATTTATGCTTCACATGGTGACATGGTAGTGATCCAAGGCCCAGGAAAACAACATCCACTAAGAGGAACTTAAACCGTGTACCCAGACTCCACATGGGTCACTACGCCAAGGTAAAGTACAACGTAACACCGAATTGCCTATGTTGTCATCCATCAATTCAAAAATAAACCAAGACTAAAGGCTCAATATGTGACTACCCGGGTAGCTTAGGTATCATCACGAGCGGTGGTGATCTGACATGGACCAATGAACTACCTTCAAATCATGGACATCCCTAATCTCAATCTATTAGACACCGCAAACATCAAGGTCCTACTCTGATTCCATTTTGTCACGAACCAACATAGGTTGACCATGAACAGGTCGCCTAAGCCGGTCTGTGGCATGTCTCGAGGTGCATTCCCTATCCCCTTGGAATGGAAACTAGTTTCATTAATCTAAAAAATAAACTATAGGGAATTATTTTCGCCCAAATAAATTTAGGATCACTGTTAATATAACTAAACAAGCCACGAGAGTTAATAAATAACAATAAATAATTTAAAGAGTTGGTTCAAACACATAATACAAATGAACAAGCAGAAACAAAACACAAAACTAAAAGTGAAACCACACTACCACAATCACTATGTGACCCTGAGGTCACCTCCAACCACAAGACCAAACCTGCTCTAACACTGAGTAGTAGAACCAAGAACCTAAACTAGATTCGAGAACTACAACTGAAAAGATAGAATATGCATGATCACCGAAATGCTCAGTAAAAAAGCTAGAGAAAACCATAATTTCCATGTATTTCATTTCCCAGTGTATTCCACTACATCGGTTTGAATTATATTTTAAAAATAGGTTTTTTCAAATTTTACAAAACAACACATGCCACATAAGTTTTCAAAACCCAATTGCCATTTTATATTCGAAATAAAAAAAAGGAATGCCATGAATGTGCTAAAAAGAAACTGACAAAAGTGAAATCTAGAAGAAGTATAGAATAATTTCAACAATAAATACAAATAATAACCATGGTCGAACCAAAAAATCCCTATAAGACCCATGGACATACTCTATTAGGAGCCACATGTTAGCATATGGTGAAGCCCTTATGCTAATAACCAACTGGAAGCTCTATCCTAGCCTCACAAGTGGAACAACCCTCATGGCCTATCTACAACTCCAGAGGGTACCTAACCATCTAATCGGGGATAATAAGATACCATAACGTGATCATATATAAGATTCCAAGGAACCCATGGTGGTATTAAGGATGTTTATATTTGAGGCCAACACACACATGACTCAGCCCAACTGTCACCACTACACTTGCCTACCAAAAACATGGACAACATTATACAATAACCCCCAAGGAAAATCCCTCCTATAATGGTTCCCCATATACATACATATACATTTCACATCATTCAAAATATCCAATCATGACATCATAACATTTATAAATTCAATCAATTTTATTCACGATAATAAAATTTTTAAAAAGGCCTCTAAGCCTACAAATCCAAAATCATTTCCCAAAGCATCATCCAAACTCTAACCAACATAAACAAAAACACCTATTTTATTTTTTATTTTTCAAACAGGGCTTTAGGTTCCATGTTTCGATAGAATTACAATAAAATTATTTTATAACAATAGAGTGATATGAAATTTTATATAACAAAACAAATGGCCCCATAAACCCCACAACAACCAAAACACACACTAAGCACCAAATGGGAATTTATTGAAAGATTTAATTTCAAACCATTTTTGGAAGCCACGTGAGTAGACTATCAATATTTAGAAAATACTAATTTTCAAGGAAACCAAGGTTTTGAGAAAATACAAATTCAAAGCACCATATTCATTTTAGGACACATCCATGGTTCCACCTAGTGCACCCATGGATGTTCCAACATCCAATGGCATGAATTAAAAGTATAAGAGAACACTTGAAAACCATTTCCACAAATACAACATTTCTTACATACCAAACCACTAACTCACACTCTTTAAAGAACCCAAACAATACCATTATAAACCATAAAAACCCATTCAAAAATATTTCAACATAAACAAAAATAAATATTACTACCATATAATACACACCAAGAAAACTAAACATACAAGTAGATACTATCACAACACAATTAATTCAACACATTTATTAACCCCCCCCCCCCCTCACTTTAAAAGAATAATTTTGTTTTAACCAATCCCTATGTGCCATAAACCTAGTTGTTTCACACAAATATCCTTGAAAACATATTTTTAGTAAATTATAATAACATAAAAACAAAATTATCATCAATACATAGGTTTATTAATTGATTTAATGACATCTAATAGTTAATTGAAAACATAAAAGTGCTAATGAAATGTTCCAGAATGGGAATTGTTGAGATCGTCTGCCTCAAATCGACCATGGATGGAACGAAACTCGTAGGAGAGGGATATTTATTCCTCATGAATGATATACATGCCCTATCTATCAAGAAAATCAAACAAATATAAAAAACATGGTATTAGGGTTTTTCTAAAGGAATAAATCACCAAGGAAAAGCAATAAAGGGAAGAATTGAAGAGAAAAAGGATACAAACCCCCACCCCCAAAACCCTAAAAACTAACCTTGGATTGAAGGGGAATCACCTCAGAGGGAGGGGAATCCATGGATACTGGACATAGTGGTTCCTCTCATGCTCCCTTTTTAACCAAGGGGATGGGGTTAGTTTTTTTGTTAAATTGGTAGGAGGTTAGAATAGGGATTTTAGGTTTTAAAAAAATTTCGGGCGGCCCACACGGATTCACCGCATAGTTTTCCAAACCTTGTGGAATTCTCTGCCTAAAAAGGACCCACCACACACTTACCTGGGACCTACCAAATGATCAATCACAAGTAGTGTGGTTAGTTCTATCCAACATACACCAAGTTAATGGTTGGGATGTAGGGTTACTACTAACCCTGCGGTAACCATGTGGCACCTAGAAAAACCTCTCAAAACTCCAAAAAAAATCAAACTTTTGACGAAGACTAAAACCCCAACCTCAAAAAAAAGATACAATACTAATAAATGTATAAAAATAAAGTATTATCCTAATTTAGGGTGTTATAGTTATTAATAACCAATATTAAATTTAGAAATAGTGTTTTTAATCTCTTTGATTTGGTATTCAAGAATCTCAACATTAGGTTAATCGTTTAATTTTAACACCAAATAATATTTTTCATTGGAAAAGAATTACATGTCATTAAGAACTTTTTTATATTAATTTATAATATAATTTTATTTATAAATGAGTCATTTACATAAATTTCCATGTTCTCTTTTTTGATTAGAAGAGAAAGAAGAGGATAAATCAGAGGATGTTGTGGAATTATAAGGGTAGTGGGAATTTAGTGAATTAGCCTTATCACCAACCTCAAGATATCCCATAAGGAATTTAAGAATTGGTTTTATTAAGTAGGTTTAGTTACAAGATATTTCACTATCACATCAAGTTTGAGACTTTAATTGTTTTTTACATTTATTCTTTTCATTCAAATTCTTATAATAGAAGGGGTATTCTGAACTAACCTGAAAATTCATGTATCTTTTATAGAATGTTACATAAAGTATATTTTTCCTTCATATTATGATGGGATGATTTATTATTTATGATCTTATTCGACATCATGTCCATATATATTAAATTTCATATTCCCATTTCGATGAATCTCCCTCATCAATATCACTGAAACAAATTATTCTTTTCTATTCATCAGCTTCCTTTTCTTATTTTTCTTCTATTTAAAATTGATACCTCAAAGTGATTTTGTATATCATGGGAGGTCCAATAATATCCTGAAACACCATTTTCTTTATGTCCACTTCTTTTGTAACAATTTCCTCAGGTGCCTAATTGCGATGTAGGATCTCTATAATCATATATATTAAAATTCATATAGAAACATCATCGATAATAGACTTTTAAAAACAAAAAATATCAATAAACCACATCAACATACCAGTTATAGATTCATTTAGATGCATAGAAAGGATTCCAAACTCTTTTCTAAAAATGTAAATCCTTGTATCTTTAACTTTTCTTGCTTCATCCTAGGTGATTTCACAGAATTTCCATTTTTCATAAGAATTTTTCACGTAGAAACATAATTAAATTCATATAATTCAAGACATCTTAGTAGTAGAAATAAGGTCACTAGTGTCAATGTTTTAAGATCAATTTTTAGAAACTATCATTAACAGTGAAGCTGATAACTTTTAACATCGGTTTTTTATAAAACTGGTTTTAAATATTTTAAAAATTATTGATAACATTGGTTTTCTAAAAAAATAGCATTAAAATTCTTTTAAAAAATCATCAAGACCCCATAACCCTCATTTATTTTTTGATCAAAACGTATCATCTTGACTGATGATGGAACCCAACAGCTCTCAATGTCCATTATGACCCTCAATCATATCTTGTAGTCAATTTTCATTATGTTCAGACATTGTTTCTGTAACACCCGAGACTTTTATGTGAAATATTTTGTTTTTATGTTATATAAATCATAAAAGGAATCTTTCACTACACACAACACTAGCTTGGCTTGCTTTAAACGCAACTGCGGCCTTCCTCGATAGCTTGCGTCGTACGCAATACTGAGTTTCACTAAACAATGATATCCTATTAAAATATTATTAAAACTAGCCGTTATGAATAGTAATAACCACTTTTTGAAATTTTATAAATTTTATTTTTCAAAATGGACTTCATTTTAGGATTCGAAATATCGAAATTAGCCTAGGGTGAAATTTTGGTATTTTTCTGAAAACTTTCAATTTTTGATGAATAGTGAAACCACTAAGTGGTAGTTAAAAAAACTGAATTTTTCATAAAACTTAATTTTACCACTTCTGTGAGTGGAATTTCGAAAATCCGAGAGACACGGTTGATGTCAGTAAGTAAAATGTGGTTCAATGAGAAGAAAATAATTTTTTTTGGTGAATAGTAACTTTTTATTTTTTTTACCACTGTTAAAAGTAAATAGGGTAATTAAGGGTAAAAATGATATTATTATTACCCTAAAACATGTCATAATTCTATTGTAAAAGTGTAATTCGACCAAAAACAACCTTAGGAATAAAATATGACCATTTAGGCCCACTTGGATTAGATTAGAACATTTATTATTAATTTATTTAAAGAAGGGTTAAAATAGTTAAAATCAATGTTTAATAAATAAATAATTTTTAATATGGGGTTATACATAAGATAAATTCGACTATAAATATTAATTAGAAAGCTAAAAATATTTCTTACATAATGGTATTTTATTTGTAATTTTTAGACATTAAATAATTTAATTTATTTATGACACAATGATGATGCAGTAATTATCTTATTAATGAAATATTTACATAATTGATGTTATAAATACCCAAATAAATGTAATTTGAGACTTCTTATGAATTAATCTATTTTTATAGGTTAATATGACATGTTATTATTAATATAAGTAACTTGTTTCGAACTGTTCATTCTATTATTATTTTCAAAAAAATCAACTACTAAATAGTGTCAAAATTGACATAAAATAGTTTTTAAAACAAATATTATATTATTAATTGTTATTTTATTCCTAAAAATCTAAAGTTCGGAAAAATGACTTAGATAAGGTTATATATATTAATAATAAATAACTTGGGGTTCTTTTTGCTTGATATTGTATGTTTATTAACATTATAGTGTAAGAAAACAAGAAGACACGGTAAAAGTTAAATTATCTAACTTAAAGTTAAATCTAAATGATAATGTTAAAATTGATACCTAAACTTGTCTAAATTCTATTTGATGAGAGGATATATACCCCTACCCACATTATCTTCTAAATATATCAATTTTCAGCTATTAAAAACCGAATTTTACTTTATAATAAAATAATATTTTTAGTTATTCCAAATGTGCCCCTTCTCTTCCCTTATAAAAGGGAACCTCCTTCCCCTCTTCCTCACACCACTTTGAGCCTTCATGCTCGGCCAACCCCTGCCAAATTCTTCTCTCCACTTCCCTAGAAATATCCTAGAGGTTCTGGTCTTCTTCAAAGTCCTATTTTAGTACCCTAAAAGGAGGTATCAAAGAACCACTTCAAAGAAGAGGTAATGTCTGTTACCGATTCTTTCATCTTTATTTCTTCTTCCACTTCTTCTTCTTTAGTTGTTTAATTATTAAGTAATAACATCAGTATCACTAATATACTGATATGTTATTATAAGTATGAAAGAACCCTATTTCACCATCTATCCATCCTACGGAAAAAGAAATCATCGCGCGTGCGTACGTACGGAATACCGTCTCTACGCCGTGGTGTAATCTATTTTCCACCACCACCTTACTTGTAAGGGTATAATGGTGTAAATAATGACTATATATGACTATTATAAATTGATATTGATTCTGAAATAGTATACATACACTCCAATACAATTCCACGATCATAGGAACGATATCATAACTCGTGCGTACGTACGGAATACCGTCTCCATGATGTGATACGACCCGTTCTACATGATCTTCATTTCATAATGATTATATAAATGAATTGAATGAATGAATATGATATATATTACACTAAAAACATTCTGTAAATGAGGTATCTATAACCTAAAGAGAAGAATAAGAATTTATTCGACAATACACGCATGAGAACAAAAAGTAATAAACACCCGAATATCAAGTAGTAATGAAATATTACTAATAAGAAGCTAAGAATATGACCATATATGATATCATAACAATAAGTATGATTCTGGAATAAGTAAATAACATTATTTAAATCATTATACAGTAGGTTCGAACACTTACGAAGAAAATCGGACCTAAGGTAAGGGAAATATCACAATCTCATTTTTATCTGAGATTTTTTATACTTTGGAATTTACTGGGGTGTATTTTATCATCCACATCCATTTTCCTCAATATGTAATATTTATATCCTTATAAAATAGTTTATATCCAATTTTACCCTTCAGTGAGTTTTTAGTAAAAGATATGAAAGAATCTTTTGTCGTTTTTCGTACGAGGTACTTTTTGACTTTTCCGACAAATGTATGAGAAGAATGTTTTTTTAACTTATACGACAGGAATGGATTTTTAAAACATTATTTCAAAGAAGCTTCCCTTACAAGTTTTCAAGTTTATTTTTAATCTACTTCTTTTAGTTTAAAATTGTATGACATGTTAAGAAAGGAAAATGTTTTTCAAGTAGAAATGATATTTTCCTCAAGAATGGAGTTCAAGTATTTTATCAAAATTATTTTCCATATAAGATAATATAGGGTTCTATTTCTATAACTATTATTACATTGATTTGATTATGTTGTGATGGAATTATTTTTGTGAATTCCTTTATCTTATATGAGTTGTTTTATGATGTCACGATGTTTAATATTCCCATTTTTATTACATGGGTTATGCTAGGATATATGGTTTATGATTTTGTGGCACACATAGGAATGGTATAATTATGAGATGGGTGGGACCTATATCTCCCTATAATTCATTAGGTAAAGATTTATATCTCATGAGATAGACATGGCTGGAACGGCAGGTTAAACCGGTTCAGTAAAACAGGACTGAAACGAGGAGTGAACTCGATTCAGAAAGGGACTTTGTCCACTAAGATGGTCTTGGAAGCAATGCCTTGGCTACTATGGAAATCATTACATGTGTTTAATTGATTCCACATTTACATGTTTTATTCCCATGCTATTTTATCATGGTTTATGTTCCATTATGATCAATCCCTTATGTACTTCCATGTTTTATGTCGTTGCTCAAGATTTTAATGTTTAAACATTATGTTCATGTTTTTAAGTTCCATTGTATATGGTATGTTTTATTTTATCCATGCTTACCATTACTGAGCATTTGAGCTCACCCTTTTTATGTTTTATTTTCCCCCAGGATCAAAAGAACGGTTTTAGGTCAGTAAACGAAAAGTGTAAGATCTTTATGGGAGATGTTGAAGATCTTTCACCATGATTAGAAGATTATGTTCCAAGTTTCCAAAGACACTAAAATATTACGGTCCTTGTGTGTCTTCTTTTGTTATGTATTAATTAATCTGCAAAAGTAATGTAATGTCCATGTACGTCAAGCTTAGGGTCTCTACAGTTGGTATCAGAGGAAAGGTATAGTCAACCTTTGGAAACTAGGATGTGAAAGCCTTAGTAATAACCCTAAGGATAAGTCTAAGCATAGAACACAATCTTAGTGTTTTAGAAATGGCCATGAATAACCTAGGATAAGACCTTAAGTGTGAAATTTTATTCTTGATTATGTGGTTTTCCTATTATAATTAGTGTTTCTCACACTATTCTTCTTGGTTTTAGTCAATGGATGGAACCCGAAGGAACTGTGTTAATGCGGAATGCGACGGGAAATGCAATGATTGTCCCCCTGGGCAACGAAACGTTATGGGAGCTGGAATGCAAAATTTGTAGCCATGCTCACACAACTTTCTCAAGCTATGAATCCTGCAGGACTTCCAAACGAGCAAAGGAAGGAGCAACATTCTGTTGAATCCTTCATGAGACAGCTTCCACCTTCATTCAGAAGGTCTACTGATCCATTACTTTCTGAACAATGGATTAGTACTACTGAAAAGATATTTCCAGTTCTTCAATGTTCTGAGCATGATAAAGTCATCTTAGCAGTGTATCGTTTGGAAGGTGATGTTTATCAATGGTGGAATCTTATTAATAATACGAGGCAAAGGGATGAAATTGAGTCCATGGAATGGGATGAGTTCAAGAACTTATTTTTCAAAAAGTACTTCCCTCGTATTCTCCGAACAAAGATGGAGAAAGAGTTTCTTGAACTGAAGCAAAAGGATGATGAATCTGTTGGTACCTATGAAGCAAATTTTACAAGACTTGCAAGTTATGCTTCTGGTATTATTATCCAACCTGAGAGTAAGATCGATCGATTCTTTAGTGGCTTAAAACCAAGTCTTCGAAGGGCCTTAGCCATAAGGGACTTCAATAGCTACGAGGAAATCGTTCAATGTGCTCTCAAAGTTGATATGGAGATTGGAGTAACCCATCAGTCATATGGGTTTGATAAGAAGAGGAAAATGGAATTCAAAGGAAAATATAAAGAGCACACTGAAAAGAAGATGAGCTTTCCCTTATGCTCAAAGTGTGGAATGAAACATGGAGGGAGTTGTCTTAAAGGGACAAGTAAATGTTTCAAATGTGGAAAGGAAGGTCATCGGGCATTTGAATGCCGCAATGATGGGAAGAATATGTCTAATGATGCAAACAAAGGAAGGGATACACAGAATGAACCTACTACACTTCAATGTTTCAAGTGCAAGGAGATGGGACATTATGCCAATAAATGCCCTAATCCAAGGGTTGATGATGATGGTCGACGTCAACGAACTCTTAAGGCTAAAGAAAAAGTAAAGTCACATGAAATTTCTATCAGCAATGTGGAGTATGATAACGATGTGGTGAAAGGTACACTTACCATCCACTCTAAAGTAGAAAATGTTTTATTTGATTCTAGATCCACCCACTCTTTTATTTCTGAAGAATTTTCTAAGGGTATCACCATATTACCTCAACAATTAGATGTTGAGTTAGCTGTGACAACACCTAATGGCACAACAGTCGCATCAAAAGTTTATAATTCTCCTCTGATCGAATTTTGTGGGAAAGTGCTTCCTGCAAATCTTGTGATCCTTCCTATAGTGGAATTTGATGTGATTCTTGGCATGGATTTGCTTTCTTTATATGGAGCTCATATCAATTTCCAAAGAAGGGAAGTCACATTTCATATTCCAGATCAATCTATGATCATCTATCAATGCAAGGAGGAACATAACCTTCCAGTGGAAATTCCTTCTACCTTATGGGTCTTGATTCCACTAAATGAAGGTTATTTATCTCAAATGTTTGGTGAGAAACTCACGATTAAGAATATTCCCATTGTACGGGAGTTTGATGATGTCTTTCCGGAGGAATTACTGGGTCTTCCACCAAATCGTGAAGTTGAGTTTTCAATAGAACTCGTACCGGGTGCTTTTCCTATTTCAAAGACACCTTATAGAATGGCCCCAATTGAGTTGCAGGAATTGAAGAAGAAACTCCAAGAGAATCTTTATAAGGGATTCATATGCCCTAGTGCGTCACCTTGGGGAGCACCTATTCTATTTGTTAAGAAGAAATATGGATCCATGATACTCTGCATTGATTATCGAGAACTTAACAAGATCACTATCAAGAACAAATATCCTCTCCCACGCATTGATGACTTATTTGACCAACTATGTGGAGCTCAATACTTTTCCAAGATTGATCTTCATTCAGGGTATCATCAATTAAGGGTCAAAAGGGAGGATATACCAAAGACGGATTTTTGTACAAGGTATGGACACTATGAATTTATAGTGATGCCATTTGGTCTTACTAATGCCCCTTCTATCTTCATGGATCTGATGAATAGAGTATTTAGAGACTATCATGATCAATTTGTTGTAGTCTTTATAGACGATACTCTTGTCTATTCAAAGAGAAAGGAAGAACATGAAGATCACTTGAGGATTATATTGAAGACCCTGAGAAAGGAGAAGCTTTATGCCAAATTTACCAAGTGTGAATTTTGGCTTCAAAAAGTTTCATTTTTGGGTCACATAATCTCAAAAGAGGGGATATCTATGGATCCATCAAAAATAGAGGTTATCGAAAGATGGTCGAGACCAACAATAGTAACTGAGATCCGAAGTTTTCTTGGTTTGGCTGGATATTATCGATGTTTTGTGAAATATTTTTCACGATTATCTAATCCACTCACGAAGTTGACTCGAAAAGGAGTTATGTTTGTTTGGACAGAAGAATGTGAAGAGAATTTCAAGGAGTTGAAAAGAAGGTTATCCAGTGCACATGTGCTCACACTGGCTTGTAGTGGAGAAAGGTTTGTGATATATAGTGATGCATCCAAGAAGGGATTGGGGTGTGTTCTTATGCAAAATGATATGGTGATAGCTTATGCCTCACGACAGTTGAAAATCCATGAGCAAAATTAACCAACACATGATTTGGAGTTAGCTACGGTAATCTTTGCATTAAAGATTTGGAGGCATTATCTTTATGGAGAAAGCTATGACATTTATACTGATCATAAAAGTTTAAAGTATATTTTCACACAAAAGGAGCTGAATATGTTCCAAAGAAGATGGTTAGAACTGATTAAGGATTACGACTGCTCAATTCATTACCACCCTGGGAAAGAAAACAAGGTGGCAGATGCATTAACTCGACAAGACCATGCTAGATTATCCATGATGAGGATCACAAAAGATCCAATATTTATGGATTTACAAAGGATGGATCTTGGAATTTTAATGGAAGGGGAAAAATCTTATCTTTCTCAAATGAATGTTCAACCATCTATACATGTGAAGATTAAAGAGGCATAGAAAGAAGATGTCGAGTTACAAAAGAAGGTGAGAAATGTTCCTGAATTCAACCTTGATTGTGATGGGATAATAAAGTTCAGGAATCGGGTTTGTGTTCCTCCCATCCCCGAATTAAAGAAGGAGCTGCTGGATGAGGCTCATAGTTCTTCATTCTCTATTCATCCTGGAAGCACGAAGATGTATAGGGACCTGAAAGAGTACTTATGGTGGGATGGCATGAAAAGAGATGTTGCTGAATATGTCTCCCGATGCTTGGTTTGTCAGCAAGTTAAAGCTGAGAGAACGAAGTCTAAGGGGATGTTACAACCATTACCCATACCCGAATGGAAATGGGAAAACATCACTAAGGAATTTTTCACAGGACTTCCTAAAACATCCAAAGGCAATAAGGCTATCTGGGTCATAGTTGATCGTCTTACCATGTCTGCACACTTCATTGCTATTAGAGAGGATTTCTCTCTGGATCATCTTGCCAGGATATATGTAAAGGAATTGGTAAGATTGCATGGAGTACCACTTTCTATTATATCTGATCGGGATCCGAGATTTACCTCGAAGTTCTGGCGAAGTCTTCAGCATACTCTGGATACAGAGTTGAGTTTCATCATTGCTTATCATCCTCAGACAGACGGTCAGTCTGAGAGAACAATTCAAACTCTAGAAGATATGTTGAGAGCTTGATCTATGGATTTCAAAGGTGGTTGGGATCAACACCTTCCTTTGGTGGAATTTTCTAATAATAATAGCTTTCACTCTAGTATTCAGATGGCTCCATATGAAGCTCTCTATGGAAAGAAATGCAGGACTCCAACTTGCTGGGATGAAGTTGGGGAAAGAAATCTATTAGGACCTGATCTCGTTGATGAAATGGCAGAAAATGTCAAATCTATTCAACAACACATAAGAGAAGCTCAGAGTCGACAGAAAAGATATGCCGACAACCGAAGAAAAGACCTAGAGTTTGAAGTGGGTGATAAAGTGTTCTTACGAATATCTCCCTGGAAGAGAGTCATGAGATTTGGAAAGAATGGGAAGTTGAGCCCTAGATATATCGGTCCTTTCGAAATACTAGATTGTGTTGGGAAGGTAGCTTACCGATTGGCACTTCCACCGAATCTCTCACAAGTTCACGATGTGTTCAATGTATCTTTCCTGAGAAAGTACATACCTGATCCTTCACATGTACTTAGCTCAGAAGTTGTACCGCTGGAGCAAGATCTTTCTTATGAAGAACAACCGATATAGATTCTGGATCGTAGAGAAAAAGTCCTATGAAGCAAGACCACTCGATTGGTGAAAGTTTTATGGAGGAACCACCAATTAGAAGAAGCTACATGGGAGCTTGAGGATATGATGCGGGAGAGGTATCCTCATCTATTTGTTACAAAGTGACGAATTTCGAGGGTGAAATTCATTTTAAGGGGGCTAGAATGTAACACCCGAGACTTTTATGTGAAATATTTTGTTTTTATGTTATATAAATCATCAAAGAAATCTTTCACTACACATAACACTAGCTTGGCTTGCTTTACACACAACCGCGGCCTTCCTCAATAGCTTGCATCGTACGCAATACCGAGTTTCACTAAACAATGATATGCTATTAAAATATTATTAAAACCAGCCGTTATGAATAGTAATAACCACTTTTTGAAATTTTATAAATTTTATTTATCAAAATGGACTTTATTTTTGGATTCGGAATATCGAAATTAGCTTAGGGTTAAATTTTGGTATTTCTCTGACAACTTTCAATTTTTGATGAATAGTGAAACCACTAAGTGCTAGTTAAAAAAACTGAATTTTTCATAAAACTTAATTTTACCGCTTCTGTGAGTGGAATTTCGAAAATCTGAGAGACACGGTTGATTTCAGTAAGTAAAATGTGGTTCAATGAGATGAAAATAATTTTTTTGGTGAATAGTAACTTTTTACATTTTTTTGCCACGGTAAAAAGTAAATAGGGTAATTAAGGGTAAAGATGATATTATTATTACCCTAACACATTTCCTAATTCTATTGGACAAGTGTAATTCGACCAAAAACAACCTTAGGAATAAAATATGACCATTTAGGCCCACTTGGATTAGATTAGGACATTTATTATTAATTTATTTAAAGAAGGGTTAAAATAGTAAAAATCAAATTTTAATAAGTAAATCATTTTTAATATGGGGTTATACATAAAATAAATTCAACTATAAATATTCAATAGAAATCTAAAAAGATTTCCTACATAATGGTATTTTATTTGTAAATTTTAGACTTTAAATTATTTAATTTATTTATGACATAATGATGATGCAGTAATTATCTTATTAATGAAATGTTGACATAATTGATGTTATAATACCCAAATAAATGTAATTTGAGACTTTTTATGAATTACACTAATTTTATAGGGTAATATGACATGTTAGTATTAATTTAAGTAACTTGGTTCGAACTAATAATTCTGTTATGATTTTCACAAAAATAAATTACTAAATAGTGTCAAAATTGACATAAAATAGTTTTTAAAACAAATATTATATTATTAATTGTTATTTTATTCCTAAAAATCTAAGGTTCGGCCAAATGACATAGATAAGGTTATATATATTAATAATAAACAACTTGGGGGTCGTTTGTCTTGATATAGTAAGTTTATTAACCTTATAGTGTAAGAAAACAAGAAGACACGGCAAAAGTTAAATTATCTAACTTAAAGTTAAATCTAAATGATAAGGTTAAAATTGATACCTAAACATGTCTAAATTCTATTTTATGAGCGTATTTAGACCCCTAACCACCTTATCTTTTAAATATATCAATTTGAAGCTATTAAAAACCGAATTTGACTTTATAATAAAATAATATTTTTAGTTATTCCAAAGGTGCCCCTCTCCTCCCTTATAAAAGGGCACCTCCTCCCCCTCTTCTTCACACCACTTTGAGCCTAATTCTCGGACAAATACTGCCAATTTCTCCTCTCCACTTCCCTAGAAACATCCTAGAGGTTCTGGTCTTCTTCAAAGACCTATTTTAGTTCCCTAAAAGGAGGTCTCAAAGAAGCACTTCAAAGAAGAGGTAATGTCGGTTACCGATTCTTTCATCTTTATTTCTTCTTACACTTCTTCTTATTTAGTTGTTTCATTATGAAGTAATAACATAAGTATCAATTATATACTGATATGTTATTATAAGTATGAAACAACCCTATTTCACCATCTATCCATCCTACGGAAAAAGAAATCACCGCGCGTGCGTACGTAGGGAATACCGTCTGCACGCCGTGGTGTAATATATTTTCCACCACCACCTTACGTGGATGGGTATAATGGTGTAAATAATGACTATATATGACTATTATAAAGTGATATTTATTCTTAAATTGTATACATACACTCCAATACAATTCCATGATCATAGGAACGATATCATCACTCATGCGTACGTACGGAATACCGTCTCCACGATGTGATACGACTCGTTCTACATGATCTTCATTTCATAATGATTATATAAATGAATTGAATGAATGAATATGATATATATTACACTAATAACATTATGGAAATTAGTTACCTACAACCTAAATAGAAGAATAAGAATTTATTCGACAAAACACGCATAAGAACAAAAAGTAATAAACACCCGAATAACAAGTAGTAATGAAATATTACTAATAAGAAGCTAAGAATATGACCATATATGATATCATAACAACAAGTATGATTCTGGAATAAGTCAATAACATTATCTAAATCATTATACATGAGTTTCGGACACTTACAAATCAAATCGGACCTAAGGTAAAAGAAATATCACAATCTCATTTTTATCCGAGATTGTTTATACTTTGGAATTTACTAGGGTGTATTTTATCATCCAGATCCATGTTTACTCAATATATAATATTTATATCCTTCTAAAATAGTTTATATCCAATTTTACCCTTCGGTGAGTTTTTAGTAAAAGATATGAAAGGAATCTTTTGTCGTTTTTCGTACGAAGTACTTTTTGACTTTTCCGACAAAAGTATGAGAAGAATTTTTTTTTTAACTTATACGGCAGGAATGGATTTTTAAAACATTATTTCCAAGAATCATCCCTTACAAGTTTTCAAGTTTATTTTTAATCAACTTATTTTAGTTTAAAATTGTATGACATGTTAAGAAAGGAAAATGTTTTTCAAGTAGAAAGGATATTTTCCTCAAGAATGGAGTTCAAGTATTTTATCAAAATTATTTTCCATCTAAGATAATATAGGGTCTTGTTTCTATCCCTATTATTACATTGATTTGATTATATTGTGATGGAATTATTTTTATGAATTCCTTTATCTTATATGAGTTGTTTTATGATGTCACGATGTTTTAGATTCCCATTTTTATTACATGGGTTATGTTATGATGTATGGTTTATGATTTTGTGGCACACATAAGAATGGTATCATTATGAGATGGGTGGGACCTATATCTCCCTCCAATGCATTGGGTAAAGATTTATATCTCATTAGATAGACATGGCTGGAACGGCAGGTTAAACCAGTTCAGTAAAACAGGACTGAAACGATGAGTGAACTCGATTCTGAAAGGGACGTTGTCCACTAAGATGGTCTTGGCAGCAATGCCTTGGCTACTATGGAAATCATTACATGTGATTAATTGATGCCACAATTAAATGTTTTATTCCCATGCTATTTTATCATGGATTATGTTCCATTATGATCTATGCCTTATGTACTTCCATGTTTTATGTCATTGCTCAAGATTTTAATGTTTAAACATTATGTTAATGTTTTTAAGTTCCAATGTATATGGTATGTTTATATTATCCATGCTTACCCTTACTGAGCATTTGAGCTCACCCTTTTTATGTTTTATTTTCCCCCAGGATCAAAAGAAAGGTTTTAGGTCAGGAAACAAAAATTGTAAGATCTTTATGGGAGATGTTGAAGATCTTTCACCACGATTAGAAGATTACGTTCCATGTTTCCAAAGACACTAACCTATTAGGGTCCTTGTGTGTGTGTTTTTGTTATGTATTATGTATTCCACAAAAGTAATGTAATGTCAATGTACGTCAAGCTTAGGGTCTCTACAGTTTCTCCTAAATCATCTATCCTTAATCCTTATTTCGTGACCTTAAAACTATCTTGGTCAACCCACAACTGTGGCTTAAGGTATTTATTGGTCTCTATTTTTATATTAGTTTTCACCCATTTTTCATTAACCACGCATCCTTTACCTTATGTCCATCAACATCAACTGAATTTATTGGATGTTTGGATATATTTTCCTTTATCAACCTCCATATTTTTTTTGATTTTTTATTTTGGAGATAAATTAATTATCTATGAGATACAAACTTGATTGATCTATTCACTTGTTTTTATCCTTTTATTATATATTATAAAAAACATTGTTAAAAATCTATTTTATATTATTAATTTTTTATTATTATAAATTGTTTGTCAATATATTTTGTTTTTCCTAGAATTGATTTTTATTTTTAATTTTCTATATTTATACATTTTAGTGATTATAATTTTTTTTGTAGAAATTGACTTTTTCTTCAGTTTTTTATTTATAAATCGTTTCTGTAACATGTTTTCCCTTTTTAAATTGTTTTTATGATAAATTAATTTGTAAAAAAATTTCATTTTTAAATTATCAATTTTTATTTGTGCAAAATCACTCATATTTAAATTTTTCGAAGATAAATTTTTATTATTATGCACAATTATTTGGTAAGATCGTATAATTATCAATAATTGATTGTATTTATTTTATTTATTTATGTTAAAATTTTACTAGTTTATATATATTTTTAAAGTTTATTATGTTATTATATATTCTCCATTTATAAATTTATAATAAGTAATTGATATGTCATAATTAGATAAATTTATGAAGAACTACTTATTAATATGAAAATCGGGAAGATGATTACATGGAATTTTCTAATTTAAATCTTCAAATAAAATGCTTTATTTTCTTTCCATTCATGAATTGATGAAATTTGAGAAAGATATGTTCCATAGAAATAAAGTATCATCCCATTTTCTATGTTTTTATCCATAATTGAATATATTGGAACTATCACGGTGAAATTTAACAAAAATAAACATCTAATGTTGATGATAAAATAAACATGAAATATAGGATCGTATTAAATAATTAATTCATGATGTAGGTTTTGAACCCATAAATGTAACACCCCAGGTAAATAAATAATATGACATTTTCATATTTATCCATATTTTTGAATAAAATATTAATATTACTTTAAAGGGAATGCTATGCTCGAGGGCATACCCAATATGCAACAATGAGTTTCTTAGAAATCTTACATTACACTCTAATAATAAAATAATATTATTTTAAAAGTTAGTTAACGCCTAGCCGTTATAATGGCGGGAATGAACGAAACAAAATACAAAATTATTATATATGTTTGTCAAATATTTTCAATTTTATCCAATAAATGTTAGAGTCTTAAAATGAAAATGAATCCAATTTTAAGCATAAATCATATAATATTCTTTAAAAGGTTGATTAACCACCTTTTGATGGAGAAACCTTTTTAAATATACTTTTGAAAATTTTATATATTGTTTTTGACAAAATAAAATCCTTATTTAGAATCTGGACATCAAAATTTACTTCGTGTAAAATTTTGTTATTTTTCCGATAAAGATCATTTTTATTGAAAATGTTGCATTTTAATTAAAAACCTCATTTTAATCTGATTTATTTATATGGATAGATTATATTTTTAATTTAGATTAAAGTTTATTTAGAATATATTTTTACCATTTATTCTAATGGTGGTCATTGGAATTAATTTCACTTTGAAATTGGACTTAAACTAGTGTCAATCTTTTAATAGATATTGTTTCTTAAAAACACGCTAATTGTTTTGACAGCGGGAATTAATTATTAAATTAATTAATTCAACATATATGTTTTTAATTTTTTAAAATATACATCATTATTGAATTCATAATATCAAATATATCTTTGGCTGAATTTTGGGTATTTTTCTGAAAAACTTCAATTTTTTATGAATAGTGAAACCACTAAGTGGTAGTTTAAAAACTGATTTTTCGTTTAAGTGAAACTTTTCCACATCTGTGATTTGAATTTCAAAAATCCGACATACATGGTTGTCATTAGGATGTAAAATTTGGTCCAATGGGATTAAAATAATTTTTTGGTGAATAGTAACTTTTATGTTTTAAATCACGATTAGAGGTAATTAGTGTAATTTAAGGTTAAAATAATGTTTTAATAATATGAAATGACCTAGACACATGTCCTACCAATATTGGATGTGTCATTTCCGACCAAGAAAACCCATTGGTCTATTGTTGGGACCCCATGGAGCCACTTGGGTAAGATAAAGACATTAATGCCTTTTATTTAAAGTAAAAGTAAAAAATGACATAAACATGAGTTGTTTTACTAAAAAAAAATTAAGTGGGGTTATACAAGTCATAGTTTTGACTATAAATATTCATTAGAAAGCTCAAAATATTTCCTACATCGTAGTATTTTTTTATAATTTTTAGATATTAAATAAATTAAATTATTTATGACACCATGATGATGCAGCGATTACCTCATTTTTTAACGATTTAAATAAAATGAAAATATAACGTAAAATCTAAGACCTAAACTTGTCAAAAACCTATTGTATGGGTGGATTTCTAACCCTTATCACCTTATCCTCTAAATTTATAGTTATGGGACCTTTTAAATCCGAAAATAATTTTATAATAAAGTATCCATTTGTAACTTTCCAAGAGTGCCCCTCCTCTCCTCTTATAAAAGGCCCCCACCTCTACCACCTTAACCACACCTATCAAGCCTTTGGCTCAGCTAAACCATGCTCCTTTTGTCTCTCCACATCCCTATATTACTCCTAGAAGCCTCACTTTGGGCAGCAGTCTTCCCAAGGAATCCTTTGAGCTAAAATCCATGAGAGATACCCGATTTTAAGGTAATGTCTTCACTTGTGTTCTTTTGTTTTATTTTGCTTCTCCAACCCCCTAAACTCGCTTTATTCTTTTCTTTTGTAACAACACCAGTATCGTAAATATACTAGTATGTTTTTATAAGAATGATTCGATCTACACTTACACACACCTTCATCTAATGGTTAAAGAGCATAATATTTCCGTGGATGACGAATTTCGGCCTCACGAAACGATGATTGTTCAATATTCTTCTAAAACCTTCAAAGGTGGCCATTAAGATGACACTATATTTATATATGATATATAATATGTTTATGTTTTACTTATGCTTCTGTATTTATCATTTGTGGCATACCTTTATGGTTTCCATTATGGGTAAATGTGATATCTTCATTTTAGGAAGTGCAGACTACTGCCCCCACAAAGTCATTTGATTCGTTAACAACATATGTGGTACGTATAAAGGATAAGTTTAATGATATTATATATGATAACATACTATAATTATATTACTATTATGTATCATTATGTTTTAATTCCATTAAATAAGAAATAGAAATGGAAGTAGCGTTCATGCGTACGTACAGCTTACTGTCTCCATGAACGGTGCATTTCATTTCTTAACTCTGAATGTTATGTAATATTATAAATGCATGTATATAATGGATATATATGATATATATGATTTATATTATATCTACGTAATTAATATAATTCTGGATATAATATATATTTTACCACATGAACAACTTGTAATTATAAAGAGTTTATTTTTGACTCATGTAGCAATGCTCTACAAAACGACCATTATTAACATAAAAAAATTACATAGTGTTCATAGCATGGTAGTAAGAGATATAAAAGGAATAATGATCTTGGAAAAGGTTCTTAAGAAAGTATAAATTAACTCAATTTTATTATTCAGTAGGTTAATGAATGATCATGTCAAGTCGGACCCGAGGTAAGGGAACCTACCACTCTCTTTCTTTTTAAGTACACTCTTTTATGTCATTCCTTTTAAGCTCATATTTCTTATTATTGGGATGTTATTTTATATTAATCTTACTGTAATTTTTATTTTCATATGATGAGAGACCCTATTTTCTCTCATCATTCCATTTTGGAAGATTTAATTGGCGTCGTTAGGCTGCCGAAATTTCGTAAGGGGCTTTTTATCTCACTTTGTGTTTTCATGAGATTCATGCTACATTTGAAAATATTTCCTTTTGAGTGGTGTATGTAATTTCCATTATTATACTCTTTGTGTAACATAATTTCGTTTATGAGTATTTACATCAATTTTGTATAGTCCTTCTTTCATGGGGAGTACGTTTCGAAAGTTACCCAAATCGGTAAGGGAACCTTTCACCCTCCTCTTTTTAAAAGACTTCTTTTGTTATGTCTTTTAATTTTCATCTTATTATGTGGGGATATATTATTATATATCCTTATTGCCGTAAATTTTATTTCCAAGTGATGAGATACCCTTTATCTCTCTCATCAACCCTTTTTATAAAATTTGATGTGACACTGTTAGGATGTCAAGGGAACTTCTTAACCCAATTTCGATTTCTTTGGGTTCAACATGTAGTTATTGAATATGTCATCCTTTGAATATTTGTGAATGACCTTTGATTATTTTACACTTAATATCCAATTATATTGGGTGTATTTATATTTGTCGCACATAATTATGAGATTGATTTATCCTTAATTTAAGGATACCATCTTTATAATGGATTTCATCTCAATTTACATTTCCATTGAGACCTCGTTGTTGTTATGCACCAATTCAATCTTATATGGTGTATATACTGTCATTTAGAATATTATATCATGAATCCCTTTATTCTCATGATATTATAAACTTTTGATTAAATGTTATTCCTCAAGTATTGTATTCAAGTGTCTCTCATTTTGTTAAAAACCCTTTACTTAAAATATATTTTTAAATCTTTTAATGATTTAATCTTATAAATATTTCTCATTAATATCCATGTTTTCAAAATGTTTTTAAGGATTTATTTATATGGATATTAATGGTTTAAAATTTTAAAAGCTTCAATGTGGTATGGGACACTTTGATTTAAAAATCTCTTTATTAAATGTTTTAAATGGTTTTGCAAATGGTTTTTAGAATGGATTCATTATTTCAATATCTTAAAATGTTATATTTTTATTGAAATGTGGGAATGTTATCTTTCCTTTATGCTTAAGTTGTGTGCTATGATTATGTTATGGTTCTTGGGAATTGTTATGAAGACGGGTGGTTCCGTGATAAACTAAAGGCGGGTGAGCCCGATATAGCGCTTCAATGCATTGGGTAATGTGAAGGGGTTAAACGTTAAGGTTTATCCGAAGAGATTTAGCGAATATACCATGATGGGTATTCCAAACATAACCAAAAGGGTTAATACCTACGTAAGAATGTTATGAATGCCTCAAGTTACCTTTATGTCTTATGATTTCTATGATTTATTCATGATTTTATGAGGTATGTTAAAGTGCTTATGTTTTATGGGTAAAGTATGATTTAATTATTATGTATATATGTACTCATGTTTCCTTTCCATACATTTTATAACCCTTACTGAGCTTTTTGTGCTCATCCCAAGTTTTTGAAATGTTTTCACAGGTCAAGGAATTGGTACATGATTTGATGATATTGTCAAGGAAGTGTCAAGAAAGAATCCATGTTTTATTTTAAATATGTTTCCGTTGATGGGAAAATGAATACTATCTTTTATGTAACCACTTTGTTTAAATGTGGAATGTAATTCAAGTTTTATGATCTAATTCCCTAAAACTCTAAACCTGAAAAGATCATCCATGTGTAATCTTGTAATAACTCAAGATTAAGTAAGGTTTAAGGCTGGGGCCTTATAGTTGGTATTAGAGGTCGGTTTAGATAACTTTAGAGGTTAGAGTGTTGTTTAAGAAAAAGTGACAAGTTGTGTATAACCACAATGGTTAGTATATTATATGGAGTCATCGTTTTTTTTAATTTTATAATGAGTTTGAGATAACTTGGATAAGTATATCTTGGTGTTTATCATCCTCTTTTTTTTATTTGATGATTTTACTGATATACTCACACTGACCTTTTTGGTTTTAGTAAATGGCTGGATCAAGCAGGCACCAAAGTAACAATGGATTTGAAGAAAACTATGACGGTTTTATGAAAGAACAATTGAGTGATATGGGAGCTGCAATGAGAACTCTTGTGGTTATCCTCAACCAACTATCTAGAGTTATGATTGACCACCTGAACCTTAGTGATTTTTATATGGCATCGTATATGTGAGAAACAAATCCCTACAGATGTTCACGTAATAATAATAAAGGTAAGTATGTTAAAAAACCTATGTATCAAATATGTGGAAAGAAACACATAGGAAAATGTTTCAAAGGGACTGAAAGATGCTATAGGTGTGGAAATGAAGGTCATAAAGCAAGAACCTACCATGGAAAAAGGAAGCATGTAGTTGACTCTAGGAAAGGGAAAGAAATTCTTTCTGAAGGATCAATTGAATGTTTTAAATGTGGTGTGCATGGTAATTATGAAAACACATGTCCTACGAAGAAGTTTCGGGAATGTGGTCACCAAGATTGTACAAATATTCCTTTACCAATACCTAATGAAATTCCGATTGAGGATGAAGAAACTGACAATGAAGAATGAAAGGTATGGATTATTTCTTAACATATGATTTCCTATTATTGGAATCTTAGGATATGATTCATGATTTTGTCTGTATGAAAGAAGTATTTCAGAATAAGTTGAAAAGGAATGGCTAATGGATCATGAAGAATGTTGAATGAGTAAGAAGTCATCATTTAAGGGATTCCAGAGTTACGGTAGATTTTAGGATTGTCAAATTCTTAGATGTATTAAGTCTTTTTTGATGATGGGGTTACCTTAGAAGACTTTTTATAGTAACCCTGTTGTTTGATATATGAAAATTTTATTCATGGAATAATTATCCTTTCTTTTGTGGATGTAGTTATAAAGAACCATTTGGGTTTATATGATCCTCGAATTTGAGGCAATTACTAGTTAATAAATTTTGGGTATCAATCTTAGTTTGTTTTACTTTGTAGAATTTTATGGATATATGTTTATTGAATGGTCATTGTTGAACTTTGGGTTTTGTTTGAAAAAAATTGGAGATTAAGAATTTATTTTTTTATATAAAGGATTATCCTTTATGGGTATTATCTAATCTCATACTAGCCTTTTTGGTTTTAGTTTTGGTTAAGGTCTAAAGACATGGGAAGTATATAGTTCTATTTTGTCGATTAGGTGATTCTCTAGAAGTTGATTATATCTCTCTTAATGTGAACAAGTCATCCTAAATACTTGTGTTTTGGAGAAAATATGAGTTCGTGTAAGAAATCTAGTAAAAGTTGAAAGTCAACATGAAAATTAGGTATGATTCCTAATGTTTTAGTTAAGCTCATAAATAAATTCTTCAATGATAAGTAACTTAAAACAAAAATGTTGTCTGTTAATTTTTCCTACTGGGGAATCAAATACCATTTAACCCATCACAAGATTGTGATTTTCTTATTGTTAACTTTATCCTAAACATGTTTACTATCACTCTCCATCAGAACATGACCCTTTGCTTTCTCCTCCATATCCATATATTCATACTTGGAATCCTAGTATGGGTTAACTCGGGTGACATTTGTACTTCTCTCCCATTCTTTTAAAGTAATAGTTTTACTGACTCTTGTTCCAATGTGGGATTTTCAATGAAGCTTCCAAGCCCAAATTTAAAATTGCGAGGATGAAATTCCCAAAAGGGGGGAAGGATATAACACCCCAGGTAAATAAATAATACGACATTTTCATATTTATCCATATTTTTGAATAAAATATTATTATTACTTTAAAGGGAATTCTATGCTTGAGGCGTACCCAATACGCAACAACAAGTTTCATAGAAATCATATGTTACACTCTAATAATAAAATAATATTATTTTAAAAGGTAGTTAATTCCTAGCCGTTATAATGAAGGGAATGAACAAAACTAACTACAAAATGATTATATATGTTTGTCAAATATTTTTACTTTTATCCAATAAATGTTAGAGGTTTAAAATGCAAATGAATCCAATTTTAAGCATAAATCTTCTCATATTCTTTAAAAGGTCGATTAACCGCCTTTTGATGGAGAACCATTTTTAAATATACTTTTTACAATTTTATATGTTGTGTTTGAAAAAATAAAATCCTTCTTTAGAATTTGGATATCAAAATTTACTTTGTGTAAAATTTTGTTATTTTTCTGATAAAGATCATTTTTATTGAAAATGTTGCATTTTAATTCAAAACCTCCTTTTAATCTGATTTATTTATATGGATAGGTTATATTTTTAATTTATATGGAAGTGTATTTAGAATATATTTTTACCATTTAATCTAACTGTGGTCATTATAATTAATTTCACTTTGAAATTGGACTTAAACTAGTGTCAATATTTTAATAGATATTGTTTCTTAAAAACACGCTATTTGTTTTGACAGTGGGAATTAATTATTAAATTATTTAATGAAACATATATGTTTTGAATTATGTAAAATAGATATCATTATTGAATTCAGAATATCCAATATAGCTTAGGGTGAATTTTTGGTATTATTCTGAAAAACTTCAATTTTTGATGAATAGTGAAACCACTAAGTGGTAGTTTAAAAACTGATTTTTCGTTTAAATGAAACTTTGCCACTACTGTGATTTTAATTTCAAAAATCTGACATACATGGTTATAATTAGGATGTAAAATTTGGTTCAATGGGATTAAAATAATTTTTTGGTGAATAGTAACTTTAAGTTTTTAATCGCGATTAGAGGTAATTAGTGTAATTTAAGGTAAAAATAATGTTTTAAAAATATGAAATGACCTAGACACATGTCCTACCCATATTGGATGTGTCATGGCCGACCAAGAAAACCCATGGGTCGATTTTTGGGACCCCATGGAGCCACTTGGGTAAGATAAAGACATTAATGCCTTTTATTTAAAGTAAAAGTAAAAATGACACAAACATGAGTAGTTTTACTAAAACAATTTTTAAATGGTGTTATACAAGTCCTAGTTTTGACTATAAATATTCATTAGAAATCTAGAAAGATTTCCTAAATCGTAGTATTTTTTTTATAATTTTTAGATATTAAATAAATTAAATTATTTATGACACCATGATGATGCAGTGATTACCTCATTATTTAATGATTTAAATAAAATGAAAATATAATGTAACATCTAAGACCTAAACTTGTCAAAAACCTATTGTATGGGTGGATTTAGAACCCTTATCACCTTATCCTCGAAATTTATAATTTTGGGACCTTTTAAATTCGAAAAGTATTTTATAATAAAGTATCCTTTTGTAACTTTCCAATAGTGCCCCTCCTCTCCTCTTATAAAAGGCCTCCACCTCTACCACCTTACCCACACCTCTCAAGCCTTTGGCTCGACCAAACCCTGCTCTTTCCGTCTCTCAAAATCCTAATCTTACTCCTAGAAGCCTCACTTTGGGCAGAAGTCTTCCCAAGGAAGCCTTTGAGCTCAAATCAAAGAGAGATATCCGATTTTAAGATAATGTCTTCACTTGTGTTCTTTTGTTTTATTTTGCTTCTCCAACCCCCTAAACTCTTTTTATTCTTTTATTTTGTAACAACACCAGTATATTCAATATACTAGGATGTTGTTATAATATTTATTTGAGCTACACATACACACACCTTCATCTAATGGTTAAAGAGCATACTGTTTCCGTGGACGGCGAATTTCTGCGTCACGAAATGATGATTGTTCAATATTCTTCTAACACCTTCAAAGGTGGACATTAAGATGACACTATATTTATATATGATATATGATATTTTTATGTTTTACTTAAGCTTCTGTATTTTTCATTTGTGGCATACCTTTATGGTTTCCATTATGGGTAAATGTGATTTCTTCATTTTAGGAAGTGCGGACTAGCGCCCCCTCAAAGTGATTTGATTCGTTAACACCATATGTGGTACGTATAAAGGATAAATTTAATGATATTATATATGATAACATACTGGAATTATATTACTATTATGTATCATTATCTTTTAATTCCATTAAATAAGAAATAGAAATGGAAGTAGCGTTCATGCGTACGTATGGCTTACCGTCTCCATGAACGGTGCATTTCATTTCATACCTCTGAATGTTATGAAATATTATAAATGCATGTATATAATGGATATATATGATATATATGATATCTACATAATGAATATAATTCTGGATATAATATATATTTTACTACATGAACAACTTGTAATTATAAAGAGTATTTTTGACTCAAGTAGCAATGATCTACAAAACGACCATTATTAACTTAAAGAAAATTCCATAGTGTTCATAGCATGGTAGTAAGAGATATAAAAGGAATAATGAACTTGGAAACGGTTCATAAGAAAGTAGAAATTAAATCAAGTATATTTCTCTGGAGGTTAAAGAACGATCGAGTCAAGTCGGACCCGAGGTAAGGGAACCTACCCCTCTCTTTCTTTTTAAGTACACTCTTTTATGTCATTCCTTTTAAGCTCATATTTCTTATGATTTGGATGTTATTTTATATTACACTTACTGTAATTTTTATGTTCATATGATGAGATACCCTATTTTCTCTCAGCAATCCATTTTGGAAGATTTAATTGGCGCTGCTGGGCTGCCGAAATTTCGTAAGGGGCTTTTTATCTCACTATGTGTTTTCGTGAGATTCATGCTACATTTTCCAATATTTCCTTTTGAGTGGTGTATGTACTGTACAATATTCTACTCTTTGTGTAACATAATTTCGTTTATGACAATTTACATCAATGTTGTATATTCCTTCTTTCATGGGGAGTACGTTTTGAAAGTTACCCAAATTGGCAAGGGAACCTTTCACCCTCCTCTTTTTAAAAGACTTCTTTTGTTATGTCTTTTAATTTTCATCTTATTATGCGGGGATATGTTCTTATATATCCTTATTGCCATAAATTTTATGTCCAAGTGATGATATTCCCTTTATCCCTCTCATCAACCCTTTTTCTAAAATTTGATGTGACACCATTAGGATGTCAAGGGAACTTCTTAACCCAATTTCGATTTCTTTGGGTTCAACATGTAGTTATTGAATATGCCATCCTTTGAAAATGTGTGAATGAACTTTGATTATTTTACACATAATATCCACTTATATTAGGTGTATTTATATTTTTCGCACATAATTATGAGATTGATTTATCCTTAATTTAAGGATACCATCTTTATAATGGATTTCATCTCAATTTAAATTTCCATTCAGACTTCATTGTTATTATGCACCAATTCACTCTTATATGGTGTATATACTGTAATTTGGAATATTATATCATGAATCCCTTTATTATCATGATATTATAATGTTTTGATTAAATTTTATTCCTCAAGTATTGTATTCAAGTGTCTCTCATTTTGTTAAAAACCCTTTACTTAAAATATCTTTTTAAATGTTTTAATGATTTAATATTATAAATATTTCTCATTAATATCCATGTTTTAAAAATTATTTTAAGGATTTATTTATATGGAGATTAATGGTTTAAAATTTTAAACGCTTTAATGTGGTATGGGACACTTTGATTTAAAAATCTCTTTATTAAATGTTTTAAATGGTTTTGAAAATGGTTTTTAGAATAGATTCATTATTTCAATATCTTAAAATGTTATATTTTTATTGAAATGTGGGAATGTTATCTTTCCTTTATGATTAAGTTATGTGCTATGATTATGTTATGGTTCTTGGGCATTGTTATGAAGACAGGTGGTTCCGTGATAAACTAAGGGCAGGTGAGCCCGATATAGCACTCCAATGCATTGGGTAACGCGAAGGGGTTAAATTTTAAGGTTTCTCCGAAGATATTTAGGGAATATACCGTGATGGGTATTCCAAACGTAACCAAGAGAGTTACTCCCTATGTAAGAATGTTATGAATGCCTCAATTTTTCTTTATGTCTTATGATTTCAATGATTTATTCATGATTTTATGAGGTATGTTAAAGTGCTTATGTTTTATGTGTAAAGTGTGATTTCATTCTTCTGTATATATGTACTCATGTTTCCTTTCCATACTTTTTATAACCCTTACTGAGCTTTATATGCTCATCCCATGTTTTTGAGATGTTTTCACAGGTCAAGGGATTGGTACATGATATGATGATAGTGTCAATGAAGTGTCAAGAAAGAATTCATGTTTTATTTTATATATGTTTCCGTTGATGGGAAAATGATTACTATCTTTTATGTAACCAATTTGTTTAAATGTGGAATGTAATTCAAGTTTTATGATCTAATTCTCTAAAACTCTAAACCTGAAAAGATCCTCCATGTGTAATCTTGTAATAACTCAAGATTAAGTAAGGTTTAAGGTTGGGGAATTATAATAAAAAATAGGAACTATTTAGTGATTGTATAGAGATGTTGATAACCCGCTATTATTAGGTTGAAATAAATTTATAGTGTTATTATAAATACTTGGATTGGTTAACATTGAAATAATAAATTGTTTGACTGATAAAAGTTTGATTAAATTTCATAAAATTTTAAAAAATCAACTTCCTTAGGGAAATAGACATTAAAATTTAAATTATAATGCAAGGAAAATATTATTCCGAATGAGATTTTGGTTTAAAAAGGTAAATTGTCTCCCAAATTATTCTGTGTTTTATAGGAAAGAATATTGATGATTATAAAAATTTCTTAAATGTGGGATATCATGATAAATTATGGGTGCACATTCGAAATCTAATTCATTCTCTACTATCAGAATCTTACCAATGGATAATGAAATTTGGTTCCATATAATAATTCATAATTTTTTGTTTCTATTTTAAAATTAAAATGCTAAAAATAGGTTATTTGGAATACTGATAAGTTCATATCCGATGGAAAAATACATCACCTTGCCAATTCTTCATATTGGAAGGGAATTGATAAAAAATTCCTAATTTTGGATATGAAGTTAGAAATATTAGAATGGTATTGTGAATATATAGAATAAATCCATATCAGATCCTCGATAGAAAATATATACCATGGTATATTTTATAGATACTTTACAACCTATCCCCATAGATATGTATCAATAAAAAATGTTTTATAATGATCTAGATGATTTTTTGACCAAAAAAACAGGAAACAATATTTATGTGTATCTTTCACCATTGATTGATGGTTTGAAACATATATAGGAGATAGGTGTTATAGTTTTTGATGCCTATAACAAAGATTATTTTCTTTTTAATTATTTGATAATTATTAATGTAAACAACTTTCCTTCATAAGAAAAATTATTTAGATATAGTGACAAGGGACAAAATCAGGTCCTATTTTTGAAAAGGATACCTCATATTATCAATTTTAGAATGGAATAAATATAATTTACATGTGAAATAAAATATTATTTTGAATTTATCGTCCAAATAATATAATGAAAAAATAATTTAATTGTTTAGTGGAATATAATCTCCATCCACAACAATTTTCAGCTGATGAATACTATGATAGGGAGAACAATATTAATTTCACATTTGTAAATAATAGATTTTCTGGTAATCGAAACAAATATATGGAAGAAACATTATACCTTATTTAAACAACCTTATTGGTTATTTTTAGAGTTAAAATGTAACATTGATGTCATGCATGTTGAGAAAAAAAGATGTGAGAGTTTGATTGAAACATTGTTAGACATAAAATGAACGACAAAATATGGTTTATATGCTAGGTTGGACATTATATCCATGTGAATATATTTGTGGTCAGCTCCTATAATTAAAGAAAAAAAACATATTTACCTCAATATTTTCACACATTAACAGAGATAGATATGTAGATTTTTTCAGTTTCTTCAGGGTATTATAATACCCAGTGGATATTCTTCAATTTTGAATAATTTTGTGTCATTTATGGTTTTAAAATTAATAGGTATGAAATATAAATAATTTCTTGTGTTTTTGAAAAAACATCTATCAGTCACACTAAATGGTATACTTCATGTACCTATTAGAAATATTATCATCAGGTTGTGTCATTTTTTAAAATCCATGTGTAGAAAATTAATTGATCCAAATTTGTTGGATTTTTTAGAGAATGATGTTATGATTATAATTTTTAAACTAGAAATGTATTTCCCACAAATACTTTTTCATATAATGTTTTATCTAGTGATTCATATGGTGTATGATATAAGAATATGTGGGGGTTTTTATTTTCATTGGATGTACCCTTTTGAAAGATATTTTATATTTTTAAGGAATTTTTTAATAATACTCATCGAATAGAGGCCTCTATTATTAAAAAAATATGAATATAAAGAGGTTATTGAGTTATTTAATGATTATTTGTATTGTTTGGAGAATATTAATTTTTTTATATCACAAAATTTTAAATTTAAAAGTAAATGTGGATGGATTTAGGGCTTAAAGGTAAAATTCATTACATGTAATGAAGTGATGTAGGAAAATTTTTATATTTTAAATAGAATAGATTAGGTTAAAACATATATATCATCACATATTTTTTGACTAAAGGTATGATATCCAAAAAGAAATGCAATTTCATTGATGATTGATCGTAAAAATACATTTGATTCATTATTTAATGAGAAATCCAATAATGATTTATCTACATAACAAACATTGAAATTGTTGTTAGGGGGACCATCTCTTGATGTAACCACATTAATTGATTTTTATATTAATGGTTACACATTTAAAATAAAAAATAAAGATGAGAACAGTTATATTAAAAATAGTGGTGTAATGTTAATCACTAAAGCGCTAACCTTTTAAAGTGAAAAAGATAAAACCCAATTTCTTCGTCAATGATATATTTTGGAGTTCTTGAGGATATATGGGAAATTTATTATACTAAATTTCATGTAACATAGTTTATGTGTAACTGTTTTAAAAGTAAAATTGGTGTCAAACATGATGATTGAGTATTTATACACATTGATTTAAAAATATTTAGTTTCAAAGGGGAAATATTAATCAACGAGGAACATTAAAACAAAATATTTTATGTTATTGATCCATAGAAACATCAATGGTCCATCATTTTTCAAGGGGAATGAATTCATTTGGGTGATGATGATGATTTTGGTGTTATGGATTTTTGTGAGTTTTTGTGAACTATTACATGATTTTCAGATGATAACAATGAATATAATGCATATATAGTCTATGTTGTATGAAATGATCATGCTGAACAGATATGAGAAAACATCAAATTAATCTCGAAATTATTTTGGTAAATATTTATAATCTATTTTTAATTATCTGCCATAAAATTTTTTAAGTTATTTTTTTATTAAATTATTTTTCAATTATATTTTTTTATCATTATAATAAATTTTCATTGAACATTTTTATGTAACATCATTTTCATTTTTACTTTTTTTAAGATACAAATTATTTTAAAAAAATTATTCATTTTTAAATTACATGTTTTTATGTGCTTCTTTATTTCACTTCAATCTTTTAGTGCTCACCCTGTTTACACCACCTTTTAGTGAGTTCAAAAGTATTCAAGATCTATATACATCAGAATTTTATAAGTTATTTTTTTTATTTCTATAAATAAGTTAATTATCTATTATTAACAAAAAAATCATCCAATAATAGTTTTATAAATTTTATTATCAACTATGAAATTTTTTTAAATATTTTTTAATGTTATAATTTTTTTATGATTCAAAATTTTTTGTGACTTAAATTTGACTTTGGAAGTAACAATTTCTATTTGTAATTGTTTTCATTTAGAAATTTTTTATCATTATAACATGTTTGTGGTTAAAAAAAAATTTATCAAATTTTTTCATTCATAAAAAATTTTAGTCATCTATTATGAATAATAAAATATTTATTTATTATTGTTATTTAATTTTAATCAAATACATGTGCATATATGTTTGTTGAGGTATCACACTTTTTTTAAAATAACAGACACTGAGTTAGGGGAACAGAGGTATATATGGTTTTTCTTTTAAATATATATCTATAGTAATTAAATTATTTAATGAAATTAAACAAGTATTTGTCAATATTAGTTTCAACTCTTATTCTTCACCATATATGAAGGAACCTAAAGATTATAGTCCTGGGATTATAAATTTATCAAAATTTTCACTTGCATGTGGAGTGAAAAGGGTGATAATTAAATTTAACGATAATGACTTCTAAAATTTAAAAAATTCTACTTAGTTTACGACATAATTGGATGTACAGAATCATTTTAGGATAAGTATAACATACTTTATTTGATGGATCATTGACTAGTCATAAAAATATCTTTTATGGGAGTCCTTAACTAAAATATTTATAAATATATTTATTTAGTTTTCCGTAACATTTTATTTATTCAATTATAGACGACGTTTTACATTCAAGAGAAAAAAGGAATTAAAAAAATATCCTTTATGGAAACAAGATGTAGATATCTTCAGAAAAATTTAACTTCACCTGATAATTGTTTCTGTAAAAATTATAAAGATCCATGTAGTATGTATGATTTTATAGATATATTGACATTGAAAAAGTTTTTCTCCAGTTGAAAGGATATAGATTTTATGGAATTTTTTTTCTCTGTAAAAAGTATTTATTTATATAATTTTTATTGAACTAAAACTTATAAATTTTTTATTATGTAACATGCTTCTATGAAAACTCACCCAGAGATACATGATCACAATTTATACTCTCATACATTTTCATGAGGAGGGTATCCTTTATTAGACAAATGATTTCAAGAAAAAATATGAATTAAGAGACAAGTCAAGTAGCAACTCTAAAGAGGTTCCACACGACCCTCTATCTCCTCCCACTCATCATGAAAAATGAAAAAGTTTGAGAATTTCAAAAAAGGAAAGTTATATTATTAATCCACAAAAGGAAGTAACAAATAATATAAAAAGTAATTAATTATTACATTTCATTAATATTACTATTTATTAAAGTTATATTAAAAATAATACATTTGAAAATATTTATTTGGGAATTTCATCAAGAGAAATTGACATAGGGGACCTTTTTCCCCAAGAGTTGGAAGGATATTCTTACTGATTCTTTAGAAAATTCAGAACACCCTGGCCACATAAAAGGGTATAAAGAGGGTGAAAATTTTAAAATTGTTTTTAGTTGTGCCCCTAGTGAGACGTCTATGGGAGGGGAATATAGGAATAAAATAGATTCTTTGATGTTTGTTCTATGATATTTTAATTATTTGATAGAGGATATGGTTAAATACTCTATATCAACTATGCATGCATAGAAATCAGACAGATGAATCTAGTGTAACCGGAACAACCTTCCAACATGAATCTATCACATCCTCATTAATACCAACCAAAAACTATGAGTTCAATGAAATGGATATCCATGTATGTATTTTAACAGAAATACTATTACATCATCTAGGTGATTTTGTACATCATCAAAATATACATTCAGTTCAGGTAGGAGTGTAAGTACGTGATATTATTTATCTAACTGATCTAGTGTCATTTCCAACTAAGTAGGTGTCCATAGATGGAAAGAGTATATGGACTTTCTTACACAGTTAAGTTGATCATTATCATCATTATATAGGATTTCCTAATAACAAATGAATCATTTTAATGGAATGGAAATTTTATGATTCGATTACCTTCATATATACCTAAGGAAACTTATTGGGTAATAAAGTTATCATAAGTTTTTCATATATTAGATAATTATTATTCTATTATTATGAGTACTAATATATACAGAATATATTATGCATTAAATATTTTCAAAAACGACATCTTGGATTCTCTAAAGGGTGTTCATCTGACTATATTGGTGTTAGAGTTGATTTACATGTAAGTGAATTTTAATTATTCATTTATTTTCGTTATGTAACAATATTTTATATTGACTTAATTAATTTAATTTCTAAGAATGAAACACTATATTTTTTTCATCCAATATTATTTCACTTCTATTTATAGTTAGATAAACCCAAAATACATTTTAGTAAAATTAAACTATTTGAATCTTGAAACAAGAACTGAATATGTATCTAAAAGATTCAAAAACATTGGCTTCACATGTTGTTTGTTTCCATTATTTTATGGGTATGAATAAATATATAATTATGAAACATTATCTATTATTATATTATTAATGTTGAATATTTTATTTTTAGTGTATATTGGATGTTATGTGTCATTTACCCAAAAGAATATAAATTATATTAGTTATTCTCATTATTGTGTGGTATTCAATGAAATTTAGTAAAATCTTAGAAGTAATATTTATTCAATTATTTATGATTTTTATTCTTATTTTTTTCAATTTACATTAGTTTTGATATTTAATATTTTAAATCAAAATCGTTCATGCATTGCATCTAATAATGATTTTTATCTGAATGTGGATCTATAAGAAATTGAATATATGAATGTTTAAGTAAATAACATTTATATCAGTGATCACATGGTTTTTCTTACATATCTGAAGTTTTTATATAAACAATAGGGTTTCATAAACAAAGTTCCATAATCAAAAATTGAATTTCTAATTTAGATATCATGTTATACAATTCATTTATAATACAATCATGACCTTAACCACAACAATTATTCAAAAGGTATATTTCCTTACAATGGTTTTAATTTAATCAAATATATTATTTTTTATATTTTTTACACTTCATTATATACATCCAACCACCTAAAGAACTATCACAATTTATTTTCGCAATATTTTCTATTTTTTACTAATTTTGATATTCAGTTTAATTTATCTGTATGCTTTCAAAAAATGTTGTAAATTATCTCAATGATTTTGATTAATTTTATATTGTGTCATCTGTATGTTTTTTTATTTGGTTCTTCTTTGAGGTTTAAGGTGTGGGGATAATATAATTTTAAATATTTTATTAAAAAATTCAACATTAAACATTAGTTTTATAAAAAACATAATTCTAAAAGTCCCCTGAAAAGATTTCTATATCAATTTTTACTAAAAAACTCACGTTTAGAGTAAAATCCTATATCATGTTTTTATAAAAACACTTTTTAAATCCCTGTGTATATCATAATTTTTTTTAGTTTTATATAAAATTGACACAAAAATACTCTCATGGGGGATTTTTATGTTAGATTTTTATAAATGCAACATCAAAATCCCTCCAAGCATTATTTTCATGCCTATTTTTTATAAAACTAGAGTCGAAAGTCCTCTATAATTCCACTTATCGAAGGGTTTTCAATTTCATTTTTCATTAAATTTATGTGTAAATTCAAACATTCAATGTATCATGTATTTACATTGGTTGTAAACAAATGTTATAAGATAAAATAACTGACATTAAAAGGTTTTTTCAACTCATGGATGCATAGATAATTTATGGATTTTATATTATGATTAATGGATTTAATATCATAACATGTACATTTATCTTATAGTTCATTTGTAGTTGTATATTTATGAATAACCATTTTCTATATTGGGTAAATTATGATATTAATAAAAGATTACATGTCATTTTCCCAATAGTAATAATCAATGCCATCAAATACAGGATCTTGAAAAGATGAGTCAGATTCCATCATAAAAGGATCTAAATTTGAAATTAATTAATATTTTGAAAATTAAAACTAATTTTGGAGAAAACAATTGATCTCCTCAGATACGAATTATTGTTCAGTGTATGATGGGAAGTGGGGGGATAATTTTCTTTTAAAATATTAAAGCATTAAATCCAATGTGAAAATTCAAAAACAAATTGACATGATAAAGTGATAAATAACTACATCGAATATGAATTATAATGTGAGTTTCAATATTAATTTCGAAATTTTGAATATGTGATAATAATTTAATAAATTTACGCAATTATTTATCTTCTATTTTAATGATGAAAAGTGTAAATTGAAATTGACAAAAACATGGTTTGATAAAGTAGTACAGAAATAGATCATTGTGATCCCCAACATCTCATCCCATTAGTTTAAGAGTTATATGTTATTTGTCCCTCGATTTTAAAGGATTTATTGAACCAAATACACCATGGTTTTTTAATTATAGTATTAAGAAATAATTATCCATCACTTATCTAGTTGTGAGCACATATCCATCACATTGTGGTTGTGAGAACCCTTTTTAGAAGAGGTGGTGATAAGATAATGATTTTCTTGGCACAAATCCATTATGAATCTAGTCTCATATCTCTCAAAGGATATAAAAAGATAATATATATATCTAGTAAAAAGGTTATAATACATCCAATGATATTTGAGAAATTAAATTGGATATTGAGAGGACATTGAGAGTGGTGAACAATATATATTAATTCATCATTGGCATGTTCTAATTCCACCATTCAGTGAATTATTCCTTCCAAAACAACATGTTACTATATTTATAATATCCAAAAGATATATGATTTTTCATTATATCATCAATGTATTTGTGTACCATAAATTTCAATTTAAGATCTTTATTTTCCACTAGAAAAAGAAAATTTGAGTCTATGTATCGAACCCACTAGATAACTTGATGATCTAGCTGGTTAACCAATGAGACACCTAGGGATCTCTTGGATCTATATCCCACCATCGTCTAGTAGTTTATCCATCACCATGTAGCTACTAGAATATTATTTCATGGGTGGATTTGTCCATCACCATTGGCGGGCTAGTGTCTCTACATTGGCTAGTCTGTGATACCTACAGTGTTCTATCACCACTATGATTCATCAAGATTCCTTTCATTCCTTCATTTTAACACTTTATCTTCCTTGCGTAATTTTAATATATGTAATAAGACATATGAAATATATTCAATTCCACTTAAAACAACTTTAAATATATCAAAAACATCTATAATTTCAATAAAAAATTCTTTTTTATTTACAATATAAAAATATATGGAATCATGATAATGAAACTTCCATACACATAAATTAAATTATTAGAATCTTTACTGAATTTTCATGATCATGAAAAAAACATGATAGAGGGAGGGGTAAAACACCATCTAAACCCATCCTAATAGTCTAATATTTTATAATTCTTTATATAATTTCACATATTGATCCCCTCAAGTGAAAGACACGAGATGTTGTAATGTTATACACCAGTCATAGTTCTAACAATTAGTAAAAACCCAAGATTTCAAGGAGGTATTAATGGTATAGTATTGAGAAATTAAATAATATCCATCTAGTACTATAATACATAATAATCATTAATTAATATACCAATCACCATTATTACAAATGATTATATCCAGATATTCAACAAGTTATTAACCATGAGGATAGAGTCAATAGTCATCCATGATGGACCGCTTTTTACTATTGGTAGAGTACCAAGGAAATAAATAATATACATTAATAACCCATGGTTTTTTTATTACGGAATTAAAAAGGTTTGTAAAGAAAATACTAATAAATTTAAATATATAGGTAAATCAAGATTCAATTAAACGTATGACTTAATCAATTACAAACATAAATAAAAATGTATGTTTTATTACATTGAGAAGAGGTAGGGATGTAGTGGGTAACATGGATTCACCATTGGAAGTTTAAGATGAAATTGAACTAATAAATGAATTGTAAAAATACCATATAGTGAAACCAGTAGAGGAACCTTTTGAGACACAACTTGTCAATATGGATAAGGAAAAAATTCAATATATAAGATTTTCCAAAACCATTACCACCCTTCCCTTAAGGGATGCTACTACCAAAGAAAGATAATTAAGATTACCTATTTAAATAATTGTTTGAAACTATAATAATTTTTGAATTAATATTTCTATGCTGGAACCGATCTACCAGATTACTAGGTTTGTAAAATTTCACAAAGAGTTGTGTGATAAGAGGAAAAGGTTTCATGGAGAAAAAAAGGTTATCTTAGGTAGGAATAATTTTCACTTAATTATTCTATAATTACCTATAAAATTTTAAGTTCTATGTACTTTAATTATTACATACACTATAGGAACGTGTATAATAACCAATTATTTATGTCATTTGGGAGCATAGATCAATGTCATTCCTTACTTGATATATCCTTCACTGTGAGTAGGGGAGATGAATCCAACCTGAGTGGTGGTACAACTATCCAATAGCTTTACTACCTATCCAATGAAAATTTATGAATTTTTAGTGGTAATAATTTAGGGTATATTGTTCCTTGCTAATGTCTATATCATGAATGTAGAAAAAGAATGTGGAACTACAAATTCCCTTATTATACTGGGGAGACCATTACCAAAAATCATTTGTCCCATTATTAGTATACATCACCAAACAATTTATATGTAATTTATTGAAAGAATATTCATCATAATATCTTAATATACATGATTATTTTTCAATATTATCATTTTATTTTTAGTTTTTATGCTCATAAAATAACTCATGTTTAGATGAAATCATCCATATTTTTGATGGAGTAATAAATTTTAGTGTAAATTTTATAATACCAAAACCGTTAGTTAACATTGTTTTTTGGAATTAATTAAATCATGAACCAAATTTATTTAATAAATATTTTTAATATGAGTTATATGGGGAATTTTTTTAATGGTCTATTTTCTTTCATTAAATTTGTTATTAACTCTTCTTCTTTGCACATGTAGGTTGAAAATGTGTTTGAAACTGAGTTGAAACAATTACTATAAAACCACCCAAATTGGAATAAAAATTTCAACCATCAATTATTAAATATTCATATCTTATGGAAAATGAAATGCTTCATGTGATAATTTGAAATAACTTGGTACCTTAACAAGAAAAAAACAATAAATTTTATTCAAACTAAATGATAAGGCCTTGGGATGTACACTAATAAATTATACTATTTGTATACGGTAAATCCTTCTTATAATGGCCCCATAATTTTTTAATATATTACATAACCTTATTTACAACATTTTACTATGATTTTTAGGAGGATCCATGCTTGGGTGACACCTGGTGGGATTTGAGTATCTTCAAAATGTTTAAAATTTCATTTTAAAGATTTTACTATTCAATATAGGGAACTCCATGCCCTTGAGCAAGATATTTTGTACCTGGATTTATCCTATGTAAAATGGGAAAATTAAAATTTATTTTCTTGCTATTTTATAGTTCATTATGATGGAAAACTCCCTAGATATTTGAACAAATCTATGGTGGAAGCTATTTCAACATCGGTGCTACGTTCTAATGGCTAAAATTTACCCTTCTTACTATAATGTCCATAAAGTAACCATGTTTTTTCATCAAAATGTGTTATAACATAATCAGGGTTCAATTAATACCCATTTCAAACATTTTACATTGATTATATAACTCTACTTTATTTCTCATTCAAGGATTGGTAATTGTTGAGAAAATATTGATGATATGAGAGATTTTGTGATACAACATTCAACTAATACTTGTTTCATTACTTTTTTAGATTGATCTTATTTCTACATTTATCGATCTAATACCTCAGTTATTCAAATTTTTATGGTTCTTCTATTTTGGGGCAATTCATTGGAAAACCTAATGAGTTTTTATTATTCTAGTCAAACTCTTCTTCTGTTTATTTGGATGATCCTTAAGTGGGACTATTCTTATTGTTTCCATGTTATATCATGTAATATTTTGGGGGTTTAATAAAACTTAATGGATAGTTTATCTTCATAAGAACCATTGGAGATATTTGATATCTTGGTGGTTAACATATTTGTTAATTCTTCATTGGTGAGTCTCATGTGTTCTAGATTTAATGTTTCTCTTCAAATACACTCAGATTATATAGTTGACCATGGTTATCATTAGGTAAGTGTTGTTCTACACCTTGGTTTTTTCTTACCTAGGTCTTATACTAGAGACCATATTTTTTTACATTGAACATATTCTAAGATTTATTGTATTGATAACATGTTTTGGTTGGTGTGTGAATATGGTTTAGGAGATGTAACCCTTGAAATAAAATGACGTTGACCTAAAAAACCTTGAGGTAGGATGTTACTTACCATATAGAGGCAATGTATATGATTTTTTCCTTGATATGAAATTTTATGATTGTTAATTTCCCATTCTTCATTTTGATCACATGTGTGTTTTTATCCCATTAGACTCTTGTTTGATGCTAGATCACATGTTTTTGTTTGTAAGGGTAGTATAGAGAGACATTGTGTGATATGATATAACTATGTGTGAGATCCACGTTTTTTGTGATATGACAATAAATATATGTGACTTTTATAATCCCACTATTTCCTTGTGATATATTTGGTAAATGTTATGACTTCATTTTTCTATTCATATTACATAAGTGAAAAGTGGACCCATCACGTATCGGTAACCCAATAGGAGGAAAATTCTTAGATGTTTTATGTGATGTGTTGATAGGACCAAATAGATGATGGGTTATGATGGCCTTATGTGGCCTGAACTAGGGGATGATGGTCATATGTGATCCTACCGATGAGGCAACAGTGTTGAATGACGGTCTCCTATCATCTGACTCGATTGATAGATATAGGGTAAGATAGCTTAGTGTGGTCTGACCAAGAGGCCTATGGCTTTCACAAACATTGAGAGAGATTGGGAATGATGGGATTGTGTGGTATAACCTGATACTCTTAGCCTCGTAGACAATAGGGGATAAATGAGGTGACATTTTATTCTACCATATCTTATTGATTAATTTTTATCTATGTTATGGCATAGAGTAGAATCATGTATGGAGGGGGTTTGCGATGTATTGGTTAGTGCAAGAACACACAGTACGAGACTATTTGTAATTTCTTGCACATTTATTTATCATCATTGCATACACATGTTATAATTGTTCAAACTTATCAAGGATGTATTACGAGTATCCTACACGGTTTTATTACTCATTCATTACTTGGTAATCTGAATGCACTTTCACACTTCAAGTATAATGATCAAATTAAGAGAATAGGGCCCAATGTAGATTTTTTAGTAGAGGAGCATAGAGCTGGTAGTGGTGTTGGGTCATATTCCAAAGCCTTTTGTGCTATTATTTATTTATTTCTGTTAACTCTATGTAATATGTTTTGGAATGCTCCACTGGTATCCTTATAACATCTGAAGACCCATACTCTTGGATCCTGTGTAGAAATCATGAACATTACAATTCTTGATTAATTTTCAATAATTTTATCCCAATTTTGTCATCTAAATATTTAAACAAAAAATGGAAAAATCGGATCACATAAAAACTCAAAGAACTTATAAGTTTATTGTTTTAGATAATTAGGACAGACTCCAATATAAATAATTCACATGAATCTAAATGAGCATTTCTCCCAAATTACCTTGGATTTATTTTTTAATTAATATATCATCATCATCCATATTAAATACTTTCTAGATAAAACTTGTTCCAAATCATTCAATAAAACCTAGGGAAAAGGAAACACAAAAATTGTAAGATAAAATTTTTAATAAGGGTAAACAAAAGCATTATAAAATTAATGTCAAAAATTAGCATAAGAAGTGCATAAGGGTATGATAACATAATCATAGTGCCTGAGTGAATCATAAAAGAACTCATATCCATCAATACCTAGTTCATCAAATATGAAATCATGGAAAAGGAAATAGTGAAAAGAAACAATAATAAATATCCATGTGACAACAACATTGATCATTAGAAACATTATAAATCTATAAAATAAAATTAAAACCCTTTTTGGTAACTTGGAGAATCATTTTAATAAAACCATTTCAAAGCCATTTTAATTGTAACAAACATATGGATGAATGCTAATGTAATCATTACCCAATGCATTGAATATCTTTAATGGGGATCTCCCTTTGTATAAGATATATAAGTCTCACATATGATTTATAATGGGGATCAAACCATAATATAAGCTATATCATGCTCACATGTGAGCTATAATGGGTCTCAACCCTTCATATATGTTGTATCAAGCACACCTGTTTGATATGATGTCCAAGAACCACAACATGAATAAATCATATAGATAATTACACAAAAAACTCATAGAAAAAATCAGCATTCTTGTAAAACCTGATAAAACCATGGAAATGAAATGAGTTTCATTATAATCTCTTAAAAACAATATTAATGTAGGGAAATTAAATGGGTTCCATAATAATATCTTTGAAAAATGATTAACCCGTGGAAGTGAAATAGGTCACAAAACAATCACTTTGAAAAAATAATAACCCATCCAAAGATATAATAGGGATTTAATCATTAAAAAATATCCTCATTGAATCATAATTAACCAAAAGGTTTTTTGATGTCGGTGAATGAAATTACTATTAAAATATCATTAAAAACATTTTTAAGTAAAATAACATTTTTATTTTGAAAATCACTTTTTAAAACAAAAATCATTTTGAAAATACATTTCATTGAGAATATACTTGATATATTATAAAGGATGTTTTTTAAAATTATTTTTAAAATTTATTGAGTAAAATATTCTTTCCTCTTTGAAAATTAATTTTTTAAAAAAATAGAAATTTTTTAAAAAAACATGGTTTTTGGAAGAAAATGTATTTTCGATCGAAAAATATTTTTTCATAAAAAACAATATTTTGAAATTTTGAGTACATAAAGAAAGGAAAACAAAGGGAAAACATTTATTCTCATGACATAAATATAAAAAAGGTAAATCATTATAATTATAATATTTAAACATCTAAGACTTAATCATATACAATCCCGAGGAACAATGAGACTAAAACTAAAGACTCTTACCAGTTTTTAACGTTGAATCGTATTCCACATGAAAGAATAACATTTAATGAAAATTATAATACAATTAAATTAAGTGAATTTATTATAAAAAAATTAAATGGGTAATAATATACACCTTATAAAATTTGATAATTGTATAACATAACTAACATCTAAAAGAAGGTAAAGTTTGAAAAAAATACCTTAACGCATTGGTAACTTTGAAACTATAAACCCCATGAAAGATATATGATAAAATGGATATGTAAATACCCCTAAAGTTATGTTAATAATAATAATTAAAAATAATAGGAATTATACAAACCACAAAACAAAATAATGGGTGAATATGGAATACATATCATTGAAATAAAAGTGAGAAGAGAGAAAGCTGTACTTTAAGTCTTGACATCCATCGTACTTGTTAAATCCTCCTGTATAATAAATATATGTTTATTATAAATCTATAAAAAACCATATTCATATATATAATACCATATATTATTTTTTAATGACTTTATATTACCCATTTGTTAAAAATTCCCCATTAAAGTTATGATTCATGTAATAATCGCTTTGTTTTTATTTTATATTTTGATTTGTTATTCATTGTACTATTATATATAACAAGATTTCAAAATCTCCAGAATTTGAAAAATGATATAAATATAATATATATTCACTATATAAATATTTATATTAATCCATAAAATTTAGTTAAAGGAATTTAAATGCACCATTCATGGAGACGGAAGGACGTACCTACGCATAAATATCTTTTTTCATTTTCATGTTAGTTTGAAAAAATTAAATGTGAATGATATATTATAGTCATATAATCATATTTATTTTATATATATATATATAATTATTAAAATATCCTTATTAAATTTTCTTTATAGAATTAATGAATCACATCAATTCACAAAATGGTAGTCCACTACACACACGAACAATGTTATCATATACCCACAAAATGGAAAGCATGATGGTATATATTATATAACATTTAAATATCACAAAAAATTCTTTAAACTATTATATATAATATATAAATAGTATTTCAATCATTATTCCCAACCATGAGAGCTGGTAATTCAAAAAAATGAATGCTAGCGGTTCGTCAAGAAGTAGTTCACCATACACATGAATGAGGATTTCATAACCCATCTGATAGAAGTGTGTGTGGTTGTAGTTATTAACTTGACTATAAAAGCATATAAACATATATATGATAATGAGGTAATTATATTAGAAATACATTAAAATAATTTTTGTGGTTTCAGGAAGAAATAAAACAAAAATGTTTATTGATGAATGTTACCTCTTCTTTGGTAACATCTTCTAGATTGAACTAAAGACCTTACTTGGTTTAATTTAAATAAAAAATGAGGCTTCCGGTGTCATAGGAAGAAATTTGGTAAGTTATTTGGTCTGATTTTGGATGATCCAAATGGATTTAGAAGTGAGAATAAGTGAGGGGAGTGATTTTTGTTTTATAGTTGAGGAGGAGTGACATTCTTGTACACACTCAAAAATATTTACTACTGGGAGGAATCACATAACTAATGTGACTCAAAAATATAATAATAGTGTATCAAAGGTATTTTTTATTCTATAAAATCCTCTACCACATAAAAAATTCATTATTTAAAAATAATTTTCTTCAACTCATATGTTTCATTGTTTTTTGTTTTTTGTTTTTTATTAAGTTAACTATTTTCCAAAACTAAATAATTTATCCATTAAGATTGAATTAAAGTGAGAAATACCTTAAATGTTTTCTCCACTAATTATAAATATTAAATACAAATTATAAAATAAAAATACCTTGTCTATTGGAAATTAATTTTAATAAAAGTGCATGTAACGCGCAAAAATATTGCATTAACCATAACCATGCCAATAATAATTTTACTATTTAGGGGTCAACATGTTCATTATAGAAGATTAATTGGAAAATGAATTGAAAATATTTGATATTGATTAACACTTATAAATAACCTGACATAATATATTTTTTTTAGTAATTTTAAATCATTTAATAAAATATCATCTATTATAATATAACATTAATGTAAATTTTGACATTATTTATCTAATTTAAATTTAAAATTATAAATTCCTAGATGGAATTTTAATATATTGTGTTTGAACCATTTTAACATGATATATTCATCTAAAAATAATATTATACTATAATTCATTCAATTTACTTGATTTTGAATTTTTTAATATCATTTATTTAAGTTAATTATTAACTACATAATGACTAAATTGGAATTCCTTATGCATTTTGAGTAATTATATTATATCTAAAAATTGAAGATAAATTATCATGAAAAAAACCTAATTTATATTTCAAAAGGATATATGTAATAGAACAAATTGTTTTTACCTGATCCTAATTATTAATAGAAATTAAAATGAAAAAAAGAGTTTTTTTTCTTTTTCACTACAGAAATTATTATAGGGGTCAATTTAATGGGATAGTGTCCAAAAAACTGATAAAATATTCTATAATTTTATAATTTTATAAATATTTCCATCCAATTTTTTTGTACAAGGTTATAGATCATTTTTCCCTTAATCTCATAGTTTAATCACATATTGAACTTATTTTTACCTTAATCATTATAATTAAATTTAACTATTTTTACAGATAAATTTTTTTAAAACATCTGTTTCCATTATTATAAATTATAAATTATTATTATTATAAATATGGAATCCATTTTTTAAAATTCAATTCATATAAGTAACAAAATTTAATTTAATATTAATCCAACAGACGTGGCGAGACAGTGGGTATTTAAGAAGAGTATTTTTTTAAAAATAATGGTTCTATATTAACACAATGGATAATAATAATCATTTTATAAAACTCAATTAATATTTAATGATACATAATATATATATTTAATTTAAACCATTTCCCATTAGGTGTTATTTTAATTAATTAAAAAGGAGTGACATTATGCATTTTTAAACAGTTTTTAAGAAAATCTGTTTTTAAACCCAAAAACAATCTTATACAGAAAAAAAATATAAAGTTGATTCAAAAGTAATTAATGTTATTAAATATAAATTAATAATATTTACTTTACTTGAAAACACATTTCTAACATATCGGGATTTTTTATTAATTAATTTATTGCAATGAAAATACTTTTTATAAAAATTAGTATTTATTATTGACCAAAAAATAAATATTTTCTAGAAAATCCCAAAATTTCACCCAAAATAAATTTTTATATTACAATTCCAAAAATTATTCGCATTTTATCAAATAAATTTTCTAGAAGTTACCAAATGATATTATAATATTCTATTCATGGAAATAATAAAAAATCATTTTTGAAAAAAAACATATTTTTTAAGAATAAAACCAATTTACTAAAAATTTATAAATAAATTATATTAAATGTGAAATTTATATATATCAATATATATATCTTAAATTATTTAATAATATTCATACCCTCTAATTTAATGGCTATTTTAGAATGATAATATATAACATGGGTCGTTTATGTTCGGTGTTTTATGTTGAATACACCGGAAAATTTAAAAATCTTAGAGCTATGTGGAATGTAAGATAAAATTAATATTTCAATTAAAATAAGATAAAATCATTTAATAATGTCAATTATGCTTCTAAAATAATTTTCTTGTTTTAAAATCTTGGGGTTTTACATCCTCACACCCATTAATAAATTGCATCCTCACAATTTGAAATTTATCTAGGTAGTCAAATGTTGGAAAGTTGTAAGCACTTTTGTTGTAAAACTGCATAATAATGTTTAAATAAAACAAAATATCAATAAGATATAAAGTAATGTGTGTGGTTCATCTTGAATAACCCATACTTTGTTTCCTAATAGAGGAACATAGGTTAGAAGTGAAGGTTTGTACATGGAAGAAAAACTTAATGCCCAAATAAGGATATCAAATGACAAAGACCATTGATCACTAAAAAGTGGACCATCAAGATAATGTTAACAATCACAATACCCTAACCCAATGTGTTTTGAAAAAAGTTCAATTGATATTATAAAATAAGATAGTAATAGGATAAAATTTTGTTTTCGGATCCTTTTTCTAATGTTGAGGAATTTTCTAACCATCTAGACTAAGAGAATATAGAAATATACCTAATTTATTAGTATAATTTCATACATTAATCTATTTCTAACACATATCATCTTTTATTCAAACAAGGAGTACTAAATATGGATTATTCATGCTTGATGTGCTAAAATAAACTTTTAAAAAATCACATAACCATAAAAGGGGTAAAAATATATTCATCCCTTCTATAAACATTAACCAAAACCCAAATGGTTAGAACATAGTATAATCATTCCAAAAATGAATAAACCTTCTATATGATACACTATTTTAAAAAATAAAATTATAATACCCAATTTCCACACTAAATTATTCCATAAAAACTATCCATAAAATTATTCAATCATTTCCTAACAAAGTTTGAAACCCAATGATTAGAATGATTTGATCATATATTCTTATAAGATTAATAAATATCCATTCCTCAAATAAAATCCCATATGATTCCTAAATAAAATTAATCTTAACCTATAAAAGTTTCATAATAACTAGGACATCATGTAGGATAGTGGTAGGCGTGAAACCATTATCATCCTTCAATCATGGGTTCAGTCCCCACTGCCTTTCCAGATGCGATGGGATGTCACCTAGTATACGAGTTTTTTCTTTTTTCATTAAACACGAAAAATAATTTCTCCCCTAATAAAAGTTAATATAGATTATATGTGTTTAAAAAACCCCAACACAATAAAACATCTCCCAAAATTTCATTAATTACATTAAGATCTCATCACTTAAAACCTCTATGGGGTGTCTTTGAATTTGATCTTATAATCATCCTTAAGCTTATATACCTATGATAGTGTCTATAACTCTTAAGATAAACTCACATAAAAACATCATAATATCATTTTTTATCTAAACCAACCTTTGATACAAACTACAACATCCCAAACCCCATACTCCTGGATCCTCTGCTGAAACCATGAACCTTATATTTCCATCTTTGATGCTGATAATTATGACCAAATAATATTTATCTAAACCATTCAATATAAAAAGGAAACCATTTATCAATTAAAACATAAAGAAAATTGGATGTTTATATTTTTAGATAATTATGGAAAAATCCTTAATAAATAATTCTTATGACATGAAATGATCACTTCTCCCACTTAACCCATCCTTTATTTTTCACATTAATACATCATCCTAATCAATATGAAATCCCTTTAATACATTACTTGTCCAATATCATTCATTAAAACCTGGGGGAAAGGAAACATAAGAATAGTGAGGTAAAAGTCTCATTAAGGGAAAACATAGTAATTAGAAATTTAATTTTGTCAATGGAAATAATAAGTACATAATGGTATGAATACATAATTCTAGTGCATCAGTTAATCATAAATGAACTCATACTCATCAATATATTGATCATAAAATATTAAAACATAGAAAATGGAAGAGTCATAAAAATCAATAATCCTGAGAAATGTGATATTTATATTGATCTTGAGAATCATTATAAACCCATAATAATTAATTAAAACACTTTTTGGTAACTAAGAGAATCATTTTCTTAAAACCCTTTTAAAACCCTTATAATTGGAATAACCATAATGTCAACTTCCAATATAGTCATTACCCAATGCATTGGAAATATATAATGGGGACTACCCTTTATATAATCTATATTGGTCTCACTCAAGAGATATAATGAGGATAAAAACTTCATATAATATATATTGGTCTCACTTTTTAGCAATAATATGACTCGTCCTTTCGTATAAGTTGTATCGGGGTCACTTGTTTCATATGATGTCTTGGAACCACAAGATCAATAAAGTAAATAGAGATTTCACCATAGAAATCATAAAAACAAACATCATTATTGTATAACATGATAAGCTGATGGAACGTAATTTTTTTTCATTACCATATCATCAAAAAATGATTATATAGTAGAAAATAAATTTGTTCCATAACATTCTTTTTAAAACTTGATTAACCAATGGAAAAGAAACTGGTTGCATAACTATCTTTCTAAAACATCCTTGATACATCCACAGAAATAATTGTGATGGTATAATTACTAAATATCCCCTTTATAACATAAGTAAAAGTAATTTTTTTACATTTATGAATATAAATACCATTAAAATATCATTAAAACATTTTTTTGGAAAATATCGTTTTTATTTTTGAAATAATTTTTTAAAACAGTAATCATTTTCTGAATCCATTTTTTTGAAAATAACCATGAATTATTCTAATGGAAGCTTTTAAATAAAATTTAAAAAATATATTGTGGAAAATAACCTTTCATCATTGAAAATAACTTTTTAAAATATTTTTTAAAACACTTTTAGAAAAAATAGTTTTAGAAGAAAAATTATTTTTGATCGAAAAGGTTATATTTCATATTAAAAAATCATGAAAACTCTTCAGTACATAAATAGTGGGAAATGAATGGAAGAAATTTATTCTCATGGAATAAATAGAGGATAATATAAGTCATGATAATTAAAATATTTCAATATCAAAGACTTAATCAAACACATTCCCGATGAACGATGAGAACGTAATTACAGACTCTTACCAATTTTGATGTGTTAAATCATAATCCTAATTAATGTATAAAATTGAATAAAGATTATATTACAATTAATAAATAGATATCCATGATATAAAATTTAAAATGGTAGGAATATTCACCTCATAAATTAAGAGAGGTATATAATATATCTTATGTCTCAAAGAAGGAAATTTAAGACAATAAATCCTTAGCAATTTAGTAACATTGAAACTATAAACCCTATTAAATAGAGATCCCAAAATGGATATTTTAATCCCCATATATTTATTTGTTATAATAATAAAATAAAATCATGTGCATTATACACACCACACAACAAATTAAGTGGTGAATATGGAAGACAACTCACATAAATAAAACTGATATGAGAAAAACCATTACTTTATGTCTTAACATCCATCGAACTCATTAAAACCTCCTGTATAATAAATATTATTTTATTATACATATATTAAACAAATATATTCCTATATATTATTCCGTATATGATTTTATTGTGACTTTATATTATCATTTTATTACCAATTCCATGTTAATGTTATGTTTTGGGTAATAACCGCTTTGTTTTTCATACATGTTTTGACTTATTATTTTTTTCCTATTAATTAGATCATGATTTAATAACATATAGAATATAAACCATTATATAAATGACATATATATTAATTATATATGTATTAATAGTAATCCATATAATTTACTAATAGGAAATGAAATACATCGTTCATGGATATAGAAGGTTGTACATACGCATGAACGTCATTTTTCATTTTCTTTTAAATTTGAAAGAAAGAAAATAAAATGATATATTATAATTATTAATAATATTTATTTCGTATATATCAAAAAAAATTAAACTCGTACTTAATATAATCCATGTATAGTATGAGTGAATCACATTGCCTCACATGGCAGTAGTCCACCTTATACACGAACAATGTTATCTTATTACCACAAAATAGAATGCATAGAGGTATATGTGATATAAAATTATAGAATCATAATAACATCACAAATATCATATATATATATAATATAAAAATATTATTTAAATATTTATTCCAAACAATTAATTGTTGTAATGGAAAATGAACGACAAAAGTTCATGAGGCAGTAGTCTGACATCCATGTGAATGATGATTTCATTACCCATTTGAAGGATGTTTGTGTGGTTTTAAGTCATAACCATAGCCTAAAACACTAATTATATATATAATAATATGTTTAATATATAATAATTATAAAAACATTAATGGGATTGAGGAATAAATAAAATAAAAACATTCATTGATGAATGATACCTCTTCTGCGGTTAACTCCTTTTGGTTGGAACCAAAGGCATTACATGGTTTTCTTTATGACCAAATTGAGGATTATAATATTATAGTAAGTATTTTGGGATGTGATTTTGTCATATTTTGGATGATCCAAATGGATCTAAAGGAGTGAATAAATAAGGTGAGTGAGTTCCCTTTTATAGTTGAGGAGATGTGGCATTCTTGTAAACACTCAAAATTATTTACTATTGGGATGTATACCATACCTAATGTGCATCATAAATTGAAAATATAATGGATTTGAGGGATTATTTGGTCTAATAAAAACTTCAACACACAAATTTATAACATCTTTTAAATATTTTTCCCCTTAACTCTAAATTTTTCTTTTATTTTTCATTTTGGTTTTCCATTACGGTATCTAGTTTTCTATCCTTTTTAATTTATCCATAAATAATAAATTAGGTTAATAATTATTAGAATAATTATACCCACTGATTATAAATATTAAATCCAAATTATAAAATAAAAATCCCATTTCTATCGAAAATTGATTTTACTAAAAGTGCATGTAGTGTGAAAACTACAACTTTAACCCTAATCATGCCAGTAGTGTTTTTACTATTTTGGAGTCAAATTATTCATTATAAAAGATAAATTGGTCCATTAATGGAAAATATTTTCTATTTATTAATCTTTAAAAATAATTTGTCCTAATATTTTAATTTTTTGTAATTTTAAATCATTTAATAAAATATCATTTTCTATAAAATAAAATTATTATCAATTTTGAAATTATTAATTTAATTTAAATTTAAATATATCATGAAAAATATTTAATTTGAATATACTAAGCTTAGACCAATATAAAATTACATATTCATCTACAAAATTAATTTAATATAATAGTTCATTCAATTTACTTCACTGTTAAAAATTTTAAATTCATTTATTTTAGTTAATCATTAATTAAATAATTACTACGTTGGAATTCCTTAAGAATTGTTTATAAATATTTTATATGAAAAAATTAATTGTAACTTATCAGGATAAAAACTAATTTATCTTTAAAAAGAATATATATAACTGAAAATATTTTTTTCTCTATCATAAGTCTATAAAAATTAAAAGCCAAAAGGTTTCCTTTTGGTATTTTTCATTACATGACGTTTTTTATGGGTTACCTTCCTGTACTAGTTTCCCAAAAACTCGTAAAAATCTATAATAAGGTGATACATTTATACATATTTCTAGAACATGGGTTTTATACAACATTCTATGTCATATTTTTCCTTCAATTTAACGTTCAATCCCTTGGTAAACATGTTTTCACCTTAATTATTATAACTAAATTTAACTATTTTCACTGAAAACATTGGGAAAAATTAATTTTTCAATATTATATATTATAAATTATTATTTTTAAAAATATTGAATCTATTTATCAAACATAAATTAATTTAATTGGAAACATTTAATTTAATATTAATCCCACAGACACGGTGATATAAACAGTTTTGAAGATGATATTTTTTAGAAATAGATGATTCTATATTAACTCAATAAAAAACAATAATAATTTTATTCAAATAAATTAATATTTATTAATATATAATCTATGAATTTAATTTAAAAAATTTCACATTATGGATTATATAAATTAATTAAAAAGGGGAAACATTATGCATTTTAAAACCTTTTTAGGAAAAACTCTTTCTAATCCCTAAAAACAAACTTGTAGTAAAAACCAAAATAGATTTTTATTCAAAAGTAATTAAGTGGATTAAATTTAACTAAATAATACTTGGTTTAATTTAAAACATATTCTTAACATATTGTGACTTTCAAAGAAAATACTTTTTATGAAAATCGATATTTTTACTATTCATAGAGAAATCTATATGTTCAAAAAAATATGAAAATTTCACCCAAACTAAATTTTTATATTCTCATTCAAAAAATTTGGGCATTTTATGAAATATATTATCTAAGAGTTCCAAAATTTTATTATAAAATTCTTTTTATGAAAATCATTAAAAACATTTTTGAAGAAAACAAATTTTTGATGAATAAAACCACATTACTAAAAATTCATTGATTATTTAATAAACATTTATATATAATTTATATTGAGTGATACATTTATATATATATATATATATATTTCATACATTATTTTATTCTATTGATACCCAAAAATTTAATAGTTAGGTTATAGAATTAATTTATATCAGGGTTTGTTTAAGTTCAGTGTTGTATATTGAATACATCATCTGTAAAGACCCGTAAATTTCAAGGGAAATTTTTTTCTTAATTTTCTTTGGAATTATACGAGTACGCAGTTTCTGACGGTGCCTGATTCCGAGGCCCGGTGTGCCCGAAATAATTTTTCTGAAGTTTAGCTCGGGTACATTCAGTGAATGAACGAGCAGGTTTTTCTAACTTTTGATCTGGTGCTCGGAATTGAAATCTGAGGGCACCAATGAAACCATAGCACTGGTAATTGCTTAGAAACACCTTTCCTAAAGGTGCGTTTGCTCGGGAGGAATTATTAAAAAATGTGAAGAATACAAATATAGTTTCTTTACAATTATATTATTATTATAGAGCTAGTGGTTTAAGTGTTAAGGGAAAGGAAGTTGTGAGGAAGTTGGGGTGGGGCCCACACGAGCTCCCACCTCCATCAATTTCCCTAACACCCCCTTAAACCCCCCTCTAGAAATTAATTTTGTAACTCATCCACTCTTCCACAGTAATACACGCCAATTAAACGCCTAATTAATTAAACAACACAAGTTAATTAATTTGGTGAATTCATTTTGAATTTTAAAAATGTTGGCATGTGTGAATAAAATAAGACAATGTATTATTTTATTTTTGGTGAATTTGTTGTGTGCAATCTGGGGAGAGAATAACTAATGTCTCGAAGAACATCTTCTTCCTCGTAGAAGAACATGAAGAACACTGACATTCCTTTTGATCTACTTTCCACGTCAAAGAAATGGGGAGGCTGCATCCTTCATCGGGCATGCACTGACGACGTATATGAAGCCTCGTTCCGCGACGCTGTCTTTCGCGATGCTGTTCTCCCGCGATGATCATTGTTCAACAACTCCTCGAGGTAGGGGTTTTATTTAATGTTCATGAATATTTTTGGTATCCATCGTTAAACCTTTAGCCACTTGTTATCGATTTAACGGGAGGGGCCCGGACCGCACGAACACGGTCGACCCTCCTCCCTCTCTATGTTGTACTCATTGTGGCTCGAACGAAGGTTGTGTGGTGCCGATGCACCACGTGGGAATGAAAAGAGTTGCGGAGGCGGTGCACGGCGTCGTCGCACCGCACGGATGAACTTGAGGGAATGCCGCTGCCGAAGCGGGCCGTGGCGGAGGGGCGCGGCGCCGACGTGCCATCCCGGTCGAAGAAGGGCAGCGGCCTAAGGTCGCGGCGGTCACCAACATGGGGCGGTCGGACTCCCCGGCCGCCGGAGCATCAAGAGCCACGAAGAAAAACCTGGAGGCGGTCGGATAAACAGACCAACAGTGCTTTGGAAGGGTGGGACCACGGGGTCCCGCGGCAGTCGTCACCAGTAGGCGGGGGACAGACATGGCCGGCCATTGGAACTCCAAGTGGTGGGACCCCCTCGCGGTTCCCACGGCGGTTCACAGGGCCGGCTAAATGGTCGGCCATTTTCCGAGCAAACCGGGGGGTGTAACCCACGAGTTCAATTAGAGCGGACCCCACTGGGTCCGCTGTTCTGCAAAAAGGGGGCGTCCCCCCCCCCTGTGCCTACTAGGCTGCGTGCCAAGCCATATCACCCGCACCGGGCCGGGCTGCCTGGCCCGGGCCAGGCCGCCCACGCCGGGTCGGGCCCCCCACACCGGGTCGGGCCCCCCGCACTGGGCCAGGCCGCCCGTCCCGGGTCGGGCCGCCCGCGCTGGGCCGGACCCCCGCGCCGGCTATGCTGGGCTGTGCCATCCGGGCCAGGCCGTGTCCTAACGGGCCGGACCCGGTTCGGGCTGACCCAGTGGGTTTTGGGTCGGGTCGGTCCAGGCCCAAACCCCCCTAAAAACGAACATATTCGTTCAAATTTCTCTAACATGGGCTACGGAGATCCGATCGATTCACCATTAGTTCAAATGTGATCTTTGGATCGAGACGGCCATTATGGTATATTACACTCAAGGTTTCGGAAAACTTTGGGTATGGCCAGGTTGGTTTGAACACAAAACCAAACAGGCCTTTCGAGCGAAAACTCTTATAACATGAGCTCCGGATGTCAGATTGACATGTCGTTGACTATTTTGGTTTCCTCTTAGGGATACAGTTCATTTGTCTTACTCCGCTTGAGGTTTGGATGTAGTTGGTTTACGATCGGGTTGGTTATCACTTAAAAACCAAACGGGCCCTTGGGACGAAAAAGCCAATAACTCTCAGACTGGGCGTCTGATTGATGCATTGTCTGTCTGATTGAGTTTTTATTGGAAAGACGTAACTTTGGGATACATCAACTCCAGACTTCGTGTCAGTTGATGTATCGACCCCCTTGGCTCGTGGAGCGGACCCTCCCGGAACGAGCATGCTGTGTGCGGGAACCCGAGAGCTAGCTGCGACAGCGACGACGATGATGACTATAATGGGAACCTCTGTGGGTTCGATGAGGACCACTACAGGACTGGGATCCTCTGTGGGTTCGACGAGGATGACTACCACACTGGGATCTTCTGTGGGTTCGATGAGGACAACTACAAGACTGGGATCCTCTGTGGGTTCGACGAGGATGACTACCGTTCTAGGATCCTCTGTGGGTTCGAAGAGGACGACTATTGTACTGGGATCCTCTGTGGGATCGACTGCCATGTTGGGATCCTCCGTGGGTTCGACAACGATGACTACTATACTTGGATCCTCCTTGGGTTCGGCAGCGACGACCACTATACTTGGATCATACGTGGGTTTGGCAGAGGAGATGTTTCAGAGGATGCATCTAATCAACTCCACCCCACTTTGTGAGTAGTATACCTATGTGAGATGAGTCTTGACTTTCAATCATTATCTTTGATGTGATTGGCTTGATATCCTGTGTGTCTTGGACTATACTTTCCTACGTGGATTGGGTCGTACTTTCCTGTGTGGATTATGTTTTACTTTCCTGAGTGGACTGGATTGTACTTGAGCTTGTGAGTTGGTGCTGAACTGGATTTGATGACTTAGGTATATCTATGGGCATATACCTATGTATTGTTAAATGATACTTTTTGATTGTATCTTTTCTTTGTGGTTTATCCTTTTTGTATTCAGGGAGACCTTCGGGGGTCTCGGGGTCCCTACTGAGTATCGTATACTCACCCTTTCACGGGCTTCGCCCGCACTATGTTGTTTGGTTATAGACGACGGACATCACTGATCGTGGTTGAGGCTTGTAGATATGGACGGTACCCGGAGGAGGATCTCATGACGAGATGGTGCCCGGAGGTGGATATCACGACGAGTCGGTACCCGGAGGAGACGGACGGACATGGAGTGTTGTACCTACCCTTCAGGTAGGAAGCCGGAGGACGATCCAAGAGCGGCTTGTCAGATTCAGCTGTTATCCTTGAGTTGTACTTTACTTTCAGTTGTAGTTGTACCTTTCTTTTGGGCTTTTATTTCTTTCCCCTTGTACTTTCAACACATTTGTTTACTGCTTACTTGGTGTTTACTTCAGCTTGTGTACTCTATGGTGTTTGTCTACTTTATAAAGGAAACTCCTTCCCTATTATCAGGATTTATGCCTTTGGTGCTAGTCGCCAGCCCCTGGCCTATGGGAGGCGGGCATGGGGTAGTCATGACACGGTCCGCGAGGACGGGTCATGAAAAATTGGTATCAGAGGAGTTTGTTCCTACTGCAGAACTCAAGACTCTGATCTTTCTTCTATGTGAAGCAATAATGTTAAGGGTATTGAGTGTGGTTATCAGTCCAAGGAGTCTAGTGTTAGTGCGGCGGCCAATGTATCCATACACCAGGACCCTGACTTCTGATTTCCAACTCAGTGCACAAAAACATTGATTGCATGTGTGTTTCAAAAGTTTTCTTTGTGATTACTTTGTGTCAGCACACCAGGTATACTGTTTTGACCGTGGCACACCTGTTTCTTTTAAGGATGGCCCCATGACGGCAGCCAGCTAGGGTTCCATGCTTTGTGCGAGACAACAGCCAACCGAGCGACGAGTCCTCGGTGCAAGGTCTTATTACAACGGAGGCACCGACGGTACCTCTACCCACTGAGCCACTGATGCCACCAGCCCCAGCCGCTGAGAGTGCACATCGCCTTAGTGCATTTCATGAGTTTCAGCGTTAGTGACCGCCCAGGTTCCGCGGGGAGATGGACCATCAAGTAGCCAAGTATTGGCTAGAGACTATTGTTCGAGTTTTTAGGTTAGTGGGGACACCAGCTGACCTCATGGTGATCCTTGCAGCGAGTTTCCTGCATGCGGCATCAGGAAAATGGTGGAGCCTGATCCTCCAGGTGCATGATGAGGCATCACTTCTTTGGACGGACTTTGAGAGCCTATCCCACTCGGAGTTCATCCCAAACACTCTACGTGTGGTGCACATTCAGGAGTTACTAATGCTGTGGCAGGGCTGCATGACCGTCGCCCAGTACTCGGCGAGGTTTACTGATCTCTCGCGCTACTCCACAGATATGGTACGAGACCCGTTCTTCAGGGCCCGGATCTTTGAGCAGGGACTGAGGCATGTGATCAGGGATTCGATGATCTCCCTCATCATTCTGATGCAGGAAGGGGTGTTAGAGAGAGCCCTTCTAGTGGAGAGTTTTCTTGTCGAGCAGTCACCAGTGGCGGGACCCTCCGTAGGATGACCCGTAGCTGGGTCTTCTACCGTTGGCAGTAGACAGATGACGCAGAGGTCCAAGCGGGCCAGACCATCAGATGAGCAATCTCAAGATGCATATTCAGTTGTGCGGGGAACATGAAGGAGATCCAGCCATACGAGGAGCAAGTGGTGCTATGCATGCGGCGGGCAGGGTCACATGGATCGAGACTGCCCGACTCGTCCTGCAGATGAGCAACAGGCAGTAGAGGGACCTCCCAGGCAGAGGTTCGACCATGGCGATCCGTAGGGAGCAGCCGGACGAGGCAGAGGAGCTGGATGAGCAGCGGGTAGTGGGTGATGATTTGAGGCCCTACCACCACCACCATCAAGAATACCACCTCGACTATAGGGAACAGGTGGACAGGGGAGAGATCAGCTTCAGGAAGCTGAGGCTTACGACCATGGAGTTCCGGGAGCTGATAGACATAAGCGAGACTAGCTCCAGTCACGTAGACGTTTGTTCATGTTGCTTCGGGCCTTGTTGATGTTGTGTTTGTGGATGTTTTGTGCTTTTTTACCTTGAGATGCAGTAATAAAAGACACTTGTTCTTGTGAAGTTTTCTTCACTGTCCTTTTTTTATAGTTGATACTAAGATATTCCAGTTTAAAACTATTGAATTGACCCTCACATTCGAGATTCCTACTGAAGGAGACCTGGTGACCACACACTACTGTCGACAGTGTGACTCGACCCGTGGAGGCGAGAGTAATGGTTGGATCTCTCGGTTGTAGTGTCTAGGCCTTACGACATCATCAATGACATGGATTAGTATCATTCATTTCAGGATTGACTGTATTAGACAAAGAAAGTTGTTCATCCAGAGGATGAGACCGGATTTCTCTTATCGTAAAAGAAGAAATCTTTGCAGCTCTTGTAGGACCAGAGAAGGTTCAGGCCATCCCGGAGTAGATGAGGACAGCTCAGTGCCGACAGAAGTCTTATGCCGATAGGAGGTAGAGACCACTAGAGTTCGAGTATGGTGACCACATTTTCTTACGGGTCTCACCTCGACGTGGATTACGGAGATTTGGCCAAGGTGGAAAGTTATCTTTGCGCTTCATCGGACCCTTCTAGGTCCCCAACGGGGTAGGTGAGGTGGTTTACCGCTTGACCCATCAACCTCAGTTGCACCAGGTGCACGATGACTTCCATGTATCTCAGCTGAGGAGATACGTGCATGACCCGACGGATATCATCGACCATGGGGAGATGGACAATGACGATGGGGTGACTTTTGCAGAGGTCCCGGTGGAGATCGAGGATCGACAGGAGCAGGTCCTATGTGGACGGTCGATTCCTCTCATTCACATCTGGTGGAAGCACGGGAACCTCCAAGAGATCACTTGGGATAGGGAGGCTCAGATACATGCTCAGTACCCTCATTTGTTTCCCTAGTTTGAGATGTATCATTATAGGGAAGTAAAGTCCTGTGGTGGGAGTAATATAAAGACCCATAAATTTCAAGGGAAATTTTTTTCTTAATTTTCTTTGAAATTCTACGAGTACGCAGTTTCTGACGGCGCCTGATTCTGAGGCACGGTGTGCCTGAAATAATGTTTCCAAAGTTTAGCTCGGGTACATTCAGTGAACGAACAAGCGGGTTTTTCTAACTTTTGATCTGGTGCTCAGAATTGAAATCTGAGGTCACCGATGAAACCGCAGCGCCGTTAGTTTCTTAGGAACACCTTTCCGGAAGGTGCGTTTGCTCGGGAGGAATTGTAAAAAAATGTGAGGAATAAAAATATAGATGCTTTAAAATTATATTTTTATTATAGCGCTAGTGGTTTAAGTGTTAAGGGAAAAAAGTTGTGATGAGGTTGGGGTGGGGCCCACACGAGCCCCCACCTCCTTCAATTTCCCTAACACACCATTAAACCCCCCTCTAGCAATGAATTTTGTAACTCATCCACACTTCCACATTAATGCACACCAATTAAACGCCTAATTAATTTGACAACACAAGTTAATTAATTTGGTGAATTAATTTTGAATTTTACAAATATTGGCATGTGTGAATAAAATAAGACAAAGTTTTATTTTATTTTTTGTGGATTCGTTGTGTGCAATCTGGGGAGAGAATAAATAAAGTCTCAAAGAACATCTTCTTCCTCGTAGATGAACGCGAAGAACACCGACACACCTTTCGATCTTCTTTCCACGTCAAAGAAAGTGGGATGTTGCATCCTTCATCGGGCATGCACCGACGACGTATATGGAGCCACGTTCCATGACGCCGTCTTCCACTATTCCATTTTCCCGCGACAATCATCGTTCGACAAATCCTCGAGGTAGGGGTTTGATTTAATGTTTGTGAATATTTTTGACATCCATCGTTAAACCTTTAGCCGCTTGTTATCGATTTAACGGGAGGGGGTCGGACAGCACGAACACGACCGACCCTCCTCCTCCTTTATGTTGTACTCGTTTTGGATTGAACGAAGGTGGCGTGGTGCCGATGCACCATGCAGGAACGAAAAAAGCTGCGGATGTGGTGCGCAGCGTCGTCGCGCCGCACTGACGAACTCGAGGGAATGTCGCGGCCGAAGCGGGCTGTGACGGAGTGGAGCGACACTGACGCACCGTTCCATTTGAAGAAGGGTCACGGCCTAAGGCCATGGCGGTCACCAACAGCGGGCGGCCGGACTCCCCGACTGCCGGATCATCAAGAGCCGGGGCCCTTTGGCCACGGCGGAACACCTAGAGGTGGCCGGATAAACCGGCCGCTGGCTCTTAGGAAGGGTGGGATCACGGGGTCCCGCGGTGGCGGTCACCAGCAGGAGGCGGCCGGACACGGCCGGCCACTGGAGCTCCAAGAGGTGGGACCCCTCACGGGTCCCACGACATTTCACAAGGCCGGCCAAACAGTCGGCCGTTTTCTGAGCAAACCAGGGGTTGTAACCCCCTGGTTCAATTAGGGGGGACCCCACTGGGTCCGGCATTCCACAAAAAGGGGATGTCGCTCCCCCATTGCGCCTGCTCGGCCACGTGCCGAGCCGCGTTCACCCACGCCGGGCCGGCCCGCCCGCGCCGGGCCGGGCCGCCCGCCCCGGGTCGGGCCGCTCGCTCCGGGCTGGGCCGGACCCCCGCGTCGGGCCCCACCGCGCTGGCTGGGTTGGGCCACGCCAGCCAGGCCGGGCAACACCTCAACGGGACGGACCTGGACTCGGGTCGGGTCGACGCGGTTCGAGGCCGACCCAGGGGGCTTTGGGTCGGGTCTGTCCGGGCCCAAACCCCCCTAAAAATGGATAGATTCGTTCAAACATTCGTAACATGGGATACGGACCACCGATCAACACACCGTCAGTTGAGATGTGGTCCTTGGATCGAGGCGGTCGTTTCGGTATATTACACTCAAGGTTTCGAAGAACATTGTGTATAGCCGGATTGGTTCGAACACAAAACCAACCGGGCCTTCAGAGCGGAAACACTTTTAACAGGAGCTCCAGACGTCCGATTGACATGTCGTCGACTTTTTTGGTTTCCTCTTAGTGAGACGGTTCTTTTGGATTAGTCCGCTCGAGGTTTGGATGCAGTTGGAGTACGATCGGGTTGGTTATGACTTCAAACCCAACCGGGCCCCTGGGACGACAAATCCAATAACTCTCAGACTGGGCGTCCGATTGACACGTCGTCTATCACGTTGAGTTCATATTGGAGACACGGAACATTGGGATACATCAAATCTGGACTTCGTGTCAGTTGATGTATCTACCCCCCTTGGCCCGTGGAGCCGACCCTCCCGGAATGAGCATGCTGTGTGCGGGAACCCTAGAGCTGGCTGCGACTACGACGACGATGACGATTGTACTGGGATCCTCTGTGGGTTCGACGAGGACAACTACCAGACTGGGATCCTCCGTGGGTTCAACGAGGGTGACTACCGAACTAGGATCCTCTATGGGTTCGACAAGGATGACTACCAGACTGGGATCCTCCGTGGTTTCGATGAGGACGACTACCGTACTTAAATCCTTTTTGGGTTCGATGAGGACGACTATTGTACTAGGATCCTCCGTGGGTTTGACTACCATGCTGGGATCCTCCGTGGGTTCGACGACGACGAATACTATACTTGGATCCTCCGTGGGTTCGGTAGCGACAACTACTAAACTTGGATCCTACGTGGGTTCGACAGAGGAGATGATTTAGAGGCTACATCTAATCAACTCCACCTCTCTTCGTGAGTAGTATACCTGTGTGAGCTGAGTCTTGACATTCAATCATTATCTTTGATGTGATTGACTTGATATCCTGTGTGGATTGGACTATGCTTTCCTGTGTGGATTGGGTCGTACTTTCCTGTGTGGATTAAGTTTTACTTTCCTGAGTGGACTAGATTGTACTTGAGCTCGTGAGTTGGAGTTGAACTGGATTTGATGACTTAGGTATATGTATGGGCATATACCTAAGTAGCGTTAAATGATACTTCATGATTGTATATTTTCATTGTGGTTTATCCTTTTTGGATTCAGGGAGACCTTCAGGGGTCTCGGGGTCCCTACTGAGTATCGTATACTCACCCCTGCATGGGCTTCGCCCGCACTACGTTGTGTTGGTTACAGATGATGGACATAACTGATTGTGGTTGAGGCTTGTAGAGCTGGACGGTACCCGGAGGAGGATCTCATGACGAGATGGTGCTTGGAGCAGGATATCACGATGAGTTGGTACCCGGAGGAGACGGACGGACATGGAGTATTGTACCTACCCTTCAGGTAGGAAGCCGGATGACGATCCAGGTGTGGCTTGTCACCTTTCAGTTGTTGTCCTTGAGTTGTACTTTACTTTCAGTTGTAGGTGTACCTTTCTTTTGGGCTTGTATTTCTGGCCCCTTGTACTTTCATCACGTTTGTTTACTACTTATTTGGTGTTTACTTCATCTTGTGTACTCTGTGGTGTTTGTTTACTTTATAAAGGTAACTCCTTCCCTATTATCGGGATTTACGCCTTTGGTGCTATTCACCAGCCCCTGGCCTATGGGAGGCGGGCTTGGGGTAGTCACGGCATGGGCCCCGAGGATGGGTTGTGACATCATCAAACAAAAAAATATTAGGGTTGCATATAATGCATTCTAAACTAGGTGGTGGGTGTAACAGAAGATAATACAAATGTTTCATTCTGTTTACCCTATCAAATATAATTTTCATTTTTTAAAATCTTGGGGTGTTACATCTTCCAACACTTTAAAAAATTATGCCCTCATAATTTGACCTTTATCTCGATCATCAAATGATGGAAATTTAAAAACACTTTTGTTATAAACCGAAATAAAAAAAGGTTTAATAAAATATCCACTTAATAATATTGAGAAGTATGGATGAGGTTCATCTAAAATAACACAAAATAGGTTTCCAAATTGAATAAAAAAAGTGGGAGTTGAATATTTGGATGTGAAATAAATACTTAAATCTCAAATAAGGATATAGAGTAACAAAGACCACTGATAACTACAAAGTTAATGATATATTAAAAGTTAAAAATTACAAAACCATAAACCAAATAGGTGTTAAAAGTTTCATTCATATCATCAGATATTATGATAATAGGATAAAATTTTGTTTTACTAGCCTTTTCGTAGAGTTGAGAAATTTTCTTACCATTTAGACTAATAAAATATACAAATATATTTACTTGATTTGTATAATTTAATCCTTAATAAATTCCCACCACAATCTCATATTTTCTCTAAACAATGAATATTCAAGATGGATTATTCATCCCTGAATAATTAAAATGAACTTTTAAATGTATCATAACAACAAAAGAGGTAAAAATCTATTCCTCTTATCTTTAAACATTAACAATACCCAAATGGTTATCATGTATTAAGATAATTCCCAAAATGAATAAACCGTCATATAATAAACTAATATTCATAATTGGATAGTAATACCAAAATTTCAAACAACATTATTACATAAATAACTGTCATTAATATTTTTCAAACATTTCCTAACTAAGTTCAAATCCCAATGATTATAAGGATTTGATAATATATTATTATAACATAAATAAACCATTATTCCTCAAAAAAATGTCATATGTTTTTAAAATATAATTAATATTAAACTGTAAAAATTTCATACTAACTAGAACATCATGCAGGCCAGTGGTAGGCATGATACTCTTATCTTCCTTCGGTCATGGGTTCAATCCCCACTGCATTTCCTAAAACGATGGGTTTTCACCCAACATATGGGTTGTATGACAACACTACTTTTATTACAAACCTAAACATGATTTATTACATAAAACATCACTTGATACAACAAAGAAGATCGAAAGGTTTAGTGTATTTGGGGATTAGGATCATTACATAAAAACTTAAAACATGAAATACAACATCTTTATTTAAAACATCCTTTATATGACCACTACATTCCCTCGTAATTAGCATTGCATGGGATAACCTGAGGACATGCATAAGAAAAGGGTGAGCTATAAAGCCTAGTAAGGGAGTACACATGGAATAACATGAGGAGTACAATACATGTTATAAAATAGGAATATCAATAGATCACAAGAGAAACATTAACATAAAGGCATGATAAAGCATGATAATCATAACATGGGAATGTGGCAACAACACTTAACATGGAATTAGCTTGAGCCAAGGCTCATTGCACATAGAGAATGAGTAAATCCTCATTACACATGAAGCATGAGAAAACCCTTGTTTCACTTGAATTATCATGAGTAAACACTCATTTCACATGATGCATCATGATAATACACTTTACCCAATGCATTGGAGCGCTACAAGGGTGCGCCCTTCTTAAACATTTCATTTCATGCATAAGTGTGCCACATGGATCATAAAACATGGATTCATAGAACATAATCATTTATTCAACGATAAAGGAAGGTATAATTCATACATGAAACATTATAATCAATAAGTAAATGTGCATAAAGGTGAATACCCTTGATGTAGAAATGGTCATGGTATTCACTACACAATGGCATTGGCTTAGAAAATCGGTGCGATTTCGGCAGCGTAACGACGTGACATAAGAATTCATAAAAATGATTGATGAGGGAGAAATGGGTTCCTCGTCATATTTACATGTAATGGATAGTAAGGAGGTCATATAGATACATGTACAAACAATTTTAATGGAATTTAGATTCCTGATACAAAAGTATTTCTTGAATGTAAATGAGGAGAGAGAAGTTCCTTTCAGAATTTCGGCATAGTAACAGGTGTACATGGGAGGAATTTAATGAGAGAGAAAGGGGTCTCCCATCATTAAAACCTAAAGAGGGAAGTATTATGGAGGTGAGAAACAATAACACAACATTAATAATTGAAATTAAAAGGGCAAAACAACTTAAGTAAAATTGGAAAAAAAGAGAAAGGAAGAAAAAACCCTTACTTGGAAGTGTGCTTCCAAAGGCTAGAGAGAGGCTTGTGAGAGGCTTCTTGAGAGCTTGTGGCACCTTGGGAGGATTCTAGAGAAAAGTAGGTCAGAGGTTGGATGGACTCCAAAGGCTTTGAGTGAGGAGGAAGTGGGATCATGGGTGGGTTTATATAGGAAAGGTGAGGGAATTCTGTATTATTTAGGTTTTGGTCCCCTTACATTAAATTAATCCAAACCACAAACCATCCCATGGGTTTTGCCCATGGTTTATGGAAAAGGGAAGAGGAAACGAATATTTTATATGGTCGAAGTCCGAACTTCTTAAAATAATTGGGTTGCTTATGTGGAGGTGAGTCACACTCCCATGGAAATTAATTTAAAAAGACAAGGTGTTTAATAAGTCTTGAGGGGTCCATTAATGCTTTGAAAAGTAAGTCAAACAAACCCAAAATTACATTATTTTAATGTTAAATCATATATTGGCCGAAAATAAAGATTATAGTATTTTATTACATCACTATTGGGTCATTATGATGTCATAAAACATATTATATATTTAAACGGAATTTAATTTTTACCCAAAAATTTGACTGTCTCAGAAAATTATGAAAAATTCACCGTTGGATAATTTCGACATCCTGATTCCAGAAATAACATTTATTTTATCTAAATAATTTTCTAAATATGTTAATTTTTACTTTTAAAATAAAAACTTACATTTATCGAAAATTCACGGGTTTTGACAAGAATGACTTTCAAACCTTAATAAAAATTATAATTGCATTCATAAAATTATAAGATCATTTATATTTAATAAAAATTATTTTAATAATAATAATATTTTATTCAACTATTATTTAATTCAAACATCCCTTAATTTAATAAAATATAATTCTTAATTAAATAATAACTAAAAACACTATTTGTACTTTAAAAACTATTTACAATGTATCAAAAATGACTAGAAATTATATTCATTATTATATAAAAAAATAATGTACATGAACATAGTACTACTTATTTGATACATAAACCCTTAAAATAGCCACATAAGACCTAATGGTAAGGTGTGCGATGGTAACAGACTCTTGGGGTGGCTCGGATAATATTGCTCGAGTGGAAATTTCAATCAACTTCCACTTTTCCTGTAGACGGTCACGTTGGAGATTGACATGATGAAGCTCAGCTTTGGTTTGTTCAAGGGAGAAGCCCAAAGACGCCACCTCTTTTCCGTGCTCCGACAAATGGGCTTTGTATGGGGAAATTCTATTAGATGAGGTCATCACTTCCTTTGTCTGAGTAAATTGGATTTGTTAAAGTCCTATATTTATACTAATCATGTTATCACTGTTCAACATCTATATTAGCAATGGTCAAAATTATTAACATAAAACCAAAGAATTTGACATTTTATATAAACATAAAGAGACATTTAATTAGATCAAGAGGGATTTCCATTCATGAAACTTTGGGTCGTTACAATATTCCCCCCTTAAGAAATTTTTCCCTCAAAATTTTCCTTTTCCCACACTAAAACAAATGTGGGTAACTCAGCTTCATCATATCTTCCAATTCCCAAGTCGCTTCTTCAAACGTGTGGTCTCTCCACAACACGTTGACGAGGGGCATTGTCTTATTTCGTAGAACTTTTTCTCTACGATCTAAGATCTCCACTGGTTTCTCCTCATAAGAAATATCATCTTCCAATTGTACCACCTCAGAAGAGAGTACATGTGGAGGGTCCAGTATGTACTTCCTTAAGAGGGATACATGAAAGACATCATGTACTTTTTCCATGGTAGGTGGAAGTGCTAGTCGATAGGCCACAACCCCGACACGATCAAGAATCTCAAAGAGGCCGATGTACCTTGGACATAACTTCCCTTTCCTTTCAAACCTCATGAACGTATTCCATGAAGATATGCATAAAAACAACATTTCTCCAACTTTAAACTCAAGGTCTTGTCGACGATTATCTGCATAACTCTTCTATCGACTCTGAGCTTCCTTGATATGATGCTGAATGGTTTTCACCTTCTCCACCATTTCCTCGACCATTTCTGGTCCAAGTAGCCTACGTTCACCGACCTCATCCCAACATGCCAGTCTTCTGCACCTTTTCCCATATAGGGCTTCATATGGTGCCATTTGGATGCTTGAGTGGAAACTATTGTTATAAGAGAACTCAAACAGAGGAAGATGTTGATATCATCCTCCTTTAAATCCCATTGGGCATGCTCTCAACATGTCCTCAAGTGTTTGGATAGACTGCTTGGATTGGCCATCAATTTGAGGATGATAGGACGTACTGAAGTTCAGTTCAGTAGTCAGAGCATGTTGGAGACTCTTCCAAAACATAGAGGTGAATCTTGGATCTCGGTCAGACATAATAGAAAGTGGTACTCCATGCAGCCTTACCACTTACCTGATATATATTTGTGCCAGTTGATCCAAAGGGAAATCCTCCCGAATCACAATGAAGTGTGCAGTCTTTGTAAGACGATCCACAACAACCCATATTTCATTGTTGCCTTTGGATGTCCTCAGAAGTCCGGTGACAAAGTCCATGGTGATGTTCTCCCATTTCCATTCTGGTATGGGCAATGGTTGCATCATCCCCTTAGAATTCTGCCTCTCGGCCTTCACTTGCAGACACAACAGGCACTTTGATGTATATTCAGTGATCCCCTTCTTCATATTATCCCACCAAAAGTTTTCTCAGAGATCACGATACATCTTTGTGCTCCCTGGGTGAATAGAGAAATTTGAACTATGTGCATCATCCAAAATATCCTTCTTCAGCTCCGGACATGATGGAACACATAGTCTTTTCCCAAACCGCAAAATTCCTTCTTCATTAACATTAAACTCCGAGGATTTACCCTTTTTGATAGCTTCCACTTTTTCCTGAATTCCCACATCATCCTTTTGAGCATCCTTTAACCTTTCCAAAAGAGATGGTTGAGCAATCATTTGTGAAAGGATTTATGATGTTCCCTTATTTATGATTCCCACGTCCATCTTCATCAAGTCTAAGAAGATTGGATCCTTCTCAATTCTCATTATTGATAGAATTGCTGGGTCCTTTCTACTTAGGGCATCTGCCACCTTGTTCGCTTTCCTAGGGTGGTAATGTATTGAACAGTCATAATCCTTGATGAGCTCTATCCATCTTCTCTGGAGCATATTAATCTCTTTTAGTGTGAATATATATTTAAGACTCTTGTGGTCAGTATATATCTCACATTTCTCTCCATAGAGAAAATTCCGCCAGATTTTCAAGGTAAAGATCACAGCCACAAACTCTAGATCATGTGTTGGATAGTTTCGATCATGGATTTTCAACTGCCTTGAGGCATAGGATATTATTTTATCATTATGCATCAGCACACAGCCTAAGCCCTTATTTCAAGCATCACTGAATACCACAAAAAGTTCCCCACTTGTGGGTAAAGTGAGCACGGGCGTAGTGATAATCCTCCTTTTCAACACCTTGAAGCTTTCTTCACATTAATCACTCCAAGAAAACTTTACTCCCTTCCGGTTTATCTTGGTAAGAGGGTTTGACAATCGGGAGAAATTCCTCACAAATCATCGATAATATCCAGCTAACCCCAAGAAGCTACAGATATCCGTTACCGATGTTGGCCTCGGCCATCCCTCAATTTCATCTGTTTTAGAGGGGTCCACAGATATCCCCTTGATTGTGATGATACGACCCAAGAATAAGACATCCTTCAACCAGAACTCACACTTGCTGTACTTTGGATAGAGCTTCTCCTTGCACAAAGTCTCTAGTACAGTTCTTAAATGCTCCTCATGATCCTAGTTGGTTTTGGAGTATATTATAATGTCATCTATAAAGACTACCACAAATTTGTCTAGGTAATCTCTAAAGACACTATTCATCAAGTCCATGAAGATTGATGGAGCATTAGTGATTCCTAAAGGAATTACTATGAATTCACAGTGCCCGTATCTTGTGCGAAAAGCAGTCTTGGGGATATCTTCTTTCTTCACCCATACTTGATAATATCCCAACCGAAAGTCCACCTTGGAGAAGTATTGTGCTACATACAGCTGATCAAACAAGTCATCAATTCATTGGAGAGGATACTTACTCTTTATCGTGATTTTGTTAAGTTCACGATAATCGATGCAAAGCCGCATTGACCCATCCTTCTTCTTGATGAAGAGGACTGGTGCACCCCATGGTGAAGCACTAGGGCGTATAAATCCTTTATCCAGATTCTCTTGTAGTTTTTTCTTCAGCTCTTCAAGCTCAACAACAACCATTCTATATGAATTCTTGGATATTGGTAATTCCTTGGGTATAAGTTCAATTGAGAACTCAACATCTCTTCTAGGAGGAAGACCAGGAAGTTCCTTGGGAAACACTTCAGCGAATTCCCTCAAAATCGGCATTTCTCCAAGGAGGGTTTCTTCCTTGGACTCAATCATCTGATCCAGATACGTGTTCTCATATGGAAGTAATATCCACGCTTGAGATGATGGAGCTAAAGGAGATTCATCTTCCTCCTTAAACATGTATAGAATTGGGGGTCGATTCTCCATATGGAGTGCGATTTTCCTCTCTCGACAATTTATGTTGGCTCTATATAAGGAAAGAAAATCCATGCCAATAATTTCATCAAATTCCACCAGAGGGAGTATGACGAGGTTCACTAGGAAATTAAATATACAGATTATAACAGGGGAGGACTTATATTAATGGGATGAAATGATTTCCCCATTTTCCATACTCACCGACATCTTCACTTCCATGATTTGTGGTGGTGCTGGGATTATTCTAATAAACTTTCGAGATATAAAAGAATGTGTAGAACCTGAATCAAAAAGTATGTTTTCTATTATTGAATGAAAACTAGCGTACCTATAACCACCTTGTTTGTGGGGTTCACTTTGGCAGAAGTGATGGAAAAATCTCTTCCTTGCTGCCTTGGAGGTTGTTGGTTGTCTCCGAAAACCCTTGCATTAGGGCACTGATTTGCAAAATGACCCGGTTCTTTGCATTTGTAGCATTGAACAACGCGTTGAGGTTCGAACGGAGCGTTCCTATCCTCTGTTGCAGCCGTGGATCTTTCTTGCCGATAGTTAACAGGTAGGTACCCTTCCCTTCCACACCTGAAGCATTTCCTCATCCCCTTAAGGCAATTTCCGGGGTGATTCTTTTTTCACTTTTGGAAATTGGGGTGCTGGATCTTCTTAGCACCATTTGATTTATCCATCGGACTGCCAGCATTGAATTCCACCTTACGATTCTTGTCCCCATGATACCCATGTGATTCCCCAATCTCCATTTCAACCTTGAGGGCACATCGGACAATTTCTTCTTAGCTATCGAAGTCACGGATCGCTAATTATTTCTGCAGGTTAGGCATTAGCCCACCAAAGAAGTGGTCAACTTTGCATTCAGGGGGTAACGACAAAGCCAGAAGCGTATCGTGCAAGCCTTGTGACGTTTTCCTCATACAATCCAACATATTCTTCATCTTTTTTCTTGAGGTAATGGAAGTCCCTTTCCATCTTAAACTGGAGGGTGCGCGGAAAATATTTATCGAAAAACATCTTCAGTAAATCCTTCCATTCCAACGCCTCGATCTCCTCCTTAGGATTCATATATTTGATCAATGTCCACCATTGATCATCTTCACCCTCCATACGATAAGCCGCCAAGAGAACCTTCTCTTGTTCATAACATTGGAGGATGGATAATATCTTTTCAATGGAGATGATCCATTGTTCAGCGATGGTGGGATCGGATGATCCCCTAAAAGTAGGAGACATTTGTCTCATGAAGCTCTCGACAGCGACTTGTTATTTCTTAGTGGGGGGGGGTTGAACATTCCTCTTGACCCGTGTTTCTATTCAAAACTTCAGTTAGCTGAGAGAGAAGCGTGACAATGTTCGCGATTACCGCTCCCATTGGATTGGGCATCTCATAAGTACAGTCATCACACTGATCTTCACAACGATTTTTAGCCCGAGTCCTCTTATTACCAGCCATTGGTTGGAATAAAAGGAATGTTATGGGTAACACATAAAGGTTAATCCAAAGACAAAAGTTGATGACTTATAAATAAACATTTATTTCCTTACTCAAGAGTCTATAGGCTTCAATCTAGGCTTTTCATGATCTACTTTCTAACATATATTCATAGGGGAATTTTTTTAATTCCATTAATAAGGGTTCATACTAAGCTTTTGAATTTATCAAAACATATCCCTCGGGAGTGTCGTAACCAAGAGTGCAGCAAGGCCCGTTGTCATGCACCAGTTCCCGTTCGAGTCTATCTCAAAGCGGTGTTTTCGGGTTTTACCCCTAGGACACATTTGTGCCAGAGCCGCCTCTACTTGCTCGTATCCAGACAGGGATGTATTTGTTTGATAAACCACTTACTCAGTACTTACCAAAACTGAGGAATGTTATTATTATACTTAGTCTTGTATCTAAGGCTTTACTAGGGTTTCCTAATCCAAAAAATAACTAAACCTATCCTCTGATACCAACTATGACAACCCTGCTTTTATTACAAACTTAAACATGATTTATTACATAAAACATTACTTGATACAACAAAGAAGATCGAGAGGATTAGTGTATTTGGGGATTATGATCATTACATTAAAATATAAAACATGAAATACAACATATTTATTGAAAAATTCCTTTACATGACCACTACATTCCCTCATACTTAGCATTGCATGGGATAACCTGAGGACATTCATAAGAAATTGGTTAGCTATAAAGCCCAGTAAGGGAGTACACATGGAATAACATGAGGAGTAAAATACATTTTAGACAATAGGAATATAAATAGGGCACAAGAAAAACATGAACATAAAGGCATGATAAATCATGATAATCATAACATGGGAATGTGGCAACAACACTTAACATGGAATTAGCATTAGCCAAGGCTCATTGCACATAGAGCATGAGTAAATCCTCATTGCACATGAAGCATGAGTAAACCCTCATTGCACTTGAATTAGCATGAGTCAACACTAATTTCACATGATGTATCATGATACTATACTTTACCCAATGCATTGGAGTGCTATAAGGGTGCACCCTTCTTAAACATTTCATTTCGTGCATAAGTGTGCCACATGGATCATAAAACATGGATTCATAAAACATAATCATTTATTACACGATAAAGGAATATGTAATTAATACATGAAACATTATAATCAATAAGTAAATATGCATAAAGGTGAATATCCTTGATGGAGAAATGGGCATGGTATTCACTACACAATGCCATTAGATTAGAAAATTGATGTGATTTCGGCAGCGTAACGACGTGACATAAGAATTCGTAAAAATGCTTGATGAGATAGAAAGGGGTTCCTCATCATATTTACATGTATTGGACAGTAAGGAGGTCATATATATACATGTCCCAACAATTGTAATGGAATTTAGATTCATGATACAAAAGTATTGCTTGAATGTAAATGAAGAGAGAGAAGTTCCTTTTGGAATTTCGTCATAGTAACGGGTGTACATGGGAGGAATTTAATGAGAGATAATGGGGTATCTCATCATTCAAACCTAAAGAGGCTAGTATGAGGGAGGTTTGAAACCATACCCCAACATTCATAATTGAAATTAAAAGGGAAAAACAACTTAAATAAAATTGGACAAAAAAAGAGAAAGGAAGAAAAAACCCTTACATGGAAGTGTGCTTCCAAAGGCTAGAGAGAGGCTTGTGAGAGACTTCTTGGGAGCTTGGGGCACCTTGGGAGGATTATAGAGAGAGTAGGGCAGAGGATGGATGAACTCCGAAGGCATTGAGTGAGGAGGAAGTGGGAGCTTGGGTGGGTTTATATAAGAAAGGTGAGGGAATTCTTTATTATTTAGGTTTCGGTCCCCTTACATTAAATTAATCCAAACCACAAACCATCCCATGGTTTTTTCCCATGGTTTTTGGCAAAGGGAAGAGGAAGAAAATAATTTATAAGGCCAAAGTCCTAACTTCTTAAAATATTAGGGTTTCTTATGTGGAGGTGAGTCACACTCTCATGGAAATTAATTTAAAAAGACACTACTGGGAAGTTGGGTTTTCCCAACACTTGTATGCCAACGGTTCAACAGAACCGTTGGTATATGGGTATAAAACAAGTATTTCCAAACGGTTTGAGGAAACCGTTGGGAAATATAAAAAATTTTCTCCCTTTCCCAACAGTTTGTAAAAACCGATGGTAAAGGCCATGACTTAGGAAGGCTTTCCCAATGGTTTGTGTATACCGTTGGTAAAGCTCACCTTTCCCAACAGTTTTAAAAAAACATTATGAAAGTTTTCCCCTAAAATCACAGAAAAACCAAGATCCCATCCATGTGATTGAACTGGTAAATTTGAGACCTAAGATCTCTCTCTCTTGGAAAATCATTCCACCAGATCCATATTCAATCACCAAGTTGTTTTGTTCTACACTTCAAATCAGTAAGTAGTACGTTATGTTTAATGTTTTGCATCTAATTTTATTTCTTTTCTTTTTTGATTTGGCTTAAACCTAAGCTTCGTTCAGTATGGTATAACCAAAAATTTCAATTCAATTTGTTATTTGTTTTCTGTTTTTGTTCCAGTGTTATGTGTGAATCAGTTTTTTGTTCTGTTTTGTTTTTTGTTTTTGTTCTAGTGGGAGGTGCTGGTGGTGCAGTAGATCGGGGGAGGGGGTGTGCTGGTGGGGTAGTTAGGTGGGGGGAGGGGGTGTGCCAGTGGGGTGTTGAGGTGGGGGGTTGTATAGGTGGGGGTGAGGGTGGGTTGTGCAAGCGGGGGTTCAAGTAGAGGGGGGTTGTTATGGAAGTGGGTGGGGGAGGGGAGGGTGCAGGTTGGGGGTGGGCTGGGCAGGTCGGAGTCTATTGTAGGGTGATGTGGGGGTTGTACAGGTGGGGGTGGGGTGGTTTGTGCAGGTGGGGGTGGGGGAGGGGGGGTTGTTCAAGTGGGGGGTGAAATTGGAGAGGGGTGTTGTGCAAGTAGGTGGGGGGAGGGGAGTGTGCAGGTTGGGGGGTGGGTTGGGTAGGTGGGAGTCTGTTGGGGCTGCGGTGGGGGTGGGGTGTACAGGTGGTGGTGGGGGGAGGGGGGATGTGTAGGTGGGGGTGGGGGGACGGGGGGTTGTGCAAGTGGGGGGGGGGGGTGTAGGTGGGGGTGGCTATGCAAGTGGGTGGGGGGGAGGGGGTGTGTAGGTTGGGGGTTGGCTGGGCAGGTGGGAGTATGTTGGGGGTGAGGTGGGGGTGTACAGGTGGGGGTGGGGGTGGGGTGGGGGAGGGGGGTTGTGCAGGTGGGTGTTGCGGGTGGGGGGGTGTGCAGTTGGTGGATGGGAGGGGGATGTGAAGGTGGGGGTGGGGGAGGGGGGTTGTGCAAGTGGGGGTGCAGGTGGGGGGGGGGGGGGTTGTGCAGTCGGTGGATGGGAGGGGGGTTGTGCAGGGGGAGTCTGTTGGGGGTGAGGTGGGGAGGGGTGGCTGTGCAGGTGGGAAGTCATCACTTTCATAGTTCACTAATAAGCACGGGGTATTCATCACTTCTAGAGATTTGGATAGTTTTGAGGCCTCGTTGGTTTTGGTTCTTGTCTAGTCATCTTGATGAGTAAGGCATCACATGATCTAAAAGTGACATCAACTATATAGGATGAATTCCTTCTTCCACAACACATTTTTCTAGAAATAATATATCCTTGGAAGGTTGTGGGAGCCTTTTTGAATCCAATGCCCCAAGATTTTCCCAATTGCAAACTTGATACCATCATGTTATCAAGTCACTAATCCTACCAAATTGGATTTTCACTAAAAAATACTATTCTAATCCTTAACACCCATCTTTTTTTTCATAACATGAATGAAAATCCAATTAAATCTCATAGCTCTCAGTCACACCCCTATGGATAGCTCGCCCACCCCCTTGGAAACCCCTACCTCCTGGATAGCCCTTCCACCCTCGTGGACAGTCCGCCCACCCCCTGGACACCTTGTACCCCCTGGACAACCCCGCCACCCCCGTGGAAAGCCTGCCCACCACCTGGACACCCCTACTCCCTGGAAAGCCCCCCAACCATGTGGATAGCCCACCCACCCCCTGGACACTCCCCCCCCCCCACCCCCACCCCCCCCCAGACACCCCACCCCCTGGACACCTTGTTCCCCCTGGAAAGACCCCCCCACCACCCCCACCCCCGTGGATAGCCCGCCCACGCCCCTAGACATCCCCTCCCCCCTAGACAGCCCCGCCACCCTCATGGACAGCCCTCCCACCCCCCTGGACACCTCGTACCCCCTGGACAACCCCGCACCCCCATGGACATCCCACCGCCGATTACACAGAAGCAAATAACTCTGCATTTCCCCCCTATTTCCATAAGCCCCCGCATAGGTGAACCCTAACATGAGGTCTTCCATCTGATCGGCTACAACTCCCCCATCCAGGTTAGACTCTGTCAACCTCTTCCCAAATACAGACATAGAAGCCCTCATTGAGGTAATTGACATGGTTGGGTTAGTGGGGTAGGTCGTTTTATTTTTTTTAGTGTGGTGATATGGTACATTCTGTGGACTTTAGTTTGGGTGTTATGAAATGTACTAACTTTTTAAAATATTTCTATTTTTTAGAATCAATAAATTATTTAAAAAACTCTCTTTACACATTCTTCATCTTTCATAAAAATCCTTCACTTTGTAATATCTTGAACAATGTTTTATCCGGTCTATGGTGTCTTCTTGGTATGTGATAAATGAAAAAATTACAAAACACATCTCACCTCAAATCTAGGCACACATAACTGAATTAATTAGTATATCATTACATTGTTTTAATAGTTCACTACATCAACTAAAAACTCCTTCCTTTATCGTTTATTTAAATATATTTTCTATTAAATTTCAATCCTATTGAATTGTTTATGAAAAGTTGACTTATATAAATTCTTTTTACAGAATGGATAGAAGTTGGATGTATGAAACTGATCGGATATAAAGCGATTTTCAAAACAATTTGGAGAGCTTTATAGATTTTTCATTTCACAATGCTTCATATAGTGGTCACATGCACTGCCCATGTTCCAATTGTGTTGGTAGACCTTGGTTGATCCGTGAAGAAGTCAGCTACCACATAACCAAAAATGGTTTTCAAGAAAACTACTTCGTGTGGTATCACAATGGGGAGAAAATGAAATCTCAAATTGGTGATGATCTAAATGATAGGACTAGAATGGAGAATTTGTTAGATGATCGATTCCCATTTATTCGTCATTATGAAAAAGAAAGGATTTCGACTCAAGAAGTCTTCGATATGAGGACAGCTGATGCATCTAGTGAAAATGATGATATTGATAGGGTGAAAAAATTGAATTATGATGCCACGACTCCAGTATATCGACAATGTGATAAGATGAAATAGCTAGAATTTTTAATCTGATTATTTCATGGGAAAACTATGTATGGGATTTCTAATACAGCAATCGATTTCATTCTTACCCTCTTGAAGGATTTACTTCCAGATGATGCAGATATTCCCTCAAAACACTATATGGCATGGAATTTAGTTGAGGATCTTGGATTTTCAAGAAAAAAATTCATGCTTGCCCGAAAGATTGCAGTTTATTCTAGAAGGAAACCGCTGAACGAAATTATTGTATAAAATTTGGCACATCCCGCAGGAAGTCAAAATCAGATGGAACACCATCCCGCATTCCACAAAAAGTAATGTGGCACATTCTATTGATCCCCAGACTCCAAAATCTTTTTAGGTTTGATGACATATCAATAAAAATGAGATGGCATGATACCGAGAGAAAGAAGACTAATGATGTGTTGGTTCATCCTGTAGATGGATTTTCATGATAGAGATTTGATGCTCGACATCCTGATTTTGCAGCTGACATGTGTAATGTGAGGGTGGGTATTTCATGCGATGGTTTTAATCCTTTTGGGAAGATGCTTACTTCGCACAGCACATGGCCAGTTTTTATACACATTTATAATCGTCCCCCATGTTTGTGTATGAAAAAACCCATCACTTTCATGAGTATACTCATATCTGGTCCTTCTGATCCCAACATTGATATTGATGTATTCATGCAACCTTTAATAAAAGAGTTGAAACTTCTTTGGGATGTTGGTGTGCGCACATACGATGCATGTTCTAAAGACATATTTCAGATGTGTGCTGCGCTTATGTGGACGATCAATGATTTTCTGGTTTATGCAATGATTTCTGGATAGAGAACGAAGGGAAAACTATCATGTCCAGTTTTTGTGAGGAATACAAGATCCAGAAGACTGAAACATCGTTGTAGTTTCAGTTTTATGGGACATCGACAATTCTTTCCAAAGGATCATCCATATAGAATAATCGTTGAAGATTTGATAATACCATAGAGACCGATGATTCACCTCAGCGTATGTCTGGAACTGACGTGCTTAATGAATTGAAAGATTCAGTTTTTCGTTCGAGAAGGGTCAAATGAAATCTGGAAAGAGAAAGAATGTTTCCACTAAAACTTGTTACAATTGGAGGAAGAGGAGTATCTTTTTTGATTTACCTTATTGGTCAAACAATTTTTTACTTCATTGCTTAGACGTAATGCATATTGAAAAGAATATATGTGAAATGTGGCTTTAGGTTCTTTTAAATTTCAAGGGGAAGACAAAAGATGATTTACGATCTCGGTGTGACTGTGTGGATTGGTGTATCAGACCAGAATTGCATCCTGTGCGTATTAGTGAAAATAAATGGCAACTTCCATGTTCTTCGTATGTGATGACACCTACGGAAAAAAACAATTTTTGGAAGTATTAGAGACTATTAGAGTTCCTGATGGTTATTCAAGAAACATATCTAAACGGGTGAACAGAAGAGAGTTGAAGCTATAATCTTTGAAGACTCATGATTATCACGTTCTACTACATGAGTTTCTTCCAATAACAATCCGTCATCTTTTGTCCAATAATGTAAGGGTGGTTGTTATTTGGTTGTTCCATTTGTTTAGAGATCTTTGTGCTAAGAAGTTGTCCAAGTCTTTCTTGAAACAAAATGTGGACAGATGCCCCATTAATTTTGTGTGAGTTGGAGAAAATATTTCCTCCATCATTTTTCACATACATGTTGCATCTTACTATCCATATTCCCACTGAAATACTTCTTGGAGGACTTGTTTCTTTTCGTTGGATGTATCCAACTGAAAGAAATATGGTCACATTAAAGTCTTATGTCCGAAACAGAAATCATCCCAAAGGTTCTATTGTGAACAGTTACTTGGCTCAAGAATGTATGGATTTCTGCTCGATGTATTTGTCTGATATTACTACAAGACTGAACAGACCATTGAGAAATGAAGAAGAACAGTATGAGCAAATTGTACCTCGTTTTCCATCACTTCCTCAAATAGGAGGAATTCCTGGATCATATACATTGAAGACATTAAGCCATGAAGAGCGGGAGATGGCACATCGCATAATTTTGTTCAACTGTGATTTGTTCGATGACTATATCAGGTAACTAAATTGACTATGTATATCTTACATATATATTTGTTAAACTATTCATATTTTTAATCTACAGGGAACATAAAACAATGATAAATAGGAAGCATCATTCTTTATCATTGAGAAGGAGAGAGACTTTGCATATCAAAGAGTTTTCTGCTTGGTTAAAATTGAAGGTATAAAAAAATTAATGTTCAAAATAATTATATCAATATTTAATTAAGTTTAATAGTCATTTATATTGCAGGTATTGAGTTTTTCTACTGACTCTGTCTCTGAGGAAATAACAGCTTTGGATTTTGGTCTTAATACCGTGGTTTGTGACTGTAAATCAATTGTTATCAGTGGGTATAAATTTATTGTCATTGAACGAGAAAAGAACATGAGAACACAACATGATGGTGTTATGATTACTGCCACAATAGATTGTTATGCCAGTGCATCAAATAGTAGACCGTGATTTGAAAATGTGGGTTATTATGGAGTTGTTGAGAAAATAATAATATTGTATTATTACTCTCATGGACGAGTCACAATGATGAAATTCCATTGGTTTGATTCGATGAGGAGACATGGCACATTTATTGATGATTGTGGATTTCGAGTAATTAATATGACTCGCACTCTTGCTACCGAAGAACCATATGGGTTGGCATCAATGGATAAAAAAGTTTTTTGTGTCAAAGACCAACTTCAAACTTAATTTGGTGTTATAGTTGAAGTAATTCCAAGAAATATTTTTGATGATGGTGATGATGGAATTGACACTGTCCCTAATTCCATTGGAACCAATCCATTTATTTCTTTTGATGACTCAAATAGCTCAATTGTCATAGTTGATTGTGAACCTGAAGTTGTGGTTGAAAATATATAGAATCATTCATCCATGTTCTCAATTCTTTTGGTTTACCTCGAGTTGGGTTATTAAAGTTGGTAATATTCAAATTTATTTAGTATTGATCACAAATATGTTTTAGCTGACTTGACCGTTATGTGAATTTTCAATGTTTATTGGTTGCAGTTTTATTTGAATTGCATTTTCTAATTTGGAATTGAACTATATTCAAACATAGTCAAACAATATTTCTAACTTGGTGAACATTACAACTTGTATGATTTATTAAATCCATTCAAGATATTCTAAAACAATTGATAGCTGACTTGACCGTTATGTAAATTTTCAATGTTTATTGGTTGCAGTTTTATGTGAATTGCATTTTCTAATTTGGAATTGAATTGTATTCAAACATATTCAAACAATATTTCTAACTTGGTGAACATTACAACTTGTATGATTTATTAAATTCATTAAAGCTCTTCTAAATCAATTGATAGCTGACTTGACCATTATGTGAATTTTCAATGTTTATTGGTTGCAGTTTTATTTGAATTTCATTTTCTAATTTGGAATTGAAATGTATCCAAACATAGTCAAACAATATTTCAAATTAATCACATATTTGTTTTCAAAAGCAGGAAATGAATCCAATTGAAGAGAGACTACGAAAAAAAATGATGGAGAACAATCGTCGAATGACGGAGTTCAGAATTCCATCATTAGTTCCTGGAGGGAGTACTTTATTTCAAATTGATATATTTAAATAATATATAATGTCATGTGATTAATATTTTTGTAAATATTTTTGTAGGATCCACCTATACATCTACAATTATTCGATGTGGATCCTAGTACTGGTCCTAGTACTCAGGCCGGTGATACGAGGAGGGTTCGTACCAGAGGTGGATGAGCAGTTGCGCGTACCCGACTAGACCATGCCCCTCCCATTGACATGTCATCCTTCCCACATTCTGATCCCGTTATGTTGTTAGGGACACACGGGATATTTAGGCCTCCCATGTTTTCACTACCTTTTGCATCTTCTGGCCCATCATTTTCACATCCCATGATGATTCCCACTCCCCAGTCATCATTCGGTCAGACAGCTATCTCATCTTCTTTTCCTTCTACTTCTGCCTCTCCGAGCTTTTATATTCCATCGCCTTTGACTCCTGTTCCACAAAAGGGTGTTCCATCAGTTTTTGTGGATCCAACGGCGCTCAGTGATCATACCGGCCCATGTATATTTATAGAACCCTAACAAATTTTTATAGAAATATTTATTTTCATTATAACATGTTTTGATAAAATATTTCTTTTTCTTTCATGACAGATACATCTACTGACAGGAGGCGTGGGCAGGGGCATACACGCATGCGTTCGGTGTGGAAACGCCGCACACAGGTTATGGTGTATTATAATGAAGACAACCAAATGGTTGAGAAAACAGGGAAGCGATGTCGGAGTTTTTTGGCGACGCTTTCCAAATACTCCGACATCATTCCCATTAGCCCGCTATCGTGGAGACATTTTCCACATGAGGTCAAGGATACAGCTTGGGCAGAGATATGGGTAAAAAAATATGTTCTATTTAATGCCATGAATTATTTTTGTATTTATATGAATTAATATTTTTATTTTAACTTCGATTTAATTTTCCCGATGGTGAGGGTGCACGACCGGAACGTCTAAAGGATTTCGGAAAGCATTGGAGAGCCTACAAGCATGATTTGTATATTGGCTGGGTTGATAGAGTTGGAACTGAGTTAGAGGCGGTACTAGTGGTGGATGATTGTCCTATAGAGCAGTATCGTCAGATGATTACTCATTGGATGAGTACCCAGTTTATGGTATTAATAATATTTGAGTTATTTAAATAATCACTTTCATGTTTTTCATTAATACTATCTGTTGCATTTTTGAATTTTATTTATGAATCATCTGGAAAAAATAAAAAGAACATTGATTCAAAAAAAACCTCCACACACTGGGACGCACTAAAATGTCTGATCATGAGAGGAAGCAGGTATGACAATTGTTTATAAGTTTTCTTTTCGACTTACACTTTCTTTTGTTTCCTCAATTTTTTAACAGTTTGCTAAAGTTTTCATATAACTTTGGTTTTCAATGTCATTGTAGAGTCAAATACAAAATATTGAAGGACGTGTGCCTCGAGCAAAACTGTTTTTCTCGAGTAGACGGAAAAATGATGGAAGTGCCGTCAACGAAGCAACTCAACAGCAGATTGTAAGTTTTAATCTATTGAATTTATATTTTAATATCTATTTTGTAACTTAATGATATATTTATATTTTTAACAGGATACTTTATAGGCCTTCGATTCCCAATAACCAGACAAGTTTGGGCCAATAGATCACTTACATCAGGTGCTGGGAGAGGAGCATTCTGGCAGAGTACGCTGCCGACCTAGGATAGCCCCGATGAGGTATTGGCCCTCCCCAGGTACGATCTGTAGTGCCACCGAGCTTCAGAAAGTTAGGGTACAGGCAGAACAGGCTGAGAAAAGGGCCATAGAGAAGGCATAACAGCCTTCTAGGGAAAACAGTGCGTTTATGAAATTTATTGAAGTTCTACATCCTACACTTCCAGCAGAGGCAACCCAATCTTTTGATGAGTATATGTCATCGATGAGTTCTATATAAGGTGCACCAGGTGGCAGTTCTAGTGGTGGTCAGGATGATGTACAACTTGACGATGATGATGGTGAGGAATCTGATGCGGAGGAGGAGGGAGAGGAGGAGGGCGAGGCGGGTGGTGAGGGTGAGGAGGAGGGCGAGGATGAGGAGGAGGGCGAGGGTGAGGAGGGTGAGGACGATGATGGGGACGAGGACGAGGGTGATGATGATGGTTATGATGGTGATGGTGATGTGGGAAAAGTTGATCCATTACATTTTTGAATGATATTACTGAGATTTGATATTTATTCTATTCTAGTTGATGCACTACCACAAAACTGGGCAAGGCATGCGCCTACCTTTATCAGCGCTAACAGAAAACTGCTGATAAAGGGGCGGGCCTTTGTCAGCGCTAAAAAAAGTGCTGATAAAGGTCCACTTTATCAGCGCTAAAACAAGCGCTGATAAAGGTTTTATTTAGCAGCGCTTTTCATTTTAGAGCTGATAAATACACCCTTTATCAGCACTTTTTACTAGCGCTGATAAAGGCTCACGTGGGATTGTTAAAAACCCTCGGGTCCTCTTCCTCCTCCCCGCACCCTGTCAAGCCCTCGCGGAAGCCCTGCTCTGTGCCGCTGCCGCCGCCGCCGCCGCTACCGCCACCTCCTCCTCCTCTGCCATGGGCGCCGCCACCTCCTCCTCCTCCTCCTCCTTCTCCTCCTCCGGCCGCCTCCTCCTCCTCCTCCGGCCACCGCCTCCTCCTCCTCCACCGCGGCCTCATCCTCCTCCTTCTCCATCGTGGCCTCATCCTCCTCCTCCTCCTCCTCCTCCACCTAGTCTGCGGCCTCTTCCTCCTCCTCCTCCACCGGTGCCTCCTCCTCCTCCTCATCCTCTCCCTACTCTGTTGTCTCCTCCTCCACCGTGACCTCCTCCTCCTCCTCCTCCTCTGCTGCCTCCGCTGCCTCCGCCCTACCTCCACACTGCCTCCGCGCTACCACTGTTGCCTTCGGTGCCTCCGCTGTCGACGCCTCCTTCTCCTCCTCCACCGATTCCTCCTCCTTAAGGTGATTCAAATTGAATTTGTATGAATTAATTATGTTTGCATTGTGGTGACCCCTTGCATCCTATCCCAAATTATGAATATTGATTTTTGGATTTTATTAGTGTTGTTATTGTGGGTAATTGTTATTTTTGGATTGTGATCACATGATGTTATGTGTTATATTATATACTCATGGTAATATGACATTACAAATTCAATGATTCACCTCGTATGTGTGTTAGCATGCATGGTGTTTATATGTTGTACATCAAATAAGTGGACCATCATGAAATTAATATCCCTTAGTAGGGTACTACACTTGATATGTGATGATGAAGACAGGGAACCTATGAATAGGGTGGAGGTACAACATATCCATGGTGTCGTGTCATGGGTGTGCTTGAGGTACCCAGTCGTTTCTAGGTCCCATTCACTATGAGATGCATAACGTTTTTCAATAACCACATGGATCTATCTCTTACATAGAAAAAGGGTAAGAAGGTCACTGATTTCCTGGATAGTTAGGGCTCTCTAGGTAACATGTGTACCATATTTAACATCATAGGATCCCTACCCCCAAGCTTGTTAGTTTAGTTAAATAATATTACCTTGGGATAATCTAATTTATACCACCTTTGACTGTTTTTAGCCTTGTCCCCTTCTTGAAATAAAATATATCAACATTGGATGTGTTGAAATAAAGTTCATGATTGAGTTATTTAATCTATAACCTTGGGTTTGTTGTGCCCCCCCCCCCTCCACTACTCCCTCTTCTCTACACCTCATCCATGCCTTCCCTCCTCCCTCATCTCCCTATCCTCTAACTAAACCTCATCCCCTTCCTCCACCCATACTCACTTCCCTCCTAGCACCATGATTTGAACTAAGGGTAGGTTCCTTCCCCCATCCAAACACATAGCTTATGGATCGTGGCCTATTGCAGCTAAGCACTAGACCCAAACTCTAACTCCACCATCTCCTTCTCCCTCTTCATTTCCACCACCATTGGATGATTCCATCTCGTTGGGTTTTGATTTTCCTTTTGCATCCAACCACTCACAAGATGCGGTTCCACCTACCAATGTCCATCCATATTTTCACTTTGAGGAAATGAAACACTATATGTGCTTGGACCATTTTCAATCCAAGTCAATTTTCACCAACAAATCCATGGGTTTGGTCATAATACACAAGGTCCCCATCGACAAGGTTGTTATGGTATCCCTTCGCATCAATGAAACACTCCAAAATTATTGATGTTCCTGAGGAGACGTTTTAGGAGCTCTTTTTAGAGTTCCTTACAACTTTCAAGATAAAATTAATCTATATCACCTTCAAACTAGGTGGTATGGATTGGGATTTGACACTAGGTGAGTTTAGAGTTATCTTGGGGTTTATTCTTCTGTATTTGCTACATCCACTACCTATGTTGCTTTGTGTCTTGATCTGAACAAGAAAAATACACTAAAGAGTTGTGTGTTGATCACTCATGAGACCACGAGCATCCATGATCCTACCACATCCAAGAGCACCCAGATGAAGGGTTATTATCTGAGGATTAGTCATTGTGCCTTAGCTCATGCATGGATAGCATGGGGAGACTCCCACATAACCATCACATAGACTAAGGTGCCCATTATGGCCACTTCCATGGGTGCCCTTGTGGAAAACATATACTGCTTCTTACTTATGCATTTTGTCCCATGTGTTTCAATCAACTCTTTACACTTTTACTTTTGATGCACATGTTAGGCTACCTATTGGCCTTACCCATGAGGTATTTCCTTGTATAGACACCCTATAGAGACCGCCCTATGAGATTGATCCACAAGTTGCACTGATTATCCTACTTCATCACAAAAGGTATGGTTAACCCATGTCTATAGTGGTGAGCCCCACTAACACACTATGAAAAACTCCAAAGAACCACCCCTCATCAGGGGTGATCGAAGAGAGGAAGAGATTGGATGAATCCAAAGAACCACCCAAGATTTGCTATTAATGAGCACTCCCCCTACCATTTTTGAAGTATCTTGTTTTTTATCTAAATTATACTCATATTCCTTCTCCTATAACCTATATACTCATCCTATGGATTTCAAATAGGATGAATATAAATAAGGAATGGATGAATTCCAATCGGTTGACAAAAGAGTATGAAGAAGGCGTGAAAGAGTTTATAAGTTTGCAAAAGATCATGCATGTGAATCTTCTCAAATCCTTTGTCCGTGTTTACGATGTTGTTATTCAAAAAAAATTAGTCCAGATGAGTTGGAAGAACACTTGATCTATCACGGAATAGATCACAGTTATACATGTTGGGATAAACACGGGGAAACAACGAAAGTAGGTAGTGACTGGGGTGACACTGCGTTTTATGGATCATCTGATATGATTAAAAACATGAACAATGAAGATGACCGTATGGAGGATGTTATTAAAGATGTGAATGATGATAAAGATCGTATTGAGGAAATGACAAGTACCTTTGAAGATGAACTTTGTGATTTCCCAAAATTGTTTGAGAAGTTAAAAAGTTGTGCAAAGACACCATTGTATGCTGGTTGCACTAAATATAAAGCATTGTCAGCCGTACTGAAGCTGTATAATTTGAAAGCAGACAATGGGTGGAGTGATGAAAGTTTTACAAAACTACTTTCCCTCATGAATGACATGCTCCCAGAAGACAATGATCTCCCGAGCCGAACGTACGATGCCAAACAAATGGTACGCTTAATGGGTATGATCTCTGAAAGAATACACGCCTACCTGAATGACTGTATACTATTTCTCAAGGACCACAAATCACTTAAAGAATTCCCAAAGTGTGGTTCTTCTCGATACAAGAAAGATGAATCCAGTCCTACTAAAGCTGTATGGTACTTTCCAATGATTCCAAGGATTAGACACCTATATGGAAGTGAGGAGACTGCAGAACAATTAACATGGCATTCAGATACAAGAATTAAAGATGGGATACTACGTCCCCCGGTAGACTCTCCTAAGTGGAAGAGAATCGATCATGAGCGTCCTGAATTTAGAAACAAGTCGAGAAACCTTCGTCTTGCGTTATCTGCAGATGGAGTGAATCATTTTGGTTTTGAAAGCAACAGTCACAGTACATGGCCGGTTATGTTGATAAATTATAACTTAAGAGCGTGGTTATGCATGAAATGGAAATACATCATGTTATCTATGCTTATATTAGGACTAAAACAACCAGGTGATGATATTGACGTTTATTTAGCTCCATTGATCGAAGATTTGAAATTATTGTGGGATTCAGTTGTTACATTGTATGATGCTTACAGAAAGGAAGATTTCACGTTGAGAGTCGTTTTGTACAGGACGATAAATGACTTCCCTGCTTACAGAAACTTGTCAGGATATAGCATTAAAGGAACTCAAGGTTTTCCCGTTTGCGAAGAAGGTACACAATCAATTAGGTTGAAACCTTCATCTAAAAACCTGTTTCTAGGACATCGCAGATTTCTACCGTGAGGACATAAGTACTGTTCTTGGACGACATCATTCGATGGAAGTTCAGAAGAATGTACAACACTGTCTCCACTAACAGGCGATCAATTGTTTGAGAAAGTTAAAAATTTGGACACTACTTTTGGTAAACCGGCTTCGAAAAGCCTTACGAAAATCGGTTGGAAAAGAGATCAGTTTTTTTTGAATTACAATACTGGAATTGTCTGTATGTAAGACATTTTCTTGATGTTATGCATGTAGAAAAAAATGTATTTGATAGTGTTATCGGCACGTTGCTAAATACATCTGGCAAAACAAAAGATGGAATGAATGCTAGGATGGACATGGTTGAGATGGGAATACGAGAAGATTTGGCACCAGTGAAGGGTGAAAAACGAAAATTTATTCCTCCTGCTGCTTACACTCTTTCCAGGCAGGAGAGATATCAGTATTACAACTTCTTGAATGACGTAAAGGTTCCAGAGGGGTATTTTTCAAATATCAGTAACATTGTGTCAATGAGAGACTTGAATTTAAAAGGTCTGAAATCACATGACTGTCATGTTTTGATGCAAAATCTCATTACAATTGCTTTAGGTTGCATTTTTTCCAAGAATGACCTCCATACATTAACGAAACTGTGTTTTTTCTTCAATGATATATGCTATAGACCCAGCGAAATTGCCAGCTATGGAAAAATAAATTTTTGTCATATTATGTGAATTAGAAATGTTCTTCCCGCCTTTATTTTTTGATATGATGGTTCATTTGATGGTCTACTTGGTGAGTGAGATTCGACTATGTGGTCCTGTACATTACAAATGGATGTACCCCATTGAACGGTATATGAATATTTTGAAAGGGTATGTTAAAAATAGAAGTCATCCAGAGGGTTGTATTGCAGAGCGATATATTGTTGAGGAAGCTGTTGAATTATGTACTGAATACTTGTCTGGTGTGGAATGCATTGTCTTACCGAAATCTCGTCACACTGGGTGTCTTGAGGGTGAAGGAATTTCTAGAAAAAAAGGTTGTCACAATCAATATTACAGACCGGGAGCAGGCCCACCTTTATGTTTTGCATAACAGTTTTGATGTTGACCCATATGTTGAAATACACAGAGAAATTCCTAGGCATTTGAATCCATCTAGGGCTGAAAAATGGATATCAGATACACATAATCGACAGTTTATAGGATGGTTTCGATCATATTTTTAAGAAGTCAGATGAAAATCCAGAGTCAATTTCAGAACGACTTTGATGGCTAGCTAGAGGACCAAGTGTGTATGCATTATCTTACAATTCTTATGTAGTTAATGGTTATACATTTTATACTAATGAACATGATGAAGAAAGTACCATGCAGAATAGTGGGGTTACACTTGTGGCTGAAGCGATGCATGATTCCGGTGCTAAGGACAGAAATCCAATTTATGTGAATATTTCATACTTTGGCATTATCAAACAAATATGGGAGTTGGATTATACGGAATTTCAAGTTCCGATATTTCAATGCAAGTGGGTTGATAATAGGAGGGTTGTTAAAATAGTTGATTTGGGATTTGTGAAAGTTGATTTCAGTAAGGAAGGGGAGAAAGATGAACCGTTTATAATGGCATCACAGGTAGTGCAAGTATTTTATGTTCCATATCCCGCAAACCGAAACTGGTCAATCATTCTATTATCGACCAAAATAGCTGAAGGGTCGGATGAAAATTCAACGGAAGATGACCCTTTCATTGGGACTTTGCAATCATTTCACAGTGCTCCCAATATAGAAGACATTTTTATGTCAGAGGAGACCACAATGAAGGGATATTGATAGTTGATAGAAGGGGTCAAATCCCTTCAGCCTTTAAACAAAGAGAGTTCAATAATCAGGTTAATGATTTTTATTATAATATATATTGTGTTAAATTATGTTATTATCTGTTCGCTGCTGCTTTTATGTGATCTAAATTAAATTTTAAACCAGTTTTGTAGATAATGACTTCTTCACCTGCTGATGCACCCAATCCCGAGACACAACATGTCTCTCAACCTGTTGCAGCTGGTCCCACTGCTGAGAGACAACAAGTCTCTCAACCTATTGCAGCTGGTCCCACTACTGATGTAAAACATGTCTCTCAACCTATTGCAGCTGGTGCCAGTGTCGATGCTAGCACTTCGGAGAATCCTAATGATGATGCGGAAACTGAGGAAATGGTAGGCGATGAAACCCCAGCGACACAAAAAAAATAGGTGCGCCATAGTTTGATAGTTTTAGCCAAAATCCTTAAGGCAAAAGAAAAATGAATCAAATATGAGGTGGGATGGAATAAACTATGCCATCATGTAAACCCCAACAAAGCCATGTTTATTAGCTACATTGGAATCGTCACTCGACAACGCGTGCCGATTGATGTAGAGTCATGGCACCATGTTGTCAGCGGGTTGAAAACATTAATGTGGGAAGAGATTACGGTAACATTATGATAGCATCTATTTAATTTATTAAAATAAAATAAAATACTTAAATATTTACTAACCCTTCATCATCTCTTGTCGAGTGCATTTATAGTAGATGTTTCGCACAAAGAATATGTTTTAAGACTGGCAGGAAGGATTCATATAGGCTTTCGCGCCATTTTAACGAAACATCATCTGAAAGATGCTGAAGGGAAAATCAAGCCGCACCTGCCTCCTCTTTATGCACACATGATATCCCAAGGAACGTGGGATGCGTTTTGCAACCATCGTACGAAACATAATTTTCAGGTACATTGTGTTTGGTTACAAGTTGTGTAACGTTGCTTGTATTCATCACGTTGATTGAGAGGTTTTTATTTATGAAACTGCAACTCAGTGCTGAAAATAAAGAACGGGCAGCAAAACCAGTGTACCGCTACCGTAAAGCAAGGATGGGGTACGCTTCAATTGAAAAACAATTGGTACATATTTTAAAAGTACTATAATAATTTTATGTGACATAAAAAACAATGTAACCATGTTTCTCTGTTTATATGTAGATTGATGAAGCAAAAGCTCAAGTCACTTCCATTCCATGCCATGGGCTATGGAAGGAGGCTTCTGTTAATAAAGAGGGGAAACTGATAGATGGAAACACACAACAAGTGTGGGAAACATGTGTAAGTATGACATAATATAAACTTGTTATGCTTTAAATCACTATTACATAACTATGCTTACTTATTTTTACATATTTTCTATTTAACATAGTCACAGGAATCAACAACACCCGCACCGGATGCAGACATACTTTCAATGGCCTTGAAACAGCCAGAACAGTAAGGCCGCGTCAGAGGTGTGGGTTTTGGGGTGTCACCCCGGGCATATTTTCAGAAAAAAAACAAGAGGATGAACAAAATATATAATTTCATGTAATGAGAGATAGAGTATATACCCTTGAAGAACTATTCCAAAGTCAGGGAGAGATTCTAAAGAGTTTGATGGAGGAGAGGCGAAGAGAACAAACAACTCACGAACAACCTGCGCGAGAAGATCCACCCCTCACCTGCTTTGAGGCGAGCCATTCCACTCAAAGACCTGACTTAACCGAGGTAATCAATGTTCTAATATTCGTTTTTGTGAAATTTGAATCACATAGACACTGATACCTTTCATGTAATGATATTCTACAGGGTGAAAATGGCTGTGATTTATATCTGTCAACTCCCACCCATCGCCTTGTAGCAAGGGCTACGGTGTTCAATATGCCGAATGACAGGCTACACTCCAGAACACTTCCAACCGGTCATGTCAAAGTGTTGATTAACATAGATTATGAGCCGAGCGCTGATCTACCAATGCCAAATGACGATGAAGAAATTCATATGGTGGAAAAAGTTGTTGGAACATTCTTGCATGGCCATCGAATCTTGTAAAAAAACTTGTCGACCAAGAGGTATTCATTTCCAATTCCTTTTTCAAGACGAACCTTTAACATTAAATTAGAACATGGATGAACCTATGAATTTTATTACATAAGGACAAAATGGAGAAGCTAAAACGAAAGAGAAGCTCCAACATTGGATCAACCAACCAATCAAAACGATCTACTGAGAGCGTATTCACCCCGCACGTTCTCTATCCACATTTAATATCATTGCAAGCTCATGTGGATACGAAAATGAAAGATGGAAAGATTCATACAATTGTTTGTGAAAAAGATATGTATGGAGAGGAAACATTAGATTTCGTTAGTGCAGACGTTGTTTCTAATATCATCATATACCACTGGCTAGGCGCCTCAGTTATAAATGTATACATGAGGTATGTTTTCATGCTTTAATTTTATAGAAGCTGATATACTTTGATAATTATGGCCAAATACATCTCATATTTTTCAGAGGTGTATATATAAAAAACAATTGAAGGGATTTTTCCATGAATACAAATTTTGACTCGTTAGTCCTCACACCATTTCTACACAATGAGAAGAAATAGATTCTAATTTTCAGGTTGAATTAATGTCAAATATGCTCAGAATGGTTGAAAGCAGAATTACGACTGACAGACTCTTTTTAATACCAACATTGCAGGGGTAAAACTCTACATTTTAATCATATCAATTATATTTTCATTTCTATCAGTACTTATTTCTTTTTGTGTTTTTAGGGAACATTGGATGCTCATTGCAGTCAATTTGGATACTCCAAAGATTTATTTTCTGGATTCACTGCATGGATATCCAACTAACCGTCCACACATGATGGCGATTTTCAATTTTTAATACACTAGATCCAACATTTTAGAACTAAATATCTAGTTATATAATTTATATTATCTTTTAATGATTATTTTCTTATGATAGGGCGGTTTATGAATATCGTGTAAATGCTGGAATGAATCCAGGGCATAAAGATGACAATTCCCATAAGATCTACAAATAGAGAAGTATCTGGGTATATATAATTATATTTCACTATCCAAATACATATCAAAACAAATTACTTATTTTTCTCGATGTTTCTGTAGTGTCTGAAACAAACAAACGACAAGGATTGCGGTTATTATGTTTGTAAATTTATGAAAGAGATCATATTTCATGAACAAACTAGCATCCCTGAAGAGGTATTTTTGAAAATAATTACTACTTTATTTAAAATAATTATTAATCCTTTTTGTATTTATATTTTTTCAGTACTACTATGACTGTCGCAAAAACTCTTATTCAGAAGATGATATAAATGTCTTTAAAAACGAATGGGCAGCATATCTGATGGAAGAATGTAAACAAATAGGATAATAAAGGTGAATTCATAATACTTATGTTATCTTTATATGGTCATTGATATATCCCTTTACACTTATTGAGCATCTATGATCTCCCTTTCTTATGTTTCATATCCTTAGATTAGTGAATTCCTACTACTTAGTTTGAAAATGACATAAACTTTAGAAAACAAAACTACTAACATACGGAATACTGAGAAAACGCGTTCAGATTGTTTTGAAACTTTAGTAAAATGATCCATGAGTCATTTGTGACGTGTGCGAATTGGCCGCACCCCAATCCGACGCATGGTGTGACCGGTATGGCTAAAAGTGTCTAATATCAGTTTGAAAATGACATAAACTTTAGAAAACAACACTACTGACATATGGAATACTGAGCAAACGCATTCGGATTGTTTTAAAACATTAGGAAAATGATCCATGAGTCATTTTTGGCATGTACAAATCGACCTCACCTCAATCCGACGCATGATGTGACCGGTATGGCGAAAAGTGTCTGATATCAGTTTTAAAATGACATAAACTTTAGAAAACAACACTACTGACATATGGAATACCGAGAAAATACGTTCGGATTGTTTTGATACTTTAGGAAAATGATCCACAAGTCATTTGTGACATGTACGAATCAAACGCACCTCAATCTGACGTAGGGTGTTACCGGTATGGCTGAAACTATCTGATATCAGTTTCAAATTGAGATAAACTTTGGAAAACAACACTACTGACATACAGAATACCAAGAAAACACGTTCGGATTGTTTTGAAACTTTAGGAAAATGATACATGAGTCATTTGTGACGTGTACAAATTGACCGCACCTCAATCTGACGCACAGTGTGACTGGTATGGCTAAAAGTGTTTGATATCAGTTTCAAATTGAGATAAAATTTGGAAAACAACACTACTGACATACGGAATACCGAGCAAACGTGTTTAGATTGTTTTGAAACATTAGGACAACGATCCATGAGTCATTTGTGATGTGTACGAATTGACCATCCTTTAATCCGGCGCACGGTGTGACCGTTATGGCTAAAAGTGTATGATATCAGTTTCAAATTGAGATAATCTTTGGAAAACAACACTAATGACATACGGAATACCGAGCAAACGCATTCGTATTGTTTTGATACATTAGGAAAACTATTCAAGAGTCATTTTTGACATGTATGAATCGACTGCACCTCAATCCGACGCACGGTGTGACCGGTATGGCTAAAAGTGTCTGATATCAATTTGAAAATGACATAAACTTTAGAAACCAACACTACTTACATACGGAATACTGAGCAAATGCATTCGGATTGTTTTGAAACCTTAGAAAAATGATCCACGAGTCATTTTTGACGTGTACGAATCGACCGAACCTTAATCCAACACACAGTGTGACTGGTATGGCTAAAAGTGTCTGATATTAGTTTGAAAATTACATAAACTTTAGAAAACAACACTACTGACATACGGAATACCGAGAAAACACGTTCGTATTGTTTTGAAACTTTAGGAAAACTATCCATGAGTCATTTGTGATGTGTGCGAATCGACCACACCTCAATCCGACGCACAGTGTGACCGGTATGGCTAAAAGTGTCTGATATCAGTTTCAAATTGAGATAAACTTTGGAAAAAAACACTAATGACATACAGAATACTGAGAAAATTCATTCGGATTGTTTTGATACTTTAGGAAAACGATCCACGAGTCATTGGTGACGTGTAAAAATTGACCGCACCTCAATCCAACGCACGGTGTGACCGGTATGGCTAAAAGTGTCTGATATCAGTTTCAAATTGAGATAAACTTTGGAAAACAACACTACTGACATACAGAATACCAAGAAAATGCATTCGGATTGTTTTTACACTTTAGAAAAATGATCCATGAGTCATTTTTGACGTGTACGAATTGACCGCACCTCAATCTGACACACGGTGTGACTGGTATGGCTAATAGTGTCTGATATCAGTTTCAAATTGAGATAAACTTTGGAAAACAACACTAATGACATACGGAATACAGATCAAATGCGTTCGGATTGTTTTGATACTTTAGGACAACGATCCACGAGTCATTTGTGACATGTAAGAATTGACCGCACCTCAATTCGATGCACGGTGTGACCGGTATGGCTAAAAGTGTCTGATATCAGTTTGAAAATGACATAAACATTAGAAAACAACACTACTTACATATGTAAAACCAAGCAAAAGAGTTTGGATTGTTTTGATACTTTAAGACTACGATCCACGAGTCATTTGTGATGTGTACGAATCGACCGCACCTCAATCCAACACACGGTGTGACCGCTATGGCTAAAAGTGTCTGATATCAGTTTCAAATTGAGATAAACTTTGGAAAACAACACTACTAGCATATGGAATAATGAGAAAACGTGTTTGGATTGTTTTGAAACTTTAGGAAAATGATCCATGAGTCATTTTGGACGTTTATGAATCGACCGCACATCAATCCGATGCACGGTTTGACCAGTATCACTAAATGTTTCTGATATCAGTTTCAAATTGAGATAAACTTTGGAGAACAACATTAATGACATACAGAATACCAAGAAAATGCATTCGGATTGTTTTGATACTTTATGAAAATGATCTACGAGTCATTTGTGACGTGTACGATCAACCGCACCTCAATCCGACGCACTGTGTGACTGGTATGGCTAAAAGTGTCTGATATCAGTTTGAAAATGACATACACTTCAGAAAAAAACACTACTGACATACGGAATACCGAGGAAATGCATTCAGATTGTTTTGAAACTTTAGTAAAATTATCCACGAGTCATTTGTGACGTGTAAGAATTGATCGCACCTCAATCCGATGCATGGTGTGACCGGTATGGCTAAAAGTGTCTGATATTAGTTTGAAAATGGCATAAACTTTAGAAAACAACACTACTGACATACAGAATACCAAGAAAACACGTTCGGATTGTTCTGAAACTTTATTAAAACTATCCACGAGTCATTTGTGACGTGTACGAATCGACCGTACCTCAATCCGACGCACGGTGTGACCGGTATGGCTAAAAGTGTCTGATATCAGTTTGAAAATGACATAAACATTAGAAAACAACACTACTGACATACGGAAAGCCAAGTAAATGAGTTCGGATTGTTTTCATACTTTAGTAAAATGATCCAAGAGTCATTTTTGACGTGTACAAATAGACCTCATCTCAATATGATGCACGGTGTGGCTGGTATGGCTAAAAGTGTCTGATATCAGTTTCAAATTGAGATAAACTTTGGAAAACAACACTACTGACATATGGAATACCGAGAAAATGCGTTCGGATTGTTTTGAAACATGAAGACAATGATCCAGGAGTCATTTGTGATGTGTACGAATCGACCGCACATCAATCCGACACACGGTGTGATCTGTATGGCTAAAAGTGTCTGATATCAGTTTCAAATTGAGATAAACTTTGGAAAACAACACTAATTACATATGGAATACTGAGCAAACGCGTTCGGATTGTTTTGATACTTTTGGAAAACGATCCAAGAGTCATTTGTGACGTGTACAAATCGACTGCACCTCAATCCGACGCATGGTGTGACCGTTATGACTATAAGTGTCTGATATCAGTTTGAAAATGACATAAACTTTAGAAAACAACCCTACTGACATACGGAAAACCAAGAAAATGAGTTCGCATTGTTTTGATACTTTAGGAAAATGATCCACGAGTCATTTGTGACGTGTATGAATCGACCGCACCTCAATCTGACGTACGGTGTGACCGGTATGGCTAAGAGTGTCTGATATCAGTTTCAAATTGAGATAAACTTTGGAAAACAACCCTACTGACATATGGAATACTGAGAAAATGCGTTTTCATTGTTTTGAAACTTGAAGATAACGATCCAGGAGTCCTTTGTGACATGTATGAATCGACCACACCTCAATCTGACGCACGGTGTGACCGGTATGGCTAAAAGTGTCTGATATCAGTTTCAAATTGAGATAAATTTTAGAAAAAAACACTACTGACATACGGTATACTGATCAAATGCATTTGTATTGTTTTAAAACTTTAGGAAAACAATCCATGAGTCATTTGTGACGTGTACGAATTGACCTCACCTCAATCCGATGCACGGTGTGACTGGTAAAGCTTTTCATTAGATAAAGAATCAGTATTTATTAAATTAGATAAATCAATCAAAACATATTGATTTTACATTATTCCCTTTCATTGTTATGAAAATAAAAACATTTGAGTTTAAAATTTCATATTTTAGTTTCAAATATCCATATTAATGTATTATTTCATATTACTATTTTAATTTATTTCATTATTTCATTACTAACATAATATTTGTTTTCTTATATAAGTGAATTTTTTTCCTTGAGTTCGGATGCTTTGTTGGGAAACAAATACTGTCGAGAGCGGATCACAGATATCAAAGAATGAAACATGAATGTTTATAACTGTTGTCGAATAATTGTAATTGTAACCATGTAAAACAATGTTTGAAATGTATATATCAATGTTTTTTTTGTATTCATGATGTTAAGTAAATGTATATACCATTTTCAGTCAAAATATTGTGTGTGGGTGTTATGGTGTGTAGGTGTGCATGTGCTACATTGTGCAGGTATTCTGGTGTGCAGGTTCTGTTTTTTTCGTGCAGGTGAGGGTGTCTTTATCAGCGATATTTTGAGTGTTGATAAAGGGGACACCCCCCCCCCCTTTATCTACGCAGGCATTAACAGTGCTTTTCTAGCGCTGTTAATGCCGGTTTTTTGCACTGATAAAGGGCCAAGTTGTGGTGGTGATATGGTTTTATCTAGACTCATAGTATAGTATTAGACTTGAGTTATTTTTATATATTATCTGTTTTTATGATTTTTTGTCTTTTAGTGGTTGTGTGTTTGGGAACCCCCCTCCTTCCTGAACCCTAGACAACTCCCCACCCTCCTCCCTGGGCCCCGGACAACCCCGCTGAACAGCCCCCCAGACAGCCCCCCACCCTCTTCCTTGGACCCCAGACAACCCCCCGAACACCCCCTAGACAGGCCCCAGACAGCCCCCCAAACAGCCCCCTGGACAGCACCCCCACCCTCCTCCCTGGACCCCGGACATCCCCCCGGACTTCCCCCCCAGACAGCCCCCCGGACAGCCCCCACCCTCTTCCTTGGACCCCGGAAAACCCCCCAAACACCCCCAGACAGCCCCCGGACAACCCCCCAAACAGCCCCCCCACCCTCCTCCCTGGACCCCAGACAACCCCCCGGACAGCCCCCCAGAGAGCCCCCGGACATCCCCCCCCCCCCCCCCCCCGCCCTCTTCCTTGGACCCCGGACAACCCCCCGAACACCCCCGGACAGCCCCCGGACAGCCCCTCAGACAGCCCCTCGGACAACCCCCTGGACAGCCCCTCAAAAGGACGTCATTTTAAGAGAAAAATATCAACTGGCATATGGAAAAACGACCAAATGCATTCGTATTGTGTTGATACTTTAGCACAACGATCCATGGGTCATATGTTACGTGTACGAGTCAACCCCGCCATAATCTGAGGCATGGTGTGGCCGTAATCACTCTATGTGGCTCTCTTTTGTTTAAAATGGGCAACATTTTAATTACATACAGAAAATCGACCAAACACATTCGGTTTCCATTGAAACTTTAAAAGAATGATCTATGTGTCATATGTGACGTGTACGAGTCAACCCCGCCTCAATCTAAGGCGTGGTGTGGCCGAAACCACTCAAAGTGTCTGCCTTTTGTTTCAAAAGGACGTCATTTTAATTGAAAAACATCAACTAGCATACGGAAAACTGACCAAACACATTCAGATTGTGTCAATACATTATCACAACGATCCATGGGTCATATGTGACATGTACGAGTCAACCCTGCCTCAATATGAGGCACGGTGTGGCCGCCATCACTTAAAGTGTCTGCCTTTTGTTTCAAAAGGACGTCATTTTAATTGAAAAATATCAAATAGCATACGGAAATCTGACCAAATGCATTCGGATTGTGTCAATAATTTCGCACAACGATCCATGGGTCATATGTGATGTGTAACAGTCAGCCTTGCCTCAATCCGAGGTGCGGTGTGGCCGCCACCACTCAAAGTTTCTATCTTTTGTTTCAAAAGGACGTCATTTGAAGTGAAAAACATCAACTAGCATACGGAAAACCGACCAAACGCATTCGGATTGTGTCGATACATTAGAGAAACGATCCATGGGTCATATGTCACATGTACAAGTCAACCCTGCCTTAATCTAAGACACGGTATGGCCGGAATCACTCTAAGTGGCTCTCTTTTTCTTAAAATGGACAACAAATTATGTACATACGGAAAACCGACCAAACGCATTCGGTTTCCGTTGAAACTTTAGGATAACGATTCATGGGTCATATGTGACGTGTACGAATCAACCCCGCCTCAATCTGAGACATGGTGTGGCCAGCACCACATAAAGTGTTTGTCTTCTGTTTCAAAAGGACATCATTTTAATTGAAAAACATCAACTGGCATACGGAAAACTAACCAAACGCATTCATATTGTGTCAATACATTAGCACAATGATCCATTGGACATATGTGACATGTAAGAGTCAACCTCGCCTCAATCAGAGGGGCGGTGTGGCTGGCACCACTCAAAGTGTCTGCCTTTTGTTTCAAAAGGACGTCATTTTAATTGAAAAACATCAACTAGCATACGGAAAACTGACAAACGCATTCGGATTGTGTCGATACTTTAGAAAAACGATCCATGGGTCATCTATGATGTGTACAAGTCAAACCTGCCATAATCTGAGGCGCGGTGTGGCTGACACCACCCAAAGTGTCTATCTTTTGTTTCAAAAGGACGTCATTTTAAGTGAATAATATCTAATTGCATACGGAAAAGAGACCAAATGCATTCGGATTGTGTCAATACTTTAACACAACGATACATGGGTCATATGTGAGGTGTAAGAGTCAACCTAGGCTTAATATGAGGCACGGTGTGGCCATAATCACTCTAAGTGGCGCTCTTTTGTTTAAAATGGACAACATTTTAAGTACATAAGGAAAACTGACCAAACGCATTCGGTTTCCATTGAAACATTAGGAGAACTATCCATGGGTCATATGTGACGTTTACGAGTCAACCACACCTCAATCCAAGGCGCGGTGTGGCCGGAACCACTCAAAGTGTCTGCCTTTTGTTTCAAAAGGACGTCATTTTAATTGAAAAACATCAACTGGCATACGAAAAACTGACCAAATGCATTCAGATTGTGTTGATACTTTAGAAAAATGATTCATGGGTCATATGTGACGTGTAAAAGTCAATCCCACCTCAATCTGAGGCGCGGTGTGGCCGAAACCACTCAAATTATCTACCTTTTGTTTCAAAAGCACGCCATTTTGATTGAAAAACATCAAATGGAATACAAGAAAACCGACCCAACTCATTCAGATTGTTTCGATAATTTATCACAACGATCCATGGTTCATATGAGACGTGTATGAGTCAACCCCACCTCAATCTGAGGCATGGTGTGGCCGCCACCACTCAATGTGTCTGTCTTTTGTTCCAAAAGGACGTCATTTGAAGTGAAAAACATCAAATGGCATACGGAAAACCGACCAAACGCATTAGGATTGTGTCGATACATTATCACGATGATCCATGGGTCATATATGACGTGTATGAGTCAACCCCGCCTTAATATGAGGCACGGTGTGGCCGAAATCACTCTAAGTGGATCTCTTTTGCTTAAAATGGACAACATTTTATGTACATACGGAAAACCGACCAAACACATTCGGTTTCCGTTGAAACTTTAGGAGAATTATTAATGTGTCATATGTGACAAGTACGAATCAACCACGCCTCAATCTGAGATGTGGTGTGGCCGGCACCACTCAATGTGTATGTCTTCTATTTCAAAAGGACGCCATTTTAATTGAAAAACATCAACTGGCATATGGAAAACCGAACAAACGCATTCGTATTGTGTCAATACATTAGAAAAATGATCCATGGGTCATATGTGACGTGTACGAGTCCACCCCGCCTCAATCCGAGGTGCAGTGTGGGTGCCACCACTCAAAGTGTCTGCCTTTTGTTTCAAAAGGACGTCATTCTAATAGAAAAACATCAACTAGCATACGGAAAATCTACAAACGCATTCGGATTGTGTAGATACATTATCACAAAGATCCATGGGTCAAATGTGATGTGTATGAGTAATCCCCTCCTCAATCCGAGGCGCGGTGTGGCTAGAACCACTCAAAGTGTCTGTCTTTTGTTTCAAAGGACGTCATTTTAAGTGAAAAATATCAACTGGCATACGGAAAAGTGACCAAACACATTCGGATTGTGTCGATACTTTATCACAACGTTCCATGGGTCATATGTGACGTGTAAGAGCCAAATATTCCTTAATCTGAGGCACAGTGTGGCCGGAATCACTCTAAGTGTCTCTCTATTGTTTAAAATGGACAACATATTAAGTACATACGGAAAACCGACCAAACGCATTCTGTTTCTATTGAAACATTATGAGAACTATCCATGGGTCATATGTGACGTGTACGAGTCACCTACACCTCAATTCAAGGTGTGGTGTAGCTGGCACCACTCAAAGTGTCTACCTTTTGTTTCAAAAGGACGTCATTTTAATTGAAAAACATCAACTGACATACGGAAAACCGACCAAACACGTTCAGATTGTGTCAATACTTTAGCACAACGATCCATGGGTCATATGTGACGTGTACGAGTCAACCCGCCTCAATCTGAGGCGCGTTGTGGCCACCACCACTCGAAGATCCTGCCTTTTGTTTCAAAAGGACGTCATTTTAATTTAAAAACATCAACTCGCGTACGGAAATCCAACCAAATGCATTCGGATTGTGTCGATACTTTAGCACAATGATACATGGGTCATATGTGATGTGTACGAGTCATCCACACCTCAATCTGAGGCACAGTGTGGCTGTCACCACTCATAGTGTCTATCTTTTGTTTCAAAAGGACGTCATTTGAAGTGAAAAACATCAACTAGCAAACATAAAACCGACCAAACGCATTCAGATTGTGTCGATACATTAGCACAACGATCCATGGGTAATATGTGACGTGTACGAGTCAATCCCGTCTTAATCGGAGGCACGGTGTGACCGGAATCACTCTAAGTGTCTCTCTTTTGTTTAAAATGGACAACATTTTAAGTACATACGGAAAACCAACCAAACGCATTCGGTTTCTGTTGAAACTTTAGGAGAACGATCCATGGGTCAAATATGATTTGTACGAATCAACCCCACCTCAATCTGAGATGCGGTGTGGCCGAAACCACTCAATGTGTCTGCCTTTTATTTAAAAAAGAAGTCATTTTAATTGAAAAACATCAACTGGCATACAGAAAACCGACCAAACGCATTCGGATTGTGTCGATACTTTATAAAAACGATCCATGGGTCATATGTGACGTGTACGAGTCAACCCCGCCTCAATCTGAGGTGCGGTGTGGCCGGTAGGACTCCAGGTGTATGTATTTTGTTTAAAATTAACATCATTTCAGGTAAAAATATATGGTATACAAAAAACTGATCAAATTATGAATTGACTTCCGGATTCCACATATAATTGTCATCTAAATTTTAAATTGAATTCTAAATGAATTATGTATGTTTATGATTACGTTATGAATTCTAATTTAATTATCGATATGTATAGTTCCCGCATTATATGTTAAATGTGTATGAATTTGTTCTTTATATGTAAGTGTTAGTTGGTTATTGCAAGTACAATAATTGTATATGTATGTGTTAGTTTATTTCAGGTACAATAATTGGATTGAAAATGGGAGGGAACCCACAAAATGAGACCTGGTGGGAAAATTGGAGAGCTTCTGGGTAAATTGCAGAGCTGCTGTGCAATTTTCCCCAATATAGGCTATGCCAATAGTTTGAAACCGTTGGCATAGAATGTCTAGGTTTTTTTACCAACGGTACATAGAACCGTTGGTAAAGCACTTTTCCATACGGTTTATAAACCGTTGGGAAAGAGGAGACATTGGGTTTTTCTCAACGGTTTTCCAGAACCGTTGGGATAGGGTAATTTTTCTCCACCCTATCCCAATGGTTCACTGTAAACCATTGGGAAAAGCATTCCCAACAACTTACTTCCCTATGGTTTGCAGAACCATTGGTATAACATATACCAATGGTTCTTCATCCTTTCCCAACAGTTCTAAACCGTTGGGAAATCCTGTATTTCCAGTAGTGAGACAAGGTGTTTAATAAGTCTTGAGGTGTCCATTAATGCTTTGAAAAGTAATTCAAACAAACCCAAAATCACATAATTTTAATGTTAAAACATATATTGGCCGACAATAAAGATTATATTATTTTATTACATCACTATTGGGTCATTATGATGTCATAAAACACATTATATATTTAAACGGTATTTAATTTTTACCCAAAAATTTGACTATCTCATAAAATTATGAAAAATTAACTGTTGGATAATTTCAACCTCTTGATTCTAGAAATAACATTTATTTTATCTAAATAATTTTCTAAATATGTTAGTTTTTACTTTTAAAATAAAAACTGACATTTATAGAAAATTCACGGGTTTTGACAGAAATGGCTTTCAAACCTTAATAAAAATTATAATTGCATTCATAAAATTGTTAGATAATTTATATTTAATAAAAATTAATTTAATAATAATAATAATATTTTATTAAAATATTATTTAATTCAAAAATCCCATAATTTAATAAAATAGAATTCTTAATTAAATAATAACTAAAAACATTATTTGTACTTTAAAAACTATTTACAATGTATCAAAAATGACTAGAAATTATATTCATTATTATATAAAAAAACAATGTACATGAACATATTACTACTTATTTGTTACATAACCCCTTAAAACAGCCACATAATACCTAAGGGTAAGGTGTACGATGGTGAAAAACTCTTAGGGTGGCTCGGATAACATCGCTCGAGTGGCAATTTCAATCAACTTGCACTTTTCCCATAGACGACCACATTCGAGCTTGACATGATGAAGCTCAGCTTGGGCTTTGTCTAGGAAAAAGCCCAAAGACGCCACCTCTTTTTCGAGCTCCGACAAATGGGCTTCGTATGGGGCAATTCTACTGGATGAGGCCATTGCTTCCTTTGTCTGAGTAAATTGGATTTGTTAAAGTCCTATATTTATACTTATCATGTGATCACTGTTCAACGGATATATTAGTAACGGTCAAAATTATTAAAATAAAACCAAAGAAGTTGACATTTTACATAAACATAAAGAGACATTTAATTAGATCAAGAGGGATTTCCAATAATGAAACTTTGGGTCGTTATAGGTTGTTCCTTATTTATTTAAACAATAAAAATAATTCCTACATAAATGACACTTCATGTTAATCCTAGGGGTTAAAAATAACCCTAACCAATAAAAATTTTCCCAAAATGTCATTATTCACTTCAAGATATCATCACTTAACCACTCAATTCGGTGTATAATAATTTGAAGTTATGATCATCCTTAAGATTATATACCTATGAATTTATCTATAACTCTTAAGATAACATCACATTAAATAATCATGATATCTAAAATCATATAAACTATGCTTTTATACCAACTATAATAGCCCATGACCCTCACTCCCAGATTCGGTGTTGATATCAAGAACATTACATTTCTAGATTTGATCCTGGTAATTATAACCCAATATTTTCATCTAAACCATGAAAAATAAAAAGGAAAATATTGATCACTTAAAACCTCGAGTATATTTTACATTTAGTATTTTAGTGAATTATGAAAAAAAATCATACCTAAACAATTCACATTACTTTAAATAAGAATTTCTTCCACCTATACTAGCCTTTCTTTTTCACATTAATACATCATCCTAATCCATATTAAATCACTTAAAGTCATAAATCATTCAACATCATTCTTTAAAAAAGGTAAAATAAAATATAATAAGGGTGATCTAAAATACTCAGAAAGTTTAAACATAAGCATTAAAAAACAAATTTCATTATTGTACATAATAATTTCTTCAGGGTATGATGACATAATCAGAGCGTATGAGATAATTATAAAATAAATCTTAAATGACTTTTTTTTAAATAAATAATCACATGCCATGTGATATTGATCTCAATCATGGGAAAAAATATAGATCTATAATAAGAAATTAAAACACTTTTTGGTAACATGAATCATTATTTTCATAAAACCCTTTTAATTCGAATGATCATTAACAAGAATTCAAATAAAATAATTACCCAATGTATTAGAGACCAATAATGGGGATCTCCCTTCATATAAGCTCGGTAAAGATCACTTTTGATCTATAATGGGCCTCAATCAGTAATAAAATATATACTTGGCTATCCCATGATCTATAATGTTGCTCAAACCTTTTTGTTAGCCGTATCAGGCTCACTTGTTTATATGATTTCCACGAACCACAACATTAATAAAGTACATAGATCATTCATCATAAAAATCATACAAACAATCATAATTATTTTATAACCTAATAATCCCTTGGAAAATAAATAGTTTTCATCCCAATCTCTTTAAAATATGATTAAACAGTGAAAAAAATAGGTTCCATAACAATCTCTTTGAAACATGATTATCCCGCACAAAATAAACGGGTTTCATAACAATATCTTTGTAACAAACATAATCCATACAGAGAAAGAATCAGGATGATATAATTACAAAATATTACTGTTGGATAATATTTAACTATAATTATTTTTTAATTTTCATGAATGGAAGTAACATTAAGATATCATTAAAAAAAATTTATGGAAAATTCCCTTTTGATTTTGAAAATCACTTTTTAAAAAATAAGAATTTTTTAAAATAATATTCTTGGAATATAACCATGAAAAATTAAAAAATAATATTTAAAAAAACATTTATTGAGTAAAATATCCTTCAGTGTTTGAAAATCACATTTTAAAAAAATGAAAATATTTATAGAAATCAATGTTTTGAAAGAAAAAAAGAGTTTTCGTATAACGACCCATACTTTACATACATTGTTATTACATAAAAATTGAAGCATAATTATTACAACATATAACAAAACCATGAAAAGACCGTATAGGTATAGTGTCTTTAGAAACTGGGAAACATAAACAACTGGTTCATAAAGCGTCTACACTATATCCGATTTATTTCATCATATCTATAGTCCCTTTTGGCATATCTTACTTAATAACCTTATTCCTGACCCGGGGAAGGAAAACATACAAAAGGGCGAGCTCAAATTCTCAGTAAGGGTAAACAAAATAAATATCAATCACATCATATTCATAAGAACATAACATTTTGGAAATCTTAACCTGAAAAAATGAGCATAATTTCATAACATGGGATAAATCATAGTAGTGAAATGAAATCCCAATAATCACAACATAAAACAGGAAACTTTGTGTCATACACACATAATCATAGAGACTCATTTCTTATTAGTCAATACTTATTTCCAAGACTATCTTAGTGGACAAAGTCCATTTCTGAACCGAGTTCACTCCTCATTTCAGTCCTGTTTCACTGAACCGGTTTAACCTGTCGTTCCATCCATGTCTATCTCATGAGATATAAAATCTTTAACCAATGAATTGGAGGGAGATATAGGTCTCACCCATCTCATAATGATACCATTCTTATGTGTGCCACAAAATCATAAATCATACATCATTTCATAACCCATGTAATAAAAATGGGATTCTTAAACAACATGACATCATAAAACAATTCATATAAGATAAAGGAATTCATAAAAATAATTCCATCACAACATAATCAAATAAATGTAACAATAGGGATAGAAACAGAACTCTATATTATCTTAGATGGAAAATAATTTTGATATAACACTTGAACTCCATTCTTGAAGAAAATTTTCTTTCTACTTCAAAAACATTTTCCTTTCTTAACATGTCATACAATTTTAAACTAAAATAAGTTGATTAAAAATAAACTTCAAAACTTTTAAAGGAACATTCTTGGAAATAATGTTTTAAAAATACATTCATGTCGTATAAGTTAAAAAAACATTCTTCTCGTACTTTTGTCAGAAAAGTCAAAAAGTACCTCGTACGAAAAACGACAAAAGATTCCTTTCATATCTTTTACTAAAAACTCACCGAAGGGTAAAATTGGATTTAAACAATTTTAGGTGGGTGGAAATAATATTACATATTGAGGAAACATGGATGTGGATGATAAAATACACCCCAGTAAATTCCTAAGTATAAACAATCTCAGATAAAAATGAGATTATGATATTTTCCCTTACCTTAGGTCTGATTTGCTTCGTAAGTGTCTGAACCTCCTGTATAATGATTTAAATAATGTTATTAACTTATTCCAGAATCAGACTTATTGTTATGATATTATATATGGTCATATTATTAGCATCTTATTAATAATATTTCATTACTACTTGTTATTCGGGTGTTTATTACTTTTTGTTCTTATGCGTGTTTTGTCGAATAAATTCTTATTCTTCTCTTTAGGTTATAGATACCTCATTTCCAGAATGGTATTAGTGTAATATATATCATATTCATTCATTCAATTCATTTATATAATCATTATGCAATGAAGATCATGTAGAACGAATCACATCACATCGTGGAGACGGTATTCCGTACGTACGCACGAGCGATGATATCGTTCCCATGATCGTGGAATTGTATTAGAGTGTATGTATACTATTTCAGAATCAATACCAATTTAAAATAATCATATATATTCATTACTTTCACCCTTATACCCATCCAAGTAAGGTGGTGGTGGAAAATAGATTACACCACGGCGTGGAGACGGTATTCCGTACATACGCACGCGCGGTGATTTCGTTTTCTGTAGGATAGATAAGAGGTGAAATAGGGTTGTTTCATATTTATAATAACATATCAGTATATGAGTGACACTGATGTTATTACCTCATAATTAAACAACTAATGAAGAGGGAGTAGATGAAGAATGGAACTTGAAGAAAATGGTAGAAGGTATTACCTCTTTCTCGAAGTGCCTCCTTTAAACTTTCTCTTAAGGCACTAGAGTTGGTCTTTTGATAAGACCAGTACCTCTAGTAGGTTTCTAAGGAAGTGGGGAAGTGAAATGGGAAGGGTTTTTATGAGCTTGAAGGCTCAAATTGGTGTGAGGAAGAGAGGGAGGAGGTTCCCTTTTATAAGGGAGGAGAGAGGCACCTTTGGAAATATAAGAAATAATTGTTTATATTAAATCTCAACCCCACTTAAAAACTTCCACAATGACTCATATATGAAGGTTAGATGAGATAGGGTTGTAATATAATCAAACAATAAAATTTAGACATGTTAGGAATTTATTTTAAACATTATCAACTTTATTTATCCTTATTTATCAATTTAATTTTATTTGTGGTAATAATATTCTAAATTTTAAATTATTACAAATAATTATATATGTGTTGTGAATTTTCCATAATTTGACACTTTATGACATTTTAGACAATATAAATTTTAATTTATAATTTTTAAATATTTTTGTGATTTTTAAAAAAATTTATAATATGTTATTTTTATAAAATAACAATAGTTTCAATTTTGACACTATTCATTTATTTGAATTTAAATAAAATATATACAGAAGATATGTTATAACTAAAAGATTTAATAGATTCATATGATGTCATATGTATCTATAAAATTAGTGTATCACATTAAATAGTTCATATAATATTTATTTTAATATTTTTAAAACCATTTATTTGATATTTTAATTAATAAAATAATTTCAACATCACTATTGTGTCATAATTAATGATAATTATTTAATCCCTAAAAATTCTAAATAAATTCCTATGATGTAGATAATTGTATTATATTTTTTTAGACTATTCATGTTCAAAGTTAAATTAAGTTTATCACTAAATTAAAATTATTATACTTATAAGATTTAAGAAAGAGACATGTTGTCACATTCTTTGGTTTTAAAAATAATTAAATTATTTTCATCGAAAAAAGTCCATTAAATTAATCTAATCTGACCCTTAGGTGATATGGGTAGACTTTTAGTCATCCAATAGGATTTTGGCAGGTGTTAGGGTAATTTTATAATCTTATATTTACCCTTAATTACCTGATTTACTTTTAACTATGGTAAATAAAATTTACCGTAGTTACTATTCATAATGCCCAAAAATAAAAAGTATCCTATTAACATAATTTGGACCCACTGATTCCAAATATGGAATCCATTATTTAAAATTCAAAACATATAATTTTTAGTAATTAATTTAAAATAAATCTCGTTGTTAAGAAAATGAGTTTTAAAAGTTAAAACATTGCCAAAGATTGAAATGTTTTTACCTATGAATTCAATGTGAAATTAATGCTAATGACATACATTATATTAAATGGTAAAAATAAATTCTATTTATACTTTAAAAACAATCAATATTATAATTTAACCATATAAATTATCTCAATGGAAAAAGTTGTTTTTAATTAAAAATTGGCATATTTTTACTATTCATCAAAATATGAAAGTTATCAGAAAAATATCAAAAATTTATCCAAAGTAAATTATTATATCCTGATTCAAAAGAAGAATTTTCTCTTGTCAAATTGAACTTATAAATGTGTCAAAAACTAGATTTAATATTGGTGTGCCATCAAAAGGCGGCAAAACTGCATTTTTTGAAAAATACTTATTTTAACCGAAAAGTTTATTTTTTTCTCATACCATGTTCTAGAAAATGTGTAAGATGAATAATAAAATTCAAAATGTAGTTAATAATATTCATAACGGCTAGTTCATAATAATATATCGCTGTTTAGTGAAACCCGGTATTGCGTACTACACATGCTATCGAGGAAGGTCATGATTGCGTGTGATGCAAGCCAAGTCCGTATTGTGTGTTGTGAAAGATTCCTTTGGTGTTGTGTATAACATAAGACATAAAAGAATTCTCATAAAATCTCAGGGTGTTACATTCTACCCCCCTTAAAATTAATTTCGCTCTCTAAATTCATCACTACATTACAAACAGATGAGGATACCTCTCCCTCATCATATCCTCAAGTTCCTATGTAGCTTCTTCTAATTGGTGGTTCCTCCATAAAACTTTCACTAAGCGAGCGGTCTTGTTCCGTAGAAATGTTTCGCTACGATCCAGAATCTCTATAGTTTTTTCTTCATAAAAAAGATCTTGTTCCAACGATATAACTTCTGAGCTGAGTACATGTGAAGGATCAGGTATGTACTTTCTCAGGAGAGATACATGGAACACATCGTGGACATGAGAGAGATTTGGTGAAAGCACCAATCGGTAAGCTACCTTCCCAACACGATCTAGTATTTCGAAAGGACCGATATATCTAGGGCTCAACTTTCCCTTCTTTCCAAATCTCGTGACCCTCTTCTAGGGAGATATTCGTAAGAACACTTTATCACCCACTTCAAACTATAAGTCTTTCCTTCGGTTGTCGGCATAACTTTTTTGTCGACTCTGAGCTGCTCTTATGTGTTGTTGAATAGATCTGACCTCTTCTGCCATCTCATCAACAAGATCAGGTCCTAATAGCTTTCTTTCCCCAACTTCATCCCTGCAAGTTGGAGTCCTGCATTTCTTTCCATAGAGAGCTTCATAAGGAGCCATCTGAATACTGGAGTGAAAGCTATTATTATAATAAAATTCCACCAAAGGTAGGTGTTGATCCCAACCACCTTTGAAATCTATAGAGTAAGCTCTCAACATATCTTCTAGAGTTTTAATTATCTTATCAGACTGACCGTCTGTCTGAGGATGATAAGCAGTGCTAAAACTCAACTCTGTATCCAGAGTATGCTAAAGACTTCTCTAGAACATTGAGGTAAACCTCGGATCCCGATTAGATATAAGGGAAAGTGGTACTCCATGAAATCTTACCACTTCCTTCACATATATCCTGGTAAGATGATCAAGATAAAAATCTTCTCTAATAGCAATGAAGTGTACCGACTTCATAAGACGATCAACTATAACCCAGATAGCATTATTGCCTTTGGATGTTTTAGGAAGTCCGGTGACAAAGTCCATAGTGATGTTTTCCCATTTCCATTCGGGTATGGGTAATGGTTGTAACATTCCCTTAGACTTCTGTCTCTCAACTTTAACTTGCTGAAAAACCAAGCATCGAGAGACATATTCAGCAACATCTCTTTTCATGCCATCCCACCAGAAGTACTCTTTAAGGTCCCTATACATCTTTGTGCTTCCATGATGAATAGAGAATGGAGAACTATGAGCCTCATCAAATTTCTCCTTCTTTAATTCGGGGATGGGAGGAACACAAACCCGATTCCTAAACTTTATTATCCCATCACAATCAAGGTTGAATTCAGGAACATTTCTCACCTTTATTTGTAACTCGACATCTTATTTCTGCGCCTCTTTAATCTTCACATGTATAGATGGTTGAACATTCATTTTAGAAAGATACGATTTTCCCCCTTCTATTATAATTCCAAGATCCATCCTTTGTAAATCCATAAATATTGGATCTTTTGTGATCCTCATCATGGATAAGCTAGCATGGTCTTGTCGACTTAATGCATCTGCTACCTTGTTTTCTTTCCCATGGTGGTAATGGATTGAGTAGTCGTAATCCTTAATCAGATCCAACCATCATCTTTGACGCATATTTAGCTCCTTTTGTGTGAAAATATACGTTAAACTTTTATGATCAGTATAAATATCACACCATTCACCATAAAGGTAATGCCTCCAAATCTTTAATGAAAAGATTATCACAGCTAACTCCAAATCATGAGTTGGGTAATTTTGATCATGGATTTTCAACTGTCATGAGGAATAAGCTATCACCAAATCATTTTGCATGAGAACGCATCCCAGTCCCTTCTTGGATGCATCACTGTAGATCACAAACCTTTCTCCACTACAAGGAAGTGTGAGTACAGGTGCACTGGATAACCATCTTTTGAACTCCTTGAAATTCTCTTCACATTCATCCGTCCACACTAACTTAACTCCTTTTCGAGTCAACCTGGTAAGTGGATTAGATAATCGTGAAAAATATTTCACAAAACGTCGATAATATCCATCCAAACCAAGAAAACTTCGGATCTCAATTACTGTTGTTGGTCTCGACCATCTTTCGATAACCTCTGTTTTTTCCGGATCCACATATATCCCCTCCTTTGAGATTATGTGACCCAAAAATGCAACTTTTTGAAGCCAAAATTCACACTTGGTAAATTTGGCATAAAGCTTCTCCTTTCTAAGGGTCTTCAATATAATTATCAAGTGATCTTCATGTTCTTCCTTGCTCTTTGAATAAACAAGAATATCTTCTATATAGACTACCACAAACTGATCAAGATAGTCTCTAAAGACTCTATTCATCAGATCCATGAAAATAACAGGGGCATCAGTAAGACCAAATGGCATCACTATAAATTCATAGTGTCCATACCTTGTACAGAAAGCCATCTTTGGTATATCCTCCCTTTTGACCCTTAATTGATGATACCCCGAACGAAGATCAATCTTGGAAAAGTATTGATCTCCTCGTAGTTGGTCAAATAAGTCATCAATGCGCGGGAGAGGATATTTGTTCTTGATAGTGATCTTGTTAAGTTCTTGATAATCAATGCATAGTCTCATTGATCAATCTTTCTTCTTAACAAATAGAACAGGTGCTCCCCAAGGTGATGCACTAGGGCGTATGAACCCCTTATCAATATTCTCTTGGAGTTGCTTCTTCAATTCCTGCAACTCAATTGGGGCCATTCTATATGGTGTCTTTGAAATAGGCAAAGCACCTGGTACAAGTTCTATTGAAAACTCAACTTCACGATTTGGTGGAATACCCAGCAATTCCTTGGGAAAGACGTCATCAAAATCCCGTACAATTGGAATATTCTTAATCGTGAGTTTCTCTCCAACAATTTGAGATAAATAACCTTCATTTAGTGGAATCAAGACCCATAAGATAGAAGGAATTTCAACTGGAAGTTTATGTTCATCCTTGCATCGATAGATGATCATAGATTGATCTGGATTATGAAATGTGACTTCCCTTCTTTGGAAATAGATATGAGCTCCATATAAAGAAATCCAATCCATGCCAAGAATCACATCAAATTCCATTATAGGAAGGATCAGAATATTTGCAGGAAGCACTTTCCCACAATCTTCAATCGGGGAAGAATTATAAACTTTTGATGCGACTGTTGTGCCATTAGGGGTTGTCACAGGTAACTCAACATCTAATTGTTGAGGTAATACGGTGATACTATTAGAAAATTCTTCAGAAATAAAAGAGTGGGTGGATCCAGAATCAAATAAAACATTTTCTGCTTTAGAGTGGATGGTAAGTGTACCTTTCACCACATCGTTGTCGTACTCCACATCGCTGATAGAAATTGCATGTGACTTTCCTTTGTCTTTAGCCTTAAGATTTTGTTGATGTCGATCATCACCAACAACCCTTGGATTAGGGCATTTATTGGCATAATGCCCCATCTCCTTTCACTTGAAACATTGATGTGTAGTAGGTTCATTCTGTGTGTCCCTTCCTTTGTTTGCATCATTAGACATCTACTTCCCATCATTGCGGCATTCAAATGCCCGATGACCTTACTTTCAACATTTGAAACATTTACTTGTCCCTTTAAGAAAACTCCCTCCATGTTTCTTTCCACACATTGAGCATATGGGAAAGCTCATCTTCTTTTCATTGTTCTCTTTATATTTTCCATTGAATTCCATTTTCCTCTTCTTATCAAACCCATATGACTGATGGGTTACTCCAATCTCCATCTCAACTTTGAGAGCACATCAAACGATTTCCTCATAGATATTGAAGTCCCTTATGGCTAAGGCCCTTCGAAAACTTGGTTTTAAGCCACTAAAAAATCAATCGATCTTACTCTCAGGTTGGATAATAATACCAGAAACTTACCTTGAAAGTCTAGTAAAATTTGCTTCATAGGTACCAACAGATTCATCATCCTTTTGCTTCAGTTCAAGAAACTCTTTCTCTATCTTTGTTCGGAGAATACGAGGAAAGTACTTATTTAAAAATATGTTCTTGAACTCGTCCCATTCCATGGACTCAATTTCATCCCTTTGCCTCGTATTCTTAATAAAATTCCACCATTGATCAGCATCTCCTTCCAAATGATACACTGCTAGGATGACATTATCATGTTCAGAACATTGAAGAACTGAAAGTATATTTTCAGTAGTACTAATCCATTGTTTAGCAACTAATGGATCAGTAGACCCGCTGAATGAAGGTGGACACTGCCTCATGAAGGATTCAAAAGAATCTTTCTCCTTCCATTGCTCGTTTGGAAGTCCTGCATGATTCATAGCTTGAGAAAGTTGTGTGAGAATGGCTACAAGATTTTTCATTCCATATCCCATAACGTTTTGTTTCTCAGGGGGACAATCATTTCATTGCCCATCGTATTCCTCATTAACATGGTTCCTTCGGGTTCCATCCATTGACTTAAACCAAGAAGAATAGTGTGAGAAACACTAATTATAATAGGAAAACCACATAATCAAGAATAAAATTTCACACTTAAGGTCTTATCCTAAGTTATTCATGGTCATTTCTAAAACACTAAGATTGTGTTCTATGCTTAGACATATCCTTAGGATTCTTACTAAGTCTTTCAAATCAATGTTTCCAAAGTTTGACTATACCTTTCCTCTGATACCAACTATAACGACCTACACTTTACATACATTGTTATTACTTTAGAATTGAAGCATACTTATTACAACATATAACAAAACCATGAAAGGACCGTATAGGTTTAGTGTCTTTAGAAACTGGGAAACATAAAAAACTAGTTCATAAAGCGTCTATACTATCTACCATTTATTTCATCATATCTATAGTCCCTTTTGGCATATCTTTCTTAATAACCTTCTTCCTAACCTGGGAAAAGAAAACATACAAAAGGGTGAGCTCAAATTCTTAGTAAGGGTAAACAAAATAAATATAAATCACATCATATTCATAAGAACATAACATTTTAAAAATATTAACCTGAAAAAGTGAGCATAATTTCATAAAATGGGATAAATCATAGTAGTGAAATGAAATCCCAATAATCATAACTTAAAACATGAAACTTTTTGGCATACACACATAATCATAGATAATCATTTCTTATTAGTCAATACTCATTTCCAAGACTATCTTAGTGGAAAAAGTCCATTTCTGAACCGAGTTCACTCCTCGTTTCAGTCCTGTTTCACTCAACCGATTTAACCTGTCGTTCCAGCCATGTCTATCTCATGAGATATAAAATCTTTACCCAATGAATTGGAGGTATATATAGGTCCCACCCATCTCATAATGATACCATTCTTATGTGTGCCACCAAATCATAAATCATACATCATTGCATAACCCATGTAATAAAAATGGGATTCTTAAACAACATTACATCATAAAACAATTCATATAAGATAAAGGAATTAATTAAAATAATTCCATCACAACATAATCAAATCAATGTAACAATAGGGATAGAAACATAACTCAATATTATCTTAGATGGAAAATAATTTTGATAAAACACTTGAACTCCATTCTTGAGGAAAATATCCTTTCTACTTCAAAAACATTTTCCTTTCTTAACATGTCATATAATTTTAAACTAAAAAAAGTTGATTAAAAATAATCTTGAAAACATGTAAAGGATGCTTCTTGTAAATAATTTTTTAAAAATCCATTCATGCCTTATAAGTTAAAAAAACATTATTCTTGTACGTTTTTCGGAAAAGTCAAAAAGTACCACGTACGAAAAACGACAAAAGATTCCTTTCATATCTTTTACTAAAAACTCACCGAAGGGTAAAATTGGATTTAAACAATTGTAGGTGGATTTAAATAATATTAAATATTGAGGAAACATGGATGTGGATGAAAAAATACACCCTAGTAAATTCCGAAGTATAAACAATCTCGGATAAAAATGAGATTGTGATATTTTCCCATACCTTAGGTCTGATTTGCTTCGTAAGTGTCTGAAACTTCTATATAATGATTTAAATAATGTTATTGACTTATTAAAGAATCATATTTATTGTTATGATATCATATATGGTCATATTATTAGCTTCTTATTAGTAATATTTCATTTCTACTTGTTATTTGGGTGTTTATTACTTTTTATTCTTATGTGTGTTTTGTCGAATAAATTCTTATTCTTCTATTTAGGTTATAGATACATAATTTCCAGAATTTTATTAGTGTAATATATATCATATGAATTCATTAAATTCATTTATATAATCATTATACAATGAAGATCATGTAGAACGAATCGCATCACATCGTGGAGACGGTATTCCGTACGTACGCACGAGCGATGATATCGTTCCCATGATCGTGGAATAGTATTGGAGTGTATGTATACTATTTAAGAATCAATACCACTTTAAAATAATCATATATATTCATTAATTTCACCCTTATACCCATACAAGGAAGGTGGTGGTGGAAAATAGATTACACCACAGCGTGGAGACGGTATTCCGTACGTACGCATGCTCGGTGATTTCGTTTTCCATAGGATGGATAAGAGGTGAAATAAGGTTGTTTAATATTTATAATAACATATCAGTATATTAGTGATACTGATTTTATTACCTCATAATGAAACAACTAAAGAAGAGGGAGTAGAAGAAGAATGGATCTTGAAGAAAACGGTAGAAGGCATTACCTCTTTCTCGAAGTGCCTCCATTAAACTTTCTCTTAAGGCACTAGAGCTGGTCTTTTGATAAGACCAGTACCTCTATTAGGTTTCTAAGGAAGTGGGGAAATAAAATGGACAGGGTTTGGCTGAGATTGATGGCTCAAATTGGTGTGAGGAAGTGAGGGAGGAGGTGTCCTTTTATAAGGGAGGAGAGGGGAACCTTTGGAAATATAAGAAATATTAGTTTATATTAAATCCCAACCCCGCATAAAAACATCCAAAATGACTCATATCAGAATATTAGATGATATAAGGTTTTAATCTCATCGACCGATAAAATTTAGACACGTTAGGAATTTATTTTAAACATTATCAACTTGATTTATCCTTATTTATCAATTTAATTTTATTTATGGTAATAATATTTTAAATTTTAAATTATTATAAATAATTACATATGTGTTGTTAATTTTCCACAATTTGACACTTTATGACATTTTCGAAAAAATAAATTTTAATTTATAATTTTTAAATATTTTTGTGATTTTTAAACAATTTTATAATATGTTATTTTTATAAAAGAACAATAGTGTCAATTTTGACAATATTCATTTATTTGAATTTAAATAAAATATATACAGAAGATATGTTAAAACTAAAAGATTTAATAGATTAATTAGATTTCATATGTATCTAGAAATTTATTTTAGCACATTAAATAGTTCATATAATATTTATTTTAATATTTTTAAAACCATTTATTTGATATTTTAATTAATAAAGTAATTTCAACATCACTATTGTGTCATAATTAATGATAATTATTTAATCCCTAAAAATTCAAAATAAATTCCTATAATGTAGATAATTGTGTTATCTTTCTGGAGACTATTCATGTTCGAAGTTTCATTAAGTTTATCACCAAAGTAAAATTATTATACTTAAAATATTTAAGAAAGTGACATGTTGTCACATTCTTTGGTTTTAATAATAATTAAATTATATTCATAGAAAAAAGTCCATTAAATGAATAGAATCCTACCTTTAGGTGATATGGGTCTACTTTTAGTCATCCAATAGGATTTTGGCAGGTGTTAGGGTAATTTTATAATCTTATATTTACCCTTAATTACCCAATTTACCTTTAACTATGGTAAATAAAATTTACCGTAGTTACTATTCATAATGCCCAAAAAAAAATTAGCCTATTAACATAATTTCGACCCACTGATTCCAAATATGGAATCAATTTTTTTAAAATTAAAAACATATAAGTTGTAGTAATTAATTTAAAATAAATCCTGTTGTTAAGAAAACAGGTTTTAAAAGTTAAAACATTGCCAAAGATTGAAATGTTTTTACCTATGAATTCAATGTGAAATTAATGATAATGACATAAATTATATTAAATGGTAAAAATATATTATATTTATACTTTAAAACCATTCAATATTATAATTTAACCATATAAATTATCTCAATGGAAAAAGTTGTTTTTAATTAAAAATTAGCGTATTTTTACTATTCATCAAAATATGAAAGTTATCAGTAAAATATCAAAAATTTATCCAAAGTAAATTTTTATATAATGATTCAAAAGTAGAATTTTCTCTTTTCAAATTGAACTTATAAACGTGTCAAAAACTATATTTAATGTGGGTGCGCCATCAAAAGGCGGCAAAACTGCATTTTTTGAAAAATACTTATTTTACCCGAAAAGTTTATTTTGTTCTCTTACCATGTTATAGAAAATGTGTAAGATGAATAATAAAATTAAAATGTAGTTAATACTATTCATGAAGGCTAGTTCATATTAATATATTGATGTTTAGTGAAACACGGTATTGCATACTACACACGCTATCAAGGAAGGTCATGATTGTGTGTAATGCAAGACAAGTCCGTATTTTGTGCTATGAAAGATTCCTTTGGTGTTGCGTATAACATAAGACATAAGAAAAATTATCATAAAATCTAAGGGTGTTACATTTCGATCAAAAAATATTTCTATAAAAACATTCATTATGAATTATGAATACATAAAGAGAGGAAAATGAAGGGAAAAAATGTATTCTCATGAAATAAACATAGCATATTATATGTAATGACAAATATAATATTTTAGCATTAGAGACTTGATCATACATAATCCCGATGAAGGATGAGATTATAACTAAAGACTCTTACCACTTTTGTAACATTGAATCATAATCCATATGAAATATTGGCAGTAAATGAGGCTTATAATAGAATTAAAATTATTATATTCATGATATAAAATGTAAAATTGGAAGAATATACACCTTGTAAAAGAATATAGGTGGATAACATAACGTACATCTCATAGAAGGCAACTGAAGACAAAAGTCCCTTAATGCTTTTTTGTAACAATGAAACCAGAAGCCCCATGAAATATATACCCTCACATGAATATTTAAATACCCATAAATTTAATTATTATAATCATGCAATAATATCACCGTAATTATACACCCTATACAACAAAATAAGTGGTGAATTGATATACATCGCACAAAAATAAAAGTGGGATAAGAAAACCCTTACTTTAAGTCTTGAATTTCATCGTACTTATTAAAACCTCTCGTATATTAAATATAAGTTTATTGTAAATAAATAATATAACCATATATATATAATTCCATATATTATTTTCTATTGACTTTATATTACCTATTTATTAACAATTCTATGTTAATGTTTTGTTTTGGGTTATAATTGCTTTATTTTCATACATGTTTTGACTTATTATTGTTTTTCTTCTTACTTATATCATTATTTTATAAAATAAATAATTTAAAACATGAAATAAATATAATATATATTTAATATATATGTATTTATAGTGATCTATAAAATTGGGTGATATGAAATGAAATGCATCGTTTATGGAGACGGTAGGCCACACATTCGAATGGACTCCATTTTTATTTATTTTTTTATAAGTTTGAAAGGAAGAAAATTGAATGTTATATTCTCATAACAAAATCATATTTATGTCATATATATCACTAATTTATATAAAAATCATCTTTTAAACATTCCAGGTATAGAGTGAATGGATCATATCGCTTCGTGAGGCGTTAGTCCATTATACACACAAAAGATGTTATTATATTCTGAAAAAATTGAAATCATGAATGTATGTGTGACATAAAAATTATGAAATCAAAATATAATCATATATAAAATATAGAGAATATATCAATATTATTTCCATCATTATTCCTAACCATGAAATATGGTAATGGAAAAACAAACGACATTGGTTCGCAAGGCGGTAGTCTTCCGTACACATGAATGATGATTTTGTAACCAATTTGATGGAATCATGTGTGGATATAGGTAATAACCATATAAAAACAACATATAAATATATACATGATACTATAGTTATTAAATAATAAATATATAAAAATAATTTAATGGTTTTTATTAATAAATAAAATAAGAAAATTTGTTGATGAACGTTCCCTCTCCATCAGGTAACTCTTTTTTGTTTGAAAAAAAATCCATCCTTGGATTGATTTATGTACAAATTTAAACATATAGGATGATAGTATGATATTTCTAAAGTGATATTGGTAGATTTTTTTTGATCCTAATGGATTTATAGGTGTGGATAAGTGAGGGTAGTGAGTGTCTTTTTATATTTTAGGATGAGTGGTATTCCTGTAAATACTCAAAAGTATTTATTATTGGGAGGTCACCCATACCTCATTTGCTTAAAAATTTGAATAATAATGGATTTTTATGTTATTTGGTTTATAAGACCTCCAAAATGTAATATAAATACACCTTATAATTTTTTTCCTCAATTTCGTGTTTCAATATTTTTTATTTCAGTTTTTCATTAAGGTAACTAATTTTCAAACCAAATTAATTTATCCATTAAGACTGAGTTAAATTGGTAATTATTATAAATTTATACAAAATTATTCTAAATATTAAATCCAAATTATAAAATAAATAACACATGTATGTTTGAAATTAATTTTAAGAGAATTACATGTAACTTTCAAAAACACTTCTTTAACCCTAATTGTGCTAACATTGTTTCTACTAATTATAGGTCAACATGATAATTATAAAAGATAAATTCATCCTTTAATGGTCCATATTTTATATTAATTAATACTTAAAAATAACTTTGAATAATATATAATTTTTGGTAATTTTATTTCTTTTAATAAATATCATTATTTTTAAATTAGATTCAATTCAATTTTATTTTATTTAATTAATTTAAACTGGAAAATATCAACATGAAAATGGAAATTGAATATATTAAGTTATAAAATGTTTAAAATAATATCTTATTCTAAAAAAATTAATGTATGATAATAATTAAATCAATTTAATTCACTTGTAATATTTTTAATATCATTTATTTTAGTTAATTAATAACTAAATAATTACTATGTTTACATTACTTATGTATTTTAAGTAATTATTTCATCTATAAAAACTAAAGATAAATTTACAGGATAAAAAAACTAATTTATCTTTCAAAATTATATATATAATGAAAAAAATGTTGTTTTTTAATTATCATAAGTCTTTATCTGAATTAAAATGAAAAAGGGTTCCATTTTGACTTTTTCTTTACATAAAATATTATATAGGTCACCTTCATAGACAAGTATCACAAAATCACATAATAATATATATCATATGGTCATAAAGAACAAAATATATCTTTAAAATGGGTTTTGGACAAGTTTCAAGGTCATTTTCCCCTTAATTTTAATGTTTAATCCCTTGGTAAAATCATTTTAACCGTAATCGTTGTAATTAAAATTAATTGTTTTCACTAATCACTATGGTAAAAAATAAAACTGACCATATTAGAAATTATAAATTATTGTTATTAAAATTATGGAATGCGTTTTTGGAGATAAAATTCATATAATTTTCAAATTTTAATTTATTGTTAATCCCACAGACGCAGTAAAACCAATGAACAATCTTATACAAAAAAACCAATATAATGTTGATTGAAAATTAATTAAGTGGATAAAATATAACTAAATAATACTTAATTGAAATTAAAACATATTCATAACATATTATTACTTTTAAATTAATTAATATATTGCAAAAAAATTACTTTTTACAAAAATCGATATTTTTACTATTCACCAAAAAATCTATATTTTTAGAAAAATTAAAAAATTTCACCCAAAGTAAATTTTGATATTATGATTCAAAAATTGATTTTTATTTTTTAAAAAAAAATTAATATAATTTCCACAAAATTATGTTCATATTATTTTCATGACAAATATTAAAAGTCATTTTTGAACAAAATATATTTCAAAAGAATAAAACCACATTCTTAGAAATTGATTGATTATTTACTAAAAATTTATAAATTATTTATATTGAGTGAGAAATTTAAATATATATATATATATATATATATATATATATCATGAAGTAGTTAATATTAGTGATACCATCCCATTTAATGGCTTGGTTATAATGGTAATATATATCATCGGTTGTTTATATTTGGTGTTGTATGTTGAATATGTCACAGAACATGAAAATATTGCAGTTTTTTGTTACTCAACCTAAACTTTTTTTCATTTATTTCAAGATAAAATAATTTTTTCATTCCATTTACATTATCGAGCATAATTTTTTTCTTTTAAAATCATGGGGTGTTACAATCCTGGTATATCTACTTGTATGCCTTCAGTTCTATATGATATTACATTTGATTAATTATCTTCCAAATTGAATACTCTTGGATATTTTATTTATTATTATTATTATCAGTTTATAGATATTATACTGAGGGGATATTCTCCCCAATGATGGTGTTCAGACCCTTTCTGCTAGTCGGTTTCCTTTTGCATATGTGGAGGCATGCATGAGGATTTGTTTCTCTTCAACTTAAATCTTGAATCTTGGGTAAAGGAATTACATTCATTGAGATAGATTGGAAACTAGAAAGTAATCGTAAAATATAGGAAAAAGAAAATCTAATTGAAATTGTTAAAAAAGTGTTTGAAAAACTATTGGGAGATGATATCATTTACCCAATTTTAAATTCCTAGTGGGTGAGCCACATCCAAATTTTTTCAAAAAAGTATGGAAGAACCATTATAAAAAAGTATTATGAATAGTTTCCCTCCCATTTTCAAAAAAATATATATATTATTTATTGATTATATAAAACTAAACCTTGTTACCTAGAAAATTTTCACTTTTGTAATCCCTTAATAAGTTAGATGATCGAAATAATGTCTTGGAAGGGTCACTAATTTTTTGGATGCTTTCTGTATCCATTTTTATATTCACATTGCACTAAAATATCACAAAAAACCACAATAACTTTCCACTATGGTGCATTATTATATTGGAGGATTCATTGTTTTTTATATAATTCCCCATGTATATTCCAATATTTCATTGTCAATATATTTTTTGACCTTATTTATAGATTCTTTTAGGCCTTCATAAATGAATTTATAATATATTGAAAATATTTTGAAGAATATATGGAAAATATTTTGAAATCCACCACAAGAATTTGGAAAATGTTTCAAAAATGTGAATTGAAATGAATTTGACTCTAAATTTTGAAAATTTTCACTTTAGAGTGGAAATGAATTTTTTTATAAGCCGAATCATTTCCAAAAATGGGGATTTAAGCATACATAACAAACATTTAGCAATTTTTACACTTCCATATCCCACCAATGTAAACAAATTTGGATTATTTATAGGACATGAAGGATTCCAGGGGATGACTATTAGAGACCTTAGAAAATTCACATTACTTCTACAAAATCATCTTTAAAAAGATATTGACTTTGTGTTTGATGAATCCTGAATGAAATATTTTGATAACCTCAAAGGTAACCTGACCAAAATCACTATTGTCAGGCCATCATCTCAAGATATACCTTTTCATGTGATGTGTGATTCTTTAAACCAAGTAATATGAGAAGTTATATCATATAATATTAAGGGTAAACCAAACATGATATCCTACACATTATAAACTATAGACTCAGATTAGGTTAACTATACAAATAGTGAGAAGTATTCTATATCTATAGCTCTTACACTTGAAAATTTTGATTCTTATTTTCTAGGAATTTAACTAAAAATTTACAATAACAATTAATATATCTGGTAATTGAAAAATAAATATGACTCAAAAACTAAGTCTATTGTAGTGGATTATTCTTCTCTATTAATTTAATTTAGATATTAACAAGGAATGTGGGAACCTAGATATATACCACATGGAAAGGAATTAAGTTAAAAAAATAGCATATATGTGATTTTTTGGTTTTGTTTACTAACAAGAAAGTTTAAGTAATCTTAAATGTAGCTTGCTGAGTCATTTTTAGTTCATATATTGAATACTAAAATAGTTTTAGAGCTATTACATTAAATTATTTTTTAGTAGATTGGAGAATTTTTTTAATATTGTATGTTTTATGTATACATAAGAAGTCTTTATTCATACATATGATGTTTGGAAAAGGGAAATTTACTTATGTTTGAGAATTCATTGAATACATAAATATTGGTCTCCTTGTACGAATAAACTATAGATGATGATATATAGTAATGGAAAAAATTCACCTTATATAGTTAATAATTTTTGATTTATATATAAGATGATCAGATGTTTCAAATTTCAAAAATGTATAGAATTTGTAATAATATTTATGGTGATATTTAACATGGATTCTATTATATAGGAATTTTCTTAGTATATAATGAATTTTCCAAGTATTTAATAAGTGTAATGGTAAATAATATGATGCCTAGTGAATAGTAAGTTGCATTGTGTTATTTTACATGATGTTCTAGGATATGGGTTTGTTTGATATTTTATTTTATAAAACATAAAATATTGAAAAGGCATGAAGGGTTTGTTTGATAAGTTTGATGTTTGGTTTTATACAATTTTTTTACCATATTGTTTTTCTAGAAGATCGTATTGCAATAACTTTTTAGTGGTTTATTATTCATAAAATATTATTCATATTTCACACAAAATTATATTGATAGAATAATGAAAAATTATAGATTTATTATTCCTTTTCATTATAGTTGATTAAAATTTGAGATTTTTAAAAATACTCAAGTGGATTTTTGAGGATTTAAGGTTGTGGTATTATTTAATAATTTACGTTCGGTGTCTCGGAAATTGAATGAATGGTTATTCAATATCAGTATTTTCTATATTCAAGAACCCTATAATTTAGCAGGGTTTGATTTAAATGACCATTGTGACTCATTTTTTAAGAGGTGGATCATGCGAAATTTCTACAGGTTTCCATGTTTTGAAATATGAAAATAATTTCAGATGTGAAAATATAAAAATAAAATATTTGGAATTAAGATATAATGAAATAAAAAGTCAAAGATATCCTGAATAAATAGAAAGAGACTCTCTGTACAAAAAAAACATAGTGGTGATAAATTATTTCAATTTCATGATGTTTTATGTATAAGGATTTGATATTTAAGATTCTATTTTTATAAGTAAAATTTGGTATTTCCATCTTATTATTATAAATTAGGAGGAGGTGTTCCAAAAGAATTATCACTGGAATATTTTTACGGTGTTCTTAAAAATGAAGAAAGTGGATAGATTGATATAACACTGTTGTTATAGAATCATTCTCAACTCATGGGTTTTAAATAATATATCACTTTATGGAGACTTTTTTTCCCTAACTGTTAGCGAGCAGTAATAATTTCTTTTTTGGAGGTTTCAAAATTTGTGGGTCAGTGCGGCTACTCCAAGATATATATTTAAATTTATTGAGAATTAGTGTTTTACGTTCATAGTTATATTTCCATGCATTCTTCATAAATTAACCAATTTAGGTAAACCAAGTAAAATCTCATTTTCCTCCCTATTACTACATTTATTTCCACTTATCTACTATAAATAAGAGATAAGTGTTCATAATAATTATGGAATACTATAATTAGAAAGTGTTAAATTTTAGTTAATATACCTTGCTTTACCCCCCACCCCCAGGGTATTATCATTGTTTGGGACCAACAAGTGGTATCATATCTATGGTTCATTGTTAAAATTTATCTCGTATAATTTATAACATACATTACAAATCCCAATAGTATTCCCATTTTTTAAAGTCATAATTTTAACTGTTGAAAAAAATTAAACATTACCTTAACTCATTTGGAATCAATTTTTATATTGATATTATGCAAGGGATTTCTATTAGCATGTATGGTGGATCCCTCTCTATTATGGATTAAAAGTTATTTGATGTTGAATCCAAGGATTTTAATTCCTTAGGATGTGATTTTAATAATCATATCTACACAATAGTGATGACCAATAAAACTTATAATTAAATGTTGAAAAGTCTCCTTAACTTATATGAAGGTCATTCTAAAGTTCAAGAGAAAAGGTTTCAAGTGTTTCCTAATAAATAGAAATACCTGATGTTAATTATAAATGAAGTGGTTAGTTGATTATTTGATTGAGTATATATTATTGTTCGGGATTTAATGACCCCAACTTTTATGAATAAAACTCCATTTCTTTTAATGTCTTATGGATATAGCAAACACATGTACTATTTTTAAATTTGGTTTAAATTACCGTTCAATATCATTACTGTTGATGAAGTAGCCATTGAACAATGATCACATGAATAATATAACTATAAGAAACCCTTTATACATAGATAAAGGAGGTGGTGTCCTCATCCAGTAGACTCAAGCCATACAAAGTTCATTTTTCAGAGCTCGGAAATGAGGTAGCATCACTAGGATTCTCTCTTGACCAATCCCAAACTGAGCTTCAACACATTCAGCATAAATGGAATCACCTACGGGATAAGTACAATTTAGTAGAGATTACCACCTAGGTGATGTTATCTGAGCCACCCCAAGAGTCTTGTCATGACCTGTCCTCAGGACCCGTGTCGTGACTACCACAATCCCGCATTCCATAGACCAGGGGATGGCGACTAGCACCAAAGTAGAATCCCTGATAAAAAGGTAAGGAATTGCCTTTAAACCTGTATCACAATCATTCTGAATACAAGAAGTAGAAGAAAAAAAGTACTAATATAGAAAAGAAAGGTGTGCGGAAATTAAGTGGGCCAGTATACAAACCCAACTGAACAAAAAGTACTTTTACAAGTAAAAATGGAAAATAGCTTCTGGATCATCCACCGGGGAATCCTACCTAAAGGGTAGGTATAGAAATTCAACAACTCATCCCGGAGATACGTCCCGTCTAGTCCAGGTCTGAGCAGCCTCCCATCTATCACCCTCAGCCTCGATCACTACTGATCGTCGTTTGCACAGAACAAAACAAGGTAAGGGCGAAGCCCGTGCAGGGGAGAGTATAACAATACTCAGTGGGGGACCCCGAGACCTCCAATGGTCTCCCAGAATCCACTAAGGATAAACCACAGTAGTAAGATAAATTCACTAAGTATCAAACATCCCTACTTAGGTATATTCCCATACATATACCTAAGTTACCAATCCAATTCCATCTCCAACACTCGAGCCCAAGAACAACCCATTCCATAAAGGAAGTAAAATCAATCATCTTGATGATAACAACTGAAATACAAGACTCAGCTCACATAGGTATACAACTTATATAAAGGGGTAGAGATGATTAGGTACAACCAATAAATCATCTCCTCTGTAGAACCCATGTAGGAACCTAGAACATTATCAGTGCTGTCAAACCCACGGAGGATCCCCGTACAGAAGTCAATGATGTAGAACCCACAGAGGATCCCGATACATAAGTCATCATTGTCGAACCCACGGAGGATCCTGGTATAGTATCATCGTTGTCAAACCCACGGAGGATACTCGTACATTAATAGGTCCACGTAGGATCATATCATCTCAGTCAAATCCAGCCATAAGGTTCCCGCACCTAGCATTCTTGATTCTGGGAGGGTCTTCTCCTCGAGCCAAGTGTCGATAAATCAACTCCCAAAAAGTCTTGAGTTGATGTATCCTTTAGTTCCATCTCATAAAAAGGAACCCAATGCAATAGATGGGTCGTCAATTGGATGCTCGGTCTATGTGTTATTGGCATTTCCGTTCCAGGGGCCCGATTAGTTTGTAGGTTCAAAAAAACCCATCTATACCCCAACTACATCCAAACCTCAAGTGGGGTATTCCAAAAATACTTTCCCACTCTAACACTTCTGTCGCCGCAGACGGTTCGTCGTTTAGACACCTGTAGCCCAAAATATGGGCGAAAAGGTGAAAATTGTCCATAGCGGGTCCGAGGTCTGACCCGATCTGAGGGTTCAACCCGATACGAGGGGGCGGCCTAGCCCGAGGTGGTAGCTCAACCTGAAGGGACGGCTCTGCCCAAGGGTGTCCCAGCCCGAGGGAGGCCCGGCCGAGGGCGACCCGACTGAGGGCAGCCAGACCGTGGGTGGCCCAGCTGATGGAGGCCTACCCTAGCTGCGCCCAGGGGGAGGCGTGCACCCCTATCACCCGAACGGATAAACTATCATGGTGGAACCGAACCGGCGCCAGGTGGGGCCGGTCCAACACACACGGGACTCAACGGGGTCCCCCTTCTCCTGCCTAGCCCAAGAGGCCAGTCGCACACATCACCAGCATGATGTGATGGGGATATGCCCCACCTTCGTGGCCCTCCCTAGTCACGGCTTCCCAGCTCTGCTGATGTGGTGCGACGGGGTTGCGCCCCTTTGTCACGGCCCTCCTGGCCACAGCCCTCTGCTGGCCTCCACGCGGCACGACAACGTTGTGCGCCGCAACCCTCCTGGTTGCAGCCCCCTTTTTCCGGTGCGGTGCGATGACACCTTGCCCCTCCTGCACCGCTGTGGCCCAGTTGGCCATGGATCAGTTCCAAGCACAACACAGCCGAGTCGCACCCTTTTGGTGACCCGACGACCTTACACTGTCGGCTTCTTCACAGTCCGCCTATATCGTCAACGACAAGAACAAACAAAGGGGGAGGGTTGGGCCGTGTTTTTGCGGTCCAAGCCCTCCTCATCATGGCGATAATATTTCGCATAACATAATCCAGAAATTTGAACAACGAGGAACGGGGGTTTATACTCATATATAAAATAACTCAAATCCCCCTACCTCACCTGATGATAATCGTTGACGAAGTCACGGGAAGGCAGTGTCATTTTTTCAACTTCGGAAGCAGAAGAGTTTGGAGAAGATGAGTCGAAGATGACATCATCGGCGTTCTTCGTGGGCTACATCGTCGTCCCTCGACCAAAGGTTCTTCGTTGACGGAGGAAGCATTCATCCAGGATCTTCCTCTCCTCCAAAAGTTCCACCAAAAGAGTTCCCAACCAAAATAATGGGTTCATAAACCCATTATTTAATTGTAGGAAAAATAATTCAAATGATTTCAAATTAATTAATTAATTCCATTAATTAATTTGGGGTTTTTCACACTTATGATGGAAGGTGTAAAGGTACAATTAAATGAAGAGAGGGTTGGCTTCATTAACTCTAGGGAAGTTTAAGGGTTTCATCCCACAAAAATGGGGGTTTAGGGGGTTTGAAGATTGTGTGGGCCCCACCTAATAATATTATCCCAAGAGAGGTTATGCGTGGGTGGGACCCACCACTAACCTCCCCTTATATTTTTTAACTACCAAGAAATAAAAATAATCTATCTATTATTTTTATTTAACTTAATTAAAACCCCCCAAAAATCTAACTTCCCCTCTTGTTAGAACGCAACTATCGTGAAGGTCTTACTAAGCAACCATTGACACTGTGAGTTCAATGGTGCCCTCAGATTTCAATTCCGAGAACCGGTGAAAAATACATAAAATCCCACTCATACATTTACTGAACATAGTCGAAAAAAATATCAGAAATTCATTATGGGCACCCTAGTCCTTGGAATCAAGCGCCGTTAGAAACTACGGACTCGTAAAATTCCCATGTATTTAAGAAAAAAATTCCATGGAATTTCCAAGTCTTTACATTCTCACCACCGTAGGGATTTACATCCCCATAAGCTACAACTCACACTATAGGGACAAATGGGGGTACTGAGCATGCATCTGATCCTCCCACTCCCATCTTCTCTCATGGAGTTTCTCATGCTACTAGAGAACGCGCACTAGGGTTATCGACCATCCATGAAGGACCCACTCCTGTCGATCCTCAATCTCCACTGGAACCTCTATGAAAGTCACCACATTATCGATGTCCATCTCTCCATAGTCGATGATGTCAGAAGGGTCGTGCACATATCTCCTCAACTGAGATACATGGAAGATGTCGTGCATCCGGTGCAACTGAGGCAGAAGAGCTAAGCGGTATGCTACCTCGCCTACTCTGCTGAGGACCTAAAAAGGTCCGATGAATCGTGGAGACAACTTTCCACCTCGTCCAAATCTCTGTAGACCTCATCGAGTTGAGACCCGTAGGAAGACGTGGTCGCCATCCTCGAACTCCAAAGGTCCCCTCCTTCTTTCATCATATGACTTATGTCTGTTCTGTGCAGTCTTCATCCTCTCCTGTCCATCATATCCTGCACCATATCTAGTCCCATAAGTGATGACTCCCCTAGGTCAGTCCCACATAGAGGCGATCTGCAAGGTCGGTCGTAAAGTGCCTCGAAAGGTGCCATCCCGATGGTGGAGTGGTAGCTGTTTTTATACGCAAACTCTACCAAGGGTAAGTGATCCTCCCAGCTATGAATGAAGTCGATGATGCATTCATGGAGCATGCCCTTGAGATTCTGAATGGTCCTCTCAGTCTAACCATCCTTCTGAGGATGGAAAGTGGTGCTCAAGTGAAGCTATGTCCCGAAATCCTCTTAAAACCCCTTCCATAGACTAGAAATAAAACAAGCATCTCGACCGGAGACGATCATCAATGGAACACCATGAAGTCGTACGATCTCCTGAACATAGAGGCGTCCAAAGCTCTCCACTGAACCCTGCTCTCTAATTATTGGGAAGTGGGTCGTCTTGATGAGTCGGTCAAAAATCACCTAGATAGAGTCATGAACTCTGGATGTACATGGAAGTCCCATCACGAAATCCATGGATATCCCATCCCACTTCCACTCTGGGACCTCTAAGGGATGTACCAAGCCTGCTGGTACCTGGTGCTCTGTCTTCACTTGCTAACAAAGGAGGCATCGTGAGACAAACTCTACTACTGCCTTCTTTATACCTGGCCACCAGTGATGTCGTCGAATGTCCTGATACATCTTCGCCACACCTGGATGTACCGCTAGAGGGGAAGTGTGGAACTCCCTCAACACTTCCTCCTAAAGTGCAACTGGTACCATAGTACATCCTCTGAAGATGATGACATGCTCCCCACCTTCAGAAAATCCATCAGGTGCATGCCCTGTGGATATCTGAGCACATCACATATCATAATCAACATATGCATGTTGTGCCTCCCTGACTCACTGATGAAGTGGAGGAGTGACTATGAGATACCATAGAAAGGCTCCTCCATCTCTATCCACAAAGGATATCTGTAAACTAGCCAGCTGCTCTATTGCCTATCCTAGTAGCTAAATTTCTGATCTCCTACTGAGAGCATCTACTGCATCGTTCCTCTTACTAGGAGTATAGACTATATCAAAGTCATAGTCCTGGAGGAACTCAATCCATCGCCACTATCTCAGGTTCGGGTCCTTCTGAGAGAAGATGTACCTGAGACTCTGGTGGTCAGAGTAGACTATAAAACACTCCTCCATCAGATAGTGTCACCACATCTTCATGGCGATGACCACTACTGCTAACTCTAGGTCATGGGTAGCGTATTTCTGCTTGTGCTGTCTCAACTACCGAGAACCATAAGTGATCACTGCTTTATCCTATATCAGGACACAACCAAGTCCGGTCCTTGATGCATCACAGTAAACTACGTACCCTACACCCTCCTCTAGAAACCTCAAGATGGGGGCACTAGTCAACCTCTACTTCAGCTCCTAAAAGCTCTTCTAGCATCTCTCTGACCACACTAAGGGTTTACCCTTCTTCATCAATGTTGAAAGCGGTGATGCAACTCTAGATATTTCTGGAACAAATCTCCGATAGAACCCAGCTTGTCCCAAAAAAATCGTACCTATATCACAATCTAGGGTGGCTCCCAAGCAAGTACTTCCTCGATCTTCGTGGGATCCACTACAACTCCAGCCTCTGATATGACATGTCCAAAAAAGTGTACCTCTTGGATCCAGAACTGGAACATCGAGATCTTACCATAAAGACGGTGCACTCAGAGTGTGTCCATTACTACCCACAAATGGTTGGCATGTTCCTCCTTGGTAGCTGAGTAGATCATAATGTCATCATTGAAGACTACCAAAAACTGATCAAGGTATGGCTGAAAGATCCTGTTCACGAGTCCCATGAACACTACTGGTGCTTTGGTTACGCCGAATGGAATAACCAAGAATTCGTAGTGGCCATACCGACATCTGAAGGCCATCTTCTGCACATCCTCATCACGTACTCTGAGCTGGTGATAGCTCGACCGAAGATTTATCTTCGAGAACCATCGCGCTCCCTTCAGCTGATCAAAGATGTCATCAATCCTCAGGAGTGGGTACTTGTTCTTCACGGTCACCTGGTTCTAGCACTGATAATCAACACATAGTCACAGGCTCCTATTGTCCTTCTTGGCGAACCAAATCGGGGATTCCCAGGGTGAAACACTGGGTCGGATAAATCCCTTCCCCTGCAAGTCCTCCATCTATACCTGTAGCTCACGAAGCTCCGCGGGAGCCATCCAATATGCTGGAGAGGATATCGGTGTCATCCAGGGGTACAAGTCAATGAAAAAGTGTACCTCTCTATGAGGAGGTTGTCCTGGAACATCATCATGGAAGATATACGCATACTGATCCACCCCAACAAGAAAAATTGAACTCCGCACATCAACCGCTTTGAGGATGAGACTAGCCAACTGATGTGTGATCGGATGCCCCCTCCTCTGTGTAAGTCTATCCTACACTAAAAAGGCTCCCATCTCACCGGTGAAGGTGAACCTGTTCCCATCCATGCGGACACACTGCACTCTATGCCTAATGCAGTCAATATGAGCATAAACTATGGCTAACCAGTCCATACCCAAGATGGCATCGTAAGGCCTCGACACCGCTACGAGGAGATCCCAGCCGAAGCTCCCTCCTACAAGAGTAATCTCACACTGCTGGCACTAGTGCGTAATCATCGAGTCTACTCCCATAAGAATCTCTATCCTTAAAGATCGAGCCAACGGCTCCGTAGGAATCTCTGAGCTCCAAACAAGGGTAGCGGCAATAAAAGAATGACTCGCACCTGGGTCTATAAGAACTGCAGAAAGGGTAGAGTAGACACAGATTGTACCTCAAATCATCTCAGGTGGACTATGGTCGTAGGCCTCAACTGCCTGGAGCTTAGCCCGCCTCTGTCCGCCAGCTCCCTATGGTCAGGGTGGACCTCTGGGTGGTGCCAGTGGTAGGACCTTGAAACATTTTCCACCACCTGTTGCTCAGACAACTCCTCTACCACGTCTTCCTACTCCCAGCGGACCATCACAGTCGAACCTCTGCCTCTACCTGGGAGGTCATTCTACTGTATACTGCTTATTTGCATGGCTGTTCGGGCAGTCACAAGCCATGTGACCCTACCCACCGCACGCATAGCACTACATGCTCCTCATATGGCTGGCTCTGTCTTGTGTACCCCGTACAACCGAACCTGTATCCTAGGGTCGCCCACCTGATGTCCTGGACCGCTTGGACCTCTACGAAATCTTTCTACTGCCGACTCTAGAATACCTCACTATGTGTCACCTTGTGGTGGGTCTCACTACTAGTGACTGCTCAGTAAGAAAACTCTCCACAAGAAGGGCTCGCTCCAGCACCCCCACCTGCATCTGGATGCTGAGGGAGATCATCAAAGCCCTGATCTCATTCCTGAGTCCCTGCTCGAAGGTACGGGCCCTGAAGAATGGGTCCCATACCATATCAATGGAGTATTGCGAGAGGTTGGTGAACCTTACTGTTTACTAGGCTACGGTCATGCTACCCTACTGTAGATGTAGTAACTCCTGTATCCACACCGCACGAAGGGTGGCTGGAACAAACTCTGACCGGAAGAGACTCTCAAAGTCTACCCAGAGTAGTGATGCCTCGTCATGCACCAGGAGCATGAGGATCCACCATTTTCCTTCTACTGCATGCAGGAGACTCGCGGCAAGGATCACCATGAGGTTGGCTGGTGTCCCTACCAATCTGAAAACTCTCACAACAGCCTCCAGCCAATCCTCAGCTGCCTGTTGGTCCATCTCTCCCAGGAACCTGGGCGGCCTCGGGCACTGGAACTCATGCAACGCACTCAGATGGAGTTCACTCTCTACTACTAGAGTTGGAGGTATTGGTGGCCCAGTGGTTAGTGGTACCACTGGTACCTCCTATGGGATGAGACCCTGCATCGAGGCCTTGTCGCTCGGTGGGCTACCATCACGTACAAAATTCAGGACCCTAGATGGCTACCTACGTGAGGCCATCCTGAAAACAAATAGGTGTGCCATGGTCAAAACAATATACCTGGTGAGCTGACACAAAGTAATCATGAATGAAAATTTTCAATGGAAACACACATGCAATCAATGTTTTTGTGCACTAAGTTGGAAATCAGAAGTCAAAGTCCTAGTGTATGGATACGTTGGCCGCCGCACCAACACCGACTTCCCTAAACTGATAACCACACCCCAAACACTTAGCACTATTTCCATTAAAAGAATCAGAGTTTTTGTTCTGTGGTAGAACCGACTCCTCTGATACCAATTTTTCACAACCCATCCTCAGGGCCCATGTCGTGACTACCCCAATCCCGCCTTCCATAGGCCAGGGGCTGGCGACTAGCACCAAAGGCGAATCCCTGATAAAAAGGGAAGACATTTCCTTTAAACATCTATCACACTTAGTCTGAATACAAGCTGTAGAAGCAACAAGTACTAATATAGAAAAGAAAGGTGTGCTGAAAGTAAGTGGGCCAGTATACAAACCCATCAAAACAATAAGTACTAGTACAAGTAAAAAAGGGGAAACAACTCCTAGATAGTCCACCAGGGAATCCTACCTGAAGGGCAGGTACAGAACTCGAACAACTCTTCCCTAAGGTATGTCCCATCTAGTCTAGCTTTGAGCAGCCTCCCATCAGTCACCCTCAGCCTCGATCACTGCTGACCATCGTCAGCATTGAACACAACAAGGTGTGGGCGAAGCCCATGTAGGGGTGAGTATAACAATACTCAGTAGGGGACCCCGAGACCCCCAATGGTCTCCTAGAATCCACTAAGGATAAACCACAGTAGTAAGATACATTCATGAAGTATCAACCATCCCTACTTAGGTATATTCCCATACATATACCTAAGTTACCAATCTCAGTCCAGATCCAACACTCGATCCCAAGCATAACCCATTCCACAAAGGAAGTAAAATCAATCATCCCGATGATAAAAACGAAAATACAAGACTCAGATCACACAGGTATACAAATCATGTAGAGGGTTAGACATTATTAGGTGTATCCACTAAATCATCTCCTCTGTCGAACCCACGTAGGATCCTGAAACATTATCAGTGCTGTCGAACCCACGGAGGATCCCGATATAGAAGTCATCGCTCTCGAACCCACGGAGGATCCTGGTAAAGAATTCATCTATGGTGAACCCACTGAGGATCCTAGTACAATATCGTTGCAGTAAAACCCATGGAGGATCCGGGTACAGTAGTAAGTCCATGCAGGATCCTATCATCTCATTCATAGCCAGCCATAAGGTTCTCACACACAACACGCTAATTCAGGGAGGGTCCTCTCCTCGAGCCAAGTGTAGATACATAAACTACCATTAAGTCTTGATTTGATTTATCTCGTATTTCTGTCTCATCAAAGGGAACCCAACGCGACAGACGGCGCGTCAATCGGACTCCTGATCCATGTGTTATTGGCATTTCTGTTCTAGGGGCCCGGTTGGTTTTTAGGTTCAAACCAACCCAGCCGTACCCCAACTGCGTCCAAAACTCATGTGTGGTATGTCAAAAGAATATTCCTGCTCTAAGACTTTCATCGTTGTCGACGGTTCGTTGTTCAGACACCTATAGCCCAAAATATGGGCCGAAAGGTGAGAACTTTCCATAGATGTCCAGGTTCGGTCCGACCCAGTCAGAGCGACCCAGCTCGACCCTATCCGAGGGTCCGAACCAGTATTAGGGGGTGGCCCAGACCAAGGGCGACCCGGCTGAGGGTGCCCTGCCGACGGCGGCCCGGCCTGAGGGCGGACTGGATGAGGGCGGCCCGCCTGAGGGCAGCCTGCCTGAGGGCGGCCAGGCCGTGGGCGGCCTGGTCGAGGGCAGCCCAGGCGAGGGTCGCCCGGGCGAGGGCCGCCTAGCTATGGGTGGCCTGGAAGAGGGGGGCCCAGCCATGGGCAGCCCGGCGACCTGCCCTAGTCACGCCTAGGGGGGAGGCGCCCGCCCCCTGGCACCTGAACGGTTCATCCGTTCAGGTGTAACTGAACTGGTGTCAGGTGGCGTCGGTCCAGCACACGCGGGACCCGACAGGGTCTCGCTTCTCTCGGCTGGCCCGAGCGGCCAGCCGCTCCATGTCACTAGTGCGGCATGACAGCGTCGCGCCCCTCCGCTGCGATCCTCATGGCTGCGGCCCTCTACTAGCCCCCGCGCGGCACCCCGGCATCACACCCCTCCGCCGACCCCTGCGGCCATCCGGGCCGCGACCCCCTTCTTCTAGAGCGGTGCGACGGCACGATGCCCCTGTGACACCACCGCAGCTCGGTTCCCTACGCGACACAGTAGTGATGCGCCCTTGTGGCGACCTGACGTCCTTGCACCACCGACTTCTTCATGGTCTGCCATCGTCGTCAACAACAAGAACAACCAAAGGGGGGGGGGGTTGGGTCATGTTCATGCGGTCTGAGCCCTCCTCGTCATGGTGATAACATTTGGCATACCATAATCCAGAAAATTGAACGACGAAGAATAGAGGTTTATACTCATATATAAAATAACTCAAATCCCCCTACCTCACTTGATGATAATCATTGACGATGTTGAGGGAAGGCGGTTTCATTTCGTCAAAATCGGAAGAGGACGAGTTCAGAGAAGATGAGTCGAAGATGATGTCGTCGACATTCTTCATGGGTGATGGCTTCGTCCCTCGACCGAAGGTTCTTCTTTGATGGAGGAAGCGTTCTTCCATGTTTTTCCTCCTCTCCCCCAAAAGTTCCACCAGAAGAGTTCCCAACCAAAATAATGGGTTAGGCCACCCATTATTTAATTCTTGGAAAAAGAGTTCAAACGATTTAAAATTAATTAATTAATGCCATTAATTAATTTGTGGTTTGGCAGACTTATGAGGGATGGTAGAAAGTTACAATTAAATGAAGAGAGGGTTGGATTCATTAACTCAAGGGATGTTTAAGGGTTTCATCCCACATAAATGGGGGTTTAGTGGGTTTGAAGCTTATGTGGGCCCCACCTAATAATATCCTCCCATGGGAGGTTATGTGAGGGTGGGCCCCACCACTAACCTCCCCTTTGAGATTTTAACTACCAAGAAATAAAAATAAGTTATCTCTCATTTTTATTTAACTTAATTAAAAACCCCCAAAATCTAACTTCTACTCTTGTTAGAATGCAACTGCAGTGAAGGTCTCAATATGCAATCACCAACGCTGTGAGTTCAACAGTGCCCTAAAATTTCAATTTTGAGCACTAGTTCAAGATATATAAAACCCCGCTCGTACATTTATTGAACGTACCCAAAAAAAACATTAGAAATTGATTTTGGGCACACCAGGCCATGGAATCAAGCGTCGTCAGAAACTATAGACTCATAAAATTCTCATGTATTTATGAAAAAATTTTCCGCGGAATTTCCGATTCGTTACAAGTCTATCACAATCTCACACCTTACCCTTAGGTCTAATGCATGTGATATAATGGGTTATGTAACAAGGTATTAGTTAATTTTTGTGTAATCCCTTTTATAAATAATTTTTTTATTACATAAATTCTTTATGAGAATAGTTTTTCTTAAAAATACAATGAATTAGATAAATTGATTTCTCAGTTAAAATACTTCTTTTTATAAATATTTAAATTATTATATTAACCGAACATTTTTTTAATAATTTTATTATAATAGTTTTATAATAAAACTCCTTTTAATTATAATTCATGATTATATTTATTCCTTATGGTTTTTACTCTATAAATGATTATTTATTCAATTTGATAAGAATTATTTTTTATACAATATAACTAAAATTGTATTTTTAATTAAATAATTTTTTTGAGGAATTAATTTATTTTTAAAATAATTAATATTTTAATAAAATATTATTATTATATAATTTTATTTAAATATAAATTATCATATAATTTTTATGAAGTTCAATGTAACTTTTATTATGGTATTGAAATTATTTTTGTCAAAACCTATCAATTTTCAATAAATGATGGTTTTTATTTTAAAACTGAAAATCCCATATTTGGAAAATTATTTTAATAAAATGAATATATTTTTTGGAATTAGTATTTCAAAATTACCCAACGATGTATTTTTCCTAATTTTTTGAGACAATCGAATTTTTGGGTAAAAATTTAATATCATATAAATATATGTTCTGTTTTATGACATCATAAAGACCCAATAGTAATGTAATAAAATAATATAAAAGAGACACTAGGCCAATATACGTTTTACCTTTATGATAATGTGATTTTATATTTGTTTTATTAATTTTATAATTCCTTAGTGGACCCTCCAATACATATAAACATTTTTTTAACATTTTAAAATGATTTCCTTGAGAGTGTGACTCACCTCCAAATAATCAAGACTAATATTTTAATTTTTTCGGACATTGGACTTATAAAATATTTTATACCACTCCCCTTTGTCCTATTCTATGTGGAAAAACCATAGGGTGGTTTGTGGTTTTGATATGTTTACTGTTTAGTGTCTAAAATATAAAAAACAATGAATTCTCTCTCATTTCCTATATAATCCCACCCAATATCCCATTCCTCTTCACTCAAACCATTTTTAAATTCACTAACCTCTTACCTACCATCTATATACCCCCCCCCCCACAGTTCCCCAAATCTCCCAATAAGTCTCTATTAAACCACTCTCAAGACTTTGGGATCACACTTTCATGTAAGGGATTTCACTCTTCTCATTTCCATTCAAGCTACTCTTTTACATTATGCTTCTTAATTTCCATATTTTTATGTGGGTTTATGATGTTCCATGACCCCCATACTGTCCATTTTATTTATATATGATTATATCTTCCTTTAAATCTCATCAATCCCCCCTATGATCCTTTAATAACAAATGTTACTATGCTGAAATTCTGTAAGGGATCTTCCACCCTCCTCTTTTATCATGAATTATTTTCATGTTTTGTTTTTTAATATATTTTATGAAAATGTTTTTATATGTTATTAAATAACATAATTACTGCCCATTTTATTTATAAATCATTATATCCCCTTTCACTCTAATTTATCCCTCTTATGAACCCTTATGTACCCCAGTTACTATGCTGAATTTCTATAAGGGATTTTACTCTTCCCATTTCCATTCAAGCCTCTATTTTACATTATCATTCTTATGTTACATATTTATATTTTGGGTAATGATGTTACAATACCCCAATACGGTCCATTTTATGTATATATGATGATATATTCCGTTAACTCTCATCAATCCACCCTATGATCCTTTAAGCACACCTGTTACTATGCCGAAATTTCGTAAGGGATCATCCTCCCTCTACTTTTATCAAGCATTATTTTCATGTTATGTATTTTAATATCATTTATTGTTATGTTGGGAAATGTTATTAAATAAAATAATTACTTACCATTTGTTTATAAATCATGATATCCCCTTTCAATCTCATTTTTCTCTTTTATGCACACTTATGTACACCTCTTACTATGCCGAATTTTCGTAAGGGATTCCTTCTTTTCCCATTTTTATCCAAGTTTATTTATGTCGTAATACAATCTTTATTTGAATTAAAAATTTTGTGGTATGACTTTTCACCTACCCAACTTACCTCCTTATTTTTTTAATGATGAGATACCACTTTCTCTCTCATTAATGCCTTCCATGTACACCTGTTACCATGCTGAAATTTTGTACGTGATTTCTCTCTTCTTTTTTCAATTCAAGTATTTCTCCCATATTATTCATCTCAATTACATTTCATATGTTCAGATATTATATTTTGTTATCCTCTTACTATCTTATTCTTTTATAAATGATGAGATACACCTTTCTCTCTAATTTATCCAACTTATTAATTTCCATATGACGACGTTATGCTGCCAAAATTGCACCGTGATTTTCCAAGACAAAATAATTGTGTAGTGCATACCATAACCATTTATCAATTGAGGTTATTAACCTTTATGAGCATATACATATTTAATGGTACTTATAATTATTCATTCCACATTCATTAATCGTTTAATAGCATATGTTGTATAACGATTCCATGTTATATGATCCTTGTGGCACACTTATACATGAAATGAAATGTTTATAAAGGGTGAACCAAGATAGCGCTCCAATGCATTTGGTAATGTTTAGTATCTTGATACTCCATGTACAATGAGGGTTTACTCATGCTAATTTATGTGTAATGAGGGTTTAATCATGCAAATTCAATTGTAATATGGGTTTAATCATACTAACTCATGTGAAAAGAGGGTTTACTCATTCTAATTCATGTGCAATGAGGGTTTACTCGGGCTAATACATGTGCAATTACCCTTGGTTCATGATAATTTCATGTTTTATATTGTTTCCACATTTCCATGTTATGATAATCATGTTATATCATGCCTTTATGTTCATATTTCTCTTTTGCTCCATTGATATGCCTATTGCCTATCATGTACTATATTCTTCATGTTATGACTTGTTTACTCCCGTAATGGGATTTATAGATCACCCTTTTTTATTTATTTCATTAGGTTATCCCATGCAATTCTAAGTCTGAAGGAATGTTGTGGTCATGTAAAATAATTTTTCAATAGAGATTTTTTATTTTATATCTTAAGTTGTCATGTAATTTTACTGATTTCCCCATACAATAGGCCTATCATTCCTTGGAGTTTTCGTAAATGAAGGTTATGTAATAAATCATGTTTCAATATGTAATAAATAGCATGATTGTTATAGTTCATATCAGATGATAGGTTTTGTTTTTTTTGGGATTAGGGTTATAAAACTCTAGTGAAAGCCTTAGGGATAAGACTAAGTATAAGAAAAACATACCATGATTTTTTTGAGTATAGAGTAAGTGGTTTATCAAGATAATACATCCCTATATGAAAAAAAGTATAGGTGGCTTTGGAAAATATGTGCCTATGGGTAAAACCTGAAAACATTTCATTGTCCTGGACTCAAACAGGAACTCGTGCATGATAAGGGTCCTTGCTATACTCTTGGTTTGACGCTCATGGGGGATGTGCTTTGGTAAATTCAAAAGCATAGTATGAACCATTATTAAGCGAATAAAAAAATTCCCCTAAGAATATATATTTGGAAGTAGATCATGGATAACATAGATTGAAGCCTTGAAATTCAATAGTTAAGGAAATAAATGTAATTTAAAAGTTATTTATTTAATGTTAATGGGTTCCCATTTCTGTGTTAATTTGTTTAAGACACTCATCCCTAATTTAACTTTTATTCTATATAATGGTCGGTAATATGAGAAATTGAGCTAACAACCGATGAGAAGGTAAATGTGATGAATGTAAAAATGAGATTCTAAAACAAATGGGGGCTCAAGTATAACATATAATGATTATGACAAACCATCCATCAGAAATAACGATTAATAATTGGTACTTTTTTGGAATTACCAAGGACATCAAAGAAGAGGAAGATGACATCTCATGAAATTTCATCTGATAATGGTGATAAGGGAAAGAAGACCCAATTTCCTTTGTGAAACAAATATGGAAAGAGGCACCAAGGGAAATGTCACAAAGGGACTAGAAGATTTTTTTAGTGTGCAAAGTAAGGACAAAAGGTATAAAATTTTCATGAAAGAATGGATAATGTGATGGATGGAAATAATGTTTAATCTAAGTCATATTACAAGGTTCTATGTCATAAATGTGGAGAAGTTGGTCATTTTCCAAGATGATCCTCCATTGCAAGTGTTGGGAAGCATGATGAGAATAAACAATCTCAATGATCAAGGGAGAAAAAAAGTCCTATTCTATGACGGATAATCATGAATGGATTAAATTTAACCACTACTACAAAGTTCTGTATTTCATAATGTATTTCAATTCATGTCCTATTAGTATACAATTTATATTTTTTAATAACATTGAGTCCTTATAAGAAATGATATTAAATCATTAGGGGAAAAACATATATAAGTGTTGTATCACATGTTAAAGTTTGTTGGAATGTTATTATTGAAAATACTACAAGTCTCACTTTGATGGAATTTGAGGCAAAAAATAAAAATTCATTTCCTATTTCTTAAGGCACTTTGAAAAGTTTTGAGCTAAACTATCCCATGAATGATCTCAAGTTTGTGGCAGTGATCTTTATGTTAAAAATCAGGTGGCATTAACTCTTTAGGGAGAAGTTTGAAATATATACGGATCACAAAATCCTCAATTACATATTCACATAGAAATAGTTGAATATGAGCCAATAAAGATGGTTAGATATCATCAAAAATTACGATTTCTCAATCCATTTCCACCCTAGGATAGAGAATAAGGTGGAAGATGATCTTAGTAGAAAGGTCCCATAAATTCTATCATTGATGGTAATTGAAAAGTATAAAATCTGTTATATTTCTTGAAGATTGACATGGGAATCATAAATAATGGAACATCATCAATCCTTTCACAATTTATTTATCAACCATATCTTTTGGAAAGTTTAAAGGATTCTCAAAAGGATGATGTGGTAGTTCAAAAGAAAGTAGAAAATATCAAAAAATGGAAATCCTTGTTGCTTAATGTTAATGAAGAAGGAGATCGCAGAATATACATCAAAGATCCTGGTATGTCGGCAAGTGAAGGCTAAGAGGAAGAAGTCTAAGGGGATGATGCAACCATTACCCATTCAAATATGGAACTAGGAGAACATAAACATGGAGTTTATCACCAGACATCCAATGATATCCAATGGAAATAATGCTATCTAGTTTGTTATAGACTATCTAATAGAGACTACACACTTCATTGAAATTCAATAGGATTTATCATTGGATAAACTAGCATGGTTATACATCAGATAAGTGGTAAGGAATCATGGTTTACTACAATCTATTGTATCTGATCAAGATCCAAGATTCACTTATATGTTCTAGAAGAGTCTCCAACATGCTCTAAATACTGAGCTGAACTTCATTACATCTTATCATCCTCAAAGTGATGGCCAGTCTAAACAGACTATCTAAAAACATGAGGACATGTTGAGAGCATGATCAATGGACTTCAAAGGAGGATGGGATCTGCATCTTCCTCTGGTTGAGTTCTGTTACAATAACAGTTCCCACTCAAGAATCCAAATGGCTCCTTATAAATCCCTTTATGGGAAGAGGTGCAGAACATCAGCATGTGGGGATGAAGTTAGGGAGCGAAAACTTTTAATTCCAGAAATGGTTGAAGAAATGGCGGAGATGGTTAAGAGCATCCACCAACAAATTAAACTTCTCAGAGTCAGCAAAAGAGATATGTTGATAATCATTGATGAAACCAATATTTTGATGTTAGAGATATGTAATTTCTCTACATATCACCGTGGAAGAGATTTTTTATATTTGGAAATAAGGGAAAGCTTGGTCCAAGGTACATTGGCCCTTTTGAGATCCTTGATCGCATCGGAGTAGTGGCCTATCGACTAGCACTCCAACTAAACCTATCTCAAGTACACGATGTATTCCATGTATCAATCTTGAGGATGTACATACCTGACTATCACATGTACTCAATCTTGAGGTGGTACCATTTGATAATGACATCTCCCATGAAGAGAAGTTGGATAATATCTTATATTGTAGAGAAAACATTATACAAAATAATACAATACCCATCATCATGTTGTGGGGCATAAACCACATGTTTTAAGATGCAATGTGGGAACCTAAGGATGTGATGAGGCAGAGTTACCCTCATCTATTCTAGTGTTGGAAAAGGAAAGTTTGAGGGAAAAAGTTCTGAAGGGGGGAATGTTGTAATGACCCAAACATTAATTAATAAAATTTTCTTTCTTTTAATGTCTTATGGATCAAGAAAACACATGTACTATATTTTTTAAATTGGGTTTAAATGACTATTAGGATTCATTACTATAGATAATATAGCCATTGAATAGTGATCACATGTCCAATATAAATATTTGATATCCTCTCGACATAGATAATTCATATGAAGTTCATTTTTCTATGCTCAGAAAGGAGGTAGCATCACCAGGAATCACTCATGACTATGCACAAGATGAGCTTCAACAAGTTATGCTTTAATGGAAAGGCCTACTGGAGAAGTATAAGTTAATAGATATTACCACTTGGGCGATGTTATCGGAGCCACCCCAATAGTCTGTCACAATCTCACACCATACCCTTAGGTATTATGTGGGTGTTATAAGGGGTTATGTAATAAGGAATTAGTTAAATATTGTGTCATCCCATTTATAAATAAAATTCATATTCCACCAATTCCTTTATGAGAATAGTTTTTCTTAGAAATATAATGAATTAGATAAATTGATTTTTTAGGTAAAATGCTACTTTTTAGAAATATATAATTTATTATATTAATCTAAGGTTTTATTAATAATGTTATTATAATAGTGATATAAAACACTCCTTTTAATTATAAGTGATTATTATATTTATTCCTTATTTTTTAATCTATAAATGATTTTGTATTCAGTTTGATAAGAATTATATTTTTATACGATAAAACTGAAATAATAATTTTAATTAATGAATTTATTTTAATGAATTAATGTATTTTTGTAATAAATAATATTTGAATAAAATTTTATTATTATATAATTTTTATTAAATATAAATGAGAATATGCTTTTTCGGATGTCAAATGTAACTTTTAATAAGGTTTGGAAACTATTTTTGTCAAAACCCATTGATCTTCAATAAATAACAATTTTTATTTTAAAATTTAAAATTACCATAATTATAAAATTCATTAGATAAAATAAATGTTATTTTTTGAATCTGGACGTCAAAATTATCCAATGGTGAATTTTTCCTAATTTTCTAAGTCAATCGAATGTTTGGGTAAAAATTAAATACCATATAAATATATAATGTGTTTTATGACATCATAATGATCCAATAATGATGTAATAAAATACTATAAAATGGAAATTCTACCAATGGCATTGATGACATGGAAAAGAGATGGGAGGTCCCGATGAAGCCGCCGCAAACCCAAGGGTTTTCTCGCTATATCGATCACGTCACCGTTGATTGGCTTTAATCGTCTTCCTACTGATGGCGGCTTATGATCCAAAGTGTGATTTCGCATTCATGCAGAAAGAACTTAATGTTTAACCCCCTCCTGTAGACAAGCTGAGATTAATATCTTTCATTGAGGTGCTCAAAGGTGTCGACCACTTCATATCTTCAACCTCGAAGGCCTCCCTCTTTAGGAAGCTTCAGGACGGTCGATTTGTGGCCGATGCTGACCCGGATGCACTTCAAAAAATATCGGTTCTCTGTAAGATTACTGTTATGGCTTGAATTTTGTATCTTAAAGGGGATAATCCGTGGTTAAACACGGATCTTGAACTACATGTTTCACATATTTGGGGCCTCACCAATTAGAAATTAGTTCCAATCTGAAAAGGCTATTTTCATCTGGTGATGAAGTCTCAAGAGGATCTCGATCACATATGGAGGATTGGTAACCTTCCACTAGGAGCACTTCGCATCTCAGAGTGGGACCTGAATTTTAATCCATTCAATACATGTAACACTCTGGTGTCGATCTGGGTTTGTCTTCATGGGCTTACCTAGTTTTATTGGCACCCAAAGATTCTCAATGACATTACCTAATGTATTGGGACGCTGCTCAAAATTGATCAATGCACTCTCAATGCTGATCTTGGATTTTACGCCCGAGTGATGGTTGAGGTTGATATAGCGGCTAAAATTCCCGATTTTATTGTCTTCAATTCCAACGAATACAAAGCTGATTTTCAGGTTGAATGTGAGAGGATACCTCCATATTGCGAGTTGTGTATAATAATCGAGCATTTTCTGTTGTAGTGTAGGGTGGTTAAAAGCCAATTTCTTCCTCCAGCGGATGATGGATGGACCGAGCTAAAGAAAAAAAAAAGAAGAACAAAACTGTGACCGCTGGAAATCCAGAACCTTCAACAAAAGCAAGAGATGTCCGGGTCAAGAAAACTATCATGTTGGGTGAATCCTCAAATCCTACTTTGGTCGAGTAGTTTGTGGAAGAGTAAAATAAGGAAAATGATCAGCCCATACTGGAAGATACCAAAAGGATTGAATTGGATACGTGTGTGGTTGAGTTGGACAAGTCTCTTCATGAACCAATACATATCGGCCAGTCTTCATAGATGCAAATAGGAATTGATTCAACTGCTGATGCCACTGATAATATTAACTTAAATATCTTATCTACACCTTAGTAGGTAAGTCTCTGAACTTATAAAGCAATGCAACATCAGATCTGGTTCAAAATCTTGCAGGAACAAATTGTGAGTCAGTTTTGGTGCTTTCTGAAGCTGCATCTTCAGTGGCTTCACTTGTCAATATAGGTACTACTTCTATGGATTCTGAATGTTCTATTTTGAAGCCATGTTTGGTAGTGGTTACTAACCCTCAGACTATTTCTAAGGTTTCCATGAGTACTAATCTTATAGTAATGGAACCTAATGAGACAGTAGATTTTCCCATACCATCTATAGCTCATAAAATCCTAGGTTCATCAAACGATGCACCTTTGAATACACCGGTGACCATTAAATCTGGAAACAATGTGTCAGTTCCTAATAAATCTGATTTTAATAACAAAAATGATGTTGTTTTATTGAGTAAATAAGATTTTATATCCTCCCCAGCTCCGGCCTTGAATCTCAGAAGATCTAAGAGGAATAAAAGCTCTGGAGACTGTAAAAAGAAAAAGAGGAGCATTGGCTCCAAATCTAGGTCTTAATGGATATAATATTTTGGAAATGCCAAGGGGTGGAAAACCCGGGCATTACTAATGTGCTTAAAAGACTTGTGTTAATTCTTAATCCTAAAAAAAATTCTATCATTGAGCCCAAAATTTTCTTTTCTAGACAATTCATGCATTTTGCTTCTTTTGGTTATTCTTTTCTAGGTGCTTGAAAGAATGATAACCTTGTTGATTCACTTTCGGTGTTTTATCATAGTTTATTGCAGAATATTAATATCTATAATCTTTCTAATCAACTGATCAAATGTGATTTTAATCTTGATGGCCTTCATATTTTTCTTTATTAAGTATATGCCAAAAATAGATATCAAGATCGTCAACCTCTTTGGCAAGACCTCTTTGTGATGTCTTCTTCCATCCACGACTCTTGGTTAGTCATAGGTGATTGTAATTCTATTCTCTATCCTAGTGAAAAAATAGGCCCAATGCACTCTCTCATCACTTCTAGAGAATTTAGGGTTTCGTTTGAAGATTGTAATTTATTTGAATTCAACCAAACCGGTGGTAAGTTCACTTGGTATCGTCATCATTACAATAGGACTGTGGCTAGTAAACTTGATAGGGATTTCGGGAACATCCCTACTTTGGATTCTTGGGACTCTATTTCCAGTATTACCTTACCCAAATTAAATTCAGAACATCTCCCAATTCTTCTGAGTCTTCTATCTAAAATACCCAAACCTTGAATTTCGTTTAAATTTAATAACGCTTGGTGTACAGATCTTGATTGTTCCACTCTCATCAAAAAATGTTGGGATTCCATGAGCCACCACTCGGATTCCTTTTACTGTGTCATCAAACTCGAAAACCTAAAAGAAATTCTCAAAAGTTGGTGTGCAACTAAATCTAAGAAAATTGATAAGTACATTGCCTCTTTAGAAGAAGATCTCAATATCATTCAAAACACCGCCACAAATGACGACTTTTCCATAGATCCCCAGGATGAAATCAACATTTCCTTGAAACTTAATTCCCTTCTTGTGCTCAAAGATAACCTCTGTAAACAAGTCTTCAAAACAAAATGGATTGCTGATGGGGATAGAAATCCCGAGTTTTATTATGCCTTGCATGGAATTAGGAAAGTTTGTAGACCTATTTCCTTCCTCAAAGACAATGACACTCTCTTGGACAATGAAGCGGCCATTTCTACTCATGTGGTCTCATATTTGGATAGCATTTTTAATGGCTATCCCATTAAAAGATACATCATTACCGGTATTATTCCTGCTCTTGTTTATGAGGAAGATAACTGCTCTCTTCTTAGAACTCCTCTTGATCGTGAAATTAAAGCCAATGTTTTTTATTTGAATCATGATAGTGCCCCGGGTCCTGATGGTTTTAACAATGATTTTATCAACATAAGTGGGACGTTATCCATGATGATGTATGTAATCTTGTCAAAAAATTATTTTCTTATGGTACCCTACCTCATGGTCTCAATTCTCAATTTCTTACTTTGATTCCAAAAGTTTTGAATGCTTCAGAAATTCATTTATTCCAGCCCATCGATCTTATAAACTCTCTTTATAAAATTACTACTAAGATCGTGGCCAATCGTCTCTCTCCACTTTGTAACAAAATTATTTCTTGGAACCAATTTGTCTTTATTAGAGGTATATCCATTCAGGATTGCATTTTCCTCGCCTCAGAATGTACCAATGTGATTAATAAAGCTTCAAGAGGTGGAAATGTTGACATTAAACATGACATTAGGAAGGCCTTTGATACCATTGACTGGAATTTTATCTTCAAGTTCCTCCATAACTTTGGCTTTAATGAGGTATTTATTAATAGGATTCATTCTTTGTTTACTTCAGCTACCATTTCTATCCTTAACAATTGCTCTCCTAAAGGATATTTTAAATGTAAAAAGGGTGTCCAACAAGGTGACCCTCTATCTGCCATCCTTTTTTCCAAAGCAGAAGACTATCTTAGAATACTTCTCACTAATTTGGTTTATCAAAACAAGATTAAACCAATACAAGATTTTCAAGGCCTTAATGCCCGACCCATCTCCTTTATGTGGATGACATAATCCTTTTTCTTAATGGGATTAATAGAAATATTCTGAATCTTAAAAATGCTTTATCTCACTATGAGGAGGTTTCAAGTCAAACTGTTAGTTGGAAAAAGTCTTCTATTTTCTTTGGTAAAGGATTCCCTACCAACCATAAAATCAATATCATTGAAATAATTGGCATTAAAAAGGGTTTTTTACCTTTTACTTATTTCGGTGTTCCCTTATTCTGGGGTAGGCCTAAAGTTGTCTATTTCTCTTCGGTGGTGGATCAGGTTCTTCATCAACTTTCTTCTTTGAGGGGGAAATCTCTATCCATGGCCGGTCATATTTTTCTTTTCAAATCTACCATTATCTCCAAAATGGTATACTCTTTAATGATCTATAAATGGCCTACCTCTCTACTTAAAATAATTAATAGTTACATTAAAAACTTTGTTTGATCTAGCAGAACTGTTGATCAAGAGCTTGTTACCATCCCTTGGTCTACGTGATGAAAACCACATGAAAATGGGGGTCTCGGCATAAAGAATATCAAAAATTTTAATGATGCGCTTCAAACCAAGCTCACTTGTAATTTGATCAATAAAAATACTAACGCCACTGGGTTTCTTCGAAAAATATTTTTGGAAAAACATAAAAAAGGTAACTTGAATTATATTTTCTCCTCTATCTGGCCCTCCATCAGATACTCTTTTCACAACATTATGAATAACTCTATATGGCTTGTCAGTAAAAACTCCTCTTTCAATTTCTGGATCGATAACTAGTCTGGTTCCCCCCTGATCTCCATGTTATCTCCACACTCCCCTCCTGACAACATAAATCTCTCTATTCATGAGGTTATGAATGACCTCGATTCCAATCTTCCGGAGGCCATAATGCATGTGGTTGATAGTCATACCTTCACTATTGCAGATGATTTCCTTGTTTGGGAACTTGCACATAATGGTATCTTGAATTCAAAAACATACAAAAATCATAATTTTTCTTCATCTGAATTTATTTTTGGGTTGATCAAACATTATGATAAGCATTGGATCAAGCCCTCAATATTTATTCTTATTTGGAGGATTATTCATAATCGTGTTCCAAGTGATGTTTTCCTTCAGACCTTTGGCATCAAACTATGTTATAAATTTCATATGTGTCATCAGCATAGAGAGGATACAAACCATCCTTAACTATAATGTGCTATAGCTGCTCTCTTTGGAATTTTTTTTACTGACATGTTTGATTGTAGATGGATCTATTCTGACTCAATTCTCATACTTTTGAAATGTTGTGTGGAGCTCAACACCTTGAAGAAAATCAAGAACCAATTCCTTGTGGCTAATGTTGAGCTCCTCCATGTTACCTGGTATGATCATAATGATATTTTACATAACAGGAACTCACTCAATCTCATTGCAGGTCATTCAAGAATTCTCTCTGCTATCAGGAATGCTTCTTCGATACAAAAATATTTTTGCAACAATTCCATTGACCATTTTATTATTCTCAGATGTCTTCAGGTTCATGGTCTCTACAAAAAGACACTTCAATCAATTCAGGTGTTCTAGAAATCCCCTATTCCTGGATGATCAAAATAAACGTGGATGGAGCTTCAAACGGGAACCCGGGTCCAGTAGGTTTTGGAGCTGTCTGCAGGGATTATCTGGGACACTGTCATGGGTATTTTTTTGGAGGTTGCGCTAGATCCACTTCCTTATAAGCGGAGATGATGGAGGTGATCCAGGATTTTTAATTTTTGTAAATAAAGGGTTGGAACAACATTTGGATTGAAAGAGACTCTACCACCATCGTCCATGAAATTTGGAATGGCATGGTCCACCTTTCCTGGCCCCTTACATCTCACTGGATGAAATGCATGGACTCTCTTCAGGAGATCAGAAATATTCCCACTCATGCATATGGGGAATTGAACATGGTAGCTGATTCTCTTGCTAACAAAGGTATCAACCAGTGCATTACGTGGTTTGATAATCATTCGATTGACCTTCTTGCTCTTTGTGAGAGAGATTGTAATAAAATCCCTTAATTCAAACTTTTTTAGTTCCCTTCTTTGTTTATTAATAAATTATTGTTTGGTCTTTGACCAAGACATTACCTTAAAAAAAGGGAAATTCCACCAATATATTTTTTACCATTAAAATAACATGATTTTAGAATTTTTTTTATTAATATTATAATACCTTAGTTGACCCTCCAAGATTTTTAAAATATTTTAACTTTTTAAAATGATTTCTTTGAGAGTGTAACTCACCCCCATATAAGAAAGACTAATATTTTAATTTGTTCTGACTATGGTCTTATAAAATATTGTATACCACTCCCCTTTTGTAGAAACCATGGGAAAAAACTATGGTATGGTTTGTGGTTTTGATTAGTTTAATGTGTAGTGTCCAAAACCAAAATAATAAAGAAATCCCTCTCCTTTCCTATATTAACCCACCCAATCTCCCATTACTCTTAACAAAAATCATTTTGAGCTCAAAAAAAGTATGACCACCCATCTCTTGAATCCTCCCAAGGTTCCCAGAGCACCCAATAAGCCTCTCTCAAACCCATTCAAGCCTTTTGGATCACACTTCCATGTAAGGTATTTTACTCTTCTCATTTCCATTAAAGCTACTATTTTACATTATAATTCTTTTGTTCCATATTTATATGTTGGGTTATGATGTTCAAAAACACCTGTTACTATGCTGAAATCTTGTAAGGGATCTTCCACCCTCCTCTTTTAACAGGCATGCTTTTAATGTTATGTATTTTAATCTATTTTAGTACTATGTTGGGATATATTATTAAATTAAATTCTTACTAAAAATATGATATATAAATCATTAAAGACCCTTTCACTCTCATTTATCACTCTTATAAACATTCATGTACACCCGTTACTATGCCAAATTTCTGTAAGGGATTTCACTATTCTCATTTCCATTCAAGCTACTCTTTTTACATTATGCTTCTTAAGTTCAAAATTTATATTTTAGGTTATGATGTTCCATGACCATCATACTATACTTTTAAAATATATATAATTATATCTTCCTTTCAATCTCATCAACCCCCCTATTATCCTTTAAACCCACCCATTACTATACTGAAATTCCGTAAGGGATCTTCCGGCATCCTCTTTTATGAAGTATTATTTTCATGTAAGGTATTTTAATATATTTTATTATAATGATAGAATATGTTATTAAATAATATAATTACTACCCATTTTATTTTTAAATCATGATATCCCCTTTCACTATCATTTATCCCTCTTATGAATCCTTATGTACACCCATTACTATGCCGAATTTCAGTAAGGGATTCCCTCTTTTATCATTTTTATCCAAGTTTAATAATGTTGTAATACCCTTTTACATTAAATTAAAAATGTTGGGGTATGATTTAGTACCTCACTCATACTTCCCTACTTATGTTTGAATGATTAGATACCACTTTATCTCTCATTAATGTCTTCTGTGCACACCTGTTACCATGAAAAAATTCCGTATGGGATTTCTCTCTTCTTATTTCCATTCAAGTATTTCTCCAATATTATGCATCTCAATTCCATTTAATATATTGGGATATTATATTACATGATCCCCTTACTATCTATTTCATGCATAAATGATTAGATACACCGTTCTCTCTCATCAACCCGACTTATGAATTTTCATATGACGAAGTTATGCTGCCGAAATTATACTACGATTTTCTAAGACAAAATCATTATATAGTGAATACCATACCCATTTCTCTATCAAGGTAATTCACCTTCATACACATATACATATTTAATTTTACTTACATTTATGTATTCCACATTCCTTAATTGTATAATAGCTTATGTGGTTGAATGATTCCATGTTATATGATCCATGAGGCACACATATGCATCAATTGAAATGTTTATAAAGGGTGTGCCCTAATAGCACTCCACTACATTGGGTAGGTTTTACTATCATGATATTCCATGTTTTATGTGGATTTACTCAGTCTAATTCATGTTCAATGAGGGTTTATTTGTGCTAATTCGTGTTCAATTAGGTTTTACTCATGCTAATTCATGTGCAATGAGGGTTTACTCATGATAATTAATGTGCAATGAGGGTTTACTCCTGATAATCCCTATGCAATGAGCCTTGTATCATGATAATATCATGTTTTATGTTGTCTCCACATTTACATGTTATGATAATCATGTTATATCATACCTTTATGTTCATGTTTATCTAGTTCTCAATTGATATGCCGATTTCCTAACATGTACAATATTCTTCATGTTATGCCTTGTTTACTCCCTTACTAGGATTTATAGCTCACCCTCTTCTTATGTAGGTCTTTAGGTTATCCCAAGAAATTCTAGGTATGAATGAATTTTTTAGTCATCTAATTGAAGTTTTCAATAATGATGTTGTATTTTATGTCCTCAATTATCATGTAATGTTCTTAATTTCCCAAGACACTGGACCTGTCGATCATTGGACTTGTCTTAAGTGTAGGTTTATGTAATAATTCTTGTTTAAATATGTAATAAAGTGTAGGATCATTATAGAGGATGTGAATTTACTTGTAGAAAATAAAAAAAATTATTGCATCCTAATAATACTTCATATTCACTTCAGTGTGAAGGTACTAGTGATTGAATATAAATACCCAAACAAGCTATCATTATATAGAATCCGTTGTAATCTAATTGAATACAGGATGAGGAAAAAATACAATCAGTCTATTCAAAATAAAATCTCTTTTGAGGTTACATTCAATGATGTAAAGAAACTTTTGGTGTAATAAGATCCAGAAAAAGAAGAATTTAATAATATAATGACCTTCCATTCCACTAATAAATATTGGGAGAAAAAGAAAATTCAAAATAAATCTCCCACATTCTTGTTTCAAATGTGATAAATTAAGGAATATTCTTACAAATCATCCCAAGATGTTTTGGCATGGTGATAAGAAAGGAGAACCCATGAATAAGTCGTTAAAAACATGAATTGTAAGAGAAAATCATAGAAAAAAATATTAATTATTAGGAAATTACATTAAAAATGAAGATGATAAATACAAGGAAACCAAAGAAGAGGATATTAAAGATTGTATAGACCTCGGTGATGATGTTCTTATGGCTGTTTTGGACAAATCACAACAAGAATAAAGTGAAGGTTATAATGATGGAATCGAGTGTAAAATTAATCTTTGATATAAGAAGGCTAAAATCATTGAAATTTATTTTAATGATTTGAATAAATCCTTAAAAAACATATATAAAGTGGATTAAATTCTTATATGATTAGAAATAGATACCATTATATGGGGATAAATATTGAAAAAAATTGAGTTTTGTGGTTTATTAATGATGAGGGGTAGAATATCATCACCTTTGGGAGGGCCAAAATATGTCGAAAGTACAAGAGTCATATGGATGTCTTTTTGGGGTATTACATTGGATGAAACATTCTTAGTGTTAGGTAATTATGTTAATCGGAGTGTGACGCTAATTTCAAAAACTATGGTTGCAACTTTCTTAGTGTGAGTCAATTATGTGACTAAGGGTATGAAGTGAAGTTAAAAATTAAGGCATTCACATTAAATGGAAGAGATAGGCTAGATATATTTCAAGGAAGGTGTACCAAGAGAACCCATTTTCTCATTGATAGAGGATAGGACATTTACATGTTTTCCAAAGAATAATAAAACCAACTATGGAATAAGTAGTTTGACTATTTTAGCCAAAGATCTTCAGAGAACCTACTGATAAATAAAGGATATCGAGACTTCCTCTGACTCACATCAAATCACAATCACAAGTGTGATACTTTTCAAAATTAAAGATCATTAAAAATTCTTATAATCAAAATAAAAGGAGATCATCATGGTTTCTTTATCTAGTTCATGTGGATGTATTTATACTGATAACACCGAAATCCTTAGATATAAAAAGGTATTATATATTTCTCATGAATTAATTTAGCTGGATGGAATGGAATATGGTGACTACCCACAAATCCAATTTGTTTGTGTTTGTTACCTGATTACAGAGATAATATAAAAAGATATTGGGTTTAAAAATTAAGAAAATTCATTCTAAAAATGTTATGGAATTTCCAAAAAAAACTAGATGTAGGAATATATAGAAAAAATAGTATTCAAAATCAAGTATCTGTAGTAAGGAATCCTAAACAAAATAATATCCTTCAGTAATTACATGGCTCAAACAATTACTATCAAGAAAAATATACAATAGAAATAGTGAAAGGGGGAATTTCTTACATCATTTTATATCTCCAATAGGTCATTTCTATTTACTAATGAAGATAATAATCCATATAGAATATTGTATGGGTAAAAAATAACTCTCAACAACTTTAGAGTATTCATAAGAACATTTTTATTCAAAAAAATAGAACCATAAGTTTAAGACCAAAGAGATGAAGTTATTTTTCTTATATATTATTCAAAAATTAAATCATATAGGTTATATAACAATGATACTAGAAAAATATTTTAATGGAAATATGTTATAATTATTGAAAATTAGATGGTTTTAGAAACTGGTTGGAAGATTTCATAAGAAAATAGCACATTTTTTAATTAAAATAGTTACGATGATGTTTGAAACATAGGGAGTGTGAAATGGGATGAATAATATTTATATGAAGACATTGAAAATGATGAGAATATAGAAAAAAATTCATAGTAAGAATAAGAAGTGACAGAGAAAAAATCAATGATGAGAAAATTGGTGGTGACCAAGAAAGTCTGGTTGAATCACATAGAATGAATCCTCTATAACAAAACTATTTACTATCTCATGTAGAAAAAAATCATGGAGTTTCCAGGTGGGGTTAAAAAATTGGTCAACTCTATGAATGAATAGCTTGAAAAAATTTGTGGAAATCAGACATATTAAGTAGTTCCTAGGACAAATGAAAAAAATTATCAAAACCAAATTGGTTTTTAAAAATAAACTTATTAAATTTAGAAATATGATAAGGAAAAAAGTGAATCCATTGTGAAAGGTATATTCTCATATAAAAGGAAATGATATGGATGATACTTTTTTCCCTTTACTTGACATGAGACAATAAGATTATTTTTGTATATGGATATGAAAAAGGGATATAAAATATATCATAAGGATATTAAATTTGTATTCATCAATGGATTTATTGAGGATGGGGTCTATATAGAAAAATCATATGAATTTATCATTGATGAAAATTAAATAAGGTGTGTTAGTTGAAGAAAACATTATATGGGATAAAAAGAACTAAGAGATTGGAAATCTTAGCTAGATCAGCACATAAAGGTGTTCAAATTTCAATTTGAAGGGGTTGATAACAACCTATATATAAAATAGTATACATATAAATGGATTTTTATGATTACTTATATAGACGAAATCATATTTAGAGGATCAAATGAAACCCAATTCATGAATTTTTCAAAATTCAGGAGGTTTGAATTCAAAATTAATTTAATTATAGAATTTTAATTTTTTTACTATTATTGTAAGTGATCCAAATAAATGGTGGTAGATTTATTTTTCAAAAAAATATTCCAAGGAGGTGCTAAAAGGATTCCAAATGAATGATTTAAGGATTATGAAAACTATGGATGGTACCTAAATGAAATTTTAAAAAGATAAGGATAGAAATAAGGCTGATGTAAATGAGTATATGGAAATTATTTTAATTTTTATATACATAACATCCACAAGACCGGGCATTATTTATTATAATTATCTAGCTGCCCACTGCCAATGTTTTCCAAATCAAATCTATATGTAAGTTGTGAAAATAATTCATCTCTAAATCGATAACTCAGTTCAATTTGGGAAATTTTATCATAGATGTCATAGTCGGAGTTATTAGGTTATAAATATGTAGATTAGGTAGGTTTGGTGGATGATAAAAAATCAACATTGGTGGTGTGATCTTTATCTGTGGTAATTGTTTTTCTTGGATAGTAAAATGGCAATATTTTATCTCACTAAGTAGGATGGACATAGAATATATTACAGCTACTCAATATTATAATTAATTTATTGGATGAAATAGTAGCTGGATGTTATGTGGTTGGAGTTAGTATATCCTATTTCTATCATGTGTGACAACCCTAGTTCTATAAATCCAAGTAGAAATTTCATTCACCCTTTAAAAAACACATTCAAAATAAATTTTATTTTCTATGGGTAAAATTTGACCAATAAGTAGTGAAGTTGGAGTATGTTCCAACATAATATTAACTTTTAGATATGATGAATAATTCACTACCCAATGAGGAAATTGAGAGATAAATATTGGATCTTGCAGTATAACCAACTACCTATAACTTGTTGAGCTGGAGAAGGGACCCCCACTCCCCTGTGGGAATTTTTATTTCAAGAAAGGTGTGATTTCCATCTAATTTTAAATGGTTTAATTTTTATCTATATTTTTTGAAATATTAGACAAAGGGGGGAGTATTGTAAATATCTTAAAATGAATAATCTTTGGAATTTTTATTCATACACATATATATATAGGAGGATAAATCTATGTTGATATATTATAAATTGTTAAAGTGCTTAAATTTTTTATCCGGGGGAGAATATTTGGGGAGATTTTGTGAATATATTGATGAGTGTGGAGACCAATAATGTTTTTTCATTAAGATATTTTAATTTAAATCTTCTTTCTCATATCAATATTGATTCAATTGGGATTAGATTTGAGGAGTAGTTAATCATTGATATGCTCCTTGAAGGATGGATGTTCAGAGTGAGATCCTGAATAGATATGGTTATTTCTAAATGTTTCAATGGAATAGGTGATCCTTTTTTATTTTTATGTTTTCATAAAACCCAAATTTGGAAATAATTTGAAAAAAAACCCATATTCATGATTTTTGAGTTGTGTTTTTTGTAAATAAAGTGGAAGGAATGTTTAATATAACTTATTTAGTCTTCTATAGTCCATATCTTGAAGAATGTAAGAGTTTTTGAAGTATTTTGACATATTATTTTTAAGCATATTTGAAAATCTATATGTGTATATAAGTTCCTTGTAAACATAAAAATTCATGATTCATATGTATTATTTTCAGAAAAGGTAAATTTTCATAAGTATGATAATTCCTTGAATAAGTAAGTAGTGGTCCCTTTGGTATATATGAAGTATAGATGATGATATATGAAAAAGGAAAAAAGACATATTGTATATGAAGTATTTTTTATTCTTATATAAAATTATCAGAAGAAATGAATTTTAAATGGTGTGGAACTCATAAGAATTGGTATGGTGATACATAATAAGTTTCCTATTACGTAAGAATTTTCGTGGTAGGTAAAAAGTTTCCTATAATGTAAGAAGTATTCTAGTATCAAAGAATATACTAGGAATATAAAAAGTTCCAAGGGGATAGAACTTAAGATGTTAATTCAGAGGAATACAGTATTTGGAAAAGTAAAAAAATATTAGTAAATACGTACTTTTTCAATTTCAATTGTAATATGATTTTTATTATAATTTTTTTAGGAGATTTATCTAAAAAAACTTCTTGATTGTCTTATTAATCATAATATATTATTAATATTTCATTAAAAAGTCAATTCATAAAATCATGTGAGATTTAGGGAGGATTATTAATTTTCATTCTAATGGTTCAAAATTCAATATTTTCATGAATATTGATGAATATTTTTTGGGGATTTAATGCTCTAATTTTCTGGATGAATTTAAGGGAAGTGTGCCCACAGGTGTATATAATTTAGGTTAACATTGTTGAGATTCAAGAACCCTACGCTTTAGAAGAAAAAATAATGAATTAAAAGAGTCACCTGTTCTAATTTTTAAAGAGGTAAATCAATAAAAAATTTAGAGATTTCAATATTCTAAAATATAAAAAAAATTATCATTGGAAATATAGGAAAAATATATAATGGGTGAAATTAATAAAATAATATGTAGAATGAGACAAAATAAAAAAAATGAATATACTATTTTGTATAAAAAAGGAATCATAGATAACATAAATTCTTTCAATTAAATATATAGAATAATAATAGGGGTATGATATTAAAAATTCAGTTTTTAGAACTATGTATGGGAATTTCCCAATTCTCACTGGAAATAAGGTGGAGGTTTTTTGGAAGGATTCTTGTTGGATGATTTGAGTTGATTCTTAAGAATAAAAAAATGGAGAAAATTAATACATAACCATTGTCATAAAAGGATTATCATCTCATGTAGTTTGAAGAGAGTATCAATTCATAGAGAATTTTTTTCAATGGTCTTGGGAGGAGTTATATTTTCTATTATGAATGTTATGAAAATATATTCATAATTAAAGATCATTAGTGTTCTATGTGTATAAGAACATTTCTAGAAATTCTCCTTAGATTAGCTTATTTTGGTGAACTATTTAAAATAATTCATATCTCACTTTAATTTATTTCATTTCTTTATATCGACTGTGTGGAAGAGATAACTATTACAAATTATTAAGGAACAAGATTATATGAAAGGATAAATTTTAGTTGGCATCCCACGATTCACCCCTAGGGGTATTAGTATTATTGGGGACTAACAAATTATTACACAACCAAAATAGAAATTCATCTACAAATACCTCTAGATGATGAAAAACTTGGTGGTATGCTTAGGGAGATTACTAGTAAGGTTACGTGGCACATGGAAATGGTGAACTACTTTGTCACTTCAAAGGTACCTTCCTTATTTTATAATTGTAAACTCCTTAAGAAAAAGTCTAATTCAAGGTATATATATTGGATGATCCAAACCTATAGATGACATATGGTTATCATGTTATTTGGAGGATTATTTCATATGTCGATGAAACAGTTGTTCTTAAAATTTTTCATGAAATTTTATTTGGAGGCAATTTTAGTCCTCGGCACACAACTAGGAAAGTGTTAGATTTCTAAAAGGACCCAGAATTTTTAAGAAATATTTAATATTTTTTGAATAGAAATCATAGATTCTATTTCCTTTAGATTTACCTATATTGTATTGGAATTAGACTATGTACCTAAATATATTTGGGTCCAATATTCTAGAACTGATGAATCTTGAGTTATAATATTTTTCTTCATACCACACAGTTTTTTCAAGTATTGAATACCCTGAGAAATCATCAGTGAGCAGGGGATATATTTTTGTAACTCGTGTATGGATGTATTAATGAGAAGGTATAGAGTATAATACAAGACCTATATGTATTACCACTAAAAAAATGGGTGGGTTGAGGTATCCAACTAAGAAGTGAAGAGAAACTGAAAAACATGGTTCAACCCAATAGAAAAGACATGAGTAGGAAGCTAAATGATGAATTGTGAGCATATATAATTTCATTAAAAAAACCTTTTGCAGGTCCCCTTATATAATAGTGCATATTAATCATTTTCATCTTCCTATTGAGCTAGAAAACAAGGCCTACTAGGATATAAAGAATGTGTACATGGAATTGAGCAATGATAGATAGTAGGGGAGTCATACAATAGTGGATGCATATGAGTTGCGAAGGGAAGCTTATAAAAATTATTCGTTGTACAGTTAAATTAATAGATCATGCCATGAAAAATTCATTTAGATATTAATTTCATGTTGTTGATAAATTTTTACTCTTTTAATCCAAATTTAAACTCATTTTATGTAAGTTGCATTCCAAATAGATAGGTCTATTCACTATGAATAATTTTTCAAAATTTAGTGTAGCTTAAATAAAATAATTGTAATCATAGAATCATTTTAACATTAATGGGAATCATATGAATATGTTTAATGAGGATTTATGAAAAGAATCTCTATACATGTCCACTCTCCTCTATGTTTGATATAAGTAAATTCAAATAATTCATATCATTCTTTCACACTTATTTTGAAACTCACATATTATGTATTCCTTCCATTGATTAGAATTTTAAAATTTAGTGAAGGTAGCGTTAATGTTTTAGTTATGGGGGAGGGGAATCCTTTTTTTTATTATTAATTTTAATTCTTATGTGTTTTATTTCCATTTTTGGTTTTATTTTTATGTATTTTTGAAATATGTTGAGCTCAAATTGAATACCAATGTAAGTTTGGAACAAATTCCAATTTTGATATAAAATGTTTACCCGAGAAATAAATATTATCTTAATATTTAAATAAACTTATCTCAAGAATCAAAGTTTGTGAAATTCATGAAACACCACTCATTTTTGGATCATATTACATATATTATTAAATATTAAAATAACACACTAGAGAGGAAAATAAACCATTTAAACATCTTATTTATAATTCCCTCATTCTTGAGAGAATTAATCCATGATTTAATAACTACAACTTGTTAGGATTTCTAGTCAAAATTTATGAGAATTGATGAACATATGATGAAAATTATTGAGGAATTATTTTTTAATAAATCACTTTTTTACAATAATCTTTTATTTTGGAATACCTTACAGTAAGAAAATTTAAATCCTATATTAGATATAAATAACCTTATTATGTGTAATTATTACAATATTTGTCTCATTAAATACTCATCTCTAGAAGTAATTACATGCTTCTAGTTGAACAAAATTTTGAGGGAAGCAGTTTGGTGAGAAGATCAAGGGAGAAATATAAAATCCTAGAAAATAGAAGAGGAAATGTCCTTCAAAATTGGAGATGGAATTTTCCACAACCATTGGAAGTTAAAATATTCTTCTCTTTCTTCGATATTTGAATATAAATAAAATTGAAAAAATAAAAAGAGAAACAAAGTTGTTATTAGAAGTTAAGAGAATAAAATTAATTTCACTTGATGCTCTTATTGTGTGAACATTAAATGAGAATTAAAAAAAATTAGAAGATCAATTCCAAAAAATGAGAGCGAGTTAGGATACCATTATTGAGTATAAACTAATAGATTAGTATTTTTATTCAATTGAAGTTAAAACTCCTCATTATTCCTCTAAAAATTTTATCATCAAGACCTAACAACCCATAGCCATAGAACAACCCTAAAAATGCATCATTATAAACACAAGTATATGACTCATTTGGTAAGGATTTAGAAATATTAATTGCAAATGGAGACTCCTATATGAGTTTGAAGTGATAAAAACGTTTCTTAAATTCATAAATTCTGTGATGAGGAAGATAATTTTTGGAATATAAGTATAAATTGGAATAGGGTGACATAAAAAGTGGAAATGAATTTATTGTACCACATAGATAAAATAGTGTTAAGAAAATTTTGGATGCCAGAGGAGTTGAGTGAAAAGGATGTAAGAAATGGAAATCAAATTGGAGGAAATTTTATATATTTATTGGGTAATATATTTTTATGATCACTTTCTTGGGAGTGTAATTCTTAAGTGTGGGGGATTTGATAGAGTTTATTTTCTTTATTTTTACTTAGTAATTTAATAATTCAATTCCCATCATTTTCAAATTTTAAGGGTAATTAATACATTTTTTATACATTATAAAGAATCTATATTTGATAAAAATGGATTAATTATTGTTATTTACGTAATTTATTTATTTATTTTAATTAATTTAACAATTAATTATTTGGTTTTGAGATTCTGATGATATTTTAATTTTAGTTCGGAAGTAGTGAATTCAAGATACAATGAGGTTTAACTTATCGAATATTTAATAATACCTAGAAAAGAATATGGAATATTTTCCTTGATTGTTTTATTTTCTATAGTTATATAACACTAATAACATTATGGTTGATCTAAGTATATTTCCACCACCACCTTTTAACGAATTCTATTTATTATTATTCAATTGAATTTTTTTAATATTACTAGAATTTTTTGGTTTCTTTTGGTATATCGAAACCCAAAAAAATAAATTTTATTTTACTTAAATATTAATTTTTGGTCTTTTAATTGAGTTTTAATCTGAAAAAATTTGAAAATTTTAACTTTTTATATCCTAGTGTAAGGTGCACAGTTTTCCCAATATTAGTACAAAATGTCTGGAAAATAGTATATTGACCTATAGTTTTTAGAAGATAAATTTTACACAATTGGATCATTATTTTCCATCCATGTGTTCAATAGGTGTGATTGAATAGGTGTGTATAGTAAGGGGTATCATGGATGGTGTATGTTTTTTTTAACATTGGGATGTGCTCAGGATTTTAGAAATTAGATTTTTTTTTCAAAAAATACTCATATTTTTTTAAAACATAAAAATCGACCAAAAATCCATCCGCTTCCCCACTCGTGATGTATAGCCTAGGGAACCACTATGCATTACCCCCCCTCTACCCTCACATCTTACTCTACTTTTTTGTGTTTCTCCATCCAATTTAGAGTGGATTTATCACAAGTTATGGTTTCGTACTTTCCTCCTCCCTTTTCCTCTATTATTTCGCCTTCTTTCTTCCCCCTATCATTATGTGCAAAGAATTCTAGACCATAGGGTGTCTTGATTAACTGATTTTTTATTACCTTTTAATCTATGGTATGTGATTTCTCTTTCACATACCATTCATCTCTTATTTAACTCTTGGCACCATTCACCTTATATTTGAGGTAAAATTCTCCCATTCTTGGCTCTATAATTTTATAACCATTAATTTATTAGCTTTTAAATTTATGATTTTTATACATAAAGTTAATATTTTTAAATATTATGTAATTTTTAAAAGTTAAATTAGATTTTATCTTGGTTTACTTAGAAGACATGGAGTCTTTATATTTTATATATTGGTTCTAATCTAATTTTCTTTATTTCTTCACACCAATGGCTTGTAAAATCCATTTAATGGATATTAAAACAGTATTTAAAAATTAATAAATGTATACTTGGTTTTTAATTCAATTTAAAAAAGGATTATTTTTTCCCAAATGATGTGTTTGGTTCTTCAATTAATAATTTCAAACTGTTAAGTTTTCAGTATAATTTATAAAGATAAATATTATTCATTTGTAACCGATTTTATAAATAGATTATGTTATCTTAAATACTTATTAACATATAAATAAACACATATATATATACGTATTCACAAAATGATGATTGAATATATGAATTGATATTAGAAGTATATATATATATATATATATTAATATTCTTATGTGTGCAAGGGTCATGGAAGATTTGGAAACATAAATTTTATTTTTTTTACCTATTTTTTAAATGATATTCTCAAAGAGTTGTCCAAATGATATTTTGAAGCATAAGTACTATTTTCGTACTATAAGTCCCTATTTTAGTTTAATAATATTTTTATTAAACTATTCTGCACCATTAGTTTAATCCCCACTGTCTTTTTGTAAATTTGAGCTGTAGGGTTACCTTGATTTACTTTTCTTTCTATGCATTATAAAGGGATTTTTAATTATTTTAATTGATTAAATAAAACTTTTAGTGATTTATTAAACATCTATTGGGTATTTTAAATGTTACTCTTAATTTTAGAAAATAAATGGTTTAAAGAGGCATGTTTTGTATTTGATAAATTGAATTTTCTATGATTTTTTTATGAAAAGACCTTTTTTAATTGAAATGTGGTATCTTGGAAATGGGTAAAGCATATGGAAAGTTGGGTATCTAAGAGGGGAATTCTATATTAAGTATTCTTTTATACTACCCCACACTAAATAAACTCTAAGACTTTGATAAAGGTCATGGTATCATGGATAGGAACCACCACACCATTGTTCCAAGACATGTACTCCTTAGAGGATGATTAAGTGTGGTGTTGTGTATGGATAGAACCAAATTGCTATTACAAGGAATATTATTCTTAAATGTGAGAACAAGAATTTTATATTGATGAATTATATTATAATTTTATATAGGGATATAGGGTTCCCATTGGTTTAAATGAACTAGGGATTTTCTCTTGGTTCATGTTAATAAAATTCTTATTTCTATGGAATTTTATTTCATTCAAAAATTATTAAAGTTTGGTTCTTTCTTTTGATTGAAATTTTAATTTTTACTTTGTATAGTTTATTTCAAACAAGATTTAAAATGGATCTTTTATAAAAGGTTAATCATGATTCAAGGTAGGTGGTGACCTACTTGGAATTTTCATGCTCACACCTATATTGTATATTTAATTTTTGGATCTAAATCAATATATAATCTCACTCATAGTTTTTATTGTTTCAAGGTTGGATGATTACCTATTGTCACATAGTGTTCAATTGTTTTTTTATTTTATGTTTCCCCATAGTATTAGCTAAATCAGCGATAAATGTTTTTCTTTCTTCCTTTTATCTGTGTTTTTGTCATGTGGTATTTTTCATGTTGAATAATATGGGTTTTTCTTGAGGGGTATTTGGAGGTTATGGTGATATTTTGTTTTTGATTTATTTTATTTTATTCTTGTTTGTTTTTTCTACATGTTTTTCCATTGTATGGATGCATTATGCCAAAATGTTAATAGAATTTCTACTTATTTTTAAAATACATTATATGGGTGAAATCATTACCACTGTATTTTTTATGCCTTTACACTTTTTTTAACATGTGGGGATCAAGAACACCCCTCAATCCATTCCATAGGATATATTGGGTGTATGATGGATGGGAAACTAGGGTTAATTCATGATAAGGTAGTAAAAGATTTCACTTTTTCATTCCATATCAATTAATCATTCTTCCCTTTATGTTGTCTTGCGCACTTCCATTGGTTCATATTCATTTCCCATATGTTGGAGGTAAATGGGAATTGGTTTTAGGGTGATCATTGGTCTTTGGTGTCCTATAAAGGATAGAGAATAGAATTTAGTGATTATTTCATACTTTTTTTAATCTTAACACTCTAAGTGGGGGTAATAGATTAAGGTATTATCCTATTCGTGAGAGTGTAAGAGAGATCCATTAGACTGAATTATGATTTATAATGTTTTTTGATGTAATATTCAAGGTGATCCCATTATTTTCTCGTCATATGTTCAACTCAATTTTTCTTACACTCAACACATTCACACACTTGAATCTCATTTTTTACACCACCATAAAACCCACACACACACAAAAGAATCACATAATATTCTATATATCTGTTATATTTCTCAATTAATACACATTGATACATTCTACTTAGGTTGTGATTTTTATTTCTTCCATGACACAAACAAAGACTCATCATAGATGTACACCAAAGTGATAGACAATAAATACCAACTCATTGGTTGAACTCGGTCAAAGTATGGGGATTACATCAAAGTGGTAAGCCATAAAATGGATTTACTAGTGATTAATGATAAGGTTAACTCAATATTAAAGGGTATATAAAACCCATTATTTTGGGGTAGGATTTGGGTGAAATAGTTCCACTAATGTCAGATGAGCCTCATGGGAGAAATAAGGATGTTTATTCCAAGCATGTAACCTAGGAAAGGGTTGAGCCTAGAGTGTGATATGGAAGAATGGAAAATCTATATTATTGGTCCAATACATTGGAAAAATAGTCACTTATATCTTGTATATCTGTTTGGGAAAAATGGAATGACTATGTCTCAGTTGTTGAGATCGGAAAGGGTTCAGCCCAGGGTAAGCCATCCGAACTATGTAAGACCACTACCTTGAAGTAAGGACCATGGTGAATTTGGTCCAATAGGACTAGGGATTACATTAGGGTGAAATGGGGGTAATTTTCCTATGTAGTTAAATTGTGTTAGTGCCATTTCCATGATTATCCTTAAGGGATGGGTGATTACACTTATTGTGTATAGATCAAAATAACAAATATATTTTCCATAATGAATGTGATTTTAGTGTGGGTTTGTCTCTCGAAGACAAAAATCACCATCTCATAAATTAAATAATATTTGTGATGATTTTATTAATAGTGAAAAAGTAAATGTTGGGTTTTATTTAAAAGAAAATAAATATAAAAAAGAAAAAAAGTCAATAAAAAGGAATATAATTCATGGGTTCATTTTGAGGCATATTCGATAATATTTATCTAAATGTTCATTTACTTTTAATATATACTCAGTTTTTGAGCTCAATATAATTCATGTGACTACCCCTCATTATTAGTTTCATTTAAATAACTTATAAATTAATATCACATGTGTATTGGACCTCGTATCTTCCTAAGAATAGTGGTATGAGAAATCACTCAATGGAGTAAATAAACCCTTGACTAACTCATCCATCCGAGTAAATTATTGAAGAAAATATCTCTATAAATCCACATCTATATCCAACCACTGCCTCTATAATCACATAGATCCACTATATACAAGATAAACATAAAAAAGTAAGGTTTTTAATTCTATTGTGTGAATAAAATCCCAATATAAATGGACATCAATCTCTAACCACTCTTTATTGAATCACTTCACACGGAATGGGATATTATTATGAATTCTACATGTGGAAACAATTCTTTGGTATATGATTCATCCATCACCATTCTTCAACTAAATGAGGGATTCAGTGCTCACAATCTTTCATATTCCTCTCTCTAAGATCACCTTCTATATAGGATTTTTTTAGAGATTCCCCAATTTAGTTAAAAAAATATAATATTAAGGTTTCATTATGAATTTTTTTTATATGTATTTTCCGTAAGGATATTTTTGTTAATTTATAGCTGAGGAATCTTTCGTAGCTATCTTTCTCATTTTAGGCTAAGTGAAAAAGCATTATATGAACCTTTATTACTCTTATGTAGGTTTATTTAAATATTAAGTAAACTAATATGATTATAATTTATTCATATATAGGTTGTGGTTACACTTATACAGATTTAAATTAATCAAACATAATCTTAATTATTTTTTAAAAATTATTATATTGCTAGCCATGCTCCTCTATTTCTCATGGGAAAGTATAAAACCTTTTATAGCATCTCTGTTTACTTAATTACTCTAACACAACCATTATATTTATTTATTCATTCATACATAGCTGGATTTTTTTTATATATAACCTTCCTTATTCCTATATTAATCATATACATCTCGATAATCACTTCAACATCATAAAAATGTAGAATGTTGGAGTTGGTTTATAAGAACAAACTTCTTTGTAATTCGGAATACATGTTAATTAAAATAAGTGAATATTAATATAAATAACTTATCACTTATTTTTTGTTATTCTATATATCATTTATCTTATAATGACCTAGATTATATATCTCTTTGATAAAGTCATAGAAATTCCCCGCTATGAAAAGTAACTTAAAATTATATGAAGATATTATTAATTTTAGTTCTATGCTCAGATAAAATACTATGATCGGGAACATATTATATAAAACATCTAGTGTGAGTACTTGTAAGAAGATCATGATTCTTCTCATAAAGGTTTCACTTTGTAATCTTCATGATGGGAGATTATGATAAAAGACCCACTGGTAGGAATTCATAATGTTTTGGTTTCATCGTATATTCTTATCTACAACATTGTGTAATTTTCCATAGACATTAAGATTATAATTAATGCATGTCATGAATCACACACTTAGATTTACTGACCAAAACCATCATTCAATATATTGATTTTATGTTGGGTACTTTGGGTGTGTCTTTAACGAAATTTTATTCATTGATATGTTGGGGAAAGATTTTTCCCTTCCATATCTATTGAAGTTGATATCTCCACCCTTTGATTAGAGTATAATTGTTTCATAAGTTCCATGTCCATGTTGTAATGAAATTTATTTTTGACAATAAAAGAAAGATGTATTAAACATATAGGTTGATGACATAAATGTGAAACCTAGTTGATAATATATTGATTATAAGTGATTATATTACCCAATGATAATTCATATGTGTTTGTAGACATTTCAACATTAAGTTATTTTTTTGGTACCTTGACCTATTCCTAGATACTAATCATCAACTTTAGGCATACCCACCTAATTCCAATGAGAAATATTCTAAGAGGGTCACACACTAAGTGTTTCTATTGATCTCAATTAAATTCTATTTGAATTTAATTAATGTAATAAATTTTATTCTCAAGACCAAGCAATAATTTCATTTATGTTTTATAGATCACATAAATAAAATAAATATATATTCTTCTTATTTATTAATAAAATTATTATTTGGATATTCAATAAATTTTGATGAGTTCAAATGTACTAGAACTGCATCTGGTGAAAAATACTAATTTACAAACTGGTAAAATAATATTTTTTATTATGAAAGTTATCATAAATGCAATAAAATAACAATAATATAATTATTATTATTATATGTAATGGGGTTTGATAAATATTATAATATTATTTAACAGCCGGTACATTATTAAATAATAATTTAACGTAAAGTCTAACTCCATAAATATATAGTTAAGTGTAAGTTGTAGGGTTAATCGATAAATAGAGAATCATTGGGAATACTAGATATCTCTCTCAAATTCCTCTTTATCACTCCCTCTCAAGAATGAGAAATTTAATATATATTACTATATTATCTAAGTATTATAAATCATATTGATAAATACAAGTTAATTGATTTATCATGCTAAAAACTATAATTTAAATGGAATTTCTCGGAGATCAAAGGATCATGTGTGGATCACCAATAGGGAGATCCTACACTTGGATACTTATAGTGTAATGATGGTGATCCAAAAAAATCATATGATTAAAATCTACAAAGAAGTAAGGATTCAAAGATAATATTAATAATTTCTAATTATCTTAAAATAAATTTACAATAAATTGAACATCAAAATACCCTCTATTGGGGTTTCGGGAAACTCTATGTTAAAAAAAATATAACACCAACCAAAGCCTCTTTGGTACACCAAAAATCATCATATAATTCTTACATATTTTGGATAATATCTATGTTAATATTATATGACTATTTTATAATGGCTTTTATTCTTATGTAGCATGCTTGGAAACCAGTTACTCATGTATGGACTAGCCAGTTTTCCCCAGCACATTAAAAATACCTCAATTAATGTATGTTCATAACATTTTAATATATAATATTAATTTAATCACTAAAATAAAAATCTTCATAACTATTTACAATTAACTCCAAATAATCCTAATATAATTAAAAAAACTAATGACCATATATTATCAAAAAAGTGGGGATATAATCAACAAATTATAATAAAAAATGTATAATTTTTTGTGTTTTTTCAATCATTGTACTATAATTTTTTCACTCCAAAAAAATATATCCTATTATAAATTGACCCCCAAATTCAAAGTGGTGGGATTTTGAATTTTTTACCAAATATTATTTATTATGTATTATATATGAATATATTTTAGAACGTAATGATATATCTTATCCCTATGAAAATAAAACTTCTAAATCTATCCATTTATATTTTCTGACCTACCATACATGAAATTCATTATCACTCTACATGAAATAAAATAAAATAATAGAGTTATAATCCTAATTGTAAAATGTATGTTTCACCATAATATTTTGAAAAATCCAATTCTCCATAAAATTAGATAATGAAAATATAATCAATCATGAGGTCTTGGAATGCATTATTCTATATTATATGGTTGGTGGGTAATAAATTTAAAATTAAAGGTCCAAATGGGGAGTATTTAACTTGTAAATATCAGGCATGCTAAATTATATAAATACATGTAAAAAATAAATACTCAACTTGAATAACTTGTGCATCCTATATAGTTCCCCATTTCTTCTTTTATATGGGCCCTCTATTATGAAAATAAGACTAATGAATAATTCAATCCTTATTATATATTATTTATTTATAATTTTAGTTTTTTATACATTCTCTTATTTTCCTTTTACTATTTGTGATATACAAAAAAAAATTATAAATATTTTTACAAGGAGAATAGGATTATAATGGATATAATGAATACAAATCATACCCATGGATTTGTGAAATTCCATATATGGATATACCACCTTCACATATTCCCATAAAATTTAATTCCTCCCAAAGACATATATATATATATATATATGTTTGTATGTATTTATGTATGTATATATGAAGGTTCTCCCCACTCTTAAACATGAAATAATCTTGAAAAAATATTCTTATTAAAGGTTGGATAGGCAAAAACATCTTCAAATTTTTCTCAAACCTAATAATACATTTAGGTTAATAAATTATCTATACAAGATTTAATGTACAAGATAGGTCTCAATAAAAATTTTGGTATATATAAATAACGGCCTTAAACATTTTAAAAACCTTTCAAAAGCTCCAAATCCTTGAAAGTGAATAATGGAAAGTTATACTTTTTATAAAAAAACTCAACTTTCTCTCAAGAATACTGAATGAATCAAAAATAATATTTCAAAATAGGGACAAAAAATTATGGGTTAAGAAATATAATATGGGTTAACCACTCATTGGTTTGAAATTCAATATCTAGTCCAAAAATCATGTAAATGATTTAAAAAGAACAAGTGAAACCCAAATCATATCAAAAATAATTTCAAACTTTTAATCTCAAAATGAAAAAAAATCCAAAACAGAAGAAATTATATATTCCTTTTAGCCTAATTTCATTCTAAAAATTCACTTAAACTTAAAATAAAACAAAACATACAATTTCTTAACATCATGTTAGTACTATTACCCCACACATATATGTCACTAACCTTATTTGAGAACATTCATATTTGAGGAATGGGGTAATGAAAATAATGATAAGGATTCACACAACCTCATGGTTATTTTCTATTAGAATCATGATTTGGGCCCCTATATTCTCACTAGTGCTTCTATAAATCCTGTAAAGAAAAATAAAATCAATTTAATTAATTTATGAAAAATGAAACTAAGAAAAATAAAAGAGATAAAGGGAAAGAATCTATGGTAATCCCTAATAGTTGTTTTGTTTTATTTCCTATATCTGGGAAAAACTATTGGTCATCCCTAATCTAAAGAATTATTTGGTCACTTCGATAAAATTTACCACATTTTCCTTTTTTCCATTGTGTAAATACCCTGACCCTAATATCCCCAAGCATGTGCCTTACATTATAACATTGTAATAATAAATAAAGAAGTCTCATCCCAAAGGACAGAATTGTTTAGTAGCTTTAGAGAACCATATACATACATAATTTTAACATTATAACTAGAAATTAAATAAATCATAGAAACTCCATTGGAAACATTCATATTCTTCTTTTTACCCATGCATGTCAATAATTATATAAATCTTGGTATCCTGGTAAAATATAAAACATAATAATGGGGTTCTATCAGATGCTCAGTAAGGGTAATAAATACAATGAATGCTATCCTAAATGAACATAATTAATAAGAAAATGTGAATAACTAAAAAAAATTCCATTAAAACAAAAATATGATAATAATATGGAAAGAATAAAAGCTTATCCAAATAATCTAAAATAAATAATCACAAAAAAAATGATACATTACCATGGATATTATACTATTCAAGAAATCACATGGATTATACATAAGTATTCTCATAATGAAGGAACGTATAATTAAAAGAAATCAAAAATATATCATCAAGGCTTAGGCTAATACATGATAAATAATTGGGTATGAAATTTACCAATACCCAAACTAGTTTGTCCCATGAGGCCTACTGATGCATTGATGTGGTATATCTGGCCCCACCTGACACTTACTTAGTCTAATGCATTCCTCATATGAAATGGATTAAATGTAATCAACATATATATTCATATTTAAACTAGTCTATGAAATGTAAATAATACCATTAATCATTGAACATAGTCATAAATTATCAAGATTAATATGGAGAATTGTGATAAGATAGTACATCCCCAGTAAGAATAATCATAAAATATTATATAAAATATGGTAGATTGTACCATAGGATATAAATAAAAATTATAAATAATATGAAAATATAGGTTCCTAAAGAGATGAAAATACTCTAATAAAATCATTGAGAATTTCTTGAGATAAATAACCTTTTACATTGGATTAAAATGTTCTTTTGGAAAATCATTTGTATTTTTTCATAAAAAACATATTTTAAACATGTATATCTCAGAAAAAAAGTAATGAAATTATATTTGAGAAATATTAATAGAATATTGAAATTTATATTTTAATAGTTAAGTAAAAACATGTAAAAATATTGTTTCATAAACTGTAGAAATGAGTCACTTCAGTACGGTTTAAGAGAAAATAGAAATTATTCTTTAAAGATTACAAAGGAATAATAGTTTGCATAAAATTACAAATTAACTATGAAAGTTTTTCAAGATATGAAATATTTATTTCTCAAAAATATTTCTGGATTAAAATATATTATGGAGTGTACTTTAAAATGGTTAATAAATTGGGAAGTTCCCTTCAATCAGGTTTCCTTATCGAGAGGAATTGAGAATGGAACATCATAAAAAATTATTTTACCACCAAAGAAAGAAGTAATGAGCTAGGTAAATATGTTCTGAGGATAAATACATAATTTTGGTTGATTAAATAATAATAATTAAGGAATAAATTATGTTAAAGTGATATAAAGTGTAACTTGAAGGAAAAAAATGGATGTTCGGGAAGAAACCCTTTTCTTATGTATGAAGGTGTTCTGCACAGAAAATTAATGTCTTGGATAATGAAATTAGAATTATTAATAATTTAATTCAGAATGAATTCAACATTTACTTTATCAATTATAATTTTATAATGTTTTTATTGGATTTTTAATGTGTTATATAATTCGATTTTATCATTTGAATGTGTTCATTTCCTTGGTTTTCTTGATTGGTTCACTTGTATGCATGTTTGAAAGATTGTGTAAAATGGGAAAATTTGTCAATAATTGAACTAATTTGTTATTAATAAAAATACATAATATTAAATGGTCATATATATCATTTTTTCTATATTTTATGATGATTCATTAGATAAAATGTTAATGATAATCGTTTAGATTATTTTGGAATTTTTTTTATCATCACACACTAGTTTTGTTTTATTAATTAATATTATGTGTAAATACTAGGTTGATAAAACTAAATAATTTGTAATAGAAATTTGAAAATATTTTTCAACCATTATAATAGTTCTATTACCATCCTTGAAGCTGGTATTAGAAAACGAGCAATCATCGTCCATAAAGGTGGTGAAATGACACCTCATGGACGATGTTTTCATTTTTAGAATAATGGAGAGGAGAAAAGGATTGATGATGGATATTATATTAACATAATAAAATTACATTACATATATGTTACTATAGTTATCATAACACTTTAATGGGTAGGTGGGTATAGGATAAGAAAAGAAAAAAAAATTAAAATAAAACGAAAGAGGATTTTACATGTTGAACTTCTTCTCCAAGAGAACCTCCTTAGGGAAATTGGGTTTGGTATTTTGTTGAGACCAAAGGCTTATAGACATGGAGGATGACTTGGTAAGATGATTGGTTAGAAATTTTAAAATCTTTATGGATTGGAATATGTTTTGAGAAGAGGTGGTGAGGAGTTGTATATATAATGGGAAGAGAGGGGTGTTTTCATTATTTTACTCATTTCTTTATTATTTTGGATCCCGACTATAAATAGTAGTGATTCACATGAATAAATACAGAAATTAATTATGTAATGTTCAATATTATAGTATTATATCATCCATACATCAGTCATGATTCAATAATTCATGTATTTGATAAATACTGTAAATTACCATATTTTAGTATTCACAAAAAATTCAACTATTTCAAAAAAAAGTCCCAAAAAATCACCCTAACAATTTTTAAAATTGTTGAATTAAAAAATAAACTCCTTCTTATGAAAATAATTTTCTAAATATGAGAATTTTATTTTTAAAATAAAATCATTATTTACCTGAAAAATATCGATTTTAATCATAGAACTGAATTTATGACACTTTCAAAAATTAATTATGTTCTCATAAAATTATATTATAATTATAATAAAATAAAATATTAATTTATTAATCTATTTCATGAAAATAAATTTGCTTTTAAAATTTTTTTAATTATAAATTGTTGAATAAACATTTATGTTTCACAAAAATACCAATAATTAAAATTTTATTTTAAGAAAATTTATTTACATATTCCATGATATAAATATATTATATTTTCATTCACAATATACCTAAATTTTATTTTTGCTTTTATATATGAGTTTATTATTACTTTGGATAGTTTTCTATTCCTAATGGCCACATTACTATCCCAATGGTAACATTCCATCGGTATAGGTTACCTAATTTGTAGAAATAGCTCTTATTTCATTCCTTATTCATGTATAAAGATTTTATTAGGTTATCTATGTGATTTTATGTGGATTATAATATATGAAATAATTATAAAAAGGTAAATTCCATTGATAAAAGTTGGGGTTGTTGCATTTTCCCCTCCATTAATAAATTCTCTCCTCACAATTAGAAATTTCATTAGAAAATAAAAGGTTAATACATGAAAATTCCTTTATGGGAATCCCACATTGGAAATAGGGTTAATAAAATATCCACTTCATAAGAGATAAATGTAAATGTGAAGGTCCCTAGAATATTATTCTTTTTAATAAGAGAAAATTAGTAAAAATTGAATATATAGACATGGAAGAAAAATCAAACTTCCATGTTCTCATGGAAGGTGATAGAGAAAATCGTAATTATAAAGTTAAACATGGGAAAAATATAAATTTGTGATTTTTTAAAAGACTATTTAATTATTGGAAGATATTTTTCTTCCAAAATAGTTTTCCTGGATTTGAGGGTTTCTTTTACAATATAGAGAAGCATGTTAGAAAATAAACTTACTTGATTTCATTACTTTTTATAAGCATAATATCATACTTTGGTTGTGCATAAATATATATCTACATCATTTTTTAAAACAAAAGATGGATATTCAAGATAAATTTGTTTTCCTAAAGAGATTTGTTAAAATGAACCATAATTCATTCCTTGAGCCTTTAAATTATTATAGAAAGAAAAAATGTTGTCGCAAGTTATCCAAAATGATAAATAATACTTTAATCTTAATCATTAATATTCTTAATGCATTCCATAACTAGTTAACCTTAAGACCCATCAAAAAATTTCCTATCTAAATTAAAAGAAAAAATATTTAGAAAAAAAGATACATTAAATCATATTTTCCCCAAACAAACATAGTGTATATCTCATTATCACATACCAAATATTTCAATACCTTAATCACCTTTAAATATTAATGAAAATGGGCATGATTCCAAAAATAAAATCATAGGTTGTCTAATATATTATATAAATCCAACCATGTAATAATTCCAGCATAACATATTCCATTAGAACACTAACCACCTTCATTATCACCAATACTATCCCATAAACATCTATTTATTATTATATGAACATCAAACACATAATAATGTTTATATTTCCCAGGTCTTTTGTTTTTAGGAAGATCAAATTACAAAATAATCACTTCTCTGGATTATTTGTGTTATTTATCACATGCTTCTAATTATTTAAAGATGACGTACTACGATAAAATCCTTATATACCTCATGATTCTTATAACCAGAATAACATAACATAATTCTTGAACACAAATAAATTATTTATTCCACTTCAACTACAGTAACAGTAGAAACATGGGCTTAATCCCTTTGCTTCTTCTCAGATGTATTACCTTGACTCTTGGGGAATTAATTTTCATAGTCCACATCTCATTATAGTTTAAGAACTGGTCATAGGAATCTTCTTTATTTCCCTTTACATCATGACTCTAGTGGCCTTTTTCTCCACATTTGTAGAAAACTCACATTACCTTAAAGCATGTACCGATGTGTTTCTTCCCACAATTATCAAATGTGAAAAAATACTACTTTATTTAACTATACATATCCATTTTTTGATATTCAATTTTTTTATTCTATTGTTTACTTTCAAAACCATAATAATTGGAGAATTATTTCCCTATCTTGATAGCTAAATATATTATATCCTCACATTATGAGAATATTTGGGAGGCTATTTCCCTTCAAAGGATTGTTTTAAGACCATCAAGGAAATGGTCAATCTTTCTCTTTGGATTATGTATATAGTCTATAGAAAGCATTGATAACCATTTATATTTGGGTTTATACATAGAAACATTTTCATCCTCCTTCTATCTTGGACTCTAGAAATATCTCTCTATATCCGCTCGTTGTTCTCTGGGAAATTATTTTTCTAAAAAAAGTTCCTTAAAATCATTTTATTCTTTGTTTGGAATTTCCTATTCACCATTATTATTTTGAATCAATGACCAACATTGATTAAAATCACCTGAGATATGATAAAATACCATAAAATCTTCCTCTCTTTCATTAATTCCCTAAGTGATAAATATATTCTCTAATAAACTTATCCATTTCTTAGCTAAAAATGGGTTTTCAGTCCCATTGTATAATGGTGGTTTTTGTCACATGAAGTGGTCTAACATTGTTATGCCATACTGTGGATCAATCTACTCTCTATGGGTAAGGTTATTGCTCATAACATGAGTCAATTTTCCTAATAAAGTTATAATTAGTTCATCTCTCACTGCAACTCCAACTCCAGCATCATTAGCTTCTAATGGAGGGAAATTTATATATGGAATTCATGTTTTGGTAATTTTTTCATTCCTCCCACTATGTTCCATTTATAAACAATAGAATACACTAGATTAGATCATAACATTATGAAACATAATGTATCATATAAAACTCTATAAACACTTAATATGATTTGAAAATTTAGGTATAACTAATCTCTAGATCATAATCTTCATTACATTAAGAATATTCTCAGAGTTAGTTATTGGGTTACATATCAATAATATATATTTTCTTAAACTAGATTATAAATATTATACTAATATTCCTTTTATACCAACTATAAATACATCGATCCTAGAATCCTAGGGTCGATGCCTTAATTTATTACATTGGTATAATAAATAAGGAAGACACATCCCAAAGGACCTAATATTTTAGTATCTTTGTTAAACCTGAAACAAAAATAATTTTTACATTACAACTTGAAATGAAATAAAACATAAAAAATCCTTTTGAAACATTCCCATTATTCTATTTTATCCATGCATGTCAATCATAATATACATTTGAGCATCATGGGAAAAAATAAAACATAAGATAATGGTGGGCTTAGATGCTCAATAAGGGTAATAAATATAGAGGAACCTATCATAAATAAACATAAAAAATTAGGAAATTTGAATAACGAAAAACACATTCCATTAAAACATAAACTTGAGCATAATATCGTAGGAATAAAATCTATTCTGAATAATTCTAAATAAATAATCACATAAGATTGATACTTAACCATGTATATTCTTCTAGTTGAATAATCACATGGATTATCAATGAATATTATTATAATGGGGGAACACATAATAAGGGACATTATAAACATACCTTCAAGGGTTTAGTTAAGAAACTATACATAATTATTTAATACATTATCCAATACCTAGACTAGTTTGTCTCATGAGACATACTGATGCATCGAGGGCTTATAGCAATCCCCCATGAAACTTACTAAGTCCAATGAATTCCTAATACTAAATGGGTGAAAAATAATAAATATATACATTCATATTGAAACTATAATATGAAATTTAAATAGTACCCCAATAAGTAAACATAATCATAGACTATCTAGACTAATATGGTGAATGGTATCAAGACAGTACATCCCCAGTCAAAATAAGCATGACCAAATCAAAAAAACTATATGGTAGATTTTAACAAAAGATATGAATTAAAATTATTAATAAGATACAATATAGGGTCTTTAAATATTTGAAAAACACTAAGAAATTTTTTATAAATTCTAAATAGAAATACCCTTTTTCTTTGGAAATAAGAGTTCTTTTGGAAAATCAATTGTATATTTCAAAAAAATCAGATTGTAAAAATGAATATCATAGAAAATAAAAGGGAATGAAATTATATTTTAGGAATATTAAAATAATATTCATATTTAAATTTTTCAATTGATGTGAAAACATGTAAAATGATTGTTTTATTGAATTAATAAATTAGCGACTTCATTGAGGTTTAAGAGAAAATATAAATGATTATTTAAATCTGAAAACAGAATAGAAATTTACATAAAACTAGAAATTAACTAAGATAGTTTTTCATGATAAAATTATTTATTTTAAAAAAATATTAGTGTATCAAAATATATTATCAAGAGGAATTTAGAAGGGAACCTTATAAAACATGTATTTCCCCGAAAAAGATAAAATAAATGAGCTAGGTACATATTTTTGGAACATACACACAAAATTTAGGAGGAGTACATAATAGGAATTAATTATTAAATTAAGCTAAAGAGATAGAATGTGTAACTTGAAGTAAAAAATGGAGGTTTGGGAAGAAACCCTTACCTTATGTTTGAAAGTGTTCGGCACTTACACATAATTTCTGGGATAAAGAAATTAGATTAATTAATAATTTAATTTACAACATATTAAACATTTATTTTATTTATTATAATTTTATTATGTTCATTTATTAAATTTTTTATGTGTTATAAGATTAAATTTCACTGTTTGGGAGTGCTCAATTCTTTGGTTTTTGTGACTGGCACACTTGTATACATGTATGAAAGATCAGGTAAAATGGGAATAGTTATCTAGAATTGTAAATATATGTTATTAGTTAACATATATATGATTAAATTTTGTTATATATCATTTTTGATATGTGATAATGATTCATTAGATAAAAAGTTAATGATAACTGTTTTGATTATTTTGGTGTTTTTTATCATCACTCACTAGTTTTTTTATTTATTAATATTATGTCTATATACTAGTTCAAAAACACTATATAACATGTAATATAAATTTTAATATCCTTTTTACCACTATAATGGTTTTTTGACCAGCCTTGAAAGAGTTATTATAAAACAAAAAATCATCATCCATGAAGGTGGTGAATCAACGCCCCACAGCTGATGTTTTCTTTTTTAGAACAAATTGGAGATGAGAAGATTTTAGAGAAGGATTTAACATTAATATATTAACACTCTAGTATATATAATATAATATATTTGTCATTTCACTTGGATATTTTGAGGTGAATACAGGGTAAGAATATAAAATAAAATAAATTAAATTAAATTAAAATAAAGGAGGATTTTACCTCTCGAACATCTTCTCCTTGAGAATCTCATTATGGAAATTGGGTTTGGTCTTGTATTGGGAACAAAGGCTCTTGAACATTGTAGAGATACTTGGTAAGTGTATTGAGAAGAAATTTTACAAGATTCAAGGCATGGAATGTTTAAGGATAAGATGTGGTGAGGGTTGGTATTTATAGTGGGAGGAGAGTGGTGTTTTTTATTATTTTATTAATTTTATTATTATTTTGGATCAAGACTATATATCGTGATGATTATCATGAATAAATAAAATAAATAGTGAACTATATTTTCGTATTATTGTCTTAAATCGGTTATACATCACACATAACACAATAATTCATGTATTTATTAAATACTACAAATTAACATATTTCACTATTCAAGATAAAATCAACTATTTTAGAAAAATAAAATAAATCACCCTTACTATTTTTTGACTTGTATAATTAAAAAAAGAAATAAATTTTATGAAAATAATTTTATAAATATGGTTAATTTAGTTTTTAAATAAAATCACCATTTACTCAAAAAATACTAATATTAATATTATTACGGATTTTATGACACTTTAAAAAATTAATTAAGGTATCATAAAATAATCACATAATAATATGAAAATATATTAATTTATGAATCTATTTCATGAAAATAATTTTCTTTTGAATCGTTATTTTAATTATAAAATTTTGAATGAACATTTACATTTAACAAAAATAAAAATACATATTTTATCATTTATAGAATATTTATTTACTTAATCCATGATATAAATATATTATATTCTCCCTCATACGAGACCAAAATTTTATTTTTACTTTATTAGGTGAGGTTTTTATTCCATTGGCAAGTTTACTATTCCTAATGGTCACATTACTATTCCAATGATCAAGTTACTTTTGCATCTATATAGGTTCCTTAATTTGTAGAAATGACTCTTATTTCATTCATTGTTCATTTATATGGTTTTTATTGTGTTCTCTTTGTGATTTTATGTGATTTATACTATATGATGTAATTATAAGTAGGGAAATTTCAATGATAAAATTTTGGTTCATTACACAGTGTGCATCCAAACACATTATTTTATAATCTCAACCCCTATAGATGTCTCATTCAACTCGAGTCTCTCATGTACTATGTAATATGTGGTCTCTACCCCCTATTTTTTATCCATATAACTTTATCGGATTAATTTAATATATTTTAGACTATGAAGATCCTTGACCCTGACTTATTCTTTTGGTCCCTTAACCAATCATTCAATAAATACTCAGAGCCCCACTCATTGATCAGGTTGCTTGAAAAATTTCATTTATACATTATAACTAATATCTAGATAAATTTAGTGATTATCCAAATATATATGTTCAAAACAGTGGGATTTAGTGCCTAATTCACTTCCCATAAAATTTGATAGAAATGGGTTTAAGAAAATATTATCTCCATGAATTAGCTCAAATTAGATCTCTTATTATTTCAATATTTCTTCTTAGAGATGTGTTATCAGGGTACGATTTAGGTATTAAATTTCCTCAATTAATTTATTAAATATCTCAACATAAATGGTAATATCATCCATATCCAAAGGTATTTATATAGGTACTAATGTTTCAACCTAAAATATGGGAGCATCATTTGAAAAGGAATGTTTTTTGTAAATATTCCCAGAATGAATCCAAGGATTTTTTATCTCTCGTAGTAACATCGGTTGGAAAATTCATATCAATCTTATATTTTAGAAGTTGTTGGTAATATTATAAAATTAAATTTTCTATTAATTCCTCTTATATTACTTAGGTTCATTAATATAGAATGTAAGTGGGGTAATATCTTCTTCCACAATTTGTTCATGGAATTTTTAGTCCATCTATTGATCCTTATATACATGTAGGATATAATTTAATTTTTATGATTGAAAATTCAAATCCAACATCTTATCTATTATCTCCTTTAATCGGGAACCTATTTTATCATTATAATCTCTTTAAACCTATGAGTGTTAAGTTTATGTGTAACATTACACCATATAAATATTTTACTAAACAAATAAAAATTAAAATAAATAAAATACAAAATGAATTAATTATAGAGGGTTAATAATAAATGAGTGAATAACTTATACCCCTAAAAATAGTTCCATATTATGATCAAACCTATCCCAGGGTGATCAAAATAAAATTTATATTTTCCCTGTGAAATATAATATTAATGTAGGTCATTGGTTTTTCTCTCAATGATTTATTAAAAACACTCAATATCCCAATAATTTATTAATATTTTTGGTGTATTTATTAATAACAAAATCATGAAAAAGTGGGGGTGGGTTAAATAAAATAATCATAAACAATAAACCAAAAAATTAAAGAAAGGTTGATAATCCATGGGTGGATCATTGGGTGTATTCCTTTATTGTTCTCTAAATATTAATTCAAGAATAATTTATACTCAATATTCACACTCTATATTATCCATGCGTTTATCCCATGTTATTTATCTAAATTAAGCAACCAATGTATTACTATTATGAGAACATTATACCTCATATCCTCGTAATTTAAATAATAATTGACATTCCCTGATCAAGTAGATGAACCCTGGACCCCCTCAACCAACTAATTCAATGAATAAACAAAACACCATTTCACATGGCCATAAATTTCCAAATACATATTTCATAACCACCTAGAACCATCATATTCTAGATACCCAAAATGGGTCAAGTTTTTTGGTGTTAGAGTGTGAACAAAATATAATATGTGGAAATATTTTTAGAGTGAGAATTGTTTTCACCTTTAATTATTATTCTACTATAAAAATATAATATAAATAAACGGTAATGGGATATATATTTCATAATATTTGGGAATATATACATGGTTCTTCCCCCAAAAACAAACACTCAATGTTAAATCTCCATGGAAATAGGTTTCATTGAGGAAGAACACAGTTGAACACACAAAAGAAAATTAAAGTAAAATATAGAAAACTAAAATCTATAATTAATCTTAGGGATCCTATATCATGTTTCCTCAGGGGATCCTCTAATATTTATCAACTCCTAAAATATCCATTGGATGGTATTATCACATCACATGGTATGGGATATTCATATGGATTCACTACATTAAAATGGATCTTTAAGGAATTATTCCTTCATTGTTAAGAATCAGTTGCATGTGGGATTCATTTCTCATGATTCTCCTTCTTCCATTATCCAAGATCACCTTTCATGTATATTGTTATTCACAGATTACTGGATTTATTTAGACAAAGGAATATTCAAGTCACTTTATGTGGGAGGGTTTATGCATGTAGACCACATAGATCACTTTCTTCATCTATGACCTAGTTTTTTTCTATAGTTTTATTTATTGTTTTAGTACAAGTGAAAAAAATAATGCAATCCTTGGTTAATCATGTATTGTTTTATTTTAATCATACGAAGATTGTTGGGATTGTGATTTTTTCTTATATAAGTGTCAATTAATCTTATATTGATTCAAATTAATCGTATATATAGTCTTTAGATTTGTTCATTTAATCTTATGTAGTAGTAAAAACTTCTTTATTTCCCAATATAAAATATAAATTTGTGTGTAGATTTATATTCAATAAAATAATCTCACAAAAAACTCATATTTATATATTTATTCAAATTTGGTTGGATTTTATTCATATATAACCTTCATAATTACTATTTAAATCAAATAAAACATAGAAACCCCTTCAACATCAATAAAAATTATAGAATCCTTACACATCCAATATAATTTCTAAATTAATCTTATGTGATAGGTTCAAAAAAGATTTTATTATTACATGGAAATCCTATAAATCCATTATTCATATGTGGTCTAGTTAGTCTTCACCTTCACATCCAAAACACTTAAATATAAGTATGTCCATGGAATAATAATATATAATATTAATATAATCACTAAAATATCAATATTATTCCATATTTAATATTAACTCCAAATTATACTTATATAATGATTTCTCATATATTATCAAAATGGTAGGAAAATAATCAATTTATTATAATAATAAAAACATGAATTTTAGTGTTTTATAACTAGGTATGTCCATTATGGATTGGAGGGACTTGGGAGACATGTAATTTCTCAATTATGTCCTAGATATATTATTCATAGGGATATTTCACACTCGCAGTTCTATGTTAGGACTTTGGAGAAGGGGTCCCTCATGATGTTTTTGTGTCTAAAACACTTTTATAACTCAAATATCCCTATTTTTTTAATAATTTACTTTAGGTTTTAATTTATAAATAACCTATGATAATTCATGGATAATTGGTTATTCAAACAATGTATATGTTTTCTCTACCTCATGGGGATTCCTTTCATGTGGATATTAAGGTTTGGGGGATCCATTTATAGGAAAGGAGGACATTGGTTCCTAGAATTTATGGTAAATATTCTAGGAACACAAGTCGTATCTAGGGGGAATGATGGTCTATGTTAGGGTGTGTGTTCACTTCATAAAGTGCTTGTGTAGAGGATTGAATAAGGAAACTATATGGGCTTCATTCAAGGTTCCCACAAGGGTAATGAGAAGGGTGTGTATAGGCCATGAGAAAGGAATGTGTGGTACTTGAGCATAGTGAATGTATAGGTTTTATATAGGGAACGCTAATTTATTAGAGTATGAAATTAATACTTCACTTTGGTGAATGTTAACTCTCTAAAATATTGAGAACTCTTTTATAAAAAGTCTAACTTCATACAATCAGAAATTTTGATCTGGGGGGTCCAATTTAGTATCACAACATATGAAATCGAATCTAATGGAATTATTTGCCCCCTAATAACTATTTATACTTATTGACTATTTTTCTATTCTCATTATACTTTTCTAAGATCATAAAAATTTATATGAAGATATCTTGAAAAATCTCTATCAAAAATGAAAGGGGTCTTTGGACAACATTTGGTAGCTTGGTCTCATCACTAAGTTACCAGATTGAGTATTGATTTTGAAGGATATTTACCCACTGATGAATGAACAGTACTAATAAGAGGTTATCATCACAACATAATTGGATTGGGAAATGTTTTAAAAGTTTATGTATACATCAAATGATGTGAAATATACTACCAATAGGGAATCCTAATGTATCATATTTGTGTGTTGAAGAACACCTTCGTATTCATGTCATCCAAGTTAAGATAATGTCATTATCTTTATAGAAAAGTGTGCAATTAAGTGCATACTATGGACAAGAAACTGAGTAATTGTGAATTTGATAATATAAAGAATGTGATTTATTTCTTCTAGAATAAATACATTATAGTGTACTATATTTTTTTCCTTTAAAATAAATTTATCGAATTAAAAAGGTAAAGAAACAAGATAAATAAGTTATAAATAACCACCCAAATTAATTTCACCACCATTTGATGTATGTCCACATGATTGAATAATGTTCCAACTTCATGTATTTTTTATAAAATATATTGGGTAAAGATTATTTGCTTCTGGGAATCCCCAAATAATATTTGATATTTCTATCAACCACTCTCCTTGAAGATGTGGAAGAATTCAAATTTGTATAAAATAAAATTATAAAAATCATTGATAACTATATATCTATAATGTTAATGGATCATGTGCACAAAATTATCGAGGCATGACCAAATAAACTAGTCATGAACCCAATCCCTCTTCAACTCTAACTACAACACCCTCTTTCTCATGGACTCTAAGGACCCATCATAATTAATTTCAATAAAATAAATGACATGAAGAATACACCTCATGGGTCCCCAAACAAATCTAATTTTTCATTGACTTCATGCGCATATCTTTGGGTTGATAGGAACCATCCTAGTACATGAGATCATATTTCAATCAGGATCACAAACACACCCAAATAAATTTTATCATATTAAGGGACAAGTGACCTAAGAAATAAGAGTTTTATAAAATGGGAACCTATGTTTAAATCCACAAAGTATCAGTTAAGTCCGAGGAAATTTTAATTGGTTTTGATGTGTAAAATTATAATAAGAATAATGTAATTCATGTCAAATTATCTAAATCTAAAGAGGTATATCCATACACTATGCATGTTTTCGATGATAGAGAGGATATTTAAGATTCATATCCTTCCTCTATAGAAGGTATTTTCACCAATATTTATTCCTTAAAACATTATGATGAAAACGATCCAATTAGGGATGATTCATTTTTGAAACATATCATTTTTACCGTAGTATATGAATATGGAGTGTGTGACTAATTTCAAAGGAATATTTGGTCAATAGGGTCCACACCTAAACTTCATTTATTAGTTGCCTAGTATACCATTGGGAAAAGCATAGGTGGTACCATGTTTTATGTCTATCAGACACATGAAACTATTAAGGAAATCACATATGAATAAAAAATCACCTGGTTATAGAAATATAATGAAAATATCCAACAAATTTATATTGATTTTATTTGGTAAATAATGTATCTTTATGATGATTTCTGGACCCAATCTCTAAATTCATTGGTTAAAAAAATTATTGGAAGAAACCACTTGACCTGTGATAAAAATAAATAAATATATACGTTCAAACCCATATAATTTATCCCATTTGATAAATTATCTCTCTGGTGGACCGTCAACAAATATTCCCACATGGTGAAATGATAATATTATACTATAATGGTCTTCCTTATGATGATATTAACTAATCCTACCACTTATTTTTAGGGAATATAATCTAAAAGTTATTTGAATTTAGTTATTATCTTCAAAAGAAGATATAAAAAGGGTTTAAAAAGTTTGGGACACTCATACCTCACCTTCATCCACGTTTCTACCTTGATAAGAAAACATAAAGTGTATAAGGGATTAAAAGTCACTAGTATCTCAAGGATATAAGAAATAAGGTTGGTTCTTTTAGGCATAAGTCTGTGGTTATTTACTTCAGTTATCCGATAGAGTATAACATTCTAAAGAAGTTGAAGATTATGAACCCTGGGGAAATTTTTAAGGATAATCCCAATTATTTTCCCTATGGAAAATTCTAGGGCATATGATATAAGAATTATTTTTCTTCAAATACTAGATTCAGAAGTATCTGGATGAAGGAATTATTGAATTAGAAATTCTTGATTCAAATAAAAAAAGTATAAAAGTTGTCCTTATAACTCTAAGAATGTATTATGTTTGTGAATTCATGTTGGAATCTTAAAGATCATATTATATAACCCTAACTTGAATTATATATGGTTCTTACCGTGTGACCGAAAACTATATGGTCTGTGGTACACATCTCATGACCATTAATAGAATGATACTTCATCTATTATATATGACACTAAACAACTTATAGTGGTTTATCCCTAATGAATTTAAACTATATAGAGTGTTTCATTATGCACGACACCAAAACTAATTAATGTGTCCCATTCCATGAAACCTAAAATAATGATGATATCCTTTCGTAACAACTCTATAAAAATAAGACTTCCTAGTGTATGGTTTTACTATTCCTGTATGATTTCCTTCATCAATCCTACACAAGGACAAGACATCCCAATTTCATGAACTATGTGTGGATTGATTCCTATTTCAATATGATGTGTCGTGATTTTATAATATGATATACTATTAACAACCATAAAATTATACTTTATTTCATTTCTTTATCTCGCTCGATTATATCATCTCATAAATCACATCAGTTTTCATTAATTATCCTTACACTAATAAATTTATCCCAATAAATATATTTCTTCCATTTCATGTCAGCATTATTTCTGTTAACCCTATTCATGGATAAAAATACATTTTTCAAAACTATATGTGTATTTATTTTGGTGTTCACATAATATATAGTGACATGTGGATCTCCTATCCCAGTCCGATCTATAAACATAATTTCATTTTAAGCATCAATTAAATCCTAGTGATTGGATCCTACTACTTCAAATTAGGTTTTACATGTTATCCTTAAACCATGATAAGAACCTATTGTTTATACTTATAATTCACCATGGTTTTGATTCCCTTTAAACAATTTCCAATATATTAATGGGGTGATGATAACCTTATATCCATAGTAGGACATGAATCTAATCCACTATTGAAGGAAAAGTTTCTTGAATACTTTGAATAAATTTTGAAAGGAATTATTGAGCTCCTTGGTTATAACAAAACATGGGATATGGTTACACCTAGTAGAAAAGGGTTGAATCATTCCACCGTCTTCAGTTTTATTGATTTTGGAGCTAAAATGAAATCAAAAATTAAATTGTATGGTAATTTAAAGTTGGTATTTTTTTAATAGTTCACCAAATTTTGAAGAGTGATTGTGTTATAAAGTGAAGGCTCTACATAATAATCTAAAATCCTTATCAACTATAAATAAATACAATGCATTCACCCTACTAATGTAACATTCATACCCTACTCAAGATCCATTCATTTTCTATTTAAGACTCCCATGGTAGTAGTACATGAATTTTTCATGAAACATGTTCAAAAAATGTGCGCCTTAATATAGAATAGCATGTGTTTACCACATATGCCTATGAATTTGAAATAGTTACCAAGATGGTTGTTCTCCAAGGGCTTCCATTCCAATAAAATCACCCCCCCAAACCATCACCATCAACATGGAATAATACTAAAAGAGACAGAGTACATAGAGCCCTTGTCTGAGTTCCCTGATCCTCTATGAGGTTTCGGGGTTATTTTTGAACCAACCCCTAAGGAAAAATGAAAGAAAGAGTGAGTATTTTAGTTTTACAATGGTTTTATATGAAAACCTCCTTTTTCGATACCAAAAAATTCATCTCTTAACAAATATTAGTATAAAGGCCCTCTATGAATTACATCTCTATGAAAGAAGGGTGAAATATCATGGCCCTCAGGACCCTCTAATCTAGGATGGCCATGCTGATCCCTCAAGGTCTGACATAGGCATGGAACTGACCCAATTCAACTACCTATGAGTAGTATCCCTATTTTTTACCTAGTGTGATATCTATTTATAATGTACTAACTTTACCCATGTCCTTACCTGTTGGGATTAGTTTTTTCCAACACTCATGGCTTTCCTTCGGATTATCCCTGGATCAGGTCACTTACTTTGATGATAACTTTCCAGTTCACCCAAATGGATTCTAGGTCCCTAATAGACCAATATTTCTAGGGTCCTTTCCCAAGAAGATATATTTTTGTATCCCTTGTGTCTTACTTGGGGCTTAACTCTCATCCAGTCTACATATCTAGGCTAAACATTCCAATTTTTTCTAAATTGGGTCCTTTAACCTTAGTGGATAAGTTAAACCTATGTCCTACCCTGAAATCAATTTTTTATCTTAACCCTCATTCATGGGATAAACCTTTACCTTAATCACAATGAATTACTCATCATTTGATACCATTATGTTGTATGCCCCCCACACATTCACTATTTTCATCGAATGACTTTATATTTATGGATTACTACTCCTGGTTAAGTCTATAATACCTTCACCTGGAACATTCACTAGAGTAATACATAAATTTTCACTCTAGCAGAAGTCTCACACCAAACCATTACTAGTATCCTTTCAACTAGTGGTATTTGTTAAAGAATATTAAACCACACGACACAATGGTCCTAGATACATGACTTCGAAAGTAATATCATCGGTCCTTATCACAAGAACTTATAAGGTATGACATGACCTATTATATAAAATCGAACTACATGTGTTTTGATGCCCTTCATAGGGATACATAGGAATCACCTATTATGGGATAAATTTGTCCACTATAACACCCAATTTCATCTTACTGGAGACAAATTCCTGATTTCTTTCACTATAAGAAAATATTATATATGGAATAACGTATTGGGGATGGATATGATATATGTCCCAAATAAAATAAATATTTTTTGAGGACATGTTATTTGTGATGGATTTGATAGCAGTCCAAGATGAGTGATATCTTATATATTTGGGTAGATTATCTAGGATGAGATTAAATCTATCTTAAATAAGTTGGAATGCTTTTCAATAAATTCTTATCTAAAATTATATTCCCATCCAATATGTTTTTCCCTAGAGAAGACCTCATATGTGAGGTATTTGAAATTTACCCCCCATGACTACAATTAATCACACATTTAATGTAGCACCCCAGGTAAATAAAGAATATGACATTTTCACATTTATCCATATTTGTGAATAAAATATTAATATTACTTTTAAGGGGATTCTATGCTCGATGGCGTACCCAATACGCAACAACGAGTTTCTTGGGAATCTTACGTTGCACTCTAATAATAAAATAATATTATTTTAAATGGTAGTTAACACCTAGCCGTTGTAATGGAGGGAATGAACAGAACTAACTAAAAAATGATTATATATTTTTTTAAAATATTATTACTTTTTACAATAAATGTTAGAGGATTAAAAATGCGAATGAATCCAATTTTAAGCGTAGACATTCTAATATTCTTTAAAAGGTTGATTAACCGCCTTTTGATGGCGAACCTCTTTTAAATCCACTTTTTTACAATTTTATGTCTTATATTTGAAAAAATAAAATTCTTCTTTAGAATCGGGACATCAAAATTTACTTTGTGGAAAGTTTTGGTATTTTTCCGATAAAGTTCATTTTTTAATGAATAGTGAAAAATGTTGTATTTTAATTCAAAACCTCGTTTTAATCTAATTTTTTTATATGAATAGATTATCTTTTGAATTGTTTTTATAGTTAAATTAGAATATAATTTTACCATTTAATCCAATAGTGGTCATTGGAATTAATTTCACTTTGAAATTGGACTTAAACTACTGTCAATCTTTTAATAGATATTATTTCTTAAAAACACGCTATTTGTTTTGACAGCGGGAATTAATTATTAAATTAATTAATGCAACTTATATGTTTTGAATTTTGTAAAATAAACATAATTTTTGAATTCGGAATATCAAATATAGATTAGGGTGAATTTTTGGTATTTTTCTGAAAAACTTCAATTTTTGATGAATAGTGAAACCACTAAGTGGTAGTTTAAAAACTGTTTTTTCGTTTAAATGAAACTTTACCACTTCTGTGGTTTGAATTTAAAAAATCCTACATACATTTTTGTCATTAGGATGTAAAATTTTGTTCAATGGGATTAAAATAATTATTTGTTTAATAGTAACTCTTAAGTTTTTAATCGCGATTAGAGGCAATTAGTGTAATTTAAGGTAAAAATAATGTTTTAATAGTATGAAATGACCATGACACATGTCATACCATTATTTGATGAGTCATGTCTGACCAAGACAATCCATGGGTCAACATGGGGACCCCATGGAGCCACTTTGGTTGAAAATGACATTAATACCTTTTTATTTAAAGTTTAAATTAAAATGTCACAAACATGTGTAATTTTTACTAAAAATTTTTTTACATGGGGTTATATAAGTCATATTTTTTAATATAAATATTAATTATAAAGATAAAAAGATTTCCTACATCATGATATATTTTTTTATAATTTTTAGACATTAAATAAATTAATTTATTTATGACACCGTGATGACGCAATGATTACCTCATAAATGAACGATTTAAATAAAATGAGAAGATAGGGTGAAATATAAGTATTACACTTGTCAAAAACCTATTGGATGGGTGGGTTTCGAAACCTTATCACCTTATCCTCGAAATATATCCTTTTGGGACCATTAAAATTCGAAAATAATTTTATATTAAAGTAATATTTTATAACTTTCCAAGAGTGCCCCTCCTCTATTCTTATAAAAGCCCCCCACCTCTACCACCTTACACCTCTCAAGCCTTTGGCTCGGCCAAACCCTGACCATTTCATCTCTCCACATCCCTCTATTCATCATTTAAGCCTCACTTTGGGCAGAAGCCTTTCCAAGGAAGGCTTTAAGCTCAAAATCAAAGAGAGTTACCCGATTTAAAGGTAATGTATTCCCTTGTGTTCTTTTGTTTTATTTTGCTTCTCCAAACCCCTAAAATGTTTTTATTACTTTTTTTTTATAAAAAACAGTATCTAAAATATACTAGGATGTTTTTATAAGAAGGATTCGAGCTACACTATCACACACCTCCGTCTAATGGTTAAAGAACATACTGTTTCTGTGGATGGCGAATTACTGCATCACGAAATGATGATTGTTCAATATTATTTTAACACCTTCAAAGGTGTCCATTAAGATGTCACTATATTAATATATGATATATAATATGTTTATGATTTCCTTAAGCTTCTGTATTTTTCATTTATGGCATACCTTTATGGTTTCCATTATGAGTAAACATGATATCTTCATTTTAGGTAGTTGGGACTACCGCCCCTCAAAGTGATTTGATTCGTTAATGCCATATGTGGGATGTATAAAGGACGGAATTAATTGTATTACATATGATATCCTACTGGAATTATAATATACCTTTATATCATTGTTATTTCATTCCATTGAATACAGAAAAAAGGAAATGAAAGTAGCATTCATGCGTACGTACGACTTACCGTCTCCATGAACGGTACATTTCATTTCTTATCTCCAAATGTTATGTACTATTATAAGTACATATATATAATCGATATATATATAATATATTACATATAAATGATGGATATCAGTCTGGAATTATTATATATATCTCTCTTTTTTAAATTCCATTAATAAGACGAAAAATGAAAGTAGCGTTCATGCGTACGTACGGCCTACCGTCTCCATGAAAGGTGCTTTTAATTTTTTTATCTCCAAATGCTATGGAATAGTATAAAATGAATATATATTGGATATTTATGATATTTAAAACATCAATACTATTCTAGATATGATGTACATATAACTACATGGAAAATTCTTTTCCAACAAGTTCAATTTTTACTCATGTACCGAACATCGACAAAAACGTCTGATATGAACTCACTTTATTAACCAATTATTATAACATTATAATATGTGATATGAACTGAATAATAATATTTAAAGGAGGTCCTTAGGAAATTATAATTTGACCAAATTTTATTATTCAGTAGATTGAAGAATGATCAAGTCATGTTGGACACGAGGTAAGGGATCCTACCCCTCTCTTTCTTTTTAAGTACACTCTTTTATGTCATTCCTTTTAAGCACATCTTTCGTATGATTGGGATGTTATTTTATATTAATATTACTGTACTTTTTATGTTTATATGATGAGAAACCCTATTTTCTCTCATCAATCCATTTTGGAAGTTCTAATTGGCGTTGTTAGGCTGCCGAAATTTCGTAAGGGGATTTTTATCTCACTTTGTGTTTTCGTGAGATTCATGCTACATTTGCCAATATTTCCTTTTGAGTGGTGTATATACTGTCCATTATTCTACTCTTTGTGTAACATAATTTAGTTTATGATTATTTACATCAATGTTGTACATTTCTTCTTTCATGGGGTGTACATTTCGAAAGTTACCCAAATCAGTAAGGGAACCTTTCACCCTCCTATTTTTAAAAGACTTCTTTTGTTATGTCTTTTAATTTTCATCTTATTATGTGGGGATATGTTATTATATATCCTTATTAACATAAATTTTATGTCCAAGTGATGAGATACCCTTTATCTCTCTCATCAACTCTTTTTCTAAAATTTGATGTGACGTCGTTAGGCTGACAAGGAAACTTCTTAACCCAATTTTGATTTCTTTGGGTTCAACATGTAGTTATTGAATATGTCATCCTTTGAATATGTGTGAATGACCTTTGATTATTTTACACTTAATATCCACTTATATTGGGTGTATTTATATTTTTTGCACATAATTATGAGATTGATTTATCCTTAATTTAAGGATACCATCTTTATAATGGATTTCATCTCAATTTACATTTCCATTGAGACTTCATTGTTGTTATGAACCAATTCACTCTTATATGGTGTAAATACTGTCCTTTGGAATATTATATCATAAATTATTTTATTCTCATGATAGTATAATGTTCTGATTAAATGTTATTCCTCAATTATTGTATTCAAGTGTCTCTCATTTTGTTAAAAACCATTTAACTAAAATATCATTTTAAATGTTTTAATGATTTATTCTTATAAATATTTCACGTTAATATCCATGTTTTCAAAATGGTTTTAAGGATTTATTTATATGGATATTATTGGTTTAAAATGTTAAAAGCTTCAATGTGGTATGGGAAACTTTGATTCAAAGATCTCTTTATTAAATGTTTTAAATGGTTTTGAAAATGGTTTTTAAAATCGATTCATTATTTCAATATCTTAAAAAGATATATGTGGGAATGTTATATTTCCTTTATGATTAAGTAATGTGCTATGATTTTGTTATGGTTATTGGGTATTGATTATGAAGACGGGTGGTTCCGTGATAAACTAAGGGCGGGTGAGCCCAATATAGCTCTCCAATGCATTGGGTAACATGAAGGAGTTAAACATTAAGGTTTCCTCGAAGAGATTTAGGGAATATACTGTGATTGGTATTCCAAAAGTGACCAAGAGGGTTACTCCCTATGTAAGAATTTTATGAATGCCTCAAGTTACCTTTATGTCTTATGATTTCTATGATTTATTCATGATTTGAGGAGGTATGTTAAAATGCTTATGTTTTATGAGTAAAGTATGATTTCATACATGGACTAATGTTTTCTTTTCGTACTTTAATATCCCATACTAAGATTTTTATGCTCATCCCAAGTTTTTGAATTTTTTTTCACAGGTCAAGGGAAAGGTGAGTGATATGATGATATTGTCAAGGAAGTGTCAAGAAAGAATCCATGTTTTATTTTAAATATGTTTCTGTTGATGGGAAAAACTAATAATATCTTTTATGTAACCACTTTGTTTAAATGTGGAATGTATTTCATGATTTATGATCTAATTATCTAAAACTCTAAACCTGAAAAGATCCTAAATGTGAATTATTCATTTAATTAAATATTAAGTAAGGTTTATGTCCGGGGCCTTATAGTTGGTATCAGAGGTGGGTTTAGATAACTTTAGAGGTTAGGGTATTCTCTAAGCATAAGTGACATTACCATAATGGATAGGATTTCAGAAATATTCTTAGTTTTAGATAAAGTGAATGAGTAAGTATATATTAGTGTTTATCTTCCTAATTAGTACATGATGGTTTTGTTGATATACTCTCACCGACATTTCTGTTTTTAGTGAATGGATGGATATAGCAGGCACCAAAGTGACAATAGGTTTTAAGGAGACTGTGGTGGTTCTCTGATTAATTGACTAGATGAAATGGGGGATTCAATGAGGAAACTCGTGGTTGTTCTAAACCAACTATCAAGGAGTCATGATCAACCACTTGAACCTTGGTATGTTCTGTAATGCATCATGTACGAGATGACCAATCGATGTGGAAGTTCAGGTAATAATTATAAAGGTAACCATTAGGGTTTATATGATCCTTACTTTTGAGGTAATTATGGGTTATTATATGTTATGATGGAAAATGAAAGGAATGAGATAAACTTGAGGTTAAAATATGTTATGATTATTTTTGAAGATTTTATCTCGTTTTGGGGAATGTTTTAAGAATTATATAGTTTTGGGAAAAGGACAACACGCAGATCATGTGACAACCCGACGCGTCGGAAAAAGCTGCGGGAATCGAACCCACAACCAAAGTGCGACTGGTATTTATCGCCTACCACTAGACAATGTGTAGTCCCTGGTTAGTTTGACTAATTCTTTTTAGTTAGATGATTTTAGGAATAAAGAGTAAGTTTATTTTGGGTTATCTATGGAAATTATTAACCTATCATGAAGGATATGTGATTAGGTTAATTACTTTTCAGTATGAGAATTTAATAGAAACTGATGTTATTTGGAGATAAAAGTTAATTTTTACCTTGTAATACTATGTGAATAAATCCTTCAATTATTTGGGTTTCAATCTTATTTTACAATTGGTCTTCGTTGAACTTTGTGTTTTTTTTTTGGAAAAATGTTGGAGATTAAGAATTGATTTTCTTTTTATAAAGGATTATAATTTTGTGGATTATCTGATCTCATACTAACAATTTTGGTTTTGGTTTTTGTCTAAAGAAATGGGAAATATATAGTTCTCTTTTTTGGATTAGGTGATTCTCATGAAGTTGATTATAGTACTCTTAATGCGAACAATTCTTCCTAAATACTCGTCTTTTGGAGAAAATATGAGTTTGATTAAGGAATCTAGTAAAAGTTGAAAGTCTATGTGACAAGTAAGTATGTTTCATTATGATTTAGTTAAGCTCAAAAATAAATTCCTCAATGAAGAGTAACTTAAAATAAAAATTTTGTCTATTAACTTTTCCTATTGGGGAATTGAATACCGTTTAACTCATCACAAGTTTGTGATTTTCTTATGGTTAACTTTCTCCTAGACATGTTTACTATCACTCTCCCTAAAAACATGACCCTTTGTTTTTTCCTCCATATCCATGTTTTCCTACACGGAATCCTAGTATGGGTTAACTCGGGTGACCTTTGTACTTCTCTTTCTTTATTTTAAAGTGATTGTTTTACTGACTCTTGTTCCGATGTGGGATCTTCAATGAAGTTCCCAAGACCAATTTTAAATTGCGAGGACGCAATTCCCAAAATGGGGGAAGGATGTAACACCCCAGGTAAATAAAAAATATGAAATTTTCACATTTATCCATATTTGTGAATAAAATATTAATATTACTTCAAAGGGGACGCTATTCTTGATGGCGTACCCAATACGCAACAACGAGTTTCTTGGGAATCTTATGTTGCACTCTAATAATAAAATAATATTATTTTAAATGGTAGTTAACACCAAGCCATTGTAATGGCGGGAATGAAAATAACTAACTACAAAATTATTATATATGTTTGTAAAATATTTTTACTTTTTATAATAAATTTATAGGATTAAAAATGCGAATGAATCCAATTTTAAGCATAGACATTCTAATATTCTTTAAAAGGTCGATTAACCGCCTTTTGATGGAGAACCTCTTTTAAATATACTTTTTGAAAATTTTATGTGTTATATTTGACAAAAAAAATTATTTATAATCGGGACATCAAAATTTACTTTGTGGAAATTTTTGGTATTTTTCCGATAAAGTTCATTTTTTAATGAATAGTGAAAAATGTTGTATTTTAATTCAAAACCTCTTTTTAATCTAATTTTTTTATATGATTATATTATATTTTGAATTTTTTTTAAAGTGAAATTATAATATACTTTTACCAGTTAATCCAATAGTGGTCATTGGAATTAATTTTACTTTGAAATTGGACATAAACCAGTGTCAATCTTTTAATAGATATTGTTTCTTAAAAACACGCTATTTGTTTTGACAGCGAGAATTAGTTATTAAATTAATTAATTCAACTTATATGTTTTTAATTTTTTAAAATATACATCATTTTTGAATTCTGAATATCAAATATATCTTAGGGTGAATTTTTGGTATTTTTCTGAAAAACTTCAATTTTTGATGAATAGTGAAACCACTAAGTGGTAGTTTAAAAACTGTTTTTTCATTTAAATGAAACATTACCACTTCTATGGTTTGAATTTCAAAAATCCGACATACATGGTTGTCATTATGATGTAAAATTTGGTTAAATGGGATTAAAATAATTTTTTGGTGAATAGTAACTCTTAAGTTTTTAATCGCGATTAGAGGTAATTAGTGTAATTTAAGGTAAAAATAATGTTTTAATAGTATTAAATGACCACGACACATGTCCTACCCTTATTGGATGAGTCATGACCGACCAATAAAATCTATGGGTAAACTTGGGGACCCCATGGAGCCACTTTGGTTGGAAAATGACACTAATACCTTTTTATTTAAAGTTAAAATTAAAATGTCACACACATGTGTTTTTTTACTAAAACAATTATTACATGGGGTTATGTAAGTCATATTTTTTACTATAAATATTAATTAGAAAGATAAAAATATTTCCTACATCATGATATTTTTTTTAATAATTTTTAGACATTAAATAAATTAATTTATTTATGACACCGTGATGACACAGTGATTACCTTGTAAATGAACGATTTAAATAAAATGAGAATATAGGGTGAAATATAAGTCTTAAACTTGTCAAAAACCTATTGGATGTGTGGATTTATAAACCTTATCACCTTATCCTAGAAATATGTCCTTTTGGGACCTTTAAAATCCGAAAATCATTTTATAATAAAGTAATATTTTATAACTTTCCAAGAGTGTCCCTCCTCTCCTCTTATAAAAGGCCCCCACCTCTACCACCTTACACACACCTCTAAAGCCTTTTTCTCGGACAAACTCTTCCCATTTCATCTCTCCACATCCCTATCTTCATCATTGAAGCCTCACTTTGGGCAGAATCCTTTCCAAGTAAGCCTTTGAGCTCAAAATCAAATAGAGTTACCTGATTTAAAGGTAATGTCTTCCCTTGTGTTCTTTTGTTTTATTTTTCTTCTCCAAACCCCTAAACTCCATTTATTAATTTTTTTTGTAACAACACCAGTATCTAAAATATAGTAGTATTTTTTTATAAGAATTATTCTAGATACACTTTCACACACCTCCGTTTAATGGTTAAAAAACATATTGTTTCTGTGGATGGCGAATTACTGCCTCACGAAACGATGATTGTTCAATATTATTTTAACACCTTAAAAGGTGGACATTAAGATGTCACTATATTAATATATGATATATAATATATTTATGTTTTCATTAAGATTCTGTATTTTTCATTTATGTCATACCTTTATGGTTTCCATTATGGGTAGACGCGATATCTTCATTTTAGGAAGTGCGGACTACCGCCCCCTCAAAGTGATTTGATTCGTTAATGCCATATGTGGGACATATAAAGAATGGAATTAATGGTATTAAATATGATATTATACTTTAATTATAATATACCTTTATATAATTGTTATTTCTTTCCATTGAATACAAAAAAAAAAAGAAATGAAAGTAGCGTTCATGCGTACGTACGGCTTACCGTCTCGATGAACTGTACATTTCATTTCTTATCTCCAAATGTTATGTACTATTATAAGTACATATCTATAATGGATATAGATGTAATATATTACATCTAAATGATGGATATAATTCTTTAATTATTATATATATCTCACATTTTGTTTTAGTTACATTAATAAGACAAAAAATGAAAGTAGCGTTCATGCGTACGTACAGCCTACCGTCTCCATGAACAGTGCTTTTATTTTTTTATCTCCAAATGATATGGAATAGTATAAAATGAATATATAATGGATATATATGATATTTAAAACATAAATACTATTCTGGATATGATGTACCTATAACAACATGGAAAATTCTTTTCCAACAAGTTCAATTTTTACTCATGTACCGAACATCGACAAAAACATCTGATATGAACTCACTTTATTAACCAATTATTATAACATTATAATATGTGATATGAACTGAATAATAATATTTAAATGAGGTCCTTAGGAAATTATAATTTGACCAAATTTTATTATTCATGAGATTGAAGAACGATCGATTCATGTTGGACACGAGGTAAGGGATCCTACCCCTCTCTTTCTTTTTAAGTACACTCTTTTATGTCATTCCTTTTAAGAACATCTTTCGTATGATTGGGATGTTATTTTATATTACTCTTACTGTACTTTTATGTTTATATGATGAGAAACCCTATTTTCTCTCATCAATCCATTTTGGAAGTTTTAATTGGCGCTGTTAGGCTGCCGAAATTTCGTAAGGGGCTTTTTATCTCACTTTGTGTTTTTGTGAGATTCATGCTATATTTGCCAATATTTCCTTTTGAGTGGTGTATGTAATGTCCATTATTCTACTATTTGTGTAACATACTATCGTTTCTGAGTATTTACATCAATTTTGTATAGTCCTTCTTTCATGGAGTGTACGTTTTGAAAGTTACCCAAATCGGTAAGGGAACCTTTCACCCTCCTCTTTTTAAAAGACTTCATTTGTTATGTATTTAAATTTTCATCTTATTATGTGGGGATATGTTCTCATATATCCTTATTACCATAAATTGTACGTCCAAGTGATGATATACCCTTTATCTCTCTCATCAACTCTTTTTCTATAATTTGATGTGACGCCGTTAGGCTGTCAAGGGAACTTCTTAACCCAATTTCGATTTCTTTGGGTTCAACATGTAGTTATTGAATATGTCATCCTTTAAATATGTGTGAATGACCATTGATTATTTTACACTTAATATCCACTTATATTGGGTGTATTTATATTTTTCACACATAATTATGAGATTTATTTATCCTTAATTTAAGGATACCATCTTTATAATGGATTTCATCTCAATTTACATTTCCATTGAGACTTCATTGTTGTTATGCACCAATTCACTCTTATATGGTGTATATACTGTCCTTTGGAATATTATATCATGAATTCCTTTATTCTCATTATAGTATAAATTTCTGATTAAATGTTATTCCTCAATTATTGTATTCAAGTGTCTCTCATTTTGTTAAAAACCCTTTAACTAAAATATCATTTTAAATGTTTTAATGAATTATTCTTATAAATATTTCTCATTAATATCCAGGTTTTCAAAATGGTTTTAAGTATTTATTTATATGGATATTAATGGTTTAAAATTTTAAAAGCTCAAATGTGGTATGGGACACTTTTATTCAAAGATCTCTTTATTAAATTTTTTAAATGGTTTTAAAAATGGTTTTTAGAATGGATTCATTATTTCAATATCATAAAAGGTTATATGTGGTAATGTTATATTTAATTTATGATTAAGTAATGTGCTATGATTATGTTATGGTTCTTGGGCATTGTTTATGAAGATGGGTGGTTCCATGATAAACTAAGGGTGGGTGAGCCCGATATAGCTCTCCAATGCATTGGGTAACGCGAAGGAGTTAAACATTAAGGTTTCTCCGAAGAGATTTAGGGAATATACTGTGATGGGTATTCCAAACGTAACTAAGAGGTTTAATCCCTATGTAAGAATGTTATGAATGCCTCAAGTTACCTTTATGTCTTATGATTTCTATGATTTATTCATGACTTGATGAGGTATGTTAAAATGCTTTTGTTTTATGAGTAAAGTATGGTTTCATACATGGACTAATGTTTTCTTTTCGTACTTTTATATCCCTTACTGAGCTTTTTATGCTCATCCCAAGTTTTTGAAATGTTTTTCATAGGTCAAGGGAAAGGTGCATGATATGATGATAGTGTCAAGGAAGTGTCAAGAATGAATCCATGTTTTATTTTAAATATGTTTCCATTGATGGGAAAAAACTAATACTATATTTTATGTAACCACTTTGTTTAAATGTGGAATGTATTTCATGATTTATGATCTAATTCTCTAAAACTCTAAACCTGAAAAGATCCTCAATGTGAATTATTCATTTAATTCAATATTAAGTAAGGTTTAAGGCTGGGGCCTTATATTTATATAATTATAATAAAACCTATATTTATTTATATGTGTATTTGTGAGTGTCTCTATGTGTATTTATAATTTAATGTTTATTTATACTTAAATATATATATATATTTATATATACATATTGAAATTAAATAATATAGGTATATATATATTATATATTTATAATTATATATTTCTATTTATATAAAACATATATATATATATGTATATTATCATGTATTTATATAATTTGTAAATATGCACATATGTTTGTAGAAAATATATTATATGAAAAAAATATCATATGTGTATTATTTTAAAAAAAATTATTAGTTATATATTTATTTCAGTAAATATTTATTTATAAATATGCACACTTATTATTATTATTATTTAATTTCATTTATATTTATAAATTAATATATATCTTTGTTATATGTAAACTCAATATAACATGTATATTTATAAATCATTTAAATAAATGTGTGTGTGTCTGTGTGTGTGTGTGTTTCAATATATGTATAATTATGTTATAAATATATACACATATATATAGTTATCAAGGATGGATTTCAAATCCATCCCATGCAAGCATGCCTCTATTGACATATCTAGGATGAATTTCAAATTTTCCGTAAAAAAGTAGGGGTGAACATGTATTATGTGAGACACACACACACATGAATTTAATTGCATATATTTTTTTATTCATTTCTAAATATATATTTTATAATTTTATAAATGTAAATAAATATAATAATATATTTATTTATTTACAATTAAATTAATATATAGTTATAACATATACATATATATTTTATTTTGTGTATATTCATAGTAAATAATGCATATATATTAAAATTCATGATATATAAGACACTATATTTGAAATAATTAACATATATATATATGGGGGGGAGTGTTATCTATGGTAGATTTAAATCGATCATATATAATTAAAAATAAAATTCAATATTTGGGAAATATTTAAAATTTGTACTAGATTACTACAAGTGTGTGTGTACGCACACACGTGATCATGTCACTATTTTATAAATATATATACAAATGATCAAACATGTATTTATTTATTTATTTACAAAAAAAATCATTTTTTCGTGTCATTAAGTGTTTGTTTTTTAATATGTATTTTCATTACAATATTTCATGTTGGATTGTGCACACACACACACACACACACACACATATATATATATATATATATAGTGGTAGAGATTGTGAGAGAGAATATGTTTTTGTTTTTATAATTAAATCAATTCTTCTGTTTAAATATTTTAATTCATATAAAATAAGAATAAATATCATTACATAAAAATATTATGAATTAACATAATACATGTGTGTAGACCTAGACAGGGGTCAGGGGACCCACCCATCCCGATAAACCTGATCTGATAAAAAGGCATTTTCGGGCCTAATTTCTAGGCATGGTTATTAGACAAACCATGATTTTAAAACCCAATTAATAATATGGTTGGACTCGGTCTTTAATTTGTGACTCGATAAGCGACCCACCTAGCATGATCCAACCATTTTATAATTATAAGTTTTAAAATGTATTAATATTTATATTCACTATTTATTATTAAATGAAAATAATTTCAATTATAAAAAGTAAGTGGAGGAGTTGAAAACAAACACATTGAAACCCAATTACACAAAATGTATTGGACCCTATTCCTTCTACAAGAGCATATACACATTACATGTGGTCCTTATTAAAACTATAAATTAACTGTAAGGCCCTTACACCCACCCATTCCTAGCCTTAGGCAGCCTGTCATGAAGAGTCTCTCACATCCACATGCATTCCTCCCTTAACAAAATTTCATATTTTTACATGTGTGAATCCCCAAAATGAAACCTAGTGTGATTCCCTCACTTCATATGCACCGCTATATATCCTCCACTTATTAACACTAGATGTCATTCTTATCTGCGAAAAAAAGATATGATGTTTTATGAACTAAAAATGTCAGTTTCTTTTATAAATTCTGAAAAATCACTCATAAAGAGGGAACTTTATCTTCGTTGATAAATCTAACTTTTATCAGGGTTATTCTTAGTGTTGATAGAGGACACTTATATCTATTATAATGTTTACTGATGATAAAACATAAAAAATTATATCTTAATGTGAACCCCCCCTTTCATTAGTGTCCAAACACCAATTAATGTGTTCACATACCCCCTTTTATCAATAGTTCCTCTTAGAACCCTGACCCCCTCTCTGCACCCCCCCCCCCACACCAATGTCAATACCTCATTATCATTGCTTCCACTGCAATTCTCAAACCCCACTTTATCAGCACTTTTACTTCCTCAACCTCCCATGCCCATGAGGACTTGGACCTGGACCTGATTGTCTATACTGAACACCCTTACCCCTCCTCCGTTTCGTTTTCTATAGTATTTTATGATATGTCAGTTTATTTATATATATTTACCTACATATTTTTTATTTATATATTCATATAATTATATATAATTATATAATAATTTGTAAACAAATTTATATATTTACCTATATGTATACGTATAATTTTATATTTACATGTACATTTTTTATAATGTATTTATAAACCTCATATTTCTTGTAAATACATTTTTCAGGTGTAACTCTCTCTCTCTCTCTCTCCCTCCTTCCCTCCCTCCCTCCCTCTATATATATATATATATATTTATTTATTTATTTACTTATTTATTTAAGTGTGTGTGTGTGTGTGAATGTATATATATTAATATATATTTGTTTTAATGTATAAAGATATATAAATAAATATATATAGAGACAAACAAAAAACACACTTACCACTACCCTTGAGTATATTTATATAAATGTGTTAATAGTTTTTAATATAAAATTATATTAATATATATTTACATATATTATTATAATATGTATGTGTGTGTGTATTTATTAATATGGATACACGCATATTTATATTTATACATTATATATATATTTATATATGTATATATATTGAGTTTTATAAAATAAAATAAAATAAAATATTTAAGTTTTTATTTGAAATAAAATGAATAATAAATATTTATTTATATATGCTTTATATATTTCAGAATATATTTTATATGTAAATATGTTTAAATATATATTTATACAATTAAATTTTTATATATAAATATATACAAATGTGTGTGTATATATATGTGAATACTTTAAATTATAAATAAAACTAAAATACTAAAAAGGGTAAATTTTCAACACTATAATATCCATATGGGTGTAATCCATAGGAATTAATTCATTATCTACTAGAAAAAGATAATAAGGCCCTCTTAAAAAAATCTGAAATTTCATAAAATTTTAATACATTAGTGTTCCTCAATTAGAAAGATGGGTTTAGAGGTCTTCCAATCCTTTTTTGAACGAGAACCATTTTTTATATGGGTCTCCCTAGTCAACATGGCATAGATCTCTTCGCAAGATACAATTTGATATCTCATGAGGATTTAATGGGAACCCAAATCAATAGTTATGGTCGTTTGAAGTTTATGTAATGTTTTCAACTTATCTTAAGATATTAATTAATATATCATTGTTTTTCTATCACCAAATTATTATTAAATATCTATTACTTAATTCTAATTTTCAAATTATTAATTAATATTAATTTTTATTTACTATTTAATATTTTTTCCCTAAATATATTATATTTTAAGTATAAATACATATTTAGTTATATATAGATCATATTTATGAATATATATTTAATATATTTCAATATAAAGATATTTCTATTTTAAAATGTGTTTTTAATTAATTTATAAAAAAATATAAAGGTCATATATTATTGGTGCTAAGAAAAGAACTGATAACGGGTGACGTTATCATGGATAAAAAGTTCTATTTAAAGATAATCTTTTTGAACATTTTTTTAAAATTGAAAAACACCATTTTTATTAATGCTTTTAGCCATCACAGATAAAATATCCCATTTTTTGTACTTTTTTGAAATAATGATTTGTGACACCTAATATAGAGAAATATGTTGTAGTGAAACATTATATATAACATGACATCATTATATTCCTCTTGGGATCCCCATGTCAACGGAGCACACACCCACTATAGAATTCATCCCAGCCAAATGAGTTACCCCAAATAAATCATTATCTACCTATCACTATGTGAACTGCTCCACGAGTGTGCATCAACACCTAAAGTGGTTGATGATGTCAAGACATTGATAGCCATGCACCTAAAAATTATATTCCATATAGAGTGTATTAAATTTAATATTAATTCAATATTATTTTATATGAAATTTATTTAATTTAATAATATATTATGAGCTCATGGTATTTTTCTCAAGGTTTGATTATTAATTGGGCTTTTTAAGGCCTAGTTAATAAACTAGTTAGGTCAGAGTCGATCTGGACAGACCTGATTAATAAATTTGTTGATTTTATTCTGACCCAAATCCGACGATCCCAACCCATGTATTGGTCTACATGTGTGTAGAAATTTATAATTATAATATATATTTATATATATTATAATATAAATATAAATATATATTAAATAAATATATGTATATATATATTATTATATGGAATATATATATATAGAGATATAGAGAGAGATATATATATTTTTCAAGATAAATATTATGTATATATATTATAATTTATATATTAAAATCCTACAAGATTGGGAATAATGGGTTTTTCCCCTCCTCCCAAATTTCTTTCACCCGGGAGTGGTGATAACACCCCAAAGTAGATCGAACTATATAAATCACTAAACAGATTCATCTATGTGGGTATTATTAGTATCATCATGCCCACCATCCCCCCCGATAATAGGTAGAATTGTGATTCTCTAAAGAATAAAACTCAAGCTTTCTAGAAACACGTCTCCAACCCCCATCTATTTACCTATGGGCTATTAGTATTCATGATTTATATATAATAACTAACTAAATTTTACATAGAAACAATTGTAATTAAATATATATTAATATTAATATATATTTTTTGATATAATTAAATAGATATATAGTTATATATAATTATTGTATATATATTAACAAACAAATAATTATTTATATATTCATGTAATTTGGAAAAATAGTTAATATTTTTTTGATGCATAAGATCTATCTTAGTTAATAATCGGGGATGGATTATTTTCCATCCAAGATATTACTGATTTTTTGGGACTCAATATTTATCAATTCTATAAAATAATTTATCTGGTACATTTTCCAATAATAATAATAATAATAATAAATTGAATTTACCGCCTCAGATCATGGCATCCCTTATTTTATAGTTGAACATAGACATATGGTTTCTATTGATTCCCTACTGAAACTTCTTATCCTTAGGGAATCTATAACCCACTCCCTTTTACTTGAAATAAAAAAAATTGTGTGGATTATTAGCTCCAACGTAGCCTCAAAATGATGGTATATATTAGTTGGGCTACAGTGCAGTAAAAATTATAGAACTTCCATGTAGAAACATGACCATTATATTGTTTTTTTAATTCCAGTTAATTTCCTCATAAAACATCCTTTTCAAGTAAATAATATTTATCTAAATATAATATATGTTTAGGAAAAAAATAAATTAATGTTTTGGAGATTATTTACTGTAGTTACATTTTTTTGGAGTAATCTTACCCCATTTAAAAGTAATCCTACTCTATTTTAGAGTTTTTGGTTTGAGATAGACATAAATGATGCCCCCATTTTACATGCATCACTCTTTATTTCCCTACCATCCTCAAAGACCCTATTGTCCACACCATGTTCCAATCACACAACCCTCCCTTATTTATTTTATAGATACCCCTAGATCCAGTGTTCTTACTAATTTCTAAGTAAAAATATATATCTTAAACTGAATCCCCTCATGACCTTCATCGTTCTACCTGTTCCTACCATCCTCATTGACCCTATTGTTCCCCCTGAATACCCCCCCTGTGACCCTCAACTTTCCCCATCATCCTAGAAACATTCCTTGTCATCCACCGCAACCCAGCTATCCACCATTACCTTTCCTCACTAGCCTAATAATGTCCCCTTATATCTTCAATCTCATTTGAAACAAGATTTAGTTATCCTCTTCTTTCATTATTATCTCCCACAACATGTTACGACCCAAACCCGCTATCCCTAGTAACTCATTATGATCCAGGCTTGTCGTCTCCCATGAATGAGATCTTACCCTCCTCATCCATCAATTCAATTTTTATAGTCCCCATCAGTCAATTATATTTTTTTATATATTTTCTTTCTTATATTATATTTATTTGGGATATTCTTAGGGATCTTGTAGTACCTCAAGATGTTAGGTGAATCAGGAGTGACCATTTTTCAAAGATTAACTTCAATATAAAATTTTAATTAATTTAATTTAACCAAACCTCTTTCATCTATTAGGATGTAAGGATCCTTGATATACTCCCTCAATATATACATTCATATCTAATGTAGATAAAGTAATTGAAATAGGTCACATATATTTTTTAAAGTTCCAGCCTCAGTTTAATAACCTACTCATTATCGTGTCGACTCCATTCAAGTCATTGATTCCTCATTTTCATGTAAGTGTTACAATTTAGAAATAAATTATCCTTTAACCCAAGATTATGATTCCACCTAAAATTTAAAACCACGATATTACACTTGTGGGTTATTTATATATTGAAATGTTCTTTCTAACTTTTGATAGGAATGTGTACTAGTTATATTAGATCAAAAAGTCTTCCAATGATATTTAACATCCTCATGAATGGATCTCCAACTTCCTTTAGAACATTCTTTATATTTATCATGAATATCAACCAATCCTTGAATATGGTATATTGATTATATGAAGCTTTAATTTCTTGGAAATGTGACATTTGGAACTTCCAAAATTTAGAACTGGATGTTGGTCTAGCTCACCTCCTTATAATCTATTGAATATAAAGGTCTCACTTAATACATGTGTACTAAAAGTTCTAGTCTTCTCAACACTTAAACCTAATAAATATTCTTGAGTGTACATGGTTGGCTATTTCTTGCCCTTCTATTTCTTTATAATCTATAGCTATCTCAATAATTTCCCATAAAATCTTCTCACTTGAATGATGTTCCACATTTATATTTCTAATAATCCTCTTATAAATGTGGGGAAAACATGATATTCAATTTTAAATTCTTGTATTCTCAGCTCTCAAATTGACCTCCATCAATATGTTCCCAAGATATCAGGATTTGAATATATTAAAGACCCTATAAAACTCGTCTTCAACAGCCATCAACTCATTCATAAAACATATATAGGATCATAAAAATTATTTCATAGTTATTGTAACATTGAAATTATTACTATAATTTTCATAACTAATTTGAAATTTCTATGTTTATGTGAAATCACTTGGAAATATCTGATTATTGGTCTTCTGAAGTATATTAATTTGGTTTTCCTTTTATTAGTTTAACTCACCTTCAGCCTAAAACTTATAATGTTTTAAACTCCAACTTATCTGGACTCAACTCAATTTATTTATTCAGACATTGGATCTATCACTAATATTTCCTAACTTTTTATGATTAATAAATATTGATGAATTCATCAACTATAGTTCTCATCTTTATAGTTCTCTAGATTCCAAAAACATCACATAGAATATTATAGTCAATGGACTTATATGGAAAACACTTAGTGATCCTTCTATTTTTTCCTCTATTTCTCAATATTTTTTATCCTTAAATACTTAAAATAGTTGGCCAAAATATTATTGTACATATGGTGGTTTTCATCCATTTCACCTTCATACAGTTCAAACATGAAGAGTAGTTTATTTTTCTAATCAAATTAACTATCGATAATCATATCAACAAATCGACTTATATCACATTCTAAATCAAACCCTTCTTAGTAACCATGACTTCTGGTGCTATGATTTTCTATAAATTTATCTTACAAAGTGACCACTCAATTTTTCCTTCAATTCTTCACCTGCTTCTGAATTATTCAACATTATATTTTCATCCTCTATTTTCCAGATTCCATTTTTTCTGTGTGACTTATGATATTTTAACCTTTGGTATTTCTTCTTTAATTGTATGTTCCTATAACTTTTGTTAGTTCATCATCAAGTGAACTCTTCTTCTAGATGCACTAAAAAATTTCATCAATGACTTGGTTCTTTATTCTAATAGACATGGTGAAACTTATAATCAAAAAATTTCCTCCAAATTTAACTCATATGTTCAGTATCTATAATTAAGTCTTTAATTTCCTCATCTATTGGATTCAACATTCAATGGAAAGTTTACAATATCCCATTCAACATTTATTCCATGTTCTTTTTGTAGATTGTGCTTCTTCAACATTTAGAGATTTTTCTTTCTCTTGAGGAATATTTTAGAAAACATTAGTTGTTCTTTCTCTCATCCTGGTCTCTAAAACTATGAAACATTCTAATCCAATTATAAATATAATTTACAATGCTTTTTTATCCTTTAAAAATAGTCATCAATATATTGAAGTTCATCTCAAACAATCATTTGATGTATATATGATAATTTTGGTGAATCAACTTGGAACATTCATGTTCATCTACCATTATTATTAACTCCACTCTACTTACTTAATTATAGTGAAATAAGGATTTTTTCTTTTTAGGAACATATTTAGTATTCTTCTAGTGTCACCTTCTAGTAGTAGACGACGAATATATGGTAATTTAATTTTTTATAGTTTGATCATCCAAAGTATATACTTCCATTATACTAAATTTTGAAAAAGTATGAGGTAAATTCATTTTAATTCAGCATACTCATTATCTTTTGTATAATACACTGACAAAAAATTAAACACTTTAATCATCATCATGGGATGGCTACTTCAATCTCCCAATTTTGATTTGAAGTCAACATCAAATTATACTCAAATTCAATGAGTCATATCTCCCCCTCATTGAAAATAAATTCAAGGTCTTCTATATTATCAATTTGCTTCATCAATTATCTCTCCCACTTACTTATTCGAATTTGAATCTCCCTTATTGGAATCTTGGTGTGTGGGAGAAACTTTATTCAAACTTTTTATTCTTCTCCCCTTTTCATTTGTCCTGGTGATATTAAACCTTTAATTTCCTGAGAGAAGGATAACCACACTTTTCTTAAATCAATAATCCATAAATCACCAAATTATAAGTCTACATGAGACATACATAGTGAAAAAAAAGATTTATTAACATAGATATTAATGTTGTTCATAAAAATTACCAAGTGATGCTAACTTTTATAAATTATTCTTTTATTGATAAATTTACTAGATTTTCATTTATGTTAATTTCCTACATCCATATCAAAAAATAGATAAAAAATCAGTCATAAAATAGAATATTTCCCACCCATTTTAAAAACATTTTTCATCTAAAAACAATTCTACCCCTTTTCATTTAAACCTTAGTTTTCTTTTAAGAATGGTATAATATGAAAAATGTGCTTTATGGATGACGGAAACTTCAATTATATGAATTTTCTATATCTAGTACTTCTTTTCCATCACTCAAAACCTCAACCTCTAGGTAATTAATTTTTCACTTTACTATAAATTTATAATTCAGTTTATTAAACTTTGGTGGTCTAGATTTTTTCTCCCTATTTCATCTTAATTAGGTCTCTAGAATCACTAACTTCTTTTTTAGGGGAGAACCCTCCGGATTGCATCACCTTCAATTTCCTTTTTCTTTAAAACATCCCACAAAATGTCATCGAATAAGTTGGATCTTACTTTTATTGTTTGTTAGTGAAAAAGAAATGAAAAATTTATCTCAACCCATAAAATATCTTCATTGTATCTTGATCTGTCTTTATGTTAGTACCCTTGACTTTCTTGGAATTAATCTTATTAGGATACATGTACTTATATTTCTTATGTTTCTATTTTTGTTTTTGAGGGGTTTTATTCTTCATGAATGATATCAAGGCACACTATTACTTAATTTCTTTTTCTTCCAAACTCCTTACTTCTTCCAATTGTATTATCCAGACAACCATGAAAACTTTGGAATAGTTTCATCTTTGTTCTTCCCCTAAGATTTTTCTTTCACATCAACATATATATATTATGAACCATACTTCCTTTTAATTGTCGGTTTCTTCTACCTAGTTAACCATGAAAAGAAATTTTTAGGGGTGTGTAAATACTTATTACACCTTCCACATAGCTTGTTATCTTCAAGTAAGTTTCTCTTTAGTGGTAACATCTGATGAACCTCAACTTCATCAGTTGATATGTATTTTTCCATTATAATCATCAAGTGTATTTATTATATTGATTCAACTTTTCTTCTTCAAAATTCTTTCTTTAACATGGATATTAATGGATTTATTGTAATTTTACATGAATTTCCCTTTCATTTCATTTTATAAGTATCTTCCTTTTGGTGTTATATTTTTTGATACATTCTTCCTGGTTGTATTCTTTGTATCTTCCATTACTTTACACCTTAAGGTGGACTTACTATAAATATTCATTTAATTTACATTAAAATTTTATAGACTAATTCCATTAGTTAAAATTAAACTTTTATTTTTAGTTTTAATCCACCACTGATCGTAATCTTGGCCACTTATTCTGTCATATTCACAAATATTTTCAATATAATAAAATATATTAGATAATAGACTTTTCTTCTTCTACAAACACTAGTTTCAATTAGTTATGTTTTTTTCATTCCATTTTGTTTCCCCTGAATATGGACATTATCCATTTTCCAAAAGATGGAAAATTATACAAAAAATCCATGGCATGGTTTCCAGATTTTCCACAATAATTGCAGTTTATAAGAAATATACCCTTATTCTGTTGAGTGTAATTATATCTGGTGGATAGTTATTCTAGAACTTCTTTCTTTTGATAACTTTATCATATACTTCTTCATTAACATACATTTTCTATCTTCACTAAAGTTGGAGGTTTATCTGTATCTTTCGTCACCCATATTCATCTATAGATATATCCTACACTATTACAACTCATGATACTTTAAATGTAATGTGTTTTTTTATTCTTTTAAAACAATTACTTTATCTTCACATTGATATTTCAACTTTTGAATCATTTGTTCATAAAAATTCATTTTTTTGTACAAAAATTTAATTGTTTTACTTTTTTATGGATTTTATTTTTAAATTGGAATTTTTGACTTCAATGGTCGTTTTTAGTTTATAGAATAATTCTTCTAGAAGATTCCAATTTATATCATTCTCAAAAAATATCCTTGTTTAATCTCATTTAATAATGAAAAATCATTTAGTTTAATGTAGTTTAATTTATTCAATAGATGCAATTATTTTTTAGGGATTATTACACATATTCGTCTTCTTAACGAATGCACTCTCCATTTTATCAATTTCTAATTCCATATATTAGTTTTCCTCCAATAAAACCATGATAAATGAAAGGATATATTCTATAACATCATCAAGGTAATTTTTATTGTAATCCTTGACATTAGAGTAAAAATAAATAATATTTTGAATATGTTCATACTCTTCACAGCTTGAGTAGGATTCTTATTATGGGTAATTAATTCTTTAATATCTTTCAATAATGTTACCACTCAATTTCAAATCTAATAGTTTTGGATTATTCTTTAATTGATTTTGAGATATTGACTTCTATTTATTCTAAACTTCTTTCTTATTATTGTTTTTCAAGGTTTTGGATGAAACCCCCATGTTTCTATAACCATGGATAACTCCCATTTCCATCAACCTGGGATTAGCATCCTAATATTCTGGAGGAAATATTTCTTGAACTTTCATTAATTTTCACTCCCTATAGATGAGTGAAAAAACTAGAATAAAAAATATATAGATTCAATTATATGGAACCTATTCTCTAATACCAATTGAGAGTCATGAGGGATCATGAATTCACCTCGAAAGGGGTGAATACAAGGTGACCCACTTTTAATGATTAATTTCAACTTAAACATTTGATTATTTTTTGTAAATCGAACCTCTTTTAATGGTAAATTTTTATGGTTCTTTAAAATATTCCCTAAACATATACTCCCTTATGAAAAGCAGATAAAGTAAAAGAAACCAAATATAAGTATTTTTATAAGTTTTGGACTCTATTTGAGAACCTACACCTTATCGTGATGATTCTTGATAAGTCACATATTATTAATTTTGTCATAAGTTTTCCAAAATGGAAAGACATTATCATTTGACCTAATAGTAGGATTTAACCTAAACTCAAAAATCATAATATTACACATGAGGTTGATCTATCACCTAAAAATATCCTTTTGCCTCCCATAGGAATGTGTAATTGTTTATACCAGAACCACCAATCATCAAAAGTACTCCTTCAATATCCTTTTATATAGATATTTGAATTCTTATTTAAATTCCATTATAATTAGAATGTGTGCCAACCTATCCCTACGTCTGGTAGACTTATCTTCTGAATATCTCACTTACTAGATTCACGATGTTAATAAATTCCACAAATTAGTGCTTAAAATCGGTTTGTATCACCTCATTCTAGTCTTATGAATCTAGAGGACCCACTAAATACATAATAACAACATATTTTGATCATCCCAACTCTTTTTCCTAATATATCTTCTTGATTTTACTTGGTTAGATGCTTTATCTCCATCTGTTTCTTGATAATAAACAACTCTCTTAATATTATTCATCCTCCCTACTCAATCAAATGATATTACGAATTTATATATCTATAAATCCTACAATTAATATCAGAAATAAATTGGATTAAACATAAAATTAATAATTTTTCAACTCTTGAATTGATCACCTTAAATATCTTCTAAAGTTATCAGGATTGGAATCCATGAGATATGACATAAAACTCATGGTCAACAATTTTCAACTCACTCATAAAACATACCTAGAATCACATACATTATTTCACAAATATTGGATCATTTTAAGTACATAATAGTATCATCCTAACTAATGTGACTTCCCCATGTTTATGTGAAATCTCTTGGAAACTTCTAACCATTATACTTATGATGTATATACTTTAAGTTCTTGGAAGTTGTTTATCTATAACTAAACGCCATATGAAGGAAGAGTAAAGGTTGTGGTTGAGGGAGATTCTGATCAAATGGCGATTAAACCCTAGAGGATTCCCGACAAAGATTCCCCCCCCCCTCATGGGGGTGCGAAGGGGGAGGATGGCTTGATCGTGTCGCCTCTGAGGCCTCGAATACCCTTTGTTCCCTTCTCCAACCATGGCTATCTCTCGAAGTTCTCGGTGATCACGTTAAGTCTGAAGGTGCATAATATTTACCATGGTAATCATTATCTCCCAATCTCAGTATCTGGGTTCTCTGAAGTGATGAGTTACCTAGACCTAACTCTGATGGCTCGATTTAACTTTCAAAGACTGTCGGTTTATGATTTTGATCGGTTTGTTTTTGGAAAATGGAAACTTTAAGATCTCACGGTTGTTGGCCTTCTGGATAGTTGTAATTTTATTATTTGATTTTCCATAGAGGAAGACCTGATACATGCATGGTCTAGTTCCCCCAGGTGATGCATTAATTGCACGTTTTTTCTCCTCCAGTGGACTTTCGATCTCTATATGAATCGTAACCCAACCTCCATCCCAAATTGGGTAAGTTTTCCTCATCTTCTGTTACCTTTCCAAAACCCAGCGATTATATGTATTCTTTGGAACCTATTAGGTCACTTACTATGTTCCTATACTCATACAACCATGGTGAGTGACCCAATCAATCCTCAGTTGTGTGTTGAGGTGGATATTTTGAGACCTACTGTGGAATGAATTTGGATTTTGGTGGGTGAGCAATTTAGATAGAAGATGGTTATGGTTTATGAATCATGGATTGACTTCTGTTCAACCTGCTACAGATTGGGGAACATAGAAGATAGGTTTCATGGTGGAGTCATGAGTAGAAGGTCTTTAGGTCTGGAGAGGAGGTTAGGTAAAGCTGTTGATAGGAGGATGGCACCTGCTATGGATGACCGACAATGAAATGCACATGGCATGGATCCCTGGGTTGCATCAGTTCTGGAAAAGTCAACATAGGTTATATCAAATCCATTGGTATCTACATTGTTAAATAGACTTAAAAAATACCTAAGTTAGGTGGATGGTGTAAAGGGGGTTGCTGTTAGGGTTCCTGGTGATACTGGTTTGGTATCAAGCAGGCTTGTGATTGCAGGGGAGAGGCAGTAGGAGCCAAGGGTACCTAACGATGTCCTTGTTCCTTTTTATAATAGCTGAAAGGAGGATGTTTAGCTTGAGGGAGATGTTTTTGTGGCTAGTCACAGGAAGAGGGGTAGCACTGGCATTGTGGGTGAAGGAAAGAAGGGGATTGTTATGGAAGCCGAGGATAGAAGGTTGCCTGTTGTAGTGGAGAATTATGGATCTAGTCTACCTGTGGGGGATCCAGAGGTCTGTGGATGAGCAGATGAGGATGGTGTTGTACTGATCATGGTGTCCCCAAGGAACTAATTTAAGGAGCTGGAGGATGAGGGTGTGGAAGCCAGCATTCAGACTGGGATTCAGAACAAGGATGTAGTGAATGAATTAATGGAGAATGGGTTATGTGCAAGCTAGGAGGTAGTGGACCTGCATTGCCTCACTTTGATTGACACGAGTTGTCAGCTTCAGGAAAATAGGATAGTGAAGTTTCAATAGATGTCGGTCCCTGGAAAATAGGAGGATATCTCTGATAGTGATATGGAAAATGAGGGTGTGGTCAGTCCCTCATTTTGTGAAATTATGTAGGGAGGTAAGAATATGTTGTCTGTGACTCAGGAGGATATGATTTCTTCATTGCGAAGAAGATCTTGGAAGGATTACTCATATCTGATGAATCCAATGTCCACTAGATCCTCGATCCAAAAAGGTGGGGCAGCCACTGGGAAAATTAGTAATGAATTTATTTCATTGGAGTGGTTGAACCTTCGAAGGAATTATGCCAAAGTTCTGAAGCATTATAAAAGCTCGGCGTGGTAATCGACAACTGTGGAGGATGCTTTTTATCTTGCAGCTGGTGATGGGTTTGGTTTTGACAATCTATTGTTGTTGTGTTTGATATGTGCTACATGTTTTTTGAACTTTTCCTTTATTAATAAATGGTCAGAGGTTTTCCTCTGGCTATGTATTTCTCATATATACTTTCAATTTTTCCTTTCATCAGTTCAACTCACCATTAGCCTCTAGCTTATAATGTTATAAAATCCTACTTATCTGGTATCAACATAAATTTATAATTTATCCTCTTTATCCTTCTTTAGGATATCACAACATCTAATTATTTTTTATGTCTGTTGAATTTATCATCATGATTTCGCATCTTAATGGTGCTCTTACTTCCACAGACTTCACACTATATCTTCTAATCAATTGATTTATATATACTTTGAATGGTGTTATTTCTCATTATATCTCTATTTATCAATATTTTTTGCCCTTTGGTACTTTGAACACCATCTAAAAATATTATTCTGCTTCTGGTGGACTCCATCCATTGAACCATCATAGAATCTGAACTCAATTTATAGATTCTTCATTTGGTTGACTCAACTCTCAATTGTCATATATTTTGATCAAATAATCTCACTTTATACATAAAATTCATCTCAAATATCCCATATTTTTATTCTTTTATGTTCCCTTATTTGTACTTCTTAAGTAACTACTCGGTTCCTCCTTCCATTTCAACACATGGTTTAGGAGCCATCAATATCAACATTTCTTCTCCTATATTCTAGAGTCTTTTTTAATGAGATAATCTTGATGTATTGACCTTCATACTTAATTCCTTAAGTATATATTCTTTTAGATTCCAATTTTTCATCTTCTATTTCACTCATATTATGAATGCACTACATCTTCACATCTACAAACAAATTCTTTCTCCAAAAGTATATGGTGTAACTTTTGGACAACTCATTTAACCCAAATTTACCTTATATCTCCAATATATTAAATTGTGTCTTCAATCCCCATATCTATTATCTTCTCTATTCAATGGGATATTTATAATCACTCATTGAACATTTTTTCCATGTTCTTATTAAAGATAATGTTTCATTAACATTTATCACTTTCTGTTTTTTCTCAGGAATAGTACATCAATCACCTAATATTCATTCAATATTCAAGATATCAATATCTAGGAAACTTTCTTCTTCAACTTGAAATTTATTTGATACTGATTCTTCATCCTTCCATGTAATAACCCAAGATTCCACAGTATACTTTTTTTAAATAACATCATGCACTACATGCAACACTATGTTCGAGCACACCACGACCTATCAAACTAGCTGTTTAAAAAAGAGATTATGAATAGTATTAACCACATTTGGAATTTTTATATATTATTTATAATTTTAACATTCATATTATGTGTTTCTTAGACAAAATATAAGGAAAAATTCAATTTTTTTGATAAATGAAGTATTTTTAAAAAAATTTGTTTTACCACCTTTTAATGGAGATCCCTTTTTAAATAAAATATTTGAAACTTATATATATTAAATTTGAAAAAATGACCTTTTTATTTAGAATAAAGAAACAAAAATTTATTTTGGATAAAATTTTTGTGTTTTTTGATAACTTTTATATTTTAATGAATATTGAAAAATATTGCATGTTGATTCAAAAAACCTTTTTCAACAAATTTTTTTATATAGTTATATTATCCTTTTAATTTATAATTAGATTATTTTTTTATCATTAAATCCAATTTTTTTCATTAAATGTTTTTTCACCATGAAATTTTATATAAACACAGGCCAATCTTTTGATGGTTTTTACTTTTTAAAACCCGATTTCTCGTTTTGACAATGAGAATTAATTTTAAATTAATTAATACCAATTATGTGTTTTGAATTTTGAAAAATGAATTTCATATTTATAATCATAAGGTCCAAATTATTTAAATAGCTTCCCTTTATTATTAGACATTATGAATAGTAACATTAGTAAATATTTTTATTCACCACTATTAATGGTAAATAGGGTAATTTGAGGTAAAAATAATATTATAATAATATAATACTACCCTAACATGTGTCCTTATCTTATTGTATGAGTCATGGGTGACTAAAAAAGTCCTTAGGGCGAATTTTTTGAATTTGGGAGCCACTTGGGTGTGATAATGACATGTTATAAAAATTAATTTAAAAGTAAATAGAAATATAACATAAACATGAATATTTTCATTAAAAAAATAATATAGAGTTATATAACTAAAATATTTGACTATATTTATTCATTAGAAAGATAAAAATTTTTCCTAAATCATGGTATTCTATTTATAATATTAAGACATCAAATAAACAAATTTATATATCACATAATGATAATGCAGTGATTACCATATTAATGAATGGTTCAAATAAATGATATTATAAATATTAAAATAAATATAATTTGAAAATTTTGATGCCATAAAATAATTCTATGGATTATTATGACATGTTATTTTTGATTAAATGTAGTTTTTTATAATGAATCAATTTTTTATGAATTTTAAAAAAATCAATTACAAAATTTTGGAAAAATTTTCATTAATGAGATTTTAAAACAAATACTATTTATTAAATGATATAATATTCATAAAAATATACAATTCGTAAAACTAACCTATATAATGTTAAAAATGTCATTAATGACCCACTTATGATTTATTGAAATTTTATAGTAACTATATTAACCATACAGTGTAAAAATAAAAGAAGACATGGTAAGAGTTAATTTATATAACTAATGGTTAAAGCCAATAGATAATGTTAAATTTGTAAACTAAACTTGTATAAGACATATTGGTAGAGATTATTTCGACCCATAATCATATTTTACTATAAATATATGTCTTTTTATTTATTAAAATTTGAAAAACAAAATTATAATAAAATAATATTTCAAGACTTTCCTAAGGTGCTCATCCTCGCTCTTACAAAAGGCCACCACCTCTACCCACTTCCACACACCTCTCATGCCCTTTGAGTAAAAAAACACTACTCAAATATTCTCCCAACATCCCTCCATTTCTCCTAGAATCCATAACATAGGAATGAAAGAACTCAAAAAATCCATTTGACACAAACCAAAAAAAGTTACCCAATTTAGAGGTAACGTCTACTCTCAAACTTCTTTCCTTTTTTCATTCTACACTCCATACTCTGTCTTTATTACATTGTTTCATAAAAACAAAAGTATCATAAATATACTAATATTTATTTTATTCTAAGTTTTCTACTGAAACATACACACACCTCCATCTAATGGATATAGAACATATTGTTTCAGTGTACGACGAACTACTGCCTCATGAAACGATGACTGTTTATTTTTCTTTTACCACCAATCATAGTGGTCGTTATGATGGACAAAATATTTATATATAATATATATGATATTTATATTTTTTATATTATTATTTAATTTTTATTTATAACATACCTTTATACATTCCATGTTGTGTAAATATGATAATTTTGTTTGAAGAAGTGTGCACTACCGCCCCCTCCATGCGATATGACTCATTCATGCCATACATGGAACATATAATGGATGGTTGTAAAAAAACATATGTAATATATATAATATATATGTGATACAAGAATTATAATATACATATGTATCATTTAATTTTAATTATTTTATTATAAAAAATAAATGAAGGTAGCGTTCATGCATACGTACAGCCTAAGGTCTCTATGAACGACACACTTCATTTCTAGTCTCAAAATATTATGGACTATTATAAATACATATTTACTGAATATATAAGATCATTTAGTCATTTTTTACATTATATAGACTATTAGAACCATTATATATTTAATAATAACAACAAAAAACAAGTCAAAATGTACTTGAGAACACTAGGCCGTTAACACCAAAAGTAGTCAAAATAATGAATGATTGTTGAAAACGGGGAAATAAAATATTGTAAGAAGTTAATATATGATATTATAAACATGAGTGTGGTTATGATATTAGTTACTAACATTTTTAAACCAGTCTAAATGAGTTTAAATACCACATAACAAGAGTAAGGTTAAGGTAAGGATTCTCATCTCACATTTTACATCTTTGAGATAAAATTCATATTAAACACTAACTTATTTATGGGTGGTGTAACTACTACTAATTTTGATATATTGTATAATTAATCCATTTATACTTATTTTATTTAGATATTTAAATTTACAATTATCACTTTCAGATCATTCAATTCATATGTAATGGATTTCGTCTCAATTTCATTTCATTAAGGCATATTGTAATTTTATGCACCTAGTTCTATATAAATGGTGTTTATTATACCTTTTTTACATCTTATATCATGAATATAATTATTTTCATGATATTATTTAATATTATTTATTTCATGGGAATTATTGATAAAATATGTATTCTTTATTCAATACGGTTATTTAATAAGGAATATTAGTTATTTTGATTATTCAATATGAGGAATGTTTTGGACTTTAAATGAAGGGTAGATCCCAGAAATTAAATAGCTCCTTGATGCATTAACATGTTATCATGAGATGAATAAGTTATCAAAATGGGTTTCTACCCTTAGTTTTAAATTGTCTTGTGAATGGTCTTGATGATAATAGTTTTTCAAGATCCTGAGACATGGTGTTCATAAGAAAGTATTTCCCTCATTTAGTTTCAGTTATTATTTATCCATTATATTTTGTGTCGACATATCTTTGGATGTAGTTCATTCTTGATTAATTGATTTATGGCATGTGTTTCAGTTTCTTAATTGTCATATTATTTGTTCCATATCTAGTTATGTAAATGGAATGTGTGTTCAGTTATTTACCGTTCTATATAGTTTGATTCATTTTTACTTATATTGTATTTACTCATACTGAGCAGTGTATCTAACCCTTATCATGTTTCTTTCCCCAATTTATGAAGAAGACAAAACTGAATAAGCTTTCAAGAATGCAGTTTATTTCAGTTTATTGTGTATCATGTTTAATTATATATCCCAATGTATTGTGGGAATCATGTATGTAATCTGGATTTCCAACAGTACTAAACTATTTAGTACTTTGGGATTTACATCCTTATAATAATTCCAATGAAATTTAATAATACACCGGCTTCAGGTTATCTAGGGTCGGGGCATTACATTCCGCACTAGCCAAAATATATTGAAGTTTAGATCAATCAATCATCTATCATATATATATATATATAGTGGATTAAATTGGTAAATTAATACTCATCCTTTGGAATTATTAAATTCACTCTACTTCCTTGCTTTCAGTGACATGAGTCTTCAATCTTCAGAAGAACATATACAATTTTCCATCTGTATCACCTTTTGGTAGTAGAACATGCATATATGATCCTCCCACTTATAATGGCTTGATCTTCTAGAGTATGTACTTAGATTAAAAAATATTTTTAAACACCCAAAAGAGCCTTAATTTACTTCAAATTGCTCATTTAATTTTCTATAATCCATTGAACACAAAGAAAACACTTTCATAATTATTATTGGAAGGGTTCTTCAATCTCCCCCATTATATTTTTTTCAATATAAAATTCTATTTAAAGTTAATTTTTTTATCTCCCACTTACTGAAAGTTAATACAAATTATTCTATGTGAGGGATATTCTTCATCAATTATATCCCCCCTTAATGATTGGAATTTGAATCCCCCTTATAGACAACTTAGGGTGAGTGAGGAAATTTCTCCACATTTTCCATATTCCCTCCTTTTAATTCATTGAACTGAATTTAAACCTTTCATTTCCTAAGAAAATGAAAACAAAATAGTTTTCTAAATGAAATAATACATAAAATCAATTAATTATTAGTTTATGTCCTTCATTCTTAATCCAAAATGTATTACTGATAAAATCATGAATTAAATTTTTCAGTAAAAATTATCAAGGGATGCCAATTTTTTTAAAATCATCTTTTAAGGGTAAATTTTTTGGATTTTCATTCATCTTACATTATTTCATTCATCTAAAAAAATGGATTGAAAATTTTCAACCATAAAATAGAATTTTTCTCCCCCTTTTGTAAAATAATTTTTATCATCAAAAATTAAATTTTCTCCTTTTAATTTAAACTTTATTATTCATATAAGAATGTGAAAGTATGGAAGACATACCTAATAAATGATAGAAACATAAATTATATGGATTTTATATCTTTGAGAATTTTTCATCATCATCTAGATATTTACCTTCTGACTACTTCAATATCAACTTTGCAGGATATTTGGAATCTTCTCTCTAAAATATTTTTGTCTAAAATTTATCTCTTAATTTCAAATTCATTGGGTATTTGTAATAATCATCTTCATTTATAATGGAAAGTCCCATTATAATGAATAAATTTTAATCCCCATTTTCATTAAAAAATATCACAACATATCAGGGAGTAAAGTGTATCATCCTTTTATCACTAGTTATAGAAATAGGGCTAATAAGACTTTCTCAACCCAAAACTCTTTTCAATTCAGCTTGATATTTCTTCCTGCTACCACCCTAGACATTACATGCACTAATATTCTTAGGCTTTATGGTTAGGTTTTTCTTAATTTTAATTTTTTATGGTTTTTTCTTCTTTATGGATTCTAGAAAGGTGCATTCTTATTTTTTTTTGATTCCAACCTCTTTGTTTCTTCAAATTCTTCAGGCCAAAAAACCTTGAAAACCATTTTAATTTTAAATATTTCTTCTTTATTTTATATTTTTAATTAATATTAACCTTTGTAACTTATAAAACATTTTTCATTTCATTTACCCATTTCTCCTACTTGGGTAACCAAGTCAATAAATTTTCATGTGTCTGGAACTCTTTTGGCACCTTCCATGTATATTCTTATCCTCCGATAAGTTACTCTTTAGAGGTAACTTTGAGCGAACCTCCTCTTATTCATCAAATATGTCTTACATCAATGCAATAAAATTTTTCCTTTATCGGATTGATTCACATTTTGTTTTATATTTAATTCATTATCATGAATATTCATTGATTTATTGAATCTTTCCATTAATTTTCCTTTATTTCCTTAGAAAAATCATTTTCCTTTTTGGGTGAAATGTTTTGCTACTTTCTTCTTGTGTGTATTTTTTGTATATTACTTTACATTACAATATAAGTTAGACTTATTTTTTTTATTCCTTTTATTTAATTTTAACTTTTTTTCCAAACATTCTATTGGTTATAACAAAACTTTTCTTGGTAGTTGTAAATTAGAACTCTTCATAATATTGGAAACTTCTTCAAAAAAATAAAAATATTTTTATGATATTAAAATCCATTAGACAAAAAATTTATCATTATATGAACTATGATTTCACTTTTTTGAGTTTCCTTTTCCCTTCATTTTTCTACCCATAAATGTGGGCCTTCTCTATTTTCTAGAAGATAACAAAATATTCCAAAAATCCATGGTGTCATGACCAGACCTACCTTAGGACATTAACCTTGTTAACTGACCAAATTTTTCTTCCATAATACATTGATTTCATTCCTAACACACCTCATGATATTACCCACTCAGTTTTTTTATCAGACTAATGAATACTTTTATATTTTTTTATTCTTTTATCTTTATTTAGTATACACCTTAAGGTGGACATAATGTCCATCTTTATTTTATTTACTTTAAAATTTTATGGCAACCTTCAATTTGTTGTAATTGAACATTTCTTGGTAGTTTCAAAATATCCCACACCATAATCATGCAATCTTCTTCCACAACATTCATAAATATTTTCAAGGTATTCAAATCTATAAGAAAAAATATTTCTATTTTTCTATGAACTCTGCTTTTCCATAGTTGAGTTTCTTTGACCTTAAATTTTTTCTCCCCCTACATATGGGTATTCTCCATTTTCAGGAATCAAAAAAAATTATACCAACAAACCATGGGGTAATGACCCAACCTACCTTGGGCCATGAAACCTATCAACTAACCCCATTGTTCTCCCATAATACCTTGGTTTCTTTCTAAGCACCCCACAGGACATTACCAACTGGGGTTTCTTATCAGAAAAATTATTATCCTCATAGTCCAACACATTTTTTTAGTGAGATTATTCCTCACTGAAAAAACAACCTAGGAAACTTCCAATGAGGTTACCCATCTTGAAAATAATCTAGAAAAATAATTCTTAACTTTGGAATTCTAATTAGTTAGGCTCCCAAAAAGTAATATGTTAACATCATGACTTTTAAGTCTCAATTTTATAGGTGTTTTACACTCTCCAACACTTTAAATTACAACACCCTCAATATGAAACCATCACCTAAAACTCAGATAGTTTCATTTCACTTTTGACTAGGCCTGGGATATGAAGTCATTTTTAGTAATTGGGCCATACAGGCTCCCTAGTTTCCTAGCATACACATGTTGTCCCCTACCTGGGGCCCTCCCACATGGATGAACTGGCCCTTAAACTAATTATTTTACCTAAATTACAACACACTTTCTATCAATTTGTTTTACCCCACTCAAACACGTCCTAGGAATCTTCTTAGGAGGTCAACAATTTATTCCACTACTCCAGGCTAAGCACGCTTAACTGTGGAGTTTTAATTGGTATGCTCCTAAAAAAAGGTGTGACTCATTTACCTGGGTAGGATCCAAGACAATACCCATCCATAATTTCATAGGTGTTACATGGGTTTGAGGTGTGTGGTCCAAAATTAGGTAGTTTTTCCTTAAAGAGGGAAGAGTGTAACACCCCTAGAAAAGTGAGGCTTAAAAGGCTAAATATTACTACCCATGTCAACATGGTCCACCGTTATTTTTGGGACACTACGTAATTATAACTCTATAGTTACCCATTATTGGACTTGACTAATAATTAGGATGAGTGAATTCTAGGGAAGTTTCATTTGGTGTGTATGATTGTGGAAAAACCACACTAAAATAACACTTGTTGGTCTGTGGGGACAGTCATTGGTTAGATAAGTGAACTCGGCGGGTAATAAACAATGGTGTGTTGGGAAATAAACCAAGGTATTACAAAATACCCATGGGGTTATATAATTAGGATCATGGCCCATGGATGGTCATTTCCTAAAAAATGGTATTAGATCCTCTACCCATCCTGAAGTTCCTAAGCACTACCAGGGTTTGACGTTTGGGGTCCACGATGAGGGTATTGTTCTATAAAGGGGTAGAGAGTGTAACAAACCAAGAAAAGTGATATTTAAAAGACTAAATGATACAATTAATTCCAATAAGGTTCACCATTCATTAAAGTATCCTACATGATTATAAATCCACAATTATGCATGTTGGGCCAAGAGTAGTGGTCAGGATGGGTGACCTCTTTAGAATTTGTTCACTTATGGGGATAATCATTAGTCTAATGACCCATTATATCACATGGGCGGGACCTAATGAGGGGATAAAATGTTTCTATAGGGAAATTGGGGTGCATGTAGGGCCCATTTATTACACATGTCTTGATGTCAAAATTTTCCATAACACTAGTAGTTCAAGATATTTTACTTTTCTTCCATTGAGTGTAATTCTGGGTAGTAAAGGGTTTTTGTGGAAAATCTTTCTTATGAACATCTTATTGGAAACTTTTTCCTTTACATAATTTTTCAAACTTTACTAAATTGGTGGGGTTATCCATTCCTTTTCTTATCCATCTTCATATAAAACTATAACCTGCAATATTCATAGTATCATAATTACTGAATAAAAATTCATTAGAACATTGCTTTACCATTTTCTTCAAAATAATGGTAGATATAACTTTTAATTGAATCAAGATTCTTCTACTGGTAGAATGAGTACCCAATGAAGAAAATCCTTTCTTAGAAACATTAGCAGTGGTTATTTTCTCATATTTATGTGAATATTGAACTTTAGTGTCTTTCATGTTTCTTAATTTAATCTCCAACTCAAGAAAAATTAAATTCAAACTATTTTCCTATTCTCCAAAAAATAAATTTATCTTCAAATTATGATTTTAAATTCTAAATCATTTCTTCATACATATTCTTTTGACTCTGCTGATATTTTTCATGCTCTCTTATTATTAGAGAGTTCATTTAAAAATAATATCTCTTTAATTAAATGGTGGTTTTTATTTCATAAATCAATTATTTCAAAACTTTGTGCCTTGTATCATTCTCATAAACTATCCTCAACAAGTCCTATTAAATAATAAAAAATCTTTTTTAAAAAATTAATAAAGTTTCTTCCTCTTCCTCAAAGAGATTTTATGGGATTATCATACTTTTATATCTTCTTAAATAATTCACTACCCATTTATTAAAACATTTGATTCAATATATTATTTTCCCCCTATAGACCCATGAAAAATGAAAGTATGATTCAACAACTTAAATAACGATATGTTTCATGTAATTATTGACTTTTATGTAAAACTAATAAATAGATTAAATATATTCATAGTCTTCACTTATTGAGCAAAAGTTTTCTTCCAAATAATTAATTCAAACATATTTTTCAATAATTTTTCATCACACTTTAACTTCTAGTATTATTTTATTCTCCTTTCACTAATTTTTAAGATATTAACTTCCACTAATTATAATATTCTTTATTCTTTTGGATTTTCCCAGTTTTGGCCAAAACATCTATGTTTCTATAACCATGTATAATATACAATTACTTCAGCTAAGGTTTAACTACCTTATATTTTTGAGGAAATATTTCTTCTACTTCAGTTAATTTTCAATTCATATAAATTTTTTTAACTAAATTAAGATAAATACATATAGATTAAATTTGAGGTAACCTATAATCTGATACGAAGTATGAGTCAAAGGGGATCATTTATTCATTCTGGAAGTGGGTAATTTACGGGTGACCAACTTTTATTGATTATGTTCAACATAAATGTTTTATTCTTTTTAAGTTAATCAAACATCTATCGTTGATTAATATATATATATATATATATTTGATATTCACCCTCAACACATACTTCATTATGAAATTTAGATTAATATTAGGAAACAACACATAGATATTTTTACTAGGTTTGGACTTAGTGTGAGAACTAAATTATTGTCATGTTGACTCCTAACAAGTCATGGATTCCTCATTTTCTCATAAGTGTTACAATGGTTAAAGGCATTATCCTTTAACCTAGGAGTGGGATCCAGCCTAAAATATGAAACCACAATATTATTATTATCATTGAGCTATCTCCTAAAAATTTCATTATACATACCAATAAGAATATGTCATTGTTTATACTAGAAACATCGGTCTTCAAATGTTCTTGTAGAACATCTTCAAGGCATATCCTTAAATGCCTCATAATCTTCCATTGTAATTAGTATGCATATAGGTTTATCCCAACGTCCAATAGACTAGTTTTATTAATCTCTCACCCTATTGAACATTTATGTATGAAAATTTCACAAATTAGTGATTAATGATTGTCTATCTCTTCTCCTTTCAGTCTTCTAAATCTAGAGGACTTACTCAAAACATCTAAACATCATGTTTTGGTCTTTTATGCTCTTTGAACCAATTTATCTTTGTTAGTATACTTTTCAGTTGCATTATCTCATTTTATTTCTAAATATTTAGTAAAACTCTCAATAATTTATCGTCCTCACTACTTACTCAAATAATGTTCCCCCATTTTATAGCCAACCATCCTCTGATAAATCTATGGAATTAATATGATTCATTTCTAAATTGTTTCCTTCTTAACTCTTGAATTGAAAACCTTCAATATATTTTGAAGATATCATGATTTTACTCCATTAAATCTCCCACAAAGCTCAAATTCAATAGTATTCAACTCATATATAAAAACAAATCTAGAATCATGAATTTTTCTTTAAAAATATTGGAATGTTGAAAAGTAAATATATACATAATTATAACTAATTTAACCTCATCATATTTATGTGAAATCACTTAGAAACTTATGATTATTGTACCTATGCTATATATACCATTAGTTATGCCTTTATTTAGTTCAACCAACCTTCAGCCTCTATAATATGATGTTCTAAACTCCCATTTATTTGGACTAGACTCAGCTTCTGACTTCAACCTCTTATACCTACATTTTGATATGTCAAATTCTGATGATTCAGAATGTTTTTTGAATTCATAATTTGGATTTCTCAACTTCATGGTGTTATTGCTTCCACATACTTCACCTATAATATTTTGATCAATGGAATTCTATGGAATTTACTTGGTGATCATTATATTTTTACCTATATTTCTCTATATTCTATAGCCTTTAGTACATTGAACATCCTTCGACAAGATTCATGTTTTTTGGTGGTCTCTATCTGTTTCACCTTTATATGATTTGAACTCATCTTGATGGTTATTCTTATCATCTATTAAACTCTTGATCATTATATCATCTAAATGACTTAGCATATATTTTACATGAAAATCTCCTCATGAACCCCATATTCAAGTGTTATGATGTTATAACGACAGATACATTTAATACATAGATATTACATCCTAATAGATAAATGTTTAATACATTTCACAATAATACATGCCTGAGGACTGAAAAGGTTTGAGGTCTTTGGAGACTAGATAAATTAACATCTTATTTAAGTAAAATCTTCATAATCTTAAACATATTTCATTACAAAAGGTGCCTTTATATACTCATAACTTTCTGAACCTTACATCAAGAACAAGGGAAGGAAAACATAAGAATATGTGATATCAGAAGCTTAGTAAGGTTAAATATGATAGGTATAAATAATTAGAGAATTGGATGATCACATTTGTATGACGACATATTCAAGTTCATGTCCTCAATATAAAACATTCGCACCCAAAAAATTTTAAATCATAAACTCCATTTATAATTATGATCCTTAAGGGTGGAAAAGAAGTAATAATTATTCAAAACTCATAACATACGCATGATACATCATAAACATAAGAAATCATAATCTCTTGAATATAGCTAATATCAATCATGTTCACACATAATCTTGGTATTATTGCTAGAAATTTTTTATACTCTCCTGTCAAAATGTGAACAAATCTAAACATAATCATGTACACGCATGTTCTAGTGACTATATCTAGAATCAATCAAACCCATGAATCAATATATAAACAATGATATTAGAAATATTTTCCATGATTATCATCATCATTTCATGAGATATCAATATCACTTTAACCAATGAATTAGAGTGCTATAATAGACCTAACCATCACATAATCATAATCCATTCATATAAATGCCATAATATATTTAAACATACTTCTTATCACTATAGAATAACCCACATAAATTAAATAGTTTTTGCAAATATATAATCATTATAATCATAGAACATTAGTAGAAAATATAATTATGTTATCATTATATGATAACCCTAGTAAATCATAATTAACTAGAAAAAAATGGAATTATAGATGAAATATTTCTCAAAAAGATATCTAAAATAATTATTGATGAAAATACACTTTCATTTTGATATCACTTAATTATAATCGAAAAATTTCCCAAATATGATGAGAAAAATTTTCATTTAAAAGATCCATGAAAATTTGAAAAGGAATAATTAACATATTCAGAATTCGTGATAACCTAAAATATTATTCATGTAATGTATATTAAAACAAATATTCTATTCACCTTTTTTGTAAAAAAATAAAAAAGTACCTTATTCAGAAAAAGAAAAAAAATCTTCTTAAACCATTTTTTAAAAATCCATACACAGGTAAAATTGAATTTAAAAAAAAATTATAATATTTAAAACATGATGGAAACAATTTATAGAAAAATAATGGCATGGAAGAAAATGATTATTTACAAAAGTGGATATAATTTTTCTTTTTCTTAAAATAAATTTTAAATAATTTTCTGAACCAAAGTGAGAAAAAAAAGGTACTATTACTTGAAAGTTTTATAAAGAAATATATTAGAGGAAAATAAAAAGGATTTCACATATAATTAATATATAATTATTTCAAAATAAATTCAATAAAAACAATCCTGATTAAAATGGGATTGAAACATAAATCTCTTACCTCAAGTGTTGTCTTTCTTCGTACACATTTGAACCACCCATAAAATAAATATATGTTCATTATAAATCTATTATATAATCAATATAATATTTATCAAAACATATGTAACGCCCTGACCCCAGTTACCCAGAGTCGGTGCATTATTGCGTAGCATTGGCATGATCACAAAAGATCAAGTCTCGAAAGACCGATTAGTTTAATAGCCTTGGAAACACTAGATACATTCATAAGTCTTACATTACATCATAAATTAAAACAAAACTACAACATCTTCTCTTCATATCCCCTTATATTATCCCTGCAGGTCATTCATAATATACTTCTTCACATACCGGAAAAAATTAAAACATTGAACGGGGTGAGCTCAGATTCTCAGTAAGGATAACAATATAGTGGAAGCTTTCATAAATAAACATTAACATTTAAGGAAATCAATAACTAAAACAAAAGCCTTTTAAACTTGAAGTTTTTCATAATATGGCAAAAGTACAATGAAATAATTCCATTTACTTACTCACATGGATATTCTACTAGTCAAATAATCACATGAAATATCAATAACCACTTTCATAATGATGGAATGCATAATGCCAGACTATCATAACCACATAGCCAAGGCCTCGTGCTAAGACTACAAATAAGATTTTGTCAAGGCCTCGTGCCAAGACACTAGTTTGTCTCATGAGACCTACCGATGCATCTAAGAGCTGTATCGGGCTCCACCCATCACTTATTAAGTCCAATGCATTCCTCATATGAATAGGTTTAAATATATCATAAACCATAACATAATCGTATCACATAAAACATGCATAAAAGAAACATAACATTTCCACATTTCAATCACAAGATATCAATACAACACATTGATTAAATAAAAACACTTTCAAAACCATTTTCAATACCAAAATAAAAGAAAGTTAAAACATTGTATTTATTTTTCATTAAAAAAAGTTATGGCTTGTAGAGGTAGCCGAAGCACAAATAATGGTCACGGTGGCGGAGAAGTCGTTGTCGCCGCATACGTAAGACAAAAACATTCCTTTTGTCATTTAGTAAAATGATTTGTAAAAAAATATTCCTTTTTGAATAAAATTCAAAGTCAAAGGGGTTTATACACCGTATAAAAGAATGTTGTGTATAAAACAAAATATGCCTCAATGAAAGGAGATTGAGACGAAGACCCTTACAAAGGTCATTTTTTTAAATAAAGTAGATCTATTATGTTTATTTACTATAAGTACACATACATAAAGTACAAATACAAGATAGGACATAACTATATCATGACATAATTTTAAAGTAGGAGATTAACCCAAAGAATAGAAATTGGGTTAAGAAGTTCCCTTACCTCGTGTCTGACTTGACTCGACCGCTCTTTAACCTCCTGAATAATAAACTAGAGTTAATCTCTACCTTCTTAAGAACCTTTTTCAAGTTCATTATTCCTTTTATATCACTTATTACCATGTTATGAACATTATGTAATTATTTAAGTTAATAACTTTCGTTTTGTCGATCTTAGGTACTTGAGTCAAAAATAAACTTCTTATAATTACACTTTGTTCATGTGGTAAAATATACATTATATATATAATTATATTCATGATATAGATATCATATATCTCATATATATCCAGTATATACATGCATTTATATTATTCCATAACATTTAGATGTAAGAAATGAAATGCACCGTTCATGGAGACGGTAAGCCGTACGTACGCATGAACGCTACTTTCATTTATATTTTGTATTTAATTAAATCATAACTATATAAAGTTTTTTTATAATTCCAGTATAATATCATATATAATATCATTTACTCCATCCTTTATACATCCCACATATGGCATTAACGATTCAAATCACTTTGAGGGGGCGGTAGTCCGCACTTCCTAAAATGAAAATATCGTGTTTACCCATAATGGAAACAATAAAGATATGCCATAAATGAAAAATACAGAACCTTAAGTAAAACATAAAAATATTATATATCATATATAAATATATTTACATCTTAATGGCTACCTTTTAAGATGTTATATGAGTGTTTAACAATCATCGTTTCGTGAGGCAGAAATTCGCCATCCACAGAAACAGTATGTTCTTCAACCATTAGATGTAGGTGTGTGTAAGTGTAGCTCGAATACTTCTTATCAAAACATCCTAGTATATTGAGGATACTGGTGTTGTTACAAAATAAATTAATAAAAAGATTTTAGGGGGTTGGATAAGCAAAATAAAACAAAATAACATAAGAGAAGACATTACCTTAAAATCGGGTAACTCTTTTGATTTGAGCCAAAGGATTCCTTGGAAAGAATTATTCCCAAAGTGAGGCTTCTAGGAGTAAGAGAGGGAAGTTGGGAGAGTATTTGGGTAGAGGTTGGCCGAGCCAAAAGGCTCTGATAGTGTGAGTAAGGTGGTAGTGGTGGGGGCCTTTTATAAGTGGAGAGGAGGGGCACTCTTGGAATGTAATGAAATGTTACTTTATTATACAATGATTTTCGGATTATAAAGGTCCCAAACTTATATAATTCTAGGATAAGGTGATAAGGGTTCGAAATATATTCATACAATAGGTTTTTGACAAGTTTAAGTCTTAGATTTTCCATTATCTTTTCATTTTATTTAAATCGTTAATTAATGAGGTAATCGCTGCATCATCATGGTGTCATAAATAATTTAATTTATTTAATGTCTAAAAATTATAGAAAAAATATCATGATGTAGGAAATATTTTTATCGTTATAATGAATATTTATAGTCAAAAATATGACTTGTATAACCACATTTAAGAATTGTTTAAGTAAAACAACTTATGTTTGTGACATTTTTATTTTAACTTTAAATAAAAGTTATCTATGTCATTTTCCTACCAAAGTGGCTCCATGGGGTCCCCAAGTTGACACATGGATTTTATTGGTCGGCCATGACACATCCAATAGGGGTAGGACAAGTGTAAAGGTATTTTCATATTTTTATAATATCATTTTTACCTTAAATTTCACTAATTACCTGTAATCGAGATTAATTAAACGTAAAAGTTACTATTCACCAAAAAAATTATTTTAATCCCATTGAACCACATTTTACTTCTTAATGACAACCATGTATGTTGGATTTTTGAAAATCAAATCACAGAAGTGGTAATATTTCATTTAAATGAAAAATCAGTTATTTAACTACCACTTAGTGGTTTCACTATTCATCAAAAATTGAAGTTTTTTAGAACAATGCCAAAATTTCACCCTAAGCTATAACTGATATTCCGAATTCAAAAATTGTTTCTGTTTTAAAAAATTCCAAACATATAAGTTGCATTAATTAATTTTATAATTAATTCCTGCTTTCAGAACAAATAGCGTGTTTTTAAGAAACAATATATATCAAAAGATTGACAATTGTTTATGTCCAATTTCAAAGTGAAATTAATTATAATGAACACCATTGGATAAAATGGTAAAAATATATTTTAATTATACTTTAAAACCACTCAATAGTATAATTTATCACTATAAATTATTTTGATTAAAAAAGTTGTTTTTAAGTATTCTTCACTATTCATAAAAAATAGGAAGTTCTCGGAAAATTACAAAAATTTCAACTTAGGATAACTTTGATATTCTGAATACAAAAACGAAGTCCATTTGAAAAGATAAAATTTATAAAATTTCAAAAAGTAGGTATTACTATTCATAATGGCTACTTTGATTGGTTGTGGTGTGTGTTAGAACTCGAAGTTTCGTACAACACACGCTACTGTATTATTCAAAGAGAAGTGTACTGTGGAAGCTTTGGGTGTTACATTCTCCCCTCCTTCAAATAATTTCGTCCTCGAAATTTCATATAATATCACTGTATAAAAAGAATTTGGTGATTCTTCATCATAAGTTCCTCGGGTTCCCACGTTGCCTCCTCCATCTTATGGTTTCTCCATAGAACTTTTACCAGACGAGTCGTCCGGTTTCTCAGCACTTGTTCTCTTGTATCAAGAATATTGACGGGATCTTCGCAATAAGACAGATCGGGTTCCAGTTCTAATTCCTCATAGGTGAGTACATGCGTTGGGTCAGGCATGTATTTTCTCAATAGTGATACATGGAATACATCATGAACTTTGGAGAGACTTGGCGGCATTGCCAAATGGTAAGATACAACCCCAATTCGTTCTAGAATTTCGAAGGGTTCGATGTACCTGGGACTCAATTTACCCTTCTTACCGAAACGTATAACTCCCTTCCATGGTGATACCTTCAAGAAAACATGATATCCTTCCTGAAACTCCAAATCCTTCTTTCGATTGTCAGCATAGCTCTTCTGCCTACTTTGAGCTGCTTTGATGTGGTTTTGGATTACCTTCACCTTTTCCATCATTTCCTCCACCAGTTCTGGGCCTAAAAGTTTTCTTTCACCAATGTCATCCCAACAGGTTGGTGTGCGACATCTCTTTCAGTATAACGCTTCATATGGTGCCATCTGAATACTTGAATGGAAGCTATTGTTATAGGAAAATTCTACCAGAGGTAAATATTGATCCCACATTCCTTGAAAGTCAAGTGAGCATGATCTCAACATGTCTTCTAAGGTTTGAATAGTTCTTTCTGATTGTCCTTCTGTTTGAGGGTGGTAAGCAGTGCTCAAATGAAGTTCAGTATCCAAGGACTTCTAAAGACTTTTCCAGAATCTTGATGTAAAGTGGGGATCACGATCCGAGACAATCGACAGGGGTACTCCATGAAGTCTCACAACTTCATTAATATATAGTCCTTCTATACGTTCAAGTGGAAGATCTTCCCTTATAGCAAGAAAATGTGCTGACTTGGTGAGACGATCAACAATGACCCATATTGCGTCATTCCTTATAGGGTTATTTGGTAGTCCCATGACAAAGTCCATCGTAATATTATCCCATTTCCACTCAGGTATGGGAAGAGGTTGCAATACTCCACCAGGCTGTTGCCTTCTAGATTTCACTTGTTGGAAAACCATACACCATGACACAAAATTGGCAATCTCCCTTTTCATGTTGTCCCACCAAAAATTTCCGTTTAAATCTCTATACATTTTAGTGCTCCCAGGGTGTATAGAGAAATTGGAACTATGAGCATCATCCAACAATTCCCTCTTTAAATCAGGTACATCGGGAACACAAAGTCTCCTCCCAAATTTCAAAATTCCATCTTCATAAACAAAGTCACTCAACCGCCCATCATTCACAGCTTTAATCTTCTTTTTCAACACATCATCATCAGACTAAGAACTCTTTATCCTTTCTAGTAAAGATGGTTTGTCAACCATTTGAAAAAGTTTTGATGTTTCACCCTCCTTGGTGATTCCCATATCCATCTTTACTAGATCCATGAAAATAGGATCCCTTTCCACTCTCATCATGTTCAAAACTCTATGATATTTTCTACTCAAAGCATATGCAACCTTATTTTCCTTCCCTGGTTGGTAGTGTATCGTGCAATCATAATCCCTGAGTAGTTCAAGCCATCGTCTTTTCCTCATGTTGTGTTCTTTTTGTGAGAAAATATATTTCAAACTCTTATGATCGGTATATATCTCACATTTTTCACCATAGAGATAATGTCTCCATATCTTTAAGGAAAAGATTATAGCAGCTAACTCGAGATCATGAGTAGGATAGTTCTGCTCATGAATTTTTAGCTATCGTGATGCATAGGCAATAACCCTATCATTCTGCATAAGGACACAACCAAGTCCTTTCATTGATGCGTCATTATAAATAGCGAACCCATCATTTCCTGATGGTAGAGTCAATATAGGAGAGTTGACTAATATTCTCTTCAGTTCTTCAAAACATTCTTCACACTCTTTTGTACAGACAAATTTAACCCCTTTACGTGTGAGCTTCGTTAATGGGTTAGCCAATCAGGCAAAATTATGGACAAAACGTCGATAATAACCTTCCAAACCAATAAAGCTGCGTACCTTAGTTATACTCATCAGTGCTGGCCATTCTTGGATTGCCTTGGTCTTAGAGGGATCAATGGAAATTCCATCTTTAGAGAAAATATGGCCAAGAAAAGAAATCTCCTGAAGCCAGAATTCACACTTGCTAAAATTCCCATATAATTCATGCCTTCTAAGAGTCTTCAAGATAACACGCAAGTGATTTTCATGATTTTCGTAGCTTTTGGAGTATACCAAGATATCATCAATAAATACCACTAAAAAATCATCAAGATATTCCTTGAAAACTCTATTCATTAGATCCATGAATACAGAGGGTTCATTAGTTAATCCGAAAGGCATTACTGTAAACTCGTAATGCCTGTATCTTGTTCGAAATGTTGTCTTCAGAATGTCATCCTTCTTCACACACAACTGATGGTATCCAGATCGAATTTCAATCTTTGAAAAGTATTGAGCTCCATGCAATTGGTCAAATAAATCATCAATGCAAGGTAGGGGATACTTGTTCTTTATTGTTATAGCATTGATCTCCCTGTAGTCAACGCACAACCTCATAGATCCATCTTTCTTCTTAACAAAAAGGACAGGGGCTCCCCAAGGAGAAACACTAGGGAGAATAAATCCCTTATTACTCAATTCCTCTAGTCTTTTCTTTAGTTCAACTAATTCCACGATGGACATACTATAAGGGGTCTTCGATATGGGCCTTGATCCAGGAATTAAATTAATGGAAAACTCAACTTCTCGTTCTAGAGGATGTCCAGGTAAATATTCCGGAAACACATCTACATATTCTTTCACAATAGGTACATCATCTATTTGAACATTCCTTTCCTTTCCATTAGTCATTTCATTCTCTTCCTCCCCAATAATTGAATTTAGTTGAGCTACTGGGGGTGGATCTAAATAAGAATTAGGTGGTGATGATTCTACTCTAAAAATAAGGTGTTCCTTATCATCATCATCAAAAATTGTAACCTCCTTCTTCTTATAATAAATATTTGCATCATAGTCCGAAATCCAATCCATACTGAGGATTATATCAAACTCAATCATAGGTATGACAATGAGATCAGTGGATAAAGAAAAGTTATGTGCTCTAATGGGGACTGATTCACAAAACTTTGTTGCAATAATACTTCCCTTAGGAGTTTTGACTGACAATTATCTTGTTAAATCAAATTGGAAATATCTAATTTTCTTAGCAAACTAGGAAGATATGAAACAATGTGATGACCTAGAATCAAATAATTCATTTTCTAAACCTGAGGAAACCATTAAATTACCTGCCACCACGTCTTTCGGAGCTTCAACCTCAGTAGTAGTGATAGCATAAGCTTGTCCTTGATCCCTTGGCCTATTCTGAGTTAAGTTCCCCTGGCGCTTAGGACATTAATTTGCATAATTCCCCATCTCTCTACAATTATAGCATTCCACATTTACAGCAACTTTCTTTCCCTTGAAATCATGAGCTTTGTGGCCTTTTTCACCACACTTGTAACAGACTCACATTCCCTTCAAGAAAGTACCGGGGTGTTTCTTTCCACATTTACTGCAGGAATAATATTCAACTCTTCCCTTCTTCCCCTTATTTCCATTTCCAAATTGATCAGAAGATCTCTTCTTTTCTTGCATTGCTTTAAAGTCATGAGACTTAGAGAATTCCTTTTCCGTCTTGATTGCACACGAGACAATATCTTCTTATGATGAGAAGGTTTTTGAGACTAATGCTCGACGGAGAAATGGTTTTAACCCATCAAAGAAACGATCAATCTTAATTCTTGGGTTACGTATATATTCTGCATCATGCCTCGCCACCTTGTAAAGTTAGCCTCATACTTTGCGACATTCTCATCCTCCTTCTGCCTCAGACTCAGAAATTGTCTTTCCATATCTTCTCGATGGTCATGCGGAAAGTATTTTTCTAAGAAAATTTCCTTAAACTCCCTCCACTCCATACTTGATACTTATTCATCTTCCTTTGTGTTTTGAATCATCGACCACCATTGATCGGAATCTCCAGTGAGGCGATAAATTGCCATGACAACCTTCTCCCTTTCGCTACTCCCAAAGGCATGGAATATTTTCTCTAAGGAGTTTATCCATTTCTTAGCTACTAATGGATTTGTACCCCCATTAAATGTTGGCGGTTTTTGCCTCATGAAGCAGCCTAACATTGATCCTCCACGTTGCGGATCAGGGTGCTCCATACGAGTAAGGTTATTATTCATAACCTGAGTGAGTTGTCCCAGTATGGTAATAAGTTGATCAGCCCCAGTTGTATCTCCAGCTCCATAATAATTATCTTGTGCAGGAGGGAAATCCCTACACAGAGTGCGTGCATTGATACGGTTTCCATTCCTTCCACTAGGCGCCATTTCTAAACAATGGAATAAACTCGATTAGTTTATGAATCAAAATACATAATTCCATACTTATAAAATACTTAACATAAATTGAACTATTTATGGATATAATCCATAATCATAAAAATGTTTTCTTTTAGGAAGTATATACTCATAAACCTTCATAGTGGTTTGTAATGAAAATGAGAATTATCCTAATCATATCCCCCGGGAGTGTCGTAACCAAGAGTGCAGCAAGGCCCGTTGTCGTGCACTAGTTCCCGTTCGAGTCCAGCTCAAAGCGGTGTTTTTGGATTTTACCCCTAGGTATATCTGTGCCAGAGCCACCTCTACCTGCTCGTATCCAGGCAGGGATGTATTGCTCGGAAAACTCACAAAATCTCTATAATACCAAAATTCTAGGAAGTTCTTCTATACTAATCCTCAAAGTCTATCTTTGGGCTATGTGCTCTAATTAGAGTTTATCTAAATCTAGCTTCCAAGGTTAGTACTAAAATTCCTATGATACCAACTGTAACGCCCTGACCCCAATTACCCAGAGTCGGTGCATTATTGCGTAGCATTGGCATGATCACAAAAGATCAAGTCCCGAAAGACCGATTAGTTTTGTAGCCTTGGAAACACTAGATACATTCATAAGTCTTACATTACATCATAAATTAAAACAAAACTAAAACATCTTATCTTCATATCCCCTTATATTATCCCTGTAGGTCATTCATAATATACTTCTTCACATCTTGGAAAAAATTAAAACATTGAAAGGGGTGAGCTCAGATGCTCAGTAAGGATAACAATATAGCGGAAGCTTTCATAAATAAACATTAACATTTAAGGCAATGTATAACTAAAACAAAAGCTTTTTAGACTTGAAATTTAGGATAATATGGGAAAAGTACAATGAAATAATTCCATTTACTTACTCACATGTATATTCTACTAGTCGAATAATCACATGAAATATCAATAACCACTTTCATAATGATGGAATGCATAATGCCAGACTATCATAACCACGTAGCCAAGGCCTCGTTCCAAGACTACAAATAAGATTTTGTCAAGGCCTCGTGCCAAGACACTAGTTTGTATCATGAGACCTACCAATGCATCGAGGAGCTGTAGCAGGCTCCACCCGTCACTTATTAAGTCCAATTCATTCCTCATATGAATAGGTTTAAACATATCATAAACCATAACATAATCGTATCACATAAATCATGCATAAAGGAAACATAACATTTCAACATTTCAATAACAAGATATCAATACAACACATTGATTAAATAAAAACACTTTCAAACCCATTTTCAATACCAAAATAAAATAAAGTTAAAACATTGTATTTATTTTTCATTAAAAAAAGTTATGGCTTGTAGAGAAAGCCGAAACACAAATAATGGTCACGGCAGCGGAGAAGTCGTTGTCACCACATAAGTAAGACAAAAACATTCCTTTTGTCATTTAGTAAAATTCGTTGTAAAAAAAATTCCTTTTTGAATAAAAGTCAAAGTCAAAGGGGTTTATACACTGTATAAAAGAAAGTTGTGTATAAAACAAAATATGCCTCAATGAAAGGAGATTGAGATGAAGACCCTTACAAAGATCATTTTTTTAAATAAATTAGATCTATTATGTGTATTTACTATAAGTACACATAAATAAAGTACATATACAAGATAGGACATAATAATATCATGACATAATTTTAAAGTAGGAGATTAACCCAAAGAATAGAAATTGGGTTAAGAAGTTCCCTTACCTAGTGTCCGACTTGACTCGACCGCTCTTTAACCTCCTGAATAATAAACTAGAGTTAATATCTACCTTCTTAAGAACCTTTTTCAAGTTCATTATTCTATTTATATCACCTATTACCATGTTATGAACATTATGTAATTATTTAAGTTAATAACTGTCGTTTTTTCGATCTTAGGTACTTGAGTCAAAAATAAACTTCTTATAATTACACTTTGTTCATGTGGTAAAATATCCATTATATCCATAATTATATTCATGATATAGATATAATATATCTCATATATATCCATTATATACATGAATTTATAATATTCCATAACGTTTTGAGGTAAGAAATGAAATGCACCGTTCATGGAGACGGTAAGTCGTACGTACGCATGAACGCTACTTTTATTTCTATTTAGTATTTAATTAAATCATAATGATATAATGGTATATTATAATTCCAGTATAATATCATATATAATATCATTTACTCCATCCTTTATACATCCCACATATGGCATTAACGATTCAAATCACTTTGAGGGGGCGGTAGTCCGCACTTCCTAAAATGAAAATATCGTATTTACCCATAATGGAAACAATAAAGGTATACCATAAATGAAAAATATAGAACCTTAAGTAAAAAAATAAATATATTATATATCATATATAAATATAGTTACATCTTAATGTCCACCTTTGAAGGTGTTATATGAATGTTGAACAATCATCGTTTCGTGAGGCAGAAATTCGTCACCCACAGAAACAGTATGTTCTTTAACCATTAGATGTAGGTGTGTGTAATTTTAGCTCAAATAATTCTTATAACAACATCCTAGTATATTTAGGATACTGGTGTTATTACAAAATAAATGAATAAAAAGATTTTATGGGGTTGGATAAGCAAAATAAAAGAAAATGACATAAGAGAAGACATTACCTTAAAATCGGGTAACTCTTTTGAATTGAGCCAAAGGATTCCTTGGGAAGAATTATTCCCAAAGTGAGGATTCTATGAGTAAGGGTGGGAAGTTGGGAGAGTATTTGGGCAGAGTTTGGCCGAGCTAAAAGGCTCTGATAGTGTGAGTAAGGTTGTAGTGGTGGGGGCCTTTTATAAGTGGAGAGGAGGGGCACTCTTGGAATGTAATGAAATGTTACTTTATTATACAATGATTTTCGGATTCTAAAGGTCCCACACTTATATAATTCAAGTATAAGGTGATAAGGGTTCGAAATATACTCATCCAATAGGTTTTTGACATGTGTAAGTCTTATATTTTACATTATCTTTTCATTTTATTTAAATCGTTAATTAATGAGGTAATCGCTGCATCATCATGGTGTCATAAATAATTTAATTTATTTAATGTCTAAAAATTATAAAAAAAATATCATGATGTAGGAAATATTTTTATCTTTTTAGTGAATATTTATAGTCAAAAATATGACTTGTATAACACCATTTAAAAATTGTTTTAGTAAAACAAATTATGTTTGTGACATTTTTATTTTAACTTTAAATAAAAGTTATCTATGTCATTTTCCTACCAAAGTGGCTCCATGGGGTCCCCAAGTTGACCCATGGATTGTCTTGGTAGGACATGACACATAAAATAGTGGTAGGACAAGTGTAAAGGTATTTTCATATTTTTATAATATCATTTTTACCTTAAATTTCACTAATTACCTTTAATCGCGATTAATTAAACTTAAAAGTTACTATTCACAAAAAAATTGTTTTAATCTCATTGAACAAAATTTTACTTAATAATGACAACCATGTATGTAGGATTTTTTGAAAATCAAATCACAGAAGTGGTAATATTTCATTTAAATGAAAAATCAATTATTTAACTACCACTTAGTGGTTTCACTATTCATCAAAAATTGGAGTATTTCAGAACAATGCCAAAATTTCACCCTAAGCTATAACTGATACTCTGAATTCAAAAATGATGCCTATTTTAAAAAAATCCAAACATATAAGTTGAATTAATTAATTTTATAATTAATTCCCGCTTTCACAACAAATAGCGTGTTTTTAAGAAACAATATATATCAAAAGATTGACAATTGTTTATGTCTAATTTCAAAGTGAAATTAATTATAATGAACACCATTGGATAAAATGGTAAATATATATTCTAATTATACTTTAAAACCACTCAATAGTATAATTTATCACTATAAATTATTTTGATTAAAAAAGTTGTTTTTAAGTATTCTTCACTATTCATAAAAAATTGGAAGTTCTCGGAAAATTACAAAAATATCAACTTAGGATAACTTTGATATTCTGAATACAAAAACATAGTCCATTTGGAAAGATAAAATTTATAAAATTTCTAAAAGTAGGTATTACTATTCATAATGGCTACTTTGATTGGTTGTGGTGTGTGTTAGAACTCGAAGTTGCGTACAACACACACTATTGTATTATTCAAAGATAAGTGTACCGTGGAAGCATGGGGTGTTACAACATATATTATTTACTTATAATATTTTATCACTCATTTATTAACATTTTTTTATTAAAATCATTGTTCTAGATAATAACTGCTTCATTTTTCATTTATGTTTCGTTTTGGAAGTCCCAGTCCTTAGGCTTTCAACCTGGTTCGATCATCTCCATAATGTTAATAATGATATAAATATCATATATAGTCATTATATATATATATTCATCCATAAAATTTAGATATATAAATATTAATTACATTGTTGATAGAGACGGTTGGTCGTACATATGCATGAATGTTTTTTTTCATTTTTTACGGATGTTATAAAAGGAAGGTAAATAATAATTATCCATTCTAGAATAATTCTTATATAATATATAAAATATAAATTCATTATATTTATCATTATTATAATCCATGAAAAGTGGAAGTTAAAAATGAATTGCATCACTTTGTGGAGGTAGTCATCCACACATATTCACAAGTGACATTATTGTTTTCCATCAGATGGGAAGAAAGTTAATAATTATTATTAAATAATCATAATAAAAATTATGTATATTTAAGATAATGAATTAATTATGTTATAATGTATTCCATATATTTATAGGATGTATAATAATAACTAAAATTGAAAACACTCGGTTAAGAGTTATACCTCTTTGTTGAGAAACCTCTTTTTCCTTACACCGTCAAGCTAGAAAGGCTGGTCTTTTGGAAAGACCAGAAGCTCTATAATGTGGGTATAAATATATTAAAGTATTTTTTAGGTATTTGATCAAATATAAGGCCCATTAGTTATGGATAACAGAGGAGAGGTGGTATAATTTGATATGGTACATAAAGGACACAATTGGAATTACATAAAAGATTAAATAATATTATATCATAATTATGTAAACATGAATAAAGGAACCCCAAATACTTCTATAATATGTTATAGGGTTGAAATAAACTCAATTAATCCCATTTATACATGTTTTTATACACATTATTTGTTGTATTATAGTTAAACCACTTTAAACCCATTTAACATTAATCGTGATAACATAACTTCTTTCCATGATAAATTTATTATATGAAAAAAATAAAAAGTTACATATAAAAAATTCAGAAAATTATTTTTCCAAATTTGGAATCAATTTTATCATATTAAAATTTTATTGGATCTTGATATTTTTTTAATATAAGAACACAAAACACATGAAAAATGGTTTTTAGGAAAATACAGGATTTAAAAGTAAAAAATATTAACCATGAAATAAAGTAAAAAATTGGTTTCCATGAATTTTTTTGGTTAAATAATAAAAAAAATATATGTTTTAGACATTATTTAATTCCAAAAATGAATGGAATATTCCATAAATTCTATTAAATGCAAAGACAAAAAAATAAATATTAATTCAAATAAAATGTTGTTTGTCTTCAGAAAAGTCAATCTAGGGTTCAAATATAAAAAAATGATTTAAAATAAAATATTTACCTTTATAATTAGGAATTGTTTATAAAAATAAATATTCATTAGGATAAATTCATTTTCTATGGTTATTTGGATGTTTTACCACATGGTTCAAATCCAATTTTACCTCTTTTATCGAGGTGGTAAATATTTACTACAATTACTATTAATATTGAACTAAAATTCAGTCTTCTTAATATATTATATTAATTATTATGATTAAAAATATTCGATCCATTTTATCAAATTTAATCCATCGAACCTGTGGATTTTTTTTTAAAAATAAACTATTAAAATGCAACGGAATGCTGTTTTGTGGAAAAAAAGTCTTCTCTAGTACAAAATGTTTTTATACCAAAATATAATATAATATTTATTCCAATAGACTTTATTTTATTTCTCATAATATAAATAAACTAATGTTAACTATAATTCATTTTGAAATAGAATTTAAATTTTTAAAATTATTGAAACGAAAATGTTTTTATCAATAAAAATTAGTAATTTTCACTGTTCTTTATGAAATAAATATTTTTTGAAAATTATCAACGATTAAATCTAAGAAAATTTTTACATTGTGATTTGAAAAATGAAGTACAATTTATCAAATAAATTTTATAACAGTTATAAAAATTAATTATCACATTTTTTATAAAAATTATTAAAATACTTTTTGAGGAAGAAATTAATTTTGAAAAAAATAAAGACTAAATATTGAGTACATAATTATAAATTTGTTTTCTTTATCTAAAAACATTTAACATATTTTTTATAATATGTTAATTCCAATTCGCACTATCAAGTTTAGCTTCTAGGTTATACTGATCATGTGTAAATAATAATATGGTATGTTGTGGTTCATTTAAACTCAATGTTGCATGTAACAAAAGGTATCCAGAAAATAAAATTTATTTTAAGAGAAATATATTCTAAAATATTTTAGTGTTAAATTATACCCCCATTAAAATGAAATTATACCTTTAAATTATGTCACTCTAAAACAAAAAAATAACAATATCTCTGATTCATCACATCCTCCGGTTCCTAAGTGGCTTGTTTTAATTTAGGAATCCTTCAGAGAATATTAACCAGAACAATTATCATTTTTTACATATAAATTTATCTCTATGATCCAATATTTCTAAATTTTTTCATCATATAAAACATCATTCTTTAGTTTTATAACCTCTAAGTTTAGTACATTTGAAAGATCATGTATGTACTTTCTTAGGAGTGATATATGGAACACATTATGAACTTGAGAGATATTTAGTGGAAGTGTCAAGTGATAAGATATTATCCCTACTCAATAAAGAATTTATAAATTTCAAACATACCAATGACTTTTTAGGACCAAGTTGATGATGAAGTTTATTGTCTTCATGTGTTGTCTTTTTTCATCAAGGAATTTTTTTGGAAATCACCTAACCTTGTATCTTGGAAAATATTATATTGAGGTTGGTTTTAAAAAGAATCATATCCTTGTTTTCAAATGAATAGTAGTCATGTTTTTTGAAAAATCAGATTCACTTTGTCCATTTTAATGAGTAATTGAACATTTTATGGAATGAAAGAATAGGTCTCATGGAGAACGTATCTTACAACAAGTAAATAGCATTCGATTCACTCAGGAATCGATGTAAAATAAGTGGTTGTTTTGATGAAGTATCGAAGTATGTTGACTATGATAAATTTAATTATGATGATGCTTCATCATTTTTTATATCATATAATTCATAAGTTTATTGGATAACTTGTTATGAAATATTTATAGAAGAACGGGGGATTAAAATATGGTGTCGATTGAATAGCTGGTTCCAATTGAAAAGGTAGTTCTTATTAAAAAGATGGTGTCGATTGAAGAGTAAGAGATGGTGCTGATTTTTTTTAAAATTATTATATCCAAGTGGAGGAAAAAATGAATGTATTCAGAATAATCATACCCAAAGAGTATCATATTTTTTAGAATCATATCTAGGATAATCTAAAATGGAATGATTTTATCAAGAATGATTTTACCGAGGATGATCCAATTCAGACCAATCGTATTCCAAAAAGATTGAACTCCAGTTGAGAAGAAAAGAAAGTAGCTGAAATCAATGGAAAGTTATCATACTTTTCAATCCTTATCTGATGATTCTAAATCTATTCTCAAATGAATTTAAAGGTCATGAAGGAATTCATGATACATGAACAGGAATGTGAATGATGTTTTTTAAGTGCATCAAGAGAAGTGAATAAGAGATTGAGATCAACAATGTAGTCAACAGTTTCAAAAGGTTTTAATTACTTTTTAGGTTTCCAATTGGGTCAATAGATGAGGAGAATATTATGTTTTGAATCTCAAGTGGTTCTGGAGAAAAATAGAAAGAGATTTCTGGATAAAATTTAAATGGGAGGTTGTGCATTAAAATGAATGAATTTGATTCAAATAAGTTCTGAGAATTGTATACATCACATCATAATGGTATCCATTTCTTAATTAATTTGTTTTCAATTTATAGATATCTTTTTATTGAAGAAATCATATTGAGAAAAATTGGATTCATGTATTAAAATTGTAATAATGACTAAATTGAAAGTATGATGATGTAGATTAATTTTGAAGAAGAATTGAGAAGCTTCAAGAAGAGTTGATAGTGTCAAAATGCATCCAGAGATTTCTAGGGAAATTGAAATTTGGGTGAATTTGTGTGAGTGGGAAAATGTTTTGGGATTCCTACCAAAGTTCTCAAGAATAACTTATCCAATGAGAAAAGTACACAATACTTTTCATATGATGATGTATTTTCTATTGTAGTAGAGGGAGAACCTCCAAATTTTTAGTGAGAGAAATAAATAATTGTATCAATATTTGGTTGAATAGGTTTTGATAAAGAAGTTAAATAAGAGACAAGATCGCAACATTTTATTCCATTGATAACCATACTCGGAATTTATCGTACTCAGTGGATCATCAAATTTAGATGATCATCATTTCAGTTTGGATTAATCAGCATCATGATTTCTGTATTGGGTTTCTCAGACTGTAGAATAATTGTACTAGGTTTTATCATAAATAGAAATTGAAGTTGTTCTAATTCATTTCTATTATATTTTGAAAGAAAATCTGAGTAAAAGAATCGTATTGGGGAGAATTGGATTTAGAGGAATCATTCTAGGAAAATCAGACCGAGGAATATCATACTCAGTTTTCCGTAACAAATTCTAGGATGTTTTTACCTTATTCTCAGTAAAAAATATTATGAATTTTGTTTCAATTGAATATATTTTTTTAATTAAAAATAATAAAAGGTAACATGATATTTTACAAAAACATTATATTACCATATTTTTTCTAAGAGGGTGCACATGTACTTTTGAATTTCCTTCAAAGTACTGCATGAGTGAAAGGGAATATCCTACTCATTGTAATCCAAGTATTTTTGTCTACTGGTTTATATGGTATTGAATTCTCTCCAAAACATACAAGGATGTATCTATTTGTATTGAATAGTTAACCTAGTAGATACTTTTTTCTTGTGGATGTGTGTTTGAATTTTTTTAACAGGGAATTGAATAATTAATAGGAGTTTATGTTTTTTTCCTTTATAATGAAACAAAAAATAAAAAGTATCATTGTTTCACCCCGTCCCCCTCTCAGTGATAAAATCATCTTGATTGGTAAATTTCAAACCTCAATTTTCATCTCATTATAAATATCATAACCTTATTCCATAGATAAAATCATAGTAATAACTTCTCCCCAACAATGAATTCTAGATCTCACCGATGATTTTTTTCATATGTTTTGTTGACTCTGAGTTGACATGATATACTATTGAATGGATCTAAACATCCCTCATTTCCTCGGTTAACTTAGGTACCAATATCTTCCTCTATCCAACATTATCACATCGCATTAAACTTCTAATCTTACTTACATTGAGGTAATAATATGGATATATCTAAATACTTGAGTGAAATATATTTTTTACAAAAACTAGAGAAGATAAAGGTGTTGATCCCAAAAACCATTGAAATCCATAGAGAATGAACTCGGAATATCATATTGGGTTTGAATGGTTCTATCAGGTTGACCATATATCTAAAAATGATAAGAAGTATTGCAACACAACTCTAACTCCTGATTTTGTAAAATACTTCAACAGAAATTCAAGGTAAACCTTGGATCCTGATCATATATAATAGAATGTGGTACTCCATGCAGCCTTAAAACTTCCTTAATGTATATTCGAGAAAATTGATCAAGAGATAAATCTTATCTTGTAATAATAAATTGAACTAGCATCATAAGGTGATCTACTACAACCCAAATAGAATTATGGCCTTTAGAAATTTTGGGGAGTTCGATTAGAAAATCCATAGTGGTGTTTCCCTATTTTCATACTGGTATGGGTCATGGTTGTAACAGCCCTTTGGGATTCTATTTCTCATCCTTAACTTTATTACATACCAATCACTAAGATACATATTCTACAATGTCTCTATTAATTTTTTCCAAAAAAAATACTCTTTCATATATCAACACATCTTAATAATTTCAAGATGAATAGAGAATGTAGAACTATGCGCTTTATCCAATAATTCCTTCTTCTAATCTAGTATTGATGTGACATGCACTTATTTTCTGAATCTTATCATTGCATCACAATCAAGGTTGAACTCAGGAACATTTCACACCTTTTTTTCATATTTAAATCTTTCTTTTTTGCATCTTTAATCTTCACATGGATGGATCATTGAACACTCATTTGAGATAGATAAGTTTTATCCCATTCCTTCAATATTTCATGCTCCACCCTTAGAAAATCTAGAAATGTTGGATCTTTTTTTATCATCATCATAGATAAACTATAATGATCCTTTACACTTAGACCATATTACACCTTTTTCTCTTTCTCAAGGTGGTTATTTATTGAGCAGTCATAATATTTAATCAAATAAAACCATATTCTATGAAAAATTTCAACTCTTTATGATTGAATATATAATTTAATATTTTATGATCGGTATATATGTCACACTATTATCCATAATGATAATTAATAAATATATTTAATTCAATAATTACTATAGATAACTAAATATCATGATTTGGGTAATTTTTCTCATGAACCTTCAATTGTCATGAGGTGTAAGCTATCACCATACCATTTTTCATGTGGACACATCTTAGTCCCTTATTCAATACATCACTAAATATCACAAACACTTATCCACTATATTGTAGTGTATGGATAACTATGACAACTAATATTTTATTCAATTGATTGAAATTTTCATCCCATTCATATGTCCAAAGGAACATAGCTCCCTTCTGAGTGAACTTGGTGAGTGGATTAGACAACCATGATAAATTATCTAAAAAGAATCTATAATATCCATCCAAACCCAGAAAAATATGGATCAAAGTAATAATGGTTGGTCTAATAAAATGTTCAATAACATCCATCCATGATGTAACCACTGATATACCTTTCTTGAAATTATATTTCCCAAAAATGAAACATTTTTATCCAAATTTTAAACATGGAAAAATTTTCATAAAACCTCTCATTTATCAATCTCTTTAGTAAAATTATAAAATTATCTTCACGATATTCCTTTCTCTTTGAATATATAATAATATCATCTATTAATAATTCCAAAAATAGATCAAGAAAATATCTAAAGATAATATTCATTAAATCCATGAATATATCATGGAAATTAGTATTTCTAAAGAGAATCACTCTAAATTGATAAAGTACATACCTAAAAAAACAAATATGGGTATATATTCATTATTAACCCATGATTTATGATATAAAGAAGAAAGCTAAGTCTTGTAAAAGTATTGAGATCCTCAAAATTGGTGAATTATATCATGAATATGGGTTAGAGAATACTTTTCTTAATAGTGATCTTGTTAACTTTATGATAAAAAAATCAAAGACGTATTAAACCATAGTTCTTCTTAACCAAAAAATAGGTGCACCCAATGTTGATGAAATAGGGTGTATGAATCATTTATCTCGATTGTCCTAGAGTTTCTTCATTAATTCTTGTAACTCAATCATGTTTATTCTATAAGTAGTCTACAAAATGGGTGTAACACTAGGTATGAGTTCTATTGAAAATTTGACTTCGTGATTCGAAGGAAGGATAGTAAATTATTGCATAAAGGAATTGGTATAATCCTAAAAATAATAATATCATAGTTTTGAGTTTCCCCAATACTATTTTAGATAAAAATACAATATGAATAAAGAGTAAGAGCCACAAAATTAATGTCACTTCCATTGGAAGTTTATATTTATACTCACACTAAAAAATGATCATGGGTTGGTTAGGAATATCAAATATGACTTCCCTTACCAAAAAATATATATCGGATTTATATAAGTATAGTTGATCCATAATCAAAATCATATCCTTTTCATCAAGAGGGTGAATCACAATATTTTTATAAAGAATATTCCCACAAGCTTCTTTTAGAGAGGAACTATAAACTTCGAATGTTATCATCATACCATTTACATTTTTTACATATAACTCAACATCTAATCATTGAGGTGGTGATGTGATACTCTTATAAATTTTTTCATATATAAAATGTTGGGTAAACACACAATCAAATAAAACATTTCAGATCTACAGTGGATGTTATATGTACCTTTCTCCATGTCATTCTTTTAACTCACATCAGTTAAGATTAAAAAGGAATTTACTTTATCGTTTTTCTTAGGGATTTTTTTAGGCCAACCAACCTAATTAACTCTTGGATTATGGAATTGATTCGAATAATTCCCTATCACCCTACATCTGAAACATTAAACATCATTCCATGAATCCTTTTTATCCTCTATTTTATTCTCTAACCTTTTTATCCCCCATAAACAATCATTATCTCAATGGTCATACTTTCCCTAATTTAATCATTTCCCATTTCCTTTCATTAAATTTTTAGAATATTTCCCCCTCAATTTTTGGTGTACAAGTGGTTGTAATTTAATTCTTCCTGGTGGTTTACCATTCAATTTTCCTAGAATATTTATTTTTCTCTTCTTACCACTAAATCCAAAATAATAATTGGATTTAACACTCTCTATTGATTGATTTATAGAACATTGAGTAACTTATTTATAGTTACCAAATTCTTTTATAGATAATTCCTTTTAAAGGCTCGGTTTCAATCCACTAAAAAATCAACAAATTTTACTCATAGGATCTATTATAAAGTGAGAAGCATACCCAAACTGTCTTGTAATTTTTTATTCCTAGGTTAGAGTAAATTCATCATTCCTTTATTTCATATCCAAAAAGTACCTTCCATATCTGTATAAAGAGTAATGTGAAATTATTTATTGAGAAATGCCATCTTAAACTCCTCCAATTACTTGGTGTATACTTATTCCTCTTTCCTTGTGTTCTAGATAAAATTACACCATTTATCAACTTCACCTTTCAAGTGTTGGAATACAAAAGTAACTTTCCCATGGTCTGATCATTGAATATTAAAAAATATATTTTCCATCCCATTGACCCATTACTCATAAACTATTGGATCAAAATAACCATATAAGGAGGGTGGATGTTTCTATATAAAATACTCAGTGACATGTTTCTCCCTCATAGGTGTATTCAAGATCTTAACATAATCCTCATTAACATTCATTTCTTGAGGGAGTTGAGTGAGTATAGTCAAAACACATTATATCCCAGCACCCAATCCATTTGGTTGTTCTTGATGATGGTCATTGCATTAAGTGTCGTATTTTTTGGTCAAATAATTCCTTCTCGTTTTATCCAATATCAAAAACCAACAACATAGTTTAAGAATAAAGCAATGATATTCAAAGTGAACAAACATATAATCAAGAAAATAAACTCTCGAGAAGTCCAAAATTATGATACATTCTTATCAACCTAGGACACATTGTGTTTAACATACGTCATACATAGTCATTGTCTATTTAAATAAAGCATAATAGTTTATAATGAAAATGTGAGTTAACCAATTAATATACCCCAGGAATGTCAAACCCAGAGCATAGTAAGGGCACACTCACTGTGCACTAGAATGATGGTTGAGACATACCGAACCAACAATTTCGACGCTATTACCACTAGATGTATATATTCCATAACCATGTCCACTTATAGTACCTAGATAGGGATTTATTTCTTGGAAAATCACATAATATCTTCATTACCAAAACCTTTAGATTTTTCTTATACATAAACTTATCCCTATGGTTTTCACCAAATTTCACTAATCATAATTTTCAAATATTAACTAAACCTTCCTCTTATACTAAATATAATGACCCATACATTTCATACATATGTATATTATATCTTAATAGATAAATATTCAATACATTTCATAATAATACATGACCAAGGACCACTTAGGTTTTGTGTATTTGGAAATTAGATATATAAAACACTTATTTAAGTATAATAATTAACATATTAAACATATTTCTTTATATAATGTACCCTTCTAGACACATCACATTTAGAACCTTCCATCGAGACCTGGGGAAGTAAAACATAAGAATGTAGGTGCTCATATTCTTAGTAAGTGTAAACATCGGAGATATTAATCATTAGAGAATAAGATTAACATAAGGGTATGATAACATATTCAAGTGAATATTCTCCAAGTAAAATATTCATACCTAGAAAATCATAAACCATAATCTCCATAATGAATTAATTTCAAGAAGTATGCTCAATAAGCGTATCAAAGAAGTGATCATTATCCAAGAGTCATAACATGAAAATGATGCATCCAAAGCATAATAAATCATAATATTGTGAACACATAAAACAAAACCACGTTCACACAAAATTTTATGAGTATATTTATAAAGTGGTCATACTCACACATGAAAATGTGAGAAAATTTATTCATAATCATGTCCATGCATTTTTAGTGATCATAGCTAGAACCAGTCATACTCGCAGATCAGTATGTGAACAAATATATTCATAATCATGTCCACAATTATCATCATCTTATAAGACATATATATCACATTACCCAATTAATTGGTGATATATGATGGTCCCAAAAATCACATAATTATAATATATTCATATAAATGTCACAATACTATAAAAAATCATCAAATCATAATAGAATAACCCATGGAAAATAAAGGGATTTGTAAACATATCATAATTATAATAACATACCCTATATAGAAATATTAAGGTATTATAATTGGATAATATATCTAGTAAATTATAATTAACATCAACAAATGTCATCGTAGATAAAAGATTTATTTAAAATTTCTCTGGAGAAATTCTTTTTGAAAATACCCATTAATTTTGAAATCCCTTATTTAAAATCTATAAAATTAAACAATATTAAGTAAATTATTTTATTTGAAAATAACCTTGTAAAATTTTAAAGGATATATAAAAAAATTGAGTGGCCAGGATTTTGGTAAATTTCATTTATGTCGTGTATGTTAAAATAACAATTTTGTTCTCATTTTTTAAATAATTCAAAAGTACCTCATTTGGAAAATGACACGAAGAATAATTTTATAATATTTTGTAAAAATATAGATATAGGAAAAATTGAATTTTATAAATCACATTATAATATAAAAAAAATTAGAAAAAACATTTTCCTAGATGAAAAAGATTCATAAACAAAGAGCAAATATAGTCTCTTTTTCTTAAAAATATTTTCCTAATAAATTTAAGCACCAAAGAGAGGAAAAGATTACTATTACCTAAAAATTACATTAGTAAACAAATTATAAGTGTATTTAGAGGATTTATTAGATAACTATTATATAATTTCCTTAACTAAAATTAAATCATAAAAAATCCTAATTAAAATGGGATTCAAATATAAATCCCTTACCTCAAGTATAATCATTCTTTGTACTCATTAAAATCATTTACATAATAAATATAGATTTATTATAAATAAATTATAGAACCATAATCATTTATATCATACCATATATTATTTACTTATAACATATTATTACCCATTTATTAACAATTTGTTATTAAAATTATTGTTCTGATGATAACTGCTTCATTATTCATGTATGTTTTAGTTTGAATGTCTTGGACTGATGAAATCCTACTATAGGGAATGTAAAAACAATTTTTGTATATTAAATAAGTATATTATAGTGATTAATCCTAGGTATTATCCAAAATAGGAGTTCAAGAAAAATAGTTTGTCAATTTAAATTAGAGAAAAATGGGTTTTTTTAAATGTATAGTTTTGAAAACAAATGAAAGAAACAAAATAAAATAAATTAATTAAGAAAAATATTTAAAAATTAATTGAAAACATAAGTGATTTAAAAGTACTATATGATATGAATGATCATTTAGAGGTTGGTTTAGAAATTTAAATGTTATACTAGTTCAATTTTATCCAATTATTTTCTGCTATGTCGATTAAAATGAGATTCTGAGATCATTTACCCTCACCCCATGGGTCAAATGGTGATGGTTAGAGAAAAATGTGCCAAGATCTTAGTTTGGTCTACTCTCCTTCAATTTACGTTAGAATTCCAGTGAATATCCTCAATTGACTTAAGCAATACCTGAATGTGTTTTGTTTATCCTAAATAATCATGAATATCCACTACCTCTCCAAGACGAACTGATGATATTCGAGTACTTCACCACTAAGAATTGGTTTACTCCATTATATATAAAACAAAACCTAGTGGAAGGAGATAATGATCATTGACCAAATAAAAAATCAATAATATATTCAAAAACCAAATATGATCTTACTTGATAATAAAACCCACTATATGAAATTGAATGCAATGTCACAAAGATAGAATGAATTTTTATTCAATAATGTACAAGAACTAAACATTAAAAAAGAAAAAACCTCTCATTCCCCAATCACTCATAATTTTTACATACCATGTTAAGGGTAACTGAGAATAATGGGTATGAAGAAGGCATTACAAAATAAAGAAGAATAAAAAATCTAAAATGAAAGGAATAAAATTTCTACTCCAGAATCTATTCTATGAAAGTTTTCTCCTATTTTATCCACCCTATGGCTAAATATCAGCAACGAAACTTCTTATAAAATTCTTAAAATTGAATTTTCAATATTACTTCCAAATTTAAAATTCATTGGATGAATATATAGGATTTTATGATTCAATTAATTATCCACTCTATTTATATATGAATGTTTCTTAAATAATCCTCTAAATTGCAGAATCCAATATCCACATTTATGAGTTATTATGTCTCCATGATCCTTAATTTTATAATGGGCCTTTTAATTATCTTTCAAATCCTGTTTGAGTCACCTAAATTGGAGGATTTTAACCTGATTTATTCCTCATTTATTGAGGTGGGGTCAACCTTGTCATCCAAAACAAATTTTCAACTTGATTGATTTTTTCAGATTTGTAGATATTTGAATCAGATCCTAGTCTAGAAGAAAAATTTGAAGCTGAAAAATCAAGGAATACTAAAAAATGAATCACTCGAATTGGATAAATATTTTTAAATTTATTCTTGAAATATCAAAGTGATGAAAATCTGTTAAAATTGTAGAATTAAGAAATTTTCACATTTTAGCCTAAAACAAACCAAAAACCTAAATTTGATGAAAATAAAAACAAATTTATAAATTGGGAGGGTTTAAATCATTGAAATACATACAAAAAATTATGATAAATATTATCACTATCAATTCCCTAACAATTAGTAGTTGGACTCCTTCAAAAATAATCCTCAAAATCAAATCAATGAAAATTTAAAACACATACCCATGAGGTCAATCAATTTTTTTTAATAAAATATATCTCGACTCCTAAAAAAATTATTTCAAGTAATCCATTTATATAATTCAACATATTTCAACTTCATTTCTCATCACATGCATAAAAAACACCTACCTCTCATTAATTTTCTCTCATATCATAAATTTAAAATTATCTACAATGCTTTTCTCTTCCAAAACAACGCAAGGGTCACCATAGGATTGATAAATTACAACATATCAACTTGATATGAGTAAATATCATGTGATTATCATGATTAATTTTTAGTTTTGTTTAATTTATTTTGGTTGTTATGATTTAGATGTCAAAATTAATAAGGTCGAATGAGGAGGGATTGGCTCTTTTTTCAAGAAAATGTTCCTGATAATAATTTTCACTCAAGTATAATATCCTCCTCACTCACCGTAACATCAGGTCAGCTATAAAATAATATCAAAATTTGTTTCATGTATGTCTCAAACATTCTCCAATATTTATATTTTTCACTTTAACTACTTCCCAAAATTTTAGTTATTGTTTTTGAAGCCCCAAATAGGAACAGTTTTATTTCACCTTTAGAAGCTCCATAAAGAAAATACATATTATATCATGAAAGCTCTATAAGGAAAAAACATTCAATTGAATGAATTTTTAATTAGTAAAATAATCTATTAAACATTTTAATTTCCAACCAATATATCTCTAAATGAGGTATCACAACAAAATATAGCTTCCCCCCAAACATAAGTTCAACTAGATCTTGTAATTTCACTTTAATATTAGGTTGGATGGGAAAAATTGACACGTAATTTGGAAAAAGTAATAGTTTTTTCAAATATTATATGGGATAAAATGAATTAAATGTACAAGGAAGGCTATAATAAATTGTATTCTCTTGAAAATTGGTCTATAAGACAAAATATATGCCTCAATAATTTAAAACCCATGTACCTTAAACCCTCATGTTTTGAGAAGAATAAATCGAGCTCTGGTTTCAGAAAGCATGGATTGGATCTCCCAAGAAGTGATGTGCATGTTTTGAAAATGAAAAAAATGGTTTATAAGCCTCATGGGATAGTGATTTCAAAGATAATTAAAGTGAACCATGGCATGGGATTGAAATACCAGAAAAAATTTCATGAAATTCCACAAAATATTGTAACTTGAATCAAATTCATTTTCAGCATTCATTTAATATCTTTTCCATGGAATTAATTGTTTCTCTCAAAGACATTAGTTTCAAAAGAATGGAAAAGATAATTATTTTATCTCATGAGTTTCAAAAACACACAAAAATTTAAAAAGAATAACAAAAAATTGAAAAACACACTTTTTATGAAGAAATAGAAAAGAAGAAAAAATAATAAAGAAAATTGAAAAACATAAACTATAAATGTTCCCTCCCCCATACATAAATTATAAAGTTTCCTCAATGCATTAATGTAGATAATAACATGTAAGCATATTTTTAATTTAATTATAGAATGAGTTAAAGTGGTATCGATATATACGACCTAATGGATATTATGGATAAATAGGTTAGAGGAGTGTAATCTCCATTACTAGTTCTTACATACTTCCTACTAAAGACATGTTGTACTGTCAAGAGTATTCTTTATGTCCATTCATACCACAACACTAGTAAAACCCTTGAAATTTTGTTTCATTGAGATGGTTTTCAATATATCTAGATAATTTTAGCTTCCTTATTGAGATTTCAACCTCACTCTTCTTAAGGGGTTGTGGTGTCCTTTTAAAATTCTTATCTTCTCTTAATGTGGGATGTTGAACTTCAATTTTCTTTAACCACATGAAATTATTTTTTTCTACCTCTACACATTTAAATAAAATATGTCTATTTTGAAATTTATTGAGTACATATTTACTCATTTCTTGTGATCCACTCTTCTCATTGGTTTAAGAATATCATTTACTTACCTATCCAGTGTTAATAGGGTTTTCTCTAACCTTTTTCAACTCATATTACATAGTAAGTAATATGGAATTATTCTGGGATATTTTTTTCTCCTTCACAACATGTTCCTTATGGAGAGTTATGAGAATCTTCTCATATTCATCCTTTTTGAGTTTATCCTTAACGATCTCAACATCTTCTCCTGATTATGATTCTTCAACCTCTTCTAACAAACTATCCATGAAGAATGAGGTTGTATCTTTTGAATTTTAAGTTGGTTATATACCCTTTTCATGGGAGATTTTATTTATTGAATGACCACTTGGCAGATCTTCACAGCGTCTTGTATATTGAAATTCACTCGCCTATCTCTAAGATCCATTGAAATTGTTCCCTCATTCACATAGACGATGGTATTTTCTATATTTAATAACAGTATCCCCAAAATGATGGGTAATTCTAATGAACTTTTATCTTCTTCCATTATCATTACATAAAACTCAACTATGAATAATAGATCTTTGACATTAATAAGAACATATTTGAAAACACCTTTTGGGATTATAGTATAACTATTTTCGAGCTGGACCCCCAATCTAGTAGGCTTCAATTTTCCAATATTCAAATATCTAAATATACAGTGAGGAACAACATTTATCAAGGCACCTAAATCAAAAAAACATAATTAGTAAAATTCAAATTTTCAATAGTGAATTGAATAAATAATGTCTCCAGAACTTGAATTTTTTTGGAATTGGTGAGGTGATAAATGATGATACACTTCTCCCTAGGCCGATGCACTCATTTCTATCCATTCACATTCTATTTCTTCATATCTATTTTATAAACGTTACATATTATGGGATTTTTTGGATTTCCACTAACAATAGAATATTGATCATGAATTTCTGAAAGGTGTCAGAAATTTCATTTCCAAGTCGATCTTCTTCCTCTTTCATTGACTCCACTAGTTCATATGGGAATGGTTCTTGATTATTCTTTTTTTTCTCTAATGTATTTGTAAGGTTTTTTGGGCTTTTATTTTTTAACCACATTCTGGTTATTTCAATGTTATGGTCCACTTCCTTTAGATGGATGAGTAAAAATTCCAAAGTATACTTATAATATTCAACATTACTTTGTTCAGTAGTCAGAAGATCATTTCCACTTCTTGTTGTAATTTAACTAACATTCATCATGGGATTCAGAACTATTTTCAAAGATAGATTTCCAAGAGTATTCTTTATGAAGTCAATAAAACTTCTAAATTGACCTATTATCTTATCAATCTTATCTTCCAATCAATTATCTTTATCCCATAATTGTCAGTATTCAGTTGATGATGCACTTGTGGAGGTCTTCTTCTATGTTTTTTGCTAGAAAGGTGGTGGTTGAAGGGATTTTTATAGGAAATGTGTTTAATTGGGGTAATGTTTAGGATAGAAATACCTTGTCTGATTTTATTGGTTTCCACATCCTTACTATGATTTGGTTGATGTGGCTAATTCTACAAGAATTGTTTGGGATTGTCACGACCCGACCCTACCGGTCTCGACTCGCAACTACCCCAAGCCCGCCTCCATAGGCCAGGGGCTGGCAACAATTGCCAAAGGCATAAAAATATTGGGGAGGCCTTTTACTAAGTACTTGTACACACACACACAGCCCTCTCAATGTATAAGTATAGAGTAATAAGAAAATAAAAGGACAAACAACTACATCTCAACAACAATCATGAATCAACCTCTAAATAGAAAAAGTAAAGTGATGAAAAGTACTGACAAGATACTGAACATAAAAAGGGGGAAAACGATCTCAACCCACAAGGTGACATAACCCGGCAATAGGTAAACAAAAGTAAACAGCTTTTGAATCTCACACCTGAATGTCCTACTATGAACACTAAACGTAGCCCAAGCCCGTGTGTCCTCTGCATTCCTCCGTAGTCTCGATGGAACTATCCGTCATCTGCAATGGAAAACCAAGTGCGGGCAATGACCAAGCAGGGTTGAGTATAAAAATACTCAGTAGGATGCTTCAGAAGCTCAAGGGAGAAAAAAAAAGATGTACTAAAATGGTGAGCAGTAGACAGAACAAGGAATAGTGGAGGATTTCAGTAAATAGAGTGCAGCTCAACCCAACAAAAGAAAGGGAGTAAACTCGTCCAACCAAGAGGAGATAGACACAGAAAGTACGTGGAATACCTCGTGTGTCTTAGCCCCACCTAGAAGAAGAGTAACCAAACCCAAGGAGAGGGAACAAAAGTAGGGTGTATATATATGCTCAATAAGAAACCAGAAAGAGTGTGTAAGGGGATCTCCATCTCCAATCTCAGCCCAGGATAAGTCACCAAAAGTTCTAAGGATATCCATCTCTAATACCCAACATCCTGCATGTCAAATCTGTCTCATCGCTGAATCGTGCAACCAAGGATCCCACTCCGGTAACCACGGAGAAAATTCACTGACTAGCCTCATAGAAAGGGATGAGTCTGAAAAAAGTCGTCGGGTAACCCACTACCCAACCCAAATGGACTGTAAACCCCAAAAGGTCATCGGGTGACCCAATGCCCAGCCCTGCTGGAGGGTAAACCCTATAAGGTTGTTAGTGACCCACTTCTTAGCCATGCTAAAGGGTAAAACCTAGAAGGTATTCGGGTGACCCACTGCCCAGCCTTGCTGGAGGGTAACCTCTAAAGTCAATGGGTAACCCACTGCCCAGTCCTTCTTGAGGGTAAACCCTAAGTTCAACGGGTAACCCACTGGCCAGCCTCACTAGAGGGTGAACCCTAAAACATTGGTGGGTAACCCACTGCCGAGCCCCACAGGAGGGGAAACCCAGAACTGGTCCGATAACTCCACGAAGCCTACACCATCACTGGGTGTCACTAACATTGCGATAGTGCGTTTGGTCAGAGTGCATCAGAGAAACCTCCAACCAATGACCTTTCAGGTTCCAACATTTAATGAGATCTAGAAAGATGCTCTGCACTCCCAAACAAATTACACCATTGTAATCCTTGCGGAAAAACACACGAGATAGACTATTTACTCCCTGGAAATGGTCTCCGGACGAAAAAGTTATTCAACACCGCTTTATTCCAGTACAGAATATCATGGGGCCCACACCTCAGTCCTAAAAGAGTTCGAGAGAACTGCACCATCGCGATGCTCTCGTAAAAACATTCCAAAATGACTACTCATTCACCCCGAACGGATGTCTGATGAAAAAGTCACAAAACGTTGCTCACAGCTTAAAAGACGGCTCATGGGGCCCACGCCTCAACTCCGACTTCAATGCCTGAACCCACCCTAGACCACTTTGTCTTGATTCCAGGGTCACAATGCCACTGACAGTGCCTCAAACAGACTCAGGATGTGTTCGTGCCATCGGAAAGAAGAATCTCGGCAAGCCATTAAACAACACTTAACAGTGTATCGTGCCACTGAGCCTCCATCTCGAGAATTAAAAATCCTTGAGACCATAAAAAACTCTGGCTCGACCCATGGATTGTTCTGTTGTAGATGGCGCACAAATCCAACACACGTAGTGAAAGATACGGGTGTCCGAAGACAAGGGGCTAACCCCCCCCCCCCCCCCAGGGCAGAACCGGCACGGTTTGGCCGGTCTAGACGGCCCAGGCCGGCCCAGCATGTAGTGCCATCCCGCAGCCCTTCCGTGATACCCAGTCATGGACCCGAGGTCCACCCGCACCGACCAGCCCTTGTGGTCGGTCGTTGTCCCACGCGGAGACCCGTTGAAGGCAGGGTCACGTTCTCCTGCATGGGGTCGCGCACCGCGACGCCCGGTCCACCCGCGTCGACGACCTCCGCATGTTGTCGTCGCCTAGGACAAATGCAGCCTGGGACAACCGCCTCCTAGTACCACTCCCGCATGCTGCCATCCTTGACCGCCTGAAGCCCGCCAGAAACCCCTAGAACCCCCGGAAGACGCGGTAATTGGCCGGAAAACTTCCCAGGGCCACCCCGGGCACCTCGGGACTCGGATTTTTGATCTGAGAAGAACGTTAGAAGGTTTGGATAAAATACTACGTAACTATGGTCTTATCTCGACAATTGTATATTATTTTTTTGCAATGAATTTCATATGAATAGATTTGGGAAATTAAATCAAAAAAAACACGAGCCTACTTCGCAGGGCGTAGCCCGTCGCTTCGCTGACGATCCGCCAAAGCCATCGTGCCATGGAGAGGTGGGGAGAGGGGCTTGATGCGTTTTGAGAGGGATATGCCAGGGAGAAACAAGGGGAAGTAGGAGTATGAGGGGTGGGAGAAGTGTTTATGTAGAGAAACACTTAAACACCCACCAGTAGGCTCTGTACCCGAACTTTCGGTGGGGTTTGGGTTAAGTCGCATCTAGGGTAAAATCCACATATTGAGCATAACGACGATCTTGGAATTTTAATCTGATCCTCCGTTCAGAAGTTGTAATGTTCACACCTGAGGCCGCTAAATTACGAAAACTCCCCTGGTGGCGTTTTCCACTGAACCCTGCGAAAGTTACACCCCTCCTAGGGTAAACGGTATGCTCTGGACTCAACAGTGCCATCAGTTTTCTCATTCGAGCAATCATTTAGGAAATATTCTGTTTGTTTGGCATGTCTAGTGTGAACGCACTTAAAATTTAATTTCGACCACACTGGGGCTCGGAATCACACGCCGTCTGAATGCCCTACTCTGGAATAACATCAAGAAATTTTCATATTCTTACAGGCTCAAAACCCGGGTACTTACACCATTCCCTCCTTCAATTTTTTCATCTTTTAAAAACAAAACTACAAAACAACTCAGGATACTGAGCCCGCATCTGACTCTCCCATTCCCAAGTGCTCTCTTTCACCCTCTAGTGTTTCCAAAGCACCCGAACCAAAGCAATGGTCTGTCCATGTAGTGTCTGCTCCTTCCGGTCCTCAATCACTACCAGGTGCTCCACAAAGGTGGCTCCATCCTCGATGTCCATCTCTCCCCAGTAGATAATGTGTGTTGGGTCGTGCAAGTATTTCCTCAGCTGTGACACGTGGAAGACATCATGCACCCTCTCTAACTGTGGGGGTAGGTAAGATGGTAGGCCACCTCCCCGACCCTGCACATGATCTCTAAGGGCCCAATGAACCTCAAGGATAGCTTGACTCCCTGGATGAACCTCTGTGTCCCACGCTACAGAGAGACTCTCAAAAAGACATGTCCCCCCTACTCGAACTCCAAAGGCATGCGACGATGATCTTCATAGGACTTCTGTCTGCTCTGAGTCGTCCTCATCTGCCCATGTATGACCTACAAATTCTTCGTCGTCACCTGCACCAACTCTGGGCCCATGAGGGAGGTATCCCCAACCTCCATCCAGTACAATGTTGACCTGGAGGGTCTCCCATCGAGGGCCAAAAATGGTGCCATTCCAATAGTAGAGTGGTAAATGTTATTGTACATGAAATCCACCAAGGGCAGGTGATCCCCCCATCTCAGGCCAAAGTCTAACACACACGCCCTGAGCATATTCTCCAACACCTGGATAGTGCGCTCTATCCGCCCATCGGTCTAGGGGTGAAAAGCTATACTCATCCGCAGTTGAGTCCCGAATGCCTCCTGCAGGCCTCACCAAAATCACGACGTAAACTGTGGATCATGGTTGGAGACGATCATCGACGGTACTCCATGAAGGTGTACAATATCCCGAACATATAGCTGCCCTAGAATCTCCACCAAACACTTCTCCCTTATGGTAAGGAAGTGCACAGACTTCGTGAGTTGGTCCACTATCACCCAAATGGAGTCATAGACCTTCACTGTGTGCGGAATCCCTATGAAGAAGTCCATAGATATACTATCCCACTTCCACTCCAGGATATCAAGGGGCTACAAAAACCCTGCAGGAACTTGATGCTCTGCCTTCACCTACTGACAGGTAACACATCGAGCAACAAACTCAGCTACGCTCCACTTCATGCCAGACCACCAAAACTTTCGCTGAAGATCTCTGTACATTTTCCCCACACCGGGATGTACAACCAAGGGAGAAGTGTGGAACTCCCTCATCACATCCTCCCGCATATCCACTGGTACTATATCTCACCCCTAGAACAGGATATCGTGATTCCCTCCTTCAGAATACCCATCAGGTGCATCACCCTTGGATATCTGATCACGCAGTACCTTGCTGTCGACATCCCCCAGTTGCGACTCTCTCACATGCTCATGGAGCGAAGGAGTCAACACCATCAACTACAGAAAATTTGCACCCTCCTTCTCCACCAAGGTCAGTCGTAGGGAAGCCAACAGCTCTGAAGCTTCCCATACTAAACGAGCATGGGACTTCCTGCTAAGGGCATCTTCTACTAAGTTTCCCTTCCCTGGATTGTAGACTATCTCGAAATCATAGTCCAGTAGAAACTCCAGCCAGCGCCTCTACCTCAAATTCAAATCCCTCTGAGTGAAGATGTACTTGAGGCTCTGGTGGTCTGAGTAGACCACAAAACGCTCACCCAGAAGGTAGTGTCTCCATAACCTCAAGGTGAAGACCACCATTGCCTGCTCCAAATCATGAGTTGCATAATTCTACTCATGGTGCCTCAACTGCCTCGACCCATATGAAATCACTTCCCACTTCTTCATCATCATGCACTCGATTCCATCTCCTGAAATGACTCAGTGCACCTTTAACTCAATTCCCTCCTCTGGAAGCCTCAACACTGGAGCACTAGTCATTCTCTGTCTCAACTCCTCGAAGGCCTTCTGGAACTGATCTGTCCAGTTGAACGGTTATCCCTTCCACGTCAATGTAGTCAAAGGGGCATCAATCCAGGAGAAATCTTCCACAAACCTCCTTTAGTACCCTGCCAAACCAAGTAAGCTATGCACCTCTTATACATTCTTGTGTGGCTCACAAGAAATCACCACCTCTATATTTGTGGGATCTACAACTAATCCCTACTCCATAATGAAATTCCCCAGAAAGTGAACCTCATGAATCCAGAACTGACACTTCAAGAACTTCCCATATAGCTGGTTCTCCCAGAGTTAGTCTAGGACCATCGTAAAATGCTCCGTGTGCTCCTCCTCTATCGCATAGTAGATGAGTATGTAGTTAATAAAGACAACCACAAACCGATCCAAGTATGACTGGAAGATCTAGTTCATCAAATCCATGAAAACAACAGGTGAATTCGTCACGCCAAAGGGCATCAATAGAAACTCATAATTCCCATAACGATAATGGAAATACAACTTCGGGATGGAAACCTCAAGAACCCAAAACTTGTGGTAGACGGATCGAAGATCAATCTTAGAGAACCACTTCTCACCTCTCAACAGGTCAAAGAGGTCATCTATCATCAACAAAGGGTACTTGTTCTTTATCATGTCCTAATTCAGGAAACAATAATCCACACAAAGCTGCAGACTCTAATCTTCCTTTTTCACAAACAAAACTGGAGCTGCCCAGGGGGACACACTGGGCCTGATGAATCCCTTCTCACGAAGAAAGTCCAGCTAAAGTCGTAGCTCTGGAAGCTCTGTGGGTGCCATCTGATATGCTGCACAAGATATCGGGGTCATCTCTGGCTGCAAGTCAATGCCGAACTCTATCTCTCGCCTCAGAGGTAGTCATGGAACATCCTCGGGAAAGACGTCCATGTAGTCCTATACAACAGTAGGGATCCATGTGCCTATATCATATGATGCTCTGAGAGCCATGCTCACCAACTGGTGAGGAAAAGGTCATGGTTTCCTACTCAGAGTACCTGTATGATCTGCCACAAGGTCTCGGTCACCTAGAATGGTGAACCTCGTCCCATCAGTGTGCACGCCTTTGACTCGTCTATGACGATAGTTGATCTGGGCGTGAATCATAGAAATCCAATACATGCCCAAGATGGCGTCTTAAGGTTCCATCATGATGACTAGTAGGTCCCACGTGAAACTCCCTCCTTCGAACGATAGTTCGCACTGTCTGCAGATAAAAGTCACCAACAAGGCACTTCCCATAGGAACCTCAAGGATAAGTGCAAGTGTAAGCACCTATACTAGAGGCTCCAACTCTCGTACCAATAACAGTGATATGAAGGAGTGGTTGGTGCCTGTGTATACTAGTACCGAAGCAACCGTAGAGTAAACACAAAGCGTACCTCGGACCATCTCGTGTGTTGGGGGGTCACGAATACCCATAGCCTGAAGCTGCCTGTGGCCCCTACCGCCAGCTCCCTAAGCTTGGCGTGGGCTGATCGGTGGTATAAAGACCCATAAAATTCAAGGGAACTTTATTTTCTTAATTTTCTTTGGGTTTTTACAAGAACACAGCTTTTGACGACACCTAATTCTGAGGCCCGGTGTGCCCGGAATATTTTTCCGATGTGTAGCTTCGGTACGTTCAGTGAACGAACGAGCAGGTTTTTCTAACTTTTGAACTGGTGCTCGGAATCAAATTTCGAGGGCACCGATGAAATCGTAGCACCGGTATTTTCTTAGAAACACCTTTTCTGGAGTTGCGTTTTCTCGAGTGTGGTTTTTTTAAATTTTCAGGTTACGTAAATGAATAAAATAAAATTGTGCGACCAATTTATTTTATTTAAGTCGCTTAACCTATGTTAAGTGGATGATGTGGGACCCAAAATATCCTACCCACTTGGTAGGATATTTTGTGAGGTGGGACCCACACGAGCCCCACCATTTCTTTTCTTCTTAAGTAACGCACCCGCACCCCTATTAATGAAGTCAAACCGTGCATTTATTCTGGTTAAGAAACGCCTCATTAATGTGGAGGTTTAAGCGTTGCAATTAATTCACTTAACTGTTTCTTTTGTTTTTGAATTTTAAAATGCAAGGCTTGTGAAAAAAAAGACAACTCTTTTTTTTATTAGGCTGGTGGTGTTGCGTGGTTAGGGAGTTCTCACTCAATCTCTTGAAGATCTTCTCTTCCTCGCAAAGAACGTGAAGAACGCGAATAACGCGAAGAACACCAGATCCTCATAAATCAGTGACGCTTCTTCTGCGACTCTCCTTCCGCGATGCTCCTTCCGCGACGCTCCTTCCGCGATGCTCCTTCCACAATGCTTCTTCTGCGATGCGATGATCCCCCTTCCGCGACGCCTTCTTCCGCGACGTGCTTTTCTACGACGAACCCTCGCTCAACGATGCTTGAGGTAGGGGTTTTGATTCAATTAAATCTTTTTGATTTATACCCGCGGCATATGTTTAAAATTTGTTGGAAACCTTTTGAAACCGCTAACGTGGTGGGTGTGGACCAATGAACAAGTCTGAACCCACCATCCCTTCGTTCATGGTGTGTGGATCGGCGGGTGATGATGAAGTAGGCCGCACGGGCGTTGTGAGGTCTGTGCAGTGAAGAACCAGTCCCGGGAGGGCCGTTGGCGAAGATGGCGGGCAAATCCGACCAACGGAGCTCGTCCGGCGGTCCGTCGAGCAACCTGCTGGTGCGCCTCGCGGCACGGCGGCACCGGCGGCCGGCACCGGCCGACCGCCAGGAGACGGTGGCCCCCGACGCGCCACCGAGAAGAGCCGTCACGGCAGGACGCTAGTCCCGCGACTGCGCGGGACCAGAGGAGGTGGGACGCGGCACCCGGTCACGTCCGTTGGCAAGGGGCAGCCCCCACGCGGGGCTTTGGTTTCATCCAGGGGGCGGTCCCCCCCTTTGTGCGGCCACTTGGCCAGCGCCAGCGCGCCGGGCCAAGCCACCTGGCCGGACCGCCATGTCAGGCTGCCCAGGCTGGGCCAGGCCGCGCCAGCTAGGATGGACCTAGACCCGGGTCGGGTCGACCCGGTTCGGGCCGACCCAGGGGGTACCGGGTCGGGTCGGACCGGGCCCGAATCCCCTAATACCGGACCTCTCACGGTCTTTTTCCCATAACATGGGATGCAGACCTCTGATCGATGCACCGTCAGCGGCGATCCGATCCTTGGATCGAGACGGTCAATTTGGTATATCACACTAAAGGTTTCTAAGTACTTTGGGTTCGGCCGAGTTGGTTCGTACCCGAAGCCAACTGGGCCCTCGGAGCGGAAACGCTTATAACTTGAGCTCTGGATGTCCGATTGATGAACCGTCGACTTTGTTGGATTCCTCTTGATGAGACGAAACTTTTGGAATGCTTCTCCTGAGTTTCGGATGCAGTTGGATAATGGCCAGGTTGGATTGAACCAGAAATCCAACTGGGCCCTTGGAACGGAAAAGCTGATAGCTTTCAGACCAGACATCTGTTTGACAAACCATCAGTGGCGTTGGTGATCACGTTGAGAAATGGTCCCTTTGAGCATGCCCTATGAGAGTTCGGGGTACAGTAAAGATACGGCCGGGTTGGTTTGCACACAAAACCAATTGGGCCCCTGGGAAGAAAAGGCTATTAACTCACAGACCGGGCGTCTGACTGACGCGTCGTCTGTTGAATTGAGACCCCTATAACGAGGCGGTCCTTGAGATACTTCTTCATGGAACTTCATGATACTTGGATTATCGACCAATAGCTCGTGGAGCAGACCCTCCCAGTGATGAGCTAGCAGAGTGTAGAGACCTAGTAGCTGGCTGAGACTTGACGACTGCTGATCTATCGACTCAGTGTATTTCAGATAGCCCAGTGGGGTGCGCTTGGTTGTAGAAGCAGACCCACGGTGGAGGAGCGCTTGGTAGTAGCGGCAGACCCGTGGTACTCAACAGAAGGAGTACCTCTGGAGGCTATGAGGGGGAGCGCTTGGTTGTAGAAGCAAACCCACGGCGGAGGAGCGCTTTGTAGTAGCGGCAGACCCGCGGTACTCAACAGAAGGAGTAACTCTAGAGGCTATGAGGGGGATCGCTTGGTTGTAGTGGTAGACCCACGGCGGAGGAGCTCTTGGTTGTAGCGGCAGACCCGCGGTACTCAACAGAAGAAGTACCTCTGGAGCCTATGTGGGGGAGCGCTTGGTTGTAGCAGCAGACCCATGGAGGGAAGCGCTTGGTTGTAGCAGCAGGCCCACCGTTCTCGACAGAGGAGGAGTTCAGAGCGCTTGGTTGTAGCGGCAGTCCCACTGTACTCGACAGAGGATGAGTTCTCCAGCAGCCATGGTTTTGACATCATGATGAAGTATACCTGTGTGAGCTGAGTCTTGATTTTCAATCCTTATCTTCGATAAGTTTGACTTGATATCCTGTGTGGATTACGTTGTGTTTTCCTATGTGTATTGGGTTGTAATTGGGCTCGGATGTTGGTGCCAAACGAGAATTGAAGACTTAGGTATATGTATGGGAATATACCTAAGTAGTGTCGGATGTTACTTCGTGATTGTATCTTTCCTTTGTGGATTATCCTTTTTGGATTCTGGGAGACCTTCGGGGGTATCCGGGTCCCTACTGAGTAGCTTATAATCACCCCTGCACGGGCTATGCCAGCACTACGTTGTGTTGGTTGCAGACGATGGACAGCGCTGATCGTGGTTGAGGCTTGTGGAGTAGGTCGGTACCTGGAGGTGGACCCCTGGGCAGGACATACTCGGAGCAGACGGCTGCACCCGAGGAGCTGTGGAGGCTATCTATACCCACCATTCTGGTGGGTGTAACGCCCCGACCCCAGCTACCCAGAGTCGGTGCATTACTTCGTAACATTGGCATGATCACAAAAGATCAAGTCTCGAAAGACCGATTAGTTTAGTAGCCTTGGAAACACTAGATACATTCATAAGTCTTACATTACATTATAAAGTGAAAATCTACAATAACAAAGTCTCCATAGACTACACTCATATCCTCTTCTGACAATCCCTGCAGGTCATTCATAAAATACTTCTTCACATCCTGGAAAATATTAAAACATTGAAAGGGGTGAGCTCAGATGCTCAGTAAGGATAACAATATTGCGGAAGCTTTTATAAGAAAACATAAGCATTTAAGGCAATGTATAACTAAAACAAAAGCCTTATTTAACTTGAACTTCAGAATAATATGGAAAAAGTAAAATAAAATAATTCCATTACTTACTCTCATGGATATTCTACTAGACGAATAATCACATGAAATATCAATAACCACTTTCATAATGAGGGAATGTATAATGCCGGACATTCTGAAACATTTTGTCAAGGCCTCGGCCAAGACGTCTAAAATGATTAAGGCCTCGGCCAAAACCATAAATCAAATTGGGAAAGGGCCTCGGCCAATTCCACGTCTAGTTGTCTCATGAGACCTACCGATGCATCGAGGAGCTATAGCGGGCTCCACCCGTCACTTATTAAGTCCAATACATTCCTCATATGAACAGGTTTAAACATCTCATAAACCATAACATAATCGTATCACATAAAACATGCATAAAGGAAACATAACATTTCCACATTTCAATCACAAGATATCAATACAACACATTGATATAATAAAAACGCTTTCAAAACCATTTTCAATACCAAAATAAAAGAAAAGTATAACATGGTATTTATTCTTCAAAAAAAAGGTATGGCTTGTAGAGGAAGCCGAAACTCAAATAGTGGTCACGGCGGCGGAGAAGTCATTGTCGCCGCATACGTACGACAAAAACATTCCCTTTTGTCGTTTAGAAAATGCTTCGTATAAAAAAGATTCATTTTGAATAAATGTAAAAGTCAAAGTGGTTTATACACCGTATAAAAGAAATTTATGTATAAAACCAAATATGCCTCAATGAAAGGAGATTGAGACGAAGTCCTTACAAAGATCATTTTTAAAATAAAATAGATATATTATGTGTATTCACTATAGGTACACATAAAGAATACCAAATAAGACATAATAATATCATGACATAATTTGAAAGTAGGAGATTAACCCAAAGAATGGAAGTTGGGTTTAGAAGTTCCCTTACCTTGTGTCCGACTTGACTCAACCGTTCTTTAACCTCCTGAATAATAAACTAGAGTTAATATCTACCTTATTAAGAACCATTTTCAATTTCATTATCCTTTTTATATCACTTATTACAATGTTATGAACATTATGTAATTATTTAAGTTAATAACGGTCGTTTTGTCGATCTTTGGTAACTTGAGTCAACAATAAACTTCTTATAATTACAATTTGTTCATGTGGTAGAATATCCATTATATCCAGAATTATATTCATGATTTAGATGTCATATATATCTTATATATCCAGTATATACATTCATTTATAATATTACGTAACATTTAGAGGTAAGAAATGAAATGCACCGTTCATGGAGACGGTAAGTCGTACGTACGCATGAACGCTACTTTCATTTCAATTTCATATTTAATGGAACAAAATCATAATGCTATAAATGTATAATATAATTCCAGTATAATATTGTGTATAATACCATTTACTCCATCCTTTATACATCCCACATATGGCATTAACGTTTCAAATCACTTTGAGGGGGCGGTAGTCCGCACTTCCTAAAATGAAATTATCGCGTTTTACCCATAATGGAAATCATAAAGTATGCCATAAATTAGAAATACAGAAGCATAAGTAAAACATAAAAATATTATATATAATATATAAAAATAGTGACATCTTAATGGCCACCATTGAAGGTGTTATATGAGTGTTGAACAATCATCGTTTCGCGAGGCAGAAATTCACCATCCACAGAAACCGTATGTTCTTTAACCATTAGATGTAGGTGTGTGTAAGTGTAGCTCGAATCCATCTTATAACAACATCCTAGTATATTGAGTATACTGGTGTTGTTACAAAAGAAATGAATAAAAAGAGTTTAGGTGGTTGGAGAAGAAAAACAAAACAAAACAACATTAGAGAAGACATTACCTCAAAATCGGGTAACTCTTTTTGATTTGAGCCAAAGGCTTCCTTGAGAAGATTTATGCCCAAAGTGAGGCTTCTAGGAGTAAGAGGGGGAAGTTGGGAGAGTATTTGGGTAGAGGTTGGCCGAGCCAAATGGCTTGAAATTGTAAATGAGGTGGGAGAGGTGGGGGCCTTTTATAAGTGGAGAGGAGGGGCACTTTTGGAAAGATTGAAATGTTACATTATTTCACAATGCTTTTCGGATTCTAAAGGTCCCACACTTATATAATTCGTGGATAAGGTGATAAGGTTTCGAAATCTCCTCATCCAATAGGCTTTGGACAAGTGTAAGCCTTGGATTTTGCATTATCTTCTCATTTTATTTAAATCGTCAAATAATGAGGTCATCACTGCATCATAATGATGTCATAAATAATTTAATTTATTTAATGTCTAAAAATTATAAAAAAAAATACTATGATGTAGTAAATATTTTTATATTTCTAATGAATATTTATAGTCAAAATGTGGACTTGTGTAACCCCACTTAAAAACTGTTTTAGTAAAACAACTCATGTTTGTCTCAATTAAATTTTAACATTAAATAAATATATATTAATGTCATTTTCCAACTAAAGTGGCTCCATGGGGTCCCCAAGTTGACCCATGGTTTTTCTTGGTCGGCCATGACTCATCCAATAAGAGTAGGACAAGTGTCATGCTCATATCATATTATTAAAACATTATTTGTACCTTAAACTACACTAATTACCTCTAATCGCGATTAAGAACTTAAAAGTTACTATTCACCAAAAAATTATTTTAATCTCATTGAACCACATTTTACTTTTTAATGACAACCATGTATGTCGGATTTTTGAAAATCAAATCACAGAAGTGGTAATATTTCATTTAAACGAAAAATCAGTTATTTAACTACCACTTAGTGGTTTCACTATTCATCAAAAATTGAAGTTTTTCAGAACAAGGCCAAAATTTCACCCTAAGCTATAATTGATATTCCGAATTCAAAAATGATGTCTATTTTAAAAAATTCCAAACATATAAGTTGAATTAATTAATTTTATAATTAATTCCCGCTGTTACGACAAATAGCGTGTTTTTAAGAAACAATTTATATCAAAAGATTGGCAATTGTTTATGTCCAATTTCAATGTTAAATTAATTCTAATGATCACCATTGGATAAAATGGTAAAAATATATTCTAATTATACCTTAAAACCACTAAATAGTATAATTTATCACAATAAATTATTTTGATTAAAAAAGTTGTTTTAAAGTATTTTTCACTATTCATAAAAATTAGAAGTTCTCAGAAAAATACCAAAAATTCAACATAGGCTAATTTCGATATTCCGAATCCAAAAATGAAGTCCATTTTGAAATATAAAATTTATATAATTTTAAAAAGTGGTTATTACTATTCATAACGGCTACTTTGATTAGTCGCGGTGTTTTAGAACATGAAGTTGCGTACAATTCAAGCTATTGCATTATTGAATGAGAAGCGTACCGTGGAAGCTCGGGGTGTTACATTCTCCCCTCCTTAAATAAATTGCGTCCTCACAATTTTAAATTTTTCTTTGAATATAAAAGGTTGAATAGAGAAAATACCTTTGAGGAAAACCCACATCGGAAATAAGGTTAATAAATATATAACATTAAAAGAAAGCAGGATAAGTACAAAGGTCACCCGATATAGCCCATTCTAGGATTATATGAAAATATGGATATGGAGGAGAAACAAACCATCAAGGTCTGATGGAGAGTTATAGAAAACAGGATTAGGAGAAAGTTTAACCACAAAAAAATCACAAACTTATGATTGGTTAAACGGTCATTGAATCCCCAGTTGGAAAAGTTAACCGACAACATTTTTGTTTTAAGTTACCTTTTATAATGTTGAGGAATTTATTTAGGAGATTTACTAAGAACGTAAGGGAATATACATACTTGTTATGTATACTTTCATTCGATAATAAATTTTTACCACAAACCCAACTTTTACTCCAAATGGTAACGGAACTCAAAAATATTCTATTTATCCTAATTGTATAAGGTTCAAAATGTTAACACATACCATTTAGATTAGTAAATCTATTTTGTAATAACCAGGGACTTCCTGTAGGCTAGTGGTAGGAAATAAAGGCTTGTCGCACTATGGTTGTGGGTTCGATTCCTGCAGCTTTGTCCGACGCGACGGGTTATGCCCCACCCTACAGGTTGTCCTTTTCCTAAAACTATAGTATTATAATATTCCAAAAATAATCTTCAGAAATTCTTTAACCTTAAACAATACTATCCATGGTTCAACTTAATCCATTCCAACCTTAATAGTTATCCAAAATACCTCCATCCAGACTTTCTCTAAAAGGTATCTAAATTCCAAAATCAATTGTAACATCAGATTCCCCAAACAAAGAAAAGTTTCTCTTATTGTCACATACTAAAAATATGATTACCTTAATCATATTAAAACCTTACTGAAATCAACAAGTACTGCAGTACAATCCATATATATATATCACATTATTCTTATAACCATAATATAATCCTTGAGTCCAAAAGCACCAATACATTAATTATTCCGCTTCAACTATAGTCACAGCATAAGATTGGCCTTGATCCCTTGGCCTTTTCTGAGATAAGTTTCCCTGACGCTTAGGACATTCATTTGCATAATGCCCTGTTTCCCTACAATTGTAGCATTCAACTTTGACAGCCTCTTTCTTTCCCTTGCAATCACGAGCCTGGTGACCCTTTTTTCCACATTTATAACAAACTCCCATTCCTTTTAGGCAAGTACCAGGGTGATTCTTCCCACAATTATCACATAATGGAAAATCCTTCTTTCCCTTTTTCCCTTTATCTGTCTCTTGTTCCACCGTTCTCTTCTTCTCTTGCTTTACTTTGTTGTCATAAGACTTAGAGAATTCCTTTTCTGTCTTGATAGCACACGAGACAATATCTTCGTATGATGAGAAGGATTGTGATACTAAAGCTCGACGGAGAAATGGTTTTAACCCATCAAAGAAACGATCAATCTTACTCCTTGGCTTACGTATATAATCTGCAGCATGCCTCGCTAACCTTGTAAAGTTAGCCTCATACTTTGCGACGTTCTCATCCTCCTTCTGCCTCAAACTCAGAAATTTCCTTTCCATATCTGCTCGATGGTCACGAGGAAAATATTTTTCTAAAAACAGATCTTTGAACTCCCTCCATTCCATATTTGATACGTCATCATCTTCCTTTGTGTTTTGAATCAGCGACCACCACTGATCGGCATCTCCAGTGAGGCGGTAAACTGCCATGACAACCTTCTCCCTTTCGCTACTCCCCAAGGCATGGAATATTTTCTCTAAGGAGTTTATCCATTGCTCAGCTACTAACGGATTTTTACCGCCATTGAAGTTTGGTGGTTGTTGCCTCATGAAACGGTCTAGCATTGATCCTCCACGTTGCGGATCATGGTGCTCCATACGAGTAAGGTTATTATTCATAACCTGAGTAAGTTGTCCCAGAATGGTGATTAGCTGATCGGCACCAGTTGCATCACCAGCCCCACTATAATTATCTTGAGCAGGAGTGAAATCCCTACATAGAGTGCGTGCATTGATACGGTTTCCATTTCTTCCACTATGCATCATTTCTAAACAATTACATAAACTAGATTAGTTTATGAAATAAAATACATAATTCCATATTTGTAAAATACTTTACATAAATTGACCTATTTATGGATATAATCCATAATCATAAAAAGAAATGTTTCCTTTGAGGAAGTATATACTCATAACCCTTCATAGTGGTTTGTAAAGAAAATGAGAATTATCCTAAGCATATCCCCCGGGAGTGTCGTAACCAAGAGTACAGCAAGGCCCGTTGTCGTGCACCAGTTCCCGTTCGAGTCTAGCTCAAAGCGGTGTTTTTGGGTTTTACCCCTAGGTACATTTGTGCCAGAGCCGCCTCTACCTGCTCGTATCCAGACAAGGATGTATTGCTCGGAAAACTCACAAAATCTCTACAATAACAAAATTCTAGGAAGTTATTCTATACTAATCCTCAAAATCTATCATTGGGCTATGTTCTCTAATCAGAGTTTATCTAAATCTAGCTTCCAAGGTTAGTACTAAACTGCCTCTGATACCAACTGTAACGCCCCGACCCCAGCTACCCAGAGTCGATGCATTACTTCGTAACATTGGCATGATCACAAAAGATCAAGTCTCGAAAGACCGATTAGTTTAGTAGCCTTGGAAACACTAGATACAATCATAAGTCTTACTTTACATTATAAAGTGAAAATCTACAATAACAAAGTCTCCATAGACCACACTCATATCCTCTTCTGACAATCCCTGCAGGTCATTCATAAAATACTTCTTCACATCCTGGAAAATATTAAAACATTGAAAGGGGTGAGCTCAGATGCTCAGTAAGGATAACAATATTGCGGAAGCTTTTATAAGAAAACATAAGCATTTAAGGCAATGTATAACTAAAACAAAATCCTTATTGAACTTGAACTTCAGCATAATATGGCAAAAGTAAAATAAAATAATGCCATTACTTACTCTCATGGATATTCTACTAGACGAATAATCACATGAAATATCAATAACCACTTTCATAATGAGGGAATGTATAATGCCGGACATTCTGAAACATTTTGTCAAGGCCTCGGCCAAGACGTCTAAAATGATTAAGGCCTCGGCCAAAACCATAAATCAAATTGGGAAAGGGCCTCAGCCAATTCCACGTCTAGTTGTCTCATGAGACCTACCGATGCATCGAGGAGCTATAGCGGGCTCCACCCGTCACTTATTAAGTCCAATACATTCCTCATATGAACAGGTTTAAACATCTCATAAACCATAACATAATCATATCACATAAAACATGCATAAAGGAAACATAACATTTACACATTTCAATCACAAGATATCAATACAGCACATTGATATAATAAAAATGCTTTCAAAACCATTTTCAATACCAAAATAATAGAAAAGTATAACATGGTATTTATTCTTCAAAAAAACGGTATGGCTTGTAGAGGAAGCCGAAACTCAAATAGTGGTCACGGCGGTGGAGAAGTCATTGTCGCCGCATACGTACGACAAAAACATTCCCTTTTGTCGTTTAGTAAACGCTTCGTATAAAAAAGATTCCTTTTGAATAAATGTAAAAGTCAAAGTGGTTTATACACCGTATAAAAGAAATTTATGTATAAAACCAAATATGCCTCAATGAAAGGAGATTGAGACGAAGTCCTTACAAAGATCATTTTTAAAATAAAATAGATATATTATGTGTATTCACTATAGGTACACATAAAGAATACAAAATAAGACATAATAATATCATGACATAATTTGAAAGTACGAGATTAACCCAAAGAATGGAAGTTGGGTTTAGAAGTTCCCTTACCTTGTGTCCGACTTGACTCAACCGTTCTTTAACCTCCTGAATAATAAACTAGAGTTAATATCTACCTTATTAAGAACCATTTTCAATTTCATTATCCTTTTTATATCACTTATTACAATGTTATGAACATTATGTAATTATTTAAGTTAATAACGGTCGTTTTGTCGATCTTTGGTAACTTGAGTCAACAATAAACTTCTTATAATTACAAGTTGTTCATGTGGTAGAATATACATTATATCCAGAATTATATTCATGATTTATATGTCATATATATCTTATATATCCAGTATATACATTCATTTATAATATTACGTAACATTTAGAGGTAAGAAATGAAATGCACCGTTCATGGAGACGGTAAGCCGTACGTACGCATGAACGCTACTTTCATTTCAATTTCATATTTAATGGAACTAAATAATAATGATATAAATGTATAATATAATTCCAGTATCATATAGTGTATAATAGCATTTAATCCATCCTTTATACATCCCACATATGGCATTAACGATTCAAATCACTTTGAGGGGGCGGTAGTCCGCACTTCCTAAAATGAAATTATCGCGTTTTACCCATAATGGAAATCATAAAGTATGCCATAAATGAGAAATACAGAAGCATAAGTAAAACATAAAAATATTATATATCATATATAAAAATAGTGACATCTTAATGGCCACCTTTGAAGGTGTTATATGAGTGTTGAACAATCATCGTTTCGTGAGGCAGAAATTCACCATCCACAGAAACCGTATGTTCTTTAACCATTAGATGTAGTTGTGTGTATGTGTAGCTCGAATCCATCTTATAACAACATCCTAGTATATTGATTATACTGGTGTTGTTACAAAATAAATGAATAAAAAGAGTTTAGGGGGTTGGAGAAGAAAAACAAAACAAAACAACATTAGAGAAGACATTACCTCAAAATCGGGTAACTCTTTTTGATTTGAGCCAAAGGCTTCCTTGAGAAGAGTTCTGCCCAAAGTGAGGCTTCTAGGAGTAAGAGGGGGAAGTTGGGAGAGTATTTGGACAGAGGTTGGCAGAGAAAAATGTCTTGAAAGTGTAAATGAGGTGGGAGAGGTGGGGGCCTTTTATAAGTGGAGAGGAGTGGCACTTTTGGAAAGATTGAAATGTTACATTATTTCACAATGCTTTTCGGATTCTAAAGGTCCCACACTTATATAATTCGAGTCTAAGGTGATAAGGTTTCGGAATCGCCTCATCCAATAGGCTTTGTACAAGTGTAAGCCTTGGATTTTGCATTATCTTCTCATTTTATTTAAATCGTTAAATAATGAGGTCATCACTGCATCATAATGATGTCATAAATAATTTAATTTATTTAATGTCTAAAAATTATAAAAAAAAATACTATGATGTAGGAAATATTTTTAGCTTTCTAATGAATATTTATAGTCAAAATTTGGACTTTTGTAACCCCACTTAAAAACTGTTTTAGTAAAACAACTCATGTTTGTCTCAATTTAATTTTAACATTAAATAAATATATATTAATGTCATTTTCCAACTAAAGTGGCTCCATGGGGTCCCCAAGTTGACCCATGGGTTTTCTTGGTCGGCCATGACTCATCCAATAGGAGTAGGACAAGTGTCATGCTCATCTCATATTATTAAAAAATTATTTGTACCTTAAACTACACTAATTACCTCTAATCGCGATTAAGAATTTAAAAGTTACTATTCACCAAAAAATTATTTTAATCTCATTGAACCACATTTTACTTCTTAATGACAACCATGTATGTCGGATTTTTGAAAATCAAATCACAGAAGTGGTAATATTTCATTTAAACGAAAAATCAGTTATTTAACTACCACTTAGTGGTTTCACTATTCATCAAAAATTGAAGTTTTTCAGAACAAGGCCAAAATTTCACCCTAAGCTATAATTGATATTCTGAATTCAAAAATGATGTCTATTTTAAAAAATTCCAAACATATAAGTTGCATTAATTAATTTTATAATTAATTCCCGCTGTTACGACAAATAGCGTGTTTTTAAGAAACAATTTATATCAAAAGATTGGCAATTGTTTATGTCCAATTTCAATGTTAAATTAATTCTAATGATCACCATTGGATAAAATGGTAAAAATATTTTATAATTATACCTTAAAACCACTAAATAGTATAATTTATCACAATAAATTATTTTGATTAAAAAAGTTGTTTTAAAGTATTTTTCACTATTCATAAAAATTAGAAGATCTCAGAAAAATACCAAAAATTCAACATAGGCTAATTTCGATATTCCGAATCCAAAAATGAAGTCCATTTTGAAATATAAAATTTCTATAATTTTAAAAAGTGGTTATTACTATTCATAACGGCTACTTTGATTAGTCGCGGTGTTTTAGAACTCGAAGTTGCGTACAATTCAAGCTATTGCATTATTGAATGAGAAGCGTACCGTGGAAGCTCGGGGTGTTACAGTGGGAGTTTCAGTGGATGGCTCGAGACTGCGGATTTACTTTCAGTTCTTGTTTTCACTTTCCAATTGTACTTTACTTTCAGTTTGGGTTTGTATTCTAGTCCACTTACTCTTCCGCACTTACTGTTGTACCCAGTTTTTACATAGTGTTTACTTATATTTTCTTGCTCTGTGGTGTTTGTTTAATTTCCAAAGGCAATGCCTTCCCTTTTTACTGGGAATTACGCCTTGGTGCTATTCGCCAACCCCTGGCCTATGGAAGGTTGGATTGGGGTAGTCACGGCACGGGCCCCGAGGACGGGTCGTGACAAATTGGTATCAAAGGAGTTAGGTTCTACCGCAGAACTTAGGACACTGATCTTTTCTATGTGAAGCAATAGTGTTAAGATTATTGAGTGTGGCTATCAATCTAGGGAGTCCAGTGTTATTGCGGCGACCAACGTATCCATACACCAGGACCATGACTTCTGATTTTTGACTTAATGCACGAAAACATTGATTGCATGTGTGTTTCAAGTTTTCCTCGTGATTACTTTGTTTCAGCTCACCAGGTATACTGTTTAACCGTGGTGAACCTATTTCTTTTCAGGATGGCCCCATGACGGCAACCAGCTAGGGTTCCGAGCGTTGTACGTGACGACGGCCCACTGAGTGACGAGGCCTCGGTACATGGCCCTTTGACAATAGAGGCACTAGCGGTACCTCTACCCGCCGAGCCACCGATGCTACCAGCCCCAGCTGCTGACGGTGCATGTCGCCTTAGTACACTGCATGAGTACCTGCGTCAGCAACCGCCCAGGTTCCGTGGGGAGATGGACCCTCAGGCAGCCGAGGATTGGATGGAGGCAGTTGTACGAGTTTTCTGTTTGGTAGGGACACCAGCTGACCTTATGGTGGTCCTTGAAGCGAGCCTCCTGCACGCGGCAGCAGACAGATGGTGGATCTTGATACTCCAGGTGCACGATGAGGCATCTCTCCTTTGGAAAGACTTTGAGAGCCTTTTCTGCTCAGAGTTTGTCCCAGCCACCCTCCGTGGGGTGCGCATCCAGGAGCTACTACCACTACGGCAGGGCAGTAAGACAGTAGCCCAGTACGTGGTGAGGTTTACCGATCTCTCACGCTATTTAACGGACATGGTACGAGACCCATTCTTCAGGGCCCAAACCTTAGAGCAGGGGATCAGGTGAGAGATCAGAGCTTCAGTTGTTTCTCACAGCATTCCGAAACAGACAGGGGTGTTGGAGCGAGCCCTCTTAGTGGAGAGTTTCCTTGCTGAGCAGTCTCCAGCAGCAGGACCCACCACTAGCCGGCATGCGGCAGAGTCTTCTGCAGCGGGCAGTAGACAGATGTCGCAGGGGTCTAAGAGGACTAGACCTACAGGTGGTCGACCGCATGACACAAGATCATTTGTGCAAGGCACCCGGGGTGGACAACGACTTACCATGAGCGGACAACGTTACTCCTGAAGCGGGGTTGGTCACATGGCTCATGACTGTCCGACCCGCCATACGGATGAACAGCGGATAACGAGGGACCTCCCAGGAAGAGGCAGAGGTTCGATCGAGGCGGACTGTATGGAGCCGGAGACCGTGTAAGTGGAGCTGGCCGTGCAGCTGGAGGTGGATGACGCTTCGAGGAGTTGCCACCACCACAACCAGGAGGTCCACCCCGACCGTAGGGAACTAGTGGACATGGGAGAGCTCAGCTTCAAGCAGATGAGGCCTATGACCATGGAGATCCGAGAGAAGATGGACAGGAGTGGGACTAACTCCAGACCTGGAGACTTTTGTTTATGCTGCTTCTAGCTTTGTTGATGTTTGTTTGTAGAATCTTTGTGTTTTTGTACTTTGAGCTGCAGTAATAAAAGACACCTTTCTTGTGGCGTTTACCTTCCTGTCCTCTCTTTATGTTGTTACTAAGAGGTTCCGGTTTAAAAAAACTGTTGACCTGACCCTCACTTTTATATACCTACTGGAGGAGACCCATTGAACACACACTGATGCCGACAGTGTGATTCAACCCTTGGAGGCGAGAGTAACAGTTGGATCTCTTGGTAGTTGCATCGAGGCCTTACGACGTCATCCGTGGTATGGGTTAGTATCATCCATGTCAGGATTGACTGTATTAGGCAAAGAACGTGGTTCATCCAGGGGATGAGACCAGATTTCTCTTATCGGCAAAGAAGAAATCTCAGCAGATCTTGTAGGACCAGAAAGGTCCAAGTCATCCAAGAGCAGATGAGGATAGCTCAGAGCCGACAAAAGTCTAGTCCTGACAGGAGGCAGATACCACTAGAGTTTGAGGATGGTGACCACATTTCCCAACGGGTCTCACATCGACGTGGGTTACGGAGATGTGGCCAAGGCGACAGGTTATCTCCGAGGTTCCATGGACCTTTTCAGGTCCACAGTAGGGTAGGCGAGGTGGTTTACCGCTTGACCCATCCACCTCAGTTACACCAGGTACACGACGACTTCCACGTATCACAACTGAGGAGATACATGTTCAACCCTTCGCATATCATCGACCATGAGGAGCTTTGGAGGCTATCTGTACCCACCATTCTAGTGGGAGTTCCAGTGGACAGATCGAGGCTGTGGCTTTACTTTCAGTTGTTGGTTTCCCTTTCCAATTATACTTTACTTTCAGTTTGGGTTTGTATTCTGGCCCACTTACTTTTCTGCACTTACTGTTGTAGCCAGTTTTTACTTAGTGTTTACTTCTGTTTTCTTTCTCTGTGGTGTTTGTTTACTTTCCAAAGGCAATGCCTTCCCTTTTTACCGGGAATTACGCCTTGGTTCTAGTCACCAGCCCCTGGCCTATGGAAGGCGGTCTTGGGGTAGTCACAGCATGGGCCCCGAGGACGGGTCGTGAGAGGTGGTGGTGGTGGTGGAAGAACCTTGAAATGATATTGTGGACCTCCAGGTCATGCCGCTCTTCCTGCATTGTCTCCCTGAGGACCACCCTATCTGCTCCTGGGATATCCATGGTCACGGCACTGCCTCTGCCGCTGCAGTGTGCCCACTGCCTGCCACGGATGCTCGGTATGCCTGGTCAGGCAGCCCCATGCTTGGTGACCCCATCCATCACAGGCATAACACCGACTATCTCCCGACTTCCCCGGTGCTCTACGGCACCACAGCGGTGTACCACCCTGCCCCTGAGTCTGGTCACGGAAGGGTCTCCTTGACTGAGGCTCTGCCCTCTACTGCATGCCTGCAACCGAAGACTCTACTCTTAAGCGGCCACTTCTAGGCCCTGCCAGCTGGCATCCCTTAGCCAAGAAGCTCTCTTTCAGGAGTGCCCACTCTAGTACCTCAGTATAAGTAGGGTTGCAAAGGGGTACTACACTAGCACGGATCTCCCTACGAAGACCCTGCTCAAACTTCCACGCCTGGAAGTAACTGTCACAGATCATATCATGCGAGTAGCATGTCAGATCGGTAAACCAGGATGAGTATTGCGCCATAGTCAGCCCCACTGCTTCAGCTCCAAAAGCTCCTAAATTTGAACGGAGTGTAAACAAGAGGGGGATTAATCCTCCCGGAAGAGCTGTTGGAAGATATCCCACATTAGAGACGACTCGTCGTGGGTCTGTGTAACCAACCCCCACCAATGCTCAGTCGTCCCGAGGAAAAGGCTGGCAGCTGGGGAAACCATCTGGTCTATTGGTGTCTATACCAGCCTGAAAATTCAGTCCATAGACTCTATCCAGTATTTCGTTTCCTGGGGATCCGGATCCCGACGGAACTTATGTGTCCACTGATGTTGGAAGTCTCATAGCACACTTAGCCTTCCCTCAACCTCGGCCTATGCTGCTGGTACTAACTGCCACTCTCCAGGTGGAGGGGCTACTACTGAAACACTGGGTGGAAGGGAATCACGTGAGGGTCCCTGAACTGATGCCTCGTCACTCGCCAGGTCGTCGTCACAAACTGGAGAGGGTAACCTAGCTGGCTGCTGTTGTGGGGGAATCCTGAAAATTATCAAGGATTACCACGATTATATGATCATATATATATAACAGTAATCACAAAGGGGATCTAACATAACAAGGATAGTCAAAGACTCAATCCTACTATATGCATGTTCCAAAGTTCCCTACAACAAATGTCTCAGCGTGCCAAGTCTACAAGCGGGTTATCAGGGTCCTGGTGAATGGATACGTCGACCGCCTATACCATCACTGGACTCCCTGGCCTGAGGGCTGCTCTTGAGACACATCGACACTATTTCCCTAAATCCCAACCAATTCCTTTTTAGGGACGTCTGAACAACACCCCAAGGAATGAACCACCTCTGATACCACTCTTTCATGACCCGACCCTACCGGTCTCGAGCCGCAACTACCCCAAGCCCACCTCCATAGGCCAGGGGCTAGAGACAAGCGACGATGGCGTAACAATCTCGGGGAGGCCTTTGCCTAAGTATCTGTACACACACATAATCCACTCAATGAATAAGTGTAGAGTAATAAGAAACCAAAGTACAAACAACTATATCCAAACCACAGTCAAGCATCAACCTCTAAATAGAAAAAGTAATGTGCTGAAAAGTACTAACAAGAAACTGAATAGAAAAAGGAAAAACATATGCCCAACCTGAAAGGTGACACAACCCGGCAACAGGAAAACAAAAGTAAACAGTTGGTTAGTCTCACACCTGAAATTCCTACTATGACCACTGAACGCAGCCCAAGCTCCTGTGTCATCTATGCTCCTTCATAGTCTCGATTGACCTGTCCATCGTCTGCAAGGGCACACCAAGTGCAGGAAAATCCCAAACAGGGGTGAGTATAAAAATACTCAGTAGGATGCCTCAAAAGCTCGGGGGAGAAACAAAGGAGGTATTAAAACGGTGAGTAGTAGACATAATAATGAACAGTGAAAGAGTTCAATAAATAGAGTGCAGCTCCACACAAAAAAAGAAAGGGAGTAAACTATTCCAACCAAGAGGAGCTAAACACGGAAAGTATGTGGCATACCTCGCGTGTCTTCGCCCATCCTACAAGGAGAGTAACCGAACCCAAGGAGTGGGAACAAAAGTAGGGTGTATATATATGCTCAATAAGAAACCTGAATGAGTGTGTAATGGGATCTCCATCTCCAAGATCATCCCAGGATAAGTCACGAACAATTCTAAGGATATCCATCACTGATACCCAACATCTCGCACGTCAAAGTTTTCTCATCGCGGAATCGTGCAACCAAGGATCATGCTCCGGTAACCATGGAGAAAAGTCACTGACTAGCCTCATAGAAATGGCTAGGTCTGAAAGAATTCATCGGGTAACCCACTGCCCAGCCCAACTTGATGGTAAATCCCAAAAGGTCGTCAGGTGACCCACTACCCAGCCCTACAGGAGGGTAAACCCTAGAAGGTCGTCGGGTGACCCACCGCCCAGCCCTCCTGGGGGGTAAACCCTAGAAGGTCATCGGGTGACCCAATGCCTAGCCCTGCTAGAGGGTAAACCCTAAAGTCCATGGGTAACCTACGGCCCAACCCCACTGGAGGGTAAACCCTAGGGTCAACGAGTAACCCATTTCCCTACCTCACTGGAGGGTGAACCTTGATACACCGGTGGGTAACCCACTGCCCAGCCCCATTGGAGGGTAAAATCGTAACTGGTCTGATAACTCCGCGTTGCTCGCGCCATCACTGGGTGTCGCTAACATCGCGATATTGAATTGGGTCGGAGTGCATAAAAGGAACTTCCAATAAACTCCCTTTCATGTTTTCACATTTAATGTGATCTCGAAAGAGGCAATGCACGTCAAAACATATTACACCGTTGTAATCCTTGCAGAAAAACACACGAGATAGACTATTTACTCGCTGGAAACAGTCTCCAGATGAAAAATTTATTCAACACTACTTTCTGCCCATACGGCGTCTCATGGGGCCCATACCTTGGTCCCAAAAGAGAATGGGTGAACTGCGCCATCACAATGCTCTCAGAAAAACACGCTGAAACGACTACTAATTCGCCCCGAACGGACGTCTGATGAAAAGGTCGCAAAATGTGTATCACAACATAAAAGACGGCCTTTGGGGCCCACGCCTCAACTCCGACTTCAATTCCTGAAACCACCCTTGCACACTTCGCCATGATTCCAGGGTCATAACTCCACTAACGGTGCCTTAAACGGACTCCGTATGTGTTCGATCCATCAGAAAGAAGAATCCCGGCAAGGCACTAAACTACACTTAACGGTGTGTCGTGCCACCGAGCCCCTGTATCGGGAATTAAAAATCCATGAGTCCATCACAAAAACTCCATCTTGACCTATGGATCACACTCCTATAGACAGTGCGTGAATCCGACACATGTAGTAAATGATACTGGTGTCCGAAGACAAGGGGGCTCCCCCCCCCCCTTAGGGCTGGACCGGCCCGGTCCGGCCGGTCCACCCGCCCTGGGTCGACCGGCAGTGCCGGCCCGTGGCACGGCCACAGACTCGTGGTCCACATGTGCTGACCATCCCTCATGGCTAGTCTTTTTCCCGCGTGGAGACCCACCGAAGGCAGGTCTCGGTCTCCCGTACGGGGTCGCGCGCCGCGACCCCCGGTCCACCTGCGCCGACGACCTCCGCTCGCCACCGCCGACTGGGACCGTCACTGTCGGGACCAGAGCCTCATGGAACCGCCGCCGCCTGGGACTGCCGTCACCAGGGTACCACCGCCGCCTAGAACCGCCACCGGCTTCCACCATCGCGGACCACCTGAAGCCCGCCAGAAACCTCTGGAACCACCGGAAAATAGGGTAACTGGCCAGGAAACATTCCGGGGCCACCCTAGGCGACCCAGGACTCAGATTTTTGATCGAGAAGAGTCTTAGAAGGCTCGGATCTAATCATATGAAACTATGGTTTTCTCTAGAATATTGGACAGAATTTCTATGAAAATAATTGGATTTTAAGAGGTTGTGGAAATTAAAACGAAAAGAAATGTGAGCGTGCTTTGCAGGGCGTAGCCCGTCACTTCTTCGACGATCTGCTGGAGCTTCCGCGCCTTGGAGATGTGGGGAGAGGGTCTTGATTCTTGTTGATAGGGATCCTCCAGGGAGAAACAACGGGGAAGGAGGAGGAAGAGGGGTGGGAGAGGCCTTTAATTAGAGAAACACTTAAACGCCCACCAGTAGGCTTCGTACATAAACTTTCGGCGGGGTCGGGGTTATGCCACCTCTAGGGTTAAATCCACATTCTGAGCATAACGGAGGTCTCGTAATTTTAATCTGAGCCTCCATTCATATGTTGTGAACTTCACACCCGAGGCCGCTAAATTATGAAAATTCCCCTAGTGGTGTTTTCCACAGAAGGGTCACGCTCGCGAATGTTACACCCCTCCTAGGGTAAACGGCACACTCTGGACTCAACGGTGCCCTCATTTTTCCCATCCAAAAAAATGTTTAGGGGTTATTCAGTTTATTTGGCATGTCTAATGTGAACGCACATAAAATATAATTCTGGCCACACTGGGGCTCAGAATCACATTCTGTCTGAATGCCCTGCTCTGGAATAACATCAAGAAAATTTCAAAGTCGTACAGGATCCAAACCTAGGTTCTTATTGGGATGGAAGGTTTCAAAAGAACTGTATCTCCCTTGAATCTCCTGAAATGGGTCAGTATAATGAGAAAAAGAAAATAAAGGACCACATTCCTAGGCCATTTCTTGTTGTCTAGTTGTTTTCATCACAACCATTTTCTCATTACACTGGTCATTTCATTGAGTGTGTCTTCTAGTAAAGGTTATGAAGAATCATTGGTCCTTACCTCCTGAATGTATCTGGTGTCTATGCCTCTAGTTCTTAATTTTAGTTAGTTTTGATAAATCTTTTGAGTTATACCAGTGGAATGTTTTGGTTATTTTTTGATCATGGATCCTCTAAATGATGTGTGACGAAATTTTCAATCATTTTTGACAATTCCCTGGTAGAAAAATATGATTAATTGATGTTCTTCAATGGCTTGACATGGGCAGCTTGCACAAATCTTCTCGATCCTATACAATTATTCATAGAGAGACTCTCTAATTGGCTGTCAGATAGTGTAGATCTCTTTTTTCTGAATTCTATAATTTTTTATGTGTGGAAAATTTTCTTTATGAAGCTCCTCTTGAGTTCTTCATAGTCATTGACCTCTCCTGGTTGTATGTGGAACAACCATTCCTTAGTCACTCCATCATGTGAGATGGGGAATTACCTCCACTCGAATAGGTCTTTAGGTCCTCCTCTTAGGCTGAATCTCAAGCATGCACAATTTAACTCTTGAGTATGTTTGGTCACTTCCTCTACTATGGCCACAGAATTTAGGTAGAATTTGAATCAGGTTAATTCAAAACTCAAAATCATTCTCTAAAGGAGTTTCAATGATTTGGTTATGTTGATTAGTGAATTTAGGAGTGCAGATGTATCTCAGTGTTTGGTAGGAATTTAAATCCATTATATCTTATTAAAAAATATTCATTGGTTATGAGAACTATATTTCATGAAATGTTTAAAAAAATGGGTTTTTATGTGGCACTGCCTCCCCGACAACAGTGCCAAGTTTAAAGGATTTCAATTGGGGGGAATGAAAAAAAAATTATATTACCTAAGTATAGTCTAGTGATCAACCATAGGTAATCTTATGAAAACGAGTTTACCGACAACATTTTTTATCTTTTAATTAGAGGAGAAATGGAGTGTTTTTAAATTGTTTGGTTTTGAAAACAACTGAAGGAAACAAAAGATAATAAACCAATTAAGAAAAATATTGAAAAAAGTTTGGAAATTCAAGTGATTGAAAAGTATTATATGATAATGTAGATTAGTTTAAGGTTGTTTTTACAATTAATATTATATCCTAGTTCCATTTTACCCTTTTCTCTTCCTATGAATCAATATAATGAGATTCCACTATTGTTTTCTCTCACTCCATTGATCCAATGGTGATCGTTAGATAAAAATGTGACAAGATCATTGTTTGGTTTACTCTCCATCCATGTATAAGAGAATTATATTGAGCATTCTCAATTAAATTAGGCAATACCCAACTATTTTTTTATCCCAAATAACCAAGAATATCCACTACCGCTCCCACGCGTTCTGATGATTGTTGAGTACTTCCCCACAAAGACCAAGTTTATTCCATCATATATAAACTAAAACCTAGTGGAGGGAGATAATGATCATTAAACAAATTAAAAATAAATAACATAATAAAAAACAAAACATAATCGTACTTGATAATAAAACCACTATATTAAATTTTAATCAACATCACCGAAGATAGAATCAATTTTTATACAATAAAGTTTAAGAATGGGCCTTAGGCCAAAAAATCGAGCCTATGAGCCAAGTAATGGGATACATACCCATTAAGATTTCACGATATGTAATGGGTCTCCCACTACCTTGTAAAAAGAGGTATTCTATTTGCTTTTATAATAAAATTAGGCTTCGGCCCCAACCTTTAAAAAAATCTAAAATGAAAATAAAGAAATTTCTCCCCCAAAATCTCTTATCCAATATATTATTCCAATTTAATCCACCTAATGGTCTAATATCTTTAAGGTTATTCATTAGATGATGCTCAAATTTTACTTTTCTATCAGTCCCCAAAACTTTAAATACATTCGATGCGTATATAATAAGTTATGACATCAATAACTAGTCACTCACTTTATGAACAAATGTTTCCTAAGTCTTTCTCAAATTTATAGTTTTCAATGGAAACAATTATGAGTGTATATCTCCTTGATATTTAATAGTAAAATGAACAATCAAATTATCTATTAAATATAGTTTGAATCACCTCAATTAGAGGTGTGTACCCTGAGTAATTCCTCATTTTCTATAGTGGGCCCACTCTGTCATACAAAACAATTTGTTGACTTGATTGATTTTTTAGACCTGTGGATGTTCAAATTAGATCTTAGTCCCTAAAAATATGTTTAAGACCATAAATAAACAAATCAAGTAATCCTAAAAAAATAATCACTCTAATTGGATCTATATTCTTAAATTTATGCTCAAATACCAAACTGATAAAAATCTATTAAAATTCTAGAATTATGAAATTTTCACATTTTATTCCAAAACAAACCAGAAAATAAATACTATGAAAATCCACCCAAATTGATAAATTGTGAGGGTTTAAATCATTAAAATATATATGAAAAAATGATGAATATATTAGTTTTATCATGTTCCACATACTTTTATTTGGATTTCATTATCTCCATAATGTTAATAATGATATTAATATAATGTATATTCATTATATATATATATATTATTAGTCATCCATAAAAGGAAGTGATAGAAAAATGAATTACATTGTTCATGGAGATGGTAGGTCATACGTATGCATGAATGTTGTTTTCACATTTCAACGGATAGAAAAAAATAAAGGTTAATAATAATTCCCCATTAATGAATAATTATTATATAATATATATGATATATATTCAATAAATTTATCCTTATTACCATCCATGTAAAAAGGAAGTGAAAAATGAATTACATCGCTTCGTGGAGGTGGTAGCTCGGACATATGCACGACCGACGTTATCATTTTCCAGCAGATGGTAATAAGGTGGATAATGGTGTTTAAATCATAATAATAGCAATTAATTATACTGAATATGAATAATTAATTACATTAGAATATATATCATAGATTTAGATGAGGCATAAGAAGAAATAACATTGAAAATTCTTAGTTAAGAGTTATACCTCTTTGTTGAGAACCCACTTTTCGATTACACCATAATCCATGAAAGGATTTTATTTGGTTGGAATATAAGCTCTAGAATGTGGGTAAGGAATATTGTATGGTATTACTATATGTATTGGATGAGATATTAGTCTCATGATGTGTGGAGAATAGAAAATATGGCATATCCTTTTATAGGAGAGGTTAAGGACATACATGGAATTATTTAAAAGAATAAATAATATATCTATCACAATCAAGTAAATTAACGACAAGGCACCCAAAATTAAAATATAAGATGTTATATTTTTCAAATAAACTCAACCAATCATAATTAGATAATTTTTGGATAAATTTTAAGCCTTACATTCTTGTTAAACAACATTAAACCTATTTTAACTTCAATTGTGATAACTTAATTTTTTACCAAGACAACTTAATTATATGGCCAAAAGTAATAGGGTACTTATAAAAAAATTAATTTATCCTTCAAAAATTAGAATCAATTTTATTAGAATTAAAATATATTGGGGGTGGAAATTACTTTTAATAAAAGAACAAAATGATCATGGAAAACAGTTTCTAGAAATCATCCTAATTTAACAGTAAGAATATTATAACCTTTAAATAAACTAATAAATTTGTTTCCAGGAATTTATTTGGAAAAATAATAAATAAATAAAATTTCTTAATCTTTTTGGAAAGACAAAACTGAATGGAATCTTCCAACCATGTCCTTAAATACAATGACCCAAAAAAAGTTTTTAATTTCAATAAAATATAACTTATCTTCACAAAATACAAGAGAGGGTTCCCAAATTTGAAATAATGATTTAAAAAAATTAACTCCATAAGGATACTTTTGGTCGAACACTACTCATATGATTGGATAGAGGCATGTTTTAGTATTATTTTAATGTTTTACCCCATGGTTTTAACCCAATTTTACCTCTTTTAAGAGATCACAAATATTTAATATTGTTACTACTAAAAATGAAAAAAAATAAGTTGTTCCTATTATATTACATTAATTATTATGATTCCAAATATGTAATCCATTTTTCCAAATTCAAATCACAATAGTGGTAGAATGTAATTTAAAATTAAACTAGTCCATCCAAAGTTACTTTTTTTGTTAAAAATAAAGAGGCCAGAACCCCAAACCGACAACCATCAACCCACAACCTCAAACAACTGAACAAAAGGCCTGGGGAAGCCTAAAATGATGAAGGCTGAGGGCATCCCCTCTGATCAGATTAACCCATTATGACTTCGGAGAAGTGATATCATGAACCCAAACTTGGGAATTTCCAGGAACCTCAATCAAAGCCATATGATCCGCCACTTGATTCCCCTCCTACCAGGAATGTAGGATATTGATGCCATCATTGATCATTCCCTTGAAGTTTCTTATAGTATAGATAATAGACCAAGGAGGGGGGATATAACCATTCAGCACCTCATGAAGGATCTTTGAGTCCGTTTCCACCTCTGATATGGGGAAACCTCTATGATGGTAGAGGTCGATGCCCGTGAGCATGGCCTTGGATTCGGCCTTTAAAGAGGGACCATGTCCCAAGCTGGAGGAGAAGGCCATGATGACCGACCCCTAAGAGTCTCGAACCACCCCACCCCCGCGAAAAGCCCCCATCCTGCAAGAGTCGTCGATATTGAGCTTAAGACCTCTAGAGGGGGGATTCCACCTCACCAAGCATCCACTATTGTTACATTTGACCTCATGACCCCCATGACAGAGGGGAAGCATCCACCAAAAGGAGGGAGACCAGGATTTTCGACGGCGTGCAATTCTGAGGCCTGGAGAGCCCGGAATAAATGATAAAAATAAATTAAACTTTTAAACAACATGCCTGAGCATTTTTACAGAAAAAGTTTAATAACATTTAAATGGTTACCCGAATCAGAAATCTGAGGGAACTGTTTCATTCAGAGCAGTGAATTTACCTTAGGCAGGGTCTAACATTGGTCGACATTGGTCAGCTGCAAAAGTTAGTTTTTGGACCTTTGAATGGAAATAAAATAAATTAATAATTTTTTTATTTTAAATGTTTCCTTGAATGAAATGACCTAATACTCCACTATAAATAACTAATTATGGAAGGTACATAGGGTTAGCCACATAACCCTGTTAATTGAGGATTTCCCATTGGAGCTTTGGAGGATAACCTGTTGGTGGACAACTATGACGCGATCGATCAACGCATCTCGGATTTGATGATCCTCACCAACGAATGTGAAGCGGCGATCGTTATTCAAATAAATTGAGGTAGGGGTTTGGTATTTTGATTTAGTTCATCCCCATTCATCGATTGAACAATGAATTCAGATCAACCAACGAACTGGTTGATCTGTGGATTGCACGTTCTTGCGGGTGTGTTATTATTTTCTGAGGTTTGATTCGGGAAATTGTTTGTTATAATTGTTGGACTATCATTTGATTCACCCAATTTAATCATTCTAATGGGAGAATATCAACATCATGATGAATGATGGTGGAGGTTAATTCCTCAATTTTGTTTGTTGGATTTCTTCCTCTTTTAATCTTGTTCTTCGCATTCTTCATGGGGCGATGAACAACATATTATTGCGAGTCTGATTCACAATGCAATGATCCCAAATCAGAGATCAAACATCGTGATGACCCAAATGAGGTGAGACGGTGATGGAATATGACAAATAAGCTCGGATCGTGGAGGATCCTTCTTCGTGCGTTCTTCATACGGGTGGATCAAAACTTGTCTTCACGGCCAATCAGAAGCCCGAAAAAAACAGGAATAGCTTTGCAGCATTGGGGTGACATAGAATCTAGAGTTGTGTGGAAAACGGATTGTCGTAACGAATATCGGAGAATCACCGTGGCGTGGCGAAGTAGTTTTGAGATTCTTGAAAATTATAGAACACATGGAATGTATCCCAAAGAACATTCCATGTGGGACCAGCGGCGGAATCTGGGGTTTGTGCACTACACATGATGATGAACATGGAATGCCTCTAGGGAGACACGGTGTGTGGGACCCACCCAGTGGCAGCTGGAGTTGTGCATGATAGGAAGCACTAAAATGGTGTTTGAACATTGTCACACGGTGTGTGGGTCCTTACCTTGACTCGACTTGCATCTCATAAGATACATGGACACAGTGAGAGTACATGGTCGTGTACTTCACCACACGGCTTGACCAAGCCGGCTGCATGGGCTACCCTATGTAGCAGTTACATGGGATGTAACATGCGGGTTGAAACCGTGTACGGGCACATGACTTCATACATAGAGGGAACCCTGGTTACTCGGACATGGAGTGTGGTCCGTACTACACACCATTTATGCACGCCTGTCGTAGGGTGTGGAAAAAGAAATTTTGTTTTTCTAATGTTGCATAGTGGCTGACCAGGTTCGTCTCACTTGAGGAGTGTTGCAGTCATTTCAATCACTTATTGTAATTCACCTAATCTAATTCTTTTTGTTTTTTAAAATATTTATTGAAAATGATGTTTTAAAGGGTTTTGGAAAATAGGAAATTAAAATAATGGAATTAAAACTTTAAATCTAAATGAATATGCATATACAAACAAAATGAAATTAAGGAAGAAAGGTCTTGGCCCTAGGGTTGGATAACATGGGTTCATTCATTATATATTTTTTATTTAAATTCAATTTTATAATTCATTTAGTGAAACCTCATTAATTAATTACTCTCTATTGATTTATTATGGGTTTGATTTTAGCATGCGACCAGCACACCAAACCACACCTCTCTAGTAATCAAGTAGGGTAATACCTCATCCGATAATGTTATTCCTACAAGACACGGCTCCACTGTTTTTTGTTTCATCCCTTATATAAACCTCAACTCCAATGTATTATGGGTTTTTATAAGAGAAGATATGGAAAATTATTAATCAATGAAAATTAATTGATTTGGAAATAGTGTCGTGGTGGACAACCGCCCCACCTGTGCAATATTCCCTCCTCCACCAAAAATAGAATAAATACATTTATAATTGAAGAATAATAATAAAGAACCTCATGAAACCTCCCCTGGGTCCAAGCCTCAATTTAGTCACTTTCTATAGTGAAGTGCATAGAGATCACGATGGAATGATAGAAGAGAGAGAATCAGAATTAGAGTTGGAAGAGAAAAGGGGCGGAAGAAGAAAATGGAAATACTTTAATGTAAAAAATATGAATGCATTACATGAGAAAATAAAATAAAATAAATAATGAATAAAAATTTAAATGGCTCTTTTCCTCCTCTCCTTGGTTCCCCGTATAGTGTTGGGAAGGATTCGAATGATTTGAGATGTAGGAGCTCCTCTTCTTTTATAGGAAAATTTCTTTTCTCCATAGGTTTTTGTGTGTTTGACCCCTTAATAGGCTGAATAATGTGTGTAACCCTGAATGAAAGTTGTTCATTAATGTGTTTTCTGTTCACCTTCAAAATTTCAGATTATTTGACCCCCGTTTGTACGATTTATAAATTTTTCATTGGCGGTTTCTGTTTCTGGATGAAGGATCCATACAGCTTTCTTCGAAAATATGTCATTCAATGGCAGTCTTAATGGATTCAAACCTCTATGTAATTTATTTTATGAATGCCCCTTTTAGTACTCTTTCACATCCAAGTGTAATAAACTCATTTGAAGGTGTGTAGGCCGAGATGGATGTATGTTGCAGTGGTGGGGTCCATGTTGTCTACCTAGAAAAATCTTCAACTTCATTGATTTTTATGGCCTCTAGAAGATCGATTCAGCCCCTGGTCCTGGAGACAAAAATGAAGGAAATAAAATAAGGATTTGAAAAAAACTAATCACTCAATTTGGAATTATATTTTTTAGGAAATGAAAAAATACCCTTGATATAAAAATCTGTCAAAAATCCCAAATTAAACACTTTTAACAATTTAGCTCAGTTCTATTCAATAATCCAAATTGCTCATTATTTTTATAAAACATTTAAATACATGGGTTTTATCTTTTAAAAACATCAACAATTAATTATTATTGTATTAAAAATATGCACATATATTTTCTCTATCAAATACCCCCACACTTAAACAATGCTTTCCCTCAAGCATAAAATCTCAACATGGAATTCAGAGGACACCAATATTATAAATTTTAAAATTCCAAAGTAATAAAATCAAAAGCATTTCAATGTCAAATAAAATTTTCAAAAATCCACATAAAATATAAATTTAATTTCCCAATTTTTAATGAAACAATTAATTCATATATTTTACTTTTTCCTATTGAAAAATGATGGAACTTATTCTTTCATTCATTCAAGATTCTCAATTCATTGTTATTAAACATGCCACATCATGATTACCTATCCTTTGAATTTTTACTCTCATCTCTCAAGATACAATTCAAGTAGAGTTATGCTCATATCATGACATCATCCACCTTATCCATAATCTTGTAAAACAACTACTTTCTCCACTTTGTAAATACAGAAGGCACATAAAATCATAAGGACTTTTCAATAAAGGTTCAAATAACTCTAAGGCTTAAGGTTGGTAGGATTTGATTTTTTCAAAAATTAAGGCTCAAGGAGGATGTTTATCTCTTATGTACAATTCATGATATCAAAAAGTGTGATGAAATTCTTCTCTTCGGTGTAGCAACACCCACTTCCCCCAAAACTCAAAGTAAGGTCAGGATCAAAGTAAAGCATAATGAATGATTAATGCACCCTCTTTATTTTTTTTAATGTTGTACTTTTTTTATTTTTTTGAAATTTATGGTTAAATCGAAACCTCACATCCATTACCTAACCACATACGCTAAGAGGACCTTCGGTCTGGAAAATGGTGATTTTTTATGTTCCCAAATCACAAGCCATTTTCTCATTTTTTGGTTCTTTTTGTCATTTTTTTTAATTCAAGAGGGGAAAACAATGAAGTACTATGAATTATTCCACATACTTTTACAATTCTCACAATAGAACCCCCACACTTTTTTCTTACAATTTATAACATTCCATCCACCATTATTCCCTTCACCCCCACACTTTATTTTTAAAATATCATGAAAATACCAAGTGTAGGGTAGGAATGGATAAAAATGGATTGAAACATGGCTCATACAAATAAAGTTCATTCATGGTATCTTTGGGATAAAATAAGGATTGATGTAAAAGGTTTTCTTTAAGGATATGGTATTTTTAAAAGATGAATCAATAATTTTAAATGTGTTTTTGTACAGTCGTAGCTTTGACATGTTTGAATGCAAGTTCCGGTCGGTGACATGTCCCAAGATCACTCAATAAATATGATCAATAATAAATTTGAAGTACTTGATCTATAAATCCTCTTGGCAATGAGACATATGATATTGGAAAATCATTCAAGGCATGATTAATAATTACAAATCAATTAACATGAATTTCATAAATTCAAAGTATGAAAAATGGTAGGGAAATTTCATTTACATAAATCAATTAATTCCCTTAAATCATGAGTCATCATTTCAATATCCATGCTTCACTTTAAACATTAAATTTTTTCATTTTACTCATTCAATCACATTAGCAGTGAAATATAAAACACTGGATCACAAGATTCCAATGAAACTCATGTCTCCTAGATAAGTCAAGTAAAGAAATAATTCAAGTGTGGACATGCAATTTTATCATCAAAGTTAAAAACATTTTTTGGACCAAAAAATGTAAGGAGTTTAAAATATTGAGCATTAAAAATGAACTCCCTTTTGAAATAAAGCTTCAGTCCTCTTCCAATATTTAAGGCATCTTTTTCCCATATATGAACCTAAAAAATATAATTACTCACTTAATAATGAGGAACATGTAATTAAATTTCAAAAATATAAAGAGGAGTGGGTCTTATCCTAGACTAATCAAAAGAAAGAATTTGAAATATAAAAAGCATGTAAAGACAAATCTTGGTATAATCCCCCAAGTGGGCCATGAATTTTTACTACCTCTAGAGGGTTGTACTAGCTTTTCTCCCAAATCAGAGGGTGGATGAAGCTTCTTTCATTTGAACCACAACATGTGGCTTTTCCCAACATCCACATATGTTTTCTTATTGAGGAGGACTCCATGGATAGAGTACACCAAATTTTCCCCCTTCATAATGTGGTACATCTTGCATAGCGGGGGTAGGATGAAGTACTGAGCCTCCTTCTTCTTCATTGCTACGTTTTCAACATCTCCCTCTCCTTCTATTTGTTACTCTAGAGATAAATTATTATGTGTCTATGGTACTTCATATTAAACCACTGGTATAAATTCATGGACTTCCTCCAGTAGATGTTCAATGTCTTCTGGGAGCTCCAAGTGTTCCTCAACAGGTGCATCTTCTTTTTCATCTTTATCCGCTAAGGAAAAATAAGAGTCAACCGATTCTGAAAATTCAAAATAGTTGGGATTTATACTAAAATTATATTCAATAAAATTAAAATAGTGTGAGTTTATGATTATATCATCTCCCTGATTTGGTTCGGTTTGAATATTTTCATTGGTGGAGAGTTCCTTTTGGAGTTGATCTTCACGGGATGGAGGTAGGTAGTCAGGCTCCTCCACCTTGATTTTGTCTTCAACTTTATGGATGCCTTCATTTAAATCCTAGAATACATGTGGTGCTTCTTTCTTGTCCTTGAATCTTTGTACATCATCTTTGAGTTCATCATCCAAGGACATCAAATCTTCAAGTGAGATCCACATTTCTAGTCCTTTTTAATTCTGTTTGAACCTTATCATTATAGCTTCAACCTTTTATTGGAGTTCCTTCTCAGTGTATTCTATGTTGGGTCGTAGAGGATGGCAAGAGGGGGGGTGAATTGCCTTTTCAAAAATAATTAACAATTTAAAACAATTATCAATGCAGCGGAAATAAAAAAAGGCAAGACACAATTTGATAAAGAAGTTCGGCTTAATTCCCAAGCCTACGTCTCCGCTCCCAACAAGAACCGTTGATAGATTAATATGTCAGCTTGCTTTTTAATGGTTGTAGCAAGAAACCCACTAGCCGTTTTAAGGTAGGCTAGAACACATTCGTACAGCTTTCTTTTTTAATATGGTTGTAGCAAGAAACCCAATTGAAAGAAAGAATGGAAATGAGAGGTTTGTTCTAATCCAAACCCAATGAAGAACTAAACAAATAAAATAATACAAACACACGGAAGCCTTGAGCGCCAAAAGTGTGAGAGCAGCTGATGGAGATGGAGCTCAAGCTTCAAGGATGGCAATGGATCACAAGAGGCCTTAGAGATTTTTCGTTAGAGCGTCAAGACATCAAAATATTATTTGGTTGTGTTCCCGACATCCATGGTTTCTTATTTATAAGAGAAATACCCATAAACAATTCAATATGGCCGTTGGAGGGCTTCCGGACCCGTTGGGGGTCAAAAGTACAAGTCTGGTCAAAGCCCAACGGCTAGTTTGACTGGGCACACCGGGTGGCCGGTGGTGTCTCACCAGCTAGCTGGTGGTCCACCGGTTGGCCGGTGCTGAGCTCCCAGCTGGACGGTGGTCCAGACAGAGCAGGCTTTCTGTCTGGGTTCCACCGGCTGGCCGGTGGTCATACACCGGTTGGCCGGTGGCACCAGGCAGTGGGCAAGCCTACTGCCTGGGTCCTCTGGCTGGCCGGTGGGCAAGAACCGGTTGGCCGGTGCCCATACCGGCTGGCCGGTGGGAATCCACCGGTTGGCCGGTGGGAATCCACCTGTTGGCCGGTGGTAATCCACCGGTTGGCCGGTGGACTCAGAGAGTCCACTATCAGCCTTCTTGGGCCAACTCCTGGGCAACCTTTTTCCTAGCATCAAAACACTTGAAAACAAGTTAGAACACGATGAGAGTGATTGTGATCATTAAAATCCAAGAGATAGGGGTACAACAGTCTATTTCTTCCTCATTCACCAATAAGTAATTATTCCATGCATAATAATTTGAGTTTTAAGACATCATGGAAAAGATTTTTTTAGATGTTTTAATGAAAAAAATATTTAAAAAATCTGAATTTTGAAAAAGTGATCAAAATAAATAATTAGCTCCCTAGCAACAGAGCCAGTTTTGACGCATGCCTATCATAGGGCGTGTAAAAAAGAAAATTTATTTTCCTAATGCACCATAGTGGCTAGCTAGGGTCATCTCACTTGAGGAGCGTTGTAGATGGATCAATCAATTATTCTAATTCACCTAATCTACTTCTTTTTGTTATTATAAATATTTATTGAAAATGAAGTTTTAAAGGGTTTTGGAGAACAGTAAATTAAAGTAATGAAGTACACAATTTAAATTTAAATGAAGATGCATATGCAGACAAAATGAAATTAATGAAGAAAGGTCTTGGTACTTGGGTTGGATAACATCGGTTCATTCATTATATATTTGTTATTTAAATTCAATTTGATAACTCATTTATTGAAACCTCATTAATGAATTATTTTCCATTGATTTATTAAGTGTGTGATTTTAGAAAGTCTATGGAACACCAATCCACAATACCTCTAGTAATCAAGTAGGGTAACACCTCAACCGAAAATGTTATTCCTACAAGACCTGTCTCCACCGTATGTATTTTCATCCCTTATAGCACCCCGAAATCCACCGTATGAAGGGTTTTTCTATGATAATAGAGGGAAAATTTTTAATCAATGAAAGGAAATGGATTTTGAAACAGTGTCGTGGTGGACGACGGCCACACCCATGCAGTATTCCTGCCTCCACCACAGATAGAATAAAAACATTTTGAATTGAAGTGTAATAATAAAGAACACTATGAAAACTCCCCTGGGTCCCAACCTCAAGTTAGTCAAATTCCATGGATAAGTGAATAGAGATCAAGATGGAAAGTTGGAAGAGAGAGAATTGGAATTAGAGTTGGAAGAGAAAAGGGGTTGTAGAAGAAAAGGGAAACACTTTAATACAAAAAATATGAATGCATTACATGAGAAAAGAAAACTAAAATAAAAATAAAATAATGAAATATTAAAAATCTAAATGGCCCTTGGCCTCCTCCCCTTGGTTCCCCAGATGGTGTTCGGAAGGATTCGAATGATTTGAGAGGTATGAGCTCCTCTCCTTTTATAGGCAGATTTCAGTTCTCCACAAGTTGTCACGTGTTGGGCCTATTACTTGGCCGAATAATGCATGGACACCTACATGAATATTGTTCAATAATGTGTTGGACCTTCACCCCCAAACTTTCAGATTATTTTTCCCCCGTTTGTATGAGTTATGAATTTTTCATTGTCGGTTTCTGTTTCTGGAGGAAGGATCCAGGCAGCTTCCTTCAAAAATATGTCTTTTAATGGCCACCTTAATGGATTCAAAAATCCATTTAATTTATTTTATGAACTCCAATTTTAGTCCTCTTTCATCCCCAAGTGTAAGCAACGAATTTGGAGGTGTGTAGGCCAAGATGGATGCCTGTTACGATGGTGGGGTCCACATTGTTCGCCTGGAAATATCTTCAAATTCATTGATTTTTTATGGCCTCTAGAATATCTATTAAACCCCTATTCTCGAAGTCAAAAATGAAGGAAATAAAATAAGTATTCTAAAAAACGAATCAACCAATTTAGAATTATATTTTTCTGGAAATGACCAAAATACCATTGATATAAAAATCTGTCAAAAATCCAGAATTAAACACTTTTCACAATTTAGCTCGTTTTTATTCAATAATCCAAATTGCCCATTATTTTTTAAAAAACATTTAAATATATGGGTTTTATCATTTAAAAATATCAACAATTAATTATTATTGTATTAAAAATATGCACATAAATTTGCTCTGTCAGTCGTGTACTTAATTTTCTATGTGGCATGTTCTTCTAACTCGGGTCGTTTTACATGGGTAGTACCCAAAGTCGATAGACATTTCATGTGACCCTTCTACACACTGTGAATATCCTAGAACACGGTTTGAACCTCTTTACCACCATAGATTGGACAGGATTCAATTGGTTTAGTGTCCCCTTTCTCGTTCCCCTGAAGGTCAGGTATTGTTTCTATCCACTAGAGTATGATTTCTTCAGTAGGAAATTCCGAGATAAGGCTAGGTATCACTCCGAGAGGCCTAGAGCAAGATCCTCTATACATTGTTGACCCTTGGTAGAGTTAGGTATCAATGTGACTAATCCTATAGGATGTTGATCCTCTACATAGCAGGTGAATCCATATGAGTTGCGGTATCCACCAAGGCCCTGGCAGTGATCCTCATCTTTGTATCGTGATGTTTTCCCACTCAAGATTGTGTTCTCACAAAATTAGTGTATCTAACTTTCATGAATTTTCCCAAAAAACATTACTTCTCAGACGTACGTCATCATGGTTATTATACTCGTGGAGTGAGTTCTCCTAGATGAGTGCTTCGTGGTACCTTTGAACTGAATCCCTAGCTGTGGTATGTGGTTGTGTGACTTGTCTCTAGACTAGGGGTTTGGTTTTTTAGAATATCTGGATTTTGTCTCTCTTTCTATATGTTTAGTAGACATATACTATGTAGTGCTAACTGTACCTTTAATTTTTGTATTGCATTGTGTTTTTTGGGGTCCTCTACTGAGTATTGTTATTCTCACCCCTGTATAGGATTTCCCACACGTGTCATGTTTTGTGCAGATGAGCGGCCTTTTGACGGAGTCCAAGGAGAACCAGGACCGGACCAAGATTTTTGAGTTCTCTACTGGCCGAGGTGTTCCTATGGCCATGAGCATCAGTCCAAGTACCTCTTTGTGATTACAGGTTGTACTTTCTAGTTTTCATACTGTTGTTTTTGGTGGGCTTGTATTCTGGCCTAGTTTTATATTCTGCACTTTTCTTCTGTTATACTATGTCAGTTGGGTTTAGTTGTATGCATGCATTTTTTTCCTTAGTGGTTTTTTACATTTCAGTTTTTGTGGGCTTGGAGATGTGTGTGTGTGTACAGGTACTTAACCAATGCCTCCCATGTTAGTGATATGCCTACTCAGTGCTAGTCACCAACCCCTGGCCTATTGGAGGTGGGCTCGGGGAGTTGCAGTATGGGCCCTACTAGGACGGGTTGTGACATAGTGGTATCATAGGTGTTCGGTTCTACCTTAAGACCAAGAGTCTATGATTTTGCTTTGGAGAAAGAGTGTTAAGTGTTTCAAGCTCGTCTTTCAGGCCAGAGACTCTAGTGTTGGTGCGAGCGGCTGATGTATCCATACCCCGGGACTCTAATAACATGCTTTTCAACTCAGCACATGAAAACACAAGTTGCATGGAAGAAAAAGAATGGTACATGCATCATATAGAAATGGGTTGTGTTTTCCATTTACATTGTATTAGCAATCTAGAAATACTCATTGACCATGGTACATCTTGTTTCCTTATAGGATGCCTCCATGATACATACCCGCTAGGATTCAGCAGATCGAACACGAGGATGACCCCCTTAGTGACGAGGCTTTGATAAAGGGACTGGTTCCCCATGCATTAACTCTAGGTGGTGGACCTGCTATACTGCCACCAGTGGAGTAGCTCGTGGTACCTTCAATACTGACAGACGAGGGGCATAGGCTAGGTGCGCTCCATGAGTTCCAGAGATAGAGACCCCTCATGTTCCGAGGTGAGCCCAACCCTCAAGCAGCTAAGGATTGGCTCAAGGTGGTGACTAGAGTTTTATGTCTAGTGAGGACACTAGCGGACTAGATTGTGATCCAAGGAGCGAGCAATCTTCAGGGTTCAGTGGGATGATGGTGGAGTCTAACAACACAGCCTCGTGACGAGGAGACTCATTCATGGATGGAGTTTGGGGGCCTCTTTCGAGATGATTTCTCTCTGGTTACACAGAGAGCAATGCATATCCAGGAGCTTCTTTATCTCTTGTTGGGTAGTTTGATGGTAGTTTACTATTCACTGAGGTTCACAAACCTCTCTAGGTACACGATGCATATGGTTAGGCACCAGTACTTGAGAGCTCAGACCATCGAGCTAGGTCTACGATGGGAAATCTGAGCTAGTGTCGTGCATCTATATATTTAGATTTATGATGGAGTGATCGAGTGGGCCTTGGGGATTGAGTTCTTATTGGTGGAGTAGAGACAACCAATGACGGTCAGTAGTCGGAATACAGGTGAGGAGACCTTGGTAGTAGGGAGCCAACATCAGGCATTGGGTTCGGGATGTAAGAGATGTCATAGGAGGACCCAGGATAGGGGATCGACAGTCCAGGGCTCTTAGGATGGAACCAGTCAGCCTAGGGAGAGGTGATGCTACTCGTGCAACGGTAGGGGACATTTTTCTCGAGACTGTCTGACCCATCAGGATACTGACAGAGAGGCAGTAGATGGACCACAGAGACAGAGGCAATGAGTAGAGCAGACTGACCCGTCCGACGATGGACGTGTCAGAGTAGTAGGTAGAGCTTCGGGTGGTGGCATACACTTCGATCAACTTCCACCACCACCCCCAGGAGGTCCGGACCAAGATCAGGGATCTGGGGGACAGGGGCAGGGAAAACTTCATATGGTCGAGGCACATGACCTAGGGAATCTAGGGATGATTCGAGGTATTATGTGTGTCTTTTCTACCTTAGATTCTGTATGTATGGACATAGATGTTGTCATTCCTCCTCGCCACGTGTCTTGTGTGAAACCTTGAGATTCCAGTAGATCCTTTGACTCAACCCTTATGCTTGTAGACCCCTGCAGGAGGATACTTGATGATCATGTACCTTTTTAGACAGTGTTATCTTACCCTTGGAGGTGAGATTTTCTATTATAACCTCTTGCTGGCAGCATCTAGGCCTTAGGAATTCATTCTTCAAATGAATTGGTTATCTTCAGTCCATGCCTAGATTGATTGCTTTAGGTGAAGAGTGTGGTGTGTCTGCAGCCATGGGACGAGGTTTTCCTTTAATGGTAAAAAGGAGGCCCAGGCAGTACAGAATGGGATCTTTCATAGGTGGGTGTAGTCAATCACTCATGAGTTCGATAGCCTTACCCTCAAAGTAGTGGATGTTGTGAGATTCCAATTCTCAGTAGTAGTGGCAGAGTACGAGGACATCTTTCCCGAAGATATTCCAGGACTAACTCCCCACAGAAAGATCAAAGTCTTCATTGACTTACACCTTAGGATGACACGGATATCCTCACCAGCATATCAGATGACTCCCACAGAGCTTCACGAGCTGAGGATTCAGCTAGAGGATTTGCTGACAAAGGGGTTGTTTGAGACCCAACATTTCCCCCTGGTCTACCCCAGTTTTTTTTCCAAGAAGGAAGATGGAAGTTTGAGGTTGTGTGTGGATTACCGGTGCCTAAACCCGGTGACGGTGAAGAACAAGTATCCACTGTCAAGGATTGATAAAATCTTCAATCAGCTATGAGGGGCATAATGGTTCTCGAAGGTTGACCTTCAATCAAGTTACAACTAGTTACGAGTATGGGATAAAGATATACCAAATATGGATTTCAGATGCAGCTAAGGTCACTACGAGTGCTTGGTGATTCCTTTCGGCGTAATGAACACCCCCATAGTGTTCTTGGGACTTATGAACAGAATCTTCCAGCCCTATTTAGACTAGTTCGTTGTGGTATTAATTGACTACATCCTTGTGTAATCGGCGTCAGAGGAGGAGCATGCGAGACACCTGTGGATGTTTCTAGACATAAGTTGAGAGCCCCAGATTTTTGGGAAGATCTCGAAGTACCAATTCAGGATTCCTGAGATCTACATTCTGGCACATGTCATCTCAGAATATGGAGTTGTGTGGACCCTTCCAAGTAAGAGGCAATGTTAGCATAGGATCCACCTCGGAGAGTGACAGAGGTGCGGAACTTTCTTTGGGTTGGTAGGATATTACCAGAGATTAATTCTGGATTTCTCTTGAATATCATCACCACTGACAGCCTTGACCTGGATAGGGAAACCCTTCATGTGGAAAAAGAAGTTCTAATAGTCTTTAGAGTTTTTGAGACTGAGTTTAATGAGTGACCTGGTCTTGAGATTTCCAGAGGAAGGTGTCGAGTAAATAGTTTTCTGCGATGCATCAGGGACCAGGCTTGGTTGTGTCCTGATGCAGAGTCAGGAATTTATTGATTATGGTTCATTCTAGATTATACCACATGAGCCAAACTATGCGACCCATGATCTCAAGTTGGTAGTGGTAGTCTTCGCGTTGAAGATGTGGTGACACTACCTTATGGGTAAGAGGTTTATCATCTACTCCAACCACAAGAGCCACAAATACGTCTTCTCGTAGAAGGATATGAATCTAAGATAGAGGCATTCGCTAGTGTTCATCTTGGACTATGATTTTGAGATCATCTATACTCTAGGGAAGGGGAACAAGGTGGTATATGCTCTTAGTATAATGTCAATCTCACAGCTGTTGAGTGAGGAAACGGAGCAGTTGGGCTCATTATAGTTATCCTTCATGACAAAGCGGATGCATCTTACCTTCATTCGATGGTTTTCACCCCTCCACTCTTACAACGAGTTAGGGAGGCACAACATGGGTATTTCAACTGTGAGACTTTACATGCTCATTTATCCCCAGGACATGCTCTTGATGGATATTCTTAAGGTGGGGAGCATGTTGTTCTTTTCAGGGGGTGCACTTTTGTTCCAATGGTGTTGAGGGAGGAGTTAGTAAGGGAGCTTCATACATCCCCCTTAGTGGTACACCCTGGCATGGAAAATAGGTATCAGGATCATTGATGGATGTTTTGGTGGTCAGGCTTAATGAAGGCAGTAGCAGGGTTCATTTCTCAGTGCCTTACATGCTAGTAGGTGAAGGATGATAACTAGGTTCTAGCAAGGTTATCTCACCCCTTGGAGGTGTCGAAGTGGAAGTGGGATGGGGTATCAATGGACTTCATTATGGGATTACCATGAACGTCCAAGGGACACGATTCCATCTGGATGATCATTGATCGACTCGCCAAGTCGGCCCACTTCCTAGCTATCAGAGAGTAGAGTTCTGTAGAGAGCTCGGGACTCCTCTATGTGCAGGAGATAGTTCGGCTTCATGTCATTCCTTAGATGATAGTCTCAGATCATTATTCTTGTTTCTCATACCATTTGTTGTAGGGACTACAAGAGGTATTTGGGACTCAGCTACACTTGAGCACGACGTTCCGTCCCCAGACTGATGGTCAGATGGAGAGGACCATTCAAGTTTTGGAGGAAATGTTGTGGGCCTGTATCTTGGACTTTGGTTGCAGTTGGGGGGGCCAATTACCACTAGTGGAGTTTGAAGATAATAATAGTTACCACTCCACCATTGGTATGGCACCATTCAAGGCTTCATATGGGAGACCATGTCGGTCACTAATTTTCGGGACCAACCCTGGAGAGTCTGCACTTATGGGTCTAGAGCTGGTGAAAGCTACCACTGAGAAGGTGAAAATCATCCAGGAGTGGATGAATACTTCACATATCCGGAATAAGTTGTATGCTGATAGGTCACGAAGACCTCTATAGGTTGAGTAGGGAGATCGCGTCTTCCTTCGAACCTCACCCCAAAAAGGGTTACGGAGATTTGGCCAGAGTGGAAAGCTATCTTCAAGGTTCATCAGAAATTTCTAGGTACTGCACAAAGTTGGAGAGGTGGTGTACTACTTACCTCTACCACCGCAGATGCACCGGGTACATGATGTCTTTCACGTGTCACAGCTGAGGAGGTATGTTCATGACCCATCTCACTTCATTGACTAGGGAAGATGGACATCGAGGATGGAGCGACCTTTGCTGAGTAACCGGTACAGATTGAGGATCGGTAGGAGAGGATCCTTCATGGGTGATTGATTCCCTTGGCGCGCTTCAAGCGGCTACATGGGAACCTTCAAGAGAGAACGTGGGAGCGGGAGGCTCAGATTCATGCCCAGGACCCACATCTTTTTGAGTAGCCCGAGTTTTGGATTTTCAAGGACACAAATCCCTAAGGTGTGGAGAATGTAATGTCTCTTATTTTCTTTGTTTTATTTTTAAATCTTATATGAATTATTATGAGACCAGGATTTTTGATGGCATGAAATTCCAAGGCCCGGATTGACCGGAATAAATGTTTGAAATAAATTAAACTTTTAAACATCGTGTGAGAGTGGTTTTCCTAAAAAATTGGAATAACTTTAAAATGGGTACCCAGATCAGAAATCCGATGGCATTATTGCATTCAGAGTAGCGACATTACCTTTGGTGGGTGCTAACATCGACTGGCGTGGGTCAACTACAAAGTTTATTTTTTGGATGTTTTACAGGAAATAAAATAAATAAATAATTTATTTTATTTTCAATGTTTCCTTAAACACAGTGACCTAATCATCCCCTATTAATACCTGCTTATGTAAAGTTCATAGGGTTAGCCGCATAACCCAGCAAATTGAGGATTAGCCATTAGAGCTTTGGAGGAGAACCTGTTAGAGGACAACAATGACGTGATCGATCGACGCATCTCGGATTCGACGAACCTCACTAACGAATGTGATGCAGCGATAGTTCTTCAATAGAATCGAGGTAGGGTTTTTTATTTTGATTTATTTCTTCCAAGTTCATATATTGAACGATGAAAGAAGATAAACCAAATAATTGGTTGATCTGTGGATCATCTGTTCTTACAGAAGGTTATTATTTTTCGGGGTTTTATTCGAGAAATTTTTTTGTTATAATTGTTGGATTATCGTTTGACTGGCCCTGTTTAATCCTTTTAATGGGATCAGATCAATGTCGTGATGAATAATAGTCGAGGTTCATTCCTCAATTTGGATTATTGGATTTCTTTCTCTTTTCTTCGAGTTCTTCGTGATCTTCGTAGTGTGATGAACAATGCATCGTTGTGAGTTTGTTCCCCAACGCAACAATCCCAAATTGGATATTAAACATCATGACGACAAAACAATGGTGCGACGGCGAGAGTAGACGACGAAACATCTTGGATTTTGGGGGATCATTTTTCAATTGTTCTTCATACGGGTGGATGAAAACTTGTTTTCAGGGCCAATTGGAAGCCTAAAAACAACATAACCAGCTTTGTAGCATTGGGGTGACCTAGAATCTGGAGTTTCATGGAAAATGGATCGTCGAAACAAAGATCAGAGCATCACTAAGGTGCGACGAAGCAGTTTTGCGATTATGGAAAATTCCGGAACACACGGTGTGTATCCTGAAAGGAACACACCATGTTGGACCGGTGTAGGCGGCTAGGGTTTTTGAACTGCATGCGATGAAGAATACGGCATGCCTCTGGGGAGACACGGCGTGTGGGCCCCACCCAGTGGTGGATGGAGTTCTGATCAATGCGAAACACTAACGTGACATATGACCATTGTCACACAGTGTGTCGGTCCTTACCCAGACTCGACGTGTATCTCGGATGAAACATGGACACAAGGAGAGTACACGATTGTGTACTCCACCACACAACCAGACCCGACCGGCTATATGCGCTACCTTGTGTACTGATCACACAGGATGGTACACATGGGTTGAAACTGTGTACGGGCACACAACCACATACACGGAGGGAACCCCGGTTAATCAAACACGACGTCTGGTTCGTACTACACGCCATGTACTTAATTTTATACATAACAAGTTCTTCTATCTTGGTCCATTTACACAGGTACTACCCAGAGTCGAGAGACACGGAGTGTGACCCTTCTACACACTGTGTATATCCTGGAACATGGATTGAACCTCTTCTCCATCGTATCTTGCACTGGTTTCATTTGGGTTAGTGCCCCCTTTCTCGTTCCCCTAAAGTTCAGGTATCATTTCCATCCATAGGAGTATGATCCCTTCCGCATGACTTCTCGAGATAGAGTCAGGTATCCCTCTGAGAGACCCGGAGTGAGATCCTCTATCCATTCTTGATACTAGGTAGAGTCAGGTATTGACGAGACTAATCCTATAGGATGTTGATCCTCTAGTTAGTAGTTGAATACAGATGAGTCGTGGTATCCTCCAAGGCCCTAGAAGTGATCCTCATCTTTGTATCGTGATATTTCCCCACTCAAGAGTGTGTTCTCCTAAAAATGATTGTATCTATCTCTCATGGATTTTCCCGATGAACAATACTTCTCGGATGTACGTCATCATGGATATCAGACTTGGGGAGTGTGTTCTTTTAGACGAGTGCTTTTTGGAACCTTCTAATTGAATCCCTAGCGGCGGTATGTAGTTTTGTTACTTATCTCGAAACTATGGGTCTGGGTTTTGAGTATATCTAGATTGTGCCTCTCTTGATATATGTTCAGTAGTCATATATTGTGTAGTGATGACTGTACCTTTACTTTGTGTATTGATTTTTTGTTTTTGGGGTCCTCTACTGAGTATTTTTATACTCACCCTTGCCAATCTTTTCCCACATGTATCGTGTTTTGTGTAGACGAGCGACGTTTTGACGGAGTCCAAGGTGGACCAGGACTGGACTGAGCTTTCTGAGTTCCCTACTAGCTGAGGTGTTCCTACGGCCATGAGCAGTAGTCCCAATACCTCTTTGTGTTTATAGGTTGGACTTTGTAGTTTTCATGCTCTTTTTTTGTGGCCTTGTATTCCAGCCCAGTTTTACTTTTCATACTTTACATCTGTTGAACTCTATCAGTGAGGTTTAATTGTATGCATGCAGTTTGTTCCTTAGTGGCTGTTACATTTTAGTTTTTTCTGGGCTTGGAGATGTGTGCACGTGTACAGGTACGTAAGAAATGCCTCCCATGTTAGAGATATGCCTACAAGGTGGTTTTCACCAGGCCCAAGCCTATTAGAGGCAGGCTTGGGGAGTCGCAGCATGGGCCCCACTGGGACGGGTTGTGACATGATTTTTTTCACTTTCTCCTCCTATTCCTCTACTCTCTTTTCTTCCTCTCCTCTTCTACTCCTTAGATTTTTAAAATTATTAAAATTTACAGGGAAGCAAATATTTGGTTTTTCATTTGATAAAAAGTTCAGTTTTAAGTTATTTATTTAATTTTTTTAATTTTTAATTAATTAGTTTTATTTTTTTTGTAATTATTATTATTAATTAGTCGTCATTGGTTTTAATTAGAGTTTCTTAATTTTCATTTATAGTAATGTGTTCTTAGTAGGAGTTATTTTGTTTAATTAGAAGTATTTATTTTTAATTGTTAATAATTATTTGTAAATAGAAGTAATTAATATAAATTAGTAGAAATTATTTTTAATAATTAGTATGTAATTATTAAGAATTGTTGATAATTAATAATAATTAGTGGAAATTAGTAATAATTAGTGGCAATTATTAATAATTAGTGGAAATTATTAAAAATTAGTGGTACTTAGTAATAATTAGTAATAATTAGCTATAATTAGTGGTACTTAGTAATAATTTGTGGTAATTTGTGGTACTTAGTGAAAAATAGTGGTACTAAGTGGTACTTAGTAAGAATTAGTGGTAATTAGTAAAAATTATTGTTAATTAGTAAATATTAGGGGTTATTAGAAAAATTAGTGGTGCATAGTAATAATTAGTGGTATGTAGTAATAATTAGTGTTACGTTGTAATAATTAGTGGTATGTAGTAATAATTAGTTGTACATAGTAATAATGAGCTATACATAGTAATAATTAGTCACACTTTGTAATAATTAGAGGTACTTGTTGATAATTAGCTGTAAATAATAACAATTAGTGGTAATTAGTAACAATTAGCAACAATTAGCAATAGTTAGAAATAATGAGCCATAATCTGGAATAATTAGCAATAATTAGAAGTAATTAGCCATAATAAAAAACAATTAGAAATAGTTAGTAATAATAATGAATAATTAACAATAATTAGTGATAATTAGCAGTAATTAGTGATAATTCGCAATAATTATTGATAGTTGGAAAAAATAAGTCATAATCTATAAAAATTAGTGGTAGTTAGTAGTAATCAATAAAAATTAGTCGTAATTAGTGATTATTAGTAAAAAATGTCTTAAATTAGAGCTTATTATTGATAATAATAATAATAAAATAGTGGTAATTAGTAAGAATAAGTGGTAATTCGTAAAAATTAGTCAGAATTAATAAAAATTATTCACACTTAGTGTTAATTAGTAACAATTAGTGATAATTAGTAACAATTTGTGGAAATTAGTAACAATTAGTTATAATTAGTGGTAATTAGTGACAATTAGTAACAATTAGTGTTAATTAGTGGTAATTAGTGACAATTAGTAAAATTTAGTCATAATTAGTCATAATTAGAAATAATTAGCACTAATTATAAATAATTAAAAATAATCAGAAATAAACATCAATAGTTAGAAATATTTAGTAAAAATTAGTAAAAATAGCAATAATTAGCAAAAAATAGTAAAAATTGGTGATAATTATTAAAAATTAGTGGCAATTAGATATAATTACTAATAATTAGTGATAATTAGTAAATAATATGATAATGAGTGGTATTTAGTAATAATTAGTTTTAATTATCAATAAATATTGATAATTAGTAATAATTAATGATAATTAGTAATAATTATTGGTAATTAGTAATAATTAGTGGTAATTATCAATAATTAGTTTTAATTAATAATAATTAGTGACAATTAGTAATATTTGGTGGTAATTAGTGGTAATTAATAAAAATTGGGGATAATTAGTAATAATAAGTGGTAATTAGTAAAAATTAGTAAAAATTATTAATAATTAGTCAAAATTAGTATTAATTACTAATAATTAGTAATAATTATTAGTAATTCATAATAATTAATAGAAATTAGTTGTGATTATTGGTAATTAGTAATAATTAATGGTAACTAGTGGTAATTAGTGTAAATTAGTAATAATTAGGGGTAATTAGTGTTAATTATTTATTATTAGTAATATTTAGAAATAATTTTTGGTAATTAGTGGTACTTAGTAATAACTAGTACCTTGCTTGTGAATTTGCACGGTGCTATAAATCAACATTTAATTTCAAAAGGAAATAATATTTTGAAAAGAAAAGAATCAAAATTAATTTAAAATTTGTTAAAATTACAGGATAGTAATAGATAATACTGAAAGAAATTTAGAACTTGTTAGAAATAATCATAATAGTAGAATACATGAATGAGATATGAAAAAAAATGAAAATTTATTTTGACCATTGAGAAGTAATATACATGAAACAACATACATTTAAAATAATAAAAAAATAATTAATATTTAATTAGGAATATTTCATTAAGAATGGAAACATAAAAGATACATTTTGAAACAAAGTTAAAATTACAAAATACTTTCCCAATAGTCTTTATTTCTGAAATAATGGTTCACTTCTGTAACAACATAATTTATTTTTTAATAGTATTTGATCAAGGATTCCATATATATGTGAGTTATTGCTACAATGAAACCCCTATTCTAGATGTTGAGTTCACAATATTATGAATCCCAACAACAGTTACTATCACTTAGTAAAAAAATGGGATAAGATATTTTTTTAAAATTTAATATGTTGAAAACATTCAATAGAATCTTTTTGTAATAAGAACTTATTTTGGGTATTTATGATGGAGAATTCATTTACATTATTGAAAAAATAATTAAAATGAATAATTGAAATTCTAATCATTATATTAAAAAACCCCAATATCCATGCGGATACAATGTGTCACTATTTACATATGATTTTTCACCCATTTTCATCCCCAATATTCCAAAACATACTTCATTCTGTCATAGTCACACTAATGTAAACGGAGATGCCCAGTACCACGAATGGATAGTGCCCCTCGCCTATGGGATGTGCACCACCGTGCCTAAAGATGAACCATCCATTAACCACACTGACCTATAATAGAAACTTCTCGTGATATCAAATAATGAACATAATTTTATTTTATACAAAGCAAACATACATGCATGTACAAAACTGTACTGTGTTTTAACAAACTTGCTTCCAAAATTAGGAATAAAAACATGCTTTGAATGAAAGACAAGCAATGCTGGTGAGAAGAAGATATGATATAATCTATTTTATCTGGAATATTGTGAATTGGCTGCATACTCACCCAAAAACCTCATCTAACTGGAGTAGATGGATTCATTACTTATCATGTTGCAAACAGTATGGTCTATAGAAATCTTAACTACAAGAATATTGTGCTTGTGAATATCCCTTACTATTCCAAGTAGAAGGGCGACATTTGAAGTTCTGACACAATTATTTTTCTACTCATTGCTGAGTCCATTGATATGAAATTGCACTTCAATGATCCTACATACAAACCCATATTCTGTAAGTACATCAGTTGCAGTATATTGAACATGAAGTCTTTATACTCATGTATTTCAAGTGATTCATAAAGGATATTCATCTTACATAAGGGACTCTATATTGTTTTTGTAATTTGGGGAGGTATCACACATGTATGGTTAAAGGAACGACAAAAATATAAAATAAGTTTACCTGAATGATCACCTGATTTAATGTGAGGTGCATGGAAGATTTGGAATTCACATCAGTTTGGGCATCAATTCAGGTTGAGAATCAATTATGGAGTGGTTTTTCTGAGGGTATCCACGAGCAGATGAAAATGACCACTTGATGTTCACTTCAATCTCACTTTGGTTGTGCCAGAAAAAACATGGTGGAGTTATTTACAATTCAGAGAAGGGGGGATACATGAGGTTCATGAATTATAATGATAGGGAGAGCATATGACCATAAAAAATTTAATTCAAATTAAAAAAGTATTTTGGTATTTTCAAACAGCTTAGTGTACAGTTCCTAGATAGAATAGAAGCTTACAAAATATCTATATTAGTTGAAATCTGGAGGACGAATTTAGACAAGATTCAATTACATCAACTTATAATAATAAAATTATCCACAAATTCAATTCTTCTTATGGAAAATAAGGCCTCCATGTCAAAAAACATGAAATTAATGATATAAAATCAGAACATGAACTAAACATTTGTGTTCTAAAAACTAAAATAGAGAACCCCTTTAAAATCTATATCTTAGAAGTGAGACAACTTCATCAATATCATTGAACAACATATTGGTTTCATGAAACTTATTCTTCACTAACCTGCAAATAGAAATATAATGTCATGTTTGAATTTTGATCATCAAAAATATAAAATGATAAGACGATGTTATATTTCATTTTAGGAAATACTTTAGTAAAAAAACACTGGGATGTGGCATATGTTCAAAAATATAATATACCATCAAGATCAGTATATCAAACCATCTTATGATGATCAAATTTTAGTAAATCTGAATTTATTTAGGTAACATCCAGTATTTAACACCTTCAAACCTTGATATACAACATAAACATTGTTCCAATATATGCTTCAATGTCACAGGATAGGTCATAGAGTATTGTTTTCATAGAGTATAATCTATTTTTAGGAATGCATTTTTTTAGAAAATGAAACTCATGTAATTATAGTTAGATATGGAATCTTATCTTGATAACATCAAGGGGTGAAGTTATAGTCCAAGAAACACCATCGTAAAAGGCCCCAAACATCGCAAAAATAAATGCATGGTTAAGATGGTTGGTCTTCTCTATATACTCTATAGATTCTGAAACCTACGGATCAATATTCACCATTTCTAAATTTAATGTTATCATCATTCGAAACAATTTAAAAATACCAAGAAAGTGGCATGAAGATCAGGAAGGAGATATGACAATAATGGAGACAATAAATTGAATGAAATAAATCATACAATATGAAAATTGGAGGATGAGTTGAGTGTCTCTCAGAGAATCTTGTAGTGTTGATGGAGGTAGGTTTACCTAATTCCTTCGATGTAAGAATCATCGGCAACACATTGTATGTGAGATATTTACCCGAATAATCTCACAAATGTCCATTACAGAGTGCACTAAATCCCATCTTGGATAAAAGTGACTTGGAGCCTACACATTAAATGTGTTTTATAGAAAGATTCAAATTAAATGGGAAATGTCTCGCACACAATTTAAAGAGGAAGGTGGAAAAGATAAACAACATTAAAAATAAAGTAGAAACATTAACCTAGATGTTTGTTTATGCTTCCAACAATAGTATGATTCGATCTTTAATAGGTGCATGAGGTTTTGTTCAACTTTTTTCCGGCCCAGAAAACACAAGAAAAATGTTATTAAATAGAAAAATAACTAAAGGAAATAAAATAAAATAAAAGGGAAATAAATTTAGGTGTCAAACCCTGAACAGGTGTTGTTGTTAACCTATTCACAACTGGATAGTTCCAGTATGTCAACCCTTGTCCATTTGCATGTGTGGTCATCAGAGTAGGAACCACCTCATCTTGTTTCTATTGAGTGTTGATTGTAGTTCCTCTTAAATGTTAACTTGAGTAAAGTAAATACACTATCCATTAAGACCTCTTAGTAGCTCTTCCTGGTATGCACCCCCATAGCATCAACCAGACTACTTAAGTGACAGTTCTAATACAATAATCAACCTAAACCCAAATGTTTAATGATATATTACACAGAAGCAGAGTCATGTATATAAGAGTTCATAAAGAAAAAATGTTAAATCCATGAATTATTTTTCTAATACTATCCAAATAATCATAATGAATGAACGGTTTAATCACGAACCACAAACGAATAGTAAAAATGAAATATGGAATATCAAAGTTTTTAATCCAGATAATGGTATTTACATATTTATCCGGAATTTCAATATGGACAGCCATAAGAATGAATAATGAAAAAATACACCTCTCAACATTACAGTTGTAGTATGGTAATAAGAAATAAATGAACATGCCAAAATGTTACCTTTGAGCAGTAGGGTGCCTTAAGAGTACATTTCCTTTAGAGTACATTGTCAAATAGATTAGTCTTATGGATGGTAAAATTAACATAATTGACCTATCATCTTACATTTGGAAAAGTAAGTAGTGGCCATATTTTACCTGTGATGGCTGGTAGGATTGAAGGCTTCTTGTATTTATATAGACCATCTATTACATTAATATGATAAGAATCATTACTCGTTAATAACAGAACAAATAGCAGTTTATCTTGAATGGAAAATGAATGTAAATAAATCAAAAGAAGAATATAAATAAAATTATTTAAAGGAAAAGTATAAATAATTTTTCTATGTTATAAAATTTTTTCATTTTGTATATGCCAAGTTTTTGTATAACAAAAAAATTTAAGAATCTATAAATTCATTTATAAGAAAGATCAAGATCCATATAGAAGTAGAACTGCATTATCTCTATAATCCATAGTTTCAAAACTGAAAATTAGAAATTCTTATTCAACACATTCCATAAAGCTATTAAATTAAAGGAACACAAAAATTAATTATCAAAATACAGAACTTTATATACAACAATTTATGTCCCTATACACAAAAAGATAATCAAAATATTTAATAGAAGTAGAAAATTAAGATTTTAAAATTTCTAATAAAATAAGAAGATTGGATGAGCTTACATACAAAGAAGTCCAGGAATACCTGGTAAAACATTAAACCAAACCATCACTTATCCATTAAAAAACATGTTCTTCCATGTGATCCCATCTCCTAATGAACAAATTATTCAAAAAATAATTTATGTATTTACACATTAAACCATAATGAAGAGAGGTAGAGCCCGGAAAAATCATCTAGGAGAAGCTTGACAACAGATCAGGGTGGTCTCTCTTGAAAAGAAAATCGGTCTACAAACCATTTGAGTAAGATAATCGCAAATCATTATGAAAAAATAAGCTGAAGTTCTCTAAATGATTTATTTTCATATCAACCAGAGTTGTGAATCACCGAAGTTAGCTTTTATGATGAAAAAGGGGGTTTTAATGAAGCCTGGATCTGGTATTTTTCTTCGGAATTGTTCTTGGTGTTACCATGCTGATCTATTAGTTGATGCTGTGTTCCTTGCCCTCCAAATGAGAGACACTAACACAGAAGATTTTAAAAGGGCCTTGAGTCGATTCCAATAGTATCTTCATGTTGAAGATTGAAATACACTATAATTCATGGTCGCCACTATAGAATCAGAGGAGGCAGAGGATCCTGGTGCGAAGAAGACAGAGGAGGAGGTGGATAAGTCGGAGGCACCAAGGGTTATGGTGGAGGTAGAGGGGGAAAATAGGAGAGGAATGAAACCTAGGTCTAAAGGAAGGAACTGAGAGTAGTGCTAGATGTAGTAGAATACTTGTTCTAAGATAAAACAAAAATTAGAGGTGAGGGGAGGAATTGATTTTCAGTGGTAAATCTGAGATGGAGGAATCACAGCTGGAGAGGAGATTCTGGAACGGGAGGAGTTGATGACATCCGGAGATAGGGAGAAAGTGGAGACATTGATATAGATGCAAGAGTGCGACGGACGGGTAACTGAACGGCAATGAAGGGGTGATGGGGTGATGGTGGTGTTATCGTAGTACCAAGATCAGGGAAGCCGGATAGCAGGATAACTGAAACCCAAGAAAGAGGTGAAAACTGAGCCTTAGCGGGAGAAGGTAGATAGTAGAGAGGTGAGGTGAAACTGTGAGAAGAAGCATTCTAGAGTAGGAGGACGATGGATTGTAGTGTAACAGGGAGACATAGTTCGAAGGAGGCGTAGGTTTGTGGGGAGCGTAGGTCAAGATGAGCTGAAACCCGAGCCGGATAGGGAGTGGGACAAAGAAGATGGAAGAGAATGGGAGAAAAGGAGTGTCCTGGAGGATTGGGGGCTTGACACGTATGAAAAAATGAACGTGGATTGTTGTTAGATTGACATGTGGCGGTGGAGTAAACCTAAGATTAGTATATTTAGTATATGAGGTCAAAAACACATAAGTGTATACCGATTACAGAAACATTGCTTTGGAATTCAATAACAAAGCATGAATGAATCTACAAGGAATAGAATAATGATTACAAAATTTTAGATATGCATACTTCTCAGTAGGAATAATACTCTTTGTAGCCTACTCTTCATGAAACTTGCATTATTGTTTGAAAGTGTTTGTGTCATCTATGAAATCATATGATAAGACATTTTTTAACAATAATTTTCACATTTAAGAATTTACTATTTAAAAATAATAGTTAAAAAATAGAATATTTTAAAATAGCAGATTTTACAGTTGAACTTACAGTTATAGTGTGTGTTTCATTTCTGTAATCATATGAAAATGCATTAATTTCCAGGAGTCAAACATACTACAAAATTAATTACGAATGATCATATATAGAGGTCATGAGTAAAAATTCCCTTAAAATGAGACTTCAATGAGGTTGTAATACCATGTACATACTAAAAACCTTTAGAATTTTTTTTATAAAAAACAAGGACGAAAATACATAAGTGCATTAAGATTACATAAACATTGCTTTGGCATTCAATGACAAAGCATTAATGAATCTAAGGGGAATAGAATAATGATTAAAAAATTTAGATAAACACCATACTTGATATATGAGAACATTCATCTTGAACACTGTTATTGAAGGTGATTTTTTAGAAAGGGGACATACATCTTGAACACTCTTATTGAACATCTAAGACAAAAAATATGTAATTACAAAATAAATTTGGATAAAAGTAAAAGAATGTGCACTTTTTGCGTCAGGAATTGATACTGAAATAATAACAATGAAGAATGGTTCTCATTTAGAATTAAAATAAATATTTATAGTAAGAAAACAATCTTGGAAAATGATAGAGGTCCGACATTTCATCAGTTCAGTAAGATAAACTTGTAATGTGGGTGATCATTTAAACAGATTATATATGAGGCAGACAAGAACATGAAATAATGTTAAAAAAATATATGCATACCTCTCGATAGGGATAATACTCTTTGCATCCTACTCTTCATAAATTTTTCATTATTGTTTGAAGGTGTTTGTGTCATCTTTTCAATCATATGATAAGAAATTGAATAATAATAATTTTCAAAGTAAAGAAGGTACTATTTAAAAATAATAGTTAAAAAATAGATTATTTTAAAATATCATATTTTACAGTAGAACTTACAGTTATGGTGTGTGTATCATTTCAGCAATAATATGAAAATATATCAATTTCCATGAGTCAAAAAAACTACAAAATTAATTACGAATGATCATATCTAGAGGCCATTAGTAAAAATTCCCTTAAAATGAGACTTCAATGAGGTATTCACTATTTTAGTACCTAATTCAAATTCCATATTGAGAAACAAATGTAGAGAAAGTAGTTGTACGGTTAAGGGGGAACACTAAAAATGTAAATAACTCACTACCTATATGCTAGAATATTTATGTAGAATCAAAATCATACCAAAAAATTACAATGTATATCCATCAGATGCATAACATCCCTGAAAAATGAAAAAAGAGTCAGATATGTGCACTAAGATCATAGAAAATGTTACAATGAAATAAAAAAATTTAATATTTCATTGAATATCAATTGGAATACCTACAGTAAAGGAAATTTTAGTGGGATTCCATTGTAGATTTCCCAACCCCCACCTAGTTGTTTCCATATACCAATGTTAGGCTAGTAAGATGGCTAACGCACATGTTACCACCTATAAGTAATCAAAGAAGAAATTCATAAATTCACCTAATCATTCTCTTTAAACATAAAAATAGATATTTGTTTGGAAAATACCTAAACATGGAAAGTTCATGTAGAAGTTACAACTGAAACATCACCTTCAAATCATCAATGGTCTCCCCTTAAGGGAAAATGGACATCCTCATGCCCCGATGTTGGGATCATAGGACATCTGACGAGATAATCATGTCCAATCTCTATAATACATGATCCACTACCAGAAAAAATGATCTACTACTCAAATAAAACACACGATCTACTGCAAAACTCATGATCCACACCCAAAAAAAGCATGTTCTACTGCTCATATAAAAAACATGTTCCACTACTCTAAAAAAATTATCCACTGATCATATAAAAAACATGTTCCACTACTCATATAAAAAACATGTTCACTGAATTCCTGCTTATGACTTTAAATTTAGTTTTAGTATGTGTTACATTTGGATGTTAGATACTTCATGAACAATCTTATAAAAAATTTATAGAAAATGAAGTTGTTGTTTTAATTAGTTGAGTAATCTAGAAACAGTGTCATATAATCAATATGGAAACACTTATGTATAAGAAATATAAGAACAATTATTTCAACATAATCAGGACATCATAAATCAGACAAAGGAAAAAATCTCAGTAAGTGGCCATATACATGTACTCATAAAACCAAGAAGAAAGTGAATAGAGGAAAAGGCCTACTTTTAACACCCTAATGTTTTTTAAAAATATCTTCAAATGCATGAAACTTTTTTTAAAGTATATATTTATGACTAGCCTTTAAATATAACTTTACTACCACGATGTTTTGAATTTCAAGAAACTTTCATCTACAATTGGGTTCAGTAAGTTATGTGGGGTCTGATGAAACCAACTTGTTTTTTTGTGAATAGTAATATACCCTTAAGAATAGTAATATGAATATTAATATGACCCTAATAAATATTAAATTTTATTATTATTATATTTTCTTAAGGCTAGAAGAAAATAACAACTTGGTTAATTTTTCAATGTGATAATGAAGTAGTTGTAGAATTAGAACTGTTATTTTTTGAATTAAGTATGCTTTTGTTTAAAAGTTAAATTAATAATATATAGAACATTATTTTTCAAAAATGGACTTAATTTTTAAATTCTACACGTCGAAAAATGGTTAGTGTAACACCCAAGACTTTTATGTAATATAAATCATCAAAGGAATCTGTTTCTACACAACACTTTCTTGGCTTGCTTTACACGGAATCGCGGCCTTCCTCGATAGCTTGCGTTGTACGCAATACCGAGTTTCACTAAACAACGATATGCTATTAAAATATTATTAAAACTAGCCGTTAAGAATAGTAATAACCACTTTTTGAAATTTTATAAATTTTATTTTTCAAAATGGTCTTCATTTTTGGATTCGGAATATCAAAATTAGCCTAGAGTGAAATTTTGGTATTTTTCTGAAAACATTCAATTTTTGATGAATAGTGAAACCACTAAGTGGTAGTTAAAAAACTGAATTTTTCATAAAACATAATTTTACCGCTTGTGTGGGTGGAATTTCAAAAAACCGAGAGACACGGTTGATGTCAGTAAGTAAAATGTGGTTCAATGAGATGAAAATAATTTTTTGGTGAATAATAACTTTTTACTTTTTTTTACCACGGTTAAAAGTAAATATGGTAATTAAGGGTAAAGATGATATTATTATTACCCTAACACATGTCCTAATTCTATTGGACAAGTGTAATTCGACCAAAAACAAACTTAGGAATAAAATATGACCATTTAGGCCCACTTGGATTAGATTAGGACATTTATTATTAATTTATTTAAAGAAGGGTTAAAATAATTAAAATCAAAGTTTAATAAGTAAATAATTTTTAATATGGGGTTATACATAAGATAAATTCGACTATAAATATTCATTAGAAATCTAAAACTACTTCATACATAATGGTATTTTATTTGTAATTTTTAGACATTAAATAATTTAATTTTTTTATGACACAAAGATGATGCAGTAATTATCTTATTAATGAAAGTTTGACATAATTGATTTTATAAACACCAAAATAAATGTAATTTGAGACTTTTTATTAATTAAACTAATTTTATAGGTTAATATGACATGTTATTATTGATTTAATTAACTTGGTTCGAACTAATAATTCTGTTATGATTTTCAAAAAAATCAATTACTAAATAGTGTCAAAATTGACATAAAATAGTTTTTAAAACAAATATTATATTAGTAATTGTTATTTTATTCCTAAAAATCTAAGGTTCGGCCAAATGACTTAGATAAGGTTAATTATATTAATAATAAACAACTTGGGGTTCGTTTGTCTGCTTATAGTAAGTTTATTAACCTTATAATATAAGAACACATGAAGACACGGTAAAAGTAAAATTATTTAACTTAATGTTAAATCTAAATGATAAGGTTAAAATAGGAACCTAAACTTGTATAAATTATATTGGATGAGAGGCTTTCGACCCATCCCCACCTTAGCTTCGAAATATATCCATTTGGAGCTATTTAAAACCGAACTTGACTTTATAATAAAATAATATTTTTAGTTTTCCCAAAGGTGCCCCTCTCCTCCCTTATAAAAGGGAACCTCCTCCCCCTCTTCCTCACACCACTTTGAGCCTTCAAGCTCGGCCAACCCCTGCCAATTCCTCCTCTCCACTTACCTAGAGACATCATAGAGGTCCTGGTCTTCTTAGAAGACCAATTTTAGTGCCCTAAAAGAAGGTCTCAAAGAATCACTTCAAAGAAGAGGTAATGTCCGTTACGGATTCTTTCATCTTTATTTCTTCTTCCACTTCTTCTTCTTTAGTTGTTTCGTTAAAAAGTAATAACATCAGTATCACTAATATACTGATATGTTATTATAAGTATGAAAAAACCCTATTTCACCATCTATCCATCCTATGGAAAAATAAATCACCGCGCGTGCGTACGTACGAAATACCGTCTTCACGCCGTGGTGTAATCTATTTTCCACCACCACCTTACGTGGATGGGTATAATGGTGTAAATAATGACTATATATGACTATTATAAAGTGATACTGATTCTGAAATATTATACATACACTCCAATACAATTCCACGATCATAGGAATGATATCATCACTCGTGCGTATGTACGGAATACCGTCTCCACGATGTGATGCGACTCGTTCTACATGATCTTCATTTCATAATGATTATATAAATGAATTGAATGAATGAATACGATATATATTACACTAATACCATTCTGGAAATGAGGTATCTATAACCTAAAGAGAATAATAAGAATTTATTCGACAAAACACGCATAAGAACAAGAAGTTATAAACACCCGAATAACAAGTAGCAATGAAATATTACTACTAAGAAGCTAAGAATATGACCATATATGATATAATAAAAACAAGTATGATTCTGTAATAAGTCAATAACATTATTTAAATCATTATACAGGAGGTTCGGACACGTACAAAGCATATCAGACCTAAGGTAAGGAAATATCACAATCTCATTTTTATCCGAGATTTTTTATACTTTAGTATTTAATGGGGTGTATTTTATCATCCACATCCATGTTTCCTCAATATGTAATATTATTTCCATTCACCTACAATTTTTTAAATCCTATTTTACCCTTCGGCGAGTTTTTAGTAAAAGATATGAAAGGAATCTTTTGTTGTTTTTCGTACGAGGTACTTTTTTTGACTTTTCCGACAAAAGTACGAGAAGAATGTTTTTTTAACATATACGGCATGAATGGATTTTTAAAACATTATTTACAAGAAGATTCCTTTTCAAGTTTTCAAGTTTATTTTTAATCAACTTCTTTTAGTTTAAAATTGTATGACATGTTAAGAAAGGAAAAATGTTTTTGAAGAAGAAAAGATATTTTCCTCAAGAATGGAGTTCAAGTGTTTTATCAAAATTATTTTCCATCTAAGATAATAAAGGGTTCTATTTTTATCCCTATTATTACATTGATTTGATTATGTTGTGATGGAATTATTTCTATGAATTCCTTTATCTTATATGAATTATTTTATGATGTCATGATGTTTAAGATTCCCATTTGTATTACATGGGTTATGCAGTGATGTATGATTTATGATTTTGTGGCACACATAAGAATGGTATCATTGTGAGATGGGTGGGACCTATATCTCCCTCCAATGCATTGGGTAATGCTTTTATATCTCATGAGATAGACATGGCTGGAATGGTAGGTTATACCGGTTCAGTGAAACAGGACTGAAACGAGGGTGACTCAGTTCAGAAATGGACTTTGTCCACTAAGATAGTCTTGGAAATGAGTCTTGACTAATAAGAAATTATTATCTACGATTATGTGTGTATGCCACAATGTTTCATGTTTTAATTTATGATTATTGGGATTTCATTTCACTACTATGATTTATCCCATGTTATGAAATTATGCTCTCTTTTGAAGGTTAAGATTTCCAAAAGTTATGTTCTTATGAATATGATGTGATTGATATTTATTTTGTTTACCCTTACTGAGCATTTGAGCTCACCATTTCGTATGTTTTATTTCCCCAGGCCAGGAAGAAGGTTATTAAGTACGATATGCCAAAAGGGACTATAGATATGATGAAATAAATGGGAGACAGTGTAGACGCTTTATGAACCAGTTGTTTATGTTTCCCAGTTTCTAAAGACACTATACCTATACGGTCCTTTCGTGGTTTTGTTATATGTTGTAATAAGTATGCTTCAATTTTGAATTATTAACAATGTATGTAAAGTATGGGTCGTTATAGTTGGTATTAGAGGAAAGTTATAGTCAACCTTTGGAAACTAGGATGTGAAAGCCTTAGTAAGAACCCTAAGGATAATTCTAAGCATAGAACAGAATCTTAGTGTTTTAGAAATGGCCATGAATAACCTAGGATAAGACCTTAAGTGTGAAATTTTATTCTTGATTATGTGGTTTTCCTATTATAATTAGTGTTTCTCACACTATTCGTCTTGGTTTTAGTCAATTACTAGAACCCGAAGGAACCGTGTTAATGCGGAATGCGACGGGAAATGAAATGATTGTCCCACTGAGCAACCAAATTTTATGGGAGCTAGAATGAAAAATATTGTAGCCATGCTCACACAACTTTCTCAAGCTATGAATCATGCAGGACTTCCAAACGAGCAAAGGAAGGAGCAACATTCTGTTGAATCCTTCACGAGGCAGCGTCCACCTTCTTTCAGCGGGTATACTGATCCATTAGTTGTTGAACAATGGATTAGTACTACTGAAAAGATATTTTCAGTTCTTCAATGTTCTGAACATGATAAGGTCATCCTAGCAGTGTATCGTTTGGAAAGAGATGCTGATCAATGGTGGAATATTATTAAGAATATGAGGCAAAGGGATGAAATTGAGTCCATGGAATGGGACGAGTTCAAGAACTTATTTTTCAATAAGTACTTCCCTCGTATTCTCCGAACAAAGATGGAGAAAGAGTTTCTTGAACTAAAGCAAAAGGATGATGAATCTGTTGGTACCTATGAAGCAAATTTTACAAGACTTGCAAGGTACGCTTCTGGTATTATTATTCAACCTGAGAGTAAGATCGATCGATTCTTTAGTGGCTTCAAACCAATTCTTCGAAGGGCGTTATCCATAAGGGACTTCAATAGCTACGAGTAAATCGTTCAATGTGCTCTCAAAGTCAAGATGGATATTGGAGTAACCCATCAGTCATATGGGTTTGATAAGAAGAGGAAAATGGAATTCAAAGGAAAATCTAAAGAGCACACTGAAAAGAAGATGAGATTTCCCTTATGCTCAAAGTGTGGAAAGAAACATGGAGGGAGTTGTCTTAAAGGGACAAGTAAATGTTTCAAATGTGGAAAATAAGGTCATCGGGCATTTGAATGCCGTGATGATGGGAAGAAGATGTCTAATGATTCCAAAAAAGGAAGGGATACACAGAATGAACCTACAACACTTCAATGTTTCAAGTGCAAGGAGTTGGTACATTATGCCAATAAATGCCCTAATCCAAGGGTTAATGATGATGGTCGACGTCAACAAACTCTTAAGGCTAAAGACAAAGGAAAGTCACATGCAATTTCTATCAGCGATGTGGAGTACGATAACGATGTGGTGAAAGGTACAGTTACCATCCACTCTAATGTAGCAAATGTTTTATTTGATTCTGGATCCACCCACTCCTTTATTTCTGAAGAATTTTCTAAGGGTATCACCGTATTACCTCAATAATTAGATGTTGAGTTAGCTGTGACAACACCTAATGGCACAACAGTCGCATCAAAAGTTTATAATTCTTCCCTGATTTATGTTTGTGGGAAAGTGCTTCCTGCAAATCTTTTGATCCTTCCTATAGTGGAATTTGATGTCATTCTTGGCATGGATTGGCTTTCTCTACATGGAGCTCATATCAATTTCCAAAGAAGGGAAGTCACATTTCATATTCCAGATCAATCTATGATCGTCTGTCGATGCAAGGAAGAACATAACCTTCCAGTGGAAATTTCTTCCATTTTATGGGTCTTGATTCCACTAAATGAAGGTTATTTATCTCAAATGGTTGGTGAGAAACTCATGATTAAGAATATTCCCATTGTAAGGGAGTTTGATGATGTCTTTCTGGAGGAATTACCGGGTCTTCCACCAAATCGTGAATTTGAGTTTTCAATAGAACTCGTACCGGGTGCTTTGCCTATTTCAAAGACACCTTATAGAATGGCCCCAATTGAGTTGCAGGAATTGAAGAAGAAACTCCAAGAGAATCTTTATATGCGATTCATACGCCCTAGTGCATCACCTTGGGGAGAACCTGTTCTATTTGTTAAGAAGAAAGATGGATCAATGAGACTCTGAATTGATTATCGATAACATAACAAGATCACTATCAAGAACAAATATCCTCTCCCGCGCATTGATGACCTATTTGACCAACTACGCGGAGCTCAATACTTTTCCAAGATTGATCTTCGTTCAGGGTATCATCAATTAAGGGTCAAAAGGGAGGATATACCAAAGACGGCTTTCCATACAAGGTATGGACAATATGAATTTATAGTGATGCCATTTGGTCTTACTAATTCCCCTACTATCTTTATGGATCTGATGAATAGAGTCTTTAGAGACTATCTTGATCAGTTTGTGGTAGTATTTATAGACGATATTCTTGTCTATTCAAAGAGAAAGGAAGAACATGAAGATCACTTGAGAATTATATTAAAGACCCTGAGAAACGAGAAGATTTATGCCAAATTTACCAAGTGTGAATTTTGGCTTCAAAAAGTTGCATTTTTGGGTCACATAATCTCAAAAGAGGGGATATCTGTGGATCTAGAAAAAACAGAGGTTATCGAAAGATGGTCGAGACCAACAACAGTAACTGAGATCCGAAGTTTTCTTGGTTTGGATGGATATTATAGACGTTTTGTGAAAGATTTTTCATGATTATCTAATCCACTCACCAAGTTGACTCGGAAAGGAGTTAAGTTTGTTTGGATGGAGGAATGTGAAGAGAATTTCAAGGAGTTGAAAAGAAGGTTATCCAGTGCACCTGTGCTCACACTGCCTTGTTGTGGAGAAAGGTTTGTGATCTACAGTGATGCATCCAAGAAGGGATTGGGGTGTGTTCTTATGCAAAATGATATGGTGATAGCTTATGCCTCACGACAGTTGAAAATACATGAGAAAAATTACCCAACTCATGATTTGGAGTTAGCTGCTGTAATCTTTGCATTAAAGATTTAGAGGCATTACCTTTATGGTGAAAGGTGTGATATTTATACTGATCATAAAAGTTTAAAGTACATTTTCACACAAAAGGAGCTGAATATGTGCCAAAGAAGATGGTTGGAGCTGATTATGGATTATGAATTCTCAATCCATTACCACCTTGGGAAAGCAAACAAGGTGGAAGATGCATTAAGTCGACAAGACCATGCAAGTTTATCCATTATGAGGATCACAAAAGATCCAATATTTATGGATTTACAAAGGATGGATCATGGAATTATAATAAAAATGGAAGAATCGTATCTTTCTCAAATGAATGTTCAACCATCTATACATATTAAGATTAAAGAGGCAAAGAAAGAAGATGTCGAGTTACAAAAGAAGGTGAGAAATGTTCCTGAATTCAACCTTGATTGTGATGGGATAATAAAGTTCAGGAATCGGGTTTGTGTTCCTCCCATCCTCGAATTAAAGAAGGAGCTGCTGGATGAGGCTCATAGTTCTTCATACTCTATTCATCCTGGAAGCACGAAGATGTATAGGGACCTGAAAGAGTACTTCTGGTGGGATGGAATGAAAAGAGATGTTGTTGAATATGTCTATCGGTGCTTGGTTTGTCAACAAGTTAAAGCTGAGAGACAGAAGTCTAAGTGGATGTTACAACCATTACCCATACCCGAATGAAATGGGAAAACATCACTATGGACTTTGTCACAGGACTTCCTAAAACATCCAAAGGCAATAATGCTATCTGGGACATAGTTGATCGTCTTATAAAGTCTGCACACTTCATTTCTATTAGAGAGGATTTCTCTCTGGATCAGCTTGCCAGGATATATGTAAAGGAAGTGGTAAGATTGCATGGAGTACAACTTTCTATTATATCTGATCGGGATCCGAGATTTACCTCGAAGTTCTGGCGAAGTCTTCAGCGTACTCTGGATACAGAGTTGAGTTTCAGCACTGCTTATCATCCTCAGACAGACGGTCAGTCTGAGAGAACAATTCAAACACTAGAAGATATGTTGAGAGCTTGCTCTATGGATTTCAAAGGTGGTTGGGATCAACACCTACCTTTGGTGGAATTTTCTTATAATAATAGTTTTTACTCCAGTATTCAGATATCTCCTTATGAAGCTCTCTATGGAAAGAAATACAGGACTCCAACTTGCTGAGATGAAGTTGGGGAAAGAAATCTATTAGGACCTGATCTCGTTGATGAAATTGAAAAAAAGGTCAGATCTATTCAACAACACATAAGAGCAGCTCAGAGTCGACAGAAAAGTTATGCCGACAACCGAAGAAAAGACCTAGAGTTTGAAGTGGGTGATAAAGTGTTCTTACGAATATCTCCCTGGAAGAGGGTTATGAGATTTGGAAAGAAGGGGAAGTTGAGCCCTAGATATATCGGTCCTTTCGAAATACTGGATCGTGTTGGGAAGGTAGCTTACTGATTGGCGCTTCCACCGAATCTCTCTCAAGTTCACGATGTGTTCCATGTATCTCTCCTGAGAAAGTACATACCTGATCCTTCACATGTACTCGGCTCAGAAGTTGTACTGCTGGAGCAGGATCTTTCTTATGAAGAACAGCCGATAGAGATTCTGGATTGTAGCGAAAAATTCATACGAAACAAGACCACTCGATTGGTGAAAGTTTTATGGAGGAACCACCAATTAGAAGAAACTACATGGGAGCTTGAAGATATGATGAGGGAGAGGTATCCTCATCTGTTTGTTACAAAGTGACGAATTTCGAGGGCGAAATTCATTTTAAGGGGGGTAGAATGTAACACCCGAGACTTTTATGTTATCTAAATCATCAAAGAAATCTTTTTCTACACAACACTTTCTTGGCTTGCTTTACACGAAATCTCGGCCTTCCTCGATAGCTTGCGTCATACGCAATACCGAGTTTCACTAAACAACGATATGCTATTAAAATATTATTAAAACTAGTCGTTATGAATAGTAATAACCACTTTTTGAAATTTTGTAAATTTTATTTTTCAAAATGGACTTTATTTTGGATTCGGAATATCGAAATTAGCCTAGGGTGAAATTTTGGTATTTTTCTGAAAACTTTCAATTTTTGATGAATAGTGAAACCACTAAGTGGTAGTTAAAAAACTGAATTTTTTATAAAACATAATTTTACCGCTTCTGTGGGTGGAATTTCAAAAATCCAAGAGATACGGTTGATGTCAGTAAGTAAAATGTGGTTCAATGAGTTGAAAATAATTTTTTTGGTGAATAGTAACTTTTTACTTTTTTTACCACGGTTAAAAGTAAATAGGGTAATTAAGGATAAAGATGATATTATTATTACCCTAACACATGTCATAATTCTATTGGACAAGTTTAATTCGACCAAAAACAAACTTAGGAATAAAATATGACCATTTAGTCCCACTTGGATTAGATTCGGACATTTATTATTAATTTATTTAAAGAAGAGTTAAAATAGTTAAAATCAAAGTTTATTAAGTAAATAATTTTTAATATGGGGTTATAAATAAGATAAATTCGACTATAAATATTAATTAGAAATCTAAAAAGATTTCCTACATAATGGTATTTTATTTGTAATTTTTAGACATTAAATAATTTAATTTGTTTATGACACAAAGTTGATGCAGTAATTATCTTATTAATGAAATTTTGACATAATTGATGTTATAAACACCAAAATAAATGTAATTTGAGACTTTTTATGAATTAAAATAATTTTCTAGGTTAATATGACATGTTATTATTGATTTAATTAACTTGGTTTGAACTAATAATTCTGTTATAAGTTTCACAAAAATCATTTACTAAATAGTGTCAAAATTGACATAAATTTTTTTTTAAAACAAATATTATATTAGTAATTGTTATTTTATTCCTAAAAATCTAAGTTTAGTAAAAATGACTTAGATAAGGTTATATATATTAATAATAAACAACTTGGGGTTCGTTTGGTTGCTTATAGTAAGTTTATTAACCTTATAGTATAAGAACACAAGAAGGCGCGGTAAAAGTAAAATTATTAAACTTAATTTTAAATCTAAATGATAAGGTTAAAATAGGAACCTAAACTTGTCTAAATTATATTGGATGAGAGGATTTCGATCCATCCCCACCTTATCTTAGAACTATATCCATTTGGAGCTATTTAAAACCGAACTTGACTTTATAATAAAATAATATTTTTAGTTTTCCCAAAGGTGCCCCTCTCCTCCCTTATAAAAGGGCACCTCCTCCCCCTCTTCCTCACACCACATTGAGCCTTAAATATCGGCCAACCCCTGCCAATTCCTCATCTCCACTTCCCTAGAGACATCCTAGAGGTCCTGGTCTTCTTCAAAGACCAATTTTAGTGCCCTAAAAGAAGGTCTCAAAGAAGCACTTCAAAGAAGAGGTAATGTCTGTTACCGATTCTTTCATCTTTATTTCTTCTTCCACTTCTTCTTCTTTAGTTGTTTCATTATGAAGTAATAACATCAGTATCACTCATATACTGATATGTTATTATAAGTATAAAACAACCCTATTTCACGATCTATCCATCCTACGGAAAAAGAAATCACCGCGCGTGCGTACGTACGGAATACCGTCTCCACGCCGTGGTGTAATCTATTTTCCACAACCACCTTACTTGGATGGGTATAATGGTGTAAATAATGACTATATATGACTATTATAAAGTGATACTAATTCTGAAATATTATACATACACTCCAATACAATTCCACGATCATAGGAACGATATCATCACTCGTGCGTACGTACGGAATTCCGTCTCCACGATGTGATGCGACTCGTTCTACATGATCTTCATTTCATAATGATTATATAAATGAATTGAATGAATGAATATGATATATATTACAATAATACCATTATGGAAATGATGTATCTATAACCTAAAGATAAGAATAAGAATTTATTCAACAAAAGACGCATAAGAACAAAAAGTTATAAACACCCGAATAACAAGTAGCAATGAAATATTACTACTAAGAAGCTAATAATATGACCATATATGATATCATAAAAACAATTATGATTCTGTAATAAGTCAATAACATTATTTAAATCATTATACAGGAGTTTCGGACTCGTACAAAGCATATCGGACCTAAGGTAAGGGAAATATCACAATCTCATTTTTATCCGAGATTTTTTATACTTTAGTATTTACTGGGGTGTATTTTATCATCCAAATCCATGTTTCCTCAATATGTAATATTATTTCCATTCACATACAATTGTTTAAATCCTATTTTACCCTTCGGCGAGTTTTTAGTAAAAGATATGAAAGGAATATTTTGTCGTTTTTCGTATGAGGTACTTTTTTTGACTTTTCTGACAAAAGTTTGAGAAGAATGTTTTTTTAACGTATACGGCATGAATGGATTTCTAAAACATTATTTACAAGAAGCTTCATTTTCATGTTTTCAAGTTTATTTTTAATCAACTTCTTTTAGTTTAAAATTGTCTGACATGTTAAGAAAGGAAAAAAAAATTTGAAGAAGAAAGGATATTTTCCTCAAGAATGGAGTTCAAGTGTTTTATCAAAATTATTTTCCATCTAAGATAATAAAGGGTTCTGTTTTTATCCCTATTATTACATTTATTTGATTATGTTGTGATGGAATTATTTCTATGAATTCCTTTATCTTATATGAATTGTTTTATGATGTCATGATGTTTAAGATTCCCATTTGTATTACATGGGTTATGCAATGATGTATGATTTATGATTTTGTGGCACACATAAGAATGGTATAATTATGAGATGGGTGGGACCAATATCTCCCTCCAATTCATTGGGTAAAGATTTTATATCTCATGAGATAGACATGGCTAGAACGGTAGGTTATACCGGTTCAGTGAAACAGGACTGAAACGAGGGTGACTCGGTTCAGAAATGGACTTTGTCCACTAAGATAGTCTTGGCAATGAGTCTTGACTAATAGGAAATTATTATCTATGATTATGTGTGTATTCCACAATGTTTCATGTTTTATGTTATGATTATTGGGGTTTCATTTCACTACAATGATTTATCCCATGTTATGAAATTATGCTCTCTTTTGCAGGTTAAGATTTCCAAAAGTTCTGTTCTTATGAATATGATGTGATTGATATTTCTTTTGTTTACCCTTACTGAGCATTTGAGCTCACCCTTTCGTATGTTTTCTTTTCCCAGGTCAGGAAGAAGGTTATTAAGTACGATATTCCAAAAGGGACTATAGATATGACGAAATAAATGGGAGACAGTGTAGACGCTTTATGAACCAGTTGTTTATGTTTCCCAATTTCTAAAGACACTATACCTATACGGTCCTTTCGTGGTTTTGTTATATGTTGTAATAAGTATGCTTAAATTTTGAAGTATTAACAATGTATGTAATGTATGGGTCGTTATAGTTAGGTTAAATTTTTGATATTTTTTTGAACTTCAAGAATTTTTTATGAATAGTAAAATACGATAAAATACGATAAATGCTAAATACTTGATTTACTGCATCATAGGTGATTCAAGGATGATGTAAGACCACTTGGTTCGAACTCACATGCCATTATTACAATTTTTGGTCACATTAATTAATATTATTTATAGTATTTAGCAAAATATTATAATAATGATTAAAATAATGAAAAATACCCCCTCCCCTCCACTATAAATACCACCCTCACTCCCCTCTTCCTACCACACCTCTCAAGCCTTTAGAATTGTATAATTTCTGAAAATTACCTCCCCAATCTTCTTCCCCACTCCCTATATCTTCTAGTCTCACCAAAAGACCAAAACCAAAGCCCTTAAGGAGGATCTCAAGGAGAACATATCAAGAGGTAAACATCCTCTTTTATTTTCTTTCTTTTCTTTTATTTTATGATATTCTCTTCCATTCCCTGTGGGTTATTATGAGATATTTCATTAAATATCCCCCCTTACTTTACATATTATGTATGAATTATGAGATATCCCCTTCCTCTCATCAAACTATTTTTATGAAATTTTCAGAGACGATGTTAGGCTGCTGAATTTTCGTGAGAAATTTATCATATTTTATTTTATTTTAAGATTCCTTTCTTTTCATCTTCTATCCTAAAATCCTCCTAACCAAGAAGCTTGAAAGCTCCAGAATCTATTATATTCTATATTTTCTCATTCTCATGGAAAATTCACCATAAATCTTATTCTCTTCCCCCACTTGTTCTTGGAATTAAAATCATTGTCTGTGATGTGTCGAATTACCGACTTCATGGAAGATGTGATTTCAATTTTCTTTAATTATTTAAAGTATGGTTAGGAAACCATTTTTATGGTTTAACCAAGTTATAATATATGTATTATTACCCATACATGGTTCTGGAATTCATTTGTACTCATGGTTCTAAATTATAAGACAAAATGAGGTTGTTGTTATCGAAGAACCACTAAAATGATCTAAACAAACCTCATTGATGTTTAAACTTATGAATCATCATCATATAAAACATCAAAATTATAAATGGTATAATTTATTTTATTGGATATATGTAAACACTACTCCATTCCAATTCTGTAGTTTCACTTCCAATCGACAAGAATGTCCACTATGAACCAATCATAGAAATCATGTAAAGAATTCACCCAAAAACAGTGCAAGGGGAAAAATACTAACAATTAAGGATAAAATGATATTATTAAATGATCATATAATATGTTATAAACATGAACCTTTGTCTGTAAAATATTAATAACACTCTTTTAACCATTATATAGGAGGTTTAAACATGTTGGATGTAAGACAAACCCGAGGTAAGGGAATTCTTAACCCGATTTCCATTCTTTGGGTTAAACTTCTACTTAATTATTTATGTGAAATTTAAATTTTTTCTATTATGGGTTCTATTTATATTACATTTAATTATGTGTATTTATAGTATATATACATACTCCATCCACTCTATTAAGTCTCCCTCCAATTGTATGATATTTATAAGGGTCTTTTCTTTAAAAAAATTCTTTTTGAATTCAGTTTTACGAAATTACAGAGAAATGTTTTTATGGAATTATTCATGTTGTATGATTATATTTTGGTTCTTGGGAGTTATTTATGATGAAGTGTGGGACCTATATATCCCTCCAATTCATTGGGTATGAGTAAGTTGGAGGTCGTCCGTATGGTTACTCCAAGTGTAACTGCGATGGTTACACAAAGTAAGGTTGTTGTGAGTGTTACAATTTATAAGGTAGCCAAGAATGGTAACAAGATTATGTAAGTAATTACCCAAGATAACTTTATGAATATATTTATGTTATCATTTATTTTTTAGATCTTTTTTAAATGTTATGTTACACAAATTAAGTATATATGGGTGACAAGAATGTCCTTTGAAAATGCTTTTATACGTTACAAGTATTCATGGACTAATGTGATCTTTCCTTCTTTTCCATCCCTTACTGATCTTTTTTGCTCATCTCAAGTTTTTAAATGATTTTCACATGTTAATGGATTTGTAATACAAGGAAGGAATCCATGTTAAATGTTGAATAATTTTCAAGGAGTCTTGTTTTAAGTTTTATATTTTGAAAAAAGTGGAAACTATTTTTATGGTATCCACTCTTTAATAATGTGTAATGTTTTCAATGTATTGTCCTAATTCTCTAAAGCTCTAAACATGAAAAGATCCACAAAGTAAAAGGAAGTGTTTTCTTGAATAAATTCAAGATTATTTATGTAATAAGGTTGTGTCCTTGTAGTTGGTATCATAGGATGGTTTAGATAACTTTAGGGGTTAGGATGATGTTAAAATAATACTAAAAAGGATTTTCACTCTATGTTTAATTTGAAATGTTATAGAATTTAAATATTACCATGTTGCTTCATATAAGACATGTTTGTTCAGAATGGTTTTCCGCAGAAGGAACATGGATGCTGAAGAGGAGAGGCACCGACAGAATGACATCCTTCTGGAACTTCAGCCCAGAATGTCAGGGATTAGAACCGAGCAGTTTGTGACATTAATGGCTCAGCTAAAGCAGGAAATAAACGGTGGTGGAATCAATGCAAGAGAACCAATAGAGGTACCATAACAAAACATGATAATAGTGGAACATTTTATGAGACAACATCATCCAACATTAAATGGATCTTCTGACCCAGTAGCAGCTGAAGGATGGATCAAATCCCTTGAAAAGATATTCGATGTTATGGGATGTTCAGATAATAAAAAGTTAAGTCTTTCCATTTACCGTTTTGAAGGGGATGCTTCAGCCTTTGCCAGTGCCTGAGTGGAAATGGGAGAATGTATCAATGGACTTTGTGGTGGGACTACCAAATAATTCACGAGGTAACAATGTGATTTGGGTTATTGTTGGTCGACTGACAAAATCTGCACATTTTCTTTCTATTCGAGATACAATGTCTTTGGATTAGATTTCTCGATTATACCTCAAGTAGATTGTCAAGTTGCATGGATTTCCTCTTTCCATTGTATCAGATCGGGATCCCAGGTTCACTTATAGCTTTCAAAAGGGACTTTAGAAGTCATTGGGCCCAAAGTTAAATTTCAGTACATCTTTTCATCCTCAATCAGATGGGCAGTCAGAATGAACGATTCAAACATTGGAGGATATGCTTCGAGCTTGTTCAATGGACTATCAGTTAAGTTGGGATCAACATGTTTATTTAGTTGAATTTTCTTATAATAATAGTTTTCATTCTAGTATTCAGATGTCACCTTTTGAGGCTTTTTATGGGAATCGGTGTCGGACTCCAGCATTTTAGGATGATGTTGGTGAAAGAAAGTTGATGGGGCCAGAATTAGTAGATGAAGTCGTTGAAAAGTGTGGATGATCCAGCAATCCATGAGGATAGCTCAGAGTAGGCAGAAAAGTTATGTAGATAACTGAAGGAAAGACTACTTCTTTGAGGTAGGTGACCATGTTTTCCTTAAAATCTCTCCTTGGAAAAGTGTGATGTGTTTCGGTAAGAAAGGGAAGCTAAGTCCACGGTCCATCCGTCCTTTTGAAATATTGGATAAATTTGGAATAGTTGCATACCGCTTAGCTTTTCTTCCAAGCCTGTTTCAGGTACACAATGTTTTTCATATTTCATTGTTGAGAAAGTATGTGCCAGATTCATCACATGTATTGAGCCTAGAAGCAGTTCAGTTTGAAGAGAACCTTTCTTATGAAGATAAACCAGCTCATATTCTTGATCGAAGAGTATAGGTATTGGAGAATAAGGTAATCCCCTAGGTAATGGTTTTATGGATAAACCACATGGTTGAAGAAGCGACATGGGAGTTCGAAAATGCTATGAGGGAAATGTACCCTCACTTGTTTAATAAGTAAATAAAATTGCAAGGATGTAATTTCCAGAAGGTGGGGATAATGTAACACCCCAAGGTTTTTTAAAAATAAATTGAAATGCGTGAAACTTTGTTTAAAGTAGATATTTATGACTAGCCTTTAAAAATAACTTTACTACCACAATGTTTTGAATTTCAAGAAACTGTCATCTACAGTTGTGTTCAGTAAGTTATTTGGGGTATGATGAAACCAACTTGTTTTTTTTTTGTGAATAGTAACATACCCTTATGAATAGTAATATTAATAGTAATATGAACCTAATTAATAGTAAATTTTATTATTATTTTATTTTCTTAAGGCTAGATGATAATAACATCTTGTTTAACTTTTTATTGTGATAAAGAAGTAGTTGTAGAATTAGAACTGTTAATTTTGGAATTAAGAATGATTTTATTTAAAAGATAAATTAATAATATTTAGAAAATTATTTTTCAAAAATGGACTTCATTTTTGAATTCTACACTTTGAGAAATGGTTAGGGTAATTTTTTGAGATTTTTTTGAAATTCAAGAATTTTTTAGGAATAGTAAAATACGATAAAATAAGACAAATGCTTAATACTTGATTTACTGCATCATAGGTGATTAAAGGATGATGTAAGACCACTTGGTTCGAACTCACATGCCATTATTACTATTTGGGGTCACATGAATTAATATTATTCAAAGTCTTTATCAAAATATTATAATAATGATTAAAATAATGAAAAATTCCCCCTCTCATCCACTATAAATACCACCCTCACTCCCCTCTTCCTCCCACACCTATCAAGACTTGAGAATTCACTAATTTCTGCCAAATTCTCTCACCAATCTTCTTCCCCACGTCCTAGAGCTTCTGGTCTCACCAAAATACCAAAACCAAATCCCTTAAGGAGGATCTCAATGAGAAGAGATCAAGAGGTAAACATCCTCTTTTATTTTCTTTCATTTCATTCATTTAATGTTATTCTCTTCCATTACCTTTGAATTATGATGGGATATATCATTAAATATCCCCCATTACTGTCAATATTATGTATTAATGATGAGATATCCCTTTCCTCTCATCATACTATTTTTATGAAATTTTAAGGGACGTCGTTAGGCTGCCGAATTTTCGTGAGAAATTTATCAAGTTTTCTTTTATTTTAAGATTCCATTATTTTCATCTTCTTTCCTCAACTCCTCTGAACCAATAGGCATGAAAGATCTAGAACATTGTATATTCTGTATGTTCTCATGTTCATGGAAAATTCATCAACAATCTTATTCTCTTCCCCAAATTGTTCGTCGAATTAAAAACATTGTCCGTGATGTGTCGAATTACGGACATCATGGACGATGTGATTTCAATTTGATTTAATTCTTTCAAGTATGGTTATGAAACTATTTATATGGTTGAAACAATTTACAATATATGTATTCTGACCCATCCATGGTTCTGTAATTCTTTTGTACTCATGGTTCTAAATTATAAGACAAAATGAGGTCGTTGTTATCGAAGAACCACTAAAACGATCTAAACAAACATCATAAATGTTTAAACATATGAATCATCCTCATATAAAACATCAAAATGATAAATGGAATAATTTATGTTACTGGATATATGTAAACACTACTCCATTCCAATTCAGTAGTTTCACTTCCAATTGATAAGAATGTCCACCATGAACCAATCATAGAAATCATGTAAATAATTCACCCAAAAACAGTGGAAGGGGAAAAATACTAACAATTAAGGGTGAAATGATATTATGAAATGATCATATAAGATGTTATAAACATGAAAATGTTTATGTAAAATATTAATAACACTCTTTTAACCATTATACAGGAGGTTTAAACATGTTTTAAGTAAGACAAACCCGAGGTAAGGGAATTCTTAACCCGATTTCAATTCTTCGGGTTAAACTTATACTTCATTATTTATGTGCAATTTAAACTGTTTGTGTGATGGGTTATATTTATATTATGTTTTATTATGTGTATTTACTATATATATACATACTCCATCCACTCTATTAAGTCTCTCTCTAATTGTATCATATTTATAAGGGGGTTTTCTTTGAAAATCCTCTTTTTAAATTCGGTTTTATGAAATTATAAAGCATTGTTTTTATGGAATTATTCATATTGTATGATTATGTTTTGGTTCTTGGGAATTATCTATGATTAAGGGTGGGACCTATATCTCCCTCCAATGCATTGGGTATGAGTAAGTTGGATCTCGTCTGTATGGTTACTCCAAGTGTAACTACGATGTTTACACAAAGTAAGGTAGTCGTGAGGGTTACAAATTATAAGGTAGCCAAGAATGGTTACAAGATCATGTAAGTAATTCCCCAAGATAAATTTATGATTATATTTATATTCTCATGTTTTGTGTGGATCTTGTTTAAACCACATGTTACACCATGTATATATGGGTGACAAGAGTGTCCTTTAAAAATACTTTCATACGTTACGAGTATTCATGGACTAATGTGATCTTTCCTTCTTTTCCATCCCTTATGGAGATTTTTTTATCATACCACGTTTTTAAAGGATTTTCACAGGTTAATGGATTTTTAATACAAGGAAGGAATCCATGTTAAATTTAGAAGAATTTTCAAGGAGTCTTGTTTTAAGTTTTATATTTTGAAAAAAATGGAAACTATTTTTATGGTATCCACTCTGTAAAAATGTGTAATGTTATCAATGTATTGTCCTAATTCTCTAATGATATAAACTTGAAAAGATCCTCAAAGTAAAAGGAAGTGGTTTCTTGGATAAATTCAACATTATGTATTTAAGAAGGTCGGGTCCTTATACAGCTGTATCTTCTAAGAGCAGCTCAATAATGGGTCTCTGTTGAAAGGTAAATAGATATGAGAACCAATTGATTATGAAAAATGTAAAGAAAGATAATAGAGTATGCTGAAGTTTTCCGAATGATTTGTTTTCATATACAAACAGATCTCTGAATCACAGAGGTTACCGTTTCTGAGAATAGTGGTGTTTCTGACCAAACCTGATTCTGAAATTGTTCTCGGAGGTGCACATGAAGGAGATGAAACCCTAGGGTGGGGAAACTGCATCTAGAACCTTGACTGGGGAGAGCTAATTTAGATGCTGAGGAAACCCTAGATTAGGGAGACCAAAGGTGGAGCACGGTGGCACCATGGATTTTCAGAAACCCTAAGTCGCAAAGAGGTGAAACCCAAGCCCACGCAGGATAATGAAGACAGTGGAGAGGTGAGGTGAAACCGGTCCATATTCTCCGTCGGAGAAGGAGGAGAAAATAGTGTAGCATAATTGGGGGACATAGTTTGAAGGAGTAGCACGCTGGCATCAATGATTTTCTGAAACCCAAGGTCGCGAAGAGGTGATACTGGTGCCCGCATGGCAGAAGAAGATGGCGGAGACGTGAGGTGAAACCGGGATAAGGAGAACGTCGGTGAAAGAGGAGGATGGAATGTAGCCTAAGCATGAGATGGAGCTCGAAGGATGTGTGGGTTTTCAGGGAGTGTAGGTCGCGATGAGATGATACTCGAGTGGAAGCGGAAGTGGGATGGAGAATATAGAATTTAGAAATGAGGGTCGTGGAGCTTCGGACGCTTCACACGTAAGGATAAATAGACGTGGATGAACGAGAGATGGGCACATGGCACTGGAGAAAACCTAGGTTTAATATATTTAGTAGATTATTGGTTCTTAGTAATAATTAGTCGTACTAAGTAATAATTAGTGGTACTTTAAAATAATTACTAATAATTATAATACTTAATAAAAATATAATAGTTGAGTACAATGTCATTTAAAATACTTTATATTTTTGTAAATTTATTAAAATTAATAAAAAATTGAATAAATTTAATAAAATAAGATTAAATTAATAAAAAATATAAATTAACAGAAAAAAAGTTTAAACTATTATAAATTAATAAGAATTATTATATATTATTATAAATTAGTATAAATTAACAAAAATAGTAAAAAATTATAAAAATTAGTATAAATTCAGAAACTCACATAAAGTTTTAAAATTTTTTAATAAATTTATTAAAAAAGTTAGTTTTAATTATTATAAATTTTTTAGATGAGTATAAATTATCATAATGTTGTCTTCCAATATTATAAATTATGAGAAATTATATAAAAAATTACAAATTAGTATTATTTAAAATAAATTGTTATAAACTAACAAACATTAGTATAAATCAGAAAAATTAAAACTTTTATTATAAATAACTGTAATATAATAGAAATTATTATAAATTACAATAAAATTCAAAATGATATAGGTCATTAATTTTTATGACATGAGAAATAACAGATTTGTGCTTCCATGGTCGACACAAATTAGTTAGTTCTCCAGACCTGAAGATTATAAATTATTTGATTTTTACCTTTATTGTAATTTATAATATATCTTATTACATTATATTAATTTATACTAATTTTTATTAATTTATAAAGGAATATGTAAATTTACAAAAGTGGCTAATAAACTTTCCAAAGAAAATCATATATTATTTTTTAGTGGATTTTATATTTGAGACTAACAGATGGTTATGTTTCCAATTTGGATAGATTTGTCAAAACAGTAATATTACCCAAATAAAAAGTCATTATTGTAATGTTATATTGGAAATAATTATTTCAATAGGTTTTAAAGGTTTTTTGAATTCTTTAATTTGCGATGAGATAATAGAAATATCATTTTTTTTCTAAGACATATTTGTAGAAAAAAAAATATTATGATGCACTTAGTATATATAAGAAGATATTTTTTGATTTTATGTAAATTAGAAAAAAAATTATATTGAGTTTCTTTGATTCAATGGAATATTTGATATTACATTTATCATATGAATTAAAATTTTGATGGACGGTATAGTTCTGACAAATGTATCCATTTGAGATATGTATAATGAAAGTTAACAAAAAGGTATGTAATGAAGCATAATTTGAAGGGTCAATTATAGAAGTTTATTCATAGGAGGAAATTTATTTTTTATACTCCCATTATTTCCATCATGAATATCCTTCAAAACATAATTGAATCAGTCATAATAAGGGAAATGTTAAAGATGAACTAAACATTAAATTATTAGTTTTTAATCATCCTAAACATGGATTTGGTAGTGTTCATGAATGATGGATTTCAGAGGATGAACATCATAAGGCTCGAACATATGTTTTCTTTAACTTTGATGAAATGATGTGATTTTTACAATGTGCTCTATTACCACATATTATTTAATTTGTATTAAAAAAATTAAATTAATATTATTTTATTTGCAGATTATATGATGAACATTTCAAGAAACAATTTCCCCAAATTACAACAGATTCTGTTGAAGAATGCCGGCAACATAATTTTTCCTACTGCTTTAAAAAACTTGTATAGTAAATTGTTTATGTCTTAACATATGAAATCAATTTATTATTTTTTATATTTTTAATTGATTTTAAATATTAATATATTGAAATATGTCGATAAAATTGATAATCTATTGTGTGTATTGAGTAACCCACCATCAAAAAAGATTATATCTTATAATACATATTTTGTGAATGGTTTTTTATTTCACACAATTGTGTATGATGAATCAAAAAATAATAATGAATAATATTGTTTTCTTGAGAGGATATCATCATATAGTAAGTGATGTTTAATTTTATGGCATGATGGATGAAATAATTAAGATGTGTAATATGGGACATAATTATGTAATGATGTTTAAATTTCATTGGTTTGATACCGATAGAGGCTTGTGTGTTTATCTGCACCATGGAATCATTAATATTAAATATAAAATCCTTCTTTGACTAAATGAACTATTTTTATTGGATCATCAAGAACACCAAATATATTATGCCATTTATTGTGCTTCATTAAAAGAGTTAATTGATTGGTGGATCTTTGTAAAAATGAAATCCTATGAAAATCAGGTTAAAAAAAGTGAATGTGGTTCTATTGAAGTGCAAGGAATTGAAATTTGTCAAGTGAAAACTCCAAATACATATTTCCAAAGAAGAGACAATAATATATATGGTTAAACCCCCATAGTTATTGGTCAATGGTGGAGATTATATTGATGATGTAACAAATGAATTTGAATTATTAAGTGCTGATGAATCTCAAACTTCTATGGAAATTGATGATATGTGGGAGAAGGATGAAGATATTGACACTGCCATATATGAAGATGAGGATGAATATGAATAATGAAACAATTACTTGTTAGTTAAAGTTGATATAGATATATATATATAATACTCATATTAAATTATTTTCTGAAAACATTATTTTCATGCTTCAGATGGATGATGAGACTTATGATGAGATCTTTCATGACCTCCAGGAGGTTGTACAATATGGTGATGAGCCTAATGTTATTTCATCAGACCCTCAGGTTGCTAGTAATCTAATAACTTGTAGGGTTTGTGGTCTTACAAGATTGATGATCTCCAACCTTATTCCCAAGCAATGTTGACACTACCCGTCCTAGTGGGGCCCATGTCACGAATCCCCAAGCCCGCCACCAATACACCAGTGGATGGTGACAAGCACCGAGTAAGAATATTACTAACATGGGAGTAATTTCTTAAGTAATTGTACACACGTACACATCTCCAAGCCCAAAAATGCTAAAATTTAAAAACCACTAAGGAAACATATGAATGCATAAAACTAAACCCAACCAACAGAGTATAACTAAATTAATGTGCGGGAAGTAAACTAGGCAAGAATACAAGCCCACCAAAAACAAGAGTCTGCAAACTACAAAGTCCAATATGTAAACACAAAGAGGTATTGAGACTGCTACTCATAGCCATAAGAACAACATGTCTTGTAGGCAACTCAGGAGGCTCATTCGGGTCCTAGTCCGCCCTAGACTCCATCAAAAGGTCTTTCATCTACACTAGACATGACACATGTGGGAAAATCCCATGCAGGGGTGAGTATAACAATACTCAGTAGCGGACCGCAAAAACCAAAAAACAATACACAAAGAAAAATTACAGTCATCTCTACACAGTATATGTCTACTGAATATATAACAAGACAAAGACATCCAAATATACTCAAAACCTAGACCTGTGGTCTAGAGACAAGTCACACAACCGCATACCGCTGCTAGGGATTTAGTTCAAAGGTTCCATAGAGCACTCATCCGGGAGAACTCAGTCTATGAGTCTGATAGCTCTAATGATGTATGTACGAGAATTATTGTTCATCAGGAAAATCCATGAGGGATAGATACACTCATTCTTGTAGAATACACTCATGAGTGGGGAAAGATCACGATTCACAAATGAGGATCACTTTCAGGGCCATGGTGGATACCGCGACTCATCCAGATTCACCTAATAAGTAGAGGATCGACACAATGTGGGAATATTCATGTCAATACCTGACTCTACCTAGGTTCAAGAATGGATAGAAGATCTTGCTTTGGGCCTCCCGAAGGGATACCTAACTCTATGTCATAATTTCATGATAAAGGGATCATACTCCAGTGGATGGAAATAATACCCGACCTTCAAGGGAAGAATAAAAGGAGAACTAACCCAAAAAAAACTTGACCAAGGAATGGTGGACAAGAGGATAAAGCCATATTCCAAGATATAAACAGCATGTAGTATAAGTCACAAGCCGTGTCTCAGGACTCTGGGTACTGCCCGTGTGAAACGGCCGAAGTTATAAGAAACATGTCATGTCAAAAGGTAAGTACACCACATGTAAGATGGACCACACACCGTTCCCAAGTAACCAGGGTTCCTTCCTTGTATACATCTGTGTGCCCGTACATGGTTTCAATCCATGTGTGACATCCCATGTAACCGGTACATGGGGTAACCTGTGTAGTCAGCCTACTCTGGTCGTGTGGTGGAGTACACGACTGTGTACCCACCCCGTGTCTATGTATCTTCAAAGATACACTCCAAGTCCGTGTAAGGACCTACACACCGCGTGAAAATGGCCACACGCCGTGTTAGGGCTTCCCATCGGCCATATCTCCGACCACTGATGGGTGGGGCCCACATGCCTTGTCTCCATGGATGCACATCGTGTTATTTATTTCGTGCTACACGCAAACCCTAGACACTACTGCTGGTACCACACGACATGTTCGTTGGGATACACGTCATGTGTTCTGGAAATTTTCAGAAATTCAAACCTACTCCGTCATGCCTCATTGATGCTCTGATCTTCGATCTCAGGATCTGTTTGCCATGAAACTCTAAATTAAATGTCTCCCCAACATCCTGAAGTTGTCTCCATTGTTTTTGATCCTCCGATCTGCCCAGAAAACACGTATCGATCCACCTGTGTGAAGAACGCTTGAAGAACAGTCTCTCTTGATCTGATCTGATTCATTTTCCTACATCATTGTCTCAACTCCACTAGGTCTTTGTGATATCGAATCTCTAATTTGGTATCATTGTGTTCCAAAAAAGATGTTCAATGATCCGTTGTTCTTCTCCCCCATGAGGAATGCGAATAATGCGAGCAAAAGACGAAGAAATCTAATAAACAAAATTTGAGTTACGAAACTTAGCCTTCGTTCATCATGGCATTGATCCACTCTCATTATAAGGATTAAACATGAAAAATCAATGATAATACAATCATTATCACTAACTATACTCCCAAATCAAACCCCATTAAAACTAAAAATAAAACCCTCATGCAAGAATGGACGATCCGCAGATCAACCTATTCATGGGTTGATCTGCGTTCGTTGTTTAATAAAAGAATGTGGAAACAAAATAAAGAAACAAAAACCCTACCTTGATTTTATTGAAGAATGACTGTTGTATCCTGTTCGTTGTCGAGGTTAGTCGAATCTGAGATGTTTCGATCAATCGCGTCATCATCGTTCGTTGTCAAGAGTTCCCTCCAAGGCTCTAAGAAATATCAAAAGATCCTTCCGATTTTCTTCCAATGACAAACATTAAATTAACCCATTAAATGTAGGTAAATCATTTTTGCATTCTATCACACTGCAGCATTAATGAGTCTGCATTGATGTTTCTAAGTCATTATGGCATGGCATTAATTATCGAAACAGTTTCCCCGTCATTATTCTGCAATAAATGTTTACTAATAAAATAAAATAAGTTTTTTGAAATAAGTTTTTTATTTTGTTTTATTTTAATAAAAATTTACAAAAATTAACTTTTTCCCTCGTGCCCTCATATTTTTAACTCAGACATCCCTTTGGAAACATCCACAACTGCACACACCTACCAACTCACTTAACCTAAAAAAGCTTAAACCACCATTCTAGGCTCACCGTGCCTCATAATGATGTGTTGTCTCCGCTCTTGGTATCATAATAATTCCATATAATATTTCGAAATAATACAAGGAAAAGTCTAAGACAATACATTCTCCCCACATTGGGGCTTTGCATCCTCGAAAAGCCAAAACAAGGCTACTAAAAAGATGTGGGTACTACACAAGAATCTGAGCCTTCTACTCCCACATGCTCTCCTGAAGATTCTTGTACTACCAAGAGATGCTCACCAAGGGAATCGATCTCCCACAATGGATCCTCTCATGCTGATCCTCAATCTCCACTAGCTACTCAACAGAGGTTGCTCCATCCTTGATGTACAGATCGCCCCAGTCGATGACGTGCGATGGGTCATGCACATACCTCTTTGCCTGCAACACATGGAAGAAATTATGTAAATTGTGCAATTCTGGTGGTAGATCTAGGTGGTATTCCACCTCAACAACTATGTGCAGTATCTGGAATGGTATGATAAACCTTGGAGATAGATTTTCACCCCGGAAAAATCTTCGTAACCCTCATCAAGGTGAGAACTGAAGGAAGACATGGTCTCCCTCCTTGAACTCCAGAGGTCTCCATCGATTGTCGTCATAAGATTTATGTCAACTTTTTACAGTCTTCATCTAATCCTAGTTGATCTTTACCTTTTGGTGGCAGCTCAGACTAACTCTATACCCATGATCACTGACTCTCTAGGGTCAATAGATCAAAGTGATGACTAGTAAGGTCTCCTATATAAATCCTTGAACGGTTCCATACCAATAGTGGAGTGGTACCTATTATTGTACACAAACTCCACCAGTGGTAAGTGGTCCCCACAACCGTGACCAAAGTCCAACATATAGGCCGACAACAATCCTCCAAAACCTGAATGGTCCTCTCCATCTAACCATCAATCTGGGAATGAAACACTGTGCTAAAGCGTAGTTGAGTCCCAAACACCTCCTGCAGTCTCTTCCATAAATGGGATGTGAAACGAGCATCGTGATTTGAGACTATCATTAATGGGACTCCATGAAGCCGAACTATCTCTTGCATGTAGAGGTGTCTCAATCTCTCTATAGAACTCTTCTCCCTGGTAGCTAGGAAGTGGTCCGACTTGGTGATTCAATCAACAATCACCCATATGGAATCGTGTCCCTCAGATGTTCGTGGTATGTATGTCATGAAGTACATTGATATCCCATCCCACATCCACTCAGGTACCTCCAAGGGGTTAGCTAACTCTGGTTGAACCTGGTGCTCAGCCTTCACTTGCTGGCATGTAAGGAACCATGAAATGAACTTCGCTACTACCTTATTCATGCCTGACCACCAGAACAGCCATCAGAGATCCGAGTACATCTTTTCTATGATAGGGTGTACCGCCAAGGGGGATGTATGAAACTCCTTTAGGAAATCCTCCTACAATTACACTGGTAAAACTGTACATCCTCTGAATTGAAAAACATGCTCCCCACCATGAGAATATCCATCAATATAATGTCCTATGGAAAACTGGGCACGAAAAGCCTCACAGTCAACACCCCTAGCTATTCTTACCTAAGTCACTGCTAGAGTGGAGGGGTTAAAACTATTGACTGAAGGTAAGCTACATCATCTCTATCCATGAAGAATAACGGTAACTAGGACAACTGTTATATCACCTCTCTCAATAGTTGTGAGATCGATCTCCAGATAAGAGCATATGCCACCTTGTGCCCCTTCCAAGGAGTATAGATGATATCGAAATTGTATGCCTGGAGGGACTCTAGCCAAAACCTATTTCCCAGATTTATATCCTTCTGAAAGATGATGTATTTTAGGCTCTTGTGTTCAGAGAAGATGATAAATTGCTCACCCATGAGGTAGTGTCTCCACATCTTCACTACGAAGACTATCGATCCCAACTAGAGATCATGGGTAGAATATTTATGCTCACGCGGTCTGAGATGGAACGACTAATAAGAAATCACTTCCTATCCCTGCATTAGGATACAACCAAGTTGGGTCCCTGATGTGTCACAGAAAACTATGTACTCGACACCGGCCTCCGGAAATCCCAAGATCGGGGTGCTCATCAAACTCTATCTCAACAGCTCGAAATCTACTGGCACTCCTCCATCCAAATAAATGGTTGCCCCTTCCTGTATACACGCACACATCTCCAATACCAAAAATGATGAAATGTAAAAAAAAACTAATGAACAATATGCATGCATACAACTAATCCCAACCAACATAGTATAACGAAAGTAAGGTGCGGAATGTAAACTGGGCCAGAATATTAGCCCACCAAAAACAAGAGTCTGTAAACTACAAAGTCCAACCGGTAAATACAAAGAGGTACCAAGACTGATATTCATAGCTATAGGAAACCAATGACCTATAGGGAACTCGTAATTCTCAGTCCAATCCTATTCTTCCCTTGACTCCGTCAAAAGGTCGCTCGTCTGCACAAGACACACAACGTGCGGGCAAAGCCTGTGTAGGGGTGAGTATAAAAATACTCAGTAGAGGACCACGAAAACCACAAAGCAATAAAAAAAGAAAAATAATAGTCATATTTATATAGTATATGTGTACCGAACATATAACAAGTGAAACACATCCAGACATACTCAAAACCCAGACCCGTGGCCTAGAGACAAGTCACCCAACTGCATACCGTCGCTAGGGATTCTATTCGAAGGTTCCACGAAGCACTAATCTGAGAGAACACATTGTAAATTTTTTTATAAATTCCTATAATATAATAAAAATTATTATAAATTATATGAAAATTGAAAATTATATATTTCATTAATTTTTAGTTCATGATAAATAATAGATTTGTGCATGAATGGTCGACACAAATTAGTCGTTTCTCAGGACCTGAAGATTATAAATTCTTTTATTTGCACCTTTTTAGTAATTTATAATATATCTTATTACATTATATTAATTTATACTAATTATATTTTTTTATAAAGAAATATGTAAATTCACAAAAGTGGCTAATAAATTTTTCTAAGAAAATCGTATATTATTTTTTTAGTAGATTGCGGATTTGAGACTAACGGATGGTTATGTTCCCAATTTGGATAGATTGGACAAATATAGTAATATTACCAGATTAAAAAGTCTTTATGGTAATGTTATATTTGAAAGACTTCTATCTATTGTATTTAATGTTTTTTTGAATTCTTCAATTTGGGATGAGATAACAGAAATATCATATTTTTCTAAGACATATTTGCAGCAAAAAAATATTATAAGGCACTTAGTATACTATAAGAAGATATTTTTTTAGATTTTACATAAATTGGAAAAAACATTATCTTGAGATTCTTGGATTTAATGTAATATTTGATGTTACATTTATCGCTTGAATTAAAATGTGGATGGATAGTACAGTTCTGATAGATGTATCCATATGAGGAATGTATTAAGAAAGTTAACAAAAAGGTGTGTAATGAAGCATCATTTGAAGGGTCAATTATAGAAGTTTATTTATAGGAGGAAATTTATTTTTTCTACTCCCATTATTTCCAACAAGAATATCCTTAAAAAAATAATTTAATGGGTTGTGATAAGGCAAATGTTAAAGATGTACTAAACATTAAATTATCATTTTTTAATCAGCGTAAACTTGGATTTGGTGGTGTTCATGAATGATGGATTTCAGATCATGAACATCACAAGGTTCATACATATGTTTTCTTCATCTGTAAAGAAATGACATGATTTTTACAATGTGTTCTATTACCACATATTATTTAATTTTTATTAAAAAATTAAATTAATATTATTTTATTTGTAGATTATATGATGATCATTTCAAGAAATAATTCCCCCAAATTACAATAGATTCTCTTGAACATATGTCGGCAACATAATTTTTCCTACTGGTTTCAAAAAATGTTATAGTAAATTGATTATAGATTAACAAATGAAATCAATTTATTATTTTTTACATTGTTAATTAATTTTAATTTTTTTATATATCGCAACATGTCAAAAAAATTGATAATCAATTGTCTGTATTGAGTAACCCACCATAAAAAAAAATTGTATCTTATAATACATATTTGATGAATGGTTTTTGATTTCATACATGTGCATATTATCAATCAAAAAATAATAATGAATAGTATTGTTTTCTGGAGAGGATATCATCATATAGGAAGTGAAGTTTACTTTTATGGCATGATGGATGAAATAATTGAGATGTGTTATATGGGACACAATTAATTAACAATGTTTAAATTTCATTTGTTTGATACTAATAAAGGCTTGGGTGTTTATCTGCACCATGGAATCATTGATATTAAATATAAAATCCTTCTTTTAGTAAATGAACTATTTTTATTGAATCATCAAGAACACTAAATTTATTATTCAATTTATTGTGCTTCATCAAAAGAGTTAATTGATTGGTGGATCTATGTTAAAATGAAATCCCATGAAAATTAGGTTATAAAAAGTGAATGTGGTTCTATTGAAGTGTAAGGAATTGAAATTTTTCAAGAGAAAACTCCAAATACATATTTCCAATGAAGACACAATAATATATATGGTGAAACCCCCATAGCTATGGGTCAATGGTGGAGATTATGATGATGATGTAACATATGAATTTGAATTAGTAAGTGTTGATGAATCTCAAACTTCTTTGGAAATTGATGATATAGGGGAGAAAGATGAAGATATTGACACTTCCGTATACAAAGATAAGGATGAAGGTGAATAATGAAACAATTACTTGTTATTTATAGTCAATATATTTAATACTCATCTTCAACTATTTTATGAAAACATTATTTTCATGTTTCTGATGGCTGATGATACTTATGATGAGATCTTTCATGACCTCCAGGAGGTTGTAAAATATAGTGATGAGCCTAATGATATGTCATTAGACCCTCAAGTTGTAGGTATTCTAATAAATTATAGGGGTTTTGGTCATACATGATTGATTATCCCCAACCCTATTCCCAAGCAATGCTAACATGAACCGTCCTAGTGGGGCCCGCACCATGACTCCTCAAGTCCGCCACCAATAGGTTAGGGGCTGGTGACTAGAACTGAGTTGGCATATTACTAACTTGGGAGGCATTTCCTAAGTACTTGTACACATGCACACCTCTCGAAGCCCACCAATCCTAAAATTTAAAAACCACTAAGAAACAATATGAATGCATATAACTAAACCCAACCAACAGAATATAACAAAAGTAAAGTGCGGAATATAAACTGGTCTAGAATACAAGCCCACCAAAAACAAGAGCCTGAAAACTACAAATTCCAATATGTAAACACAAATAGTTATTTGGACTATTGCTCATAGTGATAGGAACACCATGTATTGTAGGGAACTTAGAAGGCTCGGTCTGGTCCGGACCGCCTAAGACTATATCAAAAGGTTGCCCGTCTGCACAAGACATGACCCGTGTGGGAAAATCCCGTGTAGGGGTGAGTATAACAATACTCAGTTGAGGACCCCGAAAACCACAAAGCAATACACAAAGGAAAAGTATAGTCATCTCTACACAGTATACGTCTACTGAACATATAACAAGAGAAACACCTCCAGACATACTCAAAACCTAGAACCGTGGTCTAGAGGCAAGTCACAAAACCATATACCGCCGTTAGGGATTCAGTTTAAAGGTTACACAAAGAACTCATCCCAGAGAAATCACTCCATGAGTCTGATAACTCTAATGAAATCCGTTCCAGATGTACTATTCATCAAGAAAATCGATGAGGGATAGAAACACTCATTTCAGGAGAACACACTCCTCACTGGGGAAAGATCACGATACATAGATGAGGATCACTTCCAAGGCCTTGGAAGATACTGCGACTCATCCGAATTCACCTACTAAGTAGAGGATCAGTGACCTTTGGTAATAGTCATGTCGATACTTAACTCTACCTAGGGAATGGATAGAGGATCTCGCTCTGGGCCTCTCAGAGGGATACCTGACTCTATCTCGCAATGTCCTATTGAAGGGATCATACTTCTGTGGATGGAAACAATAACTGGCCTTTAGGGGAAGGAGAAAAGGGTAACTAACCCAGAAGAAACTTGTCAATGGAATGGTGGACAAGAGGATCAATCCATTTTCTAGGATATACATGGCATGTAGTGGGGTCACAAGCCTTGTCTCGTGACTCTAGGTATTGTCTATGTGGAATAGCCCAAGTTATAAGGAACATGTTGTGTCAAAAGGTAAGTACATGGCATGTAGGACGGACCACACGCCATTCCCAAGTAACCAGGGTTTCCTCCGTATATGCATTCATGCGCCCGTACACGGTTTCAATCCGTGTGTTCTTTCTTGTGTAACCGGTACACGGGGTAACCCACGTAGCCAGCCTGGTCTAGACCTGTGGTGGAGTACAAGACTGTGTACCCACCCCGTGTCTGTGTATCTTCGGAGATACACGTCATGTCTGTGTGAGGACCTACACACTATGTGACAATGGTCACATGCCATGTTAGTGCTTCCCATCAACTAGATATGTAGCCACTGCTGGGTGTGGCCCACACACTGTGTCTCTACGGAGGCACGTCGTGTTCTTCATTGCATGCTACATGCAAACCCTAGTCGTTGCTGCCAGTACCACACAGCTTGTTCTTCGGGATACACGCCGTTTTTTTTTGGAAATTTACATAAATGAAAACCTACTCTAATGCGCCTCAGTGATGCTCCTATATTTGATCTGATGATCCTTTTTCCATGAAACTCGAAATTTATGGTCACCTCGATGTCCAGAAGTTGTCGCCATTGTTTTTGATCCTTCGATCTGCCCAAAAAACATGTATCGGTCCACCTGCATGAAGAACTCTTTAAGAACAGTCTCTCCCGATCTGAGCGTATTCATCATCCTCCATCATCATCACACCTCCACTAGGACATCTCGATGTCGAATCTCCAATTTGGGATTTTTTTTTGTTGTGAAACAGACGTGCAACGATCCGTTTTTCGTCTCCCCACAAGGAACGTGAAGAACACGAGGAAAAGAGGATGAAATCTAATAAACCAAATTTGAGGAACGAATATCTACTGTCGTTCCTCATAGGGTTGATCTACTCTTGTTAGAATGATTAAACAAGTCAAATCAATGATAATCCAACCATTATCACAAATCTTATTCCCGAATCAATCCCCATAGAAACGAAAAAGAAAACCCTCCTGCTAGAATGCACGATCCGCGGATCAACCTATTCATGGGTAGATCTGCATTCATCATTTAATAAAAAAATGTGGAAACAAAGCAAAGAAAAAAAACCCCAACCTCGATTAGGTTGAAGAATGATCTTTGTGTCCCATTCATTTTTGAGGTTCGTCGAATCTGATATGTGTTGATCGATTGCAACGTCATCATTCTTTGTCAAGAGTTCTCTCCAAGGATCCAAGAATTCTCCAATGTTCTTCTAAATTTTATACCAATGACCAACATTCAATTAACCCATTAAAAAGAGGTAACACATTTCAGCATTCCATCATGCTGTGGCATTAATGAGTCAGCATTGTTGTTTCTGAGTCATTATGGCTTGGCATTAATTATCAAAACAGTTTCCCCGTCATTATGTTGCAGCAAATGTTTCCAAATAAAATATAATATAATTTTTAAAACATTTTGTTTTGTTTTGTTTTATTTTACTGAAAATGTCTGAAAATTAACTTTTTCCCTCATGCCATCAGATTTTTAATCTGGGCATCCGTTTGGAAACTTCCACAACCACATGCACCCGCAAAATCACTTAACATAAAAAAGATTAAACCACCATTTCGGGCTCACCATTCCTTGAAATGATGTGTTGGATCCATGCTTGGTCTCGTAATAATTCCATATAATATTTCATAATAATACATGGAAAAGTATGAGATATTACATTCTCCCCACCTTGGGGCTTTGCATCCCTGAAAATACAAAACAAGACTACTAAAAAAGATGTGGGTATTGCACATGAATATGATCCTCCTGCTCCCACGTGATCTCCTAAAGAACCTTGTGCTTCCATTAGATGCGCACCAAGGGAATCGATTTCCCAAAATGGATCCTCTCCTACCGATCCTCAATCTTCACTGGCTACTCAGCAAAAGTCACTCTATCCTCGATGTCCAACTCACCCCAATCGATAACGCGTGGTGGGTCATCTACGTACCTCCTTAACTATGACACGTGGAAGAAATTATGTACATGGTGCAATAGTAGTGATTGATCTATATGGTATGGCACCACAACAACTCTGCACAGTATCTGGAATGTTTTGATGAACCTTGGAGATAGCTTGTCACCCAGACCAATATTTGTAACCCTCATTGAGGTGATACCTAAAGGAATGTATGGTCTCCCTCATCAAAATCCAGAGGTCTTCAACGATTATCAACATAAGAATTTTTTCAACTTTGTGCAGTCTTCATCCACTCTTGGATGATCTGTACTATCTTGGTGGTAGCTCGGACCAACTCTGGACCCATGAGCACAGACTTTCTGGGGTTGGTCCATCAAAGCCATGACTGGGAAGGTCTCCCATAAAAATCCTCAAATGGTTCCATACCAATGGTGGAGTGGAAGCTATTATTGTATTAAAACTCCACCAGTGGTAAGTGGTCCTCCCAACCATGACCAAAGTCCAAGATACAGGCCCGAAACATATCCTCTAAAACCTAAATGGTCATCTTCGTCTAACCATCATTCTGGGTATGAAACACTATTTTGAAGCATATTTGAGTCCCGAACACCTCATATAGTCTCTTCTAAAATTTGGATGTGAAATGAGCATCACAATTTGAGACTATCGTTGAAGGGATGCCATGAAGACGAACTATCTCTTGCACGTATAGGCATCCCAATCTCTCTACAGAACACTACTCCCTGATATCCAGGAAGTGGACCGACTTGGTGAATCAATCAACGTTCACCCAGATGGAATCATGTCCCTTGGACGTTCGTGGTAAGCATGTCACAAAGTCCATTGATATCACATCCCACTTACACTCAGGTACCTCCAAGGGGTGAGCTAACTCTACTAGAAACTGTTGCTCCGCCTTCACTTGTTCGCATGTGAGGCACTGAGAAATGAACTTTGCTACTGCCTTCATCATGCTTGACCACCAGAACTATCGTCGGAGGTCCTGGTACATCTTCACCATGCCAGGGTGTACCTCCAAGGGGGATGTATGAAACTCCCTCAAGACCTCCTCCCTCAATTCCACGGTTACAATAGGGCGTCCTCTGGATAGAACAACGTGCTTCCCTCCTTGAGAATATCCATCAGGAGCATGTCTTATGGAAAACTGGGCATGAAAAGCCTCACAGTCGACATCCCCTTGTTGTTCCTACCTAACTCTCTATAAGAGTGGCGGGGTGAAAACCCTTCATTGAAGTTAAGCTACATCCCCTCTATCCACAAAGGATAACTATAACTAGGCCAACTATTCAGTCGCCTCACTCAATAGTTGCGAGCTCGATCTCTTGATAAGAGCATCTGCCAACTTGTTAGCCTTCCCAGGAGTATAGGTGATCTAGAAATTGTTGTCATGGAGGAACTCTAGCCAATGCCTCTGTCTCAGATTTAGATCATTCTGTGAAAAGATTTATTTGAGGCTCTTGTGGTCAGAGTAGACGATAAACTGCTCACCCATGAGGTAGTGTCGCCACATCTTCAACGCAAAGACTACAGTTGCCGACTCGAGATCATGGGTTGCATAGTTCTGATCATGTGGTCTTAGCTAGTGCGAACCATAAGCAATCACTTCCTATCCCTACATCATGACATAACCAAGCCGGGTACCTGATGCATCACAGAAAAATATGTACTCAACACGATCCTCCAACAATATCAAGATCAGGGCGCTCGTCAAACTCTATCTCAACTAATTGAAAGCTTGTTGTTACTCATTCGTCAACATAAATGGTTTCCCCTTCCTGTACACATGCACCCATATCCAGGCCCACAAATTCTGAAATGTAAAAACAACTAAGGAAAAATATGCATTCATTCAACTAAACCCAACCAATAGAGTATAATGAAAGTAAGGTGTGGAAAGTAAACTAGGCCAGAATACAATCCCACCAAAAACAAGAGTCTGCAAACTACAAAGTCAAACCTGTAAACACAAAGAGGTACCGGGACTTCTACTCATATCTGTAGAAACACCATGGCCTGTAGGGAACTCAGAATGCTTGTTCCAGTCCTGGTCCTCACTAGACTCTATCAAAAGGCCGCTCCTCTGCACAAGACACGACACGTGAAGGCAATGCCCGTACAGGGGTGAGTATAAAAATACTCAGTATAGGACCCTGAAAAACACAAAGAAATACAAAAATAAAAATAATAGTCATATTTATATAGTATATGTTTTTTGAACATATAACAAGTGAAACACATCCATACATACTCAAAACCCAGACTCGTGGTCTAGAGACAAGTCACACAACCGCATACCGTCACTAGGGATTTAGTTCGAAGGTTACATGAAGCACTCGTCTAGGAGAACACATTATAAACAATATTATAAATTACTATAATATAATAGAAATTATTATAAATTACATGAAAATTGAAAATGATATAGGTCATTAATTTTTAGTTCGTGAGAACTAACAGATTTTTGCATGCATGGTCGACACAAATTAGTCATTTCTAAGGACCTGAAGATTATAAATTCTTTGATTTTCACCTTTTTAGTAATTTATAATATATCTTATTAAATTATATTAATTTATAACAATTTTTATTATTTTATAACGAAATATGTATATTTAAAAAAGTGGCAAATAAACTTTCCAAATAAAATCGTATATTATTTTTTTAGTAGATTGCAGATTTGGGACTCATGAATGGTTATGTTTCCAATTTGTATAGATTTGTCAAAAATAGTAATATTACAACATTAAAAAGTATTTATTGTAATATAATATTGGAAATACTTCTATCGATTGGATTTCAATTTTATTGAATTCTTAAATTAGGGATGATATAATAGAAATATAATATTTTCTTGAGACATATTTGCAGCAAAAAAATATTATGAGGCACTAAGTATACTATATGAAGATATTTTTTAAAATTTTATGTAAATTGGAAAAAAATATGTTTAGTTTCTTCGATTAAATGGAATATTTGATATTACATTTATCACATGAATTAAAATGTTGATGGACGGTATAGTTTTGATAGATGTATCCATATGTGATATGTATGAAAAAAGTTAACAAAAAGTTATTTAATGAAGCATCACTTGAAGGGTCAATTATAGCAGTTTATTTATAGGAGGAAATTTAGTTTTTCTACTCCCATTATTTCCAACATGAATATCCTTCAAAACATAATTAAATGGTTCATAATAAGGGAAATTTTATGGATGGACTAAACATTCAAATATCAGTTTTTAATTACCATAAACATGGATTTGGGGGTGTTCATGAATGATGGATTTCAGATGATGAACGTCACAATGCTCGTACATATGTTTTATTCAATTATAAAGAAATGAAATGATTTTTAAAATGTGTTCTATTACCACATATTATTTAATTTTTATTAAAAAATTAAATTAATATTATTTAATTTGTAGATTATATGATGATCATTTTAAGAAATAATTTCCCCAAATTACAACAGATTCTCTTAAAGAATGTCAGCAACATAAGTTTTTCTATTGGTATCAAAAACTGGTATAGTAAATTTTTTATGGATTAACATATGAAATCAATTTATTTATTTTTTTATTGTTAATTTATTTTAAATTTTTAATATATCACTACATGTTGAAAAAATTGATAATCGATTGTGTGTTTTGAGTAACCCACCACCAAATATTTTTATATCATATAATACATATTTGGTGAATGGTTTTTGATTTCATACATGTGCATATGACGAATCAAAAATAATAATCAATATTATTGTTTTATGGAGAGGATACCATCATACAGTAAGTGAAGTTTACTTTTATGGCATGATGGATGAAATAATTGAGATGTGTTATATGGGACATAATTAGGAAATATTGTTGAAATTTCATTTTTTTTATACTGATAGAGGCTTGTGTTTTTATCTGCACCATGGAATCATTGATATTAAAAATAATATCCTTATTTTAGTAAATGAACTATTTTTATTTTATCTTCAAGAACACCAAATATATTATGCCATCTATTGTGCTACATCAAAAGAGTTAATTGATTGGTGGATCTTTTTAAAAATGAAATCCCTAGAAAATCAGGTTATAAAAAGTGAATCTGGTTCTATTGAAGTGTAAGTAATTGAAATTTGTCCATAGAAGACTCCAAATACATCTTTCCAATGAAGATACAAGAATATCTATATTGAAACCCCCGCAGTTATGGGTCAATGGTGGAGATTATATTTATGATGTAACAAATGAATTTGAATTAGTAAGTGTTGATGAATCTCAAACATCTATAGAAATTGATGATATAGGGGGAAAAGATAAAGATATCGACACTTCCATATATGAATATGAGGATGAAGATGAATAATGAAACAATTACTTTCTAGTTATAGTCAATATATATATAATAATCATATTTAATTATTTTCTGAAAAAATTATTTTCCTGTTTATGATGGCTGATGAGACTTATGATGAGATATTTCGTGACCTCCCGTAGTTTGTAAAATATAGTGATGAGCCTAATGATATGTCATTAGACCCTCAGGTTACAGGTAGTCTAATAACATGGATGGATTTTGGCCTTACATGATTGTTGATCCCCAACCATATTCTCAAGTACCGCTGACATGAACCATCCTAGTAGGGCCTACACTGTGACTCCCCAAGACCGCCTCCAATAGGCCAGGGGCTGGTGACTAGCACCGAGTAGGAATATTACTAACATGAGAGGCATTTCTTAAGTACTTATACACACGCACACATCTCCAAGCCCACAAATTCTGAAATGTAAAAACAACTTAGAAACAATATGAATGAATACAACTAATCCCAACCAACAAAGTATAACGAAAGTAAAGTGTGGAAAGTAAACTGGGCCAGAATACAAGACCACCAAAAATAGGAGTCTACAAACTAAAAAGTCCAATCTGTAAATACAAAGAGGTATTGGGACTTCTGGTCGTAGATATAGTAACACCATGTCCTGTAGGGAACTCAGATGGCTCGGTCCAGTCCTGTCCACCCAAGACTCCATCAAAAGGTCACTCATCTGCACAAGACACGACCCGTGTGGGAAAAGCCCATGCATGGGTGAGTATAAAAATACTCAGTAGGGGACTCTGAAAACCACAAAGCAATACACAAATGAGAATTGCATTCATCTATGTACAGTATATGTCTACTGAACATATAACAAGATAAACACATCCAGACATACTCAAAACCCAGACCCATGGTCTAGAGACAAGTCACACAACTACATATCACCGCTAGGGATTCAGTTTTAAGGTTCCACAAAACACTTGTCTAAGATAACTCACTCCATGAGTTTGATAGCTCTAATGATGTCCATCTGAGAAGTAATGTTCATCGGGAAAATCCATGAGGGATATATACACTCATTCTTGGAAAACAAACTCCTGACTGGGGAAAGATCATGATACACAAATGAGGATCACTTCCATGGCCTTGGTGGATACCGTGACTCATCTTTATTCACCTACTATGTATAGGATCAATGCCCTTTTTTAAAATTCATGTTGATACCTAACTATACCTAGGGTCAAGAATGGATGGAGGATCTCACTTTGGGCCTCTTAGAGGGATACCTGAATCTCTCTTGGAATGTCCTGCTGAAGGGATCATACTCCTGTGGATGGAAACAATACCTGACCTTCATGGGAAGAATAAAAGGGGAACTAAATCAAAAGAAACATGTCCAAGGAATGGTGGACAAGAGGATCAATCCATGTTATAGGATATACACAGTGTGTAGTGGAGTCACAAGCCATGTATCGTGACTCTGGGTACTGACCGTGTGAAATAGCCCATGTTATAAGGAACATGTCATGTCAAAAGGTAAGTACACTGCATGTAGGATGGACCACATGCTATTCCAATGTAACTAGGGTTTCCTCCGTATATGCGGTCATGTGTCCATACGCAGTTTCAATCTGTGTGTGCCATCTCGTGTAACCGGTACACGGGGTAACCTGGGTAGCTAGCCTGGTCTGGACCTGTGGTGGAGTACACGACTGTGTACCCACCCTATGTCTGTGTATCTTTGGAGATACATGTCGAGTTCGTGTAAGGACCTACACGCCGTGTGACAATGGTCACACTCCGTGTTAGTGCTTCCCTTCACCCATATTTCCAACCGCCGCTGGGTGGGGTCCACATGCCATTTCTCCCTGGAGGAATGTCGTGTTCTTCATCACGTGCTGCACACAAACCCTAGACAACATCACTAGCACCACACATTGTGTTCTTCGGGATACACGCCGTTTGTTCTAGAAATTTATAGAAACATAAACTTGCTCCGTTGTGCCTCAGTGATGCTCCGATCTTCGATCTAGTGATCTTTTTGCCACGAAACTCGAAATTTAAGGTCACCCTGGTGTCTTGAGGTTGTCTCCATTGTTTTAGGTCCTTCGATCGGCCCTGAAAATATATATCGATCCACCTGCATGAAGAACTCTTGATGAACAGAATCTCTTGATCATAGCCGATTCGTCGTCCTCCATCATCGTCGCACCTCCACTAGGTCTTCACAATGTCGAATCTCCAATTTGGGATCGTTGAGTTGTGAAAAGGACATGCAACGATTTGTTGTTCATCTCCCCATGAGGAACGTGAAGAACGCTAGGAAAAGAGGAAGAAATCTAATAAACCAAATTTGAGGAGAAAACCACCATGGCCATTCATCATGCCATTGATCTGCTCTCGTTGGAAGGATTAAATAGGTAAAATCAACGATAATACAACCATTATCACAAATCATATTACCGAATCAATCCCCATCGAAATGGAATAGAAAACCCTCCAGCAAGAATGCATGATCCGTGGATCAATCTGTTCATGGGTTGATCTGCGTTCGTCATTTAATCAATTAATGTGGAAACAAAACAGAGCAACAAAACCCCTACCATTATTAGGTTGAAGAACGATCTCTGTGTCCCATTCTTTGACGAGGATCTTCGAATTCGAGATGCATCGATTGATCGTGTCGTTTTCATTCATTGTCAAGAGTTCTCTCAATAGATCCAAGAATTCTCCAAAGTTCCTCTCAATTTTATGCCAATGACCAACATTTAATTAACCCTTTAAAAATAGGTAACATGTTTTAGCATTGCATCACGCTGCAACATTAATGAGTCTGTGTTGCTGTTTCTGAGTCATTATGGAATGGAATTAATTATCGAAACAGTTTCCCCGTCATTATGTTGTAGCGAATGTTTCCAAATAAAATAAAATAAACATTATAAAATATTTTGTTTTTTATTGTTTTATATTACTACAAATGTCCAAAAATTAACTTTTTCCCTTGTACCCTCATATTTTTAATATGGGCATCCATTTGGAAACTTCCACAACCACACGTACCCGCCAACTCACTTAATTTAAAAAAAGTTTAAACCACCATTCCGGACTCACTGGGACTCGGAATGATGTTTTGACTCCATGATTGGTCTCTTAATAATTTTATATAATATATCAAAATAATAAATGGAAATTTCAAAGACATTACATTCTCTCCACCTTGGGGATTTGCGTCCCTAAAAATCCAAAACAAGGCTACTCCAAAAGATGTGGGTATTGCACATGAATATGAGCCTCCCGCTCCCATGTCCTCTCTAGAAGAATCTCGTGCTTCCACCAAACGCGCAGCAAGGGAATCGATCACTCACAAAGGACCATCTCCTATTGATCTTCAATCTCCACTGGCTACTCAGAAAAAGTCTCTCCATCATCGATGTCTATCTCGCCCCAGTCGATGATACATGATGGGTCATGCACATACCTACTCGGTTGTGACACGTGGAAGACATTATGTACATGGTGCTATTGTGGTAGCAGATCTAGGTGGTATGCCACCTCATTACCTCTGTGATTTATCTGGAATGTTCTGATGAACCTTGGATATAGCTTTTCACCCCAACCAAAATATTTGTAACCCTCGTAGAGGGGAGACCTGAAGGAAGACATGGTCTCCCTCCTAGAACTCCAAAGGTCTTCCTCAATTGTCAGAATAAGACTTCTGTCAGCTTTGTGCAGTCTTCATTCACTCTTAGATGAATTGTACCATCTTAGTGGTAGCTCAGACCAACTTTGGACCCATGAGCACTGACTCTCTGGGGTCGGCGCACCAAAGTGGTGACTAGTAAGGTCTCTCATATAAAGCCTCAAACAGTTTCATACCAATGGTAGAGTGGTAACTATTATTTTATGAAAACTCCACTAGTGGTAAGTGGTCCTTGTAACCACGGCTGAAGTCCAAGATATAGGCCCACAACATATCCTCCAAAACCTGAATGGTCCTCTCCATCTGACCATCAGTCTGTGGATGAAACACTGTGATGAAGCGTAGTGGAGTCCCAAACACCTCCTACAGTCTCTTCCAAAAATGGGATGTTAAACAAGCATCATGATTTGAGACTATCGTCTATGGGTTTCCACAAATCCGAACTATCTCTTGCACATAAGGGCGTCCCATGTTCTCTACGGAACTCTGCTCCCTGATATCTAGAAAGTGGGCCAACTTGGTGAGTCAATCAATGATCACCCATATGGAATCATGTCCCTTGGATGTTCCAGGTAATCATGTCATGAATTACATTGTTATCGCATCCCACTTCTACTCAGGTAACTCCAGGGGGTGAGCTAACTCTGCGGTAACCCAGTGCTCATCCTTCACCTACTGTCATGTAAGGCACCGAGAAACGAATTTTGCTACTTCCTTCATTATGCCTGACCACCAGAACTGTCATCAGAGATCCTAGTACATCTTCTCCATGCCATGGTGTACTACCAAGGGGGATTTATAAAACTCCCTTAGGAACTCCTCCTGCAATTCCACTAGTATAATAATGCATCCTATGAATATAACAACGTGCTTCCCACCTTGATAATATCCATCAGAAGCATGTCGAGTGGATAACTCGGCACAAAAAGCCTCACTGTCGACATCCGTGAGCTTTTCCTACCTAACATGCTGTAAGAGATGAGGGGTGGCAACCATGGACTAAAGGTAAGTTTTATCCTCTCTATCCACAAATGATAACTATAACTAGGCCAACTGTTCTATCACCTCACTCAATAGATGTGTGATCGATCTCCTAATAAAAGAATTTTCCACCTTGTTCCCCTTCCCAGGAGTATAGACGATCTCAAAATTTTAGTCCTGGAAAAACTCTAGACAAAGCCTTTGTCTAAGATTTAGATCCTTTTGTGACAAAATTTATTTGAGGCTCTTGTGGTCAAAGGAGATGATAAACTGCTCACCCATGAGGTAGTGTCGCCACATCTTCAATGCGAAGACTATAGCATCCAACTCCAGATCATGGGTTTCATAGTTCTACTCATGTGGTCTTAGCTAGCATGAAGCATAAGTAATAAATTCCTATCCCTACATCAGGACATAGCCAATTTGGGTCCCTGATGCGTCACAGAAAACTATGTATGTGACACCCTCCTCCGACAATCTCAAGATCAGGGTGCTCATCAAACTCTATCTCAACTGCTCAAAATCCTGGTGTCACTCCTCCGTCCACATAAATGGTTTCCCCTTACTATATACATTAACACATCTCTGATCCCACAAATTTTGAAATATAAAAAAAACTAAGGAGCAATATGCATGCATACCACTAAACCCAACCATAAGTGTATAACGAAAGTATTGTGTGGAAAGAAAATTGGGCCCGGATAGAATCCCACCAAAAACAAGAGTCTGAAAACTACAAAGTCCAACTCATAAACACAAACAGGTACTAGGACTGGTGCTCATATCCATAGAAACACCATGGCCTATTGGGAACTCATAACTCTCGGTTCGGTCCTGGTCCTCCCTGGACTCTGTCAAAAGGTCGCTTGTCTCCACAAGACACGACACGTGCGGGCAAAGCCCGTGCAGGGGTGAGTTTAAAAATACTCAGTAGAGGACCCCGAAAACCACAGAGCAAAACACAAAGGAAAATAATAGTCATATATACATTTTATATGTCTACTGAACATATAATAAGATAAAGACATCCTAACATACTCAAAACCCATACTCATGGTCTAGAGACAAGTCAGGAAACTGCATACCGTCTCTAGGGATTCAGTTCGAAGGTTACACGAAGCACTCATCTGGGAGATCAAATTGTAAACATTAGTATATATTACTATAATATATTAGAAATTATTATAAATTACAAAAACATTGAAAATTATATTCGTCATTAATTTTTAGTTCATGAGAAATAACATATTTGTGCATGCATGGTCAACAAAAATTAGTCGTTTCTCAGGACCTGAAGATTAGAAATTATTTAATTTGCACCTTTTTAGTAATTTATTAAATATCTTATTACTTTATATTAATTTATAGTAATTTTTATTAATTTATAGAGAAATATGTAGATTTTAAAAAGTGGCTAATAACTTTTCCAAATAAAGTTGTATATTATTTTTTTAGTGGATTGCGGATTTGAGACTAATGGATGGGTATGTTTCCAATTTGGATAGATTTTCCAAAAACAGTAATGTTACCATAATAAAAAGTCATTATTATAATTTTATATTGGAAGGACTTCTAGTTATTATATTTTTTAAAAAATTCTTCAATTTGGGATGAGATAACAGAAATATCATATTTTTCTAAGACATATTTGTAGCAAAAAAATATTATGATGCACTTAGTATACTATAAGAATATATTTTTTAAAAAATTTATGTAAATTGGAAAAAAAATTCTATTAAGTTCCTTTGATTCAATGGAATATTTTATATTACATTTATCGCATGAATTAAAATGTGGATGGACAGTATAGTTCTGATAGATGTATCTATATAAGATATGTATGAAGAAAGTTAACAAAAAGCTATATAATGAAGATTCATTTCAGGGGTAAATTATAGAAGTTTATTTATAGGAGGAAATTTAATTTTTCAACTCCCATTATTTCTAACACGGATATCCTTCAAAACATAATTGAATGGGTCATAATAAAGGAAATGTTAAAGATGCACTAAACATTCAATTATTATTATTTTTATAATCCTACACTTGGATTTTGTGGTGTTCATGAATGATGGATTTCAGATGATGAACATCACAAGTCTCGTACATATGTTTTCTTAAACTGTAATGAAATAACAAGATTTGTACAATGTGTTCTATTACCACAAATTATTTAATTTTTATTAAAAAAATTAAATTAACATTATTTTATTTTTAGAATATTTTATGATCATTTCAAGAAAAAATTTCCCCAAATTTGAACTGATTCTTTTGAAGAATGCTAGCAACAAAATTTTTCTTACTGGTTTCAAAAACTAGTATAGTAAATTGTTTATGTCGTAAAATATGAAATCGATTTATTTTTTTTGTTAATTTCTTTTAAATTTTTTATATATTGCAACATGTCGATAAAATTGATAATTGATTATATGTATTGAGTAGCCCACAATCAAAAAAATATATCTTATAATACATATTTGTTGAATGGTTTTTGATTTCATACATGTGCATATGATGAATCCAAAAATAATAATGAATAGTATTGTTTTCTAGAGAGGATATCATCACATTGTAAGTGAAGTTTACTTTTATGGAATGATGGATGAAATAATTGAGATGTATTATATGGGACATAATTATGTAATGATGTTTAAATTTCATTGGTATGATACTGATAGAGGCTTGTGTGTTTATCTGCACCATGGAATCATTGATATTAAATATAAAATCCTTCTTTTAGTAAATGAACTATTTTTATTGGATCATCAGGAACACCAAATATATTATTCCATTTATTGTGCTGCATCAAAATAGTTAATTGATTGGTGGATCATTGTAAAAATGAAATCCCATTAACATTAGGTTATAAAAAGTGAATGTGGTTCTATTGAAGTGTAAGGAATAAAATTTTTTCAAGGGAAAACTCCAAATACATCTTATCAATGAAGGGACAAGAATATCTATGGTGAAACCCCTGTAGTAATGGTTCAATGGTAGAGATTATGTTGATGATGTAACAAATTAATTTAAATTATTAAGTGATGATAAATCTCAAACATCTTTGGAAATTAATCATATAGGGGAGAAAGATGAAGATATTTACACTGCTATATACAAATATGAGGATGAAGATGAATAATGAAACAATTACTTGTTAGTTATAGTCAATATATATTTATAATACTCATCATCTATTATTTTCTGAAAACATTATTTTCATGTTTTAGATGGCTGATGATACTTATGATTAGATCTTTCCTGACCTCGATGAGGTTTTACAGTATGGTGATGTGCCTAATGACGCGTCATCATACCCTCAGATTCCCGGTAGTCTAATAACTTGTAGTGGTTGTGGTATAGCATGATTGATGATCCCCAACCCTATTTCCAAGCAAGGTTGAAAAGGATCATCCCAGTGGGGCCCGCGCCGCGACTCCCCAAGCCCACCTCCAATAGGCCAGGGGATGGTGACTAGCACCGAGTAGGCATATTACTAACATGGGAGGCATTTCCTATGTACTTGTACACACACACACACACAAATCCAAGACCACAAATGCTGAAATGAAAAAACCACTATGGAACTATATGAATTCATACAACAAAACCCAATAAACAGAGTATAATGAAAGTAAAGTTGAAAAAGTAAATTAGGCCAGAATACAAGACCACCAAAAACAAGAGTCTGCAAACCAGAAAGTCTAATCTGTAAACACAAAGAGGTATTGGAACTGTTACTCATAGTTGTAGGAACACCATGTCCTGTAGGGAACTCAGAAGGCTCGGTCTGGTCGTGGTCCACCCTAGACTCCATCAAAAGGTCACTCATCCACACAAGACACAACACATGTGGTAAAATCTCGTTCCAGGGTTAGTATAATAATACTCAGTAGAGGACCCTTAAAACTACAAAGAAATACCCAAAGGAAAAGTATAGTCATCTCTACATAGTATACGTCTACTGAACATATAACAAGAGAAACACATCCAGAAATACTCAAAACCCAAACCCATGGTCTAAAGGGAAGTCACACAACCGCATACCATTGCTAGGGATTTAGTTTGAAGGTTCCAAAAATCACTCATCTAGGAGAACTCACTCCAAGAGTCTGATTTCTCTAATGATGTACATCCGAGAAGTAATGTTCGTCAAGAAAATCCATGAGGGATAGATACACTCTTTCCAGGAGAACACACTCCTGAGTGGGGAAAGATCACAATACACAGATGAGGATCACTTCCCAGGCCTTGGTGGACACCACGACTCATCCAGATTCACCTACTAAGTAGAATATCAGCGCCCTATGAGAATATTCACGTCGATACCTGAATCTACCTACGGTCAGGAATAGATAGAGGATCTCGCTCGGGGCCTCTCGGAGGGATGTCTGACTCTATCTCGGAATGTCCTGCTGAAGGGATCATACTCATGTGCATGGAAATAATACATGAACTTTAGGGTAACGCAAAGAGAGGAACTAACCCAAAAGAAACTTGTCCAAGGAATGGTGAACAAGATGATCAAGCCATGTTTCAAGTTATAAACGACTCGTAGTATGGGTAACAAGCCGTGTCTCATGACTCTGGGTACTGCCCATTTGAAACAACACAATTTCTAAGGAACATTTCATGTCAAAGGGTAAGTACACGACATGTAGGATAGACCACATGTTGTACCATGGTAACTAGGGTTCCCTTTGTGTATGTGATTGTGTTCTCGTACATGGTTTCAATATGTTTGTTCCATCCCGTGTAACCGGTACACTAGGTAACCCGTGTAGCCAGCATGGTCTGGATATGTAGTGGAGTACACGACCATGTATCGACCCCATGTCGGTGTATCTTCGGAGATACATGCTGAGTCTGATTAAGGCCCTACATGCCGTGTGACAATGGTCGCACACCGTGTTAGTGTTTCACGTCGCCCAGATCTCCAATCACCATTGGGTGGGGCCCACATGTCGTGTCTCCCCTGAGGCATGTCATGTTCTTCATTGTGTGTTGCACGCAAACCCTAGTTGTCGACACCGATACCACACGATGTGTTATTTGGGATACACACCGTGTGATCTAGAAATTTCCATAAATGGGAACCTACTCTGCCATGCCTTGGTGATGATCTGGTCTTCGATCTGAAGATCCATTTTCCACTAAAATCAGCATTTAAGGTCACCCTGACATCCTGAAGTCATCTCGGTTGTTTTTGATCCTCCGAACAGCCCTGAAAACATGTATCGATCCACCTGCATGAAGAACACTGGAATAACGACCTCTCCCAATCTGAGCCGATTCTTTATCCTCCATCGTCGTCGCACCTCCACTAGGTCTTCGCGATGTCGAATATCTAATTTGGGATCATTTCATTGTGAAACGGACGTGAAACCATCTGTTGTTCATCTCACCATGAGGAACACAGTGAACACGAGGAAAAGAGGAACGAATATAATAAACCAAATTTGAGTAATGAACCTTCTCTGTCATTCATCACGGCATTGATCCTCTCTCATTATAAGGATTAAACAAGTAAAATCAACAATAATACCCCCATTATCAAAAATCATATTCCTGAATCAAACCCCATCAAAACGGAAAAGAAAACCCTCCCTCAAGAACTCACGATCCACAGATCAACCTGTTTGCGGGTTGATGTGTGTTCGTCATTTAATTAAATAACGTGGAAACAAAATAAAGAAAAAAACCCCTACCTTGATTTGGTTGAAGAAAAATCATTGTGACCCATTCGTTGTTGAGGTTCATTGAATCTGAGATGCATCGATCGATCGTGTCATTGTCATTTGTTGTCAAGAGTTCTCTCCAAGGGTCCAAGAATTCTCCAAAGTTACTCTCAATTTTCTTCCAATGACCAACATTCAATTAACCCATTAAATGGAGGTAAAATTTTTTATCCTTCCATCACATTGTGTCATTAATGTGTTGGAATTTATGTTTCTGAGTCATTATGGCTAAGTATTAATTATCGAAATAGCTACCTCATCAATATAATGCAGTGAATGTTTCAAAATAAAATAAAATAAATATTTAGAAATATTTTATTTTGTTTTGTTTTGTTTTACTAAAAATTTCTGAAAATTATCTTTTTCCATCGTTCCCTAATATTTTTAATCTGGGCATCCATTTGGAAACTTCCACAACCGCAGACACCCACCAACTCACTTAAATTAAAAAAAGTTTTAACCGCCATTCTAGGATCACATGGCCTCAGAATGATGTGTTGTTTCCAGGATTGGTCTCGTAATAATTCCATATAATATTTGAAAATACTTCATGTAAAATTCGGAGACATTATATTCTCCCCAACTTAGTGCTTTTCATCCACAAAAATCCAAAACAAGGATACTAAAAAAGATGTAGGTACTGCACATGAATCTGAGCCTCCAACTACCATGTGCTCTCCTGAATATTCACGTGCTTCCACCAGATGTGCACCAAGGGAATTGATCACCCACAACAGATCCTCTTCTGTTGATCCTCAATCTCCACTGGATACTCCACAAAGTTCACTCCATCCTTGATGTCCAGCTCTCCCAAGTCAATGACGTGCGATGGGTCATGCACGTACCTCGTCAACTGCGACATGTGGAAGACATTATCTACATGGTGAAATTGCGGTGGTTTATCTAGGAGGTACAACACCTCAACAACTATACATAATATCTAGGAAGGTCTGATGAACCTTGGAGATATCTTTTCAACCCATCCAAATATTTGTTACCATAATCGAGGTGAGACGTGATGGAAGACATGACCTCCCTCCTCAAACTCCAGAGGTCTCCATTGATTGTCAGCATAAGACTTCTGTCAGCTTTGTGAAGTCTTCATCCACTCCTAGATGATCTGTACTGTCTTAGTGGTAGCTCAAACCATCTCTGGCCCCATGAGCACTGACTCTATGGGGTCGGTCCATAAAAGTTGTGACTGGTAAGGTATCCCATATAAATCTTCGAATAGTTCCATACCAACGTTGGAGTGTTAGATATTATTGTACACAAACTCCAAACGTGGTAATTGGTCCTCCCAACCATGACCAAAGTCCAAGTTACAAGACCAAAAAATATCCTCTAAAACCTAAATGGTCCTCTTTGTCTGACCATCAGTCTGGGGATGAAACGTTGTGTTGAAGCGTAGTTGAGTCCCAAACACCTCCTCGAGTCCCTTACACAAATAGGATGTGAAATTATCATCGTGATTTGAGACAATCATCAAAGGTATTCCATGAATCCAAACTATCACCTACACGTAGAGGCATCCCAAGCTCTCTATGAAACTCTGCTCCCTGATATCTAGGAAGTGGGCAGACTTGGTGAGTCAATCAATGATCACCCAGATGGAATCGTGTCCCTTGGACATTCATGGTAAGACTTTAATGAATTCCATTGATATCCCATCCCACTTACACTCAGGTACCTACAAGGGGTGATCTAACTGTTCTAGAACCTGGTGCTCAGCCTTCACCTACTGGCATGTAAGGCACTGAGAAATGAGCTCTGTTACTGCCTTCTTCATGCCTAACCACCAGAACTACCGTCGGAATTCCTGGTACGTCTTCACTATGCCCGAGTGTACTTCCAAGGGGGATGTATGAAACTCCCTCAAGACCTCCTCCCACAATTCCAATGGCAAAACAGTGCATCCCTTGAATAGAACAATGTGCTCCCCATCATGAGAATATCCATCAGGAGCATGTGCTGTGGATAACTCCACATGAAAAACCTCATAGTAGACATCCCCTAGATGTTCATACCTAACTCACTGCAAGAGTGGAGGGGTGACAACCATCGACTGAAGGTAAGCTTCATCCTCTCTATCTACAAAGGATGACTGTAACTAGGCCAACTATTTTGTCTCCTCACTCAATAGTTGGGAGCTCGATCTCCTGATAAGAGAATCTTCCACCTTGTCCCCCTTCCCAAGAGTATAGACAATCTCATAATTGTAGTCCTCAAGTAACTCTATCCAATTCCTTTATCTCATATTTAGATCCTTTTATGAGAAGATGTATTTGAGGCTCTTTTGGTCTGAGTAGACTATAAACTTCTCACATATGAGGTAGATTTTCCACGTATTCAACGAGAAGACTACCGCTACCAACTCGAGATCATGGGTTGCATAGTTCTGCTCATGCGGTCTTAGATAGTGCAAACCATAAGAAATGACTTCCTATCCCTACATCGGGCCATAGTCAATCCAGGTCCCTGATGCATCACAGAAAACTATATACTCGAAAACCTCCTCTGGAAATCTTAAGATCAGGGCGCCTGTCAGAATTTGTCTCAACTACTCGAAAGCCTACAGGCACTCCTCTGTCCACATAAATGGTTTCCCCTTCCTGTACACACACACACCTATCCAAGCCCATAGATTATGAATTATGAAAACAACTAAGTAACAATATGCATGCATACAACTAAACCCAACCAACATAGTATAAAAAATGTATGGTGCGGTATGTAAACTAGGCCAGAATACAAGCCCACCAAAAATAAGAGTTTTCAAACTACAAAGTCCAACCTGTAAACATAAATATATACTACGACTTCTGATCATACCCGTAGGAACACCACAAACTGTAGGGAACTCAGAATGCTTTGTCTAGTCTTGGTCCACCCTAGACTCCGTCACAATGTTGCTCGTCTGCACAAAACACAACAAGTGCGAGCAAAGACCGTGTAGGGGTGAGTATATAAATACTCAGTAATGGACCCCAAAAACCACAAATCAATACACAAAAGAAAATAATAGTCATCTCTACATAGTATATTTCGAATGAACATATAACAAGATAAACACATCTAGACATACTCAAAACCCAGACCTGTGGTCTAGAGACAAGTCACACAACCGCATATCATCGCTAGGGATTCAGTTTTAAGGTTCCATGAGCACTAGTCTAGAAGAACTCACATCGCATGTCTAATATCTATGATGTCGCATGTCCAAGAGGTACTGTTAGTCAGAAAAATCAATGAGGGGTGGATACAGTCATTCTGGGAGAATGCACTCCTAAGAGGGGAAAGATCACGATGCAAGGATGAGGATCACTTTCAGGTCCTTAGAAGATATCACGACTCATCTAGATTCACCTGCTAAGTATAGGACCGGTGCCCTATGGAAATATTCACATAGATACCTAACTCTACCTTGGGAAAATAATGGAAAGAGGATCTTTCTCTAGGCCTCTCGAAGGGATACTTGATTCTATCTCAGAATGTCTTGCTGAAGCTATCATACTCCTGTGGATGGAAGCAATACCTGACCTTCAGGGGAACGAAAAAAAAGGGAACTAACCCAAAAGAAACTTTTCCAAGTAATTTTGGACAAGAGGATCAATCCATGTTCCAGGATATACATGGCATGTAGTATGGGTCAAACACCATGTCTCGCGACTCTGGGAACTTCCTGTGTGAAATAGCCAGATTCAAAAGGAAAATGTTGTGTCAAAAGGTAATTACATGGCATGTAGGACGGACCACACGTCGTTCCCGAGTAACTGGGGTTCCCTCCCTATACGTGGTCATGAGCCCATACGAGGTTTCAATTTGTTTGTGCCATCCCTTGTAACCGTTAAATGGGATAACCCGCATAGCCGGCCTGGTCAGGCTGTGTGGTGGAGTACATGACCATGTACCCACATTGTATTTGTGTATCTTTCAACATACATTCCAAGCCCGTGTAAGGACTTACACGCCATGTGACAATTGTCACATGCCGTGTTAGTGCTTCTCGTCGCCCATATCTTTATCCATTGCTAGGTAAGGCCCACACACCTTGTCTCCTTTGAGGCATGTCGTGTTCTTCATCATGTGTATCACGCATACCCTAGTGGTCGCCACAGGTACCACCTGGCGTGTTCTTCAGGATACACGCTGTGTGTTCTAGAAATTTATAGAAACACGAAACTACTTCGTCGCCCCTCGATGATGATCCGATCTTCGATATGACGATCTATTTGCCATGAAACTCAAAAGTTAAGGTCGCCCCGATGTCTTGCAGTTGTCTCTGTTGTTTCCAGGCCTCTGATCGACCCTAAAAATGTGTATAGATCCATCTACGTGAAGAACGATCGAAGAACGGTCTCTCCTGATCTGAGCTGATTCATCATCCGCCATCATTTTTGCACCTATTCTAGGTCGTCGTGATGTCTAATCTCCAATTTGGGATCGTTGCATTGCAAAACATACGTGAAATGGTCCTTTGTTCATCACCGCATGAGGAACATGAAGAACGTGACAAAAAGTGGAAGAAATTCAATAAACCAAATTTGAGGAATGAACCACCACCATTGTTCGTCACGGTGTTGATCTGCTCCTATTAGAAGGATTAAATAGGGAAAATCAATGATAATCCAACCATTACATCAAATAATATTCCCAAATCAAACCCCAATGAAACAAAAAAGAAAACCCTCTCGCAAGAACCCATGATCTGCAGATCAACCTATTCGTGGATTGATCTATGCTCGTCATTTAATCAATGAACGGGGAAACAAAACAAAGAAAAAAACCCTTACCTCAATTTGATTGAATAAAAATCACTGTGTCATGTTCTTTGTCAAGGTTTGTCGATTCTAAGATGTGTCGATCGATTTCATCATTGTCATTCATTGTCGAGAGTTCTATACAAGGCTCCAAGAATTCATTAGAGTTACTCTAAATTTTCTGCCAACGACTAACATTTGATTAAACCATTAAAAGGAGGGAACAGGTTTTAGCATTCCATCACACTATGGAATTAATGAGTTAGTGTTTTTTTCTGATTCAATATGGTGTGGCATTAATTATCGAAACAGCTTCCCATCGTTGTGCTACAACGAATGTTTCCAAATAAAATAAAATAAACTTTTCAAAATATTTTGTTTTATGTTATTTTATTTTACTAAAGTCATATGAAAGTTAACTTTTTCCCTTTACCTGTATCAGTCAAGGTTAGGACCGTTATTAGGTAAATTCTTCTACCTAGGTGCAATGGTGCCCTCAGATTTTGAATCCGAGCATTATTTTTGGAAACTGCCACAACCGCACACACCCACCAACTCACTTTACTTAAAAAAGTTCAAACCACCATTTCGAGCTCACCGGGTCTCAGAATGATATGTTTTTTTCGTGCTTGGCCTCAAAATAATTCCATATAATATTTCAAAATAATACATGGAAAAATCAGAGACATTATAGATGTCCATATCTATATTTTGTTCCATGAATGAGAAGGTATGTTCAATTCTGCAATTTAGTTAATTTTCATTATCTTTAGTTTACATTAATTAGTTCTAGTACTAATTGTTTTATTATCTATTATATTTTCCCAATTTTTTTACATATTATTGTTGTAAAAGGGAGTGATATTCTACGAAATTATTTTTCTAGAGCATGGGTGATGTGGGATCATATTCCCATTGATGTTCGGAAAAGAATGTTTGATCATTGGATGGTATGTAAATATATAATATTTATTTTAAAATTTATTTAATTATTAAATTTATATTATTAATTATTTTTTCGGGTTTTTGGTATCTAATCGATGATGGAATGTGGACCTCTATCTTTAAGGCCTACTAGGCATGCATGTGTGACTGATGTTGTTAGTTTTTTCACATTTTGAGGAATAGAAACACGAAGAAAGATGGATTCACGGTTTTTATCATTCTTATTAAAGCCATCGACCTAATTTCAAATCCTATCATGTTTGGGATGGATTATGCTCATATTGGTTGAAATATAGTTTTCAGAGATCATCATTTGGTTAGAAGAGATGAGGGAGATAGGAGGTCACCCATAGAGATGGTAGTCATACATTTAGTATTCATCAATGAAAATAGGTAAGTAATTTTAAATAATAATTTATATACATTATATGTAAAATGTTTATTTTATTTTTCATATAGGTAGTTTAGAAGCCATATATTATAAAGTTTGGTGTTTAAGAGAGTATTTATAAGGAACCTATCATGAGAGTTATTACTGGTGATCAACATCGTCATATTGTGGTTAATATTTTTGTAGTTTTAAAATTAACCAAAAAGAATATTTTAAATATTTTAATTTCAATTTTAATTTGAAAAAGTCATATGAGACTCATAATTATCACACCCATGATGAGAGTTAGGATGAGACCAAGATCGAGGACACCAATGTAGTGGGATTTGATGACTTGACATGGATGAAAGATACTCATCATGCCTTCAAGAAATGCTATGATATTGGTATCATCTCTCAATTAATTATTGGGAGTTATTATGCTACTTCTATGATGTCATCCCCCACCATGAGGGGAGATTGTGGAGAGTCATCATCGGTTGCACAGTATGAGTAGATTTTGTGAGCTCAAGATATGTTTATAGAGTCCTTTCATAGGGAGAAAGAAAAGTTTCATCGGTAGTATGAGTAGCAGCAAGAGGCGTTTCATCGAGCACATGAGTAGCAGTAGTTACAGATAATGGAATACATGTAGTGTTTATTGTAGTGTATAGGGATGGATTTCCATCCACCAATGCCTCCTCTAGATGACCCTCCCCCTCCCCAGTGATTTATGTAATTTTAGATACATTTTTATGTTAAACATTTGAATGAACACTTTTTTTTGTAAATATTATTATTAATTCTAAAATTTGCAGTTTTATATACTATATTTTTTATATTATTATACTGATTTTCTATTATTGTGATTATTTCAATTTTTTTCAATATTTTGATTTTGATTTTATTTTTTTATTTATAAAATTATTTTCCATGGGAAACGGATCATGTCATAAATAGTTTTTTAATTATTTGCGATGAGAAAATAATCACATCCCAAATAGTTTTCAAGAAATTTGTGAGGGGATTCTTATCTAATTGAAAATACTATTTTTTATCGGAGATGGCTCTTATCACTAATAACTGTATATATAAATCTGCCAAAGGATTTTTGTGATGGGGGGTTTCTCATCACAAAAAAAGGTATTTGCGATGCTTTTTTCAGCAATGGACTATTTTCCATGGGGAACCATCTCAGATGAATTTTTTACAATGGGATCCCATCACAAATAACTCATAATCTAGTAGTGAGTACTTAATTATCAATATGTTTTCATTATATAAAATCTTTTCATATATTTTTTATAATGTATTTTTTTCTATTCATACTACCAATTTTAACAACTACGTTATAATTTTCACATTTAAATAATAATATCGTATATTTCTTTTAGTTTAAACTCAATGTTATGCCTAACACAGCTATCAAATAAATAGAATTTATTTAAATAGAAATGTATTATAAAATATCAAGGTGCGACAAATGTTCCACTAATATTATTTTTAGTGTAACCACTCATTTCATCCTTCTATTTTTTCACCTATTTTTTTGAATCCTTTGACATTATCTTTTCTTCTTATATAATTTATAGTCTTTTTTTACTGAGTGTCTTCTGATGGTTTTACATTTGGGATTTCATATTTTATTATATATTCTTTTAGCATATGATAGTTCATATACTATTGAAATATTAATTTGGATGCACTATAATCTTGAATAATTGATGATATTCTTCCTTTAGAAGTATATGGTGTAACTTCTAATAAAATCATTTCAACCATATTTTACTCAGGTCTTCAGTCTCTCCAATTATTTCTTCAATCACCCCATTTGTAAGTTTCACCATTCAATGAGATCTATAAAATATCTAATTGAAAATTTATTCCAAGTTCTTATTATAGAAATTTCTTCTTCAATATTCAACACTTTCTCTTTCTCTTAAGGAAAAATTTAGTAATTGACAAATGTTCTTTATATATTTTTTTTTCTCTATATCCAGGAAACATGCTTCTTCAACTCCAAATGTAATTAACATCACCTTTTCACCCATCATAACTATTCATATTTGTATTAAATTTCATCTCAATCAATCCACTAAAATATATATATATACTAATTATGGTGAATTAATAGGGCACATTCATCTTCGTATATTAGCAACATTAACTCTGCTATACTTCCTTACGTCCAAAGAAATTAGTTTTCTATCATTTGATGAACATATTTTTCCTTCCTTCAGTGTCATCTCCCAGTAGTATAACATACAACTATGGTCCTCCGACATCTTATCGTTTGATATTCTATATATTTTACTTCTGATAGACTGACTTTTCGAACACCCATATGAAAATTCATTTCACTTCAACTTACTCATTTAGTTTTCCATAATCCATTGACAATAAAGACATCACTTTCATTGTCATCATATAATGGGTACTTCAATTTGTACAACTATACATACAAACTCATATTAAAATATATATACATTTCATTTAATAAATTTTTGTATAATTTTTTTCATTATGGATTTCACCATTATTTATAGTTTAAATCTATTAATTGGGATCACTAGAAGTTGATGTATGTATTTATTTCAAGAAATTGATTTTTTATTTATGAAATTATTATGAAAAAAATTTTGTTTTATTTTTAATTTTTTTAGTAATTTTCATTCATAATTTTTTTGACTTTTTGTGGTAAATATTTTTTTTCTTATTTATTGAATTATAATAATGTTCTAATCAAAAAAAATTTAAAATAATTTTTTTACATTTTCTCACCTTGAAATTTTTAAAAAAATATATATTTAATTTTCCAAATATTTTTTTAAATACATTATTAAAAGATAGTTTTTTATATTATAATAATTTCTGAAATAATTAAGCATTTTATAATAATTTTAATTATAAAATTAAAATATTATTATTAAATTTAAAAATTTAACCTTATTTTTATTATTATATGTGTTTTTAGAATTGATATTAACAATCAATCATTATTTTCATTAATTATCAAAATGTAGATAGAATTTTTATATCGAATGTGAATGTAAAATTATAAATATATGATCTTAATATTTAAATATTATATAATTATATAAACAAATGATGACAACACATGATGATCTAATATCTAATACACATTGGATGGTATAAAATAAAATAAAATTCTTTCTGTTGAGGAGTAAACCTCATACATTAGAGTGGGGTCGAGGCATTTATAAAATATTCATATGATCATGCCGTCAATTCTTTATATATAACTATTAGGTACCCATGTAAAAAGTGTGTTCTTATTGAATATCACTAAGGTGAAATAGTGAATCCAAATTTTGTGGCAATTTTGATTTGAATTAATTTATAAAAATTAAGATCGACATGGAGAAGATTTTATGAATGTCAATTAAAAATCAATAACATCTATGAATGGGACATATTGATTATGAGATATGGTCATCGATCACGGTGGAAAAATTTCAAATAGTGTGATGTGATAGATGGTATTTTTTACAATTTAATTCCAAATGATATTAATTTTATTGAATTATTAAAATATATAAAGGAACAATTATATCATGGGTGTCTCCAAAGTTGCTTAGAAGTTGTGAAAAAATTAATTTCCTCAAAATTTGAATTTCGTATCACTCAGGCTTGTTATAATCAATTAATGAAGATTTTAAAAATTATATTAAATTATAATGAATCATTACCTAATAGTTTTTTATGAGAAAAAAATGGTTTTCATTTTAGATCTTGATCAAGGGAAAATCAATCTGTATCCAAATTATTATGTGTTATATTATCAATAAAATGATCTATTAGCCTATAGAATTTATAAAACAATTTGATTCAAACCTTCTATGAGAAAGAGGAGAATCCCAAAAAAAAATTGGGATATTTTCCTACTACTATACATATAATGACCCATAATTTTCTTACATAGATATTTAATCTTGTTATATTAATATTCATCACATATCATAACGATCCATTCCAGAATCATATATGTCTGGTATCTTTGGAAACTTGGACACATAAAAAACTAGTTCATAAGAATCTCCTATTATCTTCTTCATAACTATCACCCTTATTATACATATCACTCCTAAAACCTTTCTTCATAACCTAGGGAAAGGAAATATAAGAAAGAGTGATCTCAGATGCCTAGTAAGGGTAAATAAGGGAGATATCAATGATCACATAAGCATAAACTAATTATAAGGGTATTATAACATGATATTATAATTTTAAATCTATACCATACATATCATAGATCATAATCTTGATTCATGGAATAAGGAATGGTAGTTCACAACACATGAATCATAAAGAAATCAATGAACATGATACATGAGGGAATAAAATTAGCATATAAAAATGAATTTTGGCATACACATAAGCCTAAAAAAACATTTCCTTATTATTCATGGTTCACTACCATGACTATCATAATGAATTTGGTTCACTCCCCAAACTATTGTAGTAATCAATTTTCAATCCCAATACTATCATAGTGGACAGTGTTCCGTGCATAACATCATTCACTTCCCATTCTAGTCCTATTTATCGCATAAGATATTAATCATTACACAATTCATTGAAGAGAGATATCGGTCCCAACCTTTGTTAGATATAATGTAACCATATTCCTTGGTTAGGACATAACCAACATCCTTGGTTATGGTCTAACCACCATTTGGGGTTATAATTTAACCACTATCCTTGGTTATAATGTACAACATCCATGGATTATAACACAACCACCCATCACAAAATGGAAACCACAAATATCTATTCCACGAGATAATAAAACATTCATCATATCAAAATCCATGAAAATAAATTGGTTTCATAAATATTTTATCATAGAATAACTCATGAAAAATAAATGGGTTCCACAAACATTTCATCATTTCATCATAGTATAACTCAGGGAAAAGGAACGGGTTTCATAAACATCTTAGAATAATAAACACAAACCATATAGATATAGAATAAATATGATATACTTGAATAATATTCCCAGTAAATGATAAGTGTAATCAATGTTTTTTGTTTGTTATGAATAGAAATTACATTAAAAGATCATTAAAACATTCTTGAGGAAAATATTCTTTCCATTTTGAAATCTCTAATTTAATATCTAAAAATTTCAAAAATATTATTGAAACATTTTATTTGGAAATAACCATGGAAACATTTTCAGGAAGATTCAAAATATTTAGTGTTCATGACAATGATAATTTTCATTCATTCCATATAAGTTAAAATAAAACATTCCATTGATATTTTTATAAAAATTAAAAAAGGACCTCTTTCAGAAAATGACAAGAAGATTATTTTGAAACCATTTTTTAAAAATTAAAAGAGAATAAAAATAACTTTAAAAAATAATTTTATAATAGTAAAACCATTCTTTAAAACATTTTTAGAAAACCATGGATATGGAGAAAAATTGATTTTTGAACAAATATAAAAATAAAGACAATTTTCGAAAAAAAATAGTATCTTTGGTTATTTAGGAGATTAAAATGGTATAAAAACATTTATTCTAAATAAATAAAAATATTATAATATAATTTATGAGTTTATTGATAATTATATCATAACATTTCATCATATAAATAATAATCATAAGAAATCTCAATAAATAATGAGATTATAACATAGAACCCTTTACTGCTTTAGTCACATTTGAATCATAAGACCCATGAAAGAAAGAGTATTATATAGATATTTAAATCCCCATAAAGTTCATAATATTAATCCTAAAATATATTAATTGGAATTATATACATCACATAAAAGAAACAAGTTGTTAATATGACATCTATCCCACAGAATAAAAGTGAGAGGAAAATCTCTTACCTTAAGTCTAACTTCCTTTATAATAATTGAAACCTAATGTATAATATATAAAGATTAATTATAAATATAATAAATGAAAATAATATTATATTTCATACCATATATGATTTACTTATTACGTTTTATCACATGTTGGTTAATAATTATTTATGAAAATCATTGTTCTCAAAGATATCTGCTTCATTTTTTCAGGTATATTTTGCTTCAGTCATTTTGGTCCCTATATTTTTATCATGTTTCCATAATCTCCAAATTTTTTATAATTATATAAATATAATTAATATACATTATATTTGTGTTTATATTCTTTCATAAAATTTTATATATAAAAATGAATTACACAGTTTATGGAGATGGTAGGTCATACGCACGCATGAATGTTGTTTTAATTTTTCGACAAATTGAATGAAAGAAATGTAAATAATAAATATCTGTTATAGAATAATTATTATATAATATATATCATATATATTCAATAAATGCATCCTTTTTAACGTCAATGTAAAATATAAATGAAAAATGATTCACATCGCTTCGTGGAGGTGGTAGTCCACGCGTATGCCCGATCGATGTTCTTGATTTACAATATTTAAAAAGGTAAGAAAGTAGATATAATATTATCATTATATAAGAATAATTATTTCATAAATATCATATATACACATTAAAACCATCATAATAACCACTTGTTAAATATGGTTATGGAAAATGAACTTTATCGCCATGTGGAGATAGTTAGTCGTACATACGCACGAACAATACTTTCACCTCCCATTTGAAGGAAAAAGGATGAATAAATGTGGTTTCATAATTATTAATACATTTACATTTATTTATGACACTAAATTTATTAGTTTATGATGAAAAAAACATATTTATATAAGTTTAAAGACAAATTAACAAGAAAGTGATTGGTTAAGGTAATTACCTCTTCTTCGAAATAAATTATTTAGATATCCACTTAAGGGCTATAGGATTTGTTTTTAGGAAGACCAGAACATATAGAATATTTATCAGTGAGATTATAATTGAAATTTATATAGTATTTTTGATCTATAAGGCCCAATTTTCTATGAATAAAATAAAGGAGGGGTGCCCAATTATAATTTAAAGGAGGGAAACTCTTGGAATTTCTTAAAATATTATAATATATTAAATTCATTATTAATAAAAATGGTTTAAAATGTCCTATAAATGGGAAAGGGGTGAAATTTTAGTCTATATAATATCCCCCTTTTCCTATTTCAATAGTTTTAGGATTTTTAAATAATTTAATAAAATATTATTTTGATAAAATATCATTGATGTCAATTTTGAAAAAATTCATTTAATTTGACCTAAAATACATAAATAGAAAGTTTGAATTATAATATAATCATGTAACATAACACTAATATTTCATATTATTCTAAAAAATCTTCACATATTAAATCACTTTTATTATATTAATTTTAATATTTTTAAAATTGTTATATTTATATTTTTATTAATTTAAGAAACACTATATCGGTGTTGTATAAGAATTTAAGGTCATAGTATAGTTACTAAAAATTATAAATAAATTTATATCATGAAAATAATTTCATTAATATAAATACAGATACTTCTATTAATTCCTAACATGATTTTTTCCTTATATGGAAGCATTAAATATATTTAAAACTAAGACAATTACATTTTGTAATTTTCTTTGATTTAAAAATTATATAGGTCATATTAATGGAAATGTTTCCATTAAACAAATAAATTTTTATCCCAAGGTGATAATGGTATAATTAAATTTAACCAAAAACAATTATAATGAAAAATTATGGCCTTGAAACATATTTTTAACCAATGTTATCATGATTTACCCTTTACCGGGGTGATAAATTTTATTATGCTTACTATTCTTATTAACCAAAAATAAAAGAGACCTATTTAATAAATTTTTACCTCATGATTAAAAATATTTAATCCATTATATCAAATTAAATACCTATGAGTGGAATAAATTAATTTTAAAAATAATCATGCAGCGCATGATGGAAACTATCTTTTTAGAAGAATACATTTTTATGAATTAAACTAGATTTTATTCTTAATACATGAAAATAAAAAATATTAGATGAATGTTAAAACGTTTTATAAAAATATAATATATAAATTTAATTAAAATTACTCAAAATAAGTTATTTATTTAATTTATTATGGGAAAATTTGTTTGTGCACATAAAAACAGTTTTCTAGAAAAGTATTGCTTTTTCTTTAAATTTTTTTTATTTTTATTTCTAATCCATTAGTAACAAATGATTTTACTTTCAACATGTATAAAACATAAATATTATATAATTTTGTTAGTTATATTAATACCCATATACCCAATAGCTAGGGGATAACCTTATCATAAGTATATTATAATATTATATCATGTTTTGTTTAAACTCAGTGTTGCATGTAACACAATCTATCGAAGAAATTAAATTTATTTTAAGAAAATGTTTCACAAAATATTCGGGAGTTACATTATACCCCCATAAAAATGAATTTCACCCTTTAAATCCATCACTCTGATAAAAAAAGTGAGGATTTATTTGTTTCATTGCATCCTCAGTTTCCCGTGTAGCTTCATCAAATTTTAAATTTCTCGGGATAAATTTCAACATGAAAGTAGTCTTTTTTCATTGAACGTTATCTTTAATATTATAGGGTTCGATGGATTATTCCTAAAAAATCTCATTTTAAAATGTTATGACCTATGGTTTTAGTGCATATGATTTTTAACGTATGTAATTGCGTAGTATAGATACATAAAACACATCATGAACTTGAGAGAGGGTTAGTGGAAGCACCAAATGATAAGACACCATCCCTACTCGATTAATATTATGGGAAGGGCCAGTATACATAGGTATCAAATTTAAATTATTTGTCAATATCATAATCTTTATCCATAGATTAATTTGTAGAAAAAACTTCTCAAAATAATCAAATTATAGGTCACACTGATGATTTTCATCCAAAAAATTCTATTGACTCTAAGCTACCTTAAGGTGATACTAAATGGAACTGACTTCCTCTATCATTTCATAAGATATCCTAGATTCTAGTTTCTTTATTTCTACAAATTTATCCAATAATTTTTGAGTTCTAAACTTCTTTCCATATAGGTATTTATAATAATCTATATGAATGTCGAAGTGAAATATACTGTTTTAGAAAAACCCAACAAGAGGAAGGTGTTAATCCCAACCAACTTTGAAATACGTTGAATAAGATTTCATTATATCCTATAGGGTTGTATTTTTTCTCTCATAGGGTCCATCTATCTAATTATTATATGTTGTAATAAAACCAAACTATGTATCTAGATCCTACTAAAGAATTTTCTAGAACTTCAAGGTAAACCTCATATCTAGATCACATAAAATAGAATGTGGTAATTGATACAAACTCGCCAATTACTAAATATAAATTTTGAAAATATGATCCGAATATAAATCTTCTATAATTGAAATTAATTGTTCTTAATTTTTAATATGATCAACTACATCCCATATAGTATTATTCCCTTTTGATTTTTTGGGTGGTCCAATGACAAAATCAATAGTGATGTTTTCTCATTTCCATTTTGGTATTAGTAATGGTAATAAAATCCCCTTAGAACTCTATCTATCAACCTTAACTTTCTAACATACGAAAAATAATGAAATATATTCTACAATATCTTTATTCATATTTTTCAACCAATAATACTCATTCAAATATCTATACATCATCATGATTCCATGATGAATAGAGAATGATGAACGGTTAGCCTTATACCAAAAATCCTTTGTTAAATATTGTATGAATGATATATATTCATGTTTCCAAAACCTTATTATTCCATCACAATCAATGTTAAAATTAGCGTCATTTCTCCCCCTCTTCTACATCACTGCATGTTTCTTCTACACCACTTTAATATTCTCCTAGATAAATGGTTTAACACTCATTTGAGGAAGATAAGATTTATCCCATTAAATATTTCAATATCCATCCTTTAAGAATATATAAATTTTGATCTTTTGTAATCATTTTTATATATAAACTAGTATGATATTTTGACTTGGAGGGTTTTTCACCTTGTTTTATTTCCCAGGGTGGTAATATATTGAGCAGTCATAATCATTAATCAACTCTAACAATCTTCTCTAGTGAATGTAAAACTCTTTTTGTGTGAAATATAATTTAAACTTTTATGATCAGTATATATATAACAAATTTCTCTATTTGGATAATGTATCCATACCTTTAAAGAAAAAACTACTACAACTGAATCTAAATCAGAATTTGGTTAATTCTCTCATGAACCTTCAATTGGAATGAGTAATAATCTATATTCATATCATTCTACAGGAGAACTCATCCCAATAAATTCTTTAATGCTTCTAAATGTATTACAAACCCTTCTCTTTGGTAGAGTTATGTAATAATATTTGTACTTACTAACCTTCTCTTTAGTTCTATGAAATTTTCATCACAGTCATCTATCCAAAGGAACTTATCTTCCTTCTATGTTAACTTGGTGATTGGATTAGACATTCTAGAGAAATTCTCAAAAAATCACTAATAATATCTATCCGGCCCAAGAAACCTTTAAATCTCAATCTTAGTGTTTTTTATTGTCCAAAACTCAATAATTTATATCTATTAAGGATCTAATAATATAATATGACTTTAGATTATATTACCCAAGAATGAAACTTTACAGAACCCAAATTCACACTTATTAAATTTTACATAAAGTTAACCTTCCTTAAGGTCTTAAACACAATTCCCAAATTATCTTCATGATATTCCTTAATCATTGAATATATAATACCATAAACTATAATGACTTACCCAAACTAATCAAGATAATCTCTAAATAATATATTCCTTAAATCAATGAATATTTTGGGGAATTAGTAAGACCAACTGGAATCACTGTAAAATCATAGTGTCTATACCTTGTACAGAATTTTTCATGTGAATATCCTCCTTCTAGACCATCAATTGATGATATCCAGAATGAATTTCAATCTTATAAAAGTATTGAGATTCATGAATTTGATCAAATAATTCATCAATATAGGGTATAGAAAACTATTTCTTAATTTTAATCTTTCATAGTTCTAAATAATCATTGGAAATCACATTAATCCATATTTCATTAAAATAAAAAACGAATAAGAGCACACTATGGTGATTCACTTGGTTTAATGAATCCATTATCAGGATTATCTTGTATTTTCTTCTTCAGTTCTTGTAACTCAATCAGTGTCATTCTATTCGGAGACATTGAAATGGGTGTATAACAATGTATGAGTTCTATTGAAACATCAACATTGAGATTTGATGGAAGACCAAGGAACTCTACAGGAAAGATATAAATAAACATACAAACAATGTTTATATATTTTATGTTGATTTTATCCCCATACAATTGAGATAAACATCCATTTTGAATAAGAATCAAGACCCATACAATGGATTTAATTTCAATAAAAAGTTTATTTTTATTATTCCACTAATATACGGTCATATGTTAATTTGGAATATCAAACATGAATTACCTTCCTTGTAAATTGATGTGAAATTTATATAAATAAATCCAATACATGACTTAAATAACATCAAATTAATCCAATGGGAGAATAAAAATATTTGTAGGAATCATATTCCCAAAAAATTAAATAACATAAGAATATTATACTTGAGATATGATCATCATACCCTTAAGAGGTTTCACTACCACTTCAATTTATAATCATTGGGGGGGTACATTGATACCCTTTTCCAATTATTTAGATAAAAATAGTAGGTAGATTATGAATAAAGTAATACATTATTTTTTCTATATTGTATGGTAAGTGTACCTTCACCATGTCATTATCATATCCCTCATTAGAAATAGTGATCATGTGGTATCTACATTTGACTCTACGATTAAGAAGTTTTCATTGAATATCATCATAATTAACCTTTGAATTTGGGAACTGGTTGTCAAAATCCCATACTCCATGCATTTTAGCCACTATAGTGTGGGTGGTTCATTATGTAGATATTTGTCTCTATTCACATCATTATCTAAATTCTTATCATCACTTTAGAATTAAATTTCCTAGGGACCTAATTTCCACACTTAAAACATTTACCAGTTCCCTTAAAACAATTTACTCCATGTTTCCTTACACATTTTAATTATAAAGGAAATATTATCTTATTTCCTCCATGGTTTTTAGAGTTCCCTTTGAATTTCATCTTTCTTTTCTTATCAAAATCATGAGATTGATGGGTAACCCTAATGTCCATTTCAAACTTGATATCACATCAAATGATTTCTTTAAATTTATTGAAGTCCCTTATGCATAATTACTTTTGTAGACTTGGTTTTAATCCTCTTAAAAATCATTCAACCTTACTTTCAGGTTGGATGATTATACCAGAAGCATACCTTTCAAGTCTGGTAAAATGTTCCTCAAACGTACCAACAGATTCATCATCCATCTATTTCATCTCAAGGAATTACATATATGTTTTCATATGAAGAATATGTGGAAATTACTTATTGATAAGTAAGATCTTAAACTCATCCCACTCTATTGTTTCAATTTCTTCATGTTGTTCAATGCTCTTAATAGGTTTCCACCATTTATCCAATTCACCTTAAAAATGATAAACATCCAGAATAATCATCTCTTTTTAAAAATATTGTAGAATGGAAAATATATTTTTAGTGGAACTGGATCATTTCTCAATAACTAGTGGATCAGCGGACCCACTAAAATATGTTGGATGTTGTCTCATGAAGGACTCACCGGAATATTGTTCACTCCTTTTCTCACTTATAATCTCTATGTGATTCATATATTGAGAATGATTTGTGAGTATACTAATGTTATTTTTCATTCTATCTCCCAGAACATTCAGTTTCTCAGGAGTACAATCATTAAAGTTTCTATCACATTAAGTGTTAACTTGATTCCTTCAGGTTCCAACCACTGAATAAATCCAAAAATCATAGTGTGAGAAACAATAATCATAGTGGAAAACCCCATGATCATGAAAAACCATTTATAGGATATCTAAATTATGACACCATCTTTTATGATGCATTAGATTTAACCTAGGTTATTCATGATTATTACCAAAACATTAGGATTCTATCCTATACATAGACTTATCCCTAGAGATATCACTAAAGATATCTCGTCCTAGTTTACAAAGGTTATATAAACCTTGATCTTATAACAATTTTATTGATATATACTTTTCATACAAATATATTACATCTTATTAAATAAATACTCATTAAATATCATAGATATCCATGCCAGAATCATATTGGACTTGTATATTTGGAATCTTGGACACATAAACAACTGGTTAATAAGATTATCTCATTATGTTCGTCATAAATAGGACCCTTCATATAAATATCATTACCAAAACCATTCTTTATAACCTAAAGAAGGGATACATAATAAAGGGTGATAAAATATTCTCATTAAGGGTAAACAAGGGAGTTATCAATGATTACATAATAATAACATGAGTAAAAAGATATGATAGGATGATCATAACATTTGAAACTCATACTGTGCATATAATAGATTATAAAATTGAGTCATGGAATAAATCTTTGAAGTTTATAAGACATGAATCATAAATAAATCAATGAACATGTGACATGAGGGGATAACCCATACATAAGACCTAGAATTGTTTCATACAAATAATCATAAATATTCATTTACATAGTATTCATGGATCACATTCAAGACTATATTAATGGATTGGTTTTACTCCTCAAATCAACATAGAAGTCAAGGTTCGCTCCCAAGACTATCATATTGAAAAATTACCTTACATAATAGGATTTAATCCCTATTCTAGTCATATTTAACTCATGAGATATTAATAATTACTCAATGCATTATTGGGAGATATAGGTCCCATCGTTCCTTGATTATAAAGAAAACACTATCCTTGGTTATAACATAACCACCATTCTTTGTTAAAACATAACCACCATCCTTGGTTATAAATTAACCACTATCCTTGGTTATAACATAAACACCATCCTTCATTAAAACATAACCACCATCCATGATTTATAACACAACCATGGATCACATAATGAAAACCATACATATATTTTTGCAAAGATAATAAAACATTCATCAAATCAGAACCCATGAAAACTAATGAGTTTTATAAACATTTTATTAAACCTAACCCATGAAAAATAAATGGGTTTCATAAAAATTTCATCATTTCATCATAGTATAACCCATATAAAAGTAACTAGTTTCATAAAAATATTATAACAACAAATATAAACCATCCAAATAAAGAATAAGGATGGTATCCTTGTATAATATCTATCCCGAACCAACCCGATTCAACCTTGAACCGGTCACCTGATCCAATTTGTGGTATGGCCCAAAGGGTGTCCCTATCCCCATAGGCTAGAAACTTGTTTTGTGTATCAATAGAGTATACAATGGAATTATTTCTCACTAAAAATAAACAAGGAACTAAAGAACATATGATGTAAAAATAGTTCAATATATAAATGTAACCGAAATGAATATATTTTATACAAAATCTGAAAAATACTCCCAAACTACACAACAAGACCAACAAAACCATATGAATACACGATCACCATATAACCTGATGATTCACTCTCCAACATAAACATCAACCCTCACCCAAAGTGATCGAACTCAAGATAAACTTTCACCAGGGCTAAAAATAGAAATAAACTATAATCACGAGTATTAAAACTCAGTAGGCTAGCCAGATAATATATTTACCAATGCAATTACTTTAAAATTAAAGAAATGTCAATTTTTAAGTTTGAACTACAATATATCAAAGTATTCTTTTCTACATGTTTTACTTAAAAACAAAGTACAACTCATTTCCCTTGTTCATTTTCAAAACCGTGTTCAATCCATTAGTGATACCAAAACCTTTTCAAGGGGGAAAGTGATTCTTATATTTTCAACTTGCACAAATGAGGATAAAACAATATTTTCTTTTGAAAACAATTTTCATAAACCATTTTGAAACCAACAAATATCTTTCCAAGAAAAACACTACAAGAGAAGGCACTACTATAATCGCACAACAGGGGAAATGGAAATAATCATACAAGTATACCAATCATCATTGCAAGTAGTTGAAATCTATGAGACATATGTGAACCCAAGAGATCAAGAATAATTATTATGACACTATGCATGAGACCCCATCCCCAATATCGTGCCACACATGATGAAATAAAAATGCTAAATAATCTTGGACACCCTTTCTTAGGATAGACCAAGGGAAAATCTCATAGCATTAAAGCTATTATATCCACCTATTATAGGCCATTGGTCAGTATGTGACCTACTAGTGCAACAATCATTCTCAGAAAATTATCTCAAAATTGCAGGTTCTTATGTATCAAGAGTATAATGGGGGTGAACCATCATATTCTATCCAGGAAACCAATCATAATATATATACATAATAATAATTCACAATAGGCCTCACCCCGAGTCTCCCCAAGGACTAATCTCATGACTTAAAATAAATATATCACAGAGGGTTCCAATCAAGGAACCATGATAATGAATCCCAAGGATTCCACAGTGAGGACACCTCATCCATTATATGTATACAGGGAATGAGAAACATCCAAAGGATGTTTTTATAGTGAAAACTTTTTATATTTTTCGTCAAGTCTCCAAACCGTCCCTTTGACATTCCCCAAAACCAACCTTTACAAAAATATTTATTTCACTTTTCCTAAAGAGGTGAAAACACACCATTTTCCATATCAAATGAATTTAAAAAGTTTCCTTAAAACATTTTCAAAACACTTTGAAAACAAACCATTACTTACAATAGTACCAAATGGGCCATTCATTGACAACACATGCCAAAACAACTTAAAATCTAACATTCATATCTTTATAAAAACAAAAACCACATGGTAAACCCATAAAAGGAACCCCAAAAATTGTTTCACATCTTTCAGATACATTCAAAAATCCAAACCATTAATTTTATATCACAAATTACTCATAAAAGCTAATCTTACATTTATTTGAACACTTGGTGTGCGCTATTTTCCAAAACAACACAAAGCATGGCTCAAAACACCATTTTCGCATCAAATAATTAAATCCAAGGATCATATGTTCATATTTATTAATCAGGAAGGGTTCTAAAATCAAGAAACTAATGATTCTCAAATTAAAAATTCATGTTCAAGGGAAATCCTATCTCGATTCCATGGGGAAATGACAACGCACTGCCAAGAACACTCCATGAGGGTTCCAAAACCCTAAATCTACCAAGATAAACCCTTAATGAGTACAACCACCAACATAAACCAAGGTTAAAACAAAACCCTAGGTCAACATGACCATGGTAGAAGAGAAACCCAATAGAAAACAAGAGAAATAGGGAGAGGGAGAGGAGGAGAGGAGGTTACCTTAAGAGATCTAGAAAACAAATTGAAGAAAATCCTTATATCCAAATCCAAGGAATGAGGAGAAGTCATGGGAAGCAATTGGGAGAGCCCCTTAGTGTTTTATGACCTAGGATCATGAGGATAGGGTCAGATTTGGGTTAAAAATATCAAGGGGGAAAACATAAAATCCAAAAAATAAAAAACTCAGAATGTTGCTGTGTTAGGCTACATGTTTCAATAAACTGTGTGGTAACTATGCGATATCCACTTTATGTGGATGAAACAGCCACACAGTTAATAGGGTATTGACTACATAGTTTCCCAAATTGTGTGGTAGCCATGTGTTGAGTTTTTTAACCTACCACACAGTTTCCTAGACTGGTCACATGGTTGGCACTAACTATGCACCAACTGTGAGCTAGGGTCTTCCAAGGCCAAACATACAAGTTTTCTTCAAAATTTTCCAAACAAGTTAAGGATCAAACATGCTGGAAAATTATACAATGAAAGATAAGGAAACCCTTCAAATATTAACACCCATCACACTAAGAACCCGAGAAAAGACTATAAATCCAACCAAATCGAAGCATAATCCATAACTATAAAAACTTGGTCTGAAAATTCTCCCCGCCTTTAATATTTTCTTCCTCTAGAAATCAATGAAACATTCTATTCGATTGATTAATGCCTAAGGATTAGATATTAACACATTTTAACCTCTTTAAATCAATAACATGTCACATACCACCAACAGAACTTAAACTCATCACTTGCAACAAAACAACACTCCAAATCCACCTCTCAAGAACAATGGGAAAGATAAGACCATTAGAATTACATCACCAGTATAGGGGAGATCCGAAAAGACTCCCCAAAATTATAAATCAGCTAAAAACCGATAATTATTAGGAGAAAACTCAATTAGACCCTTAGTGGGTCTCCCCGCCATTAAAAATCACTAAAGAATGACCAAACAAAAATTCAACTTGAACCAGAACCGAGCCTCTCCCACATAGGTCAACTAGAACATCCTCAAAATAGCCTATCAATATAGTCCATGAAGAATGTGACACAAGCATTTAAAATCCCCACTCCCAAATGGATGGGATATGAATGGAGCCAATAACTTTTACACAAACCAAAAAACCCCCTCCACACGGGGTAGTGAGGGATGGGGCCCAATGATTGGACAACTGAAACCATAGATGACAACTACCAACCACTCTACAGATAAAAACAAGAGCATGCCTCATTCACATGGGTGATCCGCACAAGGATAACTATAGGAACCACTTCAGTGAAATAGTGGAGGCACATGATTAACTAAACTTCCCATACTTCAGGAATTCCTGGCTATGCACCAGCCTCTCTCTGAGACCTATAGATGTATCTATGATAGTTGAAGCATCTCCAGCATCGAAATCCGGCTTCAATAACCCCCAAAAGGATCTTTTCTTACTTTATTAGAAATAAGAGAAACTAGAATTCCTATAATGGAATCCACGCTTTAAATTAAAATAGTAGTTCCCCAAAAGTCCCTCAAATTCCCTTACATTTAAAAAACCAAGACACCACTGACCCAACAACCATAACGAAAGGACCCATACACTAGGACACTTAGAAAAAGAAACTTGAAACAATCCCACAATAGCACATCACTTCTGAGTATTTCCTCCATGACCCTTTCTAGAAACACCCCGAAAAAATCGCTGCAAGTGACCCAAGTGACCACAAGCATGATAGGTATTTGGAACACCTAGAGACAATGTCCTCTTATATCCTAGCTTTCCACACTAATATCATATAAAGACCTCATGTCTATAAGGGGTTGATGAAATATCTCAAGACCTTTTGATTCCATGACCTGATCCATTAACTTCCAATTACTTTCTTATCTTCTTACGAGAATCTTCCCCACTGATCATATTGATTGATGGAAGGAGGACCACCTTAAGAACTCTCACCATCACAGATTCAACATGAAATTTTTTACACACCATGCTAGTAAATTATGTTAGGTAGAAATAAAACTCGTTCATCTACAGATTGGGATGAATCCCAGCCTTAAAACTTTGATCCTTCATAGAATCATTCATAACATCTATAGGAAGGTAAGAAACTAGGTCCCTGAATTAATGGAAATAATCCTATACTGATCCATCCCCCTGTTGAAAACTACCCATATCCATTCCTTTTTTCAAACATTCTTTCTCAGAGAAATACTGAATAGTGAATGAATCCTTAAAGAACTCCCATGTAAGATCCTCATAAGGCTTGTTCTGATATAGTGACTTCCACCACTTCCATGGTGAACCTTCAAGCATAAAAGTCCCAAACTTAACCTTCAATGACTTGAGAAACTCAATGAGGCTAAAGTTCATTTCAACCATTCCCACCCACTCTTTCCCTTAGAGAGGATCTGTTTAACCATAAAATATAGGTAGATCTAGATTCTGGAACTCGAACACAAAATCCTTAGGTTGATCAACTAAAATATCCTCTAATGGGGATATCCACTGAAAAAGAAAATACAAGAACCATATCAAGGCCAACTTAACAAAAAAATTATAAAGAATGAAACCTGCAAAAAGTAACCAAATTTAAACATAATAAGAAAATCCATTATCAACATCAAACATCCCATTTTTTTTTAAAAAACCTATTTCAAAACAAACATGGTGGATTTTCACACTCACTAATTGTGTTTCATTGAGCCTCACTCACATGCATGTTTTTGTGCCCCCCAAGCATTCATCCCTTCTACCATACCGGGCACCCATCCACATATCCACATACCACCATGCATTTGAGCACCTATGAACACACTGAAGTCTAAAATAAAGAAACTACATTTTACAAAAATAAACCATTCAACCTATTTCAAAATCAAGGGCCTTCCAATGGAACCTTCCCCACCAAGTCAAAAATCATTTTCTGAATTTCACAAAATAAAACATATTACTACACATAAATATAAATCCCATAAGATTTCCATCAAAATACTCTTTATTTAATTCAAAAAAAATTATAAATTCAACAATATCATTTCATCAATAATCATTTGGTTAGAACCCCACTCTTTTTCACTTAAAAAACATCTCAAAAAATATATATTTCCATATACCCCATGTTTTGATTAATAAATCCCAATTCCATTAAACAATTTCAATTTTACCAAAAAATATCATTTTATAAAAACTAATTATTTTTGTTAGGTCTTCCACAAGGTTAATTTTGAAAATCTTGTTACCCTCCAAAAGGGAACTAGTGTCGGTGGGTGACTTTACCATATGGTTGGTGTCCATAGGCCGAACACACCAATAACACAGAGAGCCTTCCAGGGCCATGCCCCAAGATCCACATGGATTTTTAGGCCCTATGAGCTTACTTATACCACTAACCTGATACCCTTTTGATATCCCAATAACCAAAAAATACCTAAAGACCAATAAACTAACAAAACTAGACTTCCCCTGAGAACCTAAGGATCATAATGAGAAAGAGTTCGTGATGCTATTCACACCCCTACCCCTCGATTCCTAAAAAACCTACTCTATCTACCTTGACATCCTCATGTAACAATGGTCATTCTGAAAAGTAAGGATTGTTAGGATTCGACAACCACTGATACCGTTTTTTCAGAAACCAACACTGGTCAACACTGAACCAGTCACCTAAGTTGATCCATGGAATAGCCTAAATGGCATTGCTGATCCCCATTGGATAAAAACTAGTTTCGAGCATCAATAGAGTACATAGTGGAATGATTTCTCCCCATAAATAAATAAGGAACAAAACAACAGGAGATGTAAAAATAGTTCAATATATAAATGAAAACAAACTAAACATATTTTATTCAAAATATGAAAAATACACCAAAACTACACAACCAGAATGACCAACCCAGACAACCAAACAACCTCCATGCGACCCCATAGGCCAACCTCCAACATAGAGATCAACCATCACCTAAGTTGATCCAACTCAAGCTGAACCTACACCAGGGCTAAAAATAGAAAATAATTATAGGGGTGAGTATTAAAACTCAGTATGATAGCCCAATAATCTATTTTTCAAATCACTTCCTTTAAAATAAAAGAAACATAAATTTTCTATTTTGAACTATAATATATCAAAGAATGATTTTCTACATGTTTTACTTAAAAACAAAGTACAACTCCTTACCCTTATTCATTTGAAAAACTGGGTTTGATCTATTACTGATAAAAAAACCTTTTCAAGGAGAAAGTGATTCTAATATTTTCAACTTGAAAAAAAGAGGATAAAATAATATTTTCTTTGATAAAAAAATTTTAGAAAACATTTTGAATCCAACAGATCACTTTCTAAGAAAAATACTACAAAAGAAGGCACTAGTGTAATCCCACAACAAGTGAAATGGAAATAATCATACAAGTATCCTAATCATCATTGTAAGTAGTTGAAAACTAATAGACATGGGTGAACCAAGGAGATCAAGAATAATCCAAAAGACACCATACATGAGACCCATCCCTAGTATCATGTCACACCTGATGAAATAAAAATTCTCAATACACTCATCCACCATTTCTTAAGACAGACCAAGGGAAAATACCATAGCAATAAACCCAATATATCCTCCTACTAAGGGCCATTGGTCAGTACGTGACCTACGAGTGCAATAATCATTCTTAGAAAATTTACTCAATATTCCAGGTTCATAAGTCTTATTTTTATAATGGGGTTGATCCAACTAATTTTATCCGAGCATCCAATCATAATATATAGAAATAATAATAATTCATAATAGGTCTCACCTTGTGTCTCCCTAAGGAATAATCTCATGTCTTAAAATAAATAAATCAAAAAGGGTTCCAACTGAGGATCCCTGATAATGGATCTCAAGGATTCCACAAAAAGGAAATATCTTCCATTATACATATACAAGGCATTAGATACATCCAACTAAGTTTTTTTTATAATAAACACTTTTCATCTTTTTCGCAAATTATCCAAACGGGCCCTTAGACATTCCACAAAACGAACATTTATCAAAAATGAAATTTTCACTTTTATTTAAGAGGGAAAGACACACCATTTTACATATAAAATATATTTATAATGTTTCCATAAAACATTTCAATTACACATTTAAAACAAATCATTTCTTACTGAAGCACCATGCGGTCCATTCATCGGCAACACATGCCAAAACACCTTAAAATCTAACATTTAAATCTTTATAAAAAACAAAAACCACATGGAAAACATATATAAGAAACCCCGAGCATAATTTATAATTTTATAGATACATTCAAAAATCCAAACCATGCATTTTATATCAAAAATTACTCATAAAATCTAACCAAGCATTTATTCAAACACATGGTGTGCGCTATTTACCCAAATAACATAAAGCAAGGCTCCAAAAACCATTTTAACACTAAATAATTAAATCCAAGGATCGTATCTTCATATTTATTAATAAAATAGGGTTATAAAATCAATTAACTAATTATTATCAAATTAAAAAGTCAAGTGTAAGGGAAATCCTACCTCGAATCCATGACGCAATGACAACGTGCCACCAAGAACACTCCACGAGGGTTCCAAAACACTAGATCTACAAAGATAAACCCTTAATGAGAACAAAAAAACCCAAAATAAAACAAGGGAAAAACCAAATCCTAGGTCAACATGACCGTAGTAGAAGAGAAACCCAAGAAAAAACTAGAGAAATGGGGAGAGGGAGATGAGGAGACAAGGTTATTTTAAAAGATATAGCCAAAAACATTAATAAACTCCTTTTATCCACACCCAATGTGGGAGGCGAAGGCTTGGTAAGTAAGGGGATATCCCCTTAGGGTATCCCAAACTAGTATAGTGTAGATAGGGTCATATATGGGTTAAAAACCCTGAGGGGAAAACTTGGAAATCTCAAAAATAAAAACTGGGAATGTATCATGGTTAGGACGCAAAGTTTAACAAACTGTGTATTAACCATGATATATCCACAACCCATGTATGAAATAGACACATGGTTACCTAGGGATCAATTTTATTATTTCACAAGTTGTGTGGTAGGTTCTACAACTTGTCACATAGTTTTCAGGACTGGTCATACAGTTCCCACTAACCATGCGCCAACCGTGCACCATAGTCTACTGAGTCCAAACTTCCATATTTTCTTAAAAAATTACAAATGAATCAAGGTTAAATCATGAGGGAAAACTAGAAAATAAAGATAAGGGAAAAAATTTCAATTCTCAACACCCATCACACCAGAAACCTGAGAAAAAACCATAAATTCAACCAAACTGAAGCATAATCCATAACTAGAAAAACCTGGTGTGAAAGTATCCCCAGTAAATCATAAGTTTAAAAATGGTTTTTTGTATTTTATGAATATAAATACCATTAAAATATCATTGAAACATTATTGGGGTAAATATAGTTTACATTTTTAATCACTTCATTAAAATCTAAATTTTTTGAAAATATTATTGAAAAAATTTTCTTTGGAAATATTTATGGATAATTTTATATGATTATTTGTTCATGATAGTGATAAATTTAATTCATTCCAAATAAGTTAAAATAAAACAATTCTTTCAATTTTTTGTAAAAATTAAAAAAGTTCCTTGTTTGGAGAAAGAAAAGAATATTAATTTAAAAAAATTACAAAAAAATTGAAAAACAGGTAAAAATAAAGATAAATATCAATGGATAATAGTAAAAACGTTCCTTATAACATTTTTATAAAAACATAGATATAGAAGAAAAATTTATTTTAACTGAGGAGATAAATAAATTTGATTTTCCTTAAAATATATTTTCAGTCTCTTTAGTACTAAAAGTGTGGAAAAAGAAGGGAAAACATGTATTTTAATGAAATATCTATATTAGAACAAAATTCATGATTTTTTTAAGAGTTAGATCATAATATTTCATAATAAAAAAAAACATAAATAATCCTCATAAATAATGATATTGTAATATAAAACCATTTATCGCTTTAGTAACATTTGAATTGTTAGACTAGTGAAATAAAGAAAATTATAAAGATATTTAAATCTATATAAATTTAATAATAAGAATAATAAAATAAATTCATGGGTATTATATAGATCACATAAGAGAAACAAGTGATTAATATAGAATGTGTCCTAAGGAAATAAAAGTAAGATGAAAATCTTATACCTAAAGACTGACCTTTTTTGTAAGAGTTAGAACTTCTTGTATAATAAATATAGATTTATTATAAATATATTAAATAACCATAATCATATATAACATACCATGTATTATTTACTTATAACCTTTTATCACCCCTTGGTTAAAAATTATTTATTAAAATCATTGTTCTGTGTGATATCTGCATCATTTTTCATGTATGTTTTATTTCAGTAGCTTCCACCATTATATTTTGATCATGGTTCCATCATATAAATAATTTTAATCATGATATAAATTTAATAAATATTAATTATATAAATGTATATTTTCATTCATAAAAGTATAGATATAAAAATGAATTACATCTTTTATAGAGACGGTAGGTCATACATACGAATGAACGTTCTTTTCATTTTTTGATGGATGGAAAGAAAAAAAGGTAAATAATAACTCCGCATTTTAGAATCATTATAATGTAAAATATATTCATTAAATTGAATATTATTAATATCCAAATAATACTTAAATGAAAAGTGAATCATATTGCTTTAGGATGCGGTATTCCACACATACGCATGATTAACGTTATCGGTTTACAATGGTATGAAAGGTAAGAAGGTATATATTATACTATTATTATAGAACATAATTATATAATAAGTATAATATATAAACATTAAATCCATAATAATAACCATCTATGAAATATGGTGATGGAAAATGAATTGCATTGCTACTTGGACACGATAAGTCGTATGTATGCACAGGCGATAATTTCACTTCTCGTTTGATGTAAACAAGAGTTAATAAAGATGGTTTAATTATCATAATAAAATCTAAGTGTATTATTTATATTTAATGTGTTGTTTTATATATAAAATAAAAAGTTCATAGTAAGTATAAAAATAATTAAAAATAAAGAGATCGGTTAAGTCCATTACATCTTCTTCTAAATAACTCATTTAGATCTCCTATTAAGGGCTTAAGGGGTGATATTTTTCGAATACCAGCACCTATATAATGTTTTGGGGATTTTATAATATATATTTTCATATTTATATTGAAATATAATGCATAAATTGGTGTGAATAATTGAATAGAGGGGTTCCCTTTTATAATTGAGGGGAGAGGCACTCTTGGAATTTCATAAAATATTAAAATATTTTAAAGACATTATCAAGAAAAATGGTTTCAAATGTTCTATAAATGGGAAAGGAATGAAATATTATAACATATCATTTCCACTTTTTCCTCTTTAAATATTTTTACGATTTTTAAAAATTTTGATAAATTTTTATTTTGATAAAATATCATTAACTTTAATTTTGACATTATTCATTTAATTTAACATAAAATACATAAATAAAAATTTATAATTAGAATATAATTCCTAAAAAAATAATATTTCATATTAATCTAAAATAAATTGTAACATATTAAATTACTCAAATTATTTTATTTTTATATTTTCAAAATCATTATATAATTTTTTTATTAATTGTAGAAATACTGCCTCTGTACTACAAAAGAATTTAATGTCCTTATATAATTACTAAAAATTATAAATAAATTTATATCATAAAAATAATTTCATTAATATCAGAATATACACTTATATTCATTCATAACATTCTTTTTTTCTTAAGTGGATATATAAGGGATATTTAAAACTAAGAGAGATACATTTTGTAACATTATTTGATTTAAATATCATATAGGTAATTTTTTTAGAAAATTGTCCTCTAAAAAAATAAATTTTGAGACTAATATGATAAAGTTCAATTTTAATTAATCCAATAAGAATTAAGATGAATGATTAAGGCCTTATCACTTAGATTTAACCTTGGTTAACATAATTTACCCTTTACTGGGGTGATAAATTTTACTAAAGTTACTTTTCATATAGACCCTAAATAAAAGAGAAAAATTTACAAATTTTGTACCACCTAGTTACAAATAGGGAATAGATTTTATCAAATTCAATACCTATAAGTGGCATAAATTAATTTTAAAAAAATGTGTTCAACGTAAAATGAAAAGATTATGTTTAGAAAAATACATTTTTAAGCATTAAACTCGATTTTATTCTTTATCCATGACTAGAAAAAACATTAGATTAATATTAAAAAATATTAAATTTATAATATATTCATTTAATTGAAATAATTCCCCAAAATTGATTTATTTAATTTATTAAGATAAAATGTGTTTGTACACATAAAAATAGTTTTCTAGAAAAATATTGATTTTACATTCAAATGATTTTATATTTATTTCTAATAAATTGGTAAAAAATTAATTTATTTTATAAATTTAGAAACCATAAATTTTTAATTATATAGAAATTGGTATTCATACCCATCAATCCAATGGCTAGATGATAACCATCACATAATAATATTTTAATAGTATATTTTTGTTCGTTTAATCTCAGTGTTCCATGTAACATAATATATTAAAGAAATTAAATTTATTTAAAAAATATATTTTATAAAATATGTAGGTGTTACAACACATTTACAACAAAAATTCATGTATATTCATATTATAGAATATATGACATCTCGTAGTAGAATTAAATCATTGGATGTCAACATATTAATCCTTTAGATAGTGATTTATGCAATCCTTTTGATTGTATATAACAATCATTTGTAAATGATCCACATAATGTTTGACTTGTCCTCTTGATTGATGGGTTTACTCATTTTTATATTTTTGGTCCATATTACTCTTGTTGTCCTATCATTTATACACATTATAATTTGCCTCCATGAATTCGTATAAAGTAATTTAATATCTTCTTGACACTTATCATACTTGGACATCCAAAAAAATTATATATGTACTTGAGGCCACTGATAGCTAAATTGAATAGTTTATAGATAGATGGTGTTTTTTAATATGATGCATCATATAGAAAAATATTTCTTTATAGGGAACTATTATGTATATTATTAGTGATTTTCCAACATATGTTATGATTTATCGGTAGAGTACTCATGTTACACAGGATTTTCCCCATTGAATGCTTGATAGAAAAAAAATATGTTATTTTATAGAAGAAAATATTGCATTTTTTATTGAAATAGATGATTTCTAAATCTTGGTCATCCTTTTTGAAGAAATAAAGATTACTTTGGATGAGGAAAATTTTGATAAAGGACCTCCCTCATGTGTGTTTCCAGGGGATGATTTATTTGAAATTTTCTTATCATTAACTAATAATACTTATATGAGAATTTTGAACAAATAATAACTTTTTATGTTTGGATATTATCACAATTGGAATAAATATGGAATATTTTGGAAGTGACCTTTCTATAAAATTTTGTATGTGCACTTAAAACATATGCATATGATGCATTTGAATTAAGGATACATTGTTTCCAGTGTACCCTTAAGCAAGAGTCAAGCATTAAATTGGTTCCAATGTTGTCTAGTGTTCATATGATGTAACCTAAGACTGTATTTCACCCAACATTGCAAGGGATTAGTGCATGTAACTACCACTTCACTCTCACTTATTTTCATTAGCAATGAAACAATGGGGTTTTTTTGTTTATGTTTTATATATTCATTAATATTTTTTTAGGGATTATCAAATGGGATGTAATGAATAGTTTCCACCCAATACATTACATATGGCCAACACTATTCATTAAATGAAGATATTTGAGGATGTCTATGTAAGGGATATAATCCATCATATTAGAAATATATAATTTAATGTGAGAAAACCAAAACTCTCTTATTTTATATAATCATTCATCATTTCGCAATGAATGTTCAATCAACCCTCTTGGTGTAAAGGGATCCTCAAGTTGTGAGCTAGGATCCTTTTCTAGTGTAACCCTTTGAAGATATGAAGCATTTTTTTTTGCTTTAGTGTTCCTCATCAAGAAAACTCCATGGAGAAAAATGATACTACATCAATTATGAGGTATTATATTCTTCCTTTTTCATTCATATTTATTATTTCATGGATAGATCAAGGGTGTTTGGGTTTTTCTCTATTTACAAAGATCATGGGATGATCCACTAAAACTAATAAGTGGTATCAGAACCATCTTTTTATTTGGTTTCTTAGGATAATTGGATGTACCCTATGAATGATATGCATTAATATACGTATGAATATACTTTTATTTTGTTTTTGGGTATGTAACACAAACGTATGAATTTTTTAAATAGTTACCTATTAATGTGGTGTGAACACATTAGTTTGCTTGATAGAATAGGGTTTACAAAACTAGATTTTTAGAAGCATTTATACACAATGAAATAATACATGAGAATATAAATATTTCATGATGTGAAATAGTTATGAAATCAATATATGTATGATGTATATTAAGTTGGTGATAGTATGAATTAAAATCCCTAAAATACTAATTTTTAGATTCCTTCCAAATTAGAACTTTTCAATCCCTCGATTATTCAACCAGGTAGGTTTTCTAAAGAAGAGTTCCCATGAATTACCTTTTGCAAGTAAAATAAGTAATAAAGTGAGACAAGTATTTAGGTTCCTTATATTTGGAATTTTATTTAGGTTCCAATAGGTGGAAAACCCAAATGGTCAGTATACCAGAGGAATGGAGTTGATTGGATCAAAATAATTGATTAAGATAAATATTTTCTTGGCTCAGTTATCCATGAATCATATATGATATGATTGAAAACAAATTCTACCAAATACAATAATGGATTATTTATTCAAAAATGGTGTTATTCATAGTGAAATATGGATCTTGGCTCACTAAATTGATATTATGTATGACTTAATCATTTTTAGAGTGAAGAATTTCATTAATAAACATTGATGAAAATATATAATACTTGATACTGACCCATAGATATTTCTTTTTTATAGATGATGTCATAGTTTATGTTAATCATATTGAGATTCCTTATAGGTATGACCTATAAAAAAGTTAGATATTGAAATCTATGGTTGAATGTTATTATCAAAGAGAATCATTCAAAGAATATAAAGGTTAATATTATAGAAATAAATTCCCCCAGCTATGATTCATGGGTATTGGATATCGGGTGTGCATCACACATTTTTTTATAAACATATACTTAGAGATAGGAGGTAATTTATGAATGTAGGAGTAAATATTCATATCAATAATAGATAAGGAGTTTCTACATTAGGGGTTACCACTTATGATCTAAGTCAACCCAGTGGATTTTCCTTAGAATTAGAAAAAAAAAATTATTTTCCCACCATAAAAAAACTGATTTCTATATCTTAATTGGATAGGATGTAATTTTCATTCACTATTAAGAACAATTTTTATATATATATATAATAACGAAATGATTAATGAAATTAGGAATATGGTAAATGGTTTATACATTCTAGATATGTATGATCCTATTTATAACAATTAGAATAAGAAAGTAGAGGTTGATTCTAATCCCACAACATTTATAATTGTCTCCTTTGACATGTAAATGAGAAACACAAGCAAAAAATATATAAATATGGATTATTATAACCATTAAATTATAATTTTTTTTAAAATTTAAAATATTTTTATTAAGTATGATAACCAAAGAATATTTTAGTGGAATGGTTGAATGTTCTAGTGGAATATTAGATCACATACATAATAATATATATGGACTAATGATTAATCAAGTAAGTGGTGATTTTAGGTACTTAGTTGCCTTTACCAATGACTTTAGTTGATATGTCTATGTATTTATGATGAGTCTTGAGTTTTAATCTTTTTAAAGGAATCAAGAGTTGTAAAAAAAAGTATAGAATCAATTAGGAAAAAGTATTATGTTTCCCCGGTCATATTGGGGTGAATAATACTTTAGAAAGGAATTTATTGATAATGTGGAAGATTTTGAAATAATTTCATAGATCACTCCTCATAAAAAACCATAATGGAATTGTGTGTTTGATGGGAAAAATTATTCCTTTTTGGATCGATGATGAGTTAATTTGACCTTCCTATTTTATTCTGGGGTTATGATCTAGAGACTAATATATTTATAAAAAATCAAATTCCATCTAAATGGGTCTTAAAGGAAACATATGATATATGGACCATGAAACATCCTATAAATATTTGGTAATTTTTATCATTCTATGAAGATTTGATTCTAATAATCTTGACTCTAAATTTCGGAAATGCTTATTTGTTGGTTATACAAAAGAATATATGAGATATTATTACTATAATAAAACTAAAAAAAAGTATTTGTGGATCAATGTGGTGTTTCCCATGAGAATTAACACATAATATAAGGATTTGGTGAGAGGAATTTCGAAACTAGATATGTTTAAGTCCAACAAATGAGTAGTTTTACTGAGTTGGGGGTTAACCCAGTCCCTCATATAGTTACAGAATAGGAACCCAATAATATTACATAATAAACTTGAATATCAAGTAGGATTCATCAATAGATCATGATATATTGATTTATCATAGAAAATGATGATAAGATAATGTGTATAGGAGATAAACCTACCACCAACTGAGAAGACCTTGACAGTTATGATTCCGAGAAATGGTTAAAATCCAGGGACATTGAAATTAACATTATATACACTACAAAAGTTTAGAACTTGGTAAATGTAAGGACACGACCTTAAAACATTACATAATAATTAATTAAATGAATAAATCACATTGAGGATCTTTTCAAGTTTAGAGTTTTAGATAATTAGGACATAACTATTACATTTCATTTTCAAAAAAACAAAGTAGACACTTCTACTCAGATTCCATTTTTTCACAAAACAAGAACTCTTGAAAAAAAGAGTCATGTATAGTTCCATGTTTAAGACAACATGACTTTTTCTTGATCCCATCATTGACCCTATTCCACATTATGTCCTATGAAAAACATTTTAAAAACTTGGGATGAGCATAAGAAGCTCAGTAAAGGATACACAAAGAAGGAAAACTGTTGGTTTTTCAAAATAACAAGTAAACCATAAATACTTTAACATAATTAATACATTTCACCTTTATGAATTAGTAAATACTCTTCTCTGAAATAAAAGATCACTACTTACCCTTTTGTAACCAATATATTTCTATAAAACCCATATAAAGACCACATAACATATAAAGGTAACTTGGGACATAAACATACTTAAATGGAATAACCATACAGTCGACTTCCATACATGTCACTAAATAGAATATCCATATGGCCGACTTCCATACCCAATGAATTGGAGGTTATAACGTAACCACCCATCCTGGTTTATCACGACACCACCCGTCATTTGGTTTATCAAATAACCACACGTCAAATGTCCAAGTACCATTATAAAATCATAACACATAAAACAAATATAAAGGAATGAAAACATTTCCACATTTCAATCACAATATATCACTTAAATATATTGACATAACAAATCAATTGTCAAAACCATTCTCAATACCAAAAATACATAAAAGAGTATATGGTATTTATTTTCCTTGAAAAAAAAACATTACGGCTTGTTAAGGAATCCAAAGAACAAATAATACTCGCGGCAGTGGAAAGGTCGTTGTCACTACTTACATTAAAAGAAACATTCCTTTTTGTTGTTTAGTAAAATGCTTCCTCTAAAAAGATTCCCTTTGAAAAGTCAAGGGTGTCTATACAGAGTATAAAAGAAATTCATGTATTTAAAAAAATATGCCTCAATGAAAGGAGATTGAGACGAAGTCCCTTACCTCATGTCCGACTTGACTCAATCATTCTTTAATCTCCTGAATGATAAAATAAAGTTCATTTCTACTTGCTTAAGAACATTTTTCAAGTTTATTATTCCTTTTATATCACTTATTACCATGTTATAGACATTATGTAATCATTTAAGTTAATAACATTCGTTTTGTCGATATTTGGTACTTGAGTCAAAAATGAACAGCTTATATTTACAAGTTGTCTATGTGGTCAATAGTACATTATATCCAGAATGATATTCATGATTTATATATCATATATATCATATATATCCAGTATATAAAAGTATTTATAATAGTATATAACATTTGGAGGTAAGAAAGGAAATGCACCTATCATGGAGACGGTAAGTCGTACGTGCGCATGAACGCTACATTCAATTCTATTTCGTATTTTAATGGAAATAAAACATAATGATACATAGGTATATTATAATTACAGTATAATATAATATATAATACCATTAACTCTTTCCTTTATACATCCCATGTATGGCATGAGCGAGTCATATCACTTTGAGGGGGAAGTAGTCCACTACGGGAAAAATCGCTATTTGCGACGGGCTATTTGCGATGGGGAGAAGTGCCCATCGCAAATAACCAATTATTTGCGATGGGATTTCGTCTCCCATCGCAAATAGTTGGGCGCAGCTTGCGCGCCAAACCGCGCGAAAACTATTTGCGATGGGTAGATGTCTCCCGTCGCAAATAGTATGGCGCGGCTTGCGCCCCAAACCACGCAAGGTTATTTGCGACAGGTCCCGTCCCAAATACCCGGTGGTGGTAAATAACTTTTTGCGACGAGATGTCGTCCCGTCGCAAAAAGACTATCGGCAAGTATTATTTGTGACGGGACCTGTCGCAAATAAGCTTTTAACTGCTGACTATAATTATTGCAGGCGAGGGTAATTGCGACGGGCCCCGTTGCAAATACCACCATTTGCGACGGGAAGCCCATCGCTAATAATCTCATCGTAACTAATCTAATCTATATATACCCCCATCCACTTTTTTCCCAAAATAATTTAGATCTTGTTCTCTTTCTCTCTTTATTCTTCAGTTTCAAAGAGAATTTTTTTTTGTTGAAGTTTTTTATATAAGAGCAATCAGAGGGTGTCAATATCTTCCGAATATCAAAGTTTAAGGTATTTATATTTTATTTTTTTATATTTGTTTTATTTTTTTATGTTAATTTTAATTGTTGTTTATCAGATCTAATTTAATTAGATATAATTAGATATAATTAGATATAATTAGATATAATTAGTAATAATTATATATAATTAGTAATAATTAGTAATAATTAGTAATAATTAGTAATAATTAGTAATAATTAGTAATAATTAGTAATAATTAGTAATAATTATTAGTAATAATTAGTAATAATTAGTAATAATTATAAATAATTAGAAATAATTAGTAATAATTAGTAATAATTAGTAGTAATTAGCAATAATTAATAATAATAAGATATAATTAGATATAATTAGTAATAATTAGATATAATTAGACATAATTAGCAATAATTAGCTATAATTAGGAATAATTATCTATAATTAGGAATAATTAGGAATAATTAGGAATAATTAGCAATAATTAGCAATAATTAGGAATAATTAGCAATAATTAGGAATAATTAGCAATAATTAGCAATAATTAGCAACAATTAGGAATAATTTGCTATAATTAGCTATAATTAGGAATAATTATGAATAATTAGCTATAATTAGCTTTAATTATAAATAATTAGCTATAATTAGAAATAATTAGGAATAATTAGCTATAATTAGCGATAATTAGGAATAATTATCTATAATTAGCTATAATTATGAATAATTAGCAATAATTATGAATAATTAGCAATAATTAGGAATAATTACAAATAATTAGCAATAATTAGGAATAATTAGCAATAATTAGAAATAATAAGCAATAATTAGGAATAATTAGCTATAATTAGCTATAATTAGGAATAATTAGGAATAATTAGCTATAATTAGCTATAATTAGCAATAATTAGGAATAATTATCAGTAATTAGCTATGATTAGGAATAATTAGCAATAATTAGGAATAATTAGCTATAATTAAGAATAATTACAAATAATTATCAATAATTAGGAATAATTACCAATAATTAGGAATAATTTGGAATAATTTGGAATAATTTGGAATAATTTGGAATAATTTGGAATAATTAGGAATAATTTGGAATAATTAGGAATAATTAGGAATAGTTAGGAATAATTAGGAATAATTAGGAATAATTAGGAATAATTTGCAATAATTAGGAATAATTAGCAAAAATTATGAATAATTAACAATAACTTGGAATAATTAGCAATAATTAGGAATAATTAGCAATAATTAGGAATAATTAGGAATAATTAAGAATAATTAGCAATAATTAGCAATAATCAGCAATAATTAGCAATAATTAACAATAATTAGAAATAATTAGCAATAATTAGAAATAATTAGCAATAATTAGAAATAATTAGTAATAATTAGGAACAATTAGCAATAATTAGCAATAATTAGCAATAATTAGCTATAATTAGAAATAATTAGCTATAATTAGCTATAATTAGAAATAATTACGAATAATTAGGAATTATTAAGAATAATTACAAATAATTACGAATAATTAGGAATAACTAGGAATAATTAGCATTAATTATGAATAATTAGCAATAATTAGCCGTAATTATGAATAATTAGTAATAATTAGCACTAATTAAGAATAATTAGCAATAATTAGGACTAATTAGGAATAATTAGCAATAATTAACAATAATTACCAATAATTAGGAATAATTAGGAATAATTACCAATAATTAATAATAATTAGGAATAATTACCAATAATTAGCAATAATTAGGAATAATTAGCAATAATTAGAAATAATTATCAATAATTAGCAATAATTAGCAATAATTAGAAATAATTAGCAATAATTAGCAATAATTAGCAATAAAAAAAATTATTATCAATATTTACGAAAAAACCACATTAATAATATTCAAATAAAAAATTTATAAAATATTAAAATTATCAATATTCGCAACAGGATTTGCTCTGTTCTTAATATTTTCAAATCTCAAAGGGTCGTCAATTGTCACGTCATGCGCAATAAAAATTTTGTGTCAGTAATGTCCAATGTAAACTCTATAATTGTCCTTGCATGGTTGATAAACTCGCAGGTAATGTTGCAATCGGACAAACCAAGTCATTTCCTTCTTATCTATAAGAATTATCTCACATAAACCTTTACAGAGACCATTATTCCTTGAAAATTTAAGGAAACAAATAATGATATTCTCTCAAATTTTTAAGGAAGAATGATCTATGTAAAGTGTCATGTGAGATGATTCTTAGAGACAAGAACGTCATTACTTTGGTCTTCCTATTGCAACACTACTTGCGAGGTGATCAACCATGCAAGTACAATTATAGTGTTTACATTGGATATGACTGACACAAAGTTTTTATTGCGCATGACTTGACAATTGACGACCCTTTGAGATTTGAACATGTTAAGAATAAAGTAAAGTGTGTTGTGAAAATTTATAATTTTAATATTTTATAAATTTTTTATTATTTTAATAATATTAATATTGTTTTTTCGTAAATATTGATAATATAATTTTTTATTAATAATTATTTCTAATCGAAATATGTTTGGATAATAAAGGGAAAATTTGTAATCATCTCCACAATGATGATTACCAAATTTCCTTTCATTATTTAAGAAGTTTTCCTTTTGTTAAGTATTTATAAGTATTGATAAATTAGTAATAAATAGTAAAAATGATTTTCCTTGTGCTACTTAAAGAGACCTGAGTGATTGGTGGAGCATAATAAAAATAAAATCTCGGGAAAATCAGTTTACTCAAACAGAATGTGGTTCTGCTGAAGTGGAAGGAATTGAAAATTTTTCAAGAGACAACTCAAAATCCATATGATTCACAAAGAGACGTGAATATCGATGATGACACCCCAAAATTAAGGATCAATGGTGATGAAGATGTTAATAATGTTACAAGTGAATTTGAAATGACAAGAGATGTTGAAACTAAAACTCATATGGATATTGATGATGCTGAGGAGGAAGATGAAGACATTGACATTGATAGCTATGAAGAAGAGGATGAAGATGAATATTGACACAGTTAAATGCTGCTTATAATCATAACTAATATATATCTATATATAATAGTTATTTTTAACTATCTGCTAAGAAAAATAATTTTGTGTTTCATATGGACTCTGATCTATTGCGTGAGTTAGAGGAGGCTGAGCTACCTTTGGATGATGAGGATGTGGGATCATCTGACCCGCAGCCTACTGGTGGTTCCGGAGGTACACGGAGGGGGCACGATATTGTGCAACTGATGATTCCTGACCCTATCCCCGAGCGACGTCCACATCTTGGTTTTGATCCACGCACATGGAGGTATGGTAACCTGTATATTTTAGTTAGATTTCATTAATTTATTTATATATATACTAATTGTTAGATTATTTATTCCTTTTTCACAGTTTTCATCATGTATCTATTGGATAGGGGAGTGCTATATTGTGCAATTATATTTCTCAGCCATGGATCACATGGGAACAGATTGTCGTTGATATGCGACGCGACATGTTCCATCATTGGCTGGTACGTAAATAAATAATATTTATTTTGAAATTTATTTTATTAACAACTGGATATTATAAATTATTTGTAGAGTTTGTGGAATCCTATCGATGATAGCATGCACGACTCTATCCACGTGGCATGGAAGGTTTCAATGTGTAACTGTTTCTGCCAGTTTTTGCACAATTTGAGAAGAACAACCATTAAGAAAGCAGGGGTGACGGGATTTGATGAGTCATGTAGAGCCCACCGACCAGAGTACATTTCATCTCACGTTTGGGATATATTATGTTTACACTGGTTGGGTGGTGGATTTCAGAGGAGATCTTCAGTGGGATGACAGAACCGGGGGAGACAGGAGGTGAGGCATCGAGCTGGTAGTCGTACATTCAGTTCACATAAAGAGAATCTAGTAAGTATATTTTTTTAAATATTTTATATAACATTAAATATAAACAGTTTATTTTATATTTCTGTAGGCAGTCAAGCATCCCGATATTACAGAGTTCGACATTTATCAGAGGATGTACAATGATCCAGCCACTAGAGAGATTAGAGGTGATCTCCAGCGTTAGATTGTGGTTAGTATTATTTTTTCAGTTTAACAATTAACTGCATATAATATTTTGACAATTTTAATTTTAAATTGGGATTGAAGGAGTCATATGAGGTTGCGGCCTTTCAGACACAGGCTGAGGGTCATAATGAGACGGCAGAGCAGACCATTGCTCAACATCTCGATGAGGCGACATTGATGCAGGCGACTCATTATGGCTTTGAGAAGGGCAGATTAGTTGGCATCAGCTCTCATTTGACTCCTGGTACTTATTATGGGACTACTGCGATGTCAGCGTCCAGCTTAAGAGGAGCTCGTGGAGAGGCATCATCTTCTGCTTCACACTATCAGGAGCAGTTGTGAGCTCAGGCTGAGCATATGGAGACTTTGCAGAAGCAGCAAGAAGAGAAGTGTCGGTGGTAGCAGCAATAGGGGCAGCATTACAAGGAGTAGAGCCGTCGATGGTAGTAGCAGCATCAGGAGCAGATGGAGTACATGCGATGCCTGACTCGTATTTTAGGGATAGAGTTTCCTCCACCAACTCCTTCAGCTTCTCCACCTCCTCCAAACGACCCCTCGAGTGATTTTTTTATGTTACAAACATTTGAATTAAAATTGTAATATTAATTATATACATTTTCTGTCTTTTATATTGGTGAAAATATTACATAATTTAATTTTTAATATTTTTTTATTTTTTTATATTTTTCTGTGAATATTGAGAATTTTAATTTTTTTAATTTTTTTATTTTTTTAATAATAATATTATTAGTTTTTCATCAATTGTAATATTATTAATTTTTTTTAAATTGATTTATTATTTGCGACGGGGCCTTTTGCGATGGGACCCCATCGCAAATAGCTTAACTAAATATTTTTAAAAACATATTTGTGATCGGTAAGTAATCTCATCGCAAATAATTTTTTGTGAAGGGCCCATCGTAGAAAAGTATATATATATATTTTGCGACGGGAAAATATCCCGTCGCAAATAGTTTTTGCGACGGGCCCGTCGCGAAAATGTTTATGTATATAAAATATAAATAATCGGAAGCTTATTTGCGATGGGAAACATTTCTGTCGCAAATAAACTTTTTTGCAACGAGCCCATCGCAAATAATTGTATTTGTGACAGTGTTTTCTACAACTGGCTATTTGCGATGGAACCCCATCGCTAAAGCCTATTTTTGATGGGATCCCATCGCAAATATTCTGTCGCAATTAACAAGAATTCCAGTAGTGGTCTACACTTCCTCAAATGAAATTATCGTGTTTACATATAATGGAAACCATAATGTTATGATATAAAAGAAAAATAAAGAAGCATAAAGAAAACATAAACATAATAAATATCATATACAAATACAGTTCCATCTTAATGGCCACCATGAGAGGTGGTATGAGATAATCGAACAATCATCGTTTCGTGAGGCGTTAGGTTGTCATCCAAAGAAGCAATATGTTCTTCACCCATTAGATGGAGGTGTGTCTAATTGTAGTTTTAATCCTTCACATAACAACATCCTAGTATATTTAGGATACATTTTTTGTTATAAAATAAGTGAATAAAAAGAGTTTAGGGGTTGGAGAAGTAAAATAAAAGAAAAGAAGTTAAGAGAAACTGTTACCTTTAATTTGGGTAACTCCCTTTGGTTTGAACCAAAATGGTTTGTTGAAGTGCCTTTTGCCTAAGGTAAGGCTTCTAGGTGGAATAGATGGATGTAGGGAGATTAATTGGTTAGAGTTTGGACGAGAAAAAAGACTTTAGAGGTGTGAGTAATTGGTTATAAATGGTCTCCTTTTATAAGGGGGAGGAGGGGATCTTTAGGAAAGTGTGAAAATATTATTTTATTATATAATGATATTCGGTTTCAAAAGGTCCAAAAATCAATAAAGTAGAATATAAGATGACTCATGATATAAATAAAATCATCCAATAAGAATTGGACAGGTTTTGGATGTTATTTTAATATTTATAATCTTATTTATTTAAATGATTTATTAATGAGGTAAACACTGCATCATTATTGTGTCATAAATAATTTAATTTATTCAAGGTCTAAAAATTACAAAAAAATACAATGATGTTGGAAATAATTTTATATTTCCAATGAATATTTATAGTAAAAAATATTACTTATATAACACCATATAGAATTAATTTACTAAAAGATTTTTTTATGTCATTTTTTCCTTTACTTTCAATTAATTAATCAAAAGTGTTATTATCATTCATAATTGGATCTATGGGGTCCCAAAATCGACCAAAGTATGCACATGGTTGGACATTACTCATCCAATAATGTTAGGACAAGTGTTAAGGTAATTTTGAATTATTATAATATTCTTACCTTTAATCGCAGTAAATAAAAGTCAAAAGTTACTATTCACCAAAAAAAATTCATCTTATTGAACCACATTTTACTTACTAATTACAACTATGTATGCCTGATTTTTAAAATTCAATTCACAGAAGTTGTAAAATTTCATTTATATGAAAAAGTTATTTTTTTAACTACTACTAAGTGGTTTCACTATTCATCAAAAATTGATGTTTTTCAGAAAAATTCCAAAAAATCAGCCTAATATATATTTGATATTCCGAATTCAAAAATGATGTCTATTTTACCAAATTCTAAACATATATTTTTCATTAATTAATTTAAAATTAATTCCCGTTGTTAAAACAAATAGCATGTTTTTTAAGAAATAATAATTATCAAAAGATTGACACTTGTTTATGTCCAATTTCAAAGTGAAATTAATTCCAATGACCAACATTGGATTAAATGGTAAAAATATATTCTAATTATACTTTAAAAACAATTAATAATATAATCTAACCACATAAATAAATTATATTAAAACACAGTTTGGAAATAAAATACCATATTTTTTCACTATTCAATAAAAAATGAACTTTATCAGAAAATTACAAAAATTTACACAATGTAAATTTTGATGTCATCATTCTAAAGAAGGATTTTATTTTGTCAATTAGAATGTATTAATGTTAAAAAAACTATATTTAAAGAGGGTTTTCCTTTAAAAGGCGGTAAATTGACCATTTAATGTAAATTATGCTTAAAATTAGAATCATTCGCATTTTAAGCCTCTAACTTTTATTGGATAAATGTAAATACATTTAACAAACATGTATAATAATATTTCAGTTAGTTTTTTCATTCCTTCCAATGCAATGGCTAGAATTTAACTTCCATTTAAAATAATAATATTATATTATTAGTGTACAATGTAGGATTTCAAAGAAACTCGTTGCGTATCTGGTATGCTATCAAACATAGAAACCCTTTTAAAGTAAAATTAATATTTAATTCAAAAAAATTAATAAATGTGAAAATCTATTATTATTTATTTACCTGGGATGTTACATCCTTCCCCCTTTTGGAAATTCCATCCTCGCAATTTTTATTCACTTATCAAAATATGTGGGGGTATTTATCCCTCATAGCATTTTTAGATTCCCAAGTTGCCTCTTCAATCATATGGTTTTCCAAAAAAACCTTTACCTGGTGAATTACCTTATTCCAAAACACTTTCTCTCTATGGTCAAGAATCTGCACTGGTTGTTCTTCATAAGAGAGATTCTCTTCCAACTAAACTACCTCTAGACTCAAAACATGAGATGGATCTGGCATATACTTTATCAACATCGAAACATGAAAATCATTGTGTACCTGGGATAATATTAGAGGTAAAGCCACTCTGTACACAATTGCTCCAACTTTCTCTAGGATTTCATAAGGTCTAATGAACCTTGAACTCAACTTTCCCTTGTTAACAAAATGCATCACACTTTTCCATGGAGAAACTTTGAGAAAGACATGATCACCTACCTCAAAATAAATATCCTTCCTCTGGTTATCCGAATTACTTTTCTGTCTACTCTGAGTTGTTCTCATGTGCTTTTGAATCAACTAAACTTTTTCTACCATCTCTTCAACCAATTCTGGCCCCATCAGCTTCCTTTCACCTGCTTCATCCCAAAATTTTGAAGTTCAACAATGATTTCCATATAATGCCTCAAATGGGTCCATCTATATTCTAGAATGAAAACTGTTATTATAAGAACATTCAACCAAAGAAAGATGTTGGTCCCAACTTCCCTGATATTCCAGGGAACAAGCATGTAGCATATCCTCCAAGGTCTGAATTGTTTTTTTTCTGACTGCCCATCTGATTGAGGATGAAAAGCTGTACTAAAATTTAATTTAGTGTCCAACGACTTTTGAAGGCCTTTCCAAAAGTTATAAGTAAACCTGGGATCATGATTAGTTACAATAGAGAGGGGAAATCCATGCAACCTGACTATCTCTTTAACATGCAACTGAGCAAGTTGATCTAGAGAAAAAATGTCTCAAATTAGAAGGAAATGAGCAGATTCAGTCAATCGATCAACTATAACCCAGATTGCATTATTACCTTAAGATGTCTTCAGTAATCCCTCAACAAAGTCTATGGAAATATTTTCTCATTTCCACTCTGGCACCAGTAATGGCTGAATAATCCCTTTCGGTAACTTCTGCCCTGATTTAACCAGCTGAAAAGTCAAACACTTCATAGTAAAATCTGAAATATCTCTTTTCATTCCATCCCACCAGTAATATGCCCAAATATCTATGTACATCTTAGTACTAATAGGATGAACAGAAAACGGAGAACTATGAGCTTCACATAACAACTCATTCTTCAACCGTGAATCACAATGCACACATAATCTCTACCCAAACCTCAAAACACAGTCATTATCAACATAAAAATCAGGCAACTTACCCTTCTGAACCAACTCTACCTTTTTCTGAAACTCATTGTCTCCTTTCTACGCCTGCTTTATTCTGTCTAATAGAGATGATTTCACTAACACCTGAAACAAAACAGAATAATTTCTTGCACCAACAACATCTATGCCAAATTTCATCAAATAAAAAACCAAAGGATCTCATTCCAAACGTAGCATGGTTAATGAGACATTACTTTTTCGACTCAAAGAATCATCCACTTTATTTTATTTTCCTAGATGGTAATGGATCATGCAATCATAATTCTTGATTAATTTCATCCATGTTCTTTGTCTCATGTTCAATTCATTCTGAGTGAATATATACTTTAAACTTTTGTGGTCAGTATATATTTCACATTTTACTCCATATAAATAATGCCGCCAAATTTTTGAAGAAAAAAACAATAGCAGGTAATTCCAAATCATGTGTATGGTACTTTAACTCGTGAGGTTTCAACTGACGTGAAGCATAAGCAATTACCTGATCATTCTTCATATGGAAACATCCAAGTCCTTTCAACTAAGCATCAATGTTAGTAAAAAACTCACCATTTCTGGAAGGCAGTGCCAAAACTGGAGCATTCACCAACCTTCTTTTCAATTCCTGAAAACAATCATCACATTCTTTTGTCCAAATGAACTTAAAACCTTTTCGAGTTAACATAGTCATTAGACTAGATAACCATGAAAAATTCTCAACAAACATCTGGTAATAACCTGCCAAACCAAGAAAAATATGGATCATGGTTATATTTGTGTGTCTTGGCCATTCTTCAACAACTTTTGTTTTAGCAGGATCAACAGTTATGCCATTTTCTGAAAAAATGTCACTAAGGAAAGAAATGTGTTGTAACTAAAACTCACACTTGCTTAATTTCCTATATAGTTTATTTTCTTTTATGGTTTTCAAGACAACCCTTAAATGACTTTCATGTTCCTCTTTACTTTTGGAATAAACCAAAATATCATCAATGAACACAACCACAAACTTATCCAAGAACTCACAGAAAATTCTATTCTTAAGATCCATGAATACAGTAGGTGCATTGGTTAAACCAAAAGGCATAACTACAAATTAATAATGGCCATATCTAGTACAAAATGCGGTCTTCGAAATGTCTGCTTCTTTCACATTCAACCGATTGTACCCCAATCTCAAGTCAATCTTTGAAAAATACTAAGCTCCCTAGATCTAATCAAACAAATCATCGATATGAGTCAAAGGATACTTGTTCTTAACAGTGATGTTATTAAATTCTCTATATTCAATGAAAAGTCTCATTGAACTATCTTTCTTTTTAACAAAAAAGACAGGATCACCCCAAGGTGATGTGCTTGGTCGAATGAAACCTTTATCTAATAACTCTTGAAATTGCTTCTTTAACTCTAAAAGTTCAATTTGAGCCATTAGATAAGGGGGTTTTGAAATTGGATTAGCATCAGGAACTAAGTCAACATTAAATTCAACTTCCCAATCAGGTATAATACCAGTCAACTCATCTGAAAAAACATCAAGATACTCATTTACCACTGGCACATAATTAATCTGAATAGTTCCTTTATTTTCAACAATTTCTGCAAGGTAACATTCATTTACATCTTTTACTAGTTTCTTACCTTCCTGATATGTTATCAAAATTAAGGGTTCATTCTTGTGCACAAACTGTAAATCTTTCGGAAATGAAACCTCTTTAGATCTGCAGTAAATCTTAGCATGATAAACAAACAACCAATCTATGCCCAAAATAACATCAAACTCTACTAGAGGCAAAATAATAAGGTTTTTAGGTAGATTCTTTCCGCACACAAGGATAAGAAGGTTCTTATTTTTTCTTTTTATCTCAACATTTCCTCTATTTATTTTTAACATAAGTTCCATATTCATATCTTGAGATGGAATTACTAATTTATTAGAAAACTACTCATAAATGAAAGAGTGTGTAGACCCTGAATCAAACAACACATTGGGATAATCTGAACAAACAAATAGTGTACCTGATACTACTTCGTTTGATGTCCCAACATCTGCTGAAGTAGTTGCAAAGGATTTCACCACCCCTTTCTACTTGTATTCTGGCTGCTTTACCTCAGTTGAGTTCTTATCTGGACACTCATTTGCATAATGACCCATTTAATTGTAATTAAAACATCTTACTGATGGATTTTCATTACCTTCTTGATCATCTTCCTTATAGTTACGAGCAATATGACCATACATACCACACCAGAAGAACTTTCCATACTTTGATAAACATTCTCTAGGATTCTTTTTACCACACTTCTCACAAGTTGGATATTTAATTTTCTTACCTCTAGGATTCTTTGATGAATTCTTTCTCTTTCCTGCCAATTGGACTGCTTATTCTGTTGTTTTTCAACGAAAACATGATCATCAGAAAACTCCATTTCCACCTTCTTCTCACATCGAAAAAGTTTTTCATACCTTTTGAACTCATGAGATGATAATTCCCTTAGATACTTTGTCTTTAATCCTGAGTAAAAATGGTGGATTTTACTATCAATATCTCGTATGAAATTTGGAGCATACCTTGCCAGTCGAGTGAATTTTTGCTTTATAATCTTCCATTGAGTCATCCTCCTGCATTAATTCCAGGAATTGTTTTTCCATTCTAATATGAACTACCTTAGGAAAATATTTCTCAAGAAACATACCTTTGAAATCATCTCAATCAAGAGCATCAATATCCTCACTATCCCTGATATTTTTCTCCATCGACCACCACTGATCAGTTTCACCTTCAAAACGGTAAATAGTGAGACTAACCATTCGATGTTCTGAACACCCCATGAGATCAAAAATCTTCTCTAGTGCTTTAATCCACCCTTCAGCTAGCACAGGGTCAGATTATCCTCTGAATGATGGGGGATGTTGCCTCATGAAATGCTCCACTACTAACATGTTTATCTGCATTTGATCTGGATGATCTCATGCATGGATAACACCACCATTTATAGCCCGAGTCTAATGTTTCATCAATGTAACAAACTATTCAGTTCTGATTCTGACCATCTCAGGTTGCTGATTTGGAAGGTTGTCTTCCTCCTGATGTCGTCCCGACATAGAAGCCATGTTTCCACTGTGGAAAACCATTATGAACACAAAAATATATTAGATGAAGCAACATTATAATCTATAAATTCTATATGATTTTAATATTAACATAAATTACTTTATTGATATTAATTTATCAATACCCTATCTCCTAAAGTTGTCTAAACTGATCTCTAATACCAACTGTAAGGACCCAGCCTTGAAAATTTACATGATCATGAATTAAATTAATAATTCAAATTGAGGATATTTTCAAGTTTAGAGTTTTAGATAATTAGGCCATAACTATTACATTTCATTTAAAAAAAACAAAGTAGACACTTCTACTCAATTTTTAATTTTTTACAAATCAAGAACTCTTGAAAAAAAATATTCATGCCTGGTTGCATGTTTACGACAGCATGACTTTTCCTTGATCCCATCGTTGACCATATTCCACATTATGTCCTCTGAAAAACATTTCAAAAAAATTGGGATGAGCATAAAAATCTCAGTAAGGGATACACAAAGAAAGAAAACTGTTAGTTTTTCAGAACAACAGGTAAACCAAGAATACTTTAACATAAATAATACTTTTCACTTTTATGAAGTATTAAATACTCTTCGCTAAAATAAAATATCACTACTTACCATTTTTTAACCAAAATATTACCATAAAATTCATATAAAGAACACATACCATATAAAGGTAACTTGGAACATAAACATACTTAAATGGAATAACTATACGATAGACTTCCACACATATCACTAAATGGAATAGCCATATAGCTGAATTCCAGACCCAATGAATTGGAGGTTATAACATAACCTCCCATCCTGGTTTATCACGGCACCACCCGTCATTTGGTTTACTACTTAACCAGTCATCAAATGTCCAAGTACCAATATAAAATCATAACACATAAAACAAATATAAAGGAAAGAAAACATTTCCACATTTCAATCACAATATATCACTTAAATATATTTACATAAAAAATCCATTATCAAAACCATTTTCAATACCAAAATACATAAAAGAGTATATGGTATTTATTTTCCTTGAAAAAAACATTACAGCTTGTTAAGGAATCCAAATAACAAATAATACACGCGGCAACGGAAAGGTCGTTGTCACCGCTTATGTTAAAAGAAACATTTCTTTTTGTTTTTTAGTAAAAATATTTGTAGAAAAAGATTCCCTTTGAAAATTCAGGGGTGTTTATATAGTTTATAAAAGAAATTCATGTATTAAAACAAAATATGCCTCAATGAAAGGAGATTGAGAAGATTTCCCTTACCTCATGTCCAACTTGACTCGATTGTTATTTAATATCATGAATAATAGACTAAAGTTAATTTCTAATTGCTTTAGAACCTTTTTCAAGTTTATTATTCCTTTTATATCACTTATTACAATGTTATAAACATTATGTAATCATTTAAGTTAATAACGTTCGTTTTGTCGATATTCGGTACTTGAGTAAAAAATGAACACCTAATATTTACAAGTTTTCCACGTGGTCAATAGTACATTATATCCAGAATGGTATTCATGATTTAGATATCATTTATATCATATATATCCAGTATATAGATGTATTTATAATAGTACATAACATTTGGAGGTAAGAAATGAAATGCACTGTTCATGGAGACGGTAAGTCGTACGTGCGCATGAACGCTACTTTCATTTCTATTTCGTATTTTAATGGAATTAAAACATAATTATACATAGGTAAGTTATAATTGTAGAATAATATCATATATAATACAATTAACTATATCCTTTATACATCCCACATATAGAATGAATGAGTCATATCACTTTGAGGGGGCGGTAGTCCGCACTTCTTCAAATGAAATTATCGTGTTTACAAATAATGGAAACCATAAAGATTTGATATAAAAGAAAAATACAGAAGAATAAAGAAAACATAAACATAATATATATCATATATAAATATAGTTCCATCTTAATGGCCACCATGAGAGGCGGTAGGAGATAATCGAACAATCATCATTTCATGAGGCGTTAGTTTGTCATCCACTGAAACAGTATGTTCTTCACCCATTAGATGGAGGTGTGTGTAAGTGTAGTTAGAAACCTTCTCATAAAAACATACTAGTATATTGAGAATACTATTGTTGTTATAAAATAATGGAATAAAAAGATTTTAGTGGTTGGAGAAGTAAAATAAAAGAAAAGAAGTTAAGAGAAACTGTTACCTTTAATTTTTGTAACTCCCATTGGTTTGAACCAAAATTGTTTGTTAAAGTGCCTTTTGCCTATGGTAAGGCTTCTAGGTGGAATATAAGGATTTAGGGAGCTTAATTGGGCAGAGGTTGGACGATCCAAAAGGATTTAGAGGTGTGATTAATTGGTTATAAATGGTCTCCATTTATATGGGGGGGGGCTCTTTAGGAAAGTGTGAAAATATTATTTTATTATATAATGATATTTGGTTTCTAAAGGTCCAGAAATCTTTAAAGTAGAATATAAGATGACTCATGGTTGAAATAAAATCATCAAATAATAATTGGATAGGTTTTCGATGTTATTTTAATATTTACAATCTTATTTATTTAAATGATTTATTAATGAGGTAAACACTGCATCATTATTGTTTCATAAATAATTTAATTTATTTGATGTCTAAAAATTATAAAAAAAAAAGATGATGTAGGAAATATTTTTATATTTACAATGAATATTTATAGTCAAAATTATTACTTATATAATATCATATAGAATTAATTTACTAAAATATTTTTGTTTATGTCATTTTTGCCTTTACGTTAAATTAATTAAAGTGTCATTATCATTCATAAGTGGCTCCATGGGGTACAAAAATTGACCCAAGGATTCCCATGGTATTCCATTACTCATCAAATAAGGTTATAATAAGTGTTATGGTAATTTTGAATTATTATAATATTCTTTTTACCTTGAATTACCCTATTTACCTTTAACCGTGGTAAATAAAAGTCAAAAGTTACTATTCACCAAAAATTATTTTAATCTTATTGAACCATATTTTACCCACTAATAACAAAAATGTATGTCGGATTTTTGAAATTCAATTTGCAGAAGTTTTAAAATTTCTTTTAAATGAAAATTCAGTTTTTCTTAACTACTACTAAGTGGTTTCACTATTCATCAAAAATTGATGTTTTTCAGAAAAATACCAAAAATTAATCCTAAGCTATATTTGATATTCAGAATTCAAAAATGATGTCTATTTTAACAAATTCTAAACATATAAGTTACATTAATTAATTTAAAATTAATTCCCGTTGTTAAAACAAATAGCGTGTTTTTTAAGAAACAATAACTATCAAAAGATTGACACTTGTTTATGCCCAATTTCAAAGGGAAATTAATTCCGATGACCGACATTGAATTAAATGGTAAAAATATATTCTAATTAAACTTTAAAACCAATTAAAAATATAATATAACCATATAAATAGATTAGATTAAAACGTAGTTTTGAATTAAAATACCATATTTTTCACTATTCATTACGAAATGAACTTTATCAGAAAACTTTCAAAAATTTACACAAAGTAAATTTTTATGTCCCCATTATAAAAAAGGATTTTATTTTGTCAATTAGAATTTATTAATGTGACAAAAAACAATATTTAAAGAGGGTTCTCCATTAAAAGGTAGTAAATCGACCATTTAATGTAAATTATGCTTAAAATTAGATTCATTCGCATTTTAAGCCTCTAAATTTTATTGGATAAATGTCAATACTTTTAAAAAACATGTATAATCATATTGTAGTTAGTTTTTTTATTCCCAGCAATACAACGGCTAGGAGTTAACTTCTATTTAAAATAATAATATTATATTATTAGTGTGCAACATAAGATTTCAAAGAAACTCGTTGTTGCATATCGAGTACGCTATCGAACATAGAAACCCTTTTAGAGTAAAATTAATATTTAATTCACAAATATTAATAAATATGAAAATATATTATTCTTCATTTACCTGGGATCTTACAGTCAATGAATCTGAAGGGGTAAAATCCATAGGATATAAGTGGGGTTTACACTAAAAAACTACCATAGATGGTAGATTTTATACCTATAATGAATTCATGGTTACAAAAGGTTAGAATAAAATTCATGGTGTTTACTATGAAGAAAAATTTTCTCATTTTATGATGATAAAGTCCATTCTGATTTTTATTGGAATGAAAGCCCTTTTTTATTATGATATATATTAAATGTATGTGAAAACCACTTTCCTTGATGGGAATTCAATTGAGAGCATTTATATGAAACAAATAGGAGGTTTTTAAGGGATAAATGATATTTCTAAGGTATGAAAGATGCAATGGTACATTTATGGATTGATGTAATCTTTTCAGAGTAGGAATATCTAGTTTTATGATATATTCAAAGAGTTTGGTTTCATCAATAATGTGAATGATTTTTGTTTATATAAGTGTGTGGAAGTGTAGTGATGTTTCTTATATTTCATGTATTTTAAAATACTACTTATCAAAAAAATCAAATCACTTAACTCTAGGATGATGTCACTAGGTAAATGTTTCTCAATCAAATACATGGGTGAAGCTACCTATGTACTGGGTAGGTAGATCTATAAAAATAAATCTAAGAGGCTACTGGGACTCAGTCGAGAAACACACATTGGTAAGTTTCTGAAGATATTTAGTATGAAGAACTGCAAAACGAGGTCTTTACGAGGGTTACATGACATGAATATTAAGAAATTAGAGATTATTTTAAAGATTTGATAAGGATGGATATAATTTATTGTGCATGTGAGATAGGTTTTATTATGTATAATGTGACGTGTACTCGACATGATTTCTCCAATGTTCATTAATTCTAGATACTAATCCAATACTCATTAAAATCATTTTATTATTGTGAAGAATATTATTAAGTACTTGAGAAGGATGAAGAATATGTTCTTGATCTTTGGAAGAAAGTATGAGATCTATGTAAAGAGTTCCATAGGTTATAGTTTCCAATATGATAGAGATGATATGAAATATCAATCTGGTTTCATGTTTTCTCAAAATGGTAGAGATATTAGATAGAAGAGTTCTAAAAATACACATTAGCATAATCAACAACAAAGGTAGAATAAATCATTACATCAAATGATGTAGTGGAAGTTTTTTAGATTAGAAATTTTCTATCATAAATTGATTTGGTTTATAGAAATTTGGGAGAAATCTAGATTTACTTTGACAATAATGGAGTTATTTCATAAGAAAATGAACATTGGTCAGATCAAAGGACCAAATACATCCTTTCTAAGTACCCTCTTATATGAGTCATTTTGAGAGGGATTATGTAAAGATATTTTGGGTGTCTATATATGAAAATGTAGTAGATCAATTAATGAAACCATTATTATAGAATAAGGATGAGGGTTGCGTTTTTTTTGGTGTACGATACTTAATATATTTATGTAATAATGAATAATTTATCAATTTTTTTAATTAATGAAATCATTATTTTTCATTTATTCATGAATTTTTCATTTTACTTTACATAAACGGTGGAATGATAATATCCCAATAAGGTATAATTTTGATTTATCCCTAATTGATGGTCATCACGTGTTATAATGGGTTGTGATGATATGTTGAGGTTATCATGAATAGAATCTTTTAATCATTTCAAATGGTTATATACGAGGTACAAATAATTGATTCATGTTGTAATAAGTAGAGACTTATTTCTTGGATTGACCCACCAAAGTATATCACCTATAATTTCATACAATAATTAATATAATTAGGGGTGTATTCTTGTTATCAATAATTCTTAACTGAGGTTGGAAAGATACCTAGCATGTATTTCAAAACCATTTTACTACCATTATTATGAAACTCATTGAGTAGAATTAATGGTTTTTTATAGGTCACTCTTTTCTTATAACTATAAAATAGATATTTCAAATATTTTTTCAGGACTACTAATGCCTTCAGGGCCACATAGTTAGGAATTTTGGTAAGCATTAAATTTTATACAGATTTTTTCTTCATTAATTAAGAGATCTTGATAAACTATATCCAAAAGTAGTTTTGTATAGATTCATAAAGAGTTGTGAATTTTTAAATAAATTCACTGAGTAATTAACTGAAAGTGGGAGATTGTTGGAAGTTCTCTTAAAATATATGCATATGATACCTATATATTAAAGATAAATTATTTCCAATATATCCTTAATTAGGAACCCGATATTACATTAGTGAAAAAATATTTTGGTGTGCATAAAATGTAACTCGATACTACTTTTCACCCAATTTCATATACTATTAGTGAATGGAACTTCCACTTCACTCCTACTCATTTACATTGGTTATAAACTAATGGGTTAGTTCGTTTATGTCTTATACATTCCTTGAAATATTTCAATGAATTTTCCAATAGGAATTAATTCACAGGTTCCACCCAATATGTCATATATGGATAACAATAATCATTTAATGAAGAGCATCAATAATGGATATATAAGGGATATGGTCTCTCATGTTGTAAATATATGATTTCATGTGAGACTTCTTGGACCCTCTTCTCTCATAGAATCATTGTCACTTCATGGTGAGGGTTCTAACACCCCTCTTTGTGTACCAAAATCCTCAAATTGCGAGCCAGGATCCTTTAACTGGTGTAATCCCTTGGAGGTAGGAATAATTTTTTTAATTATTTAGTTATCATAATAATGAAAACTTCATAGATATATATGTTACTTATTTACTCTAACACGTAAATTTTTATTCATTTTCCATGCATGTTGATTCTATCATGGATAGATCAAGTATTTTTGGGTTTTCTTCCAATAACTAGGATCATAAGATTGTCTTCTAAAACCCATCAGAGTCTTCATTTGATATATAATATGGTGTTTGTAACACATGTTGAAAATAATAATTTTAATAACATTTTTTATACTATTCTTAACATGTTTGAAAAAACCAATGATATTTTGAACTCTCTTATGTGTATGAATGTTATTGGTAAGCATCCATAATTGGAGTTTTTTTGTTGGTGGAAAGGAATGAATCATAAATCAAAAGTAAAATATACTTTGATTTATGAAATTCATATATTATTCTTGATTTGGGTTTGTGATTTGAAATTAACATATGGATATACATATAACATCTCTCATTGTGAAAATAAATTGGTGAAAATGGGTCATAAATGTCATTATTTATATATTTTAAAAAAATTACTCTTACATTTTTATTTTGAGGGTTGATTCATAATATTATACTATATGATCTTAAAAACTATAAACTTTTTCAATTATATGATTATAACAACCTTGGAATATGAATAAATAAACATTCTTTAAGTTAATATCATTCAAACAATATGAAAGTTAGAAAAAATATTTCCCCCATCTATATTTGAATCAATATAAATTTTTTATATTATTTAACATTAAATATAAGTATATTAGTGAAATGTAGTATATGTGTATGTATCCATTTGAAAGTTTTGTGAAACACTTGAAGAGAAAATTATTACATAAGTATCATTCGGATGGGTCAATCGAAAAACATTATACATAAAAGAAATTGAAAATTTTTATTCTAGCTATTTTTAGGATAAATTTTTGAAATGATTAAATAGAACTAATTAGAATGATAAGGAACATGAAATTGTTAATAGTTACTACCTATCAATCTTTAACAATATGGGATGTTACTTTGGGGGTGTTCTATGGGGATGGATTTTAGATGAAGGGTTTGATGAATCATGAATTTACATTTTACTAAATTGTTCATGGAGTACCTTTCTTATCTCAAATTTAATATATATTTTTTTATAATTATATAAATAAAAAAATATAATTAAAAAAATAGGATGTATGACATAATGTGAGAATAAATTCCATAACATTAGTGGATGTGCTCTTTAGAAACTTCATATGAAGTATTTCATCATTTGGATGAACTAATTTGTTAGTAATTTCACTCAATGAAAACTATTTTCTTATTTATTTTCATAAGTAGAAATGAGAATAATGTCATTTATGTGAATGTAATTATATATATATGAGCAAATTATTTCAACATTTTATTTTAATAATTATTCGTTTGACCATTAAAAGAAGGTTGATTCTATAATGGTTATTTGGTGAATGTATTTAGATTTTTTTTAACATCAATGTGTAAAAAAAGAAAACAACAAAGAATGAAATTTTTTGAATAGTATCCATAAAATTAGAATAGATTGGGAATTTTATAGAATATTGGATGAAATTTTAGAGCTTTCATATATTAGAAAAAATTATATCACATTGTTCAAATGTTATTTTTATGACTCAAAAAGAGATTTAGACTTCATCCCATACATTTCATTTGGGATATAAAGAAAAATTCATGTCCTTCATTTGTATGATCTGATTATATTGGATTAACTAGCTCAAAAAGTATTTTATGCACCATATAATAGGGGAAATAAAGACTTGTCTAATTGTGTTTGATCCCCAAAATTATTTTTCTGTGAATATATATCGATATAAATATTGACGATGAGAACAATGAAGAGTTGTTGAAATATTATTTATATTAAGACATGGTGATACATGAACCTTTATAGGCAAAAATATTTGAAGATATAGTTTCTCTTAGAGATGATAAAGAACTGTTATTAAATGATTTCAGAGAGAAAGAATATTATGAATATGTTGATAAATAAGTTGATGGATTTAACCACTAAGAACTGAATGCTAATAGTTATCAATAGTGATGGAACATGTGTTGTTATATTGGTGAATCTATATTTATATAAGTTTATTTTATATTAAATTGTATGTGATTATTTTCATTATATATACTTCATTAAACCCTATTTTGTTTGTTCATATATTATAAAATTATGAGTTTTATATCAAACAGGAAAATTTTTAGGAATGTTCTTTGCATGAATGGTAATGTAAAATTCTTGATTGAGATAAACATTCATTTTAATGGGTATTATATATAATGATAATAAATTTTACACTATAATGTTTACATAATGAATTAAAAAATGTATTCTTATAGATGACTACCCATGGGAGGAGTTTTGTAACACCCTCATTCCCACCCAGTAGCATTGTTCCTTCTCAACACTCATTTTTAGTGCAATTTATTATTACAGACAATGGTTTGGACAATTAGATTATAGGTGGAAATCAGATTGTATCTAAAGAAACGTCAAGTCCAAAAAAATACAATAGGGTAATGAGGCAAATTAAATTTATTGTTCCACATATAGAGAGTGATTGAAGGGAAAATTTTCAATTTGATTTAAAGTAGAGAGTATATAACATTAATTTTCTTATTAAATAGTTTTTATATAAATGTTTATAATTCTTCTAACATGGAAATATTATATTATATATTTTTTGTTTGTGAAAATAGGCAATGTTCTATAGTTTTGACGAACAATTTTATATGTGCATGAAAGACTTGGAATGATGTTCATGCTTGACTATGATGTTTGATCATTGGATGGAATGATATATATTAACATTAAATTCATATATTTGGGTTGTGAAAAATTTTAATTTTTTTATTTTATATGAAAAATTATAGGGTATATAACATCTTATTTAAGTAGAGTGGAATCATAATATTTGAGAGATATGTGATATAGTTATAAAATAGTGGTTTAGGAAACACATGAATTATGTTTACATTAAATCCATATATAAAGATCGAGTGAATGAATTTGGTCCAAATTACATCCAATTTAAGCCTTCCTATTGGTTAGTAAATTTTTTGTAGTATCTATATCTATAATATATGAGTAATAATTTCAAATGGAATTTGGTAGCTGGTAAAATAAACAAATTTATACAGGATTTTGAACATAAAGGTAATAAAAATCATTTAATGCAAACTATAAGGTCGTGGTATGTTTTCAATTTTTATATTTATTGTACTATAATTAATATATATTTAATTTTAATATATATTTTTTAATATAAAGATAAAGATAAGAGTGTGATAGAGTGAACCATATATATTAACATATATGAGGATGACAAGGGAATGTTTAAGTAGAATGGTCGAGGTAAATTTTAGTAAATATGATTAGTGATTTTTGTATATATAATTAGTGGTTTCAATGTTATTTCATAATATTTAATTTTTTATCATTTTTTTTAAAAAAAAATTATATGACTTATAAGGTAGAAACTAATCTTGAAAGAGGATTTTCTATTGATTAAACTATCATATATGAAGATTACTAGAATCCATTAGGCCAAACATCTTATCTTCATCAGGGTACATGGTTGATGGAAATATGAATCAATAAGGGTAGACTTGTTTGTGTTATGTATAGAATGATATTAAGTAGTTAATATGTCAATGATATGAATTCATATGATCATCATATTGTGTCGCATTAATGTTATGATTCAAAAAAAATAGTTGTGAGTAATTGAGAAGGAACATTATGTAAAAACTAATAGGACAATTGAACAGATGAAGGAGTTGTAAGAGTATATTGTTATACATCCCCAAACACTTGATGAGAAATTTCAACAAAGGGGGAGAAATAGCATGAATTTTAAGAAAAAAACAATCAAATAGAGAGATAATGACATGAATTTGAATAACATATGATAAGGAATTTTTATAGTTTTTTGTAAAATTATAGACCTCCTCTAACTTAATGAATATATTTAATATATATTTTTATAATTTTTATTTTATAATTGTTTGAATAATTTATTTCTTATAATACATTTATTATAGGTAGAGGGGATTATAAGAAACTAAACAACACACACACCAAGGTACCCTAGTGGGTTAATCCTCATCCCTCCCCATAAGGATTAGAAAGAACCCATCAAACCTATTCTATTACATATGTTGGCCTGAAGGCTCATTGAACTTACGACCATAACATGGACTAAAGGATTAGTGATTTGAAGCCCCAAAAAAATCCTGAATATCCAATGAATCATAAAGAATCATTCCATGTCACCAGTCAAATTCCCTATACCCCTCCCCCCCATTAGTAGTCATTAAACCGTAAAACTAGTCCGAATTTTGTGTCACGCATACTGGGAATCAATGAATAATGATTCTCACTAAGGCAACATGGAAAGGAACACCACTAACTACAATATCCATGTATACAGAGTCAGATGATAGGATCCATCACATCATTATTTCTTTTGAGCCACCCACCTGGTGATGCCTTGCATGGAACCATGCTGTATTGCTTACCAATTGTGCTACAACATATGAATAGTCTCACTACTTGGTATCCACTAAAAGAGAAAACATTCATCCTACATTAGAAATCCATGGGGATGGGTGGATTTTTGACAGGCATTAGCACACTCATCCCTCTTTTATAGTCACCCCCACCCCCACCCGGTGGCATTTGTGTGTCGTTACGCTACATCACTGGCATATTGCATTGAGCCATTTTTTTCAAGTCCTTTCAAGTCACTTACTATAAATAAACATGGTGAATTAAAGGAACTATGAATTAAAGTACTAATAGTAGCATGTCAGTCTAAATATAAGGCCTAAAATCCCAATTTTGGTGAATAGTTTCACTGAAAAAATATAATTAGAGTGCATGCTATATTAACATTATAGATAATCCACAACCTGGATTTGAAATCAAGACTCTAACATAGTATGATAGGGTGTTTACCACTCAGACACCACCCCAACTACAATTTATTTTTTATATTATATTATGTTTATTCATAAAATAAAATAATGAATAGTTAATGATAATATAAAATTATATATATATATATAATAAAAATATATTATGGGTAATCTAGGTAGGTTTATTCCACCCCAAATAAAATTATTATTTGAGAAGGATTTATTTGGGAATGATTATTCCATCCCAAGTAAAATTATTAATTGGTAAAAAATTCATAGATAATCCCATATTAAAATGACTATCTAGTATGGAATAAACTATCGTATATAAATTTCTAATATAAGATAAAACTAGTCACCCAAGAAGAATTTTTAATTGGGGACAAAATTAGCTATCCCAGATAAAATAATTATCTAGGAAGGATTAAGTTATCCCAAATATAGTTTTTATTTTTTTTTAAATCAAGAATTTATTTAGGGTGGAATATATTAATCCTAAATAATATTTTTAGTGCGAAATTTATATAGCATCCCAAATAATAATATTTACACTACCACTTTTATTTAAGAAAAATTGGATGGATTTATTTCCTAAAATATTTTTTAGCATTAATTTTTAGAAATTTTGGATGGAAAAAATCTGCCCTAGGTATCTATTTTTCTTATAGTGCTACCCATTAAGCTGAAAAATATAGAGTAATAAAAAAACTTGGATTAAATTGTAATACAACATAATTCCCCTGTGTTTCTTTTATGTAAATTAGTTCAATTCAATCATTTTAATAAAAATGGGTTACCAATATTGTTACTAGGAATTATTTCACAAATATGACATAAATCCATAAGAGAAACCTGAACTGAATAACAAGCCTCATTTTGGGATGAGTTGATCACCCATTTCACAATTATAATGTGTATTCCCCCATAGAATCAAACAAAATGGGGGTGTGTGATGACACAAAACATTTGAAAAAAATAAATAGCTTAATAAACATAATAAAACCTTATAAAAATGAATCCCTTCAAGCACATTTCATTTGGCATCTTATCAATGATAAATCTGAATCCCTGGATTTCCTCAGAACTAAACTTCTAAGAAGGTTGATTATAGGTAAAATGAATTACATACAATCCTCAGTTTGGCCAGGTCTTAAAAAAACATTCCAGAAGGTTCAAATGCAGTCTCACTGGTTAGTCATCATGCACTCCTCCCTCCAATTATGGAGGGAAAACTGGACTGTTACCCCCATGATTGATAGTGTGGAGATGTAGGATGTGTCTATAAACTACAATGCCACTATTAAAAACCATCTTGAGTATTATCATCAGCTTCTACCTCAGATTACACACATGGTCTCCTCCTATGATTTTCTAGACACAGATGACATTTTAATTTGGGAACTGAGATCAAATGGAATTCTGAACTCCAAATTCTACTACAACACTCTTCAACAAAGTAGCAGTAATGGAATAGTGAATTACAATAAAAAAATGGTTGCTTCCATCTCAAGTTACACTCATTTGGCGCCTCCATCTCAACAAACTTCCAGTGGACAATAATCTGCAATGGGTTGGGATCTCCCTCTGCTCCAAATGTGACCTATGTCCTCAGCACTGTGATGATATTAACCATTTTCATGTCTTTTAAGACAACAACCTCACTCTAGAACACAATTTTTAACTGGTTTGAGATTCAACCTCTACATGTGAAAAACATCGCAGACCACCTTCTGCTACTTCCAACAATCCAATTATCAAAGAAGGTTTGAATTCCCTTCCTTTACGCATGTGATGAAGTCATTCACATCATTTGGAAGTGCAGAAATAGGGCTCGTCACACAAATGCTGGCATCAATTATAGTTTTTTGATCTCTGAAATTTTGTTTGCAACTCAACAAGCAAACAGTTTACATGCTGAAAATTTTCACAACTCAATAAAAGATTTCACTGTTCTAAAAAGGCTGAATGTGAAAGGTAACTATCCTTGGCCTCTTGGAACCATGGAAGTCTTCTGGTTACCTCCTTTTGTAGAATGGATTAAATGCAACTCAGATGGAGCCTCGAGAGGTAATCCAGGACCTATTGGATATGGTTTTTTCTTTAGAAATCATGATGGTGACTACCTTTATGGGGTTCATGGTACGTGTGGACTGGCCACGGAACGTGAAGAATAGATGATGGATCTCATCAAATCAGTTTATTTTTCTCATAGAAAGAATTGGAGGAAAATATGGTTTGAAAGCGACTCTATCACAATTGTTCAAGCGGTTAGAGTGGGTCAAATTCACCTTGATTGGAAAATAACATCAAAATGGATTAAGGGCCTTGATATACTTGATTCAATGGATTATATCATTACACATTTCTACCGTGAATCTAACCAACTTGTGGATTTCCTTGCAAACATGGGGGCCTCTATTGAAACTTGCACCTATCATTCCAAATATGCTTGTAAGATGCTCCCTATCCTTTACAGAGATAAATGTAAATTTTCTTTTTTCAGACTTTTGTAACCCAGGTTTCCCTTCTTTAGTTTTATAAGGCCTTGCTGCTTGCTTTTTTAAAAAAATGGATTTAGTGACATTCATGTTCAAATTTTATTTTTTCATAGATTTTTTTCTTGAAATTTATAATAAATATATCAGTCCAATCTATACAAACCATAAATTTGTTTTTTTATCTCGTTTTAATATAAAAAATAGTATATCATTCAAATGTAATTTTTTAAGGTTTTATTTAATTAAATAATTTATTATAAAGAGAATAAAAATATCCCTCTATAGTTTCTAATAAAATATTAATTGGATTATAAAAATTATAATGATATTGAAATCAATTCAACATATTGAAATTTTTCCAAAATGGTTTAAACCTAATATAAAAATTAATTCATTTGAATTAAAGAAACTAATTTTGAACCCTTGACATATTTTTAAATTTTTTATTAAACTATGAGTCTAATCAAGGTAATTATAGAAGAATTTATTTTGTTAAATTGATCTATTTCAGATGATATATGGTAGTATTAATGAATCAAATTCATAAAAAATATATCAATAAATTATTTAAAATGAACTTAAAACATTACTCTAGTTTTTATTGGAAATTATGCCTTAGTTTTGGTAAATTTTAGGGGTGTTAGCTTCATTTTGTTTTGCATTACCACATTCTAAAGTTATTTTATGAAATTTATTTCTTAATTAATCTAAAATCCACTTAATATTTAATATTTTTAAATTCTCTCTATAATATTTCAAAATCTATCACTCAGATTTCAATGATTCTAGTGGAATTGCATTTTTCTCAACCAATAGATTCAATTTCTATGAGGGTTTTTCTAAAGTTTATCAGGTGCGGTAGAAGCAGTTGGTCTCATTCCAAACAATGGTTTCAAGTCATATCCTTCAGATTTCTCCCTATAACTATGTGAAATAGAAACAACAAAAAATCCACAAGATAGGATCATCCCATATAATTTTTAATTTATTTTGATTCAAGATAAATAATTAACTCTCAATGAAATATTTATTCGTTGATGATTTAATTGAGACCTATTATGAAATTATCATTGTGTTAAAGGAATAAAGGGAAGATTCCCACCATAGATAATCTATACATATTCAAAAAAAAATCTATGATTCTCACTATATAATTATCCAGGTACTAGTATAAATTTCTCTAATGCTTATGTCAATTATTTTTGAACAAAACATAATCATTCAAGGTGAGAAGGAATCACTTTGGTGGGGGAGGATAATCACTCTTCATTATTGAGAGTGTTCTAGAGGAAGATATATCTAGGTATTGAGAGGATTTTCTCTAGAATGTATCTTGCACAATAGTGGCTATGATTCTCTTAGATTGTATTTCCTTATCTAGTGTATATAATAACATAACTAGGTATTTGTAGACCTAGCATTAGAGAATAAATAATTGTATGAGGGCCTTTCTTATTCACTTAATCCCTCATGTTACCCATGTCTAAATAATAATAATATTATTATTATTCACTTTACATGTGCTAAACTCATAGATAAATAAATATTATATCATTGATAAAACAAATAAATATTTATTCAAATAATATTTAATATTCCATTTCTCATCAGAGTATTAAAATGTTTCTGTGAGTCCTTAATGTTTATAAAACTCAGAATAATGTCCATTTAACTAAATAAATTGTTGTCACTGTATTATTTTCTAATAAATGAATAAATATTATATTCTCTTAACTAAAGAATGAATTTCTATTACATATTCTTATAACCAAATAGATATATATTTTTTACCATTATAATAAACCAGAGTTAAATAAATATTTGTATATTAACATAATTAAATAAATAATTATACGATGAATAAATATTTATTTGAAATTCAATTCACATAATATTCTTTTGAATAAATGATGACTGAATATATTTAATCAACTGAACATGAATAATTATTAAACTGTTCATGGGAGTAATATTTATTCATCGTGTTAAATTTATATAATTTAACTGAGGTTTAGGATACACTTATTGTGTGTCCAATTAGCCCTTTTCTCAATTGCATTTGGAAAAACTGCCTAAGGTCCAAGGTTCGTATCTAGAAACATTCCAATACACACATAGTGATAAAATTTAAATGTTACAATTATAATAACCACATACGAATTCACATTGTGTAATATAATCTCTTTATCTCCAAATTTCTAATCAAGAAGGCTTCATGCTATTGTCATCAACCTATGTGACTGGTGTCACTTTTTTGAATTTTTGAAAATGAACTTTCTGAAAGGACACCATGGCCATACAATTAACTAGGAAGTTTCATTCCCCTAAAAGTTCCTAATATATCAACATTTTTTAAATAATATAATATAAAATCCATCCTAATATTATTCATTAATACATATCATTCATGACACAACCAATATACTCTACATTCTGTGAACATAATTTATCATGGTTTTGGTTAGTGAATCAAAGTATGTGAAACATAATATTCATTCATAGTAATATTAAAGTGTATGGACCATTAACATGTCCATAGATACAAATATCGAATGACATATATAAATGCGGATTTCATATTGGTGGGTCATGTTCTCATAATCTCCTCACTTGAGATTATCAAGGGTATACACCATGAGTCTCCAATCCTGATAGTTTTTTCATTCATATATCATAAAATGATATCATCTGACCATAAAAAATATATATTTAGGAATATTATCATAGCACTTATACGTTCTCATCATAGTAGGGAACTTCAAATATCTTTTAGCATGATAAGTACCCCAAGAACATTATCACTTTCATTGTCACGCAGATAAAAAATCAATATATGATAAGATATTAATTAATATTCAAGATTATGAATATTTTGGTAACGAAATTTACATAGTAGTTGGTTCTAGGGAACCAACTCCAATAGAATACTACATTCACTAGAGCTAATGTATATCAACTCAATTGGTTAACCATACATGATAATCATGATTTTTTGAGATATATCTATAGCTATTTATCCCACCATGACACTTATGGGTTTTTTTCTTACTATGACCTCATCACTCTAATAAAATCCATAATGAGATGATATCACTAATTATTTTTTTACAATATTATCCCTCACATATTTTATAATACCATATTTAAAATTCATCATTTTATGATTGAATTTTTACTATCTATGTACAACCTTGAAATCTGGAAATATCATTTCTAAAATTGCTTCTTAAGTTATGTTAGAAGTCATAATGTACATAGTTGAATACAGATATGAATAATTCATTCCATAATGATATTAAACTTTGTATATTAATTTATAATTATTGTGATTATATAACAAAATGGTCTAAATAAGGATAGATGTATATTTCTTGAAAACTAATATTCCCATTTCTCTAATTGCTAAGAACTCATCCATCTTTTTTTGCTTAAGCACTATCAGATAGTTTTGACAAACAGTCATTGTAGTAATCCTAGTTGTTTTTGATATTTTAAATTTATGATTTATTCATAAGTAAGATAAATCCTAAGTATACATCATGGAATGTGAGATATATTTTCAAACTACTCTTAGGAATATGTTGTATAATCATCACAAGAATACCATGTGACTTGGAAATGATTCAGGTAAATTATTTTATTTTGTATTTCCAATATTATATCAATTGAGTACTGTATTTTGTATTAATAAATACCTTGATCTAAGAGAATTGATTATTTTTCCTAAAACATGGGTTACTTCTTAAGTTATTTTTTGGAGAAATTAACGTTAGTCATAATTTACATAATACTTATTATTGATTTTCCATATGTTGATAAACATATTTATCTTGGAAAACTATAACACTCCCACAAATCTCTTATATAAAATTGGAAGCATTTAATTTTAAATGAATATACTTTGATCATTATATTTTCTTCATCCCAAATATAGATCCCAAAAAATATAATTAGATATGGGAATTCTTTAATGTTTTTAGACCTTCTAACCACATTATATAGATATTTTTTATAAAGTTACCTCCAAGGGAGGTGTATTAGACACAAAATTACTAATATAAAAATCATAATATATAATAAAAGTATAATTATAGTGGATTTAAGCATGATGGTTTGGTATAAAAGTTTCACCTTATTGGTATCTTGATTGTACCATCCATGTATAATTTTTGTTTGATACCCATAAATGGATTTAAATCAACCAGAAAATGAAAAATGAAGCTTAGTATATGAAAATATATGGAATGGATCCCCACTCTCTAGGTATCTCATCTTCTCCTTGATCTAACACTAGGGTTCCTCCCCAGCTCCGTATCTCCCTTCCTCTCATTGCCTCTTTTGGGTGAGATACCTTTCTCCAGTATGCTCCTTTTTCTCTATTTATCATCCCCTTTTTTTATAGTCCCCATCCACTAAAAATTCATTCTTGTTGTTGAAACCTTGATGATTAAACCCCACTTGGTTTTAATTGATGGCTCTTTAGTGAATTGGGTTGTTGGTGGTGGCATCTAAAGAGCCTCCTTTTTGGATCCTTCTTGTTAGCACCCCTCCTCTACCCTTTTTTCCCCTACCCATCATGAAAGACCCCATTTTGGTCAAAAATTATGGTGGTTTACAGAATATTGGGAGGGTGATTGTTGTATAGATGAAGGATATTTCCACTGACTTTTTTTATTGTAACCCTTTTCCTTATCTTGTGCATCCTCTTTCTAGGTTTCAGTTATTCGGTTTTGGGTTTCATCCTTAGTTTTTTGGTTTTGGATCTTCCTGGTTATTGGGTTTTGGTCATCTGGTTATCTATCCATGGTCTAGTGTTTTGATGGTGGTAATCTAGTATCTTGTTGGTTCACTTACAAAATGTTGATGTTTTGGTCTATGGCATCATCCTCTAGTGAGGGATTCTTCTTCACAATCTCTGCTCTAATTTCTTAGTCCAACAGTCTATTCCAAGTCTTTATGGTGTGGTGGTTTTCAAGGCAGTTCCGGTAAGTGTTGATTCTAGTAGACATTGGTTTGTGGGAGGCACATCGGGCATGGTGTTTTCTCATAGACAACAATGTTGATCAATCGAAGGCATTGAGGGTGTTTTATGGTGTCGGTATGGGTGGTTCCATGGTGGTTCCATGGTGGTGTGACATGTTTCTTCTGGTATGAGGGATAACTTTTTATGATTCCTTTGTCGATTTTCTGGTGTTTCTAATCTTGTGTTACCGATTTTGGTTGGTGGTCCCTATGGCCAACAACTGATGATGTTGGTGACAAAAGTGCTTGGATAGAAGGAGTATAATGAAGGGATGATGTCAGTGGTGATGTGATGATGGTGGTGAAGAACTGTATGTGACCCAACATGCCAGTCCTTGGTCCATGAGGTGGGTCATGTGGCCATCGAGGAGCTGTTTTGGTGGGAAATGGGGACCACTTTTTTTGAATTTTTGGATCTTGTTTGGTTTATGTATTGAATTTTGAATATGAAACATTGAATTGTGTAATCCTTGTGTATTTTATTCTGAAGTGTATGGTTACCACTAAACCATAATGTGGATTTCATAAAATTAAAAACAACAAATATTTTTTGAAGCTTGGTATACAGAATTCATTTTGAATTCATGTAAATTTGTTAATCATAGCTAGTTGAAAGTTATTACTCACTATTTGATTTATTATTCTTATCAAATAATATATCACCCTCTACGATGAATATAGAACCACCACTATGGTTTTAATAATCCTACACAATATGTGTCTCTGGAATAATTCCTCCCACTAACACCTTTTATTTTAATGTTATTATGCCAACTTGTGAATATGGATCCATGATTCAACTCAATTCCTTCTTGGTACCAATATCTCAAAATACATATAAATAATTTATAGAAATAAAGTTTGTATGATTAATAACTTTTTATTAATTTTTTTTTTAATGTCCTTAGTTGAAATAGATTCATTACCCCTCCCTCTAAAGGTTCCCCAACTGGGAATTAAATTAATAAAAGGAGATAATGACCCCTAAATCCCAACTCGAGTAGGACATGGGTTGGATACTAGAACCAAAATTATATGAATCAACCACATTGGAGGCATTACCCTCATATATATTTAAGAAACAAGAGATAAGAAAGAAAACCAACTACCAAAACCATGTATAAAAAAAATAATCAAACCTAATACATGCAATGTCACACATAAATTGAACAACTAACAGACAAAACTAAAAGTAAAAAAATTAAATACTCAGCAGAAGACATGAATCCACAACAACTCCTAAACAACACCTCAAACTAGTACCACCTAGCTTGATCGCCAACTAGCTCCTATGGACCTAAAAATGGTTTATATATATATAGGGTGAGTGTAATAGGTATACTCAGTAGGATCCTCCCTGAAACCTCTCCTGAAAAATGTGATCATACTAAAGCCCAGAAAACAAACAAATGAAACTAACTCATCACCTAAACATGTAATATTAGTTTTCTCATCCTATATATTACTCACTCACCAACTAACACATAGGAGGAAACCATTCTTTATGAAACGAATATATATATATATATATATAATAAAGGTACACCACTTACACTTACACATTAGTTCATCACTCTCACATCCCAACGCCACACAACTTGTGCTCATACATTCCTTAATTACGTCATTTCTAGTGTGTTTCAGGCCTCATGCCCACATACCTTAGTCTTGTGAAAGGCCCAATATTTCACATTGATATCAATATACATATCCATCTCTTCATCAAAATCATCCCATCCATAACCAAGTGCATGTATGGAAGGCACTATATAATATATAAATGAATTATACCTCAAGAAATCCAACCCATGCTCATAAACTAGTGGGATGTCAGACCCACCATGACTAGGTACAAGTATGTGATATACCTCAGTCCATTAGAGCCTACACATAAATGTATAGTAAAACTGAGAGTCTTCATAACATGGGCTGGAATACACCCTCTATAGTAAGACATTGCAACCTAGGATACTCTTACTCATATCTATATTTAACGAGAGAGTGGGGGAAGAGTATAAGTCATACATCTATTCCCTCTTCATCGTAGATGTTGGAGAAAACATTCCCCAAACCATTTGAGTGTTTGTTTCCTTACCTATGTGGGTGGGGGTAGTGTATGAAATCAAAAAATATAAATAATATCACACATAAACAACACTAATGAAAACTCGTTATCATTAGACTCATCTACCTCTAATGTTTCATAAGACCCCTGAACACCACATCTATGGACTATATATCAAAAAAGCACACAATCAATAGTTTTCTTTACTAATTTATTAATTGACCATTAATTAATTCAAATTAACATTTTCCAATATTAATATTTTAATATTATTAAACAAATTGTCAATGAAAATATTAATTCTCTTTCTCACATTTCAATTATTTTATACCAAATAAATCTATTTTAACCATTTTATTTCAGCCAACATGCTTTATTAATTCACATTATAAATTCCTTATTATAATCTCATACTCCCTAAATCATCCCACTTAACCATCCCATGGTTTTCATTAATATGATATATGTCATTTAACATCACTTCCATCAAAAACACCAAATCTAAAATGTTTATTTATTTAAATATATTCCATTCTTAAATTATCTTGGTTCACTTAGAATTTTCCTAAGATACCATATCAAAAATGATCTCATAGTGCATAGAGTTTGACTACATCAAATAGTGGGAACCTAAAAACAAGGAACATTCATCGATATAGACACATAGAAATAATCATGAAACAATTAAAATCAAAGAGAAATACCTTTTTTGAACTCATCTTGATCACCCAAGTGTCCCACACTATTTCTCATAACATTATTTTGTCCATCCTTCACCAACATCATCCATCACTATATCCCGGGCTCCCATACCATTTTTCATCGATAAAAATAATCATCAGTGACAATAGAATTTGGCTTACATCCCATTACTCATCAAGGAAACTGACCACACATATTTATCAAACAATCACAACAAGGATATAAAATTCCAAGATAATATATACATTTCCAATGTATTTTATACACATAGAAAAGGCACTAAGGCCACAGATCCAAGTCATATAATCCTTCCACAACAAGAGTAAGATCCCTTATCCCTAAAGCATCTATATTTAGAAAAGCAAAATTTTAATTCATTTCTTGATTTAAGCAATTTATTATTCATATGTTTTTATCAATAAGAAATCTATAACTTTTCTAATATCAAAATATATGAATCACCATAAACATTAATTTATAATTACATTTGTATTCTATAAAATTCAAGGAAAAAGAATTATTAATTTACCTATCTATTTATTTAATCACATCACCATGAATCTAGAATTACATTTTTTATCATATTCCTAAAAAATTTACCATTCTAAACATAATAATAACTTCAACATAAATATAGCATAATATATTATCAAAACATGATCCATTAATAAGCATAAAACTATAAGATATACCAAACCACAAACCCCCAATTTCTTATTTCTTTAAATTTTAAAAAAAACTTATCTATATTTGGTTAATTACACAAATATTTAATTATTAAAGAATGATAATCTCATGGTTTCACTTTAAAAAAAATATAGATAATAGATTCCCTACCTTAAGATGTAACTTTGATAATCGCTACATAAAATTATATAGAAGAAGGAAAGTATAATGTTTTCCATTGAAAAAAATTACAATGATCTAGATTAGGCTAAAATTGATAGAAATCCAAGTGGAATATGGGAGTAACACTTATATAACACATCAAGAGAGAATTAAAGAGAAACAAAGGTCAATGGAAATAGGAAAACTCACCTTGGATCTCTAAAGATTGATATTTAGAAGATGGGTGGTTGAATCCAATCAAAGGGGCATTAAATGAATCCAAAAAAAACCTTCTAGGTGCCTAGGGTTTGATAGAGGATAAGATAATTAATCTAATTTTTAGGGGCTCCCCAATTTAAAATAGAGCTAGAAAATGTTGCATTAATGATGTGAAAGATTAATTCATGTTATTAATTCCTTGAATCCCATATTCAATGAAATTTAAGTCACCTAATAAGAAATCTATAAAAATCATTTATTTCATGAATCAATAATTCATGCCACAAATTATTTTTTAGAAAAACCACCAAATTTTACCTCAAAATCCATAAATTCATGAACGATAATTCATACTATGAATAAAAAATCATATTATGAATGTTGAGTTCTGGTTATGAATTCCTCTTACAACTATATTTCTAGATTCTTACCACTCACTCCTACCTCAAGATCGTATAGGTAAAGATCCAGGAAAACTATTCCCACACATCACATACCTCTCAAAAAATTCTCATCTTTAAGAATTTAAAACAAACCCAGAAAAAACGGGGTCTAAAGAACAACCATATGAGATACCTCTAAAGGGTTTCACTACATAAGAAAAATGCCATCTCATAAGAGGAACAAAGTGGATAAACTCACATCATCACCAACCAACCTCAAAACACAATACTAGGGGACATAACACTCAATTTAATGTTTAAACGAATCATAAAATCAAGGAAGAGAGTGATCTCATAAAACAACCAAGGATTTACAAAGCATCCCAGAAATTATCAAATAAATAATCAAAGCAAGGAAGATCAATCATAAAAAATTAGTATATTGATCATGAATCTAGGACTACCACTCCCAAATGTTCTCCTCTAAGACACCATACTACCAAAATACATGAATAAAAGCAATATCACACCCACACAACACCTTCTCCAAATGGTCATGAATCTTGACAAGTCACTCCTTGAAGGTCTTAGTATCTTCAACATCCAGTTAACCCCTATTGATGGTATGGGAATCATCATGAAGATATTAGTAAAGTTGTGATACATTTAAGACTTCATGCATTGCATCATCAGTGGGTGTAGTGTAAACTAATAATTTTTGTATCTAACCCAAGATAATACCTCAAAATGTCTAATAAATATGGAAGAAATCTTATTCCCATGACCGAACCTTCACTACCCATTATAAGGATATACCATTCATAATATGTGATCTACAATATCAAACTCTAGATTCCTCCTCATATGATCATTATAGGAATTATTGAAATATTTAACCACCATCATTGACTCGTGGATCACAATCACCTTCTCTGTGAAGGATCTGGATGCAATGGAAGCTCTATATCTGGCGTAGAAAACTTAGATTTTTTATCATAATTGATGGTTAATAAAATATTTACATTATTATAAATTCCATTATTAATGGAATTAAATAAAATAATATTGAAGATAGAAAATTATGGAACCAAATCACATGATCATCACATGTTAGTTATAATTGATTTAAGCAATTGAAGAATTACATTATGATGATATAGTTCTTTGTTAATGGATCTGACAACATCTCTATATCATACCATTATTTAATTACAGGAATAAAATATAGATTCTATATATTAGTGATCCATACATGTTCCATGATCCTCCAAACATCATTGTAGGAATCTCTGGGTGCTAGCATGAAAGATCCTAATGCTTGTGATGTTCGTTTTTGATCACCCCAAGAATAGATTCAAAGAAGGGTTATCTTTGATCTCTCTAGACTTGAGAGTGATAGTAGAGAATTATCACTCTCTATTCTTGAGATTTTTCTTGGAGATATATCTCTTAATGAATTCAAGAGTATTCACTCTGGATATCGTTGTGCATAACAAAAAATAATTGTCTCTATTGGAGAAATAATATAATTGGGTTTACATATCGATAGGTTTAGAAAATAATAATTGAATATATTCCCTTATTATTTTTCTTAATCCCTATAAAACCACATTTATATAATAATATTCTTATTATTATTATTATTTCTTGAATATCACTAAACTCATGAAGTATATTAAATATTATTTATTTAAATATTATTCAATACATATTATTTTTCACAAGACCATTAAACATAATCTTTCATTCCTCCATAATATTTATCGAACCTTGAATAATGACTATTTAATTAATAAATAAATATCACTTCATTATTCACCAATAAATAAATAAAATTATATTCACTAAATAGAAAATATTTATTTATTAAATATTTTACTCACAAAATATTATATTTAATAAATGGTGATGGAATATATGAAATCAAGAAAACCTGAATAATTATTAAACCATGTGTGGTAATAATATTTATTAAACTTATCAAATAGTAAATATTATTATTATTTAACTGAGATTATAGATACACTTAGTGTGTGACCCTCGAGGCCTCTTTCTTAGTAGCATTAGGCGACGAATTCCAAAGTCTAATGTTAGCATATAGAAACACAACCATGTGCCCATAGAGAATTAATTTAATGTCATACTGATATAAAACCATATAAAAACACATATAGTGTAATATAATACCTTAATAATGATATCTCCAATCAATCAGGTTTCATGCTAGTGTCATTAACTAATTTTCCTTATGCCTCATTCTTTGAATTTCTAGAAATCAAACTTGACTACATAACACTATAGACTTGGATTTATTTAGTCAATATCATTCCCATAAAATGGAATGAGATATCAACATTCATTAAAGAATAAAAGGGGAAAATGATTTCTCAAATTATTCATTAATTCAATATTACTTATAATAAACCCAATATATCCTTCCTTACCATGATCATATGTCATCATGGTTTTCATCAATACATCAAAGTACACAACTTATAATACTCATTAATAATAACATTAAAGTTTAAGGATCAATAAAAAATATCATATATAGGAACATCCAGTGAAACATATAAATATGGATTTCCTACTAGAAGATATCATTCTCATAATATCCTACACTAGATATTAAGAAAGGAATTATCCATGAGAAGGTCATCCAATGTCCTATGAGTCTCCACCCACCATAGCGTGTATCATTTATCCTCCTCAAATTATTTAATCTTCATATCGAAAATATATTTAAGATTATCTTTGTCGTACTTATAAGTTATCATCATATAAGGGGACTAATATGAACTTTCAGTGTTGCAACTACTCTTAGTAGATTATCACATTCTATGCTACACATAAAAAAATCATGATGTAACAAAAAATTGTATTAATATTCATATAAATGAATATAGTTTATCATAAAGTAAAAAAACATTGGTTCTAGGTAACCAACACAAACCTAATCCTACTTTCACTAGATCCAACTTCTAACAATTTTTGGTTTTATATATCTCACATGATACTCATGATTATTGCAAGATAGGATTTTTGTAAAGGGTTCTACCACATTTTCATCCATGGAAACTCTGATACTCAAACTTCGCCCCTCTGAGAAAAATCCCTCAAGAGGTGATACTTTTGGAGTATGTTCTTTGTCTTTTGGTATGAATTTTCCTCTTTTGCAAGATCCACCACTAGTATATTATCACAATACAATTTGAGAGAGTCTTTAATACTAGGTAACACATCATGATCGTTGAAAAAGTTCCATATCCAAATGGATTCTTCAGCTACATAAGAATCCATTATATAATTAGACTCTATTGTAGAATCGATGACAACTAGCTTCTTTGAACTATTCTAACTCGCAGCTCCTCTATTGAGACAAAAACATATCTTGACCATGAAATCAGATAATTTTTATTTTTTGGAAAACTAATATAAGTATAAACCTTGAAAACCATCTCCTGTTATCCTCGATAAACTAGGAACAGATCCTTAGTTCTTCTTAGGTATGTAAGGATATCCATAAAATTAGACCAATTTAGTTCTCTTAGATCATCTTGATATCTTCCTACCATGCATAATGCGTTGGAAACATTGTGTCTAGTACAAAACATGGCATAAATTATTGGTCCTATCACGAAATGATTTGGGATCTTACTCATTATCTATTTCCCTTATTGTGACTAAGGACACATTTTCTTATAAAGATCTATACCATGTGAATTTGTAACCAATCCTCTCTTGGATTGTTCTATACGAAATTTATATAGTATCTGAAAAATGTATTTACCTTGACATAGTCAAAGAAACCTTTTAGATCCATCATAGCTAATCTTAATCCCTTAAATATATGTCGTTTCACCTATTTACTTCATGTAAAAACATTTTTTAATCATTCCATGGAAGACTCCAAGGATAGTATGTCATTTTCAATAAGTAATATGTCATCAAAATATACTACTAGGATAATGACCAAATTTCCACTAAACCACTTATAAACACATAACTCACATTCATTCTTAATAAAACCAAAAATCATTTATAGATTCATTAAATCGAATGTCCCATGACCTGGATGCTTTATTCAAACCATAAATGGATCTCTACAATTTTAAAATCCCTTTGACATTACCTAGAGTCACAAACCGTTCAAGTTTTATCATATAGATATCTTCTTGAATTTTACCATTAAAGAAATCTTTTTTTACATACAACTACTGAATTTCATAGTCATGGTAATCTATTATAGTAAGTATAATTATGACAGATTCAAACATGAAAACTAGAGAAATGGTTTCTTCATATTAAATTACTTGATTATGTTTAAACCCTTTATCCACTATCCTTTATTTATAGGTATTTACATTACCTTCTATATTTATATTTCTCTTGAATACCCATTTTCACCCAATGATTTGTACAACAACTGGAGGATAATCTAGAACCCAAACTTGGTTCTAATACATGGAACCCATTTTATAATTCATATCTTCTTTCAATCATGAAACTTCTAAGATCTCTACTACCTATTTTTAAGAGATCGGTTCATCATAATCAACTAATAATGAGTCACCATCTTTAGTGACTAGAAATCTATATCCCTATGTTTCTCTTACCTCTATAGTTCTCCTATGTAGTACTTTTATTTCTATAATTCATTATTCTTTGGGGACCCGTGGAATCTATTCCTCTATAAACTCTTTTTTATCTTCAGCATCAACTTCATTGAAGTAAATATTTCTCCCACTATACTTTTTGAGGATGTGATCCTTCTCATGAAATATACCTTGTCTAGCGATAGTCAATTTCTTATATAAGGGTTTCTATAGGTAGTGTATCTTATTTTACTTAAGATACCCAATAAATATACACATTGTCCTCTAGGGTGCTAGTTTTTTTCTGAGAAGGCCATAAAAATTCCTCACAACCCCATACATGTGTGTATGAAAAAACGGGTTTCTTTCCACTTCATAACATGAAATGAATTCCATTCTCCACTTTAGTTTACGTAGTTTAATGTATATTTTTAAGTATGTAATTAATATCCCTAAAATGATAATGGAATATATACCAGACTTGTCATCGACCTTACCATGTCTAAAAAGGTATGGTTCCTCCTTTCACTAACACCATTCCACTATAGTGTGTATGGTGGATTGAGTTGTGAAATAATCCCAAACTCCTACAGAAAGTTGATAAATTCTTGGTTAAGATATTCATCACCTCAATCCAATAAAATTTTCTTTATTTTTATTCTAAGTTGATTGTATACTTCATTCTTGAATTCTTTAAATTTATCAAAGGAATCAAACTAATTCATCATCAAGTAGACATGTCCATATCTACTCAAGTAATCAAGAAAAGTTATAAAGTAAGAATAACCACATGTATCTTCTATTGGAAATGGTCCGCACACATCAGCATGTAGAAATTCTATAATCTTTGTGTTCCTTTCACTATAACCATAGAATAGTGTTTAGTCAATTGTCATTACAAATAATCATGACATTTGTCAAGTGGTTTTGTCTCAAAAGAGTCTAATATCCATGTTGATAGATAATTGTCAAATGATTCTCGTTTACATGACCAAGATGGTGTTTCCATAGTTTAGTGTTATATGAGTTTTATAAACAATATTTTTTTTCAATTTATAATACTTTTTTCACAATTTAATACATAAATAACATTATTAAAATTTTCCATACCATAAAATATTTTGCCTTTATAAAATAAAAAACTTTTAATTATAAATTTAAAAATAAAATCCTATTTATATAGGAAGGATAAAGAAAATTATGTTATTTGTAATAGTTTGTACATAATAATAACATCATAAAACCAATATCATTTGTGTTGGCAGTAAAATGTGGTAGTCTCTGATGGATAAAGAAGTCATTCTTGCACCATTGGTTTCTCACAAGTCCACCTTTCCTCTAATAATATTCCAGAATATACTTGGTTCCAACATTTGGATATAGATGTAAGAACCATAAACTATATATAATACCAAATGTGTAGATATTGAAATATTATACTCTATAAAAAAATGCACCATTAGCATCTCCTTGCTTTTGGGTTCAGTTTCTCATCCAATGGGCACACTTTCCACATGAAAAACATACTGCTTCCTTTTCCTTTCCTTGCCTCTGAATCTTCCTCTTCTTTAAACGATGGTGATTAGGAGATTTATACTTTTTATGTGTCTGGGACCCTTCGCATTTTTATTCCTTTTCTTATTCACCATAAGGATGACTAGTTTGTTATGCCCTATGTTCTTTTCTACTTGTAAAATCAACAAAAGAAGTTCTAAATAACTATTCTCATTATTTATCATGTTATTATTAATAATAAAATAAGAGAAGAACTTGGGTAGTGATTAATGTATGAAATCTATGCACAACACATCTAGTAATTTAATCCCTAAGATGTCTAAGAAATCAATATATCCAATAATCAAGACTACATGACGCCTATATGGCACCAAAAATCCTAGATTAGATGTAAAAAAGAATTTTTGATCCCATATATCTCTTCTCTTTCATTTCCTTGATAGATATCCTAAAGGTGATACATCATTCTATATGCATCCATGTCCTCATGTTGCTTCAGAAGCTCATTGATAATATATAATAGAATTAAACACTAAACAAATGTGGAATCAATTAAAATTTTATTATAGAGATAAAACTCTTCCTCACTATCCTATTATCCAATAATATTAGGAATAGGTTCTTCCAACACATATAATTTCCTTTCCTAGTATAGGATAACATGTAAGATCCTTTTCCACTCATAGAAATTTAGGCTGATGATAAGGTTTTCCTTCTCAAGTACATATCACAATGATATTTTTGAAGTCATATTCATTATCATCTATTTAAATTATAAAAACAAAATTTTAGTACTTTATCTTATAAATGGTAGAAAAATAAATAAATATTGTATTTATTATTCTCCCAATATTTTATTGAAACTCAATATCCCTCACCATTTTCTTTGTAAACTCTTATTGTTTGGACATTCCCATGGAAAGTATCCACATTCCCCTTATCATCACACTAACTTGGTTGAGTCAAGAAATTTTAAGGGTTTTAGGTAGGCAATCCAAATTTTAGCTTCATTAACTCATAGTTATTTGATCTATTTATTGGACTCTCCAATCTTTAAATCCATAGATTATATTTCCTCTACATTTCCCCTTATACACACCTAGTCCTTCTTTGATACAAATTAACCTAGAAATTAAATTTAAAATTCACTAATAATTGAAATGACCCCAACTTTGGTCAGCTAAGTACTTTAGACAATGGTTCTATTTTAACTTAAGTTTCAGAAGGAAATACCAACTCGATATATATAATTGAAGGATTTTATATTTATGCATAAATTTCCGAATATTATAATTATTAAATTCTTGTTAATATTAATTGGATTTACTTAAGTGATTAACCATGTCATCGAAAATGTTTATTCTTATAAAACATTATTTAATTTCTATATTCTATGTTTATTAATTCATTAATTCATACGATCATGAAAAACATCCATAACAAAATAACCGTGAAACATGACATAAATAAAATAATAAAGTGGTATGATCAATATATTTTACTAATTTTTAGTTTATCTAGAATATGATAAACTAACCATCAACCTAGGGGAAAACTCTTTGAACCATTTTATGGTCTATGTTTTAGCTTTACATTTGTCTACCTATGTATCTCTCTTGGATTGGTCTCACCTCAGCTCCAAAATTGAACTGCATCCACTAGCTTGGGAGATCCATTCATTATATAAGATTGTCTCACACTTAGGTGAGGGTAACCAAAGGATTGGTTAAGGGGTTTACATAAAAGAAACCATGGGCACATAGGACCTTACATAATGAGAGAAGGGATGATATGTAGGACACTAATTTAATTTAATAATAACTTAAATGAAACCAATCACATACAAAGGTATATTTTATACTCATGATCATCCACATATATGCAATGAATTACATGTTTAATAAAATAGAATTCAATTCTAATCATTTGTATTTAAGATAAATCACACTTGAATAAATCAATTATATTCATTAATTAATCAATTCTATTATCTTAATTCTTATACAAATTTCTCTTGAGATTCTAATCCATTATAATTTTTAACAAATTAACTTAATTTAAAATTAACTATGTACAATGCATGTACCTTCAAGGAAACATAAGGATTACCATTCTGAACAACCCAACATGTATTATATTTGTATACTATTTACTCACGTGGCATCGAATATAAATGACTTATCATGTAAAGTGATGGAATGTACTATCAACTTAATGACTGCATGGAACACATGGTATTTACATAGGGTGTAATATTTCAATGTGCATAGGCTAATAAATATATGATTATACATGATATGTAGATCTGAAAACTACAAAAAAAAATTAATAATAAATTTAATATATATATATATAACCCCTAGCATAGAATGTGTTATCAAATTAATGACTACATAAAATATATGTTGATAATTTTTAAGCAGTATAATAAATTAATTGTTAATTTTGTATCATTTGGTAAAAATAAATGGAATGTACATTCTAGCTATACAACATGTATTATTCTCACTGACTATCTACGAAAAACTTCTAGGGACTCAGTGTGTAACCATAACATGGAAAATATTGTAGTACACAACATATACATAGTCTACATGATGTATGATCTCTAAGTTACATGATCACCAGTCAATGTATGTCATGTAAGAAAATACATGGCACATTTGTGACTAAAGGACTACACATCGTGTATGGATGTTATAAGGTGTGTACTCCCACAGACCATATTCCATACTGGACCAATCAACACATGATGTGTAATTAAATTCACCATGTGTAACAAATTCACAAGGCTTAAATTAATTGAGAATTAATTCTTGGTACATTGAACAAAAGAACGTGGTGTGTACTTAGAGGATCCACAATGTGTACTCTGGTGTTATTTGAACAGATTCTTTAGAACCACTATATGAATTATTCAAATGTATTTTGTTCATAAAATTAATCTATTTGATTAAATCTTTTAGAAATGAAGAGGAAGATATCAGATCTCATGATTTAGGTTTATGAAAGAATAAACTAAAATTGATAACTAAAAACAAAATCATAAATCAATTGATGGTCTTTAAATAATTATAAATGAATATGCGACCCCTATGATGCCACATGAATGTTCCGGGAACAATGGAAGCATCGGATTGGGAAAGCCCAACCCAACGGTATTTCATAATTAATGATTAATCTGAAATTTATAATATTATAAACACAGTCATCAACAGAGTTAATTTAAATAGTATTGATGAGAGAAAATTTTGGAACCATAATACGAGATCATCACATTTTATTTGTAATTAATTTTGGAAATTAAATAATTACCTTGCAAGGATTTATTTCTTCATTTTTGGATATATAAAATTCTTTATGTCTTACTTTCATTGCATTATAGGAACCATGTATAAATTCCCTCTAGTAGTGATCCACATGTGTTCTAAAAACCTCTTAACATCATTATAGGAATCTCTTTGTGCTAGCGCAGTAAGTCCTAATGCTTGAATTGTTCACCTTTGATCACTCCGGTAATCACTTCAAGGAATGGTTCTCTTCAATCACTCAAGACTTGAGAGTGGTTGTGGATGAGGATCTCTCTCCCTTATTGAGAGTGTTCGTCGAAGGTATCCCTCTAGGACTTCGATAGGATTCCCTCTGGATGTCATTATGTACAAAAAAAATTATCTCTATTGGAGAAATAATATAATTGGGATTACATATCTCTAGGGTTAGAAAATAATAATAAAATATTCACCCTTGTTATTTTTCTTTATCCCTTTGAAATCCCATGTCTATATTATTATTATTATTATTATTGTTTACTAATATGTAGTAAACTCATGAATTAAATTAAAAATTATCTATTAAAATAATATTCAATATATATTATTTCTCATTGAACTTTTAAACATGGTCCTCCATTCCTTGACAATATTCATCGGACCTTGAATAATGATAATTTATTTAATAAATAGATATCACTAAATTATTCTTGAATAAATATTATATTCACCTAATATAAAATAAATATTTATTAAATATTCTATTCACAAAATATTCTCTCGAATAACCAATGACAGAGTGTATGCAATCAACAAAACATGAATAATTATTTAACCATGTCCAGGAATAATATTTATTTAACTTGTTAAATAATAAATAATATTATTATTAAATTGAGGTTCTAGATATACTTAGTGTGTGACCCTCTATGCCTCTTTCTCATTGTAAATAGGTGAATTAGCCCAAATTCCAAGGTTAGTGTCTAGCAACACACCAAGGCGCCCATAGAGAATGAAGTTAATTTTGCAAAAACATAAAACAACATACAAACACTTACAATGTAATATAATCCCTTTATCATGATATATCTAATCAAGTAAGTTGCATACTGGTTCCATCAACCTATATGCTCAATATATCTTTCTTATAATTTCTAAAAATTGAACTTTCCTACTGAACACCAAGGACATGGATTTATTTATTCTATATAATTTCCATAAAACGGACTAAGATATTAAATTCCATTAAAGAAAAAAAGGTAAAAATCCTTTCTTGCAATATTCATTAATGAAATATTACTTTTGTTGCTCCCAATATATCCTACCTCATCTAGAACATATGTCATAATAGTTTTCATGAATACATTAAAGTATAGGACTTATAATACTCATTAAAGTCTAAGTATCAACACACATGTCTACAAATAGGAACATCCAATGACACATAGAAATGTGTATTTCCTATTTGAATGTATCATTCTCATAATATTCTATATTTGATATTACCAAGGGATTACACCATGAGAAGGTGACTAAAATTCTTATGAGTCTCCACCCTGGATAGCCTATATCATTTTTTCCCTCAATTAATTTCATCCAACTATTGAACATATATTTAAGAATACTGTCATGACACTTTTAGGTTCTCGTCATAGTAGGTAATAGAAATGACCATTCTGGGTGATAGCTGCTCTTAGGACATTATCACATGTTGAGTTAAATATAATAACAATCCTGATTTGATTAGGAGTTTATTAAAATTCAAAATAATGAAATCAGGTTATCATAAAGTATAAAGATGTTGGTTCTAGGAAATAAACTCCAACACTCTATCATACATGTCACGACCCATCCACGGGGCCCATGTCATGACTACCCCAAGCCCGCCTTCCATAGGCCAGGGGTTGGCGACTAGCACCAAAGGCGTAAATCCCGATAACTGGGAAGGCATTGCCTTTATAAAGTAAACAAAACACCACAGAGTACAAGCAGAAGTGCTGAAAAGTAAATGGGCCAGAATAAAAACCCAACTGAAAGTACAACTACAACTGAACAAAAGTATAACAGAAAAAAGACAACATCTGGAAGAACGGAAGCAGCTCCTGGGACGTCCTCCTCAGATCCTACCTGAAGGGTAGGTACAGATGGCGCACCTCCTGGATTGTCCACCATGGATCCTACCTGAAGGGTAGGTACAGATAGCCTCCACAATTCTCTCGCCCGTCAACCTCCTCCAAGTGTCATCTCACCGTGAAGTACACCTCTGGATACTGACTCGTCGTGTAGTCCACCTCCGGGTACCGTCCAGTCCTCTAACACTCGGCCTCCGTCAGCACTGCCCGTCATCTGCAACCAACACAACGAGGTGCGGTCATAGCCCATGCAGGGTGAGTATAAAGATACTCAGCAGGGACCCCGAGACCCTCAAGGTCTCACTAAAACCAACATGGACAACCACAAAGAAGATCTCAACAGATAACCTCTACTTAGGTATATGACATGCATATACCTAAGTTATCAAGTAACCCATCTCAATCATGAGGAAAACAAAAAGATCATGAAATTAACAGATAACCACTACCCAGGTATATGCCCATACATATACCTAAGTTATCAAGTGACCCATCTCAATCATGAGGGAAACACAAAGGTCAAAATTCTCAGTTCAAATCAGGATTTTCATTATGGAAACCGTAACTGCTGAAGAGCCCCATCTCTGGAGTGTACAGTGGTCCTGTCACGACTCTGAGGTACTGCTCACTAACCTAAGACTGCTGAGGTACTCCTCTTGTCGAGTACCGCGGGTCAGCCACCCAAACACAGTAGTGCTTCCCGCCGAGGTATGTCACCCAAACACAGTAGTGCACACCCCCTAGTAGCCTGCTGAGGTACTCTCCGGATGAGTACCACGGGTCTGCACTGTCACACAGGTAGTGCTCCGTCCGCCATGTGTCTGCACCCAAACAAAGTAGTGCTCCATCCACTGGGCTAGTCGACTCACTCCAAGTCGATTCGGTCAAGCAGTCGTCAGGTCTCAGTCGGCTACACGGTCTCCGTACTCTGCACGCTCGTCTCTGGGAGGGTCTGCTCCACGAGGTATAGGTCGATACTCCAAGTATCTCAAAGACCCACGAAGAAGTGTCTCAAAGGACCACCTTGTCATAGGGGTCTCAACGCAACAGTCGGCGCGTCAATCAGACGCCCGGTCTGTGAGTTATTAGCCTTTTCGTCCTAGGGACCCGGTTGGATTTGTGAGCAAACCAACCTGGACGTATCTCAACTGTACCCCGAACTCTCATAGGGTATACTCATAGGGACTGATTTTCAATGTGATCACCAACGCCGCTGACGGTTCGTCAAACGGACGTCCAGTCTGAAAGATATCAGCTTTTCCGTTCCAAGGGCCCCGTTGGATTTCGGGTACAGTCCAACCCGGCCACTATCCAACAGCAACCGAAACTCCGGCGAAGAATGCCAAAAGTTCCGTCTCATCAAGAGGAATTCAACGAGATAGACGGTCCGTCAATCGGACGCCCGGTCTGTGAGTTATTGGCTTTTTCGTTCCAGGGGCCCGGTTGGTTTCGTGAGCGAACCAACCCGACCGCACTCTGACGACATCCAAACCTCGAGTGGAGTAATCCAAAATATCTTTCTCACTTAGAGGAATCCATCAAAGTCAACGGCACGTCAATCGGACTTCCGGAGTTCAAGTTATGAGCGTTACCACTCCGAGGGCCCGGTTGGTTCCGTGCACGAACCAACCTGGTCAAACCCAAAGTATTCCGAAAACATGAGTGAAATATGTCAAAACGACCGTCTCGGTCCAAGGATTGCATCTCCGCTGACGGTGCGTCGATCGGAGGTCCGTATCCCAAGTTATGGGTGTTCGATCGGAAACAAACCGAAATTGGGGATCTGGGTTCGGCCCGGCCCGGCCCAATCCCCCCCTGGGTCGGCCCGAACCGGGTCAACCCGACCCGGGTCCGGGTCCGGCCCATCCAGGCGTGGCCCAGCCCGGCCGGCGCGGCCTGGCACGGCCCGACCGGCCCGCCGCGGCTCGGCCAGCGTGGCCGAGCGGAATCCGCGGAGCGGGGGGGGGGGGGGGTGCCCGGCCCACCTTGCCGTTGATTAAAGCCGGCGGCGTTCTGCACCGCCGCCAATCCTCCGGGATCCCGCGCAGCCGCGGGATCCCCCGTGCCGCACCGCCGCGGCAAGACGCGGCGGTTGATTCCTCCAGCGGCGCGCTCGGGCGCCGCCGCCTCCTAGCAGTCGGACGGCTCCGGCCGCCACCACCGGTCGCCGGCGACCCGCGCCTCCTGGTTTTCCGCGGCCCACCGGAGTTGCTCCGGTGGTCCGTTTTTAAAACCGTATGTGCTGACGTTCATCTCGGGTCTCAAAATTTACTGCGGAAGCTTCAAAATAACCTTGCGGACCCGTTTTTCGTCGCCCGTCTATCCGCACGTCAATCAACAAAATCATGTCATCCTCGTGGTTCTCTGGCGCGACGTGATGGCGACACGCCCCTTCGCTGTGGCCCGACTCTGTCTGCGGATGTCTTCAGGTTTCTCCGATGCGGCGTGACGGCGTCGCATCCTTGTTTGGTTTCATGGCGCGGCGCGACGATGCCACACATTCCTTGCCGCACGATTCCGCGCAATGCGATGGCACCGCGCTATTCCCGTTTCAATCCACAAAAGAAACCTACATGGATAAGGAGGAGGGTCGGCCGTTTTTGTGTGGTCCGGCCCCCTCTCATTAATTGATAGCAATTGGTCATATTTCACGAAGAACATCAAGGTAATAATCACGAAAAAATTAAATAAATAAACCCCTACAGTTTTCCCGCAAACAATAATTCCCAACCCGCAACATATTCTTCGCGGATCAACTTGATGTTTAGTTGATCCACGGTCTTTGATTTAGAAGGAAGTAACATGGGGTTTATTAATATTCACAAAAAAATTCCCTACCTCGACGTTTCTTGAACGGAGGTTCATCGAACGAGGATTCGTCGTGGAAAGAGACATCGCAAAAGAAGATGTCGTCGGCGTCGCGGTCAGAGGCATCGCGGAAGGAGACGTCGCGGAAGGAGACATCGACCTCCAAGGAATCTGGCGTTCTTCACATTCTTCGCGTTCTTCGACGAAGGAGTTGAATAAAATCTTCAATCCTTAGCCTTTTTCTCCCCAAGACTCCACCACAAGAAACTAACTCAAAATAAAATAAGCTCACCTCTTATTTTATTAACATAACATAACTTTTGAATTTCAAGAGTTTGAAATTTAAAAAGCCACACTTAACTCACTTAATTAATAACATAAGTTATTAATGTTTAAGTTATCAAGATTTAATAGTGAGTTGAGGGGGGTTGAAGAATATAAAGGGGTGGGGTTCGTGTGGGCCCCACCACCCTCATAACCTCTCTTGGGAAGTTGGGTAGTTACCCAACTTCCACCCAAAGCCTTAAACGACTAAAAGAAAATAAAAATTATAGTTAATTTATAAATTAAACTTCCACAATTTTTATCATCTTCTCTCGTGAAAACGCAACTCTGGAAATGACGTTCCTATGAAATTACCGGCACTACGGTTCCATCGGTGCCCTCGGAATTCGATTCCGATCACCAGTTCAAAAGTTAGAAAAACCCACTCGTCCGTTCACTGAATGTACCCGAGCCAAACTTCGGAAAATGATTCCGGGCACACCGGACCTCGGAATCAGGCGCTGTCTGAAACTGCGTTCTTGTAAAATTCCAAAGAAAATTAAGAAAAAAATTTCCTTGAAATTTCCGGGTCTTTACATTACTCCCACCTCAGGGCTTTACATCCTCGTAAAGCTTCAACACAAACTAGGGTCACAAAAGAGGTATTGAGCATGCATCTGAGCCTTCCGCTCCAATGTGCTTACCTGGAGGTTCTTGTATTGCTAGAGAAAGCGCACCCGAGGAATATTCCTTCCCCATAGGATCCGCTCCTATCGATCCTCGATTCCCACTAGAACCTCCGTGAAAGTAACCCCATCACCATCGTCCTGCTCATCATGGTCGATGTTATACGAAGGGTCGAGCACGTATCTCCTCATATGAGATACCTGGAAAACGTCGTGCACCTGGTGCAACTTAGGTGGATGGGTCAAGCGGTAAACCACCTCTCCTACCCAACTGAGGACCTAGAAAGGTCCGTTGAACCTCGTAGATAACATGCCGCCCTGGCCACATCTCCATAAACCTCGTCGCGGTGAGACCCGTATAAGGACGTGATCGTCATCCTCGAACTCTAGAGGTCTCCAATTCCTGTTAGAACTGAAACTCAAACGAATGCTGCCACGAGGGTAAGGTTGACTGACTCAAGAGTGATCGGTCGCACCCTCCTGTGCAAGAGTTTATCTTATGCTGCCTGGGGTTTCCTTTTCGCCAACCAAGGAAAACCCATCCCGACGTTTTCCTAAAACCATCAATTTGAGTATGAACAGTTATTTCCCATTCCGTACTCAAACTAACGTCGTAAGGCCTCGACGCTGCCACCAAGAGATTCCAACTATCACTCTCGCCTCCAAGGGTCGAGTCACACTGTCGGCAACAGTGTGAAGTGAATGGGTCTCCTCCAGTAGAAATCTCGAAAGTGAGGGTCAAGTCAACAGTTTTAACCAGGACCACTTAGTATAAACCAAACAAAAGGACAGGAAAGAAAACATCTCAAAGATAAGTGTCTTTTTATTATTTCAGCTCATAGTACAAAGACACGAATACAAAAGCAACATGGAACTAGAAGTACAAAGGACGTATCCACTAGTTCCTCTCCTATCCACCTACTCCCGGAGCTCTACTGCCTTGTCCACTGCTCGGTTGTTGCTCAAGCACCCGCCACTGCTTCTGCCACGGTGGCTCCTCCAAAGCCTGCAGATCAACTGTACGAGGATTCGGACAGTCACGTACTAGGTGACACTTCCCGCCGCATTCATAACACTTCATGCTCCTCGTACGACTGGCTCTGGTCCTATTGGACCTCTTCATCATCTGTCTACTGCCCGCAGATGACTCAGCTAGTGATCGAAAAACATGCGGCAAAGGCAGCAGCTCCTGAACACGCTCGGGGTGTATAGCTACTAGCACAAACTCCACCCTGAAGAAGGTCTCTAAGTCTTCCCATATGAAGGTCATTCCGTCGCAAAACTGGAACAAGTGGCTCCACCACCTTCCTACTGCTGCCTGAAGAAGGCTAGCAGCAAAGATCACCCTGAAGTCTACAGGCGTCCTCACTAGCCTGAAGACTCTCACCATAGCCTCCAGCCAATCATCAGCCGCCTGCGGGTCTGTCTCTCCCCGGAACCTGGGTGGCCTCTGGCACTAGAACTCATGCAGCGCACTCAAGTGGTGTGCATTGCCTACTGCTGGGGCTGGTGGCATCAGTGGCCCAACTTATGGTAGTACCACTGGTGCCTCCGCTGGTGCCTCAACTACAAGAGGGCCATGTACTGAAGCCTTGTCGCTCGACAGGCTGTCAGTACGCACATCCCTCTGGGCTCTAGCTGGTCGTACAAGAAAAGGCATCCGGAAAGAAACAACGTGACACGGTCAAACGATTATACCTGGTTAGCTGACCTAGTTTGAGATGACATTTAAAAACTTCTGGAAACACACACGCAATCAGTGTTTTCGTGCACAAAGTCAGAAATCAGTTGTCAGGGTCCTGGTGTATGGATACGTCGGTCGCCCGCACCAACACTGGACTCCCTGAACTGAAAACCACACTCAGTACTCTTAACACTATTGCTTCACAGAAAGAAAAAAATATCAGAGTTATTAGTTCTGCAGTAGAACCGACTCCTCTGATACTAATTTGTCACGACCCGTCCACAGGGCTCATGCCGTGACTACCCAAATCCCGCCTTCCATAGGCCAGGGGCTGGTGACTAGCACCAAAGGCGTAAATCCCGATAACTGGGAAGTCATTGCCTTTATAAAGTAAACAAAACACCACAGAGTACAAGAGGAAGTACTAAAAAGTAAATGGGTCATAATACAAACCCAACTGAAAGTACAACTAAAACTGAACAAAAGTACAACAGAAAAAGACAACAATTGGAAGAATGGAAGCGGCTCCTGGGACGCCCTCCTCGGATCCTACCTAAAGGGTAGGTACAAATGGCGCAGCTCCTGGATCGTCCACCACAGATCCTACCTGAAGGGTAGGTACAGATAGCCTCCACAACGCTCTCGCCCGTCAACCTCCTCCGAGTGTCGTCTCACCGTGAATTCCACCTCCGGATACTGACTCGTCGTGTAGTCCACCTCCGGGTACCGTCCAGTCCTCTAACACTCGGCCTCCGTCAGCACTGCCCGTCGTCTGCAACCAAAACATTGAGGTGCGGGCATAGCCCGTGCAGGGGTGAGTATAACGATACTCATTAGGGACCCCGAGACCCTCAAGGTCTCACTAAAAACAACATGGATAACCACAAAGAAGTTCTCAACAGATAACCTCTACTTAGGTATATGCCATGCATATACCTAAGTTATCAAGTAACCCATCTAAATCATCATGAAAACACCAAGATTATGAAATTAACGGATAACTACTACCCTGGTATATGCCCATACATATACCTAAGTTATCAAGTGACCCATCTAAATCATGAGGTAAACACAAAGGTCAAAAGTCTCAGCTCAAACCAGGATTTTCATTATCGAAACCGTAACTGCTGAAGAGCCCCGTATCTGGAGTGTACAGTGGTCCTGTCACGACTCCGAGGTACTGCTCACTAACCTAAGACTGTTGAGGTACTCCTCCTGTCGAGTACCGCGGGTCAGCCACCCAAACACAGTAGTTCTTCCCACCGAGGTATGTCACCCAAACAGAGTAGTGCACACCCCCTAGTAGCCTACTGAGGTACTCTCCAGACGAGTACCGTGGGTCTGCACTGTCACACTGGTAGTTCTCTCTCCGCCAAGGGTCTACACCCAAACAAAGTAGTGCTTCGTCCACTGGGCTAGTCGACTCACTCCAAGTCGAGTCGGTCAAGCAGTAGTTAGGTCTCAGTCGGCTACACGGTCTCCGTAATCCACACGCTCGTCTCTGGGAGGGTCTGCTCCACGAGCTATAGGTCGATACTACAAGTATCTCAAAGACCCACGAAGAAGTATCTCAAAAGACCGCCTCGTCATAGGGGTCTCAATGCAACAGTCGATGCGTCAATCGGACGCCCGGTCTGTGTGTTATTAGCCTTTTCGTCCTAGGGGCCCGATTGGTTTCATGAGCGAACCAACCCGGACGTATCTCAACTGTACCCTGAACTCTCAAAGGGTATACTCATAGGGACCGATTCTCAACGTGATCACCAACGCCGATGACGGTTTGTCAAACGGACGTCCAGTCTGAAAGATATCAGCTTTTCCGTTCCAAGGGCCCGGTTGGATTTCGGGTACACTCCAACCCGGACACTATCCAACAGCAACCGAAACTCGGGTGAAGAATACCAAAAGATCCGTCTCATCAAGAGGAATTCAACGAGACAGACGGTGCGTCAATCGGACACCCGGTCTGTGAGTTATTGGCTTTTTCGTTCCAGGGGCCCGGTTGTTTTCTGAGCGAACCAAACCGACCGCACTCTGACGGCATCCGAACCTCGAGCGGAGTAAGCCAAAAGATCCGTCTCACTTAGAGGAATCCATCAAAGTCGATGGCATGTCAATCGGACATCCAGAGTTCATGTTATGAGTGTTTCCGCTCCGAGGGCCCGGTTGGTTCCGTGCACGAACCAACCCGGTCGAACCCAAAGTATTCTGAAACCTTGAGTGCGATATGTCAAAACGACCGTCTCATTCCAAGGATCGCATCGCCGCTGATTGTACATCGATCGGAGGTCCGTATCCTAAGTTATGGATGTTCGATCGGAAACAAACCGCAATGGGGGATCTGGGCCCGGCCCGGCCCAACCCAATCCCCCCTGGGTCGGCCCGAACCGGGTCGATCCTGCCCGGGTCCGGGTCCGGCCCATCCGGGCGCGGCCCTGCCCGGCCCACGCAGCCCGGCCTGGCCGTCTCTGTCCGGCCCGACCGGCCAGCCGTGGCTCGGCCAGCGTGGCCGAGCGGAAGCCGCGGAGCGGTGGGGGTGTGTGGCCCCCTTCGCCGTTGATTGAAGCCGGTGGCGGTCTGCGCCGCCGCCAATCCTCTGGGATCCCGCGTGGTCGTGGGATCCCCCATGCCACACCGTCGCGGCAAGCCGCGGCGGTTGATTCCTCCAGCGGCGCGCTGGGGCGCTGCCGCCTCCTGGCGGCCGGACGGCTCCAGCCGCCGCCCCCGGTCGCCGGCGGCGCCGCGCCGGCGACCCGCGCCTCCTGGTTTTTCGCGGGCCACCGGAGTTGCTTCGGTGGTCCGTTTTCAAAACCGTCTATGCCGGCGTTCATCTCGGGTCTTGAACTTTACTGGGGAAGCTTCAAAATAACCTTGTGGCCCCGTTTGTCGTCGCCCGTCTATCCGCATGCCAATCAACAAAATCACGCCGTCCTCGTGGTTCTCCGGCACGACGCGATGGCGCCACTCCCCTTCGTCGTGGCCCGACTCCGTCTGCGGAGTTCTTCGGGTTTCTCCGACACGGCGCGACGGCGTCGTGTCCTTGTTCGTTTTCACAGCGCGGCACGACGATGCCACGCATTCCTTGCCGCACGATTCTGCGTGATGCGACGACACCGCGCTATTCCCGTTTCAATCCACAAAAAACCTAAATGGATAAGGAGGAGGGTCGTCCGTGTTTGTGCGGTCCAGCCCCCTCTCGTTAATTGATAGCAATTGGTCATATTTCACGAAGAACGTCAAGGTACTAATCACGAACAAATTAAATAAATAAACCCCTACAGTTTTCCCGTAAACAAGATTTCCCAACCCGCAACATATTCTTCGCGGATCAACTTGATGTTTAGTTGATCCGCGTTCTTTGATTTAGAAGGAAGTATCATGGGGTTTATTAATATTCACAAAACAATTCCCTACCTCAATGTTGCTTGAACGGAGGTTCGTCGAATGAGGATTCGTCGCAGAAAGAGACGTCGCGAAAGAAGACGTCATCGGCGTCACGGTAAGAGGCGTCGCGGAAGGAGACGTCGACCTCCGAGGAATCTGGCATTCTTCACGTTCTTTGCGTTCTTCGACGAAGGAGATGAAGAAACTCTTCAATCCTTATCCTTTTTCTCCCCAATACTCCACTACAAGAAACAAACCGAAAATAAAATAATCTCATCTCTTATTTTATTAACATAACATAACTTTTGAATTTCAAGAGTTTGAAATTTAAAAATCCACACTTAACTCACTTAATTAATAACATAAGTTATTAATGTTTAAGTTATCAAGAGTTAATGGTGAGTTGAGGGGGGTTGAAGAATATGAAGGGGTGGGGTTTGTGTGGGCCCCACCACCCTCATAACCTCTCTTTGGAAGTTGGGTAGTTACCCAACTTCCACCCAAAGCCTTAAACCACTAAAAGAAAATAAAAATTATAGTTAATTTATAAATTAAACTTCCACAATTTTTATCATCTTCTCTCGTGAAAACGAAACTCCAGAAATGGAGTTCCTAAGCAATTACCGGCACAACGGTTCCATCGGTGCCCTCTGAATTTGATTCAGAGCACCTTTTCAAATGTTAGAAAAACTCACTCGTCCGTTCACTGAACGTACCTGAGCCAAACTTCGGAAAATGATTCCGGGCACACCGGGCCTCAGAATCAGGTGCCGTCTGAAAGTGCGTTCTTATAAAATTCCAAAGAAAATTAAGAAAAAATTTTCCTTGAAATTTCCGTGTCTTTACAATACATTTCACTAATTCTATCCTAAAAACACCTGACTCTCTAATATTGATCCTATACAATGGATATCAGCATGTTCGACCATATAGAGCTACAACTGGATCCAAGAAAATGGTAGAGTGTCAGATTATTCTGTTAAATAAACTCTCTTATGGGTAGTTGCCTCACCCAAGTTCCTCTAAAATCTAGAATACACATGTGCAACATTTCCACTTGAGTCTTGATAGATTTATTTGTATGACTATATTTATATAGATGAATAATGGTGTTAAGTAATAACTAACCAAAATCATTATAGAAACCTCTCCACACATTATAGGTAAAATAGGGATCACATTCAGATATGATCCTCTTTGGGGCCATAATAAATGGACCTCATGATCCTAGAATGTACACTTTGATAACTTACAAACAAATAATTAAATTGAATACCTCCCAAAACAACCTATGGATTATTCGTGTGATCCTCCTATAACTTTGAAAAAATAAGGATATTTTCAATAAATAGCAACATAAATCATCCAAAAACTCATGAAGCACTATTTTCATCAACCCAATAAATACAATTGTAGCATTCATTACACAGTATAGTGTCAAAACAAACTCATAATTCCCATAATTATATATGAAAGGAACCTTTCGAATATCCTCATTCTTTATTTTCATCTGATGTAGGTCAATATTTGATAACTAGCTAGCCCTTTCAACTGGTCAAATAAATCATCAATCCATGAAAGAGGATATCATTACTTCACTATTACATAATTCAAATGATGATAATTTACCACAACCTCAAAATTACACCTACCTTCATAGAAAATATAACTTGATCTCCCTGTGGTGACACATTAGGTTGAATTAATCCTATTTTCAAGTGATCATCATCCTAAATCCATAACCCCCACAACTTAAAATGTGTCATTTGATACAAGGACATAGATATTATAAAAACACTTAGTCAAAGCTCTATAATAAACCTAATAAACCATGAGGGGGTATCATCAGAACCTCTTTAGTTAATAAATCATGGTACTCTTTTCCAGATGAAGCTCTACAAAATACAACCTTAATTAAACCATTAATGAATATATGACCTCAATAATTCTCTAAACATTTTGAGGATCACATTCTCTAATGAACACTAGCTAGTATCTATCAACATCATAAAATATGATATCCCTACTAAGGAAATCCATGATATCCTACACCAAATATAGACAACCCATGTTGAGGATGATTCGATATTGTTTTATCTAAAAACAGAGGTAGTCTCCCTAAGAGTGTTACTTACCTAGCATAATCTCACTGCATATGCACACATCAAACAAGATAGATTGAAATCTAATAAGCATAGTCAATTACAAGTGACCTGGAAGACTCTCCACCTTAAGTTAGAAAGCATGGATTTGGGTGGGTGAAACAAAGGTTTGTATAGCTAAAAAATAAAACAATGTATAAACTCATGTATGGAATAGCTAGATAGTTCCTCGCATGATGTCGAGCTCACTCGATGCTAGAAAGGATAAAGAATGATAATTTTCAAGACCTACTCCACATTATCTCTAAAGCTGGTAGAGACCACATTCATAGACTAACTATACCATATTTCTATAAGGATTGGGTATATCATGAGGTTATCCTTTTTCTTCCTTATCCCTTATTTACTGCTCAAAATATGGAATTCCCCTACCATTATTACTGCCTCAATTGAAATTATTGAAAAGGTTGGGCCTGAAACAGGCCACCAGTCATAAAATAACTATTGAAGAAGGTTATGAACTCCCACCTATAATGGCCATTAAATATTCAAGAAAATAAAATCATTACCAACTCGCAGGCAAGTTCCCAAGAACTGGTAGCTTGGGTGAAGTTGTTCGAATAAGGCTGAAACCTTTTCTATGCTGACTAAAACTTCTTTTGACCAAGAAACTAAGAACCCTTGGTCATAGATATTCTTAATTAAGATTCATAATTACTCCTATATCATGAATATATAATCCTATCAAACATCTTATCCATGACTTATACCTTCACCAATACCGTAAGATATAACTTCAATATAAATGGAGTCAGTTGGCATTGGATCTTAGGGTGGAAAGCCTCCTCAAAATTTCTCTTTCTAGACTCCTTGTTTGGAAGATGGTCTGGAACATGATATAAAAGGATTTTGTAGTGGATGATGAACTCTTAAATACTAGAAATCCAAAATCAATGGGTAAGGATATATTTCCAGCAATCCACCTTAGCGGTTGATAATAGAAACTTATCCTAAAACCAATCCCTGAAGTTGTCTTAGGAAATAGATGAATCCTCACGGTACCCAAAGAAACAAATACACTATTGTTGAGATAACCCATGTAGCATCTCCATGAATAAATAAACCTAGTTCTCTTTCCAAGAACATATCAAACGGAAGGCTATCTCCACCACCTCTATCCAATCCTTTGTCTCCTAAAATGAAATATAGCACTCATTCCTTTATAGGCCTTGTAATTGGAACTTTCAAAGTTTCCTCCTCCAAGTTTAATCATTATTGACCTTCACCTAATAGAGATCCCCTAGAATATATTAATGAACATCTTATACATGAACCTAATGGGGACATCAACTTAGTTCCATATCTATAAATGAAAAAGCACTAGTAAAACCTAAACATGGGAAAAAGAACATTTTAAGGTTAATTAATTTATTAATTTTACTATGTTTGTTTACTATCTACCAAAATTAAAACATAGGAACAAAACATCATAATATATGATCCTTACTTAGGTATCCATCCCCCAAGAAGCATCACTTCACTTAGCATGTTCATAAAACTTAAAGGTCCTTGCATCAGATCATAGGTGTCCATAAAAACATGTGTCTTAACTGGTCTCTCTTGTTTATAGTACATACTAAGGCCAGTTTATTCCATTTCCCTACTAAACCATGAATCATCACCGGTTCCTAACCACAAACTCCATCCAATCTCTAAAAAATCACCGTTAATTACACTCTATCAAGACTCCCTACATCCAAAGGTTCCCTACCTGGGCTAGAAATAAACAAAGGGATATATTGACATCTGAATACCGCCTCCAATAGGACGTGGGTTGGTGAATAACATTGAGGGTATATGAATAACACTCATGGGAGGCATTACCGTCATATATATTTGAGGAAAATTAGATAATAAGAAAAAAACCAACAAACACCATACATAAATAAAATAAGTAAACATAATACATGTAATTTCAAAAATAAATTGAATAATTGAAAGGAAAAATTTAAAGTATAAAAATTAAATACTCAGAAGAGACCATGAATCCCCAACAGCTCTATAAGAACACCTCAAACTAGTACCACAAAACATGTTCACCAACTAATTCTTTGGGACTAAAAGAAGTTAATATATACATATGGTGAGAATAACTAGCCTACTAAGTATGATCCACCCTAAAACCTCTCAAGAAAAATGTAAAATAAGAATATTAAATCATAATAAATAAAAAAAATAAAACTAACTCATCACCTAAATAGGGAATATTAGTTTCCCTATCCTCACCATGGATTTCTCAAAAACATACACATAGAAGTAAACCATTCCTTAACAAAATCATGTATAAATATAAAGAAGGTGCCCATTTATACTTCCTTATTAGTTTTTCTCTATCATTCCCCAATACCAAGCATCATATTTTCATCCCATACCTTAGTAATTAATCCATCATATGAGTCACAACTCAGTCCTTACTACCTCAATCTCATCCATGACCCAACATCTTCTCTTGGAATCAGTCTATATATCCATGTTTTCATCAACATCATCCCATATATAACCAAGTAAATGTATGGAATCAACTATAGCCAGTGTAATTTCATTGCACCTAAAACCATCATAGCTCATGCACATACACCCATGGGAAGCTAAAACCACCATGACAGGGTAAAAATATGTACCATACATCAACTCATTACATCCCACACATAAATTTATATTAAAACTGATATTTTTCACATCTAGGTTGAAACACACCCTATATTGTAATATATTATATCTTGAGGTATGATAATTATATCTAAATCCAAAGAGAGAGTAGTAGAGAGGGAGAAGTAAACCATAAATTCCATCTCCATGCTAGATGTTGGATAAAACACCCCTGAGACATTTGGATGTCGACTTCCCTACAAACATGGGTGGAGTTGCATATGAAATCAGAAAATATAAAAATATCAATCAGAAACCACAGTTAGGGAAAATACGTAGCCTTAGACTCATCCACCACAAATGTCACACCGGACCATTTATTTCCACTGAGGACTAGATATCATATAGGCACGCAAGTATTAGGGTTTCTTATTAATTATTTAATTAACCATTAATTTATTATCATTAACATTTTAAAATATTAACATTTTAATATTCTTAATTCAAGTGAAAGAAACACTATTAATTCTATTTCACATATTTAATTTATATCATTATCATTCAATAAGGTTTAACCATTTATTTATAGAAAACATGCTTTATTAGAATAGATTAAAAATTCTAATTTTAAACCCATGATCTCTGGAGAATCCTTCTCAACCATACCATGGATACAGTTAATATAATATAGATCATTTAACATAATTACCATAAACAAAACCCCATCCCATGGGATAATTTAGTTTTTCATTTATCATTCATAAATTTCCCAAGTACTCTATGACTCTTCCTAAGCTACCACACCAAATATTCTCTCACAGTGCACAGATTCTGACTATGCCAAGTTGTGAGAACCCAACAATAAAGAGAATCCAGTCACCTGGACACATAATAAACATCAAAAATAGATGATAAATCCTCACTCTAAACTCATCCCAACCACCCAAGTGTCCCACACTATTTCATATAATCTCAATTTTCCCTTCCATTGCCAGTATTGACCATCATTACAACCTAGGCTCCCATAACATTGTGCATCCATCAAAATGATCATTATTCAAAAAAAACATTGGACCTCGAGGCCATTGATCATAAAGGAAACAAACCACACATGGTTATCAAATAATCAAAAAAAGGATTTAATATTCAGAGATCTCACATATATATCAAATTTATTTTTAATACACATACATAGGAACTAAGGCCATAGAACTAAGATGTAAATACCACAAACCTAGTAGCTCAGAGTTGGTGGATACTTTATTACATTGGAACTAGATACAAGTGATCATTTCATGAAGGATTTAAAAGTTTAATAGTCTTGATAAAATATATTTATACTTTAATATAACATTACATTTGAAAGTATAAAATACAAAACAAAGTGAAAGTAAATATTCAACATCCCTAAAATCATTCAACTGTTTCTTCTTCATATCTAAGGGAAAGGAAAAAAATAAGGGTGATCTTAGATGCACTATGATTGTTACATAAAATGTAAGTTATCATGAATTAATAAAAAAAATCTATATTTTATAGTAAATGGTTAAAAACACATGTCATTTAATCAATAACATGAACATGAAATGAATCCATGGATAATATCAAGGTAGTAATCTCATGGATAAAAATAACTAAATTATCATTGAAGGAAATAGTTAATATTTTACTTCATGATTTCATACATCATGATATCTATAACTTCAAGACCTTATGCCAAGATAGTTTTCTCTATGGATAGGTATACACCAGAAACCCATTTAATGCTAGATTGATGATTTATCTCATAGGGCTTATTTATGTATTTAAGGAATATATACAACTAGGTCCCACCCATAACTTCATTTAAAATTCATTCCTCATATATTTAATGATCAGTTCGATTCATAAACAATATTCTTTATCAAAAAATATATGTATTGAGTAAACGATATAGATTTTTCAGAATTTTACCCATTCAATCAAATTAAATTCATAGTAAAACACCATATATAGAAAGGATATATAGTTTATGAAATAATCACATACATGATAGTTAATATGAATATTTAAGGGAAATATAAAGTCCAATGATCATAATAAAGAAAATGTTTCAGGGGAAAGTTAGTGATTACTAAATTAATAAATAAAGTGAATGTCAATAATTTCCCTAATAAAACTAATCATAAACCATCTACAGAATGAATAAGGAGAGAATAATTACAAAATATCCTCAATGTATTATAATTAAAATAAAGTTTTTTTGTTAAATAATGTCAATAACATAAAAATATCATTAAAGAAATATTGATTAAAACAACCATTTTACTTTAAAATCACTTTTAAAAATTGAAAAATTACAGAATATTGGGGAAAAATTTTTATTTGAAGATAAAATTATAAAATTTTAAATTAATATTCAAGTTAATGATTGTTCATTATGGTGGAAAAAATTTATTAATGCATATTATGTTAAAACAAATACTCCTTTCACGTTTTTGGTAAAAATTCAAAAGGTAACTTTTTCAGAAAATGACAAGAAGATTAATTTTAATAAAAATTAAAAATTAAAACATATGTAAAAATATATTTAATAAATCATTGTATAATATTAAAAATATTTTTTAAAACATTTTATGGAAAATATGGATATGAAGAAAAATATCTTTGATCGAGTAGAAAAACAAGTCAGTTTTCCTTAAAAAGATTATTTTGTTATCTTGAATATCTAATGAGTGTAAAATGAAAGTAAAACATATAATTTTTATAAATAACAAGTGGTTATGAAAATATTTTGGTTTTAATATAAAAAAATAAAATAAATACCCCATCAGATACTTAAACATAAATAATCACGAATAATGATGATATTGTGAAATAAACCCTTACCACTTCGGTAACTTTTGAATTATAACCCCAAAAAATAAATGAATTAAAATTAAATATTAAATACAATGAATATAAATATATTAATTTTATAAAATATAAAATATTAATTAGATATAATTTATATAAATAAAAACATTTATAATACCAAATATTTCTTAATGGAGGGGAAATTGAGATGAAATCTGTTACAAAGATCATATCTTTGAAGTGAGAATTAATCAATGAATTTATTATGTGTATAAAATGTAAATAAAAATGAAACAAGTGAAAATAAAACATAATATAATTAAAATTCATTACACACATAATCTTGGAATGTGAAATATAATGAATAAGTAATATAACCAAATGAAAGGAAATTGAGTTATGAAACCCCTTACCACATAGTAACGTTATATTAAATAACCTTGGATAAAATAATTTAAATTGAAACTTAAAATAACTTTAATTATTAATTATTAATTATATAACATGTAAAAGGTTTTTATATAAACCATATAAAATAAATTGATTCATAACATTAAAAAATACCTTAATGAATGGAAATTGAGATAGAAAATCTTATAAAAATCATATCATTAAAGAGAGAATTAATCAATGAATTGATTATGTAACAAATTCAAATACACAAAAAATAATTGGAAATACAAAATAGTACAATTATATTTCATCTCATGCATAATCATATCCTAATATAGTCAATGAAGCAGAAGTATAACACAATGAATGGAAATTGAGTTTAGAAACCCCTTACCATAGGTCCAAATCATAAATTTCATTCTTTATATTCTTTAATAATAGAATTATATTAATTATTTTATTTAGTAATAACATTTTTCATGTTTATTATTCCTTTTATTTTCTTTAATTCCATGTTATATTTAATTACATAATCAATTAAGTTCACATCAGATGTTTTGACGAAATTTAGTTCATATATACAAAATGACTTCAACTGTTTTACTATAGTAAAATAAATCCTTATTCCATTATCTACAGAATAATAATCATTTTATAATTATAATTTTATAAAGAAATTATACATTTTAAAATAACCATGAAATATGGTTATAAAAAATTAACTACATTGCAATCATGGTGATGGTATGGCATACGTAAGCATGAGTAACGTTTCCATTTTTTAGAGATCATGGTGGCAAGTACATAAATATTATTTTATATTTCCTATATTATAATTATAACATATATAAAATATTATTTATTTAAATAAACATATATATTCATGTTATTTTGTTATGAAAAATTAATCGCATCGCTTCGTTGAGATGGTAATCCACATGTATGCACGAACGACGTTATCATTTTTAAATGAATAGAAAGGTAAGAAATTATATTATATATTATATTTAAATAATGATAAATATTTCATTAATATAATATAAATATATATATATATTAAATCAAACCTTGAAACTAGTCGCGAGTAGTGGTGATGGAAGAATAAATTACATCAGTTCGCAAGGCGGTAATTCACCATACACACGAACAACTTTTTCCTTTCCCATTTGATGGAAGAGGATATGTATAATGGGAATGTAATTAACATAAAAACATATTAAAATATTTAAGGTACTTATTTTATCATATTATAATGTTTTAATTATATTTTTATGAGGTGTAATAAGAAATAAAACAATATTTCTCAGTTAAGAATGATACCTCTTCTTTGGACAACCTCTTTAGGTTTACACCAAAACCTTCCTAGGAGGCTTTTATAATCAAAATAAGTTATCCAATACATGTTAAAGAAATTAAATAAGGTATTTTTTTATGTATTGGATAAACTAAAATTCATTTTAAGTGTGAATAAAAGAGGATAGAAGGTTCCCTTTAATAAGTGAGGGGAGTGCCACTTTTGGAATTTCATAAAGTATTAAATTAATATAAATTATTTATATTAGAAAAATGGATAAAATAATAATATATTTATAATATAATATTTGTATGTGTAAAAATAATATCATCCAATAAAAATTTTATATGTTTAGAATTGGTTTTTACCCTTTTTTTGTTTTAATCCTCTTTAAACCCTTTTTTACAATTATCGTGATAACAAAGTTTTTACTCTTTAGGGGTCAAGTTGGTTTCCATAAAAGAAAAATTTGCCAATAAATATACCATGGTTTATATTTTACACAATAATAAAATTATTCATAAGTATATAGGTTTTTTATAAGTTTTTAATCATTTAAAAAAATATTATTTGTTAGAAAATATCATTAATGTCATTTTTGAAGTTATACATTTAATTTGACTTTGAAACAAATATGACTGTAGTGGAATTAAAATATAATCCTTTAAAAAATAAATATCATGTTATAATTATTAAAAAAAAATTTAACACAATAATTCATTAAATTTATATTAATTTTAATATTTTTAATATCATTATTTTATTTTTCTATTAATTGAATAAATAATGTGTTTGCATTGTGAAAGCATTTAAGGTAATTAGATAATTTATTAAAATTATAAATAAATTAATACCATGAAAATAATTTCATTATTATTATTATAATAATTAATATTAATTCAAATGTTTATTTCTTTCCCTACGTGACCAAATACAAGATATTTAAAAGTGAGTGATTTTTCTTTCTTTTTCTTTACATAAAATATTATATAGGTCATTTTCAAAGAAGTGTATAATAAATAATTAAATCTCAATAATAAGGTTTACAGGTATAAATAACTTTGTTAAATAAGAATTAATATAAACAATAGTGTCCTTATAACTTAGTTTTAACATAGGTTAACCTGATTTACCCTTTTACCATGGTGATAAATTTTTACTATTTTCACTATTCATTATGGCCAAAAATTAAGTTGAAATTATTAAATAAATATAAATGATCCTTATTAAAAATATGGAATACAATTTAAAAAATCAATTAATATAATTGGATGAAATTCATTTTATAATAATAATGCAAAGTGCGATGAGAAGTGGGTTTTTAGGAAAATGCATTTTTCAAGGAAAAGATGATTTTAGATTTACTCTATAACTATTAATCATCATTATATTAATTTATATATATATAATATGAAAATTTAAATTAAATTATTCCTCATCAAGGGTTGTTTTAATTAATTAAAATTAAAAAACATTTCCACCTAAAAATAGTTTTCAGAAGAAGAGAAAATGTGTTTTTAAGCATACAAATAGATCTATACTAAAATAATTAAAATTGATTATTAAAATGAAATTAATTAGATTATAATTGAAAAATGGATCATATTTAAATTTTATTCCTTATACAAAAAATAATATAACTCTAAATTTCTTTATTTAGTGAAAAAATGAAAATTTTATAAAAATCTATATTTTTCACTATTTACTAAAAACCCAATATTTTCAAAAAAAATATAACAATTTCACCCAAAATGTAATTTTTATATATTTATTTTGAAAACTATATCTTTTTTATAAAATACCATAAATTAATGTGGAAAATTAATTATAAAATCCACTCACAAAAAGCAATAAAAATCATTTTTGAAGAAAACATATTGTTGAAGCAAAAAATGACTTTACTGAAAGTTGTGCGATTATTTCCTAAGAATTAATAAATAAATTTTTATTTATTAGGACCCTTATTTATATTTCATAAGTTGTTTAATAATATTTTTACCTTCCAATTCATGGACTATATTACAAGGGTCATTTTTAAATAATATATATTTTTTTGTTTAAGCTTGATGTTGTGTGTTATATAAGATATCAAACATAATTTTATTATTTTAAAATATCATATTGTTAAATTATACCCATCTTCAATATATTTAATCCTCTCAATTTAAACTTTTTCCTAAAAAATATACGGTTTTAATTTTAAATTTTTTTATTGAAAACAAATATTATAGAAGGGTTATTGTAACTTCCTCTTAAACAGAAGGAAAGGGAAACACGAAGGTCATCTAGAATAACCAAAAAATATGTTTCTAAATATGAAAACATTAATTATAAATTAAAAATATATATATGGGGGAGAAAACTAATTCTCAAGGACTAATACAGAGTGGTATAGAACATGATCAGAATAAATTTATTGAATACAAATAAATAAATCCATGATGGGTGAAAATACTATTGATTTATCAAAAATTAAGGTAAATGTATAAAATTTCTATTTCAATATATTTTTGATAATTTTTTTATTATTTTACTATCAAGATATAGAAATCCAAAAAATATACTTACTTCATATCATTTAATTCATAATCATAATTTCAGCCTTTTGTTATTCTTCGATTAATTTTCACTTCTTTTCTTACTCTAATAAATGTATATCCAAAATGAATTTCTTCTTATAAAAGAAATAAAATTAAATTTTAATAGATCATAAGATGCATAAAATAGTGAAAAATCTTTTCATCTCTCTCTCCTTATTATTTAAAAATAAAAAATGGTTTTCACAAGTTATCTGATAAAATACATTAATCTCTAAAACCTAAAAAATAACACCTAAAGTTCAAATTAATCCATTAAATAATTATTTATCCTTAAAAACCTTCAACTTACATCTCTAAATACATAATATAATTATTAAGAAAATTATTTACATTAAACCAAAAGGTTATATATACTTTATCCTAATAAAATACCTCCTAAAATATAATTAATTACTTCAAATTCCAAAAAATTCAAAAAGATTAGATCAAATAATATGATTCCCAAAATCAAATTAATTTTTATCTAAAAAAATATTTTAAAAAAATGTGATACTAACCAGGATATCACATAGTGAAATGGTAGTTTTTTCACCCTCATCGCCCATAGGATGTGGTTTCAAGGCCTATAACCTTTCCTAATGTGAGAGGTTATACTTGTAACCAAAACTATATATATATAATTCTTATAAAGTCTCCAAAAATATGTTGAACGTCCTTAAAAATAACCTTATTCATCAAATTCCATATAAACCTTAAAGTTTATCAATTCCTTTAAACTTATGTCCAAAAAATTTAAAATCATTATTCCTCAAACAACATTTTCACTAAAACATATACTTAACTAAAGGTTTTAATTATGGTAAATTTCTTCCAAAATATCCTTAATCCTGATTTTAACATCCATGCCTAGCTTCAACTAAATTGGTTCCCCATGATAGTTTTCTTCATGACCTCACTCTTGCCTCCCCATATAAAAGAAGTTGGTGACTAACAGTGAGGGTTTGAGACAAAATGTGAGTAGACTATACCCTCTTTATTGTAGTAATACATGATTGATAAAGGAAAAAATAATCATGGTATGACAATAAATATGAATCAAAATTCAATTCCCAAAACTACGTATATGATCACTACCAATAGTAAATATTCCATGTCATTTCATACAGTGCCAAGTGAAAAAGTAACCCAAAATAAAGACAACCTGAAGAATTTCCAAAATGGGTTCTAACACCAAGTCTGGTCCCCTCCATCATGAACATCACAATCCCAAGTCAACCATCTAGAATATTTTTCTTTCCCTTGTCCTAGACTACAACCATGAAGTCTTCTCGGGTGCCTAATGGAGGTCTGAGAAGGGTTTGTGTACAACTCAGTAGGCTTCCACCAACATTGTCTACAAAATATAAAGTCTAATATAGTGTATTTAGAATTCAAAAACATAAATGAATAGTAAAATAAAATTGGTTACACAATTTAAAATTTATTAGATCAATTTTTTTCATTTCATTGTTCCACATTTTACACATTTCCATCCAACTTGCTTTGGCTCATGCCGATATTATGATCCATATGTCAAAAGGTCACAAGTCAGAAAACATAGAGCCTCAATCCATGAATTTAGTCAAGACTCAGAAATTCATGTCTAACAATACCAACCTGTATATGGAATACCATGTTCAAACCCCTTGGTTTCAGGATAATTAGTCTATTCCCCGAATAACTACTGTGGATAGGTGCGCCCGAGTGATATTCAGTCCCACCCACTTGAGTAGAGCATCAGTCCCACATCCCAAAACCATATATCACAATCACATAGGCTCATAATCACTAACCATTTCATTAAAAAATATAACAATGGTTCTCCATTTTCATTGAATCATAATTACAAGTTTCATTACCATCATTATGTTCATTAGTGTCACACTCGATTTTTTTTTCTTTTCTTGTCATGGTTTTTGATCCGGTTCATTGAAAATCCTGTTCCTTTTCATCGATGTTTTGTGAGATTAATTTAGAGCTTTTAACTTACATATATGTCTAACCATCTTACTTTGGATGCCTCATTTCTTGTTTGGGAGTTTTTGGAGAAAGGGTGGTTACTTCCTAATTTGGGCCAACCGTGAGCCCATTTCTAGTTTTAGAAACCAAATTTGTTTTTTATAACTCCTTTTTTTCAACATTTTTCACATATTACACTTCTTAATTTTCCTCCACTGACATATTAAAACCAAAATAAACTTTTCTACCCCTTAATAATTCATAATAATGGCAAATATGGGTTACTTATATAGGTATTGGGCCAGCCCATGGGCCCATTTTCAGTTTTAATAAAATAATTTGTTCCTTTTATATCTTTTTTATATTTTAGTATTTTTAGGTTATTCTACCTACCACTCATATAAATAATAACTCTCCTCACCCCCATTATCGATTTTACCTCTTTTCAGCTCATTTTCATCAAATATTAGGGCGAACGTTCTCAGATTTCCTCAAATTTTCCAGAATTGAGAAGGTAAATTCCTTCATCCATAAATCATTCCCTTAGTACAATTTTTCCAATAAATATTCTTTCCATGGTTCTTACATACCTTATTATACTCTTCAAGAAGTTTCAATCCAATCCCTTTTCTCTGTGGGTGCAGATCTAATGGAAGACGAAGAGTTTTCTAGTTGGCAAGGTGAGATTCATTCTCCTTTCTCCTCCCTCTTCACCCCCCTTTCATTATTTCATGGTTTTTTATTATCCCCTAGTCATGATCGACCTATGGTTATTATATCCCATGATTTTTATAGGGTTTTTGTTTATTTGGTGCTAGTAGTTATTGGTTTAGGGTTTATAAATCCTCAAATGGTGATATTGGGTGTGTGTTTCCATTATGTTAAGGATTTGATGTAGGATATCCCATGCACATGCCCTTATCATTTATGTTTCATAATTTTCTTAATTTTCTAACCTAATATATATGTTTATTATTATTTTTCAAACTTTAGATGATTTTCTTGGTGTGAAAAATGGTTTTTTAAGCCTTGTTTTGTGAAAGGTAGGGTTGTTTCGTCATAAAAGTGCACACCAAGTGTTTGTTTAAATGTTCCACAATCTTTCACAACTGTTTTGTGAGGTTTAGAACTTGGTTTATGGTATTTCGAACATTTTCCAGTAGTTCTAATAAAATATTTCATGGAATTGGTGTTTTATTCCCTTTCAAGTGCTAGAAATAAATTGTTTTGTTTAAAAGGGCATGACATGTGTTCGGTAATTTGCCTGGTTGGCTTTTATGTTTTAACTGTGATTTAAAAATTATTATTTTTTGATTTATAAATTCATTGAAAGAATGAAAAATGATATTTTTTTGTCCTTATATTTCATTCCAATTTGTATTTGGTTTTACAAACAAATGAGTTTTGGTTTACAACTTGTTTTGGCCCGAGTTGCCAGAAAATGGAATGTTTCACATCCTTATGAAAATGGTTGTGTTTTGAATATGTAGCCTAAATGTTTTAAGGGATTTATTAATGTGGTATTATTATTTAAATTTTTTATATACACCTCCTTAATAAAACTTAAATGCTTCCCTTTGTCAAATGTTAGTTTTGAGAAAGGCTTAAAGGCTCGTTTGGCATTTTTTGTAAAAATGGTTTCCATGTGTATTTCATGTTATATCATTTGGGGCCATTTTATGGTCCACAAAATTTATTTATTAATTATTTTTTGGACTGATAAATATGTATTGATATGTTATTTTTGGTTTTTTGTCCTTAAAAGAGCATATTTTGAATGGATTTTATGTGCAAGGCCTCTTTATACTCCTTAAAATTGATTTACGAAACTTTTTAGTGGTTTATTGATTTGTGAAAGAAATGTGAAGCATGTTTATAGGATGTTTTTGTGTTTATGGATTGGTAATGAAATTTTGATTTGAAAAGTTCATTTGATAATATTTTTAACTTTATTGAGCACTAAAGGGAACACCGGGTATCTAGGTGGGAAGACGTGTACTAGTATGCTAGTGATCTCATGGGGTTTGGCCCCTGTTTCACGTAGTAAGTTTGATGATGAAAACACTAACTAAACTATGATTATGTTGTTGTTGGGAGACCACTAGGTTATGTTTATTCTTCCTACTATTGGATCTTGTGCACGAGAATAGATATCTATTATGGTTACTTTCACCGAGATACGAGGTACCTGGGGCACACAACTAACTAGTGCCTAGGGGAGTTCCCATGACTTGTGCTCATTGGATATTTTGTGTTCACAATAGGAATACAGTGTGTTTGGTTGGTATGTTCATAAGTGTGTTTGATTTATTTAAAAGTGTACATTCTTTAAATTATCCCTCTTGAAAACTATTTTCATTTTGAAGTTTCACCTCTTTGAAAATTTTTACTAGCATTCTTGTTTGTAAAACATGCAGGTTTTGTTTGGTAATTTTATTATAGGATGGGACCTTATTTGGAAAACATACATTTATACCTTGTATTTAAAACTTGAAATTGATTTTTATTTTATTTTAAAGGATGTGCATTAGGAATAGAATATTGGGCTAACTTATGAAGTTTTAATACTCATGCCTATAGTATTCTTTTGTTTTTATCCCTTGTGCAAGTTTTATCTTGAGTGTGATCTCCTTGGGAGACATGTGATCATTGTGTTGGAGAGTGACCAGAGGGGTCACGTGGAGTTATTTGGTTATTAGTCTTGGTCCGTTGAGTTGTTGGATTATTTTTACTTTAAGTTTCCTGTACAAATAATGTTCAGTTCAATTTTTATGTAAATTTATTTTGGGCTATCCATTTCCTTTTTCTCTTTGTTTGATTGTTTATATTTTGGGAGAAATCGTTCCCTTCTGTACTCTATTTATTCCATAGATTCTTTTCATCATCCTGGGAGGATTGGGAACACCTCCTGGAACTTGTCACAGGCTAGCCTAGGTGACCGGTTCAGGGTCGACTCAGGATGGTTCATGACAAAATGGTGTCAAAGGAGGTCATCTTCTAGCAGAACTTACTTTTCATAGTGTCCTATGTTATTTGGGGATGACAAGGTAGATGAAGTATAATTTTTGGGACTTGAGGGGTAGTTTCTGGAAGAGCGTTGTGGACTCTTTCTTGTTCTGATCCTCAGGTGTCCATGGGAAGTCTAATTTCATTAGTGTCTTTGGTTCTGTTGATTGTTTCGTGTTGGGATATGACAAGTGGAGTTGAATTAATGGTCTTTGTGAGCTCGTAGGGCCTGTAAAGCCATGTGGAGCCTGAGGAATGGTCCTAAGAAGACTCTCTGTGTTGGTGGTGTGTTTGACATATGGCCGCCAACCATATGGTCAAGTCAGCCACCAACACTAGTTCCCTTTTGTGGGTCTCCTGGAATTTTCATGAATTTGAAAGTTTGTTTTGGAAATCCTTGTATGATAATTATAAAAATGGGTTTTATGGGAATGGTTGGTTTTTGAAAAGTGGAAAAGGGGTTTTCAAAAATTAAATCTAATAATGGTCTTGGAAGGTTGTGCTTTTTGTGAAAAAAATGTTTTTGGAGGAAGTGTAAATGATTTAACAGGATTAGATTTCCCTAATCTAAACTTGTGGTTTGTTGAAATAAAATGTTTGGAAAGTGTGAATAATTTTAATGTGATTCTGAATCATTGTTTTAAATGGGGTTTTTTGGGATGTTGAAAAGTGTCTAAATCTGATGAATTGGTTTTTGAAATTGGTTTTGAGCGGTTAGTGTTTTGCTAGAATGGGTATTGGTCTCAATGGCCTTCAAATTGTGAAAAGATACTTTTCCGAATTTTAGAAAATGGGAAGGGTTTGTTTGGAGTAGATTAGTTTTATTAAATGATTTTAAAAATGAAAAGGGGTAGGTTTTTATGAAAATGGTTCTTGATGAATTTTGGTTTGTTTTATGAAATTTTAACAGGTTTTTTTACCTGGTGGTTGGTGTTCCTTTTGAAGGTACATGATTTTTTGAGTGATTTTGTTTTGTTTTAGCCTTTAGTGTTTTCATGGGTTCTCACATGCATGGTTTTATTGATTTCTAGAAGGATGGCATATATGGAATGGTGTTTGGGTGCCTGGTGTGGCATAGAAATGTGCATGTGGTTGAGACTTGATGAAACACCATTATTGAATGTGGAAACCCGCAAAATTATTTTGTTTTTCAAAAGGGTTTTGACCAGAAAAATTGTGGCCTTTGTTTATAATCCAATGTTTATGCGGGTTGTTTTTTCTATGTCTAAGAAGAGTTTTTTATTCATTAAGAATCATTGTGATCTAGATGTCATGCTATTGTTGTATCTTGATATGAGATCTTATTGGTGGATCGGTTTTGGAGTAATGTTCCTTGGGTTTCTAACAATGTGTTAGATATTTTTATGTGGCCATGGATTTTTCTCCATTGGAAATCCTTCCTGTTGATCAACCCAAGGAATAATTTCAAATGTTAAATACACTACTATGGATGATGCCTCATCCTGTTGGTTGGAATAGTGAGCTATTTTGGATCAATTTAAAGTGCTTTTGGGTCGTGATAATTCTTTTGAACATAGTAGTTGCGTTTGGTGATGGTGATGTGTTTTGTCGTATTCCTTGTCCATTCTGCTCCTCGTTCAGAGTGATATAGAATTTATATATGTATCTATGAGTTCCTATTTAGATGAAGGTGTATTTTTGAGAAAGTGAGTTCTTTTGAGTGGTGTGATCCTTATCACCTACCTACGGTGCAACAGATGCTTCAAGAATCAGGGATCTAGCCATAAGCCTTGGAGTGAAGCTTTTCACACAGTCCGGAAATCTCTAGAGGTTTGGGGAGCTTGAACAGTCTCCTGCCTCCACCATTATTGTATGGTAGTTTCTATGTATCTATTTTGGTTCCTCATTACTTTGAATTTCCCTTAATCTCAAAAAGTGTGTTGGACTTACCCCTCACACAGTTTTTATGGTTATGCGTTCATAGATGTGGGTTCTTGATCAATGTCCCTATGTTGACCGCCTGCGAAAATAGAGTGGAGTCTTAGTGTTAGCTTTTCATATGTGGATAGTGTTGGGTAGTTCCTTTGTTTCTTTTTTGGTTTTATTAGACTAATTATTGGGTCCCCTTCCCTCCCCTCCCCAAGTGGTGGGGGTCTGGATCTGTGTCGAATGTGTAGGCCTAGTTCTTGTCCCCTCCATTCAGGAGTGGGTGGTTTTGATGTTCATGTTGTAACCCTATTAACTTGGGTTAGTACGTTGTTGTGGGAGATTTTTGATGGTCCTATGAAGGTGATTCCCAATTATTGTTCATTTTGAATTCTTTTTTTTTCCTTTCCAGTTGGTCTCTAATGGTGGGGAGACCCACTACGGGTCTCGAAAATCATTCCTTTAGGATTTTTTAGATGTTAGTTGTGATTTAATTGTGGGGAGCCCATTCCGGACTCCACCCCAAGTTATTATATTTTTTGAGTGCAATATGGTTTGAGTGATCGTTGGGTTCATTAGGGGAAGTCCCAGCAATCTATTTCGTGGATTGGATGTGGAGGTGGGGGCTTGATCTTTTTGTTTATTCTCCAAAAGTGGTTTTGAGTTGGTGTTTTGTTTGGGAAAGATTATTAAGTTACATTGTTGGGGAATGATATTTCCTTATCTTTAGAGGTTTTATTATGTTTATAATGAATCCTTAGGTGTTTTTCTGTCAGTTTTAATGTTATATGGCTTTCTGGGGGCGGAAAACCTTAATGGTTGGGAGAATTGGCACACCCAATATTTTTTCTTTTCATGTCATTTTTTGGATTCAGTTCATTAAAAATCATGATCCTTTTCTTGGGTGTTAGGTGATATTAATATAGAGTTTTTAACTTCCAAATATGTCTAATCATCTTACTTTGGTTTCCTCATTTCTTGTTTGGATGTTTTTGAAGAAAGGGTGGTTACTTTATGATTTGAGCCAATTGTGAGCCCATTTCCAGTTTTAAAAACAAAATGTTTTTTATATATCCTTTTTTTGTCAAAATTTTTCACCCATTCCACTTCCTAATTTTCCTAAACTAACATATTCAAAACACAATAACCTTTTGGACCCCTTAAGAAGTCATACTAGTTGTGAATTTGGGTTACTTATATAGGTATTGGGCCAGCCCGTGGGCCCATTTCCAGTTTTAAAAAAATAATTTTTTTATTTTATATATTTTTCATTTTTTAAATAATTATTGGTGATTCCACCTCCCACTAGAATTAAAAATACTTAGCCTCACCCCCATTATCTATTTTACCTATTTGGAGCTCAATTTCATCGCATATTAGGGCAAACGTTCTCAGAATTCCTTAAATTGTCCCGAATTGAGAAGGTAAATTCTTTCATACATAAATCATTCCATTAATACTCTTTTTCCCAAAAATACACTTTTTATTGTTCTTCCAGACCATATGAGACTCTCCATTAAGTTTCATGTCAATCCCTTTTCTCTATGGGTTCATATTAAATGGAAGACGAAGAGTTTTCTACTTGGTAAGGTGAGATTCCTTCTCCTTTCTCCTCCCTCTTCCTCCTCCATTCATTATTTCATGGTTTTCTATTCTCCCCTAGTCGTAATATACCTATGTTTATGTTATCCCATGATTTTTTATGGAGTTTTTATTATTTTGGGTAGGTCGTCGTAGTTTTAGGGTTTATAAACCCTCAGATGGTGATATTGGTTGTACGTTTCCATTACGGTAAGGATTTGAGGTAGGATATCCCTTGCACATTCCCTTATCATTTAAGTATCATAATTTTCTTATTTACTCACCTGATATATATGTTTATTATTATTTTTAGCCTTTGTGTAATTTTCTAGGTGTGAAAATTGGTTGTTTAATCCTTGTCTTTTGAAAGGTAGTGTTGTTTTGGCAAAAAAGTGCACACCAAGTGTTTGATTAAATGTTCTGTTATCTTTTGAAACTATTTTGAGAGGTTTAGAACCTATTTTATGGCATTTTTAAGATTTGTTTTAGGTTTAATAAAATATGGCATGCAATTGGTGTTTTATTCACTGTCAAGTGCTAAAAATAAATTGTTTTGTTTAAATGGGCATGCCATGTGTTCGGTAAATTGACCGATTGGATTTTATGTGTTAAGTGTGATTTAAAAATTATTTGTTTGAATTTATAAATGAATTGGAAGAATGAAAAATTTTATTTTTTGTCCTTCTATGGAATTCCAATTTGGATTTGGTTTTACAAACAAATGAGTTTTGGTTTACAACATGTTTTGGCCCGAGTTGCCATAAAATGGCCCGTTTCACATCCTTATGAAAATGGTTGTGTTTTGAATATCTAACTTGAGTGATTTAAGGGATTTTTTAATGTGTTATTATGATTTAAAATATGTGTATACACCTCCTTAATAAAATTGAAATTCATACCATTGTCAAATGTTAGTTTTGAGAAAGGCTTAAAGGCCTTTTTGGCATTTTTTTGTATAAATGGTTTCTATATTTATTTCATGTTCTATATTTTGGGACCATTTTATGGTCCCTGAAATTGATTTATTAATTGGTTTCTGGGCAGAAAAATATTTATTGATATGTTATTTGTGGGTTTTTCCCTTAAAATATCATTTTTAATGGATTTTATGTGCATGTCCTCGTTATAATCCTTGAAATTGTTTTATGAAACTTTTTATTGCTTTATTAATTCGTGAAAGAAATGTGAAGCATGTTTGTGGGATGTTTGTGTGTCTATGGATTGGTAATGGAATATTTATGTGAAAAAATTATTTTATAATATGTTTAACTTGATTGATCACTAAAGGGAACCCCGAGTATCTAAGTGGGCGGACGTGTACTCGTATGCTAGTGATACCGTGGGGTTTGGCCACTATTTCACATAGAAAGTTTGACGATGACAACACTAACTAAACTATGATGATGATGATGTTGGGGGGCCATTGTTTTATGGGTATTCTACCTACTAGTGGCTCTTGTTCATGAGAACATATATTTATTATGGTTACTTTCACCGAGATACGAGGTACCTGGGGCTCACAACTAACTAGTTCCTAGGGGTGTTCCTGCGACTTGGGCTCATTGGCTATTTTATCTTCACTGTCGGTATACGGTGTGTTTGGTTTGTATTTTCAGTAGTGTGTGTGATTTATTTAAAAGTGTACATTATTTAAAGTATCCCCCCTTGAAAACTATTTTCATTTTGAAGTTTCACCTCTTTGAAAATATTTACTAGCATTCTTGTTTATAAAACATGCATGTTTTTGTTTGGTAATTTTTTTATAGCATGGGACCTTATTTGGAAAAAATAAATTTATATATTGTATTTAAAACATGAAATTAATGTTTCTTTTATTTTAATGGATGTGCATTGGGAATATAATATTGGGCTAACCTACTGAGTTTTAATGCTCACGTCTATAGTATTCTTCTGTTTGTAGCCCTTGTGCAGGTTTCAGCTTGAGTTTGATCACATTGGGAGACAGGTGATCATTTTGTTAGAGAGTGACCAGAGGGGTCACATGGAGTTATTTGGTTATCTGGTTTGGTCAATTGAGTTGTTGGTTTAGTTTTACTTTTAGTTTCTTGTACAAATAATGTTCAATTCAATTTTTATATAAATGTATTTTGGGCTATCCATTTCTTTTCTCTCTTTGTTTGATTGTTAATATTTAGGAAAAATTGTTCCCTTGTGTACTTTATTGATGCCCTCAGTGCCTGTCGCCATCCGGGGAGGATCGGGAATGCCTCTCAGGACATGTCATGGGCTGGCCTAGGTGACTGGTTTGGGGTCGACTCGGTCTGGTTCTTGATAATTAATCCCAACATAATCCTATTTTACCATTTTATAAATTTCAACCATTTATTCCCATTTCCAAGCCGTCTAACCATGAGGCCAAGCCCCATTAACCAATGATCATAACAATTAATTTACCCATTTTTAATTACATAACCCTTCATGTTAACCCAAACATCCCATCTATCCATGTTCCAGGTTAATCACATTTACCATTGGTTTTGATATCATAAACTCCACAATTTACCATTCAATAACCCAATATTTCATGTTCAAGGGATTTTTCCACCCCATGGGTGTTCATATGCTCTCTCAACCCATCCTCACCGAATCACCTGGAGACCATGAGGATTTAGACAAACCATTTAGACTCCCAATAAACCATTTATTATCAAGGGAAGTAAATAAAATCAAAAAAACACCAATCCCACAACCACATACACATAAATAACATCAAGACTATGGGACATAACTTGTAGACCACCTACCTAAAATTTCTAGAAGAATTATTTCATTTAACTAGCCCTTGATTCAAGATCAAACCGCCTTCAAATCCATAGCCTATAATCTGATGGAAGAACAAGGTTTTAGGTTTTTAAAATAATAATAATGGTTACCCAAGACCTAATCCAAAATAATTAAGGAAAATGATTGTTAGACTCACCCAGAATTTCGATCTACACCCAAAAACAATCCAAAAGGGCTAAGAAATGATGGATATCGATCCTTGGAAAGTTTATAAGGGTTTGGTTCATCACTATTACTACTATAGAATTATTGGGGAAGAAATTTGGGTGAGGAAACATAATACCCAAGGGGGTAAATAGTAAATTTCCCCATATTTAATAAGGCGCACATTTTGACCACATGGTTGGCCAAACAATGATCTACCCTTTATCTGAAGGGGGGCCTTGGTCACATAGTTTTCATGGAAGACACATAGTTTAAAAAACTATTTGGAGGTCATACAGGATGGCTCTATCCAAAACTATATAGTTTGGTCCCCCACCATGTATGGTTTACCAACAATGAACCACTCCCCTTTAGGTTGAATGATTCTAGCATAAGTTTAGCACTAACCATGTGTCAATCGTTAAACATGAACTAGATGGCACCATTTTTATCCTTTTCATGATATGAACCCCCAAGACACCTTGAGACTCCTCACATTCCTAGGTAACATTTTATTAAAAAATTTAAGAGAGTTGAACCAAAACATAAATAGGAATGTACCTCACTCGAATTAAAGAATCTTACAACCTCCATGCCTTATAAAATCTCATCAATAATACACACTTCAATCATCACTAATCCTATAAGGTACAAATACCTAGCCATTGGTCCCTCATATATGCCTCCCTCTCCCATGTTTCCCCCTAGAAATTTATGTTCTTTGACGAAACTAAAACCAATGGCATAGTCTATCCCCATAATATTTTCTCTCTATGATCCAGAATATGAACTACATGATCCTTAAAGGACCCACAAATTCAAGCTCAACATCATCCACATCAATAACATGATAAGGGATGGGGTGGTATTGTTGAAGTTGTGATACATGAATAATATTATGCATGCCAATATATTGTTGTAGAATATCCAGTCAGTACACCACTATTCAGATTCTCACCTCAATCTCAAATGGTCCCACATACCTCGACACCAACATACCTTGTTTTTGAATCTGATGGTGACCCAACCTTTATGACACCCAAACAAACATATGATCACCCACTGGAAACTCAATAGGTTAACGATATTGATATGCATAAAACTTCTACCTACTATAAGTTGTATCTATAAATTTCCAAATAAATAGAACCTACTCAAAGGTCTCCTACATGAGACCCAGTCCCAAAAACTATGATTCTCCAGACTCCGTCCAACACAATAGAGACTTACATAGTCTACCATAGAGAACCTCATATGCTGCCATTTGAATTTTTTCCTGATAAATTTTTTTGTAGGAAAACTCAACAAACACGAAGTTCTTTTCCGAAGTCCCAAAAAATCTAGGACACATTCCCTCAACATGTCATCTAGAACCTATATAGTATTCTATGATTTCCCAAATTTCTTAGGGTGGAAAGTCGTGCTCAAAATACGTGATTACCAAGCACCTTCTACAATCCTTTCTAGAAGCATGAAGTAAAATTTGGATCGTGATATGAAATAATACTCTGAGGTACCCCCATGAAAATATACTATTTCCTGAACATATAGATCACCCAGATGATCCAAAATAAAATTCTCTCAAATTGGTATGAAGTGAACCACCTTTATCAATTGATCAATAATTACCTATATCAAATAATTCTTATGAGTCATCCTTGGAAGGCGTTCTACAATGTTCATCAGGGAATCATCCCATTTGTATACCAGAATGGGAAATTGATGTAATATACCACCCAACCACTCATACTTTTCCTTCACCTGCTGACAGGTGTACCGCCATGACATGAAACCTGTAACTTCTTTCTTCATCTCAGACCACCAATATTATCTATTAAGGTTATGATACATTATTGTTGAACCAAGAAGCACTTCCCACTTTGAGGCACAAAACTCGTGAGTTAGCTCCTCCTGTATACATGTGTACACAAAAACACATCCTCAAGCATAAATGATCTCATCATCACCGATGGTCCATTCAAAAGGTTTCTACTCACCATTAAGGTTTAATCTCAAGGCCAAACATTTCAGAACCTCATACTGCCTCTCCTTGATCTCGTTTATAAGCATGAACTCAACTTCCAAGGATGCAATGGTCATCTATCCTTGTTACTCCTAAACCTCCACATGTATCTTGGTGAAAAAGGACATCATCTTCCACTCATAACTAGACTCAAAAACTTTCTGAATCTGTGTCTTTCTACTTAGAGAATCTACAACACTATTCCCTTTTCCTGGTGTATAGGCCAACTCAAAATTGAAATATTTTTATATACTCAACCCATATTCGATGTCGGAGGTTTTAGTCTCATTTAGAAAAATATGTACTTCGTGATTTTATGGTTGGTATACAAAATAAACCCTTCTCCCAATATGTAATTATTCCAAAACCTTAAATCAAAAACCATTACGGCCAACTCAAGGTCAGGCATAGGTTAATTTTACTCATACGGCCACAATTTCTATGACCCATGCACTATAACCTAATATTTTTACATTAACACTACTCCAATCCCAATACTAAATGCATCAAAAAAATAAGGTGTACTTCTAATATGGTTCAGGTAGGATAAAAATTTCCATGGTATTCAACTGGTTCTTCATCTAATTGAAGTCACTCTCACATTCCCCTGACCATTCAAACTTGACACCCTTCTTATTCAATCCCAAAAGTGGTGATAATAAGCAAGATAAGTTTTTGTTGAACCTTTGGTAATAACCTTCCAAACCAAAAAAGCTTCTAATTTCAAGAACATTCTTAGGTAACTCCCAAGATAAAACTACTTTTACTTTTTTGGGTCTATTGACACACCTTCCTTGGAGATGATATGACCCAAGAAATGTGCCTTGTCAATCCAGAACTGACACTTTGATAACTTGGAAAATATATTATTCTCTATTGTGTACATAGGATAATGTAAAAGTGGTTTACATGATCATCATGAGTTTGGGAGTACAAAAATATTTCATCCACAAAAACAGCTATAAAATTGAACTCGGTAAAGATGGAAAAGTTGGTTCATTAAATCCATAAACATAGATGTATAATTTTTTAACCCAAAGGGATTCATAAAAATATCATACAAACCATACCTATTCATTAAGGATGTTTATGGTATATCATAAGGTCTCACCCTTATCTGATGATATCCTAAACTCAAATAGATTTTGAGGGACACATAATAACCTCTCAACTTATCAAAAAGGTCATTGATATATAGAAACGGATGTTGGTACTTAACTTCCATCAAATTCAGCTTCTGGTAATTGATTAAAAAGCACAATGACCCATTATCTATACTGGAAAACAATACTGGGGAACCCCATGGTGACTTCCATGGGAAGATAAACCCTTTATTTTTCAGTTCCTCTAACTAATTTTTATTCTCTTGAAGTTCTTCTAGTTCCATTCTATATGTTGAAATAGAATACGTCTCAACTCCAAGCATCAGTTCAATCATTAACATGACCTATATCTCATGTGGAAACCCTGATAAGTCCAAGAGAAACACGTTTTGAAACTGATCCACCATAGGAGGAAATATGTACCACTCCCCTCCCTCATCATAAAGCACAATACATTCCATTTGGGTTGTGATCTCACCTAACCACTGAAAAACTGGACCTGCATGGCCTTCCTAGATATAATATTCCCCACAGTGGACATAAGTTTCACCCTCAAGGTACATAAATGTTAACCTTAAGTGGTAACATTAGATATGGTCTCGATAAAACACCAACCATTATATCCCCAAAAACCAAGTAAAACCTTGAAATCTCGAGCATAAACTAGTCCCAAAGGTAGCGATAACTACTGACCACAAGAGCACACTCCTTGCATTTCCATATATTCTCTACTCATTCCCCTAATGATGTTTCAATCGACATAACCCCACACACATGTTCCATCACTAGACCCAAATAATTTACTAACTTATTAGATATAAAATAAAGTGAGGCCCCTATGTCAAATAAATCACTAGAATGTGTGAAAGATTCAAGGATCGTACATCAAATAGTCGGTGAACTAGCCTTTCCACTACCAGCTACAGGCTGAATGACATAAATATAAACCTCCCCTCTACCTTATACTTCAATATAAGTCCCCAGTGCTACACTACCCTTCATATAAGGATAATATTTTCCTTAATAAACACATCCTCCACCTTGACTATTATGGCTGGTGGAACTCCAACTACCTTACTAATACATAGTAGATGACCCCCTACTGGTGCTTTATACCATCCTAAATCATCCACTACTTCCTTTCATATATGGGTTTCTGTAGTACCTCTATATATGACCCAAACAAATGCATGCCCTAAATTCCATCAGTGGTCATGGAAACTAACCCCTCATGTGGCCTGGCCTACCCCACTAATAGAAGATGACTATGTTACCCCCTGGGATATGGTTCCCTTTCCAGGACTTCTATTCTCACAAATACTATCATGGAAACCCTCATAATGATTCTTCCTTATTTAAGAATATATACCACAAGATCTTTTAACTATAATTGTCTATCCACCACCAGAATCCTTATCTATGTTCCCCATTGAGATGAGGTCCTGATAAACCACCTTAGAAAACATCTTTAAGAGGAAGATATTCACCTCATACTTGATCTCACATCAAATCCCATCTTGAATACTCCAAGCCATAATCACCTCTTCTTCTTCTAAGATAGAAGAAAAATGTTGGGGATCTGTGAATAATCCAGCAACATCACCATCATATCCCCTGATTCAATCACATAAACACTCCATCCTTCCTCTACCTCTAGGTTTTAGGGTAATATTTCTCTAAGAACATCTCCTATAAGTCCTTCAATGTCATTCCCTCCACCTAATCATCTTGGGCTCATATACCCCATCAACAATTCACTAATCCCCACTACATATAGGTCTCCAGGTTGACCCTCCTTTTGGGTGGGGTCTCCAGGTGATCAAGAATCTTCTAGATGGACTCAATATAGAACTCTACTACCTCAGGTATTCCCTCTCCAGCAAAAATTGTAGGGTGTTATAGCTTGAACTCCCTTGTCAAATCAAACATAATAGGTGCAGCCTACCCTGGGTCTCACTACATAAACTACATAAAATGGGAAAGGTTCTCATAGAACTGATCCTACCCTCTATTACCTGTAACCAATAGGGTTTCCTACTCCAGTACTAAAGGATAGTTCTCAGAAATACCCTCTTTTCTCCCAACCAATATACGTCATTGTGGTGTCATATCTAAATAATTAAAAACACACATTTCTATACACATATCATAGGGTTTTACAAATTAAAAAATGGATCATTGTTAGCCATAAATAGTTAACTCTACATACACTATCCCAGAATAATAACCACTTACACAACACCATTCTCATACACACCTAACCTGAGCCACTTCTAATAAGGGATAAACCAAATTCTGGATTTTTAGTTTAAATTAATCAACATTTTAACCATTACTATGACTATCATTCAATTCTTTCCCATTATTACATTTTCTAAAGGCACATTTTCTTAAAAAAAATCAAAAGAATTAGGATGTTTTTTCAATTCCATTACCCGACCATAACTCATCTCTTGTGTGTTCCTATCATGATGCATGACACATATAACCCTAAGTGCCTAGAATAATGCATGAATATACGATCTCGTATCATGTCGGGTCATGGATGAATTATCAAGAATTAGTAACATCACACTACAAGTTCATAACTCAAGGTGAAATAACATCCAATTATAACAAAAAGCATCAAGAACATCAATCCTACCATGGGTACTAGGGTTTTCCCTCCTACATGGGTTTGCTACAACTATACACGAGATCATTACCAAGACCTGACACATCCTAGTTTCCTTTATTCCTTCCTCAAATCGAACAAATAATATCAAATAACCACCTCTGATACCACTTTGTAACATCTCAACCCAGGTGCTACTTAATCGATGTCCCGATATGGTTCACCATGTGACCTCAGGCATGCCTCCCCATATGTTAGAGTCTTATGACTAGCAGCAAGGGTCTAAGAAAACATGTATGGATACTATACCCACTTTATCAGATTAATCCATAGTATATAAAGGAAATAATGAAAGGGGTATTACCATAAAAAATAATCACAGTCCAATTCCCAAAACTGGTTACATTCCCATAACCAATTGTAACTATTCCATGTCATGTCATAGAGTTCCAAGTGAAAGATTAACCCAAAATAAAGACAAAGTTGAATAATCCCCAAAACAGGTTCTTACACCAAGTCAAGTCTCCTCTATCATACATATCACAAGACCAATTCAACCATATATCATAGGTCCCTTGCCCTTGTCTTGACCTACAACCATGAAGTCTGCTCGGGTACCCATTGGGAGTCTGAGCAGGGTGTGAGTACAACTTAGTAGGTCACCACCAATTGTGTCTATAAAATATCTAGTCAAATATAGTGTATGCATAAGTACAAAAAATAAATGAATGGTAAAATAAAAAAGGTTACATAATTTAACATTTTTTAGATCAATTATTTTCATTTCATTATTCCACTTTTTACCCATTTTTATCCAACTTATTTAGCTCATATCAGTATTCCGAGCCATATGTTAAAAGGTAACAAGTTGGAAAACATGGATCTTTAGTCCATAATTCCATTTAGGTTATAGAATTTCATGTTTAACCATCCCAACCTATATATAGACATGTCCATACCCCTTGGGTACAGGAGCATCAGTCCATTCCCCAAATAACTATTATGCATAGGGGAACCCAAGTGCCAGTCAGGGATACCCATGGGAGTAAAGAATAATTCTAACATCTCAAAACCCTATATCAAAATCAAATAGGCTCATCATCACTAACCATTTAATTAAAAAATATTAAAAAGGTGAACCATTTCCATTTAATCACTATTTCATGGTTTATTTCCATCATCATGTTCTCAATTCCCAACAAAAGTCCATTTTATCATTTAATACATTTCAACCATATGTTCCCATTTCTAATCCATCTAACCATGAGGCCAAGCCCCATTAAGAAATGATCATATCCATTAATTTACCCATCTTTAATTATGTAACCCTTCATGTTAATCCAAACATCCCATCTTTCCATGTTCTAGATTAATCACATTTACCATTGGTTTTAATATTATAAATCCCATAATTTATCATTAAATAACCAATGGTTTCATGTTAAAGGAATTTTTCTACCCCATGGGTGTTCACAGACCCAATCAAATCATCCCCATCAAATCCCATGGGGATCATGAGGGTTTTAACACACCATTTAGACACCAAGTTAACCATTTCTTATCAAGGGAAGAAAATCATAGCATTACAGCACCAAGAGAAAAACCACATATATATAAACAACATCAAGACTATGGGATATAATTTTTAGACCCCAAAACTCAAGTTTATAGATGAAATATTACTTAGAACTATCCCTTGATTCGAGATCAAACCACCTTCAAAGACACAACCTTGAAGCTATTGAAAGAATAAGTTTTTAGGGATTTGGAAGGATAATAACTATTACACAGTCCTTAATCCATAAAAATGATGGAAGAGAAGTTTTAGAATCATCGGGATCTTCGATACTCAACCAATGGAACTCCAAACAGCTTAGAAATGAAAGAGATGAATCCTTGGTAAATCTAGAAGGGTTTGGTTTGTCACTCCTATTGTTGGAGAAAGATATGAGAAGAAATTTGGGTAAGGAAACTTAAATCATGAGGGAGAATGGTAAATTTCGCTATATTTAATGAGAAATTTTGTTTGGATGCACAGTTGGCCAAACTGTGCACCAACCATGCACCACCCTCTATTCCAAGGGGGGATGAGGTCACACGGTTTCCTAGGAACCCACATTGTTTGAAAAACCAAGTGGAAGCTATGTAGGATGGATCTGTCCAAACCCACATAGTTAGGTCCCCCACCATGCATGGTTTACCAATCATGCACTACTCCCCTCCAAGGTTCATAGTACCATCACATGTTTACCACTAACCGTGCGCCAACCATGAAACCTTCATTCGATAGCATCATATTCCACATTTTCATGCCCTGAACCTTGAGAACACCCTAAGACTCTTAACATGCTCTGGAGACATTTTATTAACCAACTTTTAGAGTATTGAACCAAAACTGAAATAGTAATGTACCTCACTCGATGTCTAGGATCTTAGAATGATAAAATCTCATCATATAATACCTCAAAAGGAGTATTTACACCTTTAAATTTATGAACAAACTTAGACTCATCAACCCCATACACTTTAGGTTTATCCCATATTAATATGTCATGTTATAGGTTTACATAGGTTTTATTCACTCATTATTCAAAATGGTTTATAAAGAAAATATTGATTAACCTAATAATATTCCTAGGGAGTGTCAAACTAGTTGCATAGTAATTTATCACTCACTTTACACCAGAATGATGGTTAGGATATACTCTAATAACTCTTTTCGAGCTTATTTCCCCTGGATGAAACTATTCCAAAACCTTGTCCACTTATAGTATCAAAATAGGGATGCATTACTAGGAAAAACACACAATCCCTACCCTAAAAAAACATTAGTATGTTATCATATACTTATAATTATCCTCAAATTCAGTGATAGTTTTATGATCCGTAATCTATGATTTCCTTAATCTATTTCTCAAGGTTTCTATTAAACTTCCTTTATTCCAACTATAAATACCCCGACCCTAGTAGCCTAGATTCGGTGGTTACTTTATTACATTATAACTAGATACAAGGAATCATTTCTCAGAGGACTAGATAGATTATTAGTATAGGTAAACAAGATACATACCTGAATATCAAATTACATTTTAAAACATAATATAAATAACATAGTGAATGTAAATATTTGTACCCATAAACTCATTCAAAATTACTTCTTCATATCCTGGTGAAATGAAACAAAATAAGGGTGATCTCATATACTCAGTTGGGGTTACATAAAATTGAAGACATCATGAATCAATAAGGAATAACAATCATGGAAAGGTAGATAACTAAAAACACTTTCCATCTAATCAATGACTTGAGCATGAAATTCATCCATAGATAATATGAATGCAATAATCATGTGGATAATAATAAATGAACTCTCAATGAAAAAAATGACTAATATTGGATTTCGTGATCTCATTCATCACGATATATATACCATCAATAAATTACATTAAGATAGTTTAATTAATGGGTTTGTGTACACTAAAAAACCATTTAATTCTTCCTTAATGATTGTATCATGAGACCTGTTGATGAATCGAGGGGATATCAATAACTAGGACCCACATTTCACTGCATTTCCAATTCATTCCTCAAATATTTAATTATCAATTCAATTTATAAAAAAATATACTTTATCAATAAATATTCATATTGAGTAAAGAATACATATTTATTAAGGTTTTCCCTAGTCAATAACATAACTTTCATAGTAAAACACTGTATATATAAATGATATACAGTTTATTAAAAAATCCCATCCATAATAAATAATAAAACTATTTAAGGGAAATGTAATGTCCAATGATCACAAAAAATCGAATGTTTCAAGGGAAAGTTAATTACCAAAAAAATTAATCTAGATAGTGAATTTCAATACATTTTCTAGTAAAACTAATCATAAAATATATAGATAAATAATAGGGATTTTATCAATATAATATATCCTCGGTGGAGTGTAATTAAAAAAATGGTTTTTTCCATTGATGAATATAAATACTATAAAAAATCTCAGTAAAAGGTTTTGATGAAAATATACTTTTCACTCTGAAAATCACTTTAAAAATTAAAAATTTATAGAATATTAAATGAAAAATAATTATTTGAAAATAACCTTGTAAAATTGTAGAGGAGTATTAAAATCAATGAGTGTTCATAATGGTGGGAAAATTATTTTCATGTTGAGTATGAGAAAACAAATATTACTTTCACATTTTATTTAAAAAGTGGAAAAGTATATTGTTCAGAAAACAATAAGAATATTCCTTTTAAAACATTTTTTTAAAAGATAAAAATAGGTAAAATTTCATTAATAAAACATTTTATAACGTTAAAATTATTATTTAAATAATTTTAATGAAAATAATGTAATGGAAAAAAAATTCCCAGATCAAGTAGAAAAATAAGTTGGTATTATTTAAAAACGTGATTTAAGTATCTTGAGTAAATAAAGAGTGGAAAATAAAAAGGAAAACTTTTATTTTCAAGAAATAACCAGTGGAGGATAAAATAGTTTTAGATTGATATATAAATATCAAACAGTTCTCCCATTGGAGACTTAAACATAAATAATCTTGAATAATGATGAGATTATGAAATAAACTCTTACCATTTTGTTAACATTTGAATCGAAACCCCCATAAAATAAATTAATTAAAATTAAACATTAAATACCATGAATATAATTATATTACATATTTAAAATAGAAAAGTGTATTTATATATACCACATATAAATAAATAGGTGCATAATACCAAATATGTCCCAATGGAGAGGAAACTTATGATGAAATATCTTACAATGATCATGTTGTTGAAGTGAGAATTAATCAATGAATTGATTATATGTATCCAATGTCAATCCAAATAAAATAAGTTTAAATAAAAAATTAAAAAATTAAAATACATTACACACATAATATTATAATATCAAAGATATTGAAGAAGTAATGTAATCAAATAAAAATAAATTGAGTTATGAAACCACTTACCACTTGGTAACTTTCAATTCAAATACCCATTGAAGAAATAAATCAAATTGAAACTTAAAATTCCATTAATTATAAAGGATCCATTATATACCATGTAAAATGGAATCTTTTTCACTATATAAAATAAATTGGTTCATAACATTAAAATATGCCTTAATGAAATGAAATTGAGCTGGAGTACCTTAAAAATATCCTATCATTGAACTAAGAATTAATCAATGAAGTGATTATGTGTAACAAAATTAAATAAAAAAACAAGTTTAAATTAAAAATAACACAATTATATTTCATTTCACATATTATCATTTCATAACATAGTAAATGAATTGGATGTATAACCCAATGAATAGAAATTGAGTTTAGAAACCCCTTACCTCAGGTTTGACTCATCATGTACGTTCTTTATATTCCTAAATAATAAAATTAAGTTAATTATTTACTTTATAAATAACCGTTTTCATGTTTATTATTCCTTTAATTTAATTTAATACCATGTTTTATTTAATTACTTAATCAATTAAGTTCATGTTAGATGTTTTAAAGCTATTCGGTTTATATATCCAAAAGGACTTTGATAGTTTGACTTTAGAAAAAATGGTAATTATTAAATAATATCAAGAATAATAATAATGAAATAATTATCTTTTTTATACATAAATTATAATTTTTAAACCAATCATTAAATATGGTTATGAAAAATGAACTACATACAATCATGGAGATGGTAAGTTGTACAAACACATGAGTAACTTTCCCATTTTCAATGATCATGATAGATAGATCATAAGTATTATTTTATCTTTATATTATGATAATTATCAGATAAATATCATATTATTTATTTAAATACACTTATATATAACATTAATATTATATGGTTATGAAAAAAAGATTCACATCACTTCGTGGAGGTAGTAACCCACATGTATGCATGAACAACGTTAAAGTTTTTAAATGAATTGAAATATATTATATTAGAAGATATAGTATATTTACATAATAGTAAATATTTCATGAATGTAATATATATATATATATATATATTAAATAAATCATTAAAACTATCCATGATTGGTGGTGATGGAAAACAAATTACATTGGTTCGTGAGGCGGTGGTCTATTGTACATATGAACGACAGTTTCGTTTCCCATTTGATGGAAGAGGAGATGGATATAAGGTATTAAATTAACATAATAATATATCATTATATTTAATATACTTATGTTATTATATAATCATATTTTAATAAAATTTTAAGGTGGTATAGTAATAAGAAAAATAAAAAAACTCAGTTAGGAACAATACATATTCTTAGGACAACCTTTTCATGTTTACACCAAAATACTTTTAAAAAGGGTTTAATAATCAAACCAAGGCCTCCAAGACCTGTTAAGGGAATTAATGAAGGTGTTTTTAAGTATTTTCTCAACCAAAAGTCTTTTTAAGTCTAAGTAAAATAGGATAGGAGGTTCCATTTTATTGTAGGAGAAGGGCCACCTTTGTAATTTCTTAAAGTATTAAATTAATATAAATTATTTATTGTAAAAAATGGATAAAAATGATACATTTAAAATATAGGATGATTATGGGTTGAACTAATATCATAAAATAAAATTTTGAAAAATTTATATTAGGATTTTACACTAATATATTTTGTTTTAACCCGCTTTAACTCCTTTTTGACAATTACTGAGATAACAAGGTTTTTACTCTTTAGGGGTCAAGATAGCTTCTATAAAAGGAACATTGTATAATAATGGGACCATTTTTTATATTTCAAACCATATACCAATAAATTGTCCTAATATATGGTTATTATGAATTTTAAATCATTTCATAAAATATTATTTATTATAATGTATCTTTAATGTCACTTTTATAACTATTCATTTAATTTGACATTGAAAACTACATGATAGAAATGTAATTAGAATATAATACCTTAAAATCACTAAAATATTATATTTATATAAAAAATTCATGTAACATAATAATTCATTAAATTTATATTACTTTTTATATTTTTAAAATAATTTATTTTATTTTTCTATTAACTAAATAAATATTGTGTCAGCATTGTGAAATAATTTAGGGTAAATAATAATTTAAAAATTCACTGAAAAATTTATATCAATAAAAGAATTTCATTATTCTTAAATAATAATCAATATTAATTCAAAACATTATTTTGTACCTACGTGAACACATAAGAGATATTTAAAAGGAAGAGAGAAATATTTTTTTCGTTTTCTTTACTTGAAATATTGTGTAGGTAATTTTCATGGAAAAGATTACAATAAACAATTATATATCAATACTAAGTTAATAATGGTTTAAAGACCTTCATAAAATAAGAGTTAATATGAAAATGATGGTCTTATCACTTATCTTTAACCAAGGTTAACCATATTTACCCTTTTTACGGTTGTGAAGTTTTTTTAAAATTTTTACTAATAATTATGACCATAAATTATATTGGAATTATTATTTAATATAAACTATTTGGATTAAAAATATTATGAAAATTGTACCAGATTAAATCCCTATAATGTTCCAAAATTTATTTTAAAATAATCCCACAAAGGGAGAAAAAAATCAGTTTTTTGGGAAAATGTATTTTTCAAGTAAAGGATGACTTTAAATTAACTCTATGACTAGTAATATTCATTATATTAATTTAAATTAATATATATAGATATATAATATATAAATTTAATTTAAATAATTCCTCATCAGTGGTTATTTTAATTAATTAAAATGGAACAACATTATGCACTTAAAAATATTTTTTATAAAAAAAGAGTTTTTAAGAATAGAATTAGACTTATACAAAAAACATAAAAAATATAATGACAATGAAATTTATTATATTATTGTAAAAAAAATGGATCATATGTCACTTTAATACCAAATTAAAAATATTATCAGTCTTTGAATTACTTTATTTAATGAAATGAAATGACGGATTTACAAAAAATGACATTTTCATTATTTACTAAAAACCAAATCTTTTCAGAAAAAAATCCAAAAAAATTAAAATAATATAATATTTATATGTTTATTTAAAAAATCATATCCCTTTATAAAATATCATTACTAATATTTTTATAATTTAATTGTATTATCCTTTCACAAAAATCAATAAAAACCAGTTTTGAAGAAAATGTTTTCATAAAGCATTAAATGACCATATTAAAATTTTTGTGATTATTTACTTATAATTAATTAATAGTTTTTTATTTATTAGGAAACTTATGTATATTTAGTAATGTGTTTTATCTTATTTTTATCATCTAATTTAATGTTTAGGTTATAATAGTCATATTTTAATAATATATTTTGTGGGCCATTTAAGCTCAGTGTTGTGTGTCATATAAGCTATGGAACATAATGTTATTATTTTGAAATATTAAGGTGTTGCATAAAGGAGACAATAAATACCTAATAATAATAGGATCACATATCCCTAAATAATTTTTCTTTATCAAACAACTATTTTTATTATCATCTTGAATTAACCGATTTATTAAGCTTAGGTTTTCAGCAATCAGAAACCTATAACTTATCATATATCAACAACTATGGATAAATATAATCATTAATTTAAGATTATTTTAATATTACATCAAATTCAAGGAATAAAAGTTATTAATTTTTATTCCTATTTATTTAATAACATTATCATGAATCGATATTTATATTGTTTATTAGATTGCTAGAAAAATTGACCATGATATGAAAAAAAACAAAAAAAATAAATATAACACACTATGTTAGTAAAAAATATGACATTAATAAGTATAAAACCATAATTTATCCAATAATCCAAATTAAAAATTCATTTATTATTTAAATTTACCAAGTTATTATCTTTATTAGGTTAATTACACTATTACTCTAGGGTTAAAGCCTGATAATTTCACACTTTCGCTCTTAATAAAAGAGAGTTAACTGATCCCCCCCCAAAAAAACATTAATAATCACTATAAAAAATTATTTGGGGAAACTAAAATTTTAATTCAATCACAAAAAATAATTTTAGGGGTTTTGATCAAGCTAAACCCATTAAATACTCAAGATAAACTAGAGGAAAACACTACCATGACACATTGAGTGATAAGGGAAGAGAAAAAGTATCAACATAAAGGGTAAAACTCATCTTGGATCACCATGGATCGATCTATAGAAGATGAGGGTTGAATTAGATCGAAGGGGATTCAAAGGCCCTTAAAATACTTTTATGATCACCTAGGTTTTGAGATAATATAGTAAAATTAAGTGAATTTCAAGGGGCTCCCCAATTTATAACTAGGTTGTAAAAATCCGCATTCATGGTATGAAATATTAATTCATCTTGTGAATTCCTTGAATTATATATCTATTGAAATTTGTGTGTCCTGCTCAAAAATATGGAAACAAATCATTTATATTGTGAATCACTAATTCACATTGCAATTTTTTTCGGTAGAACCACTGAATTCCACCTTGAAACTCTTAAAGACATGAACATGAATTCAAGACACAATTCATAATTCATAATTTTAATTCTAAGTTCATGTTATGAATTTCTCCAACTAGATTTTCATCTTTTGGCCACCCACCCCTACCTCTAGACCGTAAGGTTAAAGACATAAAGAAATTGTCCCCTTATAATAGGATCATTAACTAAGGTACACCATATTTTTTTTATGTACATTTAAATATTTCACCAGAATTACAGATGGATCCCATCAAAACACCATAGTTTTTGACATAATTCACTTCCTTTGTATGGGAAATTATATGATATCCATTAGTCTGTATAATTTGAATATTTCTTTTTCTTACACTATTATTTCTAAAAAATGTCTGGAATGTAATCATAAAATAATGTAATACATATATAAGACTCATAATTGATCTTTAAATAATCCTAAAAAGTGAATAAGTCTATGCATGTATAGGAAAACCCCCACTCTACATTAAATGATCAATGAATACTTGGTTAAGATGTACTCTAACATACCAGCCCAAATGATTCTACATCTTTTACCAATTGAATTAATTAATTCCCTGATCATTCCTAAATCTCTTAAAGGAATATCATATAGTACATTAATCTACCTCTAAATTCACCTTGGAATAGTTCACCACACCAATCTTGAACTAACTATGGAATATTTACAGTTTAAATTTATATAAAAAGGTTTATTAATATAAAACATACATATGTAATATACCTAATATTTTTATCTCCAAAGAGTGTAAACATCATATTTGGTATACGAAAGATAATTTATATTTTTACTTGATTAAAAATTATTTTTTCACAATTGGTTATGAGTCTTATAGCTTTATATTCATCGTTTATTTCCATTTTTGGGTATTTATGATTCAAGTTTTACTAAAATATTAATTAAGTATAGTGTACCTTAACAACATTAATTTTGAGAGAAATAATACCACTTTGTTTTGAATATAACAAAAAGATAAATTTTTTGTAACACTTAACATTAATAGAAGATTAATTAGAATCATTTCACAAGGCAATCAGAAGTTATGTGTTTCCAATTATTGAAATAAGAATCACATTTTCCCAACAACTATAAGAAAACATCTAATTTTTTAATAAATTTCATTCTCATTGCTGACATATGGATCGCCCTTTCTCAACCATTGGAGAACACACCATAATTATTTGGTTCTTATATTAAAATAAAAACATATTAAATTCCCAATAAATAAAATATAAATATTATATATTGTGATGAATATAATACTGAAGTTGATTAAACACATTTCTTCTTCTTAAATTCATTATGGTTTCTTTCAAATGGCCTTTCTATCCACATTGGAATACAATATCTTTTTATTCACTACACTAACTCTGTCTAAATGGCCCAAAGGCCTTATTTTTTTATTTTAGAGATAATCCCTCTTTTAAGTGTTGATAGGGAACCCGTACATGACCTGTAGGCCCAAGGCACATGGCCCGACATGACCCGTAATACATGACCCGAAGGCCCAAAGGCATACCCTACTCATACATGACTCATAAGCCCAGCCCACTAGAACTGCCCCTCCCTAGCTTCTACATCATTGATTGCCTTTAGCTCCCCACTTGCATTTCTGATCGGCTAACATTGCCACGTACAAAGCTACATAGTGCCTGGTCCCAATGACGGTTGTCATACCCTCTCATTCTTCCAATCTGGTTAGCTCTGCTTCTGGTGAATACTACTGTTGCTTTGATCCTCTTATGGGGCCTGCTCTGTGTGACCTGGGATAATTCATGGTCTTCAATGGCCCGATGGCCCTGTGGCTCGAAGGCCTTTGATGGCCCGAAGGCCTATGAGACCCGTAGGCCCAAACCGGTGGCCCGAAGGACCAATCACTACACTAACTCTGAATATTTTGTTTCTTTGAAAGATGTTGTAAAGGAACTATTGGAATAGAGTTGATCGTATTCTTTTCAACCTTTATTTTTCATCTCATTTTCTATAAGGGTTGTTTAATTTAGTTCCCAATACTACTATTTATTTGGTGAAGCATAGTTAAAATATTCATTAATTTTCCATCCATATTGTTCATCTCCTAATCTAGATGAATAAGGAGAGAATGGAAGGTAAGGATGATAATACTATATTAATGGATAATTTTATATCCATATGGAATCCCAAACCTCACTAACTAATCATTGTGTCTCAATATATTAATGAAAGAATCAACAACAAAGTATCATATTCCATTTTACACTAGTAAAGTGTATGGATAATCTCATTTATCTAAATTCTCTCTTTATACTTTTGAATATATAGGATATAAGATGTGATATAATGTGAATACATTAACTTATCTTTCATTATTAGTTTTATAGACATAATTGATATCCTAATATGGTAGACAATTGGAACATTCACATGTACCTTTTATAGGCAATCCTTGTCACCTTCATTTTCATTATGAGGTAGATAAAAAGGTATAAGGAATTCCATCACATAGTATAAATATTCCTATATTAGTTCAATGTATAAAACAACTATTTCACTATTGAAAATATGTGTCAATGAGGACATTGTCCATGTCCTAAAAGAACATAGTTTTATGATTATTTATATTATGATACTCTATATTTATTAAAAGAATATTTTAATTTTTATCTTGATTGCGAAAATATATTACATAATAAATTTTATCCATTTGTTTCCCACTATTTTATCAAAACCCAATAGGCCTTACCATTAATTTTAAAGTATCTTTTCATGTGGATGTTCGATTGGAAAAGATCCATTATTCCCTTTTCATAACCCAAGAAAGGACCAAGTCAATTACTCGAAGTTATTTAGGTTGGAAATTCTTTTCCAATTTCATTAACTTAGAGCTTCATGATCAATTGAGTGGACACCCTAGTCTAGAAATCAGGGTCCTAGATTCCCATAGTAATTTCTTCAAAATATACACCAATTATAGTTAGGGATACCTCTCTAGATTTAAATTTGATTAATTCAAACCAAAACCTTCTTTAAAATTTCCTGTTAAATGGTAGTGTCCCAACAAGGTCTAGATAAAACACTAAAATCTAGTGGTTTCATTCTAAATCAAGTAATATAAGGATATTAAAACATAATATTTTAATTTAGGTATTTTATCCTTATATTTAAATTGATAATTTTATCTTGTTACATGAAATTTAATATCAAGTGGACTTTTAACCATGTCTTAGATAAGATTTACACATGATCCAATTTATTTTAATTCCATCTTGTATACATGTTAATTAATTTATTAAGTGATAAGAATAAATAATCCACTAATAATTAACCATGAAATTCACATAAATAAAATAATAAATGATGAATTATTATGATCATATTTTATGGTTAGTTTATATGGAATATGATAAGTTTACCTATGACCTAGGAGAAAAACACCTTAAACTATAACCTAATTCTAGTTGTAGAATTCCACCTATACTCTAATTTAACTCCTAAGTTGGCTTCACCTCAACTCTAATCTTTAACTTCCTTAACTAACCAATGCGCTCTGACCATTACATAAGGATTTACTCATATACAAGTTAGGGGAACCATATTATTTGTTATGGGGTTTACATAAAAGAAACAACAATCACAAATGACCTTATATAATAGAGGTGAGGATGACATGCAATCCATATTTTTAATTTAAGAAAATAATTATTACCTACCCCATGAAATAATAATTAAATAAAATAAAATAATCACATTGATGTATATATGTTGTGGTGCATGGAAAAAAATTATATTTTTTTTTCTAGTGCATCATAGAGGCTAACTAGGGTCGTCTCACTTGAGGGGTTTCATAGAATTATACTTTCCAATTAAATTTCAACTAAGAACTACTATTTTTTATTGTTTTTATTAGTGTATAAAAAATATGTAATTTTTAAAACAGGTAAAACATTCAAATATGTATTAACATGAAATTTAAAAAAGAATGAAGAAAGTACCTAGACTTTTAGGGTTTGTATTTGGGTTCCTTTCATTATTAATGTTGATTGATTAAGTTTATTTTGATATCCCTATTATGAAATATCTCTCCTGGATTACTATTATTTTATTTAGTATTGTGAAACCTTGAATGACTAAGCAAACTAGATTCAACCTCCTACTATAATCAAGGTTAATGGAACAACTCAATCAAAAGTCTGACACCTTCCAAGACCTAGATCCATCATATTCCATTTCATCCCTAAAACATCTCAAATCCATCATGTGAAGATATTATGTTCAATGGAAGGAAGGGAAAATATTTAAATAAATGAATAAAAGTGAGTTTTATTTCCATGTCATAGTGGGAAATTTCTACACTCATACACTTCATTATTTAAAACCTTAAACTTAAATATAAAATATGAATTGAAAAAACAAATTCAGGCATAGCGAATCCTCACCTGAGACCAAACCTTGGGTTAGTCACTCACTTTCAAGTGCAAGAGGTCACTGTGGAAGAGATGAGAATAAGATAATGGTAGAAATCGAGGAATAAGAATGAGATAATTAAACCATGGAAGAAATATGAAGTATAGAACACTTTTATTAAAATAAATAGAATGAGTTACATAAAATAAACTAAATTAAAAAAGAAAAATAAAAGGCTGTAAAAACATAGCATCTAGTAGCAGTCTACTCTCGATATTCCAATCCTTCTCTTGTGGCATGGGATCCATTTATTTTTATAGGCATGGAAACAATTTATCTCCCTCATTAATGTCTTTTTAAATCTTATTCAAGCATTGAATATAAAATTTTAATGATATTCATCATTGAATTTTCTAAATTCCCAAGTGTTTCAAAATTCCAGTGCTAAGATTTAATTTCATAGTGGTGGTTGTAGAATATACCATTACACATCTAACAAGGCACAAACACCATTTCACATCTACTATTTCCTCAATGGTTGATCATATCTCCCATGGAAAATAATCAGCATCGAACATTTTACCATCCATCCTAGTGTCTTCTTCCTCCTTCATCTGGCCTGAATAGTGGCATCATCCACAAAATCAGCCTCCTCCTTGGAAAATCAAACATTCAACCAGTGATTCATCTGCGCATGGTATTTCATGATATCTTGTTCATCTTCTTCATCAATGTAATTCATGGGTGGTGATTAGTAGTGGAGAGGTGAGTGAAGGTCATGGTCTTCCTCCAATCATCTAGCCTTCACAGTTGTCAAAGAGAGTGCATATCATCCTATGTGGTATTTTATTTCTTATAATGAGTCTTTAGTGTGGTTGGTTTTCACCTCAAAGGTGATCCATTGTTATTAAGGGTGTTATAAGTGTGAAAGGTCTTAAGCTCTAGCTCCCAGGTGGTTGACCAAGGTGGTTCATCAGTGACAATGGGCAACGATGAGGAGCGGAAGGTGATAGAGAGCGGCGTAAATGGTGTTCATATTTTTCTTAAAGATCTACTATTTATTCAATGGTAGATCACATATACAATTGTCTCATTGGTATATCATGTCTCCTAGTGTTAATAGTATCATGTTCTTCTCAATGATGGAATCACATCCTATTTAGGTAGCATGTATCATTGTGTAAATTCTAGTGATGCAACAGAGTTGAAGAAGCCCCAAACAATCCCTTCGGCCTTCACGGTGCTTAGAGTGAGCTCATATTGTCAAGTAGGGAATCAGTCCTCTTCAAAGGGGGATCATCAAGCTCGTCCAAGGGTCCATAGGTGATTTGTGCTAGCTTGGAGTGGAAATAGTGTTTCATCAATTCCAACCTGATCTTTCTTTGCACTCTTGTGGTGTTTATCTATTGTTTGTAAATGGTCATGGTTGAGGTTGAAGGTGATGAGTGGTGGTGTTGGGTGGTAGAGTGTGTTCGAGCTTGGGAACAGCAGAGGCAAGGCACAACAACTCTTTTTTTTGTTATTATGAACAGTACTGATATGAGAACAAGTCCCACATTGGATTGGATAGAATGTTTTGTGCTACTATAAGTATCATATCAAGACTCTATAGTGGAAATGAAGTTGTATGGGGGTCTGAGGACCCCTACCTTCCACCATGGACCACCACATCCCAACGAGACTCTCCTCCCATAGTTTTGTGGGATTGACCACCACGTGCCTACACACCCAGGAATGTGCCCATTTATACATCATATGGGATCCTACCTATAGCTCTCCACACAGACCTGATCCCCCATGTATCATGTCAGATCTATTGTCCCTCCTAGTCGTGGCCTGGATGGCCAACACCTTATGGTCTGGCTATGTAGCAGGCTGCCACTGCATGATGGGTTGGCTAAGTCTGACCTTTTTTTTAAACGCTATAAAAAATGTTCAAACACATTGAAAAAATTAAAATAATATAATTTTATGTCCAAATAGATTTATAAATTAAAAATCATCACTTTTTATTTATTTAAATCAATTTCAGACTTTCAATTACATTTCCCTGTAGTTTAAAAAAACATTTAATTTTATGGTTATATTAATTAAAATCCTGTCTAAAATCCATAGAATATGTTTAAAATTGGCATGAAAATATTCATGTGTCACACATACATTGGTTGTTCTAGGATCATGATAATTCGTGCACGAAATGAATACATATTTTACACTATATATATTTCACATCAATTCATTATTTTATTAAGAAAAAATTACCTCAAATTAATTAAATTAATTATATTATTAATTCATTCATTAATACATTTTTCCTTATCCAAACAGTCTTGGAAATTCTATCAATTTAATTTAATGACCCTCAAAAAATTAATTTTATTTAAAATTAAATAAGTACACTATGTGTACTTTGAGGAAACCATGTATGTAGCTAACTTCACTGTCGTTAGTTGTGTATGAAATTCTCACATTGCCTATTATTGGAAATAATAAGTCATGTGGTTATGTAATGTATAATTCCATATGTCATGATATCGCATAATAAATGTGGAATTTATGAAAATTATATAAAAATTAACCCACATGGTGTGTGATGATTTAAATTCCTATAGTAAATATGTCGACCATTATATAGAATTATTTATAAAATAATTATTTGATCATTTATGTACGTGTAAAACCCTGTTACATTGTATCACACCAACTAATAGCTATGAAGTTTTGTTCTAATGTTGTAATTAATTAATTTTTTGTAAAATTTAATTGTATTGATTATTGGGTGATTACACGGCATGTACTAGAAAGTTACATGTCATGAATATGAAATTTTGTGTCTTCATGGAATATGCTCAAGGAGCTAGTTTTGTACACCTTCTGGACATTATTGAGTGACATGTCATGTATTTGGGCTACATGACATGTAATATCATGAATTATGGGTAAAATGAAATTATTTATATACACATCAAGTGAAGTGTACGTTGACCACACGGTCTCCGTGAAAATATCTGGGTTGACCATGTAGGACAACATAACATTTATGTGGGTTGCACAACATGTATCTTGTAAAGATGTTTTTCATTTTTGATGGTTAACACATGGTTTATTAATTACTTCATGTGTCAATTTCTATTTGTAAATTTTTTGTATCTCATAGCTCTTCTAGAAGCGATGAACCTCATTACATGTCATGTACTTTTCAGCCACACTCTCTGTAACTATATAATCCTATGAGAACCCTTAGCACCTTTCAATGAAACATTTAGTCATTCTCCATCTTTTCTTCATGTGTTTTGGATCACATAAAGGTGAAAATGTATAATATTGACTATTTGATTAAAATAATTAATTAACATAAATTAAGTATTAATAACAAATATGTATATCATTAATGACCAATAAATAATTATAATTATTATGTGACTTCTTTGATACCACTTTTGAATATTCTAGGGCACAACAGAAGTGGTTGGGTCTATGACCAAAAACAATTCATCAACTACTTGAAATTTATCCTCTTAACTAGATGAAATAACAACCCCTAAATCAATGATATAGTATTATCATATATAATTTATAATTATTTATAATCAAGATAAAGAATTACCTCCCATTGAAATTTTTTCTTCATTCATGATTCGATTGAGTCCTTTTGTCATGTTGTTATTGTATATAAGGAATCAAGGGTATATTTTCTCTAGTGTTGATCTATACATGTTCCACAATCCTATGAGCATCGTTTTAGAATTATTTTGGTGCAAGTGTGGATAGTTATAACATTTGTTTTCATCATTGTTGACTAAAATAAAATCCTTCAAGGCAAGAAGGAATCACTCTAGTGGAGAAGGAGAATCACTCTCCAATATTTATAGCATTATAATGGAAGATATCTTTATAGATTTATAGGATTATTTCTAGAATGTGTTGTGAAAAGTGGTGGATATAATTCTTTTTACTTGGATTTCCTTGGATGGGATAGAAAATAACATAATCTGGTATTTTTAGAGGATGGGTTACCTAATAAATATTTGTATAAGGGATTTTATTATTCTGTTAATCCCTAGATAACCCCATGTATAAATAATAATAATATTACTATTATTTACTTGACATGCCCTAAACTCATGGATAAATAAATTTTATTTCCTTGAATAAATAAATTAATATTTATTTAAATAATATTTAATATTTCATTTCTTACATAATAATTAAACTAAATTCTATAATACTCCTCAATATCTATCAGACTCTAAATAATGTATATTTATTTAAATAAAAAAATACCATTGCATTATTTTCTAATAAATAAGTAAATATTATATTTACTAAACTAGAGAATTAATATTTATATAACCAAATATATATATATATATATATATATAATTTTCATTGAAAAGGGAAGCACAACATGATGATTCTTGGAAAAGGGGATGACGCATCATGTGAATGGTGATGATTAGATAGTAAAAGCGATGTATCTTGGAAGGCAATTTGTTATAGAGCTATTAAAACACTAATAGGTGGGAATTTTGAAAGAGTGATAAGTGTATTGACACCTATGATTTGGACCTCTACCCATACTAAGGTTAAAGAGGGGTTCTCTTCCATGAATTTATAGTGGGGAAATGTAATGCAATGGTTTCTAGTAATAGGGTCATTTTAGAGAGAAGACTAAGAGAATGATGTGAAAAATTTCTACTCATATTGGGCCATTAGGTCAACTCCTTCATCTTTCAAGCCACATGGCCTTTGGGGCATCATATTGTAATGGATATACATAACATTGGGCCTTCATGTTATGTAAGGGTTAACTCTAAACCCATTTAAAAAAGAGGTCTTTATTTACTTAATAAAAAGGGGTGTTGACCCCAATATATTAAAAAATTACATTCTCTTGAATAAATAGTGACTGAATATATTCGATCAACCAAAAGTGAATAATTATTAAAATTTATTTGACAATAATATATATTAAACATATTAAATTCAGATATAATTTAACTGGGGTTCTAGATACACTTAGTGTGTGAACCTCTAAGCCCCTCTCTCAGTGGAACTAGAAAGTCTAAATTCTAAGGTTAACATCTATAAATATTCATCGAACCCAAAAATAAATATGTTAAATGATGAAATAACAATAACCAGATACGAATTCACTCTATATAGTATAATAAATTTTCCTCAATATCTCAAATTAATCAAGTTTCATACTGGTGTCGTAATATTACGTGCTCGATGTCTCTTTCTTTGGCTTTCTGTAGATTAACTTGTCGACAGAACACCATGGACATAGATTTAACTAGGAATTTTCATTCCCGTCAGATGGAATGGGATATAAATTTCAACAAAATAATATAAGATAAAAATAATTCCTCACATTATTCATTAATACGTATCACTCGTAACGCACCCAATGTACCCTACTTACTACAAACTTATGTCATCATAGTTTGGGTCGGTAAATCAAGGAACCCCACTCATAATTTGAATTAATAATAACATTAAATTATATGGACCGTTACACACATACATATATAGTAACATCGAATGACACTTGTAAATTTGGATTTCTTATTGGCTAGTCACGTTCTCATAACCTCCTATCTTGAGGTTATTAAGGGAGTACACCATAAGAAAGTGTCTCAAAATCCTATGAGTATCCACTCCTGATATCCTATTTCATTTTTTTCTCATAAAATGATATCACCCATCCATAGAACATATATTTAGGAATATTTTCATATCAATTCTAGGATCACATCATAGTAGGGAACTGTCATGACCTTTCAGTGTGATAAGTACTCTGAGAACATTATCACATCCATTTTCACATGGAATAATGATCAAGATTTGATAAGATATTAATTAATATTTAACAATACGAACATTAAAATAATCCAATATATATATACTATTAGGTAAGGTCACCAACTCCAACATTTTTACATTTTAAAATTATATTATTTCAAATTAAAGGATGATTTTTAGATAATCAAACTTCTCTCTAGGATATATAGTAAATCATGCATTCGATTTTTGAGATTATTATGTAAAAAAATCATATCATCGATACTAACACAATGATATATAATAGTGATGCATAGATTTAATGGTGGAAAAAATAAAAAACATACAAATTATAAGAATAATTAAATTAATAAAACTTTTATTAAATGGGTTGAATCAAATAACCATACATGTATTCATCATCATTATTCATTATATGAAAAATATCCATCTCCTTTGGGTGTATCCTACACCATGAGAGATCTAAATGACAGATAGTTTTTTTCAAAACTATAAAAATATTAATTTTATGTGCCACTTAGATAAAATAAATTTTTTTAAACTATCACCAACAACACCTAAAATATTAATGGTGTCTGTTTAAACCCAAAATCTCACCAAAAAGTAAACACTGTGTTTTAGAATTAGGGGAGCATCCACTTTTAAATTTGACAATCTATTTAAGTGGAAATTATGTTTTTACCTTTAGAGGGATCAAGGGATTGGTTATCTTTATTTCCTTTCCCAAATTCTCCTCATAACAAAAAAGTCATATAGATCCACCGTATAACATTTACTAACCCCAATAAATCCCAAAAAAATAAAAAATAAAGCCATATTTTGAATTATAGTTAAGTCGGTTTTCGTAGTGAAACCCAGTATGTTATAGTGACATTAAGGTGATCATTTATTTTTTTATGATATGGGATTGATAGTTATTACTTATTTTATTTTATTTTATTAAAAGTTGTGGGGATACCATTCTCTATAAAACCACCACCATAGGGTGGTTTTATCAAGTGAAATGCAACATCCATTCAAGGAGAGGGATAAATGGATGGTCATCTTAGTATTCCCCCCTCGATACACTAATTGATATGAATTTGATATGTTAAGGATTGATTCTGAATATGGATGTGGCATGGTTTATGGTAATAATTGAGTTGGAGGTATGATATTAGGAATTAAGAGTATCTGTATTGACTGGTTGGAGTTGGTTTGGGGGGATATTGATGTGTGTTTCTGTGTGTGTGTGTGTGTGTGTTGGTGGTGGTGTGTGGTATATTATTATACACCATATTTTTCTAGAGTGTGAATTGAATTGAATTTTGGGTAGATTTGGTTATGTTGATTGTTTTTCTAGGTGTGATTATTTTATGTAGACTTTATTATTCATAATTGCATTAGTATGACTTTCTCACATGAAAACATAGAGGATCAGGGGAATAATCTACTAAGAGAATATATATATATATATATATATATATATATATATATATATATGTACGCCCCTATTTTATATAGGTTTTTTTCGTATTTAGATGATAATGTCAGAATAGGTGTTTAGATATGCTAGCTCGAGAATGTAGAGATCTAGTGAGACTATAAGTTTTTATGTTTTTATTTTAATATTATTACTTGAGGTGTTTGGGGATTTTAGTTCTATATATGATTTCCATTGCATTTATTGATTTTATTGTGTCGTTATTTGACATTCCATATTTCATTGAAGATTCTTCTATTGGTTACGTTATAATATTTAAATAAGTTATTATTTCTAACAAAGTGATATTATTTTAAAGTAATATGCCTCCCATTAATGTGATTATATACCTTTAGTGATAATATTTTACCCATGACCTATTTGGAAGAAAACTTCAGAGATCATAATTAGTTTCTTTTCCAACTCAGAATGGGATCCTAAAAAAATCAAGTTGTGACAATAGACTTTTATGAGTGAATCCTTACATAGAACTTCTTAAATTATCCATCCAAAAGAAAAATATTGGAATGTACTATTGCAAGGGGATTAGATTTCATACTTCCTCCCATGTAGAGAGAATATGTAATTTAGTTGAAAGAAATTAAATAATTGTACTGGTAGGAATAACATGAAAATAATAAAAGGAAAATGATGATATTATATACTAATAAAACATGAGAGGTTATTATTTCTCTCCCCATAATTCCTTTACTTCTTCCTCATCATTCCCCATTAAGTGAATGTTGTACTCGGTAATTTAATTAACAAAATATTTAATTATTTAATAAACTTATTATTAAATTTTTTTTTACATTTTTTAACTATTGAGTAATTTATATTGAGTATAATTTTATAATTTATTTAATAATGATGTTCAAACATTGAAAATTATTCTAAAATTCATATTTTTATACATGAAAGAAAATATTTTTATTAAAAAATTAAAATAAAAAATATAATTTTATTTATGATAATGCTTATACATTAAGTGATGAAAACTCCATAACTATCAAAAATAATGATAACTGTTTTTTACAAAATAAGTAATTATTTTAAATGAAACTTCAATTAAAAATACAATGAAAACTTTCAGCAACATTTTTTTAAAAAAAAATAGTGATAGATTATGAAAAAATTTACAATGAGACTTTCCATAATTTTTAGTGATGTTTTTCTTTTGGGATGATAAATTTCAATCTATGAATAAGACACCTTATGTTAATTTTTGCATAATAGATGGCATGTAATTACAAAAAACCATGTGAAATGGTGAAATATTGTTCGGTGAACTTATATTTTGGAATTGTGAACTAAAGGCACCACCACGGTGTGGTGGTTTAGACCACATCATGCTCTTCCTTAGGATATACCATGGAATGGTGAGTGTGTCCACATCATAGTTCTTTCATGGAAATTTATATGATATATCATATCACGTGGATATATCATAATCTTATACTCCATATTGGTTGGATCATAACATGATGATCATTAGAGGAGTTTGAAAGTCCCTAATTAATAGTTTAAACATTAAAATGTTCATATTAAACAAATATAAAAGAGATATAATTGTTGTAACTCATAAATAATTTATAAAAAACTATATTTAATATACCTAAATGTTCGGTATCTAATGTGTGTCAATTGATATCTATATAAGTTTTCTCTTAGTTTGTGATTCATGTGGGTAATCTAGGGTATAAAAATTGCATTCTTCCATTGAATATTGGATGTTATAAATTTATAAAACCCATCAATAATATAAAATCCAGAAATATAAATTTTTTGGTTTGATTATTGAATGGTTGATGAATACTCAAAAAAAAATGAGTCTTCCAGGAACCATGGCATGGACCCTCTAAAACAAGAATTTTGATTCTCAATTTTACAAGACTATGAGATAGACTAGTTTAAAATGTGTATGGTGTTTATAAAAGTTATAAAAACACACCTAAAAACATGTGAAACATACATTATAATGTAGTGTATAAAATTAAGGAAGAATATAGAATTGTATTATGGTGCTCAGTTTCACGGTCGGGAGTGCACTATGTCATGGTCATGCTCCACTACTAATATCATCACGGCATAGTACAAGTAGTTTTCCATGGTTAAGAAATAGAATTGAGACGACATATAGAATCAAATAGTATTCAACTAAAATGGCCAAGGCTATCCCAAAATATTCATAGTATATGGCATGTATAAAGGACCAAAATGGCTTATGATATGCCTTAGAATAATCCATTTTGAGTATAATTTTAAAGAAAATCAGTTTTTTATAAAAATTATAAAAAAAATATTCAACATTAATCCTATGGGCCTATGCCAAATATAAAAGGGGATTTAAACTGAATGAAAGATGTTTTTATATATGTGATATAGGTTTAAAGTAGATTTAAATGGTTTAATAATTTATAATTTTTTTATAAATTATAAAATATGGTAAAATGTAGAAGTATTTATATTTATATATGAATAGTTCATAAATGTAAATATAAATTTTTTATATTAAAGTATCATTTTTAAAACTATTTAATTTATTCCAAGATGAGTTTTGGGTGATTATGTGATCAATGGTTTAAATAAAATAAAATATGGGATATTTAATTTATGTGAATTGTATACATAAAATATAAAATGTTTATTATTCGACAATAAAAGTGTTCACAAAAAATATTTCACATTTTTTAATACAAAAAAGTTCACATACTACTACAAAATAAACCTTTCACAACTCTATACATTATCAATACTTTTTAACATTGATAAAGATCTATAATAAAATGAAATAATTAAAAAAATAAAAATTAAAAAAATACTAACAATTTTATTAATTAAATAGTTGTTGATAAAAATGAATAAATTGAATATACATATATATATTTATATTATAAATATTAATAAATAATATATATTAAATATATATATATAATTAAAATTATTAAAATGAAATAGTTAAACAAATAAAAAATAAAAATGAGTAAATTAAGAAAAATGTTAATCATTTTATTAATTAAATAATTATTGATACAAATGAATATATTTAATGTACATATATATATATATATATATATATATATATATATTATAAAAATTAATAAATAGAATATATTAAATATAGGTCTATAAAATGAATAAATTCTAATAATTAAAAAAATTAAAAATGGATATATTGTAATAATTAAAAAAACTAGAAATGAATAAATTACAAAATTATTAAAAAATTATTAATGAAAAAATTATTAATAAAAATAATAAGTTTCATATATATATAAATATGTTCTTTATAAATATTAATAAATAACATATATTAAATATAAATATAAAGAAAATTAATAAAATGTAATAATTAAAAACATATTAATGTCTTTTTTATTTTTTATTTTGTTTGATTTTGCAATTTAACGTATATCAAATGTATGTTTCATTGATTTCACATACATAACCATAATCAATGAATTTTTATATACAGTCCACATACACAAATATTTACCCAATTAATGAAATCTTATATAGAAACATATACACCTAATATTTATGTAATTTATTCAAATTTTAGTATATTTTAGAATTTTATTATAGCATGATACATTTAATATATTATTATTTTAATTGTACAATTTTATTTATTTATTTTTAACGTTATTACAGTTAGGTATTATTTATATTATTTTATTTTATTTTTTTGAATTTAATTATTATTTATTATTTATTTATATATATATTTGCTATGTTTTAGTATTTTTAATATGTATAACTTTACTTTAATATATATCCATATTTTTTTAATAATTTATTTTTAATTAATAAAACATGTCCATTTTTCAATATTTTTAAAGTGTACACATTTTAAATTATTCAATTTCAGTGATTTTTTAAATGCATTTATTTAAGATTAAATATTCTTTCATAATGTTAAAAATATATATGTAAATAAATATTTATAGATAAATATATTTATAAATTTATATTTACTATAATTATATATTTATATATTTATAATTATTATAAATAAATATTATATTTTAAAAAAAGTATTTATATAATTTTAAATAAATAATTGTATAAATTTAAATAATTATGAAATTATAATAAATTTATTTAAATAATGAATATAATATATTTATATTTATATTCATATTCATATTCATATTCATATTATTATTTATATTAATATTAATATTAATATTTATATTTATATTTATATTTATATTTATATTTATATTTATATTTATATTTATATTTATATTTATATTTATTGTATATATAGAAGTTGAGGCTGAAGCCTCGGTTCATTAAGAGGAAGGGGAAACATTTCAATGAAAAGTAGACAACATACAAAGCAGAGATATACTCAACGAGACATGAACTCCAAACCTCATTGAGACCCCCAGGGGGGCTACCACTAAGCTACACCCTATATATTTATATATAATGATATAAATATACAAATATTGTTTTTTTAAAGTATTCATATATTTATAAATGAATAATTATATATTTAAATAATTATAAAATTATAATAAATATATATAAATAAGGAATATATTTACTATATTTATATTAATATTTATATTTATTTATTTAATCTATATATAATTATATAATTATATATAATTATATAAATATATTTATAATTATAAAATTATTATAAATATATTTAAATAATGAATATATTTACTATATTTATATTTTTATATATTTATTAAATATATATATATATATATAATTATATAATTATATATAATTATATAAATATATATTATGATATAAATATTTTTATAAATTTATATTTACTATTTTTATAAAATTATATATTTATAATTATAAATTAAAAATATACTTTTTAAAAAAATATTTATGTAATTATAAATAAATAATTATATATTTAAATAATTATAAAATTTTAGTAAAAAATATATGATTATATGATTATATATACAAAATATTTATTTATAATTATTATTATTAATCATTTATCAGTGCTAAAGTTTTAGTGTTGATAAAAGTTTCTTTTATCACCACTTCTTTAGCGCTAATAAAGAGAAAGATTTATCAGCGCTAAAAAAGAACTGATAAAAGCCTTCTTTATCAGTGCTAAAACTTTAGTGCTAATAAAGATGCCTTTTATCATCATTATTTTGTAATCACTCATAAAAGTGACCCCATTCTATTTAAAAGAACCCTAATTGTGACATATTCAGTCACAATTCTTAATTTCTTATGGAAATTCCCTACTTTCGGCACTCCTCCTCTATGTTCTATTAGACGAATCAAATCTAAAATCCAAGGTATGTTGTTTTCTCTTTTTCCTATCTTGTTGATGGCTTGTTTGGGTTCTGTTGTTTGGGTTTTTGCATTACTCCCAACCATGATGAACCCTACTTATTCACTCAACAACAATGATTCCTTATGCTTCTTAACATTGTATGTTCTTCAATGGGTGTCAAAACATCTCCCGATTCTTTCCAAACCCCATCCAGAATCCCTACCCTTCTAAAACTCCCATAGAGGGCTTCCGATTTTTCGTAGTCAAATTGGAAATCCAACACAGTGACCAATACAACATGATCCATTCTCGTTGCCTATTTTAACTTCACGTGATTTTTATGCAGTCTGATTTACCTTTACACAAAACAAAAACATACCTTTATATAGGCCATCTATATACTTCATGTCTTTAACCATGGTCTTCAAAATTACCTTTTCAGGATCCTTATTTCTCATATGTAATATTAAAGGTATATATGTTGATCTCCATAACATAGTATTATTTTTTAGTTAGTTTTCATCAACTTTTAGAGATGTCGGGTACATTTTCTACACCTTCCACTAAGCCCATTTTATGCTTAATCATTTTTAATAGGTAATCTTCTAGCTCAAAACGTCATCCTCTATGAAATGGTGAAAAACCATTGTACATTTTTGGATTCTTAAGGAATTCCAAAATATTTAGATCGTATAGTATATGTAAGAGTTTGTAATGTATGTATTTTAGATTATTTTTTGATAATAGAGGAAATATTTTTTATTAACCATGGAAATATATTATTTCTTATTTAAAAAAATCACTACTAATTAAATAACTCCATTGATAAGGGTTTTGAATTGGTTTTGAACATAATCAACGAAAAATAATGGTTTTAAATATGTTATATTTGATAAAACATGGGTTATATAGAATCTTGATCCATTATTATATCTTAAACATGCTATAATATAAATATTTAAGTTATTATCATGTTTTATTATTCAATTAAATAATTTAATGTCTGTGATACCAGATTAGTTATAGTTTTTATAAATGTTTTTAATATTTTATTTTTCATATGAAATTTTTCATAATATATATATGATGATAGGATAAATATATTCTTCAAATTATTTTTCTATAATCATACACAAATATGGATTTAACAATATTTATATTGTAAAATAAACCAATACTCAATTATAAAAAAATTTACTGAGGGAACTATATTAATTATTATAAAATGTGACATGATTTTTTTCTAGACATTATAATTTTTAGATATAGAAAAACTATATAAATTTTATTTATAAAGTCTTTATTTTTATCTTTGTATGCATTTTTTACTGATTGTTTACCTAATGTTTTTGTTTACTTGCCTAATAATTTGTTCTATAGAGTATTGATTTTTTAAAATTATTGCATTAAACATAATATGTAACTAATTGTTTTGCGAAATTTTGATATATCTTGCCTTGTAATATTTTCTTTAAATAATAACATGATATTATTTTATATGATTTATACTATACATCTCAAAGTAGTATTATAATATTTTTCTTCTAGAAATACATGTGGGGATTTGATAAAAATATTTTTTGTCATTTATTAGAATATGATGGGTAGTATGTGAGGGATAGGTTTGGTATGTTAGAATTTGAGTTACTATATACATGTTAGTGATTCATCATGGTCTAGGGTCAGGGTGATGTGACATTTGTGTTAGTGTTTGTTCTTCTTTTATGGTTTTTCTGAAGTTAGTTTTAACTAATGTATTGTGGCTCCCATTGTGTGGTTCATTCCTCAAGGAACCAATTATGTTAATAATTCCCCATATTTCAAATTCACTTCCTAATAAAAATGGATATGTTATACACATTTATAGATTTAGATGCAATAAGTACATGTGATGGTTATCCCTGAGGTATATTCTTGGATGCAATGGGTCTAAGGTCAACTGTCATGGTACATGTGATGTGTTTATTTCCAAAGGGAGATAAATAATTTTTTGACCTCCTTTAATTGAAAATTTAACCCTTTATTATTTAAATGATTTGAATGTTAGGTAACAACCATGGTATAAACTTATGGAATGATTAGTATAATTCGCAGGTATGAAATAAAGTTAGTTCATTTTATTATCATGGTGTTCTGGTTAGTATACAATGACATGACTTACATGTGTATTTTTAGTGTTACTACTTCGAACATATACTCAAATATATGTAGTGTTGTGTATTTTAGGGGCATTTCTAGTATTTACTTGTTTATTTTTATACTCACATCCTACACATGAACCTCAATGGATATAGAGATCTTATATTTGAGATACAAGTGAGGTAAAATTTTAAGTAACATAGATTAGATTTGGTGCAGCTCTGTGGGGATTAGTTGATGTTCTCAGGGTAGTGTTATGTACCTTTAAGATTTTTGATATGAGATTTGAAATTTTAAATTAATATGTGGCAATTTTAAAAGTTTTAAGGAGACAACTATCATCCTCACTGGATTCATCTCTCAAATAGTTATTATTTCATTTTGTTGCTTAAGACTCATCCCTCATCTCTTATATGTTGTTAAAACAACTTTGAGTAGTATTCATAAAAAATGATCATCGGTACCCATTATGGTATGACTACTGCTCAGATTAGTTCAAGAAACATAAGTTCATGTCCAGAAGAGATGGAGGATGAGTCTTAAGAATCAAAATTCAATAATAACTATTTGGGATATTAAGTTAATGAGGACGATAGTTTTATATAACTTTCACCTTTGGATGAATTCCGAGGATAACACTTACCATAATGGAGTAATTCTTTTCTTAAATTCAATTACCCATTTCCTTCAAAATGGATTCATGCTAATCGTTTGACAAAAGGGTATGAATATGGAGTTATAGAGTTCATCAATTTTGTAATAGATCATGCATGTGACCCTTTTCTAATTATTTTAATGTGTTTACACTGTTGTTATTCTAGAAAAATTAAATGTTTGACTACTCAGGTAGATAATTTCTTCTACAGATGATGATGTTACCAATCCTAAGGAAGAAAAGACTTTTGATAATGAAACTACAGAATTATTAGGGGATCAAAAAAATATTGATTAAAAAACAACAACATCAAAGTGTTGAATAAAATTATCAAAGTAAGAAGTCATGTTATAAAATTTTGATTGGTTCGAATCAACCTGTTGACCCCAACAAGTCAATGATCATTAGTTATTTTGGGGTTACAATGAGGATGAATTTTCTAATTGATATTGATTAATGGCGCCACTTCCAACTTGTAATGAAGTAAACCATTTCAGAAAATATAATGGTAATGTCATGATATACTTTCTCTATTATACGAAAAAAATTATTTGATGTACTGTTAATTTAATTTTCATTATTCCCTGAAGAGTTCATTTATTTTAGAATATTTCCATAAGAAATTTTTCTTAATCGCCACAGGAAAATCCCATAAGTCTTCTAGACTCTTATTATAAAGTTACATAATATTTATGTTGAGTTAAAAGTAAATTCCCACCCACCAGTTAGTTATGAACACATTATAAATCAGGAAACATGGATTTCTTTTATATTTTTCCATATTTAAAAATCATTTCAGGTTCATTACAGTCGATAATATATTATTTTACATTATTTATTTTATCCAATTTGATTCAAAATTGTTAATTTGTGTAACAAAAAAAAGAGTGCTTAAAATAAAGAACATGGATCAAAACCAATGTACCTCTATCACAAATCAAGGACGGGGTATGCTTCACTATAGAAGAAATTGGTATGTATTTTAAAACAACAATAAAATTTTTATGTGATATGAAACAAAATATATTCATTTTCTTATATGTAGATTGATGAATCAAAATATGAATCCTATTCCATCCCATGTCACATGATATGAAAGGAGGATTTCATAAATATGAAGGGTAAAATAGTTGACTAAAACACAAAATCAGTATGGGAAACATATGTAAGAATGATATAAAAGTAATTTGTTATAATTTATAACAGTATTACATAAAAAATCTATTTATGTTCATATTTTTTATATAGTTTAGAAAAAATAATTGGCAGTGACTATACCAGAAGAAAAAATAATTTTAGTAGATTTTAAGTGGCCAAAACAATATTGTAATGTTAGAGGATTGGGTTTTGGATTGTCTCCTGATCGCACTATGATTCACTGTTTCATTTCCACCCTTACACCACTGTGCTAAACTAGTTTTGTATTGAAAATTATAAAAATATTAACAAATAGCACTTCATTTTTTATTCAATTATTTTGTATTTTTTATTTTTAAAAAGGGAAGTGATACTTTTTTTTATAATCTCCTTGAAGGTGGAGGTGATTTGGAGGGTCTGTGATGATGTCCAAGAAAAATGGGACAAACTGCACAGGATCCATGAACACCAATATACTCAACCGCGTATTTATACTAAATTGTGGATCCAAATTGGCTGAAATTTTGTAGTCGAGTCCAATATTTAATGGGATACATTTAATATGAAGGAACTAAAGCCTCATTCGGCATTTACTATGCCCATGTGAACTGATCTGTCCAAAAAATCAAATCTGCACAAAGTCAAATTTGGTGTTCTATATTTTGTCAATATCTTGAGCTGTAGTTGACCAAATGGTGCCAAACATTCATTGAAGATATTAAAAATGTGGGGAAACATGTTTCTAGTTGTGTATAAAGAAATATTCGACTTTAAAGTGGTCAAAAACCATAGTCCAAGTGGTTTTACACAATTTGTGTGCCCAAAACCACCTTCCACTTTGCCTATAAAATGGAAGCTTTGGATCCTCATTAGTAAGTTTGTACCAGAAGTGAAGATCTGTCATTTTGGAGTCCTGGAGGAGTCTCCTCCACATCCTTGAAGTTTTGGAGTCCCCTATCTTCATAGGGGGTCAATAATGAAGAAATATTTCCACCCAAGCTTCCTCCTCCTCCTGATGTCGAGCTAAAAGGTGGGTGATCATTGCGAGGGAGTTACACATTTGAAGAGGGATTTATGGAACCTTATATTATACTGGTTTTATTTAATTTGTGTATGAATTATTTCACTTATGTTTAATTTTTATATTCCTCTTCTCTAAATTCATTGATTTGGTTTAATTAAGTCAAACATTTCTCATTTCAATACTGATTGGGTTGAGATTCAAGTGGGAATCTTGGGTTGTTCTGATTGGAAAACACAAGCATCCTCTTTCTCTCACACATAAATGATATTTCAGTATAATTTGGTAGATCTCACTCTATTCTTGAGGTCCAAACCTTTACAACATGATTTTTGTGTCAAGGGCTGGTTCTTTGTGCATCATTTTAAGAGGAAAGAGGGGTACTAAGATCTTGGTCATCCCTCAATGAAAGGATTTCAGCAAAACCTAATAACCAATTGAGAACAAGGAAATATTCAAGTTATGTAGTAACTTAGCAATTATCACATATTTATCTCATATTTTTCAAAATTCACTTTGTCTTTCAACTTTATAACTCTTTACGTTAAGTTACTTTATTAAAATTGTTTACAAAATCACCCCCCCCCCTCTTTTGTTATTAGTATTAAAAATACACACTCAAAACCTATAAAATCTCATTGAGAGATGACCTAGTGTCTTCCCTAGACTATAAATCAACCTTAAAAACATAATCAATTTGATGCGTCACAATAATGCGGTCAAATTTTGGCGTTGTTTCCGGGGAGCACTTCAGTTTTTAGTGCGTGTTTTTTATTAGATATTTGTAAATTTTGTGAATATTTATTTACCTTTTCAATCCTTTTGTGTTATGATCTGTTTTTTGTCTAATTTTGGTGCATTATGAATTCTAATATGAGAAATTTTCTTCCTTTCAAACCTGAACCAGAGAGGATCCTATGTCAGCGACACCGAGACAGAGAAGAGAACCCTTCAAAGGAGGACACACAAAACATAGTCAATCTTCTTGATCCTTCCTCTTCTTCTTCCGGAACCAACAACAAAACTAAAATAAACTTTCCTAACATGGAATAAAAAAACCAGACATTAAAAGTACTAACCTCACATGATGTTGATATCCAACCCACTTACATTCAAATGCAAGGCGAGCCACCCAATTTTGAACTTAAATCCAGTCTAATTCATTTATTACCAAAATTCCATGGACTTCCTGGAGAAGATCCACATAAACACTTAAAATAGTTTCATCTTGTGTGTTCTACATTAAAACCTAAAAATGTTGATGAAGAAAGTAAATCTTATAGAATTCCCATTTTCATTATAAGATTCTTCAAAAGACTGGTTTTATTATGTTAATTCACAAGTAAGTGGTTGGATGGACATGAAATTCATTTTTCATGAAAAATATTTCATAGCCTCTCTAATTGCAACAATAATGAAATAAATTTTTGGGATAAGACAATCTCAAGGGGAAAACTTCATGAATATTGGGAAATATTTAAAAGATTATGTTTATGTTGTCCACACCACCAAATAATTGAAGAACATTTAATTTAGTATTTTTATGAAGGTTTAATTCCAATTGATCATAACATGACTGATGTTGTTGTAGTTGGTTCACTAATAGATAAAACCCAAATCGTTGTAAGAACCCTAATTTATAACATGCCGCAAAACACTCAACAATTCTATACAAGGTCCAGCATACCCATTCGAGGTGTCCATGAGGTGAAAAGTACTGAATTTGAGAAGGTGGACACAAAGTTGTAAGAGGTAAATACCATTTTATGATAACTCGCTCTCTCCCAATAGAAATCTCAATCTCCTCCTCCCATCCATTGTGGAATATGCTCTTCTAACACCCATTATTCAGATAAATTCCCCAATTAAGAGAACATTCTGAGAGTTGTGAAGCAATCTTCCCAGGGCGCCCCTATAACAAAACCTTTAGGAAAGAACCATACTATCCATCCAACTCTAGGTGGAAAGAAATACAAGATTATAGGCAAGGGGTATTAAAACCAGCCTCATCAACCATGGAACCAACAAGGACAGAGTAGTCATCCACCACCACCACCTAGAAATCCTCAACAACCCCAAAGGCCTTTCTAACCACCCCCTTCCAAACCTGAGCCTAGCCTAGAAGATATGATGAAACAAATGGATGCCAACAATCTCTAATTCCAAAAAACCACCCAAGCTTCCATACAAGACCTCAAAACACAATTAGGCCAACTAGCTGACTCGGTGGGGGAAATTCAAAATCATGGGTCAGGTAAACTACCCTCTTAACTAGTAGTTAACCCTGGGGATAAGGTAGGTGTTAGTGCCATCACCCTTAGTAGTGGGAAACAACTTAATACCCAAATTAACCCTCCATTAGATTCATCCACTCTTGAGGAAACCACTATCCCAACTGCTGAAAATGGTCCAAGAGAAGAAAATACTTATCCTAAGAAAAGACCTTCCAAAGGAAAGAGTGTGTATATAGATGAGTCTCCTATCCAACCATTACTCTTCCATTTCCACAAAGGGTCACCCAACCAATAAAACAAAAGGAATCTGAACTTGATAAGGAAATATTGGAAACTTTAAAAAAGTGCAAGTTAACATTCCTTTGATTGATGTCGTGATGCAAATTCTAAGATACACCAAGTTTCTGAAGAATATGTGTACACACCAAATGAGACTTTGAGGTGATGAGAAGGTAAGCTTGGGGAGGAATGTGTCAACATTGATATAACAATCATTGCCTACCAAATTCAATGATCCAATAACCTTCTCGATTCCATACACCATAGGGGGGTATTCATTTTCCAGTGCAATGTTTGATTTAGGAGCTTCTATAAATGTGATGCCTCACTCCATTTACTCTTCATTACAGGTTGGAGAATTGAATCCAACTGGGATAGTTATTCAGTTAGAAAAACGGAGTATCGAACACCCTTCTGTAGTGTTAGAGTATGTTCTTGTGAGGGTTCAAATTTTAATTTTTCCTACTGATTTTTATGTGTTAAAATGGAAGGTGATAGGATGAATGGATATTCCCTAATTATATTTGGGATACCTATCTTAAAAATCACCAAAACCACAATTAATATCCATAATGGTACATTATCTATTGAATTTTGTGGTTACATAGACCATTTTAACATCCTTGATGCCATGAATCACCCCTCATAAGAACATTCCTCTCTCTCAATAAATTCAATTGATGTACTCCATTCCCCTAAAAACACTTCTTTCCATTCCCCTGATCCCCTTTCTGAGTTTTCATCCTTGATTGAAATTCATGGTAATGAATCATTCATTGATTATTCTAGTGTTCTAGAAAAGTGTCATGTATGTTTATTAATTGATAATTTCTTGAACACTGAGGATCCAATGACCATCGATGATACTGATAAGTTTGTAAAATATCATTCCTCATCTAAGGATGATACCATTGATCAGTTAGATGAGATCAGTGACCTCTCACTTTCACACACACTCCCATAAATCCAAAATCCACCTGAATTGGAACTAGAACAACTGCCTCAAGATTTAAAATATCCATATCTTGAGAATGGAAACAAGATTTCTACCATCATTTCTAGTTCACTCCATCCTGAGCATGAATTGAGACTTCTTGAACTTTTGAGGGAGTATAAAGAAGCATTATGATGGACACTTTAAGACATTTCTCGTATTATCCCATAAATTTTCACACATCATATTTTATTAAATGATGAGGGTAAACTAGTGAGGAAGGAACAACATCGACTAAACCCAAACCTCTTAGAAGTTTTGAAAAAGGAGTTAACAAAATTATTGGATGCTGGAATCTTTTACCCCATTTCTGAAAGCCAATGGGTCAGTCTCGTTCAAGTAGTTCCTAAAAAACTGGCCTTACAGTAATCAAAAATTAAAATAATGAATCGGGTCCAACTCATGTGTAGAATAGTTGGTGTGTCTGCATAGACTATTTCCGACTAAACCAACACACTAGGAAGGACCATTTCCCATTTCTATTCATTTTCCAAATGCTAGAGAGGCTAGCGGGTAAGTCCCACTACTTTTTCCTTGATGGGTATTCTAGATACTTTCAGATCCATATTTCCCCCGAGGACCAGGAAAAGACGATCTTCACTTTCCCCTTTGGCACATTTTCATATAGAAGGATGCCATTTGGTCTGTGCAATGCTCTTGATACTTTCCAGCGATGTATGGTTAGTATTGTTTTTGGATTACCTGGATAATTTCATGTAAGTATTTATGGATAGATTCACTATTTATGGATCCTCTTTTGATGAATGTCTAAGTAGTCTTGCTTCCATCCTACATCAATGTATTGAAAATAATATCATCTTAAACTATGAGAAATTTCATTTCATGGTGCGACAAGGTATAGTTTTGGGACATTTAAATTTTGGGGATGATATCCATGTAGATAAATCAAAAGTGGATGTCATTTCTTCCTTACCATTCCCCAAAAATGTATTGGATATGCGGTCTTTCCTAGGTCATGTGAGATTTTACTATTGTTTCATTCATGAATTTAGTAAAATTTCACTCCCCCTCTCCCGATTACTCTAAAAAGAAAAGGAATTTGTTTTTGATAAATAATGTGAGGAAGCTTTTAATAAGTTAAAATGGAGTCTCACATCACCCCCGGTAATCCAACCACCTCAGTGGGATTTACCATTTGAGCTGATCTGTAACTCCTCTAACTATGCAGTTGGGGAAGTCTTATCATAAAGGGTTTATCGAGCTCCACATGTCATTGCATATGCCTCACATACACTGGACCCTACCAAAGAAAACTACACCACAACTGAAAAATAATTTCTTCCATTGTGTTTTCCTTGGATAAATTTAGGTCATAGCTTTTTGGGGTCCAAAGTCATTGTTTTCTCAGACCTTGCAGCCCTCTGGTGTCTCCTTAAGAAACCTAAATCCAAACCACATCTCATTTGCTAGATTCTCCTCCTTGAGGGATTCAATTTAGAAATTAGAGAGAAAAAAAGAGTATAGAATGTACTGGTTGACTATATTAATAGGATTCACCCATCCTCAGACTTTGACCATCCCACTGTATTCCCATAAATGACTTGTTTCCTAATGAGAAACTTTACCAAGTGCATGATGTTATTCCTTGGTATGCTGAAATTGTAAATTATTTGGTAGAATCTTACATTCCTACTGATTTCCATAAAAACCAAGCCGACCATTTAAAACATGAGTCACTTTGGTACATTTTGGATGACCCATACCTTTGGCGCACCTGTAGTGATCAATTCCTCAAGTGTTGTATTCCTGATAGGGAGTTTCAGTCTGTCCTTATATTTTTCCATATTCTTGATTATGGGGGCCACTTTGGTCCCCAATGGAATGCTTGAATGGTCTGTGATTCTAGTATCTTTTGGACAATACTTTTTCAAGATGCACATGAATTTTGAAAATCATGTCCTCATTGTCAAAGAATGGGGAATATCTCTAAAAGAAATTAAATTCCACAAAAATCATTTCTATTTCGTGACATTTTTTATGTTTGGGGTATTCTATTTATGGTTCAATTTACCAATTCCTTTGGAAACCTATACACTCTTCTGGAAATTTATTACATGTCAAAATGGGTAGAGTCACGAGATACAAGGACTAGTGATTCTGAGGTAGTTGTAGAATGTTTGAGAACCCAAATCTTCTGTAGGTTTGGATTACCTAGGTTCATCATCAGTGACCAGGTTTCTCATTTCTACAACTAAATAATGCAATCATTTTTGCGTTGGTATGGGGTCAGTCATCGAGTGTCTACTACTTATCACCCATAGAACAATGGTCAAGCCGAGGTGTCAAATAGAGAGGTAAAATAGATTCTTGAAAAAATGGTTCAACCCAATATGAAAGATTATATTCTTAGACTTGATGATTCATTATGGGCTTACTTTACTGCTTTCAAAACCCCCCATTAACATGTCACCATATCGGCTAGTGTTTGGAAAGATTTGTCACCTCCCTATTGAGATTGAGCACTAGGCCTACTGGGCCATAAAACAATGTAATTCTAATCTTTATGTTGTAGGTTCTCAAAGGAATTTTCAGATTCCGAAGATTGAGAAAATGGGAAGAGATGAAGATGAGAACTCCAGGATTTATAAGGAGTGAACCAAGGAATCCCACCACCATCTCATCCTTCATCATCAGTTCCACATTGGGCAGAAGGTCCTCCTCTATAATGCAAGGTTGAAGTTTCATCCATGTAAGATTCTTTCCCACTGGTTTGGCCCATACATAGTTACTAATGTCTCTCCATTTTGTGTTGTTCAAGTTTAAAGTGAACAAACCAAGAAAAACTTCACTGTCAATGGGTAACGGCTGAAGCACTTCCATGAATCCATTCCAAAGTCCCATATGGAGGAAATCCATCTTCAAGAAGAAATCTATGAATGAAACTCACCAAGTTTTATCCTTCCTTCCCACATTCTCTTTTATTACAATGAGGACACTACACACTTTAAGTTTGGGGTGGATGGGTATATTCCTGGGTTAGTTATTAATTTTCATCATCTTTCTTATTTTTCTCTTTTTAGCTTGCTGAATTGTATTTCTACTTTTCCCCCTTCCCTCCCCCTCACCTTTGTGCCAGAATATTACTTTTTTATCTCCACTTTATCATAGAAAATGATTCCTGTTTAATAATGGAAGTTATTGAAAATTAATATGGAATATCTATATTTCTTTTCGTTTTAACATTCAAAAAAATCTGATGAAATGTGTATTTCATCAAGAATTCAATACTGTGGTGCGACTTTATTTTGAAATTTTTTTCTTTGTCAATGATATAAATGGTTTTATCATTTTGAAAAATTTGAGAAGAATGGTTCCCCTTTTTGTGAATAGTTTAAGGAAAAGTGTGTCACTTTATCTCTCCATACATTTTTTCACCCAACCATGATGTGTGAAAATTTCTTACTTAATGGAAGGTAAATATAAGTTAGGTTTATATTTCTATACTTTAAAAAATATTTTTTCCATATGTTCGTTCCTTATCTGATCTATTTCATTACTGTGCTAGATTGAACTATGTGTGTGTACCAATTATCTGACAATTGTACTCCCTCAGAAAACAAAAAAAAGGTTATATACAGGGCAGGTCAAAAACCACTCTTCCCTGACTTTTGATCTTGTAATAAATATTACTATTATTTTCGTGATGAGATAAAACAAGGGTTGAGAGAATAGTGTGAGATTTGTTCCAAGTGAAACTTTAGAAAAAAATAATAATAAATGTGGGGAGTGATGAAAGGTACAGCATATGAGGATATCTAGTTCAGGATATTATGTTTTGACTTCTAGTAATGCTTAAGTGAGTGGGTTTTGAAATTTGATTGCAAAGGATGTGGGGCATGTTCGATGGGAAGGATCTTGTAAGAAGACAATTATTAAACTAACTTATATTTACTTGATAGAGAGTGGAAATAATAGAATAAAATGGTTGTCACACACACACATGGAGAATTAGTGACATGATTAACTTTTAAATTATTTTCATTGATTGGTATCATGCATCTCTTGGAATTTCATTTGGATACAATTTTTGAGATGTCTTTTTCAATGATCATTGAGAATAACTCCTTGGTGTGTTTTTTTCTTTGAACACATTTCTATCAGGAATTAAATATTCATTGAATTTTAAATCTTTATGAAGTTGGAAAAATCTACATGCATAATTTCTGAAAATGTAACTTTGCCCAGGAGTGAAAATGTTTAGGTGTGGGGGTGTGATCACACTATGATTCATTGTTTCATTTCCACCCTTACACCACTGTACTAAAATAGTTTTGTATTGAAAATTATAAAAATAATAAAAAAAATTCACTTCTTGTTTGATTCAATTATGTTGTATTTATTACGGTTAAAAAGTGCAGTGATACTTGTTTTGATAATCTCATTGAAGGTGGAGGTGATTTGGAGGGCCGGTGATGATGTCCAAGAAAAATGGGACAAACTGCGTGGGATCCATGCACACTAGTGGACTCAACCTCATATTTCTACTAAATCGTGCACCCAAATAGGCTGAAAGTTATTTATTGGTCTAATATTTGATAGTATACATTTCATATTAAGGAACCTAAGAAACATTTAGCCTTTATGATGCCCATCCAAACTGATATGTCCAAAAAATCAAATCGTCACAAAGTCAAATGTGGTGTTCTGTATTTTATAAATATCTCAAGCTGTAGTTTTCCAAATAGTTACAAACATTCGTTGGAGATATTATAAAGGTGGGGAAACATGTTTCTAGATTTTTCCATAGAGATATTTGACTGTAAAGTGGTTTAAAACCACGTTCCAAGTGGTTTTACAAAATCTGTGTTCCCAAAACCACTTTGTACTTTTCCTATAAAATGGATGCTTGGGGTCCTCATTTGTAAGTTCGAACCAGAAGTGAAGATCTACCATTTTGGAGTCTTGGAGGTGTATCCTCCTAATCCTAGATGTTTTGGAGTCCCCTTTCCTCATAATGGGATCAATAATGAAGAAGGAGTTCCACCCGAGCTTCCCCCCCCTCCCAATGTCAATATAAATGGTGGGTGATCATTGCGAGGGAGCTACACACTTGAAGAGGGAGTTCTGGAACCTTATATTTGACTGGTTTTGTGTAATTTTAATGTGAATTATTTCACTTATATTTAATCTTTATATTCTTTTTCTCTAAATGCATTGATTTTTTTTAATTAAATGAAACATTTCTCATTTCAATACCGATTGGGTTGAGATTCAAGTGGGAATCTTGGGTTTTTCCGATTGGACAACACAATCAACCTCTTTCTATCACACATACAAGAGATTTTAGTATGATTTTTTAGACCTCACTCTATTCTTGAGTTCCAAACCATTACAACAAGATTTTTGTGTCAAGGGGTGGTTCTTTGCGCATTATTTTAAGAGGAAAGAGGGGAAACAAGATCTTGGTCATCCCTCAACCAAAGGATTACAACAAAACCTAATAACCAATTGAGAACAAGTAACTCTTCAAGTGTTGTAGTAACCTAGCAATGATCACTTATTTATCTCATATTTTTCAAAATCCACTTTTTATTTCAACTTAACATCTCTTTACGTTAAGTTACTTTCTTAAAATTGTTTACAAAATCACACCCCATGTTTTGTTCTTCTTATTAAAAATACACACTCAAAACCTATCAACGCTCCTTCAGAGATGACTTGGGTTTTTCCCTAGACTATAAATCAACCTTAAAAACATAATCAATTTGATGCGTCACGACAACATGTTCGTCTCCTCAAACATATTTCGAGAAGCTAAAACCACATGAAGATAGACATAATATGGTGAGATGATTTTAGACAAAAATAGACTCACTACAAGATATTATTGTATTATATGGTTTGAAACACCAATGTATAATAAAAAATCAAAACAAACCAGCAGTGGAACAAATATCCACACGTGAACCAAATGACCCTATTAGCTTTGAGGCTAGTCATTCCCCCCAACTTCTTACCTTAACCATGTTCATCAATTTTTTTATTAATATTTCTCCTAAATTTGAAATAAAAAACTTCTAATAACTTTATATTACTAAAATTTTGAAGGGTATAATTGTATGTGATTTGTATTTGTCAACACCCATGAATTGTCTTATTGTGAGGGTAAAGTGTATAATATTCTAGAAGACAAGATACACCATAAATACCTCCAAAAATATCACATGAGATTGGGGATTGAGGTAACTCATGATTTGACTACTAAGTTTCTCATTCTAATTAATTATCAGGATATTACAACAGTCAATGGTGTTATTGGACCTTTCATATGACGATCATATAATCTTATAAAGATACATGGGTATGTATTTTAAAAAATGATATGAAAACCCTCTAACATTTTATGAAAAAATATATTAAGTGAGGTATGATATTACATATATATAAAGAAATGGGGTAATGGAAGGTCAGATTAAGATAATATAGTGAATCAGCCAAAAAATCAAAATGAATTTTTATAATTACCTTCTCTCTGCCAGTTCCAAAGAAACATTTATTATCATTGCAACATCATGTAGATAAAACATTTAAATATTAAAATATTTCTTAAATTTCATATGAAAAATAAATATATGGAACTTTATTTATAGTCTTAATTGGTCTCGAGACTATAAATGAGTTTTTCAAGCATGAATGGTTGGGAGTCTCAGTTTTGAATACATACATATGGAAAATTTTCATAATACATCTCTCCAAATACTAAGATATTATGTTTATTAAAGTTAATAACTATTCATATATTCTAAAGGATTTTATATTAATACTATATAAAGGGGAAACCATGTGAAAAATGATTTTGATTCATTAATCCCTGTATCATTTCTACGAAAAAACTTACTTTGGATAATGAATAAATTAAGAAGAAGAAATATGATCTACTCAAAGTGTTTAACAAAAAATAACAGAAAAACAGGCTCTTTTTTATGCCTACAATGCAGAAGTAAAACTCTACAATATAATCACATAAAATGTATTTTTAATTTTTTTCATGAATTATTTGTTTTTTATTTTTAAGAAATACTAGATGTTGATTGCAATCAATATGGATACCCAATATATTTATTTTTTGATCCAGTGTATTTATATCCAAAAAAATAACCACACATGATGTGTATTGTGAATTTTTAATGCACTGTAATCAAATTTTTATAGATAAAATTCAAATTATATGTTTCAATCTATTTTTTAACAAGAATATTGTTATGATAGGGTGGTATATAAATATAGGATAAATCATGGAATAAAGTCAGTGACTGAATAGATAATTCTTAAGGATTACTACAAATGGAAACAGAATAAGGTATATACAGAAATACTTAACTATCATGACATATTTCAAAACAATTTACTTATTTTGGTTAATTTTGCTAAGGTTTCTGAAGCAAGATAAAGGAACTGATTGTGAATATTATGTTTTTAAATTCATAAAAGAGATCTTAAAGCATGAAAAGACCAGAATCCCCCAATAGGTAATTTCTGAATGTAATTAAAATTTCATTAAATATATTTCTAAATAATTTTTTTGTCTATATTTTCTCAATACTATCAATATTTTCTATAACCTTCATACACAAAATAATAATTAAATTTGTTTAGATGTGAGTGGTCACCATATATGTTGTTAGAATGTTTGTTAAAAAAATTGAGGTGATTAACATATATGTTTGTGATCTAGTATGATCTATGACCTTAGAAATATATTTGGGGTGTGAAGCATTTGTGTTATAATTCTTATATATTATTTTCGATCTATTTTTCAAGGATAAATATAATAGAGGAAACCAATTTTTTTAGAAGAACTGACCTACACACAATAAAATTATTTAGAAATGATAGGGACAGAGGAGGAGGCGGAGGAGGAGGTAGAGCTGAAGGCCGAGGTAGAGGTGGCGTCAGGGTCAGATTCAAATATTAATGTGTAGGAGGAGGTAGAGGTGGAGACCGAAGTAGAGGATGAGATGAAGCATTGTCTTTAAAACAATAAAATTATTGGGAAATGAAGTAGAATGATGATTTTACCAAGTTTTTGTTTGAGAACAGTTGTTGATATTATGCAAAACACTTGTCACATAAGATAAGATTCATTGTGAAAGTGTTTCAAGTGTCTTATTGAAAAAATCACCACTTATTTAAGTGATTTTATACATGAATTTAATTAGAGGAATTTTTTTAGAAACAATACAAACACCATTTATTTTTTCAAAATGATTATAATAGGATATAATTTATATTATCACATTCCAAGTACTATAAAATATTATCAATTTGTGAAGGAAATACATTATAAAGAACAAACTGAATGAAAACAAAAAAAAGATGTAGTTACTTGCCCATGCCTTCTCTAAACAACAAATAAAGAGTCTTAGTAGTGGATACAACTGTCACTTGTTATTCATACAACACCAATCAAATCATAAAATATTTATATATAATCTAACTCAAATGTTTGAATAAATATGTGTGTAATCAACAACCAAATCCATAAGGTGTATGAGAGAACTATTAGAGGACAACCAGTATTGAGAGATCGTAGTCATCAAGGAGGGATGGTGTTAAAGGAAACATGGCATAAAATAAAAAAGAAACATCCTTATCAATAAATACCTTAAAATAAAAACTCTCTTTAAATGAAATCATGTAGTATCAAAAATAAAAATGAATACCCCTTTGAATAAGAAGCTAGTAGATTGATCCAAATACTCTAAAAAATAAATAAATATAGAATTTCATCGATTAAGTCATAAATGTTTAGAAAATAAAAACATAGTGGTTTCACATTGGTGTTTGTAGAATTATTTGGGATACTCGATCATTAATTATATGCATGATATAATATCACAAATTCTTGTGAAATCAATAAAATTAATAGTCCTTATACATGTTCAGGTTTATTATGTAAAATGATCAATTTTCACAAGATTATTAATAAAAAACCCAACATAATTCTCCATAAAAAATATATGAGAATATGGATATTCATATTTTTATGAAAAAATAATTATGATATTATGTTACAGTTTATTATTACCCAGAATATTGAAAATGATATACTAATCTAAAGCACAATCAAAGAAGACTTAATGGATTCCCAAGATTTCAGTGTCATTTGGATGATATAAAGGTCTACACTGATGTTTAATACCATCAAAAGGGGGTAAACAATTTATAATGGAGTTTATTTTCTTCTAAAAATACATAATGGTTCACACTGAATCTTTTTAAATCAAAGAAGTTAAATGGTTTATCATGGAGTTTTTACTCTCTATGATGGTGAAAGGGTAAGATAGATTTTATTATGTTCCATAAAAACTCATATGTAATTATTTATTTTAGTTCAATCAATGAATGTTGATACGTTTACACTAATGGATAATGTTTTCTAGGAATAAATGAATTATTCAACAGGGAAGATTCACTCATATTCTATGATCATGAACTCAACAAGGATGATTCACTCATGATGATTCAATTTTCTTTTTATTCTTCAATTCATTCAAAATTTTGGGTTATCAAACTATAATATTGTTAGATTACCCAGAGTGTTGAATGAACTATAGGATAAAAATACATGGTGTAATCAATCATACCTCAAATAAATACATGGTGTACCCGGTATGACTAAAATTGTGTGGTTTCAGTTTAAAATCTATTTTTTATTAATGTATTGTTTCATATATATGATTAATTTATTATTTTATAGAATTACTAACATAATAGTTGTTTTATTATACGGGTGGATTATTTTTCTCTAGTTGGGTTGGTTTCTTCAAAGTTACCCATGCTCATCAGAGATTGTACTTAGATGATAAAATTGAGATAAAAATAACAAGGAATCAGTCATACCTCAATTTGATGCACAGTGTGACCGGTATAACTCCAAGTACATATTTTTTTTAAATTGACATTAATTTTACTAAAAATGAAAAACAACATAATAAAAATGGATAAAAATCATTCATATTACATTTATACTTGAGTAAAATGATATATAAGTCATTTGGGACATGTAGGAATCAGGAACACCTCAATTTGATACATGATGTGCTCGGTATGACTCAAAGTGTCTGTTATCAGTTTAAAATTGTCATTTTAGTACAAAAAATGTGTCACTCGCTGAAAAATAATAAAATTTGCTTGGATTTTCTTGATAATTTAGGGAAATGATTCATGATATATTTTTGATGTTTAAGAATCAGTCTCTTGTCAAACCCACACATGATGCGACTGGTATGACTCAATGTGTGTGTTTCCTGTTCAAATACATTTTTGTAAAAAATAGAAGTGGCATACTCAAAACCTATAAAACACATTCATATTATTTTGATACTTAATTCCAATGATATATATGTAATGAATGATTTTTAGGAATCATCTTCACCTCAATTTAACGCATGATGTTACCAGTATGACTCCAAGTGTGTCTTTTTTTATTTAAAATTGACATTAATTTTATAATAAAAGACAACTGACTAACTCAAAACTGATAAGACGAATTTGGATTATTTTCATACATTATTAAAATTATATATAAATAATTTTAAACTTTATGAATCAACCACACCTCAATACAATACAGGATTTGTTCGATATGACTCAAAGTGTTCATTATCTGTTTAAAATGGACATTTTATTATTAAAAAAGTGTCAATCACTAAAAAATAATAAAACGTGCTTAGATTGTATTAATAATTTAGGGGAAATTTTAATAATTCATTTTTGATGTGTAGGAATTATTATCACATAAAATCCACATATGATGTAACATTTATGACTCAAAGTGCATGTTTCCAGTTAAAAATGACATTTTAGTAAAACACACAAGCTGTGTACTCAAGACCTACCAAAAAAAATTAAAATATTTTTGATATTTTAGGAAAACAACCCATAAGTCATTTGGGATGTTTAGGAATTAGACTAACCTCAATATGAATCATGTTGGGACCATTATGACTCCAACTGTTTCTTTTTATTTAAAATTAACATTAATTTTACTAAAAAATACAACTAACATACTCAAAACTGAGAAAACACATTTGGGTTGTTTTGATACATTAGTTAAATGATTCATAAGTCATTTTTTATTTTTATTAATTATCCATGCCTCAATCAGATAAAATATGTTCTGGGTATGATTCAAAGTGTCTATTATCAGTTTAAAATTGACATTTTAGTACAAAAAATGTCACTCACTGAAAACCAAGAAAACACATTTGGATTATCTTGATAATTAAGGAAAATAATTAATAATTAATTTTTTACATGTTTTAATTACTCTCACTTAAAACCCACACATGATGTGACTGTTATAACTCAAAGTGCATGTTTCCTATTTAAAGTGACATTTTACAAAAAAATACAAGTGACGTACTCAAAACCAAGGAATGGAATTTATAATGTTTTTATACTTTAGTAAAATGATAAATAATACATTTTGGATGTGTAGGAATTATCAGAACCTTTATATGATGCACAGTGTGAACAGTATCACTCTAATTGTATCTTTCTATTTAAAATTAACATTTATTTTACTAAAAAAGAAAACTGACATACTCAAAACCAAGAAAACATGTTTGGATTGTTTTTATACTTTAAGAAAATGATCCATATTTCATTTCTGAGATGTATGAATTAGACTCACCTCAATATGATACCTGATGTTCTGGGTATGACTTAAAGTGTCTGTTATCAGTTTAAAATTGACATTCTTGTATAAAAAGTCTCACTCACTAGATATCGAGAAAACATGCTAGGATTTTCTTTATAATTGAGGAAAATGATTCATAATTAATTTGTGAAATTTAGGAATCAAAATCACATAAAATATATACATGATGTGATCGGTATGGCTCAAATTTCCTGTTTCTGGTTCAAAATGAAATTTTAGTAAAAAATACAAGTGGCATACTCAAAATCAAGGAAACACATTTAGATTATTTTAATACTTAAGGTGAATGATCCATAAGTCATTTGGGACATGGGGGAATAATTTTCAACTCAATATATCATATGGTGTGACTAGTATGACTCCAAGTTCTTCTTTTCAATATATAAGTGTCATTTTAGTTTAAAACATGCATCGCATCTCCAAAACCAAGAAAATGTGCCTAGATTGTTTTCTCATCATTCTATATACTATTACTTAAATACTTTCCTTATCATTTTTATATTATACTTATTTAGTAAATTTTCATAGATATAATAATTGAATATGAATGGTTTTAAATGCAAGAATCAACCGCAACTCAGCCTAATACACAATGTTCCAAGTATGACTCAAAGTTTTGTTTAAAATTAGCACATTATATTTAATTTATTTCTTTATATTATTAATTAAATAAGAGTTGATTTCTTATATAGGTGTGATCTTTTGTTTGAGAATAGGTCGTTTTTAACTTTATAGAGTTGTGTTATTTTTCTCTATAATATTATTTGTGTATTCTATTTGTGTTGTAGATTTTATTACATTTAAATTCTGTATTTGTATCTGATTTTGCTAATTTATGGTGATGTTTCTGGTTCTATAGTGAGTTATAACAGTGCACTGCAATATTCCCTATTTATGGCACTATTGTGTGTTATAACATCATGCTTCACTATGCACCTTTATCAGAGCCTTTTTATCACTGATAAAGGATCCATTTATCATAACTTTTCTAGCACAGATAAAAGCCTAGGAATTTTAACCACACTATGATAGTCAATAATTTTTTAGAACTAATAAATGATTATTCTAGCACTGTGAAAGGCCTATTTTGTAGTAGTGATATTAAATCCATGTAAATAATAATATGAAAGGTTCATATTTGATAAAAGTGAATTGTTCATGTATATTTATTCCTAAATTATAAAATGTTAATAATTTAGTTATGAATTATTAATAAATATATATCTCGTGTTTCAATTTATGAAAGTTAATCTATTGAGTTTATTCCTTGGTTTATTATTGTTGAATATAAATATTTTATTATGTATTAATACATATGATTTAGTTTAAAAGTGTTTAAAATTATTCTTTAAATTATCATACTTTCTTTTAAATAATTACATGCTAGGTATAATAATTGATTTATTTTTATATTAAATTGAATTTTACTTGAATTGGGTTATGTTCTAGAATTAATAAGTTAATTATATTTTATTCGTATTTGGTGTTATAATTTTTATGGAATTTAATTATCTATTGAGTAAAGAACTATGGGTATAGGGACTATATGTTGGACTTTTGACTATCCTAGGTTCTTAGGATAGGCCATGAAAAGTGGGGGTCGGATACCAATTTCTTCATAATTACTCATGTGGGTATTATTGATTTCATATGGTTCTAAGCCTTTAAATGAAAGGGTTTCATATACATTATTTTTCTGATGGAATTGGATATATATAAATATAGGTATATTTTAATTTGGGTTAGTAACATAATCAATGAATTGTGTAAAGGTTTATACATCAATATGTTTTGAACATATTGATTTAGTGGAAAGAATAATAATTCAAAACTAAATCATTGGAATCATACATTCATATAGAGCGAATACATGAGATATTAAGGTGAGATTAATTTCCCTTGAAAATATTAAGTTTTATATTCCTTCCAAAGATATCACTTGTCAATACCTTGATCATTCTACTAGGTATTTCAGGGTATACCTAGGTTCCCTTAGATTATCTTGTGTAAGGAAATAAAGTAATGGGTGATCCTAATAGAATTAAGTGACTATTTTTCGTGTTTCAATTGGGATACACTTAGCTAGGAAGCCCTAATAGGATTAGGATTCTAGAGGAATAATATTGATTGAATCCATATGATGGATTAAGATAAAGAGTTATCCCCTCAACTATCCAAGACTCATATATGATATTATGGACATGATGTTCTACCTAAATGTCTACATTTTATAAGAAATTAAAAAAATACCCAAATTTTAGTTAAACTATGGATTTATCATTTTAATTGGGGAAAATTTAATAAAATAACTTATTAAATGAATATCAAATATGAAACTTGTTTGATAAAAACTTCTATTGTAGATATAAATACATTATTTCCATTGAACGTGAATATTATATCAATCCTTTAAAATAAAAATTTAATAAAATCAATTTCCTAGATAGGTATAGAAACTTAAAAGGCATTCTTAATTAAAATAAAAAAAATCTATGTGATAAATAAATACCTTCCCGAGTTACCAATTTTTGAAGTTATTTAACAATAAAATCTAGATTATTTTGAGAAGAATGGATTGATTCACTTGATGTTTCAGAGTAATTATATATAATATGAACAAAATAAAATTATTCTATACTCATATATTTAATATGATTGAGTAAGTTTATGTCTTGTAGAGACTTAAAATTTCCTTTATGACTTACTTTGTCTGTGGAATTCATTTTTTAATCATCATTGGAAAAAATTTGAGAATGTTAACAATTTCTACAAAAGTTTTCCCTATTTTCCCTCAGTGTCGAGGATATATGAACTAGGCATGAGAATTATAAGTTTTGGTGTTTTATTGGTAATACCAGTGGAAAAATTTAAACCAAAAGAAGAAAATTTTGTGAAGAATCCAAAAATGATTCTTTGAGTAGCATGTCAAGGTCATTGAAACCTAAAGGATATGTTAATAAAGAAGGAAAATTTTTCTATAGGAGGGAATTTTTCTTGATACCTAAAGGGGTTTATGAAACTCCAAGGATATTCCATGTTATGTATTAGTGATATAGAATCAATTCTTCAATTTTGAAGGGTATATGATACCAAAAGTATATTTTTCAATTTTTAAAAATATACAGGAGTTCAAAATTATGGTAAGGATTGAAAGATCATATATTTTGTATTCAAATGATGAAACAGAGTGTTTATACATCCTGGAAATGAATACAAAGGATTATTATCAAATGAATCAAAATAAAGGATGTGTATTTTTATTTTATTTCTATTATATGATAAGAGAAGTAATTTGTTAAAAAATATTTATTATAGATAAATGAGATGATACACATGGTTTATGATTAGTAAAATTTATAACATAACTGATAATAAGATGAGAATAAAAGGATTTTTATCCAAGATAAAGGATTTTATCCATTATTTTTGTTAAAATGTGAGGGAAAGTGTTCCTACCACCAAGATTAGTGTCATATTTTAAAGAATAAATATATTATTTTTAGAATAAATCTCCAATAATGTAGAATACCATATGAGATATGGTTGATAATAGTTTGTTTATTAAATATTCCCACCAAATGAAATAAACTTTATTTCTTAGTCACAAAGGAGTATGTATATCTTGTAATTATATTATAGAGAGAATATAGTTTTTATGAAGCAAGTGGTAGTATGTTTGGACTTATAGATGTTCAAAATATAGAAAATAAAGTATTAAAATGGAAAAATATAAAATAACACTTTATATCCTAAAATATTTTAAGGTATTATGGTAAAGAGAAATACAAATATTTATATTTTTTTATCATGATAAAGTAAATGCCACTTGATATCCTAAATGAGTTTAGGATGTGTTGGTAAAAAATAAATATAAATAGTTACATTAGTTATCAAATTATATCAAAGAAATGTTTAATGTAAAAATTTTTAGAATGATTATGATATTTAACTCAGAAAGAGTTATAAATAGATCAAAAAAATTATTAACATCAAAACATGTGATGATGTGAAGTTAAGGATTTTGATTACTATGTTTAAGTAATTGAAAATTATGATTATGATCCCAAGTCTCTTTATTATTCAAATATAATTTATTCGTAGATGTTTCTCACTAAAATAGTTTAGAGGGAGGGTTTTATTATATGGACACATAGAGATATGGCCGGAATTATATAGAGGTTTAATGGTTTTAAACAAAAACTTAAAAATAAAATAAACATATGGTCAATATAGTGGTCAATAATATAGCTTATGGATTTATGAACACTTATGTACAGTTTTTTAGTACTCATAGAAGAGTTTATGAATATAAAATGTATCATTTTATACTAAATAAATATTATACATTAATATTCTTTCACATTGACTACATATATTGCATAAAGTGAAATGATAATTAGTCTCTTAAAGTATGGATTTGAGTTATCCTTAATTGATGATCATTGTATAGTATTATTGGTTATGATGAAATTGTAAGTTTAACATGGGTGGAATTTCGTATAGAGATACATAATATACTCATGAGGCACAAAATGAGTTTTGTGAATAAGAAGACCCACTAAGTATACCACATGGAGTGTCAAACACTATGTATTTGGTATTATAGCAATCCATATTTCATATTAAATCCTCAAACCTAGGGATTGAAATATATTTAGCTTAATAACCTTTATACTTTGATACCATTCTCATAAAATCCATGAGGATTAGCTAGTCATGAGGTGTGTAACATCCCTGGTCTAGTTCACCACCGTTGAGACTAAACTAGGTTGTTACATAATTTAGGAGCACCTACTCATACACCAAAGGCTTCCAACTAGTTTTGAGGTTCCATGATGAAAAATGGGGATATTATTCCCTTAGTTATAGATAACCATAAATATTAGCATAAAAAATTGAAATTTTCCTCATAAGATAATTAATGTAAATAAAGTCATCACATTGATATGCTAGTGAAATTAAACACCAAAAACAATACTATAAAAATATAAGAAATTGAGTGTGTCATAAAAATCATACATGAATAAACAAGATCTCATGAGGTGGTTCATATACAACATGTCTCAAAATAATCCAATAGAGAAAAATACTGGAGATAACCATAAAATTGTTCATGAGTCCTCTCTTGGTTCCATATCCAAATATTGACTTGACTACCCAACTCAACCGTCAAGCATAGGTCATGTGGCCTTATGTATAGTTATCACCATGAAGTCTACTTGGCTATCCACGAAACCCAAATTGGGTGTGAGCATAACTCAGTAGTCCCCCACCAATGGTTCCCCTAATCATAGATAGTCTATAAAGGCTCATGCTGATGTTACATGATATATAAAATAACAACCTGATAAAATAGAAAATGTCAATAATTTGGTTTCATGGTGACACCCATGAATGAACATACTAGCTTTTTCCCGTGTTGGTGTCGATTTTATGCATGTCAGATATCAATACTAAAGGTCATAATATTTCCTTCCCATAATACCATTCCATTATCTCAGGAAACCCAATCTGTAACACATATATAAGATTCTAGACAGGTCTCTCACTCGGTTAGCATGACACCCAACCTAATCATCAATCAGGATAAAATTTTCATGAAACCCAATATATCCTTTAGGAATAACCACAATTTTAATGATCATCCAACCCATATCTCAATCCCTTGATACTTTTAATAACACCCAACTCATCCCATATCTCCATCAAATCATAACAAGCATGTCTATGTTAAGCATGATCACCTAAACCATTCTGCATATCTCATATCATATCATCAATTACTACCATGGTTGGCATGATCACCCAACCCATTCCACATAAATATTTACATCACATAATGTACATTCTTGGTTGGTATTCTCACCACACCCATAAAACATAACATGTTTCATAAAATATTGTATGTGTATGGTTGGAATTAATGAACAAACCACATTTCCATCACATCTATCCACATGGTTGGAATGATTTCCCTATAAATTACATATAATCATTCTATAACACTAATTCCCATGGTTTTCATGATCATCCAACCCACATAACATACCTTGTTTCCAAACTAGTCATAATATGCATAAGGCATAATATAATCTCAATGCATAATTTATAAAGTAAAATTAAAAATGAAAGTTTATAACATGTTCCTGATAACATATTAACGTATAATGGTCTAAAGGTTCTTATGTTTTTGCATTCCACCCAACATTAATTCACTTCCAAATATCAGGTTGGTTATTCTCATATACATATTATGAGCTGAAATTTTTGAACTTTTTTTGTTTGATATTCTTTGAGAATACCCATAATTTAACCGATTCCTTGGGTAAAAATAGTGTTTTTAATGATTTTTTGGAATATTGAATATAATTGTTAAATGGACTAATGTGTTTTTTTTATTATTTTTTCATTTTTATGGATGATTAATAACCCATACATTAGAAATTTTCAGCGCCTAACAATATATGTTTGGAATGTGAATGTAGGTGCAGAAACAAATGAACTACCGCTAGCCCAGTGGTAAAAAACAAGCTACTATTGACCCGGTGGTAGAAAAATCAAGGAACCACTAGCCAACTAGTACCACAAACATGCTACTTACATCCTATAAGTGTAACATCATGTAATTTATTAGATTCTCCATGTATTATTTTTAAATATTATATGGAATTATTTTGAGACCAAGAACAGAGGTAACATGTCATTCCGAGGCCCGGTGAGCCCAAAATGGTTTTTTGAAATTTTTTTATGTTAAGTGAGTTTTTGTGTGTGTGTACAGATGTGGAAGTTTCCAAATGGATTCCTGGAATAAAAATATAATGGAACCATTGCTTCTGGAATGACAAATTTACCTAAGAACGGCCTAACCTCGACCGGCGTGGGTCGAGGGAAAAAGCTAACTTTTGAACATTTTTAGTAAAATAAAATAAAATAAAATAATTTGAAAAGTTATTTTATTTTATTTTGAAACATTCCTTGTAGTGCAATGGTGGGGAAGTTGTTTCGATAATTAATGACATAGCATAATGACTCTAAAATAGCAATGTCGACTCATTAATGTCGCGGTGTAATGGAATGCTAAAACGTGTTCCCTCCTTTTAATGAGTTAATTGAATTTTTGTAGTTAGAAAAAGTTTGAGAGAATATCTAGAGAATTCTAAGATATTTGGAGAGAACTCCCAACAAGGAACGATGATGAATCAAAAGTGTGAATCGCTGCAGCAACAGAGTTGAAGGATCTCGACGACGACAGAAGCGCAATCCCTTTATCAGCGATCGATCCCTCTTTGAGGTAGGGGTTATGTTTTAAATTGTTTCTTCCCTATTCTTTTAATTAAACGATGAACATGAATCAACCCAAAAACTATTTGATTTGTGCATCGTCGTTCTTGAGATATGGCTTCATCAGGTTCCTTCCTTGGGAATTTATTATTCCATGTTTTATGCTTTTAATTTACCATGTTTAAACCTTCTAATGGGATCGAATTCACGCTGTGACAAACGATGGTGTAGGTTCATTCCTCTTTGGTTCATTATATTTATTCCTCTCTCTTCCATGTGTTCTTCATGTTCTTCATGGGGATACAAATGATGAATCGTTTCGTGCTCATTCCTCAGGACAATGATCCCAAACTGGAGATTCGACATCATGACGACCCATCAGAGGTGAGATAGAGATGGTGGCAGATGAATTGAAATGGTTCAGAAGTTCTCATTCTTAGAGAATTATTAATACGGGTGGATTGGAATGCATTTTGGGGGTCGATCGAAGGACCGAAGCCAAAAGAATAATCTTTGGGATGTCGGGAAGACCTAAACCCATGAGTTTTGTGGTGATTAGACAGCCATATCAAAGAATGGGCATCACTAGATGAGCACCGGTGAAGAACTGGTGATTTTGGAATTTTCTGAAGAACACAACATGTAACCTAAAGAACACCCTGTGTGGGACTAGCTCTATGGTAGTTAGGGTTTCAGGATACATACAAGTATCACACGGCATGTGACCCCTGTCACACCGCATGTGGGCCCTTACCTGAATCTTGATGTGTATCTAGGGGATACACAGACATAGGGTGGAGTACACGGTTTTGCACTCCACCACACAACCAAACCAGGCCAATTACACAGGTTTCCCTTTGTACCAGTTACACGGGATGGCCCACACGGGTTGAAGCCATGTACGGGCACATGACCACATACACGAAGGGAACCCTGGTAACTCGGACACGGTGTATGGTCTATCCTACAAATCCTGTACTTACCCCCCCCCCCCCTTCAACACAGCATGTTCTTCCTACTCATGATGCTTTACACGAATAGTACCCAGAGTCGAGAGACATGGCATGTGACCCTTCTACACACCGTGTATATCTTGGAAACTTGGCATGATATACTTGTACATCATTCCATGGGAATGTTTCTTTTGGGTTAGTACCCCTTTTTTCTCATTCCCTTGAAAGACATGAATTTTTTTCATCCATATGAGTATGATCCATTCAGCAGTACTTTCTGAGATAGAGTCAGGTATCCCTCTGAGAGGCCCAGAGCGAGATCCTCTATCCATTATTAACACTAGGTAGAGTCAGGTATCGATGTGACTAATCTGACAGGATGCCGATCCTCTAATTATCAGGTGAATCTGGATGATTCTTGGTATCCTCCAAGGCCCTGGTATTGATCCTTATCTATGTATCGTGATCTTTCCCCACTCAGGAGGGTGTTCTCCCAGAATGAGTGTATCAATCTCTCATGGATTTTTCCAAAGAAAAGTACTTCTTGGATGGACTTAATCAGAGATATTAGACTTGTTGAGTGATTTCTCTTGGATGAATGCTTCGTGGAATCTTGGAACTGAACCCCTAGCATGGGTATTCGGTCGTGTGACTTGTCTCTAGACTACAGGTCTGGGTTTCGATTATATATAGATTTTGTTTATCTTGTTATATGTTCATTAGACATATAGTGTGTAGATATGTTTATACCTTTACTTTTTGTATTCCTTTGTGGTTTTCGAGGTCCTCTATGGAGTATTATTATACTCACCCCTACAAGGTCTTTTCCCACACATGTCATGTCTTGTGTAGACGAGCGACCCTTTGACGAAGTCCAGGGTGGACCAAGATCGGACCGAGATTTCTAAGTTCGTTACAGGACGAGGTGTTCCTATGACTAAGAGTAGTAGTCCCAATACCTCTTTGTGCTTATATGTTGGACTTTGTAGTTTCCAGACTCTTTTTTTTGGTGGGATTGTATTTTTTCCAAGTTTTACTTCCCGCGCATTACTTCTATTGTACTTCGTTGGTTGGGTTTAGTTGTATGTGTGAATTTTTTTCCTTAATGGTTTTTACATTTCAACATTTGTTGGCTTGGAGATGTGTGCATTTTTACAAGTACTTAAGAAATTTCTCCCATGTTAGTGATATGCCTACTCGGTGCTGGTCACCAACCTCAGACCTATTGGAGACGGGCTTGGGGAGTCGTGGCATGATCCCCACTAGGACGGGTCGTGATAGTGTAGTATCAGAGCACGGTTGGTTCTACCTTAGGACCAAGAGTCTATGAGATTGTTTTGGGGAAATAGTGTTAAGTGTTTCGAGCTCATCTTTCAAGCCAGAGACTCCAGTGTTGGTGTAGGCAGCTAACGTATCCATACACCAGGACTTGGATAACCTTATTTTCAACTCGGTACATGAAAACACAAGCTGCAGGGAAGTAAAGGAATGGTACATGCATCATATATGAATGGGTTGTGTTTTCCATTCCCTTTTTGTCATCTATCTAGATATAATCATTGACCATGGTACATTTTTTTCTTTACAGGATACCTCTATGACGTATACCCACTAGGATTTAGAAGCATAGTCACAAGGATGGCCCCCTCAGTGAAGAGGCTTTGATACAAGGACTAGTTCCCTAAGAGTTACCTCCAGGTGGTACACTTACTATACCACCACTAGTGGAGGAGCCTGTGGTACCTTCTATACTAACAGATGATGGGTGCAAGATGAGTGCGCTCCATGAGTTTCAGAGACAGAGACCCCTCAGGTTCTAAGGTGAGCCCAACCCTCAGGCAGCTAAGGACTTAATTGAGGCAGTGAACAAAGTTTTTCATCTAGGTAGGACACCAGCGGACCAGATGGTGACCCTAGGAGTGATCCTTCTTCCGAGTTCAGTAAGAAGATGGTGGATTCTGACCACATAAACTCACGATGAGGAGACTCTTTCCGGGACGAGGTTTGAGAAACTCTTTAGGGAGGATTTCTCTTCAGTTATGCTGAGAGAAGTGCATATCCAGGAGCTTCTTCAGCTCCAGTAAGGTATTTTGACGGTGTCTGACTATTCATCGAGGTTCACCAACCTTTCCAGGTACTTGATGGATATGGTTAGGGATTAGTACTTCAGAGCTCGGACATTCGAGCGAGGTCTACAAAGTTACATCTGAGATAGTTTTGTGCCTCTATGAATTTCAACTTATACTGGAGTGCTTGAGAGGGCCTCGGTGATTGAGAGCTACTTGGTGGAATAGAGGTAGCTGGCGTCAACCAGCAACAGGAAGATATGTGTAGAGACCTCGATAGGAGGGAGCCAATGCCAAGCATAGGGTTCGGGATGTGGGAGACATCATAGGAGGACCCAGGACAGGGGATCAATAGTCTAGGGTGCACAGGCTGGATCCAGTCATCCTAGGGAGATGCGATGCTACTCTTGCGATGGTAGGGGACATCTCACTAGAGACTACCCAACCTATCGATCTGTTGACAGAGGGGTGGTGGATGGACCACCTAGGTAGAGGCATAGAGTGGAGCAGATAGACCCTCTAGGAGGTGGACATGGAAGAGGATCAGGGAGAGCTGCAGGTGGTGGTAGACGCTTCGATCTACCCCCACCACCACCCCCAGGAGGTCCACACCAGGCTTAGGGAGCTTGGGGATAGGGGTGGGGACAGCTGCATGTGGTCGAGTCGTACGACCTAGGGACTTCAGGTATGATCTGAGGTACAAATTTTGTCTTCTCTACCCTATATTATGTACTTATAGACAAATTTTCTATTAATTCCTTCCATTCCACATGTCTTGTGTGAAACCTTGAGATTCTGGTAGAGTCATTGACTCAAGCCTTACGCTTGGAGACACCTATGGGAGGGGACTCGATGACCATGCACCTTTGTAGGTAGTCTGATATTACCCTTGGAGGCGAGAGTTTTAGTTGGAACCTCTTGGTGTCAGACTTGAGGCATTATGATGTCATACTCAGTATGGATTGGTTATCTTCGGCTCATGCCCAGATTGACAGCTTTAGGTGAAGAGTGTGGTGTGTCTGCAGCGATGGAATGAGGTTTTCCTCTGTCGGTACCCATAGGGAGATTGACTTCTACATATACTTACACCCTAGGAATGCACTAATATCCTCACCATCATATCTGATGTCTCCTATAGAGCTTTGTGAGATGATGGTGCAGTTGCAGGATTTGCAGAGTAAGGGCTTCGTAAGACCTAGTGTTTCACCCAGGGCAGCCCTAGTTTTGTTTTCCAAGAAGGCAGATGGGAGTTTGAGGTTGTGTGTGGATTACCAAATCCTGAAACGAGTAATATTGAAGAACAATTATCCACTTTTTAGGATCTAAGAACTCTATTTGATATCCTAAAAGGGTCATAGTAGTTCTCAAAGGTTGACCTTCAATCAGGTTACCACCTGTTATGAGTACGAGTTGAGGATATACCAAATATGGCATTCAAATGCCGCTATGGTCACTACAAGTACTTGGTGATGCCTTTTGTCATAAAAAACCCCCCCCCAAAATGTTCATGGGACTTATGAACCAGATATTCTATCCATATTTAGACCGGTTTTTAGTGGTATACATCGATGACATCCTTGTGTACTCAGAGTCAGAGGAGGAGCATGCGCTACACCTACGGATGGTCCTAGACGTACTCCAAGAGTACCAGCTTTATGGGAAGCTCCCGAAGAGCCAGTTCTGGATTCAGGAAGTCCACTTTTTGGGACATGTCATCTTAGTAAATGGAGTAGATGTGGACCCATACAAGGTAGAGGTATCATTAGCATGGGATCCACCTCGGAGCGTGATGGAGGTGCAAAGCTTCCTTGGGTTGGTAGGATACTACCGGAGATTTATCGATGATTTCTCTAGGACATCATCACCGATGACATCCTTGACCAAGAAGGGGAAACCCTTAATGTGGAAATATGAGTGATAGTATGATTTTGAGTAGTTGAGACAGAGCTTGATGAGCTCCCCAATCATCAGATTTCTAGAAGAGGGTGTCGAGTACGTAGTTTTCTGCGATGCATCAAGGACCGGTCCTGGTTGTGTCATGATGTAGAGACAGGAGGTGATTTATTATGCTTCACATTAGCTAAGGCCACATGATCAGAACTATATGACCCATGATCTTGAGTTATTAGTAGTAGTCTTTATATTGAAGATGTGGTGACCCTACCTGATGGGAGAACGGTTTATCATCTACTATGGCCATAAGAGCCTCAAATACATCTTCTCAAAAAAATTATCTAAATATAAGATAGGTGCATTCGCTAGAGTTCTTTAAGGACTATGATTTCAAGATAATCTATACTCCTGGGAAAAGGAAAAAGGTGGTAGATTCTCTTAGCAGGAGAACGATCTCACAATTGTTGAGTGAGGTAATGAAGTAGTTGGCCTCGTTACTGTTATCCTTCATAGATAGAGAGGATGCATCTTACCTTCAGTAGATGCTTGTCACCCCTCTACTCTTACAGCGATTTAGGGAGGCACCGCATGGGGATGTTGAATCTGAGGATTTACATGCTCAGTTATCCACTGGACATTCTCTTGATGGATATTCACAAGGTGGGGAGCACTTTGTTCTTTTTAGATGATGCATTGTTTTACTAGTGGAGTTGCGGGAAGAGGTTCTGAGAGAGTTTTATACATCCCCCTTAGTGGTACACCCTGGAATAGAAAAGATGTATCAGGATCTCTGATGGTAGTTCTAGTGGTCATGTATGAAGAATGAAGTAGCAGAGTTCATTTCTTGATGCCTTATGTGCCAGCTGGAGAAGACTGAGCACCAGGTTCCAGTAGGGTTATCTCACCCCCTGGAAGTGAAATAGTGGAAGTGGGATGGAATATAAATGTACTTCATGATGGAAATACCACGAACATCCAAGGGACATGATTCTATCTAGGTGTTCATTTACTGACTCGCCAAGTTGGACCACATCCTAGCTATCAAGGAGTAATGTTTCGTAGAGATATTGGGATGCCTCTATGTGTAGGTGATAGTTTGGATTCATGGAATCCCTTTTACAATAGTATCAGATCGGGATGCCCACTTCACATACCTATTGTGTAAGGTATTGCAGGAGGATTTTGGGACTCATTTATGCTTGAGGACAGTGTTCCATCCCCAGACAGATGGTCAGATGGAGAGAATCATTAATGTTCTAGAGGATATGTTGTGAGCCTAAATCTTGGACTTTGGTCTCAGTTGGGAGGACCACCTTCCAATTCTGGAGTTTGAATACAACAATAGATACCACTCCACAATTGTTTTGGCATCGTTCAAGGCTTTATATGGGAGACCCTTCGGGTCACCGCTTTCTGGGACCGACTCGAGAGAGTTAGCACTCATGGGTCCAGAGTTGGTGTGAGCTACCACTAAGAAGGTGCATATCATCTAGGAGTGGATGAAGACTACACAGAGCCAACATAAGTCTTATGATGAAAGGATACGGATACCTCTGGAGTTCGAAGAGGGAGACCATGTCTTCCTTCAGGTCTCACCTTGACGAGAGTTGTAGAGATTTGGTCGGGGCGGCAAGCTATCCCCGAGGTTCATCAGACCTTTCCAGATATTGAATAGAGTTGGAGAGGTGGAGTAATACTTATCTCTACCACCGTATTTGCACTAGGTACATGATTTCTTCCACATGTCGCAGATAAGGAGGTACTTTCATAACCCATAGCATTCCATCAACTAGGGAATGTTGGACATTGATGATGGATCAACCCTTGCTGAGTACCTGGTGGAGATCAAGGATTTACAGGAGATCACCCTTCATGGGTGATTGATTCCCTCAGTGTGCATCTGATGGCATCATGAGATCCTTCAGGAGAGCACGTGGGAGTAGGAGACTCAGATCCGTGCCTAGTACCCACATCGTTTTTAGTGGCCTTTTGTTTTGGCTTTATGGGACATAAATCGCTAAGGTCGGGAGAATGTAATGTCTCAAATTTTAGATGTATTATTTTTAAATATTATATAGAATTATTTTGAGACCAAGAATGGGGATAGAACATCATTCCGAGACTCAATGATCCTGGAATGGTGGTTTGAACTTTTTTTAATTTAAGTGAGTTTGTGTGTGTGCAAGGTAGCAGCATTTTCCAAACAGATGCCTGAATTAAAAATTTGAGGGCACCATTGCATTCTAGGTGATGAATTTACATAAGAATGGGCCCAACCATGACCAGAACAGGTCGAGGGAAAAAAGTTAATTTTTGAACGTTTTTAGTATAATAAAATAAAATAAAATAATTTGAAAAGTTTATTTTATTTTATTTGGAAACGTTCGTTGTAGCGCAATGAAGGGGCAGCTATTTCGATAATTAATTACACAGTATAATGACTCTGAAAAAGAAACACTGACTCATTAATGCCACAGTGTAATGGAATGCTGAAATGTGATCCCTCCTTTTAATGGGTAAATCGAATGTTGGTTATTGGTATAATATTGAGATAATATCTGGAGAATACTTGGAGCTTTCGAGAGAACTCTCAACAACAAATGACAATGAATAAAAAGTGAGAATCGTTGTTCCAATAAAGTTGAAGGATCTCAGTGATGACAGAAGTGAAATACCTTTGTTAGGGATCAATCCCTCCTCGAGGTAGGGGTTATATTTTAAATTTTTTCTTCCTAATTATTTTAATTAAACAAACGAATGCGAATCAACCCATGAACTGGTTGATATGCGCATCATTGTTCTTGAAAGAGGGCTTCATTAGGTTCTTTCATGGGGGATTTATTATTCCATGTTTTTTGCTTTTAATTTACCTTGTTTATACCTTCTAATAGGAGAGGATTCAAACTATGGAAAATGACGGTGGAGGTTCATTCCTATTTTTTTTATTGGATTTCTTCCTCCCTCTTCCCCACATTCTTTGTGTTCTTGGTGGGGATATGAAGAAGGAATCGTTGCACACCCATTCCTCGGTGCAATGATCCCAAACCACTAATCCAACATCATGACGACCCATCAAAGATGTGACAGCCATGGCAGTTAATGAATCGACATGGTTCAGGAGTTCTCATTCTTTGAGCATTCTTCATGTGGGTGGATCTGAATGCATTTTGGGGGATGATCGGAGGACTGAAACTAGATGAATCAACTTTGGGGTGTCGGGGAAACCTAAAAAATTGGGTTTCATGGTGATTGGATGGTCGGATCGAAGAACAGGCATCACTAGAGATTTGATGGCGAAGAACAAAAGATTCAAGAAATTTCAGAATAATGTGGTGTCTAACCTAAAGAACACGCCATGTGGGACCAGCTCTTTAGAGGCTAGGGTTTCGGGAGATACATATATATCACATGGTATGTGACCCCTATCACATAGTTTATGGTCCCTTCCCCAAATCTCGGTGTGTATCTAGGGGATACATGGACACAGGGTGGAGTACATGACCTTGTACTCCACCACAAGGCCAGACCAGGTCGGTTACACTGGTTACCCCATGTACCGGTTACAGGGGATGGCCCACACGGGTTGAATCTGTGTACGGGAACATGGCTGCATACATTAAGGGAACCCCAGCTACATAGAAATGTAATGTGGTCCATCCTACACCATGTACTTACCCCCCCCCCCCTTCAACATGGCATGTTCTTCTGACTCTGTCTATTTTAAACAGGCAATACCCGGAGTTGAGAGACATGGCGTGTGACCCTTCTACATGTCATGTATATCCTGGAAACTTGCCATTATATCCTTTTCCACTGTTCCTTGGAACATTTTCCTTTGGGTTGGTGCCCCTTTTTTCTCATTCGCCTAAATGTCATGTATTGTTTCCATCCATAGGAGTATGATCCCTTCAGCCTGAATTTTCAAGATAGAGTCAAGTATCCTTCCGAGAGGCCCAAAGTGAGATCCTATATCCATTATTGACCCTAGGTATAGTTAGGTATTGATGTGAATAATCCTACAAGACACTGATCATCTACTTAGAAGGTTAATCTAGATGATTTGAGGTATCTTCTAAGGCCCTAGAAGTGATCATCATCTGTGTATCGTGATCTTTCCCCACTTAGGAGTGTGTTCTCCCAGAATGAGTGTATCTATCTCTCATGGATTTTTCTTATGAACAGTACTTATTGGACAGGTTTCATTAGAGATATCAGACTCATCGAGTTAGTTCTCCTGGAAAAATTCTTCTTTGAATCTTCAAACTGAACCCCTAGCGTGGGTATGTGATCGTGTGACTTGTATCTAGACTATAGGTATGGGTTTCAAGTATATTTGGATTGTGTTTCTCTTATTATATGTTCTGTAGACATATAATGTGTAGAGATATTTTTACCTTTACTTTGCATATTGCTCTGTGGTTTTTGGGGTCCTCTACTGAGTATTTTCATACTCACCCCTGCACAGGATTTTTCTCGCATGTGTCGTGTCTTGTGCAGACAAGCATCCTTTTGGCGGAGTCTATAGAAGACCAAGACCGGACTATGATTTATGAGTTCTCTATAGGCCGAGGTGTTTCTACCACTATGAGCAGTAGTCTTAGTACCACTTTTTGATTACATGTTGTAATTTTTAGTTTTCATACTCTTGTTTTTGGTGGGATTGTATTCTAACCCAGTTTTACTTTCCGCACTTTACTTTCATTGTACTCTGTTGGTTGGGTTTAGTTGTATGCATGCATTTTGTTCCTTAGTGGTTTTTACATTTCAGCATTTGTGGGCATGGAGATGTGTGTGTGTGTACAGGTACATAGGCAATGCCTCCCATGTTTGTGATATGCCTACTCGGTTCTAGTCACTATCCTCTGCCCTATCAGAGGTGGGCTTGGGGAGTCGCAACATGGGCCCCACTAAGATGGGTCATGACACATCATGCTACCATTTCCATTCTTCTATTCCTCCCATCATCTATCGTCAAATTACATACACTATGTTTCTACCACCATATATAATGAAAGTTCATGATATCATTCATTCTAACATTCATATTACTATTCATGATACCATTAATCAACAGTAGCTCCACACTATTATTGTTATTCACCCACAGTTATACTATTCCCCTATTCTTTCACAGCACTACTTTCATCACATTCCACCCCCACTATTGCACATGGTATCTCCACACAGATACCACCACCACTTCACTACTACCACTACATTTACCACCTCATGGATCCACCGATGTAAGGAAAAGGAGGGTTCCACCTACTCAAGTTGCAACAACTTCCTATTCCACCCAAAGATCTGGACCAACTGAGCTTAGAGGGATGGAGGCAAGCCACCTTGCCTAGAGAATAAAAATTGTACAATGATCCAATCTGAGCTTCTCATGGAAAAAAGATGAGTTCTTAATGAAAGCACCATGAGTGAACCTGCCCTGCCAATGTCACATATGTGGAAGTCTTTGTATTCCCCTCAGTTACAAAGGATATCACTAATTACTTCCACTAGATCCACACAATAAAGGAACAATATCCCATGAGAAACAAAAGAGAACAAAGAAGCAGCATCCAAACTGGAAGTCCACACTAACTGAGATCCCCCACACCACCACTAAATAAATAAACCCATGGAGGGTGAATTTTTCAAGCCTGAGGTCTGCAATACCCTTGAAAATACATCCTACTACAAAATATAGCACCTTCGATAAACGACAGTTGGAATTTTTTGGCTAATGATGAAATATTTTAGTTGCAGACACCTGGGGGAAATTATGATTTAATAATGAGTAAAAATAGTAATTCCTATCATTATCCTAACATTGAGAAAACAAAGAGGCCTATCACCCAAATACCAAGACCATTTTTTACATCATCTACCTCTATTCAAGATATGAACATCCACATTTCTCGAAGCACTAGAACCCTTCATCTCCAAAAGGGAATCGAGCTTAATCATAGGAGGTATGCTGGATAAAATTATTGATGCTTCACAAAATCCATAATGACCCTTGATTTTGGACACAAAACAACCATTCATCATGGAAGAAGTCATTAAAAGATGATGAAAAAATAGAAATTCCTCAATTACTTGGATAAATTCATTCTTATCACATAGAGAACTTAGAAGCACACTCAAATGTCCAAAAATGATTTCATAAAATAATGTATTGTTTACTATTATAGGGAGAGGCTCATTCACACTTTATCACTATTGAAGGTTTCCCTCACTCACTGCTAGTGATTATTCTCATTTTATTTTCATTCCCCATTATAATAACTCTGATGGTGAAACATTAGTCCATTTGTGGTTAAACCTAGGAGAATTCCCCCATTACCCCTGTTAATAAATTCTATGTGTTTAATTTTCATTTAGTTCCTCTTTAGATATTAATGGTTTTAATTAGTTAGATATTTCATCCGGATTTAATATTTTAATCTCATCTACTTATTATCAGAATTGTGCACACAAGCCACTCAAACTAAAATTAATTCATGAAATATCAAGCAGTGATATAATTTGAGGGTGATCAGAGATATCCAATCATCGAGATAGGAAAGGGTATGAGATACGGTGATAATTTTATTTCTTTATCCAAACCAAAATAAACACATAAAAGTAATAAATGATATTTCAATTTATTAGAGGATGAATAGATAAAAATTGAATAAGGATTCAACATGAGAATAAGAGAACGATCCAAAGTGAGACTACTACTCTTAAAATTGATATTAAAAACAACCAATTTTACCTACAAATTTTAACAAATTTGAAACCAATAAAATCATGTTTCGACACACCACAAAACTATATTTTCCAAACATAACCCAAGTCCCACCATACTGTATTTTTCTCCGGTTCATAGATTTTTTTTACTGAGTGCCCCATGGAAGGAGATCATCAAAACTAGTGTCCTTTCTAGGGAGTCCAGTGTTTTGTTTTAATTTTAATTAAAATGATTTCAAATGACAAGATACAGTTCTTCCAACCACATTGGTTTTGATCCTGAGGTTGACAGAACTTTGTTCTCTAGACTAAGAACTTTAAAAGAACTGAATAATAGGAAATATATTTTATCACCATTGCATTGTATAAATCACCATCCTCATCTTCTTCCTCCATAAAAGATACAGACATAAGTGATAAAATGGAGGATATACTTTCTCAAGTCAACATGGATATAAGTGAAATGTATGCATAAAATTATAATATTAATAATTGATAATTATAATTGAATGAACATGACTGTTAACTCAAAACTGGAATGATTGGAATACTTATGAAGTTTCATGGAATATCAGGTGAAGACATCAAAAGAGACTTGTGATAATTTAAACAAGTATTCAATGGATTAAAAACCAGAGGAGTCTCTAAGGATCAAATCAAATAGATTTATTTCCCCTCCTCACTTAAACGTGCTTCAAAGGAGTGGATCTAAAACATAAATCCTAGATAAGTCACATTATGGGATGATTTGTAGATTACCTTCCTCAAAAAATTATTCCATGCTTAAATGAGTGCTCATTTTATAAAGGAGATATGTGGAATCAAATAGGAAACTGGAGAAACTCTCTATGAGTTGTAGTAAAGACTACAAAACTAACCATATTCTTCCCACACTAGTCATATGAAGAACATAATTTCTCAGTATTATTTAACAAAGGATTGATAGACAATGACCAAAACCTAATTGATGCTTCATTAATTGGAGAACTAATTGATAAGTCACCAGTTGAATCCAAATATCTTATCGAGATAATATCTCAAAATTCTCTACAATTTGGTACAAGAACTTCAAATAGAGGTTTACAGGAGGTAAAAATTTCCCAACCACAATTATTAAATGCTAAAATTGAATAATTATCTTCCCTTGAGAGACATCTAGTTGTGAATAAAGTATAGGAATCATCATCCACCATACCCCCAAGGTTCTTCCAATTGTATTATTCCTAGGAGCACTTCATTGATTGATTCCCCCATCTTTAAGGGGTTAAAACATATGATTCCACGTTATAGAGTAAATTACAATACCAACCAAGTGGAAATGAAGAATTAAAAGATTTTTCTACCAATCAGTTTGGAGTTGGGAGACAATAGCCTCAAAAGACACCATTCCAGTAGGCATCCAACCCCCTCTATTCTAGAGATAGAGTTTTCAACCATCTATAAGTTATCAGCATGGACATGCATAATAAACTTACATGAAGTACATATTGAGATTGGTAATAGAATATCAAAATAGTCAACATACCACTCTCACCAATCATGAAATAGAACTAAAGTAATTTAAAGGAATGTTTCATAACCTCCCTCAATAATATGGAAAATCAAGGTCCAGGTAAGTTCCATGACCAACTAATTCCTAAACTGAAAGGAAATTTTAGTGTTTCCACATTAAGGAGTGGAAAGGATATATAAAATAGTAAAGGAACACCCTTAGAGACCAAATATGTAATTGAAAAATAACATGAGTCTGAAGAATCTTCCTAAGAAAAAGAACTTGAAAAGGAATATATAAAGACACCCTCAATGAAGGCGAACAAGGGAAAATATATGATGGAAGACCCAAAAGAACCCCCACCTCCCTTTACCTACAAGGATGAAAGAACCCAAGAAAACCATGGAAGAATCACTACAATAGGAGATGATATAAGTCTTTAAGAATGAGTAGGTCAATACCCCACTGTTGGAAGCCATTCATCAAATTTCAAGGTATGTAAAATTAATTAAAGACGTGTGAACTAGGAGAAGGGGAATGTGAGGAAATGAAGTTGTAAGGATAGGTAAGAATGTTTCTTCTCTTGTTACCCCAAAAATTCCAAGATCCTTGTAATTTTTCAATCCCTTGTATAATTGTTAAGATGAATTTTTCCAATTCATTGTGTGATTAAGGACTTTAAATTAATGTGATTCCTTATTATATTTATTCTCCTCTATGGATGGGAGAACTCAAACCCACCTGAGTGGTTGTGAAACTCAACAACTGAGCTATTTCCTACTCGGTGGATGTTCTTTAAGATGCCTTCATAAGGGTATAAGGTTACCCATTACCTACTGACTTCTATATTGTCAACATGAAAGAAAAAAAATCACTCTCTAATCATTCTAAGTAAAACATTATTAAAGACTACTAAAACCTTAATAAATATTAATGAGGGCACCATTTCCATGAATTTTGGTGAGGAAACAGTGGATTTAAAACTACTTAATTTAATGAATCACCCACATGAAGAGGATTTTATTTTTACATTAAAACATTTTAAATTACCTTGTTCTTCTAGGGAGGAAATTGAAATATTAGATTGCATAATCAGATTAGAAGAATCTTTTGAAACACCCAACCTGCTTGATAAATCTACTTTTGAAAATGAACTTAATCTGTAGATAGTTTTTATTATTGAATAATTTTAAGAAATTGATTAGAGTTATTTTGATGAGTTACTCAAATCTGCTACAAATATTTCTTCCTTGCATGTGGAGGTTTCCAACATGAAGAACACTAAGCTGAAATCATCTCTAGAAAACCCCTTGAGTTTGAATTAAAACTGCTACTATAAAACTTAAAATATTCCTTTTTAAAAGAAAATAAGAAATTTCCAATCATAATATTAAAAAATTTGGATCTAATCCAAGAACACCAGCTACAAAAAATTCTATAAAATAACACTTGGGTCAGAGGCTGGACATTGGGGGACATCCGAGAGATTACACTATGGGGAAAATGGATTTTTGTGAGGGGAATTGTATCACATCGTAAATAGTCCATCAAAAATAATATTTATGATAGGAATATCTTCTCGTCCTAGATATCGTTGGCACATGGTGTGCACTAAATCACGGGAAGATTATTTGCGATGGGGGTATACCCCCTCAAAAATACTAATTTTTACCAGCATTGTAATCAATAACAATGGTACTATTTGCGATGGGAATCCTATCACAAATACTCTCATCGCAAATGATCTAACCTATATATACCCCCCCAAAAAAATTTCCATTCCATTCTTCTCTGAACTCCTCTCTCCTTATCTCCTCTCATATTCTTCTGTTTAAACTTTTCAGAGTTATAAATTTTACATGGGAGCAACTTTTGAGCATTGCATCTGCTGAAAGATTCAATTTTAAGGTAATTTTTAAATGTTTTTATTTTTATTTTATTTGTTCTATTTTATATTAGTGATAATTATTATTAAATAGCAGAAATTAGATTTAATTACAATTAGTTAGTTTTATTTTGCATTAATTACTTTTAGAAATATTTAGTTTTTATTTGCAATAATGTTTTTTTTAAAAGTAAATAGATTTAATTTTCTATAATTTCTTCTAATTATCAGTAATTAGTAGTAATCAACTATAATTAGTTCCAATTAGGTGTAATTAGTAATAATTAGTTTTAATTAGTAATAATTATTAATAATTAGTAAGAATTTAGTAAAAATAAGAAATGGATTTTTATAAACTAAAAAATAGTAAATTTATATAATTTATCATTAATTATTATAAAATTGTATAAATTTGTAATTTGATATAATTTACATTTACTTGAAATAAAATAGTATAAATTATTATAAATTAATAAAAATATTTAAATTAGTTTAATTACGAATAATTCATAAAAATTAGTAATAATTCATAATAATTAGTAAAAATTAGTGGTAATTAGTAAATATTAGTGGTAATTAGAAAAAAAATTGTGCTAATTAGTAAAAAATTGAGGTAATTATTTCTAATTAGTCATAATTAGTGGTAATTTGTAATACTTAGTGATAATTAATAATAATTAGTATTAATTAGAAATCATTAATAAAATGTTCTAATAAACTAATAAAAATTATTAAAAACTAGTAATAAATTGTTATAAATTAATAAAAATTAGTTCTAATTAGTGGTAATTAATGATAATTGGCATAAATTAGTAAAAACTGGTATAAATTAATAAAAAATGATAAATTGATAGAATTAATAATAAATTGATAAAAAATAGTATACATTTTTATAAATTAATAAAAAAATTATAAACTGATAAAAAATTGTAAAAAATTGTAAAAAATAGTAATGAACTAATAAAAATTACTAAAAATTAGTAATAAATTGTTAAATATTAATAAAAATTAGAACTAATTAGGGGTAATTATTAAAAAAATAAAACAATTTGAAAAATTGTTATAAATTAATAAAAATTAATGAATTGATAGAATTTACAATAATTAATATAAAATAATATAAATTATTATAAATTAACAAATAAATTTATAAACTAACCAGAATAACTAATAAGTTATAAAAATTAGTAATAAAATAATAAAAATTGGGTAAAATTTGATCTAAATTCTTATAAACTAATAAAAATCAGTACTAATCATTGGTAATTAGTAAAAATTTGTAAAAAATTGTTTTAAATTTAAAAAATATTAAATTTATAGAATTTACAATAAATTCATACAAAATTGTATAAATTATTATAAATTAATATAAATTAATAAAAAACTAATAAACTAATAAAAATTTGTAATAAATTGTAAAAATTTGTAATAATTAGTAATAATTTTTTTATAAACTAATGAAAATTTTACTAATTAGAGGTAATTAGTAATAATTAGTATAAATTAGTAAACAGTTGTAATAAATTAATAAAAATTAATAAATTGATAGAATTTAAAATAAATTAATATAAAATATTATAAATTAAAATAAAGTAATAAAAAATTATAAACTAATAAAAAATATTAATAAATTCTAAAAATTATTAATAAACCAATAAAAATTAGTAAAAATTATAAATAAACTATTATAAACTCATAAATTTGTTTTATAATTAGTGGTAATTAGAAATAATTAGTAAAAATAAGTAAAAAAATTATAATTTAATAAAAATAATAATTTGATATAAATTGAAATAAATTAATATAAATTATTATAAATTATTATAAATTATTATAAATTATTATAAATTATTAGAAATTATTATAAATTATTAGAAATTAATAAAAAATTTATAAAATAATAAAAATTAATAGTAAATTGTAAAAATTAGTAATAAACTAATAAAATTTAGTAAGATTTGTAATAAAATTTTATAAATTAATAAAACTTAGTACTAATAAGTTTTAATTAGAAATAATTAATATCTTCTTCGATAGAGAAGGTGAAGCGACAACAGGACAGTCAATGTTCTTCCTCAGTTTATCTTCTTCGACGACCTCGTTTTGTGGTGATCAATGGTGGATTTGGGAATTTTTGTGGCATTGGTAAGTTTCAAAAATTGTGTGTGGTATGATCACGGGGAATTTTGGGTGACGCTTTGCATTTGGCTGTGGTTCATGACAATTTGTTGCAGATGAATGAGGATTTGTGGTTAAGGGTGGAGGACAAACGACCGAGTTGTTTGCGGAGCAGGGTGCAGCATCAGGGCGGCCTAATCTTCGTTCTGGTTTATTCAACATACTTTTGTGGATGGATTATTCATGTAGGTTCATCTCATGTTGCTGGTGGGTTGGGAAAAATCCGTATGAAGTTTTCTGATAGGAGGATTTGGGCTGGTGTCGATGGTTGCATCGGTGGACGTTTGAGGAGGCTGGCTTTGAGGATTGGTCTGCTTGTCTGATGTTTGTACCTTGGTTCATGGTTTCATGGCCTTGATATTGTTGTTTTTAGTTGTGAAGTGATAAAATGGTGAAGTGGTGAAGTGGTGGTATGATGTAGTGGTGTGGCAATGAAGTCATGTATGGTTTCTCACTTTTTCTTCAAAAGTGTTTGCATAATAAAAATTTAATTTTCAGTCAGTTTTTCACTAGAAAACTAAAAATGAAATAGGTCATTGATTTTCAAGTGATGAGCAATGATAATTTTGGATATGGTAGGAAAAAATTGGATTTAATCACTTGATAATTGTAAAATTTTGATTTAAAGCTTTTTAGTAATTTATATTATATTTTATTACTCTCCATAAAATTATACTCAAAATTAGTAGTAATTAGTGGTATTTACTCCTAATTACCATTAATTAATGCTAATTTTTATTATAATTTAATATAAAGTAATAAAATAAATTATAAATGCCTAAAATGTGTAAATTAAAGAATTTTCAATCTTTAGGTGATGAGAAATGATCAATTTTTTCCACCCATATCCAAATTTGTCTTTAGGTTGAAAGAACCGAGGAAGATAGAATGTGATGCATTGATGGTAGTATTAGTAAGAGTAGGAAATGATCTGATGACAGGAGCAACAATATGAGAATATGATGGAGTACATGCAATAGTTATTATAAATTAGAAATTTTTATATTTAATTAGTAGTAAAAATTAATGGTGATTAATAAAAAATAGAGGTGAATAGATAAAACTGAAAATATTTACAAGTAAATTATAATTTTTAAATTGTCTAATAATTGTTGGATTGTAATTTTCTTATATAAAATTAATCATAAGAAATTTATTTATTTTAAATTTTGTAGAGAAATATGGAGTAAGGAAGTCAACAATAGTATTTTTTTACCTGATCGTGATTGGATAAATCATTGTAGGAATCAAAAATAGTTTTGGAATAAATCCTTTATATATTTAGGGTGTTGAAGATTTTTTATTATTTGAATCATCAATACCAGAAGTTTTTTCCAAAGGGGTAATTAAGTGTCCATGTAAGAAAAGTGGTCTAAGGAGGTTTGACACATTTTACAACATTACAGGTCATCTATTGCATTTTGGTTTTTGAAAAGATTATGTTTTTTGGTATCAACATGGTGAATGAAATTCTAGAGAAGGTACTAATAATTTGGTTCCAGATCCATCACAGTTTCAAAATTTAATACATGATGTGGCCAGTCCATCTTTTCAACAAACTAAAACTCAAGTTGATATAGATTTAACTCCTGGTTTGGAAGCATCCCAAATCTATGAGTTGTTGATGTTTGTATAGGATTCTTAATATCCTGGTTTCAAGATGATAAAATTTGAAGGATTTTCAAAATTTATGGATAATAAATCAGATAATGGAATTTCAAATAGCTGTTTTGATTGAATAATCTCTTTGGTTAAAACAATGTAACCTTAAGGAAATGTGTTGCCTATAAATTTCTATGATAGAAAGAGGTTAGTTTGTAATTTGGGTCTTGGTTATCAGAAGATTCATGCATTTTCAAATAATTTCATCTTATATTATGTTGAATATGAGTCACTAGTTATTTTTCCTAGATGTGAACAATTGATGTACAATTATGCTCAATTAGGGAAGTTTGGATTGATTCCTGTAAAATGGTTGAGGTATTTCCTACTTAAACCTATATTAAAATGTTTTTTATGTCTCAAAACACTATATCATTGATGTCATAGCACAAAACCATTATTTCAACTAGTAAAATATTAAATAATCCTTATGATGGTAATTCATGGAAAATTTTTGACTAAGAACATCTGTATTTTTCTTCTAAATATTGAAATATGAAATTGGGTCTTTCTACTGATGGTTTTAATCCATTTAGTTCTTATGATAGTCAATATTCTTATTGTCCCATCTTTATAACTCTGGACAATTTAACTCCATGGATTTTTTTAATGATCCATATATCTTTTTTAACTTATTAATTTGACAACACCTAAAAAATAATATCAATGTTTATTTGAAGCCATTGATTGATGATTTAAATTTATTATGGAGTAATGGTGTTAGTATATATGATGTTATTGTGAAAAAAAAATTTACTAATGATTGCTACATTGATGTGGAAAATTAGTGAATTCCCAACATATGGAATGTTATCTATCTAGAGTAAACATAGTCCAAAATTATGTTCGTAATGTCTGAGATACAATAAAGTGGTTATGCTTATTAATGGAAGAAAACATTGTTTTTTGAATATCATCGATGATTTTTTCCTACTGATCATCCTTTTCAGAGGAACATATATCATTTTAGAAAAAGGTACAATTGAAAGAGATCGAGCTCCAAAATTTTTCTTAGGTATTGAGTTAAAATCTATTATCTCTTCATTACGTCCCATTACATCTGGAATGACAATAAACCAATAAAAAAATATAACTTTTGGAAAGATTCCAAATGAATTAAATGAAGCATTTTTTGGGATATTCCATATTGGTCTAATTTTTTGGCCCTTCACATGTTGGATTTCATGCATATTGAGAATAATTGTTTTGATAATATATTTTATATAGTTTTGGACACACATGTTAAGACCCAAGATAATGTAAAGGCATGATTAGATGTTGCCTGAATTTTTGGGTGACTAGAACTTGAACTTTTTGAAAATGATAGATCATAGAAGATAATGAATACAAAAGTGTATTATATAGTTTCCAAAGAAAATATTTTATTATTTTTTTAGTGGATTGCAGATTTGAGGATTCTAGATGTTTTTTCTTCCAATTTGACTAGATGTGTAGAAATGGTCATATTAACAATTTAAAAATTCATGACTGCTATGTTATAATGGAAATACTTCTACCAATTCGGATATTTGATGACCATTTATCTGATCTATTTTATGAGTTGGATGAGGATTCACTACTTGGTGATGAATATGATGCTACATCATCTAACCCTTAGAATGATGGAAGTTCAGCAAAAACTTGGAGGGGGCATGGTATTGTGTGATGGATGATTCCTAACCCTATCCCTGACTGACGTCCATGTCATGAGTTCAATATACACATGTAGAGGTATTTTTTGGTATGTATTTTAGATAGTTCTCATTAATTTTCATTAATTTATTTATATACTAATTTTTTGATTATTTGTTCTCTTTTTTCACATATTTTCGCATATACTATTGGACAGAGGAGTTTTATGTTACAAAATTATTTTTCTTGAGCATGGGTGACATGGGATCAAATACTCATTGATGTTCGACACCTCATGTCTGATCATTGGATGGTATTTAAATAAATAATAGTAATATTGAAATTTATTTAATTAGTAACTTCAAATTATAAATTATTTGTAGGTATTATGGTATCTCATCAATGATAGAATGCAGGCCTCTATCCGAGAGGCATGGGAGATCTGTATGCATGATTGTAGCCATTAGTTTTTGCATAATCTATGGAGGATTTCCAAGTGGAAATAGGGAGTCATGGATTTTGATCAGTCTTGTTGTGCCCACTGACGAAATTACATCTCATCTCTCGTTTGGGATGGATTTTGTTTATACTATATGCGATATATCTTTTATAGGAGATCGTCATTAGGTTGATAGAACCAGGGGAGGCAAGAGGTAATGCATTGAGATGGTATTCATACATTCAATACACAATGATGACATAGGGTAAGTATTTTTTTTAATAATTTATATAACTTAAAATATGAACTATTTATTTTATACTCATATAGGTAGTCAAACATCCAGATATTACAGAGTTCAATGTTCATAAGTGGATTTACAATGATCCTATAACTAGAGAGATTATAGGTGGTCTCCAGCATCATATTATGGTCAGTATATTTTTTGATTTTTAAAATTAACAAAAACTAATATTTTAACTATTTTAATATTAAATTTAAATTGAAGGATACATATGATACTACAACTTCTTATACATGGGATGATAGTAATAATGAGACTAATGATCATACCACTAGTGCAGTAGGATTTGATAACTCATCATTGATGAAGAAGACTCAGTATGTCTTTGAGAAAGGTTGAGTTGTAGGTATCGGCTCTCCATTGATGCTTGTGAGTTATTATGGTACTACTGTATTGTCTTCGGGTAGGCTGAGGGGATATTGTGGAGATTAATCATCATCTGTAGTATAGTATGAGTATTTGAGAGCTTGGGGTGAGCTTATATAGACCATTCATAGGGAGAAGGAGGAGCTCTTTCAATAGTAGTAGTAGGAGGAGATGTGCAGATGACAGGAGCAGCATCCCGATCCGATGATGAAGTATATGCGATGTCTGACTCATAGTTTAGGGATGAATTTTGCTCCACCACATTACCCAGATGACCACCCCCAGTGATTTATGTATTTTTTTATAACCATTTTAATGAATATATTTTTGTAATATTTTTATTAATTCATATATTTACAGTTTTTTATGGTGTGCTTTTTTATATTTTTGTGAATATTGTTTTTTTGGTTTTTTTGTTTTTTTGTTTTTTTTATTTTTTTCAATTTTTTATTTTATTATTATTTTTATTTTTATTAATTTAGTTATTTGTGATGGGAAGATCTACCAGTCGCAAATACTTATTTACAATGGCTGGATCTTCCCGTCACAAATGGTTTTTTTATATATCGAAAAAACTATTTGCGATGTCGTTTTCTACAACAGGGTATTTATGATGGGGTCACATCACAAATGACTATTTTGGATGGGATCCAATTGAATATAATTCAATTTCCAATTTTTCTATACCAACCACCTATATACAAAGGATTTTTATGGAAGATGAATCCAAACCAGTGATATATTCCTAAATGAGGATCAATATAACCCTTTTGAATGTAATAAAGAAATAATTAGAAATATTATTAGTAAATGGAATTATCTACCCCATCTTGGACTCCCAATGGTTATGTCCCATCAAAATTTTCAGAAAGAAAATTGGATACAGAATTGTGAGAAATAAGAACAATGTGTTTTTTCCATAAGAATTAATGATAGGTTGATAGTTTTCATAGACTATAAGAGATTGAATCAAGTGATAATAAATGACCACTTCCCCATACCCTTTTTGGACCATATATTAGAGATACTAACTGGGAGGGGCCTTGATTGTTTCCTTGGAAGATTTTATAGATATTTTTAGGATCCTATAGATCTATGCGACAAAGAAAAGAACTCTTTCACATGTCACTTTGGTATGTTTTCCTACCACAGGGTGAATTTATGTATTTGAATTTACTAAGGTACCATTCAAAGAAGTATGGTAAATATTTTCTTAAACATAGTTGAAAACTTATTTGTAGTATTCCCTGATGACTTCACTATGTATAGGACTTATTTTGAAATTTTTCTAGAGTCTATAAAATTTCTTAAAAATATATATCAAGAAAAACGTGGTTTTAAATTTTGTAAAGTTTCATTTTATGACTTAAAAGGGAAATGTTTTATGAAATTTAAATTATAAATATGGGATTGAATTTGAAAAATCCAAATTTGATTTTATTTCCACACTATATTTCCCCCCCATTATGAGGAACATCAGATCATTTCTATGCTATGTTGGATTTTATATACAATTTATTAGAGACTTTATAAAAAATTATTTCCCCTAAATAACCTAATAAATAAGGAAACAATGTTTTTTTTATGATTCATACATGATAACTTTTGGAATATTAAGAGAGTTCTTGACTACTACCCACATTATTTTTCCACCAAACTGGAGTCACACCTTTGAGATTCTGTGTGATGCTTCCAACTCAACTGTAAGGTATGTGCTTTCCCAGAATATTGATAGGCTTCCACAAGTGATAGAATATACTATAATGACCTTATTCACTACCCATTTAAATTACACAACAACAGAGAAGGATTTTTTGTGTATCTTTTGTATATTTCTAAAAAATTCATTCATATCATTTTGGGGGTAAAGTAATTATTTATTCTAATAATGTAGGCTTGAGAAATTTGATCAAGAAATTTGATGAAAATACTAGACTAGTGAGATGTATGTTTATACTATAATATCTTTACCTATAAATTATTGAAAATAAGGGCTTTGAAAATATGGTGGTGGGACACATGAGTAGGAATCCTCACACTGTCGTGGTAGAACCAAACCCTAAAACCAATATAGATAATTAATTACCCAATGAGAAAGTGTACAACCTCACCCAAGTTTATTGGTACACTGACATAGTTAATTTTATCATCACAGCAATGGTACCCTCCTTTTATAAACATAAAACTGCTAAGTTGAAAAATGAATCAAAATATTATGTTTGAGATGACCCTTACTTATAGAAAATTTACAATGACTGAGTAATTAGGAGGTTCATACCTAAAGAAGAGATAAACCATGTGCTTCCATTTTATCAAACACTTTCATGCAGAATCCATTTTTCACATTATATAACCGCTATAAAAATTTTGGAAGTTCGATTGTTTTGGCCCTCAATTTTTAAAAAATCACATGATTTTTGTAAAAAAATGTTAAAAATGCCAGTTTACTAGTGGAATTTAGAAAATTCAGGAGATACCCAAAAACTATTTATCTTTTATGATATATTCAATAAATAATAAACTGACTTCATGGGATTATTCCCTATATCATTTGGATATTCATATATTCTGTTAGTAGTATACTATGTTTCTAAGTGGAATAAAGCAACAGATAATCAAACTGATGATTAAAAAACTATGATTGAATTTATAAAATCTAAAAAAAATTGTAGTTTTGTAATACCTCATAATATAATCTGTGATCAAGGAACCCACTTCATCAATAATTACATGGAGGCCCTCAAGAATAAATAAGGAGTGCACCATAAAAATTACATTGCCTATCTCCCACAGACAAATGGATTGGATGAGATGTCCAGTAGAGAAGGAAAAAAGAATTTTGGAGATGATAGTACGACCCAACCATAGAGAATGGCTTGAGAAATTAGAATATTCACTATGGGAATATATAAAATCCTACAATAACCCCTTGGTTATGTCACCATACATTATAGTTTATGGTAAACACCGCCACTTACCTGTTAAGCTATAATAGAAAGCCTACTGGGTTGTAAAAATAGACAACTTGGAGTTTTGAAAGGCTATTGAATAATGGAAGATACAGATTATGGATATAGAGGAGTATAGAAGAGAGTTATATGATAACTCGATACTATATAAGGAGAAAATTAAATCTTGTCATAATAAATTGATCCAGAAAAGATAATATCATGTTAAAGAAAAAATGTTTTTGTTTTCTTTAATGTTGGAGCTCTTCCCTGGAAAGTTTAGTTCCAAGTAGACTGGCCCATAAAAATTAATTAACACATTTCCTTTTTATGAAATTGAAATTTAAGGATAAGGTTTAAACCAACCGTTCAAGTTAAATGGACAAAAACTGAAGAAGTTCCTTGAGGATTTTTAAATTGAACCCATAAATAAGTCCAGAATCCATCCTAGTGCTGGTGAATATATCACTATCAGGTTATTTATTTCCTTCATATTTTTCTATCTACTTATTTTATATTGAAATATTTTTCTTTAACAAATACATGTGGGAATTTAATTGGAAGTGTGTTTGAACTAAGTATGGGGGGGGGGAAGACAAGGTAGTTTTTTGATGTAAATATCATTGTTCTATTTTAAATAGTTTTTTCAAAAAAAATGTTTTTCAATTTTTAATACTATAAATAGAACTCTTTTATAGTTTCTATTTTTCTTTTTCAAAATTTTATTGAATTTATATGATGTTCTGTCTATTTTGAAAATATCATGCTCGAGTTGGAGGAATTCATTAGTTCTGAAATTGTGAGACTTTGATGATTTGTAAGTGAAATAGGTCACTGTTTTTATAGAATTTTGGCCGTATAACAAATAAAATGACTGTGAGTAAAAATATTTCTTTGGAATCAATTTTATAACTTGATGTCACTGAGAGTTTTGAACTTAATCAGAGGTAACTTGACCTCAGTGAGAAAGAACACCTTAGAGAGAAAACTCAACTGATTTTGATATAAGTCCTTATAACTTGTATTAAAATTGGAAATTTAGAACCCATAATGTATCTCTAAGATAATTACATAGTGTGTGTGATTATCTCAGTATAAATTTTAAAAATTGTTTTTTCAATTTTCCTATGAACATTCATGGCAGGAAAAAATTAAAAAAATAAATAAAAAAATGAATAAGTGTCTAAATCAAAAATGAATTCATTTTGGGGAGTTGAATACTAAACCAATTAAGGGGGAAATTAACTTAAAAAAAATTCATTTGAGTTGTATCAATAAAGTATAAATTTCATAATCTAGTTTTAGAATACTTAGGAGAGAAGAAAAAAATGGAAGTCCCTCTTGTTAAAATCTTAATTCCACTTAAATATCATTTGATCCACTCTTAAACTAGATATTTGATTTGATTGAAGTGAAACAATGACTTGATTCACATATGAGGCATGCTAGTTTGAACATTAGAGGAATTCATGATTATTATCAATTATGGATATTAAATTTAATTTTTTTAGGAAAAATATTTTATTTTTCTATTTGAATAAATTGAATTCAATGATATTTCCTAAGAGTACAATAGTTTAAGTGTGGGGGAGTGAAGTGAGATAATTTTTTTGTGATTTTTTGTTTGATATTTTTTTATAATATCCCTAATTGAATCCAATCATTGGGTTAAAATTATTTTATTGATAATTTTAATAATTTGTAATATAATTGTTAAATGGATTAATTTTTAGTTTTAGATGATTTATTCGTTTTTATGTATGATTTATAACCCATACATTAGAAATTTTCAACACTTAAAAAACATTTTTGGATGTGAATGAATGTACAGAAATAAATCAGCTACTGTCTGCCCAGCAGTAGCACAAAGAATCTCTTCTAGCCTAGTAGTAGCACAAACAAGCTATCATTATCCCAGTGGTAGAACAACATGCTATTATTCCCCTACTTCTATTCCTCCCATCATATACCACCATATTACTTCCACTCTGCTACTACCACATCCTCTAACAAAAGTTCATGATACCATTCATGTTATCATTCTTCAATAGTACCTCCACACTATTATTGATCTTCACCCATGGTGCCACCATAACCATATTCTACCATAGTACTACCATCATCAAATTCCACATCCACTATTTCTCACAAGAGCTCCACACAGATACCACCACAACTTCTCTACTATCACCACATCTACCTCACCACAGATCCACAACCATGAGGAAAATGATGTTGATGCCTGATTGAGTAGTTCCACCTTCTTATTCCACCCACAGTTCTGCACCAATTGAGTAAGTAGGGATAGAGGCAAGACACCTTGAAAAGAGAATCATGGTTGTACACCAATCTAATCTGAGATCTTCATTGAACAAAGATGAGATCCATCCAAATTCACCATGAGTGAATATACCCTTCCTTCTCTACCTATGATGAAGTATTTCCATTTTTCTTAGTTGTAAAAGATATTTTTTCCTTCCACCACCATATCCTCCCAACGAAGGATCAAGATCATATGATAAGATGAAGAGAACTAGGGAGGGACATCCAAACTAAAAGTACACACTAACTTAGAAGCCCCCCCCCCCCGCACTAAATAAATAAACACCTAAAAATTGCATGTTTTGAAACTTAGGTTAGAAAGATTAATGAAAATACATCAAGATACAAAATGTGGAACCACTGAAAAATAATGGTTTGAATTCATCTTACTATGATGGAATATTTGAGTTGCAGACACTTGCAGAAGAATATAATGTAATCATGAGAAAAATGGTAATTCCCAACATTATCCCAGTATGAAAAAAATAACAAATCCCAACAACCAAATCTCAAACCAATTTTTTCATCATATCCCTCCATTAAATATACGAAAATCCACTATGCTTCAAATCATTGGAACACTTCACCTCTAAAAGGTAACTGAGATTTATCATGGAAGTTTCACTCAAGAAAATTATTGATGCTTTGATAAATTCATACAAACCCTTGATTTTGGACATGTGCTTTCAATTAATCATGGAATAATTCAATTCTCAACACTAAAAACAAAGGAAATTATTCAATTACATTAATAAATTTGTGTCTCCCATGTGGAGAATTCAGAATCACACTCATACACCCACATATCCTGCTATAAAAGAATGTATTGTTCACTATGCTAGGGAGAGGCACATTTTCAGTTTTTCACTCTTGAAGGCTACCCTCACTCACTACTAGATATTACTCTCAATTTCTTTTCATTCCCCATTTTAATAACTCTAATGATAGAACATTAGGCCATTTTTGGTCGTGCTAAAGAGAATTCCCCCATTACCCCTATTGATAAATTATAAGCCTTAAATTTTTATTTCAATTCATTTATAGATTTTAATGGTTATAATAAGTTATAGATTTATTCTGGATTTAATATTTTAATTTATTCTTCTTATTATCTAAATTTCATACACAATCCACTTAGAATTAAGTCAAGTCATGTAATAGAAAGTAGTGAGATAATTCAAGGGTGATTGGATATTTCCAATCACTAGGCTAGGAAATGATATGGGATAAAGTGGTTATTGTATTTCTATATCCAATCCAAAATAACTAAATAAAAGTAATCAATGTAATTTAAATTGATTATAGGTTTAATAAGAAATAATTGAATAATGATTCAATAGGATAATGAGGTAATGATCCATGGTAGGATCACTACTCTTTAAATTGATATTAAAACCAACAAATTTCACCCATTGATTTTAATAAATTTTAACTCCCTAAAACAATATTTCAACACACCTACATCACTATCTTCTCTAGATACAACCTTCGTCCCACTATATTTCATTTTTATAGGTTTATAAATTCATTTTATTGAGTTCCCTATGACAGGTTCTCATAAATACCCATCCCTTGTCTAATTATTACTTTTAATACCAAAGATACCACCATGTTAGCCGCAAATTATCATTATATGATTTATTAGTAAGGGTTCCAACATCACTACCTAAGTTAAATTGGCTATCAAAACCTTTCCCATGTTTATATAAGGTCACCACCATGATAGACTCACTTTACCACACTCCCTTGCATAGGCCCATAAGATTACAATTCCACCAAGGGAACCCTTATTGGTATCCACCAACATCTAATAACTTAATTAGGTTAAGAATACCACCCATTGGAAATAATTATTTTAATATAACAATTCACAATGGGCCACCTTTGGCCCAAAAAATACTTTTTTACTCTAAAACAAAGGAAGAAACCTTTTACATTGTTTTTTTAGGTCAAGCACAGAACATCAATGTGACCACACGTCACATGAAATGCTAAAATAGTGTAGACCATAGGGATAGATTAGGTACCACCACCATTGTAATTATAAAATTATTCCCATTGAGTGTCACTTTATCATTCAATATCAAACAATTGAAATTGAATAATCAGAATAAATCTATAAAATTAGGAATATATGATAATTTCTGACTTAAGAAGATGAAACAACCAAGAAAATATAGAAAGGTCATAATAGGAGAGATAAAATCATCATTGGATACCTCCAGTGATAGATAACACTCTGATTAACTAAGGAATAGAGGAGAACCCACTTTAAGAAGAGAGGAATATGAGAGGGAAGGAAAGGGGTTATGTGCAAATGGGGAGAGGAATGAATGAAACTACCTACCGCCTCTTAATTTTATAACTTAATTAATTAAATAATTTAATTAAAAACATAAAAAAATATTCCAATCACCCATTTGGTACCTACCTAGTCCACACTAGTTATCCAATACTTTATCGGGTACTCAACCCATGCCTACTAGTCAACCGATGGGTTGGGTTGTAGCACTCTCTCCCCACCTGTCCCACCAAGTACTCTATACATACCGATCAGGTACTCGGTGGATTCTTTTGTCTTTACAGATGTCCCAATATCCTACCCAACTTATAGAAACATAATTTTGGGTACCCAAAAATATCTTTAACATTACAAATTAATACATGCATTTTTACATAAATTAAACCAAGTTCATACCTTAAAAGGGTCAAGGTTGTTATTGCCTCCCAACCATATAAATTCTCATCCTTGATCTATGTCTCAGAGAATTACTGAACCACTCCAATGAAATGATCCATCTACTATATCTATATATTGGAATCCCACTCCTACATCAAATCCTAGATACACATGTGCTTCCACTACACTCATACCAAAGGAACAGTATTCCTACAAAGAGTCTTCTCACCCAAATCCACAATATGCATCGTTTTTTCTTGAATGTTGGGTTCAAATCTAATTAGATATCCTTATAATTAGTTACATTATATTATTTGGTATGATATCTCCTATGATGATATATGTGAAACACATCATACATGGCTCTGAAATATTGAGGAAGAGTTAACTAGTATTCCACTATATCGATCATATCGATATTCCCCAATAGCTCCATGAACATGTGTGCAAACATTCCCATACTCTAAATATGATGATGTCCTAATATATTAAACACTGATAGAAATACCTGGTCTCCACTTCAATCTCCAAATTGTAGTGTCCCCATTCAACAAATGGTTTATTCCTACTCTGATTGATCACTGATAACAATCTAATAAACTGGATATACCTAATGTCTATTGCATGAAACTCATACTGATAACTACTAACTCCCCTAACACTATCCAATATAGAGGTGATTAGCATGATCTTCCATATAAATAATCCAAAAGTTCCATTTTAATTTATACATTATGACTATTATTATTCAAAAACTCTTCCAATGTTATATGATTGTCCCATAAACCAAAAAAATCAAGGACGCATGCCCCCAACATCTGTCCCAACACCCAAGTGGTATGCTTATAATACCTGTAAAATTGAAAGATGGTATGCAGTGCTAAAAGAAAATGTGTGTAAAGTGCCTTCTATAGACCATTACAGAAGTGTGATGTAAAATAACATCTTGATCAGATACAATGTTCTTTGGAACCCCATGAAGACACATTACCACCCAAACATATATCCTACCCAACTTTCCAAAAAAATGGTCTCCTAGATCTATTTTAAATTTGATACGTTCATTAATAAATCCATGATAATCCATGAAAAATCACTTCCACAAGATGAAATTATTAATTCTTTCATGAATTCCATTACTACATCATCTCGTATTTGATAGATCTTTTCCGATTCCAAATCCACACACTCGATCATTCTCTAAACATGAAATTTGTTATCCCATTTCATCGAATACCTTCAATATCTGACTTCCTATTCAACACATCACTAAAACTAATAATAAACTCCATGAATATTCCATTATCTCTATGGTATTCATAAATTTCCAAATTTATTAACTTCATACACCAGCGGACAATGTCTCTGATCTAAACCAAAATATCACCTACTTGACTCTTCACCTGATCTCCCCCTTAACCATTATAATTAAATATGTAGTCACATTCTTAATACTATACCTATAACATGGAACCTCACTCCACCATACATGTCATCATGTTTTTCACAAGCATAAACATCCCACAGACCCAGTCACCTTACTTATCTATTTCTAAAACACATAATCAGTCCTTCCACCAGACTGTAACAACAAAACATTCCTTCTAGATACCAAATACACTAACTTAACCCAATAATAATTTATCAATTCCCATTTTTTGGTATTTTACAATTTCTGAACATTACTCGGCCACTTTCATCCAATCACTAATGTAAAACCACAACCACCCCTACGTTAGATCTACCAACATGCCACCCCTAACATTTAAAAAGATTCTATCATGATGTGTTTTACACACTCTAACCATTTATAGTGTTCTCCCCACCATAAAATTTATCTTTTTCCCACTCAATGTGCATGATCCTACTCACATTCTGCTATCAACCAAATGCTAACACTCAGGATCTCTGATCACTACATCTCGATAGACACATCCCATGAGCCTCACTCTAAGGTCCATGACATCACATTTCACATTGTTGTTTCTATCCAAAATAATCTATGATTCATTAATACACACCTAGTTTCAATGGATATATCACAAAATCAGTGATCGTACATACTATCACATGACTATCACATACCCACTAGCTATGGACTTTCATCACCCCATTAAGAACTTCACTGTTTCATTAGTGTCTTTCCCTCTATGGTTGAGATACTCTTCAGGTCCCATAAGGCCACACCAATCCCCTAATCCCTTGAAATTCCATTAAACATAGAATACCCTAATATATTACACCTCACATCCATCAATTGGTCTCTATTCATGAATCACATGATTAGACCATCATGACAACCCACACTCATCATGGCCCATCAGTCACCATCAGTCAATGCAAACTTGACTAGATCTAGAGCATCAATTTCTCTTACCTGCACACAACATCATGTAAGAATTACCAACTCCCTCATCCATTTCCTAGACTTTTAAAGGTGTTTCAAACCTATCCAAAGGTCTCCTTATACCTGATCACATCCCAAGAGTGATCATCTACCAATCCATCGACATTCCATGACCTATCTCTAAGTTGTTGGTAATAACTAAGGAGTACCAAACCCTATCACAACATATAGTTACCTCTAAAAGTATTATTAACATATATTATTAAGGTAATAAATATTTTTTCCTACTTCTTTTAACCCACATATTGGTTCAATAATCATATTTCTTCACCATGCATTAATAGCATCAATTTGACCTAACCATCTGAGAGTTGTGTGACCTCCAAAACTCAACCAACATATCCTAGTGATTTTCTAAAATAAACCCATTGATATGTTCCTAATTTAATTATAGGCCTATTATTCCTAAATAAATTATTATTATATATATGTAAGGCCATTCCTGGTCCATATTTCCCCACATACCTCGTATATCAAGTGAACTCTCACCCTCTCATTCCCAAGGTAAGAGAGTTTCCATATAACTAGTTTCATAATGATTCTTAACATCCCTAATTGATAATAAAACTCATAATCAAGATATAATACACCCTAGATCCATTCTATACTAAACTCAAATCACTATTACTCATATCCCACTAGTCTTATGATCACAAACTTAATCGAATAATTAACCTTTCCTCTCATGCATGTCAAACAAGTTCATCATACAAAGAAATATTTTTGTATCAATCCCCAGAAAAATTATCTAAACAATAATCCTTTCACTCAAGGTATCCCTATGCCTAGTTTAACCCCTCCTTTTTAGGTTACCCTCAAAAATAAAGAAATAACAAGATAGAACCTTGTTATTTTTCCAATACACTTGACTCACCAACACTATGAGTTAAAACACAACATCACTAGGATCCCTAATGTAGTCTAAAAGATCCTACTCAAAAATGTAATAGCTTATAAATAACCCTAAATGATTATGACTCAAATACCATAAGGTAATTAATTTTCCAACACACATATACTAGGTTTTCTATACATGTTGGGTTTCCTCATACCAAAGCCAGTTACCCACTCCAAGGTTATCCTTGACTCATATTCCTATATAACATAAGAAAGACATTGGTTAAAAACATACCTAACCACTCCGCATACACCATACAAAAAAAGGGTATGGTATATAATCTTGAGTCTAGTTTAACCCACCCACAATTTGGTTAGTTACAAACTCACAAGGGAAACATAATAGTCATATTATATCACATTTTACAGTAAGGAATAACTAACATACAATCTCATTACTATATATACATTTCATATGTCAAAACATCTCATAATTTGATCACTCTGTGTAGCCCCATATATCCATACTAAATAATATATACTAGATCCTCATAATCAATCAAAAATAAATATCAACTAAATCTATACAAGTAATTAGTTATATAATATGCCTCCATCAAGTTATAGAAGAAAACACTATATACATTTCTAATGACACTTTAAATAATAAATCCTATTATTATTAATAGCCTACTTAATCACAATAATGAACTTGTATCTCATGTGAATCTTATGTGTCAAATATTAATCATAAACACATGCTCTCCTTCCACCTTGATACAAGAGAAAAAATACCATGAACTATGAATCAAAAAACAAATTATTTAAGAATTAAAAATCTGTAATCACTAAAACCAAGAACTATAATATCATCCCTTGTAAATTGGACTTCCCTAATACATGGTTTAACTACTATGTTGTCACTTAATTGTGATAATGTTGGAGAATAGACTAAATGAATAAAATCTTTGATGAAAAAAGATAACCAGATGGCACCTAGGTTATATTTATGTTCCCTAATTCCTCGTCCTCTAGATCATTCTACGCATCCTACTTAATTACACCTAGTTCTATTATATGCACCTCTGTTTGTCATGCAATTATCTTATGCATTTCTTAATTCCTCACACCTAGTTCCCTATCACATGCTTGGATCACAGTCTTGTATTATTATGAGAAACTCCTTATGTTCTAGGATTCTGCCCTTAACTCTTCTTTTATAAAGCTCCTTACATTCCTTTCATTCATTCCCAAGCCCCCTTATATGAGGAAATTGATATAATAGGGTGAGATAAGTAGTTATCCCCTTAGATATGTTCCCTAACCTCCTTTTACTATAAATATACATCACTAATATCATTTGAAAGGAGGATAGATCTAGAATTCTAAGCTTGAAATTCCTAAAAGTGGTTAACTTCTACGAATGTCTATGTCTCCCATTTCTCCTTTAGGTGACACCCCAAGTCAAACCATAAGGAAAATGATGTAATTTTGGGGTAATTGGGCCATCTAAATATTTTAACACCAAACCTTCATAATGGAACACTTCCCCTATCATTCATTGGGATTATTGTAATTAAACCCATCCCATGCCTCCCATACTAGGGTTCCACAAGCCCAAGACATACTGGGACTCACATACTATAGCTTTATTCACTTTGGCCTCCTACACTAGTAATCCATGTGCTTAAGAAATCCCAAGATCCCATGATTTGGAACTATTCTCCCAAGCCTCACATACTAGTGATATATATACTCAATCCATCCTAGGCATCCCATACTATGGATACATTCACTCATGACTCCCATACTAGGGTGCCACTTTTTCTTGGTCCCATACTAGGGAGCTACGCTCCCATGGAATCCTAGGCCTCCCATATCAGGTCTCCACTTCACCCATCTCCTATACTAGGGTTATAGTGTATTGGTTACTCGTATCTAGCTATCATGTATCCCACTTGGGTTATACATTCACTTAGTTCTCTTAATTAGTCTAAATCAATTACCCAAAATACCATAAAAACAATTTATCATGAATCAAAATTACATTTGGTTGTGTTAACCAAATCTCCATCCATGACATCCTTAAATACGTTATTAGGTTACTCACACTATATTTATTCTCTTCGATCATGTATTAATTTAATCATGGGGATTATGAATCCCCTGAAAGTATCATCCTAGGTTTTTCTCCCTAACTAATAGGGATCTCAGGGTTTTAACAATCATGTATTACCTTGATAATGAAGGTCCTTATCATTAGGTTACTCTTGAATCCCTCCCCCAACTTAAGATGATCATCCTAGATTCCCTAAATTGAACTCTTAGCTTTTAATCATTCAATGAGCTTCCTTAAATCCAATCATTGATCTATATATGTATATGAGCCTTCTCTCTAGTTTAAGTACCAACCCTTCATCATTGGGTCATATCACCCATGAGTCCATTCATCCTTCCCCGTCTAGTTATAAATAGAAAATAGGTGGATGTGAATATATGGGCCTCTTACTAGGAGTAACACCCAACAATTTCCTCATTGATGATCTTATACCTATCCCCCATCAGTGAATCATAAATACCATAGGCTTCCAACTCATTGTAACCCTATAAAATTAATTCACCCAAGTCAGTTTCCTTGTTGAAACAAAAAGGAACTCTCATGTATAAATCCTATACATACTACTGTTAAGTTCCTTACACCTATTAGTCCTAGATGTATAATGTTAAACTGTATAACATATAGTCCATTATACATTGTGTTAAACTATATAGAAGAGTTTCTATTTGTATGAACTTAAACTAAAAAACATCACAGTCTTGGTCACATGACCTTAAAAGGCACATCACGGTCTAGCTCATATGACTTTGAAAGGAATATTAATGATCATGGTAGCATGAACCTAAAATAAACCAAAATGTTCCTTTTCACACAACCTTAAAAGGTGAAACACGCCCCATTAATTAGAACCAATCTTTGTGGGTTTTGATTCCATTTTTATAGATACATGGGAAGCCCCTCCCATGGGCCTAATCCAAATTTTACAATATCTACCATATCCATGGATGGTCATAAATTCTAGAGTGCCTATCTGTGTGTCTTTAAACCATAACACCACTAACTAGAAGAATATGGATGAAGAACCTATGATACATAATTGATCATTCACTCTCATGGATAGGCTATCTAGTATTATTATAGGGAATAATTTTACAAGTACATATTAACTTTATAAGAGAATTGTAGACTATGAAATAATCCCCCTTCAAGGATGACTTGACCTTTTATCCTCTTGACCCATGAACAATTCAAAGTGTCATTGGTACATTTCAGTGACCACCTTCCTTTGGAAATAGGGTCTAAATCGTCTCAAAACACTGCAAGGTATAAAGTTCACAAGGGAATAGAAATGGGGAAGCTAAAATAAAATCCTTTTTCCCTAAATAATATTAATTAACCATGAACTTTTTCTTGTGATATTTTTCTAACGGGCTCCTTTGGTGGTTATCTCCTTTAGGATCTCCTAATACATTCAAATTGAATCATAAAGTAAACTTTTTTATGTCAAGTCCCTTAGATAATCTAGAGGTAACCACAGTACACCTTATTATTTTGTTCACCACTATTTATGCACCAAAATACACCCCAGTTGTGATTAAAACTATGGGCTTGATGATAAGACATATGGTATCATTAACCCAGTGCCTCCAATACCAGTTGGTGAATGACTTGGTATGAGAGTATCAACTCAAAAACTCCAACCCAACCATGGAGGTGGCTCATGAAATCTTATATAATATTATTATTCATAGACCTTTCTATAAATTTATATCCACTGAGAAGAAAGTAAAACTTATTTACATGATCAATTGCTTCAAGTATTTTCCCTTGAGTATAGAAAAACTTACCTCCCCTGCCTGAGGTTGGTGGAGGAGGATGTCGACTACATCCCCACTGTTGTCCAAGATATTTTTAGGATGGATCCCACCAATCATTATCATCATCATCATTGTACAACATTGGAACCTTAGTAATATTCTAAGGAGGTCACCTTAGAGATCCCAACCATGGTTATCCAAACTAGGACACCCAAGAGGAGAGCATAATGAGTTAATATTCCTAATGATTCATAGAAGTTAGTGAATATCCATGTTGTATATCATGCTAATAAATATAATTAATATATCCTGATAGAAACAAAGTTTCACTTAAGAGGTCTCCAACTCATGAAATTCATTTCCCCCAATGCACAACCCCAATTAGGATCAAGGTTACAACCATGCTATCCAAGTTGATAATGTGTATAAAAGGTATCCAAGGGTAATCTATACTACAGAATCAGGTTCCTACCTCAATAGGCACTAATATCCTTGAGGATCTTTGGCATATTTTGATAGTGGTCTGAACATATTTGAGCACTTCATCAATAGGAGAAGGTAACTAGGACTATATCAGTCCTACCTATGAAACCATGTATAGAAACTTTATAGGTCCCCCCAAGAGCACCCATTATGAATTTCCTCCCCATGACACTATATATAACAACTTTGGAGGTCCTCCCTAGAGATCTTATTGTATAGGTCCTTCCCACAGTGCCATGACCAACAAATATGGAGGTCCTCCCCATAATACCTATGATGGAGGTCCTTTTTAGAAACCCCAACTCCAAAAAACCCATAGCCTATGTTTAATTTTATATCAGTATAAGATTCAAGGGATCACGCCATGATGGATTGATAAATTTAGAAGTATTATCCCAAATGGACTAAAGGCCTTCATTTTCATTGATTTTTGATAACCCCCCTTTCAAGGGATGAGGGGGAACCCTTACAAGGCCCGTAGGCTTACTAATTACATTGCTTATAGGCTTAAGAGACATTAAATGACCCAGAGGTATTAGGGAATTCAACCAGACTATAACTATAAGGAACTTCCCCTCCCCAACATCTGCATCATGAATGTAGCTCTCCACCTTCACATGGCCATCTGGATAAGCTTCCCGTGCAAGAATAGGATGGTCCCAACGGTGTATCCATACCCTCTCATTATTCCAAATACATTGGTTATGCTAGGGGGAGTGTGACTGATCTAAATCCTCTTCTAGGGCTACTCATTTTTTGTAGATTTTGTCTGGGGAAACTACATGTAGCTCAAAGGTCTTGAGGTGGCCCTAAGGCCTTAAAGGTGGCCCGAAATCCCTACTAACCCAAATTCATGGGTGGCCCAAAGGCCTTAAAAACTAAAAGACCAAAATGGTGGCCCAAGGTGAATTGTTCTGGCTGCTACAATACCGAACAATACCTGCTATAGTACCTATTACAGTACCCACATAGTGTATAGCCCTACTACAGTACTGGTGTAGTGCCTGCTACAGTACTACTATAGTACCATAAATATGCCTTCACCTGGTTTTGAACTCGGGTCTCATGGATGCACTTAAGGAAACCTCACCAACTGGGCTGAGGCTCATGTTCCAATTTAGAAGTATTAGAAAATTAGATACATACATGACTTATATATTAAATTTGAAGATAAAATAATTACATGAAAAACTTTCTTGTATCCTTGAAAATTATTCAAAGATTACTTCTTCATAACCTAAGGAAAATAAAACATAATAAAGGTGAGATTATGTTTTTAGTAATGGTTACACACAAAGAAAGCTATCATGGGTAGATAAGGCATAAAAATTATGCTATAGTGGATAATCAATGCATATTTTATTTATTAGATAAAATGAGAGTCAAAATATATCCATGGAAAATATAATCATAAAAATCACATGGATAATAATAACTAAAATCACGTGAATTAAATTCATAATTTTAGATGTTATGATCTTTTCACCAATTCCTTGTGCTAAGAAATCAAGAACTATAAAGTCAGGGCCTTGTTCGAAGACATCTTACATACCATCAAGGCCTTGGTACAAGACATTTTCACTTTATGGGATGGAATATACCAAGACCTATCCATTCTATTTTGTCTCATGAGAACTATCAATGAATCTAGGATCTATCTATAATTTTTCCCCACCCATCACTTATTTATTTCCAATGAATTGCACATTTATTGAATCAATAATATAATTCATAATAAATATTCCTTGTCAATAAATAAATATTAGTATTAAATCAAGAATATCGAACATGAACATTTCCCTAATAAATGAAATAAATTTCTTGGTAAATTTACCTCAGTTCATACTGTATATAATAATGTATGTAGTTTAGTCGACATTGAGATAAATAATTATAGAGAACCTATCATCAAAGAACTAATATTATTAATTATGAAAAAATAGTAATAAACCATAAATTATTAAATGATGATTGAATACCATCAATTCATTAGAAATGAAGGTTTGAAGTAAAGGAAATTTGTTTGAGATTTAGAGAGTAAAATGGTAGAGAAGCATTAAAAAGGACTTTCCTAAAATATTTTGTAAATTCATTGTCAAAATGAAGTAATAAATCATTTCAAAATGATTTTCAGGAGGATTTAAATATACCTTTAAAATTTTATTCGTAAAATTATATAATGTTGAAATTATGTTATGCTTATAAAATAAAATCTTAAGGAGGAGATAAAATTCATTAATGTAATATGTAATCTCTTTTCAATCATTTTATAAAATAATATATTCTTATTTGTAAACTAAAAATTCAACGAATAATGGAAAATTAATTTATTTGAAAAACCATAGAAACTTCTATAGGAAGATAAACATAAAATAATGGGCATGGAGTTGGGAAACGTTTTCACACCATATATGATAAAAATTAAATTCCTTTAAAACTTTTGTAAAAATTAAAAAACAACTTTTTCAAAAAAAAATAAAAAACTTCAATTTTAATTTTTTTTAAATAAAAATGTAGTAGAAAAATAACATTACCATTCATTAAAAATTAGATAAAAACTTCTATAAAATAGTTTTAATAATATTTTCATGAATGTCAAATATTCTTAATTGAAAAAGAGAAATAAGGTCGGATTTTTGTAAAAATGTTATTTCAATATCCTTGAGTACAAAAAAGAGAAAAATTTAGAAGAAAATGTAGAAGACCTGGAGATTAAAAAAGGAGAAGAAATATGTGGGGTTTAATAAATAAAGAACATATAATTCCTCCAATGTAAATTTAAAAAATAATAGTCTTAATAAGTTTGAGATTGTAAATTAAACCCTTATGACTTTAATAAATTTTGAATCAAAATACCTTAAAAGATAATACATTAATTGAAATATTAAATACCAAGATTAAATAGTAATTCATGACATAATATTTTAAAAAGATAATATATACCCCATATATAATAAATTAGGTACATAATATAAAATATATCTCAATAGAGTGGAATTGAGATGAAAAACCCTTACCTTGGATTCCTGCTTAGTCAGACGTGTTATATACTCATAAATAATAAATTTACATTAATGAAATTTTTTATTAAGAATATTTTTATTCTATAATTATTTTTTAAAAATTACTTTTATAATCATCTCAAATCTATTCATTGTATATTTTTTTCTTACAATGGCCACTTAAGATAGTTCGATCAATTTACCCAAAATTAATTTGGTATATGGATCATGGTTAAAGGTGTTATGAAATGGTTCTAACAAATTAATAATTTTAATAATGTCATTAATATATTTTTTATTCATTGTATAAAATTTTAGATTCATCCATGAAATTAAGTAATGGAAACATGAATCATATCACATCATGGAGGTGGTAGTATACATGTACGAAGAAGTGATGTTATCATTTTCAAATAGATGGGATGGTAAGAAGGTAGATAATATTTTATCTTTATAAATCATATTTGTTTTCATAAAAAATTATATATATCCATTAAATACAACCTTATATCCATCCATGTGAACTGGTGGTTAAAAATGATGCACATCGCATCATGGAGATGGTAATTCGTACGTACATGCGAGTAAATCTTTTGTCTCTCATTGGATAAGAAATGTGATAAAAAAAGATTATCCCATAATCATAATAAAATTTTTTATATTTTAGACACATATTATATTATATAATAATTTTTATGATAGTTTTGAAGTATGTATAAGAATAAATGAACACAAAAGAACTTGTTTGAGAGTTATACCTATTTATCATAAAACCCCAATTGGCTTACACCTTAACCCATCTTAGGTCAGTATTTTTTTGGGACCAAGACCTACATAATATAAGTAAGGAAGATAGGAAGTTATTTTTCTTAAGGATTTTCTAATATATATTTTCAATTTTTTTGAATAAGTGAAGATAGGAGGTTCCCTTTTATAAGGGAGGTTGGAGGAAAACTTGTAAATACTTGAAATATTATTTTATAATATATGTCTTACCCAAGTCAAGTGGGTCCAAATTTTAATAGTATAAAATATTATAAGTTTAATTTAGAAATAAAAACAAAAAATGATATTTAATTAAGTGTTTTTCATTTTCTTGAAGCCTTATCCCTTTATTTTAACTCTTTTAACTCATTTTACCCGTAACTGAGGGGATAAATTTTTACCATGGATACTATTCATTATGAATGAAAATTAAGTTGAACTGATTACCTGTTATTCATTATTTTTATTCTAAATATGTAACCCATTTTATAATATTATATTCCTATAAGTTTCATAAATTAATTTTAATATAAGTTCAAAAAATTCAATGAAAATTGTTTTTAGAAAAATATTCTTTTAAAACATAGAAATGATTTTATAGAGAAATAAAGTGTAATATTGATTCCTATGGAATTAATTGGATTGTTTTAAATATATTAGTCTTATTTAAATTTAAAATAAAACAAAATCTAAATGAACCTTTTGATTACTTGATTAAAAATGAAGAACCAAAAATATTTTTTATTTGAATAAAAACACTACTTAAATTTCCAAAATATTTGAGACAGATTTCTAAGTTTTAAATTATATCATTAAATACATTATATTAATTATTAAATATTAATATATATATATAAATATTCTATAAAAAAATTTCAAAAAAATTCAATTCACTTTTATATCCTGATAATTTCATAAATGATACAATATTTTTAAAATCAGTTTTTTCACTATTCATCCAAAAAATCAACTATTTCTAAAAAATATAAAATATTCAACCTAAGATAATTTTTAAGTAATGATATAAAATTTTATTTAATTTTATCAAATAAAATTAATAAAATAGACATCAAATAATTTTTATATCCTCAAGAAAAATGTGTAAAACCCATTTTTATAAAAAATGTATTTTTAAAGAAGAAAATGAATTTATTCCCATTCATTAACTAGTAAAAACATTAGATGACTGTTAATTTATTTTATTGAATATATTATCAATAAGTTTCATCAAAAATAATTAATTAATAGTGATTAACTTAATTTATTAATATAAAAATACATTACTTACTTAAAAATAATTTTCTAAAAAATATCTCTTTTTATAGTCAAATGATTTTATCTTCTATTATAAAAATTTGATAATCAATTTATGAATAATTATTCTATAGTTTACATGTAAAAACAATAAATTTTTCTATAAATTTAATACTCAAAATAAGAAAAATTTATATTTTAAATGAAATGTATATGATATTAAGAAAGCAGGCTTTTATAAAAAAAGAAACATTTAAAATTTAACTATTATTAACCTTATATGATTTAATTATTGTTAATACAATTGAGTTATTATTTCCTAGTAATTAATCATTATATTTTATTTTGGAAAAACATTTCCACATGTATTTCATAATGTGATTACTCTCATTCATACATTCAAGTCCAATGACTAGGTTATAATTGTCATATAACAATATATAATAGTTTTATTAAGCTCATTGTTATGTGTATCATAAGCTATATACATAGTATTGATAAACTAAAATCATGGAGAGTTACATTTTATAAACCTTAATGAAATTTTATTATAGTATCCCAGCCGTTTCTTACATTAATATTACATCATTTTAAAGATAAACAACATAATAGTGTTACACAAAGAGGATCCAAAGGTTTGGTGTCTTGGGAAAACTAGGACCATACATAAGAATTACAACGTCAAGCATAAACATTTATTTAATTTCTTCTTCTCTAGCTTCTTATTGGCACTTGTCCCCTCCTTAGTAAATTTTTCCACCAGAGGATATACATAAAAAGGGGTGATCTAAAATCCCAGTAAGAGGATAGATAAGAAGAATATAGCATGGGGTGAGCATAATCCTGACATAGGTAAAAGATCATGAACATGAGAGGATCATAAATAAAAGACTTGAAATGTGGAAAAACATAAAAATTAAACATCGTGTCTTAGTGGTTAACTACCACACATAATTGTGAACCAAGATAGAATCTTGTTCACACATCATTTCACATTTACTCATGAGATTAATCACTTTAACCAATTCATTGGAGCGTTTTATAATTCCAGGTGCACCCATCACATTCAAACATTCATATTGCACTATATAATTATGGGTGTACCCGTCACCTCATAATATTATCATTATCATGCATTCCACATAGAACATATATCAATAATAAACATAACTAGCCCATGTTAATTAATGGGTTTCATCTCATAAGATTACATTCATAAGCTTTGGGTTCCCAAAAAAAGGGGGCATCAACATACTTGATACAAGAACCATCAACCATGAATGAGAGGTAAAAGTTGAGTTCTTAAAAGAAGGGTTCTTTTGGAAAAAAAATTGATTGACATAAGCTTCATTAGAAAACATGTATATCCCAGAAAAGGTAAGATAATGATGAACAAATGATTTTTTTGATGTGACCATACCAAATTGGAGTGAAAGAGGGAGAACCCGAAGAAAGAAAATTGGGTTTGAGATTTTCCCCTTACCTTGTATCTGAATGTTTCCTTCTCTTTAATGTCCTGTATAATGACATTATATTCATTAATTAGAAATAAATAATCTTGTGTAAATTAATATGGTCAATTATGGTTTTATTAAGTGATTTTATGTGCCTTTGGATGAGTTATAGAGTTTAAAAACACTATTCCAGAATGTTTGTTTTTATGGTTTTCTTGAGTGGTTCACCTGTATTCTTAAATTGAAGTCTGGGTAGAACATGGGTAAACATACAGAACTGATATTACATGTTATTAATGACATTAAATGATTTTTAATGATCTTATAATGAATCATATTAGTTCCATGTGGATGAATCATTAGATAAGAATTAAATGATGATTGTTTGGGTTAATTTGAACAGTTTTTTGATCATAACGAACTTGTTTTAATTTATAACTTAGTAATATGGCCATAAGTTATTTCCATAAATTTAAATAGGAAATAATACATATAAAAAAATTCTTTTTCAACCATAAAAATGGTTTCATGACCAGATATAAAGGTATAAATGGAAGAAGAAAACATGTGATTCTTGAAGGTGATAAACTAACACCTCACGAACAACGTTCTCTTTAATAATAGAAAAAGATGAGATAAAGAGGGATGGATGATATAATATCCCATTAGCATATTAAAATTCTGGTATATGTATAATAATGGAGTTAAAATACCATTTGGATAAAGATATATGGGGAGAGATCAAGAAATGAACTTGAACTTGAAAGGAAATTAAAGGAGAAGAGGGAGAGAAATTACCTCTTAAATCCTCCTCTTGAGATTCTTCTTAAGAAAGCTAGGCTTGGTCCTTTGATGAGACCAGAAGCTCTTGAAAATGGGAGAGGGACTAGGGAAGATGTTTGGGTAGAGTTTAGAGAAGGCTTGGATCTTGAGAGGTGTGACGAAATGAGGGTGTGAAGGGTGGTTTTATAGTGGAGGGGAGAGGGGTTTCCTTAATATAAAATTCATTAGTTTATTAATTTCCTCTAAGAAAAGGAATAGTGAGTCTTGAATGACCAAGAATAGTAATTTTATCATGTTATCCCAAACCAAGTGGGTTTACATCATCAGAACATCACACATGACTCTATAATTATCTTATTTAGCCTATTTTTGTAAATTATGGTATTTCACTATTCATCAAAAATTCAAGTATTTCAGAAAACTCCCAAAAATTTACCCCAACCATTTTTTGACGTGTAGAATCAAAAAATGAATTACATTTTTTGAAAATAATTTTCTAAATATTATTAATTTAATATTTAATTAAAATCATGGTTTATTACTAAAAAACAGTTTTAAAACATTCATTTACTAATTCTAAAATATAGGTACATCATACTTTCACTTGAATATTATTTTTATACTATCATAGGTAAGGTTACTATTAATTAGGGTATAACACTATTCATAAGGGTATGTTACTATTCATAATGGTAGGTTATTATTCACCAAAAATTATTTTTTTTTATTAGACTCCAAAAATCGTCTTAAACACAACCGTGTATATCATATTTTCAAATTTCCAAACACAGAAGTGAAAAACTGATGTTTAAAGGTCACTTATCACTTAGTAGTTCATTATTTTGTGTTTTCATGTTATTTTATGACATAATTATAAGAAGGGAATTTCCATTGAAAAACTTTGGGTCGTTACATTCTTCCCCCCTTAAGAAATTTCACCCCAAAAATTTCACTTTACACAAACAGGTGAGGGTCATTCTCCTTCATTGCCTCTTTTGGTTCCCAAGTTGCTTCCTAAAACTTATGGTTCCTCCCAAAACTTTGACAAGATGAGTTGTCTTGTTGCGTAGAACCTTATCTCTCTGATCCAGAATATTTACTGGCTGCTCCTCATAGGAGAGATCATCTTCCAGCTGCACCACCTCTGAGTTTAGTACATGTGAGGGATCAGGTATGTACTTCCTCAAGAGTGATACGTGAAAAAAAAATCATGAACTCGAGCCATGTTCGGTGGATGTGCAAGCCGATAGGCCATGACTCCTATGCGGTCAAGGATCTAAAAGTGGCCAATATACCTTGGGCTTAGCTTCCCTTTCTTCCCAAATCGCATGACTCTCTTCCATGGAGATATTTGAAGGAAGACTTTATCTCCAACATAGAAATCCAAGTCCCTTCGATGGTTTTCAGTATAGCTATTTTCCAACATTGAGCAGCTTTTATGTGTTTCTGGATGACTTGAACCTTCTATGTCATCTCTTGAACAAGATTGGGTCCAAGTAGCTTTCTTTCTCCAACTTCATCCCAACAGGTTGGAGTTCTACATCGCTTTCCATACAGAGCTTCATATGGAGCCATCTGAATACTCGAGTGGAAGCTATTTTTGTATGAGAACTCAACCAATGGGAGATGCTGATCCCATCCACCTTTGAATTCTAGAGAGCATGCTCGAAGAATATCTTCAAGCGTCTGAATAGTTCTTTCAGACTGGCCATCAGTTTGGGGGTGACAGGACGTGCTGAAATTTAATTCAGTACTCAAAGCATGTTGAAGGATCATCCAAAATTTAGATGTGAACCTTGGATCACGGTCAGAGACAATTGAGAGTGGAACACTGTGAAGTCTCACCACTTCCTTCACATATATCTTTGCAAGTTGTTCAAGTGAGAGATATTCCTGAATAGCGATAAAATGGGAAGTCTTTTTGAGTCAGTCAATCACAACCCATATCACATTTTTTACCTTCGACGTCTTAGGGAGACCTATGACAAATTCCATAGTAAAATTTTCTCATTTCCACATGGGTATAGGCAATGGCCGCATCATACCTTTGGACTTTTGTCGCTCGACTTTAACTTGCTGACATACCAAGCACCTTGATATATATTCTTCAATCTCCTTCTACATGTTTTCCCACCATAAGGTTCTCGGAGATCACGGTACATCTTGGTACTCCCAGGATGGATAGAGAATGTTGATCTATGTGCATTGTCCAATAGCTCTTTCTTTATCCCGGGTGATGAAGGCACACAAAGCCATGTTCCAAACCAAATCACACCATCGTCACTGATATAGAACCGATGTATCTTCCCTTCCTTTACTGCATTCACCCTCTTTTGTATCTCCACATCATCCCTCTGTGCTTCCTTAATCTTCTCCTTGATGGATGGTTGTGCCATCATTTGGGAAAGGTAGGATGTATCCCTTGCCCTTATGATTACCAAATCCATCCTTTGCATATCTAAGAAGATAGGATCTTTCTCAATCTATAACGTGGATAGAGTAGCGGGTTCTTTTCTGCTTAGAGAATCAGCTACCTTGTTCACCTTTCTAGGATGGTAGTGAATAGAGTAATCGTAATCCTTTATTAGCTCTAACCATCTCCTTTGACGCATGTTGAGCTCCTTTTGTGCGAATATATACTTTAGGCTCTTGTGGTCGGTGTATATGTCACACTTCTCACCATAAAGGTAGTTCCGCCAGATTTTAAAAGCAAAAATCATGGCTTCCATCTCTAGATCATGTGTCGGGTAGTTCTGCTCATGGAACTTCAACTGCTGTGAGGCATAGGCTATCACATTGTCATTTTTCATGAGTACACAACCCAAGCCTTTCATTGAAGCATCACTGTATATCAAAAAACATTCTCCACTTTTCGGTAGTGTGAGTACAAGTGTAGTGATCATCCTTCTCTTTATCTCCATGAAGCTTTCCTCACATTCTTCCTTCCACATATACTTTACCCCTTTACTTGTTAACTTAGTTAGTGGGCTTGACAATCGTGATAAGTTTCTCACAAAACGTCGGTAGTACCCAGCTAATCAAAGAAAACTATGGATTTCTGTGACACTAGAGGGCATGGGCCATTCCTCAATCACCTTTTTTTTGAAGGATCCACATAAATTCCCTCACTTGTGATCACATGTCCCAAGAACGTGACTTATTTCATCCAAAAGTCACACTTTCTGAACTTGGAATACAACTTCTCCTTTCTCAAAGTCGCCAACACAAGTCTTAGATGTTCTTCATGTTCCTCATTGATATTAGAGTATATGAGAATATCATCAATAAACACTACCACAAATTTGTCGAGGTAATTTATAAAGACTATATTCATCAAATCCATGAAGATTTCAGGGGAATTATTTATTCTGAATGGAATCACCAAAAAATCATAGTGCCCATACCTTGTACAAAAGGCAGTCTTTTGAATATCTTCCTTCTTCACCTTTACCTGATTATATCTAGAATGAAGATCCACCTTTGAGAAGTATGGAGCTCCGATTAACTGGTCGAACAAGTCATCAATCCTTGGGAGAGGATACTTGTTCTTTATGGTGATCTTGTTGAGTTCCCGATAATTGATACACAACTGCATTGTTCCATCCTTCTTATTCAAAATGAGCACTGGTGCACCCCAAGGTGATGCACTAGGGCATATGAACCCTTTTTCCAGATGCTCTTGCAGCTGCTTCTTTAACTCCTCCCATTCGATAGGATCCATCCTATAGGGACACTTTGAGATAGGAGTTTCTCCAGGTATGAGTTCAATTGAGAACTCTACCTCACGATTCAGGGGAATTCTGGGTAACTCTTCAGGAAATACATCATTGTATTCCCTCACGATGGGAATTTCCTCATGGTTTTCACTTTCCTTCAACTTAACCATTTGGGCGAGGTATGATTCTTTATAGGAAATCAACACCCACACCATTGAAGGATTTTCAAAAGGAGATTCATGATCTTCCTTGAATTTGTAGAGGAGAATGTGATGGTTTGGAATATGAAAAGATATTTCCTTTTCCCGGCAGTTGATATGGGCTCTATATAACAAGAGCTAATCTATTCCCATTATAGCATCGAATTTTACCAAGGGAAGTATTACGAGATTTTCCAGAAGAATATTCCCACATATTCCAATAGGATAAGAGTCAAACACTTGGGTTGCAATGATTGCACCACTTGGTGTTTTTAAAAATATCTCAACTTCAAGGTTTTGGGGATTCTATTCTATAGTTCTATCAAACTTACAAGATATAAAGGAATGCGTAGAACCAGAATCAAATAATACTTTTCCCATTCTTGAGTGAATAGAAAGTGTACCTTGTATGACTTCATTATCATGCTCTACCTCTACAGTAGTTCTGGCATAATCCTTCCCTTGTCCCTTTGGATTTGGTGGTTGCTGACGTTGATTACCCTCAATAACTAAAGGTTTAGTGCACTGACTTGCATAGTGCCCTAGCTCCCTACAGTTGTAGCATTGAACCATGAGTGGTTCTCTCCTTCCTTCTGCCACATTCTTCTTCCTTTTCGTGTCTTTTCGACACTCTTGAGCATGGTTTCCTTCTTTCCCACACCTGAAGCACTTCCTCGTCCCTTTGAGGCCATTCCCATGGTGCAACTTCCCACATTTTTGGCATGTGGGTCATTGAGATTTCTTCCCACTTTTGTCATTAGATCCTCCAGCTTGAAACACCATCTTTCGTTTCTTATCCCCATATCCATGGGACCATTCTCCAAACTCCATCTCCACTTTGAAGGCACATCGAACAACTTCTTCATAACTCCCAATGTCTTGAATTTCAAGATCCTTTTGAAGGTGTGGTTTTAATCCACTAATGAATCTATCAATTTTTCTATCATTGTTGATAACAAAACCCGAAGCGTACATTGAAATCCTTGTGAAATTTTCTTCATAGTTTTTGATAGATTCTTCTTCTATTTTCTTGAGCTCTATGAATTCTCTCTCCATATTCGTATGAAGAGTTCGTGGGAAATACTTATTAAGAAACATTATCTTAAATTCTTCCCATTCTATCTCTTCAATTTCCTACCTTGGCTTGGTGTTCTTAATCAAATCCCAACATTGATTGGATTCTCCATCTAGATGATAAAAGGCTAGAGTCACCTTCTCCATCTTAGAATAGTGAATAACAGAAAATACCTTCTCCATGGATTTGACCCAATGTTCCGCAACTAGTGGATCGGAAGATCTACTAAATGTCGGTGGTCATTGCCGCATAAAACAATCGATATCCATTTGATCTCTCTTTGGTCAAGGAGAATGTTCCCCGTTATTATGTTTATTGTTCATAACCTAAGATAATTGGGTATGCATTTCCATGAAGTTTTGAACTCCACCACCCAAATCATTGGGGATGTCATTCAGGAAATCGTTGCATTGGCCCTCGCACGAGTTGTTGGATTGATTTCTCCTAGTTCCCACCATTTTCTAAAATAGAAAAGGTTAAAACAAAACATAAGTAAACAAGTCATGAATAATTTATTCATTTAAACAATTTATACCAAAAAACATAACATGTTGGATCCCTATGTAAATATTCTTGTGTGCATATTTCTACTTAAGCTCATGCTATAGGTTTTCTCGAGGGTTCACTAATCATAATTCCCAAATTAACTAAACCTTTACTCTGATACCAACTATAGTGTCCCAGACTTTTCTTACATTAATATTACATCATTTTAAAGATAAACAACATAATAGTGTTACACAAAGAGGATCCAAAGGTTTAGTGTCTTGGGAAAACTAGGACCATACATAACAAGTACAATGTCAAGCATAAACATTTATTTAATATCTTATTCTCTAGCTTCTTATTGGAACTTGTCCTCTCCTTAGTAAATGTAGACACCTGAGGATATACATAAAAAGGATTGATCTAAAAGCCTAGTAATAGGATAGATAAGAATAATATATCATGGGGTTATCATAATCATGACATAGGCAAAAGATCATGAACATGAGAGGAGCATAAATAAAAGAATTGAAATGTGTCAATACATAAAAATGAAACATCATGTCTTAGGGGTTAACTAACACAAATACTTGTGAAAAAAGATAGAATCTTGTTCACACATCATTTCACATCTAATCATGAGATTCATCACTTTACCCAATGCATTGGAGCACTGTATAATTCCAGGCGCACTTGTCACATTCAAACATTCATATTGCGCTATATAATTCTGGGTGTACCCGTCACCTCATAATATTATCATTATCATGCATGCCACATAGAACATATATCAATAATTAACATAACTAACACATTGTAAGGAATGGGTTTCATCTCATAAGAATACATTCATAAGCTTTGGGTTCCCAAAAAAAGTGGGAGAAACATACTTGATACAAGAACCATTAACCATGAATGAGAGGTAAAAGTTGAGTTGTTAAAAGAAGAGTTCTTTTAGAAAACATTTTTATTGATATAAACATCATTAGAAAACATTTATATCCCATAAAATGTAAGATAATGATGAATTTTTTTTTTTTGAAGTGACCATACCAAATTTGAGTGAAATAGGGAGAATCAGAAGAAATAAAATTTGGTTTGAGATTTTCCCCTTACCTTGTATCTAAATGCTTCCTTCTCTTTAATGTCCCGTATAATGACATTATATTCATTAATTAGAAATAAAAAACCTTTTCTATATTAATATGGTTCATTAGGGTTTTATTAACTGATTTTATGTGCCATTAGATTAGTTATAGAGTTTAAAAACATTATTCGGGAATGTTTGTTTTTATGGTTTTCTTGAGTGGTTCACTTGTACTCTTAAATTGAAGTTTGGGTAGAACATGGTTAAAAATACAGAACTGATATTACATTTTATTAATGATATTACAGGATTTTTGATGATCTTATAATGAATAAAATTAGATACATGTAGATGAATCATTAGATAATAATTAAATGATGATTGTTTGGGTTAATTTTAACGGTTTTTCAATCATAATGAACTTTTTTTAATTTATCACTTAGTAATAAGTCCATAAGTAATTTAAAGAACTTTAAATAGGAAATAATACATATAAAAATTTATTTTTCAGCCATAAAAATGGTTTCATGACCAGATATGAAGGTATAAATGGAAGAAGAAAACATGTAAATCTTGAATGTGATAAATTAACACCTCCCAAACAACATTCACTTTAATAAAATAAAAGGAAGAGAGAAAGGGGGTTGGATGATATAATATCCCATTAAAATCTTAAAATTCCATTATATGTATAATACTGGAGTTAAAATAATATTTGGATGAAGATATATGGAGATATATCAAGAAATGAACTTGAACTTGAAATAAAATTAAAGGAGAAGAGGGAGAGAAATTACCTCTTAAATCCTCCTCTTGAGATTCTCCTTAAAAAAGATAGGCTTGGTCTTTTGATGAGACTAGTATCTCTTGAATGTGATATAGGGGCTAGGGAAGATGTTTGGGAAGAGTTTAGAGAAGTCTTGGAGAGGTGTGAGGAAATGAGGGTGTGAAGGATGGTTTTTATAGTGGAGGTGAGAGGGGTTTATTTAATATAAAATTCATTAGATTATTAATTTACCCTAAGACAAGGAATAGTGAGTCTTGAATGTCCAGGAATAGTAATTTTATCATGTGATCCCGAACCAAGTGGGATTACTTCAGTAGAACATCACACATGACTCAATAATTATCTTATTTAGCTTATTTTCGTAAATTACGGTATTTAACTATTCATAAAAAATTCAAGTATTTCAGAAAAAATCCCAAAAATTTATCCCGACCATTTTTCGATGTGTAGAATCCAAAAATGAAGTCCATTTTTTCAAAAATAATTTTATAAATATGATTAATTTAATCTTTAATTAAAATCATGGTTTATTACTAAAAAACAGTTTTAAAACATTCATTTACTTATTCTAAAATATAGGTACATAATACTTTCACTTGAATATTATTTTTATACTATCACAAGTAAGGTTACTATTAATTAGGGTATATCACTATTCATAATTGTATGTTACTATTCATAAGGGTAGGGTATTATTAACCAAAAATTAATTTTGTTTTATTAGACTCAAAAAATCATCTTGAAAACAACCGTGTATGTCAGATTTTCAAAATTCCAAACACAAAAATGACAAAATTATGTTTAAAGGTCACTTATCACTTAGTAGTTCACTATGTTTTGTTTTCATGTTATTTTATGACATAATTATAAGAAGGGAATTTCCATTGAAAAACTTTGGGTCGTTACATTTATCCTCAAAATTTAAATTCATTTTCACCCAATTGAGTATAGTGATTTTATCATGGATTTTAATTTCTATGTTAAGACTGTGAAACTTATTATTTTGTACATAAATATTTTTTAAAAAAATATGGGTAAATTTATAAGTCTTATACTTATGAATTTGTTTCTAGAAGAATACCTTGATAATTAGGTGATTCTTTCCACACAAAAATGACATATTTTTCTTTCATCGCTTGAGTTTGAGAAATTATGAGAAAATATACTTACCAAATTTCATTACTTATTTTCAATTCAATAAATTTTATAATTCAAATTCATCTCATAATCAAAATTATAAATTTACAAAATGATATTTCCCATACCTGGAGCACAAAAACTAACTTTTAATGGATCATGAGATCTGTCGAGTAATAATGTTCTTCATTATATAAAAGATTTTATGACTACAGATTTCTAATTTTTCTTAATAAAACCAAAAAAATGGTTATCATTAGTAAAAATAATACTCAATAAATTAAACCATCAAATGAAGGATTAATATCTCAAAAAACACAATAAAAACATCCAATGTTCAACATTAATCATTAAACCCTAAATCTCCCAAGAATATGCTTGACCAAATTTGATTACAACATAGTCATATATTCACATAAATTTACTATAATTACCATTAATTAAAACCAAATACTAACACAAAATGTTATATACAATGATGAAGGTCTTTATTGTCTTAGAAACATCACTAAAATTCCATCCATGATGACAATATTTGAAAGAAAAGAAACATTCTGAAGCTAATATTCACACATGATACATTTCTAAAACAACCACTTTCTTCTAAGTGTCTCGTAAATTATTCACAAGTGATTATCATTCTTTTCATACCTTGTATAGTATGCCAAGATAATCAAAATTAAATTATCAAAGTAATCCTTTACTCTTATGGCATTGATTTTAATAGCACTCCATCTCCTTAGAGTTGAATCATTGGATATCAGTGGATTATTTCAAGTCCTTACATTCTTGGGACTTATGTCCTTTACCTCTATACTTGTAAAAAAATCAATTCTATTAAAAATTCTTCTAGGATGTATATTTACATAATTTTCACATGATGAATGTTTTACTCCTCTCATATTCTTCTTCATTGAATTTCCTGTTTTGGTGCTCAGTCATCATCTTCTTATCTTGATTTCCATTGACAATAAATACATTTGGGATTTTTTTTCTACCTCAATAGACCTTGATATCATATAATCATATGATGAAAATGTTTTTGAGAATATGGCCCTTCGAAAGATTGAATTTAAATCATCAAAGGATTGTTCAATATTACTTTATGAATTACATATTTAGTCCACAACATGTCTTTATAATCTAGTAAAGTTAGAATCATACTCAACAACATTTTACTCTTCCTCATTAGTATTCTGAATTAATTACCACCATTCATTTGTATCTCTTTTCAATAAATATACTACTAGAATATCATTTTCTTCTTCATTACTTCCCAAATCTAGAAATATATATTCAATGGACTTAAACCATTTCTCAGTTACCAATGGATTAGTAGTCACATTAAAGGATGTTGGATTCAACTTAATGAAGTATCACAACAACATTTCATAATGTTGAGAAGAAATAGGTTTCTACATACAAGAAAGGTTATTAGTCATAATCTGAGACAACTTCCCTAATATAGTCGTAATCTATTAATCTACAAAACCATCCAAATTGACTTGTTTTGGTAGGAAATCTCTACATTGACCATGGGTGTTGATATGATTTCCTATTTTTTTATTGGGATGCATATCCAAAGAATGGAACACACATGTTTAACTAAAAATCACCATGAATATTTATCCATGGAATAAAAATCCCTATGAAGGTAAAATATATCAAATATTTTATGGGATTTATCATAATGATCATACTAGTTATGAACTTATAAAATATAGCACCCAACAGTCCTACTAAAATTCCTTTTATAACAATTATGGAAACTCATACTCTAGTAACTCAGATCCAATGTTTACTTTATTACATTGGGAAAAGATATAATGGATTTCACTATGAAGTATTAATCAGTTTAATAGTCATATAAAAATAGATATATACATGAATCCCATATTGAATTGTAATATAAAAATATAGCATAAAAATATTTCTTACATCATTAAAAATCATTCAATTATTCCTTTCTCATATCATGATGAAAATAAAATATAATAATGGTGATCACATATTCTTAGTAAGGGTTACACACAATAGAATCTATTAGGTGTAGATAAGGCATAAACAATATGATAGAGTGGATAATAAATACATATGTCATTTAATCAATACATGAACTTCAAAATATATTCATGGAAAATATAAATATATAAATTAAATGGAAAATAATAACTGAAATATTAATGAAGGAAATTCATAGTGTTGGATTTCATTATCTTATTGTCAGGGCCTCAGACCAAGACAACTTAAACCTTTCTGGAAAGGCCTTGTTCCAATACATCTTACATAATATAAAGGCATTGTGCTAAGAAATTATTATTTTTTGGGCTGGAATACACTAAGAAATACCTATTCTTGTTTATTTCATGTGTCCTATAAATTTATTGAGTGAATATATATAATTAGGCTTGTAAGATCCCATATTTTTTTAGGTACGTCTCTCTTTAAATTTTTAGTTAACCCTCTTTGAGTTGGGATGTATTTAATTTAAACATGGTTGTCGAACCATGGTCTGGGATGGGAAAAGTTTTGTAAGGGTGAAATAGGAATAAGAGGTGATTTATGGATATAGAATAACATCATTTCACGAACCCAATTCATGGTGTGAATTATTTTGGCTAGACCCCATGAATTTAATTCATAGTATGAATTAATTCATAACCTATAAATAATTACACACCATATAAATTTTACACACCCTATAAATTTTTACACACCCTATACACATTTCAAGAAAATTAAACACCCTGTAAACATGTAATGAAAAGTACACACCCTATAAACATGTCAGGAAAACTCTTTACATAGTGTGTAATATTTTATTTAATTTTTTTTACATTGTGCAATGGAATTTTTGGGAAAAATAAAAGATAAAAAGGGAAAAAATTACATGATGTGAAAGAAATTCATGTCATGAATTTTTCATGAGTAGACTATTTGATCTCTCCAATAACATTTTTTTTAACTTCAATCCCCAAATTCAACTATAAACCATCTTTACACCTCTTTATCAACTTTAGACATTCCAAGGATGATTTATGAGAGTCTGAATTGATATAAAAGCTATCCCACATTGGATCATGGATTTTAAAACCTATATTTTCAAGGTATGACTCTCAGTTCTTCACCCACTTCTTTATCCATTACTTATAGAATTTTTGGTTCTCATTTAGAAGAAGGAATAAGTTTATCTCTACCGCAGAAGTGAGGTTTTGTCATAACCTTCTCAATTTTTGAGGTGGGTGGTCTAAAACTTATCCCTTGAGTCTGATTTAATTATCCCTAGTATGTGAAATATGTGTGATCACACCAGAACACTGTAAACATGACCAAATAAATTGGATGATCCTTATTAAATTATAATTGTTCATTTTAGACCGTACATTGGATCATGTTGTCTCCATAAGCATTGATACTAAGACCTTCAGCTGCTTGGTTAGTGTTTCAGGCTTAGACCTTGTTTTGACTTGGTCTACTTGACAATAGAGCCTTGTGATAAATTGGATAAATTTATTAATTATTGGTTTAGTCATATGAATTAGTATAACATATATAATTTGTGTGATTTCTTATGGTAGAATTACCTCATCTAAATTGGGTTAACTACTATGTTAATGACTTTTGGGTTTAATAATAAATAAAAAAGGTTTAATATAATTATGATTATAATTAGGAACCTATATTAAGAAAATGAATTTGGCTAGAAAAATGATAATTTGATAATTGATCATTGTGTCTTATCATGATATATCTGTTATGTGTGTTATTGGCCATGTGATTTTGTTTTCTAAGCTTTTGAGCCTATTTGGCATTGATGTAATTGATACCTAAGTGTGGGGTGATTACTGTAATATTATGTTTTTATGGATATTACATGATATTATGTTGACACATAATGGATAAGTGCATGTTTCTCATACAGTCTAAGTGCTTGGAACACTGGTACAGGATTCCTGAGGGTGGATTATATGATCATTTTGGATTCGTTAGGGCAAGATGAACTATCATAGAATGCATTAGGGAGAGATTAGAGTATTCCTGAGGGTGAGATTCTCATTATCCAGAGGGAAAAGTCCATTTTTTATGATATGTTTTGTATGATTCATCCTTAGTAGTGTAATCTTCCATTTATGAAGCATCCTGCCTCGAAATCCTCTAAGTGGTTCCCTGAGATGGTTAGTCACATGACCTCAAGTGTGCCTCCTCATATACCAAATTCTATCGAGAATTATTAGGGGAATAGGGTATTTCCATGGAGAGACTATTACCTCATGAGTTAGAGTATATAACAAAAGTGAATAATAAATGAGAAGTAGAAGAAGTAGTAATAAACAAGTAGTAATAGAATAAATAATAAAAAACTGATATAAATAAACAAGTGGAAGATGAATCATAAATAGAAACAAAATTATGATGTTCATACCATGTAACTATAAAAAATGAGGTACAAGGTATAAAAGAAAAAAAAATATAACACATGCTATATAAAATAAAAAATACCAAAATCTACTAATACTATAATCATGATCATAGGCTTGGTCTATTTCTCTCGTACTCAATCATAGTACTAAAAAACAAGCATCAGAAGCTAGACGCTTCCCTTTATCTACACAAGAAATCATTGATTCCACTCAATTACCATAGGTGGCCTAAGTAGGGTGTGATATATATTCAGTAGGCCATCACCAATGGTGTATAGAAAAATAAATTCTATGCATATAAAATAAGAAATGTGTAGGAACAAAATAAATGTAAAGCAATAAATAAATGAAACATGTTGGTCCTAGTTCCTCATGGATACCTGACTAACACTACTTGCTTCGGTATAAGATAGATATGGCTGAATCAAGATCAACCTCTACATAAATTATATGGGTGTGATGGTAATAATTTTTTATAAATCAAGTATTAAAAGATAGAGCAAAACTAAGTATGTTATTTGGATTGACAGACATGTCCCTGGATAGAAGCAATTCATTATTTTTCATTAATATAAAATTTTTCAGTATTAATTAGAGGCACACTGATCTCATCTGATAATATCCAAAAATGAATCCCAAGTATTGCTCTGGGGTCACTATAAATACCCAACACTGTAAGATTCCATCCAATCTGATCCATAAATGGAATCCCAAGTATCACTCCTAGCATGGTGAAAAGACAAGAAAACCTCTAAGTTTATCCTAGATATCTCACATAGGGGTACAAGTATAGCTCTTGGAATGGTATATCCATATTTCTACTTATCCCGTCAATGGGGTCTCCCCTAGGGAACTAGTATCACTCATAAGGATTTAGGTAATCCTCCAAGTGAGCCCATCCAAGTAATACCAAATATCTCTCCTAGTGTATATACAATTCATTTAAAAAATCTATTTATAAATTTCAATGAGTTAATATAAGGAATCCTTAAGTTGATACCCTTGTATCACCCTCAGTATAATATGAAGGTAATTTTATCTATCAATACCTAAAATAATTTTACAAGGAATTAATTATTTAACGCTTTAATAAAGTTATCTAATTCATTTAAATCATCTAATTCAAGCTAGGGCATATAGCATAGGGGATTAACTCATGGACACTCATTTTTTTGTTCAATTCACATTTTTAAGTTATAATTTATTATAAAGAAACATGCACCCCAAAAGGTTATTAGACAATTTAAGCCAAGGGAATTTAGACCTTTAAAGAAGGGAACACCCATAGGGTGGCTCACATCAAGGAAATCAACAAAATCTATTGATTTGTTTCTATCTTGGACTATATTAGGCATAGAAAATCATTTAATTTAATATATTAAACAATTTTTTGGGGTCGTTGGAGAATTATTGCATACAGAACAACATCACATAATATAAAAGCAATGAGACTTTATGGAAAAGAACTATACCACCTACCTTAGGTTCATATATGACCACTCATCCATTGTCGGCCTTTGATTTGAGCGAGAATAGGATAAAAAAAACATACAAAAACCATGAAAATAGGTAATATCATCTTACACCAACATAGTTCAAAAGATGGAGGGATAAACAAAAGAATGAAGGAAGAGGACTGAGTATCTTTCCATTTTGGATCCAACACACCTAACGGAAAAGAAAATAGATCTCAGATAAAGGATATCCAAATGAACCTAGATTATTCATGGAGGGATATCTCATGTGTGTTTCCTACAAGAGAAAATGTGGATTTGTTCCAAAATGATCCCCTACTCCCTTTTAAAAATTGACCTAGTGTATTTACATGGTGTGTAAATTTTACACTCTGTATAAAGCTTGGATTTCTTCCTCCCATGGAAAACCCAATTCATGAAGTGAAAGGTATTTGGACAACCCATTACATGTCATGTATTTAATACACACTATGTATTTCATATACATTCCATGCATTTAATACATATTTTTTATTGGGTGGGTAAAAATACTCCATCTCACCTTCTATGTTTTTCTCAGAATTAAATTGACCAGCCTCAAGTCCTAGTCACTAGGTTCTGATCTGAAAAGGGAAATCTCAAAAAGGGTTGACCATAAATGAATTAAAACATAGCGAGATGAAAATATAGGTTGTTACAACCTGCCCTACTTAAAAAAATTCCCTTGAGTTTCCTATTTGAGGGTTACAAAGCATATCCTGAGAAAAGTTCTGACCACTGGGCATGTATGTCAGCCTCTCATTCCCAGGTCTCATCCTATACATGGTTGTGTTTCCATATCACCAAGACTAGAGGAACTGGCCTACCATGTAGATCCTTTATACTCTGATCAATGATACGTATCATATTATACTTAAATGACTCATATGTATCCAACTCAATATCCTTAGGATAAAATGAATGATATGGGTCAGAATAATAACAGTGAATATGTGATACATGGAAGACTTCATGCATGGCCCGGTACCTATGATGTAACTAAAACCGATAGGATACTAGACCAACTATCTCCATGATCTCGAAAGGATAAACCTAAAAAATTGATAGCTTTCCCTATCTCTAAAATATTCTATGAACCAATCTAGGAGATACTCAAAGAAAGACCCTATATCCCACCTCAAACTCTAGAGGTTAGTTGAAATGATTTTTATAAGACTTCTTCCAGGACTAGGTTGTAGCCATATACACCTAAATCGATTGTACTTTCTCTAAAGTCTCCATAATTATACAAGTACCTAGTAGTTCTACCTTACCTACCTCTAACTAGTACAGACATGAATGGAACGACCTACCATAAAGATCCTCATAAGGATACATCTGAATTGTTTCCTATAAACTATTATTGTAGGAAAAATCAATGAGAGGTATATGTTTTTTCCATGAACTTATAAAATTAAGTATGAATGATTATATCATTTCTTGTAACACCCATATCATTTTCTCAAACTACCCATCATTCTGAGGCTGACATGTTGTACTCAAGAGCACTTGTGAACCCAATTATTATTGAAAACATTTCCAGAACCATGATGTAAATTGGGAATCTCGGTCTAATGTGATAGAATGGGGTACACAATGTAGTATTACAATCTCTTGGATATAAATCCTTCCAATATCATCAACTAAGAAGGTCACTCAGATAGGTAGGAAGTGTGTGAACTTAGTTAACCTGTCGATGATCACCCATACCACATCACTACCTTGAGGTGATATCGGAAAACTTATCAAAAAATCCACAGTGACTTCATTAAATTTTCACTTAGAAATGAAAAAAGGATATGCAAGTCTAGTAGGTCATTGGTGCTCCTCTTTCTTCTACTGATATGTGGGGAACCGAGTGATAAAACCTTCAATATGCCTCTTTATACTCGTCCACCAATACTAATGATGTTTTTCTTGGTACATTTTGTAAACCTAGGGTGAACTTCCCAAATAGAGGCAGGAGACTCCCACATCAACTCTTCTTGTATATTTGCATGCACCCATACATTCCCACATAATTATAGGATCTCATTCCCATTCACAACTGAACCAGGTAGTGGTTTATCACCTAAGACTCTCTCCCTTAGGAAGAGGCCCTTGGGATCTGATAGTTGTCTCATTTGTACCCATTCTAGAAGGGTATTTTTCACTACTAAAGCTACTAAAATATGTCTTCCGGGATATTCTTAAACCTCCTGGTGCATTTCAAAAAATAGCTCCATCAACTTCCACTCACTAATAGCCTCTTGGATGGCATGTTTCTGATTCTTATAGTTCAATGTGTCTGCTACTGTATTCCCAATTCCAGGTGTATAATCAAGATCAAAGTCGAATGGATTTAGGTATTCCACCCACCTATGCTATATCAAACTCAAGTCATGCTATATAGATATTTATTTGATACTTTTATGGTCTATGTAAACAAATAATTTCTCTCATAGTAGTTAATGTATCCAACAACATAAATCATGAACCAAAACTGAAAGCTAGAGGTCATCCATAGGGTAGTTATGCTCTTGTGGTCTCAATTGGTGGGACTCGTACACTACAACCTGGTCTCCCTGCATCGAAACTACTCTTAGACCAATCCTTAAACTAACACAATAAACAATATAGCCTCTGCCTAGCTCTAGAAGAATTAGGATCATCATTGAATCTAATCTCCCTTTCAACTCGTGTAAGGCTATCTCATAATCTTTGGAATAGAATAACTTTACACCCTTTTTAGTCAAAACCATAAGAGTCACTTATAGTCATGAGAATTCCTAAATGAATCACCTATAATAGCCATACATCCCCATGAAAATTTTTATTTCAAATGCATTATTGGTATTCTTCCAAGAAACTACGGCGCTCATCTTCTATGGGTCAACAAATAATCCTACCTCTAAAATAATATAACCCAATAAGTGAACCTTATTGATCAAAAAGTGGAATTTCATGATCTTTGAATATATTTGGTTCTATATTAGTGTATTCATCATGACCTGAAGATAGTTTTCATGGTCGTTTCTAGTGTCAGAATACACTAATATGCCATCTATAGAGACTACTATGAATGAATACAAAAATAGGTGGAAAACTCATTTCATCAAGTCCATGAAAACTAAGGGATGATTTGTAAGTCCAAATGTCATAACTAGATACTCATACAATTCATACCTACTTTGTGACATTTTACATGATATATTTGATGATATCACATGCACATGATGATATCTTGACCTCAAATCAATCTTAGAGAAAATTGTCACTCCTTGGAGCTGGTTGAAGAGATTGTTTATACGAGTCAGTGGATACTGGTTCTTTACTATAAACTGGTTCAACCATTGATAATCCATGAAAAAAATAAGTTTACCATCCTACTTCTTGGAGAAAAGTATAGTTGAACCCCAAGGAAAACTATTGGGTCATATAATACCCTGTTATTCCAAGTCTTCTAATTTCTACTTGAGTTCCTATAGCACTGTAGGTTCCATCCTATAGGGATGAATGGAAAGAAGTGTCGCACCTAGAACTATCTCGATGGTGAGATTCACCTATATCATAGGAGGTAAAATAGATAATTTTTTATGGAATAGATCCCTAAAATTGTCCACAATATGATGAAATTCCATAAGTTGTATTCCTTTATCGCTCATAAATAGGCTAGCCATATAGGCTATCACTCCACCTAACAAATGATGCTCGGATATAGATCCACTCATCTAGACATCCCATTTTCCCTTATTCACATAATCACTAACCTCAAGTGATGTAAAAGACACCCTCAAACAATATCAATCAACATGGGCATGGTATGGAACTAACCAGTCCATCTTGAGAATGACATCAAAGTCGGTCATCTCAAGGAAAAAGAAATTCCACAGGAAATAGTACCCACCTATCTCAAGGGGTAACTGCTTGAATTAGAATATAATTTCTAATGGGACCCCTAATATTGTTATAAAATTAATAACTATAAAGAATCACTCCATCTCTAGTCCTAGAATTTCTATAATTGCTGCAGATATAAAAGAGAATGATGCACCTATATCAAATAAGGAGGAAACTAAATTAGATGATACTAGAGTAGTACCTCATACTGTAGAAGGCCCTAGACTTTTCTCCTCTAGTTAGGCTACACTAAAAATATATGGCCTTATCTATTCCATTGATATGTAACTTGACTAACTTGGGAAGGTATGCTCTACTGGTTATAAATCTCTGAGGTAGGATTACCTTGGACATGACTCCCTCCTCGGCCTGATCATCCGATATTGGACTAGATGCCAGCCTAATGTGGAGCTACTAATCCTATACCAGAATGTGGTGTTGTTATAGATCCCTTCTCACTAGTACAGGAGGGAAAATTCGGCAAAAACATAGAAGGTGACCCATCCAACCACAAGCTCGACACTCGATCGGGTTCCTCTTAAACAGGGTATTCTTATGGCATGCCCTGCCACACTATTGATGCACCATATATCTATAAATATATGTCATCTAGATAGAATTGATCCCACATATACCCTTTAAATGATGTTTCCATCCACTAGATAAACCATCTCCCTACCTGAAAACTGAACCACCCTGGCTCACATTGTCAGATTCCCTAAGGTTACTCTATGTGGTGAGGGCCTAGTTCACTATATCTGAAATAGTGGCCAGTCAAAAAACAGTCACCTATGATTGGATGGAGTACATGAGCCCATTCTCAAAAAAATATCTCAGTCATCAACTCATCATCAGTTAAGGTCGGTGAAAAATATTGATGCTCGTTGAAATGAGTCGAGTACTCTATCACTGACATGGAACCTTACTACAGGTGCATAAACTTTCTATAATTGTCCACTCTCAAGGTATGTGGGAATAAGTAGTCATATAAGTATATCTATAAATCTTCCCAGACCATACCCTGATGGAAATAATCCTGAGAGATGACATCCCACCAATATTTGGAAGAGTCTTGAAGAATATAGGTGGTGAGATATAGTCACCACTCTGAAGGAATATTCATATCCTTGAATATCGAAACTAGGGCCTCTAGATAAGAATCATCCACCTGAGGACCGCAATCCCCCCAAAAGGTGGGAGGATGTACCTACTGAAATTCCCACATCGACTCTACCATAGTAGGTTCATGTCATGGTTCTCCCTATATAGACTACAAGAAGCGGTAGATTCAATCTCAAAACTGAGCATTGGTGCCCATAGGATGACTAATAGGAGGTTCTTCTAGTGGAACTACAGGAGGTAATATGGGTGGCTCAGGTCCCACCACCTTCATATCATGGTCGTCACCACCTTCCTGGAATATGACTTGAAGATTTCATGGTGGAATAGCTCTAAAATTTCCAAATTCATGCCTCATATAATATTTAATAGCATGTTGGAAATAGGAAAATAATGAAGGAACAAGTATGCATCCTTCCTGTAAATAGTTCACACCTCCCTTCCTACTCCAAATTTTAGTTATAGGAGATAAGAAAGGCCACAAATGATCATAGGAGACACTTATTACTACCCACTACTAAGGTTGGGTTAGGTTTAAGGTCTCATATAACAAAACAATTTTTCTGGTATATAGAGTGTAAATTTCATGTTATAGAGGAAAACACACTTTACTTTACAATTGGTATCCCTATTTAGCGGTATCCATTTAACTTAAAAGTTTAAATTTATTTAAATTCATGATTATTTATATGGATATATATATATATATATATCACAACCTAATTAAATGTTTCACTATTCCCAATTTATAAATTTCTATATTCTTTATAAATTATAATTTGTGTGCCAAGTTACTACGAAGTGACCTTTATGACTAACACCGAGATATAAAAATTCATGTATATTTATTTGATTGAATTAAATATAATTCACAATTTATATAAGTGCATGCTTAATAAATTATAATTGGAATCCATTAATCAAATCAGTTAATATTTCTTCCCATAGAATCCGTGGTTCATTGTAGCATTCCACCCCAGATGCCACTTAAATGTTCCTCGATAGGGTGGCCACAAGACCTCAAGCACGCATCCCCGAACAATAGAGGCTAGTAAGGGCCTAGGGTGTGTCCAAGGGGAGACTATAAAGTCATAGGTTAGAGTTTAGTTTAGCAATGCATATGTGAATTAAGGAAAGATATTCCGTAGGAAGTAGTAGTAACCAATAAACAATAACAGAAATAAGATACATAATCATGAAAGGTAAATAAATACTAAGCAGTATCTGAATAACAAGTAGATATAGTATGATGATCATGGTAATGTATATATACAAAAATAACATGCATGTGTTAGGGGATACATTCATATACCACATGCAAAAAAATATATACAAAAATTCCAAAAAATATTATAGCTAGAATCTCAAGCATAGGCCTGGTACTCTTCCCCCTAACTCTATACTAGATCTGGAAATCAAGAATCGAAAGTTGTATGTATCCATTTATCAATATCTTCCACCATAAAGTCTATTTGGGATCCAACCATGGCTCAAGAAGGGTGGAGATATAGTCACAGTAGGCCTCCACCCATGGTGTCTAGGCCAAACGATTCATGCAATTTAAAATGAATAGTGTTCCATATTAAACAAATGAAAAAGAGAAATAAATACATACATACATTGGACTAGGTTCTACATGGAATCTCGTCCTTTTTACCTGCTTTAGCCAAAGTTGGTGAGTCTGAACCAAGTAATCTTTCAAAGGTAAAGTGAGAGGGATACTATGAGGGAAGGTAGATTGTACCCAAGATTGTGATTGGTCTTGGAGGACACGTCCCTACAGTTCCAAAACCAAAAGATAATTTCTCATTTTAAAACTTTCATTTACCTTTTTAAATTCAATTTAAAACCACATTATAAAACATAGTGAGTCACCTTTATCCCATCCACGTAAGTTTAGAGATAATTTCTAAGTATTACTCAAGGGGCTCAATAGATGTATGATTCCAAGGAATTATTCCAAGGGGACCCAAGAATGAAGTCCCTAGTGTCACTTCGGGCTTGGTGTAAAAAATAGAATGAACTAACCTCCGAGTTTTTACTTAGTATCGCAAATAGGGGCCTAAGTATTTATCGTGGCATGGTACAACCATCATGTCATCAAACCCATCCAAGGGGTCTCCCCTAGTTAACTAGTGTCACCCGTCTAGAGGTAAAAATAGAAAACACACAGAAATATCATACCAGGTATAGTTGGTGTCTCCTTTGACATGTTTACAAAATATTAACAATTATAACAGAAAGGCATAAGAGTCCATCCAAGGGTTCCTTAAGTCAAAACCACTTGTTTCACCCTTGTCACTAAGATTAATGCATCAAATAATCAATGTAATTATATAAAATTTCTATCCAGTGGGTCCATTTCATTAGTCCAAGATTTTATATCATTGTAGTTATATTGTTCAAATCATTTCTCATTTAATTTTCTACCTATAGTATGAGTTAAATTCATTTAGCACTTTTCCAATTCATTTAATTCAATTATTTCATTGTGTAATGGTGTAGAGGGGGTCTAACTCATGGTTCAACCTTGAATTCAACTAAAAAAATAATCAAGGAATTAATTATGTGATAACACACCTTAAGGGGTGTTATTCCATTTTAGAAAAAAGGGTAAAAATTAATCTAAGACATAGCACACCCATTGGGGTATCTTTATTCAAGCTAATGAACCCAAGGGGTTGATTCTTTACTAGCATTGGTCAGCAATGGAAAGGTTTAGCTTTCAATTTAATTTAATTTGAAAAATTATAGGTGATGTTGGAAAGGTGTGTCTCATGGAATAATGATACATTTTATATAAAACAATGAAATGAGGGGAAAGGATATAACACCTAACTTATCCTCATAGAGTTTCCCTCATCTAGCGTAGACCTTTCATTCAATATAGGTTGGAAGAAATCGGTAAAATCATCAAATGACCTAAAAATGGGGCAAATGATCTTACACCAAGATAGCACAACAGATGATATGATGAAATTTAAATATATGATATAGGATTTTAGAGTTTACCTATATCTTTCCATTTATTCTAATGGTGAGAGAAACAGGTGAGAAACAAGAGAGAGGGATTGATCCATAGCTTGAGGGAGAGGGGAGCTCCACATGAAGGAGGTGGAGATGGAGCCAATAAAAATGAACAAGTAGAATACAGAATATGTTTAAATCAATTAAGAGGTGGAAATGGTAATTTGCCCCTAAAAAACTAGGGTGCATGGTTTGGCCACCTGGTTGGCCAAATCATGTTCTAACCATGCACCACGATTTGATTCAAAGGGGAACCCTGCACGGTTTGGTGCATGGTTTTTCTAACCATGTGAAATCCATGAAAAATACACTATCCAAAAATTGAATATGAATTGAATGGTCATGAACCTTGGGTCACACATTTTCAGACAAACCATTCACCCCCAGGTCCCCACTGTCGGTAGTGTCACATTTTAGGGGAAATATGTGAGGTGGGCTATACAGTTTCTATTAACCATGTGTCCCAATATACCTCTCCATATTTTGAAGATTCAGGCTCTGAATGAGTCTTGAACACCCTTGAGACCTCCTTTAATTCATTAGGAATCATTAATAGGTCCAAAAAAAGGAATTTAAACCCAAAAAAGAAGGTTATCCTCCTAATCCAAGGTCTTTTCCTATACACATATGTGCTATCATATCTCTCGAACCAGAGGAACTGAACTACCTTAGAGAACCTTTATTCTCTAATCAATAATGGGTATTAGATGGTCCTCAAAGGATGCATCTGCCTCTAGCTCATCATCATTAAGGTCAAACGAATGAGATTGGTTAGGTTGATATTTTCACAATTGAGATATGTGGAAGATTTCATACATGTCATGGTACCTCTGAGTTAGTATAAATCGATAAGTTACCGGCCGAACTCTCTCCACTATCTTGAAAGGCCCGACATACTGAGGTGATAACTTTCCCTGTCTTTGGATTCGTCTATGACCCAATCTCGGTGATTCATGAAAAAAAACTAATGTACCACCTCAAACTCCATAGTCCTATGATGATGATTGGTATAAGAATTTTTAAAAGACTGATCTACAGTCATACACTTTGGAATATGTGGTACTTTCTTTACACTTTCCTACACAAGATGAGGACCCATTAGAGCTACCTCAAGTGCCTCTATCCAGCATAGAGTTAAATCTCAGAACCTACCATAAATTTACTATTACGAATCCATCTATATCATTTCATAAAAACAGTTGTAGAAAAAATCAACTATAGGGATATGATTTTCTCCTGAACCTTCAAAATCAAGGATGTAGTCTCGAAGAATGTTCTCTAACACCCGTATCATTTTCTCGGACTTCCCATCAGTCTGAGGGTGATATGATGTACTCAAGAGAACCTTTGAACCCAATGCATTTTTTAACCCTTTACAAAACTATAAAGTGAAACAAGAATCTCATTATTAAACAATAGAATAGGGTACACCATGAAGGTTCACTGTCTCTCAGATATAAAGTCTTCATATCTCATCAATAGAGAAGGTATCTTGTATTAGTAAGAAGTGTGAAAACTTGGTTAACCTGTCGATGATCAACCATATTTCATTGATTCCTCTATGGGATCTTGTCAAGACTATCACAAAATCCATGGTTACATAATTCCATTTCCATTTATGAATAGATAAAGGATGTAGAAGTCTAGAAAGTCACTAGTGTTATGCCTTCACCTACTGGTAGGTGCATCCCTGATTGATAAAGCCTACTATCTACCTCTTCATACCTGGCCACCAATACTAAAGAATCATGTATTGGTACATCTTGGTAAGACCAAGATAAAATTCCCAAATAGAGGCATGTGATTCCCTCATCAACTCTTCTCATACATCATAAGGAACCCAAAAAAGTCCATGTAAGAGTAAGGTATCACTACCATCAACAAACCAACCAAGAAGTGGATTTTCACCTATGACACCCAACCTCAAAACGAGTCCCTCGTAATCAGATAACTTTCTCTTATGGACCCACTATAGAAAGGAGGATGTCATTTCCATAGCTATTAATACCAGTTTCCCATGTTGTTCTTGAACCCCAATATGCATCTCGGAAAATAGATCCATCAACTGCCACTCATTTATGGACTCCTTGGCTGCTTTCGTATGAGTTTTTTGGATCAAATAATCATCTACAACATTTCTGTTTCTAGGTGTGTAAACAAGATAAAATTTGAATGATTATAATTATTCCACCCACCAATACTACCTCAGATTCAAGTCTTGCTAAGTGGAGAATTATTTGAGACCTTTGTGGTCTATGTAGAAAACAAATTGATCACCCAAAAAATATTTCCTCCAATAGTGTAAATCATGGACCATGGAAGCTAGAGCAAGGTCATTCTTAGGATATTTCCACTGATGAGTTCTTAGCTGGTGGGACCCATATGCTATAATCTGATCACCGTGCATTAGAACTACCCCAGTATAATTCTTGAAGCATCATAGTAAATAGTATATCATCTTCTTGGCTTAGGAAGAATCAAGATCGATGCTTAAGTTAGTCTTACTTTAACTCCTAAAAATTTGTCTCACAAGATTCAGTCCAGTCAAATTTCATACCTTTCTTGGTTAAGATAGTAAGTGGAACTTTTAGGCATGATAAGTCTTGTATGAATTACCTATAATATCCATCCAAACCAAAGAAGCTACATATATCAAATACTTTATTGGGATACTCCCATGAAACCACTCACCTTCTCTAGGTCAACAGGTATTCTTACCTCATATATTATATGACCCACAAAGTAAAACTTGATTATCAAAAGGTGGCATTTACTAATATTTTCATATAGTTGGTTCTCTTTTAGTGTACTCAGCATGATCTCAATATGGTTGCCATGGTCGTGTCTAGTGTGCAAGTACACTAATATTACATCATTGAAGACCACCACAAAGGATTCAAGATATGGGTGAAAAACATGATTCATCATATCCATGATGATTATCAGTGTGTTATTCAGACCGAAAAGTATGATCAAACACTCATACATACCACACCTACTATGGAACATTGTATATGGTATGTGTGACTACCTCACATGAAGCTGATTATATCATGACCTCAAATAATTCTTGGAGAAAATTTTTTCTCCTCAGAGCTAGTCTAAGAGGTCATCTATTCAAGGTAATGGATACCAGTTCATCACCGTAAACCGGTTCAATCCGTGGTAATCCGTGAACAATATGAGCATACTATCCACATTATTGGTGAAAAGGATTTTTGAACCCTATGATGATGTGTTGGTTCTGATAAAACCCTTATCCTCTAGATCATTAAATTGCTTCTTGAGTTTCTAGAGCTCTGTAGATGCCATCTTATAGGAAGGAACGGACACTGGTGATGCACCTGGAACAAGATCAATGTTGAACTTGATCTCTCCCTCTCTCTCATGAGGTAATCCAGAAAAATATTTAGAGAATATTTCCCTAAAACAATCCACCATGTGAAGGAATTATATAAGATTCAACCCTTGATTGCCCATAAAGATACTGGTCATTTTGTTGTCACTCCACCTAGCCTAGCATGCTTGAGTCCATCTAAACTGGACTGGATATTCCATTCACCCTTATGGATATAAATTCTACCCACGAGTGATGTAAAATATACCCAATGATGATATCAATCCACTTGGGCTCGATAAGGCACAAGCTAGTCCATACGGAGAATTATGTCGAATCCAGTCATCTTGAGGAAGAAGACGCTCCATATGAAATGATACCAACCTATTTCAAGGGGAACTCCTTGAACTGTAGTATACCCACTTCTCGAACACCTAATAGTGTAGAAAGGGTCATAACACCACTAGATTACTCTATCACTAGGCTCAAACTTCCCATAGTTTCAAGAGATAGAAAAAGTGTGATACACTTGTATCAAATAAGGAAGAAACTAGAGTTGAGGCTACTAGAATAGTACCTCAAAATTTATATGGCCATAAACTCTTATTATCTAGTATAGGATTCACAGCATAAATATATCTTGAACTGTGTCCATGAGATTCTTCCTAATTAGCCTGAGCAGTTCCACTCTATTTTCTCTAAAACTCTGAAGCATGACTGCCCCAGCCATAACCACCTAGTGAGTCGATAGATGGCTAGATTCAAATTTGATGAGGAGTGATTGAACCTAATCCTGAATATGGTGCTAGAACAGAACCCCAATAACTTGGAACTAGAGGAAATGATCGGTAGAAATGCTTGAGGTGACACATCCTTCTGGAAGCCTGACACTCGATCAAGTTCCTCATACCTTGGGTATTTTTATAGTCTGGTCTACCAAACTGATGACACACCAAATAACTATCAATGTTTGCTACTTGAATAGTACTTCCCCTACATGTACCTGTGATTCATCACTTTCTTCCATTGGATAAACAACTTATCTACATAGAATTTGAACTGCCCTACATTACATTTCTCGATTCCTTAGGTTCCACTCAGTGATGAGTACCTGGTTCACTAACTGTGAAACATTGGTCATCTGAAAGATGTTCACCTATGAGAAAATGGAGTATTCAAGCCCATCATAAAATCACCTCACAGTAGTAATATCATAATAGGTCAAGTTTAATGTAAAATGATGCTATTTGATGTATCAAGATGAGTATTTCATCACTAACATATCACCTTGATAAAGGATCATGAATTCTTGAATTCAATCTATTCTCAAAGTTTAAGGGAAGAAGTAGTAAAAGAAATATATTTGGAAGTATTCCCATACCATACCCTGATGTTAAGAATCCTGAGTTGGAATGTCCCACCAATGTTTGGTGGAATCACGTAGCATATAGGTTTCAATCTTAACCCACTACTCTGGGTGCGTCTCGACATGATCAAAGATGGAATGCATTGCCTCTCTCCATGACTCAGCAGCCTAAGGTCTTCCATACCCTAAGAAGGTTGGAGGAATTTGTTACTAGAACTCATGGTTTAGATATTCCATATAAGGGGTAGGTTGGTGAGAACCCTATACTGACTGTATGAATTAGAAGAATATATCCCGAAATGGGCATTGGCACCCACTGGAGGATCTAGAGGAGGTGCCTCAAGTGGAACTACAAGAGGTATCATAGGTGGATTAGGGCCCACCACCTTAAGGGTATGATCATATCCACTTTCCTGGCATTCATCATGAGTTCTTCATAGTGGTAAAACTATTAAAATGATAAGAACATTCCTTAGATGGAATTTATAATAGATAGGGAAAGTTGTAAGAAGGGACAGGTACAAGTCTATCCTACTAAGGAAACATACCCCTCAACCTACTCCTAGAGTTAGTTCTAGGTGATAAGAACGAGTCACATAAGGATCATAAAAGACCTGGCTTACTTCCCACTACTAGGGTTAGGTCAGGTTAAGTTCTTGTGTTATATACATAAGGGGTCCATTTTTATTTTAAGGATCAAGTTTATTATATTTCATTTATATATTTAAAATTCCTTTAAGTGGTTGAATTATATTAATCCTAATATTAGATTTATAAGGACCCATACACATTATAAACTAGATGGTAGTGTCCATTTAATCCTAAAAACAACATGATCTAACCCATGCGACTGATGGTCTATGGTGAAATGTGCCACAATTGGATGATTATGGAATCTTCTTTAACATATGGAGGAAAATAAAATTAGGTTAAGACAAATTCTTTAAGTTCCAATTTTGTTTCCTCACTCCTACAAGGAGATAGTAGCGCATTTATATATATAACAATCAAAGAACATAAGGGAATAAAAAATTATTCACAAATAGAAATCACATACAATACAAGAAATGCACACCAAAATTAAATATAGCATGGCATAATGCATGACATTTTATTCATATGGTTCCTAGTATGATGCATTCTTAACTATTCCCTCGTATCATCAAGATATTATAATATATATCCCATAAAAAAATAACAATATAAAGTTGGTGCATAACCCTATGGTGAAATCCATGAAATTGTAAAAATACAAGAAATAACTGCATTTACCCATCCCAGGTAATTTGGGTTTCCACTATATGTGGGTTAGCTACTCCCGGGCACAAGCTCATAACCAAATTACAATGTCTTAGTCTCTTATATAAACCCAAAATAGCAAGAAAAAATAAAAATAATGCTTTGATACCAATTTGTAGCATCCCTCCCCAGATTCCACTTAACTGTTCCCTAAGACAATTACCACAAGACCTCAAGCATATTTCTCGGGATGCTAGAGGCTTTCGACCAACAACAAGGACCTAGGGTGTGACTATGGGGAGACTATTCCTTCATAGTTCAAAGTATAACATAGAAATACATATATGAAGTAAGTAAAGATAAATAATTTGGAATTATTAGTAACCAAAATATAGTAGGGAAATTAAGATACATAATCATGCAAGGTAAATAAATACTAAGTAGAAGAATAATAATAAGTAGATACAATATGATGATCAGGGTAATTTAGTTATAAAAAATGAACATGAAAGGGGTGGGGGATACATGAATATACCACATGAAAACAAAATATAAAAAAAATCACAAAAACTAATAAAACTAGTATCTCAAGCATAGTCTTAGTCCTCTTCCCCCAACTTCATCCTAGATCTAGATATCAAACATTGGAAGTTTTCTTCTTCCCTTTATCAATACCTACAACCATAAAATCTTCTTGGGTTACAAGAGTGACCTAATAAGTGTGTGAGATACAATATCAGTAGTCCACCTTCCACAATGTTTAGTCCAAACCATTCATGAAATATAAAATGAACAGTTTTCCATAATAAACAAATTCAAAATAGAAATAAATAAATAAATACATTGGATTGGTTTTAACTTGGACACCAATATAAATTACCTACTTTAACCTAATCTAGTGAGTCTAAACCAAGTAATCTAATAAAAAGTAAAGTGATAGGGATAATATGAGGGAATTTGGATTCTCCCCAAGCTTATGATTGGTCTTATAGGACACATCCCTATAGTTCCAAAACTAGAATATCATATATTATTTTAAAACTTTCATTTACCATTTTAAATTCAATTGAAAAACTCGTTATAAAACATAGAGAGTCAACTTAATCACATCCATGATAGTTAAAATAGAATTTCCAAGTTTCTCATGAGGGGATCGGTATATTTTTTATGCTAAGTAATCCATTAAAGGTGACCTAGGAATGAATCCCCAAGTGGAACTCCAAGCATAGTGTAAAAAAATAGCATAAACTAACCTATGAGTCCATACATGGTATTTCACATAGGATCTGAGTCTCTCTTGTTCCATGGTACAACCATCTTACCATCAATCCCATCCAAGGGGTCTCCCTTAGGGCACCGGTGTCACCCATCTAGAGGTAAAAATAGAAAATTCATGGCAAGACCATCCCATGCATAGCTAGTGTCTCCCTCATCATGTTTACAAAACATTAAAAATTAGAACAAAAAGATAAGAGAGCCCTTCCAAGGGGTACTTAAGTTAGAAAACCTTGTTTCACCCTCAGCACTCTAGTGAAATCATCAAACAAACAATATAATTATATAACATGTCTAGGTTGGGGGACCGTTTTGTTAGTCCAGTCCTTTATATCATTGTAGACATATTGTTCAAGGAATCTCTCATTTAATGTTCCATATATGGCTTGATTAAAATTAATTTAGCACTTGGATAATTCATTTAATTCAACCATTTAATAATGAAATGGTGTATAGGGGGTCTAACTCATGGTTCAACCTCAAATTCAACTAATACAAGGCTCAAGGCATTAATTACGTGACAAAACACCTCAAGGGGTGTTAGTCCATTTTAGTACAAAGGGGAAAAAAGAATTTATGTAATATCATTCCTATTGGGGTGGATTTAGTGAAGGTGATAAAGGGATTGATTCTTCCCTAGGTACAGTCTCTAATGTAAAGGTTTAGCTTTCAATTTAATTTAATTTGAAAAATTAAAGGAAACACTGGAAAGGTATGGCTCACAACACAATGGTCCATTTTATATAATACAAGGAAACGAGGGGAAAGTATATAGACAATGTACCTTATCATTGTAGAGATTTCATTGTCTAGCATCAACCTTTGATTCGAGCTAGGTTGTAAGAAATTGGAGAAATATTCAAATGACCTGAAAAAGGGGGAAATGAGCTTGCATTGAGATAGAGCAATATATGGGACTGAGAACTTGAAATAGATGATATAGGATTGTAGTGAATACCTCTAGATTTTATTTTATTCTTATGTTGAGATAAATGGGTGAGAAATGAGGGAGAGGGCTTGATCCCTAGCTTGAGGGATATGGGAGTTCCATGTGGAGGAGGAGGAGAAGGAGCCACTATAACTGAAGAGAGAGAATAAAGAATATGTTTAAATCATTTAAGAGGGAGAAATTGTAATTTAACCTTCAAAAAAGGGCATACGATTTGACCACATAATTGTACAAATCTTGTGCCAACTGTGGTCCATGATTTTATTCAAAGGGGCACCCCGCATAGTTAGGTGCACAGTTTGTCTAACTATGCGCAAATCGTGCAAAGGACACTGTCTAAAAACTCAAGATGTATTTCATAGTTGTTTTCATTGGGTCATATGGTTTTATAAAACCCATATCCCTCACTTCCACACTATCTATAGTTGCACGGTTTAGGGAAACTATGTGGGTCGGGTTGCACAGTTTCAACTAACTCTGCAACCTAGTATACCTCTTCAAATTTTAGGGATCTGGGATCTCAACGATCCCTAGAAACCTCTGATACCTCCATGAATTCATTTGGAATTTTTAATAGGGATAAAAAAAAGTAATTTAAACCTAAAAACAAATGGTCCATACCTTTGGGAAAATATGGGATGTTACAATCATGGCTTAACTATGACATAATTGGTTTATTATGGTTCCATCATCAATCTATATGATAAAACCCTTTTAAATTGGTTTAGTAACATTAATTAATCTAATTATATTGTCCCTACTAGAAAATTCTACACATTTCCATATATAATAATCTTAGAACTCATAAATATCACAAGTAATATAGATAATGAATGCAGTAATATGAATATGGCATGGCCTAATGCATAAAATGTGAGTCTTCAAATGCCTAATATGATGCATGAGATGATACACCCTTTCCTCATTGGTCCAAGGGAACACGAAATCCATAATAATAATAATATCAATAATAGTAACATCGTAAAACATTTGTTTCACCTAATGGTAAAATCAATGAAACTATAACGGGCACAAAATAGAACAATAATAACCTATCCTAGGAAATTTGGGATTCCCCTATACATGGGTTAGATACTCCCAAGAACCGGATCATTACCAAATTCATATTCATCCTAGTCTCCTATATAATCCAAAAATAGTAAGATAAAAGGAAACAACCTCTAATATCACTTTGTATAATCCCACCATAGAAGACACTAAGTGGTCCCCTAAGATGGTTGGCCACATGGACTCAACAATACCTCCCTGTACATGAGAGGATACCAACTAGTAGCAAGTTCCTAGGGTGTGTCCATTGGTAGATTATGACCTTATGATTCAAATTTTAGAATAGTATTGAATAATAAATGGGAAAGAGAATAATCAATAATAAACAATCATAATTAGAATAAATAATAAACATCCAATATAAAAAACATGTGGAAGATAAATCATAAATAGATACAAAATGATGATGATGTCATGTAACTGTAAAAAAATGAGGTACATGGGATACAGGGAAAATTGGAATGTACTACATCCCATATAAAATACGAAAGACCAAAATCTTCATGTACTAGCATCACAATCATAGGCTTAGTCCTCTACTCTCGTAATCCATCTCAATAGTGAAAATCAAGCATCAAAAGTTATATTCTTCCCTTTATCTACACCTAAAATAATTAAGTCTTCTTGGATACCATAGGTAGAACAAGTAGGGTGTGATATATAATCAATAGGCTGCCACTAATAGTGTCTATAACAATTCAATATGTACATAAAAAATGAGTAGTGAGTAGGCACAAAATAAAAGAAAAAAAATAAATAAATGAAACATGTCAGTCTGGACTCCTCATCGATACTCGACCAACACTACCTACTTCAACCTAATCCAAATATGTATGAATCATGGTCAAAATATATAGATATCATATGGGTGTTATGGTAATATTTGTTTATAAAATAAGTATCAAAATATAGACCAAACCCAAGCATGTGATTTGGTATGGGGGACGCATCCCTAGATAGTAGTTATGAATTATTTGTCTTTAATATAAAATTATTCATTATAATTATTCAGAGGAACCCTAAGCTCATCTGAGGTGATCCAAAAAGGAATCCCAAGAATCACTCTAGGGGAACTATAAATTCCCAAAAATGTAAGATTCCTTCTAAGGAGATCCATAAATATAATCCTAAGTATCACTCTCGGTAAGGTGTGAATACAAGAAAACCTCTAATCACATCCATAGAATCTCACATAGGGGTCTGTATATCACTTGTGGTGTGGTATAAACAACTTTCCATTGATCCTACACATGGTGTCTCCCCTAGGGAATTGGTATCACTCATAAGGAGGGATGTAATTTTCCTGATGATCTCTTCCAAGTCATACCAAGTATCTCTCCTGACGTATATACAATTCATTTAAAAATTCTATTTATAAATCATGATAAGCCCATCAAATGATTCCTTAAGTCAAAACCCTTTTATAAATCTCATTATAATATGAAGGTAATTTTAGCTATCAACAACTCAAATCATTTAACAAGGCATTAATACCATAACAATTTAATCAAGTTATCCAATTCATTTAAATCTTGTAATTCAAGCTATGGAATATAGAATAGGGGCCAAACTCATGGAAACTAATTTTCCTTAGTTCAATTCACATTTTAAAGGTATTATTTATTACAGGGAAACATGAACCTCAAAATTTCATTAGATAATTTAAGGCAAGGGAATTGGGAGTTTAAGGAAGGGAACACCCATGAGGAGTCTCACATCAAGGAGATCAACCAACTATGTTGATTCTCTGCTATCTAGGACCGTATTATAAATGGAAAACCATTAAATTTAATATATTAAACATTTTTGAGACATCGGTAGAGAATTATAGAATGTGGAGTGACTGAAAATAATATAAAAGAAATGATACTTTAGGGAAAATAACTAGACCACCTACCTTAGGTTCATAGATGACTAATCATCTATTGTCAGCCTCTAATTCAATCTAGAATTAGAGAAAATGGAAAATACAACAAAAACCCTAAAAATACGGCATATCATCTCACGCCAAAATAGCACAAAAGATAGAGATATAAATAGAAAAAGGAAGGAAGGAGAACAAGGAGCTTACCATTGTGGATCCAACACACCCAACAGTCAAAAAAATAGAGCTCATATAGAGGATATCTTTAAAAACATATCTTAGGCATGGAGGGGTCTCCTATGCTTGAATCCTACTAGAGAAAATGTGGATTTTATCAAAAATGATCCCCTACTCATTTTTTTAAAAAAAATTGACCCCGGGTATTTACATGACATGTAAATTTTTCATGTTGTGTAAAGCTTGGGTTTATTCCTCCTTGATAAAATGTAATTCATGATGTGTAAGGGATCTGGACAACCCATTAAATGTAGTTTATTTAATACATTCCATTTATTTTAGATACAATTCATGAATTTTTTAGATTTCATGTATTGGTCTTGCGGCCATAGTCCAACCCACCTGTTCTATTTTTCTCAAAATCAAACTGACCAGCCTCAAGGCCCGGTCACTAGGGTTTAATGCAAAAATTAAAAACTCAACAAGAGTTGACTAGAAATAAAAAAAAACATACCTCTATGAAATGTTGGGACATTATAACTAAATAGATTGGTCTATCCTGATTCAAAAGGATACACTATTATACATATATATATCAGTAGGGCACCGAAGCAAGTTTGGATGACCATGGGTGTCAACCTAGAGCTTATGGGATTAACAGATTTACATAATGCATAGTATTAATTTATTAAATTAATACTATATTTATCACTTAATTACATGCATTGTGTTTCTTAGACTGTATTTGTTTGTACATGATGGTTTCATCCAAATAAGTTCTACTCACACCCTATTTAGGCATCCATTTAGTACTTTAGAAGATTATATAGATGTCGGTTTGGATAAGGTAAAAGGAACATGTAGTTAATTTTCACTTGATGGATGATTTGAAGAATAAAGATAGAACTGATGTGGGGTTCAGGACTGATTTATTTTGAGTTTATTATTTTTATCTTGGTCTTTTATTTTTATTATTTCCAACATGACATTTAGTTACATTCCATCCTAAAATTACTGTATTATTTTATTATTTAGATTTATTCATTGGACCATTATCATATTTTGTTTTCTAAACATTTATTCATATTGTTTCTTCTATTTCTTCTACTCTGAAATTATTTTTATTCTTCTATTGAAACTTTTTACGAGAGGGTATAGTCCCCCCACTATATTCTTTAGACCCTAACTTCTAGTCAAAAACCTCTAGAATATGGGGAGGCGTTCCTGAGGTCACATAGAAAATTGGCTTGATGACTTGATGGAACACCTGGTTAGGTATGTTACAGGGCCCCACCTATCAAATACATATGTCAAATACATTCCATATATATTGAATCAACAATATAATACATAATAAATATTCCTTGAAAATAAATAAATATCCATATTAAATATAGAATATGAAACATCTAAATTTCCATGGTAAATTAAAAAAATTCTTAGTAAACTTTCCTTAGTTCATATTGTATATAATAATGATTATATCGTTCAGTCAACATTGAGAAGAATAATGATAGAGAATATATCTTCATGGAATTCAGATTAATAATAATAATAAAATTAGGTATAAACTATAAATTAGTAAAGGATTATAGAAGAATATAAATTCATAAAAAATTAAGGTTTTAATTAAAGGAAATTCTTTTGATAATTAAAGAGTAAAATGGTGGTGAAACTCTAAAAAAACTTTCCTTAATGATTTTGCAACTTTTGTATAAAAAGGAAGTTACAAATAATTTAAAAACATTTTTCATGAGGTTTTAAAGAGACTTTTAAAATATTGTTTGAAAAATAATATAATATGAAAAATATATTATGCTTATAAAATAAAATTTTCATGGAAGATAAAATGAATTTAAGTATTAAGAAATATCTTTTCAAACCATTCAAAAAATAATTTCTTTTTATTTTTAAACTAAAAACTCTTAGAATAATAGAAATGAATTTTATTTAAAAACCCACTAAAACTTGTATAGGATACTAAAGAGAGAAAATGGTTATTGAAGAATGAAATTTTTTTCATTCCATGTATTTTAAAAAGGGTAGTCCTTTCAAACCTTTCTAAAAATCCAAAAATGAGTTGTTCAAGAAACATTAAAAAGATTCCTTTTAAAACTTTGTAAATAAAGTAAAAGGTAGAATAAAAATACCATTACCATTAATTGAAAAGTAGATAAAAACTTCAATAAAAATTTGATTAATATGGATATATAAGAGAAATATTCCACGCTGAAAAAAAATAATATCTGATTTTCTTAACAGCATTATTTTGGAAAATTTAAGTATTAAAGAGAATAAAAATTATAAGAACACATGGAAACCCAATTAATAACTGGATAAGAATAAAATATATTGGGTTTAATAAATAAATATCATATAATTCCTCAAATATAAATTTAAACATGAATAATATCAATAAGTGTGATATTATAAATTAAACTCTTATAACTTTAGTAACATTTGAATAAAAACTTCTTAAAATCTAATAATTTAATTGAAAAATAAATTAACATGAATAATGATTAATTCATGATATAATATTTCAAAGGTTAAGTATATATACTATATAAAATAAATTAGGTGAATAATATAAAAAATGTCATGGTGGAGTTGAATTGAGTTGAAAAACCCTTACCTTGGATTCCTTCTTAGCCTGATGCATTATATCCTACTAAATAATCAATTTAAATTTAATAAATAATTTATTAATAAAAATTTTCATCCATTTTTCATTTTTAAGGTCCTTTTATAATCATTATAAAATTATTCATTCTATAGGTTTTTCTAAAATTGACCACTTATGGTTGCTTGGTCAATTTCTAAAAAAATAACATCATTATATTGACCATGGTTAAAGGTGTTTTCAAATGGATACATCATATCTAGAATTTTTATAATTTAATTAATATAATTTTTATTCATTTTATTCAATTTTAGAATCATCCATGCAAGGAGGTGATAGAAAAATGAATCATGTCGCTTCATGGAGGTGGTAGTCCACACATACACACGAGCGGCGTTATCATTTTCTAATGAATGGGAGGGTAAGAAATTATATAATATTTTATCTTTATGGAATCCTAATTATTTAATAATAATAATATATATCCATTAAATCCATTTTTATGACCAACCATTTGAACCGGTTATAAAACTTGATACACATCACTTCATGGAGACGTTAGTTTGTACATACGCAAGAGAAATGATTTCGCTTCTCATTGGATGGAAATGGATATGAAAAAGGGTTATATAATAAGAATAATTTAATTTAATTTTTTTATACTAATTTTATTATATAATAAGTTTTTTGATAGGTTTTAATGAGGTATAATAAGAAATAAACATGAAAGAACTCGATTAAGAGTTATACCTCTTCTTCGGAAAACCTCCTTTAACTAGCACCTTAATCCATATAATATTTGTTTTTGGTGAGTAAATAACCTCAATTATATGGGTAAGTACGTTATTAAGGTGTTTTGTTATGTATTGTATGATATATATTTCTGAATTTTTTTGAATAAGTGATGATAGTAGGTTCCCTTTTATAAGTGAGGTGGGTGGAAAACTTATAAATACTTGAAATTTTATTATATATTATATGTATTACTCAAGTAAAGTGGTTCCAAATTGTAATATTTTATAAAATTATAGGGTTAATTTATAAATAAATCCTAAAAATTATATTTAAGAAAGTTTTCTTTCTATCTTCAATCCTTATGCATTAATTTTAACCATTTTAACTCATTTTACCCTTAACCAAGGTGATAAATTTTTACCATAGTTTCTATTAATTATGAAAAAAATTAAGTTGATCTAATTTCCTAATATTAATTATTATTATTCCAAATACAGAATCTATTTTACAATATTTAGTTCTTATAAGTTTCAGAATTTATTTTTATTATAAGTTCATAAAACGAAATGAAAACAGATTTTAGAAAAATGTTCTTTTAAAACATAAAAATGATTTTATGAAAAAAATTAATATAATGTATATTATTATGAAATTAGTTGAATTATATTAAATAAAATTATTATTATTTAACTTTAAAACCAAACCAAAACAAAAATTGAACATGTGAAAACTTGATTAAAAGAGAAGAACAAAAAATAGATTTTATTTTTATAAAAACATTACATAGATTTCCAAAATGTTTGACAAAGATTTATAACTTAAATTTTATATTTTTAAATGAATTATATAACTTATTAAATATATATTCTTTCATTAAAATTAAATAATAAAATTTTATGTCATTTTTATATCCTGATAATCCTTTAAAAACGACAGTATTTGTAAAATTTATATTTTTCACTACTCACCCAAAATTCAAATGTTTTTGAAAAATACTAAAAATTAATCCTAACATAATATGTATATAATGGTATAAAAATGAGGCTAATTTTATCAAATAAAATTTCTAAAATATTTATAAAATAATTTTAATATCTTGACACAAAACATGTAAAACCCATTTTTAGAATTAAAATGTATTTTCAAAGCATAAAATGAATTTATTCTCATTAATTTCTGAGTAACAACCATTATATGATTATTATTTTCTTTAATTGAATATATTATCAATAAATTTCATCAAAATAATTAATCAATAGTGATTAAATTAATTTATTATGATAAAAATACATTACGTACTTACAAATAGTTTTTTGAAAAATATCTCTTTTTACTATCAAATTATTTTATCTACATTTCTAAAAAATGATAATAAATTTATAAATGATTATTCATTAGTTTAAATGTATAAAAAATAAATTTTATATATATTTCATATTCAAAATTATAGAAATATATCTTTTAAATGAAATATATATAATATAAAGAAAACCCACTTTTATTGAAAAATGGTTTATTTAAACGTTAACTATTCTTAACCTTATATTGTTTAATTCTTGTCATTAAAAATTGAGTAATTATTTAATTGAAATTAATCAATATATTTGTATTGGGAAAACGTTTCTATATATATTTCAAAATTTGACTGCTCTTAGTCATACTTAATGATCCAATGATTAGGATATATTATTTATATTATAATATATCATGCTTTGTTTAATCTCGGTATTGTATGAATCATAAGATATCATACATAGTATTCATAAACTAAAATCTTAGTCTGTTAAATTCTCCCCTCCTTAAAAAAATTTTTCTTCGCAATTATAATTTATTTTTACCCAAATGAGTTTAATAATTTTATCATGAGTTTTAATTTCTAGGTTAATACTAAGAAAATTATTATTTCATAAATAAATATTTTTAAAAACAATATGTTTACCTTTATAATAATTATACTTTTGAATGTGTTTCTAGAAGCGTACCTTGGTAGTTGGGTGATTCTTTCGACACAAATATTGATAGATTTATCTTTCATCATCTAAGTTTTAGGAATTATGAGAAAATATACTTACTTGATCTCTTTCCTTGGTTGTGTTTCAATCAGTTTTCTATCTCGAATTTATCTCATATTCCAAATTATGAATGAAAATGTAGAATTTTTCATGCCTAGATCACTAAAATTAACTTTTAAGGGATCATGAGATCCATCAAGTGATAGTGTTCTTCTTTGTATAAAATATTTTCTAACTAAAGATTCCTAATATTTCATACTAAAACCAAAAAAATAGTTAGTGTCAGTAAAAATAATAACATAATAATATCACCCAAATTAAGGAGTAATATCACTAAAACCACAATAATAATATCCAAGGTTTAGCATTAATAATTAAACCTTAAAATACTTCAGAATATGCCAGAAAAAACTGATTCCATCATAATTATATATTCACATAAATTTACTATAATAACACTTACATAAAAACATATACTAACCCCAAAGGTTATATACATATGTGAAGGTATCCCTTCTCTTAGAAAAATCAACAAATATTTCAACTATGAAGAAAATATTTTGAGGATAAGAAACATTTTGAATCCATAATTTACACATGTTAAATTTATCAAATAAATCCTTTACTTTGAGAGTCTCATGAATAATTCACAAGATATTATTATGATCTTCATCCATTCTAAAATATAACAAGATAATCACAATGAAATTATCAAAGTATCCTTGAATCTTATGGAATTATTTTGAATAGAACCCTATCTCATTACAGTTAAAGAACCGAATATCATTAGATTATTTATTTCCATTACATTTGTGAGGCTTATATCCTTTATCTCCACAATTATAACAAACTCTCATTACCTTCAAATATTTTTTAGGATCTTTCTTTCTATAATTCTAACATGTTGTAATTTCTACTCTTCCCTTCTTTTGATTCATTACATTTCCTTTTTCCTGGTGATTGGTTGTCCTATTATGATCTTGATATACTATGAAAATATAATACCTAGAGAATTATTTTTCTACCTTAATGAAATTTTATATCATATCATCATATGTTCAAAATTTATTTGAAACTAAGGCCCTTACAAAACTTGGTTTTATACCATTAACAAAATGGATAATATTACTTTCTAGATTGTATATGTATTCCAAAACATGTCTTGCTAATCTGGTAAAATTAGCCTCATACTCAACAACATTTTCCTCATCTTTCTTTTTTAAATTAAAAATTTTTATTTCCATATCATCTCATTATGCTAGAGGAAAGTATTACTCAGATAATATCACCTTAAATGTTCTTTATTCCATAATTTATGTCACTTATTCCTCCTTAGTATTCTAAATTAATGACCATTATTGGTCTTTATATCCATTTTAAAAATATACTACTAGAACAACATTTTATTTTACATTACATCCCAATGCTAAAAATATCTTTTCAAGGGACATAAACCATTTCTCATCCACCAATGGAGTAATAGTTCTATTAAAGGATATAGGCCTCTACTTCACAAAGCGGTCTATAATCATTTCACTATACTGATAACCAATAGGTTTATCTATACAGGAAAGGAAATTGGTCATAAATTGAGACAAATACCATAATATAGTTGTAATATATTCAATTAAATCATCATCCATATTTACTTTATCTAGTGGGAAGTCTGTAAATTTAACATGGGTGCTGATATGATTTCCCTTAAATTTTTTAGGATACATCTCTAAATGGTGGCACACACATAGTCAACTCATAATAATAATGAGTATTTATCCATGGAATAAAAATTTATATGAAGGTAAAAGTTCTCAAATATTTTAAGGTATTTATTATAATGCTCATATTAGTTATGTTCTTATTATCATGGGTCATATTAAACTTCCTTTGGTACCGACTGTATAAACTGAGACTCCAGTAACCCAAATCTAGTATTTACTTTATTGCATTTGGATGATATATAAGTTATTACACCATGAAGGTTTAATCAGTTTAGAAATATTGGAAAACTAGATACACACCTAACTTCTATATTACATTTGTAGATAAAAAATAACATAAAAATATTATTACATCATTAAAAATCATTCAATGATTTCTTCTTCATATCTTGGGGAAAAGAAAATATAATATTGGTGATCACATATTCTTAGTAGGGGTTAAAAACAACAGAAGATATCATGATTAGATAAGTCATAAACAATATAACAGAGGGGATAATCAATAAATATTTCATTTAATAAATACTTGATCTTTAAGATATATCCATAGAAAATATAAAAATAAAATTCGTAGGGATAATAATGAGGGAAATATTAATGAAGAAAATACATAATTTCGTATGTCATGATCTTGTTGTCAAGGCCTCATGCCATGAAATCATGAACCTTACCATCAAGTCCTTGTGCCAAGAAATATTACATATAATAAAATAATTGTACCAAGATATTTTCATTTTATGGGCTGGAATACATTGATAAATACCCATTCTTTTTTATCTTATGATATATATTAATTCATCAATGGGATATCTATAATTAGGTCTCACGTGTCACTTACATATGTCCAATACATTCCTCATATATTGAATCAATAATATAATACCTAATCAATATGAATTATCAATAAATAAATATTTTTATTGAATTAGGAATACTAAACATAAATATTTTCCATGAGTTCATAAAATATATAATAATGAGTATACAGTTCATCCAACATTGAGAAAAAAGAATGATTGAGAACATTTCATCAAGAAATTGAGATTATTACTTGTGAAAAAATGTGGTATGACCCATAAATCAGTAAAGGATGATATAATACCATCAATTCATAAAAAATTAAGGTTTTAAGTAAAGGAAAGTATTTTGAGAATTATATATTAAAATAGTAGTTAAACCTTAAAAAAATTCCTAAAATATTTTATAACTTGATTATAAGAATGAAATAAAAAATCTTTTAATAACTTTGTTAATGAGGTTTTAAAGAGACTATTAAAATATTATTTTCAAAATAATATAATCTTAATGAGATATTATTCTTATAAAAAAATTTATTAGAAGATAAAATACGTTTAAGAAATATGAAATCTCTTTTCAAACCTTTCATAACATAATTATTTTTTATTTTTCAACTAAAATTTCACAGAATAATGGAAACAGATTTTATTTTAAAAACCATAGAAACTTTTATAGGAATATAAATATTGAATAACATTCATGGTGGTGGGAAAAGTTATTCATGACGTATAAATTAAAAAGGATATATCTTTCACACTTTTTTAAAAATTAGAAATTGTCTTGTGAAGAAGAATTTAAAAATATTCATTTAAAAAATGTATTATAAAAGGACCTTTAAAAATAATTTAATAGTATATAAAAACTTCCATAAAAATTTTTAGAATATTGTTATGGAAGAGAAATATTCTTGATAAAAAAACAGAGAAATAAGATTGACCTTTATTAAGAACATTCTTTTGGTATTTTTAGTACAAAAGGGTGGGAATGTTGAAAGAAAACATGGAACCCAAATAAATAACCATAGTATAATAAAATATATTGGGTTTAAGAAATAAATATCATATAACTCCTCTAACAAAAAATTTAAACATGAACAATCTGAATAAGTGTGAGATTGTAAATTAAACCCTTAGGGATTTGATATATTTTAAATAAAAACCCCTTCAAAGTGAAGACTTGAATAGAAACATTAAATACCATGAATAAAGATGAATTCATTCTATATTTTTGTCAAATGGTATGTATCTACACTATATAAAATAAATTATATGAATAATATAAAATATGTCATAATATAATGGAATTGAGATGAAAAACACTTACCCTAGTTTGTTTCTTGGTCAAACATGATATATCCTACTAAATAATCTACTCATATTTATTTAATACTTTATTAAGAACATTTTTAATCTATATTTAGTTTTTTTAATGTAATTTTATAATCATTTTACATCCATTCATTATTTAGTTTTTTCTTACGTTGACCATTTAAGTTTGTTCAGTCAATTTCCCTAAAATTAATTTACTATATTAATCATGGTTAAAGGTATTTTTAAAATATTTCATCATCTCAATTATTTTAATATTTTTGTGAGTATATTTTTTGTTAATTTATTTAATTTTATAATTATTCGTATGAGGATGTAATACAAAAATGAATCACATCTCTTTGTGGAAGTGATATTCAACATTTACGCACGAGCGACGTTATCATTTTTCAACGGATGGGATGGTAAGAAATTATATGATATTTGATATTTAAAAAATAAAAATTATTTTATAAAAAATCATTCATATCCATTTACTCCATCTTTATAAACATCCATGTGAACTGGTGATGAAAAATGATACACATCACTTCATGGAGACGGTAGTTCGTACGTACGCATGAGCAATGCTTTCATTTCTCATTGGATAGATGATATTAAAATGGGTTATACCATAATCATAAAATAATTTAATTATGTTTTAGATAATTATGTTATTGTATATTAATTTTTATTATAGGTTTAAAGTAGTTATAAGAAGAAATAAAAATGAAATAAATCAGTTAAGGGTTCTACCTCTTCTTCGAAAAAACTCCTTTTACTTACAACTTAAGACTTATTAGGTTAGACTTTTAGTAATTATACGTACTCAAGTACATTTTTAAGGAAATTATTAATTTATATTGGTAGTTATTATCCAATAGAGAGTGTTCAAATTTTTTGAATAAGTGAGGAGAGGAGGTTCCCTTTTATAAGTGGGCTGGGTGGAAAACTTGTAAATACTTGAAACTTTATTATATAATATATTTCTTACTTCAAGTGGATAAAAAATTTCATAGTTAAGAATATTAGGAAATTATGTTCTAAATCCAACCAAACAATGAGATTCAAGTAAGTGTTTTATGTTATCTTGATCCTGTGTCCCTTTATTTTGACCATTTTAACTCATTTTTCCCGTAACCAAGGTGATAAATTTTTACCATGGTTACTATTCAATATTAACAAAAAATATGTTGAACTCATTAAATAATATTAATTATTCTGATTAAAAATATTTAATTCATTTTATAAGATTAAATTCATATAATGTTCAAAAATTAGTTTTAATATAAGTTCATAAAACACAATAAAAACTATTTTTTAAAAAATATCATTTTAAACAATAATATGATTTTACACAAAAATATAGTACAATTCTAATTACTATGGAATTAATTGGATTAATTTAAAAAAAAAAATAGTCTTATTATACTTTAAAACTATACCAAAATATAATTTATCCTTGTGAATACTTGATTAAAAGATAAGAACCAAAAATAGTTTTTATTTGAATAAAAACATTACCTATATTTTCAAAATGTTAGACATATATTTATAAGTTAAATGTTATATTTTGGAATTAATTATACCACTTATTATATATAAATAATTCATAAAATTTCAAGTCACTTTTATATCCTGATAATGTCATGAAGGAAATAGTGTTTGTAAAATTAGTATTTTCACTATTCATCTAAAAATCAATTGTTTCTAAAAAATCCAAAAACAAATATACCTAAGATAATTTTTATATAGTGAAATAAAAAGTTATTTTAATTTTACTAAATAAAATTTATAAAATATCTATAAAATAATTCTAATATCTGCACACAAAATGTGTAAAACCCATTATAAGAAAAAATGTATTTTCAAATCTTAAACCAGATTTATTCTCATTATTTACCTGGTAACAACCATTGGATGCTTGTTAATATGTGTAACTTTATAAAACTTCTACTTGTTAATGTGTTTCCATAATATCTCCCTAATAGGATGGTGATACTTTCCATACAAAACATGATAGATTTATCTTACATCGCATGAGTTTGAGGAATTATTAGAAAATATACTTACTTGATCTCTTTACTCGGTTGTGTTTCAATCAGTTTTTTATCTATAGATCATCTCATATTCAAAATTATGAATGAAAAAGATGAAACTTTCATGTATGAAGCACAAAAATTAACTTTTAAGTGATCATGAGATCCATTAAGTTATAGTTTTCTTCATTGTATAAAATATTTTTTAACTGGATATTTCTCATCTTTTTATCCATTTACTAAAACCAAAAAAAATATTATCATAAGTAAAAAATAATAATCAATAAATTAAACTATCAAATGAAGGATTGATATCTACAAAACCTCAATAATAACACCAAAGGTTCAACATTAATCATTAAACCCTAAAACACTTCATAATATTCTAGACCAAAATTCATTACATCATAATCATATATTCACACAAATTTACTATAATTACTCTTACTTAAAAACAAATTCTAAACCTAATGGTTGTATACAGCGGTGAATTTATACCTTTTTGTAGAAAAATCATAAAATATTCCATCCTTGGAGAAAATATTTCCAAGAAAATAAACATTCTAAATTTAATATTAATATATGATAAATTTATAAAATAACTCATTTCCCCTAAGTGTGTCATGAATTATTCCCAAGTGATTCTCATTCTATTCATCCCATTTATATTATATCAAGATAATTATAATAAAATTATAAAATTTATCCTTGATAATTGGGGAATTAATTTCCAATAATACCAATCTCCTTACACTTTAAGCACGGGATATTGATGGCTTCTTTCTTTCATTTACATTCATGAGAATTATGTACTTTATCTCGGCACTTATAAAAAACTACCATTCACTTTAAAAAAATGGATTTCCTTTCCATAATTTTCACATGTTAAAAGTTTCACTCTTCCCTTCTTCTTATTCATTACATTTCTTTTTTCGTGGTGCATAGTAATCCTCTTCTCCTCTTCATTTTATTTGAAAATATAAGACCTAGATAATTATATTTCTATGTTAATGGAACTTAATACCATATCATCATATGATGAAAATGGTTTTCAAACTATATCCCTTCGATGTATTATCTTAATCCCATCAAATAAATGTTTAATATTACTTTACTAATTACATAAGTAGTATGTAATGTGCCTTCATAATATGGTAAAGTTATCCTCATACTCAAAAAAAATTATTCTCCATTATATTTTAAATTCAAAAAAAATATTTTTATTTCAACTTGTTTTTTTAATGACTCGTCCTTCACTATGCCATTAATATGGTCATCTGATCCCATGGGTCCCCTGTAATACCTTGGTTTACTTAATAGTACACCATAGGCCATTACCCATTGGGGTCACATACCAAACTAATGGTTGTCTTGAGCCAATATATTTTCTTCTTGTGTTATTTTTCGTCTCTCACACACACCCTAGGAAAACTTACTTGGAGTTCACCCATCCTAATCACTACTCCAAGAAAAGACTACTTAACCAAGGAGTTCTAATTAGGTAGGCTCCTAAAAAAAGGTGAACCTTGTTAACATGGGTGGTAACATTTAGTATTCTTAATTATCACATTTTTAGGGGTGTTAGAGTTTTTATCAGGGAAAATATTTATTAAATAATATCACCTTAAAAGTTATAAATTCCATACTTTTTATCACTTCTTCATCCTTAGTATTATAAATCAATGAATACAATTGATCTGTATGGCCTTTTAAATAATATACTACTAGAATAACCTTTTCATTTTCATTACTTCCAAAAACCAAAAATATCTTTTTAAGGGACTTGAACCATTTCTTAACTACCAATGGATTAGTATTTCCATTAAAGTTTAGAGGATTCTATTGTATGAATTCGTCTAACATCATTTCATTATACTGAGAAGAAACTAGTTTCTCTGTATGGTAAAGGTTATTAGTCATGACCTGAGACAACTACCCTAATATAGTCATAATCATGTTATCTACAAAACCATCTATATAGACATTATCTAGTGAAAAATATCCACATTAACCACAAGTGTTTATATGATTTCCCTTACTTCTTATAGGATCCATCTCTAAATAATGAAACACACATAGTCAGTTAATAATCATCAATGAGTACTGAGCCGCAGAATAAAAACCCCTATGAAGGTAAAAGTTTTCAAATATTATAATGGATTTATCATAATTCTTGTATTATTTATGATATTTTAAAATCTAGTTCTTAGGGGGGATACTAAACTTGTTTTTATACCAACTATAGAAACCTAGACTCTAGTAACCCAAAGTCAATCTCTATATTATTACATTGGGATAAGATGCAAGGGATTTCACCATAAAGGATCAATCAGTTTAGTAGTCTTGGAAGAATACATATATATTAACTTTCATATTACATTTTAAGATAAAAATATATCATGAAAAATATTCCTATATCCATTAAAATCATTTAAATATTCTTTCTTCATATCCTATATAAAGGAAAACATAATAATGGTGGTCAAAGATTGTTAGTATAGGTTACACACAATAGAAGATATCATGAGTAGATAAGGAATAAACAATATGGAAGAGTGGATAATCAATACATATTCCATTTAATCAATAAATTTCACTAAAAATATATCCATGTAAAATATCAACATAATAACCACATAGATAATAAAAACTAAAATATTAGTAAAGTAAATCCATAATGTCAGATTTCAGGATCTTTTCATCAAGGCCTCATGATAAGACATCAGAAACCTTACCATCAAGGCCTTATTTCAAGACATCCTACATATTTTAAAGGTATTATACTAAGAAATTTTTATTTTATGGGTTGGAATACACAAAGAAATATTCCTTATTGTTTATCTCATGAGACCTGTTGATACATCGAGGGACTATTTATAACTGGGCTCTACCCACCACTTAGAAATATCCAATGCATTCCTCATATATTTAATCAACAATATAATACATAGTCTATATACCTTATTAATAAATAAATATCCATATTGAATCAAGAATATGAAACACCAACATTTACCTAGTCAATGAAATAATTTTCATAGTAAACTTCCCTGAGTTCATACAATATATAATAATGATTATATGGTTCAGTCAACATTGAGATGAATAATGATATAGAACATGTATTTAAGGAACTAAGATTATTCATTTTAAACAAAATGATGTATAAACCATAAATAAGTAAATGGTGATATAATACCATAAATTCATAAAAAATAATGGTTTTAATTAAATGAAAGACTTTTTATAAGTAGAGAGAAAAATTGAATCAAAAAAATAACTTTCTTATAGATTTTGAAACTTTTTTATAAAAATGATATTATAAATAATTTCAAAAATATTTTCATGAAATTTAAAATAGACTCTTATAATATTGTTTTTAAAAAATATATAATAATGACAAGGTACTATGATTATAAAAGAAAATGTCGAGTGGAAGAAAAAATAAATTTAAGTAATATAAAATCTCTTTTCAATCCTTTTATAAAATAATGTCTTTTTTATTTTTTAAATAAGAAAATATCATAATAGAAAAGGATTTTCTTTTAAAAACCATATAAAATTATATAGGAATCTATAGAGTGAATAGTTTTTATAGATATGGAAAAATCCGTTGATGATTTATATGTTAAAAATGGCATCCCTTTCACACTTTTGTAAAAATTCAAAAATGACTTGTTTGGAAAACTTTAAAAAAGATTAAATTTAAACTTTTGTAAATAAAGTAAAAGGTAATAGAAAATAACTTTAATAATAAATTAAAATTATATAAAAACTTTCATAAAATAATTCAAATAATATGGATATGGAAGAGAAATATTCCCGATTGAAAAAAGATAAATAAGGCTGGATTTTATTAAAAGAATTCATTAAGTCTTTTGAGTGATAAATAAGGGAAAATTTAAAAGAAAACATGGAAACCCCATAAATAAACAAAGGATAATAACATAGATGGGGTTTAATGATAAAAGATCATATAATTCATCCAATATAAATTTAAACATGGAAAATATGAATAAGTGTGATATTGTAAATAAAAGACCTCGACTTTAATAACTTTTGAATCAAAAACCTATAAAAGTGAAAACTTGAATTGAAAAATTAAATATCATACCCTTGTGTGAATTTATTATTTTAAATTATATTATTTTATATTATCTTATTTTCGTTTGAGTTATTTTAAATTTATATAATTTTAAAGTCTAAATTTTGAAATTTTAAATCTTTTTAGGCATCGCACAGTTAGCTAGCACAGTTTGGAAAACCAGGAAGTGGCCATGAATTTGAATTTGTTACTTTGGAAGTGTTGTTTTCATAGGTAGTTAATAGTTATAAAACTATATGGGGACTAAGAGGATGCCAAGTGTAGTGTTTTTTCAGGTTCCATTGAGTATCTCGTGGTTACCACATGGTTGGGAAAATTAAGAGGGTAAACTGTATAGGGTTCCCAAGAATTTAGAAGTTATTTTTTTCATTATTTTCTTTTATTTTTTACTTTTTATTCCCTCTTCCATTTTCATCCCCTATCCATATCCATCTCACATGAATCTGTTCCTGGTATAGGCTCGTGTGTCACACAGCCTCCCCTTCGGTAAAGCACTCATGGCATGACCTCCTCTCCTCCCCCTTGCCTCATAAGCAGATCCCCTTGCTAATATGCATCCTCTCATGAACCTCCCACTCCCTCAGCACCTCTTTACTTCATTGATTTAGCCTAGTTTCTTCTCTATTTTTGTATTAATATCTAATTTAAATGTTCATCTTCCTTGTTTTCCTTATTTCCCCCAATTTTCCCATTCCCCTTTTTTCCATGCAAATCTTCCAAACTCTAGGTAGGGTTTTGGTCTAATTTTTGTTTAGATTCTTGATTTTAGAGACCGTGCAAGTGATTTATCACTTTCTAGGGTGTCCTTCATTAGATTAAATGAATTTTATACCTTCCCCCATAGATTAGATATAATTTTCCTCATGTTTTAGCTTTTAACTTTTAGAACCATTGGTTACTTGATTTTTAATTTATGTTTATTTATTTAATGATAGTATAAAATATATTTAATGAATTTCCATAGAATAAAATGGATTTGAGATTTATTTCTATAGAATTTAATGGGATCTATTTTTTAAATAATTATTTAAATCTATTTTTATTAAACTACAAATTTTAAAAGTTATTATGATTCCTAGTTATCCCTTTAACAAATTATTGAAGTTATTAAAAATTTTTAAACTTTCAAATTAGTTTTCAAAATATTTTTACATGGAATTTCAAGTGATACTTGAAATTAAAAGTATTAATAACTTTTTTGAATACTTTTTTGAATAAAAGGTGAATCCTAAAAGTTATTTGACCTCATTTGGGTTACTTGAAAAATAAAATAAAGTTGTTTAATCCTTTTTAAGGGATTTTACAAACAGAGGGAAATTCATAAATGGGTTTTAAAAAGTTTTGTTAGATTATGTTGTTTTAGGAAATTTATTATGAATATGTTCAAATGATTATAAAAATACTTGTCATGTTGGGTGGTTTTTTAAAGTCCAATTTGGAACTTTTAAGTAGTTTTGAAATGGATGCATGGGATTGTGAAACCATCATGTAATCTTCTACTTTTGATTGATATAGATATTTTCCCATTAGGAATTATTTTTTATTTTTCTATGATGATGTATGTGCGGTCTGGGATACGTATTAATATGGGGTTGGGGTGAGGGATAGTTATTTATTGTACTTTGTGATGCTTTTTACTAACTATGCTTGGTGCTTATCTCTCACCGTTTCTTTATTTTGGTCCTAGGAACCCAGGTTCTAGAGTAGGCTAACAAAAACTAGATTTTTGGATTTTTTTTATGGATTCACATCACTAAAATTCATTTCTGATGGGGTATGTCGCAACAAACCTATCACAGAAAATAGCATCTTAAATATGAGTATTAATAACAGTTCTTCACAAAAAATGATTCATGATGTCTGGTTATTTACATCATAAATAAGTTCATAAAATGTTTAAAATTTTAATTATGATATATTTTTAATCATTATCAAACAATTAAATTTTAAAAAACCTAATAAAAATATAAATAATTAAAAAAATTAATTATAAAAAACATGCATAACATAATTATACCATTTCACGCATAATATGTTTATCAAACAACAATACATGATAGCCACTACAATAATTGAGTATCAATTGGTATCAGAGGGAGTAGGATCGCCAAAGGTTTAGGGGAGTAAAATCTATGCCAATATCATGAAAAATCCATTTCTTATACTCCAACATCTTCTAATCTCTCTAACACAACTACTCTTTCTCCTCCTTCTTCTATCTCTGCATGATTTGTATAATCTCATACTTCGATCATAATATCTCTTCATACTATCGAGTGAATGTCAAAAAATATTCATGATCGCCCATTAAGATGAAAAATTACATCATTTAGGTGCCATAATAACTAGTAAGTGTCAATCGTGAACCAATACTATTCACCCAGCCATTCTCGACACCAGGCATGGTCATCTGTATCCAAGCCCACTCATCAAAACCTAACTCACACATGAAATCTCCTTTGTTATTGTCTTGAATATCTCATAAATTATAAGTTTCAATATCATATGTTTCCTTAAAATATAATTATAAATTAAAAAAATTAATTTAGGTATAAAAATATAAAAAATACTGACCACAATCTGATGTTGTCTGTTACCACCAAGTTGTCATGTTCTAGGATCAGTGTACATATTCTTGTAAACTTTTAACTCTACAACAGAGGGGTCAGTAATATCCTGTATATAGAGACCCGGACTTTTCTTATATTACTATTACATAATTTCAAAGATAAACAACATAATAGTATTACACATAGAGGATCCAAAGGTTTAGTGTCTTGGGAAAACTAGGACCACACATAACAAATACAACATCAAGAATAAACATTTATTTAATTTATTATTCTCAAGATTCTTATTTTCACTTTTTATCTCCTTAGTAAATGTATCCACCTGAGGATATACATCAAAAGGGTTGAGCTAGAAGCCCAGTAATAGGATAGATAACAACAATATATCATGGGGTGAGCATAACCATAACATAGGCAAAAGTTCATGAACATGAGAGGATCATAAATAAAAGACTTGAAATGTGGAAATGAAAAAAAATGAAACATCGTGTCTTAGTGGTTACCTACCACACATACTTGTAAACAAAGCTATCATATTTTTCACACATCATTTCACATTTACTCATGAGATTCATCACTTTACCCAATGCATTGGAGTGCTATATAATTCTGGGTGCACCCGTCACATCATAACATTATCATTTATCATGCATGACACAACAAACATATATCATAAATGAACATAACTAACCCATGAAAAGGAATGTTTTTCATCTCATAAGAACACATTCATAAACTTTGGGTTCCCAAAAGAAATAGGGAACAACATACTTGATATAAGAACCATCAACCTTGAATGAGAGGTAAAAGGTGAGTTCTTAAAAGAAGAGTACTTTTGGAAAACATTTTGATTGAAATAAACTTTAGTAGAAAACATGTGTATCCCATAAAAGTTAAGATAATTATGAACAAATGAACTTTATGGAGTAAACATATCAAAAATGGAGTGAAAGAGGGAGAACCCGAAGGATGAAAGTTGGGTTCGAGAATTTCCCCTTACCTTGTACTTGAATGCTTCCTTCTCTTTAATGTCCTGTATAATGACATTATATTCATTAATTAGAAATCCAGAACCATGTGTACATTAATAGGGTTCATTCTGGCTTAATTATGTCATATTATGTTCCTTTGGATGACTTATAGTGTTTAAAAACATTGTTCGGGGCTGTTCGTTTTTTTGGTTTTTCTTGGGTGGTTCGCTTGTATTCTTAAATTGAAGTTTGGGTAGAACATTAGTAAACATCCAGAAATGATATTACATGTAATTAATGATATTAAAAGAGTTTTAATGATCTTATAATGAATTATATTAGATCAATGTGGATGAATCATTAGATAAGAATTAAATGATGGTTATTTGGGTCAATTTGGGCGATTTTTGGATCACCACGAACTTGTTTTAAATTATCACTTAGTAATATGGACATAGGTTATTTCCATAACTTCAAATAGAAAATAATACATATAAAATATTCTGTTACAACCATAAAAATGGTTTCATGACCATATATTAAGGTAGAAATTGAAGAAGAAAGCATGTCGTTCTTGAAGGTGATAAATTAACACCTCACAAACAACGTTCTCTTCAATAAAATAAAAGGAAGAGGGTAAAGGGGGTTGGATGATATAATATCCCATTAGAATCATAAAATTACATTGTATGTATAATACTGGAGTTACAATACAAATTTTATGAAGAGAGGTGGGGATAGATCAAGAAATGAACATGAACATGAAAGGAAATTAAAGAAGAAGAGGGAGGGAAATTACCTCTTGAATCCTTCTCTTGAGAACCTCCTTAAGGGCCTAAGTTTGGTATTTTGATGAGACCAGAAACTCTTGGACATGGGGTATGGGCTAGGGAAGGTGTTTGGGTAGAGTTTTGAGAAGGCTTGGATCTTTAGAGGTGTGAGGAAATGAGGGTGTGAATGGTGGCTTTTATAGTGGAGGGGACAGGGGTTTCCTTAATATAAAATTCATTAGTTTATTATTTCCCCACAAGACAAAGAATAGTGAGTCTTGAACAACCAAGAATATTAATTTTATAATTTAATCCCGAACCAAGTGGGCTTACATCATCATAACATCACACATGGCCCTATAATTAGCTTATTTAGCTTATTTTGTAAATTACTGCATTTCACTATTCATCAAAAATTCAAGTATCTCAGAAAAATCCCAAAAATTTACCCCAACCATTTTTTGATGTTTAGAATCCATAAATTAACTCCATTTTTCAAAAATAATTTTATAATTATTATTAATTTAATATTTAATTAAAATCATAATTTACTTAAAAAAAACAGTTTTTAAAATTAAAACTGATTTTATAGTGCTTTCAAGAATTACGTAGGGTCTTATAAAATTATCTAAAAACTATAAGACCTTGATTCAATAATTTATGAATAAATTTTAAGAAAATAAATTTTCTTTTAAATTAATTAATTAATTATTTATGACTAAAAAAATTCCAAAACGTTTACTATGGTCAAATTTTCACTTTCTAAGATGTCTAAATTTTATTTAATTATTCATAGATAATGTTACACTTATGTTGGATGATTTACTATTAATAATGGTCATATTACTATTCATAAGGGTAGGTTACTATTCACAAGGGTAGGTCACTATTCACCAAAAAATATTTTTCATTCCTTAGACTCCAAAAATCATCTTGAACACAACCGTGTATGTCGGATTTTCAAAATTCCAAACATAGGAGTGACAAACTTATGGTTAAAGGTCACTTATCACTTAGTAGTTCATTATTTTGTGTTTTCATGTTATTTTGTGTTTTCATGTTATTTTATGAAATAAATATAAGAAGGGAATTTCCATTGAAAAACTTTGGGTCGTTACATTCTTCCCCCCTTAAGAAATTTCGCCCACGAAATTTCACTTTACAAAAACAGGTGAGGGTACTACTCCTTCATTTCCTCTTCTAGTTCCCAAGTTTCTTCCTCAAACTTATGGTTCCTACACAACACTTTGACAAGATGGGTTGTCTTGTTGCGTAGAACTTTATCTCTCCGATCCAAAATCTTTATTGGCTGCTCCTCATAGGATAGATCATCTTCCAGCTGCACCACCTCTGAGTTTAGTAAATGTGAGGGGTCTGGTATGTACTTACTCAATAGTGATACATGAAACACATCATGAACTTGATCTATATTCAGTGGAAGTGCAAGAAAATAGGCGACAGCTCCTATGCAGTCAAGGATCTCAAAGGGGCTAATATACCTTGGGCTTAGCTTCCCTTTATTCCTGAATCGCATGACTCTCTTCCATGGAGATATTCGAAGGAAGACTTTATCTCCAACGTCGAACTCCAAGTCCCTTGGACGGTTGTCAACATAGCTCTTTTTCAGACTTTGAGTATATTTTATGTGTTTCTGGATGACTTTAACATTCTTTGTCATCTCTTGAACAGGATCGGGTCCAAGTAGCTTTCTTTCTCCAACTTCATCCCAACAGGTTGGATTTCTACATCACTTTCCATACAGAGCTTCATATGGAGCCATCTGAATACTTGAGTGGAAGCTATTGTTGTATGATAACTCAGCCAATGGGAGATGCTGATCCCAACCACCTTTGAATTCAAGAGAGCAGGCTCTTAACATATCTTCAAGTGTTTGAATAGTCCTTTCAGACTGGCCATCAATTTGGGGGTGATAGGTCGTGCTGAAATTTAATTCAGTACTCAAAGCATGTTGAAGGATCCTCCAGAACTTAGATGTGAATCTTGGATCACAGTCTAAGACAATTGAGATTAGAACACCATGAATTCTCACCACTTACTTCACATATATCTTTGTAAATTTTTCAAGTGAGAGGTCTTCCCGAATAGCAATAAAATGGGCAGTCTTGGTGAGTCGGTCAACCACAACCCATATCGCATTATTTCCCTTTGACGTCTTTGGGAGACCCATGACAAAGTCCATAGTAACGTTTTCCAATTTCCACATGGTTATAGGAAATGGTTGCATCATACCTTAGGATTTTTTTCTCTCATCTTTAACTTGATGACATACCAAGCACCTTGATATATATTCCGCAATCTCGTTCTTCATGTTATCCCACCAGAAGTGTTCTTAGAGATCACAGTACATCTTGGTACTTCCAGGAAGGTTAGAGAATGTTGAGCTATGTGCATGTTCCAATAGATCCTTATTTATCCCGAGTGATGAAGGCACACAAATCCACATTCCAAACCGAATCACACCATCATCATCGATATGGAACTCTTGAAGCGTCCATTCCTTTACTGAATTCACCCTCTTTTGTATCCCCACATCATCCCTTTGTGCTTCCTTAATATTCTCTTGGATGGATGGTTGCGCAATCATTTGGGCAAGGTAGGATGTATCCCCTGCCCTTATGATTTCCAAATCCATTCTTTATATATCCAAGAAGATAGGGTCTTTCTCAATCCGCAACATGGATAGAGTAGCAGGTTCTTTTTTTCTTAGAGCATCAGCTACCTTGTTGTCATTTCCAGGATGATAGTGAATAGAGCAATTGTAATCCGTGATTATATTTAACCATCTCCTTTGACGCATTTTGAGCTCCTTTTGTGTGAGTATATACTTTAGGATCTTGTGGTTAGTTTATATGTCACAATTCTCACCATAAAGGTAGTGCTGCCAGATTTTCCAGGCAGGCTCTAGATCATGCGTCGGGTAGTTCTGCTCATGGATCTTCAACTGTCGTGAGGTGTAGGCTATCACATTATCATTTTTCAAGACTACACAACCCAAGACTTTATTTGAAGCATTAATGTATATCACAAAAATTTCTCCACTTTTCGGTAGTGTGAGTATAGGTGCAGTGATCAGCCTTCTCTTTAGCTCCTTGAAACTTCCCCACATTCTTCCGTCCAGACATAATTTACCCCTTTCCTTATTAACTTAGTTAGTGGGCTTGACAATCATGAGAAGTTTCTCACAAAACGTCAGTAGTACCCAGATAATCCAAGAAAACTACGGATTTCTGTGACACTAGAGGGCCTGGGCCATTCCTCAATCTCCTTTGTCTTTGAAGGATCCACAGAAATTCCCTCACTTGTGATCACATGTCCCAAGAACAAGACTTGATTCATCCAAAAGTCACACTTGCTGAACTTGGCGTACAACTTCTCCTTTCTTAATGTCACTAACACAAGTCTTAGATGTTCTTCATGTTCCTCTTTTCTCTTGGAGTATATGATAATATCATCGATAAACACTACCAAAAATTTATCGAGGCAATGTCTAAAGACTCTATTCATCAAATCCATGAAGATTTCAAGGGCATTAGTAAGTCCGAAGGGCATCACCAAAAACTCAGAGTGCCCATAACTTGTACGGAAGGCAGTCTTCTGAATATCTTCCTTCTTCACCTTTACCTAATGATATCCAGAACGAAGATCCACCTTTGAGAAGTATTGATATCCTCTTAACTGATCGAACAAGTCATCAATACTAGGGAGAGGATACTTGTTCTTTATGGTGATCTTGTCAAGTTCCTGATAATTGATACATAGCCGCATTGTTCCATTCTTCATCTTCACAAATAGCACTGGCACACCCCAATGTGATGCACTAGGGTGTATGATCCCTTTTCCTAGATGTTCTTGCAGCTACTTCTTTAACTCCTTTAGTTCGATAAGAGTCATCCTATAGGGGCACTTCGAGATAGGAGTAGCTTCGGGTATTAGTTCAATTGAGAACTCTACCTCACGATCCGGGGGAATTCTGGGCAACTCTTCAGGAAATATATCTTTTTATTCCCTCACGATGGGCATTTCTTCAAGGTTGGAACTTTTCTTCGACTCAACCATTTGGGTGAGGTATGCTTCTTCATAGGGAATCAACACCCACACCATTGAAGGACTTTTCAAAGGAGATTCATGTTCTTCCTTGCATTTTTAGAAGAGCATGGGATGGTTTGGAATATGAAAATATATTTCCTTTTCCCGACAGTTGATATGCAATCTATATAACAAGAGCCAGTCCATTCCCATTATAGCGTCGAATTCCACCAAGGGAAGTATTATGAGATTTTACAGAAGAATCTTCCCACATACACCAACAGGAGAATAGTAAAACACTTGGGTTGCAATGATTTCACCACTTGGTGTTTTTATAGATATCTCTACTTCAAGGTTTCGGGGATTCGATTCTATAGTTCTAGAAAACTTGCAAGATATAAAGAAATGCATAGAACCAGAATCAAATAAGACTTTTTCCATTCTTGAGTGAATAGGAAGTGTACCTTGTACGACTTCATTATCATGATCCACCTCCGTAGTAGTGATGTCATAACCCTTCCCTTGTTCCTTTGTCTTTGGTAGCTGCTGACACTGATTACCCTCGAGAACTCGAGGTTTAGTGCACTAGTTTGCATAGTGCCCAAGCTCCTTATAGTTGTAGCATTGAACCATGAGTGGTTCTCTCCTTTAATCGACTACATTCTCCTTCCTTTTTGTGTCTTTTCGACACTCTTGAGTAGGGTGTCCTTCTTTCCCACACTTGAAGCATTTCCCCATCCCTTTGAGGCAGTTCCCATTGTGTAACTTCCCACATTTTTGGCATGTGGGTCATTGAGTTTTCTTCCCACCTTTATCACTAGATCCACCAGCTTGAAACTCCATATTTCTTTTCTTATCACCATATCCACGGGACCATTCTCCAAACTCCATCTCCACTTTTATAGCACACCAAAAAACTTCTTCATAACTCCCAAAGTCTCGAATTGCAAGAGCCTTTCAAAGGTGTGGTTTTAATCCACTAAAGAATCTATCAATTTTTCTATCATTTTTTATAACAAAACCCTAAGTATACCTTGTGAGCCTCATGAAATTCGCTTCATAGGTTGTGACAGATTATCCTTCTTTTTTCTTGAGCTCTATGAATTCTCTCTCCATCTTCATGCGAAGAGTTCGTGGGAAATACTTATTAAGAAACATTATCTTAAAGTATTCCCATTCCATATCTTCAATTTACTCCATTGGCTTAGTGTTCTTAATCAAATCCCACCATTGATCAGATTCTCCATCTAGATGATAAACGGCTAGAGTAACCTTCTCTGTCTCAGAACAGTGAAGCACAAAAAAGATCTTCTCCATGGAGTTGACCCACTGTTCCGCAACTAGTGGATCGGAAGATCCACAAAACATCGGTGGTCATTGCCGCATAAAACATTTGATATCCAGTTGCTCCCTCTTTGGTGAAGGGGGGCGTTCCCCATTATTGTGGTTATTATTCAGAACCTGAGATAATTGGGTAAGAATCACCATGAAGTTTTGAACTCCACCTCCCAAATCATTGGGGATGTCGTTCGGGCAATTGTTGCAATGACCCTCACATGAGTTTTTGGCCGGATTTCTCCTGGTTCCCACCATTTTCTAAAATAGAAAAGGTTAGAACAAAACATAAGTAAACAAGTCATGAATAACTTATTCATTTAAACAATTTATACCAAAAACATAACATATGGGATCCCTAGGTAAATATTCTTGTGTGCATATTTGTACTTAGTCTCATACTAGAGGTTTTCTCTAAGGTTCACTAATCCTAATTCCCAAATTAGCTAAACCTTTCCTCTGATACCAACTATAGCAACCCGACCTTTTCTTACATTACTATTACATAATTTCAAATATAAACAACATAATAGTATTACACATAGAGGATCCAAAGGTTTAGTGTCTTGGGAAAACTAGGACCACAAATAACAAATATAACATCAAGCATAAACATTTATTTAATTTATTCTTCTCTAGATTCTTATTGGAACTTGCCCTCTCCTTAGTACATGTAGCCACCTGAGGATATAAATCAAAAGGGGTGAGCTAGAATCCTAGTAATAGGATATATAAGAACAATATATCATGGGGTGAGAATAACCATAACATAGGCAAAAGTTCATGAACATAAGAGGAGCATAAATAAAAGACTTGAAATGTGGAAATGAATAAAAATGAAACATCATGACTCAGTGGTTACCTACCACACATACTTGTGAACCAATCTAGCATCTTTTTCACACATCATTTCACATTTACTCATGAGATTCATCACTTTATCCAATTCATTGGAGAGCTATATAATTCTGGGCGCACCCGTCACATCATAACATTATCATTGATCATGCATGCCACAACGAACATATAACATAAATGAACATAACTAACCCATGAAAAGTAATGGGTTTCATCTCATAAGAAAAGATTCATAAACTTTGGGTTTCCAAAAGAAATATGGAACAACATACTTGATACAAGAAACATCAACCTTGAATGAGAGGTAAAAGGTGAGTTCTTAAAAGAAGAGTTCTTTTGTAAAACATTTTGATTGACATAAACATTAGTAGAAAACATGTGTATCCTAGAAAAGGTAAGATAATTATGAACAAATGATCTTTAAGGAGTAACCATATCAAAAATGGAGTGATAGAGGGAGAACCTGAAGGATGAAAGTTGGGTTCGAGAATTTCTCCTTACCTTGTACATGAATGCTTCCTTGTCTTTAATGTCCTATATAATGACATTATATTCATTAATTAGAAATATAGAACCATGTGTGCATTAATAGGGTTCATTATAGTTACATTATGTCATATTATGTTCCTTTGGATGACTTATAGTGTTTAAAAACATTGTTTGCGGATGTTCGTCACTACTACAAATATGGCTTATAATAGCGCTAAAAACCGCCTTTAACAGCGATAAAAAAGTGTTGTTAATCTCGGTGAAGATAAAAGGGGATCCCCTTTTTTAGCGCTAAAACTAGTGCTGATAAAGGTTCATCTTTATCAGCACTAAAAAAAGCACTGATAAAAGTGCTCCTTTATCAGTGCTATTTTCAACGCTGATAAATGTATAATATATCATCGCTGAAAATATCACTGATAAACACTACTTTTATCAGTGCTATTTTGAGCGCTGATAAAAACTAGCTTTATTAGTGCTCAAAATAGCATTGATATATTATCCATTTATCAGCGCTTAACTAGCGATGATAAAGGCCAAATATCCTGTGTAAAACTAAAACCTGCACAGAACCTGGACAAATTACAGCACCTGCACACAGCACAAACAACACCTGCACACAGCACAAACAACACCCACACACAAGGCACAGAACAACAAAAATGATACATATATTTACTTGAAATAATGAATACAAAACAACACACTGCTATATATATTTCAAGAAATGTTTAATTTTGTTACAATTACAATTATCCAACACAATTAAAAAATAATGATGTTCCATCCTTTTTGCATCCATCCGCTCTAAAAAATTATCGTCCATGGCAATGGTTTCTGAACAAAGCATTCGAACTGAGGAAAAATATTTCACCTACATAAGAAAACAAATATTATGTTAGTAATACAATAATGAAATAAATAATGATGTTGCTAAATGGAATTATACTAGTGAGGAACAAAATATAAAATAACCAACTAACCAAGAGACACAATTAGGTCAATGCCCTTACCTCAACCAGAAGTCCAATAAACTATCATTAGTTCATACCAACCACAACTGAGTCCATGATCACATGTATTAATGTCCAACAACATCAAATTACATAATTAGTAAATTTTAACCAAAAATACAACATGGTATAATAGGCGCCAAACTCATCGTGTAATCCAACAAAGCCAGAATGCTGAGAAACTAGGTGCAATCCACTCCCGACGCACCCCTAAGCCTAGAAAACACTAAATCCACAATCTATATTACTAAATTTATGACAAATTAGGCCTAAATTTTTGAAATCCCATAAATAAATCTTCCACAAAATATAATCTTCATCAAATAATGATTGATTACTAGTTTATGAAATTTTGAGACATGCTCTAAGAGTCATATATAAAAGGCCCATGAAGAACAATGATTTATCCATACTATGGTATAATAATTACACCTAGAACCCTAAAAACTAAATGTGAATCTTTGAGAAAGAAGTTAGAGAAGCAAGGAATATGTAGGAGAAGATACCACATTGATTCGAAATGACGAACAACAGATAATCCACTCAGGTCTAAGGGGAAGGAAGGAGGGGAATGGGGTTTGTCCACCCCCTAAGAACATGGTGCCCAAAAGAAGAAAACTGAGGAGGTTTATACTTTATAAACCCATCACCCACATAAAAATAAGTTTTAAATCATGTTACATGAAATGAACCAAGTGGTGACGTCACTATATTTTGGGTCCAAACCCTTACTTGACCCCTTTTCCCCATTCACGACCATTATCACCCTATTAAATGCATTCATGTTGTGAATTACCCTTTCACACTATGAGTATCCTAATTCTACTACATTTCAATAGAATGACTACCCAAATTATCATTGATATCCTCCCAAAACCCAATGACATCCCTCTAGCCCCAATACATGTCTGAAACACCTATTAGAACTGGTATATTTTACCTTTTTTGATGATTTTTTTTGTTATTATGGAATTCCATAATTCAACATTAGAAGTGTACCAATGTACTAATCAGATGTTATATGATATACCATGAAGATTATTGTGTCCATGTATTAGATGAGACATCAATGAAAATTTATCTCATTATTATACATACCAACACATCAAATCTGAGCATTAGATACCTTCAGGTTTTCTTCAACTAATTCTAGTTCTGACATGGAAGTGGGACAAGATTTCTGCTGGATATTAGGTTAGGTTTTCATGTACCCCTCGATGGAAGAATTAAATATGGGTTTTATTCAATTGGATGACAAAATAATCTCAATTTATATACATTTTATATGAAAAAAATTATAAGAAAATAAAAATTCAATTTTTAATTGAGATTATCTTTTTACATGGATTTAATTATACTATAGTCTTTTATAGGGAACCTCATTTTACATCTTGTTTTTGGAGAGGTCCCTATGAGAAAATGGGATGCCATGTATGATTGAGCATGACATATGTTTCTGACACTTTCTGCAGGGGCACGTTGCCTGGAGCATGTTTACATTTGATGGCGGTGCATTGTACCACACATTCATTCGTTACAAAGGTGAGTGGAATTCATCACTTATAAAGAGATGTCTTATCCTTGATTGAAACATGGTGATGGGATGTCGTTCATTCCATCCATGGATTCCTCCTCAGAATTCATTACCTAGTATGAGTCTCCCTTGTAGAATAAGACGTTGTTCATGAAACGTGTTCCTGGTTCCATCTATTTATGGATGATGGTTAATTACAATGATTATATCAGGACATTACAAAGGGTCATTCTAGGGCATAAAACTTCAGTTAGGAAAGTATTCACATTGGGAATTAGTAGAATGTATGTACACTAAAACATTGGTCACATGTATTCATCTTCATCAAAGGTATTCTCAACGAAATGGAAACCCATGTTTAACTTGTGGTATTCCATGATTTTAACATCCCAAAAGGATAGAGGGTATTGATTTAATGTCTTACAGAGATGTAATGGGTGAATCAAAACACTTATAAAGGTGGATCAGGTATGTATATCTCTAAGAGGGAGCACCTGGAATGTTTACTTGATAGATGGATCAAAATGCCCAATGAGGTCTGACCCAAGTGTGGTGCATCCCATAAAGGTAAGGTTTCTCATTTTGAAGACTTATTCGGATTCCACTAAGGGAAAAACAGAAGGTAAAATAAGAAAAGGTGTACCCCAGTGAGGGGGTCACCATGGTTTACCATTGCTTTGGATTTAACCTCATGGAGGCTTCCTACGTACCCTATTTAGAATACAAGGATCAAAACCCATATATTTAAAAGAGGTATGGTGTGGGTATTACCCATGGTTAGCTTCCCTTCACACTAGGAATACTCTTGGTTGGATGAGTATGGGTTTTTTGGGGCTTATGCATTGTCAGATTCCCAGGTTCTTCCAAGAGTAGCAATGGGATGAATGGGACATACATGATAAGATGGACCATGTGAATGGCGTGATCCTTGTAAAGAGGCATGAGGCAAAAAAACATGTGGAGGTGACTGTAAACATTATTTATGGTGGCCATGGGGCTCATCAGAATCCCCATAACTTCCATAAAAACCTCAAAACATCACAAGGACCAGATTCTACATGATGGTGCATCACAGGGTTGATTCTTTTGATGATGTACTGGTCGTTTGAGCTTGGATTTCATCTCAACCAACCTTTCCCTTACTTGAATTATCTTGGGACACGTATTTTGGTTCCAAAAAATCTCTCAACGATACCGATTATCTCATGCATCTACCTAGAAATAATTGTGCAAGTCAAAAAATAACACATGTGCTCAAATACAAGTTCAAACAAACGAGACACAGAACATTTAAATTTCTTAAAAATGTACCAAGGGGTACACATGTGCTCAAATACTATCTCTACATGTTGAATCTGATCCCTCTACTTGAATTTCAGCAATATTTATATTTAGGCTCTATATCTAACTGAAAATGGTGGATATAGACCATATTTGTTGTTTCCATCCATCGTTTTTTGGAAAATGGATTTTTTTGATCCTCAGTGGTTTCTTCATTCACCCCATACGCACTGCACACCATCATGCCTTACTTCAATATTGATTTGTTCAAAGATCAATAATATGAATCTAGGGATAAAAAACATTGAGTAATAAATTAAGATTTCAATACATCAAAGCATTCTCAATTCACCAAAGAAGGTTGGAGGATAATCAATGATCATATATAGATAACATAAGTAGTAGGAATTCACCTTTATCCTATTTGTGTACAATCTTCCATCAGGTATGTTTCCCATTCGTTTCTAAACACATGTATATCATCTTCTGAATATGAGTTTTTGCGACAGTCATGGTAGTACTGAAAAATTATAAATACACAAAGGATTAATAACTATATTAAATGAACTCATAATTATTTTCGAAAATACCTCATCAGGGATGCTAGTTTTTTGATGAAATATGATCTCTTTCATAAATTTACAAACATAATAACCATAGTCCTTTCCATTTGTTTGTTTTGTACACTGCAGAAACATCGAAAACAATAAGTAATTTGTTTTGATATGTTTTTGGATAGTTCAATGTTATTATATATACCCAGATACTTTTCCAGTTGTAGATCTTGTAGGCTTTCTCATCCTTATTCCCTAGATTCATTCCATGCATTAGACGATATTGATGCATCGCCCTATCATAACAGAATCCTCATTAAAAGATAACATAAATTATATAACTAGATGTTTAGTTTTAAAATGTTGGATCTAGTGTATTACAAATTAACAAACTCCATCATGCGTGGTCAGTTTGTTGGATATCCTTGTGTTGAATCCAAAAAATAAATCTTTGGAGTATCCAAATTGACTGCAATTAGAATCCAATGCTCCCTAAAAATACAAAAAGGAATAAGTAAATAAAGAAATGAAAATATAGTTGATATGATTAAATTGTAGAGTTTTACCCCTGCATCGTTGGTATCAAAAAGAGTCTGTCATCCATAATTTTGTTTTCAAATGATTTGAGCAGGGGTGACATTATTGCAACCTCTTTATCAGAATCTATTTTATCTTTTGAAGAGCTGGTGTGAGGACTAACGAGTCCAAATTTTTGTTCATGGGGAAATCCCTTCAATTTTTTTCATATATATGTATGCGAAAAATATAAAATGTATTTAGTCATAATTATCAGAGTAGATCAGCTTTTGTAAAATCAATTCATGAAAACATACCTCATGTATACATTTACAACTGAGGTGCCTAGCCATTCATACTTGAGGAGTTCATTTACATTTTCAGCACTAATGAAATATGATGTTTCCTCTCCATACATATCTTTTTAAAAATCAACTATGTGAGTATTGTCCTCTTTCAACATTGTATCCACATGAGCCTACAATGATATTAACTGTGGATATAGAACGAGCGGGGTGAAGGTGCTCTCAGTAGACCGTTTCAATCGGTTGGTTGGTCCTTAAGATATTTTTGAGCTGATATTTCGTTTCACCCCACAGTCTTTGTCATTCTGTAATAACATTCATCGGTTCAGACCTTTTTTCATTAAATTTTAAAGTCCAGCTTGAAAAATAAATTGTAAATGGATACCTTTTTGTCGACATGTTTTTTTACAAGAACTGCCAGCCATGCAATGAATGTTCCAACATCTTGTTCAATCGTATGAATGTCGTCATCGTCATTTGGAATAGGTATCTCGGCACTAAGATCATTAGCTACTTTAATTGACACCCTAAGATGATCTTTTGGAAGCTTTCTGTTGTGTAGCATGTCATTTTGTGTATTTAACACCGTAGCCCTCGCTACAAGGCGATAGGTGGGAGTTGATAAATATAAATCACACTCATTTTCACCCTATGTAATATTAGTACAGGAAAGGTATCAGTGTATATATAAATCAAATTTCACAAAAACAATTATTAAAACATTGATTACCTCATCTAAGTTAGTTTTTTTAGGGAAATGGCTCGCCTCAAAGCCGGTGGGGGTGGGGCAGGATCATCACGCATGGGTTGTTGTTGATTTGTTTCTTCTATTTGCCTCTCCCCAGTCAATTTTTCTATCATCTCTCTCTAGTAATGTAATTCTTCTTGAAAAATAGATAATTTTTCTTGCAGATTTTCCATTTTTTTCATTTTGATCATCCGCTTGTTTTTGTTTTTGAAAATATGTTTGGGGTGTCACCCCAAAACGTGCACCTCTGACGCGGCCATACTGTTCTGGCTTCTTCAAGGCTGCTAAAAGTATGTCTGCATCTGGTGCGGTTGTTTTTGATTCTTGTGACTATGTCAGATATAAAATATAGAAAAATAAGTAGTTATTTTAATTTAATAGCAATTTAAATCAAATAAAATTTTTATTATGTCATACTTACACATGTTTCCCACACTTTTTGTTTGTTTTCATCTATCAATATCCCCTCTTTATTTACACGAGCCTCCTTCCATAGCACATGGCATGGGATGGATATGGATTTGGATTTCGATTCATCAATATGCATATAAATAGATAAACATGGTTATGGTGTTGTTTTATGTCACATACTAGTAGTAGGGTAGATTTAAAAGACGTACCAATTTTTTCTCAAGTTCAGTGTACCCCATCCTTTCTTTATGGTAAGGGTACGCTGGTTTTGTTGCGCATTTTTTATTTTCATCACTCAGTAGCTATTTCATAAATAAAAAACTATCAATCATAGTGATTAATACAAGCAAACATCAAACAACATATTACCCCACACAATGTACCTGAAAAGTCTTCTCCTCATGACGGTTGCTAAACGCATCCTACGCTCCTTAGGATATCAAGTTTGTGTAAAGAGGAGGTGGGTGTGGCTTGATTTTCCCTTCTCCATATTTAAGATGATATTTCGTTAAAATTGTGCGGAAACCTCTATGAATCCTTCCAGCAAGTCTTAATACATATTCCTTGTGCGAGCCATATACTATAAATGCACTCCGCAATGGATGATGAAGAGTAAGTCAGTGTTTTGGTATTTTATTTTATTTTAATAAATTAAAAAAATGATATCATATTTTACCATAATATCTTCCCACATTAGTGTCTTCAGCCCGGTGACAACATGGTGCCACGACTATACATCAATCGGCACGTGTTTCCAAGTGAAGATTCCAATGTAGCTACCAAAGATGGCTCTGTTGGGGTTAACATGTTTGCCTCGCTTATTTCATCCCACCTCAAATTTGATGCCTTTTTCTTTTGCCTTAAGGATTTTGGCTAACACTTTCAAACTACGACGCTCTTGTTTTTTTTTGCGCTTTCAGTGTTTCACTTCCTACCATTTCCTCAGAAGTAGAATCAATATCTTCCCCCAAATCACTAGCATCAGTGATGGGACTAGAAGCAACAGGTTGAGAAACATGTTGTACCTCAACATTGGGACCGGCAACAACAGGTTTAGAAACTTGTTGTTGCTTTGCACTGGGACCACCAGCATCTGTTTGAGAAACCTGTTGTTGCTCTGTATTGGGACCACCAGCTGCTGGTTGAGAGACCTTTTGTGCCTCGGGACTGGGCACATCAGCAGGTGCAGAAGTCATTATCTGAAGAAGTGGTTTAATATTTAATTTAGATTACATAAAAACAGTAGCAAACAGATAATAACATAACATAACACAATGTATGTTACAATAAACAAATAACCTGATTATTTTACTCTCTTTTTTTTCTTTAAAGGCTGAAGAGATTTGACTCCTCTATCGACTATGTAAATCCCTTCATTGTGGTCTCCTCTGACATACAAAACACTGTCTACATTGGGACCACTGTGAAATGATTGTGAAGTCCCTATAAAAGGGTCAAACTTCATTGAACTTTCAACTCACCCTTCAGTTGTTTTGGTCGATAATAGAACAATTGACCAATTTTGGTTAGCGGGGTCTGGAACATAAAATACTTGTACTGCTTGTGATGCCATTATAAATGGTTTTTCTTTCTCCCCTTCCTTACTGAAATCAACTTTCACGAATCCTAATTCATCTATTTTAACATCACTCCTGTTATCAACTCACTTGCATTGAAAAATCGGCACTTTGAATTTCATATAATCCAACTCTCATATTCGTTTGATGATGCCAAAGTATGACATATTCGCATAAATTGGATTTTTGTCCTTAGCACCGGAAACATGAATTGCCTCAGCCACAAGTGTAACCCCACTATTCTGCATGGTACTGCCTTCATCATGTTCATTAGTATATAGAATGTATAACCATTAACTGCATAAGCATTGTAAGATAATACGTACACACTTGCTGCTCTGGATAGCTATCGAAGTTGTTCAGAAATTGAGTTTGGATTTTCATCTAACTGCTTAAAAATATGGTCTTAAAGCCATCCTATAATCTATCGATTATGTGTATCTGATATCCATTTTTCAGCCCTAGAAGGATTCAAACGCCTAAGAATTTCTTTGTGGGTTTGAACATATGGTTCAACGTCGAAACTGTTATGCAAAACGTAAAGGTGGGTCTACTCCCGATCTGTAATATTGATTGTGACAAACTCTCTTCCATAAATCCCTTCACCCTCAAGCCACTCAGTGTGATGAGATTTCGGTAGGCCAACGATTTCCACACCAGACAGGTATTCAGTAAAAACTTCAACAGCTTCCTCAACAATATATTGCTCCGCAATACAACCCTTTGGCTAACTTCGGTTTTTGACATACCCTTTCAAAATCTTCATATACCGTTCAATGGGGTACATCTATCTATAATGTATAGTAAAACATAGTCGAATCTCTCTCACCAAATGTACCATCAAATGAACCTTCATATCAAAAAATTTTGACGGGAAGACCATTTCCAATTCACATAATATGATGGCAATTTCTCTTTCCATAGTTGGCAATTTCGTCGGGTCTATAAATTTTCTTCATATAGATTTGAATAAGGAATAGAGCTTCATTAATGTATGGCAGACATTCTTGGTAAAAATGCAATGTAAAGCTATAGGAATTAGATCTTGCATCAAAACATGGCAGTCATGTGATTTCAGACCCTTTAATTTTAAATCGCTCATTGACACGATGTTCTTGATATTTGATGAATACCCCTCTGGAACCTTTACGTCATTCAAGAAGTTTCAAAACTGATATCTCTCCTGCATAGAAATAGTGTAAGTAGCAGAAGGAAGAAATGTTCATTTTTCACCCTTCACTGGTGCCAACTCTTCTCGTATTACCATCTCAACCATGTCCAATCTAGCCTTAATTCCATCCTTTGTTTTTCCAGGTGCATTTAGCAATGTGCCGATGACACTATCACATGCATTTTTTTCAACATGCATAACATCAAGAAAATGTCTGTTATACAAACAATTCCAGTATGGTAATTCAAAAAAACCGATCCCTTTTTTCAACCAGTTTTCGTAAGGTTTTTCAAAAACGGTTTACCAAAAGTAGTGTCCAAATCTTTTACTTTCTCAAAACATTGATCACATGTTAGTAGAGACGGTGCTATACGTTCTTCTGAACTTCCGTCGAATGATGTCATCCAAGATCGGTACTTATGTCATTAGGGTAGAAATCTGTGATGTCCTAGAAACACGGTTTTCGATGAATGTTTCAACCTAATTGACTATATACCTTGTTCGCAAACGAGACACCCTTGAGTTCCTTTAATGTTATATCCTAACAAATTTCCATAAGCAGGAAAGTCATTTATCCTCCTATACAACATGGCTTTCAAATTGAAATGTTAATTTTTGTAAGCATCATACATCGTAACACCTGAATCCCACAATATTTTCAAATCCTCGATCAATGGGGCCAAATAAACATCAATATCATTACCTGGTTGTTTTGGTCCTAATATAAGAATAGATAACATTATGTACATTAATTTCATGAATAACCACGGTGGTAAGTTATAGTTTACCAACATAACTGGCCATGTATTGTGACTGCTGGTTTGAAAACCAAAAGGATTCACCCCATTTGTAGATAATGCCAGACGAAGGTTTCTCGGCTCATTCCCAAATTTAGGATACTCGTGATCAATTCTCTTCCACTGAGGAGAGTCTTTCAGGTGACGTAGTTTCCCATATTTAATTATTGTATTTGCATGCCATGTCAATTGTCCTACAGTCTCCTCACTTCCATATAGGCGTCTAAACCTAGGAATGATTGGAAAGTACCATACAAATTTCGTAGGACTAGAATCATCTTTCTTGTATCAGGAAGCCCCACACTTTGGGCATTCTTTAAGTGATTTTTGGTCCTTGTAAAACAATATACAGTCATTCAGGAAAGCATGTATTCTTTCAGAGACCATACCCATCGATTGTAGCATTCATTTGGCATCATATGTTCGGCTTGGGAGTTCATTATCTTCTGGGAGCATGTCATTCGGGAGAGCAAGTAGTTCCGTAAAACTGGTGTTACTCCACCTATTACCTACTTTCAAATTATACAGCTTCAATACGGCTGACAATGCTGTATATTTAGTGCAACCATCATATAATGACGTTTTTGCTCAACTCTTTAACTTCTCAAACAATTTTGGGCAATCACAAAGTTCATCTTCAACTATCCTTGTAATTTCCTCAATACGATCTTCATCATCATTCACATCTGTAATCACACCCTCCATATGATCATCTTCACTATTCACGCTTCTGATCATATCAGATGATCTATAAAATGTCGTGTTCTCTGAGTCACTACCTACATTCTTTTTTTCCCCGTGTTTATTCCAACATGTATAACTTCGATCTATTCCATGATAGATCAGGTGTTCTTCCAACTCCTCTGGACTAATTTGTATTGAATAACAACAGCGTAAACACGGACAAAGGATTTGAGAAGGGTCATATTCATGATCTTTTGCAAACTTGATAAACTCTTTCACGCCATCTTCATACTCTTTTGTCAACCGATTGGCATTCATCCATTATTTATTCATATTCATCATCTTTATGGGTTTGATCTCGAACTTGCCTAATATTATGTTTTAATTAATCAGGTAGCATTTTTTGGGTTTTATAAAAACAAATCATGGTACAAATGCCTTTAAACACATGTGAAATCCATATACATGGTGTGTCCAGTAGGGTGAACATCGTGTATGTATAAGATACCTGATTTAATCTGACATATATCAAATTTATTCCAAGTTAGTCTTACAAATATTGAATGATTCCTTTGAAAATACATGACATTTAGAATAACTTGAGCTAAAGGCGTGTACTTTAGATACATATTGAGTCACCTCACCAGCTATGCATCACATTTTTGTGAAATACACGGTGTGTAGTCCTTACATGGCCACTAGGGGTGTATAGTCTATACACATCAAGTCTCTATGGTATCTATACATGGTGTGAGTGAATTAAAACACATGTCATATGGTTCTACCATTATTTCATGGCATGTACATGGTTTCATGCTGAAGTATATGTCTTGGAGATACATTGTATGTGACCTAGGTTCACATGACATGTAACATTTAAAATGAAACTTATTCCAAGTTTGAGTCAGAAGATTAGTCATGTGGTGTAAATTTTGGAGATAAATTTTGTGTGGAATTAAAATCTACATGAAATCCATGTATGTTGAAGCATGTTCCATGTATTTTAAAGTGTCTTATAGAGTCCTCTAGAAGTGGTTTTATAGGATTCAGTGGAATTGCACTAGTAACAAAGTGGTGGTACCATTCAAATGGGTAAAGTTTGGATTGATATTTAATGGTGGAAGAACTGCAACATGGAAAACAAATGGCATATCAATCATGCCAACAACCACAACACCATACAAAAACACAATCATGATCACAATCGCAACACCATACCAACCAAACAATCAAAATTTTAGATTTTACAAAGCATCCCTTATTCAATTTTGTTTGTTAATTAAGGGGTTATCATAGAAGTTTTATCATCCTGGGGTGTTCATTAATAATTCAAGTATATGTAAATTACCAATTTACATATTCTAATGTTCAACACGAACCAACCAATATTCAATTCATTTAGTGCGCAAACAAGGACCACCAACGGCCACGATTTTCAGCAGGGCGTTTAGCCCGTACATTTCACATTATAACCACCAATATCAAATAGTAATAACATGTGAACAAGAGGAAACCAATGAATAATAGGAGAAAACTCACCATGAAGGTGTCGTTAAGCACACGGTAGAGGTGCGTTCGTGGCAGGGGAGAGGCGCACAACAGAGTAGATTTCCAACTGAAAAGAAAACAGAAAATAGGGGAAACACATGAGAATAAAATAATCTAAAACCAAGTACACCATTTACCACATCCCACAAACCCCAAAATAAAATGCATGCAAATAAATTTAAATTTATTGATAGAAATCACTATCTGATCACTAATTTTTATCCAAACCATAGGTGCAAACAAATCTAAATAGGAATCAGAAGGATCACATACCTTGAGAAAAGAAATCCAACCATAATAGTGATCAAGCATAGAACAATGTGAACTATATGGGAGGGAGTGACCCAAAATAACATCGGGATAAAGATCTATCCAAGAGGATAATTTTGTAAAAAAATATGAATCCTCAAGAACTCTATGGATCCCAAAAAACCTTTTCTGTGACATTGACACTACATGTAATACATTTACACGTCGTGTAATCCTCTAGACTAAAAAACAAGTCACTTTTTATTTAAAACATTATATTTTTTATTTAAATGATATGTAACCATTACAAAGTTTGTAAAATTGTCACATTGTTCATCTAATTAATGTGTCATTTTTGGAGGTAATGACATGTCATGTACTCCATTTACACGTCATGTAATTTCTCAGAATATAGTAAAAAATTATGTTTTGTTTCTAAAAATTCCCTAAATATCACTAAATTTACCAAAACATGTGTCCCTTAAATCCTTTCTCAGCATTCCTCAACCAAAAAAATCCAAAAAAATGTTAAAACATACCTCACATAAAATGTAACGAGACTTTATAATCTCCCGACCATAAATTATTTTCCCCCAAAAATCCTTCAAGATCATGTATCCTCTAATGAATAAGGACACTACTACCTCATCAACGAGTCATTCCCCCATGTATCATGGATATATTGTCTGAACTACCACATTAACTAGACTCGGGGTCGTTTAATCATGTAGTACCTTATACTCCAAATTCATAATCTGAATTGGTTGGGGAACCAAAGTATTATCAGGATCAAGATCAACATCCCCCATCTAATCACATGTAAATGATCTTGTATATACCTACTCAAATGGAAAATATTAAACACATCCTGGATAGTTATCAAACCAGATGGTAACTGAAACCAAAAAGAAATACTCCCTAGTGACCAAAAATCATTATTTTTATCCCATTAATCGGTGCAAACAGACATTGATAACCTAGTCGCTAATGTCCCAAGTGATGTGAAACTACGATAAAGATCTAATCACTAACATAAAACACCAAAAGTTGATTCAATTTGTTCATAATGAATTTATTATGACTCTGTGTAATGATTAAATTCTTCCAGATCAACCTCACCATATCTTTCTATACCTGAATGTTTAATGGCTAAAACAACCACACAAGCCTCTAGTGCTCCTCCATAATTCTATAATATGTAAGGAACCATGAATCCAAAACCATTATCAACTATATCATCCATTGACTCTTGCAATAACAAATTAAATCAGGATTTCACATGTTCAATTCAAGATGTAGAAAAAAAATTTACCTGAAAATGAGTATCAATAATGGTAGCGGCGGTGGCGGAGGTAGCGTCGGAGGCGGAGGTGGCGGCGGCGACAAAGGCAGCAGCGGTAGTGGTAGAGGCGGAGGTAGTGGTGGCGGCAGAGGCAGTGGCGATCGCGACAGTGGTGGTGGAGGTGGCAAAGGCAGCAGTGGGGGCGGGGGCAGAGGCGGCGGTGGAGGCGGAGGAGGAGGAGGATGAGGAGGAGGAAGGAGGAGGAGGATGAGGAGGATGAGGAGGAGGACGAGGTCACTGCAGCGAGGGGCCTGGTTCAGCTTCTGCGAAAGCTTGACCGCGTGCGAGCGAGGATGGCCTGTTAGGGTTATTAAATAAAAACTGACGGAACCTTTATCAGCGCTCATGAAAAGTGCTGATAAAGGTGTGTTTTATCAGTTCTAAAATAAAAGCGCTGATAAAACATTCATTTATCAGTGCTTTTTTAGCGATGATAAAGAGATCCCTTTATCAGCACTATAAAACGCTGATAAATGTTACCTTTTATCAGTGCTAAAAAAAGCGTTGATAAAGGTGTATCCTTTATCAGCACTTATTTTAGCGCTGATAAAGGCATATCCCTTTATCAGCGCTTTCTGTTTAGCACTAAAAAAGGGCAGCACTTCCCTTGCCCTGTTTTGTGGTAGTGTGTTTTTATGGTTTTTCTTGGGTGGTTCGCTTGTATTCTTAAATTGAAGTTTTGGTAGAACATGAGTAAACATCCAGAAATTATATTACATGTCATTAATTATATTACATGAGTTTTAATGATATTATAATAAATTATATTAGATCCATGTGGATGAATCATTATATAAGAATTAAATGAAGGTTATTTGGGTCAATTTGGGCGGTTTTTGGATCACAACAAACTTGTTTTAACTTATCACTTAGTAATATCGCCATAATTTATTTCTAGAACATTAAATAGAACATAATACATATAAAATATTCTGGTTCAACCATAAAAATAGTTTCATGACCAGATCTGAAGGTAGAAATAGAATAAGAAAGCATGTTGTTCTTGAAGCTGATAAATTAACACCTCACAAACAACGTTCTCTTTAATAAAATAAAAGGAATATGGGAAAGGGGTTGGATGATATAATATCCCATTAGAATCATACAATTATATTGTATTTATAATACTAGAGTTACAATAAAAATTGGATGAAGATAGGTGGGGAGAGATCAAGAAATGAACTTGAACTTGAAAGGAAATTAAATGAGAAGAGGAAGGGAAATTACCTCTTGAATCCTTCTCTTGAGAACCTCCATAAGGGCCTAAGCTTGGTCTTTTGATGAGACCAGAAGCTCTTGGACATGGGGGAGGGGCTAGGGAAGGTGTTTGGGAAGAGTTTAGAGAAGACTTGGAGATTGATAGGTGTGAATAAATGAGGGTGTGAAGGGTGGCTTTTATAGTGGAGGGGAGAGGGGTTTCCTTAATATAAAATTCATTTGTTTATTATTTCCCCACAAGACAAGGAATAGTGAGTATTGAATGACCAAGAATAGTAATTTTATAATTTAATCCTGAACCAAGTGGGCTTACATCAGCATAACATCACACATGACCCTATAATTAGCTTATTTAGCTTATTTTGTAAATTACGGTATTTCACTATTCATCAAAAATTCAAGTATCTCAGAAAAATACCAAAAATTTACCCGAATGATTTTTTGACGTGTAGAATCCAAAAATGAAGTCCATTTTTAAAAATAATTTTCTAATTATTATTAATTTAATATTTAATTAAAATCATAATTTACTTAAAAACAGTTTTTAAGATTAAAACTGATTTTATAGTGCTTTAAATAATTACATAGGGTCTTATAAAATTATCTAAAAACAATAAGAATTTGATTCAATAATTTATGAATACATTTTAAGAAAATACATTTTCTTTTAAATTAGTTAATTATTTATGAATTACAAAATTCTAAAACGTTTACTAAGGTCAAATTTTCACTTTCTAAGATGTCTAAATTTTATTTAATTATTCATAGGTAATGTTACACTTATTTTGGATGATTTGCTATTCATAAGGTTCATATTACTATTCATAAGGGTAGGTTACTATTTACAAGGGTAGGTCACTATTCACCAAAAATTATTTTTGTTTCATTAGACTCCAAAAATCATCTTGAACACAACCGTGTAGGTCGGTTTTTCAAAATTCCAAACATAGGAGTGACAAACATATGTTTAAAGGTCACTTATCACTTATTAGTTCATTATTTTTGTGTTTTCATATTATTTTATGACATAAATATAAGAAGGGAATTTCCATTGAAAAACTTTGGGTCGTTACACTGTATAATATAAAAAATATTTTACATTTAAATTATATGTATTAATAAATAATATCACTTATCATATGTTGTCGATATGTACCAAATGTATAGCCCTGATCCCTATGTGTGACCTCCTGAATCCTCAGTTCTATTGGACAGATGATAACCTCCTCTTAAAAGTCTCTAATATCTAAGAGGAGAACAATTTATCTCATACCTCAGTTGGTATATAGTCAAATCGATGATAGAAGCAAGACTGGTCGAAAATAGTAATGAAATATCTATCCATGGATATCATTATTAGGTTCTATATGTAACACCCCAAGCTTCTATGGTACGCTGCTCTTTGAATAATGCGATAGCATGTGTTGTACGCAACATCGAGTTCTAACACACCACAACCAATCAAACAAGCCGTTATGAATAGTAATACCTACTTTTTGAAATTTTATAAATTTTATACCTCAAAATGGAATTCATTTTTGGATTCGGAATATTGAATTTAGCCTAGGGTGAAATTTTGGAACTTTTCGGATAACATTTATATTTTGATAAATAGTGAAAATTACTAAATTTTAATTAAAAACAAATTTTTTAATCGAAATAATTTATATTGTTAAATTATGAATTTGAGTGGTTTTAAAGTATATTTAGAATATAGTTTTACCATTTAATAAAATTTTGTTCATTGTACATAATTTTACAATTAAACCGGACATAAACAAGTGTCAATCTTTTGATAGTTATTATCTCTTAAAAACACGCTTTTTGTTTTAACAACGAGAATTAATTTTAAATTAATTTCTTCCACTTATATGTTTTGAATTTGGAAAAATGGATTCCATATTTGGAATCAGGATGTTCATATTGTGTAAATAGGTAACTTTTATTTTTAGACATTTTGAATAATTACTTCGGTAAATATTTTATTTACCATGGTTAAGGGTAAATCCGGTAAATAAGGGTTTAAAAGTAATATTATAATAATACTAAATTAACCTAAAACGTGTCATAACCTTATTGGTGGATACCCTTCTGACCATGGGCATCTTTGGGTCGATTTTGGGACCCCATGGAGCCACTTGTAGGTGATAGGGACACTTTATTTTAATTAAGTTAAAATAAATACAAAAATGACATAAGCATATATCTTTTATAAAACCAATTTTTACGTAGGGTTATATATGTTGTATTTTCAACTATAAATATTAATTAGAAAGACAAAACGATTTAATACATAATTATATTTTATTTATAATTTTTAGACATTATATAATTTAATTTATTTATACACAATGGTGATGCAGTAATTACTAAATTAATAAAAAATTAAAATAATTGATATTATAAACACCCAAATAAATATAATTTAAGACTTTTTATGAATTAAACTAATTTTATAGGATAATATGACATGTTAGGATTTATTTAATTAACTTTTTTTGAAGTAACCATTCTATTATGATTTTTACAAAAATCAATTATTGAATAGTGTCAAAATTGACATAAAAGAGTTTTTAAAACAAATATTATATTATTAATTGATATTAAATTCCTAAAAATATAAAGTTCGGAAAAAAGACTTATATAATGATAGTTGTATCATTAATGGACCACTTGGGGGTCTCTTGTAGGTATATAGTAATTTTATTAACTATATAATATAAAAATACAATGTGACATGGTAAGTGTCAAACTAATTAACTAAGAGTTAAAACTAAAAGATAAGGTTAATATAATGACCCAAACCTGTCTAAATTCAATTGGTTGAGTGGTTTTCTACCCATACCCACCTTATCCTTTAAATAATCCACTTTTAATCCATTATAAACCTAATTTGAATTTATTATAAAATAATATTTCTAGCTTTTCCAAAGGTGCCCCTCAACCCTCTTATAAAAGGGAACTCCTCCTTCTCATTAATTCACACCTTAAAAGCCTTTTGGTTCGGCAAAAACCTTACCAAATACTCTCTCAACTTCCCTAAATACAACCTAGAGGCATTATTTTGATTATAAAGCCAACCTAAGGATCCATTTTGATCAAATCAAAAGGAAGAACCCGAAGAAGAGGTAATGTTTTCACCACCCATTTTCAAATTCGTTTCTTCTTCAACTTATTCTTTCTTTGTTATTCCAATTCTAAAATAATGAATCCAGTATCTCCTATATACTATAATATTATTATAAATATGGTACAACCATATTCAGTATTCTATCCATCCTTTGAATGACATGTCACCATACATGTGTACGTACGGCTTATCGTCTCCACGTCGTGGTGTAATTGTTATTCAATATATTATTATTTTGATGGTTATAATAATGATTTATAATTCATGTAAATAATAAATATAACATGTTAATTATTCTGTATATATGATATACCATACAATTATATATTATTTTAATATCAAAAGAATGATATTGTCACTCATGCGTACGTACGGACTACCGTCTCCATGAATGCGATGAGATTCATTCTCCATCGTATCCATTCAAGTATAATTATCATTTTATGATTTAAAAATAATGTTTAAGGCCATGATATAATTCTGTATATGAATAAGATATAACCTATCCATGGCAAACATGTCTTACGTAACAAAACATATAAAATAAAACGAGTAAGTTAACACACGAAACAACGATAATACTAAGATATTATTAACAAATAAATGTTAAAAGATTATATATGATATCATATTAATGTATATGATTCTTGTATAATTTAATAAAAATTATTTCACCATTATACTGGAGGTTAAACTACCCCCAACTAAGGAAAAGTACAAGTTAAGGGTTTATTTCGCAATCTCTTCACTATCTGAGGTTGTTTATACGTAATAATCTACTGGGATTTATTTATCATCCACATCCATGTTTCTTAAAAATGTATTTCAAAACATTTTTACTATTTACAAGAATATGGGTTAATGTCATTTATACCCTTTTTTGACTTTTAATAAGAGGTTTATAAAGGAATCTTTTCGTCATTTTCCAAACAGGGTGCTTTTTAACCTTTTCGACAGAATTAAGGTAAGAATGTTTTTTAACTTATACGGCGGGTGCGGCTATTTTCCACCATTATAAAATCTTTGAAGCTTCCCTTACAATCTTATAAGAATATTTTCAAAGAAAATGTTATATTTTATAAATATATTACTCTTAAATGATTTCAAAATAAAAAGAGATATTACTCTAAAAAGAGTTTTGATTTCATCTATGTCAACATCCTTTGATGGATTTTACGCTTATTTGAAGTTGATTTATTATGATACAAAACTTTTATATTGTATTGAAGGTTTTGTGATATGTTTGACTGTGGATGTGCTATTTTTATACCATTCATGGTTTATGGAAGAATTATTTACATTTCGTATGCTAGTTTTAATACGAATGTTTATGTTATGTTTAAACCTGTTCATATGAGGAATGCATTGGACTTAATATGTGACGGATGGAGCTCGCTATAGCTCATCGATGCATCGGTAGGTATCATGAGACAAACTAGTGTCTTGGAACAAGGCCTTGACAAAATCTTATTTGTATTCTTCGCACGAGGCCTTGACTATGTGGTTATGATAGTCTGGCATTATTCATTCCATCATTATGAAAGTGGTTATTGATATTTCATGTGATTATTAGGTTAGTAGAATATCCATGTGAATAAGTAAATGGAATTATCTCATTTTATTTTTTCCATACTATGTTTAAGTTCAAGTTTAAAATGGTTTTTTTATTTATACATTTCCTTAAATATTTATTCTTATTTATGAAAGTTTCCGCTATATTGTTATCCTTACTGGGCATTTGAGATCACCCCTTTTCTATGTTTTATTTTTCCCAGGATGTGAAGAATTAATTTATGAATGACCTACAGGGATAATATGAGGGGATAAGAGTGTGGAATATGGAGACTATATTGTTTTTGTTTTCATTTTAGGATGTAATGTAAACTTTATTAATATATCTAGTGTTACCAAGGCTACTAAACGAATCGGTCTTTCGAGATTTGATCTTTCTTGTGATCATGTCAATGTTATTTAATAATGCACCGACTCTGGGTAACTGGGGTCGGGGCATTACAGTTGGTATCAGAGTAAGTTTAGTACAAACCTTGGAAGCTATATTTAGATAAACTCTGATTAGAGCACATAGACCTAAGATGGAATTTGAGGATTAGTATATAAGAACTTCCTAGAATTTTGGTATTGTAGAGATTTTGTGAGTTTTACGAGCAATACATCCCTGTCTGGATACGAGCAGGTAGAGGTGGCTCTGGCACAGATGTACCTAGGGGTAAAACCCGAAAACACCGCTTTGAGATGGACTCAAACGGGAACTGGTGCACGAAAACGGGCCTTGCTGCACTCTTGGTTACGACACTCCCGGGGGATATGCTTAGGATAACTCTCATTTTCTTTACAAATCATTATAAAGGGTTTATGAGTATATACTTCCTCAAATAAAACATTTTTATGATTATGGATTATATCCATAAATAGTTCAATTTATGTTAATTGTTTTATAAGTATGGAATTATGTATTTTGATTCATAAACTGATCTAGTTTATGCCATTGTTTAGAAATGGCCCCTAGTGGAAGAAATGGAAACCGTATCAATGCACGCACTCCATTTAGGTATTTCCCTCCTGCTCAAGATAATTATAGTGGAGATGGTGATGCAACTGGTGCCGATCAGCTAATCACCATAATGGGACAACTCACTCGGGTTATGAATAATAACCTTACCTGTATGGAGCACCCTGATCCACAGCGTGGAGGATCAATGTTAGATAGCTTCATGAGGAAACAACCACCAACGTTAAATGGGAGTAAAAATCCCGTAGTATCTGTGCAATGGATAAATTCCCTAGAGAAAATATTTCAGGATTTGGGGAGTAGTGAAAGGGAAAAATTTATCATGGCAGTTTACCGCCTCACTGGATATGCTGATAAATGGTGGTCATTGATTCAAAACACGAAGGAAGATGATGAAGTATCAAATATGGAATGGAGGGAGTTCAAAGATCTATTTTTAGAAAAATAATTTCCTCGCGACCATCAAGTAGATATGGAAAGGCAATTTCTGATTCTGAGAAAAAAGGAGGATGAGAATGTCACAAAGTATGAGGCTAACTTTACAAGGTTAGAAAGGTATGCTGGAGATTATATACGTAACCCAAGAAGTAAGTTTGATCGTTTCTTTGATGGTTTAAAACCATTTATTCATCGATCATTAGTCTCACAATCCTTCTCGTCGTACGAAGACATTGTCTCATGTGCTATCAAGACCAAAAAGGAATTCTCTAAGTCTTGTTACTTTAAAGCAAAGAAAGAGAAGAAGAGACCTGCTGATCAATCTGGGAATGGAAATAAGTGAAATAAGTGAAAGGTTGAATATCCAACATGTGGTAAATGTATGAAGAAACACCCCGGTACTTGCTTGAAGGGAATGGGTGTCTGTTACAAGTGTGGTGAAAAAGGCCACTAAGCTCGTGATTGCAAAGGGAAGAAGGAAGCTACCAATGTTCAGTGCTACAATTTTAGGGAGATGGGAAATTATGCAAATGAATTTCCTAAGCGTCTGGGGAACTTACCTCAGAAAAGGCCAAGGGATCAAGGCCAAGCTTCTGATATCACTACTGTTGAGGTAGAATCTCCGAAATACATGGTGGCAGGTAATTTAATGGTTTCCTCAAGTTTAGAAAATGAATTATTTGATTCTGGATCATCGCATTGTTTCATATCTTCCCAGTTTGCTAAGAAAATTAGATATTTCCAATTTGATTTAACAAGGTAGTTGTCAGTTAAAACTCCTAAGGGAAGTATCATTGCAACAATGTTTTGTGAATCAGTCCCCATTAGAGCACATAAATGTTCTTTATCTGCTGATCTCATTGTCATACCTATGATTGAGTTTGATATAATCCTCGGTATGGACTGGATTTCGGACTATGATGTGAAGATTTATTATAAGAATAAAGAGGTTACAATTCTTGATGATGATGATAAGGAACACCTTATATTTAGAGAAAAATCGTCACCACCTAATTCTTATCTAGATATACCCCCACTAGCTCAACTAAATTCAATTATTGGGGAGGAAGAGAATGAAATGAATATGGGTGAGGAAAGGAATGTTCAAATAGAGGATGTACCTATTGTGAAAAATATGTAGATGTGTTTCCGGACGATTTACCTGGACATCCTCCAGAACGAGAAGTTGAGTTTTCCATTGATTTAATTCCTGGATCAAGTCCTATATCAAAGAACCCTTACAGAATGGCCAATATAGAATTAGTTGAACTAAAGAAACAACTATATAAAAATGAGTAATAATGGATTTATTCTCCCTAGTGTTTCTCCATGGGGAGCCCCTATTCTTTTTGTTAAAAAGAAAGATGGATCTATGAGGTTATGTATCGACTACAGGGAGATCAGTGCTATAACAATAAATAACAAGTATCCCTTACCTCGCATTGATGATTTATTTGACCAACTACATAGAGCTCAATACTTTTCAAAGATTGACCTTTGATCTGGATACCATCACTTGTGTGTAAATAAAGAAGACATTCCGAAGAAAACATTTCAAACCAGGTACGGGCATTACGAGTTTATAGTAATGCCTTTTGGATTGACTAATTCACCCTCTGTATTCATGGATCTGATGAATAGAGTTTTCAAGGAATATATTGATGAATTTTTGGTGGTATTTATTGATGATATCTTGGTATACTCCAAAAGCTACGAAGATCATGAAAATCACTTGTGCATTATCCTGAAGACTCTGAGAAGACATGAATTATATGGGAAGTTTAGCAAGTGTAAATTCTAGATTCAGGAGATTTCTTTTCTTGGCCATATTTTCTCTAAATATGGAATCTCTATTGATCCTTCTAAGACCAAGGCAATCCAAGAATGCCCAGCACTGATGAGTATAACTGAGGTACGTAGTTTTATTGGTTTAGCAGGTTATTATCGACGTTTCGTCCAAAATTTTGCCCTGTTGGATAACCCATTAACAAAGCTCACACGTAAAGGGGTTAAATTTCTTTGGAAAAAAGTGTGTAAAGAATGTTTCGAAGAACTGAAGAGAATATTATTCAATGCTTCTATATTGAATCTACTATCGGGGAATGATGGGATCATTATTTATAGCGATGCATCAAAGAAAGGACTTGGTTGTGTCCTTATGCATAATATTAGGGTTATTGCCTATGCATCATGACAGTTGAAAATTCATGATAAAAACTATCCTACTCATGATCTCGAGTTAGCAGCTGTGATCTTTTCTTTGAAGATATGGAGGCACTACCTCTATGGTGAAAAATGTGATATTTATACTGATCACAAGAGTTTGAAGTATATTTTCTCACAAAAAGAACTCAACATGAAGGAAAGGAGATGGCTTGAATTACTCAAGGATTATTATTGTATGATACACTACCACCCGGGGAAAGCAAACAAGGTGGCAGATGCTTTGAGCAAAAAAGATCATGGAGTTTTAAACAATATGAGAATTGAAAGGGATTCAATTTTCATGGATCTAGTGAAGATGGACATGGGAATAACCATGGAAGGTGAAACATAAATTCTTTTTCAAATGGTTGCCAAACCATCTTTACTAGAAAGGATTAAGAGTTCTCGGACCAATGAAGAAGAATTTCAAAAGAATATTAAAGTTGTGAATGATGGGAGATTGAGAGACTTTGTGTATGAAGATAGAATTTTGAAATTTGGGAAGAGGCTTTGTGTTCCCGATATACCTGATCTAAAAAGATAATTGTTGGATGATGCTCATAGTTCCAATTTCTCTATACACCCTAGGAGCACCAAAATGTATAGAGATTTGAAGGAACATTTTTGGTGGGACAACATGAAGAGGGATATTGCTGATTTTGTGTCAAGATGTATGGTTTGTCAAAAATTGAAAGCTGGAAGGAAACAACATGGAGGATTCATGCAACCTCTTCCCATACCGGAGTGGAAATGGGACAATATTATGATGGACTTTGTCATGGGGAAACCAAATACTCCTAGAAGGAACGATGAAATATGGGTTATTGTTGATCATCTTACCAAGTCAGCACATTTTCTTGCTATAAGAGAAGATCCACCACTGGAACGTCTAGCAAGACTATATATTAATGAAGTTGTGAGACTTCATGGAGTACCCCTATCGATTGTTTCTGATCGTGATCCCCATTTTACTTCAAGATTCTGGAAGAGTCTTCAGAAATCCCTGGATACTGAACTTCATTTTAGAACTTCCTACCACCCTCAGACAGACGGACAATCAGAACGGACTATTCAAACCTTAGAAGATATGTTGAGATCTTTCTCACTTGACTTTCAGTGTATGTGGGATCAATATTTACCTTTGGTAGAATTTTCCTATAACAATAGATTCCATTAGAGTATTCAGATGGCACCATATGAAGCATTATATGGAAAGAGATGTCACACACCAACCTGTTGGGATGACGTTGGTGAAAGAAAACTTGTAGGTCCAGAACTGGTGGAGGAAGCAATGGAAAAGGTGAAGGTAATCCAAAATCACATAAAAGCAGCTCAAAGTAGGCAGAAAAGCTATGCTGATAATCGAAGGAAGGATTTGGAATTTCAATTCGGTGATCATGTTTTCCTGAAGGTATCTCCATGGAAGGGAGTCATACATTTTGGTAAGAAAGGTAAATTGAGTCCCAGGTACATCGGACCTTTCAAAATTCTAGAACAAATTGGGGTTTTAGCTTACCCATTGGTAATGCCACCAAGTCTCTCCAAAGTTCACGATGTGTTCCACGTATCTCTGTTGAGGAAATACATGTCTGGCCCAATTCATGTACTCACCTATGAGGAATTAGAACTGGAACTCGATCTGTCTTATTACGAAGATCTTGTTAGGATTATTGATATGATAGAACAAGTACTGAGAAACCGGATGACGCATCTGGTAAAAGTTTTGTGGAGAAACCATAAGATGGAAGAGGCAACGTGGGAACCTAAGGAACTTATGATGAAGAACCACCCGAGTCTTTTCGTGCGGTAGTATTCTAGAAATTTCGAGGATGAAATTATTTGAAGGAGGGAAGAATGTAACACCCTAAGCTTCTACGGTATGCTTCTCTTTGAATAATGTGATAGCGTGTGTTGTACGCAACTTCGAGTTCTAACACACCACAACCAATCAAACTAGCCATTATGAATTGTAATACCTACTTTTTGAAATTTTATAAATTTTATCTCTCACAATGGACTTAATTTTTGGATTCAGAATATCGAATTTAGCCTAGGGTGAAATTTTGGAACTTTTCGGATAACATTTATATTTTGATGAATACTGAAAATTACTAAATTTTAATTAAAAACAAATTTTTTAATTAAAATAATTTATATTGATAAATTATGAATTTGAATGGTTTTAAAGTATATTTAGAATATATTTTTACCATTTAATACAATTTTGGTCATTGTACATAATTTTACAATTAAACCGGACATAAACAAGTGTCAATCTTTTGATAGTTATTATCTCTTAAAAACACGCTTTTTGTTTTAACAACGAGAATTAATTTTAAATTAATTTCTGCCAATTCTGTGTTTTGAATTTAGAAAAATGGATTCCATATTTGGAATCAGGATGTTCATATTGCGTAAATATGTAACTTTTATTTTTATACATTTTGAATAATTACTTCGGTACATGTTTTATTTACCATGGTTAAGGGTAAATCCGGTAAATAAGGGTTAAAAAATAATATTATAATAATAAAAAATTTTCCTAAAACCTGTCCTAACCTTATTGGTGGATACATGTCCGACCATGGGCATATTTTGGTCGATTTTGGGACCCCATGGAGCCACTTGTAGGTGATAGGGACACTTTATTTTAATTAAGTTAAAATAAATAAATAAATGACATAAGCATATATCTTTTAGAAAAATAATTTTTACATAGGATTATATATGTTAGATTTTCGACTATAAATATTCATTAGAAATAGAAAACTATTTTCTACATAATTATATTTTATTTATAATTTTTAGACATTATATAATTTAATTTATTTATGACACAATGGTGATGCAGTAATTACTAAATTAATAAACAATTAAAATAATTGATATTATAAACACCCAAATAAATATAATTTCAGACTTTTTATGAATTAAACTAATTTTATAGGATAATATGACATGTTAGGATTTATTTAATTAACTTTTATCGAATTAATCGTTCTGTTATGATTTTTACAAAAATCAATTATTGAATAGTGTCAAAATTGACATAAAATAGTTTTTTTTAAATATTATATTATTAATTGAAATTAAATTCCTAAAAATCTAAATTTCGGCCAAAATACTTATATCATGATAGGTTTATCATTAATGGACCACTTGGGGGTCGCTTGGAGGTATATAGTAAGTTTATTAACTATATAATATAAAAATACAAAGTGACATGGTAAGTGTCAAACTAATTAACTAAGAGTTAAAACTAAAAGATAAGGTTAATATAATGACCGAAAACTTTCTAAATTATATTGTTTGAGTGGTTTTCGACCCATCCCCTCCTTAACCTTTAAATAATCCACTTTGGAGCAATTATAAACCTAATATTATTTTATTATAAAATAATATTTCTAGTTCTTCCAAAGGTGCCCCTCACCCCTCTTATAAAAGGGAACTCCTCCTTCTCATTAATTCACACCTTCAAAGCCTTTTGGTTCGGCCAACCCCTGACCAAATACTCTCTAAACTTCCCTCAATACCACCTAGAGGACTTATTTTGACCAGAAATCCAACCTAAGGATCCCTTTTGATCAAATCAAAAGGAAGAACCCGAAGAAGAGGTAATGTTTTCACCACCCTTTTTCAAATTCGTTTCTTTTTCAACTTCTTCTTTCTTTGTTATTCCCATTCTAAAATAATGAATCCAGTATCTACTATATACTGTAATATTATTATAAATATGGTACAACCATATTCGGTATTTTATCCATCCTTTGAATGACATGTCACCATACATGTGTATGTACGGCTTACCGTCTCCACGTCGTGGTGTAATTGTTATTCAATATATTATTATTTGGATGGGTATAATAATGATTTGTAATTCATTTAAATAATAAATATAACATTATAATGATTCTTTATATATGATATACCATCCAATTATATATTATTTTAATATCAAAAGAATGATATTGTCGCTCGTGCGTATGTACGGACTACCGTCTCCACGAACGCAATGAGATTCATTCTCCATCGTATCCATTCAAGTATAATTATAATTTTATGATTTAAAAATAATGTTTAAGGACTTTATATAATTCTGGATATTAATAAGATACAACCTATCCATTAAACACATGGCTTACGTAACAAAACATATAAAAGAAAACGAGTAAGTTAACACCCGAAACAATGATAATACTAAGATATTGTTAACAAATCAATGTTAAAAGATCATATATGATATCATATTAATTTATATGATTCTTGTATAATTTAATAACAATTATTTCACCATTATACATGATGTTAAACTACCCCCAACCATGGAAAATTACAAGGTAAGGGTTTATTTCGCAATCTCTTCATTATCCGAGGTTGTTTATACGTAATAATCTACTAGGATTTCTTTATCATCCACATCCATATTTCTTAAAAATGTATTTCAAACCATTTTTACTATTTACAAAAATATGGGTTAAAGTCATTTATACCCTTGTTTGACTTTTAATAAGAGGTTTATAAAGGAATCTTTCCGTCGTTTTCCAAACGAGGTGCTTTTTAACCTTTTCTACAAAATTAAGGTAAGAATGTTTTTTTAACTTATACGGCGGGTGCGGCTATTTTCCGCCGTTATAAAATCTTTGAAGCTTCCCTTACAATATTATAATAATATTTTCAAAGAAAATGTTATATTTTATAAATATATTACTCTTAAATTATTTCAAAATAAAAAGTGGTATTACTCTAAAAAGAGTTTTGATTTCATCTATGTCAACATCCTTTGATAGATTTTACGCTTATTTGAAGTTGATTTATTATGATACAAAACTTCTATATTGTATTTAAGGTTTTGTGATATGTTTGACTGTGGATGTGCTATTTTTATACCATTCATGTTTTATGGATGAATTATTTACATTTCGTATGCTAGTTTTAATACGAATTTTTATGTTATGTTTAAACCTATTCATATGAGGAATGCATTGGACTTAATATGTGACGGGTGGAGCCAGCTATAGATCCTCGATGCATCGGTAGGTCTCATGAAACAAACTAGTGTCTTTCCATAAGGCCTTTACAAAATATTATTTTTATTCTTGGCACGAGGCCTTGGCTATGTGGTTATGATAGTCTGACATTATGCATTCCATCATTATGAAAGTGGTTATTGATATTGCATGTGATTATTCAATTAGTAGAATATCCATGTGAATAAGTAAATGGAATTATTTCATTTTATTTTTGCCATACTATGTTGAAGTTCAAGTTTAAAAGGATTTTGTTTTAGTTATACATTGCCTTAAATGTTTATTCTTATTTATGAAAGTTTACACTATATTGTTATCCTTACTGGGCATTTGAGCTCACCCCTTTTCTATGTTTTATTTTTCCCAGGATGTGAAGAAGTAATTTATGAATGACCTGTAGGGATAATATGAGGGGATAAGAGTGTGGAATATGGATACTATATTGTTATAGTTTTTATTTTATGATGTAATGTAAACTTTATTAATATATCTAGTGTTACCAAGACTACTAAACGAATCGGTCTTTCGAGATTTGATCTTTCTTGTGATCATGCCAATGTTATGTAATAATGCACCAAATCTGGGTAACTGGGGTTGGGGCGTTACACTATACAAACTAATAAAAACATTTATGCATACAAATCTCTAAAGCCTAATAAATACAAGTTCTCATATAATAATTGATTAAGGATCATAAATTCAATAATATAATTAAAAAAATGTGTTATTAATTAAATATATATATATATATATATATATATTTTATTAAAATACAATCTAGAGGTCGAACATATGATGTTCGACGTTAGTGGTAATATGATCAATTGACACCCTTAATGAAAAAAAATAATTTCAAAAAATCACACAGGCCTTACCAATATCTAAATGTAAAAAAACTAAGTAAATAAAAACAAATAATTATAATATTATTAAAAAATAATACAAAAACGTAATATAAAATAATAACATAAACAATTGAACATACCTCCACAAACGTTGATAAAAATCAAGATATGGACATATTTTAGGAACATTTTTTGGAATAATCAATTTAGAAAGGTCACAACCCCTCTTAATAGGCGGTGTTGTGGTAAACTCACAACCCTTGATAAGTACCAAACCAATGAAATCTAAATGTTGTTATATAATTTGATCTCAAATAATATAACTCAATTATTTCATCTATCATGTTGTAAAATTCAACTTCACTTTCTTTATGATGAGATCCTTTCAAAAAACACCACTATTAATTAATTTCATTGATTCTCCATAGTGCGTGCATGAAATTGAGATCCTTTAACCATATACCCATTATAATATTTTACTGTTTTAGATGTATGGGTTTTCAGAACACATAATCAACTACCAATTTTACTTTCATGTTCAAGTTCCTAAAAATAATAAAAATTGTTAATAATAGATAAAAATAAAAAATTGATTTGATGTTCCGCCATAAACAACTTAACTTACCAATCATTGAAACGAGTATTTAAAATTATGTTGTTGACCTTCATTAACATCATAAGGGGTAATTTACTTATTTTATTTTCATATGATCATCATATATTCTACAAAATATATAATATAAATAAATTTATCTCTTAAAATTTTAAAATAATGATAATAAGTATTACTTAAGTTACAATTAGTGTCATTTCTTCAAAATTGAGTGGAACATATATATGTTCTATGTATAGTTCTTCATCACAATTCCACCATTAAAAATAACCACTAAAACCAAGATTGAGCTAATTAAAAATTAACAATATATGGACTATGGAATCATTAACATTTTCCTCATTATGACCCAAGTGATTATGTTTTCAAGGATATTCATACTGAAAATAATTACCAAACAAATTTCAAATTTCTCCTGCAAGTACGCTTTTTCAATTAACTGTTCAACCACTGATTTTTTATGTATATTATTCTTAAATTTTTTATACATCTCTCAAATGGGTGCATCCATCAAAACTTTACTATCCCCCCACCTTTATCTTCATATGAAAAATTCAATATTAAATGTTCTATTTACTCAGAGAAGTTCAGCGAGAATATTTCCTCTAATTTACATAAAATTAAAAAACATATTTTTAAAGCATACCCAATGCATCATAATCTAATGTTTTCACACAAATATATTATAAGAAATATTATATTTTAGAAATAATGTCCCATATGGAATAATTTTTAAGGCCTTATAAGAATAAAAGGTAGTAATATTTCTATTATGACATGAATTTCATGACTTTTTAAACTAGTAATATGTCTATTTATGATACACCGATACATATTGAAAGGAAAACCATCTCGTAACCTCAAATATCAAATGTATTGATAGAATAAAAAATTCATTTCTTTATAAAGTCATAATTTTCTTTTGGATTCATTAAATTATGTGATCTTTCATTTTTTAAATAACACAAGTTTGGGCTGCCTGAAAATTTTGTCAAGATATAACCATGAATTTAAATTATATTTGGTCTTACTAGGTGATTCCAACATGATATAATATATATCATCAAAACAATATCAATTAGTATTATATCTAACATATGATAACCAAGAAAATTAAACCAATATGGTGTTAGGTCAGAATGGCAATGATGAAGACACAAGAGGGGGTGAATTGTGTTCCTTTAAAAAAAATTACAAATTAGAAACATCCCCCTTGATATGTAGTGATAATTTAATTATCTCTTAAATATGAGTGAGTAGAATATATATATAAATAAAAGAACATAGAGATTTATAGTGGTTTAGGGAACAAATATCCCCTAGTCAACTCCACCAATGCTCTCTCCATGAGCTTGGTGATTTTCACTACTAATTCCTTTTATTGGGGACTTCTACAACTGGGTATAGGCAATTAATACCTTTAAAATAAAGATTTTACAAGTCCTTATGGTTCTTTTATAGGGAACCAAAAATCCACAGCTTACTCTAAGAAGTTGACACTCCCCCACAACTGAGACTAAGAAGTCAATACTCTAATAAATTAGTATAGACTGGATTTATTGATAAAATAGTTTTATCTTATTGTTAAAGTATCAATTGAAATAGTTATTTTATTCTTCAATAATTCATATCAATAGAAAACTAATCTTCAACATCGTACAAGATTCCTTTAAACAGTGATAGAGAAAACACCAAAAAGATGAATAAACATGTTTATGTCTAAATTTTAACTCTGTAAAATGATTTATAAAACAAAAGAATAGTATTTAACAATATGATACATTAGTAGAAACAATAATAGGTCAAACATCTCCAAAAATACTGCAAAATAAATATTCAATATTTGAATATAAATAATTCAAATAGATTTGTAAATTTCCTTATAAATATAAATGATTTAATATATTGAGTACAAGCCTTTTAATCAATCATAAAATATCTTTAATGATATATTTAATTCTATTGAGATCACTTAAAAAATATGTAAAATATATATAATTTAAAACTCTGTTGTTGGACAAGTCAAACATAGGGTTTCTTTATATACTAACAAACTCCAAAAGTACGGTTGAAAATGTAAAGTTGTTTACAAAAGTAGGGTTAATTAACCATAAGTTTGTTCCTCAAACATAGGGTTTCTTAAAAACATAGGGCTGTTGATCCATACTTTTCCAATGGTATAGGTTTGAGGATCCATATTCTTTATTCTAAATGAAGGGTTTTTAAACCATACATTCCACTTACAAACATGGGGTATGAAAATTTTTTCCAAATTACTTTCAAACACATCCATAATACTTAATAAAATATCCTCCCTTGAATTTAATTACTTTTAAATGATTCAAGAATAAAAATAATTATTCTTAATATCACCTGAAATTCACTTAAAGAAACTTCATTAGTAACAAAAATGTGGGTTTTTGTGAGCATCAAAATCAAAAAGGAAATACTGAAATTTTTGAATCAACACATGCTCAACAATATCCACTTTTTTGATGATTGAAAAACCATAAAAGTAATATTAAAATTAAATAAATAAAAGATAAAATTTTTAAAAATATAAATTAAAAAAAATAAATCACATTTCATCCCCATGCAAATATAAATTTGAGGTTGATTTCTCTCCCTTTTAAAAAATAATTACAAGTAAAAAAATTACTATAATTTCTCATAAATTTATAATAAATTTCTCATAAATTTATCATATATTTATCGCCTATTTTGTGAAATGAAAAAGAAATTATGAAAAAAATATCATTTTTTAATTATTATTAAACATGGAGAATAAATCAATATTTAAACTAAAAGAGAAGTGATATATAATTTTGACTTTAAATAAGCTATAGAGATAAATAAAAGTTTGGTTTTTAGAAAGGGTTAGATGGCTCATATGAACACTCCAAACTTTTAAATTATTCACTTATATTATCTAAATCTCTTGACAACTTATCTATTCTACTTTGATCATCTACATATTTTTGAATCAATGAAGAATATGAGAACTTTTTTACCAAAAACTCTTTTAACTCCTCAAGATTCGAATTTGTGTGATATTTTCATCTCAGTGACTGCATTTTAATTATCATATGTATTTTAAATTCTTCAAATTATTATTTCTAAATTGATATTTCCTTTACATCTTTATACTCCATCTGAGTTATATCAGAAACTATTTTTGAAAGAAATGATTTCGGAATCTCTTCATATGACTTCCAAGACAATTTAATATGAGCATGCAACTTTACTATTTCTTTATTTAAAAGATTAAACTTAAAAAAAGATCTTTTAAATACATTACACCTTTAACTATTTGAGATTATGAAGCTTCTAGTTATTCAAAACCATGATCTTCCTTATCATTTCCAAAATATTATTCAAAATAATCCTTGACATAGTAAATTTATTGTTCTCCAAATAGATCATAAGAAGTATTACCTCTTATTTTCTTTTGAGAAAGAATTTTCTCTAAACTTGAAGTTCTAAATCACTTCATTTCACTCATATTGGTTTCTTTAGAAGTATTTTAAAATGATATTTAGAATAATAAATATAAACAATTTGAGAGGTTCTAAGAAGAAGATTCTAAGGTTTGAAATAGTAAGACAGTACATTTTATTCTAAAAATTTTCAAATGAGGATTCATATTCTTGATCTGAAAGTATAGATTAATCATTTCAGATTTTATATTTTGAAAAGTTATTTTTATGTAAGAAAACTATTCTGAAAGAAGTTTTTGTGTAAATGAATAAAATTTATAAAACGAAGATAAGTTTAAAGATTAAACTAAGAATATAGTTTTTCATAAATATTTTTTTTTGTAATATAATTAAGTATTATACTCTACAAATATCATTTATAAGAGAGGTATATATAAAGAAATGTTAATATAAATTTGAATATTTTATAAATTTTGTTACATAATTCAATGTGAAAATATATAAACTCAGTTTTAAAAACTACATTCAAAGAGTGATAAAAGATTTAACAATTATCATAAAATATTTCTCTCCCACTATATAAAATATTTAATTAAATTAAAAAATTATAATGAGAATGAAATACTTCATGTATTATTAGTTCATGTTCTAATGATTTTTTCAATAATTAACTACTTCATAGTTGATCACACCTCAGTTAAAATTAAAATTTCCATATGATTTTTATAAAATCACTTAATGATTTAATTATATAGTTCAGTGGTGTATATATGAAAAATATCAAATAAAAGTGAATTTTGGTATTCATATGATTTTGGGTCCATAATTATTAGAATTTAAAGTTTTAGGTAACCAAATATTTTTGTTTTGAGTAGAGATTGCACTATTAAAGTTAGATAATTATTTCAAATAATTAACATTTTTAACACCATAAAATTGAGGTTTTATAAAGTAATAATAATGTGTATAATTACCATTAATACCATTATAAAAACATTTAATAGTGGACATGCTTTTACAATTTTAACCAGGAATAAATAAATTCCTATATAATTTTGTTTTCTCACCATTACTACCAATTATGAGTTTTTTTTTAATTTTATTTTTACCAAGAATTTGATTTAAAAAATTGTATCCTTTGATACGATTACTAGAGGCCTATTTTAAAGTATTAACTTCATCCAATAGTTATGTAATTTTAGTTTCAGGTAGATTAAAAGAAATTTTGGTAGAATTAAATCTTAAATATTTAATTTGTTTTGAAAAATTCTATTTATCAATTAAAATAGCATCATGAGATTTTCTAATTTTTAATTTTCTTTATTTAATGATTCATATTTTTCTTGAATCATAAAACATTACTTATTTAGTTTATCATAATAATTTTTTTGAATTAGAGTTTTGAGAGTAGGAAGATTGTTCCTCATCCGCATGAGCCATACGACATACCATTTGTTTTTTATGATCTACCTCAGATATCATTGTAGATTCATAATTTGAACTATAGGAATCACTCCAAGTGGAATTCAAAATTTTCATGTCTTTTATTTTATAATAGGATTTCCTTTGATCTTTGAGAAAAGGATAGTTAGACCTTGTGTGACCTTTCACTTTGAATTCATAGAATCTATTTTATTTAATCCCTTTATTTCTTTTATTGTATAGTTTTTCAAATATTTTATAAATATCTGATAAATATTTTCTAGAATCTATATAAATTGAATCAAATGATTCATCCATAGTATTTTTAAGGTTATCTTCTTCATTTTTGATAGAAATATGATTTTCATCTTTATCTTGCATCTCATCTTCATACATCATCAAAATTCAAATCAGTTATTTCATTACTAATTCTTTAACTAGTGTGGATTGATGTATAACAGTATATATTCCATTCCACATAGAAGGTAAGACTTTAAGTACTTTTAATTACTAATCTGATTGTTTAATTAGATCTCCCAAGGTAGCAATATCATTGAAAACTTCTATAAATCTCCCATTCATCTGAGTGATGTTCTAATCTTCAGGCATTCTAAAAATATAAAACTCCATATTTGTAGTATTGTATCTTAGTTGTATAATATTATTGGTTCCTTTATAAGAAACAGAAAGAGTCTATCACATATCATATGCAGTATCATATTGAGAAACTCGATTAAACTCATTAGTCCTTAATCCACAGACAATATAATTCATTAATTTTTAATTAAGATCATATTCGTTCTCTTAATCATCATCACATTTTTTCAGATATTCTTTCTGAATTATATAATTTATGAAAACCTTTAAATAAACACATATTCTAAGATTTTTAAAATAAATAATCATACAAGATTTCCATCATCCATAATTATTACCATTAAAGTAAGAAGAATGATCATCGACATTCAATCTCTAAGATCATCCATTTTGATATTTTACTTCATCCAAATATTTAACTCAGGCTTGTTAGATCCAATAAAAACCTTTGATATTACACAAGATCACAAAATTTTGTTTCACTTGATAGTGTCAAACAGAAATATAATAATCAAGGATTTATAAAATAAATATATCCAATAAAATCCCAACCTATGATACCACTTTTTTGGTTGGAATGGAAATGATTAAGACACGAGATGGGGTGAATTGTGTTCCTTTAAAAACTTTTATGAATTTGAAACATCCCTCTTGATATGAAGTAATTTTTTCCTTCTCTCTTAAATAATAGTGATAAGTGGATATAAATAAATAATATGACACAATGATTTATACTAGTTCATGGTACAAATATCTCCATGTCTAATCCACCAATAGTCTCTCCATGTGCTTGGTGATCTTCACTAGTAAGTCCTTTTACCAGGGTATTCTATAACTTAATATAGGAATTTAATACCTTTATAAAAAAAGATTTTACAAGGCCTTCTAGTTATTTTATAAAGAATCGAGAATCCACAGCTTAGTCCAAGAAGCAAACACTCCACCACGACTGAGTCCAAAAAGTTGATACTCCAATAAATCAATATATATTGATTTTATTGAGAATAAAATTTTATCTTATAGTTGAAACATCAATTGAAAGATATATTTTATTCCTCAATAATGCACATCATCAAAAAACTAATCTTCAACAATGCATATCCTTCCTTTAAATAGTGATAAATAAGAAATTAGGTATATGAATAAACATGTATGTATCTAATGTGTAAATATCATAAATGATTTGTTGAAATAAAGAAAAATATTTAACCATAAAATACATTAGTGGTAGAAGCGACAATAGTGAGTCGATCAACTAGAAAAAAAACATGTGTGTATCCAAATTGTAGCTCTGAATTCAATGAAACACTATTATTTTCAAGGTAACAACTATTTATGGAGAAAAATATACGTATATTTAGAATATGAATATCATATTATTTATCTTGATGGTTTAATAACTTCAGGTGAGACATCAATAGAAATTCCTCAAAATAAATCCTGAATATTTGAATTCAAATAATTCAAAAACAGTTGTAACATTCCTTATAAATAAGAATGATTTAATCTTTTGAGTATGAGCCTTTTAATTAGTTGTAAAACATCTTTAAATAGATATTTAATTATGGTGAGGCCACATTATAAAATGTGAAAAATATCTTGAATTTGAAACATCATTTTTGACTAAATCAAATGTAGGGTTTCTTAACATAGTGAAAAACTCAAAAAATTTGGTTGAAAATATATGATTGTTTACAAAAATAGGGTTAATGAACCATAAATTTGTTCCTCAAATGTAGGGTTACTAATCCATAATTTTTCCACAGCATAGTGTTCATGATCCAAATGTTTTATTCCAAACATAGGGTTTCTGAACCATACATTCTGTTTACAAACATAGGGTATGAATAGTGTTTCTAGATTACTTTCAAATATGACCATAATACTTAATAAAATATCCTCCCATGGATTTAATGACTTGTGAATTCTTCTAGAATAAAATAATTACTATAAATATCATCCTGAAATTTAATTAAAGAAACATCATTAGAAACATAAATGTGGGTGTTTATGAACATCTAAATAAAAAAACAAAATCAAGGAAATTGTTGAATCAACACATGATCAATGTATGGAATCTCCCAAAAATAATTTTCTTTATATATTTATGATATCTCCCAAGATCATATTTTTTTATAGTTGGTCCAAAATTAATAAGTGGTAATTAAGAGATGATAGAATTTACCTGAATGACTAAGAGTACTACTAGATTTTAACCTCTTTTAATTACACCTTTCATAAAATTATTTCTATTCCTTAAAAAAGGGTGATTTTTAGGAATAAATATTCGATGAATAAAAAAAACTAGTCTTTATTCCATTGACAAACATAAATGATTTTATATCAACCATGTAGTATAGACATGATTTTAGACCATGTATACTCCATCCATATAACATTCAATAAATTGTAAAGTCCCTAATTTTATAGGATAATTTAGATTTTATTGTAAAATTGTGATCTGTAAATATATCACATGTAGTTACATCATCATTACATAATGAAATTAACAAAGTAATTAGTGGCTTCAAATAAACATCAATATTCTTCATTGAATGCCCTATAATTGATTGTACTATATATATATATATATATATATATATCCTTCATCAACATCTAAGGAGTTAAGTTTTACAGAGTTGTGAAAATAGTCCAACAAGAATATTGATTATTGTAAGCATAAAATAGAAAAAAAACATCAACTGAAAGACTCAATTGTATGTAAGGAGGTTCTGAAGAAAAATAATGATGTGCCTAATCAAATTCTTTCCATATATCACCATCACATGGATGATTTATTTTTTTACTTATGAAAATATTTGATTTATGTACTTTCATTAATGAAGGTGTGTTGCAAGATATAAACAGATTCTATAAATGGGGTGTAATTGGAAAATACCACAACTGTTTCATAGAAAATCTTAAATTTCCTTATTTTACCTCATTATACCTCGATTCTCCACATGTTGGAAAATTAAATAAAAATTAATAATCAATATAACATAAGATTAAGTCATTTGAACACGTATAGATCTTATGATAACTAAGACTTAAATTACAAATAAACTTCTTTCTTTTATAGAAACATAGGGGTAATATTTTTTTTAGGAAACATTTATCTAACCAAAGAAAATATTTGATCTAAAACTTTGTTTGACATTCCAAAATCTGATTTAATAGCCATAAATTTTGTAATAGTCTCAATTTTTCATATTTATCATCCCAGATATAAGTCCTCATTAGAATATTTCAACAAATTTTAAAATTGAGATGGTTCTAATTCAATATTTGGAATATCATTTTGAGTTGTTGCTTCTTGAATATATGGTCCAGCAACCACATGTACTAAATTCTCAAATGATGGATCCATAACTAAAAAGATTTGTATTTTCTATTGAATTTCATTCACCTTATTGATAAAAAGAAATATAATCTTTCCAAAAACCAAAACATATAATATGGAGTTCAATATTATCAAAGGTTTCAAATCTCTTGTGATCACATTTAAAACATGGATATTAAATTATTCTTTTAGAAACAAATTATAAATTTGATAATGGAAATGATATAAATTTTTTAATCCCCTCAATGTAGAAAGGATTTATACTAGATCCATTAGGATTTTTGTGATGATTTATCCAATCCTGATTGCATAATAGAAACTAGTGTCTACTTCCTGATTCCATAGTTTTCTAAAAACCAATAAAAAAATTATTAATTATTACTCATTATGACTAATTATTACAAATTATTTCTAAATTTTAATTACAAATAAATATAAATACATATTATGAATTCTTACTAATTTTTACCAATTATTAATAATATTTATTAATTATTACTAATTACTATAAATATTTATTAATAAATACTAATTTTTTATTAATTATGACTAAATTTTTAATAAATATTATTGATTTTTAATAATTATTAGTATTTTTATATATTTTTACATGTTAAAACAAATTATAATAATTATTACTAGTATTTACAATTTATTAATAATATTTACTAATTGTTACTAACATTTGATAATTATTACAGATATTGACTAATTTTTTATTTATTATTAAAAATTATTTAATATTTACTAATAATTTATAAAATTTTACAATTTTTTACCAATTATTGTGAATTTTTAATAATTATTATTATCTTTTTTATTTTTTACAATTTATTACAAATTATTGCAATTTAATACTATATATAAATTATTAATAATATTTATAAATTATTACTAATATTTACTAAGTACTACTAATATTTTTTAATTAATAATAATATTAAGTAATTATTTATTAATTATTACATTTTATATAATAATTATTACTAAGTTTTTTAATTATTAATAAATTATTACTAATTATTGTGAATTTTTAATAATTGTTAGTATTTTTATATTTTTTTACAGGTTATTACAAATTTTTTACTAATTATTACAAATTTTTTTATTTTTTACTAATTATTACAATTATTTAATAAATAATACTAATTATTTATAAAATATAACTAAATATTTAATAAATATTACAATTTTTTAATGATTATTAGTATTTCATATATATTTTACAATTTGATACAAATTATCAAAATTTACTGATATTTACAAATTATTAATTATATTTACTAACTATTACAATCATTTACAAATTATTACTAATATTGAAAAATTATTTATTAATTATTACAAATTATTTAATAACTCTTAATGCTTTTTTATTCAGTGCTACATTTTTACTAATTATTGCAAATTTTTAATAATTTTTAGTATTTTTATGTCTTTTTATAAGTTATTATGAAAAATATGTATTAATTTTTACTAATTAAGTAATATTAATTATTTATTAATTATATCTAAATTTTTAATAAAAATTACTAATTTTTAATAATAATTTGTGTTTTAAATATATTTTTACAAATTATTACAAAATATCATAATTTACTAATATTTACTAATTTTTACAAAAAAATTACTAATTATTACTAATATTGACTATTTATTTATTAATTATTGAAAATAAATTAATAATTATTACTAATTTTTTTAATTACTGCTAAATTTTTACAAATTATTGTTAATTTTTAATAATTATTAGTATTTTTATATTTTTTTACAAGTTATTACAAAACTTTTACTAATTATTACAAATATTTATTAAGAAACACTAACTATTTACTAATTATAAGTAAAATTTTAATAAATATTACTAAGACATGATAACTAATCTCAAACATAGAAAATAATCCAATATTATAAGAATGATAATCGAATATCATCAATAAATGATATGTAACACTAAAATAATTAAAACAATCAAGAAGTATGGACGTGTAAAATAAATTTGAGTATCACATATCATGATTTGTAATTGTTGAAAGATAAAAGGAACCATATAAGTAAACAAAATAGTCAATCATCATGGTAAATTACATAAGGTTTCTAAGTTCTAAGGGATCCTAGGTTTCTCAAACAATCTCAACACTTTCTCTCACCTCCCCACAAACATTAATAAGTAACCACTTTTGAATTATATAATCATAAATCTATAATCATTCACACATCAAAATATACCCAAGATCAAATATATAATAATAATATGAGGCTCAAACAAAGCATGTAGCTTATGCTAATAAATCATTTATGAAAAAATTTTAAACAAGTGTCTAATTTTAATACAATCTTGAAAAATATGGAAACCACCATTCAAAACAAATTTGAAACAATATTGTGATTGAAAATATCTATTAAACTCAAAAGGAATAATAAAATATAATGAAAAAAACTAAGTTATTATATCTAAAGGTTAAACATTGTTAAACCTACATCAAATCAAACAGAATCAACATGTGGGGAGATAGAATGTGTCTTCTTTGATGGAAGACACCCAAATAGGGAAGAATAACCCAGAGGTTCCCTAAATACTGAATTAACCATAAAAATCAGGAAACTCATTTGACTAAAGGTTCAGCCAATCCAATTACCTTGAGAGGAAATGGGTAATCACAAAAATACTAGAGGAGGAGGTAAGATGAGTCCGTACTTGGGGGATTTGAACCTCAATCTAAAAAAAATAGGGAGAAATTGATAAGGATATAAGAGATCAGTGGACTATACAATGAGGAGGGTTATGTCATGGGTGGAAAAGAAAAAATGGGTGGAAGGGAGTGGTGCGATATTTTTCTTTTAGTTTTTTATGAAAGGTTAATCATGATAGAAATCTTGTCACTAAAAGATTTGTGGAAGAACATATTGCGATGGAAGATATTATCCATCACTAATAGCACTCTCCCACCATAGCATAGGTTATCCCACCATGAACAATAGTGAAAGACTTCATATCCATAATTATTACTAGTTATGTTAAATGTTTTGTATGATTAGTATTATAATCTACCATGAAAAATTAAATATTTTTAGTTATTTTTTTCAAATGGTAGTTAGTCACAAATAACCTATTGAAAATGTTCAATTTTTTAGTAGTGAACTCAATTGGGACAGGCTCCCTTTCCACTAGAAATTCTAGGGAAGTAAATGCAAATTTTACACTAGAAAATAACATGATATTATATTCCACTAATTGTTAAAATGACCCTAGTTAGTGATTTTAGTCTAGGTTATGTAGCCTTAGTAACTAAAGAGTAGAGGCCATGACATTTATTACATTGGTTGGTGGTTTGATTTTTGGGATTCCTATGACCTTATGTTGTATCCCCTAGTTGATGGATATTAGTGGTACCTGACTTGTCTTCTTTTATTTATTTTCTTTATCTATGACATAGTGTTCTTCTTCATTGATCACTTTATTAATATAATGTGTGTGGTTTTAAAATAAATAGTTTTTAAGTGATTATTTCCATTTAAGAAAATTAAAAGATAAAGGTTAATAAAACCATTAGGTGGTTCTTATTGGTTTTAAATATAATTAAGTAATTAAAACCTATTTTATATTCATATATCAAACTATCTTAAAATGGATCTTTAATTAAAAATTTGGCATGGGGAAAGGTGGGTGGTGACCTGCTGAGCATTTTGTGCTCACACCTATTTTATATCTTATTTTTTCGACTTTTGGTTCAACTCTTGTTCACTCTTGGAGTGTTGATTGATATGAAATTAGATGTTAGTTTCTGTTTTATTTATTACATTTGACTTTTGGGGCCTAATACTTTATTTTTAGGATTTTCTTTTAGTTTCATATAATTTTAGGACATGTGTGGCCTTTAAATGAGTTCTTTACTACTTTTAGTTATGGTTATTGGTGGATTTCATTATTTATATAGATACAAGATGATTTGGGAGTTTTAGTATATTGAGGTTGTTTGGGGGTGAGTAAAGGGAGTTAGATATGTGAGGGAGTTTATATGGTGATCTGAAGGATTGGTTTATATCTATTTATATATATTTTTTTATTTCTATTTATTCATTTTTTTGGTATGTACATTTAACCAATAGATGGGTCATACCAGATTTATGATAGAAATTTTCTATTTTAATACTCTATTTTATGGGAGAAATCATCCCCAGTGGTTTCTTGTTGTGCCTTTGATGCTTTGCATCTGCCCAAGGTGATTAGAGATGCCCCTTGGGCCAGTTCGGGTTTCTAATGGATGGATGACTTGGGTTGGTCTGTGAAAATGGTATCAATGCCTAGGTTATTTAGAGGAGATAGGTTTCAAAGCACCCTTTCTTGTTTTGTAAATAAGGTTATTATAGAGTTATATTATCAAAACTCAATAAGTACACTTAGATGAGAGTTTCATGAGCCCTATTTCATTTCAATCCTTTAGTTTCCATGGGTAATCTAGGCATGAGTCTTGGATTTTTACATAGATTTTGATTGGTTAATGTGTTTTAAATAGAAGTGATGTTTGAATTCCAAATGAGTTATTAGTGATTATGCGGTTCTCTTGAACTTGGGATGATGGTGGGCGAAGATACGGAGTTATATGGATATCCCCCATGGTCTATCCAACAATGTGGAGCCCATGTGGATGGTTCTAAGGACTCTTATAAACCATAAAGAAGGTTTTTATTCTATTTTGGAATTTTTATGACCTATTTTAATTCTAAAGTCACTTATAAAGTGAATTTCCACTTATTAGTGGGGGATTAAAGAGGATTTTAATTATGTTTGATGTTATTATAGTGAATTTTAAGTGGTGTTTTTGAGATTTTAAATGTTTGTTTTTATGAAAATTGGGTTTTCTTATTTTCTAAAGAAATGTTTGGTTTTAAAATTAGTTTTATACGCTTATTTTAAAAGATATTTCTTATTTATTAAAAGATTTTATAAAAGTGGTTGATTTAATTATGGTTTTAGAGAAATATTTATTAATAATAGATTGGGTTCTCATGGAAATGTTCAATAATGAATCCTTTTTAATTTAAAAATGGTTTCAAATGAGAGTAAAACTCAGAAATGGATTTTATTTTTCTTTGAAATTGAATGTGGTATTTTAAAAACACACTGTTGAAAGTTAGTTATTTTTAATAAAATGAGTTTTATAATATGTGGATGTCTTGTTTTGTTTTGAAAATTTGTTCCCTTGGATTTTTCCCTTGGTTATGGTGGGATTGTTTAGTTTAATGTGTGGGATATAAACTGGTTGAGTTTATGTCTCATGTTATTTAAAATTCATCCTCTTAGAATGGTCAAAGAAAATAGTATTGTATTTTCTTCTTGGATAATTCTCTTGGTGAGTTCTTTGTTAGTTGGAGGATATTTCTTCAATTTCATTTCCTACCCTAAATCTGAATAGAGTGGTGGACTTGGGCCTCCTTTTTCTCTCAGACCCTATCTAATAACCTTTATTTGGGGGTAGTAGAATAGTTTGAGCCATGGTAATCTAATATATGTTCTTTTTATTGATAGATATGGATTTTTTTCCATGGTGTGTTGCATTATTTGGGTATTCCTCTCTTGATTTGTTATGTTATGTTAGTGATTGGATTTATTGAGGTTTTTTAAGAATTTTTTACCTAGATATTTCCTCTGGTATCTCCTTGATTGGTTATTTTAGGATGTGGTTTAATTGAGGTATTATTTATGTCTTTTTGTCAAGTTTCATTTTATGGATGCTTTTTTATGATTTTTGGGTGGTGAGTTCATTGATAGAGGGAGATGAGAAGAATATTGAGTGTGTACTTAGGTGGAAAGTGTTTGTATGTCACTAGTCCAGGTCATATGTTTGTTGGTGTTTGTTCTAATTTTATTATTTTTTCCATGAGGTTGTGTGTCGTTATTAAGATAATATATCACACTTTTTTATAGTGAATCAAGGTTAAATCCCTTGTCATTATTTAGATTTGGTTGCGATCTTGGTAGTCTTTGTGACTTTTTTGTGGGTGTGTAGTTGTTCCTTTAGATTGTTCCTATCTTGGATTTTTTTTGGTATTTAGTGATGTCCCTTTGACTCCCCATTTAGATGGGTTCTAAATGGTTGGGTGACTCACAATTATCCTCCCTCATCATAGGATTATGAGGTAGATGGTTATGTTGTATTGTGATTATAGATTTCTCATGATTTTGGAATATTTTTCTAGTTTTTTAAGGATTTATGATGGATAGTTTGGTTAAGGTATCGTGTCAAGTGTCTATCTTTCGGTCTGGTCTCTCTTCAGTCTTTCCCCACCCTACCCACCTCATTAATTTAAGTGTACTAACTTCTCTGGTTCCAATGCCTTTTACTTGGACCGAAGCATTTTTAGGGGTAGAAAGTGGCATGGGTGGGATAGTCACACTCATGTGTGACTATAGCGTTTTAATTTATATTAATTGATATTAATTTATTTTAATTTGAGTTATGTTAAATTTTCATAATTTTGGAGTTTTAATTTTAAAATTTTAATGATTTTTAGGAATTTCATAGTTATCCAACATGATTTAGAAAACCCTATAGCAACCATGTGTTTGAGTCTATTACTTTGGTAGTGATGTTTTCATGGTTAGTGCATGGTTAGATAACTATGTAGGGGCCTAGAGGAAACTATGAATAGTTTTTTTTAGTGTCCACTAAGTGCCTCACAGTTATTGGATGGTTTATAAAACTATTCATGTGTCTTAGGAATTAAAAAAGAAATCATTTTACCATTTTTATTTTATTTCTTTTCGTTTTTTATTCTCTATTAACTTTTCATCCCTCTCTCCCTCATCCTATCATTTGACTCACCCCCTAGTCAAGCCCATCTCACATGACTCTTCCCCTAGTCAATCCCCCTATGCTAGGATAAATCCCCTTTGAGTGAGCTCTCATGGTCTGACCTTTCTTACTCTCCCTTGCCTCATACTTGACACCCCTCGTTGAGACAAGTACTTGCGTTCACCTCCCCCTCCCATGGTACCTCTTTCCTTCAGAGATTAAACCCGATTTATTCTTATTTATTTGCTATATCTTCATGTAAAAGTTTTCTCTTATCTCCCTTTATTTTTCCCCCTTTTTAATACTTCCCCTCTTGATTCTCATGAATTAGTCAAACCCTAGGTAGGGTTTCAGTCTAATTTTGGTTCTTATTCTTGATTTTAAGGCTTGTGTAGGTCCTTTCTCACTTATTAGGGTGTTCTCTATTATATGCAATGTGTTTTGGACCTTCTCTCATCGATTCTATAAATATTTTCCCTATGTATTAGTAGTTAGTTTTTAAAAACTATAGATTACTTGATTTTTAATTTATATTTTATTTATTTAATGAGAGTATAAATTATATTTATTGAATTGAAAAATAATAAATTATATTTTATCTTGATTTCCATAGAAATCAATGGGTTTTACTATTTTAAAGAATGATTTAAATCTGTTTTTTTATACTTAAAATTCAAAAAATATATATTATGATGCACGATTGGACATTTAAGAATTATGTTGAAGTTATTAAAAAAATGGTCCTTCTAATTAATTTTCTAAGTATTTTCAATTTTTAAAATTCTAAGTATTGATAAATTATTTAATGGATTATTTTGATTAAAATTTGACTTATAAAATTACTTTGACCATGTTTGGATCACAAGATAAATAAAATAAAATGTTTAAGACTTATGAGATATTTTTTAAAAAAAAGTGGGGAAATTATTAAATGGATTTAAAAAAGGGTGGTTTAATTAAGATTCTTTAATAAATTTCTTATGGATGTTTTCAAATTATAATAAAAACACTTGGTACCATGAATGGTTTTCAGAAGGCTAGTTTGGAACTTTTTAGTGGTTTTGAAATGGGTGTGTGTGTGTGATACCCTCTTGAGCCCCATTGGTTTTAATTAATATATATGTTGGCCCTTGGGGCATGATTTGTGCTTTGTATGTGATAGTATATGTTTGATCAAGGATACCTATTGAGAGGGAGTTTTGGGGTGAGTGTGATTTATTTATTTTGCTCTATGATGATTTTATTGACCATACTCATTGGATGTTTCTCACCCTTACTTTATTTTGGTCATGGAAACCCAGGTTCTATAGTAGGATAACTTAGTTAGGATGAGCTGCCTTCCCACTATCTACACTAGTGAAGTAAATGTGACTTTCCCACTGGCCAATGATGTGATGTTTTACTCTACTAATTGAGTTAATGGCCCTAGTTAGTGATGTTATTATTAGTTACTTATCCTTAGTAACCATAGGGTATATCCCATAACACTTATTCCATTGGTTGGTGGTTTGAATTAGGTTATTACTCTAATATTTTATTATATTAACAAGATGATTGATATGTGTGGATCCAAAATTGGATTCTTTTATTGTTTTTATTTATCTATGACATGGTACCCTTCTTCATTGATCTCTTTATTTGTGCAATGTGTGTTCTTTTTAAATAAATGTTCTTTAAGTTATTGTTTCCATTTGAGAAAATTAAAGAGAAAGTTTTATAAAACCATTATGAGATTTTATTGGTTTTAAATATAATTAACTAATAAAAACTATTTTATATTCATATTTAAAACTAGATTAAAATGTATCTTTAATTAAAAGTCAGACATGTTGCAAGGTGGGTGGTGTCCTACTGAGTATTTATTGCTCATGCCTATTTTTTATCTCATTTTCATGTTTTGTTTTAGATATTGGATACTCTTGGAGCATTGATTTATATGGGCATGGAGGTTAATTTCTTTTTTATTTATTTCATTTAGCCTATGGTTCCTATTACTTGATTTATAGGACTTGCTTTTACTTTCATAGAATGTTTAGCTAACTGTTCCCTTTAAATGAGTTCTTTACATATTTTAGTTATGGTAATTGGTGGATTTAATTATTAATGTAGAGATTAGATGATTTGGTAGATGCAGCAATCTAAGGGAGATTGGGGGATATTTAAGGGATCCATCTAGGTGAGGTAGTTTGGATGGTGAGATGAGGGATTAGTTTATATTTTTTATATATATTGTTTATTTTATTTCTACCAATTCATTTTTTTGGAATGGATTCCTGACCAATGGATGAGTTATTCAATATTTATACTAGAAATATATTGGTGTTCATAGATTAATATATAGGAGAACTAATATATAATGATTTATTTTTATGCTTTTGATTATTTTCATTATCTTAGAGGGATCGAGGACACCCCTCAATTATGTCACATGACAGTTTAGGCATCCGATTGATGGATATCTCATGATGATCTATGAAAAATGGTATCAGGGCCTATGTTATTCAGAGGGTTTAGGTTTCAAAGTTCCATTTTCTATTTGGTAATTAAGGGTAGTGTGGATTTAGATTATTGGAACTTAATAGGTATACTCTGGGGAGAGTGGCGAGGGCTCTCTTCTATTTGAAGCCTCAAGTTTCCATGGGTAGTCTAGGATTGAGTCTAGGATTTTGATTTTTCTTTTGATTATATTAATGTGTCTGATATGGAAGTGATGCTTCAATTATGAATGATTTGTTAGTGATTTAGGGGTTCACTTGAGCTTAGGTTGAAGATGGACAAAGAGATGGAGCTACATGGATGGGGCCATAGTCTGGCCAACCATGTGGAGCACGTTTGGATGGTTATAAGGACTCTGCTGAACCCAAAAGTAGTTTTTATTTCATTTTAGAATTTTTATGACCCCTTTTAATTTTTGAGTCACTCATAAAGTGACTTAACACTAAATATATATGAATTAAGATCATTTTAGTTATGTTTGATTTTATTAGAGTGAATTTTATGTGGTTTTTATATGGTGTTTCAAAAATTTTCAGTATTTTTTTGGGTGAAAATGGGATTTTATTATTTTATAAAGAAATTATTGGATTAGAATTATGTTTTATGAGGTTATTTTTAGATTATTTTCTTATTTCTTAATGTTTTTTTCCAAAAGTGGTTGATTTCATTATGGGTTTGTTGAAAAATGTTTTGGGGATAAAGTGCACTTTCATGGAAATATTTAAAAATGAATCCTTTATAATTTAGAAATGGTTTTTAATTGAAATAAAAAATAAAAATGGTCTTTATTTTGCTTCAAAATTGAGTATGGTATTTTAAAAACTCTCTATTAAAAGTTGGTTATTTTTTAGAAAAAGAGTTTTATAATGTGTTTATTTTGTGTTTTTTGACAATTTGTTTCCTTGTATTTTCTCCTTGGTTATGGTGGGACTGTTTAGTTTGATGTGTAGGACATGAACTGGTTGATCGAATGTCTCATTTTATTTAAAATTCTTCATCCAAGAATGGTTAAATAAAATATTATAGGGTTTTATCCTAAGAAAATCCTCTTTGTGAGTTATTTGTTGGTTGGAGGAGATTTATTCCATTTTAATTCCCACCTAGACACTGAATATAATGGTGGACTCAGAACTATTTTTTTTCTTAGAATGTTTCTTTGGACATTTGATTTGTTATTTTAGAATTAGTTGAGACTTGGAAATTTAGTACATGGTTCTTTAATGGATTTTGATGGATTTTTTTTCCTTGGTGTGTCTTTTTATTTTCATATACATCTCTTGATTTGTGGGGTTGTGTTGGTGATTGGTTGTGTTGAGGTTTTTAAGGTAATTTTTGATTATATGATTCCTTTGGAATCTCCTTAATTGGTTATTTTGGGATATGTTTTCTTTGTAGTCTTCTTTGTGTTAGGTTATGGGGTTTTATTTTGTGGATATTATTTTATGTGCTGGTAGGGTGATGAGTTCAGGATATATATGGAGGGTAATGGGAAGAACCTTTAGTGTTTTCTTGGGTACCAAGGTTTTGTATGGAACAAGTTTATATTGTAGGTCAGTTGGTGTCTATTATAGTTATATTAGGTTTTTCACAAGGTGGTGTACCATTTTTGAGATTCTAGAACACTCTTATATGTAATGGCATGTGGTTAAAGAATGTGTTGTTCTTTGGGTTTGGTTGTGATCTTGGTATTCATGGTGACTTTTTTTTAGTGCATAGGTGTTCCTTTTGGTTCTTCTTATCTTAGAGTTTTTTAGGTTTCTAGAGGTGTCTCTTTGTCTCGATGTTTAGATGGATTTAAAATTTAGGGGAGACTCATGATTGGTACCTCTCGTCTTAAGATTCTAAGGTAGGTGATTAGGTTGTGTTATTCTTAGAAACATCTCATAATTTTGGGAAATTATCCTAATTATTTTGAGGATTTATGATGGAAATTTTCCCCAAGGAATCATATCAGGTATAACTATTTTAGCTTGATATATCCTTAGTTTTTCCTTATCTCAACCACCACATTTATTATAGTGGACTAGATTCTTGTGTTATCATGCCTTCTACTTGAACTAAATATTTTCTAGGGGAATAAAGTAGCATGGTGGGGAGAATTGTCACACCCACATGCGATAGTAGAATTTTAATTTATATTAATTTATATAAATTTATTTTAATTTCTTTACTTTAAATTTTGATAATTTTGGGGTCTGAATTTAAAAAATTTAAATCTTTTTAGGCATCACATAGTTATCCAACATAGTTTGTAAAACCATGTGATGGTTGTGTATTTGAGTCTGTTACTTGGGTAGTGATGTCTTCATGGTTAGTTCATAGTTATCAACCTATGTGGTTCCCTATAGAAACAATTCATACTGGTTTTAAGGTCTAATGAGTGTTGGAAAGTTATCACATGTTTTGGAAAATTGTGCAGGTTTCCCAGGAGTTAAAAAAACCTTTTTTAATTTTATTTATTTTCCTTTTTTTATTACCTATTACCTTTTACTCCCACTTTCCATCACCCTATCATTTGACTCCTCCCCTATTCAAGTCCCTCTCATATGAATCCTCCCTTTTTCAAGCCCCATGCATCATGTGACCTCCCCTTCTATCAAGATCTCATGGTGTGCCCTCCCCTCATCTCCCTTACCTCATATGTGACACCTCTGATCAAGACCCATGCTCATGAACACATCCCCCTTCCATGGAACCTCCTTCCTTCAGTGATTCTACACTATTTATTCTTAGTTATTTTCTGAATCTCTAAGTAAATGGTTCATATTCTCTCTCTTTCTTATTTTTCCCTTATTTTACATTTCACCTCTTAATACATACTAATCAACTAAACCCTAGGTGAGGTTTCAGTTTAATTTGGGTTCTAATTCTTGATTTTAGGGATTTTTTAGGTTCTTTGCCACATTTTACGGTGTCTTTCAACATTGGTGATGCATTTTTGACCTTCCACCATCGATTTCATGTAGGTTTTCCTCATGTTTTAGCTTTCATTTTTTAGAATCATGAATTTCTTGATTTTTAATTTATGTTTTATTTATCTAATGACCATATAAATTGTATTTATTAAATGTAAAAAGAATAAAATAGATTTTTGCATGATTTACATAGAAATAAATGTGTTTCCCTATTTTAAAGACTAATTTAAATATATATTTATTAAACTAAAAATACCAAACTATATTACAAAGATTTATGAGACCTTTGAGAATTATATTGAATTTATTAAAATTATTTTGGGCTTTCAAATTAATTTCCCAAATATCTTTACTTGAAATTTCAAGTGGTACATGAAATTAAAACTATTGATAAATCATTTAAATACTTTTTTAAATTAACATGAATTATAAAAGTGTTTTGGACACATTTTATTCATAAGATAAATAAAAGAAATTTGTTCAAGTTTTTTTAACATATTTTATAAAAATTGGGGAAATTCATAAATAGATTTAAAAATAGTGTATTGATTGTGATGTTTTAATAAATTTCTTATAAATATTTTCAAATTATTATAAAAACACTTGGAATCCAGAGAGGTTTTCTGAAATCTCATTTGGTACTTTTAAGTGGTTCTAAAATGGATTTGTGTGTGTGTGAAACCCACTTGATCCCCATTGGTTTTTATTGATATAGAGGGTGGCCCTTGTGTAATTATGTGTGCTTTATATACAATGATGAATACATGATCGAGGAAACTTATTGTGATGGGCCTTGGGTGAGGTAAATTTATTTATTATGCTTTTTTAGGCTTGTATTAATTGTACTTTTTTCTTGTTTCTCATCCTTACTTTATTTTGGTCATGGTAATCCAAGTTATAGGGTTGGAAAATTAGTTAGGATGATCTTTGTTTCAAGTAGCTACACTTGTCAATTAAATTTTACTTTTCCATTGGCCAGTGATGTGATATTATATTCTATTAATTGAGTTAATGACCCTAGTTAGTAGTGTTAGTCTAGGTTACATAGGCTTAGTAAACATAGGGAAAAGGTCATGAGACATATTCCATTGGTTTGTGGTTTGACTTAGGGGGTTTCTATAACCTTCTTATATATCCCCTAGTTGATTGACATGTGTGTAACCTAACTTTTATTCGTTTATTTATTTTCTTTATGTATTAAATTCTTTCTTCTTTCAATGATCTATTTATTTATGAAGCATGTTTTGTTTTCAAAGAAAATATTTTTTAAGTGATTTTTTCAATTTAAGTAAATTAAATATAAAGGTTTATAAAACCATTATAAGGTTTTTATTGGTTCTAAATATAATTTAGTAATAAAAAAAATTTCTATTCATGTTTCAAACTAGATTTAAATGGGTACTTAAATAAATGGAAGGTTTATGGTAAAGAAGTGGGTAAACTACTAAGTATTTTTTGCTCACATTTATTTTATATCTTAGATAAAATATTTGGTTCAACTCTTGGATACTATTAGAGAATTGATTGATATGGACTTGGAGGTTAGTTTTTTATTATTTATTTGATTCAACATGTGGTTCCTCTTACTTTATTTTTAGAACTTACCTTAATTTTTATAAAATGTTCGGCCAAGTATTTCCTTTAAATGATTTCTTTACTGATTTAGTTGTGTTCATTGGTGTATTTCATTATTTATGTGGAGACTGGGTGATTTGGGAGCTGTAACAAGTTGATGGGGTTTGGGGGTGAGTGGATAGAGTTGGATCAGTAAGGGAGTTTTGATGGTGAGATAAGGGATTAGTTTATATCTATTTATATCTACTATTTGTTTTATTTCTGTTGATTCATTTTTTAGCGTGGAAACCAGACCTATGGATGGTTCATACCATATTTCTAACAGAAATATGTTGTTGTTTATACTCTTATTTATGGGTCAAATCATCCCTAATGATTGCTTATGATTCCTTTGATGCTTGTTGCTAGCCTGGGGGGATCGGGGACACCCCTCATTTATTTTATGGGCTAGTTTGGGTGTCTAATGGATGGATGGCTTAGGTTATTCTATGAAAAATGATATCAGAGCGTAGGTTCTTCAACGTGAATAGGTTTCAAAGTGTCCCTTTTTATTTGGGTAGAAAGGGTAGTGTGGCATTATATTATCGAACCTCAATGGGTACACGTGAGGGAGATTTTCCTAAGAACTCCTCCTTTTGGAGCTTTAATTTTCTATGGGTAGTCCAAGATTGAGTCTTAGATTTTGATTTTTCATTCAATTAGTTTCATTTATTTGATATGGAAATGATGTTTTAATTCCCAATTATTTTTAATTGATTTAGGGGTTTCTTTGATATTTTTCTGATGGTGGAAAAAGAGATAGGGTGCACAATTGGACTCCATGGCCTCACCAACTATGTAAAGACTATCTAGATGGTTCTAAGGTCTTTGTTAAGCCTATAAGAAGTTTTTAATTTCATTTTGGACTTTTTGATGACCTATTTTAATTATCTAGTTACTCATGAAGTAAATTATCATTTATTGTAGGGGAATTAATGTAGATTCTAGTTATGTTTGATGTTATTAAAGTGAATTTGTTGTGGTGTTTTGTGTGGTTGGTTAGATATTTTAAACATTTTTCTTGGGTGAAAAATGGGGTTTTCTTATTTTCTAAAGAAATTTTTGGTTTCAAAAAGTGTATTTTTTAGGTTATTTTTAATGGGGTTTCTTGTTTCTTAAAATTTTTTTTAAAAAGTGGTTGATTTTATTACGAATTTTAATAAAAAAAATTATAAATAAAGTGTGTTTTTAGGGAAACATTTTAAAATTAATCCTTTTTAATTTAAAAATGGTAACAAATGGTAATAAATCTCATAAATGGTTTTTATTTTTCTTTGAAATAAAGTGTCATATTTTAATAACACTTTATTGAAAATTGTTCATTTTTAAGAAAAGTGGTTTTAAATTTTGTGGATGTCATGTTTTGTTTTGAAAATTTATACCCTTTAATTTTTCCCTTGGTTATAGTGGGACTATTTGAATTGATGTGTGGGACATGAACTGATTGAGCTCACATCTTGTGTTATTTAAAATTCTACCACCAATAATGTTCAAAGAAAATAGTAGAGGGTTGTTTCCTAGGATAATTCTATTGGTGAGTTCTCTGTTGGTTGGAGGAGATTTATTCTGTTTCAATTTCCACCCAGAATCTAAATAGAGTGGTGCAATCAAACTTATTTTTCTCCTAGACCCTATCTTGGGACCTCTTTTTGGTGGTTGTAGAATCGGTTAAGACTTTGGAATATGGTATATGGTTCTTTTATATATGGTGATGGATTTTATTTTCCATGGAGTTTCTCATTATTTGGGTATAACTCTCTTGAGTTGTGGGGTTGTGTTGGTGATTGGTTATGTAAATGATTTTGAGGTACTTTTTGTTTAGATGTTTATTTTAGGATATCTTTGATTGGTTTTTTTGGAATGTGGTTTCATTATAGTATTCTTTGTGTTTCGTTTTTGAGTTTCATTTTATGGAGGTTCATTTTTGTTCTAGTTGTGTGATGAGTTCAGGCTATTTGTGGAGGTATATGGGAGGAACCTTAGGTGTGTTCTTGGGTAGATAGGATTTTGATGGCACTAGTTTAGGTTGTATGTTGGGTAGTGTATGTGATGGTTCTGTTAGGTTCATTGAAAGTTGGTGTACCATTGTTGAGTCCCTAGACCTCTCTTATGTGTAGTGACACAAGGATAATGATTGTGTTGTTCTTTGGGTTTGGTTGTGATCTTGGTAGTCTTTGTGACTTTTTTTTATGAGTTCATAGGTGTTCCTTTAGGTTGTTCCTATCTTGGAGTTTGTTTGGTTTCTATATGTGTTTCTTTTTCTTACCATTTAGATGGATAATAAATGGTGAGGAGACTCATGATTGTTCTCCCACATCTCAATATTATGGAATAATTGGTTAGTTTATGTTGTGCTTAGATTAGTCTTGTGATTTAGGGAGATTGATCTAGGTGTTTTGAGGATTTAAGATGGATATTTAGTTTGACGTATCATGTTAAGTGGTCCTATTTCTTTTATTATCTCCTTAGTTTTCCATTTTCATGTGCACCTCATGAAATAATGTGGACTGGATTCTCATGTTCCAATGCCATCTACTTGAACTGAAGACTTTCTAGGGGTAGAAAGTGGTGTAGTGGGGTGAATTGTCACACCCACGTGTGACTGAATTTTTTTTGTTTATATCATTTTATATTAATTTATTTTAATTTGTGTTATTTTAAATTTTATAATTTTTGAGTTTGAATATCAAAATTTTAAATCTTTTTATTTAATATACAATTATCCAGTACAGTTTAGAAAACTCGGTGGTGATCGTGCATTTAATTATGTTACTTGAGCATTGTTTTTTTCCTGGTCAATGCATAATTAACAAACCATACAAATCTATAGAGGATACCATGCGTAGTTTTTTTTAATGTACAATGAGTGTTACACAGTTACTACATGTCTTGGAAAACTGTTCAGGTTTCATAGAAATTAAGAAATATATTTTTTTCCTTTTTTATTTTATTTCTTTTCTTTTTTTATTCCCTCTTCACTTTTCCTCCCCCTCTTCCTCACCCTCTCATGTAACTCCTCCCCTAACAAATACCCTCCCACATGTATCCTCCCCTAGTCGAATCCCTATGTCACGTGACCCCCCCCCCCTTTGGTTGAGCTCCCATAGCAAAACCTCCCCTACTCACATTTTCCTTATATGTGACACCTTTGGCTGAGAACCCTACTCATGTGTGCCTCAACCACCCTTATCTCCCCATTCATTTGGGAATGTCACCTAGTTTATTCTTAGTTATTAGTTTAATCTCCAAGGTAGTGGTTCCTCTTCCCTCTCTTTCCTCTTTAACCCATGCAATCTACTTACCCTCCTACTACATGCAATTTTCTAAAACCCTAAGTAGATTTTTTGTCTAATTTTGATTCTAATTCTTGATTTTAGGGCTTGTAAAAGTCCTTTTTGACTCTCTATTGGGACCAAGTTATGTTTTGGTTGTATTTTTTTAATAGTTGATATATGTTTGATGTTGATAAAAGGTGTAGTTTTGGTTTCCATACCCACCCTATTGGACTGACTATGAATACGCACCGAACATAGAAAATCATATGAAAATTCAAAAAGGAAACATGATTCTGAACACAAACACCATACCCAGATGATCAGAAATGATTTTTTATCTAAGTAAATATGATGAAGCTAAGAAAATATTATAGTTCTCATAATCATGACAGTTATCATGATAAAATATTTTAAATAATGGAAGATGTTGAAAAGAATTTTTTAGAGTTTTTAAATTGTGAGAAGATGAAGATATGGTTTTTAGTCATATCAATAAGCCAAAACAAATAAATAATAAAATGATTAAAAACACTGAAACATCAAATTAAATCTCTATTAGAAAGGAAAAAAGGTTGGGAGGTTAATCATGCTGAAGTGAGAGTGTTTTTAAAAGTCCTAATTATACAGATACATTGGTGTGAGGCATCTGGAAATCCATCGAATAGGGTGATAAATGGGATAACTTTCGAAGACCAATTCATAGAAATTCCATAGATACCAATTTATCAGAAAAAAATCAATCCTTGGTACATCAAACATGAGTATTATCTAAGATAGATAAGTGTTGTTAAGTTGTTAATAACAATGAGTTACTAACCCTAGTAAATCGTATGAGAAACATAGGTCAATCCATTGGTATGACATTGATGTTGATCCATCAGAAAGGTAGTAGTCACTAGTTCATCAGACATTATATGACAGTGATAAAACATTGGATAAGGAATATCATATTGACAAAAATTTATGAAACTGATTCATTCACCTAATCATAGAAAGTGGAAGGGTTCAAATTTGTAATCAGAATCATTCAATCGGTTTGAGAATATGTCTAAAGAGTTATATTTAAATGAGAAAGAAATTAAAAATGTGATAAATAGTTGATATGCTCTAGAATGGTTGAAGTTGATAGAAGTCTGATGAATTTGTAACTATGTTATTCAATAATGTATTTTACCATTTTCAATTGACTCAAAGCATCAGAGAAAACAATAATTTTATTGTTTTCATTCTCCAATAGGTCAAGAGAAAATATTTTGTGGATGTTTCATTGATAGGTTAATATAAAAGGCTAAAAAGATACAAAGTGGTGAATACATGTTCCATCGAACAATATTTTAATAAGAAAGACCATCAAATACATTTTATTGAAGAAATTCCATTAAACTGAGATTGAGGAGAAAAAATTTATCAGAGTCACAAAACAAAGAATGATCAGACTAAGCTAATCAGACTGAAGAATTCTTCATAGATTCGAAGAGGTCTGAATTTTTAAAAGAATCAATAATATTATATAATCTATAAGAAGTGTTAATAATAGTTGAATTAGTCAAAGATGAAGTGTGATTCAAGATGAAATTTGGATATATGTGAATTTTGTTGTGTGGGAAGAGAAATTAGTTTTCCCACCTTTTCCATTATGGGATTCCTATAAATAGAAAGCATAGTACATTTTTACTTGAAACTATTTATGTGCACTCAGATCTGAAAGCCTGATACTTTTGTGATGGGTATTGAGATAACAACTAGAATTTTTTAGGATGAAGTTAAGGAAGATCCATTGGAATAATTTCATTAGAGTAAGCTCCATCAGATCCAGATTCATCAGATAATCCCTATCGTATAGAGGTGGTGAGATGTAAATTGAGTTTTTACTCAATTAAAGTAGGAAGAGAAGAATAAAAATTAGATAGAGCATACTGGATGGATTCCTTCAGACATAGGATACAAGATGGAAGCTAATCAGACTGAATTTTTCAGAGGAAGTTTTCTAGACAGATATTCTATAAGCAGTTTCAAGACCAACAAATTATTTATAAAATTGTTAGAGTTATTGATGATTGTGCAAAAGAAAATTTTGATTTAGATTACTTTTGGAGAAATTTAAGAAATTTATAAAGTGGATTAGAAAATAAGAATCAAAATGAAGCTTGTAACTATGGATACTTACCAAATGCTGAAAAGTCTTATTTGTTTATTGGGTTGTATAACCAAATGTGAAAAATTAGATACTAAAATAATATTTTTGGTATAAAAACTATAGTATCAAAATTTATACTAGGTATTAGAACTATTTTTTATTGTTTCCTTGTCTTTTGGAAGGAAATATAGTAAAGGAATCCATGTGTGTGGGACTATCCAATAAGGCAAGGAGTGGTCCTTTATACCTAACCTTGAAAATATCACGTACTACTTTCTCTTTAAATTTATTTCATAATAATGGTAAGGTTTAGAAGTTATATAAGAGTATATCATAACTCAAACAACTTTCATAGGTTAATAAAGGTTTCTAAAGTAGTTAAGAAACTTTATTATAAAAATAAAAATGAATCACTAATTCACCCCCCCCAACCTCAGTGGTCTGGATCCTACCTGGGAACAACAAGTGTTATTAGAGAGATTTTTCCTCTAAAATACCCATCTCTGATAATGGAGAATTCCAATTTAGTGAATAATAAGGGTGTTCTTTTTTTTATGGAAATAACTATCATATATGGAAGAATTGGATTTTAAACTATCTTCTTTCACTTGGCCTTGAATTTAGAGATGAAGAAATTGTGGGATTTCCTCCCATCAATAAATTTTCTATAACAGCTAATGATAATAGAAGTATAGAAGCTAATGAAAAAGCACATAATTCTTTATTGATGGATCTTACTGATAAGGTTTATGTGAATATTATGGGGTTTCCAATAGCTAAAAAATGTGGGACAAGCTAAGAAGTTGTTATGAAGTAAATGGGAATGTTAAGGAAGCTAAGATAAAAATATGGAGACACATATTTGATGATATAAAAATTACTAATGATGAAAGTATTGATAATTACTTTACAAGAGTAAATGAAATTTTGAGTAACATCAAAAGTTTTGGTGTGAATCTAGAAGACTCTAAAATTGTTGATAAACTTTCCTAATATATTTAATGTCAAATTTTCATTTTAGAATATCATGAAGATTTATATTTGGGTTAACTTCATAATATAATTGTAGAATATGAAATAAAAAGTATCCTTATTTTAATAAATTGGTTGAGAATGAAATGGCCTTCAAATATTTTTTAAAAGGGAAAAATATAAATAAGTTGAAGAAGAATCGAGTGATTTAGAGGCAGAGAAAGGAGTTAAATATTTCAACACATTTGTTTCCCTTCTTTATAAGAAATACAATTAAGGAAAATATAAAGTTAAAACTATTAAATGTTGGAATTATAAAGGGAAATAACATTTTACGCAAAAATTTCCTAGGAAGAAAGTTGAAGAGTATGAGTACAAATTTGATGAAAAAAATATCAAAAACAAAAGTGAAAGAAACATAATAAAATATTTCCTTATGAAAAGGATAAGAAAAGTTATATAAGTAGAAGAAAGGAGGTTTATTTCTCATTCATTGATGAATCGTATCATCAATAAAACTTTATTTCAAAAGTTATAAATGGAATTATTTCTTTAAGAAGTGAAAATGATGGTGAAGAGATTACTGAGATGGAGTATATTGTCAAAAAAAGTATTGAAAAAAAAATTAGTATAATAATGAACTAAATAAATAAATAAGGTTTTTGAAGAAATTTATTGAAGAAATTTATTTTGATAATGGTGAACAGATAAAGAAAGAGGATAAAAATCTCGATTTGATTAGGGATTAGTAAATTAATATTGATGAGCTTGAAAGAAAAATGAAAATTCGGGAAGAAAAATTAAATGGAAATGAAAATCTCCGCATGATACATTCTACACTTAATAAATAAGGTAAGCAGAACAAGTTTAATATAGATGAGTATGAAAAAAATGATAAACCTAAAAATAAGTTGGTTAAAAAAGAAGATGAGTTTTTAGAAACACAATCAATGTTTCTTACATCACAAAGTGAGATAATAAAGATGAGAGAAAACTTTAACAAGGTGATTATTATTAAAGGTGAAACTTATAAAGAGGGTGAAAATTAAGTCTTACAAAATTAGGTTTATTATAAAACATATTTAACTACAAAAGATGGGAATTCTTCAGTCTAGTATCTCTCGGAGAAAAGTAGTCCATGACTTGTGAAGAAAAAACAATAACAAAGTTCTGAACAATTTTACTCACATTATAAAAAATCAAGATTCAGAGGTCACTATTAGTGTTGTGGAATTTTTAGACATAGATATTACTCTTGTTGGTACAACATGACTCTACCATGAAATAGGTATAAATCAAAGGAGAGTTATGGTGAGGAAAGAAGACAGAATTTTTCTAAAAGGTTTATAGAACTAGAAAAGAATAATCTGAAGGTGGGGAATGTTGAATCCTCAATAAATAAAAATTATAAACTAAAAAAAATTGATTATTTTAATAAAGTTGAGAAAACCAAACATGTTGAGTTAGAAAAGAAAGAATTATTAGTAATTTGTCCAAAAAAAATTCATAGTCATAAAATTAGAAGAATTTAAAAAATCACCTAAAGAAAATGGGAAGAAAAAGGGTTCTGAATTTGAGATAAAGGTTGATAAAAAGATATCAATAGATTATGATTTGAGGATTCAAAAAATATAAAAGAGATGTGAGAAATATGGTCATGTTACTAATAGTTGTCTGGATATTTTTCCAAAACAAGAATAAGGAATGAAAAAGTTATTATAAACTCATTACAAAAAAAGAATGATAAAGTTGAATAGGATTTGACAACTACATATAAATATTCCATAGATGAGAAGAAACTTCTTACAAAATATAAGAAGAGTGAATAGAATAAAGAGAGAACATCCGATGAAAAATCCAGGAAAAAGAAGAAAACATCAAGACTGAGAGAAGATTTTCAGCCTGAATGTCACTTGTGAGAAACTATGAGGTTTATCCTTATTCCCAAAATATTTTTATATTTGTACTAAGATATAGGGAATTTAACGAGTATAAGTGAGGAAGTTGAGTAATGATTTTCTTACTATTTTTACAAAATAAAGTAATGAGGTTACGAAAAATATTTTTTTGAAAGTTTTTTTTTTACACATGAACTTTCTAATATGTTTATTGAGATGTTTTTAGGTTATTATTATCTTAAAAATTATTCTCAAGATTTACCTAAATACAAGAATGTTGAAAGACACCGAAAAGTGTATTACATGAAATTTTTGTTTTGGAAAAAAATTGATAACCTTGATTATTCACTCTTGTTTTCTAAACCAGTTTAGCCCAGATAGACTTAGATTTTTTTAGTTAAATGATATTTGTTAAGAATATCATGTGATACTAATGTTATCTTGAGGAAGTGTTCTGACCTTTGAAGATGAGAAATTTTTTAATAAAGCGAAAAACTTTTCATAATGGTCCCTTTAAATTTGATTTTTGATAATGAGGAGAATATATATTAAGGGGGAGAAAAATGATAATGGATAAATGTAGTAGGATTGAGAGTTTAGAGGGAGAAGACATAAAGAAGACATGAGTATTGAAAACAAACACAAAGGGGGTATTCTTGGGACAATGTTATGTTTTGGTTGTATTTTTTTAAATATTTGATATATTTTTTATATTGAGAAAAGTTTTAGTTTAGGTTTCTGAACCCACCCTTTGAATTGGACAAGAAGATGCACTAGACGTAGAAAATCAGATGTGAATTCAAAAGGAAACATAGTTCGAAACAGAGAACACTGGACCTAGATGATCAGACACAATTTTTTGTCCAAGTAAATATAACATTTCTAATATGATCTTGGAGTTATAATTAATCATGAAAGTTCTCATGATGAAATAATTTTAAGAATAGAGGATTTTGAAAATAATGTTTCCAAGTTTGAAAAACATGAGAAGTTGGAGATTTTGGTTTTTAGTCAGACTAATAATCCATAGAAAATAGATCATCAGATGAGTACAGACACAGTACCATTAAATTCATTCTTTATTGGAAAGGAAAAAAGGTAGGGAGTTTTATCTTTCTCAAGTTAGAGATTTTTAAAAAGTCTTGATTGTACCAATACATCGGTGTGAGGCATCTACCAATCCATTGGACGGGACAATAAGTGGGATGAGTTCGAAATACTGATTCATCAGTATGTCATATATATTAATATATTAGATATGAAAAAAACAATGTTCCTTTGGAAATGATTAATACTGGAGGCAGAGTAGTGTTATTAAGTTATTGAGAAGGATGATCTCCTCACCCTGATACATCATATGATAAACAAATATCGATCCATCAGTATGATATTGATGTTGATACATCGGACAAGTATCATTCACCAATTCATAAAATGGTGTTTGAAACTAATAAAACATTGGGTAAAGAGTATAATATTGACCAGAATTGATGACACAGATTCATTCACATGAGCATAGACAATGGGTGAGTTCAACTTTGTAATTATAATCATTCAATCACTCTGAGTATCTGTGTGAATAGTTTTATCGAAATGAGAAATCAATTAAAAATGTGAGAAATGGTTGAGATGCTCTAGAAAGGTTAAAGTTGACTAAATTCGGAAGAATTTGAAACTATGTTATTCAATAATGTATTCATCCATTTTCAATTGACTCAAAGCATTGGATCAAGAAATCATTTGATATTTTTATTATCCAATGGGTCAAGAGAAAAGTTTTCCAGGATTTTTCATTGCTGGGTTAAGAGAAAAGGATGAAAAGTTTCAAAGTGGTGAAGATATGTTCTATCGAATGATATATTCATAAAAAAGTCCATAAAATTCATTTTACATAAGAAATTACATTGGATTGAGACTGACATGGAAAACATCAATTGGATTCACAAAATAAAGAATGATCAGAATAAGCTAATCAGACTAAAGAATTGTTTGTAGATTCCGAGAGGTCTGAATTTTTTTGAAGAATCGAGAAGATCCCAAAAGTGTTAAGAAGAGATTAATTACTCAAAGATGAAGCATGAGTCTACATGAAATTTATAGATATGTGAATTTTGTTCAGCAGGAAAATAAATTATTTTTCCCACCTATTCCATTCTGGGATTCCTATAAATAGCAATCACAGTACATTTTTACTTGTAAATATTCGTGTGTGTTGAGTGCTGACATGCTAATACTTTTGTGATAGGTATTGATATTCCAATAAGATTTTTGTTTTAGGTTCAAGTTGAGTAAGATCCATTGGAATGAGTTCCTCATAGTAAGAACCGTCAGAGAAAGATTCATTAGAGTAATACCCATTAGACTAAGTTCTATCGGATGGAGGAGTTTTGAGTTTTCAATTGAGTTTCTAATCAATTGAAGAAGTAATATAATAAGTAGATCTAGATGGATCATGTTTAATGGAGTCCATTGGAAATAGGATACTAGACAAAATCCAATCAACCTAACTTTTTCTAAGGATGTTTTACAGACATAGATTCTAGAAGAATTTTCAAGACCAAAAATTTCTTTGGAGAATTTTTTTAGTTTTAGATTATTATACACTGGTAAATTTTGATTCATTTTACTTGTGGAGAAAGTGAAGAACTTTATAAAGTGGATTGAAAAAGAAGAAGGAAAATGAAGCTTGTAATTTTTCATAATTACCAGTGACTGAAAAGGCTTGTTTGTTTTCTGGGGAGTATAACTAGATATGGGAAAGTGGATATGAAAAGGATATTTAGGATGGTATAACCAACTATAGCATAAATTTTTCTACTAGTTTATATAAATATTTATTGCTTTTGCCTTTGTATTATGAAAATAAAGATAGTAAAGGAATCAATGTTGGTCATAATATCCAACATGGAAAGGAGTATTTCTTTGTATTGAACCTTGTAAATATCATGTTCTGCTTTCTATTTACATTTATTACATAATAAAGGTAATATTAAGAAGTTATATTTGAGTGGATCCTAACACTAATAAGTTTAAGAGGTTGAGAAAGGTTTCTAAAGTAGTTAATAAACTTTCTTATAAAAAAAAGAGAAACCACTGATTCACTCCCCCCCCCCCTTTAGTGGTCTCGATCCTACCTAGGAAAAACACTTTATAGTGTGATCATTGTGAGAGGCGATGTGTTTTGGAACTTCTTTCATCGATTCCATGTAGTTTTTCCCCATGTTTTATCTTTTATTTTTTAGAACCATGGATTTATTGATTTTCTCTTTATTTATTATTTTTTAAGGATAGTATAAATTGTATTTATTGAATTTAAAAATAATAAATTGGATTTTATCTTGATTTCTATATAAATCAATGGGTTTTCCTATTTAAATAATGATTTAAAACTTTTTTATAAAAATGTAAATTCTAAACTTTATTATGATAATTGATTGACCATTTAAGAATTATATTGAAGTTATTAAAAAAATTAAACTTTAGGATTAATTTTATAAATATATTTACTTATATTTCAAGTGTTACTTGAAATTATAAGTTTTTATAAATTATTTAAGGAATTATTTTGAATAACAAATGAATCATAAAAGTGATTTGACCCTGTTTGGGTCATATAATAAATAAATGAAATATTTTTAATCCTTCTTAAGGAAATTTATAAAAGTAGGGAAATTATTGAATGGATTTTAAAAAGGTGGTTTGATTATTATGTTTTAAGAAATTACTTATGAATATTTTTAAATTATTGTAAAACCATTCATCATCTCGAGTGGTTTTCTAAAGGAAAATTTTGAAATTTTAAGTGGTTTTGAAATGGGTGTGTGTGTGTGAAGCCCTCTTGAGACCCATTGGTTTTGATTGATTTAAATGGGGTCCCTTGGGGAATTATTTTTTATTTGTATTAAATGATGGATGTGTGATCTAAGCTACTTATTTAGAGGGAGTTGGGGGTGAGATCAAGTTATTAATTATGTTTTGTGATTTTTGAATTGATTATACTCATTTCTTATTGTGTTCACTTATATTATTTTGGTCATCGGAATCTAGGTTCTCGGATAGATTAACTTATTATATATAGGCTTCATTTACACTATCTATTCTAGTGAAGTAAATAATAATTTTCCACTAGTGAGTGATGTGATACAATATTCATCTAATTGAGGGAATTACCCTAGTTAGTGATTTTAGTCTGTGTTACCTAGCCTTTGTAACTATAGGATAGAGCTTATGATAATTATCCCATTACTTGGTGGTCTTAATTAAGGTATTACTCTAACCTTTTCCTATATCCTCTAGTTGATTGACATGTGTGGCACCAGACTTGGATTTTTTTAATTCTTTTCATTATCTATGACATGTTAAACGTATTCCTTGATTTATTTATTTATGTAGCATGTTTGTTTTTTAAGGAAACTTTTTTTAAGTGATTATTTCCATTTAAGAAAATTGAAGAGAAAGATTTATTAAACCATTATTAGGGTTTTATTGGTTTTAAATATAATTAAGTAATAAAACCCAAATTTCTATTCATATTTCAAACTATCTTATAATTGATATTTAATTAAAATTCATGCATGTGGCATGGTGGTTAGGAAAATATTGAGCATTTTGTGCTCATAACTATTTTATACCTCAATTACAAGATTTGGTTTATCTCATGGCCACTATTTAAGAATTAATTGATATGTTCTTAGAGGTTAGTTTTTGTTTTATTTATTTCATTCGTCTTGTACTACCTATTACTTGATTTTTAATACTTACCATTATTTTCCTGTAATTCATGGCCAAGTGTGCCCTTTAAATAATTAATTTACTGATTTAAGTTATGGTTATTGGTTGATTAAATTATTTATTTAGATACTTGGTGATTTGTGAGATATAGCATATTGATGTTGTTTAGCGGTGAGTGGAGGGTGTTGGCTAGTTGAGGGAGTTTGGAGGGTGAGTTGAGGGATTAGTTTATATCTATTCATATTTATTATTTATTTTATTTCTACTAATTCATTTTTTTTGGAATGTAAGTTTTACCATTGGATGGGTTATACTAGATTTAAATTATTAATATGCCACTATTTATACTCTAATTTATGGTTGAAAATATACCCAATGATTTCTTGTGATGGCTTTGACACTTGTCATTAACCCAGGTGATCAGGGATGCCCCTTGGGTACGTTGTGGGCCGGTTTGGGAATGTAATGGATAGATGTATTAGGTTAGTCTATGGAATTTAATATCATGAATAAAAAAGAATTCATGATATAATATGTCAAATATGTAGTGTATACACCATATAAAATAAATTTGGTGCATAATATAAAATATGTCTCGATAGTATAGAATTGAGACGAAAAACCCTTACCATGGATTCCTAGTTAGTTGGATGCATTATATCCTCCTGAATAATAGATTTAAATTTATGAAATATTTTTTTAAGAACTTTTTTATATATATTTCATTTTTTAAGTTAATTTTATAATCATTTGATATCCATTATTTATAAAGTTTTTACTTAATTTGACCACTTAAGGTTGTTCGATCAATTTCCTCAAAATTACTTAAGTATATTAATCATGGTTAAAGGTGATATAAAATAGTTCAATAATATATAAAATTTTAATAATTTCATGAATATAATTTTTGTTCATTTTATACAATTTTGGAATCATCAATGCAAGGCAGTAATAGAAATATGAATCTCATCTCTTCATGGAGGTGGTAATCTAGATATACACACGAGAAACATTATCATTTTCCAATGGATTGGAGGGTAAGAAGGTAAAAAATATTTTATACTTAAATAATAATAATTATTTCATAAAAATAATATATATATATATATATACATTAAATTCATATTTATAACCATCCATGTGATCTGATGATGAAAAATGATACACATTACTTTGTGGAGATAGTTGTTTGTACGTAAGCATGAGGGATGCTTTCATTTATCATTGGATGGAAAAAGAGATCAAAAATGGTTATACCATAATCATAATAACATTTTAGTATATTCAATGTACTTATTTTATTATATAATAATGGTTATGATAGATTTTAATGTGGTAGACAAATAAATAAACATGAAATAACTCAGTAAAGAGTTATACCTATCCTTTAGAAAACTTCCATTGGATTACACATTAAGCCTTACTAGGTAGGAATTTTTTTGTGACAAGGACCTTCCGGATGTAGATATGGAATTTAGAAATTTATTTGGGTGGGTATTAGTCTATCTAGAGTGCTCAATGTTTGTGAAAATGTGAGGATATGAAGTGTCCTTTTATAAGTGATGTGGGCGGAAAACTTGTAAATACTTAAATCTTTATTATATAATATATTTATTACTCAATTCAAGTGGAATAAAATTTTCATATTTTAAAATATGATAATTTTAATGTATAAATAAAACCAACCAATGTTATTTAAGCTATTGTTTTTGTTATCTTGATGCCTTATCCCATTATTTTATCACTTTTAACTCATTTTACTTTTAACCAAGGTGATAAATTTTTACCATGGTTAATATTCATTATGAATAAAAATTATGTTGAAAAAATTATCATATATTTATTATTATTATTTAAATTTTTAATCTATTTTACAAGATTCAATTCTAATAAGTGGTAGAAATTAATTTTAATAGAAGTTTATAAAACGAAACGAAAACATTTTTTAGAAAAATGTCATTTTCAAACATAAAATGATTCTACACAAAAATAAAGTATAAATTAGATTCATATGAAATTATTTTGTTTTTTAAAATTAATTTAATATTATTTTAATTTAAATCCAAACTAAAATAAAAAATAAACCTATGAATACTTGATTAAAAGAGAAGAACTAAAAATAATTTTTATTTGAATAAAAACATTACTTAGATTTCCAAACTATTAAACATGGATTTATAAGTTCAGAATTATATTTTAAAATGAATTATATTAATTATTAAATATAAAAAAATATTTGAGGTTTCATTAAATTTCAAATCACTTTTATATCCTGATAATTTCATGAAAGTGATAGTATTTGTAAAATCGGTATTTTTTCACAATTCACCCAAAAAATAATTATTGCTAAAAAATCTAAAAAAAATCACCCAATGATAATTTTTTATATGATAATGTAAAAAATAAATTTCATTTTTTTCAAATAAAATTTCTAAAATTGGAATAAAATAATTCTAATATTCATTCACAAAAACATATAAACCCCATTTTTAGAAGAAAAAAAGTATTTTCAGATCATAAAATGAATTTACTCTCCTTATTTTCCTAGTAAAAACCATTATATGATTATTAATTTATTTATGTTAATATATTATCAATATATTTCATCAAAATAATTAATCAATAGAGATTAAATTAATTTATTATGATAAAAATACTTTACACACTTAAAATAATTTTCTAAAAAATGTCTCGTTTTACCATCAAATGATTTTATCTTCATTTATAAAAAAAATGATTTTCAATGTGTGAATTATTATTAATCAGTTTAAATGTATAAAAAATACATTTCAATAAATTTAATACTAAAAATAAAATAAATTTATCTTTTAAATGAAACATATATAATATAAATAAAACCCACTTTTAAAGAAAAATGACTCATTTAAACTTTAACTAGTTTAAATCTTTTATGATTTGGTTGTTTTAATTCAAAATTTAATACTTATTTACTAATAATTAATCAATATATTTATATTAGGAAAAAAATTATTTATATATTTCAAAATTTAATTACTCTCATTCATACCCACCAATCCAATGATTATGATATAATGGTCATATAATAGTATATTTTGGTTTATTTAAGCTTAGTGTTGTGTGTATCATAATCTATCATTAATTTTATTCATTAAATTAAATCATGGGATGTTACATCATCCATTTTACCCTGAATATATCAGCTATGAAGTTCTTTCTCATGGTAACAAACATAAGATCATCAGCCATAGTGGTCTTCCCCATGCTCAAATGAAACCAGGTTGCTCTGGTGGTCCTCCCCAGAGCACCCATCATGGTCCTTCCTATGAAAATATAAGGATCATTCATGACGGTCCTCCTCATGACACCTAATTTGGAGTTCCTCTTCACATTATGAAGATCAACCAAAAAGGTGGTCCTCCCCTTTCAATATCATCAGTAATTAGTAAATCGTGGATACCATCCCTATAGAATCCAAGATAAGAACTCTAGAGGTCATCCCCAAGGTTTATGTTACATAGGTCATCCCTATGATATAGAAAAAAGATTAAATGGTGGTCCTCCCAATAAATTCAATCAACAAACTGATAAAAAAACATACCTCCCCATGGAAACCAATCCACCAACCCTGAACGTCCTCCTAGAGCATCTATAGTGGATTCCATCCCTTTTATAGAATATGAAGCTATAATAGAGGAACTCCCCATAAATTTGAATCATAATTCCACCATATAGGTCCTCTCCATGGTTCTCATTATGAATTTCTTCCTCCCAATGACTTATCTTCTCAACATTAAGATCCTCCCCATGTAGAAGATATTCCAATATTTACACACATTGAGAGGCACTCAATAAATCATGGATAGCTATATAAGGCACCTCATTATAAATCAGTGATATCTCATCTCGTTCAAAAAGAAATATGAGTAAACAATCATCTCCTATGACTCTACTAGATCATGTATCCTTTGATACAACTGAGGACATTTTGAATGATCTTACTTCTCTTGATGAACCAGTGGATAAATGAGCTTTATAGTCGAATTAAGTCAAGGAATACCTCACAAATGATTAATATAAATATATGATCATGTGGTAATAATATTATGAGAACAAATATTGGTCATGTTTTGGACCATAGCCACTCCTAAATATGTAATTCCCGAGGTACTGAATGAGGAATACATAAAAAACTCCCATAATAATTTTTTGGTGACTCTTTATTATCTCAAGTTTAAAAACATGTCTTATAGGGAGTATGTCAACCATATCATAGTGATAAATGGGATTTTCTACCATGTTGACTTGGTTAATTTTCAGTGGCACTAAACCCTATGTTTTAGAAACAATGTGAGTGTATCCATAATTCCTACCTCAACAGTATAAATGTGTTATTCCATATAGTCACTAATACCCCACATGAAATGTATATAAAAGGGTGGATCAAATAAAAATCTTTTTATTTACCCTGGTTACTAGCTAACAAGGTTCATCAAGGAAAATAGTTTTCAATTTCATTGTTTCAGGCTATGTCTCAGGCCCTAGGTCTTCATATACTAGTTGGTCCATCCAATGATGTCCCTCCATTCTTAAATCCCCAAATGGAATACTTAGTTTTAATTATCCATTTATAGGATCCTACATCAAGTTGATAATAACGTCAAGTAGGTATCCCATTTAAAAAGAAAATAAACCCACAATCACAAAACAACCCTTGATAGTGATAATATCTCACCATAATAAGTCGTTGTGTCCATCTTGTTATACTATAGAATCCCAAAAGGGAAAGAAGGTCATGGTAGTAGATTCTTAAAATATAGTTGATGAAACCTATCATATGTTGGATCAAAGAAACTACTTATTCCTATGTTAAATTTAGTTATAGTGGTGACCCTAGGGTTATCTCTAGAGAGGATTACACATAATCAGTTTTGAATTCTGGGGTTAGATAAAAGGGTGTTTTAAATTTTTTGGTTTTGAAAATTAAGTTAAAATAAGGTATTGGGAAAATATTATGTGAAGGGTGATTGGTTTATTTTTGTTTTACCAATTTCGATTTTATTATAGTCCTTTAAATTATTCAACTCCTATTTTGGTTAACTAATTAGTGAGAGGATCCACAATCATTTCCTCTCTCACCCTTAATGAAATGGTGTGGGTGAGAATATCCATAACTGAAATCTTATATTGGTATACTCACCTTCTTATGTGTATAAGAGTTTTAGTAAATCACCCCTATTAGAATTAGGAAATACTTGATCAGGTCTTGTTCCCCTTAAACAATCAATGGTTTATATTACCCCTTTCACATGTGTTGAAAATTTCCAACACTTCACCACCTAGTACCAGACTATTCTATAAAATATAGATCTGAACTAAGTGAATGAAAATTTTAAATCATTGACCATGGAAATAAAAAAATAAGAGAATCAAAATAAAATACAATCTCATCTGATATTAATGATTGTTACTAAATATTGAAACTATTTAAAAAAATAGAAAGAATTTTATTCAATGAAATGCGGGGACTTAATAAATACAAGGTATAACCTTCCCTTTCATAATCACTTGAGAATTACCCCTCTATTTGAAGGGTATAAAACCAGAATGGGCAATAAGAAATCATTGTATAAGTTAAGAAAATAAGAAAAAAATGAAGATGATAAAAAATTAACATTATCCTCCTCCAACACAGACTCATAACTCCCCACTCAAAATCTCTATCAGCTTTTCATTTTTGTTCCTTTTTAAGTTCTTAAATTTACATCCTCCTCAGTTGTGGCCAAACCATTGAGATTCTTTCTTCTATGAATCCCACTAAATTTCCATCTATCCACGTATCTTCAAATCTCTTCATGATCTATTATTATTGAAAATCCAAAACTTATATCCTTCTTCTTGATCAAAGTATTTAGTATAATATAGTCCATGTGGAATTTTATAATTGGTTTCATGCATGTTGAAATGGAATCCAAAATTATCTATTTGAAGTATAAGTGGATCCTATGAATTCTACTTGTGATTATCATTCAGATGATTTTTCAAAAAGTAAATTAACCTACACGTGGTCAAAATTCCCTATGTAAATCCAAATTCTCTTAAACATTGGATAATTCTCCTACATGTAGTTGAAATGTAATATGTGCATCCAAAATATCCTACGCATATGAATTTTTCCTTTATTAAAATTTTTATTGGTAAAATATCATATTAACCCCCCCAAAATATCTCATGGCCTATTTAAATGTTATATACAAAGATTAAATTTCATGTAGGTCTCTAAATGTCTTTCATGTGGGACTTTTGCCTTAGTAAAATCTCATAATACTCTAAATATCATATAAAATATCAAAATATCCTATGGAGTTTTCAAATTTCTTATATAAAGAATAATTTTCATACACTATTCCAAAATGTCATACATGTATATGAAATATCCTATGCATATCAACAATTCTCCTATAAAGGTGTTGTAAGACAATTTCCTTACACATTTTTCTCAACTCCAACAAAGTGTTTCCAATTATCCTCAAAATAAACTCCAAACTTCTTGAAATCAACTATGGGATTTCAAAATCACCTATAGAAATCTTGTAATCACATCAAAACACCCATAGTCAAGTGTTGGATTTATTATAATAATTATAACTATGAAATAAACAATTAAAAATCAAGTTTTAATCCTTTGAACAATTAAACATCAAATTATCCCCGAAAATGATAAATGTGATATTTATACAAGAATTACTCAAAATGGTGGGATAAAAATCATTGAAACATAAGAAAAAATTTATGAAAATATTGGTTTTTTGATAGTATAAACGAATACCTAGTCCATAGAGATAAGGGTATTTTTACCACCATTGATTCTCTTAGAACCATAAAATCCAAAATGGGTCAAGGCCATAATAGTGGAACACTAGAATCAACCTAGGAACATAAGAATGATGTAATAATTATCTCTACCTCCTCTAAGGAATATGATATTTTCTATATTGGTAGAACCTATATAAGAATCTCCCTCATGGTTTCTTCCACTCTATGATTTATCTCCTTTATTAGAAACACATTAAATTATAGGTGTTGGGTAATCCATCTATATTACCTTCCACAAACCACTTTTAGGGAATCATTGAAGAGAACGATCGAAACCACATAAGGGCTATAAATCATCAACCAAGAAAATAAATTTCAATAAGGGTTATGATCTATACCTTAAATTATATGTATAGGATAGTGAATCCCTTTAATACTTTAACATGGTGAGGGTTTTATTTCCACTATATGATTTAAGTCAGTGAATGTTGGTGATTTCAACCACAAAAATTACATAAATATGGACAATAACATGGAATAATGAAATGAGGAGACATCTATTTGAAATGAGTTCTACATAAAAATTAATAAAGAAGGTCTCATGCCTGATATCAGAGATAGAATCATGACCTGAGGGATCCTCTTAACATTCAATTATCACCTTCTTGGAAATATTTGATAAGGATAAAGGTAAATGTGTGGCTACATCCATATCCTATACACCACCCAAAGAATATAAGTAGATCTCCACCAAGGAGAAAATTTCTCAATATGAAGTTGAGTTAGAGAAGTTGTGGATACTCAACATTGAATTTATCATAGGAAATATACCTACCATTTAAAACTCCCAATATGATCTTAATATCACCCACAGTGAATCCCCATCAATAAGAGGGAACTTCTTGACCAATGAGAGTGGATTCCAGTCATCTGGATAACCCAAGACCTATAAATCTAGTCAATTTAACCCTAGTGATAATGGACTATCATAAATTTTATCCCATGGGGAAGAAACCGCCACCAATTCTATTGATTTATCCCTAATTGATCTGATTTGGATATCAATAGTAGGAATATGTGAGCTGAACTTATCATATTTTTTCCACTACCTCCACTTGAAATTTATCTCATATGAAAATCCTACTATAACTCCTTGAATATATTGAGTCCATTATCTCTTGAATGAAATCCATAAAGGGGAAATATGCACCAGTGTAACCTGAGAGGAAACTATATCCCAGGTTAGTAAACTTGACTCCTCTTCCACACAACTTTTAGATTCCCACTTTCTCAATATTCAATGATATAGGAGATTTGGAGTAGCATCTCACACACTTTTCATACCGATTCGTCACCATTATGAGAATTCAAAATCAAAATGAGGTAGTAAAGCTTGGGTGATTTGTATAAAAAATGGAAGGATTGGAATTCATTTGGTTTGAAAACCTACCAGATAAGTTTATCACCAATTGAGAAGATATTTGATGATATTTCATATACCAATTCAGCTCCACACTATGGAATATGATGGTCCTCAACCTCTTTAATTACAAATAGAATTAAAATAAGAGGGTCTTTAACTTCTTCATTGGGTGGAAATTTTTAACTTATTCACTAAATATGAAGCTTCCACAAGATAAGTTGTTGGAAATATAAATCTAATATATTCATGATGAGTTGAAAACACTACTCATTCCATTGAAGTTACCTCGTGTTTTTTTGGTAGTTTTCATCCATAGCGCATTTTTATAGGATTTCATTCATTGTTCCAAAGCTAAGTCTTAGCCGAAATCATAGGCATGGGTGAAGAATCCTTGTAAAGAATATATTACAACCATTACACTCAAACTAATGTGGATACAAAATCTAACCCCAAGGCCCATGAAATATCAAGTGGTGTCTCCTTATAAACAATAATGAAAGCAACAACACTATAATTGGGAGGGAAATAAGCAGAAAGTCACTTGATCTTTGAAGATCAAAAGAGAAAATTTATTCCTTATGAAAGGAAAACGTTTAGGAATTATTTATTTCTTCCCCATAAAAGAACATGGTTAAACTACCTACGATTAAGAGACCTAGTGAAGTCAATCTAAAAGATCACCTAGACTAATACCCGTTTTAGTAGATTTTGGTACATAATGTCCAAGAATTATTTATCTTCAAGGATATACTCCAGAACAAGATTGACTTTGGGTAGGTAAAGTTGGGTAAACCCCAGAAACATGTGATCTATACTTTTTCTTCCCTAAAAAGTGAGTAAGGATAGTATAAAGTACATAGGAATAGAAGTATATAGAAATTTGATGATTGGATGACCAGGAAATCATCTATCTAGGAATGTGAAATACTCAAGGCATGACTAAATCAACCAGCCATGACCCTAATTCCTTTTGAGATACCAAAGGTGATATCTTCATCATCTCAGACTTCCAAGAGTTAATGTAAACATTATAGGTGTAACAAGTCATAGAAAGAGGATCCTTTCTAATCACCCAAGTCAATCCAAACTCTTTTAGATTTCTTAACCCCATCACATGGAGGATGAGCATCGCTCCACCAAATAAAACCATTATCTGATGAGGAGTTATAATATGGCGCTATCAATTTTATCCACTATATTGAACCCTTTACTAATGATGATGACTCATATGAACCTAAACATTAACCCATAATTGAGGATGATTAAACCATGGTGGACCCCAATGACCAGACATCATTTTCATTAAAGCTATATATACTACTAAAACCCAGAATTAGACACTCCAATGGGATCAAGAGGAACATCAACATGGTCTTAAATCATTCATGGATCATTTGGACCTAATTATACTACAATAACAACTAGAAAACATGAAATTTTCCATTCAACATCATAATATGGGAAGGTCGGTTCATCTCAACCTGTATATGGCATGGATGTCCCCCATTCAACTTTATCACCAAAGCCTAAATATATGTTGAAATATCATTATAGAAATCATAGACCACTAATATAGAAGTATGAAATCTTGAAACATATTATTGTTATCCCAACTAAGCTCTCAATCTTGTATTCACTTCATCTATCCAAATAACTCAGGGAATACCTTATTGAGGATCTTTCAATCCATCAAGAGTTCAAGACTAATGTTTTTACAACTGAGATATATCATGTAGATACTGGCTCCACTAAATTCCACATGGTCATTTCTTTTAAAGATCGAGACAAGGAAGCTCCCATAAATAAGCATATCAGGCCCTTATATATGTCGATTGTAACAATGAAAATTTTATCAAGGAAAATTCCCTTCTTATAATTATTTTATATATCATATATCAAATAAAATTACTTATAGAACACAATACAAACATTATAAATGAATAATGAATGAAATAATAGGTATCTAGAGAAATTAAGGAACCTAAACCACTGGAATAGTAACATGACCTTTAGAATAGTAATGTGACCATTAAGATTAGTAACCCAGCCAATAGAAAACTAACCTCACCTATAAAAGTAAAAATAAAATTTTGGTATCTTATAAATGAAAATATGATATATTTATATTTGGTTATAAGTAAATAAATGTTTTAGAAATGATAAATTAAGTGTAGATATTTTTGTAAAGTGTAAATGTTTATTAAAAATTTTATAATAAATAGAATTTTTTAAAAGAAAATTTACTTTAAAAAATAGATTCAAAAATTAATATTTTTCATCTTATGAATATAAAATAATTTTATGAGACCTTAATTATATTTTCAAAGGGTTATAAAATCGAGTATAATTTTAAAATCGGTAATTTTTTAATAAATGATGATTATAATTAAAAATTAATTTCTCATATTTAGAAAATTATTTTCATAAAATGGAGTTCGTTTTGTAATTCTACATTTAAAAAAATGGTTATGGGGTTTTTTTGGTATTTTTCTAAAATAGTTGAATTTTTGTGAATAGTGAAATACGGTAATTTACGGTATTTATAAAATACATGAATTATTGATTCATAGATGATGTATGGATAATGTACTCCCATAATATCAAAAAATCCTTCTCCATTTACTATATTTAGTCATGGTAATCAAAACTATTCATATTCTTGAGCCAAAATAATAAACTAATGAATAAAATAATCAAAAAGACTCCTCTCCACCCACTATAAATACCACCCATTCTCCTCACACCTCCAAATCCTTGAATATTGTCCAATTTATAACCAATAGTATTAATAATCCCCTTATCCATGTCTAGTATCCTTTTATCTCAGCAAAATACCAAATCCAATTTCCCTAATGAGATTCTCAAGGAGAAGAAGTTCAAGAGGTAAAATCTTTCTTCCGTTTTTATTTTAATTTCTTTTCAAGTTCTTTTCTTTTCTTATTACCTCTTCACATAACCTAATATAATTTCCATGATAACTATAGTATCTTATATATACTGTAATTTTATTGTTTTTATTTAATAATCTATCCTCAAACCTCTCCTCTTATCTCTTTTATTTTAAAATTGAAAACATCGTCCATGAGGTGTTGATTTATCACCTTCTAGGATGAAAAGTTTTTGTTTACATTTACTGCCTTCAATTCTGGTCATAAAACCATTATAATGGTTTAAAAATATTTTAAATTTTATTTTATAACATTTTTTATGTTTTTTAAATAACATAAATACAGAATATTAAATAATAAAACAAAACAAGTTTGTAGTGATCCAAAACTGCCAAAATTAATCTAAATGATTATCATAAACGTTTTATCTAATGAATCATCATAATATCTAGTAACAAAATAATATATAAAACAAATTATACTTATTTAATTTTATTAATAAAATATAATTTCAATTCTGTATAATTATCCCCATTTTACATGATATCCTATACATGTATACAAGTGAACCAATCATGAATATCAAGAAAACAAACACTCCTGAATTGTGAAATTGAACTCTATAAATCATCATAATTCTTGTAAAAGAACTTAATAAAATTATAATAAATAAAATACATATATAATAGGTTATATATTTATTAATTAATGAATCTAATTTTATTATACAGGATATTAAAGTGAAGAAATCATTTGTACCTAAGGTAAGGGGATTTCTCGAACCCTACTTCTTTTCTTTGGGTTATTACTCTTTCATTCCAAATTTCAGTGTGGACGTTCTTTTAATATTAATAAAACAAAATTTAATTGTTATTCCCTTTTATTTTTAAGTATATACATGTTTCCAATATGATTTTATGACAAATAAAAATATTTTCGAGAAGAACTCTTCTTTCCAAAACACATTTTGACTCCTCCTGAGTCGTTTCTTCTTTGCTCAAGAATGATGAATCTTATACAAAAAAATGTTTTTCCATTTTTAATTCATGATACCTAAGTTTATTAATGATTTATAAAATACATATTAAACCTATTCCTTTACATGGATACTTAATTACTTTGATTGATATACGTTTTATGTGGCATGCATGATTATGTGAATGTTATGATGTGACAGGTGTGCCTGGAATTATATAGCACTCCAATGAATTAGGTAATGTGATGTATCTCATGATATGATGTTCAATATGTTTGAACATGATTCTATATTTTTTCACAATGATTATGTTATGATTATTTACTTATGTTATGAGTATACATGATGTTATCTTTGTTCACAACTATGTGTGGTATTTGACCATTAAGACATGATGTTTCATTTTTATGAATTAGCGAATTCCATGCCTTTATATAATTATTCCTATCATGATTATGGTTATTATCTCATGATTATGTTATGATGATGATAATTATTCTCACCTATGTTATATTGATTCATGTTCTTATCTATCCTCTTACTAGGATTTTATCTCACCGCTTTCTTTGATGTATATCCTCAGGTGACTACATATAATAATGAGTGCATGAGGGCCACTAAGAAGCTAGACAATAAGTAATTAAATCATTTTTATGTTTTATTATGTAAAATTTATGTATGGTCCTAATTTTCTCAAGACACTAAACCTTTGGATCCTTTTTTTGTAACTCTATTATGTTGCTTACCATTAAAATGGTGTAATAATCTTGTAAGAAAAGTAGGGTCACTATAGTTGGTATCAGAGCATAGTTTCGTTAATTTGAGAATTAGGATTAGAGAATATTAGTGAAAACCCTTAAGTATGAGTCTAATTATATGAAATCACCCAAGAATCTTTGTTTTGAAAAAGTGTTAATCATTGGTATCCCAAAAGATATTACTTTTGAGTTAAGTTTAAAATGGAATAAATTATTTATTCATGACTTGTTGACTTATATTTAGTTGAAATATTTTCTATTTTACAAATTTATGGGAACTAGGAGAAACCAGGCCAAAAAAATCATGCGAGGGATAATGCAGTGATTGCTCAAACGATATACCTAATGCCTTGAGAGGTGGAGTTCAAAAATTCATGGTGATTCTTACCCAGCTATCTCCATATATAAACAACAACCTAAACAATGTGGAATGTCCTACTTCCCCTAAGAGGGGGAAACTGGCTATCGATTCTTTTACGTAGCAACAACCATTGACATTTATAGGATCTTCCAATACACTAGTTGTGGAATAGTGGGTCAACTCAATAGAGAATATCTTTTATGTACTTCACTATTTTGATATGGAGAATGTGAATCTCTCCATTTATTATTTATATGTATAGGTAGACCAATGATGGATGTCGATTAAGAACACCAAGCCAAAGGATGAAATTGAAGAGATAGAGTGGAAATAATTTAAGAAAATATTTCTTAATAAGTATTTCCCTCTAACTCTTCAGAAAAAATATGGAGAGATAATTTATAGAGCTGAATCAAAAAAAGAAGTTGAATATGTCATAGATTATGAAGAAAATTTCACAAGTCTTTCAAGGTACACCTCAGGTTTTGTTATCAACAATGATAGAAAAATAGATAGACTATGTAGTGGTTTAAAACAACACCTTTGAAAGGATATAGAAATTTGAGACTTTGGGTGTTATGAATAAGTTGTTCAATGTTCTCTCAATGTGGAGATGAAGTTTTGAGAATGGTCCCATTGATATATATAAATGCTTCAAGTGTGGAAGAATGTATAAATAAAATTTTGAGGGTGAAATTTCATAATGGGGGAAGAATGTAACAACCTAAAATTTTATCAATGGAAGATCATTTCTTATAATTATTTCATATAGTATAAATCACATAAAATCACTTATATAACAAAATAAAAACCTTATAAGTGAATAATTTATGAAATAAGAGGTCTTTATAGAAATTAAGGAACCTAAACCAATGGAATAATAACATGAACTTTGGAATAGTAATGTGTCCATTAAGAATAGTAACCTAGACAATAGAATAGTAACCTCACCTATGAAAGTATAAATTAAATTTTGTAACTTATAAATGATAATATGATATATTTATATCTGGGTAAATGTTTAAAAAATGATAAATTAAGTGTTGGTATTTTTGTAAAGTGTAAATGTTTATTTATAATTTTATAATTAATATAATGTTTTAAAAAGAAAATTTATTTTCAAAAATAGATTCATAAATTAATATTTTGTTTTCTTATGAATATAAGACAATTTTTTGGGACCTTAATTAAATTTTCAAAGTGTCATAAAATCAATTATAATTTTAAAATTGGTATTTTTCGAATGATGATTTTAATTAAAAATTAAATTTATCATATTATAAAATTATTTTCATAAAATGGAGTTCATTTTTAAATTCTACATGCCAAAAAATGGTCAGGGTGTATTTTTTGGTATTTTTCTAAAATAGTTGATTTTTTTGTGAATAATAAAATACGGTAATTTATGGTATTTAGAAAATACATGAATTATTGAGTCATAGATGATGGATGGATGATGTAATCCCATAATCTCAAAAACAAATATACTTCTCCATTTACTATATTTAGTCATTATAATAAAAAAAATCATAGTCTTGAGCCAAAATAATAAACTAATGAATAAAATAATCAAAAAACACTCCTCTCCTACCACTATAAATACCACCCCTTATCCTCGCACCTCTAAAGCCTTGAAGCATGTAAATTTTTTCCCAATCCTATTCCCAAGCCCCTTCCCAACATCTGGGATCCTTTGGTCTTAAAAAATACCAAATTTAATTTCTCTAAGAAGGTTCTCAAAGAGAAAAAGTTCAAGAGGTAAAATCCTCTTCTGTTTTTTTTTATTTTTGTTTCAAGTTATTTTCTTTTCTTATTCTCTCCCCAAATAACATCATCAAAGTGTCACAATAACTCTAGTTTCTTATATATACTAAAATTTTATTATTTTAATGGAATAATCCATCATCAAACCTCTTCTCCTATCCATTTTATTCTAAAAATGAAAACATCATCTGTGAGGTGTTGATTTATCACCTTCAAGGACAAAAAGTTTTTGTTTCCCTTTACCGCCTTCAACGATGGTCATAAAACCATTATAATGGTGAAAAATATTTTAAAATATATTTTATAGTCTTTTCTATGTTCTGAAACTAAAATATATATATAATATTAAATAATAAAAAAAACGAGTTCGGTGCGATCCAAAACGGCTAAAATTAATCTAAACGATTATCATTAACATTTTATCTAATGAATCATCATAATATCAGGAAAAAAATAATATATAAGACCGATTAAATTTTTTTTTAATTTAATTAATAACATATATTTTTAATTCTGGATAGTTACCCTCATTTTACATGATCTTCCATACATGTATACAAGTGAATCGATCATGAAAATCAAGAAAAAGAACACTCTCGATCGATGAAATTGAACTATATAACTCATCATAATGGCCATAAAATAACTTAATTAAATTATAATAAATAAAATATAGGTATAAGTGGTTCTATGTTTATTAATTAATGAATCTAATTTTATTATTCAGGATATTAAAGTGAATAAATAATTTGTACATAATGTAAGGGTATTTCTCAAACCCAAATCCTTTTCTTTGGTTTATTCCTCTTTCATTCAAAATTTCAATGTGGATGTTCTTTTAATATTACTCAAGAATAATTTCATTTTTATTCTATTTTATTTTCAAGGATATACATATTTCCAATCTAAATTTATGACAAATAAAAAGATTTTCTAAAAGAAATCTTCTTACCAAAACACATTTTGACTCCTCTTGAGTTGCTTCCTTTTCACTCAAGAATGATGAATATTATACCAAAAATGTTTTTCCATTTTCATTTGAGAACCCCAAGTTTATTTATGATTGACTAAATCCATATGAAACTAATTCCTTTACATGGGTTACTTCATAACTTTGATTGATATGCATTCTATGTGGCATGCATGATTATATGAATTTTATGGCGTGATGGGTGCACCCAGAATTATATAACACTCCAATTCATTGGGTAATGTTATATATATCATGAGATTATGTTAAATATGCATGAAAATGATGATATATTTGTTAAAAATTATGATTTTATGATCATTCACTTATGTTATGTATGGACATGATGCTAGCTTTCTTCACAATTATAATGTTATGATTGTTCAATTCTGTTATTCATGGACTTGATGATAGCTTTGTTCACAACTGTGTGTGGTATTTTATCGCTAAGACATGATGTTTCATTTTTATAAATTTCCACATTCCATGCCTTTATCTTATTCTTCCTCTCATGTTTATAATTATTATCCCATGCTTATGTTATGATGATGAGTATTTTTCTCACCCATTTTATATTGATTCATGTTCTTATCTATCCTTTTACTGGGCTTTTAAATCACCCCTTTCTTTGATGTATATCCTCAATTGAATACATATAATAAGGGGTATATAAGGTCCACTATGAAACTATAGAAAAAGAAATTAAATAATATTTATGTTTTATTATGTAAAATTTATGTTTGGTCCTAATTTTACCATGACACTAAACCATTGGATCCTAGTTTTGTAACTTTATTATGTTGTTTACCATTAAAATGATGTAATAATAATGTAATAAAAGTAGGGTTTCTATAATGATAATGGTTTTGAGATTAAAATCATCTTGATATAGACCCTTTGATGCCTCAATTATTGTGAGGTTGACTTGTCACCCTCCAACCTAAAAGTTCAAGGATATGATAAGAGTGAATAAAAACCACTCAGGAGGATCAAAATGAAATACTAATTTAGAGATCTTATTTATGATTCTGAATTCATGGGATTATACTAAGACATAACTTTCAATGTCTTACTATTAAGTTCATGGATACATATATGGATAAAATTTTCCTTATCATATCTTTAAAACATGAAATACTATGTTTAGGGGAAAGTCATGGTATAGTGTGGTGATAGTTCCCATTTTGAGTCATGTGAATATCGATACATATACATGGGGTACTATAATTTGGAGGGAAATTAGCTAACGGTAAATAATTATATACAAATTAATTTCCCTAATGTCCTTGAAACCACTCCCATCAACCCATGACGCATACTTGGTGATGATTTTGTGTTACTCATCAACTGAATTGAGGTGAAAACTCCAGATCTAGAGATTAATTAGGTCACATGGGTCACACTGGCTAAGGAATTGAACCCTCTAATAACTTTCCTTACAAATCATGTTAAAGTGGGTGCTTCCATTAATTATCAATCATCTATAGAGGAGAAAATCACTTTGCATTCCATGCATATAAATCTTTACCTTGAGTGTATTTAATTGAGTGCAGGTTTGACTAATATTCTGGTGATATATACAAGTCTCTTTGATCAACTAGATATGAATCATAGAATAAGAGCATGAGGTTTAGTTATATTTTCTCCCATTATCATATTTTTTCCACATCAAACAAACCCATCCATTTGAAATAAGGATTTTATCCTTGTGGAAGTACTGATTCCCTCATATCATATCTTGGATCTCAGAGTGAAAATCCATCTTAGTTGGTCAAAGTAGAAGAATAAGAGAATTCAATGATGTAAATTAGCTTTTTAAAATAAAATAAATGAACTGAAAAAAATTTAAAAGAAAATGATAATGAAATGATAAATTTATTAAAGAGATGAAATCAATAGAGTGATCAATGATAAATTTGATCTGAGTTATAAAGTTATTATTAATATTAATTGAGTTATTAAGAAAAATGAAAAGATGATGAATCAAATTTATTAAATTTATGTATATTGAGATCATATGATATAATGGATAAAATAAAAGATAGAGAAAACATAAGGATTTTGGTAATATCTCGGTGCGATCCCCAATATCTCTTTCCCTTGGGTTGAGAGGTTTGACTTATTCCTTTGATTTTAATGGAGATCAAGAAACCAATGTCTTCCCTTTATTTTTAAAAGAAGTATAAGTAAACCAATCCTCTCTTTTATTTTTTGGTTGTGGTGAGAAACCCATTGATGAATATCTATCACTTTACCATTTGTGAGCACTTGTCCCTTTGTGGTTATGAGCACCCTTTGAGAAGATATGGTGAGAACATAGAGATTTTCTTAGTGAAACCCCTTTACAAAGTTGGCCTCTTATATCTATAGAAATACTGATACAATTTAGATATAGAGAGAGAAAAATAAACAAATTGTTGAGAGCCTTTAATAATGAAAAAATAAATTCTCTCTTGAGAGAGGAATTATAGAATTATATAGATTCATCGTTAATTCAATCAGATACTTGTTGTAAAAGTTTTTTATAAGATAAAATACACTAAAGGTATCTATTTATAGGATCCAAAAGATAAAGGAACCTTCTATAATTATCTTGGTGCATTTAAGTTGAAGAAGACTTCAATTAAGTCATTTTTGACAATAATAAATGATATCCCAGAAGAGAAACCTCGATGCCATCGGATACTTTGTAGCCTCTACAGGGTAACCAGTGGACCAGTTGGAAATCTTTGTGCACTACCTCCTTCCATCATCTATTTAGTTATCCTTCATTGGTTAGACGGTGGATTCTTAAAGCTTGATGAAGCTTCTTCCCATGCCATTGGTTAGCTGATGGCTCTGTACTGGCTAGTCAGTGCTACTTGTTGTAAACCAAACATCACTTTTGACCTTCTAGCTTCCTTCTACTTATATGATTGGTTATTACCAATTTATTATATGAATTAAAATCATGATGAAATATAATTCAATAAGTCAACCAAGATCCAACATAATTATTCAAATATCTTCAATATTTAATCAAGATCTTAAGAAATTATCATTAATATAAAAATTTAGTGATAACTAAAATAAATCAATGAAAAAAATAGATACACGAGAGATTTTTTGTGATCATGAAAACATTATGAGAGAGAGATAAGTACAAAAATCTTTTCCCCCAAATAGTGGTGAATATGAGGAGGAAAAAATCAAAGATTCTCTTTCAGCATTTGAGGAAGGTGTGAGGGAATATTCATGGCCTAAAATGATCAGTGACATTAAGACTCCTGAAGAAAAGGAGAAACAAATTTTTTTAAAAAAAATATATCAATATTTTTTTGTAAGTAATTATATAAAAATGATTGTGTTGGATCCCCAGGTAGATGCCCATTATTTGGGTTCACTTGACAACCACAGTGGATATAAATAGATAGTAAGGAGAATGCTTCTAACCCATGCTACCAATGTGGAAGTCAAAGTTTATAGATTGATCAATAAATAATTCATTCAGTAATTTAAATACCTAAAGTGTCTTTCTAAAATTGTCCTCTTCAAGAAAAAATACATGAAAATCAAGGGAATTATTGATTTTAGGGACCTAATCCATCATTAATAGAGAGGTGATTTTTTTTTCTCGATCACCAAACTATTGATCGATGAGATAACTAGTTTTCAAGCCCTCTACTTTATGGATAGGTATTTTGGTTACTACCACGTCTGAATGGGCCCTAAATATGAGTAAGTCACTACCTTTGGGGAACCCCAAGGGGTATATTGTTACTAAATTATTAACTTTTGTTTGAAGAATACTGGGGACACATATTAATGTGTCATGAACCATATCTTCAAGTCCTTTTAGGGAAAACCATAAAATGTTATATGGATTACTTATTGGTCAAATCTCAATAATTTTGATCAACTTACCACTCCCAAGAAAATGTTCAACAAACTATAATAACATGGACTAAAGATGAACCCCCTAAAATGTTCTTTTAGGCCAACATCATAGGAATTCCTCCACTTCATGGTACACCATAATGACATTAAATTCTACCCTAAAATGACCAAGGTGATTGTTGATTATCCTCACCCTTGAAACCTAAAGTATTTGAGAGGAATCCAAGGATATTTTTATTGCATTAGGTGCTTCATTGCTAATCCCATTGGTAAGTGCCTATCTTTTAAGAAGTTGATGGTGAAAGGGATCATCTATTATTGGGATTAATATTTTCATAAAGCCTTCAATGATCTTAAAAATACCTTATATACCCACCAATACTGATGTAGAATATAGAAGGAAATCTTTTCACCCTTTATGTAGAAACTTTAGAGAGATCACTTTTAACCCCCTTACTTATAAGAATGTTTCAGGCATGGAGAATACTCTCTATTATATCAATAGGAAAATGTTGGATGCTGAGACTTGATAATATGATATCTAAAAGAATTATCTTGTATTTATTTTTTTATCAAAAAAATTGGGACACTATTTATAGCACCATAAGGCTCACCAAGTCTCTTTTGTTGATACACTCAAATATATCCTTGTTCCTCTAATTATTACTAGGAATCTAGAATATAGGGTGACCATTCTACAAAAAAATTGATATCTGGTTTTTTTCTTTTAAGATAATAAAAGGAAAATAATTAATAGATTTCTTTGGGACACACTTTATCCAATATAAGATTTTGTTAGAAACAAAACTTTCGAATGAAAAAGACTTCTCATTCTATGAAACCTCCCAATCATGAAAAAACATACTTTTATGGTGACTCAAAAAGTATAAAAAGTAAAATGATGGAAAATTCAAATATTAACAGGGAAATCATAGGGATTTTATTCGTCTTTCTATAAAAATTGGTTCTACCTTACTCTTTCCGATTTTCAGAAGGGTGTAACAAAAATGAGGAAAAATACCAAGCCCTCATGACAAGTGTGGAATTGGAACTACAAATAATAGTGCATTGATTAAATATTAAGGGAGACCCAGAGTTAGTAATAATGAAAATTAATGGTTACTATTCCATCAAGAAAGAAGATTTTATTCCCATAATTATGTGTGAGGTTTGATGGATGAGTTTTACTCAAAAACAACATTTTATCACATCTCACATTCACAGAACTCCCAATTGGATAAACTAATCAATGCATTTATGAATTTGTCAGATCTATATCAGGATGAGATATTCATTCACATCGCACATCACAAGGTGACCTCCCCATTTATCAGTAATGATATGGAGTAAATTAATGTGATCAATGCTACCATGGATCAAGGAAAGTCCTTAACATTTAAAACTAATTACATAATTTCATGGATTTTTACCATAATATAATGCATAAAAAATGAGATCATCCCACTAGATCGATCCAAGAAGGAATATATATGTCAATGAGAAATAAAATTTATCATTTATGATGACCTTAATTCCCAGAAGGTCCTCTGCAAATGGGGCTTTGGTGGAGTCCACTTTAAGTGAATTAAAGGAGAAGAGACCCTCACTATTATCCAAATTTCATGATGGTTCATATAGTTCCCACTATCCAAGAACCAAGATCTTTTATCTAATAAGAAAATTTAGATATTTCTTATCATCAATGAATCAAACTATATAGAGTCCGTAAGGAAATTTCATGCCTTCTAGGTATATGTCAAATTCATTTATCAAACCCCAAAATTATTTCACAATTCCTGATTCTCTTGTTCATTTTAAGTATAGGGGATAGATTTCAAGGGTCCACACCCTCCATCCATATCCAAGTGATCCAAGTTTACCCTTACTAGCATCATTTTTTTCTTCAAATGAGAAAAAAATAATGCCCCTAAAAGCAGTAAAAATAAAATCTATTATCAATTTCATAAAGTCATATATCATTAATAGATTTAGTTTTTGTCACACAATATATATAGAAAATGGTAAAAAATTATATGTTTTTAAATTTAATAGGTTGTATTAAGAGTATAATATCTAGTCCAACCATTCATCCTACTATTATATAGTAGTTAACAGATAGATGGAGGCCTTTAATAAAACTCTATATAGTATATTTCAAAATATGGTGAATAAAGATAATAAATATTGGTCAGATATGCTCATATATGCTTTTTGGGATTATCGCACCCTGAATCATACCTCTACACAGGTGAAACCATATTTTCTTATGTATGGGTGTAAGATCCCAACCTTTTTAGGAGTTAAATCAGGATTGATTTTAGGTTATTTTTTTATTTAAGTAACTTTTGATTGGGTTTTACTTTGGGGTATGTTTGGATGAAAATTTAAAAAAATTGAAGAAAACGGGGTTGTGATGGTTGGTGTGTGGTTAGAGAAAACCGTGCACCCATCCCAGGAAACCATGCATCCCTCGACAGTGAGGGTTTTCATGACCGATGCATAGTTTTTCAAACTATGTTCCCTGAAAAAAAAAACCATTAACCCCAAAAATAAAAGGCGCATGTTTGGATCACGGTTAGGGTAAACCATGTTCCCCTTCCCAAGAAATCATGTGTGGTAATTTTAATTTCTCTAAAATCGGTTTTAAATCCACCCAAACCCCCCAAAAATTCCCCTATTCATCCAAAACTTGGACCAAGATGATTTTGAACTATTTCTGAGCTTTTCAGAGGGATTCCAAGTTCATTTGATCTCCATTATTCATGATTTGAAGCCTAGATTGAAGATCAGCATTCCTTATGGTAAGTGGATCCTGTCTCGTTGAATTCTCATTCATCATCCTTTGTTCTCTCCTTTTTGTGGTAGTTATCTTCTATTTTTGCTATATCTAGATCTATATTTGATGAATCTAGATCTAGGATTGTGAATTTAAATCTAGATCTAAGAGATATTGAATTATTCAATCTTGTTTTAAGTTATAGATTTGGATCTAGATCTATATCATTGTGACACTCAGATTTTGGGGATTTCTGTTGAGTGAATTTCCATCAACGAATCAAGGTACGTGGTCTAATATTCAGTTCCCATAGTCTAGATTTTGATATGTGTGCACATGTTGTCTTATTTCTTGCGTTCTTTAGCAATTAAAATTCCTAAATTTATTTGGATAATGTCCAATTGATTATTTGTATTATATTTTAATTGGATAATTAATTGGTGGATTAATGATAAGATTTATGGATTTCCATTTAGATAATTAATTGTAGAATTAATTATGAGATTTACGGGTTTTTGATTTAGATAATTAATCTGGGGATTAATCACGATATGTTGAGATAAATGGTTTGAGATAATTAATTGTTTGATTAATTATGTGATATAAATATATAAGACTTAGGATACTTAATGGTAGATTAATTATTATATATTAATGTCATGAGATGAGATAATTATTGGTAGATTAATTATGAGATATTGAGATTGTGAGTATGATTAATTAATTGATGAATTAATTAATTGTTGTTGAGATATGTGTAATTTTGTAATGTTTTTTACTATGTGATATTAAATGGTGAATGGTAACATGGAAATTTGACCAAGGATTATGAATGGTAACATTCTCATTCAATTATGTGATATTACATTTGAATGGTAGCATGCTCATTCAATTATATAATATTAAATGTGAATGGTAACATGATCATTCAATTATGTGATATTAAATGTGAACAATAACATAATCATTTAATTAAGTGATATTAAATGTGAATGGTAACATACTCATTCAATTATGTGATATTAAATGTGAATGGTAACATTCTCATTCAATTATGTGATATTAAATGTGAATGGTAACATGTTCATTCAATTATGTGATATTAAATGTGAATGGTAACATGTTCATTCAATTGTGTGATATTAAATGTGAATGGTAACATGGAAATTCAGAAAATTATTAGGAATGGTAACATAGACATTCAAGCGTGATATCCCTTGGGTATGGATTGGAATTTGACATAGGTTGAAGTTTTTAACGAGGTTTGTGTGTCCTCGGGAACCCAGGGGATTATATGGTTAAATAGATACTATATAATAATGTGATAAACTATATAATTATGCATATATTTATTTATTTATATAATTGAATACACTATCATTGACTGTATTTGTTTTATACATCGTTGGTGGTGTCCTACTGAGTTATACTCACACCCTACTTAGGCTGCCTGATTAGTACCTGAATAGACTTTGTGTTTTCTGGAAAGGTTAAGGTAAAAGTCCCTGAGTTAGATGGTGGAGTTGGGATAGATCTTGGATGAGGGAACTAGACATGATTCAAGACCCACTTGGGAGTCGTCGGTGTCTTTATTTTTATTTTTCATTTTAGATTCTTGACACATAATACAACATGGTATGTTTTCTATTTCAGTTGGATATTGTATTTTCTGCATTGTTTATCTTGAGATATTGGTATTGTTTATGATTATATATTCTTCTAAACTTTTTTATTTATCTATTCTGGTGTATTACTTTTATAAAAGAGGGTATATTCTCCCCATGATCGACTTACCAGACCCTCGTTTCTAATCAATTGCCTCTAGCATACAGGGAGGGGCGTTTGAGGTCATGTGACAGACTGGCTTGGGGAACTGGTGCGTTGAACCTAGGTCAAGGAATTATAAAGTGGTATCATAAGAGGTTTTATTTTATTCTTTTCTTATCTTACTTTTTTGGAAAAGGTAGAAAGGATACTAGGAATATATAGAGGATTGGTAATGAGATTGTGCGTGGGAGTTTCAAACCCATGTATGGGGAAAAATCCAAGTACTCAAGGTGGGATTATTTTTGTTGCTATTTGTTGTTAAAATTGAATATTATTTCACCTCGGGTGATGCATTTGTTGTGTGTTGTGGTTATTGTTTCTATAAATTGTTGAGAATTGAATCATGGCCCGATATGGCATGAGAGTTGAGTCTGCATGCATCATCCTAGGCACTCGGGATTATTTTGTGATATGAATCATTTTATGAATGCATGATAAATAGTTTATGGGTAAGTTATTGAACTTAAACTATTTTCCTTGCATGTGAAGTTGAATTGAAAATAGTTCCTAATATGAAATTGAGAATAGTAAATGATGAACAATGTGAATAAATGGGTGTCTAAAATAAAAACTTGATAAATGATAATGTTTTTACCCTTTGATGACTAAGGCATAGGTGTAGGATGATTAAGGGTAGTGATATTACCTTGGTTTTGACTACATAGAGAGGTTTAGGGAAAAGAATTATTGTAGCTTATTATGATTCCATCTTATGTAAATGTGTTAATTTTTTGAAATGTTTCCTAAGGTTCATGTTTGAACTGGTAGGTATATACCTCCATGATGAAACTTATTGAGATTTCAATTGTAGGACATGGATAGAAATTATCCTCCAGTGGTGGAACCTGAGGCATAAATAGTATCAGGTGAGTAAGTAAGGGAACAGTTCTAAGAGAACTTTCCTTGCTTCATGAAATTAATGGAAAATTTCCTAGGGTAGGGTGAGAAGATAATGTATGATTTGATGATGGAGTTTTAGTTTTATCACCCTCTAAATTTAATTAGAGAGTGTGGACTTGAAGGAGCTGAGTTTTGGGTTGAGTCAGTCCAGAAAATAAATGACCATCTAGAGACACCTACTGAGAGTAGGGTCAATTTGGACACTTATATTCTATGAGTATCAATGAAGTGATGATGGGAAATTCATGTATAGAGTTGATAGGATGATGGCATGCTATAGAGGGACTTTTTGGAGAAGTTATTGGAGCATTTTTACCTGGAGATGCTGAGGAAGGAGAAGGAAATGGAGTTCAAATGGATGACTCAGAAGAGTATATATGTAATGGAATATGATGGATGATTTATAGACTTGCATCACTTTTCTAAAATATTGATAGGAGATGATACTCCTACGATGATACATTTTCAAGATATAATGAAGTGTGAGATTAAGCCACAAGTTAACCACTTTCAATTAAGGAAGTTTGTTGTGGTGGTGGATCAGGCTCTCATAACTGAGGGGAACCTAAGGGAGGCTTACAGTTCTAGAAAGATCATTTCAACTAGATGATTAGGAGGTGAAACTTTAGAGATTAGGAAGCAATGTTATGAAAACTTTATCCAAGTAAGTGGAAATATGAGTAGTCAAATAGGAGGGTCGTCTGCACAAGATCTTACTGGAGTGGTCTATCATAAGTGTGGTAGTTTGGTCCATTATTGTAGAGATTGTCCAAAACTACTAGTAGAGTTTCAGTATTGTAGAAAGATGGGACACCTACAAAAGTTCTGTAGGATGTAGTGAGAAATGGTTAGGGAGGGTGTAGTTAGACAGAGCCAAAGTGTGGAAATGGGATCTTTTACACCTTATCATACTGGCAGTTGGATTTCTACTGGCCGAGGTGATAGAGGCGAAGGTTGTGGTTCTTTTGGGTAGGAGTGCCCATATCAGTAGAGTGGTGTAACTCAGTGGAGTCAAATAGCATCATATAGGATAGGGGCAAGACAACTACATGTGGTTTATCCTACACTCATGGATAGTGATGATGGGCCATCTATAGTGAGAGGTACTATTCTTGTAGCTTCTACATTACCTATTTCCTTAATTGATACTAGTGCCTCCCATTCCTTTATATATGCTAATATTATTAATGTTTTGATCCTATTTGTGGATTTTTTGAATAATTTTATGATGATAGATACACTTTTGGGAGTATGGTCTAGAGACATCTATTTCTTCAAGGGGTGTTCTCTAGAGATTGGGGAGTACCATTTTCTTTGGGATCTCTATATTCTTGATATAATAGGCTTCTACCTAATAATGGGTATGGATTGGCTAGTCACATACTAATACCACATTGATTATTATAGAATGATAGTAACATTTACATCTCCTAAGGGTTACAACTATATTCACCGTGGGGAGTAGTATATCCAAGTCAGCTGAGGAGGTCCAATTACTCAGTAATTAGAAGAGCTCACTACACATGTCGCTAGTTTATTTATGGTTGATAGAGGTGTAAATCATGATATCTTTCCACCCATAGTGGAAATGTTTTAGTATGTCTTTCCTGAAGACTTCTTATGGATACCACCTGAGAGATATGTGGAATTTATTATTGAGATCATGTTGGGGGTTGATCCAGTATCTATTCCACCATAAAGAATGGTATCGATGGATCTTTAAGAACTCAAGAATCAGCTGTAGGGGTTGGAGGATAAGGTATTTATCCTTCTGAGCATGTCACCTTGGGGATCACCCATGTTGTTTGCAAAGAAGGATGAAGGTATTTTATGCGTGTGCATCAATTACCGAAAGTTGAACAAGAAGATAGTGAAGAATTGTTATCCTCTTCCACATATCAATGATGTATTTGAATAGTTGAGAGGATCTTGCATGTTATTGAAGATCGAATTGAGATTGGGGTATCATCAGTTGAGAGTTTAGACTTCTTATATACCAAGGAATACTTTTAGAAGAATGTATAGTCTTTATGAGTTTGTTGTAATGTTGTTTGGGTTGAAAAATTAACCAACGGTGTTTATGGAATTGATTAATATAATATTCCATCTATACCTAGATTATTTTTTTGTGGTGTTCATGTATGAAATCTTGGCGTACTCTAAGACTCATGATGATGATTCCCAATATCTTGACATCATTCTGAGTACATTGAGAGAGAATCAACTATAAGGCAAGCTATCTAAGTGTAAATTTTTGATTGACTTGGTATACTTCTTGGGACACATCATCTTGGAGTAAGGTGTGTCAGTAGACCCAAATAAGGTTTAGGCAGTGGTTCTTGAGGGAATCCCAATAACGTATTCAATATCTATAGCTTTCTAGGGTTAGCTAGATATTATTAGAGATTCATCTAGGACTTTTCCTATTTGGAAGCTTCACTTTAGGGCTTGACCAAAAAATGGGATAAAGTTTGAATGGTAAAAAACATGTGATAATTCATTCAAGGATTTAATGAAGTTTTTAACATTGGAACTGATCTTTATCCTACCCAATCCAGTTGATGAGTACACGGTGTATTGTGACGCTTCTGGGATTAGACTCATAGTTGTGTTAATGCAGGGAGATCGAGTTGTGGCATATGGGTCTTGGTAGTTGAATCCACATGAATGGAACTAACCTATACAGTACCTCAAGTTGGCAGTAGTGGTCTATGATCTGAATTGTTGGCATCACTATTAGTTGGGTGAGAAGTTTACAATGTTTATAAATCATAAAATTTGAAGTATATCATCTCTTAGTAAGATTTAAATCTTCATTATTGGATATTGGTTGAGTATATTCAGTCATTTGATTTTGAGCTAGAATATATGCCTGGAAAAGGAAATAGTGTGGCTGACGCTTTGAGTAGGAAAACTTAGACTCGAGTTGTTCATGATTCTAGTGTTGAGGGGAAGATGATGACTTTTTTAGCTGAAATGTATGTGGTGGTTTGGGATAGTCATGAGCATATGACTCTTATATCAGTATCAGTAGAGTCCACTCTTTTGAGCTGGATTAGAGATAGGAAGTATGAGGATCTAGAGTGTTTTACCTTGATAGAAATCATTGTAGGTGGGGAGTCACCTTCTGGTTGGATCATAGATGAGTATGAGATCATCTACATCAGAAATTAAGATGTTTTTCCTATGACTATGCGAGAGGAGTTGATGTAGGAATTTCATGCCTTGAAGTGGTTCGTACAGACAGGTGTAACAAAAATGTATAGTGACCTATGAAAATAGTTTTGTTGTCTAGGAATGAAAAGGGAGATTTCAAGATTCATGGCATGATGCTACACATGTCAGTAGGTGAAGGCGGAGCATCAATAACTTAGAGATTTTCTACAGTCGTTGTCCATTCCGAAGTGGAAGTGGGATGAAGTGACAATGGACTTTGTGGTATGTCTTCTGGATATTATTAGGAAGAATGATTATATTTAGGTTATTATGGATTGACTGAAAAAAGTAGTTCATTTCCTACCTATACAGGATACTTTCTTAGTGGATAATCTAAGAGTTTTGTATGTTCTGGAGAGATTCCATCTGCATAGAGTGACATGGACTATTGTTTCAGACCACAATTCTCATTTTACTTCAAACTTTTAGTAGGTCTTATATAAATCACATGGTACATAGGTATTATTGAGTATGGATTTCCACCCATAGACATATGGGTAATCAGAGCAGACTATATAGGTACTTGTGGATGTGTTTCGGGCATGTGCACATGACTTTGGTGGGACTTGGGAGCATCACTTGTCTTTAGTGGAGTTTGACTATAACAAAATTTATCAAGAAACTATATATATGACACCATATGAGGATCTTTATGGTAGGCCATGCAGATCGCCTCTATATTGGATGGAGGCCGGTGAGTCATATTTGTTGGGATCGAGTCTCATGTAGGAGACATCAGAGCAGGTGCAGTTGATTCAGAAACATATGGATATAGATCAGAGTAGGAAGAAGTATTATGATGATAGATGAAGATTACCCCTAAATTTTATAGAGGTTTATCATGATATCCTTCTGGTTTCACCTAGATTGGGTCACTATATGATACAGAGATAGGGAAAGCTAGTGCCTAGGTTATTTGGACCATTAGAAATTGTGGAGAGAATCGAGATAGAGGTGTACTGATTGGATCTTCTATAGAAATATAGTGATATGCATGATTTTTTTCATGTATCAAAACAATGGTGGTATCACCCTGACCCTTCTCATGTTATCGATGTGGATGAGGATTCCCTTGAGATAGATGCATCCTTTGAGGAGCATCTGATACGTGTATTGGATCGCAATGAGAAGGTGTTATGGGTAAAGACCATGTCAATAGTTTTTCTATTGTGGAAACATGGTCATGTGTAGGAGGAAACATGGGAAATAGAAATACATATAAGGGATCAATGTCCTAATCTTTTTGGCTTAGAATCTTAGAGATGCTTAGGAGTGAAACTCAAGGATGAGTTGTTATAAGGTGTGGAGATTGTAAGATCACAACCTTTTATAGAGTTTACATTGTATTGATTTTAGGTAATTTTTGTTTTTATTTAAGTACCTTTTGATTAGTTTTTACCTTGGGGTATGTTTGGTTGAAAATTTAGAAAAATGGAAGAAAAGGGGGTTGTGTACGGTTGGCACACAGTTAGAGAAAACTATGTTCCTAGCCCAGGAAACCTTTCAGCCTTGGATAGTGAGGGTTCGCATGGCTGGTGCATGGTTTTTCAAAACATGCACCCTAAAAGGACAAACCATGCACCCCAAAAATAATAGGCTCGTTGTTGGTGCACGGTTAAGGAAAACCATGTGCCCCTGCCTAGGGAACCCTTTACAGTAATTTTAATTACCATAAAATTGGTTTTAAATCCACCTGAACCCCCAAAACTTCCCCTATTTGACCCAAACTCAGACCAACATGATTTTGGACTATTACAGAGATTTATGGAGGGAATACAAGGTCATACAACCTACATTCTTTGTGATTCAAAGCCCGAATCAAAGATCTGCATCCCTCTCAGCAATTGGATCTTGTCTTATTTCTTTCCCATTCATCCTCCTTTGTTCTCTCCTTCTTTTGGTGGTTGTTATCTTCTATTTTTGGTAGATCTAGATCTATATTTGATGAATCTAGATCTAGGCTTGTGTATTTAAATCTTGATCTAACAGATATTGAATCATTCAATATTGTTTTAGGTTATAGATTTAGATCTAGATCTACGTCATTGTACTACTCAGATTTTGGGGATTTCTATTGATAAAACATCCATCAACGAATAGAGGTAGGTGTTAAAATATTAAATTCTCATAGTTGATATTTTGATATGTGTATTAATGTTGTAGTATTTCTTGTGTTCTTTAGAAATTAAAATTCCTAAATTGATTTAGATAATGGCCAATTGATTTTATGGATTATAGTTGAATTATAAAATTAATTGGGGAATTAATTATGATATTTAGGGGTTTTCCATTTAGATAATTAATTGTAGAATTAAAAATGATATTAAGGGGTTTGTGATTTAGATAGTTAATCGGGGGATTAATTATGAGATGTTGAGATAAATGGTTTGAGATAATTAATTGATAAATTAATTATGTGATATCAATATATATGAATTGGGATAATTGATAGTGGATTAATTATGAAATATTAATGTCATGAGATGAGATAATTAATGGTAGATTAATTATGAGATATTGAGATTCTAAGTATGATTAATTAATTGAGGAATTAATTAATGGTTGTTGAGATATGTGTAATGTTGTAATGTTGTTTATTATGTGATATTAAATGGTGAATGGTAACTTGGAAATTTGAAAAAGGATTGTGAATGGTAACATGCTCATTCAATTATGTGATATTCAATGTGAATGGTAACATGCTCATTCAATTATGTGATATTAAATGTGAAAGGTAACATGATCATTCAATTATGTGATATTAAATTTGAATGGTAACATGATCATTCAATTTTGTGATATTAAATGTGAATGGTAACATGATCATTCAAATATGTGAAATTAAATGTGAATGTTAACATGCTCATTCAATTATGTGATATTAAATGTGAATAGTAACATACTCATTTAATTATGTGATATTAAATGTGAATGGTAACATGCTCATTCAATTGTGTGATATTAAATGTAAATTGTGACATGGAAATTCAGTAAAGTATTATTAATAGTAACATGGACATTGAAATGTAATATATCTTGGGGATAGATCTGAATATGGCATGATCGAAAGCAGGTAATGATGTTCGGGTGTCCTCAGGAACCCAGGGGCTTATGTGGTTAAAAAGATAATATCTAAAAATTTGATTAACTATTTAATTATGAATTATATTTATTTATCTATATAACTGAATACACTATCATATATTGGATTTCTTTTTGACACCATTGGTGGTGGCCTATTGAGTTGTACTCACACCCTACTCAGGCTGCCTGATCGGCACCCGATTAGACTTTGTGTTTTCTATATAGGTGAAGGGAAAAACCCTAAGTTAGATGGATGAGTTGGGATGGATCTTGGATGAGGCAAACATATATGGTTTGGGAGCTGCTTGGGATTCATCAATGTCTTTATTTTCAGTTTTCATTTTAAACACTTAACACATACTACAGCATGGCATGTTTTCTATTTCAGTTGCATATTGTATATCCTGCATTTTTTATCTTGAGATATTGGTATTGTTTATGATTATATATTCTTATGAACTTGTTTATTTATTTATGATGGTTTATTACTCTAATAAAAGAGGGTATAGTCTCCCCATTATCAACTTACAAGACCCTCGTTGTTAGTCGGTAGCCTCTAGCGTACGGGGAGGTGCACTTGATTTCATGTGATAGACCAACTCTGGGCACCGGTGCATGGAACTCGGTTTGGGATGTTGCAATGGGATAGATTAATTCCTTCCCATTGAGGCTCAATTTCCCTTTATTTTCATTTAGATATGTGGTAAACTGAGCAAAGATGAGTGGTCTATGATATGGATAGATGAATTAGAGTGACTCATTGAAAAGAGGTTATACATGTTGTATAACCTTGAGATCCATCAAAATTGAGTCATGTGAGCATTAAATAATAAGGTTTTCATACACTCATTCATACAAGGAGAATGATTTATAGCTATGAGGGCTCCCATGATATGTGGGAATAAACCTGTGAAGCTTGATAATAAATGGGAAGGATGTTATATTATACATAATGTCTACTCTAATGCATTATGCTACCTGCTTACAATACATGGATAGTGTGTCATTATTACTACTAAAAAAAGGTTTCTTGATAAATACTTTTCATATCTCTACAATGGGTTCATAAATTTCTAACTATATTAATTTAAACTATATAGCATTTAGTCCACTATGTAAGACTTTAAACTACTTGGAAATGGTCTTAGTCGCATGACCTTAAACTGTAGGACATGATGTTCCATCCTAAAAGAACTTAAACCAAATAGAGTGGTCCATTTTATATGATCTAATTCCATTACATATGTTCCAGATCTATTTAAGAATACCTAGTGTATGGGTTTACTAATTCACATCAAGTTTTCTCCAATAACCTTAAATTAGGATGAAACCACTTTATTTCCCTTACGCATGAGCCTAATCTGTATAGAGGATACTTTTATTAACCACATGTGTCTTGATTCCTATTATATCAAGATACATAGTGACACTTGGAGGTATCATACCAAATCTAGTCACAAATATCATCAACTTCAATCAACCCATCCATCCTAGTGTTTGGTCCCTCTTATTCATGTCGGGCCCTTCAATGGACCTACATTTGGATAGATACATTTTCACTTTTCCCTATACATGAGCCATATCTATATAAAATCCCCTTTACCAAAAACTATTTTTGGCTTGATTCATTTTATTTCAAGATATATAGTGATATCTAAATCACTAATCTCAAATACAATAGCAAGGTTCATTTTCATCTAGTATCATTAAATGTGTGGTCATTCTTCACTCACATTGGTTTATCAACATTAACCATGTAAGGAGACACTATATAATGAAACCCAAATCTCCTATCTTGGGTGTTAGTATAGGTTTTACTTCTACTTCTGACCTTGCATGAAAATAAATATTTCCCTCTCAAGAACTATATGTAGTTTGATTCCAATTTTACTAGGATACATATGGATGATTGGATATCTCATCCCAAGGTCAGCCACTAATTCCATTCCTGATTCCACCATGAAGATAATACCCTTTTCAATTTATGTCAAATTTAATCCTTTATTCTATCACCATGGAACCCATGCATATATCACTCTCTCTCCTATATGTGATCACATATATGTATAGAGTTTTTTTAGAACTATGTGTGGCTTGATTATTATTATTTCAAGATACATAGTGATGTACAGATTACCTATCTAGGTGATTGAAATAGATATAATAAATTTTAAACCTCTATCCTATTGTATGGTCTCCTTGTTATACCCTAAATTAGGATGAAATATATTTTATAGTAACTACGTGTGACTTGATTATTATTATCATAGGATATATAGCAATGTCTAAACTATATATCTTGGACCCAACCATAGATCATCATCTGTTTCTACTCCCTTTAAACATTCCACAATAGCCCAATATTGATTAATTTTAGAATTAATCATTCTAATCACTTTTTAAAATCCTCTTCTCATAGGCCTCACTTCATTACTTATGTGTTTGAATCATTATAAACCTTTAATGGCCATTCATAATGGGTGTATCTGATTCAAAAAAGGAAACCAGTTCTTGGTAATGATATATGTACTATATATATGACCTATTAATTGGATGGATGTATTTTTCTCAATGGGAACATCCTCTAACCCCATGCTCCCTTCATAATATTGTTATGGAACCCATCATTCAAATTTGGTTGATGGTCATCCTCAATATACTTGTTCCATTACATCACTTCTTGACTCAAATACCTCAATTTATGATTTATATCATTTTCATCCTTAAGAGAATGGTTTTAGATCAATATTATCACTTGATCACTATTTGGGTTGTCACACCAAAACCTTCATCATTATTCTAAGCCATATGACCTTAAATTGTGTGCACTATATTTTGCTAAAGGTTGATCACATTAGCACTGAGTCCTCGTTCATTTTGGGTCAATTCTACCCTTTCCTCTAGGTGTGAAACCTCATTTTAGCTAAAATATATATGAAAATAAAAAATTAGCTTTATTAGTCTAATAAATATGGAATTCAACTACTTTTACCCCTCTCTTAGGTCATCTATACTGATATGAGTCCCTACCCAATTCACATCAAGTTATAACCTTGCCCTTATCACCAAGTAGACTACCTCACCTTTTCTATTATGAGAATCATGACCATAAACTGCATGCATCTTTCCCTATAATGGTTTATATTATCATTGGGCTCTAATTTCATGTCAGTTTTACCTTTACCTTACTGTATGAACCATATAACCCTTTGGTCAATCTTGTATTACCTTAAGATTCAACCACTTTTTGGTCAAAGTAGTCTAACCTTAAACATTAACCCTCATTAGTCCAACTTTAAAGACCCTAAAAAGAAAATGGGAAGATACATGGTACTCGCTAGCTTAAAATCCTAAAAAATGAATCCAGGGAAAAAGTTAATTCTATGCTTTCTAGGTCAGCACCTCACATATCCTAGGAAAAATTTTGATCTTTTAAAAAAATAAAATGGCACAAAATTTTTAGGTTGAAACCCCTTAAAGGGAATCCTAAAAAAATATGATTTCCTACCCACAAATCATATACTCATCCATTATTTAGGAAAAATTTAGGGTGAAAATTTAAAATATATAAAGCTTATAGGGAACACAATTCATCCCTATAAAAATTTGAGCTATGTTATCTAGGTCTATCAACCTAGGAAAAAACTAGATAATCCTTCTATTCCTCATATATATTGGTTTAAATGATCCATTATAAAAATAAAAATGTGAAATTTTTGGGAAATTAATCCATTTTGAGCATTTAAATGCTCATTTAACTCCCAACCCCCTTCCTCGTAATTTTCCTTATGTCGATTCATTCATCTCTTTCATATCCAAATGGGACATCCTTTGCTTATGTTGATGTAATATGTGTCACATATTCATCCTTCCTATATATTTATAAGAGTATAAATTTATGAAGAAGTTATTTTAATGGACTAACCTTAGCTTATAGTGATGTAAAATGTGTTACAAATTTGGTCCACCTATATCCTTTGAGTGTATAAGTTTATGAGTAAATTGAATTTTTTAGTCCTTTGTCACATAAACTTTCCTCGGCTTACAGTGATAGTATATGTGTTGTATATTTGGATTAGAAATATTTTTCTAAGGGTATATGTTTAAAATATAATGGATTGATTCATATATAGAAACATTAACACGAGTGTTTGGATATTATGATTTAATTAATTCATTCCCATGGAGTGTTTAAATGGAATCAATTATTATGATATCACTCTTTTAGAGTTTCATAGATTATCATGAATTGATATTCAAGATAATATAAAATTAAGGAAATTAATAATGGTTCTATATAGAAAGAATTTTTCATTAATTAAAGAAAAATAAGAGGAACATAGATAGGTTGGAGTCTCTATTTACCTTTCAAAAAAAGAGTTACAAATGGTGGAGCACTACAAGTCACACTTTAATGAGGATCCAATTTGATCAACTGATTACCAAGCTTCATCAAGGTTGTGTTAAATTTTGTCTAACTCTTCAGATTTAACTTCCTTAGTAGGGTGTAATCTATCCACTCTGGTGGGAGAATCTTCCTACCGACTCTTTGCATCTTCAAGTAGTGTTTGGTGTTCCACTAGTCTTCCTTAAAACACACTCATTTATCGATGAAGAAGGATTACTAATGTAGAAACCCAAAACTTGATGTACATGGACATTACATTACTTTAGTGTAATACTTAATACATAACAAAAACAGACACACAAGGATCGTAATAGTTTAGTGTCTTTGGAAACTTGGAACGTAATCTTCTAATCATGGTGAAAGATCTTCAACATCTCCCATAAAGATATTCCCCTTTTTTTCTTACCTAAAACCTTTCTTTATATCCTGGGGAAAAGAAAACATACAAAGGGTGATCTCAAATGCTCAGTAAGGGTAAGCATGGATAAAATAAAACATACCATATACACATGAACTTAAAAACATGAACATAATGTTTAAACATCAAAAGCTTGAGCAATGAAATAAAACATGGAAGTATGTAAGGCATAGATCATAAAGAAACATTAAGAATGATAAAATAGCATGGGAATAAAACAAGTAATTAGGGTAACCATTAATCACATGATATTATTTCCATAGTATCCAAGGCATTGCTTCCAAGACCATCTTAGTGGACAAAGTCCTTTTCTGAATCGAGTTCACTCCTCATTCCAGTCCTGTATTACTGAACCGGTTTAACTTTCCGTTCTAGCCATGTCTATCTCATGAGATATAAATCTTTACCCAATGCATTGGAGGGAGATATAGGTCCCACCCATCTCATAATGAAATCATTCTTACTTGTGCCACAAAATAAATATACATAACCCAATAAATAAAATGGGTTTCATAAACATCATCCCATCATCACATAATCCATATAAAATAAATGGATATCATTCATAATAAGAAAATTGAAACCATGTAAATCATAGAGACATGATACTTGAAACATACACATATGAAATAATGTTATCTTAGATGAAAAATGGTTTTGATAAAACACTTGAAATGAATTCTTGAGGAAAATATCCTTTCTTCTTCAAAATTATTCTCTTTTCACAAAATTTCATGCAATTTTAAAAGAAAAGGACTTTGTTGAAAATAGTCATGAAATCTTTTGGATGAATCTTCATGAAATTAAGTCTTTATAAAACCATAAAAATCCGTTCGTGCCGTATAAGTTAAAAAAACATTCTTCTCGTACTTTTTCCGGAAAAGTCAAAAAGTACCTCGTAAAAGAAAGATTTCATACATACCATGTAGTAAAATTAAAAAATGGGTAAAAATGACATTAAACATACATGAAACCATTTTTATTAAACATGGACATGAATGAGAACAATAACCCCAGTAAATACTTACAAATAAACAATCTCAGATAAGAATGAGATTGGAATAATTAACCCTTACCTTAGGTCCGATATTCTTCATACATATCCAAACCTCCTGTATAATGATTTAAATAATTTCATTGAATTATTACAGAATCATATTCATATATATAGTTCAGTTATGAATTTATATTACCCGTTCTTTTGTAAATTCATGTCAAAGTAGCGTTTTGGGTAAAATCGTCTCATTTGTCGTTCGTGTTTTAACTTGTAATTATTCATATGATTACTTAGATCATGATTACTTAAATCCATAATGTAAAACATGATTTATATATAATATAAATTCAGAATATACATATATATAATGGATCGATAAATGGAAAGAAATACACCGTTCATGGAGACGGTAGGTCGTACGTATGCATGAACGCTGTTTTCATTTCCTTATTGAATTGAATGGAATTATGTAGATGACATAAATATATATATACATAAATACAGTAGAATTATTATGTCATATATTTCATGGTTACTTATTATATATACTTTATAATCATTCTTGAATGGTTATCATGGAGAATGAATCTCATCGCGTCATGGAGACGGTATTCCGTACGTACGCATGAGCGATGATATCATTCCCATGATTGTGGAATTGTATTAAAGTGTATTTATAATATTACAGAATCAATATCACTTTAAAATAATCATATATATTAATTACTTTCACCATTATACCCATACATGAAAGGTGGTGGTGGAAAATAGATTACACTACGGCGTGGAGACGGTATTCCGTACGCACGCACGCACAGTGATTTCATTTTCCGTGGGATGGATAGATGGTGAAATAGGTTTGTTTCATAATTATAATAACATATCAGTATATGAGTGATACTGATGTTATTACTTCATAATGAAACAACCTAAGAATAAGAAGTGGAAGAAGAAATAAAGTTGAAAGAATCGGTAACGGACATTACCTCTTCTTTGAAGCGCCTCTTTGAGACCTCCTCTTAGGGCACTAAAATTGGTCTTTGAAGAAGACCAGGACCTCTAGGATGTTTCTAGGGAAGTTTAGAAGAAAATTTGTCAGGGGTTTTCCGAGTTTGAAGGCTCAAATTGGTGTGAGTAGGAGAGGGAGGAGGTGCCCTTTTATAAGGGAGGAGAGGGGCACCTTTGGAATAACTAAAAATATTATTTTATTATAATGTCATATTCAGTTTTTAATAGCTCCAAATTGAGTTATTTCGAATATAAGGTGGGGATGGGTCGAAAGCCTCTCATCCAATAGAATTTGGACAAGTTGAGTTTACTATTTTAACCTTATCATTTAGTTTTAACTTTAAGTAAGATAATTTTACTTTTACCGTGTCTTTTTGTGTTCTTACACTGTAAGGTTAATAAACTTACTATAACAATCCAAAAGAACCCCAAGTTGTTTATTATTAATATATATAACCTTATCTAAGTCATTTGGACGAACCTTAGATTTTTAGGAATAAAATAAAAATTAATAATATAATATTTGTTTTAAAAACTATTTTATGTCAATTTTGACACTATTTAGTAATTGATTTTTGTGAAAATCATAACAGAATGATTAGTTCGAAAAAAGTAACTTAAATCAATACTAACATGTCATATTAACCTATAAAATTAGTGGAATTCATAAAAAGTCTCAAATTACATTTATTTGGGTATTTATAACATCAATTATGTCAATATTTCATTAATAAGATAATTACTGCATCATCGTTGTGTCATAAATAAATTAAATTTTTTTACAAATAAAATACCATTATGTAGGAAATATTTTTATCTTTCTAATTAATATTTATAGTCGAATTTATCTTATGTATAACCCTATATTAAAAATTATCTACTTATTAAACTTTGATTTTAGCTATTTTAACCCTTCTTTAAATAAATTAATAATAAATGTCCTAATCTAATCCAAGTGGGCATAAATGGTCATATTTTATTCCTAAGGTTGTTTTTGGTCGAATTACACTTATACAATAGAATTAGGACATGTTTTAGGGTACTAATAATATCATTTTTACCCTTAATTACCCTATTTACTTTTAACCGTGGTAAAAAAAAGTAAAAAATTATTATTCACCAAAAATTAATTTCATCACATTGAACCACATTTTACTTACTGACATCAACTGTTTCTCTCGGATTTTTGAAATTCCACTCACAGAAGCGGTAAAATTAAGTTTTATGAAAAATTCATTTTTTTAACTACCACTTAGTGGTTTCACTATTCATCAAAAAATGAAAGTTTCCAAAAAAATACCAAAAATTAGGCCTAAGCTATATTTGATATTATGAACTCAAAAATGATGTCTATTTTACCAAATTCAAAACATATCAGTTGCATTAATTAATTTAAAAATTAATTCTCGTCGTCAAAACAAATAGCGTGTTGTGCAAGCTCCTTTTGGTGTAGCGTACAATAGAAGACATTAATCAAATTAAAAATAATATTTTTCATAAAATCTCGGGGTGTTACATTCTACCCCCCTTAAAATGAATTTCGCCCTCGAAATTCGTCGAGGTTATAAATGGTTTACTACTCAAAAGTTTCTTTAATAGAAACCCACATCGTAAAAAGGAATACCAAAACCAATCTTTAAAAACAAAAGTATGAAACGTAATAGTTACCCATATAAACTAATCATTGGGTTTCCACATAGGTGAAAATATGGATATGGAAGAGAAATCTAACCATCATGTTCTGATGGGGAGTGGTAGATAACATGGCTATGTAAAATCCAGCAATCACAAAGCCATAAATTTCTGACGATCTAAGGTACCATCTAATTCATCAGATATAAGAGCACTAGGAAAACATTTTTAATTTTCAAGATCATTTCCCAAAAGTTGATGAAATTGGAATTAGAAGAAATACTTTCGTGATTTTGGTACAGTCTCACCATTAGTCATTCTTTGGACAATTTACACTTTATCTCTTAAATAAATGAAGTTGAATTTGTCATTCATGAAGTGTTATCAGATCATGTGATAGAATGATGGGTCATTCCATCTGTCTTAAACAAAAGGTTATAAAAGTTATCAAAAATACATAAGTCCGTCTATAGTGAGATTAATCATATATGGTTCCTAAAATGGACTTATACTTCATATATCATACTGCTTAATATAATAAAACTAGTTTCTACTAAACAGGGACTTCCTGTAGTCCAGGGGTAGGCGATAAAGTCCAGTCACACTTCGGTTGTGAGTTCGATTCCCACAGCCTTGTCTGACGCGATGGGCCGTCATCCGTCCTGCAAGTTGTCCTTTTTCTAAAACTACATTACTATAACATCCCATAAATAATATCAAAAAAAACTTTTATCCTTAAACAATACTAACTTATGTCCAACATAATCCATTCAAATATTTAGGCTTATCCATAATATTGTAGTCCACTTTCATATTATAGTGAAAATGATTACCAGAGATTTCATATAACAAGCATGTTAATACCATCGTTGATCCCCATATATCATAAGATATGTCTTGTTTGTCACATTCCAAACATTCGAAGGCCTTAATCATGTATTCTCTTGAAAAATGAATACCCATTTAATCTTAGTGAAAACACGAGTACTATCAAAAGTTAACTCTTTCCACATACCAAAATCCAAATATTCTATATACTCAAACCATGATATAACCTTCCCCTTATATCAGTCATGAGCTCATGAATACTATCAAACATTTAATTTTCTCTTCATCCCTTAATTATGTGCATATCATCTACTTTCCAAAAATATCTGAATAACCTTTCATGGTTACCGGTACCATTCAACATATACTTTCAAATACTTTAGGAAATAAAATAATGTAACAATACTTAGATGATTCTTTATTCCATAGTACCATACATTATTCTTTATAAACATTCAATCATTCCACTAACTTCTTAAACCACTGACTGAGCTTCATCATTTCTTTCATCTCATATTTCATTTGTAGTCTCTTCATCATCATCCACATAAATACTACTCTTATGACCATGCTGGTTCTCTTCATGAGATTTTACCTTAGTTAATTGGTTTTCATAATGCCCATACATTCCACATTTAAAACATCTAATCATTGTTGATGTCATAGCAATACCATTATCCTTGTCCATGGTATTAACTGAACCTTTTCCTTTGCACTTACTGGCTTTTTTTCCTTTTTTCCCACACCCAAAGCATCTTCCAGTTCCTTTGAAACAATCTCCTTGATGCCTCTTCCCACATGATTTACATAGGGGAAATTGAACTTTCTTTCCTCTATGGTCATCATGAAACTCCATCTTTCTCTTATTAGCTGAGTCAGGAAACTTACCAAATTTGAGTTTAATGATCATATTATGAGATTGCTGATTCAGCATAATAATGATTATGGACTTCCAAATCCCATTTAATTTGGTTTCTCATGAATAATATCATTCCATTTTCCATCATATCCTCCATTATCGTGAATCATCTTGTTTCCAGCCATTTTCTAAAACCCAAAAAGAATTGTGTGAGAGGAAAAAATCATAATAAAGGGGGAGTAACTTCAATATCTAACATCTTAGGTTTAATCTAATATCGTTTCCATAATTCTAGGACTATAACCTATACTTATACTTAACCTTATGGACATCCCTAGACATACCTTAGAAATATCTCAAGGGATCTCACTAACATTTTCACATCCTAGTTTCCAAAGGTTAACTAAACCTTTCCTCTGATACCAACTGTAGAGACCCAAAGCTTGACGTACATGGACATTACATTACTTTAGTGGAATACTTAATACATAACAAAAACAGACACACAAGGATCGTAATAGTTTAGTGTCTTTGGAAACTTGGAACGTAATCTTCTAATCGTGGTGAAATATCTTCAACATCTCCCATAAAGATCTTCCCCTTTTTTTTCTTACCTAAAACCTTTCTTTATATCCTAGGGAAAAGAAAACATAAAAAGGGTGAGCTCAAATTCTCAGTAAGGGTAAGCATGGATAAAATAAAATATACCATATACACTTGAACTTAAAAACAAGAACATAATGTTTAAACATCAAAATCTTGAGCAATGACATAAAACATGGAAGTATGTAAGGCATAGATCATAAAAAAACATTAAGAATGATAAAATAGCATGGGAATAAAACATGTAATTGTGGAAAACATTAAGAACATGATATTATTTCCATAATAGCCAAGGCATTGCTTCCAAGACCATCTTAGTGGACAAAGTCCTTTTCTGAATCGAGTTCACTCCTCGTTCCAGTCCTGTATTACTTAACCGGTTTAACTTGTCGTTCCATCCATTTCTATCTAATGAGATATAAATCTTTACCCAATGCATTGGAGGGAGATAAAGGTCCCACCCATCTCATAATGAAATCATTCTTACTTGTGCCACAAAATAAACATACATAACCCAATAAATAAAATGGGTTTCATAAACATCATCCCATCATCACATAGTCCATATAAAATAAATGGATATCATTCATAATAAGAAAAGTGAAACCATGTAAATCATAGATACATGATACTTGAAACATACACATATGAAATAATGTCATCTTAGATTAAAAATGGTTTTGATAAAGCACTTGAAATGAATTCTTGAGGAAAATATACTTTCTTCTTCAAAATCATTATCTTTTCACAAAATTTCAGGCAATTTTAAAAGAAAAGTATTTTGTTGAAAATAGTCATGAAATCTTTTGGAGTAATATTCATGAAATTAAGGCTTTATAAAACCATAAAAATCCATTTGTGCCGTATAAGTTAAAAAAAACATTCTTCTTGTACTTTTGCCGGAAAAGTCAAAAAGTACCTCGTAAAAGAAAGATTCCATACATACCATGTAGTAAAATTCAAAAATGGGTAAAAAGGACATTAAACATACATTAAACCATTTTTAGGAAACATGGACATGAATGAGAACAATAACCCCAGTAAATACTTACGAATAAACAATCTCGGATAAGAATGAGATTGGAATAATTAACCCTTACCTTAGGTCCGATATGCTTCGTACGTATCCAAACCTCCTGTATAATGATTTAAATAATGTCATTGACTTATTACATAATCATATTCATATATATGGTTCACTTATGACTTTATATTACCTGTTCTTTTGTAAATTCATGTTAAAGTAGCGTTTTGGGTAAAATCGTCTCATTTGTCATTCGTGTTTTAACTTGTAATTATTCATATGATTACTTAGATCATGATTACTTAAATCTAGAATGTAAAACATTATTTATATATAATATATATTAGAAATATACATATATATAATGGATCGATAAATGGAAAGAAATACACCATTCATGGAGACGGTAGGTCGTACGTACGCATGAACGCTATTTTCGTTTCCTTATTGAATTGAATGGAATTATGTAGATAACATAAATATATATATACATAAATATAGTAGCTTTATTATGTCATATATTTCATGATTACTTATTATATATACTTTATAATCATTCTTGAATGCTTATCATGGAGAGTGATTCTCATCGCGTCGTGGAGACGGTATTCCGTACGTACGCATGAGCGATGATATCATTCACATGATCGTGGAATTGTATTAAAGTGTATGTATAATATTACAGAATAAATATCACTTTAAAGTAATCATATATATTCATTACTTTCACCATTATACCCATACATGAAAGGTGGTGGTGGAAAATAGATTACACCACGGTGTGGAGACGGTATTCCGTACGTACGCACGCGCGGTGATTTCGTTTTCCGTAGGATGGATAGATGGTGAAATAGGTTTGTTTCATACTTATAATAACATATCAGTATATGAGTGATACTTATGTTATTACTTCATAATGAAACAACCTAAGAAGAAGAAGTGGAAGAAGAAATAAAGTTGAAAGAATCGGTAACGGACATTACCTCTTTTTTGAAGCGCCTCTTTGAGACCTCCTCTTAGGGCACTAAAATTGGTCTTTGAAGAAGACCAGGACCTCTAGGATGTTTCTAGGGAAGTGTAGAAGAGAATTTGGCAGGGTTTGTCCGAGCTTGAAGGCTCAAATTGGTGTGAGGAGGAGAGGGAGGAGGTGCCCTTTTATAAGGGAGGAGAGGGGCACCTTTGGAATAACTAAAAATATTATTTTATTATAAAGTCATATTCAGTTTTTAATAGCTCCAAATTGAGTTATTTCGAAGCTAAGGTGGGGATGGGTCGAAATCCTCTCATCCAATAAAATTTGGACAAGTTTAGTTTACTATTTTAACCTTATCATTTAATTTTAACTTTAAGTTAGATAATTTTACTTTTACCGTGTCTTTTTGTGTTCTTACACTATAAGGTTAATAAACTTACTATAACAATACAAACGAACCCCAATTTGTTTATTATTAATATATATAACCTTATCTAAGTCATTTGGACAAACCTTATATTTTTAGGAATAAAATGACAATTAATAATATAATATTTTTTTAAAAAAACTATTTTATGTCAATTTTGACACTATTTAGTAATTGATTTTTGTGAAAATCATAACAGAATGATTAGTTAGAAAAAAGTTACTTAAATCAATACTAACATGTCATATTAACCTAGAGAATTATTGGAATTCATAAAAAGTCTCAAATTACATTTATTTGGGTATTTATAACATCAATTATGTCAATATTTCATTAATAAGATAATTACTGCATCATCGTTGTGTCATAAATAAATTAAATTATTTTACAAATAAAATACCATTATGTAGAAAAATCTTTTTAGCTTTCTAATTAATATTTATAGTCGAATTTATCTTATGTATAACCCTATATTAAAAATTATCTACTTATTAAACTTTGATTTTAGCTATTTTAACCCTTCTTTAAATAAATTAATAATAAATGTCCTAATCTAATCCAAGTGGGCCTAAATGGTCACATTTTATTCCTAAGGTTGTTTTTGGTCGAATTACACTTATCCAATAGAATTAGGACATATGTTAGGGTAATAATAATATCATTTTTACCCTTAATTACCCTATTTACTTTTAACCGTGGTAAAAAAAAGTAAAAAATTACTATTCACCAAAAATTATTTTTATCTCATTGAACCAAATTTTACTTAATGACATCAACCATGTCTCTCGGATTTTTGAAATTCCACTCACAGAAGCGGTAAAATTAAGTTTTATGAAAAAATCATTTTTTTTAACTACCACTTAGTGGTTTCACTATTCATCAAAAAATGAAAGTTTCCAGAAAAATACCAAAAATTAGGCCTAAGCTATATTTGATATTATGAACTCAAAAATTATGTCTATTTTACCAAATTCAAAACATATTAGTTGCATTAATTAATTTAAAAATTAATTCCCGTCGTCAAAACAAATATTGTGTTCTTAAGAGATAATAACTACCAAAAGATTGACACTTGTTTATGTCTGGTTTAAATGTGAAATTATATCCAATGACCAACATTGTATTAAATTGTAAAAATATATTCTAAATATACTTTAAAACCACTCAAATTAATAATTTATCACTACTAATTATTTTTATTAAAAAGGTTGTTTTTAATTAAAATTTAGTAATTTTCACTATTCATCAGAAAATGAAAGTTATCCGAAAAGTACCAAAATTTCACCCAAATCTAATTTCGATATTCCAAATCCAAAAATGAAGTCCATTTTGAAAAATAAAATTTACAAAATTTCAGAAAAGTGGTTATTACTATTCATAACGGCTAGTTTTAATAATATTTTAATAGCATATCGTTGTTTAGTGAAACTCGGTATTTCGTACTACACACGCTATCGAGGAAGGTCACGATTGCGTGTAATGAAAGGCAAGTCAAGGATGTGTGTTGTGCAAGATCCATTTGGTGTAGCATACAACACGAGACATTAATGAAATTAAAAAGAATATTTTTCATAAAATCTCGGGGTGTTAGATTCTACCCCCTTAAAATGAATTTCGCCCTCGAAATTCGTCGGGGTTATAAATGGTTTACTACTCGAAAGTTTCTTTAATAGAAACCCACATCATAAAAAGGAATACCAAAACCAATCTTTAAAAACAAAAGTATGAAACGTAACAGTTTCCCAAATAAACTAATCACTGGGTTTCCACATAGGTGAAAATAAAGATATGGAAGAGAAATATAACCATCATGTTCTGATGGAGAGTGGTAGAGAACATGGCTATGAAAAATCCAGCAATCACAAAGCCATAAATTTGTGATGATCTAAGGTACCATCTGATTCATCAGATATAAGAGCACTAGGACAACATTTTTGGTTTTCAAGATCATTTCCCTAAAGTTGATGAAATTGGAATTAGAAGAAATACTTTCGTGATTTTGGTACAGTCTCACCATTAGTCATTCTTTGGACAATTTCCACTTTATCTATTAAAGAAATGAAGTTGAATTTGTCATTCGTGAAGTGTTATCAGATCATGTGATAGAATGATGGGTCATTCCATCTGTCTTAAACAAAAGGTTATAAAAGTTATCAAAAATACATAAGTCCATCTATAGTGAGATTAATCATATATGGTTCCTAAAATAGACTTATACTTCATATATCATATTGCTTAATATACTAAAACTAGTTTCTACTAAACAGGGACTTCCTGTAGTCCAGGGGTAGGCGATAAAGGCCAGTCACACTTCGGTTGTGGGTTCGATTCCCATAGCCTTGTCCGACGCGATGGGTCATCGTCCGTCCTGAAAATTGTCCTTTTTCTAAAACTACATTACTATAACATCCCATAAATAATATCAAAAAAACTTCTATCCTTAAACAATACTAACTTATGTCCAACATAATCCATTCAAATCTTTAGGCTTATCCATAATACTGCAGTCCACTCTCATATTATAGTGAAAATGATTTCCAGAGATTTCATATAACAAGCATGTTAATACCATCGTTGATCCCCTTATATCATAAGATATGTCTTGTTTGTCACATTCCAAACATTCGAAGGCCTTAATAATGTATTCTCTTGAAAAATGAATAACCATTGAATCTTAGTTAAAACATGAGTGCTGTCAAAAGTTAACTCTTTCCACATACCAAAATCCAAATATTCTATATACTCAAACCATGATATAACCTTATCCTTATATCAGTCATGAGCTCATGAATACTATCAAACATTTAATTTTCTCCTGATCCCTTAATTATGCGCATATCATCTACTTTCCAAAAATATATGAATAACCTTTCATGGTTACCGGTACCATTCAACATATAATTTCAAATACTTTAGGAAAGACAATAATGTAACAATACTTAGATGATTATTTATTCCATAGTACCATACATTATTCTTTATATACAAACAATCATTCCACTAACTTCTTAAACCACTGACTGAGCTTCATCATTTCTTTCCTCTCATATTTCATTTGTAGTCTCTTCATCATCATCCACATAAATACTACTCTTATGACCATGCTGATTCTCTTCATGAGATTTTCCCTTAGGGCATTGGTTTTCATAATGCCCATACATTCCACATTTAAAACATCTAATCATTGTTGATGTCGTAGCAACACCATTATCCTTGTCCATGGTATTAACTGAACCTTTTCCTTTTCACTTACTGGCTTTGTGTCCTTCTTTCCCACACCCAAAGCATCTTCCAGTTCCTTTGAAACAATCTCCTTGATGCCTCTTCCCACATGATTTACATAGGGGAAATTTAAGTTTCTTTCCTCTATGATCATCATGAAACTCCATCTTTCTCTTATTAGCTGAGTCATGAAACTTACCAAATTTGAGTTTATTGATCATATTATGAGATTGCTGATTCGGAAAAATAATGATGTTTGGACTTCCAAATCCCATTTAATTTGGTTGCTCATGAAGAATATCATTCCATTGTCCATCATATCCTCCATTATCGTGAATCATCTTGTTTCCAGCCATTTTCTAAAACCCAAAAAGAATAGCGTGAGAGGAAAAAATCATAATAAAGGGGGAGTAACTTCAATATCTAACATCTTAGGTTTAATCTAATATCGTTACCATAATTCTAGGACTATTACCTATACTTATACTTAACCTTAGGGACATCCCTAGACATACGTTAGAAATATCTCTAGGGATCTCACTAACGTTTTCGCAACCTAGTTTCCAAAGGTTAACTAAACCTTTCCTCTGATACCAACTGTAGAGACCCAAAGCTTGACGTACATGGACATTACATTACTTTAGTGGAATACTTAATACATAACAAAAACAGACACACAAGGATCTTAATAGTTTAGTGTCTTTGGGATCTTGGAACGTAATCTTCTAATCGTGGTAAAAGATCTTCAACATCTCCTATAAATATCTTCCCCTTTTTTCTTACCTAAAACCTTTCTTTATATCCTGGGGAAAAGAAAACATAAAAATGGTGAGCTCAAATGCTCAGTAAGGGTAAGCATGGATGAAATAAAACATACCATATACATTTGAACTTAAAAACATGAACGTAATGTTTAAACATCAAAAGCTTGAGAAATGACATAAAACATGGAAGTACGTAAGGCATAGATCATAAAGAAACATTAATAATGATAAAATAGCATGGGAATAAAACATGTAATTGTGGAAACCATTAAGCACATGATATGATTTCCATAGTAGCCAAGGCATTGCTGCCAAGACCATCTTAGTGGACAAAGTCTTTTTCTAAATCGAGTTCACTCCTCGTTCTAGTCCTGTATTACTGAACTGGTTTAACTTGTCGTTCCAGCCATGTCTATCTCATGAGATATAAATCTTTACCCAATGCATTGGAGGGAGATATAGGTCCCACCCATCTCATAATGAAATCATTCTTACTGGTGCCACAAAATAAACATACATAACCCAATAAATAAAATGGGTTTCATAAACATCATCTCATCATCACATAATCCATATAAAATAAATGGATATCATTCATAATAAGAAAAGTGAAACCATGTAAATCATAGAGACATGATACTTGAAACATAAACAAATGAAATAATTTCATCTTAGATGAAAAATGGTTTTGATAAAACACTTGAAATGAATTCTTGAGGAAAATATCCTTTCTTCTTCAAAATCATTCTCTTTTCACAAAATTTCATGAAATTTTAAAAGAAAAGGATTTTGTTGAAAATAGTCATGAAATATTTTGGAGGAATCTTCATGAAATTAAGGCTTTATAAAACCATAAAAATCTGTTCGTGCCGTATAAGTTAAAAAAACATTCTTCTCGTACTTTTGTCGGAAAAGTCAAAAAGTACATCGTAAAAGAAAGATTACATACATACCATGTAGTAAAATTCAAAAATGGGTAAAAAGGACATTAAACATACATAAAACCATTTTTAGGAAACATGGGCATGAATAGGAATAATAACCCCAGTAAATACTTACGAATAAACAATCTCGGATTAGAATGAGATTGGAATAATTAACCCTTACCTTAAGGTCCGATATGCTTCGTACGTATCCAAACCTCTTGTATAATGATTTTAATAATTTCATTGACTTATTACAGAATCATATTCAAATATATGGTTCACTTATGACTTTATATTACCCGTTATTTTTGTAAATTCATGTTAAAGTAGTGTTTTGGGTAAAATCATCTCATTTGTTGTTCGTGTTTTAACTTGTAATTATTCATATGATTACTTAGATCATGATTACTTAAATCCAGAATGAAAAACATGATTTATATATAATATATATTCAGAATAGACATATATATAATGGATCGATAAATGAAAAGAAATACACTGTTCATGGAGACGGTAGGTCGTACGTACGCATGAACGCTGTTTTCGTTTCCTTATTGAATTGAATGGAATTATGTAGATGACATAAATATATATATACATAAATCCAGTATCATTATTATGTCATATATTTCATGATTACTTATTATATATACTTTATAATCATTCTTGAATGGCTATCATGGAGAATGAATCTCATCGTGTCGTGGAGACGGTATTCCGTACGTACGCATGAGCGATGATATCATTCCCATGATCATGGAATTGTATTAAAGTGTATGTATAATATTACAGAATCAATATCACTTTACAATAATCCTATATATTCATTACTTTCACCATTATACCCATACATGAAAGTTGGTGGTGGAAAATAGATTACACCACGGCGTGGAGACGGTATTCCGTATGTACGCACGTGCGGTGATTTTGTTTTCCGTAGGATGGATAGATGGTGAAATAGGTTTGTTTCATACTTATAATAACATATCAGTATATGATTGATACTGATGTTATTACTTCATAATGGAACAACCTAAGAAGAATAAGTGGAAGAAGAAATAAAGTTGAAAGAATCGGTAACAGACATTACCTCTTCTTTGAAGCGCCTCTTTGAGACCTCCTCTTAGGGCACTAAAATTGGTCTTTGAAGAAGACCACGACCTATAGGATGTTTCTAGGGAAGTTTAAAAGAGAATTTGGCAGGTTTTGGCCGAGCTTGAAGGCACAAATTGGTGTGAGGATGAGAGGGAGGAGGTGCCCTTTTATAAGGAAGGAGAGGGGCACCTTTGGAATAACTAAAAATATTATTTTATTATAAAGTCATATTCAGTTTTTAATAGCTCCAAATTGAGTTATTTCAAAGCTAAGGTTGGAATGGGTAGAAATCCTCTCATCCAATAGAATTTGGACAAGTTTAGTTTACTATTTTAACCTTATCATTTAGTTTTAACTTTAAGTTAGATAATTTTACTTTTACCGTGTCTTTTTGTGTTCTTATACTATAAGGTTAATAAAATTACTATAACAAGTCAAAAGAACCCCAAGTTGTTTATTATTAATATATATAACCTTATCTAAGTCATTTTGACGAACCTTAGATTTTTAGGAATAAAATAACAATTAATAATATAATATTTGTTTTAAAAACTATTTTATTTCAATTTTGACACTATTTAGTAATTGATTTTTTTGAAACTCATAACAGCATGATTAGTTCGAAAAAAGTTACTTAAATCAATACTAACATGTCATATTAACCTAGAAAATTATTGGAATTCATAAAAAGTCTCAAATTACATTTATTTGGGTATTTATAACATCAATTATGTCAATATTTCATTAATAAGATAATTACTGAATCATCGTTGTGTCATAAATAAATTAAATTATTTTACAAATAAAATACCATTATGTAGAAAATCTTTTTAGCTTTCTAATGAATATTTATAGTCGAATTTATCATATGTATAACCCTATATTAAAAATTATCTACTTATTAAACTTTGATTTTAGCTATTTTAACCCTTCTTTAAATAAATTAATAATAAATGTCCTAATCTAATCTAAGTGGGCCTAAATGGTCATATTTTATTCCTAAGGTTGTTTTTGGTCGAATTACACTTATAAAATAGAATTAGGACATGTTTTAGGGTAATAATAATATCATTTTTACCCTTAATTACCCTATTTACTTTTAACTGTGGTAAAAAAAAGTAAAAAGTTACTATTCACCAAAAAATTATTTTCATCTCATTGAACCACTTTTTACTTACTGACATCAACTGTGTCTCTCGGATTTTTGAAATTCCACTCACAGAAGCGGTAAAATTAAGTTTTATGAAAAATTCATTTTTTTTTAACTACCACTTAGTGGTTTCACTATTCATCAAAAAATGAAAGTTTCCAGAAAAATACCAAAAATTAGGCCTAAGCTATATTTGATATTATGAACTCAAAAATGATGTCTATTTTACCAAATTCAAAACATATCAGTTGCATTAATTAATTTAAAAATTAATTCTCGTCGTCAAAACAAATAGCGTGTTCTTAAGAGATAATAACTACCAAAAGATTGACACTTGTTTATGTCTGGTTTAAATGTGAAATTACATCCAATGACCAAAATTGTATTAAATTGTAAAAATATATTCTAAATATACTTTAAAACCACTCAAATTAATAATTTATCACTGTTAATTATTTCAATTAAAAAGGTTGTTTTTAATTAAAATTTAGTAATTTTCACTATTCATCAGAAAATGAACGTTATCTGAAAAGTACCAAAATTTCACCCTAAGCTAATTTCGATATTCCGAATCCAAAAATGAAGTCCATTTTGAAAAATAAAATTTAAAAAATTTCAAAAAAGTGGTTATTACTATTCATAACGGCTAGTTTTAATAATTTTTTAATAGCATATCGTTGTTTAGTGAAACTCGATATTGCGTACTACACACACTATCGAGGAAGGTCGTGATTGCGTGTAATGCAAGGCAAGTCAAGGATGCATGTTGTGAAAGCTCCTTTTGGTGTAGCGTACAACACAAGACATTAATGAAATTAAAAAGAATATTTTTCATAAAATCTCGGGGTGTTACAACTAAACTTACCTCTTCGTTTTCAAAAAAAATTTCTCTAACGCCTTGTCCATATAATGAGATATTTATTAATGTTTTGTAGTTATGAGTCTTGTAGAATACATCATTGATTCTGCTTGAGAGGGGTGTGATTATAAAATTTACCCATGTTCCTTTTTGTAGATGATTTAATTTATGGTAGTATAAATCTTCTAATTGTTAAATCCACCATATCTTAGGGTCATGAACATGTGTTGAAACCCATGTGATTTCATACACATACCCTACATGATAGTTTTGTAGATCAACTTCCAAATATCATTCCACACATGTTGTTGTGAAGTGCATCAAAAATCGATGGGTTCCTGGCATGACTCAGATTCTCTCTCAGAGACTAAAATATATTTTGGGTCCATTTAACTCAAATGGATTATATTTCCATCACTCACTAATCTCAATAGCACTAGAATAACCTCAATCCTTGTGCACTATGGTGGTTGATGTGTTGAGATAGAAATCTCCTTGACTCGACCCCCCACTGACAATGTAGTTACTATAAATGACCTAGAGAACACATACATTAGATAGTATGTGTCTAAGTCAATCAAAGGAATTTTAGATACTCACCCACTCCCATCAAAGTGTTAGCTTCTTCAACTATTGTTGTATCTTTTGATAGTGAAACTAGGGAATCCTCTCAAAATGCTACTTCTACATCTATTACGGTAGGGACTTCGTTCATCATCATAGTAATGAACTGAGTTTATCCTCCTTAAATAAGAAAAATGTTCAAAATATTTAACTATCCACAACACCAAAACCAAAAAAATATAGACCACTGAAATTTAACCATATAATTGGAAAGTATAAACGATGATAAAAGAGTTATGAAATATATATATATATAAAGAATAATAACAAAACAAAATAAATTTCATATTAAATATCAGATCAACTATTGCGGCTAAGAAGCTAATAAAATCATTTTTATAAAATTTAATTCTTTTTAAGGATAATATATTTTTATATGAATAAAGGAATAAAACTATATTAATTAGTAATTTATGGGGAAAATAGTTAATATACCGAAAGTTTTTTTCCTATAAAAATAACTTTTCGCTATATTTTATGTTTTTAATTAAAAATAATTCTTACAATTCTTAGAATGTGAATTTTAAAAAATCAAATTCACTTTTGGACTTATCATGGGAATATTATCTTAATATTAATTTTTGTAATTTTTCTAAAAAAAATTAGGTGAATGTACAAAATATCATTTTTATAAATAAAATGAAATTTATGAAAATATTAATTGAAAATTTATGAAACATTTTTCTAGGATAAAATATTTATTTTCTAATTTACATTATAATTTAAAAAAATGTTTTAATTTATACACTCATATTTGAAATTTTAGAAGTTAAAGTATGTTTTTCAAAAAAAATGGTTTAATAAATTATACATTTAATATTTTAAAATTAATTTTAATCACTTTTAGAAATTGAATCAAAAAAATAGATATCAAATTTTTAATCATTATTTAAAATTATATAACAAGTACCATTTTATTTTTGTGTATAAAGGATAAATTGCCCAGGTAAAAACTAGTTACCATAGTGGAAAAAAATGGTAAAAATAAGTTACCTAAGATGTAAAGGGTCAAACTTGTTAAAAAACGTTTTAATTGGGTGTTTTATGTGTTTCTAGACCTTATATCTTCTTCTATATATTATATCTCAATTTTGGATCCATTTTACTTGATATTTACTTCCCATTGTTGAAATTTTTTTGGTATTTACAAAAATGTCCCTCATTTTCACTTATAAAAGGGACACTCCTATCCTCACTTACCCTCACAAAAAAACCCCTAATTTTGGCCCAAATTATGATCAAAAATCTCCTAAATACTCCTAGAAACCTTAATGAGGTTATGGTATTCTAGAAAAACAATCTATCAAATTCTTAACCTCCTTTCACAAAGAATATAATCCAAGTAGAGAGGTATATATTTATAACTGTTTATTCCTCTCTTTTTCTTATATGAATTTATTCTTTCTAAAATTTATTTTTACTATATAAAAATTAAAACATCAATATATTTATTATACTTTTATGTTATTATAAGTGTGGTACAATCATTAATCATCTTTCCCTTTTTTATTAAGAAAAATAAAAATGTGAACTGTGTATGTGTATGGACTACCGCCTCCATGAATAAACATGTTTATTTTTCAGTACTATCATAATGGATTGTTTTATTTTATATTTTATAAGTATATATTATATTTATAAATAATATTTATCATTAATATGGTTCTTTATAAATAACACAAAAATTAATGAATTTTATAAGGTAATCCATCGATATTAGTAAATAACCCAAAACTAGTTCATCGTTGTTTTTATCTTCACTAAACAAGACTAAAACTCCCATGTCATGGAATTATAATATTTTAGGTATTTATAAAACAACATATATAGTACCTTTAATTGTGTTTAAATGACTATCTTTTTATTTAAGAGGAATATCGATGTCATTTTTAGGAACCTAGATCAAAACGGTCAAAATTATTAACACCTATTGTTGAAAGATATATTATAAAAATATAATACGTGAAGATAATTGTTATTGATGAAGACTATAATGTAAATTTATATGAATAAGGTTATGAAATAGTTGATTAATATGTTTATATTTATGATATAGGAGGTTAAAGTACTTCCATGTAAAATCAAGTGTAAAGTTAAGGGACTTGGTTACTCAAACTCCTTTCTTCTAGTTATACAGTTTGGTATTGAACTTCATTTTTAAAAGACTTTCCTTATTGAATGGTTTTCTCTCTTTATTTTTTGGTGGAAATATTTTTTTATCCAAATTCATTTCTATAAAATGTTTTTTTCATTTTTAAAAAAACAAATGATACTTTTTAAAAGAGACTCGTAATGATGACTTTTACATGAATGAATACAAAATGTTTTCAAGAAAAATCTTTTCATGATTTAATTTTCATTTATCTATATATATTATAAATTACCTATCTCCAATAGAGTTATGTTTCATGTTTCACCCTATATTTTTATTTTATTATGTGATTATTTTGGGTGATCAAGTTTTTGGTATCAAATGATTTAGTGCATGATGTTGTTTTATACCATTTGGTTGTTTTCAAAAATCAATTTTATTTTTATGGGTTCTTTATGTAAAGTAAATGGTTTCTATTTGGATGAATTATAAAATCCATTTTATTTACTTGGGTTATTTTATTATTTAATAAGTGAATGATTTTACAGTTCCACTCATAAGTATGGATGGTGATGGGTAGGGTCATATCTCACCCTTTAATGCATTGGTTAAAAGTTGATATCTCATGAGAAAAGTATTCAAGAGTATGATTTAGTTGATCATAAGAGTGTTTACTAATTGTGTGGATCATGAAATTAATGTTCTCTATAATAATTTATATTCTATATTTGAAAGATATTCTGAATTATTATCTTTTTATCTCATGATATAGATCATAAAAGTAATGTTTACCTATGTTAATGTCTATGACAGGGTAAAAGGATGTTATTCATTATGATCTTATACTCTCCTGATTCAATATTTATGTTAAATGATTCTAATCCATGTTATAGATATTTTTTCATGTTGATATTTTATGCCATTAAATTATTATTCCATATACATTAAATCTCACCTATGTTTAATGTTTATCACTCATGATTTTATGATATTTATTTTATTCTCATATTTTTATTTATTATTATGAACTAATCCTTGATGAAATGTTTATTTACCCCTTACTGAGCATTTATTCTCACCCCTTTATTTTTTTTTCATTCCCCATGTTAAAAGAATGTATCTTACTAATGATATGTCTAGAATATGGTATAATATATTTCCTTTAAGGATAAATGATTCTTAATTTTTTTAAATAATATTATTATATAGATATTATCCAAACAAACTGAACCTATAGGTCCTTGGGATGTTATTATTTATGAAATGTAATATTTTAAATCATGTAAGGGATATAAAATAAAGGCAATTTTATCTTGGGTCACTATAGTTGGTATCAAAGTAATGGTTTAGTTATTTTAAAATAATGGAGAATATATTTTTAAAATTAAGGTTAGAGAATATTTTTGTAAAACCCTAGAGATGAGTAGAAGTATAGGATGATATACTAAAATATTATTAAATCCTTGATTAGGTTGTTTTCTTAGAAAATACCTCCCTTTAAAGATACTGGAAAATGGATGCAGGCTCTGGGATAGTTGTTCCTAGGGGTAACCAAATAGGGTGTGTTGGGTATTAACTCAATCGTGACCTGGTGCACAACAAATAAGCCTAACTACACACCTAGCTAGACACACCTAGGGTATATGATTTGGTTGATCTCATACTCTTTATGAACCATTTTGAAGGATTGATTTACCAGTTACTTTAATGTATTAGGTTAATAAGTATGAGAAAACCCAACCTAATTTTTAACCAATAATGATAAAGGTTGAACTAAAATAATTATATACTAACATGATAGTGTAAAAGAATAATACATTTAAAGGTTTAATTCCTTTTATTATATTTTCCCCTTATGATTTTAATTATTCATCACTCATAGTAACTCCCTTTTGGTTTTATTAATGGCTGAAACAAGAAGGAGTTGGGTTAACAATGGGTGTGAGGAACAATGTGATGGTTTCCCCAAAAAATAACCTAATGGAATGGACACTTAAGTGAAATACCTCATAGAAATTATCACTAAAATATCCCAGCTATGAACAATAACTCAAACTTCATAGAGCTATTAAATGTTCCAAGGAGGTAAAATCAGGCTATTGAGTCTTCATGCGATAATATCCACCCTATTTTAGTGGATATTCAACTCCACTTATCACCGAGAAATGGATCGATGTGGTGGAAAATATATTTCCATTCACCAGTGCTTAGAAAATTAGAAGGTTATTTTGGATTCTTACCATTTGGAAAGTGAGTCTAAAAATGGTGGACTCTTATTAAGAATACAACAAAGAAAAAATAACACTACTAAAAAAACTACCCTATCTCCACACATCAATTTCCATGGTTTATTAAAATCATGGAAATAGGTTATATAAATCCATAGTTTGTTAAAACCATGGAAATATGGTTCCCTCAAATTTCTTAAACTTTCCACCATATTCACTCCCCTCATGCACTCAACCTATGACATCCAAAAATTCACTCCCAAACACTTCCCCTCTTAGTACAATCGACCAACTTGGTGTCTCTGAAAGTCAACTTACCCTATTATTCCCCTCATGATTGACCAACCCCCACTCATCATTTCGAGTTTCCCCTAACATCCCCTCTTGGCATGATCAAACATACCAGTGTCTATACAAATTTAATTTCCTAATGCACTAGAAATATTCTCTCATGATTCCTCCTTTTTCCTTAAAGGATCTTAAAAATTAAAATCATTTGATTTATTCATATTTCCATACCGTTAATCACAATTATTTTACTACAATACCTAATTCAAACCACTCTAAACCTAATAAATTTATTTCTTAATCCATTTTTATATTGTATATAAAATCATATTTCTTATGTTTTATTTGACAGTGCTTGTAATTTGACCATTTTTTGGGTGAAATTTGTAGAAAATTATGATATTAGGTTGTTTTAAATTTTATGATTAGTTATTCAAAAAAATCATCTTGTTTATAGGAAGTGTGTTCTTTATAGTGTGTTTTACTTTTAAAGGAAACGGGTGGTCTAGATGCATAGAAAAATGGGGGTTAATCCACAATATGTAGTTAAGGAATAATGGATTCACACTATCCAATAGTTCAAAAATTCAAAAAATGAGGATGTTTATACAACATGTTTAATGTGATTGGCTCTATTCCAAAGAATCCTTCTAGAATTTAGTATGTTTAATCAATGTATTATTTTCAATTTAAAACTACTATAATTATTTTTATATGGTAAAGGATTTAAATGAAAAAAATTCCATGATAATTTAAAGTTTATTTTAAATGGGTGTTTTCCATAAATGAAATTTTAAACATGAGGAATTTATTTATAATTAAGAATTAATTTTAACTTTGTATTTTAATTAATATTTATGTAACGTATTAGTCTCGATTTTGGTTATAAGAAGTATTAATTGGTTATGGCCAACACCATACATAATATTTACCAACATTAATTTAGAGAAAACTAGTTATTATCCATTCATTTGTCAAACACATTTTTGTATAGATATTATTAAAACAAGGATTTTTATATACTCAGTAACTAATGCATGGAATGAAATACCCCTAGATTTTCATACGGTTCTTAACCCAAATTTTTCTTTTTGATCATTGTTAATCCACATTATAGGTAGTGTGTTTATTTTAATGTGTTTTATTTGTGAAATTTTTATTAAAATTATTTTGAAAATAAGATCTTTTGAAGATTTTATTTCCATAATTATTTTTAAAATAAAAATATAAGTGTGTTTAGTTTGAATTTATTTTGTTACTTATTTTAGGTAAATAAATTCATTTCAATAGGGGAATTTCAGAATTTTAATTTAAAGATATTTATTTTATAAAGGAAAATATAATGTTTATGGTATTGGTAAAACCCATGAGATTGATTCTATTTATAAGATATAATTTAAAAGGGTTCTTGGAGAAAATAGTATAGTTGTTTCATGCAACTAGTAGAACATATTTATATTTTTATAAGTATTATTATAATATTTTAATGAATTAAAAGTCTTCTAAATATTTAAATCATGAAATGAAAATAATTTTATCTATTACATAATAAATGTTTCACACTTTTTAATTAATTAATAATTAGGATAATGAATTAATGATTATGTATAGTACTTGTGTTAAGAAATAATGAGTTCCAATGTTGATATTTACAATAAAAAAATTTACTAATTTTTTTTATTTATATTCTAATGGATAAAATTTGGATTTATAATGTTGATCAGATCACTAATGAGTTTCAAAAGGAGTTGTAATATTTTTTGGATTTTACATTCAATAATGATTCAGATAGAGGACTGATTCAATGCCCATGTTTTGATTCCATTGGAATATCATGGTTAACACATGATGAAGTGAGTTACCATATCACTGAAAAAAGTTTTTAAAAAGAATATCATGTTTGGTATCATAATGGAAAAAAATTCAAGCATATAATTACATTGATTTAGTTGAAATGATTACAATGGAAAATTTGATTTCCGATCATTTTCCATTTGATACTCAATCCATCACTTCATGTAGAATAGTGCAAGAGGAAATTAATATAGAAAAATAGTTTTCATATGATGATTATAATGATGACATTGATCATGTTATAAATCTGATTAAATATTTGAATACCCTAATATACCGATCATTTATAAAAATGACCAAAATTGAGTTTTTAATGTGATTGTATTATGGTAAAACCATATATGGATTTATTAATACTAAAATTGAATATCTCTTTACCATTTTTAATGAATTACTAACTGATGATGCATGTATTCTTATAAAATTTTATATGGAATCAAAGTTGGTTGAAAAAATTGGATTTTCAAGTACTAAGTTCCATGTATTCCTAGATATTTTTGTCTATTAAAAAAGGGAAATGGGGAGTTAAATGGTTAGAAATAATGTTGTACATTGATATGGAAGAATGATAAAGATGGAACTTAGTCCCATTTACCAGATAAAGTGAATTTTCACTTTCTATTGATTCCCATACTTTAGAAACTTTTTATATCATAATAAATGTAAAAGAATATGAGTTGGTATAAAGATTAAATAAATAAGGATAATGATGATATTATTTATCATGTATATGGGTTATTATGGTATAAATTTGATAAGTTATATCCTAATTTCTCAGTTGACCCATGGAATGTTATATTTGGATTATCATGTGATGGTTTCAACCCATTTCCCTGTATATATATTACACATAATACTTGTCCTATTTTCATTCATATTTATAATTTTATATCATGTATGTGTACTAAAAATATAGTTATTATAATGATTATATTTATTTTTAAACCTAATGATATGGGAAATGATATTGACATATAATTTCAACCATTAATAGATGAGTTGAAGGAGATTTGGACCATTGGGGTGCAAGCATATGATGCATTTAGAAATGGTTACTTTATGTGTTGTGCAAAATTATTAGGGATAATAAATGATTTTCCCACCTCTATAATTATGTGTGGTAAGAGTAAAATGGGGATATTATATTTTCTTATTTGTATGAAAAATACAAGTTCTAGGAGATTAAATTTTTGATGAAATTTTCAATTTCATCAAGAATTAATGATTTCTATAAATGTATCATCCATACATGAAAAATAAAAGACATTTTGATAATTACATAGAGACATATGAAGTACCTCAATGAATTTTCAGGTTGATATCCTTAAAGAACTTTACAGATTGAATTTTCTTCTTGGAAAGGGTCAGTCAAATTCTAGAAAGTGAAATAATGCTCCTTCAAATTCCAACAAAAATTAGAGAAAGAAAATTATATTATTTGAGTTATCATATTGGTCATAAAATTTGTTATGTTACTTATTAGATGCAATTCATATTGATAAAAAATTGTATGAAATTTTACTTTCAATTATTTTAAATGTAAAGTTAAAAATAAAAGATGATTTTTTACTCATGTCATGATTTGATGTATTAGAGTGTAAAACCAAGATTTCACCCTGAGTTAATTAGTTAAAATCAGTGTAAAGTTTCCATTTCTTGTTTTTAAATGAAACATTTATAGAAAGAAAAAATTTCTTAAAGTCTTGGAAAGTTTAAAGTTTCCATATGGTTATTCAAGTAACATTTCATAATGGTTTAATATATGAGATGTGAAACTAAAATCCATTAAAACCCATGACTACCATGTCCTATTTCATGAATTTATTCTTATTTCCATTTGGAATTTACTATCACATAATTTTAAGGTCATTTTAATTTATTATGTCAATTTTATTGATACCTTTGCGCTAAAAGACTAAAAAAATTATTGTTAAAAAACAAATAAATATGAACCAATAATTCTTTATTAATTGGAGAAAAATTTGCATCCATCATTTTACACATGTATGTTATATCTGACTATGAATCTTCCAACAGAATTTCTTATCAGTGGTCTCATTTCTGGTAACTTGATCTATACAATATAAAGAATGATCCTTACATTCAAATATTATTTTATAAATAAGAATCATCTTGAATTATTTATTTTGAAAGGTTATTTAGTGCATGAATTCATGGATTTCTATCCAATGTAGTTGTTTAATGTCACCATGAGATCTAATTGTCCAATTAGAACTAAATATGAGCAATATGATCCCATTGAGCCTAAATTTTCATCACTATCCCAAATAGGGGGTATCTAGATCATATAGGTTATGTACTTGAATAGGGATGAGTGATAAATGGATCATTGTATGGTATTATTCAACTATGTCATTGTTTACAATTACATAAAGTAAGTAAGATTATAAATAATTTTTTTATTGTGTATTTGTTTCCAAAATTCTAATATCATAAAATTTTTATATTTATAGATAACATGGTTTAATTATAAAAAATAACACATAATTATTTATATATTAAGAATATGAAGTAATTACATGGTAAATAATTTCCTACTTGGTTGAAGTCAAAGGTAAAAAAAATTCTTTTTTTACATGACCAAATCATAGGTACTTAACTAATATTCAATGTTAATATATTTCAGGTCCAAAGTTTACCAATGGATTATGTATCTTCTAAAATAAGGGTGTTGTTGTTTAGTTTGAAAATTGTGGAATGTGGTTATAAAGAAATGGTTGTCAATTGATTTAAATTCATTATAAATATTTTTTCAGAAAACATGGAAACACAACATGATAGTGTCATGATAAGTGCAACAATGAATTGTTATTCTAGTGCATCAGACAAATAGCCTCAATAAAAAAATATGTTATATTATGGGGTTTTTGGGAGAATATTTTTATTATATTACTATGTATATGATTCTGTGACTGTGAAGAAATGAAAGTTGTTTGATTCAATGACATAGAAAGGAATTTATATAGATATTTATGGATTTATATTGGTTAATATGAAATTTCAACTTCATATAGATGAGGATTACAATATTACATCACAAGATAGAAAACTATTTTATATAAATGACCCTTTATAACTGAAATTCAGTGTTATTATTGATGTTATTGCAAGACATATTTTTGATAAAGTAATGGATGATAGTTATGTTTTGTATAAACCAATTAGTATTCACTCAAATTTTTCATTAGATGACAAAAATAATTCAATTATTAGAATGAATTGTGAACCATAAATTATAATAGAGCATGTGTAGCAATGACTTGTTTGGAAGTATTTAGTTTATATTATTCTGAAATGGTATAAGTTTTTTTAAAATTTTAAACATGGTATATAATTAATTTTTTTAAGTACATTATACTAATTATCTAGTTTCATATTTTTTTATGTTTTATACATGGTTGTGAAATATTCTAATTCCTAAACTATCTGTTAGGAAATATTTATTATAGTATCATATTCATGAAATTTCTTCTATAAGTGTCAATTATTTAGTCTTTTATACTTTAATATAGTTAATTTTAATGAAATGGATGTCACAATTGATAAGAAAGATTAACTCAAAGGGAGAGGAAATTATCTTTACCAAAAAACAATTTTTCTTGAATTGTCTATAATTTCATATGTCTGATATACCCTCAATATGTGTACTAAATATGAAATTAATGTTCATAAATGGAAATATAATATCATGTTGTTTTTATGGTTAACTAAGAATAGAATCCCTCTGTAGAACTAATTTTTTTATTGAATAACTTCTTGAATTCACTGACTTGTAGAGTGAGTAATATAAACATTCAAGAAATATACACCTGATAAAACAAAATAAAGTTTAATTGAATCAACATAGTCTTGTGAAGGTGTCAATCTGATCAATTGTGGGGTTCACAACATCCATATAGAATTTTAAATTTACATAATAGGTGAATACAAATAAATAAATATTAATTGAAAACAATTATTTAGCATGGTTTGTATTTTAAAGTTGTGTCTTATATTATTGTGTAATGTTTTAAGTTTGTGTGTAAACAACCTAATTAAAATAAACTTAATATAATATGTAAAGTTTTAAAAAATAATAATAATTTCCTTGTCATATTTACAGTTATTTAATGTTTTTTTATATTTTTAAAATTTTCACATCACTTCTAGCATTTTTGGTTATTATGTCTTATGATGAGGTTCTTAGAAAACAAATAGAGAAAAAAGACCATTGATTTAAATATGTAGGGTTTAAAAATATGATTATTCCAGTGAGTAACATATTTATTTATTAACTATGTATAAACTTTAAAAAATCATATTTGATGTTAATAATAATCATCAAGGAGGAATATTGCATTCACTAAGGATCGGTTTTGAATTCTAGAGTATAGGACTGCCCCTATATGTAGTGCCCTTGTATATTGTCCCCCTACAAGAATCTCCTCATTACCTATATATTTTTATTCATTTGTACATTTTCCTCCAATAATTCCTCATCATTATATGAATTACCCATACATAAACAACCATCCTTTTTATTCATTTACTCCTACTACTATGCAGTGTAGCCCCACTTATTCCATCCCTTTCTCTTTTTCCCCTTATCCACCTTTATTTCTATATGGTACTTCTCTGTTGTTTCTTCCTCTTGTATGTTCATACCAACCTACCTAACTTCAGCATCCACAATCTACTACTGAGGGAACCCCTCTAGTTGTGTCCCCTCAATATAGTGTATAGGATACAGTGGAAAAAATAGTGCTTATGGTAAATGTTTAAAAAGCAATGAATTAAATTAATTTTTTTAATTTCAATTATATATTTATACTAAATATTCATTTATTTCCTTAGAAAAATATTTTGATAAAATAAATATTTATATAAAAATACTTTCAGTATAGAATAGACCCACACAAATAATGGTTGAGTGTAATAAGGATACGAAAATAATTAAAATAATAATAAGTAATTATAGAGTTTCATGGGGACACTCAAAGTACATAGTAATATTATTCCAGATCAAGTAATACAATGAAGAAAAATCATACAATAAATAATATATGATCCCTAGTTTATTCTTGACTAATATATTTTTTGAAATTAATTTTCTATTCCTTTATATAAGTGTTGTTGATAATTTTTTAATATTCATCTCTGATATAACTTCTTGGATGGACTTCAAGAAAAGACACCAAGGTTAATGAAATTGGGTGATATGTGGTGGTCCTACAAGAATAACTTATACGTTAGATGAAAAAACAAAAGAGGTATCGATCTTGAAAATATACCAATCTTCAATGAATATACACTTACATAATATAAAATACCTAATTACATACTGGAGCAGTTGTGATTTTGAGTTAATTTTCTAAATTGTACATTTAATTTTTTTTATCATTTTTATTCATTAAATGTTTATAAAATATAATATTTTGTTTGTATTGAAGCTATAGTTTTCATAAAATTGGTCATATGTTTTTGAACATTTTTAATAATAAAGGGTGTGAACCATGTATTTGGAAAACCAAATCCATGATTCCATAAATTTATTATAAGAACACACATAAATATAAAAGATACATTGGGTTGTTAGTTCATAAAAATTAGCACAATGGGTATGTGTAGTAGGTGCATTGTTTCCATCCTAAGTATCCAGATGCACATGGGGTCATGGTAGCTAGAGTGTCCAGATATATTTCCCACTTTAAATCCCATTTAGAGGCCTACTACAAGCTGGGTAAAATCACCATTCCCTGGAAAGTTGTTCTAACAACACAATCATGCATTAGGATGATTTATATAAAACCATTGTCCATTTATTTATCCTGAGAGACCTATTGCGAGATGGATAAAATCCCTCAAATGGTTGCATCTGGAATTGTGTTTTGAATTTTTTGAGTTTATTTTAAAATTGATGAAATTAATTTATGTTTTAAGTTACTTTGAAATATGTTTAGAATGAAATTTTGATGGTTGGAGATTAATTTTAGAGGTTTTTAGAGTCCTATATTTCTAGAAAATTGATAAAACTTGAGCAGAGTATGATTATTTAGTTTGGAAGAAGAGTAGTGATAACCATATAAATTGGTTGGTTCTGAACAAGTATACACATTAGTGTTAATAAATATTATGAATTATCAATCCATGGAGACCATTAATATCTAAATTTCCTATCTTCTAACAATTTTTTTAAAACCATAATTGTAACAATATGAGATCACAAACACACAATCAATAGATATATTATAATGAGTCCGAGGATATATCCTTCCCTTTCATTATTATTTCCATGATTAATATGTATAAATTGGGTGATGTGGTATAATAAACATAAAACACTGCATAATAATAACTTGCATCTAGTAGTAAACCTTCTAAAAACTTCTTATGGTGATCTAAAGGTATTGGACTCTATTCTTCCAAAACCATCGATAACGTGTATTTTTTTTACTATTATCCATCTCCTATAGTGTAACATGGTATATCATGAATAAGGTTATCTATCTTATGACTATCATAACACTCTTTGAATAGTTATCCACCATGTATTTTATATGGTCTAAAAGATCACTCAGTTGCACATTTTAAACTAATAAAATGTCCAATATCACTCCTAAGAAATAAGGATCTCTATAAGTATCTTATAGATTATTTCATATATCATTTGTTGTTTTATATCCCATGAAATCATTTAAAACCTCATTTTTTTTTAAAGAAAAATTAATTTTTCTATACTTCATTCTCTTTTCTCTTTATGATATAAATAAAAATATTATACCACATATGTGTGCACTAAATATTTAATATATTTCAAATAAACACAAAAATAAAATTTCTAAATGATATATCTATATTTGTTAAAAAACATGAGGCCATGTGAATTTCACCATATTAAAAAATATATAAGACATGGTTATAAATGATTAATCATAAAGAAATTATCACATGAACAAACTAATGATTTCATTTCAATTATTTTGGGTATACACAATAAGGAACCCTAAGAGGGGAGTTAATCATGGTTTGTCCAAATCAATCCAAAATTTAAATTTTATTAATTATTTATCCATCACTAACCACTCATATACTAACCTTGTAGTGTTATGGGTTAGTATTATAGATCATTCAAAAAATAACAATTCACCCAAGGCCTCATGCATTAACAAAGCACCCACAAACACGTATTTAAAATGGAGTATATAATATATATGTTAGATAACTAATTTTGTTTTTTTCTAAGTGGTATGTTGTTTTGTTCTTAAAATATTTAAATATAATAGTTTTTTTTTCTATGAAGTTGTGATCCGAGATTCATGTTTAAGCTATGGAAATTTTTATTATACTGTGATGAGAAGATTAGCACTATAGTATTATTCTGTGAATTTAATCATAAACATGTGTAATTGAGTTATGATTTTGATGGAAATTGAATGAAATATACACCCAAATATAGAGGATAAATTGGTATAGAGTTGCTGAGAATATTCATTGTGATAATTCTAGAGTATAATCCTTGAATATATTTATGAAGAAAATAACTAGAGGATTTCAAGGATATCATTTTTAATAGTAATAATAATTAGAGAATATAGTACTAAGAATAATGAGAATTTCCATATCGAGGCAAGGATTTATTATAATGGTGAAAATTCTGAATTTCTAGAATAATAATAAAATATGTGAGAAACAGTTGTGAAAAATAAAGGGGAGGAAAATTCTACGACTACTCAGTGATGAGATATTAAGTGAGGAAATGCAGTAAATTTTTTTAGAAAACTTGATAAGAGGATAAGCCATTAATTTTTTTTAAAAGAGGTGAGGAATAATATCACATCCATTATATCCACAAGTGACTTGAGCTTACTTGGTAATTATTCTTCAAGGAGATCATATTTTATTTTTTTATAACAATTTTATGCTCATTTCAAACTAGATAAGTTAATCGGTAGTATAAGATAGGTAAATTTTTCACAAACCATAATACATGTGTGATACTTTCTCAATGAGATAAAATTATAGTAAAAACTATATGATTTTGAATAAAAATAAATCTGAATTTAGTTACAGTAAATCTAGAAGAATTGAAATATAATTTTTAAACAAAATATTAAAAAAGATATTGAAAATCTCCCCTATATTAAACTTTAAATTTTAGTAGATACTACTCATCATACATTAAAAAATTAAACTAATAAAAAAATATACTTATGATGTGTGAAAATCAAAACTACAAACTCATAAATAATAGGTAATGAACAAAACCAAAAAAATTGAGCTATATTGTACTTAATTAAAAAATATAAAATGTACCTAGATAGAGTTCACCTATTAAATTTTATTTTTTCAAATATATTTCTTATATATATTAAATTAATGTTTAATGATGGTGTAAAAATAGAGTTTTCTTGTTCTTTTTTACATTGTTTGGTACTGAATTTTTTGGATGATTAGAATCTAAGATGTTAATTTCATAGTAGATTATAATTAATTAGTTGGTTTTTTAATTAAATGTCAATTTAGTTCTTATGAGTGTGTTTAGTTTTATGAAATTTTAAAAACCAAGTTATTTGAGTTATTTTTTGAACTCATTGAATTGTCAAGTTTAAATGGTGATGTTTTATCCCTTGTGACTTGATAAAATGATAGTATATTTTTTTTACTAATAGGAATCATCTAAAATAAATAAAAAAATAAGAGCACCCTGAAATATATTCCTAATTTTGGGTTCACTTCAATTCCATATCATGAACTCTCATAGGTAATACATTATTTAACATTGAATATATATTTATTTTTCATTTATTTATACTAAAGTTTCATGAAAAAGTAGGAATTGAATATTGATATATGTATTCCTTGATCAAAATTTTTTTGTACCAGTAAAAAGAAGAATGATAGAAGCATTGTGAATTGGGAAACATTGGATAAAATTGTAATACTATTTTTAATTTTTTTAAATTTTTTATATTTTCTAAGTTATATTCATGTTTTATATTTTTTTATTATCAACTAAAATGGTAACACTCTTTTATAGGATTCTCTACAAGATCTATCAGAGAATGAACCAGACAAATTTGGACCAACAAAATATTTTCATCAGGTCCTGTGTGACTAGCACAGTGGAAGATTTTTTTTGTAAACCTAAGAAAATCATGTCATCTATATACTAGTTTTAAGGTATTTAATCTTATAGTAACAATGTGGGTATAGTTACCCAATAATAGTTAAATGATTCCATCGAGATGGTAAAGAAACAAGTTTGCCAAGAGTCTCAACAGAAGAAAAAAACAAAAATAACCAATTGTTCAAAGTGATATCATATATATGCTCTTCTATTCTACCATAGGGTGAAGCGGCAGTGGATGGATGTTTATTGAGGTCTAAACTATATTTATGAGGATGGTGATGATTGTGCAACTAATAATGATAAATCTATTGGAGTGGATGATGATGACAGTGGGGATTTCAGTGGTGATGATAGTGATAATAGTGGTGATGGAGGTGATGACAGTGGTGTTAGTGGTGATGTTGGTGGTGCTAGTGGAACACATGTCAATTTTAATTATGATATTATTGATATCGACACCAATGATGATGTCATTGATGAAATTTGGATGAAATAATTGATAAATATTATTAACAATTTACATATTTACATTTTTATCTTTTTTTTTTGTTTTGTGAATTTAAAATAAAAATTTTATAAGTTATTTTGTATTAGATTTATAGTGTCTCTTGTCTATATTTTTGTTCAAAATGAATAGTATATTGCATTATAGTGAATCTATCTTGTGATTTGAGTCTACTTTTTTCCACGGTTTAAACCATGGCTGTAAATTATAGTTTATATTGTTATAACCATCATTGTACAAGTATAATTCCATAGTTTTAACCATGAATATAAATAGTCTACTTACATAGTTTAAATCATGTCTGTATATGAAAATTATCAAGGTTATAACCATGGTTGTACACCTATAATTCCATAGTTCAAACCATGTTTATAAATAATATACTACCATGGTTTAAACCATGGATACTAAAAATAACTACTAAATTTTCTTTAATAGCCACAGAAAATAAAACCATGGATATTGAGAATAACTACTATTTTTTAATATCCATATAAAATAAGACCATGAATATAACATATAGCCATAGTTTTTTGGCCAAATTCCATAGTTTAAAACCATGGTCATAGGTTCATTTTCTATTTGGGAAGTAGACTCAATGGAATGGTAAGAGTTTGAGAAGGTGTTCTTTACCAATTATTTTCCTCAAACTCTTCACACAATGATAGAGAGGGGATTCTTGGATTTGAAAAAAAAGAGGATGAATTTATTGAGACATATTAATAAAACTTCATGAGGCTTTCAAGATACACCTCTATCTTTATCTCAGATCCAAAAAAGTAAAATCAATAATTTCTTTAGTAGATTAAAACATAGTCATTGAATGCATTTTTCTATAAGATACTTTGGAAGTTATGAAGAAATTTTTTGAAGGTGAAGATGAAATCTGGGGAATATCAATACACTAGAGAGGGGAAAAGTAAGAAAAAAATATCATGGGAACCCTGATGGTAAGTCACATGGGGGAAGTAATTTTTACCCCCTACTTTCCAAAAGTGTGGGAGAAAGCATGTATCCTTAAAGGATCGTGAAAATGTTTTAAGTGTAGTATGCTACCAAGACCACAACTATTGAATTAAGTCTAAAAGGTAGATTAACAAAACATTGGATAAGAGGGTCCCAACTAATGATTTAACCACACTATAATGATTCAAGTTAAAGGAGTTTGAAAATTATGTGAATAAATGCCCCAAACCTCATTCTAATAAATAAAATAGGCCCCAAAAACCTCCCAAACTGAAGGAACAATGAATGGAATTTTTTATCACTACTGCTGAGGTAGATCATGATAAAAAAGTGATTCAAGGTATACTTACTCTTTATTTTAGATCTTTAAGTGCCCTATTTGATACTATTTAATCACATTCTTTCATATCACGCAATTTTTCTAATAATGTGGAATCACCAACTCAAGTGATGGATATTGAACTATCTTTGAAATCACTTGGTGGAATAATGATTGCATCTAAGATATATAAATCTTCTCTAATTTATATTTGAGGGAGGTTACTTCCTAAAGATCTAATTATTCTTCCTTTTCTTTAATTTTATATAATATTAGGTATGTATTAGCTTTCCCTATATAAAGAGCATATCCCAAATCATCACATTATCATGTATCCACACAAGGATGATTATGAACTCCCTATAGAATCAAATTCTATAATATGGTCCATGATACCCAATAATTAGGGACTCTTAACTCGAATGATCAGGGAGGAAGTCAACATTGATGAAATATATATTGTATGGGAATATAGTGATGTATTTACGGATGAAATTCCTGGTCTTTCCCCAGATTTTTAGGTTGAGTTCTTGATTGAACCTATATTTGTATCCATTCATATATCAAGGATTATATATAGAATGGATCCCATTGAATTGAAATAATTAAAGAAGTGGCTAAATGAGAATTTAGGAAAGGGTTTTATCCACCGTAGTGCTTCACTATAGGGAACACCAGTCCTATTTTTTAATAATAAAGATGGATCAATTAGACTTTGAATTTACTTTCATGAGCTTAACAAGATCATAATTAAGAATAAATATCTTTTAACTCATATTGATGGCTCATTCAATCAACTCATAGGATCTTAGTACTTCTCAAAGATTGACCTTTGATCTGGATATCATTAGTTAAGGGTGAAAAGTGAGTATATTTCCAAAATAAAATTCCAAATGAGGTTTAGATTTTATGAGTCTATAGTGATTCCATTCAGACTGATTAATTCCCTATCATATTTATGAATATAATGAATAAATCCTTTAGATACTTCCAAGATCAGTTTTTGGTTGTCTTTATAGAATATATTCCCATATATTCAAAGATAAAGTAAGGGCATGAAGATCATTTTTAGACTGTGTTGATAACCTTAAGAAAGGAGAAGTTTTATACTAAATTTAGTAAATATGAATTTTGGTTATTAAAGGTGTCATTATTTGATCGTGTAATCATTATAAAGGTCATATATGTAGATTCCACAAAAAAGGAAGTTGTTGAAAAATGGATTAGACCAACCATAGTAATCGAGATCCGTAGTTTTTTTAGGTTAGTTGGATACTATTGGTGTATTGTGAGAAATTTATCAAAACTATCAATTCCAATAACCAAATTAACAAAAAAGGGAGTGAAGTTCCTTTGGATGGAGGAATTTGAATAATATTTTAAGTAACTAAAGAAGAAAACGTCAAAGAACCTTTACTTACATTACCCTTTAGTATGGAAGGGTTTGTAATATAGAGTGATGCCCCAAATAAGGGATTGGGATGTGTCCTCGTGAAAATAGAAAAGTTAATTTATTATGCCTTGTAATAATTAAAAAATCATGATCTAATTACCCAACACATGATTTGTAGCTAGTGATAGTGATCTTTTCATTAAAAAAATTACAGCATTATCTATATGGTGTGAATTGTGATATTTATACCGACTATAAGAGTTTGAAATATATATTCACATAAAAGGAGTTAAATATGCATCAAAGGATATGGTTGGAACTAATTAAAGACTATGATTTCTCAATAATTTTCCACCTTATGAAGAGAATCAAGGTGGATAATGCTTTAAGTATAAAATATCATACTACCTTATCTATGATGAGGATTAAAAGAGACTTAATATTCTTGGATTTGTAAAGTATGGATCTGGAAGTCATAAGGGAAGGTGGGAAATATTATATTTCCTAAGTGGATACCCAATCATCTATTCATGTGAAGATCAAAGAAACCTATAAAGATAACTTATAGTGATAGAAAAAGGTAATGAATATTCCAGAGTTCAACTTTGATAAAGATGTATTTATATAGTTTGGAACCTAGATATGTGTCCCATCAAAACTATAACTGAAGAGGGAACTTTTTGATGATTCTAATAACTAATCCTTATCTATTAATATATCAAAAATGAAGATATATATTGATTGAAAGAAAAACTTATAGTGGGATAATATGAAGAGATAAATTGAAGAATATATATCTTGATGAATGGTATTCCAGCAAGTTAAGAATGAATGATAAAAGACTAATGTTATGTTATAAGAATTACCCATACTAATATGGAAATTGGAAAAAATCACCATGTATTTCATTCTAGGATTCCCCAAAACATCTGAATGTGATATTATTATTTAGGTTGTAGTTGTTCACCTTAAGAAGTTAGCACATTTTATTATCATCAAAGAATATTTATCTCTGGGAAATCTCGCTAAGATATACATAAGGGAAGTGGTGAGGAAATATAGAGTACCTCTATCAATTATATCTAATCGGGATATGAGGTTTACCTTGAGATTCAAAATAATTATTTAGAAATAATTAGAGATATATCTAAGTTTTAATATTTCTTATAATCCTCAGATGGATGTTCAGTCTGAGAGGATAATTAAAACTATATAGGATATTTTGAGATCTTGTTTGATGGATTTACAAGGATGTTGGAATCAACACCTCCCCCTAGTAGATTTTTCATATAAAAAATAGTTTCCATTATAGAATTTAGATGGAATAATATGAGACTCTTAATGATAATAGATGTGGGACTCCAACATAATGAGATAAAGTTGGAGAGAGGAAGTTGATAGGTCCTGACCTTGTACAAGAAATAACGAAGATGGTTTAAATAATTCAGTGATGTATGAAAGAAGCCCAAAGTTGAAAAAAGAGTTATGTAGATAATCTTTGATGAGATCTAGAGTTTGAATTTGGTGACAAGGTTTTCAATCTAATATCTCCTTGGAAGCACGTTGTGACATTTGGGAAGAAATGGAAGCTGAGCCCTAGGTGTATCGGTCCCTTAGAGATCCTTGATCATTTAGAAGTTGTATCTTATTACTTAGAACTCCCTCATAACCAATCCCAAGTATATGATGTGTTCCATTTATTTCTTTTGATTAAATACATACAAGTCCCTTAACATGTAATAAACTCAAATTTCATGAAATTGGAACATGATCTATCATATGAGGAATAACCACTGGAAGTTCTGGATTGAAGATATAAGGTGTTGTAAAATAAGACCAATAATCTTGTCAAAGTTCTATGTAGAAATCATAAGTTAGAGGAGGATACATGTGAACTTAAGTATTTGATGAGGTAAAATTAACCTCACATGTTTTCTTCTAGGTAATAAAATTTCAAGGAAAATTTATTTTTAAGCGGGGCAATGTAACAACCCAAGTTTTTCCTCCTTAAATTAAAACCATCTTTAATATCTTACTCCATATACAACACTAAAACCAAAAAAATAGACCATTTTAAGGTATCCATATAATTGACAAGTATAAATGGTGATAATGGAATTATGAAATACATATATAAATAAGAACAATATAAAATAAAGTTCACTTTAAATATAAACTCAAACAGTGCAGTTAAGCAACTAATAAAATAATATTTCTAAAATTTACTTATTTTAAATTATAATATATTTTTATATTAGTAGAGGATTAACACTAGATTAATTAGTAATTTATGGGGAAATAAATAATTAATATAGAAAAATTTGTTTTCCTACAAAAATAGCTTTTCACTATATTTTATGTTTTTAATTAAAAATAATATTCAAAATTTTTAGATGAAAATTTGAAAAAAATTAACTTTATTTTTATATTTATCAAGGAAAATTATATTAAGATGATTTTTTTTTCTAAAAAGATTTATTTTTAGGTAAATAGTGAAAAAAATCATTTTTACAAATAACATGACTTTTGTGAAATTATTAATTATAAATTCATGAAACCTTTTTATAAGAAAAAATATGTATTTTATAAATTATTTTATAATTTAAAAAATATTATTTTTAATTTATAAATCTATATTTTACATTTTAAAACTTAAGTTGTATTTTAAAAAAAACTTTTAATACATTATAGATTTAGTATTTTAAAATTAATTGTTATCACTATTAGAAATTGAATCAAAAAAATATATTTGAAATTTGGAATAATTAGGTCCAAATTATATAATAAGGACTATTTTATTTTCATCTGTAAATAATAACTTAACTAGGTAAAAACTAGTTATCATGGTGAAAACAAAAATGTTAAAAATTAGTAACCTAAGAGGTAAAGGGAAAAATATGTTAAAAACTAGTTTTAATTGAGTGTTTAAGGTTTTATAAGACCATATATATTATCTTATCTTTTATTTATCAATTTTTGAGTCATTTTCCATTTATAATTACTTCCCAATATTGAAAATGTTTGGGTATTTATAAAAATGCCACTCCTTTTCACTTATAAAAAGGGAATTCATCTCTTCACTTCCCCTCACACAAAATATCACCATGTTTAGACCAAAATATATAAGAAACTCTCCTAAATACTCATATAAACCTTAATAGGGATATGGTATTAATAAAATACCATCACTTAAATTTTTTACCCCCTTTCACAAAAGTGATAACCCAAGTAGTGATGTATAGATTTTTAACCATTTATTCCACCTTTCTTTTTTCCTTATATGCATTTCTTATTTCTAAAATTTATTTACACCATCTTAAAATGATAACATCAGTATCCTTATTAAACAATTATTTTATTATAATTATGTTACAATAATTAACCACATTTTCTTTTTCTGTTAAGAAAAATGAAAACGTGAATTGTGTGTGTACGGAATTCCTCCACCACAAATAAACATGCTTAATTTTTCACTTTTGATGTCATGGATAGTTTTAGTTTATATTTGATAATCATATATAATACATATAAGTAATATATATCATTAATATATTTATTTATATATAACTTAAAAATTAATTATCGTTATAAGGTAATCCATCAATATCGATAAATAATTCAAAACTAGTTCATCGCTATTTTCATATTCATGAAACATGAATAAAACTCTGATGTAATGGAATTATAACATTATAGGTCTTTTTAAAACAGTAAATATAGTGTCTATAATGGTTTTTAAATAATTATATTTGGGAGAAAAAGGAATATTAACCACTTTTATGAACCTAGTTCAAAATGGTCAATATTATTAACACCTGATGTTGAAAAGATATCATAAAAATCTAAAACATAAAGATAATTATTCTAAATGAATATTGTAAATGTAAATGTATATTAATTAGTTTTTGAAATAGGTAATTAATATGTTTATCATTATGATACAATATATTAAAGCACTTCTATGGAAATCAAGGGTAAAGGTAAGGGAATTGGTATCTTAAACTCCTTTCTTTGAGTTATAAAATTTCTTATTGAACTTATTTTTTTCCAATACTCTCTATTTTGAATGATTTTATCTCTTCATTTTTAAGTAAGAAAATTTTTATCCAAATATATTTTCATGAAAGGTTTTCTTTTCACTTTTTAAAAAAACAAACGATACTTTTTAAAAAGTTACTTGTAACGATGGCTTTTACATCGATGAATACAAAAATTTTTCAAGAAATCTCTTTTCAAGATTTAGTTTTTATTTTCATCCCTATATTAAAAATGATCTACCTACAATGGATTTATGTTTCATGTTTCACAGTATATTTTTCACTTTTATTGTGTGTTTATTTTAGGTGATCAATTTTTTGGTATCAAATGATTTAATGCATGATGATATTTTATACCATTTTTTTGTTTTAAGAAATACTTTTTATTTCTATGTGTTCTTTATGTAATGTGAATGATTTCTATTTTGATGTTTTACAAAACACATTTTATTTCCATAGTTTATTTATTATGTGATAATTGAATGATTTAAAATTTTAACTCATAATTATGGATGATGATGGGTGGGGTCCTATATCATCCTCTAATGCATTAGTAAAAAGTTGATATATCATGAGAAAATTTTTCATGAGTGTGTTTTAGATTATTTTAATCATAGGAACTAATAGTGTTTCTCATGATAGTAATGTTCCTTGTAATAATTTATGTGTCATGTTGAAAATATGTCATGCATTCGTATCTTTTTCTCTCAAGATGTGGCTCATGAAAGTAGTGTTTCCCTATGTTAATGTCAGTCCCATAGTTAAAGGATGGTGTTCATTATGATCTTATTCTCACTTGATTTAAGTTTAATGTTAAATTTTTCTATTCCATGATATAAATATTATGTTTACATGTTGATATTTTGGGGATTTTAGTTCTTATGCCATATAATTTGAAGCTCACTTATGGTATATGGTTATCACTCAGGATGTTATGATATTTTTATTATGCTCACATTTTTACTTATTTGTATAAACTCATAATTTATGAAATTTGTATTCACACCTTAATATGTTTTTAATCTCACCACTTTCTTTTGTTTTCATTCCCTAGATTATGAGGAAGTGTCTTATTAATGAGATGTCTAGAAGATGGTCTAGTATGGTTCCTTTAAGGATAAATGATCGTGAGTTTTATAAAATAAGATTATTATATAAATAGTCTCCAAATAAACTAAACCTATCAGTACTTGGGATATTATCACTTATGAAATTTTATATTTTAAATGTAACACCCCTATATTTTAAAAGAGCACTATATTCAATAGCTTACATTGTACAAAACACCGATCTTAAATGAACTCCAAAATACTATTATTTTAACATGATCATTATAAACTAGCCATTAAATTAGTGGGTTTGAATAATATTAAATATATTAAGAAATAAATATGAGTTCATCTACAATAAAATTTTAATTATTCTTAGGAAATGAACACATAATTTTTAGTAAATTCATTTTATTCTTCAAATATATGTTTTCTTAAAATAGATATTTCTATTACTTTCTATGATAAAATAAATATAATTAATTTTTTACACTTATTAAAAATTATTTAACAAAATAAAATTTGTTTTTTGACTCATCATGTAAAAATTATCTTAGGGTATTTTTTTGTGAATTTTCTAAAAAAGTTGATTTTTGGGTTAAAATGTGAAAATATTATTTTTACAAAATACCATAACTCTTATAAAATAATTATTATATGATAATTATTTCAAATTTATTAACACTTATTATTAATAAAATTTTATTTATTTAATGACATAATATACAAGTTTTTACATTTATAAACACATTCTTAGCAATTCTAAAAACCACGATTTTAACCTTTAAAAAACTATTTTTATAAGTTATAAGCATAACATATTTAGAATTAATTTTTACCATTTTTATATATTGAATCAAGTAAAATGGATTCCATATTTATAATAATGAGTTAAAAATTATGTTATAAGGTCATTTTCATTTTTAGGAATAAAACAACTTCCTTAGAAAAAAAATATTTACCGTAGTATTGTTAAAATAATGTAGTGGGTTAAAGCTAAAAAGTAAAAGATTAAAATTCCTAAAAATAAAAACATTAAATGGTTGGTTGATGTTTTTATAGAACCTAATTATCCCTTAAAACATTAATAATCAACTAAATTATTTGTAATTAATTTCCACCCAATTGTGTTTGTCTTTAAATATAAAATAATCGTTATTTAATCACTTAAAACCACCCCTCCTAAAGTATAAATAACACCCCTCAACACCCCCTTTATCCTAAAAAGTATTTAATTTCCTAAAATATCTACAAAAACCTCTCCTAAAAACTCTCCCAACTTCTAAGTGCTACTGGTATCACCCAAATACTAATTTAAAGTTCCTTAAGGGGTCCTTCAAGGAGGTGATATTCAAGAGATAACATTCTCAAACAACCTCTCTTAATTTATTTTCATTTTCTACATTCACTTCACATAATTAATACATAAAGGAATAATAAATCCATTATAATTTATATACTATAATTTTATATTTAAAATTTAATATATTATATCCATCCCTTTTATTACCTCTTCTAATTCAAAGAAACAAAACCATTGTCCAAATTATGCTGGTTAACCGTCTCTGTGAATAAAGATTTTGTTTATTTTCCATTACTGCCTTAAAGTATAGTCATAAAAATATTATTCTTGTTAAATAATATTTTAATAAGTATATAATAACTCTTTTCATGTTCTATAAAAAATATATATACATAATATTAAATAAAATTAAACTATTCTACGATGGTTGAAAAAACTACCAAAATAAACTAAACATTTATCATTAAATTTTATCAAATTAATATTCCTAATGTAAGAAAGAAAAATTATATATGGAAAAATTTCAAAAAAAATATATTAATTAATATCATTCCATTTCACTTCTATATTTATTCTTACATTTTACAAGAACATCCATAATTTTACACAAGTGAACCGACCATGAAAACATGAAACAAATGCACCCAAAACAATGAAAATAATAAAATATTATTAATGAAATGGTGGTAATGTGTTATAAAATTATAATATAAGGTATTATAAATATTAATAAACATTATTTAAACCTTTATACAGGAGTTTAAATTGCACAAAACTAAAGGAAAGCATGAGGTAAGAGTTTCTCATCTCACTTTTACTTCTATGAGATATATTCCTTATTCACCACTTATTTCTTTTGTGTAGTTTATATAATACCCTTTTATATATCATATCATGAATCTAATTATTTTAATGGTATTAAATGTTTCATTTTATAATTATTACTTTTATGGGGCAGGCGATTCGACAGATTACAAGTGTTAAGGGATTTCTTAACTCAATTTCTATTCATTGGGTTAAACATATAATTTATTGATTATGTCATGATAATATTATGTGTGAAATGAATTTTGATTATATTATGTTGTATTTCCATTTTTTATTTAAATTTACTAATTATACTCATAATATAATCATTTTATTAATGCTCACTTCAATTATATTATATTTTTAATATACTTTCTTTTAAAAAATAAATTTCTTCTTAAAACTATTTTTTTTCTTCCATGAACTTTTTTTCTAAAATTGTTTCCATTTTATAATATTCTCCTAAATCATTTTTACTCATGTTTGAGTTTTTTTAAAAATATTTTGAAGGTATATTTTATCATTTTCTAAACATGGTTCTTTGTGACTTTTCTGAAAAAAATACAAAAGGAATTTTTTTTAACTTATACATCATGAGAGGATTTTCCCACTATCATTATGCATTAAATATTTAAATATTCCTTTAAAAGTTATATGGTTATTTTCAAAGAAAATTTTACCTTTTATAATTGCACAATTTTTTAAAAATAATTGATTTTCAAAGTAAAACGGGGTATTTTCCTAAATAATTTTTCAATGATCTCATTTAAATTATTTTCATATATTACAAAAACCTTTGTTAAATATTATACTTCATTGATTTTGATCTATTATGATACCATATTCTATATTTTACTAAATGGTGTATGATCAGTTTGAATAGGGATGAACTATTTTGATACCATTTATCATTTTACTTTGGATGGTTTATGATTATGTTTATTGATTGGGAAAATTATTAATTTTTCATATAATAGATTCAATATGAATTTTTATATTTACCATGTTTCACCCCATTCATATGACGAATTCATTTGACTTATTAATTAATGGTTATGGATTATTATATCCCCTCGAGGCATCAGTAGGTCTCATGAGACAAACTAGTTTGGGTATTGGTTGATGTCTTACTCATGTATGTATTGCATCTTTGACAAAGCCTTGGTGGTAGTTTTATAATGACTTGTATTATTCATTCCCTCATTATGATATTAGTTATTGACTTACATGTTATTATTAAATTAGTAAAATATCGATGGTTATGTTTTCTAGCTCATGTGGTTATTAATATGTCATTATTTGATCATCTTATATTTCATCCGTATTATTCTCAAGTTATTGATTAAATGGAATGTGTTTCAGTTATTTAACTTTACATAATTGTTATTTATTATTTATGATATATTCCTCTATATATATACCCTTACTAATCATATGATCTCACCCCTTTCTTATGTTTTATTTTTCCCCAGGATGCCTGGAAGTTTATTATAGTTGATATGTAGGGTTAATCTAGGAGAATAATAGAATTATCAAAGGATTTTATATATATTATTTTATATTTTTAGTTGTAATGTAAGATTCAATTATATATTTAGTTTTATAAAACTACTAAACTATTGTGTCCTTTAGGATACGATTCCTTGTATATTATGACAATGTAATAAATTAACCACTAACTATCGAATACTTGGGGTAGGGTCTTTATAGTTGGTATCATAGGAAATTGAGTAGAAACCTTGGGAACTAGATTTAGGAAAACATATATTAGAGAATGAAACCCTATGATAGAATTTGTGAATATATCCAAATAAACTAAGCTTATTATTTAGAGATTATTTCTACCTAAATTTTCAATTTATATTAAGGGTATCACTAGTTTTGAGATTATACAATGTGTTTCATAGTGTTATATTATAATCTAGTTTATTCCTTTTATTTTAATAAATAGCTCTTAAAAGAAGTAATGTAAATTGTATCAATGCACATAATCCAAGGAGTAAGAACGATCATTTATTTTATGGTTTTAAGCCAATATTTCAAATGGAACTAGTCTCCCAAACATTCTCATCATATGAGGACATAGTATAATGGGATAAAAAGATAGAAAAGTAATTCTTAAAGTCTTATGGCTTCAAAGGGAAGTGAGAGAAAAAGGGGATGATAGAGAAAAAGATGGATAAATAGAATAAGGGAGAGAAGTATTTTCCCACATGTGATAATTGTTCAATGAAATACCTTATTATATACCTAAAAATAATCTCATGGGTCATGGCCAATCTTGTTCTATTACCACATAAGAATAGTAATGATTAATTTTCTTGTATTTGGATTCAATAATTATGTTGTAAAATTATTTTATCAATGATATTCTGGATATAACAGTCATGAGATATATAAGGATTGTACTACATTACTTCTTATTTAAGGATTTGAGAGCATATATTGAATGGTATTGATGACCAAGAAAAGTAATTCAATAGAAATTTTATCTTTTTGAAAACACATGTTTGGAGGAAAGATAACCCTTAATATGTTTCTTATATTGATATATTGATGTTGGTATTAAGAGATGATTGGTATGGATAATCTAAATTGGATAATACCAACAACCTTGGAGTTGATTAATGATTTTTTGAAAAATTGGTTTATGCTACCATTTATTGAGTAAAAAACATTTTTTAATTTAAGTAAAATGTCTAATAATATATTTTTTACTTAAGTAATAAGGAATCATGCATTTTTTCAATATGGTTCGATGATAATTCATATTATTACCATGTTTCAATAGAATACATAAAGAATGTATCCACATGTTTGGTATATTACAATTAATGTCTACTTCATGTTTTTTGAGAGATTAATGGTAATTTCATTTTGGAAATTCAGTAACCTTGTTTATAAATTTTTATATCTTGATCTTTTGGAAGATTCATAGGGTTAACCATTTATGAAATAGTTTAATTTAAACTTTGGATGAGGTTTAAAGATTAATTTGTTTGTGTATATTGGATAAATTGTGCCAACCATATTGGTTTTGGAAAATATTTTGAGATAGAAAGAATGAATTTTCACTCTTTATGGATCTTATGATCCATTAAAAGTAAATTTTAGTGCTTCAGGTATAAAAAAATTAATTTTTGGATATTCATTTCATGGAGTAAGGTATTTAATTACTATAGACTTTGTCACTAATTTACCAAAGACTCCGAGAAATAATGATGCAATATGGGAATTAAAAATGAAATTCATGAGATAATCGTCGAGGTTAAAAAAATTATTTAATGTTTAATATATTAAGTTTATTTTTGGAAATTTTATATTAATATAGTTTTAGAAAAAGGAAAACACATAAGTCGAGCGACAACTCGTCGCATTCGGTAAGGCCGCAAGGCATGAACCTGAAACCGAAGGGAAACAAGGGTGAATCACCTACCACTGGCCTAAATGATTTCCTGATTGGTATAACATAGTTTTCCTTATTTAAACAGTATGACTGATAAAGTATAAGTACATTTTGAGAACCCTATATGATTAAGATAAATAAAATGTTATATAATTTTATTGAATTTTGGAGGAAAAGATGAGTTTGTGGTGGAAATTGATTAATGGATGGAACTCTACCTCTAAAGTGGGTATATTTCCTTATGTTCTTACTCTATTAATTAAGGTAATTACTCAACTCTAGGAAATTTATTTTGAAATAACAATGTTATTTGTTTAATTTTCTTACTGAGTAATCAATGGACCTTTTATCTATCACAGGTTTATGGTTTTATGATGGTAAACTTTTTAATGATCATGTTCTCTATCACTATTCATCAAAAATTGATAGTTATATTTCTTTTCCATGTCCATTTTTTCACTTCCCACTAATTTTCTCCTATTCAGAAACCTAATTTTGTGGTGACCTTCACATTTTCCTTTCCCTCTTTTTAAGAGGATGTTTTATTAAGGCTTCTTACGATATGGGATTTACACAATGTTATTTTAAAATTTCAAATCCATGATTACCAATCATAAGTTTAAATTGAAAGGATGAAATTTAATAAAGTAGGGTAAAATTTAACACCTTGGTATTTTAAAATAATACTATGTTCGATAGCTTATGTTGCACAGGACATCAAGCTTAAACGAACTCCAAAATATTATTATTTTAACATATAAATTATAAACTAGCCATTAAATTAGTGAGTTTCAATAATATTAACTATATTATGAAATAAATATTAAGTTCTTATTTAATAAAAATTTAATTATTCTTAGTAAATGAACACATAATTTTTATTAAAATCACTTATTCTTGTAATATATGTTTTCTTCAAAAAGTGATTTCTGTTGATTTCTATGAGGAAATAAATATAATTAATTTTTCAGGATTTTATAAAATTTATTTTAAAAAAATATTCATTTTTGGACTTATCATATCAAAATAATCATAAGGTAATTTTTTGGCAATTTTCAAAAAAATTGATTTTTGGGTTAAAAAGTGAAAATATTATTTTTACAAAAAAACATAACTCTTATGAAATGATTATTATATTATCATGATTTAAAATTTATTAACCATTATTATTTATAAAAAAATATTATTGTAATTACATAATATATAAGGTGTTACATTTAGAAACACATTCATATCAATTCTGAAAACCGTGATTTTAACCTTAAAAAACTATTTTTATGAGTTATACACGTAACATATTTAGAATTAATTTTTATCACTTTTATAAATTGAATAAATTAAAATGAATTAAATATTTGGAATAAATAGGTACAAATTATTTTATAATGTAATTTTCATTTTTAGGCATAAAAATTTTTACCCTGGTAAAAAAAACTTGATCATAGTATAGTTAAAATAATGCAGCGGGTCAAAGTGAAAAGGTAAAATCTTAAAATAAATAAAAATACAATATTAAATGGGTGGTTTATGTGTTTATAAAACTTAAAAATCACTTAAAAAATTAATTATAAACCAAATTATTTGGAATTAATTCTACCCAAATTTGGTTAGCTTTAAATATAAAATAATCATTATTTAATCGCTTATAAAACCACCCCTCTTCAAGTATAAATATCACCCCTCACCACCCCCTTTCTCATAATAAGACTTGAATAACATAAAATATCTACCAAAACATATCTTACCTACTCTACTCACATTCAAGTGCTACTAGTATCACCCAAATACCAATTATAAGTTCCTTAATGGGTCCTTTATGGAGGTGATATTCAAGAGGTAACTTTCTTAAACAACCTCTCTTAAATTATTTTCTTTTTCTATAATATATTCACCTAATTAATACATAAATATATAATAAATCTTGTATAATTTATATACTATAATTTTATATTTATAATTTAATATCTTATATTCATCCCTTTTATCACCTCCTCTTATTCAAAGAAATGAAACCATTGTCCAAATTATACTGGTTAATTGTCTCCATGAATAATGATTTTGTTTGTTTTTTATTACCACATTCAAGGATATTAATAAAAAATTATTATTATAGTTAAATAATAGTTTAATAAGTATATTATAACCTATTTTATATTCTATAACTAAAATATATAAATAATATTAAAAAACAAAAGTAGTTTGGGACGGTCTGAAAAACCGCCAAATTAAACTAAACAGTTATCATTAAATTTTATCAAATGAATCCTCCTCATGTAATAAAAAATGATATATGGTACCATTTAAACTTATTTATGTGAATTAATACCATACCATTTTACTTCTGGATTTATTCTTCCATTTTACAAGAACAACCATAATTTTACACAAGTGAACCGACCATTAAACCATTAAACGAACGCACCCAAAACAATGAAAATAATAAAATATTATTAATGTAAAGGTTTTAATATGTTATAAAAGTATCATATAAGGTATTATAAATATTAATATGGTTCTATAATTAATTTATAACATTATTTAAACCTTTATAAAGGATTTTAAAGTATGAAAAACTAAAGGAAATCATGAGATAATGTTTTCTCATCTCACTTTTACTTCTATGAGTTATATTCCTTATTCACCAATTATTTCTCATGTAACATCCCAAGTAAGTAATGAATAATAGATATTTTTATCTATTTCTACTAATGAATTAGATAGTGTTTTAGAGGCTTAAAATGATAATAAATCCAATCTTAAGCATCGAATACACTAATATTTTTAAAATATTGTTTTACTGCCTTTTGATGGAAAACCATTTTTAAATAAAAAATTTGACAATTTTATAGGTTCTATTTGTCACAATAAACTTATTATTTATTATTTGGACATTGAAATTTACATAGGATAATTTTTTGGTATTTTTCTGACAATGTTCATTTTTTAATGAATAGTGAAAATACTGCATTTTACATCAAAACTGCTTTTTCATCTAATTTAATTATATGGTTATATTATCTTTTTAATTTGTTTTAAAGTTTAAATATAATATATTTTTACCATTTAATCCAATAGTGGTCGTTGAAATTAATTTCACTTTGAAATCAGGCTTAAACTAGTGTCAATCTTTTGATACATTTTGTTTCATAAAACCACGCTATTTGCTCTGACAGTGGGAATTAATTATTAAATTAATTAATATAACTTATATGTTTTTAATTTTGTAAAATAGACATCATTTCTGAATTCGTAATATCAAATATAGCTTAGGGTTAAGTTTTGGAATTTTTCTGAAAAACTTCAATTTTTGATGAATAGTGAAACCACTAAGTGGTACTTAAAAAACTGATTGTTCGTGTTTTATTGGGAGCCTACAGCCACGGTTTCAAGGGTTGTATCCATGGTTCCAAAACCATAAAAATAGTTTTATTTCCATAATTGAAAATTGTGGCAATACCTATAGCCCTATTTCTATGATAATAGGATCTATTTCCAACTATACCATGTTTATTACTTATATCCATGATTTTTACCTCTATAGCCATGGTTTTTACTATGGCTATAGCTGAATTTTCTAGTTGTAAAAACTAAAGATAATTTGTTAAAATAATTATTTCCATACATATTTAGGTTCAAGGAGATTATCCCACTCCTCATAAATAGATCGATTTATTACCCCTTCAATGGTTCCTCAACCCACCATATTATGCCCCCATCTCATAATGGTAATCCTATCATCTGTCATATGTACCAATATCTCTTATTGTAATGTAGCAAGTTTTTATGAATCATAATATTTCCATAAACTAAATTTTTATAAATCAAAACCATATTTATTTTTTCCTTTTTGTTTAAGTGAATTGAAATATATTAGAAAATAAGTCATAAAACATAGGAATTAAACTAACAACACTTTATTCATTCATAATAAAATATTACAAAAAAAAGTGCATGGATATGATTATTAAAAACCATATATTATTACTCACCATGGATTATTACATCCATTAAAAGTGAATAAATTAAAAGGAAATAATAAATAGAGAAGAATTAAATCTTAAACACTGTGATATCTCTTATATTATCTTCACCCTTTAGGATCACTAATAGTCAAAGAAAACCAATAATGAGTAATAACATCAAGAAAGGAGAAATAATATTATGATATTTAAAATGAAACCCATGGAAATGAAATGTGTAACTTAAGAAGTGTGAATAGAATGAATGATTTTAGTAAGGATATATATAGGAATGAAATATTTTCATTAGAAATATGATCATAGGGAATATGGTCATTGGAAATATGGTTATTGGATATACATGTATACAACATGTATATAGAAGTTTTGTATTTTTAGTAGTAAATTTAAAATAATATAATCCATGAATAATAAATAATGAAATAAAAGTATAATATTAAAATATTATAATATATAGTTGTGTGTGTGTGTGTTACATATTATCAATAACTTAATAAGTATTAATGTATTATATAATGTATTTATAAAATTCATTGAAATAAATTAAAATCAATTGATTAGTAAAATTTAAATTTTAGAATAAAAATAACTAATTTTAATGGTAAAAATTATTTAATATAAAATTTATATTTTTCAAAGAACTATTTTTCATTAAGTTTTGTATATTTTATCCTAATAAATTAAATGTACCATTGTTTAAATATTATATTAACATTATTTAAATTATAAATTGATATAAAATAATATTAAAAACTCTTAATGATCAAAATAGATATCTTACAATAAAGGAAGTATTTATTTTTTTCATTTAAAAACAATATTTTATAATTTTATAATTTTAATTATATAAAATTAATATCATTTTTGAATTTATAATGTCAAAATTTTCTTCATATGAATTTTTTATATTTTTCTAAAATAGTTGATTTTTAGGTGAATAGTGAAAATATAGTTTTTACCATGATTGTAACTATTATTATATAAGAAAGACCTTGAGTTTTTAGAACCTTTTAATTTATCAAATATGTGTTTGAGGAGTAAAACTATACATTTTTAAATACTATTCTAAATGTATAAAATCTAGTTTTAACATTTTATAAACTTAAGTAATATTTTTCAATAAATGAAACTACTTTTTTGTATTTTCCTTTAATTAAATATTATTTAGGTAAAATTCGGGTTTTTATTTATTTAAAAGACACTTAAATATTTTTGTATAAAAAAAATCATATCATTAAAATCAAATACATGGATAATTTTATCCAGCACATAAATTTTAAGCTTAAAAATATATTTTCTTCTAAAAGTGGGTTTTTATGCATTTCGTGTGCTAATATTAAAATTAATTTTTTTATCACATTTATAAATCTAATTAAATAAGATGATTTTATTGTTATTAATAAGAATTTTAAAATTATTTAATAATTTAAAATTCATTTTTTGACCTAAAATTAAGTTACCAAGGTAAATATTAGTTACTGCGGTAAAACGGTTATTATTCAAAGAATGATAATTTTCTAAATATTTTTTATTTTTTAAATTAAATAGATATATTATAAATTAATAATTTAATATGAAGTTTATAAATGTATAAAAATAAATTAACACTCATTTAATTGATAATTAATGTTAAATAATATTAAGAATTATTAACAATTAAAACATCATTTTTTACAAAAAATGGGTTTCTACACATTATAAGTTTTAATTTAAAAGATAATTTTCTCATATTTAGAAATTTAATTAGGTTAAATGGATCCAATATTAATATCCAACACATAAAAATTTGTTAATAATGTTCATATTATATTTTTAGTGACAAAATAATAACCATTACAAATATTTAATCAAGTTTAATATGCATTAAAATGGGCAATCCGATGTGGCTCGAATTTTACTAAACCAATTAGAAACTTAAAGCTTATATAATACCTTTTTTGGTTGTAAATTCATACCTAAATCTCACCAACACTTCCCTACCTAATTTATATAACTCACCAAACCCACCTAACACCCATATGATATCATTCTTACCCCTTTCCTAACTTTAGTTTCCATGGAAATCCCCTCTTTTCACCTATAAAAGGATATCACTACCACCCATTCTCTCATCCATATCCAACCAAAATGAATTTATAATTAATTTAACATACATTTAACTATCTAAATCTCTCCCAAGTAATTTTTAAGGTTCTAAGGAGTCCTCCCAAGATTTAATATGCTACTTAGAAAGGTGAGGGTTCTCCTCCTACTTTTGATTCAAGTACTTATTTTGTGATAAACCCTTTTGATTTATATATGATTATACTTACATTTGTTCATAATAAATACTTTACTATAAAAATTATGCATTATTTATGAGTAACTACCCTTATATCTCAATAAACTTGTTTTATAATCCCTTTTTATAGTTCTTATGTTGCTAAAATCACTCTTCAATTCTCTCCCCTATCTTTTCAATTCAGGAAATTCCATTATTATAAGGCATTTTATTTCCATATTATTATTCTCCCATATGTTCTTAATCGATAATTTACTATAAAAATGATTCCTTGTTGATTATATACTACCCTTCTCTCTCATTAATCTCTTTACTTCTTTAAAAGATCATTTTCTCATTTCAAAAAGCATCACTTATGTGGTTAATTTTTTATTCTTACTACTCCTTGATCCTTCTCATGAATTTTACAATATTGGAACTCAATATTAAAGACCAATGTTTCTTATTTAAAATATAAACATCCAAAAATATTTAATTCCTTATTCTATTAAAAATCTTTATGATATAGCCTTCGATTATTCATTGAGATAATATTATTAAACCCACTTCTTTATCATGGTTTTTATCATGCTTATTATTTTTGTATAATTTATTTTACTCATGTGGAACACATATGAATGTATATATTATGATTTTAATTATGTGATGGGTGGGCCTGGAAATATATATCTCTCCAATGCATTGTGAAATTTTTTTCATCTCATGAGATACGATATATGGTGCACAGGCGGTTAGCCTAAGCATGCTAAGTCATGTGATGGGTGGGCCTATAAGTATATATCCATCCAATGTATTAGGTAAATTTTTTGATAAAATTTAGTGAAAAGGATCTTATATAAAAGTAAATAAAGATTACAAAAGTCTGAAATATGGTATTTTACATTTTTTCTATTGAAAGATGGGAAGTGTGTCACTAGGTAGGGAGTTAGAGTGATAGAAAATCTATTTATTCACTCCATTGTTTTCAATGCCATTATAAATTTACTTTGATTCATTATAGATGTGTGTAATAATTTAGTTCATGGAAGATATCACATCCAAACAATTGGCCCATTTCGTCGTCATCTTCCATGATAGGTGGACCACTCCCATCCTGACTACTTGAACAATGGTTGTAGAGTCAGACTCAAACCATATGTTATTATATTTCTATTTCCTTGTAGTGTATAAATCTCTGATAATTCCATTAATTTACACTTTTAGAGCATTTTCATGGACACAAGGGCTATGTAGAGCTTCCACCATGTCACCATTATGATCTATAAAAATGTCCCCATATCCTGCAAGCCCCAAATTTCCCCTCAAAGCCCCATCTATATTGAATTTGATCCATCCAGGAGAGTGAGGATTCCCGAAGACCTTAATAGTTCCACGGGGTTTGGTAAAGTTCCCTTTAATGTTAAACCTTCTAATAATAATAAGATCCCTCATTGTGCTATTGTAATTAACATCAAGTAGTATGTTAGCATTATGAACAACCTCCATAATCTCAGTAGTAGCAGCTCGAGCATTGAAGCATTACTGCTCATGAATGGCCATGTTAAAGCCTCTCTAAATGACATGAATCAACTCTGCACATGCAACCCAAAAAAGAAGGGTCAACTGCATTGAGAACTGAATGCCAAGGATAGCATGCAGGAAATCTTGGAATGAAGCAGCATACAGTGGTTTCACCTCAAATATATTGAAGACATTTTTCCAAAGGGAGGATGTGGTTTTATTGAATAGGAAAATATGATTGACATCCTCCCTGTGTTGGTGGAAAAGGATACATTTAGAGAAAATGGATATTCCCATACGTTGAAGGTTTTTATCAATAGGTACTTTATTAAAAGATAATATCCATAGTAGTGTAAACCATGAAGGAAGGAGAAAATTCTTGTGATCACCAATCCAATGGAGACTTATTTGGATAAGATGATGATAAAAGTACTTGGACTCAAGTATTATATTGGGTAATGGTTCCCAAATGATAAAATCATCCTGATTGAGAAACTCATAATTGGATACAGCTGTAGCAATATCATCAGGCACGAGCTCCGGGTTGTTCATCTCGTCTTTGATAGAGATGTTGTGATCAATATTATGATCATAGGAGTTAATATATTCAATCAGTGGAGTTACAATCTAGTTTTCATGTTATAATATGAGATAAGAACTCATGTTAACAAGCCCATGGTAGTTCATGTGAATATTTCAAGCAACTGCCCTTAGGATAGGCCATATATATGACTCCATGTAGTTCAAACTTCCTGCTATCATATTTTCAAAAAATATGGATCTAAGGAATCCCAAATATTCAGAGTGTCTATTGATGATCCTCAAGATGAATTTAGAAAAAATATATTGGTTAAAAAATTTCAGATTTTTTATGCTGAGACCACCAAAAGTATGTGGAAAACAGCATCTTTTCCAAGAGGTTGTGATGATTTTTCTTTCCAGTATGCTTCCACTCCAAACAAAGTTCATCATCATCAAGTTGATGGTTTTGATAATTGAGTTAGGCCAAGTTTATACCAAAATATAGTAGACCAACTTTGAGACCACCACATGATTAATGAGGAAAACTATTCCTACCCTTGAGAGAGACTTTCCTTTCTAAGAGGTAATAGTTCTTCTAATTTAGATCAAAACATCAGTGAAATGAGATGCCCTAGGATTTCCCCAAAATAGGGGGACTCCTAGTAAATTAAAAGGGAGGTAACCCTATCTTATTCACATATCATTGATGATGGAAACCTTACTTGTGGATGAAATTATCTTGCCAAAGTATATGAAATACTTGTTCCAACTGATTTCCTAGGCTGACACGTTTTCATAGTGTAATAGTGCTTTATTGATATTGGTGATGTTCTTCTTGTGACCCTGAGTAAATATAATGATATCATCAACAAAAAAAGCGTGAAGGAGAAAATGTACCTCTTACCTCCTGGATAGTATTGAGTTCTCCCTTGTCCACCATATGTAGTAATAGCCAGCTAAGATAATACTTTGTAATGAAAAATATGATATCTGAAAGAGGATCTCCTTGCCTCACTCCCCTAGAGCACTTTAAATATCCTTCCAGGAACCCATTTATGAGAATAAAAATATGATCTAATCCAAGTAATCCTTTTAAACACTTGATAAATGTTGCATTGAAACCAAATTTGTGAAGAACACCACCTATAAAACCCTAGTCAATTATATTGAAATATTTTCTGGTGTCGAGCTTGATAGAAACATTTCCCCATTTGGTGGGCTTTCAAAGGATATTAACACATTCTAAGGCAGTGACCAAGAAATACTAGATATTTCTCCATTTGAAAAATACAAATTGGTTCCAAGATATGATTCTATCCAAGATGATGGAAATTCTATTGGAAAGAATTTTTATGATCACCTTATGAGTGGTGTTAACAAGATAAACTGGTCTAAATTGAGTGATGTCATTAGCATTGTCCATTTTTGGTATCAAGGCAATAAACTGGGCATTGAACCCCTGAGTGAAGGACCCACCTTTAAAAAATGCCTGATAAGGTTGAAAACATATTTCTAAATGAAATCCCTGTAGAATTTGAATAAGTGATTTGTGAATCCATATGGGCCAAGAGAGATCTATTTTTTAAGTCCAAAGATGGCTTCCTTGATTTCAAAGTCCAAGGGAATAGAGGTGAGAAGAGAGTTTTCTTCTTCAGAGAATATCTAAGGAATGATTTCTTGTCTGAGTCTCATATTTTTTGGGGTCATTAAAGAGATTCAAATAGAAAGAGAAAATGTGTCTGGAAACATCTTGTCTTTCATCAAGAATATGATATCCATCTTCGATAAGAGAGAGAGGCGTGTTGGACATTTAGACCATTTTAAGGGCATTGAAAAACTTAGTATTTCTACCTCCATTAGTAATACATCTAGTTTTGAAGGTATCCCTTATAATTTTATCTCCCAACTTGATGAGATTCTATAATTTTTATGACATCTCAACTTCTTGGACAATGTCTCCAGAAAAATCAATCATGGTGATGACCTCTTGTAATTCATGGAGAGAGAATTCAAGAGTATAAATCTCTTTATCTAGTAGGTTAAACCATTATTTTTCTCCAATCCTTCAGTCTAATCTTAAGCATTTTGAGTTTATATATGCATATCATAGGATTTATTTTGGACTCATTTGAGCCCCAAGTGTCTTGGATAAGTTTTGATCATTCTAGAAGACTAGTCCAAGAATTGTCAAACCTGAATGGAATAGTTTGCCTCCCCATGTTATCAATAAGACTCACCATGATGGTGTGATGATCATAATTGTGTTTTTCTAGTGTGACACAAAAAATTGATCTCTATATTCCAAGAGTAACGTCATTCACAACGGCCATGTCAATTCATCTTGCTCTCATTCCGCTCAAGTTCCCTCTGTACCAGGTGAATTTCGCCCTAATTTGAGACTTTGTACACTATGTGATGATGGTATTGGGAGTGAACCTTGATCTATGCTTATGATGTCATGATTTATGATTTTTACACATATTTATGATTCCATGGTCTTATGATATAATTTCATTATGTTATGTTCCCATGATTATGGTAATTATCCTTTTATGGTATCATGTTATGCCTCATGTACTTATGATCATGTTATGCCTCATGTTCGTATGATCATGTTATGCCTTCGGTCCATATGTTCATTTTTTATTCCATGCATCAAGTTTTACCTATGATATTCATTTATTCTTTATTTTCATTTTTATCACTTATTGGGCATTATGCTCACCCCTTTATTTTGAAAAATGTCCCTAGGAAATCATATACATTGAGGTGATGTAGGATGAAAAAAATAAAGAAGTATTTCAAGTGAGTTAAATTTTGTTTATGTTTTCTTATGTGAATCATGTATGACATGTATTATGTTCCTAATTTCCAAGACACTAAACCTAAAAAGGTAGTGAGGAAATTATCATTATAATAATTTTTTTAAGGAATTTTGTTAAAAACCTTGTATAAAATTATGGTTCATTATACCTTCCCTAGTTGATAATTTTTAGACTCATCAGTATTAGTCTTAAAGTCAAAATCTTGGGGTGATTTCAAGTTTTTGAGTCGAGGGATATAAACCACACCTTGAAGGGTGATATAAAAACCCACAAAATCTTTGGATAAGGTCCACCTCCACCAAAAATAGACGGCCTCAAGATACAGATAATCTAAAGGGGTGTCAGTCAGTTTCCCACTAGGTCTTGAAGAGGATGTAGAAAAATAATATTATTATTATCAAAAAACATTATATCTCTAACCATAGCATGAAATCTTTAAGAAAAAAAATGACTGAATGAAGTCAACTACAATTATTATATCTATAAATATCAACCAATTTATCCAAAAGTGGATAGAAAATAAACAAACAGTATCTAGAAAATAATCCATAAGTAGCTAAACACCACCTATATATTAATCCAACCATCATAACTTTATCCCTAATATATTTCCTCAAAAACCATGCATTTCTATGATCAACCACATTCACTACAAAATATCATATCAAATATTAACAAGGATATCAAAAATAATAATTTAATACATCATTTCACAAAATTTAATTAAAAATTATAAATCAACAACCACAATATCTATTATTGAGACTTTATGAATCATATTACTATCATGGAATGTCAATATTTAACTAATCCATTCAAGAATCAATAACTTAACTTGTATTATTATCCATCATTATGTGAAAAACTTAATGGGGGTGAACATGGAATATTCATATTCATTTCTTTCATAATTACATCATACTTTTAATATTAAAATCATAATAAATTCACCATGTAAAATTTTTTAATGACTTATCATTCTTTTAATTCACTAATTAATTTCCACAAGTTTTATTTTCATGCTCTACACTTAATAAAAAAAGTGGAAATATAAATCATGTGGAAAATTAAAATCATATAGTAATAATTAGAACTCATCATGCTCATCATGGAATAAACAACATTTATATGTCACATAAGTTAGAAAGATTGCATAATAAATCACTTATAAAATTTAACAATCGTAGACATGTAGTCTATAATATTCAGTTCATTCATATCACATTATTTATCAATTTAAATCATGAATTATTAATTTATTTTAAGAACAATATGTTTTATACATATATCATAATGTTTCACTAAGTCACACATGTTAAATAATAAGAATTCATACTCTAACATGACCTTTAATTAAATTAACTCATACTTGAAACTTACATTTAATTTAAATAAACTTCTTGAATTATTATTTAGACTAACACATAGAATAACATTTCATATTAAGTTACATTAGAATCTAAAACATTCTACTAAAACATTTCTTTTAAAATATTTTTGCTTAATCAATAATTAATCATTAAGGACCTGCTTGATCAAGAAATATTATAGAAATATTATTCATGGAAATAATGATTCTATAGACATGTTTCATCATATATTAAAACATATGTTCTTACCACTTATATTGATTTAAAACAACACTTTTAATTACAAACATGCTCTTATAAGTTTTTTAATTAACATGCATTAAACTTCATATTATAAACCTAGAATGGCATATTATGGAAAATAAAACATCATATAGTGTCATGAATTTGTAGGAAATAATGTTTAAACTAGAACAAATAAATTAATTCAAAATGAATGCAACATGGTTATAAATTTTATGTTGTATTAATATATGTTAACTTAAATACTGTATACATAATCATAAATCATAATTATTAACTTATATACAACCTATGACAATGATTCATGCACCGGTCCTAAATTTTCTACCTTAAAATAAGTGAATTTTTACCTAAAAATGTTTCATATTTTATCATGGTCCTTGCATTGGATTACAGGGGGACACGATACTCATTCCCTATCTAATATCTCTTAATATCAAGAGTTCTTGCATTGTTCACAAGGGGGTCTAAATATTTATGTTCTAAACAGTCCCCCACATCCATCATTGGTTAAGGTTAAATTACACTATCTCCCTACCAATCCAATGTAGGCCTCACTTATGCATAAATCTGAAATATATCTAATCACTTAATCAAAAGTTTTTTATACCACTTTGTCATGACCCTCCCCCACTAGAACCCCACCAGAGTCAGTAGTAAAGATAAGTGTAACCCTCGAATCCTACCTCCAATAGGCCATAAGTTAGGGATTAGAACTTAGGGTATATATAACACATATGGGAGGAATTTCCTTCATGGATTTCTAGGAAAATAAAACAAAACCACCAATAAACTCCATTAATAAATTGAAATGCTACAATTCTCACACTCAACCATATCTACATGATAATGAATAAAAAGACAATAAATGTAAATACATGAATTACCTCCTAAACTCTACTCCAGCTACTTGAATAGAAACATCCTTATTCTCCATTAAACTATTTTTCAAAATAACTCAAGAAAATTATAGAGGATAGAGCACTTGGGAATACTTGGTAGGATCACATTTCTAAATAATTCAACATCCATGTGAAATAAAAGTGTCAGGATTGACATGAGTGAACTCATCTAAGTAGGATATGAAATAATCAATAATATGGATTAAGTAAGAAAAGTATAAAGTGAATATATTATAAATGATTAACTTGATTGTCAGCTTTATTTTTATCACCTAAAAATGTCTTATTTGAATAATATACAATAATAAAAATAAATGAGAATGATATTAAGTTTTCTAAATCATAAAAGAATAATAAATCACCACTCTTTAATCCATTATAATTAATCCAATATATTATCATATGAGTGATCAATCACATTTCCATTATAATCATATCACGACCATTGCCACAACATCATATCCATCACACCACGTTTCATCCACATCATCATAGCCATCACATCACAACCACCACCACATCACCATAGCCACAACTAAATGATAACCATAACCACAAACACATCATAAATCCCATTACATAATAATAGCCACAAACATATCATAACCATCATCACATCATTGTCTCATTGACTTGTATTATAACTGAGAGTCATCACATCCCAAGAACATGACATAACCTAAATCCATCATAGCTCAGGGTTATGTATACATGTCATAACCTAAATCCATTATAAACCATGAATGTATTCATGTGTCATAACCAGGAGCTATTACTAACCATATGTGTGTGTGCAATAAATTTAAATCCATCACATCCCATCTATATATATATTTCATATCACAATCATAATCCATTACAGCCCATAAAGTTTATACCTTCCATACCCTTGATCCATTATAACAAATTTATATATACACTATGCCTTAATACATTATAGACCATTAAAGTATACACATAACTAAAACCCATTATAGAATATATTCTTAGTATCATAAGATCACACGCAATAAATTAAGAAAACAATAATCAATCAAAAAATCATACTAACAAACACATTCAATAGTGATCGATGCAATATCAAAAGTTTTCATAAGAAGACAATATTAGGTGATAACAATTAATTCATGATCTATTAAACATAATAAAACTATAAAAGATATAGCCACTAAGTATATTGAAACTTCGTGATGAATTCCTAACTTACCCATCAAATATACAGTTTCTCTATTACAATTAATTATTTAGTTAATTAAAAACAATAACATAATTATGATTACCTATGACACAACCTAATATTACAACATTGAACATTACCTTCCTAATACAATACTAACCAAATACTAATATCTTTAAAAAAACCCAAACCCGACTCTTATAACATAACCATAACCTCACATGAATCCTATTACAAAAACTTTCCAACTCACTTGACTATAAACCCACAAAACATAGATCATCTCCATGTTCATTAATCTTTAATTCTAGGTTTTCTTTTTATTACGATTATCTTACCATTATTAAATCACTACCCAATTACACATATGAATCAGAATTGTTTCATTAACATAACACTGCAGAATAATGAGAATATGGATAAAGATATTTTTCCTTCCATTTTCTTGGTTATCATTCCAAATTTCCTTCTTCAATTCTATTCCCAAAATACTCCCTATCTCGCATGGGATACCACATGATTTCATCAATGTACATATGTCACTTAATCATCGTAATAGCATATTAATGGAGGTTTATGACATGATTAAATTATCATATTTATTTTATCATCATGTATATATATTATTTAAAGTCATCTTTCACTTCACTGGGAAACTATATCATAAAAACACCTTTAAAAATATAAATTAAAGGAAGAAAGAAAAGAACCAATTAAGTCACGATAAAACTAAAAAATATAGAAATTAAATAAAATAATACATATAATAATACCTTCTCTGGACCAAACAATTAGTACTAATCCCAAGGTAAGAGTATGTACATACCATGTTAGAGTGGCACTTCAGAATTTAGGTGAAGGGATAGGTTATCAAAATGTTGGAGTGGTGCAATGAAAGAGTTTTGGTTTATGGAATTTAATGGGAGGGTTCCAATTGATGATATTGATGGTAAGCAGGATTAAGGGAACTAATTAAGGATTTCAAAATGTTTGGTTTGAAGGGGTTAACAATCGAGATACTTAAAGATCAGTAAGTCAGTTTAGAATATTACACATCATGACATGCAAAATAATATTTTAAAAGATAGAATAAAGTCATAGAAATCATCTACCTCAATGGAAGATCACTCTTTTCCCACCTTTATTCATCATCCACCATGCACATTTTTCATAGATATTTTCTTTATTCAACATTATTAATTCTCTATTACGGAAGTAATAATTAAAGATATGAGATGAGAAATATATATATATTTAAGAGTGATGAAATGAAATTGCCAATCATTATTTATACAATAAATCTAACCCCCTAAAATCAATTCCTCTAAAATAGTAGTCTTATAAAATTCTATAACATCCTATATGAATTTAATGAATAACTTCTATAAATTTATTTAAATAACCCATGCATAACATATTAATTTTAATTATCATAATATCTAAACGCGTATACTAATTTTTGTAACTTTAACAACTTTCTATCTATATATATTTATTATATATTTATTTATATGTTTTAATTTATTTATTTATTAAAATATATTAATTTATATGTTGATATATATGTTTAGAAAAGTATTCAACAAAATACAACTCAATTTATTCGTATGAGAATATTACTTTTATATATGAAAATGTTACTTTTATGTTTGAAAATATGGAAACTAAACAATATATAAGGGTCATTTTGTCAATACATAGGGGTCATTTAGTAGTAATGGGGGAATATGTGAGGTTAAATTTCATGTCTAAGAAAATGAACAAGTTTCATCTTAGACAAAGCCAAAATTTAGGCAAAACTAAAAAATCTATAACTACTTAAAAATTTACAAATTTACTTCCAAAATTGAAAAATCACTTCTAAAACCATAGAATTACATTAAAACTTAATTATAAAATAACATAAACATTCCCCAACCTTTGATAATACCATAAAACATTCATTGATTCTCTCGACACCCAAAAATGAGAAAGGAGGTGTTTAGCAAGACTCAGGCCCCTTACACACTAAAAAATAGCCAATTAGCTGTATTTTCTGAAAATGTGACTAATTTAACCTTATTTTTATCTATATTTTAAAACATTGTTAATTTTTAATTTAGTTATATTTTAAAATATGACTAATTTTTAATTTAGCGTAATTTTAAAATGTAACTAATTTATTCATTTTTAAAAGTCCACTAATTTTTAATTTAACTGCATTTAAAAATGTACATAATTTATCCATATGATAAAATGTGGGTAATTTTTATTTTTCTTTTCTTTTAAATGTGACAAGACTAAATAAAAAATTAAAAGTTATTGTTAGTGTAGATATTCATAATGGTATTACATAAAAATAAAAATAAAATTTATTTATATAAAATTAACACACACATACATAGACATACATACTGATTCATAAATATAAACACACACTCAGGTAAAAACATAGTTTTAATCAATTAAAAATAACTAAATAAATTATCATTAATAATAAATGATTAAATATGTGAATATAAATGTAATGATATTACAAATTAATAATTATATATATATAAATCTCTAAGAATATTTATAATATATATATATATATATAAATTTATATTCTATAAATATATTAAATTATATATATATATATATATATTATTATATTAATATATATATATTAATATATAAATTTATAAGTATACACACACACACACAAATATATTAATATATATATATAAATATAATATAAATATACATAATTTATATATATATATATATATACATTTTTAAATATAATTATATTAATTTTTATTTATATGAAAATATATTAACATATGTATAAATATAGAGTAATATTATTATATAACATAAATTGTGTACAGACTAAGTAGTGTGGTTTCTTAGTTCTAACCTGTAGGTTTTGGGTTCATGTCATGACCCGTCCTCTGGGGATCGTGCCGTGACATACCCCAAGCTCACCTCCTGAAGTCCAAGGGTTGTTGACTAGCACTGAAGGTGTCAACCTGCAAATGGGAGGCATTTTCCTGAGTACCTATATACACGCACACACAACCACATCCCAAAGCTAGAAAAGTAAAACAAACATGCCACTATAAAACCAATGAGTGTAAGTACAACTGAAAGTAAAATGGGCTAAAATACAAACCCAAAAAAAGACTAACTATAAAATAGGAAAGTAAAAAAAGAAACTTCAAATAGTCCTCCATTGAAAACCCCACCTGATGGGTAAGTACATAGTAGCTACTAGAAGTCGTAGAACTACACCCTACCCGCCTGGTCTCACTAGGAACCACCAGGTCCCAGCCAACCAAGTCCTCTGTCAAGGTGGAAGTTGTATGCACTAGACACAACATGTATGGGTGAATCCCATGCAGGGGTGAGTAACAAAATACTTAGTAGGGGTCCCAAAAGACAAAGGAAATACCACAAAGAAATTCACAAAAAAACCACAAAGCATGATCACCAAGCATGATCACGATGCAAGACAACTCACACAAGGTATATTCTAGAGTAGGAAAGTAAGACCATAAGTCACATCATCGAACACCTTGGGCTACAGGAGAACTCCTCCTCAATGAGTAAAGTGGGCCTGTCGAGTTACACAGAAGCTACTTCCCACTAACCTTATAATTGTTGTGGTACTCATCCCAAATGAGTATCATGAGTATGTTGGGTCACATAGAAGCCACTCACCACTATGGGCATGTCGGGTCACACAAAAGTCGCTTCCCACTTATGGCCATACTATGGTACTCCTTCTATCAAGTAACGTGGGTCTGACAGGTCGCAAAGAAGTCACTCCCCACCGTGGGTCTGTTGGGTCACACAGAAGACACTTCCCACTAGGCCATAGTATCTGATCCACATAGGGTCACTCATCACCAATCTTTAGGTCTCATCCAACCGCAGGGTTTCCTCACGTAGCACGCTTGATCTCAGGAGAACCGCTCCTCAAGCCATTAGTTGAATTTAAAATTCCATGAAATCCTCCATATAGTATTCCAAAATATCTCTCTCTTCGTGAGGGTTCCAATTCCACAAACGGATCGTCAATCGGATGCTCAGTTTTCAAGTTATCGACATTTTTTCAAAAAGAGGCTGGTTGGGTCCGGGTCTGGTCTAACCCGATCGAACCGACCTTACCCGACCCATCACGAGATCCACCAACCCGACCCGAGTCCAATGACCCTACCCAGACCCAAATTGGCCTAGTTCTGGTCCGTTGGGCCGTAGGTCTGGCCCATTGGAGTGGGTTTAGCCCGTTGGCCTTCTGAGTCTGCCATAGGCAGACTAGTTCTCTGCCTAGACGGGACGCGACTGGAAGCCGCGTCCAGCTCCCTGCTCACCCAGTGGGTCGTCACGGGGTCGTTTACTCCATCCTAGAGGCACAGTACATTCAGGGTCATTACTATGCGGTCAAGGGGCTGCATCCCTACCGCTAGCCGTCGGCCCAGCCGGCAGCTCCTCTCAGTGTGCCGCCTCTAGCCCGTGACCGCTGCCACGGACCACCGGGTCTTCACTGGTGGTCCGTTCTTCACACCGACTGCACCTCCAACCTTCATGGGGTGTTGGCTTCCCTGTGAAGGCTGTGAAGTTTCCTTGCAGCCATTTCAAATATTCTTCGACCAAGAATGAACAAGGTGGAGGGGGGTCGGGCCTTGTTCGTGTCGGCCTGCGTCCTCTACGTTAGATGTTTAAAACAGGGGGAGGTTTAGGGATTATGTTTAATCCACAATAATTTAATCTTGAATATAAATCCCAATAAACATCACCATCTCGCAAGAAAGAATGATCTATGGATCAACCTATTCATGAGTTGATCCGTGTTCATCATTTAGAAAAAAGAATGGGGGAAAAGTAAGAAAAACCAAACCCCTACCTCGGTCGACATTCGTCGTTGAAGCACTCCACCCTCGAGGATTAAATCCCCATTGGCAATCATTGCTTCCCAGTCTCATTCTTCGTAAGGCATTGATATTACTAGTGATCATGTCGGCATTTTCCGTTCCTCTTTGGAGGTATTCCATGTTTTAGGTTCGTCATAATTTCCACGGTTTAATTCTCAACTCTCCAGCGTGTTAGCTTATTAAAATAAAACACGTCGCAACATCTTTGTTACGCTGTGACATCATGTCGTTAAGTTGTTTCATTTATGAAATATCATATCTGTTATGCCTTAATTAATGTGTTGTTACACTACACAAAAAACAATTCATTAAGGATCTTCCGTTAATGCACCTTGTCACTGCACCGCAGCACCGTTTTCCACCTCTCAATGGTGAGAAAAGAAATAAAATAACTTTTTATGTTATTTTATTATTTTCAAAAAATTTATAAAACTAAATTTTCCATATGACCCTTATTGGTCAAAGTTAAGTCCTTTTTAGGTTAATCCCGACATTTCAAGTTCAATGATTCCCTTGGATTTTCGATCCAAGCACGGGTTCAAAAGTTAGAAAAACCCACTCACACGTTTACTTAAGTGAACTAAAAAAAGTTCAAAATTCTATTTTGGGCTCACTGGGCCTTGGAATCATGTGTCTTCAAAGCGTGTGGTCTCAAAATAATTTCATACAATTTTTAAAAAAAATATGAAAATTCTGAGACATTACATTCTCCCCACCTTAGAGATTTACGTCCCTGAAATCCAAAACAAAGGCTAATAAAACAAATGGGGGTACTGAACATGAATATAAGCCTCCCACTCCCATGTGCTCTCCTGAAGATTCTCGTACTTCCACCGAACTCACACCAGAGTAATAGACCATCCAAAAAGTACCCACTCCTATTGATCCTCTATCTCCATCGGGAACTCTGAAAATGTCTCCCCATCGTCAATATCCATCTTGCCCCAGTTGATAACGTGCAATGGATCATGCACGTACCTCCTCAATTGTGACACGTGAAAATCATCATGCACCTAGTACATCTTTGGGGGAAGATCTCGGTGATACGAAACCTTTCCAACTATGCTGAGGATCTAGAAAGGTCCAATGAACCTTAGAGATAACTTGTCGCTCTGGCCAAATCTCTGCAATCCCCATCAGGGTGAGACCCGAAGGAACACAAGGTCTCCCTCCTCGAAATCCAAAGATATCTATCTCCTACCAGAATATGATTTATGTCTACTCTATGTAGTCCTCATCTACTCCTGGATGATCTACACCTTCTCAGTGGTAGCCTGTACCAACTCTAGACCCATGAGTGTTGACTCCCCTGGGTCTGTCCAGCATAGAGGTGATCTGTATGGACGCCCGTACAAGGACTCAAATGGTGTCATGCCAATGGTGGAGTGATAGCTATTGTTGTATGAAAACTCCACCAATGTTAGGTGGTCCTCCCAACTGTGTCCTCCAAGGTATGTATGGTCTGCTCTGTCTGAGTATCTTTCTGAGGGTGAAAAGGTGTGATCAAGCATAGCTGGGTCCCGAATGCCTCATGAAATCCCTTCCATGACCGGGATGTAAATCATGCATCATGGTCTGAGACGATCATCGAAGGAACCCCATGAAGATACACTATCTCCTAGACTTAGAGGTGTCTTAGGCCCTCTATTGATCCCTACTCTCGGATGGGTAGGAAGTGAGCCGAATTGGTGAGTCATTCAATGATCACCCAGATAGAATCGTGTCCCCTAGACGTGCATGGTAACCCCATCACGAAGTCTATGGAGATACCATCCCACTTCCATTCTAGTACCTCAAGAGGTTATTCCAAGCCTGCTAGGACCTGATGCTCAGACTTCACTTTTTGAAAAGTGAGTCTTCATGAAACAAACTCTTCCACTACTTTCTTCATCCCTGGAAACCATTACTGACATCGGAGGTCCTGGTACATCTTCTTCACACTAGGATGTACCAAAAAATGGGATGTATGAAACTCCCTTAACACATCCTCTCATAACGTCGCTGGTATTATGGTGCATCCTCTAGAAAGGATGACGTGCTCCCCACATATCGAAAATCCATCAGGAGCTTTTCCTAAGGATAACTAAGTACGTTGGGTCTCGCAGTTAATGTCCACAAGTTGTGTCTCCCTAACTCATTGTAAGAGTGAGGGAGTGACAGTAATTGACTGAAGGTAAGCTACTCCATTACCATCCACGAATTATATCTGCATCACGGCTAGCTACTTTGTTGCCTCACTCAGCAGTTGTAAACCAGACCTCCTACTGAGCGCGTCTATCACCATGTTCTCATTCCAAGGAGTATAGACTATCTCAAAGTCATGGTCCTAGAGGAAATACAACCATCATCGTTATCTCAAGTTCAGGTCCTTCTATGAGAAGATATACTTGAGACTCTTATGGTCAGAGTAGATGGTAAATCATTCACCCATCAAGAAGTTCTTCCACATATTCAAGTCAAAGATCACTTATGCTAACTCTAGGTCATGGGTCGCATAGTTTTTTTCATGCTTCCTTAACTATCATGAGCTGTAGGCAATCACCACTTGATCCTACATCAGGACACAACTCAACATAGTCACTCATGCGTCGTAGAAGACTACATACCCAATTCCCTCTTCTGGTATCCTCAAGATGGGGGCACTCGTCAGTCACTACCTCAACTCCTAGAAACTCTGATGGAAATTCTCCATCCACACAAAGGGTTTTCCCTTCCACATAAAGTCTTATAAAGGTGTTGATACTATGGAAAAGTTGGGCACAAACCTTCGGTAGTATCCAACCAATCCCAATAAACTATACACCTTGGTCACGCTCATGGGTAGCTCTCAAGCAAGCACTGCCTCTATCTTTGCTGGATCCACTGCAAATCCAGCCTCTAAAATGACATGTCCCAAAATATAGACCTCTCGAATCCAGAACTAGAACTTAGAGAGATTACCATAAAGCTGGTGCTCTCAGAGTGTATTCAGCACTATCCACAAGTGTGTAGCGTGCTCCTCCTCCAACACCGAGTACACCAAGATGTCATCAATGAAGACCACCATGAAACGATCGAGGTAAGGCTAGAACATTTTGTTCATGAGTCCCATGAACATTTCTGGGGCATTGTTCATGCCGAAGGGCATCACCAAGAACTCATAGTGGCCATACTGGCATCTAAAGGATATCTTCAATACGTCCTTATCCCATACCCAAGTTACTGATAGCCGGATCTGAGGTCTATCTTCGAGAACCACCTCACTCCCTTCAGCTGGTCGAAGAGGTCATCAATTCTCAGTAGTGGATACTTGTTCTTCATGGTCACCTAGTTCAAGTATCTAAAGTCCATGTATAGCCTCAAGATCCCATCCAAATTCTTGGAAAACAATACTGGGGCTACTCATGGTGAAACTTCGGGCCTCACAAAGCCCTTATCCTGCAACTCCTCCAACTAAACCCTTAATTCACAAAGCTCCGTAGGAGCCATCTAATATTTCAGTGTGTATATTGGTGCTATACCTGGGTACAGATCGATTTCAAAGTCTACCTCCCTATGATGAGGTGGTCCCGAAACATCCTTAGGAAATACATCCCCATACTCATTCACCACTACAGGAAAGCTTGGACTCCTCTCATCCACCATACTAAGGGTGAGGCTAGCCAACTGGTGAGTGGTCGGATGCACCCTCCCCTGAGAAATCACATCCTATGTTGCAAAGGTTCCCTTCTCACTAGTGAAGTAAAACATGGTCCCATCCTCATAGACATGACATAAGTTTCACCTAAAATAGTCGATCAGAGTATGGATTGTGGATAACCAGTCCATACCCAAGATGACGTCATAAGGCCTTGACGCCGCTACTAGGAGATCTCAGCCGAAGCTCTTGCCTCCTAGAGTAAGCTCACACTACCATAACCAGTGTTTAATCGTCGAATCCCCTCCTGTAGGAGTCTCTAATCATAAGGATCAAGCCAACGGATCCACTAGAATCTCTGAACCTTGAATGAGGTTCATGGTAAGGAAAGAGTGATTGGAACCTATGTCTATAATAATTACATCTAAGGTGGAGAAGACATAGATCATACCTTTAATCATCTCTAGAGTACCATGGTCGTAGGCCTCCATTTCCTGAAGTTGTCTTCGCCCCTATCTACTGACTCCCTAAGCCCGTGGTGGACCACTTAGGGTGGTGGTGGTAGCACCTCGAACCATTGTCCACCGCCTGCCACTTGGCCTACTCCCCTGCAACTAGGGGTGTCCATGGGTTGGGTTGGGTCGGGTTGAGGGCTATTTTGGACCTGACCCAAGAAAAATAGGTCGGGTCGGGTTGGGTTGGGTCGGAGATGTTTTTGGTTTTAGACCCGACCCGACCCAACCTGTCTCAAATTGGGTTGGGTCGGGTCGGGTAGATCGATTTAAGGGAAAAAAATTGTTTGGTATTTTTTTATGATCCCAGCCTGCATGTTGACCAGGTTACGAAAAAAAAAATTGTTCAGTTATTTTTTTGTTTATCGCTCTGTGGGTTGATCGGGTTACGTATTCCTCTGCATCATATTCTTCTCCACACTAGGGAACGCCCGCATCCTCCACCCTGTAATAAATCAACCCAAAAAAATTTCAGTCTGCGACTCGATGGTGTGATCTGATTAGCTTTCCTACAAGTAGTTATCAAGGTTTTTGGAGGTTCATGGTGAGGCCAAGAGGGTGATGAGAATGGGGTAGTGCCTGAAACTGATAGATTTGGCACCACACATAGTCATGATGGGGATAGAGGTGGTGGCAAAGGTAGGGGTACATGCAGGTGCAACGCGGTGGATACACTGGACTGGTGAGGGCGAGGGAGATGTTCAATGATCGTTTTATTAGTCAATCCTCCACCATTGGATCTTCGAATCATTAAAATTGTTCTATCTTCCTTTGGCTTTTTCTTGTTCTTTAGTTTTTGTAGCAAAATCGAATGAAATCCAGTTATATTCATGTTTTTTTTGTTGATCCGGCATTGTTTTTCCACTGATTTCACATGTCTCGATTCCTTTGAATTTATTTTATGTTTGTCTTAGAAATGTCGTAGAAGATTCAATCATCAATGCGATTAATAGAGTATTCATGTAATTATGGGTGATGGCATGGACTCAATGGATGGTGTAGGAAAGAAGAAAGACAGTGGCATGGGGCGAGGGTGAGGGGGAATTGGGTTGAGAGGAAGGGGAGAGGTGAAGTCTAAAGAGGCAACTCACAGTAGTTGGGTTGGTTGGGTCGGGTTGGGTCAATTTTTTCCAAACCTGTGACCCAACCCAACCAGACCATGATATAACCCAACCCGACCCAACCCGTGGTATAAATTATTTAACCCGACCCAACCCGATCGGGTCAAGTCGGGTTGGTCGGGTTGGGTCGGGTTTGGAAACCCCTACCTACCACGTCTGCTGCCCTACAGACCTCCTCACTCAAACCTCTACTTATGCCTTGGAGGTCCCTTGACCATCTTCTGATAGTCTGTGTGGCGGGTCGGGCAATCACGATCCATGTGCCCATGCCCGCCACACGTGAAGCACAGCCTGGTTCCCTGCTAACTCCCTATACTCTAGGAGCCCCGTACTTCCAACCCCGAGTCCTAAGGTCATACCCTAATGGATAAAACCTTCTTGGGTCCCCCCACCTACTACATGTTTCTCACCACTGAAGAATCTACCGCCTGAGGTCTACTGGTGGCTTCGATTGTCGGTGCCTGCTCTGCTAGGAAGCTCTCCACAAGAAGGGCTCGCTCCATCACTCCAGCCTGAGTGGGGATGCTGAGAGACACCATGGATGACCTGATCACCCATATGAGTCCCTTATCAAAGGTTCAGGTCCTGAATAAAGGGTCCCTCACCATATCTTTAGAGTAGCGAGAGAGGTATGCAAACCTCGCAGAGTACTTAGCCACCGACATGCTGCCCTACTGTAGGTGAAACAGCTCCTGTATACACACAGATTGAAAATTCGTGAGGAAAAACTGCTCCAAGAAAAGTCACTCAAAGTCTGTCTAGCTGAGGTTCGCCTAATCATGTGTTTGGATGGTCAGGATCCATCATCTCCCTATCGAGACCTGTAGAAGGCTCGTGTCCAAGATCAGTATCTAGTCGAGTGGTGTCCTCACTAGGCGAAAGACCCATGTTACTGCCTCCATCTAGTCCTCAGCGACCAAAGGATATGTCTCTCCCCTAAATCTGGGAGGTATCTATCTCTAGAACTCGTGCAAGGTGTTGATCCTATGCACATCCTCTACCGGTAACATCGGTAGTTACTTCTGATCAACAGGTTTTGGAAACACCGGTGCACCACCCGGTGGGGCTATCTCTAGGACTGGTCCTGGAACCGACACCTCATCGCTAGGTAGGTTGTCCACACAATCACATATCAGAAGCCTAGCTGGCTAGCTGCATGGAGGCATCCTAAAATAGATCAAGATGTTCCACAGTCAGAATATTATACCTGGTGAGCTGAATCTTATCCAATAAGATCATAAGGATACACATATGAAACCAGGGTTTTCATGTATAGAGCCAAAAAGTAAAATTTAGGGTCCTAGTATATGGACACATTGGCCACTACACCAACACTGGACTCCCCAAATCTGAAATTCAAACTCAAAGCATTCAACACTACTGCCCCAAAAACCAAAAAATAGACTCTCGGCATTTGAGGTAAAACCGACCACCTTTGATACTGCTTTGTCATGACCCGTCCCCCAGATCCCATCCTGTGACATACTCCAAGCCCGCCTCCTGAAGTCCAAGGGTTGGCGACTAGAGTCAAAGGCATCAACTTATAAATGGGAGGCATTTTCCTGAGTACCTGTATGCACACACACACAACCACATCCCAAAGATGGAAAAGTAAAACAAACATGCCACTATAAAACCACTGAGTGCAAGTACAAATGAAAGTCAAATGTGCTAGAATACAAACCCAACAAAAGACTAAATGAAAAATAGTAAAGTAAAAAAGAAAATATAGATAGTCATCTGCTGAAAATCCCACCTGATGGGTAAGTACAGAGTTTCTTCTGGAAGCCGTAGAAGTACGCCTCGACTTCCCGGTCTCACTGGGCACCACTGGGTCTAGGGCCACCAAGCCCTCCATCAAGGCGGTGATCGTCTGCACCAGACACAACACGTGTGGGTGAAGCCCGTGCAGGGGTGAGTAATGAAATACTCAGTAGGGACCCCAAATACACAAAGGAAATACCATAAAGTAATCCACAAGAAAACCACAAAGCATGATCACGAAGCAAGACAACTCACACCATGTATATTCTAGAGTAGGAAAGTAAGACCATAAATCACATCATCAAACACCTTGAGTTGCTAGAGAACTCCTCCTCAATGAGTACAGTGGGTATGTCGGGTCACATAGTAGTTACTTCCCACTAACCTTAGGACTGTTTTGGTACTCATACCTAATTTGTATTAGGGTTATGTCGGGTCACACAGAAGCCGCTCTCCACCGTGGGCATGTTGGGTCACACAGAAGTCACTTCCCACCTATAGTCATACTCAGGTACTCCTCTTATCAAGTATCGTGGGTCTGTCGGGTCACACAGAAGCCACTCCCAACCATGGGTCTTCTGGATCGCATAGAATCCACTTCTCACAAGTCCATAGTATATGATCCACATAGGGTCACTCATCAGCATTCTTTAGGTCTCGGCCAACCGTAGGGTTTCTACACGTAGCACTCTTGATCTTGAGAGAACCGCTCCTCAATCCATTCGTCAAATTTCAACTTCCATTAAATCCTCCATAGAGTTTTCCAAAATATCTGCCTCATCATGAGGGTTCCAATTCCGCAAATGTCTCATCAATCGGATGCCCGGTTTGCAAGTTATCGATGTTTTTCCAAAAAGGGGTCGGTTGGGTCTGGGTCCGGTCAAACCAACCCAACCTAACCCGACCCAAGGTCCACCGACCCAACCCGGGTATTCTAACCTGACCTGGACCCAACCCATCCTGGGTTCGGTCCGTTGGGCCACGGGTCTGGCCCGGCCTGCTGGGGTGGGTCTGGCCTGCTGGAGTGGGTTCGGCCCTGCTGGCCTGCCTAGTCTGCCAAAGGCAGACCGATTCTCCGCCTGGCTGGGATGTGGTTGGAAGTTGCGTCCAACTCCCTGCTCGCCTCACGGGTTGCTGCAGTGTCGTTTCCTCCAGCTCGGATGCACGATGCATCTGGGGTCGTTGATACGCGGTCGGACTCCTGTACGTAGTCGGGAAATCGCATGCCCCTGAGAACCATGGCCCGCAGCTGTGGGTCGCTCCACCGACGCAGCTGAGGGGCCACGTCCCTGCCTCCATCTGGAGGCTCCTCCTGACGCGCTGCGTTCAGCCCACGGTCGCCGCCGCGGGGCCACCACCGACGGGCTCTTCCACGAACAACCGAGTCTGCATCGACGGTATGTTCTTCACACCGACTGCGCCTCCAACCTCCATGGGGTGTCACCTTCCCTGCGAAGGCCTTGAAATTGTCTTGCATCCATTTTGAATGTTCATCGACCAAGAACGCCCAAGGAGGTGGGGGTCAGGCTGTATTTGTGTCGGCATGTTCCCTCCGCGTTAGAAGTTTAAAACAGGGGGAGGTTTGGGGATGATGTTTCATCAACAATAATTTAATCCCAAATAGAAATCCCATGAAACAACACCCTCCCGCAAGAACGGACGATCCACGGGTCAACTTTTTCGTGGGTTGATCCGCGTTTGCCATTTAGAAAAAGAATGGGGAAAACGTAAGACAAAAAACTCCTACCTCGGTTGACGTTTGCCGTTAAAGTGCTCTGCCCTCAAGGATTCAAGATCTGTTGGCATTCGTCGCTTCCTGATCCCATTCTTTGTAAGGTGTCAACGTTGCTAGCGATACTGCTGGCATTTGTCATTCTTCGTTAGAGGGAGTCCTTGCCGTAGGTTCGTCATAATTTCCATGGTTTAATTCTCAACTCTCTAACGTGTTAGCTTATTAAAGGAAAACACATCACGTCATTTTTGTCAGGGTCGGCCCACGGGTGAGCCCCACGAGCCCATGGGCTAGGGCAACGCACCGCATTGGGGAAACAAATATCCGTAGGCCCTCATCCTTCCCTCTAACCCTAAACATTTCTTCTCCCCGCACGCTCTCCAGGACCAGGTGGCCTCGCCAACGCCGACAGCAGCAGCATCGTAGAATCTGCTTCTCCTCTCGTGATGCAGTCTCCTCTGGTGTCGCCCAACAATGACGCCTCTACGCTCCTCCTGCTACAGTGTCGCCCGACCCCCACCAACTGTGCTACCCTCTCATCTCCCTCCCTCACTCCCAACCCGCTGCCCCCCTTGCTGAGTGTGAGATTTCTTGTTGTTGCGTATGGCTGGACTCTTCATTCCGGCAACCGACTACTTCCCCCCTTCTCCATTTCTTCCGGATTTGTGTTGCCCAGATGAGGTGAAATAAACCTTGTTTTTTTTATAATTTTGTTTCATCATTTTTATTTTTTTATTTTTATTAATTGTTTTATTTGAATTTCATGAATGGTCTGAATAAATTGTTGATTTACCGGTGCATTTTCCATTACAATTGCAATTTTCCCATCTGAATTCCAATTTGATATTTGTTTTCTAGGTAATTAGAGTTTTTTTATGATTAATTTTTAATTATCATTTTTTTTATTTATAGGAATTGTGTTTGATTTTAAAAATTTGTCTGAATTTCATATTTATCACTGTCTTCCCGTCTTAATTGCAATTTGGCTATTTCAATTGCAATTTGTGTTTTGTCCTTAGGTAATTAATGTTTTTTTATAGGCATTTTTAATTATTATTTTATTTTCATTAATTCTTTGGTTTAATTTTCAAAAATTATCTAAATTGAGGATTCGCAGGTGTCTTGCCCATCTCAAATATAATTTTCCCATCTCAATTGCAATTTGTGATTTGTCTATAGCTAATTAGTGTTTTTTTATAATCATTTTTTAATTATATTTTTTGTTTTATTTATTTTTATTAATTGTTTTATTTAATTTATATAATTTATATAGAACTGTGGATTCATTGTTGTCTTTTCCATCTTATTTTTAATTTGTGATTTGTCGATAGTTGATTAGATTCACATTTATATTTCATTTATTTTATAATTAATTAATTTTAAGATCATATTAGTTAATTGGTTTTTCAGTTTTACGAATAATCAATTTTAATTTTCCCATTATTTTATCTTTATAATCATCCATAAAATCTTAGCATTGGAGGACATGTGTTAAAAAAATATAGGAGTCACTTTATTCCAAAAAAAATCTAATCCTTTATTTTTATATGAAGTTGTCTTCATGATTTTACACTAACCAGTAATGTTTTTAACTATTTAGAAGTGTGTTTGAATTTAGATATTATGTTATTTTAAATTTGTATGTTCAAATTTTTATAGGTTTAGAAGAAGAAGTGGATGATGAAGATGAAGAGTGATTCTTTTTTTTCTCAAGGCTTAATAGGTCAATTTTTAAAAACGGTTATGCCTTTTTTGATTCGTTTTGAAGTGGTTTAAAAGATTAAAAAGTATACAATTTTTTTCTTTTAACAAAAAGGGTTGTTTTTCCTTATTTACACACATAGAAGTTTTATATTTTTATATGATTTCAAGCCTTGTTTGACATTCTTTTTTAGTAGTTTTTCAAGCAATACGGGTGTCAGTTTAAACATATATTTTTGTATAGTTTTTTTGTTTTTTAATTATATGTGGGCCAACAAATGAACCGGTGAGACTTATTTTTTAAAGTCCGCATGTAATGTGGCTTTAAATGGATTTATAATTTTAGGTTCTCAAAGTTTGAGCTTTAATCTGGTTCACTTTGGTCTAAACCTTTAACAATCCATATTTAAAGGGCAACAATTTAATAATTCATCTCGGGCATCAAAACTGCCCAGGCCGGTCCTGATTTTTGTTACGCTACGACGTCGCGTAGTTACGCTATTTCATTTATGAAATAGAATATCTATTAAGCCTTAATTAATGCATCGTTAGACTACACAAAAACGATCCACTAAGGAGCTTCCTTTCATGCGCCTCGTCGCCGCACCACAGCATCGTCATCTTCCGCTCAACGGTGAGAAAATAAATAAAATAACTTTTTAAGTTGTTTTATTATTTTCCGAAAAGTTTGAAAATTAACTTTTCCATACGACCCTTGTCGGTCAAAGTTAAGTCATTTCTAGCTGAATCCCAACATTCTGAGTTCAGTGATGCCCTCAGATTTTCGATCCAAGCACTGATTCAAAAGTTAGAAAAACTCGATCGCACGTTTACTTAAGTGAACTAAAAAAAGTACAAAATTTTATTCTAGGCTCACCGGGCCTCCGAATCACGTGTCGTCAAAGCGTGTGGTCTCAAAATAATTTCATACAATTTAAAAAAAATATACAGAAATTTTGGGACATTATAGTTCAAACTCCTACAACCACTAAATTTTATTAGTTAATAGGGTGCAGGTTCATGGGGGACTGGTTTGGGGGTGCACACACACACATATTCATACATACATACATATATACATATTTACATACATAGAGACAAACACACACACACACACACACAATATAGTTATAACTATTTAATAATAATTGTATAAATTATCATTATTATAACACACACACATATTTATTAATCTATATATTAATCTATATATTAATATTTAAATTTGTAAGTATGTTTATATTAGTATATATATAGACATATTAATAATACTACGCATGTAAATTGTCATACACAAATAAAAATAAATTTTATTTATATAAAATTAATATATGCATACATTTATGTTAATTTGTATATTAATATATAATAATATATTTATTAATTTATATATAAATATATAATAAAATATATATTAATTTATATTAACATATATAAATAATAACATATATTAACACATATATATGTAACATATAATGACATATATGTTAATATATAACAACAAATATATTAATTTATCTATTAATATATAACATGATTAGTATATATATTAAATTATATATATATATATATATATTTGTAAATTTATAAGTATACACAAGCACACATACACACAAATATATCAACAAATATATAAATATAATATATATAGATTTATAAATTTGTAATTATAATTACACTAATTTATATATATATTTATATACAATTATGTGTACATATATATAAATATAGAGCAATACGTAGATTAAACGAATAAAATAGCTTGTTGGGTTGCTTCATCTATGGGTTTGGGACACACTAGTTGCGGGTTTGATTCCTGTGACCATTGTATTTTATTTATACAGGGGAGGGAAGATGATGATGGGTGAGACGTTGCATGAGGGCTGACGTCTGGTGGGGGTGTGGGATAACGATGTGGGGGCACATGAGGGTGGATGTCGGGTGCGCGCAAGGAATAACGTCGATTGGTCAGTGAGGGTGGGGTTGATGACGTTAGGGTTAATGGTGGGTGGATGAGATCCGTCTTAGTCAGCTTAAAAAATTATGGTTAGCTAGGTCGGTTTAAAAAAATATTAAAAACCTGATAAAAAACATTCAGGAAAAACTAATGAGCAACATTTATGGAAAATGAGAGTAATTAATGACTCATTTACTCATGTTTACATTAAAAATGGGTAAATGACGTGGATAATTTAGATACAAAATTAAAAATGGGTAAATGGTGTGTGGCTAATTTAGAGACATTTATAAACATGAGTAATTTAACCAAGTTTATAAATGCAGGAAATTTATTTAGGTTTATAAACATTTTTAAATGATTCATGTTTATAAATTCCACTAAAGCATCCACAAACCACTTTCAAACATTTTTATGAAACATGGGTAAAAAAATTATCCATGTTTATAAATGCGGCTAAATGTAAATCCAAAATGTATAATAATAAAAAAAAATTGTGGTTAGTTAGGTCAGTTTAAAAAAATATATTAAAAAACCTTATATAAAATATTTAATAAAAACTAATTAGCAACATTTATGGAAAATGGGAGTAATTAATTACTCACTCATGTTTACATTAAAAATGGGTAAATGGTGTGTGGCTAATTTAGATACATTTATAAACATGGGTAATTTAACCAAGTTTATAAATGTAGGCAATTTAGCTTGGTTTATAAACACTGAAAAATGAGTCATATTTATAAATGCAACTAAATTATCCAAAAATCATTCCCCATCATTTTTAAGAAACATGGGTAAACAAATTATTCATGTTTATAAATGTGGCTAAATGTAAATCCAAAATGTATAATAATACAATTTTTATAGTGGCATCAGATACCTATCAAATTATTCTTGTCCTCAAGAATCAAAACCAACCTATAAGGAAGAAATAACCAATAACCCAACACTCCCCAAAAGATACCACTCAAATGGTGATAACTCCATTACTCAGGAATAAAGCAGCACGAGAAACAAATAATCTCAAATAAATCAACATTTAATCAACCATCTCATCATCAAATAATAACAAGTCTCAAAACAACTCAGGATTTTAAGTGCTCATATATGACTCACATTCCAATGTACATTCCTCCAAACCACCATACCTCCATAAAACATGGATAAAGTGAATAAATCAACCATGTAACACCTTCTACCGATGATCTTGAATCTCATCCAACCACTCTATGAATGTTGTTTCATCCTTTATATCCAAATATCCCCAATCAATGACATGTGATTTTTTGTGAAGTTATCGACTAATCTACGATGCATAGACGAATCTTATATTTGATACAATTACAGGGGAAGATCTAAATGATATTACACCTCTCTAACACACCACAAGACCTCAAAAGGAATGATAAACTAGGTAGAAAGCATACACCCTAGGCCAAACCTCTACTATCCAAAATAAGAAGAAACCCTAAAGAATACATGATATTTGACCTTAAACTCCATAGGTTTCCTCCTCCAATAAACATACGACTTCTAACAGTCTTGTGTTGCCTTCATCTACTCTTGAATCATTTTAAACCTATTAGTCATGATTAGCACCACATATGGTCCAAGGACCAGTGAATCTCCACCCTCAATCCAATAGAAAAAAGATCTCTAAGGTCACATATACAATGCCTCAAATGAAGCCATGACAATCGAATAGTGGTGGCTATTATTATAAACAAACTCAACCAAGGGCAGACGCTTCACCCTAGATCCACCAAAATCTAAAACACATTTATGTAACATATCCTCAAGTGTCTGAATGCTCCGCTCTACCTTCCCATCTATTTGAATAAGGAAAGAATTGTTAAGGCATAGCTGAGAGACAAAATAACTTTGAAAACCTTCCCAAAATCAAGAGGTAAAATGAGGATCCTGATCATAGATGATGTTCCTTGGTACTGTAATGACTCGGATTTTCCATGTATTTTTTTTTTTTTGATATTGTATGGATTATTTTTAAGACCAGGCGCTAAGACAACGTGTGATTTCAAGTCCTGGTGTGCCTGGAATAAATGTTTAAATATATTAAATATATTAAATAGCACATGAGCACAGTTTTTCAGAAAAGTAGAATAACTTCTAAATGGGGGCCTAGATTAGAAATCTTATGGAAATGTTGATTTTAAATCATGTTTTTTACCCTAAGCACGACATGAACTTTTTTGACATGGAGAGTTTGTGAAAAATTCATCATGAGTGCAAAATGAATAAAATAATTAAATAAATTATTTTATTTCATTCATTAACGCAGAGACCTAATTTTGTCTATAAGTATGTGGTTATGATAGATTCTTAGGGTTATCCTCATAACCCTAGATCCATTGGAGAACTATTGGAGAGAACATTGGATGATCTCTCTAAGATGAACAACAATCAGATCATAGTTCTACAATCAGTGTGCAATGAAATCAGAGGATCTTGCCAAAAAATGATGCAGCTTCATTCTTCATCAATGATCGATCTAAAATCAAGGTATGATGATGTTTTGATTGGTTTTCTTCCAAGTTATTAATTCTTATGATGAACCCGAATCAATTGACCAATTAATTGATTCACATATAGATCATATTGTGGGATGGGTTTATCTACAAGGATCTTTTAGAAGATTTATTTATTTATTATTATTTCATCATTTTTTATTATAATGGAAAAAGATTGAGGCCAACTAAACATGGTTGAGGTTCATTCTTCATTTTCATGTTTCTTGGTTTTCTCCCATTTTTTTACATATGTTCATCATCAGGGATTCATTTTCTCAGTTTTTTAGCCCAAATATTGAGGAATCTAATGTTGTACACTCGTTTCTTGGTGCAATGATTCAATATCACATATTCAGACTCGATATGGATTATGGATCATGTGATTATGATGACAGAGATGGCAGGTTTTGGACGAACAATGGAGGAACATCATCGGGTTTCATTTTCTAGTGAATCTAAGGTCAAAATATGGCCATCAGTAATGGAAAGGCCAGTTAAACACCAGATTTGAGTTCCATGGGTATGATCGATGGTGGTGGTGAAGGATTCATACACTACAGGAGATGGTGGAAATGCAGAGGTGAAACCCACAGGATTTTTGAAATCCCATGGTACACAACATGTGTTTTGGAGGAACACATCATGTGGGACCCCTGTGTGGTAGCTAGGGTTTCCACAGTGAAATTAAATATCATAGGGAATGTGACTTTGTCACACGGCGTGTTCCTTGACCCAGAAATCTCAGCGTGTACCTTGAAGGGTACACAGACACAGCCAGGAGTACATGGACATAGACACACCGTGTACTCCCACACATACACGGCTAGGACAGGTATACACAATCTGAATCATGTACTTGGACACAGTCAGAAGTACATGGGCATAGGTACACCATGTGATTTTACATAGACACAAGTGAAATCCATTTACATGGATAGGACCCAGTGCTAAAAGTAAATTCCATATACTCCTAGTACACATCATGTACTCCTTAAAAATTGTCTTAGATCCCTTTTACTCATTATCTTAGACAATTTTTGTTAGGGTGTGTTCCCTATATCTTTTCCCTAAGGGTTAGTATGAAATTGTGTCCTAAACATTGGATGGTGATCTATTCAGTAGGAATTCTTGGATATAGTTGTTGGAATCCTTTCATGAGGCATAGTGTGAGATCATATATCATCTTCTTGCCCCAAGTGTATTTCTTGGTATCATCATGACCAACACTATGTGGGCACCAATCCTCTACTTAGCGGGTTAATCCAGATTGAGTTTTTGGTATACCCCATGGCCTTGGGAGTGATCCTCATCTATGTATCGTATCTCTTCAGACTTCTAGTGCATACTTCTAATAGAGAGACCTGACAAGCACTACCTCTCATATGGTTATTACCAGTTCTATTTGGCTCATGGAGTGTGTTCTATTATAAAAGTTCTATGTGGAATCTTCAATTAGGAATCCTAGGTTGGTATTATGATTGTGTCTTTACCTTGATATTGTGTTTCTTTTTTTAGTATATCTGGATATTATTGTTATATTTATTGTAGACATATACCTATGTAGAGATGACTGTTATTATTTTTGTATATTCTTTTTGCTTTTAGGGTGTCTTATTTGGTATTTTTATACCCACTCATGCATGGGCTTCGCTCAAACATGTCATGTCTTGTGAAAATGATTAACCTTTTGATAGGGTCCTAGAGGAACTAGGACCATGCGACGCTTAATGAGTAAGATAGAACAAGCTATGTTCTTTTGGTATTTTTATATCAGTCCCCATATTTACTTTTAGGTTGGAATTGTTTTTAGACTCTTTGTGGTGGGATTATATTTGTACTTTTTTACTTTCCATTACTTGTTGTCATACTATGGTTGTGGGATATAGATGTATGCATGCATAGTTTATCAATTATTTTACATTTCATCATTGTATGGGTTTGGAGATGTGTGTATGTGTACAGGTACTTAGGATAAGGCCTCTTATAGTGATATTCCTACTTAGAACTAGTCATCATCCCCTGGCTAATTGGAGGAGGGCTTGGGGAGCTGTGGCATAGGCCCTATTGGGACGGGTCATGATAGAGTGTTATCTGAGCATTCAATTATACCTTAGGACTAGAGTCTATGAGATTGGTTTGGGGTAACAATGTTAAGTGTTTTGAGTTTGGATTTCAGGCCAGGGACCCTAGTGATGGTGTAGCAGCTGATATATGCACACACTAGGACTTTTCTCATTTGTCTTTTGACTCAATATATAAGAACACTAGTTGTAGGGAAAATAATTGTACATGAATTTTATAGGAATGAGTTATGGTTTCCATTTCCTTCTTAAGTTATCTCTCTAAATATACTCATTGAACTTGGTACATCTTATTTATTTAAAGATACCTCTATGACTTATGTTAGCTAGGAATCAGCATCAGGACCATGAGCATGATCCCCTCAGTGATGAGGAATTGATACATGGAATAGTTACATAGGTGTTAGCTCTAATTGGTGTACCATCTATACCACCACCTATAGAGTAGTATATGGTACCCACAGTACCAATGGATGAGATGTGAAGGCTAAGCACACTTCACGAGTTCCATTTATAGTGACCCCTCAGGTTCAGAGGTAAGCCCAATCCACAAGTGGTTAAGGATTGTCTTGAGGTCGTGACATGATTTTTTTATTATTCAGGAAACCAGTAGATCATATGGTGGTCCTGGTGGAGAGCCTTCTCCATGGATCATCAAGACGATGGTTGGGTCTAGTGACCCATTCGTACGATGAGGCAGCTCCATCTTAATGAATGTTTGAGTTCCTTTTTAGAGAGGAGTTATATCAAGCTATGATGAGAGCTATATGTATCCATGAGCTTCTATAAATTTATTAGTTAAGTACTACAATAGCTGAGTATTCACCGATATTCACCAACCTCTCTAGGTACTCGATGGATATGGTTTGAGATAAATTCTTTTAGGCTCAGAACTTCGAGTGAGGAATGTGTAGAGAAATATGATACATCACTATACCATTGTGTATTACTACTTATGTTGGGGTGATAGAGAGATCTTTTGTGGTTGAGAGTTTCTTGACTAAGTAGACATTGATAGTGGTAATTGGTAGAAGGAACACAGGAGTAGAGACTTTGGTAGTAGGGAGCCAGCGTTAATCTTGGGGACCTGGATGTGAAATACATTTTAGAAGGAGGTCCCAGGATAGAGGGTATGCATTTTAGGGCTCACATGATGGTTCCAATAATCCCAATGAGAGGAAATGATACTCTTGTGATGGTAGGGGTCATTTTTCACAAGATTTTACAACCCTTTGTACGACTGATAGAGAGATAGTGGATGGGTAACTGAGGTAGAGGCAACGGTAGGAGCAGACAGGTCTATAGGGTAGTGGATTTGGAAGAGGGGCTGGGAGAGATGCTAGAGGTGGTAGATGCTTTGGCTTGTTACCACCACCACCCCTAGGTGATCCATTCTAATCTTAGGGAGTTGGATTATAGGGGTGGGGGCAGCTGCAAGTGATCGAGGATTATGGCCTAGAGGCTCTAGGGATGATTTTAGGTATGATCAGTGTCTTTTCTACCTTAGTTGAAGTACTGATAGACATAGTTTCTAGTAATTCCTTTATTTACACATATCAATTTCAATACTTAGATATTCTAGTTAAGCTCTTTCCTCAACATTTGTGCTTGGAGATGACTCAACAATCACACACTTGTTCCAACAGTGTGACCTAACTCTTGGAGGTGATAGTTTCTGTTGGCATCTCTTTATAGTAGTAATGAGGCTTTACGACATCATCTTAGGTATGGACTAGCTATCTATAGTTCATTCGCAGATCAACTATTTTAGGTATAGGATGTGGTGTTTACATAGTGATGGGACTAGGTTTTCCTTTTTGGGAGAAAAGGAAACTTATACGGCATAAGATAGACTCATGCATAGGAGGGTGCATCCAATTACTCACCATTGGGCTAGCATGACCCTTAGTGTAGTGGATGTTATTAGTTTCCAATTCCTTATAATGGTGCCAGAGTATGAGGATGTATTTCCTAAGAATATTCTAGGATTACCTCCCCACTAATAGATAGACTTTTGTATTGATCTATACCCCAGTACAACCCCGATATATGATCCATCATATCATATAGATCCTAAAGATCTTCATGAGTTGAGGGTGAAATTGGAGGACTTGTAGAGGAAGGGATTTGTTAAAACCAATGATTCACCCTAGGTAGCCCCATTTTTGTTCACCAATAAGGTGGATAGGAGATTGAGGTTATGTGTGCACTATCAAAGCTTGAACTAGGTGATTGTGAAGAACAATTATCCACTACCAAGGATCTATGACCTCTTTGATCAGTTGAGAGGGTCATTATGGATCTCAAAAGTTGAACTCATATCATGTTATCACCAGTTGTGAGTACGGGACAAGGATATACCAAAGATAGAATTCAGATGTCTCTATGGTCACTATGAGTACTTGGTGATTCCCTTTGGCATGAAAAACTCCCCAACAGTGTTCATGGGACTCATGAACTGGATCTTTCATCCCTTCATAGACCGGTTCTTAGTAATCTACATTGATGATATCTTTGTATACTCAACATCCAAACAGGAGCATGCAAGACACTTGAGTATGGTTTTGGATGTACTATGAGAGCACTAGATTTATGAGAAGCTCTCGAAGTTCTAGTTTTGGATTTAGGAGGTCAATTTTCTAGGACATGTTATCTCACCAGATGGAGTGGAAATGGACCAAAAGAAGGTTGAGGTAGTTTTATCTTGGGATCCACCCAAGAGCATGATGGAGGTGCGGATATTCCTTGGTTTTTTAGTATATTACTAGATATTCACACCTGATTTCTCTAGGATATCATCTCCCATGAAAGATTTAACCTGAAAGGGTTAGCCTTTCAAGTGGATAGAGAGGTTCTAGCAGGATTTTTAGGAGTTTAGGCAGAGATTGATGAGTTCTCCCATCTTAAGATTACTATAGGAGGGTTTCAAGTATATAGTATTCTGCGATGCATCAGGGATCAGACTTGGTTTTGTTCTAATGTATAGGAAGGTGGTGATTGCCTATGGTTCACATTAGTTGATTCCACATGAGTAGAACTATGTGACTTATGATCTTGTGTTAGTAGAAGTAGTCTTCATACTAAATATGTGGTGATACTACTTGATGGGAAAGTATTTTATCATCTATTCTAACCATAAGATTCTCAAGTATATATTCTCTTATAAGGATATTAACTTGATACAAAGGATATGGATAGAGTTCCTATAGTATTGTGACTTCGATATTGTATATACTTTTGGGAAGGGGATCATGGTAGTCGATGCTCTTAGTAGGAGATCTTGTTCAATGTTTTTAATGAGGTTTCAAAGCAGTCGGATTCATTTCAATTATCCTTTATGGATAAAGATAGATCATCTTACCTCCTATTGATGGCTTTTACCCCTCTAATTTTACAATGAGTTAGGAGAGATCAGATTGGGGATACTGACTATAATACCCTACATACTCAAATATCTGTTGGACATGCTCATGATGGATTTTATGAAGGTGGAGAGCATGTAGTTATTTTCAGAGTTTGCATGATGGTACCAGTGAAATTGTGGGAGGATGTTATGAGAGATTTTTATACATCTCTTTTGTAAGTACATCCATGTGTGGAAAAGATGTACCAATACCTCTAACATCATTTTTTGTGTCCAAGGATGAAGAAGGTAGTTGCAGAGTTTATCTCTAAGTGCTTTACTTGATAGAAAGTGAAGGCTAAGAACCAAGTCCTAGTGGGTTTAGCTCAATCCCTTAAGGTTCTAGAGTGGAAGTGGGATGGGATATCCATAGAATTAATGACATGATTTCCACATACATCCATGGGACATGATTTCATCTGGGTGATCATAGAACGACTCACCAAGTCAGCCCACTTCTTGGCTATTTAAGAGAAGAGTTACATATAGAGCTTGGGATGCCTCTATGTGTAGGAGATAGTTTGAATCCATGGATTTCTATTGATGATTGTTTCAAACTATGATTCTCACTTCACATATTAGTTATGTAAAGGGTTGTATGAGGTTTTTGGGACTCAGTTGCATTTTAGGATGTATTTTCACCCAAAAAATGATGGCCAAACTGAGTGAACCATTTAGGTTCTAAAGGAAATAATACGAGCTTGCATGTTAGACTTTGTCCATAGTTGGGAGGATCATCTACCACTAGTGGAGTTTTCATAAAACAACATCTTCCATTGGTAGGAAACCATTTGAGGTTGTGTACAGGAAACCCTACAGGTCACTATTTTGTTGGACTAACCTAGGAGAGTCAACACTCATGGGCCTAGAGTTGGTGCGAGACACTACTAAGAAGGTGTAGATCATCTAGGAGTGGATGAGGACTACACATAGCTGTTAGAATTCTTATTTGGACAGATAATGGAGTCCTTTGGAGTTCTAGGAGGGATACCAGTTTTTTCTATGGTTTTTACTTTGATATGGATTATAGATATTTTTTTGGGGTAGTAAGCTATCTTTGAGATTCGTTAGAACCTTACAGATACTATGTAGAGTTAGCGAGGTGGCATACCACTTATCTCTATCATCGAAGTTATACTAGGTATAAAACTTCTTTAACATGTCTCAGTTGAGGAGGTATGTTCATGACCCATCGCACGTTATCGACTGAGGAGATCTGGACATCGAGGATGGAGCTACCTTTGCTGAGCACCCAATAGAGATTGAGGATTAATAGAAGAGTATACTTCATGGGTTAGAACTTTATTCAATTCATGTTCAATGGTAGCATGAGAATATTCAATAGATCACCTAGGAGTGGGAGGCTCAAATTCATGCTTAGTACCAATGTCTTTTTGTATAGCCACTTGTTTTAGATTTTCCAGATGTAAAGCCCCAAAGTTGGGAGAATATAGTTACTTAGATTTTATGTGTATTATTTTTGGATATCATATGGATTATTTTTTAGACCAAATGCTAAGACGGTGTGAGATTACGAGGCCATGTGTGCCCAGAATAAATGTTTGAAATATATTAAATAGAATGTATGCACAGTTTTCCCAAAAAAAGGAAAAAACTTCTAAATGTGGGTACAAATCAGAAATATGTGGGAATTTTTGATTTCAGATCATGGGTTTTACCCTATGCATGACATAATCTTTGTTAGCATAGGGATTTTTTGAAAAATTCATCATGAGCGTAAAATGAATAAAATGAATAAAATAATTAAATAAATTATTTTATTTCATTCATTGATGCAATGACCTAATTTCATATATAAGTATACAGTTATGAAAGATTCTCAGGGTTATCTGTGTAACCCTATAGCCTCTGTAGAACCTTTTGAGAGATAATTGGCGGATCTCTCTTAGACGAATGACAGCTGGATTGCAGTTCTACGATCAATGTGCAATGGAATCAGAGGATCTCACCAATGATAATGAAGCAACTTAATTATTCATCAGAGATCAATCCAATATCGAGGTAGCATGATTTTTTGATTATTTGTCTTCCCCATTATTAATTCCTATGATGAACATGAATCAATCGATCAATGGATTGATTCATGAATCGGTCGTATTGCGGGATAAGTCTATCTGTGGGGATATTTTGGGAGATTAATTTATTTAATATTGGTTATTTATTTGTTGTTCTAATGAAAACGGATTGAGGCCAACCAAACATGGATGAGTTTCATTCCTCATTTGCGTGTTTCTTAGTTTTTTCCCATTTTTGTACATGCATTCTTCATCAGGGCTTTGTTTTCCTGGTAGTTCCACCCAAATACCGAGTAATCGATTGTTGTGCACTCGTTTCTTAATGAAACAACTTGATATCATAGATCTGGACTTGGTATGGCATAGGGATCATGCGACTTAAACGACGGTGATGGATCAGGATTGGATTAGAGGTATTCATGCGCGGGTTTTGGATGAACAATGGAGGAACGACTTCAGGTTGCATTTTCTAGAAAATAAAAGGTTGGAATATGACTGTCAGTGGTGGAAAGGCCAGTCAAACACTAGATCTAAGTTCCATGGACATGATTGAAAGTAGTAGTGATGTATTTGGTCACCAAAGGAGATGACAACAATATGGAGAAGAAGAACATGGGATTTGTGAAACCCCATAGTACACGGAGTGTGTTCTAAAGGAACACAGTCTATGGGACCCCTATGCAGTAGCTAGGGTTTCCACAGTGAAATTAAATATCTAAAAACTTGTGAATTTGTTGCATGGTGTGTTCCATGAAGTGGAAAGTTCAGTGTGTGCCTCAGAGGGTATATGGACATAGCCATGAGTACACGGGCACAAACACGCCATGTGCTCCCACACTGACACAATCAGGCCAAGAATTCATGGTCTGAACTATATACTTTGACATTGGAAGAAGTACATGAGCTTAGTAATTCAATGTACTTTTACATGAACATGGGCATGGATCGTTTACATGGACAGGACATGGTGCTGAAGGTACATGTCATGTACTCCTTAAAAGTTGTTTTGGATCCCTATCCTCTATATATTGGACAAGTTTTATTAGAATGTATTCCATATATATTTTCCCTAATGGTTAGTATAGAATCACATCCTACACATAGGATGGTGATCCCTTCAACATGAATTCTTGGATAAAGTTATTGTATTCCTTTTGTGAGGCCCAAATTGAGATCATATGTTATCTTCTTTCCCTAGGTGGAATTCTTGGTATCTTTATGACCAACACTACATGGTCATCAATCCCCTACTTATCAGGTTAATCTATATTAAATTTTTGGAATACCCAATGGACTTGGGATTTGATTATTCACTGAAAGTGGATAATATTCATTGTTAATATCTTAATATTAATGTGTTTAAATGTTCATAAACATCAATTTTATTCCAATTCAGAAATTGAACTTCATTTCCCATCATTGTGCAATTCATGCTTAAAGTGTCAATTTGGTCCCACTCAATAATTTGATTGTGGAAATTACAATATTCATCATTTTAATTTTATATTTTGGTATATTATTCATCACTTTATTTGGAACATTTTTTCTTTTAGGTCTGATGGATGAATCACAAGTGAAGATGGATATTGTTTCACCTGAAGGCAGAAACTTGCTGGAAAAAGCATAATGGGCCTAAGGCCCATCAAACAAATGTGGGTCCCATAAAACAATCCCAATGAAGCTCAAATTTATAAAGTAGAAAGATAAAAATATGAGGATAATTTTATTCAACTATGTCCAGATCTATTTCTGATGTTTTCATGATGATAAAGGGATCTGAAGTTGAGATTTAAATGGTGGACCCGACATTAATGCACAGAAATCTGTCCCACCATTTTGACCATAACTTCCAAAAGGATGAGAAAACTTTTCTGAAAGTTTTAAAGATCATATAGGATAGATTTATTAAGATATTTCTCTTCTACAACCCCTCCGTATTCGTCCTTATTCAATTACAAATTCACACATCAATATGGTGGATGAATCTGGACAGTTTTCCGGGTCAAATTCGAAACATCAATTTCCTTTTGATTATTCACCCTCCTTTTGACTCTATTAATTGTTGGGGGTGAATTAATTGTTGGGGGATGGACCTAAGGCTGATAATATGCCTATATAAGGAGATAGAGGTTAAGGGAATAGGGGTGGATATTTTTCTTATCATCTTTTGTTTCTTGTTTCATTGTAAGGTTATGCTTCCAAATTTCCTTTGTAATGTTTTCCATTTCCATGTAAGTTTATTTTTTGTATCTTTATGTTATTAATAAGCTTATTTCTCTTCTATATTTTCCATTTCATTTATTAAAACTTTATTATCACAAATCACAGTGATATCTCTATGTTGTTGTGAATTAGTTCACACATAGGTGTGAATTTCATTCACACACACAGAGGAGTGCTCGTTATTTCCGCGGTTTTAATTTCTTCAATCCAATTCTTGTTAGCCATATTCCGCCCACCATTGAGAGTATACCATCAATGTAGGGCTAATACTTTAATGGGTTGATCTTAGGAGGATGCAAAGGCTGTATTTAATGTTATTTTATGAACGAATTTTTGTTAATTGGATAATTAATTTAAGACATCCATTCTTCAGTTATTTATACTCTTCATCTTTAATGTTTTTGAGCAAACTAAATTCAATTACTAAATGACCATATACCTCAGAGAGATCATGAATTTGGTTCTCTAAGTGTATAGGGGATTAGTAATTGTGTTTAGTAAGCACCAAACCAGAAAATGATGAAGGTAGTGTTATTTTTGAAGAAAGGATTCATCAAGAATTAATAAAACCAAAATTGTCTAAAGAAGTAAAATTCATTCAATCCACCCCAAGCATAATTCTAAGATCAACCCATTTTCTTTGAATTGAATTCACTTAGGTTTCTTAGTGTTCTTTAAACCATCCAAAATCAAAACCAAATTTGGATACTTCATAGCCCATCATTCACCAAATCATAGCATCTCAAGGTTACTTCTTCAGTCCTTGTGGATTCGACCCCTACATGTACTACATCGAACGCTTTTACCAGTAGGGTAAATTTGGGCGCAGCCAGGATTGATCCTCATATGTGTATCGTATCTCTTTGTACTTCTTGTGTATACTTCTAATGGTGATACCCGATGAGAACTACCTCTAAGACAGATGTCATCAGTGATATATGAATCATGGAGTGTATTTTCCTATATGAATTCTATGTGGAACCTTCAATCAGGAATTCTAGGCTAGTATTATAGTTGTGACTTTACCTTGAGACTGTGTGTCTTTTTTGAGTATATTTGAATGTTATAGTTATATTTATTGTATATATATACCTATATAGAGCTAACTATTATTCTTTTATTATATGATTTTTGTTTTGGGGTTTCCTTTTGGTTATTTTTATACTCACACCTACATGGGATTTTCCTATACTTGTCATGTCTTGTGTAGACGATCAACATTTTCATGGAGTCCTAGAGGGACCAGGACCAGGTGGCACTTAGTGAGCCTAATAGACCGAGGTGTGTTCTTATGGTATCTTGATAGTAGTCCCTATCTTTACTTTTAGGTTGTACTTGTATTAAAACTCTTTTTTGTGGGCTTGTAGTTGGACCTGTTTACTTTAAATTGCTTGTTGTCATACTATGGTTGTGGGATTTAGATGTATTCATGCATATTTTATCAGTTGTTTAACATTTCAGCATTTTATAAGCTTGGATATGTGTGATTGTGTATAGTTAATTAGGCTAAGTCCTTCCATGTTAGTGATATGCCTATTTGGCACTAGTTGCCAGCCCCTGGCCTATTGGAGGCAAGCTTGGGGAGTCGCGGAATGAGCCCCATTAGGACAAGTCGTGATAGGTACCCTATGAAACCTCATTGTCTCATCTATATACTACCTAGCTAGAATATCCACAACACCTGACTCCTCAATGATCAGAAAATGAGTCAAATTCATTAATTGATCCATGACCACCCAAATAGAATCTTACCCTCATTGTTCTTTTGGTAAAATGATGAAGAAATACATCAAAATATCCTCTCACTACCATTTGGGGACATCCAATGGTTGTAATAAATGACCTAGAACATGATTCTCTACCTTCACTTGCTAACATACCAAACACCATGACACTAAATCCACCACAAAATACTTTATAATTGACCACTATAAATGAATCCTTGAGGATGAATACATATTTTATATTCTAGGATTCACTTCCAAGGGTGATCTATTAAACTCACAAAGAACCTCCTTGCACATCACTAAGAGAACAAACAATTTCCCTTGAAATGAAACCTGATAGTGATCATCCTCTGACCTCCCCTTAGGAGCATCACCATGGAATATGTAATCCCACATCACCTATACATTTTAGTCTCTCCACTAAGACACCTCTACCTACTCCAACAAGGATTATTTCACTATAATTTGGTATAGGAAACCCCTACCACAAACCTCATCCACATAAATATGCATATCCACAAAATCCTCTATCACTCTCTAAGCATCTCCAAACTCTTGAACAAAATATCTATGAAAATTCCTAATTAGCGCATCAATAACTATATCTTAATTACCCAGGGTGTAGGAAATATAAAATTCATTGTCCTATAATAACTATATTCACCACCACTAACACATATTCATACCCCAATAAGAGAAAATATACTTCAAACTCAGGTGATCTATGAAGACTATAAGGCTCTCATTGATGAGGAAAAGTCACTACAACTTCAATGAAAACACCACTACTGCTAACTCAAGATCATGGGTGGTATGGTTACATTTATGGGGATTTAACTTCTTATACCCATATGAGATCACTACCCTATGATGCATTAATATTCATCCCAAACTAATATGAGAATCATCACAGAAAACCTTAAGCATCACTCCCTCGTCTTACAACAGAATAATGTGATCACTGATCAACTGATCCTTTAGCTAATCAAAAAATTTATAACACTAATAAATCCATAAAAAATATTGGTCATTCTTATTCAAGGCTATCATTAGGGTTTTAATCCTATAGAAATCGAATATGAACCATGTATAATAACCCACAAGACTAAGGAAACTATAGACGTTTCCAGCATTCTTAGGTGCTGCCCAAGAAACATTTTCCTTGATCTTAAAAGGATTGACTACTAATCCCTATTGAAACACCACATTCCTAATTAAATACACTTAACACATCCAAAAACTTATGATTAAAACTTAAAAAACCTAATATTTAATAAAATACCATCAAAACATGACTCAAAATCAAAGCTGAATACCACTACAACCTCCTAGGGAGAACATAGAAAGAATTTTGGTAGAATAAAAAGAAACTCACCTTAAACACCTAGATTATTATTATTCTAAAAAATAAGGTCCAAAATGATTGAAATTAATTCAAATATCACCAAGAAGATATCCCTGTCCATATGGGGTTCAAATGAAGAATAAAGGTCTATAATAAAGGATGAACATCTCATATTCAAAAATACAAATGAAAAAAATAACATGTTGATTCTCCCATATGATTCCTATTTTTAAAATCTCAATCAACACTATTAATTTCCTATTTATCAATCATGATAATTATTATCACACAACAACATTAAATCCTTTTATAATCATAGCTCAATCCTCCAAGTTAAAGGATTTTATTTCTATATAAAAATTACCAATTTTTAAGGGTTTTATTATTAATAATTCCATTATCAATCATAAAATATGATTTGGGTAAAAGGGGAGGAATTTATGAGTTTTTAATGGTTTTATAAATGAAAATATAATTTTCAATCATAAAATATTATTCTAGAAAAAACAAGGAAATAGAGAAATTTCACTAAGGTAAGACTCTTATGTTGGGAATGAATGACTCTTACATATCTATATCTTACTTTTATGAATGGGAAAAATACTTTTACATTTATAAATTTAGTAAAGGTGTAATTATTATATTTCAATAACTGACTCTTACATATTGAAATTAATTAAAGGGGATGACTCTTATGTATCCCTAAATGAATCTTACATTCAAATATTTTACTTCCATGCATCATTGTTCACTGATAAATGAATCTTACATAATACATATGAGTCATTTACATTTATAATTTCTATAAATCCATCTAAATTTACTTTTACATATGAAAATATAACTTTTACATTTGAAAATACAACAAACTCATCAATATGTAAATTTCATCTTTTCAATATGTAAGGGTCATTTCATGATAAATAGGGAATGTATAAGGTTCATTTTCATGTCTAAGGAAATATTTATGGGTCATCTTAGATTTATCCAAATTTTATAAAAAAACTAAAAAATGTATAATTACTTCAAAAATTATAGATTTATTTCAAAAAATGAAGAATCACTTCTAAAACTATAAAATATATTTAAAAATCAAATATAAAATAACATAAACCTTTCCTAACCTATGATACTACCAAAAAAATCTTGAGACTAACTTGAAACATAATAAATGAAAAAGAAAGGGTTTGGGAAAACCCAATCCCTTATAAATAGATCTTCGATTCTAAGTTATCGAGGATCTTGTGAGTGGGGTTAATCTAGATACTCAGGTGCATCACTGGTCATGCCCTTTTAGTGATAATTCCTAGTATCTTGATTCCCTTTCTTTAAGGATAAATATTTCACAGCCCTAAAAAAAATCTCACAAGAATTTCATAAGGATATTACAACATCCAGGTAGAAGCATACCCAAGTATCAAACTAGTGAATTTGTTTGGGGAGGGAAGTCTAATCTCATCCCGAGTACTATCTTAGGCCATCATCACCCATAGATGATGCACTAAAATTAGATGGAACTCCATTCTGAAATTCATTAGTGGCATCATTTCTTACTGTTGTATACACCAGAACTCATGTTCAAATATATATAGCATATATTCCTCATAGAAAATTTCACAATGAATCAGGTATGATGGGATATAGTCTCTTATAACTATTTTATATGACCACACTTTATAGTCATCATGATCATCCTCTATAATTTTTTTGGTGTGGGGATCATCGTATAGAAGTAAGTTAAAATCTAGTTGATGTTCCAATAGCTTCATATATTTTCCCCCCTTCAACAATAATTGAATGATAGTGAAAATGTCCTAGATAAATAGTTTGAACTGGTATCTTGATATTTGGACTTCATCATAGAGCTCATATATGTTGAAATGTGTCATCACTCAGCCCCACAACACTTGAAACTGTCAAAAAATGAAGAAAAAAGATTTCACATTATATATGTATAGAAAACATTGGTACATCTTGGTTAGAATTGGCACTACCAAGCCAATGGGCATTCCCTTTACTAGTTTGGTTGCTATCACAAAAGTACTTGGCCTTATTCTCATGTGTGAGTCGTAGATTGGGATCATATATCCTCTAAGACACATGGTGAGAAAGATAGTAAGGTAGACTCAAGGGGTGATATCAGGGTTAACATCATATCCCCACTCCTCATAACATCTTCTTTTCAATTCAAGATAATATGTGCCTGAGACTTCCCTATTTTTCATGGAAGGACACCCAATTTTGTATTTTGAGGTTGACCCATCTCCATGTGGGACCAAAAATGTCTTCACCCATCTATCAAAACTGACATCTATATCTAAGTAGGGCTCCTTCATAGTATTTTTGGATTCTATTAATAGTGATTGAGCCAATAGAGGAATTCACCTAACATATTTCCAAGAATCATTTTGGGGGAAGAAACTCATTATACATGGATCTGATGATTAGTTCCTCAGAGACCTTATATATATCACATGGATCTGATGATTAGTTCCCACTTCTATATGTATCAAGTAAAATGTGTTCAACTATAGACTCTAAAAACTCAAAAAAATGGAATGAGATCAGAGCCCTTGTATATATATGTTTTTTATATCTATACAGCTTCTTATACCACTACTAACTTTAGCTAATTTTTCAGAATGCATGTACATCTAACCTAGTACATCCACATCCATTCAAGTTTGAAATCACCTACAAGGAAAAGGTCTTAATACTTGTTCCAACCCTAAAGTTGGTTAGTAGTTTATGTGTAAGAAATTTTTATGGGGAAACCTTATACTTATATAGTATATAGCAAGGTTGGTCTCCCCCTCATTGATATATGAGCTTCTCGATGGGATGTTGGCTCTGCCCAGATTTTCATAATCAGTGAACCAAGATTCTAGAAGGTTTTCATCTGGCCTCAGGATTTCAACATTAGTTAGTGGTCCTCATCCATATAGTTAGATAAAATTTTATGTTGGGAACCTTTGATGGTGCACCTTCATGACTTACATGAGAGTCGATAAATGGGTCATGCATTTTATGGATTTTCCTTGTTCAATGTATTGGATTAATTAGTCAATTTGGGTGATTGCTTTAGTATCTAAAATGGTGTTTGGAAGATGGTACATTTTATACAAAATAAAATTCAAATGATTTCACTTGGATAGATAAGGGGTAAATATATAAGTGATTTTCGAGTGAATATGAACCAAGCATGGATACCACCAAGTGAAAATTTATAAAATGATGAAGTTTTAACCTGGCCACTTTGCTCATCCCCCTTCACCCAGGTAGCTTCACCTAGGTCAGGTTGTCACAATAAGCTTATTTTTGTTTGTCTAGGAACACCTAGATGAGTGTACCCAGACTACTATGCCTCACTTGGAATTATAAGGATAGAGAAAAGGAAGGGATGACACTCAAACTCGTTAGGAGTAAAGTGAGCGTCTTGTGAAAAAATAGAGTTCCAAATTTTAAGGATTCACCTAGGTTGGGTGATGCATGAAAAGAAAGTGGCCCCCCTATTTATAGAAGTGTATTCATTCCCCACACTTCACTCAGGTCACGGGCCTTGAAAACAACTAATATCATACAAAATTCACTTATCATGTGCATCCAAAACTATTGTACCCAACCTGAACACACACTCCCTTATTCGATTACATGTTCATGTTAGGGTCATATGTAATGTCCCCAACCCATTAGACACTATGTATAGTGCCCTAATCTAGGTCTCCACATGACCTCAGGCATACCTCCCTGTATGTTGGAGGATGCCAAATAACAGCAAGGATCTAATGTGTTATGTGGGGAGACAATACCCTCTTTACCAGACTAAGACAAAGAAAACAAAAATAAGAATTAAAGAAAATGGTATAAACAACAAACATGCATAACCAAACATTTCCTAAAACTAGGTACATGAACACAACTAAATATTAAATAGGTTATGTCATGTCATATAGTTCCAAGTGTAAGGAAACCCAAAATAAATACAAACTGATGGATCCCCAAAATGGTTCCTGAATCCAAGTCTGGATCCCTCATCCATGCATATCCATGCCCAAATAAACCATCTAGAATAAAGAATCTTCCCTTGTCTTGACCTACAAGCATAGATTCTACTCAGGTATCCAATGGCAGACTGAGCAGGGTGTGAATACAACTCAGTAGGCCACTACTAATGGTATATAAAAAATATCCAATCTAAACAGATAGTATATGTAATCACTAAATAAACAACAAGATAAAAAAAAGGTAAACTTGATTCCATTAGTTAACAAAGTCCACTTAAACCATTTTCATCATTTATCCTATGGGTTAGGCATTTTCATCAATTTCACTTCGACCTATGCCATAAATATAAACAATTCATAAGGGGAAGAATCATGTTCCCTACATCCCTATGAAAAACATTTCACAAAATAATAAATAACACTAAACTCAGAGCCTCGGTCTAAGTAGTATCATCACATGCAACTGTTAGGGGCATATAATCTCAACCAGACTCCCTAACTCATACATTAAATGGGGTGGAGTTTAGATCCTCAGTATAACCCAACTCGTGGGAAAATATCCTCAATTATAATACCCCACACATAACACCAAGCCATGTGCACATGATTCCTTAATCATTTACCACATATACCAATTCACAAATCAAACTCATTGAACACACATACCATTTACAATTCATAGTTCGTTCAATACATAAATAATCTTCATTCCTTAACCCATTAACACATTTACCATTTACAATTCATGACTCATTAACACATTAACATTATACCAAATGCCCTTTCATGCAATATTATCAATTAAACACAATTACATCAATTTCATTTCACAATTCTTATTAATGAATGAAATAAAAATCTCATGTATTTTCTTTCATAAACCAATTTTAACATTCTAAACCCTTCAATTTAAAATTTAATAACCCAAATCTCAGGTTCTTAAGTATGGAACACCCCATGGGTGGCCTCTATCCCAATTTATTCAACTGAAATTCATCCCACGGGATCATGAGGGGTTCAATTCATCAATTAACCAATTAGAACATCAATTCTTCCATGGAAAACAAAATGTACAACACAACAAAACCAAATCACAACTACATACACATGATCAAATAAACTAGACTATGAGATATGAATTTTATACCACCTACCTTAGTTCCAAATTTGAACGCTCACTTAACCTTAGCCTTTTATTTGGAATCAAACCACCTTTAAATCCCCAACCTAGAAACCATTAGAAAAAGAGGTTTTTAGGGATTCAAAAGAAGAATAATGATTCCAAAAGACCTAATCTAGAAAAAGGAATAAATATTAGTGTTATACTCACCTAGAGATTCAATCTACACCCAATGATGCTCCAAATAGCTTAGAAATAAGGGATATCAACCCTTGAGAAGCTTGGGGGATTTTTCTTTGTCACTCTTGCTGTTGGAGGAAGAATAGGGGATAAAATTGGGTGAGTTTTCTTAAAGTATAAGGGGTAAGTGATAAATTTCATCTACTTTAATTAGGCACATGGTTTGGATACATGGTTGGTCAAACTATGCACCAACCATGCACCACCCTTTTTCCAAGATGGGTCCAGGTCGCACAGTTTCCTAGGAAGCTCACATGGTTTGAAAAACCGTGTGATAACCATGCAGATTAGCTCTATCCAATTACGCATGGTTTGGATCCTCCCCATGCATGGTTTCACTAAATATTCTCTACCTATCTATAAAAGAATTGTTAATGTTCATAATAACTACAAACCATGTTCCAACTATGCAACATGCTCTGGATGACCCCATTTCCCCTTTTTTATATCCCGAACCCCCGAACACCCCTGAGACTCCTCGTACACCCAGTAAACATATAATTAACCAAAATAAAGAGACTTAAACCACAATTTGAACAAGGATGCACCTCATTAGAAGTCCAGGATATTACAACCTCAACATATTATAACGGTTCATCCCCAATATGCACTCCCAAGCATCTCTGGGCTTCTAAGATAAAAATATTGGGCCACTGAGCCAACATATCCATCTCCCTATCCCAAGTATCTTTCTAAAAATTACCATACTACCACAAAAACTAAAACCAAAGGCACAGTCATAGCCTACAATACTTCCTCACTATGATCCACAATATGAAATAGATTTTCCTTGAAGGAAACATCAGCATTAAGCTCAACATCATCAATATCAAACAGATGAGATGGGTTGAGGTGATACTACCAAAGTTATAACACATAAAAAACATCATGCATGCCATGTCACGACCCTTACCCCATAATTCTAGAATCGGTACCTGAAACATGGTGTGAATTTTTTTTCATAAATACAAGTATATAAAAATTACACATCTTGTCCCAATACATAGGATTGATTCAGTTTAGGTTCTGAAAAATTAGATGTTGATGAAACACTTCTTCCAAAAACTTGATAAGGTTAAGATTCATATTGGCATCGTCATATAAGAGTACTCAAATCTTGGAATAATCTACTAAATCCTATAAAACATAAATTAAAACATAAGGTGAGCATAAGAATATCCAGTAAGGGGTTTTAAAACAATTAAAGAAATCCCCCTTTCAAAACAAAAACCATTGAAATAATCTTAAAACGTTTTATTAAGAGGAAAACATTACTTTTTTAGGCACATAATCAATATTTTCAATGGTTACTTACAACCATTTTTCTGAAAGACCTTTTATACAAGATAATTGTTCTTACTTAAAAACTTCTAATAAAACATGAATCAATGTGCGCATACGTATACAAGAAATGCATGAAATGTTCATCATTCATAAATTGATCAATCCAACTATAAATGCATAGTTGTAAACATAAGAATTCATATCATGATTCATTAACACTTAAATGAAATTCATATAACCATAACATTAGATACCCTTTCCTTATACAACTTTCCATTTTCATATATGATTATGATTTATGCCTTCATTACCATTATAATAGAAGATTCTTAGCCAAGGGATATTCTATTAGTCGAACACTCCCTTGGTTGATCATTTACCATTACATAATGAGGGAATGTATAATTCCAAACTTTGTTGAGGCCTTTCGCCAAGACCGTACGGGTAAAAAACCAACATAATTATGGTTAACTACCACACATAGTTGTGAAAAAAGATAGCATCATGTTCACACATCATTTCACTTAACTCATGAGATTCACCACTTTACCCAATACATTGGAGCGCTATATAATTTTGGGTGCACCCGTCGCATCATTTAAGTCCAATACATTCCTCATATGTCTTAGTATAGTCTTATATTCATATGGTACCATACTTAAATTCTTATTCCATAATAATTTTTACATACATGTTCATAAATGAAATGGATTATGCCAAAATGTAAAAAAAACTAGACGTGTTGGATTCAGATTTAACAGTGATGTGCATGAACTAAAACAACATACTCTTTCATATCTAGTAAAAACTAGTACACATAAAATAATTGGTTGTCACATGCAATAACAACGTTTTCATTAAACCCTTAAGAATGTGACCATTTCCAAACCATGTTTTCATGTTTTAACTTTGTGATACTCATTTAATCCATTCAATGTGATTGTTATATAAAGGATTTAAAACATAACCTTATGTAATCAGAGTCATTTATTGTGACAAATTGGAAAACAATGCATAGATGTAAAATCATTATCTCATGTAGAGTTTCTTTTTTTAAAAGGATAAATAATCACATGATCTTATATATTCATGTATTATTTGTGCTTAAACATTAAAACATTTTTAAAACATAGCTAGCATTTATTTAAACTTTGGGAAACCAGAATCGAAATACCTATATATATACTCATATGGGTGTGAAACCAATATAAAACCTTTACACAAGATGTATACTTGGGGTTTTCCCCACCCGAAACAAGATTTAGTAAATTCTTGCAACATAATTTAATCACTAGGGATAGGTTTCGTGAAAGTCCCATTTTGTATTTGTTACATAAACATACATATATATGTATAAATATACATTAATACATAACCATTTAAAACATGGGTTTTTCATATTAAAATAAGAAGAAATTAACTTTTTTCAGGGGTTACATATTTTTAGTATATCATTTTGAACAAAACATCATTAAAGAAGAAGAAAGACTCAAAATGGTTTTTTTTGTAAATGAGATATTATATATATCTTTATTATGGGTCAAAACATGATTAACCCCTGAAAGTGATTCATACCATAAAAAACATTGGAACATTACCAATTAAATTTAGAGAACTCAAACTAGGTAGGATTGGAGTTATTCCGATTTTTTATGTACTTATATACATATATGTATAATCGTGGAACAAAATAATAAAAAAAGGGTTTTCATGTAGAAAAAGAAACATAAAATTCCTTTCATGGGTTATATACTTCAAAAACACATTTAGAAAACCTTATGTGAGTTAAGATTAAGAATCATTATAAAACTATATATATATATATTCATTTATAAACAAAGGTATACAAGTTTTACAACAAGAAAACTTAGAAAATTGATCCCTTACCTAACTTCAGGAGTGCACCGGGGTTGAGAAGGGGATATTAGCATGTTGAGGAGAAGAAAATAGGTGAAATTATAGGTGAAAATATGGGGTTTATATAGGATCTATACATACATATATTTATTTATATTTATATATATTTATATAATGTTTCATATATAAATTATAAACAAAGACTCATGATCTAACTAGAAAAAAACAAAACCAATATCTTTCTTAATAAAAATGCAAAGTAAGTCGGTTTTTTTTAATATATATAAATATATAAAGCTTGTGAAAAACAGAAACTGAAACCAAAGAAAATAAAATGATAAAATAAAATAATAAGAAAGGAGATCGGGGAGGAACTTATGGGTAGAAGTCAAGGGTCGCAAGACCATAAAACAGTGGGGGAAAACTTTATGGAGAAGAAAAGAAACACAAAGAAGAAGAAGATATAGTGGGTGGCCACTGGTTTGGTATGAAGGAGAAGAGGACGTGGAGGAGCAAACCAAGGAAGAAAAGGATGGTCCAGATCCAACGGGTCTAGATCGGACAACTAGGGTGAAACATGGTTTTTAAAAAAATGATGAAGGGTTAAGATATGATCTTGAACATAATCGAATGGCTATGGAATGACACAGATTCTTAAAAGGGTCGAACGGCTGGGATTAAGACTCAGTGTAATTGGGTGGCTGAGGAAAATGTGGAGGTAAAGCCGCGACAGTTGGGTTTCGAAGGCTAGACTAATCAGACGGTCCAGATCGTGCACGACATGATCGGATGGCCTGGATCTTTCCTTTCCTAAAAAACTCTATCCCACATTGAAATGGGATGCATTTTGTCGCTCCCTTATAAGGCTGGACCTCCTGAACTAACCTCAGGATTCTCCTTCCCTCCTTCCCGGTATAGCCCCGTACTAGTTTTCTGTGGGCACAATCTTCGCCCACCCTTGCCTCTGTGACGCCCTGCATGGTGGCACACTACCTGGTACCTTTGTGTTTGCTTGAGGCATGCTCACAAGCCCATGGGCTGGCATGTGCTGAGGATGAAGGCTTGGGCTCGGCCGCCTAGCATGTGCTGCCTCCTTCAGCCTGGCTAGAGGGATGGCTCTTGGGGTCTATTTTTATTAAACCAACTTTCAAAATAGACTAAAAAATCTTAAAAAGAGATATAATCAATAATGAATATCTTTAATTTTATAAAACATGATTTTTATTTTAAACTTTTCAAGATTAAAGTATACAAATCAAATTATATTTTTTCTTAACTAAGAGTATAACTAAAAGTATTAATAAACATGTTTTCAAATTCAAAAATAAAAAACATACCTCTCTTGGTATTTTCCTTTAAAACACAAGATTTGGACTTTAAATCCATTTTAAACCTTAATACATTTATCCTTTCAAAATTTAAGGAAGAGTTTCAATTATAAACATGTTTAAAATATATTACATTAATTTATATTTAAAATACTCAAAAATATCAATATTTCTAAATACTTTGAAATAAAAAGACAAGAATTCCCAACAACTATAATTATAGTCGTTAGAGATTCATTGGTCACTAAAAGGGGTAACGGTCGAATTAAGGACTTATAAAAATGAGACTAGGGTGTTCCAACCTCAAACATCGAGACAAAGAAGATGGTGCTCTTTATCCCTTCAATGCTCAGTATGATTGTTGCAGTTCTGGTTATAATGTTCTTAGTCGTGGCAGATCTGAAGGAAATCCACTTTTTTCTTGGCATGTTTGTGCTGCTTTGGGGTCTTCTGTTTGTCTTGATTGGGATACTAGTGGGTATTCTAGGTTAGTCATGTTCCTTTGATCTTGTTTCAATGTAATCGTTCCAAAAGTTTAATTGAATAAAACATGGCCTTCTTTTATTTTTGAAATCATTGTTTGGATTGCATGCAAATCAAGTGAAGTAAATCCATACAGTATTATTATTACACAAGAAAAAGGTTTGGTGCCTCACATTATCCCCTCCTTAATAGGAATTGTGTCCTCATAATTAATTTCATATAACCATGCTAAGAAGACTCTCTAACATTCTACACAACATCCCCCATCGTGGAGGATCCTCTGGTGCGGTCAGCTGAATACCCAAATTGGTGTTCAATTCTTCCACTTCCCTGGCCTAGACACACCTCGGACAGTAAGGGTTAAACTCTTGCATTATACACTCGAACTTCCAGAGGGAGGCTTGAATGGTAGAAATTTCAGATATTTCCCAATGTACAAAGTCTCTAAGAACTCATCGGACTATCTCTTGTCCGAGAATGTCAATGATGTAGACGTGGACATGCAAACTGAAGCTTGGGATTTGGTGCATGTAGGCTCCGTGAAGTTTCCCTTCCAAGGCATCCTCTTGAAACCTTGCCCTGGACGTGAAGTTTCGGGATAGAGTGAAGCATGGGAAAAGTCCTTCATGGTACTTTCCCCTTCGCCTATACTCGTCGAGTTGGACAGTGGCTATGCAGTGGTAGATATATGCATTCCCTTGGTAGGAGCAGAGAATGTATGGACTGTTCGATACCTCATAAAGATGTCTGCATGTTCTTCGCAGGTTTATGAAGGGAAGGTATTCTTCTACACAGGTTCTGACCATAATGGCCTCTAGTACCTCAATGGGAATAGATAAGATATGGGTTTTTCCTTCCATCTAAAAATAAATTTTTTTCATGAAATTCCAATCAGTGAAACTCATCCAAAAACACAAACACTAAAAAGGTGGGAAAAGAAGAAACAACAAGTTGTATTTTCATAAAACAACTAGTACACAACACCCAAGACTAATGGTTTCCCCAGTTCTCAGTTACATGAATCCCCAAAACAAATTTAAAACTCTCGATCTCCCTAAACCAAATGAAACCCAAGCAGTTAGGTTTAATCTTGTGGGTACACTTATGGTGTCTCCCAGGTGAGACATGAGGGGTGTAAAGCTAAGAGACATCAGTATGTAATTAATGTCTATAAAAATAATGGAAGGCCTCAATTTCAAGGATTTCAAAGTCCATTACTTGACCATAATGGCCATAGGACAAGATTTGGCACATATATGTTGTGCGGAGGTCACCCAATACTGCAACTTCTTGGAAATCCATGAGCGATGGGATTTATTCTACTGCAGTGAAGTATCTAAAAAGAACCTTGAAGTACTTTCCCTGGCGTGCGTATGATGGAAATTTGATTTGAATCAAAAAGAGGTAGTCTAAAATTGCTCCTTGGTGGAGTTGAAGTACACAGGGAGAGTTAGACACATCGTAGAGGTGTTTTCATGTCATACGAATGTGTGAATAGTTTACAAAGTTTTCATGGCTGGATATTGAAACTATGGTTTCTAGAGCCTCAATATAAAGAGAAAAAAGATTGGTATTTTCATTTTCCAACTAAAAATTAAGAAAACATCATACTTAGTAATGCGTAAGTAATTTTTTTTAGTTCATTTTTGGTTTTCCAGAGTTATCTAAACCTATCTTCTAATACCAACTGTCACAACCCTGACCCCAGAAGTCTGGAATCGGTGCCTGAAACATGGTGTGCAATTTTTTTCATAAATAAAAGTATATAAAAATTAAAAATCTTGTCCCAATACATAGTATCAATTCAGTTTAGGTTCTGGAAAATCAGATGTTGTCGAAACACTTCTTCCAAAAACTTGATAAGGTTAAGCTTCATATAGATGTCGTCATATAAGAGTACTCAAAGCTTGTAATAATCTACTAAACCCTATAAAACATAAATTAAAATGTAGGGTGAGCATAAAAATGCCCACTAAGGGGTTTTAAAACAACAACCTTTGAAACAATATTAAGAGGAAAACATTACTTTTCGAGGCACATCATAAATATTTTCAAAGGTTACTTGCAACCATTTTTTCGAAAGACCTTTTATACAAGATAATTGTTCTTACTTAAAAACTTCTAATAAAACATGAATAAGTGTGAACATATGTATACAATAAATGCATGAAATGTTCATAATTCATAAATTGATCAATCCAACTCTAAATGCATAGTTGTAAACATAAGAATTCATATCATGATTCATTAGCACTTAAATGAAATTCATATAACTGTAACATTAGATACCCTTTCCTTGCACAACTATCCATTTGCATATATGATTATGCTTTATTAATTCATTACCATTATCATAGAATATTCTTAGCCAAGGGATATTCTATTAGTCGAACAATCCCTTGGTTGATCATTTAACATTACATAATGAGGGAATGTATAATTCCAGACTTTTTTAAGGCCTTTCGCTAAGACTTTATGGGTAAAAATCCAACATAATTTTGGTTAACTACCACACATAGTTGTGAACAAATCTATCATCATGTTCACACATCATTTCACTTAACTCATGAGATTCATCACTTTACCCAATACATTAGAGTGTTGTATAATTTAGGGTGCACCCATCACATCATTTAAGTCCAATATATTCCTCATATGTCTTAGTATGGTCTTATATTCATAGGGTACCATACATACATTCTTATTCCATAATCCTTTTTACATAAATGTTCATAATTGAAATGGATTATGCCAAAATGTAAAAAGAACTAGACTTGTTGGCTTCAGATTTAATAGTGACGTGCATGAACTAAAACAACATACTCTTACATATGTAGTAAAAACCAGTACACATAAAATAATGGGTTGTCTCAGGCAATAACAACCTTTTCATTAAACCCTTAAGAATGTGACCATTTCCAAACCATGTTTTCATGTTTTAACTTTGTGATACTCATTTAATCCATGCAATGTTGATTGTTATATAAAGGATTTAAAACATAACCTTATGTAATCAGAGGCATTTCTTGTGACAAATTGGAAAACAACACATAGATGTAAAATCATTATCTCATGTAGAGTTTATTTTTTTGTAAAATGAGAAATAATCACATGAGCTTATATATGCATGTATTCTTTGTGCTTAAAAATAAAAAAATTTACAATATAGCTAGCATTTATTTAAAATTTGGGAAACCAGAATCGAAATACCTATATGTATACTCATATGGGTATGAAACCAATATAAACCCTTTACACAAGATGTATACTTGGGGTTTTCCCTACCCGAAACAAGATTTAGTAAATTCTTGCAACATAATTTAATCACTAGGGATAGGTTTCGTGAAAATCCCATTTTGTATTTGTTACATAAATATACATATACATATATGTATAAATATACATTAATACATAAGCATTTCAAACATGGTTTTTTAATATTAAAATAAGAAGAAATAAACCTGTTTCATGGGTTACATATTTTTAGTATATCATTTTGAACAAAACATCATTAAAGAAAAATAAAGACCCAAAATGGTTTCATTTTTTGTAAATAAAATATTATATATATCGTTATTACGGTTCAAAACATGATTAACCCCATGAAAGTGCTTCATACCATAAAACAACATTAGAACATTGTCAATTACATTTAGAGATCTCAAACTAGGTAGGATTGGAGTTATTTTGAATTTTTATGTACTTATATACATATATGTATAACTGTGGAAAAAAATAATAAAAAAAGTTTTTCATGTAGAAAAAGAAATATAAAATTTCTTTCATGGGTTATATATTTCAAAAACACATTTAGAAAACCTTATGTGAGTTAATATTAAGAAGAAGTATAAAACTATATATATATATATATATTCATTTATATACAAAGTTATAAAAGTTTTACAATAAGAAAACCTAGAAAATTGATCCCTTACCTACCTTCAGGAGTGCACCAGGGTTGGGTAGGGGATATTATCACTTTAAGGAGAAGAAAATAGGTGAAATTACATATGAAAATATGGGGTTTATATAGGTGGTATACATATATATTTTTATATATATAATGTTTCATATATAAATTATAAACAAATATTCACGATCTGACTAGAACAAAACAAAACCAATATATTTCTTAATAAAAACCCAAAGTAAGTCGATGTTTTTAATATATATATAAATATATAAAGCTTGTGGAAAACTAAAACTGAAACCAAAGAAAATAAAACGATAAAATAAAATAATAAGAAAGGATATTGGGGAGGAACTTATAGGTAGGAGTCAAGGGTTGGAAGACCATAAAACGGTGGGGGAAACTTGAGGGAAAAGAAAATAAATAATAAGAATAAGAAGATATAGTGGGTGGCCACTGGTTTGGAATGAAGGAGAAAATGATGCAGATGGGAAAACCAGGGAATAAAAAGATGGTCCAGATCCAACAGGTCCAGATCGGACGGCTTGGGTGAAATGTGTTTTTTTTTAAAATAATGAAGGGTTGAGATTATATCTTGAACATTATTGAATGGATATGCCACAACGTGGATTCTTAAAAGAGTCAGACAGCTGGGATTAAGACTTGGTGTGATCGGGTGGCTGAGGAAAATGTGAAGGTAAATCCACAACGGTTGGGTTTCAAAGGCCAGACCGATTAGACAGTCCAGATCACGCGTGGCATGATCGGACGGTCTGGATCATGCCTTGCCTAAAAAACTCCATCCCACATCAAAATGGGATGTATTTTTCCACTCCCTTATATGGCTGGAGCTCTCAGTCTAGCCTTATAATTCTCCTTCCCTCCCTCCTGGTACCACCACGTACTGGTGTTCTGCGGGTGCGCTCTGCATGAAACCTTGCCTCTGTGCCGCCCCGAATGGTGGCACGCTACCTGGTTCCTCCGTGCGTGCTTGAGGTGTGATCACAATCCCATGGTCTGGCCTATATTGAGGCTGAAGGCTTATGCCCAGCCGCCTAGCGCATGCTGCCTCCTTCAGCCCAGCTAGAGGGCTGGCTCTTGGGGTCTATTTTTATTAAACCAAATTTCAAAATAGACTAAAAAAATCATAAAAAGAGATATAATCGATAATTAATATCTTTAATTTTATAAAACATTATTTTTATTTTAAACTTTGGAAGATTAAATTAAACAAATCAAATTATATTGGTATTAACTAAGAGTATAACTAAAAGTATTCATAAACATGTTTTCAAATTCAAAAATAAAAAGGATACCACTCTTGTTATTTTCCTTTAAAATATGAGAGTTGGACTTTAAATCCATTTAAACCTTAATACATTTATCCTTTAAAAATTTAAGGAAGAGTTTCAATTATAAACATGTTTAAAAGATATTACTTTAATTTATACTTAAAATACTCTAAAATATCAATATTTCTAAATACTTTGAAATAGAAAGACTAGAATCCCCAATGGATATAATTATAGCCGTTAGAGATTCATCTTTCACTGAAAGGGATAACGGTTGAATTAAGGCCTTATAAAAATGAGATTAGGGTGTTCCAACCTCAAAAACCAAGATAAAGAAGATGGTTCTCTTTATCCCTCTCACACTCAGTATGATTGTTGCGGTACTAGTTATAATGTTCTTAGTCATGAAAGATACGAAGGAAATCCACTTTTTTCTTGGTATGTTTGTGGTGCTTTGGGGTCTTTCAGTTGTCTTGATATGACTACTAGTGTGTATTCTAGGATAGTCACAGTCATTTGATCTTGTTGCAATGTAATCGTTCCAAAAGTTTAATTGAATAAAATATGTCTTGCTTTTATTTTTGAAAGCATTGTTTGGATTGCATGAAAATTAAGTGAAGTAAATACATACAATATTATTATTACACAAGAAAAAGGTTCAAGGCGTCACATTATCCCCTACTTAAGAGGAATTTCATCCTCTCAATTCATTTCATATAACCATGCTAAAAAGACTCTCTGACGTTCTTCACAAAATCCCCCGTCATGGAGGATCCTCAGGTGCGGTCAGCTGAATACCCAAATTGGTGTTCAATTCTTCTGCTTCCCTGGCCCAGACACACCTTAGATAGTAAGGGTTAAAATATTTCATTGAACACTCGGGCTTCCTGAGGGAGGCTTGAATGGTAGAAAGTTTAGAGATGTCCGAATGGAAAAACTCTCTAAGAACTCATCAGAATGTATTTTGTTCGAGAATGTCAATGTCGTAGACATGGTCATACAAACTGAAGATCAGGATTTGGTGCACGTAGACTACGCAAAGGTTCCCTTCCAAGGAAGCCTCTTCAAACCTTTACCCGGCTATGAAGTTTAAGGATAGGGTGAATCATAAGAAAAGACCTTCATGGTACTTACCCCTTTTCCTATACTCAGTGAGTTGGATAGTGGCTATGCGGTGGTAGATATAGGCATTCCCTTGGCATGAGCGGAGAATGTCTGGACTATTCAATACCTCGTAAATATTTTTGCATGTTCTTCATAGGTTTTAGAAAGGAAGGTATTCTTCTACATAGGTTCTGACCATAATGGCATCTAGTACCTCAACAGGAATAGATAAGATATGGGTTTTTTGCTTCCATCTGAAAATAAAAAAAATCATTAAAGTATAATTAGTGAAACTCATCCAAAAACACAAACACTGAAAAGGTGGGATAAAGAAGAAACAACAAGTTGTGTTTTCATAAAAGAACTGGTATACAACACCCAGGACTAATGGTTTCTCTAGTTCCCATTTACATGAATCCCCAACAAAAATTCGAAACTCTCGATCTCCCTGAACCAAATGCAACCCGAGCAGTCTGGTTCAATCTTGTGGGTACACTTATGGTGTTTCTAGAGTGATACATGAGGGGTGTAAAGCCGAGAGACATCAGTATGTACTTTATTTCTATACAAAGAACATAAGGCCTCAATTTCAAGGATTTCAAAGTCCATTACTTGACCATAATGGTCATAGGACAAGATTCGGAACATATATGTTGTGTGGAGGTCACCCGCTGCTACAGCATCTTGGAAAGCCAAGAGGGGCGGGATTCCTTCTACTGTGGTGAAGCATCTAAAAAGACCCTTGAAGTAATTTCCCGGAAGTTTGTAGGATGGAAATTAGATTTGAATCATAAATAGGAAGTCTAAACTCGTTCCTCGGTAGAGTTGAAGTACACAGGGAGAGTTTGACACGTCATAGAGGTGTTTTCATGTCATATGAATGTGTGCATAGTTTACAAAGTGGTCATGGCTGGATATGGAAACTATGGTTTATAGATCCTCAATAGGAAGATAAAAAAGACTGGTATTTTTGTTTTCCATCTGAAAATTAAGAAAACATCATACTTAGTAATGCTTAAGTAATTTTTTTTAGTTTAGTTTTTTTTCAGAGTTATATAAATCAATCCTCTAATACCAATTTTCATGACCCCAACCCCAGAAGTCTGGAATCAGTGCCTGAAACATGGTGTGCAATTTTTTTCATAAACACAAGTATATAAAAATTACACATCTTTTCCCAATACAGGGGATCGATTCGGTTTAGGTTTTGGAAAATTAGATGCTTCTGAAACACTTCTTCCAAAAATTTGATAAGGTTAAGCTTCACATTAATGTCTTCATATAAGAGTACTCAAAGCTTGGAATAATCTACTAAATCCTGTAAAACATAAATTAAAACATAGGGTGAGCATAATAATTCCTAGTAAGGGGTTTTAAAAAAATTAAAGAAATTCCCCTTTTAAAACAACAACCATTGAAATAATCTTAAAACGTTTTCTTAAGAATAAAACATTACTTTTTGAGGCACATCATCAATATTTTCAAAGGTTACTTGCAACCATGTTTTCGAAAGATCTTTTATAAAAGTTAATTGTTCATACTTAAAAACTTCTAATAAAATATGAATTAGAGTGCGCATATGTATACAAGAAATTCATGAAATGTGCATAATTCATAATTGATCAATCTAAATCTAAATGCATAATTGTAAACATAAGCATTCATGCCATGATTCATTAGCACTTAAATGAAATTCATATAACCATAACATTAGATACCCTTTCCTTGTATAACTATCCATTTGCATACATGATTATGCTTTATGCCTTTATTACCATTATCATAGAAGATTCTTATCCAAGGGATATTCTATTAGTCGAAAAATCCCTTGGTTGATCATCTACCATTACATAATGAGGGAATGTATAATGTCAGACTTTGTTGAGGAATTTCGTCAAGATCGTATGGGTAAAAATACAAAATAATTGTGGTTAACTACCACACATAGTTATGAACAAATCTAGCATCATGTTCACACATCATTTCACTTAACTTATGATATTCATCACATTACCCAATTCATTGGAGCACTGTATAATTCTGGGCGCACCCGTCACATCATTTAAGTCCAATACATTCCTCATATGTCTTAGTATGGTCTTATATTCATAGGGTACCATACTCACATTATTATTCCATAATCCTTTTTACATACACATTCATAACTGAAATGTATTATGCCAAACATCTAAAAAGAAATAGACTTGTTGGATTCAGATTTAACAGTGACCTGCATAAACTAAACCAACATACTCTTGCATATGTAGTAAAAACTAGTACACATAAAATAATGGGTTGTCACATGCAATAACAACCTTTGCATTAAACCCTTAATAATGTGACCATTTCCAAACTATGTTTTCATGTTTTAACTTTGTGATACTCATTTAATCTATGCAATGTTGATTGTTATATAAAATATTTAAAACATAACCTTAAGTAATTAGAGGCATTTCTTGAGACAAATTAGAAAACAACGCATAGATGTAAAATCATTATCTCATGTAGAGTTTCTTTTTTTTGTAAAAGGATAAATAATCACATGAGCTTATATATGCATGTATTATTTTTGCTTAAACATAAAAACAATTTTACAACATAGCTAGAATTTATTTAAACTTTGGGAAACTAGAATCTAAATACTTATATGTATACTCATATGGGTATGAAACCAATATAAACCCTTTACAAAAGATGTATACTTGGGGTTTTCCCTACCCAAAACAAGATTTAGTAAATTCTTGCAACATAATTTAATCACTAGGGACAGGTTTTGTGAAAATCCCATTTCGTATTTTTTACATAAACATACATATATATATATATACACACACATTAATACATAACCATTTCAAACATGGGTTTTTCATATTAAAATAAGAAGAAATAAACCCATTTCATGGGTTACATGTTTTTAGTATATCATTTTGAACAAAAAATCATTAAAGAAGAAGAAAGACCCAAACTGGTTTCATTTTTTAAAATATTATATTATATATATCGTTCTTATAGTTAAAAACATGATTAACCCCCTAAAAGTTCTTTATACCATAAAACATCTTTAGAACATTGTCAATTAAATTTAGAGAACTCAAACTAGGTAGGATTGGAGTTATTCTGAATTTTTATGTACTTATATACATATATGTATAACCGTGGAACAAAATAATAAAAAAAAGGTTTTTCATGTAGAAAAAAAAACATAAAATTCCTTGAATGGGTTATATACTTAAAAATTCATTTAGAAAACCTTATGTGAGATAATATTAAGAATAAGTATAAACTATATATATATTCATTTATACACAAAGGTATAAAAGTTTTACAGCAAGAAAACTTAGCAAATTGATCCCTTACCTGGCTTCAGGAGTGCACCGGGGTTGGGCAGGGGATATTAGCACGTTGAGGAGAATAAAATAGGTGAAATTAAATTTGAAAATATGTGTTTTATATAGGTGGTATATATATATATTATATAAAGTTTCATATATAAATTGTAAACAAAGACTCACAATATGACTAGAAAAAAAAACCAATATTTTTCTTAATAAAAACCCAAAGTAAGTCAATGTTTTTAATATATATATATATAAATATATAAATCTTGTGGAAAACTAAAAATGAAACCAAAGAAAATAAATTGATAAAATAAAATAATAAGAAAGGAGATCGGGGAGGAACTTACAGGTAGAAGTCAAGGGCCGCAAGACTATAAAACAATGGGGGAAACTCGAGGGAGAAGAAAAGAAATACGAAGAAGAAGAATAAGATACTGTGGGTGGAAACTAGTTTGGCATGAAGGAGAAGATGACGTAAAGGAGAAAACTAGGGAAGAAAATGACAGTCCAAATCCAAAGGGTCCAGATCGGACGACTAGGGTGAAACGTGGTTTTTTTAAAAAACAATGAAGGGTTGAGATTTGATCTTGAACATGATCGAACAACTATGGCATGATGTGGATTCTTAAAAGGGTCGGATGGCTGGGATTAAGACTCAGTGTGATCGAGTGGTTGAGGAAAACATAGAGGTAAAGCCGCAGCGGTTGGGTTTCGAAGGCCAGACCGATCAGACAGTCCAGATCGCGCGCGGCGTGATCGGATAGCCCGAATCGCGCCTCGCCTAAAAAACTCCATCCCAAATAGAAATGGGATGCATTTTTCCGCTCCCTTATAAGGATGGAACTCCTGGACTAACATCATAATTCTCCTTCCCTCCCTCCTGGTACCTCCCCGTACCAGTGTTCTGCGGGCGCGCTCTGCGCCCACCCTTGCCTCCGTGCCGCCCCGCACGACGGTGTGATACCTGGTTCCTCTGTGCGTGCCTGAGGTACACTCACAAGCCCATGGGTCAGCCTGTTCTGAGGTTAAAGTCTTAGGCTCTACTACCTAGCACGTGCTGCCTCCTTCAGCTCGGCTAGAGGGCTGGCTCTTGGGGTCTATTTTTATTAAACCAACTTTCAAAATAGACTAAAAAATCATAAAAAGAGATATAATTGATAATTAATATATTTAATTTTATAAAACATGATTTTTATTTTAAACTTTGGAAGATTAAAGTACACAAATAAAATTATATTTTGTCTTAACTAAGATTATAACTAAAAGTATTCATAAACATGTTTTCGAATTCAAAAATAAAAAGCATACCTCCCTTGGTATTTTCCTTTAAAACACAAGATTTGGACTTTAAATCCATTTTAAACCTTAATACATTTATCCTTTAAAAATTTAAGGAAGTGTTTCAATTAAAAACATGATTAAAAGATATTACTTTAATGTATACTTAAAATACTTGAAAATCTCAATATTTATAAATACTTTAAAATAGAAAGACTAGAATTCTCAACAGCTATAATTATAGCCGTTAGAGATTCATTAGTCACTTAAAGGGGTAATGGTCGAATTAAGGTCTTATAAAAACGAGATTAGGGTCTTCCAACCTCAAACACCGAGACAAAGAAGATGGTGCTCTTTATCCCTCTGACGCTCAGTATAATTGTTGCGGTTATGGTTATAATGTTCTTAGTAGTGGAAGATCTGAAGGAAATCCAATTTTTTCTTGGCATGTTCGTGGTGCTTTGGGGTCTTCCAGTTGTCTTGATAGGACTAATAGTGGGTATTCTAGGTTAGTCATGGTTTTTTTATCTTGTTTTAATGTAATCATTCCAAAAGTTTAATTGAATAAAACATGGATTGCTTTTATTTTTGAAAGCATTATTTGGATTGCATTAAAATTAAGTGAAGTAAATCCATACAATATTATTATTAAACAATAAAAAGGTTTGGGGCATCACATGCCACCATAATATTGTGGAGGGTCCAATTGGTATTCCACTAGTTTTATCCTCTCCCCAATCTCAAATAGCCCCACATACCTAGGTTCCAACTTACCCTATTTTCAAATCTGATAGTGACCCAACCTTGGTGACACCTAAAAGAACATACAATCTCCCACCATAAACTCAAGAGGTCATCGAATCTGATCAACATATTATTTTTTTATACTATGAGCTATAAAAATACATCTTCAGATCAAATAAACTTGTTCCAAAATCTCCTTCACAAGACTCAATCCCAAAAACTCTGATTCCCCAACCTCCATCCAACATAATAGAGATCTATAAGGTCTACCATAGAGTGTCTCATACGGTTCCATCTAAATTGTAGCATGGTAACTATTGTTGAAAGAAAAATAAACAAGTTCCAAGTGCTTCTCCCATGATCCTACAAAGTCTAGGACACATTCCATCAACATGTCTTCTAGCACTTTGATGGTACGCTCTAACTTCTCATTTATTTGTGTGTGGAAATTCATACTAAAAAATGTTGGATTTGGTGCTCTAGAACCAACTTCTTTGTACTTTATGATAAACATGTATTCATTGGATGGATATTAATAAACTCCTTGTCACTTCATGATTGTCCTTATGCATGAAATTGTATGTGATAATTTCCTAAGAGTATCTATTGCACTAAAAGGTTATAGTGGATCCCTGCTATGATGAGAACTCGGAAGTTCCATGACACTATTCTTGAATATATGTTTTATATCCGGATGATATCATTTGAAAAGACACAAATAATACAGTCTATCAGGGGTGGAGACTCGCAGGACTTTGAGGAACCTTCTCATGGTATACACCCTTGGTAATGTCCAAGAGGATATTATTAGAATGAGACCCGCCAGTTGGAAATCCACATTTATAAGTGTCATTAGATGTTCCTATCTAAGGATGTGTGTATTGGTCCTTAGACTTTAAGATTATTATTAATGGGCATTATGACTCACACACTTAAATGTATTGGTGAAAAACATGACGACATATGTTTGTAGTGAGGTAGGATATGTTGGGTGCATCGCAAGTAATACTGAATTAATGAATAATGTGAGAAAGGATTTTTCCCTTCTGTTCCATAATGGAAGGATTTGTCCTTTCTGTTACATTAACTTCTTTCTCTATGGGTGCCTTGGCATATTACTAGATTCTAACCTTGGACTTTAGGTTCCTATACCTAATGCCACTAAGAAATAGTCCTAGAGGGAAACACACTAAGTGTATCTAGTATCTCAGTTAAATAATATATTATTTATTATTCAACAAGTTGAATAAAGATTATTATCATTTGTGGTTTAATAATTATTTATGGATTCCTGATCGCATTTATTTTTTCACTAGTTATTCAAGAGAATATATTGTGGTTAGAATAATTAATAAATATTTGTTTTTTATTTAGTGAATATAATATTTATATATTTAATGGAGAATAATACAGTGATATTTATTTAATAAATAAATAGTAATTATTAAAGGTTCAATAAATATAGTGGAGTATTGGTGGACCGAGATAAGGGTTTTATGGGAAATAATAATATTGAATATTATTTTATTAAATAATATTTAATTATAAATCACAAGTTAAACACGTGTTAGAAAATAATAATATTTTGGTTATTATTTGACATGGGAGTTTTCTAGGATTAATGAAATGATTAAAGGCACTTGTGCAAATTATTTATTATTTCCCTAGTGAAATAAATGTCTGATTATATTATTCTATCATTAGCCAAGGGAAAGTGAAGCGATGCCTATTTTGTTGTGAACAATGAATTAGAGAAAAGATCTCAATACTAGAGAGTTCATCCCTCTCTAAGAATTATCTCAAGAACGAGAGAGATCCTCCTCCACCGGATCAAGGAGAACACTTTGGAAGCGGTTCTCAAGGCAATCGAAGGCAGTCATCGCAAGCGCAAGGATCTTCTTTGCTAGCACCTGAAGACTCCTTCAACGATGTCTAGAGATATTTGGAACACATGTGGATCACTATTAGAGGAGATCTACCCTTGATATCTACGATTAAATGATGGTACACCTGCATATCTATGTCTGAATGCATTAATGAAGAAAGAATCACCTTGGAGGTAATTCTTATTTAATTAAATCAATTACAAACAAAATATGTTGATCCTCTCTCTTGGTTCTGTGTTTTTCTATTATTTTTTCCTAATTATTTGATTAAATTCAATGGATCATGGTGTTTATAATTTCATAGATCCCAGATTGTTCATTGAATATGGAAAAAAGCAAAGTTGGGCATCGACCCATCTGTGCTTCCACTGCACCCATAACCTACAAAAAACACTTGGTCACCCAACACCTTATGTAACTCCATCCAAAATCACAAAGAAAAATTCATATCATGGTCTAAAAATATAGTTCATGGAACCCCATGAAACTTAACTATCTCCTGAACATAAAAATCATTGAACTGATCCATAGTGAAATCTCTCATATTTGAATGAAATGGACCACCTTGGTCAACCGATCCACAACTACCCATATTGCATCATTATTATAAGTCATCCTTAGAATATCGACCACAAAATCCAACATCACTTCATCCCATTTCTATTTTTTAATGGGAAAAGGTTGTAACAAACCACATGGTTGCTGATGATCAACCTTCACCTGCTAATAGGTATAGCATCGCGTCACAAAACCTACAACCACTTTCTTCATCCTTGTCCACAAATACTATCTACGGATATCACGATACATTTTGGTTAAACTAAGATGCACCACCCACTTAGAAGCATGGAACTCATACATCAACTCTTCCCACATACAAGTAGGCATGAAAACATGGCCATGAACATAAATGATCTCATTATCACAAATAGTACAACTAAAATGTGACTCACCACCTTCAATACTTTCCCTCAGGGCCAAACACTTTGGATACTCATAATTCCTCTCTTTGATCTATCTTAGAAGTGTGGACTCCACAACCAAGGATATAAGGTTAATCCTTTCTTTCCCATCTTGAACCTATAGATTCATCTCAGTAAAAAATTTCATCATCCTCCACTCGGAACTGGATTCCTAAAATGCTTGGTTTTGAATCTTCCAACTCAAAGAAACTATAACATTATTCCACTTTCCTAGCATGTATACCATCTCAAAATCAAAGGAATTCATGTACTCAACCTATCTTCACTGTTGAAGATTTAAATCACATTGGTAGAATATTTACCTAATGATTTAATGATTGATATACCTAGTAAATCGTTCTCCCAACAAGTAATGCTACCAACATTTCAAAGGGTAAACCATTATGGCTAACCCAAGATCATGCATAGGGTAGTTTCTTAAGGCCTCAAATGTCATGACCCATACACTACAACCCAATCATTCTTCATCAACACTTCCCAAATCCCAATACCGAATGCATCAAAAAACAAGGTATACTTCTTACCCAGCTTGAGTATGATCAAAATTGGTGTAGTAGTTATCTTCCTATTTCACTCCTAGAAAACATTCTCACATACCCCTACCATTTAAACTTTATGCCCTTCTTGGTTAAACCTAAAAGCGATGCTATAAAATGGGAAATTTTTTTGATGAATCTTTGATAATAACCTGATAAACCCAGAAAACTTTAGATATAAAAAATGTTCTTGGGATGCTCCCAAGATACAACCACCTACACTTTATCTAGGTCCACTAACACACCTTCTTTAGATATGATGTTACCTAAGAAATGTACCCTGTCAATCCAGAAATGACACTTTCATAGATTAGTGTATATCCTAATCTCTCTTAGTGTAATCAGGATGATTTCAAGACGTTTTTCATGATCTTCATGAGTCTTGGAGTACACTAATATTTCATCACCCAAAATGACTACAAAATGATCCAGGTATGGGTGAAATATTCAGTTCATCAGGGCCATAAACATTGTTGGAGCATTGGTAAACCTGAAGGACATCCCAAAAAACTCGTACAACCCATACTTACTCTTGAAAGTAGTTCACAATATATCAGAAGGTATCACTATCAACTAATGACACCCCAATCTCAAGTTAATCTTATAGAACATAGAACCACCTCTCAAATAGTTCAAAATATCATTGATTCATAGAATAGGGCATTGGTTCTTAACCGTCATCCGATTAAACCTTTGGTAATTGATACACAACCACAATTTCCCATCATAATTCTTGAAAAAAAAACTAGATATCCCCAGGGTGACATACTAGGATGGATAAAAATCATGTTCTCTAGTTCCTCAAACTGAGTTTTAAGTTCCTGGAGTTTTTCTGATGCCATTCTATATGGCAGAATAGAAACTAGTTCTGCTCTCGATAGAAATTCTATCATGAACTCAACATCTCTATCGGGTGGTATCCTTAAGAATTCCCTAAGAAACACATCCTAAAATCAATCCACCATAGGAGGGAAGAAAACATGCTCCACTCACCCATCCTCAAATTCAAGACATGCCACTTGGGTCGTGATCTCATGCAACTACTAACAAAAAGTCCCTACACGACTTGCCTGTATATCCCATTCCCCATAGTGAACATAAGTGTCATCCTCAAGGGAAGTAAACATCACCCTAAGGTGGTAAAATTCAACAAAAAACACCATCCAATCTATACCCAAAATCATATTAATACTAGAAATCTCCATCATAAACAAGTCCCACAGGAAACGGTACCTGAAAACTTTAAGATCACACTCCTTCCATTGTCATATATTCTTTGTTCATACTCCTAATGGTGTATAAATAAATATAAACCCACATATATGTTCCACTTCTAGGCCCAACATGCTCAGTAATTGAGCATATATAAAAGAATTTTAGGCACCTGTATCAAATAAAGAACTATAAAGCATAGAATCTATAAGAATCATACCTTAAATTGTCTATGGTTCAGCCTCACCACCTTCAGGTGCTTGATAAACTACATGAAGTTGGATTTCCCCTCTACACTAGGCTCCATCTTGAGTTCTTGGTGTAGCATTACCCTACTGATATGGACTCTCTCATCCTAGAGTGCCACGTCCTCCACCTCGACATATACAACTAGTAGAACACCAAATGCATTCCTGGTATAGGGAAACCGACCCACTACCTTCACTTTTCATCATTATTTATCCTCCATCAATGCATAGATATCGAGGGTTCCTATAGAACCTCTACACATGCCCCATCCTTTCGCACACTTGGAACTCAACTGGTGGTCGGGGGAACTAACCACGCATGTGTCCCAACCTTCCACGCTGATGGAAAAACACTTGGTCACTTCCCTGAGAGGTTGGTACTCTTCTCTAACAGCTCTATACACCACTTCCCTAGTAAATACTTTCAAAAAAAATGCTTCCTAACATTAGAATTCATAGTACTGGATCGTCCAACTAGAACCACATGTCCACCACAAGAAAGTTACCTTCTGAAATAAGGGCATGATCCACCACCTCAACAAACCTCATTAAATGAAATATGTTTACTTGGGACTTTATCTCATGTCTAAGTATATCCTAGAAATGTCTCCCCATAGATCCCCCATCCCATGCCAATGCTGGAACAAAGCATTACAAATCAGTGAAATGGACAGCACAATCCATCACTAAAATAGTTCTCTAGGTCAACCTCATAAACTCTTCAACCTTCTCCTGTATCAAGGTATCTGGGTAGAAATATTCTAGATACTTTTTCTAGAAGTATTTCTACATCATATCATCCACCTACTGAGTCTGAATTAGAATATTCCACCAGTGCTTTTCCGGTCCTTGAAACATATAAGCTGCTAACTTGAATCTCTTCTCAGAAGGAGTCTCTAAGTAGTCCAAAATAATATGGATGGAAATTATCCAGAACTCTATTGTCTTGGGTCTACCCTATCTGAAAAACATTGGAGGGTGTTACAACTGAAACTCTCTATTCAAAACAAACATACTTAGAACGACCCGCCCTAGGGCCCATTCCATCATCAGTATAAAATGAGAAAATTTCTCACTAAACTAATCCTCCCCTCATTTACCCTGGGCCAATGGGGTTTCTTACTCCACTATAGGTGGAGATTTATCATATATATCCTCATGTCACCCAACCAGAACACATCATCATGGTGGAATATCTCTATAATTCCAAACACATATCATAAAACATATAACAAAATACTCTACAGTTTTCACAAAATAAGGCTCTCTATTATCCATAAACAACCCATTTTGCATACGTTATACCAAAATATATAGCCACATATTTATCACTACCCTTAGGCATCTCTATCATGGTTCATATTCAACATGATTCAAACCAACTCATACAACCACAAGTCCTTTCATTAAGTATCCACTTTTAACTATTTTCACTTTCACAACGTAAATATTTCTCTTTTAGGCACCATTCCAACTTATTACAACCAAAATTTTAACCCATTTATAACTTTAAATTATGAACTATTCATTAACCATTATTTCAAAATCTTTCTATTTACCCATTTTCATCATCTTTATTAGACACCTCCACTTTCAAATTTTCAAGGAAAAAAGGAAATACATTCTACCCCTCATGCTTTACACATCTTTCCCATGTGTGCCTAGCATGATGCACACCACCTATACCCCTAAGTGCCTAAAATGATGCATGTATTCACAATCTTGTACCATTTTTTCATGAGTAAAATATCCTAAAATAATCATAACACACAATGAGTGTATCACCCAAGGAGAAATATCATTAAACCGTAACAACACATATCAAGAACAATAATCCCACTCTAGGGGTACTTGGGTTTTCCATCATACATGGGTTATCTACTCCCATGCACGAACTCATTTCTAAGGCCTAAAAAACATTATAATCTCTCATTTACCATCCCCAATAGTAATATAGTAGAAAAGAACCACTCGAATACCACTTTGTAATGTCCCCAACCTGGTATCCACTATATACGGTGCCCCAAGTCGGGTCGCCACATGACCTCAGGTGTGCATCCTTATACGCCAGAGGATTCTGACTAGTAGAGAGGATATAATTTGTTATGTTGGGATATTATACCCTCTTTATCAGAGTAAGACATGGTAGATAACAATAATAATTAAAGGAAACATTGTAACCAACGAACATGCATTACCAAACATTTCCCAAAACTGGGTACACACCCACAACCAAATAGTTAATATTCTATGTAATGTCATACAGTTTCAAGTGTAAGGAAACCCAAAATAAAGAAAAACTGATGAATCCCCAAAATGGGTCTCGACTCAAAGTCCAAATCCCTCATCCATGCACATCCCATGCCCAAATCAACCATCTAGCATATGGCCTTTGCTTTTATCCTAACCTATAAGAATGAAGTCTACCCAGGTACCCAATGGAGGCCTGAGTAGGGTGTGATTACAACTTCGTAGGTCACCATCAATGGTGTCTACAAAATATCCAATCTAAATAGTTCGTGTATGCAAGCACTAAATAAATAACAAGATAACAAAAGGTAAATCACACTGATAAAAATTTGTCCCTAAATAGTGCTATTAAAATAGATTTATCATCACTATAGAATCAATGATAATGAAAGAAATGTTAAAGGGTTGGATTTAACAACACTCATAAAAATCGATGTTAAAGGACACCTTTATTAGTGTTTTTTAGCACTGTTAAAGTCCCCCTTTATTAGTACTGAAAAAAGAACTGATAAAGGCCCTGCTGATAATGGGGGGATTTTTTTAGTTCGAACCACTTCCCATCCCACATTTTATCAAAACTTCCCACCCACTCACCCCCCCACTTTATTAGCGCTTTAAATAATTCCACCCTCCCAAGCATGCCCTTGCCTCTAGTGAGCTTCAAACCTGCGACCTCCAACTCATATGCCCGTGCCTTTTACACTCCCCTATATTGTTTTGTTTTTCATTTTATGATATATCTATATATTTATATATATTTCATTACATTTTTTTATCCATATATTTATATATATGTTTATATATCTATATATATATATGTATTTGAATACATATATAAAATATGTTTTTTTGTTTGTGTGTGTTTATAAATACATACATACATACATGTATATATATATATATGCATCTATAAATATAATTATACTTATTTATATTTATTTACATATATTATATATTTATATTTATATACATATATTATAATATATAGATAGATAGATATTTGTTTTTAAATACACACACAAATATATATATATACACATTATATATACATTAATTGTATAGGTATATAAATATTCATACATTTGAATTTTAAATAAAATGGATATTAGTTTTTATTTAGATAAGGTTTATATATTGAAAAATATATTTTATATGTAAATATGTTTCAATGTTTATATGTAGTTTGGTTTTGGCTTAGTGGTAAGTACCCCGTAATCCTACATGAAAAATGGGGGTTCAAAACCCATGGGGCGCAGGTACTGTAGCAGCACTGTAGCAGTATTATAGCAGTGGTGGTACTGTTGGTTGGCGGGCACTGTAGTGATGATAGGATACTGTAGCGGTGGTAGGATACTGTAGCGGTGGCAGGATACTGTAGCGGCGGCAGGGTACTATAGCGGCGGTAGGGTACTGTAGCGGCAGCAGGGCACTGTAGCAGCTGGGTTACTATTCACAGAATGAGCCTTAGGCCAAAAATTTGGGCCTACGGGCTATGTAATGGGCTACAAGACCATTGGGCTTTCGATCCATGTAATGGGTCTCCCTCTACCCAGTTAAAAGAGGTTATTGCTTTGATTTAATAATAAAATGAGGTTTCAGCCCCAACCTTTTAAAAAAAATGTTTCAATATTTATATATAAAATTAACTTTTTATGTGTGAATATATAAAAAATATGTATATATTTTTATATATTTGATTATAAATAACATTAAAATTTGAAAAATGATAAAAATTCAAAAATATAAAATCAAAATTAATTTAATAATAGAGATTAAATTCATTCACCATCGAAAAAAGACAATAAGACCCCCTTAAACAAGGTTAAAATTCCATCAAATATTAAAAAATTAGGATACCCTGACTAGAAACTTAGTTTTGGAGGAATTATAAGACTTTTTGGCCTCTAAAAATTTGAACAAGGTTCTCTTATCACTAGTACATAGAGATCATTTCAAGATTCGATTTGATATGTGGTAGAGCTCAAACGAACACCTGAATCAAAAGTTATGGTCATTTGAAGTTTGAGTCACATTTTCAACATATTTTTGAGCATTTATCAATTTTTTGAAATTTTCTATCTTCTAATTGTTATTAAATGACTATTAATCAATAATAATTAACAAATTAATAATTAATTTTTTTTATAAATCATTTTATATTCCATTTTTCACTAAATAACTTATATATTAACTATAAATGTGTATTTATCCTTATATAAACCATATTTAATAAAATATTATATATATATATCAATATAAAAATATTTTTATGTTGATATATTATTTTTAATGATTTATAATTTTTTAATGAAATTTACCCTTTATCAGGACTAGTAAAAAAGCACTGATAAAGACCCCCCTTTATCAACTCTTTTTTACTAGCGCTAATAAAGACCCCCTTTATCTGTGCTTTTTAGATAGCACTGGTAAAGGGGGGGTTTATAAGTGCTTTTTTACTAGCACTAATAAAGGGACCCCCTTTATTAGTGATTTTTTTCTAACACTAAAAAAGGCCTCACTTTATCAGTGCTATAAAAAAAACACTGATAAAGGACCCCTTTATCAACGCTTTTTTAGCACTGATAAAGACCCCCTTTTATCAGTGTTTTTTAGCACTAATAAAGGGGGACTTTATCAATGATTTTTCTAGAATTGATAAAGGGTTCCTTTATCAGTGCTTTTATCTAAATTTGGTAAAAACAAATATTGCTAAAATATTATTTTTTAGTATTTTTGGGTTTCATTAGTTAACAAAGTTCACTTAAACCATTTTCATCATTTATCCCATGGGTTATGAATTTTCATCAATTTCACTTTGGCCTATACTAGAAATATAAATAATGAATAATGGTAAGAATCATGTTCCCTACATCACTGGGTAAAAAATTTCACAAAATAATACATAACACTTACCTCAGAGCCTTGGTCTGGGTAATCTCATCACATGCAACCGTTAGGGGCATGGAGCCTCGGCCCAACTCCCTAACCCATGCATTAAAGGGGGTGGGGTTTAGAGCCTCAATATAACCCAACCCATGGGAATATATACTCAAGTCTAATACCCCACACATACCACCAAGCCATGTGCATATGATTCCTTAATCATTTACCACATATACCAATTCACAAATCATACTCATTGAACATGCTCAAATCCTTTTTTTTAATTTTCTGAATAAACCACTTTAAGGGTGAGTGGTAACCTCAAAATACAAGATCCAAATTTCAAACATCACAAACAGCATCCAAAATCCATCCCCAAACATCAAAACACAAAATCATATTTCAACTTCTCCTCCTCAAGTCACGTTCCTGGAATCACAGTCCACCCCTCGTCGCCATCGCCACCGTAACTCTGAAGCCCTCGGGAAGGGCAGAATTTCATTGTCATAAACAAACAGAAAAACATCACAATGAGGCGTCAAACAACCACCTTCATCCTCTATCCATCCAAAATCAATGAAATCAACAATTACAAATCAAGTAGGAACCAAACAACACCATATTCATCAAACGAAACAACCATAAACAACGCACTGATATCGCAGAGGAGCCAGAATATCCCAAAAGTTTCAACTCAGCGCCGTAACCAAATCCCACCGGCGGAGCCACGCCGACGCCATTGAAAATGCACGAACCCCAAACAATATCCAAATATAAACATGAATGAGGAAAACAAAAGGAAACAGAACATCACCAGCACACCAGGAAAATGTCCTGACGCAACCAAGACCTGTCACCGCCAACCGGTACGCTCGAAGAGACCCCGATGAACTGCCCTACACAACCACTCGAAGAGACCCCTTATTCCATGTTATAAATTAAACACAATTTCATCAATTTCATTTCATAATTCATGTTAAATAATGAAATAAAAATATGAAAAAATTTTATTACATAAACCCATGTTAACATGATAAACATAACTATCATAGGTTAAATCTCCTAAACCCTTAAATTTCATATTTAATAACCCAAATCCCAAGTTCTTAAGTAAGTTACACCCCATGTGTAGCCTCTATCATAGTATATTCAACCTCAATTCATACCATAGTATAATGAGAGGTTCAATTAATCAATTAACCAATTAAAACATCAATTCTACCATGGAAAACCAAACATATAACACAAAAGAAAAAAATCACAACCACATACACATGAGAAAATCAACTAGACTATGGGATATCAGTTGTATACCCCTACCTCAGTTCTGAATTTGAATGCTCACTTAACATTGGCCTTTGATTCAGAATCAAACCACCTTTAAATACCTAACATAGAAACTACTGGAAAAAGAGAGTTTTAGGGATTTGGAAGAATAATAATGATTCCAAAAGACCTAATTGAGAAAAAGGAGCAAAGAGGAGTGTTTGACTCACCCATATCTTTGATATGAACCCAACGGCACTCTAAATAGATTAGAAACAAGGGATATCGAACCTTGAGAATCTTGGGGGATTTTGGTTTTTCACTCTTGTTACTAGAGGAAGAATATGTGAGAAAATTAGGTGAGTTTTATTAAATAATGAGGGGGTAAATGGTAAATTTCCCCTACTTTAATGAAATGCATGGTTTGGTTTTAGGGTTGGACAAACTGTGTGTCAACTATACACCACCCTCTGTTCAAGAGGGGGCCAGGCTTCATGGTTTCCTAAGAAGCCCACACTATTTGAAAAACCATGCAGTAAATGTATGGATTGGCTTAGTCCAATTACACATGATTTTACACGTCCCTATGCACAGTTTCTCCAACCATGCTCTACCTCTCCAGGTAATCATGTTTAAGGCACAAAGTTACTACTAATCATGCTCCAACCATGCGACATGCACTAGATGACCACATTTTCCCCTCTTTCATGTCCCAAACCCCCGAAACACCCCTGATAATTTTCCTACACCTTTTAAACATCTCATTAACAAAAATAAAGAGACTAAAACCACAATTTTAATAAGGACATACCTCATTAGAAGTCCAAGATCTTACATCATGTTTACCTCAAAATTTGATCCTCTTAAAGTTGATTAGATCCAATTCTAAGGGTGAATTTTTTTGCACTTGATGTTGTTGAGGTTGGAGACTCCATTGAACAAATAAAATCTTTGGTAAAAAGGAGAATTAGATGGTGCTCAGGTTCCATCTATTCACCATACTTCACCATGCTCGTGTTCCTTCTTCATGCTCGGTTTCCTCATTCTATATTCCCCTATGTGTTCCTCTATTTTACATGTGCCTAGTTTCTACATAACTTTATTTATCATGCCTAATTCCTTGTTGTGTTCCCATATTTCTCACCCAAGTCTCCTAACACGAAGTTCCATACACATACAACTTCCATACTCATGTCTCCTAACACAAAGCTCCTTACATGCTGGGCTTCTATGCCCAAGTATCCTTACACAAAGCTCTTTATATTCTCAACTTCCAATCCCAAGTATCTATTGGTTAGAGTATATATAAAGAGGGGGTAAATTCTTTTTAAATGATAAAGTGATAAAGTGATTAATTTGGTAAAGTGATATATTAATAAATTCGATATGTATTATAAAGTTAATATCAAAGTAGATTAATCTAGCAAGCACAATGGAAATAGTTGTATTGAATTTATACAATTATGTGTATTGAGATTAAATGTTGAAATGTGTAAAATAAAAGAGGGATTAATCATAGTTTATGTAAAAAACTGAACTTTTATAAATGAAATTCCATCTATGAATGAATTAATGTCTTATTAATTAATATATTTACATAAAACAAATGCACTTCTTTTATTATTTTGGACCGTTATATAGTTCTTCATATTTAAAATAATTTTAATCATCATAACCATTGATAATATATCTTTTGTACATTTACCATTAATATTAGTACATTAAGGGTTATGATAAAGTCCAATTGACATAGAAGGAAGAAGTAATGGCCTTAACCAATAGGATCGTACTTGATGAAGCCCATTTATTAGAGTGTCCAAGGGATGTGTAATTACTAGGTTTTACCTTTGACCAAGCCCAATACGAGATTCAATAATTAAATAATGAATGGACCATTTTATTGGAGAATTTCAAGCTCATCTGGATCATGGCCCAAGCCATGTTATCCGAACCACCTCAAGAAAGCCTCGCCATTGTACATCTTACCCTTAAGGTATACACTGGTGTAATAATGGGTTATATATCTAGACCCTAGTAGTATAAGTTTTTAAGTATTATTTTTAATAAAATAATTATTATATTTATCCCTTTACATTATTACTTTATATTTACAATTATATATGAGATGAATAAAATTAGATACGAAGAAACCAAAATTGTATTTTTCAAAAAATACATAGTTTTAATTAAAACACTTTTTTCTATAAATTCGAGAATTTTGAAATAAATATTATTTTCATAAAATATTCTTATTAAATAATAATTATTTATATAAAAATGATAATATAATTTAATTAAGTCCAATATAATCTTTATAAGGGTTAAAAAAATGTTATTTTCAAAAAATAGTATTTTTTCAATAAATAAAGATTTCTATTTAAAAGTAAAAATTATAAAATTTATAGAATTATTTTGATAAAATAAATATTATTTTTAAATAATAATGTTTAAATTATCTAATGGTTAATTTTTCATAATTTTTTGAGACGACTAAATTTTGGGTAAAAATTTAATACAGTATAAATATACAGTATGTATTTTGACATCATAATAACCCAAAAGTTATGTAATAAGTAATATAAATAGTATCCACGAGCAAAATTATGTTTTTAATTTAAAATAATTTATTTTAGAGTTATTTTATTGATTTTATAAACCCTTAATGAATCCTCCAAAACCTGTATTATATTTTAAGGTTTTAAAATCAATTGTTTATAAACATGAGTCACTTACACATAAACAAGGGTATTATTTTAATGAGTTGGGTTCATGGACTTATAAAATTTTTTAAACTAATCCTCTTTCGTAGAAACCATGAGCAAAAACTATGGCATGTTTTGTGGTTTTAATACCCCCAGTTTTTGTTATGTGACCCTTATTTGATGCTTTAATGGTTATAAAGTGTAAGGGTTATAGTTGGGAGATTTGGGAGAACTTTGGAAGTGTTTTGGGGAATAAATGGAAGTCGCACAGGTGGTGCATGGTTTTCCTAACTGTGCAGCCAAACCATGTGCAGGGGTCCTTTTGAGGAAGAGAGCTTCGACACAGTGTGCGCATGGTTAGGGTGAATATGCAAGGAGGTTGTGTGAGGGTATGCCTAGGTAGTATCCAATGCACGGTTAGTGCACGGTTTGTCTAACCATGCAAACTAACTATGTGGATGGTTTAAGTGAGATCCTAAAAAAGTGGATCTCACACGTTTTTGCCTCTAAGCGGCTCATTTTTTCTCCTAAGCAGCTATAACTCGGGATTTTTCTTCTCCTAAGGCCAAATAAGGTTCTCCCACCAACCTAGAGGCAATCTGAAGGCTTCCCTTGGTGAATTGAAGTTGGATTCTTGAGGTACGTGATTTTATTCTTCATTCTTGATTGGTTTCTTAGATCTACTTAGATCTAATTATCCTATTCTATCGGTTTCTTAGATCAATGCCTATTATGGGTAGATCTATGTGTCTGTATACCAAATATGATGATATTTGTTCTTGATCTTTCTAAGAGAAGAGATCTAAGGCAGGCTCTTGGATAATAGACCCGGTTTTCTTGTGCGTTCTTCATTCGTTGAGGTTTTTGTCAAAACCTTCGAGGTGGGAGGCTTTTTTATCAACTCCAATTAGTAGAAATGATTAGAATTATTTCAATTTGAATGTGTGGTTTTGAATTGATTGTGATTTGTTTTTTGAAAACTTGTTGGAAACCTTCTTGAGTGATGGTTTTGAAATCTGGAAAATTAGGGATTTTGAATGAGTGATTTGGTTCTTGGTTTTAAAATGTGAATTTTAAAAGGGGGATTTTCCTGGATTGTTGGCACGTGATTGGGATTAGATTATTTCAATAAAATGGAAAGTTTCATGGAAATTAAATGTTACTTTGAAATTGGTTTTGCTTTTGTTTTCAATAAAAGTACAGTTTTATTGAAATGGTTTATTATGGAAATGGAAATATTTGGCATAAATGGTGTGGTGTGAGTTCATGCTTAATGGGATCTTAATAAGGGACAACTACCATTGGGGTACAAGGTACGTGACCCTGGATCATGGGTGTGTGTCATTGGGACACATGGTAATTGGATGAGAGACCGCTCATGTGTATGAAACTATCAAACGAAGCATGCATGTGTGGGTGTGTTGGTAACTATGGAGCGGGTCATTACAGTGGTTTTTATTATTTTATCATATAGATTCCAAAACCTAAGTTTGGAAATTAATAAATAATTCCCCTTTATTTTTCTATAAAAACCTACCTAAAATCTCATTAATATTCTTTAAAAACACTTTGATCATGAATTTAATATATTCTTACCTCTCTAGATCTTTCACAATGTGTCCCCAAGCTCTTAAGAATATCCTCCCAATCTTTTAGAAGCACCCTTTCAAGGTAAATGACTCTCTCCTCTTCCTTTTTATCTCAAGTACTTTCCTTATACTAATCCTCTTTTTATTTCCAATTTTCCATATTGTAATGGGTTTTACACATCCCTTTATTATCCTTATGATTTCCATGTAATTAAATAGTTACTTTCACTCTCATTTACCCCTTCCATAAACTTTTATATAAACTCATTATGCTGCCAAAATTATCCTATAATTTTCCATGCCAAATAATTATGTAGTGAATACACATCCCCATTTTTACTCAAGGGTATTCAACTAGATGTACCTATCATTAATTTATTTGGTAATTCTATGTTTTTAACCCACAATACTTAATCATTAGATTAAAAGTTATGAAATTATCTCTAATATTATATGATCTATGTGGCACACTTATGTATGTACATGATATGAATATGAGAAGTGGGCCAGAATTATATAGCCCTCAAATCAATTGGGTAATATTTTTATCTCATAAGATACCATGTATTGTGCATAGGATATTATCCTAAGCACACTATGTTATGATGTCTTGTTAGTTATCCTTGACTTATGTTTATGATGTCATGTTTTATACAGTTTCCACATTCCTATGTTGCATTCATGTTATCATATTATATCATGATTTGATGTTCATGTCTATGATTCTCACCCATTTTATATCTTATTGATATTTCTATTGAAACACATGTATTACTTTCATCATGTTATGATTTGATTATTCTCTCACTAAGATTTATATATCACCCCTTTCTTATGTATTTCCCCAGGTTATCCTATTAAGTTTTAAAATTTCAAGGGAATCTAAGGGCATGTTAAGGAGTTTTTAAATAATATTTTGTACCCATGTTTCATGTTAATGTGATATGTACTTAATTTCCCAAATACACTAGGCCTCACAATCTTCTGGAATTTTATTATGTGTATCTTTATATAATAAATCATGAATTAATGTGTATTAAAGACATGGGTTCTCATAGTTAGTATCAAAGGAAATTCTAGTTATTTATTGGGATTATGATTATAAAACCTTAGTGAAATCCTTAAGGAATAAGACTAAACATAATAAAACATCCCTAAATTTTGGTAAGGTGTAAAGTAAGTGGTTTCCAAGCAACCAAATCCCTGTCTAGATACTATAGGTGGATGTGGTTATTCTATAGTTCTAACTGGGGGTAATAACCTTGAAAAGGGCATAATAGGATTGACTCGATTGTCACCTAATTCATCACAAAGAGGCATTACTTCACACATATTTTAAAACTCCTAGGGGGTATGATTTAGTAAATTCACAAGTTATTTATGAACCATTATAAAGTAAACAAAAATTCCCATAATTTTTTTTAGGAAATATATCATGCATAACTTAGATTGAAGTCTAGAAATTTATAGGTTAAGTAATATATTTTATTTATGATTTATCCCTTCAATGTTCATAGTTTCCCTTTTATGTGTTTAATAGTTCAATAATTCTCATCCATAAGTATATTTTGGATGAAGTAAATTATTAGAAACAGAATCAAATAGTGAAAGGTAGGCTTATCATTTATTCATGAACTTAAAATGTCCTATGTGATTATGGTTGTGTGGATTCTTTCATATCATGAAATTTTATTAGAACTATTCAAACACCACCTCAAACCATGGAAGTTGAGTTATTAGTGAATATGAAAAATGGGTCAATTATTAAATCCCAAGTATATAACTCCACATCTATCCATATTTTCAGGATGAACTTACCAGTGAATGACCACTCATAGGGCATCGTTAGTTTCTACGAGGATAAAAAAATTTAGTAATTTATATAAATCTCAGAAAACCTAACTATGAGCATAGTACTTGGTAAGTCTGAGTGTCAAACCCATAGGGATTAACGTATGTTCAAAATTAATCAAGTAAACTAGAGTTGAAATTGTTTAATTCATTTGAGAAATAGAAATAACATTAATATTTATTGGGTTGAATATTAAGAGAGATGCATGCCAGGTTCAGTTATTTTTAGGTTCATGTGCTAGGGATTCAATTGATAGTGCATTTATTCAGTTTTTGGTGTTGGAATTGGGTCAACATGGATCCTTGGTCTTGGTATCCTGCTCAAATCCTATGATTTGACCATTGGAATGGTCATCTAATTGATTCAATCATAGAGATAGGTTACCCAAAACCATATTTAAATATAATCATCCTAGGTTGCATAATTGTCATACACAACTAAGTTGATTAATTGGTGAAATTAAATAAACAAATTTAAATTACAAGTAATGGTCATTCAATTGAAAAAAGAAGAAGAATAGGAATTGATAAAATGAGTTTCAAAAATCCAAAACATGAAAAAAAAATCCCTAAGCACACATACCCCTACAATCACATAACTCAGAACTAAATGGACTACTCTCTCATGATGAGAGCGAGCATCATGGGTACCTGAGAAAGAATGGTGGCTAAGTGGGACCCTAGAAAGCCACTCCTTTTTCTGGAGGCCTTATGTTGGTGCTACTTGGATTACTCTACCCCATAATGCTTTGGAAGCTCGGCCTAGGCCTCTATTTATAGGTTTTTTCCATTCAAACCTGCATCTTGTATCACTTGTTTTTTCTCTACGCATCGACACCTACATGACGTGTACCTGGGGTACACAACGTGTACTTCAGATCTGATTTTTCCTCCACCACGTTGAATCCATGGACACTTATTTGACTGTTTGACTTTCTTCATGATGTGTACTTGGATTTTACTCTATGTATCATCATCATGAATTGTCCAATGTAGAAATTTTTCACTTGAAATGTTCATGATGTGTACTTTTGGTACACGACGTGTAGTTGTTTTTCTTCAGTTTCTAGCTCCTCCTCTCTCTCAAAAATCTAGTATCACGCTGTGAGAGAAGTGAAGTGGTGAGAAGGGTTGTTATGCTCATATTTCATCCCATTTTCATTCCTTTTTCACATATCCATCATTTCCTACCATAAAACATAAAACAAGTCAAATCATTCTAAAATTGGAAAGAATAATCATTTAAATACACAATTCAATATACAAAAATAATCTAAAATATATGCATTAAATACACATATCATTGAACCTTATGATACTCCTTTTAGTAGAATTTGATTATATTCTAATTATGGACCATATTTCTTTGTATAAAGTAAACATAAATTTTTGAGAGAAGGAAACCACCCATTGTATCATAAATCGCTCTCCATTCTATACAAGTGAAAAGAGTAAGATGAATCTCCTTTAGTATCTTCATCTCGAGAATGGATATTATTGAATTATGATAAATTGTATCTATCTCAAATGATTTATAATAAGAAAATATCATCCTTGATGACATTACCATTTTAATGGAATATACTGATGTATTTTCCAAATAATTGTTTGGTCTTCCTCCAAGTTATGAGGTTGAGTTCTCAATCGAGATTATACCTGGAGATTTTCTAATATATAGGACTCCATATAGAATTTCCATAATTGAACTTAAGAAGATAAATAAGAAACTATAGAAGAATCTAGAAAAATGGTTTATATACCCAAGTGCTTCACAGTGGGGTGTACTTGTCCTCTTCTTCAAGAAGAATTATGGGTCAATGTGACTCTACATTGATTATCGTAAGCTCGATAATATCATGATAAATAATAAGTATCCTCTTCAACGGATTGATGAATTTTTAAATTAGCTATGTGAATCACATTATTTCTATAAGGTGAATATTTGGTCAGGATATTATCAAGTAAAGTTAAATAAGGAGGATATCCCCAAGAATATTTTTTTGTAAAAGGTAAGGGTATTACAAGTTTATAGTGATGCCATTTTGGACTCACTAATGGAATTGATGAATAGAGTCTTTAAGGATTACCTTGAATAATTTTTGGTATTATTTATAGATGATGTTCTTATCTACTGTAAAATCAAGGAGGAACATGAGGAGTATTTTAATTTTATACTTAAGACTTTATGAAAGGAAAAGTTATTTGAGAAGTATAATAAATGTGAGTTTTGGATCGATAAAGTAACATTCCTAGAGAATGTGATCACTAGAAAATGGATATATGTGGATCCTTCAAAAATATATTCAATTTAAGGATATCCCATAACAATATCTATGATGGATATTTATAGTTTCCTTGGATTAATTGGGTACTATCGTCGATTTGTGGGAAACTTATTAGGATTTTCAATCTCGTTAACCAAGATAAATTGGAAGGGTGACAAGTTTTTACAGAATGATGAATGTGGGGGAGATTTAAAGAGTTAAATAAGATTCTAATCACCACACATGTGCACACATTACCCACCAGTGTTTAAGGATTTCTGTTCTACAGTGATTCATCAAAAAATGGATTGGGTTGTGTAATCATGCAAGTTGAAAAAGTGATAGCCTATTTCTCCCACCAATTAAAGATCCATGAGAAGAAATAACCAACCCATAATCTAGAATTAAATTTAGTAATCTTCTCATTGGATATTGGGTGACATTATATCTACAAGGAGAAGTGTGTCATATATACAGATCATAAAATCCTCAAGTATATATTCACACAAAATAATCTCAAAATAATACAAATAAGGTTGTTAAATATGATCAAGTATTATGATTGTTCAATCTATTACCATCCTAGGAATTCGAAAAAAGTGGTAGATGCTTTGAGTAAAAAGGATCCCACAACCCTATCCATGATGAGAATTGTAATGGGTCTAATATTCTTAGACATGTAGAGGGAGTTCGTGGGAATAATAAAATTATATTCATCCTACCTTGAGTAAATAACTTCTAAACCATCCATTCTTGAGAGGATCATGGGGGCCATAAATATCATGAGGTGATATAGAAAAAAGGTATCCAATATTCAGGAGTATAGCTTTGATAAATATGGAGTCATAAGGTTTGGAAGCCATATATGTGTCCCATCAAAACTATATCTAAATAGGGAACTTTTATATTATATGAATATCATATCCATCTCTATTCATCTAGGAAGCACTAAGATATATATAGATCTAAAGAAATACTTCTAATAGGATAACATGAAGAGGGAGATTGTAGAATTTGTATCTCAATGCTTGGTATTCCAGAAAGTCAAGGCTGAATGAAATAAGTATGAGGTTATGATGCAACCATTTCCCATACTAGTATGTAAATGGGAAAACATAACCATGGATTTCATCATAGGACTCCTTAGGATATATAAAGGTAATAATTACATTTGGGTAGTAGTTTATCGCCTCATAAAGTTTTCACATTTCATTTTTATCAAGGAAGGTTTCTATCTTGAACAACTCGCTAAAATATACATAAGGTAAGTTGTAAGACTAAATTGAGTACCACTATCCATTATATCTAATCAAGGTATAAGGTTTACCTCAATGTTCTAGAGAATCCTTCATCAAGAAATGGATATAGAGCTAAGTTTCAGTACTGCTTATCACCCACAGATAGATGGTTAATTTGAGAGAACCATTCAAACTCTATAGGATATGTTGATATCATGTTAAATGGATTTCCAAGGATTTTGGTATCAACACCTTCCCCTAATGGAGTTCTGATATAATAATATCTTCTATTATAGCATTCATATGGAACCGTATGAGTCTATGTATGGGAAGAGATTTTGGACTCCAATATATTGGGATAAAGTTGGGGAGTGGAAGCTTATGGGACCTGATCTTATCTAATAGATGTTTTATAAGGTTCAAAACATTCAGAATCATATGAAATCCACACAAATTTGATATAAAATCTATGCATACAATCATTAATGAGACTTGGAGTTTGAGGTCAGAGACAAGGTATTCCTTCGTATATCATCATGGAAGAAGGTTGTGAGGCTTGGGAATAAGCCAAAGCTTATTCTAAGAAACATCAGCCTCTTTAAGATCCTTGATCGCATCATAGTAGTTTCATGTCAACTAGAACTCCCACCTAACCTATATTAAGTAAATAATATGTTCCATGTATCCCTCTTGAGGAAGTACATACCAAACCCCTCACATGTAATGAATCCAAAGAAGGTACCCTTGGATAATGATATTTAATATGATGAGAATCCATTAAAGATCTTAGATCATCATTATAAAGTTCTATGAAACAAGAAACTCACCTGGTCAAAGTACTATGGAAAAACCACAAGTTTGAGGAGGTAACTTGGGAACTAGAAGAGGAGATGAAATAGAAGTACCCTCATCTATTTTAGATCATGAAATGAAGATTTTGAGGGTGAAATTTTTTAAGGGGGGAGAATGTAATGACCCAAACTTTTATAAGTTAAATTACATTTGTAAATGAATAAATGTCTTATTGAGTAATGTATTTATAGAAAACAAATGTACTTATTTTATTATTTTGGACTATTATATAGCATGTAGAATTTAAAAGACCATTAAGAATCATAAACATTGATAAAATATTCATTGTATAGTGACCATTAATATTATTATATTAAGGGTTATGATAAAGTCCAATTTACATAGAAGGAAGGAGAAATGACCTCGACCAGTAGGATATTACCCTATATAGCCCATTTATAAGAGATTATGTAGGAGATAGAATCACTGGGATTTTCCCTTAACCAATCCTAATATAATATTCAACAAAAAAAACATGAATGAAACAATTTATAGTATAATTTCAAACTCATCGAGATCATGGCCCAAACTATGTTTGTCGAACCACCATAAGAAAAACCCACCATCACACACCTTACCCTTAAGGAATACGCTGGTGGAATAAGGGTTTATGTATCTATACCCTAGTAGCATGATTTTTTAAGTATTATTTGTAATGAACTAATGAATATTTTATATCCAAAACGCCCAGGGATGAATCAAAGATCCACCCCTACCAAATTTTATTGAAAAATAAAGGCAAGAAACAAAGCATCAGAAAGGAGATTTACAAAGTCTGGTAAACACTGTGCCACAAGCATCAGCCTCAACGAAGCGCCTGCAACATTCAGGATCCAAAAAGGACCATTCAGAGCTTGACTCTTCCACATACAACTTTGATAGAGCATCAGCCACTTGATTGGCCTCCCTATAAACATGAGTCACATCAAAGATAATATCATCAATAAGGTGAAGACATTCAACCTAATAAGGTATCATAGCCCATGGGACATTCCTGGATCTCTGTTTGATTAAATCCACTGCCACCATAGAATCAGATTCTATCCATATAAAACGCCAACCAAAATGAATAGAATATCTGATTTCTTTGATAATATCCCATAATTTAGCTTCAATAGTAGATACTTGCCCAATGAAATGATAAAAAAATCCTTTGACAAAGCCTCGATAGGTGCAGAAGACACCACCGCAGCCTGAAGGTTCAGGTGTCCCTGTAGCCGCTCCATCAACATTAACTTTCAGCCAGGAAGGAATGGGGGGAATCCATCTAATAGACTTCAGCATTAAGGGTTTTTTGGGTCTACCACTAACACCAAAATTCCTCAGCACAATAAAGTCATTTAACTCATTTTTCATGCAACTAGTTTGAATCCTGGAAGATGAGCAGACCACCCTGTGAATAGATTTGACACCAGAGTAGATAGTGGAAGTGATATCATTAAAGAGATAGTCATTTCGGGCCTTCCAAGTGAGGCCTATGGAGGCTGCAACAGCAACCATAGTCAGATTCCTCACCTTTTCACTGCATTAAGCATCAACAACAGAACAAAGCAGCCCTTCCAATGAGAAGATATTTAAAGAACACCCTGTCATGTCATGGATGTAGCTCCATAACCTGCAAATGAGGGGACAAGAGAGGAAAATATGCTCAAGAGATTCCACAGTACCATAACATAAAGGGCATGCTAAGGCAAGATGAATTCCAATCCTTTGAAGAGTGGACGGAACTGGTAGTCTTTTCCTCCAGATTTTCCATAAGAGCATAAAATCAGTGGGTGGGATGAAGCAGGTTTTGAAAGCAAGAATCCACCTGGGTGTTGGGGATTGGCCAGCAAAAAAATAATGGTACATAGCTCTGGTACTGAGGATCCCATTGGTACTATGCTCCCAGATGAGAGTATCCCGATCCATATACTTATAATTCAGGAATTTAGAAAGCAGATCGGAAGGGATGAGATCCAGAAATTCTGGATTAGAATTCTGCACCGAAGCAATCTGGTCATGCATCATATTCTGGGGAATGATAACAGCCTGCTGGATAGGTCTGGAAAGCCAGGAAGCTTTCCAGACATTCATAGATGAGTCCCTACAAACCAGCCATTTTTAGTACATAAGAATCCTATTAAAGGAAGACTTTATAGCAGGACAAACTGAGGATGAGAGGTAGTGAGGATATTCAGTCCAAAGTCTTGATATAAACCGGGTATTAATGAAATCCATGGAATTATCCTAGACTGATATGATATTCCATGTAAATTTTCAAATAAGGGCATCATTGAAGAGATATAGATCCTTGATACCAAGACCCCCCATATCAATGGGTTTGATGCATTCTTTCCAGGAAACAACCACCAGTTTCTTTTCATACATGGAGCCAGTCCATATGAAGGTTCTTATAATCCTCTGAAGCTCCTTGATGAGATTTCTAGGCCATCTGTAAGCAGAAAAAACATAAACAAACATGGATGTGACCACAGAGTTCACAAGACAGATTCTTCCTGCTTGGTACATTTTCTTCCCCTTCCAATTAGCCATTTGATCAGTGATATGTGAGAAAATGGGCTAAAGGTGAGATCTTTTAACTCTTCTCCAAAAAATAGGTACACCAAGATAATTAAAAGGTAGAGAACCCTTCTTAACTCCAAGAAACCTAGAAAGATTCCTTTTCCTTCTGGTAGACACTCCTTTTCTGAAGACAATAAAGGATTTAAGGGAGTTAATAACCTATCTAGAGACATCCTCATAGTGGGAGAAGATATCCTTGATCGAATTAACTGTTCTAAAATTAGACCTTCCAAATAACATGATATCATCGGCATAAAATAGATGAGAAGGGGCATGAAGATCCCTTTTAACTTGAATTTTATTATGAAAACCACCTTGGACCATGTTATCAAGATAGTGACTTAGATAATCCTCAGCCAAAGCAAAAAGGAGACCAGAAAGAGGATCACCTTTCCGAAATCCCCTGTAGCACTGAAAAACTCCCCTTTGAGATCCATTAATCAGAATAGAAATCTTAGAACTCTTGAGGATAGCATGAGTCAAATTGATAAATTTTCTAGAGAACCCATTCATTTTCAAAATGAAGAAGAGAAAACTCCATTTCATAGTGTCAAAGGCTTTTGATATGTCAATTTTCATGGCAAAGCTACCAGGTTTTGCCTTTTTCATCATGGAATTGATACATTCAGATGTAATAAAGATGCATGTTTGAATGCTCCTTCCTGGTAAAAACCCAAACTGGTTTGGGGTGATAATGTTTTTGACCACCTGATACATCCTGTTCGAAATGATTTTGCTGATAATTTTAGGAATAGTATTCCCAATAGCAACTGGTCTGAAGTCCTTAATATCAAAGGCATTATCCTTCTTAGGAATCAAGGAAATAAAATTGGAATTAGAACCAAAATTCATGGAGGTAGTGATAAAGAAATGTCTAACTGCATTCACAACCTCATCATGTACCAAATCCCAGTTGAACATAAAGAATTTGTTAGTGAATCCATCAGGCCCAGCAACACTATCAATATTAAGGGAGAACAGGGTTTCCCTTACCTCCTTTCCCCTTGGAATGTCCACAAGCTTATCATTAATTTGATCGTCAATAGATGGAATGATGTTGTGAGAAATTCTACTAGAATATATGAGGATTTTGATTTAAAACTGTAAATTATAAAATTTAGAGAATTACTTTCTTAAAATAAATATTATTTTTGGGTAAAAATTAAATATGGTATAAATATAAAGTATGTATTGTGAAATCATAATAGACCATAAGTGATTTAATAAATACTATAAAAAGTATCCAAAACCAAAATTATTTTTCCCATTTAAAATAATGTGTTTCTTTCATTATTTGATTAATTTTATATACCCTTGATGAATCCTCCAAAACATTTATTATATTTTAAGGTTTTAAGATCAATTCTTTATAAACATGACTCATCACCAAGGGTATTATTTTAATGATTTGTGTTCTTGGACTTAAAAAATATAAGAAAAAAATCCTATTTGGTAGAAAACATGATCAAAAACCATGGTAGGGTTTGTGGTTTTTATTATTTTATCATATAGAGTCTAAAACCTAAGTTTGGAAATTAATAAAGAATTACCCTCTCTTTTTCTATAAAAACCCACCCAAAATCCCATTTATCTTCACTAAAAACCCTTTAATAATGAATTTACTCTGACCTTACCTCTCTATATCCTTCTCAAGATGTCCCCAATCTCTTAATAAGATCCTCCCAAGATTTTAGAAGTGGCCTCTCATGGTAAGGGACTCTCTCCACTTACTTTTTATCTCAAGTTATTTCCTTGTACTAATCCCATTTGAATTAAAATTTTCCATGTTTTAATGGGTATTTACACATAAATTTACAATCCTTATTATTTACATGTAATTGTATGCCTCCTTTTACTCTCATTTACCTCTTCCATAAACCTTTATGTGCACCTGTTATGCTGCTGAAATTATCCTATGATTTTCCATGCCAAAAAATTATGTAATGAATACCCATACCCATTTTAACTCAAGGTTATTAACCTTTACATACCTATACTTAATTAATTGGTTATATCCATGTATATAACTCAAACTCCTTAATCATGGGATTAAAAGTGATTAAAGGTGTTCTTATGTTGTATAATCCATGTGGCGTACTTATTCATGTACGTGATATGAATGTGATGAGTGAGATCAAAATTATATAAATCTACAATGTATTTGGTAATGTTTTTATCTCATGAGATACTATGTATGGTGTATGGGATTTTTTACTAAGTACACAATATTATGAGGTCTTGGTAGTTATCCTTTACTTATGTTTATAGTGTCATGTTTTATGTAGTTATCACATTCCTATATTGCCTTCATATTATCATTTTATATCATCATTCAATGTTCATGTTTATGATTTTCACCCTTTTTAGGTCTTGTTGTTATTATTATTGACTCACATTTATTAATTTCATCACGTTATGATTTTATTATTCCCTTACTGGTCTTTATATCTCACCCCTTTCTTATGTACGTCCTTATGTTATCTGATGCAGTTTTAAAAGATAAAGGGAATTTAAGGGAATGTTAAGAAGTTTTTAAATAATGTTATTATACCCATGTTTCATATTAATGTGATATGTACCTAATTTCCCAAAGACACTAGGCCTCATGATCTTATAGGATTGTATTGTGTGTATCTTTATGTAATAAATCATAAATTAAGGTGTATGAAAGACATGGGTTGTCAAAGTTTAATAAAGGATTTATGAAATATCTCAATGTGAGAACCTACATATCCTCTCCTAGTTTTGTGAGGTCTATGTTATTACTCCATTAATATTGGTGGTGATCAAGAAAAGTTTCCCCTACAATTATGTTTTGTGATAACCCTCTTGATCTTTGTTGTTATCCAAGGAACTCATCCCTTACTTTTGCGATAGTGAGAACCCATTGTAGAATAAGATGAGAAGAAAAAGGATTTCTTGGTTTAAAACCATTAAAAATATTCTCCCTAATCTCTCAAAAGGATAAGTATAATTGAAATAATATATAAGGATGTGATGTAGGAGAGAGCATTTGAGAAATATAGATAATTGTATATTATCTCTTTGAGTTTGGAGTGAAACCACTATAGTTTCACTATTGGAGAGAGAAAAATGAATCAAAGATTGGAGAGGTTTTATTGGAAACCAAGTGATATTCCAAGCCTCCTTAGGTCTCTATTTATAGACACTAAAATTATTCGAAAGCTTCTGGAATCATTGAGGTTCATTGAATTTGAACAAGTCCATGTTTATATAATTTTGAAAAATAATAAAATCACCCTTGGAAGACCTGTCTTGATGCCACTAACTACCTAGTTCACCTCAAATTCTAGTCGGTGGGCCACCTATAGCTAGCAGGAAGTGGAAAATCACCACTAGCTAGCCACTACTAGCCAGCGGCTGGCTAGTGGCCTTCATAATGGGAGTAAGAATTTATGTAATTCTCTCCAACTATTCAGTGGTCTCCTGCTACAAGAGGATTTCTATCCACATGGAATCAACTCTCCGATGCTTTTCACTAGCCATTTAGTGCTTCCAGCATTGATCCATATTCAACCATGGCCTCCTGATCTTCCTTTTATGGACTTCAATGGATCTTCCAACATTATTTCAAGATTTTAGATCATGATAAAATATAGATCTAGTCATTCAATAAGATCATCATGTTAGCTTTTAATTGACTTTAAATCTCCATTAATACTTCAATTACATGAATTAAAGTTCAAAATATATGACTAAAAATCACTCAATGAAATTATTAGAAACATAAATGAGTGTTTTTGATCATGAAAACGCCATGTGAGAGAGAGGTACAATGATATCCCCCATTTTTATGATCATAAACACTTATCATAAATATATATGTCATGTGTAAATCAAGAGTTAAAGATATATTCAAAGTAATTTAAGATATTAATATAAGATATATAATATGATAAAGGAGTCAAAAAAATAATGACATTAAAAGGAGTAAAATATTAAAATCTAATTTCAATAACTCCCCCTTTGTAAATTAATTAAGCAATAAAACATAAAAAAATTCATTAAATTCTCCCCATTTTATGTCCAATAAACCTCCTAATAAGTACTTGTGTTGTTATACCCTCACTTTGAGATAAAATAATTTTTTCCATAAAACTAATATTTACCATAAATTTCAGAAACATTCTCCCATTTATGATTATAAAAAATAAAATCTATAAGGAGATATTTTTAAAAGAAATTATTTGATGAAAAACTAAATAGATATTTTAAAATATAAACTCAAAAATGGAGATTAAAAAAATTTCAAGAGGTAAATAAATTTTCAAAATATAATTAAATGAAAACTTTATTGAAAACATTTTTTAAGTTCCACCCCCCCCCCCCAAATAATAATAATAGAGAGGGTTATAAATGAAAAAGTGGTTTTTAAGATATAAAAAAATTATAAAATAGAAAGAAAACTTAAATAAATAAATAAAAGATAAAGAGATATAAAATAAGTAAAAAAAATAGGTAAAGTTGTAACATACCTTTTCCAAGATGCTCATTTCCTCAAAGAATTTTTTGACTCCATTTAATGATTTATTTATTAAAAAATATTTAAGGAGTTATTTTGAAAAACATACTTTGAAATCATCCTTAAATTTTTATTTTTTTCAAATATAACTCAACAAACATTTCTAAATAGACAATTATATATAGAAAAAAAATTACTCATCATTAATTTTACCTTAAGAGATATAAAAATAAACTTTTAAAAATAATAAGTGCATATACATAATTTATTATATAACTTTTGAAAACAATTTTTAAACTTAGTAAATTAAATGTTTGAAAAAAAATTAGTTCAAATAATAATATTAATATTTAAAAAGTATTTGTTTTAGAAAATATTACTTTTATGGTTGAAACTAAGAAAAAAAATATTTGAAATTTAATTTAAAAAAAGTCTCTATTAATGAAAATTTAAAAAAATAGAGATAAGAGCCCCACCCCCCTCAAATGATAGAATAAGTGAAATAAAGGGATCATGGCCAAAATAAATAATAGAAAAATAAATCAAGATTTTAAAGATTTTAGAAGAAAGATCAAGATTTAAAAAATATATTTCTAAAGTTATCCATGGTTAAATGGAAAGTTTCATAAGAATACCATTCTCAACTCACATTTAATAAAATCAAAATGATTAAGAGCAATAGGTTTAGTAAAAATTATATCTAGTTGATATTTCATCCTAGAAAATTTCAATAAGAATTCAACCTTTTAGAAGTGATAGCTTAAGAAATTGTGTATAAGGTTAATGTGTTTAGTGGGTGACTGCTAGATTTTATTTTATAGATATTAATGGAACTAGTTTTTTTTAACTTAATAGGGATATGTTTATATATAATATCAAAGTTTAAAAGAGTGTGTTTCATCCATATTATTTGGGTTCAACAACTCCTAGTGGCTATGTATTCCGCTTCGGATATAGAAATAGCAACAAATTTCTACTTCTTACTACTCTATGAGATGAGGGGTTTTCTAAGTAGGTGTAAAGTCTCACTTTTAATTTTCCTCTATAGTTTAAAACCACCAAAATCAATATCATAGAAACTATTTAATTCAAAATAATATCTATTTTTTTAAAACAAACTAAGATTTTTAGTTCCTTTTAAATAATTAAAAATTCTTTTAACTGATTTGATATGATATTACTTTGTATTTGATTGAAAAATGAGAATAAAGACTAACACTAAACATGATATCAGGATGATTCATAGTAATATAAAGTAGACTACAGATTCTATAAATCTTTTTGTCAACTGACTTACCAGCTCCATCCAAAATTTTCTTATAAGTTGTACTCATGGGTGTACAAATTTCCTTAGTGTGATCCATGACAAATCATTTTAAGAGTATATTAGTGTATTTTCCTTGGATTATAAAAATACAATAATTATTTTAAGAAATTTCAAAATCAAGAAAGAATTTTACTTTAACTATAAAGCTCATTTAAAATTCCTTTTTCCTTAAATCATAAAATTCAAAACAAATATATTCATTGGTTGACCTGAAAATCACATCATCAACATAAATTTAAACAAGTAACGAATAATTTGAGATATGTTTTAGAAAAATTGTTGAATTTAATTTTCCCATTTTAAAACAATTTGATAAAATAAAATTTTATAAACATTTATAACAAGCCTGGGGTTGTTTTTAACAATAAATATCTTTAGTTAATTTGAAACCATGATTTTGGAAAATAGGATCTTTAAAACCAGGTGGCAGTTCCACAAAAACATTTGTGTTAATAAAACCATTTAAAAGGTTCTTTTTACATCCATTTTAAATAGTATTAAATTAAGGTGAGAGGAAAATTCCTACAATGTTTTAATGGATTCGAACCAATAAATAAGATAAAAGGTTTCACCACAGTCGATTCCTTATTCTTGGTTTTAACCATTAGTTACAAGATGTTCTTTATTTCTAGTGATATTACCAAGCTCGTATAACTTATTCTTAAAATCCCATTTAAATCCTATGATGGGATGGTCATTAAGAATTTACATTAGATTACATACATAATTCTAATATAATTGATTTAGTTCCTCTTTCATGTAAAGAACCCATTTTTTATCATTAAGGATATCATTGATATTTTGGGGTTCTAAGTGAGAGACAAAGGCTATATGTTCAACCTAATTTTGGACTGATATTCTCTTATGATTTCATACTTTAAAATATCCAATTAAACATTAAAGGGAATGGTATTTATATTTTTTAAAATTTTTAGGTAAATAATTTAAAGGAGATTCTTATTCAACTTCATCTTCTTTGGATTGAAAAGAATCATTTAAAACATTATTTTCAAAAACGTTTTGAGAAATATATTTTGTAATACTTTCATAAAAAATAACATGGATTGATTCTTCCAATGTTTTATTCCTTTTATTAAATAATTGGTATTCCTTACTTGAGTTGGAGTGCCCAATAAAGATACCATAATCATATTTTAATCAAATTTTCCAAGATTGTATTTGGTGTTGAGAATAAAACATTTATAACCAAAAAAATTAAAAAATATCACTTTAGGTTTTTAATTTTTCAAAATTTCATAATGTTTATTTTTGAAAAAAGGTATTACAAGAATGTGAATAATGATAAATCATGCATTATTTATAGCCTTAGCCCAAAAATATTAAGGTAAATTAAATTCATTTAAAAGAGTTCGAGTTATTTCTTGGATAACTTGATTTCATCTTTCCTTACTACCCTATTTTGTAGAGGGATTTGAGGAGTATAAAATGAATTATTGTAGCCTTGAGAAAAACATAAATCATAAAATTCATTGTTGTAAAATTCTTCACCATGATCACTTTTAATATAAATATTTTAAACCTTTTTTCATTTTCAATTTTTTTAGAAAATTTGATGAAGGTTTTGTAAGATTCACTTCTATGGGATAATAAGTAAGTTCGGGTGAATATTATAAAGCCTTCAAAAATAAAAAAAGTATAGGATTTACCTCCTAGACTTTCAATTTTATAAGGTTCTAATAAATCAATATGAATTAATTTAATATCCTTGGAATAATAAATTCATTTTTTTAGATTTAAAAGAATATTTATATTACTTAACATATTGGAATGCTTCACAGACCATGTCATCTTTGAAATTTTATTTGGGTAAATCTCATACTATTTTATAATGATTGAGTTTGATAAGTGAGTGTGTGCTACAACGACCAAGGTTTATATGCTAAAACCATGACTCACTAAATTTCTCACTCAAGCATTTGACATTTTGGCTAGCAGGAGATTTTAAATTAATTGTTTAAATATTTTTAAAATGATATATTTTAAATAAAATTTTTTCTTTTGAGTTAAAAACATTGTAAAAATCATTTTAAAAAGAAATTTTAAAACCATTATCACATAATTAACTAACATATAGTAGATTTTGTTTTAATCCTTTGAAAAATAAAACAGATTTAATAAAAGTTGAGTTAGAAAAACTGATGGTACCTTCACTAATTATCTTACCATTGGAGTAATCTCTAAAGGTGATGTGACCTCCTTCTAGTTTATCAATCTGTTTTAATTTAGATAGTTCGACACCCATGTGTCTTGAGAAACCACCATCTAGGTACCATAGCTCTTCTTGGGTTTTTCTATAAATACACTTTACCTAAAAAATAAAATGAATAAAGTTTTTGGCACTCAAACTTGGGTCTTCTAATGTTAGCTGATAAAGATTTGGGTATATAGATTTTTTTAGTATGATATTTTCTTTTGGAAATATTCAATGAAATATGGATTGTTTTTTTCACCCATATCACAAATTCTTGCAATAACATTTATAAATTAAATATACAATTCATTTATATTAATTTATAAATTTATCTTGAGATCATCCTTTAATAAAATTAGTTTTAGTTATATTTCTTGGGGTTCTTTCATGATTTGAGAAACCAAGACCAAAACATTTTTTCTATCTCTTTGAGAGCCCATAATTTTATTTATATTATTTTCACCATGAGTGAATTTTTAAAGATAACATATGAGGTATTTGATTATAGATTCATGCTTATTGAAATTCGGTTGATTATTAATTTTCATGTATAATTATTCATTTTCCTTGAAGATTAATTCCTTTTCTTTTTGAAGTTTTTATTTCTCATTAATCACATGCTTTTATTTCTTATCAAGTTCTTTATATAATGAAGAACAATTATGAAACTCATTTTTATGTTGATCATGAGTGTATTTTAGGTCTTTATAATTAAGGTGACTTAGGGATAAAGAAGAATAAGAATATATTGGAGAAGTAGGAGAAGAAGAGGAAGGGGAAATGGGAATAGGGGTACTAACCTAATATCTTCATCAATATGTTCCATGAGGAAATTAGGACTTGAGTCACTTGATTAGGTTAAGGAAGTTGAGTCCATAGACTCATTGGTTACACTCTAGGTTGTGAATTTGAGGGCCTTCTTAAATTGTTTATTTTCTTTAACCTTCTATTTATAGGCAGTGCACTCTAACTTGATGCGACCTTTTTTTCATTCATAGCATGCCACTTTTGGTTCCAATTTTTAATTTACCTTCTTGGTTTGGTTATTTTTATTGAATAGTTTTTTCATGTTCATAGAGAGTTGATAAAATTACTAAACATCACCACTAGATAAGTCAGCATTGGTATCTCTTAAGGATATTATTTTCTTTATAACTTTGGGTTCATTAGATTCCTTATCAGATTTTCGATTCATAGTTATTTTTTATAACATTAGGGATAAAATAAGTTCTTTTATTTCCATTTTCTTCATATACTTCACTTCTTGTATGGTTGTGACTTTTGGTTCCCAATTGTTTGATAGGAACAAAAATATCTTTTTTCACTAGCGTTTATATAGAAAAATAATTACCCATAGACTTTCAACCATAGAAAATTTTAGTAAACCATGTAAAAAATACTAGTAATGGGTTCATTTATATGAATAGAAAATATTTATAAATCTTTTATATACATGTATAATCTTGAATATTTAAATTTTTTGGTTCCTTTATGAGTAACTTCTAGCAATTTAGAGTCATTTTACATGTATAAACATGATTAAATTCATTTAAATAAAAAATAAAGTGTAAATCATTCATATCCTTGCTATTAAGTTCAAAGTTTTTAACATCATCAAGATTACACTTATCATAAGGTTATTTATTTTGAATATATTCTTATATAAACATTTTCCAAACAGGGTAACTGATGCTAGAAATATAGGTTGACATATGATTATTCTAATAGGAATAATTTGTGCCATAAAAAATAGGATTATGTGAATAAGAATTATATTTAATCATAAAAGATCAAACTTTGAAATCAATTAAGATTTAAAAAAAAGATTTTTTTAATAAAAACAAAAATAAAACTAAGATTATAATTATTGGTTAGGGTATATGGAAAGAGTGGGGTTAATTTCCATTTTAAAATAAAGAAAATAGAAAATATAAATTCAAAATTAAATTATTTTGAAATTACAAAGTGATAAATTTATTAATCTTATAAATCAATAGATTGATAAATTCAATACATATTATAAAGTTAATATCGAAGTATATTAAGTGAGTAAGAATAATAGAAATGTGTGAGCTCATAAGTCTCCTTCCCTCAGGTTGATAGGTTTATATTATTACTCCCTTAATCTTGAAAATAATAAATAAATGTGTCCCTAATAATTATATTTTTTGAGAAACCTCTTGAGATTCTTTAGTATCCAAGGTGAATATCCCTCACTTTTGCAATAGTGAGAACTTATTATATAAGGATATTAGACAAAGAAGGTTTGTTTGGCACAAACCCATTACAAATATGATCCCTAATATCTAAAAAGGATGAGGAAAATTGAGATGATAAGTAAGAAGATAATGTAGGAGAGATCCTTTGAGAAATATGAAGAATTATAGATCAGATATTTGAGTTTGGAGTGAAACCACTACAGTTTCACTGTTGGAGATCCAAACTTGAATCAAGGATTATAGAGGCGTTGTTGGTAACTGAGTGGTCATATAAGACTCCTTAGGTATCTATTTATAAAACCCAAAAGTGTTGGGAATATTTTTTAATCATTGGTTTCTATTAAATCCAAACAAGACCACATTTATGTAATTTTTACCAATAATAAAAGTACCCTCGGAAGACCTGTCCTGACACCACCGACTACCTGGTGCACCTCACCAGTTAGACGATGGGACACTTGTAGCTAACAAGATATGGAAAATAATCACCAATGAGATGCTACTATAAAATGGATATCTGGTGGCCTTCAGATAGAATAAATTAGTTTTATAATTCGCATTGGCTGACCATTGGTCATTTACTGCAAGAGGAGTGTTATCCACATGGAACTGGCTGGTCGGTGCTACCTGTATTGCTCCATCTTCAATCATAGCCTCCCAATATTCCTTCTACGATCTTCTATGTATCCTACAACATTATTTAAATATTTAAAATCATGATAATATATAGATATAGTTCTTCAATATGATTAACATGTTGCCTTTAATTGACTTTAAGATCTCCATTAAGACAATCAATGGCATGATTTAAAGTCAAAAAGATATAACTGAAAATCAATCAATAAAATTGTTAGAAACATAAATGAGTTTTTTTAATCATGAAAACACCATGATAGAGAGAGTGGTACAATATTATCCTTATACACCTATATTTCATTCCCAAGTCCCCTTACATGTTCTACTCACCTTACTAGGTCGTAGGAGTCAGTTATACCCTTAGATTTATACCCCACTCTACTTTTTCCGATTAATATACCTCATGAATCCTATTTGAGAGGATGATAGATCCAAAAGACTTGGAATAAAATTTTATAAATTGATCCACTTTTGTGTGTGCCCAAGTCTCCTGATTCTCATTATGGTGCCTCCCTGAGTCAAAACCAAAGGAAAATAATGTAAATTTGGGGTAATTGCACCATCCAAAGATTTCAAAATCAAATCATCATGAGATATTTATTACCTTATGATCCTTCAAGGATAGGTTGAAGGATCCCATATTGGCCTCCCATATTAGGGCTCCACACACCCAATCCATCCTAAACCTTCTATATTAAGGTGTCATTCACCCAGGACTCTCTTATTAGGGTTCCACATACCCAAGCCATCCCAAGCCTCTTATACTAGGGTGTCATTCACCCTATCCTCCCATAATGGGGATCTAATATGAATGGGTCCCATACTATAGTGCCATGTGACCAACCCATCACAGGACTCCTATACGAGGGTTCCATTCACCCAAGCCTCATATATTGGGGAATTACTTCAATCAGGTCCCATACTAGGGCCCTACTTGACTGGTTCTTGATATCTAGCCAGTATGAAGCCCACCTGATCACCTCATTAACTTAGGTATCTTAATGTGGTGACCCAAGAAAAATATACATAAATATTACATAATTTTTTTATGAATATTCAATACATAACACAATTATACACACCCCAGAACTGTAAAGGTTTAGTATCTTTGAATATTAGATACATAAACATCTTATTTCATAAAGTATCCTCAACATATCCCATAAATTTTTATACCATATTAATTTATTTAGACATTCCCTACTTAAAACCTTTCTTCATAACCTATAGAAAATAAAAACATTAGAAATGGTAAGCTTAGATACTCAGTTAGGGTAAACATAATCAATACCAATCAACGATCACAAGTAATCATAAGGGTATGAGAACATGATCATAACATAATAAATTCATGCCTAATCAATTAAGTATCATTAATCATGAGTCATAGCATAAATATTTTTCATAATAAAAGACAAAATTTATTAGAGTGTGGAATCATAAATAATAAAACATGATCCAAGAGAGAATATCATAAACATATGAACATATAAAAAACATAATCTTATAACATTATGAACATGTATAAATAGTAGTAGGTTCACTCTTCAAGTGAATGACACTAAATTCAGTTCTCGTATAAACTTAAAAACATGAAACCAAGTCCACGCATTAACTTATGGACATAAAACTAGGTCCATTAATTAACTTATTGACATGAAACAAGTTCCACACATTAACTTATGGATATAAAACCAGGTCTACGTATAATATTGTAAATTTATTCATCTTTACCCAATACATTAGAAGGATGTATAATTTTAGGCCCACATATCACATAACATTAAACAATAAATATTCCAAAAGATCATAAAAAATTCATTATATCATTATATCATAACTCATGGAAAGTAAACAGGTTTTATTCTATCATTTCATTATATAAAACCCCATGGAAAAGGAATGGGTTTCATAAATATTTCATCATAACATAGTTAACCCATGGAAAATAAATGGGTTTCATAGAATTTTCCTTGAATAATTATCATTATAAGACACCTATAAAAATAAATCATATAGAATCATAAGATCATATCCCAAATTAATCATTGAAATTTTTAAAGGATGCTGATATATATTAAAAATACCTTTAAAAGATCATTTGAACCTTTCTTTAAAAACATGATGAAAATATACTTTTCTTTTGATAACATTTTAAATAAAAATTCCATGAATATTGAGAAAATACTTTTATTTAAAAATAAACATGGGAAATTATAAAGGAAGATTCCATTTAAAGAACAATAGTGATAGTAGGAAAATGCTTTCATGTTGTATATGTTAAAAGAAAAAATTTATTTCAAGATTTTGTAAAAAGTCAAAAAAACCTTTTTTGTAAAATTTTTCTTTAAAAAGATTCCTTTTAAACCTTTATAAATAAATTAAAATTAAATTAAAATTAATTTTTTAAAACATTTTAATTGTAGTTAAAAACTTCTATAAAACAATTTTGAAGATAATGGACATGGAAGAAAAATTCTATCGACCAGAAAGGAAATAAGGTCAACTTTTCTTTAAAAACAATTCCTCAAACATTTTAAGTACCAAAGAGAAGAAAATGTTACTAATACCTAAAAATATAGGAATAAATAGTGAAGAACAAAATATATGGGGTTTAAAGGATACGATCAATATAATTTCCTTCAATGTAAATTTATTATAGACAATCCCAAAAAGAAATGATATTATAACATAAAACTCTTACCTCAAGTCTCTTCTTGCTTCGTATGCATTAAAAAATCTTGTATAATAAATATAGAGTTATTATACATATATTATAGATCCATTATAATATATATAATACCATATATTATTTACTTATAACATCTTATCACTAATTTATTAACAATTCTTTATTAATATCATTGTTTTGAGTGATAATTGATTCATTTTTCATGCATGTTTTGGTTTGGAAGTCTCAGCCATTATACTTGATCATGATTCCATAATATTCATAATATTAATCATTTCATGATTATTGTATGTAATAATTATATAAAATTTTATAAAAATTAATATAAATTGGTGGTGAAAAATGAATTACATCACTTTGTGGATATGGTAGTCTATACGTACAAGCGAGTGATGTTTCTACTTTTAGATGGATAGAACAAAAGAAAAACAATTCACCTTTAAATAAATATTATAATATAATATATATCATATATATTAATTAAATCCATCATTATAACCATCAATGTGAAGTGGTGATGAAAAATTAAATGCATCGCTTTGTGAAGGTAGTAGTCCACACGTACGTACAAGTAATGTTTTTTTTCCATAGGATGGAAAGGAAATGGATAATGGTTATTAAATCATCATAATAACAACTAATTATATTTAATATACTGAATTAATTATTTTATAGTTGATACCATATATTTATAAGAGGTATAATAATAAATAAAATTAAAAGTACTTAGTTAAGAGTTATACCTCTTCATTGAGAAACCGCCTTTGGATTACACCTCAAGCCTTGAAAGGATGGTATTTCAAAAATTAAAAAAACATAGGAAATGGTTAAGGAATATAGAATGGAATTATGGAATTTATTGTACAATATATAAGGCTGAAACTTTTTGAATAATATAGAAGAGGATGTTCCATTTTATAAGTGAGGGGAGGGGCACACTTGGAATTACTTAAAGTATTAAGTTAATATAAATTAATTTTCATGTTAAAGTGGAAAAAATGATATATTTATAATATAAGATTATTATGAGTTTAAATAATCTCATATAATAAAATTTAGACAATTCAAGGTGATATTTTAACTCTTATCTCTTATTTTTAACCCCTCATTAACACTTTTGACAATTATTACAACATTAAAGTTTTTTACTCTTTAAAAGTCAATAAAGTTACTAAAAATGGATAAGTGATCAAAATTGGAAAAAGGTTCATATGATAGACCATATCACATTAACTTGGTCAAATATAATTTGTTTTATGAATTTAAAATCATTTAATAAATTATTATTTAACATAAGATACCATTAAAGTCATTTTTGGTACTATTCACATAGTTTAAATTTAAAGATATCAAGATAGAAATGTAATTAAAATATATAATTTTAACACATAAAAATATGTTATATTTATCTAAAAAATTATTTAACATAATAATCCATCCATTTTTATTACTTATAATATTTCTAAAATTATTTAATTTATTTTTCTATTACTTGAACAAGAACTTTGTCAGTGTTACATAAGCATTTAAGGTAATTATATCATCACTAAATATTAAAAATAAATTACCATGATAAAAATAATTCATTATTATTTCAAATAACTATTTATAATTTAAAATGGCCTCTTTTTATCCCTATGAAAAAATATTAGATATATTAAAATAAAGAGAGTGATATTTTGTATTTATTCTTTATAAAAAATAATATTAAGATCATTATCAAAAACAAATGGCACCAATTTTACTTATATTCAAATATTATATGAGTATTATTGAACTAAACTCATAAAAAATCAATAATATAGATTTTAGATAGATTTTTAATGCCTTATCACATTATTTTTAATGTTAATTACCCGATTTACCCTTACTAAGGTGAAGAATATTTACCATAGTTACGATTCATTATGACCAAAAAATAAGTTAACCTTATTGAATAATATTAATTATGATGATTTAAAATATTTAATCCATTTTAAAATATTCAATTTCTATAAATGGAAATAATTCATTTTATAATAAGTGTGAAAAACAGAACAAATTTGTTTTCAGAAAAATGCATTTTTAAGCTTAAAATTGAGTTTACCTTTATTAATTTCCATGTAAAAAATATTAGATGAATAGTAAAATATTTTATTTAATATATTATCTACACATGTAATTAAAAATATTCATAAATATAGATTAATTTAATTTATTAATATAAAAACACATTATGCGCTTTAAAATAATTTTTCAAAAAAAACATCTCTATTTACAATCAAATGCTTTTATTTTCATTTATAGTCAATTAATAACCAATGAATTAATTTTATACATGTGTAACAAATATTTTTAATAATTTAATTATTTATATTAATACCCATAAATATATTGATTACGTGATAACTATCACATTAAATAATAATATTTTAATAGCATATCATGGTTTATTTAAATCTAGTGTTGAGTGTAAAGAAAGTTATCAAAAAAATTAAATTTATTTAAAGATAAATATATCATAAAATATTAAGTTATTAAATTTTACCCCTTATAATAATTTTAACCCTTAAATTCTATCACTCTGATACAAATAAATAAGGATACTCTTGTTTCATCGCATCCTTGGGTTCCCACATTGCTTCCTCAAATTTATGCTTTCACCACAAAACTTTGACCAAGTGAGTAGTCTTGTTCTGCAGAACGTTCTCTATTTGATCCAAAATCTACACCAGTTATTCCTTATAATATACATCTTACTCCAATGGTATTACCTTTGAGTTCATTATATATGAAGAATCGGGTATGTACTTCCTCAAGAGAGTTACATAGAATACAACATGAACTTGAGAGAGATTCGGTGGAAGCATCAAGTGATAAGCTAACATCCTGATATGATCAATAATTTCAAAGGTACTTATATATATAGAGATCTCATATTTACCTTATTTCCAAATATTAAAACCTTTTCCATTGATATATTCATAATAATACCTTATCACCAACCTCGAACTCCAGATTTGGCCAATAATTGTTAGCATTACTTTTCTATCAACTCTGAGTTTCCCTAATGTGTTACTAAATGGTTATAAAATTTTATACCATTAACTTAGGTATATTAGGCCCCAATATATTCATTTATTTAATTTTACCTCATCACATTATAGTTCTGCACTTCCTTACATAGAGGGCTTCATAAGGAGCCATCTGAATACTTGAGTAAAAGATATTATTCTTATACATATCACACATAATACCTATCATTATGACATAGGGAAAAGAAACATAAAAAAGGGAGATATTTTATGCTTAGTAATGGTAAATAAGTGAAATATATAAACATAACATGAGCATAAGGTTATGATAACATGAACATAACATATGAAAACCATACCCTTCATATCAAATATAAAAAACTTGGGTCATAGAATAAATATTAGTAGTTTAAAAGACATGAATCATAAGGAAATTAAATAAAATAATCCATAAGAGCATAACATTGACATAAGACATGAAATTTTGGAATACATATAAGTATAGAAGTCATTTCATTAATTGTAAAGTATCATTACAAAAACTATCATAGTGGAAGGGTTTCACTCCCAAAACCATCCTAGTAGCCAAGATTCACTCCTAATACTATCATAGTGGAAAAATTACCTTATTGAATTAGGTTTAATCCCCATTCTGGTCCTATTTATCTCATGAGATTTCAATCATTTCCCAATGAATTGGAGGGAGATATAGGTCCCACCCATCTTGGTTATAACTTAACCACTATAATTGGTTATAACATAACCACTATCACATAATGAAAATCATATATATTGTGCCATAAGATCATAAAATATTCATCATATTATATCCTATGAAAAGAAATGGATTTCATAAACATTTAATCATAACATAACCTATGTAAAATAAATAGGTTTCATAATCATTTCATCATTTCATAAAAGCATAAATCCGGGAAAAAGAAATGGGTTTCATAAGAATTCAATTATGGTATAACCCATTGAAGAGAAACTGGTTTCATAAACATCTTGTAATCATAATCATAAACCATCTAGAGAAAGGATAATAATGGTATACTTGGATCATATCCCCATTAAATAATAAGTAACATCAAAGGATGTCATCTTAGATGGAAAATGATTTTGAAAGATCACTTGGAACATTTCTTGAGGAAAATAGATATTCCACTTTGAAAATAATATTTTAAAACAGAAAACATTTTCAAAATCATTTTCTTTAAAAATAATCTTGGAAATGTATAAAGGAATATATAAAAATCATTTAAAACATTTCTTGAGGAAAATATCATTTACATTCTTAAAATCACTTTCTTTAACTAAAAAATAATAAAACATTTTGGAAATTATTTTCATTGAAAACAAACTTTGAAAATTATAAAGGAATAATTAAAATAATGAGCTGGTCCTAATAGAAGAAAATACTATTCTTGTTATATATGTTAAAACAAATATTCCTTTCATATTTTTGGTAAAATCCAAATGGGCATTGTTATTTTGAAAATGACATGAATATTCCTTTTAAAACACTTTATAAAAGTTAAACATGGGTAAAAATTTCTTTAATGAATCCTTTGGAGAAGGTGATAAAAATATAATTATTTGAATCCCAATAGATAAAAACATCAATTATTCCAATTTCTTCATACACAATTAACCATGCATCATCATATTATTCCTGAACACTTATTTCCTTTCATATGTCATTTGTAGTCTCTTCATCATCAGAAATATAACCATTAATCATACAATCATGTTGATTATCTTTATGATATTTCCACTTATGGCATCGATTTGTATAATTTCTATAATTTACACATTTGAAACATTAAACCATTGATGATATCTTAGGGATACCGTTATTCTCATCCATTATGTTACCAAACTTTTCATTTTTTTCTCTACAATTACTTGCTTTGTGTCCTTATTTCTCATACTCAAAAACATATTCTATTTCCTCTAATACATCCACTTGGGTGATTATTCCCACATTATTGAAACATAGGAAACTAAATCTTCTTTCCTCCATGGTATCCACTACCTGAACTCTTAATAAACAACATCCTTCTCTTCTTTAGTGAGTCTGAGAGTTGGTTAAGGTGCAAGTTGTTAATCATATATTGTGATAACTAATTAGGAATAATTACAATATCCTTAACTCCAGTCATCACCCCATTTGGTTTCTCATCAAAAAAATTTATATCACATTCAACGGTAATCCATTTCCTTATAGTTCCCACTATTGACTAAAACCAAAAAACATAGTGTGAGAAACAATAATCATATTGGGAAACCACATAATCATGAAAAATCAATTATACTACATATAAATCATGACATGTTATTTTTAATCTATGTAAACTTTGGTTTATCCTTGTTCATTAATAGTCATCATCTATATAAATCCTTCATGATGGTTCATAAATAGTTCATAAATTTCCAAATCATATACCCCAAGAGTGTCAAACTAGGTGTGTAATAAGGTCTGTTGTCATGCACTAGGTAATGATTGAGTCCATCTCAATGTGACATTTTAGATTTATTACCCCTAGGTACCTCTATTCCATAGATACATACACTTTTAGTATCTATATAGGGATGTAATTATTGGAAACCACTTTCTCTATCCTTTACCAAAATTCTAGGATATTTTCCTATACTTTGACGCATCCTTAGACTTATCCTTATACATTTACTTAGGGATATCAGAAAAGTTTTATCATCCTAGTTTCTAAAGGTTAACTAAACTTTTCCTATAATACCAACTATATCAACTTAGGATTTTCATACATAGATATTAAATCATTTTTTTGATGAACATTCATTCCATTATACAAACACACACATGAGGATCGTAAAGGTATAATGCCTTTGGAAACATGGAAACATAAACAACGGTTACATATGTGAACTACATCATCTACCACTAAGTTCTTCATAACTATAACCCTTATTATATATATATAATACATAATACATTTATTCATAACCTGGGGAAAGGAAACATAAGAAAGGGTAAGCATGGATGCTCAGTAAGGGTAAACTAACATGAATATAATGGTATGATAACATGATCAAAACATTTGAAAACCATACCCTACAAATAAAATATCATAATCTTTAGTCATAGAATAAATATTGGCAGTTCATAAGACATGAATCGTAATTAAATCAAATAACATGATCCATGAGAGAATAATATTTTAATAAGATATAGAATTTTGGCATACAAATAATCATAGAAAATCATTTCCATGGTAGTCAAGGATCACTACCAGGGTTGTCATAGTGGAATGGGTTCACTATTTAAACCATCATAGTAGTCAAGTTTCACTCCCAATACCATCATATAAAACAAATTCCCTTAATGAACTGATATCACTTTTCATTCCAGTCCTATATATCTCATGAGATATAAATCTTTACCCAATACATTGGAGGGAGATATAGGTCTCACCCATCACATGATAAAAATCCTATGTATGTATACCACAAGATCATAAAACATACATCATATCGTAACCCATGAAATGAAATGTGTTTCATAAACATTTCATCATATCATAACTTGGGGAAAAGAGATAAGTTTCATAATCAATTCATCATTTCATCATAGCATAACCCACAAAAAGAAGGGGGTTTCATAATAATTTTATTATGGTATAACCTGTGGATGAGAAATGGGTTTCATAAAAAAAATTCATCATAAAAATAAACCATTTAAATAAATAATAATAAATTTACCCTTGTATTACATCCCTAGTAAATCATAAGTAATATCAAAGTATTTCATCTTAAATGGAAAATGATTTTGAAAGATCACTTGGAACATTTATTGAGGGAAATAAATTTTCTTTGAAAATCACTTTTTAAACCCAAAAAAATCATAAAATATTTTTGGAATCATTTTATTTGAAAATAAACTTGAAAACTTATAAAGTGATCTTTAAAAAATCATTTAAAACATTTCTTGAGGAAAATAACCTTTCCTATTTGAAAAAAAACACTTTTTAAAACACAAAATATTTTCAAAATCCTATTAATTTAAAATAAACTTGGAAGATTATAAAGTATGATTCAAATAGATTATTTTTCATGATGGAAAATAATTCCATTCATGTCATACACATTAAAACAAATCTTTCTTTCACATTTTCGGTAAAATCCAAAGAGGCGTTGTTTGGAAAACGACATGAAGATTCCTTTCAAAACATATTGTAAAAAGTTAAACATGGGTAAAAATGTATTCAATAAATAATTTAGATACTGTAAAAAAAATTGAAAAAACTTTTATAAAATATGGTTTTGGAAGAAAAATGGGTTTTCAACTGAATAGATAGGGGTGGCCTTTTATAAGTTAGGTGAGTGGAAAACTTGTAATTTTTGAAAATAAAAAGGTATAACTGCATTTTTACATGACACAAGGATATAATGTAATGTTCCGGACCTATATGGTCTATTCCTTTGTGAAAATATGGTGTTTGAGGTGTTCCGGGAGGTCAAGGTGATTTATCCCTCAATGCTTTGCCAAATTTCCATTTCGATGAACAATTCCAACAGTAGACAGTTGTAAACAGTGCATCGGTAACCGTCTGTGAACAATGACATCAGTGAACCTCAAAGAATAGTTCCAATGGTAGACAATTGTGAACAGTGCAACGGTGACCTTATGTGAACAGTGACATCCTTGACCTTATGTGAACAGTGTCATCGGTAACCTTATGTGAACAGTGTCATCATTGACCTTCTGTGAATAGTGTCATCAGTGACCTTCCAATGGTGAGGTTCATGAACAGTGTTTCCAGAATGGTGAGGTTCCAATAGTGAGGTTCATGAATAGTGTTTCCAGAACTGTGAGGTTCCAATGGTGAGGTTCATGAACAGTGTTTCCAGAACGGTGAGGTTCTAACGGTGAGGTTCATGAATAGTGTTTCCAGAATGGTGAGGTTCATGAACAGTGTTTCCAGAACTGTAAGGTTTCAATGGTGAGTTTCATGAACAGTGTTTCCAGAATAGTGAGGTTTCAACGGTGATGTTCATGAATATTGTTTTCCCTTTTCCAAATTTCGAGTTCATGAATAGTGTTTCCAGCTTCCAACAGTTTCACCCCTTTAATGTTTCCTTTGACATGAAATGAATTTAAAGCCTTGTTTTAAAGAATATAAGGCTGATTCAAAGTCCATAACTCCTATATTAATTTCTCCTAATGCTTGGGATGTTTTTACTTGGTCAAACCATGTGGTTTAAGGCGATTCTCTTTTAATGGGAAATCAAGCGTATCTAAACTGTCACTCCGTTAAATCTTCAAAAGGGACAAGATATCTTCCTACCTTGTTATTCCCCCCTGTTCTCTATTGCGAGACACTTTGGCCTTTCCTTCCTTCCCGTGGGAATCGTGAGATCAAACTTTTCCCCGTGTATTGGTTTCCTCGACATCCTTCTTACTACAAGTGCACCCCCTATTTCGGTGAAACCAAGAATTATCCATCAATCTTCGATATAAGTCATGTTTTATCGTCATTATTTTGGGGTTCATATTCTCCTGTTTCTCATTTTCATATTATAGCATGTGATATCCATGCTTCTAATGGAGTTTTCTTGGGTTTCGGTTGGTGTGGTCGTACCGTGGCATCCTCAGGTGGATGCAGTTGTCATGAGAGGAGGTGGTCATGATCTGTTGTGTGGACTGTTCTCATATAAAGAATGTCAATAACCATTTAAGGTAGAGGATTTTTTGCTTCTCTTTTCTTTTACGTGCAACTTTGGAGTTATCATGTTTTATCCCACTAGATCACAATGGAATTGACATAATAAATATTTGAACTGGATAAATAAATTGATATCGACCGTATATTATTGCCTCTTATTTTGATAGATAGTGTGATATCTATACTTACTTATTTAGCTATTCATTCTTGATGGAAATCGGTAAAGAATGTAAACCTGGATTAATTGATAATTGATTGTCTAAAGATAAAGAGTCATGTAAATGAATCTGGTTCTTGTTGTAATTTGATGTTAATCAAATTGGAACAATAATAATGTTTAATTATTTGTGATAGATTACTGATTAGGTTTCCCGAATTTGGAACCTACGAATAATAAATTAGTTAATAAAAGATAATTCCTTGTAGGGTTATGAGTTACCCTTTTGATTGTTAAAGGGCTAAGAGCCCAATTTCTAATATGTTTTTTCCCACTGCTTGTGTTGTGATGTGAACCTGGATGGCTGTTGTGATATGTGGGGTCATAGATTCCTTTTGTTTATGGTAGTAGATGACGCCTAGAGTGGCGAGATACATCGGTTTATGCTTGTATGTGTAAGGAAGGAGACCGGGGATGATGGAATGAGATAGATGTTATTATTGGATTCTTGCTGATTCTTATTGGTTGATTATCTTCTTTACTTTTCCCCACTGATCAAGGTAGCTGGTCTTGCTTACCCTTCTTCCAAAAGAGGAGAAGACGCATGGGGTATTCCATGTTCTTTCCATTTTTATCTTCTCAAGGTAGGATGGGTCTACGCTCTTGTTATAGGCGACAAAGACTCGACGGGTAGTACATCTACTCACCGTATTGACCCCCCTTGTGTTTAGTAGCATAGAATGTTTTTATAGAATTCCTGGGAATATGGGGAAGTAATTCTGTAATGAATAATTGAATAAATGATGTTAACCCATGGGGTTGGAGTTTACTGGAACATAATGATGAGGTTGTAATTTTAAAGGGACAGTGGACTTTGGGTGTGATGATAATGAAATTTAATGTGGAATTGTTCTTAGTTAATTAATGTTTAAATAATTAATTATCGTAAAGTGTAACTGATAAAAAGTTAATGAAGTAATCTAATAAAGATCCTTAAATGGTTGTGTGCTTATAGGATACCTAGTCTTAGAAGTGGCAGCTGGGAGTCCAAGAGACATTAGTTGAAGTTGATTCTAAGACTAGGTTATGCCCATAGTGTGGTTGTGAGCTATAGTATATTCTATACTTTTTGTGTTTCTAAATGCTACTCCACCCTGTTAGTAAGGGAAACTAACACCCCAGGGATTCTGAGCCCTGGTGGGGTGTTTTCCCCAACATTCTGGTGTAAGGATGGATGGATGACTGGCCCCGCTCTCTTATCTTGGTAGATACTTGTGCTGGTAGGCACAGTGGTTAGTTTTCCTCATATATGTGTGTAGATGGATGTAATGGCTTGTGGTTATTCAAACACATATATTCTGGATATAGTATTCTATGGACTAATATAGGTGTAATGTGTATAGGTTGTGATGGTTTGAGGATCCTTACTCAGTGTATGGGCTTTAATGGCTTGAGGTATAATACCTGACGTATGATACACGTTATACGAGCTGTCGTGGCTCCTGGAAACTACCTAGTTACTTTCTTTCATAGATGTGGTGGTTTTGTTTCATGAGGTGCATATTGCGGTGCTTCGTCCAGGTGTCTGCAGGCAAGTCTTTTTTGAGAGAGATAGTTAGGACGTGCGACGTTGGGGAAAATTAAGAAAATGGTGGGGAAGTAGTAGCAGGGTACCCTTGATATTCTTTACTATATTATATACTCTTGTATGTGTTACTTGGGGAGAGTATCCATGGTGAGTTTGGGAACTTAGCATACCTGTTTAGATGACGAGTTAGTTTCACTTGTTGTTCACTGTGATTTAGCATTCTTTCTTTACTTTTTCACGAGAGGCTTCGGGGAGGATCCTACTGAGTATACTGTTATACTCACCCTATGTATATATAAACTGTTTTTCAGGTCACTTAGAGCAGGTTGGAGATCAAGATGGTTTCTACTAGCTTGGGGTTGCAGGAGCTGTTCGGGCTTGTGGTTGATGCTATTTTACTTTCTTTTGGGTACTTGCAGTTTTTTCCCTTTCAGTTGTAGTAGTTTTGCATGACATTTCATATTTGTACTTGGGATTTCTTCTATATTACTGGTTGAGTTGGAGTTGGTTGGTGTATATATTATCTCTCTCTTCTGCATGTGTTCTCTTAGATGGTAATGCCTCCCATTTGTGTGTTCACTATACCCTCGGTGCTAGTCGCCAACCCGGGGCCTACTGGAGGCGGGACTAAGGGGTCATTATCTCCCTTCTCACATTGCCAGCCCAGGAGGGGTACACTTTTTGGGGAGGGGGTCATGACAAAGTGGTATCAAAGGGAGGTTGAGGTATAGGATGGAGATTGGTGTTAGGAACAAGCGAGGTTGCATGGGTTGGTAGGGAAATAGTGTTATTCATGTTTAGCAGGTGATGTAAACACTGGAGATCAGCTGAGACATAGGCATTTAGGCCCCCCTATGATCTGATGTACGAACCTTTAAGTTTACAATGGCTACTAAATGAGGTGATACTAGTTGCAGGGTAGAGACCTAGGAAAGTATCATGCATCATTCTTCTTTATTCCAGTGTTTGAATGGGTAGAATTTGAGATAGGTTAATCTAAAATGAATAAAAAAAGTAAAACAATTAATTAATTAATGTTGAGTCTTCCATATTCCAGGTTTAGGATCCCTAACTATTTTTTATTTTATAGGTATAGCTCCAGGTCGATGTCCTCGTCAGGATTTCATATAAGATTTCTAGTAGGATATTCTATCAGATCGTCATAGGGTAGAGGTTGAAGATGATGAAACTTGGAGGAAGACACTCCGAGAGTTTTAGTGCTATAATCTGTAGAAGTACGAGGGCTCCATTTCAGATGCAATTATGGAAGACTGGTTAGAGGAGGTCAAGATTAGCTTCAGTTTGATCCGTTCTCGAAAGAAGCACTGTGTGTCCTTGGTTGTGATGATGTTTCATGGAGCAACGAGTCAGTGGTGGTTCTTGTTCCTCGGGGATCACAAGGAGTCATCAATCTCATGGGAGGAGTTTCGAGATAAGTTTAGGGTTGAGTTTCTTTCTTCGACCGCGAAGGCATCCAGTTGCCAGGAGATTATTACCCTTCGACAAGGGAGCTCTAGTGTGCGAGAGTTTGGAATCCATTTTAGGAACCTTTTACAATATTCTTTGGACCTGTTTCCAGATGAGGAGGCCAGGGCGAGGCATTTCAAGGAGGCTTTGCATCCATAGATCCAGCTCCAGGTCACCCCATTTATGCTGAAGACATATCTTGAGGTGTTGGAAAGGGAAGAGGTCAATGAGAGGAAATTTTCTAGGAACATATCATCACGAGAGGGGAATCATCGTGATTCCTCATGAAGCAGGGTTGTGGTCTGGGGTTCCCGGTTTTCAGGGCAGAAGAGTTTTCGTTCAGCCGGGGGTAGGTCCCAACCCTTCACATCTTGTTTCTCCAGGGGTAGCAGCTCTCAGGCTTATTCCAAGGGATCAAACACTTTTTTTTGTGGTGGTCTAGATCATCAGTAGCGAGAGTTCTTGACCTTTCAGAGTAGTCATCGTGCACCAGGTGTTCTGCTCTAGGTTCCTCCATTGAGGCAGTTCCAGTAGCAGCATCAATAGTAGGTTGCACCAGCTTTAGATCAGAAGAGGGTAAATGGGGTAGGCAGAGGATAGCCCTGTGATGCCCCTTGTCCCCAGAGAGTAGAGTGTGTCCATGGTGGTGGTCTTCATTAGGATCAGAGAGGTCGTGGAGGTTTTCGTGGTCAACTTCATGCTTTAGCAATGCCAGCGCCAGGCGAGCCAGATGTTGTTTGAGGTACCCTTTGCTTTTTTCTACCATGGTGTATGCCTTGTTTTATTCAGTAGTGAAACACTCCTTCACATCACTTACACTTTTTCATGCTTTGGGACTTGAGGTATAGAGGCTTCAAGTGCCCCTGGCGTTGAGTACACCATTTGGAGGTCAAACTGACTTTTTTGAAGTATGTAGAGATTGTGAGCTAGTGTTGGGGCAGCACCGCTCTTGGGGAGATTTCCTATGTTTACGAATATAACCATATGATGTAATCCTTGTCATGTATTGGTTATATTTGGTGTAGGCTATCATGGATTGCTTCAGGAGGCAGGTTGTGTTCTTCGATGCGGATAGAGATACAATGGTGTTCGTTGGAGAGCGAGACCCTCGGATGGGTCAGAGGCATGTTTCGTCCTTATCATCCATAATGGCTAAGACGATGTTTAGTTCTTTAGAGGTTCATCAGTTGGTGTTTCCTAGGGTCGTAGAAGAGTACCCTGATTTCTTTCCAGAAGAGGTTGTAGCATTACCCCCTCGACGAGAGATTGAGTTTGGGATTAAGCTACAACCAAGATCGTCTCCTATCTCTATGTCTCCATATAGAATGTCCCCTTATGAGTTACGAGAGTTACATATACATCTTGATGGTCTATTATAGTACGGTTTTATTTAGATGAGTGTGTCACCATGGGGTGCACCAGTTTTGTTCGTGAAGAAGGGTGACAGCAGTTTGCTGTTGTGTGTCGATTATCATCGCTTGAACAAAGTGAAAATAAATAATCGCTATCATATTCCATGGATTGATGATTTATTCGATCAACTGAAGGGAGAAATTTGGTTCTCAAAGATCGACTTGTGGTCAGGATATCATTATATGCGTGTGAAGGATGAGGATATCCCAAAGGCTGCTTTTCGTTGTCATCATGGGCGTTATGAGTTCTTTGTAATGTCTTTCGGCGTGACAAATGCTCCAGGTGTGTTCATGGTATTGATGAATGGTGTGTTTCATGAGTTCCTATACAATTTAGTTATTGTTTTCATCGATGAAATCCTTATGTACTCCACATATGAATCAGATCATACAGAGCATCTACATGCTGTTTTGGGAGTTCTTCGACAACATCAGCTGTTTGGGAAGTTTTTGAAGTGTGAGATTTGGGATTGAGAACTCCGTTTCTTGGGGAATATTGTGTCCCAGTAGGGAGTAGCTATGGATCCATCGAAGATAGAAGCAGTTTTGTCTTGGGTAGCCCCCAAGACAGTGTCTGAGGTGCGAAGTTTCCTTGGTCTTGCAGGCTACTACAGGAGGTTCGTAGCGGATTTCTCAAGATTTGTGAATCCTCTAACATCTTTGACCAGGAAAGATCAAGCGTTCATATGGACTGATTAGTGTGAGTCAGATTTCGAGTATCTAAAGGAGAAGTTAGTAAGTTCTCTAATTCTTTGTCTTCTAGCAGAGGGAGTTCAGTTGGATATTTTCTGTGACGCTTCACATCTGGGGTTAGGCTGTGTTCTGATGCAGTAGAGATCATTTGTTTCTTATGGGTATTAGAAGTTGCATCCCCATGAATGTAACTATTTCACCCATGATCTTGAGTTGGTAGTTGTGGTGTTTTCTTTGAAGTTATGGAGACATTACCTCGTTGGAGAGCGCTTTGTGGTTTTCACCGATCATAAGAGTTTGAGGTATGTTTTCTCCCAGCGTGACTTGAACTTATGACAGCATCAGTGGATGGAGTTCTTATAGGAATATGACTTTGAGATATCATATACACCTAGAAAGGGAAATGTTGCAGCTGATGTGATGAGTCTAAAGTCACGTAGTGATACTGTGCGTGAATTTGGTGATTCCTGGAGAGTAATGGAAGAGTTGTCAGAATTACACCTTGATATGGGAGAAGTTGGGGGCATAGTTTGACTTTTTCAGATGATGGTACTATCATCCCCAGTGCAGAAGGTGGAAGAGTCCCAGTTGGGGGATCAAGAGGTGAAGGTCTGGAGAGACCAAGTTGTTTGTGGCAAGGCCCTTAATGGGTGGTCTGAGGATAAACAACACCGAGTGTTGTATCATGGAAGGATTTTTGTTCCTTTGGTGATGCATGAAATGGTTCTCAGAGAGTTCCATAGTTCACCTTTAGCGGTTCATCCTGGCATGAAAAAGATGTATTAAGCCTTGAGGATCCAGTTTTGGTGGCCTGGGATGAAGTGTGCGGTTGTGGAGTTTGTGTCTCGATGTTTGGTCTGCCAAAAGGTGATGGTCGAACACCGTGTTCCTGATGGTCTTCTCTATCCATTAGATATTCCTCAGTGGAAGTGGGAGGACATATCAATGGACTTTGTTACTGGTTTACCTTGAGATCAGGGAGGACATAATGCTATTTTGGTGGTAGTGGATCGTTTAACAAAATCATCCCACTTCATAGCGATCAAGGAGTCGAGCTCAATGGAAGTTTTTTCGAGGCAGTATCTAGAGGAGGTGGTGAGACTTCATGGAGTCCCAAGGATGATCATTTCTGATCAAGATCCTCGTTTTACCTATAGGGTGTGGAGAGGTCTCCAACATGCTTTCGGTTCTCAACTATGACTTAACACTGATTTTCATCCTCAAATGGATGGTCAGACAGATCAAACCATCTAGACTCTTAAAGACATGTTATTCTCTTGTGTTATTGATTTTGTAGGTTCATGGATGAGGCACTTACCCTTGGTGTAGTTCTCTTACAATAATATTTTTCACTCCACCATCGGTATGGCGCCATTTGAAGCCTTGTATGGCCAACCTTGTCGTTCTCCGTTGTGCTGGACTAGGGTCAAAGAGTCAGTAATTCTCGGACTAGAACTAGTGCAGAATACAACAGAGATGGTTCATGTGATTTGTGAGAGGATGAAGACAGTGCAATATCATCAAAAATCATATTATGATCAAAGGAGGAGACCCTTGGAGTTTAATTTTGGGGATCACATGTTTTTGAATGTGAATCCCCATCATGGGCAGTGAAGGTTTGGTCATGGGAGTAAGCTTTCTCCTTGATTTTTTGGGCCTTTCGAGGTGTTAGCTCATGTTGGAGTTGTAGCGTATCTAGTAGCACTTCCCTCGAAGATGAGTCAGATACATGATGTTTTCCATGTATCACAGCTTCATCATTATCTTCATGATGACTCTCATTTCATCTATTGGGGAGATATCGATGTTGATGATGATGCAACCTTTGAGGAGCGACCTGTGGAGATCCAAGACCGCAGGTAGAAGGTGTTGCGTGGGTGTTTTATTCCTTTGGTTCGTGTCTTGTGGCGACACGATGACATGGAGGAGAGAACCTGGGAACGTAAGTCATAGATACGTGCTCAGTACCCAGAGTTGTTTGATATTTAACTCTTTTCATGTAACAATGTCCCCTTCTTGTTTAGACCTTTCATGTTTATAATATGAATTTCTTTTGTTTCTTCTTGTGGCTTGCTCTATTTTGAGAGGTATCTCGATGGGTGGTTGTTCGGACCCCGTTTCGTTTTCCCTTTAGATGGGTTTTGAATTCTCAAGGATTAGAATGTTTTAAAAGGTATCTAGTGTAATGGCCCAGACCTCTCTAGTCCATTACTTTGTGAAAATATGGTGTTTGAGGTGTTTTGGGAGGTCAAGGTGACTTATCCCCAACGCTTTTCCAAATTTCCATTTTGGTGAATAGTTCCAATGGTAGACAATTGTGAAAAGCACATCAGTAACCTTCTATGAATAATGACATCCTTGACCTTATGTGAATAGTGTCATCGGTAACCATAGGTGAACAGTGTCATCATTGACCTTATGTGAACAGTGTCATCGGTGACCTTCCAATGGTGAGGTTCATGAACAGTGTTTCCAGAATGGTGAGGTTCCAATAGTGAGGTTCATGAAAAGTGTCTCTAGAATGGTGAGGTTCCAATAGTGAGGTTCCTACGGTGAGGTTCTTGAACAGTGTTTCCAGAACGGTGAGGTTCCAACAGTGAGGTTCATGAATAGTGTTTCCAGAATGGTGAGGTTCCAACAGTGAGTTTCATGAACAATGTTTCCAGAATGGTGAGGTTCCAATGGTGAGGTTCATGAACAGTGTTTTCATAATGGTGAGGTTCATGAACAGGGTTTCCAGAATGGTGAGGTTCCAATGGTGAGGTTCATGAATAGTGTTTTTCCTTTGCCAAATTACGAGTTCATGAACAGTGTTTCTATCTTCCAACAGTTTCTCCCCTTTAACATTTCCTTTGACGTAAAATGAATTTAAAGCCTTGTTTTAAGGATTCTAAGGCCGATTCAAATTCCATAACTCCTATATTAATTTCTCCTAAGGTTCGAGATGTTTTTACTTGGTCAAACCACATGGTTTAATGTGATCCTTTTTTAATGGGAAATCAAGCATATCTTAAACCGTCGCTCCATTAAATCTTCAAAAGGGACAAGATATATTCCTCCCTTGTTATTCCTCCTTGGTCTCTTGTGTGAGATGCTAGAACCTTTCCTTCCTTCCTGTGGGAATCGTGAGATCAAACTTTTCCCCGTGTATTGGTTTCCTCGACGTCCTTCTTACTGCAAGTGCACCCCCTGTTTCAGTAAAACCAAGAAGTATCCATCAATCTTCGATATAAGGTATGTTTATCGTCGTTCTTTTGGGGTTCATCTTCTCCTATTTCTCTTTTCCATATTATAGCATGTGATCTTCATGCTTCTAATGGAGTTTTCTTGGGTTTCAGTTGGTGTGGTCATATTGTGCCATCCTCGATGGATGTAGTTGTCACGAGAGGAGGCGATCTTGATCCGTTGTGTGGATTGTACTCATATATAGAACGTCAAGAACCATTTGAGGTAGTGGATTCATTGCTTCTCTTTTCTTTTACGTGCAACTTTATAGTTATCATGTTTTAGACCACTAGATCACAATGGAATTGACATAATAAATATTTGAACCAGATAAATAAATTGATATCAACTGTATGTTATTGCCTCTTGTTTTTCTAGATAGTGTGATATCTATGCTTACTTGTTTAGTTGTTCATTCTTGATGGAAATCAGTAAATAATGTAAACTGGGATTAATTGATAATTGATTGGCTAAAGATAAAGAGGCATGTAAATGAATCTAGTTCTTGTTGTAATTTGATGTTAATCAAATTGTCATAGTAATCATGTTTAATTATTTATGATAGATTACTGATTAGGTTTCCCGAATTTGGAACCTATGAATAATAAATTGGTTAATAAAAGATAATTCCTTGTAGGGTTCTGAGTTACCCTTTTGATTGTTAAAGGGCCAAGAGCCCAATTTCTAATATGTTTTTTTTTTCAACTACTTGTGTTGTGATGTGAACCTGGATGGATTTTGTGATATGTGGGGGCATGGAGGCATTTTGGTTGTGGCAGAAGATGACGCCTAGAGTGGCGAGATGCATCAGTTTATGCTTGTAGGTGTCGGGAAGGACACCAGGGATGATGGAACGGGATATATGTGATTATTGGATGCTTGCTGATTCTTATTAGTTGATTATCTACTTTACTTTTACCCACTACTCAAGTCAGGTGGTCTTGCTTACCCTTCTTTCGAAAGAGGCGAAGACGTGTGGGGTATGCCACGTGATTTCTGTGTTTAGCTTCTCAAGGGAGGATGAGTCTATGCTCTTGCTATAGGCGGCAGAGACTCGATGGGTAGTACATCTACTCACCATATTGATCCCCCTTGTGTTTAGTAGCATAGAATGTTTTTTTCTAGAATTTTTGGGAATATGGGAAAGTAATTCTGTAATGAATAATTGAATAAATGATGTTAACCCATGGGGTTGGAGTTTGCTGCAACATAATGATGAGGTTGTAATTTGAAAGGGACAGTGGACTTTGGGTGTGATGCTAATGAAATTTAATGTGGAATTTTTCATGGTTAATTAATGTTTAAAGAATTAATTAATGTAAATTGGAACTGATAAAAAGGGAATGAAGTAATCTAATAAATCTCTTTAAATGGTTGTGTGCCTATAGGATACCTAGTCTTAGAAGTGGAAGCCAGGAGTCTGAGAGACGTTAGTTGTAGTTGAGTCTAAGACTAGGTTATGACCATAGTGTGGTTGTGAGCTATAGTATATTTTGTACTTTTTTTGTTTCTATATGCTACTCCACCCCGTTACACTACCACAAAAACAGTTTTTCGCAGCGCCCCCCTTTATCAGCGCTTTTTTTAGCGCTGATAAAGGGTCGGCTTCAAAATATATATATATATATATATATATTAATATATTAATATATAAATATAGTTATATTGTTATATAAATATAATATATAATTTTTAAATATATTTTAGATAAGTATTAATGTACATTTACACTTATTATACTTAATATATAAGATATTTAGTGAAAATGACTTCTTAAAAAATTAAAAAAATATTTTTAATTAATATTTTGATAATCATTATGGAGTAATAGTCATTTAATAACAATTTAAGGACTAAAAAAATTAAAAAAAATTAAAAAAAGATCCAAAATATGTTGAAAACGCAACTCAAACTTCAAACGGCCATAACTTTTGATCTGGGTGTCCGTTTGAGCTCTACCACATATCAAATCGAAGCCTGCGACTAGCTCTACGTCGCTATGACCCGGGAGGACCCTGGTCAAGCGTTTTTCGAGGCCAAAAGAGACCCATAAGGTCTCCAAAACTGAGTTTTTTGTCGGGATACCCAGATTTTTTAACATTTTGTGGATTTTCAAACTCGTTTAAGGGGGTATTATTGGCTTTTCTTGGTGGGGACTGAATTTATTCCAAGGTATTACATTCATATTGATATTATGTCTTTGAAATTTCATCCTTTTTTATAATGAACTGCTATTTATAATCAAATATATAACTATATGTACATATTTTTTATATATTCGCACCTAAAAATTAAATTTTTTAAATAAATAATTAAACATATTTACATATAAAATATATTAGCTTTATCTAAATAATAACTAATATCCATTTTATTTAAAATACCAATATATGAATATTTATATACCTATATATTAATCTAACTATATATATATTAATCTAACTATATATATATTAATCTAATAACTATATATATATTAATATAACTACATATATATATATATTAGTATTACTATAAATATATATATTAATATCACCATAAATATATATATTAATATCACTATATATATATTAATATAACTATATAAATATATATTCATATAACTATATATATGTTAATATAACTATATATATGTTAATATAACTATATATGTGTTAATATAACTATATATATATATATTAATAAAAATATATATTACTATACGAATAAATATAACTAAATATATATATATAGATATAGATATATATTAATACCACTATATATATATATTAATATTACTATATATATTATAATATAACTATATATATATATATTATAATATAACTATATATATATATTAATATAAATATATATTACTATACGAATAAATATAACTAAATATATAAATATATATATATATATATAGATATCATGAATTGGAAATCAAATCAAAATAGAGTAGTGGTAAGGGCTTAGGCGCGCAGGGGGGAGGTCTCGAGTTCAAATCCTGGTGGAGGCAGGGGTGCGCGCGCATGGGGAATATTGGAGCAAGCGCTGTTAAAGGGTGGAGGGGGGTGCGTGGGGTGTGTGGGGTGTTGTATAGGGGCCGAAAAGTGCTGTAAAAGGGGGGGTTCAAGCGCTATAAAAGCCCCCCCCCCCCCCCGATTGGCAGTATTTTTTAATTTTTTTAAAATTTTTTTTAATTTTTTTTAATTTTTTTTAACTTTTATCAGCGCTTTTAAAAAAAAGCGCTGATAAAGGAAGGGCTGATATAGGACCCCTTTATCAGCGCTTTTTTTAGCGCTGATAAAAGACCCCTTTTATCAGCGCTTTTTTTTTAGCGCTGATAAAGGGGTCCTATATCAGCACTTTTCGGAGCACTGATAAAGGGGACCCCCCCCCCCCCTATCTACGCTGGCTTTATCAGCGCTTTTCTAGAACTGATAAATGCCATTTTTAGCACTGATAAAGGTCATGTTTGTAGTAGTGTTAGTAAGGGAAACTGACACCCCGGGGATTCTGAGCCTTGGGGGGTGTTTTCACCAACATTCTGGTGAGAGGATGGATGGCTGATTACCCCCTTTGGCCCCGTTCTCTTCTCTTGGTAGATACTTGTGCTGGTAGGCACAGTGGTTAGTTTTCCCCATATATGTGTGTAGAGGGTTGTAATGGCTTTTGGTTATTCACACACATATATTTTGGATATAGTATCTTATGGACTACTATAGGTGTAATGTGTATAGTTTGTGATGGATTGAGGATCCTTACTCAATGTATGGGTTGTAATGGCTTGAGGTATAATACCCGGCGTATGATACACATTATGCGAGCTGTGGTGGCTCCCGGAAACTACCTGGTTACTTTCTTGCATAGATGTGGTGGTTTTGTTGCATGAGGTGCATATTATGGTGCTTCACCCAGGTGTCTATGGGAAAGCCTTTTTTGAGAGAGATTCTTAGGACGTGCGACATTGGGGAAAATCGGCAAACTAGTGGGGAAGTAGTAGCGGGGTACCCTTGATATTCTTTATTATATTATATACTCTTGTATGCGTTACTTGGTGAGAGTATCCATGGTAAGGCTGGGAACTTAGCATGCTTGTTTAGATGATGAGTTAGTTTCACTTTTTGTTCACTGTGCTTTAGCATGCTTTCTTTACTTTTTCACGAGAGGCTTCGGGGAGGATCCTACTAAGTATACTATTATACTCACCCTATGTATATATAAACTATTTTTCAGGTCACTTGGAGAAGGTTGGAGATCAAGCTGGTTTCTACTAGCTTGGGGTTGGAGGAGCTATTTAGGCTTGTAGTTTCTTCTATTTTACTTTCTTTTGGGTACTTTTAGTTTTTTCCCTTTCAGTTGTAGTAGTTTTGTATGACATTTCATATGTGTACTTGGGATTTCTTCTATCTTAATGGTTGAGTTGGAGTTGGTTGGTGTCTATATTATCTCTCTCTTCCACATGTATTCTCTTAGAGGGTAATTCCTCCCATTTGTGTGTTCTATATACCCTCGGTGCTAGTCGTCAACTCAGGGCCTACTGGAGGCGGGACTCGGGGGTCATTATCTCCCTTCTCACATTGTCGGCCCAGGAGGGGTACACTTTGTGGGGAGGGGTTCGTGACATATGAAATGGTACATTATTGAACCTTAGATGTTATAAGGTATAAATATGGACATAAAATGGGTTTTTTACAAGTTTATATATCATTTTATCCTTCATCTTTTTAGTTTAACCACTAGGTAAATCTGTTTTAACCTTAACCATGGTTATTAATTTTTATAGTTATAACTATTCATTATAGAAAAAAATTAAGTTAACATTATTATACAATATAAATTATTATTATTCAAAATATGGAATCCATTTTTAAAAATTCCATTCAAATAATTGTTAAATTTTAATTTAAAATTAATAACACAAATGTGACTAAAAATCAGTTTTCCAAAGAGAAAAGTTTCAAAAGTTTTTATATCAATTTCAAAAGTTTTTATATCAAAATATAATGTGAAATTGATTTCAATGAATTAAATTGGATTAATAGATATATAATTGAACTAATTTTACTTTTAAAACCATGTTAAAATAATTTGAATGTTTTTAAATTCTCTAAAAGAAATTATAATTCTTAATAAAAATCAGTATTTTCATTATTCATTGAAAATTTTATCATTTTAGAAAATTATCAAAATTCACTCCAGGATAATTTTTAAATTATGATTTAAAAAATTAAGTTTATTTTTTCAAATAAATTTTTTAAAATTTTAAACAAAATAATTTTAAAATGAGTGCACAAAAGGCGACAAAACTACTTTTTAGAAAAAAAATACAGATTTTAAGCATAAAATTTGTTTTATTCTTATCTCTTGTATATAAAACATATATGATGCATTTTAGATATTTGAGTGAATATATAATATAAAATTTTAATTAAAATCATTCATCAAAAGTTATTTGTTTAATTTATTGAGGTAAAACATGTTTGTACACATAAAAATTGTTTTTCATAAAAAGATTTCCTTTGCTTTTAAATGGTTTTTATTTTCATTTCTAATTAATTGGTCACCATATAATTCATTATATATAAATTTTTAAACCATATATTTTCATAATTTAGTTAATCCTATTTATACCCACCATTCCAATAGCTAAGTCATAACCATCATATTAAATGATAATATTTTAATAGTATGTCAAATTTTGTTTAAACTTAGTGTTGCATGTAACACAAGCTAAACCCAGTGTTCCGTGTAATGCAATCTGAACATAATGTTGTATGTAATGAAATCTAAAATTAATGTTGTATGTAATGAAAATTAAACTCAATGTTTCTTATAACTCAAAATATTGAAAAGATTAAATTTATTTGAAAATAAAATATTTCACAAAATATCAGGGTGTTACACTAATGTAGAGAGAAATCTTATCTAATGGTAAAAAAATCTGTTCATCTTATAAGATGATTGACTACATTCCAAACAAAATTATGGCCTTTTTATGTTTTGGGGAGTCTAATGAAAAAAACCATGGTGATTCTTTCCCATTTCCATTCAGATATGGGTAATCATTATAACATATCCCTGTAATTCTATCTCTAAGCCTTCACTTACTGACATACTGGGCATCAAGATGTATACTCTACAATATCCCTTTTTATGTTTTCCCACTAGAAATATTCTTTTATATCTCTATAAATCTTCATAATTCAAGTATTAATATAGAATAATGAACTATGAGTATTATATAATAGTTTCTTTGTCAATTATAGTATTTATGGGATACATACTATATTATTAAACCTTATTATTTCATCAAAACTATGGTTGAACTCATTATAATTTCTCTCTTTCTTTTTTGATTCTACATATTCCTTTTACACTTATTTAATACTCACATGGATAGATGATTGAAAATTCATATAATAAAAGTAGAATATGTCTTGTTTCCTTAGGATTTCAAGTTCCATATTCTATAAATCCATAAGTATTGCATCTCTTTCAATTCTCATCATGGCCAAACTAGTATGGCTCTTTCAAATCAGAGCATCAGCCACCTTGTTTGCCTTTCCAAAGTGGTAATGTATTGAGTAGTCATAATCTTTAATCATCTCTAACCATCTTCTTTGGTTTATATTCAACTCTTTATATTTGAATATATACTTCAAGATTTTATGATGTGTATATATGTCACACCGTTTACTATAAAGATAATTCATTCATATATTAAATGAAAAAAAGTACTGTTTCTAGCTCCAAATCATGAGTTGAGTCATTTTTTATCATGTATTTTCAATTGGTAAGAGTCATATGTTATCACCATGTCATTCTGTATAAGGACACATCCTAGTACCTTCTTTGATGCATCATTATATATCAAAAACCCTTCTCCACTGTAGGATAGTGTGAGCACAAGTGCACTAACCAGGCTTCTCTTCAATTCTTTGAAATTATCCTCACAATCATCCATCCATAAGAAATTGTATCCCTTCTATTTCAACTTGGTTAATATATTTTATAGCCATGATAAATTTATCATGAAGCGTTGGTAGTATCCTACCAACCCAAGAAAACTATGGATCCCCGTCACTGTGGTTTGTGACGGACATTGTTCAATAACATTCATTTTTTTGGGATCCACTGATATACCCTCACTTGAAATTATATGACCCAAAAATGAGACTTTATATATCCAGAAATTACACTTGATAAATTTATAAAATACCTTCTACTTCCTCAAGGTCTTCAATATAATTCTCAAATATTCTTCATTCTTTTCCTTGTTCTTTGAATATATAAAATCATAATCTATAAATACTATCACAAACTGGTCAAGTTTATCTCTAAATACTTTATTCATTAAATCCATGAAGATAACAGAAGTATTTGTAATTCTAAATATCATTACTATAAATTCATAGTGACTATAACATGTATGTAAGGTTGTCTTAGGTATATCCTTATTCTTGACACTTAGCTGATGATATCAAGATTGAAGATCAATCTTGAAAAAATATTGATCTCCTTGTAATTGATAAGACATGTCATCATTTTAGGGTAGATGATACTTTTTATTAATATTAATCATGTTAAGTTCCTAATAATAAATGAAAATATGTTTTGACCCATCTTTATTCTTAATAAAAATAACAGGTGCACCACATAGTGAAGCAATAATAAGAACTAATCCCTTATCTAGATTATCCTATAGTTTATTATTTAATTTCTATAACTTAATTTATGTCATTCTATATTGAGTATTTTAAATAGGTGTTGCATCATACATGAGTTATATTGAAAACACAACTTCAAAATTCATGGAAATACTAGTCAGGTCCTTAATAAATACATCAACATATTCTTGAACAATAGGAAATTTTTCAATGTTGAGTTTCTCCCCAAACATTTGAGATAAATATCCCTCATGAATAAGTAGTAAAAATTATATGATGGAAGTAATTTACACTGGGAGTCTAGGTACATCCTCACACTAATAGATGATTGTAGTTTGATTTGAAATATTTAATGTAACATCCCTTCCTCAATAATTGATAGGGGATCTATACTAAGAGAGTCATTACATTCCCAAAATGACTTCAAATTCAACTATTAGAAGAATAATGAGATTTGTAGGAAGAAAAATCCTATAAACTTCTATCGAAGAGGAGTTATAAACTTGAGATGTGATCATCATACCATTATTAGTTTTCACTACTAAATCAATATCTAATCATTGAGGTGGTGATGTGATGCCATTAAAAAATTCTTCAGATATAAAAGAGTGGGTAGAAATTGAATCGAATAAAACATTTTAAATTATAGAATAGATGATAAGTGTACCTTTTACCACATCATTCTCTTAACCCACTTTAGTAGTTATGATTTAATAAGCTTTACCCTTGTCCTTAGACTTCAAAGGTTGTTGTGGATTATCATCCTCATTATCCCTTGCATTAGGGAATTGATTCACATAATTCCTAAAATCCTTAAATCTAAATCACTAAAGTATGGGTATTGTATTCAGTTGATATTTCTCTCTATTCATTTCATTTATTGGCCTCTTCATGTCACTTTAACATTATTTTTCTTGATGGTCAGGCCTCCCACACTTGAAAATTCTTACCATTACTTCCATAAAATTACTTAAGTGATCCTTCCCACATTTTTAGCATATAGGAGGTTGAAACATATTCTTACCTCCATGTGATATACCACTAGAGCTTCCTTGAAACCCTATATTCCTTTTCATTAACCAAAACCATTAAAATAAGTATTTTTGTATTACATTCCCACTTTGAGTTCACATCGAACAATCTCTTTATAGCTTCTAAAGTCCCTTATGGATAATGCCTTGTGAAGAATTAATTTCAAACCACTAAAGAATTGATCAATATTTCTTTCTAGGTTAATGATATAACTAGAAGTGTACCTTTAAAGTCTTGTAAATTTTTCTTCATAGGTACTGATAGATTTATCATCCTTTAACTTCAACTCTAGAAATTCCATATCTATTTTAATACAAAGAGTTTGGGGGAAGTACTTATTAATAAATACCCTCTTAAAATACTCCCATTATATAGATTTTATTTCTTCTCCATTAATTTTTATTATAATATTACACCATTGATCTAATTAACCTTCCATTTGATAAAAATTTAAGACAACTTTCTCATAGTCTGAGCACTATAGAATGGAAAATATATTTTCCATCACATTGATCCATTTTTCATCAATCATTGGATTAGAATACCCATAAAAATAGGGTGGATGTTATCACATAAATGATTCAATGTCTTATTTTAGCCTCCATGATACATATTAAATCTCAATATGGTCTATATTACTACCCATATCTTGAGAAAGTTGAGTGATCATATTCACAATATATTTTATCCTAACTCCCAGTCCATTTGTTTTCTCATGATTATAGTCATTTCATTGGCTTTCACATTTATTTTTCACTTGATTCCTTCTAGTTACAGCTATTGAATAAAATCAAAAACATGTTGTGAGCATCAAACTACAATAACCAAATTGAATAATCATATATTCATGGAAATAATTCCATAGATGTCCTAAATTATGAAACCTTTTTATCAACCAATCTATGGTATTTAATACCGAATCCACTCCTTTCAGATTTGTTTCCCCTAGGTTCATATGTTCCATAACCATATATACTTTCTAGTATCCCGATAGGGATTTATTTTCTATGAAAATATATAATATCTACTTTATAAAAACTTTAGGATGTCATCCTTTACTAAGACTTATCCCTGGTGTTTTTGATAAATTTTTCTAATCCTAATAACCAAAAATAAATAAACCCTTATATGATTCCAAATAAGGTTAACCAAGCATAAAATACATAAAATTACATCTTTTAGATGAATATTCAATACATAAAAAAATTATACACACCCTGGAACCATAAAAGTTTATTGTATTTGGAGATTAGATACATAAAAAACCTATTTTATAAATGATCTTCAACATCTCCTAGAAATTTTTTCTGCCATAGTACTTTCCTTAAACATACCCTACTTAAATCCTTTTTCATAACCTAGAGAAAATGGGAACATAAGAAAAGGTTAGTTTAGATGCTTAGTAAGGGTAAACTTGAGAGATATCAATAAATGATCACAAGTAAGCATAAGTGTATGATAACATGATGATAACATAAGAAATCCATACCCAATCAATTAAATATCATTGATCATGAGTCATGGCAAAAAGATTTATCATAACTAAAGACAAGATTCTTAAGTGTGTGAAATCATCAATAATCAAACATGAGCCATGTGAGAATATCATAACCATATTAATATGGAAAAAAATAATCTTATAACATTTTGAACATTTATAAATAGTAACATGTTCACTCTTTAAGTTAAGGACATGAAATCAAGTCCTTGTATAAACTTATGGACATGAAACCAGGTCCACACATTAACTTATAGACATGAAACTAGGTCCATGAATAATGATATGAACATGAAATAAAATTTATACAAAACATAGTTATATCATTAGTTATTAATCTTTACCTAATTAATTAAAGAGCTATATAATTTTGGGACCACCCGTCATATAACCTTAAAAAATAAATGTTCCATAATATCATAAAAACATTCATCAATTAATCATATCATAACCCATGGAAAGGAAACAGGTTTCAATCCATAATTTCATCATAAAATAACCCATAGAAAGGAAATGGTTTTCAATCCATCATTTCATCATATCATAACCCATGTAAAAGAAATAGGTTTTGTAAATATTTCATCATAACATAGTTAACCCATGTAAAAGAAACTGGTTTCATAGAATCATCCTTGAGTCATTATCATTATAAGTCATCTAGAGAGAGAAATTGGATGGTATCATAAGATAATATCTCCAGTTAACTATAAAAATCCTTAAAGGATGATGATATAGATAAAAAATACGTTTAAAAGATCATTTGAACCTTTCTTTGAAAACATGAGGAAAATATCTTTTTCTTTTGATAACATATTGACTAAAAATTCCCAAAATATTTAGAAAATAATTTTATTAGAAAATAACCATGGGAAATTTTAAAGGAACCTACCAAGAAAATAATGATCATGACATTGGTAAAATTCATCCATGTTGTATATGTTAAAAGAAAGCATTCCATTCACACTTTTGTAAAAAGAAAAAAAAGACTTATTCCAAAAAAAATCTTTAAAAATATTACTTTTGAAAATTTGTAAATAAAGTCAAAGGTAATGAAAATAACCTTTAAAAAAAATAAAGTATAGGTAAAAACTTCCATAAAATAATTTTTAAGATCATGGACATGGAAGAAAAGTTTTTTCGACCAAAAAGGGAATAAGTTCAACTTTTCCTTAAAAACATTTCCTTGATAATTTTAAGAACCAAAGAGATGAAAATGGTACTAATACATAAAAATTACATGAATATATAGAGTAGAAGAAAATATATTGGGTTTAAAGTATAAGATCTGTATAATTTCCCTCAATTGAAATTTATCATAGACAATCCCAAAAATAATGAGATTGTAATATAAACTCCTTACCACAAGTCTCATATTGTTTTGTATGTGTTTGAACCTTCTATATAATAAATATATATTTGTTATACATATATTGAAAAAATATACTCATATATATCATACCATATATGATTTACTTATAAAATCCTATCACCCGTTTATTGATAATTATTTATTAAAATCATTGTTTTAGGTGATAACTGCTTCATTTTTCATGCATGTTTTGGTTCGGCGGTCTTAGTCCTTGTACTTGATCATGGTTCCTATAAGAACCTAGTTTTTTATGTGTTACTAATCCTTTAAATTTAAATCTAATTCTTTTTTTAGACCTACTATGGATTTATAATGAGATTGTGGGAGTTCTGGGGGTGTCTAGGGATTTTTCAGAGCCCGAAGCCCCAATTTTTTGAAAAATGTGATGGGCCACACTATTAGTAGAAACCATTTCGGATAGGACAAATAGTTATTCCAAACCATACAGGGATTTCCAAAGGGGAAATAAGGTGTGCACGTCTTTCCCTAATCGTATGCCCAAGGCCACATGCCCATACGGGTACCTCTATAACTTTTAGCAGAGGAATGCAGCATGGTTTGTGCATAGTTGGTCAAATTGTGCTCATAAAACCATGTGGGGTCCCTCCTTAGTCAGTGGGAGGTGCATGGTTAGTGTACTGTTTGGCCAACTGTTCAACCAAACTATGTGACCCAATAATTTTTTGGTAAAATTACAATTTATACCTTAAAAATCTATTAACCCTATCCCTCTTTCTATTTTACTCCTCTAGTAGACAGGAGTCCTTATTTTTTCCTGTTGGAGCTCTCAAACTCCCCTATTCACATTTTTTTATCTTGTTTCATCATCTGAGCTCAAATTTGAGAACCATTGGTCTCATTGGATTCTTCCAGGTAAGATCTTCAATCCTTAGGCTCGTTTCATTGTTCTTCATCCTATTGGTTATGCTATTTTGATGCAGGATCATATTCCATATTTTTAGGGAGTTGATCCATTATTTTATTTTATTTTAATATAGTCCAAACTAAGGGATAATACTAGATGAGTAGAGTGCTATAGGATTGAGGTAGGTGGTCTATGACTCATCCCTCAAAGTATCATGGTTTTATAAACTGTCGTCATTGTGCGCACACCAGCTTCACCAGGCACTGCTTATTAAATTAATCTATTATTATTATAATCATCATGCTCATATTCTAGAGACTTATTCATATTTGATATTTTTTTAATTGGAGGTCATGACCTAAACACCATTCACCCCAAGTAGGGTGTGCTCACTATTATGCCTTTAGTGGTTTTTTATGACTATTTGTGCCACCATTCGAGTGTGTTTTGACTTAAAATTCTAAGGTAAGTGTTTCAAACTAATTTATGAATTGTTAATGTCTAACACAAGTATCGTATTCACTTGATCCTTATAAGGTAATTTTTATAATTAATTAATGAACCTTTTAAATTTAAATGGAAAGTATATTTATAGATATCACTTGTCCTGGTTAATTATAAATTTATTGCATATGGTTTCATGTCATTATCCTGCCTTGTAATGCTTATGAAAGGTAGAGGAATTAACCTAATAATTGAATATGGATTGAAATAATAAATAGTTTTGTTTCCTTGTTATACCTTATCAAATTAATTAAAGTTAATGGAATGAACCAATTGGATTATTAAAAGGCATGAGTTTTACATGGCCTGAATTAAATAATGAATTATGTATAAGGTTCCTATTTCATATGGGCATTTTTATCTTTATAGAAATGGTTATAGTTTAGTTATGCCATAAATTCCCGAGGGAATGCCTTGAGCACTCAGAGGATGCCATTCTGATTCAAGGATTCAGTTTCCAAGGGAGATACCCACCATAGAACATGGTCCTTATCTACTAGTGGATTCCCTACATGATGTCGTAGAATCCCTTCACTATATTTTTAATTTTAAGATACCTTGAATACACTCCTTGGATCCATCTTTATTTATTTAGACACGTGGCACCATGGATTCACCCCATTGGGATCAATCATTCTTAGACTGTGATTACCTTGGACAAGATCCTTGGACTCAGTTAGAATCTTTTACAGTGGAATGCCTTGGGTTATGCCCCTTAGATTGCACTCAGACCCCCTTTACTACTAGACTACATGAGTTACTACTATGAGTTGGCCAACCAATGAGGTTAAGGATGCCTTGGTCATATCTTGGATCCTATTTTATTATTATCATGATACATTATTGGTGTTTTTTACATCAAACGTGACTATTCTATATTAACTAAACTTAAATGAATTAATTAAATGATATCATGTTCAGAGACATTACTAGCTGAGGATAAAGTAGGTATCAACTATTATTATAGAATTTCTATTAATTTATATATAATTTCACACTATTTTAGTTTATATTCATAGACTAGATGGTATAGATTTCGTTGGTGGTGGCCTACTGAGATTTATCTCACACCCTATCTAAGACGTCATTGGTACCCAGGAAAATTATATGTATGCAAGTGTTGATAAGGGGAAGAATGCTACTTTGGACACCTAATCTTGATTTATTACATTAGGATTGAGCTTGTTAGTAGATGATTGGGTCAGTGCTCAGGGTTCTTGGATATTTTTGGATTCCTTTTGTTTCTTTTATATAACATGTTTTCCTGCTATTATGTATTCGTGTTTTCCAGTTTTGTAGATACATGACATGACATCATCACCTTTTGTATATGATATAGTTCAACTTTTTATTTGATTATAATTTATGGATGTTTATGATTATCTTCTGCTCCTATTTTTTTTATTAATTATCATTATTTTGGTATTGATACCCATCTACTTTATATGCATCCATTATGATCCACTCTTATATTAGGGAATATTCTCCTCACAGACACACCCTGTCCCCTCATTGCTATTTGGCAGCCTCTAGAATATGGGGGTGTGCTTGAGGACATGTGGCCCACCTGCTCGGGGCACCTTTGAGTGGCACCCAGGTCAGGACATCACAAAGTGGTATCAAATATTTTTATCTTCTTTTATTTTGTATTATTATTTGGGAATATAGATAGGATATTAGGAGCATAATGGGACTTGGTTATGAGTCATTACTGGGAGTATCTAACCCACATTCAGGGTAAATTCCAAGTTTCCTGGGAATAGGAAATTGTTGTTTTGTATTTCGCTTATTATGGTTGATATACTTTCACCATTGGATGATTCACATGAGTTATGGTATTTGATATGATTTATGGATATTTTTCCTTGGCCTAGTATGGAAAGGATCATTGTTATGTGCATCATTATAGGCACCTATAATTCACATTCCATGCATATTTCGTGCCATATAGGTGAATTTATTTGCTTGAATTGATTGTATTTCCTGTGATTATTGATTTATCCATGGTTGTTATATTTATTCTTGTGCTACCATCATATTCTACAGGTTAGGTAATTGTTTATTTAAAGTGTCAGTATCAATATAAATAGTGTTTTCCTATATAGTTTGATGGTGGAATCATAAATAGATGGTTTCTACCAAGTCATTTATATACCCTTGGTTATATGAGATAAAGATTTGGCTGCAATTGAGTGACTATCAGTTTCAAACCATGAGGTATATGGGCCCTCATGAATTGGAATGGATAATTAACCGAGTTGAGCCATTGTATATTACATGTTACATTCTGATACTGAATTTTATGGGGAATAATTAATATTAAATGGGTGTTGATTTCATTTATAAAGTTTATGGACCTTTATTAGTTAGGAATGATGATCCATTTAATCGAACTTTGTTATATGTATAAAAGTAAATACAAACTTTAAATGTAAATATGAATTTATAAAATGAAATAGTTTCCAGTAAATGAAGAGGCAAGGTGTAGTTGATCCTTCACTTACTGGAACCCATGTAAATTAAATTTGAACACTTAACAATACTTTGGCCTTATAAGCGGGTAGTTGGGGTAGTATACCTTGGGTAGTGATCCCTTTTTCCTTATGATATTATTATGCCAGTGACTTTGTCTATTTCCAATATTTTTCTGAGGTGTGTTCTTGTAATTTTTAGATCTATGCCACCACAACATCATCTAGTCATGCTCCAGGAAGGTAGAGATGACTACATTCTAGAGGTGGTGGGCCCTGAGCCACCAGTGATCCTTCCTGTAGTACCACCTGAGGCACCACCTTTCTTACCCAAACTAGGCACTGAAACTCATCTTCTTAAGAGTTTTATACATATGGTGTTGTCTATGCAGGGTGATTTATGACCTTCACCTACTATGGCTGATATGACTCATGAGTTCTATTAGCACCATCCACCCATATTCTTGAGGGATTGTGGTCCACAGGATGATGAGTCTTGGCTTGAAGCCACTATTTCTATATTTGATCATCTGGATGTTCCTCCAGAGAGGAGGGTCAATATTTCCACTTACATGATCCATGATTCCACCAATAACTAGTGGGATGCGATTACTCATTCAAGTCATCATCAGTACATGGTTTTAGTGTATTTTTAGGTTTTCTTCTATGACTAATTTTTCCCTCATATGCTGAGAGTTGGACGATCTAGAGAGTTCATGCACCTGGAATAGGTTTCTATGTCTTTTACGGACTATTCATCATATTTTACTAAGTTCCAATGATTTTCACCACTTCTAGTAGGTGATGAGCTACCGTGAGTGAGACATTTCTAGGATGGGATCAAGTATGTCATCTTCTCATATGTGAATGTTTTTCACCTACCTACCTTTTCTCAGATCATTAATTAGACTCTTATCACTAAGTACAATCTGAGATAAGTTGATAGTACTGGGCATAAAGGTTTAGTGATGAGGTAGGGTTGCAGTTCTTCCAATAGTAGGAAGGTTATCCTTGAGGTTTCTTCATAGAGTAGTGGCGGCCAGAGTATCTACACTGGAATCTCTATTATATGCTATCGGTTTGAATAGTTGGGGAATTAGAATCCTCATTGTGATAGATACCTTATTAAGTATCATTCATGAGGCCATATGGGGTATCTTTAGAGATTTTTTTAGACCTTTCCACCTACTTTTAGTGTAAGATGATCTGCACCAACTCTGAGGAGCTAGGGTATTCACAAAGATCATCCTGAGATTGGGTTATCATCAGGTGCGATTCAAACATTCATATATACCATGTATGGATTTTGGAATTCTATATGGTTTATATGATCATCTCATTATGTCATTAATTCTTATGAACATTCCCTTAATGTTCATGGCTTTGATGGATAGGATTTTTCATCCCTACTTGGATTCCATTTGTCATGGTTTTTGTGGACGATATATTAGTGTATTCTTCTACTTGAAGTGACCATGTTAGACATATTGATATCATTTTGAATACATTGATAGAGAATAATATTTATTCAAATATTTCTAAGTGTCACTTCTGGATTGACATATTTCACTTCTTGGGTCATATCATCTTAGAATCAAGAGTATCAGTTGACATAGAGAAGGAGAGTTTTGTGATTTCCTAGGAGCATCCCAAGAACGTGTTTGATAAATAGAGTTTCTTAGGTCTAGATGGATATTATAGGTGTTTCATATAGGACTTATCACACCTTTATACGCCTCCTAATGGTCTTACTAATAAGTTTTTTAAGTTCCTATGGTCTGAAGTGTGCGTTAAATACTTTCAAGAGATGCAAGAGAGGCTTACCTCGACACCAATTCTGATTCTGCCAGAGCCCGACAGAGGCTATATAGGGTTATGTGATGCATCAAGCATCAGACTAGGTGTAGTGATGATGAAAGGGGATAGATTTTTTTTGTACGTGTCTATCTATTTGAGACCACATGAATGTAACTATCTGATGCATGACCTCAATCTAGTAGCATTTTTTCATGCCTTATATTGCTAGAGACAATATCTGATGGGTGAGTGCTTTATGGTGTATAAGGACCAAAAGAGCCTCAAATATATCTTTACAAAACATGGATTGAATCTTAGACATTGAATGTGGTTAAAATTTATTTAGTCCTTTGAATTTGAACTTACCTATATGCCTGGAAATAGAAATGCAGTAGCTGATGCACTAAGCCAGAAAACTCAGGCACAGACCATGTACGAAGCCATTGATGAATAAAAATTGATGGCCCTTATTTCTGATATGCATATGGAGTTTCATGAGAGACATAATAATCTATGTCTTACAACATTAATTATTATTTGTTACCTTTAGGAAAGGTTAAATAGTAGGAACTTATCAGATTCTGAAGGCTTGGTTCTCCAGGAGAGTATTTCTGGTAAGGACCCGCCTTCAGATTGGTCTTTTAATGGAGATAAAATCCTAAATATACATGGTAATTTATGGGTTCCTATAAATATGAGAGAGGAACAGATTAATAAGTTAAATTTAATTTTTTGTCATAATGAATAGTGAAAATAGAAAAAATATTTTACTACGGTTAAGGTGAAAACGGTTTTACCAGGGTTAAACTAAAAAGATAATGGTTAAATGACCTAAAAACTTTTATAAATTATATTTTATGGTAATATTTAGACCTTATCATATCTAATTATTTATAATGGTCCATTTTGGATCCTTTTTTCATGTGAAAAACGTGGGTATCACTTTTTATTTTTAAAAATTACAAGTGTATCACTCACCTCACTTATAAAAGGTCATCGCCTCTCCTCTCCTATTAATACCTTCAAATCCATTTATAATGGTCAATACCTACCCAAATATATTCCTTAATTACCGCCATATATCCTATAATACTTTTTTATTATAAATTCATCCTATGAAGGATTTTGGTGCTAATCTAAGGAGATTGTCCAAAGAAGATGTATTGTTCTTAACTGAGTGTTATTATTTTATTTCTTCTTTCACCTTCTTAAAATATTTTTTAATTATGATAATATAATAACACATGTATCTCACATATAATTATATTTTATTATGTTAATTTCATAACTTAAATCCATCTCCTATTCCATAAAATGGGAAATGAAACCATTGTTCGTGTGCACGACAGATTGCTGCCTCGCGGACCGATGTAATTAATTTTCCATCATTACCTCTCAAGGATATACATAATTATGGATTTAAAGTATATATATGATATTTTTTACATAATATTACTCCTAAAATTATGATATCACATATACCAACTTACATTCCATTACGCGAGGGATACGATAATGTCACTCATGTGTATGGCGGACTACCTCCTCACAAAACGATGTGATGTGTTTTTCACTAACACTTTACATGAAAGGTAATAAGGATAAATTTAATAAATATATATGATATATATGAAATAATTATTATATTAATTAAATATTTATCATTCTTAAAAGATAATATATCATTTTATTTCTCACCTTTCCACTCACTAAAAAATGATAATGCCGTGCATGCGTACATGTGGACTACCACCTCCCCAAAGTGATGTGATTATTTTTCATAACCACATCACATGGATGATATATATATACATATATAATTATATTTAATGAAATTGTGTGGTATTTATTATATTATTTTTATTCTATAAATATAAAATAATATTTACCTTATTTCCATAATGATCAATGAAAAATAGAAACATTGCTCATAAGTATGTACAATATGTCATCTCTATGGTTGTAACATAGTTAGTTTTTTATAACCAAAATTCATGATTGGTTTTAAAATTATAATTTATGCATAAAAATTATAATTATTTTATGATTATTATTCTATATATTATGAAATAATGACCACTTTGACCACGATCAACACACTGAATCCATTTTGAAACAATGAACCGAACGTCCTCAAAACACCCTATGTGCACTACTGGAATTCTTGGTATTTGTGACGGCTTATTTGCAATGGGATCCTGTCACAAATAAGCTTTAACGATGGGGCCCCGTCGCAAATAGCCCGTTGCAGAAAATGTTGTTGCAAATAAGTCTCTGATTATATGTATTATATATACATAAACTTTGTCGCGACGGGCCCGTCGAAAATAGTTTTTGCGACGGGCCCGCCATCCCGTCGCAATATATATATATATATATAAATTTTTACGACGGGCTCGTCGCAACAAATATTTGCGACGGGTAAGTAGTCACGTGGCAAATATGTTTTTAAAAATATTTAGTTAGACTATTTGCGACGGTGTACCGTCGCAAAAGGTCCCATCACAAATAATAAATTAATTTAAAAAATAAATAAATTTAATAAAACTTCGATTAATGAAAAAATAATATTACTATTATTAAAAAATATATATATTAAAATTCTCAATATTCACAAAAAAAATCATAAAATATTATTATTATTATTATTATTAGTAAATAAACAAACATTAAAAAATATAATACTAAAATAATGTATTTAATAAAATAATAATATTATTATTAAAATAAAAAAAAATATTAAAATTCTCAATATTTACAAAAAAAAATATAAAAAATAATAAAAAATTAAAAATTAAATTATGTAATATTTTCACTGATATAAAATACAGAAAATGTAAATAATTCATATTACAATGTTAAATTCAAATTTTTTTAACATAAAAAAAATCACTGGGGGGGGTCGTCTTCGGGAGGAGGTGGAGGAGCTAAGGGAGCTGGTGGAGGAAACTTCATCCCTAAACTACGAGTCAGACGGCACATGTACTCCATCTGCTCGTGATGTTGCTCCTGCCATCGATGCATATCCTCCTCATGCTGCTACTGCTACTGCTGCTGGCATCGACGCATCTACTCCTCGTGATGCTGCTCCTGCTGCTGCTGCCGCTGACACATCTCTTCTTGTTGCTTCTGCAAAGTCTCTATAAGATCAGCCTGAGCTCACAACTACTCCTGATACTGTGAGCCAGAAGATGATACCTCTCCACGAGCTCCTCTCGAGATGGACGCCGACATCGCAACAGTACCATAATAAGTACCATGAGTCAAATGAGAGTCGATACCAACTACTCTGCCCTTCTCAAAACCATATTGAGTCGCCTGCATCCATGCCGCCTCATCGAAATGGTGAGCACTGGTCTGCTCAGTCGTCTCGTCTTGACCCTCAGCCTATGTCTGAGAGGTCGCAGCCTCATGTGACTCCTTTAATTCCAATTTAAAATTAAAATTGTGAAAATATTATATGCAGGTAATTGTCAAACTGAAAAAATAATACTAACCACAATCTGACGCTGGCGATCACCTCTGATCTCTCCAGTGGTTGGATCATTGTACATCCTCCGATAAATGTTGAACTCCGTAATATCGGGATGCTCGACTACTTACAGAAATATAAAATAAACTATTTATATTTAAAGTTATATAAAATATTTAAAAAATATACTTAGCAGATGATCTCTATGCGAATTGAATGTACAGCTATCGGCTCGATGCGTCACCTCTTGTCTCCCCCGGTTCTATTGTCCCACTGAAGATCTCCTCTGAAATCCACCATCCAACCAGTGTAAACATAATCCATCCCAAATGTGAGATGAAATGTACTCTGGTCGGTGGGCTCTACACGACTCCTCAAATTCTGTCACTCCTGCTTTCTTAATGGTTGTCCTTCTCAAATTGTGCAAAAACTGACGAAAACGGTCACGCATAGAAACTTTCCATGTCGTGTGGATAGCGTCGCGCATGATATCATCGATAGGATACCATAAACCCAACAAATAATTTATAATATCAATTTGTTAATAAAATAAATTTCCAAATAAATATTATTTATTTACGTACCAGCCAATGATGGAACATGTCACATCGCACATCAACGGGAATCTGTTCCCATGTGATCCATGGGTGAGAAAAATAATTGCGCAATATAGTGCTCCCTTTTCCAATAGCTACATGCGAAAAACTATGAAAAATAAACAAATAATCAAACAATTAGTATATATATAAATAAATTAATAAAATCTAACTAAAATATACAGGTTATCGTACCTCCATGTGCGTGGATCGAAACCAAGATGTGGACGTCGCTCGGGGATAGGGTCATGAATCATCAGTCGTGCAAGACCACGCCCCCTCTGCATACCTCCTGAACCACCAGTAGGCTAAGGGTCAGATGATCCCACATCCCCATCATCCAAAGGTAGCTCAGCCTCCTCTAACTCATGAAATAGATCAGAGTCCATCTGAAACACAAAAGGATTGTTGTTAGCAGATAGTTGAAAATAACTATTATATATAGATATATATTAGTTATCATTATAACCAGCATTTAACTATGTCAATGTTCATCTTCATCCTCTTCTCCATAGCTGTCAATGTCAATGTCTTCATCTTCCTCCTCAACATTATCAATATCCATATGAGTTTCAGTTTCAGCATGTCTTGTCATTTCAAATTCATTTGTAACATCATCAACATCTTCATCACCATCGATCCTTAATTGTGGGGAGTCATCGTCAATATTCACGTCTCTTTTTGAATCAGATGTATTTTGAGAAGTCTCTTGAAAAATTTCAATTCCTTCCACTACAGTGGAACCACATTCAGTTTGAGTAAATTGATTTTCCCGAGATTTCATTTTTATTATGCTCCACCAATTTCTCAAGTCTCTTGAAGTATCACAGTACTTTGCATAATAAATTTGATGTGCCTATTGAGCCAGTAAAAATGGTTCATTTACTGCAAGAAGACTTTTATATTTAATATCGACAATTCCATGAGTCGGATGAATATGCAATCCTCTCTCAGTATCCAATCATCGACATTTAAACATTGTTATGTAATTCTATCCTAGATAACACAGCTCAATAATTTCATCCAAAATGCCATAAAAGTCAACTTCAGTTTCTCTGTGATGTGATCCTCTCAAGAAAACTCCACTGTTCATTGTTTGTTTTGATTCCCCGTATGCATGTGTATGAAATCGAAAACCATTCACTACATATTCATTATAAGATTTAACTATTTTGGATGGTGGGTTACTCAATATACACAGTCGCTTATCAATTTTATCAGCATATTGAGACACCTGAAAATTTGTAAAATAATTATCAATATAATAAATAATAAATGGAATAGATATTAAACCATAAATAATTTATGTTACCAGTTTTTGAAACCATTGAGCAATTTTTTTTTGTCTGCGTTCTTCAAGAGCAGATGCTATAATTTGTGAAAGTTGTTTCTTGATATGATTATCATATAACCTAAAAATAAAATAAGTTTAAATATTGTAACATAAATTATAGAATAAGTGATAGAAGAACTCACAGGACAAATGATGTCATTTCTTCACAGTTGAGCAGAACGTATATATGAGCTCTGTGATATTCATCATCTGAAAGCCATCGTTCATGAACTCCACCAAAACTAATATTTGGATGATTAAAAACTGTTAATTTATTGTCCATTTCTTCATTAACATTCCCCTCATTTCGTCCCATGCGATTTTGTTTTGAGGGGTATTGAGATTCAAAATACTGAGAGAAGAAAAAATCAATTTCCTCCTGTAAATAAGCCTCATCAATTGAGCCTTCAACTAATGCTTTGTTACATACTTTTTTCTTCAATTTCTGCATGCATCTCTCGAATGGGTACATCCATAGAAACTTTACTGGACCTCCACATTTAGCTTCATGTGGAAAATGTAATATCAGATGTTCTATTGAGTCAAAGAAAGCCGGCAGAAAGATTTTTTCCAGTTTACTTATAATTACAGTAACATCTTTTTCCAGTTTTCTTAGCGCATCGTAGTCTGTTGTCGTTGCAAAAATGTCTCGAAAAAAATATGATATGTCTGTTATCGAATCACAAATCATAGAATTCAACAAACCTCTGAATCCAATTGGCATAAGTCTTTCCATTATAACATGACAATCATGACTTTTTAATCCATTAATATAACCATTCTTAACACATCTGCCCAAATTGGAAGAATAGCCATATGGAAGTCTCAAATCTGCAATACACTGACAAAATAATAAGTGACTCTCTTTGGAAAGTGTATAAGATGCTTTTGGCTTCATTAACCTCTGTGATCTGACATTTTCAAATAGTTCAAGTTCTGGTCGCCTGCAAATTTGGGCAAAATCTAATTGTGCCTTTACAATATATTTGGTCTTACCTAGTGTATCCAAAACTATATGAAATAAATTATCAAAACAGTTCTTCTCAATATGCATAACATCCAACATGTGGCGGACCAACAAATCAGACCAATACAGAAGATCCCAAAAATTCTCCATTTTATCCAATTATGTTCTTTCCCAAAGCCATGAATTTTCTGTTGGTTTACTATTGGTCCAAATGTGATGGGGGGTAATGAAAATAAAACTGATTTTAACTCTGTACCTGAGATCATCTTTGGAGGTTCATCCCTTTCAATTGTACCTTTTCTGAAATGAGATTTGTTCCTCCGAAAAGGATGATCGGTTGGAAGAAATATATGGTGACAATCAAAATAGAAAGGTTTTTTTCCATTTACGAGCATAAAGGCTTTGTTTTATTTCATACAGTAAGGACATGATTTCGGACCGTGTGTACTCCAACCAGATAACATGCCATATGCTAGAAAGTAACTAATTGTCCACATCAATGCATCTTTTAATATGAAATTTTGTTTTGCAGAAACATCATATGTATTAACACCATCACTCCATGATGCATTTAACTCATCAATCAATGGTTTCAAATAAACATCAATATTATTTTTAGGATGTCCTGAGAATAATAGTGTTAAAAAGATATAAGGCTCCTTCATCAACATCCATGGAGGCAAATTGTACGAAGTTATAAAGATAGGCCAACATGAATACTGAATACCATAAGAACAAAATGGACAGAAACTATCAGTAGAAAGACCCAATCGCATGTTTCGGGCTTCTATAGAAAAAGACGGATGCAGACGGTCAAAATGTTTCCATGAATCACCATCAGATGGATGATTCAAGATTTTATCAGTTGAAATCTTGGTTTTGTGCCATGACATCATTGACGCTATGTTCTGAGACATAAGTAAACGCTGTAACCTGGGTGTAGGGGGGAAATATCTCAACTGTTTTACTGGAATCGATATAGACTTCCCTGGTTGAGCTTCTTTATACCTCTATTGTCCACACGTGGGAAAACTATCCAATGACTCATTTTCGCCAGAATATAAGATGCAATCATTTGTACATGCATGAATCTTCTGATAACTAAGGCCCAGATTACGAATTAGCCTCTTGCTCTCATAGTAATTTGTAGGCAACACATTTCCTTCAGGTAACAGTGTTTTAACCAAATAAAATATCTGATCAAAATAGTTGTTTGACATTGCATAATCTGATTTAATATCCATAAAATTTTCAATTTCTTCTAATTTTCTTATCTTGCAACCAGGATATAATGAATCCTCAGCAGACCTCAACAACTCATAAAATTCAGTTGGTGCCAACTCAAGAGTTAAATAAATATCATCGTGAGTTTCAGTTTGTTGCACAGATGGACCTACAACATCATGTACTAAATTTTGAAACCATGATGGATCCGGAATCAAGTTATTAGGATATTTTCTTGAACTGCGTTCACCGTGTTGACACCAAAAAACATAATCTGGTTGAAAACCAAACTGCAAGAGATGTCCCCCAACCTTGTCAAATGTGTCAAACGTTCTTAAAGCACATTTTTTTACAAGGACACTTAATTGTGCCTTCTGAAACATATTCTGGTTTTGATAATGAAAATTCTAAGAAATATTCAACACCCTCAATATATACAGGATTTAAACCAGAACCATTTGGATTTCTGCACTGATTTATCCAAGCGTGATCATCTAATAATGACTGATGTCGACTTGTTCCATATTTTTCTACATAAAATATAAAATCATCATTGTATTTGAATAATTTGAAATTATAAAAACACTATCTGAAAAAAGAAGATAAATAATTACAACTACTTAATAATTACCATTAATTAAGGGCGACACAATTTCCAGTGGATTGACGGCTACTCTTTTATCTGATGGCTCATTTAATTACATCTTTCTCACACTAATTATTGCTAATTATTGCTAATTATTCCTAATTATTACTAATTATTACTAATTATTACTAATTATATCTGATTATTACTAATTATCCCTAATTATTCCTAATTATTCCTAATTATTGCTAATTATTGCTAATTATTCCTAATTATTCCTAATTATTACTAATTATTACTAATTATTACAAATTATTACTAATTATTACTAATTATTACTAATTATTACTAATTATTACTAATTATTACAATTTATCACTAATTTTTACAATTTATTGCTAATTATTACTAATTGTTACAATTTATTACAATTTATTACTAATTTAGCAATACCTAGCAGTACTTAGCAAAATGAAAACTGCTTGAATAATGAAAGGAAATTTGGTAATCATCGTTGTGGAGATGATTACAAATTTTCCCTTCATTATCCAAGCAGTTTTCGTTTACTAATTATTACTAATAAAAAATTATATTATCAATATTTATGAATAAACAATATTAATATTATTAAAATAAAAAAAATTATAAAATATTAAAAATATCAATATTCACAACAGGCTTTGCTCTACTCTTAACATGTTCAAATCTCAAAGGGTCTCCAATTGTCAGGTCATGCACAATAAAAAGTTTGTGTCAGCCATGTCCAATATAAACTCTATAATTGTACTTGTAGGGTTGATCACCTTGCAAGTAGTGTTGCAATAGGACGACCAAAGTAATGTCATTCTCGTCTCTAAGAATCATCTCCTATGACCCTTTACATAGATCATTCTTCCTTAAAAATTTGAGGGGATATCAGTATCTTTCCCTTAAATTTTCAAAGAATAATGGTCTATGTAAAGGGTCATGTGAGATAATTCTTATAGATGAAAAGGGCATGACTTGGGTTGTCCTATTGCAACACTACTTGCGAGGTGATCAACCATGCAAGGACAATTATAGAGTTTACTTTGGATAAGGCTGACTCAAACTTTTTATTGCGCATGACATGATAATTGACGACCCTTTGAGATTTGAACATGTTAAGAATAGAGCAAAGCCTATTGTGAATGTTGATAATTTTAATATTTTATAAATTTTTTATTATTTTAATAATATTAATATTTTTTATTCATAAATATTGATAATATAATTTTTTATTACTAATTATTACGAATTATATCTAATTATTACGAATTATATCTAATTATTATGAATTATTACTAATTATTACGAATTATTACAAATTATTATGAATTATATCTAATTATTACGAATTATTACTAATTATATCTAATTATTACTAATTATATCTAATTATTACTAATTATTACTAATTATATCTAATTATTACTAATTATTACTAATTATTACTAATTATATCTAATTATTACTAATTATTACTAATTAGTACTAATTATTACTAATTATATCTAATTATAGCTAATTATATCTAATTATAGCTAATTATATCTAATTATAGCTAATTATTACTAATTATAGCCAGTTATTACTAATTATAGCTAATTATTACTAATTATAGCTAATTATAGCTAATTATTACTAATTATTCCTAATTATATTTAATTATTACTAATTATATCTAATTATTACTAATTATTACTAATTATTACTAATTATTCCTAATTATTCCTAATTATTACTAATTATTACTAATTATTACTAATTATATCTAATTATTACTAATTATATCTAATTATATCTAATTATTACTAATTATAGCTAATTATTGCTAATTATTACTGATTATAGCTAATTATTCGTAATTATTCCTAATTATTCCTAATTATATCTAATTATTCCTAATTATATCTAATTATTCCTAATTGTATCTAATTATTCCTAATTATAGCTAATTATTCCTAATTATTCCTAATTATTCCTAATTATTCCTAATTATTCCTAATTATTCCTAATTATTCCTAATTATTTCTAATTATTGCTAATTATTCCTAATTATTGCTAATTATTCCTAATTATTCCTAATTATTTCTAATTATTCCTAATTATTCGTAATTATTCCTAATTATTCTAATTATTCCTAATTATTTCTAATTATTGCTAATTATTGCTAATTATTCCTAATTATTGCAAATTATTGCTAATTATTCCTAATTATTGTTAATTATTGCTAATTATTCCTAATTATTGCTAATTATTCCTAATTATTGCTAATTATTCCTAATTATTGCTAATTATTCCTAATTATTGCTAATTATTCCTAATTATTGCTAATTATTCCTAATTATTCCTAATTATTGCTAATTATTGCTAATTATTCCTAATTATTGCTAATTATTCCTAATTATTGCTAATTATTCCTAATTATTGCTAATTATTCCTAATTATTCCTAATTATTCCTAATTATTCCTAATTATTCTTAATTATTGCTAATTATTGCTAATTATTCCTAATTATTGCTAATTATTCCTAATTATTGCTAATTATTCCTAATTATTGCTAATTATTCCTAATTATTGCAAATTATTCCTAATTATTCCTAATTATTCCTAATTATTCCTAATTATTACTAATTATTCCTAATTATTCCTAATTATTCCTAATTATTACTAATTATATCTAATTATTACTAATTATTACTAATTATATCTAATTATTGCTAATTATATCTAATTATTTATAATTATATCTATTTATTACTAATTATTGATAATATTACCAATTATATCTAATTGTTACTAATTATTACTAATTAATGATAATATAATTTTTTTTATTAGTAATTATTACTAATTAAATCTAATTATTACTAATTATATCTAATTATTACTAATTATATCTATTTAATAGTAATTATATCTATTTATTACTAATTATTACTAATTATTACTAATTATATCTATTTATTACTAATTATTTCTAATTATTGCAAATTAACACTAATTATTTATAATTATCTCTAACAATATAAATTTCTTACTAAAATTAAATATAAATAAAAATCAATTGAAATCTAATTTAATTACAACTAATAAACAACAATTAAAATTAACATAAAAAATAAAATAAATATAAAAAAAATAAAATATAAATACCTTAAACTTTGATATTCTGAAGATATTGGCACCCTCCAATTGCTCTCGTATAAAAAAATTTAACTCAAAGAATTTTTTTTCCTTGAAACTGAAGAATGAAAAGAGAGAAAGAGGAAGATTTGAGTGATTTGAAAAAAAAACGGATGAGGGTATATATAGGTTAGATTAGTTGTGACGGGGTTATTTGTGACGGGTTTACCGTCGCAAATGGTGGTATATGCGACGGGGCCCGTCGCAAATACCCTCACGCGCATTAATTACAGTCGGCGGTTAAAAACATATTTGCGACGGGGCCCGTCACAAATAGTTCATCCCGACACTCTTTTTGCGACGGGACGACATTTGCGACGGGGCCCGTCGCAAATACCCTCGCGCGCATTAATTACAGTCGGTGGTTAAAAGGGTATTTGCGACGGGGCCCGTCGTAAATAGTTCCTGCCAACACTCTTTTTGCGTTGGGACGACATCCCGTCGCAAAAAGCTATTAACCGCCGCTAGGTATTTGCGACGGGTACCGTCGCAAATACTCTTGCGCAATTTGGCGCACAAGTCGCGCCAAACTATTTGCGACGGGAGACATCTCCTCGTCACAAATACTATTTGCGCGGTTTGGCGCGCAAGTCGCGCCAAACTATTGGCGAAAGGAGACGAAAACCCCTCGCAAATAATTGGTTATTTGCGACGGGGAAATTACCCTGTCGCAAATAACCCGTCGCAAATATTGATTTTTCCCGTAGTGGTGGACGTAACTGATTAAGTATTCAAATATGTAATTAAAAATAAATAAAATAAATGATTTAAGTACAATTTATTAAACCTTTAAAATTTTATTAATAAATCAAATAATTGATATAATCTTATTATACAGGAGTTAAAGGACTGGCATGGAAAGTATGGACTTGAGGTAAGGGATTTCATCTCAATTTACTTCCATCGAGACATATTTTATTGTTATGCACCTAATTTTTTCTATATGGTGTATATACTACCCATTTTACATGTAATATCATGAATCATTCATACATCAAGAAATTTTATATTTCAATTTTAATTATTTCATCCAAGGTGATTTGACTTGAAAGTTTCCAAGTGGTAAATAATTTCATAACTCATTTTCTTTTTATTGGGTTATATTACGTATTCACTATCTTTGATATTATATAATTATGTTTTAATGAATTTTGATTATCTTATATTGTATTTACAATTTTTTATTTTGATTTAAATCTGATACACATAATTGATTCATTGATTAATTTTCACTTCAACATTAGGACAATTGTAAGGGTTGCTCATCTCAAATTGTCTTCTTTGGGACATATGTTATGTTTCACACCTATATTACTTTATTAGGTGTATCTACTATCCATTTGACATATTATATCATGAATCTCCTAATGTTCATGATATTTGAAGTTTCAATTGAAGTGTTTCGTTCATGGGTCTTTCGATTGAAGAGTTACCAAAGAGGTAAAAGCTTTATGTTATAATCTCCTTTATTTTGGGATTATTTATATTTAAGGTTAATTTAGAGGAAATCATATGCTATTATTTTATTGAACCAAATATATTTATTATATACTATTTATTAATTTTTTTAACATTTTTATTTCTATTTCCCCCCATATTTATTAAATAAACATTAATTCATTCATTTGTAAGTAATACTGATCCTGTATTTTATTTTAGATCAAATATTTTTCTCTTCCATATCCATGTTTTTGAAATGTTTTTAAAAATGTTCTTTTATAAAAATAAATCATTTCCTAAATATATTTTACATGATCTTTGAACTTCTTTTAAATTTTTTTAAAAAAGTAAATTTCATAATGTTTTCTAGATGGGTCACTTTGACTCTCTTTATAAAAATTAAAAAAAAAAGTTTATTTTTAACATATATAAATGTAATTTTCCACCATCATGACCACTCAATGTTTTAAATCTTCCTTATTATGTTTCAAAGTTTATTTTCAAAGAAAATAATTTCTTTAAAGTTTGATAAAGTTTTATATTTTAAATAAGTATCTTCAAAATGGAATGAATATTTTTCTCAAGAAATGTTCCATGTGATATTTCAAAATAATTTTCCATATAAGATTATATCTTTTGATGTTACTCAAGTAAAAAAGTGTATTTTTATCAAGAATGTTTTTAATGATATGTTAATGGTATTTCCATTCATCAATATCAACAACCTTTGATGTTGCTTATAGTCCATTGTGGATATGTTGTATTGGTACCATCCTTATTCTTTCTTTGGATGGATTATGATATTTTCATGGTAACCATTTATTTTCCACTGGTCAATCAAGTTATTAAATAACATTTATTATTATTATGATTGAAAAGTGAAGGCTTCTAATTTTTTTCATAAATAGTACTTAGACATTATTGATGATGAACAGGTGATCCCTATACAGCTTATACAAAGGGTTGAGACTCATTATAGTTCATGGGTGAGACCAATATAGCTTATATGATGGGTGTTCCCAGATAGCACTGAGTGAACGCAGTATAACTTATACGATGGGTGCACCCAGATAGCACCGGGTGAGGCTGATATAGCTTATACAATGGGTGCACCCAGATATCACTAGGTGATCCTGATATATCTTATATGAGGAGTGTTCCAAGATAGGGTTGGGTGATCCTGATATAGCTTATACGATGGGTGCTCCTAGATAGTGATCCAATGTATTGGGTAATGATTATGTTCTTCAGATAATTATATTGGAAGTAGGTCATATAGTTATTCCAGTTTTAAGGGTTTTGTAAGGGTTTTATGATGATGATGTCCCAATATACCAACACATTTTATTTATACATGTTATGGGTTTTTAATGATTCCTTTGATCAAGATTAAAACCACATGGCTCGATGTTATTGATTCTTATAACTCTTCCTTTTGTTAAAGCCTTATGCCATGTTTCATGTTTGATGATCCAGGTATTGATGGGTATGATTTATCTTATGTTATACTCATGCACTTTGATTATGTCATCATATCCTTATGCTATTATTATACTCAATGTTGATATTCAATTGTTAATGCTTATGTTTACCCATACTGAGCATTTGAGCTCACCCTTCTTATGTTTTATTTTACCCAGGTTTCTTTTTCCCCGGGTTATGAAGAATGATTTTAAATTATTTGTGTATGTAAAGGTTTCTAGTGTGAATAATTTTTTGTGATATGTTGAATACTTAATATGGAATATAAAAATATGTTTATAGTGATAGATGATGTTGAGATTTATAAAATATTTGTTTATGAATCTAAGTTGTTAAGAGATTTTCTTAAATCTAAACATAAAATTTCATTGGGTATATAAGTGATCAAATATTTCAATTTTATGTTTTAAGGTTTTGATGGAAAAAATTGGGTCACATTTATCGGTATCAAATCTGGAAATGTAAATTTTATGATTTTAGCACCAGATCCAGGAGTGTGGGCTTGGGGATGTCATAGTTGGTATCAGATCAAGGTTTAGATAACTTTGGAGATTATGATTTTTTATGAGACCTTTTAATTATAGTTATAGATACCATCATGAGATTATGAGATTAATTTTTATCATAAGTTTGAAGTCTTAAACACACATTTTAAGGTTTTAATTAATGAGATCTTAAAGCGATTAATGACACTTTGGGATATGTTTTATTGGGTTGAAGTATATGTAAGGCTTTGGTTTAATGTGACGTATTATGTTACATTTTGTGGACATAAGTTTTAAGTCATTGATAAACTTTAGGGTTTATATGATCTTGGATATTGAGGTAGTTAAGGGAGCACAAGTTTTATCATATAGATAACCATGGCGTTGAAAATTGATTTGGTGACTAAGTTATTAATGTTATTTTATAAAAAGGTCATTATATTTTTGGGCTTACAAGATGAAAGGTGTGATATAAACTTTTAGGTTAAAATTCTATTTAATTTTTAGGTTATTGAGGTTATTTAGGATATAGGTTCATTTATATATGGAATGATTTGGTTTTAACTTTGGGTATTACTGTTGAATTTTATATATTAAAATATTATTTCATCATATGAAGGTTTATTCATTTCGGGAATTATCATACTTTGTGATAACCATTTTTATTTTTTTTTAATGTATAAAGATAGTTTAAATAGATTGATTATCCATTTTATAGTTATGTAGTCCTATACAAGTTGATTTTAGTGCTTCAGGCATGAAAATTTCATCTTTAATACTCATCATTTGGAGAAAAAGATGATATTATGGTGTAAATTGATTAAAGAATTGAATTTTAACTTATCGAGTAAGTATATTTACTTATGTTATTAGTCTATATTTTAATTAATTCCTAAAACCTAGGAAAAAGATCTTGAAAATGAATATTTTATCCTATTACCTTTGTATCTGATGAATCAATGGTCTTTTAATTCATCACAGATTTATGGTTTTTTGTTTGTTGACTTTCACATGATAATTCACTTTCTTATGATCAATGATCTCTATAACTCTTCATAATTATTTGGAAATTATGATTTTTTATCTGTTCCAAATCTTCACTCCCCATTAATGTTCTCCTATTTGGAAACCTAGTATGTGTTATTCTAGATGACTTTCATACTTCATTTTCTCTCTTGTCAAGAGGAAGTTTTATTAACCTTTTTTATAATGTGGGGATTCAAGAAAGGTATTTTAAAATGTATAATATTTTATTACCAATATAAAGTTAAAATTTAAAGGATAAATTTTTTAAGTGGGGTATGTAACACCCAGATATTTTAAAATAAGGGCATTATGTTCTATATCATATTTGATACAAAACACCGAGATTAAATAGCTCGTGAAATATAAGACCATTATAAAATATTTGTTAAATTGGAAGGTATAAATAGTATTAAATAACTTATTAAATATATATATATATATATATATTTCATAATAAATATAAGGTTATTGATAATTTCTTAGTAAATAACTAATCAATTTTTAGTAAAGTAATTTTATTTTTCAAAAATATGTTTTCTTCAAAAATGTATTTTATTGATTTTTGAGAGAAAATATTATAATTAATTTCAATAGATTTTATAAAATTATTTTGATAAAATTATTATTTTCTTAAATAATAATATCAAAGTTAAATTTGGTTTAAATTTTCTTATTTTTTAGAAAATAATGATTTTCTGGTGGATATTTAAGAATACATATTTTTGTAAAAATGTCATTTATTTTCAATAAATTAATAAATTTAAAAGTATCATTATGTTTTGAATATTATTTAAAGTTACATAAGTATTATTTATTTATATTTAATACACTTAATTACATTTAAATCATCTTTATATTGGATTTTATTATAAGTTTATTTTTGGGTTTAAAAACGGGATTTTTCTAAAAACTGTTTTAAAGTGCATAATGTTTCTCCTTTTTAATTAATTAAAAAAACCCCTAATAATGAATGATTTAATTTAAATTTATATATTATATATAAATAAATATTTATTTAAATTTATACAATAATTATTACAATTCATATATTTAATATAAAATCATTTTTTATTGAAAAATACACTTCTTGAAAACCCGCTTTTTTATTACGTTTGCGGGTTTAATTTAAAATTAAATTCTATCACTTTTTTGGATTGAATTTTTTAAATGGATTCCATATTTGTAATTATTATAATTTATATTATCTAATAAGGTGAACTTAATTTTAGGTCATAATGAATAGTAAAAACAGCAAAAAACATTTATTGCAGTTAAGGTAAAAACGAGATTGTTGGGGGGTTAAACTAAAAATATAATGGTTAAAATGTCCTAAAAACTTGGATTAACTATATTGGATGGTAATATTTTTACCTTATCATGTTTAAGGCTCATTAATAGTACATTTTTTAGAATTGTTTCATGTGAAAAATGTGGGTAACGCTTTTCTTTTCAAAAATTACAAGTGTGTCACTCACCTCACTTATAAAAGGACATCCTCTCCTCTCCTATTTACACCTTCAAATAAATTTTTCTCAAAAAACATATACCCAAATATATTAATAACTTCCCTAAAAACATCTTATAATCCTTTTTTATCATAAATTCATCTTATAAACACTTTTTATCCTAACTTAAGGAGATTGTTTGAAGAAGAGGTATCATGCTTAACCGAGTGTTATTATTTTATTTCTTCTTCAACCTCTTTAAAATATTATTCAATTATGATAATATAATAAAAAAATATATATCATATATACCTATATATTATTATTTTAATTTAATAACTTAAATTCATCTCCTCTTCCATCAAATGGGAAATAAAACCACCGTTCATGTGTATGATGGACTACCACCTCACAAATCGATGTAATTCATTTTCCATCATCACCTCTCAAGTTTGTACACAATGATGGATTTAAAATATATATATGATATTTTTAAAATAATATTATTCATGTAATTATTATATCATATATATCTTCTTACATTCCATTCTATGGGGGATACAATAACATCGCTCGTGTGTATGGTAGACTACAGCCTCACAACGCAATATGATATGTTTTTTACTAACACTTTAAATGAAAAGTAATAAGGATAAATTTAATAAATATATGTGATATACATGATATAATAATTGTATTCATGACATATTTATCATTTTTAAAATAAAATATATCATTTTATTTCTCACCTTTCCACTCACTGAAAAATGATAACGTCGTCCGTGCATACGTGTGGACTATCACCTCCACGAAGGGATGTGATTTTTTTCATCACCACATCACATGGATGATATGCATAAGTATATTTAATGAAATAATATGTTATTTATGATATTATTTTCATTCTATAAAGATAAAAAAAATACTTACCTTCTTTCCATAATGATCATTGATAAATGGAAATGTTGCTCATGCGTATGTATGACCTGCTTTCTCCATGATTGTAACTTAGTTCGTTTTTTATAAAAAATTATTATTGGTTTTAACAGTATAATTGATGCAAAAAAATTATAATTATTACATGATTATTATTCTGTATTTGTTTAAATAATGATCTCTTTGACCTCATTCAACACACCAAAACCATTTTGAAACAATGAATTGAACGTCCTCAAAACACCCGATGAGGACTTAACTGATTAAGTATTTAAATATGTAATTAAAAATAAATTAAATAAATTATTTAAGTATAAAGTATTTAACCTGGAAAAGTTTATTAATAAATGAAATAATTAATATAATCTTATTATACATGAGTTAAAGAACATGCATGGAAAGTTTGGACTCGAGGTAAGGGATTTCGTCTCAATTTACTTTCATTGAGGTGTATTTTATTATTATTAACATAATTTATTATATATGGTGTATAGACTTACCCTTTTAATTATAATATCATGAATAATTCATACATCATGGTATTTTATGTTTCAATTTGAATTATTTCATCCAAGGGTAATTGGCTTGAAAGTTACCAAGTGGTAAAGAATTTCATAACTCAATTTATTTTTGTTGGAGTTGATACCCAAGAACCAACTTATATGTACTTTATGATAATATGTATTCATTATTTTGAATATTTATAAACTCCTTATCATATAATTATTTTTATTCTATGTAACATAGTTAGTAATAATGTCTGAAGATTAGCCATTACACTGAAAGGTCATAATAGTTATTTGCTATGATGAGAACCTAGAAGTGTCACAACAATATTCTTAAAAATATGTTCTATAGTTGAATGAAATAATTTAAGGGAGACAAGTGATACAGACTATTAGGGGTGGAGACTCATAGGACTTTGAGTAACCTTCTCATGGTGTATTCCCTTGGTAATTTCTAGTCTAGTAAATTATGAGAATGAGGCCAGGTAGTAAGAATTCCACATTTATATGTGTCATTGGATGTTCATATCTATGAAAATGTGTATTAATACTTAAACTTTAAGATTATTATTAATGATTACTATAAGTCATGTACTTTTATGTATTGATAAAAAATCATGATGACATATTTTCTTAGTGAGGTATGATACGTTGGGTGCATCACGAGTAATATTTTATTAATGAATAATGTGATAAATGATTTGTCCTTTGTGTTATTTAATAGAAGTTGATATCTTAGTCCCTTTTATGGAAATTATATATCCTAAATAAATCCATGTTCATGGTATTCTGTAGTTAAGTTCAATTTTTTATAAATTCAAATAAAGATACATCGATCACATAGGTTGATGGAACCAGCATGCAACCTAGTTTATTAGATATATCGCGATAAATGGATTATATTACACAGTAAGAATCCATATGAGGTATTATTCCATTATGGAATTAACTTATTTATCGATGGGTGTCTTGGTATATTTTTGGATGCTAACCTTGGACTTTGGGCTTCTTCACCTAATGCCACTGAGAAAGAGGCATAAAGTTTCACACACTAAGTGTATCCAGAATCTCAGTTAAATGATATATTATAATTTATTATTTAATAAGTTGAATAAATATTATTCAAACTCATGGTTTAATAATTATTCATGTTTTCTTGATCACGTATATTATATCACCAGTTATTCAAGAGAATGTTATGTGAGCTAGATATTTAATAAATATTTATTCCCTATTTAGTGAATATAATATTTATTTATTTATTGGTGAATAATGCAGTGATATTTATTTACTAAGTAAATAGTCATTATTCAAGACCCGATAAATATTATGGATGAATGGCGGACTGATTTTAATGGTCTGGTGAGAAATAATATATATTGAATATTATTTGAATAAATAATATTTAATTTAATTCTTAAGTTTAATGCATGTCAAAAAATAATAATAATAATATTATTATTATTATTATAGACATGGGGATCTATAGGGATTAGGGAAATAATAAGGGTACATGTGAAATTATTATTTTCTAACCCTTGTGGTATATAAACCTAATTATATTATTTTATTAAGGTATCCAATTCATTTTTTGTGAACAGCAAGATCTAAAGATAATCCTATCAAAGCCTTAGAGAGCTCCCTCTCTAAGAATGATCTCAAGAATAGAGAGTTATCCTCCTCCACCACCACTCTCAAGCCTAGAGATATTGAATAGAACTCTTACTTGAAGATATTATTGGGGAGATCAAATGAGAATAATGCAAGCATTAGGATCTATCATACTAGAAACTAGATATTCCTATGGTGATGTTTGGAGGTTTATAGAACATGTGTAGATCACCACTATAGGGAATCTATTCTTGATTCCTATAATACAATGACAGTATGACATAGATACATTTTCAGATCCATCAACAAAGAATGAATTACTTGTAAGGTAATTACTTAATTACTTGGATTAATTATAAATAATATGTGATGATCCTATGATTTGGTTTCGGCATTTTTTTATTTTCTATATTATTTGATTCGATTCTATTGATCACAACATTTATCATCATGTAAATCTCAGATTAATCATCCATCACAATAAAAATACAAGTTGTACATGCCTCATCCATTAATTTTTCTTTTTCTTGGAACCTAAAAGTGGTATCAAATGGGTCACATAATTGTTTATAATTATTTAAATATAATTAATTTATGTACACATTTTTTGTTAGTTTTCAACTCCAATTAAATTTTTCTTTAATCCAAATCATGAGATCTGATCCTATTTCTCTTAATTATCACAAATATAATGGAATTTGTTAATTTTATGAACAAAATAAATTCAAATATCTCGTCCGGAGGTACTGGGGATTATGGTCGAACAACAGAAGAGTACAGGTCATGTAACTCGGATGTACACGCCATATACACATATTTAATATAACAAAAATTAATTCATAATTAATTTGAGTCATGTTCATTTATTACACATTGTGAATTTAATTACACACTACATGTTGACCAAGATAGCTTGGTGCATGGTCAACTAGAATACACATCATGTAACTTTTGTACATGATGTGTGGTACTTTAGTCATGGATAGGTTGTGTATCTTCTTGCACTACCAACATGACTAGTGGCCATGTAACTTAGATACCACAGTCCATGTATCCTATATACATGTTGTGTACTCTAATATTTTATATGAAATAGTTAAATGCTAAGTCCCTAGGCATGTTTCGCGGATAGATGGTGAAAATAATACATGAAGTGTAACTGCAATGTACACACTGTGTACTTTTACCAAATTACATAGAATTAAAAATTAATTTATTATAATATTCAAACCTTATCAATATGTGTTTTGTGTGGTCATTAAGTTGATAGTACACTCCATGTGATGTGTTTTATATATATAAATTTCTAATTAATTTCTGTATAATTTTCAGATCTTCATATCCTTCATAGGTCTTATTACAGTTATTACTCTATGTGCATTGAAGCATAACATGATATGTAAATACCATGTGTTCCATGTGGTCATTAAGTCGATAGTATATGCCATGAAATTGTGTGATAAGTTGTGTATTCCAAAAATTGTAAGAGTAAACAATATGTGAGTATAATACATGTTGGTTAGTTTAGATGGGTACTGGTTGCACCCAAATTTACCCATGTTTTATGGTGTAAGTGGTCGCTTGTAGTATAGATTGGGTTATCAAATCCATAGGGACCGAATAAGAAACCTAGAGACACTAATATTTGATGGGGTTTATTTGGATATGAAGTGGCCAACTTGGGTTAAAAATGATTGGATTATTAATGAGTTTGATAAACTTAAGTAAATTCAATTTAAAAAGAATGATTTTATCATGGTTATCGATTAGGGTGGATTGGATTAATTTCTTTTTAAATTATTTCAATGTCTTAAATTCGAGCATTTACTTCAATGGAATATGAACTTCCTAAATCACTCATGGAATTTTGAGTCTTCACTATCCTAAGTCTACTCACCATACACTTATAGGATCATTTTTATGAGAACTCTAATGTATAGGTTCTTTTTAGCACTCAGTATGTGTATCCTTAAAATTGGTGAGTTCAAAGGAGAAGGTACATCATTAAATGAAAATCTCAAAAATAAAATTGGTTAAAAATTTTTAAAATGAGAAATAACATCCAATACATCCCCTTTATACTCTATTTGATCAAAACATAATAGGTTTATCCCTCCATTGATGTTATTATATCAATGGAAGTGATTAGTATACTTAAAAGGTTGGAATTGGATAAGAAAAACAAAAAAATAATGATCACTCCGCCATTTTGTGAAGAGTTTCACAAAAGATGATGTGAATATATCCACTCCCTAAGGAAAAAACATCAACATGATAAAAAAAATAATGAATTATGAAAAAATATAAAAAGTGAATAATAAGAAGAACTTTTATTAATAAATGAACGTAAATGAAAAACTTACATGATAAAAAATGACATTGTGTTTACAAAATGAAAGTGAAACATTACAATAGAAAGGAAAAACATGGATGATAATTCCCTTCACCAAAATATAATTATATATTCATATAAGGATCCTTAGGTTGACCCCCCCAACAATAAATTCTCTTCAAATTAATTAGGAGAGTCAAAAGGTAGGTGAGAATAAAATAAATTTTACCTTTCAAAGTTGACTACAAAAATAGGACCAGATTCATCCCCCTAATGGATGTTCAAATTTGACATTGAATGTGGCCAAATATGAAGGGGTAATAGAAATAAAATATCTTCTTACATTTTTCCTATAATATCTTTCAAAAGTTTGAGAAATTTGGACCATTTGTTTGGATGTTATGCTCGATCTAGTGGGGTGACTTTATGAACGTTCAAATCTGGCCCACCATTTAAATGTCAACTTGGGATCCCTTTATCTTCATGAAAACTTCAGAATTAGATTAATCCAAATTTTAATGAAAATATTCAAATAATTTTATATTTCTATAGTTAAAATTTGAGCTTCATTTGGTTTGTATTGTGGGACCCACTTTTTTTTATGGGCCTTAGGCCCATTATGCTTTGTTTGGAAAATTTCTGCATTCATGCCCAAAAATATTCATCTTCCCTTAGGATTAATACATTTATCCTAAAAGATAAAATATTCCAAAAAAAAGTGATAAATAATATCCCAAAATATGAAATTAAAATAATGAATATAATTAATTTCACAAGTAGATGATTAATTGGGCCCAAATATGAACTTAAACCATGAATTGCAAAAATGATGTGAAATGCAGTTCAATTTATGAAATACACTAAAATTTGTATTTATGGACAATAAAACACATCGATATTAAGATATAAAAAAATTAATATTAGCATCTTTCGGTGGCTAATTAGGTACTCGTTGTGTTGCCTCCAAGGTACACTTTTTTTTACATAGTTAATTTTAAATAAATTTATTTAATATGTTTAAAATTATGATGGATGATAATCTAAAGAAAATTAGGATGATAATTAAGATAAAAAATTGATTAATAAAATAATATAATTTATTTATTTGATAAAAATTTATCTTAAATAATAATGATTATAATTTAATGTTAATTAAATGTGTAATCCATTGCACACATGTGGATGATCACGAGCCTAGACCATACCTTTGTTTATGATTGGTTTCATTTAATTTATTATTAAATTAAATTTTTTGTCTGCATGTCATCCCTCCAATCATTATGTAAGGATCATTGTGACCATGGTTTCTTTTATTTAAACCTCTTAACCAATACTTCAGTTCCCCTCACCTACATATGAGTAAAATCATATGTAATGGATGGAGCTTCCAAGCTAGTGGAGGTAGTTTAAGTTTAGATCCGAGGTGAAACCGATCTAAGAGAGATACATAGGTAGATAGGTGTAAAGTCTCAACATGAACCATGAATGGTTTGAGGTGTTTCCCCCTAGGTCAATGATTAGTTTATCATCCTCTAGATAAACTAACCATTAGTAAAATATCATGATCATACCACTTATTATTTTATTTCTGTCAAGTTGTATATTTATTTCATTATAGATGTTTTTTCATGATCACATGAATTCAAGATAGAATAAATTGGATTATGTGTAAACATTATCTAAGACATGGTTAATTACATAAGTAAACCCAATTAATATTAACAATCTTGTAATAAAGAAAATAATTGTAAATTTATACATAAAGATAAAATCCCTCAATTGTATATATTTTTTTGGTATATCCTTCCAATAATTAAGTTAAAATCAATCCATAGTTCAAAGTGTTTGACCATCCAAAGTTGGGGTGATTTCAATTATTGTGGAATTATAACTGGAAGTTTTTGGTTGACTTAACTTATTTGGAATCAAGGGTTGAATTCCAAAGCAGGACTTAGTTTAACTAAGAGTCAAAAGTTGAAAAAATACAATTTCAGGATTTCAGGATTGAGGAGTCCACTCAAAATATCAAGGAACTATAAGTTAATGTAGTTGGAATTTAAAATTCCCACCAAAAACCTTTCAAATTACTTGACCTTCCAAATTCAGGGTGATGAAAAGGGGAATATAGATCCTTGCAACTAGAATGTATAAGAAATAAGATATTCCAAATCCAATTTTGAGGGCTAATAGGCTTAAATAAAATAGTGGGAGATTAATAAATATAATATTTGTTTGTTTGTTTAAATTTTATTAGATAACGTTCTAAACTCTGCTCATCTTATTTGTAGATTTGAAAATAAACATGACTTCAAACATATTATTGTGATCCATACTTGATAAGGATAACCTTATAATCAAAATAAATTTCCAAGAGTGGTAAAGGCACTTATGGATTATCCTAAACCATGAAATAAAATTGTATGTGATGGAAGAACCTATTTCTGAAGTGCCTAGTAAAGAGACTAATAAAGAAGAGTTATCTATCTATGAGAAATATTTGAACGATTCCATGTATATTCAGTGTTTCATGCTATCATCCATAACCAATGAGCTTCTAAAGCAACATGTGTACATGGATGTATATATCATTATGTCTCGCATTTAGGATATCTATTAAGATAATGCAAGACAAGAGAGATACAAGATCACCAATGCTTTGTTTACAACTAAGCTTGGAGAGTCAATGCCAGCTGGGCCTCATGTAGTCAATATTATTGGCTAAATTGAACACTTATACATCTTACGGATTAAATTTCCATATGATTTGCACACAGATCTCATACTTTTCTCACTACCCAAGACCTTATCTAGTTTTATTGTTAATTATAAAATAATCAATAATGAGAAGTGTAACATCCTGGACCCAGTTCACTCAAAAGTAACTAAACTTGGTCGGTCACATAGACTCAAGCATACCTCCTCATACACCAAAGAATGTTGGATAGTATTGAGGGTCTAAGGGGGTACGGTGGGGATACTATACCCTTTTGATTAGATTAACACAGCAGTGTAAAATAATGGATAAATAGTAGAATCATAATATCAACTAACAGTAGAATATAAATTATCTAGATAAAATAAATAGTCATAAATAACAATATCAAATACCATTTATGAAATTATGTAATGTCGTGTATCTAAACAAAAAGGAATAGAAAAACATGGAAGCATGCACACATACATACAGGTATATCAAAAGAACCAAAAAGACCAAAATACTATCTCCAGATAGCATCATGAGCCATAGATCGGTCATGTTCTTCCACACTACCATGATATAATCAAATTAATCATTGAAAACTATGTGTTTTCCCTTGTCCCTACCTGTATCCAAAAAGTCTATTCAGGTACCAAACTGTGGCTCGAACAGGGTGTGAGATATACTCAGTAGGCCTCCACCAACAGTGTATAATAGTATCTAGCTAGTGCATATAATGTGAGTAGTGTGTAGATTTAATAATGGTAATAAGTAATGAAAATTGTAAAGGGTCAGTTCTCATTCTTAAATGACACTAGGCGAACACTATCTACATTGGCCCATGCCAGAAAAAACTCTGAACAAGTTTCTCCATGAACATATAAATATAAGTGTATATGTATGTATGTATGTATATGCACTATATATGTAACACCCCAGGTAAATAAAGAATATGACATTTTCATATTTATCCATATTTGTGAATAAAATATTAATATGACTTTAAAGTGGACGCTATGCTCGATGGCGTACCCAACACCCAACAACGAGTTTCTTGGGAATCTTACGTTGCACTCTAATAATAAAATAATATTATTTTAAATGGCAGTTAACATGTAGCCGTTGTATTGGCGAGAATGGATATAAATAACTAAAATATGATTATATATGTTTTTTAAATGTTTTTACATTTATCCAATAAAAGATAAAGGCTTAAACTACGGAAAGAATTCAATTTTAGGCGTATATGCCCCATTTTTCACTAAAGGTTCACTTATCACCTTTTGATGGAAAACCGTAATTAAATATAGTTTTGTTCACTCTTATAAATTCTATTGGACCAAATAAAACTCTTCTTTAGAATCGGGACATCAAAATTTACTTTGTGTAAATTTTTGGTATATGTCCGATAAAGTTCATTTTTTTTAATGAATAGTGTAAAATGTTGTATTTTAATTCAAAAACTCTTTTTAATGTAATTTATTTATATGATTAGATTATCTTTTTAAATGGTTTTAAAGTGAAATTAGAATATATTTTTACCATTAAATCCAATAGTGGTCGTTGTAATTAATTTCACTTTGAAGTCGGACTTAAACTAGTGTCAATCTTTTGATACTTATTGTTTTATAAAAACACGCTATTTGTCATAACAGCAGGAATTAATTATTAAATTAATTAATGTGACTTATATGTTTTTAATTTTGTAAAATAGACTTCATTTTTTAATTCGGAATATCAAATATAGCTTAGGGTGAATTTTTGGTAATTTTCTGAAAAACTTCAATTTTTGATGAATAGTGAAACCACTAAGTGGTACTTATAAAAACTGATTTTCCGTTTAAATGAAATTTTTCCACCTTTGTGTTTTGAATTTCAAAAATCCGACATACATGGTTTTAATTAAGAAGTAAAATGTGGTTCAATGGGATTAAAATAATTTTTTGTTGAATAGTAACTTATTAAGTTTTTAATCGCGATTAGAGGTAATTAGTGTAGTTTAAGGTAAAAATAATGTTTTAATAATATGAAATGAACTTGAAACATGTCCTAACCTCATTGGATGTGTCATGGCCGACCAAGACAAGCCATGGGTCAACTTGGGGACCCCATGGAGCCACTTTGGTTGGGAAATGACATAAATAACTTTTTATTTAATGTTAAAGTAAAAATGACACACACATGAGATGTTTTACTAAAAAAAATTACATGGGGTTATACAAGTCATATTTTTGACTATAAATATTCATTGGAAATCTAAAAATATTTCCTAAATCATAGTATTTTTTTTATAATTTTTAGACGTTAAATAAATTAAATTATTTATGACATCATGATGATGCAGCGATGACCTCATTATTTAATGATTTAAATAAAATGGAAAGATAATGTAATATCTAAGACCTACACATGTCCAAAACCTATTGTATGAGTGTATTTATAACCCTTATCACCTTATCCTCGAAATACATCAATGTTGGACCTCTTAAATCCGAATACCATTTTGAAATAAAGTGACTTTTCTTCACTTTCCAAGAGTGCCCCTCCTCTCCTCTTATAAAAGGCCCCCACCTCTACCTCCTTACCCACACTCCCAAAGCCTTTGGCTCGGCCAACCCCTGCCCATTTTGGCTCTCCACATCCCTCTATTACTCCTTGAAGCCTCACTTTGGGCAGAAGTCTTCCCAAGTAAGCCTTTGAGCTCAAACCAAGGGGAGTTACCTGATTTTAAGGTAATGTCTTCTTTTGAGTCCTTTTGTTTTATTTTGCTTCTCCAACCACCTAAACTCTTTTTATTCTTTTATTTTGTAACAAATACAGTATCCTCAATATACTATGATGTTTTTATAAGAAGTATTAGAGCTACACTTACACACACCTACATCTAATGGTTAAAGAACATATTGTTTCCGTGGATGGCGAATTTCTGCCTCACGAAACGATGATTGTTCAACACTCATATAACACCTTCAAAGGTGGCCATTAAGATGTAACTATATTTATATATGATATATAATATGTTTATGTTTTACTTAAGCTTCTGTATTTTTTCATTTTTTTCTTACCTTTATGGCTTCCATTATGGGTATACGCGATATCTTCATTTTAGGAAGTGCGGACTACCGCCCCCTCAAAGTGATGTGATTCGTTAATGCCATACGTGGGACGTATAAAGGATGTATTTAATGTTATTATATATGATTTTATACAGGAATTATTATATACCACTATATAATTATTATTTATTTCCATTAAAGTATGATATAGAAATGAAATTAGCGTTCATGCATACGTACGGCTTACCGTCTCCATGAACGGTGCATTTCATTTCTTATCCCCAAATGTAATGTACTATTATAAGTACATGTATATAATGGATATATATGATGAATGATACATCTAAATGATGAATATAATTCTGGAATTAAAATATACATACCTCTCATTTAGTTTTAATTCCATTAATATGACAAAGAAATGAAAGTAGCGTTCATGCGTACGTACGGCTTACCGTCTCCATGAACGGTGCATTTCATTTCTTACCTCTAAATGATTATGTGATATTATAAATACATGTATATTCTAGATATATATGATATATATGATATCCAAATCAGGAATGTCATTCTGGATATAAAGAACCTTTGACCACACGAACAACATGTAATTGTAAGAAGTCCACTTTCGACTTAAGAACCAAATATCGACAAAACAAACATTATTAACTTAAATGATTACATAATGTTTATAACATGGAAATAAGTGATATAAAAGGAATAATGAACTTGAAAAAGGTTCTTAATCAAATATAAATTAACTCAAGTTTATTATCCAGGACGTTAAAGAATGATCGAGTCAAGTCGGACCCGAGGTAAGGGATCCTACACCTCTCTTTCTTTTTAAGTACACTCTTTTATGTTATTCCTTTTAAGCTCATATTTCTTGTTATTGGGATATTATTTTATATTAATATTACTGTAATTTTTATTTTCATATGATGAGAGACCCTATTCTCTCTCATCAATCCATTTTGGAAGTTTTGAGTGGCGCTGTTAGGCTGCCGAATTTTTCGTAAGAGATCCAACCTCTCTCTTTCTTTTTAAGTACTCTCCTTTATGTCAATTCTTTTAAGCTCCACTTTGTTATGTTGGGGGGATGTTCTTTTATATTCCTCTTTCTATAAACTTTATTTTAATATGATGAGATACCCTATTTGATCTCATCAATCCATTTTTGTAAGTTTTATGTGGCGCCGTTAGGCTGCCGAGTTTTCGTAAGGGATTTTTCATCTCACTTTTATTCCCGTGAGATTTATGCTACATTTGCCAAAATTTCCTTTGAGTGGTGTACGTACTGCCCATTATTCTACTCTTTTTGTAATATAATTTCTTTTTATGAGTATTTACATCAATGATGTATTGTCCTTCTTTCATGGGGTGTATGTTTTGAAAGATACCCAAGTCGGTAAGGGAACCTTTCACCCTCCTCTTTTTAAAAGACTTCTTTTGTTGGGTCTTTTAATTTACATATTGTTATGTTGGGATATGTTCTCATATATCCTTATTGATGTAACTTTTATATCCAAGTGATGAGATACACTTTTTATCTCTCATCAACTCATTTTGATGTGACGTCGTTGGGCTGTCAAGGGAACTTCTTAAACCAATTTAGATTTCTTTGGGTTCAACATGTAGTTATTGAATATGTCATCCTTTGAATATATGTGAATGACCTTTGATTATTTTACACTTAATATCCACTTATATTTGGTGTATTCATTTGTCACACATAATTATGTAATTGATTTATCCTTAAACCAAGGATATCGTCTTTGTATGGGACTACGTCTCAATCTCCTTTCATTGAGGCATATTTCATTTTATACACAACTTTATTTTATACAGTATATAAAACCCTTTGAATTTTACTTTTATACAAAAGGAATATTTTTATATGAAGCGTTTTACTAAACGACAAAAAGGAATGTTTCTTTTAATGTACGCGGTGGCAATGACCTTTTCTGCCGCCACGAGTATTATTTAGTCTTTGGCTTCCTCAATAAGCCGTGATGTTTTTAAAATGAAATAAATACCATATACTCTTTTATGTATTTTGTTATTGAAAATGGTTTTTATAATGGATTTGTTATGTCAATATATTTGAGTGATATATTGTGATCAAAGTGTGGAAATGTTTTCTTTCCATTATATTTGTTTTATGTATTATGTTTTTATTATGGTACTTGGACATTTTACGGGTGGTTACGTGATAAACCATATGACGGGTGGTGTCGTGAATACCAGGATGGGTGGTTACATTATAACCTCCAATGCATTGGGTATGGAAGTCGGCCGTATGGCTATTCCATTAAGTATGTATGGAAGTTGGACGAATGGCTATTCCATTAAGTGATATGTGTGGAAGTCGACTGTATGGTTATTCCACTTAAGTATGTTTATGTCCCAAGTTACATTTATATGTTATGTGTTCTTTATAAGGGTTTTATGGTAATATTTTGGTTACAAAATGGTATGTAATGAACTTTTATTCAGAGAAGAGTTTTTACTACTTCGAAGAGGTGAAAAGTATTACTTTGATAAAGTATACATGGTTTACTTGTTGTTTTGAAAAACTAACAGTTTTCATTCTTTGTGTATCCCTTACTGAGCTTTTTATGCTCATCCCAAGTTTTTGAAATTTTTTTCACAGGACTTAGCGTGGAATAGGGTCAAGGATGGGATCAAGGGAAAGTCATGCTACCTAAAACATGGAACTATACATGTTTCTTTTTAAGAGTTTTTATTTTATGGAAATTTAGTAGAAGCGACTACTTTGTAATCTTTTGAGATGTAATAGTTATGTCCTAATTATCTAAAACTCTAAACCTGAAAATATCCTCAATCTGAATTATTAATTTAATTCAATATTAAGTAAGGTTTAAGGATGGGTCCTTATAGTTGGTATCAAAGGTCGGTTTAGATAACTTTAGAGGTTAGGGTATTCTTTAAGCCTAAGTGACATTACCATAATGGTTAGGATTTCAGAAAGAGTCCTAGTTTTAGATAAAGTGAATGAGTAAGTATATATTAGTGTTTATCTTCCTCATTAGTACATGATGGTTTTGTTGATATACTCACACTGACATTTCTATTTTTAGTGAATGGATGGATCTAGCAGGCACCAAAGAGACAACAGGTTTTAAGGAAACTGTGGTGGTTCTCTGATTAAGATACTAGATAAAATGGGGGATTCAATGAGGAAACACATGGTTGTTCTAAACCAACTATCAAGGAGTCATGATCAAACACTTGAACCTTGGTATGTTCTGTAATTCATCATGTATGAGATGACCAATAGATGTGGAATTTCAGGTAATAATTATAAAGGTAACCATTAGAGTTTATATGATCCTTACTTTTGAGGTAATTATGGGTTATTATATGATATGATGGAAAATTAAAGGCATGAGATAAACTTGAGGTTAAAATATGTTATGATTATTTTTGAAGATTTTATCTCATTTTGGGGAATGTTTTAAGAATTATATAGTTTTGGAAAAAGGACAACACACAGACCGTGTGACAACCCGTCGCGTCGGACAAAGCTGTAGGAATCGAACCCACAACCAAAGTGCAACTGGTATTTATCGCCTACCACTGGACTACGTGAAGTCCCTAGTTAGTTTGACTAATTCCTTTTAGTTAGATGATTTTAGGAATCAAGAGTAAGTTTATTTTGGGTTTCCTATGGAAATTATTAACCTATCATCGAGGATATGTGATTAGGTTAATTACTTTTCAATACGAGACATTAAGAGCAACTAATTTTGTTTGGAGATAAATGTTACGATTTAACTTGGAAGACTATGTGACTAAATCCTTCAAATATTTGGGTTTCAATCTTAGTTTGGTTTACTTTGAATAATTTTATGGACAAATTGTTTATCAAATGGTCCTCTTTGAAATTTGGGTTTTGTTGGACAAATTTTGGAGATTAAGAATAGATTTTCTTTTATAAAGTGTTATCCTTTTCTGGATTATCTGATCTTGTACTAACCTTTTGGGTTTTGGTTTTGGTTAAAGTATAAAGACATGGGAAGTATATAGTTCTCTTTTTTTGGGTTAGGTTATTCTCTAGAAGTTGACTATAGTACTCTTAATGTGAACAAGTCTTCCTAAATACTCGTCTTTTGGAGAAAATATGAGTTTGTGTAAGGAATCTAATAAAAGTTGAAGTTCAACATGATAAGTGATTATGTTTCTTTATGAATAAATTCCTCAATAAAAAGTAACTTAAAACAAAAATGTTGTCTATTAACTTTTCCTACTGGGGAATCGAATACCGTTTAACCCATCACAAGTTTGTGATTTTCTTGTGGTTAACTTTCTCCTAAACATGTTTTCTATCACTCTCCATCAGAACATAACCCTATGTTTTCTCCTCCATGTCCATGTTTTCATACTTGGAATCCTAGTATGGGTTAACTCGGGTGACCTTTGTACTTATCTTTCTTTATTTTAAAGTGATTGTTTTACCGACTCTTCTTCCGATGTGGGACTTTCAAGGATGTTTCCAAGACCAATTTTAAAATTGCAAGGACGCAATTCCCAAAAGGGGGGAAGGATGTAACACCCCAGGTAAATAAAGAATATGAAATTTTCATATTTATCCATATTTTTGAATAAAATATTAATATGACTTTAAAGTGGACGCTATGCTCGATGGCGTACCCAACACGCAACAACGAGTTTCTTGGGAATCTTACATTGCACTCTAATAATAAAATAATATTATTTTAAATGGAAGTTAACATGTAGCTGTTGTATTGGCGGGAATGGATAGAAATAACTAAAATATGATTATATATGTTTTTTAAATGTTTTTACATTTATCCAATAAAAGATAAAGGCTTAAAATACGGAAAGAATTCAATTTTAGGCGTATATGCCCCAGTTTTCACTAAAGGTTCACTTATCGCCTTTTGATGGTGAACCGTAATTAAATATAGTTTTTTTTACTCTTATAAATTCTATTGGACCAAATAAAAATCTTATTTAGAATCGGGACATCAAAATTTACTTTGTGTAAATTTTTGGTATTTGTCCGATAAAGTTCATTTTTTTAATGAATAGTGTAAAATGTTGTATTTTAATTCAAAACCTATTTTTAATATAATTTATTTATATGATTAGATTATATTTTTAAATGGTTTTAAAGTGAAATTAGAATATATTTTTACCATTAAATCCAATAGTGGTCGTTGGAATTAATTTCACTTTGAAATCGGACTTAAACTAGTGTCAATCTTTTGATACTTATTGTTTCATAAAAACACGCTATTTGTCATGACAGCGGGAATTGATTATTAAATTAATTAATGTGACTTATATGTTTTGAATTTTTTAAAATATAATTCATTTTTTAATTCGGAATATCAAATATAGCTTAGGGTGAATTTTTGGTAATTTTCTGAAAAACTTTAATTTTTGATGAATAGTGAAACCACTAAGTGGTACTTATAAAAACTGATTTTCCATTTAAATGAAATTTTGCCACCTTTGTGTTTTGAATTTCAAAAATCCGAAATACATGGTTTTCATTAAGAAGTAAAATGTGGTTCAATGGGATTAAAATAATTTTTTGGTGAATAGTAACTTATTAAGTTTTTAATCGCGATTAGAGGTAATTAGTGTAGTTTAAGGTAAAAATAATGTTTTAATAATATGAAATGAACTTGACACATGTCCTAACCTCATTGGATGTGTCATGGTCGACCAAGACAATCCATGGGTCAACTTGGGGACCCCATGGAGCCACTTTGGTTGGGAAATGACATAAATAACTTTTTATTTAATGTTAAAGTAAAAATGACACACACATGAGATGTTTTACTAAAACAATTTTTACATGGGGTTATACAAGTCCGATTTTTTACTATAAATATTCATTGAAAATCTAAAAAGATTTCCTAAATCATAGTATTTTTTTATAATTTTTAGACGTTAAATAAATTAAATTATATATGACATCATGATGATGCAGCGATGACCTCATTATTTAACGATTTAAATAAAATGGAAAGATAATGTAATATATAAGACCTAAACTTGTCCAAAACCTATTGGATGAGTGTATTTCTAACCCTTATCACCTTATCCGTGAAATACATCAATGTGGGACCTCTTAAATCCGAATACCATTTTGAAATAAAGTGAATTTTCTTCACTTTCCAAGAGTGCCCCTCCTCTCCTCTTATAAAAGGCCCTCACCTCTACCTCCTTACCCACACTCCCAAAGCCTTTGGATCGGCCAACCCCTACCCATTTTGGCTCTTCACATCCCTCTATTACTCCTTGAAGTCTCACTTTGGGCATAAGTCTTCCCAAGGAAGCCTTTGAGCTCAAACCAAGGGGAGTTACTCGATTTTAAGGTAATGTCTTCTTTTGAGTCCTTTTGTTTTATTTTGCTTATCCAACCCCCTAAACTCTTTTTATTATTTTCTTTTGTAACAACTCCAGTATCCTCAATATACTATGATGTTTTTATAAGAAGTATTCGAGCTACACTTACACACACCTACATCTAATGGTTAAAGAACATACTGTTTCCGTGGATGGTGAATTTCTGCCTCACAAAACGATGATTGTTCAACACTCATATAACACCTTCAAAGGTGGCCATTAAGATGTAACTATATTTATATATGATATATAATATTTTTATGTTTTACTTAATCTTTTGTATTTTTCATTTGTGGCTTACCTTTATGGCTTCCATTATGGGTATACGCGATATCTTCATTTTTGGAAGTGCGGACTACCGCCCCCTCAAAGTGATGTGATTCGTTAATGCCATACGTGGGACGTATAAAGGATGGATTTAATGTTATTATATATGATGTTATACTGGAATTATTATATACCTCTATATCATTATTATTTCTTTCCATTAAAGTATGAGATAGAAATGAAAGTAGCGTTCATGCATACGTACGGCTTACCGTCTCCATGAACGGTGCATTTCATTTCTTATCCCCAAATGTAATGTACTATTATAAGTACATGTATATAATGGATATATATGATGAATTATACATCTAAATGATGAATATAATTATGTAATTAAAATATACATACCTCTCATTTAGTTTTAATTCCATTAATATGACAAAGAAATGAAAGTAGTGTTCATGCGTACATACGGCTTACCGTCTCCATGAACGGTGCATTTCATTTCTTACCTATAAATGATTATGTGATATTATAAATACATTTATATTCTAGATATATATGATATATATGACATCCAAATCAGTAATGTCATTCTGGATATAAAGAACCTTTGACCACATGAACAACATGTAATTGTAAGAAGTCCACTTTCGACTTAAGAACCAAATATCAACAAAACAAACATTATTAACTTAAATGATTACATAATGTTTATAACATGTAAATAAGTAATATAAAAGGAATAATGAACTTTAAAAATTTTCTTAAGAAAATATAAATTAACTCAAGTTTATTATTCAGGATGTTAAAGAATGATCGAGTCAAGTCGGACCCGAGGTAAGGGATCCTACACCTCTCTTTCTTTTTAAGTACACTCTTTTATGTTATTCCTTTTAAGCTCATCTTTCTTGTTATTGGGATGTTATTTTATATTACTCTTACTATAATTTTTATGTTCATATGATTAGAGACCCTATTCTCTCTCATCAATCCATTTTGGAAGTTTTGAGTGGCGCCGTTAGGCTGCCGAATTTTTCGTAAGAGATCCAACCTCTCTCTTTCTTTTTAAGTACTCTCCTTTATGTCACTTATTTTAAGATCCACTTTGTTATGTTGGGGGGATGTTCTTTTATATTCCTATTTCTATAAACTTTATGTTAATATGATGAGATACCCTATTTGATCTCATCAATCCATTTTTTTAAGTTTTATGTGGCGCCATTAGGCAGCCGAGTTTTCGTAAGGGATTTTTCATCTCACTTTTATTCCTGTGAGATTTATGATACATTTGCCACAATTTCCTTTGAGTGGTGTACATACTTCCCATTATTCTACTCTTTTTGTAATATACTTTCTTTTTATGAGTATTTACATCAATGATGTATTGTCCTTCTTTCATGAGGTGTATGTTTTGAAAGATACCCAAGTCGGTAAGGGAACCTTTCACCCTCCTCTTTTTAAAAGAATTCTTTTGTTGGGTCTTTTAATTTACATATTTTTATGTTGGGATATGTTCTCATATATCCTTATTGGTGTAACTTTTATGTCCAAGTGATGAGATACACATTTTATCTCTCATCAACTCATTTTGATGTGACGTCGTTGGGCTGTCAAGGGAACTTCTTAACCCAATTTAGATTTCTTTGGGTTTAACATGTAGTTATTGAATATGTAATCCTTTGAATATGTGTGAATGACCTTTGATTATTTTACACTTAATATCCACTTATATTTGGTGTATTCATTTGTCACACATAATTATGTAATTGATTTATCCTTAAACCAAGGATACCATCTTTGTATGGGACTACGTCTCAATCTCCTTTCATTGAGGCATATTTCGTTTTATACACAACTTTCTTTTATAAGGTGTATAAAACCCTTTTACTTTTACTTTTATACAAAAGTAATCTTTTTATACGAAGTGTTTTACTAAACGAAAAAAAGGAATGTTTCTTTTAACATACGCAGTGGCAATGACCTTTTCTGCCGCCACGAGTATTATTTAGTATTTGGCTTCCTCAACAAGCCGTGATGTTTTTAAAATGAAATAAATACCATATACTCTTTTATGTATTTTGGTATTGAAAATGGTTTTTATAATGGATTTGTTATGTCAATATATTTGAGTGATATATTGTGATCAAAGTGTGGAAATGTTTTCTTTCCATTATATTTGTTTTATGTCTTATGTTTTTATTATGGTACTTGGACATTTTACGGGTGGTTACGTGATAAACCATATGATGGGTGGTGCCGTGAATACCAGGACGAGTGGTTACGTTATAACCTCCAATGCATTGGGTATGGAAGTCGGTCGTATGGATATTCCATTAAGTATGTATGGAAGTTGGCCGAATGGCTATTCCATTAAGTGATATGTGTGGAAGTCGACCGTATGGTTATTCCACTTAAGTATGTTTATGTCCCAAGTTACCTTTATATGTTATGTGTTCTTTATATGGGTTTTATAGTAATATTTTGGTTACAAAATGGTAAGTAATGAACTTTTATTCAGCGAAGAGTTTTTACTACTTCGAAGAGGTGAAAAGTATTACTTTGATAAAGTATACATGGTTTACTTGTTGTTTTGAAAAACTAACAGTTTTCATTCTTTGTGTATCCCTTACTGAGCTTTTTATGCTCATCCCAAGTTTTTGAAATGTTATTCATAGGACTTAGCGTGGAATAGGGTCAAGGATGGGATCAAGGTAAAGTCATGCTACCTAAAACATGGAACTATACATGTTTCTTTTTAAGAGTTTTTATTTTATGGAAATTTAGTAGAAGCGACTACTTTGTAATCTTTTGAGATGTAATAGTTATGTCCTAATTCTCTAAAACTCTAAACCTGAAAAGATCCTCAATCTGAATTATTCATTTAATTCAATATTAAGTAAGTTTTAAGGCTGGGGCCTTATAATATATGTAGTGACTTTTATATCCATATATATAAATACGTAGTGTTATTCAGGACTTGAGGCATAACTTAGGAATCCATTTCTAGATACTAGAGTCTCATAAGGAAGTAGGGGATGCCATGACCGAGTATCATGGATCATAAGGGTCACCATTCCTGGGTATCATAGGTATAAGGAATTCCATGCATGAGTATCACAAGTATAAGGGAAACCATTCCCAATTATCACATGTATTAGGGACTCTATTCCCAACTATCATAGGTATAAGGTATTCCATGCCTGAGTATTATAGGTATAATGGATTTTTTACCTGAGTATCACAAGTATGTACAGTCAAATGGGATTTATAATTTATTAACATTCCACTTTAACGAAGTCACAACCATTGTTTATATAAAATCACGTGATGTGGTCATACCACTCACTTTCCATTTGATTCATTATAGTCATTAAATTTTGGATTCAATCCAAAACCCATCTATAATATGGTTTGGTCACATGATCATTTATAATACCAAATGAAAATTCCATAGGCATGCCTAAAGGGGTGGAAATAGTCGATGCAAACCTATCCAAACAAGAATAAGGAGACACAAGTTCATTTATATCAAGGTTAACAAATTAAACAAGGGTTATGTTTATTTTTAATGAAATACATGGTAATTTTAGTGTGTGGAATCACAACATATAATATAAAACAACGATACTGTAAGGGATAATTACTAGACCACCTACCTTATGGAGGTATAGGAGTACTCATCTAGTATCTACTTCTGATTTGGCCTAGAATAATATAAAATTAAGAAAGGTACAAATTCCCTAGAAATATGGTATATTAGCTCACACTAAAATAGTGAAAAATTTGGAAAGATAAACCTGGAAAATAAGGAAGAAGATCTAAGATCTTGCTAACATGCTTCTAATGTGGCAAACAGTGGTCTGATTGGAGTCCAGATGAATAAGCAACAAAGGAACCAATCTTAGGAATGGAAGAGGAGATTTTGATGGCTAGGATTACTATTCATGAGAAATAATAAGGGTTCTATCAAAATAAGAGTTCTTCATCCCTTTACAAAAATCCTGGCATATTCAAAACATATATATTTTACACATTGTGTAAAGATAGAGTCCCCCCTAAGAAAAACCAATTCATGTCATGAATTAAATTCATGTTGTGAATTTAATTCACATCGTGTATTTATTCTGTAGTCATCCTATAGCCTTCATATCCCTTTTTTCCACAACAAAAGAACTGTCCTAAAGGCAAATTTCCCAAGTCAAAGCTAAAAATACAACCTCAATAATGGTTTAACCGATATTTAAAGGATCCATACCTAATTTGAAGAATTGGGGTCTTATAGTCTTCCCTATTAAAATAAATCATCCCTAAATTTCCCTTCCAAGGATGGAAAAGCTTCTTCTAAGAACAACTCCTTCCACTGATCATGTACATTGACCTCCCTCTCCCAAGTCACCTCTTATACATGGTTATGTTATCATAGCACCTATACTAGAGTTAAAAACCTTCCTTAGAGAGCCTTTGTGCTTAGATAAATGATATGAATGGTATAATACTCAAAAGAAGCATCGACCTCTAACTCTACATCCTCAGGATCAAAATTATGAGACAGTTCGACATGATATCGTCGAAGCTATGATATATGGAAGACATTGTGAATATATTGGTACCTATAAGGAAGAGTTATCTGATATGATATCAGCCTGACTCTCTCAAATATATCGAAAGTCCGGACATAGAGAGGTGATATCTTTCCCTATCTCTAAATCCGTTTATGCCATATTCTTGGTGAGACACATGAGAAAACACAATCACCGACCTCAAACTCTAGAAGTCATTGACGATGATTGGCATAATATTTATATATAGAATAAGCAGTAACCATATGCTTCCTGATAATTTTTACTTGATCTAAAGTCTCTTGAAGGAGATATGGTCCCAATAGCACTGTCTCTTCTACCTCTAACTAGCACAGGGGTGAACAACATGACCTACCGTATAGATCCTCTTAAGGATCCATATATATAGTACTCTGGAAGGTTTTATTATAAGAAAAATAAATGAAATGTATATGTTTCTCCCAAGAACTACTAAAATCAAGGTAAAACACTTGAATCATTCCCTCTCGCACCTATATCATCTATTCTAACTGGTCGTCGGTCTGTGGGTGAAGGGTTTTTCTAAAAAACACCTATGTCCCAAGAGACTTCTGTAAACCCCTTTAGAACCTCGATGTAAAATGAACATCCCTATCTGGAATGATGGTGTAAGGGAACCCGTGTAGGTATATAATCTCATGGACATACAGTCTCCCAAGCTCATCCACTAATAAGGTATCCCTGATAGAAAGAAAATGGGTGACCTTCATCTAACTATCCATGACTACCCAAACTGCATTGCTACCTCAAGGAAACCTCAAAAAACCAATCACAAAATCCATAGAAACATCATTAAATATCTATTCTAGAACCAATAACAGATTTAATAAACTAGTGGGTCACAAGTGCTCCACATTCACCTACTGACAGGTGGAAACCCTGGTGATAAAACCCATGATCTGACGTTTCATACAAAGCCACCAATACTAGAGGTACATGTCTCTATACATCTTATAAATACCCGGGTGTTCTACCCACTATGAATCATGGTATTCTAGAATCAGTTCCTATCACTTGTCTATAGTCACTCAGACATTCCCATGAACAAGAAGAATCTCATATCTATCAATAGACCAACCTAGTGGTGGATCCCCACCTAAAATTATCTCCCTTAGGACTAAGCCCTCAGGGTTAGAGAACTACCTCCTCTTCACTCTATCCAGAAGTGATGAGGTTACCACCAAGACCATAAGGAAAGGATACTTGTGATTATCCTAAACCACCAGATACATCTCAAAAAGAAGATACATTGACATCTATTCATCATTGGCTTCCTGAATATCTTTTTTCTGAGTCTTCCAGCTCAAAGAATAAACAATTGTGTTTCCCTTTCCAGGATTATAGACAAGATCAAATTTGAGGAACTGAAGTTATTCAACCCACCTTCTATGTATAAGGTTCAATTAATGTTTTATAAATATATATTTGAGGCTTTTGTGGTTCATAAACACCACAAACCTCTCTCCTGACAAGTAATTCCTCCAACAACACAAGGCATGAATGATGGATGCTAGCACGAGATCATGCATCAAGTAATTTCTCTCATAAGCCCTCAACTGATGAGACCCGTATGTAATGACTTGATCCTACTTAATAAGAATTGTTCCTAACCTAATACCTGATGCATCACAAAACACCTATAGCCTTTTCCTGGATCTAGGAGAATTAGGATCGTCACTAATGTCAATATTCATTTAAGCTCCTGAAATGCTTTTTCACATGCTTCAAACCACAAGAACTTCACATCCTTTTTATTCTATCCATTAAGAGGTACTATAGGGTGTGAGAATTCATGTATAAATCCTTTTTAATATCTATTTATCCCCAATAAAATTCATATGTTAAAGATTTTCTTGGGATGCTACCAAGAAACAACAGTGATCACCTTATCTAGGTCGACTAATACTTCTATCTCTTAGATAATGTGACCCAAAAAGTGAACCTCCTCAATATATAAGTGAAAATTAGTGAGATTATCATATATATTGTTCTCTATCAATGTATTCAATATGATATTAAGATGTTTGACATAGTCATATCGAGTATGAGAATACACCAAAATATCTTCCATGAATACTACCATAAATGAATCCTGATACGAGTGGAAACCTGATTTATTAAGGATATAAAGACCACAGGAATGTTCATGAGACTGAACGGCATGACTAGATACTCATAAAAACCATACTGATTTTGGAAATCTGTACATATTATATTGGGAGGACATACTCATACCTGGTGGTAGCCTTAACTCAAATCGATCTTGGAGAAAACCTTTAATCCTCAGAGTTGGTCGAAGAGGTTATCGATACGAGGCAGTGGATACTGGTTCTTAACCATAATCTAGTTCAGCTGATGATAATACATGAAAATTATGATGGTATAATCTTCCTTCTTGGAAAAAAGGATAGGTGAACCCCATGGTGAATTGTTGAGTTGTATAAAACCCTTAACCTCCAAATCCTCTAGTTGCATCTTGAGCTCATATAACTCAATAATAGATATCATATAAGGAGGAATGGATATCAGTGAAGATCCTAGCACTATATTGATATTAAAATCTACCTATATCTCACGGGGTAGTCCAAAAAATTTATCAGATAATACGTCTATGAAGCGATCAACTACCGGAGGGAAATAAACTTGACGTACCCCATGATCATCTAGAAAAAGGTTATTAATATAGACTGTCATTTCGCTCATTCTATGATGCTATGGTAAAGTTTAGATTTCCTGGACATACGATTCACCCTTAATTATATAACTAATTTCCTCTGGTGATGTAAAAGACACCCTCTGGTGATGGAAATCTATATAGGCATAGTAAGGAACCAACCAGTCCATCCCAAGAATGATGTTGAAACCCACCATATCAAGGATGAATAGGTTCTATAGGAAATGATATCTTCTTATTTGAAGGGGGGACTCCTTACACTGATGTACACTCTTTTAATGTATACCCAAAAGAGTGTCAAGGGTTAACACCCCATTAAGGTACTGAATTTCACATCTGATAATTTCCATAACTACCACAGATATGAATGAATGTGAAGCACCAATGTCAAATAAGAAAGAAACTAAAGTATAGGATACTAGAATAGTACCTCAAACTATAGATATCCCAACACTATTCTCCTCCTGTAAAGGCTTCACTATATAGATATGAACTGTTCTGCGGCCCTATGATGCAACCTGGCCATCCTAAGAAAGTCCTCCCTATTGGTGTTGTACATATGAAGCCTGGATACCCTAGACACAACCTCATCCACCTCATGAGCAGCCAAAATTACTCTAGATACTTGTATGGGAAGGTTCTACTGATCCTTATCTTGAAGGTGGAGCTGATGCAGATCATATCCCACTAGGCACAGATGGTAAGGTCCTACAAAAACCCGGAATATTCCCCAACTTTTTGTAGCCTTGGAACTCAATGGGGTCTCTAAGAAACCGGGGCCTATTATTCTTTATCTTTATGCATTAGTAACAAACCACGTAGCTATAAATGGGTGTCATCTGGTTGTTTTATCCCCTACGTGCAGTCTCAAAGCAATGTTTCTGGCCGCTAGTCAAACCACTTCCCTCTCTTGGTTCTAAAGCACCTTAGCCCACACCATTAGATTCCCTCAAGTTTTTCTCAGTGACGATAACCTAGTTTACTATTTCTAAAACCATGGTCAACCAAAAAATATTCACCTAATATCGAATGGTGTATACAAGCTCATCCTCAAAACATCTCATTATCACCAACTCATCAGCAGCAAGAGTCGTTGTGAAGTGTTGGAGCTCTGTGAACCGAGCTAGATAGTCCATCATGGACATAGTATCCTGTTGTAGATGTATAGACTCTCTAGATCAGTTATCTATTAGCATCTGAGGAAAGAAATTTTCATAGAAGACTGTCTGAAAACTAGCCCAGTCCATACCCTGATTATGATCTACCTAGGTGATAACATCCCAACATCACTTGGTAGAATCTCAAATAATATATGTATCAAGCTTCACTCCCTCTCAGGAGGTGTCTTAAGGTGCTTGAAAATTGTTGGCATGGCCTCTATCCATGACTCTATAGCCTATGGGATGTCATCCCCTAAAAACATGGGTAGATTCCACTGCTAAAATTATTACATCAACTCTACCATAGTAGGAGAAGGTCGTGAGGCTCCCTACATGGTCTGCATAAGATGTAGGAATCCCTCTCGAAAATAAGCATCAGTTCCCAAGTCAGGTATAATAGAAGGTACCACAGGTGGCACTATTGGAGAGAACACTGGTGGATTAGGTCCCACAACCTCTAGATCAAGGTTTTCACCACCCTCCTAATGAAAAACTCAAGAATTTTGTGGTTTCACATCTCTAAAAATGTCAAGAACATTCCTATGATATGATTTGATAATGGAATAAGCCACAGGTATAAGAACAGTATAGGTACAAAGCCTTTCTATACAAAAGTTTCACCCCTTTACATGCTCCTAAAGCCAGGTTTGGGAAATGTACATATATAATAAATGCAAGATATACTACTTGTTTCCCACTACTAAGGTTGGGTAAGGGTCAAGTTCTCTATTATAAGTCAGGGTTCCCAGTATACATGATGTTAATTGCAAGTTATACAAGAAAACACCTTTAAAGTTTCAATTGGCATCCCCATTTAACGGAGACCATTTCGTTTTAGAATTTAAATTAATTTAAGTTTGTACTCATTTATATAGAAAATTATTTTAAATTGATGAATTATATAGATCACCATTTCCAATTTATAAAAGTTCATACACTTTATAAATTGAAATTAGCATCCATTTAATCACTACCATAAACACATTCTAGCCCTTGCAACCAATGGTCGATGAATCAATGTTCCGTAATTGACTACTTAAGGTGTCTACATCAAACTATATAATAAAACACTATTAGGTTGATGCAGGAACTTTAAGTAACAAATTATATTTCTCATTCCCCTATAAGAAATGTTAGCACAATTCCTTATACATATAATAGTCAAGGTACTCATAAAAATCACAGGTAATACAAGAAATGAGATTCACATATATGGAATGGCATAATGCATGAAATGTGAATATCTATGTACCTATGATGATTCATGATTCAACGATTCCTTGTCATACTGGGCCAGGGGTAAAATAGAATCCTCAATCTTAATAATAACAAACACCACATATCATGTGTTTCACCCAATGGTGGAATCAAATCAACTATAATAAGAGAAATCCAAAATAGAATTTCTCATCCCTAGTAATTTGGATTTTCCCCATATATGGGTTAGCTACTCTCAATAATAGTATCATTACCAAATTATGACACTCTAATATCCTTACTTCCATCCAAAAATTATAAGGAAAAGAAAAGAAACCCCTGATGCCACTTTGTAACATCCCAGGCTTGGTTCACTCAAAAGTAATCGAACTTGGTCGATCAAATGGCCTCAAGCATGCCTCCCTATATGCCATAGGCTGCTGACTAGTAGTGAGGTTCTAAGGTGGTTTAGTTGGGATACCATACTCTCATGATCAGAGTAACACAATGGTGTAAAAAATGGATAAATGGAATAAGCACAATATCAACTCATAGTAGAAGATAAATCATCTAGATAAAATAAACATTCATTAATAGAAATATCAAATACCATATATTAAATGATTTAATTTCATTAATCTAAACAAAAATGAATAGGAAAACATAGCAATAGGAACACATACATACAAGTATATCAAAAGAACTAAAAATACCAAAAATAATATCTTCATATAACATCACAATATATATATCGGTCTTGTGCTTCCCCAATCATATGATACAATCAAATCAAGCATCTAAAATTGGGTGATTTCCCCTATCCCTACCTTCATCCATGAAGTCTTTCCGGGTACCAAATAGTGGCCTGAACAGGGTGTGAGACATACTCAATAGGAAACCACCAATGGTTTCTAAAAGTATCCATCCATTATATATAATATGAGAAGTGTGTAGATATAATAATGGTAATCATTAATGGAAATTGTAAAGGGTGGGATCTAGTTCCTGAAGGACACCATGAAGATGCTACCTACTTTGGCCCATGCCAGGAAAATCTCTAAACAGGTGTCACTATGAACATATACATATAAGTGTATATGTATGTATGTATGTATATATATCCACTATATATGTAGTGATGTTTATATCCATATATATACATATTTAGTTCTATCCAATACCCAAGGATTAACTTAGGTGTCCATGTCTAGACACTAAAGTCTCACAAATCAGTAGGGGATGCCATGCTCGAGTATCATAGATCATAAGGGTCACCATACTTGAGTATCATGGGTATAAGGGACTTCATACCCATGTATCACAGGTATAATGGATTTCATTCTTGATTATCACAAGTATTAGGGATTTCATTCCTAAGTATCACAGGTATAAGGGACGCCATGCCTGAGTTTCACAAGTATATGCAGTCAAATGGGCTTTATAATTTATGAATGTTCCACTTTAACAAAGGTGTAACCATTTTTTATGTAAAATCATGTGATGTGGTTGTACCACTCACTTTCCATTTGATTAATTATATTCATTACATTTAGGAGTCAATCCAAAAAACATATAGAAGATGGTTTGGTCACATAATCATTTATAATACAAAGGGGTAATTACATAGGCACGCCTCAAGAGGTGGAAATGGTCGGTGGGGACCTATTCCAACAAGAATAATGAGACACAAGGTAATTTTTATCAAGGATAAAAAATTAAACAAGTTTTATGTGTATTTTTAAGGCAACACACAGAAATTACGGTGTGTGTTCTAAGGACCCTTGTTTTTTTGAATTGCAATTTTGAGCAGAAATTTTAATTTTTGATTTTAGATGCTTATAAGGGGTAAAATGGTATTTTACACTAGAATAGGAACTCATATAATTTTTATGACCACTATGTTGGTCCTAAAATAGGTTTTTTACCCTAGTATAGGAGTTTGGTGGAATTCCGAGCTGTTTAAATTTTAGCGGAATAATTAATATTTAATATTTAATAAATTAAATATTGAATTATTTGTGAAAGTTAATTTGGTGATATATTTTGAATGGATCATCAGATTGAGATTCCATATCCATCATTGAGTTAGGAATGGGTAGTTTAGCTTTGGTGGGGCATAAATTCGAGTTGGACATCGGGGCCGGATCAGGCCCCTTTTTCTTTTCTTTTTCTTTTTCTTTTTCTTCTTTTCTTTCTTTTCTTTTTATTTATTTCTTTTCCTTACTTCTCATGTATGCCTAAGGATCCTCATCCTATGTCACTTAACTGAGGAAGAAACTATAGAGAGAGAAATATATAGAGAATTATGGGAAGAGGGGTGCTACTGTGAAGCTCTCGACGTGTTGGATCATCGTACAATAGTCATGGACTACGGATTTGAACAAAGCTTCAGCAATTTCTACCCAAAGGTAGGAAATTTTTAATATTTACCACAAAATACCTTTATATTAATCATTTTTAAGTTTTAAATCCCCTATATTCTAGTTTGTGTCCTTTTGATGTTGGATCTGTTGATTTGAGGGTTTAAATGGGGGTTTCAGGTGATCCGGAGGGTTTTTCATTCGGGAAAACCCAATAACATGGTGAGTGATTCAAGAGAACCCACTGTGTGTTCTTCCTATTTGGGGAAGATGATGTTTTAAGGAGTAAACACCGTGTATGTTGTATACACATAATGTACTGATGCTTAGCTCTTTATCCAAGTATCCAACCAGGGTAACCCGTATAGGGGTACATGGTCGTGTAGACTAAATGGATAGACCCCTTGTGGTGAATACATCGTGTATGAGTACACGATCTGACCAAGTATCCCACTAGGATGAATTAGGTACATGGTAAGGTAACCCATGTGGGGTACACATCTTGTTCCCTCCTTACACACCATGTTCCTAGGGAATTTACACACCCAGGTCGGTGGAAGTACAGGCCCATGTGGGCTGTTGGGAGTACACATTGTGTACCGAGGGTGACATGTCATATACTATCCCTTTTCAAACCTTTGAGGGTTTTTCATGTCTTCTTGAACTGGATTCAGAATTGGACCTGAGAGTAGTTTATCCTGATTAGTTTTCCACATGGATCATGATGGTGAAAATAATAGAGCATTCTGAGGACTCCTAATGGATGTTTTGGGGATTCTACCAAAATGGAGAAGTTCTTCCTCCCGTAATAAAATCCAGTTATCTCCTGAGAGGGATACTTTAACATGAATTATAGGTTGGGTGTTTGGACCAACCTAGTTGAGATCCTCATCTGATATGATCTATGATCCATCTCTCATGACCGATGCCTTAGTGGATTATCCTTTGAGGACATCTCCCTTGAGAGATGTTCCCTTCTAGCATATGAGGTTGTGAAACCAGTTGCTTATGAGGATTCCCTAAGGGACTCATTTTCTTATATACTAATCTAGGGAGTCCCTTGTAGGATCCTTATACCTATGTTTTTTTTTCAAGGATCCCAAGTAGTATTCCTTCACTTTTGTTTAGACAAGAGGATCCCGAGTAGGATGCCTCTTCAGTTTTTGGCTTTAGGAACCTAGTAGATGCTCGTTGTTTGACTAACCCTAGGCTATACATCGTTTTTGGGTAGATATGGTATCTGGTCTCACCTTAGAACTAGTGAGAAACTTGCGAGCCCATGGGGTTGTGGTAGTAGTGTTGGGTTGTCCATTCGAGTTACCCAAACTCTTTTTTTATGCTTCACATATTTATTGCTGATGTAGTAGTGTTTACAAGAGGTACTTCCTAGTTGGTGGTTATTGAGTCTGATGCAAGGCATCTTCCTTTCTTTTTATATGTCTGGATGTTCTCCCTGGGAACCTTTATGCTTGTTGGGATGCCCTGACATACTTTCCTAGGATCTAACTTCTGATCCATTTTATTTCATATGTGTTTTATACTCATAGGTATTACCTGGGACTTGGATGTTGAGCTTGGATGTATATATAGTAATATATAGTAATATATATATATATTGTTGGGATATCTATGAGTGTTTCTTAGAATCTAGTTGTTGAGCCTTACATGATGATGTGGATTCCATGGATGAGTTCCTTGGATCTGACCATTGGGGTCGGATGTGGATTCCTTGGAGGAGTTCCTTGGATCCGACCATTGGGTTCTAATGTGGATGCCTTGGATGAGTTCCTTGGATCCCACCATTGGGGTTTTATGTGGACGCCTTGGATGAGTTCCTTGGATCCGACCATTGGGGTCTAATACATGATATATATGCCTTGGATATTTCAAGCTCCTTGGATTAATATAACTTGTATTCCCTTAGTTATACTTGGATTCCTGTTGTAGGAATGCCTTGGATGGACTCATTGGGTTGATGACTTTTACTCCTTGAGTGATACTCAGATTCCTTATTTTCGTAATTCCTTGGATGGGCTCACATGATGGTTGTTTCTATAGATGACTTGGATTTTTTTCATTAGATCTTGATGTGGTAGTGAATTCCTTGGATGAAGTATGATCCTTGGGTCTTGATTTCATAGGATTCCTTGGTCCTTGCTACCCCTTGGATCTGTATTTCTTGGACTAGCGTAGGACATGTTTGATAGACATGATCTTAGGAATCCAACCATTACCTTTATTGAGTTTCCATAGAGATTCTCTTAGGAATCAACAAAGATTAATTAGTATTCTATACCTTGGATTCAGCCCTTCATGGTTTGACACTTGATTATATGGCACGTTCATAATGGATGTTATACTAGTGATTACACGGCGTAAGCCGATGTGGATGCCTTAGTCGTTATACCTTGAATTCGGTCCTTGGGGTATGACATTGATTACTTGGCATAGGCCATAGTTGGTTGCACTGACCTTTACAGGATTGATCATTGGTATATGGTATCCTTGTTAGTGATTGTAGGTGAGTGCGGGTGAACCCAGGTATAAGACGGGTAACCTCCTATAGTGACGTAGCTTGCTTAGAGATAGTTCTAGCGTTGGTCGAAGCAGGTATATATCGATTTGAATTATGGACCTAGAGATTGACTTAATGTTATAAGGCTTTAGTGGCATGAAATCTAGCTCAATTCCCTTGCACAAGGTTTCTAGATGATCGGGATTACGAACCCAAGGATTGATTGTTGTTGGTTTCATGTTATTTCCTTTACATACCAGTGAATATTCATATTTATGTATATATGTATAGGTATGGTAAAATACATGTATACGTATATATATATGGAAATCCATGGTGTAACTTTCCTAGTTGATAGGAATTACGGACCCTAGGTTCGATTTTAGTTTCACGTTATTGGTTTTACCTTCTTCTTAGTTGTGTTTCAGCTAGGCTAAGAATGTTATTTTTACATACACTTATAGCATCACATTTATAGGTTTCTTATTGGGGTGGAATACTGAGATTATTTCTCACCTCTTCACATACACCCCAGTGTATGTATAGTCCTTATGTATGAATTTTATGTTGAGAACGAGTTACATGGTGGATAGGGTTGTAGCCTAGGGTTGAATGATTGAGTGGAGCTGCTTGTGTGGTTCTGATCGGGCTGGTGTAGTTTGATAGTGTCAGGAGACTGAGTACGTGGTTTGGCTTAGAGTTAGTAGTATATCCCTATACTTTTACTTTCAGTTTCTTTTGTACTCCTGTATCTGTATAGTTGTCCTAGTGGGTGATCAGTGTTGTATTGCATGACATAGTTGTTTGGGATTTTACAAAATTTCATTTATTATTACAGCATGTTCTATTTCAGTTTATTTACTACTTCTTCACTATGTTTACTTATATTTTTTATGATACTTATCTATTTTTATTGTTTTATTACTCTTATATGAGGGAATGGTCTCCCCACTATCACACCCTAGGCCCTTGCTACTAGTCAGCAACCTCTTGCATGTGGGGAGGTGTGCTTGAGGCCCCGTAACCCATCAGCTTAGAGAACTGGTTTAGTGGAATCTAGGTCAGGATGTTACAAAGGGGTATCAGATGAGTTCTTTTCCTAGTCTTTTCTATTTAGGATATGGTAGATAGGATTATTAGGAATGTTTCAGAACATGTGATGGATATCGGATTGGTGCATCAAGAACACTTGTTCTGATAAGAAGTCTTGGTTGTCAGGTTATGGGATTGTTGTTCTGATCTATGATGTTATAGTTATATATGATTTTCTCCTTGATATATGCACATGTTGTGTGTATGTTATGATTTATTGTGGATATTTGGATATTGTCCATTTTCAAGAGACTAGGGGTGGATTTTGACTCTTGGCTAGCTAAGGCAAGAGGCATCTCATGCATCATATTTGGCACATAGGATTCACATCATATAGGCTTGCTAGTGTTTGATTATTACTGATAACTAGGGACTATTCAGTTGGTCCTAATTACGTATATATATTTCATTCTAATGGTAGGTTATGTGGATTTATGTTGAGGCATTTTGGTTTGAGTTTTATGGACCATTCCTCATGTATAGGAGATGCAGTGACCTAGTAGGTCGATATGGAATGTGATGACTTCTGTTGTGCCCCTTGTAGGGTGTTGTTTCTCATGTATGTGGTTGTCTAGTTAGATCGTTGAGTACGATTTAGATGGATACCATGACTTTTCTTGTGAACTAGACCAGCATGGGGTATTTCTGTATACGAATGTTGGTGAGTGTCAATTCAGTTTCTCTTCTATGTTGGCATTGTGACCTCTAGGGAGTAGTTCCTTTTGAGGATGATCAGTGAGGATTAGGCCCTTATAAAATGTGTTTTCAGTTTTTACCCTCATAGGTTATTTTTATATTTACCTTCTTTTGAGAGGTTTTATCTTTTGGGCTAGGTTATTAGACATTGATACCCAGTTGCAAGGATTGTTCTGTAGGGATAGGTGGGATACCTAAAGGCCCTTTGTTTTGACTCGGACCCTTATAGGTTGATGTCTATTTTGTTTAAGGTTGATCTATGTGTGAGGGATAATCCCCTATTTTCTAAATTCCTTTTAGTTAAGTGATCCTTATTGTATGCTAGTTTTGATATTAAGGTGTGATAGGTCCTCAGGTTTTGCATTATAGGCATGTTTATGCCTTTAGCTGTTGGTAAACACTTTGGGTGCTTGTGTTTTCAAGACTGGATTTGACAGGTAGGACTAATCGGGTGCCTGGACCGGTCGACCAGTGTTTTTTCTATTGCTAATGTAGTTAGAGCATGGGTAGATGCTCATTACTGGAACGACACTAGGTGACAGTAGTCGTGGAATAAATCATAGCGCAGGTGAGGTACCAAATCTTGAAGAGTAGTTCCAAGGGAGATTCTAGATTAATGAAACTGACATTCCATGTAGAATTTCCATATTATCCTTGTAATGGATGACTCACTGTAGTACAAGTCAGGTGATAAAGATACACACTATTTGTGCGTGGTATCGTTTGAATCTAAATTGGTGAGTGGTTGGGTGCGACCCGAGGACCGGTGTTTCAAGACTTGTTGGGTGATTGGTTTCTAGAATTTATGAGGAATGTCCCTCCATGGTAGAGGTTACATTGGGAATAAATGAGATATTGTAAGACGGTTGACATGTGGTTGAATCCTGGTTAGGTTTTGATAGGATGGTGAGTGTGGCTCAGAGGGAGATATACACACCCATTTATAGAATCTTAGTGTACTCATATTAGAGATGATCGTGCTCTATCTTGATTTGTTTTGAGTATGATGAGAGAGAATTGACCCTATGTCAAGATCCTTTTTTTCTAAATGTTCTTCCTTGGTGGAGGAAGAAACTTGTTGAGGTTACGCGTGAGGAGTGATGTTAGGTAATCCATATGGTGGGGAGTGCACCATTGGTTTTTTAGGGTGGTGACCCTCATTTTTTTTTTGAAATTCAGTGTTTCCATGGGCTGTTGAGCTTGGGTTTTTCTTTTGAGATGATTATATGGGTATTCCTATGGTAAGGAGTAACATATTGTTCATAGTTAAACGTCATTCATGTAAGAGACGGTTGTTGATGCTATGAGGTTAGTCGTTGGACAGTCTAGATAGCTTGCTTGAGTAGATGCTCAGGTTGAGAGCATTGATTCTAGTCTTTTCACCAGGATTCTCTAAGATGATAAGGTTTATAGTGGGTATTTTTTAAGGACCCTTGTTTTTTCAGATTGCAATTTTGAGTAGAAATTTTATTTTTTTCTTTCAAATGCTTGTAAGAGGTAAAATTGTCTTTTTCCCCTATAATAGGATCTCAGATAATTTTTTTGACCACTCTTTTGGTCCCAACATAGGGTGTTTAACATAGTATAGTATTTTGGTGGAATTATAAGCTATTCAAATTTTAGAAAAATAATTAATATTTAATATTTAATAAATTAAATATAAAATTGTTCATGTATGTTCATTCAGTGATATATTTTGAAAAGAACATCATATTGAGATTTTGTATCCTCTTTTGAATCTAGAACAGGTATTTTAGCCTAGGTGGGCATAAACTTGAGTTGGGCATTGGGTCCGACCTAGATCCCTCTTTCTTCTTCTTATTTTTTCATCTTTTCTTTCTTTTATTTTTCTTTATTTCTTTTCCTTCCTTCTTTCTCATGTACACCTACAGTTCCTCCTCCTATGTCCCTCAACCAAGGGTTAAATTATAGAGGGATAAAGAGAGATAGAGGTAAGGTAATATGAGTTCCATCATGAAGCTCTTGACATGCTGGATCGTCGTGTTACAGTCGTGGACCACGAATTTGAATGAAGCTTCGATGGTTTCCGCCCAAAGGTAGTTGGTTTTTAATATTTACTAAAAAACCCTTTATATTTTTCTTTTTTAAGTTTTAAAGTTCCTATATGATATATTTTGTCCTTTTGAGGATATATCTATTGATTTGGGGGTTTAAATAGGGGTTTTGGGTGATTCGGAGGGTTTCCTATTCAGGAAAACCTACTAACATGGCATGTGGTTTAGGGGAATACGTCTTGTGTTCTTCCAATTTGGGAAAGATGATGTTTTAAGGAGTACACATTGTGTATGGGGTATACACACTGTGTACTGATGCTCGACTGTGTATCCAAGTATCCAACTAGGGTAACCCATGTAGGAGTACATTGTCGTGTAGACTACATGGCCAGATCCCGTGTGTTGAATATGTCATGTACGAGTACATGGCCTGATCAAGTATCTAGCCAGACCGGATGTGGGACATGGGCAGGTAACCCATGTGGGGTACACACCATGTTCTCTCATTACACACCATGTACCTGGGGTATTTACATGCCCAAGCCGGTGTAAGTACATGCCCATGTGGGTTGTTGGGAGTACATGTCGCGTACTGAGGGTGAAATGTTGTGTATTGCCCCTTTTCAACCCTTTGAGGGTTTTTTGTGTCTTCTTTCCCCAGAGTTGGAATTGGACTTGAGATTACTCCATCCTGAGTAGTTTTCTATATGGATTTTGATGGTGAAACCCGTGGAGAATTTTGAGTACTCCTAATGGGTGTTTTAGGGATTATACCTAAATGGAAAGGTTCTTCCTCTAGTAATTGAATTCAGTTGTCTCTTGAGAGAGAGACTTGAATGTGAAGGATAGTTTGGGTATTCGAACCAACCTAGTTGAGATTATGATCTAAGATAGTATGTGATCTATCTCTCATGACTGATGCCTTAGTGGATTATCCTTTGAGGATGTCTCCCTTGTGATATGTTCCCTTTTGGCCTATGAGTCTGTGAGACCAGTTCCTTCCAAGGATCCCCTAAGGGATTCCTTTTCTTATATGTTGATCTAGGGAGTCCCTTACAGGATCCTTGTACTTGTGTTTCATTCTAAGGATTCCATGTAGGATGTCTTCTCTTGTGTTTAGACCAAAGGATCCCGGGTAGGATACCTCTTCAATGTTTGGATTTAGGAACCTAGTAGGTATCCATTGTTTTAACAACCCTGAGTTTTTCATTGGTTTTGGGTAGATATGGTATCGGGTGTCACCTTAAAACCCATGTTGAACTTGTGATCTCATGGGGTTGTGGAAGTAGTGTTGGGTTGGGTATTCAGGCCACCTGAACTCAGTTGTTAAGATTTACATGTTTATTGTTGATACAGTAGTGCTTACCATAAGTGATTCCTAGTTGGTAGATATTAAGCCTAACATGACGAGTCTTCCTTTATTTTTGAATGTCTGGATGTTCTCCTTGGGATCTATTATGCTTGTTGGGATTCCTGGACATGCTTTCCTAGGATCTGTCTTCTGAGCCATATTAGTTCATATTTGTTGTATACCCATAGGTATTACTTGGGACTTGGATATTGATCCTGGATATATATATAGTGATATGTGTGTGTGTGTGTTTCTAGGATGTCTAGGAGTGTTTCTTGGAATCTGGATATTTAGTGTAACACCCAGATATTTTATGAGATGGATTATTTTTAATTTATTTGATGTATTGTGTTGTACGCTACACTAATATTATTTTGCGCTATATACAACACCGTATTAGCTTGCAGTATACACAACACTATACATGGCTTATGTTACACACAATTTCAAGTTCTTTTCATAGAATTCATTCCACACAACACTGAGTATAGATTCTTTTCAATGTATAAAAGAACTATGTTTGGATTATTTTATAAGGAACACCAAAGGAAGATTTTATTAAATGAAACACTGACTTGGCTTGCATTACAAGCAAGAGCGACCTTCCTTGATAGCTTACGTTGTACGTAATACCGAGTTTCACTAAACAAAGATATATTATTAAAATTTTATTATTTAATGGGATATAAACTAGACATTATGAATAATATTAACCACATTTTGAATTTTATATAAAATTAACATTAATATTATGTATTTTATAGAACATGATATAAGAACAAATTCAATTTTTCAAATAAAAGAATTATTTTTCAAAAAAATGCAGTTTTGCCTTCTCTTGATGGCGCACCAATTTTAAATATAATTTTTAACACTTTTATATATTATATTTGAAAAAAATAAATGTCTTATTTAGAATAGGGACATAAAAATTTACTTTGGTTGAATTTTTGGTATTTTTCTGATAAAATTTATATTTTAATGAATAGTGAAAATACTACATTTTAATTCAAAACTTCCTTTTCATCTAATTTATTTATATAGTTAGATTATCTTTTTAATTAGTTTTAAAGTGTAATTGGATTATTTTTTTATCATTTAATCCAATTTTGTTCATTTTAAGTAATTTCACATTTAAATTGGACATAAACACATGTCAATCTTTTGATAGTTTTTACTTCTTAAAAACTCACTTTCTGGTTTTGACAACGGGAATTAATTTTAAATTAATTAATGAAACTTCTATGTTTTGAATTTTAAAAATTGGATTCCATATTTGGAATTAGTGGGTCAAAATTATGTTAATATTTTACTTTTATTTTTTGGATATTACGAATAGTAACTACGGTAATTTTTATTTACAACGGTTAAAGGTAAATCGGGTAAATTAGGGTAACAAACAATATGATAAAGATAATAAAATTACCCTAACACCTTCAAAAATCCTATTCTATGAATTAAATTCGACCAATATCACATATGGGTCGGAATTTATTCATTTAATTTACTTTTTTCAATGAAAGTGATGTAATTATAATTAAAACAAAAGAAACTCACAACATGTCACTCTCATATATTTTATAAGTATAATAATTTTAATGTAGTGATAAACTTGATAAAACTTAGAAAATAAATAGTATAAAAAAATATAATGAAACTATATACATCATTATAATTTATTTATAATTTTTAGATATTAAATAATTACTATTAATGATGATACAGTAGTGATTTAGAAATTATTTTATTGATAGAAATATCAAATAAACTGTTTTAAAAATATTAAAATAAATATCATATGAACTAATTGATGTGCTCTAAAAATTTTATAGGTTACTATGATATTTTAGGAGTGTATTAAATTTTTTTTTTAATTTATCTTCTATGTGGATTTTATTTAAAGTCAAATAAATGAATAGTGTCAAAATTGACACTATGGATATTTTATAAAAATAACATATTATTAAATTATTTAAAATCACAAAAATATTTAAAAATTAAAAAGTTAAAATTATATGATCTAAAAAGTCATAAATTATCCAATTATGGACAATTAATAACACATAAGTAAATATTTATAACCATTTAATATTTAGAATATTATTACCACAAATAAAATTAAATAGATTAAATAAGGATAAATCAAAATGATAAGGTTTAAAATAAAATAAAAATATGTATAAATTATATTTTTTGAGATTATTTAGACCCATACTCATATTATATTCTAAATAAATGATTTTGGGACCATTATAAACCTAAAATAAATTTATAATAATTTAATATTTCAAGACTTTCCTAAAGTGTCCCTCCTCCCTCTTATAAAAGGTCACCACCTCTACCCACTTACTCACACCTTTAAAGCCCTTTATCTCATACAAAATATGCTCAAATAAGCTCCAAAAATACCTAACTTCCTCTTAGAGTTCAAACTTTGGCCATAAATCCATCCTAGGGAGACCTTTTGAACAAATCAAAAGGAGATACTCGAAAAAGAGGTAATTGTTTTATCACCACTTTCAAAATTATTTTCTTATTATACTTCCTCTTATTATGTTGTTCTCATACTAAAGTAATAAATACAGTATATTATACATGATTAGTTGTTATTATAATTATGGATGAACCTTATACCTCCTTTTAGTCATCCTAAAATTAACAATATCACCATGCGTATGTACATATGGCTTACTGTCTCCACGCTGTGGTGTAATTTGTTATTCAACAAAACTTAAATTGGATGGGTATAATGATGATTATAATGTATTTAAATAATTAATATAACATTATAATTATTATTTATAATTAATATACCATCCAATTATATACCATTTAACCATTAAGTGAATGATATCGTCGCTCGTGCGTACGTACAGCCTACTGCCCCCACGACACGATGAGATTCATTATCCATGTTAACCATTTAAGAATGATTATAAAGTATATATAATAAATAAGAATTAAATATATGACATAATAATTATAATATATTTATATATATATATATACTTTCTTCCATTCAATTCAATAAGTAAACAGAAACAGCGTTCATGCGTACGTACGGCCTACCATCTCCATGAACGGTGTATTCTATTTCATTTATATATCTATTATATATATTTATATACTGAATATTTATGATATATAAATCATGTTTTACATTATTTAATTAAGTAAATTTCTATCTAAGTAATAATATCAAGAATAAAAAGTCAAAACACATACGATAAATAAAACGATTATTACCCAAAACGTTGCTTTAACATGGAATTGATAAATAAATGGGAAATATAAAGTCATAAGTGAATAATATATGATATAATAAATATTATTATGGTTCTTTTATAAGTTAATAATATGTTTAAACCCACTATACAGGAGTTTCGGACACATACGAAAGAAATCAGACCTAAGGTAAGGGATAATTTTGCAATCTCAATGTTTTCCAAGATTGTTTATGCGTAAGTATTTATTGGGGTATATTTATAATCCACATCCATGTTTCCTAAATATATAATATTATTTATATTATTCTACTATTTTTTAAATTCAATTTTACCCATTGGTGAATTTTTATTAAATGGTATATAAGTAATCTTTCTTTCATTTTCCATATGAGGTACTTTTTAACTTTTCTGGAAAGAGTACAGGGAGAATGTTTTTTAACTTATACAACATGAATAGATTTTTAAATCTTAATAATGCCTTATTTACATGAATCTTCCTCTAAAAAATTTCAAGTTTATTTTAAACTAAATTATTTTCTTTTAAAATTGTGCGACATTTTGAGAAAATAAAATGTTTTTGAAGAAGAAAGGATATTTTACTCAAGTATTAAGTTCAAGTATTTTATCAAAATTATTTTCCATATAAGATGATACTATTTAAATAGGGTTATGTTTATATTCCTATTATTACTATTATTTTATTTTGTTAATTATGGAATGATATTTTATATGGATTATTTTATGATAGAATTATGTTTAAGAAACCCATTTTATTTTTTAGTTTATGCTATGGTGAATGGTTTGTGTTTTTGTGGAACATGTAAGAATGATTTCATTATAAGATGGGTGGGACCTATTTTTCCCTCCAATTCATTGGGTAAAGATTTATATCTTATGAGATAGACATGACTGGAATAGAAAGTAAATCAGGTTCAGTAATACAGGGCTGGAATGACAAGTAAATCTGGTTCAGTAATACATGACTAGAACGATATGTAAACCTGGTTCAGTAATGGACTTTGTACATTATGATGGTCTTAGAAACAATGCCTTAGATACTATAGAAATAATATCATATGATTATTTTTTCCACAATTACATGTTTTATGTCAATTCTATTTTCTCATGGTTCATGATTCCATTATGATTTATGTCTTATGAACTACCAAGATTTATTTCATGACTCAAAATTTTGGTATATGTTAAATGTAATAATTTTTTTTCAAAAGTTAGGTTCATGTTTTTACATTATTATGTTTAAGTTTTGTAAGATATTTTTCATGCTTACCCTTACTGATAATCTGATCTCACCCCTTTCCATGTTTCTTTTCCCCTAGTATTTGAAGAAGGTTATTAAGTAAGATGTGTTAAAAAGGGGTTCTAGTTATGAAGGATAAAGTGGGAGACGATGTAGATGTTTTATAAACTAGTTTTTTATGTTTTAAAGTTTCCAAAGGCACTAAAATAATATGGGATTTGGGCATATGTTTGTGTCATGATTAAGTATTCTGCAAAAGCAATGTAATGTCCAAGTACGTCAAGCTTGGGTCGCTATAGTTCGTATCAGAACAAAGGTTTAGTAAACCTTTGGAAACTCATATGCAAAAACTTTAGTGAGATACCTAGATATATTTCTAAGGTATGTCTAGGGATTTCCCTAATGGTAAGTATAACTATAAGTTATAGTCTTAGAATTATGGTAATGATCATGAATAACTTAGTATTAAACCTAAGATGTTAGAGATTGAATGTACTCCCCCTTGATTATGTTGTTTTCATAATATGATTTTTTCCTCTCACACTATTCTTTTTGGGTTTTATACAATGGATGGAACCCAAAGGAACCATGTTAATGATAAATTCATTGGGAAATGCAATGATTTTCCTCCTGAACAACCAAATGTTATGGGATATGGAATAAAAAATCTTATTTCTATACTTACACAAGCTATGAATCATTCTGGACTTTTAAATGAGAATATAAGGGAACAACATTCTATTGAGTCCTTCATGATGCAATGTCCACCATATTTTAGTGGGTCTTCTAATCCAATTTTTGTTGAACAATGGATCAGTAACATTGAAAAGATATTTTCCATCCTTCGTTGTTCGGAACATGAAAAAGTCATTTTGGATGTTTATTGTTTAGAAGTTGAAGAAGACCAGTGGTGGACTCTAATCAAGATTACAAGGCAGAAAGATGAAATTGAATCCATGAAATGGTATGAGTTCAAGAACTTATATTTCAATAATTACTTCCCTCATATTCTTTGAACAAAGATGGAAAAAGAGTTCCTTAAGCTTAAGAAAAAGGATGATGAATCTGTTGGTACATACGATGAAAATTTTACAAGACTTGCAAGGTATGCTTCTAGTTTTATCATCCAACCTGAAAGTAAAGTTGATCGATTCTTCAGTTGATTAAAACCAAGTCTTCAATGGGTATTAGCTATAAGAGACTTTAGTATCTATGAAGAGATTGTGCGTTGTGCTATGAAGGTAGAAATGTAATTTGGTGTTACATATCAATCTCATGGTTTTGATAAGAAATGAAAGATGGAGTTCAAGAGAAAATATCAAAACAATGGTGAAAAGAAGATGAATGTTTCCTTATGCTCAAAGTGTGGAAAGAAGAATGGTGGAGATTGTATTAAAGGGACTATCAAATGTTTTAATTGTGGAAAAGAAGTTCATCGAGCAGTTTAGTTCCTACATAATGGGGAAAAGGTTTCTAATGATGTGAATAGAGAAAAGAATATAGAGAACATGTCACCCACACTTCAATGCTACAAGTTCAAGGAAATAGGTCATTATGATAAACAATGCCCAAATATAAGGGTTAATGATGATGATCAACATCAGAAACCTCTTGAGGCCAAAGATAAAGGAAAATCACATGAGATTAATATTAGTGATTTTGAGTATGAAAACAAAGTGGTGGAATTATTAAGTGTTTATGTAATGGGATTCCAAAATAGTGTTGTTGAATCTATTTTATAGTATTATGGAATATTGAAATATCTATGTATTGGTACATTGTGGTTTTCCGTAAGTATATGGTACCAGTAACCATGAAAAGTGATTGAAATATTTTTGGAAAGCACGTGATATGCACATAATGAAGGGATAAGGAGATAATGATATGTTTGATAGCATTAATGACCTCATGAATGATACAAGGAAAAAGTGATATCATGGTTTGAGTATATAGAATTTTTGGTATTTTTAGTGTGTGGAAAGAGTTAATTTTGATAGAATTCATGTTTTCACTAAGGTTATATGGTAATTCATGTTATTATCATGTTGAGAATAAATTATTAAGGTATTCACATGTTTGTAATTTGACAACAAAGAACTGCCATATAAGATATGGGAGATAAATTTTATATTGATTTAGTTCACCTCTTTATAAAGTTTTATATTTTTAGTTTTTGGAAGGATTGTAATGTTATACATTTATGGATAGTATAAGTTATATTCCATTTGAAGTTTGTTAGATTAATGTATTATCTCACTATATGTGGACTTATGCATATTTTATTACATGTGTTAACCTTTTTCTTAAGACAGATGGAATGGCCTATCATTCTATAGCATGATCTGAAAACACTTCATGAATGAAAAATTTGACTTCATTTCTTTAAATAAGAGATGAAGTGGAATTTTTCAAGGCACAAACAATGATGAGATTATACCAAAATCAAGTAAGTATTTATTCTCATGTAAAATTATTCAACTTTAGGGAAATGATCTTGAAAACAAAAATTTTTATATTAGTACCTTCTTATCCAATGAATTAGATGGTCCCATAAATCATTACAGATTTATGGCTTTCTGGTTGTTAACTTTCTCTATACATTGTTCTCTATCACTATCCATCAGAACTTTATGGTTAGATTTTTTCTTCTATATCCATGTTTTCACTTCCCACCTATGTTCTCCTATATGTAAACCGAGTGATGAGTTACTTTGGGTAACCATTATGTTTCTAACTTTTCTTTTTTAAAATGAAGTTTTAGCATTCCTTTTTACGATGTGGGTTTCTATGAAAGAAACTTTCAAGTAGTAAACCTTTTATAACCCTGACGAATTTCAAGGGAGAAATTTATTTTAAGGGGGTATAATGTAACACCTTGAGATTTTATAAGATATATTCATTTTAATTTATTTTATGTCTTATGTTTTACACTACACCAAGATTATCTTGCGCTATACGCAACACTGTATTAGCTTGCAGTATACGCAGCACTATACTTGGCTTGTGTTACAAACAATTTCAAGTTCTTTTGATATAATTCATTTCACGCGACACTGAGTATAGATTTTTTTCAATGTATAAAAGAACTATGTTTGGATTATGTTATACGGACCACCAAAGGATGATTTCACTAAACACAACACTTACTTGGCTTGCATTACATGCAAGACCAACCTTCCTCAATAGCTTGCGTTGTACGCAATATCGTGTTTCACTAAACAATGATATATTATTAAAATATTATTATTTAATGGGATATACACTAGATGTTATGAATAGTATTAACCACATTTTGAATTTTATATAAAATTAAAATTCATCTTATGTATTTTCTATAACATTATATAAGAACAAATTCAATTTTTCAAATAAAAGAAGTATTTTTTAAAAAATGTTGTTTTGCCACCTTTTGATGGGGCGCCAAATTTAAATCTAATTTTTAACACTTTTATATATTATATTTGAAAAAATAAATGTCTTATTTGGAATGGGGACATAAAAATTTACTTTGGTTTAATTTTTAGTATTTTTCTGATAGAATTCATATTTTAATGAATAGTGAAGAATACTGCATTTTAATTCAAAACTGCCTTTTCATATAATTTATTTATATAGTTAGATTATCTTTTTAATTGGTTTTAAAGTGTAATTGTATTATGTTTTTATCATTTAATCCAATTTTGGTCATTATATGTAATTTTACATTTAAATTGGACATAAACACATTTCAATCTTTTGATAGTTTTTACTTCTTAAAAACCTGCTTTCTGGTTTTAACAACATGAATTAATTTTAAATTAATTAATGCAACATATATGTTTTGAATTTTGAAAATTTTATTCCATATTTGGAATCATTGGGTCCAAATTATGTTAATATGTTACTTTTATTTTTTTGGATATTATGAATAGTAATTACGGTCATTTTTATTTACCATAGTTAAAGGTAAATCAGATAAATTAGGGTAACAAACAATATGATAAAGATAATAAAATTACCCTACCACCAGCCAAAATCCAATTGGATTAATTAAATTCTACCAATATCACCTAAGGGTCAGAATTGATTCATTTAATTGACTTTTTTCCATGAAAGTGATGTAATTATAATTAAAACAAAAGAAAGTGACAACATGTCACTCACATATATCTTATAAGTATAGTAATTTTAATGTAGTGATAAACTTGATAAAACTTAAAAAATAAATAGTCTATAGAAATATAATGAAACTATGAATTTATTTATAATTTTTAGAGACTAAATAATTACCATTAATGATGACACAATAGTGATGTAGAAATAATTTTATTGATATAAATATCAAATAAATGGTTTTAAAAATATTAAAATAAATATCATATGAACTAATTAATCTGCTCCACGAATTTTCTAGGTGACTATGACATATTAGTAGTGTATTAAATATTTTTTTTATAATTTATCTTCTGTGTGGATTTTATTTAAAGTAAAATAAATGAATAGTGTCAAAAATTGATACTATTGATATTTTATAAAAATAATATATTATTAAATTATTTAAAAATCAAAAAATATTTAAAAATTTAAAATTTAAAATTATATGATCAAAAATATCATAAATTATCCAATTATGGACAATTTAAAACACATAAGTAAATATTTATAACCATTTAATATTTAAAATATTATTACCACAAATAAAATTAAATAGATTAAATAAGGATAAATCAAAATGATAAGGTTTAAGATAAAATAAAAACATGTATAAATTATATTGGTTGGGATTATTTAGACCCATAATCATCTTATATTCTAAATAAATGAGTTTGGTACCATTATAAACTGAAAATCAATTTATAATAAATTAATATTTCAAGACTTTCCTAAAGTGCCCCACATCCCTCTTATAAAAGGCCACCACCTCTACCCACTTACTCACACCTTTAAATCCCTTTGGATCATACAAAATCTACTCAAATAAGATCCCAAAATCCCTACCTTCCTCCTAGAATCCACACTTTGTCCAGAAATCCATCCTAGGGAGACCTTTTGTGCAAATCAAAAAGAGATACTCAAAAAAAGGTAATTGTTTTATCACCTATTTCAAAATTATTTTCTTATTCTACTTCCTCTTTTTATGTTGTTCATATTATAAAGTAATAAATCCAGTATATTATAAATTATAATATGTTATTATAATCATGGGAAAACCTTATACCTCCTTTTATCCATCCTACAAATAATAATATCACCATGTGTGTGTATATACGACTTACCATCTCCACGTTGTGGTGTAATTTGTTATTAAACAATAATTAAATTAGATGGGTATAATTATGATTATAATGGATTTAAATAATGAATATAAAATTATAATTATTATTTATATTTAATATACCATCCAATTCTATACCATTTAACCATTAAGTGAATGATATTGTCGCTCGTGCGTACGTACGGCCCACCGTCTCCACAACATGATGAGATTCATTCTCCATGTTAACCATTCAAGAATTATTATAAAGTATATATAATAAATAATAATTAAATATATGACATAATAATTATACTTTATTTATATATATATACTTTCTTCCATTCAATTCAATAAGGAAACGGAAACAGCGTTCATGCGTACGTACGACCTACCATCTCCATGAACGGTGTATTCCATTTCATTTATCTATATATTATATATATTTATATACTGAATATTTATGATATATAAATCATTTTTTGAATTCTTGAAGTAAGTAAATCATGATATAAGTAATAATATCAAGAATAACAAGTCAAAACACATACGATAAATAAAACGATTATTACCCAAAACGTCGCTTTAACATGGAATTGATAAATAAACGGGTAATATAAAGTCATAAGTGAATCATATATGATATCATAAATATTATTGTGGTTCTTTTACAAGTTAATAATATTTTTAAACCCAATATATAGGAGTTTTGGACACATACAGAATAAATAAGACCTAAGGTAAGGGAAAAATTTTCAATCTCATTGTTTTCTAAGATTGTTTATACGTAAGTATTTACTGGGGTATATTTATCATCCACGTCCATATTTCCTAAATATATAATATTATTTATATTATTATACTATAAACTAAATTCAATTTTACCCATTTGTGAATTTTTATTAAATGGTATGGAAGTAATATTTCTTTTATTTTCCATACGAGGTACTTTTTGACTTTTCCAGCAAGAGTACGAGAAGAATGTTTTTTTAACTTATACAGAATGAACATATTTTTACATATTCATAATGCCTTATTTCCATGAATCTTACTCTACATGATTTCAAGTTTATTTTCAACTAAATTCTTTCCTTTTAAAATTGCGTGACATTTTGAGAAAAAAAAGTTTTTGAATAAGAAATGATATTTTCCTTAAGAATTAAGTTCAAGTGTTTTATCAAAATTATTTTCCATCTAAGATGATGCTCTTTAAATAGGATTATTTTTATATCCCTATTATTAATATGATTTTATTGTGTTAATTATGGAATGATATTTTATATGGATTATGTTATAATATAATTATTTTTAAGAAACCTATTTTATTTCTTAGGTTATGCTATGATGAATGGTTTATGTTTTTGTAACACATGTAAGAATGATTTCATTATGAGATAGGTGGGGCCTATATATCCCTCAAATTCATTGGGTAAAGATTTATATCTCATGAGATAGACATGGCTAGAACAACAAGTAAATCTGGTTCAGTAATACTGGGCTAGAATGGCAAGTAAATCTGGTTCAGTAATACATGACCGGAATGATAAGTAAACCTAGTTCAGTAATGGACTTTTTACACTATGATGGTCTTGGAAACAATTCCTTTGATACTATGGAAATCATATTATGTGCTTATTTTTTTCCAGAATTCCATGTTTTATGCCAATTCTATTTTCTCATGGTTTATGATTCCATTATGATTTATACCTTATGAACTACCAATATTTATTTCATGGCTCAATATTTTGGTATTTGTTAAATGTGGTAAAAATTTTAAAAATTTATGTTTATGTTTTCACATTATTATGTTTAAGTTTTTTAAGATATTTTCCATGCTTACCCTTACTAAGCATTTGAGCTCACCCATTTCCATGTTTCTTTTCCCCTAGGATTTGAAGGAGGGTATTAAGTAAGATGTGTCAAAAGGGGGTTCTATTTATGAAGGATAAATTAGGATACAAGTTATATTTTTTATGAACCAATTGTTTATGTTTTCCAGTTTCCAAAGGCACTAAACTAATATGTTTTTTGGGCATCTATTTGTGCCATGTATTAAGTATTATGTAAAAGTAATGTAATTTCCATGTACATCAATCTTGGTTCACTATAGTGAGACTTACATGATGATTTGGATGCCTTGGATGAGTTCCTTGGATCTGACCATTGTGGTCTGATGAGGATGTCTTGCACAAGTTCCTTGGATCTTACCATTGGGGTCTGATGTGGATGCCTTGGATGAGTTCCTTGGATCTGGTCATTGGGGTCTGATATGTGATATAGATTCCTTTAAAATTTCCAGCTCCTTTAATCCAGATAACTTGTATTCCCTAAGTGATGCTTGGATTCCCTTTATAGGAATGCATTGTATAGACTCAGTGGTATGATGAATTATACGCCTTGAGTGATACTTCGATTCCCTATTATGGTCATTCCTTGGATGGACTCATAGGCTAGTTGTTTATATATATTCCTTGGATGTTGCTCCTTGGATCTTGATGTTGTATTGGATGCATTGGTTGAGTATTATCATTGGGTTTTGATTCTATGGGATACCTTGGGCCTTACTAATGCTTAGATCCATCTTGCTTGGACTCACATGGGACATATTAGGTAGACATGCTCCTAGGACTCCAACCAGTGTCTTTACCAGGTTTCCATCGAGATTCTCCTGGGACTCGATGAGGATGAATTGGTCTTATATACCTTGGATTTGTCCCTTCATGGTATGAAACTTGATTATATGATGCAACTGTGATGGATGTTATACTTGTGATTACACAGCATTGGCCGATGTGGATTCCTTGGTCGTTATAACTTGGATCTATCCCTTAGGGTCTGACACATGATTACTCGACATTGGATATTGTTGGTTTTAGTGACCTTTATAGGATTGGTTGTTGGTATACGGTATCCTTGTTAGTGATTAAAGGTGAGTATGGGTGAACCCAGGTATAAGATGAGTATCCTCCTGTGGTGACGTAGCTTGCTGAGAGATGGTTCTAGTGTTGGCCAAAGTAGGTATATTTCCATTGGGATTATGGACCTAGAGATCGACTATAATTTTATACAGCTTGAGTGGCATGACATCTAGCTCAATTCCCCATCACATGATATCTAGAAGATCAGGATTATGGACCCAAGGATTGACTATTGTTGGTTTCATGTTATTTCCTTCCCATACTAGTGAATATTCATATTTATGTATATATGTATAGGTATGGGACTATACATGTATACGTATATAGATATGGATATCCATGGTGTCACTTTCCTAGTTTATAGAGATTATGAACCCTGGGTTCTACTGTGGTTTCATGTTATTGGTTTTACCTTCTTTTTAGTTGTGCTTTAGCTAGGTTGAGCAAATTGCTTTTATATACACTTATAACAGCACATTCATAGGTTTCTTGTTAGGGTGGACTAATGAGATTATTTATCACCCCTACACATGCACCCAAGTGTACATGTAAACCTTATATCTAATTTTTAGGTTGAGCACGAGTTGTATGGTGGATAGGGTTGAGGCCCAAAGTTTCATGATTGAGTGGAGCTACTCATGTGGTTCTAATCGGGATGGTGCAGTTTGATAGTTTCAGGAGACTGGGTATGTGGTTTGGCTTATAGTTAGTAGTAGATCCCTTTAATTTTACTTTTAGTTTCTTTTTTACTCTTGTATCTGTATGGTCAGCCCAATGGGTGACTAGTTTGTATTGTATGACATAGTTGTTTCTTGCTTTTACAGCATTTCATTTATTATAGCATGTTCTATTTTAGTTTATTTACTACTTCTGAACTTTATTTACTTTTTTCACTACAGCATTAAGAGCTGTTTGCAGCGGTTTTTTAGTGGCGGTTTACTAAACCACTACTAAATTTTTTATTAATGATTTAGCGGCGGTTTTTTAAAAAATTTTGTTAAAACTTTTTTTTTCATCCCCGACACTCCCCCCCCCCCCCCCCCGCGACCCCCTTCTCTCCCCGACCCCTGTAAGACCCCCCCCCCCCCACCCCCCACCCCACCCCGATGACCCCTGAAACCCTCACCGCCTCACCCATTTCAGAGGTAGTTTATCAAATTGGTTATGAAAAATAACATTTTTTATCTTAGGTAGTATTTTACTAGTGCACACTTGTTACTTCACATGATAAATCTAGATCATTTTTTGGATATATTTTAGTGAACCATGAATTACTCATCATCCAATAATTTATAAATAGTATAATTATCATTTAGATTAGCATGAAGAGAATGTATCCTTATAACCTGATTTGTTTTTTGGCTTAATATTTTTATACCTATTTGGATTCCATAATATAATATTAATGTTTTATTCATGTTTTATGTTGTGATCATGTGTGATATAGAATTATGTTTTATTGATATTATAGTTAATGTATCATATTCAAGAATATTTACCTTTTGTTTTATTGAGCATTAGATTCATTATAATGGAATTATTTCTTAAGCATGACTATTAATTTGATATGTTGAGATTTTTTTTACTTTTTTATACCAAGCATGTTGATTAGTATAAATAATAATGCTACCTTGACCATGGATATCGTTTTGATAAATAATGAGTATGTTAGAAGGGGTGTTTTTCTATTGTATAACTTGTGTGTTGGTATGTATTATATAGATATTGATGAATGGGATGGGATCACAATGAATTGAATTTTGTATACCCCTTTCACCTATCCCTAAATTCATGTGATGATAGTTCCTTGATTCTTGTATACACCTTCCTCTTTCAAAAATACAAGGATTTTCCCATGACTCAACCATGAGAAGTATTGCTATGATCTTAGTTCGATGGGAATGGAATCATGGATTACTTGACTTGATGTCTCATATCCAAGTCTAGGATCAAAGAAATTGTGTTAGGTATAGACCCTCCCATTATAGGGATTTATTGTTTATAATTGATTCTATTTTATGAAGTTTTTCATTATATGATTCTTCCATGTTTTTATTGATAACCATTTGTAAAGTCATTTTTATATAAATGTATATAAATTTTTATATTGATATAAGGAACATATGTAAGTATATTCCATATAAGTTAGAAACTAAGTGGTTTATTACTGGGTATTATATTCTCACACCCAGCATATACACTTAGGGGGGACATGAAATTCCATGGTCTATTTTTCGGGTACCTATAGGTACAAGTACATGTTCGAATGAATTGTTTTTTCTAAGCATGGTTGATTTTTGTATGACTCATGTTCCATTTAGTGTTGTAAATGGAGATGGGAGATTGATTTTTTCATTTAGCCTTAGGTTTTAGGGATCATTTTATACTACTGATCTTTATATGATTTGTAAATATTTATCATATGGAATTAACTCTATTTGGATCATGTTAGTTTTCTTGTATTTTATTTTATTAGTAAAATTGGGTAAACCAAATACCACTGGTCTTCTTAGAACCCTGATGCTATTCTTCAGCCTTTGGTGATCGATAGGTGAAAATGAGGTCATGTAGTGCTCTATCCTAGTACTATTTAGGTATCTCAGTCACCATCACTACACCACATGTACTTTTTTTCTTACATAAGATCTTGAATCATGGAGGTGGTTTTTTCTACTTATACCTTTATCTATTATATCCCTTGGTTTAATATCCTTACCTCTTACTCCATATCAACCATTTATAGTAATTAATTATGTTTTTTTAATTTAAATTGTTGATATAAAGGATTTAAATATCTATAGTCCTATTTGTGGTTATTTTCCCATCCAGAATAGTTTATCAAATTGCTCCATCCAAATTAGTTTGTATGTAAGATTATGCTGAATACTGTAAGTTTCTAGATTAATTTTTTGAGACTTTATAATAGATTGGATGTGAGTTATGAGTTTTGTATTTGCTTGTATCTTTTACAATGAAAATGTTTTTAGTATTCTCCCATAGATGTATGGAATTATTCGAACCACATAAATATTTATTTTTTATTTGGTTTTATTTTGTGTGAAAGTGTGTTAATAGAGTTTTTTGTAGTAATTTGGCGATATCAACTCCTAGTTCTAGTTCATAGACTCAGCAGAGGCAATTATCAGACAAACCTCTATTCAATAGGATTATAGAGATTTTCACTATACAGGATGAGGTTCATCATAAAAATTTATATCAATTGTATATCATAGATTTTATGGAGCTTTCCACTCATTTATTATGATGTGTTTTTTGGATCTTTCAATTTTATTATATGTTCTATTCCTCTATCCGATTATTTCTACCTGATAACCACTATGGGTTATTGGGAAAAGTGTATTTGAGGATTTTTTTATTTAATCCTAGAATTTTTTCAAATATTTAACATATTTATATATATATTCAACTAGTATATATGAATATATTTCCCTATTTATTAATAGTTATGTGTTTTAATTTTTTTTAATATTTTGTAGGAACATTGTGATATACGTGGATAAAAGCTGGATCATGTTACTGAGGAACACACCTTAGTATGTTAAGGGTTTGGAGGAGTTTTTATATTTGGTAATTTCCAATCAATCTGTTGAAGGGAGAATAAGATTTCCATGTCCTAAATGTAAATTTAGAAGATGGTTGAAGAGAGATGAAGTTTATGAACATTTAATATTGAAGTAATTCCTTAGTTAATATTTGTGTTGGATTTGGCATGGAGAATCGAACGTTACAGAAAGGTTGAACACTGATGTCAATCCATAGAATGAGCTCCCAACTTCATCAATAATGGGAAATGAAATGCAAAACCTTATAAATGATGCATTTGGAACTACAAGACACCACCATCAACATCAAAACATATCAGAACAACCAGATGATGGTGCTACAAATAGCAATGTGACAAGTGATGTTTTTGATAATTTAGGACAACCAGATAAAGATTGTAACATATTAGTGGATCATACTCTTGATTATGTGGAGAATAATGTAAGATAAAACTTCACTGAGGAAAATATGTTTCATGATTTAGTTGACAATGGAAATCAAGAGTTGTATAGTGGATGTTTGAAATATTCAAAACTTTCTTTTTTGCTGAAGTTGTACCATATCAAATGTCTATGTAGAATTAAAAATAAGGCAATGTCTATGATATTGGAATTATTGCATGATGAATTTCTTGAATCAAACATCCCCAAGTCTTTTTATGATATGAAAAAAGTTGTTAATAGGCTTGGTTTGAATTATACAAAAATACATGTGTGTCCTAATGATTTTATGCTTTATTAGAGAGAGGATTCAAGTAGACAGGATTGCAAAAAAAATTCTTCTAGATGGAAGTTAATGGGTGATGTTGGAAGTATGAATCAACATACTACCATGAAGAAGAAGAAAAGGAACACATCTGCAAAGGTTTTGTGTTACTTTCCTTTAAATCCTCGATTGCAAAGATTATTCATGTCATTGAAAACCGCCGAACACATGAAGTGGCATTCTATAGATAATAAAAATGATGGGTTAATACGACATCCACGAGATTAAAAATCTTGGAAGACATTTGATTCATTGCATCCATATTTCTCAGTTGATCCTAGGAATGTTCGATTGGGATTAGCTGCCGATGGATTCAACCCATTTAGAACTTTGAGTACCAGTTATAGCATTTGGACAGTTGTTTTGATCCCTTATAATCTGCCTCCATGGATGTGTATTCAACAAATTTATTTTATCATTTCGATGATTATTCCTGGAAAACAAATGCATGGAAATGATATTGATGTATACTTGTGGCCTTTAATTTAATAATTATAAGAGTTATGGAGAAACAGTGTTGAGACATTTGATGTTTCTTCTAAAACAATGTTTAAAATGCATTCTTCTTTAATGTGGATCATTAGTGACTTCACTGGGCTTCTGAATTTATCTGGTTGGAACACTTACATGGGTTTGGATTGTCCTATTTTTAACTTTGATTTTGATCCCAAATGGCTACCTCACAATAGAAAATAGTGCTTCTTATGCCATCAAATATTTCTTGATGCATCTCATAGATTTTGGCTGAACATATCAAAATTTAGCAGTTTTATTGATTATAGACCACCTCCAAAGTTGTTAACTGGTTCTAAAATATTGACACAAGTTGAAAAGGTTGAAACATAATTTGGGAAGTTTTATCATTTGAATAATAGCAGGAAACGGGTTCGAAGTGCATCATCAAGTGAAATCAGAATGCAACAATGGAATAAAAAAGTATATTCTTCAAACTTTCGTATTGGGAATTTAATTTGTTGCGGCATAATCTTGATGTGATGCATATTGAAAAAAAATGTTTGTGACAATTTGATCTTCACATTGCTTAATGATCATGGAAAGTCGAAGGATCGTCTCAATGCTTGGAAAGACTTATAAGTAATGAACATAAAATGTGATCTCTGGCCAGATGAGAATGAAAAGTATGCTCCGGTAATTTTTGTAATGAAAAATAGGGATAAAGATACATTCCTTTGAATTTTAAAGCATGTGAAAGTATCTTATGGGTATTCAAGTAACATCTTGAGGTGTGTTGACTTAAAGAATCATAAGTTACATTGATTTAAAAGTCACGATTCACATATTTTGTTACAGTAGTTACTACCATTAGCATTGCGTACATTATTAGCTGAAAAAGTTACTGTTGTTGTACTCTAATTCTGTACATTTTTTAAGCAACTATGTGAGAAATATCTACATCCATTTGAGCCTGAAAACCTTCAGGAGAGGTTTGTATTGACACTTTTTGCAATGGAGATGATCTTTCCTCTGTTGTTTTTTACTGTCACGATGCATTTAACTGTTCATTTGGTTGAGGAAGATAAATTAGGAGGCCATGTTCATTATCGATGGATGTATCCAATTGAGAGGTACTTTATTTATATGTTTTTAAGTTAAATAAAAAAAATTGGAACTTAATTAAATGCATAATTATGTTTGTTTTTTTATTTCACAGATATCTTGGGAATTTGAAATAATACGTGAGAAATAAAGCTCAACTAGAAGGCTCTATTGCTGAAGTCTATTTGGAAAAAGAGTATCTTACCTTTTGTTCTAAATACTTGGATGATATTGAGATAAGATTTAATCAAGTTGGACATGTTGATGACACATCGACTCAATCTCAAATACATGAGAAATCAAAAATATTTCCTACTATTGGTCAATAAGTTGGGAGGACCTCAAATGTTACACTAACAGAAATGGAATTATTACAGGCACATAGATATGTGCTGCTGAATAGTGAAATTGTAGATCCATTTATTGAAGATTTTAGGATAAAAAAAATGAGATGAATGAGAGGCCGAACATGAAATGAGAAATATATAGTGAAATTTTTTAATAAAGAGATTGTAGAATGGTTTGCACGACGTGTAAGTTCATAAATATTGCAATAAATATGAATATTAGGTTGACACATATATTTTGTAATTATAATAAAGTATATTTATTTTTTCAGATCATGAATACTAATACTTGATCAGAGTTGTCAGAAGATTTGAAGTTTCTTGCTCGAGGTCCTCTAAAACAAGTTAGAAAGTTTGATGCTTACAACGTGAATGGATTTAGATTTTGTACAGTCGATCGAGAAGAGGGTTTGAAGACACGGAATAGTGGTATATTTACATTTGATGAAGTGGGATACTATATAAAGTTGATCGATATTATTGAATTAAACTACCATGGGTATTTTTTAGTTGTTTTATTCAAATGCAATTGGGTCGATATTATCAGAGGTGTTAAAAGAGATTCATTGAAATTTACTTCTGCGAACTTCTCTTGCTTAATGGATGTTGGTGATCGTGAACTACATGATACATATATCTTATCATCGCAAGAAAAAATGGTATATTATGTGAATGATGTTGTGGATGAAGGGTGGAGTGTAGTTTCTCACGTAAAACAAAGATATTTGTATGATATGGGTGATGAAGTGGAAGATTTAACCTCTAACATTGAATCTCATCAACAACAAGAATAGGAATTATTTTTCCACCATGATATTGAAAATATTAGTCTAGAAATGATGAATGAAGTGGATGAAGTAATGGATCAGGAAACCGACATGATTGAAGGAGAAAATGATTGTATGTATAGTTATGCATTCATTTAGCAGCCACTTATTTCATTTGTGCAATCATTCATTATCATTGTTATGTATATTTTTTTTGTTAGTACTTTGCATCTGTTATCTTTTTTAAAATTTTTTTGCATAAATTTTTTGAAATATATGTTCTGAACTTAATTTTATTTTATTAAATGATAGGAATTCCAAGGAGGAAGCGATATACTATTTCATTGACCACTGCGATAGATGACGATCCATCTGTCTCCCTCCCTACAACATCTGAGACACCATTCGCCTGCCCCCTGTACCATATCTCACACCCTCTATGAGTGGACCTTCAGCAACTCAGTCATCGCCTCCCACTTCAAGAGCCTCAGTAGTGGGGAAGCTGCGTGCCACTTCTAGTTCTTCATGGGGATACTGGAGGGTGACTGTTATGGGTACAAATTTTAATATGAATAAATTTATTGCACTTTTTTATAATAATTGTTTGTTCATTAAAGATGGAAACAATGCAACTGTGGAGAAAAATATAAAAATTTCAGATGCGTGGAATCTGACTGGAGAGAAGATAGTTGTCACATTTGATTCATATGGGGTCTCTACGGATGACGTCGTGGGATTACTTGGCCATATTTTAGGGCAGTTGGCTGCGGAGCCCGTTTCCCTTCCTATTTCATATGATGATTGGATACATATGCCTACAATTTGGAAAAATGAATTTGTTGATTCCTAAATAAAGGTAATTTTAATACATTGTGGTGTAATTGAATGTCATGTTATTAATATTTTCAAAATGAATTTCTGTGTACATATATTTTTCCACTTTACAGTTGCTGATGTGATAGAACGAAAGTGGACATTGAAAAAACTTGGTAAAATGGAAAGACTTTAAATGGAGATTGTGGGGCGATGTCAACGATACTTTGTTGACCTCCCAATATATGTATGACAAGCTACCTGATGGGGTACTCAAAGTGCAGTGGAAAGTTTTTATTGACAGATCGTGATGAGAAGAAGATGGTATTTAAATATATATTACTATAATAATCTCATTTTACATTTATACATGTATATAAAGAGGATATGACATTGAATACATTACTATTAAATTTCATTTTATTTATTTCAGAATCTTTCAATAAATAATGCATCAACCCAGTCTAAGCAGGTCATCCCTCACACTACGGGGTTAAAGAGTTTTTTTAGAAGCCGATCTGCTCTGGTAATCTTTTCATTAGTTTAAATATCTATAAGACAATATTATTTTTTTAATATATTAAATTGTTTATTTATTTTTGTTTAATGTAGTCACAGAGTTTAGGGTATGAAGCATCTTGAACAGAAGTGTGGTTGAATGTTCACCAAAAATCTGATGGAAGTTTTGTTAATGAGCCTACCAAATAAGTTGGGGTATGAACTCATTTCTCATTGTAATAACTTATTATCAGTTGTTATTATGTTAATATATATTGCTTATAATATGGATTCTATTTGATTTGTAGGTAAAAATTAAAGAACTGTGGGATGTCAATCCTGCACAGTCATACTCAGTCTCCCAGGATGACCTGGTTGCTAATGTCTTTGGGAAGGAGCATCCTGGTAGAGTGCATGGGATGGGTTTGGGAATCATACCATATGAGGTCTTTGGTAGGCCATCGGGGATTGCAGCTGTATCTACTCCTGGTTGTAGTTAGTCCACACCCTAATAGACTCAAAGAGAGATTGTTTCTCTAAGAAACACAGTTCACGGCCAGGGGTCTCAGATATCCATTTTGCAGAAAGGGTTGACTGATTTATATAATAAGATGACCGGATCTTCCCCCAGTGGTATTACATTGAATGGTGGTGAGTAGGTAAATCACAAAAAATCAAAAATCATTTAGTTTGCAAATTTTTATTGGTTTTAAGTTTAAATGTAAATATACAATGGTATTTAATTTTCATTATAATGTTCTTTTAGGTGGTAGTAGGAAGTATAGATGGAGGTGGAGAGGGTGAAGATCTTTGTTCATCATCAGACCATGATTAGTTGTTTTGTTGATATGTTGGAAAAATATGGTAACAGTCAGTTTGTATATGTATCATGTGTGGCACATAGTTTCCACCAAACATTTTCATGACCTAACATTTTCTTGATTTCTCATGTTTCCTTTTATGTCTTGATTTCTTGAGTGTGGTATGAACCATATATGTTGATTCTTTTTTGTCATGAATCATGTTTTATGATTCATTTTTCCTAAATTTATTAGGTTTGTTACCCAAGGATGAATGATCAAAAACATATCCTATAGTAACAGGAATCAATCCATTCATAGTTATTGGAAAAGGTCCTCTATAAAAATTTGTCTCATGTATAGGAGGAGAAGGATAAGATGTATGGGAACCATTATGTGAGAAATAAATAAAAAAAATTGATGTGAATGAGGAAGGGTCTTGCCTTTAGGGTATAACTAGTGTGATTATAATTTTCACCAAGGCCTATTATAGGAGATCCCAACATCATTACATATATTAAAACATCATGAATCAATCCACATATAGTTTTTATATAATACCCCTATACATATTAGTCTCTTTCCTAGGGTAAGAGTCATTTTTTTCATAACATAGGTTTATGGACAAAGAACCACATGTTAAGGATCCTTATGTAGATTTGGATAATATGTAGAGGAAGATAGGTCTTACTAGGTAGACTACTCTAAGAAGTTTCAAGTCTTACAATATAGACCATGCATCACATAGTTCAACATCATGTGAAAATTACTAAAATAATCTATAGCTTAATATCATATGAAAAATACCTTATTATATGAGGTTTAATGTAGTTTAAACTGATGTTTAAAATGAAATGAACTTGTCTTGATGCCAACCCTATGGATGGAAAACCAATGTGAATGAAGAAACCCAGTCACTAAGATAAAGTGGGGGATTTTATATTAGTTTTTTAGTTGGGTTTGAGATAGTATATCTAGTAATCACTATGTATCCCATGAAAATAGGAATCAAACCACACATAGTTCTTATAATTTTGGGGAAAATATGATCACCTTGACTTAGAATTGAGAAATAATAGGGAAACTAAAATAAATAGAATGATTGTAATGGTACATACCCTTTATGAACTTCCATGTGTGCATTATCAAGTCTTGGGGATGTTTAGGAAGAGTTTTGTGGTGATTTTGAGGTTTGAGGTGGTGTTTTAGCCTTTTGAAGGCCACCATGGCTTGTGCAATGACTTGTCTGTATATGAAGGAGGTAGTTTTATATTGTGAGTGATCTTGTGTAAAATGAGATATATAACCATGACTTGGGGATGACATGGTGTTATGTGTGTTTTCCTAGTGGTTTTCCTATACACCATGAGAATCTTGAAATTCCCTTGGGTGGGCATGGAATATCGGAGGACAACCTGTCCAAAATAGGAAACCCAAGCTCACCACATTGTAGCCTTGGGCATGGTGAGGGTAAAATGGTTGGGAAATGGGAATTGGGTCATGGATTCTATACATGGAAGAATATAGAAGAACCAATATGTCTTAGACCACTCCATGTTCTAAGATTTGTGGGAGGCCAAATTCCATTTTAAAATGGGAAAAAGGATAAAACGAAAATGAGGGTTCTATATCACACTTTTACCAAACCCACCACATGAGTTTTGGATATTAACCATGTTTTGGTAGAGTCCAGTGTGATTCACTTATAAATAGAAGTTTTATTAGCTCCTTGTTTTGAATTTTAGACTTTCCATCAATTCTTAATTGACCCTTACTCATCCTCCCCTTCCCCAATCACCTACCTTGGTGTTCCAAACCACTTGGATCATATTGAATCATTTAGATTGAATTTATTTGATTCATGGTATCCTTTATTATCTTTCTATTATATTCAATATTTCATTATGGTGGTAATTCTCCTCTTTTTTGGGTGGTTTTTTATGGAGTCTTATTATTCATTGGATTCAATAGTGATTCACTTGAGATCAGTGGTGGTTTATCCTTGGTTCTTGTTCATTTATCCTTGAAGATTCAGTCAAGTTTGGGGATCCTTCATCTCCCCTTCTTGATATGTACATTTGGGTGGTTTTTACTTATTCTTGTTATTTATTCTTATATGTCCACACTAACTTGGTTTTCCAATTATGACTTATTTGAGATAGTGTGTTGTTTTGGTTTTTATAAAACTTTCTATGTATGTTTGTATAACCTCACCACATATGAAAATGACTAAGAATATATATTAAACTATTAAATTGGTTTCCCATGCAATATTGTATTTCTGTGTGAATATCCTTCATAATAATTTAGTAATTATGATAAAAATCCTTATTGAAACTAAATTATGAATGGTGGTGGTGATGTGGGGTGGTTGTGATGCGGGGTGGTTCTGATGTGTTGTGGTTATGATGTGTTATATGTTATATCTATTGGAATGTTTTTTTTAGGGCATTGGTAATGTTCCTGTTGTATCAGCTGCATTTTTTTTTGTAAATCTGTCTTTAGTGGAGGTTTTAACCGCCACAAAATAAATATAATATATTTAGCGGTGGTTTTAACTACCGCCACAATTACAGTATCTTGCTATCTACGGCGGTTAAAACCGCCACTATAGACAATAATTTAGTGGCAGTTTTAACCGCCGCTAAAATTTTTTCATATTCCTTTATTATATCGCGGTGGTTTAAATGGTTTTAGTGGCGGTTTTCCCTAGCGAAACTGATATTTTTTTAGCGGTGGTTTTAACCGCCACTAAGGGGGAAACCACCTCTAAAACCATTAAAACCACCGCGAAATTCACACACTACGACGGTTACCATAAATCGCCACTAAATCTAGGAAATTTCCACCTATTGTATACTGACACACACTTTAGTGGTAGTTTCAAAAAACCACCGCAGAACCATATGGTGGCAGTTTAAACCGCCGCAATTTCCAAAAAAAACCGTCGGGAAATGGTCTTTTCCTATAGTGTGTTGTTTATGATACTTACCTGTTTCCACTATTTTCTTACTCTGATATAAGGTAATAGTCTCCTGACTATCAGACCATAGGCCCTCATTGCTAGTCGGTAGCAACTGGCATATGGGGAGGTGTGCTTGAGGCCTCGTAACCCACCATCTCGGAGCACCGATTTAGTAGAATTTGGGTCGAGATGTTACTTGAATCATCATGATGCATAATATAAAAAAAATATTGTGATTAATAATTATTATACCAAATAACTTATAGAGATATATGAGTACTCATCCAATATCAGCTTCCGATTTTACCTGGAATGAGAGGAAATTGAGAAATGGACAAACACCCTGAAAATAGGGCATATTAGCTCACACCAAAATATCATAAAATATAGTGAGATAAACTAGGAAAAGAAGGAAGTAGATCTAAGATATTACCTATGTGATTCCAATGTGATAAATGGTGGTCTGATTGGAGTTCATACAAAGAAGAAACAAAGGAACCTAGCTTAGGTGTGGAAGAGGAGATTTAGATGGATGGGCTTATTGTGTGAGAGAAATAAATGAGGGTTCTATCAAAATAAGGGTTGTACCCCCTTTAAAAAGCCTATAATATTCACTACATGTATATTTTACACATCATGTAAAGCTTAGGTCCCCCCCAAGAAAAAACCAATGCACGTTGTGAACTTGGTCTGTCCAGACCAATTCACATCATATATTTGTTTTGTAGCTGGCCTCCAGCCTTCTACTCCCTTCTTTCCACAATGAAGGAACTATCCTAAAGGAATGGTTCCCAATTATAATCCAAAAAGACAACCTAAATAAGGTTTTAACCAAAATTTAAAGGATCCATACCTAATTTGAAGAACTGGGATCTTACAAGAAGAGTATTTTAGAACTTCTTACTTTGATTCTCCAAGAGGACAAGGAAATGGGGTGTGACAAACTCACGGTCCTTATGGTGATAAGAAAAGGAATAAAAAGTAAATGGGTACCAAGACTCATAACAAGTCTAAATCTCCCAAGAATTATCCTTCCATGAAGAGAAATATCTAGAGACAGGGAAAGAAAAAGGAAGAAATATGTTTTTTGCATGTGGAAATCAAGGCCATTAGAAGAGGAACTACACCCAGGTGAAAGGGGAAGCTAAAGGCGCATTCTTTATTGAGTGTAATGTTTCAATATCTACACATTGGGTATTATATATAGCTTGTGGTGCTCACATCTATACCCAAATGTAGGAACCATGTAGATTCTAAAAGATTACTAGAGGAGAGGTGGATTTGTGAGATGTCAATTGTTTGAGGATGGTTTCTCTATCCATTATATATTACCACCTTTCATTTCCAACAGGAATGATATTGGTTTTAAGATATTTTTATTATATACCAACTGTTACCAATAACATAATTTATATATCCTTCCTAGATATAAATGGTTTTATTTTCAAATTTATAAATAAAATTTGTTTCTTTTATAAGAAAACATATATTATGGTATGACACATTTAAATAATGGTCTTTATGTATTAAATTATGAAAACCAAGTATTTTCAATAGATAATGAATCATGTTCACACAAATCATATAACACCCAATTATGGAATCGCTATCTTGTTCATGTAAACTAAAAGCATTTGGTAAAGCTCTATCAAGATGGTTATTTAGACTCTTTTTATCTAAAACAACCTGAAAAATGACATGATTCTTTAAAAGGAAAAATGAACAAACCTCCATTCAGAGGACATGGTGAAAGGGAAATAGAGCTTCTAGGATTGGTACACACTGATGTGTGTAGACCATTTCTAGTAGAAGCTAGAGGTGGGTATTCTTACTTCATAACTTTTATAGATGAATTGATTAAATATAGTTATGTCTACATGATGAGGTATAAGTATGAGTCCTTTGAGAAATTAAAATAATTCAAGAATGAAGTATAGAATAAAGTTGTAAAATAAGATAAAGAAGCTTTGATTAGATTGAGTTGGTGAATATCTTAACCAATAGTTTATCTAATTTCTACGGGAGTTTGGGATTCCATCTCAACTCACTCCACCTTACATGCTATGGTGGAATAGTGTTAGCGAAAGGAGGAACTGTACCTTGTTAGACATGGTAAGGTCGATGATGATTCATTCAGATCTTTCATTATCCTTTTGGGGATATGCATTAAAAAATATGGTATATACATTAAACCGAGTACTAAATAAAGTATAAAATGGAATTACCTTCGAGTTATAGAGTGTAAATAAACTCATCTTGGCACATACACATGTATGAGGTTACAAGGAATTTTTTAAGGCCTTCTTAGAAAACAAACTAGCACCCTAGAGCACAAAGTGTATCTTTATAGGTTATCCTAAAGAAACAAATGTATACTGCCTATAAAACCCCTCAGATAATAAATTTATTATTTCAAGACAAGATGTATTTCTTGAGAGGGAGCACGTACTCAAAAAGGATAGTGGTAGAAAGAGTGACTTCAATGAAGTTGATTCTCAAGATAAATAAGAGTTTTTACAGGAATGGATTCCATAGGTCCCCATAGAATAAGTAGTTCTTGAAATACAAATATTGTGTAGGAGCACTAGATAGATAAGAGAAATAGAGAGATATGGTTTTATAGTCACTAAAGATGGTGAATCTTTATTGGTTGACAATGATGAACTCATCTCCTACAAATAGGTAGTAGAGAGATTAGAAGCTGTAATATGGAAAAAAACTATAAATTCTAAAATGAATTCCATATATTAGAACCAAGTTTGGGTTTTTGTCGATGCACCAGTTGATGTAAATCCAATAGGTTGTAAATGGTTATTCAAGAGAAAACTAGATGTGGAAGGTATAGTAAATACCTCTAAAGTAAGGTTAGTGGCTAAAGGGTTTAAACATGATCAAGGAATTGACTAGGATTAAACATTGTTCACTAGTTTATATTTTTAAATACATTATAATTCTACTTGATATAGAAAATTACCATGACTATAAAATTTTATAGATGGATTTCAAAACTTTTTCCCTTAATGAGAATCTTTAGGAAGACATATATATGAAAAAATCAAAAGGATCTGTGACTCCAGGTGATGCCAAAAAGATTTGAAAGTTACAGAGATCCATTTATGGATTGAATCAAGTATCCAAGTCATGGAACATTAAATTTTATAAAGCTATAAAATAATTTGGTTTAATTAAGAACGAATATGATCCACGTGTTTACAAGAGGTTTAATGGGAATTTGGTCATTATCCTAATAGTATATATTGATAACATATTACTTATTGGAAACAAATAACCAGTCTTACAGTCTGATTAGGATTGGTTAAACAGGTGTTTCTCTATAAATTTCTAAGGTGAAGCAACGTATATTCTAGGGATCAAGATCATTCTTGATATATCTAAGAGGATTCCTAGACTAAGTCAAAGTGCATACATTGACCAGATACTAAAGATATTTAGTATGAAACAATCCAAGAGGGGATTGGTTCTAGTGTCATATGGTATACATATTTCTAAGAAAATGTGTCCTCAAACATAATATGAGAAATATATAATGAGAAATTGGTCTCACCCAAATTTACCCAAGTTTTTAGGGTTAAGCAGTTTCTTACAGTGTATCTTGGGTTGTCGAATCCTCAGATACCTAAGAAGAAACCTAAAAACACATACATTCTGTGGATTTTTTTTGGATATGAAGTGGTCAAATTTGGGTTTATTTTAGATAGGTTTAAGTGAAAATTAAGATACTTAAGTGAATTCAATTTAAAAAAATGAGTTGATCTTAGGTTATCACTTGGGGTGGATTGGATGCATTCCTTTTTCAACTATTTCAATTTCTTATATTTGAGATGGGTTCATTTAATAAGATAAAAAAACAAAATAACTTCCTAGTTTAATACATACACACCCTAATAATAATCACCTATACACTTGGAGGATCAAGATTTTTAGCACTCTAAGGTAAAGGTTTTTATTAGTACTTGAAGTGTGTGGCCTTAAAATTCAAAAAGGATGAAGGAGTTTTGAAATCATCAAATGAGATTATCATTTAAAAAAATTGATTAGAAATTAATAGAGTGAGAAATAACATCCAATACAGCCCCTTTATACTCCCTTATATCAAACCATAAGTGGTTTATCCCTCTATTGATGTTATGGTTTCAATGGAGCGGGAAGTAGACTCGTGAGGGAGGAATTGAAGAAGTAAAAAACAATGAAATAATGATCATTGCACCGTTGTGTGATAATTTCACGATGTTTGGTGTGAATAAATTCACACCTTGATCCAATGGTATAAATGTGATATGAATACGAACATAATAATAGTAGAATAAGAATTTTATTAAGAAACTAAGGTGAATTGAACAACTTACATGAGAAATACAAACTCAAGGTAAAAAAATCACAGCATAACATTAAAATTAAACAAAGAACCAAATATCATAAAATCCTCCACCAACACTACCTTAAATAGGAATTTTGGAAGCCTTGGTTCGAGCCCCCAATAGTACATGTCTTCCCACTTGAGTATGGTATGCCTAGGGTGGTGGAAAGTTTGTGGAATTTAGAATTTTGCCACCCTTGACCCGAAATGGAATCCATCTTGCATCCATAAAATAGAGGCACCTAAATGAGATTCTAGATGTCCTAATTTAGGTGGTTTATAGAAGAAAAAACTAAAGATAAGGATATACCCTAACTATCTATAAAAATTTAGCCTAAATGGATTTTTTTTTGCGAGATATGTGTAAAATGGTGGGCTCTTTTTCTGGGCCGCAGAATCTGGCCCAGAATTTTATCTCCTAATTGGGCTACATGACACTCCATTTAACACTCCAAATTTTCTCTTGTCATTGTTGGAAGAAATTTTCCCCTTTATTTCCTCTATCTTAAGTTCAATTTTAATAATTATTGGGCTTCTATCGTGTCTAATACAGTCTCTTTATTTGGTTGTTGTCCAATTTACTTTTCCTAGAATGTTGTTGGTTCAAGGTCAACTTTGGTGGTCTTCTAATGTGAATCTTCAAGTGATCCAAAAGCATGAGTTGTTCCTTATATCATGGGAGACCTGAAAATAAAATATGAAAATATAATCAAGACCATTTTTTGTTTTAATAGGTGTTCAAATATGTACCAAGTAATAGCGCACTTTAACAAATAATTACAACCATAATGTGAAATAATGTTAGAATTGTAAAATTCACTAAAAATGGTGTTTATGAATAATTAATCTCATGAATATTATAAATATTAACAATGAATATTAGCCTATTTCAATGGATAATCACACCCCCCTCTAACTTGAGTTTTTCTAGTTCCGAGCAAAATATATCTCAAAAATATGAAATTTGAATTCCCTTTTCCAAAAACATTTTAATACACAATGATCACCAAAAACCCATATACCAAAAAATCATGAAACCCATAAAAAAAATTAATACAATATAGTTTCATAAGCATATCCCAATCCAAGAGCATTCCTTTGTTCAAATTCATCTCCATATTTCATCCAATATCAATTAAGCATGATGATGTGTTGTGCATCACAATAGACATGGGGGTTCATCTTTATTCAAGGGGGAAATGATGGAAGAACTAGGTGGAATCACATTTCAATATTAAGATGAGTATTAAAAAAATTCATTTTATATATATATATATATATATTGTTTTTTTTTCAATTTTTCCATGGTAATTGAATTTTCACTCAATAGAGTCAGTCCATGTAGCGAGACTTTGTCGATGACTCTCAGGCTCAAAGACCTTAGGGCACCAAGTGAAGCTCACATACTCAGACATCATCTCGAGTTAACTCAGTAAAAAACTAAGTCAAATTACCACAAATAGAGATAAAATTACTAACTCTAGGCCAGACAACTATGGAGTCATGATCCCCAAGTGCCGAAATCCACACATTAGGTTATTTCATTGATCTACATGCAAATTTATTGATTTTTTTTTTGATTTTTTTATTGAATACTCATATTAAAACTAAAATGATCAATAAACCTATGTTATTTATTTGGGGGACCCCATTAACTTAAACTAATACCCTACTATCCAAAGGATGTGCATTGTGGGTTTTTTTATTTGGATGAAAATATAAACGATCAAATATCATATAAAACAGCCACACTTTCCAAAATCTATGATCATGAAATTATACATGGATTATAATCAGAATTAGGGCATGCTAAATTATTTGATATTAAATTTCAAAGTGTGTAATGTGTATTATCATGTTCAAGGTTAAAAAAATTCATTCCACACATTTTTGTATGCACACAAAAGTAATTTTTTTTATTTTCTCCCCCCCAACTTAGAATAACATTGTCCCTAGTGTTTAAAGAAAAGAAATATTATAAGGGGGTAGAGGAGAGGATTTCAAAGAGTATATTGAAAATTAGAATCATGGAATGAATTCACCTGGTGGTTGAAGTTGATGTTCGTGCGGCTCCAATTTAATCCTTTGATATCCACGTCACTCACAGAGTTCCATAGTGGAACAAGGAAAAACGAACAAAAAAAACAATACAATACAATATATATATATATATTTATATAAAAAATTAAAATATAAGTATATATACAAAAATTATAGAAGAAAGAAGCACTATAATTTTTATGTCAGTGGAAAGCACATGCCCCTGTCTCCCTTCGGTCCTGATTTCGAGTCCCTGTGACTTCGTCGGTTGTGACGGGGTTTTCCCCATGACCTACAACGTGTCCTTTTAATTTTTTTATTTTTATTTTTTTATTTTTATTTTTTAACCTACAAACGCATAAAAAAATAAACTGATGATACATTGTCTTATTTTTAAATTTCTGGGTAAGGTATTACTCAAGGATCACACCACGTGACACGAATGAATATTTTGCTCCTCTTTCATACACATCCATACTCATAATAGAAGAACATGTCAAAATTATAAGGTACTTTCATATTCAGAGTTGATTTATTAAGTTTTTTTTTTAAATATCAAATTGATTTATTAATCTTATATGAAAAATAATGATGATTCACAATGATTGGAACCATGAAAACCAAGGTTTTCCTCCTATGCATCACTTTTTTTTAACGTCGCTAGCTCAACTTAGACCCCTAATTGTTTAAGTATTTTCCTTATCTAAGGTTGGTTCACATAAGTCTTCATCAACTTCATGTTTTTAGAATGTTTTAATGAATGGTTTCACTCTATGACCATTAACTTTAAATGTTTTACCATTGGTGGGATCTTTAATTTCTAAAGCCCCATGGGGGTTCACCTTATGCACTATGTATGGACCTGACCATCTGGACCTCAACTTTACCAGGTGTAAATGAAGTTTTAAAGTATACAAGAGCACAAATTTTACTGGTTCAAAGTGTTTGAATTTGATATTCCTAGATTGGTAGGCTTGAAATCTAGCTTTATTTATCCTTGAATTTTCATAAGCCTCCATCCTAAGTTCCTCAAGTTCATTAAGATCTAATTTCCTCTTTGCTTCAGCCAAAGAAATGTCAAAGTTCATTTTTTTGATTGCCCAAAAGCCCTTATGCTCAATTTCAATAGGTAAATGGCATGATTTTCCATAAACCAACCTATATGGTGACATTCCTAGGATAGTTTTTAATGTTGTATGATATGTCAAAAGGGAATCCAAGATTTTCTCGGACCAATCTTTCCTAGAGGGATTGACAGTTTTTTCAAGAATTTTATTAATCTCCCTATTCGCTAACTCAGATTGACCATTGGTTTGAGGATGGTATAGGGCGGAAACTTTATGAGAAATCCCATACTTCTACATGAGTGAAGAGAATGGGAGGTTTTATAAATGGGTTCCTCGGTCACTGATTATAGCCCTATGAATTCCAAATCGAGAAAATATGTGCTCTTTAAAAAATAAGATCACAACATGATGGTCATTAGACTTGGTGGGAATGGCATCAACCCATTTTGAGACATAATCAATAGCTAAGATGATGTAGAGGTATCCTTTAGATTTTGGGAAGGGTCCCATGAAATCAATTCTCCAACAATCAAAGATTTCTATGACCAGAATGGGAGTGAGAGGCATTTGATTCCTTTTGGTAATGGATCCTAATTATTGACATTGAAGACAACTTTTATAGAATTGGAAGGAATTATTTGTGAGGTTAGGCCATTAGAAACCACTTTGGAGGACCTTTTAAGTGGTTTTATTTGTGTAAAAGTGGCCTCCACATGCCTCTCTATGACAAAATTTTAGAATGGACTCTTGCTCAGACTCGAGAACACATCTCCTAATGATTTGATTAGGATAAAACTTGAAGAGGTAAGGATCATAAAACACATTGTGTTTGACATCATAATGTAATTTCCTCTTATCTTGGGTCCCTGGGAATTTTGGAATGTCACCCATCACCAAATGGTTTTCTATGTCAGCATACCGTGGGAAATCACTTATAGAATAGAGGTACTCATCGGGAAATGAATCAGACAGAGAAAGGTGATGTGAGTTGTCATTGAATTCCATACTAGAGAGTTGATCAGCTACAACATTTTCAACACCCTTTTATCCTTAATGGTTAAATTTAACTCTTAAATAATAAGGACCCACATAATCAATCTAGCCTTGGAATATTTTTTTGGAAAAGGTATTTCAGGGATGAATGGTCGATGAAGACGATGATGGGTGATCTGAAGAGATGGGACCTGAATTTCTCTAAGGCAAAGACAATATCAAGCAACTATTTATTAGTTATGGTGTAGTTGATTTTTGCATCATTTAAATATTTTCTTTCATAAGAAATGACACATGGATTTTTCTCACACCATTATCCTAAGATTGCTCCTACAGGGAAGTCACTCGCATCACACATGATCTCAAAAGGAAGTTTCCAATTTGTAGATTTCATGATAGGTGGAGAGATAAGAGCTGACTTGAGTGTAGATAATGATTCATCACAGCTTTCTGTCTATAAAAATGGAGCATCTTTCACCAATAGAGCACAAAGTGGTCGAGAAATAGAGCTGAAATTCCTAATGAACCTTCTATAGAAACCATTATGTCCTAAGAAGGACCTCACTTCCTTAATAGTTTTAGGAGAGGGAAGGTGAAAAATTATATTGACCTTAGCTTTATCGACTTCAATCCCTCTACCAGATACCAGATGTCCTAGAACAAGTCCTTTACCATGAAATGGAATTTTTCCCAATTTAGGATGAGATTATTATCCTTGCGTCTTGAAAAAACCCTTTCAATATTAAAAAGTCATCCCTCAAAAGTATCCCCAAATATGTAGAAGTCATCCATGAAGACCTCTAAATAATCCCCCACCATGTTCGAGAAGATTCCCATCATGCACCGTTGGAAGGTACTAGGGGAATTACATAACCCAAAGAGCAAGCGCTTGAAGGAAAAAGTGCTGAATGGACAAGTGAAGGTTATTTTTTCTTGATCCTCTAAGGAGACCACGATTTGATTATACCCTGAGAATCCATCTAGGAAGCAATAGAATTGATGACCCACCACTCACTCGAGGACTCGATCAATAAAGGGAAAAGGGAAATGGTCTTTCTTGGTATAAGAGTTGAGCTTCCTATAGTCAATACAGACTCTCCATCCACTACTGGCCCTTTTGGGGAGAAGGTCACCATCCTCATTGGTGATCACAGTGATTCCAGCTTTCTTTGGGACAACTTGAATTGGGATTACCCACTCACTCTCAACAATGCGGTAGATGATACCTTATTTCAACAACTTAAGAAGTTCTTTCCTTACCACATCCATAAGATTTGGATTGATTCTCCACTGAGGTTGAAGACATGGTTTGGGTTTAGATTCAATAACAATCCTATGAGTTCCAATGAGTGGGATAATCCAAGGAATATCAGAAAGGGTCCATCCAATTTCTTTCTTATGCTTTCTTAGGACATCTAGAAGAATCATCTCTTGATTGGATTCAACAAAGGAAGAAATGATAACATGAAAGGATCAATTTTCTCCTAAGAATGAATACTTGAGTGATAAAGGTAGGACCTTAAATTCGAGATTATATTGGTTATCACTTTCCAAGAAAAGGATGGGACTTTGTATTGAACTCAGTTTCTTTGTTTAGATTTCATGACAGAATCGGTTCCTTGTGAATAGATTTTTCATCCACTAAATTGGCTAGATCAGTGTCATGAATGGGTATGGACTCAATTTTATTGATTTCACTAATGTTATCATTGATTGGTGATTCGATAAAATCATCAATAGATCTATTTGAAATAGATTCAAGCCAAGAAGACAAATTTACCTTATGTGAACAAATAAAATCAATCTCTTCTTGACTTAAACATACTTAAGTAATTCCTTGATTTTACTCAAGTTCACTATCAACACTACCAATCCAATTAACCTCATGGATATCTTCATCATCCCCAATTTTAGAGTTTTCATTGTAGATGTTCAAGTCTAGACTCATGTTTCCAAAGGTGATGGTCATGTTCCCATTTCGAACTCGGATAACAGAGTTGATTGTTTCAAGGGATGGCCAAGGATGATTGGGGTTTTCTCCCTAGGAACTAAGCTTGGGTTATTCTCAAGGATAATGAAGTTAGCTGGGTAAATGAAATTTTTAACTTTCACCAAAACATCCTTTAAGATCCCTTTAGGAACTCGAACACTGCGATTAGTAAGTTAAAGAGTGAAAGATGTGGGTTGGATTTTTTCAAGCCCTAACTAACAATACATGGCATAAGTAATGAGGTTCACACTGGATCCTAAATCAAAAAGGGCTTTGACAAATTTGTTCTCTCCTAACTCAACATTGATGTATGGACATCCTGGATCTTTCAACTTTGGAGGAATAGTCCCTTGAATGGTGGTACTCACATTAGTATCCAAAAGGACTTGGTTTTTATGTGAAAATTTCCTTTTAAAAGTGAACAATTCCTTAAGGTACTTTGAGTAGGTAGGAATGGTTTGGATTTCATCAAGAAGTTTAATGTTCAACTTAACCTGAGAGAATATTTCCCTAAAAGTTTCATTCAATTCTAGTTTAGATTTTCCTCTCATGCATTTAAGGAAGGGAGCATGTTTTTTGATTATTTGGTGTAGTTGTGGTTCCTTCACATTCTCATTGGGTTTTTCAGAATATGTGGGTGGATCTTCATCATTTACATGTGTTTTTAAGATTTTAATGGTTATGTAATGGATTATTTAGGTTTCTCAATGGATTTTCCTCTTCTTAAAATAGTCACTACTTTGAATTGTTCATGAGAGGTTTGTGTGTAATTGGATTCTCCCCTTAAATTTGAGGATGGTACCACCTGAGTAGGCATGGGTGCATTCCCAGTTTTAATGGTTTTTAGTTCATGTTTATGTTATGAGACTTCTGAGTTCATTTTCTCCATTTGTTTACACAACTGCTCAAAGATTGGAAGAGGGACATATTGAGTAGGGGCTTGTGTTGGTTGGTTTATCCCAGGAGGATACTTTGTTTGTTGGATTAGTTGTTGCATGGGTTGCTGGATGGGTTGTTGGTATTGGATAGGAGGGTGTTGGTATTGGACTGGTTGTGGTTGTAATTGTTTATGGTTTTGAAAATTTTGTGGAGGATAGGGGTTTGGTCCTTGTGGCTTATTGGGTTGTTGGTTGGGTAGTTGGTTATCTTTCTAATGGAAACCTGGATGGTCATTGTACCTTGGATTGAAAGTGTTTTGGTACTGTGGATTTTGAAAGTTAAGAGCACTGACCTCTACTGGTGGTCCTCCTATAATAACATATTTAATGGAAGGTATGGTTGGGAATTTGTCAGTCTTGTGGTTATGTTTGTCACAAATTGTGCAAAAAGGGTCAACAATTTGAATTTCATAGACCTTCCTAAGATCAATCTCCTCGACCATCCTATTGAGTGCAGCAAGTTTCAACCTAAGGCCTTCCTCCTCCCTAAGTGTGTGAATTCCACCATATTTGGTTGGCTTCTCATAGTAATGTGATGTTCCCCATGTTGGGTTTTGTTCAGCCAGTCCTTCTAGATACTTGTAAGCATCATTTACGTCTTTGTTCTTGAAGGTTCCATTACACATCATTTCAATGAATTGTTTTTTTCCTAGACCCAAACCTTCATATAAAATTCTAAATTGTTATGGGATTGAAAATCCATGGTAAGGTACCATATTGAGTGTGTCTTTGAACCTTTCCTAGGTTTCATAAAATGACTCCCCTTCTTTTTCAAAAAAAAAATTGGATGCTCTTTCTAAGTGCAATTGTTTTGTGATAGGAGAAGTATTTTTTGTAGAATTCTATTTGAAATTGGTCCCAGGAGTGGATTGATATAGGTATCAGATTATTTAACCAATTCTTTGCTTGATATTTAATTGATAAAGGAAAGAGCCTCATCTTAGCTGACTCAAGTTGACATGGTGGGTACATTGTTTCAATAATGTCATTGAACTCTTTGACATGAAGGTATGGTATTTCTGACTCCATCCCATGGAAGGTTGGAAGGTGGTTTAGGGAATGAGGTTTGAAAACATCATGGGATTTTCTTAGGGTATCATGCCTAATGCAAGAGGTTGCATTGGTCTAGGTAGGTGTGAGGTATTCATTCATGGTTTTATTGACTACATTCCCCAAGTTTAGGGCTGCCTAATTTGGATTTCCATTTTAGTTCCCACCCGGGTTTGTGAGTTGATTTATTTTAAGACCCTCTATTGAAATTGGATCAATTTTTTAATCCAGAGTATTAGTAATATTTGGATATAATGGTAAGATACCCATAGGTGTTCTTAACTTCCCCAACCCATGTACTATCCACCCTGACAAGACGATTTGATTGGTCACAGGTATAGGGGGACATGCGCCAAGAAAAGTGAAAAAAATGGGAAAAGATAAAATAATTTGAGGTGAGAAAAGAGAAATGGGGGAGAATATAATGGTTGTTGATATGAATTAATTAGTTCCCCAACAATGATTCCAAAATTTGGTCTCACCCAAATTTACCCAAGTTTTTAGGGTTAAGTGGTCGCTTGTAGTGTGGCTTGGGTTGTCGAATCCTCAGAGACCTAAGAAGAAACCTACAGACATGTACATTATATGGATTGTTTTTGGATATGAAGTTGACAAATTTGGGTTTATTTTAGATAGGTTTAAGTGAAAAATAATATACTTAATTGAATTAAATTTAAAAGAATGAGATTACCTTAGGTTATCACTTGGGGTGGATTGGATGCATTCCTTTTTCAACTATTTCAATTTCTTATATTTGAGATGGGTTTATTTAATAAGATCAAACAAAATCATCACTTCCTGGTTTAATACCTACACACCCTAATACTAATCACTTATACACTTGGAGGATCAAAATTTTGAGCACTCTAAGGTAAAGGTTTGTATTAGCACTTGAAGTGTGCAGCCTTAAAATTCAAAAAGGATGAAGGAGTTTTAAAATCATCAAATGAGATTCTCAATTAAAAGAATTGATTAGAAATTAATAGAGTGAGAAATAAAATCAAATAAATCCCCTTTATACTCCCTTGGATCAACCCATAAATGGGTTATCTCTCCATTTATGCTATGTTTTCAATGGAAGCGGGAAGTAGACTCATGAGGTAGGAATTGAAGAAGTAAAAAAACAATGAAATAACGATCACTCCACCGTTGTGTGATAATTTCACAAGGTTTGGTGTGAATAAATTCAAACCTTGAGACAAAGGTATCAAATTTATATTAATAAGAACATAATAAGAGGAGGAGAAGAACTTTTATTAAAAAAACTAAGGTGAATTGAACAACTTACATGAGAAAACAAACTCAACTCAACAAAATCACAGCATAACATTACAATTAAACAAAGCACCAAAGATCCTAAAATCCTCCACCACCACTACCTTAAATAGGAATTTTGTAATACTTGGGTATACCCCCAATATTAAATGTCTTACCACTTGAGTATGGTAGTCCTAGGGTGGTGTAAAGTTTGTGGAATTTAGATTTTTCCACCCTTGACCTGAAATGGAATCCAGCTTGCATTCACAAAATAGAGGCGCCTAAATGAGATTCTAGATGGACGAATTTTGGTAGGCCATAAAATAAAAAACTAAATATATGGATGTTCCCTGAGTGAATGTAAATTTCATCCTAAATGGATATTTGGTTTGCGAGATATGTGTAAAATAGTGGGTTGTTTTTCTGGGCTGCAGAATCTAGCCCAGAATTTTATATCCAAATTGATCCACATGAAACTCCATTTAACACTCCAAATTATCTCTTGTAATTATAGGAAGAAATTTTCCCCTTGATTTCATCTATCTTTGGTTCAATTTTCAGAATTATTGGGCTTGGATCGTGGCTTCTACAGTCTCTTTATTTGGCTTTTGTCCAGTTTACTTTGCCCATAATGTTGTTAGTTCAAGGCCAACTTTTTTGGTCTTCTAATGTGAATATTCAAGTGCTAAAAAAGTGTGAATTGTTACTTATATAATGGGAGATATTAAAATAAAATATTAAAATATAATCAATACCATTTTTTAGTTTATGAGGTGTTCAAATATGTACTAATTAATAGTGCACTTTAATAAAGAATTACAATCATAATGTGAAATAATGTTCAAATTGTAAAATGCACTAAAAATGGTGTTTATGAATAATTAAGCTCATGAATATTATAAATATTAATAATGAATATTAGCCTATTTTAGTGGCTAATAATTAATATCCCATATGTTTTATTGATAGGATTAGTCATGTATGTCATGTTATGTTCCAGACTTAATGTTTCCTACACATTGAGCATGGTAGCTAGATATCAAGTTAGTCCAAGAGAAAAAATTTAGTATGTTGTTAAGGTTATCCTTAAGTATTTGAGAAGAAATAGGTATATGTTCTTGATGTATGGAGTAGATGAGGATCTAGTCATCAGGGGTTATAATGATTCTAGTTTTCAAACATATCAAAATGATCTGAAGTCACAATCATTATATGTTTTTTATCTCAACGAAGGATCTGTGATCTGGAAGAGTTCAAAGCATTCAATTGTCACTGATTATATAGTGGATTCTAAGTATATAGAATCGTCTGATAAAGCCAATTAATCCATTTTAATATGAAACTTTTTCCCAGATATTGATGTGGTACCTAACAGTAAATACCCTATCACGTTGTATTATGATAATACTACAATGGTGGATCTTTTAAAAGAACCAAGGTCACACCAAAGGATAAAGAACATACTCTATAAGTATCACCTCATGAGATATTTTTCTTAGAGGGGTGAAATTTTAGTAAGCAGAGTTCCCATATAAGTAAATGTGGTGGACCCCTTGACTAAAGTCTTATATCAACAAAATCATGAGTATCATGTGAGATCTAGCAGACTGAAGGTTGTTAGCAGTTGAATCTAGTAAAAGTGGGAGTCTGTTGGATTTGGTGTCCTAGAACCAACTTCTATATAATTTATGATAACATTTATTCATTGTTTAGAATATTAGTAAACTCCTTATCACATCATGATTGTTCTTTTATGTAATATAGTATGTGATAATGCCCTAAGAGTGGTTGTCGCATTGAAAGGTCATAGCAGTTCTCCGCTATGATGAGAACCCAAAAGTGTCACAATATTATTCTTAAATATATGTTATATAGTTGGATGAAATCATTTTAGGGACACAAGTGATATAGACTATCAAGGTTGGAGACTCATAAAACTTTTAGGCACCTTCTCATGGTGTATGACCTTGGTAAATTTCAGTGTAAAAAATTATGAGAATGAGACCCACCAGTAGAAAATTAACATTTATATGTGTCATTGGATATTCCTATCTGCAAACATGTGTATTGATCCTTAGACTTTAAAATTAATATTAATGAGTTTTATAAGTCATGTACTTTAATGTATTGATGAAAACAGTGATGACATATATCCACGGTGAGGTGAGATATGTTGGGTGTGTCATGAGTAATATCTCATTAATGAATAATGTGAGAAAGGATTTATCCCTTATATTCTTTAAGGTAAGTTTATATCTTATGACCTTTTATGGAAATGATATAGCCTAAATAAATTCATGGTCATGGTGTTCTCTAAGAAAGTTTTATTTTTGAAAATTCAAAGAAATAGACATCGAGCACATAGGTTAATGGCACCAGCATATAACTTTCTTAATTAGAGATATCGTGATAAAGGGATTATATTACATAGTAAGCATCAATATGAGGTATTATTTCATTGTTTCATTAAATAATATCTCTATGGGTGCTTTGGCATGTTTCTATATGCTAAACTTGGACTTTTGGCTACTTTGCCTAATGCCATTGAGAAATAGGCCTAGAGGGTCACACATTAAGTGTATCCAGAATCTCAGTTAAATAATATATTATTATTTATTATTTAACAAGTTGATTAAATATTATTCCCACATGTGATTTAATAATTACTCATGTTTTCTTGATCACGTATATTTCATCACCAATTATCCGAGAGAATATTATGTGAGAAGAATATTTAATAAATATTTATTTTCTATTTAGTAAATATAATATTTATTTATTTATTAGAGAATAATGTAGTGATATTTATTTATTAAATATATATTCATTATTTAAGGCCCAATAAATATTGTGGAGGAATGGCGGGCCAAGTTTAATGGTCTGGTGAGAAATAATATATATTTAATATTATTTGAATTAATAATATTTAATTTAATTCACGGGTTTATCACATGTTAAGAAATATTATTATTATTATTATTATTATTATTATTATCATGGGTTTCTGTAGGGATTACATAAATAATAAGGGCGTATGTGCAATTATTATTTTTTAACTGTGGTGGTATATAAACCCAATTATATTATTTTCTTAAGGGAGTCAGTTCATTTATTATGTACAACAAGATCTAGTGAGAATCCTCTCAAATCCCTAGAGAGATCCTTCTCTAAGAACTCTCTCAATAATAGAGAACGATGTTCCTCCTCGACCATTCTCAAGTCTAGATAGATTTAAGAGAACCCTTCCTTGAAACGATTCTCAGGGTGATCAAAGGCGAACAACACAAGCATTAAGATCTATCATGCTAGCACATGGAGATTCCTACGGTGATGTTTGGAGGTATTTGGAACACATGTGGATCAACATTGGAAGGAATTTATTATAGATTTCTACAATTTAATGATGGTAAAATGTATATATGTTTTCAGATCTATCAATGAAAAAAGAATTCCTTACAGGGAAATTCTTTAATTTTTTAAATTAATTATAAATAATATGTGATGATCCTATGATTTGGTTATGAAATTTTTATATTATCTATATTATTTGATTAAATTATATTGATAACAATTTTTATCATCATGTAAATACCAGATTAATTATCTATCATGATAAAAAGATGAGTTGGTCATGCCCCATCTGCTACTTCTATTGTGCTCGGAACCTATACTTTTCATTGGGTTATATTACTTATTAATTAAATTTGATATTATATGATTATAGGTGTAATGAATTTTGATTATCTTATGTTTTATTTACACTTTTTGTATATGTATTTAAATTTGATACACATAATCAATTCATTGATTAATTCTCGCTTCAACGTTCTGATCATTGTAAGGGTTGTTCATCTCAAATTGTCTTGTTTGAGAGATATGTTATGTTATACATATATCTTATTTTATGAGGGGTATCTACTATCTATTAGATATGTTATATCATGAATATTATTATTTTTATAATATTTAAATTTTCATTTGAATTTATTCTTTCATAGGGCTTTCAATTAAAGAGTTTCCAAAGAGGCAAAGGCTTTATGTTACAATCACCTTTCTTTCAAGATTGTTTATGTTCAAGGTTCCTTTGGGGGGTAATAGTATGCTCTTATTTTCTTGGACCACATATCTTTATTCTACACTTTTTATGAATGTGGTTAACATGTTTGATTTATATTTCATCCCTTATTTATTAAAGAAACATCAAGAAAGTAATTTGTAAGTGATACTAATCTTGTATTTTATTTGAGATTGGCTATATTTCTCTTCCATATCCGTGTTTTTTTAAATGTTTTCAAAAAAAATCTAAAAAAATGATTTCCTAAAGCTATTTTACATGATATTTATCCTACTTTTAAAAGTTTTTAAAAGGGTAAATTTCTTAACATTTTCCAAATGGGTCGCTTTGACTCTCTTTACAAAATGTTTGAAAAGAATGTTTATTTTTTACATTTATAAATGAAATTTTTCACTATCATGCCACTCAATGTCTTATAGTTACCTTATTATATTTCAAATATTAATTTGAAAGAAAATGTTTTCTTTAATTTTTGATAAAGTTTTAGGTTTCAAATGAGTGTTTTCAAAATGGAAAGGATATTTTCATCAAGAAATGTTCCAAGTGATATTTCAAAATAATTTTCCATCTAATATGACATCCTTTTATGTGACTCAAGTAAAAAGGTTATTTTCCTCAAGAATGTTTTTAATGATATTTTAATGGTATTTCCATTCATAAAATTCAATAACCCTTGATGTTACTTACACTCTTCCAGGGATATGTTGTATTGTTACCATGTTTATTCTTTTTTTGGATATATTATGAGATTATCATGGAACTTGTTTCTTTTCCATGGGTTAATCAAGCTATAAAAAAAATTGATTGTTGTCATTATTGAAAATTAAAGGCTTCTAAATGTTTTTTTCATGAATAGAATTTGAACATTATTGATGATAAACGGGTGATCCCAATACAGCTTATACGAAGGTTTGATCCTATTATAGCTCATGGGTGAGCCCGATATAGCTTATACAATGGGTGTGCCCAGACAGTATTAGGTGGCCTCAATATAGCTTATACGATGGGTGTGCCAAGATAGCGCTAGGTGAGCCTGATATATCTTATATGATGGGTGCACTCAGATAGCATCGAGTGAGCCTGATATAGTTTATATGATGGGTGTGTCTAGATAGTACTCCAATGCTTTGGGTAATGATTGTGTTCTCTGGAGAATTATATTGGAATTAAGTTGTATGCTTATTCAAATTGTAAGGGTTTTGTAAGGGTTTTATGATGAAGGTGTCTCAAGATACCAATATGTTTTCTTTATTCTTGATATGGGTTTTTAACAATTTCTTTGATCAAGATTGAAATCAAATGCCTCATGATTATTGATTCTTATGACTCTTCCTTTTTCTAAATCCCCATGCCATGTTTCATGTTCAATGATCCAGGTATTGATGAGTATGAATTCTCTTATGTTATACTCATTCACTTTGATTGTGTGTTCATAGCCTTATGATCTTTTTATGCTCAATGTTGACATTCAACTGTTGATGATTATGTTACTACTAAAAAATAGGTATTTGACAATGTTAGAATAGGACTTTATCGATTCTAAAAAAGCATTGACTACCAAAGTATAGTTAAAATCCCTAGGCTTTTATCAGTTCTAGAAAAGCATTGATAAATGGGTCCTTTATTAGTGATTTTAGAAGCACTGATAAAAGACAACATTTATTAGTGAATTTATTAGAATTTATAAAGGGGGAAACCACAGTGTGATGTTACATAACATTGTAGCACCAGAAATGAGAAAAATCATATACAAATACATAATTTAAATGAAATAAAATTTATAACACAAATACATGAAAAAAACACTATTATAGAGAAAAATAACACATCTGTATATAAGAAAAAACCACCCCTACTCGAGAAAAATAATGTAGCTATATAAGAAAACAATTCTTATGTTATTAATAATATAAAGAAATAAATTAAATATAGAGTGATAATTTTAAACTAAACTTTGAGTCATACCAGGAACATTGTGTATTGGATTGAGTTGTGGTTGATTCTCGCACATCACGCCATTTATTGTTCATCTTCAAGCATTATCACTTTTAAAATTAACTAAATAAGTATAATATAAAAAGGATAATGAAATTAATTAAGTAATAACATATATAATGATGAGAAGACAATCTAGTCTCGTTTTCTCAGTTTTGGAGATGTGATGCGCATTTTAAACTAAATCGACACTTATATATTGAAAAGACACACTTGGAGTCATACCAGCTATATTGTGCATCAGATTGAGGTAAAGATGATTCCTACATATCCCAAATTACTTATTTATCATTGTCTTAAAATATCAAAAACAATATGAATGTGTTTCCTCAGTTTTGAGTATGTCACTTGTGTTTTTTACTAAAATGTCATTTTAAACTGAAAACACGCACTTTGAGTCATACCGGTCACATCGTGTGTGGGTTTGATGTGAGAATGATTTATAAATGTCAAAAATGAATTATTAATAGTTTTAATAATTTATCAATACAATCCAAGTGTGTTTTATTATTTTTCATTGAGTGACTTTTTGAACCAAAATGTCAATTTTAAACTGATAATGGAAACTTTGAGCTATACCACGCACATCATGTATCAGATTGAGGTGAGGTGAGGCTAATTGCTACATAACTAAAATTACTTATGGATCCTTTTCCTGAAGTATAAAAATAATATGAATGCATTTTCTCATTTTTGAGTATGTCAGTTGTCTTTTTAGTAAAATTAATGTAAATTTTATATAAAAAGGTGCACTTAGAGTCATACCGGTCACACCATGCATCGGATTGATGTGAGGATGATTCCTAAATATCCCAAATGACTTATGGATAATTTTCCTAAAGTATAAAAACAATAAAAATTCATTTCCTAGGTTTTGAGTATGTCGTTTGTGTTTTTTACTAAAATGTCATTTTAAACTAAAAATGCACACTTTAAGTCATGTTTTTCACATCGTGTGTGGGATTAACATGATACTAATTTGTACACATCAAAAATTAATTATGAATCATTTTCATAAATTATAAATATAGTATGAGTGTGTTTTCTTGGTTTTCAGTGAGTGACACTTTTTTGTACTAAAATGTAAATTTTAAACTGATAACAAACACTTTGAGTCATATCAGGAACATCGTGTATCATATTGAGGTGAGGATGATTTATACACATCAAAAATTACTTATGTATAGTTTTCATAAAGTATCAAAATAATATGAATGCTTTTTCTTGTCTTTGAGTATGTCAGTTGTCTTTTTTAGTAAAATTAATGTCAATTTTAAATAAAAAGACACACTTGGAGTTATACTAGTCACACCGTGCGTTATATTGAGGTGAGTATAATTCCTACTCATCATAAATAACATATGTATATTTTTGTTAAATTATCAAAACTATTTGAATGTTTTTTCTAGGTTTTGAGTATGCAACTTGCGTTTTTTACTAAAATGTCATTTTAAACTAGAAACACGCACTTTGAGTCATACCGGTCACATAATGTGTGGGTTTAATGTTATACTAATTAATAAACATAAAAAATGAATTATGAATAATTTCCCTAAATTATAAATACAATCCAAGTGTGTTTTCTCTATTTTCAGTGAGTAACACTTTTTATACTAAAATGTCAATTTTAAACTGATAATGGGCACTTTGAGTTATATTGGGCACATCGTGTATCAGATTGAGGTATGTCTGATTCTTACATATAAAAAATTACTTTTGGATTGTTTTCCTAAAGTATCAAAATAATATAAATATTTTTTCTCAGTTTTGAATATGTCAATTGTCTTTTTAGTAAAATTGATGTCAATGTTAAATAAAAAGACGCACTTGGAGTCATGTCGGTTACATCGTGTGTCAGATTGATGTGAGGATGATTTGTATACATAAAAAATGAAATATATATCTTTTTACTAAAGTATCAAAATAATTTGAATGTTTTTTCATAGTTTTGAATATGCCACTTGTGTTTTTTACTAAAATGTTATTTTAAACTGGAAACACGCACATTGAATCATAATGATCACATCGTGTGTGGGTTTGAGGTGAGATTAATTCATACACATCAAAAATAAATTATGAATCATTTTAATAAATTATAAACATATTCCAAGCATTTTTTCTTAGTTTTTAGTGAGTGACACTTTTTTGCACTAAAATATCAATTTTAAACTGATAACGGACACTTTGAGTCATACCAGGCACATCATGTATCAGATTGAGTTGAGGCTGATTCATACATATCAAAAATGAATTATGGATCGTTTTACTAAATTATCAAAACAATAAAAATGAGTTTTCTTAGTTTTTAGTTTGTTTGTTGTCTTTTTAAGTAAAATTAATGCCAATTTTAAATAAAAGGATGCACTTGGAGTCATACCGGTCACACCATGCGTCAGATTGATTTTAGGTTGATTCCTACATGTACCAAATGTCTTATGGATAGTTTTAATAAAGTATAAAAACAATATAAAAATGTTTTATAGGTTTTGAGTATGCCACTTTTTTTTATTAAAATGTCATTTTAAGTTGGAAACATGCATTTTGATTCATACCAGTCACATCGTGTGTGGGGTTGATGTGAGACTAATTCCTACACATTATAAAATAATTATCAATTGTTTTAATAAATTATAAAGAAAATATGATCATTTTTTCTTTGTTTTCTATGAGTGACACTTCTTTGTATTAAAAGGTCAATTTTAAACTGATAATGAACACTTTGAGTCATATCGGGCACATCATGTATCGAATTGAGGTGAGGCTAAATCCTAGACGTCAAAAATGACTTATGGATCACTTTAATAAAGTATAAAAACAATATAAATGTGTTTTATCAATTTTGAGTATGTCAAATGTCTTTTTTAGTAAAATTAATGTCAATTTAAAATAAAAATATGCAGTTGGAGTCGTACCGGTCACACCATGCGTCAAATTGATGTGTTGATAATTACTACACATCCCAAATAATTTTTGTATCATTTTTATAAAGTATAAAAATAATACGAATGTGTTTTCTTGGTTTTGAGTATGCTACTTATGTTTTTTATTAAAATGTCATTTTAAACAAGAAACATGCACTTTGAGTCATACCAGTCACATCATGTGTGGGTTTGACATGAGAATAATTCATACACAACCAAAATGAATTATGAATCATTATGCTAAATTATCAAGACAATCCAAGCATTTTTTATCAGTCTTTAGTGAGATAAACTTTTTGAAATAAAATTTCAATTTTAAATTGATAAGGACACTTTGAGTCATATCGAGCACATGGTGTATCGAATTAAGGTGTGGTTGATTCCTACACGTCACAAATTACTTATGGATTACTGTCCTAAACTATCAAAAAAATATTAATGTGTTTTTTTGGTTTTGAGTGTGTGATGTGTGTTTTGAACTAAAATGTAAATTATAAACTAAAAACATACTATTTGATACATTGCTGACTCATTTCCTTATTATTGTTATCTCAGTTGTAGCCTCAAAGACCAATCTCTCATGATCATGAGAAGCTTCGAACAAACCACCCCAACTTGAGAAAAATAGTCCACCTGTATAATAAAACAATTCTTATGTTAGTAACACTATAAATAAATAAATTAAACATAAATATGAAACAATAAAATGAAACCTCACAATTTGAGTCATATTGGGTACACCATGTATTTCTTTAAGGTATGGTTTATTCCACCATGTCTTTTTATCCTATAGTGAAATCAACACTCTAGTTCATCTTAAAATATTGTAGTTTGATAACCTATAATATTGAATGAATTGAAGAATAAAAATAAAATTGAATCATCATGAGTGAATTATCCCTGTTCAGTGCATGATCATAGTATAGGAGTGAATCTTCCTTGTTGATGAAGCCATGTATTCCTAAAAAATATTAACTATTATTGTAAACATATCAGCATTAATTGATTGAACTAAAATAAATATTTATTTATGATTTTTTATGGAACATAATAAAATATATCTTACCCTTTCACCATTATAGAGAGTACAAACTCCATGATAAACCATTTACGTTCTTTAATGGAAAAAACTTCAATATAACCCATTATTTATTTTTAGAATACACTAAACTCTATTATAAATTGTTTACCCTTTTTGACAGTATTAAACATCAGTATGGCCCTTTATAGCATCCAAATGACACTGAAATCTAGGACATCTATTGAGTCTTATTGGATTATGCTATATATTAGTATATCCTCTTCAATATTCTGGGTGATGATAAACTCTAACATAACATCATAATTATTTATTCATCAAAATTTGTAAGTGTCCATCCAAGATCTATGTATCATTGAGACATGGAGGGGTAAATTAGTGATATTTTTTATTTTATGTTTCCTTATGTAGAAACAACCTTTTCCTAATGTTAAATATTTCTTTCACTACTGAAAACAATTCAAACATGCATTTACAGGAACACAAGAATTTACAAGGTCCAATACTCAAAAATAATAGCTACAACCTTGGTATGGTTTGGAAATGATCCAATACCGCACAATATACTAGAAAACAATACTTTTGTGTTGAATACAATGAGTAGGATATACAATTACACTCATGTAGCACTGTGATCAATACAACAGTACTTGTGATTCAAGTAGCACAAAATGATGTAAGATAATTTTTATAACAAACATGTTATGGTGATTCTTGATCAACTTTGACAAATATTATCTTTCACAACAATTCTTCACTTTCTTACCTAGAATATGATAATAACTCCATGGACTTCATGATGACACTCATTCTGATTTCCCAGTCTAATTCCCAAGTCCAATTGATCAATATGGAAATAATACTCTATCAGAATACTGCTGAAACAATCCTCAACTTCTTTTTCCTCAGTCCAAAAATCCCAGTCTGATTTCTTAGTCAGACTTCGGAAACTCTGATTATGATTTTGTCTCTTCTTGATTATTTATTCTTTTTGACAAGCTTCTTCAAGAAAATACAATATGGAAACTTCTTCTTGCTATAATTTTAGATCTTCTCTATCCTATTTCATGAGTAATGTAAGTCATCTAATACACAAAGTATTCTCCTCATTTTATAGACACACCAAAATGGTTTAAGCGAGATTTTGAAAAGGTTTTCCCACTTTACCAAATTTCATGAATCATAAATATTCTTTAAATCTTAGATATTTCTTTGAATTGTTCATCACCTTTAATTTCCCTTCAATTTTAGATCACTCTTTGAATTTTTTAATGCTTCATACTTCCTAATAAATCTTCAGTCCAAATATGATTCCTGGTTTTGATTTCCTAATATGATTTCTTCATTATGATAAAGGAATTTGGTCACTCTGATTTTCTTGACCCACTAACAAAAAAATAAAAACTGAAGACATCTCATAATATTTCATCACACCAATTAAAAAATTAATCTACCCATTTTGATCTCCTCATTATGATGAAGACAACAGATTCTTCAATACATTTCTCTCTATCAATTGTGACAAATGTAAAACATATGTCTTCCCATTACGATTATCTATACCAACTGATAAAGAAAAGACAAACAAATTCTTGGAACTTCAAGAAAGATTCCCAAACCCCTTTGACAACACTTTCAAAAATCCTTCAAACAAGACTCTTATTATTATTATTTTCTCTTTAACCACTTGTTAGAGATATTAAAAACTTTCTTATCACTTGACTCAATCAACAAATAAACTTGTTGAGAAATGGTTGACTATATTGTTGATTGATCTTGATCTCAAAAAACTTTTCTTATTTAATTGTCCCAATATCTACCAAGAAAATTCTTCATAAAAACATTTCTACTTCAAAAAAAATTTCTTATCAATCTACCTCTCATGTCATAAGGATACCAAACAAATGTAATGACTAATTGGTGCCAGGGTAACTCTAATTATCGTTAGCACACGGAGTCTTATGGACTAATTCCAACAACTTAAAATTTAGTAACTTATTTTCTTTTCTGATTATGATAACAATGAACTATCTATAACCACTAACTTATTTCTTTGAAGAATTATATATTTTGGTTTATTGTTTTTATTGAAAACCAGTACCTTCGGTTTATCTCATTATGATTAACCATCTCAGCCTTTAACAAATTTGCGTCTGATAATCTCATATCGATGGACTGAGACTGAAAATCTTTGGATTTACAAACTACCTTCTTCAACAAACCTCATTTTGTATCATGACTTCCTTTATGAATTTTAAGATGTTGAGGATCAACATAGAATCTTCTGACTTACATTAGGAAGCTTTATAACTTCCTATTCTTCTAGAAAAATTTTTCCTTCCAACCAAGCCCAAGTATGATTGGTATCACTCCCTCTTTCCTTCATAAGGCTAGCATCACAAGTTTCCCAAACAAATTATGATTTTTGAGAATTAAAAAATAGAAAAGCATCATTAGGTTTATATCAGATTCATACACACTCTAATCCTTATTATGATCTTCCTTCTATTCCAGACCTAAGGTGAGTCCAAAAAACCTTTTATTTTAGAAAAAATATTCCTAATACGATGTAAAATCTTAAGCATTGTGTATCTGATTTTCTAAATACAATGGCTAGTCCAATTGTCCAAAACTTTTATAAATTGAATTGATTTATCTTCTTTGACAACATAAAACAACACGCTTATAAAATAAACTTCTTAATTCCAAAAACCTTCTTCATCAAACTTGGTCCCAAAAATATACCCCTTTGGATTTTATTATCGACCAATATTCATAAATCACTAAACTTTGTAACCTCAAGCTATGGATTACTTATCAACAATTATAAGCCTATGTGAGCTAACTCATTTTAGGAAACAAGAATTATTGAAAACAAATTCATGTTGTCCAAAAGTATTTATCATGAAACTTCCTCAGCTTTTCTTCACATATTTATTTTCTTATTGAATTTTCCTATAAACAAAAGTTTCCTAAAACCACTCCAAAAAACAGTTAGAATAGTTCACACACTTACATGATGTATTCAAAGCTTTCCCACAACTCCCACTTTATGTATACTTCCATAAGGATATATTTATGAAATAATTCTCCCCCTTGACAACACTATACAATTGTGAGATGAGATAGGGGACAAAAACACATACCTCAACCATGATTATAAAGGGGTTAGATGCCCATGTTCAACCTTAGTTTAGAAAAAAATTCTTTTGGTAAAGGTTTTGTTAAAATTTCAGAAACTTATTTCAATGTAGTGACATACTCCAACTTCAATCCATTCATCTCTGCATGCTCTTTGATGAAATGATAATTGATATCAATATGTTTTGAATGAGAATATTGTACCAGATTCTTATTAAGGTTGATTTCACTTTTATTATCACAACACAAGATCAAGGGTAACTTTACTTTGATAAGTAAATCTTCCAACTGAGTCTTTATCCACAAAAGTTGGGTAGTGACTTGAGTAGAAACAACATAATCGGCTTCATCCATACTGAGAGTTACTGAATTCTATTTCTTTATATGCCAACTTGCACAAATTTTATCCAGAAATAAAACTCCACCATATGTGGATCTTCTATCATCAACATTTCCTACCTAATAAGCATCTAAATACCCAAATAATTAAATAATTTTTAAGCTATCATACCTGATTCTAAAACTTTTTGTGCCTTTGATATATCTGAGAATTCATTTTCCAATAAGTAAATGTGATTCTTTATGAGCACAATTAAATCTTGCACATAAGGTAACAACATAAATAATGTCGAGTCTTGAGGTAGTAAAATACAAAAAACTTTCATTTAGCTTTTGAAACTCTTTCCAATCAACTTCTTTGCCTTCTACATATTTACTCAACTTGGTTCCAACTAAAATCAGTGTGGAAACTTGTTTTGAATTTTCCATGATGAACTTCTTAAGAAGTTCCTTAGCATTATTTTCTTGGGAAATAAAAATATGTTTCTTATTTTGTAAGATTTATAACCCAAGAAAATATTTCATTTCCCCCAGTATGGATATTTTAAACAAATTTTTAACCTATTCAGAAAATATTTCACAAGATCTTTCATTATTCCTAGAAAATATAATGTCATTAACATAAAAAATTACAATAAGGGAAGACTCTTGAATTTCCTTGATTAAAATATTATTATCAACTCTTCCTTTCTTAAAACTCATCTTCCTAAAGCAAGTATCCAATTTGGAATACCATTATCTCAGAGATTTTTTTACACCATACATGGTTTTCTTCAGCTTACACACCCAAAAATAAAGCCACATGGTTGTTCAATATAAATATCCTCATCAAGATCCCTATTTAGAAATGTAGACTTCACATCCATTTGAAAAAAAATTAACTTCATTGTGCAGAAATAGCAAGAAAGATTGTGATTATTTCTAACCTTTACACCAAATAAAAGGTTTCATCAAAGTTAATTCATTCTATCTATGAATAACCTTTGCACACTAATCTTTCTTTGTTTATTATCACTTCACTATCTTCATTCATCTTGTTTTGGAAAACCCATTTTGTTCCAATAACATTTTTATTATCCAACTTGGGTATGAGTTCCCAAGTATCATTATTTTTTATCTGATCCAACTCCTCATTCATAGCCTAAACCCATTTTGGATGCTCAAAAACCCCATTCATATCTTTCGGTTCAAATTTTGAATACAAGGAAGTATGTGAAATTTTTCTTCTTATTTGAACCCTTTGATGTTGATCACCAATAATGTTCTGAGCTTCCACTTGCCTCTTCAACCTAGGATGAGATTTTTTAGTTTCTTCCTCATCATTAGAAATAGTTGATTTCGGTTCTTCTTCTTGAGTAGGATTACTATTTTCAACATCCTTATCAGAATGGTTAACAAAAAATTTTTATCTTGATCATCTTCCTTATCAACCCGAGTTTGTTTATATTCCTCATACTTTCCAACAACTTTCACATCAATAGAGTCAACTAATATTCCTGGATCTTTCTTGAAACATCTATATCATCTTCCATCAGGAGAATAACTAAGAAAGTTTTCATCTTCACCTCTCTGCTCAAACTTTACAAGGTTTCCACCTTTATTCTTTATGATTCATGAACTCCCAAAAACTTTAAAGTGTTTAAAACTTGGACTTTTTCCATAAAAATTTTCATATGGAGTTATATTTGAACTTGACCTATAGAAACATAGGTTTTGGATATACACATAATTACTCATGGATTTCCTCAAAAAGTAATAAGAAAGATCATGTTCAAGTAACATAGTTCTCCTCATTTCAACCAAACTTATGCTCTTCCTTTCAAAAACCCAATTTTTTTTAGGAGTATATGGTGAAATTAACTCATGTAAAATTCTATTATTCTCAATATAAATTTAAAATTCTTTATTTTTGTACTCACCGCAATTATCAGTTCTCAACTTCTTTACTGAATACTCACATTCCTTCTCAGCTTTCCTCCTGAAACTTTTAAAAAAAATCAGAGCATCTCACTTATGTTTCATATACATAACACAAGTAATGAGAGTAAAGTCATAAATGAAAGTTATGAAGTAATTATATCCATTAGTTTATTGTTTTCTCATTAGCCCACAGATATCGGAATGTATAAGCTCCAGGGGTTGTTGTGAACAAAACTCAAATTTCTTATGCACAGAATTTGTAATCTTCCCTTTTTGAAAAATAGTGCAACTCCAATATCTTTTACTTGGAAAATAAGGAATTAAAAGGACACTATATCACTTTGATAAATTTCTTATGTTTCTTTGAAACATGTTTCCTAGCCTCTTATTCCACAACTAATTCTCTTCTATCATGCCCAAGTAACAAGAATTTTGTATTTAACCAACTTGAAATAAATTTCTATTTGTATGTTGGCCTCTTGTAACTATCTTTTCATATTCATCACTCTTCACAAAAAACCCATATTTTCTAAAAATAACTTTTTTCCTTCATCACATAGTTTTGAAACACTTAGAAAATTTTGTTTCATCTCATGAACAAATAAATATTTCTTGGACTTTAACTTTTCTTTCCAAATGGTGGTTGATCCAACACCTTTGATTCTCAAAGATTAATCATTAGAAAATTTAATTGTTCCTTATTTAAAATCTTTCACGTTATTCAAAAACTTTAAATAAGTTTTCATATGAAAATAACAACCACTATCAAGAATCCAAGGTCATTCTCCTTTTGTAGCTTTCAAAGCGGTTTCTACAACATGAGATTTTTCTTTCCATTTATCTTTCATCATCTCCAACTTCTGAGTATTAAAAAACTTTTGTTGTGATAGTAAAAAACAAGAAATCCTTTTTCAAGGTGTTCAGGTTGTCCACATATTTCACAAATATTTTCTAGAGGTTGGAATCTATTTTCAACATTTACTCCAACCTTCTTAGGTTTCTTTAAAATAAGATTCTTAGACTTCTTCAGAACATCCTTCTCAAACTTATTTTGTTGTGGAGATTGACTCCCCCTCAAAATTCTCCTTATATAATTTTTGTAATAGTGGTAATATTTTTTATTGAACCAACACATATTTTTTTGTATGTCTGAATCCACTAGAATACCAGTAGTATCAATAAAAAGAATATTTTCCTCTAAAACTTCCATACTGATCGGAGTTATGAACATGTTTCTCAGCAACCTTCTTATCTTTATTGTCAAAACTTTGTTGACCACCAACCTTTATATTATCAACTAGAATCTTCTTTTTCATATTGGTTTTCTTTTCAACCTTATCAGAAATATAAGTTTTAGAAATTTTTTCAGACTCGGGTTTTTTAGAAACTTTTGATCTCTCTACATTATTGGTCTTGGCCACATACATAACTTTCACAACTTTATTCTTCTCATAAAAAATTATATATTTCATTTCAAACTTTGAAGGTAACCTTTTTTATCCTTATTAGGTTCCTCTTTATGATAGATTTCACCAAAATTAAAGATAAAGTTTTTAAAACTTGTACCTCTATGTTCAACTTTAGAATTTTTTTGTTGGAAAAGTTTCAACTCTTCTTCTTTTTCCTTCAGTTTAACTTCCAGATGTTCATTACAATTCTTTTCTTTCTTAAGAGATGTCTTCAAATCATAAATTTATTTCATCATCTTGACTTTATCATTAGGAAAACCTTATTTATTGTTTATTAAAGATATTTAATTTTTCAGCTTCTTGATTTCTTTTTCAAGCCTCCCAATATTCCTCAAATATTCTTTCAATTCTTATTTAATATGAAATTCTAATTGGGTTTCTTATTCTTAAGAACTACTTCTTTTGAACTCTTTATTATTCATTATTGTAATAAAAGTATTCTCGCCAGCATACTTAATAGATTTTTTAGTTTCAACTTCACTATCTTATTCTTCATCATCTTTAGATAGGAAACTTATTATTTTGGATTTAAAGAATTTTTTATCTTTCCCTTTAGAATAGGATTTATCCTTATCACCCTATTTCTTCCATAATATTATTGGTCTTCTTTCATCTTTATCACTATCCTCTTCTTTTTTTTCTTTGAGTGCAATTAGCCACAAAGTTCCCAACGACTCCATATTCAAAACATTTCAAGGGAAGTTTACCTTTATATTTACATGTACCTATTATCACTTTTTTAGAAAAAAAAGGATAAAAATTCATTAAGGTTTTTATATACCCCATTTTCAGATTCAGAGTCAGTAATATCATCTTCCTTAAGAACCTTCTTAGAATTTTCTTTCTTGGTATCTTTGAAAGACATTTCTTTATCAGCTTTTGTTTTTTCCTTCATAATTTTTCCCTTCTAATTTCATAAGTAATAAGAGTACTATGAATATCATCCAAAGATAGAGTTTAAGGATCTCTGAGGAGACCTTGTCATCAAACTTGTCGAGAATAATTCTTAAGATCTTTTGAACAATTTTAGTATCCTCCAACTTTTCACCAAGACATCTGATAGTTCTCATAGTGGAATTTACCCCAGTAAAGAAGCCCCCAACAAATTCATACTCACCCATTTTTATATATTCATACTTTAGCATCCAGATTTTTAATTTTTCATACTTCAATTTTTTATTGTATTCATACGTGTTTTTCAGCTTATCTCATATACCTTTGATAGTGGAAACACCCTTCACCCTTAAAAACTCACTTTCATAAAGTTATGAGAGTAAGTCATTTTTATCCCTTCTATCATTATCAAGATTCTTTTTTTAACAAATGTAAGAGGAACTTTATCATTAATAGGAGAAAATACATTTGTTGCAACTTCAAGAACATCATACCCAAGAGATATAAGATAAGGCAACATTATATCTTTCCATATATGATAGTTTTTACCATCAAAGACTAGAATGCCTTTATAGTTTACACAATTCAAATTCTCTATCGCAACTTCTTTTCAAAACTTTAGAAAATAGTAAACAAAGGGAACCTTCCCTCTGACACCACTTATAAGTTTCCATCCGAGATCTATGTATCACTAAGAGGGGAGGGTGTGAATCAGTGATATCTTTTTCTTTTATGTTTCCTTACATATGAAATAACCTTTTAATCCTATTAAATATTTTTTCCCTACTGAAAACAAGTCAAACACACATCCACAGGAATATAAGAATTTATAAGGTTGACTACTTGACAATTTTAGCTACATCCTTGGTATGGTATGAAAATGATCCAATATCAAACAATCTACTAGAAAACAATCCTTTTGTATAGAATACAATGAGTATGATGTGACCTTACACTAATGTAGCACTATTATCAATACAAAAATTCATGTTATTTAAGTAGCACATAATAATGTAAGATAATTTTTGTAACAAACATGTTACAGCCCTTCTTGATCAACTATCCAAAATATGATCTTTTAAAAAAATCTTCACTTTCTTACCTAGAAGCTAGTAAAAACTCCTTAGACTTCGTAATGACACTCAGTCTAATTTCTCAGTATGATTACCAAGTCCGATTGCATAATATAGAAATAATACTCTGTCAAAATAACACTGAAACAATCCCGAACTTCTTCTTCCTTAGTCCAAAAATCCCAGTCTGATTTCTCAGTCTGATTCTACAGAACTCTGATTACGATCTTGTCTCTTATTGTTTCTTTATTCTGTCTAGAAAGCTTCTTTAATAAAATACAATCCATAAACTTCTTTTTCTAGAATTTCAGAGCTTCTCTCTCCTCTTTTGTGAGTTATGCAATTCATCTAATATGCAAAGTATTCTCCTCCTTTTATATACATGCCAAAATGGTTTAAGTGGAATTTTGAAAAGGTTTTCCCGCTTTACCAAATTTCTCAAATCTTCAATCTTCCTTAAATCACGGATCTTTATTTGACTTTTTCAATGCCTTTAATTTCCCTTCAATTTTGGATCTCTCTTTGACTTCTTCAATGCTTCAGACTTCCTAACAAATCTTCAGTCTGAATCTGATTCTTGATTATGATTTCCCAATATGATTTCTTCATTATGATAAAGTCATTTGGACACTATGATTTTCTTGACCCACTTTCAAAAAAAATAGAACTAAAGATATCTTATAACGTTTCTTTGCACCAATTGAAAAACTAATTTGTCCATTCTGATTTCCTCATTATGATGAATACAGCAGATTCTTCAATACATTGATCGGTATCAATTGTGAAAAATGTAAAACATATGTATTCTCATTACGATCCTCTATACCAATTGATAAAAACAAAGGCAAAAAAATCTTGGAACATTAAGAAAGATTTTTATCCCCCTTTGAAAACACTTTCAAAAAGTTTTCAAAAAATACTCTTCTTCTTATTCTTTTATCTTGGACCACTTGCTAGAGATATTCAAAACTTTCTTTATCACTTGACTCAATTAACAATTCAACTTGATGAGAAATGGTTGACTATATTATTGATTTATCTTGGTCCCAAAAAACTTTTCTTATTCAATTGTATCAACATCACCCAAAAAAATTCTTCATAAAAAAATTTTCAACAAAAAAAATTATCAATCTGCCTATGATTTCATAAGGATACCAAACAAATGTAATGACTAATCAGTTTCAGAGTAACTATGATTATCAGTGGCACATCAAGTATGATGGACCGGTTCCAGCATCTTTGACTTCAGCAACTTATTTTACTTTTTTATTATGATACCAATGAAATATTTGTAACCACTTACTTCTCTATCTAAAGATTCATATCTTTTGGATTATTGGTCTGACTAAAAACTAGAACCTTTGGTTTCTCTCATTACGATCAACCTTATCAGGCTTTAACAAATCTGTGTTTGGTAATTTCTTACCGATGGAATAAGACTAGAAATATTTGGCTTCACAAAATACCTTCTTCAACAAACTTCATCTTGTATCATGACTTTCTTTATGACTTTGAATATGTTGAGGATCATCATAGCATTGTATTACTTACATTAGGAAGTTTTATAAATTCTTATTCTTCTATAAAAAAAATTCGAACCAAACCCAAATACGATTGGTAGCACTCCCCCTTTCCTTTATAAGGATAACATCACAAGTTTCCTATATAACTTATGATTTGTGAGAATTTAAAAAAAAATAAAATCATCATTAGGTTTATATCAGAGTCATACACACTCTAATCCTCGTTATAATCTTCCTTCCATTCTGGACCCAAGGTGATTCTGAAAAAAAAAATCTTCCAGAAAACATCTTCTCAATACGATAGATTTTCTTAAGCATTATGAGTCTAATTCCCTAAATATGATGGTTTTTCCAATTATCTGAAATGTTTAAAAAGTGAATTGATTTATCTTATTTGAAAAAAAAATACAACACACTAGTAAAACAAACTTCTTATTACTTCAAAAAACTTTCTCCATCCAACTTGGTCCCAATAATATCCCCCTTTGTATTTTGCTGTCAACCAAGATTTATAAATCACTGAACTTTATAACCTCAAGCTATGGATTACTTATCAACAATTATAAGGCTATGTGAGATAACTCATTGTGTAAAATAATAATTATTGATAGCAAATTCTTGTTGTCCAAAAGTAGTGATCATTAAACTTCCTCAACTTTTAATCACATCTTTCTTTTCTTCTTCCATTTTCCTGTAAACAAAAGTTTCTACAACCACTCCAACAAACAGTTAGAATAGTTCACACACTTACATGCTGGATTCATAGCTTTCCCACAACTCCCCCTTTATGCATGCTTCCATAAGGATATATTTATGAAACAATTATCTCCCTTGAAAACATTATCCAAAGGTAAGATGAGAGAGGGGACAAAAACACATACCTCAACCATGATAAGAAATAGGTTGGATTACCATGTTCAACCTCGGTTTAGAAAAAAATTCTTTTGGTAAAGGTTTTGTGAAAATGTCAACAACTTATTCTGACGTCAGAAGATACTCCAACTTCATTTATTCATCTCCATATGATCTTTAATGAAATAATATTTGATATAAATATTTTTTGAACAAGAATGTTGTACCAAATTCCTATAAGGTTGATTTCACTTTGATTATCAAAACTCAAGAGCAAGGGTAACTTTACTTCAACAAGTAAATCTTCCAATTGAGTCTTCATCTATATAAGTTGGGTAGCAGCTTGAGTAGCAGCAACATACTCATCTTCAGACGTACTAAGAGTTACTGAATTATATTTATTTATATTCCAACTTACATAACTTTTCCCTAGAAATAAAACTCCACCAAATGTGGATCTTCTATCATCAATATTTCATGTCCAATCATCATCTGAATACCCAAACAAGTCAATACTTTCTAGGATATCATACCTGATTCCAAAATTTATTGTACCTTTGATATATATGAGAATTATTTTTCCAGCAAGTAAATGTGATTCTTTAGGATCACTCTAAAATATTTCACATAAGGTAACAACATAAACAATGTTGGATCTTAAATCATTAAAATACAAAAAACTTCAAATCAGCTTTCGAAACTCCTTCTAATCAACTTTCTTGCCTTCTCCATATTTACTCAACTTGGTTCCCACTAAAATTGATGTGTAAATTGGTTTTTAGTTTTCTATTCCAAACTTCTTAATAAATTACTTAGCATACTTTTCTTGGAAAAGAAAATTGTGTTTCTTATTTTATAAGATTTATAACCTAAGAAATTATTTTATTTCCCCTAGCATGAAAATTTAAAACAAATTTTTCATTTCTTTAGAAAATATTTCATAATATCTTTCATCATTCCTAGCAAAGATAATGTTATCAACATAAAAAATTACGATAAGGGAAAACTTCTAACTTTCCTTGATGTAAACATTGCTATCAACTCTACCTTTCTTAAAACTCATCTTTCTTAATAAAGTATCCAATATGGAATACCATGCTCTTGGAACTTGTTTTATCCCATACAAGGCTTTCTTCATCTTGCACACATAACTTTTATCTTTATCAATGATAAATCCACATGTTTTTTCAATATAAACTTCCTCATCAAGATCCCCATTCAAAAATTCGAACTTCACATCCATTTGAAAAAATTTGTAACTTCATTGCGCAGCAATAGCAAGAAAGATTCTTATTATTTATAACCTTTCCACTGGAGAAAAAGTTTCATCAAATTCAATGATTTCTATCTGTGAGTAGCCTTTTCACACTAATCTTGTTTTGTTTCTTATCACTTCGCTATCTTCATTCATCTTGTTCTGGAAAACTCATTTTGTTCCAATAACATTTTTTTATTTAGCTTGGGTATGAGTTTTTAAGTATCATTCTTTTCTATTAGATCTGGATCCTCATTCATAGCCTGAACCCATTCCAGATGCTCAAAATATTCATTCACATATTTTAGTTCAACTTTTGAATATAGAGAAGTATATTAAATTGTTCTTCTTGTTTGAATCCTTTGATGTTGATCGACAATAATGTTTTGAGCTTCCACTTTCCTCCTCAACCTTGGATGATATTTTTGAGTTTCTTTCTCATCACTAGAAATAGATGAGTCTGATTCTTCTTATTGAGTAGGATTACTATTTCCAACATCCTTATTAGAATTGTTAGCAAAAATTTTGTTATCCTACTCATCTTCCTTATCATCCCAAGTCTGTTTATCTTCCTCATCCTTTTCAACAACTTTCACATCAATAGATTTAACTAATATTTCTGAATATTTTTTGAAACATCTATATCTTCTTCCATCCATAGCATAACTAATAAAAATTTCATCCTCACCTCTTTGATCAAACTTTACAAAGTTTCAACCTTTGTTCTTTATGATTCATAGACTTCCAAAAACTCTTAAGTGTTTCAAACTTGGAGTTTTTCCATAAAAAAATCATATGGAGTCATATCTAAACTTGGCATGTAGAAACATCGGTTTTGGATATACACGTTAGTACTCATGGATTTCCTCCAAAAGTAATGAGAAAGACCATGTTCAAGTAACATAGTTATCCCCATTTCAACCAAACTTTTGTTCTTCCTTTCAACAATCCCATTTTTTTGAGGAGTATATGGTGAAATGAACTCATGTTGAATTTCATGTTTCTCAAGATAACTTTCAAATACTTAATTTTTGTACTCGCCACCATTATCATTTTTCAAATTCTTCATTAAATACTCACATTCCTTCTCAAATTTCCTCCTGAAACTTTTAAACATTTTTAGAGTATCTGACTTATGTTTCATATACATAATATAATTAATGTGAGTAAATTCATCAATAATTGATAAATTCATTATCTTAATTAGTTTATTATTTACTCATTGTCCCATGGATATCAGAATGGATAAGTTCTAGGTATTTTTTTGAACAAATATCAACTTACTTATGCATAGAATTTATATATTCCCTTTTTGAAAAATAGTGCAACACCAATCTCTTTTTCTTGTAAAATCAGAAATTCCATAAACACTATCTCACTTTGATAGATTTATTAAGTTTATATAACACATGTGTCCCATCCCTTTATGCCACAACTGATTCTCTTATACCATGCCCAAGTAACAATAATTTTTTATATTCACCAACTGGAAATAAATTTCCTTTTGCACATTGGCCTCTTGTAACTATTTTCCATCCTCCTCAATATTCACAACAAACCTATATTTTCTAAAAATAAATTTGTTTCCTTCATTAATTTTTTTTAAACTCTTATAAAATTGTGTTTCATCCCATCAACAAACAAATATTTCTTGGAATTTAACTTTTCATTCCAAATAATGGTTGATCCAACACCTTTGATTCTCAGAGATTCATCATTTTCAAATGTCATTGTTCCTTATTTAAAATCGTTCACATTATTCAACAAATTTAAATCTCCAATCATATAAAAATAACACCCAATATCAATAATCCAAGTTTGTTCTCCTTTTGTAGCTTTCAAAGCAGTTTATACAACAAGAGTTTTTTCTTTCCCTTTATCTTTCTTCATATTCGGCTTCTGAGTATTAAGAAAATTTTGTTACGTCGGTAACAAAACAAGATATCCTTTTTCAAGGTGTTTAAGTTGTTCTCATATTTCACAAATAGTTTCCATAGGTTGGAATCTATTTTCAAATTTTACTCCAACCTTCTTAGGTTTCTTCAAAACAACCTTTTCAGACTTCTTCAGAACATCCTTCTCAAACTTATTTCTTTGGGGAGATTGACTCCCCATAAAACTTTGTCGTCTGTAATTTGTAGAATTGTGGTAATTTTGTTGATTGAACTAGTATATATTTTTCATATGTCTGAAACCACTGAAATACCAATAGTATCCGTAGAAATAATATTTTCCTTTGAAACTTTCATACTGACCAAAGTTGTGAACATGTTTCTCAGTGACCTTTTTATATTTCTTGTAAAAACTTTTTTGACCACTAACCTTTCTGTTATCAAACAGAATATTCTTTTTCAACTTGGTGTTCTTTTCATCCTTATCAGAACCAAAATTATTAGAAACTTTTTTAGACTCAGATTTTTTAGAAACTTCTGATCTCTCTACTTTTTTTGGTCTTGTCCACATACATAACTTTGCCAATTCTTTTCTTCTCAGAAACAATTCTAACTTTCATTTCAACCTTTAAAGGTAAATTTTGTGGATCCTTCTCAGGTTCCTCCTTACGAGAACTTTTATCAACTTCAGAGATAGATTTTTTAAAACTTGTACCTCTCTGTCCAGCTTTAGAAAGTTTTTGTTAGACAAGTTCCAACTCTTTTTCTTTTTCCTTCTGCTTAACTTCCAGATGTTCATTATTATTATTTTCTTTCTCAATAAATTTCTTCAAATAGTTAATTTATTTTATCATCTTGACTTTCTCATTAAGAAAACCTTATTGACTGTTTATTGAATTGTTATCATCTTTTAGCTTCCTGGTTTCTTTTTCAAGCCTCCCAATATTCCTCATACATTCTTTCAATTCTTCTTTAAGATGGAATTCTAATTGGGTTTATTCTTCTTAGAATGATTGATTTTGAACTCTTCATTATTCACTGTTGTAATAAAAGTATTCTCACCGGTATGCTTAGTAGATTTTTTGGTTTTAATTTCATTATCCTCTTATTCATCATCTTTAGTTAAGAATCTTCTTCTTTTGGATTTGAAGAATTTTTTATATTTCCATTTAGAATAGGATTTAGCCTTATCACCCTGTTTATTCCACAATCTTTTTATATTTCTTTCATCTTCATCATTATCATCTTCTTTCTTTCTTTGGGTATAATTATACATAAAGTTCCCAACAACTCCACATTCAAAACATTTCAAGGGAAGTTTCCATTTATATTTACCTCTACCTCTTCTCACATTTTTAGAAAACAATGATAAAAATTCATCAAGGTTTTTACATAACTCGTTTTTAGAGTCAGAGTCAGCAACATCATCTTCCTCAAGAACTTTCTTAGACTTTTATTTCTTGGAATCTTTGAAAGACATTTCTCTATCAGCTTTTTTTCCTTCATAACTTTTTTCCTTCTCATTTCATAAGTAATGATGTAATGTCCCGGATCTTTCCATGTATTATTTTAATATTATATTGGAATTTCTTTCGAGACCAGGCTCTGGGATGGCGTGTAGTTCCAAGGCCCAGTGAGCCCAGAAAAAATGTTTAAATTTAATTTAATAATTAAATTACGCGCACGTGTGGTTTTCCTGAAAAAGTATAATAACTCTTGAACAGGTGCTCAGATCAGAAATCTGAGGGCACCGTTGTGTTAAGAGCAGCGATTTTACCTTAGGAGATGCCTAACTTTGGCTGGCGCAGGTCGGTGGTGAAATCTGGATTTTGGGCCTAACCGTAATAAAATATTTAATTAAAAATATTTTATTTAAATACTTGTTGCAACGAAATATTTTATTCTTTTAAATAGAGATTTCGCAGGGAGGGTCAGGGTTACAATACCCCTAACCCTAATTTCCTCTGGAGGCTCTGGAGAAGACCTCCCGACGCAGCAACGACGTTCTTGACGATTTTCTCCATCAACAACAACACGGCAACCAGATCATCGCCAACAAACGCAGCAAATCCAGGTAGGATGTTGATTTTTATTTTCCATTCCCCGTTCTTGATTTCTACAATGAACTCGGGAAAATCCACGAACAGATTAGTCTGCGGATCGATCGTTCTTACGGGATGGGCTTTTGCGGGGAATTCTGAGAGATTAAATCCATGATGATTCTTCTATTTTTGATCTTTTCTACTCTGTTTAATCCTATTACTGGGATCGGATCAACACCGTGACGAACGATGGTGGAGTTTTGTTCCTCATTTTTGTTTCATTGGATTTTCCCCCTTTCTCTCCTTCACATTCTTCGCGTTCTTCGTGGGGTGATGAGCAACAGATCGTTGCGCATCCGTTCTACGACGCAATGATCTAAGATTGTGGATCCAACCCTGGAGTGGTGTCACGGAGGTGAGATGACGGTTTCGGCAGGCGATTCGGAGTGGATCGGGAGATACAAGTTTTCGGGCGTTTTTCTTTGGATGGATCGTTCGACGTTTATAATCCGTTTCAAGAGCCGAAAACACATGTTTCTGTGTTCTTTCGATAAAGAGAACCAAACCCTGGAGCATCGAAATAAACGGACGAGAAAAATAAGATCCAAAAGATCGGCCGAGGCGTGCGGAGGAAGACAGCTGTTCTGGGAATTTCCCGACTGCATGCCATGTAGTATGGGCTACACGGCGTGTGTTAGTCGGTAGGGTTACCCGGCGTGTACTCCAAGAGTACACAGACACGGGCATGATACATGGCCACGGACACGCCGTGTATACCCCTCCCCAGCCAAACCCGGCCAGATACACGGGGTGCCCCGTGTACTGGTACACGGGCAGGCGACACGGACACGGGCAGAGACCGTGTACGGGCACATGGCCAGCGTACATGGAGCGAGCCCACGCGCTCGAACACGGCGTGTGTTTTTCATCTACACGTCATGTGGTTGCTTTCTGTCTGTCAAGCCAAGGGACATGGGCCGTTTACACGGGCAGTACCCAGTGTCAAAGAGCACGGCGTGTACTTTTCTACACGCCGTGTAATTTGGTTTTGCACGGATTGAACGAACTACACGGGTCGTTTACACGGGCAGTACCCAGGGTCAAGGCACACGGCGTGTAATCATACTACACACCGTGTAATAATTTCTTCAAGGCTTGAGCTACTTTCTTTCTGTGATGTGGACTAGTTCTTAGGGTTCATACCCTTGGTAATTCCCTAAAGGTTCTGGTATCAATTCCTTTATACAGGAGTATGATCCCTTCAACAGAACTTCCTGAATAGATTTGTTGGAATTCCCTCTATGAGACTTAGATCCAGATCCTCTATTCATTCCTGGAACCCTAGGTAGAGTTCTTGGTATCTACGTGACCAAATTTACCCGGGCGCCGATCCTCTGCTTAGCGAATTAGCTCAGACTGAGTTGTCGGAATCACCCCATGACTTGGATGTGATCCTCATCTGAGCATCATGTTCCCAAGGTACTTGTGGAGTGCGTTCTCCCAGAACGAGTACTTCGTGTCCCTCTCTTTAGACCTAGGAGTGTGTTCTCCCGATGGTATGCTTAGTGGAATCTTTGAGCTGGATCCTAGTGGCGGTTTCGCGAAGGTTGTTTGTGTGTGAGTATATCTGGATATTCTTGTTATATGTTCCATAGACATATACTATGTAGAGATGACTGTACCTTTATTTGTGGTATTTTTCCCTTTTTTGTACTTCCTTTGTGGTTTCCGGGGTGTCCTACTGGGTATTGTTATACTCACCCATGCACGGGCTTTGCCCGCACATGTCGTGTCTTGTGCAGACGAGCGAGCCTTTGACAGGATTCTAGGCGGACCGGGACCGGACGGCGTTCAGTGATATTATACAGGCCGAGGTGTGTTCCTTCGGCGACGGGTTGCAGTCCCAGTACCTTTCTCTACAGGTTGGACTTTGTTACAGACTTTCTTTTGGTGTTCTTGTACTTTTGGCCCAGGGTTTCACTTTACTGTACTTTATTTCCCTACCATACTCGGTTGGTTGGGTTTTAGTGTATGCATGCATCCCTTCCTTTTAGTAGTTTTTACTTTTCAACTTTGTGGGCTTGGAGGTGTGTGTGCGTGTGTACAGGTTTATAGGTAATGCCTCCCATGTTAGTAGCATGCCTACTCGGTGCTAGTCACCAGCCCCTGGCCTATTGGAGGTGGGATTGGGGAGTTGCGGCTCGGGCCCCACTGGGACAGGTCGTGACAGAGTGGTATCAGAGGGGGTCAGTTCTACCTTAGGACTGAGAGTCTGTGAATTGGTTTGGGGAAATAGTGTTAAGTGTTTCGAGTTCGGCTCTCAGGCCAGGGACACCAGTGTTGGTGCGGCGGCCGACGTATCCATACACCAGGGCTCTGATAACTTTCTTTTCAACTCAGAACATGAAAACACTAGTTGTATGGGGAAAATTAATGGTACATGCATCATATAGGAATGGTTTGTGGTTTCCATGTCCTTCTTGAGTCAGCTCTCCAGATATATTCACTGATTGTGATACATCTTATTTCTTAAACAGGATGCCTCTGCGACGTGCACCCGCTAGGATCCAGCAGCTCGATCACGAGGATGACCCCATCAGTGATAAAGCTTTGATACAGGGACCAGATCCCCCAGTTCTACCACCAGGTGGCATGCCAGTTATTCCACCACCTGTGGGGCAGTGTTTGGCGCCTGCTGTACCAGTGGAGGAGGAGCGCAGGCTGAGCGCACTCCATGAGTTTCAGAGATAGAGACCCCTCAGGTTTCTAGGTGAGCCTGACCCTCAGGTAGTAGAGGACTGGCTTGAGACAGTGACCAGGGTCTTCCGCTTAGTCAGGACACCAGCAGACCAGATGGTGATCCTGGCAGCGAGCCTTCTGTAGGGATTAGTAGGGCGATGGTGGAGTTTGGTCATCTAGACTCACGACGAGGTGACTCTTTCATGGTCAGAGTTTTAGCATCTCTTCATAGAGGAGTTTTCACCGGTTACCCTGAGAGCAGTACGTATACAGGAGATTCTTCAGCTCCAGCAGGGAACCATGACGGTGGCTGACTATTCGTTGAGGTTTACCGACCTCTCACGATACTCGATGGATATGGTCAGAGATCAGTACTTCAGAGCTTGGACTTTTGAGCGGGGCTTGCGCAGAGATATCTAAGCTAGCATCATCCCTATGAGCATTCCTACTTATGATGGGGTGCTCGAGCGGGATTTGGTGGTTGAGAGCTTCCTGGCGGAGCAGGGACAGCCAACAGTTGTCAGTAGTGGGCGAGCTGGATCAGAGACCTCAGCGGCAGGGAGCCAACGTCAGGGACCTAGGCGTGGGAGACGTTTCCAGACGAGATCCCAGTACAGGGGATTAGCCGTGCATGGTTCACAGGGCCATTCCATCCAGCCTCAAGAGAGGCGATGTTACTCATGTGACGGCAGGGGACATCTCGCTTGAGATTGTCTGACCCGCCGTATTACTGACCAGGGAGCAGTGGATGGACCATCGAGGCAGAGGCAACATGTAGAGCAGGAAGATCCGCGAGGTGGTGGACATGGCATAGGAGTTTGGAGAGAAGCTGGAGGTGGTCGGCATTTCGACCCTTTACCACCACCACCCCCAGGAGGTCCACCCCAGGCTCAGGGAGCTAGTAGACAGAGGCAGGGACAGCTGCAGGCGGCATAGGCTTATGACCCAGGTACTCCTAGAATGATTAGAGGTACTATCTGTGTCTTTTCTACTTTGGCTGTCGTATTGATAGACACAGGTGCTAGTCATTCCTTTCTGGATGCTTATCTTGTTCGAGACCTTGAGATTCTAGTTGAGTCGTTGACTCAACCCTTATGCTTAGAAACACCGACTAGAGAAGATTCAGAGATCACACACCTTTGCAGGCAGTGTGACCTGACCCTTGGAGGTGAGAGTTTCGGTTGGAACCTCTTGGTGGTAGCGTCGAGGCCTTACGATGTCATTCTTGGCATGGATTTATTATCCACAGTTCATGCCCAAATTGATTTTTTTAGGTGAAGGGTGCGGTGTGTCCGCAGTGATGGAACGAGGTTCTCTTTTGTCGGTGAAAGAGAGACCCAGGCAGCGCAGGATGGACTCATGCATAGGAGGGCACAACCGATTTCATGTCAGTTGGCTAGCATAGCCCTTGGTGCAACAGATGTTACGAGTTTCCAGTTTCCAGCAGTGGTGGCTGAGTACGAGGACGTCTTTCTGGAGGATGTCCCCGGGATACCTCCCCGTCGGGAGATAGATTTCTGCATTGAGTTGCAACCCAGGATGACCCTAATATCAGCATCATCTTATCGGATGGCTCCTGCAGAACTTTGTGAGCTGAGGGTGCAGCTGGATGACCTGCAGAAGAAGGGCTTTGTGAGACCCAGCGTTTCACCCTGGGCGGCCCCAGTGCTGTTTTCCAAGAAGGCGGACGGGGGATTGAGGTTGTGTATGGATTACCGGCGCTTAAATCAGGTGACCGTGAAGAACCGGTATCCACTATCGAGGATCGATGACCTCTTTGACCATTTTATAGGGGCATGATGGTTCTCAAAGGTTGATCTATGATCAGGCTATCACCAGTTGCGAGTACGGGAATAGGATATACCGAAGACGGCTTTCAGATGTCTCTACGGTCACTATGAGTACTTGGTGATGCCCTTCGGCATGACGAACGCCCCGGCAGTGTTCATGGGACTCATGAACCAGATCTTTCAGCCTTATCTAGACCGGTTTGTAGTGGTCTTCATTTATGATATCCTTGTGTACTCTACGTCCGAGGTGGAGCACACGAGACACCTAAGGATGATTCTGGACACACTCCGAGAGCACCAGTTGTATGGGAAACTCTCTAAGTGTCAGTTCTGGTTACAGGAGGTCCACTTTCTAGGGCACGTTATCTCGACGGATGGTGTAGAAGTGGACCCAACAAAGTTAGAGGCAGTGCTAGCATGGGAGCCACCCCGGAGCATGAAGGAGGTACAGAGTTTCCTGGGGTTGGTAGGCTACTATCGGAGATTCATCCATGATTTCTCCAGGATTTCAGCACCCATGACAACTTTGACCCGAAAGGGACAGCCTTTCGTGTAGACTGAGAAATGCCAGCAGGCTTTCCAGTAGTTGAGATAGAGTCTGACGAGCGCCCCGATCTTGAGATTACCGGAGGAGGGTGTCGAGTATGTAGTGTTCTGTGACGCATCTGGAACTGGGCTTGGTTGTGTCCTGATGTAGAGGCAAGCAGTGATTGCCTATGGCTCACGTCAGTTGATACCACATGAGCAGAACTACGCAACCCATGATCTTGAGTTGGCAGCGGTAGTCTTCGCATTGAAGATGTGGTAGCACTACCTGATGGGAAAACGGTTTACCGTATACTCTGATCACAAGAGTCTCAGATATATCTTTTCTCAAAAGGATCTGAATTTGAGACAGAGGCGATGGCTTGAGTTCCTCTAGGATTACGACTTTGAGATCGTTTATACTCCAGGGAAGGGGAACATGGTGGCAGATCCTCTCAGTAGGAAATCCAGTTTGCAGTTGCTGGATGAGGCGACAAGGTAGTTGGCCTCTTTGCAGTTGTCCTTCATGGATAGAGATGAGGGAGCTTACCTTCAGTCGATGGTTTTTACCCCTCCACTCTTACAGTGAGTCAGGGAAGCACAGCGTGAGGATGCTATCTGTGAGACTCTACGTGCTCAGATATCCACAGGTGATGCTACTGATGGTTTTTCAGAAGGAGGGGAGCACGTTGTCCTTTTCAGAGGGCACACAGTAGTACCAGTGACATTGTGGGAGGAGGTTCTGAGGGAGTTACATACATCCCCTTTGGTGGTGCATCCAGGCGTGGTAAAGATGTACCAGGACCTCTGATGTCAGTTCTGGTGGTCAGGGATGAAGAATAATGTGGCAGAGTTTGTTTCTCGGTGCCTTACTTGTCAGCAAGTAAAGGCAGAGTACCAGGTGCCAGCAGGCTTGACTCAGCCCCTTGAGGTGATAGAGTGGAAGTGGGATGGGATATCCATGGACTTCATGATAGGTTTACCAAGCACGTCCAGGGGGCACGATGCCATCTGGGTGATCGTTGATCGACTCACCAAGTCGGCCCACTTCCTAGCCATACGAAAGCAGAGTTCAGTAGAGAGCTTGGGACGCCTCTATGTTCAGGAGATAGTTAGGCTTCATGGAGTACCATCCACAATCGTCTCATATCTTGATGCTCGTTTCACATCTCGGTTGTGGAAGGGATTGCAGGAAGCTTTTGGGACTCAGTTACGCTTGAGCACAGCGTTTCATCCCCAGACTGATGGTCAGACAGAGCGGACCATCCAGGTCCTGGAGGATATGCTACAAGCTTGCATACTTGACTTCGGTCGTATCTTGGAGGATCACCTACAACTAGTGGAATTTTCTTATAACAATAGTTATCATTTCACTATTGGTATGGAACCATTCGAGGCTCTGTACGGGTGACCCTACAGGTCGCCACTTTGCTGGACTGACTCGGGAGAGTCAGCACTCATGGGCCCAGAGATGGTGAGAGCTACTACAGAGAAGGTGCAGGTCATCCAGGAGCGGATGAAGACTGCACAGAGTCAGCAGAAGTCATATGTTGACAGGAGGCGGAGGCCCTTGGAGTTTGAGGAGGGAGACCATGTGTTTCTTCGGGTCTCACCTCAATGGGGATTGCGGAGATTTGGCTGAGGCGGCAAGTTATCTCCGAGTTTCGTTGGACCTTTTCAGATTCTGAGTAGAGTTGGCGAGGTGGCGTATCGCTTGGCTCTACCTCCTCAGATGGACTGGGTACACAACGTCTTCCATGTGTCGCAGCTACGGAGGTACGTGCATGATCCATCGCATTTCATCGACTGGGGCGAGCTGGACATCGACGATGGAGCAACCTTTGTAGAGTACCCAGTGGAGATCGAGGATTGGCAAGAGAAGATCCTTCATGGATGAGCTATTCCCTTGATGTGTGTCCGGTGGTAGCACGGGAATCTCCAGGAGAGCACGTGGGAGCGGGGAGGCTCAGATTCACGTGCAGTACCCACATCTTTTTGAGTAGCCCTTGTTTTGGCTTTTTGAGGACGTAAAATCCCTAAGGTGGGTGTTATGTAATGTCCCAGATCTTTCCATGTATTATTTTGATATTATATTGGAATTTCTTTCGAGAACAGTCTCTGGGATGACGTGCAGTTCCGAGGCCCAGTGAGCCTGGAACAAATGTTTGAATTTAATTTAATAATTAAATTACACGTGTGTGCGGTTGTCCTGAAAAAGTGGAATAACTCCTGAACGGGTGCTCGGATCAGAAATCCGAGGGCACTGTTGCGTTCATAGCAGCGATTTTACCTTAGGCGAGGCCTAACTTCGGCCGGCGCAGGTCGGTGGTGAAATCTGGCTTTTGGGCGTAACCGTAATAAAATATTTTATTAAAATATTTTATTTAAATCTTTGTTGTAACGAAATATTTTATTCTTTTAAATAGAGATTTCGCAGGGAGGGTCAAGGTTACAATCCCCCTAACCCTGATTTCCTCTGGAGGCTCTAGAGAAGACCTCCAGACGCGGCAACAACATTCTTGATGATTTTCGCCAGCAACGACGACACGGCGACCGGATCATCGCCAAAAAACGCAGCGAATCCAGGTAGGATGTTGATTTTGATTTTCCATTCCCCGTTCTTTATTTCTACGATGAACGCGGGCTAATCCACGAACAGATTAGTCCGCGGATCGATCATTCTTGTGGGATGGGCTTTTGCGGGGAATTCTGGGAGATTAAATCCATGATGATTATTCTGTTTTTGATCTTTTCTGCTCCGTTTAATCCTATTAACGGGAGCGGATCAACGCCATGACGAACGATGGCAGAGGTTTGTTCCTTAGTTTTGTTTCATTGGATTTTCCCCCTTTCTGTCCTTCGCGTTCTTCGCGTTCTTCGCGGGGCGATGAGCAACAGATCGTTGCGCATCCGTTCTACGACGCAACGATCCGAGATTGTGGATCCAACCCCGGAGTGGTGTCACGGAGGTGCGACGACGGTTTCGACAGGTGATTCGGAGCGGATCGGGAGATACGAGTTTTCGGGCGTTTTTCTTCAGATGGATCGTTCGATGTTTATGATTCATTTCAAGAGCCAAAAACACCCGTTTTGGTGTTCTTTCGATAAGGCGAACCAAACCCTGGAGCATCGGAATGAACGAATGAGAAAATGAAGATCCGGAGGATCGGCCGAGGCGCGCGGAGGAAGACGGCGGTTCTGGGAATTTCCCGACTACACGTCGTGTAGTATGGGATACACGGCGTGTGTTCGTCGGTAGGGTTACCCGGCGTGTACTCCGGGAGTACATGGACACGGGCAGGATACACGGCCACAGACACGCCGTGTATACCCCTCCCCGGCCAGACCCAGCCAGATACACGGGGTACCCCGTGTACTGGTACACGGGCAGGTGACACGGACACGGGCAGAGACCGTGTACGGGCACATGGCCAGCATACACGGAGCGAGCTCAGGCGCTCGAACATGGCGTGTGTTTTTCATCTACACGTCGTGTAGTTGATTTCTGTCTGGAAAGCCAAGGGACACGGGCCGTTTACACGGGCAGTACTCAGTGTCAAAGAGCACGGCGTGTACTTTTCTACATGCCGTGTAGTTTGGTTTTGCACGGCTTGAACGAACGACACGGGCCGTTTACACGGGCAGTACCCGGGGTCAAGGCACATGGCGTGTAATCATACTACACGTCGTGTAATAATTTCTTCAAGGTTTGAGCTACTTGCCTTCTGTGACTCGGACTAGTTCTTAGGGTTCATACCCTTGGTAATTCCCTGAAGGTTCTGGTATCAATTCCTTTATACAGGAGTATGATCCCTTCAGGAGAACTTCCTAAATAGAGTTTTTGGAATCCCCTCTATGAGACTTAGAGCCAGATCCTCTATTCATTCCTGGAACCCTAGGTAGATTTCTTGGTATCGACGTGACCAACTTTACCCAGGTGCTGATCCTCTGCTTAGCGGATTAGCTCAGACTGATTTGTTGGAATCACCCCATGACTTGGTTGTGATCCTCATCTGATCATCATGTTCCCAAGGTACTTGTGGAGTGTGTTCTCCCAGAACGAGTACTTCGTGTCCCTCTCTTCAGACCTAGGAGTGTGTTCTCCTGATGGTATGCTTAGTGGAATCTTCGAGCTAGATCCTAGTGGCGGTTTCGTGAAGGTTGTTTGTGTATGAGTATATCTGGATATTCTTGTTATATGTTCTGTAGACATATACTATGTAGAGCTGATTGTACCTTTCTTTGTGGTATTTTTCCCTTTGTTTTACTTCCTTTGTGGTTTTCGGGGTGTCCTACTGGGTATTTTTATACTCACCCCTGCACGGTCTTTGCCCGCACGTGTTGTGTCTTGTGCAGACGAGCGATCCTTTGACAGGATTCTAGGCGGACCGGGACCGGACGGCATTCAGTGAGATCAGACAGGCCGAGGTGTGTTCCTTCGGCGACGAGTTGCAGTCCCAGTACCTTTCTCTACAGGTTGGACTTTGTTGTAGACTTTCTTTTGGTGGGCTTGTACTTTTGGCCCAGGGTTTTACTTTACTGTACTTTATTTCCCTGCTATACTTTGTTGGTTGGGTTTTAGTGTATGCATGCATCCCTTTCTTTTAGTAGTTTTTACTTTTCAGCTTTGTGGGCTTGGAGGTGTGTGTGCGTGTGTACAGGTTTATAGGCAATGCCTCCCATGTTAGTAGCATGCCTACTCGATGCTAGTCACCAGCCCTGGCCTATTGGAGGCGGGCTTGGGGAGTTGCGGCTCGGGCCCCACTGGGACGGGTAGTGACAAATGATAGTACTATGAAGATCATCCAGAGATAGAGTTTTAGGATTTCTATCTTCCAATGAGTAGACTTTAGCATCAAACTTGTCAGAAATAATTCTTAATATATTTTCAACAATTATAGAATCCTCCAACTTTTCACCAAGAAATCTAATCACTACTGGAAAATGGATCTATCCCCACTCATCTATACACACGGTTTAGAAGAACCGTGGGTATATATGATATAATCTTGTCACTGCCCACGGTTAAGTTTAAAACTGTGGATAAACATCCCCAAATTTCACCATTCCATCGGGCTTCACCTCCCAATTTTGAATTTTCATCAGGCTCCCTACGTGGTCCCTCTCCTCCCCTCCCTAACCTCTACCTCCTGGCCCTCTCCATCCCTCCCTAACCTCAACCTCCCGGCCTTCGCCTCCACCTCAACATCCTGGCCTCTACCTCCACCTCAATGTCTCTTCCTACGCCTCCCTGCCCCTAGTCCCTCTCGGCGCCCTCTCATCCGGCGACGCCCCCCTCTCCCCTCCCGGATCCCTGAGGTCGGTGACATCCCCCATCCCCTCTCATCTCCCTCTCCTTCGGTGATGTTCCTCAGGCCCCTTATCCTCCCCAGTCACGTGTGAGATCCCCCACAGTCGAACACCCCGCACGACATCCCCCTCTCTCAGCTCCATCTCCTTCAACCATTTCTCTCGAATTTCATGAGGGTTCTTGGTCGTTACTTAGAAGTAAGCATTCATCTTATTTAATTCTTAAATTTCTTAGAGTTTTACTCTCTCCCATTGTCTGGTTTCATTCAGCTAAACCCTAGGGGATTTGAGGTTCCAAGATACTAACTTTGATCCTTATTTCAAGGGCGTATCATGGTTCTATCTGGTCGGCTGTGTGTTTTGGCATCCACTGCCAATGGCAAAGCGGTTTGGATCATCATGGTTCATCTACCACCATTTTAGGTTGGTTTATTCTACTCTATTTGTTTGGCCCAATTTAATCTGATCCTTTTGGTGATTTATGTGCCTATGCAAATCTATATTAGGTATGAATTGTTTTAATAAAGGTACTTTGTGAATAGAATTTCATATGATGCTAAATATAGAAGTATATCCTCTCACAAAATACCAAAAATGCTATACTATTATCGAAAAGTGGTGTACACAATGATTGTGTGTCTAGAAGCCCGAGGTCTCAATGGTGGTAGAATACATTAATTTATCAACATAATAGTTGAAATACTAAATAAGTATGTTTTTTATGGGAGGTGATTTATATGTAATAACCATGGGTCTTTCTAATTATACCGGAGTGGGAGGAGAAAAAAAGAGATCAATAAGAATTCCTCTCTCTATATGATATAGATAGGGAGTATATACACTGAAATAAAAGAGAACAAATATAATGTTTTTATATAAATAATACCTCAACTGAAGGAGAATCAAGTATCAATGATGTTACACCCATAGTATACCACTTAGAATGAAAAGAATAAAATCAAGAAGTTTAAGAAATAAAAGGTGGATATTTATGTTGAGGTTGGGGAGAAATAAGAATGAAATTAAAGAAGAACCAACTAAGGGAGAATATATCCAAGTTAACAAACATGAAAACTAATTAAGAGAAGTATGAAATAAGAGTCCTCCATTAGATAAGAGAACATAATCCCTTTGGTGCGGGAAACTCATCACCACCAAAATAGTCACCTTTGAAAAATGATATCAAGCCAAACTATGACACTAAACAATGTACTTCATATATCTAACCCCTTTGGGGCTGCGCAGGTGGAAAAGGGAGGGGACCATAATCCCCACAGTGCCAGGATCAAATCCCACTCCCCCATGGGTGCTGATTTTCCCCTCATAGATGCTTTCAACCACAGGACCATCAGATCCAAAGGTGTTCTCTAAGGATGGATCATCTAGAGAGGTCCACCACGCAGATAGCAAGACAAGGGTGAACAAAAAGACTGTTGAACATGACCCCATGGTCACTGGGGACAATGTCAGAACTGTCAAGGAATATGCTCCTCTATATAGATGTTTTCATCTTCTCATCCATCAAAGAATGTTCTGAAAGAATCACAGAGAGGATGTATGAAATAGGGCATCTGGAAAAGGTGATATGAAGGAGGAATGCCTGAAAAAGGTCATCTGGATACCTGGAAAAAGACTGAAAAACCTTGTCTGAAATTGGATGCCTAGAAAAAGTCATATGGAATATGATGCAGCACCTAAAAAAGACACAATAGGGAGATCATGTGACATCACATGTGGGAAGCACATGAGCAACAACAGAGAGTGTGCGGCAGAGAAGCCTGAAAAAGTGCATTGAGGTAGTGACGGAGAGGCTTGGTTGCTGGAAGTAGGGGCATTTTGCACTTGTAAGTTGGGTATTACACCTGGAAGTTCGGTATTGCGCCTAGAAGTTGGGTGCATAGGGAGTGCGATAGAGGTATAATCAAAACTCTAGTACCAACTCGGTGCCTAAGAATAACACATGTTGGCTGGAACAGGAAGTGGAAATTCACACTTGGGGGTGCCGCTTGGAATGAACTTTTGATGAACAATTCATGATTTGGATTACAAACTGATTCATTTGTGAGAGAGGGATAACACCACATAGAACTTAATCAAGAGCCTTCACTTAATCTACTTCATGTGTACATGTGCTAACATAGTGTAGAAAACAATAGATTGTTCACCAAGACATCAAGGTTGTCCATGAATTCTCATGTATGTGATACCATTATCAAATTCTCATTTTGGGTTAGTTTTAAATAGATTTAACGAGAACTTAAAATCTTAATCACATCCCAATAAACACATTAAAAATATATTATACAAGATATAAAAAAGGGGTAGAAAATGTTATTGGAATACCTATTCTTTCATATTTTTAATGATGTTTACATAATTATAGATTTCATGATTTCGAACACTTTGAAATCCTTTTAACATGTTTTCATCCATAGAAAGGGATGAACCCACTTTCTCACCATCTTTGTAGTTTATATACTCAACGATGAGAATATTCTATTGTTATACAGTAGTAATAGCCTCTTCCAACATCCCCAATATTTGATTCTTTCAATTCCCTACATGTTAGAAAACATCAAATGAAAGGAGATAAGGAGGGGTATTTTCTCTTTAATTAGACCTAGAATGTTGATAAATGTATCTCTTATGAGATATTCCATACTTCCCAACTTTATCATTGGGATAATCCTTAATCATCTTTTCCTAATTGTATAATCATTTATCCTTGTAGACAACCTAATGTTCTTATTCTTCTCGATAGGCTTATTGTGTGGGACCTCTTTTATTGAATGTGCAACAAAGTGAAATGCAACCTTATATTCTATCATATTCTTATTCATTTATGAAATATGTCCAGTAACCTTCTATCTCCCACATAGTTTCTCTTAAAACATTAGTTTTTTCTTGTTTCATTTCCTCATAAACAACATTTTGTTCTTTAATTAGATCTCTATTTTTTCTTGTGCAATTTTGAACAGCTTTTATACTTATTATTTGACTCTTCTAATGTTTAGAAATCATTGGAAACTTATTTTAGACATATAACTTGTATATTTCTACATTTTGGTATTATTCTTATTTCTCACAGAATTTGTTATTATTTTTCTTGGATTTATCCCATAGATTCATTCTTGTTCTATGTTAATCATATGTTCTTATAATAATTAAAGTATATGTGCCAAAAAATCCCACAACACAAATAATAACCCTTGAATCTTTGATCTTAGAACATATTGGTGATTGTATACAAGAAATTATACTTTCTATCTAGGCATCATGCAGCCTTTATTTAGCCTTCTCCCAAGGGATTATTCTTGGTTTTCTTTAACTTTAATTTTTCATTATGTTGGAGTAACCTTATCACATATTCTTTTATCCCAAACACCATTTTTTGTCTTTATAATCTATATTTTCAAAGAAAACACATTCAGTGTGATTTGAAACATTAAGAGTTTCGTACCTTTCCCTTTGGGCTATTCTTCTTTGAAAACATCTTCCTTTATCCCAAACACCATTTCATTTGTCTCCCTTTGGGATATTCTTATTTGAAAACATCTTCCTTTATCCCAAACACCATTTTCTTTGTCTTCCTAGCTGTTGTGGAAGAAACTATTAATCGTATGTATCACTATGAGAATTCATTCAATGTTCTTAAGATCTTTTATTTTCTAGTAAAGTATTATGAACTTTTTCAAGGTTGTCTCATTTAGCTTCCATTGTTTCCTCTACTTCCAGTGATTGCTACTTTATCTTTTGGATAAAAAATAGATTTTTTCTAGGAATCATCTTTTGAAAAAGTATCTGCATTCTTTCTTCATTTCAATATATCTTCTAATTGTGCACCTTCCTTCATCTATTATTATCTAAAATGCTTCATCTGTAGCAACCCAGTGCAGGATGTCTGTATTTTTTTACAGATCATGGATCTAGCACTATCCAAAGTATATACTCCAGAATTTAATTCCAGTTATGTTTTGGTAAGAAAATTTTCATTTGTAATGTAGGTTCAGTTTTGGTTTTTATCACACTTTCTTGTAGTTTTCATTAGTAATGAAAGTTCAGTTTTTTTGTTTTGGTATTCTATTCTGATTTTTTTTATGGGTGCACTCGAAGCATGAAGCAGGAAGGTTGCGGGAAGTAGCTGTTGTGTTTGGGAGAAGCATCTATTCCCATAGTTCAATGAACCGTGGGTATATTAGTATTGTTTTGACAATTGATTCCCATGATTCTGAAAACCGTAGTAAAAGATGTATACTATCCAGGAAGCATTTATACCCATGGTTCATTGAACCGTGGGTATGTTATATTGCTGTGAAAATCCATTCCTACGATTCTGAAAACCATGGGAATAGATTTATACCTACGGTTTAAGTAAACCGTGGGTATTATAAATTTTCCATGGGATATGCCCACGGTTTTGTAAAAAATGTGGGTATAGGGCTATACCGACACCTCTCCAGCCCACAGTTCATGAAACTGTGGGTATAGCCTATACCCACGGTTTTATGGGCTATACCCACGGTTTAAAACCATGGGTATAAGTGATATTTCCAGTGGTGAATAGTGATCACAATTCCATTTACCCTGGTAAATAATTCCCCAACAGATTCATACTCACCCATTTTCAGATCTTCATAATTCAGCATCCAAATTTGTAATTTTTCCCTCTTTGATTTTTTATTGCCTTTGTAAATGTTTTTTAACTTATCTCAGATACCTTTGGCAGTGTAAACACCCTTCACCCTTAAAAAACACTTTCATAAAGTGATGATAGTAATCATTTTTATCCCTTCCATCATTCTCAAGATTATTTTTTTCTACATATGTAAGAGGAACTTTATTATAAATAGAAGAAAATATATTTGTTGAATCTTCAAGAACATAATACCCAATAGAAAAAAGATAAGGCAACATTTTTTCTTTCCAGATATGATAGTTCTTACCATCAAAGACCATAATACCTTTATTGTCGACACAATTCAGATTCTCCATCACAACTTTTCAAAACTTCAATAAAGAGTAAACGAAGGGAACCTTCCCTCTGATACCACTTATAAGTGTCCAGCCAGGATCTATGTATCACTGAGAGGGGGAGGGGTGAATGAGTGATATCTTTTTCTTTTATGTTTCCTTATGTATGAAATAACCTTCACCACCTGTTAAATATTTATTTCCCTACTGAAAAAAATTCAAACACGCATCCATAAGAACACAATAATTTATAAGGTTCACTACTCAACAAGAGTAGCTACGTCCTTAGTATAGTTTGGAAATGATTCAATACCACATAATCCACTAGAAAACAATCATTTTGTGTGGAATACAATGAGTAGGATATGACCTTACACTCATGTAGCACTATGATCAATACAACAGTGCATGTGCTTCAAGTGGCATAAAATGATGTAAGATAATTTTTGTAATGAACATGTTACAGTGCTTATTGATCAACTTTCAAAAATATGATCTTTCAAAAAAATTATACACTTTCTTAACCATAAGCTGGTAAGAACTCCCTAGACTTCATAATAACACTCAGTATGATTTCTCAGTCTGATTACCAAGTCTGATTTCTCAATATGGAAATAATACTCTATCAGAAAACCGCTAAAACAATCCTGAACTTCTTCTTACTCAGTCCAAAAATCCTAGTCTGATTGCTCAGTCCGATTTTGAAAACTCTAATTACGATCTTGTCACTTCTTATTTCTTTCTTCTGTCCAAAAATATTCTTCAAGAAAATACAATCTAGAAACTTCTTCTTTCTAGAATTATGGAGCTTCTCTCTTCTCTTTCACAAGTGATGCAAATCATCTAATATATAAAGTATTCTCCTTCTTTTATAGATGCGCCAAAATGGTTTAATCAGAATTTTGGAAAGTTTTTCCTGCTTTACCAAATTTCCTGAATCTTTAATCTTCCTTAAATATCATATCTTTCTTTGACTTGTTTAGCACCTTTAATTTACCTTCAATTTTGGATCACTCTTTGATTTCTTCAATGCTTCAGACTTCCTAACAAATATTCAGTCTGAGTATGATTCCCGATTACAATTTCCCAATATGATTTCTTCATTATGATAAAGTCATTTAGTCACTCCTATTTTCTTAACCCACTTGCAAACAAATCATAACTGAAGACATCTCATAATGTTACTCTACACTAATTGAAAAACTAATCTACCCATTTGGATTTCCTCATTATAATGAAGATAATAGATTCGTCAATACATTGCTCTATATCAATTGTAAAAAATGTAAAACATATGTCTTCCCATTACGATGCTCTATACCAACTGATAAAAACAAAGGCAAACAAATTCTTGGAACTTTAAGCAAGATTCATGTCCCCCTTTAACAACACTTTCAAAAAAAAATCAAACAAGACTCTTTATCTTCTTCTTTTATCTTGACCCACTTGTTAGAGGAATTCAAAACTTTCTTTATAACTTGACTCGATCAAAAAATCAACTTGATGAGAAATGGTTAACTATATTGTTGATTGATCTTGGTCTCAACAAACTTTTATTATTTAATTGTCCCAACATCTCTCAATATAATTCTTCATACAAAAAATTATGTTTCAATGAACTTTTCTAATCAATCTTCCTCTGATGTCATAAGGATACCAAAAAAATGCAATGACTAATTGATGTCAGAGTAACTCCGGTTATCAGTGGCACACCGAGTCCGATGGATCGGTTCCAACAGCTTCAACTTCAACAACTTCTTTTATTTTCTGATTACAATACCAATGAACTATCCATAACCACTAACTTCTTTCTTTGAAGATTTATATATTTTGACTTATTGGTCTGACTAAAAACCAAAACCTTTGGTTTCTCTCATTACAATCAACCATCTCAACCTTTAAAAAATCTACGTTCGGTAATCTCATATTGATGGACTAAGATTGGAAAGTTTTGGCTTCACAAAATGCCTTCTTCAACAAACTCCATCTTGTATCATGACTTTGAATACATTGAGGATCGGCATATCATTGTATGACTTGCATTAGGAAGTTTTATAACTTCATATTATTCTAGCAAAAAAATTCTTTCCAACCAAGCCCGAATATTATTGGCAGCAATCTCTCTTTCCTTTATTAGGATAGCATCACAAGTTTCCCAGACAACTTATGATTTGTGAGAATTATAAAACAACAAAGCATCATCAGGTCATATCAGAGTCATACACACTCTGATTCTCATTACGATCTTCCTTCTATTCCAAACCTAAGGTGAGTCTAAAAACCCTTTTCTTCCAGAAAATATCTTCTCAATACGATGGAATTTCTTAAGCATTATGAGCCTAAATTCCTGAATATGATGGTCATTCTGATTGTCCAAAACTTTTACAAAGTGAATTAATTTATCTTATTTGACAATAAAAGACAACACACTAGTAAAACAAACTTTTTCTTACTTCTAAAAACCTTCTCCAGCCAACTTAGTCCCAACAAAATGGGAATATATTCAAATCTAACATAATTAAAACCATTCATTGTCATTGATTATGTTCAAAACCAATCTAAAACCCTTATCAATGGTGTTATTTAATTAGTATTGAATTATTTAAATCATGAATAAGATATTTCAATGGTTAATAAACAATAAATTCTCTATTTTCAAAAATACTCTAAAAGACATACATTATAAACTCTTACATATCCTACACGGTCTAAATATTTTGGAATACCTTAGGATTCCAAAATGGACAATGGTTTTTCACCATGCCATAGAGGGTGGTGTTTTGAGCTAGAATATTTCCTATGAAAAACGATTAAGCCTAAAATGGGCATAGTGGAAGGTGTATAAAATGTACCCAACATCTCTAAAAGTTGATCAAAACTAACTACACAATAACCCTATGTTGTGGAGCTCAACGTATCTACTTATAATTTTACCTATGAGAAATAGGGATCTCAAAAAGGGAATTTTAAAGACCATGATTAAAGACATGAAGTGCATGGATGGCCTACATAAAGGTATGCTATGGTGTTATGTAAAGGTAAATCGGACTACATAAAGGTCATGTGAAGTCAAAATGGGCAGTGAGAATAGATCATGTTGTATTGGTCAATGTGTTAGACTTCCAATTCAACTACGAGAAATGGAAAGCCCTCTATGGGAATTTTAGAAGGGTAGGGATTCCGGATGAGGGCCTGGAAAGAAGCAAATAAGGTTTGGCACCCATTGAAGAACATACCAAAGTTAAGAAGCATAAAGAATCATTGTTATCCAGTGAAGAAGTAGGGTTCATCATAGTTGAGAACATCGCAAAAACACAAACCGTATAACTCAAACAAGCAATCAATGAGAGTGGAAAGGAGAAAATAACGTACCTTGGATTCTAACTTTGATTCATCCGAGAGAATGTAGAGGAGTGCCGACAGCAGGGGAGTTCTACGAGAGCTTGAGAATCATGACTAAATAAGTCGTGATTAGGGTTCTTTTAAATAGATTAGTGACACTTTTATCATCGCTTACAAAAAAACGTTGATAAAGATGCCTTGTATCAGCGATAAATTGATAAATATATTCATTTTTAAATATAAATATAGTAAATATATATAAATATAAATATAGTAAATATATTCATTATTTAAATATATTTATTAAAATTTTATAATTATAAATATATTTATATCATTATATATATTTATATAATTATATAATTTTATATTAAATATATATATATATATATAAATATAGTAAATATATTCATTATTTAAATATATTTATTATAGTTTTATAATTATTTAAATATATAATTATTTATTTATAAATATACAAATACCTTAAAAAATATTTATATATTTATATCATTATATATATTTATATAATTATATATATATAGGGTGCATCTCAGTGGTAGTTGGCCCTGTGGGTCTCGGTGAGGTCTCAAGTTCAAATCTTGCCGAGTATATCTCTGCATTGTATATTGGCTACTTTTCTTTGTAATGTAGCCCCTTTCCCCGAATAAACTGAGGCTTTGACCTCAACTTATATATATATCTATAGAGTATATTCATTATTTAAATAAATTTATTATAATTTTCTAATTATTTAAATATATATAATTATTTGTTTATAATTACATAAATACTTTTTTTAGAAATAATATTTATTTATTTATAATAATTATAAATATATATTTATAAATATATTTATTTATAAGTATTTATTTACAAATATATTTTTAACATTGTCAATGAATATATAATCTTAAATACATGCATTTTAAAAATGAGTGAAATTGAATAATTAAAAATGAGTACACTTTAAAAATATTGAAAAAATGGATAAGTTTTATTAATTAAATATAAATTATTAAAAAATATGAATATATATTGAAGTAAATATGAATACATATTGAAAATATTAAAACATAGTAAATAAATATATATAAATAAATAATAGAAAATTATTAAATTCAAAAAAAAATATTAAAAATGAATAAATAATACCTAACTATAATAATATTAAAAATAAATAAATAAAATTGACCGATTAAAAACATAATATATTAAATATATCATGTTATAATGAAATTCTAAAATATACTAAAATATGAATAAATTACATAAATATTAGGTGAACACGTTTATATAAGATTTCATTAATTGCGTAAATATTTGTGTGTGTATGTTGTATATAAAAATGCATTAATTACATATATGTATGCGAAATCAATGTAATACACGTTTGATATATGTTAAATTGAAAAATCAAACAACATTAAAAATGAATAAGATGTTAATATGTTTTTAATTATTACATTTTATTCATTTTCTATATATTTATATTTTAATATATATATATATAATAAATTTGTTCATTTCTATTAATAATTGTTTCATTAATACATTTTTTAATAGATTTGTAATTTATTCATTTTTTATTTTTTTGTTTAATTATTACAATTTATTCATTTTATATATCTATATTTAATATATACTATTTATTGATATTTATAATCTATATATATGTATATTAAATTTATTCATTTTTATCAATAATTATTTAATTGATAAAATGTTTAATATTTTTATTAATTTACTCATTTTTAATTTTTATTTGTTTAACTATTTCATTTTATTAATTTTACATATCTATGTATTTAATATATATTATTTATTAATATTTATAATTTATATATATGCGCATTTAGTTTATTCATTTTTATCAATAATTGTTTAATTAATAAAATTATTAATATTTTTTAATTTTTATTTGTTTAATTATTTAATTTTATTCTTAACCTTTATCATCATTTTTTTAGTGCTGATAAAGGTCAACGATGTTAAAGGTCTGTTTTATATTAGTGTGTTTTCCCTTACTGGGCATTTGAGCCCACCCTTCTTATGTTTCTTTTCCCCCAGGTTTCTTTTTCCCTAGGTTATGAAGAATGGTGTTAAATGATTTGTGTCTATAAAGGTTTTTAATGTGAATTATTTTGTGGGATATGTTGAAGACTTAATATATAAAATGAAAAGTTGGGTATAGTGGGAGATGATGTTGATATTTATGAATTAGTTGTTTATGAATCCAAGTTGTTAAGAGTTTGTTCTAATTCTCTAAAACTCTAAACCTAAAAGGTCCTTAGGTATATATAAGTGATCTGATATTTACTTTTGATGTTGTAAGATCTTGATGACAAAAATTGGGTCACATTTATCAGTATCAAAGTTAGAAATGTAAAGTTTATGATTTTAACACCGGATTTCGGGGTGTGAGTTCGGGGGTGTCATAAACATACTCCATGTTCCATGGTAACTCGATGTCATTAATAAAGAGATCATATGATTGTGCATATTTGTATATGATACAGCTGATGGACATAGGTATAGAGATACATTTATTTGATAAAGATCACATCAAATCCCTTTATAGCTCGAGCATTATTGATGATTTGTAAAGACCCGTAAAATTCAAGGGAAATTTTTTCTTAATTTTCTTTGGAATTTTACAAGAACTTGGTTTCTGACGGCACCTGATTCCGAGGCCCGGAGTGCCCGGAATCAATTTCCGGAGTTTGGCTCGGGTACATTCAGTGAACGAACGAGCGGGAATTTCTAACTTTTGAACCGGTGTCTGGAATCAAATTCTGAGGGCACCGATGAACTCGCAGCGCCGATATTCGCTTAAGGAGACCTTTTCCGAGGTTGCGTTTATTGCGGGTTGAGAGTTAGTTTTTGGGTTTTTTAATTAAAGTTAAATAAAATGTGGAAACATATTTTATTTCTTTTTTTGTTAGTTATAACATCCCAAAGGGAGTTAGGGGTGGGACCCACATCCACTTAACCTCCCTTGGGAGGATTAAGTGTGGTGGGGCCCACACGAACCCCAACTCCTCATCTTCTCTCAAAACTCCCCTATAACCCCTTTAATTAATGTTTGACAACTTGGTTTAGTTAATTAAGGTGGGTTGATTTGAGTTTCAAACCTTTGAAATTCAAGTTGATGTTTGTGTAAATAAAATAAGCCTTAGCTTATTTTATTTTGTTTAGCCATCTTGAGAGGATTTGGGAGCTCCTTCTTCTTCTTCAAACTTTGACGAAGAACGCGAAGAACCTTCGAGCTCCAACGAAGAACGCCGCTCCTATCTTCTTCGTAGCCGGTTGTTTCCGAAGATCGACGACGCCTTCCGTGTCAACAAAAGGGAACACCGCTTCCTCCTCGGACTTCCTTCGTCAGCTTACGAAGATTCACCAACGACGTACCTCTTCATACGTACCTCTTCGTCAACGGAATTGACGAACGTTTACCGTGATGCCCGACCTCCGCGACGTTTGTCTTCCGCGGGTCGTTGACGAACATCGTGCTTGAAATCGAGGTAGGTGTTTATTTATTACTTTTGTTCATTATTTATACCCAAAAATATTTCTTCGTGAAATTTATCCAATTGCTAGCAATTAACGCGAGGGGGCCGGACCGTATGAACACGGCCGACCCTCCTCCTTTTCATATTGATTTTGTTGTGGATTGAGACGGGTGAGGCGCGGTGTCGTCGCACCGCGCAGGATCTTACGACAAGAAATGTGTGGCGTCGTTGCGCCGCGTTGTAAAATAATGCAAGGACGCGACGCCGTCGCGCCGCATCAAAGAGAGTTGAAGGTGTCGCGGCCGGAGCGGGGCCGCGGCGGTGGGGCACGGTGCTGTCGCACCGCGCCGAACGACGAAGGCCGCGGCCGGTTCCGGGCCGCGGCGGGACGAGAGGACCGGCGGCTAGCCGGGCCGCCGGTGTCGGAAGCTGGAAGGGGACCGGCTTTGCCGGTCCCATTGAAGAAAAACCGGCCGGCCAAGTCAGGGCCGACCGGAAGGGGAAAAACCGGGGGAATTTAATTCCCCCGGCCACCTTGAATTCCCCCCCCCCCATTAAGAGGGGGGGGTCGGTTTCATAAAGGGGGGCAGGCGGCCCCCCGTTTTCCTCAAGGCAGGCCCCCACGAGGGGGGCCGGTTTTCTCCAAAGGCGCGGCTTCAGCCGCGCCGCCAGCAAGGAGGGGTGGGGGCCTTGCCCCCCGCACGTGGCCCCGAGCAGCGCCCAGGCCGCGCCGCCGCCGGCCGGGCCGCACCGCCGGCCGGGCCGGGTCGGCCCGGACCCGGACCCCCCGTTTTCGAAACAACTTCGGTCTTTTGGACATAAATTGAGTCACGGACCTCCGATTGATGAACCGTCAGCGGCGATGCGATCCTTGGATCGAGACGGTCGATTCAGTATATCGCACTCAAAGTTTCAAAATACTTTGAGTTCGGCCGGGTTAGTTCGTTCACGAAACCAACCGGGCCTTCGGAGCGGAAACGCTCATATCTCGAGCTACGGACGTCCGATTGACGTGCCGTCAGCTTTGCTGTGTTCCTCTTAGTGAGATGGATCTTTTGGCACACTCTGCCCGAGGTTTGGACGCAGGTGGAGTACGGTCGGGTTGGTTTTTCCTTAAAAATCAACCGGGCCCCTGGGACGAAAAGGCCAATAACTCTCAGATCGGGCGTCCGATCGACGCGCCGTCTGTTGCGTTGAGTTCCTGTTGACGATACGGAACTTTTGGATACATCAACTCTAGACTTTGTGACAGTTGATGTACCAGCCTCTCGGCTCGTGGAGCGGACCCTCCTGAACGAGCTTGCTGTGTGCGGGAACCCTAGTGCTGGCTGCGACTGTGACTGCTACTGCTACTGCTACTGCTACTGCTACTGTGACTGCGACGACGACGGTACAGAGATCCTTGGTGGATTCGACGACGACTACAACACTCAACGATCCTACGTGGATCAGTGCTACAGGTCCTGTGTGGGCCCGATCCTGTGTGGGGTCCGATCCTGTGTGGGTCCTTGCGCTCAGCGGTCCTGTGTGAACCAGCGCCTACAGGTCCTGTGTGGGCTCGATCCTGTGTGGGTCTTTGCGGGGGTTAGTTACCTATCGATCCTTCGTGGGTCCGATGACTTAGATGGATCAGAGATCATCTTTATCGTCTTTCGAAGAAGTATACCTGTGTGAGCTGATTCTTGTTGCTTTCCTGTGTGGATAGAGTTGTGCTATCCTGTGTGGATTTCGTTTTGCTTTCCTGTGTGGAATACGTTTACTTTCCTGTGTGGACTGAGTTGTACTTGGGCTCGGAAGTTGGAGCGTATTGGAATTGATGACTTAGGTATATGTATGGGCATAAACTTAAGCTGTGTCAGATGTTACTTCGTGATTGTATCTTTCCTTTGTGGATTATCCTTTGTGGATTTCGGGAGACCTTCGGGGTCTCGGGGTCCCTACTGAGTAGCTTATACTCACCCCTGCACGGGCTATGCCCGCACTACGTTGTGTTGGTTGCAGACGATGGACAGCGTTGATCGTGGCTGAGGCTTGCAGAGCAGAACGGTACCTGGAGGTGGACCACTAGGCGGAACATGTTCGGAGCGGACGGCAGGGACCCGTGGAGCAGTGGAGCTATCTGTACCCACCCTTCAGGTGGGATCTCCAGTGGACAGCTCGGAGTAGCGGCTTTTACTTTACAGTTGTTGTTTTCCCTTTCGAGTTGTACTTTACTTTCAGTTTGGGTTTGTATTCTGGCTCATTTACTATTCCGCACTTTCAGTTGTACTTTGTTTTTACTTAGTGTTTACTTCTTCGCTTGCTTACTATGTGGTATTTGTTTACTTACAAAGGCAATGTCTTCCCTTTTTACCGGGATTTACGCCTTGGTGCTAGTCGCCAGCCCCTGACCTATGGAAGGCGGGCTTGGGGTAGTCACGACACGGACCCTGAGGGCAGGTCGTGACAAATTGGTATCAGAGGAGTTCGGTTCTACCGCGAACTCTGATCTTTTTTATGTGAAGCAATAGTGTTTAGCGTATTGAGTGTGGTTATCAGTCCAGGGAGTCCAGTGTTGGTGCGGCGGCCGACGTATCCGTACACCAGGACCCTGACTACTGATTTCCGACTTAATGCACGAAAACATTGATTGCGTGTGTGTTTCAAAGTTTTCTATGTGATTACTTTATATCAGCTCACCAGGTATATTGTTCTGACCGTGGCGCACCTGTTTCCTTTTCAGGATGGCCCCACGACGGCGGCCAGCTAGGGTTCCGAGAGTCGAGTGTGACGACAGCCCACCAAGCGACGAGGCCTTGGTGCAGGGCCCTTTGTCAGCAGTGGCACCGACGGTAGCTCTACCCGCCGAGCCACTGATGCTTCCAGTACCAGCCGCTGACGATGCACGTCGCCTCAACGCACTGCATGAGTTTCAGCGCCAGCGACCACCCAGGTTTCGCGGGGAGACGGATCCCCAGGCATTCGAGGACTGGCTGGAGGTAGTGGTACGTGTGTTTAGGCTAGTGAGGACACCAGCAGACCTCATGGTGATCCTCGCTGCGAGCCTACTACACGCAGCAGTAGGACGATGGTGGAGCTTGATGCTCCAGGTACACAATGAGGCATCTCTTCTTTGGACGGACTTTGAGAGCCTCTTCCGCTCGGAGTTCGTCCCAGCCACCCTTCGTGCGGTGCGTATCCAAGAGCTTCTTCAGCTGCGGTAGGGCAGCATGACGGTCGCTCAGTACTCGGCGAGATTTACTGATCTCTCGCGCTACTCGACCGACATGGTACGGGACCCATTCTTCCGGGCCCGGACCTTCGAGCAGGGATTGAGACACGAGATCAGGGCATCGCTGATCTCCCTCAGCATACCGACTCAGACAGGAGTACTGGAGCGGGCCCTTTTGATCGAGAGATTCCTTGCTGAGTCTACACCAGTGTCGAGACCCACCGTAGGGCGGCACGTGGCAGAGTCATCTGCAGCAGGCAGTCGACGGATGACTCAGGGGTCCAGGCAGACCATACCTTCAGGCAGACGACCTCAGGACACTGGCTCAGCAGTGCGGGGCACACAGCGAGGAGCCAGTCTTTTGAGAGGCAGACAGTGCTACTCGTGCGGCGGGCAGGGCCACATGGCTCGTGACTGCCCGACCCGCCGTGCTGAGGAGCAGCAGACGGTTGAGGGACCACCGAGGCAGAGGCAGAGGGTCGACCGTGGCGGTCCGCAGGGAGGAGGCGGACGAGGCAGAGGAGCTGGCCGAGTAGCAGGTGGTGGGCGACGCTTTGAGGCTCTGCCACCACCACCCACCAGGAGGTCCACCCCGACCACAGGGAGCAGGCGGGCAGAGACAGGCACAGCTCCAGGCAGCAGAGGCCTACGACCACGGCGCACCCGAGATGATTCTAGGTACTATCTGTGTCTATTCCACCCTTGCTGCAGTTCTTATAGACACAGGAGCGGGTCACTCTTTCATAGCCGCTACCCTTGTTCAGAGCTCGGAGATTCCGACAGAGCCGTTGGCTCGATCCTTACGGCTAGAGACTTCTACGGGAGTAGACTCGACGATTACGCACTGGTGCCGGCAGTGTGAGCTTACTCTAGGAGGCGAGAGCTTCGGCTGGGATCTTCTTGTAGCAGCGTCGAGGCCTTACGACGTCATCTTGGGCATGGATTGGCTATCTACGGTCCATGCACAGATTGACTGTTTTAGGCGCAAGGTGCAATGTGTACGCACCAACGGGAGCAGGTTCACCTTCACCGGTGAGAAGGGAGCCTTTGCAGCATAGGATGGACTTCTGCGGAGGAGAGGACAGCCCATTACTCATCAGTTGGCTAGCCTCATCCTTGGAGCAGTTGACGTGCGGAGTCCTGGTTTTCCTGCAGTGGTGGATCAGTTTGCGGACATTTTTTCCGACGACGTTCCAGGGCTACCTCCTCGCAGAGAGGTAGACTTTTATATAGACTTGTACCCCGGGACAGCCCCGATATCCACTCCAGCATATCGGATGGCCCCCGCCGAGCTTCGAGAGCTACGGGTACAGTTGGAGGACTTGCAGGGCAAGGGGTTCATCCAACCCAGTGTTTCACCCTGGGCTTCCCCGATATTGTTCGCCAAGAAGGCGGACGGGAGCTTGCGACTTTGTGTTGACTATCGTCGCCTGAACCAGGTGACAGTGAGGAACAAGTATCCGCTACCGAGGATTTATGACCTCTTTGATCAGCTCAAGGGAGCACGGTGGTTCTCGAAGATAGACCTCAGGTCAGGCTATCATCAGCTTAGAGTCAGAGACGAGGATGTGCAGAAGACGGTCTTCAGATGTCGGTATGGCCACTATGAGTTCTTGGTTATGCCTTTCGGCGTAACCAATGCTCCAGCAGTGTTCATGGCCCTCATGAACAGGATCTTTCAACCATACCTTGATCGGTTTGTCGTGGTCTTCATCGACGACATTCTGATTTACTCTACGACTGAGGAGGAGCACGCCTATCACTTGCGAGTTGTACTAGACACACTCCGAGAGCACCAGCTTTATGGTAATCTCTCGAAGTGCCAGTTCTGGATACGTGAGGTCCACTTCTTGGGACACGTTATCTCTGAGGCGGGAGTTGCAGTGGATCTTGCGAAGATCGAGGCTGTGTTAGCATGGGAGCCACCCAGGAGCGTGACTGAGGTTCGGAGTTTCTTGGGACTAGCTGGATACTATCGGAGATTCGTGCCATACTTCTCTAGAGTTGCGGAACCACTCACAGCTTTGACGAAGAAGGGGAAACCCTTCGTGTGGTCTGACAAATGTCAGCAGAGCTTCCAGGAGCTGAGACAGAGATTGACTAGCGCACCTATCTTGAGGTTGCCTGAGGAGGGAGTAGGGTACGTAGTTTACTACGATGCATCAGGGACCGGACTCGGTTGCGTCCTGATGCAGGAGCGGGCAGTGATCGCCTATGGATCACGACAGTTGAGGCCGCATGATCATAACTACGCTACCCATGACCTGGAGTTGGCAGCAGTGGTCTTCGCTCTGAATACATGGCGGCACTATTTGATGGGCGAGCGCTTTACAGTCTTTTTTGATCATCAGAGTCTCAGGTATATCTTATCGCAGAAGGACCTGAACCTGAGACAACGGCGATGGCTCGAGTTCCTCTAGGACTATGACTTTGAGATAGTCTATACTCCCGGGAAGGGGAACGTAGTAGCCGATGCCCTCAGCAGGAGGACGGGCATTCAGCTACTTGAGGAGGCGACGGAGCAGCTAGCCTCTTTGCAGATATCCTTCGTGGATAGAGATGGAGCAGCCTTCCTCCAGTCTCTCACAGTCACCCCTCCACTACTGCAGCGGGTCAGAGAGGCACAGCGAGAGGACGCTGACTGTGAGACACGGCGTGTACAGATATCCTCGGGACAGGCACCTGATGGTTTCTCCCTTGGAGCAGAGCACGACATCCTTTTCAGAGGACGTACCATGGTACCAGTCGCCTTGCGAGAGGAGGTGCTGAGAGAGTTTCACACTTCTCCTTTGGCGGTACATCCAGGAGTGGCGAAGATGTACCAGGATCTCAAACGATAGCACTGGTGGCCGGGCATGAAGAAGGCAGTAGCAGAGTTCGTTTCTCGATGCCTCACCTGCCAGCAGGTGAAGGCAGAGCATCAGGTACCAGCAGGCTTGGTACAGCCCTTGGAGGTCCCGGAGTGGAAGTGGGATGACATATCTATGGACTTCGTGACTGGACTTCCACGCACTTCCAGAGGTCACGACTCCATCTGGGTGATTGTTGACCGACTCACCAAGTCGGCACACTTCTTACCCATCAGAGAGCAGGGCTCAGTGGAGAGCTTAGGACGTCTCTACGTTCAGGAGATTGTGCGGCTCCACGGTGTGTCATCATCTATCGTCTCCGATCGAGATGCTCGCTTTACTTCCCGGCTTTGGAAGGGGTTACAGGAGGCGTTCGGGACGCAGCTACGTCTGAGCACAGCCTTTCACCCTCAGACGGATGGTCAGACGGAGAGGACCATCCAGACTCTCGAGGACATGCTCCGCGCATGTGTCCTCGACTTTGGTCGTAGCTGGGAGGACCACCTACCCTTGGTGGAGTTTGCGTACAACAACAGCTACCACTCCACCATCGGGATGGCACCGTACGAAGCGTTGTACGGCCGACCTTGTAGATCTCCTTTGTGCTGGACAGACCCAGGGGAGTCAGCACTTGTGGGACCGGAGATGGTCCAGGCCACGACAGAGAAGGTCCAGGTCATCCAGGAGCGGATGAGGACAGCTCAGAGCCGGCATAAGTCATACGCTGACAGGAGACGGAGGCCACTAGAGTTCGAGGATGGCGACCACGTCTTCTTGCGGGTCTCACCTCGACGTGGTATACGGAGATTTGGCCGAGGCAGCAAGTTATCTCCGCGCTTCATCGGACCCTTCCAGGTCCTCAGCAGGATTGGCGAGGTGGCTTATCGCTTGGCTCTACCACCTCAGTTACACTGGGTGCACGACGTCTTCCACGTATCTCAGCTGAGGAGATACGTGCACGACCCGACGCACATCATTGACTATGGGGAGCTAGACGTGGATGATGGGGCGACTTTTGCGGAGGTCCCAGTGGAGATAGAGGATCGACAGGAGCGGGTCCTACGTGGGCGATCGATTTCCCTTGTGCGCATCAGATGGCAGCATGGAAACCTCCAGGAGAGCACTTGGGAGCGGGAGGCTCAGATGCGTGCTCAGTACCCACATTTGTTTCCCTGGTTTTTGATGTATCTTTACGGGGACGTAAAGCCCTGAGGTGAGAGTAATGTAAAGACCCGTAAAATTCAAGGGAAATTTTTTCTTAATTTTTTTTGGAATTTTACAAGAACGCGGTTTCTGACGGCACCTGATTCCGAGGCCCGGAGTGCCCAGAATCAATTTCCGAAGTTTGGCTCGGGTACGTTCAGTGAACGAACGAGCGGGAATTTCTAACTTTTGAACCGGTGCCCGGAATCAAATTCTGAGGGCACCGATATTCACTTAAGGAGACCTTTTCCGAGGTTGCGTTTATTGCGGGTTGAGAGTTAGTTTTTGGGTTTTTAAATTAAAGTTAAATAAAATGTGAAAACATATTTTATTTCTTTTTTTTTTAGTTATAACCTCCCAAAGGGAGTTAGGGGTGGGACCCACATCCACTTAACCTCCCTTGGGAGGATTAAGTGTTGTGGGGCCCACACGAACCCCAACTCCTCATCTTCTCTCAAAACTCCCCTATAACCCCTTTAATTAATGTCTGACAACTTGGTTTAGTTAATTAAGGTGGGTTGATTTGAGTTTCAAACCTTTGAAATTCAAGTTGATGTTTGTGTAAATAAAATAAGCCTTAGCTTATTTTATTTTGTTTATCCATCTTGAGAGGATTTGGGAGCTCCTTCTTCTTCTTCAAACTTTGACGAAGAACGCGAAGAACCTTCGAGCTCCAACGAAGAACGTCGCTCCTCTCTTCTTCGTAGCCGGTTGTTTCCGAAGATCGACGATGCCTTCTGTGTCAACGAAAGGGAACGTCGCTTCCTCATCGGACTTCCTTCGTCGACTTACGAAGATTCACCAACGACTTACCTCTTCGGACGTACCTCTTCGTCAACGGAATTGACGAACGTTTACCGCGACGCCCGACCTCCGCGATGTTTGTCTTCCGCGGGTCGTTGACGAACATCGTGCTTGAAACCGAGGTAGGGGTTTATTTATTACTTTTGTTCATGATTTATACCCGAGAATATTTCTTCGTGAAATTTATCCAATTGCTAGCAATTAACGCGAGGGGGCCGGACCGTACGAACACGGCCGACCCTCCTCCTTTTCATATTGATTTTGTTGTGGATTGAGACGGGTGAGGCGCGGTGTCGTCGCACCGCGCAGGATCTTACGACAAGAAATGCACGGCGTCGTCGCGCCGCGTTGTAAAATAATGCAAGGACGCGACGCCGTCGAGCCGCGTCGAAGAGAGTTGAAGGTGCCGCGGCCGGAGCGGGGCCGCGGCGGTGGGGCACGGTGCCGTCGCACCACGCCGAACGACGAAGCCCGCGGCCGGTTCCGGGTCGCGGCGGGACGAGAGGACCGGTGGCTAGCCGGGCCGCCGGTGTCGGAAGCCGGAAGGGGACCGGTTTTTCCGGTCCCGTTGAAGAAAAACCGGCCGACCAAGTCAGGGCCGGCCGGAAGGGGAAAAACCGGGGGAATTTAATTCCCCCTGCCACCTTGAATGCCCCCCCCCCATTAAGAGGGGGGGCGGTTTCATAAAGGGGGGCAGGCGGCCCCCCGTTTTCCTCAAGGAAGGCCCCCACGAGGGGGGTCGGTTTTCTCCAAAGGCGCGGCTTCAGCCGCGCCGCCAGCAAGGAGGGGCGGGGGCCTTGCCCCCCGCACGTGGCCCCGAGCGGCGCCCAGGCCGCGCCGCCGCCGGCTGGGCCGCGGCGCCGCGCCGGACCGCGCCGTTGGCCGGGACGGGTCGGACCCGGGTCGGGTCGACCCGGTTCGGGCCGACCCAGGGGGGGTCGGGCCGGGTCGGCCCGGACCCGGACCCCCCGTTTTCGAAACGACTTCGGTCTTTTGGCCATAACTTGAGCCACGGACCTCCGATTGACGAACTGTCAGTGGCGATGCGATCCTTGGATCGAGACGGTCGATTCGGTATATTTCACTCAAAGTTTCGAAATACTTTGAGTTCGGCCGGGTTGGTTCGTTCACAAAACCAACCGGGCCTTCGGAGCGGAAACGCTCATATCTCGAGCTACGGACGTCCGATTGACGTGCCGTTAGCTTTGTTGTGTTCCTCTTAGTGAGACGGATCTTTTGGCACACTCCGCCCGAGGTTTGGACGCAGGTGGAGTACGGTCGGGTTGGTTTTGCCTTAAAAACCAACCGGGCCCCTGTGACGAAAAAGCCAATAACTCTCAGACCGGGCGTCCGATCGACGCGTCGTCTGTTGCGTTGAGTTCCTGTTGACGATACGGAACTTTTAGATACATCAACTCTGGACTTTGTGACAGTTGATGTATCAGCCTCTCGGCTCGTGGAGCGGACCCTCCTGAACGAGCTTGCTGTGTGCGGGAACCCTAGTGCTGCCTGCGACTGTGACTGCTACTGCTACTGCTACTGCTACTGTGACTGCGACGACGACAGTACAGAGATCCTTGGTGGATTCGACGACGACTACAGCACTCAGCGATCCTACGTGGATCAGTGCTACAGGTCATGTGTGGGCCCGATCCTGTGTGGGTCTGATCTTGTGTGGGTCCTTGCGCTCAGCCGTCCTGTGTGAACCAGCGCCTACAGGTCCTGTGTGGGCCCGATCCTGTGTGGGTCTTTGCGGGGGTTAGTTACCTATCGATCCTTCGTGGGTCCGACGACTTAGATGGATCATAGATCATCTTTATCGTCTTTCGAAGAAGTATACCTGTGTGAGCTGATTCTTGTTGCTTTCCTGTGTGGATAGAGTTGTGCTATCCTGTGTGGATTTCGTTTTGCTTTCCTGTGTGGAATACATTTACTTTCCTGTGTGGACTGAGTTGTACTTGGGCTCGGAAGTTGGAGCGTATTGGAATTGATGACTTAGGTATATGTATGGGCATATACTTAAGTCGTGTCAGATGTTACTTCGTGATTGTATCTTTCCTTTGTGGATTATCCTTTGTGGATTTTGGGAGACCTTCGGGGGTCTCGGGGTCCCTACTGAGTAGCTTATACTCACCCCTGCACGGGCTATGCCCGCACTACGTTGTGTTGGTTGCAGACGATGGACAACGTTGATCGTGGCTGAGGCTTGCAGAGCAGAACGGTACCTGGAGGTGGACCACTGGGCGGAACGTGTTCGGAGCGGACGACGGGATCCGTGGAGCAGTGGAGCTATCTGTACCCACCCTTCAGGTGGGATCTCCAGTGGACAGCTCGGAGTAGCGGCTTTTACTTTACAGTTGTTGTTTTCCCTTTCGAGTTGTACTTTACTTTCAGTTTGGGTTTGTATTCTGGCCCATTTACTATTCCGCACTTTCAGTTGTACTCTGTTTTTACTTAGTGTTTACTTCTCCGCTTGCTTACTCTGTGGTATTTGTTTACTTACAAAGGCAATGTCTTCCCTTTTTACCGGGATTTACGCCTTGGTGCTAGTCGCCAGCCCCTGACCTATGGAAGGCGGGCTTGGGGTAGTCACGGCACGGACCCCGAGGGCGGGTCGTGACATGATTTGCTAGAGGTCACCCTTTGCTTACATTTAGATATCTGAGGATTCATAATTGTTATCAAATCTACAAAGACTCATAGAGTCATACTTTGTGGTTGTGCAAATGAGGATCAAGTTTATGGAAATTTGAGGGAACCCCAACAGTGTTTTAGAGGATATCTGGGAGAAGTTCTGGATGGATTTTCATAACTTGTTACATAAAATTTAACATGTGGTGAAAATAAATGATAACTTTTCCAAAAGGAGTTTTGGATATAGTTTTACAAGATGTTACATATTATGTGACGTAAGGTGAGAATGTGTTAAATCTACATTGCATTAGTGCAAGTGGGAGATTGTTGGAATTATGCGCTAAAGGTACCACCACAACGTGGTTTGCCTTGGGATATACCATGGTATGGTGGGTTTCACCACGTCGTAGTGCTCTTTGTGGAGATTTATGTGACATGCAATATCCCATGGGTCTACCATAATCACCTACTCCATGTTATCATTCTTCGTTGGATCATTATATAATGACGATTATAGGGGCTTGAGAGTCCCAAATTAATAGTTTAAATGTTAAACTTTTAGTCATAAATGAAGATCCAAAGGTTGCAAGAGTTGTGAGTCTTTAAGTGTTCATAAAACACTCCATTTAATGCACTCAAACTTTTGGTATCTGAAGGGTGTCCATTGATGGCTATATAAGTTGATGCTTGGTTTGTAATTCATGTAGGCATTCAAGGGCATCCAGATGTTGTGAAACTCCTTGACTGAATTTCTCTCTCTAACACTTGTTTGTCTCATGCCTTTTGAATAAGGTTCTAGCAAACCATGGTATAAAGAGAGGTCCTTACCGAGTGTTGGGAGATCCCCACAATCTGTGGATACCCCTGGGAAGGAGGAACCCTTCGGTCGTCCCTCAGGGATCACGATCAAACGCCCGTTTGAAGCTTATATGGGTCGGATCGTCAAGGTGAAAGGTACACATTATTATTCTTTTTATTATTTATTCCAAATGTATGGATAAATTTTGGGCTTAAGGTGTCTTGGAGTTGTTCTTCCAATACGTTTTGGATGCTAGATTTCTATCACTACTACAGAAACGACTTTTAACAGTGGTATAAAAAGACATCAACAACGCTAAAAGCGCTGTTAATCTCAGCGCGGTTAAAAGGGAGTCTTTTTTATCAGTGCTAACAAAAGCGCTCATAAGAGTCATTTTTTTAAAAACCTGCAATTTTTTTTAAAGCAGAGGTGACCACCCTATTATCAACACTTGACCCCCCTAATAGTGTTAGGTCCCCCCCCCCACTTTAACAACGTTAGGCACGCCACCCCCTATCAATGCTAGACACGCTAGACACCCACCATCATCCACTCGCGCACCCCTGCCTCCCCCTGGATTCGAACCCGAGACCTCTCCCCTTTGCACCTGGACCTTTACCACTCCTCCATGTTGATTTGTTCTCCATTTTGTGATATATATATATATATACATCTTGTTATATTTTTTATCCATATATTTATTCATATATTAATATATATTTATATGATCATTTTTAAACACATTTATAAAATATGTTTTATGTGTGTGTGTGTTTATAAATAAATAAATACATACATATATACAGCACACACACACACATATATTATATATACGTGTATCTATAAATACATTTATACATATCTTTGTTTATTTACATACATTATATATTAATATTTATATACATATATTATAATATATAGATAATATATATCAGTATGTTAATACAGACACACACAAACACACACACACACACATTGTATATGTATATAAATATTCATATTTTTTTATTTTAAATAAAATGGATGTTATTTTTTATTTAGATATGTTTTATATATTTATAAAGACACTTTATATGTAAATATGTTTACATATTTATTTATAAAGTTAATTTTTTATGTGTAAATATATACAAATATGTATATATGTGTGTATACTTAATTATAAAAAATAGTGCATTATGAAAAATAACAAAATTTGAACGTCATAATATCCTTATGAGTGTAAGCCTTAAAAATAAATTGACCCTCTGCCGAAAAAAGATAAGAAGACCCCCTTAAACGAGATTGAAATTTCATCGAATGTTAAAAGATTTAGGTACCCCAACTAAAAACTTAGTTTTAGAGGTCTTCTGGGACTTTTTTAGCCTTGAAAAATGCAACTGGGGTCTTTCCAAATTAATAGGGTGTAGAGTTTGTCGCAAGCTTCGATTTGATATATGGTAGAGATCAAACGGACACCTGGATCAAAAGTTATGACTGTTTGAAGTTCGAGTGACGTTTTCAACTTATTTTAAATCTTTTATTAATTTTTTGATTTTTTTATCTTCGAATTGTTATTAAATGACAATTACTCGATAATAATTACCAAATTGTTAATGAAAAATAAATTTTTAATTACTTTATAAGTTACTTTCATTAAATATCTTATATATTGTGTAAATGACCATTTACCTTATCTAAAACATATTTAAAAAATATATATTATATTTATATCAATATAAATATATAAATATATAAATATATTATTTTCAGTGAAATATATATATATTTCGAAATATACCATTTATCATCGCTAGTAAAAAAACGTCGATAAAAAGAGATCTTTATCAACGCTTCTAAAAAACGATGATATATGGAGTAGTTTTAAAAACATTAAAAAACGCTGATAAAGAGATACTTTTAACAGTACTTTTTTTAGTGCCGTTAAAATACCTTTTATCAGCACCGATAAAGGCACCCCATATCAGCGTTTTTTTAACGCCGTTAAAGGGTGGCGCTGCGAAAACCTGTTTATGTGACATTGCCTCTAATACCCATTATCATCACAAGTCCCTTTTACAAAACATTCCTAGGTTTTTGTAATTTAATTGTATGTTGTAATTATTATTTTTTCAAGTTTACTTAAAAAACTCATAATTTTCATACATTTTTTAAATGTACTACCATTTTTGATGCATTGAGTGTTTTAAAAATAAGTGTAAAAGAGTGAAAAGTAAGTGAGAAATAAATGAGATAAAAACTTATGTTTAGTGTATTACAAGCGTTCAGGGAGGTATCGATTTAGAGCCTCTTCGTGCGCACTTAGTTATTTTTTTGTTTGTTTCCCCCCATTCCTGACCATGTAATAATAATAAAAAAAACTAACTACCAAAATTAGTTATTTAAAATAATTAATTAGGCATTTTTTTTAAAAAATATTTTTTTTATTTACATATTTTTAAAAATATCAAACATTGAACCATTGTTTAGAGTAGTCGTAAAATATCATAAACAAAGGAATTCTTAATATTTTTATGTTTTTTAAAATAAAAATCTATCTATAAAACCGGATTTTATATTTTATTATATAATATTATATAATTTTTAAATTATAATTTTTATGTATTTTATAATTTTATAATTTGTAAAATTTCCTGTATTTTTTTATGTAATTTGTTACTATGTTATATCGAAACTAATAAATTTTGATATTAATTGTCAGCTACATATATTTAAAATATAATTATAACATTTTTTTAAAAAATAATTTTTTTTATTTACATATTTTTAAAAATATCAAACATTGAACCATTTTTTTAGAGTAGTCATAAAATATCATAAACAAAGGAATTCTTAATATTTTTATGTTTTTTAAAATAAAAATCTATTTATAAAACCGAGTTTTATATTTTATTACATAATATTATATAATTTTTAAATTATAATTTTTATGTATTTTATAATTTTATAATTTGCAAAATTTCCTGTATTTTTTTTATGTATTTTGTTACTATGTTATATCGAAACGAATAAATTTTGATATTAATTGTCAGCTACATATATTTAAAACATCTCTTCCCTTCATTTGAGATACCTATCTCAACTGGCGACTCGAGTCCAGTAACGCAAAAGCCTCCAGCATCTTAACTTTATTAAACAAATTAGATATATAGATATGTATTTATATATGGAAAGTGTCTTTTACTTCGTCCCCTTGCACAGTGGCGGCTCTTTCTTCTTTGCCTCAGGATTAGATCCTTTGGGTCGATCCTTTGGGTCTGGCACTTGCGTCGCCGCTTTATCGATGTGGCCGTAGACGTTCTTCCTCGGCGCTGGCTCTTCCCGGTCGATCCTCGTCATCCACCAGATCCGTGAAATTTGGGTAGGATCCGATAAGCCATGGTCGCCGATCATCCTAAACTGCCACAGCAGCGACAGCCGGCCTCCTCCTCTACTGAGGATGCCGCCATCAAGAGAAATACCGACTGTGTGTATTTTCTCGCGTCCCCCCTCACCTGCAAGAAGGTGCGATCTCTATCTACTATCACCTTCTCTTTTCTGAAGGCGTTCATGCTTGCATTTTATTTTTTTCTATTCTCATCCAGAGTGTTCCCCGTATAGCTTAATTAAGTTTTGTTCCGAGAGGATTGACGGATCATGCGTTCGCGTCTGATAGCTTATGGAGTCAGCTTCGTTTATGGGTTTCCGTTCCGTTTGCAATATCTGAATTTGCAATGACGATTCGCTTTGTGTCCTGATGTGAATATGTCGACTACGCAATGCCCTGTATACAAATTACTGTTGAAAGTTGAATGATCAATCTATACCCAAATTGCGGCAGGGTCTCTTCTTGGTCCGTAAAATATAGCGGAGGAAGTGTCCAATCTATATACTAAATACAATACAGCAGGGTCCTTCTTCCTAGACTCTATAAATACAATAGAGAAAGAGTATATCGATCTGTATACGGAATACACTAGGGTCCTTATCATAGACTTAATTAATTTATCTGTATATGCAATGCAGAAGAAATAAGAACCTATAAATAAATAAAATCTGAGCCCAACGAATTCACGTTGTTTCCTTAACAAATTTGCTCCCTTTACATTGGCCAAGGCTACAAGCAATTGTCTCCTAGGATAGACTGAATCACCTTCCCTAGATAGCAGCACTTCAACTCCAAGAACTCATTAGAACGCAACGTACGAGGAGAGAATTCAGCAGAGTTTCAATAAACGATGCCAAATTAGGGGGGTGGGTAACTTTCAATTTATAAGCAAGGGAGTGGTTATTATTTTAAAATAATAATAATAATAATAATAATAGATATTATTAAAACCTGTAGGGTGTATTGTTTTTCTGAAAAAACTCATAGCAAATTAAGTGTCCAGTGATTTATCAAACCACCGCCACCCCCACATGTTGGCATTTTCCATTAATCTTTAACAACCCCCACATAAATGGAAAATTAATTCAACGTCAGATTACAAAAGTGTGTAGTTGTCTAACGATGAATATTTACCTCAGGATAATTAGTTTTTTTAACTTTGGACACTCCTTAACGAATCATATTGAAGTTACTCAGTTAATCAGTAGACATGATGTCTTTGATGTCAACCTTTTATGTAAGTTTATCAATAGTAGTCACAAAGTTATCTCTCAAACACAGTTGGTTCTCACATTTGTGTTCGTTTTGGCCATGAACACCACCTGGTTTTGATGTGTATTTTTGAAAATTTGGTCCAATAACTCTTCTTGAAGCAGCCCCACTTCATACTCACATAGGTGATTCTCAAATATCAATTCATTTTGAAAATTATTAAAGACAAATGCTTAGCCTCTTCAAAACTACTTCCACATCATAGGATTAAGTAATAAAACTGAACTTTATCCTTTATCGTAACTAGACCCAACTTGAGTGGTACTTTCCATTACCATATCATGTATACATTGAGATGTCCATGGTATGTGCTTACCATAGTAGTGTTATTATTTATGTGTATACTGTTTACATGGTAATGTTCTTGGATTATTTTTCATATTAAAAGGTTATAACAGTTCTCAACTATAATGAGAACCTCACGATACTATGACGACAATCTTAATCACATGTCATATATTCTAGATACATTATACTGACGAGACACAGATGATGTATGACTATCATGTGTTTGAGACTCATAAGCACTGTGATTTATTCTCATGAAGTTCACACTTGGCAATCTCGAGTATAGGTTATCATAAGGATTAACCACCCAATAAGAACACCACATGTTTTGGGTGTCATTGAATGTTTCTATCTATGAACATGTGTATTGGTCTCTCGACTTGAGATCACTATCAATATGTATCATTCAATCACATACTTTGATTCTTGATGAAAACCATGACGGTTTATGTTTGTGACAAGGTAGCTTGTGTCAGGTGTCATTGTGGCATGACATTGAATGATCAATACAAGATTTGTCACTTCCGAATATAGGAAGAAGATATCTTTTGCCATTTGATTGGGATGGTGGCACCTTGACTAAATCTATGGCCAAAGACAAGTCCATCCAATATAGTTAAAGAAAGATGAATAAAGAATTAAATAACGATGACACAAAATATGCATCGTGTTTTATAAGATATCATGAGTCACAAAGATTATATTGCACAATAAGTGTCTGTAGGAGATTGTTGTAGCCATGATTTATCTTTATCTCTTTAGTGGCCATTGCCGCCCTTGGACTGTGAGCACGATTCACTTGTGATAAGGGCTTAGAGGGTCATACACAACATATATCCATAAGTTTCACCAATTCAGATGAATTGAAGTTTTGGATGAAGTGAGCCCCACTTGTGTGGTTCAGTGAACGTCCGGGTGTGAACGATCGCAAGTAAAAGAATTAATAAATTCAATTATGTATTATTGGAGTTTATAATAATAAGAATTGAATTTATTTATCAAGATATTCACATGTTATTCAAGTATAAAAAAGTGAATACGTGAAAATTAGTTTTTCGAATGAATATTTATTCAAGGTTCTTTAAACTTATTTGGTAGAATCGAGTTGAGTTAAGGGTTCGTGTTTAATCACACGACATGTTAGAGTGTTACATGTGAGTGGTGGAATGTTCATGATGTTTACAAGTTAAAACAACCCTAAATGCCATTTTGGGACTGGGAGGACTCGATGCAGCGGTGGGGCGCAAAGATCAGATAACGGTGGAACCAGGAGGACTGGATGACGGTTGCACCTGTGTTTCTCGGATTGCTCGTCAATAAAAGGGTGAGGGGGTCACTTGGATGGGTGTCTGGTTGGAGTTCTGTTTACTTCTGTTTCTCTTGAGTAGTGTTCCAATGTTGCTTGTAACTCAGAGAACATTCTCTTATTCTCTTAATAAGAAAGTTTGTAGTGTTCCTCTCGTGGAGTACGGTAAGTCCCAAATGATAGAGATCATGGAGGCCCAGCTGGGTGGCATTTTCTAGAAAGGGGCAAAAGGGGGGTTTTCAAGTGGGCAACTGGACACATGTCTCCTCTGCTGCGACAGGTGGGAAACACCAAGCGCCTGGTCTCCTGCAGTCATAGGGTCTAGCGGTACGCCACCCCGCTAACCTGACGCAGAGACCAAAAAACTTATTCCAAACACACAAATCAAAGAGAATCATCCGCCGCATCTCGATACTATCCGCTTTGGGCGACACCGACTCGCCTGCACGGTTTTGTATCGCGTCTCAAGAACGCGTCTTAGTGGGGAAAACGTCCCTCATTCTTGTGAGTCTGAAGCCACGTCAAATCGCACCACAACCTCCTCGAGCGACTTGCGTACCAAGCTGACACCGAACACGCGATGGTAAAAACGAACAAAACAGGGCTGCCCAACGCACACTAGGTCTTATTGACCCTCCACACAAGCTCCAACACACAACCCCGCCCCGAATACACAAGTCAGAGGGACTCGTCTTCTATACGTTGACACTGTCCGCTTTGGGCAGCACCGACTCGCCCGCACGGTTTTAGTCTCGTTACAAAAACGCGTCTCGGTGGGTGAAGGATTCTTCTTCCTCGTACATTCGAAGCTACGACGAACAACACTGATATAGGGTCTTACCGACGCCCCATGTCACTCCGAACAAATCTCGAGCAAACAGCGGAAAGAAAAGAGTACCTCTTAAAAGTGTTCACCAAACTACTGCATAAAGTAGAAGAACACAGAGCTTACCTCTATCTATCTGCGGAGCCTCTGGGTCAACGACCTGCAATTGTCCTCGCCCCCGTCCTCTAGCTCTCTGAGCTTGGCGTGGACCACCTGAGGGGTGGCGGTGACAACTCGTACCGTCTGCCACCTCCCGCTGTTACACCCGCTCCTCTGCCATGTCCGCCGCCTTGCGGACCTCCGTGCTTGTAACGCTGCCTCTGCCAAGGCGGTCCGTCTACCGTCTCCCACGACGGGTTGAATAATCTCTAGCAAGATGTCCCCGACCGTTACAGGCATAACACCGCCTCTCCTGCGGCTGATCAAAACTGGCTTGAGAGCCTTGAGCCTCAGATTCTCCGTCCTGGGGTCGCCTCCTGAAACGTCGCGCACGCCCGAACCCTTGAGCCTGTCGTCGGCTACCAGCCTACCGAACCAGCTGCCAAGGTCTTAGCTCCCGCGTGTCCAGCACTGACGGTCGAAGTTTGCTCTGCCAGAAAGCTCTCCACCATTAAGGGCCGCTCCAACACTCCAGCATAGGTGGGAATGCACAGCGGCACCACTAACGCCTTGATCTCCCGGAGCAAGCCCTGCTCGAAGGTCCGTGCTTGGAAGAACGAATCCCGAACCATATCCAGGGAGTAACGTGACAGGTCTGTAAACTGTGCCGAGTACTCCGCCACGGTCCTGCTCTCCTATTGAAGCTGCAAAAGCTCCTGGATACGCACCGACCTCAGCGTGGCTGGATAAAACTCCATGAAGAGCCGCTCAAACTCTGTCCAAGAGAGCGTCTCCTCGTCGTGGGTCTGCGTCACAAGACTCCACCAGCGCCTGACCAAACCTTGAAAAAGGCTCGCTGCTGGGACCACCATCTGATCGGGAGGTGTCCTTACAAGGCAGAAAACACGCGTGACTGCCCCAGCTGCCTGGGGGTCTGGGTCACTTCGGAACCTCAGAGGTCGCTGCCTCTGGAACTCGTGCAGCGCACTTAGCCTGCGCGCGTCCTCGTCCTGCACTACCGGTACAACCTGCTGCCCCACAGGTGGTGGCTCAACTGGCGGACCACCTAGAGGTCCCGCCTCAGAACCAGTGCTTTGCTCTGAAGCCTCTACTCGGGGCGGATCGTCACCACAATCTCGTCGCAGAACCCTGGTTGGCTGTTGTCGTGGAGGCATGACGCACCACGATCAAAGAGTATATCTGGGGAGTTAGACTCAAGAAGGACATGAAAAACCAAAAACCCAGTCCTATATGATGCATGTACCATTGATTTTCCCTGCGAACAGAGTCCTAATGCACCGAGTTGAAAGACAGGTTATCAGAGTCCTGGTGAATAGATACGTCGGCCGCCCGCACAAACACTGGAGTCCCTGACCTGAAAGCCGAAGTCGAAACATCCTAACATTGTCGCTATGCAACCCAAACCAAACTCATGACACTGCGGTCCCAAAGTGGAACCGACCACCTCTGATACCACTCTGTCACGACCTGACCCAACGGGGCTCGAGCCGCGACTCCCCAAGCCCGCCTCCATAGGTCAGGGGCTGACGACCAACGCCAAGTAGGCTATCACATACAAGGAGGCCTTAACCTAAGGTATCTGTACGCATACACTCACATACACCTCCATGCAACAGTGCAAAGATATATATGAAAACTGAAAAGAAAATGCATGCATACAACTATCCCAAACAAGAGTACAACAGAAGTAGAAAAAAGGGCAAATACAGGGCCCACCAAACTAAAACTGCAAAAGCGTCCAACTTGCTCAGAAGGAGGGGATCGCTGTCAAATGCACCCGTCAGAAAGCTCCTCTGCTAAGCTCCGGTAAACACCCCGGTCGGTCCGACTCACTAAGCTCCGCCTGCTCCGGGTCCCCTAGGACTCCGTCGAAAGGCCTGTAGTCTGCATAAGACACACAACATGTGCGGGCAAAGCCCGTGCAGGAGTGAGTATAAAGATACTCAGTAGGCGCCTCAAAACCCCAAAAGAAAATGAGCAGCTGAAAGACAACAGTCTGCTTATCCCAGCCAGAGGGAACCCAAACGAGAGAGAAACTCCATCTCTAGGCCATTCTCAACTAAACACGATTAGTCAGCTTAACCACATAATGCGTCAACCTAGAAGTGACAATATCGCAAGGAAACCTAGAAAACACCCAGATATACTCGTCTCGGGCACCAAGCTTCACGAGGTTCCGACCTCATCACCAGCGACAGGTTCTTACTCGAGGCTTTAAAGCAAACCACTGGAAGCACACTCCAAGAGCCGAGTCACCCCAGATGACACTCGTCCGAAAGATGCCACTCTATCGGTAAAATGAACTAACGACAACCCAGCCAACCCTCTTGGTGTGCCCGCGAGGACACGCTCGACGGATAACGCCAGGGAAGAAGTCACCTAGTGACTAAACCAACTCCAACGCCCCAGGTAGGGGATCACACCCAGGGTCCGCTGGGGGACTCTAAACCCTAGCCCAAAACACCGAACACAGAAAGGGGTATCACGCAACAACCCGAAGCTGAAACAACTCACTTAGCAGAGGATCAATGCCCGGGTAGTGTTGGTCACGCCGATTTCGAGAACTCCGCCGAGGAAAACGTCACGATAGATCGCAGAAGAAACTCATCTCGATACACAGATAGGGAGTCTGCGTCTAGAGAACACTGGGGGCTTTGTACCCTACTGGAACATCCTGGGTAGAGGATCAACGCCCGGGTAAATATCGGTCATGCCGACACCAAAAACCCTACCAGGGAAACACGAAGGGACTTGAGGATCGCGCCGGGCCTCTTGAGGCGATACATGCTCCAAATTCGCTGAGTCTGCTGTCGAAACGGATTAAGACAACTCACTCCAGAAAGTGGAAAACTCACGCCGTGCGTACGCAAAGCAACCGAAGAGGGGTTACAGTCCAGTGAATAGAACGTGATACCGAAAACCCTCTTAGTAGCCGAAGAGGGGTCACAATCTGGTGAAGGGGACGTGATACCGAAAACCCTCGTAGCTAAAGGACCGGGGGGACCCACTCAACCCAGCTGATCTAAACGTTACAAATAGGACCAGGGGGGACCCACTCAACCCTGCCGGTAAAGGTGTCGTTGACTTTAGCGACCCACACAACATCGCCTGCACACCGCATCTTTTAGACCCAAACCGTGGCCACCATCGCGTTTTATGCGGAAAAACACGCAGGATACACTATTTACTTGCCCAAAATGGATAACCGGTGAAAATGTCACATTTCACCACAAACGCCCAGACCGGGCCTCGTGGGGCCTGCATCTCGATTTCGGTTTAAGCACCCAGAATCGGTCTTGAAATGTTCGTATTAAATTCAGGGTCGCAACATCGCTGACAGTGCATCAATCAGACATCAGATGCAGAGGATATGTCCGATACATAAATCTCCAAATAATAATAATTTATATTATTATTATTATTAAACTTAGGCGTTTCGTACAACTGAGCCACGAAATCAAGCCTTAAAATTCCCAAACCAGTCTAAAAAGATCAATCTCGATGAGAGGAACACGTGACCGCAGACGACGCGTCAATTGGACGCTCGGATTAGGAGATACGACCATTCGAAGCTGTCCCGACCTGACCCAAACCGGTCTGGCCCGTTCTGGCCGGACCGCTCCGCCTGGGCTGGCCCGCTCCGACCGGCCCGGTCCGTTTCGTCGACCTGTGACCCAGCCGCCTCGGCCCACCGCTCCGCGGCCCGCGCACCCCGCGCGCCCGCCGGCTTCGCCCCTCGACACTCCGTGCCTTCGCGCCGCCCTGCGACCTCCGCTCTCTGGCGCTCCGTGCCGCCGCGCTGCCCAGCGGCTTCCGTCACACCTGCGGTGGCAACGGCGGCGGCGCCGCCTTCTGCGGCCGGACTGCCGCGCGCTGGTGGTCCCTTCTGCGGACCACCAAGACCACCCCGGAGTTCCAAAAATTAATCCGAGACCAGATCTGGAAACCTCGGGATGCGATCACAGACTCAGGATCCGCTCGAATGTTCGTCGACGATTCAAACAAAAACGAACAATAAGCAAGGGAATTGGGATAAACCTCAAATCTGTCTATCTCAGGGCGAAATGTCGAAGCTCCGGGGTCAGATCCGCGCTCCGAAGCTGCTGTTGCACGATCCGGGAGAAATCGCCGTCAAAATCCGATTCTGACGGCACCTCGTTTCGTCGATCCAGCCTTCGGGTCGTTCGTCGGCAAAGAGGAAGAGAGGGGGGCTCCTGCATGCGCACCAAGGGGAGAAGGGGGGGAGAGGATTATTTGTTTTAATTTTATTAAAACAAATATCTACTTAACACCCCAGCCCGACTCGCCTCTGACCCGATACCCGGCGCTGACGAAGTTTACGTCACACCCAGGGTAAACACGACGTTCTGAACTCAAGCGCGGTCTCAGAAATTCGATCTGAGACTCCGTTAAGGAGTTATTCAACCCAACGTCAAAATAAAATAATTTTATTTACGGTTACGTCCTCGATAACTTTTTCCACAGAGCGTCTGCCCCTACAAAAGTTATAACCCGTTTCCTCCGCGTGCATAGTATAAAAATATGTAACATTTTTATAAAATTTATTCCTGGCACACCGGGCCACGGAATCACACGTCGTCTCAGCGCCTAGTTCTGGAAATATATGCAGAAATATTCCGAAGTCTTGTAAGGCAAAGTCCGAGTCGCTACAATGCTGATTTCATATTCTTATTTAAAAGAGCGAAGGCTGGCCTAAAGCCTGGTGGTGTTTTTGTGTTGAAAGAGTACATTGCTAGCACTGGATTTGTGCTGGACAAAGATGATCAAAGCGTTAATGGTCCGATTCACACTTCAAGGAGCTGTTTAGCCAAAGCAGGCTTCATCTCTACAAGTATAAGGTTCAGAAGGGATTCCCTAAGGGATTGTTTGCAGTTAAAATGTATACGTTGACTGCCGAGAAGCCAAAACGAGTAATGATATTCCGATCAGTTTTCTGGTAAATGGGCAAGTCTCAGACATTCACACACTTGACTAGTATTGTGGATCAAATGAATTCTGTTGGTGGAAATTCCGTGCTTATGGGTGAATATTATCATAATGATAGGAATCACAGGTAGTCAAAGCGGGGCAAGTGGCTTTTCCTGTTGAGCAAGAAAAAGAAGCCCAGGGAGCAGGGAAGCAGCGGAAGGATCTAACCGCTGTTAACTGGTTCAAGGGTACAAGGGGAGTAGACAATTTCATCAGATGGCGTGGCTGTACAGCGCAGCGGTTTACTACTGGAAGTACTCATCGTTTGGGGGGAAAAGCTGCGGAATGCAGTCATGCACAGGGTGAAATCTACCTCAGAAGTGACGTTGATAACTGGGTACACAAGGAAGAGAAAAATTTCTTAGAGGTCTACTGCTTCGAATCATGGGGTGGTTCAATGATCCCAAAGTATGATGTCGGGCAACAGTTTATCCCACCAACACTCACACTTGAGTCCTTTGTTGCATAAAATCTATCAAGCAACTGCTTTATATGATCATGCATTGTATGTACCGGTCCCTGCCTGATTTTCTTGGGGCGCCCAGTGATAGGGATTGTGGAGCTCGTACCTGGCACAGCTGGGAGGCATTTCCCAGAAGGGGCAAAAGGGGCTTTTTCAAGTGGGCAGTGGGGTGTGGGCCATCGGGTGTTGGGAAGTGGTGGGAGAATATTTTATGGGGCTCAAGTGGTTAAAGGGGGAATGGAAAAAGGTTATAAAAGGGGAAAGGGGAACTGCACACGGGGGATGATTCTGTTTGACGTTCGACTGAAGGGTTGGGCGAGAGCTTCCGAAGGGACTCTCCAGCATCTCTTCCTTTTTTCTACTCTTCTCCTACTTGTCCTTCCTCTTCCCATCTGTGATTCTGCTCCTATTTTTCTCTGGTTATAAACAAAGAAGCCTATTCCAATGGTACTCCTGGTGTGGGGGTTCTATCACCAAACCACATAAATATTTGTGTTGTTGTTTTGTGTGTGCGAGTGTTCTTCCATTTGTCGTTCCGTTTTTTGAAGGTCATGACCGAGGCAATTCAGTGTGTGACTTTGGAGCCTGGTTCCTTACAGATGCTTGCTGAAGTCGTAAGAAGTTCGGTACATACCGGGTTACAGAAGAACTTGATTTCCGTAGGTCAGCTGGATGACGTGAGTTTCTATACCTGCTTTGCGGATGGTGTGTGAAAGATCACATAGGGTTCTATCGTGGTGGCCAAAGTTGTTAAAAGATGAAACATTGTATTTAATGGGGAGTTCGAAAAGAGCAATGCATGCTGGATCATCAACTTTTGGAATTTCGAAGTTGTGGCATGATCATCTTGGTCACATGGGTGAAAAAGGAATGAAGGTCTTGGCTGAGAAAGGAATAACATAACTCAATTTCGTACGAAACATGTGAAAAGTGTATCCTTGGAAAGTAGAGGAAGGTGTCCTTTGCTACGTAAGGAAAGACAATGAAGATCCGAAAGCTGGAGTTAGTTCATATGGATGTATGAAGGACAACTCCGATACGTTCCCACGGCGGCGCACTGTACTATGTTAACTTCATTGATGATGAAACACAGAAGGTGTGTACATTCTTTTTGAGATACAAGTTTGAGGTTTTCAGAACTTTCATCAGATGGAGAGCCATGATGGAAAAGGAGATCGGAATGAAGCTGAAATGCCTAAGGTCTGATAATGGCGTTGAGCATGACAACAGAGGGTTTCATAAGTTCCGTTGGAAGAAAAGAATCCAGTTTGAGAAGATTGTAACTGAGACACCACAATAGAATGGTGTGGTGGAACGAATGAACAACACTTCGAGTGAGAACCCGAAAGGCGGTTGGTTATACGACTTATCTTGTGAACACGAGTCTTCCGCACTATTGGGGCAGGCTCTTTCAGAGGAACTTTGGTTCGGGAATCCAATAGATGTCTCATACCTGAAAGTTTTCGGAAGTATTTCTTATGTCCATGTCGATGCGAGAGAAAGGGGAAAACTAGAGGCTAAGTCCCAGACATGTTTCTTTGTGGGTTGCAGCGACAAAAACTTTGAATTCCGGCTTTGGGACAATGACCAATAAAGGGTCATCAAAAGCCGGAATTTCCTCTTCAATAGGGGGATCCTGTGGAAGGATCACAACTTAACGGAAGATGTAGAACAAAAAATCAACGAAGCATGTCCAGGTTGATTTGAATGGAAGTCCATAAGATCTGGTTAGTTCAGGGAGTACTGAAGTTCCAGAGATACCAGACAGTTCGGGTGGACTGGATGGATGTTGGATTCTAGTGGTATCGCCAAAGCCTAATGTACTATGAAGCTCCAGGACTACGAAAGCTCGAGGTAGAGTTCTGGAAGAAGCAGTACCGGAAGTAGCGGCACCTCGTGTTCAACTGAGGAGGTTTACCAGGGTCAGATGACCAGTGCAGAGGTTTAGACCTGATGTGCACTACTTGATTCTTACAGATGGTGGAGAACCCGAAAGCCCCAAAGTGGTGACAAGTTTTAGTGACTCGGAACAATGAAAGTTAACAATGAAGGTGTTGGTCGGAGTGGACGACTCAAGAGTTGGGGGGTGAATCGATCTTCCAATTAAAATTTCTGTTAAAAACGATTTAAAATCAAATCCCCTCAATTTATAAAATCGGTTTAGTTAACTAAAATAGTAGAAATATATAATTTGATCTTTCAAAAACTTTCAAAAGTTCGATCACAACTAAGTTAAAACAAGTTTAAAACTCTTAAATTTTGAAACAAATTTACCTGTATCAAACATCGTATATAAAACACGTAAGTATTAAAGTTAACTATCAAAGTAGAGTTTTGCAATTGAGTTTGGAAAATTAAAACAGGTTTTTTTAAAAAAAAAATAGAGTAGACGAAACATGAAAAACACATAGTGAAATAAAACAAGAGGTTCAGTCTCAAGTTGAGACATAGTCCTTGTTGGTTCCGGGCACGCGAGTGGTGGGCGATATATTAAAATTTCTTTTAATATTGAGTTGCCTGAAACCTCGAGCGAGGATTTTGCACATCAAATTTATAATTTATTTAATATCGGAAGAAACGAATACCTTGGCTTAAGATTTTTCTTCGATGTGGATATTGATTGTTCGAAAAGACCCTTTGCCTTCGTTGCACTTTGTGAATCCAAGGATAGAATTCCTCTAGCGGTGATCCACACGCGCTCTTTTGTTGCCAAACAACGCCAATTGATCTCTGGGTGCTAGCGCGATGAATCGATTGTCTTGCGTTGTTTGTGTTGATCGCTTGTCTTTCGGTCTTGAAGGAATCTCTCTTGCATTTTTCGTTCTTGAGAGGAAAAGAGAAGTGAGGAGTTGAGAGAGAGTTTCGTTGTGCGCAACGATTATCAAGTTTCGATTTTGGACAGTATACACAATAGACAGAACTGTCTATTTATAAAGCTAGATTTTAGGTTAAAATATTATTTAACTGCATGCCGACCCTTAAATAATATTATAATTTTTAATAAACCCCATGCCATATAATAATAATAATATTATTATTATTATTTTGTGGTGCACATCAACTTAATGTCGCAACGACGACAACAACATATGAACGCCCACTGTAATATAATCTCTTTATCGCAATATCTTATCAAGCAGGTTGCACATTCGTGTCACAAACCTATATCCTCGATACGTCTTTCTTTGACTATCTGAAATAAACGTGTCATTTCACCATGATCATGAAATTTAATGCGTTGGTTTTATTCCAAAGAATCAAAGAACCGAAATATCAACTTTCATAAAGATAGAAGAGACAAATCCTTTCCGGACTTATCCATTAATGACATGTTAATCACGTCGCACTCAACGTTTCCTACCACGCTGCGAATATATGTCGTCACGGTTTTCGTCAGCAAATCCAAGTGCGTGAGTCATGACATGCATTAATGATAGTCTCAAAGTTTAAGTTCCATTACACACGCTCGTAGATATAAATATCCGATGACACCAAAACATGCGGAATTCCTACTGGCGGGTTTGTTCTCATAATCTCTCATTTTGGAGATTACCAAGTACGAACTTCATGATAAGAAGACTTATCTACTTACGTGTACCCGCACCTGACAATCTATATGCTACGTGTCTCGTCATAGTGCGTTATCCGACTGCAGAACTATATTTAAGAATATAATCATGGTGGGGAAATGCTATGACCTTATCGATGCGACGTATACCAGAGGACATTATTATATTAGAGTCATGCAGAATAATGAACAATATGTAATAAGATGTTTTATTAATATTCAATACATCGAATATACATGTAATCAAAGTACGAACAGTTGGTCTTAGGACAACAACTCCAACAAACTCTCACCTGGACTAGAGCAACTGCCTACGACTTTTAGTCCGCTAGACTTCACATGATAATCATGTTTCTGCTGAGTCAATGCTTTAGTCAAGGGGTCCGCCACGTTGTCTTCCGTGGAAATACTGCTCACTTCAACTTCACCTCTCTAAGAAAAATTCTTCAAAAGATGATACTTCTGAAGTATGTGCTTCGTCCGTTGATGTGACCTTGACTCTTTTGCGAGAGCCACTGTTGCAGTATTATCACATTAGAGTGTGATAGGATCTTTATTGCTAGGTACCACCACATCAAGCTTTTGGACGAAGTTGCGCATCCATATTGCTTCTTTACCTGCCTTCGAAGCCGCAATATACTTGGACTGTGGTGTAGAATCTGCAAGCATAACCTGCTTTGAGCTCTTACAGCCCACAACACCTCCATTCAAAGTGAAAACGTATCCCGTTTGTGACTTCATGTCATCTTGATCTGTTTGGAAACTAGCATCTGCATATCCTCTGATAACTAGTTCTTTATCTCTTCCATAAATCAAGAACATATCCTTAGTACGACTCATATACTTAAAGATAGTCTTGACTGCTATCCAATGGTGGTCACTGAGTCAGTTTGATATTTTCCTACCACACTTAATGCGTAAGCGACATCTAGTCCAGTACATAGCATTACATACATGATTGACCCAATCACTGATGCGTATGAAATCTTTGCCATTCTATTTCTTTTCTCATGTGTCCGAGGACATACTTTCTTGGAAAGATGAATGTCATGTGACACTGGCAACAATCCCCTCTTGGATTGTTCCATACTGAATCTTTTCAGTATCTTGTCAATTTATGTACTTTTACTTGAGCTGAACAACTTCTTGAATCTATCACGATGAATCTTGATTCCAAGAATATATGCTGCTTCGAAGTCCTTCATAAAGAAACATTTATTCAACTACGCCTTAACAAAATGTAGGACTGGTATTTCATTTCCAATGAGTAATATGTCATCAACATATACTATTAAGAAAACGATTGCACTTCCACTAAACCGTTTGTAGACACAAGGCTTGCACTCATTCTTTATGAAACCAAATTTCGTTATGGTTTTATCAAAACGAATGTTCCATGACCTAGATGCTTGCTTTGATCCATAAATAAATTTTTGCAATTTGCATATCTTGTTGGCATCCTATGAAGTCACAAACCCTTTAGGTTGTGACATATAAACATCTTCTTGATGGTTCCCGTTAAAGAAGACTGTTTTGACATCCATTTTCCAAATCTCATAGTCATGGTAAACCGCAATGACAAGTAGAATTCTAATACGCAGTACTTGTGTCTCCGGAACAACTTCTTCCACAGAGCTTTGTGGAATCTCTTCCTGTGCCAACTCAATCTTTAATGGACCAATTCAAGAAGCTCTTTGGCCCCTTCACCTTTTCTACTAAATGGGGCTTTAGTCATTTTATCTTGTAAACATGCGTGACATATACCAAATGGTTTTAGTTCGAAAGAATCTAAATACCCATCTTGGTATAATTTAGTCGAGCGCTTTTCGTTTACATGACCTAGCCGGTGATGCCATAATTGGGTGTGGTATGAGTCATGTGAAACAATTTTGTTATTGATTGTTATTACTTGATTTGTGTAATACAACAAATAAAGACCGCTATTTAAATGTGTTTTATCATAATAAATGATATCTTTATAAAAGAAGCGGCGTTTATTCCCAAATTTGAAAATAAATCCATCCGTATCAAGTCTTCATGCAGAAATAATGTTTTTGGTAACAAATGACACATAATAACCTTTTAAAACCAAGATCATTCCGGTCAGCAACGCGAGGTAATAATCCCCGATAACTACAATGGTAAGTTTAACTCTGTTGACTACTTGTAGATTTATCTCCCCTCGACCAATCTTTCCGAATCTACTTGGTTCCTGTATTTGAATACATATGTTAGCACCACAAGTTGTATCTAATACCCAATTTGTAAAAACAGATAAATTGCACTCGATATCAAACGCATCTGAAGCTTGTTTCTTTGGTTGGGTGTAGTTTTTCTTCTAGTGACCCTTCTTCTCACATGTGAAACATACATCTTGTTCCCGTGCTTTCCCCTTCATCTTCTTCTTCTTGGAAGGACATGAAGAAGCTTTGAGTTTAGAGCTCTTTGTTTGCTCTTTCGCGCTTTGTCTCGTGATCTACTTGGAGAAGAAGAGTGAGGAGATCTGACATAGATTTTTCAATGTTCATATTAAAATTTACAACAAAGTCGGAGAAACTCCGAGGGAGTAATGCTAGAATATGATTGGTGCCCAGTTCGTCGGGGACTTTAAACCTTAGAACATCTAGGCGCTCAATGTAGCCAATGAGCTTAACTATGTGAGACCCAACTGGGCGCCCTCTTCAAGCTTGCTCTGAAAGAGTGCCTTGAAAATATCATACCGTTCTTGTCTAGCTCTCTTCCGGTAAAGACCACGGAGGTGCTCAAACATACTATACACATCCATGTTTTCGTGAGACTTCATGAGTTCACTATATATAGACGAAAATATCAAACGTTGAACGTCGACCGCGTCGCTCAAATGTTTTTCGTAGACAAAAAACTCTTCATCACTCGTCTCCTTGGCAGACGGATTAGGCATTGGGGATTGTATTACGTTAGATTTTTGTTCATGGCGTATCATAACCCGAAGACGTCTAAACCACTCCTGGCCAGTGAGGAGGTTGTTTTTCTCCAATATTGATCATATGGATAGTGTGGATGACGAACTTTCCATTTTATTCTGCAATTAAAGAGAAGATTATTAGTATTTTTTCTTGATTACAAATTATGTGAGAAATAATAAATTAATTGATTTTACTAAATCTCTCTTTATTTTATCAAGTCCCAATAGCTCTCACCATTGAACTTGGAATGTCTAGTCGTTAGAACATTATAGTGTCAAGGATCCACATGCCCCTTTGCATAACCCTTAACCCAAATGAGGGTTGGTCAAGCTACATGAAGGTATTTATGTGGGATTGGTGTAGCCCGATCCGGTTCGGCCGAATGCTTGTGGCCTGCAATTGTCGCGGGTCGAGCTCCGCGGTGAGCTCGTTGGGGTTGCAGGGGGTAACGCGCCCCTGCTCCGGGGTCCTCGGCCCATTTTTTCGGCACTGTAGCATCTCTGACCACTGTAGTGGAGTTGACCTACCGACACCGACAAACACCGTAGCAGTGCGGACTTCGGAGTCAACAGTACTGTAGCACTTTTGACAAAAATGGTCGCCGTTCACTGTAGCAACGCAAACTTACTTTTCGGAACAGTGATAGTTTTCTCTTCATTTTATAGCCCATTTTCGGGCTAGGGTTACTACCGAAAATCCTCTGTAATTTTGTGCTTCCAATTAGTGAAGTTCTGCCTCTCCGTGGACGTAGGGTTATTCCCGAACCACGTAAATCTGTGTGTCCTGTGTCTATTTTCTTTCTGCATTCTTTTTTCGTTTCTCGTTTCTGTCATTGCGCCTCCCGACGATTCTACAACAATTTAGGTTAGTAGGTCTTTGCCAACTACGAGCTTGCAGCTCCTTGATCCATTGAGTAGATTCTTCTATCCTGAAATCTTGACTTGGATTTCTTGAACACTTGCCTCCAAGTAACATTAACTCTAACGAGGGCTACTTCTTTTGATGTAAGATGGTTAAGTCAACCCATAACCTTTATAAGAACTCCATTTTAAAGGTAAGTGTCCCAACGAGGGTTGGTCAAACACTTAGTTTTAAGGCTTTCATTCCTAATCAAGTAATGGAAGACCAAACCCGACTTAATATTTAATTGATGGATTTTAATTTATTATGTATAAATTTTATTGTTTTATTCTTTACATGTCTTGTTAATATCAAGTGAATATTAATTAATTAACCATGCTGGATAAAATATTTACGCATAATCCATTTATTTAAATTCCGTCTTTCCATGTTAATTCATTCATTTATGTGATTGCGGTTTTTTAGTCATAAAAATTAAATAATGCAGACATAATTAAATAAATAATTAAGTGACCCGCTCATGAGTTTTATTTAATGAGCGGACATTAAATCAACCTATGACCTAGGGGAAATAACTCTTATCACCGGTCTTGGCATGAGTTACACCATTCTACCTGTGTAACACCTGGGTTTATATCATTATGGTTTTGTCTTGAACTGCTTCAATGTGCCTCGAGAAACTCTTTTAATTACAAGTATTTATAACTCATACGCAGGTGAGGGGAACTAAAAGATTGGTTAAAGAGGGATTGCATAAATATCATTGGACACGCAGGTCTTACATAATAACGGAGGAAGGGATGACTCGCAGGGCATTAAATTTAATTTAATAATAAATAATTGCAAACCCATGTAATAAATTAAATTAAAATATCCAACACATACACAGGTCTTGATCAAGTTTATGAATGGTCATACGTGCAACGTATACACAGAAGTAAATTGCTAACATTTATTTCTTTATCTGTTCTTTATTATTAAGATAAACGCGTTTGCATTAATTAATTAATTAATCAATTCTCTTTCATCTTAATGACCATCCAAATTCATTTTGGAGATGCCCATCATTAATGACATTCATGACAAATAAACGGCAGAACTAATTACTGCAGATTTATTACAATAAATTAATTGACCATTTAAAATTCTTTAAAACCCTTATTAAATTGTCAAACACTTGAAGTGTCAATCAAAACAATAAGGTTTTAATGCTGCAATTGTCAATTTAATTTAATTTAATTTTGCTAATAATTGGGAGACTACACGGCGTGTACTATCCAACTACACCTGTGTGCCTCGGTTGCTGTGTATCTGGGTTGTATGCCCGAGGCTTCGGCGTGTTGACTCGACCAGACTACACAGCGTGTACACGCCAGCTACACGCCGTGTATCCGCTTCCCGAGATGGAAACCATGATGGGATAATATTGAAAAACATAAAACCCATAACGAGATCTATTGTGCTCACCCAGCGGTCACCCCCCGTGCCTGCCTCCATCGTGCAGAAACCCCTGTCGTTGGGACTGCTCCTGCTCTGGGCGCTGTACTCTGTTTGACTCTGCCCTGCAAGCCGTAATTTAGGATTCCACGCTTTGTTAACAAAGCATTCAAAAATATTAAGAGGTAGTTTGGTGAACAGCCATTGCGTTTCTTCTTCTCCTCGCTGGTGATCAACCCCATCCTGTGTTTTTTGACCTGCTCCCACGATTTGTGAATCGCTCCTTCTAGCATGTTGTGATCTCTGCGCCTTGCACAGCACGAGGGATCCCTACCACTCGTGACCCTTGAGCGTGTGAACATATAGCTATGCTGTTCTCCGCGTGCGACTCCTTTAGTGCCACGGGCTATCCCTGCATGCGGCCCCAAGCCTAGTGCGAGTCTCCCCACGCGCCCCCCCTGCGCGTGACCTCCTAAGCACAAGCTTTGCTTGTGAGTTATTAAAAAATAAGAAAAAAACAACAAAACAATCAAAAAAAGAGAAAAGGCAGTGACAAAAAAGTCACCAGCGACCTCCAGCCTGTGCGATCCTTGGGTACGCCAATCCCACCTGCACGCGCCAAACCCATGGAGATCCCCCAACACTGCTCCAGCTCCTGCTCCTGCTCCTTCTCAGCATACCCAGATTCTTGATTTTGTTCATGCATCTATGTTGCACAGCCATATCATCTGCTTCCTGCATTATCACTAGTTAATTGTCATGGCTGCAGTGGAATTAATGAAACTCTCCCTGCTGAACCAAACCATGCAAATAACCCTAGAGCAACTTTGGTGGCAACAACATTTTCAGGAACAACTCTGCCAGTAGTAGAATCCATCCTGAGATCAGCACGAGGCACTTTTTGGGGGCACTATGAGACCTTTGCGTAGCGCCTCTTCTCCATCCTCGGGTGCCAGCCAGCCGCCACCGGGAAGTCAAAACTCATGTCTGATCTTTATTGGCGACAGTGGGTGATGAAGAACTTGGCATGACGGTTCGAGTTCCACCCACTCGTGCGGTGGATGATTTGGACTCTGTGACGACTATGTCGAACCACCAGGGCCTCAGAAAACTCCTCGAATTAAAGTAGACCTACTACTGTCTTTTGATGACAACCTCAACGTGGAATTTTTTTTGGACAGGAATAGTAGAGGTTGAAAAAATACTATGACTTGATGGATATACTGGAGCACCTTCAGGTCAAATGCATGGCCTATAAGCTCTGAGGTGGAGCTTTTGCATGGTGGGAACAAATGCAAAATAATCATTTGCATCAAGGCAAGAATCCCATTTGCTTCTGGCCTTGAACGAAGGATGCCTTGAACCTTAGGTTCCTTCTAAATGACTATGATCAAGTTTTCGGTAGCAAGATTGCCAACAAGGTGCTCAAACTGTCCAGCAGTACACAGGATTACCTTTGAGAGACGAAGGGTCAACAAATCTTGAGGCTGATAAGGCCTCCGACTTGCTATTCGGGACCAGGTACAACTGATCATCGTGTTCAGCGTGGATGTGGCGATTACCTGAGCCTTGTGGGCAGAGGCACAACTTCAACGACACCCTTGCTTAGGCCCTTCAACGACTTGAACTTGGGACCCAACAAGACATCAAACCAGAGGCGGTTATCAAACAAGAGCACTTATCAGCCTGGACAATCGCAATCAGCCTGGACAACCCCCCTAGCCTCAGAAAAATAACAGCACGTATACCTGAAAGTTTGGTAACAAGTGCTCTCCATGCCAAACCAGAGCACTTATCAAACAATTTCCTGAACCGAGGATGGGTTAATTTAATAGCAGATGGTGAAGAAGAGGGTGCAACTGATCATAAACAAGAGGCGGAACAATATTTTATCAATATGGAAGACATCGTTGAAGAAGGGAGGGAGGTCCAAGTTGTGTGACACTTGGCGATGACCACTGAACTAGCTCAAGAGGATCCACAATATCATAACCCCTTTCGCACCTGATGTTGGTTGAATGGGCGCGTGCTCGAAGTTACTATTGATGGGGGAAGCCAAGAAAATTTAATCTCTTGGGATGCTGTAAACAAGCTATAATTGAAAACAACAAAGCACCCGCCACCCTATCTTGTTGGATAAAATCAATAGGAGACATTTAAGTCTCAAAACAATGTAGTTTATCGTTCTTGATCGGTTTTTAGGAAGATCATGTGGTTTGTGAGGTGGCTGAGATGGATGCTTGTCAATTTATGCTGGGACGACTTGTTGGTCCCAGATGGAGTGATGACAAGTGACAAGAGGGGGGAGTGAATTGCCAATCTTAAGTAAATTAGAGCACTTAAAGTTATAATGTGGAATATGGTGGGTAGGATTAAACAATTCAACCATAAACAATAAAGTAATTATGTGTGAAGAGTGTAAATAAAAATAATAAAGAACAAGATAACACAATGATTTTTATAGTAGTTCGGATCCAAACGATCATACGTTTATTCTTCACATTCCTATACACTTCGAGAGGTATGACACACTAAATAACCCCACTTTTGAAGGAGAGTGACAATTCCTGTCAACCCGTCCTTTTCAACTTGGTGGCACAAACCTTGAACCCCTGTCTTTTATGGGTTTAGCCAAAAACCCATCCTTTTACAGGAGCAGGCCCAACTCGAATTTTTAAGGTGTAGTCTTAACCTAAACTCTTTCCTTTTGAAGTGGAGGAACCAAGCTTTCCTTTTGCGGGTTTAGGTAGAACTTGTGTCGCGCTTTTTGGTTAGGGAAGCATAATCGGACAAACATACCTTTTAATGGAGGTATAACCAGTAAATGCATCCCAAAAATAAAACATTACAACACAAATGATACAATACAATGAAAGATAAAGCAATTAAACTAATGTAAGATGATGGTGATTGCTGATAAAACAGTAAGCTTCGACCCTTCAAGATGTAGACAATGAAGTTCGGGTGTTCCAACGAAGGCAGTGTGAACAATTAAGCTCCGAACATTGCATCACTTCCACTAAACAATATATCCCTTGTCTCGTTCTCTTCTCACTTGACTACCTGGCTCTTGCCTCTATTTATAAACACAATACAACAATGACTAGTTTCTCTTCAATTCAAATTCCACGAGTTTCTATCATAATTATAATCGATAATCTTCACTTGATGTGTTTCCTTAACAACCTGTAAAATAATTGTTAGTATAATAAATAAACAAACATTTAAATCCTCATTAAATACTCCCTCAATCATTGCCATTAATCTCTGAGAATATTCCCAATAATCATGTGAATTAGTGTTCTTTGAAATTCCAACCATTTGAATTTGAATATCAGAATCTTTGAATAACAGTTGTAAACGACTCATTATCAAGACTCATTATCAAGACTCATTATCAATCGTAAATAATGATAGATAACTCTCCATGCAACGTAAAAGTAAGTTATTCAACACTCAACTTCCAAACACTAACTTTCGGATCACTTCCCTTATAACGCGTAAGAGTCATTTCCTTAACTTCCGAACAATGCATAAAGGTAACTTTGGATATAGCTGTATACGTAAGAGTCTTTGACTTAGCGAAATCTCTACTCTCTTTAACTTCCGATAATACATATAAGTAATGCCTTCATACATAAAAGTCCAATAATTTATTGAAAACTGAATACGTAATAGTCATTCTTCATTCCTCCATTTATATGTAAGGGTCAACCAGTTTACCGAATATCAAAATCTTCACAGCAGACTGTATACATAAAAGTAAAACACCGATTCTTAATATGTAAGAGTCAATCTTCTCAATCTGAAACGTACATAAGAGTCATACACTTAGCTGATTCTTCACATCTGACCTCACGTAAAAGTAATACCTTAGTACGTAAGGGTCCATGACTATGTGAAAACTCTAAACGTAAGAGTAACTTCTCCATACGTAAGAGTCTTGTGGAAAAACATGATAAATAACGTGGCAAGGAGCCACCCAACACGTCTGTGGCAATTTGATCTTGATGCTTGCCACAATGGTCGAGCCAACATGGTGGAGTTCACCAAGGACAAAGATGGCTACACTTTGTCACCTTTGACGAGGCACCTAGGCACTTAGGTACAAGGAAAACCAGTTATTTCTTTATGTGCGGCTATTGCTTTCAAGAAGCAAGCATGAGAGGCCAACTACATCCTGGTTGTGGCACCCCAAGCATTCTAAGACAACCCTACTGACATTCCGCTACCACTCTAAGAATTGCTCGATGAGTTATGCAATATTATGCCTGATGAATTACTAGTGGGCTTACCACCGAGCAGAGATATCTAACAACACATTGAGCTGGTCCTTCTCTGCCATTTTTACCACACCACTACATGAGTCCAATGAAGCATGAGATGCTCTAGGGGCAAGTCCAGGAGTTGCTCAATAAAGGCTTTGTGTGAGAGAGCACGAGCCCTTGCGCCGTTCCAACTTTGTGGGTACTAATAAGGATGGGTCGTGGCAGATATGTGTTGACAATCGAGCTATCAACAAAATCACAATCAAGTACAGATTCTCAATTTCCCGATTGGATGACATGCTCGATATGCTTCAAGTGGCTACAATGTTTTCAAAATTGGACATTCCGAGTGGTTATCACCAACTTTGAATCCTAACAGGGGATGAATGGAAGACAACTTTGATGACAAAGAAGGGGCTCTACGAGTGGTTAGTGATGCCATTCGTGATATCCAACACCCCTAAACACTTTTATAAGGCTCATGAACCAGGTTATGAAACCCTTCATTAATAAGTTCATCGTGGTTTATTTTGATGATATTCTTATATATAGAAAGACAATTGCCCTTCATTTTAAACATCTGTGGGAGACACTCCAAGTTTTGTAGGAAAACACACTTTATGTCAACCTTAAGAAGTGCACTTTCATGCTTCCCAAATCGATCTTCCTTGGGTATGTTGTATCAGTTGACGAAATTCAAGGGGATGAGGAGAAGGTTCGAGCCATCCAAGAGTGGACCCGACCCAAGAATATTGGTGAATTGTGAAGTTTTGATGGACTTGCTACCTTTTATCGAAGATTTATCTGAGATTTTAGCTCGATCATCACACTGCTTATAGATTGCTTGAAAAAGGGAAATTTTCATTGGGGGAAAACAACTGAGGGGAGCTCTGTCACTATCAAGGAGAAGCTTTCCACCGCTCCTATTTTGGTGTTGCCTGACTTTAGTAAGCTAGTTGGAAACAAACGCTTCCATTGTGGGAATTGGTGCATCCATGAGTGAGAAGCTCAGTGATTCACGTCGCAAGTGGGCTACACATGAGATTGAGCTATACATAGTGGTTGCAATGCAACGTTGAGAGCAATACCTTTTCCAACGAGAATTCGTCCTTCATACCGACCATAAGGCTTTCAAACATATGCATTTCAAGAAGAATCTCAGAACGATGCACACACAGTGGGCCACCTTTATGCAACAATTCACTTTTGTGATTAAGCACAAAAGTGGTTGGAAAACTCAAGTGGTAGACGCATTAAGAAGACGTGCTCATACACTCATCACCATGCGGAATCTGGTTGTGGGATTTGAATATTTAAAAGACCAATATACGGAAGATGTGAATTTCATCAATGAATGGGCACGTTGCCAACAAGGGACGTTTGTTGGCCCTTTTATGATGAATTTCTTTTCTTCGAAGACCACTTGTGCATTCCACATGGATTGGTATGAGAGCACAACTACCGTGCTTCATTGCAATGAGCATTTTGGGAAAAACGCATCCATTTCGTTGGTGGGTAGACTGTTCTTTTGGGCACAGTTGAAACGAGACGTTGCTAAAGTGGTGAAAGTGTATGACCTGTTAGGAGAACAAGGGGCATGGATAAAATATTGGCTTCACTGCCTGTTCTGGAGGCCCCCTCGGGAAGACATCTCCATGGATTTTGTCTTGGGGCTCCCCTCCCAAGACTCTGTCTTCGATGTGGTAGACCAGTTCTCAAAGATGACACTTCATTCCTTGTAAAAGCTGATGCTTCTTATGTGGCCACATTATTTTTTTGAGAAGTGGTGCGACTCCATGGCATTCTAAAAACCATCACATCTGACCGCGACACCTGTTTTCTCAGCCAAATCTGGCGTACTCTATGGAGAATGTTTCAGATAGATTTTAATTTTAGCAGCCCCTTCCACTCTCAGATAGATTGACAAACAAAAGTTGTCATTCGAACTCTTGACACTCCTATTTGTTGCTTGTGCGGTGATAGTCCTAAACAATGAGACCTCGTCCTCGCTTCGACCAAGTTTGCGTTCAACAACGTGGCTAATCGAACCACATGGAAAACTCCGAAGTGGGGTACTAGCGGTCTCCAAAGCATATCCTTGATCTAATCTCGTTACCCAAGCTTCCCAGGTACAGTGTGGCTGCCAAACATATGGCCTCTCGCATCGACGACATTCAAGCTGAAGTGATTCATAATATTGAAAATTCAAATGCAAAGTATAAAGCGGTGACTGGCAGGAAGCGAAGACGGACTGTTTTCAACGTGGGATATCTCGTCATGGTTTACATCCGAAAGGAACGATTCTCGGTGGGAACCTACAACAAGTTGAAACCAAAGAATATTGGTCCTTGCAAAGTCTTGCAGCGTCTCAATGATAATGCTTATGTGGTGTACCTTCCAGAAGGTTGAGAGATTTCTTTTACATTCAATGTTATTGACAAGTTGTTCACTTCAGAGGAGTCGCTTTATCCTCTTTCAGACTCTAGGTCGAGTCCTTTCCAAGCTGAGGAGACTGATGCAGCGCCTTAGCCCTTGGTAATCAGCACGTGCTGTCCCAACACATCCCTCATGGGGTCTTTTAATCCTTTTGTTTAATTATTGCCCCCCCCCCAACTTAGGATGTTTTAAGAGCAAATTTGTCTTTATTTGTTTTAGGGCTTAGGCCTTTAAATAGGGTGCTAACAGTCCATTGTAATCTGTTTTGGAAGATTAATAAAATCTCCCCAAGAGAATTATGAGAGTTCCTTCTCCTTTTGTGCATGCTTCCTAGAATTCCTCGCGAAAGGGCTCATTTATCCCGTTGCGTGACATCATTTTCTATCATTGTAACTCTCACCACAACCATCTCATTAATTGACTTATTAAAACTAACATTCACTTAATCTTCACATCATATGATGCGTCAAATCCATATAATAATCGTAGTAGGAAATTCGTTTGAATGATATCCCATATCATTCAGTACCACGACACAGTTTCAAGAACTAGGATCAAATACAACTCTCACCACGCCGTGATTTATGCTTTAGTGCATATTTCCAACACTCCTTTCTCATGACGACATACTAGTATCTTGTAAAGCAAAAGAGGGAGAAAATAGAGAAGTTTGACCCAAGAGTTTTACTATCATCATACATCTTTTGCAAAACCCCTTGTATCACCTTTTCAAGTCCTTTAATAAATAGATGAGGTAACAAATAACCAAGCATTTCTTGAACCTCGGTGGAATGAAGTCGGTGCGTTAACTTTTGTAACCTACTTTTAAACGATCCATAAATGTTAAAACTCATTTTAACATTTATCAAGACATGTTAAACTTCTCTAAAATACATTATTGAATGATATGATGACCGAACTAACTAATAACATACATGGAAGAAGAATTTTTTTTTACAGTATCGAAGCATCTTATATCGCTAAACAAACCCATGCATAATTGTGAATATGTTAGAAACAGAGGACCGAGGGAATTGTATTAATGGAGGGAAAAAAGGAATTACAACGTTTGAAGGAGAAGAACAACAAGTACAAACTCCCTTCAGGGAGTTCCCGCCCAAGCTTACAATCGAATCCCCCTTTAGCTAACTGCTCAAGTCCCCTCCCTCTTCCCCACACGTTCCCTTTTAACTGCTTTACAAGCCCCACGTCCCACGCCCCCCCCCCCCACGTGGCATAACAAACTGACTACTCTCCATTTTCTCCCGGCCCACGTTCCTCCCAGCCCACGTGGAAGCTGTTATTTAATTCACAGCTCTGCCCTTCTTGGAATAAACTTTCCAATTTCCAAGGAGATCACGGATCTTAACACTGCCCACCCCTTGAGAATGAGTATTGTCCTCAAGACTGAAAGTGGGGAACTGATTTTGGAGGACATACTCTTCCTCCCAAGTAGCGTCATCTGCTGTTTGGCCCTGCCATTGAATTAAATACCGAGGTTGATAGGCGCCACTTTGAAGCTGGAAACGCTGAGACAACACTCTTTGAGGCTCCGGGTGAGGGGGTCAGTGCCGTCCAGATCCGTGGGAAGGGAGTCGGGTGTGGGATGGTGCCCCACTGCCTCTTTGAGTTGGGACACATGGAAGACCGGATGGATACGGGGTGTTGGTGGTAAAGCGAGCTGGTAGGCTACTCGACCAACCTGGTGGATGATAGGGAATGGACCATAATAGCGGGTTGACAACTTCAGAGTAATCCGCCAAGCAAGGGAGCGCTGCTTGTGAGGACGGAGCTTGACATAGACGTGGGTACCGATGAGAAAAATAATCGGACGCCTGGGGTTGTCCACCTGGTGACACATAATGTCTTGGGCGCGCTGGAGGTGATGCTTGAGTTGGGTCAAAGCCTCGTCACGATCTGCCAAAGCAGTAGCCACTGCTTCCACCCGAATTTCAGAGGGTAGATAACTGAGAGGTGTAGGTGGTTTGCGGCCGTAGACAACTTCAAAAGGAGTTGTCTGAATTGCTGAATGTCAAGTAGTGTTATAGGATAATTCTGCCCAAGGTAACCAGAAAGACCAATGCTTGAGTTGCTCACCGGCGAAGCAACAGAGGTAGGTCTCGAGACAACGTTTAACGACCTCGGTTTGGCCATCTGTTTGCGGATGGTAGGCAGAGTTGAAGCGGAGATTAGTGCCATGTAAACGGAACAACTCGGTCCAAAAATGGTTGAGGAAAACTGGATCCCAATCGCTAACAATGGAAGAAGGTAAGCCATGGAGGCGGATGATCTCCCGAAAAACAGATCATCGACTTTCTCGGCCGTAAAAGGGTGCTTTAACAAGAGGAAATGGGCATACTTGGAGAGCTGGTCAACCACGACATAAATGACATCAAAACCACGATTTGGGGAGGCCTCTAATGAAATCCATAGATAAATCAGCTCAGATGAGGTCTGGAATTTCCAGTGTTTGGAGTAATCCAGCTGGAGACAAAGTGGAATATTTGTTCTGTTGGCAGACTGTGCACTCTCGGACATATTTCTGAATAACAGGTTTCATGCCTTGCCAATAAAGAGTATTTGCTAGTCGTCTATAAGTGCGGTAAAATCCAGAATGGCCAGCCTGGGGTGATGAATGATATTCTGCTAATAGTTTAGGGGATCTAGGGGGATGCTGCAGACAAGACAAGGCGGCCTTTGTAATAAATGATGCCCTGAGTAAAAGTATAGCCTGGAAAAGAGGGGCTGCCATCTTGCAAAGCGGTGATTATTTTCTGTAGGGCGGGGTCAGTCGAGACCTCCTGTAAGATAGCCGACACATCCAGCCAAAGGGGGGCGGATTGAACAAGATTTAGAAGGGGGGAATCGTGGCAGCGGGACAAAGCATCAGCTGCTGAATTCTAGCTCAATTGTGGGAGTATGTTGTTGGAGCAAAAATTTCAAACTGCGCTGATCTTAATACAACTTATGGATGGCCCAAGAGGTAGGGACGCCAATGTTGAATGAGCAATGAGTTCTTTTTTATAAGTGGACTTGCTCAGATTTGTAGGGGATAAATCTTTGCTGAAGAAAGCAATGTGGCGTCGATTTTGCATGAGAACATCACCTTAACAGAAGCGTTGCATTCAAGCTCAAAGGGAGCAGAAAAATCAGGTAGAGCGAGAACGGGGGCCTGGGTCATAAGGTGCTGGAGATGTGTGAAGGCCGCTTGGGCTGCCGAAGTCCAGAGGAACCCCTTCTTTGTGGTGAGGGCTATGGGTGGTTGAGCGATAGCGCTATAGCCGTCGATAAAGCGACGATAATAGCCGGTAAGGCCAAGAAATCCCCGCACCCCGTGGACTGTTGTAGGGCATGGCCAATCTAGAATGGCCTGAATTTTGGCTGGATCCATGGCGACGCCTTGGATGGAAATAACATGGCCCAAGTATTCAATTTGCTGCTGGGCGAAGTGACATTTTTGGCGGTTCAGCAGTGTAGTCAGGTGAATTCCCCTTACCTCAATGTGAGGTGAGGATGTTCTTTTATAGAGGAGTAAAACAAAATACAGAGAGGGTAAGTCCGATGTGGGACTCAGAAATACCCAATTAAATGAAATGGGGTCCAACACTCCCCCTCAAGCTGGACATGCCCAGATTGGATTGAGTCCCACAAAGAAAAGACGACAAGACAAACTCAGACTCCCCCTCAAGCTGGGCTATGGAGGCTGTGAATCCCCAGCCTAGAAGTGAGAGTGTCAAGGCGAGCCCCTGGGAGACCTTTGGTGAAGAGATCGGCAAGCTGATCTGCCGTCGGTACATGGCCAAAGCTGATATGGTGCTGCGCTAGATGGTGGCGGAGGAAGTGGCAGTCCACCTCGATATGCTTAGTCCGTTCATGAAAGACGGGATTCGAGCCAATCTTCGTGGCGGCCTGATTGTCACACCAGATATGAGCAGAGGTGTGTGCCGGGACGCCGAGCTCATGTAGGAGATGCCGAAGCCAGAGGATCTCAGTGGTGACGGTGGGCATGGCGCGGTATTCAGCCTCGGCACTCGATCTGGAGACGACAGTCTGCTTCTTGCTGCGCCAAGAGATGAGGTTACCGGCGAAGAACACGGCGAACCCCGAAGTAGACCTGCGGGTCGCAAGACAACCTGCGTAGTCGGCATCACAGAAGGCTTCAACATCCAAGTGAGCATGACGGGAATACTGAAGGCCACGTGCAGGGTCCCGCTTGATGTATTTGGCAATGCGAAGGACAGCATCCCACTGAGATTGGGTTGGATGCTCCATGAACTGGCTGACTTTGCCAACGGCGCAGACAATGTCGGTTCGCGTCATGGTGAGGTAGTTCAGCTTACCCACCAGACGTCGATAGCGCTCGGGATGAGGAAATGGTTCCGAGTCGGAATGGAGAGTACGTTCGCCAGACTCAAGTGGGGTGTCCACGGCAGTGGCGGTGCTCAGACCGGCATCCTGCAAGATATCAAGAGCATACCTACGCTGGCAGAGAGAGATTGAGTCTTCAGAACGGGAGACCTCGATGCCAAGAAAGTAAGTCAGGGGACCAAGATCTTTGGTATGAAAGTTTTGGTGAAGGTGCGCCTTGAGGCTGACGATCCCTCTGGAGTCGCTTCCTGTGATGATGATATCATCAACATATACCACGAGCAAGATACAGCCGTGCGGTGTCATACGGAAGAAGACGGTGTGGTCCTTCAGACTCCGGGAGAGGCCAAAGGCTGTGACGACAGTGCTGAAGCGGCCAAACCAAGCCCGAGGAGATTGCTTGAGGCCATAGAGCGACCGACGGAGGTGGCGGACATGGGAGTCGGCACCGGAGGCAGAAAAACCAGGGGGCTGCTTCAGGTAGACTTCTTCCTCAAGAACGCCATGGAGAAAGGCATTCTTGACATCTAGCTGATGAAGTGGCCAGTGATGATGAGTAGCCAGAGAGATGAACAGGCGGACAGAGGCCATCTTGGCGACCGGAGAGTAGGTCTCAAAGTAGTCGATGCCATATGTCTGAGCAAACCCCTTCGCCACCAGCCGGGCTTTGAGGCGGCAAAGAGAGCCGTCGGGATTGAGACGGATCGTATAAATCCATTTGCTGCCCACTGCCTGTTTGCCTGCTGGAAGGGGGACAAGATCCCAAGTATGGTTTTCCTCCAGAGCCTGCAATTCATCCCGCATTGCAGCTAACCACCCGGGGTGAGATTTGGCTTCACCAACCGTGCGAGGTATAGAAACTGTCTCCAGAGCGGACAGACCCCTGTATGAAGAGACAAATAGAGGAGTACTCTGGCAGAAGCGAGTACCTTTCCGGAGGGCAATGGGCACGTCCTCGGGTGGCGGAGCAGGAGCAGGGGACGAAGCGGGAGCATCAGTGTCACGGGCCGGAACGGGGGATACAGTCGAAGGACGGCGGGAGTAGACCTGACCAAAATGGGTGTCAACAGGGGTTGACGCCGGTAGAGGAAGGATGATGAGGGGAAGACAGTTATCAATAGCAGAGTCAGGAGGAGGAGAGGGAAAGGAGAATGAAGAACCCTCAACAAAGGAGACATCTGCGGAGATGACATACCGGCGAAGGTCCGGGGAGAAGCAGCGGTATCCGCGCTGAGTGCGGGAATAACCAAAGAATATGCAGCGGAGGGATTTGGGAGAGAGTTTGGTGCGGCCAGGGCGAGTGTCACGAACATAACACAAGCAGCCAAACACTCGAAGAGGGAGGGAATGAAGAGGGAGAGTGGGGAAAAGAGCCCGAAAGGGAGTCTCCCCCTTAAGGATAGAAGAAGGAAGACGATTGATGAGGTATGTACCAGTGAGAATGACATCTCCCCAAAAAAGCAGAGGCACCTGATGGTGGAAGATGAGGGCACGAGCAGTCTCCAGAATATGTCTGTGTTTCCGCTCGGCCACGCCGTTCTGCTGGGGTGTATCAGGACAGGAGGTCTGATGAAGGATACCATTTGCCTGGAGAAACTGCCGAAAGGAAGTGGAGAGATACTCGCGCCCATTATCCGAGCGGAGACATTTGACAGAGATAGAAAAACGGGTCTTAATTTCATTGAAAAAGGTTTGGAAGGTGGAAAACACTTCGGAGCGTTCTCGAAGAAGGTAAAGCCACGTCATGCACGAATAGTCATCAATGAAAGAGATATAGTATTTATATCCCAAGTGACTCGGAATGGTACACGGGCCCCAAACATCTGAATGAACCAGATCAAAGGGGTGGAAGACCCGTGTATCCGTGCGAGGAATGTAGGAAGAGTGATGATATTTCGCAAAAGAACAGGACTCACAATGGAAAGTAGGAGTCCGATGGAAGTCCGGAAACATCTGATGAATGGTGGATGCAGGCGAGTGGCCCAATCGGGAATGCAGATCTAGTGCCCGAGAAGAGGTAGACGTGCAAGCAATGGGTGCTGGGCCCTCGAACATGTAGACCCCGTCTCGAAGCCGGCCTCGACCAAGTTCCCGGTTCGTAGTCTGCTCCTGAAACACAACACCAGAAGATGTAAATATGACCGCACAGTTATAATCCTTAGTCAGTTTACTGATGGAAAGTAGATTAAAGGGACTGCGGGGCACATGTGCCACAGAGGGTAGGTGAATCAAGGGAGTCAGGGAGCATGCGCCGAAGCCCGCTATGGGGATAGTGGAGCCATCAGCGACGGTGATGGCGGAAGGGCCGACATAAGTGCAGTAAGACGTCAGCATACCAGCATCACCGGTGAGGTGGTCGGAGGCACTTGAGTCCAGCAGCCATGCAGGGGAGCACTGGCTGACCAAGGTAGTGGGGCAAACAGTACGGGCCAGAGAAGCCGAGGAGGGAGCGGGGCGGACAGAGGCCGGTGGATCAGGAGGCCGCCTTAGGTCGGCCATAGACAGGGCCAGAGACGAGAAAAGAGAGGCGACAGTCGAGGACGCATCCCGGACCGCGGGCTGTCCCTGCCGCGGGTGCTGAGAGGGTCGGCCATGCAGGACCCAACATCGAGCGATCAGGTGGCTAAACTTGCCACAATGGTGACAAAAGGGACGTGGACGACGTGAAGCACGACCACGTCCCGAGGAGTCCGCCATGGAAGCGTCGGGAGCGGATGCAGCGGGCCGGCGGGAGGATCGGGCGCAGGACGTGCGCGTGCTGGAAGGGCCGCCGGAACGAGGGCGCGCTGCCGGGATGAGGGCGTGCTGCCGGGAGAAGGGCGCTCTGCCGGGAGGGTCCGCCGGGACAGAGGCTGAGGGCGCGTGCTAGGGTGAAGGTGGCGGAAAGGGAGGGGGGGCCCGCAGGGCGAGAGCAGCGGGGGCGCTCGGGAGGCGCGGGGCAGCGGGAGGCGCTGGAGTTGCGGGAGGCGTCGGGCGAGGGTTGCCGGTAGCGCGCCAGGCGAGGGTGAGGGTGCCGGGGCGAAGCGGGGCGAGTCGCCGAGATCGGGACGCCGAGGGCGAGGCGCCTGGGCGGGGCGCCGAGGGCGGGATGCGCCGAGGGCGAGGCGTCGAGGGCGGGATGCGCCGCAGCGAGGCACCGGGGCGAGGCGCCGGGAGCCGGGAGCCGGGACGCCGGGGAGCCTGGGAGCCGGGACGTCGGGGCGAGCCGGAGACGCCGGGGAGAGCCGGGAGCCGGGGAGTCGGGAGCGCCGCTGGGAGGGAGGGCCGCCGGGAATGGCCAGGCCAGAGAGGAGTCGGGCGAGAGAGCTGCGCCGGGATAGGAGGGGGGGGGGCGGCCGGGAATGGCTAGGGCAGCAGGGAGAGAGGCGGGGCCGGGAGGACGCCGGGAATCCGCAGAGGAGGGAGGGTTCGGGATAAAAATCCCTCTGATACCATGTAGTCAGGTGAATTCCCCTTACCTCAATGTGAGGTGAGGATGTTCTTTTATAGAGTAAAACAAAATACAGAGAGGGTAAGTCCGATGTGGGACTCAGAAATACCCAATTAAATGAAATGGGGTCCAACAAGCAGAAAGTGATTTTCTTGAAGGACTTGAAGGACAACGGTGAGGTGGTCTTGATGGTGATGCCAATCTGTGTTGTAGACTAAAATATCATAAAAAAAAAATTAGCACAAATTTTCACATTAGGGGTTGAAAAATGGCATTCATGGTGGGCTGAAAAGTGGAAGGAGCATTAATAAGGCCAAAAGGCATAACCAAGTATTCATAATGGCCTTGATGGGTGCGAAATGCTGTTTTGTCGATGTCAGCCTCCTGCATCCTGATTTGATGATACCCTGATTTGAGGTACAACTTGGAGAAATAAGAAGCGCCGTGTAGTTCATCTAATAGCTCATCAACCAAAGGAATGGGAAATTTATCGGGTATAGTGGCCTTGGTGAGAGCATGGTAGTCAACGCACATGTGCCAAGAATTGTCCTTTTTAACTAACAAAACTGGGCTAGAGTAAGCGCTGCAACTGGGGTGAATAAACCCAATCCGCAAGAGGTCCACCACCTATTGTTCGATTTCATTTTTTTGCAAGTGTGGATAATGGTATGGTTGTACCACAATGGGGCCTTGGTCGGGTTGTAAGCGGATGGTATGATCCCATGGCCGTGTTGGAGGGAGATTAGTAGGGGGTCGGAACAGGTGCTCGAACGGAGACAACAAGCGGTGAATGCCGGAGCGTAAGGGTTCGACCAACAGAGAAGTGGTGGCAGGCTGGCCGCCAAGGAGGAGACGGAATCTCGCCATGTCTCGTGGTCATTTTGCACAATCCTGTAAGGATAGGGTGGGCGCACTGAGTGGAGGTAACCCCTGGAGGCAGTAGGATTGTCCTGCTACTGAAAATTGCATGCGCATGGTTCGCCAGTTGGTCTGAACGTCACCTAAGGTTCGTAGCCAAGCAATACCCATAATTATGTCAAGGGTGCCAATGTCCAGCACATGTGCAACGATGATACAGTTGTATTGACCAATACATAATGATAAGTGTGAGAAAATCCCTAAGGACCTGGTGGCCATCCCCTAATTTGATACGGAGCTGGTGGCACTTCCAAGGAAAGAAGACGGGTTAAGTTGGGTGAAATGAAGTTATGGGTGGCTCCACTATCAATTAAGAGCAAGACAGGAAAACTTCCCAAAGAGCCTTCAGTTTTCACGGAGGACAATCCCCCTTTGGGGCAATCAGGAACAAGGCAGTGCTGTTGGGGTGGTGGAACCCAATGATTTGACATTCGGCGTCCTCACAGCTGGTGGTGGGTTATCATCGACAGGGAAAGCTAGACCATCATCAGCAGTGTTGCCTTTGCCGAGAATGGCAATGCGAAGTTTGGGATCTGCACAACGATGTGTGGGAGAGTATGGGTGACCACACCGAAAATAAAGCCCCTTTTTACGGTGTTCCTCCAATTCCTGTGTTAAGTGGCGGGTACCACGGGTTGAGGAGGACAAATTGCACGACACGTCAAAAGGAGGGCTGGAGACTCCCTTGGAGAGGTGAGAAAACTAGCGCCCAACAAAAAGGGCCGTTGGAGGAGTTGTTCTTGGGGGTGGTTGCTAAAGAGTAGGATCATGTGTGGATGTCGGAACACGGTGACCCCCTCCTTTACTGTATGCGGTGTCTCCTCGGCGAAGAGCTAGTTCGATGTGCCGAGCGAGGCGCATTGCCTGAAGTCGTGTATCGGGGTCATGAATCCGCACCCAAGAACGAATGTCCGGCTGTAAACCATGCAAAAAATAACCCAGATACTAGGTTAAGGAAGTCTGGGTAATAAAGAAGCTAGATATTCAAATTGTTCAATGAATTCCTGAAACGTGCCGTGTTGCTGAAGTGCTGCCAACTCTTCATATGGGTTCTGAATCTCAAGACCACTAAAATGTTTCATGAGTTCAGTTTTAAATAATTGCCAAGATAGGTCCAGATATACCTCCACAAGGATAGTGAACCAATGGATAGCGACACCCTCCTTACTGATTTGCGCAAGCTGGAGCCACATTGTTGCCAGTGTTTGATGAACACGGAAATAAAATTCCTTCCGGGTTAGCCAACCCTGAGGATCCGAGCCATCAAAGATGAGAAACTCCACCCGACGGGAGACAGAGGAAGGATCTGGTGATTGAAAGGCGACAATAGAGCCGGGATCGGGACCAAGAAACAGTGGGCGATGTGAGATGCCCCCAGTAGTACCTGACGTAGATGAGATCCCTGGCGGACGAGGTGCATCGTCTTGAGGTTGTTTTTCTGTGCGACGCAACATGAGTTTGCGGAACTCAATTTGCTCGACGCGTTCCAGATCCTTTTCGACAGTAGAGGAGAGATTGGAGAGTGTGGTCCCAACGAGATCCAACCGCTGGTCGAGGCCATCAACATGGGATTGTGTCTGGGTTTCCATATCGTGGAATGGAAGAACAGGAGGACGAAAAGAGATCCGAGGATGGAGGTCGGCAGGCCGGACTAAGTGTTAGAAATAGAGGACCGAGGGAATTGTATTATTGGAGGGGAAAAAGGAATTACAACGTTTGAAGGAGAAGAACAACAAGTACAAACTCCCTTCAGGGAGTTCCCGCCCAAGCTTACAGCCGAATCCCCTTTTAGCTAACTGCTCAAGTCCCCTCCCTCTTCCCAACACGTTGCCTTTTAATTGCTTTACAAGCCCCACGTCCCCCCAATAGAGTCGGGATCAGGACCAGGAAGCAGTGGGCGGGGTGAGATGCCCCCAATAGTACCTGACGTAGATGAGATCCCTGGCGGACGAGGTGCATCGTCTTGAGGTTGTTTTTCTGTGCGGCGCAACATGAATTTGCGGAACTCAATTTGCTCGGCGCGTTCCAGATCCCAGCGTTGTTGGCTTAGTCGAAGTTCCTGAACGCCTTGCTGAAGGTTTTCGACAGTAGAGGAGAGATTGGAGAGTGTGGTCTCAACGAGATCCAACCGCTAGTCGAGGCCATCAACACGGGATTGTGTCCGGGTTTCCATATCGTGGAATGGAAGAAGAACAGGAGAACGAAGAGATCTGAGGATGGAGGTCGGCAGGTCGGACCAAGTGTTAGAAACAGAGGACCAAGGGAATTGTATTAATGGAGGGGAAAAAGGAATTACAGCGTTTGAAGGAGAAGAACAGCAAGTACAAACACCCTTCAGGGAATTCTCGCCCAAGCTTACAGCCGAATCCCCTTTTGGCTAACTGCTTAAGTCCCCTCCCTCTTCCCCACGCGTTCCCTTTTAACTACTTTACAAGCCCCACGTCCCCCCCAGTAGAGCCGGGATTAGGACTAGGAAGAAGTGGGCGGGGTGAGATGCCCCCAGTAGTACATGACGTAGATGAGATCCTTGGCGGACGAGGTGCATCGTCTTGAGGTTGTTTTTCTGTGTGGTGCAACATGAGTTTGCAGAACTCAATTTGCTCGGCGCATTCTAGATCCCAGCGTGGTTGGCTTAGTCAATCCCATCAGCATGGGATTGTGTCTGGGTTTCCATATCGTGGAATGGAATAAGAACAGGAGGACGAAAATAGATCCTAGGATGGAGGTCGGCAGGCCGGACCAAGTGTTAGAAACAGAGGACCGAGGGAATTGTATTAATGGAGGGGAAAAAGGAATTACAGCGTTTGAAGGAGAAGAACAACAAGTACAAACTCCATTCAGGGAGTTCCCGCCCAAGCTTACAGCCGAATTCCCTTTTAGCTAACTGCTCAAGTCCCCTCCCTCTTCCCCACACGTTCCCTTTTAACTGCTTTACAAGCCCCACGCCCCCCCGCCCCGCCTACGTGGCATAACAAACTGGCTACTCTCCATTTTCTCCCAGCCCACGTGGAAGCTGTTATTTAATTTCTCCCATTGCCCCCCCAAGCGGCCTTAACGACCTGCCTCAACTGAATTGACAGCCCCGCCCTTCCTGGAATAAACTTTCCAATTTCCAGGGAGGTCACGGATCTTCCCGGATCTGAAGAGAATATCACATGAAATGATATAGCCAATATCACTGTGATATGGACTTTAGTGCATATCTTACATCGATCTCCAACTTGAACTAAAGACTCATAGACTTTATGCATGCGCCGCAATATGTTAGATCATATTTAATAAATTTTGTCGTGACTTTAAAAGGTTCTGGTGTGTTTTCCATAAAAAAACATTTATATTTATACAAGCATCCACTAGATGTATCTCCACACATAATGTATAATCATACAATCCCTTTATCCAAGACATAAAGTATAACCACGGGACATTGAACGTGTCGTTCCTGTATAAATCAACTCATTCATTCTCGATTCTCTGAGTTAAATTGACTAAAACAGATGGATACATTACATGTCATCCATCCAAATAGATGAAAACATTATATGTAACTCGGTTGGGTATGACCGGACATTTCTTTGATCTTACTCAATTGAGGGCCTAGATGTCATACCTATCATATAGAAGGAAAAATCTCATATTGGTTAAGCAAAACTTACTATATTATCAACAACATACCTAACCATCCTCTGATTTGCTTAATATTTAAGATTGGTGTAAGAAATGTATTAAAGTATGAAGATTTACATGCAGGGTAACCTCAGGTGTTGTGCACCCTAAGTATACTAATGACATTATGTATGACATTTCATGTGATATACTCAAATGAGTCAATCCAGACTACTGGTTGTACTTGTGTCTCATGAATAAACTCTTTAAAAGGGTCTGTACTTGCTCTAATCTTAACATATCATCACATTGATTAGGGACAACTTAGAGGTTTATCTCTGAGAGGTTATGTTATAAATGCACACATATGAATGAATAATAATGTGGAAATAGCCTTTGTAAAAACATAATATATTTGTATATTCCTAAGCCTTTTAGGATATACTAACAAAGCCATATACATTGTAACCAATCCTACCGCATCATAATATGTAAGGACTTTAAATGGATCAATGTCATTGGTGCATCAACAGTCTTGTCAAAGAACATGCTATATCAACACGGGAAACTTAATACATCATTACGCAACCACTTGACAAATCATTACATTGATTTTTTCACTAATCTTTTTAATGAGATAGTTTCTTTGAAGAATATATTTTTATTTAATGGCGATATTTAGGGTTTATCCTACATTAGGAATAACCCTCAAGTAGAAATTTTTTAAATCCCAACAACTTCTTTCATCAAATCTAATGTTGTGATGTATTTTACTTTTGTTGTAGAAACAATAAACACACAGAACCATTCTAGATTACTGTTTCAATTTACTAGTAAAACACAAATCATAACTAAGATTGTTTAGCATCAATGTAACTCCTTACAATGACCTTTTTTTCACTTTAAGAATGCACTCTTAATTCTTCTCAATATTTAAGGATATTCTTGAACCCGATCTAGTGACATTCACCAGAATAGAATACGATCGGTATATGAATCTTCATAAGATTTGTATCTAGAACCCATGTTGTTCTGATGAAGCATTTCCCAATATATCATTTCTGGCCTGAAATATGTTATCCACATAAAACACCAGAAAGATAATTACACTCCCACTGACCCTACTTTTATACACTACTTTTTGCGTTTCACGAGTCAGTTCAGTTTTCACAACACTTTGTGAAACTAACTCATTCTCCATTTTAGGAACATTTCCTATTTGTTAGGCTTGAACTTCGTAAGTTCAAATTCCTCCCACTAATTTCTTTTAAGAAATGTTCCTTCTCAAGGAACATTCAATGTCAAACCACAGACAATTTGCGCCTTAATAGATTATTCAAATAATGATCCATAATCATGTTGGATTTTAAGGTCAAGCTGAACATTGTATGTACGCTTCACAACCTCAAATCCTCATAATAGACAAATTGGGATGTTCCCAATCCATATCTCATATGGTATCTTTTACAATTGGGAGTTCTACTATCATCGGATATCTTTCATGATCTCCCATTTTAAATTCTCCTCAATAAATGAATGAGGCTTCAAAGAACCATGTGTTTCTTAAACTCCTGGTGGAACAAAGGCAGTACGTTACAACTTTTGCAACGCACTGTTAAATGATCCTTAAATGTCAAATATCCTTTTAACATTCATTTAGACATGTCAAGCTTCTCCTAAAGACATCATTGAAAACTTATATGGAATAAGAATTTTTTTTGCAGTATCCATGCAATATCTTATATTGCTAAACAAACTCATGCATAACTGTGCATATCGCATGAAACAACATAGCTCATATCCCACCATGTGATATGGGCTTCAATACATGTGACACGTGCCCGTCGTGGGGTGTGTCAAAAACAAATATAACCTAAGTTAAAATGTATTATAGTGGGTTACCTAGGTTGTCTTCAGAGAGAAGTGCTCAACAATAGTGTTTGTCACTTAAAATAAGAGGAAGAATTGATGTTGTTTTTGAAATTGTTTGATTTTGAAAATACAAGAAAGAAACTAAATAAAGTAAAACAATTAAGTGAAAGTTTTAAAACAAATTGACAAATGATGTGATTTAAAAGTGATATGAAATGGTGATCATGTTAGGGTCGGTTTTCCAATTGTAATTCTATCGCAGTTCATTTACCCAATTCTCTTCCGCTAAGTCGTTAAGAGTGAGAATCCACAATCGTTTCTTCTCACTCCTTTTGTCAAATAATAATGTGAGAATAAACCTTACTAAAACCTCAGATTGGTCTACTCTCCTTCCAATGTGTAATAGAGTTGTAGCGAATACCCCCAATTATCTTAGGCAATTCCCAATCGGGTTTTGTTTATCTCAAGCAATCAAGAACATTCATTACTCCTCACACACGTACCAGTGATCACCGAGTATTTCACCACTAAGTCCTGGTCTATTCCATCGTATATAAAACAGAACCTAGTATAGGGATATATTGATCATTGACCAAATAAAAATAAACAAAATTTAAAATCAGATACAATCGTACATGATAATAAAAACTGTTATAAGAAATTGAAACCGATTCGCAGAAGAGAAGAGGATGTTAAAACATTAAGTGCAAGAACTCAAGAATTATAAAAGGGTAAACCTACCCCTCCCCAATCACTCAGAAGATCTACCCCACCATGGTAAGGGTAACCGAGTTGAAGGGGGAAGAAGAAGTCATTACAAAGCTAAGAAGAACAAAAGAAAGAAAAGCAAGAACATAAATTTTGATTCTTCAGAATTTTTTCTTCAGAAGTTTGCCTCCGTTATGCCCATCAGTCGTCCGAACCAAGACATGCTCCCTAATTATAAGATGTTGGAAATTGAGTTTTCTGTCGATCCTCAAAATATCAAAGCCTTTGGACAGTTGTAAAGGAAGATATGACTTGATTAGTGAGTTTAACTTCTTCTGGCCGCCAAACACTATTTCACCCACTTCACTTGGACGCGCCCAAAAGATGCCTTGATGAACTTCTTATTTTATGAAATTTAATGTGAACCGTTCCTTGAATGTTCTCTGTCGAAACCAGCCGGAATCACCTCATTTGAAGGTCGGTTGAATGAGATATTTCAGATTTAATGTAGTGGGGTCCATTCTGCCAGCCAGACTGATTTCTCCATTTGATTGATTTTTCTGTACCATTGGGTTTCGAATTGTGTCTTGGTTCAGAAGACAAAATTGAAGCCCATGAGCATATGAAGCCTACAAAAAAAAAGATTCACTTCAATTGGATCAATAATGTAAAAGTTATGCCCGAAAAACAGAAGATCAAAAAAACTATTAATTTTACAGAATTACCCCATTTTCACATTTAAGCTCAAAATACACCAAAAACACATAAATGATGCAAATATACTCAAATTGAATAATTGGGAGGGATTAAATCACTGAAACACATAAAAAATAATGTAAATATAAACTTTATTAACATGTTTTCCATCAACTCAATGTTACTGAAGTTCGTCAGACTCATTGTTGAATGAGTCACATTTCCAATTGGTTTTGTGTTGAGTCATGAACATTTTATTAAAGCCTGGCTTATATTTGACTCAAAAATTGTCCATGTTATAATTCATCTGTTGAAACCTTCTACTATTTAAAGGTAATGTTCGATTGTAAAGGGGACGTGTTAGAGTCTCATTTAAAAAAAAAAAAAAATGAAAAAAGAAAAGTGCAGTGTTTGACAATTGATTTTGTGGACTCTTACAATTTGTTTATTTTGCATTGTGATATTGTTGATTTATATAGGACTGCTGTTATGAAAATATGTCATTAATTTGTTTCTTATTGTTAATTAAAAGGGAGCTGAGTGTGAGTATCGCCATAGCGAATATGCACGGGTCAACCCAAGAGATTGTTGGTATTGGATGAATGGTAATTGCTTAAATCCGAAGTGTTCTTTCCGCCACCCGGTAATTCTTTTTTTCATTTCACAGCGATACTTTGTGTTCATTATATTTTCCAAAGGATTGATTTTAAAATGACTAAGGCTTCATCACTTACTGAAAATTGCTTCCACCGCTTGAAAAAATAGCTAATTCCTGTTATGTTTCAGAAAAAAACACTTCTTCAAGAAGTTTCATATCCAAACTGTGTCATTTCTCTTTGCAGCCTCTTGATGGTCTGCTAGGAATCCAAGCTGAAGCTGGATCTTCTGTAGCATCATCACAGCCTGCAGTTTCAGCCAACGTGCATCCTCCTTCCAATGCAACTAAACAAACAGTGCCCTGTATTTTCTTCCAGAAGGGGATGTGTTTAAAAGCAGACAAGTGCACCTTTTTTCATGGATCAAATCTTGCCAATGCCAAAGCACCACCACAAGAGCCAGCAGCTTCATCGACTGACCCCCTTTCTTTTAAAAGATCCCTTGCTGGTATTGCAAGAGAGGAAAAAATATCACAGGCAGACACCACAAAACCGGTCGAAGTGCCTAACATGAAACAACAGATGCAGAAGCTAGAAACTATCCCATTTAAGAATGAAGCTCTTGCTCCAAAAGATGCACCCCAAAGTACCAGCCCTCCAGTTATCAATGGAAATTCTATAACCCGACCCGACCACACGCATCGGTCTCATTTATCCGATGATCGCAGTTTGGAGAATGGCAATGATGCTGATGAGTCCTTCAGAGAATCCTCTCCCGGTTTTGATGTTCTCGTGGATGATGAAGCTCGGGACCCTGAATTATATCACGAGGAAGATCAGATCGATCTTGCTCATTTGGCGGACTATGGTTCGATAATGGAGATCAACCGGGGGGAGAGGGAGCGGTTTCATGACCTGCATGGCTTCGACTCATATCATCCCATGCAGGAGCAGTACGACCATGAGCTCCACATGTCCTCTTCATCCGAAGGGAAATTTTCAGGGGTGAGAAAGAGGGGCTATTCTAAAGTTGAAAACTTCGATGAAATCGACACAACGGATTTGCGGCATCGATTGTCGAAGCAGAGGAGGGGGTTTTCGGGTTTAAGGTCAGCTGTTTGTCTAGATCATGGCAGTCCAAGCTTTACGGAGGAGCGGGTTTCTCTCAGCAATCGCCTTCAAGGCAGAATTGCTTTCCCACACAGACCATTCCCGGGAGATGGAAATAATTCCCATTTAGAGAAAGGTTTGGAGAGGCGAAGGAGTCGTGTGAGATCATCATCGGGGAAGCTGCAAAGCTCATCTCAGGCGCGAAGGCCTCCCGACAGAAACTCCCGGGGGTCTCATATTAATAGAGGCGTGTTTGATGAGACTGGTTCTGATTTTGCTGGTCCGAAAAGCCTTGCAGAGCTGAAGGGGAGGAAGGATGCTGAGAAAAGGGTGTGCGGAGAAGATGAGCCTCTATTTGAAGGCCCAAAGCCCCTCAACATGATCCCGAGGCAAAAAACAGAGACCAAAGGTGACAATAATGAAGAAAAAGAGGATGATGGACGACTTGGTGATGATCTTGTCCAAAAGAAAACAGAGGATCTGGCCGGTGAGGAGTTCGATCTGAATCTGAATAGTGGGGGCGAGAATGAGGATCATGACATGGAATCCATGGAGGAAGAAGAAGATGGTGAAGATGATGACTTTGCCAAGAAGATAAAAAGTGTGATGCTTGGCCGCGAGTAGGTTTAGTCATGGCCGTTTGCATTGTTGGTAGAGGCTTTTTAATTTTGTACGGGTAGTGATGAGGGTGTAGAAATGCTGTTAAGCTAATTTGTTCCTCTATTGTATTTGTAACTGATTTATGGTGGAGCACTTGAATGTGGTGGGAGCAGTTTTGGATGAGTTTTCAAGGGCAGAATGGTTTGCAGAAATCATGATTGTCTCTGTGGGCCAAGGAGTCTGGGTTTGCAATGCTCTGTGGATTCTGAATTTGAAGGAGAGTTGGTTTATATCCACAATTTGACTTTATTTTTAATGTTAAGATTAATCCGGATTCGACTTGGTTCAAAAACGATCTTTATTCAACCGAGGGTCTTTATACCTTTGATAATATGTACGGATTCACATCTAACAAATGTCTGTACTGTAGAAACTCAACATAGGCAAAATCCTAACGCAACACTTCATTATTGGTGGTCTCCTCAAGTGGAACCCTTGATTATTTAAATTTATTAGAGAATAAAACTCTTTTCGTAAGTGACAAATATTACATTTCTTTAAAGTTTATGTATTCAATTTTATATTGGTAACAATATTCAATTTAAAATGGGTTACAATTTCCATTTTACCGTAAGAAGATTATGTCTTCGTGTGAATCTCTCTCTTTGTATGTTTTTAAATAGAATATTTATTGTGGCTTGTTCTGTGTTTCACATCTTCCATTGTGTTGTATCAAAAAAAATTATATTGAGATTATTTTTTTTGAAGTCTATTGTTGTATTCTGGACTATTTTCTAAATAATCCAGAAGCCAAAATCTAAATTTGATAAAAAGTGTGAATTTGATCATGAAATGTTTTGTGAATTTATTCATCAATGGGCAGAGGATATTATTTTAAATCACATTATTAATGTTTCACATGTCAACCTTTGTGGGATAAGTTAAAAAAATTACATCCTTTAAAAATAGTGAACCCTAAATTGTTTCTACCCAAATAAGATACAAATTTGAGGTTCAATACAAGTTGTTTTGATAAGTAATTTGATATGAGTGTAATATTTGAAGATGAAATTCTTAGTCTTCTGTTTCTTATGATGGAGCTATGCTTTAAAGCATAGAGTTTCAATTATATCGTATTATACAATTGAGTCTTATCATATTGTACGCTGGGCTCTTTTTTGGGAAGTTCATGAGATATTACCTTGGCCAGATAGATTCTCCACTTTGTTACCATTAATTTTAGCGACACATCATCGATTGATGTGTTGAGGGGGTTAAATGTTTGGATAATCAAATGCTAACAATTCAACACTTGATTAAAGCTCAATGGTAGGTGGTAGCACCTTATGAAGATAACGTCAAACATCCATGATAATGTAAATGTTTGGGAAACTTTTAATTCCTCAGGTGACTGCTTTATTAATTATGGTATTGCTATAAAATAAGGATTAAAATTTCATTTCAAGACGCACATTGTTGGTGAATTCCCTGATTGAAGCCTAGCCACTTCTCTTTCTTTTTTTGCTTCAAGATATTCTAGTATGTCGTGATGAAGAAGAGATCATATGGATTTGATTCATGATTAGTACGGTCAGTGAATAACATGAGAAGGAACGATCCATTAGTTTAGTGCTTGTGATCCATTAGTTTACTTCCAGTTGACATTGTCCTGATTTTTTATTATTTTTCATTGTATTTAAGGGGTATGAGATGCCTCAAAAACTTATCAGTGATATCAAATGCATCCAGTGAAGTTTTAGATAGATACAAAAAAAATATATTTTTTTAAAATCTTTAAAGGGCGTCGTTTTCATATAGTACAAAATATAGATGTTGTATAATAAAAAACAACATGGCTAGTTTTGATTAGTAAGTTTTCTAGTCACATAATATGACTTCATATATCATACTACTTGATATTGTTAAAACCGAGAAGTCCATAAAACAAATTATCATATCGCATTTATGATTTCACCCATTTCACATACTGTGAAATAATTGAACTATCATATTTTCTTCATCTTGGATTATATGAATAGGGAATGTTTTAGCACTTGACATCCATTCATATATGGTGATAAACGTGACTGTAATTTTATGAATCTGAGTTTTCTTTTGGTTACATCGTACGACATAAAGAAGTTGTATTCTATGACATATAGTCATGATATATGATATCAGTCCTATGATGGATTTTACTATAGATACATAATTAGAGTTATATTATATGACTCATTTGAGTTGTATAAAACAACATAAAGAAAATATATTCATTTTTTCATTTTGAAAAAATGCAATTTAATTTATAAATTTGAGATGTCAAAGAGACCGATGGACCACTCAGAGAGAAGGGGTGAATCAATGGTCACTTAATTTTTTTTTTATGAATTTCTTTCTTTTTAAATTCAACCTCCTAGACTTATTCAATCTCGATCCACTCTATCTTGCGTCAGACAGACTCACTTGAATAATGCAGTAAATAGAGGCACAAGAACACGATGATTTTTACAAGATTTGGTACTAAAACCCACTCCTTACCTTGATTGGTTATGCGCTCCAATCAATGATTCTTCACTATAATCAATATCATTCAATTATAAGCTGAGGGTGCTTCACACATCATAACCGGATCAAAGTCACACTTATCTTCTCTCGGCCAAAGTCTCACCTACCACTTGCCTGCATCTCACATGACTTCACTTTCCAGCTTCCCACTAGACTTCTTCAACAGCTTCACACTATAGTTATCAAGTCACACAATGGTCTTCTTGCATACCCTGAGTCCCATAGGTTTGATGGCTTCACACCATGTATACACAAGAGTTTCTTTCCAACTCCTTGAAAGTAGATTTATGATCAACGTAAGGATGTCTCTGCATCCAAAAAATAGTTCTCCTTCAACTCAACAACAGTTTCTTCAAATGCCAGCAAGTCTTCTAGAATGTTTTGCAACTCGGTCACTGCTCACAACTCAACTTCACATAACTTCTATTGAATCTACTAACTTGGCTGTTTCACTCCCTGGGCTCCTGTGATCTTTAGACCCAACATCCCCTCATAAAACTTCTGCAAACAAGGATGCCACAATATCTTCTTCTTCTCACTACTTCAGCTCTCTCAAACTGATCACGAAATGATGGTCGACTTCTCCTTCTTCTTCTTCGCTACAACTTGCAGCATATGCTTCTTCTTATTCTTCAAGAGACGATCTTTAGATCTCACACAACAACACCACTCTCGGCTTCTTCGTACTTCCACATTCCAACCAGCAACACTTCCTTCAGTCTTTTATATTCATTTTCCTTCAAACTTCACATCCCCTCAAGTGCACGAGTGATTCCTTAAACGCTTTCTTTCTTTTCCAAATATCATAAATGTTATGTTGAGGAGACAAAGAAGCTGCTAGTACAAAAGCATCGTTATAAAATACCCATTATAGGTTTCCATGTATTCTCATGCACACTTTTTCAACTCAAGGAGTATTCCATAAATATCCCTATTAAATGCTTCTCATTTTGAAACACAACTGAATAAAATACCATTTTATTCTTCAACAGGCGTGGCTTTATCTCCTCAAATTATCTTCACTGAGATCTACTCTTCAATCAGTACAGCTGTACACAAATCTACCATAGATATATATATATATAGCATGGAACTCATTCTTCTTTTCAAGATTCATAAAATCTGGAAGTATTCTCATTACTCAAGTCTTGGGAAAATTCCCAAACTTCCAACACAATTACTCACAAACACTCAAACAACCTTAGATAAAAAAGATGTAGGCTAAGGCAAACAATATCTCAAGGTTCGATGGTTCTTCATCTTCATTATTCTTGAAAACCTGATAATTCCATTTTATTCATCAAAGACATGTAGTGGTTCTCCTCATTCGATCTTACTCAAAATAAGCTCGGATCATGGCTTCTCTAACTTCATGATGTTCTGAACTCAAAATCACAACACAAGCATCTTTAAATTTTATTTCCTTAGAATTAAATAATCTTGGAAACTCCTTTTTTTATTTTTCTTTGATCTTCCCCTTCCACGAATGAAGATCAAATCCTTTTTCTTCACATACTTGCATCAAACACCAATCTAGGTGTTTATGATGTTTATACCATGAAGGAACTTTTCTTGCATCATCCCAAATCAATTTATATTCATCAAATTCAAAATCTGGAAACTCAATTTTTTATCCAGCAAAACTTCCAAAATTCCTTTAAGTATTAAAGTCTTACACTGGGGACTTTAAAGACTTACATTCAAAAAGCCTTACGATGAAGCTTTACATTCTACTCTGAGTACTTCTTTTCATTGACCAACTTTCTGAAAATTTCTCTAGAATACTTCTTTTCATCAAGAAACTTTCTGAAAATTTCTCTAAGTGTTTAAGCTTTACGCTCAGCCAAAACTTTATGTTGGCACTAGTACAAAAACGATTTATAACGTCGCCTTTTCATGTCAGTTTTTTAGAACAGATGTGAAAAAGCAATTTTCATCACGTTTTCACATCGTTTATATAAGAAACGACATGAAAAATCAACTTTCATGACTTTATCACATCGATTCTAAATAACTGACGTGAAAAATCATTTTTTCACATTGGTTAGTAAATAACCAATGTGGAAAACCCAACATCACAAATTTTTCACATCAGTTATTTAATAACCGATGTGAAAAATGTTGAAAAATTTGTAGTTCATTTTCCAAGCTTTGATTTGAGTGGTGGTGGATCTAAAACGGACTTACGGATCAAAAGTTATTGACGTCGATAGTTGATCATATCTAAACAAAGTTTTAGAAAATTACAACTTCCGATGACCATAACTTTTGATCCATAACTCTGTTTGAACTTCACGATTAGTCAAATTAAAGATTGGTAAATCAAATACATTTTGGTAAACAATTGTAATATCGGTTTTTTGATAACCGATGTGGAAAATGACTTTTAACGTTAGTTTTAGAAAAACTGTCGTTAAAAGTTATTTTTCACATCGGTTATGAAAAAACTGATGTGAAAAATGTTGAAAATTTTTTAGTTCATTTTTCAAGCTTCGATTTGAGTGGTGGTGGAGTTAAAACGGACTTACAGATCAAAAGTTATAGATATCAGAAGTTGATCATATCTAAACGAAGTCTTAGAAAAGTTCAACTTCTGATGACCATAACTTTTGAACTGTAACTTTGTTTGAGATCCAAGACTAGTCAAATCAAAGTTTTAAAAATTAACTACATGTTGGTAAACATTTTAAAGTCTATTTTTTATAACAGATGTGAAAAATGACTTTTAACGTCGATTTTAGAAAAACCGATGTTAAAAGCTACTTTTTCATGTCGGTTATCATAAAAGCAACGTGAAAATAAAAATTTTAATATCTTTTCACGATGGATATCATATAACCGATGCCAAAATTAAAATTTAATATCCTGCCAATGCAGAATTCTAATTTTTTTACAGCGCGACTTCAGAATTTTCAATTGCCACCTAAAATTTATTATATCGCGTTTGCTTTTATCGTTTAATTTAAATGATTTCTGTAAAGACCTGACCCCAGTTGCCCAGAGCCGGTGCCTTATTTGATTACGTTGGAATACATACAAGAAATACGAATCTTGAAAGACCGAGTAGTTTAGTATTATTGGAAACAAGTTACATACATAAGTTTATCATTACAACATGAAGGGAATCAAAAACACTATTTTATTCCACAAGAAACATCATGTCTCCTAGATTATGTTTGCAAGACATTCTTAAATTACTTCTTCATATCCTGAGAAAATGAAACATAAGAAAGGGGTGAACTCAAACGCTCAGTAAGAGTAAGCAATACAGCGGAAGATAATATAAACATTGGACATGGTGAATAATTGAAAACACATGCCTTTAATAATAAACATGAACACATTATGGCAGGAAAATGAGATGAGTAAATAATTCCATAATAAAACATAATCATGAGTATTATACTAGTCGAATAACCACATGAAATTTCAATTACTAGCTTCATAATGAGGGAAGTGCATATGCCGGACATTCTGAAACATTTTGTCATGGCCTCATCCAAGACGCCTAATGATTAAGGCCTCGGCCAAAATCCATATCACATTGGGAAAGGCCTCGGCCAATTCCACGTCTATTTGTCTCATGAGACCTACCGATGCATCGAGGGGATATAACGGGCCCCACCTGTCACATAATAAGTCCAATGCATTCCTCATATGAGCGGGGATAAATATAAACAACATATACATTCATATTGAAACTATCATATGAAATGTAACTATCTTTCCCCAATCATTAAACATAAAACACTAACCATTCCGAGTAATATGGTGAATGGTTTTAGGATAGATCATCCACAATAGAGTTATTCATAAACCATTAAATCAAATATGGTAGATGAATTCATAAATTATTAAACCCAATAATTCCATGGAATCAACAAGAGTGTTGAATTAGATGAAAACACTCTTATAAAATCATTAAGCAATTCTGGAGATAAATATTCTTTTATTTTGAAAAGAAGAGTTCTTTTGGAAAAATATTTGTATAAAACCATAAGTGAAGTAAGATAGTATTTTCATAATAAAATGGGTTATTTTATAAATATAATGGTTTCCAAAAACAGATTATAGAGTGCCCTTGAAAATAGGTAAGAATTTGAGAAATTCCCTTGAATCGGGCTCGTATTTTTGAAACAATTTTGAATGTTCCTTTTAAAACGTGTAACTATCCATAAAATAAGGAAGGATTCTGTTTTGTAAACATATATATGATACTTACATAGAATATATGAGGAGTACATAACAATACATAAGAATTTCATTGAGGTATTTAGACAATGAAAGTATCCCGAATGAAAATGGAAGTTCGGGTGGAAAAACCCTTACCATTTTTCGACGTGTAGAATTCAAAAGTGAAATCCATTTTTCAAAAATAATTTTCTAAATATTATTAATTTAATTTTTAAATAAGGTCATAATTAATTCTAAAAACAACAATCTTGAAGTGCAATTAGTTTTATGTGACATTGATAAATTAATTAAGATCCCATTATCATATTACCTTAAGAAAATAAAATATTATTATTATTTACTATTCATAAGGGTAATATTAATATTCATATTACTATTTATAAGGGTATGTTACTATTCACCAAAAATCAAGTTTGTTCTATCAGACTCCAAATGACTTACTGAACACAACTCTAGATGACCATTTTTTGAAATTCAAAACATAGAAGAGGCAAAGTTGTGTTTAATGGCTATATTATAAAATTTCATTATATATTTATTTTCAAAACCTTGGGGTGCTACATTCTCCCCTCCTTACAAAAATTTCGTCTTCGAAACTCAAAAAATATTACCTAAAAAGATTCGGGTATGTCTTTAACATAAGCTCCTCGGGCTCCCATGCTGCTTCTTCCATCTTATGGTTCCTCCATAGAACCTTTACCAGTTGAGACGTCCTATTTCTCAATACTTGTTCTCTAGTATCAAGAATCTTGATAGGCTCCTCACAATAAGATAGATTGGGCTCAAGTTCTACTTCTTCATAAGTGAGTACATGTGTTGGGTCTGACATGTACTTTCTTAACATTGACACGTGGAATGCATTGTGAACCTTGGAGAGACTTGGCAGCATTGCCAAACGGTAAGCTACGACTCTAATTCAGTCCATAATTTCAAAAGGTCCGATATACCTCAGACTTAACTTACCCTTCTTACCGAATCGTATAATACCCTTCCATGTAGATACCTTTAAGAAAACGTGATCACCTTTTTGAAACTCCAAATACTTCCTTCGGTTATCTGCATAGCTCTTTTGCCTAATTTGAGCTATTTTGATATGGTTCTGGATAATCTTCAACTTTTCCATTGTTTCTTAAACAAGTTCTGGGCCCACGAGCTTTCTTTCACCAACATCATCCTAGCAAGTTGGTGTACGACATCTCCTCCCATATAATACTTCATAGGGTGCCATCTGAATACTTGAATGAAAGCTATTATTGTAGGAAAATTCTACGATAGGTAAATACTGATCACACATGCCTTGAAAATCAAGTAAACAAGACCTCAACATGTCTTCCAATGTTTGAATTGTCCATTCTGATTGTCCATCAGTTTGTGGGTGGTAGGCAGTGATCAAATGAAGATCAGTATCTAGGGCCTTCTAAAGACTTTTCCAGAATCTTGATGTAAAATGTGGATCACGATCAGAAACAATCGATAGGGGTACTCCATGAAGTCTCACAACTTCATTAATATATAGTATTTCTAGACGTTCTAGTGGTAGATCTTCTCTTATAGCAAGAAAATGTGCTGACTTGGTAAGACGATCAACAATGACCCATATTGCATCATTCCTTCTAGGAGTCTTTGGTAGTCCCGTGACAAAGTCCATTGTGATATTATCCCATTTCCACTCAGGTATGGGAAGAGGTTACAATACTCCTCCAGGATCTTGCCTTCCATCTTTCACTTGTTGACAAACCATACATCTTGACACAAAATCAGCAATCTCCCTCTTCATGTTGTCCCACCAAAAATGTTCCTTCAAATCTCTATACATCTTAGTGCTACCAGGATATATAGAGAAATTGGAACTATGAGCATCATCCAACAATTCTCTTTTTAGATCAGGTACATCAAGAATAAAAAGTCTCTTCCCAAATTTCAAAATTCCATCTTTATATACGAAGTTACTCAATCTCCCATCATTCATAGCTTTAATCTTCTTTTGAAACTCCTCATCATCATTTTGAGAAATTTTTATCCTTTCTAGTAAAGATGGTTTGGAAACCATTTGAAAAAGCATTTATGTTTCACCTTACGTGGTTATTCCCATATCCATATTTACTAGATCCATGAAAATAGGATCCCTTTCAACTCTCATCTTTTTCAAAACTCCATGATCCTTTCTGCTCAAAGCATATGCCACCTTATTTTCCTTCCCTGGGTGGTAGTGTATCGTGCAATCATAATCCTTGAGTAGTTCAAGCCACATCCTTTACCTCATGTTGAGTTATTTCTATGAGAAAATATACTTTAAACTCTTGTGATCAGTATAAATCTCACATTTTTTACCATAGAGATAATGTCTCCATAACTTCAAAGCAAAGATTACAGTAGATAACTCAAGATCATGAGTAGGATAGTTTTTATCATTAATTTTTAGCTGTTGTGATGCATAAGCAATAACCCTATCATTTTGCATAAGGACACAACCAAGTCCTTTCTTTGAAGCATCACTATAAATAACAAACCCGTCATTCCCTAATGGTAGAGTCAATATAGGATCATTGACTAATATTCTCTTCAGTTCTTCGAAACATTCTTCACAATTTTTTGTCCAAACAAATTTAACCCCTTTACGTGTGAGCTTCATTAGCAGGTTAGCCAGTCGATCAAAATTCTGCACGAACCGCCGATAATAACCTGTTAAGCCAATAAAACTGCGTACCTCAGTTATGTTTGTTGGCGTTGGCCAATCTTGGACTGCCTTTGTCATTGTAGGATCAACTAGGATTCTATCCTTAGAAAAAATATGGACAAGAAAAGAAATCTCCTGAATCCAAAATTCACACTTGCTAAACTTCCCATATAATTCATGTCTTCTAAGAGTCTTCAGGATAATGCGCAAGTGATTTTCATGTTCTTCGCAGCTTTTGGAGTATACCAAGATATCATCAATAAATACCACTACAAAATCATCAAAATATTGAAAACTTTGTTCATTAGATCCATGAAGATAGAGGGTGAATTAGTCAATCCAAAAGGAATTACTGTAAACTCATAATTCCCATACCTGGTTCGAAATGCTGTTTTCAGGATGTCTCCCTTCTTCACACTCAACTAATGATATCCAAATCGAAGGTCAATCTTTGAAAAGTATTGATCTCCATGAAGTTGGTCAAATAAATCATCAATGTGATGTAGGGGATACTTGTTCTTTATTGTTATAGAATTGATCTCTCTGTAGTCGATACATAACCTCATAGATCCTTCTTTCTTCTTAACAAAAAGGACATGGGCTCCCCATGGAGAAACACTAGGGAGGATAAATACCTTATTACTCAATTCCTCTAGTTGTATCTTTAGTTCCACTTGTTCCAAAGTGTCCATTCTATAAGGGGTCTTCGATATGGGCTTTGAACTGGTAATTAAATCAATGGAAAACTCAATTTCTCGTTCTGGAGGATGTCCAGGTAAATCTTCTAGAAACACATCAACATATTCTCTCACAATAGGTACATACTCTATTTGAACATTCCTTTCCTCACCCACAGTTATTTCATTCTCTTCCTCCCCAATAATTGAATTTAGTTGAGCTACTAGGGGTGGATCTAGATAAGAATCAGGTGGTGACGATTCTACTCTAAAGATAAGGTGTTCTTTATCATCGTCATCAAAAATCGTAACTTCCTTCTTCTTACAATAAATTTTTGCATCATGATCCGAAAGCCAATCCATACCAAGGATTATATCAAATTCAATCATGGGTATGACGATGAGATCAGTAGATAAAGAACATTTATATACCTTAATGGGAACTGATTCACATAACTTTGTAGTAATGATACTTCCCTTAGGAGTTTTGACTGACAACTCCCTTGTTAAATCAAATTGGAAATATCTAATTTTCTTAGAAAACTGGGAAGATATGAAATAATGCGATGATATAGAATCAAATAAAGCATTTTCTAAACTTGAGGAAATAATTAAAGTACCTGCCACCACATCATTAGGAACTTCAACCTCTGCAGTTGTGATTGCATAAGCTTGTCCCTGATCCCTTGGCCTTTTCTGTTGCATATTTCCTTGACATTTTGGACAATCATTAGCATAGTGTCCCATCTCCCAAAAACTATAGCATCGAACATCATTGGATTCCTTCTTCCCTTTGAAATCACCAGCATGATGGCCTTTCAGACCACATTTGTAGCATGCTTCTTTTCCTTTTAATCATGCACCAGGGTGTTTCTTTCCACAATTTTCACATGGTGGAAATTCAACTCTTCCCTTCTTCCCTGTTTCCTTATTTCCTTTCCTAGGGTTTTCAGTAGCTCTCTTCTTTTCTTTATTTCCCTTAAAGTCACAAGACTTAGAGAATTCTTTTCCTGTCTTGATGGAACATGAAACTATATCCTCCTATGATAAAAAACTTTGGGAGACCAGTGCCTGCCGGAGGAATGGCTTTAGGCCATCAAATAATCGATCAATTTTGCTCCTTGGATTTCATATGTAGTCTACAACATGTCTTGATAATCTTGTGAAGTTATCTTCGTACCTTGTAACATTATCATCTTCCTTCTTCCTCAGATTCAAGAATTGTCTCTCCATATCTTCTCACTGCTCACGAGGGAAATATTTTTCTAAGAAGATTTCCTTAAAATCCCTCCATTCCATATCTTCTATCTCTTCCTCCTCCTTTGTGTTTTGGATTAATGACCACCACTGATCCGCATCTCCTGATAGACAATATACTGCCATGACAACCTTCTCTCTTTCATTACATCCCAAGGTGAGAAATATCTTCTCAAGGGAACATATCCACTGCTCTGCTACAAATGAGTTTGTAGTCCCGTTGAATGATGGTGGCTTTTGTTGCATAAAGTGATCCAACATGGCTCCTCCACATGGTGGATCTGGATGCTTCATATGGGTAAGGTTATTATTCATAACCTGAGTAAGTTGTCCCAGTATAGTTATAAGTTGCTCAGCACCCGTCACAGCACCAGAGCCAATATCATTATCTTGCGTCAGAGGAAAATCCCTACAGGGGACACGTGCATTCATTCGATTTCCATTCCGTCCACTTGGAACCATCTCTAGATAATGGCATACACTAGATTAGGTTATGAATCATAATGTATAATCTTAACTTAACAAAATAATTAGAAAAAATTTGAGATCCTATAAATGGCTAATCCCATATTCACAAATATGGTTTCTTTGAGGAATATTTTACATTTCAATCCTTCATAATGGCTTGTAATGAAAATGTGAATTATACTAAGCATATCTCTCGGGAGTGTAGTAACCAAGAGTGTAGTAAGGCCTATTGTCGTGCACCATTTCCCATCCGAGTCTAGCTCAAAGCGGTGTTTTCGGGTTTTAACCTAGATACATCTGTGCCAGAGCCGCCTCTACATGCTCGTATCCACACAGGGATGTATTGCTTGAAAGATCCACATAATCTATTCCTTACCAAAATACCAGGACGTTATTGTATGTATATCCTCAAAGACTAACTTAGGGACTCTTCCCTAATTATACATTTTCTAAATCTAGTTTCCAAGTATTCTACTAAAATTCCTCTGATACCAACTGTAAGGAACCGACCCCAGTTGCCCGTAGTCGGTGCCTTATTTGATTACGTTGGCATACATACAAGGAATATGAATCTCTAAAGACCGAGTAGTTTAGTATTATTGGAAACAAGTTACATACATAAGTTTATCATTACAACATGAAGGGAATCAAAAACACTATTTTATTCCACTAGAAACATCACGTCTCCTAGATTATGCTTGAAATTCATTCATAAATTACTTCTTCATATCCTGAGAAAATGAAACATAAGAAAGGGGTGAGCTTAAATGCTCAGTAATAGTAAGAAATACAGTAGAAGATAATATAAACATTAGACATAGTGAATAATTGTAAACACATGCCTTTAATAATAAACATGAACACATTATGGCAGGAAAATGAGATGAGTAAATAATGCCATAATAAAACATAATCATGGGTATTCTACTAGTCAAATAACCACATGAACTTTCAATTACTAGCTTCATAATGAGGGAAGTGCATATGCCGGACATTCTGAAACATTTTTTCATGCCCTCAGCCAAGACGGCTAATGATTAAGGCCTCGACCAAAATCCATATCACATTGGGAAAGGGCTTGGCCAATTCCACGTCTATTTGTCTCATGAGACCTACTGATGCATCGAGGGGCTATAGCGGGCCCCACCCATCACATAATAAGTCCGATGCATTCCTCATATGATCGGGGATAAATATAAACAACATATACATTCATATTGAAACTATCATATGAAATGTAACTATCTTTCCCCAATCATTAAACATAAAACACTAACCATTCCGAGTAATATGGTGAATGGTTTTAGGATAGATCATTCACAATAGAGTTAGTCATAAAACATTAAATCAAATATGGTAGATGACTTCATAAATGATTAAACCCAAAAATTCCATGGAATCTACAAGAGTGTTGAATTAGATGAAAACACACTTATAAAATCATTAAGCAATTCTGGAGATAAATATTCTTTTATTTTGAAAAGAAGAGTTCTTTTGGAAAAATATTTGTATAAAACTAGAAGTGAAGTAAGATAGTGTTTTCATAATAAAATGAGTGATTTTATAAAGATATTGGTTTCCAAAAACAGATTATAGAGTGCCCTTGAAAATAGGTAAGAATTTGAGAAATTCCCTTGAACCGGGCTCGTATTTTTGAAACAATTTTGAATGTTCCTTTTAAAACGTGTAAATATCCATAAAATAAGGAAGGATTATGGTTTGTAAACATATATATGATACTCACACAGAATATATGATGAGTACATAACAATAAATAAGAATTTCATTGAGGTATTTAGACAATGAAAGTATCCCGAATGAAAATGGAAGTTCGGGTGGAAAAACCCTTACCATTTTTTGACGTGTAGAATTCAAAAGTGAAATAAATTTTTCAAAAATAATTTTCTAAATATTATTAATTTAATTTTTAAATAAGGTCATAGTTAATTCAAAAAATAACAATCTTGAAGTGCAATTAGTTTTATGTGACATTGAAAAATTAATTAAGATCCCATTATCATATTACCTTAAGAAAATAAAATAATAATATTATTTACTATTCATAAGGGTCATATTACTATTCATATTACTATTTATAAGGGTATGTTAATATTCACCAAAAATCAAGTTTTTTCTATCAGACTACAAATGACTTTCTGAACACAAATCTAGATGACCATTTTTCGAAATTCAAAACATAGAAGAGGCAAAGTTGTGTTTAATGGATATATTATAAAATTTCATTCTATATTTATTTTCAAAACCTTGAGGTGTTACATTCTCGCCTCCTAACAAAAATTTCATCCTCAAAATTCAAAAAATATTACCTAAAAAGATTCGGGTATGTCTTTAACATAAGCTCCTCAGGCTCCCATGTTGCTTCTTCCATCTTATGGTTCCTCCATAGAACCTTTACTAGTTGAGTCGTCCGATTTCTCAATACTTGTTCTCTAGTATCAAGAATCTTGATAGGCTCCTCACAATAAGATAGATCGGGCTCAAGTTCTACTTCTTCATAAGTGAGTACATGTGTTGGGTCTGGCATGTACTTTCTTAACATTGACTTGTGGAACGCATTGTGAACCTTGGAGAGACTTGGCGGCATTGCCAAACGGTAAGCTAGGGCTCCAATTTGGTCCATAATTTCAAAAGGTCCGATGTACCTGGGACTTAACTTTCCCTTCTTACCGAATCGTATGATACCCTTCCATGGAGATACCTTTAAGAAAATGTGATCACCTTTTTGAAACTCCAAATCCTTCCTTCGGTTATCTGCATAGCTCTTTTGCCTAATTTGAACTATTTTTATATGGTTCTGGATAATCTTCACCTTTTCCATTGTTTCTTCAACAAGTTCTGGGCCCACAAGTTTTCTTTCACCAACATCATCCCAGTAATTTGGTGTATGGCATCTCCTCCCATATAATACTTCATAGGGTGCCATCTAAATACTTGAATGGAAGCTATTGTTGTAGGAAAATTATACGAGAGGTAAATATTGATCCCACATGCCTTGAAAATCAAGTGGACAAGACCTAAACATGTCTTCCAATGTTTGAATTTTCCGTTCTGATTGTCCATCAGTTTGTGGGTGGTAGACAGTGCTCAAAAGAAGATCAGTATCTAGGGCCTTCTGAAGACTTTTCCAGAATCTTGATGTAAAACGTGGATCACGATTAGAAACAATCGATAGGGGTACTCCATAAAGTCTCACAACTTCATTAATATATAGTCTTGCTAGATGTTCTAGTGGTAGATCTTCTCTTATAGCAAGAAAATGTGCTGACTTGGTAAGACGGTCAATAATGACCCATATTGCATCATTCCTTCTAGGAGTCTTTGGTAGTCCCGTGAAAAAGTCCATTGTGATATTATCCCATTTCCACTCAGGTATGGGAAGAGGTTGCAATACTCATCCAGGCTGTTGCCTTCCATCTTTCACTTGTTGACAAACCATACATCTTGACACAAAATCAGCAATCTCCCTCTTCATGTTGTCCCACCAAAAATGTTCCTTCAAATATCTATACATCTTAGTGATACCAGTGTGTATAGAGAAATTGGAACTATGAGCATCATCCAACAATTCTCTTTTTAGATCAGGTACATTGGGAACACAAAGTCTCTTCCTAAATTTCAAAATTCCATCTTTATATACGAAGTCACTCAATCTACCATCATTCAACACTTTAATCTTCTTTTGAAACTCCTCATCATCAGCCTGAGAACTTTTTATCCTTTCTAGTAAAGATGGTTTGGAAACCATTTGAAAAATCATTGATGTTTCACCTTCCGTGGTTGTTCCCATATCCATCTTCACTAGATCCATGAAAATAGGATCCCTTTCAACTCTCATCTTGTTCAAAACTCTATGATCCTTTCTGCTCAAAGCATATGCCACCTTATTTGCCTTCCCCGGGTGGTATTTTATCATGCAATAATAATCCTTGAGTAGTTCAAGCCATATCCTTTGCCTCATGTTGAGTTCTTTCTGTGAGAAAATATACTTCAAACTCTTGTAATCAGTATAAATCTTACATTTTTCACCATAGAGATAATGTATCCATAACTTCAAAGAAAATATTACAGCAGCTAACTCAAGTTCATGAGTAAGATAGTTTTTCTCATTAATTTTTAGCTGTCGTGATCCATAAGCAATAACCCTATCATTTTGCATAAGGACACAACCAAGTCCTTTCTTTAAAGCATAACTATAAATAACAAACCCGTCATTCCCTGATGGTAGAGTCAATATAGGATCATTGAATGATATTCTATTCAGTTCTTAGAAACATTATTCACAATCTTTTGTCCAAACAAATTTAACCCCTTTACGTGTGAGATTTTTTAGCGGGTTAGCCAGTCGGGCAAAATTCTGCACGAACCGCCGATAATAACCTGCTAAGACAATAAAACTGCGTACCTCAGTTATGTTTGTTGGCAGGGGCCAATCTTGGAATGCCTTTGTCCTTTCAGGATCAACTAGGATTCCATCCTTAGAAACAATATAGACAAGAAAATAAATCTCATGAAGCCAAAATTCACACTTGAAAAACTTCCCATATAATTCATGCCTTCTAAGAGTCTTCAGGATAATGCGCAAGTGATTTTCATGTTCGTCGTAGCTTTTGGAGTATATCAAGATATCATCAATAAATACCACTACAAAATCACCGAGATATTGAAAACTTTTTTCATTAGATCCATGAAGTTAGAGGGTGAATTAGTCAATCCAAAAGGCATTACTGTAAACTCGTAATGCCTGTACCTGGTTTGAAATGATGTTTTTGGAATGTATTCCTTCTTCACACTCAACTGATGATATCCAGATCGAAGGTCAATATTTGAAAAGTATTGAGCTCCATGCAGTTTTTCAAATAAATCATCAATGCGAGGTATGAGATACTTGTTCTTTATTGTTATAGCATTGATCTCCCTGTATTCGATACATAACCTCATAGATCCATCTTTCTTCTTAACAAAAAGGATAGGGGATCCCCATGGAGAAACACTAGGGAGGATAAATCCCTTATTACTGAATTACAATAGTTGTTTCTTTAGTTCCACTAGTTCCACAGTGGCCATTCTTTAAGGGGTCTTCGATATGGGATTTGAACCATGAATTAAGTCAATGGAAAACTCAATTTCTCGTTCTGGAGGATGTCCAGGTAAATCTTCTGGAAACACATCAACATATTCTCTCACAATAGGTACATACTCTATTTGAACATTCCTTTCCTCACCCATAGTTAATTCATTATCTTCCTCCCCAATAATTGAATTTAGTTGAGCTACTGGGGGTGGATCTAGATAAGAATCAGGTGGTGATGATTCTGCTCTAAAGATAAGGTGTTCTTTATCATCGTCATCAAAAATCATAACTTCCTTCTTCTTACAATAATTTTTTTGCATCATGTTACGAAATCCAATCCATATTGAGGATTATATAAAATTCAATCATGGGTATGACGATGAGATCATCAGATAAAGAACATTTATATGCCTTAATGGGAACTGATTCATAGAACTTTGTAGCAATGATACTTCCCTTAGGAGTTTTTACTGACAACTCCCTTATTAAATCAAATTGGAAATATCTAATTTTCTTAACAAACTAGGAAGATAAGAAACAATTCGATGATCCAGAATCAAATAAAGCATTGGATAAACTTGAGGAAACAATTAAAGTACCTGCCACCACGTCATTAGGAACTTCAACCTCTGCAGTTGTGATTGCATAAGCTTGTCCCTGATCCCTTGCCCTTTTTTGTTGAATATTTCCTTGACGTTTTGGACAATCATTATCATAGTGTCCCATATCCTGACAACTATATCATCAAACATAATTGGATTCCTTCTTCCCTTTGAAATCACCAGTAAGATGGCCTTTCTGACCACATTTGTAGCATAATCCTTTTCTTTTTAAGCATGCACCCGGGTTTTTCCTTCCACAATTATCACATGGTGGAAATTCAACTCTTACCTTCTTCCCCGTTTCCTTATTTCCTTTCCCAGGGTTTTCAGTAGCCCTCTTCTTTTCTTTCTTTCCCTTAAAGTCATAAGACTTAGAGAATTCTTTTTCTATCTTGATGGCACATGAAACTATATCCTCCTATGATGAAAAACTTTGGGAGACCAGTGCCTGCCAGAGGAATGGATTTAGGCCCTCAAAGAATCGATCAATTTTGCTCCTTGGATTTCATATGTAGTCTACAACATGTCTTTCTAATCTTGTGAAGTTAGATTTGTACCTTGAAACATTCTCATCTTTCTTCTGCCTCATATTCAAGAATTGTCTCTCCATATCTGCTCACTGCTCACGAGGGAAATATTTTTCTAAGAATATTTCCTTAAAATCCCTCCATTCCATATCTTATATCTCTTCCTCCTCCTTTGTGTTTTGGATTAATGAACACCACTGATCCGCATCTCCCGATAGACAATATACTGCCATGAGAACCTTCTCTCTTTCATTACATCCCAAGGCGAGAAATATCTTCTCAAGGGAACATATCCACTGCTCTACTACAAACGGGTTTGTAGTCCCGTTGAATGATGGTGGATGTTGTCGCATAAAGAGATATAGCATGGCTCTTCCACGTGGTGGATCTGGATGCTCCATATGGGTAAGGTTATTATTCATAACCTGAGTAAGTTATCCCAATATAGTTATAAGTTGCTCAGTACCCGTCACAGCACCAAAGCCAACATCATTATCTTGCGTCATAGGAAAATCCCCACAGGGGACACATGCATTCATTCGATTTACATTCCGTCCACTTGGGACCATCTCTAGATAATGGCATACACTAGATTAGATTATGAATCATAATGTATAATCTTAACTTAAAAAAATACTTAGAAAAATTTTGAGATCCTACAAATGGTTAATCCCATATTCACAAATATGGTTTCTTTGAGGAATATTTTACATTTCAATCCTTCATAATGGCTTGTAATGAAAATGTGAATTATCCTGAGCATATCCCTTGGGAGTGTCGTAACCAAGAGTGTAGCAAGGCCCATTATCGTGCACCAGTTCCCGTTTGAGTCTAGCTCAAAGCAGTGTTTTTGGGTTTTACCCCTAGATACATCTGTTCCAAAGCCGCCTATACCTTCTCGTATCCAGATAGGGATGTATTGCTTGAAAGATCCACATAATCTATTCCTTACCAAAATACGAGGACATTATTGTATGTATATCCTCAAAGACTAACTTAGGGACTCTTCCCTAATTCTACGTTTTCTAAATCTAGTTTCCAAGTATTCTACTAAAATTCCTCTGATACCAACTGTAAGGACCTGACCCCAGTTGCCCATAGTCGGTGCCTTATTTGATTACGTTGGCATACATACAAGGAATACGAATCTCGAAAGACCGAGTAGTTTAGTATTATTGGAAACAAGTTACATACATAAGTTTATCATTACAACATGAAGGGAATAAAAAACACTATTTTATTCCACTAGAAACATCACGTCTCCTAGATTATGCTTTCAAGTCATTCATAAATTATTTCTTCATATCCTGAGAAAATGAAACATAAGAAAGGGGTGAGCTCAAACGCTCAGTAAGAGTAAGAAATACAGTGGAAGATAATATAAACATTAGACATGGTGAATAATTGAAAACACATGCCTTTAATGATAAACATGAACACATTATGGCAGAAAAATGAGATGAGTAAATAATACCATAATAAAACATAATCATGGGTATTATACTAGTCAAATAACCACATGAACTTTCAATTACTAGCTTCATAATGAGGGAAGTGCATATGCTGGACATTCTGAAACATTTTGTCCTGGCCTTAGACAAGATGTCTAATGATTAAGGCCTCGACCAAAATCCATATCACATTGGGAAAGGCCTCGACCAATTCCATGTCTATTTGTCTCATAAGACCTACCGATGCATCGAGGGGTTATAGCGGGCCCCACCCGTCACATAATAAGTCCAATGCATTCCTCATATGAGTAGGAATAAATATAAACAACATATAAATTCATATTGAAACTATCATATGAAATGTAACTATTTTCCCCCAATCATTAAACATAAAACACTAACCATTCCGAGTAATATGGTGAATGGTTTTAGGATATATCATCCACAATTGAGTTAGTCATAAACCATTAAATCAAATATGGTAGATGAATTCATAAATGATTAAACCCAATAATTCCATGGAATCAACAAGTGTGTTGAATTAGATGAAAACACTCTTATAAAATTATTAATCAATTCTGGAGATAAATATTCTTTTATTTTGAAAAGAAGAGTTATTTTGGAAAAATATTTGTATAAAACCATAAGTGAAGTAAGATAGTGTTTTTATAATAAAATGAGTGATTTTATAAAGATAATGGTTTCCAAAAATAGTTTATAGAGTACCCTTGAAAATAGGTAAGAATTTGAGAAATTCCCTTGAATTGGGCTCGTATTTTTGAAACAATTTTGAATGTTCCTTTTAAAACGTGTAACTATCCATAAAATAAGGAAGGATTATAGTTTGTAAACATATATATGATACTCACACAGAATATATGAGGAGTACATAACAATACATAAGAATTTTATTGAGGTATTTAGACAATGAAAGTATCCCGAATGAAAATGGAAGTTCGGGTGGAAAAAACCTTACCATTTTTTGACGTGAATAATTCAAAAGTGAAATCCATTTTTCAAAAATAATTTTCTAAATATTATTAATTTAATTTTTAAATAAGGTCATAGTTAATTCGAAAAATAACAATCTTGAAGTACAATTTGTTTTTTGTGACATTGAAAAATTAATTAAGATCCCATTATCACATTACCTTAAGAAAATAGAATAATATTATTATTTACTATTCATAAGGTTCATATTAATATTCATAAGGGTATGTTACTATTCACCAAAAATCAAGTTTGTTCTATCAGACTCCAAATGACTTACTGAACACAACTCTAGATGACCATTTTTTGAAATTCAAAACATAGAAGAGGCAAAGTTGTGTTTAATGGATATATTATAAAATTTCATTCTATATTTATTTTCAAAACCTTGGGGTGTTACAATTTCACACTCCACATATATTAATTTCATGATATATTATTTCAATAATCATCATTCCACCGACTCAAATCATTTGATCTTCATCATTAATCAACTATTTCTTCTTTCGGTGATCTCTTCATGGTATTTGTAATTATTTTTCAATGATTTATTTTTTTTATGATTTGTTTTCCCAATTGATATACCCGTTAATGATTCCATTTTTATTATAATGAAATATAATTATTTGGATGATGTTAAAACTATATATATTTCTTCAAATTCTAAAATGTCTTCTAAGCTAAAGCTTTGTTTACCTCTTGAGATTGTTCCTCAAAAGAAAATTATATCCACTAAGACATCAAAAACCTTGGAAATTATGTCATTGTTTTTTGTTTTTTTTTCTAGATTTATTTTGGTTTCTATAATATGTTTTTTGATAGATCTTATATTTTACCTGGATTGAATAAACCGAGGTAAATAATATTTTTTGAAACAAATATTTTTCGCGTTTGTTTTCTAAAAACTGATGTGAAAAATAGTTTTTAAAGTCTTTTAAAAAAACTGATTTTAAGATGGTCTTTCACATTGATTTTTAAAAAACCGACATGAAAAAGCATAAAAAATACATTTTTAAGGTAGGTTTTAATAATCGATGTTAAAAAATATATTTAAAACACCACCTTCAAAGACGTCGCCTCAAGAATCAATGTTAAAAATATAAAAAACTGATGTAAAAAACCTATTTTTGTACTAGTGTGGGGACTTCAAAGACTAACGCTCAACAAAAAAATCCTCACAATCAATGCCTTTTTCAAATTTCAGAAAACTTAAAAGGTTTATGATGAATTCATATGATTGGAAATGACTTATGTTCTGCACCTGAAGTCTTACGTTCATAGTAAAGTCATCTGTTTCAGTAGGCAAAGCCTTATGCTCAGAAATCATTTTTTAGTGACCACCAAAATCCCAATTTATGTAGGTTACTTCAAAATGACTTTTGATTGATTCCAAGGCTTATTTAACATCTTCAAATCATCTAAGAATTTCTTTAAATAGTTTTTATAATTGTTAGAATAATTCCAAACTTCTTTAAACACACTTTTGAGGTGTTACAACATATAAAATACTTAAATAATAGTATGTCAATGATTATATCTACCAGCTCTAGTGAAACTCTTCTTCAATCAATATTAATCCATCTTTGATCACTTCAAACTCCAACCAGGAGTGTAATTTTTTTTTCACAAAAACCTAAATTATTTTTACTCCACTGATGAGTTCTCCTCTTTTAACTAGTTGTGCCACTACCTAGAAGCTGTCCAGCCAGATCTCCATGGATAGTAGCAGCTTCCAGTCAACCCATTGAAGAAAAATCTCTTTCTTCAGCACTTATCATAGAATTAGAGTTAGCTCTTTCAATCCGCTGATGTGATATTGGTTTCCCACTTGAATATTTCTATCCAAGTATTCAAGGGAATCCATCTCCAATTTTCTCTTTACCCAATATATGGGCATTAGTTTTTCAATCACCCTTCCCACATTCCCATCATGGTAGCACCTAATAACACCTGTACCCAAAAACATGGGCAACTTCAGTTCTTTCTTAATGTGTGGATACTCCAATCCATCACACATCTCATAAACTTTTCATAATGACATTGCAAATGACAATAAGAATAAGTGACAATAAACACAACCATCAACCCAAGGGCACTTCAGTCTCCCTCTTTGGATTTGTTTTTAATTTCAAATTTAATCCAATAGTTAATTTCATTCATCTCCCCCTAATTGATAATGAATGTAAAGGGGTGGAAATTATTCCCCCCATAAATGTAAGGGTCAATTTTCTCCCCCCTAATTATCAAAGTTGGTATTCAGAAGGACTTATTTGACATTCAACTTCTTCTCTCTAACCATGTTTGAAACCATTGGAGATATGATACCACTTGAGGTTTAAGGGAAGGGTCTTCACTAAATTCATCTCCCTTTTATGTTTCCAACCAAGAGGATTTTATCATAACATATCCTCTCTATATGATTTCCCTTTATATTTTATAAATACAATTAACTTCTACTTTAGAGAAGGATTTATACATGAATCACTGCTCAACAGTTGGAAATTATTTTAGAAACTTAGAAACAACACAAAATCATATGAATTTGACTTGGAATCACATTTATTTTAGAAACATGCTATCAAAAAAAATCTAAGTCTAAGTGGGATAGTACTTTGTTGAAAACAAGAGTGGGACTTTTAAATGACAAGAGTGTCTGCATTTTGACATGTGATATTAGTTTTATCTTTCTCACTTTTAAGGGGAAACACAAACTGATTGTTCAAAAAAATTCAAAATCTCGTGATCATTTAAACAAATACATAAAATATTTCAAGTGTCAGGTCTTCCCCATTGTTTAGATAAACACCCCCTGATAATACAACCAATATAAATGAAAACAAGGTCAGGAGAGTGAATATCATACCTAAAACTTCAGTTTTCTTCAAATCTGTCCAAAATTCCAAATTTAGTAGAAATGCATATATCTCTGATAGATTGGCTTCTTTCAACAGCTCCCCCTCAAGGGATGATTCCGATATAGATTCACCTTCAATTACCCAATATTCAAGCACCTTTAGATTGATAAGGGAATAAGGTGGGTATCTAAATAGATCCTCAACTTGAGAAGGACGGTTGAGATAGTTTTCCCAACCCATTACATTCAAATATTATTATATTCATGCTTCCACCCTTAGATTTACAGGTATGTTAATATTTGGATAGAATGGTATTCTTCTATTTGGTTGAGGACTTCTTATCTTTATAATTTTTTTGAACTTGATATCATAGGTGCTTTCCCTTTGTTCTTCAATAAATTTTCTTGTTGAGGCAACCATATCATACATCTAATAGAACTATGGCCTTCTTTTTTTCATCTTCCACACACCACTTTATCATATTTGACTTTTACCTTCTTAGAAATCTTCTCCACTTCTTCACTAGGAGTGGCAACCACCAATCCAATCCTAGAATCCACCACTTGGATGGATTATTTTCTTCCCCTCAAATTGATCCCATTTTTCTTATCATTCATGGACATTTTTCATTGGTCCATGATGTGTAATATATTTCCATAGTAGAATCATATATTTCCATTAGGATTGAAATCCTTCTTATATATCTTTTCTTTCTTCTTAGGAGTAAATAGTTCAATTTTCCTCTTCACAAATTTTACTCCCAAGGTCAATTCACTAACTTTGTTCACCTGTCTCACAGTCTTCCAGGGTTATTTATTTTCTTCAGTAAGTGGATGATATCCAGAAATATTATACCATCATTCATCATAGTAATGACCACCAGTTTTTCACAAATCAAATAAGTTTTCAAAGATGTCAAATAAGTTCTTGGACGAAATTTTTTTCTTCATCTTTTTTGTCTTTTTCACTACAGCAGGTTGTCTCCTCTCTTCAGCTTTTCTCCCCCTTTGTTCATGCCTTTTTGAACTAATACATACTAGAATATTATTTCCATCAATTAATGTCTATGCGTCCAAACCTCCAGTAGTACAAATACCTTTCAATTAACCTTATTCTTTTCACATCAGATGCAGACTATCCACCATGAAAGGCTTGCTATTTGTAGACTAGAACCCCAACCTTTTGGGATCCTATTGGGGAACATTTTTTCTAGGACATACCCACTTAATTCTCTAACATGTTTGTGGAAGTATCAACATTTTTATCTTTCCATGTTTATATAGATTTTAACTTTTTTCCAGCACTTCTAGATATTCTAGAATTAGTGTAAGCCACTTTATCTACACTACAGGATACCATTTTCCATGAGCTAGAGGTGGATGATTCTCTACACGATCTCAATCTCTTTGATCCATCATTTTGATCCTTATTTGATATAGATTTAAATTCTTAAGTTTTTTTGGTAGCACATCTTTTTGCAGGTTTTTGGGAAGGTCTATATTTCTCCTCTTTCAGAATTTTCAACTTGACTTCCAGCTTAAGACACTTCATGTTGAGAAAGTACTTCTCATCCTCCAAAGATCTCATCCTTCTTTCCAAATCACTGTTGAAAAATTACTTCTCAAAAATAACTTTTTGAAATTCTTCATCAATCAAAGAAACTCTTTCACTGCAAAGTGTGGTATATTCTTCCTTAGATTTTATAATATTTGTGAGAGGTTACACCTTCCAATCTTTTTTTTCAATGCATCCTCTATGGAATCAACTTATTTCTCCAACTATGGTTTTTCATCAAATAGTTCATTGAAAAAATTCATCATATATGCAATAGACTCATCACAAACCTTCTTTAGATACTTTCTAATAAGTGATTAAAAATATTCATCTATTCTTATATCTCTATTTTCCTCACATCTTTCACATCTTTTATTTCTCTTTACTTTTTCCGCCTTCTTTAACTTGTGTTACACTATCATGGAGTAAACTTCCATTTCTGATTCAATAGGTGTAGATAAAAAATTCTTGATATGAGGATCTTATTAAAGCATCTCAAATCCATAAATCTTTCATATATTTTTGGAGGGAACCTAGGTTGCTTTGATACCAGTTCATATTCCCAAGGGATTGATGAGCCACTAAGAGGGGAGGGGTGAACTAGTGGTAATTTACTTTTATGAATTTCTTTCCTTTTAAATTCAACATCCTAGAATTATATAATATAAATCCACTATATATTATGTCACACAAACTCACTCAAATAATGTTTTAAATAGAGGCATAAGAACACAAGGGTTTTTACAGGGTTTGATACAAAGATCTACTCCTTGTTTTGATTGGTTATCCACCCCGATTAAGGATTATCCTCTATAATCAATATCATTAAATTACAAGTGAGGGTGATGCATCCTATAGTCACCGAGTCACACAATGATATTATTACATACCTTGAGTCTCACAGGTTTGATGGCTTCACATAATGTATATATAAAAATTTCTTTCCACCTCCTTCTTGAAAGTAGATCTCTGACCAGTGCAAGGATGTCCCTACATCCACAAAATAGAATACCCGTCATAGGTTTCCATGTATTCCCATGCACAATTTTTCAACTCAAGGATCATTCCAAAAAATACCCCTATTAAATGATTATCATTTTAAAACATGGATGAATAAAATATCATTTTATTACTCAATAGGAGTAGCTTCATCTCCTTAAATTATCTCCATTGAGATCTTCTCTTCAATCAAAATAGTTGTATAAATATTTATAATAGATATATATGTGGTGTGGAACTAATTTTTATTTTCAAAATTCATGAAATATGGAAGTCTTCTAATTACTCAAGTCTTGGAAAAATTCCCATATTTCTATCATAGTTACTCCCAAACACTCGAACAACCTCAAATAAAAAATAAATAGGCTATAATAAATAGAAGATCGAGGTTCGATGGTTCTTTATCTATATTATTCTTGAAAATTCAATAATTCAATTTTACTTGAATAGTATCTAAGATTCATGATTTTTTGAACTCAAAAGCACGACATAAGTATCTTCAGATTTTATTTCTTTAGAATTAAATAATTCTAAAAACTCATTTTTCATTTGGATTTGATCCTCCCTTTCCACAGATGAAGATAAAACCATCTTTCTTCTCATGCTTAGATCACATGCCAATATAGGTGTTTATGATGTTTATACCATGAATGAACAACTCTCACATCATCTCATACTAATTCATCTTCATTAGATTCAAAATCTACAAACTCAAATTTTCACCCTGCAAAACTTCCATAATTTCACCAAGTATTGAAGTCTTATGTTGGGGGATTCAATGAATTATGTTTGCAAAGCCTTATGATGAAGATTTATGTTATTCTCCAGAAACTTCTTTTCATCAAGAAACTTTATGAAAAATTATCTAAGTGTTTAAGATTTATACTCAACGAAAGATTTATATTGGGGACTTTAAATACTTATGCTCAGTGGTAGAAGCCTTACAATCAATGCCTTTTACAAATTTTAGCCGACTTAAAAGCCTTACGATGAAGTAATATGATTGGAAAAGGCTGATTTTCATCACCTAAAGTCTTCCATTTATAGTAAAGTCATATGTTCCAGTAGGCAAAGTCTTATGCTCAAGACTTAATCATTTTTTCAGTGAACTCTAAAATCCTGATTTCTATAGGTAGCTTTAAAATGAATTCTGATCACTTATATAAATTCTCCAATCTCTTCAAATAATCTTGGAACTTCTTCAAATATTTTTTGGAATTATTTGAATAATTACAAACTCCTTTAAACATACATCCGAGGTGTTTTAGTATATAAAATACTCAAATAAGAGTATGTTAGCGATTATATCTTCTAGTTCAGGTGAAAATCTTCTTCAATCCAATCTTAATCCATCTCTTATCACATCAACCTTTAACTATGAGTATATAAACACTATCCTCACATCAACCAACATGATTTGTACTCCACATATGGGTTATATTATTTTATCCAGCTTCTCCACTGCCTAGAAGTTGTCCAGCCAGATCTCTATAGGTAGTAGTAACTTGTACTCAACCTATTGAAGACAAGGCTCTTTCTTCATCAATTTTCATAGACTTGAAGAATATATCTTTCAATCAAATAATGTGATATGGTATACCCACTTGAATATGTTGAACCAAGTATTCAAGGGAAACCATCTCCACTTTCCCCTTTTCCCAAAATGTGGGCAACAACTTCTCAATCACCTTTCCCATGTGCCCATAATGGGAGCACCCAACGACACTTGTACCCAAAACAATGGGAAACTTTACTTCTTCATTAACTGGTGGATACTCCAATCCATAACCCACCTCATCACCTTTTCATAATTACATTGACAATGATAATATGAACAAGTGGCAACAAATATGACCATCAACCCAAGGGCACTTCAAAATTGTTAACATTATAATAGTTTTGAAATATGAAATGTACATTATATATTTATGAATGAATCATAAATGTCTCCTTGAATATAAAGAGTTAAAAATTTATTTTGTTAAATATTTATTAAATATTTAATTTAATAAATATGAATCAATAATATTAGTTCCCTATATTAAAATATTTCATTAGATAGGTTATACGAGCCCAAACTAAGAATCTTCATGATTTTATTCCATAAAAAAAACCTCTTAAAGGTTAAAACCTAAAAATGAATATTTTTTATGAATTATTGATATTTATTCCATTTTAGGTGTTTCATTTTTAGATAAAAATTATCCTAAAATTATTTTTGTACTAGGTATTACATGGGATTAAATTAAATTCAACCAAGATTGGTTTGGTTTATTATAATTTAAATATAATGGTTATTTTTCATATTATTACATATTTACCTTTGAAATAATCAATCAAAACTTTAATCACTTTTGAGTATAGATTTATGGATAATGGGGATTTAGGTAAAACTTCCCAATGGTTTGGGAGATTAACATCTATCTAGAAAAGTGAGGGCTGACTATCTTGAACACTATACTAGCTAAAGAGAATAATGATAATTTATTATGATTTTAATCCTTTGCAAGAAGTGATTTTAATGTGATGAATTTGGTTATGTTTTTGAACATCATAATTAAATATTTTACCATAGATGCATAACACAAATCATTAATTTTGTAAGGGTTATACAAAAATTTAGTTAAAACATAATAATTTGTTTGAATGCATATTGGATACATAAATTGAATCAATAGAAGCATGTACACATATAGGGGTTTCATGAGATGAAATATGTTATGTATGTGATGAATATAGAAGATAAATAACAATATCATTAAAAATATCCTTAAAAAAATACCAATGTGTTATATTCTTTTCAATAATTACACTCATAAATCGATTAAAAAAATGGAGGATTCATGTAAAAACCAACCATCTATGGTTTATCATGTGTGTGATTTGTATGATAAAAGATATAAAGATTATGAGAACTGGGCTACACTTGGATAGTTGAACCTAAAATTATTAGATTATCGTAGGAATTAAGTTAATACAATTCATTAGATTAATCTAGACAGTGTGTTTTACACTTAACAATTCAAGATATGTATATGATTAAATTGACCAAATTTGTCCACTTAACTACCTATTTCCTAATAGAAAAACAAAAAATAGGTTAAAAAATATATTATAAATGGACTAAAATATCATCACAAACTTTTTTAAGACTTTTTCTTGAAAGAGAGAATTTTAGTGTGATCAATTTTTTCAACTGGTACCAATATTTGAGAATCATTCTCAAACAAGATAATAAACTTTATGTTCTTCAATAACCAAACTCTTAGAAAGAACTGTAACTTGAATCAATGCACTACTACAAAATGGTACTATTTCCATGGGTGGAAACCATGAAAATAGTCTGTTGGACTATGGTCATATCTTATGACCATGGTCTGGTAGCCCATGGTTACTAATACCATCGAAATAGCCCATTTCCATGGTTGGGGTGTGACCATGGACATAGGTTCCCTATATCCATGATCACCGACTATGGCTATAGGCCTATTTCTAGGTGGACATATAGTGATAACATGCCTATGGAAATGATCACTACTAGTTTCTGTAGCCACCCTATAGACACAATCACCACTCATGGTCACAACCCTTATAATTTTTTTAAAATATTCATCCAGGGAGGTTTGATCTCATGAACTCTTATATATTTTCTAAATCATATTACCACTAACCTAAAATGGGTTGTGCGTATGTGTGTGCATTTTTTTTAAAGTTAGGTCCAAAGAATATTTTTATTATGAAAGCAAAGACCTATTTCTATCTAGGTAAAGGGAGAACCATTACATAGCCAGTAGGCCCAAGGTCAAGTGTCCCATGAACATGGCCTGAAGCCCCAGTGTAGCATCATGCCTAAATCATCCTGCTTATTTCCTCAGGTCTGCGTCATGTCTGCATCACTGCCTACTTGGATCATGCCTATATCACCGTCCACCTGCGACATGCCTATGTCAATGCATACGATGTAAATCCCCCAAGGGGATTTCTAGGATTCGAACCCTAGTCATTTGGATATAGGATTGCAAGGTTTACCACTCAAGTTCCACCCTAACTGCATGTGTGTGTATTATATTTATAATATTTGTTATTATACTTTTAAAAATGAAACTATTGTGGGTCTGTGTGGACCCATAACCACCATCCACATAGACTGTGTCTATAGTCTATACATATAGCCATGATCCATGTTGACTAGGTCCACAGGACAAACTTATATCCATGGTCCACATAAACTATGTCCATAAGTGTTTCAGTGGTCACATATGGCCTATGGACACCATCCATGTGGACCATGGCCATAAGTGACTTTATGCCTAGTTATGGACATGATCCATGTGGATCATGGACATAGGCTACCAATAGTTAAAATCAAGCCGACCATGGCTATTAAACCATGGTTGTAGGATCATTTTATTATAGTGATGGGAAAAATAAACATGCACAACAAACATTCTTACTCGATATTTTCAATACCATGCTTGTATCCAAGAATTCATGGATATAAAATCATCACAAAAAGATGGAAACATTAAATTTTATTGGTAACTGCAAGTGGTTTTATCAAGAGAAATATATACATGATAGTTATGAAGTATCAATAATTCTTTTTATATGTAATATGAATGAGGGAACCTCCATATTTATTCACATACTTAATATAAATAGGAACATGAGTGATTTAGTGAGGCTGAGATCTTCACTCAAGAATGATTTGACTATAGATTTTATCTAATAATCATTTATATATATTTATCTATAATTCATTATTAATTACAATATAAACGTGTTTAATAAGTCTTTATGTGTTATTATCAATGTGTTAAGGAATAATGAATAGGAAATGAGAGGTTCTTTCTCAACCATGTTAACATCATAAAGAAGAAAAATAAATCCAATAACCTAAAAAAGAATAAAAATAGCCATTGGAAATTCTAAAGGAACACCTTAATATTTGAAATCAAGTGTAATTTTAAAATGAAGAAAAATTATTTCACATAAAAAGTCAAGGAATTGGAAGTGAAATTGTCTATAATACATAAAAGTGATTAAAAAGCATCATAAAGAGTGAATGTGTGATATTTACATTATAGAAATAATATCTTTAATTTTGATCCATGGGTATTATATATTTAATTCCCATCACACTTTTTTGTAATTTCGCATGGACTCATAAATAAAAGATATCAGATAAATCAATAAATATATATAAATGTCAAAAATAGAGAAATAATTAATGAATTGGAGGTGGGGGAATATGATATATGTTTTCCCAATAAAATTTCCCAAGAATTCGGAATTTTTTACTATATTATTTTTTAAAGAAATAATCATATTTATGACTCTTTTTTAGAGAAGCGAGGTTTCAAAATTTGTAATTGAGAAAAAAATTGTTTATTTTACTTGAATTAGATGTTCTATGGTTCTGAATGCATGAATAATGATTTATAAATTTTATATTTTGAAAACATGATCTATAATGTATAAAATAAAAACATCAAGGTTAATGGTTCAAGAACAACTTACCTTTAACATTTCCTCCTTAGACATATAAAAAATAAAACCATCTAAAAACACCACAATGATGGGTTTTTAGAATAGTTTGATTATAAATCATTCAATATATATGAGTCTTGTTTATTAGAAAAGATGAATAAAGATCATTTTGGGGGAAATGAAAAAGTGCTAGTGAGTTATATCCTTAATATATATTGATCCACATGGCCCAATGATCACACAATGTAACATACCTAGACCGATATACTTGAACAGTACCTAAGTAGGTTCACCAAAAACATTAGGTTTGCCTCTACGGATGTTATAGTTCTCCAATGATAATATTATACCATCAGTATAATGACCATCTAATAATAATAAATAGATAAACCAATAAAACATATACTAAATTATAATATGGAATTATAGTGGAATTACAACCATCAAAATAATATAACACATGCTATATCAAAATGAAACCCATGATGAAATATAAAATTAACATATGTACACTGGATTTCCGTCAATGTTTCAATCATATACATTGAAGGATGTAAAAAATAAACAAAATAAAAGTAGACAACATGTTTCTAAAAATACCTTAACCTCTATATGGAAACATTGACACATCTGTACCAAGATTCCCAAATTCCCATCATTATCACTAAGTTTCTTCACTGACCTACATCTAAAATACAAGAGATGCACATCCACCATGGTGTACATGCATGGTGTGAGTAAAAAAATCACTAATCCACAAAAAAATGAACCCTCAGTGTATGTACAAAGTAGTACACATATTCATACACTCATTATACAGTAAAAAAGTCAATCCATCATGTATAATTAGACCACCATGATTCCCAATCCTAAATTCTCTAAGAAACAATAGTGATTCATACAATTTATACCAAAACTATACTATAGTTAAACCTTGTTTACTAACCGTGAGGTTTTTTAAGTCATGAAAATTTAATATTTATAAAAAACTACTCACTACTAGTCTAATGATTAGTAGAGGTTGATCCATAGGGAAGGAATAATGTGTGTGTTAGTGAACAAAACAAAACTAAAAACAAGAAAAAAAAAACAAAAAACCAAAACAAAAAGGGAACATTGAAATGGTGTGCAGTGGGAAGGAGAAAAAAAACAGAGCTAGATACAACCAATGGATAAATTTAGGGTCCTTGATCTACTTTAAACTGATATAAAATACATTCTCTTATTCTACTCAAATTAATTAAATTATTCAGTGCTTGGGAAATGGTGGAGATTCACTGAGCTATCGCTTCAGGGAATTTCCACAGCTTGATGAACCTTCTTGAGATTTTATCTTTTGATCTTAACCCTTGAATTAATCCATTCAAAATGTAGAATAGATGAATTGACATTTTCCAATTTTTGGTTCTTTGTTCAATGATCCAAGGTGAATTGAAATCACTACCCTTTCCTGTTGGTTCTTAGACAATGTAAATTGATGCTCATAAATGAAAAAAGTTCATTGAAATTAAATTTTCACTGAAAAATTATATTAACTAAGAAGAATGGATAAAATAGAACCAATTCATTGTAGAATGATTCACCTAATAAGTTTAGTTAATCATGTTTGGGAAAATAGAAATGAAATAACAAGAATAAATAGATGTAGAAGCATCTCTAGTGAGATTTCCCCCCTCCTCTAGCTATAGTTATGGATTTGATTCCCACTCCCAGCTCAACTATCTGCTCTTATATGTGTGATAAAGTGAATGGAAGATTGATGATAATGTATTTGAGGATGGTTCTGTAATAGGTGTTTCTCCATGGAACCCCTACTGTGATGGTGTGTATCCTCCTCCCAAATGGTTCTGGAATTGGTGCCGGCCCCACTGCTCTCCTATGTACCTTCTTCTCTTTAACAAAAAATTATCTCCCATATCAATTTCATGCTCGCTATCACAGCTTGAAAACCTCCTTCTCTGATTTCCACATGGAACACCTTCACTGTACATTTCGAACCTTAACTCACTTTAGTGAAACTCGCTTAACCAATTCTTCTCATCGCACGTGGACTTTATAAAACTCTAGAATCTTCCAGAATCTCTACTCAATAGTCTTAGTTATCATTTCCATTTTAGGTACCCAAATTGCCTCAACATCACCATTTTAATGAAAATAAATGTAGCTATAATAGCAGGGATAAAATAGATCCCCCACCATTGACTTCATAATACCTACACCACAAAAACATTAACTAATTAAAATAAAATAATAATATTATTCGAGGTTTTTGATGTGTTATCAGTGAAACATAGTTTAGCTTAATTAATACTCCTCTCCCACACTTAAAACTCAACAATGTACCCATTATTGAATCTCAAGGTGGGAGAAATATTTAAACATACTGATTAAAAAAGATTCAGAAATGTATCATAGAAAAGATTCTGTTTTAAGGGGTTACGGTAAAGTTCAAATACAATTTTCCATACAATACTCAAAAAAATCACATTATACATAAGATAACCCCACTGGACACTACTAGACAGTCAAGAAAAACAAATGTAATTCCAAATAGTTGCATGAATCAGATGAGTTCATGAATTATTTTAAAAGGGGTACTAAAATGTGAAGGTAATTTCATAGTGACCAGTCAGAAATTCAAATATGCATCATATAAGAAAAATCATCAGTAATCAATGGAAAATAATGAATTAAATGAAACAAGCAGTAGCACTAAAATAGATTGAAATAATTCACACAATTACTCCCCAGATATGGAGAAGCTCTATGAAATGTTGAGCAAAAAAATTTCAACCTAACTCTAAACCAATGAATTTGTCATCTGGTTGAAAATTTAAAGTTCCTATAAGATTAAAAAATTAACATGTGAATATAAAATTTAAAGTATAATTTGAAATTGACCAGATTTTGAATTGAGGGAAGGTCTATACTGTGTTCTCCACTTGCAGATCCGTTTATCATTTAATTTTAAATAGACTCTTCCACTGGTAAGAAAATATCATAACCAATCGTGATTACTTATCATGGTTACTTCACTAACCAAAGACCACATGTACCTCATGATAGCTTGTAACCAATAATTTCAAAAAAAAAAATTAGAAAAGAGAAAAAATATATGAATGAAAATTTCAATAACAATGGTTCAACAATATAGGGATACACACAACTGAGCAAGGAAAATTTATTCAAATAGAAATTTAAAGAAAAAAACAATAAAAATCATGGATTTCCTCCCCTGGAGTGCTAGTTTTATAGTTCCCAGCTGAACTCAAAGTTCACACAAAACCTCATATAACTCAAAATCCTGAAAAAGTATTATAAAAAATTACAGTACTTGAGGACTAATCCTACTTCCATCAATAGATTCAAAATCCATAAAATAACTCAAAGAATTAGGTAAATAAGGAAGAAGCACAACATGATACCCAATATGACCAGCTTAACTCTAAAAGGGATCCTTCACATTTTCCTCCACACTTGAAAGTTTCTAAAGTTTATAAAAAGAAATAACAATTGTTGTAAGTGGCTCACTGTCAATATCAGGATGAATTTTAGAGGTAACTTCCTTACGTGGGATAGTAGTAGAATCATCAATTTCTTCTAAGAATCTCTCAAAAGAATGGAAAAAAATTCATTATCCAAGTGGTACAAAGAATTAGGGGAAGACCTGTTGTCAACATTTGGTAAAATGTACAAAAATTAATCTAGATCACTCTTAAAAGATTCAAAAAATTCACCTTGAACTTCAAGATAAATTGAACTGACTCCAGTATTATCCTCATCTCTAACTCTTCCACTTTCATCAGAAAAAGTACCAGCATTATAATTACTTCCATTGGGTTTGACAGAACATAAATAATCATTAGAGTTAGGTACTTAGGAGGGTTGTAAACTCTAAAAAGATTGAGAAAGACTATCAATAAGATATCTTAGTCTGGGAATAATCACTTTGTAACATACTGCTATTATTTTTAGATATTCCTAAACACCTATTTTAATCATTCTTTGGTTGGGTTTAATTTAGGGTTGTTTTAGGTTAGAATTTTGGAAATTTTTAAAGTTTCTAGGTTATGCACGGTTGATGCATGGTTTTCCCAAACCATGCACCCTCTTAGGGGAAACCGTTAAAATCCAAACAATGGGGGTTTTCATAGCTGGAACATATTTTAAAAAACCATGCAATCATCTAGTAAAAACTTTGTACCTTTCCAAAATGGGGTTCATGATTAGGGTGCATGGTTTTTATAACCGTGTGGACCTGCACAGCTATACATATGTACAAGATTTTTTAATCCGAAAATTAATTTCTAAAATCTTGAAACCCTATCTTAGGTTCCTGACGGGCTTGTACAACCGCATAGCATTTTATTCTTACTTAGAGGCCCCCAAGAGGTTATTTTGGACCCTCTACATCCCTTTATAAGTGAATTAAATCTAAGAAAACAACGTTCGATCTCTTCCTAGTAAGATTCCTCTTCCCATTCTCTTTTTCTCATTTTCTCTTCTTTCCTCCCTAGGTTTTTATAGATCTTCATGTTGTTGGAGGATATAATCCCCACTGTTTCAGATCTTAAATCTAGGTTTGATTCTCAGATCCTTATTGTTGATGTTCTTTATTGGAGCTTCTCGATCTGGGCTTTGTGTTTCAAGATTCTGTGATCCCGAGGTAAGTGGTTTCATCTTTGTTTAGCTAATTGATTCAAACCTAAATTACTTGATTTAAATTCAATAACTTGATTTAAATTAAATTTCATGATAAATTGATTTCAATTGGTTTATTAAAAACCTAATTCCATTGAATTGGGGGATTTTGATTTGATTTGGCATGAAATTGGGAAAACCCCCCAATTCCATTGAATTGGGGTGTGTGAAATTGATGGAAAATTGTGGAATTTAAATTGTGAAATTTATTTGATGAAATTGATTTTAAATTGGTATTTGAGAAAAATGGCTTGAAACAAATTTGAAAGAAACTCATTGGTTTTATCATGAAAAATAAATGATTTTATTAAAAACCCATTTTGGTTTTTAAATGGAAAATTGACATATTTTAAATGGGAGAATGGGATGAATTTTATTTTAAATAGTTTTAAAATAAATTTCCCATCATTGAATGTTATTAGATCACATGAAATCCTAGGTAGTTAGTGAGTTATTCGAGACAAAACTCTATGATTTACAATACTAACAATACATATGCAGTAGGTCACATCCTTAATGGGATGATGATGAGTTCTCTTTGACCAGTGCTAGAGGGATGTGTGAACACATATTTCTGTGAAAACTATTTGAGTATGAGGGAGTCTCATAACCTAGAACTATCATACCTTTTGGAATATGAAAATGTTTCTCATTTTTTTATATTTTAAATATATATTCCAATGTTTGTAAACTATTTACCATGCCTTCTGAATTTATATAAACTGTTTTATATAAAATGTTTGTTAATCCATTTGTTTAAATTATTTCCATAATTTGAAGTGTAAAGCATGATTTGTTTTAAATATTCTTTTGAAATTCAATACCTATTTATGTAAAATTGAAAGATTTATTTGGTTAATTAATTGTACCATATTATTATGGAATCCTTGGCGAGGTCATAGTGGGATTCTAGCTCACACCCTACCTATGCCTTCAGGTATTTGTATATTATCTTCTTACAGGTTCGAGAACGGGTAAAACACCACTTGGAGGTGGTTCTTGTTGCTGATTCTTTGGCTTGGAGAGTTATTTGAATTGGGAATTAGGTTGTTATCTTGTTTCTGGTACTTTGAGTTTTAGTTTGGGCTGATTATTCCTGTTTGAATTCTGGTACAATTCTCCTTGTGTAGTTTTTCTTGTATGCATACTAACTAGTTTATCTTGCTTCTGTAATGTTTGTGGAAAATTCATTTACACTTTCATTTTGTATGATGCCTTGTGCTAGTCGTCAACTTGTGGGGATCGAGAATTCCCTTCAGTCCATATTAGGATTAGTCTGAGCATTAGGGTACTGAGGTGTTCGGGTCAGTTCATGACAATATGGTATCAGAGCTCCAGGTTGAGCTTCTTTCTTTGATGTCAATATGCAGTTGTGTAATATTTTCAGGACTTATGAGATAGTTATGATTGAATGCCTAACCAGATATCACTACAATGAACCTTAAGTCACCAGGGGTGGTTTGGGAAAGTTGTCTTAAGGATTTTTATAGTCTTTTCCCTACTTTTTATTTGGATAGATTGAAGTAAAAATATTATTTGTCTATCTGTTGGGATTAATTTCCCCTTATTGCGCTATTTGGGTGTTAATATGATGTATAATACATTGCCTGATCATGTTGTGTAGCATTATGCCTTTGAGAAGATGTGTGAATCAGATCCTGGAGTAAGCTGTTGATGAACCTCAGCGAGTGAATCCTCTCAAAGACCTGAGTCTGGTTGAGGTGATCACATATACTACCCAAGCTCCAGGATAGGAACCTGCACCAGTTCCCATTCAGGCTCTAGCTATAGAACCTTAGAGGGATGTTTTCTGAAATCATGATCAAGAGTTACTTTTCCAGAATCCACCAATGTTCAAAGGATATAATGATCCTAAATAGGTTAAGGAATGGTTGAGCAGGATTGAGTGTCCATTTGAGTTCTTAGAGACACCTAATGAATTCAAGGTGAAGTGTGCCACCTTCATGCTAGATGGACAAAGTAGGAGATAATGGTATATGATGGTGATGGTGAATAACCACGATGTATTAGAGTGAAAAGACTTCAAGGTTATTTTCACCAATTGATTTTATCTAGAGTTGATGGTGTTGTCCAAGTATATTGAGTTTTTCAAACTTGAGTAGGCTGACAAGATCATGACAGAGTATGCAAACCGTTTTACTGAGCTAGTGCAGTTTTCACCTGAGATAGTATCAAATGAGAAGATGAAGACTCGAAGGTTTGAGTTGGGACATCGAGCTGATATTCGTTCTTAGGGTTTCTTACTAAAGTTTACTTCTTATGATGATGTGTGGGATCGAGTATTGATGGTTGAAATGGATCTAGATAGCAAGTTAGAGATGATGAGAGTTCCTTTTTATCCCAGTGGCAGTTTTGCAAGTTACTTCAAAGGAAAGAGGAAGAGTGATGATTATCATGGTAGTTCTCGACAGCAGGGTTTTTCTAAACCTACTACAGTGCCTAGAATAGGCCCTTTTATTTTCTATTTGTGTGGAAATCCTGGGAATTATATGTGGGTTTTCACTAAGGCTCCCAAGATATGTGGCTCATGCATATGGTCGAGTCACCTGTAGAAGTTCTGTCATGTATTCTCTACTCCATGTAGTGGAACAGGATCATCAGTGCCTTTTGAAACTATGGTGCAATTAGATGCTTCATGAACAAAGGGGTTCTAGACACATGAATCCAAAATTAATCTTCTTCACAGAGTGGAAGAGTCTCTAGTGGAAGTGGATATGGGTCCATCTATTATGAGAGGTACCATCACTATATCTTCATCATTAGTGACTGATTTATTTGATATTGGTGCATCTCATTCATTTATTTCAACTCATTTTTTTAATATGTTTAATCTTCTTATAAAGATTTTGTCTCATGTGATGGATATTACTACACCCCTTGGAATGAAGAGAGAGTTGGGTCTCCATAGTCCTGTGTGTGTTTTTATCTATATCCGATATCAAGCTTTCTTGGAGTTTTTTGGTTCTTAGCATGAAACCTCTCGGCATCATTTTTGGTATGGATTGGATCATTTACAATAAATATAATATTGATTGTTATCTTAAATGGGTCTCATTTACTACATTTGATGGTGTTTTTCGTATCTTTCAAGAAGAATGGGACCCGAGGTTGAGTAGAGACATACCTTATTATCTAGAGTATGAGAAAGTAATATCAGTGTTTTCTTTTGACTTGGATAAAAAATCTTTGAGTGGTGATCTACCTCCATTTATCATCAAGTCTCTTGATGTGTTTTTTCTAACTTCTCCAGGTTTCCACTAATAAGAGAGGTAGATTTTTCTATCAATTTAGTGCCTGGTAATCAATTGGTGTCTAAATTCACCATAAACGAAAGGTTAGGAGCAGTTTTAACCACCCCTAAATTTATGTTTCGATTAGAGGTGGTTACAATCACTAATTTTTTTTATATAACTTATCTTCAATGGGCCTCATTTACTACATCTGATGGTGTATGTCATATATTTTAAGAATAATGGGACCCAAGGCTGAGTAGAGACATACCTTATTATCTAGAGTATGAGAAAGTAATATCAGTGTTTTCTTTTGACTTGGATAAAGAATATTTGAGCGGTGATCTATCTCTATTTATCATCAAGTCTCCTGATGTGTTTCCTTATGAATTCTCTGGGATTCCACTAATAAGAGAGGTATAGTTGTTAACCACCCCTAAATTGATGTTTTGATTAGAGGCGGAGTCACTAATTTTTTTATATAATTTATCCCTACTTACTGACACCCATGGACACCCCAACATATTCCCTCCCATGAAACCCATGGAATCCACTAATAAGAGAGGTAGATTTTTCTATCAATTTAGTTCCTGGTAATAAACTGGTGTCTAAATTCACCATAAACGAAAGGTTAGGAGTGGTTTTAACCACCCCTAAATTGATGTTTTGATTAGAGGCGGTTACAGTCACTAATTTTTTTATATAACTTATCTTTAATGGGTCTCCTTTACTACATCTGATGGTGTGTATCGTATCTTTCAAGAAGAATGGGACCTGGGGTTGAGTAGAGACATACCTTATTATCTAGAGTATGAGAAAGTAATAAGAGAGGTAGAGTTTTTAACCACCCCTAAATTGATGTTTTGATTAGAGGAGGAGTCACTAATTTTTTTATATAATTTATCCCTACCTGATGACACCCATGGACACCCCAACATATTCCCTCCCATGACACCCATGGAATCCACTAATAAGAGAGGTAGATTTTTCTATAAATTTAGTGCCTGGTAATCAACTGGTGTCTAAATTCACCATAAACGAAAGGTTAGGAGCAGTTTTAACCACCCTTAAATTGATGTTTTGATTAGTGGCGGTTACAATCACTAATTTTTTTATATAACTTATCTTCAATGGGACTCCTTTACTACATATGATTGTGTATGTCACATCTTTCAAGAAGAATGGGACCTGAGGTTGAGTAGAGACATACCTTATTATCTAGAGTATGAGAAAGTAATAAGAGAGGCAGAGTTTTTAACCACCCCTAAATTGATGTTTTGATTAGAGGCGGAGTCACTATTTTTTTTATATAATTTATCCCTACCTACTGACACCAATGAACACCCCAATATATGCCCTCCCATGACACCCATGAACACCCAACATATGCCCTCTCATGACACCCATGGAATCCCCCCAGACACCCGTGTCCCCTGCCTGCTGACACCCGTAGACACCTAGCATACACCGTCCCTAACACCCATGGAATCCCCCCAAGATAACCTACAGACACCCATGGACTCCCCCCACATAGGCGGGCCCCAGCGCATGTAACACTCCATCAGACTCCTTTACTACATCTGATGGTATATGTTGTATCTTTCAAGAAGAATGGGACTTGAGGTTGAGTAGAGACATACCTTATTATCTAGAGTATGAGAACGTAATAAGAGAGGTAGAGTTTTTAACCACCCCTAAATTGATGTTTTTATTAGAGGCGGAGTCACTAATTTTTTTATTTAATTTATCCCTACCTACGGACAACCATGGACACCCCAACATATGCGCTCCCATGACACCCATGGAATCCCCCCAGACACCCGCATCCCCTACCTGCTGACACCCGTAGACACCCAGCGTACACCGTCCCTGACACCCATGGAATCCCCCCAAGATAACCTATAGACACCCATGGACTCCCCCTACATAGGTGGGCCCCAGCGTGTGTAGCACTCCATCAGACACCCATGGAAGCCCCCCTAGACACCCGTAGACACCCAGCATGTACAACCTCCCTGACACCCCTAGAATCCCCCCAGACACCCGCGTCCCCTGCCTGTTGACACCCATAGACAACTAGTGTACACCGTCCCTGACACCCATGGAATCCACCCAAGATAACCTACAGACACCCATGGACTCCCCCCGTATAGGCGGGCCCCAACACATGTAGCACTCCATCAGAGTCCTTTACTACATCTGATGGTGTATGTCGTATCTTTCAAGAAGAATGGGATCTGAGGTTGAGTAGATACATACCTTATTATCTAGAGTATGAGAAAGTAACAAGAGAGGTAGAGTTTTTAACCACCCCTAAATTGATATTTTGATTAGAGGCAGAGTCACTAATTTTTTTATATAATTTATCCCTACCTGCTAACACCCATGGACACCCCAATATATGCCCTCCCATGACACCCATTGAATCCCCCCAGACACCCACTTCCCCTACCTACCGACACCTGTAGACACCCAACGTACACCGTCCCTAACACCCATGGAATCCCCCCAAAATAACCTATAGACACCCGTGGACTCCCCCCGTATAGGCGGGCCCCAGCACATGTAGCACTCCATCAGAAACCCATGAAGCCCCCCAGACACCCGTAGACACCCAGCGTGTACACCCTCCCTGACACCCGTGGAATCTCCCCCAAGACAACCTGCAGACACCCATGGACTCCCCCCGCATAGGACACCCCAACATATGCCCTCCCATGACACCCATGGAAGCCCCTCAGACACCCGTAGACACCCAACGTGTACACCCTCCCTGACACCCATGGAATCTCCCCTAAGTCAACCTACAAACACCCATGGACTCCCCTTGTATAGGCCGACCCCATCACGTGTAACACTCCATCAACAATGGTAAAGGGATAAAAATTCCCGCACCAACTAGGATATGAACAGCCGATCTGGAGGTTCGAAAATAGCACCTGAACCACTCAGCTGAAGTGTTTTTTGGTTATTATATACAATAAAGTATATTTATTTAGATACACTTAAATTATAATATATATATATATATATATATACTATAGAAATTTAAATCATAAAATATATTTGTATTTGTGTATAATATATAATGTATTTATGTATAATGTATATATATATTATCCGTGTATATATAATATATATAAATAATTATATTTACATATATAAATAAATATTTATACAAATATTTATAAATACATTTATATTTTTGTGAGTGTGAGCATGTATATTTATGTATTTTTATAATATTTATAGATATAATATAATTATAATATATATATATATTTATATAATTATTTTTATATACATATATATATGTCGGTGTGTGTAACAATAATATTATTAATTATTAATTATTATTGTTATTATTACACCTATTTTTTAAACTATACAAATTATATGTTGGTTTTATAAATACTATAAATTTATATGTTCTATGATTTATATTATACATATATTATATTAAATACATTTATATTATATATTTATGTATGTAATTATATACATTTATATTATATCATGTATACACACACAAAAAATTAAATACATTCATATAATCTTAAATATGTCATATAATTAAATGATATATATATATATTTACTAAATTAATTTATAATTAATATGGTATATTGAAATATATATAAAATAATTATATAATTAACATATATAAATTTATATATAATAAAATATTTTATAATATGATATATATATATATAATATTTTATAATATAATATATATAATATAAATAATATATATATATATATTAATTTTTATATATTATATATATTTGTATGCATAATATAATATAAAAGTATTTATACATAAATAAACAATAAAAATGTATTTAATATAATATATGTATAATATAAATCATAATATAAATGTATAGTATTTATAAAACCATATATAAATTTTATATATTTGAATAAATATATTTATAATTACATTTATATTTTTCATATCAATATTTATATTTGTATACATTTTTATTTATATGTATAAGTATTTATTTAAAGTATTTATATAATGTATTATATATATGTGTGTTTATAATGCATTTCAATACATTTATATAACGTGTTTATGTAACACACACACACACACACATGTGCACACACACATAAATATTATAGAATTTGAATTTATATGATATTTATTTTAAGAAATAAATTAAAATTTTGAGGGGGTTAAAAAAACCCTCTAATCAAAGGGATTAGCGGTAGTTTATGAACCCCCTCTAATTTCATAAATTAGAGTGGTTTAAAAACCCTATCTAATGTCATAATTTATAGGGGGTTCAAAACCCCTTCTAATATATTAAATTAGAAGGGATTCAAAACCCCTTCTAATGTCATAAATTAGAAGGGGTTCAAAACTCCCTCTAATGTCATAAATTAGAAGGGGTTCAAAACCCCCTCAAATGTCATAAATTAGAAGGGATTCAAAACCCTCTCTAATGTCATATATTAAAGGGGGTTCAAAACCCCCTATAACATCATATATTAAAGGGGGTTCAAAACCCCCTATAATGTCATATATTAAAGGGGGTTCAAAACCCCCTCTAATTTCTTAAATTAGAAGGGGTTCAAAACCCCCTCTCATCTAAGGGATTACCAATGGTTCATGAACCCCCTCTAATATCTAGGGGGGTTGTGAACCCCCACTATTTCCATTAAAAAAAACAAATTTCATTATATATATATATAACCTCTAATATCCAAAAAAATATTATATATATATAACACCTCTAAAATCCAACTGAACATATACAACACCACTAATTATTAAATTTTCAGCGGTTTTAATATAACCACCTATAAAATCCAACCAAATATTCAAAAAATATTGCTAAAAAATTTAGAGGGGGTTGTAAACCCCCTCTAAATTTGATGATTAGTGGGGGTTGTGCATAAACCCCTCTAAAATGAATTTATAGGGGGTTGTGTATAACCCCCTCTAAAAAATTTCCACTAATATACTATTTTTTTTAATTAGTTGAAGACTCAGTTGGATGATCTTCTAGAGAAAGACTTTATACGTCCGAGTGTGTCACTTTAGGCGGTGCCGATCCTCTTTGCTAAGAAATCTTATGGTTCACTTCACCTTTATTTGGATTACTGAAAACTCAATCGATTCATGATAAAGAACCAATATTTTTTTCCACAGATTGATGACCCATTTGACCAATTGAAAGGGGAGAAGTTGTTCTCAAAGATTTACCTTTGATCTAGTTACCATCAGTTGAGGATAAAATAATCTGACATTTAGAAAAACGCCTTTTGGAGTAGGTATAACCATTATGAGTACATTTCCATGCCATTTGGTTTAACCAATGATCCTTCAATCTTTATGGATTTAATGAATAGGATTTTCCATGAGTATCTTGATACATTTGTGGTAGTCTTTGTGGATGACATCATTGTTTACTCTAAGTATGAGGAGGATCATGTGTGTCATCTAAGAGCAGTCATGAATTTTTTGAGAAATCACTGAATTTATTCCATGATTTTAAAATGAAATTATTGGGACACATCACTAGTGAAAATAATGATTTTTTACATTGGTTTATATTGTTTTTTAACATTGGTTAATATGCGATGTTGGTTTGAGAGATGTTGTAAATAAGTTTATAAAATCGGATATAAATAACTAATGTTTTAAATATTTTTTGTGAATGTTTTTCATGTTAGTTTTTAAATAACTGACATGAAAAGCACTCTTACACATTGGTTATATGAAATAACTAATGTGGAAGAAACATTTTCACATCGGTTATTTAATAACCGACATGAAAGAGAGTGGATATCAATATTTCATGTTGTTTATTTGATAACCTATGTGAAATATCAATCGAGAATTATTCCACATTAGTTTTATAAAATGACTGACATGGCATATTGTTTTTCACATCGGTTACCAAATAACCAATGTGAAAAACTATTATTTATGGTGTTTCACATCAGTTATCAAATAAAAAACATGAAAAATAAATTTTTTTAAATAAAAACCATTAACCCTACCCCCTCCTTAGCATAAATAAGAAGAAACAGGTACAAAAGCAGCAAACTAGTAGAGAACAATAGAAAAACCAGTACACTTGAAATCTTAACTTGCTAGTTTACACTATATATTACAAACAAACTAAAAATGAATCAAACCTATGAAATGATTTGCCTATTAATTTTGTAAGTGCCTCAAATATTTTGAACTATAAGGATGATGGTCATTAAAAATCTATAAATTATAAAGAAATTGTTTAACTTGTATGTACGTTGAATAAAACTGTAACAGCTGGGCCTCGCTGACAGCACAGACACCCCGCTATAACATGGCCGTCAGGTCCTGGCCTTCCAGGTACCACCGGTTTCCCCACAGACACATGGTAAAAAAACATCAAAATAGTAGAGAACAACAGAAAAAACCAGTACACTTGAAATCTTAACTTGCTAGTTTACACTATATATTAAAAACAAACTAAAAAATGAATCAAACCTATGAAATGATTTTCCCATTAATTTTGTAAGTGCCTCAAATACTTTGAACTATAAGGACGAGGCTCATTAAAAAGATACAAATTATAAATAAATTGTTTAACTTGTATGTATGTTGAATAAAACTATAACAACTGGGCCTCGCTGATAGCACATACACCCCGCCATAACATAGCTATCAGGTCCTGGCCCACCAGGGCCCACCAGTTTCCCCACATACATGTGGTCCCCACCCTGGGGCCCACCCACATGCCTGAACAGGTCATCTAACTAATGAATGTCCCCACAGACCAACACATGTCCTTTCCAGTGTGCTTTGTCCTCCCTCACACACACCCTGAGAAACTTCCCAGAAGGTCGACCATCCTGATCACTACTCCAGTCCTGGGGCCCACCCACATGCCTGAACGGGTCATCTAACTAATGAATGTCCCCACAGACCAACACATGTCCTTTCCAATGTGCTTTGTCCTCCCTCACACACACCCTGAGAAACTTTCCAGAAGGTCACCCATCCTGATAACTACTCCAGGCCAAGCACACTTAACTTTGGAATTCTAATTAAGCAGGCTCTCGAAAAGAAAGGTGCACCTTGTTGACATGAGTCATATAATTTAGTCATTTTAACCCTTTATCATTCTGGGGTGTTACATTCACTCCCCTTTAGAGCACAACGTCCTCGTTGTGGGCCCTACATCTCAACCCAGGCAGTGCATCGCACTTAAGGCTGGGTACCACCTCTGATACCAAATGTAACAACTAGGCCCCACTGATAGTACATACACCCCGCCATAACATGGCCATTAGGTCCAGGCCTTCCAGGTACCACCAGTTGCCCCACAGACACGTGGTCCCCACCTTGGGGCCCACCCACATGCCTGAACAGGTCATCTAACTAATGACTATCCCCACCGAACAACACATGTCCTTTCTAGTGTGCTTTGTCCTCCCTCACACACACTCTGAGAAAATTCCCAGAAGGTCACCCATCCTGATAACTACTCCAGTCCAAGAATGCTTAACTGTGGAGTTCTAATTAAGCAGACTCTCAAAAAGAAAGGTGCACCTTGTTGACATGAGTCATATCATTTAGTCATTTTAACCCTTTATCATTATGGAGTGTTACAATCACTCCCCTTTAGAGCACAACGTCCTCGTTGTGGGCTTTACATCTCAACCCAGGCAGTGCAGTGCACTTAAGGCTGGGTACCACCTCTGATACCAAATGTAACAACTGGGCCCCACTGACAGTACAGGCACCCCGCCAGGTACCACCAGTTGCCCCACAGACACGTGGTCCCCACCCTGGGGCCCACCCACATGCCTGAACAGGTCATCTAACTAATTACTATCCCCACAGGCCAACACATGTCCTTTCTAGTGTGCTTTGTCCTCCCTCACATACACCCTGAGAAACTTCCCAGAAGGTCACCCATCCTGATCACTACTCCAGCCCTGTGGCCCACCCACATGCCTGAATGGGTCATCTAACTAATGAATGTCCCCACAGACCAACACATGTCCTTTCCAGCGTGCTTTGTCCTCCCTCATACACACCCTGAGAAACTTCCCAGAAGGTCACCCATCCTGATAACTACTCCAGGCCAAGAACGCTTAACTGTGGAGTTCTAATTAAGCAGGCTCTCGAAAAGAAAGGTACACCTTGTTGACATGAGTCATATCATTTAGTCATTTTAACCCTTTATCATTCTGGGGTGTTACAATCACTCCCCTTTAGAGCACAATGTCCTCGTTGTGGGCCCTACATCTCAACCTAGGCAGTGCAGCGCACTTAAGGCTGGGTACCACCTCTGATACCAAATGTAATAACTCGGCCCCACTGACAGTACAGACACCCCGCCAGGTACCACCAGTTGCCCCACAGACATGTGGTCCCCACCCTGGGGCCCACCCACATGCCTGAACAGGTCATCTAACTAATAACTGTCCCCACAGGCCAACACACACTACGGGAAAAAGGGGTTTTTGCGACGGGTTATTTGTGATGGGAATAAATCCCGTCGCAAATACACTTATTTGCGACAGGGGTATTTTCCCGTCGCAAATAACCACTTATTTGCGACGGGGAAATCTCACCCGTCGCAAAAGGCTTGGCGCGCAAAGCGTGCCAAACCGCGGGAAAGTTTTTGGCGACGGGTGGTTACCAACCGTCGCAAATAACCGGCGGCGGTAAAAACTATTTGCGACGGGAATATACCCCGTCGCAAATACCCGGCGGCGGTAAAAACTATTTGCGACGGGAATATACCCCCCGTCGCAAATAGTATGTCGGCAGATTAATATTTGCGACGGGACCCGTCACAAATAACTATTTAACCGTTGACCCTGATAAATGCGGGCTCAAGTATTTGCGATGGGACCTATCGTAAATAATACTATTGCGACGAGTATCCCGTCGCAAATACTCCCGTCGCAAATAATCTAACCTATAAATACCCCCACCCGTTTTTTTCCATTCATTCTCAACTTCTCTCAAAACTCTATTTTTAGAGTTCACAGTTTCTTAAGTTTAATTTTTATTTTCAGATTTGATATTGATATCTTCAACAATTATCGGAGATAAACCTCAGATCAAATTTAAAGGTATTTATTTTCTTTTTAATTTAATATTTAATTTAAATTTTTTATTAGTTTTATTTATTTTTAATTAGTTGTAATTTAATTGTGTTTATATTGTTTTGTTATTTAATAAATTTAAATTATTAGTATTAATTGTTCATAGTTAATGGTAATTAGTAGTAATTAATAATAATTAGAAATAATTAATAATAAATAGGAATAAACCTCCCCCATGCGCGCATTAACCATTACAACTAAGCCATTTCATTTTTTTATACATTTAATGATCTATCTATATATATATAGTTATATTTATTCGTATATTAATATAGATTTATACTAATATAAATATATTTGGTTATATAAATATATATATATATATATATATTTATTCGTATATTAATATATATTTATTCTATATATATATATGTGTAGTTATAAGTTTTTATTCGTATATTTATTTGTATATTAATTAATATATATTTATAAGCTTAGTTTTAAATAAATTTATAAAATATGGGTTTTTATGTATATGTATAAATAAATAAATACATAAATAAATACATATATATAATAGATACACACACACACACACACACACACACACACATATATATATATAGTTATGAATGAATACATAGGAATGAGGGGGTGAAAATCCACTGAGAATGTTAAAACGGCTATAACTTCTAATCCGTAAGTCCGTTACAACTCCACAACCAGTAAAATCGAAGAACATGAAACGATCTTCGATATGATACGCGGTACAGGCCAAACGGACATCCGGATCGGATGTTATAGCCATTTGAATGTTTAAACGACCATAACTTCTAATCCAGAAGTCCGTTTCAGCTCCACAATCAGTCAAATCGAAGAACATGAAACTATCTTCGATATGATATATGGTAGAGGTTTATCGGACATCGGGAGCAGAAGTTATAGCTGTTTAAACGGTGAAAAATCGGGGTACCCCGACTAAAAACTCAGTTTTGGATGCCTTATGGGCCTTTTTTGGCCTTGAAACAACCTTGGACGGGTTCCACCGGTCCATAGCGCTGTAGAGCTCGTCGCAGGCTTCGATTTGATATACTGTGGAGCTCAAACGGAGTCCCGAATCAAAAGTTATGGCCGTTTGAAGTTTGGGTTTCATTTTTAACTTATTTTCCATCTTTCATTAATTTTTTTTATTTTTTTATATTCAAAGAGTTATTAAATGACTATTAACTGATAAATATTACATAATTACTAATTAAAAATATTTTTTAATTTATTTTATAGGCCTCTTTTACTGAACATCTTATACATTCATATTTGATTTTCATTCTTCCTTTCTAAAACATATTTAAAAAATAAATATTATATTTATATCAATATAAATAGGTTTATTGATTTATATAATAATAAATAAATTTTTAATTTTTTTTTAATTTTTTTATTATTATTTGCGACGGGCCAATTTCCCGTCGCAAATACGTGTTTTTGCGATGGGCCCGTCGCAAAAAAAATTAGTTGCGACAGCGTTTTCTGCAACGGGCGATTTGCGACGGGGCCCCGTCGCAAATAGCCTTTTTCGACGGGGCCCCGTCGCAAATGACCCGTCGTAAATATCTATATTTCCTGTAGTGACATGTCCTTTCTAGTGTGCTTTGTCCTCCCTCACATACACCCTAAGAAACTTCCCAGAAGGTCACCCATCCTGATCACTACTCCAGCCCTGTGGCCCACCCACATGCCTGAACGGGTCATCTAACTAATGAATGTCCCCATAAACCAACACATGTCCTTTCCAGCGTGCTTTGTCCTCCCTCATACACACCCTGAGAAACTTCTCAGAAGGTCACCCATCTTGATAACTACTCCAGGCCAAGCACGCTTAACTGTGGAGTTCTAATTAAGCAGGATATCGAAAAGAAAGGTTCACCTTATTGACATGAGTCATATCATTTAGTCATTTTAACCCTTTACCATTCTGGGGTGTTACAATCACTCCCCTTTAGAGCACAACGTCCTCGTTGTGGGCCCTACATCTCAACCCAGGCAGTGCAGCGCACTTATGGCTGGGTACCACCTCTGATACCAAATGTAACAACTGGGCCCCACTGACAGTACAGACACCCCTCCATAACATGGCCGTTAGGTCCAGGCCTGCTAGGTACCACCAGTTTCCCCACAGACACGTGGTCCCCACCCTGCGGCCCACCCACGTGGCTGAACGGGTCATCTGACTAATGACTGTCCCCATAGGCCAACACATGTTCTTTCCAGTGTTCTTTGTCCCCACTCACACACACTCTGGAAAACTTCCCATAAGGTCACCCATCCCGATCACTACTCCAGACCAAGCACGCTTAACTGTGGAGTTCTAATAAGGAAGGCTCTCGAAAAGGAAGGTGCACCTTCTTGACATGAGTCATATCATTTATTCATTTTAACCCTTTATCATTATGGGGTGTTTGTAACATCCTGTTACAATTTCAGGTATTCCTAAACCATCTTGTATTAGATTATTATTACTTTAAATGAAAAAAAAACTTTATCAGTGAAAAGTTACGTTTTTGTTAAACAGGGTGCAAAATGGTAAAACGCCCAATTAACACTCCATAATTTTTAATTAATTTTTTTCTGAGTTAAACACTGAGTAAGTATGAGTTTTTGAGGCCTGTAAAATCTCAGTGAAGACGGAATAAAATTATTAAATAGAATATATTAAGTGCACACTTTTTATTCAAAATATTTGAATAACTCCAAGACGATGTGTTGTATGAGAAATCTGAAACCACCGATGGGTCTGGAACGTGGTGTTTACCCTACAAAAGGTATAACATTTGTTCGTATCAGGTGTTTGGATGCCTCGCTCACAAGAATAACCCTTTTTATTTTAATTAATTAATTGTTCCATTTTTTAATCAATAAATATTTAATATCTCTCAAACGGTTCATAATTTATGAAATTCGAGACCACTTTTATGTCCGAAATATAGTGTTTACTCTAGGAGGGGTATAACATTCAAAGGCACCAGACATTTGGATGTCTCACTCATGAAATAAAGTTATTAAATAACATTTAATATATTATTTATTCAAAATAATTAAATATCTCAAAAATAGTGCATCATATGGGAAATTTAAGACCACCGATAGGTCCAGAATGAGGGGTTTATCCTATGCAGGGTATAATATTAGTATGCGTCAGGTGTTTGGATGTATCGCCCGCAAAAAAAACCTTTTTTATTTTAGTTATTTAATTATTCTGTTTTTTAAATATTAAATCATAAATTTCTCTCAAACCATTCATCCTTTGAGAAATCTGAGACCACTGTTGGGTCCGGAACGAGGTGTTTACTCTAGACGGGGTATAAATTTAATTCGCAATGGATTTTTGGTTTCATTTAATTTTTATATTAAATAATTAAAATATTAATTATAAATAAAAACGAGTTCCACTGTTCATCTTCCCATAACCACGATGGAACTCCATTTTTAACACCACAAGCTTTCAAAACCTTCCATTTCCACCCATTTTAAACCGTTTCAATCACAAACACACTAATGGGTTGAATTAAAACCCTTCGTCATCAAGATTCAGTTGAAACAATGCATTAAATTAGTGTTTTAATAGTTGGGTGAATGTCGCTTAGGCGGATTGGGGTTTTAAATACCCAAACCCTCTGGTTGTGATTCTGGGCTGCTTTGGTCGAATTTGAGGACCCTGATTTCTTCAAGCAAGTGGTCAGTGAAGTTTTATTCCTCTTCAATGATCTTCTCTGCCAGTGACGACCATCCTTCATATGCACCTCATGTGTGTGGCGCCCCTGGTTTGAGTGTCTTTACATTACATTACATTATTTTCTTCTTCTTTTTATTCTCCCTTCTCAATAAAAAATAGTTGAATAATAATATGATGAAACTCAAATTATCAATGAATAATTATGTGAAATATCCATTGATTATCATCGAAATTTGGTTTCGCAAAATTGTTGAGAGATATGTAAACAATTATCTAAGATAATTATTAGGGATAATTATAAATAATAATCCGACGATGATTACATTGATAATTTATTTTGAGAATAAAACCTTGTTAAAAGGAAGGATAATCCCAAATAATTATCCAACAATGAATAATTAGGTGAAATTGTCAAACAATAACTAGGATGATTTAACAAATGATAATTTCATCAAATTATTGAATGGATAATTTTTTAAAATTGTTAAATGATAATTATTTGGATTATCAAAAGATAATGAATTATCAATATATATATATATGTATATATCGATAAACAACTTGAGATATTTTATTAAAATTATCTAATGTTATTTATTTTGATTGTCAAAAGAGATATATATCTATGTATATATATAAATATATAGTTAGATACATATTTTTAATAATTACTTTATAAGTTAAGGATAATTTTATTAAATATAACATTATCAACGTGTAATTGCATGAATTGTTGAAGGATAATTTCAAACACATGCGTTGACATAAAATGATAATCCAAATATTATCCATGAGAGAGAAAATGTTATCGCATGCGATTTTTTAATCAATAATTTGAAAATTATCCAAGAGAGATAAAATATTATCACATGTAATATTTTAATCGATAATTTGAAAATTATCCAAGAGAGATAAAATATTATCACATGTAATATTTTAATCGATAATTTGAAATTGTCCATGAGAGATAAAATATTATCGCATGTAATATTTTAATCGATAATTTGAAATTATCCATGATAGATAAAATCACATGTAATATTTTTTTCAATAATTTTTAGAATTATTCAGGAGAGATAAACTATCATCGCATGTGATATTTTATTTCCTTTTGAAATAAAATATCTGGTTCTGGTTCTAGGAGCCCTTGACGAATGTCAACCATTGGTGTGTCAACTCTTATGATAATAAGGCCGTGAGGAGGTTCATTGAACCACATAGGGTGGTTTATCTTCACCGCTAACATTGAAGACCTTGAGGTGGGTGGTTCCGTTATGATTAGCCAAATTGATTATCCTTGCATCGCTTGATTTATTTTAATTGCTGATTTAAATTCAATTGCTCAAAATTTCTTTCAATTAAATCGACAAAACCCCAATTCCAGTGAATCAAGATATTTGAAATGGTTTTGGCATGGAAATTTGAAAAACTCCCAACTCTATTGAATTGGGTGTGTTTATGGAAATTGGATGATTTAAATTGTTTAATTTAAATTGTGGATTTGATGGAAATGATTTCAATTAAATTGTTGAATTTAATTGTGGAAATAAATTGTGTAATGATGGAATTGGTTTTGAATGGATTTCAAACTCATGAAAATGGATTAAAATGATTTGATAGAAACCCAATGGTTTTATCTTGTGGAAAGGAATGTTTTTGAATAAAACCTATTTTGGTTTTAAATGGAAAGGAATTGACATTTTTGAAATGGAAGAATGGGATTGATCATATTTTAAGCAATCTTAAAATAGTTCGCCCATCATGTATGAGCACATGCAAGCCTTAGGTAATTAGTGAGTTATTTGGATACAATCTATGCTACGACAACATTATAAAACATACTTGTGGTGGGTCACATCCCTGAGGGGTTGGTGATGAGTCTCCTTTGGCCAGTGTCATAGGGACACGTGTATACACATTTTACTGAGTTCACATAGAGAGTACAGAATCCTATAGCTAGTTAATACTATTGTACCTTTTGGAAAATGACCATGTTGCTCGCTTGTTTATTTATATTTGAGAAATAAATGTATACCAATTATTTTGAACTGCTTTACATGCCTGCTGAATTTATATAAACTATTTTATATAATTTTTTTTACATAATACATTGTTTTAGAAATATTCCATCATTTGTAAAATAATTGCTTAAAATATTTATTTCCATAATTTGAAAATGTATAGCATGTTTTGTTTAATTATGCTTTTGAATTTCCAAACTTGTTTAATTTAAAATTGAAATCTTTTCTTTGGATAATCTATATTTTGCATCTGTTATGGAATCTTTGGTGGTATCCTATTGGGCTTAGGCTCACATCCTACTTTTTCCTTTTGGATGTTTGTAGACTTTCTTCTTCTAGATTTGAGCAAAGGGAAGGGATCTATTGGAGGTGGGTCCAACTGTTGAGTTTTTTGGTCTTAGTGAGTTGTGTCCTTAGGGACCTTGGAGATGTTTCCCGTTTTAGTACTTTGGCTTTTATGCCTCTTTGTATTCTGGTAAATTACTCCCAGTGGAGTTTCTTTTGTTATGCATACTGTCTTATTTCTTTTCTTCCGCATTTTTGGTGGAAAAATCATTCCCACTTGCATGTTATGTGATGCGAGGTGTTAGTCGCCAAACCATGGGGATCGGGAATGCCCTTCAGTCTATGTCAGGGCTGGCTCAATTATCAGGTTACTAGGGTACCCAGGCTGGTTCATGAGAAAAACTAATGAGACATTAAGAAAAAATTTATATTGAAATCTAACCTTATTGAACTTTGAAAGCATTCCAGTTGCAATTATTTCATACATAAATATTAAAACATAATATCCACATTATTTTACTCTTTTTTTGTGAAATTTATATTTTTTTTATCAATTATAAATAACATTAATAAGTAATACATCCAAAATTTAATAATTGTAAATGAAAATTCACCCGTGCTTTTACATATTTGATCTTAGATTGCTTCTTTATTATGTTATCTCTATAGAAATCCCATGTACTATTTTAAAATAATATGAATAAAATAAATTTAAGTCATTATAATGTAAACAAGTATTAAAATACTCAAACTTACCTATTTGATACATTCTTAAAATTTTCTTTCGCTTCCTCATGGATCAAGCATAACCAGTATAGTGTCCTCTCTCTTAGACAAAAAACACCCAACATCCAATGGACACTAATATATAAGAAAATTTAGTATGTTTGGTTAGTATGTTAAGAGATATAAAACACTTTGTGAGAAATATGTTTCATACTCTTGAAGTTAAGGAAACTTCCAACACTGAATACTTACATTTTTTGAGATCCTTCAGCAATATAAACTATTTTTTCTACGTCAGTCATTGTATTAGCTATGGTTGAAATAAATTGTGCATACATAAATCCACATACATATTTCTTTTCATGCTTTGTACAAATTTTATAAAGATACCTAATACAAAAAAATAAGTATAATTTTTTGATAAATTAAATGATTGGAAAAAAATTGTTAACTGACTTATATGGAAAAAATATGCATCATTTTGATGCCTAAATGATCTCCACCTAAAATCTCCATGATATTGTTTTTCAAAAGTCCCAGCTTCATTTCATGCCCATAAATAAAATCTTCAATTATAATCTCATATAAATCCAATAACATATTTGAATATCTTGACAATCTATCAAAAGTAGAAGAAACTGCATCTGAAGTCATAACACTCTGTATATGTTGTCGACTATATAGTATTTCTTTACCTTTAAAATATTCCTGTAAAAAAAGATAAAAATATAAAAATTATAACGATGAAAAAATTTAATATCAAAATGAAATAAAAGATAACATATACACATACCTCTATGATAATATGTCAAACAAGTATAAATGTCCAAGCTATAAAATGGTCGATACTTTGTCCAATTGTATTCACCTCATCTGTAGGACATGGAATTATTGCCGATATATCTATAATATCCTATACAGTGATCATATAATGATCTATCCATATCTATTGATGATGAATGATATCACCCAAATAAAATATCATCCCATCTGAAACAATATACTGGGGATCATCAACATGCAACTCAAAATAATTGGGAAGTTTTGGAGGAGGGGGTGTTGGAGTAGGATGAGAAGGAGTAGGGTATGTAGCCAGAGATGTATATATAGGATAACTTGGAGTGGGATCTACTGGTAGAGGTGGAATAGGTGGAGGATTTAGATTAGTAGTCTGAAATTGTTTTTTCATGTCTGCAAACATCGTATGTACATAATCTATGATCCAATCCTACATACTCATGTAGATATACTAAACTTCATATTCCAAAGTGTATTTTTTTATAAAAATACTCCCTTGAAAAATATTTAGAATGGGGAAACACTTGGTTTACTGATACACTTGTTGGGTATCCTCATACATGACCTAGGTGTTTGGCCTTTCACAATGCTACAACTAAAATATACTACCTACCCTCAGTTATAAAGGCCCCCTATGTGCTCTTCTTATTAAGATAATCCTATATAGAATATTTGAAAAATATTATAATGAATGACGATATATAAACGATTGATTTAACTTAAATAAGCAAATAATGTAAACATTTTACAATCTTCTCAGCTATAAACCTTGACTCTTCCGTAAGATAATGTCATTTTTTTCTCACCTGAGACATCTTCTATTTTTCATGCTTTGCGAGGGGGGGGGGACCTCTACTAAGCCTAAAGATGAACCCCTCAGTTATTGAAAATTTTCAGCCATCATTTTCTCTTCTAGTAACATATACCCTCCCTGAGATAAAGTGTCAGGGTATATTTTTTTACTTAGATCTCCTGATGAGATATCCTCAATTGCTGTAAATTAATAATTAAAAATTCATTAATATGATCATTAATTTGATAATTAATATGAAAAAACTTCTAAAAGGTAACATTGCAGTTACCAAAAATTCTTCTCCTCATCTTATTTAAACAAATTAATTCTAGGTATCTTCATCTATAAATGGATATATACGACATGTATTTCATGTTGTCTATTCTCAAAAATGAATTCTAATGTGACGAAAGATTTAAAATCCCTCCATCTCTTAGCAACCAATGGAAAATATTTCTTTCTAACTCCTCCATTATTTGGTATATCAAATTTCATCTAATAAGAAGGGTGAAAACATATACAACTATAAAAATTTCAATATAAGTAAAAGAATAACAAATAATCTTACCAAAATAGTCTCCCACAAGTGATATATGGTAAATTTATCAACACTTCTCCAAATATCAATCAAAATATTAACTTTAATTTTATCCTTCAATGATATAAAATTCTTGAATTGTTTTGCATGTGGACCTCTTGGAATATTATTATCATAAAATTCTACTGATAGCCTATGGTCCTGACTGCAGGAAACAAATAATTTTGGTAAATGTGTGATGCCACATTTTTCCACCCTAGAACTCTTTTCCCCCCATGGAATTTATTGTCTCCTGTAAAGAAGGATGAGGAGACTCATCAACAGGAGCATGCGTGCATTACTCCCTAGAGGTATCATGAGCTCGATCATCTCCATAAGTATGCAGTGTATCAGTTGATGGATCTATCATTATCCTGAAAATCAAAGAAACAAAAAATAATTTTAAAAAATAAAAATACAACTATTATATTCAAATGAAAATTAAAAAATGAAAATTATCAAATAAAAATCAAACTAAACTATACTTAACACAAGTTCATTCATATTTTTTATAGTTAAATAAAATGATAACATCATTAACGTGAGATGAAATGAAATAAAATAATGTAAGAAAATTAAAAAATCTTGTGTTAATAAATGTTTTAATAAAGAGATTCATAATAAAATATCTAATATTTTATGAAATTTTAAAAATTAAAACAAAATAAAAACAGATGTTACCTATAAATTTAGAAATGTACTATAGGATTTTTTCCCAAAATTCCTTCATTATGATCAATCCATATGGTGAAAACCATGTATTTGACATGTTCATCTACATTATCTATTAGTATTTATATTTAAGTAGTGATCTGACATAAATAAGTATCTTCTTCAAGTTTATCATCACCAAAATACTGATTTTTTCCTTGTAAAACAATAGACCACTGCATATCAGATTGATCAATAACATAAAAAATTTGTTTTTCATGTTCCTCCATGATAAATGGATTAGTTGTGTATTCAAATTTATTCATATTAACTACTATCATTCCAAATTCATCATGTTTGACACTATTTTTACCAACAAAGCATTTTCATTTTAACACTAGAACTTGAAATTAAATGCAATAAACCTACCAAATTTCTACAATGACACTATAATATACACTTGATGTGGAGATTGAGTTTTTTTCTTTAGCACTCAAAAAATGCATTGCTTCTACAAACACCAATACACCACTATTCTGAACTACACTTATGTTTTCATAATCTTTTATATGAAATGTATAGCCATTAATATCATACCGGGACCATGTTATCAAATTTAAACTAGGATCTCCCACTAACCATCTCAATGTTTCAGATGCATCTGATCTACCAAGAAGGTTCTCTTTAAACCATGACAAAAAAGTTTTTTTATGCTCATTCCAAATCCACATATCTTTCTTTTTTGGATAGAATTATTTCAACACATTAATATTCAATGTTATATATGGTTGAGAATAATATATGTTATTCAAGATGTATAAATGTACCTTCTTTATCTCTTTGCATTTCAATTATTTTACTTTTAAGCCACAGTGTCACGAACAGCCTTTGGAAAGATGAGGGAAGGGGAAGAAAAGTGCCCCACCCTTCCTTCCTTAAGATGAAGACAAGATAATGATCCCGAGTCCTGCCTCCAGTAGGCCTCAGAGTGGAGATTAGCACCAAGGGTATATATTTTCACAATATGGGAGGCATTACCTTTTTTTATTTTAACAAGATAGGGAGATAAGAGAAGCCATCCACCAAACACCAAGGCACAATATGTATAAAAATAAACCCAAATCCAAACCCACATGCATGTTTAAAAAAAACTGAAATAAAAGTATAAGAATCTCCAAATTACAATACCAAAAGGAAAAAAAGGAAAAATGAGTAGTAGTAGGAAAACTGAGCACCATCCAGCAAAAACTCCCAACGTCCAGACTAGTAGGGTCCCACATGGTCCTCAAATCCCTCCTGGAAACCTGAAAGTAAACATAGGGTGAGCATACATGTATACTCAGTAGGGAACCTAAATCTCTTGTGCACAATTGGGGATACATTCTAATGCCCTGTGAAAAAAGAAGTAACCACACACCGAGCAAGGAAACTAACCACCCAGCCTCACAAGGCACACTCTCCAAATATCAAAAGCTAAGTATATGGTAGTATAGTACATCATCATAGGGTACCCCTCACCACCCTCCCACTGGTTATCTAGACATCCTACACATCAAATCTCCCCCACAAGTTCCACTACCATATCCCGCCCGCACAGACCTGGGCCACAACCATCCACATATCTTGCCCGCAAACACCTAGGCCACAACCACACAAACTGCCTGTAGAAACCTAGGCCCTATCATAACCACATCCCACATAGTTCTACCCGCACACACCTAGGCTCCACAATAGTCACACATCTTGCTCGAAGACACTTGGGAACATTCTACCTAAAAACAGCTAGGCCTCATATCCATAATAGAAAACTAACCGAAGGTTCTGGGCTAAAACAACACACCATGCCCAAAGATTCTTGGGATAAAGTAACCACCTAAAGCCATCACAACCTCTGGGAGAGGGAGCAGAAAGGAGCTAATGAACAGGGGAAACACCCCCCCATGAGATGGGGGTGTTTGACACTAAGTGCTCAACATGGGCGGGGTATGATCTAAACATGAAGAAAAATACATGATTAATACTGAACAATAACTCTACCCATACTATGGATTCTGAAACAAAGATCCAAGCATGTGCCACAACACTAATACCCCTACGATATGCACATAACAATAATCCCAAAACTCCCTGTTCAAGTTATCGTGCTTGACAATTTACAGTTCAACTATTCCTTCACTACTAGGAAACTAACAGGCACAACCATAAGTAGGAACAATAACCAAATAGAAATAACAAATTAGTGATTTAACAGTTCACTTGAGGTTTTTCTTATAAGTGAAAAAAACAAAGGGAGATGCCTCAAACCATGTCCCCACTGACTTGCGGCCACAACAAAACCAAAGGCATTTCAGCTACCTACAAGATCATCTAGTCCACAATCGATCAACCTATCAACAGTAGGTTTTATTCTATAACCAGTGCCACCCCGTGATCTCAACAACACCACCACATAACCCGTACATGACACAAAACAAATTCTTTATGCATATCATTAAAACAGATCAAGCAGTTTACATATTTGACTAACACTGGTCACCATGTTCCTCCTTTTTGTTTGTTTAATCGGGGTGATTACACAAGGGTTACTTTCATTAGGCATCCATTTAAATAGCCAGGTATATGTGATTAACATTTTTTTTTCATGTTTCACCTTTTTAATCACTACCATGTCCAGAAAATAGAGCATTACCAGTGCGCAAAAAAGGACCACCAATGACCATGATTTTCAGTAGTCTTCAGCTTTTACAATTCACAACGTAGAAAGAGAATAATAAAAACATCATCTCTTCCCCATCTCCCTTCCATTTAACAGCCATTTATTACCTTTTTTAGAGGTCAGGTTTCAACTGTCTCATAGAAGCATTGTCATACCCACCCTGTATGATGCACGTAAAAGAGAGACAAAGGTAGAATTTCCTACCTTGATGATCAAAGATTGTCATTTCTTCCTGACGTCAAGAACTTATATTGGAACTTTATCAATACCTCCCGGTTTCCCCAAAACAGGGGGGGTGAAATAGGAGTAGTGAAACCCCAAGGAAGGGATAATCTGAGGAGTGCAGATTGATCTCACTAATTCTTGGGAATAAAGGAAGGGTTCGATCATCTCACACCAAGGAACAAGAAGGAAGAACCAAAGAAAAAGGATATCTCATCCCTTAATAAGATTTAAAAAAGCAGTGATTTAAGATATGCTGAATTTTTCCATTAATGAGAGGACTGTATTAAACCCCATGGTTTTACCAAGTAAAGGTTTCCCCACCATTACAAAAAAAATTAAAACAGGAGTTATGGCCTTTGAATCGGCCATAGATTCCTTAAAACAAGGCTTTAAATGCATTTTACGTCAAAGGAAATGTCAAAGGGGTGAAACTGTAGGAAGCTAGAAACACTGTACACCAAACATGAAATTTAACAAAGTGTTGGATGACTCACCGTTCTAGAAACCTCACTAGTCTAGAAACACTATAGAACCTCACTGGTCTGGAAACCTCATCAGTCTGGAAACACTATTCATGAACTAGAAATTTGGAAAAGGGAATAGATTGCTATTGGAAATAGCCTACTATTCTGGAAACAATGTTCATGAACTAGAAATTTGGAAAAGGAAATAGCTTGTTGTTGGAAATAGACCACTGTTCTGGAAACACTGTTCATGAACTAGAAATTTGGAAAAGGAAATAACCTACTGTTGGAAATTGCCTACTATTCTAGAAACACTGTTCATGAACTAGAAATTTGGAAAAGGAAATAACCTGTTATTAGAAATAGCCTACTCTTCAGGAAATACTGTTCATGAACTAGAAATTTGGTAAAAGAAATAGCCTGCTGTTGGAAATAGACTACTGTTCTGGAAACACTTTTTATGAACTAGAAATTTTGGAAAAGTGTCGGGAATAAGTCACCTTGACCTCCTAGAACACCTCAAACACCAGATTTCAGCAAAGTAATAGACTGGAGAGGTCCGACCCATTACATTAGATACCTCTCAAAACATTCTAATCCAAAATAATTCAAAACCAACCCAAAATAAAAGAGGGGTTCGAACAACCACCCCATAAGATAACTCTTAGGGGAAAACCACCCTGAGTTGTTCGAAAGATGTAACAAAACCTCGACATTCAAGAACACTCCTCCCAAGAGTTATCACATTTAAACAGCTACACCAACCCCAAAGATCACATTTTCCAGACACATGGGTCAGGGAGTTCCTTCCCACATATCAGGATGTTCTCTGCTTTGGGCGACACTAACTCACCCGCATGGGTTTAATTGCATCCACATTAATGCATCATAATTAGGAGTCAGGTCCTCCCTTTCACACACATTCAGAAACATCACACACATCTAGATAATAAGGGAACAATCATTCCATATCCAAAAAAGTCAAGCATAACATCACATCAAAGGTACAAAAAAGAAAGCATCAAATAAAAACTCAGCACGAAAACTTAAAACAACTCTGGGTTTCAGACACGCATCTGGGACTCCCACTCCCAAGTACTCTCCTCGATGCCACTGTGTCACCACAAGACACAAATCAAGGGAATAGAACTCCCAAAAAACACATTCTCCTTGAGTTTCTAGATCTCTACTGTACGCTCCTTGAAGGTCACATCATCGTCAACATCGATCTCGCTCCAATTGATGACGTGTGAGTCATCATGAAGATAATGATGGAGCTGTGATACATAGAAAAAATCATGTATCTTTATCATCTTCAGGGGAAGTTCTATCTGATATTACATGACTCCAACATGAGCCAATACCTCAAAAGGACCAACATACCAGGGAGAAAGCTTACTCCTGCAACCAAACCTTCACTGCCCACAATGAGGGGAAACCTTTAAGAACACATGGTCCCTGACATCGAACTCTAAAGGCATCCTCCTATGATTGGAATATGAATTCTACCGGTCTTGATCTATCTTCATCCTCTCATGCACAAGATGAACTTTCTCTATGGTGCTCTGCACCACCTCCGGCCCAAGAACACCTGCCTCACCAACCTCTGTCCAGCACATGGGTGAACGAGACGACCTTCCATACAAAGCCTCAAACGGTTCCATACCAATGGTAGAGTGGTATATTTTGTTGTAGGAAAACTATACCAAAGGAAAGTGTCATACCCATGATCCCCCAAAATCCAAAACACATTCCCATAGCATGTCCTCCAATGTCTGGATAGTCCGCTCTATCTTCCCATCTGTCTGGGGGTGGAAGGCAGTTCTAAGGCATAGCTGGGTGCCAAAAGAATGCTAAAATACCCTCCAGAATTATGAGGTAAACCATGTATCCCAGTCTAAGATAATGGAACTCATAAATACATGAAACCACACCACCTTATCTATGTTCCTTTGTGCTAAGGCACTCACCAGGCTCAACTCCCTGATCACCAAGAAGTGTGCCGATTTCGTCAGTCGATCCACCACTACCCTGATATCATTGTAGCATCCTTGATTCCTAGGTATCAATATGAAAAAAAACATTGATATGTCATCTCAATTCCACTTGGGGATATCTAAAGGCTGCAACAAACCTCTAAGAACACGGTGTTCATCCTTTACCTACTGACACACCAGGCACTTTGCCGCAAACTCCGCCACTGCTCGATTCACCCCGGGCCACCAAAACCTTCCCCTCAGGACTTGGTACATCTTGGAAACTCCAGGGTGTATCGCTGGGGATGAGATATGGAACTCGTGAATAACTTCCCCATGCATCACCTCTGGAACAAATAACCTTCCACAAAAAAGCATACGATTTTGACCATCCTCCGACCACCCTCTAGTAGCATTGCCCCGGTCAATGCGATCACGCATCACTTCATCCACTAAGTCTCCCCACTAAGACTCCCCCACCTAAAAAATCAAAGATGAATGCATCGTCATCTAAAACAAATAGCCTCTGCCACCATCCTCCCTCTCATCTAGGTGCAAGGCAGCCAATTCTCCCATTGCTCTCTAAGCATCTGCAGACTCTCGAACTACTTCCTTCTGTGATTTTATACTCAAGGAATCAGCCACAAAGTTCCCATTACCTTTGGTGTAAGAGACCTAGAATTCATAGTCTTGCAGAAACTTCACCCATCTACGCTGTCGTAGATTCGGATCCCATTGGGAAAAGATATACCTTAAAATATTGTGATTAGTGAAGAACACAAAGTGCTCCCTAATGAGGTAATTCCACCATAAATTCAATGTGAACACTACTGCTACAAGATCTAGATCACGGGTATCATAGTTACGCTCATGAGGAAGTAACTGCCTAGACCCATAAGAGATCACTCCCCACTTCTACATCAACACACATCCCAAACCAATACCAGAAGCATCACAAAACACCTCAAATAAATCTCCTTCCTCTGGAAACCTGAGAAATGGAGCACTGACTAGTTTCTCCTTTAGATAAATGAAATATTCCTGAAACTACTCTCTCCACATGAAATATTGGTCCTTACTAGTCAAATATATCAATAGAGATACAACTCGAGAGAATTCGGGCACAAAACTTTGGTAATAGCCTACAAAGCCCAGGAAACTATGAACTTCTGCCACATTCTTGGGTGTTACCCAAGAAACAATTGCCTCCACCTTTAATGGGTCCAATACCACCCCTTGATGAGACAACATGTGTCTGAGTAAGTGCAATTCTCATGTCAAGAACTTTCACTTGGAAAACTTCCCATAGAGATGGTGGTGTCAAAGGACCTCCAAGACTTTTATGAGATGATCAACATGCTTCTTTTCTGACCTAGAGTAGATTAGAATGTCGTCGATGAACATAAAAACGAAAATGTATAGAAACTCATGGAAAAAAGAGTTAATGAATCTCATGAACATGGTTGGTGCATTCATGACACCGAACGATATAACTACGAACTCAAAGTGCCCATATCTGCACCTGAAATCCATCTTTGGGATATCACTCTCCTTCAACCTCAACTGGTGATATCCAGACTAAAAATCAATATTATAGAACCATCCTGATCCCTTCAATTGTTTGAATAGATCATCTATCCTTTGGAGAGGGTAACGGTTCTTAACCATTACCCGATTCAACCTATAGTAGTCTATGCACAACCTGAGACCACCATCTACCTTATTCACAAACAAAACTGGAGCACTGCATGGAGACACACTAGGTAGGAAAAAACCCTTCTTCATTAGGTAGTTAATCTGAATATTCAACTCTTGCAACTCAGAAGGTGACATCCGATAGGGAGCCATCGAAACCAGATGGGCACAAGGTTTTAATTCTATCTCAAACTCAACATCACGTAGAGGGGGTAAAGTCACAACCTCCTTGGGAAAGACATCCAGAAACTCTCTGAAAACCCCCAGAATACCCACCATCTCTGCATCTTCCGACTCCACCAACAGTCCAACTAACATAGCAAGAAGAGGCTCCACACGCTGTCTTCCCATCTGACAGCTCTGCTCACTGACAAAAGCCACATGCTGACCTTCCTCGTCGGAAAACACAACTCTTATTTGGAAGCAGTCAATAACGGCCCACATAGAGAACAACCAGTCAATGCCTAGAATGAAATCGTATGACTGCATCTGTAATAGAAGATCCCCACTAGACTGATGTGTCCCTAACATCAGTCTACATCCTTAGAAAACATAAAAAAACTGGTCTAACCTCTAAATGGTGTAATCAACACCAGGGGAATAGGAAGTCTTTCTGCGTCCAGACCCAGAGCATGGGAAAGATCAGGTGCAACGAAGGAGTGAGAGGCCTCCAAATCAAACAAAGTATAAACAAGAGTGCTAAACAAATAGATCATACCTCGAATGACCTTCGACCCCACTGGAACTGCTAACTCTACAATGTGCAACTGTCCGTGCCTAGCTCCTCTGCCTCTCTATTGTAGACCAACTCCTATACCACGCCTTGGTCATGGTCCCTAAGGAGAACCCTGAGGTCGACCTCCCCCCACAATGTCTGCCCTCGGAGGAGTAGGGGCCTGCTGCTGAAAAGGCCTCACTAACAACTGTTGCTGCTGAGGTGGGCGCTAAACTTGCCCACCCCCACCGTACTGAGCTTGAGCTAGGCACCGTTTCTGAATGTGCCTGAAAACTCCACAGGAAAAGAATCTTGGTCCTGGACCCGTAGGAAAAGGGCGAGGACTAGAGGATCGAAACTGGAACTGCTGAGGCCTACTCCCTACTGGTCAAAACCAGGAAGGCCCTATCGCTGGAGATCTGTTGCTGACTGCCTTTCCCTTTGATGAACCTAGATGAATCCCCTCTTATGGAACACCTCCTCATGAGTGCATCATTTCCACCACCTCATCCTTCTTATACACTGCCAAGTACGTCGGTAGGGTAAAGGGAGTAACAACATACTGAAGAGATGGTCAAAGAAACTCCTCTAAATGTCTCGCCAGAGACTCCTCATCCGGAAAGAGGTCTAGAAAAAAACGCAATAGATCCTTGAACTTGATCCCCAATTTCCTCACTGACACACTTCCTTGCTTAAGGGAGATCAATTATTTTTTCTTCTCATCTTTTGTCATAGAAGAAAGGAATTCCTCTCGAAACTCCACAAAAATGGACCACAGAACCTCTATCTCCATATTTTTCCCAAGATAGAGCATCCACCATTGACGTGATGCTCCTATCATCTAGATGACTGCCAATGGAACCCAGTACTCCCTTGGAGAATAGATCAGAGTGAAGGAGATCCCCATCTCCTCAAGCCAACCTTTTATTTATACATTGGAGATGCTGCCCTCATACTTCCGGAGGGTCTTTCACTAGAAGAAATATAGATTCTACTTCCACCTCTCATCCTCCTCCTCTCGGTCAGCCCTCTACTGATCATCTGAAACAACCTACTGAGCCTCAACTTCCTGTGCCACATATAGAAGATGTCTGAGTGCCATAATTACAAGGTAAACAAAGAATGCCTAAGCCTGAGAGGCAATGAATTTTACTTAAGATTTATTTATCATATTATTAAATTTTCTCCCCAAGAAACCCCAATTCAAGTAAGAACACAAGTCATTATAATGCATGCACCTTTCCTAGGGTCTCTACTCTACGATCAATGTAGGCTCACTTGGTCGTTCGTTAGGCTCAGAGTCCTTGCATCAGATCATGGGGGGCCCTAAAATTCCTTGTCCTAGCTGGTCTTCCCTGGACAATGTCACGCACCAAGATTTCCTAGAACTACTGCCCTACTATCCTATGAAATTCTCACTATTCCTAAGTCCAGACTCCATCCTATATCTCAACCATCACCTATGATACCATTCTACCATGACCCGCATTTGGAAAGATGAGGTAAGGGGTGGAAAAGTGCCCTGCCCTTCTGTAATGTCCCGGTTCCGGAATCCACCCAGAGGCGCCCCGTACCCAATTGGTCACATGGCCTCAAGAAAATTTCCATGAACTCCAGAGGCTGATGACTAGCAGCGAGGGCCTTGGGTGTGATAGTGGGGAAACTATGTCCTCATTAGCAGAGTACACAGCAGAAGTAACAACACACAAGAGAGGAAATAGTAAATATCCAACCATAGTAAATAGCGGAAGACTGATAAAGAAACCACTGGAGAAAAATATATATAAATGATGCATGATACATATATGTCTAGGAAATCATACAAACAAGTCACAATGATTAATAAAATACTAATCCAAAGTAAAAAAGTAAAATATATGAGCAACTCCTTAGCATCGCAAGCCTCGGATTGGTCCCATGCTCTCCAGCTCCAATGCAATCAAGTACCTGAAGTCAAAGGGAACTTTCCCTTGTCTATACCTGCAGAAATATAATCTGTTTGGGCCCAAAATAATGGCCCAAACAAGGTCTGAGACTAAATACCAGTAGGAAACCACCCAAATATCTGTGCCTAACAGTCAGTGAGTATATGATAGGTAAAAGTACATAAAGCAATAAACAAGGAAATCACTAAGCAGTAAACAATCCATAGTTTTAAGCATTCAAAAAACCACACAACATGAAAAATCAAAACAAATAACACAAAAGGTAACCCTCTGGGAAGTACCCACAACCTATCCCCTATGGTCCTACCTATCAAGTACAAGAAACCCTTTGGGAATCACACACAGTCTCACCCCTCTGGTTCAGATAAGTATAGACTCTCTGAGGAAGAAATCACCATCAATTCCCCCTATAGTCTCATATCATACTAAAGGAACTCTGGGGAAGCACTCAACATCAATTCCCCCTGTGGAACGCGTCGAGGAACCACATACACTCTGGGGAAGCACTCAACATCAATTCCCCATATGGTCTCGCATCGTATAATTATAATGACACTCTGGAGAATCCCTCAACGTCAATTCTCCCTATGGTCTATACAACATGTTCTCATGGACTTGTGTAAGTCAAGAAAGTGTAGCAGCATGCAAAGACCCAAGTAAACCTCAAGAACTACTTGGATAGAATTCTACAACACAACAACATAACATAAGGAAAGGCACACCATCCTATAATACTAGGCATGGATAGTAAACAGCAGCCTAGAGGCAAACAGGACCCAAAGGTCAAAACAAGAAAAAATGCATGGGAAATACATCCAAAGCACAAAAATTCACCCTATTCACAATCAATTATCATCTACTCAGGCATACCAGCATAGCAGAGAAACAATAGGTCTAAAACGGTAAACATGCAATACCCCGTTCATGGTTATTGGGAGAAATTTCACAAATAACTCAAATAATTCCTAAAGAAAGGAACAAACCACCTACCTCGGGGTTAGGATATAAATATACTTGAACCTTTAAGCTTGAATCTCCTTAGAATTCCACAGATCTATGAAAATGTCTAAAACGTTCAACCCAAGATAACTTAGAAAAGAAGAGAAATCATGAAACGAGGTTCCAGCAGGAGAGAGAACTCACCGATGTGATTCCAACACAATCAACGGTGTTCTATTCGAAGGATGGACAAAGGCTCGGGGGTCTGTCGAATATCCGAAGATGCTCAGTGCTCTCAGATGAACAAGACCTAAAAGAAGTTCGTTCTGGTGATTAGACACAACCCCGATGCGTTTAATGAAAAAAAAAGAAAGTACACAACGTGTAATTTTGAAGTACACGACATGTACTCGCCTTTTTCTTACTACGCTTTAAGTGGCCTCCAAGTCACTCTCACACGACCGTGTGTGTGGCTATTACATGGCCAGCACACGGCCTGCTGTGGCAAGGAAGTACACGGTGTGTACTCATAAAGTACATGACGTGTACTTAGAAAATTTCCAGAAACTCCTATTTTCTCAAAAACTCCAGGAAAAGGAAAAAAATACCTGAAAATAAGGTCCTGGTTCTTACAAACTTCCCCCCTTAAAGAAATTCATCCCTGAATTTCCCTAGTGCAGCGTAGAGGAAGAAACCTCGAACAGTTCTGGCCACTGAGCTCGTACATCGACCTCCCTCTCCCAAGTCTCATCCTGTACCCGCCCGTGCTGCCACAACACTCGTACCAAGGGGAAAAACCAGCCACAGAGAACCTTTATACTATATTCCACAATCCAGATAGGATGATCCTCAAATGACGCATCCACTTCGAGCTCAACCTCCTTGGGTTGAAAGACATGAGACGAGTCTGAAAAGTAACGTCGGAGTTGAGAGATGTGAAAAACATAATGCATAGATCGGTACCTATGAGGTAACTGCAACCGATAGGAAACCATCCCAACTCTCTCCAACACCTCAAACGGGACTACGTACCTCGTTGAAAGATTACCCTGTCTCCTAATCCTCTTGTGTCCCAACCTCGGTGTGAAACGTAGAAAAACCTGATCCCCAACCTCAAACTCCATAGGTCCTCTTCTCTGATCAACATAAGACTTCTGTCGAGACTGTGCAACAACCATCCTCTTTCGAATCAACTCTATTTGCTTTGAGGTCTCCTAAACAAGACGAGGTCCCAGCAAAGCTGCCTCTCCTGCCTCCAGCCAACATAAAGGTGATCGTCATGGCCTATCGTACAAAGCCTCATAAGGTGCCATCTGAATAGTTTCTTAAAAACTATTGTTATAGGAAAACTCCACAAGGGGTATATGATTCTCCCAAGAACCTCCAAAATCTAGAATTCATACTCGGAGCATATCCTCAAGAACCTAGATCGTATGATCGGACTGGCCATATGTCTGGGGATGGTAAGCTATACTCAAAAGTACTTGTGTGCCCAAAGCCTTATGAATCCCCTGCCAAACCTGAGAAGTAAAATGAGCATCCCTGTCTGAAACAATGGAGTGTGTAACTCCATGAAGACGTACAATCTCTCGAATGTACAACCATCCCATATCATCAACACTAAAGGTCTCCTTGATCGAAAAGAAGTGATAAACCTTCGTGAGACTTTCAATGACAACCCAAAATGCGTCATTCCCTTGAGGCGACCTTAGTAAACCAATCACGAAGTCCATCGCGACATCATTCCACTTCCAATTGGGAATGGGTAACTACTGTAAAATCCCTGCTGGTCGCTGATGCTCCGCCTTCCCCTACTGACAAGTGGAACACCTCATGATGAAACCAGAAACATCCCTCTTCATACCTGGCCACCAATAATGATGGTGTAGATCATGATACATCTTGGTAATTCCAGGATGAACTACCCAAACCGAGGAATGAAAATCCCACATCAACTCCTCGCGTATATTTTCTGGAACCCATACGCATCCCTAGAAACACAAGATATCATCCTTTCCTATGGTCTACCTAGGAATAGGATCCTCTCCTGACACACTTTCCCGTAGGACTAGGACTTCAGAATCTGATAGATGCCTCATTCTTACTCAATCAAGAAGGGCAGAGGTAACAACTACAAAAGATATAAAAGTCTACCCCTATCTATTGTGAACCTCCAAATTCATCTCAGAGAATAGAGCCATAAGATGCCACTCACTGCTGGCCTCCCAAACTACCTGTATTTGAGTCCTCCTTCTCAACACATCAGCCACTACGTTGCCTTTCCCCAGCATGTAGGCAAGATCAAAGTCAAAAGACTGATGGTACTCAACCCACCTTTTCTATCTCAAATTCAGATCATGATGAGTGAAGATGTACTTGAGACTCATGTGATCGGTGAAAACCAAAAAGTGCTCTCCTAGAAGATAATGTCTCCAGCAACATAGGGAATGAACAACAACTGCCAACTCCAGATCGTGCGTCGGGTAATTCCTCTCATGTGGCCTCAACTATCGAGACCCGTACGCAATGACTCCATCTCCCTGCATAAGCATAGCTCCCATCCTGATACCTGATGCATCGCAGTAAATGGTATAGCTCTTTCCCGGCTCTGGAAAGACTAGTATCAGTGCTAAAGTCAACGTTCCTTTCAGCTCCTGAAAGGATGAATCACAAGAATCTAACCATAATAACTTCACCCCCTTCTTAGTCAGACCTATCAGCAGTGCTGCTAAGCATGAAAAGTCCTGTATGAAACATCTATAGTATCCAGCCAGCCCTAGTAAACTCCACACCTCAAAGACGTTCTTCGGCTGCTCCCAAGAAACTACCACCCTCACTTTCTCTAGGTCAACTGATACTCCTGCCTCTGAGATAACATGACCCAAGAAGTGAATCTGGTCCATCCAAAAGTTTCATTTTATGATCTTAGCATATAAATGATACTCCCTCAGTATACTCAAAATGATCTCAAGGTGGGTATCATGGTCGTGTCGAGTGTGAGAGTACACCAAGATATCATCCATGAAAACAACCACGAAGGAATACAAGTATGGATGGAACACTCAGTTCATCATTTCCATGAAAACTACAGGCGCGTTCGTGAGACCGAACGACATAACCATATACTCGTATAGACCATACCTGCTCTGGAAGGCTGTGAGAGGTATATCAGATGGTCTAATGCGCAACTGATGATAAACGGACCTCAAGTCAATATTCGACAACACCCGGGCTCCTCGAAGATGATCAAAGAGATCATCAATCCTAGGCAAGGGATATTGGTTCTTGACCATCAACTGGTTCAAATTCCAATAATCCACACAAAGCCTAAGGGTACCATCTAACTTCTTTGCAAACAGGACAGGTGAACCCCAAGGAGAAGTACTGGTTCGAATGAAACCCTCGGCCTGAAACTCCTCCAACTGTTTCTTGAGCTCCTGCAACTCTAGAGTAGCCATCCTATAAGGAGGAATGGACACCGGTGCCGCCCCTGGCACAAGCTCAATATAAAAGTATACCTCACCATCCAGAGGTAAACCTGAAAAGTCCTCTGGAAAGACATATCTGAAGCGATCCACCACTGGAGGAAAGTCTAACTGTGAAGTCCCCTGGTAATCCAGATAAAGACTATCAATCTGGGATATAACTACTCCCAACCCATGATGCTCTGGACCCGCTCTGCTCACCTAGACATCCCACTTGACCTTATGAAGAAAAGATCCACCCTCTGGTAATATGAAACTCACCCTATGGCGATAACAGTTGACTACTTCCTGGAAGGGAACTAGTCAGTCCATTCCAAGAATGACATCATAGCCTGTCATCTCTAGAACATAAATACCCCAAAGGAAGTGACACCCACCAACCTCAAGAGGACACTCCTTGCACTGACGTACACTAGATGTTCTTATCCCCAACAGAGTGTCTAGTGTCAAAACATTCACAGAAGAAAAGATACAGATCCCAAGGCTCTCCACAACAGTGACATATATAAAGCTATGCACAACACCAGTATCGAAAAGGGATGAAGATAAAACCGAGATAACTAGGATCATACCTCAAACCGTAGAGGGGCTAAGATCCTGCTCCGGAAGGGTCTGATCCACTGAAAAAGTCTGGCTAGCTCCATGGCCCTGTGACCCTGCCTGACTAATCTGAGCTAATCCACCCTGCTGTCGCTGGTGGCCTGGTGACTGACCACCGTGACCACGACCTCCAGCTCGGCCTAAACGGCTGGAAGAACTCCAGTTCCCAGACTGGTGAGAAACTGGCGGAGCTGATCCTATACGAGGAGTCATAGATGAACCCCTTTCACCAGCTTCTGGTGAAAAGATACGACAAAAACGTTGAAGGTGTCCCAAATTTCCGCAAGATCAGAACTTCACCGGGTCTCTCTGGCACTGCGGCCTTGTATTCCCGCTTCTCCCGCACTGGTATCACACCACTTGGATACCAAAATATGAATCCCGCCTACTCGTATCTCCCTATGTAGTCTCCCTACGGCACTTCTGGCTATCAGATGGTGGAACACTAACACTGGATGTCGAACCACCCTGGCTCACAACCCCAGATTCCCTCAGATTCTACTCCGTGATCAGTGCCTGGTTGACGATGGAAGCAATGGAAGTCAACCTGAAGATATTCAACTAATAGAGGATGTCCTTTCTGAGTCCATCCTCGAACTTCCTTTCCAAGAATAACCCATCTCCTTCCAGGAAGGGTGTGAAATGTTGAAGCTCGTTGAAACGAGAGGAGTGATCCATAACCGATAGGGTACCCTACTCAAGGCTCATAAACTCACGGGATTGGTCATCCCTCAGGGTCCCCAGATAGAAGTAGTCATAGAAGATGCACTGGAACTCCTCCCAAGACATAACCTATTGATGACCTGACTATGAGATCACATCCCACCATCTCTTGGCGGAATCCCATAACATATAGGTAGCAAGATTGACTCTCCTCTCTAGAGGCGTCTCCATATTCTCAAAGATCATCATCATGGCTTCGATCCATGACTCTGCAACCTGAGGTCCTCCTTCCCCTAAGAAGGTGGGATGCTGATGCTACTGGAAGACCTACGTCAAATCAGCCATCGACGGGGCAGGAGGCGGAGCTCCCTAAAAAGTATGCATCATCCTCATGAAGCCTTACCGAAACTATGCATCAACACCGGTAATAGGTATAACTGCTGGTTCAAAGACTGACACAATAGTAGGATTTGAAGGTGATCCCTGATTAGCCATGTCCGACATCTGATCACCGCCTAGAAAATGGTGTAAAAATGGAGGACGTCTCGGTGGCATGAATCTGCAAGTTCAAGCGCACACCTTAGATCAGAAATATCAAGGTCTGAAAACAAGGAGTGTAAGAAGAGAACAAGAGGAAGAAAACATTAAAGTTTTACAGAACATGACTACATGGAGTGTACACTAACTACATAGCGTGTTCCATAAAGTCATTCACATGGGCATGTACTTTTGCCTAAACTAGTCGTGTAACACCCCAAACACATGGCATGTTCTCAAAACACATGGCGTGTACTTGAATCCTCTTCCCCTGCTCGGGTACTTCTACATGGTTAATCCACACGACTCTCCAAATACAAGACTACACGGCATGTTCAAGGTAGATACAACATGTACTGGACAAGATTCACCTAACCCGTGTTGTTAGTGACACGTTCAGACACACGACTCAAACTACACGACGTGTTTCTGACAGACACGACATGTACGTGAAAGGATAACACCGAAATGTGTTGTTCATGACACAGCCAGGTACCTAGGTTAGACTACATGGCGTGTTCAAGGGGGACACGGTGTGTATAAGAAGAGACTCCACCGACCCGTGTTGTTAGTTACATGGCCGGGTTCCTAGGTTTATACTACACAACGTGTTCAAGGGGGACACAACATGTATAAGAAGAGGATCCACCATACTTTTCCCATCCCGTGTCTCTACCCACATGACCTATGACACGGTCAGAGACTACATGACATGTACATAAAGTACACGACATGTACTTAATAAAAATTGTTTCTTCTCGAACAGAAGAACACATGGCATGTACTTAACATTACACGGCGTGTATTCTGGGTTTTCTTGGACAGTAAGCCTCAGAAACTACTCCAGAACCCAGAAAACACTGAAACGAATATTGAAGGTTCCAAATTACGACCCGTGAGGCCCCATACTCCCCACTAATCAATGTTTGGCATCCTATACAAGTTATAAATAAGAAAAAGTGAAATGATCCACCAAATTCCAGTCCATGACGGCCCATAACACCTCAAGAACCAAAGTTTGGCATTCATTCAAACAAAACCTTACACACAATTCCCTATCAAATAACAGGTATTTCTATCAAGGCATCTATCAAAACAACATGCATATTCTACACAAAATACATCACAACAACATGCAATCGCTAATGCATCCTATATGGAATGAAAATAATGCATGGCATGTGATTTCTAACAAGTGCCTATATGATGCATGAGATGGCACACCCTCATCTCATCGGGTTGCGACAGAAATAGAACCTCAATAACATCAATGGTAACTGCACAAAACATGTGAATCACCCAACGGTGAAAATCAAATCAACCGTAAAATTTCAAAACCAGAAAAATTGCAATATCGAGGTAGATTGGCTTTTCCCCGTACACGGGTTTGCTACTCCTAGGCACAACTTATTACCAAGTACCTATTCCATCCTATCCCTGGATATAGGATCCAAATAGTAAATCAAGATAAAATAATTCCTCTAATACCAAATGTAACAACTAGGCCTCGCCCACCAGTTGCCCCGCAGACATGTGGTCCCTAGCCTGGGGTCCACCCACGTGCCCAAACGGGTCATCTAACTAATGACTGTCCCCACTCTGGTCACTACTCCAGGACAAGCATGCTTAACTATGGAGTTCTAATCAGGTAGGCTCCCGAAATGGAAGGTGCACCTTATTGACATAAGTCATATCATTTAGTCATTTAACCCTTTATCATTTGGGGGTGTTACAATAACCCCCCCTTTAGAGCACAACATCCTCATTGTGGGCCCTACAAATCAACCTAGGCAGTGCACCGCACTTAAGGCTGGGTTCCTCCTCTGATACCACTTTGTAACATCCCGGTTCCGGAAGCCACCCAGAGGTTCCCTATACCCAGTTGGTCACATGGCCTCAAGCACATTTCCCCGAATGCCAGAGGCTTCCAAATAGTAGCGAGAGACTTGGGTGTGATAGTGGGGAAACTATGCCCTCATTAACAGAGTACACAGTAGAAGTAACAACACACAATAGCGAAAACAATAAATATCCAACCATAGTAAACAGCGGAAGACTGATAAAGAAAAAACTGGAGAAAAATATATATAAATGATGCATGATACATATATGTATAGGAAAGTATCCAAACAATTCACAATGCTGAATACAATACTAATCCAAAGTATAAAATGAAAAAAAAATGAGAAACTCCTCAGCATCGCAAGCCTAAACTTGGTCCCATGCTCTCTAGCTCCAATGCAATCAAGTATCTGAAGTCGAAGGGCACTTTCCCTTGTCTATACCTGCAACAATATAATCTGTTTGGGCCCAAAATCATGGCCCAAACATGGTGTGAGACTAAATCCTAGTAGGAAACCACCTGAATATCTGTGCCTAATAGTCAGTGAGTATATGGCTGGTAAAAGTATAGAAATTAGTAAGCAAGGAAAGCACTAAGCAGTAAACAATCCATATTTTTAAGCATTCAAAACACCACAGAGCATGCAACACCAAAACAAATAACACAACAGGTAACCCTTTGGAAAGTACACATAGCCTATCTCCTCTAGTCCTACCTATCAAGTACAAGCAACCCTCTGGGTAGCACACACAGTCTCACCCCTCTGGTTCAGCTAAGTATAGACTCTATGAGGAAGCACTCACCATCAATTACCCCTATAGTCTCGTATCGTACTAAAGGTGCTATAGGGAAGCACTCAAAGTCAATTCCCCCTGTGGCCTGCATCGAGGAACTACAGACACTCTGGGGAAGCACTCAACATCAATTCCCCCTGTGGTATCACATCGTAAAATTATAAAGACACTCTGAAGAAGCCCTCAATGTCAATTCTACTTATGGTCTATACACCAGGTTCTCACAGACCTGTGTAAGTCAAGCAAGTGTATCAACACGTAACGGCCCAAGTAAACCTCAAGAACTACTTGGATAGCATTCTACAACACAAAAACATAACATAAGGATAGGAACACCATTCTATAATACTAGGTATGGATAGTAAACAACAGCCTACAGGAAAACAGGACCTAAAGGTCAAAACAGGAAAAACATGCATGGGAAATACATCCAAAGCACAACAATTCACCCTATTAACAATCAATTATCATATACTCAGGCATACCATCATATCAGAGAAACAATAGGGCTAAAATGGTAAACACAAAATACCTCTTTCATGGGTATTGGGAGAAATTGCACAAATAACTCAAAGATTTCCTAAAAAAAGGAAAAAACCACCTACCTTGGGGTTAGGAGGTCAATATAATTGAACCTCAAAGATTAAATCTCCTTAGAAGGCCATAGATCTATGTAAAATTCTAAAATGTTCAACCCACGATAACTTGGAAAAGAAGAGAAATCATGAAATTGGGTTCTAACAGAAGAGAGAAATCACCGATGCGATTCCAATGCAATCAACAGTGTTCGATTCGGAGGACAGACGGAGGCTTGAGGGTTCGTTGAAGATCCACAGCTGCTTGATGCTCTCAGACGAATGGGACCTAAAGGAAGTTCATTCTGGTGATTAGACGCGACCCCAGTGCGTTTAATGAAAAAAAAGAAAGTACATGACATGTACTTTTGAAGTACACAACATGTACTCGCCTTTTCCATACTCCGCTTTTAGCAGCCTCCAAGTCACTCTCACATGGATGTGTGTGTGGCTATTACATGGCCATCACATGGCCTTCTGTGGTAAGGAAGTACACAGTGTGTACTTAGAAAATTTCCAGAAACTCCTCTTTTCTCAAAAAATACAGGAAAAGGAAAAACATACCTGAAAAGAAGGTCTGGGTTCTTACACCTTCCTTCCTCAAGACAAATATGAGATAATGAACCCCGAGTCCTGCCTCTAGTAGGTCTCAGAGTGGAGACTAGCACCCAGGGTATATATTTTCACAATATGGGAGGCATTACCTTTTTTTTTATTTTAACAAGATCGGGAGATAAGATAATCCAACCACCAAACACCGAGGTACAATATGTATAAAAATAAACCCAAAGCCAAACCCACATGCATGTTTTAAAAAAAACTGAAAAAATAGTACAAGAATCTTCAAAGTGAAATACCAAAAGGAAAGAAAAGGAAAATTGAGTAGCAAAAGGAAAAATGAGAACTGGACAACAACAACTCCCAACATCCAGACTAGTAGGGTCCCGCACGGTCCTCAAAGCCCTCCTGGAAACCTGAAAGTAAATGTAGGGTGAGAATACTAGTATACTTAGTAGGGAACCTAAAGCACTCGTACACAAGTGGGGAGACATTATAATTCCCCGTGAAAAATAGAAGTAACCAGACACCGAGCAAGGAAACTAACCACCCAACCTCACAAGGAACACTCCCCAAATATCGCAAGCCAAGTATATAGTAGTAAAGCACATCATCAAAGGGTACCCTACACCACCCTCCCACTGGTCATCTAGATATCCTACACATCAAACCTCCCCCACAAGTTCCACTGCCATATCCCACCCACCCACACCTGGGCCACAACCATCCACATATCCTGCCCGCAAACACCTGATCCACAACCACACAACCTACCTATAGACACCTGGGACCTATCACAAAAACATCCCAAATAGTTCAACTCGCACACACTTGGGCTCCAAAATAGTCACACATCTCGCTCGAAGACACCTGGGCCTCATCTCGAAGACACTTGGGAACATTCTTCCTGAAAACACCTAGGACTCATATCCATAACAAAAAAATGCCTGAAGGTTCTAGGCTAAAACAAAACACCATGCCCTAAGATTCTTGGGCTAAAGTAACCACCTTAGGCCATCATAGATTATGGGAGAGGGAGTAGAAAGGAGCTAATGACCAAGACCCTCCCCCATGAGATGGGGGTGTTCAACACTAAGTGTCAACATGGGTGGGGTGCACTATAAACATGAAGAAAAATACATGATTAATACTAAACAAGCTCTCTTCCCATCCTATGGCTTCTAAAACAAAGATCCAAGCATGTCACACAACACTGCTACCCCTACGACATGCACAAAACAACAATCCCAAAACTCCCCGTTCAAGTTATCATGTTTAACAATTTACAGTTATACTATTCCTTCACTACTGGGCAACTAACAAGCACAACCATAAGCAGGAACAAAAAAAAAACAGAAAAAAATAGTGATTTAACAGTTCACTTACGGTTTTTCTTATAAGCAAAAAAAAAAACAAAGGGAGATGCCTCAAACCACGTCCCCGCCGACTTGCGACCATAACACAATCAAAGGCAATTAAACTACCTACAATATCATCCAGTCTAAAATCGATAAAACTCTCAATAGTAGGTTCTATTCCACAACCATTTCCACCCTGTGATCTCAAAAACACCACCACATAACTCATACAGGGCACCAAACAGATTCATCATGCATATCATTAAAATAGATCAAGCAGTTTACATATTCGACCAGCACTGGTCACCATGTTCCTCATTTTTGTTTGTTTAACTAAGGTGATCACACAAGGTTTAATTTCATCAGGAATCCATTTAAATAGCCAGGTATATGTTATTAACATTTTTTTTCATGTTGCACTTTTTTAATCACTGCCATGTATAGAAAACAGATCATTGCCAGTGCGCAAACAAGGGCCACCAACGACCACGATTTTCAGTAGGCTTAAGCCTGTACAATTCACAATGCAGAAAAGAATAAAAAAACAAAATCTTTGCCCCATCCCATTCCATTTAATAATCATTTATTATCTTTGTTAGAGGTTGAGTTTCAACTGTTTTGTGGAAACATTGTTATACCCACCCCACATGATGCATGTAAAATTGAGACGAAGGTAGAATTTCCAACCTTGATGATCAAAGATCTTCGTTTCTTTCTCACGTCAGGAACTTATATTGGAACTTGATCGATACCTCCCGGTTTCCCCAAAATAGGGGGGGGGATGTAATAGGAGCAGTGAAACCCCAAGGAAGGGATGATTTGAGGAGTGCAGATTGATCCCATGAATTCTTGGGAATAGAGGAAGGGTTCGAGCATCTCACACCAGGGAACAAGAAGGAAGAACCAAGGCAAAAGGATATCTCATCCCTTAATAAGATTTAAAAGAGAAGTGATTTAAGATATGCTGAATTTTTTCATTAATGATAGGATCACATTAAACCCTGTGGTTTGACCAAGTAAAGGTTTCCCCATAATTAAAAAAAATTAAAACAAGAGTTATGGCCTTTGAATCGACCTTAAAGTCCTTAAGAAGAGGCTTTAAATGCATTTTACGTCAAAGGGGAGCAACTGTAGGAAACTTGAAACACTTTACACCAAACATGAAATTTGACAAGTGTTGGATGACTCACCATTTTGAAAACATACTAGTCTGGAAACACTGTAGAACCTCACTTGTCTGGAAACCTCACCGGCCTAGAAACACTGTTCATGAACTAGAAATTTGGAAAAGGGAATAACATATTGTTAGAAATAGCCAATTGTTCTGGAAACACTGTTCATGAACTAGAAATTTGGTAAAGGAAATAGACTACTATTGGAAATAGACTACTGTTCTGGAAACACTGTTCATTAACTAGAAATTTGGCAAAGGAAATAGTCTGCTATTGGAAATAGCCTACTATTCTGGAAACAATATTCATGAACTAGAAATTTGACAAAGGAAATAGCCTGCTTTTAAAAATAGCCTACTATTCGGGAAACACTATTCATGAACTAGAAATTTGGCAAAGGAAATAGTCTACTGTTGGAAATAGCCTACTATTTTGGAAACCCTATTCATGAACTAGAAATTTTGGCAAAGTGTTAGGAATAAGTCACCTTGACCTCCCAAAACACCTTAAACACTATATTTCAGCAAAGTAATGGACCAGAGAGGTACAAACCATTACACACAAATCCAATTTCCCCCACAATTGACTCGTTCATAGTGAGATGTAGGCAATATGATGTGCTCCACTGTCGAAAAATAGCTTGTACAAAACTCTACAACTTCTTTAGAAATATACTTCTCAATAATGGAAGCTTCATGTCGATATGGATTCTTAACATATCCCTTTAATATCTTTATTAACTTTTCAAAAGGATACTTCCAACATAGATATAAAGGTCCAAAAAGCTTTATTTCTCACACCAAATGAACCATTAAATGAACCATGATATCAAAAAAGGATGGAGGAAAATAGATTTCCAATTGAAAAAGTATATAAAATGATTTGTTCTCTAAGTTTTTCAAAGTGTTCAGATCAATAACCTTATTAAAAATTGAATTGAAGAAATAACACACCTTCATGATAGTCATTCTGACATATATGGGCAATATTCTACACAATGCAACTAGTAGTAGTTGTTTCATCATGACATGATAATCATGAGATTTCATACCTATCAACTTTAAATCCTTTAAAGAAAAAAAGTTTTTTACATTTGAAGAATAACCCTGTGGAACTTTGATATTATAAAGACACTGAAAAAATATAATTTTATTCCTCTTGGATAATGTATATAATGTTAAGGGAAGGAATGTTCGCCTTCCATTAGGAGTGGGATCTAACTATAAACATATTCCCATCGATAATAAGTCAAATATCACATTCAAACCATATTTATTATTTCCTTTAATATCTAATAATGTTCTAATCAAGTTTTCATGAATATTATTTTCCATGTGCTTGACAACAATGTTATGTTTAACCTCATGATATCTCCAATATGGTAGCTCAAAAAATATTGATCGTTTTTTCCAAAATTTTCTAGCATTACCAGACTTCCATGTCTTTATAAATTCCACATCAATTCTTTTCACCCTCTCAAAATAATAATTGGTGGAAAAAGGTTTTGGATCACTAAAGAATTCACATGATTCGTTGAATGCCTTTTTTAATCTTTGATAAGAGTGATCCATAGGCAAAAAATTTTGATGACCAGTGTATACTGTTTTTCTACCATTATACAGTTGATAATATGAAATCTGTTGTTCTCAAATTGGACAAGCATTATTCCCCTTAACATTGTATCTAGAAAAATTACCATATGTTGAGAATTCATTTATAGTGAACATAATCATCGCATGCAGTTGAAAATATTTCATTTTATAAGAATCATACACCTTAATACCTTATTCCCATAAAATTTTCAAATCATCAATTAATGGTGATAAGAAAACATCAATATTATTTATGGGTTGTTTTGGTCTAGATATCATTAAGCTCAACATGTCATATTTTCACTTCATACAATATTTAGGAGATAAGCTGTAAATTACCAATAAAAAAGTCCATGAACTATGTGTTCTACTAAGGATTTGATATGGATTCATTATATCCATACATAATCCAATTCTGATATTTCTAACTTCATTTCTGAATTTAGGAAATTGGTGATCAATTTTATTCCACTGTGGAAAACCAGCTGGATGCTATAATTTTCCATCACATATTTGCTCATCTTCATTCCATCTTATCATTTTTACATCATTTAAATTTTCAAATAAACATTTGAAATGAGGAATTATAGTAAGATACTAAAATGACTTGGAAGGGATCTCTATAACTACAAAATAAGCCTTGTGATTTTTCTTTAAACTTATATCGTGATGTCCCACATTTAGGAAACTCTTATAGAAATTCATATTCTTTCATATATAGCACATAGTCATTTGGGAATACATGTATTTTATTATACCCCAATCCCATCAGGAATAATGTTTTCTTGGATTTATAATGTGAATATCGAAGATTGTTGTCTTTAGGAAGAATGTATTTCAACAATTATAGAATCTATATAAAACTCTTATCACTCCATCTATGTTTCGCCTTCAGGTTAATCAATCTTAACACCATTGATAAAACCATATATTCCCTAAAACCCGGATACAATGGTTTTCTTGGAATCACCATATAAATGATCAATTTTTGGTTGTTTCTCAATTGCCTTTACCTCAATATCATGAATCATTTCACCAAGTTGATCAGATTTATCATCTTTCAAAGCACCATCATCAATAGATTTGAAATTCTACCTAGTTTCACCATATCAAATCTAAGGGCTGTTACTCAAATTAAAACCATGAAAAATTAAATTATCTTTGATCTCTATGCTTTCCAATTTCTTCAAATTTAAACATTTTAGACATAGACAAAAAACATTTTGTTGTTTGGAACATTTCGTTTAGAAAATTCCAAAAATGAATCAACACCTTCCTTATATTCATCACATGTTTGAGGTTCATTAATCCAACTTCGATTCATTATTATATATAAAAAATATCAAAAATAAATATAAAAAATAGAGGGATTAATTTATAAAATATTGATATTAGAAATGACATCAAAAAATATAAAAACCAAGAATAGAAAAATTAGAAGGAAAATAGAAATTTTTTATGAGAAAATTCATTCATGCAGAAGGAATTAAAAAATAGATTTGTTTCAAAAATTTCTCAAGTAAAAATATATGAATATAACCTTATGAAATTATTAAAAAATATGTACAATGATATCCATAAAACAAGATCCATAAAAAAATATATAGAATTAGAATAACTAATTCATAGTTGATTATTTATAAAAATAAAAAATTTATTCTATTTTGTAATTAAGAATTTATTCAATTCATAAATTTAGTCTTAGTTTAAAAAAATGTCACATTAAACCTTGCTTCATGGGACTTCATATGGTACATAGTATTCCCTAATTGGGTACTCGGTTGTTCTGTTACTTTAAAAAGTAGACTCATTTCCCATTCAACCCTTTTACAATGCCCCTGAGTACCATTGAAACACATGACCATGCACATTTATGTACAAAAATGTATTTTATAAATGGAATACAATCTGCACCAAATGCTACAATAATTATAAGTAACACAAAAGTTGGAATTGAAACAATTTTAAAATGCATAATGATATTTCCTACTATAAAAATATGATCAGCTGTTATTGCATATAGTAAAAGTATGATATTGGTGTACACTTTTAAACTATGCATAATGATTCATATTTATTACATACAAGTGTAAGTAATTTGAAACAATTTTATACATACTATACGTATAGAGCATGTTTAAATTGATGCTTGTGATACCTATTCCGGCTATACAGTTAGATCCAATCCACAATTGAAAAAAAATTATGCCTGTTATATTATTGTACATCATGTTCAATCTATGCCAATCTTGGATTGATTTATAATTCTATTTATAAGGCTTTTAACAATCACTCTCAACCTATTACAATCACAAGAGACCCTTTAACTCATAGGTATAAGCCACCGAGCCGAAAAAACCTATATCCTGGGAGGGTATGTGATGAAAATGATATAAACTGATATTTTAATCAACACCCAGAGTTAAATAAACACTCAAATGTGTTTTTATAGAATGAAAACCTTGAATTTAATTATATAGGAGTAGTTTCACTGATAGTAAATTAGTTTTCTAGGATAGCTAAGCTATAAACTAATTACACATGATTGAACGACACTTGACATTCCTATGTCCTGCGCATGGAGGATGGTTCAGATTAGTCTACATCTTCCTTTAGATCATGCATATCATATGCGGGTGTTAGATGACATCCTCAAAAATATTTTACTAGTTATTTATTTTCTCATGTTCAATAATGTCATCAAATACTTCATATCATATCACATTGTTTAAAAACACTAATAATAATATGAAAGATATTAAAACCTTCAGGCGAGCTAGTTGGAGATGAGTAGATCTAGAATCAAATGCGCAATTATGAAGTTGAAAAAGCCCGAGTGTATGAAGATGGTAATGCGAGAATGAAGTCCACCTAATCGAACAATCTTCAGTTATATATTCCATGCCAAATAACAACTAAAAATAGTGAAACAAAAATTTGTAAGGATTACTTTAGATCTATCTTCAATGAAAAACATGAGGCTGACGAAACATGAGGGTTGATTAAGATGGTAATGTGATATTGGAACACCATATCGAATAAAAGAGATAGTTAGTGATTCATTGATAGAGAAATGAGACCCACATCACGATAATGGAAGACCTCAAATTAAACCCTCCATCGATTCATAAATTTTTAAAATATTTTTTACATTGGTTATCATTTAACCGGAATGAAAATATAGTTTTTCACATCAGTTATATTATAACCAATGTGAAAAATACCTCTTTCACGTCAGTTTTATAATAAAACTGACCTGAAAGAGTAGAGAATATACATTTTCATGTTGTTTTTTATATAATTGATGTGAAAAATGTATTTTCCATGTTAGTTAATTAAAAACTGATGTAAAAATTTCATATTCCTAGATTTTAATATCGTTTCTAAATAAATGATGTAAAAACTCTGATGTTGTAAATAGTTTTTCTACTAGTTCATGGTGTTGGAACATGGTATTTTATTTGATCCTGAAAATTAGAAGGCTATTCTGTCATGGTAACAACCAAAAAATGTTTTCGAGATTTGAAGTTTATTGGGTCAAGTTGTGTATTATCGCTGGTTCATTAAGGACTTATCAAAGTTGGATTCTCTAATGACTTCTCAAACTCGAAAGGGATTAGAGTTTACCTGGTATGAAAAATGTGCGAGTTATTTTATTAAGATGAAATGTATTTTGGATATTGTGCCAGTTTTGAATTTCCTAGAGGTCGGGTAGGGCTATGTGGTCTTCTATGATGCATTGAGTTTAGGTTTGGGCTATATTCTTATTCAATGCGATCATGTCATTGATTATGGATCTCTCTAGCTTAGGCCACATGAGAAGAATTATCTAACCCATGACCTTGAACTTGCAGTTGTGATGCACACCCTTAAGAGGTGGAAACACTACCTTTTTTAGAAAGGTTTACAATGTTTTCCAACCATAAAATCTTGATTTATATCTTATTTAAAAATTATTTGAATCTCTACCAGAGACGTTGGATGGAATACCTGAAATATTTCAACTTTGACATCGCCTATGCCCCAGGGAAAGAGAACATCACTACAGATGATTTGAACAAGAAACTTCCAACCTAGGCCATGAAAAAATCATTAGAAGAGTGGAACTTGATATATATCTTTGTACAATTGCATATTGGAGTCTGGGAATTAGGGTCCTAGGTTACTTTGGACAATGTTCAGCTAATATCCACTCTTCTCGATATGATTCTTCAGGAACATTAGCTTGATAATGAGTTTGGTAGCATTAGAGACTCCCTTTATGGTGGGTATATTGTGGTTGATTGGTCATTATCTATGGATGGAATTATACGTTATCAAAATAATTCTGTTGTGCTATTTTTGGTAAAGAAATACGCGATGGGGGATTTCCATAATTTCTAGTAGTATATGCACCCGAGAACCACAAATATGTTCTATGACGCGCAATATATATTCTGGTGGTTAGGTATGAGACATGGAATTTTTGAATTTGTCTCTCATTGTTATATGTTCTAGAAGTTCAAGGTCAAACACAAAAAACCTTTGGGTTTACTTCATCCACTTCCAATGCCTACTTGGAAGTGGGATGAGATCTTTATGGAATTTGTAGTAGGGTTTTCATGTACATAGAGAAAGAAGAATTTGATATGGGTTGTGATTGATAGGCTGACAAAATCATCTCACTTTATACCAATTTGTGATAAAACCAAAGTTTAAGAGTTGGGTAATCTCTATGTGAAAGTGATTATTTGTTTTCATGGAGTTCTATCTGCTATAGTCTCTGATATGGATCCTCGATTTACTTCTCTATTTTGAAGAGTCCTTCAAGAGGCACTAGGATCTCAGGTCTGTTTAAGTACGATATACCATCCAAAGTTGGATGTCCAAACAGAAATAGATTTATAAATTCTTTAGGACATGATCCATGCCTTTATTATCAAATTTAGTGGATCTTAGGATGAACATCTATGTCTGGTTGAGTTTACTTATAATAATAGCTACTATTATGTGATCAGAATGGATCCTTTTGAGGCCTTGTATGGCTGACCTTATAAATATTCGCTGTGTTGGTCAGAGATGGGTGAAAGTTACTTGGTTGGACTGATATTGTTTCAAGAGACAACAATAAAGATTCAATTGATTCATTAGATAATGTTGATGGCACAAATCTGGTATAATTCTTATAATGATCATTGTCATAGATCGTTGAAGTTTTCAATTAGTGACCAGGTGTTCTTGAAGGTTTCACCCCGTTTGGGTCATAAATGGATGGGTGGAAAGGGAAACTTGCTCCTCATTTTGTGGTAATTTTGAGGTTGTTGAGTAGGTAAAAAAAATTTATTATCATTTAGCACTTCAATCTCATATGACATTGATACATAACATGTTTCATGTCTCTCATATATAAAAGTATCTATCTGATCCATCTCATGTTCTGAGATGGAGTGATCTTGAGGTTGAACCTAATTTATCTGTGATTGAACATACAATCAAGATAGTAGATTCTAAAACCAAGGAACTTCATGAGAGGATGATACATTTGTTTTTATTGCTATGGAAACATGATTCTGATTCTCATGAGACGTGGGAGAGGAAGGCGTTAATGAGAGAGAAGTGGCCTCATCTTTTTGACATGGAAGCTTCTTAGTAGGATTTCTGGGGGCAGAAAGTTTCTATGGTGGAGAGGTTGTAACATCATATTACCGTTTTAAAGTATTCCTAAAACCATCTTTTAATCATGCTTTGGTTGGGTTTCATTTAGGGTTGTTTTGGGTGAGAATTTGGGAAATTTTGAAAGTTTATGGGCTGTGTATAGCTGGCACACATCTTTCCCAAACCATGTGCCCTCTTAAGGGAAACCATGCAAACCCAAATAGTGGGGGGTTGCATGGCTGGTTCATGGTTTGAAAAACCATGATCCCACCTAGTAGAAACCATGCACCTTGCTAAAATGGGGTTTACAGTTAAGGCACATAGTTTTTCTAATAGTGCAGCCTTTCCCAGCTAACCATGCGTACGAGATTTTTTAATCCAAAAATTAATTTCTAAAATCCCAAAACCCTATTTCTAGGTGCCTGAAGGGCCTATACAACCCCAAATCATTTTATTCTTCATTGGAGGCTCCTAAGAGGTTATTTTTGCCCCTCCAAACCCCTATGGAAGTGAATTAAATCTATTTGAATGATGTTTGATCTATTCCTAGTAAGATTCCTCTTCCAGTTCTCTTTATCATGTTCTCTCTTCTTTCCTCCATAGGGTTTTATATATATACATGTTGTTGGAGGATCTAATCCCCATTATTTTGGATCTTGAATCTAGGTTTGACTATCATATCCTCATTTTCGACGTTCTTCATTAGAGTTTCCCGATTAGGGCTTTGTGTTTTGAGACCATGATACCGAGATAGGTGGTTCCGTCTTTGTTTAGATAATTAATTTAACCCTAAATTACTTTATTTAAATTCAATAGTTTGATTTAAATTTAATTTCTTGATATATTTATTTCAATTAGTTTATTAAAAACCCAATTCCATTGAATTTTGGGATTTGGATTTGATTTGGCACAAAATTGGGGAAAACCCCCAATTCTATTGAATTGGGGTGTGTTTGTGAAATTGATGGAAAATTGTCGAATTTTAATTGTGAAATTGATTTGATGAAATTGAATTACAATTGGTATTTGAGAAAAAATGGCTTGAAATGAATTTGATAGAAACCCACTGGTTTTATCTTGAAAAATACATGATTTGATTAAAAACCCATTTTGGTTTTTAAATGGAAAATTGGCATATTTGAAATGGGATAATGGGATGAATTTTATTTTAAATAGTTTTAAAATAAATTTCCCATAATTGATTGTTATTATAGAACATGAAATCCTAGGTAGTTAGTGAGTTATTTGGGAGAACAATCTACAATTTACAATACTAACAATACATATGCAGTAGGTCACATCCCTAATGGGATGGTGATGAGTCCTGTTTTACCAGTTTCAGAGGTACGTGTGTGCACATATTTCCATGAAAACTATTTGAGTGTGAGGAAGTCCCATAGCTTGGAACTATCGTACCTTTTGAAAGATGACCATGTCACTCATTTTTTTATATTTTAAATATATATTCCAATGTTTGTAAACTATTTACCATGCCTTCAAAATTTATATAATCCATTTTATATAAAATGATTGTTAAGACATTTTTTTAAACTATTTACATCATTTGAAATGTAAAGAATGATTTGTTCTGAATATGATTTTGAAATTACATAACTTTTTATGATAATTGAAATATTTATTTGGTTAATTAATTGTGACATATTATTATAGAATCCTTGGTGAGACCCTTCTGGGATTTTATCTCACACCCTAATCGTGCCTTTGAGTGTTTTTAGATTATCTCCTTCTAGGTTTAAGCAAGGGTAAATCACCACTTGGAGGTAGTTATTGTTGCTGATTATTGGTATTGGAGAGTTATGTCCATTGGGACTTGGGTTGTTATCTAGTTTCTGGTACTTTGAGTTGTACTTTGGTATGATTATTCCTATTTGAATATTATTATAGTTCTCCCTATAGAGTCTTTCTTGTATGAATACTGACTTATTTACCTTTCTTCTGCAATGTTTGTGGAAAATTTATTCCCACTTTCATTTTCTATGATGCCAGGTGCTAGTCGCTAACCCATGGGGATCGATATTTCCCTTAGATCCATGTTATGATTGGTCTAGGCATCAGGGTACCAGGGTATCTAGGCTAGTTCGTAACCCACTTCATAATTTTGAGTAATGTTTTTTCTAATTTGAATATCAATTATCCCTGATTTTTATAGTTCTTATATAGACTCATATTTAATAAAATTTTATTTAAAATGTTCTCTGATAGAATTAGTGATAAAATCATCATAGGTTTGGTGAATTTCCTTTCTAACCTCAACTCTAAACACCTCATCCAAAAAATCAATAAAATTGAAGATCACATCAAGTAGAGGCTCTTTGCAAACATGAAATTCCTCTTGGTTGTAACCAGCTTAAAGGGTCATCTTACCATTTGAGACATCAATTAATGCCCCATAAATGGATAATAATTGCCATACTAATTTTTTTGGAACAATGGTATCACACTCCATGTATAGAATAAGGAAGTTTGTGGGAAAATATAGGTTCCCTACATCAACTAACAAATCATCCACCCTCCCATAAGGGTAGTAAAGTGACCTGTCATCTATATATAGTGTTACTAAAGTTTGTTTTAGCTCCCTAAGGCCTAAATTCTTGAATATGGAGTAGTTAATAAGGTTTATTCTAGATCCTAGATCACACAATCACCTAATCTCCTCACTTAGACCAATTTTACAAGATATAAAAAAACTGACATGGTCTTTTAGTTTTGGGGGATGTTATTTTAGACTATGGAACTACACTCCTCATTTAAATTAACTATTTCTCTCTCACCCCAATCCATTTTTTATCTAAGAAACTCTTTATAAATTTCAAGTATGAATGGATTTTGTTCAAATTTTCCACAAAGGGCATGTTAACATTGAAGTTCCTAAACATTTTAAGAAACTTGAGGTAATAAGGTTCACTGATTCTTTTAGCCTTTGTGGAAAAAGGATGAGAGGGGGTAATTTTTCAAAATAGGTGGATTATTATCTTCATCCTCAAACCTCACATTCTTATTTCCCTCTTTTATCAATTTCAACGTCATTTTCCTTTATTATTGGAATTTTTCATGTGAAGGGTTATCATTTTTCTTAGCTTCTTTAGGTCTATCTAGATTTATAGATTGGGGATTTCCAGATTTTTAGTTCTAGTTTTAGCTTGATAATCAATTTCATACTTATTATATTGTTCCCTAACTAGTTCTTGAATTTTAAGGCCCAACCTGGTTGTTATTTACATAATTTTTTTCTTGGGTTTGACTCAATTATGCTGGCCAGCTATCCCTTGTCTCTTCCTCTTGGATCCCTAGCCATTTGAACCATTTAAATTTCAATTCTATAAATTCTAGAATATGTATCCTTTTTTAGAGAACCAATTTCACCTAACAACTACTGCAACATTCCCTTACCACCCCTGTAGAATTTGAAGATTCATCCCCATATTGATTTGAGTAGTTATTCCTAGGTTGTGATTAGTAATTTGGGGAAGTGAACTATTTAATCACCCCTTGATCTTTCCATGATAGGTTAGGATATTTTTTATCTATAATTATATTGACTGGAAAAGGGATCTTGGATACCCTGATTTTGAACTCTATAATCCACAAATTGGGCACTCTCATTAGATTGAACATGGAGATCAAATTTGGGACAACATTTTTGAGTGTGACCAAAAATCCCACAGTGAAAAAACCAATCCCTGAGAACTATATCATCAACAAAAACATCTTGGGGATTCGTTTCAGCTATATGGATGAATATATTTCTTGTGAACTTGTGTGGAAATTTTGATAAATTTTATCAAAAAATTGTTTAATCCCATCATTAGAGGAATCATAAAATTTACCCCCATAAGATTGGTCAACTAGATTTTGGTTTTAAGGGGTGAGAGCATTGTAAAATGTATACATGAGTAGGTGGGGATCTAATTAGTTATTGGGAATTTTACTAACAAGACTAATGAACCTATCCCATACCTCATGAAACAACTCTCCCTCATCCCGAACAAACCCAATTATCTTATGCCTTAATTTAATGGTGGTGTTATTGGGGTAGAATTTGGATACAAAATCATTGAACACGTCATCTCAGGTTTCAAAAATTTCTTCATCCAAGTTTAGAAACCAATTAATAACCTTTATATTAAGTCAGAATGGAAACACCCTCAACCTTAAATCCTCACTTAGATCTTATATAGGTAGTTGATGGATAGAACTATAACAGTCTCTAATAAACTCAAGTGAGTCCTCTATAGGTAGAACATTAAAAAAGGAAACTAAGAGAGATGAGATAGTTTGATCTCATAATGCCTAGAACCAGTGAAAAATATTTTGTAAGAATTATTTCTTGAGGTATTTGGAATTTGTAACTCCCTAAGTCCAGGCCTCTCAGGGGTAGGAACTAAAAGTTGTGGAATAATGATGGATTAATTTGAAGCTCTATTTTCCAGATTTTCCATTTCTTAATTTCTTTGTTTTATAAGTGAATAAAAGTGTTGATTGATTTCTTGAATTAGAGTTATGAGTTATGTCTTAGAATATCTATTACACATACATATTTAACATAAATAGATTTAATATTGTTTTGTATAATTTTTATGTTTTTATTTTTTTTATATTTTCAGGTTTTCTATTTTTTTTGAAGTTTATATATATATATATATATATATTGTTTTTGTTTTAAATTGGTCGCACGTTCCCTCCTAGATAGGGACACAAAAATTTGATGTGAGTTTGTTTAACTCATGATAATTAAATATTTATAAAACCTTACTACTAGTCTAATGACGATAAAAGGATAATATTTAGGGAATGACTAATTTGTGTTCCAATGACCAAAATAGAACAAAAAACAAGCAAAAGAAAAACAAAAATGGAATAGTGAAATGATGTAAAGTGGCAGGGAGAACAAAAAAAGAGCAAGAGATAACCAATGAATGAATTTAGGGTCATCAGGATGCTTTGAACTGATAGAAAATATACTCTCCTATTCTAATAAAATTAATTCAATTATTTAGTGCTTGAGAAATGGTGGAGATTCACTAAGCTATCACTTCAGTGAATTTACACAGATCAATGAACCATCTTGAGACTTGATCATTTGATATTAACCCTTGAATTAATCCATTCAAAAAGGAAAAGAAATGCATTGAACTTTTTCAATTTTCAGTACTTTATTCAAAGATCCAAGGTGAATTGAAATCACTACCGTCACCTGTCGGTTCTTGGAATGTGTAAATTGATTATCATAAATGAATGGAAAAGTTCATTGAACTAAAATTTGTACTAAAAAATTATATCAATTAATAAGAATGGATAAAATGGAATCAATTCATTATAGAACTATTCCCCTAAGTATTGTAGTTATGCATATTTGGGAGGAAAAAAATGAAAAAACAAGAAGAAATAGATGGAGAAGAATCTCTGGTGAGATTTCTCCACTCCTCCAACTCTGGTTATTGATCTGATTCCCACTACCAAATCGGATGTCTGCTCCAATTTGTGTGCTCCGGTGAATGGATGATTGATGATCATGGATTCATGGATGGTTATAGAGTGGTCGGTTCTCCTTGGAACCCCTACTATGATGTCGTGTCTCCTCCTCTCAGATGGTTCTACAATGGGTTCTCCCCACCACTCTCCCGTGCACCTTCTTCTCTTTAACAAAAAATTGGCACCCATCTCAAATGCATGCTCATCGTCACTGCTCAAAAACCCCCTTCTCTGATTTCCATGTGGCACACCTTCATTGTACATATTCAACCTCAACTTACTTTAGTACAACTCACTTAACTAATTCCGTTCCTTGCATGTGGACTGTCGTAAACTCTGGATTATTTCCAAATCTCTGCTTGACAATATCAGTTCTCATTTCCATGTCGAGTATCCACATCACCTTAGTATCACCAGTTGAACAAAAATAAATGCAGCTATAATAGTGGTGAAAGAATAGATCCCCCGCCATCGACTTCAAAATACCTACACAACAAAAACATTAACTAATTAAAAGAAAATAATAATATTATTAATTTTTTTGATGAAATATATAAAAAAACATATATATACAACTATAAACTAATAAAAATATAACTATTTATATATTTATTATTATATATATGTACATATGTAGTTATATATATAATAATAATAATATATTATATTATATTTATAATTATATATAAATAATTAAAAGAGAAGGGGGGGGGTCTTGGGTGTTCAGATGACTCCAACAGGGGGGAAGGGTTCTTGGCTTGGGTCTCCCAGGCACCTACCTCAGGGACGCAACAATGCAACGACTTACCGGTGATACATGCTATGGATTAGATTCTAGATCCAGTGCTAGTGAATTCTCCTCTGGTAATAGTCTTTAGGAGTGTACGATGACCAAGTTCTATCTTTGGTGATAGCACAAGCCTTGACCGAGGCTTCTTGGGGTCCGATAACATTATGTTCGATTCATCAGAAGAAAGCTCAGGCATCTAGTGTTCTTAGTGGTTCTATTTTTTTTCTATATCTGAGGAGGCATCAGTGTTCTTCCAGTGGAAATCTATGGGACGATGGTGGTGTGTTCCTTATATTTGGAACTTCTAGGTATTTTTTTAGGTTTTAATTTTCTCAATAGTGGCGGCTGGATTGAGTTGTGCTATCGGTGAGTTTTGTACAGCTGTTGATTTTTTTGTCTTTGATTTTTGGGAGGTGTTGGCGGTAGTATGATGCTACCGATGGATAGTGGTAGTGGCAGGGTGACGTTTGTGCTACCAGTGGAAAGTTACGGCATATGAGGTGCTTTCGTTGGGTTGTTATAGTATGGCGGTGGATTCAAGTGCTACTAGTGGAGGATGGTTGACAGTCGCAGATGATCCACCATTGGGTGCTAGTGATGGCATGGCTAAAGGTAGTAGGATTTCTCTATTCATGACGGTAGAAAAATGCTACCATTTATGAACAGTAGCAGCAGGCTGACAACACCCTTAAAAACAAATAAACTTACAAAATGAATAAAATAACAAAATAAAAGTAAACAATGAAAATTAAAATAAAAAATTCATAAAATTGAATTATTTATTTACACATTAAGAAAATTAATTAAATAAATTTATTTAAAGATGAATTTTAAAAAATAAAAAAATTAAAACAAGAAAATAAATTGATTACAGAAACATTGAAATCAATAAAATAGATAAATAAAAAGATTAAAAAAACAAGCAAAGAATAATTAATTTTCAATACAATTGAATTTCGAATTAATAAAAAGAATAAATAAATTAAAATAATGAATTAAAAAATAATTAAAACTAAATAAATTAAATAAATTACAAGAAAAAATGAAGATAAATAAATCTATAAAATAAAAAGAATAATTAAACCAAAAATTATTTATTAATTTGAAAAAGAATAAAATAAATAAATAATGCAATAATTGACTGAATTGAAAAATTGAAATTATTAGTTTTCAATACATAAAAACTGAAATAATGAAATAATTAAAATAATGGAAAATGGGAAATTATAATTTAAAATAAAAACACAAGAATACAAAAATTGATGATAAATAAAAAATTAATTTAAATTATTCAAAATAATAAAAAACAAAAAATAAAATGCATATTTAAACAAAAAATAATTTTTTTAATAATTAAATACAAAATTAACAATAATTGATAATTATTAAATAAAATAAACTATTTTAATAATAAAAACACAATTAAATATGACAATTGATGTGAAAAAATTAGAGATAAAAAGGCCACATCAGTCACCCAATGGTCCGACTAGTTAGTTATTAGAATCCAGATCATGGGAAGGAAATATCTCATCCATTTACCCCATTAAAGCACCACACTATGGGGTACCATGACTCACTATCAATCCCTTAGAATTAAAACATAGTTTGGAAGTGAATTCAAATAATGGGGAGGGAATATCTTGAACCATTTCCTTGATAAGAACCACACCACGAAGCACTACAACATACTATCAGTCTTATGTCATATGAACATAGTAGGTAAGTGAATATGAATAATGGGAAAGGTGTATTGTGAATCACTCCCTCTAGAAGAACCAATATACAAGGAACCATGAGAACAGACCTTGGTTTCCCTAACATATGAGGCTACTCAGTAAGGAAACCCTTACGAGCATGTCGAATTCTCCATCGGTCCTTATCTTTTGAAATTTTTTAGGAAACAAACAAAAAAACCAAGCATCAAGTATCCCAAATTTATCTTCCAACTATAAACCAATTCATCCCTGACATCTCATATATTGAAAATATTTACCTAGCAATGAGATGCCGCAGACCTACAATCCTAGATCCGATGCTAAAAATAAAAACTTTACACATATACTTTGATACCAAGTGAGATGACCCAAGATAAATGTACATTTATTTTACATCATTTTCATAATTTAAGCATTTTATATCATAAATTAATATAATACTAGAACCTAAAGGTTAAGTGTATTTGTAGATTAGATAAAATATATTTTTATTTATAATAAGCCTTTAACATATCCCACAAATAGACTCCTCACATGATATCCTTCTAGATACTTAATATATATTACTAATATTCATAACTCGGAGAATGGAAAAATAATAAGGGATGATCTCAAAATCCTAGTAAGGGTAAACATAGAAGATATAATTTTAAGATCATAAGTGAGCATAATATTAGAACATGTTTATGTGAATATAATCAAAGATTTTGGATTTGATATAATATAATCAAACCCGATAAAACATAGATCACAAATCATGGGTCATGGTATAAATCTTTGGTCACAACATAAGATATGAGACAATAATCATGATCCATGGAACATAACTTAGTCATGTGACATAAGAATAAACATATGAAATCATAAAATTATGGACATAGTTAACCACAATCAATTTCATGCATAAAGTTGTGAACATAGCTACCTGTAATCATATCCATGAAAAAACATGTGAACATAGCTTCCCAAAATCATGTCCATGCACAAAATTCATTATCTCATAAGATATAAAACATTACCCAGTGCATTATAGTGATATATAGGGATCACCCATCATATAATGATATACCATACACATGTGTGCCATATGAATTCAATATTTCATCATATCATGAAAAACTCATGGAAAGAAAATGGGTTTCATATCATTTCTAAATAGTACCACATAACATGACATAAATATTAAATCGGTTGACACTCAAAATTCAATCTTACAAAAATAGTATAAAATAATTTATAGGATGATCATGAAAATTACTTTATAAGAGGTATATCCTTTAGAGGTAGAGAGAAAAATGTAAAGGAAATCATAAGAAGGATTTTTATAAATATTTTGTAACATGGTTGTAAAAAAACTTATAATTAAATTAAAAAATCTATTTAAAGTGGTGAAAAGAGGATATTAATAACCTTAATTATATAAGAATTCAATATTGAAACCTTGTAAATAAATAAGGTTAAATATAAGGAACATGGAGTGGAATATAAAAATAAACACAAGTAGAATAAAATCCCTGAACTTATTCTTATAAATAGCAATAGTATTTTCTTTAGAAACAATGAAAACTTAGAAAGGAATATTAATTATGAATAATCATCAGGATGGTGGGAATATTTATTCACATGGAAGACATTAAAAAAAAATCTTTTCACACTTTAGTAAAAAAGTAAAAAATGGCATGTGCAGAAAATATCAAAAGGATTCCTTTAAAACTTTTGTAAAGAAAAAAAGATAGTGGAAAATGACCTCAAAAAAATAATTAATTATTGATAAAAACTTTCTTGAAATAATATAAATAATATAGAAATATAAGGAAAAGGGACTTTAGAAATAATGATAATTTTTCTTAACATTGTCATATTTTTATGAATAAAGTGATTCATCAAAGAATAAGATTTTGATGAAAAAATATAAATTCCCTAGAGAGAAATAGAAAATACCACATGAAATAAATAAATGTAATAATATAAAGAACTTATAAGTTTATAGTCAAGGAAGATGTTTATAACCAAATGAAAAGGTAATTATGTTGAAAAAACCCATATAACTTTAGTAACATTTGAAAAAATCCCTATAAAGAGATAAATTTGAATGGAACTTTAAATATCATGAATAAAAATAGAATCATTATATAATATGTCAAATAAATGGTATATATGAAATTACACCTATCTCGGGGCATGGAAAAATATTTTTATTACTGAGGATAAATGAATTATTGGTGGAAGCCTAGGGTTGTCTCTAAGATAAGGATGCACAAAAATCAGTTTGTCACTTTTAATTATAGAAATGGGATTGTTTTGATTTTTTTATTTTTTAAAATAAAGAAAAATCACTAAAGGAAAGGCTTGAAAATAATATATAATCAGTGTGACAGGTTCAAGGTCATATTTCCTCTTGAAATACTATCATAATACTAAAATGGATCTTACTTATCATCTTATTAATTGATAAATGAAAGACTCCTAAATAGATTTATCAATCACCCTTGGTTGGAAGTTATGATGGATAATGGCCTCAAAGTATTACTAATTGGTTAGTCCCCCTTCCTATGTGAGTGGAGAGTTCACAAATCATTAACATCCTACCAAGGAAATACCCAATCATATATTGGTATTCCTGAGTAATTTGGAAGTTACTCACTGATACCACACACATGCCATCTATTTCTTAACACTCACCAACTAACATGGCCTATTCCTTTGGAAAAAACTATATTAGGTAGAGGGATATGATATATTTTCCATCCAAGGTAGTAAACAATGAAATAATTCAAAATCTAAAATAAAATTGTATTATAAGTGTTAAAAATTCATTAAAAACCGAAATAAATCAATTATAAAAGGGTTTTATTTAATAATGTGTGAGGACTAAAGAATCATAAGGGAAAACCTCCCCTTACCCAATCACTCATTAATTACCCCTCCATTCAATGGGTAGTAAATATGAATGGGGAAGAAGATGACATTACATAATTAAGTAAAATATAAAATAATTATAAAAAAAATACAACAATAGAAATTATCTTGTATGAAATCATTATCCAAATCACTTATCTTTTACAACAATATCATCTTATTTATTTTTTAGATTTTTGGGTTCATTTTCCTTTAGATTGTCCAAACCTCTATGATCTTATCTCTTTCAAAATTCCATATAGTTACCTTTTCCTTGAGTTTTTTCTCCTTCGCGATTTGATCTTCCAGGAAACCCATGGATTTACTTCTTTGATGTTTATCAAAATATTTTTCATGTTTAAATCAATCTGGAAGCCTCATATTAATCACATACATGTTGGTGTGGAAATTTTAAGTTTTTTTACTTCTAATGACCTACTTTTTTTCCTTCCAGTAGATTTATTAAATTTTTTCTAAGTCTTGGAACAACTGTGGCTTAGTGTATCAACCATAGCTTCAATTGACAAAATTCATAGAAGATTTAACATATTATTGATGGAATGGTCATGTGGTATATGGATGAAAAACATGATCGATCAAAATGAACAGGTGATCAGTTGAGTCCTTTACATTTTTTTTACGCACGATCAATTGAGTTTCTTCTTACGGTCGATTGTCTATGACACGATCAGTTAGATTACACATGTGGTCACTTAAGTAATTTTTATAATTTCTACTTGTGGTTGGTAATATGGTATGGTCGATCTAGAGACATGATCTATCTAGCCTTATGGATGATTGGTTTGAATATTTGGATAATCCTTCAACAACATGACTGCCTCATGGATGATTGTCTACAGTAACTCCAGAATTCATATATTTATTCATTTAAGCACATAACCTATTTATTTATTCATAATAAATTTTATCCACCTAAAATTTTATCAATATATCCAAGGTTTAATGTAGGATTTATTCTAAAAATTATAAAGATAAAATGAAATAATTAAAAATCAATATTTAATCCATTTTCATACTAAATCCCAAAACACTCCTATATTATAAATATGTGATAATTACCCAGTAAATGATAAAATGGTTGGATTAAAACCATTAAAACATTGAATATAATATATGAAAGTATTGGATATGAAAATTCCCCCATACTTAAACCTTGGAATCCAGAAAAGTGAGTTTAAATAATATCATCAAATCAAGATTCAACCACTAGCCAATTTAAATTCCTTTTTCAACACCACAGTTCTCAAGTTACCATGACTCCTTAATGATATTGATTTAATTTTTTTTATTAAGTAAATTCAATTGATTCCAACTTCTTTTATCTCCTCATACACACTTATACTTACCTTCTTGAAAATATTTCACTCAATCACTCAAGAATGATTTTCAAGAAAAGTTTTTCTCATTCCAAGTTAATAAAATATTCATCATAGTCTTGATGAATTTCTTCATATATAACCAATGATTCAAGTAATTATGAATATAACAAGACTTAATCTGTTTTTTTGGCTTAAGGGTATAGGATTTTAATGTTAAACTCTTGAGGCTGAATGAGGAGGTTGGGTATAAAATGAAACACAATGCATGATTTTAGTTTCCTCCAAGAATAGATTCCTCCCTCAATTATTCTTCCTCCAACTCAGATTAACTTCTTTTAATTATTTATGGATAGAACATACATTTTATAAATTAATAAATAACACCATTCCCTTTCTATGTTTCCTTCAGTATGTTTCATATATATATATATTTTACCATGTTTATACTCTTAAAGGTAGAGAAAGACTCTAAATTTTATTCTTGGTGTTATTATTTATACCTAACCCTAGATTAGGAAGTATTATATATTCCTCATGATGTGTTACAAGGACTCTCCTCCACTACTTCAACACTTCTCCTCAAGAAACTCATATTGGACAACACCTTCTCTGCAAATTATGTAACAGATTTCATCTTCCAATCAACTTCATTTGTTCTCCTAGCACTTCTACAACTTCATGGGTTGTTCATCCCCTTGAAATTTTAGCATTTATGAGTATATTTATTCCCTCTTTATTCCATTTATGTAATTGATTCATCCTATATTTAGATATATATTTCTCTTTAGAATCATATTTTTTAGGAAAAGTGAGGGAATTTTTCACTTCAAAATAGTGGGATATTTTCATGGCCATCCTTGGATAACATCAATAACATTTTTACATTATTACTATTATGATTTTTCTCCCAAAATAGTATCATTAAATTTGTATAAAATTCTTATTTAAATTCAAATGGATTCTACTAAACAGATTTTTTTCTACTAATTTTCTCTTCCCACACACTTAAATTCAACTTATATCTTGTAAAATATTCTAGAGAAAAGTATATAGAGATATTTTTCTTATAATGTGGCTGCATAAAAAATCATTCATGACTACTAAGGGATATAAGGATTAATATACAAGTAGGATTGAAAATAGTGTTTAATGTAAAAGGGGATTAAATAAACATAATTCCTCAATCCTTTATAACATAAAGTCCTTGAATACACCTAGGTTTTGAATATATTACTCAAAAAATTATGGTTATTCAAGCATATCTTTGTTCTATCAAGAAAAAGGAATTATAAAGAAGATGTCAAAGTTGGTTCAAAATACTCATATATATCTAATTAAAAATATAGGATAGCATTTCATGGTATGATATTCAAAACAAATTTTTATTTCATGAATTTTCATTACTTAGAATTTGAAAACAATTTTATTCCAATTTTCATATAAAGTGAGTTGATGAGTCAAATTAATTTCTCAACGTTGTAATGGATTTAAATTTTACAAGGGTATTCCATTTAACCTCATAGGTTTCAAAAACATATTGAAAATGAAAAATAAAATACACAAAAATTGATAAAAGGAAACAAAAATTAAAAATCCTAAAATACAAAGGTTCCCTCCCCCCACACTTAAATGATGCTTTGTACTCAATGCATTCAAGATGATTTAGCATGAAATAATGTTTTAAATTGGATCATGAAAATAAATAAATATAAATTAGAGCTATATCCTAATGGTTTTTCATTTATAATAATGGAAGAGAAGTTTGATATCCTCCATTGGTTATTGGGTTAGATTCCCATGGTACTTCTTCATCCTATGTCCATTAACAATAAACGGGTTCTAGTTTACTTATTTCACAACCTATACAAAAAAATGGGATACATTAGTAACTATTAAAGTGAATTTCCATTTGGAATGAATCTTACCTAGAATCAACTTGAGTCTTGAATTTAATAACAACACTCATTCCATAGAATGTAAGTCCTTTTATTGAATCAATTTTTTCACGAGCCACTCTTTTCCTTTATTTGTAAATCTTGGAATTTTAAAAAACTTATCTCCTGATTTATTCCAACTCTTATAAATAAAATTTACACTATTTTTCAACTTTATCTAGATTTATATTCACTTCTTTAATTTCCCAAAACGATTTTTGTCCTAGTTTTATAGGGAGAAAAAAACTTTTCCTATAAATCAATCAGTAGGGGATTATTCATATGGGTGTCATATAGGCTTTCCTGTAAGCCCATATAGTGTCTTATAAAAATTTTATCTAGTTTTTACTTTTTGGATTTATAGTATTATCCAAAATTACTTTGATTTATATATTTTAAACTTCAGCTTTTCTATTTTTCTATGGATGGTAAGGAGTGGATGTATTGCAGTGTACTACATATTTTCTTAGTAAAACCTCCATAATACTATTGTAAAAATGATTTCCTTGGTCATTGATGATGAATTTTAGAAATCCAAACCTATAAGAGATATTATACCTTAAAAAATAAAACACAACCTTAGAATCCTCAATTTTAGTGTCCTTGGATTACACCCATTTTGAGATAGATTCCACAACTAGAAAGATGTATAAATCACCAAATAAAATGGAAAAAGGTCCCCTAAATTTTGTTCCCCATACTTAAATTTTTTCACAAAAGATGACATATTTTTGGTGTATTTATTATATATTTGAAATATTTCTAGAAAATTAGAATTTATCATATTTTTTACAAAACCCATGGGCATCTTTGAACAATGTGAGCCAATAAATTCTAGATTCCAAAACTTTATTTGTATTTATTTATGGATTAAAATGGCCTCCACATGCTAGATTATGAAAAAACTAAAAAATAGACTCAATTTCACTTGAAATAAAACATATTATATTCCCAAAACTTTAAAAGTTTCACAAAATGTGATAGGTTTTTTGGTGTATTTCTTATCACTTTGAAATATTTTCATAAAATTAGCATTTATCACATTTTTTGCAAAACCAATGGGAATATTTGAACAATGTGGGCTAATAAATTCTATATTGAAAAAATTTATTTGTAGTTTTTTTGTTCTATAGTGGCATCCACATGATATATTATAAAGAAAATAAAAAAAGACTCAATTTCACTTGCAAGAAAACATCTTCTTATCACTTTATCATTACAAATTTTCCACACGTATAGATCTTTACAAATGTAAAATATCAATTTAGATTTGAATTTTATGTGAATTAAAATAGTATGGTACTTGGGAAGTTACCAAATAAGTTACCATGTCTATATACCATGGTAATTATCCTTCAAAAAATACAACTAATCTCCCAAAAGGTGGTCATTTAGTGGGTTCTAATCTTGAATTTCTACGTTAGTTGTGTTGGGAATACAATTTGGTGATCAACTAACTGATTTTTTTAGTTCCTTTATTATCCTTTATCTCTATGTCAAAATTTTATAACAATATCATCCATCAAACTAACCCTGGTTTAAATTTATCTTTCTTCATCGAGTATATAAGTGTTGCATGGTCAGGAAATACAATGACTTTAGTTCCACGAAAATAAGATATGAATTTATCTAAAGAAAAAACAACTAAGATAATATTTTTATGGGGTTGTATTATTGATTTGTAAATCATCCAAGTTTCTTGAGTCTTATGAAATTACTTATAGTTTTCTTTTAATTCATTAGGATAACACATCCTCTACAATAGGGTTTGAAGCATCACAAACCTTATCTAAAGGGTCCTCCCGACTTGGTGTCTGTATCATTGGTGGGGTAATTAATATTCTATTTAGTTCATGAAATACTTCCCTATATTAAATATTAAAACCAAAATAATCTTCTTTCAAAATTAACCTAGATATATGGAGTTATATCCTACTAAATTCCTTGATAAACCTTTTGTAAAATCCTACATATCCTATAAATGATCTTACATGTTTCACAAAAGTTGGGTAAGAAAAAGAATTTATCACTTCAATTTTTGACTTATTTACCTCAATGAAATTTTAGGAAATGATATTACTTAAGTCTGTTCCCATTTCCACCATGAAATTATTGTTTTCAAAATTCAAAATAAGATTTTTTTTTCAATCAATGTTTTCAATTGTTTTCCATATTTCATAAAAAACGATCAAAATAATTACTAAAAATAGTGAAAAAAAATCCAAAAATACCTCTATGAATTCCTCAATGTGGTCTGAGAATATAATTAACTTAAACTTATTAAATGTACATAGAATATTGAATATCCCAAAATGAATCCTTTTATACGAAAAGGTTCCAAAGGGGCACATGAAAGTGGTCTTCTCTTGGTCCTCTGGGGTAATGGGAACTTGAAAATGCATTGAAAAACCATCTAAAAAATAGTAATGTGTTTCCTTTACCAAACTCTCTATAATCTACTCAATTAATGAGATGAGAAAGTTATATTTAATATTTAATTGTTTAAACTTCCTATAATCTATACACACTCTCTAGTTATTCTGAATTCTCATTGATATTAATTCATTTTGGTCATTATTCACAATGGTAAAGCTTATTTTCTTGGGAACTACATGGATTAGGATAACTGATTATGAGTCAAAGATGGGTTAGATGATTTATTATGAAAAAAATTCTCTATATATTTCTCTAATACTTCTATTATTGTGGGATTTATCCTTATTTGGGGTTACCTAATAGTTCTGAAGTCTCCTTTAAGCAGAATTTTATGTGAGAACTTTTTTGGACTAATGCCTAGAATATCACCTAAAATACACCCTATTTCTTTCAAATTATCCTTAAAAAGATCAATCAATTTATTTTCTTGGATCATTTAAAAGTTATTAGAAATTATAACTAGTATTTTTCTCCCCTCATTAGATACACATACTTGAGATTAGTGGGTAAGGGATTGAGTTCCATATTTTGTGGTTGTTCGAGGGATAAAATTGGATTGGGATTTATAATTACTATTTATTATATTTTTTTATATAAAATATTTAATATAATAAGACTCATAATTAAATAAAAAACTAAATCCCTCAATTTATTTATAAGTTACCCCATCCTCTAATCTAAAAATAGATTCTTCAAAATTCTGGACAACATCACCCACCATTGAATTTTCAACCATTAAGTGTTCTTCTAAAGTCAGTGTAGCACCCCCGATTTGAGGTATGTAACATTTTTTATGACTTTTTTATGTGTTTAAAGTTGTTGGGTAATTTTTAGGAGAGTTTGGAAGGGTTTTGGGAAGGTTTGGAAGCTTTTCTAGGGGTGCACGGTTTGAACACGGTTAGTGTAAACCGTGCAACAAACCTAGGTAACTGTGAAACATGAGGCAATGGGATTTCACATGGTTGGTGTATGGTTTGTCTAACCATTTGAGGAAACCATGAGGAGAACCCTTTGGGATATTAGCAGTCACACGGTTTGTCTAACCATACGAGCTAACCATGCACGACTTTAAAAAGAGTTTTTTTTAAATACAGGGTCACTTGTGATTTGTCCTAAATCACTCCTCTCTTCTCCCATATGAACCCCACTTGGTATTTCTTATTTTTAAGTCTTAGGATTCATCTAACACTCATTTTTGAGGCAATTAGAAGGGGTTTTAAGGTATGGTGAAGGTGGTTATTCTCTGGTAAGTCCACTCTCTTAGTCTGTTCTTAGTTTTCCCTTGGATCTACATCTCCCCCTCTCTTGGTTTTATAGATATACATCTGTTGCATGTAGATATAGGCTTTTTTGCCTAAAATGATGAGAGTTGGTCTTTTTTATGTTATAAAAATATATCTAAGTCATTTTCATGGAAGTTTCACCCGAAATTGTGGTGTGGTTGTGCGTTGGTCGATTTCGCCCAAACCCTAAGGTAGCTGGATTCACTCTAATCTCCATTTTGATAGAACTAGAGGGATTAAATTTCAAATTAATGTTTTTTCTTGATATTGATGATTTTTGTGATGTTTGAAGCTTATTTGACACCAATTTTGTGAAGTTTTGTGAATTTGGGAAAAATAGGTTATTGTTGTGTAATGTGATTGATGTTGGATTTTAAAATGATAATTTTAAAGTCATTGGAATGATGGATTTTTGGGAAATGAGTTGCGAAAATGGTTTTCAATAAAAATGGTTATTTTATTGAAATGATATTTGTCATGGATGTGTTTAAGGGAGTTTTCTATAAATGTTGATTTTATTGAAATGGTTATGTATTGTGTTGGAGATGTTGATTTTCTTAATGGATTATTTGGTTTAGAAATTGTGTGTTGATATGGTTTTGGAGAATGTTTATTTTTATGATTGTTGGATTGTGTGATATAAGCATGGGTTGGATGGGATGGATAATGGGCGTGAAGGACCACCATCATGGGTTGAAATGTGGGTGTGAATTACCACTATAAAAAGTGGATGAGGTAGGACATAAAGTTCCACCATCAATGGTGACACTGAGATCATATGAAAAAGTGTGATTATGGTTGTGGTAGGCATGTGGAAACACGATGCCATTTTGGTTATGCCAATATTGATTGAGTAATGACATGTTGGGTTTCTTTCCTAGGAATTGTGTTGATTGGGGTGATTTTTTTTGGATAAGGATGTGTTTGGCTTGTTGTTAGTTGTGATGCTATTTTATTTTCTTTATATACTTGTTATATAAATTGTGCTAACAGTTATATCCTAGTTTCATGTGTAAGGAAGTCATTTGGGGAAAACCTATTGAGTATTATTACTCACCATCTCATTTGTCACTTTGGTGCTTTTGTAGATGTTGTAATCCAAGATAGAGGAAAAGGTAAACCATCTCATTTATTTAATGGTTCATCATGATGCTTGTCGGTATTGTGGTTCTTAGATCATGGAGCTTAGCAGGGAGCTATGGAGTTGTTTCATAGCTTATTTGAGTTTTATGGTTTAGTCTTCCACTTGGTACTCTGATTTCGGATTATTGTGGTTTAGTTTTATTGGTATTTGGGAATTGTTATGGAATGGTTGTTTGTATGGTTGTCTTGTGGTAATGTGTTGTATTGAGTTACACTGTTGACATGCATCATGTAGTTGTGGTTGGTTTCTTTCATTCAAAGGGAAAATCATCCCCCACCATTCATGAAGCTCTCAACATTTATTGCCAGCCTTTGGCACCTTGGGGATTTCACCTAAGGCCGAGTAGCATTCCACTTCCTTCTCAAGCCAATGAGAAGGGGTGTGACGTTATAAGTGGTATCGGTTTATTCGGTCCCAGACTTTCAAGTTTGTTTGGTTATTTAGAATTGATTGTAGGTCTTGGAGTTTACATTCATTCTTGATGTATTACTTGAGTTGGGATGGTAGCAAAGAGTAGGATTGTTAGATCTTGAAATGTATAGCATAAAAGGATATATCTAACACTTTTATGCTAAATTTCAAGTTACCAGAGAGTTGGGTACATAAGTGTTTTGGATACACTTATAGGAGTGTTATCACATTGTCATGAGTATAGACAATGAGATGAGCATGAAATGCATGGTAGAAATGAATTACCACTAGGATTTAATATTTCATTTGGAATACTTATTTATACTGTGGTATGAATGTGTTGATTTTTGAAAATTTAGAAATTGTTTTCAAATGTGTGATTTTGACAAGCGAATGATTGTGGTATTTTGAAAATGGGTCGATTTTCAAAACCTTGTAGATTTTTCAAAATGGTTGAACATGGAAAAATGGAAATTTTGGAAATCATGGTTTTGATGGCTAGAATATAATATAATTTGAAATTGTAAGCCTTCAGGTGCTAGGGAGTGAGACTTATGATGATTCTTGTGTTGATAGAAATGGAACTGGGAAGAAATTGTAGAGAAAAATCGAAGGATACTATGGAAAATGTGGTTTCACTTGAGCCCTAGGTGAACCAAAAACTAGTACAAAATATAGTGCAATCTTTCCAAGTAGTGGAAAGTGGGAATAAAAGCAATGAGCTGAGGCATGTGGAACACTCAGTTCAGTTTCAAAAATAGAACCCACCCATTTTTTGGGGTGATTCTGGGCCTAAAAAGGTAGAAGCATGATTGAACATGATGAATCATATATTTTATTTCTTGGGAACACCAGTAGAGTTAAAAATGATTCTAGTAATGTACATATTGGAAGATCTTGCATGTTAGTGGTGGGATTTGGTGGTTTATGATGGAACAAACCAAGTTATGATATGGGAGGGTTTTTTAGGAAATGTTTAATAAAAAATTCTACCCTCATATGTTCAAAATTCAGTGCACAATGGATTTATTCAGATTGAAGTAGGAAAACATGTCCGTGATGGAATATGCATCTAAGTTTATAAACTTAGTGTGGTTTTCACCCAAGGTGATGACTATCACATCCTTGAAGGCACGAATATTTAAAGAAGACTTGAGGTAAGAAATTCATTCCAAAATTATAGTTCTATGTATAAGTGATTATACAAAAATGGTGAATAGATAATTAGTATCCAAAAGGGATATCTTGGGGGCTACAGGTGGGGGAATCATGTTGGTACCCATGGAGAAGGATCAAGTGGAAGAGGGACACTTATTTACAGGGTTGGAGTACGATTTAGAATCTGACATCATGATCAGTGAATCTTCCTATGAAGCCTCATATCAAGATAAGATGTTTTCAGTGTGGTTATATATTCCAAATGAAGCGTTATTGTAGGGAACAACCTCCATCATGTCATAATTGCAAGAAGATGGGGCATCTCCAGTGTTACTGTTGTAATGCTCCACGGTTGGGTGTTCATGACACTCCTCAGGGGTTGCAGGTGTCCTATTCCTCAACAGGATGGGGAAACAACATACCCCTCATCACTAGAGTTGATTTAGTCATGGTGATTCTAGTAATACCATTAATCCTTAGTAGGGGAAGTTTCAGTAGGGTAATAAAGAGCATAGTGTGGTAAACAAGAAGTTGTTTGGAGCCGAGAAGGTTATGGTGGATGATCAGTCAGGACCATCCATGGTTCAAGGTACAATTATTTTGAATTTTACCTTTATGAAAGTGTTGTTTGATATAGGTTCCTCTCATTCTTTCATTACTTATCATGTGGTTTATTTTCTGGGTTTAAGTGTGGAAATTATTTCTTCTATTTTAAAACTTAAAACTTCTATGGGCCAAAGAGAGTGTCAATCCTTCTTGCGTAGAGCACAATGTATAGTTGTGGATGGGGTTTAGTTGATGTGGGACTTCTCAGTGATTGAGGTATATTCATATGATATAATCCTGGGTATGGATTGGATAACAATGTTTAATTCCCACATCAACTGTTATGTGTGAACAATTATTTTTATGACGAGTGATGGCATTGAGAATCTCTTTAAAAGAGAGAAAAATGCGAAGATGAGCACAACGTGCTTTTTGGAACCAACAGTTGGGATGACATCATATCAATTATTAGCTTTGTCTTTGTAATCAATGGAAGAGGTTGGGATAAGCAATTTTATAGTAGTAGTTTATCAGTTTATGGATGCCTTTCTTGAAGAATTATTAGGGTTTCCACCTATGAGAGAAGTGGAGTTTAAGATTGATATCCTTCTGGGGACCAGTCCCATCTCACTTCCATCTTATTGTATGGAACCAACAAAATTGAGGGAATTGAAAGTGTAGTTGGAGGAGCTAGAAAACAAAGTGTCCATTTAGCCTAGCACATCTCCATGGACATCGTCAGTTCTATTTATTAAAAAGGTAGATGGAAATATTTGGCTATGTGTTGATTATCATAATATTAACCAATTTACGATAAAAAATCAATATCCACTTCCATGCATTGATGACTTGTTTGATCAGTTGAGGGGAGATCAGTGGTTCTCCAAAATTGACTTGTGATCAGGATATCATTAGTTGCGGGTGCTGAAGGAGGATATTCACAAAAAAACTTTCAAAAGTAGATATGTCCATTTTGAGTACATGGTTATGCCCTTTGGACTTATAAATGAACTATTAGTGTTCATGGCATTGATGAATCTGATATTTCAGAGATATCTGGATTCTTTTGTGGTGGTATTCATGGATGAAATACTTGTGTATTTGAGGAAAAGGGTGGAGCATGAGAAACACTTGATAGTAGTGTTGAGGATATTAAGAGATCATTGATTTTATTCCAAACTATCGAAGTGTGATTTTTGGATACAATAGGTTAATTTCCTTGTCCATTTTATTTCAAAGAGAGGTGTTTCAGTGGATTTAGAGAAGATAGAAATTGTTATCTCTTAGAAACTGCCAAAGAAGGTTTTTAAGATATGGAGCTTCCTTGGTCTAGCTGGGTATTATCGATGATTTTTTTGTGATTTCTCATGATTAGACTTTCCAATGATATCTTTGATAAGAAATAATGTCCCATTTCAATGGAATGAGCAGTGACATAAATCTTTTTAAGTTCTTAAGGATTTTATTACATTAGCACTGATCTTGGTTTTACCAGAACCAAGGAAAGGGTATGTGGTGTATTGCTATGCATCAGGATCAGGGTTGGGGTGTTTCCTCATGTAAGGGGATCATGTTGTTGCATATAGCTTATGGAAGTTGGGGTTGAATGGGAATAACTACCCAACACATGATTTGGAGTTGGCAGTGGTGGGCCATGCTTTGAAAACTTGGCGTCACTATCTCTTTGGTGAGAAATTCATGGTGTATACCGATCATAAGATCTTGAAACATATTTTCTCATAGAGATATTTGAATTTGAGGAAAAGGAGATGGATGGAGTATCTCTAGATGTTTTAATTTGACTTTATGTACACACCAGGTAAGGGAAATTCGGTGGTAGATTCATTAAGTAGGAAGTCATATGCTCAAGTGGTGAAACAAGCATTAGATCAGTGGTAGTTGATGTTGGTTATAGTTGACACATAAGGTTGGAATGTGAAGATTGCGGTGATGTAGACATTTTCTTTCCAGTCTTGTTGGTTCCTAACTTGGTTGGTTTGGTTAAATAGGAACAAATGTCTAATTCAGAGTGTGTGGTGATGAGGTCGAAAATCAATGGTGGGGAGACCATTGAGGGATGGAAATTGGATGCGAATTCAGTGTTGTGATTTTAGAATCAGATGGTTGTACCGGTGTATTTTTAGGAGAAAATTCTCAGTTCTTATCATAATTCTATATGGGATGTATATCCTCGGATTCAAAAAATGTACAAGGCATTAAAAGTACAGTTTTGGTGGATGGGTATGAAAAGGAAAGTGGCTGAGTTTGTATTGAGATTCTTGACTTATCCGCAAGTCAAGGCAGAGCATCAATTACCAGAAGGTATGTTGTAGTCTTTACCTATCCCTATATGGAAGTGTGAGAAAATAGCGATGGATTTTGTTACAAGTATCCTAAGAACAGTCAGGAAGCACGATGCCATATGGGTGATATTGTATTGGCTCACAAAGTTGGACCATTTCATCCCTATTCATGAATCTCATATTCTAGAGGATCTATCCAAAATCTATATCCATGAGGTCATAAAGAGGCATGAGGTACCTGTTTCAATTGTATGAGATAGAGACTTGAGGTTCACATCTCATTTCTAGAAATCCTTACAAAAATCCCTTGAGAGTCAATTGATGATGAGCACAAAATATCATCCTCAGAAAGATGAAAAATCTGAGAGGATGATAAAAATGTTAAAAAATATGTTATAGGCTTGTGTCATGGATTTCGATACCTCATGGAAGGATTAATTTACATTGGTGGAGTTCTCCTATAAAAAAAATTATCAGGGATCCATACATATGGATCTGTTTAAAGCATTGTATGGGCATTCGTGTTATTCTCCACTTTTTTGGGTGGAAACAGGAGAAACTTTTATGGTTGGGATGAGCCTTGTCAAAGAGTCGACAGAAAAGATTAAGTTGATTAGGAAGAGAATGGAGATGGATCAGAGTCATCATAAATCATTTGTGTACCATCATTGATGACCTTTATTGTTCAAGGTAGGTAATTATGTGTTCTTGAGAATCTCTCTGAGGTTGGGACATCATCTTTTTGGAAAGAATGTCAAGTTATATACAAGGTATGCTGGTCCTTTTGAGATAATTAAGAAGATTAGAGGGGTGTAATATTAGTTAGCTTTTCCACCACGGTTTAGTTCGGTTCACAATGTGTTTCATGTGTCCTAATTGAAAAAGTATCAACCAGATCATGACCATGTGATTCGTTGGGATCATGTTGAGCTAGAGTTGGATGCTTCTTTGGTGTATTTACCCATGCAAATTGTGGATAGAAAATAGAAAGTATTTCATGGTAAAATAATTGATCTATTTTGTGTTTTTTAGAAACATGGTGAGATTCAGGAGGATACTTGGGAGTGGGAGAAAGAGATGGCCAAACAATGGTCCGAGATCTTTTGGTAAAGCGATGGTTCTCTACTTTTTGAGGATAGAAATTCCAATGGTGGGGAGAATTTAGAACCCACAATTTGAGGTATTTAATATTTTTTATTCCTTTTTATGTATTTAAACTAGTTGGGTAATGTTTTGGAGAGTTTGGAAGGGTTTTGGGAAGGTTTGAAATCTTTTCTAGGGGTGAACGATTTGAGAACGATTAGTGTAAACCATGAAATAAACCTAGGTAATTTTAAAACTTTATGTAGTGGTATTTCTCACATTTGGTGCATTTTTTGTCTAACCATGCAAGGAAACCATGCAGGGAACCCTTTGGGATAGTGGCAGTCACACGATTAGCGCACAATTTGTCTAACCGTATGAGCTAACCGTGCACAGATTTAAAAAGAGATTTTTTAAATACAAGGCTACTCAGTATTTTCACTAAATCACTCCTATCTTATTCTATACAAACCCCACTCATTATTTCTTGTTATCAAGGGTTAGGAGGCCTCTCCCACTCATTTTTGAGGTGATTCAAAGGGTTTTCAATGTGTGGTGAAGGTGGTTTTTCTCCGGTAAGTCCACTCTCTTAGTTGTTTCTTGGTTTTCATTTATATATACATCTCCCCTCTCTTATTTTTATATATCTACATCTTTTGCATGTATATCTAGGGTTTGTTTTCCTAAATTGATTAGATTTGGGCTTTGTGATGTTAGGAAAAAAGATCTAAGGCATTTTCATGGAAGTTTCACCTAGATTTGTGGTGCGGTTGTGCGTCGATCAATTTTTTCCAAACCCTAAGGTATGTGGATTCAATTTCATCTCTACTTTGATAAGACTAGAATAATTTAATTTCAAATTAATGTTTTTTTCTTTATATTGATGATTCTTTTTATGTATGAAGCTTTTTTGACACCCATTTTGTGAAGTTTTGTGAATTTGGGAAAAATGGGTTATTATTGTGAAATGTGCTTGATGTTGGATTTTAAAATGACAATTTTAAAATCATTGGAATGAAGTATTTTTGGAAAATGAGTTTCAAAAATGTTTTTCAATAAAAAGGGTTGTTTTATTAAAATGATATTTGGCATGGATTTGTTTAATGGGTTTTTCCATAAATGTTGATTTTATTGAAATGGTTAGGGCTTGTGTTGGAGTTGTTGATTTTCTTAAGGTATTGTTTGGTTTGGAAATTGTGTGTTGATATGGTTTTGGTGGATTTTTATTTTTTATGATTTTTGGATTGTGTGGTATAATAATGGGTTGTATGGGATGGATAGTGGGTGTGAAGGACCACCATCATGGGTTGGAATGTGGGTGTGAAGTACCACTATAAAAAGGGGATGCGATTGGACGTGAAGTTACAATGTCAATGGTAACACTAAGATCATGTGGAAAAGTGTGAGTATGGTTATGGTAGGTGTGTGTACACATGGTGTCATTTTAGTTATTCCAATATTTAATGAGTAATGAAATGTTGGGTTGCTTTACTAGGAATTGTGTTGATTAGGGTGAATTGCTTTGGATAAGGATGTGTTTGTCTTGTTGTTAGTTGTGATGATATTTTATTTTCTTTATATACTTTTTATATAAACTATGATAACAGGTCTATCCTAGTGTAATTTATAGGGAATTCATTTGGAGAAAAAATACTGAGTATTATTACTCACCATCTGCTTTGTCACTTTGGTGGTTTTGTAGATGTTGTAATCCGAGACACAAGAAAAGGTAAAGCATCTCATTTATTTATTGGTTCATCAGGATGTTTTCCAGTATTGTGGTGCTTGAAGCATGAATCTTGGTGGGGAGCTATGGAGTTATGTCATGGACTCTTGAGGTTTTGTGGTTTAGTCTTCCACTTGGTACTTTGATTTTGGATTAGTGTGGTTTAATTGTATTGGTCTTTGGGAATTGTTATGGAATGGTTGTTTGTATAGTTGTCTTCTGGTAATGTGTTTTATTGGGTTACATTGTTGACATGCATCATGTATTTGTGGTTGGTTTTGTATCATTGGTTGATTTATTTCATTAAAAGGGAAAATCACCCCCACCATTCATGAAGCCCTCAACATTTATTGCTAGCCTTTGGTGCCTTGGGGATGTAACCTAAGTCTGAATAGAATTCCACAGCCTTCTCAAGCCAATGGGAAGGGGAGAGATGTTATGGTCAGTATCTCATGAAAAAAAACATGAATATTAAATAGGTTTAGATTATTCAAAGTGATATAGTGTATGGAGTGATTGGTTAGCTGAAGGGCTCTTCATGGAGTCAGAGATGTTGAAATGGACTATGTTGCCTCCAAACTCCATGGTGAGTTTTACTTCATGGACATTAATGATTATATTTGATTTCATTAAGAATGGTCTCCCAAAAATGATGGGTGAGTGTGAGGGGATCCTATATTACTCCATTTTCAATACCTATAAGCTTTTTAGGAAGAGAAGATCTTGTACTTTCATTATGACATCCTCCAATAGTCCTGTTGGAAATACAGTGGATTGATTTACAATTTGTAGCATCACTCCCGTAGGATTCAAGACTACTATATAAAAAGATGTAAAAATTTAGTGAAGCATTACATTTATTTAATCACCTAAATCACACAAATTATTTGGAAAAGTTAAATATCTAATTGTAAAAAGGGTTGAAAATGTCCCTAGATCTTGGAATTTTGTGGGTAATTGTAGTGTGATTAGGGCTGATACAATTCTTCCTAAATTAATTTTTTTATTCCATTGAATCCACTTATTTTTGGTGCAATGTTCCTTAATAAATTTAATATACTAAGGAATCTATCTTAGTGCTTCAAGATTGGGAATATTAATCTCAAATTTTTAGAATGGTTGTAGAATTTATCTTTGAAGTTATTCCTTATAAATTTTCTTGTATTGAATAATTTTTATGGGAAAGGAGGTGGGGGATCATTATTATAACTTTTCTATATTTTCCATGGTTTCTTTGGTCTTTTATTTATATGAAAATCTATTCCTCCATCTTCTTTAATTTCTTCTTACACTTTATAACTGGATAGGTTATTTGGTAACTTATTTTTCTCGATTTTGTTTTGCTTCCACTATAACATATTCTTCAAGGTTGGTCTATGTTTTTTTAGGTTCAGGACTCTCATATCCTTATTATTAATTAGTAGATTGGTTTTGTTCTAGATTCAGTGTGGTCATGGGTTGAATCTCTTATCAACTTATTTTTTTTATCATAATCACATTTTCTCTCAGATTAGGAACTATTTGGGATAGAAGATTTTATTTATTTTTGGATAATGCTTATATAATTTTTATTATCTCTCTCATTTAAGTTTTAATCTTATCTACCTCTAAACTTTTATATTGTTGATTTTTTTTGTGGTGAACTTGTGTATGGCTTCTCATATGGTCTCTTTTTCTATAAAGGGGGATGATGGTACATTGATTGGTTATAGGGCTACTTGTAAGGTTATTGGAAGGGTGGTGGGTGCAGAATTGTTGGTTTTTTTGCTGGAATGGGGGTTTCTGTTGAAAATTATTTCGGTAGTGGGTCTATCCTAGTTATACTAAGTTAAAAATCCATAATATAGTTGTTTAGGATTCCCCAATATTTAATTTTTTTGTACTTTTAATGGCTAAAAGGCTGCTTCAAAACTTTCCATTCTTTACACTTCATTACACTGATCAATGAAATGATTAGGTGATGAGCATAAACCACATAACTTAACAGATTCTTGTTTCTCTCAATCCTTCTTAAGAACCATCTATATCACAAGTCTAATAAGAAATTTAATTCTAAATTTTAATAATGGAGATGATTCATAAGTTCTTACCTCTTGTATTTATCTTATAAAAGTACCTATTATGCTGAATTATTGTGAGTTATGAATAATATTTTCAATCAATCCATTGGATTTTGTAGGTGTCTTGTCAAAAAAATCTCATCCAAATGATGCATCTAGTGAGTTTCTATCATTATCCAGAAGTCCTTGATAAAATAAAAATGTAATTTGTTTTATTCTATAGCATAATGTGGATAAATATCATAAATATTTTTGAATATATATCAATACACATAAAGATTTTCTCTTGATGATTTCCTAATGACATAAATTTATTTCCTTATTTTTGTGCTCCCGGTGGTGGGGAAGAATATTCGAATGAATTATCTCTATAATTCATCCCAGTCAAGCACTTTACCTAGTTGTACAATGTACAACTATTCTTTGGAATCTCCTTCAAGTGAGAAAAAAATGTCCTCCACTTTACTTGTTCCTCATCCACTCCCCAGGTTTTATAATAAAGAAGAAATTCATGATTTTTTGTACATGTTTATTATGGTAGTCACCTAAAATACCATGAAACTTAAGAAATACTTGGATTAGACCAATTTTCAATTAAAAATTATTCTTTAATTCATACATAACTATCTAGTTGTTTTGGTTAATTAATTGTGGTGCACATAGATTTCTCAAGGTTTGGTTGGGATTTCTAACCATGATCACAAGCTCAAAGTAAACACTAGTAGTTTCAATTTAGTCTGCAAGATAAATATCCTCAAAGTTTTTTTTCAAATTTAAATTCCTATGTATATTTGGATTTTTTTTTTCAATTTCTAGATCATAATTAAGTAGTTGGTTATTAGAAGATCGGGTCATGAAAATTAATGGTTAGATTTATTTTATTTTTTTCAATTCTTCCCCAAGAACAAAATTAATTTTTGATAGAACACCCATCATAAGGTGTGAAAAAATCTTTTTATTACTCAGGATAAATGCAGTATTAGTGGAAATATAGGGTTGTATTCAAGAAAGGGGTGAGAAAAAAATCATTTTTTCACATTTAATTAAAGAAATGGGGTTTTTTTGTTTTGGTTATTTTTAAAAACAAATAAAAAGTAATGAAGTAAAGGCTTGAAAATATTATATGAGAAAGGTGATTGGTTTAAGGTTATATTTCCTCTTATAATGATATCATTGTCCAAAAATGGATTTTAATTATCCTCTTATTAATTGATAAATGAAAGACTATTGGATAGATTTATCAATAAACCTTGGTTGGAAGTTATTATAGAGATTGGACTCACGATATTGCTGATTGGTTAGTCTCCCTTCCTATGTGAGTGGAGACTTAAAAAATCACTCCCATCCTAACAAAGAAGTAACCAATCAGATATTGGCATTCCTAATTAATTTAGAAGTAATTTACAACTAGCACACATGTACCAACTATTTCTTAACACTCAACAACTAACATGGCCAATTAATTGAGGAAAAAATATATCAGGTGGAGGGAGATGATATGTTTTCCATCCAAGGAAGTAAACAATAAACTAGTTCAAAACTTAAAATATAATTGTATTAAAAGTATTAAAAAAATTAAAAACTAGAATCAATCAAATAGAAAGTATTTTTATTCAGTAATACATGATGACTCAATAATTACAAGGTAAAACCTTCCCTTCCCCAATAACTCAATAATTACCCCTCTATTGAGGGGTAGTAGACATGAATGGGGAAGGAGATAACAATAAAAACTTGATAAAAATAGAAAAAGAAACTAAAAAAGAAACAACAGTAATAATTCTCTAGCATGAACCTACAATATAAGTCTCTCCTCCTTTTCAGCAATAGCATACCTAGCAATGAAACCAAGTTTTAATATCACACTTGTCATAAGGTGTGGAAAAAAATTTATTACCTAGCTTAAATGTAGTATTAGTGGTAACCTAGGTTTTTATCCAAGAGAGGAGTGCAAAAAAAATTTATTTATAAGTTTTTAATTACAAAAAAGTGATGTTTTGGGTTTGTGATTTATGAAAACAACTCAAGAAATTAAAACTAGAATTTTAAAACAGTTGATGAGAAATTTGATCAAGTCAAGTTTGGATTTCCTCTTGAAATTCTATCATAGTCATTAAAATTAATTTTACCTCTCGTATTAATAATTTATAAATGAAATAATCCTCAATATATTTATCAATCATCCTTGGTTTGAAGTTATGATGGAGATTGGCCTCACAATATTACTGATTGGTTAGTCCCCCTTACTATGTGACTAGATATTTAGAAAATCACTCCCATCCTACAAAGGAAATACCCAATCAGATATTGGTGTTCTCAAGTAATTTAAAAGTGTCTCATTACTACCACCCACATGCCAACTATTTCTTAACACTCACTAGTTAACATAACCTATTTGTTTTGTAAAAACTACATTTGGCAGAGGGGGATGATAGATTTTCCAACCAAGGTAGTAAAAAATGAAATAATTAAAAACCTAAAACAAAATTGTAATAAAATATTTGAACAACCATTCAAAATCAGAATCAATCAATTAGAAAATATTTTTATTAAATAATGTGTGGGGACTCAAGAATTAAAAGGGAAAACCTTCCCTTCCAAAATCACTCAATAATCACCCCTCTATTTGAGGGGTAACATGCATGAATGGGGAAGAATATGGAATTACATACTTAAGAAAAATAGAAAATAAAACTAAGAAATAAATTATAAAAAAAATTCTCCATAAAAAACTTGATATCCAAGTCTATCATCCCTTTCAAAAGTATACTCCTCTTGTTTTTATAGATGCATGGGTTCCTTCTTCATCTTGGTAAAACCTCCATGATTTTATCTCTTTCAAAATTCTCTATCTTTATTTTTTTCCTCATATATTTCCTCCTTCACAATTTGATATTATAGGAAACATGAAACTTTCCTTATTTGATGTTGATCAAAATGTCTTGCATATTTAAGTCTAAGTTACAAACTCCTATTTATTGCATGCATTTTTATGTGGATCCCTATGTTTTTGACTTCACATAACCAATAATTTTTCCATCCAGTAGATTTCCTAACATTTTTTTAAGTCTTAGATCAACTGTGTGTCAGTGGATTGACTATGGGATTCATATTCAATGGATCGACCAATAGGAAGATTTTGGGTGTGGTTGATGGAATAGTTATGTGGTCGATGGATGATAGGCATGGTCTATCAAAATGAATGTGTGGTCGGTTGAGTCCTTTTTATATTTTTCATACATGGTTGATTGAGTTTCTTCTTACGGTCGATTGTTTGCAACACGATTGGTTGGATTACACAAAAAGTCACCTTTTGAATTTATAGAGTTTTCAATTTTAGTTAGTTGGATAACATGGTAGATCTATAGGAATGGTTGATCTATCCTCATAGTCGATCATTTTGAACATGCAGTCGATGGATGAACCACGTGACTACCTCATGGTCGATTGTACATAGCAACTCAATAATTTACAAATTTCTTCATTTAAGAACAAAAACTCTTGATTTATTTAGAATAATCTTCATAAACCTAAAATATTTATCAATATACACAAAATTTAATGTATATTTTATTCTAATAATTCCAAATATCAAATAGAATAATTAAAAATCAATATTTAAGTCATTTCCACACTAAATCCCAAAATAATCATATATGCTTAATATGTGACAATTGAATAGTTAATGATAAAAGGGTGGGATTAAAGCCATGAAATTAATAAATGAAATATATGAAATTATTGTCTCTATAAATATACATTTTATAAATTAAAATACCTGCGTAATACAAAATATGTCTCAAAGAAGGAAATTTTGAGATGAGAAACCCTTAGAACTTTAGTAATATATGAATCAAAAGAAAATGAAAGAGAGATTTTGTAATGGACTTGTAAATCACATGATTAAAATTTTATTTATGATAAAATAATTCAATGGTTCAGTAAATACAAAATTTCAAAGAATAATGGGTGCATAACATTAAAATATGCCTCAATGAAGGAGAATTAAGACGAAAACCCTTATCTTAGGTTCTATTTTATTCCATCACATTTATGACTCTTGTATAATAACCTTAATTTTATTAAAAAATGAATCTTGAAGTGAATTATATTCATTTTTATCATTATTTATTATTTACAATCATTTGAATCTATTTATTACTATTTAATTTGAAGAGAGAATGGGTTGAAGACATGTTTTATTTTAAATTATCCAGTTTTGATTTGATTTCATGTTTTTTTATTTTTATTAATTTATAATTTCATAAAATTATTTACAAAATATTATAATACATTAAAATAAATTTATATTAAATAATATACACTAACTAGACATGTAGGTAGTGATAAGTAAAGAATTGACAACGTCCTCATAGGCGGGTGAAACTGGCCATTATTGGGACATGTCAAAAGAGAGGGAGAGAGAGTATATACTATAACTATATTAAAATATAAATATGAGTTTAATAATAACATATATATTTTATATACATATATATGAAATATTTTAGAAAGGTAGAAACATGGATTTTTATTGGGACAGTAGAAAGAAGAATAGAAAAAAACAATGAAAAGAGAATTAGGGATACCTCTTCATGGAATATTTACTCCTTTTCTAAAGCCTTGAAGGGTTGGGGTTGAGTACCACCAGAACCTCCCTAAGGGAACTAAGAGACTTAGGATAGGGAAAATTAGTATATATTGTGATTTAATAAGTGAATGAGAAGTTATTTTCTAAGGGAAAGGAGAGGGGCTATTTATACTTAAGGAGGGGGTATTTTTTGGTTAAAATATTAATTATTTTATTAATTAATCTAACAAATTTTGAATAGTATTGATTATAATTATTATTTTATTAAAATAAGGAGGGTTATTTTACATTTATATCAATCCAATATCAAATGGATCTTTCTAAACACTCAATTAAATATAAAAAACCAAAAATAGTTTGTTAGGATAAAGTATAATTTAGGTCCCAAAATTTCAAATATAAGTTTCTAAATTCAAATTAAAAATTTTAAATTAATTATTTTACTCCTTAATTATATTTTTGGTTCATAAAAAGGTTTAATAAATTTTTAATTCATGATTACATCATAATTCTTTCATAAAAGTTACGGTATTCATAAAAACTATTTTTTAAAACTATTTTTTCTCTACAACATATGTAAGGAATAAAACTGGCCTAGGGACTTGACCCTGTGACCGCCGCCCCAAACCCCAAAACCACTTTCCACCACAATTGCCTACATGGGGCACATAAAAACAATTATTTACTATTCTCTAAAAATATTTTTTTAGAAAAATCCAAAAAAATAACCCTAAGCCAATTTAGATGCGATAATTCCAAAAATGGAGTCCTTTTTATCAAATTTAGGAATTTAACTTTTAAATAAAATCATACAATACATGGAAAAATGATTTATTTAGAATAATTTTTTTTATTTATAAGTTATTAAATTTATATTTTTTATTATATCTTATTTATTATATGATTGATAATTAATTATTTATAGTTATAAAAAATATGAATTTTATTAAATTGTTATTCTAATTGAGTGGTATTTAACTATTAAATATATAATCGAGAAAACAGTTTAGTGTAACAAACTTTATATTCTATGATCAAAATTGTATATCAATGACCATTTTACTTTTATAGATTCTAAATTATAGAAATTTTATAACCATTTTGTGATGATAATACACTATACATAATAGGAATTATATTTTCAAATATAAATAATAAACATTCCATTATTTTATTTTATTATAAAATATGTTACTTAACATTATAAAAAGATTGTTTTTGTGATTAATGAAATATGTACTTAGAATATGATAAAACCCCCTTTAGAAATTAAAAAAACTATAATAAAAAATAAAAAATGCATGATAAAGTATTATTTTAGTGTAAAAATGACATTTGGGCGTTTATCATATATTTTTCATAAAATGTTATATGATATTACTTTCAATGGTTATTTGTTTTAATTTTGTGACTATGAAAACTTGTATCATACTTTGTTAACCATTATATTACAATGAATTAATTACCATCATGATATGAAAATCAATCTATTAATAAAATTATTATAGTTATAAACTATATATAAAAAAAGAATTGTGAATTGTAAGATAGATTTTATAAAGCCATTTTAATAAATAAAATTCCATTATAATTGAATTTATATTTTTAATAATAACATGTAAAGGAAACAAATTTGGTGATAAATATGTGTATAAATGTTTAGTTTATATCATTAAAAAGAAATAAATTCATTTATAATTTATATTTATAATTTAAAAAGGAAAATTTATAAAAAAATAACCATTGGAAATCTAGGATTTTACATTCTACCCTCCTTAAATAAATTGTGTTGAAACTATTTTAATTATCACATAATAATTAAAATATCTATGGATATACATAAGAAATAAACAAATCAAGATATAATTTATAATGAGATATAAGCCTCACTGTCTTAGGTAAGACTAGGGAACTCATCTTTTCCCTCATGATTGGTTATTAAGACCCATAAAATGGATTTAATTCCCATAGGGATTTTATAATCATCCTTACATTGATAGATGATCATGGGTTGATTCAGAATATGAAATGAAACTTCCCTATCCCATAATTAATGTGGTATTTATAGTGATATACAACCCATGACCCAAAATCACATCAAATTTCACTAAAGAAGAATAATATTTGTAGGATCATATTTTATAATGAACCAAACATTTATAAATGAAATTCCCCATGTGATTTAATTAAATGTCCTATTATATATTATATATATAGAAAACACATGAACTTATTTAGTTTTATTATATATTATCATATTTAAAATACCATAAAACATCATAAATGTAGATAATATATCCATAGAACAATGATAAAATGATTAGTATAAATATAGGGGTTTAACGAATCCAATTGACATTAAAAAAGGAAGTGATGACCTCAACCAGTAGGATCATACCCTATGAAGACCAATTATCAGAGCTTCCAAGGGAGATAGCATCCTTAGGATTTTCCCTTGACCAATACCAAGCTAATATCCAAAAAATTAAGCATGATTTAAACCATTTATGAGAGAAGTTCAAGCTCATAGAGATCACGTCCCAAACTATATATGTTGAACCATCCCATGAAATTCTCACCATCGTGCACCTTACTCTTAGGAAGTTTTATGGTGTATTAAAGGTATATGTATAAATACCCTAATAATATTAATATGTATATAATATATAATAATGAATATATTTTTATCTTTTCATTATTACTTTATAAATTATTTTGATTTTGATACAATATGACACAAATTGTATTTTTGGATAATATTCAAATTCAATTAAGGAATTTATTTTGATTAATTATTGGATTTTTTAAATAAATAATATTTTATTTAAATATTATTATTAAATAATTTTTAGTAAATATAAATTATCATATAATTTTTATGAAGTCAAATGTAATTTTTATAAGGGTTTGTAAACTGTTATTGTCAAAAATTACAGATGTACATAGGGGTAAAACCTGAAAACACTATGTTGAGATAGACTTGACCAGGAAATAGTGCATGACAATGGACCTTACTGCTCACTTGATTTGACACTCCCATGGGATATGGTTTGGTAAATTCACAAGCTCATTACAAACCACTTTTAAGGGAATAAAAATTCCCATAAGAGTATATGTTAGGAAATATATTGTGGATAACATAGATTTAATCATAGAAGTTCATAATTTAAGGAAATATATACCATTTATATGTTATCACTTTAATAGAATTTGAATCCCATTTATGTGTTTAATAGTTTAAAAAATATCTTCCCTATGTCTATTTTGGATAAAGTAAATGGTTAGAACCATAATCAAAAAGGGAATTATAGGGTTAATGTCTATAGTTCTACACATTCCTTCATATCATGCAAGTTTATTAGAACTATTCAAATACCACCATAAAGCATGGAATTAGATATGTCAGTGAAAATAGTAAATGGGGAAATTATTGCATCCCAAGTATATAATTCCTCCCTTGTCAAATTTTATGGGGTGAACTTGCTATCTAACTTTTTGATACTCCCTTTAGTGTAATTTTATGAAATTTTGGGCATGGATTGGATTTACTTATATAGAAACAACATAAATTACCATGAGAAATAAATCACTCTCTATATTGTGAATTTCCCACTGATTTTGTATAAGTTCAAGGAGGAGGATGGATCTTATTTAGAACCAATATCTCAATAATAAATATTATTTTCCTATGAGAAATAATATCTTGCTCAAATGATTTATTCTAAGGAAAATATCATCCTCAAATACATGTCCATTGTAAGGAAATTTGCCGATGTGTTTAAAGATTTTTTTGGCATTTCTCCTAGATGATAGGTTTAGTTATAAATCGAAATTATACCTATACTGAGTAACATTATTGGGTCATATTATCTCAATAAATTAGATATCTATAGACCCTTCAAATATATAATCAATTTATGGATGACCGAGTCAATTTTTTTTGACATAAATCCCTAATTTCCTTGGATTAGTTGAGTACTATCGTCAATTTGTGATAAATTTCTCATGATTGTCAAACCATCTAACCAAACTAACTCAGAAGGGAGTAATGTTTTTTGGAACAATTAATGTGAAGAGAGATTCAATTAGTTAAAAAGAGCCTTACCACTACACCCGTACTTACGATACCCACAAGTGGAGATCTTTTTGTCATATATTTCAATGTTTCAAAGAAGGGATTAGGCTGTGTGTTAATTTATATTGAAAAAGTGATATCCTATGCTTTAAGGAAATTGAAATTTCATGAATAGAACTGCCCAACACATGATTTAAAGTTGTATGCAGTGATATTTTCTATGAAAATATGATGGCATTATCTCTCTGGGGAGAAGTGTGAAATATATATAGATCACAAGAGCCTCAAGTATATATTCAAAAATGAAGCGCTGAATATTCACAAAATAATATGCTTAGATCTGATCAAGGACTATGAATTATCAATATACTACCATCATGGGAAAGAAAATAAAGTGGAATATTCTCTAGGCATAAAGGATCCAACAATTTTATCATTTAAGAGAATTGAGAAGGATCTAATATTTCTAGACTTGAAAATGATGAAAATGGGAATCATAAAGGAAGGGACATCATCAATACTTACACAAATGATTTCTCAACCATCCCTTCTAGAGAGGATAAAGGATGATCAAAGAGATGATGTGGGAATTAAGAAGAAATTGGAATTTATAAGAAAAGGGAAATCCTTAGAGTTCAATGTTAATGAAAAAGGATTTTTGAGATTTGGGTCACGACTATGTATACCATAAAATCCTCGGTTAAAGGAGTTATTAGATGATGCACATAGATCAACCTTCTCCAACCATCTAGGAAGCACAAATATGTATTAGGATCTCTAAGAGCACTATTGGTGGGACAATATAAAGAAGGATATCACGAAATATACATCAAGATGTCTTGTGTGTATGTAAGTGAAGGAGGAAGGGAAAAAATCAAAGGGGATGATGCAACCATTACCCATAACTACATGGAAATGGTAAAACATAACTATGGAATTTTTCACTGGTATTATAAAGATATCAAGATAAAATAATGATATATGGGTTGTGGTGGATCATCTTACAAAGACTTCTTAGTTTATTACAATTCAAAAGGATTTATCCCTTGATAAACTTCTAAATATATACATTAGATAAGTGGTGAGGCATTATAGAACACCACTATCTATTGTATCTAATCGAGATCTGAGATTTACCTCCCTATTATTAAAGAGTCTCCAACATTCTCTAAATACTAAGTTGAACTTTAGCATGACTTATCACCCTCAAACTGATGACTAATTTGAGAAAACTATCCAGACACTCGAGGAAATGTTGAGAGCATTCTCAATTAACTTCAAAGGAGGATGGTATAATCATCTTCCTCTAGTTTAGTTCTCATATAATAATAGTTTCCACTAAAGTATCCAAATAGCTCCCTATAAAGCTCTTTATGGGAAGAGATTCATAACACCTTCATGATAGGATGAAGTTGGAAAACACAAACTGCTGGGCCCTGAAATGGTTGAGGATATGGGGGAAGAGGTCAAGACCATTCAGAAACACATCAAGGATTCTCATAGTTGAAAGAAGAGCTATGTTTATAATCATCAACAAGACCTAGAGTTTGAGGTTATATACATGGTATTCCTCCACATATCTCTATGGAATAAAGTCATGAGATTCAGGAAGAATAGAAATCTTAGTCTATGACACATCGACCCCTTTGATATCATTGATCACATCAGAGCAGTTTACTATTAACTATCACTCCCACCTAATCTATCTCAATTAAATGATATATTCCATGTATCACTATTGAGTAAGTACATACCAGACCCCTCACATGTTCTCAATCCAGAGGTGGTATCATTGGAGAATGATCTCTTATATGAGGAGAATCTGGTAAAAATATTATACCATAGAGAAAAATTTCTACAAAATAGGATAATTCACTTGGTCAAAGTGTTGTGGAGAAACCAAAAGTTTAAAGAAGTGATGTGGGAACCAGAGGAGGTCATGAAAAAATTTTCCTCATTTTTTTAGTGTTGGAAATAAAAATTTTGGGGGAGAAATTTTTGAAGGGGGGAAGATTATAATGACCTAAATATTTATAAATGAAATTCCCCTTTTGATTTAATTAAATGTATTATTATATATTATGGATATAGAAAACATATGAATTTATTTGGTTTTATTATATCCTATCAGATTTAAAATACCATTAAGAATTATTACCATTGATAATATAGCTATTGAATAGTGATCAAATGATTATAATAAATATAGGATTTTAACAAATCCAATTAACACAAGCAAAGGAAATGATAGCCTCATCTAGTAGGATCATACCATATGAATCCCATTTATTAGACCTTATAAGGGAGATAAAATCATTGGGATTTACCCTTGACCAATCCTAATATTAGATCCAACAACTTAATCACATTCAAAATTGTTTATGGGAGAAGTTCAAGATCATCAAGATCACGACCCAAACCATGTATGCCGAACCACCCCCTGAAATTATCACCTTCATGTACCTTACTCTTAGGGAGTTTTCAAGTGTATTAAAGGGATATGTATCAAGACCCTAATTATATGAATATGTATATTGTATATAATAATGAATATATTTTCATCTTATTATTATTACTTTATATATGATTTTGATTTTGATACAATAAAACACAAATTTTATTTTTGGGTAATATAAAAATTCAATTAAGGAATTTATTTTGATGAATTAATGGATTTTTTAAATAAATAATATTTTATTGAAATATTATTATTAAATAATTTTTTTAAATACAAATGATCATATAATTTTTATGAAGTCAAATGTAATTTCTATAAGGGTTCAAAAACTATTATTGTCAAAAAACCCAACATTTCTCAATAAATGATAATTATTATTTTAAAAGTGAAAATTAAAATATTTAGAAAACTATTCAAATAAAATGAATATTTTTTTAGAATCATAACATTTAAATTATACAACGGTGAATTTTCATAATTTTTTGAGATAGTTGAATTTATGGGTAAAAATTAAATGCGGTATAAATATATGGTATGTATTATGACATCATAATGACCCAAAATGATGTAATAAATACTATAAATGGTATAAAAAACCAAATATATGTTTTAACTTTAAAATAATATGATCTTTTGGTTATTTTATTAATTTTATAAAACCATTATTAATCCTCCAAAACCTATATGTTGGACTCCTCATGTTTTAATCATGTTTTAATGATCACAAATTGTTATTCCTGTTTAATCTATCTCAAATCATGTCTGATTATTGTAAACTATATTTAACTTTTTCCTATAATGATTTATTTTATGAATGATTAAGTCTAATTCATACGATGAATATTACTGCTTAATTCTATATACAGATATTTAGCTAAGTCTGAGAAACCGTGAGTCTGCCACTGGTTCTGGTTTTCTGGCAAAGGACCCAGACACCATGACCCATAGACCCTGACTAGACACCATGACCAGACACTGTGACCAGACACTGTGACCCAGACACCGTGACCCAGACACCGTGACCCAGACACCGTGACCCAGACACCGTGACCCAGACACCGTGACCCAGAAACTGTGACCCAGACACCGTGACCTAGACACTATGACCCAGACACTGTAACCAGACACCGTAACCAGTTTCAGATCTCATGAAGTCTTTAACACCAGTTCCTTTCTAAGACACTGTTCTAAGTTTGGAAAAGGACCAGACACCATGATCCTAACACTTCATCTGTGCTACTGGTTCCTAACCTCAATACAATTATTCCATCATGACTATCTCACCACTCAAAGGAAAAGAAGAAGACACCATTTTGTGGTGACACCATTTCCAAGTGACACCGTTTATAGACAAACTATGAAACCATTCTTTAATCTGTTTTGTCATTTTCAATTAAATTTCTAACATTCATATTTGAGTCTTTTAAATGCACTGAAATAATTAATATTTCTTTGTAGAAATTTCACCTAACAGTATGAGGTATGATGTGTAGGATACATGCATCATGTCAGCTCCAACACATGCACTCCAAGAATAAAAAGAAAAGCATGGCCCAGAAACAAGCGACGAGTAGTAGTGTGTAGAAGAAGAGAGAGCATTATTGAAATGTGGACTAATACATACAACAAGATACATCTGAAGAACACACAAAGCATTCTTGAATAAAAAAGATGGAATACCATATATCATAGCCAAAACATCTTTATAATACCAACTCCACAAAGAACATGAGCTATATCTAACTAGAAACCAGATCAACAGACTTGTGATACCCTATTTCTCACAAGAGGACTCTATACTTGCATCTGGTTCATCCTAGAAGTCTAGAGCTACATAAAATAACACTCAGAGAACTTCTAACCTTATCTCATCATCTTTTCTCTGTTGTGTATTGTTTTTAGCTTTCAAGCAGTGTGTTTTTGTTGTATTAAAAACACGCACTATCTCCTTCACTAAACTAAAGGATATAAGATATCCTTCCTCTCATATCTTTTTATACTTGTTTACTTCCATATATAAGGGTGGAATATGTCCTTGTGTGACATGATAGTTTTTACCCACAAAGAACTATGGAAGAGGTCATGTGACCTGGATAGTCCTGTACACTATTGTTTACCCCGATCCAGGGTGTGGATCAAATTTATTAATATAAACTACTTAGTGGAAGGTGATAACCATGTGGAGTGGATTAGGTATCATATTGAGACTGAACCACTTGTTTTATCTATTGTGTTGTTTAATTTAGTATTTCTTTGTGTTAATGTATAATTCATAAATCACTAGATTTTCTTTGATAGTTAATCTTAGATAGAAGTTATAATTGTTTTCCATTATTATAATAGATTCAAAAGTAATATCAATAACTCATTATGATATTATTGAGAATTAATCAATCTTCTAAGAGGTTATTTGAATAGTCAAACCTTTATAACTGTATTACCTTGATTGTCTGGGATGTATTTATTTTTTGTTGGGGAAACTTTTTAAGAAATCTTTTTAAAATAAATTTTTATAGATACTCAATTCACCCCCCCTCTTGAGTACTCTACTCTGACCAACATTTGGTATCAGAGGAGTTTATTAAGACTCTGTTGTTTAAACTATTCAACTGTGATTTTAGTTTTACTTTAAAGATCTATAAGTTTATATTAATTATAAATTTGTAGCTATTTAAAATTATTTATTTATTATGGATAATATATTGGAAGGTGATGCAACAAAAACACCACCATTATTTAATGAAACTAATTATTCCTAATGGAAAATTAAAATAAAAATGCATTTAGAAATTATGAGTTTTTAAATTTGGTCTTCAATTATAGATGAGTATAAGATTCCTGTTACTGATAGAATTACTTGGGATGGCCCAAAAAAGACTAACTATAATAATAATTACAAATCCATGAATTATTTATATTTCTATTTAGGAGATGAGGAATTTAACAGAATTTATGCATGTAAAACTGCCCATGAAATTTGGGATACTTTGTCTGTTTCACATGAAGGAACTTCTAGTATGAAAGAAATTAAACTTAATACTTATACTATTAAATATGATAACTTTAAAATGAAACCTGATGAGCCTATTTCTGACATGTATATCAGGTTCAAAGAAATTGTCAACATAATGATTTCTCTTGGAAGAGAAGTTACTACCAAAGAACAAATCATAAGGATTATCAGATGCTTACCTGATATATAGAGATGAAACTTTGTCTCTATTGGAGAGTCACGCGACATTAGAAAATTACATGTCAAAGAACTCATTGGGAAACTAATGATGTATGAAGAGGAGATGATAGTCAATAAGGAAGAGGAGGATGAACCCAAAATAAAATCTATTGCATTTAAGACCACCACCTCTAAACACAAAGAAAAGGGGAAATTGGAAGTCTTTGTAGAAAGTTCCAGCAGTGAACAATCATCACCTAACAATGATGAGGATATGGCTTAATTATCTAGAAGGTTTATGAAATTTTACAAGAAGAATAAATTTTTCAAAAATTCTAATTTCAAAGGAATATATGATCAAAAGGGAATCTGGAAGAAAGATTGAGATAGTATGCTATGAATGTAAGCAAAAGAGACATGTAAAGGCTGACTGTCCCAAGATCAATTATAAAAAGAAATATTAGGAAAAAGATAGAAAGTATAAAAAGGAAATGAAAGCAACTTGGAATGACTCTAAGGGAAGTTCAAGTGACTCAGAGTCTTCACATGATGAACAGGAAAACAAATCCAATATGTGTTTCATGACAAACACATCTGAGGTAACCCTAGAATCTCCTGTACAAAATTCCTATTATTATGGAGATGAAAGTGATTCAAAAAATATTCCTAAAAAATAAATGTTTGAGTATTTAAATATGATTTAATAGACATGTAATGAAATAAAAGATAAATACAAGTCTTTAAAGAAATAACATGCTCTTTCCTCAACTGTTAAATCTGAACTTACTGTAGAAAGAGAGAAAAATGTTCAATTATTCAAAGAAAACAATGAACTAAAGTTATCTAATGAGAAATTGAAAAAGTACCTTGGAAGGTTTACAAAGGGTAAATATACTTTGGTACAAATTCTAGGTAAATAGATTACTCCTAAATATACTATTGGTATTGGCTATCAACCTGGTAAAAGAAATTTTTGAAGAACCAATTTTGTTTCTAAATATAGAACATACAAATTTAATCCTAGTTCTTGAAAACATTCTACTAGTTCAAATTATGATACACTCTCTACTGTTTCAATATTTTCTGGGAAAAATAGAGTTTATTTTTCAAGCACTTTATATAATGCTTATAGGAAACCTATGAGGTAGATGTAGGTTCCTAAAGAACTAGTCACTAATATTACTGGATCCAAAAAAATATGGGTACCAGAGTCTATTTTTATTTGACTATTTTGTAGGAATTTTTTTTAAAGATATCCTATAAAAGCTTATGGTACTTGGACAGGGTTGTTAAAGACACATGATAGAAGAATATTCATGCTTAAAGAAATTCATAAAAATTAATGGTGGACATGTCACTTTTGGTGACAATGCCAAAGGAAAAATCATTGGCCTTGGACAAATCGGTAACTCTAACCCAGTTTTAATTTCCAAAGTAATTTTTGTTGAAGGATTGAAATATAATATGCTTAGTATTTCACAACTATGTGATGATTGATTACATGTTAAATTTGAGAATGATGCTTTCAATGTTTTTAATTCTAAAAATGAATTAGTGTTTTCTGCATTGATAAATGAAAATGTATACTTTGTTAACTTAGATTCTTTAGTTTATAAAAATGATTCATGTTTAAGTTTATTCCACAAAGAGTCTTAGATTTGGAATAGGAGACTAGGAAACTGTAATATTCACTCCCTTAGAAAGTAACTAGAAAAAGTTTAATCAAATACCTACCCAAACTTGAGTTTCCAAATGATAAAGTGTGCAATCCTTGTCAAAAGGAAAAGCAACACAAAATTTCCTTTAAACCAAATAAAGAAGTGTAAACTTCTCAACCTCTCAAACTGGTTCACATGGATTTTTTTGGACCATATAGAGTTTCTATTTTAAATGGGAAGCACTATGTTTATATTATTATAGATGACTTTTCTAGATATACTTGGACTTTATTTTTGGCTCAGAAAAGTGAAGCCTGCTCTCATTTCACCAAATATGCTAAAACTATAGAAAATCTTAGTAGAATTAGAATTAAATCCTTAAGAAGTGATCATGGTTGTGAGTTTGAAAATCAAGAGTTTGAATCCTTTTTTTCACAAAATGTCTAGAGTCATAATTTCTCTTCCCCTAGAATACCTCAACAAAATGGAGTTATAGAAAGAAGAAATAGAACCTTGTAAGAGATTTCTAGAACCATGATTAGTGAATATGACTTACCTATTTATTTCTAGGTTGAAGCTATAAATACAAAATTCTATATCATTAATAGAGTGTTGATTAGACCCATTATTAAAAGAACTCCATATGAGTTATGGAACAATAGAAAACCCAAAGTAAGCTACTTCGAAGTTTTTGGTTGCAAAGTTTATATCCTTAATACTAAGGAAAATCTTGAAAAGTTTTAATCCAAGAGTGATGAAGGAATCTTTATAGGATATTAAATCTCTAGTAAAGCCTATAGAGTGTTTAACAAAAGAATTAATTGTATGGAAGAATATTTCTATGTCAAGTTTGATGAGACAGATCCACATGAGCCTAAGATTACTCTAGAGAACCTAGAGGATGATATGTCAAATCTGGACATCAATGAAAAATACTCTAACCATCCTGTAAAGGAATATTTGAAAACTTCCAGTTCTATAAATTCTCCAGATTCAAGTCAGAATGAACCTGAACCTACTAATGAACCTGAAATCACTAGTCCCTCTTTTTCTAGAGTTGTTAGAACCCTTAAGAACCATACTTTTGATGATGTTGTAGGAGATTTATATAAAGGAAATCAAATTAGATATTCTCTTAGAAATCAGGTTGAACATCAAGTTTTCTTGTCACAACTTGAACCTAAAAACATTAATGATGCTATCAATGATGAATTTTGGGTTATGGCTATGCAAGAAGAACTTAATCAGTTTGAATGGAATAAATTTTGGAAATTTTTTGATAGAACTAAAGACACATTTACCATAGACACTAAGTGCGTGTTTAGAAATAAGGTAGATGAAGCTGGTACTATAGTTATAAACAAGGCTATATTGTTTGGATAAGGCTATATTCAAGAAGAAGAAATTGACTATGAGGAAACCTTTGCACCGGTAGCTAGACTTGAAGCCATCAGAATCCTGCTTGCTTATGCTACACATCTAAATTTCAAACTATATCAAATGGATGTTAAGAGTGCATTTCTAAATGGGTATATATCCGAGGATGTATTTGTTGAATAACCCCTTGGTTTCACAAATCCTCACTTTCCAAATCATGTTTTCAAATTATCAAAAGATTTGTATGGTTTAAAATAAACTCTAAGATCTTGGTATGACAAATTAAGTACTTTTCTTATTTACAAAGGTTTTACAAAAGGAATAGCTAATATTACCATTTTTATAAAACAAATTTCCAATGATGTTTTATTAGTTCAAATTTATGTAGATGATATTCTCTTTGGATCTTAAAAAAATTCTGTATGTATTGAATTTTATAAAATGATGAAAAATGAATTTGAAATAAGTTTAATGGGTGAACTAAAATTATTTCTTGGATTTAAAATCTTTCAAAATAATTATGTTATTATTTTAAATAAAATAAAATATAATAAAGATCTTCTAAAACGTTTTGTCTTGGATAGCACTAAAAGTAGTGATACTCCAATGAGTACTACTTGTAAGTTGGATCTTGATGATAACAGAAAATCTGTTGATCAAACCACTTACAGAGGAATGATTAGAAGCTTACTCTACTTAACTAATAGCCAACCTGATATTATGTTTAGTGTATGTATGTGTGATCATTTTCAAGCAAACCCTAAGGAATCTCATTTAAATGCTGTTAAAAGGATTTTCAAATACCTCAAACATACACCCAATCTAGGGATGTTCTATCCCAGAGGACAATAATTTGAGTTAGTTAGTTATTATGATGCTTATTTCAGTGCTTTTAAATTAGATATAAAGAGAACCTATGGAACATGTCTCCTTTTAGGCAAGTCTCTAGTATCATGGTGTATTAAGAAACAAAATTCTATTGCATTATCTACTACCAAAGCTAAATACATAGCTGCTGGTAGTTTTTGTGCACAAATTTTGTGTATGAAACACACATTACTAGATTATGGATATCATTTCAGGAATATAAATATAAATTGTGACAATAAAAGTGCTATTAACATCTCCAAAAATCATGTTTCACACTCTAGGATAAAACATATTGATGTAAGACATCACTTTTTGGGAGAACATTATCAAAAAGGTGATATCACTTTGGAATTCATTGGAACTAAATATAATCTTGCTAATATATTCACCAAACCATTAAATTCTAAAAGGATGTATTACATCATACATGAATTGGGAATGATAAATATTAAGTAGGAAGTGTACTATTTCATAGCTTATTGTTTCAAAGTTTATAGTTTCATGAGTCACTGTCTTAGAAGTACTGTCTAACTCTCATAGTTCTACAAGTTACTATTTCATGTTTATAGTATCTCAGTTACTGTATTTCACTTACTATCTCAAGTATTATAGTCTCAATATGTGGAGACACACTGTAAAGGTAACACCATGAAAACCTATTACGGTCTCACCATGAAAGTCTGTTCCAGTCTCACCATAATAACACCTTTTCATTTTATTTATATATTATAACCCATATTGCTGTGATTGATTATTTTATTCTTTTTCTTTCCCGCACTTTTGAACTTACGATGATTGATATCCATAAATGATAAAAACGAAAGAGGTTTCACTCTTTTCTTCACTCGAGATCTCTTCTCTCAAACCGTAAGTCCTACTTCAACCCTTCAGTTATCTCTCTCTCTCTCTCTCAAACCTTCATTGAATGATCAGAATGAAATGCCCATCTTCTTTAACTTCTGAGAAGCTCAGATCTAAGAATAAAGTGAAAAGATCACCGAAGGTATCAGCCGAAGGACCACTGAACCCAAACCTTGTTGATAGAATAATGGTACCAGAAAAGGAGATCTACCCCAAGTGGTTGCTGTCAAGTAAATCTTTAGTGTTCAAAGTAATGAAATAGAAGGCATGGATGGCCTGGTTCACAAATGAGAAAAGGTTGATTTATCCAAATATTATTGCTCAGTTCTATCAATTTGTCCAATTCTCGTTTGATATAGAAGATGGTTTTATTGTGAAAAGATAGATTAATGGCCAAAGATGATCCTTTTCCTCAAGGTTATGGGATGATTGCCTAGGGATACATCATGAGGGAATTTTTGAGGACTACCAGAGAGGTCCTCCTCCTCCTAGTGATATATATTTTTTAGAAGAGTCTTTGGGAGGCTTGACTGGAAACAAAAAGAAGAGACGAGCTATTGCTGCTGAATTAGACAGTGAAACTAAATTGCTGTTTATGTTTATTCAGAATCTGATTATTCCGAGGAAAGGATATTTTTCTACCCTCAAGTATCAGGATGTATTTTTGATACATCTTATGAATAATGGACACAAGATTAAGCTATGCAAGTATGTTATACTTCATATGTGTGAGTTGATAAAGACAACCTCAAAGTCAACCTCTTTGTTATACTCAAGGATAATATCTGCTATGTTGTATGCCAAAGGGTTGGTTGGACCAAATGAAGAGGTCATTAAGGACTATGAATTCTCTATCTCAAATGTTATAGTCAAAAGAATGAGTATTAGTTGGAATCTATGGAAAAAGGCTTGGGTGGATGATAATGAAAGTTTGTATGAAAATTTTAATCTGGTTGAGCATTATTCAAGACCTAAGGAAATCTCTGATCTTGGTTTGGAACCAGATAAAATTGTTGACTATCTTGTTAAATAAGAAGAAGAGGAGGTTTTTCTACCTATAGGGGAACATATCTTAGATAGGGAAGATAATGGACTTGTTCCTCAAGACATAGTTGAGAAGGAAGTACCTATTCCTAAAGAAACTGTTGATTTGGAATAAGAACCTGCTTCTAGAGAAGTGTCTATTGTTAATTTAAGGGAAAATAATATTATGGAAGAGCATCTATAAGAAGAAATTTCTCTTGAGAAAGAAGCTTCTTTTGAGGAACACTTAGAACAAGATGATCCTGATATTATCCTATCCGCTGAGGAAAGAATGGAGCAAGCCTTTTAGTTTGATAGAAAATAAATGGGTGAGGCTATTAGGGATGAAATCTTGGAAACAAATCAAAGAACTGAATCTCTTAGTCCTATGAGAGAAGCACTTATTGAGGGGGAGAAACACCCTAGTCTAGAAAGTTTTGAAATTCCTAATCCAGTTGATCAAAGCACTACAGATACATGGTATAAGTTCCCTAGCTACTTTGATGTGAATGATACCCATAAAGTCTTAGTTAAAGTTATAGACCTTTCTACTATATTTCAATTGAAATCGGTCTATGATCTTGAAGTAATCTCTACAAAGGAACCTGAGCCTATCTCAACTCCTGTTTCTGAACCTTTACAAGAACCTCCTACTTTCATGAGTCAGAATGATCTAAAATTCTTTGGAGATACTTTATTGGCTAGAGTTGAAAGGCTCATGAACTCTAAACCTACTACTATAATAAAACTAAGTGAACGAGATATTTCCCTACTATTAGAAAAGATCATATGGCAGATTCAACCAAAAATGATTCATGAAATTTAAGAGGTCAAAATTGAGAACAAACAGCTGAGTGATAAAGTGAAGTCTCTCAGAGCTGTGGTTGAAGATATACAGAAAGTGTTGAAATTAGGACCATATCCTATTTCTCATCCTATTGAGGATGTTAGTGGTCAGATTCCACAGGAAGTTGCCTCTATGATTCAACCAAACGTAACTTCCTTAGCTCACAAGGTGGCTGAGAGAAACAAGCAGATAGTTCAAGAAATGCGTGAGCTTGTTATTGGTATCAAAAAATTGACTGATGAATACAAGTGATGTCTACAGAAAGTTCTAAATTAGATCAAGTACCTCTCTATAGCTATTGCAACCTCTAATACCTCTAGACAGTCATCTCAACCCTTTGATAGCGATCTTCTTAGAACTGTTGTTAAGTAGGAACTTCAATCAGTGCTAAGTGTCTTTAACAAGGAGAATCTATCTATGGTTGTAAAAAATAGCAATAGAGTCCTTGATTTGGTAAGGATTCATTCAAAAATTTAAAATGATGCTCAAGAAGAAATTACTAAGAATGTGGATTTCTACTTCAATAGGATTTTCTCTAAGCATGATATGACAAACCATTTCAAGTACCTTGTAGAGAATTTGAAAATTCCTCCTGTAACTCAAGATTTCAAAACAAAAGTTCAAAAGCTAAAAGATTTAAATCCTTTGTTGGAAAAGTTCATGGAGAAAAAAGATGATTTTGAGAAAGTGATGCAGTATGGTGGTGAGATTATTGCTGACTTTATCAAGTTATTGAGGCCTTATCTTCACGTGCAGAGCACTGCTATTGTGGCTCCTACAACTGCACCCTTGCAGCCTGGTTTGACTCCTTCCTCATCCACTACCTTTGCCTCAACCTATATGTCTATCTTTCAGGATCTAAATTAGATCAGACCTATTATCGTTGACCAATAATCACCTCAATCTTTCCCCAAATTTACCTTGGAACCCTCTGTTTTTGAAGGGCTCCCTCTTCCTTATCTAACAGTTGGTTCACTCCCTTATTCAACTTCTACCTCTACTCCTATGGCTCCTCTTGATGACGCTTCCAAGGGAAAAGAGAAGACAAATAGTGCTGAAGAAAAGTTAACACTATCTTTTGATAGGGATATTTTGTATTTTTGTTGCCTACTACTTGTAATGCCACATCTTTCTCCATCTAATTCATTGTGAACTCTTATTTTCTATTATATTATATAATTTTGTACTCTTTTTGATAATCCCAAAAGGGGGATAGACACATAAACTAAGGGAGAGAAAACACACTAAGAATAGATATCTCACTCATATGATTTGTGATCATAAAAAAGGGGGATATTGTTGGACTCCTCATGTTTTAATCATGTTTTAATGATAAAAAATTGTTACTCCTATTTAATCTATCTCATATCATATCTGATTATTGTAAACTATATTTAACTTTGGTCTATAATGATTTCTTTTATGAATTATTAAGTCTAATTCATTCAGTGAATATTACTGCTAAATTATATATACAAATATTTGGCTAAGTTTGAGAAACTGTGAGTCTACCACCGGTTCTGGTTTTTTGGAAAAGGACCCAGACACCATGACCCAAACACCGTGACCAAACACCGTGACCAGACACCGTGACTAGACACCATGACCCATACATCATGAATCAGAAACCGTGACCCAGACACTATAACCTAGACACCGTGACCAGACACCATAACCAGTTTCAAATCTCATGAAGTTTGAGACACCAGTTCCTTACTAAGTCACTGTTCGAAGATTGGAAAAGGACAAAACACCATGATCCTAACACCACATATGTGCTACCAGTTCCTGATATCAATACAATTATTCCATCATGACTGTCTCACCACTCAAAGGAAAAGAAGAATACTCCATTTGGTTGTGACATCATTTCCAAGTGACACTGTTTCTAGATATACTATGACACCGTTATTTAATCTATTTTGTCGTTTTCAATTTAATTTCTAACGGTAATATTTGAGTCTTTTAAATGCATTGAAATAATTAATATTTCTTTTTAGACATGTCACCTGACATTAAGAGGTAGAAGGTGTAGGATACATGCATCCTATCAGCTCCAACACATGCAATCCAATAATAAAAAGAAAAGCGTGGCCCTAAAACAAGCGATGAGTAGTAGTGTGTAGAAGAAGCGCGAGCATTCTCGAAAAGTGGAACAATACATGAAACAAGATACATCTGAAGAACACATAAAGAATTCTAGAATAAAAAATCTATAATACCACAGATCAGAGACAAAACATCTTCTCAATACCAACTCCATGAATAACATGAGCAAGATCTAACTGAAAACCAGATCACCAGACTTGCGATACTCTGTTTCTCGCAAGAGGACTCGATACTTGCATCTACTTCATCCTAGAAGTCTAGAGCTGCATAGAATAACACTCATAGAACTTCTAACCTTATCTCATCATCTTTTCTCTATTGTGTATTGTTTTTAGTTTTCGAGCAGTGTGTGTGTGTTGTATTAAAAACACACACTGTCTCCTTCACTAAACTGAAGGATACAAGATATCCTTACTATCATATCTTTTTACACTTTTTTACTCCCATGGATAAGGGTGGAAGAGGTGCATTTTTACCCATGAAGAACTATGGAAGAGGTTGTGTGACCTGGAAAGTCCTGTTCACTATTGTTTACCCCGATTCAGGGTGTGGATAAAGTTTATTAATATAAATTGCTTGGTGGTAGGTGATCACCAAGTGGAGTGGATTAGGTCTTAGCTTGAGACTGAACCACTTGTTTTATCTGCTATGTTGTTTAATTTAGTCTTTCTCTATTTTACTATATAATTTAGAAATTAATAGATTTAATTTGATAGTTAATCTTTGTAACGACCCGGACTTTTTAATAATATTTATTTCCTAAATTTCTGTTTTATTTTATTTTATACTCAACAAAACTATATCCTTTAATTAATGAAGTGAGTATAATTAAAATGAGATCATTGGGTTTCGACTGTTATATGAAATTTGGTCAATATGATCGTTGGAAATGAAACTCTTAATGTTAAAATTATTGTTTATAAATACAAGTGATCTTGGTTAATATAGAAAGAAGAGTCGATGGACTCATCCTGTAGACTCGGGCTCTATGAAACCCATCTTTCAGAGCTTGGGAAGGAGGTAGCATCTCTGGGCGTTGCTCTGGACCAAGCTCAAGCCAAACTCCAACATGTGAAGCTTGAACAGAATCGCCAAAGGGAGAAGTTCAAGCTGATAGAAATCACCACTCAGGCAATGTTGTTTGAGCCACCCTAAGATTATATCACCATAGCACACCTTACACTCATGTCCTATGCAGGTGTTATAAGGGGCTATGTAACGCGACCATAGTTACTTGTGTAAACCTTTTGTATAAATAAAATTGTTATTTCTTATTATGTAAAAGTTGGTGAATTTCAAATATCCGGATAAAATGTAGGATGAATTTATAGTTCCATATTACTAATAAATTTTGGAAAAAAGGGTATTTTAAAATATTTAAGTAAACTTAAATAATTAATAATTTAAAATGATTTTTCAAAAAATGTTCTTATTGACTAGTAAGAAATTTAGAGTCTAATAAGATCAACTTAATTTTTAGTGAATAGTAAAGTATGAATAGTAATATACCCTTATGAATAGTAATGAATAGTGATAAATAGTAAATTGGCCAAAAAAATAGAAAATTCACCCATGAATGTATAAATACAATTTAGACATCTTAAAAGTGAAAAAACGATCATAATATAAGTTTTGGTATTTTTGTATGTCATAAATATTTTATTTACAATTTTATAATTAATTTAATAATTTAAAATGGAAAATTATTTTCATAAAATGTAATAATAAATTGCTACTTTATTTTATTATGGTTATACGATAATTTTATGGGACCTTGATTACTTTCTTAAGGTGTTACAAAGCAAGTTATAGTTTTAGAGTTGTTTTTTTGAATAAATAATGATTTTATTTAAAAACTAAATAAAAATTATTCATAAAATTATTTTCATAAAATGGATTTCATTTTTGAATTCAGAGCATCGATATTAGGTTAGGGTGATTTTTTGGGATTTTTCTGAAATAGTTGAATTTCTGGTGAATAGTAAAAATACAGTTTTGAGTTTCGGGTGTTTAATGACATCATTAATGATATAATCATTTTGGTAGACTTATGAATAGTAAGATAAGATATGTGGTGTCCCAAGTGTACCGTACCATGAGAAAATACCATGGGAAAGCCCATGGTTTTGAAAATACCACCGATGAGGCGTCCCTTGGAAATTAATAATTCATTCCCTCACTTTTCCTATAAATACCAAGACATTCCCTCATTAATTTCATTCCAAAATCATCCTCAATGAAGTTCTAGTCTTTTTACCTCCCAAGGAGTCCTCCCAAGGTGCCCTCAAGCCTCCCATGGTCCCAACCTTCAAGATTTCAAAGTTACTCTTCACGGTAAGGGAAACTTTCACCCTCCTTTTTTAAGTCATGACTTCCTTTATGTTATGTCTTATAGTTCCATTTTATTATGCGGGGTATTGTTCTTTTATATCTTTAATACTGTAAATTTCATGTCCAAAGGATGAGATACCCTTTCCTCTCTCATCAATTGATTTTATGAATTTTTAAGTGACACCGTTAGGCTGTTGAATTTTCATAAAAGAAATCACATTTTCTCTTTCCTTTCAAGTTTTCTTTTCATGTGGTATGTTATTCAATTGTACACACCATGATCTTATTTATTTTTATTCTATACCTCTACTTTAAAATGATTCATTTATTTATGGGCGACCCTTTCCCCCCCTCTTTTTATTATTTTCTAAAACCATGTTATATAGCCATTATGATGTAGAAATTTCATCTCAAAATTTCTCTCTCTTTCTCTCAAGAAATTCTCTTGTTTTATTTATGTGAATACCCAGACCTATTTAGTTTATATGGGTGTTCATAAATACACAAAAATGATATATTTGATTCTGTAATTGACATACATATAACCCACACTCCCTTTCAATGGGTTATAAATGACATAATGATCTTATTTTTAAGCACTTTTAAAACGTCACAATTCTGAAATGAAACCCATTTCTTTTATTCTCTATGGGTTATTTATGAAATGTTTGATTATGTTCTATGTGGATAACATTAAATTAAATACATATTAATGTTTCACCCTGATAACGCTCCAATGCATTGGGTAAAGAATTAATCTCTAGGGATGACAAGTTTCACGATACCTTGGTGAATAACCTTGGTAAATTTTTATGAGACCTTGGGGATGAACCATGGTGATATGTTCATGAATGTATAAATGAAATGTTGTAGCCACATATTCAAGTTGTGATTAATGTACTTTTTATTATTATATGCCTCCTTTTCCATTTCTCATGCCTTTATGTCTTTCTTCAAGTTCTTATTGATATCACAAGTAAACTGATTTCCTTGCTTTCCTTACTGGGCCTTCAACTCACCTTTCCTTTGATGTATGTCTCCAGGATATGAGATGCAGTAATTATACATAGTATGAATCTATGATTAAGACTTAAAAGTGGTTTAGAAGAATTTTTTACATTGTTTTCATGTATTATGTTCCTGATTTCCAAGAGACTAGACTTTAAAGATCCTCTATTTGTAAAATGTAATGAAAAGTTATGTAATAAAAAGCGGGATGAAATAGTTGGTATCAAAGTATAGTTTTGTTATTTATGGAAATTAGGATTTGAAAACTTTAGGAATAACCCTATATAAAAGTTTAAATATAGGAAAACTTCCTGGTATTTTGGTAAGTATTCAGTAAGTGGTCTATCAAGCAAATACATCCCTGTCTGGATACAAGAAGGTAGAGGAGGCTCTGGCACAGAGGTACCTAGGAGTGAAAAATCCGACAAGGAATTTCGGGCTTGACCTAGGGTATCTTGGTATATGAAAACGAGCCTTTATGCACTCTAGGTTACAACACTCCCGGGGGATATGTTTGGTTAATCATAAGCTTTTTATGAATCATTATGAAGGATTTATAGAGAAATGTAATTATTTAAACATGAATTTTTAAGACATAAAATCCTTTATTGTTAAAAGATTTGTAAATGAAATAAGTTTCTCACTGAGGTTTTATTCTTTTAGAAAATGGAGGGCAATAGGAGAAACCGTGAAAATGGTGACCGTAATGGACCATGCACTGATGACCCTCCGATGGAAGCCGGAATGGAAACTTTCATGCGAATGATGAACCAAATGACTCAAGTTATGGGAAATAACTTGAATCAAGCCAAGAGACGAAACTCTCTGTGAAGGGAACAACATTATGTTGAGTCCTTTATGTGTTAATGACCACCAAACTTCAGTGGATCGACTGAACCATTGATTTCTGAATAGTGGATCAGCTCTATAAAGAAGATATTTTTTTGTGATCTACTATTCAGAGTAAGAGAAGGTCACCTTGGATGTCTATCGCTTAGAGGGAGAAGCAGATCAGTGGTGGGAACTGATTAAAAACATGAGTCCAAAAGTGGAGGTTGAAGATATGGAGTGGGAAGAGTTCAGAGGGATCTTCTTTAGTAAGTATTTCCCTCGATTAATGAGAACAATAATGGAGAAGGAGTTTCTCGAGCTAAAGCAGAAGGATAATGAATATGTGGGAAGCTACAAGATGAACTTCACCAGACTTTCATGTTATACCTCAAGCTTTGTCATGGATCTAAGTGGGAAGGTTGATAGATTCTTTGGTGGACTGAGACCTTATCTACGAAAGAATCTAGCCAACCTAGATTATGATATCTATGAGGAGATTGTGTGGAGTGTGATGAAAGTTGAACTGGATTTTGGTGAGATGCAATGGTCTCATAAATCCAATGAGAAGAAAAGATCTATGGATCCAAGCTTAGGGAGGAGCTTCGACTAGGGAATATAAGGAAAGCAAGTACAACGTCCCACATGCAATAAATGTGGGAAGAAGCATTCGGGGAATTTCCTGCTTGGGAGCAGGAAATGCTACAAGTGTAGTAGAGATGGCCACATTGTGCGGAATTGTAATAGTGAGGAGAATCCACAAATTCATAACACTAACGACAAGAGGAAGGCGGTGTAGGACCTACCTGATGTCCAATGCTACAAGTGTGGAAAAATTGGGCACTTTTCCAATCACTATCCAAATCCAAGGGCAGTGGAGGGGAATCACCATCAGCCTTAGAAACGGCCAAGGGAACAAGGTCGTACTTTTGGGATCACTACAGCTGAAGTTGAAGCACCAACTGATGTGTTGGAAGTTACACTTGTTTTTCTCTCAAAGCTAGAAATTACTTTGTTTGATTCTGGTTCTATACATTCCTTTATTTCCTCCATGTTTGCAAAGAATATAGAATCAACCCCTGATTTGATAAAAGTAGAGTTATCAGTCAAGACTCCTGGTGGGATTATCCAAGCATCGTCAGTGTTTAGAAACTCTAGTATTTACTTTAGTGATCACAATATTTTCACAAATCTAGTAGTCATTCCCATGCTGGAATTCAACATTATACTAGGGATGGACTGTCTCTCAAAGTATAATGCTAAGATCAAATGCAGAAGCAAGGAAATCTCAATAGTCTTGAATGGAAAACCTATAGTTATCTTTCAAGGAGAGATATCTCAACCTGATCATTATCTAGAAGAACCTCCTATATCCTTCTTTATGGAGTTGATCAGTGAAGAAGAAGAAGGAAATGAGAGTTTAAGGATAGAAAATGTCCCCATCTTCCAAGAATACATTGACGTATTTCCCGAGGAGTTAAATGGACCTGCCCCAGAAAGAGAGGTAGAGTTATCCATTGAACTCATACCTGGATCTCATCTAATATCAAAGAACCCCTATAGGATGGAAAATTTGGAGCTAGAAGAATTAAAGAAAAAACTCCAAGATCTTTTGGAGAAGGGGTTTATCCGACCGAGTGTGTCTCCTTGGGGAGCACCAGTTCTCTTTGTAAAGAAGAAGGATGGATCGATGTAGCTATGCATTGATTATAGAGAACTGAATGGAATCAAATTGAAGAAAAAATACCCTCTTCCAAGAACTGATGACTTATCTGACCAAATTCATGGGCCTCAATTATTCTCTAAGATTGATATTTGATCTTGTTATCATCAATTGAGGGTGAAGAAAGAAGATATTCCAAAAATTGCCTTCTAATCAAGATATGGGCATTATGAGTTTGTTTTTATGACCTTCGAACTGACTAATGCACCTGCTATTTTTATGGATTTGATGAATAGAGTATTTAAGGACTACCTTGATAACTTTGTGGTAGTTTTTATTGATGATATTATGATATATTCCAAAAGTCATGGGGTGTATGAAGATCATCTAAGGGTTATTTTTAAAACTTTGCAGAAGGAGAGGATTTTTGGAAAGTTCAATAAATGAAAATTATGGTTGAAAAAAGTTTCTTTCTTGGGGCACATTGTAACCAATGAAGGAATCACAGTTGACCCTGCAAAGACAAAAGTTATAGAGGAGTGTCCTCATCCTACAATAATAACTAAGATTCAAAGTTTCCTTGGATTAACAGAATATTATAGGAGGTTTGTGAAAAACTTTTCATGAATTTATAATCCATTAACCAAGTTAACTCAAAAAATGGGTCAATTTGATCTGGACAAAGGAGTGTGTGGAATGTTTCCAAGAGCTGAAGAAGAGATTGGTTACTATACCTGTGTTTACTCTTCCCTCAAGTGGATACAGATTCGTTATTATTTAGCGATGTATCTCTAAAAGGGATTGGGTTCATACTCATGCAAAATGAAAAAGTCACTGCTTATGCATCTCGACAATTGAAGACTCATGAGCAGAACTATCCTACGCATGATCTGGAGATGGTTGCGGTCGTTTTTTCTCTAAAGATATGGAGGCACTATCTTTATGGGGAGAAATGCGATATATACACAGACCATCAAAGTTTGAAGTATTTTCTCACACAAAAGGAATTGAACATGAGACAAAGGAGATGGTTGGAACTTCTTAAAGACTATGATTGTTCAATTAATTATCATCTTGGAAGAGAAAACAAAGTCACTGATGCATTAAGTAGGAAAGACCCAATTGTTCTTTCCATGATGAGGATTCAAAGAGATCCCTTGATCAATGACCTAGTGAAACTGGACATGGTAATTATAAGGGAAGGGACATCATCAACCCTAACCCAAATTATTTCTCAACCGTCATTACTATAGAAGATCAAGAAAGCTCAGAAGGAAGATCCTTTATTACAGAAGAAGTTTGAGGATGCGAAGGATGGGAAGTTTCTTGAGTTCAATATTTATTAAGAAGGTGTACTAAAATTTCATACAAGACTATGTGTTCTATCTATTCCGGAAATAAAGAAGGAGCCGATGGATGAAGCTCATAGATCTACTTCCTATATACATTTTGAAAGCACAAAAATGTATAGGGACCATCATGATCTTTATTGGTGGGATAATATGAAAAGAGAGATTTCTGACTACACTTCAAAGTGCCTGGTATGTCAGCAAGTGAAGGCAGAGCGACAAATTCCTAAAGGGGTATTGCAACCACTACCCATACCAACATGGAAGTGGGACAATATCACTATGGACTTCATCACTGGTCTCCTGAGAACTTCCAAAGGAAACAATGCAATATGGGTTATCGTGGACAGTCTCACAAAGACTGCCCATTTTATCTCCATTCAGGAATATTTCTCTCTTGATCAAATTTCCAGGATTTCCGTGAAGGAAGTGGTAAGGCTGCATGGAGTTCCACTTTCTATCGTATCTGATTATGATCCAAGGTTCACATCAAAATTCTGGAGAAGACTTCAACATGCTCTGAGCACTGAATTAAATTTCAATACGGCCTATCACCCCCAAACTGATGGCCAATCTGAAAGGACTATTCAAACACTTGAGGACATGCTGAGATCATGCTCAATGGAATTTAAAGGTGGATGGGATCAACATCTCCCTTTAGTTGAGTTCTCTTACAACAACAACTTCCACTCGAGCATTCAAATGGAACCCTATGAAGCTCTATATGGGAAGTGATATAGAACTCCTACTTGTTGGGATGAAGCTAGTGATCAAAAGCTTCTTGGGAATAATCTTGTGTAAGATATGATAGAAAAATTCCATGCCATCCAAAAAGACATTAAGGCTGCTCAGTGTCTGCAAAAGAGCTATGCCGAAAACCATCTACGGGACTTGGAGTTTGATTTTGGTGACAAAGTCTTTCTTCAGATTTCACCTTGGAAGAGAGTCACGAGGTTTGGGAAGAAAGGGTAGCTCAACCCTAGGTACATTTTCCTCTATAAAATCCTTGATCGCGTAGGAGCAGTGACCTATCGTCTTGCACTTCCTCCAAATCTAGCACAAGTTCATGATGTCTTCCATATATCCCTCTTGAGGAAGTACATACCTAACCCTTCACATGTACTAAATCTAGAGGTGGTATAACTAGAACATGCCCTCTCTTATAAGGAGTAGTCGGTGGAGATCTTGGATCATAGAGACAAGGTTCTACATAATATGACAACCCACCTTATTAAGGTGTTGTGGAGGAACCACAGATGTGAAGAAGCCATGTGGGAACCAGAGGAGTCTATGAGGCAAAAGTACCCACACATTTCTCTTCTGAGGGTATGAGTTAAAATTTCGGGGATGGAATTTCTTAAGGGGGGAAGAATGTAACAAACCAAACTTTTTAATAATATTTATTTCCTAAATTTTTGTTTTATTTTATTTTATACTCAACAAAACTATATACTTTAATTAATTAAGTGAGTATAATTAAAATGAGACCGTTGGGTTTCGACTGTTATATGAAAGTTGGTCAATATGATCATTGGAAACTAAACTCTTAATGTTACAATTATTTTTTATAAATACAAGTGATATTGGTTAATATAGAAAGAATACTCGATGGCCTCATCCAGTAGACTCGGGCCGTATGAAGCCCACCTGTTAAAGCTTGGGAAGGAGGTAGCATCTCTGGACCAAGCTCAAGCCGAACTCCAACATGTGAAGCTTGAACCGAATCGCCTAAGGGAGAAGTTCAAGCTGATAGAAATCACCACTCGAGCAATGTTGTCCCAGCCACCCCAAGATTCTATCACTATAGCACACATTACACTTAGGTCCTATGCAGGTTTTGTAAGTGGCTATGTAATGTGACCTTAGTTACTTGTGTAAACCTTTTGTATAAATAAAATTGTCATTTCTTATTACGGAAAAGTTAGTGAATTTCAAATATTTGGATAAAATGTAGGATGAATTTATAGTTCCATATTACTAATGAATTTTGGAAAAAAGGGTATTTTAAAATATTTATGTAAACTTTAAATAATTAATAATGTAAAATGATTTTCAAAAAATGGCCTTATACAGTTGTGACCAGTAAGAAATTTAGAGTCTAATAAGATCAACTTAATTTTTAGTGAATAGTAAAGTATGAATAGTAATATACCCTTATGAATAGTAATTTGGCCAAAAAAATAGAAACGTTACCCATGAATGTATAAATACAATTTAGACATCTTAAAAGTGAAAAGAATGATCATAGTATAAGTTTTGGTATTTTTTATGTCATAAATATTTTATTTACAATTTTATAATTAATTGAATAATTTAAAATGGAAGATTATTTTCATAAAACTTAATCATAAATTGTTACTTTATTGTATTATGGTTATACAATAATTTTATGGTACCTTGATTACTTTCTTAAGGTGTTACAAAACAAGTTATAGTTTTAGAGTTGTTTTTTTGAATAAATAATGATTTTATTTAAAAATTAAATTAAAAATATTTAGAAATTTATTTTCATAAAATAGAGTTCATTTTTGAATCTAGAACATCAATATTAGGTTAGGGTGAATTTTTGGGATTTTTCTGAAATAGTTGAATTTTTGGTGAATAGTAAAAATACAGTTTTGAGTTTTGGGTGTTTAATGACATGATTAATGATGTAATAATGATGTAATGTAAGGACCCAAACCCAGTTGCCCAGAGCCAGTGCCTTTTTTTATTACGTTGGAATACATACAAGTAATACGAATCTCGAAGGACCAAGTAGTTTAGTATTATTGGAAACAAGATACACACATAAGTTCAACTTTACATAAGGAAAGGAAAAACAACACTAATTTATTCCACTAGAGTCATCACAACTCCTAGATTATGCTTGCAAGTCATTCATAAAATACTTATTCATTTCCTGAGAAAATGAAACATAAGAAATGGGTGAGCTTAAACGCTCAGTAAGATTAATCAATACAACAGAAGATAATATAAACATTAGACATGATGAATAATAGAAAACACATGCCTTTAATAATAAACTTGAACACATTATGGCAGGAATATGAGATGAGTAAATAATGCCATAATAAAACATAATCATGAGTATTTTACTAGTCGAATAAACACATGAAATATCAATAGCTGAACTCATAATGATGGATTGCATAATGCCGGACATTCTGAAACATTTTGTCAAGGCCTCGGCCAAGACGTCTAATGATTAAGGCCTTGGCCAAAATCCATATCACATTGGGAAAGGCCTTGGACAATTCCTCGTCTAGTTGTCTCATGAGACCTAACGATGAATATAGGGGCTATAGCGGGCCCCACCCATCACATAATAAGTCCAATGAATTCCTCATATGAGCGGGGATCAACATAAATAATATATACATTCATATTGAATCTATCATATGAAATGTAACTAACTTTCCCCAATCATTAAACATAAAATACTAAACTTTAGGAATAATATGGTGAATGGTTTTAGGATAGATCATCCACAATATATTTAGTCATAAAACATTAAATAAAATATGGTATATGACTTCATAAATGATTAAACCCAATAATACCATGGAATCAACAAGAGTGTTGAATTAGACGAAAACACCCTTATAAAATCGTTAAACAATTCTTGAGATGATTACTCTTTTATTTTGAAAAGAAGAGTTTTTTTGGAAAAATCTTTGTATAAAGCCATAAGTGAAGTATGATAGTATTTTCATAATAAAACTAGTGTTTTTAGAAGAATAATTGTTTCTAGAAACAGATTATAGATTGCCCTTGAAAATAGATATGAATTTGAGAAATTCCCTTGTATAGGGATCATATTTTTGGAAACAGTTTTGAGAGATTATTTTAAAACATGTACCTATCCAGAAAATAGGGAAGGATTCTGGTTGGTTTACATATATAGAATAATCACAGAGAATTTATGATGAGTACATAATAATACATAAAAATTTCATCGAGGAAATTAGACAATAAAAGTAACCCGAATGAAAATGGAAGTTCGGGTGAAAAACCCTCACCTTAACTCCAAACGTATTCCTCTCTTGTACTTAAGCTCCTGGAATATGAAATTATATTTGTTAATAAATTATTTCAGAACCTATTAGACATGTATTTAGTTTACCATAATTATGGTTAGTACATTTATATCTTTATTGATAAGTTATTGTATTGAATTTCATCGTTCTGGAGTGTTCGTTTCCTTTATTTTCATATTTAGCTCACTTGTTTTTATGTAATGAAGTTTGTGTGGAATGGTTATAAATCTCCAGGATTTGAATTATATATTATTAATGAACATAAATAATTTATAATTTTCATTTCTATCATTTGTTTACATGGAATGAGGATGAATCATTAGATGACAACCACTTCGATTATTCGGCGGTATTTGGAATATTGTGAACTACTTTTGTCATATAACTTAATTATATGTACATATTATGGTTACTGAATATTAATTAGGTTATAAAAAATATATTATAGTCTGGTTAAACCATGAATATGGTTTAATGACCAGTAATGAAGAAGAAATTGAAGAACAAAACTTCATCGTCCACGAAGGTTATAAATCAGAACCTCATGGACGTCGATTTCGTTTATAAAATAAAATGGAGGAAGTAAGAATATTTATGATGGTTCTTCTATTCACATGATATAAATCCAGTATATAGATGTTAATGGAGTTATCATGATCATTTGGACAGAGGAGGAGAGGAGAGTATAACAAAAGTAGATAAATTGAAATAAAACCAAATGAGAAAGAAGGGTGCTTTACCTCTTGAAATAACCTCCTTGAGAAACTCATTAAGGGAAGGGGTTTTGGTCTTTTGGGAAGACCAGAAGATTCTTAGATGTGGGGAGATACTAGGGAAGGGTAATTGGGCAGAACTTTGAGGAGCTTCAAGGCTTAGAGGTGTGAAGAGAAGAGGGAGTTGTGGGGGGTTTTTATAGTGGAGGAGAGAGGTATATTTTGAATATTTAATTCATTATTTTATTATTTCTCTCAAGACAACCGAATAGTATTGTTTCATGTGACCCCTAATAGTAATAAGTGCATGTGAGCTCGAAACAAGTGGCCTTGCATCACTTGTTATGTCATGAATAGTGTATTTAACTGATAATTTGTATATACAGTATTTTATCATATTTCACTATTCATAAAAAATTCTAGATTTTCAGAAAAATCCCAAAAATTTACCCTAACCATTTTTCGATGTATATAATTAAAAAGAAAAATCCATTTTTCAAAAATAATTTTCTAAATATTATTAATTTAATTTTTAAATAAGGTCATAGTTAATTCGAAAAATAACTATCTTGAAGTGCAATTAGTTTTATGTGACATTGAAAAATTAATTAAGATCCCATTATCATATTGCCTTAAGAAAATAAAATAATAATAATATTTACTATTCAAGGGGAATATTACTATTCATAAGGGCATGTTACTATTCACCAAAAATCAAGTTTGTTATATCAGACTCCAAATGACTTACTGAACACAACTGTAGATGACCATTTTTTGAAATTCAAAATATAGAAGAGGCAAAGTTGTGTTTATAAAATTCCATTCTATATTTATTTTCAAAAACTTGGGGTGTTACATTCTCGCCTCCTTACAAAAATTTCATCCTCAAAATTCAAAAAATATTACCTAAAAAGATTCGGCGATGTCTTTAACATAAGCTCCTCAGGCTCCCATGTTGCTTCTTCCATCTTATGGTTCCTCCATAGAACCTTTACTAGTTGAGTCGTCCGATTTCTCAATACTTTTTCTCTAGTATCAAGAATCTTGATAGGATCCTTACAATAAGATAGATCGGGCTCAAGTTCTACTTCTTCATAAGTGAGTACATGTGTTGGGTCTGACATGTAATTTCTTAACATTGACAGGTGGAATGCATTGTGAACCTTGGAGAGACTTGGCGGCATTGCCAAACGGTAAGCTACAACTCCAATTTGGTCCATAATTTCAAAAGGTCTGATGTACCTGGGACTTAACTTTCCCTTCTTACCGAATCATATAATACCCTTCCATGGAGATACCTTTAAGAAAATGTGATCACCTTTTTGAAACTCCAAATCCTTCCTTCGGTTATCTGTATAGCTCTTTTGCATACTTTGAGCTATTTTGATATGGTTCTGGATAATCTTCAACTTTTCCATTGTTTCTTCAACAAGTTCTGGGCCCACAAGCTTTCTTTCACCAACATCATCCCAGCAAGTTGGTGTACGAAATCTCCTCCCATATAATACTTCATAGGGTGCCATCTGAATACTTGAATGGAAGCTATTATTGTAGGAAAATTCTATGATAGGTAAATACTGATCACACATGCCTTGAAAATCAAGTAAACAAGACCTCAACATGTCTTCCAATGTTTGAATTGTCCATTCTGATTGTCCATCAGTTTGTGGGTGGTAGGCAGTGCTCAAACGAAGATCAGTATCTAGGGCCTTCTGAAGACTTTTCCAGAATCTTGATGTAAAATGTGGATCACGATCAGAAACAATCGATAGGGGTACTCCATTAAGTCTCACAACTTCATTAATATATAGTATTGCTAGACATTTTAGTGGTAGATCTTCTCTTATAGCGAGAAAATGTGCTGACTTGGTAAGACGATCAACAATGAACCATATTTCATATTTCCTTCTAGGAGTCTTTGGTAGTCCCGTGAAAAAGTCCATTGTGATATTATCCCATTTCCACTCAGGTATGGGAAGAGGTTGCAATACTTTTCCAGGCTCTTGCCTTCCAGCTTTCACTTGTTGACAAACCATACATCTTGACACAAAATCAGCAATCTCCCTCTTCATGTTGTCCCACCAAAAATGTTCCTTCAAATCTCTATACATCTTAGTGCTACCATTGTGTATAGAGAAATTGGAACTATGAGCATCATCCAACAATTCTCTTTTTAGATCGGGTACATTGGGAACACAAAGTCTCTTCCCAAATTTCAAAATTCCATCCTTATATACGAAGTCACTCAATCTCCCATCATTCACAAATTTAATGTTCTTTTGAAACTCCTCATCATCAGCCTGAGAACTTTTTATCCTTTCTAGTAAAGATGGTTTGGCAACCATTTGAAAAATCATTGATGTTTCACCTTCCGTGGTTGTTCCCATATCCATATTCACTAGATCCATGAAAATAGGATCCCTTTCAACTCTCATATTGTTCAAAACTCCATGATCCTTTCTGCTCAAAGAATCTTCCACCTTATTTTCCTTCCTCGGGTGGTACTGTATCGTGCAATCATAATCCTCGAGTATTTCAAGCCATCTCCTTTGCCTCTTGTTGAGTTCTTTCTATGATAAAATATACTTCAAACTCTTGTGATCAGTATAAATCTCACATTTTTCACCATAGATATAATGTCTCCATATCTTCAAAGCAAAGATTACAATATCTAACTCAAGATCATGAGTAGTATAGTTTTTCTCATGAATTTTTAGCTATCGTGATGCATAAGAAATAACCCTATCATTTTGCATAAGGACACAACCAAGTCCTTTCTTTGAAGCATCACTATAAATAACAAACCTGTCATTCCCTAATGGTAGAGTCAATATAGGAGAATTGACTAATATTCTCTTCAGTTCTTTAAAACATTCTTCACAATATTTTGTCCAAACAAATTTAACCCCTTTACGCGTGAGCTTCGTTAGCGGGTTAGCCAGTCGGGAAAAATTATGCACGAACCGCCGATAATAACCTGCTAAGCCAATAAAACTGCATACCCCAGTTATCACTACCACAAAATAGGGCAAGGGAAGCGCTGCCCTTTATCAGCGCTATATAGAAAGCGCTGATAACGAGGTATGCCTTTATCAGCGCTATATAAAAGCGTTGATAAAGGGTACCCCTTTATCAGCGCTAAAAAATCATTGATAAATGGATGTTTTATCAGTGCTTTTATTTTAGCGCTGATAAAACATATCTTTATCAGCGCTTTTAACAAGAGCTGATAAAGGTTCTGTCAGTTTTTATTTAATAACCCTAACAGGCCATCTTCGCTTGCACGCGGTCAAGCTCTTGCGGAAGCTGAACCAGGCCCCTTGCCACGTGGCCTCGTCCTCCTCATCCTCCTCCTTCATCCTCCTTCCTCCTCCCTCCTCCTCCTCGTCCTCCTCATCCTCCTCCTCCTCCGCCGCCACCGCCGCCTCCGCCCCCGCTCCCGCTACCACGACCGCCTCTGCCTCTGCCGCCTCCACCCTCACTACCGCAACCGTCACTGCCTCTACCGCCGCCGCCTCCTCCGCCTTTGCCGCCGCCGCCACCTCCACCCTCGCTGCCACGACCGCCGCCGCCTCATCCTCCTTCTTCTCGTGCTCTCAAGGTGTGAGGTGAGTTCCATGGATGGTATTCCCTTGGTATATTATTTATATATTGTGTGTGTGAGGACCAAATAGTGAATATAGATGTGAGATAGGAATGATACCATATCTTGAGCCTAATTCTAGTAAGGATTTCCATAATAGATAGTGTGGTCTTAATGTGATTATGATTATGTCTAGGGATGTGATTCATAATTAGTGATGAGTTTCGAAATAAGAGATGTTATTGATATTTAGCAACACAAGTGGGTTGTTTGTGAATGATGTGGAATTGGATACCCTATAGGCTCCATAGGGATATCTTGACTCTAAGATGAAGTATATGGTAATTGGTTAGTTATGATGGTTCACATGTGTGAGAGGTCTACCAAGGTTATGTGTGATGACTTCTGTGGATAACCAACCCTTGTTTTCATTTTTTTTATTTTGAGTTACCATGGGAGGTAAGTTCTACCCCTTAGAGTTGAATATTTATGTATGAGATACAAAGGAAATAGTTTTTAACCTTATGGTTATATGGATTCCCAAAGATTATCCCAATGGAAATGATGATGGATCCATATTAATTTTCATCACATAGCATAATCTCATAGTTATATGATTAGACAAAGATGAACCCATAATACAAAACATATCACCTAGTATGTCTGTCACATATACGAATAAATAAATTAGAAAAAAAACATGGTACAAAGCATAAAGGTACCATTAAATACTTACATTGGTTAACTTGTTTTAGAAATTGTTTATCTTCATCCATTCCTTGTAATTTCACCCATGAATTTGAAGGTGAGTATGCATCCACGATAGTTGACCTTCTTAGAGAAGAGTTTCTGGAAGAGTATAAGAGACATGAAGCAATGAAGATCATTAGAGTGTTGGAGCAAATGTGGTTGCTACAAACAATGTGGCAATCGGCTTGTGCAACGCGGCCTAAGTTACAACGTGCAGGTATTGTAACTTAGGCCAAGTTGCACAAGCCGATTTCCACAATGAATAGCAAGATATTCATTGCTTCATGTCTCTTATACTCTTCGAGAAACTCTTCTCTAAGAAGGTCAACTATCGTGTATGCATACTCACCTTCAAATTCATGGGTGCAAGTACAAGGCACAGATGAAGATAAACAATTTCTAAAACAAGTTGACCAATGTAAGTATTTAATGGTACATTTATGCTTTGTAGCATGTTTTTTTCTAATTTATTTATTTGTATATGTGACAGAAATACTAGGTGATATGTTTTGTATTATGGGTTTATCAGGAGTCTGTATGATTTCCTGTTTCCACATTTCATTTTAAATAGCATGTTATAATTATATATTTACTGTACCCTAATGGCTCAAATAGTCAGGAATATTGTAGATGTTTCTAGAATGCTGTAGGATTCTTTTTCCCTAATGGTAGTAAATTTTTAGGATGTTTTCACTGATGAGGTATAAAATTTACTTCTTAATAAAGAGATAAACTTTATAATCTAGTTAGTTTTGGGAGAAAATTCAGTTTCTATCACAATTTCTAAAATAACACCAAAAGAGCATCAGTTGTTTGAATTGCAATTTGATGATATAGAATATAATGGTTTCATATGGCATAGTACTTTACCATGGGATTTTATAGTTCTCTAAAATAGATGGATGATTGGTATTTATTATTTTGTTGGACTATTGGAGATTGAACCTGATGAGAGTCATGAATATGTATCCTCATCCATGCATTGATAGTCACATTGATCATCTATGAGGTTCTATGATCTTCTCCAAGATAGATTTGACATTAGGATACCATTAGATGAGTTGGACATCGATGGACCTACCATGGAATGCTTTTTGGAGTAGTTATGGACTCTATTCTCCTGTTACTCATTGGTTTCCTCTTGTTCGCATGTCATGTATTTTCTAAGTCATCATTCAGTCTTTGTAAGACTAACTTGGAATAAATTTGATATATGTCAGATTAAATCAGGTATCTTATACATACACGATGTTCACCCTACTGGACACACCATGTATATGGATTTCACATGTGTTTAAAGGCATTTGTACCATGATTTGTTTTTATAAAACCCAAACAATGCTACCTGATTAATTAAAACATAATATTAGGAAAGTTCTCGAGATCGAACCCATAAAGACGATGAATATGAATAAAGAATGGATGAATGCCAATCGGTTGACAAAAGAGTATGAAGATGGTGTGAAAGAGTTTATCAAGTTTGCAGAAGATCATGCATGTGAACCTTCTCAAATCCTTTGTCTGTGTTTACGCTGTTGTTATTCAAGACAAATTAGTCCAGAGGAGTTGGAAGAACACCTGATCTATCACGGAATAGATTGAATTTATACATGTTGGAATAAACATGGGGAAAAAACCAATGTAGGTAGTGACTCAGAGAACACGACATTTTATAGATCATCTGATATGATTAGAAGCGTGAATAGTGAAGATGATCGTATGGAGGGTGTGATTACAGATGTGAATGATGATGAAGATCGTATTGAGGAAATGACAAGGACAGTTTAAGATGAACTTCATGATTGTCCAAAATTGTTTAAGAAGTTAAAGAGTTGTGCAAAAACGTCATTGTATGCTGGTTGCACTAAATATACAACATTGTCAGCCGTATTGAAGCTGTATAATTTGAAAGCATGCAACGGGTGGAGTGACGCCGGTTTTACGGAACTACTTGCTCTCCTTAATGACATGCTCCCAGAAGATAATGAACTCCCAAGCCGAACATATGATGCCAAATGAATACTACGATCGATGGGTATGATATTTGAAAGAATACATGCTTTCCCAAATGACTGTATATTGTTTTTCAAGGACCACAAATCACTTAAAGAATGCCCAAAGTGTGGTGCTTCCCGATACAAGAAAGATGATTCTAGTCCTACGAAAGTTGTATGGTACTTTCCAATCATTCCTAGGTTTAGACGCCTATATGGAAGTGAGGAGACTGCAAGACAATTGACATGGCATGCAGATAAAAGAATTAAAGATGGGAAACTACGTCACCCTGTAGACTCTCCTCAGTGGAAGAGAATTGATCACGAGTATCCTGAATTTGGGAACGAGTCGAGAAACCTTCGTCTGACATTATCTACAGATGGGGTGAATCCTTTTGGTTTTCAAAGCAGCAGTCATAGTACATGGCCGATTATGTTGGTAAATTATAATTTACCACCGTGGTTATGCATGAAACGAAAATACATCATGTTATCTATGCTTATATCAGGACCAAAACAACCGGGTAATGATATTGATGTTTATTTGGACCCATTGATCGAGGATTTGAAAATATTGTGGGATTCAGGTGTTACGATGTATGATGCTTACAAAAATGAACAGTTCACTTTGAAATCCATGTTGTACGAGACAATAAATGACTTTCCTGCTTATGGAAATTTGTCAGGATATAGCATTAAAGGAACTCAAGGGTGTCCCGTTTGCGAACAAGGTACACAATCAATTAGGTTGAAACATTCATTGAAAACTGTGTTTCTAGGACATCGTAGATTTCTACCCCGACGACATAAGTACCAATCTTGGATGACATCATTCGACGGAATTTCAGAGGAACGTACAACACCGTCTCCACTAACAGGTGATCAATTGTTTGAGAAAGTGAAAGATTTGGACACTACTTTTGGTAAACCATTTTCGAAAAACCTTACGAAAACTAGTTGGAAAAAGAGATCAGTTTTTTTTGAATTACCATACTGGAATTGTCTGTATGTCAGACATTTTCTTGATGTTATGCATGTTGAAAAAAATGTATGTGATAGTGTCATCGACACATTGCTAAATGCACCCGAAAAAAAAGGATGGAATTAAAGCTAGATTGGACGTGGTTGAGATGGGAATACGAGAAGAGTTGGCACCCGTGAAAGGTGAAAAATGAACATTTCTTCCTCCTGCTGCTTACACTCTTTCCAGGAAGGAGAGATATCAGTTTTGAAACTTCTTTAATGACGTAAAGGTTCTAGAGGGGTATCCATCAAATATCAAGAACATCGTGTCAATGAGAGATTTAAAATTAAAGGGTCTGAAATCACATGACTGCCATGTTTTGATGAAAGATCTAATTCCTATAGCTTTACGTTGCATTTTGACCAAGAATGTCTGCCATACATTAACGAAGCTCTATTTCTTCTTCAAAGCTATATGCAACAAATTTATAGACCCGGCGAAATTGCCAACTATGGAAAGAGAAATTGCCGTCATATTATGTGAATTGGAAATGTTCTTCCCACCGACATTTTTCGATATGATGGTTCATTTGATGGTTCATTTGGTGAGAGAGATTCGAATATGTGGTCCTGTACATTATAGATGGATGTACCCCATTGAACGGTATATGAATATTTTGAAAGGGTATGTCAAAAACTGAATCAGCCATAGGGTTGTATTACAGAGAAATATATTGTTGAGGAAGCTGTTGAATTTTGTACCGAATACCTGTCTGGTGTGGAAATCGTTGGCCTACCGAAATCTCTTCACACTGAGTGTCTTGAGGGTGAAGGAATTTCTGGAAGAGAGGTTGTCACAATCAATATTACAGATCGGGTGCAGGCCCACCTTTACGTTTTGCATAACAGTTTCGACGTTGACCCATATGTTCAAACCCACAAAGAAATTCTTAGGCATTTGAATCCTTCTAGGGCTGAAAAATGGATATCAGATACACATAATTGACAGTTTATAGGATGGTTTTGAGACCATATTTTTAAGCAGTTAGATGAAAATCCAGACTCAATTTTAGAACGACTTCGATGGCTAGCCGGAGGAGCAAGTGTGTACGTATTATCTTACAATGCTTATGCAGTTAACGGTTATACATTCAATACTAATGAACATGATAAAGAAAGTACCATGCAGAACAATGGGGTTACACTTGTGGCTAAGGCGATGCATGTTTCCGGTGCTAAGGACAAAAATCCAATTTATGAGAATATGTCATACTTTGGCATCATCAAACGAATATGGGAGTTGGATTATACGAAATTCAAAGTGCCGATTTTTCAATGCAAGTGGGTTGATAACAGGACTGCTGTTAAAATATATGAATTAGGATTCGTGAAAGTTGATTTCAGTAAGGAAGGGGAGAAAGACAAACCATTTATAATGGAATCACAGGCAGTACAAGTATATTATGTTCCAGACCCCGCAAATCGAAATTGGTCAATTGTTCTATTATTGACCAAAACAACGAAAGGGTCAGATGAAAGTTCAACGGAGGTTGAACCTTTTATAGGGACTTCACAATAATTTCACAGTGGTCCAAATGTAGACGGCGTTTTGTATGTCAGAGGAGACCACAATGAAGGAATTTACATAGTCGATAGAGGAGTCAAATCAATTCAGCCTTTAAAGAAAAAAAGAGAGTACAATAATCAGGTTATTTGTTTATTGTAACATACATTGTGTTACGTTTTGTTATTATCTGTTCTCTCCCATTTTTATGTAATCTAAATTAAATATTAAACCACTTCTGCAGATAATGACTTCTGCACCTGCTGATGCACCCAATCCCAAGGCACAAAAGGTCTCTCAACCAGCAGCTGGTGGTCCCATTGCAGAGCAACAACAAGTTTCTCAACCAAATGCTGGTGGTACCAGTGCAGAGCAACAACAGGTTTCTCAACCTGTTGTTGTTGGTCCCAGTGCTGAGGTACAACATGTTTCTCAACCTGTTGTTGCTGGTCCCATTGCCGATGCTAGCACTCCGGGGGAAGATATTAATGCTACTTCTGAGGAAATGGTAGGAAATGAAACCCTGAAAGCACAAAAAAAAGAGCGTCGTAGTTTGATAGTGTTGGCCAAAATCCTTAAGGCAAAAGCAAAAGGCATCAAATTTGAGGTGGGATGGAATAAGAGAGGCCAACATGTTAACCCCAACAAAGCCATCTTTAGTAGCTACATTGGAATCGTCACTCGGAAACGCATGCTGATTGATGTACAGTCATGGAACCATGTTGTCACCGGGCTGAAGACACTAATGTGGGAAGAGATTACGGTAACATTATGATATCATTTTTTTAATTTATTAAAATAAAATAAAATACCAAAACATTGACTTACTCATCATCATCCAATGCAGAGTGCATTTATAGTAGATGTATCGCACAAGGAATATGTATTAAGAGTTGCAGGAAGGATTCATAGAGGTTTCCTCACAATTTTAACGAAATATCATCTTAAAGATGCAGAAGGGAAAATCAAGCCGCACCCAACTCCTCTTTACGCTAACTTGATATCCCAAGGAGTGTGGGATGCGTTTAGAAACCGTCGTGGGGAGCATACTTTTCAGGTACATTGTGTGGGGTAATACGTTGTTTGAAGTTTTCTTGTATTCATCACTCTGATTGACAATTTTTTATTTATGAAACAACTACTGAGTGCTGAAAATAAAAAACGTGCAACAGAACCAGCGTACCCTTACCGTAAAGCAAGGATGGGGTACGCTGAACTTGAGAAAAAATTGGTACGTCTTTTAAATCTACCCTACTACTAGTATGTGACATAAAACAACACCATAAACATGTTTCTCTGTTTATATGTAGATTGATGAATCGAAATCGAAATCCATATCCATCCCACGCCATGTGCTATGGAAGAAGGCTCATGTAAATAAAGAGGGGACATTGATAGATGAAAACACACAAAAAGTGTGGGAAACATGTGTAAGTATGACATAATATAAATTTGAGTTTCTTTAAATCGCTATTACATTAAAATAACTAATTATTTTTCTATATTTTCTATCTAAAATAGTCACAAGAATCAACAACAATCGTACCAGATGCAGACATACTTTCAGCAGCCTTGAAGCAGCCAGAAAAGTATGGCCGCGTCAAAGGTGCGGGTTTTGGGGTGACACCCCGAACATATTTTCAAAAACAAAAACAAGCGGAGGATCAAAATGAAAAAATAGAAAAGCTACAAGAACAATTATCTATTTTTCAAGAATAATTACAATACCATAGAGAGATGATAGAAAAATTTATGGGGGAGTGGCAAAGAGAAGAAACAACTCAACAAAAACCCGTGCGTGACGATCTCTCCCCACCCCCCACCAGCTTTGAGGCGAGCCATTCCCCTAAAAAACCTGACTTAGATGAGGTAATCAATATTTTAATAATTGTTTCTGTGAAATGTGATTTACATAGACACTGATACCTTTCCTGTACTAATATTCCATAGGGTGAAAATGACTGTGATTTATATTTATCAACTCCCACCTATCGCCTTGTAGCGAGGGCTACGGTGTTCAATACGCAAAACGACATGCTACACAACAAACAACTTCCAAAAGATCATCTTAGAGTGTCAATTAACGTAGCTAATGAGCCGAGTGCCGAGATACCTATTCCAAATGACGATGACAACATTCATATGGTTGAACAAGCTGTTGGAACATTCATCGCATGGCTGACATTTCTTGTAAAAAAACATGTCGAAAAAAAGGTATTCATTTCTTATTTATTTTTCAAGCTGGACCTTTAACATTTAATGAAAAAAGGTCTGAACCGATGACTGTTATTACAGAATGACAAAGACTGTGGGGTGAAACGAAATATCAGCTCAAAACTATCTCAAGGATCAACCAACCGATTGAAATAGTCTACTGAGAGAACCTTCACCCCGCCCGTTCTATATCCACAGTTAATATCATTGCTGGCTCATGTGGATACAAAGTTGAAAGACGACAGTACTCACATAGTTGCTTTCGAAAAAGATATGTATGGAGAGGAGATATCAGATTTCATTAGTGCTGAAAATGTAAATGAACTCCTCAAGTATGAATGGCTAGGCGCCTCAGTTGTAAATGTATACATGAGGTAAGTTTTCATGATTTGATTTTACAAAAGCTGATATACTATGATAATTTTGACTAAATACATTTTATATTTGTCACAGACGTATATATGAAAAACAATTGAAGGGATTTCCCCATGAACAAAAATTTGGACTCGTTAGTCCTCACACCACATCTTCAAAAGATGAAATAGATTCTGTTAAAGAGGCTGCAATAATGTCATCCCTGCTCAAATCATTTGAAAACAAAATTATGGATGACAGAATCTTTTTAATACCAACGATGCAGGGGTAAAACTCTACAATTTAGTCATATCAACTATATTTTCATTTCTTTCTTTACTTATTCCTTTTTGTATTTTTAGGGAGCATTGGATGCTGATTGCAGTCAATTTGGATACTCCAAATATTTATTTTCTGGATTCAACGCATGGATATCCAACAAACCGACCACGCATGATGGAGTTTGTTAATTTGTAATACACTAGATCCAAAATTTTAAAACTAAACATCTAGTTATATAATTTATTTTTTCTTTTAATGAGGATTCTGTTATGATAGGGTGGTGCATCAATATCGTCTAATGCATGGAATGATTCCAGGGCATAAGGATAAGCACGCCTACAAGATCTACAACTGGAAAAGTATCCGGGTATATATAATAACATTTCACTATCCAAACACATATCAAAACAAATTACTTATTGTTTTTGATGTTTCTATAGTGTCCAAAACAAACAAATGGAAAGGACTGTGGTTATTATGTTTGTAAATTTATGAAAGAGATCGTATTTCATCAACAAACTAGAATCCCTGATGAGGTATTTTCGAAAATAATTACGAGTTCATTTAAAATATTTATTAATCCTTTGTGTATTTATATTTTTTCAGTACTACCATGACTGTCGCAAAAACTCATATTCAGAAGATGATATACATGTGTTTAGAAACGAATGGGCAACATACCTGATGGAAGATTGTACACAAATAGGATGAAGGTGAATTCCTACCACTTATGTTATCTATATATGATCATTGATTATCCTCAAACCTTCTTTGGTGAATTGAGAATTCTCCGATGTATTGAAATCTTAATTTATTACTCAATGTTTTCTATCCCTGGATTCATATTATTGATCTTTGAACAAATAAATATTGAAGTAAGGCATGATGGGGTAAAATGCGTATGGGGTGAACGACGAAACCACCGAGGATCAACAAAATCCATTTTCTGTATCTCATTTGTTTGAACTTGTATTTGAGAACATGTGTTGTTGTTTGACTTGCACAATTATTTCTAGGTAGATGCATGAGATAATCAGTATTGTTGAGGGATTTTTTGGAACCAAAATATGTGTCCCAAGATAATTCAAGTAAGTGAAAGGCTGGTTGAGATGAAATCCAAGCTCAAACGACTAGTACATCATCAAAAGAATCAACCCTGTGATGCACCATCATGTAGAATCTGGTCCTCGTGATCTTTTGAGGTGTTTATGGAAGGTATGGGGAGTCTGATAAGCCCCATGGCCACCATAAATAATGTTTACAGACAACTCCACATGTTTTTTGTGCCTCGTGCCTCTTTACAAGCATCATGCCATTCACATGGTCCATCTTAGCACGTATGTCCCATTCATCCCATTGCTAATCTTGGAAGAACCTGAGAATATGACAATGCATAAGCCCCACAAGACCCATACTCATCCAACCAAGAGTATTCCTAGTGTGAAGGGAAGCTAACCATGGGTAATACCCACAACATACCTCTTTTAAATATATGGGTTTTGATCCTTGTATTCTAAATATGGTACGTAGGAAGCCTCCATGAGGTTAAATCCCAACCAATGGTAAACCATGGTGACCCCCTCACTGGGGTACACCTTCGCTTATTTTCCCTCTTGTATTTCCCTTAGTGGCGTCTGGATAATTCTTCAAAATGAGAAACCTTACCTTTATGGGATGCACCACACTTGGGTCAGACCTCATTGGGCATTTTGATCCATCTATCAGGTAAACATTCCAGGTGCTCCCTCCTAGATATGTACCTACCTAATCCACCTTTATAAGTGTTTTGATCCACCCAGGTCTTACATCTCTGTAAGACATTAAATCATGACCCTCTATCCTTGTGGGATGTTAAACTCATGGAATACCACAAGTTAAACATGGGTTTCCATTAATATATTCAATATTAATGTTTAATCAGTCCTTATTAAGGTATTGTAAAGGTGTGGTTTTATGTTTTCTAGCAGATTTAGGAAGATTCAACGCTTTATGTAGGTGATTCCATGCTTTTACATTATATGATGATTTTATTATCCTGTATTTTCTTGCTAAGTGTACTATATGAAATGTTTGTGTGGTTAAAAATGTGTTATCAAAGGAATTTGGGGTGTGTATAGACTTGAAAGTTATTTTTAAAATGAATACAGTTGTATTCCTTGTGGATTTTCATTCTTAAGTCCTTTAAATGTGTTTGATGAAATGAGAAAGTTGTGTGATGGGTGTTTTCAAATGGATTTAATGTGTTTGTGAATTTTAAAGAGGGTTTTATTATTAGATGTATAGATTCTATATATGTTTATTTAAATTGAATGAAAGTACATGAGAATGTGTTGATATATATGATGTGTATAATGTAAATTGAGCACAATTTCTATACAAGGTATTTTCTTTATGATGTGCAGGGGACAGGGTGAGAGGGCAGGGGTGGTTTTCTGGGGGAGGGGGAAGGGGGAAAAGTGGTAGGGGGAAGTGGTAGGGGGTGTCTTTGGTTTTTTTGAAATATATAGGGGGTGGGTAGGGGGTGTGCAATGGGCAGGGGGGAAGTGAAGTGGGCAGGGGTGTGCTGGGGAAGGGGGCAGGGGGTGTTCAGGGGGCAGGGAGTGTGCAGGGGTAGGGGGTTTGCTCGGGGGTGGGCAGTGTGTAGGGGGTGTGTTGGGGAAGGGGGCAAGGGTGCTTATTTTTTATGTAATGGGGGGACATAATATTTGTTTTATGTTTTGTGCCTCACTAGTATAATTGGTTATTTTATGTTTTGTGCCTCACTAGTATAATTCCATTTAGCAACCCCATTCTTTATTTCATTATTGTATTACTAACATAATATTTGTTTTATTATGTAGGTGAAATCTTTTTCCTCAGTTCGAATGCTTTGTTCAGAAACCGCCGCCATGGACGACAATTTTTTAGAGCGGATGGATGCAAAAAGGATGGAACATCATTGTTTTTTAACTGTTTGTTGGATAAATGTAACTGTAACCAAATTAAACATTGTTTGAAATGTATATAGAGGTGTGTTGTTTTGTATTCATGATTTCAAGTAAATGTATGTATCATTTTTTGTTCTTCTGTGCTTTGTGTGTGGGTGTTGTGTGTGCTGTGTGCAGGTTTTGTTTGGACTGTGCAGGTGCTGTAATGTGTGCAGGTGCTGGGAAGGTTCTTTGCAGGTTCTGGATTTGGATAGGATCTTTGGCCTTTATCAGTGCTAGTTAAGCGCTGATAAATGGACAATATATCAACGCTATTTTGAGCGCTGATAAAGGTAGTTTTTATCAGTGCTCAAAATAGTGATGATATATTATATATTTATCAGTGCTGAAAATAGCACTAATAAATACTACCTTTATCAGCGCTCACTTAGCGCTGATAAAGGGGACCCCCCTTTATCTTCGCCGAGATTAACAGTGCTTTTTTAGCACTGTTAAAGGACATTTTTAGTGCTATTATAAGCCATATTTGTATTAGTGTATGTTTGTTGGCGTGGGCCAATCTTGGATTGCCTTTGTCTTCACATGATCAACTAGGATTCCATCCTTAGAGAGCATATGGCCCAGAAAAGAAATCCCCTAAAGCTAGAATTCACACAATTCACACTTGCTAAACTTTCCATATAATTCATGTCTTCTAAGAGTGTTCAAGATAATGCGCATGTGATTTTCATGATCTTCATAGCTTTTGGAGTATACCAAGATATCATTAATAAATACCACTATAAAATCATCGAGATATTCCTTGAAAACTCTGTTCATTAGATCCATGAAGACAGAGGGTGCATTAGTCAATACAAAAGGCATTACTGTAAACTCGTAATGCCCGTACCTGGTTCGAAATGCTGTTTTTGGAATATCTTCCTTCCTCACAACCAACTAATGATTTCCATATTGAAGATCAATCTTAGAAAAGTATTGATCTCCATGTAGTTGGTCAAATAAATAATCAATACGAGGTAGGGGATACTTTTTCTTTATTGTTATATCATTGATCTCCCTGTAGTCGATACATCTCATAAATAAATCTTTATTCTTAACAAAAAGGACAGGGGCTCCCCATGGAGAAACACAAGGGTGAATAAATCACTTATTACTCAATTCCTCAAGTTTTTTCTTTAGTTCCACTAATTCCACAGTGGTCATTCTATAAGGGGTCTTTGATATGGGCCTTGAAACAGGAATTAAATCAATGGAAAACTCAATTTCTCATTCTGGAGGATGTCCAGGTAAATCTTTTGGAAACACATCAACATATTCTCTCACAATAGGTACATACTCTATTTGAACATTCCTTTCCTCACCCATAGTTATTTCATTCTCTTCCTCCCCAATAATTGAATTTAGTTGAGCTACTGGGGGTGGATCTAGATAAGAATCAGGTGGTGATGATTCTGCTCTAAAGATAAGGTACTCCTTATCATCATTGAAGATTGTAACCTCCTTCTTCTTACAATAAATTTTCACATCATGGTCCGAAATCCAATCTATACCGAGGATTATATCAAACTCAATCATGGCTATAACAATGATATCCGTATATAAAGAAAATTTGTATGCCCTAATGGGAACTGATTGACAGAACTTTGTAGCAATGATACTTCCCTTAGGAGTTTTGAATGACAACTTCCTTGTTAAATCAAATTGGAAATATCTAAATTTCTTAGAAAACTGGGAAGATATGAAACAATGCGATGATCCAGAATCAAATAAAGCATTGGCTAAACTTGAGGAAACAATTAAATTACCTGCCACCACGTCATTAGGAACTTCAACCTCTACAGTTGTGATTGCATAAGCTTGTCCCTGACCCCTTTCCATTTTCTTTTGCATATTTACTTGATGTTTTGGACAATAATTATCATAGTGTCCCATCTCTTAACAACTATAGCATTGAACATCACCTAATTCCTTCTTCCCTTTGCAATCACCAGCAAGATGGCCTTTCTGAACACATTTGTAACATACTCATTTTCCTTTTAAGCATGCACCAGGGTGTTTCCTTCCACAATTGTCACATGGTGGAAATTCGACTCTTCCCTTCTTCTCCATTTCCTTATTTCCTTTCCTAGGGTTTTCAGTAGCCCTCTTCTTTTCTTGCTTTCCCTTAAAGTCATAAGACTTAGAGAATTATTTTTCTGTCTTGATGGCACATGAAACTATATCCTCGTATGATGAAAAACTCTGGGAGACCAGTTCCCACCAGAGGAATGGCTTTAGGCCATCAAATAATCGATCAATTTTGCTCCTTGGATTTCATATATAGTTCACAGCATGTCTTGCTAACCTTGTGAAGTTGGATTCATACTTGGAAACATTTTCATCCTCCTTCTGCCTTAGATTCAAGAATTGTCTCTCCATATCTTCTCGCTGCCCATGAGGAAAATATTTTTCTAAGAAGATTTCCTTAAAATCCCTCCATTCCATATATTACATCTCCTCCTCCTTTTTGTTTTGGATTAATGACCACCACTGATCCGCATCTCCCGATAGATGATATACTGCCATAAAATCTTCTCTCTTTCATTAAATCCCAAAGCGAGAAATATCTTCTCAAGGGAACATATCCACTACTCTGCTACAAATAGGTTTGTAGTCCCGTTGAATAATAGAGGCTATTGTCGCATAAAACGATCTAGCATGGCTCCTCCATGTGGTGGATCCAGATGCTTCATATGGGTAAGGTTATTATTCATAACCCGAGTAAATTGTCCCAGTATATTTATGAGTTTCTCAGCACCAGTCACAGCACCAGAGCCAACACCATTATCATGAGTCGGAGGAAAATCCCTACAGGAGACACGTTCATTCGTGCGATTTCCATTCTGTTAACTAGGCGTCATATCTAGATAATGGCATACAATAGATTAGGTTATGAATCATAATGTATAATCTTAACTTAAAAAATTTCAGAAAAATTGAGATCCTATGCATGGATAATCCCATATTCACAAATATGGTTTCTTTGAGGAATATTTTACATTTCAATCCTTCATAATGGCTTGTAAAGAAAATGTGAATTATCCTAAGCATATCCCCATGAGTGTCGTAACCAAGAGTGCAACAAGGCCCATTTTTGTGCACCAGTTCCCATTCGAGTCTATCTCAAAGCGGATTTTTCGGGTTTTACCCCTCAATACATCTGTGCCAGAGCCACCTCTACCTGCTCGTATCCAGACACGGATGTATTGCTTGAAATATCCACATAATCGATTCCTTACCAAAATACCAAGACGTTATTGTATGCATATCCTCAAAGACTAACTTAGGGACTCTTCCCTAATTCTACGTTTTCTAAATCTAGTTTCCAAGTATTCTACTAAAATTCCTATGATACCAACTGTAAGGACCCGACCCCAGTTCCTAGAGATAGCACCTTTTTTGATTACGTTGGCATACATACAAGGAATAAAAATCCCGAATGACCAAGTAGTTTAGTATTATTGGAAACAAGATACATACATAAGTTCAACTTTACATAAGGAAAGGAAAAACAACACTAATTTATTCCACTAGAGTCATCACAACTCCAAGATTATGCTTGCAAGTCATTCATAAAATACTTCTTCATGTCCTGAGAAAATGAAACATAAGAAAGGGGTGAGATCAAATGCTCAGTAAGAGTAATAAATACAAAGAATGATAATATAAACATTATACATGGTGAATAATTGAAAACACATTCCTTTAATAATAAACGTGAACACATTATGACAGGAATATGAGCTGAGTAAATAATGCCATAATAAAACATAATCATGGGTATTCTACTAGTCGAATAACCACATGAAATATCAATAGCTAAACTCATAACGATGGATTTCATAATTCCAGACATTCTGAAACATTTTGTCAAGGCCTCAGCCAAGACGTCTAATGATTAAGTCCTAGGCCAAAATCCATATCACATTGGGAAAGGCCTCAACCAATTCCTCATCTAGTTGTCTCATGAGACCTAATGATGCATCGAGGGGCTATAGTGGGCCCCACCCATCACATAATAAGTCCAATGAATTCCTCATATGATCTGGGATCAACATAAACAATATATACATTCATATTGAATCTATCATATGAAACGTAACTAACTTTCCCCAATCATTAAACATAAAACACTAACCATTCAGAATAATATGGTGAATGGTTTTAGGATAGATCATCCACAATAGAGTTAGTCATAAACCATTAAATAAAATATTTTAGATGACTTCATAAATTGTTAAACCCAATAATACCATGGAATCAACAAGAGTGTTGAATTAGACAAAAACACCCTTATAAAATCATTAAACAATTATTGAGATGAATACTCTTTTATTTTGAAAAGAAGAGTTCTTTTGGAAAAATATTTGTATAAAACCAGAAGTGAAGTAAGATAGTATTTTCATAATAAAACTAGTTTTTTAGAATAATAATGGTTTCTAGAATCATATTATATACTGCCCTTGAAAATAGATATGAATTTGAGAAATTCCCTTGTATCGGGCTCATATTTTTGGAAACAGTTTTGAGAGCTTCTTTTAAAACATGTAACTATCTAGAAAATAGGGAAGGATTCTGGTTAGTTTACATATATAGAATAATCACACATAATTAATGAGGAGTACATAACAATACATAAGAATTTCATCTATGAAATTAGACAATAAAAGTAACCCGAATGAAAATGGAAGTTCGGGTGAAAAACCCTTACCTTAACTCCAAACGTGTTCCGATCTTGTACTTAAGCTCATGGAATATGAAATTATACTTGTTAATAAATTATTTCAGAACCTATTAGACATGTATTTAGTTTACCATAATTCTTTTTAGTTCATTTATGTCTTTATTGATAAGTTATTGTATGGAATTTCATCATTCTGGAGTGTTCGTTTCCATTATTTTCATATTCGTCTCACTTGTTTTTATGTAATGAAGTTCATGTGGAATGGTTATAAATCTCTAGTATTTTAATTATACATTATTAATTGACATAAATAATTTATAATTGTCATTTCTATCATTTTGTTACATTTAATGAGGATGAATCATTAGATGACAACCACTTTGATTATTCGGCGATATTTGGAATATTATGAACTAGTTTTGTCATATAACTTAATTATACGTACATATTCTGGTTCTTGAATATTAATTAGGTTATAAAACATATATTATAGTCTGTTTCAACCATGAATATGGTTTCATGACCAGTAATGAAGAAGAAATTGAAGAACGAAACTTCATCATCCACAAAGGTTATAAATCAGAACCTCATGGACGTCGATTTTGTTTATAAAATAAAAGGGAGGGAGTAAGAATATTTATGATAGTTCTTCCATTAAAATTATATAAATCCATTATATAGATGTTACTGGAGTTATCATGATCATTTGTACATAGGATGAGTGGAGAGAATAACAAAAGTAGATAAATTGAAATAAAACCAAATGAGAAAGAAGGGTGCTTTACCACTTGAAATAACATCCTTAAGAAAATCCTTAAGGGAAGGGGTTTTGGTCTTTTTGGAAGACCAGAAGCTTCTTGGATGTGGGGAGAGACTAGGTAAGGGTAATTGGAAAGAAATTTGAAGAGCTTCAATGCTTAGAGGTGTGAAGAGAAGAGGGAGTGGTGAGGGGTTTTTATAGTGGAGGAGAGGGGTATATTTTGAATATTTAATTCATTATTTTATTATTTCTCTCAAGACAACCAAATAGTATTGTTTCATGTGACCCCTAATAGTAAGAAGTGCATGTGAGTTCGAACCAAGTGGCCTTGCATCACCTGTGATGTCATGAATAGTGTATTTAACTGATAATTTGTATATACGGTATTTTATCATATTTCACTATTCATAAAAAATTCTCGATTTTCAGAAAAATCCCAAAAATTTACCCTAACCATTTTTCGATGTATAGAAATCGAAAAAGAAATCCATTTTTCAAAAATAATTTTATAAATATTATTAATTTAGTTTTTAAATAAGGTCATAGTTAATTATAAAAATAACAATCTTGAAGTGCAATTAGTTTTATGTGACATTGAAAAATTAATTAATATCTCATTATCATATTGCCTTAAGAAAATAAAATAATAATATTATTTACTATTCAAGGGGAATATTACTATTCATATTAATATTCTATTAATATTCATAAGGGTATTTTACTATTCACCAAAAAATCAAGTTTGTTCTATCAGACTCCAAATGACTTACTGAACACAACTCTAGATGACCATTTTTCGAAATTCAAAACATAGAAGAGGCAAAGTTGTGTTTATAAAATTGCATTCTATATTTATTTTCAAAACCTTGGGGTGTTACATGTAATAATTATGGTAGATTTATGAATAGTAAGATATGCTATGAGGTGTCCCAATTGGCCAATACCATAGGCAAATACCATGGGAAAACCCATGGTTTTGCAAATACCCCCAATGAGGTGTCCCTTGGAAATTAATAATTTATTCCCTCACTTTTCCTATAAATACCAAGCCATTACCTCATTAATTTCATTCCAAAATCCTCCTAAACTAAGTTCTAGTCTTTTTTACCTCCAAAGGATTCCTCCCAAGGTGCTCTCAAGCCCCCCCAAAGTCCCAACCTTCAAGCTTTCAAAGTTACTCTTCACGGTAAGGGAAACTTTCACCCTCCTCTTTTAAGTCACGACTTCCTTTATGTTATGTCTTATAGTTCAATTTTATTATATGGGGTATTGTTCTTATATATCTTTAATACTGTCCATTTCATGTCCAAATGATGAGAGACCATTTCTTCTCCCATCAACCGATTTTATGAATTTTTAAGTGACGCTGTTAGGCTGCCGAATTTTCGTAAAAGAAATCACATTTTCTCTTCCCTTTGAAGTTTACCTTTCATGTGGTATGCCATTAAATTTTCCACAAAATGATCTTATTTATTTTTATTCTATACCTATACTGTAAAATGATTCATTTATTGATGGGATACCCTTTTCCCCTCTATTTTTATTATTTTCTAAAACCATGTTATATAGCCGTTATGCTGTAGAAATTTCGTCTCAAAATTTCTCTCTCTTTCTCTCAATAAATTCTCTTGTTTTATTTATGTGAATACCCAGACCTATTTAGTTTATATGGGTGTTCATAAATACACAAAAATGATATATTTTATTCTATAATTGACATACATATAACCCTCACTCCCTTTCCATGGGTTATAAATGATATAATGATCTTATTTTTAAGCACTTTTAAAATGTCACGATTTTGAAATGAAACCCATTTATTTTATTATCTATGGGTTATTTATGAAATGTTTGATTATGATCTATGTGGATCACATGAAATTAAAGAAATATTAAGGGTTATACCAGATATCTCTCCAATGCATTGGGTAAAAAATTAATCTCTAGAGATGACGAGTTTCACAATACCTTGGTGAATAACCTTGGTAAATTTTTATGACACATTGGGGATGAACCTTGGTGATATATTCATGAATGTCTAAATGAAATATTTTAGCCACATATTCAATTTTTAATTAATGTACATTTTATTATGATATGCCTCTTTTTCCATTTTTCAAGCCTTTATGTCTTTCTTCAAGTTCTTATTGATATCACAAGTAAATTGATTTCCTTGATTTCCTTACTGGGCCTTCAGATCACCCTTTCCTTTGATGTATGTATCCAAGATATTATATGTAGTAATTGTACATAGTATTAATCTACTATGAATCCTTAAAAGTGGTTTATAAGAATTTTTTATGTTGTTTTCATGTATTATGTTCCTGATTTCCAAGACACTAGACTTTAAAGATCCTATGTTTGTAAAATATAATGAAAAGTTATGTAATAAAAAGGCAGGATGCCATAATCTTGGATATAAGTTATAATTGTTTTTAATTATTATAATATCTTCAAAAAGTAATATCAATAACTAATTCTGATATTATTGATAATTAATCAATCTTCTGAGAGGTTATTTGAATAGTCAAACCTTTATAACTGTATTACCTTGATCGACTAGGATGTATTTATTTTTTATTGGGGAACCTTTTTAAGAAAAAATTTTAACATAAATTTTTATAGATACTCAATTCAGCCCCCCTCTTGAGTACTATACTCCTACCAACACTATAGTATATTTTAAGGTTTTAAAATCATTTCTTTAAGGACATGACTCACTTCCACATCAACAAGGGCAATATTTTAATAAGTTCAATACTTATACTTATAAAATAATTAAAACCACTAAAATTTTCCATAAACTATGTAAAAAACCATGGGAAGGTTTTTGGTTTTGGTTATTTTCTTATATAGAGTCCAAAACCTAAGTTTGAGAAATAATAAATAATTCTCCTCTATTTTCCTATATAAAACCACCAAATATCCCATTTATCTTCACTCAAAAACCTTGGATCATGTAATTACTCTTTCCTTAACTCTCTATAGTCCTCCCAAGGCACCCCAAATATCTCTAGAAGATCCTTACAAGAACTTGGAATCACCCTATCATGGTAATGGGTCCTCTCCTTCTCCTCTTTATTCAAGTTTCTTCACTATCTTATGTCTTATATTCAATTAATAATTATGGAATATGATATTAAATATCCCCATTACTATCCATTTTATGTCTAAATTATGAGAGACACCATTTCCTATCATTAATACCTTTTATGAACATTTATACACCCCCATTATGCTGCTGAAATTTCACTACGATTTCCATGCCAAACAATTGTGTAGTGAATACCCATACCCATTTTCTATCAAGGGTGTTCACATTCATGAAATTATAATTATTTTATTAGGGAATTAAATTTATGTATTCCACAATCTTTTATCATGGAATAAAATTTTATGATAAATGATTCCATGTTTTATGATATATGTGGCACTCTTAAGCATGAGAATGAAATGAAAGTGACGGGTGCACCCAACATTATATAGTGCTAAAATGCATTGGGTAATGTTTTAGTATCATGATACATAATTAAATGTATTAATAAGTTAACCTAATCCATCATGTGAATTTTTAAATCATGATGTTTTGGAAGTTATCATTGACCTATGTTTATGATGAGTGTTTTAAGTTTTTGGAACATTTCCCATGTTTCCTTTATGATTATCATGCCATATCACACCTCATTGTTAATGTTTATGATTATCACTCCTTTTATGACCCATTTATATTCCTATTTTCTAAAATGTATTAATTTCTACATGTTATAGCATTTTTATTCTCTTATTGGTCTTTATAGATCACCCCTTTCTTATGTATGTCACTAGGTTATCCCATGCTTTTTTAAGTATGGAGGAATAATATGAGCATGTTAAGGAAGTTTTTAATAAAGATGATATATTCATTGTTTTAAGTTGTTATATAATGTACCTAATTCCCAAATACACTATAATTATAGATATTTCATGTTTTATTATGTGTAATCTTATATAATAAATCATTAATTAATGTGCAATAAAGAGAAGGGTTACATACATTCCCAAAAACTTATACTATAAAGGAGTTATAAAAATAGTATGAAATCATCATAAAATTAAGAGTTTTCACCAATAATTCACTATCTATTCAATGGGTTGGTGACTTTATACTCTTGTAAAAATTTATAGATACAAAGGAGAGGGTAAAACCATAATCAAATAAGGAATTTATAGTTTTAGAGAGAATGACGATTGTACCTTACACTACTTCATTTTCATGATGCACTTCAGAAGTTGTGATTTCATAAGCCTTCTCTATATCCCTTGTATTAGGAGGTTTTTAACATTGATTATTGTCATTAACACTTGGATTGAGGAATATATTTTCATAATTCTCAAACCATTATAATTGAAGTATTAAAGTGTGGGTAGTGCTTTAGTTGGAACCTCCATACCCTTCATTGTATTAACTAACCTATTTATCTATCATAGAAAATCTTAAACATGAAGTTAAATCCTTACACAATTGAAACATTATCTCATTACATTCAAATAATTCCTTGGGTGATTACTCCCACATTTATTACATGCAGGTGTGTGATTTTTCTTTCCTTCATGTGACTTATCATTTGAGTTTCCATGAAACTACATTTTCCTTTTCTTATAACCAAATCCATGAGCATAATGAAATTTTTAGTTTCATTTTTATCTTTAAGTTAACATCAAAATATTTCTTCATAGATAAAGAAGTACCTTATGAATAATTCATTTCAAAGACTTAGTTTTAGGCTACTAAAGAAATAATAGATTTTTCTTTCACATTCAATAATAAAACTATATACATATCATGAAAGTATTGTGAAATTTACTTCATAAGTACTAATGGATTCATCCTCATTTTTATTTATTTCAAGGAGTTTTATATCTATATTAGAAAAAAGAGTTTAGGGAAAATATTTAGTGAAAAATACCTTATTAAACTCATCCCATTACATGGAGTCAACTTCTTCCTTTGGCTTTGTATTCTTAATGAGGGTCTACCAATGAGCTGCCTCATATTCTAAACAATAAACAACAAATACAACCTTTTAATTATTCAAGCATTGGGGAACAAAGAATAAAATTTCCATTATGTTAATTTGTTTCTTGGAAATTTGTGGATCAGAAGATCCACTAAAGGAGTGTGTAAATTAATGCATAAAAGACTCAATAATATGTTGCTTCTTATTTTTTTTAATTTTGGATATCAAAATGTTTTAGGTTATTATTCATAGCTTGAGATAAAATTGCTATGAAGTTTTTCACCCCATCTCCCTTACCATTTGGTTTCGCATTAAAAAATCATTGCATTGTCTATCATAGTAATTGTTAAATCGATTCCTCCCATTTAAATGAATTTACTAAAATAAAGAAAAGTTTAGGATGAGAATAATTAATTTAATAATAATATAAAAATTAAAACTCTTAAATTGGAAATAATTTTTCACAAATGATATATATACACTAACTTATGAATTTTATAGGTTTCAATCTAGGTTATACATGGTTATTTTCCTAATGTATTTCTAAACTAACTAGTTATATAAAAGTTATACAATACAATATAAATATATTCAATTCCTTTATAAGGGTTCATAAAGAGCATGTGAATCAACCAAATAATATCCCCCGAGAGTGTAAAACTAGGTGTATAGTTAGGCCCATTTGTTGTACACCAAGTAAAGATTGAGTTAATACCCACCAAAAATTTTTCAGGGTTATTACCCCAAGTTTCATATGATATAGAGCTTGAATCCACTTTTTTGTGTATCAAATAGGGATGCTATTTCTAAGAAACCACAAAATCTATAATTTACCAAAATTTTACGATGTTTTCCTATATTTAGGATTATCCTTAGGGTTTCCAATAATTTTTGTTCTCGCCCCAATCCCTAAAAATAACTAAACCCTACTCTGATAACAACTGAGATGAACTAGACCCACACTCCTAAATTTTGTGAAAGAAATAATAACTTTACACATATAATTTTATATAAAGTAAGATAACCCAAAATAAACATACATATATCTTACATCATTTTCATAATTTAAACATTTTTTATAACAAATTTACATAATCTTAGAATCCAATGGTTTAATGTCTTTGGAGATTAGCTACATGATCTTATTATTTACAACTATTATTTAACATTTTCTAAAAATTGCCTTCTCACATGATACCCTTCTAGACACATAATACATAATACTCTTTTTAATAACCTAGGAAATGGAAACATAAGAAATGGTGAGCTCAAAATATTAGTAAGGTTAAACATAAGAGATATCATTAGAAGATAGAAAGTGAGTATAAAATGAAAATATAGGTATGAGAACATAATCAAATATATTGTATTTAAAATTAGATAATCATACCCCATAAAAAATAGATAAAAATCATGGGTCATGGTATACAGATTTGTTATAACATAAGATATTAGATGATAATAATGATCCATGAAACATAAATTAGGCATGTGGAATAAGAATAATCATAAGAGATCATAATATTATGAACATAGATAACCTCAATCATGTTTATGCTTAAATTTTTGAATATAGCTACCCACAATCATGTCCATTAAAAGACATGTGAACATATCTACCTGCAATCATGTCCACACACAAACTTCATTATATCATGAAATATAAAACATTACCCAATACATTAGATGGATATATAGGTACTATTCATTACATAATTATATACCATACATATGTGTGCCACATGAAGTCAGTAATTTATTAAATCATGAAAACCTCATGGAAAGAAAATGGGGTTTATATCATTTCCAAATGATAGTGCATAACATGACATAAAGATTAGATTAGATGACACTAAAAATTAAATTTCCCAAAAGGAGTATTAAATTATTTAGAGTATGATCATGAAAATTACTCTATAATAGGTAGATTATTTTGAGGTAGTGAGGAAAATGGAAGTGAAATCATAAGAAGGATTTTAATAAACCTTTGTAAAATGGTTGTAAAAACAAACTTATACGTAAAAAAAAAATTTCAAGGGGTGAAAATTGGAAAATAAAAACCTTAATTTTAGAAGAATTCCAAATATTTAAACCTTTAAAATAAAAAAGGTTAAAGATAATAAATATAGATTTATGGATAATATATATATATATATATATATAAGTGGAATTAAATCCATTTACTTATTCTTCTAAAACATCATCCTTTATTTTTAAAATGAAAAATTCATTTAATAATAGGATTTTATTTTAAAAAACATGAAAACATGTAAATTAAGCTTAATTATTAATAACGGTCATGAATATAGGAAGATGTGTTATCACATAATATATTAAAAAACATTTTTTCACGCTTTAGTAAAAAAGTTAAAAATGACCATTATAGAAAATTCCAAAAATATTCCTTTTAAAACTTTTGTAAATAAGGAAAAAGATAGTTTAAAATGATCTTAAAACAATAATTTAATTATATAGAAGAATATTCTTGAAATAATATAAATTATATGGACCTGGAAGGAAAATATCCTTTAGAAAGGATGATAATTTTTTCTTAATATCATCATATTTTTTTTAAAAAAATGGATTCATCAAATAAGAATATTTTGATGTGAAAATGTAAATTCCATATATATAAATAGAAAATACCATATTAAATAAATAAATGTTATAGTATATGGAAATTATAAGTTTATAGTTAAGGAAGAGTGTTTATGACCCTATGAAAATGGAATCGAGTCGATAAAACCCATATGATTTTGGAAACATTTGAAAAAATACCTAGAAAGAGATAAATTGAATTGGAAATTTAAATATCATGAATAAAAATAGAATCATGATATAATATTTCAAATAGACATTATATACACAATATAAATTAAAATAGATGCATAGTACAAAACATGTCTGAAAGATGGAAATTTTGAAATGAGAAACCCCTACAACTTTGGTAGTATATGAATCAAAATAACATTAAAGAGAGATAATGAAAAGAATTTTTAAATCACATGATTAAAAATATATTTATGATAAAATAATTAAATGAGGAATTAAATAAACCATGTCAAAGAATAATAATCATGTAACATTAAAACATGCCTCAATAAATAGGAATTGAGACTAAAACCCTCACCTTAGGTTCTATTTTATTTCATCACATTTGCACCTCTTTTATAATAAAATGATTTTTATTATAACATGAATCTAGAAGTGAATTATATATTTTTTATTCTTGATTATTTACAAACATTGGAATTAATTTATTACTATTTCAGTTGAATAGATAATGGCTTGAAGACATGTTTTCTTTTAAATTATCCCGTTTTGTTTTGATTTTGTGATTTTTTTAATTTATCATTTTATAAAATTATTTATATAAGAATAAAATAAATTAAAATTTATTTATATTACCTAATTTTTACTAACCATATATATATGTGGTGATAAGTAAAGCATTGAAAATGTCCTCATAGGAAAATAAAGTTAGTTATGATCGGGACATGTTAAAAGAGAGAAAGAGGGATTATAAACTATAAATAAATTAAAATAGTTGTACCAATAACATAATAGCATTGATATGTTATATAGATATATATGAAATTTTTTATAAAGGTATAAAAATAAAAATTTATTGGGAGAGTAGAAATAAGAAGAGATAAGAACAATAAAAAGATAATCGAGGTTACCTCTTCATTAAAGCTTTAATCCTTTTCGAAATCCTTAAAGGCTTGGGGTTGAGTACCACCAAAACCTACAAAAGGGTACTAAGAGACTTAGTAGAGGATAAATTCAAAGATCTTAGGATTTAATAAGTTAATAATAAGTCTTTTTACAAATTAAAGGATATGAGATATTTATACTTGAGAAGGGGGTATTTTTGGGTTAAAATATTGTTTATTTTATCATTTTGGCCAACTAATTTTGAATATTATTTCTTCCCATGTTTTTTTTGGATTTAAAATTAAATAAAGGAGGGTTATTTGAAATTTATATCAAACCAAAATATAATTACAACTACCAACCACCCAATTAAATTAAAATAATCAAAAATAGTTTTTTATGTCATGCTTACATCATATAATGATGTCATAAAGGTTGCGGTATTCGTAAAAAATATTTTTTACCATTCATAAAAAAGAAATTTTTTCATAAAAATATAAAAAATTCACCCTAATACAATTTCAATATGATGATTCCAAAAAATGAAGTCCTTTTTATCAAATTTAAATCTTAAAATTTAAGAATTTAACTTTAAAATAAAATCACATAATACGTGGAAAAATAATTATTTAGAATAAAAACATTTTCTTCTATTATGATCGATTGTATTTATATTTTTTATTATATTTTATTTATTATATGATTGATAATTAATTATTTATAGATTTAAAACATATACATTTTATGAAATTATCCTTATAATTAAGTGAAATTTATCTCTTAAATACATAATTGAGAAAACAACTTTAGTGTAAAAAAATTTATATACTATGATAAAAATTGTATGTCAATAAACATTTTAATTTTCTAAAATATACATTATCAAATTTTTATAAATGTTTTGTGATAATAAGAAAATATAAATAAAAGGATTTATATTTTCAAATAAAAATAATAAATACTTCATAATGTTGTTTTATTATAAAACACGTTACTTAACATTATTTCAATTTGATTTTCTTACTAAAAAAATATGTACATAGAATATAATAAAAACTTTTTACAAATTAAATGAACTATAATGTAAATTAAAAATGCATGATAAAGTATAATTTTAGTGTAAAAATGATATTTAACCATTTATCATATGTTACACAAAAAATATTATATGTTATCACTTTCAATGGTTATTTGTTACAATTTTGTGATTGTGAAAACATTATCATGATTTTATTTACCATTTTATTACAATGATTTAATTACCATGATGATATAAAAATCGATCTATTAATAAAAGTAATGTAGTTATAAAATATACGTAAAATAGATCATGAATGGTAAAAGATATATTATAAAACCATTTTAATAAATAAAATTCCATTATAATTGAATTAATAGTTTGAAGAAAAACCTATAATATAAACAACTTAGGTGATAAATATATGTATACATGTTTATTTTATATCATTAAAAATAAATAAATTAATTTATAATTTAAGAAAGAAAATTTATAAAAAAGATATTCATTATAAATCTTGGATGTTACAATCACTCAGGTAGTTTCCAACATATCCCATATATCTCACCTTCCCATCCACCCATGTAGATATCAACATATCTAAACACATATCATCATTCTCCAGGGTCATCTATAAAATTATTGTTTGACCCATATTCTATAACCCACCATTCCCATAACTTAACTCTTAGGTTAATCTAAAATAAAGAATCAACTAAACTATCCCACCTTGGATTGGTCATCCCATTAATGATCGAGAACCACCCTCATATCACTCTCTATCTTTTAAACCACCATCAAGGTTTGTCTAAACCCCATAGGCCTTATTCATTTTTCACCAACTCACTAATCCCTCAGTGAACTTTTTTTGGGTTCCAACTCCAAGTTCCATGTTGAGTAGACTTATGAATATCCTAATGGAGTCTGATAATTATTTTTTTGTCAATAAGTAAGGCTATAAATGTATTTTGGGTCATTGTGAAATATCCCAATGAATAGATAAGTGAAATTTATTTGGGAAGTTATTATGGATCATATGAGTTAAATCTTCTTTCCATTGATTATATTGATGAACTTGTATAAGTTGGAAAAGGGGATTGAGATTATTCTTGGTAGGAAGTATCTTAAATATCTAACGATTTTAGAGTTTATGTTAATTATAATGAAAGGAAATTGATAATTTAAGGTGAAATAATTTTCAAAAACCTATGCCTTATAAAAATGAGAATTTTTCTATTGAGAGTATTTAAAAATTTTGATTAAAGAAGTACAAAGGCTGGATAGAAGACTCAGAATCTATTTATAGATTATTAAGTATAAAGGTTACTAAAATATATGGAAAATATCTCTAGGATTATGAATTGAATAAGTATTATTTAAATATAGAGTTTTTTTGAAAGTGAATATCTATTAAAGGACTCAAAGTCGAGTTATCATATACTTCAAGGGTTTTCAAATAGATTTGAAGAGTTTTGGAAACATTTTGAAAATTTATAATGTCATTTAAAGTTTTTAGAGTTAAATTGGAGTGAATGGATATTCTCTAATAATGACTAAAAAAGTTATTAGATGATTTGAATAAGTTTTGGAACTAAAATTTGACAAAGGAATTTATACATAAAAGTACTTATGATGATACATAAAAGTAACTACAAGATTCTTCCTAATACCTAAGAGTAACTTTATGAGTTGGAGATGAAATAGGAAAAGTATTAAAAGCTCCATGTGATACATACAAGTAACTATTTGAGCTTAATTAAAATAATCATAAAAGGAAAATTCCTCCCTATATATGTATGGGTAAATCTAATAATCTAGAATGAAAATTTAACAAATTCCTCAATATATAATAGTATCCTTATTGATAAACAATAGTAACTTTGAGTAGGATAGGTTATAAATTTGGAAAAGGAAATACTTAGGATCAATTCTGCTCATAAACAAAAGTAAATCTACTTATACATAAAAGTAATTTAACATACCTCATGAAATCATAAGATTTATGAATAACACATAGAAATCATAAATCATAAAGGTAACTTGTGGCATCCATAACAAACTTACATTGTAGCTTTCACAACTACATAGGGAGTTACGTTTGGAATACCCATCATAGTACATTCCCTAAATCTCTTAGGAGAAACATTACGTTAACCTCTGTCACGTTACCCAATTCATTGGAGAGATGTCTCAGGCTCACCCACCCTAGGTTTATCACAGAACCACCCGTATTTGGTTTATCACATAACCACCCGTCAAATGTCCAAGTACTATTACATAATCATAACACATAAAAGAGCGAAATTATCAATATTTAACTCCAAAATTAGATGTAATAAATTAAATATATTGAAATATTCAATCCATTTCCAAAACCATGTAAAACATTTAATAAAGAGATTTTTGAATCAAAGTGTCCCATACCACTTTGAAACTTTTAAAGGAATTAACATTTTAAAAAATTAATGTCCATATAAATAAATCATTAAAACCATTTTGAAAACATGGACATTAATGAGAAAGATTTATAAGATTAAATCTTTAAAAACATTTAAAACTATGATTTAGTTAAAGAGTCCCTTGCCACTTGAGAAAATACTTGAATAAAAATAATTAAATAATAACATTAAGAGAAACCTATAATATCATGATAATAAGGAGATTAATGATATAATATGTCAAGGGGAAGTATATACACCTTATAGGACAATAAAGGTACACAATATCAAGATATGACACAATGAAAGGAGATGGAGACGTAGTCCCTTATGAAAATTCAGCAACCTAACAATGTCACTTACAACTTTAGAAAAGGAGTAGATGAGAGAGAAAATGGTCTATCATCACTTAGACATAAAATTTAAAGAAATAAGGATATATAAGAACATATCCAAACATAAGAAAATAGAAATAAAAAGACATAAAAAAGAATAAGTCTTCTGGTTTTGTGTAATGAATATCTATTTTTATTCCTTGATTTCGAATTTTATTCCTTAATTCTTGAATTAGTGAGATTATTTATATATCTATGTGAAAGAAAAATTTGATGCAAGGGAAAATTATTTCTAATTTTTTTATTATTAAGTTTTATGTTCAAAAATTATTATTTTTAGAATCATTTTAATTACATGAGAGGAATATATCTATATATGTATCAAATTTTATGTTTTAATTTGATTTCATGTTAGTCTTGCTAAGGGATGATTCTATTTATCAAAGATTTATTCGACCATAAATTTATTCTATTATTATGTGAAACATATTTATTTACTTGTATAATTTTTATGTTAATAACTATTTTAAATAAATTATGATATAAGGTAAGAATATCATAATTTATTACAAGTCATTTAAATGTCATATAAAAATCAAGGTTATGGCCATATATCGTTGATTTTGTTATCATGAAATTTATACATTAATATATATATATATATATGAACTTCTTAAAGACATTTATTTTATTTATACATGAATTTATTTTATATGGTGTATAAACATCTTTGACTTTTAATTTTATTCAAAGGGAATCTTTTTTCTATGAAGAGTTTTACTAAATGAAAAAATAATGTTTCTTTTAATGAACTTGGTGAAAACAACCTTTCTGTTACCATGATCATTATTTGATATTTGGATTCCTCTACAATCTGTAATGTTTTTAAAAGGAAAATAAATACCATATACCCTTTTTATGTATTTTGGTATTGAAAATGGTTTTGAGAAAGAATTGATTATGTCAATATCTTGAAATGATATATTGTGATTGCAATGTGTAAATGTTATCTTTCCTTTATGCTTGTTTTATATGTTATGATTATGTTATGGTTATTGGGAATTGTTTACATATATGGGTGGTTCCATGCTAAACCAAAGGAGGGATATCCTGAGATATCTCTCCAATGCATTGGGTAACGTAAAAGAGGTAAATATTAATGTTTCTAATAAGAGATTTAGGGAATATACTATGATGGGTATTCCAAAGGTAACTCCCTATGTAGTTGTGAAAGCTACAATGTAAGTATGTTATGGATGCCACAAGTTACCTTTATTATTTATGATTTCTATGTGTTATTCATAAATCTTTATGATTTAAATTTAATATTCAGAAAGAACAAGGAACATAAACTATAGAAAAATTCACAGCTCGCGGCGATTTTTTTGGGTATGGTGGCGGTTTAAACCGCCGCTATATCCTTATGTGGTGGTTTCCGAAAACCACCTCTACATTTTGTGTCGGTACACTATTGTCGGTGGTTATAGGTGTTTCATGGCAGTTTATAGGAACCATCGTAGTTTGTGCATTTCGCGTGGAAGATGGGTTGTTGTAGGGGCGGTTAAAACCACCACTAAATTTAATACCGTAGTGATGGTTATAACCGTAGCTAATAGAAAAATGCTGACATTTAGCGGTGGTTATAACCACCTCTAATAGAAAAATGCTGAAATGTAGTGGCAGTTTAAACCGCCACTAAAAACAAATTTACAAAAAAAAATAACAACTTCTGCAGCTTCTGTACCAGTGCCCTAAAAAAACAATTCCAAGAATACCAAAATATTCAAACCACACTCATCTAGTATAATAAATGACTCAAAACTCACTGAGAACCACACATATCTAGTGTGTACTACCCTCACATATCATGTATTTGTTTGGAATGAAAAACCAACACACACTCTCTTCTTCCAACTATAGAGTAATCCTTTGGGAACTGTCTCACTAGTTCTTTCCCGTAATCCTACTTATTATTGCCCAAACCTAATGGGTACACACTCCCATAATTCATGATCATAAAACTATAATCATGATCTAATGAATCATGTCTGGTCATATCTGGTTCATTTTCCCAACCCACTTACCATGAACCACTACATGTCAGTAAATTGAATATCTCAAAGCATCTTAGTCATACAAAGGCTAACCACATGATCACCCACCACATATGAGTCATTCTCAAAATGAAGATCATATATCTATTCTATTATCAACATTATCTTGACAACCTAATATCTCAATCTATAAGGATTGTTATCCAATTGACCCTACCATCTCCCCTGAACTAAATAACAAAACCACTCAGAGTGTTTCTCATCCCATGAACACTGAATTACCATGAAATTCATCAACCCTTTCATGGTTACTCTCATAACCACACTTTTTTGTTATGTATAATAACATAATTAAGATATATGAGAAAAAAATATATAATATTCAAACCATGACATTCCTCAACCCTTTCATTCCTACTTTTTTCCCTATTCTTCACTATGGTAAAGATGTTGGAAAGAGAATGGTTGGTTATGTTAATGATTTGGTAGGGGACTGATGTAGGCTGTTGTGTCCTAAATATGCATACCACACTCAAGAAATCAAGACATAAAAGGAAACATCAGAAATCAATAAAATAAATAAAAGTAAACATGAAAAATCAAGAAAATGTTAGGTCATGAAAATGTTTGGTGGAAACTATGTGCCACACATGATACATATACAAATTGACGATGAACACATATCGTCACCCTCTCCACCTCCAACATATCAACAATACAACTAATCACTTTCTGATGATGAACACATATCATCACCCTCTCCACCTCCATCTCCACTTCCATCTACCACCTGTAAGAACATTATATTGAAAATTTAATAGTGTTGAATATTTATATTTAAACATAAAACCAATAAAAGATTGAAAACTAAATGATTTTGAATTTTTGTGATTTACTTGCTCACCACCAATCGATATAGTATTACCGGGGGAATATCTACTCATCTGCTGACGTATTTCAGTCAACTCTTTCTGCAAAGTAGATATATGATCCCCCTTCTCGTGAACTGTGTTTCATTGAGTAGCAATATATTTATTAGCATCTCTGAGTATGAGATTACTACAACCAGGAGTAGATGAAGCTTCCATACCCAGTGGCCTGTTAAAAACCTCAGATGTATGAGTCCCAAACCCATCCGGCGCACTCTACCAGCATGCTCCTTCCCAAGGACTTTAACAACCGGGTCATCCTGGGAGACTGAGTAGGACTGATCAGGATTGGTATCCCATAGTTCTTTAATTTTCACCTATAAATAAAATATAAATATATATTAACATAGTAAAAACTAATAATAAGTTATTATAATGAAAAAATGAGTTCATACCCCAACTTCTTTGGCAGGCTCATTAACAAAACTTCCATTAGATTTTTTGTGAACATCCAACCACACTTCAGTTCGGGATGCTTCATGCCCTAAACTCTGTGACTGTATTAAACAAATGTAAATAAAAAATTTAATATTTTAAATAGATAATATTTTCTTATAAATATTTAAACTAATTAAAAGATTACTAGAGTCTATCGGCTTCTAGAAATGCGTTTTGACCCCTCAGTGTGAGGGATGACTTGATTTTCCCGGCTTGATGTATTCTTTCTTGAGAGATCCTGAAATAAATAAAATGAAATTTAATAGTAATGTATTCAATGTCATCTCCTCTTCATATACATTTATAAATGTAAAATGAGTTTAATATAATAATATATATTTAAATACCATCTTATTCTCATCATGATGTCTGTCAACAAAAACTTTCCACTGTTCTTTGGGTACCCCATTGGGTAGCTTCTCATACATTTTTTGGACGGTCAACGAAGTATCATTGAAATCACCCCACAATCTCCATTTGAATTCTTTCCATTTCTTACCAAGATTTTTCAACGTCCACTTTCGTACTATCACATCAACAACTGTAAATTGGAAAAACATCTATATACAGAAATTCATTTTGAACATATTAATAACATGACATTCAATTAAACCATAATGTATTAAAATTACCTTTATTTGGGAATCAAAAACATCATTTTTCCAACTTCAAGGAATATGTCTCCAATCATCATAAGAAATAGGAAGGGAAATGGGCTCTGCTGCCAGATGGCCTAGAATTTGGCCAAGTAATCCCACGACATCATCTGTAGGGACCCCATATGAATCTAATGGGACAACTATCTTCTCTCCATTCATATTCAACACATCTAAACTTTTTATATTTTTCTCCATAGTTTCATTTTTTTCATCTTTAATGAAAAAATAGTTAGTATAAAAAAAGTGCAATAAATTTATTTATATTAAAATTTGTACCTATAACAGTGACCCTCCAGTATGTCCGTGATGAACTAGAAGTGGAATGCCGCCGCCTGACTAATGAGACTACGGAAGGGGGAGTCGACGAATCAGATTCTAAAGGGACACTCACAGAGGGTGTGAGAGATGGTGTATAGGGAGATGGTGCAGGGGGGCAGGCAGCTGGTGGCTCAGATGCCGTAGAGAGGGAGACAAATTGATCATCATCTGTCGCAGTAGTGGATGAAACAGTGTATCGCTTCCTCCTTGGTATTCCTGTCATTTAATCAAATAAAATTAAGTTTAGAACATATCTTTCAAAAAAATTATTCAGAAAAAAAAATTAAAAATTATAATAGATGCCCAGTACTAACAAACAAAATATACATAACAATGATAATAAATGACTTCATAAATGAAATAAGTGGTTACTGAATGAATAAATAACTGTACATACAATCATTTTCCCCTTCAATCATGTCTCTTTCCTACTCCATTACTTCATCCACTTCATTCATCCTTTCTAGACTAATATTTTCAATATCATAATGGACAATTAATTCTGCTTATTTTTATTGATGAGATTCAATTTCAGAGGTCAAATCTTCCACTTCATCACCCATATCATACAAATATATTTTTATTACATGAGAAACTACACTCCACCCTTCATCCACAATATCATTCACATAATATACCATTTTTGATTGCGATTATAAGATATTTGGATCATGCAGTTCATGATCACCAACATCCATCAAGCGAGAGAAGTTCATAGAAGTAAATTGCAAGGAGTCTCTTTTAACACCTCTGATAATATCAACCCAATTGCATTTGAATAAAACAACTGAAAATGACCGTGGTAGTTTAATTCAATAATATCAGTCATCTTTCCATAGCATTCCACTTCGTCAAATGTAAATATACCAATATTTTGTGTTTTCAAACCCTCTTCTCGATCGACTGTGTGAAATCTAAAGCCATTCACGTTGTAAGCGTCGAACTTTCTAACTTGTTTTAGAGGACCTCGAGCAAGAAACTTAAAATCTTCTGACACCTCTGCTCGAGTATCATTATTCATGATCTAAGAAAAGAAATATACTTTATTAGATTTACAAAATATATGTGTCAAACTAATATTCATATTTATTGCAATATTTATGAACTTACATGACGTGCAAACCATTCTACAAGCTCTTTATTAATAGATTTTGTTATATATTTCTCATTTTGTGTTCGGCCTCTCATTAACCTCTTTTTTTGTATCCTAAACTCTTCAATAAATGGATCTGAAATTTCACTATTCAGCATCACATATCTATGTGCCTGTAATAATTCCAATTCTTTCAGTGTCACATTTGAGGTCCTCCCAACTGATCGGCCAATAGCAGAAAATATTTTTGATTTTTGATGTATTTGATATTGATTCGATGTGTTGTAAACAAATCCAACTTAATTAAATCTTGGCTCAATATCATCCAAGTATCTAGAAAAAAAAAGTAAGACACTCCTCATCCAAATAGACTTCAGCAATAGAGCCTTCTGGTTGAGCTTTATTTCTCACATATGATTTCAAATGCCCAAGATATCTGTGAAATAAAATAAACATAATTATGCATTTAATTAAGAGCCAAAATTTGTTTACTTAAATAAAAAACATATAAATAAAGTACCTCTCAATTGGATACATACATCAATAATGAACGGGGCCTCCTAATTTAGCTTCCGCAACCAAATGTACAGTTAAATGCTTCATTACAGTTAAAAATGATGGAGGAAAGATCATCTCCATTGCACAAAGGGTCAATACAAACCTCTCCTAGAGGTTGTCAAGCTGAAATGGATGTAGAGATTTCTCACATAGTTGTCTGAAAAATGTGGAGAATTAGAGTACAACAGCAGTAATTTTTTCAGGTAATAATATACATATTTCCAATGGTAGTAACTGTTGTAACAAAATATGTGAATCGTGAATTTTCAATCCATGTAACTTAAAATTATTCAAGTCAATACACCTCGAGATTTTACTTGAATACCCATCAGATACATTAGCATTCTTTAAAATTCGAAGGAATGTTTCTTTATCTCTATTTTTCATTGAAAAAATTGCCAGAGGATACTTTTCATTCTCATCTAGCCAGAGATCACATTTTATGTTCATTGCTTTTAAGTATTTGTGAGCATTGAGATGATCCTTCTACTTTCCATGCTCATTAAGCAATGTGAAAATCAAATTGTCACATACATTCTTCTCAATATGTAGCACATCAAGATTATGCCGTAAAAAATTAAATTCCCAATACAGAAGTTTAAAGATTATAATTTTTTTCCATTGTTGCATTCTGATTTCACTTAATGATGTACTTCGAACCCGTTTCCCACTATCATTCAAATGAAGAACCTTCCCAAATTCTGTTTCATCATTTACAAGTTGTTTCAATATTTCATAACCAGTCAAAAACTTTGGAGGTGGTCTACGATCAATGAAACTGTTAAATTTTGATCTGTTCAACCTAAATCTAAGAGATGCATCGAGAAATCTTCGATGGAACTAGAAGCACCATTTTCCACTGTGAGGTAGTCGTTTGGGCTCAAAATCAAAGTTACAAACAGGACAAGCCAAACCCATGTAAGTGTTCTAACTAGATAAATTCCCAAGCCCAGGGAAGTCACTAATTGTCCACATTAAATCAACATGCATTTTGAATATTGTCTTAAAAGAAGCATCAAAATTCTCAACACCGTTTCTCCATAACTCCTGTAATTCTTCAATTAAAGGCTGCAAGTATACATCAATATCATTTCCATGAATTTTTTTCCAGGAATAATCATCGAAATGATAAAAGACATTTGTTGCATACACATCCATGGAGGCAGACTGTAAGGGATCAAAATAACTAGCCAAATGCTATAACTGGTACTCAAAAGTCCCAAATGGGTTGAATCCATTGGTAGCCAATCCCAATCGAACATTCCTAAGATCAGCTGAGAAATCTGGATGTAATGAATAAAATTTCTTCCTTGATTTTGAATCTCGTGGATATCTCATTAACCCATCATTTTTATTATCTACAGAATTCCACTTCATGTGTTCAGTGGTTTTCGATGACATGAATAATCTTTGCAATCGAGGCTTTAAAGGAAAGTAATGAAAAACCTTTGCAGGTGTGTTCCTTTTCTTCTTCTTCATGAAAGTATGTTGATTCAGACTTCTAACATCACCCATTGAATGCCATCTATAATAAGAACATTTTTTACAATCCTATCTACTTGAATCCTCTCACAAATAAAGCATACAATCATTAGGACACAGATGTATTTTTGTATAATTCAGACAAATCCTGTTAACAAAGTTTTTCATATCATAAAAAGACTCGGGGATGTTTGCTTCAGGAAATGCATCACACAATAATTCCAATATCATGGACATTTTCTTATTTTTAATTCCAAATAGACATTTGATATGGTACAACTTCATCATAAAATAAAGTTTGGAATATTTCAAACATACACTATACAACTCTTGATTTCTATCATCAACTAAATCATGGAATGTATTTTCCTCAATGAAGTTTTCTCTTACATTAGTCTCCAAAGAATCAAGAGGACGATCCACTGATATGTTAAAATCTTGATATGGTTGTCCTATAGTCTCAAAAACATCACTTGTCTCATTTGTAACACCCCAAGCTTCCATGGTAGGTTTTCCTTTGAATAATGCAATAGCTTGCATTGTATGCAACTTTGAGATTCTAACACACTGCGACCAATCAAAGTAGCCGTTATGAATAGTAATACCCACTTTTTGAAATTTTATAAATTTTATCTTTTGAAATTGACTTAATTTTTGGTTTCAAAATATCGAAATTAGCTTAGGGTTAAATTTTGGTACTTTTCGGATAACTTTTATATTTTGATGAATAATGAAAATTACTAAATTTTAATTAAAAATAACGTTTTTAATCGAAATAATTAATAGTGATAAAATATGAATTTGAGTGGTTTTAAAGTATATTTGAAATATATTTTTACCATTTAATACAATTTTAGTCATTGGACTTAATTTCACATTTAAACCGGACATAAACAATTGTCAATATTTTGATAGTTATTATTTCTTAAAAACACGCTTTTTGTTTTGATAGTAGGAATTAATTTTAAATTAATTTCTGCCACTTATGTGTTTTGAATTTGGAAAAATGGATTCCATATTTGTAATTAGGATGTCCAAATTGTGTAAATAGGTAACTCTTATTTTTAGACATTTTGAATAATGACTTCGGTAAATATTTAATTTACCATGGTTAAAGGGTAAATCCGGTAAATAAGGGTAAAAAAATAATATTATAATAATATTAATTTACCCTAAAACGTGTCCTAACCCTATTTTTTGATACTTGTCCGACCATGGGCATCTTTGGGTCTATTTTTGGACCCCATGGAGCCACTTGTAGGTGATAAGGACACTTTATATTAATTAAGTTAAAGTAAATACAAAAATAACATAAGCATAGATCTTTTAGAAAAACAATTTTTACATAGGGTTATATATGTTATATTTTCTAATAAAAATATTCATTAGAAAAATAAAACTATTTCATACATAATTGTATTTTATTTATAATTTTTATACATTGAATAATTAAATTTATTTATGACACAATAATGATACAGTATTTTCCTTATTAATGAAAGAATCAAATAATTAGTATTATATATGTTAAAATAAAAATAATTTGAATGTTTTGATGCCATACACGAATTTTATTGGTTAATATGACATGTTAGGATCACTTAAATGAATTTTGTTTGAATTAATAAAGTTTTTATGACTTTAACAAAAATCAATTATTGAATGGCGTCAAAATTGACATAAATTAGTTTTTAAAACAAATATTATATTATTAATTGATATTATATTTATAAAAATATAATGTTTTTAAAAAGGACTTATATCATGATAGGTGTATCATTAATGGACCACTTAGGGTTCTCTTGGATGTATATAGTAAGTTTATTAACTATATAATATAAAAATACAATGTGAAATGGTAAATGTCAAACTAATTAACTAAGAGTTAAAACTAAAAGATATGGTTAATATAGTGACCTAAACCTGTATAAAATAAATTTTTTGAAAGTATTTAGACCCATAACCACCATAAACTCTAAATAATACACTTTTGAGACATTAGAAACCGAATATTAATTTATTATAAAATAATATTTCTAGATTTTCCTAAGGTGACCCTCACCCCTCTTATAAAAGGGCACTCCCCCTTCTCTAAAATTCATACACTCAAAGCCTTTTGGTTCATCCAACCCCTTCCCAAATATCCTATAAACTTCCCTAACTTAATTCTAGAGGCCTTCCATTAGTCAAAAATCTAGCTTAAGGAGCCCTTTTGATCAAATCAAAAGGAAGAACCTGAAGAAGAGGTAATGTTTTCACCACCCTCTTTCAAGTTCCTTTCTTCTTCAACTTCTTATTTCTTTGTTATTTCCATTATAAAATAATAACTCCAGTGTATTATATATACTGTGATGTTATTATAAATATGGTACAACCATATTCAGTATTATATCCATCCTTTTAATGACATGTCACCATACGTGTGTACGTACGACTTACCGTCTCCATGTCGTGGTGTAATTGTTATTCAATACATTATTATTTGGATGGGTATAATAATGATGTGTAATTCATGTAAATAATAAATATAACATGATAATTATTCTTTATATATAATATAACATCCAATTATATATTATTATAATATCAAAAGAATGATATTTTCGCTCGTGTGTACGTACGGATTACCGTCTCCACGACGCGATGAGATTCATTTCAAAGTTCACCATTCATCGATGATTATAAAAAAATATATATTACTAATAATTATGTAATATATTACATAATAATTCTACTAGATATATATATATATATGTATGTATTTATGTACTTACATATATATTATTCACTTACTTTTTTTCAATACTATATGAAAACGGAAACAACGTTTATGCATACATACGGATTACCGTCTCCATAAACGGTGTTTTCCATTTCATATATATGTCTATTATACATATTTATATTCTAAATATATATGATATATAAATCATGTTTTATATTATGGAAGTATTTAAATCATGATCTATGTGATACAATCAAGAGTAACAAGTTAAAACGCGTACGTTAAAGAAAGCGATTATTACCCGAAATATTAATATAACATGAAAATTATTATTAATTGGGTAGTATAAATTCATAAATGAATAATGTATGATATCATAAATATTAATATGGTTCTGTTATAATTTAATAACATACTAAGGTCTTCATACAGGAGGTTAAACGTACCCTCGACTAAAGGAAAGTGCAAGGTAAGGGGTTTTCATCTCACTCCTCATTCCCGTGATATTCATGCCATATTGCCACTATTACCTTTTTTGTGGTGTATTTACTACCCATAATTGTATTATTTGTGTAATACACTTTAATTTATGTGTATTTACATATTCATTGTATGATACCTCTTTCATGGGTTGTATGTTTCGTACGTTACCAAATTGGTAAGGGTTAATTTCACAATCTCTTTATTATCCGAGATTGTTTTTACGTAAGTATCTACTGGGACATATTTATTATCCATGTCCATCTTTTATGAAATAGTTTTCAATGGGATTATTTTAAGGTACTTTTTTTTACTAAAACATCATTTCAAATGTTTTAAATATTTTTTCTTCTAAATCTTTCTCATTAATGTCCATGTCTTCAAAATGGGTTTTAAGGATTTATTTATACGGACATGAATGTTTTTAAAATTTTAATTCCTTTAAAAAGTTTCAAAGTGGTATGGGACACTTTGATTCAAAAATGTCTTTAAATGACTTCTTTTCTAAATTTTTTGACTTTTAAATGTTTTCATGAAAAGGAGTATTTCTCTCAAAGAGTTTTACAAATCATTTTCATCCATGTCAAAATTATTTAATGGATTTTAAACTTGTTTTGAAGTTGATTTATCATGATACAAATCTTACATATTGTGTTGAAGGTTTTGTGATATGTTTGAATGTGAATGTGTTATTTTTATACCATTCATGGTTTATGGGTAAAGTATTGACATTTCGTATGCTAGTTTTAATATGAATGTTTATGTTATGTTTAGACCTTTTCATATGAGGAATGCATTGGACTTAATAAGTGAAGGGTGGAGCCCGCTATAGCTCCTCGATGTATCGGTAGGTCTCATGAGACAAACTAGTGTCTTGGAACAAGGCCTTGAAAAAATCTTATTTGTAGTCTTAGCACAAGGCCTTGACTATGTGGTTATGATTGTCTGGCATTATGCATTCCATCGTTATGAAAGTGGCTATTGTTATTGCATGTGATTATTTGACTAGTAGAATATCCATGTGAGTAAATAAATGGAATTATTTTTATTTATATTTTCCATATTATGATGAATTTTATGATGAAAAGTCTTTTGTTTTAGTTTTGTACATTGCATTAAATTTTTATGCTTATTTTTTAAAGTTTCCGCTGTATTGCTTAACTTTACTGAGCGTTTGAGATCACCCATTTCTATGTTTTATTTTCCCAGGATTCCAAGAAATGTATTGTGATTGATATGCAGGGTTAAGATAAGGGAATAATGGAATTCATAAAGAATTATTTATGTTGTTTGGTATGTTATAAAGTGTAATGTAACATCCATGTATGTAATCTATTTTCCAAGACTGCAAAACCGATCAGTCCTTCAGGACTTGATTCCTTGTAATCATGACAATGTATTAAAATAATGCACCGACTCTGGGTAACTGGGGTCGGGGCGTTACAGTTGGTATCAATAGAATTTTAGTAAAAACCTTGGAAGCTAGATTTAGATAAACTCTGATTAGAGCACATAGCCATAAGAGAGACTTTGAGGATTAGTATAGAATAACTTCCTAGAATTTTGGTGTTGTATAGATTTTGTGAGTTTTCCGATAAATACATCCCTATCTAGATACGAGTAGGTAGAGGCGGCTCTAACACAGATGTACCTAGGGGCAAAACCCGAAAACACCATTTTGAGCTAGACTCGAACGTGAACTGGTGCACGACAACGGGCCTTGCTGCACTCTTGGTTACGACACTCCCAGGGGATATGATTAGGATAATTATTGTTTTCTTTACAAACCACTATGAAGGGTTTATGATTATATACCACCTCAAAGAAAACATTTTTGTGATTATGGATTATATCCATAAATAGTTCAATTTATGTTAAGTATTTTACAAGTATGGGATTATGTATTTTGATTCATAAGCTGATCTAGTTTATGTCATTGTTTAGAAATGGAACCTAGTGGAAGGAATGGGAACTATATCAATGCACTCACTCCATGTAAGGATTTACCTCCTGGTCTAGATAATTATAGTGGAGCTGGTGATGCAACTGGTGTTGATCAGCTAATCACCATACTAGGACAACTCACTCGGGTTATGTATAATAACCTTACCCGTATGGAGCACTCCAATCCGCAACGTGGAGAATCAATGTTAGATCGCTTCATGAGGCAACAACCACCAAAATTAAATGGGGGTAAAAATCCACTAGTATCTGAGCAATGGATAAGTTCCCTAGAGAAAATATTTCAGGCTTTGGGGAGTAGAGAAAGGGAAAAGGTTATCATGGCTGTTTACCGCCTCACTGGAGATGCTGATCAATGGTGGTCATTAATTCAAAACACAAAGGATGATGAAGAAGTATAAAGTATGGAATAGAGGGAGTTTAAAGATATTTTCTTAGAAAAATACTTTCCTCATGACCATCGAGCAGATATGGAAAGGCAATTTCTCAGTCTGAGGCAAAATGAGGATGAGAATGTCGCAAAGTATGAAGCTAACTTTACAAGGTTAGTGAGGCATGGAGAAGATTATATACGTAAGGAGTAATATTTATCTTTTCTTTGATGGGTTAAAACCATTTCTCTGTCGAGCATTAGTCTCGCAATCATTCTCGTCATACGAAGACATTGTCTCTTGTGCTATAAAGACAAAAAAGGAATTCTCTAAATCTTATGACAATAAAGTAAAGAAAGAGAAGAAGAGAATGGTGGAACGAGAGATAGATAAAGGGAAAAAGGGAAATAAGGATTTTCCATTATGTGATAATTGTGGGAAGAAACACCCCAGTACTTGCCTAAAAGGAATGAGAGTTTGTTACAAATGTGGAGAAAAATGTCACCAGGCTCGTGATTGCAAGGGAAAGAAAGATGCTGTCAATGTTGAATGCTACAATTGTAGAGAAATGGGGAATTATGTGAATGAATTACCTAAGCTCTATGGAAAATTACCTCAGAAAAGGCCCAGGGATCAAGGCCAATCTTATGCTGTTACTACAGTTGAAGTGGAATAATTAATGTATTTGTGTTTTTGGACTCAAGGGTTATATTCTGGTTATAAGAATAATGTGATATATATAAGGATTGTACTGCAGTACTTGTTGTTTTCATTAAGGTTTCAATATGACTAAGGTAGTCATATTTTCAGTATGTGACAATCAGATAAACTTTACTTTGTCTGGGTAATCTGATATGACAATTGATTTTGGAATTTAGATACCTTTTACAGAGAGTCTGGACAGAGGTACTTTGGATAACTATAATGTTTGGAGTGGATTAAGATGAACTTTGGATAGTTTTGTTTAAGGTTAAAAAAATTCTTATGATAAATTTTTGGAATATTATGATACTATAGTTTTAGGAAAAGGACAACCTGCAGGTCGGGTGATAACCCATCGTGCCGGACAAAGCTGCAGGAATCGAACCTACAACCATAGTGCGACATGCCTTTATTACCTACCACTAGCCTACAGGAAGTCCCTAGTCATTAAAAAGTATTTTTCTTCATTTTAATGGTATATGTTAATATTTGGATCCTTATACGATTAGGATAAATATAATATTTTTGAGTTCTATTATCTTTTGGAGTGAAAGATGGGTTTGTGGTAGAAATTAGTTGAAGGATGAAAATCTACTTGTCAAGTATATATATATATATATATGTATATATATTTCTCTTATTCTATGAAGAAAATAATTCATAAAAATTAGGTAAGGGATCTTAAAACCAAAAATGTGTTATCCTAATACCTTATGTTTTGTTGAACCAATGATATTTTAAATCATCATAGATTGATGGCTTTGAGGCCCTCAATTCTACAATTGTTTGTGATTGATGACCTCAATCACTCCCTATAAATATTTACATTTTTACTCCAATTATGTGTCTCTAATTTCCACCAATGTTCTCCAAATCGAGATCATAATTTGGTGGTGACCCTTTCAATTATCTTTTCCTCTTATTAAGACTAAATTTTATTAACCTAATTTCGGATGTTGGGTTTCCCACAAAGATATTTTCTATTTTCAACATTTTATTTTCGAAGAACAATTTCAAATTGCGAGGACGCAATTTATTGAAGGAGGGGAGAATGTAACACCCCAATATTCCATGGTACATTTTCCTTTAAATAATGCAATAGCTTGCATTGTATGCAACTTCGAGATTCTAACACACCGCGACCAATCAAAGTAGCCATAATGAATAGTAATCCCACTTTTTGAAATTTTATAAATTTTATCTTTTGAAATTGACTTCATTTTTGGTTTTAGAATATCGAAATTAGCTTAGGGTGAAATTTTGGTACATCTTGGATAACTTTTACATTTTTATGAATAGTGAAAATTACTAAATTTTAATTAAAAACAACTTTTTTAATCGAAATAATTAATAGTGATAAAATATGAATTTGAGTGGTTTTAAAGTATATCTAGAATATATTTTTACTATTTAATACAACTTTATTCATTTGATGTAATTTTAAATTTAAACCGGACATAAACAATTGTCAATCTTTTGATAGTTATTATTTCTTAAAAACACGCTTTTTGTTTTGATAGAGGGAATTAATTTTAAATTAATTTCTGCCACTTATGTGTTTTGAATTTGAAAAAATGGATTGCATATTTGGAATCAGGATGTCCAAATTTTGTAAATAGGTAACTCTTATTTTTAGACATTTTGAATAATGACTTCGGTAAATATTTAATTTACCATGGTTAAAGGGTAAATCCGGTAAATAAGGGTAAAAAAATAATATTATAATAATATTAATTTACCCTAAAACGTGTCCTAACCCTATTGGTTGATACATGTCTGACCATGGGCATCTTTGGGTCGATTTTGGGACCCCATGGAGCCATTTGTATGTGATAAGGACACTTTATATTAATTAAGTTAAAGTAAATACAAAAATAACATAAGCATATGTCTTTTAGCAAAACAATTTTTACATAGGATTATATATGTTATATTTTATACTATAAATATTAATTAGAAATCTAAAACGATTTCCAACATAATTTTATTTTATTTATAATTTTTAGACATTGAATAATTAAATTTATTTATGACACAATAATGATAAAGTATTTTCCTTATTAATGAAAGAATCAAATATATAGTATTATAAAAGTTAAAATAAATATAATTTGAAAGTTTTTATAACACCCCAGGTAAATAAAGAATAGGAAAATTTTATATTTATCCCTATTTGTGAAAAAAATATTAATATTACTTTAAAGGGAACGCTATGCTCGATGGCGTACCCAATACGCGACAACGAGTTCCTTTGAAATCTTACGTTGCACTCTAATAATAAAATAATATTATTTTAAATGGTAGTTAACGCCTAGCCATTATAATGGCGGGAAAGAACGGAACTAACTAAAAAATGATTATGTATGTTTGTCAAATATTTTTACTTTTTACAATAAATGTTAGAGGATTAAAAATGCGAATGAATCCAATTTTAAGTGTAAACATTCTAATATTCTTTAAAAGGTCGATTAACCGCCTTTTGATGGAGAAACTCTTTTAAATACACTTTTTGACAATTTTATGTGTTATATTTGACAAAATAAAATTCTTCTTTAGAATCGGGACATCAAAATTTACTTTGTGTAAATTTTTGGTACTTTTCCGATAAAGTTCATTTTTTAATCAATAGTGAAAAATGTTGTATTTTAATTCAAAACCTCTTTTTAATCTAATTTATTTATATTATTAGATTATATTTTTAATTGGTTTTAAAGTTCAATTAGAATATATTTTTACCATTTAATCCAATTGTGGTCATTGAAATTAATTTCACTTTGAAATCGGACTTAAACTAGTGTCAATCTTTTGATACTTATTGTTTCATAAAAACACGGTATTTTCTCTAACAGTGGGAATTAATTATTAAATTAATTAATTCAAATTATATGTTTTTAATTTTGTCAAATAGACTTCATTTTTGAATTCGGAATATCAAATATATCTTAGGGTGAAGTTTAGGTATTTTTCTGAAAAACTTCAATTTTTGATGAATAGTGAAACCACTAAGTGGTACTTATAAAAACTGATTTTCCGTTTAAATGAAATTTTACCACCTCTGTGTTTTGAATTTCAAAAATCTGACATACATGTTTTTCATTAATAAGTAAAATGTGGTTCAATGGGATTAAAATAATTTTTTGGTGAATAGTAACTTTTAAGTTTTTAATCGCGATTAGAGGTAATTAGTGTAGTTTAAGGTAAAAATATTGTTTTAATAATATGAAATGACCTAGACACATGTCCTACCCTCATTGGATGTGTCATGGACGACCAATAAAATCCATGGGTCAACTTGGGGACCCCATGGAGCCACTTTGGTAGGAAAATGACATAAATAACTTTTTATTTAAAGTTAAAATAAAAATGTCACAAACATGAGTTGTTTTACTAAAATATTTTTTACACAGGGTTATAAAAGTAATATTTTTGACTAAAAATATTCCTTTTAAATCTAAAAAGATTTCCTACTTCATAGTATTTTTTTTTATAATTTTTAGACATTAAATAAATTAACTTATTTATGACATCATGATGATGCAGCGATTACCTCATTATTTAATGATTTAAATAAAATGAAAAGATAATGTAAAATATAAGACCTACACATGTCAAAAACCTATTTCATGGGTGGATTTTGAACCCTTATTACCTTATCCCCGAAATATATCAATGTGGGACCTTTAAAATCCGAAACTCATTTGAAAATAATGTAACTTTTTTGACTTTCCAAGAGTGCCCCTCCTCTCCTCTTATAAAAGGCTCCCACCTCTACCACCTTACACACACCTATAAAGCCTTTGGCTCAGCCAAAACCTACCCATTTCATCCCTCCACATCCCTATCTTCATCATTGAAGCCTCACTTTGGGCATAATCCTTTCCAAGGAAGCCTTTGAGCTCAAATCAAAGAGAGTTACCCGATTTAAAGGTAGTGTCCTCTCTTGTGTTCTTATGTTTTATTTTGCTTCTCCAACCCTCTAAACTCTTTTTATTCCTTTGTTTTGTAACAAAAAAAGTATCTTCAATATACTAGTATGTTGTTATGTGAATTATTAGAGCTACAATTACACACACCTTCGTCTAATGGTTAAAGAACATACTGTTTCTGTGGATGACGAATTTCTGCCTCACGAAACGATGATTGTTCAATATTCTCTTAACACCTTTCATGGTGGCCATTATGACGTAACTATATATTATATATGATATATATGGTATTTATTCTTTCTATATGTTTCTGAATTTTATATTTAAAACATGCCTTTATGCTTTTCATGTTGTGCAAATGCGATAATTTCATACGAGGAAGTGTGGACTACCGCCCCCTCAAGTGATGTGACTCGTTCATGCAATATGTGGAATGTATAAAGAATGAAATTAATGAAAATATGTGACCTATATAACATATATATTATACTGGAATTATAATATATATATCTCTAAATTATTTTTAATTACATTAATATGACAAAGAAATGAAAGTAGCGTTCATGCGTACGTACGGCCTGCCGTCTCCATGAACGGTGCATTTCATTTCTTTTTATCTCCAAATGTTATGGAGTAGTATAAAATGAATATTTACTGGATATATATGATATTTAAATCATTAATACTATTCTTGAGATTATTTACTTATAACTACATGGACAATCATTTTCAAACAAGTTCATTTTTTACTCATGTACCAAACATCGACAAAAACGTCTGATATAAACTCAAATTATTAACCAATTATTATAACATTATAACATGTGATATGAACTGAATAATAATATTTAAAAAATATCCTTAAGAAATTATAAATTGACCAAAGTTTATTATTCAGGAATATAAAGAAACGAACAAGACAAGTCGGACTTGAGGTAAGGGATCCTACCCCTCTCTTTCTTTTTAAGTACACTCTTTTATGTCATTCCTTTTAAGCTCATCTTTCTTATTACTAGGATGTTCTTTTATATTAATCCTACTATACGTTTTATGTTCATATGATAAGAGACCCTATTTTCTCTCACCAATCCATTTTGGATGTTTTGAGTGGCGCCGTTAGGCTGCCGAATTTTCGTAAGAGATCTAACCTCTCTCTTTCTTTTTAAGTACTCTCCTTTATGTCACTTATTTTAAGCTCATATTTGTTATGATAGGGGATGTTATTTTATATTCCTCTTTCTGTACATTTTATTTTAATATGATGATATACCCCATTTGATCTCATCAATCCATTTTTTGAAGTTTTAAGTGGCACCGTTAGGCTGCCGAGTTTTCGTAAGGGATTTTTCATCTCACTTTTAGTCCCGTGAGATTTATGCTACATTTGCCACCATTTCCTTTGAGTGGTGTATGTAATACCCATTATTATACTCTTTGTGTAATATAATTTCATTTATGGGTATTTACATATTCATTGTATGACCCTTCTTCAATGGGGTGTATGTTTCAAAAGTTACCCAAGTCGGTAAGGGAACCTTTCACCCTCCTTTTTTTAAAAGACTTATTTTGTTATGTCTTTTAATTAACATACTATTATGTTGGGATATGTTCTTATATATCCTTATTGATGTAAATTTTATGTCCAAGTGATTAGATACCATTTTCTCTCTCATCAACTCTTTTTCTGAATTTTGAAGTGACGCCGTTAGGCTGTTGAATTTTTGCAAGGGAACTTCTTAACCCAATTTTGATTCTATGGGATAAACTTGTACTCCTTGAATATGTCGTTCTATGAATATGTGTGAATGAAATATGATTGTTTTACACTTAATATCCACTTATATTTTGTGAATTTGTTTGTCACACATAATTATGTCATTGATTTATCCTTAATCCAAGGATACCGTATTTGTAAGGGACTTCGTCTCAATCTCCTTTCATTGAGGAATATTTTGTTTTATACACAACTTTCTTTTATATGGTGTATAAACCCCTTTGACTTCTAATTTTATTCAAAAGTAATCTTTTTATACTAAGCATTTTACTAAACGACAAAAAGGAATGTTTCTTTTAACGTACGCGGTGACAATGACCTTTTCTGCCGCCGTGAGTATTATTTAGTCTTTGGCTTCCTCTACAAGCTATATTTTTTTTAAATGAAATAAATACCATATACTCATTTATGTGTTTTGGTATTGAAAATTTTTTTATAATGGATTTGTTATGTCAGTATATTTAAGTGATATATTGTGATCAAAGTGTGGAAATGTTTTCTTTCCATTATATTTTTTTATGTCTTATGATTTTATAATGGTAATTGGACATTTTACGGGTGGTTACGTGATAAACCATATGACGGGTGGTGTCATGAATACCAGGACGGGTGGTTACGTTATAACCTCCAATGCATTGGGTTTGGAAGTCGGCCGTATGGCCATTCCATTAAGTATGTGTGGAAGTCGACCGTATGGTTATTCCATTTAAGTATGTTTATGTCCCAAGTTACCTTTTTTATGTTATGTGTTCTTTATATGGGTTTTATGGTAATATTTTGGTTACAAAAGGGTAAGTAATGATATTTTATTCATTGAAGAGTTTTTTACTACTTCATAAAGGTGAAAATTATTACTTTGATAAAGTATACACGGTTTAATTGTTGTTTTGAAAAAATAACAGTTTTCATTCTTTGTGTATCCCTTACTGGGCTTTTTTATGCTCACCCCAAGTTTTTTGAAATGTTTTTCATAGGACTTAATGTGGAATAGGGTCAATGATGGGATCAAGGGAGAGTCATACTATCTAAAACATGGAACTAAACATGTTTCTTTTTAACAGTTTTTATTTTACGGAAACTTAGTAGAAGTGTCTACTTTGTAATATTTTGAGATGTAATAGTTATGTCCTAATTCTATAAAACTCTAAACCATGAAAAGATCCTAAATGTGAATTATTAATTTGATTCAATATTAAGTAAGGTTTAAGGATGGGCCTTATAGTTGGTATCAAAGGTCAGTTTAGACAACTTTAGGGATTAGGAGTTTTTTTAGACACATGGTTAGTCCCTATATCTATTATTTCAGTTAAATCCTTATTTTATAACTTTTTTTCAGGTCAAGTAATGGAAGGAGAAGGATCTAAAACGACATTCCTATCTCTTCCTGATGACATTCTTGAAATAATTATTGAAAAGTCATGTTCGGATGATTGTGAAACTTTTTCTAGCATACAACTCACTTGCAATCAGTTGTTTGAGATATCAAACACCTTCACTATACCTCGTTATCATAGTGGATCATGGGTTGTATTTAGACAAATACTATTTTCACAATATTCTCATATTTTCAATAAAGGAAAATATTATCAAGTTATTTTCAAATATTTTACCTTATCACAAGAATTTAAAGCATATTATGATTTTAAAAATGGTGCTGAGGAAGGAGACCCTTGCGCAACCTACTTATATTTGATTTTAAAATATAGTCTCTCATCACATACTTATAGTATTTTAAAAGGACCAATAATAGAAAGTTTCAACTCAAATTATGTCCGAATATTTTATAGAAATCATGTTTTATCAGATGTTTTGGAATTATATGTCATACATGATTATTTTCCAAAACTGTTTTTCTGTGAACACCCATATGACCCATGTTGTACAAGGTGTATTTGGATGGAGGAAGCAAATGATTTTGAAGGATCTCTAAATCATTTTTGTAATGCATGGGACGTCTACCTACGTGAACAAGATGACGATGAAACGGAGTGGACTCCATGATCAAGGTATGCTGTTATTCATTTTGGGAATCGTTTTATTTTATCTTATGGTGGTGAAATAAGACTTCAAGAATTAAGATGTTGAGATCATAATGAATTTGGATGAAAATGAGAGGTATAAAGAAAACTATTGAGGTTAAAACATGTTAGGGTTTTTTTTAAAGTTTTATAAAATGGACAACACGCAGACCGTGTGACAACCCGTCGCGTCGGACAAAGATGCGGGAATCGAACCCACAACCAAAGTGCGACTGGTATTTATCGCCTACCACTTGACTATGCGAAGTCCCTAGTTAGTTTGACTAATTCTTTTTAGTTAAATGATTTTATGAATTAAGAGTAATTTGATTTTGGGTTATCTATGGAAATTATTAAACTATCATAGAGGATATGTGATTAGTTTAATTACTTTTCAATATGAGACTTTAAGAGCAACTGATGTTATTTGGAGATAAGTGTTATTTTGTACCTTGGAGGACTATGTAATTAAATCCATCTAATATTTTGGTTTCAATCTTAGTTTGGTTTACTTTGAATAATTTTATGGAAATTTTTTTTATCGAATGGTCTTCATTGAACTTTGGGTTTTGTTGGACAAATTTTAGAGATTAAGAATAGATTTTCTTTTTATAAATGGTTATCCTTTTCTAGATTGTCTGATCTTGTACTAACCTTTTTGGTTTTGGTTTTGGTTAAAGTCTAAAGACATGGGAAGTATATAGTTCTATTTTATGGAATATGTGATTCTCTAGAAGTTTATTATAGCTCTCTTAATGTAAAAAAGTCATCCTAAATACTCATCTTTTGTAGAAAATATGAGTTCATGTAAGAAATCTAGTAAAATTTGAAAGTCAACATGACAAGTAAGTATGTTTCCTTATGTTTTAGTTAATCTAAAAAATAAATTCCTCAATGAAAAGTAACTAAAAAAATGTTGTCCATTAACTTTTCCTACTGGGGAATCCAATACCGTTTAACCCATCACAAGTTTGTGATTTTGTTATCGTTAACTTTCTCCTAGACATGTTTACTATCACTCTCCATCAGAACATGACCCTTTGTTTTTTCCTCTATATCCATATTTTCATACATGGAATCCTAGTATGGGTTAACTCGGGTGACGTTTTTACTTCCCTTTCTTTCTTTTAAAGTGATATTTTAATTTACTCCTTTTCCGATGTGGGACTTTCAATGGAGTTTCCAAGCCCAATTTTGAAATTGTGAGGACACAATTCCCAAAAGGGGGAAGGATGTAACACCCCAGGTAAATAAAGAATATGACATTTTTATATTTATCCCTATTTGTGAAAAAATATTAATATTACTTTAAAGTGAACGCTATGCTCGATGGCGTACCCAATACGCAACAACGAGTTCCTTTGAAATCTTACGTTGCACTCTAATAATAAAATAATATTATTTTAAATGGTAGTTAACGCCTAGCCATTATAATGGCGGGAAAGAACGGAACTAACTAAAAAATTATTATGTATGTTTCTCAAATATTTTTACTTTTTAAAATAAATGTTAGAGGCTTAAAAATGCGAATGAATCCAATTTTAAGCGTAAACATTCTAATATTCTTTAAAAGGTCGATTAACCGCCTTTTGATGGTGAACCTCTTTTAAATCCACTTTTTGACAATTTTATGTGTTATATTTGACAAAATAAAATTCTTATTTAGAACCGGGACATCAAAATTTACTTTGTGTAAATTTTTGGTACTTTTCCGATAAAGTTCATTTTTTAATCAATAGTGAAAAATGTTGTATTTTAATTCAAAACCTCTTTTTAATCTAATTTATTTATATGATTATATTATATTTTGAATTGGTTTTAAAGTTCAATTAGAATATATTTTTACCATTTAATCCAATTGTGGTCATTGGAATTGATTTCACTTTGAAATCAAACTTAAACTAGTGTCAATCTTTTGATACTTATTGTTTCATAAAAACACGCTATTTGCTCTGACAGCGGGAATTAATTATTAAATTAATTAATGCAACTTATATGTTTTGAATTTTGTAAAATAGGCTTCATTTTTGAATTCGGAATATCAAATATATCTTAGGGTAAAGTTTTGGTATTTTTCTGAAAAACTTCGATTTTTGATGAATAGTGAAACCACTAAGTGGTACTTATAAAAACTGATTTTCCGTTTAAATAAAATTTTACCACCTCTGTGTTTTGAATTTCAAAAATTCTACATACATGGTTGTCATTAAGAAGTAAAATGTGGTTCAATGGGATTAAAATAATTTTTTGGTGAATAGTAACTTTTAAGTTTTTAATCGCGATTAGAGGTAATTAGTGTAGTTTAAGGTAAAAATAATGTTTTAATAATTTGCAATGACCTAGAAACATGTCCTAACCTTATTGGATGTGTCATGTCCAACCAATAAAATACATGGGTCAACTTGGGGACCCCATGGAGCCACTTTGGTAGGAAAATGACATAAATAACTTTTTATTTAAAGTTAAAATAAAAATGTCACAAACATGAGTTGTTTTACTAAAACAATTTTTACATGGGATTATACAAGTTATATTTTTGACTATAAATAGTACTTGGAAAGATAAAAAGATTTCCTACTTCATAGTATTTTTTTTTATAATTTTTAGACATTAAATAAATTAACTTATTTATGACATCATGATGATGCAACGATTACCTCATTATTTAACGATTTAAATAAAATGAAAAGATAATGTAAAATATAAGACCTACACATGTAAAAAACCTATTGTATGGGTGAATTTATAACCCTTATCACCTTATCCTAGAAATATATCAATGTGGGACCTTTAAAATCCGAAACTCATTTGAAAATAATTTAACTTTTTTTGACTTTCCAAGAGTTCCCCTCCTCTCCTCTTATAAAAGGCCCCCACCTCTACCACCTTACACACACCTCTCAAGACTTTGTATCGGCAAACCCCTGCCCATTTCATCTCTCCAAATCTCTATATTCATCATTGAAGCCTCACTTTGGGCAGAATCCTTTCCAAGGAAGCCTTTGAGCTCAAATCAAAGAGAGTTACCCGATTTAAAGGTAGTGTCCTCTCTTGTGTTCTTATGTTTTATTTTGCTTCTCCAACCCTCTAAACTATTTTTATTCCTTTATTTTGTAACAAAAACAGTATCTTAAATATACTAGTATGTTTTTATGTGAAGTATTCTAGCTACACTTACACACACCTTCGTCTAATGGTTAAAGAACATACTGTTTCTATGGATGACGAATTTCTGCCTCACGAAACGATGATTGTTCAATATTCTCTTAAAACCTTTCATGGTGGCCATTATGATGTCACTATATTTTATATATGATATATATGATATTTATGTTTTCTATATGCTTCTGAATTTTATATTTAAAACATTACTTTATGCTTTTCATGTTGTGCAAATGCGATAATTTCATACGAGGAAGTGTGGACTACCGCCCCCTCAAGTGATGTGACTCGTTCAAGCAATACATGGAATGTATAATGAATGAAATTAATGAACATATGTGACCTATATAACATATATATTATACTGGAATTATAATATATATATATCTCAATTATTTTTAATTACATTAATATGACAAAGAAATGAAAGTAGCGTTCATGCGTACGTACGGCCTACCGTCTCCATGAACGGTTCATTTCATTTATTTTTATCTAAAAATGTTATGGAGTTGTATAAAATGAATATTTACTGGATATATATGATATTTAAATCATTAATACTATTCTGGAGATGATTTACTTATAACTACATGGAAAATCATTTTCAAAGAAGTTCATTTTTGACTCATGTACCAAACATCGACAAAAACGTCTGATATGAAATCACATTATTAACCAATTATTATAACATTATAACATGTGATATGAACTGAATAATAATATTTAAAAGAGGTCCTTAATTAATTATAAATTTACCAAAGTTTATTATTCAGGAATATAAATAAACGAACAAGACAAGTTGGACTTGAGGTAAGGGATCCTACCCCTCTCTTTCTTTTTAAGTACACTCTTTTATGTCATTCCTTTTAAGATCATATTTCTTATGACTGGGATGTTCTTTTATATTACTCCTAATGTAATTTTTATTTTCATATGATGATATACCCTATTTTCTCTCACCAATCCATTTTGGAAGTTTTGAGTGGCGTCGTTAGGCTGCCGAGTTTTCGTAAGAGATCTAACCTCTCTCTTTATTTTTAAGTACTCTCCTTTATGTCACTTCTTTTAAGCTCCTATTTGTTATGATGGGGGATGTTATTTTATATTCCTCTTTCTGTACATTTTATTGTAATATTATGAGATACCCTATTGGATCTCATCAATCCATTTTTTGAAGTTTTAAGTGGCGCTGTTAGGCTGTCGAGTTTTCGTAAGGGATTTTTCATCTCACTTTTAGTCCCGTGATATTTATGCTACATTTTCCACCATTTCCTTTGAGTGGTGTATGTAATTCCCATTATTATACTCTTTTTTTAATATAATTTCATTTATGGGTATTTACATATTCATTTTATGACCCTTTTTCAATGGGGTGTACGTTTCGAAAGTTACCCAAGTCGGTAAGGGAACCTTTCACCCTCCTTTTTTTTAAAGACTTATTTTATTATGTATTTTAATTCACATAATATTATGTTGTTATATGTTCTTCTATATCCTTTTGATGTAAATTTTATGTCCAAGTGCTGAGATACCATTGTCTCTCTCATCAACTCTTTTTCTGAATTTTGAAGTGACACTGTTAGGCTGTCGAATTTTTGCAAGGGAACTTCTTAACCCAATTTTGATTCTTTTGGATAAACTTGTACTCCTTGAATATGTCGTTCTATGAATATGTGTGAATGAACTATTTTTTTTACACTTAATATCCACTTATATTTTGTGAATTCGTTTGTCACACAAAATTATGTCATTGATTTATCCTTAATCCAAGGATACCGTATTTGTGAGGGACTTCGTCTCAATCTCCTTTCATTGAGACATATTTTTTTTTATACACAACTTTCTTTTATATGGTGTATAAACCCCTTTTAATTATAATTTTATTCAAAAGGAATCTTTTTATACTAATTGTTTTACTAAAGGACAAAAAGGAATGTTTCTTTTAACGTACGCGGTGACAATGACCTTTTCCGCTGCCGCGAGTATTATTTGGTATTTGGCTTCCTCTACAAGCCGTAATTTTTTTAAAATGAAATAAATACCATATAATATTTTATGTATTTTGGTATTGAAAATGGTTTTTATAATGGATTTTTTATGTCAATATATTTAAGTGATATATTGTGATCAAAGTGTGGAAATGTTTTCTTTCCATTATATTTTTTTATGTCTTATGATTTTATAATGGTACTTGGACATTTTACAGGTGGTTACGTGATAAACCATATGACGGGTGGTGCCGTGAATACCAAGATGGGTGGTTACGTTATAACCACCAATGAATTGGGTATGGAAGTCGGCCGTATGGCCATTCCATTAAGTATGTGTGGAAGTCAACCGTATGGTTATTCTATTTAAGTATGTTTATGTCCCAAGTTACCTTTTTATGTTATGTGTTATTTATATGGGTTTTATGGTAATCTTTTGGTTACAAAAGGGTAAGTAATGATATTTTATTCAATGAAGAATTTTTTACTACTTCATAGAGGTGAAAATTATTACTTTGATAAAGTATACACGGTTTACTTGTTGTTTTGAAAAACTAACAGTTTTCATTCTTTGTGTATCCCTTACTGAGCTTTTTTATGCTCACCCATGTTTTTTGAAATGTTTTTCACATGACTTAATGTGGAATAGGTTCAAGGATGGGATTAAGGGAAAGTCATGCTATCTAAAACATGGAACTAAACATGTTTCTCTTTAATAGTATTTATTTTACAGAAACTTAGTAGAAGTGTCTACTTTGTAATCTTTTGAGATGTAATAGTTATTTCCTAATTCTCTAAAACTCTGAACCATGAAAAGATCCTCAATGTGAATTATTCATTTGATTCAATATTAAGTAAGGTTTAAGGTTGGGCCTTATAGTTTTGATGCCATCCACGAATTTTATTGGTTAATATGACATGTTAGGATCGCTTAAATGAATTTTTTTTGAATTAATAAAGTTTTTATGACTTTAACAAAAATCAATTATTGAATAGTGTCAAAATTGACATAAATGAGTTTTTAAAACAAATATTATATTATTAATTGATATTCTATTCATAAAAATATAAGGTTCGGAAAAAAAACATATATCATGATTGGTGTATCATTAATTGACCAATTAGGGGTCTCTTGGATGTATATAGTAAGTTTATTAACTATATAATATAAAAATACAAAGTGAAATGGTAAATGTCAAACTAATTAACTAAGAGTTAAAACTAAAAGATATGGTTAATATAGTGACCCAAACATGTCTAAAATCAATTGGTTGAAATTATTTAGACCCATACCAACCTTAAACTCTAAATAATTCACTTTGGAGCCATTATAAACCGAATATTAATTTATTATAAAATAATATTTCTAGATTTTCCTAAGGTGCCCCTCACCCCTCTTATAAAAGGGCACTCCCCCTTCTCTAAAATTCATACCATCAAAGCCTTTTGGTTCGTCCAAACCCTTCCCAAATATCCTCTAAACTTCCCTAACTTAATCCTAGAGGCCTTAATTTAGTAAGAAAGCCAACTTAAGGAGCCATTTTGATCAAATCAAAAGGAAGAACCCGAAGAAGAGGTAATGTTTTCACGACCCTCTTTCAAGTTCATTTCTTCTTCAACTTTTTCTTTCTTTGTTATTTACATTCGAAAATAATAACTCCAGTCTATTCTATATAATGTGATGTTATTTTAAATATGTTACAACCATATTCAGTATTCTATCCATCCTTTGAATGACATGTCACCATACGTGCGTACGTACGGCTTACCGTCTCCATGTCGTGGTGTAATTGTTATTCAATACATTATTATTTGGATGGGTATAATAATGATGTGTAATTCATGTAAATAATAAATATAACATGATAATGATTCTGTATATATAATATAACATCCAATTATATATTATTATAATATCAAAATAATGATATTTTCGCTCGTGTGTACGTACGGATTACCGTCTCCACGACGCGATGAGATTCATTTCCAAGTTCACCATTCATCGATGATTATAAAAAAAAAATATATTACTAATAAGTATGTAATATATTACACAATAATTCTACTAGAGATATATATATTTATATATATAAGTATTTATGTACTTACATATATCTTATTCACTTACTTCTGTTCAATACTATATGAAAATGGAAACAACGTTTATGCGTACGTACGGATTACCGTCTCCATAAATGGTGTTTTCCATTTCATATATATGTCTATTATAAATATTTATATTCTAAATATATATGATATATAAATCATTTTTTATATTTTGGAAGTATTTAGATCATGATCTATGTGATATAATCAAGAGTAACAAGTTAAAACACGTACGATAAAGAAAGAAATTATTACCCGAAATATTAATATAACATGGAAATTATTATTAATTGGGTAGTATAAATTCATAAATGAATAATGTATGATATCATAAATATTAATATGGTTCTGGTATAATTTAATAGCATACTACAGTCTTCATACAGGAGGTTAAACGTACCCTCGACTAAAGGAAAGTGCAATGTAAGGGGTTTTCATCTCACTCCTTATTCCCATGAGATTCATGCCATATTGCCACTATTAACTTTTGTGTGGTGTATTTACTTCCCATAATTGTATTCTTTGTGTAATACACTTTAATTTATGTGTATTTACATATTCATTATGTGATACCTATTTCATGGGTTGTATGTTTCGTAAGTTACCAAATTAGTAAGGGTTAATTTCACAATCTCTTTATTATCCGAGGTTGTTTTTACGTAAGTATATACTGGGAAATATTTATTATCCATGTCCATGTTTTATGAAATAGTTTTAAAAGGGATTAATTTAAAGGACTTTTTTTACTAAAACATCATTTAAAATGTTTTAAATATTTATTCTTCTAAATCTTTCTCATTAATGTCCATGTCTTCAAAATGGGTTTTAAGGATTTATTTATATGGACATGAATGTTTTTAAAATGTTAATTCCTTTCAAAAGTTTCAAAGTGGTATGGGAAACTTTGATTAAAAAATGTCTTTAAATGAATTATTTTTCTATTTTTTTTGACTTTTAAATGTTTTCATGAAAAAGGGGTATTTCTCTGAAAGAGTTTTACAAATCATTTTCATCCATGTCAAAATTATTTAATGGATTTTAAACTTGTTTTGAAGTTGATTTATCATGATAAAAATCTTCCATATTGTGTTGAAGGTTTTGTGATGTGTTTGACTGTGGATACGTTATTTTTATACCATTCATGGTTTATGGGTAATGTATTGACATTTCGTATGCTAGTTTTAATATGAATGTTTATGTTATGTTTATACCTTTTTATATGAGGAATGCATTGGACTTAATAAGTGACGGGTGGATCCCGCTATAGCTCCGTGATGCATCGGTAGGTCTCATGAGACAAACTAGTGTCTTGGCACAAGGCCTTAACAAAATCTTATTTTTAGTCTTGGCACAAGGCCTTGACTATGTGGTTATGATAGTCTGGCATTATGCATTCCATCGTTATGAAAGTGGCTATTATTATTGCATGTGATTATTCGACTAGTAGAATATCCACGTGAGTAAGTAAATGACATTATTTTGATTTATATTTTCCATATTATAATGAAGTTTATGATGAAAAGGCTTTTGTTTTAGTTTTTTACATTGCCTTAAATGTTTATGCTTATTTTTGAAAGTTTCCGCCATATTTCTTACCCTTACTGAGCGTTTGAGCTCACCCCTTTCTATGTTTTATTTTCCAAGGATTCCAAGAAGTGTATTGTAATTGATATGAAGGGTTAAGCCAAGGGAATAATGGCATTCATAAAGGATTATTTATTTTGTTTTGTATGTTATAAAGTTTAATGTAACATCCATGTATGTAATCTATTTTCTAAGACTGCTAAACCAATCGGTCCTTCGGGACTTGATTCATTGTAATCATGCCAATGTATTAAAATAATGCACCGACTCTGGGTAACTGAGGTCGGGGTGTTAGATCATTTCTATTTATAGCACCCTCATCTGGTTGTTCTGATATGTTTTGATGTTGATGGTGGTCTCTTGCAGTGACGAATGCATCATTTATAAGGTTTTTCATTTCATTTTCCATTGTCAACGAAGTTGGGAGGTCATTCTATGGATTGACATCAGTGCTCAACCTTTCTGTAACTTTTGATTCTCCGTGCCAAATTCAATGCAAATATTGACCAAGGAATTGATTCAATATTAAATGTTCATAAACTTCATCTCTCTTCAATCATCTTCTAAATTTACATTTAGGACATGGACATCTTATTCTCCCTTCAACGGATCAATTGGAATTTGAAAAATCTAAAAACTTATTCAAACCCTTAATATACTGAGGTGCATTCCTCGGTAATGTGATCCAGCTTTTATCCATGTATATCACAATGTTCCTACACAATATTAAAAAAAATTAAAACACATAACTTGTAATGGCCCGGACCCCTCCGACCTATTCCTTTGTTGAAAAGAAGGTCATGAAGTGTTCAGGAGGGTAGAATGGACTTTTCCCACACTTTTCAGAATTTTGTAACTACACGCCATGTAGTGTGAGTACACTCCTTGTACCACCTTTCCGGGTATACCCAGTATTGAATCTGTGTCCTTGCCGTGTGAAATAAATGAGTACACGCCGTGTAGCCCATACTACATGCTGTGTAGTTCCTCCCCGCGTACGCATTACCCTCAAACCGTGTGTTGACCAGTCAATGGCCATGTGTCATGTTGAATCTGTGTCCTTGCTGCGTGAAATAAATGAGTACACACCATGTATCCCATACTACACGCCGTGTAGTTCCTCCCCGCATACGCATTACCCTCAAACCGTGTGTTGACCAGTCAACGACCGTGTGCCGCGTTGAATGCCGTGTTGGAAGCCGCGTGGTGACCGTGTAAAATGGCCTAGTACATGCTGTGTACTAGAAAGTACACGCTGGGTAATTTAGTTTTTCTCACCTATAAAATGAGGGGGCCTCTCCTCCTTTTCAGACCATTCCTCTCCTCCCCATTCCTTCGAGCAGAGCTCTCCCAAGAGACCCCAAAGCTCCTTTATACCATAACTTCTTCGTCTGAGCTTCGATTTACGATCCGTCAGCGGACATGAGATCGTAATGATGAGGAGGAACTTATGAGCTCGTATCTGTTGCTTACCTTCGGCCTTTTCTTCCCAGATTCCACCTGAGGAGGTTTTGCCGGGTTCTGACAGAAGAGACGGAGGCCGACGGACGTCTTCTGAAGTTGATCTAGGGGAGCGTTGGGATCAGAACCTGTTGAGGTAGGGATTTTACATTCGTCTCTCTAATTTTTTCATCATGCGGGATGGGTGTCCTCTTGCTTTCACGAGACATAGTTGAACCAGTTTAATGAAGATAATAAACGGCTTAAAGAATGGGGATGGGGAAGTTGTTATGTTTATCATTATTTATCCTATTATTATGTTGTGAATTGAATAGGCTCATGCCTACTGAAAATCACGGTTTTTGGAGGCCTTTTCTTGCACAATTAAATGTTTCCCTATCTTTCTAGACCGTTTTTTTGGATAGAAACTTTGTGTAATATGGAATTGGTTAATCATGTAATGTTGGATGATTAAATGAATATTTGAACCCATGTGTGATCACCCCGGTTGAACAAAATGGAATAATGAACATGTGGGTGTTGGTTTGGTAATGTGGTGTGTGAAAGGGGGGGGGGGGGGTGAATCCTAGGTTATTACGAATAGGGTGGGCAGCGGGGCTGCAGTAAATGATATTAAAGGGACAATGATGTGGAACGAGCCTTGATTTGAGCATCTCAGGGCAGGCTTGGTAGTCCTTCGACACCACCAGCTTTATGGGAAATTGTCGAAGAGTAAGTTCTTGACGCAAGAAGTACACTTTCTTGGGCACGTGGTGTCTCAGCATAGAGTGTCAGTGCACCCATCGATGGTGGATTCATTTGTTTCTTGGGCGGCACCCAAGAGTGTGGCAGAAGTTCGTAGTTTCCTGGGGTTGGCAGGTTATTATCCGAGGTTCGTTTCAGACTTCTCTTGAGTTGCAGCTCCATTGACAACTTTGACTAGGAAGAACCAGGTCTTCCTATGGAGAGAGCAGTGCCAGAAATATTTCTACTACCTAAAGGAGAAGTTGTTCAGTGCTATAGTACTCAGGTTTCTAGAGGAAGGGTTGTTGTATGAGGTGTTTTGTGATGCTTCTGGCCTTGGTTTGGGGTGCGTACTGATGCAGAATAAGGGTGTGATCTGTTATAGATCTAGGAAGTTGCGCCCTCACGAGTGTAACTATGCCACCCATGACCTAGATCTTACAGTAGTAGTGTTTTCACTGAAGTTGTGGCGACATTACCTCTTTGGGGAGAACTTTATGGTCTTCTCAGATCACAAGATCTTGCGTTATATCTTCTCCCAGCATAACCTGAACTTACTGTAGTGGATATGGGTTGAGTTTCTCCAAGATTATGACTTCGAGATCTCTTACGCTAAAGGTAAGGGCAACGTTGTGGCTGATGCCCTGAGCATGAAGTCACATAAGGAAGTGGTTCGGGAATCCACTGATGCTTGGAAAGTGATGGGAGAGTTGGTTTCCTTGCACTTGGATGCAAGGGTAGAGGGTGTTAGAGGCTGTTTGTTTCAGATGACGGTGCAGTACTTCTTGTTGCAGTAGGTGGAAGAGTCTCAGTGGGGCTACTCTGAGGCGGAAGTAATGCGGGATCGTATCGATCGGGGGAACACTCCAGAAGGATGGTCAGAGGACAGCCAACATCAGATGCTTTTTCATGGAAGGTTGTTTCTTCCAGTGGTGATGCATGAGGGAGTTCTCCATGAGTTCCATAGCTCAGTCTTGGCGGTGCATCCGGGAGTTTAAAAAATGTACCGAGGCTTGAGGGAACAATTTTGGTAGCCCGGGGTGAAATGGGAAGTGGCAGAGTTTGTGGCTAAGTGCCTAGCGTATTAGTAAGTAAAGGCTGAACACCGTGTTCCCAATGGTTTGTTGCATCCTTTAGATGTCCCTGAGTGGAAATGGGATGACATCTTAATGTACTTCGTCACAGGACTACCTAGAGCTCAGGGTGGTTATGATGCTATCTGGGTAGTGGTGGATCGGCTGACGAAATCAGCTCACTTCTTAGCAATTAAGGAGTCGGGCCCAGTGAGTACCTTAGCACAAAGGTATGTAGACAAGGTGGTGAGTTTGCATGGAGTTCCAAAGACGATCGTCTCAGATAAGGATACTCGGTTTACCTCATGAGTCTGAAGGGGGTTACAACATGCTTTTGGAACCCAGCTACACCTTAGCACTACTTTCCTCCCCAAGACCGATGGGCAGACATAATAGACTATCCAGACGTTGGAGGACATGCTGCGAGCATGCATTCTAGATTTCGGAGGATCATGGGTGCGACACTTTCCTTTAGTAGAGTTTTCCTACAACAACAGATTCCACTCTACTATTGGCATGGCACCGTTTGAGGTTCTGTATGTAAGACCATTTCGTTCACCCATTTTCTGGGTAGCGGTTGGTGAGACAGGTTCTCTTGGACTAGAGGTAGTATATAACACCTCAAAGAAAGTTCATCTTGTGCGTGAGAGGATGAAAGCGGCTCAGGACCGACAAAAGTCTTATGCTGATCGTCAGAGGAGTCCCTTGGAGTTCGAGGTGGGAGATCACGTGTTCTTGAAAGTTTCCCCTCGACGGGGGTAGCAGAGGTTTGGGAAGGGTAGTAAGCTCTCCCCTAGGTTCATCGGACCTTTTGAGGTGCTGAGGCGAGTCGGCGAGGTGGCATATCAGCTAGCCCTTCCACCTCAGTTGGAGAAGGTTCATGATGTCTTCCACGTCTCCTAACTTCGTCGGTACTTACACGATGACTCTCACATTATCTACTGGGGAGAATTAGATATGGGAGACGACGAGACCTTCGAGGAATGACCAGTAAAAATCGAGGATCGTAAGGAGAAGGTGCTCCATGGATGAACCATTGCCTTGGTTCGTGTGTTGTGGAGGCATGGTGGCCTCGAGGAGAGCACTTGGGAGCAGGAGGCTCAGATGCACGCTCAGTACTCGGAGTTGTTTTGACTTGTGTTTTGCTTTGTTCTTCTGAGCTTTGTTTTGATGTTATGCTCTGTACCTTTGATATATGGAATTCTTGGCTTGTTAGTTGTGAGACATTTTGTTTCCTTGTTCTCTGTGTAAGGACCAGTTTGGGATATACCTAACACTGAGAGGGGGGGGGGGGGTGAATCAGTGTTGGAGACTTTTTAAACCAATTCCAACTTTTATCCCTGTACCTCCAGACCTGTTAGGATCTTGATTCTCTTATTCGCTTTTCCCTGTCACATGTAATAATAGAAAGCGGTAAAGATATGCACACGATATTTTTACAAGGTTCACCACTCAATAAGAGTAGATACATCCTTGCCATGCATGGGGATGACCAGTGCATGGATTCTCCATTATAATGTAAAATGCTGTTACAATGGAGTGGATAGGAAAACAATCCTCTAGCCAGTGTGAGTCCCTAAACTTTGGAGGGGGGTGGGAAACAATCCTCTTCCCTGGACTGGTGAAAGCCTAGTCCAACTTGCAGCCTCTAGATGGTTCTTTATACTGCCTATGAAGATAGTCTCTTGCAGCTTCTAGCTGGTTCTTTATACTTCCTATGAAGACAATCTTCTCTCTGTTAAAAGAGTTTGCAACACCAAAAGAATCTTTCACCTGTTGAGACCTATTGGATGTCACAGTGCTACTTTGTTCTTCCTCTATTCAATTATTACCTGCCTAGCAGCATGCAGGTAAACAACCACTTCTTTCTCTATAGTAAACCTGAAAGCTGCACAATCTTCTTCCCCTTCTTCTTCAGTGCAAAACCAGCTACACTGAGATCGCTTCTGCTTCAATCTACTGGAATCACAAACCCCCGTTGTGATTATCAGAACAATGAAGACCATCTCATCTTAGCATCATTAGAATTAAATTGCCCTGAATAATTGTTAGCCTTTAGTTGGTCATACTCTGTTCTTCTTCTTCTCTTCGTTCTCTTTGACACAGTATGATTACAGTGTTTTAATCTCTTTCTTCAATTCTCAATACCAACACAAGAGTGTATTGGTATACTACCTTCTTCCGTGGTGTAGATATGAATTCAGTTGCACATCTTGTTCTTCCTCACTTCACAATGCACAATGATAATGTTAAACACCAGTCGTGTGAGTGTGGTTCAACTTCTCTTTGTGAAACCGAATGGTTCACAGTTCTTTCTTCTTCACAAAGCTGCTTTGAGAGTGCTATGCACCTATCGAAGGCTTGCGGAACCCTGAAATTTTTCACGCAACCTTCTAGGTGTCTTGCGCGTAAAATTCAAGCCTTGCGCGCAAAAACACCATTTGGCGCAAAAAACCCTTTTCGCGCAACCCTTCTTTTTCGCGCAGAACTTCCCTTTTCGCGCAACACTTTCTTTTTCCACGCAACACTTCTTATTTTCACGCAATACTCTATACTTCAATTTTTCCATGCGTCAGATCTCGGGATTTTTCTATGTGTCGAGTCCTTAACAAATGAGAAGGGTTAGCCTCATATTTATAGGCATTTTTGACCCCGTGCGAAAAACACTAATCCGCGCGTAAAACCTCCTTCAAGCGCGTAAAAACTGCCTCTCAATTCTTGAGATTACGCGCACCTTTCTGGATGTTTTGCGCACCTCAGGACATTGTCATTTTTTGAAAATACAATAAAAATACACCAATTGTGTGCAAAATTCCACACTGTATTCCATATTGCGCGCAAACGCAATCTTTCACGCAACCTCATTTTTTGCGCAATGCTCCAATATTTTGCGCACCTCATTCCTTTTCCATTTTTAATCCTTCTAAGAATGAAGCACCAATTGCATGAAAAATTCCGCACTGCGTTCTATATTGCGCGCAAACCCAATATTTCCTGCGACATCATATTTCGCGCACTGCTCCAATCTTTCGCGCATTTTATTCCTTTGCCAATTTTCGAGCTTCTGATCTCGAAACACATTTTGCACGAAAACTTCATTCCTCTATTTCACGCACCATGAAAATATTTCGCACAAACTTCATTTTTCACGCAGCCTGCTGATATTTCACGCATCCCGCTGCTATTTCGCGTAGCCCGCATATATTGCGCGTACCACTTTATTTTTGCGCGCAACATGGCTAAATTTCCGCGCACTCCATTCCTTTGTCATTTTTCAATGTTCTGACCTTGAATAACTCCTTGCACGTGAAAATATAAACCATCTTTAATCTTGCGCGCAACATCCATTTCCAAGCACATTTCTTCATCTCCCGATTTTCAGGCCCTAAAATTTGGCAAACACTGGAAAACGACGCCACCTTAAACTGTGCTTTTCTACCATCCCCAGATTGTCTATTGCTTTGTCATTTTATCTCTTTACTGCTTCCCATAATCATTCTTCTGCTCTTATCACGAATCCCACTATCATGATATTTATCCTTTGATAGATCAGCTTTAGCACCGTCAGAGTTGCAATGGGAACTGAAACTTCTCTATCTCCCAGCAACATCATTCCTTCCAATCAAAACATTATATGACTGACATCATCATTTCTCCCCCTTTCCTTCATAAGGCTTACATCACAAGTTCTCCTAACTCATGATATGTGTGAAATACATACCAGCAAAGCATTGTCTGATTTGAACATAATGCGAAATGCATGGATACCTCAGAATTCCAAGCCCTTCCACATTTTCTCTTATTCATAACCATCATTATACAAATCATATGATTCTATTCTTCAAGTAATCTCTTGCATGGTTCACATGCAATCATAAATCATTGCATTGTATTATTCAAATCCTAATTATTCTTCAACCATCCTTAGATAGATGATACTTCACCATTCTGCTCCAATCATCCTCAAATGGATGACACTTCTCCATTATTCATTGTTGTAATCAATGTGTCACCATTGACACATGTTCTTTGAACTTAGGATTAGCTCAAAAATCGTCTAAATTTAATCATCCAAGAGAATTGCTCAAGTATGAAATCCAATGCTATGATTCCATAACAATTCTCCAGACAACTTCACTTCAGCTGATCTCCATTAACTTTGGAGTTCTTCTTCATATCCTTCTTCATTTTGACCAGCATTGACAACTGTTGACAACAAATACAATCTTCAAACACAAAGTGGTCCCAACACTCTGGAAGTGTGTAACGTGTCCGGATGTGTGGGGAAAGGTAAAAACCTGATCCTTAATTGAGACACATTAATGCGGATGCGATTGAACCCATGCGGGTGAGTCAATGCCGCCTAAAGCAGATAATATCTTGACATGGGAGAAGAAATTCCCCAAGACATGTGTTCGAACAGTGTGTTGGTTGTATGGTGTTGGGGGTAGTGTAAGTTGAAAAATCCTAACATATGGAAGTGGTAATACCTAATCCTTAATCGAGATGCATTAATACATATGCGATTAAACCCGTGCAGGCAAGTCAGTTCCTCCTAAAGCGGATAATATCTCGACATAGGAGAAGGAATTCCTAACACATATGATTAGGTTTGTTGGTTGGGTTCCTGTTATAAACAGATCCCTAAGAGGTATCTTGTTGGGTTCCTCTGGGTTGGTTTTTGAATTCTCAGGGATGATAATGTTTTAAGAGGTATCTGATGTAATGTCCCGGACCTCTCTGTCCCATTCCTTTGTCAAAAATAAGGTCATGAAGTGTTCTGGAGGGTAGAATGGACTTTTCCCACACTTTTCAGAATTTTGTAACTACACGCCGTGTAGTGTGAGTACACGCCATGTACCACCTTGCCGGGTATACCCCATGTTGAAGCTGTGTCCTTTCCGTGTGAAATAAATGAGTACACACCATGTAGCCCATACTACACGCCATGTAGTTCCTCCCTGCGTATGTGTTACCCTCAAACTGTGTGTTGACCAGTCAACGGTCGTGTGCCGTGTTGAAGCCGTGTCCTTTCCGCATGAAATAAATGAGTACACGCCGTGTAGCCCATTACTACATTTCGTGTAGTTCCTCCCCGCGTACGTGTTACCCTCAAACCGTGTGTTGACCAGTCAACGACCGTGTTCCGCGTTGAATGCCGTGTTGGAAGCCGCGTGGCGACCATGTAAAATCTAAGTACACGCCGTGTACTAGGAAGTACACACCGTGTACTTTATTTTTTTCTCGCCTATAAAAGGAGGGGGGATCTCCTCCTTTTCAGACCATTCCTCTCCTCCCCATTCCTTTGAGCAGAGCTCTCCCAAGAGACTCCAAATCTCCTTTCTTCCATAACTTCTTCATCCGAGCTCTGATTTACGATCCATCAGCAGCCACGAGATCGTAATGACGAGGTGGAACTTATGAGCTCAGATCTGTTGCTTCCCTTCAACATTTTCTTCCCAGCTTCCACCCGAGGAGGTTTTTTCGGGTTCTGATAGAAGTGATGGAGGCTGATGGACGTATTCTAAAGTTGATCTAGGGGAGCGTTGTGATCAGAACCTATTGAGGTAGGGATTTTACATTCGTCTCTCTAATTTTTTCAGCATGCGGGATGGGTGTCCTCTTGCTTTCATGAGACATAGTTGAACCAGTTTAATGAAGATAATAACCAGCTTAAAGAACGAGGATGGGGAAGTTGTTATGTTTATCATTGTTTATCCTATTGTTATGTTGTGAATTGAATAGGCTCATGCCTAATGAAAATCACGGTCGTTGGGGGATTTTTCTTGCGCAATTAAATGTTGCCCTATCTTTCTAGACCATTTTGTGGATGGAAACTTTGTGGAATATGGAATTGGTTAATCACGTAAAGTTGGATGATTAAATGAATATTTGGAACCCTTGTGTGATCACCCCGGTTGAACAAAATGGAATAATGAACATGTGGGTGTTGGTTTGGTTACGTTGTGTGTGAAGGGGGGGGGGGGGGGGGGTGAATCCTAGGTTATTACTAATAGGGTGGGCAGCGAGGCTACGGTAAATTATATTCAAGGGAAAATGATGTGGCACGAGCCTTGATTTGTGATACGGTTGTGGAGATGTGGTTATAATGGAGATAGGGCTACAGTAATGGGTTGTGATATTAAAAGAAAGTGGAAAGTTGATAAATGAACTGTGGGGAACGATAATTAATTAAAAGCGGGAACAATAAATGGGGATGGATTGATGATAAAAAGGTTGGTTTTGTGTTGCTTGTGTTTTATCTAACTTGATTTGTGGTGGACAGGGATATGTTTTACAAATGATTGATATGGTTGGTTGTGGTTAATTGTCCAGTAGTTAAGGAACTAATAAACTAACTCTGTTGAAACATGAAAACCTAAATGGGGTTGGGGTTGTTTGTTGTATGCATGCTTCGTAATAGCAGTGCCAAGGCACATGCTCAGTTTCTCTGTTTAGAAGCCATAGGTTCGGCTATGTGTTTGGTATACATATATATATATATATATCTGTATCTTTATGTTTTGTCTCACCCCACCCATGTTGAGAACTTAGTGCCGAACACTCCCATTTCATGGGAGAGGGTGTTTTCCCCTTAGTTACTAGCTCCTTCCTGCTCCTTCCATAGGCTGTGATGGCTTGAGGTGACCTTACACCCAAGAATCTTCGGGTAGGTTTCGAATGGGGTGGTTTTAGCCTAAGACTCTTTCGGTAGGTTTACTATTCCCAAGAATCTTCGGGATGAGACCCAGGTGTGTTCGGGCAGGGATGTGATTGTGGCTTGTGAGGCCCAAGTGTGTGCGGGCGGGATTGTCGTTCTTGAGGCCCAGGTGTGTGCGGGTGGGAAGAGTGTGGTAGCGTCAGGACGTTCGCCATTAGGAAGAGCAGATAACTACTGGGAAATGGTGTGGGGTACCCAATACTCTTGTTCTTATATACTACTACCAGTTGTTTTGAGTTTTTGGTGAGCGTGGCTAGTGAGGTTGGGTGGATAGAATTCCTTGCTAGGTTTTGGTTTCTTCTGTTGTCCTCATGGGACATTGGGATGTCTCCCCACCTGTGCAGGAGAGCTTTAGGTTTCCCTACTGAGTATACTTGTATTCTCACCCTACATTTACTTTCAGGTTTCCAGGAGGACTACCAGGGCCATGCGGGACCATACTAGTCGGGACAGTTGGAGTTTTTGCAGTTTATGTACTCTTGTTTTCTTTTGGTATTGTACTTTTGAGCTTTCTTGTACTTGTACTTTGTTTCAGAATTGTTTAAACATGCATGTGGGATTGGTTTGGGTTTATTTTTCATTTACTTATTCCTTTTTCTTTTGGTGTTTGACTCATCCTATTTCACGGTCTTAAATTATAAAAATGGTAATGCCTCCCATATTTGTGAAAACTCATACCCTTGGTTCTAGTCGCCACTCCGGGCCCTAATGGAGGCGGGACTCAGGGGTCATTATCTCCCTTTCACCATTGCAAGCTTAGGAGGGGAATCTTTGGTGGGAGGGGGTCGTGACATAACTATTACTAAATAGGGAAATACATTCATATATACTAGTTAAAAATATATATAAATATGTTACATAAGGTTTTCCTATATCAATACATATGGTAAATCAACCACTAGTGGTGTCATCTAAATTAGTACCACCACAAAGGATTAGAATTAAATTTGGAGACTAGGGTGAGTGAACAATGTCCAACCACATTACTCAACTTAAGAAAGTTGGAGGTTCTCCTCTCCCATTAAATTAAATAATTCTAACCATTTTTTGAAGTGGCATAATATTTAGGGGGAGATATGATCAATGGGGTGGATGTGCTAATAAAGTACATGTTATTCAGCTAAAGGAAGATATGATTAAATCCAAAAAATGCATGAAATAAGTTATTTAATAATTATTTCAAGTCTTATTTGATATAAAATATGATCAAAATGTTTCATGGATGATCATGACTCAACAAGTGGTGTTAAGAAACCACTTTTTTTCTTCAAAACTTGATCTAGAAGTTTCATGCTGAAGTAAAGTCACGTGTTGAATCTAGAATTACATAAAAAGGGATTATTCTAGAATAAAAAGAGGTTTCCAAGCCTTAACTAAGAGAATCAATGATGTCACATTGAATCTGGTTTATAACAAGGGATATCAAGCATTGAATTTAGTAGAATTAGACCACTAATAAGGAATAGGTACCATCCATACCATCTCATAATAATGTTTGTAAATCTCTTTTTATGAAGGGAGTGGGTAGGAAAAAAATTATGTACAAGTATGGATTTTGAAATGTTTGATGGAATATTCCACCTTATCTAAGGTGGATAAGGAAATTAAGGAAGTTGGTTTCACTTAAATATCTAAACAAGTTATAAACAAGACCTAATGTCATTATTCAAATGAAATAAGATGATCATGGGTTGTGGATCAATGTTGGTGTTGCGAAAAATTCATTTATTGTGAATTAGATTATTGGCATAGAACATTAAATGAAAAATTAGAAAGGAATCCAATTATAAGTGATAGAAATCCAGATATGAAGATGAAACACCCGTAGGTTAAGATAAACATGTATACATAAAAAATAATTGGAAATTTTGAAAATGTGTGTGATGCATGAAAAAGTAGTATTCATAGGATTGGTCCATATTCATATCAACCTATATATTAATTGAATAAGAAAATAAGGCCACATAAGTTATTGAATAAATAAAAAAAATCAATAGGAAAAAGTGAAATAATATTGTAAGAAAAAACCTCCTAAGAATATTTCACACAGGGAAGGTAAGAGGCCTTAGAATATAAATTTGAGAGTTTTATGAAAGGTTAATCATCTAAAAGAACTAATAAAAAGGAGGGAAGTTAGCAGTATCCATGTTGAAAGTTCAAACATTATACCAATTAAAAAACTGACGTGTCAGTTATATAGATGGAAGTTATAAAGAAAATCTGGAAAATAAAATAAGCATAAGAAAAGTATAGAAAAAAAGTAAAAGAATTGATTCCATATAAAGATAACTTAGTTCAATGTGTGTGGTGAAACAAGGATGGAAACACTCCTAGAGATTATTATAAAATAATTCCATATTACCAACCATGAATAGAAATAAAACCTCCTATAATACTATTTTTTAATGAACCAACATGGGTCCCAAAGAGTATTCATGATCACTATGGGAAAGCGACAAGAACTTGGGTATCAACACACATAACTATGGGAGTTATTTCACACTAAAATAACAAGAAAATATCTCTCATATATAACAATATAAATATAATCAATCATATTACATCATGGATGAAAAATTACATGACTATGAGAAATAAATAAACCAGTCCAGAAAGATAAACATGAAAAGAAACTAAAACAAAGTCTCCATGTGACTATCTGTTACCACTATCCAAACCCACCATTAATGTGAAAACAACCCAGAGATGCATTAAAGCTACATGAAACTGTTCTATTTATCTAAATACTAAAATACCATACCTCCATACACCCAATAAAATATAAAAGGTTTGCGAAAAATTCATAGTAATATACCACCATGAATCTATACAATGTTTTCGACCATGGAAAATTTTGTTCTATCTTAAAAATGAAACAAATTTGATTAAGTAATATATTTTGAAAACAATTCCAATTAAACATCCATTGGTTTGATTTAAAACATTCCATATTCCAATAAATTCATAATATGAAAAAAAAGTTAATGAAATTTAAATAAATTGAAATAAACAAAGAATCCATAAGATAAACATGTGATCATTAAAAGATGAAACACTGCCATAACGAATGAAACCAAACACAAAGCATGAATGGGATCTAGCCTATAGGAATACATTACTAAAACCCATAAGAAACACTAGACATGAAAATGTGTATTCCAGTGAATCTGATTCCTTCCATATTCTAAAATTATCAAAACCATACCACTTAGTTGTGATACACTCACAAAGGGTTGCATATGTCTATAACCCTATGCATTGAAGGCTCCAAAAAAATATGAAAAACAATAACTACGACTATGAAAACCACCGGAGGTAGGGGAGGGGAGTCGACCTAGGGTAGGAACTCGACGGGGTTGGGGGAGGAGGCATCGTCGTGGGTGTCAGGGGGAGAAGGTGGGTCAGTAGTGATGGGCGGCGAGGTCACCGACGACACAGGAGGGGATCAGAGCTAGGGTTGGGGCTCATTAGGGGAGAAGCGTCACGAGTGTCGGGGGGAGAAGAGGGTCGGCTCGGGTGGGGGTGGGGGGAGTGTTGCCACTGTAAAAAAATAAATGGGTTTCGTAGCGGTTTTTAATAAACCACTACTAAAAGACCGCCGCTAAAGGCGATTTATGTTATAGTGATACGTGAAGAGTAGAATTCCAGGTAAGAGAACTTCTTAACTCAATTTCCATTATTTAGGTTAATCTTATACCTTTTTATTATGTCGTGCTATGATTATGTAAGAAATAAATTTTGATTTCCTATTTTGTATTTATACATTAGTTATGTGTGCTTATAGTGAATACACAGAATCAATCTATTTTATTTACAAAAATGATCTTTGTAAGGGACTTCGTCTCACTATACTTTCCTTGCATCATATTATGATTTATACAAAACTTTCTTTTATCTATTTTATAACCCCTTTTACTTTTTGGTTCATTCAAAGGGACTCTTTTTTCTACATAGCATTTTGCTAAACGAAAAAAAGAATTTTTTCTCTTGTAATATATGCGGTGACAATGAACTTTCTGCCACCACAAGCATTATTTGATATTTTTCTTCCTAAACAGGCTGTAGTGTTTTTAAAAGGAAAATAAATACCATATACCATTTTTTTGTATTTTTGTTTTGAAAATGGTTTTGAGATGGATTGATTATGTCAATATATTGAAATGATATATTGTGATCGCAATGTGGAAATGTTATTTTTCCTTTATGCTTCTTTTATGTGTTATGAATATGTTATGGTTCTTGGGAATTGTTTACGTATATGGGTGATTCCATGATAAATCTAGGGTGGGTGAGCCCGAGATAGCTCTCTAATGCATTGGGTAACATGATAGAGGTAAACATTAATGTTTCTCCTAAGGGATTTAGGGAATATACTATGATGGGTATTCAACATACAACAAGCATAAAGGAAAGATAACATTTCCACATTGTAATCAAAATATATCATTTCAAGATATTGAAATAATTAATGCTTTCTCAAAACCATTTTCAATACCAAAATTCATAAAAAGGGTATATGGTATTTATTTTACTTTTAAAAACACTACAAATTGTTAAGGAATCCAATTACCAAATAATGCTTGAGGTAGAGAAAAGTTCATTTTTACCACATACATTTAAAAGAAACAATCCTTTTTTCATTTAGTAAAACACATCGTAGAAAAATATTCCATTTGAAAACCATTTAAAACATGTAATAAAGATATTTTTAAATCAAAGTGTCCCATACCACTTTTAAACTTTTATAGGAATTAACATTTTTAAAAATTAATGTCCATATAAATAAATACTTAAATTTTTTTTAAAAACATGGAAATTAATGAGAAATATTTAGAAAAATAAATCTTTAAAACATTTAAAACAATGTTTTAAACATTGTCATGATATGAATAGTATAACAAGATTCTTCTAATGGTGCATTTAATTTCTTATATCCAAATGTTATGGACTATTATAAATACATATATACTAGATATAAATACATATATATTAGATATATATGATATTTAAATCATGAATACAATTCTTGAGATAATGTACTTTTGACCACATGGACAATTTGTAATTATAACAAGTTCATTTTTGACTCAAGTACTAAACATCGAAAAAACAACCGATATGAACTTGAATAATTATATGATTGTTATAGCGACGTAATAAGTGATATAAAAGGAATAGTAAACTTGAAAAAGGTTCTGAAGCAAGTATAAATTAACTTAATTTTATTATTCAGGAAGAATAAGGAATATACGTGACGATTCAGCCTCAAGGTAAGGTAACCTTTCACCCTCCTCTTTTAGTCAAATACTTATTTTATATTATGTATTTTAATTTAAATTTTCTTATGTTGGGGTTTGTGCTTATATATCCTTATTTATATCCATTTTACGTCCAAGTGATGAGAGACCCTTTTTTCTCCCATCAACTCATTTTCTAAATTTTACAGTGACGTTGTTAGGCTGCTGAATTTTTGTAAGGGAATTCATCTCAATCTCTTTTCATTGAGGCATATTTTGGTTTATACACGATCTTATTTTATACAGTTTATAATTATACCATTTTTCTTTTAATTTCATTCAATTTTTTTGAAAAGGAATCTTTTTTATGTAGCGTTTTACTAAACGACAAAGGGAATGTTTCTTTTTAATGTACACAATGACAACGAACTTTCCACTACCGTGAGAATTATTTGATATTTGGATTCCTTAACAAGATGTAATTTTTTTAAAAGGAAAATAAATACCATATAATATTTTTATGTATTTTGGTATTGAAAATGGTTTTGATAAATCATTTCTTATGTCAATATCTTGACATGCTATATTGTGATCGGAATGTAACGATGTTATCTTTAATTTATGATTTTCTATGTGTTATGATTATGTTATAGTTATTGGGCATTGTTTACATATATGGGTGGTTCTGTGATAAACCTAGGGTGGGTGAACTGGAGATATCTCTCTAATATATTGGGTAACGTGATAGAGGTAAACGTTAATGTTTCGATTATGTGTATATCCATATCATTCCTTTGACTAATATACAAGTATATAAATACATATCAATTTAAACTCATTTATGTCAATTTATATACTAGTATACAAAGGGGTTTATACAAAAATTTATTTTATATGGTGTATAAATCCCTTTTACTTTTCATTTCATTCAGAGGGAATCTTTTTCTATGAAGTGTTTTATGAAACAATAAAAGGAATGTTTCTCTTTTAACATACATGGTGACAAAAACCTTTCCGCTACCATGATAATTATTTGATATTTGGATTACCTAATAATCCATAATGTTTTTAAATAGAAAATAAATACCATATACCCTTTTCTTGTATTTTGGTATTGAAAATGGTTTTGAGAAAGTATTGATTATTTCAATATCTTGAAATGATATATTGTGATTGAATAGTTCGATTGTCCTTTTAATTGAGTTTAAAGTGAAATTAGATTATGATTTTATCATTTAATCCAATTTTGGTCATTGTAAGTAATTTTACATTGAAAGAGGACATAAACGCATGTCAATCTTTTGGTAGTTATTACTTCTTAAAAACCCACCTTTTGGTTTTGACAAAGGGAATTAATTTTAAATCAATTACTGAAACTTCTGTGTTTTGAATTTGAAAAAATGGATTCCATATTTTGAATTATGAGGTCTAAACTATGTAAATGGGTAACTTTTATTTTTAGAAATTATGAATAGTAACTTCAGTAAATATTTTATTTACTATGGTTAAAGGGTAAATCTGGTAAATAAGGGTAAAAAAAATATAATAATATTATTAAATTACCTTAACATGTGTCCTAACCCTATTGGATGAGATATGTCTAAACTTGGGCATCCTTGGGTCGATTTTAGGACTCCATGGAGCCACTTGTGTGTGAAAATGAGATGAAAGTAGCATTCATGCGTACGTATGACTTACCATCTCCATGAACGGTGCATTTCATTTCTTATATAAAATGCTATAGACTATTCCAAATACATATATAATTGATCTAAATACATATATACTGGATACATATGATATTTAAATCATGAATATAATTCTGGAGATAATGGACTTTTGACCACATAGACAATTTTTAATTATAAAAAGTTTATATATACTAGATATATATGATATTTAAATCATGAATACGATTATGGAGATAAAGTAATTTTCACCACATAGACAATTTGTAATTATAAAAAGTTCATTTTCGACTCAAGTACCCAATATCGACAAAATGACTGATATTAACTTAAATAATTATGTAATTTTTATAACATGGTAACAAGTGATATAAAGGGAATAATAAACTTGAAAAATGTTCTTAAGAAAGTATAAATTAACTTAAGTTTATTATTCAGGAAGAACAAAGAACATATGTGACGAATCAGACTCAAGGTAAGGGAACCTTTAACCCTCCTCTTTTAGTTAAAGGCTTATTTTATGTTATGTCTTTTAATCTTCATTTTCTTATGTTGGGATATGTTCTTCAATATCTTTATTGTTTTCCATTTTATGTCCAAGTGATGAGAGAACTTTCTCTCTCTCATCAACTCATTTTCTGTATTTTTAAGTGATGCTGTTAGGCTAATGAATTTTCATAAGGTAATTTCTAAACTCAATTTCCACTCATTGGGTTTTACGTTTACTTCATTTATTATATTATTCCAAGATTATGTGTGGAATCACTATTTGTTTAATTATGTTGTAATTTCCATTTCCCTTTGCGTGGATATACTTTTTCAACACATACTAACCAACATTGATAAATTATTACATCATTTATACGAACTTTGTAAGGGAAATATTAGCCCAATCTCCATTCATTGAGTTAAATATCCATGTTATTGGTTTTGTTTTTCCAATAATATGTGTGAATTACCTCTTATTATTTTAAACATAACATAAAATTATACTGGGTGTATTTATATTTGTCACACATAATTATATCATTGATTTATCTTTAATATAATGATACAATATTTGTAAGGGACTACGTCTCAATATCCTTTCATTGAGGCATATCTCGATATTATGCACCTTTAATATCCTATAAGGTGTATATAAAACCCTTTTTACATTTTATATCATGAATTTATATATTATTATGATATTTAAAGTTTCATTTGATATTATTCTTTAATTATTTTTATTCAAGTGTTTCTCAAGTGTTATGAGACTCTTTAACTAAAACATCATTTTAAATATTTTAAAGATTTATTCTTATAAATATTTCTCTTTAATGAAAATATTTTCAAAATGATTTTAAGGATTTATTTATATGGACATTAAATTTTTAAAATGACATTCCTTTAAAAGTTTTATTGTGGTATGGGAAACTTTGATTCAAAAATATCTTTATTAAATATTTTAAATGGTTTGGGAAATGGATTGAATATTTAAATATCTTGAATTGTTTTATTGTGATTGATGAGTGAAATATTGATAATTTCAATCTTTTATGTGTTATGATTATATAATGGTACTAGTACATTTGATGGGTTGTTACATGATAAACCAAATACGGGTGGTTTCGTGATAAACCTAGGGTGGGTGAGATGGATATAGCTCTCCAATGCATTGGGTAATGCGACAGGGGTAAACGTTAATGTTTCTCTTAAGATATTTAGGCAATATACCATGACAAGTATTCCAAATGTGACTCCCTATGTATATGTGAAAGCTACAATGTAAGTATGTTATGGATGCCACAAGTTACCTTTATGATTTATGATTTCTATGTGTTATTCATAAATCATATGATTTCATGAGGTATTTTAAATATCTTATGTTATATGAGTGAAAAGTATGATTTCATTGATTTGTATAAATTTATGGAATAATGTTTTATTTCCTTATTTTTTAACCCTTACTAAGATTTTTATGCTCATCCCAAGTTTTTGAAATGTTTTTCATAGGGTATAAGGAAGGGTAAGAGAAAGTAAGAATTCAAGAAGATTTATATCAAGAAAATAATTCTTGTTTTATTTAAGGAGTTTTATTGCTTTGAAAAAATTGGTTAGAGTAGAAGTGTCTACTTTGTAATATTTGAGATGTAATGTAATAGTTATGGCCTAATTCTCTAAAACTGAAAACCTGAAAAGATCCTCAATGTGAATTATTGATTTAACTCAAGATTAAGTAAATGTTTAAGGATGGGGGTGAAAAATATAAATACACCCAATATAAGTGGATATTAAGTGTAAAACAATAAGAGGCCAATCACACATATTATTTGAAAAACAAAACCAATGACAAGGATATTTAACTCAATGAATGAATATTGAGCTTAGATTTACCAAACAAAGTTCATATAAATGACATAATAATTTATCAATGGGGTGTATATTCAGAAAATTACCCAGCCTTAAACATTATATAATCTTGAGTTAACTCAAGAATTTGACATTGATGATCTTTTCAGGTTTATATTTTTAGAGAATTCGGCCATAACTATTTCATTCCATCTCAAATATTACAAAGTAGACACTTATACTCTATCCATTTTTTTCACAAAAATAAAAGTCCTTAAAATAAGACAAGAATTATTTTATTGATATAAATCTTCTTGAATTCTTCCTTTCTATTAACCTTCCTTACACCCTATGAAGAACATTTCAAAAACTTGGGATGAGCAGAAAAAACTCAGTAAGGGTTACAAAATAATGAAAGAAAACTTTAGTCCATCAATACATGAAATCAATGAAATCATACATTTCAATCATAAAACCTAATCTCTTTAACATACGTCATGAAATCATAAGATTTATGAATATCACATAGAAATAATAAATCATAAAGGTAACTTGTGGAATCCATAACACACTTATATTGTAGCTTTCACAGTTACATAGGGTGTTATGTTTGGAATACCCATCACAGTATATACCCTAAATCTCTTAGGAGAAATGTTAACATTTACCTCTATCACGTTACCCAATGCATTGGAGATCTATCTCAGGCTCACTCTGCCTAGGTTTATCACAGAACCACCTGTATATGTAAACAATTCCCAAGAACCATAACATAATCATAACACATAAAACAAGCATAAAGGAATGATAATATTTCCACATTGAAATCAAAATATATCATTTCAAGATATTGGAATAATCAATGCTTTATCAAACCATTTTCAATACCAAAATACATAAAAAGGATATATAGTATCTATTTTCCATTTAAAAACATTATGGCTTGATAGGGAATCCAAATATCAAATAACGCTTATGGTGGAGGAAAGTTCGTTGTTACCACGTACGTTAAAAAGAAACATTCATTTTGTCATTTAGTAAAACACTTCACAGAAAAAGATTCCATTTGAATGGAATTAAAAGTCAAAGGGTTTTATACACCGTATAAAATAAAGTCATGTATAAATCAAAATACGCCTCAATGAAAGGAAATTGAGACAAAGTCCCTTACCTTGCGTCTGATTTATCACGTATGTTCCTTGTTCTTCATAAATAACAAACTTAAGTTAATTTATAATTGATTCAGAACATTTTTCAAGTTTATTATTCCTTTTATATCACTTATTACCACATTATAAAAATTTCATAATTATTTAAGTTAATATTGGTCATTTTGTTGATATTGGGTACTTGAGTCAAAAATGAACTTTTTATAATTACAAATTGTCCATATAGTCAAAATTCAATTATCCCTAGAATGATATTCATGATTTAAATATCAAGTAAATACAATATATATATATATATATATATGTATATATGTATTTATAATAGTACAAACATTTGGAGATAAGAAATGAAATGCACCGTTCATGGAGACTGTAAGTCGTACATACGCATGAACGCTACATTCATTTATTGTCATATTAAATAATTGAAAACTAAATAATATATAGGTAAATTGTAATTCCAGTATATTTTCATATGTTATATATGTTACATAAGTTCATTAACTCCATCCTTTATACGTTCCATGTATGGCATGAACGAGTCATATCACTTTGTGGGGGTGGTAGGCCCCAACCTTAACACATTACATAATATTGAGTTAGATCAATAATTCACATTGAGGATCTTCTCAGGTTTAGAGTTTTAGAGAATTAGGCCATAAATATTACATCACATCTCAAATATTAAAAATTAGACACTTCTACTCTAATGAATTTTTTTCACAATAATAAAACTCCTTATACAAAACAAGAATTATTTTCTTGATATAAATATTATTGAATTATTCCTTTCTATTACCCTTACTTATAACCTGTGAAAAACATTTCAAAAACTTGAGATGAGCATAAAAAGCTCATTAAGGGTTATAAAATAAGGAAAGAGAACATTAGTCCATTAATACATACAAATCAATGAAATAATAATTTTTAATCATAATACATAATCTCTTTAACATACCTCATTAAATCATAAGATTTATGAATAAAACATAGAAATCATAAATCATAAAGGTAACTTATAGAATCCATAACATACTTACATTTTAGTATTCATAGCTATATAGGGAGTTATGTTTGGAATACCCATAATAGTATATTCCCTAAATATCTTAGGAGAAACATTAACCTTTACCTTCGTCACGTTACCAAATGCATTGGAGATCTATCTTGGGATCACCCACCCTAGTATTATCACATAACTACCTATATGAATAAATAATTCCCAAGAACCATAACATAATCATAATATATAAAACAAGCATAAAGGAAATATAACATTTCACCATTCCAATCACAATATAATATTTCAAGATATTGACGTAATTGATAATTTCTAAAAATAATTTTCAATACCAAAATATGTAAAAAGGGTATATGGTATTTATTTTCCTTTTAAAAATATTATGGCTTGTTAAGGAAGCCAAATATAAAATAATGCTCGTGATGACGGGATGGTTGTTGTCACCGCGTACGTTAAAAAGAAACATTTCCTTTGTCATTTAGTAAAATTCTTCATAAAACAAAATATTCCTTTTGAAAACCATTAAATGAAATTAAAATAAAAAGGGTATAATTATAAACCATAAAAATAAGGTCATGTATAAACCAAAATATTCCTTAATGAAAGTAGATTGTGACGAAGTCCCTTACCTTGTGTCCGACTTGTCGTGTATGTTCCTTGTTCTTCCTGAATAATAAAATTAAGTTAATTCCTACTTTCTACAGAACCATTTAAAGTTTATTATTCCTTTTATATCAGTTATTACCTCGTTATAAACATTACATAATTATTTAAGTTAATATCGGTCATTTTGTCAATATTTGGTACTTGAGTCAAAAATGAACTTGTTATAATTACAAATTTTCTATGTGGTCAAAATTCCATTATCTCCAGAATGATATTCATGATTTAGATATCATATATATCATATATATTCAGTATATATATGTATTTATAATAGTATATAACATTTGGAGATAATAAATCAAAGTATGTAATCAATTTCCAAGAGCCATAACATATTCATAACACATAAAACAAGCATAAAGGAAAGATAACATTTCCACCTTACAATAACAATATATCATTTCAATATACTGACATAATAAATCCACTCTCAAAACTATTTTCAATACCAAAATAAGTAAAAATGAGAATATGGTATTTATTTTCCTTTTAAAAAAATTACAACTTGTTATGGAAGGAAAATATCAAATAATGCTCACGGCAGCGGAAAGGTTGTCATCACTGCGTACATTAAAAAGAAACATTGTTTTTGTAGTTTAGTAAAATACTTTGTAGAAAAATATTCCTTTTGAAAAAAATTTAATTAAATTAAAAGAAAAATGGTATCATTATACACTGTATAAAAGAAGGTGGTGTAAAACACCAAAATATGCCTCAATGAAATGAGATTGAGACAAAGTCCCTAACGAAAATTCGGCAGCCTAACAACATCACATAAAAATTCAAAAAATGAGTTGATGATAGCGAAAAGGGAATATCATCACATATACATAAAATGGACAGAAATAAGGATATAGAAGAACATATCCCAACATAAGAAAAAGGAAATTAAAAGACATAACATAAAATAAGTCTTTGACTAAAATAAGAAGGTAAAAGGTTCCCTTACCTTGAGTCTGACTCGTCATGTATATTCCTTGTTCTTCCTGAATAATAAACTTAAGTTAATTTCTACTTGCTTCAGAACCTTTTTCAAGTTTATTATTCCTTTTATAACACTTATTACCTTGTTATAAAAATCATATAATTATTCAATTTCATTAACTCCATCCTGTATATGTTCCATTTATGGCATGAATGAGTCATATCACTCTGAGGGGGTGGTAGTCCGCACTTCCTCAAATGAAATTATCATATTTACCCATTATGGAAACCATAAAGGTATACTATAAATGAAAAATACAGAAGCATATAGACAATATAAATATAATATATATCACATATAAATACTGTGCTATCATAATGGCCACCATGAGAGGTGGTAGGAGATAATTGAACAATCATTATTTCATGAGGCATTAGTTTGCGGTCCACATAAACTGTATGTTTAAAATCCATTAGATGTAGGTGTGTGTGAGTGTAGGTCGAATCCTTGGAATAAAAACTTCCTAGTATATTTAAGATACTTGATCATCTAGCTTTAACCCTTAGTTAACTAATTTTACTCTTACCATATCTTCTTATATATTCATTCTATATGGTTTTAAGGATTTATTTATATGGACATTAATGTTTTAAAATGTTAATTCCTATAAACGTTTCAAAGTGGCATGGGAAAATTTGATTCAAAAATATCTTTATTAAATGTTTTAAATTCTTTCCAAAAAGAATCTTTTTCTACGAAGAGTTTTATTAAATGAAAAAAGGAATGCTTATTTTTAACGTAGGCGGTGAAAACGACCTTTCCGATGCCAAAAGAATTATTTGATAATTGGATTCCTTAATAAGCCATAATATTTTTAAAAGAAAAATAAATACCATATAATCTTTTTACGTATTTTGGTATTGAGGATCTTTTTAGGTTTAGAGTTTTAGAGAATTAGGCCATAACTATTACATTACATCTCCAATATTAAAAATTAGACACTTCTACTCTAACCATTTGTTTCACAACAATAAAACTCATTAAATAAAATAAGAATTATTTTCTTGGTATAAATATTCTTGAATTATTAATTTCTCTTACCCTTCCTTATACCATGTGAAAAAAATTTCAAAAAATTGGGATGAGCATAAAAAGCTCAGTAAGGGTTTTAAAATAATGAAAGAAAACATTTCTCCATCAATACATAAAAATCAATGAAATAATACATTTTACTCAGAAAACATAAGCTCTTTAACACAACTCATGAAATAATAAGTTTTATGAATAACTCATAGAAATCATAAATCATAAAGGTAACTTGTGGAATCCATAACATAATTACATTGTAGCTATCACGACCCATCCTCATGGCCCGTGTCGTGACTACCCCAAGCCCACCTTCCATAGGCCAGGGGCTGGCGACTAGCACCAAAGGAGAAACCCTAATAAAAAAGGGAAGGAATTTCCTTTTAACTTGTAACTCATGTCCTCTGTATGTACGTGGAAGTCCCGTCACGAAATCCATGGATATCTCATCCCACTTCCACTCTGGGACCTCTAAGGGCTGAACCAAGCCTGCTGGAACCTGGTTCTCTGCCTTCACTTTCTTACAAGTGAGGCATTGAGAGACAAGCTCTACTACTACCTTCTTCATACCTGACCACCAGTGCTGTCGTCGAAGGTCGTGATACATCTTCACCGCTCCTGGATATACCACTAAAGGAGATGTGTGTAACTCCCTTAACACTTCCTCCTGAAGTGTAAATGGTACCATGGTACGTCCTCTAAAGAGAATGACATGCTCCCCACCTTCAGAAAATCCATCAGGTGACTACTCTGTGGATATCTGAGCACATTGCATCTCATAGTCAATATCCCCATGTTGTGCCTCCCTAACTCGCTGAAGAAGTGGAGGAGTGACTGTGAGAGACTGCAGAAAGGATGATCCATCTCTATCCATAAAGGATATCTACAATGCAGCCAGCTGCTCTGTTGCCTCTCCTAGCAGCTGAATGCCTGATCTCCTACTGAGAGCATCCCCCTTCCCAGGAGTATAGACTATCTCAAAGTCATAGTCCTGGAGGAACTCGATCCATCGTCGCTGTCTCAGGTTCAGGTCCTTCTGCGAGAAGATGTACCTGAGACTCTGGTGGTCAGAGTAGACTGTAAAGTGTTCTCCCATAAGGTAGTGCTACCACATATTCAAGGATAATACCACTGATGCTAACTCCAGGTCATGGGTAGCGTAGTTCTGATCATGTTTTCTCAACTTCCGAGAACCATACGTGATCACTACTCGCTCCGGCATCAGGACACACCCAAGTCTGGTCCCTGATGCGTCGCAGTAAACTACGTACCCAACACCCTCCTCCGATAGCCTCAATACGGGCGCACTAGTCAACCTTTTCCTCAGCTCCTGAAAGCTCTGCTGGCACCTCTCTAACCACACGAAGGGTTATCCCTTCTTTGTCAAGGTTGAAATCGGTGCTGCAACTCTGGAGAAATCTGGCACAAATCTTCTATAGTACCCATCCAGTCTCAAAAAACTCCGAACCTCCGTCACACTCCTAGGTGGATCCCAAGAAAGTATTGCCTCGATCTTCGCTGGATCCACTTTAACTCCAGCCTCCGATATGACATGTCCCAAGAAGTGAACCTCTCAGATCCAGAACTGGCACTTCTAGATCTTTCCATAAAGCTGGTGCTCTCGGAGTGTGTCCAGTACTACCCGCAAATGGTAGGCATGCTCCTCCCTAGGAGTCGAGTAGATCAGTATGTCATCGATGAAGACTATGAAAAAGCAATCGAGGTAAGGCTGGAAGATCCTATTCATGAGACTCATGAACACTGCTGGAGCGTTGGTTATGTTGAAGGGCATAACCAAGAACTCATAGTGGCCATACCGACACCTGAAGGCCGTCTTCTGCACATCCTCGTCTCGAACTCTGAGCTGGTGATAGCCTGACCTAAGGTCTATCTTTGAGAACCATCGTGCTCCCTTGAGATGATCAAAGAGGTCGTCAATCCTCAGGAGTGGATAATTGTTCTTCAGGGTCACCTATTTCAGGCGACGATAGTCAAAAAATAGTCGCAAGCTCCCATCCTCCTTCTTGGTGAACAAAATAGGAGATGCCCAGGGTGAAACACTGGGTCGGATAAATCCATTCCCCTGCAAGTCCTCCAACTGTACCCGCAGCTCACGAAGCTCGGCGGGAGCCATTCGATACGTTGGAGTAGATATCGGTGTCATCCCAGGGTATAGGTCAATGTAGAAGTCCACATCTCTATGAAGGAGGTAGTCCTAGAACATCGTCAGGGAAAATATTCGCATATTGATCCACCACAATAGGAAAACTCCGACTCCTCACATCAACCGCTTCGAGGATGAGACTAGCCAACTGATGTGTGATCGGATGCCCCTTCCTCTGTGTAAGTCCATCCTGCGCTGCAAAGGCTCCCTTCTCACTGATGAAGGTGAACATGGTCCCATCCGTGTGGACACACCACACTTTGCACCTAATACAGTCAATCTGAGCATGAACTGTGGATAACCAGTATATACCCAAGATGACATCGTAAGGCCTCGACGCCGATACAAGAAGATCCCAGCCAAAGCTCTTGCCTCCTAGAGTAAGTTCACACTGTCGGAACCAATGAATAATCATCGAGTATGCTCATTTAGGAGTCTCTAGCCATATGGATCGAGCCAACGGCTCCATCGGAATCTCCGAGCTCCGAACGAGGGTAGTGGCAATAAAATAATGACTCTCACCCGTGTCTATAAGTACTATAGCAAGGGTGTAGTAGACACAGATAGTACCTCGAATCATCTCAGGTGCGCCGTGGTCATAGGAATCGACTGCCTGGAGCTGAGCCCGCCTCTGTCCACCAGCTCCCTGTAGTCGGGGTGGACCTCCTGGTGGTGGTGGTGGTAGAGCCTCGAAACGTTGTCAACCACCCACTACTCAGCCAACTCCTTTTCCATGTCTTCCTTCTCCCAGAGGACCACCATGGTCGAAACTCTGCCTCTTCCTGGGAGGTCCGTCTACTATCTTCTGATCATCTAAATGGTCGGTTGGGCAGTCACAATCCATATGACCCTTTTCGCCGCATACATAGCACTGTCTGTTCCTCGTATGGCTGGCTATGCCTCGTGTGCCCCGCACAACCGAACCTATATCCTAAGGTCTCCCACCTGATGTCCTGGTCCACTTGGACCTCTATGACATCTTTCTACTTCCGGCTACAGAAGACTCCTCTATGTGTCTCCCTGTGGTGGGTCTCGCTGCTAGTGTCTTCTCAGCAAGAAAACTCTCCACTAGAAGGGCTCACTCCAACACCCCCGCCTACGTCGGGATGCTAAGGGAGATCATCGAAGCCCTGATCTCTTGTCTAAGTCCCTGCTCGAAAGTACGGTCCCTGAAGAACGGGTCCCATACCATATCTGTGGAGTAGCGTGAGAGGTCGGTGAACCTCACTGAGTACCGAGCTACTATCATGTTTCCCTGTTGTAGATGTAGTAACTCATGAATCCACACCACACGAAGGGTGACTAGAACAAACTCTGACCAGAAGAGACTCTCGAAGTCTACCCAGAGTAGTGATACCTTATCATGCACTTGGATCATTAGGCTCCACCATCTTCCTGTTGCTGCATACAGGAGAGTCACAACAAGGATCACCATGAGGTCGGCTGGTGTCCATACCAATATGAAAACTCTCACGACAGCCTCCATCCAATCCTCATCTGCATGTAGGTCCGTCTCTACCCAAGACCTAGGTGGCCTTTGGCACTGGAACTCGTGCAACGCACTCAGAGGGCATGCACTCTTTGCTGCTGGAGTTGGTGGTATTGGTGGCCCAACGGTTAGTGGTACCGCTGGTACCTCCGCTATGATGGGGCCCTGCACCAAGGCCTCATCGCTCAGTGGGCTACCATCTCGTACAAAACTTTTAACCCTAACGGGTTTCCTTCGTGGGGCCATCATGAAAGAAACAGGTGCAGCACGGTCAAAAAAATATACCTGGAGAGCTGACACAACGTAATCACGAAGAATACTTTTCAAAGGAAACACACACACAATCAGTGTTTTCATGCACTGAGTCGGAAATCAGAAGTCAGAGTCCTTGTGTATGGATACGTCGACTGCCACACCAACACCGGTTTCCATAAACTGATAACCACACCCAAAAAACTTAACAATATTGATGTTAAGATAATCAGAGTCCAAGTTCTGCGGTAGAACCGACTCCTTTGATACCAATTTGTCAAGACCCAACCTTGGGGCCCATGCCGTGACTACCCCAATCCCGAATTCCATAGGCCAGGGGCTGGCAACTAGCACCAAAGGAAAAACCCTGATAAAAAAGGGAAGGAATTTCCTTTTAACCTGTAACTAACGCAGACTGTACACAAGCATTAGAAGCAACAAGTGCTAAAATAAAAAAGAAAATTGTGCTGAAAGTAAGTGGGCCGGTATAAAAACCCAACTGAACAACAAGTACAAGTATAAGTAAAATGGGAAAAACAGCTTCTGGATCATCCACCGGTGAATCCTACCTGAAGGGTAGGTACAGAACTCGAACACTCATCCCTGAGGTATGTCCTGTCTAGTCCATCTCTGAGAAGTCTCCTGTCCGTCACCCTCAGCCTCGATCACTACTGACTGTCGTCTGCACAGAACACAACAAGGTGTGAGCGAAGCCCGTGCGAGGGTGAGTATAACAATACTCATTAGGGGGCCCTGAGACCCCCGATGGTCTCCCAGAATCCACAAAGGATAAACCACAGTAGAAAGATACAATCACGAAGTATCAACCAACTCTACTTAGGTATATGCCCAGATATATACCTAAGTTATCAATCACAGTCCAACTCTAACTCTCGAGCCCAAGCACAACCCAGTCCACAAAGGAAGTAAATTCAATCACCATGGTGATAATGGTTGAAAGACATGACTCAGCTCACATAGGTATACTACTCATGTAGAGGGGTAGAGATGATTAGTTGTAGCCACTGAATCATCTCCTCTGTCGAACCCACGTAGGATTATGGAACATTATTAGCGTTGTCGAACCCACATAGGATCCTGGTACATAAGTCATCACTATCAAACCCACGGAGGATCCCAGTACAGTAGTCACCACTGTCGAAACCATGGAGGATCCCGGTACAGTAGTCATCTATGTCGAACCTACAAAGGATCCTAGTACAGAAGTCATCACTGTCGAACCCACAGAGGATCCTGGTACAGAAGTCATCACTGTCGAACCCATGGAGGATCCTGGTACAGAATTCATCATTGTCAAACCCACAGAGGATCCTGGTACAATATCTTCGCTGTCGAACCCACGAAGGATCCTATCATCTCAGTCGCATCCATACCTAGGGTTCCCATAGACAACACACTCGATTCTAGGAAGGTCCGCTCCTCGAGCCAAGTTTCGATACATAAACTTCCACAAAGTCTTGAGTTGATGTATCCCTTAGTTCTGTCTCATCATAAAGAACCCAACGCGACAGACGGTGCGTCAATCGGACGCCCGGTCTGTGAGTTATTGGCATTTCCATTCCAGGGGCCCAGTTGGTTTTTAGGTTCAAACAAACCCAACCACACCCCAACTTCGTCCAAACCTCAGGAAGGGTATACCAAAAGAATCGTCTCGCTCCAAGAATTCCATCGCCGCAGACGGTTTGTCGATCGGACACCCGTAGCCCAAGATGTAGGAAAAAAGGTGTAAAAAGGCCATAGCGGGTCTGAGTCCTGTCTGACCTAGTCGGACCGACCCGACCTGACCTGGTCTGAACCGGGGTCTGATCCAGTTCTTGGGTGCGGCCCGACCTGAGTGGTCGGCCTTGCCCGAGTGGGCGGCCTGGCCCGAAGGCGCGGCTCGGCCCATGGTGGCCCGACCGAGGGGCGGCTCGACCGGGGCGGCCCGACCGAGGGGCGTCTCGGCTGTGGCGGCTCGGCCCGTGGTGGCCCGGCCATGGAGGCCCGGCCGAGGGGCGGCCTATTATGGAGGCCCGGCTAAGGGGCGGCCCGACCATGGGTGGCCCGGTCGTGGTCGGCCCGGCTATGGGCGGCCCGGCCGAGGGGCGGCCGAGCCATGGCACCCTGACCATTGGTCTTCCTTGGCGCGGCGTGACGGCGCCGCGCCTCTTCCATCCGCCGTGCCTCTTCCATCCGCCGCGGTCCACATGGCCGCGGCCCCTTCCTCTGGTGCGGTGTGTCGGCACCACGCCCATCCTGCTCCACCTTCGTCGTCAACCAATCAAGAACCAATTAGAGGGATTTCGGGCCGTGTTTGTTCATCCCGCACCCTCCGCATTAGGTGATAACAAGTGGCCATTATCAAACCAAAATAAATGACGAGGAACGAGGGTATAATTCATAAATTATATACCATACATATGTGTGCCACATAAAGTCAGTAATTTATTACATCATGAAAACCTCATGGAAAGAAAATGGGGTTTATATCATTTGAAAATGATAATGCATAACATGACATAAAGATTAGACTAGATGACACTAAAAATTAAATTTCCCAAAAGGAGTATTAAATTATTTAGAGTATGATCATGAAAATTACTCTATAATAGGTAGATTATTTGGAGGTAGTGAGGAAAATGGAAGTGAAATCATAAGAAGTATTTTAATAAACCTTTGTAAAATGGTTGTAAAAACAAACATATACGTCAATTAAAAAATAAATTTCAAGGGGTGAAAATTAGAAAATAAAAACCTTAATTTTAGAAGAATTCAAAATATTTAAACCTTTAAAATAAAAAAGGTTAAAGATAATAAATATGGAGTTGAGGATAATATATATATATATATAAGTGGAATGAAATCCATTTACTTATTCTTCTAAAACATCATCCTTTATTTTTAAAATGAAAAATTCATTTAATAATAGGGTTTTATTTTAAAAAACATGAAAACATGTAAATTATGCTTAATTATGAATAATGGTCATGACTATAGGAATATGTGTTATCACATAATATGTTAAAAAACATTTTTTCACGCTTTAGTAAAAAAGTTAAAAATGACCATTATAGAAAATGGAAAAAATATTCCTTTCAAAACTTTTGTAAATAAGGAAAAAGATAGTTTAAAATGATCTTATGGCAATAATTTAATTATATAGAAGAATATTCTTGAAATAATATAAATTATAAGGACTTGGAAGGAAAATATCCTTTAGAAAGGATGATAATTTTTTCTTAACATCATCAATTTTTTTTTGAGTAAATATATTCATAAAATAAGAATATTTTGATGTGAAAATGTAAATTCCATATATATAAATAGAAAATACCATATTAAATAAATAAATGTTATATTATATGGAACTTAGAAGTTTATAGTTAAGGAAGAGTGTTTATGACCCTATGAAAATGGAATCGAGTCGATAAAACCCATATGATTTTAGAAACATTTGAAAAAAATACCCAGAAAGAGATAAATAAAATTGGAACTTTAAATATCATGAATAAAAATAGAATCATGATATAATATTTCAAATATATATTATATACACAATATAAATTAAAATAGATGCATAATACAAAACATGTCTGAAAGATGGAAATTTTGAAATGAGAAACCCCTACAACTTTGGTAGTATATGAATCAAAATAACATGAAAGAGAGATAATGAAAAGGATTTTTAAATCACATGATTAAAAATATATTTATGATAAAATAATTAAATGAGTAATTAAATACACCATGTCAAAGAATAATAAGCGTGTAACATGAAAACATGCCTTAATAAATAGGAATTGAGACTAAAACCCTTACCTTAGGCTCTATTTTATTTCATCACATTTGGAGCTATTTTATAATAAAATGATGTTTATTATAACATGAATCTAGAAGTAAATTATATTTTTTTATTCTTGATTGTTTACAAACATTGGAATTAATTTATTACTATTTCGGTTGAATAGAGAATGGGTTGAAGACATGTTTTCTATTAAATTATCCCGTTTTGTTTTGTTTTTATGATTTTTTTTAATTTATCATTTTATAAAATTATTTATATAAGAATAAAATAAATTAAAATTTATTTATATTACCAAATTTTTACTAATAATATATATATTTGGTGATAAGTAAAGCATTGAAAATGTCCTCATAGGAAAATAAAGTTAGTTATGACCGGGACATGTTAAAAGAGAGAAAGAGGGATTATAAACTATAAATAAATTAAAATAGTTGTACCAATATCATAATAACATTAATATGTTATATATATATATATGAAATTTTTTAGAAAGGTATAAAAATAAAAATTTATTGGGAGAGTAGAAATAAGAAGAGAAAAAAACAATAAAAAGAGAATCGAGGTTACCTCTTCATTAAAGCTTTACTCCTTTTCGAAATCCTTAAAGGCTTGGGGTTGAGTACCACCAAAACCTACAAAAGGGTACTAAGAGACTTAGTAGAGGATAAATTCATAGGTCTTAGGCTTTAATAAGTTAATAATAAGTCTTTTTACAAAGTAAAGGACATGAGATATTTATACTTGAGAAGGGGGTATTTTTGGGTTAAAATATTGATTATTTTATCATTTTGGCCAACTAATTTTGAATATTATTTCTTCCCATGATTTTTTTGATTTAAAATTAAATAAATGAGGGTTGTTTGAAATTTATATCAAACCAAAATATAATTACACCTTCCAACGACCCAATTAAATGAAAATAATCAAAAATATTTTTTTATGTCATGCTTACATCATATAATGATGTCATAAAGGTTGTGGTATTCATAAAAAATATTTTTTACCATTCATAAAAATATAAAAAATTCACCCTAATACAATTTCAATATGATGATTCAAAAAAATGAAGTCATTTTTATCAAATTTAAATCCTAAAATTTAAGAATTTAACTTTAAAATAAAATCACATAATACGTGGAAAAATAATTATTTAGAATAAAAACATTTTCTTCTATTATGAGTGATTGTATTTACATTTTTTATTATATTTTATTTATTATATGATTGATAATTAATTATTTATATATTTAAAACATATAAATTTTATGAAATTATCCATATAATAAAGTAAAATTTATCTCTTAAATACATAATTGAGAAAACAGCTTTAGTGTAACAAAATTTATATACTATTATAAAAATTGTATGTCAATAAACATTTTAATTTTCTAAAATATACATTATCAAATTTTTATAAATGTTTTGTGATAATAAGAAAATATAAATAAGAGGATTTATATTTTCAAATAAAAATAATAAATACTTCATAATGTTGTTTTATTATAAAACATGTTACTTAACATTATTTCAAGTTGGATTTTTTACTAACAAAATATGTACATAGAATATAATGAAAACTTTTTAGAAATTAAATGAACTATAATGTAAATTAAAAATGCATGATAAAGTATTATTTTAGTGTAAAAATGATATTTAGCCATTTATCATATGTTACACAAAAAATATTATATGTTATCACTTTCAATGGTTATTTGTTACAATTTTGTGATTGTGAAAACATTATCATGATTTCATTAACCATTTGATTAAAATGATTTAATTACCATGATGATATGAAAATAGATCTATTAATAAAAGTAATGTAGTTATAAAATATACGTAAAATAGATCATGAATGGTAAAAGATATATTATAAAACCATTTTAATAAATAAAATTCCATTATAATTGAATTAATAGTTTGAAGAAAAACCTATAATAGAAACAAATTAGGTGATAAATATATGCATACATGTTTATTTTATATCATTAAAAATAAATAAATTCATTTATAATTTACATTTATAATTTAAGAAAGAAAATTTATAAAAAAGATATTCATTATAAATCTAGGATGTTACAAGCACTCAGGTTGTTTCCAACATATCCCATATATCTCACCTTCCCATCCACCCATGTAGATATCAACATATCTAAACACATCTCATAATTCTCCATGGTCATATATAAAATGATTGTTTAACCCATAGGCTATAACCCACCATTCCCATAACTTAACTCTTAGGTTAAGCTAAAATAAAGAATCAACTAAACTATCCCACCTTGGATTGGTCATCCCATTAATGATTGAGAACCACCCTCATATCACTCTCTATATAGTAAACCACCATCAAGGTTTGTCTAAACCCCTTAGGACTTATTCATTTTCACCAACTCACTAATCCCTTAGTGAACTATTTTTGGGTACCAACTCCAAGGTCCATGTTGAGTAGACTTATGAATAGCCTAATGAAGTCTGATAATTATTTTTTTGTCAATAAGTAAGGCTATAATTGTATTTCAGGTCATGGTGAAATATCCCAATGAATAAATAAGTGACATTTATTTGGGAAGTTATTATGGATCATATGAGTTAAAGCTTCTTTCCATTGATTATATTGATGAACTTGTATAAGTTGGAAAAGGGGATTGAGATTATTCTTGGTAGGAAGTATCTTAAATATCTAACGATTGTAGAGTTTATGTTAATTATAATGAAAGGAAATTGATAATGTAAGGTGAAAGAATTTTCAACAACCTATTCCTTATAAAAATGAGAAGTTTTCTATTGAGAATATTTAAAAATTTTGATTAAAGAAGTACACAGGATGGATAGAAGACTGAGAATCTAGGTATGGATTATTAAGCATAAAGGTTACTAAAATATATGGAAAATATCTCTTGGATTATGAATTGAATAAGTATTATTTAAATATGGAGTTTTTTTTATAGTGAATATCTATTAAATGACTCAAAGTTGAGTTATCATATACTTCAAGGGTTTTCAAATAGATTTGAAGAGTTTTGGAAACATTTTGAAAATTTATTATGTCATTTAAAGTTTTTAGAGTTAAATTAGAGTGAATGGATATGCTTTAAGAATGACTACAAATGTTATTAGATGATTTGAATAAGTTTTGGAACAAAAATTTGAGAAAGGAATTTATACATAAAAGTACTTAGAATGATACATAAAAGTAACTACAAGATTCTTCATAATACCTAAGAGTAACTTTATGAGTTGGAGATGAAATAGGAAAAGTATTAAAATCTCCATGTGATACATACAAGTAACTATTTTAGCTTAAGTAAAATAATCATAAAAGGAAAAATCCTCCCTATATATGTATGGGTAAATCTAATAATCTAGAATGAAAATTTAACAAATTCCTCAATATATAATAGTATCCTTATTGATAAATAATAGTAACTTTGAACAGGATGGGTTATAAATTTGGAAAAGGAAATACTTAGGAGCAATTCTAATCATAAAGAAAAGTAAATATTCTTATACATAAAAGTAATTTAAGGGATCAATTCTGAGTTTAAGTAAAAATATTTGAAAAAATCTCAAGCTCCATTATAATACATAAGGGTCCTTATATAGATACATAAAATTCATTCCAATGACAAAGGAAATATGTAAGGGTCATTCCCATAAAGGTTCCATACTTATCCAAATATGTGATCTTTCAAGAATGAATAATTCTTATGGAAATTAAATTAGATTATGTTTTATATGTTTATCAATTATTTATATTTCATTATTATAGTTATAATATGGATTCAAGCAACTGGTTTTAGTGATAAATACTGAATAAGATGTTATTTATTCTATGAAGAATAAAAAAAATCTGTGAAGCTTCCTGAGGATTAAAATTCAAACTAGAAATATTTCATTGAATTGAGACATAGACACACCATGAAGAGAGAACCACACCACTGTGAGTTATGGAATGAGAATAATTGATTAAAATCACATCGTGATATGAGATGACTCATCACAACCATGTAATTGATAGAAAATGAAAAATTCACTCATGCTATGAAGAATATATTTCACCATGAAGTTCTTTTTATGTTATTGTAACACCCCTAGATTTTAAAAGAAGAACATTATGTTCTATAGCGTATACGACAAAAAACACCGAGCTTAAATGACCCGTAAAAATATATAACCATTATAACCTAGACTTGGTAGGTGAATAGGATTAAAAAATTTATAATATATATATATATATATATTTCCTAATAAATATAAATTTATTGATAAATGATTAGTAAATAATTACTCAATATTTAGTAATGTCACTTTATTCATCAAAAATATGTTTTCTTAAAAAATGTTTTTTATTTCTTTTTGTAGGAAAATATTATAATTAATTTATAGAAATTTTTTAAAATTTATTTTATAAAATGAACTAAAATTTCGAAATCATTATATCAAAATTAATTTAGGGTGAAATTTTGGGGTTTTTTGAAAAATATTTATTTTTTAGTGAATAATGAAAAATACCAATTTTTTGTAAAACTGTCATTTATTTTCAATAAATTAGGTGATTTAAAAGTACCATTATGATTTGGATTTTATTTAATGTAAAATAATTGTTATTTATTTATATTTAATCTATTAATTACATTTTAATTATCTTTATATTGTATTTTATTATAAGTTTATTTTAGGCTTAAAAACACATTTTTTCTTCTTTTGAAAACTATTTTAAAGTGCATAATGTTTCTCTATTTTAATTAATTAAAATAACCCCTAATGAGAAATTATTTAAATTAAATTTATATATTATATATCTATAAATATTAATTTAAATTCATATAATGATGATTAATCATCATAAAGTTATTATAAAATCATCTTACACTTGAAAAATATATTTCTTGAAAAACCACTTTTCCATATTATTTTTAGGTTTTATTTTAAATTAAATTATTCTAATTATATGAATTGAATTTGATAACATGGAATACATAGATGGAATAATAATAATTTATATTATATTATAAGCACAACTTATGTTTTTTGTCTTAATAAATAATAAAAATAGTAAAAATGACCTAAACACCTGTATAAATTCTATTTTATAGACATATTTAGACCTTATCTCATATAAGGATTTATAATTGACTATTTTGGAGTCTTTTTTCATGTTTAAAACATGGAAATAACTTTTTAATTTAAATTTTTTTAAGTGTTTCCTCTCCCCCACTTATAAAAGGCCACCCCTCTCATCCCCTTTTCACACCTTAAAATCCTTTTATTTTGGCTAAGAACTAACCAAATAACTTCCTTACTTACATATCCAAATACTATATTCTTATTTTTATCATAATTATAATCTATTAAGGATTTTGTTATAATCCTAAAGAGGTGGTTTGAAGAAGAGGTATTGTTCTTAACTGAGAGTTTTTATTTTTCTTCTTCTTCCAATCCTTAAAATATTATTAAAACATGATGATATAATAAAAATAGTATCTTCTATATACTGATATATTATTATGTTAATTTAATAACCTAATTCCTTCCCCTATTCCATCAAATGGGAAACAAAACCATCATTCGTGTGTACGACGAACTACTACCTCGCGAACCAATGTAATTAATTTTCCATCATCGCCTCTCAAAATTGTTTAAAATGATGGAATTAATTTTTAAATATTATGACAATTACATATTAATAATTATAAAATTATAATATATCAATTAATTTCTTACCTTTCCCCTCATTGAAAAATGATAATTCCATTCATGCGTACATGTGGATTATCACTTCCATGAAGCGATGTGATTCATTTCCTATCACCACGCCAAATGGATGATATATATAAGTATATTTAAAGAAATAATATGGTATTTATGATATAATTATAATTATATAAAGTTAAAATAATACTTACCTTATTTTCATAATGATCATTGAAAAATGGAAACATTACTCATGCGTACGTACGACCTACTGTCTTCATGGTCATAACATAGGTCATTCTTCATAACCATATTTCTTGATTGGTTTTAAAAGCATAATTTATGTATAAATATGATAAATATTTAATTATTAATATTATTTATATGATTAAATAATGACCTATTTGACCATAGTCAACCAACCGAAGTCATTTTTGACATATAAGCTGAATACCGTCAAAACTTCCGAAGTGAACTTAAATGATTAACTAATTGTGTATAGAATGGTAAGATATAAAATAAAATTTATAATAAACTTGTAAAATTTTATAAATAAAGTAAATAATTAACATAAGTTTTTTATTCATGAAGATAAAGAACATATGTGATGATTCAGACTCAAGGTATGGGACAATTTAACATACAACTTCATTTTAAATGTTTTAAAGATTTATTTTCAAAATATTTCTATTCCATGTCCATTTTATTATAAATGTTTTATGAAAATTATTATTTATTCTAAAATCGAATATAAAGTTCATTTTTGACCATATTTCACTTTCTTTACACATTTTTAAATGTTTTTTAAGGTTTTACGTAAGGGACTTTTAAAAATCCTCTTTTAAAGTTTCCCTTTTAACTATTTTTATTCCATGTACATATTTTTAAAATTAATTTATGGATGTTTTTTATATGTAAATAAAATATTTATAAAGTAAATGTTATTTCACTTTTTACTTTATTTCAAAAGTTTTCAAAAGGAATCTTTTTACAGAATATTTTGACTTTATTTACAAAAGGTAAAAATGAATATTCTATTTTAATGTATATGATGACAAAATTTTTTCTCACCGTTATAAATATTATTATATTTGGATTAATTTATAATATTTCATATTTTATTAAAAGGAAAAAAAATCTATCATTATTTTTCTGGGTATTTTTCTATTGAAAATTGGTTTTTAAAATAAAATTATATTTTGATATCTGAAAGTGTTTTGCATATGGGTTTAAAAGAGTTTTTCAAAGGTTTGATAATAATAATTAAAAGCATAAAATATTTTATTCATGATATAGTACTTAAGAAATATATACATGAAATAGGTGATCTTGATACAACTTATATGAAGGGTTGATCCCCATTATAGTTAACAAAAAATTGGTGAGCCTAATACAACTTATATAAAGGGTGATCCCCATTATAGCTCATCAATACATTAGGTAATGTTCCTTGTCTTAAGATATAAGAAGGATGGAGTTACTAGAAGGTTTATTTTATGGATTTAATTAAGATCTAATTATTTCTAACATAGTTTTAAAATTGGTTATGAATGTGATTCTCTAAGTTTCTAAAAGGGGTTTTCATTTTATTTATATGGGTTTTAAAGGTTTTATTTGAGAAAAAAGAATGTGTGTTTTTCATTTGGAAATGATTTATTTCATTTTATTAAAAAACATTGAGATAAAATTAAACATTTCATGGGATTTCATATTTTTCATTCGACTAATAGTTTTATTTTTTTTATTTCTCTTACAAAACTTGTTGTGCTCATCCCACATTTTAAAAAAATCATAGGTTTTAAGGATAGTTAAGTATAAATAATAAGTAGTGTTAAAAGTCAATAATATTGTTTATGAAAAGAAAACTTGTTTCATTTTGAAAGTTTTATATTATGAAAAAATAGATACTAATTATAATTTTCCACTTTGTAAAATATGGTTTTTATGTATGAGTTATGACCTAATTCTCTAAAAATCTAAACCTGAAAAGATCCTCAAATGTAAGAGAATGAATTCTTGACTTAAAAATCAAGATTTATGTAATGTTTAAGGACATTTACTTATAGTTTGAATCTAAGTAAAAGGTTTGGAAAAATTTAGAGGTTAGTATTTTATTTTATCATATGTTAAAAATCCTTTATAACCACAAATGTCAGTATGCTAAAGAAAATTATGGTTATTTTGGATAAATAGAAATAGTTGAATAAGGGGTGTCATAGTTAAAGATATCTTAGTATTTTTCCTATATATAATATGGTTTATTATGGTTTATTTAATATACTCACACTAACCTTTTTTGTTTTAGTAAATGGATGAATCCATCGGGAACCAAATTAATAATGGATGTGAAGGAAAATTTGGTGGGTTTATGAATAAGAAAACAAATAGAATGGGAGTTATAATAAAACCTCTTTTGGTTATTCTTAACCAGATATCATGAGTTATTATTAACAACACAAACCTAGGTGAGTTTACTAACACACCGAATAATAGATAAATGAAGCTCCGTGTAAGTTCATGTGATAATCATAAAAGTAAAAATATTAAATGACGTATGTGTAAAGAATATGGGAAAATTACCCATGAAAATGTCTTAACAGTATGGGAATATGTTTTTATATGGTAAAAGAGGGTATAAAGAAATAATATTTTAAGGAAAAATGAAGTGTTCAGTTAACATCATTATGGGGAATAGAAATATTCCCAAGGTATCAATTGAATGTTTTAAATGTGGGGAGTATGGGCATTATGAAAATTGATGTCCTAGGGGGAATACTGAAGAACAAGATCAATAATAATGTGTAGATAAATATCTATAAATACCTAATTCCATTATAGTTTTAGATGAATAAACTACAAATGACATATGAAAGGTATATATTATATCTTGGATTATGTTTTGAAATTTTTTAATCTTAGGATATGATTCATATTTTTGTTTATAAGAAGGAAGAGTTAATGAATAATATGGAAAATTATTTTTAGTGGATTATGAACAATTTTGATTGATTAGGTCATCTACATATAGAGATTCAAGATTTATGATGTAGTGGTAGATTTAAGGATTATAATAAGTTTAAATAAATTAACACTATTTTTATTTTTTATGTAATGGGAGTACTTTTGGAGACATTTATCAATTTTTGATCGATGTTTAAGGTATATTTAATCCTAATTTTAACATGTGAAAATGTTATTCTAGGAAAAATGTTCTTTTTGTTTTTTGGACATAAGATTAAAGGTATTAATAAACTTTAGGATTTATATAATATTTTATGATTACGATTATTTTTGAGGATGTTCATCATTTTTCTAGGAATGTTATAAGAATTATATTAGTACAGTTAAAAAAAGAACAACCCACAGACTGAGTGAACAATTGTCACATCCAGTAAGGTCATGGGTATTGAACCGACAACCAAATAGAGACAAGTTTATAGTGCCACCAATAGTCTGTTTGATGTCATGGTTATTATGAAACCATTTTCTTAATTAAAAAATTTGAAAGATAATGATTAAGTTTATTTTCAAAACATATGTTTTATTTTATAGATAACTATGGGATTGAAAATTTATTTGGTGAATAATGTTATTTAGAAATAATTTCATTATTTTGGGAACCATATATGATTAAGGTAGAACAAATAATATGATATTTTATTTGAGTAATAAAGATTGAATTATCTTTTGGAAGCATATATGATTTTACAATGGATTTGTGGTAATTCAAGTTATTTATGTAAATGATTACTACATATTAGAGATTATATGATAAATTTATATATATGTTTGTTATGGTAATTTAAAATTTATTGGATTTATTTAGAGATAAATTTTAAATCAATCTCATAAGAATATGTGATCAAAAGTTTCTGATTTTTGGGTTTCAATGGTAGGAATATTTTTTAATTTTAAAGATAGTTTTTTGTCGAATGATCTAATCTAAAATTTGGGTGTTATTGTTGAGGCATTGGAGACTAATGTTGAATTTTATCATATGAGGATTTATTAATTATGGGAATTATCTTACCTTTTTTAACCATTTTTTTTGGTTAATGTATAAATAAAGGAGGAATAGTTTTTTATCTTTTTTTTTATTTTTTTGATTCATTAGAAGTGTATTTTAGTGATTTAGGAAGAAAAAAATAATCTTAAATACTCATTATTTAGAAAAAAATATAATATTGTAGTGGAAATTGATTAAAGGATGAAATTATACTTATCAAGTATGTATATTATCATTATGTTCTTATTATAGATGGTAATAAATTCTTAAATTCTAATAAAATGATATTGAAAATAAAAATGTTATCCTATTGCCTTTATTTATGAAGAGACGATGGTATTTTTAACACTTCTTTGGTTTATGGTTCTGTGGTTATTAAATTTCTCATGATAATTCACTTTATTATGATCAATGATCTCTATTGCACTATTTTATTTTTTAGGCATTAAAAATTTATTTCATGTTAATAATTTTCACTTCCCACCATTGTTTTCCTATTTGGAAACCTTGTTATGTGTTATTTTAGGTGATATTCAGTGTATATTTTGATTTTACATTAGAAAGGGAAATTATTTTGGTGTTTATATTATAGAAAACATGTTCTGAAAATTATATTTCAAACTTCAACAAATGCAAATATCACTTGGAAATATTGATATGGAATTAGATTAAAAAATATATACACAAGTGAAACAATGGTTTTAGAATCCAAAATAGAGTGACAAAATAAATTAAAATTTGACAAAGTAAATACACACCCTTATATTATTAGTTAAAATATAGTTAGACACATATATGTATATATCTTTTAATACCAAACATAGAATAATTAAATAAACAATTCAATAATCAAATAAATAAGGACAAATTAATTTTCCCTCATTTATTTAACGTTTAAAACCCTTTTTCCAATTTATATCATGAATTTATATATTCTCATGATATTAAATGTTTTGTCCAATTTTATTCTTTAATTATTTTTATTCAAGTTTTTCTCAAGTGTTATGAGACTCTTTCACTAAAACATCATTTTAAAAGTTTTAAATATTTATTTTTTTAAATATTTCCCATTAATGCCCATGTTTTTAAAATAGTTTTATGGATTTATTTATATGGAAATTAAAGTTTTACAATGATATTACTTTAAAAGTTTCAAAGTGGTATGGGACAACTTTATTAAAAAATATATTTAACACAGAACCACCCATATTTGGTTTATCACATAACCACCCATCAAATTTCCAAGTACCATTATATAATCAGAACACATAAAAGAATGTAGTTATCAATATTTCACTCATCAATCACAAGAAATCAATTCAAGATAAAACCAAAACTTGTCTAAAACCTATTGGTTGAGAGAATTTCTAACAATCCTCACCTTATATTCAAATTAAATGAGTTGGGGGATTTTTTAAATCGAAATTTATTTTATAATAATATAATCTTTCAAGACATTCCTAAAGTGCCCCTCCTTCATCTTATAAAAGGGAATCACCTCTAACCCTTACTCACACCTCTCAAGCCCCCTTGGCTAGTCCAAAATCTTCCCAAATAAGCTCCCAATATCCCTATATTCCTCCTAGAAAACTTTACTTAGGCATAAGGTAATTTAAGAAATCCTTTTAGCTTAAATCAAAAGGAGTTACCCGATTTGAGGCAATGTCTTCTTTCAAGATTTTTTTCATTTAATTTCTTTATCAAACCCCCTAAACTCTATTTATTACATTATTTTATAACAAAACCATTATCTTCAATATACTAGTATGTTTTTATGAGAAGGATTCAAACTACACTTACACACACCTCCATCTAATGGATATGAACATACTGTTTCTATGTACGGCGAACTACTGCCTCACGAAACGATTGTTGTTCAATTTTTCCCTACCACCTCTCACAGTGGCCATTATGATGGAACTGTATTTATATGTGATATATATTATATTTATATTTTCTCTATTCTTATATATTTTTAATTTATATCATACCTTTATGGTTTTTATAATGGGTAAATACAATAATTTCATTTGCAGAAGTGTGGACTACCACCCCCTAAAAGTTATATTACTAATTCATTCCAAACATGGGACATATAAAGGATGGATTTAATTAATTTATATTATATATTATACTAAAATTATAATATACCTATGTATCATTTAGTTTTCATTCCTTAAAATATGAAAAATAAATGAAAGTAGTGTTCATGCCTATGTACGGCTTACTGTCTCCATGAATGGTGCATTTCATTTCTTATATCCAAATGTTATGTAATATTAAAAATAAATATATATAATGGATTTATATTATATTTAAATCATGAATATAATTATATAGATAATGTAATTATAACCACATGTACAATTTGTAATTATAACAAGTTCATTTTTGAATCAAGTATTAAATATCGACAAAACAACCGATATTAACTTAAATAATTATTTAATGTTTATAATGTGGTAATAAGTGATGTAAAAGGAATAATAAACTTTAAAAAGGTTATGAATCAAGTAGAAATTAACTTCAGTTTATTATTCAGGGAAAATAAGGAACATACACAACGTGTCCGATTCAATGTACAGAACTTTGTCTCAATTTCTTTTCATTGAGGAATATTTTTATTTATACACAAATTTCTTTTATAAGGTGTATAAAAACCTTTGTCTTTTCATTTCATTCAAAGAAAATATTTTTTTATGAAGAATTTTATTAAACTCCAAAAGGAATGTTCTTTTTAACGTACGTGATGACAATGATCTTTCTGACACCACGAGCGTTATTTTATAATTGGCTTCCTTAACAAGCCATAATGTTTTTAAATGGAAAATAAATTCCTTATACCCTTTTTAGATATTTTTTTATTGAAAATTGTTTGAAAAATCATTTATTATGCCAATATATTGAAATGATATATTCTGATTACAATGTACAAATGTTATCTTTCTTTTAGGCTTGTGTTATGTGTTATGATTATGTTATGGTTCTAGGGAATTGTTTATGTATATGGGTGGTTCCATGATAAACGTAGGGCGGGTGAGCCTGAGATAGCTCTCCAATGCATTGGGTAACGTGGTGGAGGTAAACGTTTATGTTTCTCCTAATAGATTTAGGGAATATACTATGATCTATATTCTAAACGTAAATCCCTACGTAGCTGTGAAAGGTACAATGTAAGTATGTTATGGATGCCACAAGTTACCTTTATGATTTATGATTTATATGTGTTATTCATAAATCTTATGTTTTAATGATGTATGTTAAAGATCTTATATTTTATAAGTGAAAAGTATGGTTTCATTGGTTTGTATGTATTGATGGACTAATGTTTTCTTTCCTTATTTTATAACCCTTATTGAGCTTTTTTATGATCATACCATGTTTTTGAAATGTTTTTCATAGGGTATAAGGAAGGGAAAGATAAAGGAAAAATTCAAGAAGATTTATATCAATAAAATAATTCTTGTTTTATTTTAAGAAGTTTTATTTTTTGTGAAAAAAAATTAGATAGAGAATAAGTGTTTACTTTGTAATTTTTGAGATGTAATGTAATAGTTGTGTCCTAAATTAATGAAATCATAATTTTCAATCATAAAACATAATTTCTTTAACATAACTCATGAAATCATAATATTTATGAATAACATATAGAAATCATAAATCATAAAGGTAACTTGTGGCATCCATAACATACTTACATTGTATCTTTCACAACTACATAGGGAGTTACGTCAAATGTCCAAGTACCATTACATAATCATAACACATAAAAGAGTGAAATTATCAACATTTAACTCATAAATCAGAAGTAATCAATTCAATATATTGAAATATTCAATCCATTTCCAAAACCATGTAAAACATTTAATAAAGATATTTTTGAATCAAAGTGTCCCATATCACTTTGAAAATTTTAAAGGAATTAACATTTTAAAACATTAATGTCCATATAAATAAATCATTAAAACCATTTTGAAAACATGGAAATTAATGAGAAATATTTAGAAGATTAAATCTTTAAAACATTTAAAACTGTGATTTAGTTAAAGATTCCCTTTCCACTTGAGAAAATACTTGAATAAAAATAATTAAATAATAACATTAATAGAAACCTATAATATCATGATAATAAGAGGATTCATGATATAATATGTCAAGGGGAAGTATATACACCTTATAGGATAATAAAGGTACATAATATCAAGATATGACACAGTGAAAGGAGATGGAGACGTAGTCCCTTATGAAAATTCAGCAGCCTAACGATGTTACTTAAAACATTAGAAAAGGAGTAGATGAGAGAGAAAAGGGTCTATCATCACTTGGACATAAAATTTATAGAAATAAGGATATAGAAGAACATATCCAAACATAAGAAAATGGAAATTAAAAGACATAACAAAGAATTAGTCTTCTGGTTTTGCATAATGATTATCTATTTTTATTCCTTGATTTCGAATTTTATTCCTTAATTCTTGAATTAGTGAGATTATTTATATATCTATGTGAAAGAAAAATTTGATGCAAGGGAAAATTATTTCTAATTTCTTTTATTATTTAGTTTTTTGTTCAAAAATTATTATTTTTATAATCATTTTAATTACATGAGAGGAATATATCTATATATGTATCAAATTTTATGTTTTAATTTGATTTCATGTTAGTCTTGCTAAGGGATGATTCTATTTATCGAAGCTTTATTTGAAAATGAATTTATTCTATTATTATGTGAAAAATATTTATTTACTTGTATAATTTTTATGTTAATAACTATTTTAAATAAATTATGATATAAGTTAAGAATATCATAATTTATTACAAGTCATATAAATGTCATATAAAAATCAAGGTTATGGCCATATATCGATGATTTTGTTATCATGAAATTTATAAATTTATAAATTAATATATATATATATATATATATATTTATTTATATTTATATATGAACTTCTTAAAGACATTTATTTTATTTATACATGAATTTATTTTATATGGTGTATAAACCCCTTTGAATTTTAATTTTATTCAAAGGGAATCTTTTTTCTATGAAGTGTTTTACTAAACGAAAAAATAATGTTTCTTTTAATGCACACGGTGACAACAACCTTTCCACTACCACGATCATTATTTGATATTTGGATTCCTCTACAAGCCGTAATGTTTTTAAAAGGAAAATAAATACCATATACCATTTTTATGTATTTTGGTATTGAAAATGGTTTTGAGAAAGAATTGATTATGTCAATATCTTGAAATGATATATTGTGATTGCAATGTGTAAATGTTATCTTTCCTTTATGCTTGTTTTATGTGTTATGATTATGTTATGGTTCTTGGGATTTTTTTACATATATGGGTGGTTCCATGCTAAACCTAGGGAGGGAGAGCCTGAGATAGCTCTCTAATGCATTAGGTAACGTAAAAGAGGTAAATATTAATGTTTCTAGTAAGAGATTTAGGGAATATACTGTGATGGGTATTCCAAACATAACTCCCTATGTAGTTGTGAAAGCTACAATGTAAGTATGTTATGGATGCCACAAGTTACCTTTATTATTTATGATTTCTATGTGTTATTCATAAATCTTATGATTTAATTTTAATATTCAGAAAGAACAAGGAACATACACTATAGGAAAATTCGTAGCCCGCATCAGTTTTTTTGGGTATGGCGGCGGTTTAAACCGCTGCTATATGCTTCTGTGGTGGTTTTCGAAAACCACCGCTACATTGTGTGTCAGGACACTATTTCCAGTGGTTATAGGTGTTTCATGGAGGTTTATAGCAACCGTCGTAGTTTGAACATTTCACGCGGAAGATGGGCCACTGTAGCGGCAGTTAAAACCACCGCTAAATTTAATACTGTAGTGGCGGTTATAACCGTCGCTAATAGAAAAATTCTGACATTTAGCGGAAGTTATACCCACTGCTAAAATAAAAATGCTGACATGTAGTGGAAGTTTAAACTGCCGCTAAAAACAGATTTACAAAAAAAAAACAACTTTTACAGCTTCTGTACCAGTTCCCTAAAAAAACAATTCCAATAATACAAAAATACGCATACCACACTCCTCTAGTATAATAAATGATTCAAAACTCACTGAGAACCACACATATCTAGTGTGTACTACCCTCACATATCATGTATTTGTTTGGAATGAAAAACCAACACACACTCTCTTCTTCCAACTATAGAGTAATCCTATGGGAACTGTCTCACTAGTTCTTTCCCGTAATCCTACTTAATATTGCCCAAACCTAATGGGTACACACTCCCATACTTCATGATCATAAAACTATAATCATGATCTAATGAATCATGTCTGGTCATATCTGATTCATGTTCCCTACCCACTTACCATGAACCACTACATGTCAGTAAATTGAATATCCCAAAGCATCTTAGTCATACAAAGGCTAACCACATGATCACCCACCACATATGAGTCATTCTCAAAATGAAGATCATATACCTATTCTATTCTCAACATTATCTTGACAACCTAAGATCTCAATCTATAAGGATTTTTATCCAATTGACCCTACCCTCTCCCCTGAACTAAATACCAAAACCACTCAGAGTGTTTCTTATCCCATGAACACTGAATTACCATGAAATTCATCAACCCTTTCATGGTTACCTGCATAACCACACTTGTTTGTTATGTATAATAACATAATTAAGTTATATGAGAAAAAACTATATAATATTCATACCATGACATTCCTTAACCCTTTCATTCCTAATTTTTTACCTATTCATCACTATGGTAAAGATGTTGGAAAGAGAATGGTTGGTTCTATTAATGCTTTGGTAGGGGACTGATGTAGGCTATTGTGTCCTAAATATGAATACCACACTCAAGAAATCAAGACATAAAAGTAAACATCATAAATAAATAAAATATATAAAATTAAACATGACAAATCAATAAAATGTTAGGTCATGAAAATGTTTGGTGGAAACTATGTGCCACACATGATACATATACAAACCGAAGATGAAAACATATACTCACCCTCTCCACCTCCAACATATCAACAATAAAACTAATCACTTTCCAATGATGAACACATATTTTCACCCTCTCCACCTCCATCTCCACTTCCAGCTACCACCCGTAAGAACATTATATTGAAAATTAAATAGTGTTGCATATTTATATTTAAACATAAAAACAATAAAATATTTAAAACTAAATTGTTTTGAATTTTTGTGATTTACTTGCTCACCACCAGTCAATACAGTACCACCGGGGGCATATCTGCTCATCTGCTAACGTATTTCAGTCAACTCTTTCTGCAAAGTAGATATATGATCCCCCTGCTCGTGAACTATGTTTCATAGAGTAACAATCTCTTTATTAGCATCTCCAAGTATGGTATTACTAAAACCAGGAGTATATGAAGCTTCCATCCCCAGTGGCCTGATAAAAAACTCAGATGTACGAGTCCCAAACCCATCCCGCACACTCTACCAGGATGCTCCTTCCCAAGGACTAGCAACCGGGTCATCCTGGGAGACTGAGTAGGAATGATCAGGATTGGTATCCCATAGTTCTTTGATTTTTACCTATAAATCAGATATCAATATATATTAACATAGTAAAAACTGATAATAAGTTATTATTATGAAAAAATGAGTTCATACCCCCCACTTATTTGGCAGGCTCATTAACAAAACTTCCATCATATTTTTTGTGAACATCCAACCACACTTCAGTTCGGGATGCTTCATGCCCTAAACTCCGTGACTGCATTAAAAAAATGTAAGTCAAAAATTTAATATATTAAATAGATAATATTTTCTTATAAATATTTAAACTAATGAAAATATTAGCAGAGTCTATCGGCTTCTAGAAATGATTTTTGACCCCGCAGTGTGAGGGATGACTTTATTTGCCCAGCTTGATTCATTCTTTCCTGAGAGATCCTAAAATAAATAAAATAAAATTTAATAGTAATGTATTCAATGTCATCTCCTCTTAATATAAATGTATAAATGTAAAATTAGGTTAATATAATAATATATATTTGAATACCATCTGTTTCTCATCACGATGTCTGTCAACAAAAACTTTCCACTGTTCTTTGGGTACCCCATTGGGTAGCTTCTCATACATTTGTTGGACTGTCAATGAAGTATCATTGACATCACCCCACAATCTCCATTTTATGTCTTTCCATTTCTTACCAAGATTTTTCAACGTCCACTTTCGTACTATCACATTAGCAACTATAAATTGGAAAAACATTTGTATACAGAAATTAATTTTGAACATATTAATAACATGACATTCAATTACACCATAATGTATTAAAATTACCATTATTTGGGAATCAAAAACTTCATTTTTCCAACTTGAAGGCATATGTCTCAAATCATCATAAGGAATAGGAAGGGAAATGGGCTCCGCTGCCAGCTGGCCTAGAATTTGGCCAAGTAATCCCACGACATCATCCGTAGGGACCCCATATGAATCGTATGAGACAACTATCTTCTCTCCATTCATATTACAAACATCTGAACATTTTATATTTTTCTTCATAGTTGCATTTTTTTTCATATTTAATGAACAAATAGTTAGTATAAAAAAGTGCAATAAATTTATTTATATTAAAATTTGTACCTATAACAGTGACCCTCCAGTATGTCTGTGATGAACTAGAAGTGGCGTGTCGCCGCCTGACTAATGAGGCTGCTGAAGGGGGAGTCGACAAATCAGCTTCTAAAGGGACACTCACAAAGGATGTGAGAGATGGTGCATGGGGAGATGGTGTAGGGGGGCATGCAGCTGGTGGCTCAGATTCCGTAGGGAGGGAGATAGATTGATCATTATCTGTCGTAGTAATGGATGAAACAGTGTATCGCTTCCTCCTTGGCATTCCTGTCATTTAATAAAATAAAATTAAGTTCCAAACATATATTTCAAAAAAACTTATGCAGGAAAAAAAATTAAAAACTATAATAGATGCCCAGTACTAACAAACAAAATATACATAACAATGATAATGAATGACTTCATAAATGAAATAAGTGGTTGTTGAATGAATAAATAACTGTACATACAATAATTTTCCCCTTAAATCATGTCTCTCTCCTGCTCCATTAATTCATCCACTTCATTCATAATTTCTATAATAATATTTTCAATATCATAATGGAAAAATAATTCTGCTTCTTTTTGTTGATGAGATTCAATTTCAGAGGTCAAATCTTCCACTTCATCACCCATATCATACAAATCTGTTTATATTACGTGAGAAACTACACTACACCCTTAATCCACAATATCATTCACATAATATACCATTTTTTCTTGAGATTATAATATATATGGATCATGCAGTTCATGATCACCAACATCCATCAAGTGAGAGAAGTTCATAGAATTAAATTGCAAGAAATCTCTTTTAAAACCTCTGATAATATCAACCCAATTTCATTTGAATAAAACAACTAAAAAATGCCCGTGGTAGTTTAATTCCATAATATCTGTCAGCTTTCCATAGCATTCCACTTCAAAAAATGTAAATATACCAATATTCTGTGTTTTCAAACCCTCTTCTCGATCGACTATATGAAATCTAAAGCCATTCACGTTGTAAGCGTCGAACTTTCTAACTTGTTTTAGAGGACCTCGAGCAAGAAACTTCAAATATTCTGACACCTCTACTCGAGTATCATTATTCATGATCTAAAAAAATAAATATACTTTATTAGATTTATAAAATATATGTGTCAAACTAATATTCATATTTATTTCAATTTTTATGAACTTACACATCGTGAAAACCATTCTATAAGATCTTTATTAATATCTTTTGTTATATCTTTCTCATTTCATGTTCAGCCTCTCATTCGTCTCTTTATTTGTATCCTCAACTCTTCAATAAATGGATATGCAATTTCACTATTCAGCAGCACATATCTATGTGCCTATAATAATTCCAATTCTATCAGTGTCACATTTGAGGTCCTCCCAACTGATCGGCCAATAGCAGAAATTATTTTTGATTTTTGATGTATTTGAGATTGAGTCGATGTGTCATCAACACATCCAAATTGATTAAATCTTGTCTCAATATCATCCAAATATCTAGAAAAAAAAATTAAGACACTCCTCATCCAAATAGACTTCAGAAATAGAGCCTTCTAGTTGAGCTTTATTTCTCACGTATGATTTCAAATGCCCAAGATATCTGTGAAATAAAATAAACATAATTATGAATTTAATTAATTGCCAAAAATTGTTTACTTAACTAAAAAACATATAAATAAAGTACCTGTCAATTGGATACATCCATCGATAATGAACCGGGCCTCCTAATTTAGCTTCCTCAACCAAATGCACAGTTAAATGCATCATTACAGTAAAAAACGACGGAGGAAAGATCATCTACATTGCAAAAAATGGTCAATACAAACCTCTCCTAGAGGTTGTCAAGATGAAATGGATGTATAGATTTCTCACACAGTTGTCTGAAAAATGTGCAGAATTAGAGTACAACAATAGTAATTTTTTCAGGTAATAATGTACGTAATGCCAATGGTAGTAACTGTTGTAACAAAATATGTGAATCATGACTTTTCAATCCATGTAACTTACAATTATTCAAGTCAAAACACCTCGAGATGTTACTTGAATACCCATCAGATACCTTAAAATTCTTTAAAATTTGAAGGAATGTATCTTTATCTCTATTTTTCATTGAAAAAATTACCGGAGGATACTTTTCATTCTCATCTGGCCAGAGATCACATTTTATGTTCATTGCTTGTAAGTATTTGCGAGCATTGAGATGATCCTTCGACTTTCCATGCTCATTAAGCAATGTGAAAATAAAATTTCCACATACATTCTTCTCAACATGTAGCACATCAAGATTATGCCACAACAAATTAAATTCCCAATACAGAAGATTGAAGAATATACTTTTTTTCCATTGTTGCGTTCCGATTTTGCTTGACGATGCACTTCGAACCCATTTACCACTATCATTCAAATGAAGAACCTTCCCAAATTCTATTTCATCATTTCCATGTTGTGTCAATATTTCATAACCAGTTAACAACTTTGGAGGTGGTCTATGATCAATGAAAATGTTAAATTTTGATATGTTCAACATAAATCTATGAGATGCATCGATAAATCTTCGATGGAACAAGAAGAACCATTTTCTACTATGAGGTAGTCGTTTGGGCTCAAAATCAAAGTTACAAACAGGACAAGCCAAACCCATGTAAGTGTTTCAACCAGATAAATTCCCAAGCCTAGGGAAGTCACTAATTTTCCACATTAAAGCAACATGCATTTTGAATATTTTCTTAGAAGAAGCATCAAATGTCTCAACACTGTTTCTCCACAACTCCTGTAATTCTTCGATTAAAGGCTGAAAGTATACATCAATATCATTTCCAGGAATTTTTTTCCAGGAATAATCATCGAAATGATAAAATACATTTGTTTCATACACATCCATGGAGGCAGATTTTAAGGGATCAAAACAACTGGCCAAATGCTATAACTGGTACTCAAAGTCCCAAATGGGTTGAATCCATCAGCAGCCAATCCCAATCGAACATTCCTAGGATCAGCTAAGAAATTTGGATGTAATGAAAAAAATTTCTTCCATAATTGTGAATATTGTGGATGTCTAATTAGCCCATCATTGTTATTATCTACAGAATTCCACTTCATGTGTTCAGTGGTTTTCGATGACATGAATCATCTTTGCAATCAAGGCTTTAAAGGAAAGTAACGAAAAATATTTGCAGGTGTGTTACTTTTCTTCTTCTTCGTGAAAGTATGTTGATTCAGACTTCCAACATCACCCATTGACTACCATCTAGAATAAGAACATTTTTTACAATCCTGTCTACTTGAATCCTCTAACCAATAAAGCATACAATCATTAGGACACACATGTATTTTTGTATAATTCATACCAAGCTTGTTAACAAAATTTTTCATATCATAAAAAGACTCGGGGATGTTTGCTTCAGGAAATGCATCACGCAATAATTCCAATATCATGGACATTTCCTTATTTGTAATTCCACATAGACATTTGATATGGTACAACTTCAGCATAAAATAAAGTTTTGAATATTTCAAACATACACTATAAAAATCTTGATTTCTATCGTCAACTAAATCATGGAACATATTTTCCTCAGTGAAGTTTTATCTTACAATATTCTCCACAGAATCAAGAGGACAATCCACTGATATGTTAAAATCTTGATATGGTTGTCCTACAGTCTTAAAAACATCACTTGTCTCATTTCTATTTATAGCACCCTCATCTGGTTGTTCTCATATGTTTTGATGTTGATGGTGGTCTCTTGCAGTGCTGAATGAATCATTTATAAGGTTTTTCATTTCATTTTCCATTGTCGACAAAGTTGGGAGGTCATTATATGGATTGACATCAGTGCTCAACCTTTCTATAATGTTTGATTCTCCATGACAAACCCAATGAAAATATTGACCAAGGAATTACTTCAAAATTAAATGTTCATAAACTTCATCTCTCTTCAACCATCTTCTAAATTTACATTTAGGACATGGACATATTATTCTCCCTTCAACAGATCGATTGGAAATTGAAAAAGCTAAAAAATAATTAAAACCCTTAATATACTAAGGTGCATTACTTGGTAATGTGATCCAGCTTTTATCCATGTATATCACAATGTTCCTACACAATTTAAAAAAAATTAAAACACATAAATATTACTAAATAGGGAAATAGATTCATATATACTAGTTGAAAAAATATATAAATATGTTACATAAGGTTTTCCTATATCAATATATATGGTAAATCAACCACTGGTGGTGTCATCTAAAGTAGTACCACCACAAAGGATTAGAATTAAATTGGGATACTAGGGTGAGTGAACAAAGTCCAACCACATTACTCAACTTAAGAAAGTTGGAGGTTCTACTCTCCCATTAAATTAAATAATTCTAACCATTTTTTGAAGTGGCCCAATATTTAGGGGGAGATATGATCCATGGGGTGGATGTGATAATAAAGTTCATGTTATTCAGCTAAAGGAAGATCTGATTAAATCCAAAAAATGCATGAAATAAGTGATGTAATAATTATTTCAAGTCTTATTTGATATAAAATATGATCAAAACGTGTCATGGCTGATCATGACTCAACAAGTGGTGTTAAAAAACCACTTTTTTTCTTCAAAACTTGATCTAGAAGTTTCATGCTGAAGTAAAGTCACATGTTGAATCTAGAATTACATAAAAAGGGATTATTCTAGAATAAAAAGAGGTTTCCAAGACTTAACTAAAAGAATCAATGATGTCATATTGAATCTAGTTTATAACAAGGGATATCAAGCACTGAATTTAGTAGAATTAGACCACTAATAAGGAAGAGGTACCATCCATACCATCTCGTAATAATGTTTGTAAATCTCTTTTTTATGAAGGGAGTGGGTAGGAAAACAATTATGTAAAAGTATGGATTTTGAAATGTTTGATGGAATATTCCACCTTAGCTAAGGTGGATAAGGAAATCAAGGAAGTTGGTTGCACTTAAATACCTAAACAAGTTATAAACAAGAACTAATGTCATTATTCAAATGAAATAAGATGAAATATCCATAGGTTTAGAGAAACATGTATACATAAAAAATAATTGGAAATTTTGAAAATGTGTGTGATGTATGAAAAAGTAGTATTCATAGGATTGGTCCATGTTTATATCAACCTATATATTAATTGAATAAGAAAATAAGGCCACATAAGTTAGTGAATAAATAAAAAAAATCCTTAGGAAAAAGTGAAATAATATTGTACGAAAAAAACCTCCTAATAATATTTCACATAGGGAAGGTAATAGGCCTTGGAATCTAAATTTGAGAAGTTTATGAAAGGTTCATCATCTAAAAGAACTAATAAAAAGGAGGGAAGTTAGCAGTATCCATGTTGAAAGTTAAAACATTCTACCAGTGAAAAAACTGACGTGTTAGTTATATAGATGGAAGTTATAAAGAAAATCTTGAAAATAAAATAAGTTCAAGAAAAGTATATTCAAAAAGTAAAAGAATTGATTCCAAATAAAGATAACTTAGTTCAATGTGTGTGGTGAAACGTGGATGGACACACTCCTAGAGATTGTTATAAAATAATTCCATATTACCAACCACGCATATAAATAAAACCTCCTATAATACTATTTTTTAATGAACCAACATGGGTCACAAAGAGTATTCCTAATCACTATCGGCAAGTGACAAGCACATGGGTATCAAAACACATAACCATGGGAGTTATTTCACACTAAAATAACAAGAAAATATCTCTCATATATAACAAGATAAATATAATCAATCAGATTATATCATGGATGCAAAATTACATGACCATGAGATATAAATAAACCAATCCAGAAAGATAAACATGAAAAGAAACTGAAACAAAGTCTCCATGTGACTATCTGTTACCACTATCCAAACACACCATTAAACAATGTTTTAAACATAGTCATGATATGAATAGTATAACAAGATTCTCCTAACGGTGCATTTCATTTCTTATATCAAAATGTTATGGACTGTTCTAAATACATATATACTAGATCTAAATACATATATATTGGATATATATGATATTTAAATCATGAATACAATTCTGGAGATAATGGGCATTTGACCACATGGACAATTTGTAATTATAACAAGTTCATTTTTGACTCAAGTACCAAACATCGACAAAACAACCGATATGAACTTGAATAATTATAAGATTGTTATAGAGAGGTAATAAGTGATATAAAAGGAATAGTAAACTTTAAAAAGGTTCTGAAGCAAGTAGAAATTAACTTAATTTTATTATTCAGGAAGAATAAGGAATATACGTGACGAGTCAGCCTCAAGGTAAGGGAACCTTTCACCCTCCTCTTTTAGTCAAATACTTATTTTATATTATGTATTTTAATTTTAATTTTCTTATGTTGGGGTATGTGCTTATATATCCTTATTTCTATCCATTTTATGTCCAAGTGATGAGAGACCATTTTTTCTCCCATCAACTCATTTTCTAAATTTTACAGTGACGTTGTTAGGATGCTGAATTTTCGTAAGGGACTTCATCTAAATCTCTTTTCATTGAGGCATATTTTGGTTTATACACGATCATATTTTATATAGTGTATAATTATACCATTTTTCTTTTAATTTCATTCAATTTTTTTGAAAAGAAATCTTTTTTATGTAGCGTTTTACTAAATGACAAAGGGAATGTTTCTTTTTAATGTACGCAGTGACAACGACCTTTCCACTACCACGAGCATTATTTGATATTTGGATTCCTTAACAAGATTTAATTTTTTAAAATGAAAATAAATACGATATAATCTTTTTTTGTATTTTGGTATTGAAAATAGTTTTGAGAAATCATTTCTTATGTCAATATCTTGACATGCTATATTGTGATTGGAATGTAACGATGTTATCTTTCCTTTATGCTTGTTTTATGTGTTATGATTATGTTATGGTTATTGGGAATTGTTTACATATATGGGTGGTTCTGTGATAAACCTAGGGTGGGTGAGCTGGAGATAGCTATCTAATACATTGGGTAACGTGACATAGGTAAACGTTAATGTTTCGATTATGTCTATATCCATATCATTCATTTGACTAATATACTAGTATATAAATACATATCAATTTAAACTCATTTATGTCAATTTATATACTAGTATATTAGTCAAAGGGTTTTATACACGAATTTCTTTTATATGGTGTATAAATCCCTTTTACTTTTCATTTCATTTATAAAGAATCTTTTTCTACGTAGTGTTTTATGAAACAATAAAAGGAATGTTTCTCTTTTAACGTACGTGGTGACAACAACCTTTCTGCTGCCATGAGCATTATTTGATATTTGGATTACCTAACAAGCTGTAATGTTTTTAAAAGGAAAATAAATACCATATACCCTTTTCTTGTATTTTGGTATTGAAAATGGTTTTGAGAAAGTATTGATTATTTCAATATCTTGAAATGATATATTGTGATTGAATAGTTAGATTTTACTTTTAATTGGTTTTAAAGTGCAATTAGATTATGATTTTATCATTTAATCCAATTTTGGTCATTGTAAGTAATTTTACTTTGAAAGAGGACATAAACGCATGTCAATATTTTGGTAGTTATTACTTCTTAAAAACCCACCTTTTGGTTTTGAAAATGGGAATTAATTTTAAATTAATTACTGAAACTTATGTATTTTGAATTTGAAAAACTGAATTCCATATTTTGAATTAGGAGTTCTAAACTGTGTAAATAGGTAACTTTTATTTTTAGAAATTATGAATAGTAACTTCAGTAAATATTTTATTTACCATGTTTAAAGGGTAAGTCTGTTAAATAAGGGTAAAAAAATATAATCATAATATTAAATTACCTTAACATGTGTCATAACCCTATTGGATGAGATATGTTTGAACATGGGCATCCTTGGGTCGATTTTAGGACTCAATGGAGCCACTTGTGTGTGAAAATGAGATGAAAGTAGCATTCATGCGTACGTACAACTTACCATATCCATGAACGGTGCATTTTATTTCTTATATCCAAATGTTATGGACTATTCCAAATACATATATACTTGATCTAATTACATATATACTGGATACATATGATATTTAAATCATGAATACAATTCTGGAGATAATGGACTTTTGACCACATAGACAATTTGTAATTATAACAAATTTATATATACTAGATATATATGATATTTAAATCATGAATACGATTCTGGAGATAAAGTAATTTTGACCACATAGACAATTTGTAATTATAACAAGTTCATTTTCGACTCAAGTACCCAATATCGACAAAATGACTGATATTAACTTAAATAATCATGTAATTTTTATAACGTGGTAATAAGTGATATAAAAGGAATAATAAACTTGAAAAAGGTTCTTAAGAAAGTAGAAATTAACTTAATTTTATTATTCAGGAATAACAAAGAACATACGCGATGAATCAGACTCAAGGTAAGGGAACCTTTCAACCTCCTCTTTTAGTTAAAGACTTATTTTATGTTATGTCTTTTAATCTCCATTTTCTTATGTTGGGATATGTTCTTCTATATCTTTATTGTTTTCCATTTTATGTCCATGTGATGAGATAACTTTCTCTCTCTCATCAACTCATTTTCTATATTTTTAAGTGATGCTGTTAGGCTACTGAATTTTCATAAGGGAATTTCTAAACTCAATTTCCACTCATTGGGTTTTACGTTTACTTCATTGATTATATTATGCCAAGATTATGTGCGGAATCACTATTTGTTTATTTATGTTGTAATTTCCACTTCCCTTTGTGTGGATATACTTTTTCAACACATAATAACCAACATTGATAAATTATTATGTAATTTATACAAACTTTGTAAGGGAAATATTAGCCCAATCTCCATTCATGAGTTAAATATCCATGTTATTGGTTTTGTTTTTCCAATAATATGTGTGAATTAAATCTTATTATTTTAAACTTAATATAAAATTATACTGGGTGTATTTATATTTGTCACACATAATTATGTCATTGATTTATCCTTAATATAATGATACAATCTTTGTAAGGGACTACATATCAATATCCTTTCATTGAGGCATATCTCGATATTATGCACCTTTAATATCCTATAAGGTGTATATAAAACCCTTTTTACATTTTATATCATGAATTTATATATTCTCATGATATTTAAAGTTTCATTTGATGTTATTATTTAATTATTTTTATTCAAGTGTTTCTCAAGTGTTATGATACTCTTTAACTAAAACATCATTTTAAATATTTTAAAGAATTATTATTATAAATCTTTCTCTTTAATGACAATGTTTTCAAAATGATTTTAAGGATTTATTTATATGGACATTAAAGTTTTAAAATGACATTCCTTTTAAATTTTTAAAGTGGTATGGAAAACTTTGATTCAAAAATCTCTTTATTAAATATTTTAAATGGTTTGGGAAATGGATTGAATATTTAAATATCTTGAATTGTTTTATTGCGATTGATGAGTGAAATGTTGATAATTTCAATCTTTTATGTATTATGATTATGTAATGGTACTAGTACATTTGATGGGTTGTTACATGATAAACCAAATACGGGTGGTTTCGTGATAAACCTAGGGTGGGTGAGCCCGAGATAGCTCTCCAATGCATTGGGTAATGCGACAGGGGTAAAATTTAATGTTTCTCTTAAGATATTTAGGCAATATACCATGACGAGTATTCCAAATGTAACTCCCTATGTATATGTGAAATCTACAATGTAAGTATGTTATGGATGCCACAAGTTACCTTTATGATTTATGATTTCTATATGTTATTCATAAATATTATGATTTCATGTGGTATGTTAAATATCTTATGTTATATGAGTGAAAAGTATGATTTCATTGATTTGTATAAATTGATGGAATAATGTTTTCTTTACTTATTTTATAACCCTTACTGAGATTTTTATGCTCATCCCAAGTTTTTGAAATGTTTTTCATAGGGTATAAGGAAGGGTAAGAGAAAGGAAGAATTCAAGAAGATTTATATCAAGAAAATAATTATTGTTTTATTTAAGGAGTTTTATTGTTGTGAAAAAATTGGTTAGAATAGAAGTGTCTACTTTGTAATATTTGAGATGTAATGTAATATTTATGTCCTAATTCTCTAAAAATCAAAACCTGAAAAGATCCTCAATGTGAATTATTGATTTAACTCAATATTAAGTAAATGTTTAAGGCTAGGGGTGAAAAATATAAATACACCCAATATAAGTGGATATTAAGTGTAAAACAATCAGAGGTCAGTCACACATATTCTTGGAAAAACAAAACCAATGACAAGGATATTTAACTCAATGAATGGATATTGAGCTAAGATTTCCCATACAAAGTTCGTATAAATGACGTAATAATTTATCAATGGGGTGTATATTCAGGAAAGGCCCCATCCTTAAACATCATATAATCTTGAGTTAACTCAAGAATTCGACATTGATGATCTTTTTAGGTTTATATTTTTAGAGAATTGGGCCATAACTATTTCATTCCATCTCAAATATTATAAAGTAGACACTTATACTCTATCCAATTTTTTCAAAAAAATAAAACTCCTTAAAATAAGACAATAATTATTTTCTTGATATAAATCTTATTGAATTATTCCTTTCTCTTACCCTTCCTTACACCCTATGAAAAACATTTCAAAAACTTGGGATGAGCATAAAAAACCCAGTAAGGGTTACAAAATAATGAAAGAAAACATTAGTCCATTAATACATGCAATCAATGAAATCATACTTTTCAATCATAAAACCTAATCTCTTTAACATACGTCATGAAATCATATGATTTATGAATATCACATAGAAATAATAAATCATAAAGGTAACTTGTGTCATCCATAACACACTTATATTGTAGCTTTCACAGCTACATAGGGTGTTATGTTTGGAATACCCTTCATAGTATATACCCTAAATCTCTTAGGACAAATGTTAACATTTACCTCTATCACATTACCCAATGTATTGGAGATCTATCTCAGGCTCACCTGACCTAGGTTTATCACAGAACCACCTGTATATGTAAATAATGACCAAGAACCATAACATAATCATAACACATAAAACAAGCATAAAGGAATGATAATATTTCCACATTGAAATAAAAATATATCATTTCAAGATATTGTCATAATCAATGCTTTATCAAACCATTTTCAATACCAAAATACATAAAACGGGTATATAGTATTTATTTTCCATTTAAAAACATTATGGCTTGTTAAGGAATCCAAATATCAAATAACTCTTATGGTGGCGGAAAGGCCGTTGTCTCCGCGTACGTTAAAAAGAAACATTATTTTTTTCATTTAGTAAAACACTTAATAGAAAAAGATTCCATTTGAATGGAATTAAAAGTCAAAGGGTTTTATACATCGTATAAAAGAAATTCATGTATAAATCAAAATATGCCTCAATGAAAGGAAATTGAGACAAAGTCCCTTACCTTGTGTCTGATTCGTCACGTATGTTCCTTGTTCTTAATAAATAAAAAACTTAAGTTAATTTCTACTTGATTCAGAACATTTTTCAAGTTTATCATTCCTTTTATATCACTTATTACCACGTTATAAAAATTTCATAATTATTTAAGTTAATATCGGTCGTTTTGTTGATATTGGGTACTTGAGTCAAAAAATGAACTTTTTATAATTAAAAATTGTCCATATGGTCAAAATTCCACTATCCCCAGAATGATATTCATGATTTAAATATCAAATAAATACAGTATATATATATATATATATTTATAATAGTACAAACATTTGGAGATAAGAAATGAAATGCACCGTTCATGGAGACTGTAAGTCGTATATACGCATGAACGCTACTTTCATTTATTGTCATATTAAATAACTGAAAACTAAATGATACATAGGTAAATTGTAATTCCAGTATATTTTCATATGTTATATATATTACATAAGTTCATTAACTCCATCCTTTATATGTTCCATGTATGTCATGAATGAGTCATATCACTTTGAGGGGGCGGTAGGCCCCAACCTTAAAACATTACATAATATTGAGTTAAATCAATAATTCACATTGAGGATCTTCTTAGGTTTAGAGTTTTAGAGAATTAGGCCATAACTATTACATCACATATCAAATATTAAAAAGTAGACACTTCTACTATAACCAATTTTTTTCACAACAATAAAACTCCTTATACAAAATAAGATTTATTTTCTTAATATAAATATTCTTGAATTATTCCTTTCTATTAACCTTACTTATACCCTGTGAAAAACATTTAAAAAACTTGGGATGAGCATAAAAAGCTCAGTAAGGGTTATAAAATAAGGAAAGAGAACATTAGTCCATCAATACATACAAATCAATGAAATAATACTTTTCAATCATAATACATAAGCTATTTAACATACCTCATTAAATCATAAGATTTATGAATAACACATAGAAATAAAAAATCATAATGGTAACTTATGGAATCCATAACATACTTACATTGTAGCATTCATATCTATATAGGGATTTATGTTTGGAATACCCATCATAGTATATTCCCTAAATATCTTAGTAGAAACATTAAAGTTTACCTCCGTCACGTTACCCAATGCATTGGAGATCTATCTCGGGATCACCCACCCTAGTCTTATCACAGAAACACCTATATGCATAAATAATTCCCAAGAACCATAACATAATCATAATACATAAAACAAGCATAAAGGAAATATAACATTTCCACATTCCAATCACAATATAATATTTCAAGATATTGACGTAATCAATACTTTTTAAAAATCATTTTCAATACCAAAATATGTAAAAAGGGTATATGTTATTTACTTTCCTTTTAAAAACATTATGGATTGTTAAATAATCCAAATATCAAAAAATGCTCGTGACGACGAGAAGGTTGTTGTCACCGCGTATGTTAAAAAGAAACATTTCCTTTGTCATTTAGTAAAATTCTTCATAAAACAAAAGATTCCTTTTGAAAACCATTAAATGAAATTAAAATAAAAAGGGTATAATTATGAACCCTAAAAATAAGGTCATGTATAAACCAAAATATGCCTTAATGAAAGGAGATTGAGACAAAGTCCCTTACCTTGCGTCCGACTTATCGTGTATGTTCCTTGTTCTTCCTGAATAATAAAATTAAGTTAATTTATACTTTCTACAGAAACTTTTAAAGTTTATTATTCCTTTTATATCACTTATTACCTCATTATAAACATTACATAATTATTTAAGTTAATATCGGTCATTTTGTCAATATTTGGTACTTGAGTAAAAAATGAACTTGTTATAATTACAAATTTTCCATGTGGTCAAAATTCCATTATCTCCAGAATGATATTCATGATTTAGATATCATATATATCATATATATTCAGTATATGTATATATGTATTTATAATAGTATATAACATTTGGAGATAATAAATCAAACTACATAAACAATTCCCAAGAACCATAACATATTCATAACACACAAAACAAGCATAAAGGAAAGATAACATTTCCACATTACAATAACAATATATCATTTCAATATACTGAAATAATCAATCCATTCTCAAAACCATTTTTAATACCAAAATAAGTAAAAATGATTATATGGTATTTATTTCCCTTTTAAAAACATTACGACTTGTTAAGGAAGGAAAATATCAAATAATGACCACGGCGGCAGAAAGGTTGTCATAACTATGTACATTAAAAAGAAACATTGTTTTTGTAGTTTAGTAAAATGATTTGTATAAAAATATTCCTTTTCAAAAAAAAATTAATTAAATTAAAAGAAAAATGGTATAATTATACACCGTATAAAAGAAGGTGGTGTAAAACACCAAAATATGCCTCAATGAAAGGAGATTGAGATGAAGTCCCTTAAGAAAATTCAGCAGCCTAACAACATCACATAAAAATTCAGAAAATGAGTTGATGATAGCGAAAAGGGAATCTCATCACCTATACATAAAATGGATAGAAATAAGGATATAGAAGAACATATCCCAATATAAGAAAAAGGAAATTAAAATACATAACATAAAATAAGTCTTTGACTAAAAGAGGAAGGTAAAAGTTTCCCTTACCTTGAGTCTGACTCATCACGTATATTCCTTGTTCTTCCTGAATAATAAACTTAATTTAATTTCTACTTGATTCAGAACCTTTTTTAAGTTTATTATTCATTTTATAACACTTATTACCTTGCTATAACAATCATATAATTATTCAATTTCATTAACTCCATCCTTTATATGTTCCATTTATGGCATGAATGAGTCATATCACTCTGAGGGGGTGGTAGTCCGCACTTCCTCAAATGAAATTATCATATTTACCCATTATGGAAACCATAAAGGTATACTATAAATTAAAAATAAAGAAACATATATACAATATAAATATAATATATATCACATATAAATATAGTGCCATCATAATGGCCACCATGAGATGTGGTAGGAGATAATTGAACAATCATTATTTCATGAGGCATTAGTTTGCAGTACACATAAACTGTATGTTTGAAATCCATTAGATGGAGGTGCGTGTGAGTGTAGGTCAAATCCTTGGAATAAAAACTTCCTAGTATATTGAAGATACTCGTTCATCTAGATCTAAACCTTAGTTAACTAATTTGACTCTTACCATGTCTTCTTGTATATTCATTCTATATGGTGTTAAGGATTTATTTATATGGACATTAATGTTTTAAAATGTTAATTCCTATAAACATTTCAAAGTGGTATGGGAAAATTTGATTCAAAAATCTATTTATTAAATGTTTTAAATGGTTTCCAAAAGGAATCTTTTTCTACGAAGAGTTTTATTAAATGACAAAAGGAATGTCTCTTTTTAACATAGGTGGTGACAACGAACTTTCCGCTGCTGAAAGCAATATTTGATAATTGGATTCCTTAACAAGAAATAATATTTTTAAAAGAAAAATAAATACCATATAATCTTTTTATGTATTTTGGTATTGAGGATCTTTTTAGGTTTAGAGTTTTAGAGAATTAGACTATAACTATTACATTACGTCTCTAATATTACAAATTAGACACTTCTACTCTAACCCTTTGTTTCACAATAATAAAACTAATTAAATAAAATAAGAATCATTTTCTTGATATAAATATTCTTGAATTATTAATTTCTCTTACCCTTCCTTATACCCTGTGAAAAACATTTCAAAAAATTGGGATGAGCATAAAAAGATCAGCAAGGGTTTTAAAATAATGAAAGAAAACATTTGTCCATCAATACATAAAAATAGATGAAATAATACATTTTACTCAGAAAACATAAGCTCTTTAACATACCTCATGAAATCATAAGTTTTATGAATAACTCATAGAAATCATAAATAATAAAGGTAACTTGTAGAATCCATAACATAATTACATTGTAGCTATCACGACACGTCCTCAGGGCCCGTGCCATGACTAACCCAATCCGTCCTTCCATAGGCCAGGGGCTGGCGACTAGCACCAAAGGCGAAAACTTGATAAAAAAGGGAAGGAATTGCCTTTTAAATTGTAACTCATGCATACTGAACACACGCAGTAGAATCAACAAGTACTAAAATAGAAAATAAAAGTGTGTTGAAAGTAAGTGGGACAGTATACAAACCCAACTGAACAACAAGTACAAGTATAAGTAAAATGGAAAAAACAGCTCCTGGATCATCCACTGATGAATCCTACCTGAAGGGTAGGTACAAAACTCGAACACTCGTCCCTGAGGTACATTCCATATAGTCTAGCTCTGAGAAATCTCTTGTCCATCACCCTCAGCCTCGATCACTGCTGACCGTTGTCTGCATAGAACACAACAAGGTGCAGGCGAAGCCCGTGTAGAGGTGAGTATAAAAATACTCAGTAGGGGACCCTGAGACCCCCAAAGGTCTCCTAGAATCCAAAAAGGATAAACGAAAATAGAAAGATACAATCACGAAGTATCAACCAACTCTAGTTAGGTATATGCCCAAACATATACCTAAGTTATCAATCACAGTCCGGCTCCAACTCTCAAGCCCAAACACAACCCAGTCCACAAAGGAAGTAAAGTCAATCACCATGATGATAATGGTTGAAATACATGACTCATCCAACATAGGTATACTACTCCTGTAGAGGGGTAGAGATGATTAGTTGTAGCCACTGAATCATCTCCTCTGTCGAACCCACGTAGGATCCTAGAACAGTATCAGCGCTGTCGAACCCACATAGGATTCTGGTACAGAAGTCATCACTGTCGAACCCATGGAGGATCCCGGTACAGTAGTCACCACTGTTGAACCCAAGGATGATCCTGGTACAGTAGTCATATTTTCCGAACCCACAGAGGATCCTGGTATAGAAGTCATCACTGTCGAACCCACGGAGGATCTTGGTACCGAAGTCAACATTGTCGAACGCACGGAGGATCCTTCTACATAATTCATCACTGTCGAACCCACAGAGGATACTGGTATAGAATTCATCACTATCAAACCCATAGAGGATCCTGATATAGTATCGTCACTGTCAAACCCACGGAGGATCCTGTCATCTCAGTCACAACCAGCCCTAGGGTTCCCACACACAGTAGGCTCGATTCCGTGATGGTCCACTCCTCGAGCCAAGTTTTGATACATCAACTACCACGAAGTCTTGAGTTGAGGTATCTTGTAGTTTCGTATCATCATAAGGAACCCAACGCGATAGGCGGTGCGTCAATCGGATGCCCGGTCTGTGAGTTATTGGCATTTCCGTTCCAAGGGCTCGGTTGGTTTTTAGGTTCAAACCAACCCGACCGTACCCCAACTGCATCCAAACCTCAGGTGGGGTAAACCAAAAGAATCATCTCTCTCTAATAATTCCATCGCCGTAGACGGTTCATTGATCGGACACCCGTAACCCAAGATACGGGCAAAAAGGTCTAAAAAGGCCATAGCGGGTCCTGGTCCGGTCTGACCCAGTCGGACTGACTTGGCCTGACCAGGTCCGAACCGGGGTCTGACCTGGTCCGTGGGTGTGGCCCGAATCGATTGGTCGGCCCGACCCGAGTGGGAGGCCTGGCCTGAAGGCACAGCTCGGCCTGAGAGCGGCCCGGCACGTGGCGGCCCGACAGAGGGGCGGCATGACCGAGGGGCGGCCCGGCCGAGGGGCGGGCCGGCTATGGGAGGCCGAGTCATGGGAGGCCCGGCCATGGTGGCCCATCCATGGGAGGCATGGCCATGGTGGCCCAGCCGAGGGGCGGGTCGGCCGTGGGGCAGCCCGGCCGTGGGGCGGCCCGACCATGGGTCTTCCTCGGCGCGACGTGACGGCGCCGCGCCTCTTCCATCCACCGCGTCCCACATGGTCGCGACCCCCTTCCTCCAGTGTGGCGCGACGGCGCTGCGCCTATTCCATCTACCGTGGCCCGCATGGCCGCGACCCCCTTTCTTCGGTGCGGTGCATCGGCACCGCACCCTTCCGGCTCTGCCTCCGTCGTCAACCAATCAAGAACCAATTGGAGGGATGTCAGGCCGTGTTTGTACGGCCCACACCCTCCAAATTAGGTGATAACAAGTGTCCATCATTGAACCAAAATAAATGATGAGGAACAAGGGTATATTTCATACATTAAAATAATCAAATCCCCCTACCTTTTAATCGATGTTCGCTCGGTGGAGTCGTGGGAAGGCGACGTCGTTCCATTGACATCAGGAGGAGATGACGTCATCATTGGAGACATTCTTCGCGGGTGGCCTCTCCCCTTTCTTGCCCCGGTTGGAAAGGGAGAAGATGGAATCATTGTTCCTCGGTGGAGACGAGAATTCTTTGTTGAGAGGATATCATTCTTCGTTGGAGAGGAAAGGCTCCACCAAGTCGCCAACCAAAAATAATAGAGGAGGAGTGTATTATTTGTTGGCACCCAAACACACAAGAGTTTTGTTTAATTAAATTAAACAACTCATTAAATTAAATGGGGTGGAAAGATTCAAAAGTTTTCAAAAAGATAATTAATTGAGGCATTAATTATCTTTTAGGTGTGTTGGCGCCATTAAGGGGTAGTTCAAGAGTTTCCCTTATTAATGGGGAACTCAAGGGGTTAAAGGGGGTTTAATGGGGTTTGAGCTCATGTGGGCCCCGCCACATAATATCCTCCCATGGGAGGTTATGCGCGGGTGGGACCCACCTCCAACCTCCCCTTGGAGGATTAAACCACCACTCAAATAAAAATATTCTAGACATATTTTTAGTTAATTTATTTAGAAACCCCAAAAATTAACTTCCAATATCGATAAAATGCAACTACGGTGAAGGTCTCCTTAAGCGAATATCGGCGTTGTGAGTTCAACGGTGCCCTCAGATTTCAATTCCGAGCACTGGTTCAAAAGATATAAATTCCCACACGTACTTTTAATGAATGTACCCAAACAAAACTTCATAAATTGATTCTTGGCACACCAGGCCTCGGAATCAGGCACCGTCAAAAACTGTGGACTCGTAAAATTCTCATGTATTTAAAAAAATCCATGGAAATTATGGGTCTTTAAATTCTCCCCACCTCAGGGATTTACATCTCCGTAAGCTACAACCCAAACTAAGGAAACAAATGGGGGTACTGAGCATGCATTTGAGCCTCCCACTCCCATGTGCTCTCCTAGAGGTTCCCGTGATGCCAGGAAACACACACCAGAGGAATCGGCCAACCACGTAGGACCCTCTCCTGTCGATCCTTAATCTCCACTAGAACCTCAGTGAAAGTCTCCCTGTCATCGATTTCTAGCTCTTCGTGGTCGATGATGTGGGACGAGTCATGCACATATCTTCTTAGATGAGATACATGGAAGTTGTCGTGCACCCGGTGCAATTGAGGTGGAAGAGACAAGCAGTTAGCCACCTCACCTACCCTACCGAGGACCTAAAAATGTCTGATGAATCGCAGAGATAACTTTCCACATTGTCCAAATCTCTGTAGACCTCGTCAAGGTGAGACATGTAAAAAGACGTGGTCTCCATCCTCGAACTCCAGTGGTCTTTGTCTCCTATCAGCATAGGACTTATGCCTGCTCTGTGTAGTCTTCATCCGCTCCTGGATGATCTGCACCTTCTCTGTTATAGCCTGTACCATCTCTGATCCCATAAGTGTTGAATCCCCTGGGTCAGTCCAGCATAGAGGTGATCTTCAAGGTCGGTCGTACAATGCCTCGTATAGTGCCATCCCGATGGTGGAGTGGTATCTGTTGTTATACACAAACTCTACCAAGGGTAAGTGATCCTCCGAGCTATGACCAAAGTTGAGGATTCATGCACGGAGCATGTCCTCGAGTGTCTGAATGGTCCTCTCAGTTTGACCATCCTTCTGAGGATGGAAGGTAGTGCTCAAGAGAAGCTGCATCCCAAAAGCCTCTTGAAACCCCTTCCAAAGCCGGGAAGTGAAACGAGCATATCGATCGGAAATGATCGTTAATGGCACACCATGAATCCGTATGATCTCCCGTACGTAGAGGCGTCCTAGGATCTCTACTGAACCCTGCTCTCTAATCGGTAGGAAGTGGGCTGACTTAGTGAGTTGTTCGACAATCACCCAGATAGAGTCATGTCCTCTGGAAGTATGTGGAATTCCCATCATGAAATCCATGGATATCCTATCCCACTTCCACTCCGAGACCTCTAAGGGATGAACCAATCCTACTGGAACCTAGTGCTCTACCTTCACTTGCTGACAAGTGAGGCATTGAGAGACAAGCTCTGCTACTGCCTTCTTCATAACTGACCACCAGTGCTGTCGTCATAGGTCGTGATAAATCTTCACCACTCCTGGATGTACCATTAAAGGAGATGTGTGGAACTCCCTCAACACTTCCTCCTGAAGTGTAACTGGTACCATGGTATGTCCTTTGAAGAGAATAACATGCTCCCCACCTTCAGAAAATCCATTAGGTGCCTGCCCTATGGATATCTGAGCACGTCACATCTCACAGTCAACGTCCCCACACTGTGCCTCCCTAACTCACTGAAGAAGTGTAGGAGTGACTGTGAGAGACTGCAGAAAGGCTGATTCATATCTATCCACAAAGGATATCTGCAACACAGCCAGATGCTCTGTCGCCTCTCCTAGAAACTGAATGCCTGATCTTCTACTAAGAGAATCCACTAAAATGTTCCCCTTCTCAGGAGTATATACTATCTCAAAGTCATATTCTTAGAGGAACTCGAGTCATCGTCACTGTCTCAGGTTCAGGTCCTTCTGCGAGAGGATATACCTAAGACTCTGGTGGTCAGAGTAGACTGTAAAGTGTTCACCCATAAGATAGTGTTGCCACATCTTCAAGGCTGAGACCACTACTGCTAACTCTAGGTCATGGGTAGTGTAGTTATGATCGTGCTATCTCAACTGCTGAGAACCATACACAATCACTGCTTGCTCCTGTATCAGGACACACCCGATTTTGGTCCTTGATGCGTCGTAGTAAACTACGTACCCAACACCCTCCTCACGTAGCCTCAAGATGGACACACTAGTCAACCTCTGCTTCAGCTCCTGAAAGATCTACTGGCACCTCTCTGACCCCACGAAGGGTTACCCCTTCTTTGTCAATGCTGAAATCGGTGCTGCAACTCTGGAGAAATCTGGCACAAATCTCCGATAGTACCCAACCAGTCCCAAAAAACTCCGAACCTCCATCACACTCCTGGGTGTATCCCAAGAAATTATTGCCTCGATCTTCAATGGATCCACTGTAACTCCAGCCTCAGAGATGATGTGTCCTAATAAGTGAACCTATCGGATCTAGAACTGGCACTTCGATAGCTTTCCATAAAGCCGATGCTCTTAGAGTGTGTCCAGTACTACCCAAAAATGGTAGGCATTCTCCTCCCCAGCAGTCAAGTAGATCAGTATGTCGTTGATGAAGACTATGACAAAGCGATCGAGGTAAGGCTAGAATATCCTGTTCGTGAGACTCATGAACACTACTGGAGTGTTGGTTACACCGAAGGGCATAACCAAGAACTCATAGTGGCCATACCGACACCTGAAGGATGTCTTCTGCACATCCTTGTATTGAACTCTGAGATGGTGATAGCCTGACCTAAGGTCTATCTTCGAGAACCATCATGCTCCCTTGAGCTGATCAAAGAGGTCATCAATCCTAAAAAGTGGGTACTTTTTCTTCACAGTCACCTATTTCAGGCGACGGTAGTCAACACACAGTCGCAAGCTCCCATAAGCCTTCTTGGCGAACAAAATCAGAGCTGCCCAGGGTGAAACACTGGGTCGGATAAATACCTTCCCCTGCAAGTCCTCCAGATGTACCCGCAGCTCATGAAGCTCGGTGGGAGCCATCTGATACGCTGGAGTAGATATCGGTGTTGTCACAGGGTACAGGTCAATGTAGAAGTCCACCTCTCTGCGAGGAGGTAGTCCTGGAACATCATCAGGGAAGAAATTCGTGTACTAATCCACCACAACAGGAAAACTCGGACTCCGCACATCAACCTCTCCGAGGATGAGACTAACCAACTGATGTGTGATCAGATGCCCCCTCCTCTGTGTAAGTCCATCCTGTGCTGTATAGGCTCCCTTCTCACCGGTGAAGGTGAACATGGTCCCATCTGTGCGGAAACACCGCACTTTGCACCTAATACCGTCAATATGAGCATGAACTGTGGATAACCAGTCTATACCCAAGATGACGTCATAAGGCCTTGGCGCCACTACAAGAAGATCCCAGCCGAAGCTCTTGCCTCTTAGAGTAAGCTCACACTACCGGCACCAATGCATAATCATCGAGTCTACTCCCGTAGGAGTCTCTAGCTGTAAGGATCGAGCCAATGGATCCGTCGGAATCTCCGAGCTCCGAACGAGGGAAATGGAAATAAAATAATGACTCGCACATGTGTCTATAAGTACTAAAGAAAGGGTGGAGTAGACATAGATAGTACCTCGAATCATCTCAGGTGTGCTGTGGTCATAGGCCTCGACTGCCTAGAGCTGAGCCCGCCTCTTTCTGCCAGCTCCCTGTGGTCGGGGTGGACCTCCTGGTGGTGGTGGTGGTAGAGCCTTGAAATGTTGTCCACCACCCGCTGCTCGGCCAACTCCTCTTCCATGTCTGCCTTCTCCTGGAAGACCACCATTGTTGAACCTCTGCCTCTACCTGGGAGGTCCCTCTACTGTCTTCTGCTCATCTGCATGGCGGGTCGGGCAGTCACGAGCCATGTGACCCTTCCCACCGCATGTATAGCACTATCTATTCCTCGTATGGTTGGCTATGCCTCGTGTTCCCCGCACAACCGAACATGTATCCTAAGGTCGCCCACCTGATGGCCTGGTCCGCTTGGACCTCTGTGACTTCTTTCTACTTCCGGTTGTAGAAGACTCCCCTATGTTTCTCCTTGTGGTGGGTCTCACTGCTGGTGTCTGGTCAGCAAAAAAAACTCTCCACCAGAAGGGCTCACTCCAGCACCCCCACCTACGTCAGGATGCTGAGGGAGATCATCGAAGCCCAGATCTCATGTATGAGTCCCTGCTCGAAGGTCCAGGTCTTGAAGAACGGGTCCCATACCATATCTGTGGAGTAGCGCGAGAGGTCAGTGAACCTCACTGAGTACCGAGCTACTGTCATGCTGCCCTTCTTCCCTACTGCAGATGTAGTAACTCCTAAATCTGCACCACACGAAGGGTGGATAGAACAAACTCAGACTAGAAGAGACTCTCAAAGTCTGCCCAGAGTAGTGATACCTCGTCATGCACTTGGAGCATCAGGCTCCACCATCTGCCTGCTAATGCATGCAGGATAGTTGCGGCAAGGATCACCATGAGGTCGGCTAGTGTCCATACCAATCTGAAAACTCTCACGATAGCCTCCAGCCAATCCTAATCTTCCTGTGGGTCCGTCTCTCCCCGGAACCTGTGTGGACTCTGGCGCTGGAACTCATGCAACACACTCAGACGGCGTGCACTCTCTGCTACTGGATTTGGTGGTATCAGTGGCTAGCGGTTAGTGGTACTGCTGGTACCTCCACTATAATGGGGCCCTGCACCGAGGCCTCATCGCTCAGTGGGTTACCATCTCGTACGAAACTTGGAACCCTAGCTGGCTGCCTTTGTGGGGCCATCCTGAAAGAAACAGGTGCACCACGGTCAAAAAAATTTACCTGGTGAGATGACACAAAGTAATCACGAAGAAAACTTTTCAAAGGAAACACACACACAATCAGTATTTTTGTGCATTAAGTCAAAAATCAGAAGTCAGAGTCCTAGTGTATGGATACATCGGCTGCCACACCAACACCGGTTTCCATAAACTGATAACCACACCCAAAACACTTAACACTATTGTTGTTAAGAGAATCAGAGTCCAAGTTCTATGGTAGAACCGACTCCTCTGCTACCAATTTGTCAAGTCCCATCCTCGGGGCCCATGTCGTGACTACCCCAAGCCCTCCTTTCATATGCCAGGGGTTGGCGACTAGCACCAAAGGCAAAACCCTGATAAAAAAGGGAAGGCATTGCCTTTTAACCTGTAACTCACACAGACTGAACACAGGCGGTAGAAGCAACAAGTACTAAAATAGAAAATAAAAGTGTACTGAAAGTAAGTGGGCCAGTATACAAACCCAACTGAACAACAAGTACAATTATAAGTAAAAAGGGAAAAACAGCTTCTGGATCATCCACCGGTGAATCCTACCTGAAGGGTAGGTACAGAACTCGAACACTCATCCCTAAGGTATGTCCCTTCTATTCCAGCTCCGAGCAGTCCCCCGTCTGTCACCCTCAGCCTCGATCACTGCTGACCGTCATCTGCACAGAACACAATAAGGTGCGGGCAAAGCCCGTGTAGGTGTGAGTATAAAAATACTCAGTAGGGGACCCTGAGACCCCCGAAGGTCTCCCAGAATCCAAAAAGGATAAACCACAATAGAATGATACAATCATGAAGTTTCAACCAACTCTGCTAAGGTATATGCCCATACATATACCTAAGTTATCAATCACAGTCCGACTCCAACTCTTGATCCCAAGCACAACCCAATCGACAAAGGAAGTAAAGTCAATCACCACAATGATAATGGTTGAAAGACATGACTCATATCACGCAGGTATACTACTCATGTAGAGGGGTAGAGATGATTAGTTGTACCACTAAATCATCTCCTCTGTCGAACCCATGTAGGATCCTAGAACAGTATCAGTGCTGTCAAAACCATATAGGATCCTAGAACAGAAGTCGTCACTGTCAAACCCATGGAGGATCCCGGTACAGTATTCACCGCTGTCAAACCCACGAAGGATCCCGGTATAGTAGTCATCTCTGTCGAACCCATGGAGGATCCTAGTAAAGAATTCATCACTGTCGAACCCACAAAGGATCCTGGTACATAATTCATTACTGTTGAACCCACGAAGGATCCTGGTATAGAAGTCATCACTGTCGAACCCACGGAGGATCCTTGTATAGTATCGTCGCTGTCGAACCCACAGAGGATCCTGTCATCTCAGTCGCATCCATCCCTAGGGTTCCCACACACAACACGCTCGATTCCATGAGGGTCTGCTCCTTGAGCCAAGTTTCGATACATAAACTGCCATTAAGTCTTGATTTGATGTATCCCTTAGTTCTGTCTCATCATAAGAAACCCAACATGACAGACGGTGCGTCAATCGGACGCCCAGTCTGTGAGTTATTGGCATTTCCGTTCCAGGGGTCTGGTTGGTTTTTAGGTTCAAACCAACCCAAAAATACCCCAACTACATCCAAAACTCAGGTGGGGTATACCAAAAGAGTCGTATCGCTCCAATAATTCCATCGCCGCAGACGGTTCGTCGATCAGACACCCGTAGCCCAAGATGCGGGAAAAAAGGTGTAAAAAGGCCATAGTGGGTCCGAGTCCGGTCCGACCCGGTCGGACCGACCTGGACTGACCCGGTCTAAATTGGGGTCTGACCCGGTCCATGGGTGCGGCTCGACCCGAGTGGTCGGCCCGGCCCGAGTGGGAAGCCTGGCCCGAAGGCGCGGCCTGGCCTGGGGGCGGCCAGGCCCGTGGCGGCCCAGCCGGGGGCGGCCCGACCGTGGCGCCCCTGCCGTGGGACTTCCTCGGCATGGCATGATGGCGTCACACCTCTTCCGTCCGCCGCGGTCCGCATGTCTGCGGCCCCCTTCCTCCGGCGTGGTGCGTCGGCACCGCGCCCTTCCGGCTCCACCTCCGTCGTCAACCAATCAAGAACCAATTGGAGGGATTTCGGGCCGTGTTTATTCGGCCCGCACCCTCCGCATTAGGTGATAATAAGTGTCCATCATCAAACCAAAATAAATGATGAGGAATGATGGTATAATTCGTACATTAAAATAATCAAATCCCCCTACCTTGTAATCGGTGTTCGCTCGGCGGAGTCACGGGAAGGCAGCGTCGTTCCGTTGACGTCGGGAGGAGATAACGTCGTCGTTGGTGATGTTCTTCACGGGTGGCATCTCCCATTTATTTCCCCAATTGGAAAGGGAGAAGAGGGCGTCGTCGTTCCTCAGTGGAGACAAGCGTTCTTCGTTGAGAGGATATCATTCTTCGTTGGAGAGGAAAGGCTCCACCAAGTCGCCAACCAAAAATAATAGAGGAGGAGTCTATTATTTCTTGGCACCCCAACACACAAGAGTTGTGTTTAATAAAATTAAACAACTCATTAAATTAAATGGGGTGGAAGGATTCAAAAGTTTTCAAAAGATAATTAATTGAGGCATTAATTATCTTTTTGGTGTGTTGGCACCATTAAGGGGTAGTTCAAGAGTTTCCCCCATTAATGGGGAACTCAAGGGGTTTAAGGGGGTTTAAGGGGTTTTGAGCTCGTGTTGGCCCTGTCACATAATATCCTCCCATGGGAGGTTATGCGCGGGTGGGCCCCACCTCCAACCTCCCCTTGGAGGATTAAACCACCACTCAAATAAAAATATGCTTGACATATTTTTATATAATTTATTTAGAAACCCCAAAAATTAACTTCCAATCTCAATAAAACACTACTGCGGTGATGGTCTCCATAAGTGAATACCAGCTCTATGAGTTCAACGGTGCCATCAGATTTCAATTTCGAGCACCGGTTCAAAAGATATAAAATCTCGCACGTACGTTTACTGAACGTACCCGAACAAAACTTCAAAAATTGATTCCGGTCACACCAGGCCTCAGAATCAGGTGCCATCATAAAATACAGACTTGTAAAATTCCCATGTATTTAAAAATAATTCCATGGAAATTTCGGGTCTTTACAGTATCTTTCACAGCTATATAGGGAGTTACGTTTGGAATACCCATTATAGTATATTACCTAAATCTCTTAGGAGAAACATTAACGTTTACCTCTGTCACATTAACCAATGCATTGGAGATATATCTCGGGCTCACCCACCCTATTTTTATCATGGAACCACCTATATACGTAAACAATTCCCAAGAAACATAACATATTCATAACACGTAAAACAAACATAAAGGAAAGATAACATTTCCACATTGAAATCACAATATATCATTTCAAGATATTAACATAATTAATTCTTTATCAAAACCATTTTCAATACCAATATACATAAGAAGGGTATATGGTATTTATTTTACTTGTTTAAAAACATTAAATCTTGTTAAGGAATCCAAATATCAAATAATACTCGTGGTGGAGGAAAAGTCGTCATCACCACATATGTTAAAAAGAAATAATCCCTTTGTCGTTTAGTAAAAATGATTTGTAAAACAAAAGATTCCCATAGAAAACCATTGAATGAAATTAAAATAAAAAGGGTATAATTATACACCAGAAATAAGGTCATGTATAAACCAAAATACGTCTCAATAAAAGTATATTAAGACGAAGTCCCTTGCGAAAATTCGGTAGCCTAACGACATCACTTACAAATTCAGAAAATGAGTTGATGAGAGAGAAAAGGGTATCTCATCCCTTGGACATAAAATTTACATAAATAATGATATATAAGAACATATACCAACATAGTAAAATTTAAATTAAAATACACAACATAAAATAAGTCTTTGACTAAAAGAGGATGGTGAAAGGTTCCCTTACCTTGTATCTGATTCGTCACATATGTTCCTTGTTTTTCCTGAATAATAAACTTAAGTAAATTTATACTTACTTAAGAACCTTTTTCAAATTTATTATTACTTTTATATAACTTATTACCATGTTATAAAAATTACATAATTATTTAAGTTAATATTGGTTGTTTTGTTGATATTCAGTACTTGAGTCAAAAATAAACTTGTTATAATTACGAATTATCCATGAGGTCAAAATTCCATTATCTACAGAATGATATTCATGATTTAAATATCATATATATCATATATATCCAGTATATATATATTTATAATAGTCCATAACATTTTTATATAATAAATTAAATGCACCGTTCATGGAGACGGTAAGCCGTACGTACGCATGAAAGCTACATTCATTTTTTTTTCATTTTTAAAGGAATGAAAACTAAATTATACATAGGTATATTATAATTATAGTATAATATCATATGATATATATTTTGAATAATTTCATTAATTCCATCTTTTATACATTCTATGTATGGCATGAACGAGTCATCTCATTTTAAGGGGGCGGTAAATGGGGTGATTATGTGTTGTAAAAGTATATCCACACAAAGGGAAGTGTAAATAAAAAAATAAAAAAAAGTGATTACACACATAATATTTGAATAATATAATCAACGTAGTATGCATAAAACCCAATAAAAGGAGATTGAGTTTAGAAATTCCCTTACGAAAACTCGGCAGCCTAATGATGTCACTTAAAAAGTCAGAAAATGAGTTGATGAGAGAAAAAAGGGTATATCATCATTTGGACATAAAATATACCATAATAATGATATATAAGAACATATCCCAACATAAGAAAATGGAAATTAAAATACATAACATAAAATAAGTCTTTAACTAAAAGAGGAGGGTGAAAGGTTCCCTTACCTTGAGTCTAATTCGTCACATATGTTTCTTATTCTTCATAAATAATAAAATTAAGTTAATTTCTACTTGATTAATAACATTTTTCAAGTTTATTATTCCTTTTATATAAATTTTTACCACTTTATAAAAATTATATAATTATTTAAGTTAATATCAATCGTTTTTTTGATATTCAGTAACTATAAGGCCCCAACCTTAAATATTACAAAATCTTAAGTTAAGTTAATAATTCACATTGAGGATCTTTTCAGGTTTATAGATTTAGAGAATTAGTTCATAACTTATACATAACATCTTGAATATTATGAGTATACATTTCTACTCACTATCCATTTTTTCATAAAACAAAAACTATTTAAAAAAGAAACACATTTAGTTCCATGTTTTAAACAGCATGACTTTTCATCAATCCCATCCTTGACCCTATTCATCTTTAAGTCCTGTAAAAAAAATTTCAAAACTTGGGATGGGCATAAAAATATCCTTAAGGGATAAAAAATGAAGGAAAACTGTTAGTATTTCAAAACAACATGTAAACAATGAATACTTTATCATAAAGTAATGCTTTTCACCTTAAAGAAGTAGACAAAACACTTTACTGAATATAAACTCATTGCTTACCATTTTTGTAACAAAAAATTACCATAAATCCCATAGAAATAAACATATAACATATAATGGTAACTTGGGACATAAACATACTTAAATGGAATAACCATACAGTCGACTTCCACACATATCACTAAATGGAATAGCCATACATCTGACTTCCATACCCAATGCATTGAAGGTTATAACGTAACCACCCATCCTTGATTTATCATAGAACCACCTGTCATTTGGTTTATCACATAACCACCCGTCATTGGTTTATCACATTACCACTTGTCAAATGTCCAATTACCATTATATAATCATAACACATAAAACAAGCATAAAGGAAAAATAACATTTCCACACTGCAACCATAAGAGATCATTTTAATATATATAAATATTCAACCCATTTCAAAAACCCTTTAAAACATTTAATAAAGAGAATTTTGAATCAAAGTGTCCCATACCACTTTGAAACTTTTGAAATAAATTATCATTTTAAAACATTCATGACCATATAAATAAATTCTTAAAAACCATTTTGAAAACATAGACATGAAATAGAAGGTTTTAAATGAATAACTCTTTAAAACTTTTAAAATGATGTTTTAGTTAAAGAGTCCCATAACACTTAAGAAACACTTGAAAAAAATCATTAAGGAAAAGAACATTAAATATCATGAGAATATACCAATTCATGATATAAAGATTCAAAAGGTTTGTATATACACATTATAGGATAATAAATGTGCATGACAAAAAGATATGCCTCAATCAAATGATATTGAGACGGAATCCCTTACAAATATTGTAACATTATATTAAGGATAAATCAATGTCATAATTATGTGTGGAAAATATAAATACTGTCACAAACTAGCCCGGGTACCCTAGTAACCCGATAACCGAGCTGTCCCTGACATATCCCGAAGGGAGTTCGTGATCCCCACGGGTCGGCGACTAGCACCTGGCATCACACAACATGCAAGTGGGAACGATTTTTCCACAAGAATACAGAAGAAAAAGAAACAATACAATATTCCTAACAAAAAGAAACTCCACTAGGAGTAATGTACCAGAATGAAAAGAGGCATAAAAAGTCCAACGTACTATAACCCAAGTACTAAAAATGGGAAAAAAACCCAAGGTCCCTAAGGACACAACTCACAAAGACCAAAGATCAACATCTGGATCCACCTCCAAGAGATCCCTTCCCATTGCTCGAAACTGGAAGAAGAAAATATACAAACACCCAAAGGAAAAAGTAGGGTGTGAGCCTAAGCCCATTAGGATACCACCAAACATTCTGTAACAAATGAAAAATATATATTATCCAAATAAAAGCCTTAAATTTTCAAATAAACAGGTTTGGAAATCAAAAGCATATTTTAAGAAAACATGCTATACATTTTCTAATGATGGAAAAATCAAGTTAAGAAAAGGTTTTTTTCAATGATGGAATATTTATAAAACAATAGATTAAGAAACACATTTATATAAAACAGTTTATATAAATTCAGAAGGCATGTAGAGTAGTTCAAAAGCATTAGCATACATTTATATCTCAAATATAAACAAACAAGCAAGAAACATAGTCATCTGCCAAAAGGTACAATAGTATTAACCCGCTATAGGATTCCACACTCTCTATGTGAACTCAGAAAAATGTGTATACACACATCCCTATGACATTGGCCAAAAGAGACTCATCACTAACCCGTCAGGGATGTGACCCACTGCAAGTATGTTTTAGAACATTGTCTTAGTGTAGAGTGTATCCAAATAACTCACTAACTACCTTAGGCTTTCATGCACTCTTAAATGATGGGAAAACTATTTTAAGAATGCTTAAAATATGATCAATCCCATTCCTCTATTTCAAAAGTTCCAATTTCATTCCATTTAAAACCAAAACAGGTTTTATTCAAAACATGCCTTTTTCACAAGATAAAACCAATAGGTTTCTATCAAATCATTTTAATCCATTTTCACTAGTTTGAAATCCATTAAAAACCAATTACATCATTACACAATTTATTTCCACAATTTAATTCAACAATTTAATTGAAATCATTTCCATCAAATCCACAATTTAAATTCAACAATTTAAATTGGTCAATTTCCATAAACACACCCAATTCAATGGAATTGGTGCTTTCCAAATTTCCATGCCAAAACCATTTCAAATATCTCGAATCACCGGAATCGAGTTTTTATAAATTTAATTGAAAGAAAACTTTTTCAATTGGATTTAAATCAACAATTGAAATAAACCAAGAAAATAAAATGTTAATCAATTTGGCAAGTCAGGATAGAACCACCTACCTTGAAGGTTTTGACCAAAACCACAACGGTTGAGAATGCTCAAGAAAACCGAGTTTATTCTTCAAGAATATACCTTAGATCTCTTCTCCTAGAAAGATCAAGACCAAATATCATCAAATTTGGTACCACACACTTAGATCTACCCTTAACGGGTGTAGATCTAAGAAACTGAGAGAAGAGGAGAAGTAGATCTAAGTAGATCTAAGAAACCAATCAAGAACGATGAAGAACGATCACATACCTCAAGAATTAGGCTTCGATTCACCAAGAGGAGCCTTTGGATCACCTCCGGAATGATGGGAGAACCTTATCTGACCTTAGGAGAAGACAAATCCCGAGTTAGGACCGCTTAGGAGGAAAAAATAGGCACTTAGAAATATCAAAAGTACCTGAAAACGTAACGTGATGTTACAAACTCCCCACCATAAGATCGTTTTGTCCTCATAAAGCCTATGAAAAAACCTCCATGTCTAAAAGATGAGGCCACTGTTATCTCATTAGTGCCTCTCTTTCCCATGTCTCATGAGAATCAAAACCATGCTACCAAAGCACATGGACTAGAGGTATCGTTATCCCACAAAGTACCTTGGTCTCAGAATCAACAACCCTAACTAGTCGTTCAGTAACAGATAAATCTAGTTCAATATCAAGATCACTCCAGCTCACAACATGAGATGGATCAGAGAGATAATTTCATATCTGCGATACATGGAACACGTTATGTATCTACGTCAGCTGTGGTGGCAGAGCTAGACGGTAGGAAAATTTCCTTACAAGACCAAAACCTCAAAAGGTCCCACAAAATGAGGATCAAGCTTCCCTTGACTCCCAAGCCATAGATGACCTAATCGGGGTGAAACTTTCAAGAACACCTGGTCACCAACTGATAAATCTAAAGGTTTATGGCAACGATCAGTATAAGACTTGTACCGACTTTGTGCTGTCAACATTCTCTAATGAATCAAATGGATCTTAGCTGTTGTCTCTTGGACCAAACTCGGTCCTACCAAAGAACTTTCACCAATCTCCGACCAACATAAAGGAGATTTACAAGGATGACCATATAATGCCTCAAAAGGATCCATTTTGATCACAGAATGATAACTATTATTATAAGAAAACTCAACTAGCCCCAGATGATCATCCCAAGACCCACCAAAGTCAAGAACACATGCGCGGAGCATATCCTCAAGGATATGAATAGATCTCTCTGTCTGGCCATCTGCCTGTGGATGGTAGGCCATGCTTAAATGGACCTGAGATCCCAGTGCCTCATGAAGGCCTCTCCAAAAGAGAGAAGTAAACCGAGGATGCCTATCAGAGACTATAGCAGACGGAACTCCGTGCAAATGAACAATTTCTTTCACATAGATATTTCCCAACTCCTCAACTTTGTTTGTATCTTGAAAAGGTATAAAGTGAGCCGACTAGGTCAGACTGTCGATCACAACCCATATTTCGTTCTTCTTCCTCTGGTTTTGAGGTAACCCAACCACAAAGTCCATAGAGATATCACCCCACTTCCATGTAGGGACTAGAAGTGGTTGAAGCAAACCCGAAGTTTTGTGGTGCTCGGCTTTAACCTGCTGGCATGTATAGCAACGAGATACAAACTCAGTAATGTATCATCTCATACCTGGCCACCAGAACTATCTCCACATGTCATAGAACATATTTTTGGTTCCTGGGTGTACAACCCACTGAGAGTTATGGAAAACCCCCATCACATCCTTCCTTGACGCTAACAACACAACGTAATAGTTTTCATAACACAGAACACCCTCTTTGGAGAACAACCATTGGGTGTTGGTCTCCCCACCATAAAGAGAGTCCCTAATTCTATGGAATTCATCATCCAGTTGTTGTTCCGAAATAATTAACTCTAAGAGAGCAGAAGTCAACTAAACACTAGCTAAATAAACTTTATTCTCCTTCCACTAAACTCCAATATGAAACTGAGCTAAAAGAGTCATCAAACTCCACTCTTTTGAAGATTATTTCATAGCTTGTGATGTAAGTTTCCTTCTTAATGCATCTTCAACTACATTCCCTTTTCCTGGGGTATAGGCAATGTCAAAGTCGAAATATTGCAGGTACTCCACCCAACGCCTTTGGCAGAGATTCAAATATTTTTGAGAGAAGATATAACTCAAGATCTTGTGGTCTGAATATACATTAAACCTTTATCCATAAAGGTAATTCCTCTAACACTTAAGTTCATGCATTAAAACTGTAAGTTCAAGTTCATGGGTAGGATAGTTCTTCTCATGAGGCTTAAGCTGACAAGATCCATAGGAAACAACATGATTACCTTGAATAAGGACATGTCCGAAACCTGAACCCGATGCATCACAGAAGACCATGTAACCTATCCCAGCCTCAGGAAGTGTTAACACCAGTGCAATATTCAAAAGATGCTTTAGCTCAAAAAAAAAACTCTGATATTTATCATTTTAGGAAAACTTCACTCCCTTTCGAGTCAGAGCAGTCATTGGAGAAGATATCTTTAAGAAGTCATTAAAAATCGACGATAATATTCTGCTAAGCCCAAGAAGCTCTGAATCTCGAAAACATTTCGTGGTTGTTCCCAAGTCATAACAGCCTTCACCTTCTCAGGATCAATAGACATTCCTTGTGCTGACACGACATGTCCCAATAATTTCACTTCTCGAATCCAGAAATCGCACTTTGAAAGCTTTGCATAAAGTTAGTGATTCCTTAGAAGACTCAGAACTGTTCTCAGATGATGCACATGATCCTCCTCAGACTTGGAGTAGAAAAGAATGTCATCCACAAAGACTACCACAAAAGTATCTAGATACTCATGGAAAACCCTGTTCATCAAAGCCATGAAAACTGCAGGAGCATTTATTAGGCCGAAGGGCATAACAAGGTACTCATAATGGCCATACCTACTTCAAAAATCGGTCTTATGAATGTCATATTCTTTTATCCTCAACTGATGGTAACCATATTGAAGATAAATTTTTGAAAACCACTTCTCCCATTTCAATTGATCAAACAAATAATCAATTCGTGGTAACGAATATTTTTTCTTTATCGTAACTCGATTGAGATTTCAATAATCAACACATAAGCGAAGAGAACCATCAGCCTTCTTGGCGAAGAGAACTAGTGTTGCCCATGGTGACACACTCGGGTGTATAAATCCTTTCTCAAAAAGATAATCTAACTGAGACTTCAGTTCTTTTAGTTCAGCTGGAGCCATTCAGTAAGAGGGAATAGAAACTGGTTGAGTACCAGGTATTAAGTCAATAGAGAAATCAACCTCCCTTACTGGTGGAAAACCAGAGAAGTCAGAAGGAAACATGTCAGGAAACTCAGTAATTACTAAAGGAAGATCGCCACACATTGAATTTCGCTCTAGATCAAAAGAAAACACTGATATAACTTTCCCCAACTCTGGATAATAGGGTCCAACTCTGCTTGACCTTAGGTCCCATTCTCCTTGAAAAACAAGAGACACACCACTGGGTTTAGTAAGGTAGACCCGTCGAAGGTAACAATTGATCCGGGCTTTATTGGAAAAGACCCAATCCATCCCAAATATGACGTCAAAATATTTCATGTCGAGAACCAAAAAACTCCAAGAATGATCAACATCTGATAGAGAGAAGACACAAGCAAGACCACAGAGACCCTTCTCTCTCATTTTACCAAGGGGTGTAGTAATATCCATCGCACAAGATAAAATATCCATAGGTAGATTAAGCAAATTAAAAATATGGGTTGAAATAAATGAGTGAGATGCACCAGTATCAAAAAGAGCGGTCACTAAAGATGAAGCTATAGCAATGGTACCTCTCACAGTTTCAGGACCTATATCAGCTACCTCTGGAGACTCTTCCACTGCGTGAGGAAGCTTAGTTCCGGATGCCTGTGGCTGGAACCCTTTTGCACATGAAGAATTTGATTGCCCCACAGTTTCTAGAGGTGATGATGATCCTATTCCACTACATGGAGTATATAAGTGATGGAAGAATCTCTATAAGTTCCCTAAACATCACCATGATATACAGTTCTTGGGTGCATCAGTGCAAACCCTCTTAGAATGTCCTGGCTTCCAACACTGATATCAAGTCAAAGAATCCCCTCCTTGTGCTACCGGAGGTCTGGAATGACTCTGCTGTCAAGAACTACCATGATAAAAGTCACGATTCTATTTTCCTTTGAAGGAACCAACACTTCCACTAGGAGGAAAAGGAACTCCATTCAACCCTGACTTTCCTTCCAGGTCAATCTAAACCATCATCTCCCTATCCAATACTTCAGAATAAGTGGGTAGCTTCAATAAGAAAACCCGAGAGCAGATATCTGATAGAAGTCCCAACTCGAATCGTCGAGCATTCATCTTCTCATTAGATACAATATCAGGAGAAAACTGTACCAACTCAGAAAAGCAATTTGAGTACTCAGTCACGATTTTTTTGGTCTGCTCAAGCTTGAAAATCTCCACATCCTTGGCCAACACCATTGATTCTAGATAGAACTGTTTATTGAAAATAACCCTAAAGTTTTTCTACTCCAAACCCTCATGTTTCCCAACCATCACCATCATGTCCCACCATCTCCTACTTGGTCCCTCCAGTATGAAGGTGGCACACTTCACCTTGATCACATCAGGTGTCTCCAAGAACCCAAACAGACGTTCAATCTTACTCAACCATTCGTCAGCATTTTGAGGGTCAGTGGAGACTTTAAAAACTGGTGGCTTCTGGCGTAGGAACTCTTGAGAATGACTTCAGAGAATATCATTATGAGGATCTATAGCTAGAGCCTGAATAGGGACTAGAGGTGGTGCATGTCCTTGAGCTTGGACAATGCGAACAATCACCTCTACCAGACTCGAATCCACAATAGGACTCGTTTGCTGAGATTTAGTAACAACCTCTTTTTGGATCTGATTTCCACATCTTCTAGGAGGAATGATGCTACACAACATAAAAATACATAGATTAACACCCAAACCGAGTAACAAGGAAAACTATTCTTAAAATAAGGTATAACAATATTTGGATTCCACTCTATCTAAATCAAAATAGGGAAAATACTAGAACAAATCCATAGTCATATTTTCCTAACCAACCCTAGTGACATAAGGTTCATTGTGGTGAGAGTTTCCCAGGCACTCAATCACAACTACCTCCTAAGTCCCAAAAAGAATACTCAAATGCATACTGTCATCAAGGCAAGATGCTTTACCAGCCCTTTGATACCACTTTGTCAAGAACCATCCTAGGTACCCTGGTAACCCGATAACCAAGCCAACCCTGACATAGCCCGAAGGGCGTTCCCGATCCCCATGGTTTGGTGACTAGCACCTGGCACCACACAACATGCAAGTGGGAATGCTTTTTCCACAAGAATGCGGAAGCAAAAGAAACAAGACAGTATGCCTAACAAAAAGAAACTCCATCGGGAGTAATGTACTAGAATACAAAGAGGCATAAAAAGCCCAAAGTACTACAACCCAAGTACTAAAAATGGAAAAACATCCCATGGTCCCTAAGGACACAACTCACCAAGACCAAAGATCAACAACTGGATCCACCTCCAAGAGATCCCTTCCCTTTGCTCGAACCTAGAAGAAGAAAATATACAAACACCTGAAGAAAAAGTAGGGTGTGAGCCTAATCCCAGTAGGATACCACCAAAGATTCCATAACAGATGCCAAATATAGATTATCCAAAGAAAAGCTTTAAATTTTCAAATAAACAGGTTTGGAAATCAAAATCATATTTTAACAAAACATGCTATACATTTTCAAATAATGGAAAAATAAATTTAAGAAAAGGTTTTTTTCAATGATGGAATATTTCTAAAACAATGGATTAAGAAAAAAATTTATATAAAATAGTTTATATAAATTTAGCAGGCATGTACAGTAGTTCAAAATCATTGGCATACATTTATATCTCAAATATAAACAAACCAGTGACCAACATGGTCATCTTCCAAAAGGTACGATAGTATTAACCCGCAATAGGATTCCACAGTCTCTATGTGAACTCAGAAAAATGTTTATAAACACGTCCCTATGACACTAGCCAAAGGAGACTCATCACGAACATTTCGGGGATGTGACCCGCTGCAAGTATGTTTTAGAACATTATCTTAGCGTAGAGTGTATCCAAATAACTCACTAACTACCTAAGGCTTCCATGCTCTCTTACATGATGGTCGAACTATTTTAAGAATGCTTAAAATACAATCAATCCCATTATTCCATTTCAAAAGTGCCAATTTCATTCCATTTAAAAACAAAATATGTTTTATTCAAAACATGCCTTTTTCACAAGATAAAACCAATGGGTTTCTATCAAATCATTTAAAGCCATTTTCACCATTTTGAAATCCATTAAAAACCAATTCAATCATTACACAATTTATTTCCACAATTAAATTCAAAAATTTAATTTAAATAATTTCAATCAAATCCACAATTTAAATTCAATAATTTAAATCGTTCAATATCCATAAACACACCCAATTCAATGGAATTGGGGTTTTCTAAATTTCCATGCCAAAACCATTTAAAATATCTCGAATCATCGGAATCGAGTTTTTATCAGTTTAATTGAATCAAAACTTGTGCAATTGGATTTAAATCAAAAATTTAAATAAACCAAGAAAATACAATGTTAATCAATTTGGAAAGTCGGGACATAACCACCTACCTCGAAGGTTTTGACCAAAACCACAACGGTCGAGAACGCTCAAGAAAACCGGGTTTCTTCTTCAAGAATCTATTTTATATCTCTTATCCTAGAAATATCAAGACCAAATCTCATCAAATTTGGTACCACACACTTAGATCTACCCATAACGAGCATAGATCTAAGAAACCGAGAGAAGAGGAGAAGTAGATCTAAGAAACCGATCAAGAACGATGAAGAACGATCACATACCTCAAGAATTAGGCTTAGATTCACCAAGAGGATCCTTTGGATTGCCTCCAGAATGATGGGAGATCCTTCTATGACCTTAGGAGAAGACAAATCCCAAGTTAGGGCCACTTAGGAGGAAAAACGAGGCACTTTGAAACATCAAAAGTACCTGAAAACGTAACGTGATGTTACAAATACACCCAATATAAGTGGATATTAAGTGTAAAAAAATTATAGGTAATTCAAAAATATTCTTGAAAAAAACCCATGACATGGATATTTAACTAAATGAATAGAGATTGAGTTAATATTTCCCTTACAAAGTTCGCATAAATTATGTAAGAATTTATCAAAGGGGTGACTATGTGTAGAAATAGTATATCCACCCAAAGGGAAGTGGAAATTAAAACATAAATAAATAAATAGTTATTCCATAAATAATCTTGGCACAATATAATCAATTAAGTATGCATAAAAACCAATGAGTGGAAATTGAGTTTAGAAATCCCCTTATGAAAATTCGGCAGCCAAACAGAGTCACTTAAAAATTCAGAAAATGAGTTCATGAGAGAAATAAGGGTATCTCATCATTTCAACATAAAATTGATAACAATAAGGATATATATAAGAACATATACCAACATTTTAAAATGGAAATTAAAATACATAACATAAAAGAAGTCTTTTACTAAAAGATAAGGGTGAAAGGTTCTTTTACCTCGTGTCCGACTTGACTCGTTCGTTCTTTAATTTTCTGAATAATAAAGTTAAGTTAATTTATACTTGATTAAGAACCTTTTTCAAGTTTATTATTCCTTTTATATCACTTATTACCATGTTATAAAAATTACATAATTATTTATATTTATATCAGACATTTTGTCGATATTCGGTACTTGAGTCAAAAAAAGAACTTGTTATAATTACAAATTGTCCATATGGTCAAAAGTACATTATCTCCAGAATAGTATTCATGATTTAAATATTATATATATATAGTATATATGTATTTATAATAGTCCATAACATTTAAAGATAAGAAATGAAATGCACCGTTCATGGAGACGGTAAGCCGTATGTACGCATGAACGCTACTTTCATTTATTTTTCATATTAAAAAAATGAAGACTAAATGATACATAGGTATATTATAATAACATAATAATATCATATTATATATATGTTACATAAGTTTATTAAAACCATTATAATGAAACTGTATTTATATGTGATATATATTATATTTATATTGTCTCTATGCTTCTGCATTTTTCATTTATATCATACCTTTATGGTTTCTATAATGGGTAAATACAATAATTTCATTTGAGGAAGTGTGGACTACCTCCCCTCAAAGTGATATGACTCATTAATTCCATACATGGAACGTATAAAGGATGGTGTTAATGAACATATATATGATATTATAATGGAATTATTTTAGGACTATTATATCATTTAATAAAATACTATTTGTATTAAAAACACATTTATGTTAATTTTTATACTATTAATATCATGACTTTTTAAAAATCCATAACAACTTTATTCTTTTGAAAAAACCTCATTAATTCAAATATAACAAGTCACACTCATCCCAAGTTTTTGAAATGTTTTTCACAGGGTATAAGGAAGGGTAAGAGAAAGGAATAATTCAAGAATATTTATATCAAGAAAAGATTTTTTGTTTTATTTTAAGGAGTTTTATTTTTGTGAAAAAAATTGGATAGATAAGAAGTGTTTGCTTTGTAATTTTTGAGATGTAATTTAATAGTTATGACCTAATTCTCTAAAACACTAAACCTAAAAATATCCTCAATGTAAAATTCTTGACTTAACTCAATATTATGCAATGTTTAGGGCTGGGCCTTATAGTAAAACTCTTTGTAGAAAAATATTCCCTTTGAATGAAATGAAAAGAAAAATGGGTTTATAAACCGTATAAAAGAAATTCATGTATAAATAAAAATATGCCTCAATGAAAGAAGATTAAGACGAAGTCCCTTCCCTTGAATCTGACTCATCACATATATTCCTTTTTCTCCCTAAATAATAAAATTAAGTTAATTTATACTTTATTCAGAACCTTTTTCAATTTTATTATTCCTTTTATATCACTTATTACCATGTTATAAACATTACATAATTATTTAAGTTAATGGACTAATGTTTTGTTTTTTCACAGAGTGTTTCCTTATTTTATTATAAACTGAATTTAGTTTTCAAAAGGTCCCCAACTCATTTAATTTGAAGATAAGGTGAGTATAGTTCTAAATCCTCTCAACCAATAGGTTTTATACAAGTATTGGATTCAAATTTAAACTTATCATTTATCTTTAACCCTTAATTAACTAATTTGACTCTTACCATGTCTTCTTATATATTCATTCTATATGGTTAATATAGTTACTATAAAATGACAATAAAACCTAAATTGGTTCATTAATGACATTTTCAACCTTATCTAAGTCATTTTTACGAACTACACTTACACACACCTCCATCTAATGGATACAAACATATTGTTTCTATGTACAGTGAACTACTGCATCACGAAATGATAATTGTTCGATTTTCCCATACTACCTCTCATGGTGCCCATTATAATGGAAATATATATATATATATGTGATATATATTATATTTCTATTGTCTCTATGCTTCTGTATTTTTCATTTATATCATACCTTTATAGTTTCCATAATGGGTAAATGCAATAATTTCATTTGAGAAAGAGATAACTACCGCCCCCTCAAAGTGATATGACTCGTTCATGCCATACATGGAACATATAAAGGATGGAATTAATGAAATTATAAATGATATTATACTGTAATAATAATATACCTATGTATAATTTAGTTTTCATTCCTTTAAATATGAAAAAGAAATGAAAGTAGTGATTATGTGTACATACGACTTATCGTCTCCATAAACGGTGGATTTCATTTCTTATCTCCAAATATTATATACTATTATAAATAAATATATATATATAATGGATATATATGATATATAAATCATGAATATCATTATGGAGATAATGAAATTTTTACCACATATAAAATTTGTAATTATAACAAGTTCAGTTTCAACTCAAGTACCAAATATTGACAAAACAACCAATATTAACTTAAATAATTATGTAATGCTTATAATGAGGTAATAAGTGATGTAAAAATAATAATAAACTTGAAAAATGTTCTAAAGAAAGTTGAAATTAACTTAAGTTTATTATTCAAGAAGAAAAAGGAATATACGTCTTGAGTCAGACACAAGGTAAGGGACTTCATCTCAATCTCCTTTCATTGAGGAATATTTTGGTTTATACATGACCTTATTTTTTATGGTGTATAATTATACCCTTTTTATTTTAATTTCATTCCATGGTTTTCAAAAGGAATCTTTTTTTACGAATCATTTTACTAAATGATAATGGGAATGTTTCTTTTTACTGTACGCGATGACAATGACCTTTCCACCACTGTGAGCATTATTTGATATTTGACTTCCTTTAATTGAGTCGTATTTCGGTTTATAAACGACCTTTTTTTACGATGTATAATTATACCATGTTTCTTTTAATTTCATTCAATGGATTTAAAAAGGAATCTTTTGTTTTCTGAATCATTTTATTAAATTCCAAAAATAAGGTTTCTTTTTAACGTGCCCGATGACAACGCCCTTTCCGCCGCCGCAAGCATTATTTGATATTTGGCTTCCTTAACAAGACGTAATGTTTTTAAAAGTAAAATAAATACCATATACCCTTTTTATGTATTTTGGTATTGACAATGGTTTTGATAAATTATTGATTATGTCAATATCTTGCAATGTTATATTGTGATTGGAATGTGGAAATGTTATCTTTCCTTTATACTTGTTTTATGTGTTATGATTATGTTATGGTTTTTGAGCATTGTTTTAATGGAGACGGTAAGTCGTACATACGCATGAACGCTAAATTTATTTATTTTTCATATTTAAAGGAATTAAAACTAAATGATACATAGATATATTGTAATTCCAGTATAATATCATATATAAGTTCATTAACATCATCCTTTATATGTTCCATGTATGGAATGAATGAGTCATATCACTTTAAGGGGGTGGTAATTTGCACTTCCTCAAATGAAATTATCATATTTACCCATTATGGAAACCATAAAGGTATGATAGAAATGAAAAATATAGAAGTATAGAGACAATATAAATATAATATATATCACATATAAATATAGTTCTATAATAATGGCCACTATGAGAGGTGGTAGGAAAAAATCGAACAATCATTGTTTTGTGAGGCAATAGTTTGCCGTACATAGAAACAGTATGTTCATATCCATTAGATGGAGGCGTGTGTAAGTGTAGTTAGATTCCTTATCCAAATGTTATGGACTATTATAAATACATATATACTGGATATATATGATATTTAAATCATTCATACTACTCTGGAGATAATTTACTTTTTACCACATGGACAATTTGTAGTTATGTCAAGTTTATTTTTGACTCAAGTACTGAATATCGACAAAACGAACGATATGAACTTAAATAATTATGTAATTTTTATAAAATGATGATAAGTAATATAAAATGAATAATAAACTTGAAAAAGGTTCTGAAGCAAGTAGAAATTAACCTAATTTTATTATTCAAGAATATAAAGAATGAACAAGACAAGTAGGACTCAAGGTAAGGGAACCTTTACCCTCCTCTTTTAGTCAAATAATCATTTTATGTTATGTATTTTAATTTCCATTTTATTCTATTGGGATATGTTCTTATATATCCTTATTTCTATAAATATTCTATCCAGGTGATGAGAGACCCTTTTCGCAATCATAAACCCATTTTCTGAATTTTTAAGTGATGTTGTTAGGATTCCAAATTTTTTAAAGGGAATTTCAAAACCCAATTTCCACTCATTGGGTTTTACGCATACTTATTTGATTATATTATTCCATGATTATGTGTGAAATAATTGTTTGTTCATTTATATTGTATTTTCCACTTCTGTTTGTGTGGATATACTATTGCTACACCTAATCACCCCATTGATAACTTCTTACGACATTGATACAATCTTTGTAAGGGACTATGTCTCAATCTCCATTCATTTAGGCATATCTTGATATTGTGAACCTTTATTATCTTATAAGGTGTATATACTACCTTTTGAAATTTTATATCATTAATTTCTACATTCTCACTATATTTATAGTTTCCTTTTATGTTATTATTTAATGATTTTTATTCAAGCATTTCTCAAGTGGTAAGGGATTCTTTAACCAAAAAATCATTTTAAATGTTTTAAAGATTTAATATTCTCAATCCTTCTATTTAATGTCCCTATTTTAGAAATTATTTTAAGGGTTTATTTATAACATAATACGACACTAAAAGGCCCCAACCTTAAATATTACATAATCTTGAATTAAGTTAATAATTCACATTGAGAATATTTTCAGGTTTAGAGCTTTAGAGAATTAGTCCATAACTATAACATTACATCTAAAATATTAAAAAGTAGACACTTATACACTATAAAAAAATTTCAAAACAAAAAAAACTCCTTAAATAATAAAATAATTATTTTCTTAATATAAATATAATTTAATTTATTCCTTTCTCTTACCCTTACTTATACCTTGTGAAAAATATTTCAAAAACTTGGGATGAGTATAAAAATCTCATCAAGTGTTATAAAATAAGGAAAGAAAACATTAGTCCATCAATACATACAAATAAATAAAATCATACTTTTCAATAATAAAACATAATCTATTTAACAGAACTCATGAAATCATAAGATTTATGAATAGAACATAGAAATCATAAATCATAAAGTTAATTTGTGGAATCCATAATATACTTAAATTGTAGCTTTCACAACTATATAGGGAGTTACGTTTGGAGTACACATCACAGTATATTCCCTAAATATATTAGGATAAAAATTAATGTTTACCTCCATCACGTTACCCAATGCATTGAAGATCTATCTCGAGCTCACCCGCCCTAGGTTTATCACAGAACCACCCATATACGTAAATAATTCCCAAGAACCATAACATAATTATAAAATATAAAAAAAGAATAAAGGAAAGATAACATTTCCACATTCTAATCACAATATAACATTTCAAGATATTGACATAATCAATAATTTCTCAAAATCATTTTCAATACCAAAAAACATAAAAAGGGTATATGGTATTTAATTTCCTTTTAAAAACACTATGGCTTGTTAAGGAATCCAAATATCAAATAATACTCGCAGTGGAGGAAAGGTCATTGTCACCGCGTATGTTAAAAAAAACAGTCCTTTTTTCATTTAGTAAAATTATTCATAGAAAAAATATTCCCTTTGAATGAAATTAAAATTAAAACGAGTTTATACACCGTATATAATAAAGTAATGTATAAATCAGAATATGCCTCAATGGAAGGAGATTGAGACGAAGTCCCTTACCTTGCGTCTGACATGTCATGTATGCTCCTTGTTCTTCCTAAATAATAAACTTAAGTTAATTTCTACATGATTCAGAACCTTTTTCAAGTTTATTATTCCTTTTATATCACTTATTACCTTGCTATAACAATCATATATTTATTCAAGTTTATATCGGATGTTTTGTCGATGTTCAGTACTTGACTAAACAATGAACTTTTTATAATTACAAATGGTACATGTGGTCAAAAGTATATTATCTCCATAATGATATTCATGATTTAAATATCATATAAATCTAGTAGACAACTTGAGTATTACAAGTAGATACTTCTACTCACTATCCATTTTTTCATGAAACAACAACTCTTTAAAACGAAATATGACATCATTTCATGTTTTAACAGCCTAACTTTTCCATGATCTCATCCTTGACCCTATTCATCTTTAAGTCCTATGAAAAACATTTCAAAACTTGGGATGAGCATAAAAATCTTAGTAAGAGATACATAAGGAAAGAAAACTATTAGTCTTTCAAAAACATATAAACCATGAAAACTTTATGTCTTTTAATTTTCATTTTATTATATTAGGATATGTTATTCTATATCCTTATTACTGTAAATTTTGTGTACAAGTGATGAGAGACCCTTTTCTCTCTCATAAAATCATTTTATGAATTTTTAAGTGACATCGTTAGGCTACCAAATTTTAATTTAATTTTATTATTCAGAAATAACAAGGAACCTATGTGACGAGTCAGACGTAAGGTAAGGGACTTTGTCTCAATATCCTTTAATTGAGGAATATTTTGATTTATACATGACTTTATTTTATCTAGTGTATAAACCCCTTTTACTTTTAATGTCATTTAAATGGAATCTTTTTTCTATGAACTATTTTACTAAACGACAAAAGGAATGTTTCATTTTAACTTACACGGTGACAATGACTTTTCCACTACTACAAGTTTTATTTTGATATTTGGATTTCTTAACAATATATAGTGTTTTTAGAAGGAAAATAAATACCACATACCCTTTTTATGTATTTTGGTATTGAAAATGGTTTTGAGAAAGTATAGATTATTTCAATATCTTGAAATGTTATATGGTGATTGGAATGTGGAAATGTTATCTTTTCTTTATGCATGTTTTATGTGTTATGATTATGTTATGGTTATTGGGAATTGTTTACGTATATAGGTGGTTCCATGATAAACCTAGGTTGGGTGAGCCTGAGATAGCTCTCCAATGCATTGGGTAATGTGATAGTGGTAAACGTTAACGTTTCTCCTAAGAGATTTAGGGAATATACCATGATGGGTATTCCAAACATAACTCCCTATATAGTTGTGAAAGCTAAAATATAAGTATGTAATAGCTTCCATAAGTTACCTTTAACATAAAACATAAGCTCTTTAACATACAAAGGGAATATCTTGAAATCTTAATATCCTTTCATTGAGGAGTATTTTAATGGTGTACCACTATCATGTTACCCAATGCATTGGAGAGCTATCTTGGGCTCACCCACTCTAGGTTTATCATAGAACAACCCATATATGTAAACAATGCCCAAGAACCATAACATAATCATAACACATAGAACAAGAATGAATGAAAGATAACAATTCCACATTCCAATCACAACATATCATTTCAATATATTGACATAATCAATGATTTCTAAAAACCATTTTCAATACCAAAATACATAAAAAGGGTATATGGTATTTATTTTCCTTTTAAAAAAATTACATCTTGTTAAGGAATCCAAATTTTAAATAATACTCATGGTGGTGGAAAGGTCGTTGTCACCGCGTACGTTAAAAAGAAACATTTCCATTGTCATTTTGTAAAACTCTTCATAAAACAAACTACAAGAAACATAAGCTCCCAAAACAAGCCATGAGGGAACAAAGTGATATGAATAAAACATAAGCTCTGTAGCATACCCATCACATAATCTTATGTTAAAGAGCTTATGTTTTATCATTGGGTATTGTACATTGTAGCTTTCACAGCTATAGAGGGAGGTATGTTTGGAATACCCATCACAATATATTCCCTAAACAACAAAGGGAATATACTAAACATGAAGTGATTGAACAAAGTAATATGAACAATGAAAAAGTGTGTCCTTTTCTTTTACCATCTCCATGAACGGTTCATCCTTTTCTTTTTCTTAATGTTAATGTTCCATTTGTCTTGAAATGTTTATGGTCGTGTATTATTTAGTTCTTTTATGGGTGACCCTTTTATTTTATTGTTGCATTAATTTTTTATTTCTATTAATACTTATGAATAATATATTAATTTTACATTAAAGGGGATACTTTTTCAAATAGCGTACTCAAAACGTAACATGGGGTTTCTCTGAAATCTTACGTTGCACACAACATTGAGATATACCGAAAAATAATACAGTAATAATATTATTATTTTAAATGGTAGTTAATGCCTATCCATTGGAATAAAATGAATAAATAATATCAACTGAATTTTTAAATATGTTTCACAAATTTTTAAATAACGATTCATTGGTTACCAAATTTATTAGAAATGGAAATAAAAAAAACCAATTGAATATAAAGGATGTGTTTTTATGAAAACCTATTTAAAAGAGAATAATTGTTTTTTCATATCACTCTTTATGGATTTTTATTTAATAAAAAATGTATTATATATATTCAATTTAATTTTTTAAATTCATCTTATATGTTTTATAGATATTATATAATAACAAATTCAATTTTTCGGATAAAATAATTATTTTTAAAAAAAATACAATTTTACCGCCTTTTAATGGAGAACCCTTTTTAAATATAGTTTTTGTCACTTTTATATGTTCTATTTGATAAAATAAACTTCTTTTATATAATAAAGACATCAAAATTTACTTTGGATGAAATTTTGGTATTTTTCTGATATAGTTTGTTTTTAATTAATAGTGAAAAAATAATTCATTTTAATTCAAAACTGTCATTTATTATAATTTATTTATATAGTTAGATTATAATTTTAATTGGTTTTAAAGTATAATTGGATTATATTTTTATCATTTAATACAATTATGTTCATTGGAAGTAATTTCACTATTAAATTGGACATAAATACATGTCAATCTTTTGATGGTTATTACTTCTTAAAACCCCAATTTTTGGTTTTGACAATGGGAATTAATTTAAAATTAATTACTGAAACTTCTGTGTTTTGAATTTGAAAAAATGGATTCCATATTTGGAATCAGGAGGTCCAAATTGTGTAAATAGGTACCTTTTATTTTTAGACATTATGAATAGTAACTTTAAAAATTATTTTATTCACCATGGTTAAAGGGTAAATCCGGTAAATGAGGGTAAAAAATAATATTATAATAATATTAAACTACCCTAACATGTGTCCTAATCCTATTGGATGAGAAATTTCCGAACATGGTCATCCTTGAGTTGATTTTTGGTACCCCATGGGGGCACTTTGATGTGAAAATGACATTTTATAATAATTAATTTAAAGTAAAGAAAAATATAACATAAACATGTATATTTTAGTTAAACAATTTTTATATGGGGTTATATAAGTGGTATTTTTAACAATAGATATTCATTAGAAATATAAAAAAATTTCATAAATCAATTTATTTTATTTATAATTTTTATACATCAAATAAATAAATTTATTTATGACACAATGATGATGTAGTGATTACCTTGTTAATGAATGATTTAAATAAATGAGATTATAAATATTCAAATAAATTTATTTTGAAACTTTTTATTCCATACAAGAATTTTAGGGATTATTATTACTTTTTATCTATTAATTAATGAAGTTTTTTCGAAATAATAAAGTTATGGTTTTTTAAAAATTCATGATATTAATAGTATACAAATTGACATAAATGAGTTTTCAAAACAAGTACTATTTTATTAAATGATATAATAGTCCTAAAAATTTAAGATTCGTCCAAATGGATTAGATAAATTTGGAAATTTCATTAAATAACCACTTGAGGTTTTATTGGAATTTTATATTAACTATATTAACCATATAGTATGAATATACAAGAAGACATGGTAAGAGTCAAATTAGTTAACTGAGGGTTAAATCTAAAAGATAAGGTTAAATTTTTGACCTAGACTTATATAAAACCTTTTGTTTGAGAGGTTTTAGACCCAAAATAATCTTATATTTTAAATAAATTACTTTGGGACCATTTGAAACCGAAAATCATTTTATAATAAAATAATATTTCAATACCTTCCTAAAGTGCTCCTCCTCCCTCTTATAAAAGGGCATCACCTATAACCCTTACTCACACCTCTCAATCCCCTTGGATCATCCAAAATCTACCCAAATAATCTTCCAACATCCCTATATTCCTCCTAGAATACTCACATTATGTATAAGACAATTCAAGAAATCCTTTTAGCTTAAATCAAAAATAGTTACTCGATTTGAGGTAATGTCTTCTCTCAAGATTCTTTCATTTATTTTCCTTCTCCAATATTTTATACTCTATTTATTCCATTATTTTATAACAAAAACAATATCTTAAATATACTAGGATGTTTTTAGGATAATTATTCGAAATACACTTACACTCACCTCCATCTAATGGATACAAATATATTGTTTCTGTGTACGACGAACTACTGCCTCATGAAACAATGATTGTTCAATTTTCCCCTACCACCTCTCATGGTGGCCATTATGATGGAACTGTATTTGTATATGACATAAATTATATTTATATTTTCTATGTGATACTATAATTTTTATTTACAAACATACCTTTATGCTTTTCATGATGTGTCAATATGATAATTTCATTTGAGGAAGTGCGGACTATCGCCCCCTCAAAGTGATATGACTCATTCATGCCATACATGGAACATATAAAGAATGAAATTAATGAACATATGTAACATATATAAAATATTATATTATACTATAATTATAATATACCTATGTATCATTTAGTTTTAATTCCTTTAAATATGAAAAAGAAATGAAAGTAGCATTCATGTGTACGTACGACCTACCATCTCCATGAACGGTGCATTGAATTTCTTATCTCCAAATATTATGGGATATTATAAATAAATATATACTGGATCTAAATACATATATACTAGATATATATGAAGAAATAAATACCACAATTTTAAGGGGACACTTTCACCCAATGAAGATATCAATTTTTCATTAATATCTAGTTAAAGCATCCCCTATAATACCAACCATAAGGCCCCAACCTTAAACATTACATAATCTTAAATTAAGTTAATAATTCACATTGAGGATCTTTTCAAGTTTATAGATTTAGATAATTAGGCCATAACTATTACATTACATCTCAAATATTACAAAGTAGACACTTCTACTCTATCCATTTTTTTACAACAATAAAACTCCTTAAATAATACAATAATTATTTTCTTGATATAAATCTTCTTTAATTTCTTCCTTTATATTAAACCTACTTATACCCTATGAAAAACATTTCAAAAACTTTGTATGATCATAAAAAACTTAGTAAGGGTTATAAAATAAGGAAAGAAAACATTAGTCCATCAATATATACAAATCAATAAAATCATACTTGTCAATCATAAAAAATAATCTCTTTAAAATATCTCATGAAATCATAAAATTTATGAATAGCACATATAAATCATAAAGGTAACTTTTGGCATCCATAACATACTTATATTGTAGCTTTCACAGCTATATAGGGAGTTACATTTGGAATACCCATCACAGTATATTCCCTAAATCTCTTAGGGGAAACGTTAATTTTTACCTCCATCACGTTACCCAATGCATTGGAGAGCTATCTCAGGCTCACCCACCCTAGGTTTATCATGGAACCACCCGTATATGTAAACAATTCCCAATAACCATAACATAATCATAACACATAAAACAAGCATAAAGGAAATATAACATTTCCACATTCCAATCACAATATAACATTTCAAGATATTGATATAATCAATACTTTATCAAAACCATTTTCAATACCAAAATACATAAAAGGGTATATAGTATTTATTTTCCTTTTAAAAATACTACGGCTTGTTATGGAAGCCAAATATCAAATAATACTCGTGGCGGCGGAAAGGTCTTTGTCACCGCTTATGTTAAAAAGAAACATTACTTTTGTCATTTAGTAAAATTCTTAATAGAAAAAATATTCCCATTGAATAAAATTAAAAGACAAAGGGGTTTATACACTGTATAAAATAAAGTTGTGTATAAATCAAAATATGCCTCAATGTAAGGAGATTGAGACGAAGTCCCTTACCTTGTGTCCGACTTGTCACGTATGTTCCTTGTTATTATTGAATAATAAACTTAAGTTAATTTCTACTTGTTTCAAAACATTTTTCAAGTTTATTATTACTTTTATTTCAATTATTACCTTGCTATAAAAAACATATAATTATTCAAGTTCATATCGTTAATTTTTTCGATGTTCGGTACTTGAGTAAAAAATGAACTTGTTATAATTACAAATTGTACATGTGGTCAAAATTCCATTATCTCACAAATGATATTCATGATTTAAATATCATATATATCCAGTATATATATGTATTTATAATAGTACATAAAATTTGGAGATAAGAAATGAAATGCACCGTTCATGGAGACAGTAAGCCATACTTATGCATAAAAACTACTTTCATATCTTTTTTGTATTTAAAGGAATGAATACTAAATGATAAATAGGTATATTATAATTCCATTATAATATTATATATAAGTTTATTAATGTCATACTTTATACATTCCATGTATGTAATGAACGAGTCATATCACTTTGAGGGGGCGGTAGTCTACACTTGTACGTATGAACTTGAAAAAGAAACGTTAACATTTGGAGACCCTTTTATACGATGTATAATTATACCATTTTTCTTTTAATTTCATTCAATGGTTCTCAAAAGAAATATTTTGTTTTAAAAATAATTTTACAAAACAAACTATGTAAGGGGAAAAAAGGTCCATCTCGATGAAAAAGGAATCTTTTGTTTATACACAACCTTATTTTTTATAGTGTATAATTATACCATTTTTATTTTATTTTCATTCAACGGATTTTAAAAGGAATCTTTTATTTTATGAATCATTTTACTAAATGAAAAAGGGAATGTTTATTTTTAATGTATGCAGTGACAATAACCTTTCCACTACTGCAAGCATTATTTGATATTTGGATTCCTAAAAAATACGTAATGTTTTTAAAAGGAAAATAAATACCATATACCCTTTTTACGTATTTTGGTATTGAAAATGGTTTTGAAATCCATGTGGTCCAAAGTACATTATCTCTAGAATGATATTCATGATTTAAGTCTCATATATATCCAGTATATATGTATTTAGATCCATTATATATATATATTTAGAATAGTCCATAACATTTGGATATAAGAAATGAAATGCACCGTTCATAGAGATAGTAAGCCATACGTACGCATGAACGCTACTTTCATTTATTTTTCATATTTAAAGGAATTAAAACTAAATGATACATAGGTATATTATAATTAAATTATAATATCATATGATATATACATTACATAAGTTCATTAAAACCATCCTTTATACATTCCATGTATAACATGAATGATTCATCTCACTTTGAGGGGCGGTAGTCCTCACTTCCTCAAATGTAATTATTGTATTTACACATCATGAAAAGCATAAAGGTATGTTTTTAAATAAAAATTACAATATCATAGAGATAATATAAATATAATATATATCACATATAAATACAGTGCCATCATAATCGCCACCATGAGAGGTGGTAGGGAAAAATCAAACAATCATCGTTTTGTGAGGCAGTAGTTCACCGTACATAGAAATAGTATGTTCGTATCCATTATATGGAGGTGTCTGTCAGTGTAGTCAGAATCCTTATGATAACAAAAACCTAGTATATTTAAGATACTGGTGTTGTTATAAAATAATGGAATAAAGAGAGTTCAGGGGGTGGAGAAGGAAAATAAATGAAAGAAGCTTGAGAGAAGACATTACCTAAAATCGGGTAACTCCTTTTGATTTAAGATAAAAGGCCTTATTGAATTTCCTTCTTCCCAAGGTAAGGCTTCTAGGAGGAAGAGAGGGATGTTGATAGATTATATGGGTATATTTTGGATGAGACAAAGGGCTTAAGAGGTGTCTTTTATAACAACACTAGTATCTTCAATATACTATGATGTTGTTATTACAAGGATTCGACCTACACTCACACACACCTCCATATAATAGAGTTAGAACATATTGTTTCTATAGACGGTGAAATACTGCCTCATGAAATGATGATTGTTCAATTATCTCCTCCCGCCTATCATGGTGGCCATTATGATGACACTGCATTTATATGTGATATATATTATATTTATATTGTCTATATGATTCTTTATTTTTCATTTATAGCATAACTTTATGGTTTCCATAATGGGTAAATATGACAATTTCATTTAAGGACATGCGAACTACCACCCCCTCAAAGTGATATGACTTGTTCATGCTATACATGGAACATATAAAGTATGGAGTTCATGAACTTATATATGATATTATCCTAGAATTATAATATACCTATGTATAATTTAGTATTCATTCCCTTAAATATGAAAAAGATATGAAAGTAGCCTTCATGCGTATGTACGACTTACTGTCTCCATGAATGGTGCATTTCATTTCTTATCTCCAAATGTTATGTACTATTATAATAGAGAAACTACAAGGCCCTATCCTTAAATATTACATAATATTGAATTAAGTTAATAATTCACATAAAGGATCTTTCCAGGTTTATATTTTTAGATAATTAGACCTTATCTATTACATTACATCTCAAATATTAAAAAGTATACACTTATACTCTATCCAATTTTTTTCACAAAAATAAAACTCCTTAAATAATACAAGAATTATTTTATTGATATAAATATTCTTTAATTTGTTCCTTTCTCTTACCCTTCCTTATAATCTGTGAAAAACATTTCAAAAACTTTGGATGAGCATACAAATCTCAACAATGTTTATAAAATAAGGAAGGAAAAAATTAGTCCATCAATACATAAAAATCAATAAAATCATACTTTTCAATCATAATACATAATATCTTTAACAAACCTCATGAAATCATAATATTTATGAATAAAATAGAGAAATCATAAATCATAAAGGTAACTTGTGGCATCCATAACATACTTACATTGTAGATTTCATAGCTACATAAGGAGTTATGTTTGGAATACACATCATAGTATATTCCCTAAATATTTTAAGAGAAACATTAATGTTTACCTCTGTCACATTACCCAATGAATTGGAGAGCTATCTCGGGCTCACCCGCTCTAGTTTTATCACAGAACCACCCGTATATGTAAACAATTCCCAAGAACCATAACATAATCATAACACACAAAACATACATATGGGAAACATAACATTTCCACATTCCAATCACAATATAAAATTTCAAGATATTGACATAATCAATACTTTCTCAAAACCATTTTCAATACCAAAATATGTAAAAAGGGTATATTATATTTATTTTCCTTTTAAAAATATTACTGCTTTTTAAGGAATCCAAATATCAAATAATGCTTGCGGCAGCGGAAAGGTCGTTGTCACTGCGTACATTAAAAAGAAACATTCCTTTTATCGATTAGTAAAATGATTCATATAAAAAATACTCCCTTTTAATGAAATTAAAATTCAAAGGGGTTTATACACCCTATAAAAGAAAGTTGGGTATAAATCAAAATATGCCTCAATGAAAGGAGATTGAGATGAAGTCCCTTACCATGCATCTGACTCGTCACGTATGTTCCTTGTTCTCCATGAATAATAAACTTAAGTTAATTTCTACTTGATTAAGAACCTTTTTAAAGTTTATTATTACTTTTATATCACTTATTACCTTACTATAACAATCATATAATTATTCAAGTTCATATCAGTCATTTTTTCAATGTTCAGTACTTGAGTAAAAAATGAACTTGTTATTATTACAAATTTTCTATGTGGTCAAAAGTCCATTATCTCTAGAATGATATTAACAATTTAAATATCATATAAATCCAATATATATGTGTATTTATAATAGTACATAACATTTGGATAAAATAAATGAAAGTAGCATTCATGCGTACGTACGGCTTACCATCTCTATATTCAAAGGGAATCTTTTTTCTACATAGCATTTTACTAAATGAAAAAGAGAATGTTTATTTTTAATGTACTTTGTGATAATGACCTTTTCGCTACCACGATCATTATTTGATATTTTGATTCCTTAAAAATATGTAATGTTTTTAAAAGGAAAATAAATACCATATACCCTTTTTACGTATTTTGGTATTGAAAATGGTTTTGAGAAAGTATTGATTATGTCAATATCTTGAAATTTTATATTGTGATTGGAATGTGGAAATGTTATCTTTAATTTTTTATTTTTTTAAGTGTTATGATTATTTCATGGTTCTTGGGCATTTTTTATGTATAGGATTGGTTTCGTGATAAACCTAGGGTGGGTAAGCCCGAGATAGCTCTTCAATGCATTGAGTAACATGATAGAGGTAAACGTTAATGTTTCTCCTAATATATTTAGGGAATATACTATGATGGGTATTCCAAACATAACTCCATATGTATCTATGAAATCTATAATGTAAGTATGTTATGGATGCCACAAGTTACCTTTATGATTTATGATTTTTGTGTGTTATTCATAAATCTTATGATTTCATGAGGTATGTTAAAGAGATTATGTATTATGATTAAAAAGTATGATTTAATTGATTTTTATGTATTTATGGACTAATTTTTTCTTTTAAAACATTCAAAGTGTTATGGGACACTTTGATTCCAAAATCTCTTTATTAATTGTTTTAAATGGTTTTGGAAATGGATTGAGTATTTCAATATCTTGAAATGCTTTCTTGTGATTTCAAATGAAATGTTATTAGTGAAATATTTATATTTGAAATATTTTATGTGTTATGATTATATAATGGTACATGGACATTTGATGGGTGGTTATGTGATAAACCAATGATGGGTGGTTACATGATAAATCAAATGTCGGGTGGTTCCATGATAAACCAAGGACGGGTGGTTATGTTATAACATCCAATGCATTGGGTGTGGAAGTCGGCTGTATGGATATTCCATTTAGTGATATGTGTGGAAGTCTACCATATAGTTATTCTATTTAAGTATATTTATTCCTTTTACTTTTAATTTCATTCAAAGGGAATCTTTTTTCTATGAATTGTTTTACTAAATGTCAAAAGGAATGTTTATTTTTAATGTATATGGTGAAAATGACCTTTCCACTTTCATGAGTATTATTTGATATTTGGATTCCTTAACAAGCCTTAGTGTTTTTAAAACTAAAATAAATACCATATACCCTTTTTTACATATTTTGGTATTGAAGATGGTTTTGTGAAAGTATTGATTATGTCAATATATTAAAATGTTATATTGTGATTAGAATGTGGAAATGTTATCTTTCCTTTATATTTTTTTGATGTATTATGATTATGTTATGGTTCTTGGTCATTTTTTACGTATACGGGTGGTTTTGTGATAAACCTAGCGAGGGTAAGCCTGAGATAGCTCTCCAATGCATTGGGTAACGAGATGGCGGTAAGCGTTAATGTTTCTCCTATGAGATTTAGGGAATATATTGTGATGATTATTCCAAATGTAACCCCCTATATAGTTGTGAAAGCTATAATGAATGTATGATATAGATGCCACAAGTTACCTTTTTGATTTATGATTTATATGTGTTATTCATAAATATTATTATTTCATGAGGTATGTTAAAGAGCTTATGTTTTATGATTGAGAAGTATGATTTCATTTATTTGTATGTATTGATAGATTAATATTTTCTTTTTTTATTTTATTACCCTTACTGAGATTTTTATGCTCATCGCAAGTTTTTGAAATGTTTTTTAATAGGTTATAAGGAATGGTAAGAGAAAGGATGTATTCAAGAAGATTTATATCAAGAAAATAACTCTTATTTTATTTAAGGAGTTTTATTATTGTGAAAAAAATTGGATAGAGTAGAAGTGTGTACTTTGTAATTTTTGAGATGTAATGTACACAATATAAAATTTCAAGATATTGACATAATCAATACTTTATCAAAACCATTTTCAATACCAAAATACGTAAAAAGGGTATATGGTATTAATTTTCCTTTTAAAAACACTACGACTTGTTAAGGAACCCAAATATCAAATAATAATCACAGAAGTGGAAAGTTCATTGTCACAGCGTACGTTAAAAAGAAACATTCCTTTTTTCATTTAGTAACATGCTTCATAGAAAAAATATTCCCTTCATTGAGGCATATTTTGTTTTCATCAAGTTAATTTTTGACCCAAGTACCTAACATCGACAAAATGACCAATATGAACTTGAATAATTGTATGATTGTTATAGCAAGGTAATAAGTGATTTAAAAGGAATAATAAACTTGAAAAATGTTCTGAATCAAGTAGAAATTAACTTAAGTGTATTATTCAGGAATAACAGGGAACATACGTGATGACTCGGACTCAAGGTAAGTGAACCTTTCACCATCCTCTTTTAGTAAAATAATTCTTTTATGTTATGCATTTTAATTTCCATTTTCTTATGTTGGGATATATTCTTCTATATCCTTATTGTTGTACATTTTATTTCCAAGTGATGAGAGACCCTTTTCACTCTCATCAACTCATTTTATGAATTTTTATGTGACGTTGTTAGGATGCCAAATTTTTTTAAGGGAAATCTTATCTCAATATCCTTTCGTTGAGTTAAATATCCATGCCATTGGTTTTTTCCAAGAATATGTGAGAATGAAATTTTATTGTCTTACACTTAATATCCCCTTATATTGGGTGTATTTATATTTTTCATACATAATTATGTCATCATAAAATCATAAGATTTATGAATAACATGTAGAAATCATAAATCATAAAGGTAACTTGTGGAATCAATAACATACTCACATTGTAGCTTTCATGGCTATAAAGGGAGTTACATTTGGAATACCCATCATGGTATATTCCATAAATCACTTAGGAGAAACATTAACGTTTACCTCTATCATGTTACCTAATGCATTGGAGAGCTATCTCAGGCTCACCCACCCTAGGTTTATATCGAAACCACCCGTATACATAAACAATGCCCAAGAACCATAACATAATCATAACACATCAAACAAGAATAAATGAAAGATAACATTTCAAGACATTGACATAATCAATACTTTTTCTACAAGTCATAGTGTTTTTAAAAGAAAAAGTAAATCCCATATACCCTTTTTACGTATTTTGGTAATATTGAATTAAGTTAATAATTCACATTGAGGATCTTTTCAGGTTTATAGACTTAGAGTATTAGACCATAACTATTACATTACATCTCAAATATTATAAAGTAGACACTTATACTCTATCCAATTGTTTCACAATAATAAAACTCCTTAAAAAATACAAGAATTATTTTCTTGATATAAATATTCTTGAATTTCTTCCTTTCTCTTACCCTTCCTTATACCCTATGAAAAACATTTCAAAAACTTGGGATGAGCCTAAAAATCTCAGTAAGGATTATAAAATAAGGAAAGAAAACATTAGTCCATCAATACATATGAATCAATAAAATCATACTTTTCAATCATAATATGTAAGATATTTAACATACCTCATGAAATCATAAGATTTATGAATAATACAAAGAAATAATAAATCACAAAGGTAACTTGTGTCATCCATAACATACTTACATTGTAGCTTTCACAGCTACATTGGGAGTTACTTTTGGAATACCCATCATAGTATATTCCCTAAATCTATTAGGAGAAACGTTAACGTTTACCTCCGTCATGTTACCCAATGCATTGGAGAGTTATATCAGGATAACCTACCCTAGGTTTATCATAGAACCACCCGTATACGTAAACAATGCCCAAGAACCATAACATAATCATAACACATGAACAAGCATAAAGGAAAGATAACATTTCCACATTGTAATCACAATATAATATTTCAAGATATTGACATAATCAATACTTTCTCAAAACCATTTTCAATAATAAAATACGTAAAAAGGGTATATGATATTTATTTTCCTTTTAAAAACACTATGGCTTGTTAAAGAATCCAAATATCAAATAATACTCACGGTGGTGGAAAGTTTGTTGTCATCGTGTACGTTAAAAAGAAACATTCATTTTATCGTTTAGTAAAACGCTTTATAGAAAAAATATTCCCTTTGTATGAAATTAAAAGACAAAGGGGTTTATACACTATATAAAAGTAATTCGTGTATAAATCAAAATGTGCCTCAATGAAAAGTGATTAAGACCATAAAGTCTTCCTCAAATGAAATTATCGTATTTACCCATTATGGAAACCATAAAGGTATGATATAAATGAAAAATAAAGAAGCATAGAGACAATATAAATACAATATATATCACATATAAATATACGGTCATTCCCTTTAAATGGAATTAAAATTCAAAGGGGTTTATACATCATATAAAATCAAGTCATGTATAAATCAAAATATGTCTCAATGAAAAGAGATTGAGACCATAAAGGTATGCTATAAATGAAGTTATCGTATTTACCAATTATGGAAACCATAAAGATATTCTACAAATAAAAAATATAGAAGCATAAAGACAATATAAATATAATATATATCACATATAAATACAGGGCCATCATAATCGCCACCATGATAGGCGGTAAGAGATAATTGAACAATCATCGTTTCATGAGGTAGTAGTTCATTGTCTACAGAAACAGTATGTTCTAAATCCATTAGATGGAGGTGTGTGTGAGTGTAGGTCAAATACTTGGAATAAAAAAATCATACTATATTTAAGATACTGGTGTTGTTATAAAATAATTTAATAAAGAGTGTTTAGGGGGTTGGAGAAGGGAAAATAAATGAAAGAAACTTGAGAGAAGATATTACCTCAAATCGGGTAAAAGTAATTATTCAAGTTCATATCACTTATTACCTTTCTATAACAATCATATAATTATTCAAGTTCATATCAGTCATTTTTTAGATGTTTGATACTTGAGTAAAAATAATTAAAGAACCTTTTTTCAAGGAACATGTGTTTGAATCATCATGTATGTTCCTTGTTCTTCCTGAATAATAAACTTAAGTTAATTTATACTTGCTTAAGAACCTTTTTAAATTTTATTATTCCTTTTATATCACTTATTACCTTGCTATAACAATCATATAATTATTTAATTTCATATCGGTTATTTTGTCGATGTTCGATACTTGAGTAAAAAATGAACCTTTTATAATTACAAATGTCCATGTGATCAAAATTCCATTATCTCCAAAATGATATTCATGATTTAAATATCATATAAATCCAGTATATATATGAATTTATAATAGTATATAACATTTGGATATAATAAATGAAATTCATAGTTAAGGGAGATGGGAAGCCATATGTACGCATGAATGCTAATTTCATATCTTTTTCATATTTAAATGAATGAAAAATAAATGATACATAGCTATATTATAATAACAGTATAATATCATATATAAGGCTCAAGCATTAAACATTACATAATCTTTATTTAAGTCAAGAATTTACATTGAGTATCTTTTCAGGTTTAGAGTTTTAGAGAATCAGGCCGTAACTATTACATTAATTCTCAAAAATTACAAAGTAGACACTTCTACTTTATCCATTTTTTTAAAAAAAACTCCTTAAAATAAAACAAGACTTATTTTCTTGATACAAATCTTCTGGAATACTTCCTTTCTCTTAACCTTCCTTATACCCTATGAAAATCATTTCTAAAACATGGTATGAGCATAAAAATATTAGTAAAGGTTATAAAATAAGGAAAGAAAACATTACTCCATCAATACATACAAATAAATGAAATCGTACTTCTCAATCATAAAACATAATACCTTTAACATACCTCATGAAATAATAAGATTTATGAATAACACATTGAAATCATAAATCATAAAGGTAACTTGTGGCATATATATCATACTTACATTGTAGCTTTCATAGCTACATAGGGATTTACATTTGGAATACCCATCATAGTATATTACCTAAATCTCTTAGGAGAAACATTAACATTTACCTCTGTCTCCTTACCCAATGCATTGGAGAGCTATCTCAGGCTCACCCACCCTATGTTTATCAAAGAACCATCTGTATACGTAAAAAATGCCCAAGAACCGTCACATAATCATAACACATAAAACAACCATAAAGAAAAGATAAAATTTCCACATTTCAATCATAAGATATCATTTCAAGATATTGATATAATAAATTCATATAAAACATTAAAAAAATAAGAGTTTTGAATCAAAGTATCCCATAACACTTTGAAACTTTTGAAAGGAATTTACACTTTAAAACACTCATGCCCATATAAATAAATCCTTAAAATCATTTCTAAATTTTGGACATGAAAGAGAAGGATTTAGAAGGCTAAATCTTTAAAACATTTAAAATGATGTTTTCATTAAAGAATCCCTTACCACTTGAGAAACACTTGAATAAAAATGATTCAAGAATAACATCAAAGGAAACTATAAATATCATGAGAATATAGAAATTCCTAATATAAAATGTCAAAAGGTAGTATATACACATTATACAATAATAAAGGTTCACAATATAAAGATATGCCTCAATGAAAGGATATTGAAATGTATTCCCTTACAAAGATTGTATCAATGACGTAAGAATTTATCAATGGGGTGATTAGGTGTAAAAAATAGTATATTCACAAAAACGGAAGTGGAAATTACAACATAAATGAAAAATTATTGATTAAACACATAATATTGGAATAATATAATCAACGAAGTACACATAAAACCCAATGAGTGGAAATTGAGTTTAGATATTCCCTTACAAAAATCCGACAACCTAACGACATCAGTTAAAAATTCAGAAAATGAGTTTATGAGAGTGAAAAGGGTCTCTAATAACTAAGAACTAAAATTTATAACAATAAGGATATAAAAGAACATATCCCAACATTATAAAATGGAAATTAAAATACATAACATAAAATAAGTATTTGACTAAAAGAGGAGGGTGAAAGGTTCCCTTACCTTGTGTCCGACTTGTCTTGTTCATTCTTTACCTCCATGAATAATAAAATTAAGTTAATTTCTACTTTATTCAGAACATTTTTCAAGTTTATTATTCATTTTATATTAATTATCATCATTTTATAAAAATGACATAATTATTTAAGTTCATATTGTTCGTTTTCTTGATATCCAACACTTTAGTCGAAAATTAACTTATTATAATTACAAATTATCCATGTGGTCAAAAGTACATTATCTCTAGAATAGTATTCATGATTTAAATATCATATACATCCAGTAGATATTTATTTTAACCACTATATATGTATTTAGAATAGTCCATAACATTTGGATATAATAAATGAAATGCACCGATCATGGAGATGGTAAGCCAACCATACATAACACTTGAGAAACACTTGAATATAAATAATTAAAGAATAACATCAAAATAAATTCATGAGAATATAAGAATTCATGAGAATATAGAAATTCATGATATAAAATTTCAAAAGTGTTGTATATACATCTTATAGGATATTAAAGGTGCACAATATCGATATACACCTCAATGATAGGAGATTGAGGCGTAGTCCCTTACAAAGATTGTATCATTAGATTAAGAATAAATCAATGACATTATTATGTGTGAAAATTATAAATACACCCAATATAAGTGGATATTAAGTGTAAAACAATAAGAGTTTATTCACACATATTCTTGAAAAAAAAACCAACGACATGGATATTTAACTCAATGAATGGAGATTGAGCTAAGATTTCCCTTACAAAGTTCGTATAAATGATGTAATAATTTATCAATAGGGTGATTATGTGTTACAAAAGTATATCCACAAAAATTTAAGTGGAAAATACAACATAAATCATGAATTTATATATTCTCATGATATTTATAGTTTCCTTTGATGTTATTCTTTAATGATTTTTATTCAAGCGTTTCTCAAGTGGTAAGGAATTATTTAACTAAAACATCATTTTAAATGTTTTAAAGATTTAATCTGATCAATCCTTCTCTTTCATGTCACTATTTTAGGAATTATTTTAGGGTTTATTTATATGGACATGAGTGTTCTAAAGTGTAAATTCCTTTAAAAAGTTTCAAAGTGGTATAGGATACTTTGATTCAAAACTCTTATTTTTTGAATGTTTTATATGAATTGATTATATCAATATCTTGAAATGATATCTTGTGATTGCAATGTGGAAATGTTATCTCTTATTTATGTTTTTTATTTGTTATGATTATGTGATGGTTCTCGGGAATTATTTACATATATGGGTGGTTCCGTGATAAACTTAGGGAGGGTATCAATCTCTTTTCATTGAGGCATGTTTTGATAATATACACCTCCTTCTTTTACACTATGTATAATAAACCCCTTCGACTTTTACTTTCATTTAAAGGGAATATTTTATCTATTAAGTGTTTTACTACATGAAAAAAGTAATTTTTTTAACATTTGTAGTGACAATGATCTCTCTGCCACCATAATCGTTATTTGGCTTCCTCTATAAGCCTTAATGTTTTTAAAAGGAAAATAAATCCCTTATTCCCTTTTTGGTTGTTTTCGTATTGAAAATGGTTTTTGAAATGGATTGATTATTTTAATATCTTGAAATGATTTCTTGTGATTTCAAATGAAATGTTGTTAGTGAAATGTTGATATTTCTAATATTTTATGTGTCGTGATTATATAATGGTACTTGGAAATTTGACGGATGGTTAGATGATAAACCAATGATGGGTGGTTATGTGATAAACCAAATGATGGGTGTTTCCATGATAAACCAAGTATGGGTGGTTATGTTATAACCTCTAATGCATTGGGTATGGAAGTCTGTGTATAGCTATTATATTTAGTGATATGTGTGTAAGTCGACTATATGGTTATTCCATTTAAGTATCTTTATGTCCCACATTACCTTTATATGATATATGTTGCTTTATATGGGCTTTTATAGTAATCTTTTGGTTACAAAAAGGGTAAGTAATGAGATTATATTCAGTGAAGTGTTTTTACTACTTCTTAAAGGTGAAAAGTATTACTTTATGATAATGTATTCATGGTTTTCATGTTATCACAAGAGTAATAGTTTTATTTATTTATGTATCCCTTACTGAGATTTTTATTCTCATATCAAGTTTTCAAATGTTTTTCACAATACTTAAAGATGAATAGGGTCAAGTATGGGATCAAGGAAAAGTCATGCTGTCTAAAACATGGAACTAAACATGTTTCTTTTTTTAAGAGTTTTTGTTTTATGGAAAAAATGGACAGTGAGAAGAAGTGTCTACTTTTAATATTCAAGCTATTGTGTATAATTTATGACCTAATTATCTAAATTTCTAAACCTGAAAAGACCCTCAATGTGAATTATTAACTTAATTCAAGATTATGTAATGTTTAAGGCTGGGACATTTTCTCTTACCATTCCTTATACCCTGTGAAAAACATTTCATAAACTTGGTATGAGCATAAAAATCTCAGTAAGGGATATAAAATAAGAAAAGAAAACATTATTCCATCAATAAATACAAATCAATAAAATCATACATTTCAATAATAAACACAATCTCTTTAACATACATCATGAAATCATAAGATATATGAATAGCACATAGAAATCATAAATCATAAAGGTAACTTGTGGAATCCATAACATACTTACATTTTAGCTTTCACAACTACATAGGGAGTTACGTTTGGAATACCCATCATAGTATATTCCTTAAATATCTTAGGAGAAAAATTAAAGTTTTCCTCTATCATGTTACCCAATGTGTTGAAGAGCTATCTTGGGATCACCCACCCTAGGTTTATCACAGAACCACCTGTATACATAAACAATTCCCAAGAACCATAACATATTCATAACACATAAAACAAGCATAAAGGAAAGATAACATTTCCACATTGCAATCAAAATATATCATTTCAATATATTGAAATAATCAATGCATTCTCAAAAACATTTTCAATACCAAAATACGTAAAAAGAGTATATGGTATTTATTTTCCTTTTAAAAAATATCAAATAATGTTCGCAGGAGCGGAAAGGTCATTGTCACCACGTACGTTAAAAGAAACATTCCTTCTGTCGTTTTGTAAAACGCTTTGTAGAAAAGGATTCTCTTTGAATGAAATTAAATGTCAAAGGGGTTTATACACCGTATAAAATCAAGTTGTGTATAAATCAAAACATGCCTCAATGAAAGGAGATTGAGAACAAGTACCTTACAAAGATCATTTTGTAATTAAAATAGACCGATTATGTATATTCACTATGATTACACATAAAGAAAGTATAAATACAATATAGGATATCAAAATTTATTTGTCACATAATCATAGAACAACATAATCAATAAGCATAAGTTTAACCTAAAGAATGGAAATTAGGTTAAGAATTTCCCTTATGAAAATTTGGCAGCCTAACGGCGTCACATAAAAATTTATAAAATGAGTTGATGAGAGGGAAAAGGGTATCTCATAACTTGGACATAAAATTTACAACAATAAGGATATACAATAATATATACCAACATAAGATAATATAAAATAATATAAAATAAGTCTTTGAATAAAAGAGGATGGTGATTTCCTTATTAATGAATGATTTAAATAAATGAGATTATAAATATTAAAATAAATTTATTTTCAAACTTTTTATGACAAACAATAATTTTAGGGATGAGTCTTGTTATCTTTTAATTAGTGAAGTTTTTTCGAAATAATCAGTTTGGTTTTGATTTTTTAAAAGTCATGATATGAATAGTATTTAAATTGACATAAATGAGTTTAAAAAAATTACTTTTTTATTAAATGATCTAATAGTCCTAAAATCTAAGATTCCGCTAAATGAATTATATAATGTTGAAAATGTCATTAATGAACCACTTGAGTTTATATTTTCATTTTATAGTAACTATATTAACCATATAGAGTGAATATACAAGAAGACATGGTAAGAGTCAAATTAGTTAACTAAGGGTTAATGTTAAATGATAAGGTTAAATTCGAAAAAAAAAACTTTTCTAAAACCTATTGTTTTAGAGTATTTATAACAATAATCACCTTATCTTATAATTAAATTAGTTTGGGACCATTTTTAATAGAAATTCAGTTTATAATAAAATAATCTTTCAAGACATTCCTAAAGTGCCCCCTTTTTCCTCTTATAAAAGGGAATCACATATAAACCTTAATCACACCTCTCAAGCCCCTTGGATCGTCTAAACTCTGACCAAATAATCTCCCAACATCCTTATATTTCTCCTAGAAGCCTCACCTTAGGATGAAGGCAATTCAAGAAATCCTTTTCGCTTAAATCAAAAGGAGTTACCTGATTTGAGGTAATGTCTTCTCTCAAGATTCTTTCATTTATTTTCTTTCTCCAACCCCCTAAACTCTCTTTATTACATTATTTTATAACAACACCAGTATATTAAATATACTAGGATATTTTTATGATAAGTATTATAACTACACTTACATGCACCTACATCTAATGGATATGAACATATTGTTTTTGTGTATGGCGAACTACCGCCTCACCAAACAATGATTGTTCAATTTTCCCATACCACCTATCGTGGTGGCCATTATGATGGAACTATATTTATAAGTGATATATATTATATTTATATTGTCTCTATTCATCTGTATTTTTCATTTATATCATACCATTATGGTTTCCATAATGGGTAAATACGATGATTTTATTTGAGTACGTGTGGACTACTGTCCCCTCAAAGTGATATGAATCGTTCATTCCATACATGGAACATATAAAGGATGGAGTTAATGAAATTATATATGATATTATACTGGAATTATAATATACCTATGTATAATATAGTTTTTATTCCTTTAAATATTAAAAATAAATGAAAGTAGTGTTCATGCGTACGTACGACTTACCATCTCCATGAACGATGCATTTCATTTCTTATTTCAAAATGTTATATACTATTATAAATACATATATATACTGGATATATATGATATATAAGATATATAAATAATTAATATCATTATGGAGATAATAGGATTTTAACCACATAGAAAATTTGTAATTGTAACAAGTTCATTTTTGACTCAAGTACCAAATATCGAAAAAACAACTGATATTAACTTAAATAATTATGTAATGTTTATAACAAGGTAATAAGTGATATAAAAGTAACAATAAACTTTAAAAGGGTTCTAAATCAAGTATAAATTAACTTAAGTTTATTATTCAGGAAGAACAAGGAATATACGTGATGAGTCAGACTCAAGGTAAGGGACTTCGTCTCAATCTCCTTTAATTGAGGCATATTTGGATTTATACACAACTCACTTTTATACGGTGTATAAACCCCTTTTACTTTTCATTTCATTCAAATTGAATCTTTTTCTACGAATCATTTTAATAAATAAAAAAAGTAATGTTTCTCTTTTAACGTATGTAGTGACAATGACCTTTCCACCGCCGTGAGTTTTATTTGATATTAGACTTCCTTAACAAGCCATAATGTTTTTAAAAGGAAAATAAATACCATATAACCTTTTTATGTATTTTGGTATTGAAAATTATTTTGATAAATCATTGATTATGGAAATATCTTGAAATGATATATTGTGATTGCAATGTTGAAATGTTATCTTTCTTTTATGCTTGTTTTATGTGTTATGGTTCTTGGTCATTGTTTACGTATAGGACATAAAAATAAAACTCCTTAAAATAAAATAATAATTCTTTTCTTGATATAAATTTTCTTGAATTCTTACTTTCCCTTACCCTTCCTTATACCCTGTGAAAAACATTTCAAAAACTTGGGATTGGAATAAAAAGCTCAGTAAGGGTTATAAAATAAGGAAAGAAAACATTAGTCCATCAATATCTTGAAATGATATATTGTGATTGCAATGTGTAAATTTTATATTTCCTTTATGTTTGTTTTATTTGTTATGAATATATTATGGTTCTTGGACATTGTTTATGTATATGGGTGGTTCCATGATAAACCTAGGGAGGTTGAGCCCAAGATAGCTCTCTAATGCATTAGATAACATGATGGAGGTAAAAATTAATGTTTCTCTTAAGAGTTTTAGGTAATATACTATGATGGGTATTCCAAACATAACTCCCTTTGTAGTTGTGAAAGCTATAATGTAAGTATGTTAGGTATGCCACAAGTTACCTTTCTGATTATGATTTTTATGAGTTATTCATAAAACCTATGATTTCGTGATGTATGTTAAAGAGATTATGTTTTATGATTGAGAAGTATGATTTAATTGATTTGTATGTGTTGATGGACTAATGTTTTATTTCCTTATTTTATAACCCTCCCAAGAACCATAACATAATCATAACACATAAAACAAGCATAAAGGAAAGATAACATTTCCACATTTCAATAACAATATATCATTTAAAGATATTGAAATAATAAATTATTTCTAAAAACTATTTTGAATACCAAAATACATAAAAAGTGTATATGGTATTTATTTTCCTTTTAAAAACATTACAGCTTGTTAAGGAATCCAAATATCAAATAATGCTCGCAGCAGCGGAAAGGTAATTGTCACCGCATATGTTAAAAAGAAACATTCCTTTTTTCATTTAGTAAAATGTTTCATAGAAAAATATTCCCTTTAAATGAAATGAAAAGGAAAAGGGGTTTATACACTGTATAAAAGAAATTTCGTATAAATAAAAATATGCCTCAATGAAAAGAGACTGAAACGAAGTCCCTTACAAATATCATTTGGTTAATAAAATAGATTGATTATGTATATTCACTATAAATACAAATAAATCGATTATAAATACTAGATTAGATATCAAAATTCATTTTTCACATAATCATAGAATGACATAATCAAGAAGTAGACGGTCAACCCAAAGAATGAAAATACGATAATTTCATTTGAGGAAGTGTGGACTAACGCCCCCTCAAAGTGATATGACTAATTCATGCCATACATGGAACATATATAGGATGGAGTTAATTAAATTATGTAATGTATATAAAATATGATATTATACTGGAATTATAATATACCTATGTATCATTTAGTTTTCATTCCTTTAAATATGAAAAATAAATGAAAGTAGCGTTCATGCGTACGTACAGCTTACCGTCTCCTTGAATGGTGCATTTCATTTCTTATCTCCAAATGTTATGTACTATTATAAATACATATATATACTGGATATATATGATATCTAAATCATGAATATCATTCTATAGATAATGTACTTTTGACCACATGGACAATTTGTAATTATAATAAGTTCATTTTTGACTCAAGTACCGAACATTGACAAAACGATCGATATGAACTTGAATAATTATAGGATTTTTATAGAAAGGTAATAATTTATATAAAAGGTATGATAAACATGAAAAAGGTTATGAATCAAGTATAAATTTACTTAAGTTTATTATTCAAGAAGAACAAGGAACATGCGTGACAAATCAGACTCAAGGTAAGGGACTGCGTCTCAATCTCCTTTCATTGAGGCATATTTAGGTTTATACATGACCTTATTTTATATGGTTTATAATTATTACCTTTTTATTTTAATTAAATTCCAAATTTTTCAAAATGAATCATTTTCTACGAATTGTTTACTAAACGACAAAAGGAATGTTTCTTTTTAACGTACACGGTGACAACAACCTTTCTATAATTGCAATCATTATTTGAAATGTTATCTTTCCTTTATGCTTGTTTTATGTGTTATGATTATGTTATGGTTGTTGGGAATTGTTTACGTATATGGGTGGTTCTGTGATAAACCTTGGATGGATGAGACCAAGATAGCTCTCCAATTCATTGTGTAACGTGATGGAGGTAAACTTTAATGTTTATCCAAAGAGATTTAGGGAATATACTGTGATGTGTATTCTAAATGTAACTCCCTATGTAGCTGTGAAATATAAAATGAAAGTATGTTATGGATGCCACAAGTTACCTTTATTATTTATTATTTCAATGTTTTATTCCTAAATCTTATTATTTCATGAGGTATGTTAAAGAACTTATGTTTTATGATTGAGAAGTATAATTTCATTGATTTGTATATATTGATGGACTAATGCTTTATTTCCTTATTTTATAACCCTTACTGATCTTTTTATGATCATCCAATGTTTTTGAAATGTTTTTCATAGGGTATAAGGAAGGTTAAGAGAAAGGAATTATTCAATAATATTTATATCAAGAAAAGAACACTTGTTTTATTTAAGGAGTTTTATTATTGTGAAAAAACTTAGATAGAGTAGAAGTATCTATTTTTAATTTTTGAGATGAATGTAATAGTTACGGCCTAATTCCCTAAAACTCTAAACCTAAAATGATCCTCAATGTGAATTCTTGACTTAACTCAAGATTATGTAGTGTTTAAGGTTGGGGCCTTATAGTCACAAAAATAAAACTCCTTAAATAAAACAACAAATCTTTTATTGATATAAATATTCTAGAATTATTCCTTTCTCTTACCCTTCCTTATAACCCATGAAAAACATTTCAAAAACGTGGGATAAGCCTAAAAATCTTAGTAAGGGTTATAAAATAAGGAAAGAAAACATTAGTCCATCAATTCATACAAATCAATGAAATTATTCTTTTCACTCATACAATATAACCTCTTTAAAATACCTCATGAAGTCATAGTGATGATAAAATCATCGTGGAGGGATAATAATAAAAGAAAATATCAGTCCATGAATTCAAAAAAAATCAATGAAATCATTCTTTTCAATCATATAATATAAGCTCTTTAACATACCTTTTGAAATCAAAATATTTATGAATAAAACATATAAATCATAAATCAAAAAGGTAACTTTTGGAAACCATAACATACTTACATTGTAGCTTTCACAACTACATAGGGAGTTACGTTTGGAATACCCATCACAGTATAGTCCCTAAATCTCCTAGGAGAAACATTAAGGTTTACCTCTGTCACATTACCCAATGCATTGGAGATTTATCTCAGGCTCACCCACCCTAGGTTTATCATAGAATCATCTGTATATGTAAACAATTCCCAAGAACCATAACACATAAAACAAGCATAAAAGAAATATAAAATTTCCACATTGCAATCACAAGATATTAGTTCAAGATATTGACAAAATCGATCCATTATCAAAACCAATTTTGATACCAAAATATGCAAAAAATATTATATCGTATTTATTTTACTTTTAAAAACATTACAGATTTTTAAGGAAGCTGAATATCACATAATGCTCGCAATGGAAGAAAGTTCGTTGTCATCGTGTACGTTAAAAAGAAACAGTCTTTTTGTAGTTTAGTAAAACACTTCATAGAAAAAGGATTCCATTTGAATGAAATTAAAATTCAAAGGGGTTTATACACCATGTAAAATAAAGTCATGTATAAATCAAAATATGCCTCAATGAAAGGAACTTCTACAACAATAATTTTCCCAAACCCAAAACCACAAAATAGAAACCATACTATTTAACATAAATAGACTGCATTAAAATTAAGTAAAAATAAGAATAATAATATGTTTCTATGAAATAATAAATCAATTCTCAAAACCATCTTCAATACCAAAATACATAAAAAGGGTATATGGTGTTTATTTTCCTTTTAAAAACATTATGGCTTGTTAAAGAAGCCAAATATCAAATAATTTTTGCAGTGGTGAAAAGGTCGTTGTCACCACGTACATTAAAAAAACATTCCTTTTTTTTTTAGTAAAACACTTCATAGAAAAATATTCCTTTTTAAAACCATTAAATTAAATGAGAATAAAAATGGTATAATTATACACCATATAAAAGAAGGTGGTTTATAACATCAAAATATGCCTCAATGAAAGGATATTTATACGAAGTCCCTTACGAAAATTTGGCAGCCTAACGACGTCACATTAAAATTTAAAAAATGAGTTGATGAGAGAGAAAAGGGTCTCTCATCAGTTGGACATAAAATTTGCAGCAATAAGGTTATAGAAAAAAATATCCCAACATAAGAAAATGGAAATTAAAAGACATAATATAAAATAAGTCTTTGACTAAAAGAGGAAGGTGAAAGGTTCCCTTAAAGTTATATGACTCGTTCATGCCATACATGATATTTAAATCATAGATAAAATTATAGAGGTAATGGAATTTTGAAGTCATGAACAATTTGTAATTATAACAAGTTCATTTTTGACTTAAGTACCGAACATCGACAAAATGACCGATATGATCTTTAATAATTATATGATTTTTATAGTAAGTTAATAAGTGATATAAAAGGAATAATAAACTTGAAAAAGGTTCTGAAGCAAGTAGAAATTAACTTAAGTTTATTATTCAGGAAGAACAAGGAACATACATGACGAGTCAGGTTCAAGGTAAGGGAACCTTTCACCCTCCTCTTTTAGTTGAAGACTTATTTTATGTTATTTCTTTTAATTTCCATTTTCTTATGTTGGGATATGTTATTATATATCCTTATTTATGTATATTTTTTATCCAAGTGATGATAGAGCCTTTTCTCTCTCATCAACTCATTTTTTAAATCATAATGCGATGTTGTTAGGCTGCTGAATTTTCGTAAGGGACTTTATCTAAATCTCCATTCATTGAGGCATATTTTGATGTTCTACACCACTTTCTTTTATGCGGTGTATAATTATACTATATGTATTTTAATTTAATTCAATGGTTTTAAGAAGGAATATTTTTCTACGAAGCGTTTTACTAAATGACAAAAGGAATGTTTCTTTTTAATGTACGTGGAAAAAACGACCTTTCCACCACTGTGAGCATTATTTGATATTTGGATTCCTTAATAAGCTATACTATTTTAAAAGGAAAATAAATACCATATACCCTATTTACATATTTTGGTACTGAAAATGGTTTTAATAATGTATTGATTATGTTAATATATTGAAATGATATATTGTGATTGCAATGTGGAAATGTTATCTTTCCTTTATTCTTGTTTTATGTGTTATGAATATGTTATGGTTCTTGGGAATTATTTACATATACGGGTGGTTCCATGATAAACCTTGGGTGGGTGAGACTGATATAGATCTATAATTCATTGGGTATTGTGATGGAGTTAAATTTTAATGTTTCTCCTAATATATTTAGGGAATATACTCTAATGGGTATTCCAAATGTAACTCCCTATGTAGCTGTGAAAGATATAATGTAAGTATGATATGGATGCCACAAGTTACCTTTATGATTTATGATTTCTATGTATTATTCATAAATCTTATGATTTCCTGAGGTATGTTAAAGAGATTATGTTTTATTATTGAGAAGTATGATTTAATTGATTTGTATGTATTGATGGGATAATGTTTTCTTTCCTTATTTTATAAATATTACTGAGCATTTATGCTCATCCCAGGTTTTTGAAATGTTTTCATTTCAGTAAGGAATATTTTTATTTATACATGACTTTCTTTTATATGGTGTATAAACCCCTTTTAATTTTCATTTCATTCAGAGGAAATCTTTTTCTATGAAGCGTTTTACTCAACGACAAAAAGAATGTTTCTTTTTAACGTATGCGGTGACAATGTCCCTTCTGCCGTAGTGAGCATTATTTGAAATTTGGCTTCCTTAAAAAGCTAAAATATTTTTAAAAGGAAAATAAATACCATACACACTTTTATTTATTTTTGTATTGAAAATGGTTTTTTGAGAAAAACAAAACCAATGACATGGATATTTATCTCAATGAAGGGAGATTGAGCTAAGATTTCCCTTATAAAGTTTGTATAAATGGCGTAATAATTTATCGATGGGGTGATTATGTGTTGCAAAGGTATATCCACACAAAGGGAAGTAGAAAGTAAAAAAGAAATAAATAACCAATTATTCCACACATAATCTTGTCATCATATAATCAATGAAGTATACATAAAACCCAATGAGTGGAAATTGAGTTTAGAAATTCCTTTACGAAAATTCAGCAGCCTAACGGAGTCACTTAAAAATTCAGAGAATGAGTTGATGAGAGAGAAAAGGGTCTATCATAACTTGGAAATAAAATGGAAAATAGTTAATATATATAAAAACATATCCCAACATAAGAAAATGGAAATTAAAAAAACACAACATAAAAGAATTCTTTGACTAAAAGAGGAGGGTGAAAGGTTCCCTTAACTTGAGTCTGATTTGTCAGGTATGGTCCTTATTATTCCTAAATAATAAACTTAAGTTAATTTATACTTTCTTAAGATCATTTTTCAAGTTTATTATTCCATTTATATTACTTATTACCACATTATAAAAATTACATAATTATTTAAGTTGATATCAGGTGTTTTGTCGATATTGGGTACTTGAGTCGAAAATGAACTTGTTATAATTACAAATTGTCTATGTGGTCAAAATTACATTATCTACATAATCATATGAATGATTTAAATATCACATATATCTAGGGAATATACTATGGTGGGTATTCCAAATGTAACTCCCTACGTAGCTGTGAAAGCTACAATGTAAGTATGTTATAGATTCCATAAGTTACCTTTATGATTTATGATTTATATGTGTTATTCATAAATCTTATGATTTCATGAGGTATGTTAAAGAGATTATGTTTTATTATTGAGAGGTATGATTTCATTGATTTGTATGTATTTATGGACTAATGTTTTCTTTCCTTATTTTATAACCCGTACTGAGCTTTTTATGCTCATCCCAAATTTTTGAAATGTTTTTCATAGGGTATAAGGAATGGTAATTTAAAGGAAGTATTCAAGAAGATTTATATCAAGAAAAGAACTAAATAATAATCACAACCTTTAGTCTGACTCATCCTATATGTATGTCCATAACCTTTCTTTTTTAACATAAAACTAAATAATAATAAAAACTTTTGCAAAAATAATTTTACCTTTCATAAAATTTGTCTTGCACATAGATAAATAAATAATCTCATGAATTCAAGAATTAAGGGACATAATTCAGAAACAACTAATAACAATATATTCATTACGCAAAACCAGAAAATTAAAATCATCATTTTGAAATAAATAAACTATCTATTACTAAAACAATTGTTCCTTAAATAAAACAAGTGTTCTTTTATTGATATAAATATTCTTGAAGTCTTCCTTTCTCTTACCCTTCCTTATACCCTATGAAAAACATTTCAAAAACTTAGGATGAGCAGAAAAATATCAATAATCATTATAAAATAAGGAAAGAAAACATTAGTCCATCAATACATAAAAATCAATGAAATCATACGTCTCAATAATAAAACATAATCTCTTTAAAATATGTCATGAAATCATAAGATTTATGAATAACACATAGAAATCATAAATCATAAAGTTAAGTTGTGGAATCCATATCATACTTACATTATAACTTTCACAGATACATGGGGAGTTACATTTGGAATACCCATCACAGTATATTCCCTAAATCTCTTAGGAGAAACATTAACGTTTACCTCTGTCATGTTACCCAATGCATTGGAGGACTATCTCAGGATCACCTGCCCTATGTTTATCACAGAACCACCCATATACATAAACAATGTTTTAGTTGAAGTCCCTTAAAACAGTGGAAATTAATGAGAAAGATTTATAAGATTAAATCTTTAAAACATTTAATATAATTTTTTAGTTAAAGATTCCTTTACCACTTGAGAAAATACTTGAATAAAAATAGTTAAAGAATAACATTAAACTAAACTTATAATATCATGAGAATATAGAGATTCATGATATAATATTTCAAAGGGAATTAGATACACCTTATTAGATAAAAAGGGTGTAAAATATCAAGATATGCCTCATACCTCATGAAATCATAAGATTTATGAATAATGCATATAAATAATAAATCATAAAGGTAAATGGTGGCATCCATATCATTATTACACTGTATCTTTCATGGATGCATAGGGAGTTATGTTTTGAATACCCATCATAGTATATTCCCTAAATCTCTTAGGAGAAATGTTAACGTTTACCTCCATCGCGTTACCCAATGTATTAGAGAGCTATATTAGGCTCACTTGCCCTAGGTTTATCATGGAACCACCTGTATACATAAACAATGTCCAATAACCATAACATAATAATAACACATAAAATAATATAAGGAAAAGATAACATTTATACATTGCAATCACAATATTTCATTTCAATATATTGAAATAATCAATCCATTATCAAAACCATTTTCAATACCAAAATACGTAAAAAGGGTATATGGTATTTATTTTTCTCTTAAAAACATTATGGTTTGTTTAGGAAATAAAATATCAAATAATGATTATGGCGGTGGAAAGGTCATTGTCACCACATACGTTAAAAAGAAACATTCCTTTTTTTCATTTAGTAAAACACTTTGTAGAAAAATATTACTTGTGAAAACCATTTAAAACATTTAATAAAGATATTTTTGAATCAAACTGTCCCATAACACTTTGAAACTTTTAGAATTCACTACCACAAAATAGGGAAAGGGAAGCGTTTCCCTTTATCAGTGCTAAACAGAAAGCGCTGATAAAGGGGTGTGCCTTTATCAGCGCTAAAACAATCCTTGATAAAGGTTACATTTATCAGCGCTATTATTAGCACTGATAAAAGTTTTTATTATTAATTTATATAAAATTATTATATTTATATTCAAAAATAATTTTTATTTGTATACATTAAATAAAAAAAATTATATTTAATATTTTTTTAATGATTCAAAAATATATATATAATATTGTTTTAATTGAAAAAATTATTCCTAAGATTATAATTAAATTTATATATATATAATTAAATAATTATTAGATTATAATAAATTACATTAAATAATAAATATATTTATTAGATTTGTTAGATTTATTAGAGATTTATTAGATTAATTCATGAATTTTGGTCAACGAATAAATATGTGTATATGATATGTATGCATGAATGTTCATTTGTATATTACATGATGTGGTATATATTGATTAATTCATAATGTTACCCATATGAACTATATATGTTCTAAAAAATGTACTTATAAAATTACATTAAAAATATTTAAATAATAAATATATTTTATTATATTTTTAATGATATATATAAATATTTTCAAATACATTTGTAATTACAATTTTATTAATATATATTAACAATTATATACCAATATTTATAAATATATACTATTTATAGTTATAATTATTAATAAATAAATATATATTTATCCTATATATCATTTTAAATAAATCTATAAGAATATAAATAAATTATTAAAATTATACATTTGTAATTATAATTTTATTAATATATATTAAAAATTATATACCAATATTTATAAATATATACTATTTATAGTTATAATTATTAATAAATATATATATTTATCCTATATATAATTTTAAATAAATATATAATAATATAAATAAATTATTAAAATTATTCCTTTATAAAGGAAGTATTTATCAACACTATAATTTTAGCGCTGATAAATAGGTACTTTATCAGCGCTTTTTTAGCTATGATAAAGGTCTATCATTGTCAGTGCTAAAAAGCGCTGATAAAGGTATTTTTTATGAGTGAATTTATTTTAGTGCTGATAAAAATACCTTTATTAGTGATTTTAACTAGCACTGATAAAGGTTCCAGTGGTTTTTATAAAAGAACCCTAACAGGCCCCTCCCCCCTCGCACTCGTTCAAGCCTTCGCGAAAGCTAAAGCCTGCACTTGAGACCCCTCCTCTTCCGTGACCCCTCCTCTTCTTCCTCCTGGTCCTCCTCCTCCTCTATCATCACTGACTTTTCCACCTCCTCTTCCATGACCGTCCTCCTCCTCCTCCTCCATCACTGCATTTTCCTCCTCCGTCGTGACCATCCTCCTCCTCCGTTATCGCCGCTGCCTTGGCCACGATCCCTCGTCTGTCATGATCCCTCCTCAGTTGCGATCCCTCATACTTGGTAACCCTTATAGATATGAATTTTTAGTTCATTTTGATCTCTATAAGGTTGTTCATCACTGGTAGCACATGGTTCTGTGAAAAATATGGGAAACCTTGGTAAAACAATTTGGAACCATTGGTGTGTATGGGTCATGGATCAATTCTTGTGTATTTTTACAAAAACCATTCAATAATCATATGAGTTCACACTATAATTTTATAGTTATGTCCTCTAGGATTGGATGATAGAATAATGTTGATTTCTAGGAGGTTTTTAAGCCTTATTATGGAATAGGTTAAGTACCGATTTTTTAGAACAATTCCCAAGTGGCCTTCAAAGCATGAAAATATTTTAAAAATTAAAATTCAGTACTATATAAAGGTTTTTAAATGGGATTTTTACACCTATTGATTTATAAATAATTTGATTGGGGTGTGTAATGTTCTTGAAGTCTCCTAAAGGGGTTGTTATATTTTACACGGGTGTGTTAACCCATATGAGTTATATTGTAAACATTGTGATAGAATTTCACTATTAAAAATGTTATGATTTTGGATTTTTGGATCCCATGTGGTTTTATAAAATTATATTCATAATATTGGTCTTAATATTTGATTTGGAAGATATTTTAAATCATTTTATTTGGATTCGCACCCTAATTTTTTTTTGTTCATTTGGGACATTATGAGAAATGGTTTTTTATAAAATCCCTGTGATAAAATTATTCCCATTTTTGTTTTGTTCTAACTAATGGGTGGTTCTCTATACATGTGGTGTTCTTGTGATAGAGAAAGGTGATGTTTCTTTCTAGGGAATTTGAGATTGGGTGGTCATTTATTTATAAATGTATTCAATTTGGATTATTCTTGATGCATTGAATTTATTGATTTCTAACCACCTTTTTTGATGTCTTAGGAATCTTAGGAGACTAGGTATTGATCTAGATATGTGTAAACCATTGTATATTATGTCTATAATATTTGTAGGGTGTCCCACAAGACCGAGTGGGATAACATATTAGAGAGTGATCATTAGATCATGGAAGGTAAGGAGATATAATCTTATGTCCCATGGTATTTGTGTTCTCCTAAGATATTTATCCCTCGACCATTCGAGATTATTTTTAGGGACATGGAACATTAATTAGTGATGAACTATGTTATATATATTCAATTATATTATGTGGGTCATATGGTGAATAAAAAGATGCTAGGATCCTATTTAGGATCATTTTAGAGGATTACTCTTTACCTTCACTATATCTTGAGTTTATTATGTGAATTAATGAATCATTTTTTATTAGTGTATTCATCTCACTTCCCTTTACTCAAATGGTTCCTACTTCTGATTTCTCTCCCATTTTATGTGTTTTTTGGTGATTCTTTCTAACAATATTTTGAAAAGGTATTTGAAAGGTAAAATTCATTATAAGTTAATTGGTATTTTTTAAGACAAGTGTATGGGTTTGAAAACATTTTTTAGTCCATCATGTTATGTTTTACTTGAAAACAAGGGTTTAAAGCATGTTTTGGGAAAAAATGTTGATACTAAAACACTTATTGTGGTAGTACTCCATAGTGTGATTGGGGAGATGCCTTGGTGGGTACTAGTGATGGAATAACCAGTGGGTAGGTTGTTGTGTGAGATATATCAAGGATTATTTTAAATATTATATCATGTTGAGTGCATGGTTTGTATTGATTATCCCACAGAAAATATTTATCATGGATATATTAAATTGTGACATCTCCCTTATAAACCTTATAGGTACGGTATATGGAAAGGGGTTGATTATGATGTTAGTGTAAATGATAATTTGGATATCTTATGACCTTAAGGGTAGGAAAATTCACACATGGGGTGGTGTAGGTTGGTAACTAAATATGAATAAAGAGATTTATTGTTGATATATTGTTACCTATATGTATTGGTATCATCATGATATATTTTTTAACTATAGGATATGCTAATGATGGATACTTTTAGTGAGGCTACTTATGATGTGTCATGTATGAGCTTCTTATGCAATAGCCTCTTGCTCAATGCTATGTATCAATCATTAAATACTGGAATATGGAGATATACCAACACTTTGAAGCCAACGGTTTGAACAAACTATTGGCATGGGTGGAATATCCCAACGGTTTGAACAAACCATTGGTAAACTACCATTATTACCAGCCTTTCCCAATGGTTTTCCCAAACTGTTGGGAAATGCCTCCTTTTCCCAACGGTTTCAATGAAACTGTTGGTTAAATTCCCATTACAATAACCTATACCAATGGTTTTTAAAAACTTTTGTTATAGAATAAATTTCCCAAAGGTTTTTAATAACTGTTGGGAAAGGTTTCCCCAAAAATACAGCAGCCCCAATTCTCCTATGCCCGCATGACTGCAGCCCTAAAAATGAAGATCTATTGAAGCTCTTTCATTACCTAGGCTGGGAAAATCCTTCCATCCACTTCAATCAACATCAAATCTGTAAGTACTAAATTAATTTTAATGTTCTTAATCTATTTTTTTCTTCTCTGTTTTGATTTAGCCTAAATGAGATGGATTTCTCTTTACCCAGACCGGGAAACTACTTCCACCTGATAGATCCATCTTAAATAAAAAAACAGTTATACACTCTAAATCTGTAAGTACTACCTTAGTTTTAATGTTTTGAATCTATTATTTTTATTTTCTATTTTGATTTTGTCTAAACCATGTCATTATGTCCCTGGCATGGCATAACCAATAAGTGAACTTTGATTTGTTTTCTATTTTTATTCAACACTTAAGTGTCATTATTGTATGGATCAACTTTATTTTAAGTCTTCATAGCCACTCCTTCTGTGTAGTTAGTGAACCATATGAACTAATTCGAGGTGAGTGATGCTATATGAGATTTTATGGGTTATTGTGGGGATTTTCTTTCCCTTTAATTGATTGGTTCATAAAACATAAGTTGGTGCTCCATATATTATGTAATTGGAATTGGTAAAGTGAAATGTTGGTCTTAGATTTCTGAGTTGGTTATTTGGATGGTATTATCTATCAAAAGTGGGTATATCTCTATTAAATATGGGTGTATTTTCCAATTGACTAATGTATTTAATAAACCGAACATGAAATAAACATTTCCCACAATACAGAAGCACCACAGAAATCATAGATAGACACTACACACCATAAGACACCCATGGGAGACACCCATTGACATCTACGGATAGTTAAGGGTCCATTAACTTAGGACCTGAAGTTGATTGGCACTCAAGACTTGAGAAATTACCATTGATAGTAGAAAAGATACCAACACCTTTATTCTTAGTATAGTATAATGAAATGGTTTACACCCTCATGACCAAGTAGACCATCTGGTTCATGGGCTGGTGCCCAACCAGGTTCAAGATTAGGATCAACTACTAAACATTGATTGTGGTCCCTCTGAGGTTCTTTCCATAGTGAAGAGGGTTATGTTCACAATCTTCAACTCAACTAATGTAGCATAGGTGAATATTCAATGGCTAAGTGTACTATAATGATGTTTCCAAAAACGTTCTATATAAAGAATATAATGAAAAATGAAGAGACTATTAAATGGAACCGTTTCCCCCTTGCTTATAGGAACATGATTTGACCCATGGGGCAGTGTGGTTCTTATATATTGGGTGGTGAAATGTATAGTCACAGGATACAGGTACGTTTTTGTTTAGTTTTTATTTTATTTTCTTTATCGCATTGGCCACTTAGGTATTTTACTTCTTTCTACGGATGGAGGACTGTGATGATATCCTGCCTAGTTGACGTAGATCACTTGTATACTGTAATACCATGAGGTGTGAGTGTGAGGAAACATTGGAAGATATAGTAGCCTTGGGGTCTTCCATGAGATGGAATTGTTTTTCTAAAACATTGTGTGGGAACATTTCTAGAGTATGTTGGAGTCATGAAATAACCCCAAGTGTCTCCATGAGATAGCATAAATAATCCCAAGTGTCTCCAAGTGTCTCCATACATCATATCATCCTCGCATGGGTTGGCCACTCACCCAATCCTATCAAACCAATTCTAGTCTATCCTCTCATTCACATAGTCTAGACTCATCTCTCGAGTATTATCCCCTGCCTCGATGCACATCTCATCATCCAACTAGACAAAGAGGATTATTCACCTTATGATTGTCCTAGTCACAAAATCACACCATTTTGAACCCATATACATTATATTCTCAATAATATGGTAAAGAACCTCATAAAAATCATATATTATAACCCAGCCCCACTAACTAGGTTCCATCCTAATCTAAATCACACCAAGCCTCTTGGAATTATAATGCCAATCTGCCCGAAAATACCTAATACCCACACTAGCATCTCATCCTTCATCTCTTAATTTGAACTCTTGAATCATTAAATGGAGTAAAAACTTTCATAATACATTTTATATACTCAGAGGGACCATCCCACTCTAAGAACCTACCAAGATTCCAATCCATCCTCATAAGTATTTCCTCATCAAACGCTATATGTACAATTGCCACACCTATCACTACAAGGCCCAATCCTCTTAGGAATATTTTACTTGATCTAAATCCTCATTGTTAGTGAAATCAATCACCTTAAAGCGCATAAATGTCTACTGAACCCTACATTCCAAGAATTATTCATGTGGCCAGGCCCCATGGAAACATTCTAAGAACTAAAACCATAAATAATAATACCAAATACATGCATCATTTTTAAATAAATATCTCAAGTGTAATCATAAAAACCAAGAATAATAAGACCTCATACCTTGTATCGAACAAAACCAAACTAAGTTGAAACTTGGGCCAAATTGATTATATACCATTAATAGGAAGAGTAATTGTTAATTAATAGGAATATATTATTTGATAGTATCATTTTGAAACATTGATTTGTTTCCCCGTTGCTTGAAGGATCATGATTTGACCCATGGGGGGCTGTGGTACTTATATGTTTGGTGGTGACAGGTATAGTCATAGGAGATAGGTATGTTTTAGTTTAGTTTTTATTTTATTTTCTTTATCACATTGGTCACTTAGATCTTTGACTGCTTTCTATGGATAGAGGGTAGTTATATTCTATGAAGGGTGCCAAAAGGAGTTCAGATTGATTCAGTCCACCGGCTTTGATCCGAGCACTGGTGGAAAATGGGTTTATACCAACGCATGCATTCCCACAGTTTATAAGAACCATTGGGAAATTGGGGCTTATTCATACGGTTTTTCTAAAACCGTCGGTATACATGATCCCTTTCAATTTTTCACCCCCCACGTGAACCCTCCCCAACCTCATCCTCCCAACCCTCTCCTCCCCTTCCCGACCTCGACCTCCTCAACCTCCCAACCTCCGACTCCGCCTCCCAACCCCCAAACCCTGTCGGATCCCTCTCCTCCGGCAACGTTCAACCCTCCCCTCTTGTATCCCTCTCCGATGATGACGTCCCCCTCCCCTTTAGGCTCTTGGCTCCCTCTCCTCTGGTGATGTTCCCCTCTCTGACAACGTCCCCCATCCCCCTCTCCAATCGCGCGTGAGACCCCCCATGGCCGAACACCCCGTATGACGCCCCCTATCTCGGCTACCTCTCCTCCACCATTTCTACCAAATTTCTTGAGGGTTCTTGATCGGTACATCCAGGTAAGAATTCATCTTCTTTAATTCTTCAATTTCTTAGAGTTTTCATCTCTCCTGTTTCTTGGTTTCATTCAGTTGAACCCTAGGGGTTTTGAGGTTTCCTGATTCTAACTTTGATCCTTGTTTCTAGGGGGTATCATGGTTCTCTCAGGTCTCCTGGGGAATGTTTTGGCATCCGATACCGAAGGAAAAGTGGTTTGGATAGTCTTGGTTCATCTTCCCCCATTTGAGGTTGGTTTATTCTTCTCTCTTTGTTTGGCCCAATTTAATTTGGTGCTTTTAGTGATTTATGTTTCTATGAAAACTCTATATTAGGTATGAATTGCATGAATAATACTACTTTACATCCTGTATATCTATTTGTGTGTGTTTTTAGCTCATATCATGTTATATGTTCAAGATTCATCCTTTGGTATAATCATCTCATGTTTTTTTATTGATGGGTGAGTGGAGATATGCTGAGAAACATGATATTGTACAATGGATATATGGGTATAATTGATTTTTTTATTCTGTTTTGGTATGTGCTATTATATTTGTATAACAGGGCCTAGTGTATGTTTGATTCTACTTTCATTGAATCTTATTTTTATGATTCATTTTTTAATTTTGAATTGATTTTAATTATATTAATCTCATTTGGGGTATTTTTCTTTTTTACTTATGTTTATTTGATGCTTCATGGATGTCTAATGTATGGGTGACCCATTCTAAATTCTCAATAACTGATTCAATGCCACACATTCTTGAGGATGAAACAAACCAATTTAAATGAAACCAACATGAACTCATTCAAACTGGATTGAATGAAATAAGACATAATAGAAGTAGGAAAAATCAAAATAATCTGAATTGTATTAACCTATAAAGAGTAAAATTGAAAATTCCTAAATGAATCTACAATAAATTAAATTAGCGTATACCGAACAAATAAGTTAAAACTAAACAGATCTAAAAAAATCATATCATGATTTATCAAAATGAATAATACATAATCAGTGACCTGCCTCAATTAGGATGACATCAAATATAACAAACCAAGATGAGCCATAGGAAACCAAACCAAATAAGATTATGAAGAGTAAACCCAAAATGAGTTGAACTAAATAAAGTGGCACCATACAAACCCACAAATGATGTATCAAATTGGACCAAATATAATTAATTAAAACCTATATAACCACAACCAACATGAAATAAATTGAACTAAACCAAACTAATATGAACCAAATGTAATGAAACTGAATTGATTAGAACCCCATATTGAAGTGATAACTTGCACGACCTTTCAATAAGAGAGTCATCTTCATTTTCAATAATTGGCCCAGTCAGTGAAATATAATGTGTGAAATTGAAATGGTCAGATCATCTCACCAGATCAACAACCTCATCTGGGCCTAATGGTATGTACTCAAATCAAGAGATGTATAGTAGCTTGGGGTGAAACAAGGCACTAGGGATTATGGTGGTGTTGTGATAACTGTATCAATGGAGGTGATCCCCTATCTATCCAAATAAAAACTGTAAAGGACCACTGAGTCTATAAGGGATATTTTCCTATTGAATATGACTCAAGAGATTCCAGAGGCCTATAAGGGTCAATACGACTATATTAAGAGTCCGAATCTCTACCACTCAAGATGCAATTACCAAAGTGCCAACTTGGATTTTTGAACACGCATCCCCTACTGAAAAAAACCACACATTCAAAAATATTTCCATGAAACCATCAATCCTAAGGATTATATATATTTAAAGCCTCACCCAATAAACCCATGTGGTGTATTCTTCTACTTCTATGATTTCTGAATATGAACTGAAACTATTATGGACCTTTTGGGAAGGGAACCAGTGAGGGCGTATAGCAGTCGGCCAAGCTCTACTATGATAGAGTAAAATATTGATCCAATCTTTAAAAGAGATGAGTGATCATATAGAAATATCATTTCTTAACTTTTCTTTCATGATATTGATCATATCCCTCACCAAAACTAGATTCTATGAGAGGTTATCCTAGACATCCATGACAGGAAGAAATTTGTCTCACATTTCCCCAAGGGGGGGGGGGGTATCCTGCCTATTCAAGTGACATCCTAGAGGTTAATTCCAACTTCATTGTGGGACAAATGGAATGAGTTGGTTCCAAGGAACCAATGGATAATCAGTTTTCTTATAATATTAGACTGGTGGTATATGATATACTAGGAAACCCATAATGGTTCATAAAGATGGATAATGTGTAGCTGGTCGGAAAAATCTAAGCAGCTTTACCTTACCAAGAATAGCCATTCTCATTAATCAGAGATGTGCCCATGCGGTTCGCAAGACACCATGGAAGCCCTAGCGACAGGTCTACCTTATCACACAACATCCGGTTGGCATGTCACATTCATCATAAAAAAGGTTTTAAACATGACCATTTGACTCTGTGTCACAATTAATGACTCCATGGAAAGACTAAAGGGTTTTACATGATAATGATCATTCATCACCACACGACCCTTCATTGGTGATGCGACATAGTACCAACAGGTAGAGAGATTATCTTCGATAACACTCTTATGAAGTAGTAAGACCCCTTTCCTTTCTCAAATAAAGAATGAAATAAAAGAGGAAATGGTGGATGATTCTTCTGGGGTGTGATACCATATAAATTATCCACATGGTTAGTAAATACCCCATTGGTTGGACAAAGTATAATAATTGGGGTGTAGGTGGAAGGTTATTGTGGTCAATGATCATTATGTGACACCCCATGAATAAACCATTGATGGATCATACGAAATTCATAACAACAATTCCCTACATTGAATCCATCATGAATCTACAAGATACACACCACAAAAGGTGGTGTATAAATATGGTTTTTAGGCCTCTATATCCCTCCCCCTTAGCAAAAAAAATGGAATCTATGCACTTGTACATTCAGACATCCACAACTGATCACATACGTTGAAGATTTCTCATAGCAGTCAATCTCGTGATCATAATGATTACCCACTAGGTAAAATATAGGGAACAACCTAAGGGGTCATGAGTCATGCATAAACACTTCATGTGATAACATGATGTATTGAAAATGACTTCTGGCGTGACATACAGGCCATGTGAAGGAGGTCCTGAATATCTGATGAATCATTTGAATCCTCAACAAGATAATACTAGAAAAATATAAGGAATATATCTAATAAAAGAAGGAATAAAGATTAAAATACATGATACTTATGTAAAAAAAACATATACAATGATCCTCAAAAACATCACACGACTCACCCAAATCATATGAAAGCATCGGGACATGTCACCCAAATCATGAGACCCTCCCTGGATATGCCATTTAGATCATGCGATGTCCTGCAGACATTTATATAAAGTCTCATGACACCCCTAAGACATGACACCTAATTCTTTTGAATCCCTATGGGATCTCCATATAGATCTTACAATTTCCACATACAGGTCACCAAAATTATGCAACAACCCCATTATCTATTAGTTAGGTCTCGTGAAGTCCTCCACACTTACCAGCCAGATCATTTGACATTGTTAAGAATATCAAGAAGGTTTCATGATGAAAAAAGGTCAAGTCACCTAGATTTAACTGGATCAATGTCTTTAACACAATCTTGAGGATGAATTTTGAAGTTCTATTCACATGAATTAGGAATGAAATTTCATCACATGGTATATGATAATCCAATGATAGATGATGTAGGTCCAACAATAGAGAGAGGTACAATTAATATTGATTCATCATTATATAGTGTTTTATTTGAAAATATTTCCACCAATTATATTATTTAGACCTATATTGTGTACATGATAAACCATTTTATTTATTTCATACATTTTGTGATTTAAATTGCAATTCCTTTAGATAAAAGGAGAGAGAAAGGTCTCAAATGCCCCTCTTATGATTTTCCTTATATGACATCATTCATTTCTATGTATTTTTTACTCTAGATATGGAACCAATGGATATAATTATTAATATGGATTGATTTATTATTATTAATTCCATGATCGACTAGAACCAAAATGAATGAGATTTTCCAAGATAATATAAACAAAAACAAGACAAACTAAATCTAATGAAAAGTTCCCAAACAAACTTGTATTGAAAAAAACCAAACTAAGCTGAAACTTGATCCAAACTAATTATATACCATTTATAGGAAGATTAATTGTTAATTAATCGGAATGTACTTTTTGATAGTATCATTTTAAAACATGGATTTGTTTACCCCTTCCTTGCAGGAACATGATTTGACCCATGTGGCATTGTGGTTCTTGAATATTGGGTGGTGACATGTATAATCATAGGAGATAGTTATGTTTTAGTTTAGTTTTTATTTTATTTTTTTATCACATTGGACACTTAGGTCTTTTACTGGTTTCTATGGACAGGGAGTAGTTATATTCTATGAAGGAGGCCAGAAGGGGTTCAGATTGTTTCAATCCTCCAGCTTTGATCCGAGGTAAGATTCTATGATTACTACTTGTCTCTCACCTCATATATTTTGGGTATTTCAATGTTTTTGACTCAATATTATGTTTTTGGTATGGCGTTGGATCATTTTGTGTTGGTTCGGGTGGATTTGGTTCTTCTCTGCCAATCGAGGTAAGGTTTTAATGCTGTTGGTTGGGTTTTCACTAGTTATGTAGGGTCCTTTATGTGTTTTAAAGTTCTTAATATCTTTTGTGTAGTGAGTTGATCCATGCTCATTGGTTTCGAGTCACCAAGTCAAGGGTGACTCACCTGCGTGTGCATAGGTAAGTAAGTATATGTATGTGGGTTCCCCCGTTATCTGTATAGTCAACCATGGAAATGATTATACATGTATGGGGCTAGGTGTGCCCATGTATATATATAAAAATGCATACGCAGGTGAGTGGAGACTGGTATATGCATATAAGCATATGTGTAAGGATCCCCTTGCACATGCTCATGGCCATGCGGGTGTGTGCATAGTGGCTAGGTGTCCTTTCATGTGTGTGAAGGTGCGTATACCCAGTGGGGGCAGCCGATTATAGTTAGAAAGCTCCAAGAGCCGAAGTGGACGGCTTGGTTCCACCTTGAGGTAGAGTCCCTCTCGTAGCCTCTTTTATTTAAGAATTCTTTAAATTGAATTTAGCTCTTTTCTTAATTCTGCTAAATTATATTTAATTGCATATCTTGAATAAGTTTTCTTTAATACAATTGTTTCATTTGATAAATAAAGTCATGTTTTTATAATAAAACCACTTGTAAAAACAACGAATATAAAATATATATCTTTATCATACCACAATCCCGAATCAAGAGTCTATTTTTTTAACATAAGATTGGTTTCTATAATGTGAAGGACAACTACCTAGGATTTATTTAGAATCCTGGCCAAAAAATGCTACCCCGCGGATGTTGCTGAACTGGTCCAACACGCCGCAGTCACGTCGCGGTCACGCCACGATCATGTTGTGGTCACGCCGTGGTCACACTGTGATTTGGCTCTGCTCCAGGGCGACACCCCACGGAGGTTTGCAGTCTTTTCAGAATTTGATGTATGATACCTGGATATAGTTTTAGATACATTACCCACCCATAGTTAATGGTGAGGGAGGTGACAACCGAAATGTTTCCTTGCTTCCTCCTCCTCCCTTCGCTCCTGGCTGGAAGATGCTGCCCCGAATATGTCTCTGGACCGGTCCAACATGCTGCGGTCACGCCGTGGTCACGCCGCGGTAACTCCGCGGCCACACTGTGATTTGGCCCTGCTCCAGGAGGACACCCCACGACGCTTCGCAATCCTGTCAGAATTCGATGTATGATACCTAGATAGAGTTTTAGATATATTACTCACCCATAGTTAATGGGGAGGGAGGTGATGGCCGAAATGTTGCCCCACCTCCTCCATCTCCCTTCACTCCTGGTCGAAAGATGCTGCCCCGCGGATGTCACCGTACTGGGCTAACACGTCGCGGTCATGCCGCAGTCACACCGTGATTTGGCCTTGCTCCAGGATGACACCCTTCAGCGGTTCGCAGACCTATCGAAATTTGATGTATGATACCTAGATAGATTTTTAGATACATTACCCACCCATAGTTAATGGGGAGGGAGGCGACGGTCGGAATGTTGCCCCGCCTCCTCCCGCTCCCTTCGCTCCTGGCCGGAAGATGTTGCCCCGCGGATGTCGTTGGACCGGGTCAACACACCGCGGTCAAACCGCAGTCACGCCGTGGTCACGCCGTGGTCACGCTGCGGTCACACCATGGTCACGCTGTGGTCACGCCGCGGTCACGCCGCAGTCACGCCGCGGTCACGCCATGATCACGCTGCGGTAATGCTTTGATTTGGCCCTGCTCCAGGACGAAATTTCGTGGCGGTTCGCAGTCCTGTCGAAATTTGATGTATGATACCTAGATAGAGTTTTAGAGGTCACTCCCCCAAAAGGTTAGACACATATCAAACTCTAAATGCACCTATCATTTCCAAAACCACACAATAGGTGTATCATGAAACCTTAAGAACCCACACTATGTGCTAACCTCTGTCAGTCTATCCTCATTTGACTCATTCCCTGAGCACCCATCTCCATTCGTTGGCATGTTTCCACCTCAATTCATTTCAATTCCTTCACTACCAAAGGCATTACACAACCACCAAAACCCACCAATTGGAATATGTACCCGACCCTAGTGTAGTTCAATAGTCAAATCCTCTACTAACTCAAAACCACATTTTTTTCCTACCGCACACAACAACTCACCTCAGATACCCACACCTCATATTAATTTTCAAAAACACCCCAATCCCATTCCCACAATTGGCTCAATCATAAACCCTAAATGATTTTCTATTTAAACACCCTATGAAAACTAATTGCACACATCAAGGATTCCTCACTAGAATCACAATGCCACCCCAACCAATCCAAATCTAGTTCCACAAACCTATGAGCCTTCTAGACCAAGGATTATATCTTTACAAAAAATACATCACTCCCCACCATAGAAGTTTCATCATCATCAACTCACCCAAAAACCCTCAAACACTTTGTCGAACTCTGTGAGTGCCTCAACACATTACGATGTTAAAGCCACTCTATCCTAAGTGCTCATTCAACTAGAGGGGTGTTTCACTCATCCATATCTCCCATTAGATCGCTAATCACATCTAAATATAGTCAAAAAATTGAGATAACTAGATCAAAACATAGTTCCAATTCCTGATCTATGATATCATATGTGTCTCCTCCTTGGACTATAGTCCTGACCAAAAACATCCTCAAACCTCACGACTAAATTCCAACCAAACATGGGATGATCTAGCCTTCAAAATACTGTCCAAATAGCTGATCTAGAAGCATAGATCAACTCACATAAAAAAACATACCCTCTCCATGGTCCCTAGGATATTATCCTCTAAAAACAACCACTATTGGCTCTCTTTGACCCACCTTAGTGCCAAACCAAAACACGGGGCTCCCATGGTCCTCAATGTGACAATATAAAGTGATTTCCAACTATAGCATCCTTAGGTGCACCCAAAATCTTGGCCCAAGCCATTCAAAAAAAAACCTCAAATGGGAAAAAGTCCACAGTAAGAACATACACTTTATGAGGGGTACCTCTAGTACATCCAAAGAACAAGACACACCCAATGCAGAAATATCCCAAATGTCCCTAAATGGCCTCCAACTGATCATCGATCAACAATATCTCCAACTGATCATATATTAACAACATACCTAATGGGGTATATAAAAGAAATGAATAACCACTGAATTATCAATGGTTCTCATGACAATCATAAAAGTTTTACCTTACAAGGGCTCTATAGTACAAGATTGACCACTCCACATGGGCATTATTAATTAATAGCTATAGAAAATACTGGTCACTCAATCAGTAATAAGCCCACTATGGTATCCTCAAGAGTCTCTTTGACTCATATAAATATCTTAAGGAAATATGACCATAACTTCTATCACACAAAACCATCCCATACCAATGGTTCTAATAGTTCCAATCCTAAAAAAGGAGGTAATACTCAACTGTTCTAACCTTGAGAAATAGGTACCAACATGTCAGGATAAAACAAAATCTCTTCATATATACTACTTGATTATAATTTTCAGGATCTATATGAAAGAACATTGAACAAAACTAGCTTAGATTTCAAAATCCATTCCAACTAATGATCTCATAACCCTCACACATGATTCTCATCTCACAACCCAACCTACTGGAGGATTCTGAATCCAATCCTTGAAGAAATCCTGATAAAGAATTATCTTAGTCCAAAACACCATAAAGACCACATTCAAACACAAAAAGTATTCCACCATGGAAATTTATATGAAATACTGATCAAAATTGAATACTCATAAGTCGAATTCTGACTCCAGGGTTAAAATAGGGTAAACACAATAAGGAGAAAAGAGTACCCAACCTGTACTTTAGGTACATGATATGTAACCCAAAATGTCCCCTCATTACATGTGACATAGACCGCTCAGTGTGTACTTTTCCAAAGTACATATCATGTGTTCCGGTATATGATGTTTACCCCCACCTGGGTACATTCACATACAAGGCCCCACTTAGCATGAAAAATTCACTACTACGTGGAATGTATCACCCCATACACAATCTTTACCCCACATATGGTTCCCATGTATGTACCTATCCATATATACCCCCCCCCCCCCACAGAAGGTCTACCCACACACAATGCCTATCCATGTACCTCGCACTAGATATAGCTTTATAACCTACATGGTCATCTTCCACTAGTACACCCCGAGTCACCACTACATGGCGTGTAACCCACCCCCTTGTATAAATATTTTAGTTCCCAAAACCCATCTTTCCCAAGTACGAAGAACACATGATGTGTGTTATCAAAACTACACATCATGTACATGAGTTATCCCAAACTAAACCCCCCAAAAATATCCCAAAACACCTAATTTCTCCAAAGTATTCATAGATTGAATCCTGAATGGGTCACCAAAAACCAAAAAAATACGATTAAAACTTAAAATCAACTACCCTATGGGAATTTGTGGGGGATGCTGGGGTGCTTGGTGGGGGTGAGGTGGGGAGGAGGGGGGATGTGTAGGGGGTTTGTGGGGAGGGGTGGGCTGGTCAGGGGGTGAGGGTGGGGCGTAGGCTGGGCAGGGGGGTTGTGCAGGTGTGGGGGTGGCTGTGTAGGTGGGGGGGCTAGGCAGATGGGGGAGGGGGCTGGGCAGGGGGGTTGTGCAGGTGGGGGGTGGTGGTTGTGCAGGTGGGGGAGGGGGGTTGGGTATGTGGGGGGGGGGGGTGGGATGTGCAGGGGGTTAGGCTAGGTAGGGGAGGGGGCTAGGCAGGGGGTGTGCAGGTGGGGTGGTGGCTATACAGGTGGGGTAGTGGGGGGGTTGGGCAGGTGGATGAGTATGGAGATGAACTTGAGTTCCTTGAACCCAATTAAGGAACTACAGAATGATTTCATAGGACCTGAGTATATCAGATAAGGCACATTCGTGGAAGAATCTATAATTCTAGACATGTCCCTACTCAGACTATCAATGTTGTAGAAATCGTGGAAGACCCATTTAGTGAGTCTAGCAGGAGAAGGAAAATCCCCATGCATAATCCAACCAGGTAAAATTACTATGGAATGTAATAATGTTATATCCATCATAGATGAAGATTAATATGTCATTATATTGAGAAACATAAGACCCTTGTACTTGTATTTAATGATAAATGTTATCAATATTTGAAAATATTACATTGACTATGATTTTTTATTTAATATCATTCCAATGTTGACACATTCTCATATGTGATATGATGAGGACAATATAGAACCTTCCACATAGATACTACAGCACTGTGTCCAATTCAAGAAATGTCTATAAGTCCAATTCATGCTCAGGTACCATTACAATATCCCCCTCCCTATTTGATCAACAAGACAACATTTTGTTGGTTCTTGGTCTCTCTACCACATCAATATGTGAACCATACAAGGGGAAGGGATGTGATTAAGCCTTCAAAAATGAGATGATTATTTCTATGTGTTTCATGTGTGTTTTTTGTGTGATTGAAAGTGATTGAAGTGAGTTTTTGTGAGTTTTATATGTGTGTAGTGTGTTGTGTTTTCTGTGTTTTCAGGTTATAGTGTTTTTAAACACACCGAATGAGTGTGTTTTTTGTGTGATTGTAGTGTATTTTTGTGAGATGGCACGTTTTTCACACAAATTTCAGCCTTCAGTTGATTGCAGGCTATTTCTTTTTAAATTAATGGGGGTCTAAGCCAATGGTTTCAAAACCGTTGGGTTATACCCTGTGTGCTACTGCATTTCCCAACGGTTCAAAACCGTTGGGTTATACACTGTGTGTTGCTGCATTTCCCAATGGTTCAAAACCGTTGGGTTATACCCCCTTCCCAACGGTTCATCTGAACCGTTGCTAATTTAAAATCTAAACAGCCTTTTCCCAACTGTTCAACGTGAACCATTTGTACAAGGCTTTCCCGACGCCTCACACACCAAGGGTTTCTAAAACCATTGGGATAATATTTCCCAATGGTTTGAGGGCCTTTCCCAACTGTTTAAAACCGTTGGGAAAACATGGATTCCCAGTAGTGGAGGTAAGATTCGATGGTTACTACTTTTCTCACACCTCATGTATTTGGGGATTTAGTGTTTTTTACTCTATATTATGTTTTCGGTAGGGCTTTGGATCATTTCGTGTTGGTTCGGGTGGATGTGGTTCTCCAATTCCAATATAGGTAAGGCTTTAATGCCATTGGTTGGTTTCTCACTAGTTATGTAACATCCTTCATGTGTTTTAAGGTTCTTAATATCCTTTGTGTAGTGCGTTGGTCCCTGCTCGTTGGTTTTGAGTCTCCAAGTCAAGGGAGACTCGCCTGCGTGTGCATAGGTAAGTAAGTATATGTATGTGGGTTCTCCCGTTATGTGTATAGTCACCCATGGCAGTGATTATGCATGTATAGGGCTAGGTGTACCCATGTATATATATATAAATGCATACGCAGGTGAGTGGAGACTGATATATGCATATAAATATGTGCAAGGATCCCCTTTCACATGCTCATGGCCACGCAGGTGTGTGAATAGGGGCTAGGTGTCCTTGCATGTGTGTGAAGGTGCGTATACCCAGTGGAGGAGCAACAACTTTTAGTTATAAAGCTCCAAGAGCTGAAGTGGATGGCTTGGTTCTACCTTGAGGTAGAGTCCCTCTCATAGCCTCTTTAATTTAATAATTATTTAAATTGAATTTAGCTTCTTTCTTAATTCTGCTTAATTATATTGAATTGAATATCTTGAATATGTGTTCTTTAATATAATTGTTTCATTTGATAAATAAAGTCATGTTTTTATAATAAATCCCTTCCAACGGAAGTGCGTTATCTACGAAAACTCACAGTGATAGTTTAGGGTGTATGATTATTTTCCATAATTTTGTTTCCCTTTAGACATTGCATCATTTTACCGCTCACTACAACCTTCCGATGATCCCTTGTTATAACATATTAAATAGTTGATTTGTTATATCATGTCTGTTGTGACCTTATCTTATGGAGAAACCCATTTTGGGTATTTTCCTGTCCTCTTGGCCACCCCTTATGGTGTTTACCCGAGCCTGTATATCTAAAAACACTAATGGTGTCATTGTTTAACACCTGTCAGGCTTATGGTGCTCCCCACCATAAGCTTCATCTTAACACTGTTTGGGGGTGTTTTCTTGGACTCGATGCACATCTAATTTTTTACATATATGAATTCTCCCATAAGATTTGTGTTTCATCCTAAGATGTTAAAACATACTCAAATTCTATTGTTCTCAAGGTGACTGAATTTTTATTATTATAGTTCCAAGAAATGCATATACCATTGATAAGTAATACACCTACATAATTTGACTCTCAATCAGTAGTTTCAACTACCTAGTACCACTTTTAAAAACAACGAATATAAAATATATATCTTTATCATACCACAATCCTGAATCAAGAGTCTGTTTTTTATAACATAAGATCAGTTTCTATAATGTAAAGGACAACTACATAGGATTTATTTGGAATCCTGGCTAGAAGATGGTACCCCGCAGATGTCACTGGACCGGGCCAACATGCCATGGTCACGCCGCGGTCATGCCGCGGTCACGCCGTGGTCACGCCGCAGTCACGCCGCGGTCACGCCGTGGTAATGCCGTGATTTGGTCCTGCTCCAGGACGACACCCCACGACAGTTCGCGGTCCTCTCGGAATTCAATGTATGATACCTAGATAGAGTTTTAGATACATTATCCATCCATAGTTAATGGGGAGGGAGGCGACGGCTGGAATGATTCCCCAATTCCTCCCACTCCATTCGCTCCTGGATGGAAGATGCTGCCCCGCAGATGTCACTGGACCGGGCCAACACACCGTGGTCACACCGCAGTTACGCCGCGGTCACGCCGCAGTAATGTCGTGATTTGGCCCTGCTCCAGGACAACACCCCGCGGAATTTCGTAGTCTTGTCAGAATTCAATGTATGATTCCTAGATAGAGTTTTAGATATATTACCCATCCATAGTTAATGGGGAGGGAGGAGATGAACGGAATTTTTCCCTACTTCCTCCCGCTCCCTTCGCTCCTGGCCGGAAGATGCTGCCCCACGAATGTCGCTGGACCGGGCCAACACGCCGTGGTCACACCGCGGTCACGCCGAAGTCACGCCGCGGTCACTCCACGGTCACGCCGTGGTCACGCCGCGGTCACACCACGGTCATGCCGCAGTCACACCGCTGTCATGTCGTGGTCACACCGCAGTCACGCCGCGGTAATTCCATTATTTGGCCCTACTCCAGGATGACACCCCGTGGCGGTTTGCAGTCCTGTTGGAATTTGATGTATGATACCTAGATAGAGTTTTAGATACATTACCCACCCATAGTTAATGGGGGGGACTTGATGGCACTCAAAACGCCCAAGTGACGTGTATGAGTTAACCTCACCCCAAATCGAGGCACGGTGTGGCCGGTACAACTCAAAGTGTCTCACTTTTATTTGGAATGGACAACATTTTAAATAAAAATAACAACTGACATAAGGAAAACTGACCAAACGGATTTGGATTGCATTGATACATTAGCACAACGATCCATGAGTCATTTTTGACGTTTATGAGTCAACCCTGCCTCTATCCGAGGCATGGTGTGGCCGATACCACTCAAAGTGTTTCACTTTTATTTGAAATGGACAACATTTTAAGTGAAAACAACAACTAGCATACATAAAACTGACCAAACGCAATCGGATTCTATTGATACTTTAGAAAAATGATCCATGGATCATTTGTGATGTGTATGAATCAACCCCGCCTCAATCTGAGATACGGTGTGGCCGGTATCACTCGAAGTGTCTCACTTTTATTTGAAATGGAAAAAATTTTAAGTGAAAACAACAACCGACACACGAAAAACCAACCAAACGTATTCAGATTGTGTTGATACTTCAAAAAAACGATCCATGGGTCATTTTTGACATGTACTAGTCAACCCCGCCTCAATTTGAGGCACGGTGTGGCCGGTACCACTCAAAGTGTCTCACTTTTATTTGAAATGGACAACATTTTAAGTGAAAACAACAACTAGCATACGGAAAACTGACCAAACGCATTCGAGTTGTGTTGATAATTCAACAAAATGATCCGTGGCTCATTTTTGACATGTACAAGTCAACCTCACCTCAATATGAGGTGCAGTGTGGCTGACACCACTCAAAGTGTCTCACTTTTCTTTGAAATGGACAACATTTTAAGTGAAAACAACAACTAGCATACGAAAAACTGAACAAACACATTTTTATTCTTTTGATACTTTAGGAAAAGGATCTATGGATCATTTTTGATGTGTATGAGTCAACCCCACCTCAATATGAGGCATGGTGTGGCCGGTACCACTCAAAGTGTCTTTCTTTTGTATAAAATGGATACGCTTTTAAGTAAAAAAAACTTGCATACGGAAAACCAACCAAACAAATTTGAATTGTGTTGATACTTTAGGAAAACTATCCATGGGTCATTTTTGACATGTACGAGTCAACCCCGCCTCAATATGAGGCGCGGTGTGGCCAGTACCACTCAAAGTGTCTCTCTTTTGTTTCAAAATGACATCATTTTAAGTGAATACAAAAACTGACATACGGAAAACTGACCAAAGGCATTCGGATTCTATTGAAAATTTAGGAAAAACGGTCCATGGGTCATATGTGATGTGTAAGAGTCAACCCCACCTCAATATGAGGTCCGGAACCACTCAAACTATCTCAATTTTATTTGAAATGGACAGGATTTTAAGTGAAAACAACTGGCATACGGAAAACCAACCAAACACATTTGAATTGTGTTGATACTTTAGTAAAATGATCCATGGGTCATTTGTGACATGTAAGAGTAAACCCTGCCTCAATCCTAGGTGTGGTGTGTCCGACACCACTCAAAATGTCTCTCTTTTGTTTAAAATGGACATCATTTTAAGTGAAAACAACAACTGACATACGGAAAACTGACCAAACGCATTCGGATTCTGTTGAAACTTTATGAAAACTATCCATGGCTCATATGTGATGTTTACGAGTCATCCCTACCTCAATAAGAAGGTTGGTGTGGCCATAACCACTCAAAGTGTCTCTCTTTTGTTTAAAATGAACATCATTTTAAGTGAAAACAACAATTGACATACAGAAAACCGACCAAATGCATTCAGATTCTGTTGAAGATTTAGGAAAATGATCCATGGGTCATATATGACGTGTATGAGTCAACCCTGCCTTAATTAGAGGTGTGGTGTAGCTGAAACCACTCAAAGTGTCTCTCTTTTGTTTAAAATTGACATCATTTTAAGTGAAAACAACAACTGACATACGGAAAACTGACCAAACGCATTCATATTCTATTGAAACTTTAGGAAAACGATCCATGAGTCATATGTGACATGTACGAGTGAACCCCGCCTCAATCTAAGGCGTATTGTGGCCGGTATCACTCTAAATGTCTCCCTTTTGTTTAAAATGGACATCATTTTAAGTAAAAACAACTGGCATACGAAAAATTGACCAAACATATTCGGATTGTGTTGATACTTTAGCACAAAGATCAATGGGTTGTATGTGATGTGTACGAGTCAACCTCGCCTCAATCTGAGGCGTGGTGTGGCCGACACCACTCAAAGTGTCTCACCTTTATTTGAAGTGGAAAACATTTTAAGTGAAAACAAAAACTGGCATACGGAAAACTGACAAAACGCATTCAGATTCTATTGATACTTTATGAAAATGATTCATGAGTCATCTGTGACGTGTATGAGTCAACCCCACCTCAATTCGGGGTATGGTGTGTCCAATATCACTCAAATTGTCTCTCTTTTATTTTAAATGGATAAGATTTTAAGTGAAAACAACAACTTGCATACAGAAAACTAACCAAACACTTTCAGATTGTATTAATACTTTAGGAAAATGATACATGTGTCATTTTTGACATGTACTAGTCAACCCTGCCTCCATCTGAGGCATGGTGTGGATGGTATCACTCTAAGTTCCTCACTTTTTTTTAAAATGAACAACATTTTAAGTGAAAAAAATAACTAACATACGGAAAACTGACCAAACATATTTGGATTGTGTTGATAATTTAGGAAAATGATACATTGGTCATTTTTTACGTGTACGAGTCATCCCTGCCTTAATAAGAGGCATGATGTTATGGAATTCTACTCTAATCAATAGATCGCACCATACTTGTACCATTTAGTTTTCATAGCCTTAAGAACATTAATATTATTCTGACTAAGGTCAATAAACTTACAGTTCCATTCTTCTAGACCATCAAAAGTTGAACTTATAATCATTTCAGTTCTTCCTGAATTTTAAATCAAGTAAATAGTTTCATACTTTACTCCTTTTGTAATGACCATGGAACCATGGGTCAGTTTCCATACCCCATTTTCAAATTTAGTTTCATAGCATGCATCATCAAACTTTATCTTTAGATTTAAGAAGAAGAAAACCCCTCCCAGGTAAAATCCATTTTCAGATGTTTTTCATTTTCTATAAATGTTGCTTTTGTTTGAGGATATATCATATTTGGGTGTTCTTTCATCGTCAAAAGATCTTATTATGGTCCTCAAAAACCTAACAATTTCAAAAATTGAGGGATTTTATTTCACAACATCAAGAAAGTGTAGCGAGGGAATATGTTTCCACTTGTCAAAGTCCTATGGTAGGATAGTTGGGGTTAAATAGGGTATTTGGGGCATGATTCAGTTGGATCCAATTTTTTTGAGGATATTATGTTTTGTCACTTTTATTTTCACTATTAAGAATGAAGTGTCTCATCAAATATTTTTATCATGGAATAAAGAATTGTCTCCCTTACATTAACCAGTAGTACACCATGTATGACTATAACCCATCCTGGAAGGGAACTATTTTTTGTCAACCTCATATGCATCAAGGAACACTCTGGATCAGACACATGTTCAACATACACTTATTCAACCAATTTGTACATGATCACTATGCATATAAAAACCAATACCCAAGTATATTATGTTATTACCACTATAGAGTCTACCAATAAAGCCATTACCATTCACCCAATATCTAACATTAACACCCCTACCTCCTTTATTTTCCTTCTTAGTGCATCAAAACTGACATTTCCTTTACAAAGAACATATTCCATTTGAAATTTGAACATCTATATGTATTTTATCCCACACATATGAAAACTATTTAGTTCACATTAGAATAAATTATATTACTATGAAATTCAGTTTGTATATATAACATGTCTCTAATCAAAGAGGTGGTGTCTCTGAAATTTACACTCATCAACGATAGTTGCAAACTCTTTTTCATGATTTGGGTAGTTTCACTCATGGGGTCATAAGTGATGAGACTCCTAAGAAAATAACTTATATTATAAAAAATACAAGTTCAATGAAAAATGCATCACAAATCATTACATACCCAAATCTAGGATCAGAAAAAAAAATTGGGATTTGAGCCAATTTCAAACTCTTATTCAACTCTAATAAGTATTTCTAAGACTATTTTGCCTATTAGAATTTGATGGGGAGGTGGGGGTTGTGCTGGTTGGGAGGGTTAGTAGGGGTGAGGTGAATTACTACTGGAAGATTGGTTGTCATATGAAGATTGAAATGGGTGTAAATAATGTTTGAGTTATTGAAACTGTTATTCAACTCTACTGGAAGATTGTTGTCATATGAAGATTGAAATAGTAAATTGTAGTACATGACATGGTTGGAAGAGTTTGATGGTTTTATGTGTTTTTTTGCTATTGCAGGTGTTTTTTTATGCTGTTTTAAGTTTGTTTGTATGTGTTTTTTGTGCTATTTTTTATGCAGGTGTATACTGTATACTGGAGGGGATACTGGAGGGGCTGCTGTGCAATAGTTCTAGAAATACACAATACCAATACTTTTAAACCGTTGGTATACTTTGAGAAAAATTTAAAAACTATCCCAACAGTTTTAAAACCGTTGGGATAGTGTTTAGTCTTTAATATATACCAACAGTTTCATTGAAACCATTGGTAAAAATTATATACAAACATATACCAATGGTTAGAATACAACCAATGGTAAATTAATACATATAGTGGCCTATACCAATGGTTTAGATCAAACTGTTGGTATAGTTATTTCCTCACGGCTTACTGCCCTATGGTTTGGAAAACCGTTGGTATAGGCTATACCAATGGTTTTCAGCCTATACCAATGATTTAGAACCGTTGGTATAACCTTTATTTATAATAGTGATTGTATAGCTAAGATCTATGATGATGCTTATCTTCCATGGTTGTTCATTATATCTTAATCGTTATTATATATCTATGATGAGGATGAGGTCTAGAGACCTTGGGATTGCAATGTAGAGATACTCCACCAAGGTGAACATTATTTCAAATTTTTTAAAGTTTATGTTTTTCTATACATCATGGGGTATATGCGGTTTTCCACAAGACATAAATTATTTTAGTGGTTATGATTGTGTTGAAGGTTATATTGGTTATTCCTCTTTAGATCCTCCTTTATGTGTGTGAGTTTATTCATGAGACCCACCTTATGTTAATGGTTTGGATCATGTGGGAGGTTGGCTATGTTATGCCCTCCATAGTATTTTTTTGGTGGGTGGATGTTATTCCAGGAGGCATATAGTCACATCACAATTCATGATCAAGATTTAATGGTTCTATCTAGGGATGAGTGTTTCAGTGTATACCTTGTGGTAATTCAACAATGTGACATCATAGGGTGCACTATGCAATATACCCTTAGGCTACACCATAATTTACCATATTCTTGAAATGAAAAGATATTTTTTTAGTATTTTTAATGAGGTCCACATATTCCTTATTAGGCACTATACCCCATCACCCAAACCCCTTTTCCCCATAATTTTATCCTCTCATAATTCACTCTTTTGGATCCCTAATGGTCATTTCATAGTGGACACCCCCCGGACAGCCCACACCCCCTCCCCCACACCCTACACCCACACCCCACCCCACCTGGGTAGCCCTCCCCCGCACCCCTGAAGACCCCCCTGGAGAGCCCACCCCCTTCCCCTTTCAACCTTTTATGTTTTATTGGATTTTTTCCCTTTTTTCATCCAAAACCCCTCCGTGCTACGCCACCCTCCCCTTCCTCTCCTATTGGGTGGTTCTCCCTCACCCGTTGTATGTTTCATATTTCATCACTTGTATTAGAGAGACTATGATAATTTTTACCTCTCTTAATCCTTCTATATATTAGTGTCTAACCCCCCCCCCCCCCCCAATCCTATATTTAAATGTACATGGGTCAATTACAATTGGAAATGTAATGATACGACCCATGATGGTATCATAACCGAAAACTGACCTGACTTTCCACTAACCTAAAAGGCGTTCATGATCCCTACGGGATAACAATGATCCCCTGGGAAAAAGATACAATTAATGTGGAATATTTTACCCCTAAATTAGAGTAAATTTAAAATGAAATTTCTCCTAAAAAGTAGACATGTCTCATTAATAAGTTAAACATCTAGGAAAATGGTAGATACGCAAAAAATAAATAAACAGGAAGTAGATATCATAGATGGAAAATAAAATACCACTATTGACCAGTAAATTTTTTTAACCAGACATGTCCCATTCCTAAATCTCATTAGACCTATTTTGGATAGGTATAACATATGAGTTCTCATTTTATGTTTTATTTTCAGTTGGAAATCTCCTCTGTCGCACACCTATCCTCTGCTGCGAACACAACTCTATCGTGAACTGAACGACACCTTCGTGGTGATTTTTATCCTCTTACTCATTTTTTTACTCTTTTTATCATGTTATTACTATTTTATATGGTTATAATGTGAAATGTACGGGCTAAACGCCCCACATAAAATTGTGGCTGTTGGTGTTCCTTGTTTGCGCACTAAATGAATTTCATGTTGGTTGGTTCCTATTGAAAATTGGAATATAAAAATTAGTAATTTATGTATACTTTACTAATGAGTGAATTCCCCAAGATGATAAAACTTTTATGATAACCCCTGAATTAACAAAAAAATTGAATAAGGGATACTTTGTAAAATCTGAATTTATGAATGTTTGGTTTGTATGATGTTGCGATTGTGAGCATGATTGTGTGTTTGTATGGTGTTTTGGTTGTTGTCATGATCGTTATTCCATTTGTTTCCATGTTTTAGTTCTTCCACCATTTAATATCAATCCAAACATTACCCATTTTAATGGCACCACCACTTTGTTACTAGTGCAATTCCACCGAATCTTAGAAAACCACTTCACTAGAGGATTATATGAGACACTTTATGGACACCCTAGTCAAATAACCATAATAATACATGTAATGAATCCTTCCACCTACAATCACTCTATTGAAAATCATACCATCTATTAGTTTAGTACCACATTTCTTGACTAGAGACATTACGTTTCTAGAGAAACATTAAAAAACCCGTTTACAAAAATGCATATAGATCACATGTGGGATACTAAAACATTCTAGTGTAAGGTATTCTCATAACTTATTGAACATATTTTGTGTAATTATTTTGTTAAATATTAATATTAATGTATCAAATACGATGAATATGATTAAATAATGGATAAATGTCCATCAGTTGACAAAAGATTATGAAGATGGCGTGAAAGAGTTTATCAAGTTTGAAAAAGATCATGCATGTGACCCTTCTCAAATCCTTTATCCGTGTTTATGCTATTTTTATTCAAGAAAATTAGTCTATAGGAGTTATAAGAACACCTAATCTGTCATGTAATAGATCGAAGTTATATATGTTGGAATAAACACGGTGAAAAAATGAATGTAGGTAGTGACTAGGATTACACTGCATTTTATGGATCATCTGATATGATTACAAGAATGAACAATGAAGATGATCATATGAAGGATGTGATTACAGATGTGAATGATGATAAAGGTCGTATTGAGGAAATGATAAGGACGGTTGAATATGAAATTCGTGATTGCACAAAATTGTTTGAGAAGTTAAAGAGTTGTGAAAAAACAACAATGTATGCTGGTTGCAGTAAATATAAAACATTTTCAGTCATAATGAAGTTGTATAATTTGATATCAGGAAATGGGTGGAGTGATGCCAGTTTTACGGAACTACATGATCTACTGAATGACATGCTCCCAGAAGATAATGAGCTCCCGAGCTGAACATGTGATGCTAAATGAATGTTACGCTCGATGGGTATGATCTCTGAAAGAATACACGCTTTCCTAAATGAATGTATATTGTTTCTCAAGAAGACTAATGGGAAATCTATTTCACTAATGAATCGATATTTCATAGCTCTATGAGAACTCTTAGGTTTTTTCTCTACTTCACATAAGCCTCTTCATGTGATCATGTCACTTAAGCTGCTTTGTATGAATGCTTCATGTGAACTGATCATGTGATCTCATCACATGGTCAAATCACATAATCAATTAAGGTAATTCACTTGAACCATGATTCATGTATTCTTGTCTTATTTATATGATTGCATAAATATTCAAGGGTTTTTTAATCATATAAATCTCCCAGGTTCATTTGATCACGTGATCCTATTATGGTAATGTGATCACATGACTTTGAACAAGTCATGCACTTAATATGATATTTCTAATTAGTTATGTTACCCTTTCTTACTCAAGTCCATTTTTTAACCGAAAATCCTCAAATTTCATAATTAATCAAAATTTAATCTTTCTTATGATACAAATGAATTCAAGAATTGAATCTGAGGAGGCTATTGTTCATTGGACTACAATTTTTGATAGTGTGGAAGTCGACCAATGCATAGTCATTCAGTCCACTCATGAGCATCTTAAAAGCTTGGTGGGAACCAATATCTTGGATTTAAAATTTTCTAATTATTTTCCCTTATATGTGGGTGGGGGTGTCCAGGAGGGAGTGGGTGTCCAGGAGTGGGGGTGTCCAGGAGGGGGGGTGTCCAAGAGGGAGGGGGTGTCCAAGATGGAGGGGGTGTCTAGGTGGGAGGGTGGGTGGGGTGTCCAGGAAGGAGGGGGGTGTCCATGAGGTAGGGGGTGTCCAGGGGGTGTCCATGAGTGGGGGGTGTCCAAAAGGGAGGGGGTGTCTAGGGGGTGTCCATGAGTGGGGGGTGTCCAGGAGGGGAGGTAGGGGTGTGTACAGGAGGGAGGGGGTGTCTAGGAGGGAGGGGTGTCCATGTGGGAGGGTGGGTGGGGGTGTCTAGGAAGGAGGGGGGTGTCCAGGATGGAGGGGTGTCCAAGGAAATTAAGGGGGTTTCCAAGGAATGGGAAGGGGGCTATAGGGGGAATGTTGGGGGTGTCCTGGGAAAGGGAGGGGGTTGTAGGGGGAGATAGAGGGGTTGTCCAGGGGGAGGGAGGGGGCTGTAGGTGGAGTGGTGGGGTGGGGCTATCTAGGGGTAGGGAGGGGGTTGTCCAGGGGGGATATCTCGGGGAGGGGAGGGAGGGGAGTTTGGATAATCACACTAAATAACTAGGTGGGAGGGGGTGTCCAGGAGGGAGGGGTGTCTAGGTGGGAGGGTGGGTAGGGTGTCCAGGAAGGAGGGGGTTTCCAAGAAGGAGGGCGTATCCAGGAGGGGGTGACTAGGAGTGGGGGGTGTCCAGGAGGGGGGTGTCCAGGAGTGGGGGTGTCCAGGATGGGAGAGGGGGTTGTCCATGGGGTGGGAAGGGGGCTGCCCAAGGGGCTGTGTAAGGTGGGGGGTTGTCTAGGGGGTGGGAGGGGGAGGGGGTTCTACAGGGAAAGGGAGGGGGCTGTAGGGGGAGTGCGCGGGGGGGGGGGGGGGGGGGGGGGTTGTCTAGGGGGAGGGTGGGTGTCCAGGAGGAGGTAGTGGGGATGCAGGTGGAGTGGTGGGGGGTGTCTAGGGGTAGGGAGGGGGCTATCTCGGGGAGGGGGGGTCTGGCTAATCACACTAAAGAACTATGAGATTGATAGAAAAGTGAACTGGTATGATCATGGCCTATCTAATTGTGTAGGTTATCATCAGGACCTCTCTAAAACTGATAAATACATTCCTTCCATACCTTCAACGAGACCTTAGATATTCTATAGGGTCCTTGGAGAGGCATAAGTGGTCAGGGTCCAAGCAGAGTTGGACCCAATGTCTTATTCGGACGTGCTAACACTCATTCCCTTTGACCTGGAATGGGAGAGTACACTCTTAGAGGCTCCTGATATATGTAACTATTAGGTTTATAACTTATCTAGGATGGTGGTATCACTAGGAAAGTGATAGAATTTATTTTAAAATTGAATACTCCTATGAAATTGAATACACCATCATGTATGTGTCATATTGTATAACCTCTATTTACAATTATAGCACTTCAAGGTGAAGAACAGTTTGTATTGATAGAAGGGAAGTTATATGTGACTCGAGGTCATTTTTTATTGGAATATTTCATTTTCACCAATCAATTCAATGTTGAGGTGATGGAATGGACAATAATGTGGCTGATAGAGGTATGTTCTCAATTATTATCATGAATGTTAATTTTCTAATGGAATTATTTTTCTATTGACTAATAATATTTATATGCTTTATCAGAGTAACTCCACCTTAGAGCTTAGAAGTCCTAGAACATTCCACTTTTTATCTCTCCCCACAATAATAACTAGGGCACAAGTCTTTCCTTTTTCAAGCACATAAAGGGATGTGAGTATGAGTCCCTCACTTAGAAACTTGGTCCTATAGTATATTCCAATTTCTGGACTAGTCTTGAGTTGAGTTTTAGAACACGCAACATTTAATCAATATTTTCAGTGACAAGTGTGGGGGATATTTGGAATATAATCATGGAGGGAACCTTCAAAGTGCTAAAATACTAGTTTGGAAACCTCCGGTACATGTTCACAACACTTTGTTATAGTGAGTTATATTATCAAGAACTCCATGCTAGTGTGAAGGAGGTGGTCACCATGAGGGATAAAAAGTGTTTCATCGAGCTGAGAGTATCTATGGTGGAGGCATAAAATTCGGACATTCAACATCACAATGAGGACTTTAATGAATCATCCATGTGTACAATAGAAGTAGAAGCTTGTAAAATTTTAGTCATTGATGGGAGGTATGAGATAGACGGCTTCTAACATGAATTGTATCACCTATAGTAAATGCTAAATGCTATAGAGAAAATAGTTATAGAGCAGCATAATCTTATCAATGTTGTAGAAAAATCCAGAGTTGATGCTGTTATCAGGGAAGAGGCACTAAAACAGGGTGTAGATGTGGAAACTAAATCAGTTTCTCATTTGTGCTAATCCATAGCCTACTCTAGAGAATTAGATATCAGAGCTTGAGGGGGTATTTTAAGCGCATACTATTTTGAGTATTCTAACTTTATCCTACCACCCATATATGGGGAGTTATGGGAGAGACTCTAGACTATGGAGATTTCTCCCTTTTTATTGTCAATAAATGAAACCTTTTGGATTCCATGTTGTTGTTGACATTTCTTCCTCTTCTTTTCTCATCCATGTAATCTTAAAAAACAATATTTATAAGTCAATGAATCATGTTGAGAATCTTCTAAAATATTAATTTAATACAAGGAAATATGGGCATGTAAAGGTTGTGACAAGTAAAAATTGAAATTTTATTAATATATTATTTCCTATTAATGTTTAATTTATTTCATTATTGTATTAATAACATAATATTTGTTTTCTTATATAAGTGTATTTTTTTTCCTGAGTTTGTATGCTTTGTTCGACAACTAATACCATGGAAGAAATTTTTTGAAAGGGGGCCACAGATGCAAAAAGGATAAAACATTAATGTTTTCAACTATTTGTTGGATAATTATAAATGTAACCATATAAAACATTGTTTTAAATGTATATATATGTGTGTGTTTTTGTATTCATTATTTCAAGAAAATGTATATAGCATTGTTTGTGAAACTCTTGTGCATGTTGTTTTGTTCTTCTATGATTTGTTTGTGTGTAGGTGTTGTTTTGTGCAGCAGTCCTGTATTGTGTGTGCAGGTGATGTATCAAGTGTGTAGATTCTATGTAAGTACTGGGTTTTCCCAAGCAACTTGGCCTTTATCAGCAATAATTAAGCACTGATAAATTGGTCCTATATTAGCACTCAAAATATCACTGATAAAGTCCCAATTTATCAGTGCTATTTAGAGCACTGATATATTACAAATTTATCAACACTAAAAATAGCATTTATAACTTCCACCTTTATCAGTTCTATTTTGAGAACTGGTAAAGGGGACCCCTATCTTCGTCGTGGTTAACAGTGCATTTCTAGTGCTGTTTAAAGCGGTTGTTAGCGCTTTTAAAAGCCCTATTTGTAGTAGTGATTGTAAAAAATTAATTTCCACATAAATAAATCCTTAAAATCATTTTAAAAACATGGACATTAATGGGAATGATTTAGAAAAATAAGTCTTTTAAGCATTTAAAACAATGTTTTAGTTAAAGAGTCCCTTACCACTTGAGAAAATACTTGAATAAAAATAATTTAAGAATAACATTAAAATAAACCTATAATACCATGATAATAAGGATATTCATGATATAATATGTCAAAGGATAGTATATGCACCTTATAGGATAATCAAGGTTCATAATATCAAGATATGCCTCAATGAAAGAAGGTTGAGATGAAATCCATTACAAAAATTCGGCAGCCTAATGACGTCACTTAAAAATACAGAAAATGAGTTGATGAGAGTGAAAAGGGTCTCTTGTCACTTGGAAATAAAATGTACAGTAATAAGGATATCTAAGAACATATCCCAATATAAGAAAATTTAAATTAAAATACATAACATAAAATAATTCTTTGACTAAAAGAAGAGGGTGAAAGGTTCCCAAAATCAACTTATTCTTGAGTCATAAAATCATTTAACTAAAAAGAATATGTCATTAAATAATTATGTAATTTTTATACCATGTTAATAAGTGATATAAAAGGAATAATAAACTTGAAACTAGTTCTAAAGAAAGTACAAATTAACAGAAGTTTGTTATTTAGTATATTAAAGAATGAATGAGTCAAGTCGGGTGTGAGGTAAGGGGTTTGTTATCTCACTTTTAATTCTATGATATTTCCATTGTTCGCCACTTATTTTTTCCATGTGGTGTATTGTGTACTGTCATTTTAATCAAAGTGTACCACAACACTTTGAAACTTTTAACATTTTAAAACATTAATATCCATATAAATAAATCATTAAAACCATTGTGAAAACATGGACATTATAGAGAATGATTTATAAGATTAAATCTTTAAAACATTTAAAACAATGTTTTAGTTAAAGAGTCCCTTACCACTTGCGAAAATACATGAATAAAAGTAATTTAAGAATAAAATTAAAAAAACTTATAATATCATGAGAATAAGAATATTCATGATATAATATGTCAAAGGTCAGTATATACACCATATAAAAGTGATTGGTGTATAACAACAAATAAGTCTCAATGGAATGTAAATTGATACAAAATCCATTAAAAAGATCATATCCTTAGTTCAAGGATAAATCAATGACATAATTATGTGTGAAAAATATAAATACACCCAGTATAAATGGATATTAAGTGTAAAACAATCAGATATCATTCACACATATTCTTGAAAAAACAAAACCAATGACATGGATATTTATCTCAAATGAAAAGATATTGAGTTAATATTTCCCTTACAAAGTTTCTATAGATGACATTAGAATTTATCAGTGGTGTGATTATGTGTAGAAATATTATATCCACACAAATGGGAGTGGAAATTAAAACATAAATAAATAAATAGTGTTTACACACATAATCTTGGCATAATATAATCAAAGAAGTTGGCGTAAAACCCAATGAGAGGAAATTGATTTTAGAAATTCCCTTACAAAAATTTGGAAGCCTAACGACGTCACTTAAAATTTTAGAAAATGAGTTTATGAGAGCAAAAAATGGTCTCTCATCATTTGGAAATAAAATGGATAAAAATAAGGATGTAGAAGAACATATCCCAACATTTAAAATTGAAATTAAAAGACATAACATAAAATAAATCTTTGACTAAAAGAGGAGGGTGAAAGGTTCCCTTACCATGAATTTGATTCATCATGTATGTTCACTATTCTTCCTGAATAATAAACTTAAGTTAATTTTTACTTTCTTCAGAACCTTTTTCAAGTTTTTTATTCCTTTTATATTACTTATTACCATGTTATAAACATTACATAATTATTTAAGTTAATATCGGTCGTTTTATCGACAAGGGTTATAAAATAAGTAAATAAAACATTAGTCCATAAATACATAAAAATCAATGAAATCATACTTTTAAATCATAAAACATAATCTCTTTAACATACCTCACAAAATCATAATATTTATGAATAACACATAAAAAGCAAAAATCATAAAGGTAACTTGTGGCATCCATAACATACTGACATTGTAGCTTTCATAGCTACGTTGGGAGTTACGTTTGGAATACCCATCACAGTATATTCCCTAAATCACTTAAGAGAAACATTAATGTTTACCTCTATCATATTACCCAATGCATTGGAGAGCTATCTCGGGCTCACCCGCCCTAGGTTTATCACGGAACCACATGTATTTGATTTATCATGTAACCACCCATAAAATTTCCAAGTAACATTACATAATCATAACACAAAAAAGATTCAAATTATCAACATTTCACTCATCAATAACAATATATCATATCAATATATTGACATAATCAATCCATTATCAAAATCACATTCAATACCAAAATACGTGCAAAGGGTATATGGTATTTATTTGCCTCTTAAAAACATTACATCTTGTTAAGGAAGCCAAATATCAAACAAAATATTCCATTACATATATGACAGAACCACCCATATACGTAAACAATTTCCAAGAACTATAACATAATCATAACACATAAAACAAGCATAAAGGAAATATAACATTTACACATTGCAATCACAATATATCATTCCAAGATAGTGACATAATCAATTCTTTCTCAAAATAATTTGCAATACCAAAATACATAAAAAGGTTATATCATATTTATTTTACTTTTAAAAACATTATGACTTGTTAAGGAATACAAATATCAAATAATGATCGTGGTGGTGGAAAGGTTATTGTCGTCACATACATTAAAAGGAAACATTCGTTTTGCCGTTTAGTAAAATGATTTGTAAAAAAAGGATTCCATTTTAATGAAATTAAAAGTAAAAGGGGTTTATTTTCCTTTTAAAAACATTATTTATTGTTAAGGAATCCAAATATAAAATAATGCTCACAGTTTCATAAAGGTCATTGTCATCATGTACGTTAAAAAGAAACATTCCCTTTGTCATTTAGTAAAACGCTACGTAGAAAAAAGATTCCCTTTGAATAAAATTAAAAGTAAAAGGGGTTTATACACCATATAAAATCAAGTCGTGTATAAATAAAAATATTCCTTAAAGAAATGAGATTGAGATGAATTCCCTTACAGAGATCATTTTGTAAATAAAATAGATCGAGTATGTGTATTCACTATAAGTACACATAAGTAATGTATAAATACAAGATAGGAAATCAAAAGTTATTTCTCCCATAAGCATAGAACAACATAATAAAAAGGTATAATATTAACCCAAAGAATGTAAATTTGGTTAATAAGTTCCCTTACAAAAATTCGTCATCCTAACAGCGTCACTTAAAAATTCAGAAAATGAGTTTATGAGAGAGAAAAGGGTCTCTCATCACTTTGACATAAAATGTACAATAATAAGGATATAGAATAACATATCCCAACATAATAAAAGGGAAAATAAAAAACATAACATAAAATAAGTCTTTGACTAAAATAGGAAGGTGAAATTAATTTTTTTTGTCTTAATAAATAGCAAAAACAGAAAAAAAACTTTTACCATGGTTAAGGTGAAACCAAGTTTACTGAGGGGAAAAATTAAAGAAATAAGGATTAAAATGACATAAAAACTTGTATAGATTATATTTTATGACCATATTTAAAAATTATATCATATAATTCTTGATAATGTTTCATTTTTTGATCCTTTGGGAATGTGTAAAATGTGGGTATAACTTTTTCTTTTAAAAAATTCCCCCCACTTATAAAAGGCCACCCCATATTCTCTACTATTCACACCATAAAATCCTTTTTGTTAGTATAATAGCTACCCAAATAACTTCCTTAATTCTATACCTACTTACTAGAGGCCTTTTTTGATCAAAAATCCAATTTATAAAGGATTTAGGTTTAATCCTAAAGTGGTGGTCTGAAGAAGATGAATCGTTCTTAACTGAGAATTTTTGTTTTGTTTCTTATTACACATCATTAAAATATTATTAAACCATTATTATATAATAATATTATTAACCATATAATTATATGTTATCATGTCAATATAATTAACTAAATCCATTTCCACTTTCATTAAATAGGAAATGAAACCATCATTCATGTTTATGGAGAACAACCGCTTCACGAACTGATGTAATTCGTTTTTCATCATCACCTATCATAGATGTTTATAATGATATAATTAATGTTTATATATGATAATAATGACATATTTTTCATTACTAAAATATAATATATCATTTATTTTCTTACCTTTCCACTTACTAAAAAATGATAACGTTGTTTTTGCGTATGTGTGGACTACCACCTCTATGAAGCAATGTGATTTTTTTTTATTACCACATCACATTGATGATATATATAAGTATATTTCAATAAATTTTGGTGGTATTTATGATATGATTATAATTATTTAAATATAAAATGATACTTACCTTCTTTTTATAATGATCTTTGAAAAATAGAAACATTACTCATGTGTATGTATGACCCACTATCTCCATGATCGTAACATAGTTCACTTTTCATAACAATATTTCATGATTGATTTTAAAATTATAATTTATTTATAAAATATTATAAATATTTTATTATTATTATTCTATATATTAAGGAATTATGATCTATCTGACCATAGTTAACTTACCAAAGTCATTTTTGACATATAAGCTGAATACTGTGAAAACATTTGAAATGAACTTAAATGATTAACTAATTGTGTATAGAATGGTAAGTGATAAAATAAAAGGACTAAAAAACTTTAAAAAGTTTATTGATCAAGTAAATAATTATTATAAGTTTATTATATAGTATTATAAAGAATGTATGTGAAAAGTCAGACTCAATGTAAGGGACACTTTAATTTAAAAACTAGTTTTAAATGTTTTAAAGATTTATTTTATAAATACTTCTCTTCCATGTACATGTTATTATAATTTTTTCAGTAAAGTTATTGTTTATTATCCAATGGATTATAAAGTTAATTTTGACCATATTTCCATTTCTTTAAAATGTTTTTTTAAATAATCTTTTATGGTTTTATGTAATGGGATTTCTTTTAAAAATCATCTTTTAAAGTTTCCTTTTTAAACCTTTTTATTCCATGACCATATTTTATAAAATTATTTTATAGGTGTTTTTATATGAACATAAAAGATTTATAAATGAAATTTCATCTCTTTTTTTACTTTCTTTCAAAGGTTTTCAAAAGAAATATTTTTACAAAATGTTTTTACTTTATTTATAAAAGAAAAACGAAAAGTTATATTTTAATATATACAACGACAATTACTTTTCCCACCATCATAACCATTAATTGACATTTCTATTAATTTAAAATATTTCATGTTTTATTCAAATAAAAACCCTATTTACATTTTTATGGGTATTTTGGTATTGAAAATGGTTTTTTAAAAGAAAATGGTATTTTGATATCCGAAAGTGTTTTGCATACGGGTTTTAAAGAGTTTTTATCAAAGTTATTATAATAAAAAATGAAATCATAAAATGTTTTATTCAAGATATGATATATGAGAAATGGGTGATATTGATACATCTTATATGAAGGTTTGATCCCTTTTATAGCTCATAAAAAATGGGTGATCTAAATATATCTTATATAAATTGTGATCCCCATTATAGATGTCCAATACATTGGGTAATGTTCCTTATCTTAACAGACAAGGAGGAGAGAGTTATTGGAAGTTTTCTCCTATGGATTTAACTAGGATCCAATTATTTCTGACACAGGTTTAAAATGGGTTATGAAAGTGATGCACTAAGTTTCCAAAAGGGGTTTTCATTTTCTTGTTATGGGTTTTAAAAGTTTTATTTTAGAAAAAAGTGTGTGTGTCGTATGGGAATGATTTATTTAATTCGCTCAAAAAACATTGAGATAAAGGTACAAATTTCATGGGTTTTCATGTTTTTCACTGTAATAAGGGTTTTACTTATTTTTATGTATCTTACTAAGATTTTTGTGCTCTTACCATGTATTAAATTTTTTTCATAGGGTTTAAGGATGGTTAAGGATAAAGAAGAATTCAAGTTGAAATTCAATAGTATTTTTCATGAAAATAAATTTTATTTCATTTTGAAAGTTTTGTATTATGATAAAAATGGATACTAATTAGAAGTTTCCACTTTTTAAAATATGGTTTTGTTGTGTATAAGTTATGAAATAATTCTCTAAAACTCCAAAACTGAAAAGATCCTCAAATGTAAGAGAACAAATTATTTACTTAAAACATAAGATTTATGTAATGTTTAATTACATGTCCTTATAATTATCATGCATACATAGAAATTAAATTGATCATATATTTCATGGAAGTTTTGATGAAGAATAATCTTAAGTCTTGTGGAAGGTTAAATGGTGATATCATTGAATAGGTATCAAATGATAATAGAGATCTTGAGTATTTATCAAGGATATTATTGACTAGATTAAATGATGAGATCAGATTTTCAAGATTAGAGGAATTGTATATATTAAAATACAACAAACATATTCATGTGATTCTTAATATGAAAGGCAAAAGAATAAAGTAAAAATGTGTTAAAGAATCTAATAGTTCATTCTAGAAGAATAACATGTGTATCAGAGAGAGAGAATCTAATTATATTTTTTATAGAAGAATATGTGCTTTTAGGAAGAATAAGGAAAATAAGAGAAGAAAAACCCTACGATATCCTTATATTGTAGAATCCAAATAATAAGAATTCCTTTGATATATTTATATCATAGATGATGATATATAAGGAATAATAATAAGATTATAGATAGAGAATAACATGCACCATTACCTATGTCAATACTCTTAGAATTTTAGTAAGGCCAATGATACAAATCCTAAATTAGGTTTGGAAGATTTTTCATTTGAATATATTTGCTATATGAAAATGCAGAAAAGTATCTACTAGTTTTCAAAGACTCTGATTAAGGAGGAAGATATTATCACTGTGATGTTGTGACATCTAAATTAGAAGGAATATATTGTTTAATAGTATGTGTAGAGCCTTTTGGAAGACTATAGTGATCCAGTATAATAATATCAATGACATTGAGGAGACTGAAGACTATCAGGAGAAAATGTAAAGAACCTATTAGGAGAGAGTTATTTTCCTAGGGAAGTGGATATCAAACCTTCCATAATGTTTTCTATAGAGTAAAATCAAACACTACAGGTGTTTATTATAGGATGATAACTTCTCACCTAATTATAATCACTTTTATACACTAGTAATAAAATCTATACCTCAGAATTGACTTGAATAAAACAAGGAGTATATTCTCACATTAGGGTCGAACCTTGTAAAAATATAGAATATTATTTTTCTCTTATTTATTTATATATTTTCATGTGGTGATGTGTGTTGGGTATGTATAAATATATCCATCATCTTAACTGAGAGATAGATTTGAATATTAAAAGGGGTAAAATTTTTAGTTAAAGGAATTTGGTAAAACTTTTCTACACTGATTCACCTCCCCTCTTAGTGTGACTACACGATCCACTGACACTTCAATTGGCATTAGAGAAACTCTTAATTCCATTTGATTGAGTCTATATTTTTCTTCTATCCATTTTTTATTAGATATATATGAATTCTATATTTGAATAAAATTCAGAACTACCTTATATGGAAAATACATACCCCATCTCTATTAGTGACAATATAAAGGTTTCTACTAGGACCTTGACTAAAAAACCTAAGAAATTGGTAAATAAGTTAGAAAATAAATTAAATAATAATATATTACACCACTATTTAAAGGTAGTCAATTTGTTTTTTCACCTATTAAATCTAATGAGAATCATCCTCTTTAGTAATTAGGTTTAGAAAGTAAAGTCGATAGGTCTAATGGATCAGTTGAGGACTTATAGTTTGAGGTTAAATATTACTTAAATAAGGTTCCTGATAATTTCTCAACTTATATATTTGAGTTTATACTATAAATAGATGACAACACACAATTGGTGGTTGGTGGAAAAGCTATGAAAAAATCATTAGCATCACAGTTACAATAGGGAAACTCTCTCATAAATAAGTGAAATCCAATGATCAATCATTAATGATCATCAAAGAGAAATTATTTGTGGTTGAATATTTATTAAAATATAATATTATGATAAATATTAGGTGAGTATAGTTTGAGAATAAAATATCCATTCTTGGAAAGAAAATTAAAAAGATATTATTAGTGTCAGGGATACCCAATTGGATATCAAAGTTAAAAGGATCAAGGAACTTGAAATTTTTCTATCAGATTAAGATAATGAGAGATAAAGGGAAGAAATATTGATAACAATTTAGGTGAAATAACCTAAACCATTGGTCCCCCACCTTATCCAATAATAAGTTAAGTGTGTCACCCCAAGAACACCTCTAATAAGATAAGGGTAGGTGACTAACACCGAGTAAGCGTATCACACAATATAGGAGGCCTTAGCCTATATCAAATTGTAATAGAAACATATCACCAATGAATAAAATAACCTAATTTTTCATAAAATTTAGGAGTCACAGTGAAAAATAGGTTTGAAGATGAATAAAAGGCAAAAAAAGATGATGATTAACATGGACATAATGATTTACATGGTTCGGTAAATAATCCCTACATCCATGGAGAGGTGGAACAATTCACTATAATTTAGGAGCACAAATATAGGGAGGTTTTTAGAGTTTATCACACATGGAAACCCTAAATCTAATGAGATAACAAATAAGATGAAACACTATGCCACCAACCAAATAGTGAGTCCACTGTGTTATAGTGATAGGTGGTTAGAAGTTCATGATGCTACAATGTTTTGGACACCCAAGTCCAAGTTGATACTGTGTTTGTGACAAAAAGTTAAAGGAGCTACGATGACTGGTGGCTGGAAGTCCATGGAGCTACAATGACCTATCACATGCTGCAATGGAAATTTTTCACTACAATAGTGTCTTATCAGTGTCATCAGTTAGTTCTACTATAGTTGGTTAGAGATGTTACAGTTCCCCAAAATTTGGTTCATAGTTCTTTGACCCCCAAACCCTTGAAGAAAGGGAACATTTTCCCCTAGAACCCCCAATGATATTACTGCAGATCTCAACCCATAAGAGTTGTGGTGTGGTGTGTAGTATGAGCCTCTATAATTTCATCCGACATCATCTAAACGGATTAGGCTACACAAATCCAACACTAGAAACACCAGTACTGTATATATATATATATATATATATATATAAACAACTAAACTACTTATAATACATGCATGATACATAAAATACAATCACAATTCCACATACACATATATCAATGGAACTTTACACTTGACAAGCCTCTATATTTGAAAGACATAAGACACTATAATGATCATCCTCACTTGTTGTAGTCTTGGATCAATCTTCAGCAACGACAATCACCACCACCTTCATAAATGACCATGCTCCACCACATGTCATCATCTCTCAAAAGAAACACTAGCTCCACATCCACTAATACCATACCCAATCCTCACATCGTCTATGAATATACAATATGTGTGGGAATAAATCTTGTACAAGGATGATTATAAACATACAAAATAGGATGCATATGAACCAAAAAGTAAAGATAGAGAAAACATTAGCCAGTTCTTTGGTAAAGGAATGTAATTGTGAGGAAGACAAGGAAGGATCCAAATATACTCAACCACTATACATTATAGGGATGCAAATAATTCCTAGTTATCTTAGCTCCAACCCTTTAAGGTCATAGATCATGAGAAACTAGGAATTATAAGAGTATTGAAAAGACCACAAAGTCTAAATCTCATGGCCCAAATATATTTCATATCTTGAAGGAATCCACGGGGTGCGTGAGGAGTCACAATTCTTGAAGCATCTAATTCACTCAACCTCTCCGACTTCCACAATGCCATTATAAACCACAAAGTAGAGACCCACTCCTCATTGAGGTATACATGTCAGTTGAGGGAGCAACGCACCTTATTGTCCATTGATATCAAGTCACCATTATAAAACCTTATAGGATAAATCTCACCTCAACCAAGGATAATTTACTTTAAAGGGTGTACCAACCCCTACCATTATACCAACCAGGAATGGTAAATTCCATGTTACCTCACATAAACTGTAGTGGAGGACCCACACCTTATCAAGTATCACACAAAAAATGAGGGGGGTATTAACTCCAAAGATAGAGAACCAATGCCTCATCAAGTAACACATAAAAACCAATGGTGGTCATGTTGGATCAAAAATTCAGTCCTTGGAAAAATAAGAAAAGGACACTAAAAATGGGGCAAAAGGGGTTGCTTCACGATGTAACTTTGCAAATCCCACCAGCACCGTGACCGGCGCAAAGATCTGGTTTGTCTCTACAAATGCTGCAGAGAAAAAGAGATAGTCTCCTATGCAAGTCTGAGGAAATTTACAGAAGTATCTGTACCATGGAGGGAAGGACGATCACCTCTGTGGGTCCTATGAGCTTTATAGAAGCCTCTACGACCACCACAGAGGGAACAAAGGAATCCTCTGCGATGTGGAGGGGATGACGGTCAACATCACGACTCTGAGAAACTTGAAGAAATATACCTTTGGTGGAAAAGAACAAATTTCTTTGTGGCATGCCATTAGAGCATCGTTCCCCCTCCCTCGTTGCCTATAAATATGTAGCTTCCCCTTACTCCAAATTAGAGGAAGCCCAACCTTTCACCTTCTGAATTCTTAAATTGTGAAGCATTCTTTTCTCTACAAACCAACTAGAAAAATGAATCATCTGAGGTACTTGAGCATTGAAAAACCCTTTTCCCTTTGATCAAAATTACCCCCTCTTCGAATAGGGATTCCCTTCATGAATCCTATAGGCCATCTCAAAGGAAGGAGACCCCTTCAAATACTTAGGACTTCACGAAGCACCCAGGCTTCACGAAACACTCTCCAAACACATGTGAAATCCATGATTAGGATAGGTCACTATGCTTCATGAATCTCTCTCCTTTGAAAATTCATATCCTCTATAATCCTTGTGTTCTACGAGCCCCTATGATCTATGAATCCCTGTGCTCTGCGAGCCCCTGAGCTATGTGAATCCCTATGCTCTACAAGTCCCTATCCTTTGTGAGCCCCTGAGCTTTGAAAATCCCCTCTCTGAAAAGCCTCTTTCTTCATGATCCCCTCTCTGTGCGACCCTCCAGGATTGTACAAAGTGATTTCAAAGTCCCTCGAGTAGTGCTCTATGTTGTGTTTCTTTTCCTCATGCTTTTTCACATAGGAAAACTAATGTATATTACTTCTTCGCATAGCCACACTAATGTGGACCCTTCAACGGATCACTCAACAACCTTATATATACAGCTTTGATGGTGCCTTCCCTTCACCAAGGGTTTAAAGTGCACCAGTTATGTAAGTCCTAGGGGTGAGGATAGAATCCTCACCATCCGAGCTATAGGATGTTAAACTTCTAAGCACCTATGTCTGCGACACATGATGTTAAATTGTGATCATCGCATAAGTGACAAGACTCAAGAGGATTGGGAAGGGTATGGGTAGCAGTTCCCTCTCACTCCCCTCCTCCTATGCGCTTTGTTGCCATGTAAACCTCAGGAAGTCTATGTGTAAGCCCCGAACCAACTTATTAGGGTGCTCCATGTATAGTGTCCATATCCTCCTCGTACATCTGGACCCCTACTCGGGCCTCCCTCTAGGAGTAAACCCCCATGTTTCCTCCTTGGGCTACTAACCATGCATAATCCCTACTCTATTCCTTGTGGACGCACCTTTCGTGATGCGATCGTCAGGTCTTTGTTGACTCTTATTTCTCACACCAAGCATGACTCATGTGGGATTAGAGTAAGCATCAACAATGACATCCTCTATGGGACACCTTAGTGTGTAAGACCCAATCCCCTCCATTCCAAAATATGTGGACTTTGGTCCTTTCCATTTTCAAGTGAGGTATGTAGGAAGCCTCTCTGAGGTTCAATCCCATCACCCATCTATCCTGACCATCCTCACATCAGTTCATTCTCATATTATAGGACGTTAAACTATATTCCCCTTTCATCTTGCATGATGTTAAACTATATTCTATCGAACTACATGGGTTTTTATCCCTGTCTCCTAGATAGGGTATGTAGGAAGCCTCCCTGAGGTTCAACCACAAACACTAGTAAACTTTGGTGTTCCATTTGTTGGGACCCACATCCTTGGTCCACCCCTTAATGGTGTCAGACAAGTTCCCAAACAGCTAACCATGCATAATCCCCACACTCAATCTATATTTCTCCAACTAAGAGTGTCCCTCTTGTGATGGGCTGCTAATCATGTGTAAGCCCTAGCATGTCGTCAGGTTGTTTTTCTTTGTGTACACTTCAATTCCATGCCCCATCTTGAACTACGTGGACTTTGATTCCCTACCACATGGATACGTAGGAAGCCTCTTTGAGGTTCAAGACCATCACCCATGTCCCATCCTAGTCACTCCCTTGAGCCTTTGTGTTTCAGGAAGATCACACCTTAACCTGATGGTTCCATTTCCTTCGGGTCCCCATCCCCACATCCATTATCGCGAGCCGCCTCCTCAGGTGACTCTTTACCCCATCCCAGAACTAGGTGGACTTTGATTCCCTGCTAATGGGATACATAGGAAACCACTTTAAGGTTCAATCCCAATATATTCACCTCTACACTGGTTTTTGGTTCCATCCCTATTCATTCCATCCTTCAACACTTCATCCATATTCATCCTAACTTTACTTGGGACATTACATCCCTGTTAAATCATTCCATCCATCCAGGCAGCTAACCATGTGTAATCCCCATTCAGCTCATTGCTCTTTGTAGGACTCGGACCACTAATCACGCGTAAACCCTAGCATATCTTCGGGTTGTTGTCCATTGTGTACACCTTGATCCCATGATTCACCCTCTCAAACTACATGGGTTTTGATCCCTATCTTCTATAAAAGGTATGTAGAAATACTCCATGAGTTTTGTCCCTATCTTTTATATAGTCTACATAGGAAAACTCCATGAGGTTCAATCTCTGTCAATGGTATACCTTGGTGTCCCCTTTGCTAGAACCCAATCATCCTCTAATCTGCCCTTTGAGGTGTCCAGATCAGCCTTCATGGTGTGATATCTTCCCTCTATGGGACACACCACCTCAGATCCATCCTCATTGGGAATTTTGATCCACCCATCTAGTAAACCTTCCAGGTGATCCCTCCTAGGAATATACCCATCTGATCCACTCTCATCAATTTTCTGATCAGTCTGATCCATCTTCGCTATACATTAAACATACAGAATACCCCATGTTAAACATGGGAAGCCAAGAAAACCATTTGGTACATGCCTTTGGAATATAATTCCCCACAGTTGATATGGGATTCCTCGATATTATGTGCCCTCAAGAATCCCTATCATAAGGGGAAGAAATCCAGTTGTACCATTATTTCAGCATCCCGACACGCCAGTGATTCCCAACTTGACTACTCCCGAACCGAAGGTTGCTTCCCTAACTTGACCCCATGGAATTTCTTGACAGAAGAAATTTAATTAAATAGTGTCCACAAATATATGTCACTAGGAAGAGTTTCACGAACAACATCTTAATCTTTAAGGGAGACCCAGACTAGCTGACAAATTCTGAGGAGAAATCCTCAGATGGAGATTCTAACATTCCATCATCCTGTTTAGATCAAGGAGAAAACATATTTGAAGAAGTGATGAATGATTCCCACCTTTGGAAAGTGGGAATGTGGGGAAACAAATAACTATGTGTCCTCCTCAACAGGAGGATGTGTGTGCCCCGGTGAAAGCGTCAGAAACAAAAACGATGAACCCAATGTGAAACTCTTCTCCTTAATATGGGGATTAGTAACATTTGTGGCATCAGTAGATAAGCATGTCACTAGATCCAACTATCCACCACCAGGTCCCTCCACGCAAATAGTGGGCCTGCTGTGAAACTCACCAGGATTTTGGGAAGTTAATCATTGGGCATCATATTCTATGATGTTGTCAGGATGGATATTTCTATCCATACATGGAGGATCGAACAACGCTGGGGCACTGGGAATTGATTTCTTACTGTCTGTACTGATGGATGAATTTTCATGCTTTACAGGACCCAAGCTACAGCTACAGGAAACCGATCACCTCCCACCCACAAATGCAAGGGTAGGGGAAATACCAACATGACATCCCCACACGGCTCTATCTCTTCTGTGATAACTTCCGTGACCACAACTTGAAGGTTCCCACGACCCATCTCACCCTCCAAATTGATTAAAAGGAGGTTGATTAATACTCTTGTCCATTGATACAAATAGGAGGGGTCATCCTGAAAAGGGTTATGGCCCGTTAACACTACCGCCCCTAGGGACCGCGCAGGGACGCGCTGCTCCCCACTCTAACCTTTAACATTTCAGGAGCCTATCTCTAGAGCACTCATACGATTCACTCCCTTATGAGGATGAAGTAAGGGATGATCGAGTCCTCTCAGATATGACTTTATCCAAGGATTTTCTGAGGAGGGCTCCCTCCCAACCATGTCAGTATCACCAGATGGTCCCACAAACCGAGGAGCAGGTGGTCCATACCACTATATAGCCATCTTGGTTGACCCGGCGTCAATATTGGGTACAAGCTCATAAAGACACCTATTAGGGGGCATCATCTTCCACGACTTCTATGGCCCAATACACCACTGGAATGCATTATTGGCCCCTATTTGTTGTTATAGAGCAAGGGCACTTCCTTGTCCCAAAGAAGGAGCAATTCCATGCCCAGTTTGGAGTGAGGCACTAGCCACCCCACAAGCAGGATGAGTTGGCTCCTCCAGTCACCAGTGCAAGTAGAAGCCATCATGGGATGACTCGTGATGATGATGTTCGGTATGGATGTCCTACCCATACCATAATTAGACAGAGTATAGGTCCTCCCTACTCTCACATATAGCATGGAGGTCCTCCCCATTCCCCCATAATCAGTCCAAGCAGAGGTCATCCTCGTCTTGTTGACACTTAGCACAAAGTTCCTCCCCATTCCCTTGTTATTAGGTATGAAAATTTCCCTTTCCTGCCTGGTTATCAACTCGAGGATACTCCTTTCCCTATCACTTACCAGCATGGAGGTCCTCCCCGTGTTCTCATAGACTCTAGTGGATTCCCTCTTGCTTCATCAATTATCGTTATGAGGGTCTTTCCCATATACAGTATGGTCAGTACGAAGACCCTCCTCGTACCACAGCTACCAGAGCTGGCTGACATGGAGGTTCCCCCGCACTAAGGATGATCACAAAAGAGGTCCTCCTCATGTGCTTGGAAGCTCCAGTGGAGGCCCTCCCCACTCCAGCACCCCCGATCATGGAGTTCCTCCCTGTGTTCCATTTGACATTTACGTAGGTTCTCCTCGCACCCCGGTTTGTCTGAGCAGAGGTCCTCCCTGCTCCAGCACCAACCCAAGTGGAAGTCCTCCCCATGTCAAAAATCTACCCTTCCCTGAAGAACCATCCTAGGGTAGGAGGTATGGTCTTCAATACCCAAGGAAGAATCTTGAGAAGCCTCAAACCATAATCAAACCCATACGCTTTTCAGATTCTGAAGCGGAGTGTGATTTGATGATGGAACCTTCACCCTGATCCTCTATATCGGGGGTTGGGGCAGGAACAAGTTGTATCAACCTCATCCTTATGGAAAGTTAGGTCCACCAGATCCCTACATCCCTCTAAATATACATACAGGAGCAGAAAGGTTTGTCCCCTTTTTGGGGAATGTCCATGCAATCCTCCTTATCGTCAACAGGATCACTATCTACCTAAACAAGAGATCATAGAGAGTTGTTCTGGTTACCAATAGAGGATGAGAAATAGTGTGACCCACCACCAATGACCCCAGACCCTTTGTAGGAAGTATTGGTCATTAGTCCATCTTACATGGATGTGGTGGTGTAGTCAGTGCATTCCCTCAGAAGCAACCCAAGATGCAGTGGTTTGTCACTTTGTCACGACCTGTCCCCCAGGGTCCATTCTGTGACATACCCCAAGCCCACCTCCTAAAGCCTAGGGGTTGGCGACTAGCGCAGAAGGCGTCAACCTATAATTAGGAGGCATTTTCCTAATTACCTATATGCACACACATTCCCAACCACATCCCAAAAACTGAAAGGGTAAAACAAGTATACTGAAACAAGTGCTGAGTACATGTACAGCTGAAAATAGGTGGGCCAGAATACAAACGCAACAAAAAGAACTGAAAAACAAGAAATTAAAAAGGGACTCGGGTATCCATTTACTGAAAACACCACCTAATGGTAAGATTAGTGTAGCTACTGGAAGTCAAAGTAGTATGTCATGTCTGCCTGATCATATTGGTCCCCTACTGCTCCTAAGCCACCAAGTCCTTTGTCGAAACATCTATCATCTGCACAAAACACAACATGTGCGGTAGAATCCCATGAAGGGGTGAATAACATAGTACTCAGTAGGGGACCCTAGTACACTAAGGATAAATACCACAAAGCAGCCAAAAAGCAAAGCCACAAAGCAAAGCCACAAAGTAAGGAAGTCTCACACCAGGATGTACTGCCAAAGGGGAAGTATGGAACTCCCTCAACACCTCCTCCCATAACATCATTGTTACTATGATGCATCCTATGAAAAGGATGATGTTCTCTCCACCTATCAAAAATCCATGAGGATCTTGTACTGAGGATATCTGAGCACATAGGGCCTCACAATCAATATCCACAAGTTGTGCCTCCCAAAATCGCTCTAAGAGTAGGGTAGTGATAGTCATCAACTAAAGGAAAGATGCTTCATCATCATCCATGAAGGATATCTATAACAAGGCTAGACATTTTATCGCCTCACTCAGAAGCTGCAAACCGGTCCTCCTTCTAAGTGTGTCTGCTACCGTGTTCCCCTTCCCATGAGTATAGACTATCTCAAAGTTGTAGTCCTAGATTAAATCTAGCCATCACCGTTGTCTTGGGTTTAGGTATTTCTAGGAGAAGATATACCTGAGACTCTTTTGGTCATAGTAAACTGTAAACTGCTCACCCATCAAGTAGTGATTCCACATTTTCAAGGAAAAGACCACTGCTACTAAATCCAGGTCATGGGTAGCGTAGTTCTACTCATGATACCTCAAATGTCGTGAGTCATAAGTGATCACTACTCGCTCTTACATCAAGACACAACCTATACCGGTCCCTGATGCATCGCAAAAAACTATGTACTCAACGCCCTCATCTGGTAGTCTCAAGATGGGGGCACTAGTCAGTCTCCACCTCAACTCCAGGAAAATCTACTGGCATTTCTCCATCCACACTATTGGTTTTCCCTTCTATGTCAAAGCTGATAAGGGTGATTCCACTATGGAAAAGTTAGGCACGAAGCTCCGATAGTAACCAGCCAACCCCAAGAAGCTATGGATCTTAGTCATGCTCCTGGGTGGCTCCTAAGTTAGCACTGGCTGTATCTTCCCTGGATCCAATGCAACTCCAACCTTTGAGATGACATGTCTTATAAAGTGGACCTCCTGAATCCATAACTAGAACTTTGAGAGATTATGACAAATCTAGTGCTCCCAAATTGTATCCAGGACTATCTATAGGTGTGTAGTGTGCTCCTCCTCCGACGCTGAGTACACCAAGATATAATCAATGAACACTATTGTGAAATGATTGAGGTAAGGATGGAAGATCATTTTCATGAGTCCCATGAAAAATATTGGGGAATTTTTCATGCCTAAGGGAATCACCAAGAAATATTAGTGGCTGAACCAACATCTAAAAGATGTCTTTGGTATGTCTTTATGCCGTACCTAAAGATGATGATAGCCTGATCTGAGGCCAATCTTTGAGAATCACCTCAATCCCTTCAACTGATCGAAGAGGCCATCGATCCTCGGTAGTGGATACTTGTTCTTCATAGTCACCTAGTTTAGGAACCAGAAGTCCACGCACAACCTCAAAATCCCATATTCCTTCTTGTAAAACAACACTAAGTCTACCCGTGGGGAAACACTGGGCCTTACAAACCCCTTATCCTGCAAGTCCTCTAGTTGTACCGTAAGCTCGCGAAGCTCTGCAGGCGCCATCGAATATGCCAGTGTGAATATAAATGTCATCCCAGGGTATAGGTCAATGAAAAATTCTACCACTCTATGAGGAGGTAGTCCCGAAACATCCTTAGGAAAAACATCCTCATGCTCATCCACCACTATAGGAAATCTTGGACTCCTCTCATCCACTGCAATGCGGGTGATTGTAACATCCCAAGTAAGTAATTAATAATAGATATTTTTTATCTATTCCTATTAATGAATCAGATAGTGTTTTAGAGTCTTAAAATGAAAATAAATCCAATCTTAAGCATGGAATACACTAATATTTTTAAAAGATTGTTTTACTGCCTTTTAATGGCAAACCATTTTTAAATCTGTCTTTTGAAAATTTTATAAGCTATGTTTTTCAAAATAAACTTATTCTTTATTATTGGGACATCAAAATTTACTTTGTGTGAATTTTTTGTATTTTTCCGATAAAGTTCATTTTTTAATGAATAGTGAAAATGTTGTATTTTAATTCAAAACCTCTTTTTAATATAATTTATTTATATGATTAGATTATCTTTTAAATTGGTTTTGAAGTGAAATTAGAATATATTTTTACCATTTAATCCAATGGTGGTCATTGGAATCAATTTCACTTTGAAATTGGACTTAAACTAGTGTCAATCTTTTGATACTTATTGTTTCATAAAAACACGCTATTTGTCATGACAGCGGAAATTAATTATTAAATTAATTAATTCATCTTATATGTTTTGAATTTTGTAAAATAGAAATCATTTTTGAATTCAGAATATCAAATATATCTTAGGGTGAAGTTTTGGAATTTTTCTGAAAAACTTCAATTTTTGATGAATAGTGAAACCACTAAGTAGTAGTTAAAGAAACTGATTTTTTGTTTAAATGAAACTTTTCCACTTATGTGATTTGATTTTAAAAAATCCAACAAACATGGTTGTAATTAAGAAGCAAAATGTGGTTCAATTAGATTAAAATAATTTTTTGGTGAATAGTAACTTTTAAGTTTTTAATCGCGATTAGAGGTAATTAGTGTGGTTTAAGGTAAAAATAATGTTTTAATAATATGAGATGAGATTGACACATGTCCTACCCTAATTGGATGTGTCATGGCCGACCAAGAAAATCCATGGGTCAACTTGGGGACCCCATGGAGCCACTTTGGTTGGGAAATGACATAAATAACTTTTTATTTAATGTTAAAGTAAAAATAACACAAACATGAGATGTTTTACTAAAACAATTTTTACATGGGGTTATACAAGTCAGATTTTGATTATAAATAGTAATTGGAAAGATAAAAATATTTCCTACATCATAGTATTTTTTTTATAATTTTTAGACTTTAAATAAATTAAATTATTTATGACATCATGATGATGCAGCGATTACCTCATTAATAAAGGATTTAAATAAAATGAAATGATAATGTAAAATCTATAACCTACACATGTCCAAAACCTATTGGATGAGTGTATTTTGAACCCTTATCACCTTACCCTCGAATTATATCAATGTGGGACCTTTTGAGTCCGAAACTCATTTTAAAATAAAGTAACATTTCTTTACTTTCCAAGAGTGCCCCTCCTCTCCTCTTATAAAAGGCCCCCACCTCTATCTCCTTACCCACACTTCCAAAGCCTTTGGCTCGGCAAACCCCTACCAATTTTGTCTCTCCATATCCCTCTCTTACTCCTTGAAGCCTCACTTTGTGCATAAGTCTTCCCAAGGAAGCCTTTGAGCTCAAACCAAAGGGAGTTGCCCGATTTTAAGGTAATGTCTTCACTTGAGTCCTTTTGTTTTATTTTGCTTCTCCAACCCCCTAAAATATTTTTATTCATTTCTTTTGTAACAACTACACTATCTTAAATATACTATGATGTTTTTATAATAATTATTTGAGCTACACCTACACACACCTACATCTAATGATTAAAGAACATACTATTTCCGTGGATGGCGAATTTCTGCCTCCCGAAACGATAATTGTTCAACATTATTTTAACACCTTCAAAGGTGGCCATTAAGATGACACTATATTTATATATGATATATAATATGTTTATGTTATTTCCTTAAGCTTATTTATTTTTCATTTTGGGCATACCTTTATGTTTTCCATTATGGGTAAACGCGATATCTTCATTTAAGGAAGTGCGGACTATCACCCCCTCAAAGTGATTTGATTCGTTAATACCATATGTGGAACGTATAAAGGATGAAGTTATGATATTATATATGATATTAAACTGGAATTATAATATACCTTTATATCATTATGATTCCATTCTATAAAATATGAAATAGAAATGAAAGTAGCGTTCATGCGTACGTACGGCTAACCGTCTCCATGAATGGTGCATTTCATTTCTTACCTCTAAATGTTATGTAATATTATAAATTCATGCATGTACTGGATATATATGATATATATGATATCTACATCATGAATACCATTCTGGATATAATGGATACATGAAAAACTTGTAATTATAAAGGGTTTATTTTTTACTCAATTACCAATGATTGTTAAAACGACCGTTATTAACTTAAATAATTACATAGTGTTCATGACATGGAAATAAGTGATATAAAAGGAATAATGAACTTGGAAAAGGTTATTAAACAAGTAGAAATTAACTCAAGTTTATTATTCAGGAGAATAAAGAACGACCGAGTCAAGTCAGACCCAAGGTATGGGACTTCGTCTCAATCTCCTTTCATTGAGGCATATTTTGTTTTATACACAACCTTCTTTTATACGGTGTATAAAACCCTTTGACTTTTATGTTTATTCAAAAGGAATATTTTTTATATGAAGCGTTTACTAAACGACAAAAGGGAATGTTTTTGTCGTACGTATGCGGCGACAACGACTTCTCCTCCACCGTGACCGTTATTTGAGTTTCGGCTTCCTCTACAATCCATACCTTTTTTTTAAAAGAAAAATAAATACCCTGTTTTACTTTTCTTTTATTTTGGTATTGAAAATGGTTTTCATAATGTTTTTATAACAATGTGTTGTATTGATGTATTGTAATTGAAAGGTGGAAATGTTATGTTTCCTTTATGCATATTTTATGTGATACGAATATGTTGAGGTTTTTTGGGCATTATTATGAAGACGGGTGGTTCCGTGATAAACTAAGGGCGGGTGAGCCCGATATAGCTCTCCAATTCATTGGGTAACGCGAAGGAGTGAAACATTAAGGTTTATATGAAGAGATTTAAGGAATATACTGTGATGGGTAGTCCAAACGTAACCAAGAGGGTTACTCCCTACATAAGAATGTTATGAATGCCTCAAGTTACCTTTATGTCTTATGATTTCTAGGATTTATTCATGATTTGATGAGGTATGTTGAAGTGATTATGTTTTATGGGTAAATTATGATTTCATTCTTATGTATATATGAACTTATGTTTCCTTTCCATATTTTTATAACTCATACTGAGCTTTTTATGCTCATCCCAAGTTTTTTTTGAAATGTTTTTTATAGGTCCAGGGAAAGGTACATGATATGATGATAGTGTTAAGGAAGTGTCAAGAATGAATCCATTTCTTATTTTAAATATGTTTCCATTTATGGGAAAAGTGAATAATATCTTTATGTAACCACTTTTTTTATATGTGGAATGTAATGAAAGTTTTATGTTCTAATTCTCTAAAACTCTAAACCTGAAAAGATCCTCAAGGTGTAATCTTGTAATAACTCAAGATTGAGTATGGTTTATGGCCGGGGCCTTATAGTTGGTATCAAAGGTCGGTTTAGATAACTTTAGGAGTTATAATTCTATTAAATGATTATCCAAAAATATTTTTTTTTTAAATGATATAGCATTTGAAGATTACCATGTTGCTTCATCTAAGACATGTTTGTTCAGAATGGTTTTCCGAAGAGGAAACAGGGAAGCAGTGCTAGGAAGGAATACATAAGGAAATAACCTTCCGAATCAGCATCCTGAGATGGTCGGAATTGGAACTGAACAGTTTGTTGCAGTAATGGCGCAGTTGACTCAAGCGATAAATGGTGGTGGTATCCATGCACGAGATCAGCCAGATCAACCGCAGAGGAACATGTCAGTGGTGGAACATTTCATGAGGCAACATCCCCCATCATTCCGAGGATCATCTGACCCTGTGCTAGCTGAAGGGTGGATTAAAGAACTAGAGAATATTTTCGATGTCATGGGGTGTTCATACCATCAAATGGTTAGAATTTCTATTTACCGTTTAGAGGGTGAAGCATATCAGTGGTGGTCGATGGTTAAAAATATCAGGGACGCTGATGAGATTGATGCTCTTGACTGGGATGAATTTAAAGGTATGTTTCTTGAAAATTATTTTCCTAAGGCTGTTCAACTTAGAATGGTAAAACAATTCTTGGAATTGAGGCAAGAGGAAGACTCAGTGGTTGCCTATGAAGAAAGGTTCACTCGATTGGAAAGGTATGCTCCAAATTTTATCTGAGACCTTGATAGTAAAATCAATTGTTTTTACTCAGGATTAAAGCCAAAATATCGAAGGGAATTAGATTCTCATGAGTTTAAAAGTTATGAAAAGCTTGTTCGATGTGCTGAGAAGGTGGAAATGGAGTTTTCCGATGATCATGTGTTCTATAACAACCAATAGAAGAAGAGACCAAGGTGGCAGGATAAAGGGAAGAATTCTTAAAAAAAGTATGATGGTAAGAAAACTAAGTTTCCAGTTTGTGATAAATATGGAAAAAGGCATGCTGGGGAATGTCTTCTGAATTCTGGAAAGTGCTACCAATGTGGTAAGATGGGACGTAAGGCTCGTGATTGCACTGAAAAAGATCAAGGTGATGGTAAGTTCAAATTTGATTTACAATTAGTGAAATGTTTTAAGTGCAATGAGATGGGTCACTATGCAAACGAGTGTCCGACAAAGAGCTCGAGTGATGGGAAGCAGTTAGACTACAAGCAGAAAGGGGTGGTGAAATCCTTGGCAACTACTTCAGCAGATGTCGGGCCATCAAATGAAGTTGTATCAGGTACTTTGTTTGTTTTTTCAGATTATGCCAGTGTGTTGTTTGATTCGGGGTCTACACATTCTTTCATCTCAGAAACCTTTTCTAGTAAAATGGGAATACCATCTCAAGAAATGACTCCTAAACTTGTGGTAAAAACACCTGGGGGAAATGTTGAGGAAAAAAGAATTTATAATAATCTTCATATCCTTATCCGTGGAAAGAACCTACTTGCAAACCTTATTGTTCTACCTCTAGTAGAGTTTGATGTTATCCTGGGTATGGATTGGCTCTCTATATACCATGCTAAGATTGACTGTAGAGCTAAAGAAGTTTCTTTTCAGAAAGACTTTCAATTTGTTCACAAGAATGAACCCTTACTATTGATAACTTATCAAGAGGCCAAGAAACTTGTAAAAGATGGAAATGAATGTTACCTTGCACACATCGTTGAAAACAAGGGAACTGTTCAGATTAATGATGTGCCAGTGGTAAATGAGTATCCTGATGTTTTTCCTGATGAGTTGCCTGGAATAATACCAGATCAGGAAGTTGAATTTACTGTTGACTTAGTTCCTGATGCTAAGCCAATTTCGAAACCCCCTTAACGAATGGCTCAAATTGAACTTTTAGAGTTGAAGGAGCAATTGCAAGATTTATTAGAGAAAGGTTTCATTCGACCTAGCACGTCACCATGGGGTGCTCCTGTTTTATTTGTTAAAAAGAAAGATGGTTCTATGAGACTTTTCATTGATTATAGAGCCTTGAATAACATCACTGTTAAGAACAAATATCCTTTGCCTCATATCGATGATTTGTTTGATCAGCTCCAGGGAGCTCAATTTTTTTCAAAGATTGACCTGAGATCGGGGTACCATCAGCTGAAGGTAAAGGAATAAGATGTTCCTAAGACTGCGTTTCGTACAAGATATGGCCATTATGAATTTGTAGTAATGCCTTTTGGGCTAACCAATGCACCTTCTGTATTCATGGACTTAATGAATAGAATTTTCCATGAGTTCTTGGGTAAGTTTGTGGTGGTTTTCATTGATGATATTTTGGTGTTTTCTAAAACTAAAGAGGAGCATGAAAGACATTTAAGGGTTATTTTGCAAACCTTAAAAGAAAATAAATTTTATGGGAAATTCAGCATGTGTGATTTTTGGTTACAACAAATTTCTTTCCTTGGTCACATTGTTTCTAAAGATGGGATAACCGTTGATCCTGCAAAAACAAAGGTTGCTGAAGAATGGCCAAGACCCACAAATGTAACATAGATTCATAGTTTCCTTGGTTTATCAGGCTATTACCGAACTTTTGTTAGAAATTTTTCACAGTTATCTAGTCCAATGACTAAGCTAACTCGGAAGGGTGTTAAGTTTATCTGGACAAAAGAATGTGATGATTTTTTTCAGGAACTGAAAAGAAGATTGGTGAATGCTCCGGTTTTGGCACTACCTTCCAGGAATGGTGAGTTTGTTATATACAGTGATGCTTCATTGAAAGGAATTGGTTTCGTCCTAATGCAGAATGATCAGGTAATTGCTTGTGCTTCACGACAGTTGAAAACTCATGAGGTAAATTACCCTACACATGATTTGGAATTAGCTGCTGTTGTTTTCGCTTTAAAAATTTGGAGGCATCATTTGTATGGAGTAAATTGTGAAATATATACTTATCACAAAAGTTTAAAGTATATATTCACTCGGAAATAATTGAACATGAGACAAAGGAGATGGCTAGAATTAATCAAGGATTATGATTGTACAATTCATTACCATCCGGGAAAAACAAATAAAGTGGTTGATGCTTTGAGTCGAAAAATTAATGCTTCATTAGAAATGTTGCGGTTGGAACATGATCCTTTGGTTAAGGATTTGATGAACTTTGGCATAGAAGTTGTTGGTGCAGGATTTTCTTCTGTTTTGTTTCAGGTATCAGTGAAATCTTCTCTATCAGACAGAATCAAGCAAGCACAGAAGCAAGACAGTGAGTTGCAGAAAAAGGTAGAGATGGTTCAGAAAGGTAAGTTTCCTGAATTCAACATTGATAATGATTGCGTTTTGAGATTTGGGAAGAGATTGTGTGTGCCTTGTGATTCACAGTTGAAGAGAGAGTTGTTATGTGAAGCTCATATTTCTCCATTTTCAGTTCATCCTGGCAGTACTAAGATGTACAGAGATCTGCGGGAGTATTACTGGTGGGATGGAATGAAAAGAGATATTGCTGATTTTACTGTGAAGTGTTTGACTTGTCAATAGGTTAAAGTAGAGCGGCAGTTACCGAAAGGGATGCTTTAGCCTTTACCAGTGCCATAGTGGAAATGGGAGAATATATCCATGGACTTTGTTGTGGGATTACCGAAGACATCTTGAGGTAATAATGCAATCTGGGTTATTGTTGATCGCTTGACCAAATCTGCTCATTTCCTTGCTATAAGAGATACTTTTTCCCTAGATCAACTTTTCCTTTTGTATCTTAAAGAGATAGTTAGGTTACATGGAGTTCCTCTCTCCATTGTATCTAACCATGATCCCAGGTTCACTTCTAACTTTTGGAAAGGCCTTCATAAGTCGTTGGGTACTGAATTAAATTTTAGTACATCTTTTCATCCTCAATCAGATGGGCAGTCAGAACGAACAATTCAGACCTTGGATAATATGCTATGAGCTTGTTCTATGGATTATCAGGGAAGTTGGGACCAACATCTTTCTTCGGTTGAATTTTCATATAATAACATTTTTCATTCCAGTATACAGATGGAACCATTTCAGGCATTATATGGGAAGCAGTGTCGAACTCCAGCTTTCTGGGATGAAGTGGGTGAAAGGAAGTTGATGGGACCAGAATTGGTAGAAGAGTTGGCAGAAATAGTTCAACTGATATAGAAACACATGAGAACAACTCAGAGCAGGTAGAAGATTTATGCGGACAACAGGAGGAAGGATCTATCTTTTGAGGTAGGTGATCATGTTTTTCTCAAAGTCTCACCATGGAAAAGTGTGATGCGATTATGTAAGAAAAGAAAGCTGAGTCCAAGGTTCATTGGACCATATGAAATTCTGGAGAGAGTTGGATCAGTTTCATACCAGGTGGCTTTACCTCCAAGTTTATCTCAGGTACACAATGTTTTTCATGTTTCGATGCTGAGAAAGTACATGCCAAATCCATCTCATGTTTTGAGTCAAGAGGTAGTTCAGCTGGAAGAGAACCTATCATATGAGGAAAAATCAGTCCAGATTCTTGACCACAGGGAGCAAGTGTTACAGAATAAGTTTATTAATCAGGTAAAGGTTTTTTAGAAAAACCACATGATGGAAGAGGCAACATGGGGATCTGAAAATGCAATGAGGGATAAGTACCCCCATTTATTCGATAAGTAAATAAATTGCAGGGACGTAATTTTCTAAAGGGGGGAAGGATGTAACATCCCAAGTAAGTAATGAAAAATATATTTTTTTTATCTATGCCTATTAATGAATTAGATAGTGTTTTAGAGGCTTAAAATGAAAATAAATCCAATCTTAAGCATGGAATACACTAATATTTTTAAAAGATTGTTTTACTGCCTTTTAATGGAAAACCATTTTTAAATCTATCTTTTGACAATTTTATAAGCTATGTTTTTCAAAATAAACTTATTCTTTATTATTGTGACATCAAAATTTACTTTGTGTGAATTTTTGGTATTTTTCCGATAAAGTTCATTTTTTAATGAATAGTGAAAATGTTGTATTTTAATTCAAAACCTCTTTTTAATATAATTTATTTATTTGATTAGATTATATTTTGAATTGTTTTTGAAGTGAAATTAGAATATATTTTTACCAGTTAATCCAATAGTGGTCATTGGAATCAATTTCACTTTGAAATTGGACTTCAACTAGTGTCAATCTTTTGATACTTATTGTTTCATAAAAACACGCTATTTGTCATGACAACGGGAATTAATTATTAAATTAATTAATTCATCTTATATGTTTTGAATTTTGTAAAATAGAAATCATTTTTTAATTCAGAATATCAAATATAGCTTAGGGTGAAGTTTTGGATTTTTTTCTGAAAAACTTCAATTTTTGATGAATATTGAAACCACTAAGTGGTAGTTAAAGAAACTGATTTTTCGTTTAAATGAAACTTTGCCACTTCTGTGATTTGATTTTCAAAAATCCGACATACATGGTTGCCATTAAGAAGTAAAATGTGGTTCAATGAGATTAAAATAATTTTTTGGTGAATAGTAAATTTTAAGTTTTTAATCGCGATTAGAGATAATTAGTGTGGTTTAAAGTAAAAATAATGTTTTAATAATATGAGATGATCTTGAAACATGTCCTACCCTCATTGGATATTTCATGGCCGACCAAGAAAATCCATGGGTCAACTTGGGGACCCCATGGAGCCACTTTGGTTGGGAAATGACATAACTTTTTATTTAATGTTAAAGTAAAAATAACACAAACATGAGATGTTTTACTAAAACAATTTTTACAAGAGGTTATACAAGTCATATTTTTGATTATAAATATTCATTGGAAATATAAAAAGATTTCCTACATCGTAGTATTTTTTTTATAATTTTTAGACTTTAAATAAATTAAATGTTTTATGACATCATGATGATGCAGCGATTACCTCATTAATAAAGGATTTAAATAAAATGAAATGATAATGTAAAATCTATGACCTACACATGTCCAAAACCTATTGGATGGGTGGATTTATAACCCTTATCAACTTACCCTCGAATTATATCAATTTGGGACCTTTTGAATCCGAAACGCATTTTAAAATAAAGTAACATTTCTTTACTTTCCAAGAGTGCCCCTCCTCTCCTCTTATAAAAAGCCCCCACCTCTACCTACTTACCCACACTTCCAAAGCCTTTGGCTCTGCCAACCCCTGACCATTTTGTCTCTCCACATCCCTATCTTACTCCTTGAAGCCTCACTTTGGGCAGAAGTCTTCCCAAGGAAGCCTTTGAGCTCAAACCAAAGGGAGTTACCCGATTTTAAGGTAATGTCTTCACTTGAGTCCTTTTGTTTTATTTTGCTTCTCCAACCCCCTAAACTCTTTTTATTCATTTCTTTTGTCACAACTACAGTATCTTCAATATACTAGGATGTTGTTATAAGAAGTATTCAAGCTACACCTACACACACCTACATCTAATGGTTAAAGAACATACTGTTTCCGTGGATGGCGAATTTCTGCCTCCCGAAACGATGATTGTTCAAAATTATTTTAACACCTTAAAAGGTGGCCATTAAGATGAAACTATATTTATATATGATATATAATATGTTTATGTTTTCCTTAATCTTCTTTATTTTTCATTTTGTGCATACCTTTATGGTTTCCATTATGGGTAAACGCGATATCTTCATTTAAGGAAGTGCGGACTACCGCCCCCTCAAAGTGATTTGATTCGTTAATACCATATGTGGGACATATAAAGGATGAAGTTATGATATTATATATGATATTACACTGGAATTATAATATACCTTTATATCATTATGATTCCATTCTATAAAATATGAAATAGAAATGAAAGTAGCGTTCATGCGTACGTACGGCTTACCGTCTCCATGAATGGTGCATTTCATTTCTTACCTCTAAATGTTATGTAATATTATAAATGCATGCATGTACTGGATATATATGATATATATGATATCTAAATCATGAATATCATTCTGGATATAATGGATACATGAACAACTTGTAATTATAAAGGGTTTATTTTTTACTCAATTACCAATGATCGTTAAAACGACTGTTATTAACTTAAATAATTACATAGTGTTCATGACATGAAAATAAGTGATATAAAAGGAATAATGAACTTGAAAAAGGTTATTAAACAATTATAAATTAACTCAAGTTTATTATTTAGGAGAATAAAGAACGACCGAGTCAAGTCAGACCCAAGGTATGGGACTTCGTCTCAATCTCCTTTCATTGAGGCATATTTTGTTTTATACACAACCTTCTTTTATACGGTGTATAAAACCCTTTGACTTTTACGTTTATTCAAAAGGAATCTTTTTTATACGAAGCGTTTACTAAACGACAAAAGGGAATGTTTTTGTCGTACGTATACGGCGACAATGACTTCTCCGCCGCCGTGACCGTTATTTGAGTTTCGGCTTCCTCTACAATCCATACCTTTTTTTTAAAAAGAAAAATAAATACCATGTTTTACTTTTATTTTATTTTGGTATTGAAAATGGTTTTCATAATGTTTTTATATCAATGTGTTGTATTGATATCTTGTGATTGAAAGGTGGAAATGTTATGTTTCCTTTATGCATTTTTTATGTGATACGATTATGTTGAGGTTCTTGGGCATTATTATGAAGATGGGTGGTTCCGTGATAAACTAAGGGCGTGTGAGCCCGATATAGATCTTCAATGCATTGGGTAATGAGAAGGAGTGAAACGTTAAGGTTTCTCCGAAGAGATTTAGGGAATATACTGTGATGGGTATTCCAAACGTAACCAAGAGGGTTACTCCCTATGTAAGAATGTTATGAATTCCTCAAGTTTCCTTTATGTCTTATGATTTCTATGATTTATTGATGATTTGATGAGGTATGTTGAAGTGCTTATGTTTTATGGGTAAAGTATGATTTCATTATTTTGTATATATGAACTTATGTTTCCTTTCCATATTTTTATAACCCATACTGAGCTTTTTATGCTCATCCCAAGTTTTCTTTGAAATGTTTTTCACAGGTCAAGGGAAAGGTACATGATATGATGATAGTGTCAAGGAAGTGTCAAGAATGAATCCATGTATTATTTTAAATATGTTTCCATTGATGGGAAAAGTGAATACTATCTTTATGTAACCACTTTGTTTATATGTGGAATGTAATGAAAGTTTTATGTTCTAATTCTCTAAAACTCTAAACCTGAAAAGATACTCAAGGTGTAATCTTTTAATAACTCAAGATTAAGTATGGTTTAAGGCTGGGGACTTATAGTTGGTATCAAAGGTCGGTTTAGATAACTTTAGGAGTTAGAATTATATTAAATGATTATCCAAAAATATTTTTTTTGAAATGATATAGCATTTGAAGATTACCATGTTGCTTCATCTAAGACATGTTTGTTCAGAATGGTTTTCCGCAGAGGAAATAGGGAAGCAGTGCTAGGAAGGCATACATAAGTAAATAACCTTCTGAATCAGCATCCTGAGATGGTCAGAATTGGAACTGAACAGTTTGTTGCTGTAATGGCGCAGTTGACTCAAGCGATAAATGGTGGTGGTATCCATGCACGAGATCATCCAGATCAACCGCAGAGGAACATGTCAGTGGTGGAACATTTCATGAGGCAACATCCACCATCATTCAGAGGATCGTCTGACCCTGTTCTAGCTGAAGGGTGGATTAAAGCACTAGAGAATATTTTCAATGTCATGGGGTGTTCAGACAATCAAAAGGTTAGTCTTTCTATTTACCATTTGGAGGGTGAAGCAGATCAGTGGTGGTCGATGGTTAAAAATATCAGGGATGCCGATGAGATTGATGCTCTTGACTGGGATGAATTTAAAGGTATGTTTCTTGAAAATTATTTTCCTAAGGCTGTTTGACTTAGGATGGAAAAACAATTCTTTGAATTGAGGCAAGAGGAAGACTCAATGGTTTCCTATGAAGAAAGGTTCACTCGATTGGCAATGTATGCTCCAAATTTTATCCGAGACCTTGATAGTAAAATCAATTGTTTTCACTCAGGATTAAAGCCAAAATATCGAAGGTAATTAGCTTCTCGTGAGTTTAAAAGTTATGAAAATCTTGTTCGATGTACTGAGAAGGTGGAAATGGAGTTTGCCGATGATCAAGTGTTCTATAACAACCAACAGAAGAAGAGACCGAGGTGGCAGGAGAAAGGGAAGAATTCTTCAAAAAAGTATGATGGTAAGAAAACTAAGTTTCCAGTTTGTGATAAATATGGAAAAAGGCATGTTGGGGAATGTCTTATGAATTTTGGAAAGTTCTACCGATGTGGTAAGATGGGACATAAGGCTCGTGATTGCACTAAAAAAGATCAAGGTGATGGTAAGTTCAAATTTGATTTACAGTTAGTGAAATGTTTTAAGTGCAATGAGATGGGTCACTATGCAAACGAGTGTCCGACAAAGATCTCGAGTGATGGGAAGCAGTTAGACTACAAGCAGAAAGGGGTGGTGAAATCCTTTGCAACTACTTCAGTAGATGTCGGGCCATCAAATGAAGTTGTATCAGGTACTTTGTTTGTTTTTTCAGATTATGCCAGTGTGTTGTTTGATTCAGGGTCTACACATTCTTTCATCTCTGAAAACTTTTCTAGTAAAATGGGAATACCATCTCAAGAAATGACTCCTAAACTTGTGGTAAAAACACATGGGGGAAATGTTTAGGCAAAAAGAATTTATAAGAATCTTCCTATCCTTATCCGTGGAAAGAACCTACTTGCAAACATTATTGTTCTACCTCTAGTAGAGCTTGATGTTATCCTGGGTATGGATTGGATCTCTATTTACTATGCTAAGATTGAATGTAGAGCTAAAGAAGTTTCTTTTCAGAAAGACTTTCAGTTTGTGTACAAGAATGAACCCTTACTATTGATAACTTATCAAGAGGCTGAGAAACTTGTAAAAGATGGAAATGAATGTTACCTTGCACACATCGTTCAAAACAAGGGAACTGTTCAGATTAATGATGTGCCAGTGGTAAATGAGTATCCTGATGTTTTTCCTAATGAGTTGCCTAGAATAACACCAGATCAGGAAGTTGAATTTAATGTTGACTTAGTTCCTGATGCTATGCCAATTTCGAAACCCCCTTATCGAATGGCTCAAATTGAACTTTTAGAGTTGAAGGAGAAATTACAAGATTTATTAGAGAAAGGTTTCATTCAACCTATAACGTCACCATGGGGTGCTCCTGTTTTATTTGTTAAAAAGAGAGATGGTTCTATGAGACTTTGCATTGATTATAGATCCTTGAATAACATCACTGTTAAGAACAAATATCCTTTGCCTCATATCGATGATTTGTTTGATCAGCTCTAGGGAGCTCAGTTTTTTTCAAAGATTGACCTGAGATCGGGGTACCATCAGCTGAAGGTAAAGGAAGCAGATGTTCCAAAGACTGTGTTTCGTACAAGATATGTCCATTATGAATTTGTAGTAATGCCTTTTGGGCTAACCAATGCACCTGCTGTATTCATGGACTTAATGAATAGAATTTTTCATGAGTTCTTGGGTAAGTTTGTGGTGGTTTTCATTGATGATATTTTGGTGTTTTCTAAAACTAAAGAGGAGCATGAAAGACATTTAAGGGTTATTTTTCAAACCTTAAAAGAAAATAAATTGTATGGGAAATTTAGAAAGCGTGAGTTTTGGTTGCAACAAATTTCTTTCCTTGGTCACATTGTTTCTAAAGATGGGATAACCCTTGATCCTGCAAAAACAAAGTTAGTTAAAGAATGGCCAAGACCCACAAATGTAACAGAGATTCGTAGTTTCCTTAGTTTGGCAGGCTATTACTGAAGGTCTGTTAGAAATTTTTCACGGTTATCTAGTCCAATGACTAAGCTAACTCGGAAGGGTGTTAAGTTTATCTGGACAAAAGAATGTGATGATTGTTTTCAGGAACTGAAAAGAATATTGGTGAATGCTCCGGTTTTGGCACTACCTTCCAGGAATGGTGAGTTTGTTATATAAAGTGATGCTTCATTGAAAGGACTTGGTTGCGTCCTAATGCATAATGATCAGGTAATTACTTATGCTTCACGACAGTTGAAAACTCATGAGGTAAATTACCCTACACATGATTTAGAATTAGCCGCTGTTGTTTTCGCTTTAAAAATTTGGAGGCATCATTTTTATGGAGTAAAGTGTGAAATATATACTGATAAAAAAAGTTTAAAGTATATATTCACTCAGAAAAAATTGAACATGAGACAAAGGAGATGTCTATAATTAATTAAGGATTATGATTGTACAATTTATTACCATCCGGGAAAAGAAAATAAAGTGGGTGATGCTTTGAGTCAAAAAAGTAATGCTTCATTAGAAATGTTTCGGTTGGAACATGATCCTTTGGTTAAGGATTTAATGAACTTTGGCATAGAAGTTGTTGGTGCAGGATGTTCTTCTATTTTGTTTCAGGTATCAGTGAAATCTTCTCTATCAGACAGAATCAAGCAAGCACAAAAGCAAGACAGTGAGTTGCAGAAAAAGGTAGAGCTGGTTCAGAAAGGTAAGTTGCCTGAATTCAACATTGATAATGATTGCGTTTTGAGATTTGGGAAGAGATTATGTGTGCCTTGTGATTCACAGTTGAAGAGAGATTTGTTATGTGAAGCTCATAGTTCTCCATTTTCAGTTCATCCTGGCAGTACTAAGATGTACAGAGATCTGTGGGAGTATTACTGGTGGGATGGAATGAAAATAGATATTGCTGATTTTACTGTGAAGTGTTTGACTTGTCAACAGGTTAAAGAAGAGCGGCAGTTACCGAAAGGGATGCTTCATCCTTTACCAGTGCCAGAGTGGAAATGGTAGAATATATCCATGGACTTTGTTGTGGGATTACTGAAGACATCTTGAGGTAATAATCCAATATGGGTTATTGTTGATCGCTTGACCAAATCTGCTCATTTCCTTGCTATACGAGATACTTTTTCCCTAGATCAACTTTCCCGTTTGTATCTTAAAGAGATAGTCAGGTTACATGGAGTTCCTCTCTCCATTTTATCTGACCATGATCCCAGGTTCACATCTAACTTTTGGAAAGGCCTTCAGAAGTCGTTGGGTACTGAATTAAATTTTAGTACAGCTTTTCATCCTCAATCATATGGGCAGTCAGAACGAACAATTCAGACCTTGGAGGATATGCTACGAGCTTGTTATATGGATTATCAGGGAAGTTGGGACCAACATCTTTCTTTGGTTGAATTTTCATATAATAACAGTTTTCATTCCAGTATACAGATGGCACCATTTCAGGAATTATATGGGAAGCGGTGTCGAACTCCAGCTTTCTGGGATGAAGTGGGTGAAAGGAAGTTGATTCGACCAGAATTGGTAGAAGAGCTATCAGAAAGAGTTCAGCTGATTTAGAAACACATGAGAACAGCTCAGAGCAGATAGAAGAGTTATGCGGATAACAGGAGGAAGGATCTATCTTTTGAGGTAGGTGATCATGTTTTTCTCAAAGTCTCACCATGGAAAAGTGTGATGCGATTTGGTAAGAAAGGAAAGCTGAGTCCAAGGTTCATTGGACCATATGAAATTCTGGAGAGAGTTGGATTAGCTGCATACCGGATGGCTTTACCTCCGATTTTATCTCAGGTACACAATGTTTTTCATGTTTCGATGCTGATAAAGTACATGCCATATCCATCTCATGTTTTGAGTCCAGAGGTAGTTTAGCTGGAAGAGAACCTATCATATGAGGAACAACCGGTCCAGATTCTTGACCACAGGGAGCAAGTGTTACAGAATAAGGTGATTAATCAGGTAAAGGTTTTGTGGAAAAACCACATGATGGAAGAGGCAACATGGGGATTTGAAAATGCAATGAGGGATAAGTACCCCCATTTATTCGATAAGTAAATAAATTGTCGGGACGCAATTTTCTAAAGGGGGGAAGGATGTAACATCCCAATTAAGTAATGAATAATATATATTTTTTATCTATGCCTATTAATGAATTAGATAGTGTTTTAGAGGCTTAAAATGAAAATAAATCCAATCTTAAGCATGGAATACACTAATATTTTTAAAAGATTGTTTTACTGCCTTTTAATGGCAAACCATTTTTAAATCTATATTTTGACAATTTTATAAGCTATGTTTGTCAAAATAAACTTATTATTTATGATTGGGACATCAAAATTTGCTTTGTGTGAATTTTTGGTATTTTTCCGATAAAGTTCATTTTTTAATGAATAGTGAAAAATGTTGTATTTTAATTCAAAATCTCTTTTTAATCTAATTTATTTATATGATTAGATTATCTTTTGAATTGGTTTTTAAGTGAAATTATAATATATTTTTACCATTTAATCCAATGGTTGTCATTAGAATCAATTTTACTTTGAAATTGGACTTAAACTAGTGTCAATCTTTTGATACTTATTGTTTCATAAAAACATGCTCTTTGTCATGACAGCGGGAATTAATTATTAAATTAATTAATTCATCTTATATGTTTTGAATTTTGTAAAATAGAAATCATTTTTGAATTCAGAATATCAAATATAGCTTAGGGTGAAGTTTTGGAATTTTTCTAAAAAACTTCAATTTTTGATGAATAGTGAAACCACTAAGTGGTAGTTAAAGAAACTGATTTTTCGTTTAAATGAAACTTTGCCACTTATATGATTTGATTTTCAAAAATCCAACATACATGGTTTCCATTAATAAGTAAAATGTGGTTCAATGAGATTAAAATAATTTTTTGGTGAATAGTAACTTTTAAGTTTTTAATCGCGATTAGAGGTAATTAGTGTGGTTTAAGGTAAAAATAATGTTTTAATAATATGAGATGAGCTTGAAACATGTCCTACCCTCATTGTATGTGTCATGGCCGACCAAGACAATCCATTGGTCAACTTGAGGACCCCATGGATCCACTTTGGTTGGGAAATGACATAAATAAATTTTTATTTAATGTTAAAGTAAAAATAACACAAACATGAAATGTTTTACTAAAACAATTTTTACATGGGGTTATACAAGTCAGATTTTTGATTATAAATAGTCATTGGAAAGATAAAACGATTTCCTAAATCAAAGTATTTTTTTTATAATTTTTATACTTCAAAATAAATTAAATTATTTATGACATCATGATGATGCAGTGATTACCTCATTAATAAAGGATTTAAATAAAATGAAATGATAATGTAAAATCTATGACCTACACATGTCCAAAACCTATTGTATGGGTGGATTTCGAACCCTTATCACCTTAACCTATAATTATATCAATGTGGACCTTTTGAATCCGAAACTCATTTTAAAATAAAGTAACATTTCTTTACTTTCCAAGAGTGCCCCTCCTCTCCTCTTATAAAAGGCCCCCACCTCTACCTCCTTACCCACACTTCCAAAGCCTTTGGATCGGCCAACCCCTGCCCATTTTGTCTCTACAAATCCCTATATTAATCCTTGAAACCTCACTTTGGGCATAAGTCTTTCCAAGGAAGCCTTTGAGCTCAAACCAAAGAGAGTTACCCGATTTTAAGGTAATGTCTTCACTTGAGTCCCTTTGTTTTATTTTGCTTCTCCAACCCCCTAAAATCTTTTTATTCATTTATTTTGTAACAAATAAATTATCTTCAATATACTAGGATGTTTTTATAATAAGTATTCGAGCTACACCTACACACACCTACATCTAATGGTTAAAGAACATACTGTTTCCGTGGATGGCGAATTTCTGCCTCCCGAAACGATGATTGTTCAACATTCTTTTTACACCTTCAAAGGTGGACATTAAGATGAAACTATATTTATATATGATATATAATATGTTTATTTTTTCCTTAAGCTTCTGTATTTTTCATTTTGGTCATACCTTTATGGTTTCCATTATGGGTAAACGCGATATCTTCATTTAAGGAAGTGCGGACTACCGCCCCCTCAAAGTGATTTGATTCGTTAATACCATATGTGGGACGTATAAAGGATGAAGTTATGATATTATATATGATATTACACTGGAATTATAATATACCTTTATATCATTATGATTCTATTCTATAAAATATGAAATAGAAATGAAATTAGTGTTCATGCGTACGTACGGCTTACCGTCTCCATGAACGGTGCATTTCATTTCTTACCTCTAAATGTTATGTAATATTGTAAATGCATGCATGTACTGGATATATATGATATATATGATATCTAAATCGTGAATACCAATCTGGATATAATGGATACATGAAAAACTTGTAATTATAAAGAGTTTATTTTTGACTCAATTACCAATGATCGTTAAAACGACCGTTATTAACTTAAATAATTACATAGTCTTCATGACATGGAAATAAGTGATATAAAAGGAATAATGAACTTGAAAAAGGTTATTAAACAAGTAGAAATTAACTCAAGTTTTTTATTCAGTAGAATAAATAACGACCGATTCAAGTCGGACCCAAGGTATGGGGCTTCGTCTCAATCTCCTTTCATTGAGGCATATTTTATTTTATACACAACCTTCTTTTATATGGTGTATAAACCCCTTTGACTTTTACATTTATTCAAAAGGAATATTTTTTATACTAAGCGTTTACTAAATGAAAAAAGGGAATGTTTTTGTCATACGTATGCGGCGACAACGACTTCTCCGTCGCCGTGACCGTTATTTGAGTTTCGGCTTCCTCTATAATCCATACCTTTTTTTAAAGAAAAATAAATACCATGTTTTACTTTTATTTTATTTTGGTATTGAAAATAGTTTTCATAATGTTTTTATATCAATGTGTTGTATTGATATCTTGTGATTGAAAGGTGGAAATGTTATGTTTCCTTTATGCATGTTTTATGTGATACAATTATGTTGAGGTTCTTGGGAATTATTATGAAGACGGGTGGTTCCATGATAAAATAAGGGCGGGTGAGCCCGATATAGCTCTCCAATGCATTGGGTAACGCGAAGGAGTGAAATGTTAAGGTTTCTCCGAAGATATTTAGGGAATATACTGTGATGGGTATTCCAAACGTAACCAAGAGGGTTACTCCCTACGTAAGAATGTTATGAATGCCTCAAGTTACCTTTATGTCTTATGATTTCTATGATTTATTCATGATTTTATGAGGTATGTTGAAGTGATTATGTTTTATGGGTAAAGTATGATTTCATTCTTATGTATATATGAACTTATGTTTCCTTTCCATATTTTTATAACCCATACTGAGCTTTTTATGCTCATCCCAAGTTTTTTTTGAAATGTTTTTCACAGGTCAAGGGAAAGGTACATGATATGATGATAGTGTCAAGGAAGTGTCAAGAATGAATCCATGTCTTATTTTAAATATGTTTCCATTGATGTGAAAAGTGAATAATATCTTTATGTAACCACTTTGTTTATATGTGGAATGTAATGCATGTTTTATGTTCTAATTCTCTAAAACTCTAAACCTGAAAAGATCCTCAAGGTGTAATCTTGTAATAACTCAAGATTAAGTAAGGTTTAAGGTCGGGCCCTTATAGTGATGCTAGCCAACTGGTGAGTGATCGTTTATACCCTCCTCTGAGAAAGTATTTCCTATGATGAAATGGTTTCATTCTTACCAGTGAAGGAAAACTTAGCCCCATCCTCATGTACATACCACATTTTGTGCCAAAAACAGTTGATCTGAGCATGGACTCTAGATAACCAGTCCATAACCAGGATGGTGTCGTAAGGCCTCGAAGTTTCTACTAGGAGATCCCAGTAGAAGCTATCACCTCTTAGAGAAATATCTCACTGCCAGCACGAGTGTGTAATCATTGAATCCCCTCCCATAAGAGTATCTAGCTGTAAGGATCGAGCCAATGGTTTCACAGGAATCTCTGAGCTCTGAACAAGAGTCATGTCAAGGAAAGAGTGACTGGAACCTATGTCTATAAGAACTGCAACTAGGGTGGAGAAAACACATATCTTACCTCGAATAAACTCCAGAGAACCATGGTCATAAGCCTTTTCTTCCTGAAGTTGAGATCTCCCATGTCCGCCTGCTCCCTAAGGTTGGGGTGGACCATCTGGAGGTGGTGGCGGTAATACCTCAAACCATCACCCACCGCCTGCTGCTCGGCCTACTCCCCTGCCACATCTACCACCCTGGGGCCCTCCTCAATTGAACATATGCCTCTATCCCGGTGGTCCCTTGACCATCTATTTATTTTATGTATGGAGGGTTGGGTAGTCACGAGCCATGTGTCCCTTCCCACTACATGAGTAGTACACTATGGTCCTCTACTATCTCCCACTGTCCTGGTGGCCTCACACCACTGATCTTGAGTCCTGGGGTCATACACTAGATGATCTGTACAACTTGGACTATTGTTCCATCTGTCAGATGCCTTCTATAGATGGATCGTCTACCTATCACCCGGTGGTGACACCCACTGTCTGTGCCTTCTCTACGAGGAAGATCTCTACTAGTAGAGCTCACTCTAGCACTCCAGCCTACTTGGGGATGCTGAGAGATACCATCGATGCCCTGATCTCCCGCCTGAGTCCCTGATCAAAGGCTTGATCCCTAAAGAAAGGGTCTCAAACCATGTCTGTAGAGTAGTGGGAAAGCTCAGTGAACCTCACTGAGTAATCAGCTACCATCTTGCTGCCTTGCTGAAGGTGAAGCAGCTCATGAATGTGCACTGAGCGCAAAGTCACGAGGAATAATTACTCTTGAAAAAGACACTCGAATTCTATCTAGGTGAGGGTCACCTCATCATGCGTCTGGATCATTATACTCCACCATCTTCCTACTTATCCCTAAAAAAGGATCGTATCTAAGATCACCATCTGGCTAAGCGGTGTCCTCAGTAAGCCGAAGACCCACGTCACTGCCTCCCACCGTCCTCAATAACCTGAGGATCTATCTCTCCCCTGAACCAAAGAGGTATCTCTCTCTCTGAAAATCATACAAGGCACTAAGTATGAGCACATCCTCATATGGTACCGCTGGTAGTATATTCTAACCAAAGGGTGGTGGTAGCACTGGTGCACCACTCGGTGGGGCCATTTTGATAACTGGTCCCTAAACAGATGCCTTGTCACTAGGCTGGCTATCTATATGGAAGCATCCTAAAATAGATCAATATGGGCCACAATCAATATATTATACCTGGTGAGGTGAATCTTATACAAAATAACATAAGGAGACACTCTTAAAACTAGTGTTTTTATGCATTGAGTCGAAAAGTAGAATTCAAGGTCCTGGTGTGTGGATATGTTGATCGTCGCACCAACACTATACTCCCTGAATCTAAAAGTTGGACTCTCAACATTTAAAATTGTTTCCCCAAAACAAAAACAAAAAACTCTCAGTCTCTGAGGTATAATCGACCACCTATGATGCCAATTTTTCATGACCCATCCCCTAGGGCATGTGTCGTGACATACCCCAAGCTCACCTCTCGAAGGCCATGGGTTGGAAATTAGTGCCAAAGGCATCAACCTACAAGTGAGAGGCATTTTCCTGAGTACCTGTATGTACGCACATGCCCAATGACCAACCAACCACTACAACAGTCCGCATCAGTGTCATTACCAGTCCCTCAACCTCCCCCAGTAGATGAATGGGGAAATCAAGGGCCGGATACCGAGTCTGTGCCAAGAAGTTTGTGGGAAATTCTCACAGTGGATCATTTCCTAGAGATGTTCTAGCCAATTATAACTTCAAAATTCAACATTATGGAGTCCCTTACCCAAGAAGAGATAATGTGCCACCGTAGAACCTTAGGGATGACGCATTTCCATCTCCATTACCGACGACTAGCTTACCCAAAAATCTGGGAACACCTTAACGACATTGGCCAGTAGTGATTCCTAGTTGAGTTGGCCACACTCCCTATTACTCAGCACCCTGCATAGTTTGGTTATCATCTGACCCTCTAAGAACAATGCGTTCAGAGATTCACTGTGCTCTGCAAAGTTATCAAGGAGGCTTCCCCGCATTTCCAGATCCATGTCTTGGGGAATTATGTTGCCCTACATTTTAGTCTTATCCTGCACCATCCTGGTTCACCTAGTGATATTGAGCATATGCCTCTGAGCGTCGTCACAGTGAACATGGTTGTTTTTAATATATACCCAAACGGGGGAACTGGCACAAGGCCTATATAATAGGAATAGCCCGTTGGGGAAGTACAACACCTGACATACCTTACATCTATCCATACTTTCCAACAAAGAACTTTTCTTGGCCTCTCTGCACCTTCTGAGCCATAGCCTCTCGGTCGAGACCCAAATAAGGGAAAAGAAAAAATTAGGACCATCAAACCCGTTGAACCATCTGTCTTAGTGAAAAAACAGAATATGACCCTGAAAAGGCTACGTTGCATCAATAGCTTTCTGAATAGAAAAAGATGGTTGAAAAGCTTCTCACCGAGCATGTCATGAAATGAAGACATGATTATAGTAACCCTTGACTAGGGTAGCATGGGCAGGTTTAGCTTTCTCCCAGTGAGTTTCCTCCTGGTGATCTCGACAACCCTGCCCAGCTAGATGGGATGGAATCTAGTGTTTATAGCAAAATACCCTGGTATGCATCCCCAAATCCACCTAAGCTTCACAACAACCCACCTCAAGACCCAACTCAGGTTCCACCAGCCACTCCACAGGTCCCACCGGCTTCTCCATAGGTTATTCCCCTAGATCCTTGGGTAATTCCACTAGTCGACCCACGATCCACTAGGCCCTCTTACCATGTTGAAGAACCTGCCAACATGTTGGTGGTTAGGGACCCTCATCAAGATCAGAATCCTTGTCCAGATGATCTAATGGTAGCACTTATTTCTCACCTCAAGGCTCTAGAAACTTTACAAGTGGAAATTCCACCTAATGGAAAGCCATATTTGGCATGGTTGGATGATAGGATAACACCCCTAGGTTTTGGAAATCCTACCTTATCCCCATTTAATGGGACAGGTGATCTGCTGCAACATCTGGACCACTTTATTTCAAGGTGTGGACTCATGTTGGGAACTCCATCACAATAGAAGGTTGTTAAGCTTCAGTGTTTCATACAGAAAAAGGAATGGGCCACATTTATCTGGTACAATCAGTTACCCATTGGGTAAATAGTTGGTTGGTAGGATCTTCATAGGCAGTTTCTCTACCAGTTCAGTTCCATGACCCAAAAGACAAGTATTTTTGGCCTCTTCAAGTGCAATTAGAGGCCTGGCGAGCGCGTCGTAGACTTTTTCGCCAGGTGGAAGGGCCTCACATATTCACTGGATATGAATCTAACCTAGGAACAACTGCTAATGATGTGTATGGGGAATGTGAAAACTGAAATGGTCCCTTCTCTCATCACTCAAAACTTCCCAGGTGGGTTCTGGGATTTCTCTGAGAAAACTCAACATTTAGAAGAAGACCTGTAGAAAGCTAATAAGGCACATCCATTGCCTCCTGTAGCTCCCACAAGAAGAGACTCTAAGGGAAAGACCACCGCGGTTTCACAAATAGAGGCCCCTAGGTATCTGTAATTTTTACCGATAGAGAAACATCCATATCCTCATCGATCCTTAGGTGCAACCTCTAGATCAACAACTCCCGCCTCAGAATCAGAAGGCTCCCCTGTGTAACCTGCCACCGCCACCTAGGTGAGATAATCAAGTTCCACCTCTTCTAAAGGATCTTCCAGCCCCTTGTTAGGGCTAGGCTCCCATAGCACCTTTCTCAGATCATAGGAACCGTACCTACTCATTAATAAGGCTTGGGTTCCCAGTTATTTTAGAAGCGCCTTGGACTATGGAATCTTGTGGTTTCTAGAAATGCTAGAGGCTCAAAGAGGAGGATCTCACCGATCACTCCAATTACTGCCCCTATAACCAGTTCCTTGGTCACACCCTCAAGTATTGTTATGTGTTTAAATATTGGCTTCAAGACAATATCGATAACCTCGTAGTTAGATTGGGTCCAACCCTAGAATAGGTGGCATGTGTATTTATAAAGCTTGACAATGACAATGAGGGTGAATGGTAGAAGGTTTATAACCATAGGTATCAAAAATATGACGAATGGATGGATCGAAAGGTAGTCAACCATTCCCATAGTATCATCCGTGCATGTTTAAATTGGCCCGAGCCTTCATAAGTCTCTATGCTACCTTCGGCTACTACCTCTGCATCAATATCTCAGCCTTTGTTCTCCTAGGGGAATAAGCATCGATAATTAAAGGGGAAAAAAGCTCTCCACCTGTTCCAAATCCATCCCATACTCTCAATGATTTAAATCCCTCAGAGATGGGTATTTCCCCTAGAATCTTCCCAATAATAGAGGATTATTCAAGTGACAACCAGCATCATGCTTCGGTCAATACCATCGAATTGGTAAACCCTTTCATGGTTCCTAATGACGAAGAGCACCGGGCGGACCCTCCCAACGTCCTCAATCGACACTAGTGTCGACGGATCCATGGGTATGTGAATAATCAAAATTAATTGGCTAGTGATTCCAGACAATTCATTCATGCCATTAAGACCAGATAGTAGGCCCAGTGCAGAGCTCAGCACGCACAACCTTCTTAGCTCATTTCGTCAGATTCACACTCTCTATCATTTTTACTACTCGATCAGGCAGAGACACCATGACCATGCTATAATTAGACACGTTCTATTATGGATGGAACTCAGTCATCTGGCCATTATTCGGTAGCCACTCTATATAGTTCAACAAGTGAGTAGTGGGACATCCCCAACACCAATCAGAATCCTCCGGTTCGACTAGAAATGCCCGTCATACCTCCCGCCACTAAGTGACCCCCTGTCAGCATAAGTGTATTCCTGGAATGGAAGTACGATTTGATCAAGCACCTCGCCGGAATTCCTATCTAGATTTTGATTCTCAAGGCTCTCTGACTATCATAAGATATGCATGAAGACCTCGCAGATGATTTAATAATCCCACTCCAATTTGAAATGGATGTTGCATCCACAAAAGCCTTTCATACTAAGGTAGTCGAACTAGAAGAGTGTCAGGCCATCATTTCATTCTTATGAGAAGATGAAGTTTCTCCTACATAGGGACACATCTTCCCACTATACATCATTGGCCAGTTCAATTGTGCAGAATTATACCACTATCTTATTGACATGGGCTCTAGGATCAATCTTATCCTGACCCAGACACTCCGCAAGATGTGGCTATCTGAAATAGATCTGAATCCCTATGACCTGGAGATTCAAGGTTATGATAGGAAGTAGTAGACAAAGGTTGGAAAGATAGGCCTAAAAACCCGGTTTGGTGGCCTAGTTACTAGTACTGAGTTCATGGTTGTCTCATAGGACACCGCTTACAATGCATTAATGGGTAGATCCATGGATCCACCTGCATGTGGAAGTCCCTTCCTCATATCACTAGTGCCTTAAGTACTCCCTTAATGGTCGAGTCGGTGTACTCTAAGGTGATGTTTCTACCTTTTCATCTTGTGAATCCCACTACCTGGATGCTGACTACAATAGGATCAAGGATAAAAAGGTTCAGGCCAGTGAGGTTAAACACACTAATGATGTGGTCGACCCATGGACAGACTTGGATGATGCCTAAATCCTACTGATTCACCGATTGGAGGCCACAACCCCAGACTTAGGGAAATGATTTGTGGTCTCTGGGACAAGGGGAATTTAATTCCCAAGTCTAAGGAATGCCAAAATATCACCTCATATTCCTACTCAAATTAGGCTTAGGTAATCCTAGAGACCCTTACCCATATAAGGTATTAGGATGTACTCCCCATGGCAATAACAATACATCATAATTGCTTATTTCATCGAGCAGGGATAAACCGACTCAATATGACGTTCCAATATTGCTTTTATATTATCAAACATGGCCCCTTAGGTCGAAGGCCAAATAGAATCGGGTCAAAAACTTTCATCACCATGGTTTCAGCAATGCGGGAGTCCCCCGATGAGGTTTTCACTGCCACTAAGGCTGGCACCAGTGTCCCATCAAGATCAACCAATTCAGAAGAGTTGCCTCCTACTGATGATCTTCTCACTATAGACGATGAAGTGGATTTGGAAGATGCTCCTCCCGCATTCAAATAGGGTGTATCCACTATGATTGACAAGCTGGTACAAGTGAACCTCGACACCAAGATAGATCTGAATCTAATTCTAATCAACTCATCCATGTCTGCAGAAGAGCAATAGGAATATATGGATTTCTTATAACAGCATCGAGATCTATTTTCCGGGAGCTACAATGAGATGTTAGGACTAGATCCTCAGGTCACAATACACCACCTTTTCCTCTTAATGAACCATCATGGGTTTAAATAGCCTCCCATAAATATGCACCCCTCTCATGGTCCTATGGTCGAGGCCGAGGATGATAAGCTCATAAAATCCAACTTCATCAAGGAGGCCCAGTACCCTAGATGGTTAGCTAACACTCTGCCTGTCAAGAAGAAGAACAGACAGATTAGAGTCTACATTGACTACTAGGATCTCAGCCATCATTGTATGAATGATGATTTTCCCCTCCTGCAATAGAACTGTTGATTGATTCCACTATTGGGTTCTAGGCTCTCTCTTTCATGGGTGGGTATTCTGGATATAATCAAATCTGAATGGCCCCTGAGGATGAAGATTCTACTGCCGTCAAGGAACCACATGGTACTTTCTACTACCGGGTAATTCCTTTCGGTATAAAGAATGCAGGTGCCACCTATCAGCGTGCCATGCACCGTATATTCAACCTGATCCTTGGGAAATTAGTGGAATGCTATGTGGATGATCTGGTGGTTAAATCTTTCCAGTATCAGGACTATCTCAAGGATCTTGATAAATTGTTTGGATTCCTCTGTTCTCTCCATCTGAAGATGAACCCCTGGAAGTGTGCATTCAAGGTCACCTCCAGAAAGTTTCTCAGCTTCATTGTTAGATATATATGCATTAAAATCAATCTAGAAAAGATCAAGGCCATCAGTCAGATGTCTCCTCTAAGAAATATTTGGGAACTCCAAGGATTTCAAGTCCACTTAGCCTACATATGAAAATTCATCGAAAATATGGATGTAAAGTTTAATACCTTTTCTTGGATCATGAAGAAATGTTTCGATTATCAGTGGGATGAGGAGTGTCAAACTGCTTTTGAGGAAATAAAGGAGTACCTACTACAACTTCTAGTTATGATGTTACCCATTTCCAGAAATCCATTAGTCCTCTATATGGCTGCTATGAAATGGTCCCTTAGTGCCCTTATTTCCTAGAAGAACAATGAGGGAACAAAGAACAGTTTATACTATCTTAGTCGCATGCTCCTCGATACAGAGACTAGATATTCCTCTATCAAGAAGAGCTACCTTGCACTGGTATTCGCAGTGTAGAAATTGTGACATTACTTGCAGAACTATGAGATACAGCTGGTGTCCCAAGTGGATCCACTGAAGTACATTATGAACCTCCCCATATTTACAGGTTATCTATCTTAGTGGATAGTGATCCTTTAATAGTTCGACATCAATTTTGTCCACCAAAAGGCTATCAAGGGATAGACATTTGCAGACTTTCTTGCTGCCCATATAGCCCCCATAGAGCAGTATATGGATCTTGAATTTCTAGATGAGGCAATCATATCGGTGGATCAAGTTGTTTCATGTTGGAAAATGCACTTCAATGGTGCCTCGTGGAGCCCTACAGGTAGGAGGCTCAATGATCCAAGACTTAATAGGGCAGTCCTAGGTAACATGTTCACCACATCTGCACATGCTATCTTTCCATATTCATTCCTATTGTCAAAAGGCTTCACCAACAATGATGCAGAGTATCAATCCCTTGTCACTGGTCTCAAACTGGCCCTTGAGATTGATTTTCCCCACCTATATGTGAAAGGGGACTCCGAACTGGTCATCAAGCAGATCAACGGTGACTACGTCGCCAAGAAGTCGGAGCATGTACCCTTACTAGAGTGCACCCATAAATTGATGGACTAGTTCCCTTATCATCCAAAAGTTACTCATGTCCCTCGATCGTAGAGAGATCGGGTTGATGCCTTGGCCATCCTTGCCGCATCTCTTGTAGAGCCTAACTAGGATGATCTGATTATCCATGTGGTGCATCGAAGGGTCATTGTTCCCGTCACCTCAGATGATGATAATAATCAAAAGGTAAGCCGCCTTACCATAGATTCCTCCACATCATGACCTCTAGGTCCCCTTACCTCATTGGGAGAGACCCTTGATTGGACGACTCCCTTTATCGAGTATCTCCAGCACGGTAATCTCCCAAAAGACAAAGCCGAACATGAGTGAGTCCATCAGCGCACAGTGCAGTTCACCCTCCAGAGTGGTCCCAGTCTTGAGCAGATCCTCTACAGAAATGGGTTTGATGGGATTATCCTCCATTTCCTTCAAGGAGACAAGATTTATTAGGTTATAAAGGAATTTCATGCCATTTATTGTGGGGCTCATCAAGAAGGGCCAGAACTCTCTCATCAGATCTGAAGATTGGAATATTTTTTTTCCACCATGATCTGTGACTGTATTGATTTTTCCAAGAGGTTCTATTCATGCCATATCCATGCTAATTTCATTCATTGTTTGCCAAATCCTCTCCATACTACCAAGTACTCTTGGCCCTTTTTAGTCTGGGGACTTGATTTAGTGTGACCATATCCACTAGCAATAGCTCTCCAATGCAGGTTCATCATGATCGCTATATATTTCTTTTCCAAGTGGGCATAAGAAATTATTATCAAGGAATTTAAGGCTTTTTATATCATTTATTTAGTGATCTCTAATATCATCCACCAATTTTGGGTCCCTCATGGTGTCCTCACTGATAATGGAACCAACTTCTGGGTAGCTGAGCTAATGAAATTGTACACAAAGTACAATATCCATTCTAATCATACCTCTCACTATAATGTACAAGAAAATGGGAAGATTGAGGCATTCAAAAAAACCCTCTCTAACATCCTGCAAAATATGGTTGGTCATAACAAGAAAATTTGTCCGAACAAACTCCCCAATGATCTTTGGGCTTATCAGACGACGAATCATAATTCCTCCTAAGTGACCCCATATTCCTTAGTGTATGGAACAAAGGTAGTCCCAACCATTGAGAATGAATTATTGTCGCTTCAAATATCCATCTATGATCAAAATATGTCAGAAAATATAGAAGAAGTCTTTCTGGATGAATTAAATGCCCTCGATGAGAACAGGCTTCGTGCCTTGCACAACTTGGAGAGGCATCAGAACAAGATAACTAAAGCTTTCAATAAGAAATTTTGTCTCCATTATTTTTGTTAAGGTGATGTGGTATTGGCTATAATAATGCCAATGATACCTAATAGGAATCCACCAAAGTTTGAGCCCAAATGGGAGGGACCTTATATCATTCCCAAGGTTTACCCCAATGGTGCGTACTCTCTAGTCACTATAGATGGTGAGCGCATCACTCCTCCCACCAATGTCAAATTCCTCAAGTAGTACTTCACATTAGTATAACCTTTTCATCCCATAACATGTTAAATTGTATATAGTCTAAGCTCTATTACCTTAAACTAAGATCCCTTTTGTCCTGCATGATGATAAACTGCAAGTAGTAAACACACCTTATGGTCCGAGCTCTATGACTTTAAACTAAGATCTCCCTCATCCCTACCACAAGACATTAAACTACACGGGTACCACCACGCTTCACACATATCATCATTTAGGTCTCCATAATCTTTCACATCTGAAAGGACCCCCTTAATGGCCTGGTCTCACACCACCTTGGATCACCTACCATTTTGGGCCAACGTCCTGGAGGATCTCGAACGATAATTTGATGCAAATCCCGCATTGTGAATATGGTCAGTGGTTGATGCTCAATTGTTTGTCCCCATTCCAGGACACATGATATGGATACTATGTTGTGAACATGTTTGTTATCTATCCTCAATTGTTATCACCATCCCCATGGTCTCCCAAATATTGGGCGTGGTGATTCACCTTTTTCGGCCCTTCTGTCCCATGAACATGACATTAAACTGGACATCTACAATCTGATCTCTATGACTTTAAACTAAGATCTCCATAATCATTAACACATGACATTAAACTAAATTGTATTTCAAGAACTATGTGTGGCTTGATTCCCATCCTTATGGGATACTTATGAATGCCCAAACATTTCATCTTCAGGTCCAGCCCTAGTTTTTAGAAGCCATCTATTTCACTTGGCCTCTTGGATTAAGTTCTCTCAGGAATATGTGGTGTGGTGTGGAATTTCCTTGTCCTCATTTATGTTGGGTTTTCAATAACCACACCACATACCACTCTTAATATCTCTCCATTCCCTACCCTTACCACATGACATTAAACTTTATGTAATTTTAAGAACTATGTGTGACTTGATTCTCACCCTTATGGGATATATAGGAATGCCTGAGAATTTCATCTTTGGGTCCAGCTCCAGGTCCTTTGATCTTTTCTGGCCACTTGTCCTATGGTTCCCCCTTGGGATTGTGCGTGGTGTGCTATGGAATTTTTTTATCCCCATTCATGTCAGGTATGCTTTATCACGCCATGCACATTCCCTTTAGAACCTTATTCTTCCACATACATCCAAACCATATAATGTTAAACTATGTTGTAGTCCCAAATGAATTTAAACTATTTCATCTTTGGTGCATGATATTAAATTACATGGTATGGTCCTGTCATACAACCTTAAACTATGACACTATTGTCCTAGCCGCACGATGAAAAACAACACCGTGTTGTGGTGTCATCGCTTGAGAGGGGATCATGTTTGAAATCAGTCATCCACCATGCTATTTTTCAAGGCCTACATATGACTTGATTCCTATGGAGACGCTCAGATTCTCCATCCTAGGTTTGTTTCTCCAAAAAAAAACACCCACACTAAAGAACAAACAATATCCATCAAATGCCTCCCCTTTTAGTGCATAGGCCAGACCTGCACAACAATCCCTTTTAGAACTACATGTGGCTTGATTTCCACTCTTATGGTATACGTAGGAACTCTCGGGAATTTCAGCTTCAGGTCTGGCCCCAGGTACCTAAAATACTTCCTTCTTTCTGGACCCTTGGACAAAACTCTATGGGAATCACATGGTGTGTGATGGACTTCTTTGGTCCTCATTCACATCAGGTTTATAATAGCCATTCCATGTACTCCCCTTCAGGAATATCCCTTCCATTTTCCCTCATACTTACCACATGATGTTAAAATGAACAGCCCTCAAGAAATACTTATGTCTTGATTCCCACCTCTATGGGATATTTTGGAATTCCCAGACATGTTGTCCTCAGGTCCAACCTCAGGTTATTCTATTACTTCTCTTGTCCCCTTATCCTGGGTTCTCTCTTGGGATCGTGAATGGTGTGGTATGTGGACTTCTTTGGACCTCATTCACGTTGGGTTATTCTACCATTCCATACAAGTTTCTCTCTTGAGAAACCTATACCCCTTTAATCCTTACCACATGACGTTAATTTGTATGGCATGTCCATAACTACATATGGCTTGATTCTCATCCTTATGGGAAATGTAGGAACGCATAGACATTTCTTTTTTGGGTCCAGCCCTTGGTTTATCAACCCATTTTCTACCTTTTCCTCTACTCAACTCCTCGAGTATTCCACCCTTAATTGGACCCCTCAACCCTTTTATGCCTCACCAATGTTCTTAGATGCACTATGGTTTAGGACTTAGAGTGTTGGATTCGGTATGGACATGCTTTCAACTGTTTCCATGCTTTCTGTCTCCCTTTATTTGGGGTTCCATCATCTTTCACATCTGAAAGGACCCCCGAATGGTATGGATGTTTGGCCTTATGGATCACGTACCTCTTTGGGCCAACATCCTAGAGGATTTTGAATGAAATTATGAGATAGGTCTCGTGTAGTGAATTTGTTCAGCAGTCAGGCTTCTTTTATAGTTCCCATTTCAGGTCACACGATATGGATGTTGTGTTTCGAACACGGTTAATAGTTATCCTTCATTGTTATGACATCCCCATTACACCCTAAATATTGGTATTTTGATTCACATCCCTTTCCACTCCATCATGTTCAAGTGTAATTTTGACACCTTTGGTGTTATCCATTAGTGCACCTTTGTGCATTAAGAGGACGAATCAGTGTCGTAGGGTCATCTTCAACTCCACACTGTCTCCCCCTACCGAGTATTCCATGTGTTGTAAATATCTTCTCCACCCTTGTTTCACACATTGAGCATAGCTCACGTGGGCTTAGGGGAATGGGTAAGGTTTGTGGCTACATAGAAGAACCACATTTCTTATGGTTCAATCTCTATGACCATAAATAGATATCTCTTATGTTCTTATCATACGATGTTAAACTACATCTTCTTCATCTAGGTTGTGTGTTGATAACTACCTAGCCATATTATTTCTTCATTAAATAATACATTGCACCTCTGTAATTTCACTTTTTCCATAAAACATTAAAGAACTATGTGTGGCTTGATTCTCACCCTTATGGGATAAATAGCAACACCCGAGCACTTTGCCTTTGGGTCCAACTGCATATTTGTGAACCTTGTCCATCCCTTTTTTTTGGTCTGGGTCCTTTTCCTCAAAAAGGTGTGATATGGTATGTATTTCTTCTATCTTACCCACATTGGGTCTACCCCATGGAGCTATGCCACACCTCTTCGTGCCTTACGGTCCAAACTCTATGACCTTAAACTAGGAGCTTCGTTCGTAAAGTCCAGCCATCATGACTTTGAATTGGATGTATTCTTTCGAAAGTTTGTGGTGTGGGGTGGACTTATCTATCCTCATTCAATTTGGGTTTTCAATAACCACATTGCATACCACCATTAAGATCTCTTTATTCTTTTTCCATACTGCATGATGATAAACTACATAAGCATGTCCCATGCACATGATATTAAACTAGGCACTTTTTTGATCTGAGCTTTACAACCTTGAGCTAGGATTCTTCCTGTCTATGTTCTCATGATGTTAAAATGCATAATAATTACGATATTTATCTTTAAAAGAGTATATCACCCCATTTTGTTATTTTCTTCCTGTAATAACACTTTCAATAACTACATGTGGCTTGATTCCCATTGTTATGGGATACGTAGTGACACCCAGGCTTTCTGTCTGTGGTCCAGTCACAACCAATTTCGCCTCCCCATCCCCTTCTGGCCTAGTGATAGAGCAAATATTTTCAATTAAATTTACTTTGAATTTAATTGTTTTAAACCCAAAAAATTGTTACTCTAAGATGAATTACTTCATTTTTATGATATTAGTGTTATTTTGTGCTGAACAGTAAAGAATGGCCCATTTCGGATTTTTAACTGTTTTAAATTATTTTTGTAGGTTGGCCACAACATATTCTAAACTAATCCAAATTGAAAAATTATTTCTTTTCTATATTATACACATCCATGTATTAATTTAATCGTTTTGGACCAAAAGATGAATCGACCATATGGAAGATCAAAAGAATCTCACAAGTTGTCTTAAGAAAACTGTTTACAGTTCTGCCGATTTTTGGTGTGGGGTCCCTAACTAATTCTTGGTGGGCCCAATTGCTGTGAAATTCGGTGTGTGGATGCGTAAGGAGTTTTATAACATCTTTAATTAAGGGAAGTCCAGGGGAATTGGCCGTTTTAATGGAAATTAAAGCATCCTAATACGGAGGTTTTCAATTTGGCGTGTCTGACTGGATAGAATAAATTGTGAGTAAAACGGGCATAAATCTCGGAATAGTTGTCCAAATCTGCTGATATTTTGAAGAGAAACGACCAAGATAATTATGAAAAACACTAAATAAGGGTTAAACGTGTGAATATTTCATTTAATGGGGCAAAAACATGCCAACATTTGGGGGAAAATTTTGGGCTATAAAAGGAGGAGAGGTCCTCCCTCTAAAAGCATATCTCATTCCATCCCATTCCTTCTGGGACACTAAGAAGGAGAAATTTTTGGATTTATATTATATTTATTTTCTTTTTCATAGTTTTCTAATGCCTTATTCTTCCCCATTCATCTAGATTACCCTTACCATGGTGGGGTAAACATTTTGAGTGATTGGGGAAGGGTTGGTTTTCTACATTGTAATGCTTGAGTTCTTGGACGTAATTGAATGAAATTTATTTCTTCTTCAAAGTTGTTTTCAATTTCATATAGCGGATTTTATTATCAAGTGCAATCGTTCTTAAATTTTAATTCCGTTATTGATTTTTTCCTTGGTAAAATAATCATTATCTCCCTCCACTAATTTTTGGTTTATATACGATGGAATAGACCAGGGATTAGTGGTGAAGTACTCGATGAACGTCAGTACGTGTAAAAGGTGTAGTGAATGTTCTTGATTGTTTGGGATAAACAAGATCCGATCGGGTATTATAGATTTCAATTAAGGATATTCAATATAACTATTTTGCACATGGAAGGAGAGTTGACCAAACTGAGATCTTGGTAAGGTTTTCTCTCACCATCATAATTTCACCAAGTGAGAGGAAATCTTACCAAGATCTCAATTTGGTCAACTCTCCTTCCATGTGAAAAATAGTTGTATTGAATATCCTTAATTGACATGGGAAATACTTGATCGGGTCTTGTTTATCCCAAAAAATCAATAACATTCACTACACCTTTTACACGTACTGACTATTGTTGAGTACTTCACCACTAATCCTCGGTCTATTCCATCTTGTATAAACCAGAAATTAGTGGAGGGAGATAATGATTATTTTACCAAGGAAAAAATCAATAACGGAATTAAAATTCAAGAAAGATTGCACTTGATAATAAAATTCTCTATATGAAATTGAAAAAAACTTTGAAGAAGAAATAAATTTCATTCAATTACATCCAAGAACTCAATCATTACAATGTAGAAAACTAACCCTTCTCCAATCACTCAAAATGTTTACCCCAACATGGTAAGGGTAATAGAGATGAATGGGGAAGAATAAGGAATTACAAAACTATGAAAAAGAAAAGAAATAAAATATAAATCCAAAATTTTTTCCTTCTTGGTGTCCCAGAAGGAATGAGATGGAATGAGAGATGCTTTTAGAGGGAGGACCTCTCCTCCTTTTATAGCCTAAATTTTTCCCCTGAATGTTGACGTGTTGTAACCCCATTAAATTACATATTCACACTCTTAACACTTTTTGAGTGTTGTTCATAATTATCTTGGGCGTTTCTCCTCAAAATATAAGTGGATTTTGACAAGTATTCCGAGAGTTATGCCTGTTTTACTCACAATTTATTATGTCCAGTCAGACATGCCAAATCGCAAACCTCCGGATTAGGATGCTTTAATTTACATTAAAAAGGAAAATTACCTTGGCCTTACCTTCATGAAAGATGTTATAAAACTCCTTACTCATCCACCCACCAAATTTCACAACAATTGGGCCCACCAATAATTATTTAGGGACCCCACACCAAAAATCGGCAGAACTATAAACAGTTTTCTTGAGACAACTTGTGAGATTCTTTTAAGCTTCCATATGGTCGATTCATCTTTTGGTAAAAAAACGATTAAATTAATCCCTGTATGTGTATAAGCTTGAAAAGAAATAATTTTTCAATTTGGATTAGTGTAGAATTTGTTGTGGCCAACCTACAGAAATAATTTAAAACAGTTAAAAATCCAAAATGGGCCATTTTTTACTATTCAACACAAAATAACACCAATATAATAAAAATGAAGTAATTCATCTTAGAGTAACACTTTTGTGGGTTTAAAACAATTAAATTCAATGTAAATTTAACTGAAATTTTTTTCTCTATCAATTATCCCACACTTAGCCCTTGGACTCCTGGATAATTAAAAATCAAATCAAATCAAATCCAAAACACATACCAATGAGATCTACCAAATCCATACTAAGAAACAAAAAGATATCATTCCTCATCAAAAAAAAATATTTCAAGTTCTCTATTTTATATTATTTAATATATTTCCACTTAATTTATTATCCCATGCACACAAAACACCTACCTCACATGAATTTTCTCTCATATTACAAATGTAAATGCTCAACAAGGCTTTTCTCATCAAAACTCACACAAGAGTCACCATAGGTTTGATAAATTCCTACTTCTCCACCCGATATGATTCAAGGACATGTGTTTCTCATGAGTACTTTTTAGGGTTGTTCTGTGGCTTCCGGTTGGTAGGATTTTGATGTTAAAAATTCTGAGCCTGAAAAAGGAGGGTTTGGCTCTTTTTGAAGCAAAATTGCAAGATTATAATTTTCACTCAAATATGGTCTCCTTATATTCCCCTTTGTATAAAATAGGCTCCATAATCATTCAATCATCATAGGATTTCAGCAGAAAAAATTTCAATATTTTCAAACATGATTTTTCTTGAAAGCTCCGGATAGGCACAACTTTCTTTTTTACATCAGAAGATCCAAAAAGGCACAACTTCTCTTATCATAAAAGCTCCATAAAAGGAACAGATTTTAACAAAATGAAATATTTATTAGAAACATCAGATCTTTAACATTTTATATTCCACAAAAAGTATCACCAAATGAGGTAGTACACCACAAAACATCTTCCCCCACACTTAAGTTCAACTAGATCATGCAATTTCAGTTCAAGAGTAGGTTGGATAGGTAAAATTGGCTTCTAATGTGTCTAACCTAACAGGATATTCATGGCTACTATGGGATACAATTATTAATGTATAATGTAGGCCATAATGAAAAGGATTATTTTGAAAAGAGGGCTTAAAACCAAATAAATTCCTCAATCATTTAAAACACATGTACCCCAAACCCTCAAGTTTTGAAAGGAATAAATCAAATTCTGGTTAAAGCAAGCATGGTCTGGTTCTCTCAAGAAATGAGTTGAATGAAAAGAATATGACAAAAATGGTTTAGAATCCTCACAGGAAAGTAATCTCAAAGATATAGATAGTGAAATATGGCATGGGATTCAAAAATCAGTGTACTTTTCAAGAATTTCCAACATATTTGAACTTGAAACAAAGTCATTTCAGCTTTCATTTAAGCTCAGTTTCATGGAATATATTGGTTCACTCATTTACATGGGTTTAAAAAATGGTAATGATAATCATTTCATCTCAAAAGTTTAAAAAACACACCAAAAATTGAAAAATAAACACACAAAAATATGAAAACACGCAAATTTTTTTCTAAACAAACAGAAAATGAAAATCTTAAACTACAAAAATTCCCTCCCCCAAATTTAAATGATGTAATGTCTTCAGTGAATTAAAATGGATTTAACATTTAAAAAGATTTTTGATTGATTCACAACAAATAATTAAGTATAAAGGAGAGGTACAACCTGAGTTATTTGCAGTGCAACATTGAGTTAATCTATTAAGTGTTGAACTCTATAAACCTAGAAATGAAAGAAAACATAAGATATTTATTGAAAGAAACAAAAGTATAAATAGGATGATAATATAAGGATAAAACTTTTTTTAATCCCCCAAGGGCCCTAGGTTTTGACTGCCTCCAAAGGGTTAGTTCTAATCGGTTATCCCCAATCTGATGGTGGGTGAAGTTTCTTGCTCATGAACCAACAAAAACATTTCTTTCCAGGATGAAATTATTTCTTTATCTTGAAAAATATATGGATATAGTATACCAATTCCACCCCCATTGTAATGAGATAAAACATTCATAGTGGGATAAGGATAATGAATGAGTCCTCCTATTTCTTGGTTTCGCCTTTCACAACATCTTCTTTATTCTCCAGTGGTTGCTGAAGGTATGATATATCAGTGGAAAAATCAAAGGGAAAGTCAAAATATAACTCTATTTGAAAAAAAATTAAAGCATGAAGTGTCAATAAAAAATTCGTCCCTTTCAATTTCTACAACTTTTTTCTCATATTCCTTTGGAAAATCCACTTAGATCTCCTCTTGAACACCCTCTAATAAATGTTCAACAATGTCGAGGAGCTCTATATGTTCCTCTTCTGATGAATCTTCTTTTTCATCGTCTTCCTCCAAGGAAATACATGTATTGGCTGAAGCTAAAAAATTAAAACAAGGGGAGGTAATACTCAATTCAGTTTCAAAAAAATCAAAAGATAACGAGTTCATGAAAATATTATCTCCCTGAGTTTGTTCATCTTCAATCTCTTCTTCACTGGACAACACCTCTTGGAGTTGAGTATAAGTAGGTAGAGGGAGGTATCCAGTCTTCCCTATATCTTGTATCTCTATAGAAAAATCAGGTAAGACTAAGTGGGGATCGTCTTGGACCTTGGAAACTTCATAAAATTCTAGAAAGTAATGGGATATCTCAGTTAGCTTTCGGGCCATCACTTCAAAAACTTATTGGTTCATGTCCTCCCTTAGTACATCTAGGAATTCATTGAATGTTTTCTAAAAATTATTTTTTTTTCAAAATAACCTCACCTGTCTAACAATAGAAGAAACACCATCCTCTACAGAAAAGGTTGAGTCAATAATTGGTTCATTTATTGGTGGGTAATTGTTCCATGAATTAAAAAAATAGTCATTTGAAAAAAACAAGGCAAAATGTTTTTTTTTGTTTTTTTCTAATTTGAAAAGGGTCAAATATTTATAATTAGTATGTGGCACTACCTCCCCGGCAACGGTGCGAAGTTTTGACACACACCTGTCATAGGGCGTGGAAAAACAATTTTTAAATTTCCTAAGTGTAGTCTAGTGATTAACCTTAGGAAGTCTCCTGAAGAGGAGTGCACACAAAATTAGTTTGTCACTTTAAAACGATGGTAAAAATGTTGTGTTTTTAAATGAAATTTGAAATTCAAATGATTGAAAAACTATGATATTAAACTGTGATGTTGAATTTTTCAGTCCTCATTCATGTTGGGCTTATAATAACTACACCATGTACTTCCTTCTAGATTACCACTCATTTCTCTCGTCCTGCATGACACTTAAATTGCATGGGAAATGTTCGCACCTTACACATTCCTTCATTTGAGTTTTCATTATCTTTAACAACCAAAGGGACCCTATAATGACATGGATGCTAGGCCTTAGTTCTCTCCTTCCATCCTTGGCTAAAATCCTAGAGGATATCAAATGAAATTATTAGATAGGTTCCATGTAGTGAATTTGGTCAGTAGTCAACCCTCATTTTTTTGTTCCTATTCTAGGATAACATGAAATGGATGATGTTTTTCGAACATGGTGAATATTTATCCTTTATCATCATGATTATCCCATCATGTCCCTAATATCAAATGTTTTGAATCACATGTTTAATATCCCTTTCCATTTTTCAGATCCTCAACACCCCTGGTGTTGTAACTTCTCACATTTGTGCGCGTCGAGTAGGGATATTGGTTCATGTGGGATTTTCCCCACCCAACATTTTCTTTTCATTGTTACATGATCTTGTGAGATAGGTAAGGCATGAAAATTCTCTTTGTTTCATACATCGAGCATGGCTCATGTAGGATTAGGGGTTGTGGTAGGGTAATATCCATATATGAGATTGTGTGACCCATTGGTCCTGTCATACAACATTAAACTGTGACACTATCATCCTCACCACATGAGTTTAAACTAATCCTAATACAAAAAACTATATAAGTCTTGATTCCTACCCTTATAGGGTACATAGAGACATTCGGTAATCTGATCCCCAGGTCCATCCACCGAACAGTAAACTCCCAATCTCAGCCTTCTCGGCCTCGACTTCCCTTTTAGTAATGTGAGGTGCGGTGCAGACTTCTTTGGTCCTCATTCATGTCAGGTTATGAACCACACAACACATTTCTCCTTTGGGGTACCCATGTCCTCAATGCATGACTTTAAACTGCGGCCCTACCCTAAACAAGTTCAGGATGCCCCCATGATAATTATGGGATGTGTCAGATTCCTCACCCGAGAGGATTTCCCCCACCAGTGTGGGTCTCTAACCACGTTGTGTTCAAGAACTACATTTGGCTTTATTCTCATCCTTATGAGATATGTAGTGATGCCTGAAAAAATTTTCTTTCGCCCATCCCCAATACTATTAACTTTACTGGTTCTTTTCCCCTAATCCTGGTCAAAACCCTATGACCTTAAATTAGGGGTTCCCAATCCATGTAACATGACTTTAAACTATTGGGCAGGGTCTAGCTAGTATGAACTTAAACTATGTGCAACGTCCTGATCATATGGTGTTAAATTATTCCATGCATCTTCCTCACCATATGATGTTAAACTGTGTTCTTATCATCCCCATTTACATGAAGTAAAACTATAGATCATCCTATGTACTTTCCAGAGAGGTCCCTCCCAAAAGTAGTCCAAATCTCAATTTAGACCGATACGCTCACCCGGTGCATTTTTGTCACGGTGGAGTAATTATAAGAGTGTTGGACTCTATTTGAACAACCCATCACTCCACCCCATGCTTTTCGCATCCCTTATTTGGATCCTCACCCTCTTTCTCATCTGAAGGGACCCCCAAACAACATGGATGCTAGGCATTTTGGATTTCCTCTCATTTAGAGCCAACGTTCCAAAAGATATTGGATGATGTTTCAAGTTAGGCCCTGTGTTTTCAAATACGATCAGAAAATGGCCCTCATTTTGTTTGCCCCCATTTTAGGATAATGCAAAATGGATTTTATGTTTCTAACACAGTAAATAGTTATCCTCCATCATCATGCCACCTCTCACTGTGTTCTGAATTTTGGGTATCATGATTCACACTTCTCATTACCCTTTGTTCAGATTAATTCTAACGCCCATAGCGTTATTCCACAAATGTACTAGAGTGCGATGGGAAGGGTAATTTAGATACTTCAAGAACTCTATTCTCCAATTTCAACCCCTCTCCTAGTCTAAAATATACATGACAGTCTTCTAAGCCTTGAGTTCCTAAAAATTGGTTGGAACTCTCATATATAAAGTGAATGATTATGCATTCATCCCTTGTTTCTCATACCAGGTATGATCCACATGATCTTAGGGATTGATCGTTGGTTATTTCAATAATATGATTGAGATGAAATAATTTATGAAACTACAATAAGTAGACAAGCATGGAAGTATGTTTTTGAGTTAGTGCAAATTACAGACCCCATGGATCGACCCCTCCAATAGACGGGTTGACCTATTCAATGGAGCGCCCCATCTTCACCACCATCTGGCTTGTGGCCTCTAGGATTTTTTGTCGCCTACTAAGCTCCATCTCTTCTTTCCTAGTTATGGGGCGCAGTTCATTGGCCCTAATATATACCCGATACTTCTCATCTCGAATGTTAACCATTTCTTTGTATGTTTTCCTCATCTACTCCTCAACCTCTATCAATTGTGCCTTCAATCGCGATATGATTTCTGATCATGCATCAAGGAAATCAGAACTTTTATTCTCTCACACCCTCAGGTGTTGAATCTCTTACTCATCCTCCTAGAGTCTCTTGGTGCTGACATACTTTCTCTACTTCCAGCTGACATCGAGGTCGCAGTCATATTCTCATATTTTCTCTACCATGTATTCTCAAATGAGCATATGAGGAAGTCATCCATCCACTCCTCTTCCTCATAGTTTATACAGCTAGGAACGAAATCTCCCCATCTAGTTTATCCACTCTGCTTGTGGGGTCTTCTTGATTAAGATCTTGTTCAGTTTCCATGAACAACATTGTTATCCTCTTCATCAGAATCGGTCTCATCCTAGTCCTCTGGGTCAGTAGGTTCGTATACTAGGAACACTTCTATAAGTTCAAAAGAAATATCTTCATTTGGTGTCCTTTGAGGTAGGTTGGGCTCCACATCATGTAGTTTTTATTCATCACTGGATTCCACCTCAATAATGTCTGGTTCAGTCTCACCGATAACCACACCCGCGGTCACAATTGCTGTGATTTGTTCCATGATAACCGGAATTCCCCTCAAGAAAGGAGCATCAGGATCCCCATCCATCCTCATTAGTATGGACCACTCCATTTGAAGAACTGCTCATACAGAACTACACAATGTTAGTGGGTTGGGATCAATAGACAACGGTTAAGAATTCTGTGAAGGAGAGGACTTACAAAGGTCAAACAATGGGTCTCTCTCTCTAGTAATTGCTGTCAGAATCCCAAGATTTTGTCCCCCCATATATGGTTGGGAACTCCAAATACTCTGAGAGAACCACCCTAGGTGTCACAACCCTGCTAGATTACAATCACCATTGTCCTAGGTGTAGGCCCTGAAGCTATGTCTGCTATCATGTGGGAAAGGGTTTTATGTATAAGGTTCTCATGCATAGGGAAAATGTTAGTTGAGAAATCCTAGATGACCTAAATGAGGACCACAACTAAACAGTTTAGAATTTACCTCAGGAGTTTCGACAAGCTCTTCCAGCTCCGAGGCCGAAACCTCACCTTCCTCTAAAGGGATCCCCCTATCAGCCTCTTCTCCCCAAGATGACCCCTCAATTCCTCAGGTAAAGGGAAACACTCCCTTCTCTCATTAGTAGATGGTTGGGGTGGTACTTTTAGTCTGAGAATTACATTCACCTAATCCATCATTGGATGTGGAGTACCCTAAGAATGCATGAAGTCCTCCAGCTCGACGATGTATTGTTCCCCTTCCATCTGAGATGCCAAAAATCAAACCTCAACACGGACGCTCTCTGACAGATCCATCCCATAATGATTGATTTGATCCCACATCTGAGAAGGGCTAATAAATTTTTTTTTGACTTCCTAGACATCCCAAGACTTTGAAACTACAACATCTATAGGAATATTTATGTGGCGCAACCATTTCCCAGGAGCCTCAGTGGGTATCCTACGGAACCCTATGGCTGGCCTTCTTCTCTTCTGGCCCTGCTCAGTTGGGGCCACCAAGTCCATCACTACTGCCGACCCTCCACTTGGCATAGGCCTTGGGATTGTTGGCCCTGCCACATCCCCTCCACTGATATATGAATTAGATCCACCACCATGGCGTATTTTGGCCACTTTTTGATCCTGACCTCAAGGTTGAGGGGAACCCCGTCATTGACACAAATGTTTTTTCTCTTAAACATATTCTCCAGGTAGGCTGCTTCCCAGCTCTTGGCATATTCCTTGACCAACCCGTAGGCAGCAGTGGGCAGAGGTAGTTCATTCTACATTTTTTCATCCTCTCACATGAACATGAGCCACATCTACCCCATCACGGATAAATGATCCACATGTAATTATCCCAGGTAGACTTGTGGGGTCAACCTTTGCATGCACCATAAGAACCTCACAAAGCGGTGTAGGGTGTATGGATCATAGATAGGCTCATGGTCTACCTATACCACCAAAACTCTACCCCGGAAGGCCAGGAGATAAGATCGATGCTCCTTAGTTACCTAACCATCATCAGTTAATAAACCTATTGGAAGTAGAATTAGATGGAAGTTGAATTCATCTGCCTTCCAGATTTTGTTCAGCATGAGTGGTGGAGTTAGCTTGGCCGAAAATCACCCCACTGAATTCAGGATGGCTGGTCGGAATTCTAATACAGGAGGAGAAATAGGGTTCGAATATTTGTAGATTCTCATGTGCATTTCTTTATAGCCATACAAGAAATGGAGTGATATTTATACCCAAGGTGGCTTATTACCTTTTCTGATGTTCCACAACACCTTGTATAGCTTTTTTGGCTTTGGGATCCCCATGTTGACATGATACCATGTTGCCATCATGGACGCCATAATGAATGTGCTTGGCCGCACACTCATGTTTGTGTCCCTGACCGGAAACATCTAGTCACAGATAAGTATAGAGATAAACCCAGATAGCCTAACCATATTTTATTGCTCGATGTTGACACTATACCCCCACAGATTCCATTGGATGTCCTCCAGGATTCACCAATAGGAATTCTATTTGTTGTGTTGGGATCCCTTTGGATAAGTGGGCGGCCTGACTATTAGCTTCCTAGGTTCCTCCTCCCGTTCATCGACATACTTTGGAAGGAATTTTATGAAATGACCAAACTAAAACTTAAAATGGGAATCCCTCACCAAATTCTTGTCCTCACCTAGAACCAGATCCATCAATGCCTTTTCCAGCTGTGGAATCTACTCCAGATCCTCCCATGTGTTCTCTGCAGGGATTAACTCATCATACATCGCCCCTAGAATTGGAATCCTTGATATCTTATGAAGGTCCCAGAGGCTAATTCCAACCTCCATGTGATGAATATGGAAATTGTTGGTCCTCAATGACCATCTACTCAGAAACTCTTGTATCACGTGTTTCGGTTGGTAAATGTGGAATTGGGAGGCCCACGTGGCTTCATGAAACCCCACTCACTTCAGATCTTCCTTGAATTCCTCATAGTATGCACAAACCCAGTAAGAACAAGCCTATTCTTCTATGAATTTTCCACCCTAATATCGGTCCCAATAGTCAGTCCACCCCTTCTCCAGATTCCCTAAGGTCACCTTGAGGATGGTATGGTATTGTGAGGGAGATACCTCTGGCTGAAGCACTTTCCTATCAATGTTTTTGACATGATTGTATAGAAATTTGGTATTAACAAACATGTGGTCCTCCCATGTATGACCCTCAATATCCCTAAACCACTAGAGCTGACATGGTGTACTCTTGAACTAGTAAGTTGTTTCATTCCTACTTGCTTCAAGGATGAGAACTTCATCCCTCAGACCAAAGTCATATAAAGGCAGTCTCTTGCAGAGAGGATAGTTGTTTTGGATTTCTGAAAAGTTCTCCACCAAGGATTCATGATTTGAATGGATTCACACATATTCCCGGATGCCTAGATTATTCATCATCTCTTCCCTTCATGTTGCATCCACAAGGACCCTCCAATAAGTTTCTTTTTTGTCCATTTTGTCCTAAGACTTTTGTTTTTTTTATTCTAGTTCACATAGCTCAATTGCAAAGTTCGATCATAGAGCTTGATCACAGAGCACGATCACATAGTTCTACCACAGAGCTCATAGACACAACTCACAGAGTGCATGATCATAGAGTCTAAGGACTCACTGTGTGGCACAAAGTAAAAAAATCTGGGTTTTCAAAGTACGTTCTCAGGGCGTGGGGAGCTTCGCGTTTCAAGAGCTCAAACGCAGAAACTTGGAAGAAGGTGAATAAAAAAGAGGGGTCTTCACAATTTATTTATAGGAACCCCCCCCCCCCCCAAAAAAAAATTTATGGAACGCATAGACATGGTGATCATTGCAACACTTTTTATCGTGGAAAGCTTTTTTTCGTTCTCAACCCACGCTATTCACGCTCCCATCGTGATCATGCTTCACGATTCACTAAATTTTGGCGATCTTCCCTTAGAATATGAGCATCATTTTTATCCTCGGATCCCATTCCAGGGGGGGTATTTTTTGGTACCAAAATCTGAGCCTTGGAAAAATAATAAAAGGACACTAAAAATGGGGGGAAAGGGGATTCTTTGTGATGTAACTTCGCAAAGCCCACCAACACCGCGGTCAGCGCAAAGATCCGGGTTGTCTTTGCAAACACCACAGAGAAAAAGAGGCGGTCTCTTATGCATGTATGAGGAAATTGACAGAAGTATATGTGCTACGGAGGGAAGTACAATCACCTTTGTGAGCCCTGTGAACTTGATGGAAGCCTCTACGACCACCGCAGAGGGAACGAAGGAAGCCTCTACACTGCGGAGGGGACGACGGTCGACTTCATGACTTTGAGAAACTTGATGAAATCTACTTGCAGTGGTGAAGTGAAAATTGATTCACAGTGCACCCTCAAAGTATAACACCCCCCACTACCTATAAATACATGGCTTCTCCCCACTCCAAAGGCGAGTAAGCCCAACCTTTTCCTTCGTAATTCCCATATTGCGAAGCATTCTTTTCTCTGTTAACCAAGTGAAAAAATGAATCATCAGAGGTACTTGAGCATTACAAAACCCTTTTCCATTTTCTCAAAATTACCCCATCTTTAAAGAGGGATACCCTTCACGAAGCCTTTGGGCCATCGCAAAGTAAGGAGACCCCTTCGGGTACTCAGGAATTCATGAAGCATCCAGGTTTCATGAAGCACTCTCCAAACACATGTGAACTCCATGCTTATGATGGGTCACTATGCTTCATGAAGCTCTATCCTTTGAAAAGTCCTATCCTTTGTGAGCCCTGTGCTCTACAATCCCCTATGATCTATGAATCCTTACGCTCTATGATCCCCTAAGCTCTGCAAATCTTTTTTCCTGTCGAGCCCCTATCCTTTACAAGACCCTAAGATTTGAAAATCCCCTCTCTACTAGGCCTCTTTCTTCATGAACCCCTCTTCTGTGTAGCCCTCCAGGATTTTACAAAGTTATTTCAAAGTCCCTTGAGTAGTGATCCATGTTGCATTACATTGCATCATGCTTCTTCAAATAGGCATGTTAATGGATATTACTTCTTCGCATAGCCATGCTAATATGAACCCTTTAATGGATCACTCCACAACCTTGCAGCTACGGATTTGCTGGTGCCTTCCCTTCACCAAGGGTTTAAAGTGTGGAAGTTATGTATGTTATAGGGGTGAGGAGTGAATCCTCATCGTCCAAGCTGTAGAATGTTATACTGCAAATAACCCACGTCTGCGACACATGATGTTAAACTGTGATTATTTCATAAGTGACAAGCCTTGAGAGGATCATGAAGGGGATGGGAGCCATCTCCCTCTCACTTCCCTCCCCCTCTTCACTTTGTCACCATCCGCACCTCAGGTAGTCTCTGCATAAGCCCTGACCCAACTTGTCAGGGTGCTCCATGTATGGTGTCCATATCCTCCTCATACATCTCAACCCCTAATCAGGTCTCCCTCTAGGATTAATCCCCCCTATTTCTTCCTTGGGCTATTAACCATGTGTAAGCCCTGATCCATTCCTCACGGACGCACCTTTCGTGACGTGATCATTGAGTCTTTGTTGCCTCTTGTTTCTCACACTGAGCATGACTCACATGGGCTTAGAGTAAGCATCAACCATGAAATCCTCTATGGGCCAACTTAGTATGTAATCCCCAAGCCCCTCTCTACCTAATTACATGGAATTTTATCCTTTCCATTTTCAAATGAGGTATGTAGGAAGCCTCTCTGAGGTTCAAGCCCATCACCCATCTATCCCGGCCGTCTTCAAGTTGGTTCATTATTGTCCCACATGACATTAAATTGTATGCCCCTTTCTTATTTAATGATGTTAAACTATATGATATCAAACTAAATGGGTTTTTATCTCTATATCCTAGATAGGGTACGTATAAAGTATCCCTAAGGTTCAACCCCAAACACTGGTAAACTTCATTGTCCCCTTTGTTGGGACCCACATCTTTGGTCCACACCTTAATGGTGTTAGACTAGTTCTCGAGAAACTAACTATGTGTAATCCCCACACTCAATCCATACTCCTCCAACCAATAGTTTCCCTATTGTTATGGGATGATAACCATGTGTAAACCCCAAAATGTCATCGGGTTGTTTTCCTTTGTGTACACTTTGATTCCATGTCCCATCCTGAACTATATGGACTTTGATTCCCTACCATGGGGATATGTAGGAACCATCTTTAAGGTTTAATACCATCACCCATGTACCATCCTGGTCTCTCCCTTGAGGCTTTGTGTTTTGGGAAGATCATGCCTTAACTCATTGGTTACATTTCCTTTGGGTCCTCATCCATGCGTCCATTATCACGATCAGCCTCCTCAAGTGACTCATTGCCCAATCCCAGAACTATGTGGACTTTGATTCCCTACCATGGGGATACAGAGAAAACCTCTTCAAGTTTCAAGCCCAATATAGTCACCTCTACACTATTTTTCAGTTCCATCCCTATTCATTCCATCCTTCAACACTTCATCCATATCCATCCTGACTATATTCAGGCCGCCACATCCTTGTGAGATCATTCCATCCATTTGGGAAGCTAACCATGTGTAATCCCCATTCACCTCATTTCTCTTTGTAGCACTCAGGCCTCTAATCACGCGTATGCCCCAACATATATTCAGGTTTTTGTCCATTGTGTACACCCTAATCCCATGATTCACCATCTTGAACTATGTGGGTTTTGATCCCTATCTTCTATACAAGGTATGTAGGAATCCTCCATGATGTTTGTCCCTGTATTCTATATAGGGTACGTAGGAAGCCTCCACAAGGTTCAATTCCATCCAATGGTAAGCCTTGGTGTCCCCTTTGTCGGGTCTCAATCATCCTCTGATCTTCCCTTTGAGGTGTCCAGATTAGCCTTCACGGTGTGATATCTTCACTCTATGGGACACACCACCTCGGATCCATCCTCATTTGGTGTCTTTATCCACCAATCTAGTAAACCTTCCAAGTGCTCCCTTTTAGGTATATACCCATCCGATCCACTCTCATCAGTGTTATGATCATTCCAATTCATCTCCACAAGATTTTAAAATCATGGAATACCCTGTGTTAAACATGGGAATCCAAGGAAAACCTCAAGGACATGCCTCCAGTATATAATTCCTCATAGTCGATGTGGGATTCCTTGGGATTTCAAGCCCTTGAGAAGCCCTATCATAAGGGGAAGAAATTCAATTATACCGGTGTTTCATCATCTAGACACGTCAATGATGCCCAACATGACTAATCCCCTAACTGAAGGTTGCTTTACTGACTTGACCCCAAGGAATGTCCTGAATGAATCAGTGTAATTAACCAGCATCCAAAAAAATATGGCACTAGGAAGAGTTTCATGAACAATGTCTTAATATTTAAGGGAGAACTAGACTAGGAGATGAATTTTGAGGAGAAATCCCTCGAAGGAGAGCTCGACATCCCATCATCCCATTTCGATCAAGGAGAAAACATCTCCAAATAAGTGATGAATGTCACCCACCTTTAGAAAGTGGGAATGTGGGGCAACAAATAGCTGCATGTCCTCCTCGATAGATGGATGCACGCGACCCGAAAAAATCATTGGAAACAAGGCCCTACTCCTTATATATAAGACCCACACCATAAGTAGCACACAACAATAGAAGGGAGAGAAAGAAAATGGTTTAAATAAAGTAATATAAATAAATTGAGTTGCATGTCATTGGTGGGAAATCTCCAAATCAAAGACAATTGATTCACCATGAATTCTACTCAATTTACCACAAACTTAAAAATAAAATTTAAGGAAAATTCAAGAACATCTTGACCTCCACATAGGCCAAGCCATTGGGTCAGCCTCTAATTTTTTAGAGTAAGAGATCACAATGGTGGAAGTGGGAAGAAGAGAATAAGAAGAGAGATAGAACAAAATAAAGAGTAATTTAAAATGAATGGGGGTGAGAGATAGAAAGAATAAAATAAAAATGGAAGAATTGGGAAGAGAGAGAGATAGGAATAAAATAATAAAAGAAATAAAAAATATAATTTTTAAAGAATGTTAAGATAATAATAATAATAATAATAATAAATTATATTATTATATCATATTTTTATTTTAAATTTATTTTCTTATTTTCTTATCTCCTTTTTCTAAAAAAAATATTCTCTAAATAATAATAATAATTATTATTTTTATTATTATTTTTGTTGTCTTAACATTATTTAAAAATTATATTTTTTATTTCTTTTATTATTTTATTTTATTTTATTCCCCTCTCTCTCTATTATCCCAATTCTTCCATTTTATTTTATTATTTTCATCTCTCACCTCCATTCATTTTAAATTACTCTTTCTCTTGTTTTATCTATCTCCTTATTCTCTTCTTCACAATTACACCATTATGATCTCTTACTCTCAAAAATGAGAGGCTGAACCTAAGGTTTGGGATAGGGGGAGGTCAAGGTGTTCTTGAATTTTCATTAAAGTTTATTTTTTTAGTTTGTGGTAAATTGAGTAGTATGCATCGTGAGGCGAATGTCTCTGATTTCGTGATTCCCCACCAATGGCATGAAACCCAATTTATTTCTATTATTTTATTTAAATCGTTTTCCCTCCCTCCATTGGTTAATCTTCATACGATATGAGTTTAGCTAATCAATGGATGAAATAACATCGATCGAGCTGGGTTATGGAAGATGACACCTCTTATACCAAGGAGTGTCATCATCCTTGATTAAAGGAGGAGGTGCAATTACGGATTCTTAGGCATCCAATGATATTCAAAAATTTCTAAATAAATAACAGTAATTTAAACACGAAATTTCATGTTTGGATTATCAAACTGAAATCAAACACATAAAGTAGAATAATGATTTAATCCAAGGCTGAACCCAAGACCAAGTCCTTTATTTCCTTAGCTCATTCTATCTAGTTTTCATGTTAGTTTAAATTATAATTTCCATTATTTCATGTCATTAACTAAAAACCAAAAAATATTTTAATTATTTTCTTAAGTCAATCAAAACAAAAAAATAAATAGATTAGGTGATTTAGAAGAAGTAAGAAAACAAACTTAAATGCTTCTCAAGTGAGATGACTCTGGTTAGCCACTATGCAACACTAGGAAAATAATATTTCTTTTTCTATGCCCTATGATAGGCGTGCATCAAAACTGGCTCTAATACCGGGGATCCAATCATAAATTTGATTATCTTTTTCTATTTTCACATCATAGATAGATTTTATTACTTTTTATAAAAATAAAAAAAACTTAAAAAGGTCTTCTGTGATGTTTTCATATGATGATTTTTTCAATTCATGGAATAAAAATTGCTCTCAGGTGAAACAACTAGTAGTCAAATCACCCTAGTCTATAGAAGATGGTGTTTCATTATGGGTTGGACAGATAAGGGTAGAATAGGGAAAAAATTTCAAAGAGGAGGAATTCAAGTACCTCATCCAAGATCTCAAGGAGACCCTTGAGAAATCAGTGGTTAAAGGATTGTCTAGAGATATCACTAAATTCTAGGATTACCTCTGAGAATTCTATTAAGTGTCCAAGACACAAGAAGAGTACTCCTCATTTACTCCCAATAATTTTGAATAAGTATCCTTAGAAGATTTATAGGAGAAAGTGGAAAAACACAAAATCAAGTATCATATTCAAGAGCTTGATGAAAAGGTGCAAGATCTCCAAGGAAAAATGGATTGGATAACTGCATACTTCAAAGAATCACTAGAAGAACCTGAATCTGAGTCTAAAACTAAACTAGAAGATGACCTGCTTGTCTTACCTATGGAGGAAAAGGAGGAAGACTTGTCTACTGAGCTACATATGGGAGATCTACAAGAACTAGATGAATTTTGGAATGAATGTGAGGAACTACTTTCTCTCCCCAAACCCTAGAAATAAGAAGATCCATCGTCATTGAAGGAAGACACCACCTGAATGGTGTAATTTGAAGTAAAGATGGAGGAGCCCAACTACCTGTCTCTATTCACTAAGAATATACTCCGAGGGGCACTTACCACTGAGGAATTGATTGAATTTTAACCAATACAGGGAGTTGATCTTTTCTCATAATCTATCTCTTATGAATTTATTAAAACTGAATTATGCATCACTCCTTGTTATTTTGAATTTTCATATTTAGATAATATTTGTCATGCCTTAGAGGAGAATGAATAAATTAAACATGTACCTATAGAGGAACACATGGAGCTCCTTTATTTCAATATAAATACATTTGAGGAGCCCCATTAGGTGATCCAAGTAACTAAGCCTAAGGAAATCAGAAAAGAGGATGCTCTTATTGATAGGGATAAATTACTTATTGAAAATTCACATTTTATTCAAGTAAAAACACCAGTTTACTTCCCCTTTGATTACTTAAGTCATATAGCCTATGTGAAGTTAGTACTGGAAGAATAAGAGGTTTCACAAGTAATGTAATGACCCCATCCCCACAAAGTGTACCCCTCCTAGGCTGGTAATGTGAGAAGGGAGATAGTGACCCCTGAGTCCAACCTCCATTAGGCCCTAGGATGGTGACTAGCACCGAGGGTATAGTAAACTCACAAATATGAGGCATTTCCCTCTAATATAACACATGAGAAAGAGAGAGATAATATAGACACCAAACAAATCCAACTCATACTATGATATAAAATAAATCCTAGGAACACATATGTAATGTTATGAAAAAACTACTACAATTGAAAGGGAAAAATTCAAGTGCCAAAAGAAAGTAAAACATCAACAACCAAGAATCCCGAATAACTCCTGAAACCCCAAGCTAGTAGTAACCATCCTGATCTCCAACATTCTCCAAGTGACCTGAAAAATAGTTCATATATATGTAGGGTGATTATAATAGTATACTCAGTAGGATCCTCCCTGCAGCCTCTCGTGCAAAAGTAAAGAAAGCATGCTAAAGTACAGTGAACAATAAGTGAAACTAACCCATCAGCTAAATAGGTATACTATGTTCCCAACCTCACCATGGATACTCTAACCAAGTATCAAATACCTGAGTATATAATATAATAAATAATATCAAGGGTACCATGCTACCACTTCCCCACCGATTTTCTACTTGTGCCCCAACATCTCACATCCTAAGCATCTCTCTAAAAAAAGTTTTGCCCGCAGACACTTGGGCGAACCAACAAAACATGCACCTCGTGCAAAAAAACCACCACATCCACATAACCAAAGTAAATAGGTATTTTCTAAGATCCACCATAGCTCGCATAATGTGTATCATAGGTCAGGTATTATGTCTCAATCCACTACAACCCATACACCAAGTAAGGATCCTCAATCCATCACAACCTATACAAGTTATACCTATAGTAGAACATAGAAAACTATATCTAAAATATATGTGTGTGAATAACTACAAGCCATTATATCCCTCTACACACATATATAGAGAAATCTAACTACCATTCCTACCAGCAAAATAACTACCAAGAGAAAAGATTGGGTCCAAAGGGGGTAGTTAGCCATTCATCCTCCAGCTAGAATGTTGGGGAAAACACCCCCCCCCAGGCTCAGAATACCTGGGGTGTCAGTCTCCCTAACCAACAAGGTGGGGTAGTGTATAGAAACACAAAAGTTATAGGATATAACATAGCTTACAACCACACTATGGGCATAACCTAGTCTTAGACTCAAATGAAACTAACGTCACTCAGACTCCCGACTTCCACTCCTAAGACTAGATATCCTATAATCACACAAGCATTTAAAGAGCTATATGAGATTACTTTATCCCTTTTTATCAATTTAAATTTACATTAATTAATTATTTAACCATTAATTAACCATTATCATTTCAACATTTCATTTCATCATCATCACAATAAAGTTTCATGCCCTCCTGGCATAACCAAACCAAGTCTATAGTTACTTTACAAAAATGTAACCTCAACATTACATCCCAGCAATATCCAACCCCATGGGTAAACATCATTTATTCAATCATTTATTAACATCATTATTACTTTCCCATATCCCCAGGCATTCTAGAAAAGCATTCTAAGCTACCAAACACAAGGGGCTCAACAAGGTGAGTAAGTGAACTACTCGTAGAGTCTTTAACACCTATAGAAAGAGCGTAGACCCATCCATCCTCGATAATCTAATCATGAAAAGCACATGGCATAATCTATGTGTATTTTCCTCTTTTGGAAGGAGGGTAAGAAAAACTAGCTGCCTCAAGCAGTGGGGAAAGTAAAGAGGATAACAAACAATACGTTCAATTAGTAACAACTTTCATATCAATGGTAAGACCAACTTCAACCTATTTCATCATCCCCGATGTCCTCCCCGACACCCACATGCATAAACCGATGCACCTTTCCACTCTAGGAATCAACTTCTACCACCACCACCAGGCCTCCCTGCCCCGACATACCACAAAATCCCTCTAGTCTCAGTCATACCAGGTTCACCCCACAACACAAGCAGTAGGAAACAAATAACAGCAACTGGGCTCTTGGACTTAAATAAGGAATTCATACTTCACACACAAAGAGCACTCACAACTCTAAAAAAGGTGCATGTCCTTTAAAAGAAATATGGTAACTCAGAACCCTTAGAGGAATTATCTTTATCACACAACCGGTCCTTTAATCCATATTGAATTAGACAATTCATTATTAGTAGGTTCTAACTATGGGAAACCTAAACAGTAAGTTGTCATAGATATCACAAATAATTTGACATGACTTTAAATAAAAAGTATCAACATTCTTTAGTTTTATCAATCTATTCCAATTAAACAAGCTTACTGCATCAATTTGACTATCATCAATTTACAACAGCAACTGGATTCATTTACATGACTTCTTATCTTTAGCCAATTAATTTATAATTAGTCCCAACTTTATATTCTTTAACAATTACATCAAGAATGACATGATAAAAAGAAAAGCATAGATATCACATGATCTAGCAATCAAGAGGAAAAACATTATCACAATATAAATAAATAACATATGATTGATTCTAATTCTTTAATCTAGTTCAAATATTTGTTATGTCAATTTCATTTTGATCCAGTGGCTAAAACATGATAACTCTACGACTGCACTTAAAAGAATATAGAAGTCATGAATCCCCTAACCTAAAAGGTTTTTGATGATATTTTCACAAGAATGGTCTAACACAACAGATCATGACCACCACTCTTGGAAGACTGCATCCACCGGAGGATGCAGAGACACCACCACACCAACCAACACCCAAGAAAACTCCATTAGAAACATAGAGATCACATGCCATAACATGGAAAGAAGAAATGGAAGGATAGGAACCCAGAAGAATGGTGGTAGAAAATACCATATATCAGAGACAGATCGATACTTCCTTATTGTACCAAAATAGGGGGTGCGCTTGCAGTAGGAAGACACCAAGGAAAATGATCCAAGGATTGTAGTTTGATCACACAACTCCTATAGGAGGAAGAAATCTGACCATCTCATGCTAGGGGAAAATCAAGAATGAAGAATAAGGTGGAAGGTATCTCAGACTTTTGAAAATCTAAATAGGGAATTGTTTTAGATATGGTTTTGGATTTTCCATTAATGGCGGATCTGGTCAAGACTACATGGTTTGACCTAGTAAAGGAACCTGAACCCTTAAGAAAATTAATATAGGATTTATGGGATTTGAATCAGCATTAAATCCCTTAAAAAAGGCCTTCAATGTGTTTTATGTCAAAGAAAATGTTAACGGGGAAAACTGTAGAAATTTGGAAACATTGTTCACAGATGTCTCACCGAAAAAATTGTTCACAAATGACTCACCAACAACACTATTCACAAATGAATCACCGATAACACTGTTCAAAAATGACTCACCGACAACACTGTTCATAAATGACTCACCAAAAACACTATTCACAACTGTCACATTGACAACACTGTTCAAAAATGGCTCACTAACTACACTATTTACAAATGACTCACCAACAACACTGTTCACAAATGACTCACCGAAAACACTGTTCACAAATGAATCATCAAAAATACTATTCACAAGTGTCTCATACACAACACTGTTCACAAATGACTCACTGAAAACACTATTCACAAATGACTCATCGAAAGAACTGTTCGCAAATGACTCACCAAAAACACAATTCATAAATGACTCACCAACAACACTGTTCACATTTGTCTCACCGACAACACTGTTCACAAATGACTCACCAACAATACTGTTCACAAATGACTCATCGACAAAAATATTCACAAATGATGCACCGACAACACTATTCAAAAATGACTCACTGAAAACACTGTTCACAAATGAATCACCTACAACATTGTTCACGAATGACTCACCGACAGCACTATTCAAATATATCTGACCGACAACATTGTTCAAAAAACTGGAAAATTGTTCACAGAACTAGAAATCTTGCAAAGTGTTTGGAATAAGATGCTTTGACCTCCCAAAACACCTCAAACACCATATTTTCACAAAGGAATGGACTAGAGAGGTTTGGTACATTACATAGGATACCTCTCAAAACATTATTGTCCTCGAGAATCCAAAACCAACCTAGAGAGGAAACAAAAAAAAGGGGTCTGAAAAACCACCCTTCGAGATACCTATCAAGGATTTTTCCACCAAAGGAGCTCAACCGCTTCAAAAAGGAACACTTGAAACCAAACAAAAACCACAAATATATCCTAAACACTCTCTCGAGGAAGATACCTCTCAAAAGAGATCAAGATATAACAAGAAAAAAGAGGAAGTCATCTCATAAATAGGAAAGGTCTACAACCACAAAACAAACATCATTATAAGAAAAGAGTTAAACATCACGAAGCTCAAGGTACTGAGTGCATATCTACAAATCATGTTCCCAGTTACTCTCCTCCACACCACTGTGTGGCCACAAGACATGAACTAAGAGGATAGCATGCTCACGCAACACCTTATCCTTGCATTCCTGCATCTCTATAGGACACTCCTCAAAGGTCACATCATCGTCAACATCAATATCACCCTAATTGATGAAGTTAGAGTTTTCATAAAGATAAAGACAGAGCTAAGACATGTGAAAAACATCATGTATCCTTCTCATCTATGGGGGAAGCGCTACCCGATACGCCACAGCTCCAACACGATCCAACACCTCAAAAGCCCAACTAGGGAGAAAGATTACTCCCACGAGCAAACCTTCACTACCCACGATGGGGAGTCACCTTTAGAAACATGTGATCCTTAAATTCAAACTCCAAAGGTATCATCATATGATTGTAATAGGATTTATGATGATCCTGCGCTACCTTCATCCTCTCACAAATCACTTGAACCATCTCTGTCATATTTTGTACTAGTTTCGGACAGATAATTACTGAATCTATGACCGTAGTCCAACAGAATTGAGAACGAAAAGGTTGACCATACAAGACTTCAAATGGATCCATACCAATGGTGTAGAGGAAACTATTGTTGTTGGTGGAATCTACCAAGGGTAAGTGCCTCATCCACAAACCTCCAAATTATAGGACACAAGAGCGCAATATGTCTTCAAGTGTTTGGATGGTCCACTCTATGTGACCATTTCTTTGTGGATAAAAAGTAGTGAAAAGACATATTTGAAAACCAAAATCATTATAGAAACCTCTCCACACCCTGGATGTAAAATTAGGATCTCGATCGGAAATGATCCTCCTCGGAACTCCATGAAGTCTCACCACCTCCTCCATATACTTCCTTGACAAAACCTCTACTGAACTTGACTCCTTGATTGATATAAAGTGGGATGATTTCTTCAAACAATACACTACCACCCATTAGCATAATAGCCTCCTTGAGATCAAGGTAAACTAGTAATAATGTCCATCATGATGTCGTCCCACTTCCACTAAGGAACATCTAATGGCTGGAGAAAACCATTGGGAACACAATGCTTGACCTTCACCTTTTGGGAGACCAAACATCGAGACACAAACTCTCCATGCTTTAACCTAGGATACAAATACTATCTTCTCAAATCTATATATTTTTCATGCCAGAATGTACCTCTAAGGGAGAACTATGGAACTCTCTGAGAACTATGTCATGCATCGCCAAAGGAACAAAAATAATTCCCTGAAAAAACACCTAATATTATTCATCCTTAGACCAACCATCAGGGGCCTTGCCAAAAACAACTTAGTCTCTCCAAACCTTCACCTCAAGATCCCCCAATTGGGAATCTTCTGCCTGCTTAACCAAAGTTGAATGCACCTTCATTTAAAAAAGACAAACTCTACCCCCAACTTCTCCCATATAGATATATAATGCGGAAATTTCTTCCATTACTCACTAGGAATCACAAGATTAACACACTGCATCACTATGTGACTTCCTAATCGGTGCATCGGCTACAACATTCCCCTTACTAGTTTTATACAATATTTAAAAGTCATAATCCTATAATAACTCCATCAATAGATGTTGTATCAAGTTCAAGTCACACTGGGAGAAAACATACCTCAGGATTTTATGATCAGTAAAGACCATAAAGTGCTCTCCGATGAGGTAAGTCTCCACAACTTTAGGGAAAACACCACTAATTACAACTCAAGATTATAGGTGGAATAATTATTCTCATGGGGTATTTAACTACTGATACCCATAAGAAAAGACTGATCTCTACTGCGTTAGAATACAGCCTAACCCCAAACATGAAGCATCATAGAAAACTTCAAACTGAACCCCTTCTAATGGTAGACAAAGAACTGGAGCACTAACCAAATTCTACTTCAGATACTTGAAAGCTAACTAAAATTGATTAGTCCATATGAATGCCTGATACTTTATGGTCAACACTTTTAGAGGAGTCGAAACCTGATAGAAATCAGCTACGAACCTCCTGTAATAACCTACAAGACCAATGAAACTTCACACCTCTACCACAATATTGCGGGATGCCCAAGACACAACTGCTTCCATCTTAGATAGATCCACATCCACTCCCTACTGGGATACCATATTCCCTAGGAAATGAACTTCTCAATCCCAAAACTCACACTTTTAAAACTTCCCAAATAGATACTATCAATGAAGAACTCCCAAAACGGAATCCAGATGCTCTGTATGCTCCTCCTCTGATGTAGAGTACCCAAGGATTTCATCAATGAAGAACACCATGAACTTATCCAAGAACTCACAGAACACAGTGTTCATCAACCCCATGAACACAGCTAGAGCATTTGTCACATTTAACGACATCACAATGAACTCGTAATGCCCATGACGACAACGAAAATCAATCTTTGGGATATCCTCATCCTTCACACGCATATAATGATATCCTTACCACAAATAGATCATCGAGAACCAACTTTCACCTTTAATTTGATTGAATAAACCATCAATTCATAGAAGAGTATAGTCATTCTTCACTGTCACTTTGTTCAAGTGATGATAATCGATACACAACCGCAAACTATCGTTAACCTTCTTCACTAACAAAACTATTTCACCCTATGGTAACACACTCATCTGAACAAAACCTCACTACAAAAGACCATCGAGATGTATACGTAGCTCTCATAAATCAGAAGGTGTCATTCTATACGGAGACATTGAGATAGGAGACACACTTGGATGTAGCTCGATCCCAAACTTGATCTCCCATCGAGGGGGTAACACTACAACCTCTTCTAGAAAGACATCAGGGTACTCTTACACAACCCTAGGAAATGCTGAATGTTGAACCTCCAATGAACTCAGTATCAGCTCAACCATCAAGGATGACAAGGACAGAATATGCCTATGACCCATCCAAGGGTCTCGCTCACCAACAAACACTATTGGCTCTCCATCAGCATCGAATAACACCACCCACCACCTGAATCAATCCAAGATATCCTGCACTAAATACACCCAATCTATGTTGAGGATGACATCATATGGTTGTGTCTGTAAACATAAGAAATCTCTATAAGAGTGGTGCTGCCCCAGAACTAGATCATATTATCTACATACTTCAAACAAGTCAACTCGACCTCTAATTTTCATAGTCCACACCAAGGACATTGTAAGCCTCTCTACCTCAAGTCTTAATGAATGGACAAGGGGAGGTGATATAAAGGATTATGTAACTCCTAAATCAAACAAGGAATACGCCCAAGTAGAAAACAAGTAAATGGTACCTCGAAAGACATCTAGATCACCATGCACTGGCAACGCTAAAGCATGAAGCTGACCACGACCTACTCCATGGCCTCTATGACCCTACTAATGACCACCACCATATCCGCACTGTACTCTATAAGGATAGGGAGAATCCCGGAGCTGTCCTCTGTATTCCCCATCTTCTCTCTACTGATCCAAATCTGGTGCAACCTGCTACTACTACCTCAACTGAAACTGCCTCAATAGAGGAACTTGAAGCAGAACACCCAGCGCACACTGACTACTCAGAAAGGTCAGACACTCTCACTACTGATGACCTCATCCTACATAAGAAAAAAAGTGTATGATCCCTTAGCATAGGTCTAAGAGATTTTGACCCTAGAGAAATGATATATTGAGGGTTGGGACGTACCCTCATCCAAATAGAAAGTCTCCTTCCCAAGAAACTGAGAACCCTGGACCACATCTCTACTTCATGAGGAATCCGGAAAAATCCCCTCTCATGATGATTCAGTTCTAGATAACATCCTATTGATGACCTCTTCCCTTTATAACACCTCAAGATATGACTTCAGTATAAATGGGGTGACTCGGCGCTGGATCTCTAGATGAAAAGACTCCTCAAAATGCCTCGCCTTGGCCTCCTCATTTGGCAATAGGTCTGAATCATATCGTAAAATTTTCCTGAAATGGATTCCAAACTCTCGCACACTAGATCTCCCCTATCGAAGGGTAAGTAGCTCCTAGAAATTGGCTACCTTTGCAGTTGAAGAAATAAAGTCAACTCTAAACTTGTCTCAGAACTCATCCCATGAGACTTCCAACTCCTCACGATCCCTAAGAAACAATAACCACTACTTCCTTGATGCTCCACACATCATTATCACAACCGACAACACCTAGTGCTCCTTCTGAGAATGGATCGAGCTGAAAGCTATCTCAATATCCTCTAACCAGTCTTATATGAAGACATATGAATCAGATCCCTCATACTTATACATACTCTGGCACTAAAACTCTTAGAGTTTCCTCCTCTAAGTTTCATCATCTTCAACCTCTACTCTGTGGTGATCGGTTGGCACAACCTGCTGAACATCTTCTGTGCAAACCTGAAGAGGATGTCGACCTAGAGCCATACCTTCAAAATAACAAACAGTTAAAGCTCCTAAACCTAGAATATAAAAGAATCAACATTAATTAATTATTTTTTTCTTTTATTCATTTTAGGTTAACCTATACCAAGGTCTACCCATTCAAACACAGATATAAGGAAGATGATTCATGATCCTTTCCTAGGTATCTACCACGAAACTAGCATCACATTGTTTAGTATCCATTGTAAATTTAAAGGTATGTGCCTCATATCACAGGGGTCCCTAAATACCTATGTCTTAGTCAGTCTCCAGTGTTTACAACACTTTCTAAACTTATCTAACATTGTTTCCCTACCAACCCATGCAACCTTACATGTGCCTAACTCCAAACTTCATCCTATCTCTCAACCTCCCTCTGATACCACTGTGTCATGACCCCATCCCCACAAATTTCACCCCTCTAAGGCTGGCAATGTGATAAGGGAGATAGTGACCCATGAGTCCCACCTCCAATAGGCCCTGGGTTGGCTACTAGAACTAAGGGTATAATAAAATCACAAATGGGAGGCATTACCCTCTAAGAGAACACATGAAAAATAGAGAGATAAGAAAAACACCAACCAACTCCAACTCAGACTGTAATATAAAATAAATCCCAAGTACACATATGTAAATTCATGCAAGAACTAATACAACTGAAAAGGAAAATGGAAAGTACCAAAATAAAGTAAAATAGAGGCGACCATGAATCCCGAACAAATCCTACAACCCCAAGTTAGTAGTAACCAGTCTGATCTCCAATGTGCTCCAAGTGACTTGAAAAATAGTTTATATATAAGTTGGGTGAGTATAATAGTATACTCAGTAGGATCCTCCTCATAGCCTCTTGTGAAAAAGTAAAGAAAGCATGCTAAAACATAGTGAACAACAAGTTAAACTAACTCATCACCTAAACAGGTATACTATGTTCCCAGCCTCACCATGTCTACTCTCACCAAGTATCACATACAAGTGTATATAATATAATAAATAATATCAAGGGTACCCCACTACCACTTTCCAACTAGTTTGCTTCTTTTCTTCAATGACACGCGTCCTAAGCATCTCTCTCCAAAAAGGATTGCCCGCATACACCTGGAAAAAGCACCACAACATGTACCTCATGAAACACAACCACCATGTCCATGTAACCAAAGTAACCAGGTAGTTTTTGGGAGCCACCACAGCTCACATAATGTGTATCATAAGTCGAGTATTATGCCTCAAGCCACTACATCCCATACAACAAGTATGGATCCTCAATCCATCACAACCTATACACATTATACCTATATTATCACATAGGAAACTATATCCAGAATATATGTGTGTGAATAACCACAAGCCATTACATCCATATACACACATATATGGGGAAATCTCACCGCCATGCCTACCAGTGCAATAACTTTCAATAGAAGAGAGTGGGACCAAAGGGGGTAGTCATTAATCCATCCTCCCATCAGAATGTTAGGGAGAACACCCCCGAGATTTAGAATCCTTGTGGTATTAGTCGCCCTATGTAACACCCCAGGATTTCATAGTGTGTTATTTCTTAAAAATAACTCAATAACTTGCACTACACGCAACACCGAGTTCAATCACACCATGAAGTACAAAAAAAATCCATTAAAAGAGGTCATGAATAGTATTAACTACATTTTGAACTTTATATAATCCTTATAATTTTAGAATCCCTATTATGAGTTTCTTAGTCATAATGCAAGAACAGATTCATTTTCAGTATTGCACTTTTATCAACTTTTAATAGTGAAACCTTTTTAAATAAAATATTTTAAACTATCTGAATAAATTGTGACATCAAAAAATTTAAAATGAAACATCCCAAGCTTCCACGGTACGCTTTCCTTTGAATAAAATAGTAGCGTGTGTTGTACGCAACCTTGAGTTTTAACACACACCACAACCAATCAAACTAGCCGTTATGAATAGTAATACCTAAATTTTGAAATTATATATATTTTATATTTTAAAATGGACTTCATTTTTGGATTCGGAATATCGAATTTAGCCTAAGGTGAAATTTTGGTACTTTTCGGATAACTTTCATATTTTGATGAATAGTGAAAATTAATAAATTTTAATTAAAAACAACTTTTTTAATAAAAATAATTAATAGTGATAAATTGTGAATTTGAGTGGTTTTAAAGTATATTTAGAATATATTTTTACCATTTAATATAATGTTTGTCATTGGACATAATTTTACAATTAAACCGAACATAAACAAGTGTCAATCTTTTGATAGTTATTAGCTCTTAAAAACACGCTTTTTGTTTTGACAGCGGGAATTAATTTTAAATTAATTTCTGCCACTTCTGTGTTTTGAATTTAGAAAAATGGATTCCATATTTGGAATCAGGATGTCCAAATTGTGTAAATAGGTAACTTTTATTTTTAGACATTTTGAATAATTACTGTGGTAAATATTTTATTTACCATGGTTAAGGGTAAATCCGGTAAATAAGGGTTAAAAAATAATATTATAATAATACAAAATTACCCTAAAACATGTCCTAACCTTATTGGTCATCCTTGGGTCGATTTTGGGACCCCTTGGAGCCACTTGTATGTGGTAGGGACACATTATATTAATAAAGTTAAAATAAAAATAAAAATGGCATAAGCTTATATCTTTTAGAAGAACAATTTTTACATAGAGTTATACATGTTGGATTTTCGATTATAAATATTCATTAGAAAGATAAAAAGATTTCCTACATAATTATATTTTATTTATAATTTTTAGACATCAAATAATTTAAATTAGTAATGACACAATAATGATGAAATGTTTACCTCATTAATAAATCATTTAAATAAATAAGATTATAATGATTAAAATATTATCTAAAACCTGTCCAATTCTTATTGGTTGATGTTATTTAGAATATGAGTCATCTTATATTCGACCTGAATTATTTTTGGACCATTATAAACCGAATTTAATTATATTATAAAGTAATACTTTCACTCTTTCCTAAAGAGCCCCTCCTCTCCCTTATAAAAGGAGACCACTTCTACTCATTCCTCACACCTCTCAAGCCACTTGGATCGTCCAAACTCTGCCCAAATAAGCTCCCCACATCCCTATCCTCCTCCTTGAAGCTTCCCCTTAGGAAGAAAGCATTTCAAGAAGTCCTTTTGTTCCAACCAAAGTGAGTTACCTAAATTAAAGGTAACGATTTCTCTTAAATTATTTTCATTTATTTTGCTTCTCCAACCCCCAAACTCTTTTTATTTCCTTTCTTTTGTAACAAAAAAAGTATCCTCAATATACTAGGATGTTTTTATAACAATTATTCGAACTACACATACACACACCTCCATCTAATGGATGATGAACATAATGTTTCCGTGAATGGCAAACTAATGCCTCACGAAACGATGATTGTTCAAATACATCTTACCGCCTCTCATGGTGGCCATTATGATGGCACTGTAATTAAGTGTGATATTAATGATAAATATTTTATATATAAGCTTATGTAATTCCATTTTATTTCATACCATTATTCGTTTCATGTTGTATATACATACGATAATTTCATTTGAGGAACTGCGGACTACCGCCCCCTTAAAATGATATGACTCGTTCATACCACACATGGAACGTATAAAGAATGGTGTTAATGAACATAAGTAACATATATAAAATATTATATTATACTGGAATAATAATATACCTATGTATCATTTGGATTCAATTCTTTTAAAATGAAAAATTAAATGGAAGTAGCGTTCGTGCGTACGTACGGACTACCGTCTCCACGAACACAGTGAGATCCATCCTCCATCGTATCCATTCAAGTCTTATTCTCATTTTAGGGTTAAAAATAATTTTAATATCATTCTGATTATGAATAAGATATAATCTATCCATTACAAACATGTCTTACGTAACCAAACATTTAAGAAGAACGAATCGATTATCACCCGAAATGACGATAATACTAAGATATTATTAATAAAACAATGTTAAAAGATCATATATGATATCATATTGATGTATATTATTATTTTATAATTTAATAACAATGTTTTAATTATTATACAGGAGGTTAACATACCATCGACTAAGGGAAAGTTCAAGGTAAGGGATTTTCTTATCTCACTTTCAATTCCGTGAGATTTCCATTATTCACCACTAAATTATTGAAAGTGGTGTATTGTGTACTGCCATTTGATATATATTATCATGATTCTATTTATATTCATTTTATTCTAGAAATAATTTGGTGGTTATTAACTTTTTTCCATACGACTCAGTTGATTAACGTGGTAAGGGATTTTCTTATCTCACTTTCAACTCTGTGAGATTTCCATTGTTCGCCACTAAATTATTGAAAGTGGTGTATTGTGTACGGCCATTTGATATATATTATCATTATTATATTTATATTCATGTTATTCTGTAAATCATTTTGGTGGTTATTAACTTTTGGTCATACGACTCAGTTGATTAACGTGGTAAGGAGTTTCTTATCTCACTCTTAATTTCGTGAGAATTCCATTATTCACCACTTATTTATTGCATGTGGTGTGTGTGCTGGCCATGTTTGTATTAATTGTGTAATATACTTTAATTCATGTATATTTACATCATCATTGTGTTATCCTTCTTTCATGGGTTCATGTTTCATAAGTTACCAAATCGATAAGGGAATTTGAAATTCCAATTTCCATTTATTCGGCTTTATGCAAAATCCATTGATTATTTTACTCCGAGATTATGTGTGGAATCTCTATTCATTTTCTTATGTAATAATTTCCACTCCCCTTCCTGTGGATATAATTTTGATACACATAATCACTCCATTGATAATTCTCAAGTCATTGATATGAATTTGATAAGAGTAATTCACCATTTGTTGAGTTAAACATCCAATTCGTTGGTGTTGTTTTTACAAGAATATGTGTGAATATCCTATGATTGGTTTACACTAAATATCCAATCATATTTAGTGTATTTATATTTTTCACACATAATTATGTCATTGATTTATCCTTAACCTAAGGATACAGCCTTTATGAGAGATTTCATCTCAATTTACATTCCATTGAGACTTCTTTGTTGATATACACCAAATCACTTTTATGTGGTGTATATAATGTACTTTGACATAGTATATCATGATTCCCTTTATTCTCATGATATTACAAAGTTTTGATTACCTCAATTATTTGTATTCAAGTGTCTCTTTTGGTTAGAATCTCTAACTAAAATACCATTTTTAAATGTTTTAAAGACTTATTCATCTAAACCTTTCTCATTAATGTCCATGTTTTAAAAATGGTTTTAAGGATTTATTTATATGGACATTAAAGTTTAGAAATCAAAACTCCTTTTAAAAAGTTTCAAAGTGGTATGGGACACTTTGATTCAAAAATCTACTTTTAAATGGCTTCTTGACAAATAGTGTGACTTTTAAATGTTTTCAAGAAAAGGGGGATATTTCCCTCAAATAGTTTTGATGATTATTTTCATCTATGTCAACATCCTTCATTATTCTTGATTGAGGTTTATGTGATACAATACAATCTTCCATATTGTATCGAATGAGTTATGTTTGACTATGGATGTGCTGTTTTTATACCATTCATGGTTTGTGGTAAAAGTATTGACATTTCGTATGCTAGTTTTAATACGAATGTTTATGTTATGTTTAAACATGTTCATATGAGGAATGCATTGGACTTAATAAGTGACGGGTGGAGCCCTCTATAGCTCCTCGATGCATCGGTAGGTCTCATGAGACAAACTAGTGTCTTGGCACAAGGCCTTGGCAAAATCTTATTTGTAGTCTTGGCACGAGGCCTTGGCTATGTGGTTATAATAGTCTGGAATTATGCATTCCATCAATATGAAAGTGTATATTGATATTGCATGTGATCATTCGACTAGTAGAATATCCATGTGAGTAAGTAAATGGCATTATTTCATTTTACCTTTGTCATTTTATGCTGAAGTTCAAGTTTAAAAGGCTTTTGTTTTAGTTATAAATTGCCTTAAGTGTTTATGCTTATTTATGAAAGATTCTGCTATAATGTTATCCTTACTGAGCATCTGAGCTCACCCCTTTCAATGTTTTATATTTTTCCCAAGATTATGAAGAAGTAATTTATGAATGACCTGCAGGGATAGTATGAGGGGATATGAAGACAAGATGTTTTTTTTATGATGTAATGTAAAAATTTATGGATGTATCTAGTTATTCCAAGACTACTAAACTAATCGGTCTTTCGAGACTTGATCTTTCTCGTGATCATGCCAATGTTATGTAACTAATGCACCGACTCTGGGTAACTGGGGTCGGGGCGTTACAGTTGGTATCAGAGGAAGTTTAGTACAAACCTTGGTAGCTAGATTTAGATAAACTCTGATTAGAGAATGTAGACCTAAGATGAACTTTGAGGATTAGTATAAAAGAACTTCCTAGAATTTTGGTATTGTAGAGATTTTGTGAGTTTTCCGAGCAATACATCCATGTCTGGATACGAGCAGGTAGAGGCGGCTCTGGCACAGATGTACCTAGGGGTAAAACCCGAAAGCACCGCTTTGAGCTAGACTCGAACGGGAACTGGTGCACGACAATGGGCCTTGCTTCACTCTTGGTTACGACACTCCCGGGGGATATGCTTAGGATAATTTACATTTTCTTTACAAACCGATTTAAGTAATATATACATATGATGAGAGTAAATGACCTTGGTTAATCCTAATATGTTTCAAATTGAGAATATGGTGACATTTTAATCTCTAAATGATTTTACGACTACTATTACTCACACAATGCTTTCTGGTTTTAGTCAATGGCTGGATTCCAAGGAAGTCATAGTGACTTTGAGAATTATGTACAAGGTGGGAACGGTGGTGGCGATGAGAAACAAAATGGAATGTTGATAGGCGTAAAAGATATCGTCTTTATGCCAAATCAGTTTTCCAAAAATATGATCAACAACATATATATTAACCAACTCCCAGACTCAACAAGGAAGAGAAAGGTGATAAATGATAAGATCTCCAGCAATGGAGACCATGGAGAAAAGAAACCTCAATTTTCATCATGCAGGAAATGTGGAAAGAGACACCCAGGAAAGTGTCTCAATGGGACAACGAAATGTTTTACGTACGGGAAGGAAGGACATAAAGTGAAGAATTGCCGAAGAAAAATGAAGAGTAATATGGAAGAAGATAAAAATGGTCCCAAGAGTCCATTTACAGTCATTTGCCGTAAATGTAGGGGACCTGGCCATTACCCGAGTGAATGTCCTATTCTATAGGATATTTTCTTGGTCAAAGAAGAAGCTATGTGGAAATAAATGGTTGGAGAAAAATTTAAAAAGTATTAGCACTCCTTGTTGATGGGTTTACTTTGGAATAATTTTCTCTTGTATTTGTAACCCCGCAGTTTTCCATGTGAGAATGATATTTGAGGAATAATTGTCTCTTCTCTTGTGGATATAGGTATAAATAACCATTTGGTTTTATATGATCATTGGGGTTTGAGAAAATGATAAGTTATTATAATTTGGGATGAAAATGCAAAGTATGATATAACATTTGTGGTTAAATTATGTTATTTTGAGGAATTTATCTCATTTTGGTAATATTATAAAATATAGTTTTTTGAAAAAGGACAACACGTAGACCGTGTGACAACCCATCGCGTCGGACAAAGCTGTGGGAATCGAACCCACAACCAAAGTGCGATTGGGATTTATCGCCTACCACTGGACTATGTGAAGTCCCTGGTTAGTGTGACTATTTTTTTTTTGTTAAATGATTTTATTGATCAATAATAAGATGATTTGGGTTCTTATGTCTTATCAAATGAATACCCTTGGTATAGGAAAATGATTTGGTGATTAAGTGATAAATGTTATTTTGGAAGATGTTCGTTTTGTTAGGAACACTATATGCCCAAGGAAAATAGAATACAATGAGGTTTCATTTGTAGAGTAATGGTGTATTTTTATCTATGTTTTTATTGTTGATTTATAGTGATTTGGGTTATTTATGGAAATGATTAACCTATAACAGAGAATATGTGATGATGTTAATTACTTTTAAGTATGTGACTTTAAGAGTATTTGATGTCATTTGGAGATACAATGTAACATGGGAGACTACATAATCAAATTCTTCTATGTTTTGGGTTTCAATATTAGTTTGGATTATATTAAAGGATTGTAAGGACAATTCGTTATTGAATGGTATCTATTTAACTTTGGGGTATTGTTGGTTTAATTTTAGAAATTAAGATTAGTGCATATTTATCTCAATGAATATCCTTTTGGGGGATCATTAGATCATTCACTAACCATTTTGGTTTTGATTAATCTTCAAAGACAATGTAAATATATGGTTTATCCTACATGGATCATGTGATTCTATAGAAGTTTATTCTAGTTCTTCCAGTGTGACCAAGTCTTCTTGAATACTCATCGTTTAAAAAACAATTGAGTTAGTGGTGGAAATTTATTAAAGAATGAAAATCTACTTAAAATTTAAGTATATCTCATAATGTTCTTAGTCAATATCATAAATGAATTCCTCTTCCTTATGTAATGTAACTTTAAAAAAAATGTTGTCCTAGATGGTACATTAAATCATCACTAATTTATGGCTTTGGGATTGTTGGCCTTTTCATAGCCATGTTCTCTACCACTCTCCATCAGATAATTGATGGTTAGATTTCTCTTCCATATCCATATTTTCCTACATGGAACCCTAGTATGTGTTATTTTCGGTAATCTTCATGCTTTCCACTCTTTATTTTAAATAGAGGCCTCATTAATTCATTTTTCGATGTGGTATTTCAACTAATATATTTTGAAACGACAAAAATTTGTTATCCCAATACCCTATGTTTTCTTGGACCGATGGTATTTCAAATCATCATAGATTGATGAGTTTAAGGACCTCAATTTTATACTTGTTTGTGATTGATGACCTCAATCACTACCTATAAATATTTACATTTTTCCTCCAAATATATGTCTCTAATTGCCACCAGTGTTCTCCTAATTGAGATCATAATTTGGTGGTGACCCTTTCATTTCTCTTTTCCTTATATTAAGACTAAATTTTAGTAACCCAATTTCCGATGTGGGTTTTCCCACAAATATATTTTCTACTTTCAACCTTTTATTTTCGAAGAACAATTTCAAATTACGAGGACGCAATTTATTGAAGGAGGGGAGAATGTAACACCCCATGATTTCATAGTGTGTTATTTCTTAAAAATAATTCAATAACTTGCACTACACGCAACACCGAGTTCAATCACACCATGACGTACAAAAAAAAGCCATTAAAAGAGGTCATGAATAGTATTAACTACATTTTGAACTTTATATAATCCTTATAATTTTAGAATCCCTATTATGAGTTTCTTAGTCATAATGCAAGAACAGATTCATTTTCAGTAGTGCACTTTTATCAACTTTTAATAGTGAAACCTTTTTAAATAAAATATTTTAAACTATCTGAATAAATTGGTACATCAAAAAATTTAAAATGAAACATCCAAAGCTTCCACGGTACGCTTTCCTTTGAATAAAATAGTAGCGTGTGTTGTACGTAACCTTGAGTTTTAACACACGCCACAACCAATCAAACTAGCCGTTATGAATAGTAATACCTAAATTTTGAAATTATATATATTTTATATTTTAAAATGGACTTCATTTTTGGATTCGGAATATCTAATTTAGCCTAAGGTGAAAGTTTGGTACTTTTCGGATAACTTTCATATTTTGATGAATAGTGAAAATTACTAAATTTTAATTAAAAACAACTTTTTTAATCAAAATAATTAATAGTGATAAATTTTGAATTTGAGTGGTTTTAAAGTATATTTAGAATATATTTTTACCATTTAATATAATGTTTGTCATTGGACATAATTTTATAATTAAACCGAACAAAAACAAGTGTCAATCTTTTGATATTTATTACCTCTTAAAAACACGCTTTTTGTTTTGACAGCGGGAATTAATTTTAAATTAATTTCTTCCACTTCTGTGTTTTGAATTTAGAAAAATGGATTCCATATTTGGAATCAGGATGTCCAAATTGTGTAAATAGGTAACTTTTATTTTTAGACATTTTGAATAATTATTGTGGTAAATATTTTATTTACCATGGTTAAGGGTAAATCCGGTAAATAAGGGTTAATAAATAATATTATAATAATACAAAATTACCCGAAAACATGTCCTAACCTTATTGGGCATCCTTGGGTCGATTTGGTGACCCCTTGGAGCCACTTGTATGTGGTAGGGACACATTATATTAATAAAGTTAAAATAAAAATAAAAATGGCATAAGCTTACATCTTTTAGAAGAACAAATTTTACATAGGGTTATACATGTTGGATTTTCGATTATAAATATTCATTAGAAAGATAAAAATATTTCCTACATAATGATATTTTATTTATAATTTTTAGACATCAAATAATTTAAATTATTAATGACACAATAATGATGCAATGTTTACCTCATTAATAAATCATTTAAATAAATAAGATTATAATGATTAAAATATTATCTAAAACCTGTCTAATTCTTATTGGTTGATGTTATTTAGAATATGAGTCATCTTATCTTCGACCTTAATTATTTTTGGACCATTATAAACCGAATTTAATTATATTATAAAGTAATACTTTCACTCTTTCCTAAAGAGCCCCTCCTCTCCCTTATAAAAGGAGACCACTTCTACTCATTCCTCACACCTCTCAAGCCACTTGGATCGTCCAAAATCTGCCCAAATAATCTCCCCACATCCCTCTCCTCCTCCTTGAAGCTTCCCATTATGCAGAAATCATTTCAAGAAGTCCTTTGGTTCCAACCATAGTGAGTTACCAAAATTAAAGGTAACGATTTCTCTTAAATTATTTTCATTTATTTTGATTCTCCAACCCCCAAACTCTTTTTATTTCCTTTATTTTGTAACAAAAAAAGTATCCTCAATATACTAGGATGTTTTTATAAGAAGGATTATAACTAAACATACACACACCTCCATCTAATGGATGATGAACATAATGTTTCTGTGAATGGCAAACTAACGCCTCACGAAACGATGATTGTTCAAATACATCTTACCGCCTCTCATGGTGGCCATTATGATGGCACTGTAATTAAGTGTGATATTAATGATAAATATTTTATATATAAGCTTCTTTAATTCCATTTTATTTCATACCATTATTCGTTTCATGTTGTATATACATACGATAATTTCATTTGAGGAAGTGCGGACTACCGCCCCCTTAAAATGATATGACTCGTTCATACCACACATGGAACGTATAAAGAATGGTGTTAATGAACATAAGTAACATATATAAAATATTATATTATACTGGAATAATAATATACCTATGTATCATTTGGATTCAATTCTTTTAAAATGAAAAATTAAATGGAAGTAGCGTTCGTGCGTACGTACGGACTACCGTCTCCACGAACACGGTGAGATCCATCCTCCATCGTATCCATTCAAGTCTTATTCTCATTTTAGGGTTAAAAATAATTTTAATATCATTCTGATTATGAATAAGATATAATCTATCCATTACAAACATGTCTTACGTAACCAAACATTTAAGAAGAACGAATCGATTATCACCCGAAATGACGATAATACTAAGATATTATTAATAAAACAATGTTAAAAGATCATATATGATATCATATTGATGTATATGATTATTTTATAATTTAATAACAATGTTTTAATTATTATACAGGAGGTTAACATACCATCGACTAAGGGAAAGTTCGAGGTAAGGGATTTTCTTATCTCACTTTCAATTCCGTGAGATTTCCATTGTTCGCCACTAAATTATTGAAAGTGGTGTATTGTGTACTGCCATTTGATATATATTATCATGATTCTCTTTATATTCATTTTATTCTGGAAATAATTTGGTGGTTATTAACTTTTGTCCATACGACTCAGTTGATTAACGTGGTAAGGGATTTTCTTATCTCACTTTCAACTCCGTGAGATTTCCATTGTTCGCCACTAAATTATTGAAAGTGGTGTATTGTGTACGGAAATTTGATATATATTATCATGATTCTATTTATATTCATGTTATTCTGTAAATCATTTTGGTGGTTATTAACTTTTGGCCATACGACTCAGTTGATTAACGTGGTAAGGAGTTTCTTATCTCACTCTTAATTTCGTGAGAATTCCATTATTCACCACTTATTTATTGCATGTGGTGTGTGTGCTGCCCATGTTTTTATTCATTGTGTAATATACTTTAATTCATTTATATTTACATCATCATTGTGTTATCCTTATTTCATGGGTTCATGTTTCATAAGTTACCAAATCGATAAGGGAATTTAAAATTCCAATTTCCATTTATTCGGCTTTATGCAAACTCCATTGATTATTTTACTCCGAGATTATGTGTGGAATCTCTATTAATTTTCTTATGTAATAATTTCCACTCCCCTTCCTGTGGATATACTTTTGATACACATAATCACTCCATTGATAATTCTCAAGTCATTGATATGAATTTGATAAGATTAATTCACCATTTGATGAGTTAAACATCCAATTCGTTGGTGTTGTTTTTACAAGAATATGTGTGAATATTCTATGATTGGTTTACACTAAATATCCAATCATATTTAGTGTATTTATATTTGTCACACATAATTATGTCATTGATTTATCCTTAACCTAAGGATACAGCCTTTATGAGAGATTTCATCTCAATTTACATTCCATTGAGACTTCTTTGTTGATATACACCAAATCACTTTTATGTGGTGTATATAATGTACTTTGACATAGTATATCATGATTCCCTTTATTCTCATGATATTACAAAGTTTTGATTACCTCAATTATTTGTATTCAAGTGTCTCTTTTGGTTAGAATCTCTAACTAAAATACCATTTTTAAATGTTTTAAAGACTTATTCATCTAAACCTTTCTCATTAATGTCCATGTTTTAAAAATGGTTTTAAGGATTTATTTATATGGACATTAAAGTTTAGAAATCAAAACTCCTTTTAAAAAGTTTCAAAGTGGTATGGGACACTTTGATTCAAAAATCTACTTTTAAATGGCTTCTTGACAAATAGTGTGACTTTTAAATGTTTTCAAGAAAAGGGGGGTATTTCTCTCAAATAGTTTTGATGATTATTTTCATCTATGTCAACATCCTTCATTATTCTTGATTGAGGTTAATGTGATACAATACAATCTTCCATATTGTATCGAATGAGTTATGTTTGACTGTGGATGTGCTGTTTTTATACCATTCATGGTTTGTGGTAAAAGTATTGACATTTCGTATGCTAGTTTTAATACGAATGTTTATGTTATGTTTAAACATGTTCATATGAGGAATGCATTGGACTTAATAAGTGACGGGTGGAGCCCGCTATAGCTCATCGATGCATCGGTAGGTCTCATCAGACAAACTAGTGTCTTGGCACAAGGCCTTGGCAAAATCTTATTTGTAGTCTTGGCACGAGGCCTTGGCTATGTGGTTATAATAGTCTGGCATTATGCATTCCATCATTATGAAAGTGGATATTGATATTTCATGTGATCATTCGACTAGTAGAATATCCATGTGAGTAAGTAAATGGCATTATTTCATTTTACCTTTGCCATTTTATGCTGAAGTTCAAGTTTAAAAGGATTTTGTTTTAGTTATAAATTGCCTTAAGTGTTTATGCTTATTTATGAAAGCTTCTGCTATAATGTTATCCTTACTGAGCATCTGAGCTCACCCCTTTCAATGTTTTATATTTTTCCCAGGATTATGAAGAAGTAATTTATGAATGACCTGCAGGGATAGTATGAGGGGATATGAAGACAATATGTTTTTTTTATGATGTAATGTAAAAATTTATGGATGTATCTAGTTATTCCAAGGCTACTAAACTAATCGGTCTTTCGAGACTTGATCTTTCTCGTGATCATGCCAATGTTATGTAACTAATGCACCGAATCTGGGTAACTGGGGTCGGGGCGTTACACCCTAACCGACAGGGTGGGGTAGCATATAGAAACACAAAAATTATAGGATATAATATAGCTCACAACCACATTATGGGAATAATCTAGTCTTAGACTCAACTGCAGCTAACGTCGCTCATACTCACAGCTGCCACTACTAAGACTAGATATCCTATAATCACACAACCATTTAAAGAGATACATTAGATTAATTTATCCATTTTTATCAGTTTCAATTTATGTTAATTAATTATTTAACCATTAATTAATCATTATCATTTCAACATTTCATTTCATTATCATCACAACAAAGTTCCATGCCCTCTAGGCTTAACCAAACCAAGTCTATAGTTCATTTAAAAAAAAGTAACCTCGGCATTGCATCCTAGCAAGCTCCAACCCCATGGGTTAACATAATTTATTCAATCATTTATTAAGATCATTATTAATTTTCCATATCCCCAGGCATTCTAAGCTACCAAACACAAGGGGTTCAACATAGTGAGTGGGTGAACTAATCGTTGAGTCTTTTCCACCTATATCAAGAGCATAGACCCATCCATCCTTGAGAATCCAAACACGGAAATCATGTGGCATACCCCACATGTCTTCACCTCTTCTGAAAGGAGAGTAATAAAAACTAGCTGCCACAAGCAGTGGGAAAATTAATGCAGATAAAAAACAACAGCTTCAATCAGCAACCACTTTCGTATCAATGGTAAGCCTAACTTCAACCTATTCCATCATCCTTGGTGTCCTCCCCGACACCCACATGCATAAACCAATGGATCTTTCTACTCAAGGCATCAACTTCTTCCACTACCACTGGGCCTCCCTCCCCCACATACCACAAAATCCCTCTAGGATTAGTCATACTAGGCTCACACCACAACACAAGCATTAGGAAACAAACAATAGAAACTAGTCTCTTGGCCCTAAACAAGGAATTCAGCCTTCACACACAATGATCACTCACAGTTCCAAAAAAATAAGGCGCTTGGACTTTAAAATCAATAGGGTAACTCAAAACCCTTTGAGTCATTTTCTTTATCGCACAAAAAGTCCTTTAATCCATCTTGAATTATCCAATTCCTTATTAGTTGGTTCCAAACATGGGTAACCTAAACAGAAAGCTATCATAGCTATCACAAATAATTTGACATGAATTTAAACAACAAGCATCAACATGATTCAGGTTTATCAATCTATTCCAATTAAACATGATTACTGCATCAATTTGATTATCATCAATTTACAAAATAAATTAGATTCATTTACACGCCTATTTATCTTTAGCTAATTAATTTATAATTAATATAGAATTTAAATTTTTTACCAATTCCATAAAGAACTACATGCTAACAAGCAAAGAATAGATATCACATGGTCTATAAATCAAGAGGAAAACTGTTATCAAGGTATAAAGAAATAACATACGATCGATTCCAATTCTTTAATCCAGTTCAAATATTTATTATGTTAATTTCATTATGATCTAGTGGCTAAAACATGCTAACTCTATAAATTCACATTAAATAATATAAAATCCATGAATCCCCTCCCTCAAAAGGTTTTCGACATTCTTTGCATGAGAACGAGCCAACACAACAGATCACGACCACCTCTCCTGGAAGACTGCATCCACCTGAGGATGTAAAGACACCGCCATACCAACCAGAACCCAAGAAAACTCCATTAGAAACATGGAGATAACATTCCATAACATGGAAAGTAGAAAAAAAGGAGAGGAACCCAAAATAATTGTGGTATAACATACCTTATATCGGATACATATCGATACTTCCTTATACACCAAAACAGGGGGTACACTTGCAGTTGGAAGACTCCAAGGAAAATTATCCATGGTTTGCAGTTTGATTGCACGACTGCTATAGGAGGAATAACTCTGGGAATCTCATGCCAAGGGAAAACCAAGAAGGAAGAACAAGGTGGAAGGTAACTCAACCTTTGGAAAATCTAAACGGACTATTGGTTTAGATATAGTTTTAAACTTTCCATTAATGGAGGATCTGGTCAAGACTATGTGGTTTGACTGAGTAAAGGCACCCAAACTCTTAGTAAAGTTAATATATGAGTTATAGGCTTTAAATTGGCTTTAAATCCTTTAAAACAAGTCCTTAAATGCATTTTACATAAAAGAAAATGTTAAAGTGGTGAAACTTTAGGAAGTTGGAAACACTGTTCACAAATGTCTCACCAACATCACTATTCAAAAATAACTCACTGAAAAAACTATTCAAAAATGACTCATTGAAAACTCTATTCACAAATGACTCACTAAAAACACTTTTCACAAATGAATCACTAACAACATTTTTCACATTTGTCTCATCGACAACACTGTTCACAAATGAATCACTAACATCACTACTCACAAAACTGGAAACACTATTCATAGAACTATAAATCTTGAAAAGTGTTGGGAATAATCCACCATGACCTCCCAGAACACCTCAAACACCCTATTTTTACAAATGAATTGACCAAATAGGTTTGGGCCATTACAAGTACAAACCAAGGTAGAGGATGGTCCATACTTCATCTTACCCCTGCAATGAAATCTATACCTTATTGTGAAGGGGGTGATCTAGTATACCCTATCCATGGATCATTCCTCACCCAGAAGGATGAAACACAATCTGGGAAAAGCCACATGTGGTGGTTCAAATCAAATAAGCTTCATCCACCATCTAATTTTGGAAAAAAGCTGGTACTTCCCTCTGGAGGTAGTAAAAATTAAGGACCCACTTGGGGGATCATACTAAGAATTATCCATTTAAATTTCTTTCTTGTATTTTAGATTTAAATTTATTTTCTTAGAAGTAGTGAAAATGTATCCCACTCTCTCCTATTCTTGTTTAGATTTAATGGCATGATCCTTGTGATTAATTATGAAATTCTCTTTTATAAGATCATAATGGAAGAAGGTAGTCTTGAATAGTGAAGGGGGAGGGCCAATATTTATGGGAAAGGGAGTTTAATTTTAGTGTTTTATCTTACAAAATATCTATTTTTTTAAATCATGTTGTGATCTCTTAAGTAAAAATTTCATTCCCATTCTTGAATTATTCTTTACTTGACTAATCTATGAGACATGAGTTTCTTAGGAATCTCATGACTCCATGTTTCATATTTCAATGTTAATAATATTGAATGAGTAAAATGGATAATTAAAATTTTAAAGTGAAACATGGATATTAAAAATAGGACTTGTGATTTAAGGAAATTAATTGATTCATGTAAATGAAATTTCCCAACTATTTTTAAAGCTTTTAAATTTCTAAAATTCATGTGAATTGATTTTTTATTATTAATCATGCCTTGAGTGGTTATCCCAGATCATATTTTCCATTCCCGAGAGGATTTATAGACTAAGTACTTCCAATAATATTCTTGATCATATTTCTTGAGTGATATTAGGGAATGCCACCTGCTAGAACTTGAATTTGAACTTGTAAAAGTTGTGGCTGTGAAAAAACACATTTAAAATGATTGAGGAATACTTTGAAAATCCACTTATCCTTAAAAGACCGCATTTACATCAATGTTTCTTTATCCCACAGAGACCATGCATGACCTTCTTAGTAATGATCCATGTTTCAATCCATTATTATCCAATCCTACCCTCCTCTTAGTAATAGCATGATATTTTAAAGTTAAAGTGTTGGGGTGAAGGGAATCCTGATAAATGGGATGATTTTCATTATAAGGAAGAGGTGTAGGGGTGATTATTGTGGGAATTATAAAATTTTTTGGAATCATTTATTTTATTTTAATGTTTTCCCCTCTTGAATATAAAAAAATAAAATGACAAAAAGAATAAAAAAATGTTAAAAATGTTTTTTTATTTGGGAAAACCAAGAAACACCATTACTAAACCTATGACTTATATCATACATGGTTAGGTGGTGGATGTGAGGTTTATTATAAAGCATAAATTTTGAAAAGGAGGAAAAAATTAAAAGTTTCTTTGAAAAATAAAAAAAGGGGTATAAAAATAGGAAAAAAAAATATTCAAGAGAGGAAAAAAATAATTAATTATCCTTAAACTAATTGTGATATTTGTTGTGAGTTTTGAGGAATTTGGTAATTGTTACAATTTAAAGGTGAGAATGTCATTAAATTGTTTACTTTGAATGTCTTGGTTTTTTCTTTAAGAGTTAAACCCACTCCTTGATATTTTTTTTAAAATGTGAATTTCTACCAATATTAAGGCTTAGAGAAATTTGAAAGTTAATTGAAATCCCTCATGATTTTATTTGTCTTTTGTCTTTACAAAGTGGATAATGTAGTTATTTTACAAGCCTATGGATAAGGAGCATGTTCTCATGATATGAGCATAAATATACTTGAATTTTATCATGATATATGAGTAAAAAGATTCAGGTGAGATAAATCATGATTTAGAATTTTTAATAATAATGAATTGAAGAGCTTGAATGAATGAAAGGATAAGTTCCGTCATTTTTCAAAGAGGAAAAGTAAAATACATTAATTGAATATTTATTTTAAAATTGGGAAATTGAATTGATATTTTATATGGATTTTGAGAATTTGATTTAAAATTTATAATCATTTGATTTTATTACTTTGAAATTTGAATATTGATAAAAATCGGTTCCCTATTTAACTTCTTATTGAGATTTTATGATTGAGGACAAGAATGGTTTAAGTGTGGGGGGTATTTGACAGACCAGAATAATGTGAAATTTTTTATTCAAATTTCAATCATTTTTGGGTGATTTTCAATTTTAAAACCCTTATATTTTAATTTTTTAATTAAATGTGGTAATTTATGATGATTGGAATAAAAATGATGTTAATAAGAGTAAAAATATGTTGGTTTTATATTTGGAATTTATTTATGAAATTTTTATGACATCTTGATTGTGGTTTAGAATTTTTCTAACTCTTTTAATGATTTTTTGTGTAAAAAATAGGTTAGTAGGTAGGCCCTCCACCCCATTCATGCACCATCACATGCTACTCACTGCCACCCCATGCATGAACCATCGTTGGTCGCTCGTCTCCACCCCATGCATGCACCACCACTCGCCATTCACCACCACCCTAAGCATGCATCACTGCTCGCTGCTTTCCGCCACTCAATGGATGCACTACCGCTCACTGCCACCTAATTCATGCACCTTTGTTAGCCACTTTCCATCACCATAGGAATGTACCACCACTCGCTTCCACCCTGTGCATGCATTTCCACTCGCTGCATGCCATCACTCCATGCATGCATCGTCGATTACCGCTCGCCACCTCCTACTACCATTAAAAACACCTCCACCATGGTCATAAATCATCAAACACCACTACTTGAGCCTCCATTATCACACCTCCATGCCGTTGTGGATCACCATGTATGGAACCGCCCCTCGCCATAACCTCTTTGCCCCCTCCTTTCTCTGCCTCTGTCAAACACCACTATATGCATGAATTAATTGTTGCTCTACCATTCTCCACAGTTTGGCCACCTCCATTATTGTCGCCTGCTATGTAGAACAACCCCAATGAAACTCATTATCCACCACTACTCGAGATCCACCAACCACTGCTGCTCTCCCATCGGTCACCTACTCACTACTGCCACCTCATAGAGGACCCCTACGTGAATTATTCCACGCTAAAGAATGACTAACTCAGTTCCATCTGGTGATTTAAATCTGCATTCATTCCACATATAATTGTTATTCACCACGGGTCCGGGGGTGATTTAAAGTCCCCAAGATTTCCTCCCTAATTTGAGGGATCTTTGAATGCCATTAAGACTGAGCCACTCCCCTTTTCCCATATAAAGGATCATTGCCTCTATCTTATACCATGAGTCAGACACTGAGGAGGAGATCTCCACCAAGGAGCCAAGCTGCACCATCTTCTTCCTCCCCCATTTCTTTTTCTTAATTAATGTTCTCTTTTTTATTTATTTTTGTTTTAGCTGTAGATTTTTTAAAAAATTATAATTTGATTTTTTTAGTTTTAATAAAATAATCCATGCATTTCTTTAAATTTTATTCTCCATTCATCCATTAAAATATTCTTATTTAATAATAATTATAATTATTAAAAATTGTTATTCTTATTATATTATTATTATTTTAAATTTATTTTATTATTTTATTCTCTCTTTTTTTTAAAAAATATTATCTTTAAAATAATATTAATAATAATAATAAATTAATTAATAAATTTTATTATTATTATTATTATTTAACATACTTTAAAAATTATATTTTTTATTTCTTTTATTCTTTTATTTTATTTTATTCTTCCCTATCTCTCATCCCAATTCTTCCATTTTTATTTTATTCTTTTATCTCTCACCCCCATTAATTTTAAATTACTCTTTCTTTTATTCTATCTCTCTTCTTCTTCTCTTATTCCAACTTCCACCATTGTGATCTCTTACTCTCGAAAATGAGAGGATGACCCCAAGGCTTGGCCCAGGGTGAGGTCAAGGTATTCTTGAATTTTCCTTAAAGTTTATTTTTAATTTTGTGGTAAATTGAGTAGCATGTATGGTGAGAGAAATGTCTCTGATTTGGTGATTTCCCACCAATGACATGCAACTCAATTTATTTATATTATTTTAATTAAATCAATTTTTCCTATCTTCATTGGTTAATTATTCATATGATAGGATTTGACCTAATCAATGGATAAAATAGAATCGATTGATATGGGTCCTAGAAGATGGTACCTCCTAGACAAAGGAGTGTCATCAACCTTGATTAAAAGAGGAGGTGGAATTAAGGGTGATTAGGCATTCAATGATATTCCAAAATTTATAAATAAATAATTTCAATTCAAACATGAGATTTAATTTTGGGATTATCAAACTAAAATAAAACATATAAAGGAGAATAATGATTGAATCCAAATTTAAACCCAAGACCAAGTGCTTTCTTTCCTTAATTCATTCTGTATAGTTTGCATGTTAGTATAAATTAGAATTTTCATTATTGCATGTCATTAATTAAAAACCAAAAAAAATTGTAATTATTTTATTAAATAAATAAAAACACAAAAATAAATAGTTTATGTGATTTAGAAGAATAAAACAAATTGAAAGGCTCCTCAAGAGATACAAACCTGGTAAGCCACTGTGCTGCACTTGAAAAATAATATTGCTTTTCTCACGCCCCATGAAAAGCGTACATGAGAAAAATTAAGTGAAATTTTTTATTAAAATTCAGATGATTTATTTATAACATTCAATGATAAAACCCATGTATTTCAATTTTTTATTAAAATAATGGGGAATTTTAATTATAGAATGAAAATGGTCTAAAATATGAAAATTGTTTAAGTCTGGAATTTTGATAGATTTTAATCACTTTGGTATCTTTATCATAATGTTTAAATTATATATCCAATTTATGTGATTATTTTTTTATAGGATTAATTGATTATTGGGATACAAATTTCTCTTCTAAACCCAATCTAAATCCACTATTTGGAATCCCAAAACCAACTCACAATTTGGGCCCTAAAATTTTTTCACAAATCTATATATTTTTAATGGCAGGACCGTATATCCTAATTAGATCTAACAAAAATGCTTAAATTTGGAGGGGTGACGTGTAAGAAATCGTTAAAAAACTTTCATGAAGAATTCCATTCATGAATATTCCTTTTTCAAGGCTATTAATTCATGGTAAACCGGAGATATAGAATATGGAGAGTCAGTTTGGAAAGATTAAATTCTTAGAGTAAAACAGTAATAAATATATCTACACTTGTCCAAATATGCTAAAATTTGGAATAAAGATTCAAAAGGCATTTCTTAATAACTTTCATGAAGGATTCCATGTTTTAATCATCCATTTATTTGATTAAAAATTCACAAAATTTATGAGGATAGATTCTGGAACCAAAAATCTCCCTCCTCGCCTATAAAAGAAGGAGAACCTCTCTATTCCATACCATCAGTTCACCATGAAGGAGGATATATCCATCATGGGAGGCCAGATACTGCATTATTTTCTCCCCCTACTTTTTTCTTTATTTTTTTATTTTAGTTTTGTTTTTTTCTATTTCAAATTGAAATGTCAATTTTAATTTAATTTAAATTGAAAAATTCATGCATTTTGTTTCCACCCAAATTTATCCACCTTCTATTTATTTTAATTTAATTATTTTAAATTATTAGTATAATAATAATTATAATAATTTTATTATTATTATTATTTATTTAAATTATTGTTATAGCATTCTTATTTTAAAATTGGTTTATTGTTTTATTTCTTCTATCATTTTTCAAAAAAATATTCTCTTAAATGTAATAATAATAATAAATATTATTATTATTATTATTATTATTTTAACATTATTTATATTATATATTAATTAATTTTATTTTATTTTCTTCTATTTTATTTTACTCCCTCTCTCTCTCATCCTTATTCTATTTTTATTTTATTCTTTTATTATCTCACCCTAATTCTTTTTAAATTATTCTTTCTTTTATTCTATTTATGATCTTATTCTAGTCTTCCCACTTCCACCATTGTGATTTCTTACTTTCAAAAATGAGGGGCTGACCCCGAAGCTTGGCCTGGGGGAGGTCAATGTGTTCATGAATTTTATTGAAAGTTTAATTTTAAGTTTGTATATAAAATTGAGTAGCATGTATGGGTGAGCCGAATATCCCTAATATGGTGACTGCCCCCAATGACATGCAACTCAATCTATCTATATTATTATATTTAATCACTTTTCCTTCTCTCCATTGAATAGTTCTTCATAAATTTTAGTTGAGATAATCAATGGATCAAACAACATCGATAGAAGTGAGTCTTGGAAGATGGAACACCCTAGACCAAGGTGTGTCATCATCTATGATTATAGAAGGAGCTGGAATTAAGATTTATAAGGTATTCAATGATATTACACAATTTCTAAATAAATAATAGTAGTATAAACATGAGATTTCATGTTTGGGTTATCAAACTAAAATAAAACATATAAAGTAGAATAATTGTTGAACCTTAAACTGAACCCCAAAACCAAGTGATTTCTTTCCATAAATCATTTTGTTTAGATTTGCTTGGTAGTTTAAATTCTTATTTTTCATGTCATAAAAAAGTAATCTAAAATCCAAAAACATTGTCATTGTTTTCTATTAAAACATAAAACAACAAAAATAAATAGTATAAGTTATTTAAAAGAAGTAGGTGAACAAACTCAAAATTTCCTCAAGTGATATGACCCTGGTCAGCCACTGTGCTGCACTAAGAGAAATTATAATTGATTTTGACTATGCCCGATGATAGACATGCATCAAAACTGGTGTCATTGTCAGGGATCCAATCATAAGTTTACTTATCCTTTTCTATTTCACATTTTAGATAGATTTTATTACTTTTTATAAAAACTAAAAAAACTAAAAAAATGTTCCATGATGTTTTAATATGATAATTTTTTCAATTTATGGAACAAAAAATACTCTTAGGTGCAAGAACTAGTAGATGAAACACCCTGGTCTGTAGAAGATGGTGTTGCATTATGGGTTAGATAGATCAGGGGAGCATAGAACCAAATTTTTAAAGAGGAGTAATTGAAGAACCTCATCCAAGATCTTAAGGAGACCCTCAAGTAACCAATGGTTCAAGGATTGGCCAGAGAGCTATCTGAATTCTGGGAGTACTTCCTAGAGATTTATCAAGAAGTGTCCAAGACACAAGAAGAGTGATTCTCAATTCCTCACAAAACATTTGAAGAAATTCTACCATGTTATTTTCAAGATAATGTGAAAAAACACAAGCTCAAATATGATATTATTGAGCTTGAAGAGATAATGCAATGTCTACAAGGAAAAATTCCATTGGATAATTATATATGTCCAAGCACCATTGGAGAAATCTGATCTTGAACCTAAACCAGAATATGAGTCACTTGTCTCACCTAAGTAGGCCAAGAATTAAGTGACAATGGTCTTTATTGATTTTTCTGATGAAATACAAGAACTCAAGGCCAAACTTGAGGTGGAGGAGCCTGACTACTTACCTTCACTTACCACCATCAGACTCTAAGAGGCACTCACCACTGAGGCATTGATTGAATCTAAACTAACTCAGGGAGATGAACCTTTATTTGACTCTTTCTTTTATTATTTTATTAAATATTAATTGCGCATCACTCCCTATTTTTTTTAATTTTCATATTCAAACAATATTTGTCATGCCTTAGAGGAGAATGAAGAAACTTAACCTACACCTACTGAGAAACACATGGAACTCCCCGATTTCAATGAATATACATTAGAGGAGCCCCATCAGGAAGAGATCCAAGTTTCTAAGACTAAGGAAATCAGGAAATAGTCTTTTCATTTTAAAGAAAATATAAATCCATCACTAGAAGATAAGGAAGAGGTTTCACAAGTAGAAACCAAGAAGGAGGATTATTTATACTTCATCCTGTCCCTGTTACGCATTCTATACCTAATTGTAAAGGGGGATTGGGTATACTCTATGCGTGGATCATTCCTTACCAGCATGTATGAATCACAATATGCGAAAATCCACATGTGGTGGTTCAAATCAAATAATCTTCATCCACCATCTGATTTTGGATAATAGTTGGTACTACCCTTTGGAGGCAGTAAAAATTTAGTACCCACTTGGGGTATCATTCCAAGACTTATCCCTTTAATTTCTTTCTAGGAATTTAGTTTTCAATTTACTTTCATGGTATTATTTCAGTATGTTGCAACACTCCCTCTATATTTTTGAGCTTAAATGACACGATCCTTATGCTTAAATATGTAATTCTATTTTGTAGGATCATGAATGGTTGAAGGAACCCTCGACAGTAAATGGAGGAAAGAGGACCATGAACTCATGGGAAAGGGAGTTCACTTTTTATGATTATCTTTTAAACTCTCTACATATTTTTTCTAACAACATGTTGAAATATTATGCCCACACTTGAATTATGCTTTACTTGACTTGTATAGGAGACATGATTTTTTTAGGAATCCTGTGATTTCATGTTTTAGATTTCAAATGTTAATGAAATTGAATGAGTAAAATGGAAAATTATATGATTAAAGTGAAGCATAGATATTAAAATGAGGACTTGTTATTTGAAGAAATTTATTGATTCATGTAAATGAAATTTCCTAACCATTTTTCACGCTTTAAATTTCTGAAGCTTATGTAAATTGATTTACTATTATTAAAATTTTCTTGATTGATTTTCCCAAATAATATATCCATTATTGAGAGGATTTCTAGACCAAGTAATTCCTATTTTATCTTGAGCATATTTCTTGAGTGATCTTGGAACATGTCACTAACCATAACTTGCATTTGAACTTTTCAAAGTTATGTCTGTGCAAACACACATTTGAAATGATTGAGTCATCCTTTGAAAATCCATATATCCTTAAAATATCACCTTTAAACCAATCCAAATTTATCCTATAGAGACCATGAATGAACTTTAGAGGAATGAACCATGTTTTAATCTATTTGTATCCATTCCTACCCTCCTTTTAGTATTTTCATGATATTTTAAAGTTCAAGTGTGGGGGTGAAGGGAATCCTGGTAAATGGGATAATTTACATTGTAAGGAAGAAGTGTAGGGGCTCTTATTGTGGGAATTTTAAAAGGTTGTGTAATCATTCATTATACTCTCTTTTTCTACCCTATTGAATATAAAAAAATGAAAATGACAAAAGGAACCAAAAGAAAAGATAAAAATTGTTTGAGATTTTGATAAACCAAAAATCACCATTACTAGACCTATGATTTTTATAATACATGGTAAGGTGATAGATATGAGGTTTATTCTAATAATAAATTTTGAAAAAAGAAAAAAAGGGAAAGGTTATTTGAAAAAAATTATAAAGATAATATATATATATATATATATATATATATATATTCAATAGAGGGCACAAATCATTCATTATTCTTAAACTGATCAAAATCTTTACTTCGTACTTTGGGAAAATTTGGGAGTTGATATAAATTATAGGGGAGAATTTCATTAAACTTTTACTTTGAATATCATTATTTGTGATTTAAGAGATAAATATCCTCCTTGAGCTTTAATTTTTAACATCAAGTCCAAACAAAAATAAGCCTTAGAGAAATTTAAAGCTTGATTACAATCCATCATGATTTTATGTGCCTTTATCTTTACAAAGCAGAGAAAGTAGTTCCTTTACAAGCCTATGGATAAGGAGAATGTATTCATGATATGAATATAACTCTACTTGAATTGTATCATGATTGATGAGATAAAATAACCAAAAGTAAGGTAAATCATGACATGGCATGTTTAGTAATAATGAATCGAGCAGCTTGAATGAACGGAAGGAGAAGATCCATCATTTTTCAAAGGGGAAAAGTAAAATACATGGATTTTTTGTTTCTTTAGAAAATGAGAAATTGAATTAATATTTTATGTTTAATTTGAAATTTTTATTTGATATTTAAAATTGTTTGATTTTATTGCATTGAAATTTTAATATTGATAACATTAGTTCCCTCTTCAATTCCTTGTTGAGATTTTATGCTTAAGGACAAGCATGGTTTAACTATCGAGGTATTTGATAGAGAAAATTTAAGTACCATTTTTTATTCAAATTCAGATGATTTATTCATAAAATTCAATGATAAAACTTTTTTATTTCAATTTTTTATTAAAATAATGGTAAATTTTAATTAGAAAATGAAAATGAGCTAAAATATGAAAATTGGTTATGTTTGTAATTTTGATAGATTCTAATAACTTTGGTGTTTTGATCATAACATTTAAATTATTGATCCAATTGATGTGATTTTTTAAGGATTACTTTATTATTAGGATACAACTTTACTTTTTGTACCCAAAGATAAATCAATCATTTGGATGCCCAAAACAAGCTCACAATTTGGACCTTGAAAACTGTTCACAAATCTGTTGATTTTTAATGGTTGGACCATATATCCTGATTGAACCAACCAAAAATGTTGAAATTTGGAGGTATTATGAGAAATAAATTGGTGAACAACTTTAATGAGGAATCCATCATTTTCAAGGCCATTAATTCTTTGGAAACCAGAGATATGGAATATGGAGAGTCTGCCTTAGAGTAAAATGACCATCACTCTCTCTAAACAAGGCCAAAAAAGCTGAAATTTTTTGAAGATACTAAAAAGTCATTTCTTAACAAATTTTATGAATGAGTTCATGTTTGAATCGTCCATTTAATTGATCAAACATGTATATACTTTTAGAGGATATATTCTTGAACCAAAAATCTCCCTCATCACCTATAAAAGGAGGTGAACCCCTCCATTCCATACCATCAGATCACCGCCAAGGAGGAGACCTCCACTAAGGGATTCTGGCCATTTCATTCTTTTCTCCCCCTTGTTTCTTTTTATTTTTTATTTTTTTTAGTTTTATTTTTTTTATTTCAAATTGTAATTTCAATTTTAATTTAGTTTAAATTGAAAAATTCATGCATTTTATTTCCACCAAAATACATCCATCTTCTCCTTATTTTAATTTTATTATTTTAAATTATTAGTATAATAATAATAATAATAATTTTATTATTATTATTATTATTTATTTATTTATTTAAATTATTATTATAACATTCTTATTTTGAAATTATTTTTTGATTTTCTTTCTTCTAAACTTTTTCGAAAAAAATATTATCTTAAATATAATAATAATAATAAATATTATTATTATTATTATTATTATTTATATTCTATATAAATGTATTTTATTTTCTTTTATTTTCTTTTATTTTCTTTTATTTTCTTATATTTTATTTTACTCTATCTCTCATCCCCATTCTATTTTTATTTTATTATTTTATTATCTCACCCCAATTATTTTTAAATTATTCTTTCTTTTATTCTATTTCTCTTCTTCTTCTCTTCTTACCACCTCCACCAATGTGATTTCTTACTCTTGAAAATGAGAGGCTGATCCTGAGGCTTGGCCTGGGGGGAGGTCAAGGTGTTCATGAATTTTATTTAAAGTTTAATTTTAAGTTTGTAGATAGAATTGAGTAGCATGCATGGGTGAGGTGAATGTCTTCGAGGTGGTGAATGGCCCCAATGACATACAACTCAATACATCTCTATTCTTTTATTTAATCATTTTTCCTCTCTCCATTGGTTAGTTATTCACACTTTGGAGTTGTGTTAATCAATGGATGAAACAACATCGATAGAGTTGGGTCCTAGAAGATAACACACCCTAGACCTAGGTGTGTCATCAACCTTGATTATAAGAAGAGGTGGAATTAAGATTTCTTAGGCATTAAATGATATTCCACAATTTCTAAATAAATAATAGTAGTCTAAACATGATATTTCATGTTTGGGTTATCAAACTGAAATCAAACATATAAAGAATAATAATGATTGAACCTTAAACTGAACCCCAAAACCAAGTTCTTTATTTCCTTAACTCATTCTGTTTAGATTTACACGGTAATTTAAATTCTCATTTTTCATGTCATAAAAAAGTAATCAAAAACCCAAAAACGTTTTCATTGTTTTCCATTAAAACTTAAAACAATAAAAAGAAATTTTTTAGGTGATTTAGAAGAAGTAGGTGAAAACTGAGAAGCTCCTCAAGTGAGATGATCCCGGTCAGCCAATGTGTTGCACTAGGAAAATAATATTTCTTTTTCCACACCCCATGATAGCTGTGCATCAGGTACCATGTTGGTTGGAGTAGGACACTCAAGATGGGGGTAAATTAAGTTCCAATAAAAAAAGTGTCTAAAATTCTTATTTAAAAAATATTTAAAATCCCCCCAATTTAAAACAAAACAGCCTAGTTAACCAAAGTAGCAGATTTATAAAAGTTTTTTTTGTTCAAAATATTTCTCAAAGATTGATTAGTTCTCAGTTAAAACAATGTACTTTATTATTTTAACTTTTTAAATCATTCTACTAAAACAAATTCTAATATAAACACTATCTAAGATTAACTATCAAAGTAGAGTTAAGTTTTCTGAAATAATTATAAGACCAAAGAAAACAAAACTTGAAAACACACAACAAAAATAAACAAGAGGTTCAGTCTCAAGCCGAGACCAAATCCTCTCCAATTGATGATCACCTTCCACCAAGCAGTTTATATTAAATAAACTTGATCTACATCCTGGATCGAGGTAACAAAAACATGAAAACTATCTGGGTCACTAGAACTCTTCCACAGTATAAGTGGGAGTACAAACCAAACAACCAGACAGGCCACATAGGGACCTCTTACACTATTATATGTGGGAATGTAAATTATAAAAAGAGAGGTGAGTGAAGATATCTATGTATCTTCTAGTTTAGCATAGGATTCAGTGTGTGTTTATTAAACAAAGATACACACACAGCTCTAAATGTAAATAATATGCATAGGCAGATAAAAAATTATAAGAAGAATTTAGAATGCTCTGTGTGATGTTAGATGAAGCTTATGAACTCCTTCAGGATAGTAGAAGTGAAGCTGTAGTCATATTTCAAAAACAGACAGCAAAACAGAGATTCATTGTTTGCTTCTATCTTCTATTATTAGTGAGCTTCGAAGTAATCTTTTATTCTAAGTTATTACTGTATAGAATTATGGCCTTTTGGTTCTTATAAATTTCTTCATATATGCAAAGTGGTCAGCTCTTGTGTTTTTCTCTAAGGTTCACAAGTAGCTCTATTTATTTCTTCATGGTCACCTCTTTCATACTTTCTTATTGATCTAGATATTACCTTTATACAGACAAAAACATTTTCTTTGGTACCTCGTACCTCGTACTTATCTCTAACTGTAACGCCCCGACCCTAGTTACCCAGAGTCGGTGCATTATTTTAATACATTGGCATGATTACAAGGAATCAAGTCCCGAAGGACCGATCAGTTTAGCATCCTTGGAAAATATATTACATACATGAATATTACATTGCACTTTAATACATACAAAACAACATAAATAATCTTCATGGACGCCATTATTCCCTTGGCTTAACCCTGCATATCAGTCAAAACACACTTCTTGGAATCCTGGGAAAAAATAAAACATAGAAAGGGGTGAGCTCAAATGCTCAGTAAGGGTAAGCAATACAGCAGAAACTTTCATAAATAAGCATAAACATTTAAGGCAATGTATAACTAAAACAAAAGCCTTTTAAACTTGAACTTCAGCATAATATGGTAGAAATAAAATGAAATAATGTCATTTACTCATTCACATGGATATTCTAATAGTCGAATAATCACATGAAATATCAATAACCACTTTCATAATGAGGGAATGCATAATGTTGAACTTTAATTTATATGTCAAGGCCACGTGCCAAGACCTAAGGGATAACTGTAACCAGAACCCAACCCAGAGAGCCTCTGTAACTGGACTCCATCCCAAAGAGCCTCTGTAACCGGACTCCAACCCGGAGTGCCTCTAATAACCGGACATCAACCTGGAGTGCCTCTAATAACCGGACACCAACCTAGAGTGCCTCTAATAACCGAACACCAACCTGGAGTGCCTCTAATAACCGGACACCAACCCGGAGTGCCTCTAATAACCAGACACCAACCCGGAGGGTCTGCTATAACCGGACCCCAACCCGGAACATACTAGTACAACACATTCATCTTAAGAAGAGAATGAAATATAACATAAATATTCGTATTAAAACTAGCATACGGAATGCCAAAACATTAATCATGAACCATTAATGGCATAAAAATAACTCATCCGTAGTCAAACATATCAAAAAACCTTAAATACAATATGGATTATTTGTATCATAATAACTCAACTTCAAATAAGCTTAAAATTCATCAAAGGATGTTGACATAGAGGAAATCAAAACTATTTGAGAGAAATATCTCTTTTTTTGAAATCATTTAAAAGTCACATAATTATAAAAGAAAACATTTACTTTAAATATATTCTTATAAGCTTGTAAGGGAAGCTTTGAAGATTTTATAATGGCGGAAAATAGCCTCACCCGCTGTATAAGTTAAAAAAATACATTCTTACCTTAATTCTTTCGAAAAGGTTAAAAAGGACCTTGTTTGAAAAATGACGGAAAGATTCGTTTATAAACTTCTTATAAAAAGTCAACAAGGGTAAAAATTACTTTAACCCATATTCTAAAAAATAGTAAGAATGTTTTGAAATACATTTTTAAGAAACATGGATGTGGATGATAAAGAGGTCCCAGTAGATAATTACGTATAAACAACCTCAGTTAATGAAGAGATTGTGAAATAAACCCTTACCAATTTGGTAACTTACAAAACATACAACCCATGAAAGAGGTATCATAAAATTAATATGTAAATACACATAAATTAAATTTTATTACACAAAGAATACAATTATGGGCAGTACATACACCACACAAAAGGTAATAGTGGCAATATGGCATGAATCTCATGGGAATAAGGAGTGAGATGAAAACCCCTTACCTTGTACTTTTCATTGGTCGAGGGTAGTTTAACCTCTTGTATAATAGTTAAATCATTTTTATTAAATTATAAAAGAATCATATACATAAATATGATATCATATATGATCTTTTAATTTTTCCATGTTAATAATATTTTAGTATTATCGTTGTTTCAAGTGTTAACTTACTCATTTTATTTTATATGTTTTGTTACATAAGACGTGTTTGTTATGAATAGGTTGTATATTATTAATATACAGAATTATATCAAGTACTTAAACATTATTTTTAATCATAAAATGAGAATTATATTTGAATGGATACAATGGAGAATGAATCTCATCGCGTTCGTGGAGACGGTAGTCCGTACGTACGCACGAACGCTACTTCCATTTAATTTTTCATTTAAAAGGAATAAAAACCAAATGATACATAGGTATATTATTATTCTAGTATAATATAATATCTTATATTTGTTACTTAAGTTCATTAAAACCTTCCTTTATATGTTCCTTGTATTGTATGAACGAGTCATATCACTTTGAGGGGGCGGTAGTCCGTACTTCCTCAAATAAAATTATCGTATATATATACAACATGAAACGAATAATTGTATGATATGAAATGGAATTAAATAATCTTATATATAAAATAAATATCATTAATAAAATATTTAATTATAGTTCCATCATAATGGCCACCATGAGAGGCGGTAGGAGATAATTGAACAATCATCGTTTTTTGAGGCGTTTGGTTTCCATCCACAGAAACATTATGTTCTTCACCCATTAGATGGAGGTGTGTGTAAGTTTAGTTAGAATAATTCTCATAAAATATCCTAGTATATTTATAATACTGGTTTTTCTACAAAATAAAATAATAAGAAGATTTTAGGGTTTGTAGAAGTAAAATAAAAGAAAAGAATCTAAGAGAAATTGTTACCTTTAATTTGGGTAACTCCCTTTGATTTGAACCAAAAAGGACTCTTGAAGTGCCTTCTACCTAAGTTAAGGATTCTAAGAGGAGGATATGGATATAGGTAGATTAATTGGGCAGAGGATGAACTATCCAAAAGGCTTTATAGGTGTGAGGAATTGGTTAGAAGTGGCGTCCTTTTATAAGGGGGAGGAGGGGCTCTTTAGGAAAAACTTAAAGTATTATTTTATAATAAGTTCATATTCGGTTTATAATGGCTCCAAGCTAGACTATTTAAAGTCTAAGGTGGTTATGGGTCTAAATCCTTACAACCAATAGATTTTAGACAGGTTTGGGTCATTATATTAACCTTATCGTTTAGTTTTAACTCTTAGTTAATTAGTTTGACATTTACCATGTCACTTTGTATTTTTGTATTATATAGTTAATAAACTTACTATAAACTTCCAATCAACCCCCAAGTGGTCCATTAATGATACACATATCATGATATAAGTCCTTTGGCCTAACCTTAGATTTTTAGGAATAGAATATCAATTAATAATATAATAATTGTTTTAAAAACTCTTTTATGTCAATTTTGGCACTATTGGGTATTTTGTTTTTGATAAATTCATAACAGCATTATTACTTCAAAAAAAAATTATATAACCAATCCTAATAGGTCATATTAACATAGAAAATTATTTTAATTCATAAAAAGTCTCAAATAACATTTATTTGGGTATTTATAATATCAATTATCTTAATCTTTCATTAATACGGTAATTACTGCATCATCATTGTGTCATAAATAAATTAAATTATTTAATGTCTAAAAATTATAAATAAAATACCATTATGTATGAAATAGTATTATATTTCTAATTAATATTTATAGTCCATATAAAAATTAATTAATAAAAGGTTTTTGTTTATGTCAATTTTGCCTTTTCATTAAATTAATTAATCTAAAATGTCATTATCATTCATAAGTGGCTCCATGGGGTCACAAAATCGACCCAAAGATACCCATGGTCATCCATTACTCATCCAATAAGGTTATGACATGTGTTAAGGTAATTTTGCATTATTACAATATTCTTTTTACCTTGATTTATCCTATTTACCTTTAACTGCGGTAAATAAAAGTAAAAAGTTACTATTCACCAAAAATTATTTTTATCTTATTGAACCAAATTTTACTCCTTGATATTAATCGTGTCTCTCGGATTTTCAAAATTCAACTCACAGAAGCGGTAAAATTAAGTTTTATGTAAATTTTCAAATTCTCCTAGGAGGTGGGTAAAAGACGGTGAAAAGTTCAATAAAATTTTTATATATCTAAAATTATTATAAACTGAGTCCAATTAATTAAAATGAACTTATATAAGTATTATTTATCTATTTTGACATAAATTAATTTAAATAAAATAAATAATTATTTAAATAAAAAATCGGTTTTAACCAATAACTCGGTGTTTTTCACTATTCATCAAAAATTGATGTTTCTCATAAAAATACCAAAAAATAAGACTATGCTATATTTGATATTATGAATTCAAAAATGATTTCTATTTCACCAAATTCAAAACTTATAAGTTGCATTAATTAATTTAAAAATTAATTCTCGTTGTCAAAACAAATAGCGTGTTTTTAAGAAATAATAACCACCAAAAGATTGACACTTGCTTATGTCCAGTTTAAATGTGAAATTATGTCCAATGACCAAAATTGGATTAAATGGTAAAAATATAATCTAATTATACTTTAAAATCACTCAAATGCATAATTTATCACTTTTAATTATTTCGATTAAAAAGGTTGTTTTTAATTAAAATTTATTAATTTTCACTGTTTATCAATATATGAATGTTATCAGAAAAGTACCAAAAATTCACCCTAAGATAATTTCGATATTCCAAATCGAAAAATAAAGTTCATTTTGAAAGATAAAATGTATAAAATTTCAAAAAGTGGGTATTACTATTCTTAACGGCTTGTTTGATTGGTTGTGGTGTGTTAGAACTCGAAGTTGCGTATAACACACGCTATTGTATTATTCAAAGAGAAGTGTACTGTGAAAGCTTGGGGTGTTACACTAAAACCATTAAATATTGTCTACAAAAGACAAAAAATCTTATTAATATAATAAGTAGTACTAAATTTCATAAATATGACCATTAGAGGTAAGTTCTAATTTAAGAGACATATCATCGATGAATTAGTCTATCAGTATCTTGGACTGTCATTGTCTCTTGTTGTCGGAAGATCAGTATATCGGTAGCTCATTATATCATTAGATGATGGATCGGTAGCTCAACTGTCGATAGGTGATGTGTTGGTAGCTTGATTGTCGGTAGTTGATGAATTGGTAGCTTGACTGTCGGTAGGTGATGTGTCAGTAGCTCGACTGTCGGTGACTCATACTTAGTAAAAATTATGAGTCACTTTGTCAGTGACTCAGCTTATTTATAGCTTATGTCATCGATAACTCATGTATCAGTGACTTGTCTATCAGTAGGACATGTATTAATAGCTCATACTTAACCAAAATTTATAATTCTATCTTATTATGTAAACACTAACACCATAGGTTAAAAATTATACTTGAACATGATTAAACACAATGGACCTTAATAAATCATAATTAGCATAGTTAAGAATGATTTGTGAGAATTAAAAATAGAGTAGGTCAATATACCAAGCTTTATCAACAATACACCCTATGCCTCATTGAGTAGCATACAATAGTTGAGGGGTTACTTGACCCCATGAACACTCTTATTGTCTCACTTAAACCTAGTTAGATACCCTATGAAACTAAAGAGAGTAAATTTTTCATATCACCTTGTTTCCCACCTCTAATGATAAATAGAAGTGTACTATTACATCCTACATTAAAAAAATGCTCATGGTGGACTACCCACACACCCAAATTTGAGTCTTGATCAAGGAGATATGAAAATGGATAGAAAAGTACATAGAATTTACTATAGGGGTACATAGTATGTATCCCCTCATTCTCTCTCAGTCATGTATTTCCACACTATATGGAGTGAAGGGGTCTACCTATATGACGTGTGTAAGAGGATACATAGGATATGGGACCAATGAATTAATTTTATGCTCTAAAAGGAACTCCCATTTATTCCTACAATTACTATATGGCATGAAAATGGGGGTACATGATGTGTAGACTCATATGAATCACTCTAAGTGTATGCATAAGGGAGGCTTGATGATGTATTTTTAGTTTGATACATGTTTGAAACATATTTTATATAAAATTATTGTGTTTTTGTTGATAAAATGAGTTTCAATTAGAAATATATTCAATCTTTTTCATTTTTTGTGTTGAAAATATAATTATTTCAATATTTGAATGAAAATGTTAATTTTATTTTCTTAATTGACTAGATGTTATTTACTTTAATATTTTTATATTTTAATAAAAAATATTCTGTTTATTTTAGTGAAACATTAATTGAAATATATTTTTTAGTGTTTTAAATAGTCTTGGGTCTTGGATTTTAATTATTTAAAAGGTATATGATTTTATAATAAATTTGTTTTTTGGAACATTTTTTAATTTGTTTTGTTCATGATGAAAATTTCATATTAGATATGGCACCGTTTAAATTATTTTAATTTAATTATTTTTGTTCATGATGAAAAGTTCATATAATAAATATGTTTTTTGGAACTCGAATTGGGATGAAGGTGAGAACCTATATCAAACATGATTAGATCAGGAAGATGATGAAGAATGAAACTGATGAACCAAATTGTGGGATTGGGACATGTGTTTGTTAATGATTTCTTATTACAAGTTCATATTTCAAAAAATAGAGGTGGCCTTGAATTTCCTGATCAATGTGGTTGCACAGTTAAATATGAGATCACACCTCTACTCAATAATTTATTTCAATAAGGATTAAAAGCTGATTTGTGGTAGGTTCATGTGGATTTCAACTGGTTTAAGTTAGTTTTGGACACTAGTTATTTGTTGGTTCCTTCATTTTCAAGATGGATATGGTCCATGTTCATTCGTGTCTAGATTGGTCTCAAGTGTCTGTAATTTTTCTGATTACTGAGAGTTCCTCTATGAAATGTCAAGTTGTAATTTAATTGATTTGATCTATGGAGGATTCCATTTAATATTGTGTTGGTCAGATGATATACTAATTTGTAGATGAAGGGTTTGAGAAAATATGTTTTTCAATGCCTTGTGGGTCGGTAATGCTGATAGATGAGGGGTTCTCTACTTAGATGGCATGCGACCTAAGTGGATTAATGTTATAGTTAATTTTATTTTTGTGGTTGTTCTAAATTATGATTTAGGAATAATACATATCAACAATTTCATGCTGACAAAGATAACAATTAGAAAAATTAAGTGCAAGTGATGGAATTGGTTGGGGAGTTATGAAATAACCATAGTAGTGGTCACAAAAGGACAGATAAAAAAACTCTACCATTAAGCTGTTACTGAATTGATGTGGTGAATTTAAGGGAATTTTTTAGAAATAATTTTTATTTTAGGTGGTAAAATCACTGGGATGAGCTAATTATAAGGGAGTGCAACAAGCTGGAGTTGGAGAGAGGATCAAGCTTGATAGATAAGATCCTTATTTATTTCTCCTTTTTCGTTTTTTGGTCTATTTCTATGATAGAATTACTATATATAATATAATTATTTTAACATGTGTAAATAAACTATTTAGGGGAGTCAAATTTAAATGAGTTGGGTTCTATTTATTGTTATTTCTCAATTTTCTCAATTTTTTCTGTTGTTTTTTTTTGAGCTTTCAACTGCTATCATTCCTTTCCTATTCTCTAATAAAAGATCAAAAGTTGAAAATTAAGGAATATACTTTTTCAATGTAGTGATAAATTCATTCATTCATTTCTAAAATTTGACAGATTGAGGTGGGTTTATTTTAGAATAATGACAGTTCAATATGTTCTCTCATTTTTTGATCTTCTTGATCATTATTTTTATACTACTTTAATTACTAATGGGTGAAAAGTAGTGTATTATTTTCCTATAAAGTAATAACCTAAGTAAAAAATCTGTAAAATGGTGTTTCTCATTTTCTCTAAGAAATAATCATTCATTCCCTAGGTTTTTAATTGATAAATCATTTCTTAGGGAGAGACAATAGAACAAGGTGGATTTCTAAGCAACAACAAGGTCATTAAATTCCATTTCTCTCACATTTTTTTAGTATAATTATGATTAATCCTGATGTGAGAATAGAAATCTATTCTACCAACCCAGATAAGTGTGGTCTTACTTAGTTCATAAACTATTCACCATTTCTATTCCCATGTGAAATTTATAAATATTCATTCCATTTCATCATTATTTCAATTGATCTATAACCATCGCACCATTCACAATTTGCTTTAATACTATTTTTCTATTTTCCTTATTGGTTTTTTCTTGGAACAAACTATATTTCATTATGGTTTGACCTTACTTTATACTATACTAGTTTTAGGTAAGTTTTGAAAATTGTATTTTTGATATCTCAATGACTTATCATTGATCCTGGTAAGTCCAAGGGTACACGATGCATGGTCTTGACACACACATTGTGTGTGGATAAATTTCCATATGGTCATGTACTCATGTACACACCATGTCAGTCATCTTAAGGGAAAACTACGTGTGTACCAAGGTCATATATTGTGTGATCCTTAATTTCTTTCAAAACCCTATCCACTACTATCAAGGCATTAAATGAAATATGGATCTGGATCACACACTATATGATCATTTTCTTGGAACCCAGATTTGTAGAATGCCCAAAATCATTGAACCATTATGATTATTTCCTTTTACAGAGCTCAAAACTCGGCCAAATTCCTAGACTAAGGATATTGTTCCTCTGTTGGTCAGTTTTTTACTATCCTTTTCCGAAAATAGGGTTTCCAATCACTTTTCATGAAACTCATATGCCCCATTCATCGCTGGCCTATGGAAAACTCCACTAAAATTCTTCTAGTGATCTTTCATCACTTGATGATCCTCCCACACACCTCACTCTTTTCTTTTAAACCCAAATCAATCTATAATAGTCTGGGTATAGATCTCATTCCAATCCAGACCAAGATTTATCGTACCGTCGACCATAGCGAAGGTCGACGATGAACGCGTGAAGGATGGGGAAGGGGAAAAAAAGAAGAATCATAGGTAGAAATTAATGGTACTTATTACGAAGACTGATCACTGATCTCTAGGCATGGAATTCACCAATATAGAATAACACAGGGTAAAAAATCAAAATAAAATATTTAATATTGATAAATTTATAGGGATTGTGTTGCACTCAACAAAAACTGAGGAATATTTACCCCAAGATCAGAATCATAAAGATGGAGAAAGAAAAAAAATAACAAAGTACTATTGTTGGTTCCGAGCACAGCGGAAGAATTGCGGTGGAGGGTGATATATTAAAATTTATTTTAATAATCATTGCCCAAAACCAAGAGATAGGATCTTGCATGTCAAATTTATAATTAATTTATTTAATATCTAAATAAGTAAATACCTAGGCTTAGGAACTTTCTTCATTGATTATTGTTGATCATCTGAAACGGCCCTTTCGGATTGTCTTCACTGTGCTTATGAGGATCTAATGGTAGAATCCCTCTAGTGATGATCCACACGTGCTCTAATTGTCTCTGAGCAATGCCACTCGTTCTCTGGGTGCTAGCATGGTGATTCAAATATCTTGCGTTGTTTGTTCTTGATTTCTCATTCTTTGGTCTTGAATAAATTATTTCTTGGGTTTCTTTTTCCTGAGAGGGAGAGAGGAGGAGTCAAGAGATAATTCATTGTGCACAAAAAATATCTATTCCAAAAATTGGAATTGGTTTTGAATGCTTTACACAATAAACATTTCCATCTATTTATAGGACTCGGATTTTGGTTACAAAATTTAATTGAATAACAACCGTTAAATATAATTGTAACCATTAATGAAATCCCATGCCACATAATAATAATAATAATATTTTTTAGTGCGCCAACTTTCACAAAAATGGATAAATAATATTTACTGACACATAAATAATTATTTTATCACCATACGTGGTCTTGGTCCATTTGAACTCCTCTTTCATTTATTGAAAACCCAAATAAATATTTTATTCTCTTAAATAAATATTTTATTCAAAAACTAGTAAATAAATATTTATTAAATATTCAACAAAATAAATAAATATATTTTATTCAAAATCCAGTGAATAAATATTTATTTAATTTATGCGATCAATATAACTTGAATAAAATTATTTCTCAGTATTGATAATAATATTTATTCCATTAATTAAATTCAAATAGAATTTAATTGAGACCAACAAAATCACTTAGTGTGTGACACTCAATGATTATTTCTCATTGGAATTAGGCGGGCCTTCCTAAAGTCAAAGATTACTGTCTAGCAACGGGTCATGGTACCCAAGAAAAAGAACTTAAAGTCATAATGATGACAACCAAATATGAATGATCACTATGTAATATAATCCCTTTTTCACAACATCTCATCAAGTATGATTCATGACGGTGTCATCAACCTATATTCTTGATACATCATTCTTTGACTATATAAAATAAACTCATTGTTACACTGTGAACATGGAATTTAATATGATGGTTCTATTTAAATCAAATGGATGAGATATCAACTTACATAAATATGGAAGATACAAATCCTTCCTTGAATTATCCATCAATAAAATTTTACTTATGATGCACCCAACGTACCCTACTTCCTGCCAATATATGTCATGACGGTTTTCATCAGAAAGTCTAAGTGCATGAGTCATTACATGTATTAATGATAATATTAAAGTCTAAGGAACATTACACATGCTCGTAGATAGGAATATCTGATGACACAAAAACAAACAGAATTCCTACTAGCAGGTTTGTTCTCATAATCTCTCATCTTGGAGATTACCAAGTGCGAACTTCATGAGAAGAAGTTTCATCTACTTATGACTACTTTCACCTGACGGTATATATACTATGTGTCCCATCATAGTATGTTATCCAACTGTAGAACTATATTAATAATATTTTCATATCACTTCAAGTTTATCATCAAATAGGGGAACTATTATGACCTTATCAATGTGACAAATACTCTATGACATTATTACATTAAAGTTATGCATAAAAATGAAAAATATATAATAATATGTTTAATTTAATATTTAATACATCAAATATTCATGTAATCAAAGTAAAAAATAGTTGTTTCTAGTACAAAAACTCTAACACCTACCTCATATTAAAATTTTTCATCACTTCAATCTGTTGTCGATGGAAATATTTCATTCATCGTTGCCTTGTGATCTAGTCATTGATGTCATCACAAATCTGGTCCCATTCTTTTGATCTAGTATCGATTCCACCAAGATCTAGCCACCTCCCTCTCAATCTAGGGTTTTCATTGATGACAACAATGGCTAACCCTATAGAAGAGTTATAAGGATGGATTTATAGGTCAATTTAGGGTTTCACTAATTAATTAATTTCATTAATTGATTCACCCAAGAAGGACCATCCCAAGGGCCCAAAATAAAGAAAAGGATTGTATAACCCCTAGGGTAAACCCCTTGTTCTAGAAATAACCACATTGTTGAATTTCCATATGAGTTTTTGTTTATTATATAATGTTATTTGGTCCCATGAGATAAATAAATATTTAATTGATAAATATTAAAAACCCCTTAAAATTAATTATCCTTGGAAATTCACCAAAACTTAACCTGGAGCTAAACACCACACCTTGGGTTTAATGAAACCATTATAAAAAAAATTATGAGGTTATGTGTTAGGGTAAATTTACCATTTTAACCATGGGGAGGTCCCAAGCCTTCAAATCTCAAAATTTAGTTAAATCTAGATCCGGGAAAATTTAGGTCTCTATATCCTCCCCACCTTTAAAATTGTTCATCCTCAAAAAGGAAACAATCAGGGCTCCTCAAAAGGAAGTTCATAAAATAACCTCATGTGAAAAACAACCCACCTTCACAAGCCCTTCCTGTGGCTTTAGAGGTCCGAGCTCAAAATGAACTCGGTACACAACTACCCAGGAAGGGAATATCCTTTCTCATCACTAGTATTATCAACTCCAACTCATATAAAATAAAGAACTTAATAGAAATATGCATTCGATCTATGCATGTATTTCCAAGACTCAACACCAAAACCTTTCCTCGCTTTAAGGACATCCCTCCACATGGGATGAAGTGATTCCATAAACTACTAACATTCATCTCAAAGTGGTTCATTGAAAAGGTCACCTCTGATTGGATCACTTCTCTCCCAATATTTAAAGAGAATTATTGATGGTTGTTGTACATTAACAAGTAATCTATGTTGTACTCTTCCACTAATCACTTCAAAAAGGTTTTATATTGATGCCCTAAGATTTTCAAGGAAAAAATATCCTCCAGATCTACATAAATCCCTCTATCATCTCTAGCTTTCAAGGTACATGTACCAATGTCACTTTCTCATAAAAAAAGTTGAAATGGTCCTTATTTCATGATCTAAACATCAATAGGAATCCTTTATTTTCATATTTATTCTCTAATAAGTTTACATCCACTTTCAAAGATACTCTGGTTATGTCATCATCTCTCTTTCACAAAAGCTACCAATTAGTACATTAGGAATAGTACCAAACTCATAAAACTACTCAACACTACACCATTTCTCATTAGGTGCCCCAATCCACCAAAATATGAAGTGAATATACCCAAAGGGGATGTGATTATCCACTTATCTATTTTTTGTGTTATTGTCCCATTGTACTTATTTTAATTTTATAGGGTATATTTATTCTCCATGTGTCATATTCTTTATTAATGAAATGAATATATGTTAGTTTTTATTATGTTCTTCAAGTGAATTTTTTATAATTTATAGTTATACTCTAGTTTTATAAGGACATTATACATTTAATCAATTCATAAAAAAATAAGGGGTAAAAAATATTTATATAACTTATTGAATCTTAACATAATAATATTAAATTAAATTTTACCCCTATATTAGTTAGTAGAGAAAATATTTAAAAATTATATATTAAAAATTAGGTATATTATCGATAGAACTAGGTAAAACTATATAGATGTAGGTATTTTTGGGATTGTGAAGCCTCTTTAAGTCAGTGGGAACTATTTATCTAAAGGAGAAACTCTAGAAGTTCACATCGGTTTTGATAAGGCAGTGACAGTTTGACATCTTCTGCATCCATGTATGTTTATAAAAATATGATATACTTTTGATGAGTGTATGTTAAATCCCAATAGTGTTTTATTGAAATCTGTGGTTGAGGTGGTGGCGGGTACAAGGAATCTGAGTTTGACTGATTCCAATGGTGGGTTGACTAGAAATTTGGTTGGTAGTGTAATATATTCCACCAGCTAAGAACTTATATAAAATAGAGGTGAGACTAGATGCTAAGAATGATGAATCTAATTGTAACACTGGATCCTTAGCTACAGTACTTGTAATCCTTTTTTTCCAGGTTATATAAAAGTTTGTAGTGTTGTCCTGTGGATGTAAGAAGAGAGTCAAAACTATGTAATCTTGTGTGTCCACTTTACTTTCCTTATTAATTTTTTTGGATGAATGATTTGTTGTGTGAGTTTTTAGGAGAGTATGTGAGAATTTTGACTTAGTGAGGTGAGTAGGGTGCATTGTTTCCCCATATTTTGATACAGTAATCTTAAGGGGAATTTTCGAATGGTTTGGATTCCATAGTGTAAAATCTTTGGGGTGTGTGATCTTATAGTAGAATAGTGTTTTATATTATAATGGTTTCATGGAAATTTATTCCCCAACAAGTGGTATCAGAGATCAGCAGTTCACACTTTGCTAAAAACTCAGGTAACATTTTCTCTTACCTTAACATTATATTGATTTTAGTTGGGTTTACTATCTTCAGAATATATGACATAATAGGAAGGAAAATTCCAAATATTTCAATTCAATAGAACCAATTATGGTTTTTGGAGGATGAAAATAGATAATTATCTCATCCAAAAGGATCTATAACTTAAATTGGGTGGGGGAAATCCTAACAATATAGAGAAAAGTGAATAATAAAATATGGAAAAGAAAATACTTATATTAGTGAGAATGTCATTGGCATAAAATGTATACTTCAACATTTTGGGGAAGAATACAACAATTTTACTAATGGTGTAACTGATAGATATTTATGAGAAACCAAAAATTCTAACAAAGTGTTCTTGATGCGATACTTTTTTAGTTTGAGGTTATTAGAAGGAAGCTTAATAGAATATCATGTGAATGACTTCAACAAGATCTAGATCCAACTTATAGTAGTGGAAGTCACTTTCATGTAATATGTGTGGGAAATTATTTTGTTGTCCTCGCTACTAGAATCATGGGATGATAGTGTCAATATAATTAGTAACTAATATATAAAGATTGATGCGGTTTCTATAGGCATATATAATTTAATTCTCAATGAGGAACTTTGAATAAGATAGGTCCAAGTACCCTATAGTAATGTTTTGAATGATAATAGAGGGAGGTTATCACCTTATATAAGGAATCATAAAAAATTGGAAGATAATTAAAGTGAGAGGAGTTAAGTAATGTATACTGGTTTAGGTATCACTTGTTTGAATTATGGGAAACATGGACATCTTTAGAGGAATTGTAGGAATCACAAGGAAGTTACTAGTAAGACAACTACCAAAAGTTCAAAATTCATTAATACAACTGAGGGAGGTAACAACCTACTACACAACATTCATCTTCTGATGGAGTCTTTGGTGGATGACTCTAGTTCATTATTCTTTTCAATGGAAGAATGCATATCCATTGTCAACTATGTATCTAAAAGCTTTGGTAAAGTCTATATTGAGGATGATGAAGCTTTGGAAGTCATTGGAAAAGGATATATTAACATCCAAATATAGAATGGGATCTTTATACATTTGAAGGAAGTGAGACACATTTTATGTATCTAGAAGAACCTCATTTTTATAGGGTAGCTAAATGATGTTATCTACCGAATGAAAATCTCTAATGGAGTCTGGAAAGAGACTTAAGGGCCTATGGTTGTGGTGCAAGGTGTAAAGAATGGAACACTTTATTTACCCAAGAATTCAGATGAAATTTCATTGGTTGGAACTAAATCCTCATAAGATCTATAGTTCTGGAACTGCAAGCTCTGTCACCTTAGTGATAAGAACATGAGGGCTCTGGTGGGGAAAGGAATTCTAAAGCTCTATAACACAAGAATCAGAAATTGTGAGTTTTTTTGGGGGGAACAAAAAATGGTTTCAATCAATTTGAATGGTTAGAATCCAAGATCCTGAATTCCTGAATTAGTTCACTGTGATGTATAGTGACCAACCCCAGTTTGATCTCACAAAGAATATCTTTACTTTTCCACGTTTATTGATGATGAAACAAGGAAGATAAGTTTTTATTTCATTAAGAATAAGTATAATATTTTTAGTGTATTTGTGTAGTTGAAATCCATGCTGGAATTAGAAAATGTTTATAAGTTAAAGTGACTTAGATCCTATGATGATGGAGAGTACAATAGAATCAACTTTCAAAACTTATTTTATAATAATGGGATCATGTTCAATGGGAAAATACTAAGAAAACCACAAAAATGGTGTGGAAAAAAAGAATTAATCAAACTTTGACTGAGAAGGAAAGATGCATTTGTGTGCACTCTAGAATGCCTAAGGTCATTTGGGTGGAAGCAATCAAAAATTAATTTCTCTATGGAAACTTAGAGGGGGATATTTACATGAATAAACTAAAGGGTTTTCAAGATTATTAGAAGTGGGTCCTTATTTTTAATTTGAATAAAATACTCTATGGTTTGAAACATTAACCTCAATAGTGGAACTAGAAGTTTGAAACTTTCATGGATAAAGAAGGGTTCACATGAAGATACTCTAATCATTGTTGTTATAAAAATCAATATGTGATGGTAATTACATTATAATCTTACTATATATGGATGAAATGTTGTTGGAGGGCCTATAGAGTTCATAGATTCATTATATGAAGTGTAAGTTGTCTAGAATATTTGAAATGAAGGATCTTATTCATGCTAAGAAAATATTGGGAGAGAGAATAGAGAGGTATAGAAAAACCGATACATTGGTGTTATCCTAGAAGGAATATATATATAATATAATCAAGAAATTTAGGATTAAAATATGTAAACCTATCTTATCCCCCTTGTTAGACACTTAAAATTATCAAAGGCATATTCACTATCACCAGAAGATGAGGCATGTTATATAGGAAAAGTTCCATATGCATCAGCTATAAGAAGTTGATGTATTTGATGATTTGTATATGGCCATACATTTCCTTTTAAGTGGGGATAATAAGTAAATTTTTTTCAAACCTAGAAAGGGAAAGTGGATTAATTTATACTTGAATGGATTATAAATTACAACATTGTGATTTGGAGAAGGTGATCCATTATAGAGATTCATGGATGCAGATTTTACTGGGGATTCAGTTACCCAGAATATAATAATAGGATTCATGTTTATGTTTTGTGGAATAAAGATAAGTTAGATAGCTCAGAAAAAACCTATGGTTAATTTATCTATAATAAAATCATAATACATAGTATTTATGGAATCCAGAAAGGAGTTAGTCTGGTTAATGTGCTTGTTAAAGGAACTTTGAAGGACATTAGAAGGAGTATTATTCTATGATATCCAGAGTGTAATTCACCTTTCCCGGAATATAGTGTTTCATGATACAATGAAACACATTGACATGAAATTCTATTTTATCTAGAATATGATGGAAAACAATGTTTTGGATCTATAGAATAAATTTATGAAGTAAAAGTTTCCTGATATGTTCACAGACGTTTTAGTCAAAGAAATCAGGAGGTAACACTGTGCCTCAGTTAGACTCCGATGAATGAAAGTTAATAGAGAACAATACACACAGAAGGAAGAAATATGATTTTGTCCTAACTTCTAAAGGATTTCAATGAGAGAGTTATCCCTGAAGAATTATTCAAGTGTGAGACTATTGGGATTGTGAAGAAAGTTCACATTAGTCTTGATAAGTTTGTGATATTGTGACATATTTAGCATGTAGGTACAATTCTTGAAAGATGATGTAATTATGATGATTTTACGGTGAATCTTGGAATAGGTTTATTAGAATAAACAATTGAGGTAGTGGTAGATACAGGGAATCATAGGTTGACTGAATCCAATGGCAGTAGAATAAAAACTTTGATTGATAGTGTTACTGTGACAACCATGATATTTTATTACACAATTAAACACAATTTATTACATAAACTTCATTTGATGAAACATAGAAGATCGAGAGTTCTACTGTCTTTGGGTCTTAGGATCATTAAATAACAACTTAAAACATGAAATACAACATCTTTATTGAAAACTTCCTTTACATGACCACTACATTCCCTCGTACTTAGCATTGCATGGGATAACTTGAGGACGTGCATAAGAAAAGGGTGAGCTATAAAGCCCAGTAAGGGAATAATAATGGAATAACATGAGGAATACAATTCATGTTATACAATAGGAATATAAATAGAGCACAATATAAGCATAAACATAAAGTCATGATAAATCATGATAATCATAACATGGAAATGTGGAAACAACACTTAACATGGAATTAGCATGAGCCAAGGCTCATTGCACATGGGGTATGAGTAAATCCTCATTTCACATGTAGCACAAGTAAAACCTCATTTCACTTGAATTATTATGAGTAAACACCAATTACACATGACATATCATGATACTATACTATACCCAATGCATTGGAGCGCTATAAGGGCGAACCCTTCTTAAACATTTCATTTCATGCATAAGTGTGCCACATGGATCATATAACATGGATTCATAAAACATAATCATTTATTCCACGATAAAAGAATGTGGAATTAATACATGAAACTTTATAATAAATAAGTAAATGTGTATAAAGTTGAATACCCTTGATAGAGAAATGGGCATGGTATTCACTACACAATGACATTGGCTTGAAAAATCGGTGCAATTTCAACAGTGTAACGGTGTGACGTAAGAATTAATAAAAATGGTTGATGAGAGAGAAAGGGGTGTCTCATCATATGTACATGAAATGTAAAGTAATGGCTTCATATATATAAATTTCCCAAAAATTGTAATGGAATTTAGAGTCATGATACAAAATAATTTCTTGAATGTAAAAGAGGAGAGAGAAATTCCTTTCAGAATTTCAGCATAGTAACAGGTGTACATGGGAGGAATTTAATGAGAGAGAAAGTGGTCTTCCATCATTAAAACATAAAAAGAACATTATGGGGGAGGTGAAAAACCATACCCCAACATTTATAATTGAAATTAAAAGGTAATAACAACATTAAGAAAATTGGACAAAATGAAAAAGGAAGAAAAAACCCTTACTTGGAAGTGTGCTTCCAAAGGCTTGAGAGAGGCTTGAGAGAGGCTTCATGGGAGATTGGGGCACCTTGGGAGGATTATAGAGAGATTAGGTCAGAGTTTGGACGAACTCAAAAGGCTTTGAGTGAGGAGTAAGTGGGAGCTTGGGTGGGTTTATATAGGAAAGGTGAGGGAATTCTTTATTATTTAGGTTTGGGACACCTCACATTAAACTAATCCAAACCACAAACCATCACATGGTTTTTGCCCATGGTTTTTGGAAAAGGGAAGTGGGAAACAATATTTTATAATCCCAAAGTCAAAAATTCTTAAAATAATGGGGTTGCTTATGTGGAGGTGAGTCACACTCCCAAGGAAATCAACTTAAAAAGACAAGATGTTTAATAAGCCTTGAAGGGTCCATTAATGCTTTGTAAAATAAGTCAAACAAACCAAAAATTACATTATTTTAATGGTAAAACATATATTGGCCTAAAATAAGGCTTATAGTATTTTATTACATCACTATTGGGTCATTATGATGTCATAAAACACATTATATATTTAAATGGTATTTAATTTTTACCCAAAAAATTGACTGTCTCAGAAAATTATGAAAAATTCACCGTTGGATAATTTTGATATCTCAATTCCAGAAATAATATTTATTTTATCTAAATAATTTTTAAAATATTTTTATTTTCACTTTTAAAATAAAAACTGGCATTTATCGAAAATTCACGGGTTTTGACAAAAATGGCTTTCAAACCTTAATAAAAATTTTGATTGAATTCATAAAATTATACAATAATTTATATTTAATAAAAATTAATTTAATAATAATAATAATAATTTTTAAAAATATTATTTAATTTAAAAATCCATTAATTCATCAAAATATATTTCTTAGTTGAATATTAACTAAAAATACTATTTGTGCTTTAAAAACCAACTACAAGGTAACAATAATAAAATGAAGGTATATTCATTATTATATAAAAAAATAATTTACATGACCATAGTTCTAATGTCTTGTTACATAACCCCTTATAACACCTGTATAAGACCGAAGGGTAAGGTGTGCGATGGTGACCGACTCTTGGGGTGGCTCAGATAACATTGCTCGGGTGGTAATCTCTATCAACTCCCATTTCTCTCATAGGTGGTCATGCTCGAGCTTAACATATTCAAGCTCAGCTTGGACTTGGTCAAGAGCAAATCCCAATGATGCCACCTCCTTTCCAAGCTCTGAAAAATGGGCTTCGTATGGGGCACGTCTACTGGATGAGGCCATCGCTTCCTTTTTCTGAGTAAATTGGATTTTTTAAAGCCCTATATTTATACTAATAATGTGATCATTGTTCAATGGATATATTAGAAATGGTCAAAATTCTTAACATAAAACCAAAGAGGTTGAAATTTTATATAAACATTTTACATAAAGAGAAATTTAATAATATAAAGATGGATTTCCATTAATGAAAGTTTGGGTCATTACAATCTTCCCCCCTTAAAGAATTTCGCCCTCGAAATTTTCTTTTCCCACACTAAAACAGATGTGGGTAACTCTGCATCATCATTTCCTCTGATTCCCACATCGCTTCTTCAAACTAGTGGTTTCGTCACAACACCTTGACAAGGGGAATTGTCTTATTTCATATAACATTTTCTCTGCGATCTAAGATCTTAACTGGTTTCTCCTCATAAGAAAGATCATCCTCTAACTGTACCACCTCTGAAGAGAGTGCATGTGAGGGTCGGATATATACTTCCTTGATAGGGATACATGAAAGACATCATGTACTTTGGCCATGGTAGGTGGAAGTGCTATTCGATAGTCCACAACCCCAACATGACCAAGAATCTCGAAGGGGTCGATGTACCTTGGAATTAACCTCCTTTTTTTCAAATATCATGACCTTCTTCAATGGAGATATGCATAGAAATACCATGTCTCCAACTTTAAAATCAATGTCTCATCGACGGTTATCTTCATAACTCTTCTGTCGACTCCGGGCTTCCTTGATATACTGCTGAATGGTTTTCACCTTCTCCACCATTTCTTCAACCATTTCTGGTCCAAGCAGCTTATGCTCACTGATCTCATCCCAACATATCGGTGTTCTACACCTTTTCCCATAAAAGTCTTCATATGGTGCCATTTGGATGCTCGAGTGGAAACTGTTATTATAAGAGAACTCAACCGGAGGAAGATGTTGATACCATCCTCCTTTAAAGTCCATTGAGCATGATCTCAACATGTCCTCAAGTGTTTGGATAGTCTGCTCGGATTGGACATCAGTTTGAGGATGATAGGTTGTAATTAAATTCAGTTCAGTATTCAGAGCATGTTGAAGACTCTTCCAAAACTTAGAGGTGAATCTTGGATCTCGATCAAACACAATAGATACTGGTACTCCATGAAGCCTTACCACTTCCTTAATATATATCCATTCCAGTTGATCCAATGAGAAATCCTCCTGAATATCAATGAAGTGTGCAGCCTTTGTAAGATGATCCACAACAAACCAGATTGCATTTTTGACTTTGGATGTCTTCGGAAGTTCGGTGACAAAGTCCATGGTGATGTTCTTTCATTTCCATTCTGGTATGGGCAATAGTTGCATCATCCCCTTAGACTTCTACCTCTCTGACTTCACTTACTGACACACCAGGCACTTTGATATATATTCAGCGATCTCCTTCTTCATATTATCCCACCAATAATTCTCTCAGAGATCTCGATACATCTTTGTATTTCCTGGGTGAATAAAGAAATTCTAACTATGTGCATCATCCAAAAGTTCCTTCTTCAGCTCCGAAATTGATGGAACACATAGTCTTTTCCCAAATATCACAATTCCTTATTCATTAACATTAAACTCCGAGGATTTCCCTTTTTCAATAGCTTCCACTTTTTCCTGAATTCCCACATAATCTTTTTGTGCATCTTTTAACCTTTCCAAAAGTGACGGTTGAGCAATCATTTGTGAAAGGATTGATGATGTTCCCTTCTTTATTATTTCTATGTCCATATTCATCAAATCTAAGAAGATTGGATCCTTTTCAATTCTCATCAATGATAGAATCACTAGGTCCTTTCTACTTAGGGAATATTCCACCTTGTTCTCTTTACCAGGGTGGTAATTAATTGAGCAGTCATAGTCTTTGATCAGCTCAAACCATCTTCATTGGCGCATGTTCAACTCTTTGTATGTGAATATATACTTGAGGCTTTTGTGGTCTATATATATTTCACACTTCTCCCCAAAGAGATAATGCCGCCAAATTTTCGAAGCAAAGATCACTGCATGCAACTCGAGGTCATGTGCTAGATAGCTCTATTCATGAAATTTCAATTGCCTTGAAGCATATGCAATGACTTTGTCATTTTGCATCAACACACATCCCAGGACCTTCTTTGAATCATCACTGAATACCACAAAATGTTCTCTACTTGTGGGTAAAGTGAGCACGGGCGCAGTGATAAGCCTCCTTTTCAAATCCTTGAAGCTTTCTTCGCATTCATCACTCTAAAGAAAACTTTACTCCCTTCCAAGTTATCTTGGTAAGAGGGTTGTACAATCGTTAGAAATTTCTCGCAAATTGCCGATAATATCCAGCTAACCCCAAGAATCTACGGATATCTGTTATCGATGTTGGCCTTGGCCATCCCTCAATTGCATCTATTTTGGAGGGATCCACATATATCTCATTGATTGTGATGATATGAACCAAGAATGAGACCTCCTTCAACTAGAACTCAAACTTTTTGTACTTTGCTTAGAGATTCTCCTTCCACAAGGTCTCTAGTACAGTTCTTAGATGCTCCTCATGATCCTCCTTGGTTTTGGAGCATATCAGAATATCATCTATAAAGAATACCAAAATTTTTTCGAGGTAATATCTAAAGACTCTATTCATCAAGTCCATGAATATTTCTAGATAATTAGTGAGTCCAAAAGGCATTAATATGAATTCATAGTGCCCGTATCTTGTATGAAAAGTAGTCTTGGGGATATCTTCCTTCTTCACCCTTACTTGATAATACCCCGACCGCAAATCCAACTTGGAGAAGTATTGTGCTCCACGAAGCTAATTGAACAATTCATCAATTCATGGGAGAGGATACTTATTCTTTATCGTGATTTTTTTAACCTCACGATAATCGATGCAAAGACGCATTGACCCATCCTTCTTCTTGATGAAGAGGACTGGTGCACCCCATGGTGAGTCACTTGGGCATATAAAACCTTTATCCAGATTCTCCTGTAGTTGTTTCTTTAGCTCCTCAAGCTCCACAATAGCCTTTCTATATAGATTCTGGGATATTGTCAACACCCCAGGTATAAGTTCAATTGAGAATTCAATATCTCTTCTAGGAGGAAGACCAGGCAATTCCTCGGGAAACACTTCAGTGAATTCCCTCAAAATAGGCATGTCCTCTAGGATGGTTGCCTCCTTAGACTCAATCATCTGAGTCAGATACACATGCACATAGGGAAGTAATATCCACGCTTGAGATGATGGAGCTAAATAAGATTCATCTTTCTCCTTGCACTTGTAAAGAATCGGGGGTCGATTCTCCACATGGAGAGCGATTTCCCTCTCACGGCAATTTATGTTGGCTCTATATAAGGAAAGCCAATCCATGCCAATAATTGCATCAAATTCCACCAGAGTGAGTATGATGAGGTTCGCCGGGAAATTCAATCCATAGATTATGACAGGGGAGGAGTTATATTCATGGGATGAAATGATTGCCCCATTTTTCATACTCACTGACATCTTCACTTCCATGATTTTTAGTGGTGCTAGAATTGTTCTACTAAACTTTAGAGATATAAAAGAATGCATAAAACCTGAATCAAAAAGTAAATTCACTATTCTTGAATAAATAACTAGCATACTTATCACCAATTTGTTGTCAGGGTTCACTTCGGCAGTAGTGATGGAAAAATCTCACCCTTGCTGCCTTGGAGGTTATTGGTTGCCTCAAAAAACTCTTGGCTTAGGGCACTGATTTGCAAGATGCACTGATTCTTTGCAATTGTAGAAATGAACAACACGTTGAGGTTCAAACGGAGAATTCCTCTCCTCTGTTGTAGCCGTAGGTTTTTCTTGTCAGTGGTTAATATCTAGGTGCCCTTATCTTCCGCACCTAAATAATTTCCTCATCCCCTTCAGGAAATTTATAGGGTGCTTCATTACACACCTTTAGCAAGTGGGGTGTTGGATCTTCTTAGCACCGTTGGATTTATCCATCGGACCGCCAGCATTGAATTCCACCTTATGCTTCTTATCCCCATGATACCCCTGAGATTCTCTGATCTTCATTTCAACCTTGAGGGCACATCGGAAAATTTTCTCATAGCTTTCAAAGTCACGGATTTCCAGTGCTTTCTGTAGGCAAGGTTTCAGCCCACCAAAGAAGCAGTAAACCTTGAATTCAGGGGTAACAACAAATCTGGAAGCGTATCATGCAAGCCTTGTGAATTTTGTCGCATACGCTCCAACAGATTCATTGTCTTTTTTGCTTTAGGGAAAGGAAGCACCTTTCCATATTAAGCCGAAGGGTGCACGGAAAATATTTATCAAAAAACATCTTCTGGAAATCCTTCCATTCCAACACCTCGATCTCCTCCTCAGGCTTGCTATTTTTGATCAATATCCACCATTGATTAGCTTCACCCTCTATACAACAATTATCCAGGATAACCTTCTCTGGTTCAGAACATTGAAGGATGGAGAAGATCTGTTCAATGGATTTGATCCATTGTTCATAGATTGAGGTATCAGATGATCCATTAAAAGTAGGAGGCCTTTGTCTCATGAATTTCTCGATAGTGAATTATTCTTTCTTGGGGGGGGGGGGGTTGAACGTTCCTCTTGAACCATGTTTTTATTCAAATCTTGAGCTAGATGAGATACAAGTGTGACAAAGTTCGTGATTCCCGCTCCCATTATATTGGGCATCTCATTAGTACAGCCATCACATTCATCTTCACATGGGTTGTTAGCCCAAGTCCTCCTATTACTGGACATTGGCTAGAATAAAAGGAAAGTTAGGGGTAACACATAAAGAGCAATACAAGGACAAAACTGATGACTTATAAATAACTCTTATTTCCTTAACATATTAATCTATTGGCTTCAGTCTAAGTTATCCATGATATACTTTCTAAAATATATTCTTAGGGAATTTTTTATCCCTTAATAATGGTTCATAATAAGATTGTGAATTTACCAAAGCATATCTCTCGGGTGTTTCATAACCAAGAGTGTAGCAAGGCCCATTTTTGTTCACCAGTTCCCGTTCGATTCTAGCTCAAAGCGGTGTTTTCGGGTATTTCCCCTAGGATACATATGTGCCAGAGCCGCCTCTACCTGCTCGTATCCAGACAAGGATGTATTTTCTTAATAAACCAATTACTCAATACTCACCAAAACTTAGGAATGTTTTTATTATACTTAGTATTTTCTCTAAGGTTTTACTAGGGTTTTCTAATCCTAATCCCAAAAATAACTAAACCTATCCTCTGATACCAACTGTGACAACCCTGATCTTTTATTACACAATTAAACATAATTTATTACATAAAATTCTTTTGGTAAAACATAGAAGATCGAGAGGTCTAGGGTATTTGGGGATTAGGATCATTACATAACAACTTAAAACATTAAATTCAATATCTTTATTGAAAACTTCCTTTACACGACCACTACATTCCCTCGTACTTAGCATTGCATGGGATAACCTGAGGACATGCATAAGAAAAGGGTGAGCTATAAAGTGCATTAAGGGAATAATCAAGGAATAACATGAGGAATACAATACATTTCAGACAATAGGCATATCAATAGAGCACAAGAGAATCATTAACAGAAAGGCATGATAAATCATGATAATCATAACATGGAAATGTAGCAATAACACTTAACATGGAATTAGCATGAGTCAAGGCTCATTGCACATGAAGCATGAGTAAATCCTCATTGCACATGTAGCACAAGTAAAACCTCATTGAACTTTATTTAGCATGAGTAAACACCAATTACACATGACGTATCATGATACTATACTATACCCAATTCATTGGAGCGCTATAAGGGCGAACCCTTCTTAAACATTTCATTTCATGCATAAGTGTGCCACATGGATCATATAACATGGATTCATAAAACATAATCATTTATTCCATGATAAAGTAATGTGGAATTAATAAATAAAACTTTATAATCAATAAGTAAATTTTCATAAAGGTTAATACCCTTGATAGAGAAATGGGCATGGTATTCACTACACAATGACATTGGCTTCAAAAATCGGTGCAATTTCGGCAGTGTAACGGTGTGACGTAAGAATTCATAAAAATGGTTGATGAGAGAGAAAGGGGTGTATCATCATATTTACATGAAATGGAAATTAATGGGGTCATATATATACATGTCCCAACAATTTTAATGGAATTTAGAGTCATGATACAAAATAATTTCTTGAATGTAAAAGATGAGAGAGAAATTCCTTTCGGAATTTCGCCATACTAATGGGTGTACATGGGAGGCATTTAATGAGAGAGAAAGGGGTCTACCATCATTAAAACATAAAAAGGGAAGTATTTGGGAGGTTAGAAACCATACCCCAACATTTATAATTGAAATTAAAAGGGCATAACAACATTAATAAAATTGGACAAAAATGAGAAAGGAAGAAAAAACCCTTACTTGGAAGTGTGCTTCCAAAGGCTTGAGAGAGGCTTAAGAGAGGCTTCTTGGGAGCTTGGGGATCCTTGGTAGGATTCCTGATGGAGGAGTGAATAGTTTGGACGAACTCCAAATGCTTTGAGTGAGGAGAAAATGGGATCTTGGGTGGGTTTATATAGGAAAGGTGAGGGAATTCTTTATTATTTAGGTTTGGGACACCTCTCATTAAACTAATCCAAACCAAAAACCAGCCCATGGTTTTTGGAAAAAGGAAGTGTAAAACAATATTTTATAAGCCCATAGTCTTAACTTCTTAAAATAATGGGGTTTCTTATGTGGAGGTGAGTCACACTCCCAAGGAAATCAATTTAAAAAGACAAGATGTTTAATAAGCCTTGAAGGGTCCATTAAAGCTTTGTAAAATAAGTAAAAAAAATCCAAAATCACATTATTTTAATGTTAAAACATATATTGGCCGAACATTAGTCTTATAATATTTTATTACATCACTATTTGGTCATTATGATTTCATAAAACACATTATATATTTAAACGGTATTTAACTTTTACCCAAAAATTTGATTGTCTCAGAAAATTATGAAAAATTCACCATTGGATAATTTCGACATCTTGATTCCATAAATAATATTTATTTTATCTAAATAATTTTCTAATTATGTTAATTTTCACTTTTAAAATAAAAACTGACATTTATCGAAAATTCACGGGTTTTGACAAAAATGGCTTTCAAACCTTAATAAAAATTATGATTGCATTCACAAAATTATACAATAATTGATATTTAATAAAAATTAATTTAATAATATTAATAATATTTTATTAAAATATTATTTAATTCAAAAATCCATTAATTCATCAAAATAGATTTCTTAGTTGAATATTAACTAAAAATACTATTTGTGCTTTACAACCCATCTACAAGGTAACAATAATAAAATGAAGGTTTATTCATTATTATATACAAAAATAATGTACATGAACATAGTGCTAATGTCTTGTTACATAACCCCTTATAACACTCGCATAAGACTGAAGGGTAAGGTGTGTGATGGTGACCGACTCTTGGGGTGGCTCAGATAACATTGCTCGGCTGGTAATCTCTATCAACTTCCATTTCTATTGTAAGTGGTCCCTCTCAAGCTTAACATATTCAAGCTCGGCTTGGACTTGGTCAAGAATGAAGCCCAATGATTCCACCTCCTTTTCGAGCTCTGACAAATGGGCTTCGTATGGGGCACGTCTACTGGATGAGGTCATCGCTTCCTTTGTCCGAGTAAATTGGATTTGTTAAAGCCGTATATTTATACTAATCATGTGATAACTGTTCAATAGCTATATTAGCAATGATCACAATTCTTAACAAAAAACTAAAGAGGTTGACATTTTATATAAACATTTTACATAAAGAGACATTTAATTAGATCAAGAGGGATTTCCATTAATGAAAGTTTGGGTCGTTACAGTTACCCATTCCCTCAGTTGAGTATCTATATAAAATAGATTTGGGACCAGATTATAAGAATAATGGACCCAACTGTAACATTGGATCCTTAGATATTGTGTTTTTAATCCTTATTTCTGAGTAATATAAAATTTTGAAGTGTTCTCCTATGGATGTAGGATTAAAGTATGAACCACATAATCTTGTGTGTCCGCTTTACTTTTCATGTTGCTTTCTTTTATTGAATGATTTGTTGTGTGATATTTTCAAGGAGTATATGAGAAATGTGACTTTATGTGGTGAGTTGGATGCATAGTCTTCCCATATTCAGACACACTAAACACAAGGGGAATTTTTGGGTATTTTGGATTCTACAAAAAATGATATTTGGAATGTGTGATCTTTAGTAGGATAGTGTTCTATCTTCTGGTGGTTGTGTGAACAATTCTTCCCCAACAGGTATGCCTAGGTAGACACAGATACCCATGGGCACACATATGAAAACATAGATATATCTGACTATAAACAAGTACTCTCAGGTAGACGTAAGTAAAAGAAAAAAACATGTGGATACATACAGGTACATGTTGGTATATATAGATACACACTGGTACATCTTGGTTTATGTGAGTATATATAGTACATGCTAATACACATGGGTACACACGGGTATGTACGGGTGAACTTCAGTACACACCAGTACACATAGGTACACATGGTTACAAGTAGGTACATATTGATACATATTGGTAAGCATGGGTACACCTAGGTACTTATTGGTATATACAGATAGGCCTTGGTACATGTGGTTGGACCCATGTATACATGGGTACATTCATGAATATATAGAAATGGGTGGGTACATGTGATTGCATGATGGTACACACAAGTACACACTGGTACATGTAGTTATACACAAGTACACATGTCTATCCTATACACATAGTTTCACACAGGTATAACTCAGTATACTTGGGACATGTGTGTTCAATAAGGTACATGAAGGTACATATGAGTATAAATAGGTACACCAAAGTACACCTGATACATCTCAATAAACATGGGTACACCCAAGTACTTGTGGGTACATTCAGATACATGCAGATATAGGTGGGTACTCATTGGTACATGGGTACACCCAAGTACATGGGAGAACATGGGTATACTAGTGTATATACCAATATACATAGGTATACCTGAGTACAAGAGTGTACACTTGGTTACACAAGGGTATATTCGAGTATATGTAGGTACACCATGATACTCATGCATGCACCAAGGTACATGTGTACATTTTGGTATATGTGGGTAAACATGGGTACACTCGAGTATAAACAGGTATATCTAGGTTCACATGGGTATAAACGGGTACATGCGGTCACCCATGGGTACATGAGTGCATTTGTGGGTATACACTAATACATGTAGGTATGCTCAGTTACACATAGGTAGAAAAAGTACACATCGATACAAGCTGGTCCACATGGGTGCACTCATGAACATATTGCAACACATAGTTACACATGAGTACACATGGGTACATGTAGGTATAAGTAGGCATGAATGGGTAGACACAGGTGTACGTGGTTCTACATGGGTGTATGTGGGTACACACCAACACACAAAGTTACATGTTAGTACAATCTAGTACACAAGGGGATATATGATTACACGTTATTATGCACATTTACACCTAGAAACCAATAGTAACATGTGGGTACACCACAATATCCATTAGTATATATGATTATACTAGAATACACATGGTTATAATTGAATATACATGTTTATATACATGTATTTTAAAGTACATGTGGGAACACCAAGATATATACCAGTATATGAGAGTACACATAGGTACACCTAGGTACACCCAGGTACATGTTGGTTTACTTGGGATAATGTGGTACCCATGTGTATATGTAGATATATATAGGTATTGTCCAGTATAAACAGGTTCAAAGGGGTATACACATATGCACACAAGTGCATGCACATACACCCATGTGCTTGAGGGCGCCCTAGTATAGGAGGGGAGGCTCAGAGACAAGGACACACATGAGAAGACCCAAGGACATTTTTGGGTCAACCGGGTTGTCATAGGTACACATGGTTATATATGAGTATATGTTGATACACCAGATTTCATGTGGGTACATGAGGGTTCATGCATGTATATGGGGGTACACATGGGTACATGTGCATATATCTAGATACATGAGGGTACACATAGGTACACATGAGTATATATAGGTATATCAAGGTATATGTGGGTATGTATGGGTATACTCAGGTACACACAAGTATACTGGGGTATATGTTGATATACCCTTGTATAGGTAGTTACACATTAGTACATGCTTGTACATGATAGTTTACATGGGTACATGTGGGTATACCAAGTCATGTCCAGTGCATGAATGTACCCCAATGTAAACACGGTTACATGTGGGTACACGTAGGCATCCCTGCATACATTCTATTACACCCAAGTATACATAGGTACACTCAGTTTCACACATGGACATGGAGGTATACAAAAGAACACATGGAATCACAAGGTTGCACACTGATATAAATAGTGACGCATGGGTATGCATGGGTGAAATTGGGTGCACTTTAGTATACCCAACTACATAATTGTTCGTATTGGTACATGTGAGTACACATAAGTATTCACATGTACACTTAGGTACATGTATTTACCCACATGTACACACGATATAAGTGTATACCCATAGGTAATCTAATGTATACACGGGTACACCCAAGTACACCTGGTTACAGGAAGGTACACATCAAGACATGCTGATACACATGGGTATACAAAGGTATACTAGGATACATAAAGTATACTGAGGTACATATAGGTATATCCTAGAATATGAGGCTAACACATGTATATGTGGGTTTTTGTGGGTGCATTTTGAAATATACTTATACATGTGGGTATAATTTATTACATACGGGTGCACATAGGCACATGCAGGTACACACAGATACACGTGATCACACACAGATACTTTAAGTGTGTATGTGGGTACACATAGGTATATTTGGTTACATGGAGGTCTATACATGTAAACACTAGTACACTTAGATATACATGGGTAGATGTGGGTATAATAGGTTTCACATGGGTATACACATATATACTTAGAAAAAAATGAGTGTATATGTGCAAGTAAACACACACACAAATGGTTATATATAACTTAGTACCCATTCATACACTAGGGTACACATGGGTATAGGTAGGTGTGTTCGGCTACACATGGGTAGATGTAGGAACACCCAGGTAGAACTGGGTATATATAGGTAAACCTGGGTATACATGGGTACACTTCATTATATATAGGTACAATAGGATACACATGGTTATACAAAAGTATAATCAAGTATACCTAGGCACATTCAGGTGCATGTGGGATGTAGAGACCCAAATCTTGACGTATATAGACATTACATTACTTTTTCGGAATACTTAATACATGAAAAAAATAGATTCCCAAAGACCGTATAAGTTTAGTGTCTTTGGAAACTCAAAACATAATCTTCTAATCATGGTGAAAGATCTTCAACATCTCCTATAAAGATCTTCCCATTTGGTTTTCTTACCTAAAACCTTTCTTTATATCTTGGGGAAAAGAAAACATAAAAAGGGTGAGCTCAAATACTTAGTAATGGTAAACATGGAGAACATAAAACAATCCCTAAACATTTGAACGTAAGAACATGAACATAAAACATCAAAATCATGAGTAATGACATAAATATTGGTAGTACATAAGGTATAGATCATAAAGAAACATTAACCATGATAAAACAGCATGGGAATAAAACATGTAATTGTGGCAACCATTAATCACATGTTATGATTTCCATAGTAGGCAAGGCATTGCTTCCAAGATCGTCATAGTGGACAAAGTCCGTTACTGAACTAGGTTTACTTGTCGTTCCAGCCCTGTATTACTGAACCAGATTCACTTGTTGTTCTAGCCATGTCTATCTCATGAGATATAAATCTTTACCAAATGAATTGGAGGGAGATATAGGTACCACCCATCTCATAATGAAATCATTCTTTTGTGTTCCACAAAATAAACATAAATCATTCATCATAACCCAATGAATAAAATGGGTTTCATAAACATCATCCCATCATAACATAATCCATATAGAATAAATGGATATCATTTCATCATAAGAAAAATAAAACCATGTAAATAATAGATACATTATACATGAAACATAAACATACTAAATAATGTCATCTTAGATGGAAAATAGTTTTGATAAAACACTTGAAACGCATTCTTGAAGAAAATATCCTTTCTTCTTCAAAATCATTTTCTTTTCACAAAATGCCATGAAATTTTAAAAGAAAATGATTTTTTTGAAAATAATCATGAAATATTGTAGATAATACTTCATGAAAATAAAGCTTTATAAAACCATAAAAATCCATTCATGCTGTATAAGTTAAAAAAACATTCTTCTTGTACTTTTGCTGGAAAAGTCAAAAAGTACCTCGTATGGTAAACAAAAGAAAGATTTCTTCCATACTACATAGTAAAAGTAAAAAAGGGGTAAACATGAATTTAAACATACATGGAAGAATAGTAAACCCTTTATGAAAACATTTTTATAAAACATAGACATTGATGATAAATATAACCCCAGTAAATACTTACGAATATACAATCTCGGATAAGAACGAGATTGGAATGATTATCCCTTACCTTAGGTCCAATTTCTTCCATACGTGTCTGAAACTCCTGTATAGTGGGTTTAAACATATTATTAACTGGTAACAGAACAATAATAATATTTATGATATCATATATGATTCACTTAGGACTTTATATTACCCGTTCTTTTGTCAATTCCATGTTAAAGCAACGTTTTGGGTAAAATCGTTTCATTTATCGTACGTGTTTCGACTTGTTGTTCTTGATATTATTACTTATGTCCTAATTTAATTAATTCCATAATGTAAAAAATTATTTATATATAATATATATTCATCATATAAATATATATGATAGATCAATAAATGGAATGAAATACATCGTTCATAGAGACGGTAGACCGTACGTACGCATGAATGTTGTTTTCATTTCTTTATTGAATTGAATGGAAGTAAGTAGATGAAATACATATATATATATATATACATACCAGTAGAATTATTATGTCATATATTTCATTATTATTCATTATATATACTTTATAATCATTCATGAATGATTAATATGGAGAATGAATCCCATCGCGTCGTGGAGACGGTAATCCGTACGTACGCACGAGCGATGATATCGTTCCCATAATTATTGAATGGAATTGAAGTGGATGATATAATATCTCAGAATTAGTATCATGTTATAATAATCATATATAGATATTATTTCCACCATTATACTCATCCAAGTAAGGTGGTGTTGGAAAAAAAAATTACACCACGGTGTGGAGACGGTATTCCATACGTACGCACGCGCGGTGATTTCATTTTCCGTAGGATGGATAGAAGGTGAAATAGGGTTGGGTCATATTTATAATAAAATATCAGTATATTATTGATACTGATGTTATTAATTTATTATGAAACAACAAAATAATAGGATGTATAAGAAGAAATGAATTTGAAAGAATCGGTAAAGGATATTACCTCTTCTTCGACGCGCCTCTTCTAAACCTCCTCTTAGGGCACTAAAGTTGGTATTTAAAGAAGACCAAAACCTCTAGTATGTTTCTAGGGAAGTGGAGAAGAGAAATTGTCAGGGTTTTTTCGATCTTGAAGGCTCAAAGTGGTGTTAGGAGGAGAGGGAGGAGGTTCCCTTTTATAAGAGAGGAGAGGGGCACTTTTGGAAACCTCTAAAATATTAATTTATAATAAACTCAAACCCCACTTAAAAACCTCCAAAAATGACTCAGATCTGAATATTAGATGATATAGGGTTGTAATATCATCAAAAAATAATATTTAGAAATGTTGGTAATTTATTTTAAACCTTATCAACTTGATTTATCATTATTTAATCTATTTAATTTTATTTGTGGTAATAAAATTCTAAATTTTAAATTGTTATAAATAATTACTTATGTGTTGTGAATTATCCATAATTGGATACGTTATGACATTTTAGACCATATAAATTTTAATTTATAATTTTTAAATATTTTTGTGATTTTTATAAAATTTTATAATATGTTATTTTTATAAAATAACAATAGTGTCAATTTTGAAACTATTCATTTATTTGAATTTAAATAAAATCCAAACATAGTATATATTCTATAAAAAATATTTAATATATTCCTAACATGTCATATTCATCTAGAAAATTTGTGGAGAATATTAATTAGTTCATATAATATTTATTTTAATATTTTTAACATCATTTATTTGATATTTCAATCAATAAAATAATTTCTACATCACTATTGTGTCATCATTAATGATAATTATTTAATCCCTAAAAATTTAAATAAATTATAATGATGTATATAATTTTATAATCTTTATGGAGACTATTTATATTCTAAGTTTTTATGAGGTTTATCACTAAATTAAAATTTTTACACTTATAAGATATAAGAGAGTGACATGTTGTCACTTTCTTTGGTTTTAATAATAATTATATCATTTTCATGGTCAAAAGTCCATAAAATTAATCTATTACGACAATTAAGTGATATGGGTATAATTTTATTCATATAATAGAATTTTGGCAGGTGTTAGGGTAATTTTATAATCTTATCCTTACCCTTAATTACCCTATTTACCTTTAAGTGTAGTAAATAAAAATTACCGTATTTACTATTCATAATGTCAAAAAAATAAAAGTAACCTATTTACATAATTTTGACCCACTAAATCCAAATATGGAATATATTTTTCAAAATTCAAAACATAGAAGTCGCAGTAATTAATTTAAAATTAATCCCATTGTTAAGAAAACGAGTTTTTAAAAGTTAAAACATTGTCAAAGATTGAAATGTTTTTACCTGTGAATTCAATGTAAAATTAATGATAATGACTTCAATTATATTAAATGATAAAAAAATATTCTATTTATACTTTAAAACCATTAAATATTATAATTTAACCATATAAATTATCTTGATGAAAAAAGTTGTTTTTAATTAAAATTTAGCGTATTTTTACTATTCATCAAAATATGAAAGTTATCATAAAAGTATCAAAAATTTATCCAATGCAAATTTTTATATCCTGTTTCAAAAGAAGAAGTTTATTTTGTAAAATTGAACTTATAAACTTTTTAAAAATTATATTTAAAATGGGTGCGCCATCAAAAGGCGGTAAAACTGCATTTTTTGAAAAATACTTCTTTTATCGAAAAATTGATTTTATTTTCATATATCATTATAGAAAATATTTAAGATGAATTATAATGTTATAAAATTAAAAATTAGGTTAATACTATTCATAACAGCTAGTTCATAATATTATAATAATATATCATTGTTTAGTGAAACTTGGTATTGCGTACAACACATGCTATCGAGGAAGGTCTCTCTTGCGTGCAACACAAGCCAAGAATAGTGTTTGCGTATACTACAAGCTAATACGGTGCTGCGCATAACCCAAGATAATCTTGGTGTAGCGTACAACACAAGACATCAAAGAAAAAGAAAAAATTATTTCTCATAAAATCTCAGGGTGTTACATGGGAGCACATAAGTATAGGAAGGTATGTGTGGATATATGCTCATACACAATGGTAAAGATGGTTATATGCTGGTATAAGAATACAAACCTGGGTACATATAGTTATAACTGAGTATATGAGTAACAACCCTAACTTTAGTAACATAGAGTTGATGTATACTTTTTTACATTGGCATAAGATATAAGGGATCACATCACTAAGGATCGACCAGTTTAGTAGTCCTGAAGAACCAAATACATAAATGATTCCCATTTTACATCATAAATAAACATAAAACATAGTAAAATTAAATATTATACATCCTATAAACTCATTTATAGATTTCTTATTCATATCCCGGGGAAAGGAAAAAAATAAGGGTAATCTAAAATTCTCAGTAAGGGTTTCATAAGATGGAAAATATCATGAGTAAATAAGGAATAATCAATATGGATAGATAAATAACAGAAAAAACATCCCATTTAATCAATAGCTTGAGCATGAAATGCATTCATGTATAATATCAATGCAATAGTCACATGGATAATAATTTTTAAATTCTCAATGAAGGAAATTCATAATGTTGGATGTCATGATCAAGGTCATGTGAAAATATATTTTCAAATATGGGTAGGTATACACCAAAACCCATTTAATAAGGCTATCCAACTGGTTTGTCTCGTAAAACTCATTGATGCATCAAGGGGCTATCTATAATTGGGCCCCATCCATAACTGCATGTCTAATGACTTCCTAATATATTAAATGATTAATTTAATTCACAAACAATATGACTTATCAATAAATATCCATATTGAGAAAATAATACAGAATATTAATATTTTCATAGTCAATAAAATAACTTTCATAGTAAAATATTGTATGTATAAATGGTATAATGTTTAATAAATGATAATATCCATGATAAAAAATAATATATATATATATATATATAATAGACATGTAATGTTTGATTAAATATTTTAATAATAAATTGAATATTTCAATAGAAAGTTAATGACCACAAAATTAATCAAGAGATGAAAAATGGACATCAATTCATCAGAAATGTAGATTTTCTAATAAAATGAAATATTTTGGAGAATTGAAGAAAACGGAAGAGAAACATTTAAAATAATTTTTTATTAAATAATTTTTTTTGTAAACCCATGGGAAAATTTTAGAGGAATCTAAATATTGTAAAATAATTATGGTGGTGGGAAAATTTGTTAATGTCGTATACATTAAAAAGAAACATTCCCTTTGAATTTTCAAAAAATGTTGGAAAAGACCATTTAGGAAAAAATTAGAAATATTACTTTAAAACCTTGTAAAAATTAAATTTTAACATAAATTTTTCTTAATAAATCATTTGAATGAATAAAAAGTACTTTTGTAAATTAATTTTAAAAAATATGGAAATAGAAGAAAAATATACCCGATTGAAAAGAGAAATAAGATAGACTTATATTTTAAATAATTATTTGCTTGATTCAAGTTAAAAATATAGGAAAAGTTGAAAAAAACATGTAATCTCATTAAATATATATAGGATAAAAAAATAAATGGATTTTAAAAATGATAAATTGTAATATTCCTTCAATGAAAATACAATCAATCCCAAAAAAATGAGATTGTAAAATAAATTCTTATATATTTAATAACTTTTAAATTGTAACCCATTGAAAGAGTAAAAATTAATTGAATCTTTAATTACCATGAATATATATATATACATGTTTTATACATAAATGGGGTATTATATACACCACATAAAATAAAATAAGTGTTGAATACCAAATATGTCTCAATGTAGTGGAAATTGAGATGAAATATCTTACCTAACACTTTCACTTAGTTTAATATGATTTAACCTATTGTATAATAAATTTATATTTATTATAATTACATAAAAAAACAACACACATATCTATAATATTATATACGATCCACTTATGACACCTTATCACCCATTAATTAACAACCATTCATTATTATCATTATTTCGGGTGTTAACTGCTCTATTTTTCATGTATGTTTTGATTCAGCAGTTATGGTCCTTATTTATTGATCAAGGTTATATCATATAAATAATTTTAATAATGATATAAAAATAATAAATATTAATTATATATATATTTATAATAACTTTTGAAAAATGGACATGAAAAATGAATCACATCACTTCGTGGAGATGGTAGTCCACGCGTACACATGAGCGACATTATCATTTTTTAATGAGTGTAAGGGTAAGGAAGTAAATGATATATTAAATTTATAAAATTATTATTATTTCATAAATATAATATATATTCATTAATTCCATCATTATGACTTTCCATGTGACGTTGTGATGGAAAAAAATTACATTGGTGACCACCATACACACGAGTGGTGGTTTTTTTCCAATTTGATGTGGAAGAAGATAGATAAATATTATGCAATCAACATAATAAAAACTCAAAATATGGTATATATTATTTTTATTATATTGGAATGGATATTAAAAAATTAAGGTGGTAAAATAATAAGAAAAATGAAAGTGTTCGGTTAAGATGATTACCTCTTCTTCGAAAAGGCTCCTTTAGATCTCCTTTTAAGGACCATAAGGTTAGTATTTTGGGAATAATAGAACCTATATAACATGTATAATAATTTTGGGGAGATATTTTTTATGTTTTTTTAGATAAATGGATCAATATGTATGAATAAGTGATGGGAATATGTTCCCATTTATAAGTGAGGAGGGTGACACACTTGCAATTTTTTTAAGTTGTAAAATATTATTAAGTCCTTTTCTTGGAAAAGTGGCACCAAATTGAGTATATTTTGAATATTATATAATATAGGGTCAAAATATCTTCATATAATAGTATTTATAAAAGTTTTAAGTCTATTTTAAACCCTATACGTTTAGATTAACCCCCGAGAAAACTCGTTTTAACCTTAACCATGGTAACCAATTTTTACCATTTTTATAATTCATAATGACCAAAAAAGAAATTGGCCTCATTAATTTTTTTTTTGAAATTATTATTTAAAATATGGAAATAATTTTATCAAATTTTTTTATAATAATTGGTAGAAATTAATTTAAAAATAAACCTTCAAAATGTGATGAAAAATGAGTTTTCATGAAAATGCATTTTTCATGCATAAGATGATGTTAAATTAACTATATGACTTATAATAATCACTATATGAATTTAAATTCATATATTTAGATATATAATCTATAAATTTAATTTAAATTATCAATTATTTTTTAGTTTTTTAATTTATGGAAATGGGAAAACATTATGCACTTAAAAATAGTATTCTGAAAAATATCCCTTTTACCTCAAAATGATCTTGTATTTATTTATATTAAGATGATAATAAATACCTATTTAATTATAAATATTATAAAACATTATTATAAATAAAATAAGTATTAGTTAAATTCAACATTTTCAATTATTCATATTAGCTTATTTTTTAGTGAAAATTTCAAAAATTAATTTTAGTATTATTTTGACCTAGTAAGTTCAAAATCGATATCCATAATGTAAAATTAGAATTTTTATACCATGAAATATTAAAATTTACATTTTACTATATTTTCATGAAAATAAAATGTTCAATTCCTATAATTGAATCTTTGGTGTAACATTATTCCCTAAAAAAATCATCCTAGAAATTTTCATGGATATTACTTTCTAAAAAAATAATGGTGGTTATCCTTCATAATATCCTTGTATTACCATATTTATTCCTCTATTTTATGATTTATCTAACGAAATTTTACCAATAAATTTGTCTGATTTCATAAAACTTGTTCTCCAGTGTCATGAATCTGGATAGGCTCTTCATAACAAAATAGATTAGGTTATAAGTATATATATTAAGAGGTGAGAACATGTGTTGGTTTTAGTATATAATTCCTTAAAAATGAGATAAAAAACACATGGTCCAAGGATTCCAAACATGTTTTGGTTATTTGTAAGATATGGTTTATCATGATTACTCATAAACCTATTAAAAAAAAGAGGAGATGCAGAACACATCATGTAACACCCCAGGTAAATAAAGAATATGACATTTTCACATTTATCCATATTTGTGAATAAAATATTAATATAACTTTAAAAGGGTACGCTATGCTCGATGGCGTACCCAATACGCAACAACGAGTTTCTTGGGAATCTTACATTGCACTCTAATAATAAAATAATATTATTTTAAATTGTAGTTAATGTCAAGCCATTGTAATGACGGGAATGAACAGAACTAACTACAAAATGATTATATATGTTTTTCAAATATTTTTACTTTTTACAATAAATTTTAGAGGATTAAAAATGCGAATGAATCCAATTTTAAGCGTAAACATTCTAATATTCTTTAAAAGGTCGATTAACCTCCTTTTGATGACGAACCTCTTTTAAATCCACTTTTTGACAATTTTATGTGTTATATTTGAAAAAATAAAATTCTTCTTTAGAATCGGGACATCAAAATTTACTTTTTGTAAATTTTTGGTATTTTTCCGACAAAGTTCATTTTTTAATGAATAGTGAAAAATGTTGTATTTTAATTCAAAACCACTTTTTAATATAATTTATTTATATGATTATATTATCTTTTGAATTGGTTTTAAAGTGAAATTAGAATATATTTTTACCATTTAATCCAATATTGATCATTGGAATTAATTTCATCTTGAAATTGGACTTAAACTAGTGTCAATCTTTTGATACTTATTGTTTCATAAAAAACGCTATTTGCTCTGACAGCGGGAATTAATTATTAAATTAATTAATTTAACTTATATGTTTTTAATTTTTTAAAATAGACATCATTTTTGAATTCGAAATATCAAATATATCTTAGGGTGAATTTTTGGTATTTTTCTGGAAAACTTCAACTTTTGATGAATAGTGAAACCACTAAGTGGTACTTAAAAAACTGATTTTTCATTTAAATGAAATTTTACAACCTCTCTGTTTTGAATTTTAAAAATCCTACATACATTTTTGTCATTAATAAGTAAAATGTGGTTCAATGGGATTAAAATAATTTTTTTGGTGAATAGTAACTTTTAAGTTTTAATCGCGATTAGAGGTAATTAGTGTAGTTTAAGGTAAAAATAATGTTTTAATAATATGAAATGACCTAGACACATTTCCTACCCTCATTGGATAGGTCATGTCCGACCAATACAATCCATGGGTCAACTTGGGGACCCCATGGAGCCACGTTTCTTGTAAAATGACATTAATACCTTTTTATTTAAAGTTAAAATTAAAATGTCACAAACATGTGTTGTTTTACTAAAACAATTTCTATATGGGGTTATAAAAGTCATATTTTTTACTATAAATATTAATTATAAAGATAAAAATATTTCCTAAATCATGATATTTTTTTATAATTTTTAGATATTAAATAAATTTATTTATTTATGACATTGTGATGATGCAGTGATTACCTCATAAATGAATGATTTAAATAAAATGAGAAGATAGGGTGAAATCTAAGTCTTAAACTTGTCAAAAACCTATTTTATGGGTTGATTTTGAAACCTTATCACCTTATCCTCGAAATATATCCTTTTGGGACCTTTTAAATCTGAAAATAATTTTATAATAAAGTAATATTTTATAACTTTCCAAGAGTGTCCCTCCTCTCCTCTTATAAAAGGCCCCCGCCTCTACCACTTTACACACACCTATCAAGCCTTTGGATCAGAAAAACCCTGACCATTTCATCTCTCCACATTCCTCTCTTCATCATTGAAGCCTCACTTTGAGCTGAATCCTTTCCAAGGAAGCCTTTGAGCTCAAATCAAAGAGAGTTGCCCGATTTAAAGGTAATGTCTTCCCTTGTGTTCTTTTGTTTTATTTTTCTTCTCCAAACCCCTAAAATATTTTTAATACTCTTTTTTGTAACAACAACAGTATCTTAAATATACTAGTATGTTGTTATAAGAAGGATTATATCTACACTTTCACACACCTCCGTCTAATGGTTAAAGAACATACTGTTTCTGTGGATGGCGAATTACTGCCTCACGAAACGATGATTGTTCAATATTATTTTAACACCTTCAAAGGTGGCCATTAATATGTAAATATATTTATATATGATATATAATATGTCTATGTTTTCCTTAAACTTATGTATTTTTCATTTATGGCATACCATTATGGTTTCCATTATGGGTAAACACGATATCTTCATTTTAGGAAGTGCGGACTACCGCCCCCTCAAAGTGATTTGATTCGTTAATGCCATATGTGGAACGTATAAAGGATGGAATTAATGGTATTACATATTATATCCTACTGGAATCATAATATACCTTTATATAATTATTATTTAATTCCATTTAATAAAAAAAAAGAAATTAAAGTAGCGTTCATGCGTACGTACGGCTTACCGTCTCCATGAACGGTACATTTCATTTCTTATATTCAAATGTTATGTACTATTATAAGTACATATATATAATGGATATATATGTAATATATTACATCTAAATGAAGTATATCATTCTGTAATTATAATATATATATCTCTCATTTTGTTTTAATTCCATTAATATGACAAAAAAATGAAAGTAGCGTTCATGCGTACGTACGGCCTACCGTCTCCATGAACGGTGCTTTTAATTTTTTATCTCCAAATGATATGGAATAGTATAAAATGAATATATACTGGATATATATGATATTTAAAACATCAATACTATTCTGGATAAGATGTACCTATAACTACATGGAAAATTTTTTTCCAACAAGTTCAATTTTTACTCATGTACCGAACATCGACAAAAATGTCTGATATGAACTCACTTTATTAACCAATTATTATAACATTATAATATGTGATATTAACTGAATAATAATATTTAAAGTAGGTCCTTATGAAATTATAAATTGACCAAATTTTATTATTCGGGAGATTAAAGAACGATCGAGTCATGTCGGACACGAGGTAAGGGATCCTACCTCTGTCTTTCTTTTTAAGTACACTCTTTTATGTCATTCCTTTTAAGCTCATATTTCTTATGATTGGGATGTTCTTTTATATTACTATTACTGTAATTTTTATGTTCATTTTATGAGAGACCCTATTTTCTCTCATCAATCCATTTTGGAAGTTTTAATTGGCGTTGTTAGGCTGTCGAAATTTCGTAAGGGGCTTTTTATCTCACTTTGTGTTTTCGTGAGATTCATGATAAATTTTCCAATATTTCCTTTTTAGTGGTGTATGTAATGTCCATTATTCTACTCTTTGTGTAACATAATTTCGTTTATGATTATTTAAATCAATGTTGTATAGTCCTTCTTTCATGGGATGTACGTTTCGAAAGTTACCCAAATTGGTAAGGGAACCTTTCACCCTCCTCTTTTTAAGAGACTTCTTTTGTTATGTCTTTTAATTTTCATCGTATTATGTGGGGATATGTTATTATATATCCTTATTGCCGTAAATTTTATTTCCAAGAGATGAGATACCCTTTATCTCTCTCATCAACTCTTTTTCTAAAATTTGATGTGACGTCGTTAGGCTGTCAAGGGAACTTCTTAACCCAATTTCGATTTCTTTGGGTTCAACATGTAGTTATTAAATAGGTCATCCTTTGAATATGTGTGAATGAACTTTTATTATTTTACACTTAATATCCACTTATATTGGGTGTATTTATATTTTTCGCACATAATTATGAGATTGATTTATCCTTAATTTAAGGATACCATCTTTATAATGGATTTCATCTCAATTTACATTTCCATTGAGACTTCATTGTTGTTATGCACCAATTCACTCTTATGTCGTGTATATACTTTCCTTTGGAATATTATATCATGAATCCCTTTATTCTAATGATATTATAAAGTTTTGATTAAATGTTATTCCTCAATTATTGTATTCAAGTATCTCTCATTTTTGTTAAAAAACCTTTAACTAAAATATCATTTTAAATGTTTTAATGATTTAATATTATAAATATTTATCATTAATATCCATGTTTTAAAAATGGTTTTAATGATTTATTTATATGGATATTAATGGTTTAAAATTTTAAAAGCTTCAATGTGGTATGGGACACTTTGATTTAAAAATCTCTTTATTAAATGTTTTAAATGGTTTTGAAAATGGTTTTTAGAATGGATTCATTATTTCAATATCTTAAAATGTTATATTGTTATTGCAATGTGGGAATGTTATCTTTACATTATGCTTAAGTTATGTGCTATGATTTTGTTATGTTTCTTGGGAATTGTTATGAAGACGGGTGGTTCCGTGATAAACTAAGGGCAGGTGAGCCCGATATAGCTCTCCAATGCATTGGGTAACGCGAAGGATTTAAACGCTAAGGTTTCTCTGAAGAGATTTAGGGAATATACTATGATGGGTATTACAAACGTAACCAAGAGGGTTACTCCCTATGTAAGAATGTTATGAAAGCCTCAAGTTACCTTTATGCATTATTATTTCTATGATTTATTCATGATTTGATGAGGTATGTTAAAATGCTTATGTTTTATGAGTAAAGTATGATTTCATACATGGACTAATGTTTTCTTTTCATACTTTTATATCCCTTACTGAGCATTTTATGCTCATCCCAAGTTTTTGAAATGTTTTTCACAGGTCAAGGGAAAGGTGCCTGATATGATGATAGTGTCAAGTAAGTGTCAAGAAAGAATCCATGTTTTATTTTAAATATGTTTCCGTTGATGGGAAAAAATGAATACTATCTTTTATGTAACCACTTTGTTTAAATGTGGAATGTAATTCAGGATTTATGATCTAATTCTCTAAAACTCTAAACCTGAAAACATCCTCAATGTGAATTATTCATTTAATTAAATATTAAGTAAGGTTTAAGGCTGGGGCCTTATAGTTGGTAACAAAGGTCGGTTTAGATAACTTTAGAGGTTAGGGTATTCTCTAGGCATAAGTGACTTTACCATAATGGTTAGGATTTCAGAAAGAGTCCTAGTTTTAGATAAAGTGAATGAGTAAGTATATCTTATTGTTTATCTTCCTCATTAGTACATGATGGTTTTTTTGATATACTCACACTTACATTTCTTTTTTTAGTGAATGGATGGATCTAGCAAGCACCAGAGTGACAATAGGTTTGAAGGAAACTGTGGTGGTTCTCTGATTAAGAGACTGGATGAAATGGGGGATTCAATGAGGAAACTCGTGGTTGTTCTAAACCAACTATCAAGGAGTCATGATCAACCACTTGTACCTTGGTATGTTCTATAATGCATCATGTATGAGATGGCCAATCGATGTGGAAGTTCAGGTAATAATTATAAAGGTAACCATTAGGGTTTATATGATCCTTAATTTTGAGGTAATTATGGGTTATTATATATTATGATGGAAAATGAAAGGCATGAGATAAACTTGATGTTAAAATATGTTATGATTATTTTTGAAGATTTTATCTCATTTTGGGGAATGTTTTAAGAATTATATAATTTTGGAAAAAGGAAAACACGTAGACCATGTGACAACCCGTCGCGTCGGACGAAGCTGCGGGAATAGAACCCACCACCAAAGTGCAACTGGTATGTATCGCCTACCACTGGAATACGTGAAGTCCCTAGTTAGTTTGGCTAATTCTTTTTAGTTAGATTATTTTAGGAATCAAGAGTAAGTTTATTTTGGGTTATCTATGGAAATTATTAACCTATCATCGAGGATATGTGATTAGGTTAATTACTTTTCAATATGAGAATTTAAGAGCAACTGATGTTATTTGGAGATAAAAGTTAATTTGTACCTTGGAAGACTATGTGATTAAATCCTTCAAATATTTGGGTTTCAATCTTAGTTTGGTTTACTTTGAAGAATTTTATGGACAATTGTTTATCGAATGGTCTTCGTTGAACTTTGGGTTTTTTTTGGACAAATTTTGGAGATTAAGAATAGATTTTCTTTTTATAAAGGATTATACTTTTGTTGATTATCTGATCTCATACTAACAATTTTGGTTTTGGATTTTTTCTAAAGACATGGGAAATATATAGTTCTCTTTTGTGGATTAGGTGATTCTCAAGAAGTTGATTATAGTACTCTTAATGCGAACAAGTCTTCCTAAATACTCGTCTTTTGGAGAAAATATGAGTTTGATTAAGGAATCTAGTAAAAGTTGAAAGTCTACGTGACAAGTAAGATGTTTTATTGTGATTTAGTTAAGCTCAAAAATAAATTCCTCAATGAAGAGTAACTTAAAACAAAAATGTTGTTTGTTAACTTTTCCTACTGGGGAATTGAGTACCGTTTAACCCATCACAAGTTTGTAATTTTCTTATGGTTAACTTTCTCCTAGACATGTTTACTATCACTCTCCCTCAGAACATGACCCTTTGTTTTTTTCCTCCATATCCATGTTTTCCTACATGGAATCCCAGTATGGGTTAACTCGGGTGACCTTTTTACTTCTCTTTCTTTATTTTAAAGTGATTGTTTTACTGACTCTTGTTCCGATGTGGGTTTTTCAATGAAGTTTCCAAGCCCAATTTTAAAATTGCGAGGACGCAATTCCCAAAAGGGGGGAAGGATGTAACACCCCAGGTAAATAAAGAATATGACATTTTCACATTTATCCATATTTGTGAATAAAATATTAATATAACTTTAAAAGGGATGCTATGCGCGATGGCGTACCCAATACGCAACAACGAGTTTCTTGGGAATCTTACGTTGTACTCTAATAATAAAATAATATTATTTTAAATTGTAGTTAACGTCAAGCCATTGTAATGGAGGGAATGAACAGAACTAACTACAAAATGATTATATATGTTTGTCAAATATTTTTACTTTTTACAATAAATGTTAGAGGATTAAAAATGCGAATGAATCCAATTTTAAGCGTAAACATTCTAATATTCTTTAAACGGTCGATTAACCGCCTTTTGGTGAAGAACCTATTTTAAATCCACTTTTTGACAATTTTATGTGTTATATTTGACAAAATAAAATTCTTCTTTAGAATAAGGACATCAAAATTTACTTTGTGTAAATTTTTGGTATTTTTTCGATAAAGTTCATTATTTAATGAATAGTGAAAAATGTTGTATTTTAATTCAAAACATACTTTTAATCTAATTTATTTATATGATTAGATTATCTTTTGAATAAGTTTTAAAGTGAAATTAGAATATATTTTTACCATTTAATCCAATAGTGGTCGTTGTAATTAATTTCATCTTGAAATTGGACTTAAACTAGTGTCAATCTTTTGATACTTATTGTTTCATAAAAACACGTTATTTGCTCTAGCAGCGGGAATTAATTATTAAATTAATTAATGTAACTTGTATGTTTTGAATTTTTTTAAATAGACATCATTTTTGAATTTGGAATATCAAATATAGCACAGGCTGAATTTTTGGTATTTTTCTGGAAAACTTCAATTTTTGATGAATAGTGAAACCACTAAGTGGTACTTAAAAAACTGATTTTTCGTTTAAATGAAATTTTACCCCCTCTGTGTTTTGAATTTCAAAAATCTGACATACATGGTTATCATAAAGATGTAAAATGTGGTTAAATGGGATTAAAATAATATTTTTGGTGAATAGTAACTTTTAAGTTTTAATCGCGATTAGAGGTAATTAGTGTAGTTTAAGGTAAAAATAATGTTTTAATAATATGAAATGACCTAGACAAATGTCCTACCCTCTTTGGATGAGTCATGGCCAACCAAGAAAATCCATGGGTCAACTTGGGGACCCCATGGAGCCACTTTTCTTGGAAAATGACATTAATACCTTTTTATTTAAAGTTAAAATTAAAATGTCACAAACATGTGTTGTTTTACTAAAATAATTTTTAGATGGGGTTATACAAGTCATATTTTTGACTATAAATATTCATTAGAAAGATAAAAATATTTCATACATCATGGTATTTTTTTTATATTTTTTAGATATTAAATAAATTAATTTATTCATGACACCGTGATGATGCAGTGATTACCTCATAAATGAACGATTTAAATAAAATGAGACGATAGGGTGAAATCTAAATCTTAAACTTATCAAAAACCTATTGGATGGGTGGATTTAGAAACCTTATCACCTTATCCAAGAAATATATCCTTTTGGGACCTTTTAAATCCGAAAATAATTTTATAATAAAGTAATATTTTATAACTTTCCAAGAGTGCCCCTCCTCTCCTCTTATAAAAGGCCCCCACCTCTACCACCTTACACACACCTCTCAAGCATTTGTCTCAGCAAACCCATGTCCATTTCATCTCTACACATACCTCTATTCATCATTGAAGCCTCACTTTGGGCAGAATCCTTTCCAAGGAACCCTTTGAGCTCAAATCAAAGAGAGTTACCCGATTTAAAGGTAATGTCTTCCCTTGTGTTCTTTTGTTTTATTTTTCTTATCCAAACCCATAAACTATTTTTATTACTTTTTTTTATAAAAACACCAGTATCTTAAATATACTAGGATTTTATTATAAGAATTATTAGAGCTACACTTTCACACACCTCCATCTAATGGTTAAAGAACATATTGTTTCTATGGATGGTGAATTATTGTCTCACGAAACGATGATTGTTCAATATTATTTTAACACCTTAAAAGGTGGACATTATGATGTAACTTTATTTATATATGATATATAATATATTTATATTTTCCTTAAGCTTCTGTATTTTTCATTTATGTCATACCTTTATGGTTTCCATTATTGGTAAACGTGATATCTCCATTTTAGGAAGTGCGGACTACCACCCCCTCAAAGTGATTTGATTCATTAATGCCATATGTGGGACATATAAAGGATGTAATTAATGGTATTACATATGATATCCTACTGGAATTATAATATACCTTTATATAATTATTATTTAATTCCATTGAATAAAAAAAGAAATGAAAGTAGCGTTCATGCGTATGTACGGCTTACCGTCTCCATGAACGGTACATTTCATTTCTTATCTCCAAATGTTATGTACTATTATAAGTACATATATATAATTGATATATATGTAATATATTACATCTAAATGAAGTATATCATTCTGTAATTATAATATATATATCTCTCATTTTGTTTTAATTCCATTAATATGACAAAAAATGAAAGTAGCGTTCATGCGTACGTACGGCCTACCGTCTCCATGAACGGTGCTTTTAATTTTTTATCTCCAAATGCTATGGAATAGTATAAAATGAATATATACTGGATATATATGATATTTAAAACATCAATAATATTCTGTATATGATGTACCTATATCTACATGGAAAATTCTTTTCCAACAAGTTTGATTTTTACTCATGTACCGAACATCGACAAAAACGTCTGATATGAACTCACTTTTTTAACCAATTGTTATAACATTATAATATGTGATATTAACTGAATAATAATCTTTAAAGTAGGTCCTTAAGAAATTATAAATTGACCAAATTTTATTATTCAGGAGATTAAAGAACGATCGAGTCATGTCGGACACGAGGTAAGGGATCCTACCTCTCTCTTTATTTTTATGTACACTCTTTTATGTCATTCTTTTTAAGCTCATATTTCTTATGATTTGGATGTTATTTTATATTAATCTTACTTTACTTTTTATGTTCATTTGATTAGAGACCCTATTTTCTCTCATCAATCCATTTTTGAAGTTTTAATTTGCGCCGTTAGGCTGCCGAAATTTCGTAAGGGGATTTTTATCTCACTTTGTGTTTTCGTGAGATTCATGCTACATTTGCCAATATTTATTTTTGAGTGGTGTATTTACTGTCCATTATTCTACTCTTTGTGTAATATACTTTCGTTTATGAGTATTTATGTCAATGTTGTATAGTCCTTCTTTCATGGGGTGTACGTTTCAAAAGTTACCCAAATCGGTAAGGGAACCTTTCACCCTCCTCTTTTTAAGAGACTTATTTTGTTATGTCTTTTAATTTTCATCTTATTGTGTGAGGATATGTTCTTATATATCCTTATTTCCGTAAATTTTATGTCCAAGAGATGAGATACCCTTTATCTCTCTCATCAACTCTTTTTCTAAAATTTGATTTGACGTCGTTAGGCTGTCAAGGGAACTTCTTAACCCAATTTCGATTTCTTTGGGTTCAACATGTAGTTATTGAATATGTAATCCTTTGAATATGTGTGAATGACCTTTGATTATTTTACCCTTAATATCCACTTATATTGGGTGAATTTATATTTGTCACACATAATTATGAGATTGATTTATCCTTAATTTAAGGATACCATCTTTATAATGGATTTCATCTCAATTTACATTTCCATTGAGACTTTATTGTTGTTATGCACCAATTCACTCTTATATGGTGTATATACTTTACTTTGGAATATTATATCATGAATCCCTTTATTATCATTATATTATAAAGTTTTGATTAAATGTTATTCCTAAATTATTGTATTCAAGTGTCTCTCATTTTGTTAAAAACCCTTTAACTAAAATATCGTTTTAAATGTTTTAATGATTTAATCTTATAAATATTTCTCATTAATATCCATGTTTTCAAAATGGTTTTAATGATTTATTTATATGGATATTAATGGTTTAAAATGTTAAAATCTTCAATGTGGTATGGGACACTTTGATTTAAAAATCTCTTTATTAAATGTTTTAAATGGTTTTGAAAATGGTTTTTAGAATGGATTCATTATTTCAATATCTTAAAATGTTATATTGTTATTGCAATGTGGGAATGTTATCTTTCCTTTACGCTTAAGTTATGTGCTATGATTATGTTATGGTTCTTGGGCATTATTATGAAGACGGGTGGTTCCGTGATAAACTAAGGGCGGGTGAGCCTGATATAGCTCTCCAATGCATTGGGTAACACGAAGGAGTTAAACGTTAAGGTTTATACAAAGAGATTTAGGGAATATACTGTGATGGGTATTAAAAACGTAACCAAGAGGGTTACTCCCTACGTAATAATGTTATGAATGCCTCAAGTTACCTTTATGCATTATGATTTCTATGATTCATTCGTGATTTGATGAGGTATGTTAAAAGGATTATATTTTATGAGCAAAGTATGATTTCATACATGGACTAATGTTTTCTTTTCATACTTTTATATCCCTTACTGAGCTTTTTATGCTCATCCCAAGTTTTTGAAATGTTTTTTACAGGTTAAGGGAAAGGTTCATGATATGATGATAGTGTCAAGGAAGAGTCAAGAAAGAATCCATGTTTTATTTTAAATATGTTTCCGTTGATGGGAAAAAATGAATACTATCTTTTATGTAACCACTTTGTTTAAATGTGGAATGTAATTCAGGATTTATGATCTAATTCTCTAAAACTCTAAACCTGAAAAGATCATAAATGTGAATTATTCATTTAATTCAATATTAAGTAAGGTTTAAGGCTGGGGCCTTATAGTTGGTATCAGAGGTCGGTTTAGATAACTTTAGAGGTTAGGGTATTCTCTAGGCATAAGTGACTTTACCATAATGGTTAGGATTTCAGAAAGAGTCCTAGATTTAGATAAATTGAATGAGTAAGTATATCTTAGTGTTTATCTTCCTCATTAGTACGTGATGGTTTTGTTGATATACTCACATTGAAATTTCTGTTTTTAGTGAATGGATTGATCTAGCAGGCACCAAAGTGACAATAGTTTTGAAGGAAATTGTGGTGGTTCTCTGATTAAGAGACTGGATGAAATGGGGGATTCAATGAGGAAACTTGTGGTTGTTCTAAACCAACTATCAAGGAGTCATGATCAACCACTTGTACCTTGGTATGTTCTATAATGCATCATGTAAGAGATGACCAATCGATGTGGAAGTTCAGGTAATAATTATAAAGGTAACCATTAGGGTTTATATGATCCTTACTTTTGAGGTAATTATGGGTTATTATATATTATGATGGAAAATGAAAGGCATGAGATAAACTTGATGTTAAAATATGTTATGATTATTTTTGAATATTTTATCTCGTTTTGGGGAATGTTTTAAGAATTATATAGTTTTGGAAAAAGGACAACATGCAAACCATGTGACAACCCGTCGCGTCGGATGAAGCTGCGGGAATCGAACCCACAACCAAAGTGCAATTGGTATTTATCGCCTACCACTGGATTATGTTAAGTCCCTGGTTATTTTGACTAATTATTTTTAGTTATATGATTTTAGGAATCAAGAGTAAGTTTATTTTGGGTTATCTATGGAAATGATTAACCTATCATCGAGGATTTGTGATTAGGTTAATTACTTTTCAATATGAGAATTTAAGAGAAACTGATGTTATTTGGAGATAAAAGTTAATTTGTACCTTGGAAGACTATGTGATTAAATCCTTCAAATATTTGGGTTTCAATCTTAGTTTGGTTTACTTTGAAGAATTTTATGGACAATTGTTTCTCGAATGGTCTTCGTTGAACTTTGTGTTTTTTTGGACAAATTTTGGAGATTAAGAATAGATTTTCTTTTTATAAAGGATTACACTTTTATGGATTATCTGATCTCATACGAACAATTTTGGTTTTGGATTTTGTCTAAAGACAAGGGAAATATATATTTCTCTTTTGTGGATTAGGTGATTCTCAAGAAGTTGATTATAGTACTCTTAATGTGAACAAGTCTTCCTAAATACTCGTCTTTTGGAGAAAATATGAGTTTGATTAAAGAATCTAGTAAAAGTTGAAAGTCTACGTGACAAGTAGGTATGTTTCATTATGATTTAGTTAAGCTCAAAAATAAATTCCTCAATGAAGAGTAACTTAAAACAAAAATGTTGTCTGTTAACTTTTCCTACTGGGGAATCGAATACCGTTTAACCCATCACAAGTTTGTAATTTTCTTATGGTTAACTTTCTCCTAGACATGTTTTCTATCACTCTCCCTCAGAACACGACCCTTTGTTTTTTCCTCCATATCCATGTTTTCCTACATGGAATCCCAGTATGGGTTAACTCGGGTGACCTTTTTACTTCTCTTTCTTTATTTTAAAGTGATTGTTTTACTGACTCTTGTTCCGATGTGGGTTTTTCAATGAAGTTTCCAAGCCCAATTTTAAAATTGCGAGGACGCAATTCCCAAAAGGGGGGAAGGATGTAACACCCCAGGTAAATAAAGAATATGACATTTTCACATTTATCCATATTTGTGAATAAAATATTAATATAACTTTAAAAGGGATGCTATGCGCGATGGCGTACCCAATACGCAACAACGAGTTTCTTGGGAATCTTACGTTGTACTCTAATAATAAAATAATATTATTTTAAATTGTAGTTAACGTCAAGCTATTATAATGGCGGGAATGAACAGAACTAACTACAAAATGATTATATATGTTTGTCAAATATTTTTACTTTTTACAATAAATGTTAGAGGATTAAAAATGCGAATGAATCCAATTTTAAGCGTAAACATTCTAATATTCTTTAAAAGGTCGATTAACCGCCTTTTGGTGAAGAACCTATTTTAAATCCACTTTTTGACAATTTTATGTGTTATATTTGACAAAATAAAATTCTTATTTAGAATCAGGACATCAAAATTTACTTTGTGTAAATTTTTGGTATTTTTCGATAAAGTTCATTTTTTTAATGAATAGTGAAAAATGTTGTATTTTAATTCAAAACCTCTTTTTAATCTAATTTATTTATATGATTAGATTATATTTTTAATTGGTTTTAAATTGAAATTAGAATATATTTTTACCATTTAATCCAATAGTGGTCGTTGAAATTAATTTCATCTTGAAATTGGACTTAAACTAGTGTCAATCTTTTGATACTTATTGTTTCATAAAAACACGCTATTTGCTCTGACAGCAGGAATTAATTATTAAATTAATTAATGTAACTTATATATTTTGATTTTTGTAAAATAGACATCATTTTTGAATTCGGAATACCAAATATAGCTTAGGGTGAATTTTTGGTATTTTTCTGGAAAACTTCAATTTTTAATGAATACTAAAACCACTAAATGGTACTTAAAAAACTGATTTTTCGTTTAAATGAAATTCTACCACCTATGTGTTTTGAATTTCAAAAATCCTACATACATGGTTGTCATTAAGAAGTAAACTTTGGTTCAATGGGATTAAAATAATTTTTTTGGTGAATAGTAACTTTTAAGTTTTAATCGCGATTGGAGGTAATTAGTGTAGTTTATGGTAAAAATAATGTTTTAATAATATGAAATGACCTAGAAACATGTCCTACACTCATTTAATGAGTCATGTCCAACCAATAAAATCCATGGGTCAACTTGGGGACCCCATGGAGCCACTTTTCTTGGAAAATGACATTAATACCTTTTTATTTAAAGTTAAAATAAAAATGTCACAAACATGTGTTGTTTTACTAAAACAATTTTTAGATGGGGTTATAAAAGTCATATTTTTTACTATAAATATTAATTAGAAATCTGAAAATATTTCTTACATCGTGATATTTTTTTATAATTTTTAGATATTAAATAAATTAATTTATATATGACACCGTGATGATGTAGTGATTACCTCATAAATGAACGATTTAAATAAAATGATAATATATGGTGAAATATAAGTCTTACACTTTTCAAAAACCTATTGGATGGGTGTATTTAGAAACCTTATCCCCTTATCCTAGAAATATATCCTTTTGGGACCTTTTAAATCTGAAAATCATTTTATAATAAAGTAATATTTTATAACTTTCCAAGAGTGCCCCTCCTCTCCTCTTATAAAATGCCCCCACCTCTACCACCTTACACACACCTCTCAAGCCTTTTTCTTGGCCAACCCCTGCCCATTTCATCTCTCCACATACCTCTGTTCATCATTGAAGCCTCACTTTGGGTAGAATCCTTTCCAAGGAAGCCTTTGAGCTCAAATCAAAGAGAGTTACCCAATTTAAAGGTAATGTCTTCCTTTGTGTTCTTTTGTTTTATTTTTCTTCTCCAAACCCCTAAACTCATTTTATTACTTTTTTTTTGTAACAAAACCAGTATATTAAATATAATAGGATGTTTTTATAAGAAGTATTTGAGCTACACTTTCACACACCTCCTTCTAATGGTTAAAGAACATACTAATTCTGTGGATGGTGAATTATTGCCTCACGAAACGATGATTGTTCAATATTATTTTAACACCTTTAAAGGTGGCCATTAATATGTCAATATATTTATATATGATATATTATATGTTTATGTTTTCCTTAAGCTTCTGTATTTTTCATTTATGGAATACCTTTATGGTTTCCATTATGGGTAAACACAATATCTTCATTTTAGGAAGTGTGGACTACCGCCCCCTCAATGTGATTTGATTCGTTAATGCCATATGTGGGATGTATAAAGGATGTAATTAATGTTATTAGATATGATATCCTACTAGAATTATAATATACCTTTATATCATTATTCTTTAATTCCATTGAATAAAAAAAATAAATGAAAGTAGCGTTCATGCGTACGTATGGTTTACCGTCTCCATGAATGGTACATTTCATTTCTTATCTCCAAATGTTATGTACTATTATAAGTAAATATATATAATGGATATATATGTAATATATTACATCTAAATGAAGGATATAATTCTATAATTATAATATATATATATATATCTCATTTTGTTTTAATTTCATTAATATGACAAAAAAATGAAACTAGCGTTCATGCGTACGAACGGCCTACCGTCTCCATGAACGGTGCTTTTAATTTTTTATCTCCAAATGCTATGGAATAGTATAAAATGAATATATACTAGATATATATGATATTTAAAACATCAATACTATTCTGGATATGATTTACCTATAACTACATGGAAAATTCTTTTCCAACAAGTTCGATTTTTACTCATGTACCGAACATCGACAAAAACGTCTGATATGAACTCACTTTATTAAACAATTATTATAACATTATAATATGTGATATTAACTGAATAATAATATTTAAATTATGTCCTTAAGAAATTATAAATTCACCAAATTTTATTATTCAGGAGATTAAATAACGATCGAGTCATGTCGGACACGAGGTAAGAGATCCTACCTCTCTCTTTCTTTTTAAGTAGACTCTTTTATGTCATTCCTTTTAAGATCATCTTTCTTATGATTGGGATGTTATTTTATATTAATATTACTGTACTTTTTATGTTCATTTTATTAGAGACCCTATTTTCTCTCATCAATCCATTTTGGAAGTTTTAATTGACATCGTTAGGCTGCCGAAATTTCGTAAGTGGCTTTTTATCTCACTTTGTGTTTTCTTGAGATTCATGCTACATTTTCCAATATTTCCTTTTTAGTGGTGTATGTAATATCAATTATTCTACTCTTTGTGTAACATACTTTAGTTTATGATTATTTACATCAATGTCGTATAGTCCTTCTTTCATGGGGTGTACGTTTCGAAAGTTACCCAAATCGGTAAGGGAACCTTTCACCCTCCTCTTTTTAAGAGACTTCTTTTGTTATGTCTTTTAATTTTCATCTTATTATGTGGGGATATGTTCTTATATATCCTTATTTCCGTAAATTTTATGTCCAATAGATGAGATACCCTTTATCTCTCTCATCAACTCTTTTTCTAAAATTTGATGTGATGCTGTTAGGCTGTCATGGGAACTTCTTAACCCAATTTCGATTTCTTTGGGTTCAACATGTAGTTATTGAATATGTCATCCTTTGAATATGTGTGAATGACCTTTGATTATTTTACACTTAATATCCACTTATATTGGGTGTATTTATATTTGTCGCACATAATTATGAGATTTATTTATCCTTAATTTAAGGATACCATCTTTATAATGGATTTCATCTCAATTTACATTTCCATTGAGACTTCATTGTTGTTATGCACCAATTCACTCTTATATGGTGTATATACTGTCCTTTGGAATATTATATCATTAATCCTTTATTCTCATGATATTATAATGTTTTGATTAAATGTTATTCCTCAATTATTGTATTCAAGTGTCTCTCATTTTTGTTAAAAACCCTTTAACTAAAATATCATTTTAAATGTTTTAATGATTTAATATTATAAATATTTCTAATTAATATCCATGTTTTCAAAATGGTTTTAAGGATTTATTTATATGGATATTAATGGTTTAAAATGTTAAAATCTTCAATGTGTTATGGGACACTTTGACTTAAAAATCTCTTTATTAAATATTTTAAATGGTTTTGAAAATGGTTTTTAGAATGGATTCATTATTTCAATATCTTAAAATGTTATATTGTTATTGCAATGTGGGAATGTTATCTTTACTTTATTCTTAAGTTATGTGTTATGATTATGTTATGGTTCTTGGGCATTGTTATGAAGACGGGTGGTTCCGTGATAAACTAAGGACGGGTGAGCCCGATATAGCTATCCAATGCATTGGGTAACACGAAGGAGTTAAACGTTAAGGTTTCTATGAAGAGATTTAGGGAATATACTGTGATGGGTATTCCAAACATAACCAAGAGGGTTACTCCCTACGTAAGAATGTTATGAATGCCTCAAGTTACCTTTATGCATTATGATTTCTATGATTTATTCATGATTTGATGAGGTATGTTAAAATGCTTATGTTTTATGAGTAAAGTATGATTTCATACATGGACTAATGTTTTCTTTTCATACTTTTATATCCCTTACTGAGCTTTTTATGCTCATCCCAAGTTTTTGAAATGTTTTTTACAGGTCAAGGGAAAGGTGCATGATATGATGATAGTGTCACGGATGTTTCAAGAAAGAATCCATGTTTTATTTTAAATATTTTTCCGTTGATGGGAAAAAACGAATACTATATTTTATGTAACCACTTTGTTTAAAAGTGGAATGTAATTCAAGATTTATGATGTAATTCTCTAAAACTCTAAACCTGAAAATATCCTCAATGTGAATTATTCATTTAATTCAATATTAAGTATGGTTTAAGGCTGGGGCCTTATACATCATGTACTTTAGAGAGGATCGGTGGCATTTCCAAATGGTAATACACAGCTCTAATTCTTTCCGTAATTTCAAAAGGTCTTATATACTTGGGGCTTAGTTTTACTTTCTTACTAAACCTTATAACACCCTTACATAGATATATTTTCAATAAAACATGATCTCTAACTTGAAATTACAAATATTTTCTTTAGTTATCAACATAACTATTTTTTATTCATTGAGATGCTTTAATATAAGTCTAAATAGTCTTTACCTTAATCATTATTGCATTAAAAAGTTTTGTACCTATAAGATTACTTTATCAAAATTCATCCCAACAAGTTAGAGTATGACATCTATTATCATATAATGATTCATAAGACACCATTTGAATACTTTATTTGAAGTTATTGATATAGGAAACATCCACCAAAGGTAAATACTGATCTCACATACCTTGAAAATCAAGTGATAGTGACATCAACATATCTTCTAGTGTTTTAATAGTCCATTAAGACTATCCATAAGTTTGAGGATAATAGTTGGTGCTCAAATGAAACATAGTATTAATATCCATCTAAATAATTTTCTAAAATTTCAATGAAAATTGTGGATCATGATCAGATACCATTAAAATAGGTGCACCATTAAGTCTTAAAACTTCATTAATATAGAGTCATGTGAGGCACTCAAGTGGTAAATTTTCTCTTATAGATAGTAAATGTGTGGATTTGGTAAGGTGATCAATAATAACCCATATAACATCATTTCTTCTAGGAGACTTTGGAAACCCAATTATAATGTTCATAGTAATTTCATCCCATTTCCACATAGTAATTGGTATAGGTTTCATGAATCCTCTAGGATGTTTTCTCTCAGCTTTAACCTAATGAAAAACCAAGCATATTGATACATAATCAGAAATTTCTCACTTCATATTATCCCACCAAAAATGTTCCTTCAAATCCCTATACATATTTGTTCTATCGGGGTGTATAGATAAATTAGATCTATGGGAATAATATAATAATTTCCTTTTCAGATCAAGCATATATGGAACACATAGCCTCTTTCCAAATTTCATAACATTATCTTCTTAAATGAAGTCTATTAATTTCCTATCATTCATGAATTTAATTTTCTTTTGAAAATTATCATCATCAGGTAGGGAAATTTTTATCTTTTCCAATAAATATGGTTTGGAAATCATTTGAAAATGAGGTTATGTTTCCCCTTCTTTAATAATTTCCATATTCATATTTACTAAATCCACTAACATAGGGTCCCTATCAATCCTCATTTTGTTCAGGAATCCATGATCTTTCCTAATCAATTCATCCACTACCTTATTTACCTTCCCTGGGTGGTAATGTGTTGAGAAATCATAATCCTTGAGTAGATTGATCCATAAAATTTTCCTCATGTTGAGTTATTTCTATGAAAATATGTATTTCAGACTCTTATGATATGTGTATATCTCGCATCTTTTTCCATAGAGATAATGTCTTTATATCTTCAATGAAAATATTGTGGATGCCAACTCAAGATCATGGGTTAGATAGTTCTATTCATTAATTTTTAACTACCTTGATGTATAAGAAATAACTTTATTATTATGAATAAGGACACAACCAAGTGCCTTCTTTGATGCATCACTATATATCACAAATTCATCATTTCCTAGTGGTAGAGTCAATATAAAAGAATTGACCAATATTATCTTCAATTATTCAAAACATTATTCACATTACTTTATCCATATGAACTTAACCCATTTACATGTAATATTGTTTAATGGGTTAGAAAATCAGACAAAATTTTGAACAAATCACTGATAGTAACCTGCCAATCTAAGGTAACTATGTACCTTAGTTACATTCATCAATGCATGCCATTATTTGATTGCCTTTGACTTTTTGGGATCAATTAAGATTATATCCTTGGAGAAAATTTATCCAAGAAAAGAAACTTTTGGAAGCTTTAATACACACTTTCTAAATTTACCACATAACTCTTTTTCTCTAAGAGTATCAAAAATGACTCACAAGTGATTCTCATGGTCCTAATAAATTTTAGTGTACACCAAGATATAATCAATAAATATCATAAAAATTATTAAGATATTCCTTTAATACTCTTTTCATCATACCCATAAAAATAGAGGGTGCATTAGTTAATATAAAAGTCATTACTATAAATTCATAATACCTCAAATGAAATGTTGTCTTTAGAATATCTACTTTCTTTACTCGCAATTGATGATACCGAGAACGAATTTAAATCTTTGAAAAATATTTATATCCTTGAATTTGATCAAAAAAGTCATAAATATGAGGTATAATATACATGTTCTTTATAGTAGTAACATTTATTTACCTATAATCAATGTAAAACCTCATAGATCCATCTTTCTTCTTAATTAAAATAACATGGGTTCCCCTAGGTGAAATACTAGGTTGTATAAATCCGTTATCACAAAATTCATATAGTTGTTTAATTAAATACACTAATTACATAGTTGTCATTATATAGGGAGTCTTTTATATAGGTCTCTTATTATAGATTAAATCAATAGAAATACAAATTCATGCTCTTGTGGATTTCTATGTAATTCCTCAGGAAATACATCAATGTATTCCTATACAATAAGTATATCCTCAATTAAAAGATTATCTTTCTCATCCATAGATTGTGTTGACTATTCTTTCCCAAGAATTGCATTTAGAATAGCTATTGGAGGTGGATCTAGATATGACCCAGATGATGAAGTCTCTCCTCTAAATACAAAGAATTCCACATCTTCATCAAGAATCTTAATTTCCTTATCTTGGAAATAAATTTTTTCATTATGTTTTTAAAGTCATTACATACTAAGGATTATATAAAAGTAAACCATAGGTATAATAATCAAGTATTAAAATAATTTGTATCTATATGTCATAATTATAATTGACCTAAACATCCTTATTGCGTTGAGATTTCAACTATGAGTCTTGATTGAAAACTCCCTTATTAAGGTGCTAGGGAAATATCTGATTTTCTTAGAAAACATGGAAGATATAAAAGAGTGAAATGATCTAGAATCAAATAAATCATTAGCTAAATTTGAGTCTATGATTAAATTACTTTCTACCACATATTTAGGAACATCAACCTTAGTTATAGTGATCACATAAACTTGACCTTCTCCCCTTGGCCCCTTCTACAGTAGGTTCCCTTAACACGTGAGACATTAATTTGAATAATTCCCCATTTATCTACAGTTAAATAAATGGGTAATAATAGTTTTTTATTTCTATTGTATTCATTATATATATTACCCTTATCCTCACACTTGAGACAAACTCATGCACCCTTCAATCATTTTTCAAGATATTTCTTTCCATAATTTTCTCATGATGGAAATTGATTTGTTCCCTTCTTATTCTTTGAAACATTACCTTTTTCTTGTTTCTCATTCAACCTATTATTCTATTTATTTCCCTTTAATATATAATATATATAAAATTATTTCTATATTTTTATTTAACATAATACTATTTCATAATAAAATGAAAAAAATTGACAAATTAGTGCCCTTTAGATACTTGGATTAATCCATTCGAAGAAATGGTCAATTTTTTTTCTAGACTACGTATATAATCCATAAAATTCCTAACTAGTATTGTAAAGGTTCCATCATACTCTACAAAAATTTCCACTTATTTTTTTCTTTAATCTAAGGAACTTTCTCTTCATTTTGGTTCATTGATCATGAGGGAAATATTTTTCAAATAATGTTAATTTAAAAGTTATCCATTTCATATGTTCTATTTCTTCTTCCTACCTAGTATTCCATATCAACGACCACCATTGATCAACATGACCTTTAAGATAATACACTACCAATATAACATTTTACCTTTAATTATATCCCAAGGCCAGAAATATCTTTTTAAGGAACTTAATATATTTCTCAGATACCGCTTGATTAGTATTTTCACTAAAAGGTAGAGTATTTTTCATATAAAATGATCTGGTGTAGGTTTATCATGTCATTAAACATAATTTTTTTCCATATGTTAAAGGTTATTAGTCATACCTTGGGTTATCTTCCCTAATATGTCTATGATCTGCTTAACTCCAACACCAGTTGTATTGGCTTACTCAGTACATAAATCTCTACATTGGTTAGGAGTATTGATACCATTCTTTCCATCAGGAATAATTTTTAAATAATGGAATGAACTAAATTAGATCATAACATTATAAAAATTAAATCATAGTATATAATTGGTGTAACTCTTAACATAAATTGAAAATTTATACATAGCTAATCTCAAAATCATAAACTTAGTTTCTTTGGGAATATCCAAAAATAATAAAAATATTTTCCAATCTTTCATAGTGGGTTTTAAATAAAATGTGAATTAACCCAATCATATCCCCTATTAATGTCAAACTAGGTTTGTAATAAGGTCCCATACACCATATACTAGAATGATGGTTGAGATATACTCAACCAACTCTTTTCAAGGTTATTACCTCTAGATGCATCCATACTAAAACCACATCCACTTGTAGTAACTAGGAAGAGATGAATTTTCTAGTAAAACCACACAATATATACTTCACCAAAACATTGTGATATTATTATATATTTATACTATGAGGACCTGAATCTATAAAACTAGGAGTCAGTGCCTTATGAACATGATGTGTGTATTGAAATAAAAAAATGCACTGATAAACACACATCATGTCCCATACAGAGGATCGAGTTTGATTCAGGTTCTGGGAAACTGGAAACTTCCAGGATGTTTTATCTGATAAAAGTTTTACCTAAAAATTTTAAATCAAAATGTAGGGTGAGAATAAGAATACCCATTAAGGGGTTTTAAAAAGAATAAACAAAAGTAACTTTTGAAATCATTCTTTAAAACTATGCATAGAACATTCTCTTAAGAAAAACTGTAACACATGTAACATAACATAAAAGTGATCAGTCAAGATTTTCAAGGAATACATGAATCAATTAAGACATTTTTCAAAGGAGTAGTAAAGGTTATCATAAACAAGTATGACATATGATTATTTAAGCACAAATTAAACAGTTAAAAGTAATACATAATCAGAGTTGTGCGCGAAGGAAACAACTTCAATTTCATAAGTTAGTTACTAACTAATGAGTGATAAGAACAAATCATGCTCTAAACCTTTACTTACAACATCAATATGAATTGGATAAAAATATAAGTACATGGGTAGTGAAAGAAGAGACATATCATTTTGAAAATAACTTGTAACATAACATGAATATGTGGCATCAACATTTAACTTAGACAATCATTTCTGTATCACCAAGGTCCATCCCCAAGGTTTCATTAAAAATAAAATTACCAAGGTTATTCACCAAGGTATCGTTAAAAAGGTCATATCTAGAGATTAAGTCTTTACCCAATACATTGGAGCACTATCAGCGCGTACCCTTAAATTTTTCTTTATTATCATGTGAGCCACATAGATCATAATTTACTTTAACGGGGTTTTATATTCAAGATGTCCCATACCACCTTAAATAATTCATTCATTTTCATATTACCCAAGGTGTCTCATACCACTTTGGGTAACTTGATTCTTGGTTCATTTTTATGATGTGTCATATGCATGTAGGATGATCAATGATATGGACAAATAAAACCATTATACAATTGGTCTACAAACACATGACATGATGGAAAACATTACAAACATGGAATAATTAATCAAAAGAAGGCATGGTTTAGTAAACATCCTATATACAAAGGAAAATTAATAAACCACATCAAATGGTAGATAAAAAGGGGTGGTCACATGAAATAATAAATGATGAATCTTTAAAAATTATTATTTCATGGAAATGAAATACTTAAAGAAAACACTTGCCATCAGTTATGGTGATAAACAGGTCATTGAACTTACAAATAAATTTAACCATGACTTTATTAACTAATAAAATTCACCAAAGTAGGTTCATTGTGTAATAAGACAATAAATGAACACAACATGATAACATTATCCTGTAAATTCTAAATCCTCTAATATATTTTAATCAATCCAAAATACACACTTTATCATAAAACGCATCATGGGCAATGTCAAATAAACTTCTTAAATACAACATGATCATTTTTGTGTACTTATATACATAATACATGTTGGTTTATCAAACATAAAAATAATATTTTATTAAAATCTTACATGTATCAAAGCATAAATTAAGTCCTGGTAATTATTAGTTAAAAAAATAGGGTTTTGGAAATTATACCTATAAATACATATACGCATAACCATATATACACAAAGTGTATATATGGGTTTTACACAATTTAAAAACAAGGTCTATTAAATTCATTATGTACTGAATGTTTCCAACCATTAATAAATTACTTTATTGAAAACTAAATTCATATAAGTTTTGTTATAAATGTAACCATATGTATAAAAATTAAGGTTTTATAAACATAATTACATTTAAACCAAAAACATAGTTCTCATATAAAAATTTATTTAAAGATTGATATCCATCCTTTAAAAATCCTAGATCTAGTTTGTATTGGACTACATACTTATATATTTATGTTTATAAGGTATATACAGAGTTTATACTTAGGGGTCTGGCATGATACAACCATCTTCAAAACAAACCTTATAATATTTATCTCTCCTGGTAAAACATCCATAATTACTTTAGAAACTCTAAAAAAAGTTTGGATTTGGGTTATATATATATTTATATATACAAAAATGTATATACAAATTATAAAAATATATAGGTTTCAGGTTTTGTAAAACTGTATTGTTAAAAAAAGATCCTTACATATGTACCCTATTGATAACACGATGGCAAACCCCCTTAAAGACAATACAAACCGAGGGGTTTGTATTATGTATATATACATATATAAACTTTATATACCGAGTGTATAAATGGTAGGTTTCTCCAAACGAAAACAAAGCATGAAAGCACCCTTACCTAGCTTGGGGAGGAAGCTTAGACTAGGGTTAAGTTGCTGGATTTGCTGGGAGTTCAAGGGAGAGAAGGAGGAGAATAAGCCTTAGGGTTTCATGTGGCAGGAGGGGGTTTTTTAGAAGCTCCGGTGCAAAAAGTGACTCATCCCAAGGGTAGGACGGTGTAGAGAAGACAAAGCTACAATATCCTAGGAGGTGGGGTGTGCGAGGGTCAAGGGGAGCAATGCAAAGAAAGTGAGTGTGGCATCCTCAGGAACCAGTGCTGGAACGGATCGCGACGTGAGGAAGGAGACAATAGAGAGGACGACGCGAAAAGAAACGGATGACCCAGATTAGATCTAGGCGCGATCGGATGGCTGGAGGGAGAGCGAGAGATGTGTTGAGCGGTTTAAAGAAACGACGGTCGGGATCTAATCGTGGGAAGATCAGACGGCTATGGGAAGATGCGGGTTTTAAAAAAGAAACGACGGCCAGGATTAAGCACGGGGGGTGATGAACGGCCCGTAATTACTCACTAAAAAAAATAAAACAGTATAATAAATATGTAAAATTTAGACAGTATGCTACAAAAAAATTAGTATAAAACATGAACAATATAAATTGAATTTTTTACACAATTTAATAAATACTTTTAACTTAAAATTTCCAAATCTAAAATCCCATTCTAGATTATGTAAAATACCTTACTATTTGATATAAATATTTTAAAAGATATATATTTCATAATTAACATACTAAACTTTTATAAATATTAGGATCTTATAACTTTTGAAATACTCCACTATTTGATTCATAAAATTTCTTTTTAAAAGACCAATAGTTTTCCTAATTCGAATTCATAGTTTTATTGATCCAACAAGATATATTTTTAAATTATTACAGATACCCTTCAAATGTGACTTTTTAAAACATTTATAATTTGTTAAAATACTAAGTTTTCAACCATATAGGTATCCATCAGGATTTTGTAAAATCAATTTGATTCATTTTCAAGAATATTCTTTTATTTTAAAATTAATATACTCGAAGATATAATTCAAATATTTTGAACATATTAAAATATTTTAAATACCATAAGATTATAAGAGCATTATAAAAAACAAATTTTTATAAAAAGATAAACTTTATCAATTTAAACCCAACGGTCAAAAATATAGTGATCATAATTTCTTAAAGGAACATTATAAAAATAGGGGGCGTTTCACATTTTCAAAACACTTGAACCAGGGAGGATGGATCTCCACATTCCATTGGTGATGAGTACGTGTGTTGTGGTTCTGGATATTATGTTTTTCACACTGACAGACCTAGAATATGATTACTATCCAATTACTCGAGTTGTGGTTCTTAGCAGCTTGGTCGTGGTCATGTTAAGTCCTGTACATGGTGCTCTTGGTTATTTTGGGTTTTTGTTGTAATGTAACATTTTAATGTATACCAGTCCACTTTATTCTCCTTGTTTTTCATCTATTTAGTTTCAATCCCTTTATTGGTACCAAAAACAAACCATGTAAAACAAGAAACATCATTATAAAACATAACATTGTTCACTTAGTCAAGTTCATAAATCCTGGGGCATCACATTATCCCCCTATTAAAATAATTGCATCCTCACAATTACTTTCATACAAACTCACTAAGAGGAATCTCCCAGTTATTCCTACCATATCCCCCATCGTTGGTAATCATTAGGTGTGCTCAGCGGAAGACCCATATTGATGCTTAACTCCTCTAGTTCTCTGATCTAGATACACTTAGGGCAGAGGGGGTTGAACTCATGCACCAGACACTTGGACTTCCAGAGGGAGGCTCAAACGGTACAGAGTTTGGAAATTTCCATATGGACCAACGTACAAAGAACTCGCCGAATTATTTCTCGTTCGAGAACATCTAAATCATAGACATTGTCGTACAGGCTAACGCTGAGGATTTGGTACATATAGGTCACACAAACATTTCCCTCTAAGGCACCCTCTTGAAATTTTACTCTGGCCGTGTAGTTCCGACCTAGGGTGAAACACAGGAAGATCCCTTTGTGGTACTTCCCCCTCCGCTTACGCTTGGCCAATTATGCTGAGCCTATGCGGTAGAAGATGGAAGCATTCCCTTGATAGGTGCGGAGAATCTCTAGACCGTTTGTCACCTCAAACAACTTTTTTCACATTACTCACAGGTTTTCGAAGGGACGATACTCATCTTCACAGGTTTTGATTGCAATAATATCTAGTATCTCAGTAGGAAGAGATAGCATGTGGGTTTGTCCTTCCATCTGAATGTTTAAGATGAGAGTTCAATCACTTGAAAACCATTAAAAGGTATAAACAAAGAAAAGACAGGAAAGGGGAAAGATAACATTTCAATAAACATAAGTTTATTATTAAACATCAGTGCTTGAGTTTCCCCTAATTACTTACTACACGAACTTCACACAAAGAGGCAAAACTCCCTATCTCCTCAAACTAAACACAGGATGAGCATTCAGGGTTAAACTCATGGGGGCACCTATAACGTCTCATGAGTTTATCATGAGGGGTATGAAGTTAGGAGATGTCAGAATACACTTGTTGCCTACAAGAAAGTTAGGTGGACTCATCTTCTGACATTTTGAAGTCCAACAACTCGCCATAGAAGTCATAGTTCAATATTTGATAGAGATAGTCCGCTCGGAGGTCACCGGTAGCAGAAGCTTCTTGAAAAGTTTCTAGGGTCATAAATCCAAAGTCCTCACCTACCGTGAACACCTAGAAAAGTCCCTCATGGTACCTTCCCCAACGTACATAGGATGGAAACTAGGTCATCATCATAAGGAGGTAATCCATTCCTAACCCTCAGTGTAGTTGAAGCACCCGTGGTGAGTTTGACACGTCGTATAGGTGTTTGCATGTCATGCGGATATGGGCATAGTTTAGAAAATTCTCTCAGCTAGCTAAAGACACAATGGTCTCTAGGGACTCAGTGGGGAGATAAAAAAGATTAGTACCTTCGTTTTCTATATGAAAATTAATAAAACTCATTTTTATTAATGCTGAAGTATATTTTTTCTTTGTTTCAGTTCTGGTTTTCCAGAGTTATCCAAACTGAACCCTCTAATACCAACTGTGAGGACCCGACTCCAGAAAACCAGGAGCCAGTTCCTTCTGAACATGATGTTTGTATTGAAATAAAAACATGCACTGATAAACACACATCACGTCCCATACAGAGGATCGAGTTCGATTCGGGTTCTGGGAAACTGAGAACTTCCAGGATGTTTTATCTGATAAAATTTGTTACCTGAAAAATTTAAATCAAAATGTAGGGTGAGAAAAAGAATGCCCAGTAAGGGGTTTTAAAAAGAATAAAACAAAGTAACTTTTTAAATCATTCTTTAAAACTATGCATAGAACATTATATTAAGGAAAACTGTAACATATGTAACATAACATAAAAGTGCTCAGTCAAGATTTTCAAGGAATACATGAATCAATTAAGACATTTTTCAAAGGATTAGTAAAGGTTATCATAAACAAGTATGACATATGATTATTTAAGCACAAATTAAATAGCTAAAAGTAATACATAATCAGAGTTGTGCACGAAGGAAACAACTTCAATTTCATAAGTTGGTTACTAACTACTGAGTGATAAGCACAAATCATGCCCAAAACCTTTACTTACGACATCAATATGAATTGTATAAAAACATAAGGACATGGGTAGTGAAAGAATAGACATATCATTTTGAAAATAACTTGTAACATAACTTGAATATGTGGAATCAACATTTAACTTAGACAATCATTTTCGTATCACCAAGGTCCATCCCCAAGGTGTAATTAAAAATAAAATTACCAAGGTTATTCACCAAGGTATCGTTAAAAAGGTCATCTCTTGAGATTAAGTCTTTACCCAATGCATTGGAGCGCTATCAGGGCGCACCCTTAAATTTTTCTTTATTATCATGTGACCCACATAGATTATACTTTACTTTAACGAGGTTTTATATTCAAGATATCCCATACCACCTTGAATAATTCATTCATTTTCATATTACCCATGGTGTCCCATACCACTTTGGGTAACTTGATTCTTGGTTCATTTTTATGATTTGTCATATGCATGTAGGATGATCAATGATATGGACAAGTAAAACCATTATATAATTGGTCTAAAAACACATGACATGACGGAAAACATTACAAACATGGAATAATTAATCAAAAGAAGGCATGGTTTAGTAAAAATCCTATAAACAAAGGACAATTACTAAACCACATAAAATGGTAGATGAACACAACATGATAACATGATCCCGTAAATTCTAAATCCTCTAATATATTTTAATCAATCCAAAATACACACTTTATTATAAAATGCATCATGGGAAATGTCAAATAAACTTCTTAAATACAACATGCTCATTTGTGTGTACTTATATACAGAATACATGTTGGTTTAGAAAACATCAAAATAATCTTTTATTAAAATCTTACATGTATCAAAGAATAAATTAATTCCTGGTAATTATTACTTAAAAAAATAGGGTTTTGGAAATTATACCTCTAAATACATATACGCATAACCATATATACACAAAGTGTATATATGGGTTTTACACAATTTAAAAACAAGGTCTATTAAATTCCTTACATACTGAATGTTTCCAACCATTAATCAATTACTTTATTGAAAACTAAATCCATATAAGGTTTGTTATAAATGTAACCATATGTATAAAAATTAATATTTTATAAACATAATTCCATTTAAACCAAAAAAATAGTTCGCATATAAAAATTTATTTAAAGATTGATATCCATCATTTAAAAATAATAGATTTGGTTTTTATTGGACTGCATACTTATATATTTAAGTTTATAAGGTATATACAGAGTTTATACTTAGGGCTCTGCCATGATACAACTAGCTTCAAAACAACCCTTATAATATTTATCTCTCCTGGTAAAACATCTATAATTACTTCAAAAACTCTAAAAATAGTTTGGATTTGGGTTATATATATATATATAACTATATATACATGTTATACAAATATATAGGTTTTAGGTTTTCTAAAACTGTATTGTTAAAAAAAAGATCCTTACACATGTACCCTACTGATAACATGATGGAAAACCCCCTTGAAGACAATACAAACTGAGGGGTTTGTATTATATATATATATATATAAACTGTATATACTGAGTTTATAAAGTTTAGGTTTCTCCAAAAAAAACAAAGCATGCAAGCACCCTTACCTAGCTTGGGGAGGAAGCTCAGACCAGGGGTAAGTTGCTGGATTTGCTGGGAGTTCGAGGTAGAGAATGAGGAGAAGAAGCCGCGGGGTTTCATGTGGTAGGAGGGGGTTTTGTAGAAGCTCTGGTGCCACAAGTGACTCATCCCAAGGGTAGGCCGGTGTAGAGAAGACGAATATATAGTATCCTAGGAGGTGGGGTTTGTGTGGGTCAAGGGGAGCAGTGCAAAGAAAGTGAGTGTGGCGTCCTCGGGAACCAGTGATGGAATGGATCGCGATGTGAGGAAGGAGACAACGGAGAGGACAATGCGGAAAGAAAAGGATGGCCTAGATTAGATCTAGGCATGATCGGACGGCTGGAGGGAGAGCGGTATATGTGTTAAGCGGTTTAAAAAACGACGACCGGGATCTGATCGTGGGAAGATCGGACGGCTACGAGAAGACGCAGGTTTTAAAAAAGAAACGATGGCCGGGATTAAGCACGGGGGGTGATGAATGGCCTGTAATGCCTCACCAAAAAAATAAAATAGTATAATAAATATGTAAAATTTAGACAGTATGATATAAAAAAATTAGTATAAAACATGAACATTATAAATTGAATTTTTTACACAATTTAATAAATACTTTTAACTTAAAATTTACAAATCTAAAATCCCATTCTATATTATGTAAAATACCTTACTATTTGATATAACTCTTTTAAAAGATTTATATTTCATAATTAACATGATAAAATTTTATAAATATTAGGATCTTATAACTTTTAAAATAATCCACTATTTGATTCATAAAATTTCTTTTTAAAATACCAATAGTTTTCCGAATTCAAAATACATAGTTTTAGAGATCCAACAAGATATATTTTTAAATTATTACAGATACCCTTAAAATGTGAATTTTTAAAACATTTAGAAGTTGTTAAAATACTAATTTTTCAACCATATAGGAATCCATCAGGATTTTTGTAAAATCAATTAGATTCATTTTCAAGAATATTATTTTATTTTAAAATTAAGATACTCGAAGATATAATTCAAATATTTTAAACATATTAAAATATTTGAAATACCATAAGATTATAAGAGCATTATAAAAAACAAATTTTTATAAAAAGATAAACTTTATCAATTTAAACCCAACGGTTAAAAATATAACGGTCATAATTTCTTAAAGTACCATTATAAAAATAGGGGGCGTTTCACATTTTTAAAAAACATGAACTAGGGAGGATGGCTCTCCTCATTCCATTGGTGCTGAGTACGTGTGTTGTGGTTTTGGCTATTATGTTTTTCACACTGACAGACCCAGAATATGATTACTATCCAATTACTCGAGTTGTGGTTCTTAGCAGCCTTACCGTGGCCATGTTAAGTCTTGTACATGGTGCTCTAGGTTAGTTTGGGTCTTTGTTGTAATGTAACATTTTAAGGTGTACTAGTCCTCTTTATTCTCCTTTTTTTCATCTATTTAGTTTCAATCCCTTTATTGGTACCAAAAAAACCATGTAAAACAAGAAACATCATTATTAAACATAACATTGTTCACTTAGTCAAGTTCATAAATCTTGGGGCGTCACAAATACTTATCAACATAGTTTTTCATTGGGTTATGTTCTATAATATATGTTTTCCTAAATATAGTTCCCAAGGTTTCTACTAAACATGATATAATATTAACTGTAACAACCCCAACACTAGTAACCCATAGTTTTTGTCTAATTTATTACATTTTTATAAGAGATAAGGGACCACATCACCAAGGATCGATCAGTTTAGTGGTCTTAAAGAACTAAATACATACATATATTCTGATTTTTCATTGTAAATAAAATATAAAACATAGTAAAAGTAAATATTCTTCATCATTGAAACTCATTCATGGATTCATTATTAATATTATAGGGGGAGTGAAAAAATAAGGGTGTGCTTAAATTCTCAATAAAGGTTGTGTACAACGTAAGTTATCATGAGTAAATAGGCCTAATAAATATGGAAAGGTAAATAACTAAAAACATGTTTCATTTAATCAATAACTTGAGCATGAAATGCATCCATGGATAATATCAATGTAATAATCTTATAGATAATAATAATTTAATTCTTGATTAAGGAAATGAATAATGTTTAAATCCTTATAAGGTCCTTGTACTAATAGATTTTCAAATATGTGTAGGTATAAACAAAAAAATCATTTAATAAGGCTATATAATTGGTTTGTCTCATGATATTTGTCGATAAATAAATGAAATATCTATAACTGGGCCCCACACATAATTGTATTTCCAATAGATTTCTCATATATTGAATGATCAATTTAATTCATAAACAATATTCCTTATCAAAAAATATTTGTATTGAGTAAAGAATATGGAATATCAATATTTCCTTAGTCAATAAAATAACTTTCATAGTAAAACACTGTATGTAGAAATGGTATACAATTTTGGAAATAAGCATATCCATGATACAAATAATATGGATATGGAAGGTAAATTTAATGTCCAATGAAAGATGATTACAAGAAATTTAATGTTTCAAGATAAAGTTAATGACCACAAAATTAATCAAGAGATGAAAGATGACCATCAATTCATCACAAAAGTAGATTTTATAAAAAATAAAAACATTTAAAATAAATTTTCATTAAAAAACTTTATTTTTAAAACCATGAAAACTTATAGAATAATATAAATAATATAAAATAGTAATGGTGATGGGAAAATATGTTAATGTTATATACGTTAAAAAGAAAATTTATTTTTAACTTTGTGAAAAATAAAATAAAAAATAAACCTTTAGAAAAACATTATAAATATTCCTTTAAAACCTTTTAAAAATTAAATTATGACATAAAATTTACTTAATAAATTATTTGACTAAATAATGACTTCTATAAAACAATTTTTAAAAATATAGACATGGAAGAAAAATATACCTGATCAAAAAGAGAAATAAGATCATATTTTTTAAAAAACATTTATTTTCTTGATTAAAGTGTCAAATAGAGGAAAATTTAGAATAAAAATTTAAAATCATTAAATATTAATAGTATGAGAAAATAGATAAGTTTATTAAGGATAAATTTTATTATTCCTTCAATGAAAATATAAGAAATCCCAAAAAAATAGATTGTAAAATAAATTCTTACATCTTTGGTAAATTTTAAATGATAATCCCTTTAAAGAGTAAACTTGAATTGAAACTTTATTTAACATTAATAAATATATATTCATGTTATATACATGAAATGGTTAGTATATACACCACATAAAAAAGGTGTTTAATACCAAATATGTCTCAATGTAGTGGAAGTTGATATGAAATCCCTTAATTCACGCTTCCACTTAGTTTAATGTGATTTAACCTCATATATAATAAATTTATATTTATTATAATTATATAATATGACTATAAACATATCTATAATATCATATATGATCCAATTTTGACATATTATTACCCATTTGTTAACAATCTTTCATTATTATCATTGTTTTGGGTGTTAACTGCTTCATTTTTCATGTATGTTTTGATTTAGTGGTTATGGTCCTTGTGTATTGGTCATGGTTATATCATATTAAGAATTTTAATAATTATATTTACATAATATATATTCATTATATACATATTTATAATCATTCATGAAAAAGGGATATGAAAAATGAATCACATCGCTTCGTGGAGGTGGTAATTCACACGTATGCATGAGCGACGTTGTCATTTTTAACAGGTGGAAGGGTAAGGATGTATATGATATTTTATATTTATAAAATAATTATTATTCCATTAATATAATATATTTTCATTAGTTCTATCATTTTAACCAGTCATGTGAGGCGGCGATGGAAAACAAATTACACCGGTTCGGGAGGCGGTAAGTCGTCATGCACACGAATGATGGTTTTGTTTCCCATTTGATGGAGAAAAAGATGGATAAATATTATGAAATTAAAATAATAACATATAAGTATATGGGATTTATTTTTTGTTATTATATTTGAATGTTTAATACATAAATGAATTTGGTAAAATAAGAAGAAAAATAAAAGTGTTCAGTTAAGATGATTACCTATTCTTTGAAATATTTCCTTTAGATATCCTCTTAAGGACCCTAGGGTTGGTATTTTTTGGTAATAAAAAAACCATTAGAATGTGGATAATTATTTTTGGGGGATATGTTTTCAGGTTTTTGTTGAGAAAAATTTCCTAAGAGGTGTGAAGAGGTGAGGGGTATAGGTGCCCTTTTATAAGTGTAGAGAGTGACACTTGTAATTTTTCAAAGTTTTAAAATATCATTAAGTCGCTTTCTTGGAAAAGTGCCTCAAAATTGAGTCTATTTATAAGGTTATAAAATATAGGGTCTAAATACCTTCATAAAATAGGATTTATATAAGTTTTAATTCCATTTTAACCCTTATCTTCTTATATTAACTCTATGGTAAAACCCATTTTAACCATAACTGTGGTAACCGGTTTTTGATGTTTTTACTATTCATAATGACCAAAAATGAAATTGTATGCATTAAAAAAAAATTACATGATGATTCCAAATATTTTAATCATTTTATCAAATTCTATTCCAATAAGTGTTAGCAATTAATTTTAAAATAATCCCACAAAACGTGATGAAAAACATTTTTTTATGAAAATGCATTTTTCAGGCATATGATAATCTTAAATTAACTCTATGAATAGTAATAATCATAATATTAATTTAAATAAATATATTTATACATATAATATATACATTTCACTTAAATTATTCATTAGTAGAGATTATTTTAATTAATTAAAATGGAAAAGCATTATACACTTAGAAACAATTTTCTGAAAAGTACCTATTTTTATCTCCAAATGATATTGTATTTATTTCTATCAATTTGATAATAAATACATAGTTAATTATACATATTATAAAACTTTATTATAAATAAAATAAGTATTATTTAAATACTACATTTTCAATTGTTCATTAAATCTTATTTCTAATGAAAAATTTCAAAAATTCATTCTATGATTATTTTGACCTAGTAAGTTCAAATTTGAAATCCATCCTATTAAATTATATTTTTCATGCCATGAAATATTAAAATTTACAATGTAATATTTTTTCATGAAAATCAAATGTTTACTTTCTATAATTGATACTTGAGTGTTACAACATGTTCATATAAACTTGGTACAGAAGATTACACATGCCCAAACCTGGTTACAGACACATATATATTCATACATGTAGGTATAAATAAGTACATGTGGGTACTCATGATTATATATATGTATTCAATGTTACGTCCTATAGATATGATTACACGCTAGTATATAGGATTATACATGTGTATACCAGAATACATGCAGGTACATGATGGTACATCCCAAAATACGTAGGTATATACAGGTCCACGAGGGTACACCCGAGTATACTAAGATACACTAGTGCATTCACAAGTATACATGGGTAAATATGGGTATACATGGGTCCACTTGAGTATACATTGGTAAATGTGAGTACATAAGTGTACACCTAACTATACACGGTTACATGCAAGTGTGCATGGGTATACAAAGTATGTGTGAGAGCTCACAGTTACACATAAGTATAAGCAAGTACATGAGGGTATACAAGGTTACACATGGGTACAAACCAATATATCCAAGTTCACATTGGTATATGTGGTTACATATGAGTATATATGGGAAAAACTGAAAAACTAAGGGTATACCCAGGTGTGCACATAGGTGTGTGTGAATATATCTCAGTACACCTGAGTATACATGGGAATACTTAGGCATACTAAGGAGTAGGTGCATATAGATTGTTACATGAAAGTACAAGTAGATTGATTCTAGTATACATAGGTATAAATGGGTAAAAGTTGGTACAAACAAGTATATACAAGTATATGTGTGTCTAGATAAGTACATGTCAGTATATGTTAGGCCCAAGTTGTGTTTTGGTTGTATTTTTCTTCAATCGATCAATATGTTAAAGAAAGGAAGTATGTTGAGAAAGATGATGGGTGGAAATCGTATTGACCTTTGTTTTCAAAACAATTAGACTCATTCTTTCAAAATAATCAGACTCACTCTATCCATCGTAAATAGAAGAAGATGTTTTGAAGAAAAGGTTTTGATCAGACTCACTTTAGGTCCAAAATGGGAGAAGATCGTAATGAGGTATTGATTGTAATTAGATTCACTCTGAATTCAATTTGAATGAAGTGATTATTTTTATGAAGTATCAGAGTCTGCATGGCTACAATAAAATTAAATGTGACAATGATTTACTGATTTTTATTTCATATAAATCATAAGTTAATTGGATAACTTATGATATAATCTTGGTGAAATAAAGGGGGAGTGAAAAAGATTCAAGATGATTGTTTTATGAGAAGAAAAGGTTGATGAGAATCATACTCAAGATATCGTATCCATGATAATCATATCCAGACCGACCGTACTCATGGAAATCAGATTTGGGATGAGAATGAAAGAAAGAAGATGCTACGAATCATAATTAGAATGATTGTACCCATATTTATCATATCTAGGTGGAAGAGAAGAAAGAGATGATACCGATTGAAAAGGAATCGTACCCATATTTATTATATCTAGGTGGAAGTGGAGTAAGAGATGGTGCCAATTCACTATAGAATTTGATCATCCATCCAAAGCATAAATTTTTTCTATACCCAGGATGGTCGTACGTAGGATCATAAAGAAAAAATCATACTCAGAATGATCATACCTGGAAATGAGTCTATTCAGGCCAATCATACTCAGAAAAATAGTACTCTATATAATCGTATTCAGAGAAGGAATTTCTTAAGTTTTATGGATGAAAAGAGAAGGGGAGAATGAGATCAAAAATGTAGTAAACCATTTAAAAAGGGTTTAATTACTTTTTAGGTTTACAACTAGGTCAATATAATAGGATAAGATGAAGTTTTTAATCTCAAGTGGGTCAAGAGAAAAAGATGATTTTTTTGGATGTACTTTCAAGGGGGAGATCAACATTCAAAAGAATGATCATGTTCAACATTCAAAGTTGTATCAATTTATTCATACACTTTCATATAATTGGTACATAGATTTTTTTTGAAGAAATCATAGTCATAAAATTAGACCCATGAATTGAAATGAGAGTTTGGAGAAGAAGTAAAGAGTGTAGAATATTCAAGAAGAATCAAGAAGTGTTGATGAAGTCAAAATGCATCAGATATTTTAGGGGAAATTGAGATTAAGGTTAATTTTTGTGAGTGGGAAATATTTTTGGGATAACCACCAAAGCCATTTGAGGTTCACCTATAAAAGGAGAAGAACTTTGTACTTTATGATTGTTGGTACTATTCATTGTAGTAAAGAGAGAAGCTTCGAGTTTTATTGAGAGAAAGAATATACCATATTGATATTTGGTGAAGACGTTCTGATGGAAAGAAGTGAAAGATAAGAGATAAGATCACAAAATTGTATTCAGTTGATCATCATACTTAGTTTTTATCATATTCAATTTATTACTGTATTCGACTTGTCAATCATCTTCATTTGATCATCGTATCAGGCTGAATTAATTGACTTTTGGATTTCTATATTCAGGTTCTCAGAATGAGGAAGAATCATACTGAGTTTATCAAGATTAGGAATTGAAGTGGTACCAATTCATTTCTATTGTATTCTAAAAGAAAATTAATTTAGAAGAATCATATTAGAGAGTATCAAACTTGGAGGAATCAGATTGGAAAAATTGTACCTAGGAAAATCAGGCTGAGTTTTACTTAGAAAAGTCCAAGAAGTTCTTACCATATTCTGGGTAGGAAAGTGAAGAATTGTTTTTCAATTGAATACATTTGTTTAATTTAAAAGAATAAAAGGTAACATTAGTTGTTACAAAAAACATTGTATTGCCCTATTTGTGCTAAGAGGGTGCACACACACTATTGGAATTATTTGCATATTTCTACACAAGTGGAAGGGTATATCCTACTTGTTGTAATATAAGGATTAATTTCTAATGGATTGTATGGTATTGGATCATTTCCAAACCATGCCAAGGATGTAGTTATTCTTATTGAATAGTGAACCTTGTAAATACTTGTGTTCCTTTGGATGTGTGGTTGAATTTTTTTCAGTAGGGAATTGAACCTTTAATAGGAGGAAAAGGTTGTTTTAAGGAAATATAAAATAAAATGTATCAATGACTCACCCCATACCCCTCTCAGTGATACAATCATCCTGAATTGTAAATTTCAACCGGTATCAGAGAAGGTTACCTTTTTTTATTCTCTACTGAAAGAGAATTTGAATTGTGTGAACAGTAAAGGTATTTTAGTCTTCTATAGAAAGAATTATCATATCTGCAAAGATAGAATGTTGTCTTATCTTATTTCTATCAGTTATGATATTCTTGAAGCTGAAATAGTTAGGTTTCGTCCCATTGATGATAAATCTCCTCTTACATCTGTTGATAAGGAAAATATTGTGAATGATGAAAGATCTAAGAATGATTTACTCTCATCACTTTCTGAAAGTGAGTTCTTTAGATTAAAAGGAGTTTCCACTTCTAAAATAATTTGGGATAATCTTAATAACATTTATGAAAGAAATACAAAAGTGAAGAAGGAAAAGTTATAAATATGGAGATTGAAGTATAAAGACCTCAATATGTGTGAGAATGAATCTATTGATGACTTATTTACTGGGATAAATGACATTGTGAGAACTATCAAATTTCTTGATCAAAAGTTAGAATATTTTAGTATTTTTAAAATATCTTGAGAATTATTCCTGACAAGTTTGATGTCAAGGTTTCTTCATTGGAAGATAGAGATTCAGAAACATTGTATCTAGATGATTTGCATAATACTCTTATTACTTATGAAATGATAAGGGAGAATTATATGAAAGTAAAAAAAACAAAAGTTGATAGAGAAATATATTTCAAGGATTCCAAGAAAGAAAAGTCAAAGAAGATTCTTGAAGAAGAAGAAGCTGGAGATTCTGATTCCGAAAATGAGGTATGTAAAAATCTTAATGATATTTTATCCTTGTTTTCTAAAAATGTGAAAAGATGTAAAAGAAGGTTTAAATGGAAACATCAATTAAAATGTTTTAGATGTGGATTATTTGGGTATTTTTTTGTGAATTTTCCTCAAAGAGGCAATGAAGAAGAAAGCGATGAAGAAGAAAATGAAGAAGATAAAATAAGACCAAGAAGATCTTGGAAGAAAAAGGGTGATAAAGAAAAATTATATTCCAAGAGGGAAGATAATAATTTATCCAAATCCAAAATTATAAGATTTCTATCTAAGGAAGATGAAATAGTAAAATCTTTTATCAGAAATTGCCTCTGAGCGGCGTCTACCCCCTCTCCCGCAATGGCTAGGGTTTCTCCACTTCTTCCCTCACCCCTCACCCCTCCGGCCTGGATTTGCACGGATTCTTCCAGTCTCGGTTCAGCACGGGCGTGATCTGGATTTGATGTGGCGCGTCTAAAATTCAGGGTTTGTATCTCCAGCTCCTGTTCCCGGTGTCTATGGATTGGTGGTTCCCTGGCAAGCGGCTCGGTGTCTCTCCTCGATGTCTCTCCTCGACTTCTTATGTAACGTCATCTCATCATGCGCCGGCGTTCGGCCCAGCATCCCTTCTATTATCGGTGTCTTGGCGCAGTTCTGATGGTTCGGTCTTCTCGGCACTGAGGATGGTTCCGGCTTGGGGTTTCTGGCATAATCTGGAGTCCCCTCAAGTAGTTTTGGAGAGTTTCCAGGGGATACTACGTTGATCTGCGGTTCTACGGAGGGGGAGGCTCTGTGTTTCTACTATTTTTTTTGCAGGGTTTTGGTTCTTTGATTCGGTTCCGTTCGATTGGCTGTGATTTTGGTTTTTTTTGGGTTCCTGGTTTGACATCGCTATTTCTTCTCCATTTTCACACTGATTTTCTTTCCATCATGTTTGGCCTGCTTCAGATCAGATGAGGGTTCTTTCATGGTCTAAATGAAGGTGATTCATGCCCTGAGCAGCGCTTCTAGTTCAAGAGGACTCGGATCCTCTCATCTATGGCGTTTCCTTGGCATGTATGGTGTCGGTGGTGAGGTGTCTTGTGGAGTGCGAAGAGATTTGACCAGGATAGTCTTTGATGGTGGTGACATGGTCTCGTGATTGGTGGTGATGCATCTGGATTAACCGCATGGATTTGTCCCAAATGAGGTTTCAGAGCAGGTGTTTCATCTTTGCAGGGATTTTCAGATTTGGTTGTTTGAGAGGGTATGACGTCAGCCGTCGGATCGGGCCTGTGCTTTGACATAGGACACTTTTTTGTTGAACTGTCATGCAATGGTGGAGTGTTTTATCACAATTATTTGCTGGGTGGGGCATATCCATGTTGTTGTCTAGTTTTTTCTCTCTTTTACCCTTAGATCGTGTGATGTCCTATGTCCATAAAGTCTGGGTTCCCCCCTTATTCCCATAAAACGGGGCTTATCTTCTCTTATAATAAAAAATTGAAGGCCTCTGGGCCATTGGATAGATCTAAGGAAGATGATAAGTAATTTATAAATTTTGTTGAAGAGAACATATTATTATAATAGTTAATGAGGAAAGTTCTTCTAGCAGTGAAAGTAGTTGTTCTGAAGAGGGATAAGAAAGTGAAGTTAAATCCAAAAAAAATCATTGATCATGTTGGGGAAAATAATTTTATTTCAATAATGAATTATGAATAATTTAGAATTAGTAGTTATGATGAAAAAAGAAACTCAACTTGAAATGAATTTGAAAGAAGAGTTGATAGAATTATTGAGAAAGATCGAAGACTTGAAAATCAAAACATAAGGTTGGAAGATGAATGATATTAAAAAAGAAATCAAGAATGTTTTTAATGATGAGAAAGTGAAGATAGTAGATGGTATTGATTATTTAAAGAAATTTATTGAGTAAGAAAATAACCGTAATGATAATTTGGAAGTGAAGCTAAAAACAAAAGAAGAAGAGTTGGAACTTGTTCAAAAAAAACTTTCCAAATATGAACAGAGAAATACAAGTTTCAAAAACTCTATTTTTGAAGTTTGTGAAAGTTATTGAAAGGAGAAAACTAATAAGTATATACAAAACAGACCTTCAAAGTTTGAAAAGAATGATGTAATTGTTTCTGTAAAGAAGAAAGTTTGAAAAGTCATGTATGTATCCAAAACCAACAAAGTTGGAAATTCAGAAGTCTCAAAGAACCTTAAGTCCAAAAATGTTTTGAAACATTTTTAATCTACAAATATTTCCAATACTTCTGGTTCCAATAAAGATGAAAATAAAATAAAGACTCTGATTGATAACAGAAAGTTTGGTGGCTCAGAAAAGAAAGAGAAGAAGGTGGCTGAGAAATATTTTCACAATTCCAGCCAGTATGGAAGTTTCAGAGGAAAATACTCATTTTATGGGTATTGATAGTATTAAGGTAGATTCAAACATATATAAAATATGTGTTGGTTTAACCAACAATATTACTATTATTCCACAGCTTATGAAAGTCAAGGTTTGAGGGGGAGACAATTCCCTCAAAAGAAGAAGTCTGAGAATATTGTTTTGAAGAAACCTGAAAAGGTTGGAGTAAAGATTGAAAATAGGTTTCATCCTCTAGAAACTATTTGTGAAAGATGTGAACAACCTAGATATCTTTCAAAAGGATGACTTATTTTTTTACTGGCATAATAAAAGTTTCATAACAAATCTCAGAAGCTGGATGTTTTGGAAGTAAAGAAAAAAAGACCTATTGAGTCTAGAAAGAAAGTGTGCTTAGTTATCTGGCCAGAACACATTAACTTGGCTAAGAAATTAGAGGAAGAACAAAAATTAGTGAAAGAAAATAAGAATAAATAGACTTCTAAAGATATAATAAATGTTTACAAAAAGGTATCAATAGATTTTTTATATGAGAAATTGTGGCATGATATCAAAAGATATTCAAATATCTTTCTAGAATAAAAGAAAAGCATGGGAAAAATGTTGCAAACTGATTATAATAAAGATGTCTCTAAAGATGATGAAAAGTCAACATCCTCATCAGAATATTCCACAAATAAGAAGAAAGTTGTTACAAAATCTAAGAAGGATAAACAAAATAAAGTAAGCATGTCCAATGAAAAATACAAGAAAAAGAAGAACAAGTCAAGACTGAGAGAGGACTCTTATTATGATTGTTATTTCTAAGGAAAAATTGAGGTTCCTCCTTATTCCAAAAACCTTTGAATACTGGTTCTATCTTGCAGGGAATTGAAGGAGTGGAAATAAGGAAGCTGAAATTAATGAGTCTCTTACTATTCTTTCAAAAGAAAGTAATGAGGTTACGAAAAACATGAGGTTTTTAAAATTTTTGTTTTTTATACACCTAAACTTTTTGATATGTTTGTTGAGATTGGTGGAGGTTATTTTTATCTTAAACAAATTCTTTAAAGTATTTCCCAAATCATGAGAATCTTGAAAGAAAAAGGGAAATGTATTACATGAAAGTTGTGTTATGGAAAACATTGATCACCTTGATTATACACTCTTATTTTCTACACCTAGTTTGCCCACGTGGACTTAAGAGTTTTTTAGTTAAAGGTTATTTTTAAGAAACTCATGTGATACCCATGTTGAATAAAAGTTTCAAGATTTAGAGATGAAAAGTTACAACCCCTGGAAATGAGATCATTGGTGAGAAACTTGTCTTGATGGCCCCTTTTAATTTGATTATCAATAAGGGGGTGAGATAAGAGAAAGGGGTAGAGTTAAAATAAATATGGGTACTAAGAAAGAAATAGAGAGAATAAAAATTAATACAAGAAAAACAATACCGCTTATTGTTTTCAATTGATTGAAGTGGTTAAAGTGGGTATTGACAAAAAAAATACAAAGGGGGAGATTGTTAGGCCCAAGTTGTGTTTTAGTTTTATTTGTTGTCAATCAATCAGTATGTTTAATAAAGAAAGTATGTTGATAAAGATGATGGGTGGAAATCGTATTGACCTTTGTTTTCAAAACAATCAGACTCATGCTTTCAAAATAATCAGACTCACTTTTTCCATCATGATGAGAAGAAGATATTTATAAAAAAAAGGTTTTGATCGGACTCATCTTGGGTCTGGAATGGGAGAAGATCGTAATGAGGTATTGATTGTCATCAGATTCACAATAAATTTGATATGAAATAAGTGATTATTTTGATGAAGTATCAGAGTCTGCATGACTATAATAAAATTAAATGTGATTATTATTTTCTTATTTTCATTTCATATAAATCATAAGTTGATTGGATAACATATTATGAAAGCTTGGTGGAAGAAAGGGGGGGTGAAAAAGATTCAGGTTGATTGTTTTCTGAGAAGAAAAGTTTTCTTAGAATCGTACTCAATAGATTGCACCCAGGATAATCGTATCTAGTCTGATTGTACTCATGGAAATTGGATTTTATCTGAGAAGGAAAAAATAATATGTCGAGGATTGTAATTAGAATGATCATACCCAAATTTATCATATCCAGGTGGAAGATAAGAAAAAGATAATGCCGATTGAAAAGGAATTGTACCTAGATTTATCGTATCTGGGTGAAAGTGGAGTAATATATGGTTTCTATTCACTATATCATCCGATCATCCATCTGAAATATAAAAAAAATTCATACCCTGGATAATCAAACTCCAAATTAGAAAGAAAAAAGATCATACCCAGAATGATCATACCCAGAAATGAGTGTATCCAGGCCAATAGTACATAGAAAAATCATACTCTAGAAAATCTTATTCCAACTCCTGCACCAGTTTCATTTTCCATCCCGTTGCACTGAGGATCTGTGCTAAATCTGATATATCGAAAGGCCCTCTGAAATCCATCACCATTGAGATAGAGGGAGAGATTTGTTGGAACCAGACGGTATGTTATGATTCTTGGATCCCCTTATTTTCTAGTTGTCTTCTTTTAGGCCATTAGGATTACAAATGTCATCATAGCTTCCAAGGTTGTTCCCAGACTGAGCATCCCCATCTTATGGAGGTTGGCACGGTCCCGGTTTGCAATGCTATAGTTGTTAATCAATCAGAGAAGGGAGAAGATTTTATTGGTCCGCGTTGCAGAGGGGATGCAATTGCTACTGTAATGGGGGAGAACCAGGGGACAACTATGCCATCACCTTTTATATCGTGAAAGGCTAGTGGGTTGAGTGGAAATCCACCGGTGGATGAGGTGTTTAGTCATTTGAAACAGGACCTGGGTATCCTCAATCAATTTCAGGAACCAGGTGCTAAGGAGGCACAACCACCTGGACAGCCTATTTGCTTCGATCTTGTCCCAGCAAGTGCGCCTCCAGTAGAAAAGGGAAATGCCTTAATCATCTGGGGTACCTCTAGTTGTGCTGCCACTAGGTTTGACACCGGTGTGGAGGCCGAGATATCTGGGAAAAAATTGTAGGAGGAGTCAGCTGCAGTATCACAGATTGGAAAAGGAAGGATGAATGAGGGGAATGTCTTAGGTCCCTTAGACCCAAACACCCTCACTCCACAACCTCCAGTCCAATTGAAGGCTGTGAGTGTAGGGAAGAAGAATGAATTTGAGGTTAAGGTTGGATTGGTGAAGTCTTTGTGCAGGAAGATCCCCCTCAAAGAAGGCCCAATTGTGGTGATGGGTAACCGCTTTGATGATCTGGATGTCCAAGAACCAACATTGGATTCAGAGGAGGATGATTCAAGTGACAATAGTTACAGCCAATTCTTAGTGGATATTTTGGAAATAATTCAAGGAAAAGTTATTTATAGTCCTATAAGGAAGAAAGGTAAGAAAGGAAATCGACTCAGGAAAGTTCAGTGTGGTCAAGGGGAAAAATCAAAGGGACGGAAAGACTATTCCCACTTGCCTAAGCCGATGGAAACTAGGTCGGGTAAGAAGGGTGGAAATAAAGAAATCAAATACTTACAGAAATGGGAAAGTAGAGAACAAAGTGGTAAAGCAAGAGTAGTTGAAGAAGAAGAAGGGGAGTGCTTGAAACTCATCATCCATTCCAAGGAAGAAATGCTTGAAAAAGTTGTTCAGTTCAATGCTTCAAAAGAGGAGATCGACATAATATATTAAAGAAGGTTGTGAGTTAACCCCAAGGAGGATCAATAGGTGTGGTTAGACAAACAATACCGAATCCTAGCTCGAGGTTTCAACCGCTGTAAAATTGACTTGGAGGAATTCATTCAGACAATGGATTGAATGGCTACCCACCTTGAAGAGATTATCAACAAGGATCTAGACATCTAGGTTAGTACTCCGCACTGAGAATTATATAGAGTGTCTGATTCTAATAATCTTAGTCTTGTGTTTAATCAATTTGTGAGTAATTTCAACACGTAGTGGTATCAATGTTTTGTGAACTATGGTTTCCCACTTCTCCTTAAATTGGCCTAATAAAAATTTATATTTGGTGGTGGTATTCAGCTGATCATCATATTTGGATAAATTAATCGGATTCTAGATTTCCCTATTTGGGTTCTTATACTGAGGAAGAATCATACTAATTTTATCGGGATCAGGAATTGAATTGGTTCATATTCATTTCTATTGTATTCTGAAAGAAAATCGGTTTGGAAGAATCGTATTGGAGAGTATCGGACTCAGAGGAATTGGATTGGGAAAATCATACCCAGGAAAATTGGACTAAGTTTTACTTAGAAAATCCCAGGAAGTTCTTACCATATTTAGGGTAAGAAAGTGAAGAATTTTATTTCAATTTAATACATTTACTGAATTGAAAAGAAGAATAGGTAATATGAGTTGTTACAAAAACATTGTATTACCCTATTTGTGCTAAGAGGGTGCAAATTCACTATTGGAATTGTTTACATAGTGATACATGAGTGAAAGGGTATATACTACTCATTACAATCCAAGGATTTATTTCTAGTGGACTATATGGTATTGGGTCATTTCCAAACCATACCAAGGACATAGTTATTCTTATTGAATAGTGAACCTTGTAAATGTGTGTGTTCCTTTGGATGTGTGGTTGAATTGTTTTTAGTAGGGAATTGAATCTTTAACCGAAGGTGAAGGTTGTTTCGAGGAAACATAAAAGAAAAAGTATCACTAATTCACCCCTCCCCTTCTCAGTGATACAATCATTCTGACTGGGAACTTTCAGTATACATGGGTACACTTGGGTATACATGGGTATACACATATATACCTTGATTCAAACTGGTATACTAGATACAAGTGTGTATATAATAGTACATGAGGGTACACATATGTGAACATAGGCATGCGTGATTAAACACACAAATCAATGTCAACCTTTACATAATTATATGTACTTGGGTGTAACCTCAACTGGACACTTGTATCCACATGTACCAGTATGTACACAAGTGTAACTGCGTGCATCCTTGTGAATCTAGGAGTACCCAAGGGAACTAGTGTGTACCAAGGTACACCAAGGTTTACTCATGTATTCTCGAGTGCACATATATTTACCTGTGATTACCCAAGTGCACCCATGAGTAGTTTTACCTATTTATGATAGTATTTACCCAAGTATACCCATGTGCATCGAGGTGTATTCATGCTTACTTACAAGTATTATCATTTAATTGGGTGTGCCTATGTGTATCTATGTGTAATCATGAGTACCCATATGTGTACCAACTTATACCCATGCATACCCTTATATACTAATAGTATGACTTTTTCAAAGAGTCCTAATCAAAGTACTTTTTTACTAATATGTACCATAATGGCACACTCTAGGTCGATTTTAAAGAGGATTCAAAATTAAGTTTTTTAATTGCATAAAACATTTTATGATTAAGGATAAGAGGATTTTTATTTATGGAAAATGGATTTGTGTTAAATCTCAAAACAATGATTTTGATTGGGAAACAAGTGTGAAAACTATGAGTTTTGAAGGATGGAAGCAATGGGTTTTTTAATGAAAATAAAAATTGAAATGATGAAAAAAGGATTTGGAATGGTAAAAATTTAGTTTTAGAGGAAATATGAAGTTATATTTTGAGGAGTGACCTTACCCATGTCCAAGCTTCAAGGTTTCTATTCTCAATTGTACAAAATATTTCTCTCGAAAAGATATGTTCAATACTAAGTTTGTGATTGTAAACCAAGCTTTGATATTTTTAAAATTTAAGAAAGTTTTCACTGTAATCACAACAATTCATTTCTATTTTCAATAAAAATGATAAAGGATTCAAGAGTTATTGATAAGGTTCAATGAATTAATACACATTGTTTACACTATATCAGTCGAGGAAGATAATTTTAAACAACATGAATCCATTTAAATCACTCTTATTTAGTTTTGAATTCATAAAATTACATTCACATGCACAGATTCTTTGATCAAATAAACTCTGATATATAGATAGAAATGCGGTTGTTATTTCAGATGAAATAAAACATATAATCATACAAAAAAAATTGTTTCATATCTATGAACACATTCTAGAATTGTAGAAAATGAAAGTATAAAAGATATAAGAAAATTTCATGTGAGTTCACCAAAAATTAGGTCACCATAAGTTTACCCAAGAATGGAAGTGCATGTATCTTTATCTTTTTCCCCTCGAACTCCTGAATCTTCCTTTAAGACTCAGGCTTGTATTTCCCTATTTGATTCTCACTACTTGGGTTTCACTCCCCTTTATCTTCATTGACTACTGTGGTTTTAAATTCATCACCCCCTTTGATCTTAATGGTCACCAGTGTCACTTGGTCTCAAAATTTTAACCTTTTCATAGTTAATCTATGTTGGGACGAAGCCCGACGTCTCAGTGGAAGCAGCTGCAAAACACACTGGATGATTCACCCGAAGAAATTTTTACACCTGAAGGAATTATAAAATACCCAAATTATTTTTCACAAATCACCCGAAGGAATTTTGGAGACTCATCCAAAGTATTTTCACAGTCGAATCATTTTGACATGCCTGTATGAACCTGTCATTTTGTTGTACCGTTGATCTTGGGATCTAGGACACCGCTTGACCTCCACAACCAAGAAGGCTTTTGATACATGACTTTCCTTCATGGATCTCATCATTTTCCCTCGTCAATTCCTTTATTCACCATCATTGAAATGACATCACCAACATCGTTATAATCTCACTTTGTTTTCCATCAATTATTCATTCCCCATTGATGATGTTTCACATGAGCTGTCGCAAAATTGGTAGCACCTTCCTAATTATTTATTGGTGGATACATCTTATCAGCACTCCTCATTTCTCTTCATCATTCCCCAATATATATAGAGGAACACACAACCCCTCTAATAAAGATAATAAAAAAATATCCTTTTTTAAAATCCTATCTGACGTAAACCTCTTTTTTTCAAACTCTTCTATTCCTTTTTCCTCCCCCTATCATATTCAAATTTTAAATTCAAATATCCCAATAATATCCACCATTTTTTTAAATTTTAATATTCATCCATTGATATCTCCATCATCATCGTCATTGTGATTGTTGGCATTGTTGGCTCCACCATAATCAGATCCATCATCAACTCCACCATCAATGAATCTTCATCTTGATGTGAAACCATCGTTCCATCATGATCATCATAGGTCCTTGATCATTACCTTTGATACCACTATTGGGGTGGAGCTTGACGTCACAGTGGAAGTAGCCACAAAAAAAAAGAAGTTTCACCCAAAGATATTTTTGCACCTGAAGAAATCTTACAACACCTAATGGATTTTTCACAACTCACCCGAATGAATTTTATAGAATCGTACAAAGGATTTTCAATCCCGAAACATTTTTAAATACTAGCATGAACCCACCATTTTGTTGTATTGTCAATGTTGGGAATCAGGATAGGCTTCTTGATCTCCGTAACCAAGAAGAATTTTGATTCATGGCTCTTCATCATGGATCTCGTTGTTCGCCCTCGTCAGCGCCTTTGTTCACTACGTCGACAAGCCATCGCCACCATTATTATCATCTCACTTTGTTCATAATTGACTATTCATTCACCATTGTCTATGTTTCACATGAGCTTCCACAAAAGAGGCATCACCTTCCCAATTATCTCTTGGTGGCTATATCTTTCCACCACTCTTGCTCATTTCTCTTCATCAGGTCCCCATATATATAGAGGCACACACCACCCATCTCACAATGATAATAAAAAAAATATCCCCTTTTTTTCAAATTCTATCCCACATATCCCTTCTTTTTAAACTCTTCTATCCCTTTTTATCTCTCTAATATTTAAATTTTAAATTCAAAATATTCGAATAGTAGTTTCAAGGTAAACATTTTAGTGGAAAAATTTGGAGGAATGGTTTTATTTATATTTATAAATATATATTTATAATTTAATATATATTTAGAAAAAAATTAAATTTATTTATAAATAAATATATATTTATAAATATATATTTATAATTTAATATATGTTTATAAAAAATTATTTATAAATAAATATATATTTATAAATATCTAAATATAGGTTTATAAATAAAGATTTATAACAACATTTTTATAAATATATTTATAAAATTATTTGGAGTTTAAATGTATATTAAGTTATATAATTATAAATATATTTTAAATATATATTTAAATATAATTTAAAATTTATATAATTATAAATATATTTATATTTATATAATTATAAATATTTATTTATAGAGATGGATTTATAATTATATAATAATAAATATATTCATTATATATATAAATATATTTATGTAAATAAATATAAATATAAATATAAATAAATACCATTATCCCACCAGAATTTATCGATGAGAAAGAAGAACCTAGAAGAATTTGGCATCAAAAGTCATGGCGACTGGGTAGGCATCTAAAAGGTCACGGTCGATGATGTGGACAAGATGATTGGGATACTACATGAGGACGTGACCGAAATGTGTGCATCTAATCTTCTTCCAAGTACTCTAAGAGTCAACTCACTCTGGAGCAGGAAAAGCTCAAGGAGAAGTACTCGATGCTCTTCACTAAAAGGAACTCACAGTCATAGTGAGAAACCATTGATGGTGATGATGACTTTTATCATGATTATGAGAATGATCAAGTTTTTGAATTGTAGTTTTACCTTATGGATGAGGACATGTCTCATTATGTGACCTCGTCCATCCTCTTTTCATCTTTGTCAAATTTCATTTTCTAATAAATTTTTTAGGAGCAGGTTTGTGTTGTCTCCTGAACCTTTTGAGTACAAATAAATATAAATATATAAATATATTTTAAATTTATTTATAAATAAATATATAACTATATAAATATAAAAATAAAAATAATTATATAATTATTAAAATATATTTACAAATAAATTTCAAATATATTTATCTAAAAATTTATTTTAATTTATATAATTAATATAATTAATGATTAATAATATAATTACCATAATTAAAATTTTAAAATAAATAATTGAATGTATATAGTTACAAATAAATATAAGTGTATATAATTATAAATAAATATTTTTATGATTATAACTATATTTAAAGAATTGAAAATATGTATTTATAAATTTAATTATAAATAAATTTAAGTAAATATGATTATAAATAAAAACTTATTTATATAATTATAAATATATAATTATAAATTTATAGTTATAAATTTATAATTATTTATATAATTAATATATTTATTATTTAAATATATTTATTATAATTTTATAAGTATGTAAATATATAATTTTTTTATATATACATTTATAATTATATTTATAAATAAATATATATTTATATAGTTAGAATTATAAATAATTTTATATTTTAAAAATATTTTTATATATTGATATATATTTATAAATATATATATATAATTAAATTTGAAATTATTAGGTTTTTTGAGGCTCAAAACCCCTTTTATTGAAATAAAAGACAAGCAACAGGAGGAGGAAATACAGAGTACATCAAAGTCCTCCAGTAGACATAAAATATCTAGCACCATGAGACCTAGTACTCATGCTATGATGAGCTACACGTCCTCCTCGGCCTTGAGGGTGTCTTCCTCTTCTCCAAGATTTGTCTTACGTCTATGGTCCTCCACCATCATCTGAGGATTCATCATCACTTATCAACATCTTCAATTTAAGATCTGGCACACACTCATTGCATATTGCTTCATCTTCACTACTAGTACACACAAGTAGATCAAAGATGTTTTTGATGCAAATGTTTGAGGTAGACTTAGCACGGGTGGAGGTACTAGAAGATTTTTTAGTGATCCCTACCTATTCTGTACCTGAATCCAGAGATAAAACATCCCCTACTTTAGATATCATACCTTGAGTTAGAGTATAGATCTTTTCAGCTGCTCTCTTTCCATTGCTAGATTTATGGTAATCGCTGTCAGTGTCACCATCCGATTGACCAAAGGACACCTGTATTGGTTCAGAGGGGACTATGTGCAGATTCTTTCCAAAAATGTATTTAGCACACGACTCATCAATGCCACTGGTTTGTGCATACTGATGCTACATCTTCACAGGCACTGGATTCGCTTTAGCTGACAGCTGAATGGGAGAGAACCTGGAAATCTGGTTAGCATCTTCTTAGATTGAAGACCTGTTTAAATCTTTCATTCTTGCATCTACTAAAATCACCTGCTTTCCACTGTCAACGGAGGTTTTACCATGCTTATTCATTTCTTTAATCGAAGTGGAAACTTCTATTTTGGACTTACCTTTCCAATTTTTTGGAGGCAATTCCTTCCTGCCATAAATTGAAATCCCCCTCATTTTGAGCTAAGGTTTCTATTTCATCCTGACTATCAATAGAATCATTATCAGCATTACTATCAAGGAGCCCTTTGTACAAAACATCTTTAAAGGAAACAACTGCAATAGGAACATGCTCCTCATTAATGGTATCAGCCCAGGCCAGTTTGGGTTTAGAAGAATCTCTTGGGTTTGAGGTAATCTGAGGCGGGGAGACAGCTTTGGAAGTGTCCAGCATTGTGCACTCCTCCCTTCTTTGAGAAGAACTAGTAGGTGACTTCTCCTACAGGGATGCCTTAATCTGAGATTGGTCCTTTTCAATTTGGAGCTCTGGTCAGGAACAATCTTCTCACTTTTGCGGCAGTGAGGCACATCATGCCCTTTCAAATGATATTTTGCACAAATAAACTCCTTTCTACATTCAGATTTCCTACAACCAATAATACCACAAGAATCGCATTAAGGTGTGATCTTCTCATATTCAATGGTCAAGAAGATATTATCTTGTGGTGTGGATAGCACTACTTTTTCAATTAAATTATTACTCAATCCGATCTCTACCAAAATTTGAGCAAAATCTCCATAACACGCCAATTTTGTAGCAGTATCCATCCGAACAGGGACTCCAAGAGCAGATGCAATGTCATACAAAATTTCCGGGTGCTATAGGACCCAATTCAGTCCATGAATCTTAACCCAAACCTGAGCACATATATCTCTAAAATCCTATAAATTGAAATTCAACGACCAGTTGTGGATCTTAAAAATTCCAGGCCTAATGTTGAACAAACCAAGTCCCCAATATTTTCCTTTCAATTCAGCAGAGGGAAACAAAAGATGATAAAAACCTTTACCGAGAGAGACACATTTGAAATCATCAAATCCCCAAATTGAAGAAAGACAGGAAACTAGATCAGAAACCTTCCAGGGTTTCATACCTTTTGACAAAGTGATGCGCGCAATGAAGGAGTACATGTAAAGCTCTATCCATTCTGAAATCACTCCATCAGAGGCCGAGACATGCGCGATGGTACCTTTCCGGATTACTCGTTGTGGGGTTCTCTCTTTTATTAGGGCAAAGGACCCACTTGAAAATCCGACGAACGATTGCAGACCAGGTGATGCATCCCCTTCATGATCCTTCGATTTCTGTAAACCTTGAGTCATGCTGTGATGAGACGAAGAATAAGAATAAAGGTTGACACTTCTTGGATGATCATGGAAAATGCAGTCGCTCGCGTTCGCTCTCGTTCCTCCATCCGTATCGTTGAAATTATTAGGTGTTTAAATGTATATTGAATTATATACATTAACATATAATTATTAATATACAATTATAAATTATAATATAAATATATTTAAATACTTATAAATATATAAATATAAATATTGCGTAGAAAATAAGTTTTTATTTATTTATAAATTATATAAATAAGCTTTTATTTATAATTATAAAAACTTATTTATAGTTATATTTATAATTATATATTTTTAAATATATAAAAACTTATTAGGTGTTTAAATTATAATATAAATATATTTATAATTATATAATTATTATGTGTTTAAATGTATATTAATTTATAATATAATTATAAATATGTAAATACAAAAATTATATATTTACATAATTATAAAATTATAATAAATATATTTAAATAATAAATATATTTATAAACTTATTATTTATAATTATATGTTTATAAATATATACAATTATATTTATTTATAATTATATACATTCAATTATTTATTTTAAAATCTTAATTATGGTAATTATATTATTAAATATTAAATATATTATTAGTTATTAATTATACTAATTATATAAATTATATTACATTTGTATATAAATGCATATAAATATATTTGAAATTTATTTGTGAATTTATTTTAATAATTATATAATTATAAATATATTTATATTAATATAGTTATAAATATTTATTTATAAATAAATTTCAAATATATTTATATATTTATATTTATTTATAATTATAATTATATTCGTATTTATGTATATAAATATATATATATATAATGAATATATTTATTGTTATATAATTATAAATCTATCTATAAATAAATATTTATAATTATATAATTATTAAAATATATTTACAATTATGTATAGTTATAAATCTATATTTATATATTTATAAATATATATTTATTGATAAATAAATTTAAAATATTTTTAAACATTAAATAAATTATAAATATATATTTTTGTATATAATTATAAATATATGGGGTGGAGGAATATTAAATATGGGGCATGATATTTGGGGAGACCCCAAAACTCCACATGATATGACGTTTTGGAAATCCAACAAAAAAACAGCATATGAATTGACGATTTTAAGTGCCGCTTTCATGTGGCGCTAATGTAACCCATTTCCTTTTTTTTGACAAAGAAAGATGATATATTAACCACGAAGGTCAGCAGTTACACATTCATGCAACCAAGAAGGAAAGTGATCAAGCCAGAGGTGATTCACGCCGGACGTGCTGAAAGAAGCCAGGTGATGGGCTGCTTCGTTTTCATCCCTTTTAATGAAGGAGAAGGAGCAGGTTGTGAAGCTTTTACTGAGAGACTGGATGTTCCTCACAATAGGGCCAAAAGAATGGAGGCTGCCATCATTAAGCCCGATAGCATTGATGATGGTGAGGCAATCAGATTCGATGTGAATATCTTCCCATCGTTGATCTTTTGCGAACATCATCCCGGCAAGGACAGTGAAGGCTTCAGCAACAACGGTCTCCAATAGAGCGTGGTTAGATTCATGTTTGACAGCAACGATTTGACCATGAAAATCCCATGCCATAAGTCCAATTCTGACAATTCCATCAATGGAAAGAGATGCATCAATGTTGATCTTGAGGATCCCTTCTAGGGGAGGGTACCATCTTGACGCAACTGTGTGAGTGCCAGAGATCCCTAAACGGTCAGAGTCCCGTTTCCACCCCTCAATCCAGGATGTAGCCCGTTCAATCCAGAACCCGAGGGGCTTTTCAATGTGATTAAAGATGAAGTCATTGTGTCGCGCCCAGACGATCCATGCCATGATGCATAATGAAGCAACTTTGTCCACAGTGAAGGAAGACGACCACAACATCAGCAGTGTCAGAAGATTCGGCATCGTATCTAGCATAAGCTCTAAATCAGAACCCCAGAAATTCCAGATATCTTCCACCCCAGGCACTGGGTGATTGCATGCAGAGGGGATTCGAGTATACCCAAGCAGATGAGACAATGCTTATCATTCATGACATGTCGGAAGATGAGGAAGTCCATAGTGGAAAGAATACCTGTGAAAACTTGCCACCAGAAAAAACGGATTTTCGGGGGGACCTTAAGATGCCAAAGGGTTTTCCAGAGCCCTCCCCTTTCCTCGATTTGGATATCAAGAGTAAGTATGTACCCTGAATTCACCGTATAGGATCTAGAGAAATCATTGCTCCAAAAGGGACAGTCTGGCCCTGCATCCCTCACACAGGGGATGCTAAGTATGATCCTTATGTCCCATTCATTGAACCATGAGTTGATTTTATCCATACACCACCCAGAACCATGATCGTCAAATAAGCAGCAAATAGTGGTGTTCTCATAGCCAGGTACGGCAGGTGAGGTAGCATGCAATCCATCTTTATCAATCAGCCAGAGATCGGTCCAAATATTAATTGTTGTATCATCTGCAACCCTCCAGCCCAGTCCTTTATTAAGTAAGTTTCAGGATCCCCAAAGGCTTCTCCATAGGAAGCTGGGGCGGGGGCCAAGAGAGGAGTTCTGGAAATCCAAGTGGGGAAAGTATTTTTCATGAAGAATTCACACACAAAGGGAAGATGGATGAATCATGAGGCGCCAGCCCTATTTAGCCAAGAGAGCATCATTAAAGAGTCGGAGGTCTCGAAATCCCATTCTGCCGCCTGTTTTGGGTGTGCAAAGTGACTTCCAAGAAATCCAGTGCATTTTCTTTCTTCCATTATTATACCCCCACTAGAATTTAGCGATGCGGGAATGGATGTGGTCAATAAGTGTGTCAGGAAGCTTGAACAGGGAAATAATATAGCTAGGGATGGACTGAAGAGCGACTTTGATGAGTGTTTCCTTACCCGCTTTTGAGACTCTTTTCGGAGTCCAGTCTTTGATTTTTTTCTCGGTTCTATCCACCGTGGATGAGAAGATTTCTTTTTTTGAGCGACCAGAAATAGTGGGAAGCCCAAGGTATTTGTTGTATTTTTCCACCATTTGAATGCCTACAGTTCGACAAAGCTCTGCTCTCTTGGTCGGTGGGACGCCATAACTAAAAGAGATTTCCGACTTGACTGGATTGATCGCTTGTCTAGATGCCCTCTCATAAAGGCGGATCACCTAACATATAGAGAGACATTCATTATGGGTAGCTCTAGAGAAAAGAAGGCAGTCGTAGGCAAAGAAGAGGTGTGAGACAGGTGGGATGGCCTGACAAACCTTTGTCCCATGTATCCCTTTTGTAGAAGCGGTCAAGGAAATGAGGTTAAAGAAGACATCAGCCACCAGGATGAAGAGGAAGGGGGAAGGGGATCTCCCTAGCGGAGGCCATGGGTGGGTGAGAAGCCTTGGGTGAGTCCACCATTGATGTTAATCCGAAAAGAGACGGACGAAACGCAATGCATGATCATATCTGTCCATTTGGGGCAGAAACCCATTTTTGTCATAACGGCCTAGAGAAAGTGTCATTCCACTCGATCATAGGCCTTAGTCATATCCAGTTTCCAGGCCATAATACCTCTTTTTTCAACAGATCGCGTTTTCATAGAATGAAACACTTCATGGGACATGATGGCATTATCTGTAATAATCCTCTTTGCTACGAAAGCACTTGATTTTCAGAGATAATATCAGGTAACCACGTGCGCAGATGGTTAGCTAGGACCTTTGAGAAGATCTTGTATGGAACGTTACAGATACTGATAGGCCTGAAGTCCGAGACCGCAAGAGGTTGCTTGATCTTTGGGATGAGGGTGAGAATTGTCTCATTAATAGAGAAGGGGTTAATTTCCCCTGCCTAAATGCCTTTCATTAGTGCTCATATGTCAGGGCCGAGAATGTGCTAGTATTGCTTAAAAAATAGCATGGAAACCATCTAGATTGGGGGATTTTGTGGAGTGGATTTGTTTGAGAGCCTGAAAAATCTCCTCATCCGTGAAGTCTTTTGTGAGATGGCGGTTCATCTCGTCGGTGATCACATGTTTGATGCAGGACTCAACCTCGGGCGATAAGATGGATTCTCCTGTAGTGAAGAGTTTTTAGAAATAACATGAAATGATATCATGGATACCTTCAATTTTGGACACAGTTCCCCCATCAGGGTGGGTGAGGACCGAAATGTTGTTTTTTTGGAACCTGGCAGAAGCCGTCTGGTGAAAGTATCGGGTGTTTGCATCCCCTTCTTTGATGTGGATTTCTCGTGCGCGCATAGCCCAGAAGCTTTCTTTGATGCGAAGAGCCGCATCCAGATCACTTTGAATAATAGAAATTTTGGAGAGAATGTCATCTGTTGGGGGTCCAGCAAGAAGGGCATTGAGTTGTCGCTCTAAAGAGTTACAGATCTTGTCGGGTTGACGAAATTTTTTGTTGCTCCAAGATCTCAGAGTAGCGACCACCTGCTGGAGGTTAACCTTGATTTCTTCATTTCCACCCTTCCAACAAGATCGAATAACTTCTTCACACTCTCGATCTTTGGCCCAGAAGCTTTCAAACTGGAAAGGTTTCCCACCTCTTAAGAAATGGACGCTATGAGAGAAGTCGATAGAGATAGGGAAATGATCCGAAAAGTTCGGCGCCAAGTGGGCGATGTGAAACATTTTGAAGATGTTAGTCCATTCCGTTGATCCCAGAAATCTGTCCAGACGCTCAGCTATGCATGTGCGTTCCGTGTTCCCCCGAAACCAGGTAAAGGGGCTTCTTGTATGGCCTAGATCAGCCAAGTCCACCATATAAATCGCATCCCTAAAGCCTGACATCGAGGCAAAGGGCCGAAGTGCTCCTCTGCATTTTTCATTCTGGGAAAAAATCTCATTGAAGTCACCGCCAAAGACGATAGGACCCGTAATTCCTTGACGTAATGAACAGAGAAGTTCCCAGGATTTCCATTTATCATTTTGTGATGGTCATCCGTAGAAACCCACAAAAGTCCAAGGTGATGAGGGGTCATCGTGGATGGATGCAGCCACATGGTGTGACGAGTACGAGATGATTCTGACATTGACATTGTCCTTCCAAAGAAGACCCAGTCCCCCTGATTGGCCTTGGTGGGGAACTGTGAAGCAGCCCTGAAAACCGCATTTGAGAGCGATACCATTGTTTTCCTTGTAATCCAATACGGTTTCGGACAAAAAAACCATATCAGGGTAACTTTGTGTGCAATGGCGCTGGAGCATCCGAACCGTTCGTGGGTTTCCAAGCCCCTGACAGTTCCAACATAGGATTTTCATTGCTCTAAGAGGGGCTGGGACATACCCGCCTCCGCCTCTGAAACTTCGTAGAGCTGTCCATCACCTGCCGCTTTCCATCTTTTTGGAAGGCTTTCAGTTACTTGATAATCCTCTGGTCGTCTTTTATGTTCCTCATGTTTCGCATCAATGGGATCACCACGCCTATCAACCTGATTAATCCTTTTCCACGTCTGTTGAGTGAGGGTACTTGCTACCTTTATCCCAGTCGTATTGGTTTTGTCCATAAGGTTGAATCCTGGAGCAATAGACACTGGCCCTGGAGCAGGCACTGTTGATTCGATGCAAAGTTTTCTGGGTTCAGAAACTGGGTCGGGTGGCTCCTTACTTTTGGACATTGGTCCGAATGGTGGTGAGTCGCTGTCTCTCAAAGACACAGGGCCCCGACTTGAGGAGAGGGCCAGGTCCGAACTCTTACTCGCATGCTTGTCCCCAGTTCTTACCCCATCCATCGTGCTATCCGAAGGCCCTCCTTTCGCCCGCTGGTCGTCTTGATTGTCTCCAGGAAAATCTGTTGGTCCTAGCATGATGACAGTGTTGAGTTTTGGTTCAGTTCGCTTAGAGAAGGCCTTCGCTAGTCGTTCATGATCCCTTTGTTTTTCCACCTCAGAAATGATCATAGGTCCTACTGTTTTTGCGCGGAGCCAAGGGCCGTATTGCAAGATGATGTTGCCTTTCTCATTCTCCTTCCTCGAGTCACAAACTTTCTCGAGATGTCCAATGCACCCACAATAAAAACAAAATATTGGGAGCTTCTCGAATTCAAAAGAGATCCAGACATTAGAATCTTCAAATGATAAGAACAGACCCCTCATTAGTGGTTGTGTCACATCGACTAAGGCTCTAATCCTCACCACGGGTCCCCAGTGGATGTGATCAGATTGATCCCAGTCCAGAAATTTGCCAATGCGTTCTCCAATTTCCCGCATAACACATTCTGTTCTGCCATAAAACGAGATTTCTTTGATTCGTATCCAGAAAGGTGAGGAAGTCATTTCAATTTTCTGAATGTCATCCCCGCCTGTAAAGTCCTCCATGAGGATGATTTGATTATCGAAGGACCATGGTCTGCCTTTGAGCACATTTTCTTTATCTTTGTTATTGAAAAATTTGAATATAAGAAAACCCTCTCCCACTTCACGTATGGAAACGCCATCCTCCAATCTCTATAAATTTTGCAGAGTATTTTTTATGGCCCCCTGGTTGAATGAGCGTTTGGCTAAAAATTTCCCTACCACCAGGAGTGACATGCGATGTGACAGAAAGACATCTTCGTTTTTTCGTGTAGTAATCGACGCTTTCTCTTTATCAGTCAGCGAGAGGTTCTTCCACCGATTCACCAATTCAGATTCCATGATAGCAATGAGCACCGCCTCAACGTAATCTCCCAAGCACACCCTTCGTGAGTCCACCGCTCTCGCGTTTAAAACTTCACAACGCGAACAAAGCTTTTTTATTTTCTCCTTCTCGAACCAGTAACTCGAGACTAATACGTCGTGTAGCAGTCCTCCAAAAAGCCGCACCTTGCGGACCTGCTCTCCGCAGACCAGCCCCTTCGCGGTCCAACACAACGGGCGCTGACCCCTATGCGAACCAAAACCCTGCGTGAACCACAAAACAACCCTGCACGAACCAAAAGAAACCTCCGCGAACCAAAAAGACGCCTCCGCGATCAAGCTCCCACGCGGTCACTTCCATCCCAAGCCACTCATGCATTCTCTGCGCGAACCACATCCTTGCAATCTCACCCATCGCGGACCAGCCCCGACACTTTTCCAGCCACCGCGAGGAAGCTCCTTCGCGAGCCTCTTCCTTCGCGAACCAGACCTGTGCACCCCTGCAATCTCGCGAACCAAAAAACTGGCGCAGAACAACACTCTCGCGATTTCCACCCTTCACGATCAGGTCTTCGCACTCGAAAAAATTTCCCGGTCTAAATTGGATCCCATCGCCTTCGTGGTCCCTGATTCTCGCGAAGCAAAGTCTCAGAGGGTCCCAATCCTACGCGGTCTCCACGCTCCCAGTCCTTCGCAAACCAATTTACGTCGACATTCGACTCCTCGCAAAACACCTCGTGAGCCGCCGACAGCACCAGAACACCCCGAAGAAGACCACAGGGAAAATCAGAGGGGGGGAAAACAAAACTGCAGGTTTGCAACCTTGCGGTGACACCCAAATCTGCCTTCGGTGCCAAGAAATCCGAGGAAACTCCGCAGATATAAAACTCCAAACGAAAAACCAAAAAGAAGAACCGCTGCAAGCGCCGGAGATGCCGCAAATTCTGAACCAGAAGATGAACTTCGTGGGATACCCTCGAGCAAACCGTCGCCGCATAACCAAAACTCCAAGGATGGATCCTAGAGACGTCGGCCCTAAAAACCCCAGGAAGAAACTCTCAGCTGCTGCGAGAGACTTTTCACGAAGGAGTAACCCATTTCCCAAGTTGATTCAAGTCTAACCCCAATTAATTAAAAATAAAAATAAAAAAACCCATCAAAATTTGGCCATTTTAGTTTCAGTAGTGGTTCACGGTTTATCCAGCCCAAAGGTTTGTTCTCTGCAAGGTTTGTTCTCTACAATTTCCTAAGACAATCGGTCTAACGCTTCCTCAAAGGGTTCTTTTTGGTGTAACAGATCCCAATTCGTATAATCTAAAAGATTTTCACCGGTGTTCTTCTAGCTAAGATCGAATGGATCAGGTATGTATTCGTCTCTTCATCACTCGATATTAGCTCGCGTGGTATTTCTCGAACTCTAATCGACATTGCAAAATTCCACCTCTGCTCCTCGATTCAATCCCAGACTGCCATCTCATCGATTTTTCTGAGATTCGACAACCTCAAACACCCCTAGATTGGTTGTGTTTTGGTTTTTTCTGTACATCACATTGACTCCACCTTCGACTCGATTTCCAGGATTCTTCAGCACCCTCAACCCGGTCTTAGATAGTTTCAATCCCTAATAGCCATAAAAGTTCTTCAGCAATAGGTTGTTTTTCAACCAAACACATCTTTGATCATCACCGGTTTGTCGGATCTTCATCAATGGCGTGTGTTGGAGCTTCAATAAAGATTCAGATTGATTATCACTTTATCCTTGAAAATCAGTTCGGCTTCAGATCTTTGACAGCCCCTTTGTTTCAGTTGTTTGCTGATTACTGGATGGATTTGAACCGAGTGTTTATTTCTATCCCTGATTCGATGTGTTTCTGTCTGGTTTGAAATTTCTTAGGTGGGTGTTGAACAATACTATGTGAGGAGATTTCTTTATACTGCGGTTGCCTGAATAATTTTAATGCGAGGGCAAGTGCAGATATAGTTTCTCGCCCGAGGATTCTCAGAGTTGTTGACAATTCATATACGAAGTACTCCTGCACAACCTATGAATATTGATGCTGATTTGTTATCTCGAGTGATTTACAAATCATATTTGTTGTGGTTCGTTGACCACGAAGAAAGAAAAATGGAGGGAGAAATCAGCCTTTATTTCACCAAGAACAAAGTTACAAGAGACTCCCTCTCTACACTTCTCTCTCTCACATATGGAGCTCTCCCGGCTCTCTTTGGATACAATGTAGCTTTCTTGGCTCGAATTGGTGATGAAGAAGGAATCTCCCTTGGCTCTCCTTAAATATCCATGGTGGGAGGTGTCAAGTTTGACACACCTCTCTCACCAACCTTCCACAAATCCCCCCACCCACCATGGACTTCTCTCATGGCTGTCACCTACCATGGTGGGTGGAGTTGATGCACCAGCCAACTACCAAGGCAGCTGGAAAAGTACAAGTTCCAACAATTCTCCCCCTCCAGCTGCAATCCGCTAGAGCATCTGCAAAGGTCCTGCTTCTCCTGAGCAACCACCTTTGTCAACATATCTGTCGGGTTCTCCTTCGTGTGGATCTTCACAAGTCGCACCATCTTTTGATCCATCACTTCGCATATCCATTGATAGCGAATGTCGATATGCTTCTTGATACCCTTCTGGCTCCCTCTCATCAGTCAGAAACAGGTAATCTGACTCCGAATATTTTGTTGACGGAATCCCTTCTCGTGAAGATCTTTGAACCTCTGAAATGTTAGGTTCGAGAGGCATAACATCACCTAGCTCCTGTGATGGTTCTGCAACTTCTTGTGGAGAGGATTGAGTCTCCCCCTACTCAATATCCTCCTCCACATCCTCATGGTCCGCTGCCGATGAGTCTTCTTGCGCCTCCTCCTCTTCAATGATAGGTGGTGATGGTATATGTGTTGGATCATGAATTGAGTCCTCGACACTTTCCCTTCGAGTCATTCTAGGATTTTGAATGTCCTCGATCGTATGGTTCTCGTGGAACATGACATCTCTGCTTCTAATCACCTTCTTCTCCTTCGGTTCCCAAAGCTTGTATCCGAACTCCTCATCTCCATAGTCGATGAAGATGCACGGAGTAGATCTCCCGTCTCACTTCTGCCTGAGCTCCTTGGATACATGTGCAAATGCCAAACATCCAAATACTCGTAAATGAGAGTAAGAGGGATGTTTACCAGACCATCTCTTCTGTGGAATCTCAAAATTCAGCGGGACTGACGGTGATCAGTTGATGAGGTATCAGACAACCTGAACAGCTTCTCCCCAGAATGGCTTAGGGAGCTTTGCCAAACTCATCATGCTTCTGACCTTCTCCATGATGGTTCTGTTCATCCTTTCTGCAACTCCGTTGTGTTGTGGGGTGTGAGGGACCGTCCTCTCATGTCAGATGTCACGACTCCTGTAATAGGCATCAAATTCCCTGGATGTGTACTCTCCTCCGTTGTCTGAACGAAGACACTTCAGCTTCCTTCCAGTTTCACGCTCCACCATGGCGTGGAACATCTTGAAGTATTCCAGTACTTGGTCCTTCGTTCGTAAGAATAACACCCACATCCTTTGAGATGCATCATCAATAAAGGATAGAAAATATCTGTTACCTCCGAGTGTATCCACCTCAATGGGTCCGCATACATCAGAGTGCACCAGATCCAACAACTCTGATCTCCGTGATGAAGCAGTATTGAATGAAACTCTATGATGCTTCCCATACAAGCAGTATTTACAAGGATCAAGTGATGCATCCTTGTTAATACTGATGTACTTCTTCTTCGTTAGGGTAGATAACCCATTTTCACTCATGTGGCCGAGCCTTCTATGCCACATATTGGATGACGTCTCTCTTTCCACTGTGTTGAGATTGTTTGCACATATCTTCACATGAGTTTTGTACAACGTACCATATATGTGTCCTCAAGCGATGATGATGGCTCCTTTTGTCAACTTCCATGCTCCGTTGATGAAGATGTTGTCATAGCCTTGTCGATCAAAGACGATACCTAATAACTGGTTGAGCCGAAGACTTGGAACATGCCGAACATCCTTCAGGGTGATTGTGTATCCAACGTTCGTCTTGACTTGGATATCACCCATGCCAACAATCTCCGCCAAACTGGTATTCCTCATCTTGATTGTACCAAAGTCACCAGTTTGATAAGTCAAGAAATACTCACGATGTGGTGTGACGTGGTACGATGCTGCAGTATCGACCACCCATTCTGTGTCTTGGACTGATGTATGAAAGCATGTCTCTTCTTCGTCTTTGGAGCAAAGCACAACTTCTCCGGTGACGGTCACATACACATCTTCATTTCCTATTTGTTGGTCGCTACTTTGACCCTTTTCTTGTAACAACTTTCGACAGTTCTTCTTCATGTGTCCCTCCATGCCACAATGAAAGCATTTGTATGTTGGCCTCCTGCCATCTGTGGACCTTCCTCTGTTCTCGCTTCGACCTCTGGTTCCTGCCCCATGACCTCCTCCTTGTTGTCTCCCTCGCTTCTCCAGAACGAGAGCTTGCGTCTGGTTGAAACTCGCATCCTTCCTTCGAGCTTCCTCGTTGAACAGTGCATCCATTACCATCGCCATGGTAAGTTTTCCTCCAGGCGCCGAGTTGCTGAGTGAGACGACAAGCATATCCCAGCTATCGAGAAGTGTGCAGAGTAAGTGGTTCGCCTGATCTTCATCATTTAGAGTCTTACCGGAAGCCACCAACTGGTTCACCAGGCTTTGGAACTCGCTGGTGTGTTCGGCTATAGAGTTTCCACTTTGTAGTCGAAGATTCATCAAACGCTTCAACAAGAGTATATTGTTTTGAGCAGTCTTTGACTGGTACGTATTTTCCAACTTTGTCCAAAGTTCATACGCACCAGTCTCTTGAGCAGCATGGTGGTAAACCCTGTGATCGATCCATTGGCGGATTTGGCCGATCGTCTTCTTGTTCAGCTTCTTCCACTCTGCTTCCTTTGTGGCATCGGGGTTGACTCCCTCATTCTCAATGAGGTCGAAAAGATCCTTAGCATTGAGAAGATCTTCAATTCGAGACTTCCAAATGGAGTAGTTCGAAGAAGTCAACATGATCATCCCTCCCATAGATGATCCCTCCATTGGATTTCAATTCAGTTAAAATTGGTGCAGAATCTGAAAAATGGAGCTCACCACTGCGTTCGGAACGGTCGAAAATGGTGGAATCGACTCCTGAATCATCCAAATCAGATACCAATTGATCAAGTTATGATCAAAACAGTATCAACGACCGAGATCGTCCGATGACGCGACGATGACGTGTCGATGACGTGGCATACCTGAGCAGCTGCCGGAAACCCACCGGAAAAGTCGCCGGTGCCGGAACAGTACCTTCTTCTCTTGCAAGGGGGTACTGTAGCAACTGAAGTTTGACCAAACTTGATCGGCCCTAGGAAGCTCGTTTTAGCTCCGTTTTCGATGTCGTTTGCGCCGTTGGAATCGTCTCGACACAGGCTTTCAGAATATGCCTTCAGTACACGCTTCTGGGCAAATTGAATTTTCCGGTCACCGGAAAATTTCCACTGCCCGCCGCCGTTTCACTGGAACCGCCTCTGATACCACTTATTGTGGTTCGCTGACCACGAAGAGAGAAAAATGGAGGGAGAAATCAGCCTTTATTTCACCAAGAACAAAGTTACAAGAGACTCCCTCTCTACACTTCTCTCTCTCACACATGGAGCTCTCCCGACTCTCTTTGGATACAATGTAGCTCTCTTGGCTCGAATTGGTGATGAAGAAGGAAGCTCCCTTGGCTCTCCTTAAATAGCCATGGTGGGAGGTGTCAAGCTTGACACACCTCTCCCACAAATCTTCCACCAATCCCCCCACCCACCATGGACTTCTCTCATGGCTGCCACCTACCATGGTGGGTGGAGTTGATGCACCAGCCACCTACCAAGGCAGCTGGAAAAGTATAAGTTCCAACAATATTTAGCAAGATAAAGATTAAGAATATTCAAATTACACAATAAAGGGAAATTTTAAAATGAAGACATCTCCATGAAATTTAATTAGTGAAAGAAGAAGTATCATTTTTTCAATTAGAATATAATGATTACTTCCAGGGATCTAGGGATCAACTCTCGATGGTGGCATTTTGATTTTGATCGAGTTAGACAATGTTGCAGGCACACTATAGCAGGTGAACTGTGAATCCCGTTGCGGCAGGATCACTATAGCGGTGTATTGTAGCGGTTCCGTAGCAGTTGACTTGTTGGAGATGTCCTGTTGTTGTTTGTCCTGTGGATCTCTAACTACCTCTAGTAGAGTGTGTGTGGGCGCATGTGTTTATACCTTATGGCTCTAGTGCATAGTACATGGATGTAGGGATGTTCTCAGGGTTCAACTAGAGTGTGTGGGTTCAACTAGAGTGTGTGTGTGGGCGCGTGTGTTTATGCCTTATGGCTCTAGTACATGGATGCAGGGACCTTCTCTTGGTTCAACTAGAGTGTGTGTGTTTATGCCTTATGAATTATACCCCAAACTAATTGTTTAAAATATAGTGCTTACTTCACATTTGAAAATGATAATCAAAATTGTGATAAATGATAGTTTTTGAAACTTGGGATCATGTTCTCAAGATTTCCTTCAAAAATTAACCTTTTCCCATAATTAAGCAGCCACACAACACAATAAGAAAGCCAATAATTTACTCCCAAATCCCCACAGTGAATTGCATCCTAATTCCCCTTGAGTTTTCACTAAGTGGGATTAATCACCTCTCAACTCTATATTGACTCCACCAAACATACAAAGGAGAAAAAAGATAAGAAAAACAATTAATCCACAAACAATTTAGATATCAAACCATTCACACCCAATTAAAATGAAGCCACATACCGCCTTTTATCTGAGGAGACTCATAGAATTTTCCAATGAATCCAAGAACACTTATTTGCTTTATCACCAATTATCAATCGCAAGAATAAACAAAGTATTAGTCAATCAAGGATAATTCATTATTTTTTTACACACACATGACTCAAATCATGGTTCAAAGTTCCTTCTTCCAAAAGTTTTAAAAATCATATTTTAAATCATTATTTCCAACAAACACTTCAGATTCAATTTAAAAGAATGAAACATACTTCTAAATTTTCCTAAAAAATAAAATATCGAGAGTATGATTTGAAATATTACCTAGTGCTCTCCATGGGATAAAAAAATAATTATCCAAGTACATAAAAATCTATATAAAAGTTTTTAGAATAAATTATTTTCAAATATCACTACTGCAGATACGACTTTTATCAGTGCTAGAAAAGTTTATTTACAGCGCTAAAAAAATGTTGCTAATCTCAGCGAAGATAAAGGGAGTTCTTTTTATCAGTGCTAAAAAAGCGATGATAAATGAGTTCTTTATCATCGTTTTTTTAGCGCTGATAAAAGTTAAAAAAACATTAAAAAAATAAAAAAATATTTCTTCAATTCGGGGAGAGGCTTCAACATCGCTTGAAGCCCCCTTTAACAGCACCCCACAACCAATTTAGATATCAAACCATTCACACCCAATTCAAATGAAGCCACATACTGCCTTTTATCTGAGGAGACTCGTAGACTTTTCCAATGAATCCAAGAACACTTATTTTCTTTATCACCAATTATTAATCGTAAGAATAGACGAAGTATTAGTCAATCAAGGATAATTCGTTATTTTTTTTACACACACATGACTCAAATCATGGTTCAAAGTTTCTTCTTCCAAAAGTTTTAAAAATCATATTTTAAATCATTATTTCCAACAAACACTTCAGATTCAATTTAAAAGAATGAAACATACTTCTAAATTTTCCTAAAAAATAAAATATTGAGAGTATGATTTGAAAAATTACCTAGTGCTCTCCATGGGATAAAAAAATTATCCAAGAACATAAAAATCTGTATAAAAGTTTTTAGAATAAATTATTTTCAAATATCATTACTGCAGATACGACCTTTATCAGTGCTAGAAAAGTTTATTTACAGCGCTAAAAAAACGTTACTAATCTCAGCGAAGATAAAGGGGATCCTTTTTATCAGCGCTAAAAAAAGCGCTGATAAAGACATTTTTTATCAGTGCTAAAAAAAAGCGCTGATAAATGAGTTCTTTATTAGCGTTTTTTTAGCGCTGATAAAAGTTAAAAAACATTAAAAAAAATAAAAAAATATTTCTTCAATTTGGGGAGAAGCTTCAACATCACTTGAAGCCCCCTTTAATAGCGCCCCCGCAGCCCATCCTGCATGCCCCAACCACCCCCCAACCTTTAACATCAGCCACCCCCTTTAACACCGCTAGCCCTTATTCCCCACCAGCGCGTGATCTGCCTCCCCCTGGATTCGAACTCGAGACCTGTTGCCTGCATGCCTAAGCCTTTACCACTCCACCATATTGCTTTTCTCTTTATTTATTAATATTTCTATTTATTTATATATATATAGTTATATTTACTCGTATATTAATATATATTTTTATTTATATTAATATATATATATATATATATTTAGTTATATTAATATATATATATATATATATCCGTGTATTGATATATATATATAGTTATATTTATATATTAATATATTTATTTGTATATTAATATATATTTATAAGATCAGTTTTAAATACATTTATAAAATATACTTTTGTGTGTGTGTATAAATAAATAAATACTTATATACAACACACACACACATATTATATGTGTATATGTAAGTATAATTATACATATTTATATATATATTTACAAATATTATATATTAATATGTATATACATATGTTTAGAATATATAGATAATATATATTAGTTTGTCAATACAGATGCACACAAATATAAATATATACACGCACACTGTTGAAAGTGGGTGCCCTAGACCCAACTTTTATTGTACTTTAATTACCAATACATGTATGCAGTTTGTTATATATACACGTGTTTATCTTTCCATAATAATGTAGATACTTATGCATTCATTTTTGTTTATGACAATGTCTTTAGATTACATGTCGTATGAAAGGGTTATAACAGATCACAGGCTATAATGAGAACCCCGAGATGTCATGACAATAATCTTAAAGTAACGTCCTATGATCCAGTTACATCATTCTGAAAGGACACAGATGATGTGTGACCATCATGTGCTGGAGACTCATAAGCATTGAGACTTCTTCTCATGAAGTTCACACTTGATGATCTTTAGTAGTTGAGATCATGAGGACTGACCTGCACAATAGGAACACCACATGTTTCAGGTGTCATTGGTCATTCCTATCTGCGGACATATGTAATGGTCTCCAGACTTGAGATCATTATCAATGCATGTCATTTAATTGCGTACTTTGATGCAAGGCGAAAACCATTACAATTAAGTCGTGCCGAGGTAGTTTGTATTGAGTACGTCATTAGTAACATGACATTGATTGAATAATCAAGACATGATTTGTCGCTTCTGAGTTGAGGAAGAGATATCTCGAGTTTGGTTGATTAGGATGGTTGCACCTTCATTAAATCCATGGCCATGGTAGTGGAAGGTAAGAGCGTCCGAACATTTCAACAAATAAAATAAAGAAAGATAAAGGACGATGACACTAGTGTGCATTCTGCTTTCACTACTACAAAAACGGGTAAGGGAAGCACTACCCTTTTATCAGTGCTAAAAAAAGCGCTGATGAAGGCCCCCCCTTTATCAGCGCTGTTAAAGGGGACCCCTTTATCAGCGCTTCTTTTAGTAGCGCTGATAAAATGGGGCTTTATCAGCTCTTTTTCCTAGCGCTGATAAATTTTATGTTTCAAAAAAAATAATTTTTCATGAAAAATAATATATTGTTATATAAGTATATTTATATTGATATAAATATAATATATTTTTTAAATATGTTTTAGATAAGTATAAATAAACTATTACATTTAATATATAAGAAATTTAATTAAAATGGATTTAAAATATTTTAAAAAATATAATTAATTAATAATTTTCTAATTATCATCAATTAAAAATAATTTAATAACAATTTGAAGACACAAAAATATCAAAAAATTAATAAAAGATCTAAAATAAGTTGAAAATGTAACTCAAACTTCAAACGACCATAAATTTTGTTCCTGATGTCCGTTTGAGCTCTACAGCATATCAAATCGAACCCTACGACGAGCTCTACGTGCCAGTGACCCAAGCAAAGCTTCTGTCACATTTTTAGAGGCCAAAAAAGGCCCAGAAGGCCTCCAAAATTGATTTTTTACTCGGGATACCCCGATTTGTTAACATTCAAACAAGTATAACTTCTGATCCAGACGTCCGTTAGGCCTATACCGCATATCATATCGAATATTGTTTCATTTTCTTCGATTTGACTAGTTGTGGAGTTGAAAAAGGCATCTGGATTAGAAGTTATGGTTGTTATAACATTCTATGACTTTTCAAATACACATATATATGTATTTATTCGTAAATATATATGTGTGTGTGTCTGTCTGTGTGTGTGTATGTGTGTCTATGTGTGTGTTGCATATATGTATATATGTATGTATTTATTTATTTATTTATTTATAAGCACACATAAAAAAACATATTTTATAAATATATTTAAAACTAATCTTATAAATATATATTATTATACAAATAAATATATGGATAAAAAATTATAACTAAAAATATATATATAAATAAATATAAATATAAATTAATATACAAATAAATATATATACTAATATATGAATAAATATATATGTATTAATATAACTAAATATATTTATATTAATATGAATCTATATTATTATACGAATAAATATAACTATATATATATAAATAAATATAAATATATATTAATATATGAATAAATATATAGGTATTAATATAACTAAATATATTTATATTAATATGAATTTATATTAATATACGAATAAATATAACTATATATATATAAATAAATAGATATATCATTAAACAGAAAAAAAAACGAAATGACTTAGTGGTAAAGGTGCAGGCGCGCAAGGGAGAGGTCGCGGGTTCGAGTTCTGGTGGAAGCAAGGAGGTGCATGTAGGGGGCATGAGTTGGACGCATGGGCAAGGGCAGTGTGCGGGAGTGGTCTACCTAGTGCTGATAAAGGAGGTCAAGCGCTGTTAAAAGCTCCCCCTGAATTATATATTCTTTTTTATTTTTTTAGTTTTTTTGACTTTTATCAGCGCTGATAAAAAGGGTCTTTTATCAGCGTTTTTTTAGTACTGATAAAAGACTGCTTTATCAGCGCTTTTCTGAGTGCTGATAAAAGGGACCCCCCTTTATCTTCACATTGATTAACAACGTTTTTTTTAGCACTGTTAATGCACTTTTCTAGCACTGATAAAAGCCATATTTGTAGTAGTGTTTATTGAGATATCGATGACGAAGAAGTTATATTACACAGATCATGTTCGTAGGAAGGTATTTGTTACTTTGACTTTGCCTTATCTTTATAGGGGTCTCGACGGGTTGCTAGACCCCGCTCTTGGTCGGTGAATATTATTCACTGCTATTGATATAAGGGTCTAGAGAGTCACACACTATAGTGCTTTTAGAATCTTCCCTATTCTGGAATAGGAATATAGAACTTGGTGGGCCCCACCAAAGGGTATGAGTATTATCAAATTTCTGTGGATCACCAAGTAATAAATAAATTCTTTAATTATTCAAGCTTGGAATAATATGTTGAATTTATTTATAACATGTATTTACAAGTGATTAAGTAAATACAAAAATAAAATACCATTCGAACAGATTTAAATATCCTGGGTTTGTTTAATATTTGCAGGAGAAGTGAGTCGAGTTATAGACTCAAGTTTATCACACGATATATATTTAATATATATATTACAGTTAGTGATAAAATTATAAATATTATTTATGGCATAATTTAATTTGTTATAAATAAATATTTATAATACTTATACAAAGATTATGTATTACAAGGGGGCCGAGAACCCATACCGGGTATTTTAGATATTCCCTATATAAGTAAGAGAGAAGCTCTCCCTATGGAACTATTCATGTGTCAAACTTGAGAGCCTCTCTCTCCTCCTAGATTTTAGAGAGAGATTCTCTCAAGCAAGGAAGAGGTTCAAGCCAATCCTTTTTGGATCGAAGTCTCTTGCCTTGCGGTGATCATCGCTATGTTGAAGAGATCATTGGTGTATCGCGCTAGCACCTGGATTCCAACGAACGACGCACATACAGATTCGAGAGGCGTGTGTAGACGATCTAGAGGGCTTCGACGTCGGAGTCTTCAAGCAACGGTCGCCGAAATCCTGCAATGAACTTGCGCACATAAGATCTGAACAAGATACATCATTTTATTTTTTGTGCTCTGTCAAATCCACGCGTGGTCCTTGGACCGTACCAGGATAGTTCACCAGAGTCGATGTTGTAACGTTGCTCCAGTGATAAGAAAAATTTTAAATTTCCGGCCCATCGACTTCCGCAGCCCATCCCGGTACCTAACATACACATTATATAGGTATATAAATATTCATATATTTTTATTTTAAATAAAATGTATATTATTTTTTTATTTAGATAAGACTTATATATTGAGAAATATATTATATATATAAATATGTTTAATTATTTATTTATAAAATTAAATTTTTATGTGTGAATATATAAAAAATATGTATATATTATTATATATTTTATTATAAACAACAGTACATTATGATAAATGATAACAAGCCCTGAAAACCTAAAAAACAGGTAAAAAATGGAGAAACCCTCAAAACCTGTAAATATAGTCAGAAAGTCAAATAAACCCTAAACTCAGGGTAATGGCGAAAAGTTATGATCTGAGAGTCCATTCCAGCTCTGTGACTAGTCAAATCGAAGATCATCAAACGAGCTTTGATATGATAGGTGGTGGAGGTCGAATGGACATTCAGATCATAAGTTACAGCTGTTTGAAAAAACAGCAGACAAGACAAAAGTGCTAGAAATGAGGGCTTGAAAAACCTAACAAACTGCAGAGTCACTGAAACATGCATAACTTATGATCCAGGTGTTTGTTTCAACTATGTGACCAGTCAAACCAAAGCTCATGGAACAGACTAAGATATAATAGGTGGAAGATGCCAAAAAGACACACAGATCGAGAGTTATTTCCGTTTTAAGAAAAATTTGACAGGGCACCGGACACAGAGCTAAAGTTATGGCCGTATGAAGTTAGAGTTTTTTTGGAGTGATATAACTGGTATATCTCCATTTCTTTGATCTTATCACAGTTTCAATTGGAAGTGATCCTCACTTGTCTCACAAGTTTCGATTTGACTAGTCACGACGCTCAAACGGACACCCGGAGCAGAAGTTATGCCCGTTTTAGTGACTTGCGGGTTTCTTAGGTTTTTAGGCGTTAAGAGGGTTGCTCAATTTCAAACGATAATAACTTCCGTTCCGGGTGTCCATTTTAGCTCTACCACATATCAAATCAAAACTTGTGAAAAGATACACACTTTGGTGACCACTAGAACCCTTTCTCACGTTCTTCAAGGCCCAAAAGGCCCAAAATTCCTCCGGACGGTCATAAGTTTGGCTCCGGATGTTCGTTTTGCCATAACTTCTGCTCCGGGTGTCCATTTTGCCTCTACCACATATCAAATTGAAGCTTGCGACTAGACCTACACTTTGGTGACCACTGTAACACCTCATATTTTTCAAGGAATGAAAAGGTCCTTAATCTCTCCAAACAACCATAATCTCTCCTCCGGGTGTCCGTTTTGCGTCTACCACATATCAAATCGATCTAAAAAATATTTAAAAAATATATATTATATTTATATCAATATATATTAAACTTACATATCAATATATTATATTTTATGATTTTTTTGAAATATACACTTTATCAGCCCTAGGAAAAAAGTGCTGATAAAGTCCCCCCTTTATCAGTGCTACTAAAAAGAACACTGATAAAGGGGGCCCCTTTAACAGCGCTAAAAAAAGTGCTGATAAAGGCACTCCCTTTATCAACACTTTTTTTTAGATCTGTTAAAGGGTGGTGCTGCGGAAACCCAGTTTTGTGCTAGTGTATGCAACCAAATTTTTTGAGATAATCAATTTTGAAAGGTATTTCAAGATAATTTGCATAATAAGAAAATAATGTAGTGTAGCACATAAATATAAACTTTTCTCCTACACTTAAAATTCAACATTGTCCTATATGTCAAATCTTAAAGTGGTTATGTAATTCTTAATTGAATTTCAAAACAATTTCCCATTTAAAAATATAAAAGGGCATCCAAAATATATCACAAATAAAATCAACATTAAACATTTAACATATTCAAATTAATTTCAGCATGCAATGAAGAAAAAGGGTAAATTGAATTTAAGAAAATTTATCCTCCCCTAATTTAATTGTGGCATTGTTATCCAAGATCCATATATGAATATCACTCTCTTTTTCATATATATTTATCCTAATTTTTCCCATTGCAATACTGAGTGGAAAAAAATTTGATATTCAATTGTAGCATTAATCTTCAAGAAAAATACAACTCGTTTTAAAGTGAAGAGAAGTGAGGTATTGAAGCCCTAAAATTATTATACAACCATATTTAAATCCTAATATATTTTTCAAGTATTCTTTTACAAGTGTAGTGAATTCGGTAGAAAAAATATTTTTATAGTTAAAGATGAAAAGGAAATATTTAAAAAAATTAAACAAAAAAATTTAAACAAACTCCTAACCAATTAACTAATAGTAAAAATCCTAACTAATAGTGAAGTCAATCCCTTCCCCACACTTGAGTTCTACAATGTCCTCAATTCATTATAATAGAATATATTAAATCAAATTTTAAGAAGTGGATAACAAAAAAATAACTAAACATGTATGAAACAACATGATATTTCAGTGGTAAAGAGGATGAAGGTTTCAAGGCACAACAGAAGCAGTTGAACCCATTCCCAACAATGTTTTTCACCAGTTTCATTAGATAAATATGATGAACTTTATGAATGCTACCCTAAATTCTTCTTTGAAAAGATATTTTCACATAAAATTTATAATTAATTTAAAATAAAAATTGTCTTGTCTTGATAATTCTTTCTTTATTGATGAATTCAGTTTTCGCTATTGTCATATCATCATTGTGATGGAGAATCCAAAGTAGAATCCCTCTAATGGTATCCACACATGCTCCATGAATCTTGAAACATCATCGTTGGTATTTCGAGTGCCAGCATAGAGGTAAAAAATGCCACGAACCAGCTCGGGTCGACCCTCAACCGGTCACCTGAGCCGGTCCGCAGCCTGTCCCGATGGGCGTTTTCGATCCCCCCGGGATGACAACTAGTGCCGAACATCAAAATTTAACCATTAGGAACAATTTAATCCATGAACAAAAGATAAACAGATAAATAAAGACTGACGATAAAACTAAAAACTAGCAGCGGAAAGAAAACAAAACTGCACATACCTCCATGTGACCTCTTGGTCACCTCCAACCACTAACAACCTGCCTCAACCACGGGTGGACGAAATAGGAAACTTAACCTACATATGAAAAGATAGGATAGGCGTGAGCATTAAAATGCTCAGTAGGGATGCCAAAAGTGAATCACAGAATCCAAGAATCTCCCTTCCCAAAACAATCCAATGATACAAGTTTGAAATACAAATATAAAAGTAGGGTTTTCACATTTTAAAATAAGCAACATGTTTTTCCCATTTAAAAATCCAACACACACTACATACCATTTTCAAAACCATTTTTCATTTTATTAACAAAACCCAAAACAAAAGATACCAAAGCTGGGCTAAAGTAGAACAAGTAAACATTGCAAGCTAGAAATAAACTAGTACAATAGAAAGTAAACAAACAATAAAAATAATTAAGTAACCATGTGTGATCCTAAACATCCATAGAAGACCCCATGGCATACTCGGTTCGGAACTACCTTCCGATGTATGGTGAAACTCCTAAGTCTATAACCAACTGGCCACCTCAAAATAGACCAAATTCAGTGGCAAAGCCCGCTTGGCCTAACATCAAATCCAGGGGGTACCGACCCATCTAATTGGGGTTGATCAGAAACCGTCACTCGATCATTTAAAAGATTCCCAAGAACCCATGATGGTTATAATAATACTCTGTAAGTGGGAGACCCTCGCACGCGTGAGTCACCTTACCTACCACCACCGCACTTGCCTACCCCAAACATGCACACCCTATACGATAACCCATAAAGGGATATCCCCCTATAGAGGTGCCCCATAAATGTATACATACATACCTGTATCACATATTCACATCATATCATCGAAGGTTCCAACCAGGCCGTCGCACCATACATGCATCAAAACCATTTTTAGTAAACATTTTTAAATCGCTGACCGGACAATCACTTTTACCGAAACAAATTCTTTTCTATAATTAACACAAACAACACTTTAACCAAAACACATTCTTACCAAAAAATATTTCCCACATTTTAGGAAAAACATGCGATGAATAAAATATTCCAAAGGGGCCTTTAGTTTTACACATCAAAAAACATTTCCCAAAACATCACACAAATACCACTTTTATATTTTCAATGCCAAACATGACCTTATGTTCCAAACACACACCCAAATAATTCACAACAAAACGACGAGCCTTTACCCCTTTTCAAAATCAGGCCAAAACATGTTTCAAGGCCAAACGGGCCAAACCATGTGGAACACATTTAAAACCATTCCTATAAATCACACAAAGGGACCCAACAACATTTAGAAAATAAGAACCATTTTCACAAAGTTACCTTTCACTTTCAAACCAAACCCAAACATAGACCAAAACACCTTGCATCCATGATTCACATTTTAAAAATCATTTAATAAATCATTTACTCAACTAATAAAACATTTCAAAAGAACACAACAAAGTCTTACATCACGATTTCACCAATTCCCATGAGAATTTCACTTTAAAACCAATTGCATACTCAAGCAATTCAAAATTACATTTGAACCTTTCAAAACATAATCCACACCACATGAACAACCCAATGAATCAATTTCACATTTCACAAAAACTAAAAAATGTCCCAAAATAGGTTTTCACTAAAAATGCACTCCATGTCATGTAAATATGGTACCCAAAATAAATCGAAAACATGTCAAAATCCCTTAAAACTAAGTTCGCACCAAAAAATTTCATTAAAGAACATGCTAAATCAATTAAACAAACAAAATAATTTATCAAATAATGTTTATGCACAAAACCACATACACATAATCAAAGAATTGATTCCAATTCCATTTTTAACAATTTTAACTAACCCAAAAACACTACAATAAATTAACTACAATACTTATGGCGGTGAAAACGACATTTAAAAATTAATTTAAAACATGAAAGTGTTCATGGGTTATACTGGAAAGGAAACAGTCGGAAGTACCTACCTAAAATATGTGTGAATACGATGAAGCTTGGAAAGGAGATAGAACAATACCTCACTGACTAACCGTGCACCCTAAACAATGAGAAAAAACGCACGAATCAAAACTTGGGGTGTTAGGGTTTTGCTAAATCGAAGGAAGATTCCCAAAAATTGAGAGGCAAACAAAACATGGAGGAGAAGCGTGCCTACTGGAGAGGGAGACGACTGAAGATGGTGCTGACGAAGGAGGTCTAGCCAGGGGAGGGCCACTATGCACCAGAGGAGGTGGGGGAAGCCGGCCGGAGAAGGTCGCCAGATGGGAGGTGCGAGTTCACCGTAGGGGAGGTGCGGGTTCTCCAGAGGCATGCCGAGAAGGGGAGGGCTCACGCCAGAGCTCCTGCGAGGGAGGAGAGGCGGTGACCGGTGGCTGCGCGCGAACAGGAACAGACCAGGGGGTGCACGCATGAGAGAAGAAGAGGGGGGGGGGGTTCGCTTCATGGGGGATGGAGATGGGGTAGATTAGGGTTAGAAAAATAAAAATAAAACTAAATAATAATAATAATAATAATAATAATAATAATAATAATAATGTTAAAAAAAATAACATAATAGTAATATTATTATTATTATCAAACATTATTTTTAAATTTTTATTTCATTTTATTTATCTTATTATCATTTTATTTTATTTTATTTTCTATTTCATTTTATTTTCCATGCAATTGTATTACTTATTTTAAAAACTGGGTAACCGCGCGGTCCGTGCACAACTATCTGGAGCCGAACGCATGGTTGAGAAATCCGTGATCAACCCACGCCACCCGACACTACCTGCTCACAACGCTAAGCTGTTCACTCCCCACATGACTTAATAAACCACGTACAAATTGTGCACCTCAACCCAGCCCACTTGGGAACCCGCACGAGCACCTGGACCGACCGCACAATTACCGCTAACCGTGCGATTCTTGTGCATCACCCCGAAGCCCACCCAAAACATCAAACATCAAAAATTTTAAATCTGCACTAAAGCCGAACCTCGACGAGGCTAACCAAAGACAAGAAATAATTAAAATAAAAATAATTTTAAAGTCAGGGTGTGACAACAAACATCTTGTATCATTCTCCATTGATCGTAATAAGAATTCCCTTGAGTTTCTTTCTCTTGTATTTCTTGGTCTTGAGAGGGAGGAGGGTGTTTATCTCTTATCCTTGAGAGAGTTATTAAGAAAGTTTCTCTTATTCATTGAGAAACTTATCTAGGGTGAATCTTGAAGGTTCTGGGTGCAGTGGAAGTTCCGGTCGAGCCTGTACCCAACTTGGATTTTGTTGGTTTTAATGAATAATTTGCAAGAACATAATAAAGAATCATAATGTCTAAAAAACATAACAAAAAAAGACAAAGAATCCTAGAACCAAGAAGAGAATATATTTAATGTTAAATTTATAATTAATTTAATAATAAAATTTCCTGAGGGTTTAGATTCATTCTTCAATAAAGATGTTGATCATTCGAACCATTGTTTGAGTTGTACGCCATTATTATAAGAGGATCCAAAACCGAATCCCTCTATTGGTGATCCAAACACACTTCTTGATCTCTGAATGACACTGATGGAACACCAAGTGCTAGCATGTATGATCCGTTCATGTTGTTATGTTCACCTTGATCGCAACATAATACTTTAGACTTGCGGATAATCTCTCTTGATCTCTCAATATTAAGAGGGAGGAAGGAGGTGGATGAATTATTTCATTATTGAGAGGAACCCTATAGTTATTCTTTACAGAGAGAATTATCTAGGGATAGAATGAGTTGTGCACAACACAAATGATTTCTCTCATTCTAAAATGATATAACATGGGAATATATAGATCTAGGGTTTTAATATTGACAATTGCACAAATTCCATTAATCCAAGGGTAGATTTACAACCATGTTTTCCCCCCACGGGGTGGCCCAGTTGGTTGGGTCGTTTGCTTGGTTGCTCAGAGTTAGGGGTTCGATTCCCGCTGGTTGCAGGCTTCGGCTGAGGTAATTCCGCACCGTGCGATTTAACACCTCGACAGTGAAGGGCAGCGTGGAGAGGCCAATTTTACTCACTCGGGCTGTGATTCGCATTCGAACCCCGGGGCTTGGTACACCTCTGGTGGGAATGGGCTATGCTGGGAAGAGAATGAATTGTAATAGTGTGGGTGAGGTTTCTGTTCAAAAAAAAAATTATATAATGGCATGTGCTGACTTGCATAATTAAATATCATAAAATAAATAATTCCTTATTTATTTAAATGATATTTAAGATTATATCATTTCCATTGTCGGGAACTTAACTCAGCCCGTCCACCTTCATCAGAGTTTTCCAAACCTTGAATAGTAAATAAATAATATTAATTTGATAAATAAATAAATATTATATTAATAGTCTTTTGAGTAAATATTCATTTAATATCCAAATAATTAAATAAATTTTTATTTAATAGTAAATATTATTTATTACATTGCGAATAAAACACGAGATAAATAAATATTATATCCGACGATCTTGTGAATAAATATTTATTTAAATATTCAACTCACATATAATTAGTTATTTAATAATTATGACCTGTACAACCTGAATAAGTATTATTTCTCAGCCTTAAGAATAATATTTATTTCAACTTTTAAATACAAATAGTAATCAATCGAGATCTATATATACACTAAGTGTGTGACCCTCTAGGCATCTTCCTCAGTGACATTATGTGATCTTGCCTAAAGTCCAATATAAGCATATAATAATATATAAAAACACCCATAGAGGAAGAAGATAATGTCACAATAACAACAACTGCATATGAATGCTTACTGTGTAATATAATCACTTTATCTCGATATCTTATCATGCAGGTTGTATACTCATTGTAAACCCCATGGTTGTGTGAGTGTATGGATGAGGTTTAATTCTCAAGAAAAGATCGAATTCTCAAACTGGTGGATGAATCGAATTTTGAATCAGATTTTGGAATGTAATTATGAAAGTTTTGACACCTTAAAGTGTTATTTTTGGATAGGATTTGGGGCCTGATAGGTGTGTCATGTTCCTGGATAAGCATTGGGAGCTATGAGCACGAAGATCATGTTTTTGGGAGTTGTAACCTAGGGCACACAGTTAGTGATAACCATACACCTCAACTATGCTGGGTAGCCAAGGAAGGGGTAAGGTTTTTGAAACAAAGCGAAGGGGCCTTGCTGACCATGCAAAGGTTTATAGATAACTATAGTACTGATTAGACGGTTGACACACAGTTTTCAAAACTGTGCGGCCTAACCGTGCAAAGGGGGATGTCTTGAGGCAGTATTGATTGCAATCTTGAAGCATGGCTTGGAAAACCGTGTGGCCAAACTGTGTGCCCCTTAAAAAGTGGGTTTTTACCACTTTTCTCTTGCGAGTTTTTAACCAAAACCCCTCCTTAATTTCACCATTCACAACCCACCATCCTCTCATGTTCCATCCTTCTCCGCTTCCTCCAAGATGGATCTCCCTTGATTATTGGCCATTAGAGTCACTATCGCTTGTGATCAAGAGCCTATAGTAAGGTTATCACTCTAATTTATCCTCCCTCCACTTACTCTAATATTTTGGTTGTTCAAACTAGGGATTTGGGTGATGATTCCACCAGAGAATGGTGGAATCATCATAAAATTTCGGAACTTCCTTGCTTCTTATCGAGAGGGTGTCCAGAGACTATGCATGCATGCTGTCATCAGCTGTTTCAATGGTGGTATGTGGAAGAATGAATTTTCAAGGGTTTTAGGTGAACTTAAATATCATCGCTTATCTTTTTGGTTCTGATTGTTAGGTATTTGGCTTGGGGTAGTGTCAGAGGCATGATATGGACCTTTAGCGGGTCTTTGGACTCGACTCTAGTGCATCAAGAGCATCCGGTGAGTGATATGTCGTTTATTCCAAAGTGGTATCCCTTGGTTAATTATTGTAAATTTTTAATTAATTATGATTTGATTATAATTAATTAGTATTGGTTGTTTGTATGTGAGTTAGGGTCATGGATGAAGAATCCTCAGTGGCAAATACAGTTTCTTACATGAGGATTCTCACATAGTTGTTATTGACAATTCATATAGAAGGTAGTCCTGAAGACATCTCTTGTTGATTATTAATGTGTGAAGTTTGGTGTAATTTATTTATGTATCCCATTTATCAATTGATTTGACTATTTAGTATGCTTCTAATGGGTTCTTGATAAATATTACAAGAGATCAGTTGTAAGATGATTTACTCTATGCAGATGTTGAAAAAAGTTCCTTATGCTAGTCGGTCCAGTTAATTCTTCCACAACCCATGAGTTATTATTATGTTATTGTGAGGGCAGGAGAAGATTTTTCATACATGATTAGAAAAATCCTCCAAAAATAATAAAAATATTATTGTCACAAAAATGTTACGTGGCCAAGTAATATATGTTTATTCTTACATGGTATCAAAATCCAGCCTGGGTACCCTGGTAACCCTATAACTGAGCCGATTTTGACATAGCCCAAAGGGAATTCCTGATCCCCACGGGTTGTCGACTAGCACCTGACATCATACAAAATGAAAGTGAAAATGATTTTCCCACTAACAATGTGAAAGTAAAAGAGATAAGTCAGTAATTCATACAAATGAAACTCCACTGAGAGAACTGTATCGACAGTCAAACAGGAAAAACATCCCCAAGTACTACAACCAACTAAAAAAAAAGGAAAAATTACCCAAGGACACAACTCACCAAGTTCATAGATAAACAGCTAGAACCACCTCCAAGTGATCCCTTTCCCTTGCTTGAACCTGGAAGGAGATAATCAACAAACACCTAAAGGCATAGGTAGGGTGTGAGCTAAAAACCCAGTAAGGTCTCAATAAGGATTCCATAATAGATGCCAATATTAAATAACCAAAGAAAGTACTTTCAATTTAAAACAAATAGGTTTGGAATTTCCAAAATCATAATTAAAACAATTCATTCTTTACACTTCAAAATATGGAAATATTCTAAGCAAAGGCTTTACTTTTCAAGAGACGAAATATTTCTAAAACAACAACACTTTTAAAAAATGGATAAAATAAACACTTTATATAAAAAAATTTATATAAATCATAAGGCATGTAAAATAGTTTATTACAATGGCATATATTCATTTGAAATACAAACAAGAAAGCAACATGGTCATATGCCTAAGAAAGTATGATAGTTCCAGGATATTGGGACTCCACACCCAAGGTGACATGGAAATATGTACATACGCCCCTTTGAACTCAGGACAAAGAGGACTCATCACCATCACTTAAGGGATGTGATGTGCTACATTTATATTTTGGAATTATATAAATTGTAAAGTTCTATCCAAATAACTCACTAACTACCTAAGGCTTACATGTGCTCTAGTAAAAAACAACGATGGGTAATTTATTTCAAGACTGCTTAAAATATAATTCATCCCATTCTCCATTTCAAATATGCCAATTTTCCATTTAAAAACCATAATGGGTTTTTAATAAAAAACATTAATTTTTCTAAGATAAAACCCAAAGGTTTCTATGAAAAACCATTTTAATCCATTTTAAAAAATAGGGATTTGAAACCAATTCACAATTCAATTTCATAATCTACTTTCAAAAATTAAATTTAACAATTTAATCTTTTACTAGATTCCATCAATTTCACAATAAACCCCCAATTCAATGAAATTGGGATTTTTAATGATTTTCCACCAAATCAATTTCCATAATTAAATTCAACGATTTAATTGAAAAAATTTCCATAAACATACCCCAATTCAATGGAATTGGGTGGTTTATAATTTCCTACCAAAAGCCCTTTTTAAAACCCCAATTCAATGGAATTGGGTTTTTCTGACAAACTAATTGAAATACATTTAATTAAAATCAAGAAATTTCATTTAATTCAAAAAATTGAAATTATATAAATCAATTTAGGGTTAACATAAATTTGGGCATCGTAACGGAACCACCTACCTTTCTCACAGAAACACAAAGCCTGCAACAAAACCCACCAACAAGAATAAAGGCGTAGAAGATCTAGGAACTCAACCTAGAAACAAGATTTGACAAAAAAAAATTTAGATCAATTGAACCCTAGATGATCTATCAAAATCCGAGGAATAAAATTGAAAGAGATGAAGAGATAGAGAGAACACTTACTCGGAATGTCACACCACAACCACAACGACGATTGATCGCTGATCGAAAAAACCCAGAAGGGTTTGAGGTCTCTAAAATTGCCTGGGGAAGTCTCTTGGGTCAAGAGAAATGAAAATTGGAGAGGCTGAGAAGAATAATAATCCATGCTTCCTGTTAAAAAACAACCATCAGGACTTTACATGATGTGTAACCCAAGTACATGCCGTGTAATTGAAAATCCCCATAATCATCTAAAAAAACATCACCTTTTGATAAAAATAAGATTTAAAAATTATTAGAACTTACAAATAATGTAACCATGTTACAAGGCATGTAAATCCCTAACACACTACAGAACAAGAAGGTTTTTATGATGAAAATCCAACAAATCATTCACTTCACCATCACAGGTATCCTCTCAATTCCTTCTCAGCTCTACCCAGGCAATTATAAAAGAAAACCATGACAAGATTTAAAACGTACCTTTCAAAATGGTAATGTGATATTCCACATGGTCTATAAAAATCATATGCACAAGACTAGAACATAAATTTCAAATAAAAATCACTTCAAAAATTTTAAATTTATCAAATAATTGTAAAAATTTAAATCCAATTTCAAAAAATACATTTATTTTGAAATCCTCAGGGCATTCCAAACTTAAACCAATAAAAATTTCATTTTCAATCCATAGAATAATTTTCAATTAATGTTCAAAAAATATTTCAAAATTAAATTGGAGAACATATATTATTTTAAGCACAAAAAATTCAATATTTTTAATGAAAATGAAACACTTTCCAATTTTCAACATAATTTAAAAAATTTATATAATTAATCAATTTATATTTGGTTTGAGAATAAAATTGATTAAAAAGTTGTGAAAAAAGTTTTTGGCACACATGTAAAATGAAGTAGCATTAAATTCCCCCATATTCAATCAATTATTTATACTCAAGTAATCAAAAAATCATATTTACCAAGATATAGATTAAGGATAAAATGAATTCAAATTATATGATAATGGAAAATTTTAAAATGAATATATCTTCAAGAAATTAAATTAGTGAAATAAAAATTATCATATATAATGACTACTTCAAAGGATATAGGGATCAACTCTCAGTAGTGAAATTTTGATCGAGTTACTATGCATGTATTGTAGTAGGCACTGTAGCGGTACTATTGTTGGCACGTTGTAGTAGGTTCACTGTGGATCCGACTGTGGCGGGTGCAACGTAGCAGTACTATGGATGAAAACTATAGATATGTATTGTAGTGATCCTATAATAGCTATCTTGGTGTGGATTTCATGTTGGGGTTTGTCCCATGGATCGCTAGAGAAGTCTAGTAAATGGATCTAGGTCAGCCCTAGGGGGGATATTAGCCTAGCCCACCTAGAGTCTATGTGTGTGTGTGTTTATTCCTTATAAATTATACCTATAACTAATCGTTTAAAATCTAATTATTACATCCATTTTTGAAAATGATATTCAAAACTGTGATAAATGATAGTTTTTTGAAATTTCATATCATCTTCCAAATATTTCCTTCAAAAATTAACTTTTATTCATAATTTTAATGGAAGATCTGATAAACAAAGTTTTTCTCAAATAAAACCCAACTTTTCTTCATAATTGATCACTCACACAACAAAATAATTAATCCAATAATTTACTCCCACCTTTTTTATTTTATGAATGATTTTTTACATTCATGGATTTTAAATGCTTTTGTCTCAAATTCCCATTGTTAATTGTATCATGTCTCCCCTTGAGTTTTTACTAAGAAGTGAGACTAATCATACAGATTCCACCAAACATAAAAAGGAATAAGAAAAATAATTAATCCATAAACAACATAGATATCAAACAATTTACACATAATTCAAATGAATCAATATAATGTCTTTTATCTAAGGAGGCCCATAGTATTTTCCAATGAATTTGAGAACAATTTTATTTTCCTTATTAGTAGTTATCAACCACAAAAATAGGTTGAGTATTGGTCAATGAAGGAAAATTCATCATAGTTTTTTAAACACACATGACTCAAATCATGGTAAAAGTTCCTTCTTCCATAATTCTTAAAAAATATATTTTAAAATTTTATTCTCAATAAACAACTCATATTCAATTAAAAATAATGAAACATACTCCTAAATTTTCATCAAAAAAAAATATTGAGAGTATTATTTGAAAAATTACTTAGTACTCTCATGGGATAAAGAAATTATTATACAAGAATATACACATGTGTAAAAAAGTTTTCAAAATAGATTATTTAAAAATATGAAACCAAATTAGTAAACATAAGAAATTTTGAAATATATTTTAAGGTAATTTGAGTAATAAGAAAATAATAAAGTGTAGCACACAAATATAAACCTTTACCCCATACTTAAAACTCAAAATTTTCCAATATAATGAATCAAAAGTTGGTTATGTAATTCACAATTGAATTTCAAAATGATTTCCCATTTCAAAATATAAAAGGGCATCCAAAATATATCAAAAAATAAATATTCAACATTTAACACATTCACATTAATTTCAGTAGGCATTGAAGAAAAAGGGTAAACTAAATTTAAGAAAAGTTTTACACTCATAATTTTGTTGTGTAATTTTTATTCAAGATCCATATATGAAAATCACTCACTTTTCACATATTTTTAGCCTAGTTTCTCCCATTGCAACACTTGAATGAAAAAAATTGATATTAAATTGTTTTATTAATATTAAATAAAATCACAACTAGTTTTTAAGTGAATTGAAGTGAAGTTTTGAAGCCCTAAAATTATCAAAAAAACATATTTTAATCCTAATATATTTTTCAAGTATTTTTCTACAAGTGTAGTGAACTGGGTAGCATAAATATTCCACAGTTAAAGATGAAAAATAAACACATAAAAACTAAACTATTTTTTTAAAAAAAATTCTAACTAATTAACTAAAAATGAAAATCCTAACTAACATTGAATTTAAAATCTTCACCAAACTTGATTTATACAACATCCTAAATTCATTATAATAGAATATATCAAATAAAATTTTAAAAAGTCGATAACATAAAAATCACTAAACATGAAGGAAACAACCTGATATTTTAGTGTTAAGAAGGATGAAGGTTCTGGGTCATAAAGGAAGTGACCAGAACCATGACCAATTTTTTTTACTAGTTAAATTATATAAATATTATGAACATGATGAATGCTTCCCCAAATTCTTCATAGAGAGGATATTTTTTACATATAATTTATAATTAATTTAAAATAAAAATTATTTCTTCTTGATAATTATTTCTCTGTATATGAATTTAGTTTAGGCTCTTATTGTATCATCATTATGATGGATAATCCAAAGTATAATTCCTCCGTAATTATCCACATGTGTTATAAAAATATCAAAATGCAATTGTTAGTATTCCGGGTGCTAGCGTGGAGGTCCCAAATGCCTTGCACCATGCACCATTGATCATAACATGAATTCTCTAAAGATTGATGAATCATTTTTCTTGTTCTACTGGTCTTGAGAGGGATGAGGATGATTATTCTCACCCATTCTTGAGATAATTCTTAATAAAATCTCTATTAGTCATTGAGAGAATTTTCTTGGGTGAATCTTAAAGGTTCCGAGCATAGAGGAAGTGTTGTCTAGGCTCATACCCAACTTGGATTTTATCAATTTCAATGAATAAACCATAAGAACATGATGAATAATCATCACACCTAATGAATGTACCCAAATAAAATAGAAAAATAATCATATAACCAAGAAGTGATGATCTTTTAGGTTAAATTTATAATTAATTTAGTAATAAAATTTCCTCAGTCTTGAGATTATTTCTTCAATGAAGATGTTGATCATACAAACCCCTATTCAAGTTGTACACCATTTAATTAAGAGGATCCAAAATAGAATCTCTATAATAGTGATCCACACATGCTCCTTGATCTTTGAATTTTGCTGATGGAACACTGGGTGCTAGCATTGATGATCCATTCATCTTTCTTTTTTCACCTTGATCATAACACAATCCTTCAGGATTGTGGATTATCTCTATCATTATCTTGATCTTGAGAGGAAGGAGGTGGAGAAATTCTTTAATTCTTGAGAGTAACCCTAGAGATGTTCTTTTTGGAGAGAAATCACTATGGATAGAATTCGTTGCACACAATGAAAATGATTTCCCACATTCTAAAATGATATAACATGAGAATATATAGAGCTAGAGTTTTAATGTTGATGATTTTACAAAATCCCTTAATCAAATATTAAACCTGATATGTTCCTCAAGCCAATAATAATAATAATAATGATAATGATATATAATTACATGCACCAAATTTTATAATTAAATATCATAAAATAAATCATTTATTTTTTATTTAAATGATATTTAAGATTATATAATTCATGTTACCGGGCACTTAACTTGTCCAATCCATATTTCTTGACATTTACCAAATCTCAAATAATAAATAAATATTATTCATTTGGTAAATTAATAAATATTATATTCTTGGATTTTTAATAAATATTTTTTAATATTCATGTAACCAAATAAATATGTATTCAATAATAAATATTTTTTATTACCTTGTGAATAAAACAAGAGATAAATAACTATTCTCTTCAATGGTCTTGTGAATAAATATTTATTCAAACATTCCACTCATATATAATTAATTGATGAATAATTGATAATAGTAATTATTGAATAAATATCATATCTTGATATTAAGAATAATATTTTTTCCAATTGTTAAATAAAAATAATATTGAACTAAGATCGATAAATACACTAAGTGCATGACCCTATAGGCCTCTTCCTTAGTGGAATTAAGTGGACATGCCTAAATTTCAATATCAGTGTCTAAAAACACATAAAGGAACTCATAGAGGAAGATGTTAATGTTGCATTGAAGACAACCACATATGAGTTCTCATTGTGTAATATAATCTCTTTGCCTCAATATATCATCATGTAGGGTACAAACTCATTTTTTCCACTATATGGTTGGGATTCCATTGTTTTAATTATTGAAATGAACCCATTAATGGCCATGGGAATGTAATTTTAGTTCAAAAGTTCTATTATAATAAAAGGGTTGAGATATCCACTTCCTTAAATGGAAGGGAAAAAAATCCTATATTGACTTATCAATTAATATCTTATCACTCGTGACACACCCAACATGTCCTACTTTTTTGTGAGAATAGGTCATCACAGTATTCGGAAATACATAAAATTACATAACTCATGATATGCATTAATAATAATCTAAAGTCTAAGGATAATTAAAAACACTTGCATATGTAAATATCCAATGACACACAAACATGTGGAATTCCTACTTTTAGGTTTTTCCTCATAATTTTCCATCTTAGAGTTTATTAAGTACGAACTTCATGAGATGAAGTCTCATATACTTCTGTGTATCAACCACATGATGGTCAAAAATACAATGTGTCCCATCAGAGAATGTTATCTTGTCCATAAGTCATAAGTTTAAGAATATCATCACAGTACTTCAAGGTTCTCATAATAGTGAGGAATTTCTATGACCTTATCAATATGAAAATTATTCTAGGATATTGTCACATTAATTTTATATATAATAATAATAAATATGTGATAATATATTTATTAATGTTAAATTCTTTTAATATACAGGTAATATAAAGTAAAAAGTAGTTAGTTCTAGGGCACAAAATTCAATAGGCTTTCACTTGAACTAGATATAACTGCTATCATCTTTCGGTTTGTTATCTATCATGATATTAATATTTCTTATGGGATAAGGATTTAGTCGATGGGTTCTAAATGTTCTCTTCCATGTAAATTATGCTTATTAAAACATCACATCTCTAAGAAAAACCCCTCAAGAGATAATACTTCAAAAGTATGCACTTTATCCACTGATAAGACCACGCTTCCTTGGAAAGAGCCACATATGTAGTATTATCATAGTATAGTGTGACATGGTATTTATTGTTAGGTACCACATAAATATATTGGATGATGTTGTGTATCCAAAATAATTCCTTGGCTACACTAGAATCCAAAATATACTCAGACTCTATTGTAGAATTAGTGATCATTACTTTATTTGAGCTCTTCTAGCTTACAAATCTACTATTAAGGGTGAATACATATCTCGATTGTAATTTAAGATCATCCTAATATATTTGGAAACTATAATTTTCATATCCATTTATGAATATCTCCTCATATCATCCATAAACCAAGAACATATCCTTAGTACACCTTAGATACTTTAGGATAGTCTTGACTACCATCTAATAGTGGTCTCTTGGTTCGACTTGATATCTTTCTACCATACTTAAGGCACAAGCAACATATAGCCTGGTATATAATCATAACATAAAAAAATGATCCAATAACTGATGCATGTGGAATCTAGGCCATCCTATATATCTCTTATTGTGTTTGAGAACACATTTTCTTATAGAGATATATTCCATGTGACATTGGCAGCAACTCCCTCTTAGATTATTCCACACTAAATCTATTTAGCATCTTTTCAATATATGTACCTCAACTAAGTCCAAGGATCCACTTGGGTCTATCATGATAGATATCGACCCCAATAATGTATATTGTTTCACCTAAGTACTTCATATAGATGCATGTGTTCAACCACATCTTAATAGACCATATGACTGGTATCTCAATTAAAAGTAGTAGTATGTCATCAACATATAATATTAGGGTACAAATTTCATTCCCACTAATATTCTTATAGACACATGGCTTACATTCATTCTTTATGAAACCAAATTCCCTTAAAGATTCATCAAAGTGAATGTCCCGTGTCCTATATTCTTTCTTAAATCCATAAATAGATCTCTACAACTTTCATACATTATTAGCATCATTTGGAGTTGAAAACCCTTCTGGTTGTGTCATATAGACATATTAACTAGGTTATCATTAAGGAAAGTTGTTTTAACATCCATGTTATAAATATCAAAATCATGGTAATCTATTATAACAAGTAGAATTATGATGGGTTTTAGCATTGAAACTGTTGAAAAGGTTTCATCATAGTCAATTACTTCTTTTATTTCAACCCTTTTACAACTAGTCTGGCCTTATAGGTACTGAATTTACCTTCCATTTAAACTTTATTCTTGAATACCCATTCACAACCAATGAGATTTATATCCACTATAGGATCTAAAAAAATACACACTTGATTTTAGTATATGGAATCCACTTCAAAATTTATGGCTTCTTTCCATTTAGTAGATTTTTTGTTACTAATAACTTATAAGACACAAGTTCATTATTACCAACTAATAACATGTTACCATTCTCGATAACTAGAAAACCATATTTCTTTGGTTATCTAACCTCTATAGGGATCCTATGTGGTAATTTTTTCATTGGAAAGTTCTCTTCTAGAGAGCTTTATGGATTTCATTTTGTGCCAACTCTTGTGTATATTGAGTCTGGACTTCATTGAAGTCCATATCGCCCCCAAAATATCTTTTAGAGATATTCTCCCACTCAATAAATGTGGGAAATATGTTAACCAAAACCTTAATATCTGATGGGTCATATAGGTAATATCCTTTAGTTTCCTTAGGATATCCTATAAAGATACACTTAGTGCCTCAGGGGAAACATTGCTCATAGATATAGCCTTAACAAATGCTTCACAATCCCACACTCCTATATGTGAAAACTCAAGTTTACTTTCATACCAAAGTTCATGTGGAATGTGTTTTTACACTTTAGTTTTCACTTAATTTAGTATGTGTTCAGATATTTGTAATGTGTATCCCTAAAAGAAAATAGAATACTCTCATGAATCACTATTTATCTTTCCATGTATAATAAGGTGTGGTTCCTCATTTCACTAACATAATTCCATTATGGTGTATATGGAGGATTTAATTGAGATATAATCCCAAAATCCCATAGATAATCAATGAATTATTAGTTAAAATATTCTCTTTCATGTTCTAAGCATAGTTTCTTTGTCTTATTACCATGTTGATTCACAACTTCATTCTTATACTGATTGAATTTCTAAAAGGAATATGATTTATAAATCATTAAGTAGACACACCAATATCTAATAAATTCATCAATAAAAGTTATTAAATATGATAATCCACCTCTTTCTTCAATAATAAATGGTATACAAACATCTTTATGAACCAATTCAAGAAGCACCATGATCCTTTCACCTTTCCACTAAATTAATCTTTAGTCATTTTTCCTTGAAAACAAGCATGACATATACCAAGTTATTTTAGTTTAAAAGAATATAAATACCCATCTTGATATATTTTAGTCAAGCTCTTTTACTTCACATGTCCTAACTAATGATTCCACATTTGGGTTTGATATGAGTAATGTGAACTAGATTCATTATTGATTTATAGCACTTGGTTTTCATATTCCAATAAATAAAGACCAATATTTAAATATTTTTTACCATAACATATACTATATTTGTAAAAATAACCACATTTATTCATAAATTTGAAAATAAAACCATCCATATCAAGGAAAGATATTTTGTTTTGTTTTGTTAACTTTTGAAACATAATAATAGTTATTTTAAACTAAGATAAATCCTATTGAAAATGTGAGGTGATAGTCTCCAATAACTACTAAAATGATTATATCTCCATTGGTATCTCATAGATCCACCTCACCTCATGAATATCTTATAAATATGTTTGGTTCTTGTAATTAGATAAAAATATGAGAACAAAAAGCTATATATAATATCCAATTTGTAGAAATTGAAATATTTCGCTCAATAAAAAATTCACCTAAAGCCTTCCCTTGCTTCTTTTTTTGGTGTAGTTCTTCTTCCAGTGGTCCTTATTTGTACATGAAAAAATGAAGGCATCATTCTCCCTTGATTTCCCCTTGATCTTCCTCCTATTGACCAGGAATTGTGAGGAATCCTTAAACATAGTGTTAGTTTTTGGGAATTTTACTTTTCCCTTCCTCTTGTTTACCATAAGTACAAAAGGTTTCTATTTCTTAATTTCATTATCTACCTAGTGAAGTAGAGTAAGAATATCCAAGAGAGACTTCTCAATGTTTTTTATATTCAAATTTACAATAAATATAGAGAAACTATGAGCGAGTGAAGAAAGTATGAGATCAGTGTTAAATTACTCATAAATATTAAACCCTAAAATGTTTAGATTCTCAATGTAGCCAATCATTTTTACCACACGAGGTCCATCTGGCTCACCCACTCTAAGTTTTCATGTAAATAGTGCTTGGTGATCTCAAACTTCTCATGTCTAGATCTCTCTGGATAATAATCACATAGATTATTGAGAATTATATGCACATACATGTTCTCATAATACTTATAGAGTTCATCATACAATTATGATAATATAAAACACCAAACATCTAGCACATCATCCAAGTTTTTTGAGCATAAAAAAATCACTTCTTCACTCGCTTAGCAGGTAGATTAGAAACTAGGGATTCTAGAATGTAAAGATTCCATTCTTATCACAATATAATGAAAATGTTTATATACCACTCTTGGAAGTTTCTTCCAGTTTTGAGGTTATCTTTATCCAGTATAGATTGCAGAGATATCAAGGATGATAAAATTTCTATTTTCTATAACAAAATAAATCAGATTTTAAACAGTGTATATGATTACCAAAACACATGAGACAAAATAAATTTAATTATTTTATTTGTATTCAAATATTTTATAAAGTATCAATATGAACCTATTGTAACACCCTAAGATTTTAAGAATACAATTATGTTTGATAGCATGTATGAAACACAACACTGAGCCTAAACAAACCATGAAATATTATTATTTAAATATGAACGTTATAAAATAACCATTAAATTGGTGGGTATGAATAATATTAAATACTTTATGAAATATATAAAGGTCTTAATAAATAAAAATATATTGAATAATTCTTAGTAAATAATAACTCCATTTTAAAAAAAGACATTTTATTCTTTAAGAATACATTTTCTTCAAAAAACGGCATTTATTGATTTTTGTGAGAGAATATTATAATTAATTTTTGAAAATTTTAGAAATTTTATTTGATAAAAATGATATCATTTTTGAAATAAAAAATATTAAAATTATTTTCTGGAAAATTTTTGTGATTTTTCTGAAAAGATTAATATTTTAATGAATAGTGAAAAATATTGATTTTATTGAAAAATATATTTTATTTTAAAGTATTTATAAATTAATATTACATTTTGATTTAAATTTAAAATTTAATTAGTTCCTTTTGATTAAACATAATCCAATTATAGTCTTTGGAATGAATTTTATGCTTGAATTTATTGTTAAAACATTTTTATACTTAAAAGGCATTTTTATGAAAAACAGTTTTTTGTCACATTTTTCACATTTAATTTTAAATTAAATTCTTATATTTATGTGTTTTTAATCTTAAAAAATAGATTCCATATTTTTAATTAGGTGGTCCAATTTTTTAAATATGTCCCTTTTATTTTTAGTCATTATGAATAGTAATCATAGTAAATTTTTTTACCATGGTAATGGTAAAATGTGTTAATTAATGGTAAAAATAATGCGATAAGGACAAAAAAATAACCAAAACACTTGAATTGATTTTATTGGATGGTTCTATTTCATAAATAATCATCCAAAATTTGAGTATATGACCTTTTTTGTCATTTGGCCTTGATTTTGACCTTTATAATATTTTATGTAAAGAATAGTAAAAAATGTCATTCTCTTTGTTTTATTATATTTAATTTGTTTTACATAGGGATAAAAATAAAGTATTTTCAGTTATAAATATTCATTTTCAATATAAATTATTTTATTTATCATGGTAATTTATTTCTAATTTTTAGTGATGAAGTAATTACCTTAAAATTTTACACAACGCTGACATAATAATTATTCAATTAATAGAAAAATAAAATAAATGATATTAAAAATACAAAAAGTAATATAATTTGAATGAATTATTGTGATCCACGAATTTTTGGTATAAATATAACATTTCAGGGAGGTTTAAAATGATTATATTTGAATTATTTTATTTTCATGATGTTATTAAATTAAAAGTAAATAAATAGTTCTAAAATTGACATCAATTGTTGGTCGGAGTAGATTACTCAATAGGGGGGGGGGGGTGAATTGATCATATATAAAAATTTCTATTAAAATTGGTTCTTTGAAAAATATCCCCCAATTAAAATATAATGAAATTCTGTTTTAGTGAATTTATAAAATTCCTTAATGTACAATTAATTTCTCAGAAGATTGATTAGTTCTCAGTTTTACCAATCTAAATATTAATTAAACTTTTGAAACTAATATTATGATTCAAAAAAGATATAAACACATGCTAACTAGCTATCAAAGTTCAATTTAGTTTTATTTGAAATGAAATAAACACAGATCAGATTAAACTAAAAGATAAATACACAACAGATAAAAACAAGAGGTTCAGTATCAAGCTAAGACTTAGTCCTCTCCACTTGGTGATCACCTATCACCAAGATGTTTATATTAATAAACTTTTTATCCACACCCTGGATTGGGGTTCATAATAACACACAAGGCTATCTAGGTCACACTTGACCTCTACTATAGTTATTCATGGAAAAAACAACAAACAGATCACACTTGATCTCTTCCACTATTCTATGTGGGATACAAGAGTAAAAAGAGAGTGAGTGTAAGGATATTGAGTATCCTCCAGTTATTCACATGAGATAGTGTGTGTGTAATAGACAAATACACACACTACTCAAAAAGTAAACAAAATAACACAATATATATATAAATGTTGAATAGAGTTAAGAAGTCTTTGTGTGTTATGCAGTGAAGCTCTGTACTAGATTAAAGTATAGAAAATGATATTCGATTCCTCTTCTGGAAGATGGATTCAGAACAAAGTATCGCAATCTCTATACTCTAGCTTCAAGGTGTGAAAAGTTTAGCTCTTCGATGTTAGGATGTTAAGAGAAATTCAGAACGTTCTTGCTTGTCTTATTGAACTCCTTGTGTACTCTATCCTTGAGTTATTGGAATTTTGAACAGGGCTTTTCAGTTCTTCCATTTTCACTATTTAGAAGATTTGTCATTCTGTATATTACACACATATGCACGGTTTATCTTGTAATACTTTTATACTTCAAGGTCCAGCAGGCATGAAGATCTCCCCACATGCATGTACCTCGTACTGTCTACGGATAGTACTATAGACAACATTAAATAATGTCAAAAACATTAATTTTTATAAATATGACCGTTAGAAATAAATTTGAATTAATAAATTTGAAATAGTATTTATGAATATCAGTGAGTCATAAGTATCAGTAACTCATATGAATCGGTCTGTCAGCATCAGTTTGTCAGCATTGTTTTGTAAGTATCAGTCTATAAGCATCCATCTATAAGCATCGATCTGTAAGCATCGGTCTGTAAGCATCGGTCTGTCTGCATCGGTCTATCACCATCAGTGAATCCGAGTATCGATGAGTTATTTCCATCAGTATTGATGACTCAGTGTATCAGTGAGTTGTTTGTGCTATCGGTCTGTCGCCCGTCGGTGAGTCGTTCATCGGTGACTCATCCATTGGTGAGTCGACCATCAGTGTATCGTCCATCGGTGTGTCGATCATCAGTGTGTCAATCATCGGTGTGTCGTTCATCAGTGTGTCGATCATCATTGTGTATTCCATCAGTGCATCGATCATATGTGTGTCAATCATTGGTGTGTCTTCCATCGGTGTGTCATCCATCGGTGTGTCGATCATCGATGTGTCGATCATCGGTGTGTCATTTGAACTAACGGTTCCAGGGACTCTGAAAAACTTATGAAGTGTCTATCTTACACAGAGCACTACTAGATTAAGGGACATCCATAAATACATGTAAATTTACACTTGTAAATATATTGAAGCATAAATATAGTTTATTGAGTTATTGGAATGTATTGTAGAGTATGACATAATTGATTTACTTAGAGATATTAAATGGCATGAAATAATAGAATCTGTAGAGTGACATTATTTATGATTATGAAAACCACTATATCATAGAGGGTCCAAAAATCTCCCCCTTTTTGATAATCACAAATCATGGCATACATGTGATGTTAATGAATAGTGATTACTTGACTTAGCCTACCACACTGAATGTGATTGTTTAATATAACTAAAACGTTCCCTTATTTGTGTGTTTTAAAACAAAGATCCTCCTCAATTATTGGATCAAATGAAATATATATATTATGTTGAGTACATGCCATGTGGCCTATTCCAGAGTTAATCCCCCTGAAATTAATAATGTATTCCTATAACTTTCTCCCCCTTTGGGGATTAGAAAAAAAGAGGTTAAGATAAGGATAAATAAGAAAGAGAAATATCATAAAAAATGACAAACATAGAGAAGACAAAAAAATATTTCCATTAAGGTTCAAAAGAGTACAACTAGAAAAATAAAGATACAAATCCCTATCAAATACACAATCCACCACTAAGGGTTTGGCTTCTGAGGTGCTTTGCCTTTATCTGAAGGATTAGGAGTAGGATCAGAAGGTTTTGGTTTGGTAGTGGGAAGAGGTGGTTTGAAGAAAACACCAGACAGGGCAACACCTGCAGGGACATTTGCCGTAAGGTTATGTCTTCTTTATGACAAAACACAACTCTGAGGTTGCTCGGTAATTACTGGTCGAATATGAGAAAGATCCCGAGAGACAGTCATCAGAGGAGGAGGCTGAGAGGTAATTCCAATATAAGTAGCAGGAGGAACCACAATTACTTCAGCTTGAACATGTAGATATGGCTTGAGGAGCTTGATGAAATAATTAATGATTTCACCACCATATTGCATGGCCTTCTCAAAATCATCCTTATTCTCCAGGAATTTATTCAGCAGAGGTGTAAACTCCTTCAATTGTGACACTTGTTTCTTGAAGTCTTCTATTACTGGTGGAATTATGATATTTTTGGCTAAAAACTTGAAGCTATTGATGAGATCATGCTTGGTATAGATTTTATTAAAGTACTTATCCACTTTCTCTGTAATCTCCTTCTGAGAAGTAGAGGCTTCATTTTTGCACTACCTTACCATATTGTAAACAAGGTCTATATTTCTATATACCTTTGCAAGAGTTTCTTTGTCTGAATCATTCTGAATATTCTTGAGTTATTCTCTTATTACAGCCTTAATGGATTCCAAATCAGCAACAAAAACTTTCCCACCTCTAGAACTAGAAGGACTAGTGATCATTTTTCCAAGATCCGCTTTTAATTTCTTCAAATCTACATTCAATAGACGTGTCACTAAGTTACTAAGAACTTCCATCACTCCACTAAAATAAGCCTTGAAATCAGTGGTCAGAGTGTTCAACTCATTTCTCATCCTCTTCACTTCTTCTCTCAGAAAAGTATTATTTCTAATGATGGTTTTGGCTATGGTAATGAGATTAGGTTGAATCGCCTAGATCACCATCCTTGAAATTTTTGCAACATCAACATCTGAAATACTCATTAAAGTAGAGGCTTCACTTATGGATCCAATTGAGGCTCTCAGTGACTCATATATATCACTTTTGAATTTATCTAAATTAGCCTTAGTGATATAGTCACTAGGCACTGGTTGTGCTACTGGCTCAACTGCAGGAGGTGAAACCGGTTCTGCTTCAGCTTGAACTTGAGGAGTAGGAGGAGGTGCTGCTATCTCCTCATAAGAGTAATATTCCAAACCAAATAGAATATATCCCGGATCTCGATTCCACTCCCGAGTACAGGTCCAGTCTCTTGTCTCAACATCATCAATCCCGACTCTTCTTCCCTAAGGCTCAGGTGCAATCTCTTCTTCATCTTCTTCTTCATCCTGAACTCTATCCAAAATGACATTTCCAGGAATATGTATCAACTTAACCTAAGGTTCTTCATGAACTCCAGCCACTTTAGATTCTCCAGGAACTTCCTCAATCTGAGGCACCTGATCCTCAGCCTCTTTCTAATGGACACCGACCATAATTTCATTCAAATCTTGAATGATTTCTTCATTTTCAACAATAGGATGGTGAGGTCTGTCCTCATTACTAGAATCTCTATGATCAAAAACCTCTTGTTCAACAAGATCAGCACCATCAGTAGCTCCATGTACAGATTCCTCACTGGATCTGTCAACCACTTGTTGTCCCACTTTTAACGAATCACTGACATGATCATCATCTCCCTCATCATCATCATCATAATCATCATCATCATCATCACCACCAAACTTCTCATTCGACTTACTTACATATCCTTCCACACTAGTGACCACTGTCTCTTCATCATCCTCATCACCTAATAAAGTTTACCTTGAGGGTAGATCCAAAGGTGGACTAGCATGTCCATAAGACATATCTTTTGGGATTTCAGAAATATTAGGATCACTCCTGTCATCAATAGGAGATCTTTCTTCCCTTGGAAACTCAGTCTTAGATTCCTCACCTGAATAGACAGCTTTATCTCCTGGTTTTAGGCTTGGATCAACTTGATCCTTTGCTCTAGTAGGATGGTCAATAGGATTGAACTCCTCATATAATCTTTTCTCATCTCCTACCCATAATTTATTCCATGGGTTCTATAAAATCTTCATTCTCTTGAAAATATCTTTCTAAAGGCAGAAACCACTGCAAGCACTAGTCACTTCATCTCCATCTTCCACATAGTCCAACTTCTTTAGAATTGAAGAGATTATCCTAGGATAGTACAAGCATGTTGCTTTCTTGGAGGGTTTTATCATATCAGAAATGTGTACCATTATATACCTATAAATATTCTCTTTTATCCCATTTTTAATAGGTAAATCAGGAATACATCATGATACTTCACAACAGAGAAACCCCCCTTTGGAAGATTTTATGTTGAATAAACATAAAAATTAATCTTTCCTCTCCATCAAATTCACTGGCAGTATATCTCCTTGATTATTCACTTCTAGTTATCTCCTTTAGATCATCCTCATATGAAAATAAATCAGAAGGTGAAATATTACCCTGATAATTAGCATAGATACCTTCATGAGGAATTTCCAAGCATTCAACCCATTCCTTTGATAAAAAAGAAATCTCTTTTCCCTTCAACACTAACTTTATCCTTGCTTCCTCATCTCTATCCAGGGATATCTTCAGGTGGAGATAAAACTCATGCACAAGTTAGGGGTAAAATGGTCTTTCATTGTTTGAGAACCAAACTTAGCCATCTTTGAGATTCTAGCACACTTAGAAAAAGTGAACTACTTGAAAAAATCCATTATAAAAATACCTCTTTCTCAGTTGTAACAACTTGGCTTCCCAATTCTGGCTTTGTAGTACCATATGACTCACCCTTCCGATGCTTAGCTGATGGAGATTCACTCGGATCTTCCATCTCACGCTTTGTCCTTGCCATTGTGAGGGTTCATATTCAAGAGGAGTCAAAAGGTCGAGGGTTGAGAGATAGAGTGTCAAAGAGTTGAAATTTTTATGGTAGAGGGAATGTGAAAGGTTTAATTGGATTGAATTTCTTTTATCATTCAGGGATCATAAAATCACAAAGCATAAAAAAGTGGTAAAAAGAACAAAAAACTGCTTCATTTTTTTAAAACAGGCAGATTTACAAAAGAGGTACTTGGAGGCATTAGTTTCACACATTTAGTTTCAAGAGATCGATTTCAAGATATCGGTTTCAAGATATCAGTTTCACTGACTGATTTCACATATTGGTTTCTCCTGATTGGTTTCACATGATTGGTTTCACGTGATCGGTTTCACCTGATCAGTTTCACCTGATCAATGTCACCTGATCGGTTTTACCGACAATAGAGGTTTGATAGGACTTTAGAGATTTACCATTCCTAGTTCATGTCTGATGTAGTTCACTCTCTCAGAGTTTAAGGGTTTAGTGAAAATGTTAGCAAGTTGATGATCAGTCCCAATAAACTCAAGAGTTATATCAACTTTTTGATAATGATCTCTCAAAAAGTAATGTCTTACATCAATGTGTTTTGTTCTATAATGATAAATTGGATTTTTAGAAATGTTAATAGCACTTGTATTGTCACAGTTTATGGGTATATATATGAATTTAAATCCATAGTCTAATAAAGTGTGTTTCATCCACAAAATTTGTGCACAACAACTACCAGCAGCAATGTAGTCTGCTTCAGCAGTTGATAATGCAACTGAATTTTTCTTCTTACTACACCATGATATTAGAGACTTTCCCAAAAAGTGACATGTTCCAGAGGTACTCTTTCTATCTAATTTATATCCTCCAAAGTCAGCATCTGAATAACTAACTAAATCAAAAGTTTGTCCTTTAGGATAAAACAATCCTAAATTAGTTGTATATTTGAGGTATTTGAAAACTATTTTAACATAATTTAAATGTAACTCTTTTGGGTTTTCTTGAAATCTTGCACACATACACACACTAAACATAATATCTGGACTACTAGTAGTTAAGAAAAGCAAACTCCCAATCATTAATCTATATGCAATTTGATCAACTGATTTTCCATTTTCATCAAGATCTAACTTACATGTAGAACTCATAGGTGTTAAACTAATTTTAATGCTATCAAAGCCATATCTTTTCAAAATATCTTTAGTGTACTTACTTTGATCAATAATAATACCTTATTTATTTTGAAATATTTTAAATCCAAGAAAATAATTAAGTTCACCCATTAAACTCATTTCAAATTCACTTTGCATCATATTTGAAAAACCATTACAGAAATAATTTTTAGAAGATCCAAATATAATATCATCTTCATATATTTGAGCTATTAAAACTTCTTTTGAAATTATTTTTATAAATAAATTAGGATCATAAAATCCTTTTATAAAGCCTTTAGAAATAAGGAATTTACTTAATCTTTCATAGCTTGTTTTAAACCATATAAAGCTTTATATAACTTGAAAAATTGATTTGGAAAATGAGTATTTGTAAATCCCGGGGGTTGTTAAACAAAAACATCCTCAACTATATAACCATTTAATAATGCACTTTTAACATCCATTTGATAAAACTTAAAATCCAAGTGTGCTGTATAGTAAAGTAAGATTCTAATAGCTTCAAGCCTAGATACTGGTGCAAAGGTCTCTTCATAATCAATTCCTTCTTCTTGATTATATCCTTATGCAATCAGCCTATCTTTGTTTCTAACTATATTTCTAGATTCACCCACTTTATTTATAAACACCCATTTGGTTCCTATGGTCAAATTATCCTTTGTTCTATCTAAAAGTTTCCAAAATTTATTTCTTTCAAACTGGTTAAGTTCTTCTTACATGTCTATTACCCAAAATTCATCATTGATTGCATCATGGATATTTTTTGGTTTAAGTTGTGACAAGAATGATTGATGTTCAACCTGGTTTCTCAAGGAAGCTCTAGTTTGTGTTCCTCTATCTAAATCTCCAACAACAACATCTAAGGGGTGATTTTTAAGGGTCCTAGTTGATCTATTAAAGGTAGGACTAGCTATTTCAAGTTCTTCATTTTGATCTGGTTCATTATGGCTAGAATCTGGAAAATTTCTAGAACTAGGAGTTTTCATAGATTCCTTCATATGATGATTTGAGGTTTTATCATTAATGTCCAGATTGGACACATCCTCTTCAATATTTTATAGTGAGGTCTTAGGCCCATGTGGATCTGTTTCATCAAACCTGACATGTACAGATTCCTCTACACATTTTGTTTTATTATTAAAGACTCTATAGGCTTTGCTTTATGTAGAATATTTAAGGAATATTACTTCATCACTTTTGGAGGAAAATTTATCTAAATTTTCTTTAGTGTTTAGAATATAAACATTACATCAAAAAACTTTTAAATAACTTACTTTGGGTTTCCTATTGTTCCACAACTCATAAGGAGTTTTCTTAAGGATGGGTCTGATTAAGACTCTATTTATTATGTAACAAGCTATATTAACAGCTTCATCCTAGAAATAAACTGGTAGGTCATATTCATTAAGCATTGTTCTGGAAATTTCCTATAGGGTTCTATTTCATCTTTCTACCACAACATTTTTTTAAGGTGTCCTAGGGGTAGAGAAGTTATGATTATAGCCATTTTGTGAGAAAAACGTTTCAAAATATTGATTCTCTAACTCAAAACCATGATCAATTCTAAAGGATTTAATCTTAAGTCCACAAAGATTTTCTATAGTCCTAGCATACTTGGTGAAGTTATAACAAGCTTCACTTTTGTGAGCTAAGAAAAAGGTCCAGGTATACCTAGAGAAATCGTCTTCAAGAGCATAAACATAGTTCTTCCCATTGAGACCTAAAACTCTAGATGGTCCAAACAAATCCATGTGAACCAACTTGAGAGGTTGAGAAGTAGTTACTTCTTTATTTGGTTTGAAGGAGATTTTATGTTGCTTTCCTTTTTGACAAGGATTGCACACCTTATTTTCTAGAAACTCTAATTTGGGTAGGTCTTTAACTTAACCTTTTCTAGTTAACTTCTTAATAGAGTGTATGTTGTAATTTCCTAGTCTTCTATACAAGAGCTGGGACTCTTTGTGAAAGGCATTTAGACAAGAAACATTCTGTGAGGCTAGTGTGTCTAAATTTATAGCACATACATTATCATTTCTAAGAGCAGTAAATTCTAAGTTATTCTTGGCATAAAAAACATGTCGTGAATCATTTTTGAATTTAACATTAAATCCATCATCACACAATTGAGATATTCTAAGTAGGTTATACTTTAATCCATCAACATAAAGTACTTTGGAAATTGAAATAGAGTTAAGGCTACCTATCTTTCCTAGGATAATGATTTTTCCTTTACCATTGTCACCAAATGTGACATGTACTCCATCAATCTTGATAAGACTTTTAAAGCTTGAGTATTACCCTATCATATGTCTTGTAAATCCACTGTCCAAGTACCACATATTTATATAGGACCTCTTTAGGTAGTTTACCCACAAAACAGTTCATCCAAGAAATGATTTTGGTACCCATATTTGTCTGGGTCCACATACATTAGTAATATAAGATTTAGGAACCCACAATTTTATTATGGGATTCCTATATGTAGAATATAAATTATTTGAAAAATAAACTATGTTTGGTCCTGAAGAATTGAATGCAGTAAAAGAATTCTTGGAACTAGAACTTACTATAAAATTCTGGTTTTTGAAGAAAGAAGTAGATTTTCCAGACATGGTTAAAAAATGTGGTTTGGATAAATTATGTTGACCTGGTTGATATCCTATCCCAGAAGTATACTTAGGATCTATTTGTTTTCCAAGAATTTGAGTAAGGTTATTTTTCCATTGGTAAAATTTCCTAAGTCCTTCTTCAATTGCTTATTAGAAATTTTTAACTCATTGTTTTCCTTGAGCAGTTGATCATTTTTCTCTTTTTCAGTTGTAAGTTCAGATTTAACAGTCATAGTAAGAGCATGCTATTTCTTCAAAGATTTATACTTATATTTTAACTCATTGCATGTTTCTTCTAGCATGTTTCAATATTCAAATAATTCATCATTTTTCATATTATCAGACTCACTTTATTTTTCAGAATAATAATAATTATGTGTAGGAGAGTTTAATGTTACCTCAGTTGTTTTTTTCATAAAAAATATATTATCCATATCCTCCTTTTCATTATGAGAAGAAGCAGATTCACTGGAGCTATCCTCAGAGGCACTCTAGGTGGCCTTCATTGCTTTCTTACACTTTATATCCTTATTTTCATACTTCTTCTTGTATTTCATCTTTAGAGAGTCGGCCTTGACATGTCCTTTACTTTTATATTTGTAGAAAATTATCTCTTCTGATTTATCATCTCTCTTACAATCCTTCTTCCAGTTTCCCTTATTATCAGACATTCCTTTTTAATTGCGATTTTTAAAAAACTTCTTTTTTTTATTAAATTTCTTTAATCTTCAGGCCAGCTGGGCCATTTCTTCATCACTTTCCGAAGCTGATTCTTCACTACTAGAGCTTTCAATAGCATCTTGCACTTTCTCCTTGTCTTTAATTTTAGATGCAGTTATCTTGAAATCTAAAAACATTCTTTTGGGTTCATCCTCTTCTTGATTTACCTTCAATTCCTATTCATACACCATTAATTTTCCAATCAATTATTTCACTAACATCTTATCAATGTCACATGATTCCCTAATAGATACAGAGGTCCCTCGCCTTATTTCTAGTAAGCATCACAGAATCCTCATAATATTCTCTTTGATTATAACTTCTCTTCTTAAAGAAATTGTGGTATTCACAATTTCATTGAACTTGAGATACATATCAGAAATAGACTCATCAGGATTCATTTTGAAGTTGTCATATTTAATAGTATAAGTATTTAATCTCATCTTTTTAACATTCGATGTTCCCTCATGAGAAACAGATAGAGTGTCCCAAATCTCATGTGCAGTTTTACAAGAAGAAATACGATTAAACTCTTCATCTCCTAGTGAACAATACATATCATTCATTACTTTACAATTATTGTTATAGGCAGTCTAGGTAGGTTCATCCCAAGTGTTTCTAGCAGTTTCAGGAATTTCATATTTACTTTCAATAGCAGTCTAGATTTCAAATACCATACTTTCTATATGTATTTTCATTTTAAGCTTCCACTGAGCATAGTTGGTTCCATTAAACAAAGGCGGTCTATTGGTAGCATCCCCTTCTAATATATTATCCATGATATAAATTGTAAATTAATTTCAAAGAGATAAAAATTTAGAAATAACAAAAAATTTAAGATCTTTAAAAAAAACTACAATCATAGTTGAAAAGATTAGAAAACTGACAATAATTTTTATTCCTATGATACCAAATGTTGGTCGGAGTAGATTAATCAAGAGGGGGGTTAATTGGTATCTATAATTTTTTTTTTAAAATTGGTTCTTCGAAAAATATCCCCCAATTAAAATATAATCAAAGTCAGTTTGTAGTGAATTTATAAAAGTCCTGAATGTTCAATTAATTTCTCAGAAGATTGATTAGTTCTCAGTTTTACCAATCTAAAGATTAGTCAAACTTTTGAAACTAATATACTGATTCAAAACAGATATAAACACATGATAACTAACTATCAAAGCTCAATTTAGTTTTATTTGAAATGAAATACGCACAGATCAGATTAAACTATAAGATAAAAACACAATGGATAAAAACAATAGGTTCAGTCTCAAGCTGATACTTAGTCCTATCCACTTGGTGATCACCTGCCACCAAGCAGTTTATATTAATAAATATTTTTATCCACACCCTGGATCGAGGTTCACAACAACACATAAGGCTGTCTAGGTCACACTTGACCTCTACCACAGTTATTCATGGAAAAAACAACAAAAATATCACACTTGATCTCTTCCACTATTCTACGTGGGACACAAGAGTAAAAATAGAGTGAGTGTGAGGATATTGAGTATCCTCATTTTATGCACAGGAGACAGTGTGTGTGTAACAGACAAATACACACACTACTCAAAAAGTAAACAAAAGAACACAACATAGATGTAGATGTTGAATAGAGTTAATAAGTCTTTGTGTGTTATGTAGTGAAGATCTGGACTAGATTGAAGTAGAGAAAATGATATTCGAGTCCTCTTCTGGAATATGGCTTCAGAACAGAGTATCATAGTCTCTGTACTCTAGATTTAAGGTGTGAAAAGTTCAGATCTTCGATATTAGGATGTTCAAAGAAATTCAGCACGTTCTTGCTTGTCTTATTGAACTCCTTGTGTACTCTAGCTTTGAGTTATTGGAATTTTGAACACAGCTTTTCAGTTCTTTTGTTTTCACTATTTTGAAGATTCACCTGTTCTGTATATCACACACGCATGCACGGTTTAGCTTGTAATCCTTTTATAATTCAAGGTCCAGTAGGCATGAGGATCTCCCCATGTGCATGTACCTCATACTGTCTATGGATAGTCCTGTAGAAAACATTAAATAATGTCAGAAACATTAATTTTTCTAAATATGACAATTAGAAATAAATTTGAATTAATAATTTTGAAACAATATTTATGACTATCGGTGAGTCATAAGTATCGGTGACTCATATGCATCGGTCTGTCATCATCGGTTTGTAAGCATCGGTTTGTAAGCATCGGTCTATAAACATCGGTCTGTAAGCATCGGTCTATAAGAATCAGTCTGTCAACATCGGTCTGTCAGCATCAGTTTGTCAGCATCGGTCTATCACCATTGGTGAATCTGAGTATCGGTGAGTTATTTCCATCAGTATTGGTGACTTAGTGTATCAGTGAGTTGTTTGTGCTATCATTCTGTCACCTGTTGGCGAGTCATTCATCAGTGACTCATCCATCAGTGAGTCATTCATTGGTGAATCCTCCATCGGTGAGTCGACCATCGGTGTGTCATCCATTGGCGTGTCGATCATCGGTGTGTCGATCATCATTGTGTCGTCCATCGGTGTGTTGATCCTTGGTGTGTCGATCGTCGGTGTGTCGTCCATCAGTGTGTCATCCATCGGTGTGTCGATCATCAGTGTGTTGTTTGAACTAACGGTGCTAGGGACTCTGAGAAACTTATAAAGTGTCTGTCTTACATAGAGCACTACCAGATTAAGGGACATCCATAAATAATGTAAATATACACTTTTAAATATATTGTAGCATAAATATAGTTTATTGAGTTATTGAAATGTATTGTATAGTATGACATAATTTATTTACTTAGAGATATTAAATGGAATGAAATAATAAAATCTGTAGAGTGACATTATTTGTGATTATGAAAACCACTATATCATAGAGGGTCTAACATTAATGATATTTTACAATAAATAATATTTTATTAATTGATTTCAAATTCCAAAAAATACTATATTTGGAAAATTTATTGGGATAAGGTTTAAAACATCAATAATGTAATATTTAAGGGATAATTTTTCTTTTATAGTAACTTTCTTGACCCCTAAAGAGTAAATTCACTAATACTGCGATAATTTCCAAAAAGGGTTAAGACAAGTTAAAACAAAAAGATAAGGTTGAAAATATCACCTAAACTTGTCAAATATTTATTATATGAGAGGATTTAGAATCATAATCATATTATATTTTAATATAATCAATTTGGATCCATTTTAATAAGGATTTTTTTATATTAATTTAATATTTAAGAAATTCCAAGAGTGACCCTCCCCTCATTTAGAAAAGGGAACATCTTCTTCTCATTTATTCACACTTAAGGAACCATTTGGTTTAGAAAATACCTTCCAATTTTTTTCTTAACACCCCTAGCCTTATCTTATAGTAATTTTTTTATTATAAAACCAACCTATGAAATCTTTTGGTGTAAACCTTAAGAGGTTGTCTGAAGAAGAGGTATATTTCTTAACCAAGCGTTTTCATTCTGTTTCATTTTATAGAATCTTAAAATATTATTCAACCATGATTTAATAATAAAACTAGTATATCCCATACAATAATGTTTTATCACATTAATTTCACAACCTATATCCATCTCCTCTTCCATCAAATAGGAAACTAAACCATCATTTGTGTGTATAGAAGACTACCATCTCGCAAACCAATGTAATTCATTTTCCATCATCTCGTCTTACGGATGGTTATAAAGATGAATTTAATATATATATATATATATATTATATTAATGAAATATTTATAATTCTTAAAATATAATATATTATTTACTTTCTTACCTTTCCATTCATTGAAAAATGATTACATTATTCATGCATACGTGTGGAATACCACCTCCACGAAGCGATGTTATTCATTTTTTATCACAACATAACATTATGATATATATAAGTATATTTAAATAAATAATATGGTATTTATGATATAATTATAATTATATAAATATAAAATAATACATTCCTTATTTTCATAATGGTCGTTGAAAAAATAGAAATGTTACTCAAGTGTATGTACGACCTACCATCTCCATGATTGTAGCATAGTTCATTTTTCATAAACATATTTCATGGTTGGTTTTAAAATTTTAATTTATGTATAAAAATGATAATTATTTAATCATTATTAATCTATATATGATGTAATAATGATCACTTTGAACATAGTCAACCTATTAAAAACATTTTGTATATATGAGCCAAATATTGTCTAAATGTATGATGTAAACTTAATTGGTTAAGTAATTGATTATAACATGGTAAAAGGAATAATAAAATTTAAAAGGGTTATTAAGAAAGTAAATAATTAACATAAGTTTATTATTCAGGAAGATAAATAACATACATGATGTGTAACGTCACTCCCTAGGTGCTACACACCGGTGCCCTGAGCCGATCAGTCATATGACCTCAAGCGCACCTTCCCGTATGCTAGAGGTTTCTGAATAGTAGTGAGGGTATTTTAAGTCGATAATGGGGATACTATACCCTCTTTTATCAGAGTAATAAACTAGTGGAAATAAATAAACAATAGTGGAATAATATATAACCATAAAAATAACAATATCTCAAAATAATTAAAGCATGAAATACAATATCCAACTAAATTAGAAAACATGCCATGCTAATGCAAGTGTCAAGTGTCTAAAATGAAAAATAAAAATAAATACACTGACGAATCCTAAGTGGGTCCCAAACCACATCTGGTTACCTCATCCAATATCCATACCCAAAACAGCAATCTAACCCAAGGACTTTTCCCTTAACATGTCCTATAATAATAAAGTCTATTCGGGTACTAATCAGGCAGCCCGAGTAGGGTGTGAGTACAAATAAATAAGCCACCACCAATGATGTTTAAAATAAATCCAGTCAATGAAAGTTTATACAATTGTATAAATAAATAAGTATAATGAATAGTTAAATAGTTATCACATTATTAGATATTCTCTATTTAACCACATAAACTCCCAGGTTCCCGAGGACACCCGAACCTCAATACCTACTTCTGCATGTGCTAGAGTTTGATCTATCCCTGAGGGATATCACATTTGAATATCCATGTTACCATTCTTAATACTTATCGGAATTTCCATGTTACCATTCACCATTTAATATCACATAATTTAATGAGCATGTTACCATTCATAATTCTTGGCCGAATGTCCATGTTACCATCCACCATTTATCTATACATAATTGAATGTGCATGTTACCATTCATAATAATTGACGAAATGTACATGTTACCATTTACCAGTTAATAACACATAATTAAAAACATTACAATATTACATATATCTCATCAACCCATTAATTAATTCAATAATTAATTAATCATACTCACAATTTCAATATCTCATAATTAATTCACCAATTAATTATTAAATTCTTAACATCAATGTCCCACAATTAATTCCACAATTAATTATCTCTATCCATAATATTAATATCACATAATTAATTCTACCATTAATTATCTAAATTTATGATATCAATATCCCACAATTACTTCCACTATTAATTATCTCAAATAATAATATCAATATCACATAATTAATCCCACCATTAATTCTCTCAATTTCCACAATTTCACAATTCCTTCATTAATTAATTTTCCACATTAATTAATTCTATTAGGAAATTCAATTGCTAAATAACCCTAGAAATTCTATAATTTTCATATACATAATAAAAATTATGACTATGGGAATTTAATATTAGATCACCTACCTCAATTCATCGATGAATAACCGCCAAATTGAAATCCCCCAAAATTGAGAAGCACAATGACATAGAACGAGATTCAAATCTTAAAACCCTAAATCAAGATTAAAAAAATCAAGATATCCTAAATCTAGAACTAGATCTATAATCTTAGATCTAGATCTCCCCAAATAGATTTAGATCTAACCAAACAGAGTATTACTTTACTGAAATAAAGAGAGAAGAATAAGAGAAGAATAAGAAAAGAACCGGGATGTGATTCACTTTTCAGGAGAGGTGAAAATCTTCGACCCTGGCTTCGAATTGAAAATAACAGAGGTGAGAAAGGCTTGGAATTCATTTTGAGAGCTCCAAAATCATGAAATACCTCCTAGGGTCGAATGGGGGTCAAAATGGGAAATTTTTGGGGGTTCATTAAATTTTAAAATTAAAAATAAGGTGAATTTAAAAATTGGGCATGGTTTTCCCAAACCATGCACCCTAACCATGCACCAACCATGAAAAACCCCTTCTTCTTCCATTTTTTTTCCAATTTTTACCCAAACACACCCAAAATAAAACCCAAATGAAAAGTAATTAATAGAAGAAAAAAGAATACCTATAATCAAGCCCGAGTCTTCTCTAAAAAAGGTCGGGATCTTACAATCTCCCCACCTTATAACACCTCTTCCTCGAGCTACACTCCCATGTTTCACTAAGATTCTGAGTCAAAAAGATCTGGCCATTGAGCCCGAATATCTTCTTACCTTTCTCATGTTTCCTCCTTCACACACCCAGGTTTCCACAACTCATAAACTATCAACATGATCTTTCCCCACAACAAATTTTCACTACGATCCAACACACGTATAAAATGATCCTCAAAGGATGCATCTACCTCAAGATCAATGTCATCTACCTCGATCACATTAAAAGGGTCAGGGTGATACTTCCAAAGTTGTGATACATGGAAAACATCATTCACATCACTGAATTTCTGTGGAAATGACAATCGGTATGCCACCGGCCCAATTCTCTCCACAACCTCAAATAGTCTGATGAACCTGGGAGCCAACTTGCCCTATCTCCATATCTTGTGGTGACCTAATCTAGGTGAAACCTGAAGGAATACAATATCACCCTCTACAAACTCTAGGGTTCATCGATGTATATTAGAATACGACTTCTCTCTACTCTGAGTCATACCCATATGTTTTCGAATTAACTACACCTTCTCTGAAATCTCCTACATGAGACTCAATCCCAACAACTCTAACTCACCAACCTCCATCCAGAATAAAAGTTATATTCATGGACTACCATAAAGAGCCTCATATGGTTCCATCGGTATAGTTTAATGTTAAATAATGTTATAGGAAAACTCCACTAAAGCCAAGTGATTCTCCTAAGACCCACCAAAGTCAAGAACACATGCCCACAATATATCCTCAAACACCTTTATAGTAAGTTTCGACTACCCATCTATCTATGGGTATAATTCCATACTCAATAATACTTGTGCACCAAGGACCTTTTGTAATCCCTACCATAAGCGTGAAGTGAAACATGAGATGCAGTCTGAAACTCTAGTCCATGGCACCCCATGCAGACTGACTATCTCTTGAATATAAAAATCTCCCAGCTACTCCACTAAGAAAGTATCACGTATAAACAAGAAATTAACTAATTTCATCAGTCGATCAACAATAACCTAGATAACATCATTCTTCCTTGGATTATTTTGGATACCCACCACAAAATCCATGGTCACGCCATCCCATCTCCACTCTAGAATGGGTAATAGATTCAAAAAACCTCTAGGTCGTTGATGCTCTACCTTCACCTACTGATAGGTGTAGCATTGTTTCATGAACCCTAATGTATCCTTTTTCATGTCTGGCCACCAAAAATATCATCATAGGTCATGATACATTTTGGTCACACCTGGATGTACTGCCCACTTAGAGGCATGAAATTCCTACATCAACTCCTATCGCAAGCTCGTAGGCACAACAACTCAATTATTAACATAGATGATATCATTTTCATCTATGATCTAATCGGAAGGTGACTCCCCACCTTCAAGGATTTCCCTCAAGGCCAAACACTCAATATCTGTAATCCCCATAAATTCTAAGCATAGTTTTATTTTAATAAATGTTTATTTAATGATTTGTTTTATAAATTTATGGGTAAGTGTATTTATCCTTCTATATTTTTTATAGTTTAAATCTATTAATGAATGTTTTAATCTTCTTGGAATTTAATTTTTTCCATTAATAAACATAAGTTTTAATTATAAGATAATTTAAAATATGTTGTTTTATTAAATGAAATAAATGAGACTTCTCAATAATTATATATGGATGAAATAACGATGATACTTTTCAACATAGTATCAAAAAACCTCTTTATACTAAAGACTTGGGAATTTTAAATATAAAACAACCAATAGGAATAACAGTGGACACAGTAAAGAAAACATGCTGGATGAAATATTGTATCTTGCATCGTCTGGATCCATCATTAGTAGGAGCCCTCTAAAGATGATGATAATAAAAATTCAAATAAGTGAAAAAATAGGCATCATTATCTCAAGTAGAGTACATATATGCATAGAGTCTAGGTACTAAAATTACATCCAAGTGAGCTATTTATAAAAAAAATGATTGGACCATTGGGTTATAACCATTGAGGTTTAAAAAAACTGTATGTAATGATGAAATGAGGATATATCCATTGAAATACTTTTATAAAGTATACTTATACATGAATATTTAATTTAAAAATATGTCTTATTATTAAATAAAATAAAAGGGTAAATATTTAAAGGCATTATAATTAATAAATGTATTATATTGAGATTCACCTTTTTATTTTGGTTTTCAAAACTTATATTAAATATAAGTTTTGAAAAAAATACAAATTACAGTAATAACATTTATTAACTAAATATATTAAACCCTCTTTATAAAATATTTAAGGAGATTTTAATTAAAAATTAATTAAACTAAGATATACTTGAATTCAATTCATAAAAATAAAATAAAATAATAATAACAATGATTGTAATAATAATGTAATTTATCAACATTGACAAAGATGATACAAATTATAAATTATGGGTATAATATAATCCATGTAATTGATTTTATTCCATTTAATTAATATATAATTGACTTTATATATTTATATATATATATATGAAACCGTACCTATACAAAAAAATTGAAATGGAAAAAAAATAAAAAAATAGAGTAAAACAAAAATGAAAATAAAACAAAATGAAACAAAAAAAATAAAGGGAAGAAAATACCCCACATCATCTTCCTCCTCAGAACCCTAACGACACCAAACCAGTCCATTGACACCACACGATCTCCCATCATCCATCATCAACTGCCTGATCTCCCTACTGTTATTGTCCCGAACTAGCAATTTCATTGTCCTCCCTCAATTTTTAGTTTGAGGATTCTTACACAAGCTATGTAAATACATCCAAACCCTCACTATTCACCCCTTCACCCACAAGCTATAGTGAAGATGACAAACACCACCCCTGCTGTCTTCTCAAGCCTCCCTCCAAACCACGACAATAATAGTAGACAAAATGGTAATTTTTTAGTGAAGATTCCTTAAGAATCTATTTCTCATTTAGGTATATAATTATATAAGGAACTAATTTGGAGAAACCCCTCTCATCCATTGATAAAATCAAACCCCTTCCCTAAATCCTTATTTGAATTTCTTCTTAGGCAAGGCAGAAGGCCACTGCCTTCACCCGATATGGGCGCCCCCAAGGATTTGACTTCAGTTCATTTTCTAGGGGTAAGGGTAATGAGTTTATTATTATATATATATATATATATATATATATATATATATATATATATATTTTCATATTTCAACCACTATCATGTATACACATATGATATTTTCAATTTTTCAAGTGTGTCTATATATGTACACGATTTTCAATTTCATCATGTCCATGTTTTAGAATTTAAATCTATGATTTATATGTATATTTATACATGCATTTAATTGCATTTTTATCAACCAAATATATGTATGTATTTATGATAATATAACTCATATGATATAATTATTTTTCATACTTATGTTTAACCAATTGTGGTGCGCATGTGATACTTTATTCTCAAACCTTCCATGTTTATATTCCTTATATATATGTACATATATAAATAAATAAACACACACACACACACACATATTCCTTTCCATAATTTCATGTTTTGATATGAATATATAATTAATTTCAAATCATAAAACCATATAACTTAATATTTTTAAATTAAGCAACGAAGAATTGTTTATTTTGAAAATATTACTTTATATCCCTTACATGTGCTATATAGTTTTTCTTTTAAAGTTATAATTTAAGGGTATATTTAATTTTAATTATAATTGTTAATGATAGTAAAATAATAAATATTTATATATTATTAATGGTACTATTTTGTGAAAATAGTAATTTTACAATTACTATTATGCATGCCATTATTTGAAATTCTTATATTTTATATGCTAATGATAATTCCAAGAAAGAAAAATTAAATGTCTATTATTTCATATGACTTTAAATTTACAATAGTTATCATTTTATGTGAAAGGATTATATATTATTTAATGTGTAAAAGAGTCAAATTGTGATTTAAGAAAATGAGTATTTAATTCTTTTATTTAGGGATGAGTTTTAAAAGATAAAGTTTTAATGAAAAGTAAGTTATCATAAATTTTAAATTACTTGGATGTTAATTATTTTATTTACAGACCATGTAAAAAAAATGACATGATATTTAGTAATCCCAAATATTAGAAGTGATTTTCCTAAGAAAATAAATATTTCCATATTATAAATGTGATTGTGTATTAAAAGAATTATTATGTTTTTAAAACAAAAACCCCAATGGAAAATGTATATATATGCAAAGAAAGATAAAAATGTTTTTATTAAAAAATGGCACTTGGACATTGTAAAAAAGAAAGGGGATGAGGAGTGAACTCAGTCCTAACACAAGTGGGTAGGACCAATACATCCTTCAATGTTTAAGTAGACCAAATGTTTTGTTTTTCAAAATCTTGATTAGTATTTTCTGAAAAATAACTTGTTTATTTTAAAGCATTTTCATGCATAAGTATTTTCAAAAGCAATATAATATTTTCAAAAGTGTAAATATTTTCATAGGGTTTAATGAATTTCCAACAACTTAAATATTTTCAAAGATTATATTTATATGTTTTAAAAGGTGTAAGTATTTTCAAAGGAATTTTCAAAATCATGGTTTTCAAAGGATTTTTCAAAAGAGTTTTCAAAAAAGATTATATTTTGGAATTGTTTTCAAAATTATGTTTTCAAAATTATAAGTATTTTTAAAAGGATTTCTAATGTTTTTTCCAAAACTAACTATTTTAAAATTATTTATCAAAGGTATTTTCAAATCTATATTCAAAATTATCTTAAAAAATATTTCCGAAAGAATTTTTCAAAAGGTATAAGTATCTTTGAAAAGTTTTTTCACTGGATTTTGAAAAACCCTTTACTTGGAAATTATGCTCACCCTATATTTTTATAAAATATTTTCAAGTTCATATAGAGATTTCATGGAGTTTATCTCGACAAGGAGTTAGCACTGACAAAGTTCCACCACTACCTTTTATTTACAGTTTTAACTTTGATAATATGTAAATGTGGTCCTTTTCCTCCAAAACCTAAACTAGAAAAGATCCAAAGTTGTTAATGTCTGTATATTTTTTAGTTTCTTTTAAATTAAACAAAAATATAAAAATTATTTTATACTGAATCTGGAAGGATGGGTTTGAGGCTCTATAATTGGTATTAAAGGAATGATTTAGATAACTTCGGAGATTAGGACGTTTTGTTAAAATAAGTTTTGTTTCTAAGTATACTCTTTTAGTAAAACCTATATTTTCTAACTTTAATATTGAGTAAAAATATAAGAGTTATAAATCAAAATTTGACCTCCTAGGAAGTTGAGTAACCTTTAAGAATATAGAATTCTAGTAATTATAGTTCTCTAAATTCTGAAAGTTGAATTTTAGAAATTTTCCCTAAGTATAACAAACAAATTTTGAGGATGAAATTATGTTTAAGGGGGGTATAATGTAACTCCCTTGAAATTATAAGCATACTTTTCATTTAATAAATGTTTATTTAGTGATTTGTTTTATAAATTTATGGGTAATTATATTTATCCTTCTATATTGTTTATAGTTTAAATTTATTAATGAATGTTTTAATATTCTTGGAATTAAATTATTTCCTTTAATAAAAATAAGTTTTAATTATAAGATAATTTACGATATATTATTTTATTAAACTCAATAAATGAGACTTATCAATAATTATATATACCTAAAATAACAATGATACATTTCAACATAGTAGCAGAAAACCTCTTTAGACTAAAGACTTGGGAATTTTAAATATACAACAACCAATAGGAATAACAGTGGACATAGTAAAGCAAACATTACAGCTGAAATATTGTATCTTTCATCGTCTGGATCCATCATCAGTAGGAGCCCTCCAAAGATGATGATAATAAAAATAAAAATAAGTGGAAAAATTAGAATCATGCTCTAGAGTAGTGTAATGATATGTGTAGAGTCTAGGTACTAAAATTAATTCTAAGTGAGCTATTTATAAAAAAATTTTTTTGTACCATTTGGTTATAACCATTGAGGTTTAAAAAAAATGTATGTAATGATGAAATGAGGATGTAACTGTTGAGATAATTTTAGAAAGTATACTTATACCTGAATCATTCATTTAGAAATATGTTTTATTATTAAATTAAATACAAAGGATAAATATTTAAATACATTAGAATTAATAAATGTATTATATCTAGATTCACCTTTTTATTTTGGTATTCAAAACTTATATTAATTGTAAGTTGTGAAAAAATAAAAATTACAGTAATAACATTTATTAAGTGAATGTATTAAACCCTCTTTATAAAATATTTAGGTATATTTTTCTTAAAAAGTAATTAAATTGAGATATACTTGAATGAAATTCATAAAAATAAAATAAAATAATAATAATAGTAATTTTAATAATAATTAAATTTATTAACATTGACAAAGGTGATACAAATTATAAATTATGGTTATAATATAAACCAAATAATTGATTTTATTCCATTTAATTAATACATAATTGCCTTTATATATATATATATATGAAACCATACCTGTACAAAAAAATTGAAAATCAAAACAAATAAAAAAAGAGAGTAAAACGAAAATGAAAATAAAAAAAATGAAAAAAATGAATGGAAGAAAATATCCCACATTGTCTTCCTTCTTAGGACCCTACCGACACCGAACCAGTCCACCGACACCGAATGATCTCCCCTAATCCATCGTCGACCACCCAATCTCCCTACTGTCATCGTCCCGAACCAGCAAAGCCAAAACGGTCCCTCGATTTTTAGTCTGTGGATTCTTCTACAAGATATGAGAATTCATCCAAACCCTAACTATTCACCCCCTTCACTCCCAAGCTACGGTGAAGATGACAAACACTACCCTTGTCGTCTTCTCAAGCCTCCCTCTGAAACACAAAAACAATAGTAGAAAAAATGGTAATTTTTTCAGTGAAGCTTCCTTTAGAAGTTGTTGCTCAATTAGGTATATAATTATATAAGGCACTAATATAGATAAACCCCTCTCCTCCATTGATGAAACCAAATACCTTCCCCAATTCCTTGTTTGAATTCCCTCTTAGGCAAGGTATAAGGCCACTACCTTCACCCGATCTAGGCACCACCAAAGATCAACCTTCAGTTCATTATCTAGGGTAAGGGGAATACTTTTATGATATATATATATACTAAAATATGTAATATTTTCATATTTCAAGAACCAACATGTATACACATATGATATTTTCAATTTTTTCAAGTGTGTTTATACATGTATATGATTTTCAATTTCTCCATGTTCATGTTTTAGAATTTAAATCTATGATTTATATGTATATCTATACATGCATGTCATTTAATTTTTATCAACCAAATATATGTATGTACTTATGATAATTTACCTCATATGATATAATTATTTTTCATACTTACGTTTAAGAAATTGTGGTGCGCATGTGATACTTTATTCTCAAACATTCTATGTTTATATTCCTTAAATATATATGTACATATATATATATATATTCCTTTCCATCAGTGCATGTTTTGAAATGAATATATAATTCATTTCAAAGAATGAAACCATCCAACTTAATATTTTTAAATTTAGAGATGAAGAATTTTTTATTTTGAAAATATTACTTTTATATCCTTTATATGTGTTATATAGTTTTGCTTTTAAAGTTATAAATTAAGGGTATATTTACTTTTAGATATAAATGTTCATGAGAGTAAAATTATATATATGTATATATTTTTAATGGAATTATTTTGTGAAAATAGTAATTTTACAATTACTATTACGGACACCATTATTTTAAATTATTATATTTTATGTGCTAATGATAATTCCAAGAAATTAAAATTAAATGTCTATTATCTAATGTGACTTTCAATTTACAATAGTTATCATTTTATGCGAAAGGTTTATATATTATTTAACGTGTCAAAGAATTAAATTGTGATTTAAGAAAATGAGTATTTAATACTTTTATTTAGGGATGAGTTTTAAAAGATATAGTTTTAATGAAAAGTAATTTATCAAAATTTTTAAATTACATGGATGTTAATTATTTTATTGATAGACCATGTAAAAGAAAAATGGCATGAGATTTGGTAATTCCAAATCTTAGAATTGATTTTCCTATGAAAATAAATATTTACATATTATAAATGTTCATGTGTATTCAAAGTATTATTATGTTTTTAAAGCAAAAACCCCAGTGGAAAATGTATATATATGTAAATCAAGATAAAAATGTTTTTATTAAAAAATGGAACATGGAAATTGTAAACAAGAAAGGGGATGAGGAGTGAACCCAATCCTAACAAAAGTGGGTAGGCCCAATACAACCTTCAATGTTTAAGTAACCCAATTTTTTTTGTTTTCAAAATCTTTCTTAGTATTTTTTGAAAAACCACTGGTTTATTTTAAATAATTTTCACACGTAAGTATTTTAAAAATAAATATAATGTTTTGAAAAGTGTAACTATTTTCATAGGCTTTAATGAATTTCAAAAAGCGTAAGTATTTTCAAAGAGTATATTTATACATTTTTAAAGGTGTAAGTATTTTCAAAGGCATTTTTAAAATAATGATTTTCAAAGGATTTTTCAAAAGAGTTTTCAAAACGCTGTTATATTTTGAAAAGTGTTTTCAAAACCATTTTTTCAAAATTATAAGTATTTTCAAAAGTATTTATAAATATTTTTCCAAAAGTATCTATTTTAAAATTATTTATCAAAGGTCTTTTCAAATATATATTAAAAAGTATCTTCAAAAGTATTTCCAAAAGAAATTTTTAAAAGGTATAAGTATTTTTGAAAAAGTTTTTCACTAGCATTTCAAAAACCCCTTATTGGGAAATTTTTCTCACCCTATGTTTTTAAAAAATGTTTTCAGGTTCATATAGAGATTTCATGGAGTTTAGATCAACAAGGAGATAATGATAACAAAGTTCCATTGCTACCTTTTATTTATAGTTTTAAATTTGATAATGAGTTAATGTGGTCCTTTTCCTCAAAAACCTAAACTATAAAATATCCTCAGTTGTAAATGTCTATATAGTTTTCAGTTTCTTTTAAATAACAAAAAATACAACATTTTTTGTATCAGATCCGGAATCACGTGTCTAGGGCTCTGTAAGATCCTTATACTGTATGTCTCTAATCTGTCTCAAAAGTGTAGACTCCACTAAAACTCATACCAAAGTCATCTGGTATTGACTCTCTTGAACAACCACACACATCTCATCAATCATTTTCATCATCTTATACTCAGCACTAAACTCCAGAACCACCTGAGTTTGAGTTTTCTGGCTCAAAGCATCAACAAAATTGTTTCCTTTCCCATGCATACATGTTAGTTAGAAATCGAAATACTGCATATAATCAACCCATATCTACTGCTGATAATTCAAATATCACCACTAGAAGATATACCTTAAGCTATTGTGATCAATAAACATTGTAAACTTCTTTCCCAATAGATAATTCTGCCAACACTTCAAAGAATAAACCAAAGATGCTAGCTCGAGGTTATGCATATGGTAGTTCTATTCATGTGGCCTAAAATGTCAATACCCATACACCAATAATTTATTTCCTTTCATCAACACATCTTTGAGTCCAATCCAAGAAGTGTTGTAATACACCGTATACTCCTCACCTGGCTCAGGTAGGGCCAAGATCAGTGTCTATTTCAAGTGCCTATTCCGCTCCTAGAAGGCATTCTCACATAATTATGACTAATTGAACTTTATACACTTATTTTTCAAGCCCAAAAGAGGTGATACCAATCTGGAAAAGTCCTTTAAGAATATTTGATAATATCTATCTAAACCTATAAAACTATAGATATTTAATATGTTCTCGGGATACTCCTAAGAAACCACTACCTGAACCTTATCTGGGTCCACTAACACACCTTCCTCCAAGATGATGTGTCCTAAAAAGTGTACCTGATAAATATATAATTCACACTTAGATAGATTTGAATATATCCTATGCTCTCTTAGTGTACTCAAGATGATGTAAAGGTGTTGGGAATGATTGTCATGACTCTTGAAGTACACCAAGATTTCATCCACAAACACTACAAAAAACTGATCAAAGTATGGGTGGAATATTATTTTCATCAAGGACATAAAAAATACTAGTGCATTCATAAACCTAAATGACATTATGATGAAATCATATAGTCCATACCTACTTCTAAAAGCATCCCTCGGTATATCAGATGTCTGAAATGTCAGCTGATGATACCTTGATCTCAATTCAATCTTTGAGAACACACAAGATCCTCTCAACTGGTCAAATAGATCATTGATATGAATAAGAGGATACCAGTTCTTCATAGTAATATAGTTCAACATACAGTAGTCAACAGACAAGCATATATTCCCATCCATCTTTTTAGAAAATAACACCAGTGAACCCCAAGGTGACATACTCAATTAGATAAATCCCTTATCATCAAACTCCTCCAGCTGAGTCTTGAGCTCTCGAAGCTCCATCATTTCCATTCTGTATGGTGGAATAAAAACTGTCTTAGCCCCTACCATGATCTCAATAGTGAATTCTACATCTCTCTCAGGTGGAATCCCTAAGAAGTATTCAAGAAATATATCCTGAAACCATTCCACTACTGGTGGAAAGACATCTTGCTTCACATTTCCATCATCCAACAAAAGACTAGAAACCTAGGTAGTGAGCTCTCCCAATTGCTATGTAATTGGCCCTACTCAGCCTACCTGGAAATCCCACTCTTCATGGTGAATGTAATGGTCATCCTTAGGATACATAAATTTCACTCTATTGTGGTAACAATCAATGTGGGGTCGGTATGAGACTAGACAGTCCATACCCATAATTAGGTCGAATCTTGACATATCAATAATATAGAGGTCCCAGAGAAAACAATACTCCTTGATCTCAAGAGAACATCCCTTGCACAAACAGATGTTTCTAGACCGTTCTCCCAATGGTGTGTCTATTGTCATTATCCCGCTCACAAACTCCACCACCAGACTCAAACCATTAATATGTTTTGTAGATATAAATTAATGAGAGGAATCAGCATCAAATAAGGCACTAGATAATATAAAAGATATAAGAATAGTACCTCTCACTGTGGATGATCCAACTTCACTATCCACAAGTGTAGGTTAAACTAAATGTAGTTGTCCTACCCCTCTTCCCTACGATACAGTCCGACTCCCCTGAGTTGCACCACTCTACTGATATGGGTGCTCTTTTTTAGAATCACCCCATCCACTACCTTTACTTCCTTGGTTAGTAGAACTCTAGATTCCAGATTGATATGGTGCATAAGATCCCGTTACCACACCCTGGTTCTGTCTATATCCTCCATCACTAAACGTCTGTCACCATGTCATGCAAAACCTCTCTGATGTCCCATCTTTCCACAAGATCAGCACTCCACGAGTCGTCAGGAATAGTTCCTAAGATAATATCCCAACCTACCACACTGGTGATAGACCAATCTAGTAAGGTCTTGTGCAACTGATCCTTCCGTATGAGTACTCTTCTTCCCACTACTCTGTCTAAAATTTTCATAGTGATGCTACCTACTCATAGAATTCGTACCCTTGGTCATCCAGTTGGAACCACCTATCCTGCACTGGAAGCCTCCCTTAGGTTTCCCTCAGCTATGAGAGCCAGATCCACCACCCTATAAAACTTATTTAATAGAAATAGGTTAACTTGAGACTTAATATCACACTTAAGTCCATCATAAAAATGTATTGTTGTAGCTGTCTTATCTCCTACTAACATTGGAGCAAAGTATTTCAGGTCTGTAAAGCATATACCATAGTCCATCACAGACATGATCGCCTGAGTCAGCCGCATGAACTCAGCTAATTTGTCCTACCTCAACATCTCTAGAAAGAAGTGATCTAGTAACTTCTCCAAAAATTCCTTCCATATTATACCATCATCCTATCTAGTACATGCATGAATGTCACACCAGTTTTTCATAGATCCTCTTAGCATATAAGTGGTCAACTTGGCCCTCTTCTCAACACGAGTCTCTAAATCGTCAAGTATCATCTTGATGAAATCAACCCAGAAATCACCTCCCTCAGGTCCACTATAATGGCCCAGACCCCTCCAATCCATTCCTTTGATGAAATCTAGTGTTTGAGGTGTTCTGGGAGGTTAAGGTGACTTATCCCCAATAATTTCTAGTTATGTGAATAGTGTTTCCAGTTTTGTGAACAATACTGCCGGTGAGTCATTTGTACTATCGACTTAGGTGAGTTATTTTACTGTTGGCATCAGTGAGTCATTTATACTATCGGTGTCGATGATTCATTTGTACTGTCGATGTTGGCAAGTCATTTGTACCACCGACATCAGTGAGTCATTTGTATTGTCAGCATCAGTGAGTCATTTGTACCATCGGTGTCAGTGATTCATTTTTAATGTCAGTATTGGTGGGTCATTTGTACTATCAGTGTCAGTGAGTCATTTGAACTGTCAGCGTCAGTGATTCATTTGTACTATAAGCATTGGTGATTCATTTGTACTGTCGGTGTTGGTGAGTCATTTGTACTATCGGTGTCGGTGAGTCATTTGTACTATCGGTGTCAGTGAGTCATTTGTACTATCAAGGTTGGTGTCTCATTTGTAATATCGACATCGATGAGTCATTTTTACTAGCGGCATCGGTGAGTTCATTTTTACTATCAGCGTCGGTGAGTCATTTGTACTGTCGGCGTTGGTGAGTCTTCTTCATATGTCGACATCAGTGAGATAGATGTGAATAGTGTTTCCAGCTTCCTACAGTTTCTCCCCTTTAATGTTTTCTTTGTCAAAAAATGAATTCAAGGCCTTTTTAAGTGATTTAAGGCCGATTCAAATCACATAAATCCTATATTAATTTTTCTAAGGCTCAGGATACCTTTACTTGGTCAAACCGCATGGATTAATGCAATCCTCATTAATAGAAATTCTAAACCGTTTCAAATCCCACTAGTCTCAGATCTAATACTTCATAGTCGAGCACCTCCCCTTCTTTCATTCCTTCCCATTTCTCTCATTGTGAGGTTTCCCAAGGCATTATACCTAGAGTGTTGGGGTGATCGAACCTTAATCCTTGGATTGTTTCCCCTTGAAGTTTATTCCTACTGCATGCGCACCCCTTGTTTTGGTACAAGCAGCAAGTGTTGATCTGTCATCAATAGAAGGCATGAAATACCTTTATTCTTGTGTTTTCTTTGATAACTCTTCTCCCATTTCTCCTTTCCATGTTATGGAATGTGATATCCATGTTTCTAATGGAGTTTTATTAGGTTTCATTTGGTGCGGTCGTGCCACAACATCCTTGAGTGGTTGCAGTTGTCACGGGGAGAGGTGATCATGATCTGTTGTATTGACATGTTTGTAAAGAACATCAAGAACCATTTGAGGTAGGGGATTCATGGATTCTATATTATTTTACATGCAACTATAGAGTTAGCATATTTTATCCCACTAGATCACAATGGAATTGACATAATAAATATTTGAACACAAATAAATAAATTGGTATCGATTGTATGTTATTGTCTCTTGTTTTGCTAGATAGTGTGATATCTATGCTTACCTTATTTAGAATGTCATTCATGACAGGAATTGGTAAATAATGTAAACTGGGATTAATTGTAAATTAATTTTTTTTCAAAGATAAATATGCATGTAAATAAATCTGGTTGTTGCTGTTGTAAATTAATGATAATCAAATTAATTTAGTAAGCATGTTTAATTAATTTGTGATAGCTATGATAGCTAGCAATTTAGGTTTCCAATATTTGGAACCTACTAATAACGAATCAGCTAATTTGAGATGGATTAAAGAGTCTGTTGATTGATAAAAGTTAATTCCGTGTAAAGTTTTGAGTTTCCCTCTTTCTTGTAAGGCCGAGTTCCTTCTTCTTTGAGCCACAAGAGCTCATTGCATGTGAAGGAAGAATGCCTTGTTTAGGGAAAAGATCCTAGTTGATTTGTTATTTCATGTTGTTTGTGATGTGTTATGATCTTGGATAGATTTTGTGAGATGTGGGGGTAGGGAGGCCTAGTGGTTGTTGCAGCAGTTGACGCCTAGAGTGGTGAGATGCATCAGTTTATGCATGTGGGTGTCGAAGAGGACACTAGAGATGATGAAATGGGTTGGATATCAATGATTGGATGATTGATGAATCTTATTGGGTTTTTACCTGCTTTACTTTCCCCGTTATTCAAGGTAGCTGCTCTTGCTTACCCTCCTTCCAAAAGGGGTGAAGACGTACGGGGTAGGCCACATGCTTTCTATGTTTAGCTTCCTGAGGGAGGATGAGCCTACGCTCATGATATAGGTGGAAAATAATTGACGGGTAGTTCATCTACTCACCGTGTTGATCCCCTTGTGTTTGGTATCTTATAATTTTTTTCTAGAATGTGTGGGAGTATGGGAATGTAATAATGCTGTTAATAAATGATTGAATAAATGATGTTAACCCATGGGGTTGGAGCTTACTGAGATGGAATGCTGAGGTAATATTTTTGAGAAGATGTGGACTTAGTTTGGTTATGCCTGGAGGGCATGAAACTTTGTTGTGATACTAATGAAATGTAATGTGGAATTAATAATGGTTAATTAATGGTTAAAGAATTGTTTAACGTAAATTGAAACTGATAAAAGGGATAATGTAACCCAATGTCTCTCTTTAAATGGTTGTGTACTTATAGGATACCTAGCCCCAGGGGGTGTTTTCCCCAACATTCCGGTGGGAGGATGGATGGATGACTACCCCCTTTGGCACCACTCTCTTCTCTTGGTAGTTACTTGTACTAGTAGGCACAATGGTTAGTTTTCCCCATATATGTGTGTAGGGGGATTTAATGTCTTGTGGTTATTCACACGTATATATTCTAGATATAGTTTCCTATAGACTACCATAAGTGTAACATGTATAGGCTATGATGGCTTGAGGATCCTTACTCGGTGTATGGGCTGTAATGGCTTGAGGTATAATTCCTGACATATGATACAAATTATGCGAGATTTGGTGGATCTCGGAAACTACATGGTTATTTTGGTTATGTGGATGTAGTGGTTGTGTTGCACGAGGTGCATGTTGTGGTGCTATGCCCAGGTGTCTACAGGAAATCATTTTTGGAGAGAGATTCTTAGGACGTGCAACATTGGAAAAAAGTGGAAAACCCATGGGGAAGTGGTAGCAGAGTACCCTTGATATTATTTATTATAGTATATAATATTATATATAATAATTAGTGAGAGTATACATGGTGAGACTAGGAACATAGTATACCTATTTAGGTGATGAGTTAGTTTCACTTGTTATTCACTTTTCTTTAGCATGCTTTCTTTAATTTTGCATGAGAGGCTCTGGGGAGGATCTTACTAGGTATACTGTTATACTCACCCTATGTATATATAAACTATTTTTTAGGTCACTTGGATTAGGTTAGAGATCGGGCTGGTTACTACTAGCTTGGTGTTGCTGGAGCTGTTCGGGCTTCGTGGTCGCTGCCATTTTACTTTCTTTTGGTACTTGCAGTTTTCCCTTTCAGTTGTAGTAGTTCTTTCATGACATTACATATGTGTACTTGGGTTTTATTTTATATTTTAGTCTATGTTGGAGTTGGTTTGTGTCTTTATTATCTCTCTCTTTTTTATGTGTTCTCTAAGAGGGAAATGCCTCCCATTTTTGTGTTTTCTATACCCTCGGTGCTAGTCGCCAACTCGGGGCCTACTGATGGCAGGACTCAGGGGTCACTATATCCCTTCTCACATTGACAGCCCAGAATATGTATAATTTTTGGAGAGGGGGTCATGATAGAGTGGTATCAAAGGTTTTGGTTGAGGGATAAGATGAATTTTGGTTTTTTGGCATAGGTGAGGTTGCATGGGTTGGTAGGGAAACAATGTTAGTCAAGTTTAGAAAGTGTTGTAAACAACGGAGACCAACTGATACATTGGTATTTAGGGCCCCCTATTGTCTAACACACGAACCATTAAGTTTAAAGTGGCTACTAAATAAGGTGATACTTGTTGTAGGGTAGACACCTAGGAAAGGATAATGCGTCATTCTTCTTTTTGTTTGTGTTTGAATGGGTTGAACTTGGGATAGGTTAACTTAAAAATGAATAAAAGAAAACAATAAATTAATTAATATTGAGTCTTCCATATTCTAGGTTTAGGAGATCTAAATATTTTTTATTTTCTAGGTATGGATCCTGGTCAACGTCCTCATTAGGTTCACGTAGAAGATGTCCAACAGGCTGCGCCAATAGATCACTATAGAATGGAGGTCGACGACAACGACACTTGGAGGAGGACACTTTGAGAGTTTCAACACTGGATTCTATAGAAGTATAAGGGATTTGTTTCAGATACAGTCACAGAGGATTGGTTGGAAGAGGTTGAGATAAATTTTAATTTTTTCCATGCTCGAAAGGAGCACTGGGTGTCATTGGTTGTGACGATTCTATATGGGGTAGTGAGGTAGTGGTGGTTCTTGTTCCTTGGGGATTGTGAGGAGTCGGTAGTCTCATGGGAAGAGTTCTGAGACAAGTTCAAAGATGAGTTTATTTCTTCGACCATGAAGGTGTCTAGTCACTAGGAGCTACTTACCCTTTGGTATGGAATCTCCAGTGTGCAAGAGTTCTGGATCCATTTGAAGAACCTTCTGCGATATGCTACGGACCTATTTCCAGATGAGGAGGCCAGGGCGAGGCATTTCAAGGAGGCTTTGCATCCATAGATCTAGCACCAGGTCACCCCGTTTATGCTTAAGACATATCTTGAGGTGTTAATGAGGGTAGAGGTCATCAAGAGGAAATTATATAGAACCAGATCATCATGGGAGGAGAGTCTTTAGGATTCCTCATTAAGTAGAGCTGTGGTCTGGGGTTCCGGATTTTCAGGGAATAAGAGTTTCCATTTGGTCGAGGGTAGGTCCCAACCCTCAGTATCCCATTTCTAAAAGGTCAGCATCTCTCAGGCCTATGCCAAGGGATCAGGTGCATATTTTTCTTATGGAGTCTGAGGTCATCAGTAGTGAGAGTTCCTGACCTTTCATAATGGTCAGCGTGCACCAGGTGTTCTGCTCTAGGTTCCTCCATTGAGGCAGTTCTAGCCGAGGCAGTAGGAGCAGGTTGGACTAGATTTAGATTTTTAGAGATCATATGGGGAAGGTAGAGGATATCCTAGAGATACTCCCCATCCTCAGAGAGAAGAGTGCGACCATGGTGGTGGTTTTCATTAGGGTCAGCGAGGCCATGGAGCAGGTCGTGGTCAGCTTCATGCTTTAGCGTTACCAGCTCCAGGAAAGCTAGATGTTGTTAGAAGTACCCATTGCTTTTTTTTTCTACTTGAGTGTATTCCTTATTTGACTTAAGATCCACACAATCCTTCATATCACCTACCCTTATCCATGATTTGGGACTTGAGGTAGAGAGGCTTCCAGTGCCCTTGGCATTGACTATGCTAGTTGGAGATCGAGATGACTTGTTTGAAGTATGTAGAGACTGTGAGATAGTGCTGTGGAAACACCACTCTTGGGGATATTTACTATGTTTATGGATAAAACCATACAATGTCATCCTTAGCCTGGAATGGTTGTATTCTGAGCAAGCTATTGTAGATTGCTTCTAGATATAGGTGGTGTTCTTTGATGCTGATGGAGATCCAACAGTGTTTGTTGGCTAGCCAGACCCTCAGATGGGTCATAGGAATGTTTTTTCCTTATCATCCTTGATGGATGAGCTGATGATGAGCTATTTGGAGGTTTAGTAGTTGTAATTTCTCAGGTACATAGAATAATACACTAATGTATTTCCATAAGAGGTTGTAGCATTACCCCCTCGACGAGAGATCATGTTTTGGATCTAGCTACAACTAGAAGTGTCTCCTATCTCTATGTCTCCTTATAGGATGGAACCTTTTGAGTTACAGGATCTACACATACAGCTCGATGGTCTGTTATAGTGTAGTTTTGTTCGGCTGAGTGTGTCACTGTGGGGTGCACCATTTTTATTTGTGAATAAGGATGACAGTAGTTTGTGGGTGTGTATCAATTATTATCGCTTAAAAAAAGTGACAGTGAATAATCACTATCATGTTCTATGGATTGATGATTTATTCAATCTACTAAAGGGTGAAATTTGGTTCCCGAAGATTGAATTGTGGTCACAATATCATCAGATGCATCTGAAGTATGAGGATATCCTGAAAACTGCTTTCTATTGTCGTCATGAGAATTATGAGTTCATTTTAATGACGCTCGGTGTGATGAATGCTCCAGTTGTGTTCATGGGGTTGTTTAACACTATGTTCCATGAGTTCCAAGATAAGTTCGTGGTGGTTTTAATCGATTACATCCTTGTGTAATCTGTGTTTGAGGAGGAGCATGCAGAGTATCTGCATGCTATTTTTGGAGTTCTTCATCAACATCATCTGTTTGGGAATTTGTTGAAGTGTGAATTTTAGGCTCAAGAAGTCCATTTCTTGGGGGCATGTGGTGTCCCAATAGGAAGTATCTGTGGATTAGTCTAAGATAAAAGTAAGTGTATCTTGGGAATCCCCTATGATAGTGGAAGAGGTGTTAAGTTTCCTCAGTCTCATAGGCTACTACAGGAGGTTTGTAGCCAATTTCTCTCGGGTTGTGACTCCTCTGATAGTGTTGACCAGGATGGATCATAAATTTGTGTGGACTGATCAGTGTCAGGAAGCTTTCGAGTATCTTAAGGAGAATTTGGTTAGTGATTCAGTTCTTTGTTTACAAGTAGAGAGAGTTCAGTTTGATGTTTTTTTGTGATGCTTCACATCTGGGGTTAGGGTGCATTATAATATAGCAGAGATCAGTTTTTTTCATATGGGTCTCGACAGTTGCGTCCCCAAGAATGTAACTATACCACCCATGATCTTGAGTTGGCAACAACGATTTTTTCTCTAAAGTTATGAATACATTACCTCATTGGAGAGTGATTTATGATTTTCATCGATAAAAAGAGCCTGAGGTATGCCTTCTCCTAGAATGACTTGAACTTGTGGTAGTGATGGTGGATGGAGTTATTACATGATTACAACTTCAAAATCTAAAATAAACCTAGATAGGGGAATATTTTAGCTGATGCACTGAGCAGGAAGTTGCGTAGTGATGCAGTGCGTGAATCTAGTGATTCTTGGAGAGTAATGGAAGAAATTTCAACATTGCATATAGATATGGGAGAATTCAGGGGAATATGTTGTCTTTTTCATATGATGGTGTAGTCATCTTTGGCGCAACAGGTGGAAGAGTCCCAGTTAGGGGATCTAGAGGTGGAGGTATGGAGAGACCGAGTTGTTTGTGGTGAGGCCCCTGATAGTTGGTCTGAGGATGAACAACACAGAGTTTTGTATCAAGGAAGGATTTTTTTTCCTTTTGTGATGTGTGATATGGTTCTCAGGGAGTTTAATAGTTCTCCCTTATCAGTACATCTTGGCGTAACAAAGATGTACCAAGCTTTGAGGAGTCAGTTTTAGTGGCCTGGGTTGAAGCATGCAGTTGTGGAGTTTTTGTCTCGATATTTGGTCTGCCATAAGGTGAATGTTGAGCACCGTGTTCCTAGTGGGTTTCTAAAGATGTTAGATGTTCCTCAGTGGAAGTGAGAGGAAATATATATGGTCTTTGTTACTAGTTTACCTTGAGCTCAGGGAGGCTATGACACTATATGGGTGGTAGTGGATCGTTTGACTAAATCATCCCACTTCATAGCAATCAAGGAATTGAGATTAGTGGAAGTTTTGTCAAGGAAGTATTTGGAGGATGTGGTGCGAGTTCATGGATTCCTGAGGATGATCATTTCTGATCAAGATCCTTGTTTTACCTCCAGGGTGTGGAGAGGTCTCTAGCATTATTTCGGTTCTCAACTATGTCTTAGAACTACTTTTCATCCGCAGACGGACGGTCAGATAGAGCAGACCATCCAGACTCTTGATGACATGTTGTGCTCTTGTGTCCTGGATTTTGGAGGTTCATGGATTAGGCACTTACCCTTAGTGGAGTTCACCTATAACAATAGTTTTCACTCCACCATTGGTATGGATCCATTTTAAGCCTTGTATGGATGACCTTTCCATTTTCTGTTGTGTTACAATGGGGTCCAAGAGTTAGCCATTATCGAGGAAAAATTGGTATAGAACATAATCAAGATTGTTCATGTTATTCTTTAGAGGATGAAGGTAGAGGAATATCATCATAAATCCTATGTCGATCGTAGGAGGATACCTTTAGAGTTTGACGTTGGAGATCATGTGTTTCTTAAGGTGACTCCCCATCAAGGGCAATGAAGGTTTGGTCATGGGATTAAGCTTTCTCCCTGGTTTGTTGGGCCTTTTGAGGTGTTTTCTTGTGTTGGATATGTGGAGTATTGGGTAGAAATTCCCTCATAGATGATCTAGATACATGATATTTTTCATGTGTCACAGCTTCGTCATTATCTTCATGATGACTCTCACAACATCGATTGGGGTGAGATTGATGTTGACGATTATGTGACCTTTGAGGAGTGGCCTATAAGGATCTAGGAACACAAGGAGAAGGTGTTTCATGGGTGTGCTATCCCGTTGGTTCGTGTCTTGTGGTGACATGGTGGTGTGGAGGATAGTACATGGGAACGTGAGTTGAAGATATATGCTCAGTACCCCATGTTGTTTGATGTTTAACTCTTTTCATGTAACAATGTTCATTTGTGGTTGTAGACCTTTTGTGTTTATGAGATGGATTTTTTGTTTCTTTTTTGGATTTCTTTCTTTGAGAGGTATCTCCCCCGGGAGAGTGTTTAGGAGCCTTTTGTGGTTTCTGTGTGGTTTTGTTTTGTTACTTGGAGGAAGTGGTTGATTTCTTCTTAGTAGTGAGAGCCTTGAGAAGTATCTCGAAGGGTAGTTATTCAAACCCCTTTTTCTATTTCCTATATGGGTTGGTTTTGGATTCTCGAGGATGAGAATGTTTTTAGAGGTATATGATGTAATGGTCTAGACCTATCTGGTCCATTAATTTTCTGATATCTGGTGTTTGAGGTGTTCTGGGAGGTCAAGGTGACTTATCCCCAACACTTTTCCAAATTTCAAGTTCTGTGAATAGTGTTTCCAGTTTTGTGAATAGTACTGTTGGTGAGTCATTTGTACTATCAGCGTCAGTGAGTGATTCATACTATCAAAGTCAGTGAGTCATTTTTACTATCGATGTCGGTGAGTCATTTGTACTGTCAGTGTCGGTGATTCATTTGTACTATCAGTGTCACTGAGTCATTTGTACGGTCAACTTCGGTGAGTCATTTATATTATTGGCGTTGGCGATTCATTTGTACTATCGGTGTTGGGGAGTCATTTGTACTGTCGGCATCGGTGAGTCATTTGTACTATCAGTGTCGGCATCTCATTTGTATTGTTAACGTCAGCGATTCATTTGTACTGTCGGTGTTGGTGAGTCATTTGAACTGTCAGCATTGGTGAGTCATTTGTACTATCGGTGTTGGTGAGTCATCTTCATCTGTCGGTGTTGGTGAGATAGATGTGAACAGTGTTTCCAACTTCCTATAGTTTCACCTATTTAACATTTTCTTGGAAGAAAAACACATTCAAGGCCTTGTTTTAAGGGATTTAAAGCCGATTCAATGAACATAACTCCTATCTTAATTTTCCTAAGGCTTGGGATTCCTTTACTTGGTCAAACCATATGGATTAATGTGATCCACATTAATGGAAATTATAAATCATTTCAAATCCTATTAGTCTCGAATCTAATCCTTCATAGTTAAGAACCTTCTCTTCTTTCATTACTACTCCTTTATCTTAGTGTGAGGCACCTTGAGACATTATTCCTATAGGAGTGGTGTGATCAAACCTTAATCCTTGGATCGTTTTGTAACGCCCCGGTTTCGGAAGCCACCCAGAGGTGCCCCGTACCCAGTTGGTCACATGGACTCAAGCGCATTTCTCCAAATGCTAGAGGCTGCCGACTAGCAGTGAGGGCCTTGGGTGTGATAGTGGGGAAACTATGCCCTCATTGGCAGAGTACATAGCAGAAGTAACAACACATATAACAACGGAAGCAATAAATATCCAACAGAAATAACAACGGAAGACTGATAAATAAACAACTAGAGCAGAAATATATGCAAATGATGCATGATACATATATTTCTAGGAAAACAGCCAAAGAAGTCACAATGATGAATACAATACTAAACCAAATTACAAAATAAAAAAAAGATGAGCAACTCCTCAGCATCGCAAGCCTCGGCTTGGTCCCATGCTCTCCAGCTCCAGCGCAATCAAGAACTTGAAGTAGAAGGGTGCATTCCCTTATTTATACCTGCAACAATATAATCTATTTGGGCCCAAAAGCTTGACCCAAACAGGGTGTGAGACAAATTACCATTAGGAAACCACCCAAAGATCTATGCCTAATAGTTAGTGAATATATGGAAGGTAAATTACAGTAAGTAGTAAATAGTAAGCAGTAACAGTAAGCAGTAAATAGGATAATACACAGTAGTGACAATCCATGGTTTCTAGCATATAATCTACAAACAAGAAACACCCACTCAAGCAAGTAGAACAAAAAGGTAACCTCTGGGTAGTTCTCACATCCTAACCCCTGAGGTTCAACTTACAAGTACTAGCAACCCTCTGGGAGGCACACACAGTCTCACCCCTCTGGTTCAGCTAAAGAAAGAAAGAAAGAACAGACTCTATGAGGAAGCACTCACCGTCAATTCCCCCTATAGTCTCGTATCATACTAAAGGCTCTCTGGGGAAGCACTCAACGTCTCATTCCACCTATGTCCCGCATCGAGGAACTACAAACACTATAAGTAAGAACTCAATGTCAATTCCCCCTGTGGTCTCGTATCGTAAATTAAAGACACTCTAGAGAATCCCCTATGTCCATTCTCCCTATGGTCTACTACACTAGGTTCTCTTAGCCCTATGTAAAGTCAATAAGTATCGCACCGCGTAATGGAAAAAGTATCCTCAAGAACTACTTGGCTAGCATTATACACTATCTCAGCATGGAAGAACAATCACACCCTCCTACAAAATAGGCATGGAACTGGAAAAAGCCTAACAAGAGAAACTAGACCAAACGGTCATAAACAGGTAAACATGAAAGGGGAAAACATCCAAAGCACAGTAAATTACCCTATTTACAATCAATGTCCTCTACACATGCATATAAGCAAAGTAGGAAAACAAAAAGGGAAAAACGGGAAACACACAATACCCCGTTCATGGGTATTGGTGTAATTTTCAGAAAATACTCAAAGACTTTCTACAAAAATGCACAAACCACCTACCTTGGTGTTAGGAGATCGATATACTAGAGCCATGAGGCTTGAATCTCCTCAGAACATCGTAGATCTACAAAAACGAATAAAACGTTCAACCTAAGATAACTTGATAAAGAGGAGGAATCAGAGAATGAAGCACTAGGAGAAGGAAGAGCTTACCGCAGCAGTTCCAATGCAATCGACGGAGTTTGATTCAGAGGATAGATGAAGGTTTGGGGGCTCAGAGAAGATCTACGGCCGTATGGAATGCTCTCAGTCGAAGAAGCTGGAGAAGAAGATGGTTTTGGGGTTAAGACGTGACCCTGGTCCGTTTAATGAAAAAAAGAAAGTACATGACATGTACTTTTGGAGTACACGACATGTACTAGGATTTTCCATACTCTGCTTTAGGCGGCCTCCATGTCACCCCTACATGGTCGTGTGTGTGTCCATGACACGGCCAGCACACGGCCTTGATCGGCAACAGAGTACACGGCGTGTACTTCAAAAATTTCCAGAATATCCTCTTTTCTCAAAAACTCCAGAAAAAGGAAAAACATACCTGAAAAGAAGGTATGGGTTCTTAAAAACTTCCCCCCTTAAAGAAATTCATCCTCAAATTTCCCTAGCAAGGCGTAGAAGAAGAAACCCCGAACAGCTCCAGCCACTGCGATCGTACATCGGCCTCCCTCTCCCAAGTCTCATCTTGTACTCGCCCGTGCTACCAAATCACCCATACCAGAGGAACATACCAGCCACAGAGAACCTTTGTACTGCTATCGACAATTCGGATAGGATGCTCCTAAAATAATGCATCCGCTTCGAGCTCAACCTCCTCAGGTTGAAAGACATGAGACAAGTCTGAAAAGTAACATCGGAGCTAAGAAACGTGGAAGACGTCGTTAATATCCTGGTACCTATGAGGTAACTGAAACTGATAGGCAACCATCCCCACTCTCTCTAACACCTCAAACGTCCCGACGTAACTCAGTGAAAGCTTACCCTGTCTCCTAATCCTCTTGTGTCCCAACATCGGTGCGACACGTAAGAACACCTGATCCCTGACCTTGAACTCCAGAGGTCGTCTCCACTGATCATCATAAGACTTCTGTCGAGACTGTGTCGTATCCATCCTCTTCCGAATCAACTCTATCTTCTTTGAGGTCTCCTGAATAAAAAGAGGTCCCAACAAAACTGCCTCTCCTGCCTCCAGCCAACACAAGGGTGATCAACATGACCTACCATACAAAGACCCATAAGGTGCCATCTGAATAGTTGATTGAAAACTATTATTGTTGGAAAACTCCACAAGAGGTATATGCTTCTCCCAAGAACCTCCAAAGTCCATAATGCAAGCATAGAGCATATCCTCAAGCACCTGAATCGTGTGCTCTGACTGACCATCTGTTTGGGGATGGTATGCAGTACTCAAAAGTACCTGTGTACCCAAAGCCTTCTGAAGGCACTGCCTGAAATGAGAGGTAAAACGCACATCTATGTCCAAAAAAATGGAGTGTGGAACTCCATGTAGACATACAATCTCTCGGATGTACAACCACCCCAACTCATCAAAACTGAAGGTCTCCTTGATCGGCAGAAAGTGAGAAACCTTTGTAAGCCTATCGATGACAACCCAAACAACATCATTCCCTCGAGGAGACCTTGGAAAACCAGTCACGAAGTCCATCGCGACATCATCCCACTTCCACTAAGGAATGGGTAACTGTTGTAAAAGACCTGCTAGTCACTGATGCTTCTCTTTAACCTGTTGACAAGTGGAAAAACTCATGAAAAAACTAGAAACATCTCTCTTCATACCTGGCCACCAATACTAGCGGTATAGATCACGATACATCTTGGTGACGCTAGGATGAACTGCCCAAACTGAGGAATGAAAGTCCCACATCAGCTCCTCGCATATGTCTGCTGGCACCCATACGCATCCCTGGAAATGCAAGATCTCATCCTCGCCCACTGTCCATCCAGGATTAGGGTCTTCCCCTGACATGATTTCCCATAGGACTAGTCCTTCAGAATCTGATAACTGCCTCATTCATACCCGATCAAGAAGTGTAGAGGTAACAACTATAGAAGATAGTAAAGTCTGCCCCTGTCTATTGTGCACCTCCAGATGCATCTCAGAGAACAGAGCCATAAGCTGCCACTCACTGCTAGCCTCCTAAACTGCCTGAATCGAAGTCCTCCTACTCAACGCATCATCCACCGCATTGCCTTTCCCAGGTGTGTAGGCAAGCTCAAAGTCAAAGGATTGAAGATACTCGACCCACCTGTGCTGTCTTAGATTCAGATCACGCTGAGTGAAGATGTACTTGAGACTCTTGTGGTTGGTAAACACCACAAAGTGCTCTCCCAGAAGATAATGTCTCCAACAACGTAAGGCATGAACAATAATTGCCAACTCCAGATCATGCGTCGGGTAATTCCTCTCGTGTGGCCTCAACTGCTGAGACCCGTACGCAACGACTCCATCTCCCTGCATTAGCACAGCTCCAAACCCGATACCTGAGGCATCACAGTAGATAGTGTGTCTCTTGCCTAGCTTTGGAAAGACTAGTATCGGTGCTGAAGTCAACCTCCCTTTCAGCTTCTGAATGGATGACTCACTAGAATCTGACCATAAGAACTTTGTACCCTTCTTGGTCAGACCTGTCAGCGGTGCTGCTAAGTGCGAGAAATCCTGTATAAAGTGTCTGTAGTATCCAGCTAGCCCTAGAAAACTCCACACCTCAATGAAATTCTTTGGCTACTCCCAGGAAAATACTACTCCCACAGGTCGGTGGATCGAAACCTCCCTTTGATACCACTTTGTAACGCCCCGGTTCTGGAAGCCACCTAGAGGCGCCCCGTACCTGGTTGGTCACAAGGCCTCAAGTGAATTTCCCCAAATTCCAGAGGCTTCCGACTAGCAATGAGGGCCTTGGGTGTGATAGTGGGGAAACTATTCCCTCATTGGCAGAGTACACAATAGAAGTAACAACACATATAATAGAGGAAGCAATAAATATCCAACAACAATAATAGTGGAAGACTTCTAAATAAACAACTGGAGCAGAAATATATGTAAATGATGCATGATACATATATGTCTAGGAAAACAGCCAAAAAAGTCACAATGCTGAATACAGTACTAAACCAAAGTACAAAAGAAAAATAGATGAGCAACTCCTCAGCATCGCAAGCCTCGACTTGGTCCCATGCTCTCCATCTCCAGTGCAATCAAGAACCTGAAGTAGAAGGGTGCTTTACCTTATCTATACCTGCAACAATATAATCAATTTGGGCCCAAAAGCATGACCCAAAAATGGTGTGAGACAAATTCCCCGTAGGCAACCACCCAAAGATCTATGCCTAACAGTCAGTGAATATATGGCAGGTAAATTACAGTAAGCAGTAAACAATAAGAAGTAACAGTAAGTAGTAAACAGGATAATACACAGCAGTGAAAATCCAAAATTTCTAGCATATAATCTACAAATAAGAAACATCCACTCAAGCAAGTAGAAAAATAAGGTAACCTCTGGGTAGTTCTCACAACCTAACCCCTGAGGTTCAACCTATAAGTACTAGAAACACTCTCAGAGGCACACACAGTCTCTCCCCTCTGGTTCAGCTAAAGAAAGAAAGAAAGAATAGACTCTCTGAAAAATCACTCATCATCAATTCCCCCTATAGTCTTGTATCGTACTAAAGGCTCTCTGGGTAAGAACTAAACATCTCATTCCCCCTATGGCCTGCGTCAAGGAACTACAAAAAACCTAAGGAATAACTCAACGTCAATTCCCCCTGTGGTCTCGCATCGTAAATTAAAGAAACTTCGGAGAAGCCCTTATGCCCATTCTCCCTATGGTCTACTACACTATGTTCTCCCATCCCTATGTAAAGTTAGCAAGTATCGCACCGCGTAACGGCCAAATTATCCTCAAGAACTACTTGGCTAGCATTCTACAACATCTCAACATGGAAGAATAGTCACACCATCCTACAAACTAGGCATGGAACTAGCAAAATCCTATCAGGAAAAACTAGACCAAATGGTCATAAAAAGGAAAACATGCAAGGTAAAAACATCAAAATCACAGTAAATTACCCTATTTAAAAGCAATTTCCTCTATATAGGCATATAACCAAAGCAGGCAAACAATAAGGGCAAAACGGGAAACACGCAATACCCCATTCAAGGGTATTAGTGGAATTTGCACAAAATACTCAAAGAATTTCTACAGAAAGGCACAAAACACCTACCTCGATGTTAGGAGATTGATATAATGAATCCACGAGGCTTGAATCTCCTTAGAACGTCGTAGATCTATGAAAACGCATAAAAAATTCAACCTAAAATAAATTGAGATAGAGGTGGAATTGGAGAACGAAGCTCTAGGAGAAGGAAGAGCTTACCGTTGAGGTTCCAATGCAATTGACAGAGTTCGATTCTGAGGATGGACGTAGGTTCGAGGGATCAGAGAAGATCTGTGGCCGTACGGAACTCTCTCGGTCGAAGAAGCTGGAGAAGAAGACGGTTCTAGGGTTAAGACACGACCCGATCCATTTAATGAAAAAAAGAAATTACACGACATGTACTTTTGGAGTAAATGGTGTGTAATAGGATTTTTCGTACATCGCTTTAGGCGGCCTCCATGTCACCCCTACATGGCCATGTGTGTGGCCATGACACGACCAACACACGACCTCGAGCGGCAAAAGAGTACACAACGTGTACTTCAAAAATTTCTAGAATCTCATATTTTCTCAAAAACTCCAGAAAAAGGAAAAACATACCTGATAATAAGGTCCGGGTTCTTACACGTTTCCCCTTGAAGTTTCTTCCTACTGCATGCGCACCCCCTATTTTGGTGTAAACAAAAAGTGTTGATTCATCATCGATAGAAGGCATGACCTACCTCTGTTCTTCTGTTTTCTTCGATCCTTATTCTCTCGTTTTTCCTTTCCATGTTATGGAATGTGATCTCTATGTTTCTAATGGAGTTTTCTTGGGTGTCAGTTGGTGTGGTCGTGCCACAACGTCCTCTGGTGGATGCAGTTGTCGCAGGGAGAGGTGATCATGATCCGTTGTGTTGGCGTATTTGTTTAAAATGTCAAGAACCTTTTGAGGTAGGGTATTCATGGATTATCTATTATTTTACATGGAACTGTAGAGTTATCATGTTTTATCCCACTAGATCACAATGGAATTGACATAATAAATATTTGAACTAGGATAAATAAATCGGTATTGATCATATGTTATTGTCAACTGTTTTGATAGACAGTGTGATATCTATGCTTTCCTTTTTTAGCATGTCATTATTGATGAAAATTATTAAAGAACATAAACTGGGATTAATTGTAAATTATTTTTTTGTCAAAGATAAATAGGAATGTAAATGAATCTGATTGTTTCTGTTGTAAATTTATGATAATCAAATTGATGCAGTAAGCGTGTTTAATTAATTTTTATAGCTATGATAGCTTTCTATTTAGGTTTCCAATAGTTGGAACCTACTAATAATGAATCGACTTATTCAACATGGATTAAATATCTATTTGATCAATAAAATTTAATTCCTTATAGGGTTCTAATTTACCATCTTTCTTGTAAGATCGAGTTCCTTCTGCTTGGAGCCATAAGAGCTCATTGTGTGTGAAGGATGAATGCCTTGTTTAGGTCCTAGAGATTAGTTGATTTGTTATTTCCTACTACTTGTAATGTGTAATGATATTGGATGTATGTTGTGAGATGTGGGGGTAGGGAGGCCCAGTGGTTGTGGTATCATTTGATGCCCATAGTGGCGAGATGCATCGGTTTATGCATGTGGGTGTCAGGGAGGACACCAGAGATGATAAAATGGGTTGGATATTAATGATTGGATATTAATGATTGGATATTAATGATTGGATGCTTTATGAATCTTCTTGATTGTTTAACTGCTTTACTTTACCCACTAATCAAGGAATATGGTCTTGCTAACCCTCCTTCCAAAAGGGGCAAAGACACGCATGATATGCCATGTGATTTCCATGTTTAGCTTCTCAAGGGAGGACATGTCTACAATCCTTCTATAGATGGAAAATACTTGAAGTTTAGTTCATCTACTCACAATGTTTATCCCCTTGTGTTTGGTATCATAGAATGTTTTTCTAGAATGACTACGAATATGGTAAAGTAACAATTCCATTAATAAATGATTGAATAAATGATGTTAACCCATGGGGTTGGAGATTTCTAGGATGCAATGCTAAGGTAATATTTTTGAGAAGCTGTGGACTTGGTTTGGTTATGCCTAGAGGGAATGAAACTTTGGTGTCATGCTAATGAAATATAATGTGGAATTATTAATGATTAATTAATGGTTAAAAAATTAATTAACGTAAAGTGAAACTGATAAAAAGGGATAAAGTAACCCAATGTAGCTCTTTAAATATTTGTGTACTTATAGGACACCGAGTCTTAGTAGTGGAATCTGGGAGTCTGAGATATGTTAACTGCAGTTGAGTCTAAGACTAATTTATGCCCATAGCGTGGTTGTGTGATATAGTATATTCTGTACGTTTTGTGTTTCTATACACTACTCCACCCCTTCATTTAGGGAAACTGACACCCTGGGGATTTTGTGCCCTAGGGGGGTGGGTGTTTTCCCCAACATTCCAGTGTGAGGATGGATGGATGACTACCCCCTTTGTCCCTACTCTTTTCTCTTGGTAGTTACTTTTGCTGGTAGGCACATCAGTTACTTTTCCCTATCTATGCACGTAGAGGGATGTAATGGATTTTGGTTATTCACACACTTATATTTTGGATATAGTTTCCTATGTAATTCTATAAGTGTAACATGTATTGGCTGTGATGGCTTGAGGATCCTTACTCGGTGTATGGGATGTAATGGCTTGAGGTATACTTCCTGACATATGATACACGTTATGTGAGCTATGGTGTCTCCTGGAAACTACCTAGTTATTTTAGTTATGTGGACATAGTGGTTGTGTTGCATGAGGTGAATATTGTGGTGTTATGCCTAGGTGTTTGTGGGAAAGAATTTTTGGAGAGAGATGCTTAGGACGTGAAAAATTGGGGAAAAGTGGAAAACCAATGGGGAAGTGGTAGCTGGGTACCCTTGATATTATTTATTATAGTATATAATATTGTTTTTGATACTTTTTTAGAGTATCCATGGTGAGGCTGGGAACATAGTATACCTAGTTAGGTGATGAGTTAGTTTCACTTGTTGTTCATTATGATTTATCATGATTTATTTACTTTTGCAGGAGAGGCTACATAGAGGATCCTACTTAGTATACTATTATACTCACCTTATGTATATATAAAATATTTTAGGTAACTTTGAGTAGGTTGGAGATTGGTCTAGTTACTACTAGATTAGGTTTGCAGGAGCAGTTCAAGTGTTGTGGTTACTACCGTGTTACTTTCTTTTGGTACTTGAAGTTTTCCCTTTTAGTTGTAGTAGTTCTTGCATGAAATTACATATGTGTACTTGGGTTTTCTTTTGTATTGATGTCTGAGTTAGAGTTGGTTGGTGTATGTATTATCTTTCTCTTTCTCATGTGTTCTTTTAGTGGGAAATTCCTCCCATTTGCATGTTTTATATACCCTCAATGCTAGTTTCCAACTCAGGGCCTACTGGAGGTGGTACTTGGGGGTCATTATCCCCCTTCTCATATTTCCAGCCTAGGAGGGGTACACTTTGTGGGGAGGGGGTTGTGACATCTACCCTCTCCATTAAAAGTAGAAGGGTGCTGAAACTAAAACTCCCTTGTCATATGAGACATACTCTTCACAACCCGCACTGGGTCTCTTTCCAGGAATTTCAGGAAGTGAGTGAAGTTCTCTCGAAATAGCTCCCCTGCTTCCTTTACTAGCACTATCGGTGCCTCGGGTTCCACTACTGGTATGTCATCTCCATACATCTCCTCCTATCATAATTTTCAACATGTTTCCTCATGGAGGCATATATATACGATTCCAAACACACGTATTAGGAATCATAACACAACATGAAAACATTTACCTAAGAGGAAAATTACTACAGGTCATAATAAGTCTTTTCCCGAAACCTTGCCATGTAGTCCAAATCGAGGTGCTATCACTAACCTTAAACATCATACACCTAGGTCTTGGTTATATAAGGGTATTCTCATTCTCATATCAAGTTTCTCATTTAAACACATATCTATACAAATTTTTCATCATTTTAAAATTTTCAAATTTTTTATTAGGAACTATTTTCAATTTAATTTCATAAGAAAGGAAAAACAGTTTAAGTTTAACAACTTACCAAAAACCCATTTTCCCATGAATTCCAAAAATGATGCATGTCACAAAATAATTTTGAGTTCCTAGAATGATGCATGTTGAATCAACTCTCATGCCATTTTGGGCTATGATTCAATTCATATAAAATCTCAAAAACAATTTTCAAATCACACAACATGTGTGTCACCCATATTGAAATATTATTAAACTATAAGAAAAAACAACAATAAAAACACTCACACCCTAGGTACTTGGGTTTTCCCCCATACATGGTTTTGAAACTCCCACGCACGAGCACATGTCCAAGACCAAACTCTTCCTAGTCTCCTATATACCTTTCCCAAAATAGTAAGATAAAAGAAAAAAACAAATCTGGCATCTGATACCTCTTTGTAACATCCCATCCCAGGTGTCACACACCAGTGCCTTGAGCCAGTCGGTACATGACGTCAAGAACCCCTCCTTGTATACCAGAGGCTTCTGACTAGCAGCAAGGGTCTGATAATTCAATAATGGGGAGAGTATACCCTATTTTATCAAAGTAATAAACCATCATAAATAAATAAAAAATAGCATGAGAATATATAACCATAAATAATGCCAATATCTCAAGATAATCAAAGTAAGAAATGAAATATCCAACTAAAGCAGAAAACATTCCATGATAATGCATGTGTCAAGTGTTTAAAATGAAAACTAAAAATAAAGTCACCAATGACTCCCAAGAGGGTCCCAAACCATGTCTAGTTCCCTCATCCAAGCTCCATATCGAAAAAAGCAATCTAACCTAGGTCATTTTTCCCTTAACCTATCCTATAATAATAAAGTCTATTGGGGTACCAATCTGGTAGCCCGACTAGGGTGTGAGTACAACACAATAGGCCACCAGCAATGGTGTCTAAAACAAATCTTGTAAATGATAGTTTATGAAGTTGTATAAATAAATAATTACAATTCATAATTAAATATTTATTACATTATTAAATATTCTCTATTTAACCACATAAACCCCCAGGTTCCCAAGGACACCCGAACCTCAATACCTGATTCAGCCCATGCCGGAGTCCGATATATCCCCAGAGGATGTCACATTTAAAGTTCCATGTTACTATTATTAATACTTCTCCGAATTTTTATGTTACTATTCACCATTTAATATCACATAATTGAATGATCTTGTTACCATTCATAAGGCTTGGTCGAATGTCCATGTTAACATTCACCATTTATCTATACATAATTGAATGAGCATGTTACCATTCATAATTCTTGGCTGAATATCCATGTTAACATTTACTATTTAATAAAACATAATTTAAAACATCGCAATATTACATATATCTCAACAACCCATTAATTAACTCAAAAATTAATTAATCATACTCACAATTTCAATACCTTATAATTAATTCACCAATTAATTATTTAATTCTTAACATCAATACCCCACAATTAATTCCGTAGTTAATTATATCTATCCATAATATCAAAATCACATAATTAATTATAAAATTACTTATCTCAATTTATGACATCAATATCCTACAATTAATTCCACTATTAATTATCTAAAATAATAATATCAATATCACATAATTAGTTCCACTATTAATTATCTCCACTCCAATGGCCCGAAGGCCTTCATTTTTTATTGATTTTGATAATACACCTTTCAAGGGGTGAGTTGTAACCCTTACAAGGCCCGTAGGTGTAAGTATTACATGGCCCGTAGGCCTTAGAAGAATTCATTGCCTGTAGGATTCAAACATTACATACAACCCAGAATAACTACATGGAACTACTCCTCCCCAGCATCTTCATCATGAAATCAGCTCTCTACCTTTTCATGGCTGTTCGACTAGGCTTTCCTATGCATGCATAATCTTTTCCCGATGGTAGATTCCATACCCTCTCATTCTTTCAATCCGTTTAGCATCTGCACTGGTGAAGGCTCCTTGCTCATCCTCCTTCTGAAGCATGTTCCTTGTAAGTTGTTTGGTTTTCATCTGTACTAAAGGTGGCCCGAAGGCCTTGAGGTGGCCCAAAGGCCTTACTAACCTGAAGGCCTGGGTGGCCCGAAGGCCTTAAAGGAGTTGGGGACCAAATCGGTGGCCCAATGTCCCAAATGGGGGAATATTCCCAGCTGTTACAGTGCCAACAGTACCTGCTACAGTTCCCACTACAGTACCTACTACAATAATGCACAATTCTTGATACAGTACCTGCTACAGTACTGCTATAGTACCAGAAATTATCCTCCACTTGGATATGATCCCGGTTCATCTGGATACACTTAAGGAGTCCTCACCAACTGGTTCGAGGCTCATGTTCCACTATTAATTATCTTAATTTCCAAAATTTCACAATTACTTCATTAATTAATTTACCACATTAATTAATTTTATTAGGAAATTAAATCACTAAAGAACCTTATAAATTGTACAATTTTCATACATTTAATCAAAATCATGACTATGGGAATTGAATATTAGACCACATACCGCAATTAATCAATGAATAATCACCCAATAGAAATCCCCAAAAATTGAGTGGCACAACGATGTAGAACTAGATCCAAATCTTAAAACCCTAAATCAAGATTAAATAAAATAAATATCTCCTAAATATAGATATATATCTACTATCATAGATCTATATCTACCTAAATATATTTATATCTAACCAAACAAAGAATTACTTCGCTGAAAAAAGAGAGAAGAATGGGTGAAGAATGAGAAAAGAACTTGCATAGGATTCACTTACTATGAGATGCATGGATATTTGATCCAAGATTTGAATCATAAATAAAGGAGGTTGGTAAAGGCATTAAATTCATCTAGAGAGCTCCAAAATCATGAAATAATACATGTGGTTGAATTGGGGTCGAAATAAGTGAGTTTCAAGGGTTTGGTGGATTTTAAAATTAAAAATCTCACATGGTTTACTAGGAAGGGGTGCATAGTTTTCCCTAACCATTCACCCTAACCATGAAACTATTATTATAGGGGTTCAGGATTACTCCTAATAGGGTACACAGTTTGGGAAAACTGTGCTCCAACCGTGCACAACCCCCTCTTCTTCCATTTTTTTCCAATTTTCACCCAAACACACCCCAACGTAAAACCCAAATGAAAAGTACTTAATAAAAGAAAAAATAATACCTATAATCAAGTGTGACTATTATCTTGAAAAGTTTAGGATCTTACATGATGATTTGGACTCAAGGTAAAATAATTTCCTTAAAAAAATCCTCTTTTAAAGTTTCCCTTCCAACCTATTTTCTTCCACGTACATATTTTAAAATTATTTTATGGATGTATTTATATAAAAATAAATGAATAAAAAATGACACATCATATCCATTTATAATTTATTTAAAATGTTTTCAAAAGTAATCATTTTATGTATTTTATAGGAAATGTTTTGACTTTCATTTCAAAATACACAAGGAGAAATGTTATATTTTAATGTATAGGACATAAATTGATTTTACCACTATCATAAACAATATTTTATTTTTTGATTCATTTATAATATTTCATTTTTTCTTCAAATAAAAACCATCCTTCCCTGATTTTGGGTATTTAGGTTTTGAAAATGAGTTTTTAAAAAGGAAAGGGTATTTTGATATCCAAAAGTGGTTTTGTATATCGGTTTAAAAGATTTTTTAAAGGGTTTTATTTATGATATAGTCCTTAGAATTTTTTTTGATAATATGTGATCCTGATATAGCTTCTACAATGGGTGCGCCCATATAGCATTGTAATGCATTGGTTAATGATTATGTTTTCTAGGGAATCATATTGGAAGTTGGTTGTACTGTTATTCTAATTATAAGGGTTCTTTTAAGGGCTCTGTAAGGGTTTTATAAAGATTATATCCAAATAACTTACATGAATTTTATATTCTTTTTAATAAGTTTTTAATTAAATAATTTTTTTAAATGTTAAGCTAATAATCATTTTTAAAGGAATGATTATTCCATTTTAGGTTAAAAGGGTATGTTTTTAAGAATTTGTTTTCATGGGTTCTCATTTTTTATAATAAACCCTCATGATTATGATTTTTCCATTATGTTTTTTATAAAGTATTTTATAAAAAACTTTGGGTAGAAAACTTGATTTCATTCATAAGTAAATGATTATTTGAGATCAAGGTTTATTATGTTAAAATAAAACTCTCTTTTTTATCTTATGGTTTTAAAATGTACAAATGGATTTCTTTCTTATTTTTATGTCCCTTAATAATATTTTTGTGCCCATCCCACATTTTTAAGTTTTTAATAGGGTTTAAGGATGGGTAAGGGAAATGAAGAAGCATAATTGAAACTCATGAATATTTTTTATGAAAAGAAAATGTGTTTCATTTTATGGGAAAAATGGATATTGAGTAGAAGTGTCCACTTATAATGTATGGTTTAATTATTTATGATCTATAACATAATTCTATAAAAATATAAACTATAAAGATCCTTGATAATGAAAGAAAATGAATTCTCGACTAAAAACTTAGGTTTATGTAATGTTTAAGGATGGGTCCTTATAGATGGTATTAGAGGAAAATCGTAGAGAACTTTAGAGGATATGATGTTATTTGAGTATAAGTTAAAAGTACTATATGATCATAAGGGTTAGTATGTTAGGGAGGATGATAATTATTTTTGATAAATTGAAAGAGTTGAAGATAACTTGGTTAAGGATGTCTCAGTATTTATCCTCCCCATAAGCTGGTTTATTATGATATAATCACAATAAATGGATTTAGTAAATGGATGGATCCAACATGAACTACTATGAAAATGGATGTGAAGGAAAATTTGTTGATTTTATGAATGAGAAACTAAACGAAATAAGAGTTGTAGTAAAAAATATTATGGTTATTCTTAAATAGATATCATGAGTTATGATAAAAAACTTTAGCCTAGGTGAGTTTCCTAATTCATCCAATAAGAGATAAATGAATCTATGTGGAAGATAAAGAGATAAATATCATAAGGGTAAAAATATTCAACAACCTATGTGTTAAGAATGTTGGAAGAAGCACCCATGAAAATGCCTTAAGAAAATGGGAAGTTGTTTTGTATGTGGAAAAAGGAAGCATTTAGTTAATTCCATAAAGGGGGAAAATTCTTCCCATGGTATAAAATGAATGTTTTAAATGTGGGAAATATGGGAATTATGAAAATCGATTCCCTAGGGGGAAAGCTCAAGAATGATATCAACATGACTGTACAAATTAATGTTTAGTAATGCCTAACACCATTATTATTGAAGATGAGTAAACTATAAATAAAATATGAATGGTATGGATTATATCATGGATTATGTTATGATATTTTTGAATCTCAGGACATGATTCATATTTGTTTCCCATAATGAAGTATTAAGTAAGAATATGAAAAATCATGGTTGATGGATTATGAATAATGTTAAATGATTAAGGTGTCTACATATAGGGATTCGAGGGTTATGGTGTAGTGGTATATTTAAGGTTGATCATAAGTACAAATGTGTAGATGCCCATTTTGAGGTTTTATGTCATGGTTATACTTTGGGAGACATATATTGAGTTTTGTTATATATTTGAGGTATATGTAACCCTTAAGTTTAACATGTGAAAAAGTTATTTGGGGAAGAATTATCTTTTCTTTTTATGGTCATAAGTTTAAAGATATTGATAACCTTTAGGTTTTATATTATATATGATGATTAAGGCTATATTTTTGGGAATATTATAAGAATTATATAGTTTTAGAAAAAGGAAAAACCATAGGGAGGGTGGGAACCTATCACATCTGGCAAGGCTGTGAGGCTTGAACCCACAACTGAAGGGCGACGAGGGTGAAACACCTACCATTGGCCTACATGATGTCATGTTTAGTATGAATTTTTTTCTTAAATGATTTGAAAATTAATTATTAAGTTGATTTTTGGGAACATATGTTTTATCATGTAGATAACCATTGGATTGAAAAGTAATTTGGTGATTATTTGATTAAGTTATCTTTGAAGAATTTAAATATTTTGAGGACCTTATATGATTATGTTAAAAAAAATATTATGGGATTTTATTTTATGAATAAAGGTTTAATTATATTTTGGAATCATGAATGATTTTAATATATATTTATAGTTATTCAAGTCATTTATAGAAATAATTATCATATCTGAGAGATTATATAACTATGGAATATACATTTTTAGTATGAGACTTTAGAAGTGATTGATGTTATTTGGAGATAAATGTAAAATTTATATTGGAAGAATATGTGATCAAATTATTATAATCTTTGGGTTTCAATATTAATTAGGAATATTTTTAATAATTTCATGGATATTTATGTGTAGAACAATTTAGTTTGAACTCTGGGTATTAATATTTAATTTTGGTGATTAATGTATTATTTATTCATATGAAGGTTTATTCATTTTGGGAATTATCTTACCTTGTACTAACCATTTTTTTAAAATATATAATGACATGAGGAATATCTTGTGATAATTTTTTTGAAATTATTTGATCCATTAAAAGTTTATTTTAGTGCTTCAGGAAAAAAAATAATCTTGAATACTAATCATTTGGAGCAAGAGATGTAATTGTGGTAGAAATTGATTAATGTATGAAATTATATTTGTAAATTAAGTATATTTTTGTTATGTTAATAATATTTATGGTAAGGAATTATTCAACTATAGGAAAAACATATTGAAATGAAAATATAATCCTATTGACTTCACCTTTGATGAATCAATGGTCTTTTTCACACCTCTTTGGTTTATGTTTTTTTGGTCATTACATTTCTGATTATCATTCAATTTACTATGATCAATGACCTCTACCACTCTATATCATAATTTAGACATTACTATTTTATTCAAAGTTTATATTTTCACTTCCCACCAATGTTTCCCTACTTAGAAACCTAGTTATGTGTTATTCTAGGTGACCTTCATACTTCCCTTTCTCATTTATCTAGATGAAGTTTTATTAACTCTTTTTATGATGTGGGATTTCAAGAAAGGTATTTTCAAATGCCAAAACTTTTATTATTGAGATAAATTTCAAATTATGACTATGAAATTTATTAAAAGGGTAGATAATGTAACACTAGGACATTTTAAAAAGAAAACTTTGTTTGATAGAATGTAAGACACACAATATCGAGCCTAAAAAATGATGAAATATTATTATTTAAATATTACCATTATAACATAGCCATTAAATTGGAGGTTATGAATAGGATTAAATACTTTATGAAAGATATATAAAGGTCCAAATAAATACAAATATATTTATTAATTCTTAGGAAATAATCACTAAATTTTTATGAAAGTCATTTAATTGTTTAAAAATAAGTTTTCTTAAAAAAATGGTATTTATTTATTTTTGAGAGAGAATATTATAATTAATTTTTGAAACTTTTAGAAATTTTATTTGATAAAAAGGATATATTTTTTGAAAATATCATATCAAAATAATCTTGACTTTTATTTATCTAATAATTCATTTTTAGGGTAGTCCCAAGGTTTCCATTTTTAGTGGAATTTCCATTAAAATCAAGGATCATTTGAATGGTTGGAAAGAAAAATCCTTATTCCTTTCTGGTAGATTATCTCTTATCAAAGGAATTATTATTCCTAAATTTTTCTATTACTTAATGTTTTAAAAATGTCCTCAAGTTCTTATCAAGAGTATTAGAAGGATCATTAGAAACTTCATTCAAAGTGGTAGTATTTTTGAGAAAAAACACATCACTATTTTGTAAATAATCTTAAATAAATATAATTGGGCAAGTGACATGAGTATTAAGGATCTGAGTATAATCATCAAAGATCTTAAGACCTAGGTTTTTTTGAAATTTTTTTCTGATAACACTGATCCCAATTTTTTTTAAAATATATATTCATCAGTTGGATTAAATAGGTTCTTATCTATTTTTCTATCTTCTGTCTCATTAGACATCATGAAAACTTTCTTCGATGTTATGAAGAATTCTATATAGTTGGATTGTATCAATTATCATTTTTAATTCTGTTTTAACAACTATATTAAATACCCCCTTTCAATATTCATATAGGGAAAATATTGGATCATAATATTTAGATTAAATCTAAAATCAAATATCCTCTGGATGAACTTAACTCCATGTAATGGTCATATATTTATAAATATTATTTAACTTCTAAGAAGTATATCCTAAACTATGAGCCTATGATACATGGATATATTATTTTCAAATAGTATTACAACCAATCCATGGGAAGACCCATTGATATATCAATAGGGATCCAATAATTCAATCGACCATGGTTTTCTCCCTCAAAATATGACCTTATTTGGGGAGAATACTATGATAAACTCCCCCCAGACATTCATATGATTAATATAGTATCTTTCAGTTGTTCTATTTGAAGTTTATGTAATAAAGGTTAGGATTCCATAGAGCATGCATTTTTTCAATATTATTTTGTTAAATATTTATGGTCTGTTATCATCAATTCCTTTGAGATTAGTGTCTTTGAAGTTATTATATTTCCTAGTCTTCTTGATTTATAATAAAAATTTAAAAATTCAGGGTGGTTTAAAACTAGTTGATGGTAATTATAAGAGATATTTTATATCTCATCTAGATGAACAAGAACCTCTCTAGGTTTAATATAAAATATGTCAATTTGAATCTAACCATGGCTAGCATTTTTTCATCCATCAGACTAGCAAACTCTATACAATCTAGTGTGGTAGGGAAATCCATCCAAGAAATATATATATATTTCAGGATTGGTATATGAGGGAATTATAAGAAATATAATGGGTATATTTCTATGTTTTGGAAACATCCTTATAAAAGATGGATCAAGATCGACTCATATGGCACAACCTAAGGGATCTCACGACCAACATGATGTGGTGGATTATTCAAAGACCATAAATGTAACGACCCAATATTTTTTTGAAGGAAATTACTTTCATATAAATATTTCATAATCAAATTAACTAATAAGTGCTATGGGACCCTTAAAACATAAGTTTGTCACTTTTGTGATGTGAATTTCAAAAATCCGACATACACAGTCGTGATTAGTAAGTTATTTAGAGACCAATAAGAAAAACTTAATTTTTTTGTAAATATTAACCTACCCTTATGAATAGTAACATACCCTTATGAATAGTGATATACCCTAATGAATAGTAACCTTAACTATGATAATATATAAATAATATTCAAGTTGAAAGTACGATATACCTATATTTTAGAATAAATGAATGTTTTAAAACTGGTTTTTGATAATAAATTATAATTTTAATTAAATATTAAATTAATAATATTTAGAAAATTATTTTTGAAAAATGGACTTCATTTTTGGATTCTACATGTCGAAAAATGGTTAGGGTGAATTTTTGGTATTTTTCTGAAATACTTGATTTTTTGATGAATAGTAAAATATGGTAATTTACCGTATATATACATTATAAACTAAATAGACTATTCCTAGCATCATGGCTGATGTCAACACCCTTAATCCTAATTCACATGATAAAATTACTATTCTTGGTCATGGAATAATTACTATTACTTGTCTTGTGAAGAAATAATAAATTAATGAGTTTTATATTAAGAAATCCCCTCTCTCCTCCACTATAAAACCCCCTCTCAACCCCTCTTCCAATCACTCCTCTCAAGCCTTGTGCCTTCTCCAAATTCTAGCCAAATACCCTGCCAACCTCCTCTCCCACGTACATAAAGATTTGGTCTCATTAAAAGACCAAAACCTCTCCCTTAAGGAGGTTCTTAAGGAAGTTTGGTTCAAGAGGAACTTAAGTACAAGAGAAGAACACGTTCGGAGTTAAGGTAAGGGTTTTCCACCCGTACATCCATTTTCATTCAGGTTACTTTTATTGTCTAATTTCCTTGATGAAATTCTCATGCATTGTTATGTACTCATAAATTCTATGCGAGTATTCTATATATGTACTCCAACTAGAATCCTTCCTTATTTTCAGGATAGTTACATGTTTTAAAAGAATTTCTCAAAACTGTTTCCAAAAATACGAGCCCGATACAAGGGAATTTCTCTAATTGATATCTATTTTCAAGGGCAAGATATAATCTATTCTTGGAAACCATTTTACTTCTAAAAGCACTCATTTTATCATAAAATACTATCTTACTTTACTTCTGGTTTTATACAAATATTTTTCCAAAAGAACTCTTCTTTTCAAAATAAAAGAGTATTTATCACAAGAATTGCTTAATTATTTTAGAATAATATTCTCATTTGATTCAAAACTCTTGTTGATTCTTATGTATTTTTGGGGTTAATCATTTATGATGTCATATACCATATTTTATTGAATAGTTTATGACTAAATTTTTTTATGGATGATCTATCCTAAAACCATTCACCATATTATTCCGAATGGTTAGTGTTTTATGTTTAATGATTGGGGAAAGTTAGTTACATTTCATATGATAGTTTCAATAAGAATGTATATGTTTTTTATGTTGATCCCCGCTCATATGTGGAATTAATTGGACTTATTATGTGATGGGTGGGGCCCGCTATAGCCCCTCGATGCATCGGTAGGTCTCATGAGACAAATAGACGTGGAATTGGCCGAGACCTTTCCCAATGTGATATTGATTTTGGCTGAGGCCTTAATCATTAGATGTCTTGGCCGAGGCCTTGACAAAATGTTTCAGAATGTCTGGAATTATACATTCCATCATTATGAGTTCATATATTGATATTCCATGTTGTTATTCGATTAGTAGAATACCCATGATTATGTTTTATTATGACATTATTTACTCAGCTCATTTTCCTGCCATAATGTGTTCAGTTTATTATTAAAGGCATGTGTTTTCAATTATGCACCATGTCTTATGTTTATAATATCTTCCGCTGTATTTCTTACTCTTACTGAGCATTTGAGCTCACCCCTTTCATATGTATCATTTTTTTTTCAGGAAATGAAGAAGTTTATTATGAATGACATACTGAAATAACCTAGGAGTTATGGGTGTGTTCTAAGGAGTTTCCATGTTTTATTTCTCTTCAAGTTGTAATATTGAACTTATGTATGAATCTTGTTTCTAATAATACTAAACTACTCATTCCTTTGGGATTCGTATTCCTTGTATGTATGCCAACATAATCAAACAGGGCACCAGCTCCAGGCAACTGGGGTTGGGTCCTTACAGTTGGTATCAGAGGAAGTTTAGTAGAATACTTGGAAACTAGATTTAGAAATAATAGAATTAGGGAAGAGTCCCTTAGTTATTCTTTGAGGATATACATACAATAACGTCCTAGTATTTTGGTAAGGAATAGATTATGTGGATATTTACATCCCTGTTCGGATACGAGCAGGTAGAGGCAGCTCTGACATAGATGTATCTAATGGTAAAACCCGAAAACACCGCTTTGAGCTAGACTCGAACGAGAAATGGTGCACGACGACGGGCCTTGCTACACTCTTGGTTACGACACTCCCAGGGTATATGCTTAGGATAATTCAAATTTTCTTTACAAGCCACTATGAAGGATTGAAATGTACAATATTCTTCAAAGAAACCATATTTGTGAATATGGGATTAGCCATTCACAGGATCTCAATCTTTTTTCTAAGTATTTTTTTAAGTTAAGATTATACATTATGATTCATAACCTAATATAGTGTATTCCATTATTTAGAGATGGCGCCAAGTGGAAGGAATGGAAACCGCAAGAACACACATGTTCCTTGAAGGTATTTTCCTCCAATGCAAGATAATGATATTGGCTCTGGTGCTGTGATTAGTGCTGAGCAACTCATAAATATACTGGGACAACTTACTCAGGTTATGAATAATAACCTTACCCGTATGGAGCATCCGGATCCACCACATGGAGGAGCTATGCTAGATCGCTTTATGCAACAACAACCTCTATTGTTCAATGGGACTACAAACCCTTTTGTAGCAGAGCAGTGGATATATTCCCTCGAGAAGATATTTCTCACTTTGGGATGTAATGAAAGAGAGAAGGTTGTCATGGCAGTATATCATCTATCGCAAGATGCGGATCAATGGTGGTCATTAATCCAAAACACAAAGGAGGAGGAATAAATAGAAGAGATGGAATGGAGGGATTTTAAGGAAATATTCTTAGAAAAATATTTCCCTTGTGAACAAAGGGTAGATATGGAGAGGCAATTCTTGAATCTAAGGAAAAAGGAGGATGAAAATGTTTCCGAGTAAGAATCCAACTTCACAAGGCTGTCAAGACTATGGACTACATACGAAATCTAAGGAGGAAAATCAATCGATTATTTTATGGCCTAAATCCATTCCTCTGGCGGGCACTGGTCTCCCAAAAATTTTCATCATATGAGTACATAGTTTCTTGAGATATCAAGACCGAAAAATAATTCTCTAAGTCTTATGACTTTAAGGGAAAGCAAGAAAAGAAGAGGGCTGCTAAAAACCCTGGGAAAGGAAATAAGGAAACAGGGAAGAAGGGAAGAGTTGAATTTCCACCATGTGACAATTGTGGAAGGAAACACCCAGGTGTGTGTTTAAAAGGAAAAGGAGTATGCTACAAATGTGGTCAGAAAGGCCATCTTGCTGGTGATTGCAAAGTAAATAAGGAATACAATGAATTTCAAGGCTATAATTGTTAGGATATGGGGAACTATGATAATGATTGTCCAAAACGTCAAGGCAATATGCAATAGAAGAGGCCAAGGGAGCAAGGAAAAACATATGCAATCACAACTATAGAGGTTGAAGTTCTACGTGATGTGGTGGTAGGTACTTTTAACATTTCATCAAGATTAGCCAATTCTTTATTTGATTCTAGATCATCGCATTGTTTCATATCTTCCCAGTTTTCCAAGAAAATTAGATATTTACAATTTGATTTAACAAGGTAGTTGTCAGTCAAAACTCCTAAGGGAAGTATCATTGCTACAAAGTTCTATCAATCTATTCCCATTAGGTCATAAAAATGTTCTTTATATACTGATCTCATCATAATACCCATGATTGAATTTTATATAATCCTTAGTATGTATTGGATTTTGGATCATGATGCAAAAATTTATTGTAAGAAGAAGGAGGTTATGATTTTTGATGACGATGATAAAGAACACCTTATCTTTAGAGCAGAATCGTCACCAACTGATTCTTATCTAGATCCACCCCCAGTAGCTCAACTAAATTCAATTATTGGGGAGGAAGATAATGAAATAACTGTGGGTGAGGAAAGGAATGTTCAAATATAGTATGTACCTTTTGTGATAGAATATGTTGATGTGTTTCCAAAATATTTACCTGGACATCCTCCAGAATGAGAAATTGAGTTTTCCATTGATTTATTTTTTGGTTCAAGGCCCATATCGAAGAACCCTTATAGAATAAACACTGTGGAATTAGTGGAACTAAAGAAACAACTAGTGTAATTGAGTAATAAGGGATTTATATACCCTTGTGTTTCTCCATGGGGAGCCCCTGTCCTTTTTTTGAGAGGAAAGATGGATCTATGAGGTTATGTATCGACTATAGGGAGATCAATGCTATAACAATAAAGAACAAGTATCCCCTACCTCACATTTATGATTTATTTGACCAACTTCGTGGAGATCAATACTTTTCAAAGATTGAAATTTGATCTGGATATCATCAGTTGAGTGTGAATAAGGAAGACATTTTGAAAACAGCGTTTCAAACCAGGTACGAGCATTATGAGTTTACAGTAATGCCTTTTGGATTGACTAATGCACCCTCTATCTTCATGGATCTAATGAATAGAGTTTTCAAGGAATATCTCGATGATTTTTTAGTGGTATTTATTGATGATATCTTGGTATACTCCAAAATCTACGAAGATCATGAAAATTACTTGCGCGTTATCCTGAAGACTCTTAGAAGACATGAATTATATGGAAAGTTTAGCAAGTGTGAATTCTGGCTTCAGGAGATTTCATTTCTTGGCCACATTGTCTCTAAGGATGGAATATCTATAGATCCTGCAAATACAAAGGCTGTGAAAGAATGGCATACTCCAACGAATGTAACTGAGGTACGTAATTTTATTGGTTTAGCAGGTTATTATTGACGTTTCGTTTAAAACTTCACCCGTTTAGCCAACCCAATGACCAAGCTCACACGAAAAGGGGTTAAGTTCATATGGACCAAGGAATGTGAAGAGTGTTTTGAGTAATTGAATAGGAGGTTAGTGAATGCTCTGATCCTAACCGTACCATCAGGGAATGATGAGTTTGTTATCTATAGCGATGCATCAAAGAAAGGAGTTGGTTGTGTCCTTATGCAGAATGATCGAGTGATTGCCTATGCATCTAGGAAACTAAAAATTCATGAACCAAACTATCCAACCCATGATATTGAGTTAGCAGCGGTAATATTTGCTCTGAAGATTTTGAGACATTACCTCTATGGAGAAAAATGTGAGATATATATAGATCATATGAGTTTGAAGTATATATTCTCACAGAAAGAACTCAACATGAGATAAAGGAGGTGTATTGAGCTACTCAAAGATTACGATTGCACAATACACTACCACCCGTGGAAAGAAAATAAGGTAGCAGATTCATTGAGTAGAAAATACCATGGAATTATGAACAAGATGAGAGTTTAAAGGGATCCTATGTTCATGGTTCTAGTAAATATGGATATGGGAATTATTAAGGAAGGTAGCACATCACTGCTTTTTCAAATGTTTTCCCAAACTTCTTTACTAGAGAGGATAAAAAGTTCTTAGGCCGATGATGAGGAGTTTAAAAAGAAAATTAAAGCAATAATGATGGGAAGGTGACTTACTTCTCATATAAAGATGGAATTTTGAAATTCGGGAAGAGGCTTTGTGTTCCCTCTATTCCAGAGCTAAAGAGAGAACTGTTGGATGATGGTCATAGCTCTAATTTCTCCATACATACTAGTAGCACAAAGATGTATCGAGATATCTGAGAAAACATTTAGTGGGAAAATATGAAAAGGGAGATTTATGAATATACGTCAAAATGCCTGGTATGTCAACAAGTGAAGGCTGAGAGGCAAAAGTCTAAGGGGATGATGCAACCACTACCCATACCATCATGGAAGTGGGAGAACATTACCATGGACTTTTTCACTGGACTCCCAAGGACATATAGAGGAAACAATTATATATGGGTCATTGTGGATCATCTTATAAAGACAAATCACTTCATAGCGATTCGAGAGGACTTCTCATTGGATCAACTTCCATGGATTTACATCAAAGAAGTGGTAATGCTGCATGGAGTACCACTCTCTATTGTATCTGACCGTGATCCTAGATTCACCTCAAAGTTCTGGAAAAGTCTCCAACATGCTTTAAGCATTGAACTGAACTTCAATACAACCTATCATCCTCAAAATGATGGCCAATCTGAGTAGACTATTCAGACATTGGAAGACATGTTGAGGGAATGTTCTATGGAATTCAAAGGAGGATGTGACCAACATCTTCCACTAGTTAAATTCTCCTACAACAATAGTTTCCGCTCGACCATCCGTATGGCACCATATGAATCCCTTTATGGGAAAAGGTGTAGAAAACCAGTGTGTTGGGATGAAGTCAGTGAGAGAAAGCTGCTAGGACCTGAATTGGTTGAGGAAATAACAGAGAAGGTGAAAACCATTCAGCAGCATATCAAGGTAGCCCAAAGTCGACAGAAGAGTTATGCAGATAACCATCGATGAGACCTGGAGTTCAAAGTAGAAGACCTGGTATTTCTACGCATATCTCCATGGAAGAAAGTCATGCGGTTTGGGAAGAAAGGAAAGCTAAGTCCCAGATATATCGGCCCCTTCGAGATCCTTGATCGATTCGGAGCTGCGGCATATTGACTGGAACTTTCACCAACCTTGTCAAAGGTGCATGATGTCTTTCATGTATCCCTCTTAAGGAAGTACATACCAGACCCTTCACATGTACTCTTTTCAAAGGTGGTACAGTTGGAGGATGATCTTTCCTATGAGGAGCAGTCGGTGAAAATTTTGGATTATAGAGACAAATTTCTACGCAACAAGACTACTCATCTGGTCAAGGTACTATAGAGAAACCATAAGTATGAAGAGGAAACTTGGGAACTGGAGGAATCAATGAAGGAGAAGTACCCCCACCTGTTCTTGGCCTAGATTGTAAATGAAATTTCAAGGGAAAAATTTTTGTAAGGAGGGGAGAATGTAACGACCCAATATTTTTTAAAGGAAATTACTTTCATATAAATATGTCATAATCACATTAACTAATAAGTGCTATGGGACCCTTAAAACATAAGTTTTTCACTTCTGTGATGTGAATCTCAAAAATCCGACATACACAGTCGCGATCAGTAAGTTATTTAGAGTCCAATAAGAAAAACTTAATTTTTTTTGTGAATAGTAACCTACCCTTATGAATAGTAACATACCCTTATGAATAGTGATATACCATAATTAATAGTAACCTTACCAATGATAATATATAAATAATATTCAAGTTGAAATTACAGTATACCTATATTTTAGAATAAGTTAATGAATGTTTTAAAACTGGTTTTTGATAATAAATTATGATTTTAATTAAAAATTAAATTAATAATATTTAGAAAATTATCTTTGAAAAATGGACTGCATTTTTGGATTCTACACATCGAAAAATGGTTAGGGTGAATTTTTGGTATTTTTCTAAAATACTTGATTTTTTTGATGAATAGTAAAATACGGTAATTTACCGTATATATACATTATAATATAAATAGACTATTCCTAGCATCATGGCTGGTGTCAACACCCTTAATCCGAATTCACATGATAAAATTACTATTCTTTTTCATGGAATACTTACTATTACTTGTCTTGTGAAGAAATAATAAATTAATGAGTTTTATTTTAAGAAACCCCCTCTCTCCTCCATTATAAAAACCCCCTCTCACCCCCTCTTCCAATCACTCCTCTCAAGCCTTGTGCCTTCTCCAAATTCTGGCCAAATACCCTCCCAAGCTCCTCTCCCACGTCCAACAAGATTTGGTCTCATTGAAATACCAAAACCTCTCCCTTAATGAGGTTCTCAAGGAAGTTTGGTTCAAGAGAAACTTAAGTACAAGAGCGGAACACGTTCAGAGTTAAGGTAAGGGTTTTCCACCCGTACATTCATTTTCATTCGGGTTACTTTTATTGTCTAATTTCCTAGATGAAATTCTCATGCATTGTTATGTACTCATGAATTCTGTGTTAGTATTCTATATATGTACACCAACCAGAATCCGTCCCTATTTTTTGAATAGTTACATGTTTTAAAAGAATCTCTCAAAACTGTTTCCAAAAATACGAGCCCGATATAAGGGAATTTCTCAAATTGATATATATTTTCAAGGGAAAGATATAATCTATTATTGAAAACCATTTTCCTTCTAAAAACACTCATTTTATCATAAAATACTATCTTACTTTACTTCTGGTTTTATACAAAGATTTTTCCAAAAGAACTCTTCTTTTCAAAATAAAAGAGTATTTATCACAAGAATTGCTTAATGATTTTAGAAGATTATTCTCGTTTGATTCAACACTCTTATTGATTCTTATTTATTGTTGGGTTTAATCATTTATGATTTCATATACCATATTTTATTGAATAGTTTATGACTAACTTTATTACGGATGATCCATCCTAAAACCATTCACCATATTATTCCGAATGGTTAGTATTTTATGTTTAATGATTGGGGAAAGTTAGTTACATTTCATATGATAATTTCAATAAGAATGTATATGTGGTTTATGTTGATCCCCTCTCATATGAGGAATTAATTGGACTTTTTATGTGATGGGTGGGGCCTGCTATAGCCCCTCGATGCATCGATAGGTCTCTTGAGACAAATAGACGTGGAATTGGCCGAGGCCTTTCCCAATGTGATATGGATTTGGCCGAGGCATTAATCATTAGACGTCTTGGCCGAGGCCTTGACCAAATGTTTCAGAATGTCCGGTATTATGCATTCCATCATTATGATTTCAGATATTGTTATTCCATGTGGTTATTCAATTAGTAGAATACCCATGATTATTTTTTATTATGGAATTATTTACTCAGCTAATTTTCATGCCATAATGTGTTCAGTTTATTATTAAAGGCATGTGTTTTCAATTATGCACCATGTCTTATGTTTATACTATCTTCTGCTGTATTTCTTACTCGTACTGAGAATTTGAGCTCACCCCTTTCTTATGTATCATTTTTTTCAGGACATATAGAAGTTTATTATGAATGACATGCTGAAATAACCTAGGATTTATGGGTGTTGTCTAAGGATTTTCCGTGTTGTATTTCTCTTCAAGTTGTAATATTTAACTTATGTATGAATCTTGTTTCCAATAATACTAAACTACTCGGTCCTTTGGGATTCATATTCCTTCTATGTATGCCAACGTAATCAAACAAGGCACCGGCTCTGGGCAACTGGGATCGGGTCCTTACAATAAAGGTAAGGCTTTATCTTGATTCTAAAAAGACTGTTATCATTAATTTTAATTATAGGTTGAAATTAAAGGGGTCATCATGGATATTAAAATTTATGGATTCATGTATTAGAGAAAAATATGTCTGGAGGAGGACTCTAACTTCAGCATGAATGCCATCAATATTAACATTTTCTCTCCCTTTTAGAGTCTAGTATCATCTTGGTAGGATTACTTGGATTACTAAAAGAACATTGATTTCATGGTGTTACACACCTTTCATGACGAGAATAGGGCTACAAACATTTTGGATAATATGGGGGTTGTATTAGTTAGTTTTACTTAGTTTCTCTTTTCTCCTAATGGAATTTAGGAATCCTTATTCCTTGACATTTATAAAACTCTATCCTTTTGGTTTCTTTAATTTTATTTTTCCAAGACTAATATATCATTCTCTAAGACATGTATTTCTCTAATATTAAATTCACTTTCAATTTAACTGAAATTTTGGATACGCTTAGTGTGTGATACTCTGAGCCACTTTCTCAGATGAATTAAGGAAAGTTATTAAAGATTGGAATATAATACCACGTCAAAGAACCTATGGAGAAATAAGTTAATTTAATAATGATAGAAAATTAATATAAATGATTACTGTGTAATATAATCCATTTGTCTCGATATCTCACCAAATTTATTGCATACTTTTTTCATTAACATATATTCTTGATTTATATTTATTTGACTGCCTAAAATGAACCCATCGATGAAATATCATGTACATGGATTTAATTAGAAAATTATAATCCTCTCAAAGGTCCTAAAATGTTAACTTCTACTGACTTAGGATGTAAAGAATATTTATTTTCTTTTTCAATTAATGCTAGATCACTTATGATGCACCCGCCATAAGATACCCTATTGTGATCACATTTAATTCATGATATATACATAAATAATAATATAAAGTCTAAGGACCAATGAACATGTATAAATGTAGAAACATCCAATGAAACATATAACATGTATAGTTTCTATTGGTGAATCTATCCTCAAAACATCATCTCCTATAGATTACCGAGTTTGAACTTAATGAGAAGAAATATCAATGTCATATGAGCACCCAACACTTGATACTGAGTCACCATTCCAAAACCCTATAGTCACACCTCAAACAAGGATATGTGTTAACCAATAGAGTACTAACCCTACCAGCATACCACTAAGGGATTAAAAAACCCACATCGCCTCATATAAACTATAACATAGGACCCACTCCTCATCAGGAAACATACAACAAATAAGGGTGGTACCAACTCCGAATATAGTGGACCGACACCTCATCAAGTAGCATATAATAGACAAGGGAAGTCCCAACTCCTTAGATAGAGTACTCACACCCTGGGTAGCACACAACATATAAGGGGGGTACTAAACTCTATCATCAATATAGGTGACCTATGCCTCACTAAGTAACATACAATGGTTGAGGGGGTACATGAAACTGTGAATATTATAATCATCTCACCCGAACCTTGTCAATAGAACTACGAAGCTAAGGAGACTAAAAATATTGTATCACCTCATGTATCACCTATGATGCTAAAGAGTAGCGTACCATTTCATTCTATGTGAAAAAAATAATCAAGATGAATTTCCCACAATTTGAAACCCCTATGTCACTATGGTGCTTATTATATATCATTTTAATTTAATTTGGTCTAATTATAATTTTTAGAAGTCCCTAACCTATGATTTAAAAAGTTTATGTATTTTTTACTATGCAAGGGTCATGCACGGTTAGGAGTAACCATGTGGAAACCATGCATGGGGGCCTATAAATGGGATAGTTCCATTTGGAATGGTTGGATAATGGTTGGAGAATGGTTAGTAAAACTATGAAATGCCTAGGAGAAACCATGTGGGTGTGTTGTGATTTTCTAGTAGGGATAGCATGGTTGGAGAATAGTTTGGTAAACCATGCACTTAAATTTTCCGTGACACCTAGTGTGTTAATTTGTTTATTCATTATTTTCATTTTTGTTCTACCTTATTTATCTCCCACCATTTTCTCTCTCTCAATTATGTGTTTCATCCCCCATCCAAGAAACCCCTTGGATATCACCATCATATCCTCTTTATAGGAAGCCACTACGCCCTAGGATAATACCCCTCATGCATGCTGGTTCTTCCTCCTTTATCCATCACATCGTATAACACCCATGACCATGAGGGCCTTCACGTGCGACCTTATTCTATAAACTCTATGGTGCATGAACTCCCATATATTCACACTCCTCTTCCTTCATGATCACACCCATAATTATCATGGGTTCTTGGTCGAATCATTGAGGTAAGATATCTGCTCCCTTCTTATGGCATTTCTCTCTCTCATGTCTCCCCTCCTTACTCAACTGAACTTTAGGTAAAAGGGTTGACCTGATTTTTAGTAATTTATTCATTTATTAGGTATGCGATGGGTCTTTTGGGATGGATTCATGTGTTTTTTTGGAATCCACAATCAAATGAGATGAATTTAGGACTATTTTGGATCACCTGCTACCATTATGAGGTAGGTATTTCTTTGCATCACTTTATATTACATGTATATAATTACTTGTTGTTTTAAAATGTTTTCTTTTACAAGTATGTATATATATATATAAACCATGAGTTTTAATTGATTTAAAAGTAATTTTTAAACCTTATAATGATATGTTAATACAATACAATTGTTTGAGGAAAAGTTTGGTTGGATTTTAACAAATACATTTGATTTTTAAAAAACTGACAGCAAGCACTAGCTTGATGTTTTAAAAAGATTTATTTAATTGAAATTACTTGTAAACTATTTTTTTGGCGTTTTTAAAGTGCTTAATACATTTTAAAGGGGTGGGCTGAGTTTAAGGGTATGTTATCCCATGTTGATTGTATTTTAAAACCAATTTAGTTTTGAGTATTTTAAAAGATGTTTTTAAAAGGGAAGGTAAATTTCCCATTTGAGTTTCAAAAGTGAATGATAAAATGGATTTACATTCCACACATATTTTAAATATATTTCCCATTTGTAATTTTATATAAAATGAGTTTTCATAAATTATGTGAAACCCTATTGATCCCCTTGTGATTCTTGTGTTCTTGTGATGGCTTGTGATCCCATGAAGGGATGCCTATTTTGATTCATTATGCATGATGTTTTTTGTTTGTTGATTGTGGGGTTTATTTTGTGAGGGTAGGAGGAAATGCGTTTGTTGTTTTAAAATGTTTTATCCTTGAGTTAAGAAATTCATGATTATGATCACCTTCATTTTTATTGGTCTTGGGAACCTGAGTAGCTAAGTGAGAGTCTAGGATTATGAAACACTAGGGAGTCGTACACTAAAAGTAAACCCTCTAGTGTGACATAGGGATAAATGTGGTGTGCTATTTTGATGAGGCTAGTTGTCGGTTAGTCAGGTGGGTTGTGATAGGGATGCAACATATGTTGGTAGGTTGGTCTGTTGAAAAAAGTGTAGAATGGTCTTACTGTAGGACCTATGGTACATGATACTAGGATCCTTTTGGATCATTTTAGGGGATTTATTTTCTTTCAAATATTTTATCCCATACTTATTATATTATTTATTGTACATATTATGTTATTTTTATTCTTCCACTATTGTATGAATTGACATATTGGTTCCTGAATATGTGATTTATTCCTTCTTTGTGTGGTTTGATTTTCAAATGGTTGAAAAGGTATTATGAAATATTTTTAAAGAAGAAAATGGGAAGCATGATTTTAAAGTTTTTTAAAACTATTTTTAGAAATGAGTTTGAAAAGCGTTATCTTGTGAGAAAAGAAGGGGAATGGTTTGTTTTTAACTCCAAGTGTGTGTGAGTTTTGAAAACAGGTTTTTGCTATTATTCCTAGGTAGTATTAGGGAAATAATATGGAATATATTTTTTATAAAGGAATATTTTATGATATGTTTACAAAATAATTTTGATAAAAAGTTCAGATCCAAATAAAAAATAAAATCTATAAATCATGGTAAAGGTTCAATATAAAATTAGTAAATTAGAAGGGCTCATAAAGAATGGCATGAGAAAACTAACGAAGTATTCAAAGTTTAAAATATATTATACATGACCATCATGTATTAATGATACTAATTTTTTAGTCGTGTATATTAATTGGATATAAAATATCTCATGATTAAGTATTATAATTAAAAAGTCAAGGATCTATGAATATAAGGCCTCATTAATTTAATATGTAGAAAAGTTTTATGTTGATGATGATATATTAGGGAGATACCATAAATATATTTTTTCATAATCTTAATCATTCATCTCCAAATTCATTTAAAGAAGATGATATTAAAAATGTTTCAATGAAAATTTTTGATAGGAATCTCAGGATTTACAAACCCTTCAGAGTTATAAATAAATAATCTTTTATTATATCCTAGGTATTGTAAACCCATTGATATCCATATTTTACATGGAAACATGGTTAAGAAAATAATATAAGGATCTAATTATTCACTTAAATATATTCTTATTAGATTTTACATGTTTCATTACATTATGACGGTCTCATGGAATATTAAAGTTACTAAGTATGGAAATCATTCTCTTATCATGGAAAAGATTTTTAATTTTTTTCTAGTTGAAGTCTTGTGATCCCTTAAGGATGATATGGTCAAAATATCATATGGAAATCATATACAAACATCCTAAAGAATAGTGACAATACATTATGGTAGAGTCTATATTTTTTGTCGAACATTCATTAAAAAGGATTTATTATATTAATTCTAATGAAACTATTAAAATAGGATTGAATCTTGATATCCTTAAACATTCTATCAAATAATATTATAATATTTAGGAGTAGGATCAAATTTATGAAAAATCACAATATGCATGTGAAACATTTTACATTAATAAGAAACCATATTATGTTAGAGGTAAAATTAATTTTTTTCAAATTTTAATCCACTAAAATATTTTCCTGTTGATGGAAATTTTCCACTATCAGAGTTTTAAACACTTTTCTAAAATATTCGTTGAGCTTATTTTTTGTCAAATATTAATATTTATGATGGATTCTAGAGTATATGAGTCAAAAATAAATATAGGCATGAAAAAAAATTGTATTCATAACTATAATTTTTATCATAATTATATAACCTTTAGTAAAACAATGTCCTCCCTATTATTCTAAAATTATACATAATTTTTTTCAACCAATAATAGAAAAAAATTGTTCTATATCGATGATATTTTTTTAATATTTAGATATAAACACCCACTCTATTATAGATAACAAGTTCTAAAAATAATACATAAAAATAAACATACTCTCTCATAGAAGAGGATGTTAACTAGATAAACAAATATTTATTTTATGTAATTGCATATTTCATAAGGTTAGTGTGATCATTAACCTCATATTTAAATAAAACATGATAATTTATTGAATTAATATCTATCATTCAATAATATTCTGTAATTTCTATGAATTTTTAATAACATGTAAAAAATCATACATAATCTTGCAAGGAATTATGGATTTTTTATCCAAAATAGTGAAAAATAATCCACCTTGGAGTCCATAATACATAAAATAAATAAAATATTTTAAAATAATTTCTATGTAATTATCTCCATTGAAGTTTCAAGGATGTTATCAAAATGAACTAAAAATAAGCTAAATTGATTTATATTATGGAAAATTATTTTGTAAGAAGTTGAGAATGGAAAAAAGGTAACACTTGTATCCATAAGAGTGACTTCGTTAAACATGTAAAAGGTAATTATAACTTAATAGAACGAAATTTTAGAAGTAAAAAAGGTTATAGGTATGTTTTTTTCATCTCATTGAGTAAAATTTTTAAATTGATATGGATATTATTGTTTTTCCATGGATGCTTCTACTTAATCACTAAGTTATTCACAACCACAACTCATAAAATGATCCAATTTTAAATCTTAATTAGAATTTGATGTTTGGAATATCAAATGGAAAATAATTTATTTCATCATTTTCTATCATGAACTAAAATAGACATCCTAGTATCTTTTCCTATGGTCGACACTCTCTAACCAATTTTATTACCTTACCGACCTGGGAAAACATCAGGAATGATGTTCATATTATTCAACCTCCCCAAATCCATCTACAATTATAGAAAATATATATCAGTAGGTATTATATAAATTAATTTTTGTTTCTTAGGATACCATTTCACCCATTTCATACATTATTGATAGTCATATTACATCATTTATATTATTTATTTAAATTTATAATGGAAACATACCTTATACATAAATGGATAAATCATATCAAACCAAAAGAATCTTAGAAATATTGTTATTACTAAATTATTAGTCTTTTGAAAGTGGAATGATATGATATATCTTAATAAAATTCAAAATTGATCAAAAATAAATACTTAAGAATGATAGAACCATTAAAGTCATAATATGATAAATTTTTTATCTATAGTACATGCTCATATGTGATCATAAACGACCAATGGAATTTACATAGGAAAATTTTAAAACTTGAGTTTTTAATTTCCTAGATCTAATTGAAATTCCACACAAGTTTTTTGTCCCTGATTAATTATCTTTGCATTTTACAATCACTTATCCCTAATATTACGTTAGTAATATTCATTCATGCATCATTTTAAGTTATTATTGTGGAAAAAAAGTTCAGGATGAGGATCATCAACTTAAATAATGATCTTAAATCTCCTCATCAATGGATTATGATTTTTTTGTATGAATGATAACCCTTTTTGTTTAAGGGGAGATAATTTTTTTGTTTAATACCATTTTATAATGGATTGTAATCATCGATTCCTTGTCATGTTGTTATTATATGTTTTAATTATAATATATATTTTCTCAAAGAAAAAATATGGAGGGTCTTCATTGATAATGGATCAACTAGAACTATAATACTATTAATGGAGCATCATGCAAGAGTTAGCTTCAATAAATCATGTGGAATAGGTTAGCAGTGGATCATCATGTCAGGTTTAATTATTTCTATATGATGATCATTTCATTAGTACTAGTTGGAGCACGTAGGATTGAGCTTTATGGTGGACTGGTTAACACAACATTTCCTCATTTGGTTGGTTACATGTTATATGTTACTTCTTGTTTAATTACACATACATACACTTGGTATACTTTTACATATATTAGTTGTTTTATTTTTGGCACCGTATTAAGTTTTATGATCACAAATTATACATTTACCGTGGGATAAATGATTCATCACAAAATTAAAACATCCTAACTCCATCCATTTTATTAATTTTTCTCCATTCTTATGTATCATGATTTCTATATAAACCATGTTCCTTCTTACCAAAGTCATAACAACCATATGACCCTTTGATTTATATACTCATGGTTGAAAAATATATTACTCTACACATTACCCTTAATGAAAATTCACCATACCAAATACAAATGTATTGGAAGAATATATGGTAGAGTTTCCATTATGATTTCAATATGAGTGATTTTATCAATTTACTATGCTATAAGTTGATGGTTAACGTTAGTATTTCAATCTATGTAGTTGAACAACAGAGCTACAAGTACTGAATACTTATCTCTAATCTAATTATAATCCCATAATTCAATAAATATTTCATTGAAAATTACATGGTAGGAATATCTATTTGAAATTTCCTGAACCTAGAAATAATTTTTTCTTTCATGGTTAGCATACTATGAAATGAAATCATTTGATTTAATACCTGAGAAATTATAGTAATAAATAAAAATATATAATTATAAAATGATGCATCAAAAATAAAGATCTAGAGTACTAATACAAATATACCTAAGAATGTAATATATTTAACAAATAATAATTTGAGCACAATAAAGATTCCTTTTCTCTTTTATTCACCAAAAAAAATCATGGTTATAATAGGTATAGTAAAAAATAAAAATAATAAAATCTTTGTAATTAAAATAATTATATAAATAAAAATGAGAGGTATTAATTAGAATATTAGTATTAATTAATTTAGGGAGATTAAGATTAAAAATATATGTTACTTGACTGCTCTGGATAATGAATGATTGGGATATAGTCGTTATAATGTAATGGTTGGAATTATTGTATATAAGAGTTAATTAGAAGTGAAATAAATTATCGACATAAGAAAAAACCATATAATCATTAATCATTCAACATACATGTATTAAAATAGTATGAATGTCACTTATCATTTGTATTTAACAAATATTGGGAAGGAGGTTGCTTCATTGGACTTTTTTCTTGAATAGGTCTTAGTCGAACATTTATAATTGATGTTTGGACCCAATCATCTATTCTATAAGTTCAAGATAGTGTAAATCACAAATAGGTTAGTTTCAGTTGAACTTCACCATTAAATTACCACCATTACAAACCATACCCATTGGGATTATACTTGTGTTATACGGGGTTTTGTTTCTATGTGTTAATGGGTAGTAATGTTCAAATTATTTTAGTAATAATATTATGTTTAATCCAACACCATAATTTTATTAAATGCATCAAACATAAATAAAATTTATAATTCACACAATTAGAGGATTTATTTAAGAAATTTGATTTAATATTTTGAATTTGGATTAAAAAATTATTTAAATAGTAAAATTTTTTAATTCTTTGCAGAAAAAGTAAAATATGGTAAATAATGTTGAAATATAATGAAATACAAAAAATATGACATCATAAACACATAATGATGAGAAAAATCATTTAGTGAAGTGTTATTTTCCTAATTATGGAATGAAACATTACAGTAGGGAATAAAAGGAGGTAATTGGAACTGTGGGGAGTAGTTTATAAGTTTAGATAATGGTGAAATAAAATATTCAATACATTTTTCCATGGGATTCTAATCACAACATCTATAAATAGTCGCCCCTATTCTTATTTACTCTAACACCAACTTTATATTCTCACTTAATAACTATTTAAAGGTTCTGACCAAATATTTATCTATTACACTATAAAACCATGATATTTTTATGAAATATTTCTCTTTAATTTCGTTGATAGCTTACATTACACACAACATCAACTTTAGACGAACCACATCACATTATTAAAATATTATGTGCCTGTTATCACTTAGGCTATGGATTGGAGGGTATATATAGTAATAACTAAATTATGTAAAATATATTTTCTACACATTTACGAAATCAATTCATTATTAATCTAATCATTAGAACTAAAAACAAAAAATATTTGAAAAAATTGATTTTTTATAAAAAAAAAATTTATGCGCGTAATGTATTCTTTAGCAGTATATTAAAATAATCGACACTGGGGAATGGTTTAAATGAAAATTTCATATTATTTACTTTATTAAATGTTTTAAAAATTGAAAAATATTTTTCTATGATTATGATAAGAAAAATCTAGTTTTATGCTTAAAATGTATTTTTTAAAGAATTTGTTTCGTATTTTGTGCACTTACATTAATGCTAATTTATAATATTAATTAGTATTTAATTATATAAAATTAATAAAATACATATTTTGAATAGGAACAAATTTTCTAAATATTTCCCTTTTAATGTTTGGTCAATATGAATTTTAAACATGGTGAAATTTAACACCTCGGTAAAGGGAATATCAGGTTATTCTAGGATTCAAATAAGTGATAAGGCAATAATTTTTCATCATAATTATTATTGGATGAATATAATTAGAACTTTATCATAATAGTCTCAAATTTGATTATTTCAATGGATATTTTCCATGAAAATGACTTATATATTATTTAAATCAAAGAAAGTTCCAAAATATCACTCTCATTATTTTAAATTGAATTTCTTTATTGGTATAGAATGAAAACTAGTTATTAAGAATTTTAATTTTAATTTTATAAATAATTAAATTTTACTCATGACTGTAATTTATTTATAATTTTTAGTTAATATATAATTACCTTAAATTCTTTCACAATGTCAAAACATATTTATTCTCTTAATGTAAAAATAAAATAAAAGATTTGAATATATTAAAACTTATATAAATTTAGAAATACATAGTTCTGTATAAATTTTTTAGGTTAAAATGATATATTATTATGGATTTAATGTATTATATTAAAATAAAAACATTTTATTTATTTATTTTATGAAAATTTAAATTAATAGAGTATAAATTGACAATAATGATATTTTATTAAAAAATAATTTAAATATTTAATTAAAAATAATAAAAATATTGAAATAAGTAAATTTTAATTTTATATGGTAAAAATTTTCATAAAATTTTCATTTATAAGAAAATAATAACCTTATTAGTAAAAATAGAAATAATTAAATTTTGAACTTTTTTTTATCATAGTAAACAATTAATATTAGGTAACCAAGGGTCAATAAAAAAGATAAGCTTTATAGTGAAAAAAAATTATAAAATATTTTTTTGTGAGGGTAATAAAACTATTTACTACCTTAACTTCAAATAACTATCCATTTTTAGGCTTATTTCCTGATAATGGATTTATTATAATTTAATATTTTGAGAAACTCCAAAAGTTCCCCTTACCTCAATTATAAAAGGTTGCATCCTTTCACATTTCATTACACCATATTAAACATTATATATCGACCAAAATTTAACCACTTATATTATATAATTCGTTATACACATTCTATATTTTTTTTCTATGAAAAATACCAACCTTAAAGGTATTTATTGGACATCTAATGGAATTGTTCCATATAAAAATTAATCACCATAATTGATAACTTTATTTTCTACCCTTATTTACCTCCTCTAAATCTATGTTATTTATCATTAAATAATAATTTAATTTTTTGAAATATTCTGAAATGTTATTAAGATTATGAAAACACTATTATACACCCTCTTTCCCATCAAATGATAAGTTAAAGTATCACTAGTGTGTACGTACGACTTACAGACTCCATGTAGCGATACAATTCATTTTTCACCCCCAATTTATATGGATGGGTATTATTATTGTTTTAATGTTTATATATTATATTTAAGAAATAATTACACTTATGTAATGATAAAATAATGTCTACCTTCTTACAATCCAATCCATTGGGTAATGATAATGTTCCATGTATGTATGTTTGGACAACTACCTCCACGAAGAAATGTGATTCCTTTTTCATTTATATTTTAATTGGATGGTAATGAGGATAAATCTGATGAATATATATGATATATATGGTATAATAAAAATATTATAAAATTTAATTAATATTTACCTTTCTTTTGTTCCATCTATTGAAAAATGAAAACAACGTTCATGTGTACGTACGACCTACCACCTCTATGAATGGTATAATTAATTTTCCAATTTATACATTTATGAATGACTAAAATAGGAATATAATGAATATATATTATATTTAAATCATGCATAATGGTTTTTAGATGATGTAATCATTATCAAAACATATGGAATAAAACAACTAAAACAAAATATATGTAAAAAAATGAAACATATATCACATAAAACCGTGATTTCAATAAAGAATAATTAATAAACAGGCAAGAAAAGGTTATAAGTAAGTCATATATGGTATGATATATATTATTTGGTTTATTTAATTTATTTTTAACTAATATATAATTATTATACATTACATTCCAAAGTGTATTAAATAATTCTCTCTAAAAGTAACAGATTTTCATCTCACTTTTATTTTTTTGTGACACACAACATATTCAACACTAATTTTTTATAAATATATACTATACCTAGTAATTTATATTATGATTATTATTATGAAATAATTTGACCTAAATATCCATATACTTTTAACTCCTTTAGGGGGCTTGCAATTTAAATATTACCAAAGTGGTAAGGGTTTTATGTTAGAATCCCATTTTTTATCTGGATTGTATATTAATAAGTTTCAAAAGATGAAAATTATGATATATATCTCAATGAACACTTTTTTTATCCAATATTTATTTATTAAAAATAGTTTTTTTTGTTCATTTCCCACAACATAACTACTTAATAGACCAAAAATATGGTTACAAGTATAATCAACATTATTTTAATATTCAGTGGAAACCCCTTATTTTTCCATATCAATGTTTCCTAAATTTTTTTTAAAGAAAATCTTCACTATTATATTGTGAATTTTTAAATTAATTTTTCCCATGATTGAATTTTAAAAAATAGTTTTATATGAATCTTCTTTTCTTTTTTCAAATGAGGTACTTTTTGACTTTTTAGAAAAAAACATGGAAGAAACAATTTTTAACTTATTCAACCAGAATGGATTTTACCACCATCATTACAAATTTTTTCTTTGAATATTTTTTAATGTTTCATAGGTTTATTATCAAATATAATTTTTTCCATTATAGTTGCATAGTTTTTCTAAATACGTTATTTCAAAATTGAAAGTTTATTTTCCTCAAAAAATGTTTTAATTGTATTTTATTGGTATATCTATTCATCAATAACAATAACCCTTGATTTCATTTATAATATCTTGTGAATATGATCCAAGGATACTTCCCTTATTATTTCTATGGATGGTTGAAACTAAAACTTTCTAATGTTCATGATGTATTTAATATATCACTTCTAAGGAAGTATATTCGAGAACATTCACATGTACTTGAGTTTGATCAAGTTTAGTTGGACCCTAATTTATCATATCATTAAGGTATTATTAACATTCTTGATATGATAGAAAAAGATCTAAAAATCAAATCAAGTAAACAAGTTAATGATATTTATTGGAATTAAAATCTATAGGATCATACATGGGAACATTGGGATGTGATGATAAGGGATAAACGATATTTTTTCATGGATTGACTTACAATTTTGAGGATAATATAACAATTAAGGGAGGAATATAATACCTATGAAATTCTCGTAATAATTAAAAAATATTATATGATGAAAAATAAATAATAAATATAAAAATTTAGTAAGAAAAATGTAACTTGGAATATAGAATCTATAAAAAATAATAATACACGTACAATATAGTTGTATCTTAGATTTTATTCACTAATAAATGTCTCAATTATAACAATTATTGTACAAATTAATAATAATAAAATACTTGGGTTGAATATAATTAAATTACTATGAATTAAACTTATTAATTGGTTGATTTTTATGAATTAATTCATAGGATTTGAGAGTAAATATCAAGATTATATGACTATTGGGTATTATGATCATTGGTGATATAATCATTATAAAGTAACTATAAGAAATTTAGTAGATTAAGGGTAATGAAAAGAAACAATTAGTGAACAAGAGAGAAATCATGTATTTAAATAGAGGTAATATATCTTATAAATTATATTTATCAGATCATAGGAAGGAGGAAGTGTTTTTGGGTTTTCCCTTTATTGATCCCATGTAGAGATTCTAGAATTGTGGTTTGACTGTAATAATTTTTGAGAGAAGACCAAGTTAGTGGAAATCACTTCCAGATCAATGTCACTCAAAACAAATAATGAAAGTACCAGCATATCAAACCTTACCCCTAGGTATTATAATGGTTTAATATGGGGATATGTATATGGGGTGTAATGTGTCATGTTTTTTTACGAGATAAATTTTCAAATGGATTTTTATTTTTATCATTTGGTGGATGCTCCATTCATTAAAATGAGTCTATTAATGTAAATATGAGTCTTGGAACACTAAAACGTGTTTTTTAGAATTGATTGAAGTATTGAGTGGTTTCAAAAGTTCCCTGATGAGTTTTAGGAGCACTGAACACAAAATCTAAAATCTAAAGAAGTCTGATTGGGGCGTATGGTTTATCTAAAACCATGTGACCCTTCAGTAGAAAAAATTCTGCCTACTTAGAGGGGCTGAGGATGTCGCACAGTTACGGTCTAACCATGTGAAAAGGATACATGGATTTGTGTATTGTTATAGGTCTTGAATTGATGGATTCACATGTTTGAGTATGGTTTCTGATAATATTCCCATGAACCATTATCCCTACCTTCTTGGATAGTGGCACTTGCATAGTTGGCGCATGATTTGGCCAACCAGGTAGTAAAACTATGTTTCTTATTAATGGTTTTTGAAATTACTTAAATTTCAATGCCCCTTTTTATCCCCACCCCACCTTTCTTTCTCATTCTTGCACACTTTGGGATCCCACTCAATCTCCCCCTCCCTTCTCCTTAGGTTGGAGATATCTCCTTTATTTGGATTCTAATTTGAGCACTGATGAGTGAATTTTTTATTCTTTGTTATATCTAAGACTCCCCCTTAATCCTTTCTATATTTATATCCTCTCAGGTTGTGTTATTTTTGGTGTGAATTAGTTCACCATATTTTCAGTGCATTCGCCTATTTCTTTAATTTGTCTCAAACCAAGACGAATAATTCCTTTAAAATTTGTATTGTTGTATTGTGCACCAATATATCCATATAGGGATTCATAAATTTGATATTTAATTTGTTGAATATAATTCCTTACTCTAGTAGCCCTTGTGTATTAATATGGCCTTGTTGATAATTTTTTATCATCAAAATGGAACCTCTCTTATTATTGTTCTCCATTAATACCATTAATTTATAAAAAATTTGTTTAATAAAACCACTCTTTGAGGTTCATTATCTTCAAATATATAAAATTGTTTTTAAAATGCATAGTGGGATGATGTGACACCCTCTACGTTATCCCTTATCCACAAAAACATCTTCTATATGGGTTTGACCTTTACCTTTATGGAGAAGTTTCCATAGGTTGGTATAGTATTCTTGTTATCGTGGCCTAATAATTACCTCCTGTATGTATGTTGTTCCCTTTCACGGGTATACCACCACACCTAATTAATTTTACTAGATTCTTGTAATCCCAAAATAATTAAAAGGACCACATATACAATTAAATGAAATGTTATGGGTGTTGAACCACTTTTAAAGTCTTTTTTATGCGTTCTGGCATGATTAGTACATTAAACTTATTATTATTATTAATTTTCATGATAAATGGGCTTCTCAATCTTAAATTATTTCTAGAAATGTATCATTGTTTTGATCATGCCCTTATTACTTATTAATTTAAATGATCAAATTCATTGGGAAATGCCTTAAGAAATACTTGGATTCTTATTACAGGATGCCTTCGACATGATAAAAGGATGTTATTGGTTTTATGTGCCTTGGGATATTATTGGTTTTCCTTTTACAAAAAACCAATAATGGTACCATAGTTCAATTTATGATGTGATACACTAAAAGAAGTACTTTGTATGACTTTAATGGGCTCACCATGTGCGTCTTACCTACTTTTCTAACATCGGTTCCCTGTGGGAGAACCTATGGATCGACTTAGTAGAGAGATGGTTACACCATGTCAGAAGTGAAACATGAACCCCTATGTGAGATACCTGGGATAGACTCAGAGGTTCATGAATTTACATCATGCCAAGAGTGATACTTGTGATTTTTTATCAGTCACCTTGGACAGAGTCTAACGACGATGGGTGTTTATTGCTCCCTTGGATAGATATCGGGGATTCCTTTTCTGGTCTCCTTAGATTTGTGTAGGGTTCCTCTTCCAAAAATAAAATGCTGACATCAATGTTAACGACTAATATTCCATAGCTACAATCCAAGGACATGTCTACAGTGAAAAATCACATGTATGGGCTAAGTCCTTTATTCTTAATTAATTATTATGATGCATTCTTACATAAAAACAATTTTTATAAGTTCACTTTTGTTCAGAGGCCTTCTGGCCTAGGCCATACATGAATGGTCAGCTGGTGTCCTTTAGGGACCTGATATAACTTGTTTAATTTTATTTATTTACTAACTTATCATTAATTCCTACACACTACTGTAATTTATATTCATAGACTGGATTTAGCATTAGATACCATTGGTGGGGTCTTACTATGTATATCTCACACCCTGCTCAGGCCACAATTTCATTAGGTCACCCTAGCAGATATCTTTTTTTTGGGTCTATATAATATTAATTGTGTTGTGCATTGTACATGGGAGCTTAGTAGTATATGACATAGGATGTTCTCAGGATGCTCATGTCGATCACCCTCAGATATTTTTATTCTTTTCTTTTATTAATGTATCTTGATATATTTCATTTCCTTCTTTCGTGATTATTTTTGAGTATGTAGCATCATTTGGATGTTCATGAATAGTTGCCTTTGTGAATTTCCATTTATGTTTTCTTCATTTATTGCATTTATCTTCCACTTCTCGGTCATTTATTATTACTGATTTAGATATTTTTTTAGATTTTTTATATGTAATATACAATTGTGATACTCTGATCATGTGGGTATATTCTCCCCACTGCACAATCATTAGACCCCCACTCCTAGTTGGCACCCTATGGTATATGGGGAGGAATGCCTGAGTCCATGTAGTTATCAGATCAGTTATAGGATTCATAGTCAATTGGGAAAGGATGTTACAAGGGGTATCAGAACTTCATTTTTCTTTTTTTTACTTTTTTGTGGTTGTAGGTAGGATAATTGGAATGTGATGGTTCTTGGTAAATAGTTATGTCTGTGAGTGATCATCCCAAGTATGGGAAAAGAATAAGTGACTAGGGATGATATTGTTATTCATGTTGTTTCCTATAAGACATTATTATGATTTTACCTTCAGTGATTAGTGCAATTTCAACTACTTATTGATTATTTCAATTTTTATTATTTAACATTGGCCTAGAATGGAATGGATGTAGCATTATAAGAATCATTATAGGTATATAGAGAATTACATGACATGCATATTCCAAGTCATGTATATTTTTTTACTATATTTTTTGGAATTTATTTGCGTTCCATTTGTATTTATTAGAATACATATTATATAACTGGAGAGGAATTTTAGTAACATGATTAATTTGATATATTCTTAGGAATTTCAATTGCATGCTTGTTGTATAACATTATTTGTGATTTATTTAGAACATTTTCCTATCACTCATGCTTATATGTTTCTTTCTTATATAGTTCCTTACAATGTTTAGGCGATTAATTACAATGATTTTTTTTATATTCCATGATCCTATACTAATTTCTATACTCATTGAGATTATTTGTATGTTAGCATGGCTAGTTAAAATTTTAATATGAAATTTGTTATTAAAGATTGAGCATCAACCTAAATAGTGTTTTCTGACATTGATAGATGGTGAAACCTTAACTAACCAATTTGGAGGTGTTTGAGCCATAGGACATCAGTCACATGGGCTAAAACATTATTGGTTGCAATTATATAGGATATGTTCACTTAATAAAGTTTATGGGTTCTTTATAAATTTGGAGTTTGTGATCCAAAAAATGAAACTATTATATAATAATTTATAATACCATAAATATATTGTAAATATAAACTTTGATTGAACTTTGAATTAAAATGAACTGGTTTCATTTAAAATGGCTTGTAATTATATTACTCAGTCATGATGATTGTATGACTGAATCCTTAAATTCACAATTTCAACCATGTAAGAAATTTGGGGCAATCTATTTGTAATATATATTTGACTAGATAGTGGTACATTGATCATGAGGCATTGGGCTTATGAGAGAAACCCATTAAGTGTGTTTTGAATGTATTTATGTTTCAAATAAAATGTGGTTTAACATTGGTGAACCCATAATTACTTGAATTGGGACTTTTTCAGTCTCCTTTTCTTTTAATATCCCTTAGTACTTAACCCAATTAGGGCATTCTTATGTTATTTAGTGTAACGCCCTTACCCTAGTTACCCAGAGTTGGTGCATTATTACATAACATTAGCAAGATCACAATTAAATCATGTCTGGAAAGACTGATCAGTTAGGTATTATTTGAAACAAGATTCATACATAAGTTCAACTTTACAACATGAAAAGAAATACAACACGAATTTATTCCATTAGAAACATCCAAGCCTCTTAGATTATGCCTGAAAGTCACTCATAACTAGCTTCTTCATATTCTGGGAAAATGAAACATAAGAAAGAGGTGAGATCAAACACTCAGTAAGGGTAAGCAATACAATACAAGATAACATAAATATTAAGCATGGTGAATAAATGAAACCACATGCCTTTACCAATAATAAACATGAATACTTTTATGGAAATAATATGAGATGAGTAAAAATAATGCCATAATAAAACATAATCTTGGGTATTATACTAGTCGAATGACCACATGAACCATCAATATTATTTTTATAATGAAAGAATGTATAATGCTAGAAATTCTGAAACATTTTGTCAAGGCCTCGGCCAAGACGTCTAAAAATGATTAAGGCCTCGGCCAAAACCATATTTCAAATTGGGAAAGACCTCAGCCAATTCCACGTCTAATTGTCTCATGAAACCAACCGATGCATCGAGGAGCTATAGCAGGCTCCACCCGTCACTTATTAAGTCCAAAACATTCCTCATATGAAAAGGTTGAAATATAACACAAACATTCGTATTAAAAATAGCATACAAAATGTCAATACTTTAACCATAACCCACGAATGGTATAAAAATAGAACATCCATAGTGAAACATATCAAAAAACCTTCAATACAATATGGAAGTTTTGTATCATAATAAATCAACTTCAAATAAACTTAAAATCCATCAAAGGATATTGATATAGATGAAATAAAAACTTTTTTAGATAAATTTCTCTTTCTATTTTGAAATAATTTAAGAGTCACATAATTATAAAGAAAACATTTATTTTGAAAATATTCTTATAAGATTGTAAGGTAAGCTTCGATGATGTTATAATAGTGGAAAATAGCCGCACCCACCGTATAAGTTAAAAAAACATTCTTATCTTAATTCTGTCGAAAAGGACATAATGTACCTTGTTTGGAAAATGACGGAAATATTCCGTTCAAAAAATACAAGGTTAAATAAGTTAATAAATTACTTTACCCATTTATCTAGTGAAAAAATGTTTTGAAATACATCTTTAAGAAACATGGATGTGGATAATAAAGAGGTCCCAGAAGATACTTACTTAAAAACAACCTCGGATAATAAAAAGATTGTAGAATAAACCCTTACCATGTACTTTTCCTTAGTCGAGGGTATGTTAACCTCCTATATAATAGTGAAATAATTGTTATTAAATTATACAAGAATCATATACATTAATATAATATCATATATGATATTTTAATATTTCATTGTTAATAATATCTTAGTATTATCATTTTTTTCGGGTGTTAACGGATTCATTTTCCTTTATATTATTTATTATGTGAATCATATTGGTTATGGATGGGATGTATCTTATTCATATACAGAATGATATTAAGTCAATAAACATTATTTTTAATCATCTAATGAAAATTAGTCTTGAATGGATACGATGGGGAATGAATCTCATCGCTTTCGTGGAGATGGTAATCCGTACGCACACACGAGCGACAATATCATTACTCTGAATGGACTGAAGGCATTCTTTTTATTTTTATTTTTATTAAGGATAATCCCCATTTTAAGGGTTGAAGGCGAACTCGTACATGACCTGTAGGCCCAAGACACAAGGCCCGAAATGACCTGTAATACATGACCCAAAGGCTCAGAGGCATACCATGCCCATTACATGACCCGTAGGCTCAGCTCACTAGAACTTCCCCTCCCAATCTTATGCATCATTGATCGCCTTTAGCTCCCCACCTGCATTGCTGATCGGGTAGCATTGCCCCGTATAAAGCTGCACGGTGCCTGGTCCTGATGGTGAAAATATCATTATTTTGATGTTAACATAATATATAATTGAATGATATATCATATATACAGAATCATTATCATGTTATATTTATTATTTAAATCAATTATACATCATTATTATACCCATCCAAATAATAATGTATTGAATAACAATTACATCACGACGTGGAGACGGTAAGCCATACGTACGCACGTATGGTGACATTTCATTTAAAGGATGGATAGAATAATGAATATGGTTGTACCATATTTATAATAAAATCAATGTATATAAAATATACTGGAGTCATTATTTTAAAATGGAAACAACAAAGAAAAAGGAAGTGGAAGAAGAAAGGAACTTGAAAGAGGTGGTGAGATATTTACATGTTCATCGGGATCTTCCTTTTGATTTGATCAAAAGGGCTCCTTAGTTTGGCTTTCTGACTAAAGGGAGGCCTATAGGATGAAGGGAGGATAGTTGAGAGGGAATTTTGGCAGGGTTTGGCTCAGCCAAATGGCTTTGAAGGTGTGAATTTGAGGAAAGGGGGAGTGCCCTTTTATAATAGGGGTGAGGGGCACCTTAGGAAAATCTAGAAATATTATTTTATAATAAAATTATTTTCAGTTTATAATGGCTCCAAAATGGATTATTTAAAGGCTATGGTGGGAGTGGGTCTAAAACCACTCAACCAATAGGTTTTAGATAGGTTTGGGTCACTATATTAACCTTATCTTTTATATTTAACTCTTAGTTAAATAGTTTGACATTTACCTTGTCTCTTTGAATTTTTATATTATATGGTTAATAAACTTACTATATACTTATAAGAGCACCCCAAGTGGTTCATTAATGATACACCTATCATTATATAAGTCTTTTGGAAGAACCTTAGATTTTTAGGAATATAATATCAATTAATAATATAATATTTAAAAAAAAACTCTTTTATGTCAATTTTGACACTACTTGGTATTTTGTTTTTTATAAATTCATAACAGCATTATTACATCAAAAAAAATTTATCTACCCAACCCTAACATGTCATATTAACCTAGAAAAATAATTTTAATTCATAAAAACTCTCACATTATATTTATTTGGATATTTATTGTATGATTTGTTTAATATTTAATTAATTAGGTAATTACTGCATCATCATTGTGTCATAAATAAATTAAATTATTTAATGACTAAAAAATATAAATATAGTACAATTATGTAGGAAATATTTTTATATTTATAATGAAAATTTATAGTTGAATTTATCTTATGTGTAACCCTATATTAAAAATGTTTTAGTTATTAAACTTTGATTTTAACTCTTTTAACTCTTCTTTGAATTAAATAATAATAAATGCCCTAATCTAATCCAAGTGGACCTAAAGGATCATATTTTATTCCTAAGGTAGATTTTGGTCGAATTACACTTATCCAATAGAATTAATAAATGTGTTAGGGTAATAATAATATCATTTTTACCCTTAATTACCCTATTTACTTTTAACCGTGGTAAATAAAAGTAAAAAGCTACTATTCACCAAAAAAATTATTTTCATCTTATTGAACCAAATTTTACTTACTAATATCAACTATGTGTCTCTGATTTTTGAAATTCAACTCATAGAAGTGGTAAAATTACATTTTATGTAAATTTGCAAATGCTCCTAGGAGGTGGGTAAAAGACGTTAAAAAGTTCAATAATATTTTTATATATCTAAAATTATTATAAACTGACTCCAATGAATTAAAATTAACTTATATAGGTATTATGTATCTATTTTGACATAAAATAAATTTAAATAAAATAAATAATTTTTTAAATAAAAAGTCGGTTTTAAACAATAACTCATTGTTTTTCACTAGTCATCAAAAATTGAATGTTTTCAGAAAAATACCAAAAATTCACCCTAAGCTAATTTCGATATTCTGAATTAAAAAATGAATTCCATTTGGAAAGATAAAATTTATAAAATTTTAAAAAGTGGGTATTACTATTCATAACGGCTAGTTTGATTGGTTGTGGTGTGTTAGAACTCGAAGTTGCGTACAACACACGCTATTGTATTATTCAAAGAGAAGCGTATCATGGAAGCTTGAGGTGTTACATTCTACCCTCCTTCAAATAATTTTGTCCTAGAAATTTCTATAATATTACTGCATAAAAATACTCGGGTGGTTCTTCATCATAAGATCCTCAGGTTCCCATGTTGCCACTTCCATCTTATGGTTTCTCTATAGATCTTTTACCAGTCGAGTCATCCGGTTTCTCAGCACTTGTTCTCTTGTATCAAGAATCTTGACAGGATCTTTGCAGTAAGATAGATCAGGTTACAGTTCTAATTCCTCATAGCTGAGTACATGCGTTTGGTCTGGCATGTATTTTCTAAACAGTGATACATGGAAGACATCGTGAACTTTGGAGAGACTTGGCAGCATTGACAAACGGTAAGGTACAACCCCAATTCGTTCTAGAATTTTGAAAGGTCTGATGTACCTGGGACTAAATTTAAACTTCTTACTGAAATGTATAACACCCTTACATAGAGATACCTTTAAGAAAACATGATCTCATACCTGAAATTCCAAATCCTTCCTTTGGTTATCAACATAGCTCTTCTTTCTACTTTGAGCTGCTTTGATGTGGGTTTGGATTACCTTCACCTTTTCCATCGTTTCCTCCACAAGTTCTGGGCCTATGAGTTTTCTTTCACCAACATCATCCCAACAGGTTGGTGTGCGACATCTCTTTCTGTATAATGCTTCATATGGTGCCATCTAAATACTTGAATGGAAGCTATTGTTATAGGAAAATTCTACCATATGTAAATATTTATCCCATATACCCTGAAAGTCATGTGAGTATGATCTCAACATGTCTTCTAAGGTTTGAATAGTCCATTTTGATTGTCCATCAGTTTGGGGGTGGTAGGAAGTGCTCAAACGATGTTTAGAATCCAGGGAATTCTGAAGAATTTTCCAAAATCATGACATAAAACGGGGATCACGATCAGAAACTATCGATAGTGGTACACCATGAAGTCTTAAAACTTCATTAATATATAGTATTTCTAATCATTCAGGTGGTAAATCTTATCTTATAGCAAGAAAATGTGCTGACTTGGTAAGATGATCAACAATTTCCCATATTTCATCGTTCCTTCTAGGAGTCTTTGGTTGTCCCAGGACAAAGTCCATCATGATATCATCCCATTTTCCACTCGAGTATGGGAAGAGGTTGCATGACTCCTCCAAGCTGTTTCCTTCCAGCTTTCACTTATTGAAAAACCATACATCTTGGCACAAAATCAACAATATCCCTCTTCATGTTGTCCCACCAAAAATGTTCCCTCAAATCTCTATATATTTTAGTGCTCCAAGGGTGTATAGGGAAATTGGAGCTATGAGCATCATCCAACAATTCCCTTTTTAGATCAGGTATATCGGGAACACATATTCTCTTCCCAAATTTCAAAATTCCATATTCATACACAAAGTCACTCAATCTCCCATCATTCACAGCTTTAATCTTATTTTGAAACTCTTCATCATTGGTCTGAGAACTCTTTATCCATTATAATAAAGATGGTTTGGCAACCATTTGAAAAAGTATTGATGTTTCACCTTCCATGGTTATTCCCATATCCATCTTTACTAGATCCATGTATATAGGATCCTTTTCCGCTCTCATCTTGTTCAAAACTCAATGATATAATCTACTTAAAGCATCTTCCACCTTATATGCCTTCCCCGGGTGGTAGTATATTGTGAAATCATAATCCTTGAGTAGTTTATGCCATCTCCATTGCCTCATGTTGAGTTCTCTCTGTGAGAAAATATACTTCAAACTCTTGTGATCAGTATAAATCTCACATTTTTCACCATAGAGATATTGTATCCAAATATTCAAAGCATAGATTATAGATTCTAACTCAATATCATGAGTAGGATATTTTTGATCATGAATTTCCAGCTATCGTGATGTATAGGAAATAACTCTATCATTCTGCATAAGGACACAACCAAGTCCTTTATTCGATGCATCACTATAAATAAAAAAACCATCATTCCCCAATAGTAGAGTCAAGATAGGAGCATTGACTAATATTCTCTTCAATTCTTCAAAACACTCTTCACACTCTTTTGTCAAAAAAAATTTAACCCCTTTTCGTGTGAGCTTTGTTAATGGGTTACCCAACTGGGTAAAATTCTGGACGAAACGTCGATAATAACATGCTAAACCAATAAAACTGCGTACCTCCGTTATACTCGTTGGTTCTAGACATTCATGGATTTCCTTGGTCTTATAAGGATCAATAGAGATTCCATCCTTGGAGAAAATATGGCCACGAAAAGAAATCTCTTGAAGCCTGAATTCACACTTGCTAAACTTCCCATATAAATCATGTCTTCTCAGAGTCTTCAGGATAATGCATAAGTGATTTTCATGATCTTCGTAGATTTTTGAGTATACCAAGATATCATCAATAAATACTACAATAAATTCATCATGATATTCCTTGAAAACTCTATTCATTATATCCCTGAAGATAGAGGGTGCATTAGTCAATCCAAAGGGAATTGCTGTAAACTCATAATGCCCGTACCTGGTTTGAAATGCTGTTTTCGGATTGCCTTCCTTCTTCACACACAAATGATGATATCCAGATCGAAGGTCAATCTTTGAAAACTATTGAGCTCCATGAAGTTAGTCGAATAAATCATCAATACTTGGTAAGGGATACTTGTTCTTTATTGTTATAGCATTGATCTCCCTGTAGTAAATGCACAACCACATAGATCCATCTTTCTTCTTAACAAAAAGGACAGGGGATCCCCATGGGGAAACACTAGGGAGAATAAATTTCTTATTAGTCAATTACTCTAGTTTTTTTATTTAGTTCCATTAATTCCATAGTGGCCATTCTATAAGGGGTCTTCGATATGGGCCTTGAAATAGTAATTAAATCAATGGAAAACTCAATTTATCATTCTGGAGGATGTCCAGGTAAATCCTCTGTAAATACATCAACATACTCTTGCACAATAGGTACATCCTCTATTTGAATATTCTTTTCCTCACCCATAGTTATTTCATTCTCTTCCTCCCTAATAATTGAATTTAGTTGAGCTATTGGGGGTGGATCTAAATAAGAATTCGGCGGTGACGATTCTACTCTAAAGATAAGGTGTTATTTATCATCATCATCAAAAACAGTAACCTCCTTATTCTTACAATAAAATTTTTCATCATGGTCTGAAATCCAATCCATACCAAGGATTATATCAAATTCAATCATGGGTATGATTATGAGATTAGCAGATAAAGAACATTTATATTCACTAATGGGAACTGATTCACAAATCCTTGTAGCAATGATACTTACCTTAGGAGTTTTGACTGACAACTCCCTTGTTAAATCAAATTGTAAATATATAATTTTTGTAGCAAACTTGGAAGACATGAAACAATGCGATGATCCAGAATCAAATAAAGCATTAGATAAACTTGAAGAAACAATTAAATTACCGGACACCATGTCTTTCAGTGCTTCAACCTCAGCAGTAGTGATAGTATAAGGTTGGCCTTGATCCCACGGCCTTTTCTGAGGTAGGTTCCCCTGATGCTTAGTAATTTCATTCGCATAATTCCCCATTTCTCTACAATTTTAGCATTCAACATCGATAGCCTCTTTCTTCCCCTTGCAATCATGAGATTGGTGGCCTTTTTTCACCACACTTGTAACAGACTCCCATTCCTTTTAGGAATGTAATAGGGTGTTTCTTCCCATATTTACTACAGGATGGATATTCAAATTTTCCCTTCTTCCCTTTATTTCCATTTCCAGAGTTTTCCACAGATCTCTTCTTCTCTTGCTTTTCTTTAAAGTCGTAAGACTTAGATAATTATTTTTCTATCTTGATATCACATGAGATAATATCTTCATATGATTATAAGGATTGTGAGACTAATGCTCGACATAGAAATGGTTTTAACCCATCAATGAAACAATCAATATTACTTCTTGGGATACATATATAATCTACATCATGCCTCGCTAACTTTGTAAAGTTAGCTTCATACTTTGCGACATTCTCATCCTCCTTTTTCCTCAGACTCAAAAATTTTCTTTCCATATCCACTCGATGGTCATGAGGAATGAATTTTTCTAAGAAAAGCTCTTTAAACTCACTCCATTCCATATTTGATACCTAATCATATTCCTTTGTTTTTTGAATCAATGACAACCATTGATCAGCATCTCTAGTGAGGCAGTAAACTGCCATGACAACTTTTTCCCTTTCGCTACTCCCCAAAGAAAGGAATATTTTCTCTAAGGAGCTTATCCATTTCTCAGCTACCAATGGATTTGTACTTCCATAGAATGCTGGTGGTTTTTTACTCATAAAGTGATCTAACATTGATCCTCCACACTATGGATTAGGGTGATCCATATGGGTAAGGTTATTATCCATAACCTGAGTGACTTGTCCCAGATAGTGATAAGATGATCAGCACCAGTTGCTTCACCAGCTCTACTATAATTATATTTAGTATGAGGGAAATACCTACATGTATTATGGGCGTTGATACAGTTTCCATTCCTTTCACTAGGCGCAATTTCTAAACAATGGCATAAAATAGATTAGTTTATGAATCAAAATACATAATTCCATACTTGTAAAACACTTAACATAAATTGAATAGTTTATGGATATAATCCATAATCATAAAAAAAATTTCTATGAGGAAGTATATACTCATAATCCCTTCATAATGGCTTGTAATGAAAATGATAATTATCCTAAGCATATCCCATGGGAGTGTCGTAACCAAGAGTGCAGTAAGGCTCGTTATCGTGCTCCAGTTCTAGTTCGAGTCTAGCTCAAAGAGGTGTTTTTGGGTTTTAACCCTAGGTACATCTGTGCCAGAGTTGCCTCTACTTGCTCGTATCTATACAGGGATTTACTGCTAGGAAAACTCACAAAATCTCTACAATACCAAATTTCTAGTAATTTCTTCTATACTAATCCTCAAATTCTATCTTAGGGCTATGTTATCTAATCAGAGTTTATCTAAATCTAGTTTCCAAGGTTTGTACTAAACTTTCTCTGATCCCAACTATAACACCCCGACCCTAGTTACCCACAGTCAGTGCATTATTACATTACATTGACATGATCATAAGGAAATCATGTCTCAAAATACCGATCAGTTTAGTATTATTGGAAACAAGATTCAAACATAAGTTCAACTTTACAACATGAAAAGAAATACTACACAAATTTATTCCATTAGAAATATCCAATCCTCCTAGATTATACCTTCAAGTCACTCATAAATAAATTCTTCATATCTTGGGAAAATGAAACATAAGAAAGTGGTGGGCTCAAATTCTTAGTAAGGGTAAGCAATACAGCAAGAAGATAACATAAATATTAAGCATAGTGAATAATTGAAACCACATGCCTTTACCAATAATAAACATGAATACATTTATGGAAAGAATATGAGCTGAATAAATACTGAAATAATAATATATAATCATGGGTATTCTACCAGTCTAATGACCACATGAACCATCAATATTATTTTCATAACAAGGGAATGTATAATGTCGGACATTCTGAAACATTTTGTCATGGCCTCGGCCAAGACGTCTAAAAATGATTAAGGCCTTGGCCAAAACCATATATAAAATTGGGAAAGGCCTTGGCCAATTCCATGTCTAGTTGTCTCATGAAACCAACCCATGCATCTAGGAGCTATAGTGGGCTCCACCCGTCACTTACTAAGTCCAATACATTCCTCATATGAAAAGGTTGAAATATAACATAAACATTCATATTAAAACTAGCATAGGAAATGTCAATACTTTAACCATAAACCATGAATGATATAAACATATTACATACATAGTCAAACATATCACAAAACCTTAAACTCAATATGGAAGTTCTGTATCATAATAAATCAAATTCAAATAAACATAAAATCCATAAAAGGATATTGACATAGATGAAATCAAAACCTTTTTTAGAGAAATATATATTTCTATTTAGAAATCATTTAATAGTCACATAATTTTAAAGAAAACATTTATTTTGAAAATATTCTTATAAGCTTGTAAGGGAATATTCGATGATGTTATAACGGTGGAATATAGCCGCACCCGCTGTATAAGTTAAAAAAACATTCTTATCTTAATTTTGTCAAAAAGGTCATAAAGTACCTTGTTTGGAAAATGACGGAAAGATTAATTTCAAAAAATATATGGTTAAATAAGGTAATAAATTACTTTACCACTTTTTCTATTAAAAATTGTTTTGAAATACATTTTTAAGAAACCTGGATATGGATGATAAAGAGGTCCCAGTAGATACTTACGTAAAAACAACCTCAGATAATAAAGAGAATGTAGAATTAACCCTTACCTTGTAATTTTCCTTGGTCGAGGGTGGTTTAACCTCCTGTATAAGGGTGAAATAATTTTTATTAAATTATACAAGAATCATATACATTAAGATGATATCATATATGATCCTTTAATATTTCTTTGTTAATAATATCTTAGTATTATCGTTGTTTCGGGTGTTAACGGATTCGTTTTCCTTTATATTATTTGTTATGTGGGTCATATTTTTAATGGATGGGATGTATCTTATTCATATACATAATTATATCAAGTATTTAAACATTATATATAATCATCTAATTAAAATTAGTCTTGAATGGATACGATGGGGAATGAATTTCATCGCGTTCGTGGAGACGGTAATCCGTACGTACCCACAAGAGACAATATCATTATTTTGATATTAAAATAATATATAATTGGATGTTATATAATATATACATAATAATTATCGTGTTATATTTTTTATTTAAATTAATTACACATAATTATTATACTCATCCAAATAATAATGTATTGAATAACAATTATACCACGATGTGGAGACGGTAAGCCGTACGTACGCACGTATGGTGACATGTCATTAAAAGGATGGATAGAATAATGAATATGGTTGTACCATATTTATAATAACATCAAATTATATATAAGATACTGGAGTTATTATTTTAAAATGGAAACAACATAGAAAAACGAAGTGTAAGAAGAAAGGAACTTGAAAGAGGTGGTGAGATATTTACCTATTCTTTGGGTTCTTCCTTTTGATTTGATCAAAATGGCTCCTTAGGTTGGATTTCTGACTAATGTAAGGACTCTAGGATGAAGGGAGGACAATTTAGAGGTTATTTTGGAAGGATTTGTCCAATCCAAATGTCTTTTAAGGTGTGAATTTGAGGGAAGTGGGAGTGCACTTTTATAAGAGGGGTGAGGGGCACCTTAGGAAAAGATAGAAATATTATTTTATAATAAAATGATTTTCGGTTTATAATGGCTCCTAAATGGATTATTTAAAGTATAAGGTGGGTATGGGTATAAAAACACTCAACCAATAGGTTTTACATAGGTTTGGGTCACTATTTTAACCTTATCTTTTAGATTTAACTCTTAGTTAAATAGTTTGGCATTTACCACATCTCTTTATTTTTTTATATTATATGGTTAATAAACTAACTATATACATCCAAGAGAACCCCAAGTGGTTCATTAGTGATACACCTGTCATTATATAAGCCTTTTGGTCCAAAATTATATTTTTAGGAATAGAATATCAATTAATAATATAATTGTTTTTTAAAAACTCGTTTATGTCAATTTTAATACTATTGGGTATTTTGTTTTTGCTAAATTCTTAACATCATTATTACTTATAAAAAACTTCATATATCCAACCCTAAAATGACATATTAACCTATAAAATTAGTGTAATTCATAAAAAGTCTCAAATTACATTAATTTAGATATTTTTATTATCAATTATTTTAATATTTCATTAATTAGGTAATTACTGCATCATCATTGTGTCATAAGTAAATTAAATTATTTAATGTCTAAAAAATATAAATAAAATACCATTATGTATGAACTATTTTTATCTTTATAATTAATATTTATAGTCTAATTTATCTTATGTTTAGCACTATATTAAATTTTTTTTAGTAATTAAACTTTGATTTTAACTTTTTTAACTCTTCTTTGAATTAAATAATAATAAATGTCCTAATCTAATCCAAGAGGACCTAAAGGATCATATTTTATTCCTAAGGTTGTTTTTGGTCGAATTAAACTTATCCAATAGAATTAGGACATGTGTTAAGGTAATAATAATATCATTTCTACCCTTAATTACACTATTTACTTTTAACCGTGGTAAATAAAAGCCAAATGTTACTATTCACCAAAAATTATTTTCATCTTATTGAACCACATTTTACTTATTGATATCAACCATGTCTCTCAGATTTTTGAAATTCAAATCATAGAAGCGGTAAAATTATGTTTTATGTAAATTTGAAAATGCTCCTAGGAGGTGGGTAAAATACGATAAAAATTAACTAAAATTTATATATATATAAAATTATTATAAACTGACTCCAATGAATTACATTGAACTTATATAGGTATTATGTATATATTTTTTTAAAAAATAAATTTAAATAAAATAAATAATTATTTAAATAAAAAGTCAATTTTAAACAATAACTCCGTGTTTTTCAGTATTCATAAAAAATTGAACGTTTTCAGAAAAATACCAAAAATTCACCATAAGCTAATTTTGATACTCCGAATCCAAAAATGAAGTCCATTTTGAAAGGTAAATTTATAAATTATCAAAAAGTGGGAATTACTATTCATAACGACTAGTTTGATTGGTTGTGGTGTGTTAGAACTCGAAGTTGCGTACAATACACACTATTGTATTATTCAAAGAGAGGTGTACCATGAAGGCTTGGGGTGTTACATGTTGCGATGGTCATTTAAAGATTTATCATCCATTTATATGGTTTTAAATATATTCCCATGGTGGAATATTACATGAATATTACCTCTTTAATTAATTGAAGACCTTTTAATCTACTTTGAGCTACATTTATAGGAATAATTTGTAAATTAAATTGCCAATTACAACCTATTTTTTTGCCCTATATAGATTTCTATTGAAATTTTCTCCAAATAATCTATTTGTGAAATATTATAAATAAATTAATGATGATAAAAATTAATTTCATGAGATAAAATACCAAATTATGATCATATTTTAATAAAATAAATGATTTTTAAAATAGAATTTGATAAAATCTATCATGTACCTAGGGCCATTAGATTAATAATGTACAAAACTTTTTACCTTGTGGATAATGTTTGATGTCATTTTAAGTAATAACATTTAAATATTTAAATTGTTAAATGAGATTTGGTTTAATGCCTTAAAAAGAAACCTCAAAATGTGTTTTCAGTCAAACCCTGGTGTAAGGGTAGTTAAAATCATTCCTATGACTTTCCTTCGAATGGGAACATGTGGGTTACTTGTATGCCTCTTATTTTATAGCTCAAACATAATTGATAGTCTCTTAATACTACTAATCATCCTAGAATGGCACCTTTTTTGGGTGGATTGTTTCTGATTTTGTAAGGGGTGGGCCAATTGTATATAGCTACCTCAAATCATTAAATCTCCAGCTAGTTTATGATGAGAAGTTCATGATGTGAAGTGCCGTTTATGTGTTGTTTGTCCCTCATATGACTCTGAGATTTTAAAAATTACCTCTTTTCTTAATGGGTGGTCACTCTAGGTTCTGACCCTAGTTAGGGGCATGAGTAACATACAATGCTCGTTTTCTACAGTATGGATATGACAAGGGAATGTTCAGCCACTTAATATGTTGTGAGACCCTTCTTCATTTTTCTCTTCAGTAGTGGATGACTTGATACATCATATTCCAGATAATATTCATGGGGAGTAATGAAACTCTAGGATAATTATTTTTATTATCCTGCATATATTATAATTCATATGGATAATATCCATACAGATAGTATTGAGGATGTTTCATTTTTTAGTGAATCCTCAGGGTTGTATGTGTTGATATAGGTGGCACTATCTAGTTGTTTAAAATGGTAGAAAAACCCATTTGAGTTTAGTATTAATCATTTAATATTCAGATTTCACACTTAAATATTATGTAATATCTAGAGTAAAGTGGTCAGGGAATTATGGGAATCAAGATCATCCCAATGCTTGAGATGAATTTCTAATAGTATTAGGTGTTTTGACTCACTGGTCACCTGTTTTAGTTTTTATACCATAATGAAAGGGTGAACATGGAAATAAATTAGGAGTAGTTTCATGTATATATATAATGTGAATCTACAACTAGTGTTCTTTCAAGCAGTTATTCTATCCACTCTTTTGGTTTAACTATTGGTAAAATCATGTTTTCCACCTCTAGGACCTACAGTTAGGGTTCGATGGAATGTGTTCCTTGGGATAATTGTCGACAAGAGCATGTACCTTAGGATAGGTTTCCTTTATTAGAAATTTTAATAAAAATGATACTATTTTGTTGGGAAGAACATCTTAAATCTAAGAGATGTGTTTCCTTCCATGTATAAGGAACTCAACCAAGGTTATCCAATTGGAAATAGTTATTTTTTATTCTAAATGCCCTAGAGGCTAGTAGGTTCTGATTTAACTCAGTGATTGTGTGGTGGCGCGATGATATTTAGTTATATATTTTTGAAACTTTTGTATACATTGTTATTCAAGGAGTGACTTTGGTAGTTTTGGTTGACTGAATCACATAATTACCCTATGGTAAAGGTAACATGGTCATGTAATGGTGATGTGTTGGTAGGTGAAGCCTAGATCCTTCAAGAGAAGATAGTTAGGGAAGGTTCAACTATTTTTATTTTCTATCGTAGACCTAGTTTGTTAGAAACAGTGTCAAGCACCTCATCCCTGTGGTGGCATAAGTGTCTCAAGTCTTCATAGAAGTTCATGAAATCCTCTTATTTTACTCTGTTTAGAGCTGATCATGTCACCTATCCTGACATCATCTGGTTTATACTGAGGGAACATCATTTATATTCCATTATAATTTTTTTTGGGATCAATAAATAGATTTATTTATAGTTTGTGGTGGAATCGTGGTTGTTTTCAAGGCATGTTTACTACTGAGTGATACTTGGGTTCCTGAGTAGGAACTCTATGGGAGAACTTATGGGAATTAGTTATTTCAATTAACTTGATCACCATGTGTATGCCACTTTGTGGCCAGTCAGTGTTCTCGATGAGTGGAAGTTGTGGCTATGTACCAATGTATCTATGGTAAACACTATTGTATGAACTACCATATATGATCTCCTTGGTTCCCAGTTCTTGATTTTGAGGTTACCAATTTTTCAATCAGGCTCGACTAGGATGTGTAAGGGTGGAAATCCAATTGTGTTGGATTGGGTGTATTCCATGTTCGTGCCGAGGCATGAAACATTAATTGAGCATTGAGATTCAAATGTTATCATAATCCAGTTTCTGAAATTTGTGGACATTCATGAAAGAAATGTGGGGTCCCTAGAAGGAAGGCATCATGTTTCTGTTATTTTTGGGATGACTGCCTACACTAACAATTTTGAGAAAGTTTGGAAGAAAGTGACTTGACTTATCTTATTCTAATTTTGATGAACTTAGTCCGTAAGGAACTATTTCAGGCATTTCATCCATTTAATATGGGAGTTTTGTAGATGTAGGTAGTGTATTTTCATGAAAAGTTCAGCTCGACTAGATAAAATGGGGTCAGTTGGGAATGGATCCTTCGATCGAATTGGGAATTGTTCTACAATCATCGCTAGAATGATATAAGAATGTATTAATAAACTATTTTTATAGTGGGGATACCATCACTCAGAATTTATTATAGATTATAGAACCTAAGGAGGGGAACACCATAGGCCTAATGTTTTAAAATATTATGATGTGATCTTTCCAAGAATTTGATGGGTTTGGGTAATTGTGGCCCCAATGTTTCAGTTCTAAAAATGAGTGTTGGATCAGGTTTAAATGGAAGTTGTACCATATGTTTAAGTGTTGTTTGTAAGTGTGTTGGCTGTTTGGAAATGAAATGTTTCCATTAAGATGAAACCTCATAACCCGAGTAGGTCTGGGATTACATTCATTATTTCCCCAAGGATTCTTAGAAATGAGATGTTTTAAGGTGATCAGTTTTTTACATATTGTTTTTTCTGAACATATGAATATTCCTAGGGAATTTGATTTTTATCATCTGGAGTAAGGGATGCTCTTTAAAATATGTCTTGTACTGAAATTTTGATAGTTTGAACAAAAAATTGGACTTTTAGACTCTTTCTAATACATGTGAGGATTCACAGGTGTCCTGATTAGTTTTGAAGTGTCGGACCCAAAATCTCATAGCTGAAGAAGGAAGAAAGGGGCACACGGTTAGCCGAAAATTGTGAGACCCTTCAGTAAAAACTATTTTTCCTTCTTGGAGTGAGTATGGGTGTCACACAGTTTGGTATAAAATTTCACACATGACCACATGGCCATGTTGCTTGCTTCATATCTTGAACATATGGAAAATGAACAGTTTTCACATGGTTTTCCAAATAGTGTGGATGAACTGTGCACCATCCCTTCTTAGGCAGTGTAACCTACATGGTTGGAAAATGGTTTGGCCAACCATGCGGCTAAATAGTTCCACTCATTAAAGGGTTTTGAAATTACCAAAATTTCCTTACATTCTTTTTCTTTTCTCCCCCTCCTTTTTTCTGCATTGTGAGCATCAGGAGGCTCCTGCTCGAGATTCTCCTATCCTCTCCTTGGGATGGAGAAATCTCCCCCATCCGGCCTCTAATTCAAGCATCATAAGTTTTATAGGTTATACCATGGAAATTAAATGACTCAACCTTCATAATTTTATCATTTCTCTCCACTATTACTATGCTATTTTGTTACGACCTAATTCACCAAATTTTTATTGTCTTTTTTTCATTGATTTATCTCAAACTGGACCAAATCAAGACACAATATTGGATGTGTGGGTCTTCCATATAATATGATATGTTTCCTATAGATTCTACCTAAATGTCTTAGTGTTTTATAATTTAATTCATTGTAATATGCTGTGGTATTTCTATGTGAAAATACCTAAATTTGATATTTAATTTTTTGAATATATTGCCCTAATCTAGTAGCCCTTGTTTTTTAATTTGACCATATTGATAATTTTGATCCTAAAAGTGGAATTACTCCTAAGGTTATAATCCTCGATTATATATTTATTGATTAATGGTTTTTTGAATAAAACCCCTATTTGAGGTGCGCTATCTTGAAAAATAAAAAATTTCATTTAAATGAAAAGTGGGTGGATGTGACACCCTCCATGTCATACCTTTTCCACCAAATCATCTTATAAGTGGTTATGGACTTTCCCTTTAGGGAGATTTATTGATAGGTTGATATATTATGCTTGTTAGAATTTCTAATTAATTACCACAGTCATGTATGGTGTTACCTGCTAAGGGAAGACCACCTAGCCCAATTACTTTTATTACATTCATGGAATCCCTCAGTAACAGAAAGGACCACATGGATAATTAAATGACATGTTATGGGTGTGGCCCCTTTTTTAGTTCCCTTGTTATGTGTTATGGAATTCTTAGTAAATGCACAATATCATTATTAATAATTTTCATGATGAATGTAACTGTCCCTATTAATGAATGGATATAAATGTGGAAAGATTACGATCATATCCTTCTTCTTTATTAATTCCAATGATCAAATTCATTATGAAATTCCTTGAGTAATACATGGGTTCTAGTTATGATATGCCTTTGATGGGATCATAGGAACCTCGTGTTTATATATACCTTGGGAGATTATTAGGTCTCCTTTTACATAATTATATAAATGGGCTCACATGTGACATTATGATGTGATACCCTGACAACGATACATGGTATGACTTGAATGGACACACTATGCCTTTCTTTCCTCCTTGATTGAAATCAGTTGCCTCGGAGGAGAACCCAAATATGGGATCGGTGGTGATATGGTTAAACTAGGCTACAAGCGATACTCAGACCCCAATATGAGATACCTATGATGGACTTCGAGATTCAGGACTTTACACCATGCTGAGAGTGATACTTCAGATTCTGTTTATGGATCGCCCTAGACAAACTCTAATAGTGATTGGTATTTATAGTCACCCTAGAGAGATATATGTGATTCCTTTTTAGGTATCTATGGTTGGGATTAGGGTGCCTCTTCCTAAAATAAAATGATGGCTTAAATTCCAAAGATTAATATTGCTTATCTGTAATCTAGGGAAACATCCACCAAGCCAAATCACATGCATGGGATTGTTCCTTTCTTTCTACTTAATTATGATAAATGTTTTTTAAATCACATCACATTTATATAGGTTTTATTATGTATAGATTATTTCCATCCGGGGTTGAAGTTGGTATATGTTTCCATCTTTACTTTTGGGACCTGAGCTGATTTTTTATTTTTTTATTTATTGCTTTAACTATCATACCTTCACACTATTTTATTTTATAATCCTAGAATATATTTGAATTTATACACTGTCAGTGGTGTACGACTTTGTATATCTCACAACATTTTAAGGATACCATTTTACCAGGGTACTCAATAATAACTCTTATTCATTGGTCTATAGATAATTTCTTATGCTTTCCATTATACCTAGTGGCATAAGAGCACATGACAGAGACAATACTAATGATGCTCGTGGAGATCACCCTCAGAGATTTTTATTCTTTTCTTTCATTCATGTATTATGATTCATTTTACAACATCCTTCTGTTCTTATTTTCGATTACATAGCATCATTTTGGATTTCATGCATAGTCATATTTAGTGATGGCCATTTAGATTTATCATAGTTATTGCATATTTCTTCCACTTTCATATAATGTATTATTATTTCTTTAGCTATTTTCTATGATCATGTATATATGATATACCACTGTGAAACTTTAATCATGATGATATAGTCTCCCTAACATACCATCATTAGAACCTGTCATCAATTCAACAGCCTTAGGTGTACAAGGAGGTGCACTTGAGGCCAGATGAGGCCAATGTTAAAATATCTAAATTCTTTGGCCATCTTAATATTTATAGTTTCCTGATAACTAAAATTCTATATTCTTAACATGATATGGGTACAAATTTTAAAATTTTCAATCCCTAATTATATCTAATAAGTTTCATAGTAATTATCCTATAAATATTTATTAATTTATCAACTGGAGTAAATTATTTTCATTAATGTATAATCCTTTTTTCTATTTGATAAAATCCAATAATATTGAATTCATTAAGAAATTACGATAATAATTTTTAAGTTATTAATTCATGAAAATAATACCACGTATTTCTTCTGATATTTTATAAATAATGAGGTACATTGGAAGATTATGTGTTTTTTAGGTCCTAGAATTATATTCACCCTCAATGAACTTGTAAGTCTAATGAGACAATTAAGATAGAGTAATGGGAGAATCCTAACCCTTTATGTTTAATGTCTTGGAAAAAGACCCCAAGAGTAGGTTTATGATGTTATAAATTATCCATTCCTGTTATTTATATCATTATGAAATTATATATTCTTATCAAAGTGATTATTATTTTTTCATGAAATCCATGGATTGTGTTATGCTTATGTATTAATTAACACGGAATAATTTTTTTATGCAATAATTTTTATGAAATTATTATTCCATGTTACCTTATATTATATATTTTCTCTTACTGAGCATCAGATATCACCATTTCTTTATGTTTCTCAATTCCCAAAGTAAGGAATAAAAATTCCTTGTATAATAGGCTCTATGGACAACATTAAGGAATAATGGTTTATTCTCAAATGATAAATTTTTTAATGTTGTATTGTAATGTTTATGTATATATTCCCTAAAGGACTACTAAACCTTGATATTGGGTCGTAATCTCAAGTAATCTAATTTCTAGGTAAAAAATAACCCATCATACATGGGTGATAAGGTTCGAGGGTATTTTACTAGAAGTCATCAAAGGAGTCATTTCTTTCCCTATTCATTCTTTTTTATAACTCTCGTGGAAACCCTTAGTAAATCTCTATCATCATTCATTTCAAATAAAAGATATATTTTTGGTTTCTATGTAATGTGTTGTTTCCAAAGTGAAAATGACTTTTTATGGTACATAATTACACCCCTATTATATATTCCTCTATTTAATCTTATTCTTAACATTCATATATGAATTACTTATTATGGAAAATTTCTTAGTATGCTTCCTATGAATTCATAAATCACTATAATATCGATGACAATATATTAATGTATTGGAATTAATGTAGAAAGATAACAATGAGTGAGACTCATACTCATCCATCACCTCAATATCCTGGTTTAATTTCCTATTTACTTATTCAAATCCTCTATCTCCATATCCTCCTGATGAGATATTATTCATTAATGATATATCTATAGAACATAAAAAACATAAAAATTCATTGAATAATATCTTATGACAACATATAAATGATTTTAGATATTGTTGAAACATCATTAATAATATGTTTCCCAAATCATGGAATTTATTTCTAAGAGAAAGTACAAGGAATAAAAACTCTAATCCTCCCAAGGATATCCATGGGAAGGTCTGTCTTATTTTTCATGTATTATGTAAATAATATAGAATTTATTTCACATAAATATGTATTTTATGAGTATTTTCTAAAATATCTTAGACAAAAAGTTGGAATATAAATAAATGAATGAATCCTACAAACCATAGTCAATGTTGAATAAAAAATCCATAAATTGTAAGCACTCATAAATGACATGAGAATACTATTGAATAATTATTTGATCCTTAAAAAATCATCTATATAGTTAACTTTCATTAACGATTCTAATTTTAGAGTCATTTATATTTCATGAATATAAAATATCTCAATATTTAATCCAATTATTGAAGGGGAAGATATCTATGAAGTTGCAGTCTCATTATATCAAGGTGGAAAAATGGTTTTTGAAGATGTTGTAATATAAAAAAAATCAAAGAAACATATTTCTTATAATCATACCAAATCATAGACAAATTTTATTATGAATGAATCTATTGAAGAATGTATCAAGGAAAATATAATAATGGAAACCCATCCTTTACCTTTGGAAAATATTTATATTTATCCCTCTAAATGGGATGATCATATACCAATAATTTATTTTATTAATAATAGAGATACATAAACAATAATAATTGTAAATATTCTCCCTAAAACACTTGGTAATCAAGATCAAAAACATTTAAAGATAAAATTATGGAAAGATTATATATATATATTTTTATTAAAACACTAAACATAAAAATATACCCTAGATGCATGATTAACAAATGTTTCTATTGATCTTACATACTAGATAAATAACTTTTTATTTTATTCGACATCATTTATTCCTTATAGAAGGTCTTAAGGAATAGTAAATGACATAGTCATGAAAAAATATCTTCCCATGGAAATGGATCCAAATATTTATACAGTTGAATCATTTTGATCCATCAAAAATGATATCATCAAAATATATAATTCTTAATCACATACATACTTCATTAGAACATGGGACCGTCCATTATCACTGAATACTGTTTTCTTCATCACACTTCATTTTAAAATGAAAAATTTAATTTATTCCTATTAAGGAAATTAAAAAATGTATGAATCATGATCACATTCATCATACTCTTAAATATTTATTCATGATTTAATTGAAATATCTCATTGAAGCTACAAAATAAAAATGTGATTGTAAATATTTTTTTGTTAAGAGGAAACTTGATCAAGTTATATGTAATCATATACTTTTTTATCAATTATAGAACCCAAATCATTTTCTTGGAGATAAAAAGTTTTCACAAAAAGAGTAGTAAACTATTTTCTAGAAGCTACCCCAATCCCATGTTTTCTATAAATTTAATCTCAATGATGGTTTTTGGATTACTAGAATAAAATAGGAATATAGGAACAAAATGAGATTCATTATTTTTTCTATCATTTTCACTAGAATGTATTACCATTTGGTCTCAAATTATTCCCCTTTATGAAAATCTATGTGATGAATTTTTAACTGATCATGGAAAATGCCTTAGAAAATGTTGATGATATTCATTTTTTTCCTTCAATTATAGACTCCCATTCTATTCAATTGTCCAAATACTATATAATAATAAAAATATTGAACCGTTATCTCAGAGAATAAGATGTTAATTGGATAAAAATAATTGATATTTCAACATCTATATCCCACAAGTTAAATACCATCATTAACATTATATTTCAACTAAATTTGATAATTTCACTAATCAAGATTTATCATTCAGTAATATTCATAAAAATTGGGATAATTAATTATATGGATGAATCAATACACAATCTTACAAATAATATTACTATTTCATATAATAAATTATATAAAAAAGACCTTCATTGGATTCCATATTATAATAGATAAATATAATATTTCAAAAGGAAAAAAACTATATACCTACTTTGAAGATACTAAGATCTCGTAGGATGGTCTTGCAAAAAAATATAGGTGATTTATATACATGAGAAGGACTTTTAGAAGAAGATAATAAGTGAAAAAGAAACATCTATGTATTTATGTGTGAAGACTTTGAATACAGATAACTTCATTGTACCTCAATATAAAAACATATTTTAGAATTAAAAATAGTGATAGAGATTTTATAGATTCTTCTTATAAGGAAATAATTTCTAATTGAAATTTACATTCATAAGTACAGAAAAGGGTTTTAACATCATATTTTTATCTTTAACATTTGTTATAAAGATATGTCTTTGTAAGTTATGTGGTAAATAAATTTGTTATGTGAGTTATATTAATTTATTTAAAATATAATATTCATGTTGATTATTAATTTAAAAAATACTGAAAACACTAAAAAAATAAAAAAACGTGACCCTTTTCATGTTAGTTATAAAATAAACTTTTTGGGATACAGTTTTTCGCATTGATTATAAAAATAACTAATTTTAAAAATGAAATTTTTTGAAAAATTTATTTTATTAAAACCAATATACCAAAACATATTATATAATAAAAAACAAAAAAAAATTATACAGTTTTACATCAGGAAATTAAAACTATAACAACCCCACTTTTCACAAAGGTACAACTCATTTTTTTCATTTTTAATCCTTTTTTAATCATAGTAAATTTAAACTACTTCCTAGGTACAATCCTAGGAATGTATGGGGCTTGTTCAGATCCTGGAGCTCTGAGAAATGGTCAATGAGGGTAGTTTTCACAGTTAGTACTAACCATGTTGGGTAATTGTGTGGGTTACTTTTTCATAGTATGGAGGAATCATGATTTGTCAGAAGCCATGAAAGGTTAGATGTACATCCATGATGACCACCAATAGTTTTTGACAGAGTTGTTTTTGCATGGTTTGCAAATGGTAAGGGAAACTGTCCACCTTAACTATGTGGGTTATCTCTTTTGATAGTGATTTATTCATGGTTTGCGCATAGTTTGGCAACCCCAAGCACCCCTATTTTTTAGGGTAAAATGAAAAATTTCAAATTAGTGAAACTCAAAACCTAATTCATACTTTCTCCTCTTTAATTCCTAGTATATGTCTCCCCTTTTACTCTCTTGTAGATTTCTCCAAACCCTATTATAGATTTTTGATTATGTTATATATATGGAAATTCAATCAAGATTTGTTTGAAGTGTTGGATTTCAAGAGGTATTCTTTAGAGACATACTTCTTCTCTACTTTATCTTCAGATCTATCAGTGCATTTTAGTGAGAGAAAATTCACCCTATTTTAAAGGTGTTAGACCATTTCTATGATTTCATCCAATATAATTTTAATTTCAGTCCACTATTATATGGGGATTCATCAAAGACTGTAAGGTTGGTGGTCTAGTGGTTTTACTTAAAAAGAGAATCATTTTAATTTTCGTACCATTGTATGGAACTCTAGACTTTTTTGTGTGTTTCCTTAACATGATTTATTTTATTCTAAATTGTAATATGAACCTTGATCTACTCTATTGGATATGTTTTAAGTAATTAGAGGATGTAATCTTTAATTTTCGACACCCCTTGGGTGTGCTGTCTTGAAATTTCCCTTTGCATTTAAATTATTAAATAACTAGAAAACCTCCTAAGTGTTCAGAGTGTGTTATAAATGGATTTTCCAACTCATTTATAGGATAACATATTTCCCCATGAACGTCATAAGTTTTTGGCACATGTGAAATCTAATTCCCCCCTTATAGGTAATTGCCTAAATGATATTAGCACCTTTTATGTTATTAGTTGAAACTTGAATTTGAAATTACATGCCTTCTCTAATTAAATTCCTTATATTAAAGGAATGTCTTGGATCATGATGATATGAATTTCTTAAATTAATTAAATGGATTTGTTGAATAAATTTTAGTGAGTGGAAACTCCATTCCAATTGATTCATGCTTATTGTATTGAATATATTAATCTGGAACACCCATAAAATATATGTTGGGGTTGTTGATTGTGATGCATTAGAGGCAATCCCTTGAGATAATATATTATTAGGATTATGCCAATGAGTGGGTTTTAAGAATGAAATCAATTTCCATTTAACTATTATTTGGGAGATGGGAATGAATTTCTAGGTTCCTCTATTTAGGTAATTGGGAATGATGTTTCTCCCCCCTATCTCAAGTGATAAGCATGAAGACTCATAGTCATTGTGAGACTTAAGGAGTGTACCCTCTTCTTTAGATTATATGCTCATTTAGACTAGTTGTGGATTACTATGTTACACCCATATCTAGACAACACCTAGTATCTAGGTATATGGCTACTTATTTCATCATTTACATAGTTTGTATTGGTGGATACAGTATATAACTAAACTATATATATATATATATATATTACTATATATATGGTTATTGATTGGATATTCATTCCATCATGAGCCAAAATAGGTATATCCACCAAGTTTCCTTTAGGAACATAACCAGGATGGTGATTATTTATTCAGCATTGTTGACTATTTATTTACACCTATACGTTGTTATTTTTATGAACATTAGTTGGATTACTTCTAAACAATACTGGTGGTGAACTACTACAATTTTGTCTCACACCACCCTCGGGACACCTTAGGTACCTAAGTAGATCATTTTTCATAAGACTGAATTAGGTAAATCACCCTATTATAGATTCTTGGTATGATTAGGTTGAAGTTGGAGCATAGAAGTAGAGGACCGAGCATGTTCATTATATAGTAGTGTATAATCCTTTTTTCTTTTATACTTTTTTATATTTCATGTTATATATGCTTGTCCCATGTCCCCCTTTATGTATATAAATATGCCATGCCATTATGTATATGAAACTTCTTTATGAATATCATTATTATTAAATTTCTCAGTTATTTACACTTATATTGCTTATTCCTATATCTTTTCCATTTTCCTCCAATATGGCGGGTTACTAGTCAAGTATTTTAGTTTTTGTTTATATTATTATTTTGCTACTATCTACTTAGTATTGTTGGTCATTGTGCCACACAGATATGAGTGTATATTCTTCCAACCGCACCACCTTAGACCCTCGCAACTAGTCAACAGCCTCTGGCGTACATGGAGTTGTGATTTTGGCCATGTGACCCACCAACTCAGGGCCTCAATTAAGTGGATTCCAGGTCAGGATGTTAAAAATTGGGTTCATAGCATTATTTTTTCATTTGTGTTACTGTTTGGGTATTATATAGGAGACTAGGAAGTTATGGAATTTGTAAATGAGGATGTACGTGGGTGTATCTAACCCTTGTATAAGGGTAACCAAAATCACCTATGATGGGTAATTACTATTATTGATTATTATTATTATATTTGATACAACTTAACCATTGGGTGACACACATTACATTTTATTTTATTAATATTAATATTATAGGAATGATTATTTTCATTACTAGGCCAGTTGAAATGATTTAATTACATTACAAGTATAATTATAAGCACAATAGAACTAATATTTCATGAATTTTCCCATACCACATTTATTTTCAGCATACATTTTCTTTTCTCATATTATTAGTGCCATGATTATCTATGGAAATGTGTTGAAATTACTTATTGGATTAAGAAAAGTTAATTGACACATAAAGTTTCTATTGTAACCTTATAGTGTTTTCCAACATAGATTAATTCAGACACCTTAAGCAGTCAGTTATGGAATGTTAAATCCTAGACCATTTTTTCTTGGGATGGAACTTCTTATAGTTTGAATTAAGTGGATGCGATATTTCAGTTCATGTGGAGTATCTGACCTTATGGATTAGAAATGTATATCTATATAACTCAACTATTTAAATAGATTTAAATATATAAAGTTACTGTGAATTTAACAATGAATATTACTTTAAAATGATATGGATATCTTATACATATGATACAAGACGTAGACCTAAATTCAACCTTAGTAGTGGGTAGTTGTTGTGAATCCACGATCTTATGGCCTATTAAGGTTTTTTCCTTACCACATAGACCTAACTCTTTTAGTAGGTAGAGAGGTGTGATATGTGTATAGGAAGGCCATACACCTTTCATAGTTTTCAATTTTTTCTCTCTTGGCAGTTAATAATTCTTATGAGATGTGAATTTGGGATTATAGAATCAAACCTTCAATAATTTCTCTATTGATACCCCCTAAAGGCAATGATGACCATGCACCATAGTGGGTGGGCCCTGAGCTGACATTGATCCGTCTTATAGGGATACCTATGGAACCTCTTCCTATTCCAAATAGGGGAACTTATTCCCATTTTCAAGATGTTTTCTTGTATATGATAAAAAATATGCAAGGTTTTTCATGACATACCTTGAATATGTAAGAGTTGAATCAGGAGTTCCTGCAATATAATTCTCCTACCTTTTCTGGGGAAGGCAGACCTCATGTTGTAGAGTCCTAGCTCTAAGTTGTTCTTCCTATATTAATGCATATGAGGATGCCTCTAGAGCAGTAGGTAAAAATTCTAGCTTATATGTTGTGTGATTCTTCCAATAAATGGTTTGATTCTATTTACATGATAGATTGACATCACATTATGATCTGGGAAGATATCTATACAATCTTCTATGATTATTTCTCTCATCAGACTCTGAGGGATGATTGATCTAGATATTTTATGAACATACATCAAGGATTCATTTCTGGCATGGAGAATTCCTCTCACTTTACTGAGCTATAGTTTTTCGCACCCACTCTACAATTTTATGATCTTATGAACTCTCGAAGATTTGAGGATGGATCGGTATACATCATTCAAGCAAAGGTGAATGTCTTTCTGTTGATGACTGTATCTTAGAGAGTCAAGTAATCCCTTATTACTAATAGGAATATTATAAAATCCAATGGTGAAATTTAGAAAATTTTAGCACCTAGGCCTTCTTAAGTCTCTTCTAGCAGGCACACGAAACATTTTGAGGCTTATTATAGAGGTAGAAGTTATCATCCAACTTATTCTAATTGCTTCTTAACATTTCACCGTTCAGGGAGGCTGAGACATACTAAACCGATGTGTTTATAGGACCTAGTGTAATTTATAGGTTTCAGTGGGATGGGAAATATTAAATTATTCTATGGGAATTTTCTATCAGTGTCTAGAGAGAGGGGATCTACATATAACCCAAATTCTAGAGTTGGCCTAGTAGTATCATTATAGGAAGGGATCCGAAATACCACCAACCACTCAGACCAAGGTGGTGGTTTAGGAAAATGTAGGTAGAATTCAGATTCTAATAACTAGAAGAGTGGGCTTACTCAGGGCTATCAGGATGTGAATTAGGGCTATGGTACATGCCAGTTACATGTAGCGCAACCTTTACCAGAGGAGTAGAGAAATGAACTATCTATTATCAGAGATACTATTCCGGTTTCATCCACATTATTTTCTTCTTTATTGGACATAGGAATGTCCCACAGTTTTATTTATAATGAAAAAATGGATAGTATGGGCCTAGGGATCAAACCCTTTAGTGGCATTTTGACTCTTGATACCCCACTAGGTATCCGATCAGAGAGAGTGCACCTATGTAATTAATACCCCTTAAGATAGGAGGATACCTATTCATATGGAATCTCTTCATCCTTCACATTATGGTATTTGATCTAATCATCAAGAAGGATTGATTATTTCCATATCGAGCTCATATTGAATACCATAGTTGGAGGGTGATGATTACATCCTGAGAGGATAGTAGGAATTTGCATAACGGAGAATGGGATGTTCATGTGACTCATGATAAACCCTAGCAGTGGAGGCTAGGTAGTGTGTCAGATCAAATAACCAATAACTTCTTGGATGATCAGGGATTGTGACCCATTGTTTTCCCTTATATTGTGAGGAATTTTAGGGATATCTTCCCTTAATAAATTTTTATTATACCTCTAGTTTGAGAGATAGAATTAAATATTGAAACAGTTCCATGAGTTGCACCGATTACCATTCCTCCTTAAAGTATGTCATCTATGGAACATATGGAACTCAAGAAATAGTCGAAGGATCTAGAGGCTAGAGGATTTATTTGCACTAGAACTTCTCCATGGGGTTAACTAATCCTTTTTTTTCTATTAAGGATGAAGGTAAACTCAATATTTTCATGGATTACCATTGATTAAACTAACTCGTAGTAAAAAAACAGTATCCACTCCCACGAATAGGATACCAATTTTATCATCTCCAAGAACTGAGTGGGTTTTCAAAGAGTGATTTAACATTGGGACATCATCGAGTTTGATTCAGGTCATTAAACAAACATAGAATAGTATTCAAGAGTAATTATGGACTTTATCTGTACATTGTTATATCATTCGGCCTCATGAATGAACAATAAATTTTCATGGATCTTTCGAATCAGTTTTTCCACCTATATCTGGATTCATTTGTGGTAGTCATTATTGATGATATCATTATATATAATTTTCCACTATATGACCATGATAACCATCATGAGATCATGATGAACACACTAAGAGAGCATCAGCTCTATGATAAGATCAATAAATGAAACTTTTATAATGAAAATTTCTTCATAATAGGTCTCATTATCTTGACATAAAGAGTTTTAGTAGACCTAGTGAAAGTTAGATTTGTAATTTCATGGGAGTAGGCCAAGGAAAGCATTTATATATGGTGTTTATTGGTGATTTCTGGGTATTATAGAAGCTTCATGCAGGATTTGTCGCACCTTCTAGTGGAACTTACGATCTTGAAAAGTAAGGGTGTGAAATTAAAATGGTCATAATCTTATGAAGTAGCCTATTGGAGTTGAAGGTCTATTTATGTTTAACATCGATACTGATTCTACTCGATCCAGGTAGGATTTATATTGTTTACTAAGATAAATTAGGCATTGGGCTTGGATATGTTCTGGTGTAGTATGAGCGAGTCATTATGTACGGGTCTCGTCAGTTAAGGCCTCATGAGTGGAATTACCTGACACATGACCTTGGTCTAGTTGTTTTAGTTTATACTCAATGCTTTCAGAGACTCTACTTACCTGGATATCATTTTTTGTTATTCAGTGATCACAGAATCCACAAGTATATTTTTACAAAGCGAGATCATGGTCTCAGGAATTGTAGATGGGATGAGTACCTAAATTCCTTCAATTTAGATATTTTTTACATTCCAATGAAGGGAAATTTAGTAGTCGATGCTCTGAGCCAGAAGAATCAGACAAAAGACATTCAAGAGTCTAGGGATGATTGGAATCTCATTGATTTTATTTTATAAACACGTGTTGAGGTTCCGGAGGAACATGGTTAGTCTATATTCTCACCATTATAAGTGATCTATATACAACTAGAACTTGTATGAATGAGGATCATATAAAATTTTGAGGGCCTTGTACTAAGGTAAAGTGTCTCAGATGATGATACATCTTCTATTTTGACCATATATGGGGATGATACATTACATTTTCAAGGGAATGTTTGGGTTCTAATAGACATCATAGAGGATATGTTGTGGAAATTTCATGAATTGTCATGGGTAGTTCTTCCCAATGTCCCTAATATGTATCAAGACTTATGGTGCCAGTATTGGTGGCCAATTATGAAATGGGAAATTTCTTTTATTATTAATCGATGTTCCACAAATCAATAGCTAAAGTCATAAAATCAATAATAGGTAGTAATTTTTCTTCCATTTTCCACTCTAGAGTGGAAATGGGATAGTGTTTCTTTAGATTTTTGGACTGGTTTACCCAGATCTCATCAGGAAGATAATATAGTGTGATTTTTCATTGATCGTTTGATGAAGGTCACACATTTCTTACGTGTGCGAGAGATCTTCTTGGTAGATGTTCTAGGGATTTTTTTATGTTAGGTATGTTGTAAATATTTATAGATCTCTTGGTTCTATAATTTATGAACGAAAAAATCCCTTGAAGTCATGTTTCTAAGAGGGGTTGAAGAATTCCTTGGGTACACAGATGCATTTGTGTATGACCTATAACCCACAGAATAATGGATAGATAGAGAGAATGATTCAGGTTTTATAGGACATGGTTTGTGCATGTTTCCTCTACTTTGGGGGTTCTTAGTAGAAACACATAGCCCTTGCTGTATTTTCATATAATAATAGCTTTTAGGATTCCATCAAGATGGAATATTATAAAGCCTTATATGGTAGGAATTTTTGTTCACCTATATGCAGGTTAGAGGTAGGGGAGGTAGACTTTCATGGACTATGCATCATTCGTAATACTATAGAGAAAGGCCAGATAATAAAAAAGTGCATGATGACAGCTCACTCCAGACAATATTCATATTCCAATAGACATGGAAATCAACTTGATTTCGAGGTCCTAGATCAATATTTCTTGCGAGTATCTCTCAGGATGGTCTATAGACATATTCAGAGGAAGGGTAAGTTTTTTCCTTGATTTGACGGACCCTTTTAGGTTGTGAAGTTGATTGGACCATGGTCTTACTAGATAGAACATCCTCAAATTTATCAGTTTATGGTTGATTTATTTCATGTATCTGTAAGGGTTGGTGTCCTGAGAACCAACTGTTTTGTACTTTGATTACATAAATGTTCACTTATTATATATTGTTCATTGTTCTGCATGACTATAATATAATAATGTCCTGAAATATTTGTTGCATTAATAAGGTCATAGCAGATCCCCGCTATGATGAGAACCTTGAAATGATATAACAATATTCGTAAATAAAGTTCTGCAGTTGGATTACATACTATGATAGGACACATAGTATACAGACCGTCATGTGCGAGTACTCATAAGAAGACGATACTCTCTCTCATGGAGTTCGCACTTGGTAATCTCCAAGATGGGAGATTATGAGAACAGACCTGCCAGTAGTAATTCCGCATGTCTTGGTGTCATCGGATATTGCTATCTACGAGCGTGTGTAATGGTCCTTAGACTGGAAGATTATCATTAACTCATGTCATGACTCGCGCACTTAGATTTACTGATGAAAACCGTCACGCAGACAGTTGGCGGGAAGTAGGGTACGTTGGGTGCGTCATGAGTGACATGTTGTTAATGGATAAGTCGAGGAAGGATTTGTCCCTTCCATTTATGGAAGTTGATATCTCGGCCCTTTGATTGAAATAGAACTGTCACATTAAATTCCATGGCCATGGTGTAAACGATGAGTTTATTTCAGGTAGTCAAAGAACGACATATCAAGCATATAGGTTTATGACACTACCATGAAACCTGCTTGATGAGATATTGAGACAAAGGGATTAAATTACATAGTAAGCGTTCGTATGAGGTGATACGTCAATGCGGTGTCAAATTCTTTCTCTTGGGTGCCTTGACCCGTTGCTAGACAGTAATCTTGGACTTTAGGCAAGCCCGCCTAATGCCAATGAGAAAGAGGCCTAGAGGGTCACACACTAAGTGTATCCAAGTATCTCAAGTTGAATAAAGATTATTCTCGTATGTGGTTTAATAATTATTCAAGGAAGCCTAAGTTGTTTTAAATGATGGAGGAAAAACAAAATAAAACAAGTACACGCCGTGTATTATTATTACATGCCGTGTAGTTTTATTTTGGAAAGGAAATGAATAAATGAAAACAAGATATACACGCCATGTACATTTAATGTACACGCCGTGTAGTTTTCAATGAAAAACAAGTACACGCCGTGTATTTATTAATACACGCCGTGTAGTTTTTTCCAGTTGGGATTTTGAGGATATAATATTGTTTTAAATGATATTTATTATAATCAGCGTGGGCGCATGTCAAGGAATTATTTATTCGACATGGGGTTTTAAATAAAGAGTCAATGAAATAAATAAAACGCGTAACACGTTTATTTATTGTCATAACTCTATAACCCCACACACCCGATTATAAATATCCTCACAACCCCAACTCTTTTCTGACACACAAGAGAATCGTTGTGCACAACATCTCTAGAGAATTCTTTCAAGGCCGAAAGAACCTATTCCTCCAAGAACGCTCTCAAGACCGAGAGAGATCCTCTTCCATCGGATCAAGACAATATAAGGCGGACAACGCAAGCAAAGGCTTCTCCATGCTAGCACCCATAGAATCCTTTGGCGACGTCCAGAGATACGAGGTACACGTGTGGATCACCGCTAGAGGGAGTCTACACTTGGCTTCTGCGACGCAACGACGGATCACATCGACAACGTGATTAAGAACATCAACGAAGAAAGAACACCCAAAAGGTATTTCTTTATAATTAATTAAATTAATTATAATCAACCTGTAACGATCCTTTTTTGTGGTTCCGGGAAAAACCATCTTCTTTGTCTTTTTCTGTGATTCGATCCGTGGAGATTGGCATTTATCGTCGTATTGATCCCGGATTGATCATTGCTAATGACAAAAGGCCAAGTGGGCACATCCACCCACGCGCTTCCGCTGCGCCCGGAACCTACAAATGGTATCAGAGCGAGGTTACAACGTTGATTATAGTTATTTAATTTTCGTTGATAATTTACTCATTCATATTTGATTCAATTCGAAATAAATCGTTCTATAAATCTGAATTAACGAGATCTATTCTTCCTCCTTCGTTTCTCGATTCATATCACAGAAACGACCTTTTAATTTTAATTTTGATTAAAATAAAAATGAGGAACTCATCCGGAGGAGCCGCTCTTTCTTTCTGTACAACACGGGATTACACAGCATGTAATTAAAACTACACGCCGTGTACTTAGGTTCAACGAACCGGCACTGGTCCGCCAAACCACGCCGTGTGAATTTATTATGCCTAAGTTTTAATCACGTCGTGTTGACCAGAATAGAACGGTGCGTGGAAACCGGATTACACGACGTGTATGTTGGAACAACACGCCGTGTAGTCTGTTCCGACCCAGGTGAAACCGTGTACAAAGATAAGTCACGTACCGCGTATACGAGATCGCCAGGCCGGTTACAACGTAACAAGGAAGTACACGCCGTGTATGATTCATCTACACGCCATGTACTCTAAAATTTCCAAAGTACAGAAAAACACGCCAAAGCCCCGGCGTGTACTTTAGACAAAGGGTGAAAAGAAAAATACACGCCGTGTAATTATAAACTACACGCCGTGTACTTTACAGAAATGGAATTTCACCAGGTTTCCTCCAATGTACAAAGACCCATACAAGGAATATGGATGAGAAGAATCTCAAGGAAATTCAGAAAGGAATTTAAGATAAAGAATTGATTAATTATAAGATCATAATTAATTGAATTCGAGCACGTCTTATCTTAAATAAAAGAATGATTAAAAGAATTTTAATTCTAAATATGCGTAAATGTCGTTGCATACTATGGATGATCATGAGCTAGACCAAAGACCCTTTGTATGTGTATGGTTTCATTTAAATTTATTTAATTTAAATTTGTTGGCCTGCGAGCCTTCTTCCAATAAAATGTAGGGCCTGCGTGCCCTTGGTTTCTTTAATATAAACCCATGTAATGGAGGATCTCCCAAGCCAGAGGAGACGGTTCAAATCCCGAAGCCGAGGCAAAACCGACACAAGAAGATACAAAGGTGGACAGGTGGGAGCTGCAAAACACGAACCATCAGGTTCAAGGTGTTTTCCCTAGGTCAGGGTAAGCTTATCAAAACCGCTAGATAAGCTAACCAAATAGAAGCTCATGATCATGCCATCTTATTTTATTTCTGTCTGATTGCATGGTTTATATATTATGCATGTGTTGTCACGATCACATAATTAATAAAATGAACAATCATGCAAAGATGGAATAAAATAAAAACCGGTCTATGCGTATACATTATCGGAACATGGTTAATCACTTAAGCAAGCATCACTTAATATTAACAATCATGTGATAATGCAAAGATACGCATAAAGAATAAAATCCCTCAAATACCATATTAAGTCAGACCAAGCCTTCCGTTACTTGATTAAGGGCAAGACTCAATAAAACTATGTGTTTGACCAACCCTTGTTGGGACACTTACTTTTATAAAGGAAGCCCTTATGAAAGGTTTCGGGTTGACTTAACCATATTACATCAAGAGAAGTAGCCCTTGCTAGACTTGATGTAATATTGGAGGCAAGAGTTGAGGAAATCCAAGTCAGGATTTCAGGATTGGGGAGTCCACTCAACAGATCAAGGAACTGTAAGCTCACAGTTGGCAAAGACCCACCTACCTAAATACCTTCAAATAGCTTGACCAACCCTTGTTGGGGTTATGCGAAGGGAAATATGGATCCTTTCCATTAGAATGTCAAAGCAACTGGACATTCTGAGTTCAATGGTGAGGGCCATTGGGACTTGATAAAATAGCGGGAGACTTAATAAAATTTATTATTTCTCATAAAATGTAATCAAGAAAGTACTGATGAATCTGATCTTTTAAATTGTAGAATCAAAATGACAAACACATCAACCACATTTTCTCTGCGATCAATTCTGGATAAAGACAACATCCTCACCGGCAGTAACTTTCAGGAATGGTTTAGGCGCCTTCGGGTTATCCTACGCCATGAACGGAAGTTTTATGTGCTGGAGTCCTCACTTCCTGATTCTCCTACCCCAGGGGAAAGTGATGAAGATTTCCTAGTCTATGATCAACATTTGAACGATGCTCTCGACGTTCAATGTTTGATGTTGTCATCTATGTCTAGTGAGCTCATGAAGTCTCATGAAGACATGGATGCCTACAGCATGCTCGAGCACCTCTGTGGTTTATACCAGGAGAGAGAAAGACAGGAAAGGTTTGAGATCTCCAAGGCTCTGTTTTAGAGCAAGCTTGGAGAGGGTGCCCCAGCTGGGCCTCATGTAGTCAAGATCATTGGCTACATTGAGCGCTTGGAGGTTCTAGGGTTTAAACTCCCTGAAGAACTGGGTACCGATCTCATTCTCGCATCACTCCCCCAGAGCTTCTCAAACTTTGTTGTTAATTTCAACATGAACAATATTGAGAAGTCTCTATCTGATCTTCTTATCCTTATTCGCCAAGTGGACAATGACATGAAGCGTGAAAAGCCTTCTGTCCTTATGGTGAATAAAAGGAAAGGGAAGGCGAAGAGCTTTAAGCCCAAATCTTCTTCAAGGCCTTCCAAGAAAAGGAAGATCAAAGGGGAGTCAAAGGAACGGGATGCTATTTGTTTCGCATGTGGCAAGAAGGGCCACTGGAAGAAAAACTGCACCCAGCCAAGGAAGCAAGGGGAAGCTTCAGGTGCGTTTGTTATCGAATGCAATCTATCTGTTTCTACTAATTGGGTATTAGATACTTCTTATGGTGCTCACATCTGTATCCAAATATAGGAACCAAGTAGATTCAGGAAGATTGATCGAGGGGAGATAGATCTACGAGCAGCCAACGGAGCCAGACTTGCTGTTGTAGCTGTCAGGGACTACCACCTCACATTGCCTACCGGGATGGTCTTTGTTTTGAAAGGATGTTATTATGTACCCTCTGTAACCAAAAACATTATTTCAGTATCCAGATTAGATACTGATGGATTCATATTCAAGTTTGGAAAATGAATGTTGCTACTTTTATAAAGATAGCATTTGTTTTGGTAGGGCACGTTTATATAACGGCCTTTATGTGTTATACTACACAAACCAAGTAATGGCAATCGATAACAAAGTTAATTCACATGAATCATACCACACCCAACTTTGGCATCAACGGCTAGGTCATGTCAATGAGAAACGTTTGACAAAATTACATCAAGATGGGTATTTATATTCTTTCGAACTAAAACCACTTGGTGTATGTCATGCGTGTCTACAAGGAAAAATGACCAAAGCCTCATTTAGTGGGAAAGGTGAAAGAGATAAAGAGATTCTAGAATTAGTTCACACAGATGTGTGTGGACCATTTCCAGTTGAAGCAAGGGGTGGGTTCTCGTACTTCATAACTTTTACTGATGATTTTAGTAGATATGGATATATCTATTTAATGAGGTATAAGTCAGATTCTTTTGATCGGTTCAAAGAATACAAGAATGAAGTTGAGAACCAGCTTGGTAAGAAGATTAAGAAACTCCGCTCAGACAGAGGAGGAGAATATCTTAATCAAGACTTCATTTATTTCTTACGGGAGTTTGGGATTCTATCTCAACTCACTCCTCCTTACACACCGCAGTGGAATGGTGTAAGTGAAAGGAGGAACCGCACCCTATTGGACATGGTGAGATCAATGATGAGTCATGAGAGTCTTCCATTATCCTTTTGGGGATATGCATTACAAACAGCAGCACACATACTAAACCAAGTACCAACTAAATCGATAAATGGTATTCCATACGAGTTATGGAGTGGACGCAAAGCCATGTTATCGAATTTACATGTGTGGGGTAGCAAAGCATTTGTTAAGGCCTCTTCAGGTAACAAACTTGCACCCCGAGGCACAAAGTGTATCTTTATAGGATATCCCAAGGAAACAAGGGGATATTACCTATACAACCCCTCAGAAAAAAAGGTTACAGTGGCAAGACACGCCATATTCCTTGAGAGGGTGCACATCTCCAGAAGAGATAGTGGGAGCGAGATAGACTTCGATGAAGTCGAGGCTCAAGATACACATGAGTTGGTACAAGAACAGATTCCACAAAGCCCCATGGAAGAACAATCTGTTCCAGAGACACAAGAACTGCGTAGGAGCACGAGAGAGGTAAGAGAACCAGAATGATATGGTTTTCTTGTCACTGAGGATGGTGACTCATTATTGGTTGACAATGATGATCCTCTTTCCTACAAGGAAGCAGTTGAAGGCACAGACGTTGCCAAGTGGCAAGAAGCCATGAATTCTGAAATGGATTCCATGTACCAAAACCAAGTCTGGATTTTGGTAGATCCTCCAGTTGATGTAAAGCCTATTGGTAATAAATGGGTATTCAAGAAGAAACTGGACATGGAAGGGCAAGTCAGCACCTACAAGGCACGACTGGTTGCAAAAGGTTTTAGACAGCGTCAAGGAATTGACTATGATGAAACCTTTTCACCAGTTGCAATGCTGAAGTCCATCAGAATCCTATTGGCCATTGCTGCTTACCATGACTATGAAATTTGGAAAATGGATGTCAAAACAGATTTCCTTAACGGGAACCTCCAGGAAGATGTCTACATGACACAACTTGAAGGTTTTGTGACTTCAAAGGATGCCAACAAGGTATGCAAGTTGAAAAAATCCATTTATGGATTAAAGCAAGCATCAAGGTCATGGAACATTCGTTTTGATGAAGCTATTACAGAATTTGGCTTTGTTAAGAACGAATGTGAGCCTTGTGTCTACAAAAGGTTTAGTGGAAGTGCAGTCGTTTTCTTAATAGTATATGTTGACGACATATTGCTAATTGGAAACGAAATACCTGTCTTACAGTCAGTTAAGGCATGGTTGAATAAATGATTCTCCATGAAAGACTTGGGCGAGGCGGCATATATTCTTGGGATCAAGATCCATCGTGATAGATCCAAGAAAATGCTGGGCCTAAGTCAAAGTACATACATTGACAAGATACTGAAGAGATTCAGTATGGAACAGTCCAAGAGGGGATTGTTGCCAGTGTCACATGGCATTCATCTTTCCAAGAAAATGTGTCCTCAGACACATGAGGAAAGAAAGAGAATGGCAAGGATCCCTTACGCATCCGCAATTGGGTCAGTCATGTATGCTATGCTATGTACGAGGCTAGATGTTGCTTATGCATTAAGTGTAGTAGGCAGATATCAAGCTAATCCAGGAGACCGCCATTGGATGGCAGTAAAGACTATCCTTAAGTATCTGAGGCGTACTAAGGATATGTTCTTGGTTTATGGAGGAGATGAGGAACTAGTCATCAGAGGACATGTAGATGCTAGTTTCCAGACTGATCAAGATGACATGAAGTCGCAGACTGGATACATCTTCAGTTTGAATGGAGGTGCAGTGAGCTGGAAGAGCTCAAAAAAAAGTGTGGTGGAAGATTCTACAGTGGAGTCCGAGTATATCGCAGCTTCTGAGGCAGCTAAAGAAGCAGTATGGATGCGAAGCTTCGTCCAAGAGCTGGATGTTGTACCGAGCAGTAAAGATCCTATCACACTCTATTGTGATAATGCTGCAGCGGTGGCACTTGCAAAAGAGCTAAGGTCACATCAGCGGACAAAGCACATACTTCGGAAGTACCATCTCTTAAGGGATTTTTCTCAGAGAGGTGAAGTTGCAGTGAGCAGTATTTCCATGGAAGACAACGTGGCAGACCCATTCACTAAAGCCTTAACTCAGCAGAAACATGATCATCATGTGAGGTCTAGCGGACTAAAAGTCGTAGGCAGTTGGCTCTAGTCCAAGTGGGAGATTGTAAGGGTTGGTGTCCTGAGAACCAACTATTTTATACTTTGATTACATAAATGTTCACTTATTCTATATTGTTCATTGTTCTGCATGACTATAATATAATAATGTCCTGAAATATTTGTTGCATTAATAAGGTCATAGCAGATCCCCGCTATGATGAGAACCTTGAAATGCTATAACAATATTCGTAAATAAAGTTCTACGGTTGGATGACATACTATGATAGGACACATAGTATACAGACCGTCATGTGCGAGTACTCATAAGAAGACGAGACTCTCTCTCATGGAGTTCGCACTTGGTAATCTCCAAGATGGGAGATTATGAGAACAGACCTGCCAGTAGTAATTCCGCATGTCTTGGTGTCATCGGATATTGCTATCTACGAGCGTGTGTAATGGTCCTTAGACTGGAAGATTATCATTAACTCATGTCATGACTCGCGCACTTAGATTTACTGAAGAAAACCGTCATGCAGACAGTTGGCGGGAAGTAGGGTACGTTGGGTGCGTCACGAGTGACATGTTGTTAATGGATAAGTCGAGGAAGGATTTGTCCCTTCCATTTATGGAAGTTGATATCTCGACCCTTTGATTGAAATAGAACTGTCACATTAAATTCCATGGCCATGGTGTAAACGATGAGTTTATTTTAGGTAGTCAAAGAACGACATATCAAGCATATAGGTTTATGACACTACCATGAAACCTGCTTGATGAGATATTGAGACAAAGGGATTAAATTACACAGTAAGCGTTCGTATGAGGTGATACGTCAATGAGGTGTCAACTTCTTTCTCTTGGGTGCCTTGACCCGTTGCTAGACAGTAATCTTGGACTTTAGGCAAGCCCGCCTAATTCCAATGAGAAAGAGGCCTAGAGGGTCACACACTAAGTGTATCCAAGTATCTCAAGTTGAATAAAGATTATTCTCGTACGTGGTTTAATAATTATTCAAGGAAGCCTAAGTTGTTTTAAATGATGGAGGAAAAACAAAATAAAACAAGTACACACCGTGTATTATTATTACATGCCGTGTAGTTTTATTTTGGAAAGGAAATGAATAAATGAAAATAAGATATACACACCGTGTACATTTAATGTACACGTCGTGTAGTTTTCAATGAAAAACAAGTACACGCCGTGTATTTATTAATACACGCCGTGTAGTTTTTTCCAGTTGGGATTTTGAGGATATAATATTGTTTTAAATGATATTTATTATAATCAGCATGGGCGCATGTCAAGGAATTATTTATTCGACATGGGGTTTTAAATAAAGAGTCAATGAAATAAATAAAACGCGTAACGCGTTTATTTATTGTCATAACTCTATAACCCCACACACCCGATTATAAATATCCTCACAACCCCAACTCTTTTCTGACACACAAGAGAATCGTTGTGCACAACATCTCTAGAGAATTCTTTCAAGGCCGAAAGAACCTCTTCCTCCAAGAACGCTCTCAAGACCGAGAGAGATCCTCTTCCATCGGATCAAGACAATCTAAGGCGGACAACGCAAGCAAAGGCTTCTCCACGCTAGCACCCATAGAATCCTTTGGCGACGTCCAGAGATACGAGGTACACGTGTGGATCACCGCTAGAGGGAGTCTACACTTGTCTTCTGCGACGCAACGACGGATCACATCGACAACGTGATTAAGAACATCAATGAAGAAAGAACACCCAAAAGGTATTTCTTTATAATTAATTAAATTAATTATAATCAACCTGTAAAGATCCTTGTTTGTGGTTCCGGGACAAACCATCTTCTTTGTCATTTTCTGTGATTCGATCCGTGGAGACTGGCGTTTATCGTCGTATTGATCCCGGATTGATCATTGCTAATGACAAAAAGCCAAGTGGGCACATCCACCCACGCGCTTCCGCTGCGCCCGGAACCTACAGTATCTTAGCTTCACCAATATTATCTATACCCCTCACAAGTCTTTCAGCCTGATGAGGTTGAGTTAGAGATGGATGAATATTTTTTGGAGTATCAAATTCATATCATTGATCATATCATAAAGACACTTTTAGGTATATCAATCACTTTGGCATGGGTGCTATGAAAGCATGATAGATTATAAGAAAAGACATGGTTGTGGGAAGATGATATACATGCTCTATGGCTGGGAATCTTTGTCGATGATACATTTTTACCCTCAGTAGGGAAACTTAGGGATGAGTGGTTTTAAGTAGGGAGATTTTAATTACCCTTATTTCCATGATGGAATGGTTCTTTTGATTTTCAATTTCAATCCTTTTTTAATTCTTTGTTAATGTGCACTAATGTCTAAGGATGTTCCTAGTAGAATCTGGGTCTTTTTTAGAGCTCAGATCCTTGAGAAAAGGGAAATTATGGTAGACCATATAGTTACTACATGGTTTTTTTAACGATGAAAGTTATTATCGAGAAGCAGGGAGGCTACACAGTTTGTTTGAAACTATGAGATCCTAGGAGCACACTGATGTAGGCCAACTAAATTTTATGACAGTCTCTTTTCGTAGTTTGTGTATGGTTGGGGAAGTTGTGCACCTTAATCAAGCGATGTCCCTCTTTGGATAGTGAGTTGAGCACATTTTTCACACTATTTGGACAAACCACATAGCCAAACTGTGCCCCCATATTATTGAGGGTAAAATAACAAAATTTTAATTAATGAATCTTAAAATAAATTATTCCTTTCTTATCTTCATTTAAATCAAATGGCTTCGCTTCTCTACTTTCAGGGGTTTCTACAGACCCTATTCTCTATTTTTAATTATCTCTTAGACTCGGACACTGAATCAAGATCCATTAGAATCAAATTATAACTATAGGTATTCTATTAGGTCATCTTCCTTCTCTTCTATTTTTATATTTGGATGTATTTACTATTTTGGTGTGACTTCATTCTCCCTATTTTTTGGTTTTCGGACCATTTCTCCAATTTCAATCAATATACTTTGAATCTGAGGAATCTATTGGAAGGGGAGTTTTCCCTGGCCCTATGGTATGTGTTCTAGTTGTTTTACTGGAAAAGAAATTCATTTTAATAGCCATGTCATTGTTTTTCATGCCAGCCTTTTCTATGTTGTTCACTAAAATGAGTTCTCTAATTATAGATTGATATACGCACCTTGCTATACTCTTAAGGATCATTATTAAGTAATTAGAAAATGTCAACTACAATTGTGGACACCCCTTGGGTATGCCAGCTTGAAATTCCCCATTTTATTTAAGGAATTAAATAAATAAAAGACCTCCTAAGTGTTTGGATTTCATTATAAAAGTTTTTTTACAATTCATTTACCTGATAGATTTGTTTTCCAAGAACCTCCTATGTGATTGGAATATGTTGAATGGAATTTCACCCTCATCGAGGAATTTCTTAAATTATTTTATCACCTTCTAGGTTCTTAGTTGAACCTTGAAATTTAAATTCCATTCCTTGAATAATTGAATGACTTTTGTAAATTGAATGGATTGTTTCATGACAGTGTTCCTTTCTTAAATGGAATAATTGGATCAACTGGATAAATTCTATTGGGTGGAAATGCCACTCCAATTTATTCTGGCTTATTGTATTGATTATATGAATCAGGATTCCCTTATTATATATTTTGGGTTATTTATTATGATTCATTAGAGGTAATACCTAATATTATTATATTATTATTATTATTTCAATGTGTTTGGTTGGGTAATGATGGTCAAGGGACTTGTTGATCACGATGATTCACTCTCCATTACATTAGGTGTTGATCAGGATGTCTCTCACAGTTTTACAATTATCTGGATGATTGGATTGATGTTCCATGTTTCCATGTTTATGGTGTTGGTCATGATGTCTCAACCCACCTATCTAGAGTGATGAGAATTTTGACTCGCAACCATTATTAGATTCAGGGAATGTACACTCTACTAGAGCTTATAGTCTCGTTTATAATTATTGTGGATTCATGAGTTATTCCCAGATTCAGGAAACACCTAGTATCTTGTTATATTGCTACTTATTTCGTCACATACTTAGTCCATATATGAGGATACAATATATAATAATACTTTGTATATATTATTTCTATATATATGGTTAATGATTAGACTTTTATTCTGTCGTGATCCAGAGAAGTTAGTGTGACCATGTGTCCTTTAGGATCCTGAGTAGTCTAGTGTTTATTTATTCATCATTTATTTATTTATTTATACTTTCACACTATTGTTTTTATGCACTATTCTTGGATTACTTATTGACACCATTGTTGGTAGCTAACTAGTATTTTATCTCACACCCTACTTGGGCATCCATTAGTACCCTATTTGATTATATATATGTGGGTATGGATCAGGGAAGTCACCCTATTATAGATTCATGATTTGAATAGTTTTTAGTTGGACTATAAAATAATAGTGCGGAGCATATTCTCGAGGTTCTAGTGATGCAGCCTTTTTCATTTTTTTAGTTTCTGTATAGAAAGTTGTATATGCATGTTTCCTATTACCCTTTTTGTATATCAGAATTCCCTAAAATCATGTATATGAAATTACTTAGTGTATTTGATTATTATTCTAATTATTAGTTATTTATGATTATAGATTTTATTATTATAACTTTTGTATGTGATTCCACTACAACAGGTTACTGGTCCTATCTTTTAGTGTCTCTTTATATTATGCTTCCTCTATTGTCCACTTATATTTTTTATATGATGTTCCACAATAATATGATGGAATAGTCTCCCCATTATACCAACTTAGACCCCTTGCTTCTAGTTAGAAGCCTGTGTTATATGGGGAGGTGTGCTTGAGGCTTTTGGACCCAGAAGTTTAGGGCCCCAGATAAGTTGATACTGGTGGGGACATTACAAAGAGGCATGAGAGTGTTATTTTTCCTTAGTTTTAATGTTTGGGTATTATAGAAGAGACCAAGTGGTTATGTAATTTGAAAATGAGCATGTGTTTGGGTGCAGCTAACCCAAGTATAGGGGAAACCGTAATTTTCTAGGATGGGTAATTTCTATTGACGATTATGCCCATTATAGTTGATATGAAATGATCATTGAGTGATGCACATGTTGTATGATGTTATTATTATTGATATTATTTTAATGATTATTTCTATAAAAAGGCCCGATTAAATGAGAGTGTTTCATTACATTCGTCATTGTAGGCATGATATGACTAATATGCCATGACTTTTTCCATACCTTGTTTATTTTATGTGTTTATTTTCCTATTTAATATTATTAGTTCTTTGAAAATATATGGAAATGTGTTCACATTCCCTATAGGATTGAGACACATAATTGAAAATTAATGTTCATGCATCAACCTAAGAGTGTTTTTCAACATAGGTTAAAGCATACACCTTAAGAAGTCAGTTATGTCACATTGTGCCATATCCCATTGGTCCCATGGGTTGGAATGTGTTATGTTGTGGATTAAGTAGATACCATATTTCAGTTCATGAGGAGTATGGGCCCTTATGGATTGGAAATGGTGATCTACCCAATTAAACCCTTTAAACATATTTAAATACATAAAGTGATTATGAATTTAAAGATGAATAATACTTTAGAATTATATGGTTATCTTATACATATGATATGATACCTAGACCTAAACCACCCTTAGTAGTGAATAGTTGGTGTTCCTATATAATCATATGTCTTGTTAAGGTCATTTCCTTACAACCTAGACCTGACTCTTGGAGTAGGCATATAGGTGTGATCTATTCATTGTAAGGCTATGCATCTATCCTAGTTTTTTATCTTCTATATATTTTTTGTTAATATTTCTTCTATGTTTTTCATTGGGAATAATAACATAAAGAATCTACGAAATACTCCATTTGTACTCCCTGAAGGTAGTGATAACCATGCTCCAAAGGTGGTGGGCCCTGAGATGCCAGCGATTCCTCCTACAAGGCCACCTGTGTAACTTCTTCCTATTCCTGATATGGGAACTGATTCCCATTTTTTGAGAGGTTTTCTTTTTTTTATTATGAAAAATATGTATGGTGTATCTCAAACTACCCCAAATATGGTAGAGTCAACTTAGAAGTTCTAGCAGTACCATCCTGCCATCATTTTAGGGGATGATGGACCTCATGCTATAGAGTCTTGGCTGGAATCTATTATTTCAATATTTTAGCAACTGAAGAAGCCTCTAGAGTGAAGGGTCAGACTTTCAACTTATTTATTGTGCAATTATTCCTAGAAATGGTGGGATATTACTACCTATCTAGATTGAAATCATGATATGATCAAGGTGGATTTCCAATCTATCTTCTATGACTATTTATTTCTACAGAAACTAAGAGATGAGTGAGGTAGAGAGTTTTTGAACTCTCATAAAGGAGACATGTCAATCAGGGAGTATTCTACTCTCATTACTGAGCTTCATCAGTTCACACCAGGTCTAGTGGATGATGATCTTATAATAGCCAGGTGATTTGAGGATGGGATGGATTATTCCATCTTGTCACATGTCAATGTCTTTTAGTTGAAAACAATATCTGAGATATTCAACCAATCCCTTATTATTGAGAAGAATTTAAGATATTTCAATGGTTCGATTCAGGGATATTTAGTAACTAGGCCTTCCATCGCCTCTTCTATTGAGCACAAGAGATGTTTCTAGGATTATTTCAAAAGTAGAAGTATCTATCCAATTCAAATTAATAGGTTTTTGATATGTCACCATCGCGGTATGTCAGGACATATGAAACCCTATTGTTTGTGTGATCGAGTGGAATTTAAAGTCTTCAAAATGATGGGACATATTCATTGATTATGCAATAATTTTCCTTCTCCGCCTAGAAAGTGGGGATCAACACCTACTGTACATTCTAGAGAAGGATCATTAGTATCATACTAGGAAGGCATCTAGAATACCACAATCCTCTTAGGTCGAGGTGATGGGTGAGGAAGAGGTATCCAAACACATGAATCTCATCCCCAGTAGAGCGGCCTTAATCAACGCAGCCAGGTTGTGACTCAGGTATGCTTTATGATCCAGTTACATGAAGAATATCCTATTCCATACGAGTAGAGCACTGGACCATATATTGTTAGAGGTAATAGTCATGTAGTCTCTACTTTTCTTCTTCTTTTTTTGATATAGGCACATAACACTATTTTATATTGGAGGAAATAATTGATTGTCGGGGCCTCGAGAAAAAACAATTTAGTGAATTTATGACTCTAAAGATATTGTTAGTTCTCCGATCAGAGAGTGTATGCCAGTTTGATTCTTTCCCCATTGATATTGGTAGATAACCTTTCGTATGGAATATCTTCATCCTTGATATGAAGGGATTTTTTGTAATCATAGGGATTAACTAGTTAGTTTTCTATCAATACCATACTGACTATTATCATCATAGGGTTACATTTACATCACTAGAGAACAATTGGGACATGAATAATTGGGAATGGGATGTTCATGAAACTCGAGCAAGACCCGAGTAACATAGACTGGGAACTGTGATAACTCAGACCATCAGTATATTATTAGATGATTAGAGGTTTTGAACTTCTATTTTCCCTTACACAGTGAATCCTTTTTTAGGATGACTTCCTTGGTAACTTTTTGGGGATACCTCTAGTAAGAGATGTAGATTTCATAATTGATCTAGTGTCAGTAGGAGCACCAGTGGCCATTCCACCTTATAGGATGGAACCAATAAAGATTTTAGAGCTCAAGAAATAGTTATAAGATCTATAGGATATAATGATTTATATTACCCAACACTTCTCTTTGGGGTTTTCTGATAATTGTTTTCAAGAAGTTGGATAATACCCTTAGGGTTTGTGTGGATTACCATTGATTGAACAAGCTCACGGTAAAGAACCGTTATCCACTACCTCAAATAGATGACCTCTTTATCATATCCAAGAAGTGAGTGTGTTTTAAAATATTTATTTGTTGTCAACCTATCATTAGGTGCATGTTAAGTAATCATACACACCACACACAACATTTATGAGTTGGTATGTTCTTTACAAGTACCTTGTCCTATCGGTTGGTCACACAAACACAACTACAATTTTTAGGGATCTTATGAATCAATTTTTCCAACATTATCTAGACTCATTCATGGAAGTATTTATTGATGATATCTTACTATTTTTTCATTCTCAACATGAACATTAAAACCATCTTGAGATAGTGAAAAATACACTAAGAGAGTATTTTCTCTATGTTATGTTCAATAAAGTCCCCTTTTAGATCAACAAAGTCCACATCTGATGCCACATTATCTTAGAATTCCGAGTTTTAGTAGACCACAATAATGTGACATATGTACTTTCTTAGGATAAACCTAATAAACTATTTTTAATATAGAGTGTATTGGGGATATATAGATATTAGATACACTTCTTCAAGGATTTATCACACCTTGAAATTCCACTTATGGTCTTGAAAAATAAGGGTATGAAAATCATATGTTCAAAAACATGTGAAGAAGACATTCATGAGTGGAAGAACAAATTTAATTAAATGATGAAAATGATTTTTCTAGATCTATGTAAGAGTTATATATTGTTTATTGTGACGAATCAAGAATTGGTCTAGGAGATGTTTTGATATAGGATGAGTGATTCGGCGTCTACAAATCTCATCAATAGAGGTGTCACAAGTGGAATTATATGACACATGACCATGATATATCTTTTGTGGTCCATTCACTATGCTATTGGAGAACCTAATTACTTGGGGATTATTTTGTGGTATTAAAAAATCAAAAAAACCTCAAGTATAACTTTAAACAGTGAGATCTCAATCTCATGTAGCATATATGGGTTAACTACCTGAAATCCATTGATTAAAATCTTTCTTACACACCTGGTATGGGAAATGAACTAGCCAATGATCTGAGCCAGAAGACTTCGAAACATGTAGTTTAGGAGGCTTGTAATGAGTGTATGTTTATGGATTTGATTATAGAGATACATGTCGAGGTTTATAAGGAACATGGTCAGACTATCCTATCAGCCTATGTGGTGACCTTTACCCTTATAGAATGAGAGAGAATGAGGAAACTATTAGATTCAGAGGGCCCTATCCATGGGAAAAGTGTCTCAAATGATGATACACCTTCATGTTGGACAGTGGAAGGGGATGATACTTTACAAAATCATTGGAATGTTTGGGGTCTAATAGATATCAAAGAGGAGATGATGTTGGAATTTCATGCCTCAACATGGGAAGTTCATCCTGGTGTCACCATGAGGTATTTATACTTATGAAACTAATATTTTTGGCCATGTATGAAAGGATAAATTTATGATTTTATTACTCAATTTTTTTTTCTTTCAGTAGTTGAAGATGGAACATTCGTGATGGGAATGAATTTTTTTATCCATTTTCCATTCCTGAATGGAAATAGAATGACGTTTCTTTGAATTTATTGACTAGATTACCCAGACCACCTCATGAAAACAATACAGGGTTGGTTTCTATTGGTAATTCGATGATGGTCTAATATTTCTTACCTATACAAGAGACATTATAAGTAGGTAGGATATGGAGGTTCTATGTTAAGGAAGTTGTACGTCTTCATGTGACTCATCATTCTATAATTTATGACATATACACTCACATTAGGCCATAGATATGGTAGTATTTATAGATTTCCTTTGGTACATAGGGGTTTTTAAGAATGTCCTATCATCCAATGACCGATGGAAATACATAGCACACAATTTAGGTGTTATAGGAAATTCTTCGTACATGTGTCCATAGCTTTGGGGTTTATTGGGAGAAACACATACCCCTTGATAAGTTCACTTATAGTAACATATTTCTGGATACCATCGATATGGATCCTTATGAAGACCTATATAATTGGCCTCTATGTTCAACTTTGTGTTGTTTAGGGGCATGTGAGGTAGATTTTCTGGGACAAAGTCTTGTTCTAGAGACTATAGAACAATTCCATCTAATCTTAAAGTCAATAGTGATAGCTCTATCCATACAATAGTAATATTCTAATAGACAATGATAACCACTTGAGTTTGAGGACAATGATTGGGTTTTTTTTGAGTCTCGCCCAGGATGGTCCATATATATATTCGGAGGGTGGGTAAACTTTAACCTAGATTCGTAGGACCCTTTGAGTCTATGAAGTAGATTAGACCAATGTATTACCAGATAGAACATCCTTAAATATATAGGTCTATGAATGATGTATTTTATATATCTCATCTTCACTGATATTATCTAGAACCATCACATTTATTTCATTTTTATCATGTTGAGTTACAGATGGAGGCTTATTTTGATGAGTATCCAGTTTGTATAATTGATCAGAGCATGAAGATAATATGAGGTATGTCAGTTCCTTTGGTATAGATGATATGGATGAGTTTATTTAAAAGGAAGTTTTTAATGACCATCCATTTCAAGACGGTATGGATCATTTTTTATCAATTTAAATCATTTGTTTAATCTTGTAAAACTAGAAGTATGGCCTAAAAAGGTCCCAAGAGTGTTTTGGGCATGTTCGAACCCTAGAGGTCTGAAAAATGGGGAATCGGGGTAGGCTACATGGTTACCACATGGTTCATACAAAACATGAGGGGTAACCATGTGAGGTACTTTTGAGAATAAATAAGGCTTAATTATTTTTATAAAAATGTGAAATCCTAGGAGCATGACCGTGTAGGGAACCAATTTTTTTTGAAATAGGTATTTTGCATGGTTTTCACGTGATTAAAAAAACGATGTTCCTTAACCATGTAGGGTCTCTCTTTTGATAGTGAGATGATCATAGTTTGTGCAATTTTTGGCAAACAATGTGGACAAACTATGCTCTAATTTTTATGAGGGTGAAATGACAAAAAATATATTAATAAAACTTATTACCGAATTCTTATTTCCTCTACTTTATTTCTAGTGGATAAAACCCTTTCTATTATCCCATGGGTTTCTCCAAACCTTGTTATTGGATTATCAATATATCCTTGATCTATACACTGAATCAAGATTTTTTAGAATATTAGGATATCTGTATGTATTATCTAGAGTTATCTTTCATAAATTCTATGTTTATCTTCAGATATGTTATACTATTTTAGTATGGGATAATTTTCCCAATTTTCATTTTGTTGGACCATTTCTCCGATTTCATCCAATTTTCCTTGAATATAAGGCTTCTATTGAATGATATATCATCAACAGCCCTATGGTAGGTTGTTTAGTTTTTTTCCATCAAAATAGTGTCTTTTTCATAATTTTATTATTGTGCTGCTTGTCGTCCATTATCATGGTATTCTTTAATTGAGTTATTTGATTATAAATTGTTATATAAACATTTTTCTACACTATAAAATTATTATTATGGGATTAGATAATGTAAACATCAATTGTGGACACCCCTTCGGTGTGCCGACTTACAATTACCCTTTATATTTAATTGATTAAATAACCAGAACACTACCTAAGTGTTTAGATTGTGTAATTAATTTTTTTACAAATCTTATACAAGATATCTTAATTTTCCAAGCACCTAATAAGTTCTTATCACATGTTAAATGGAAATTACACCTTTTTGGTAATTTCCTAAATGATATTATCTCCCTATAAATTCTTAATTGAACTTTGAAATTGAAATTCCATGGAATGACTAAGTAAATGGATTATGTGAATGGAATGGAATGCTTCATGATTGTATTCCTTTCATAAAAATATTAAATTGATATATTGAATAAATTATAATGGGTGTAAAGTATATTCCAATTGATTCATTATTATTATGTTTATTATATGAATTGGTACATAATTATTATATATTTTTGGGTTGTTTATTGTGGTTCATTAGAGGTATTCCCCCATGATATTATATTATTATGATAATAGAAGGAAGTTTTTTTTTTGTGAAACTATGGTTAATGGACTTGTTGAGAAAGACAACTCACTCTCCCTTACATCTGATTTAGTGCATGACATCTCTCGTCATTTTACACTTATATGGGCGATGGGAATGATATTTCACATTCGTCTTTCTAGGTTGTTGGGAATCATTTCACACACCACCTATCTCAATTTATTATCATGATCAATCAAACTCATTATGAGATTTCGGGCATGTACCCTCTTCTTATGCTTATAGGATTGTTTAGACTGGTTATGGATGCCTGAGTTACACCCTAGTCTAACCAACACCTACTATCTAGGCATATAAATACTTAATTATTTACTTAATTAGACCATATATGTTGATACAGTATCTAACGACTAAAGATTGATGTACATGGGCATTAAATTTATTTTGTGGAATACTTAATACATTACACAAATAGATTCCCAAGGACCATTTTAGTTTAGTGTCTTTGAAAACTCTGAACACATTCTTCTAGTTGGGTGAATGATCATCAACATCTCCCATAAAGATCTTCCCCATTAGTTTTCCTACCTAAAACTTTTTTTTATCCTGGGGAAAATAAAACATAGACAGGTTGTGATCAAATTCTCAATAAGGGTAAACATGGAGAACATAAAACAAAATAAAAACATAAGAATGTAAAAACTAGAACTTATGTCCGGTGCTGGTGATGAAAGTCAGATAAGCGGACGAAGACGATGACTCAATGATGCCAATATTGATGGTGATGTATTGATGTGATGGAAGCGTAGGTGGTGAAAGGATTAAGTCAGCGTAGTGATGATTGTGTCTATATCTCAGGTGATGGATTTCTTTGACGATAGCGATCATGGTTGGTGGTAGGCAGCGACGAGGTGTGTGAAGCGGGATGGCACATGGGTTATGATTTCCTTTTCAATTTTTTAATTTTAAATTTGGGAAAACTTTTGGGCGCGGTTCTTTGGTTTTTTGAAGTGGGTGGGATTTCACTTACTAGTTGGATTTGTATCTGGTTGTTTGGACTTGTGTTGGTTTCACACATTTCCTTTAAAACTGTCATTTGAAAATACAAAAAATATGGATTGTGGTAAAAACAAGAACTTATATTTTGAATACAAAAATCTTAGGTTATAAAATAAATCATGGTAGTACGTAAGGTATACATCATAAAAGAACATTAAAAATAATAACATTGCATCGGAAAAAAACATGAACTTGTGAAAAAACGTAAGCATATAAAATCATGTCCATATTAGCCAAGGATGATAGCCAAGACCTTCATAGCTAACAAAGTCCATTACTGAACAGAGTTCACTCCTTGTTCTGTCCCTATATTACTCAACCACATTTACCTGTCATTCCATCCCTATATTGCTGGACTGGATTCACATACCATTTTTTCCATGTCTATATCATGAGATATAAATCATTACACAATTAATTGGAGTGAGATATAGGTCCCACCCATCTCATAATTAAATCATTATTATATGTTCCACAAAACATAAATCATTCATCATAGAATAACCCTACAAATAAAATGGGTTTCTTAAACATCATTCCATCATAACATAATCCATAAAAAATATCATTGCATCATTTACACAATAAAATCATATTAATAATAGGGATAGAAACATAACCCTATTTAAAAAGAGTCATCATAGATGGAAAATAATTTTTATAAAACACTTGAACTTAATTCTTGAGGAAAATATCCTTTCTTCTTCAAAAATGTTTTCTTTTCACAAAATGACATTCAATTTCAAATGAAAAAAATTTAGTTGAATATAAAATTGAAATAATATAGAGTAATATTCATGGTAGTAATCCATTATAAATACATACAAATCCATTCATTCCATATAAGTTAAAAAGAATTCTTCTCATACTTTTTCCAAAAAAAGTCAAAAAGTACATCATATGGAAAACAAAAGAATGATTCCTTCTATACCAATTACTAAAAATTCACCAGTGGGTAAATTTGAATTTTAAAATAGTATTAGAATGGGAATAATATTATAAATTTTGGAAGCATGGATTTGGATGATAAATATAACCCAGTGAATAATTACGTATAAACAATCTTGGATAATAATGAGATTGCAAATTTATCCTTTACCTTAGGTATAATATCTATTGTATGTATTTGAAACTCCTGTCTAATGATTTAAATAATTTCATTTAATTATTATAGATTCATATTCTTTTTTATGATATCACATATGATCATATTATCATCTTTTTGGTAATAATATTTAATTATTACTCGTTATTTACGTATTAACTGTTTTATGTTATTAGGTATGTTTTGTCAGAAAAGTTCTGGTTCTAATTTGTAGCATATAGTTTTATCATTTAAGGAATTATATTATTATAACATATATCATATTTATTCACTAAATTCATTTATATAATGATGGATTAATGTAGATCATGTATAATTAATCGCATCGTATCATTGAGACGGTTGGTCATACGTACGCCCGAGCAACGATATCATTCCCATATTTGTTGAATGGAATTGAATTGGATGGTGTATAATCTTTCAGAATAAATATAATGATATAATAAACTTATATAGTTATTATTTCCATCATTATACCCATCTAATTGATGTGATGGTGAAATATAGATTACACCACAACGTGGAGACGATAAGTTGTACGTACATAAGCATGATGATTTCATTTTTTCATTGGATGGATAGAAGAACGAATTTGTTTATTTAATAATAGTAACATATCAGTATATAATTGATATTGGTGTTATTTCATTTTATTTAAACAAATCATGAAGATTAATTATAAGAATAAATAAGTATGAAATAATAAGTAGAAGAGATTATCTCTTTTTTGACGTGTTTCCTCTAAATCTCTTCTTAGAGCACTAGAGTTGGTATTTTAAGATGACCAGAACCAATAAAATATAAATAGGTAAGTTGAGGAGAAAAAAGAGGAGGTAATTTCAGATCTTGAAGGATCAAATATATGTAAATAAGTGAGGGAGGAGGTTCCCTTTTATAATTTAGGTGAGGGGGTCTTTTTGAATCCTCATAAATATTAATTTATAATAAAATTAAACCCCACTCAAAAACCTCCAAACTATTAAAATTTATAGGTTTAGAATATATATGGTAGAAAAATCATAAAGAAATAATTTTTAGGCAAGTTTTCATGTCATGTTAAACATTAACATTTAAATTAATACTTAGTTATTCTATTTACTTTTAATTAAGATAAAAAATATTTCAATATTAAAATAGTGAAATATTTATTTATTTGATGTAAATTAGACCATAAATAAGTAAATTAGAAATTTTAACACCATATAATAATAATTTGATACTTCTAAAAATGTTTTGTAAATTTTAAATAATTTAATAAATCATTGTTTTTACAAAACAACAATAGTGTCAATTTTGAAACTATTCAATTCATGGATAATTAAAAATATCAATATAAGATGTTATCATCAAAAAATATTTTATTATATAACTATTGGGTCTTTGTAATCTAGAAAAATCATCTTCCATTATAATTAACTAATATTATATTTATTTTAATATTTTTAATAACCTTAATTTGATATTTCCATAAATAAAATAATTAATACATCAGTTATTTGTAATTGTTAAATATACATATTTGTGGGTAAAAATTAAAACTAAAATAATATGATGTATATAAATATATTATTTTTCATAGTAATTGTTTTATTATAATTTAAATTTTGTAAAATTTTACATTAAAAATGATAAACTTATTAAATTTCGAATGTGATAACTTTAACATCACTTTAAATAAAACAATATAATTTCCACAATCTCGGACATGTGGATCCAAATGGTCAATAAATTTACCCTTGGATGATTATGGTCGATATATTCTAGAGAAATAAAAATTGGGAATGTTTTTGGGTCTTTTATGGTTATTAGATTTTAAAAAATAATTGTTTTATAAATTTCTTATTAATTAATTAATTTGTACACCATCTAAGTATACGTATTTAAGGTAATTATATATTTCATAAAAATTAAACAAAATTACCATGATAAATAAAAAACATATTGTATTTGAAATAAGTTTTTATAATCATGTTTATCCTCTGTATATCCTTATATAAAAAATTGGTTAGTTATTAAAATTTGATTGAGACATGTTTAACTTTTTTTTAAAAAAATAAATTAAATGTGATAATCTCATCCTAGTGGCTTCCTAAAGACACCATTTCAACACAATGATGATTTAAGTAGAAACACCCTCATCTAATTCTATTAATACAAGTGTTCGTGTAATTTTATAAGATTATTCTTACCCTTAATTACCCATTTTACCCTTTTATTGTATTAATAAAAACTACCAAAGTTACTATTAATAATTCCCAAAAATAAAATAAAGCTATTTACATAATTTGGGACTACATATTCCAAATATGGAATACTTTATTAAAAATTAAAACCACAGAATCTATATTAATTAATATAAAATTATTCCCGTAGTCAGAAAAAGGGAACGAGCTCCTCCTCAGACTGGACTCCCCTACAGATAAACTCTTACTGCCTTCAATGAGCTCCTCCACACCGTCTCCATTAGTACAAAATGGGAATTCTTGGTAATTTTTCAGACCTTCCATATTGATCCCATCAAGTCTCTTACTATGGATCTCTTCTCCCTCAACTGTATTAGATGATTCATCTCTCGACCCTACCTCAGCAAGTCCAACAAACCTATTACTCAAGATGACTGGGGTCCGAAGGGATTCATCAGAGAGAAATGGATATATAATCTTTTATAAATCACGAGGGATGTATGGGTAAGGAGTGAAATCATACCCCATCATTAGGGATTACACATAAAATTACAAAGCATAGAGGACATTTTTTGAATAAAAGTGAAATTTAGAGGATCCATTTCCTTAAATATGATGGTGATATTTTCATGAACTTAATGACCTAAATAATCAAATTTGTATCATTAATTAATAATTCAAGAACTTATTATATATCTAAATTATTTATTATAACCTTTTTAAGTTAATTTATAACCATTTTGATTGGTTATGATGTTAAATTTCATTGTTTAGGTCTGTTTTCTTGTCTGGTTTTAATGATTGATTCATGTTTGGATAAACATGTATGATGAAGGTGGTTTCACATAATTAAAGATATATTTTATTATTTAAAATCCATAAGGTGATATGGTTGAAAATTTAATTTGGTTACTTGGAGTGAATTTGTATCATTGTATAAAACTTTAGTGACAACCTTTTGTGTTAATTGGTGGTTTTTTGACCACAAATAAGACATTATGTTTTATAAACCAAAACCATGTGTACAGAAGGATTAAAGTACCATAGATGAATAATAATACATATTTTATGGTCTGGTTAAACCATGAAAATGGTTTTAGGATATGAATTTAGGATGGTAATGGAAATTGAAAACCCATCATCATTGAATGTACTAAATTGACACTTCTTAGATGGTGTCTTTACTACTAAAATAAAAGAAGAGTAAAGGATAGATGATTATAACTTATGCCATTATCAAAACAAAATTCTAGTACATGTAAGGTACTAGAGTTGTCATAACATTCGTATGGGGAGAGGTAAGGATGGAAAATAATAAAATGAACTTGAAAATAAAAAAAAAGAAATGAAGTGGAATTTACCTTGTGATTGAATCTTCCTTGAGAGCCTCTTAAGGGGAGAGGATTTGGTCTTTTTAGGAGACCAAGGGCTATTGGTCATGGGGGAGGATTTTATGGAGTGATTTGGGAAGAATATAGGCATGTAACAAGTCTTGCGAAGAGTGAAGAGAATAGGAAGGGATGGGTGGTATTTATAGTGGAGGAGAGGTGGATTTTCAAAATATTGCAATAATTAGTTTATTATTTTTCCATTAGACAAGAAATTGTGATAATTCCATGAAAAAAAATAGTAATAAGTGAATTTTAGTTAAATATTTCTGTGCTTACATCACTAATGATTTTTGGAATAGGGGATTTAAATTATAATGTATTTATACGGTAAATTAATGTATTTTACTTTTCACCAAAAAATCATGTTTTTAAGAAAAATCCCTAAAATTCACCATAACCGTTTTTCAGTGTATAGAATCAAATATGAAATCCATTATTCAAATATATATATATATATATATATTATTAATTTAATTTTTAATTAAAATCTCAATTTACTCAAAAAACAATAATTTTAAAACATTTATTTTCTTATTCCAAGATATAGGTATATCGTACTTCCACATGAATCATATTTATATACTATTATAAGTTAGGTAAATGTTAATTAGGTTATGTTACTATTCATATGGGTAACATCGTTATTCATAAGGGCATGTAACTATTCACTAAAAAAATAAGTTGGCATATTAGACTCCTAATAAATTACTGATCGCAACCGTGTTTGTTAGATTTTTGAAATTCAAATCACGTAAGTGACAAAATTATGTTTTAAGGTAACATAGCACTTAGAAGTTCATTATGTTGTAATTTCATGTGATTATATTGCATAATCGTAAGAAAAAAAATTTCATTGATAAACATTGTGTCATTACATTCTTCCCCATTAAAAAAATTCCCATTCAAAATTTCATTTTACATTCTAGGCCATAAACTGGTGCGGGTACTTTTCGTTCATTGCATCTTCCAATTCCCATGTTTCCTCTTCGTTCTTAGGGTTCTTATATAGTACCTTGACCAGGTGAGTAGTCTTGTTACATAGAACTTTATCTCTACGATCAATGATCTTCACTGGTTACTCCTCATAAGAAAGATCAACCTCCAACTATACCACCTATGAAGAGAGTACATGTGAAGGGTCTGGTATGTACTTCCTTAATAGGGATACAAGATATACATTGTGTACTTTGGACATGTTATTAGGAAGTTTTATTCGAAAGGCCACAACCCCGTTACAATCTACAATCTCAAAGGGGTCGATGTACCTGAGACTTAACATTCCTTTCTTCCCAAACCTCATGACCTTATTCCACATAGATATGCATATAATTACCATGTCTCCAAATTTGTACTCAAGGTCTTGTCGATGATTGTCTGCATAACTCTTCTATCAACTTTGGGATACATTGATATTCTACTAAATAGTTTTCACCTTCTCCCACATTTCTTCAACCGTTTCGGGTCCTAAAATCTTATGCTCATTGACTTCATCCCAACATGTCAGTGTTCTTCACCTTTCCCCATAAAGAACTTCATATGGTTCCATTCGGATGCTCGAGTGGAAACTGTTTTTGTAGGAGAATTCAACCAGTGGAATATGTTGGTCCCATCCTTCTTTTAAGTCCATATAACTTGGTCTCGACATGTATTCTAGTTTCTGAATAGTTTTCTCAAATTGGCCTTCAGTTTGAGGATAATAGGACATATTGAAGTTCAGTTTAGTTCTTAGAGATTTTTGGAGACTTTTCTGAATCATCGAGGTGAATCTTAGATCACGATCAGATACAATTGATAGTGGTATGCCATACAACCTTACCACTTCTTTGATGTAAATTTGTGAAAGTTAATCAAGTGTGAAGTCCTCTCTAATTGAGATAAAGTGAGTTCTCTTCATAAGACAATCCACAACAACCCATATAGCGTTGTTTCCTCTAGATATCAATGGAATTCCAGTGACAAAGTACATGGTAATGTTCCCCCACCTCTATATTGGTATGGTTAGTGGTTTCCTCATCCCCTTAGACTTATATCTTTCATACTTAACTTTTTGGCATACCAGGAACTTTAATGTATATTCAGAAATCTCCATTTTTATATTGTCCCCACAAAAGTTTTCTCAGAGATCTCGATAATTATTTGTGATCCTTGAGTGGATAGAGAAGGTTGAGATATGTGCATCCTTAAAAACCACCTTCGTTATCTTTGGATCAGATAGTACACATTATTTTTACCTAAATATTACAAAACTATCCTCATCAGTATTGAACAATGAGGATTCCCCAATTCTAATAGCTTCCACCCTTTTTAGAATTTCCACATCTTTTCATTGATCATCCTTTATTCTCACCATGAGGGATGGCTGATAAATCATTTGAGAAAGGATTGATGATGTTCCAACCTTAATGATTCCCATGTCGATTCTATGAAAATATAATATGATTAGATCATTTTCAATTATCATAATTGATAAAGATGTAGGATCCTTTCTCCTTAGAGTAGATACCACCTTATTTTCTTTACCGTGATGGTAGTTGATTGAGAATTCATAATCCTTGATGATCTATTTCCATCTTTGTTGGTGAATATTATGTTTTTTTGTGTGAATATATATGTGAGACTCTTGTGATCTGTGTATATCTCAAACTTATCCTCACAGAGATATTACTACTAGATTTTCAATGCATGGATCACATCTGACCACTCCAGATCATGTGTGGAATAGTTTTTCACATGTATTTTCAGCTGACTTGAGCTATAGACTATCACTTTATCATTTTTCATCATCACAATGCCTAATCCCTTTATTAAAGCATCATTTTACGCCACAAAGAGTTCTCCACTTGTTTGGAGTGTGAGTACTGGCATAGTGATCTACCTCTTTTTCAACTCCTCAAAACAATATTCATATTCCTAAGTCCAGATAATCTTTACTACCTTCTATGTCATCTTTGTCATTGGGTTTAAAACTTGTGAAAAGTTCTTCACAAATCATTGATAATACCCATATAGACCCAGAAAGTTGTTGATCTTTATTATAGTTGTTGGCCTAGGCCACTCTTCAATCGCCTTTGTCTTGGAAGGGTCTACCGATATCCTTTTGCTGGTGATAACAAGGCCCTAGAATGATACTTCCTCCATACAGAGCTCACATTTATTGTACATTTCATATATTTTCTCCCTTTTCAATGTCTTTAAATTAGTATTCACATGCTCCTCATATACCTCCTTGATCTTAGAGTATATCAAAATATCGTCAATAAAGACAACCAAAAATTTCTCAAGGCAATCTCTAAAAACATTGTTCATTAAATCCATGAAAATTATTGGAGCATTAGTGAGTCTGAAGGGCACCACGATGAACTGATATTTTCCATACCACATTTAAAAGGCACTCTTGGGAATATCATCTTTACTCACCTTTAATTAGTGATATCCCAACCAAAGGTCCACCTTAGAGAAATAACTGGCCCCACGAAGCTGATCGAACAAGTCATCTATCTGTGACAGGGGATAATTTTTATTTATCATGATTTTATTGAGATCATGACAAATCAATTCATAGGTGAATTGATCCATCCTTATTCATGATGAAGATGACTGGTGCACCCCATGGTGAAGAACTCGGGCATATAAACCCTTCCCCAGATTCTCCTATAGCTTCTTCTTCATCCCTTCTAGCTCTATGGTGGCCTTTCTGTAAGGTTTCTTTGATATAGGAACAGATCTAGGAATAATTATAATTGAGAACTCAACCTATCAATTAGGAGGAAGACCAGAAAACTCTTCAGGGTATACATTATTATAATTCCTCCTGATGGGCATGTCTTCAAGCATGATTCTCTCAATGGTCCCTATCATTTGAGATAGACATGCTTGCTCACAAGGAATTATTATCCACACTTGAGATAATGATTCTAAATGAGATTAATCTTCCACCTTACACTTGAAAATAATTGGAGGATTCTTTGATATGTGATGAGTGATTTCCATTTCCCAACTATTGATATTGGATTTGTATAAAGATATCTAATCCATGCCCAAGAGTGCACCAAACCCCACTAAAGGAAGTATGATGAGATTTTCTGGGAGGTTCAGTCCACAAATTTTAACTGAGGATGAGTTATAAATCATGGATTCAATAATTTCCCCTTTCCATGTTCCCAAAGATAACTTATCCTTAAAATTTTAGGGCGGTGTTTGAATAGTTTTTACTAAACTTTCACGATATAAAAGAATTCATAGAACCAAAATCAAATCGTAAGTTCACTATTATTGAATGAATAAATAACGTACCTATCACCACATCGTTGTTCTGCTCCACCTTAGTAGTAGTGATAGCATAAGCCCTTCCTTGTTACCTTTGTGGTTTTTATTGATTTCCTCTGACAACACTTGGCTTAGGGAATTTTTTTGCATAATTTCCATGCCCCATGTAGTTGTAACACTACACCACTGGTTGAACGTTGATCTGAACCATCTTTTATTCATCCACATTATCTTGATTTTTCATATCCCTTCGGTAGTTCAATGTCATATGTCCCAGTTTTCCATATTTGAAGCAATTCCTAGTTTCCTTTAGAAAGTTCCCAGGATTCTTCTTCCTACAACTTTTACAAGTGTGATATTCGAGCTTCTATATATCATGGGATTTCATTGTTGAAACACCCATGTTGTTCTCCATTTTTTTTGTCTTATCACTGTATCCACAACACAACTACCAGTCTCCAATCTCCATTTAAATATTTAGGGCACAATGAGAAATATCCTCATAAATTTCAAAGTCTTAAATCCCCAAAACCTTTTGTATACTCGACTTTAGTATACTAAAGAAGTGACCCACCAGTATTTTGGTGTTCATGAAAAATCCATAGGCATACCTTGCAAGCCTAGTAAAGTTTGCATCATACGCCCTGATTGACTTATCATCCATCTTCTTGAGTCCAAGGAACTCTCTTTACATCTTAATAAGGAGGGTTCGAGGAAAATATTTATTGAAAAACATCCTCTTGAATTCATCTCAGTCCAGGGAATCAATTTCCTCTTTGGACTTTGTATTCATGATCATTTTCCACCAATTATTAGCTTCCCCATCAAAATTATAGACTGCCAGTACAAATTTTTCTTCATCCAAGCACCGAAGGATGGAGAATGTATTTTAAATGGAGTTAATCAACTATTTCGAAAGAAGGGGATTATAAGATCATCTATACATGGGAGGCCTTTTCTGCACGAAGTTTTCAATGAAAAATTGCTCTTTCCTTGTAGGAGAAGGGTGTTCCACATGATTGAAGTTATTATTAATAACTTGATTCATCTGAGGAAGTACTGTCATGAAGTTGTGAGCACCCGTTCTGATCTTATCAGGCATATCATTAGGGAAATATTCACATTTCATATAAGATTGGTGGTTGGAACATGTTCTTTTATTTACAAATATTAACTAAGAAAAAGAACGTTCAATTATAGGGATTTAATACTTAGTTATTTAATAGAAAAAATGAAACTTATGATCATAAAAGGATAAACTTGTAAAGGGGAGGTATATCATAACATGTGATTCCTTAGGTTTAAATCTAGATTTTTCCTCAATAAATTTATTAACATATATTTTAATGGTATTTTTTTATTACCTTAATAATGGTTTGTACTAATCTAATGAATTTACCAAATCATATCCCCCAAGAGTGTTAAACCAAGATTGTTGCAAGGCCCATTGTCATGTACCAGGATACCCTAGGTCAAGGCCAAAACTCCTTGTCAGAGTTTTCACTCCTAGGTACATCTGTCTCTGAGCCTCCTCTACCTGTTTGTATCCCAAAAGGGACATATTTTCTTGATAATACACTTACTCTATACTTACCAAAATTAGGGATGTTTTCAAATACTTTGTCTCATCCATAAGGTTCTTACTAAACTGCACTATTCGTAATATCCAAAAATAACAAAACCATTTCTTTGATACTAACTAGAGAGACCCTATCCATTTCATATAACATTACATTATTTTAAGCATAATTATACATCTGAGTACAAGCCATGGATCGTGAATTCTGTTGTCTTTAAATAATAGGTACATAAAAATGAAAACAAGGAACTAAATATAACATCTCATTATTTAGTCTTCATAAAGATCTCCAAACATCCTTTGATACCTTACATCTATATAGGTTATCGTGAGGATCACATGAACAAAGGTATTATCTAAAAAACCTAGTAAGGTAATAACCATAAGAACAAAGTGTTAGCACATGGGATAGAAGGCATGACGTGATGATATAAAAAGGTATTTATCATAATGAATCATAACATATAAACAAGGAATCATATAATCATAGAGTCATAGTAATGTGGAAGAAACAAAAAAAAATGTATTTAGTACAAATCTAGGCTAATCTCATAGACCATTTCCCATAGTAGAATAAGCCAAGGCTAACTGCCATGAGTGTTGCACATAGTAGCACAAGCCAAATCCTACCGCCAAGACCGTCACACATGACATCTCATGAGACCCATATTTTCCCAATGCATTGGAGTGCTATCTGGGTGAACCCCTCTTAAATTCCTTGAATATGTTTTCCACATAAATAATCATACATAATCAATCTTACATAAACATAAGGGCTACCCATGGAAGGGATTGTGTACCACAATCATAACATAAAGAATAACCAATGAGTGTATCATAAGTGTCCATGAATGAATATAATTATAACATATATGGAATTTAATAAGGTAAAATAGGAATATATCATGCAATGTGATGTCAAAAATAAGTGACAACATGTAATGAAAGTATTTAATAAATTTTAGAATTAATTTTTTTTAAGTGGTTTTAAGGAAAATACTATAGAGCCTTTAATTTAAGAAAAGGGAGAAATAGTTTATACAAAACCAGAACTGAAACATAAATGCTTTAATAATAAAAAAATAATGATTTTATAAAGACAATGGTGGCTTGAAACAGAAGATATAGTACAGCTGAAATTGGGTAAGAATCTGGGAAGTTCCTTTAAAACTAGTTTTCTTATCAAGAAGTAATGAGGAGGGAATCCCTTAAAAACATGTATATCCCAAAAGAGAAGGATGGATGGGTATTGATAGTGGAATTTTGAACATGTACCCATAATTCATAAGATGAACATAAATAGATAAGATAATCTCATTTTGGTGTAAATAAATAAAGGCAACCTAATGGAGTAAAGAAGATTCAGGTAGAATTCATTACGAATTATCAACATGGTATCAGGTGTACATAAGAGGGATTCATGAGAGAGAAATGGATTTATCTTATTTTCTAAATAATGATGGAATTATAGGGAATGATCAATATCATACCTTGTCATTTGGGATTACACATAAAATGGCATAGCATATAATACATTCTTAAATAAAAGTTAAATTGAGAGGATGCCTTACCTTAAATCCAATGCTGATCTTTGCTTGATAATAATGAAATGAATAATAAAATTAGGTTCATTAATTAATAATTATAGAATATATTATATATGTAAAATATTTATTATAACCTTTTTAAGTTCATTTATTACCATTTTGATGGGTTATGATATTCAATTTCATTGTCCAGGTCCGTTTACTTGCTTGGTTTTAATAATAGGTTCATGTTCGGATAAACATGTATGATGAAGGTGGTTGCACAGAATTAAATTTATATTTTATTATTGAACATCCAGAAGGTTACATGGTTCAAAATTTATTTTAGTTACTTGGAGTGAAGTTGAATCAATATATAAAACATTAGTGACAACCTTTTGGGTTAATTGGAGGTTTTTTACAACAAAAAACACATTTTGTTTTATAAACCAAAACCATATGAAAAAAGGATTCCAGAACCATATATGAGTCATAATACATATATAATCATATTTTTAAACTATTAAAATTGATTCCTTACCATTATTGATGATGGTAATTGTAATTGAAAACCCATCGTCCTTGAATGTGGTAAATTAACACATCTTGGATGGTGTCTTTACTACTAAAAAAACAATAGTAAAGGAGAGATGATAATAAATTATTCCATTATCATAAAAAAATTAAATTAAATGTAAGGTACTGGAGTTTTTATAACATTTTTATGAGGATAGGTAAGGATATAAAAGAAAACAAATGACCTTGAAAAGAAAAATAAGGAAAAGAAAAGTGGAATTTACCTGTTGATTAAGTCTTCCTTGAAATCCACTCAAGGGGAGGGGATATTTTATTTTGAGGAGAACAAGGGAAATTGGATGTGGGTGAGGATATTGGGGAGTTATTTTGGTAAAATATAGGCAAGGCACAAGGCTTGAGAGGATTGAAGTGAAGAGGTAGGGATGGGTGGTATTTATAGAGGAGGAGTGGAGGGTTTTCATAATATTATAATCATTAGTTTATTATTTTTTATAAGATAATAAATAGTGATGATTACATGACCAAAAATATTAATAATTTCATTTGAGCTCAATATTTGGGTTCTTACATCACTTATGATGTTAGGAATAGGGGATTTAAATGATAATGTATTTATATGGTAGATTAATGTATTGTACTATTCCCAAAAAATTCAAGTATTTTAGAAAAATCCCAAAAATTCACCCTTATCATTTTTTGACATGTAGAATCCAAAAATGAAATCAATTTTTTAAAAATAAATTCCTAAATATGATTAATTTAATCTTTAATTAAAATCACAGTTTACTCGAAAAACAACAATTTTATAACAATTATTTTCTTATTCCTAGATATAAGTATATCGTACATTCACTTGAATCTTATTTATATACTATCATAGGTAAGATTACTATTAATTAGGGTATTTTAATATTCACATAGGTAACATCTCTGTTCATATGGGTATGTTACTATTCTCCAAAAAAGTATGTTGGTCATATTAGACTCCAAATAACTTCCTAATCGCAACCCTGTATATCAGATTTTCGAAATTAAAATCACAGAAGTGACAAAAATACGTTTAAAGGTCACATAACACTTAGTAGTTCATTATGTTGTGATTTCATGCGATTATATGACATAATAATAAGAAGGAAATTTCCATTGAAAAACATTGGTTCATTATAGTTCTACTCCTTCAATTTCAGAATAGCCTATGATGGTAATTTCCTACTCATGGAATCTACAACAATATTTCGCTTCCCCCAGGGCGTAGTAGATATCAATTTCAAATTTTTAAAAGAATTAAACCCACATACTTTATCTGAGATTCATGTTTTTATGATAAAATATGTATATCATACTCTTGTGATCTGAAAATATTGTTATCATTTCCAAAAAATATAGTGCTTTCAACACTTATGGGCATGTATAGCCAGAAAAATATCTAAATCATCAGTGGATTAATTATTTTCATGAGGTTATAGTTGATGAGATCCATAAGGTAAAACATGATCATCCTACAAAATCATGTAACCCAAAAAAACACCATAAGAATAAAAACGCTACACACACTATACTGGGCTTAGGTAAAATCAAAATAGGAGCTGATGTCATAATTCATTTCAGATCATCAAAATAAGACTAAAACTTTTCACCCCATATTAATTTCACCCCATTCCTTGTAATATAATTAAAAGGTGATGCCAAATCTGAGAAATATTTTATTAACAATGGGTATTACCGAAAAAGACATAGGTACTCCAAATCTCAAACATGATTCATGGATCATCCCCTGAAAATACAGCCATTTCGTTGTCAGGATCAACTGATAATCAATGCACAGAAATCATGTTCCCCAAGAACTTCACTTCTTGGATCCAGAAACTACATTTAAAAATATTTCTATATAAATGGTGACTCCTTCTAATTTCTAGGAAAAAAACTCTAATTTTTCTATTGTTCACACATATATATCTAATAAACCAAAATATCAACCACAAAAACTACCAAAAAAGATTCAATATACTAATGGTATATCTGATTCATCAAATCCATAATAAATTCAGGGGCATTAGTTAAACCAAATGGAATCTAAATATATTCATAATGGTCATATATAGCCAATAAATGTTTCTTTATAATATCATACTCACAAACCTAGAGCTGATGATAACCCAACTGAAGTGTTTCTTAAAAAACCACTATTCCTAATTTAACTGGTCGGAGGAATCATCCACATGGGGAAATGAATAATTGTTCTTAATCATTACCTAGTTCAATTGTTGATCATCCAGAGGAGAAAAAATTTAAACTATCATCCTTCATGGAAAAAAGAACTAGGGATTCCCAAGGAATAACACTAGGGAAAATAGAACCATTCATCATCAGATCATCCAATGGAATCTTGATCTCTTTTAGTTTTTTCTGGAACCATATGATAATATGTCATTGTGATCATCTTTGTATCTTTCACCTGATCACTCATAAACTCTACCTCTCTCTATAGATGATGACTAGAGAAATAATCTCATAAAACATCTCAAAATCCATTGATAACTAAGGAAATATTACCCACAAAAGAAACATAATTAGGCACAACTATAACAATAGACAAAGAAATCATGAACGTTGAGTGGGAGGGTACTCCACAAACTAACATCTGATCCCACTCTCCCTAAAATACCCTAGATATCCCATCAGCCACAAGGAACAAGACAAACCAAAGATGATAATAAAACTCAGCATCGCGAGTGATAAGCCAACCCATCTCGGTGATGACATCAAATAGATCTAGAAAATGAACAATGGAATCCCATACTAACTCTAAATCAGCTATTGACAACAAACAATGACACTAAAACCACATCAATTTCTTCGTTCTAAGAGGTTTCACAATCTTCCTAACAAAGGACATTAGTCCCACTTGAAGTCTAATCATATCCACAAAATAAGAAGATATAAATGAGTGGTAGTAACCTTTATAAAAAATGTATTCACTACTGAATTTTAAGCAATGATAGTACCTCTCACTGTCACTATACCTACATCCACCTCCACCGAAATCTCATCCACTCTATGCAGGTGTTTCACTCAAGATGCATATGGTTGGAGCCCTTAAACATTGAAGCATATGAATATGCTATAATAGACTCTAGATCGAATGATCCTTGACTATAACAAGGTGTATACATAGCCTTATAGAAACACTATATATGGTCATATAATCCAAAACTGTTACAGATCTTGGCAGTTGTAGAACAAGAATGTCATTTGTGCCCAACCTTACCACACGGATAGCAAGTCAAGGGAACACTATTACTTATGAATAAAGGTTAAGAGGAGTCCCGCTACTGAGAACCACCCCCACCACTCCTACAATGATCATTCCACTTCCTCTTCCTCCCATGAACACCACTGAAGCTATCAATTGGTGGAATGACTAATATTTTCTGTCATATTCATCTCATCCAACATTTCCCTATCTAATATCTCTCTATAGTTAAAAGAAACTAGTATAAGTAAAAATTATCTAATATCTAGTCACACACCTTATAGGTAAATGTGAGTCCTTATCTAGTCATTCTTTACTAACTCTGGATAAAAATGAACCATCTACAAGAACCCATTGCTGTACACCGACACTGAATGCTCTCAATGTTTTATGGAGATAAAATTTAGAGACATTGTCATCATCATCGACTCTAAAAAAACTAATGAAAGAAGTGGGTCTTAATACCCTTCTAGACAAACACCACATGGAATTACCTTAAATATTTTAAAATATTTTTTCCAATATATTTAATCATTTTGATATTTTGTATTGCATAAAAAACATAGTTTAAATGAAACATGACATACTATTGAAATGTTATAATTTAATACAACATTTATCACCTATCCATTGGAATGAAGGATACAAATAGGATTAAATAAATTATAAAAATATGTTTTACACCTGTATATATGATGAATTCCTTAGGTATGAATTAATATGGAAATAAAATATAAACCATTTAGAAAAGGGAAATCTTTTTCTAAAAATCTATTTTTATCAACATAAACGTGTTTTACCACAATAAATTAATGAAATAAAATTTTATGAAGGATTTCAATGAATGTTTTATAATATATATTCATTATAATTATTGAAATTCGTATATTTTTTTTCTAGGCAAGAGATAAAAATAAAATCCAATTTTATTCATTAAACTCTATTTTTTCTAAAAAAAGTAGTTTTGTTGCATTTTTGTTTCAGACATATTTTAAAAATAATTTTGGAAACTTTTATAAAATTTAATTTTAAAAATTAAATTTTACTTTTAAAATTGGTATAAAAAAATTATCTTTGGCTTAATTTTTTTTATTTTTTGGAAAAGTTTCATTTTTTAAGAATAATGAGAAATACTGAATTTTAATAAAATAATTCCTTTTTGTTTAAATTTTTTAATATAGATAAATTATATTTAATTTTTTTTAAATAAGATTATTTAAATACTATATCCATTAATCCAATTTATTTTATTGAAATAAATTTCTTTTTTACGTTGGATATAAAAAAATTTCTTACTTTTGAACATTCTCACATTAAAACCCTGCTTTCGCATCGCTTCTGGGTGATTAATGTTAAGTAAAATTCTACCAAAAATGGAAATTTCATTTTATAAAATGTATTCAATATTTTTTTTATGAATAATTTATATTATATAATAATTACAACTTATTTTTTTCACATATTATTTAATGAAAATAGTAAAAATCAATTTCTTTGATTATGGTTGAAACCAGGTTTTGTTCATTACATGCATTTGTATTAAAATTAATTTTGCACACATATAGTATTTTATTTTATAAATTTGATTTAATATTTATAATAATTCGGTATAAATTATCTAATAATACTCATATAAATTTTATTCTTAATGGATAAATTACCTAGTTAAATAAAATATACTAATTACAATGGAAAAAACTAAAATGGTAAGATTGAGTAAAAATAAATACTAAAGAATAAAATGATAAATATGAATATAATTTTTGAGTTTTTGAGGTCTTTATTCGAAAAATAAATCCTATAATTAGTTAATAATCTATTTTTTAGGAACATGAGTTATGATTTACCTAACAATACTGAATGTTTTTGGGTATATACGAAAATTCTGCCCCTCCTCAATTATAAAAGGGAACTCACTACCCTCACTGATTCAAACCTCTCAAGCCTTTTTTATCATCCATAAACTACCAAAATCACCTCATAGATTTCTCCTATAATCCTATAATCTTTATTCTAGGTATAAATATATCATAAGAATGATTTGGTGAAAACATTAGGAGGATACCCAAAGAAGAGATAACATTCATCAACGATTTTTTTGTTTTATTTCTTCCTCCATATGATTTTACTTTATTATATCATAATTATATAATAAAATTGTTTTATTACATATAATAATGTATTAAAATATTTGGGTCATTACCTAAAACCATCTCCATTACCATCAAATGGGTTATGAAATCATCGTTTGTGTGTATGGTGGACTACTACCTCCTGAACCGATGCTATTCTTTTTTCCATCACCACCACTCACAGTTGGAAATAATGATAAATTTATATTTTATATATAATATTTATGATATTTAATATTTCATTATGAATATGGAATTATTATATCACATATACCTTCAAACTATACATTTTTTTGGAATACGATGACATTGTTCGTGTGTAAGGCAGACTACAACCTCGTGGAGCAAAGTGTTTCATTCAGGATTTAGATAGAATGGATGAAGTATGGGTTTAATAAAATTATGTGATATATATGACATAAAAATTATTATTTAATGATAAAAATTATTATTTAATTTTAATTCTTCCTAACTAGTAAGAAAATGAAAAATAGTGTTCATGTGTACGTACGACCTAGCATCGCCACTAATGATGTATTTCATTTCCTATCACTAGATTTTATGGGTTAATATAAAAACATATATAATTAAAATATATGATATTTATATAATTTTTATAATTTTATACATTTTGGAACCACTATTAAACTATTAGGACCAAAAATATAATAAATAAAAACATATATGAAAAATAAAGTGGTTATTACCTGAAACATAACATTAACCTGTAATTATTAATAAAAGTGTAATAAAAGGTCACAAGAAAATAGTATATGGTATGATATATATATTAATGTGGATATATAATATATTTATAATAAAATTATATGTATTATACAGGAGGTTTGACTATGTGTGATGAAAGACAATACTTAAAATAAGGGATTTCTAGTAACTCTTTTATTTCTAGGAGTCATATGCATATTCAAAAATATTTTCTTTGTGTGGTGTATATAATTACAATTTTAAATTCTATATCATTAATTCCATTCATTTCATGATATTTAATGTTTAATTTTTTTATGCTTTATTGGGGACTACGATTCAAATAATTACTAAAAGGGTAAGTGTAGAGACCCAAACCCTGACGTACATGGACATTACATTAATTTTTCAGGAAACTTAATACATGAAAAAAATAGATGCCCAAATACCGTATTATTTTAGTAACTTTGGAAACTCAGAACAAAATCTTCTAATCATGGTGAAAGATCTTCAACATCTCCCATAAATTGTTCCCCTTTTTTACCTAAAACCTTTATTTATATCCTAGGGAAAATAAAACATAAAAAAGTTAATCTCAAATGCTCAGTAAGGGTAAACATGGAGAACATAAAACAATCCATAAACATTTGAATGTAAAAACATGGGCAAAAAATCTAAAGATCAAAATCTTGAGCAATGACATAAAACATGGCAGTACATAAGGCATAGATCACGAAGGAACATTAATAATGATAAAATATCATGGAAATAAAACATGTAATTGTGGAAAACCATTAAACACATGTTTTGATTTCCATAGTATCTAAGGAATTGCTACAAAGACCATCATAGTCGATAAAGTCCATTACTGAACTGGGTTTACTTTCCATTCCAACCCTGTATTACTGAACTGGATTCACTTGCCATCCATCCATGTCTATCTCATGAGATATAAATCTTTACCCAATTCATTGTAGGGAGATATAGGTCCCACCCATCTCAAATTGAAATCATTCTTACGTGTGCCACAAAACAATCATAAATCATTCATCATAACCTAAAGAATAAAATGGGTTTTATAAACATCATCCCATCATAACATAATCCTTATAAAAAAATGGATATCATTTCATCATAAACAAAATAAAACCATGTAAATAATATGGACATTATACTTGAAACATGACCATATTAAAGAATGTAATCTTAGATGGAAAATAGTCTTGATAAAACACTTGAAATGAATCCCTGAGGAAAATATCATTTATTCTTAAAAATAATTTTATTTTCTCAAAATGTTGTGCAATTATAAAATAAATGATTTTTTTTTTGAAAATAATCATGAAATCATGTAGAGGAAGCTTCATGGAAATAAGGCGTTATGAACCTGTAAAATCCATTCATGCCATATAAGTTAAAAAAGCATTCTTCTCATACTTTTTCCCGGAAATTACAAAAGAATGATTCCTTCCATACCATGTGGTAAAAGTAAATGAATGGTAAAAATTACTTTAAACATACATGTAAGAAAAGTAAAAATTTTATGAAAACATTTTTAGAAGACATGGGCATGGATGATAAACATAACCCCAGTAAATACTTATGAATAAACAATCTCAGATAATAACGAGATTGGAATAATTATCCCTTACCATTTATGATCGGTGAAATCATACGTGTCATAAAATAAAGAAACTTACATGCATATGTAAACATCATTTCCTTTATAATAAAAATCACAAAACATTCATGGGAAGCAGAAACACCATACAAATAAAATAGATGGTGATTAAGGCATATGTCTCACAAAAATAAAAGTGGGATGAAATAATCCCTTACCTTAGGTTCAATATGATTTGTACGTATCTGAACCTCCTATATAATGATTTAAATAAAGTCATTGAATTATTCCAGAATCATATTCATTGTTATGATATCATATATGGTCATATTCTTATCTTATTATTATTAGTATTTCATTGCTACTTGTTATTCGGGTGTTCATTGCTTTATGTTCTTATGCGTGTTTTGTCGAATATATTCTTATTCCTATTTTTAGGTTATAGATACATCATTTAAAGAATATTATTAGTGTAATATATATCATATTTATTCATTAAATTCATTTATAAAATCATTATTCAATGAATATCATGTAGAACAACTCACATCACATCATGGAGACGGTTGGCCGTACGTACGCACGAGCGATGATATCATTCCCATGATTGTGGAATTGTATTGAAGTGTATGGTGTATAGTATTTAAGAATCAATATCACTTTATAATAATCATATATACTTATTTCTGACATCCTTATACCCATCCATTTATGTTAGTGATGAAATAAAATATTACACCACGACATGGAGATGGTAAGTCGTACGTACGCACGCGTGGTGATTTCATTTTTTCATTGGATGGATAGAAGATAGAATATGGTTGTTTCCTATTAATAATAACATATCAATATAAAATTTATACTAGAGTAATTACTTAATAACGAAACAACTCATATAGATGAAGTAGGGGAAGAAATAAGTTTGAAAGAATTGGTAAAGGATATTATCTCTTCTTCGACGCGCCTCCTCTTAACCTCCTCTTAGGGCACAAAATTTGGTATTTGAAGAAGACCAAGACCTATATTAGGTTTCTATGGAAGCGGAGAAGTGAAATGGGTAGGGATTGGACGAATTTTAATGCTCAAAAATGGTTTCAACTGGAGAAGGAGGAGGTGCTCTTTTATAAGGGAGGAGAGGGGAACTTTTGGAAACCTAAGAAATATTAATTTATAATAAATTCAATCCCTGATTAAAAACCCCCAAAAACGACTCAATTCTAAGATTAGATGATATAGGGTTGTAATCTCATCAACCAATAAAATTTATAAAAGTTGGGAATTTATTGTAAACCTTATCAACTTGATTTATTCTTATTTAATGTATTTAATTTTATTTCTGGTAATAATATTCTAAATTTTAAATTTTATTAAATAAATACTTATGTGTTGTGAATTATCCATAATTCGATACTGTATGAAATTTTCTACCATATAAATTTCAATTTATAATTTTTAAATATTTTTGTAATTTTTAAGCAATTTAATAATATGTTATTTTAATAAAATAACAATAGTGTCAATTTTGACATTATTCATTTATTTTAATTTAACTAAAATCCAGACGGAGGATATATTCTAAAAACAATATTTAATAGATTTATAACATATCATATTTTTCTAGAAAATTTGTTAAGCACATTAAATAGTACATATAATATTTATTTTAATATTTTTAAAACCATTTATTTGATATTCCAATCATTAAAATAATTTCTACATCACTATTGTGTCATCATTAATGATAATTATTTAATCCCTAAAAATTATAAATAAATTCATATTATGTAGATAATTTTATTTTATTTTTGGAGACTATTTATGTTCGATTTTTTATGAAGTTTATCCCCAAATTAAAATTATTACACTTATAAGATATAAGAGAGTGACATGTTGATGCTTTCTTTGGTTTTAATAATAATTACATAATGTTCATGGTCAAAAGTCTAGGAAATGAATCTATTCCGACCCTTAGGTGATATGGGTCTTATTTTCTTCATCCAATAGAGTTTTGGCAGGTGATAGGGTAATTTTATAATCTTATTTTTACCCTTAATTACCCGATTTACCTTTAACTGTAGTAAATAAAATTTACCGCAGTTACTATTCATAATGTCTAAAAATAAAAGTAGCCTATTAACATAATTTGGACCTACTGATTCCAATTATGGAATCCATTTTTTCAAGTTCAAAACACAGAAGTTTCAGTATTTAATTTGAAATTAATCCCGCTGTTGAGAAAACGGGTTTCAAAAGTTAAAACATTGCAAAAGATTGAAATGTTTTATCTATGAATTCAATGTAAAATTAATGATAATGACTTAAATTATATAAAATGGTAAAAATATGTTCTATTTATACTTTAAAAACATTAAATATTATAATTTAACATTATAAATTATCTTGATAAAACAAAATTTGAATTAAAATTTAGCGTACTTTTTCTATTCATCAAAATAAGAAACTTTTCAGAAAAATATCAAAAATTTATCCAAAGTAAATTTTTATATCCTGATTCCAAAATAAGAATATTATTTTGTCAAATTGAACTTATAAACATGTAAAAAACTAGATTTAAAATGGGTGCGCCATCAAAAAGCGGCAAAATTGCATTTTTTTGAAAAATACTTAGTTTACCTAAAAAAATTATTTTGTTCTCATACCAAGATCTAGAAAATGTGTAAGCTGAATTATAATGTTATAAAATTAAAAATGCGATTAATACTATTCATAATGGCTAGTTCATAAAAATATTATAATAATATATCGTTCAGTGAAACTCGGTATTGTGTACAACACACACTATCGAGGAAGGTCACCCTTACGTGTAATGCATGACATGTCAGGGTTGCGTGTAGGGAAAGCTTCCATTGGTGTTGTGTATAACATAATCAAAATATATTTCATTTATACATTGTTCAAAATCTATACTTGGTGTTGTTTAAAATGAATTTTATTCGAAAGAAATTGAAATTGTGTGCAACATAAGCCAAGAATAGTGTTGCGTATACTACAAGAAAATACGGTTTTGCGTATAGAACAAGATAATCTTAGTGAAGTGTACAACATAAGATATAAAATAAATTAAAAAGAATATTTCTCATAAAATCTCGTGGTGTTACATTCTACCCCCCTTAAAATAAATTTTTCCCTCGAAATTCATCGGGGATATAAATGGTTTTCTACTTGAACGATTCTTTCATAGAAACCCACATCGTAAAAAGGAATACTAAAACTTTATTTTAAAAAAGGAACATTAGAAACATAACTAATACCCAAAGTAACTCATCAATGGGTTTCCACATAGGATAATATAGGTGAAAATATGGACATGGAAGAGAAATCTAACCATCAAGTTCTTATAGAGAGTGGTAGAGAACATGGCTATGAAAAAAGCCAATAATCACAAAGCCATAAATTTGTGATGATCTAAGGTACCATCTGATTCATCGGATATGAGAGTACTAGGACAACATTTTTGGTTTTCAAGATCATTTCCCTAAATTTGATGAATTTTTACATAAGGAGAAATATTTACTTTATTTCAGTGTAATATCATCGTTGGTCATTCCATGAATAATTTCTACTTCATCTCTTATTTAAAGAAATGAAGTTGAATTTGTCATTCTTGATGTATTAGCAGATCATGTGATAGAATGATAGGTCATTCCATCTGTCTCAAACATAAGGTTATAAAAAGTTATTAAATATACATATGTACATCTATGATGATATTAATCATATATGGTTCCAAAAATGGACTTATAATTCATCTATCATAATAGTTAATAAAATAAAACTAGTTTCTAATAACCAAGGACTTCATGTAGGCCATTGGTAGGCGATAAAGGCATGTCTCAATTGGGTTATGGGTTCGATTCCCACAACCCTATCTGACACGATGGGTTGTCGTCCGTCCTGCAGGTTCTCCTTTTTCTAAAACATCACCATTATAACATTCCAGAAATAATATTGAAAAAAGGTTATAGTATTAAACAATATTATCTGATGTCGAACTGAATCCATTCCATTCTTTAGGCTTATCCAAAATACTTCTATCCAATCTCATAGTATAAAGTAAACGATTACTAGAAGGGTCATATACTAAGAATGTGAATACCGTCATTTATCCCCCATATATCATAAGATATATCTTATTGGTCACATGTTAATACCTTAATCATTTATTCTCTTGAAACATTAATTACCATAGAAACTTAGTGAAAACATGAATACTGTCAAAAGTTAACTCTTTCCACATAAAAAATTTCCAAAATTTCTATATACTCAAACCATGATGTCACTTTTTCCTTATATCAGTCGTGAGCTCATTAATACTATCAAACATATTATTTTCACCTTATCCCTTCATTATGCGCATATCATCTACTTTCTAAAAATATCTCAATCACTTTTCATGGTTACTGGTACCATATAATTATTGAAAACCATAATTAAGTAATACATAGATATTCCAATATTCCAAAATACTATAAATGAGATTCCATGATACAATTTTGAAATCCCATTACATAAACACTTAATTATTCCACAAAATCATTGTCATAATCAACATCACAAATAGTGATCGCATGTTACTTCCCTTTTTTCCTTTGATTTAAGTGGTTGTTGATGTCGATCATCATTAACCCTTGTATTAGGGCATTAGTTAGCATAATTCCCCATTTCCTTGCACTTGTAGCACTGAAGTGTTGGTGGAGCATTCTCTATAGTATTTTCTCTATTCAAATCATTAGAAACCTTTTTTCCCATTACTTTTGCAGTCAGCTGCTTGATGACCTTCTTTTCCACACTTGAAACATTTTCTCGTACCTTTTAGACAATCTCCACCATGCTTCTTTCCACACTTTGAGCAAAAAGAAACATTCACCTTTTTTTTCACCATTGTTCTAAGATTTTTCCTTGAACTCCATCTTTCGTTTCTTGTCAAAACCATTAGACGGATATGTAACACCAACTTCCATTTCTACCTTGATAGCACAATGCACAATTTTTTCATAGCTACTGAAGTCTCTTATAGATAATTCCCTTCAAGGAATTGCTTTTAAGACACTGAAGAATAAATCAACATTACTTTCAGGTTGGATGATAAAGCCAGATGCATACCTTTCAAGCCTTGTAAAATTCGATTTGTATATACCAACTGATTCATCATTATTTTTCTTAAGCTCAAGGAACCCCTTTTCCATATTTTTTCGAAGAATACAAGGAAAGTTCTTATTGAAAAACAAGTTCTTGAACTCATCCAATTCCATGGATTCGATTTCATCTTGGGGCCTTGTATTCTTAATTAGAGTCCACCACTAGTTTGCTTCACCTTCTAAATACTAAACAACCAAAATGAATTTTTCATGTTCTGAACATTGAAGTATAGAAAATATATTTTCAATGGTACTAATCCATTATTCAGCAACAAGTGGACCAGGAGACCCATTTAAAGAAGGTGGACGTTGCCTCTTGAAGGACTCAATAGAATATTGTTCCCTTCTATACTCATTTGGAAGTCCAGAATGATTCATTTCTTTTGTAAGTGTAGAAATAAGATTTTACACTCCATCTCCCATCACATTGGTTTGTTCAAGAGGACAATCATTGCATTTTCCATTACATTGATCAACACGGTTCCTTCGGGTTCCATCCCTCATCTAAAACCCAAAAAGAATAGTGTGAGAGGGAAAAATCATTCCAGGAAAACAACATAATAAAGGGGGACTAACTTCAATATCTAACATCTTAGGTTTAATTATATGATAGTTACTATAATTCTAGGACTATAACCTATACTTATACATAACCTTCAAGACATCGTTAGACATACCTTAGAAATATATCTAGGGATATCACTAAATTTTTTTCATCCTAGTTTCAAAAGGTTAACTAAACCTTCGATCTGATACCAACTATAGAGACCCAAACATTGACGTACATAGACATTACATTAAGTTTGAAGAAAAATTAATACATGAAAAAAAGACGCCCAAAGACCGTATAAGTTTAGTGTCTTTGGAAACTTGGAACAAAATCTTCTAATCATGGTGAAATATATTCAACATATTCAATAAAGTTCTTCCCCTTTCTTTACCTAAAACCTTTATTTATATCCTGGGGAAAATAAAACATAAAAAGGGCAAGCTCAAATGCTCAGTAAGGGTAAACATGGAGAACATAAAATAATCCATAAACATTTTAATGTAAAAACAAGAGCATAAAATCTAAACATCAAAATCGTGAGCAATGACATAAGACATGGCAGTACATAAGACATAGATCATAAAGGAACATTAATCATGATGAAATATCATGGGAATAAAACATGTAATTATGGAAAACCACTAAACACATGTTATGATTTTCATAGAAGCCAAGGCATTGTAACCAAGACCATCATAGTGGACAAAGTCCATTACTGAACCGGGTTTACTTGCCGTTCCAGCCCTTTATTACGGAACCAGATTCACTTGCCATTCCCGCCATGTCTATCTCATGATATATAAATCTTTACCTAATGAATTGGAGGGAGATATAGGTCCCACCCATCTCATATTGAAATAATTCTTATGTGTTCCACAAAACAATCATAAATCATTCTTCACAACCCAAAGAATAAAATGGGTTTCATAAACATCATCCCATCATAACATAATCCATATAAAAAAATAGACATCATTTAAACATAAATAAAATAAAACCATATAAATAATATGTACATTATACTTGAAACATGACCATATTAAATAATGTAATATTAGATGGAAAATAGTCTAGATAAAACACTTGAAATGAATCCTTGAGGAAAATATACTTTCTTCTTCAAAATAATTTTATTTTCTCAAAATGTCGTGAAATTATAAAAGAAATGAATTTTTTGAAAATAATAATGAAATCTTGTAGAGGAAGCTTCATGTAAATAAGGCTCTATGAACCCGTAAAATCCATTCATGCCATATAAGTTAAAAAAATATTCTTCTCATACTTTTTCCCAAAAAGTAAAAAAGAATGATTCCTTTCATACCATGTGGTAAAAGTAAACCAATGGTAAAAATGACTTTAATAATACATGGAAGAAAATTAAACATTTTATGAAAACATTTTTAGAAGACATGGACATGGATGATAACCATAACCACAGTAAATACTTATGAATAAACAATCTCGGAAAATAACGAGATTGGAATAATTATCCCTTACCGTTTATGATCGGTGAAATATTATGTGTCATAAAATAAAGAAAATTACATGAATATGTAAACAAAATATACTTCATAATAAAAATCACAAAACATTCATGGGAAGCATAAAAACCATACAAATGAAATAGATGGTGATTAATGCATATGTCTCATAGAAATAAAAGTGAGATGAAATAATCCCTTACCTTAGGTTTGATATGCTTTGTACATATCCAAACCTCCTGTATAATGATTTAAATCATGTAATTGAATTATTCTAGAATCATATTCATTGTTATGATATCATATATGGTCATATTCTTATCTTCTTATTAGTATTATTTCATTGCTACTTGTTATTTGGGTGTTCATTACTTTATGTTGTTATGCGTGTTTTGTGGAATAAATTATTATTTCTCTTTTTATGTTATAGATAAATCATTTAAAGAATGGTATTAGTGTAATATATATCAATTTTATCATTCAATTCATTTATAAAATAATTATTCAATGAAGATCATGTAGAACAAGTCGCATCACATCGTGGAGATGGTAGGCCGTACGTGCGCTCGAGTGATGATATCATTCCCATGATTGTGGAATTGTATTGAAGTGTATGGTGTATAATATTTCAGAATAAATATCACTTTACAATAATAATATATAGTTATTTCTTCCATCCTTATATCCATCCAAGTATGTTAGTGATGAAATAAAAGATTACACCACGGCGTGGAGACGGTAAGCCGTACATACGCACGCGTGGTGATTTCATTTTTTCATAGGATGGATAGAATATATAATATGGTGGTTTTATATTCATAATAACATATCAGTATACAAGTTATACTAGAGTTATTACTTAATAATGAAACAACTCATATAGAGGAAGTAGGAGAAGAAATAAGTTTGAATGAATCTGTAAAGGATATCATATCTTCTTCGACGCGCCTCCTCTTAACCTCCTCTTAGGGCACTAAAGTTGGTCTTTGAAGAATAAAATGACCTCTATTAGGTTTATAGGGAAGTGGATAAGTGAAATGGGTAGGGATTGGACGAATTTTAATGCTCAAAAATGGTGTGAAGTGGAGAAGGAGGAGGTGCCCTTTTATAAGGGAGGAGAGGGACACTTTTGGAAACCTCAGAAATATTAATTTATAATAAATTCAATACCTTCTTAAAACCCCCAAAAAATGACTAAATACAAATATGAGATGATATTGGGTTGTAATATCATCAAAAAATAAAATTTAGACAAGTTGGGAATTTATTTTAAACCTTATCAACTTGATTTATCCTTATTTAATGTATTTAATTTTATTTGCGGTAATAATATTCAAAATTTTAAATTGTTATAAATAAATAATTATGTGTTGTGAATTGTCCATAATTGGATACTTTATGAAATTTTCGACCATATAAATCTCAATTTATAATTTTTAAATATTTTTGTGATTTTTAAACAATTTAATAATATGTTATTTTTATAAAATAACAATAGTGTAAATTTTGATATTATTGATTTATTTTAATTTAAATGAAATCCACACAGAGGATATATTTGAAAAAAAAATTTAATAGATTCATAACATATCATATATTTCTGTAAAATTCGTGTAGAACATTGAATAGTTCATATAATATTTATTTTAAAATTTTTAATAACATTTATTTGATATTTCAATCATTAAAATAATTTCTACATCACTATTGTGTCATCATGAATGATAATTATTTAATCGCTAAAAATTTTAATAAATTCAAATGATGTAGATAATTTTATTTTATTTCTTGAGAATATTTATGTTTTATGTTTTATTAAGTTTATCACCAAAGTAAAATTATTACACTTATAAGATATAAGAGAGTGACATGTTGTCACTTTATTTGGTTTTAATAATAATTACATAAATTTAATGGTCAAAAGTCCATGAAATGAATCTATTCCGACCCTTAGGTGATATGGGTGGAATTTTATTCATCTAATAGAACTTTGGCAGGTGATAGGGTAATTTTAGAATCTTATTTTTACCCTCAATTACCCGATTTACCTTTAACTGTAATAAATAAAATTTACTATAGTTACTATTCATAATGTCTAAAAATAAAAGGTAGCCTATTAACATAATTTGGGCCTACTGATTACAAATATGGAAACCATTTTTTCAAATTCAAAACATGTAGGTTTCATTATTTAATTTAAAATTAATCCCGATGTTGAGAAAACGGGTTATAAAAGTTAAAACATTGCAAAAGATTAAAATGTTTTTACCTATTAATTCAATGTAAAATTAATGATAATGACTTAAATTATATTAAATGGTAAAAATATATTACATTTATACTTTAATTCCATTAAATATTATAATTTAACCATATATATTATCTTGATGAAAAAAATTGTTTTTAATTAAAATTTAGCGTATTTTTACTATTCATCAAAATAAGAAACTTATCAGAAAAATTTCAAAAATTTATCCAAAGTAAATTTTTATATCTTGATTCAAAATAAGAGTATTATTTTGTCAAATTGAACTTATAAACAGTTCATAAACTATATTTAAAATGGGTGTGCCATCAAAAGGCATCAAAACTGCATTTTTTGAAAAATACTTATTTTACCCGAAAAAATTATTTTGTTCTCATACCATGATCTAGAAAATGTGTAAGATGAATTATAATGTTATAAAATTAAAAATGTGATTAATACTATTCATAACGGCTAGTTCATAACAATATTATAATAATATATTAGTCAGTGAATCTCGGTATTGTGTACAACACACGCTATCGAGGAAGGACGCTCTTGCGTGTATTGCAAGCCAAGTCAGGGTTGCGTGTAGGGAAGGATTCCTTTGGTGTTACGTATAACATAATAAAAATGTATTTCATTTATACATTGATCAAAATCTATACTTGGTGTTGGGTAAAATGAATTTTATTTGAAAGAACATCAAATTGTCTATAACACAAGCCAAGAATAGTGTTGCATATACTACAAGCAAATACGGTGTTTCGTATAGAAAAAGATAATCTTGGTGAAGTGTACAACACAAGACATCAAATAAATTAAAAAGAATATTTCTCATAAAATCTTGGGGTGATACAGTAAGGGATTTTTGTCTCACTTTTTTCTTCTATGAGACACATGCTATATTCAACACCTATTTATTTTAAGTAGTATATATACTACCCATAAACATATTTTATGATTATTATCCTTAATATTATGGGGATTTACATATCTATATGAGAATATCTCTTTCAAGGGGTCTACGGTTAAAAAATTAACCAATCCGTAAGGGACTTTTGTCTCAATTTTCCTTTGTGGAGACATATATTATGTTATAAACCTATATTAATTTAATATGTGAATATAAATCCCATTGTACATATAAAATCATGAATTTATTCATCCTCGTAATATTTTAATTTTCATTTTATTTTATTACTTAATGGTTATTACAATTCAATAGTACCAATGTGGTAAATAATTCATATAACAATCTCATCATTTATGAGGATTGTTTATAAATATGTATACAATGATCAAATATTATAATACATCTCTCAAAAAACTCATTAAATTTCTTCTTATTTGTTTTTTCATGATATATTCATGTAATAGTTCCATTTTCCCACTATTTGGTAATTATAATTATTATGAAATGTTTTTTTTAAATCAAACTTTATTTCCCTCTTTGGTCAGAAATATATTTTCCCCCAAAATCAAGTTTTCTAACATGTTTAAAAAAACATTTTATTACTCTCGTATGATTTTAAAAAGAAATTTTTACCCATTCTTTACTTTTTCAAAAATATTTTTAAAGGAATCTTCATATTGTTTTCTAGACAAAATGATTTTTTTATTTTACTGAAAATGTTAATGGAATCATTGTTTTAACATGTATGGGAAAAAAATTAAGACTTCATGAAAAATAATTTCTTTAAAGATCGCCTTATAATATTTCAATGTTATTTTCAAATAAAAAATATTTGAAAGTGTTTTATGTTTTAATATGTTTTTTAAAAGGGTAAAGTATATTTTCCTCATGAAATGTTATAAAAAATAATTCAAAATTAATTTCTATCTAAGATTACATCCTTTGGTGTTATCTATGCCATATTGGGGATATTATCCAAAGATAAAATTCGTACTCTTTATCAAAATGTTTTATAGTTTAATGACATAATGCTTATAAAACCCATTTCTCTTCCATAGGTTATACCATGAAAAAATTATTATGAAACCTACTTATTTTTATGGGTTATGATATAATGAAATTATTTTGAAACATATCTCTTTTCCAGATGTTATGATAATATTTAATGTTTATGATACCCATTTTATTTCATGGTATATGATATGATGAATATTTTATGATCTTGTGGCACCCATATGAATTATTTTAATTTTTTATGGGTGGGACTTGTGTCACCCTCCAATGTATTATGTAATGATAAATTATATATGAGATCAGAGGGTACATTGGTTATTAGAAAAAACCCAAACATATGGGTACATGGGTGGTAATCCTATGGTCAAAAATATGGTACATGGATTCTTATCCCAGGTCCAAAAATGAGGGTACATTAGTGGTTAGCCCAATCCCAAAAAGGAGGGTACATGGGTGGTTAGCCCAAGACTGAAAGAGGGTACATGTTAGGTCATCTCATGCTTGAAATAGGGTAAATGGGAGGTTTTCCCATGCCCAAAATTGGATACATGGGATATCACCCAAATCCTGAATGAGTGTACATTGGAGGTCATTACAATCCTAAAATAGGATACATGGGAGTTCATCCCAAGCCCGAAGCAGGTGTATGGGTGGTTATACCAAGACTAACATGTTATTAATGTCCTATTGGGTAGCCTTAATATAATATTTTTTATGATTATGTTTTTGAGACAAGTCTTTGTATTATGATAATTTTATTCTCTCATGGAACATGTTCATTATTCCCTTATGATTCATGTCTTATTAATTTCCAATCATTATTCCATGACTCATGTTTATGATCTATGATAGATTGGGTATGAACTTTGTATGTTATGTTCATTATCTTATACTATTATGCTTATCATATTCTTTCATATGATCATAGATTGACATCTCTTCAACTTAACCTTAATGAGAATCTTATACTTCCTTCCCCAAGGTTATTAAGAAAGGTTTTATGTAGGGTATATCTATGCAGTGTATTAAACAAGAACATATTTATGGGTGATATGGAAGATCTTTCATTAAATTAGAATATTTCATTCCATGTTTCCAAATTCACTAAACAATTATGGTCCTTCGGCATGTGTTTGAAATTAAATGAATATTCATAAAATATGATTTACTATCCATGTATGAGAATACTGGGCTTCTATACCATATTTTTATCTACCTATATCTTGGAATCCCACCATCACTTTCTAATAACCTTTTTTATAATGGATGTGAACCTTACCTAGATATTATAAGGTGTATCAAGGAATTAAATCATCTCATCGATCTTGTCCATTTAGTGCTCTGCCTCTTGGGGGTCACTCATTCCCTTAAAGGATGGTGGCTTCTCATGTAAGAACTCCCTTGATCGATCCATTTCTACTCAATCTCATAGATAAATATTAGTAATTATGTGCAATACATGAGGATTATTTTGGTATATATCATGAAAGCCTCACACAATATCCTAAAAAAGATTCTAATCAATAGGTTGATTCCCTTGAGGAGAATCTCTTTCACTCTCTTGAGTAACCTATGGGAGATGTTTTAATTTCATTCCAATACACATCAAAATAGAAAAAATTATCCAAAAAAAGTATAATCTCAGCTGAAACCAAAAACTTATAAGAAGAAACTGAGTCTAGCATCAAGAACTCAAAATACAATAAATATTTCCCAACATCCCATGGTAACGTGAGCCTTGTCATAGAAAAAAAGGACTAGGAATTCACTATATCCTTCCTCTCAATTCCCAAAAATCATATATCTAGTCTACCAACTTCCAAAACTAAGAAAAAAATCCTCTGATACCAAAATGTAGTGAACCAATCTGGATACCCTCAAAACTAGTACTTAACTAGACTCATAGCATACCTGAAGGGTGTTCTCAATCCCCATAGGTTGGCGACTATCACTCGAGAATCAATAAGAACCGTAGGGAATGATTCCTCGAAAACATAACCAGAAAACATGACATATATATATATATATGATATAAATAAATAAGGAAAGAGTAAAAAATTCATAGAATAATAAAAATATAAGAAGTGACAAAACTCAAAATTAGCTAAACATTCTCCACGGTACAAGTCCAACAATAAAGGATAACTAAAACTAAAACAACTACTCTATGTGATATCATGGGAAACACCCACCATATCACTACCAACAACCAAAACACAGTTGATAGAAACATATCAGCCTCACTAAAATTCTATGAAATTCCATTCAGTGAAAGTAATAACAAGTTCTACGCACCACTAAAGGGATTTATGGGTTGTGATCCAAACAATATCAGTAGGATCCCACCCAGGTGTTCCATAACAAGTGTTTTTACAAAAATCCAAACAATTCTAAACATTAAAGAAAATAATGAAATATAATCATTTAAATTGGTTTTATATCTAAAGAATGGTAAACAAATCCCACTTTACCACATTTCTAAATAATCTAGGAAACTATATTTCAAAGAATATCACATACATCAAATCAGTAAAAGCATATATCACATATCATATAACATCTAAATTAGTAAAAACTAAATAATAGGTAAATCATTCCATCGATCAATATAGGTCATGATATCTTGAAAAATCCTTTTAAAAAATAGGCAATCACGCACCTAAAGTCTCAAGATATATGAATCAAATCTAGAGAGTAAAGGACACCCTAGAAAGTGAACATCCCAATAGGACCGAGAAGTTACTTGAACAATAGGCTTAGGGAGAAAAGGAACACACCATGAGTTAGCCCTCAAACAGTATCAATAGATGAGGCCTATTACTACACCTTCCACCTAAGTATGTAAGGGTTACCATGTGCTATATTTTTTAATCCATTTCATAAAAAACATTCTTTGAAATCCATTTCATAAATCCATTTCAGGATGCCTTGAAAATAAATTTTCCATTCACCAAATAAGGGGAAACCAATATTTTCTAAAAAACCCATTTTTACACACACAAAAATTAATCATTCAGTCATATCATTTTATTTATAATTTTTTTTTATCAAAACTAGATCAATCTAGTTTCATTCAATGTAAGATTTTTATGGAAAAACCTACCTAAAAATTGGGCCACACACATCTGTAGTGGGATCCAAAAACATAAAAGAACTCAAATACTACATTGGATTCCATAGAATCAATCCTTACACCTCAAAATAAAATCAATAAGAAAACCAATCAGTGAAGATTATAAAACCAAATGTACCTTAAGGAACACACATGTGACACCCAAACCAACACACAAGTCAACATCTAGGGGAATATCTCACTCTAGATTTAGAATAGATCAATAAAAATCAACACCACAAAACTAATGGATTAGAAATCATTGTGAAATGATAATACTGCTACCAAAAGTAGTGAATAAGTAGAAATATCACTTACCTATATAGATTCATCAAAATTACAATGAAGATCAATCATCAAATAAAACCATATAAAAGTAGTGGATATCACTAAAATATTCAGGGAGTGCTCTAGGGTTTTGAAAGCGGAGCCTGCATTTCACATGAAATAGAATAAAACATGTAGAGAATGAAAACCTAAAGGTTTTTCACATTACATGACAAGAATCCTGGGTTCATGGTTGGAAGTTCATGCAATGCATATCTATTGAAAAAGGAATCTCATTAGTTAAAAAACCACATGACCTTTTCATAATGATAACCAGTTTCACATTGTGTAAAATTTTCACTCTTTACAGCATTTCATGGAATCGTACCAAAAAAGTTGTCACATCATGTAACCAGTTCATGATATAAAGATTCTCGGTAGGTATATTCTGAAAAAAACATATAGTAAAATATATAAGGTCAACTAAAACCCTAAATGAAATACTCTTATGAATTTTTCACATTTAAACCCCGACTCCAAAAATTCCAACAAACATAGATACCTTAATTTTAGTTCATTTTCCCCAATAAATTTTTACCTCCCACTGAAGGCACAAAACCCACCCATATAAAGAGGGAAATTATAAGATAGATGAGAAATACTTGAAGGAAGTTAATGGAATGTTACAATTTTAGATCAGTATAATATTTTATTTTTCATATTTTGATTATTTATATTTTGGATGAAATTCCAACTTACCTCTTAGACACTATTTTACCTTTAGAATATCTTGTTAAGTTTTACAAAATCCTTTTTGTTAGAAAATAACACTTATTTCAATTTAGTATAAATATTTAATAAATAAGCCATTATTTATATATAAAATGCGGTGTTATATATTTTTAGAGTATTTCTTACATAAATAATAATATTTTCCAAAATATGTCACTAATGGGTGGTGAGAACATCTTCCCCCACATTTTTACAAACATCTAGATAAACAGGTTATCCTTTTTGTAGAATCTGACGAATCATAAACACTATGTATTTAGTTTATTATCTCATATTATTCATAAAAATATTTTATAACAAGTAATCCTCTTATAATTTAAGATAAATGAGATAATAATAGTTATATTTTGTTTAAATTCATCTGATCTTGATAAAATCCATTACATTTAAATATTTCAAATGGAAACTCTTTGCTTCATCAATTTAATGCAATCTATAAACTCTACATATTCATCCCTTTATTTTTAATTATTGTATACTTACAACACTTTTAAATAACACATCAAATATCATATACTATTTGAAAATAAAGAATTGGTCTCAATAACTCTAGTACCTCACATGGATATTCCATAAAGTTTTAAAACCCCCTTCATGTATCTATAAAAATTTCATCCAATGGAATCGTTACTCTCTCTTCCTAATTCCACCATATTTCAATGACCTTAACTTGTTTATGAATAAACACTTTTGGACTCTCCAAATAGATTTTCATCTTATGGTTTAAAATTTTACTCACACATACTATCTTTACATCACCGTAACATAGACATTAAATTCCAAGTTCATATATTCTAAACATAGGAAAGTAATGGGTAAACATTTAATGAACTGATCCATATTTTTGGAACAATTCTATCAATGATAATTGGTTCAATTCCTTCTCTATATTCAATCTCAATAATTACTTAGAATATTTAATCATATTGATTATCATTTATATGCCCAATCATATTCATTATATGATACTAGAGTTCCTTAATTCATTTTTCATATAATTCCTTTCAAACATTATGTGAATCATTCTATGATTTTTATAGTCATCAAGATTCACCAATTGAGAAACATCAATACGTGTTTACTTCGGAAGGGTGAGGCACCCTATACCCACACACTCAGAACCATTGTTAAAAAACATTACATATATTATTTAATACAAAGTGATATTAACCAATAATAACACACATACATTTTATATCATTTTTATAATTTAGAAATTACATCTCAAAATTGACACAAACCCAGAACTAAATGGTTTATTATCTTTATATATTATATATTTTGTCATCATATTTAATAATAGGCCTTCAATAACTCCCAAAATATTCTCCACACATGTTATCCTTTGATACATCTCATAAATTATAAAACTCTTCATTTCTCAAAAAATGGAAACATATTAAATGAGGGAGGTTGGATTCTTTGTAAGGGTAAATATAAGATAAAAAAATCAAAGATCATAAGTGAATATAAGATGAGCAAAAACCTACCTAAAATCTTGTATATGTATAAAATTTTTAACATATCAATAATGTACATGATTATAATTATAACTATATCAATAAGGTCAAAACATATATTGGTAAACATATAAATAAGGTCCAAATTTAGCATTTTGAACAAATTGGATAAAAGTAGAAAATAAATGATATGGGATAATTTTTGGACAATAAATACATCATTGACACATTTTGAGATATTTTTTTTATCACTAAGTTTAAATTTTATTACCTTATTATTCCTTTACCATGGTAACTCTATTTTTAATAGGGTTAATATTTTTATATCCAATAATTAAATTGGCCTATTTAACTCATTTTGAAAATATGATTATAAATTATTACTCTATTTAATTAAATTAAATATCTAAATACTATAATTTTATCTTTTAAAGGAAAATATTATATATATATATATATATAGGAAAAAAAGTGTTTTAATATAAAAATGTATTCTTTAACACAAAGTGTTTATAATATTATTTCATAATAATTACTAACATAAATTATTTATAATGTATTTTTAATTTATTAGATAATTAATTTTTATTCATCATTAAAATTTTATCAATTTAATTTATTATGATAAAAATTCATGAAAAAAATCATTAAAATTGAATTTTTTGTACACTATATAATGTTTACCACATTAAATTAATATTTATTATTCATGTTATAACAATTTAATTTTATAAATAAATTGGTATTGATAAATTTCAATGAATTTCATAAATAAATAAATTAATTCTTTTATAATAATAATATATATGGAATAAACATGAATTTTTATAACAAAAAATATAAATTAAATATTATCTCTTTATTTCATTTTAATTTTTTTTATTATTTATGAATTCTATTAATTCCAATTTTTTATTCAATATTACACAAATTAAATATACCTATTGGATACATGTATACCCAACAAACATATATCCAATGACTGTATCCAATGATCATATATCCAATGACCATATATCCATTGATCGTATATATAATGATAAGATTTCAAACCTATATATAGACTTATATACAGTCCTTGAATCATTCATAGTATCCACTTAGATATCAAAATTTATATTTTATTTCTAATATTTTAATCTTATCCATTTTTTCAATCAAGGTTATAATATTCATTAAAAATCGTGAGGGAAAATATTTTATATTCATTCTATTTTTTTAAATGTGAATTTATTCCGCTTTTTCATTTTTATAATGATGTTTGATATTGTATTCTCATATTATATTCTCATAATTTAATAATTTTTATATTTTATTATAATATTTTATCTGAATAAATGTATCATGGTTCTTTATAGATTAGTGAATCATGTGAAAAAAATCTATTCAAACATGTATTTCTCTAAAATGAAATGCATACTAAAATTTCTAGGTGATACACTCTACCCATTATAAAGAAATTTCATCCTCACAATATTAATTATATGTCACTAATGAAAATAATTGAGGGAATCTAAAATATAGAAAAGACTCAAGATATAATTTATAATAATATATCAATCTCATTACGTTAGGTACAACTAGGAAACTTATCTCTTCCCTCATATTAGTCATATGCCAAAAATAGAAATTATTAAAAATAATTTGTGTTAAATATCTCTCATGATTGGATATTAAGACCATATAATGTAATTAATTCTCATATTTTTCTATTTATTAATAAATAATAATAGGTTTATTTATGTTTTTATCCCTTTATAGTTTATAATCTAATCAATATAGATAATTAATCCCTACTATAAAAACAGTTCTGGATCCTCATATCCACACTCTTGAATATGATGTTAATAATTATAATCATACACATATGATTTGATATCAAGTGATATGAACCCAATGTAACTCACATAAATATTTCAAAATTTATATAATATAAATGTTACAATTTAAAAATTCACAAAATCTCATAACCATGATATTTAGTGAATTTAGATATTAGTTATGTGATCTTATTATTTTCAAATAATTCATGAATATTTCGCACAAAATTTTCCACACATGATATCCTTTTATACATCTCATACTTTCTACACCCCTTTATTTACTAGGTAATGGAAACTTAAGAAAGGGTTGAGTTCAGATTCTCGGTAAGTTTAAACAGAAGTGATAAAAATCAAAGATACTAAGTGAGAATAAGATGAGCATGTTGGTATGAGAACATAATCAAGGTTCATAAAATAGAGAACCATTCCAAAAAAAATGTACATCATAATTCAATATTCATAGCATAATGCTTTTGAAAAAATAAAATACATTAGTAATAGAAGTTTGGAAATAAGATCCAATAATCAAGAAAAAATAACATTAGTATATTATTATCGTATATACAAATGTATAGGGAATAATAAACTTTTGAACATAGATATGTGAAATAATATTTGTGAATAAACTTGTGAGCATATCAATAATGTTCATTCTTCACACTATGAACATATTAGTAAGGTAAATGCTTATCATTGTGAACATATCAAACAGTTACATTCATTGAATTGGGAATATACCAAAAACATCCATACTAAACATTATGAACGTATCAATAAGGTATATTATTAGCATTTGGAATAATTTATATGTTTAATTCTTAACACTGTGAACATATCAATATGTTCCACTCTTATCATTGTATACTTATTAACTAGGTCAATCCTTATCATTGAGAACATATCAAATAATTCCATCATTAATAGTATGATCTTATGATACATAAAGTTTTAAAAAATTCATTGGATTCCTATATAATTATAATCTGACATATCACATAATTAAAAAATATAAATATACGTGCTATATAAACATGAAAATATTCATAATTCTATATAATCCTAATTAGAACAAGAAAAGAAATGGTTTACAACATAAGATAAACATAGAAATAAGGTGGATGATATCATTAAAGAATATCATCAGTAAATAATATGAACATTTAAATTATTTTTACAAACATAAAAAGAACCTTTATTAGAACATTAGAAAAATGCTTTGAAAAAAAATACGAAATAATGTTTTCTTTTGATAACATTTTTTTTAAAAAATTCACAAAAATGGGTATAGAAATTAATTTTTAAATCTACAAAAAATAGAATTTAATATTCATAATTAATACTGGGAATAATTTTGGGTAATTAATTCATAAAAAATAAATTAAAAAAATATTCTTTTCACATTATAGTAAAGAGAGTCAAATTAATAGAAAATGTCTAGTGTAAGAATAATTTCAAAATATTACTCTAAACCCCCTACAAGTAATGTAAAAGTTAATATAAAATTAATATAACAAATAATATATGAAAATATAAGGAAATAAATAAAAAATATAGAGAATATGGATATAGAGGATAAATATTTTTGACCAAAAAGAATAGATACTGTCAGATGTGCTTTCAAACATCCTTTCAGTTGGATTTAGAACCAAATTGTGGTGATATGGTATGACGAAATGAAAAACCAAGAAATAAACATATAATAAGAATATAGAATGTATTTCTTAGATAAGTAATATTCAATTTCCTAACATGTTAATTTATTCATTAACAATCTTGGATTCAAAGAGAGATTGGGAAAAACATTCTTACGGGTTTGGTAACATGTTAATCAAAATATTTTGAATGAAATATCATGATAATTATTTTTAAAAACCTATGAATTACATTAAAATTTTATATAATAAATTCATTGGGTAGTATATACAACCCATCAATAAATATGGTGATGAAGGTACAACATATCTCAATGATGGAAAATTGAGCTGAGAAAACATTTACATTTACTTATTACTCTAATGAAAGATCTTTAATGAAATATTTAATAAAAATAAAAAAAATTAATATCTTATTTATGAATATTTTTAAAATATATTACCTTTTATACTCCTAAATTATAACCATTCTTTACATATATATTATTCAGTTGTTATTTATTTTCATCATCGAATGTTTGTAATTATGATTGTTTCCTACAAGTTTTTCACTATCGATGACGATGATCATTCATTGAAACCATTATAATCTTTAATATATTATTAAAGGTAGTATAATACTTTTTTAAATGATTTTTTATTCACATATTCATTTGATGTAATTTATGGGCATGGTTTGTGAGAATAGATTCCATGATAACCATGTCGTTGTTAATTTCTCTGGTAACAATAAGTAAATCTATAAAGGTAGTTAATTATTGTGTCATACTTAAATAATAATATTCATTAAATATGTTAATAATTAATATCATATACTAGTAGTATTAATTTCTTGATACTCATTCATGTTGTAAATGATGAATATATTATAGAATCATTCATATATGTGGTTGAACCGACCCAAACAAGAACACGCTAGGCTAATGAATGAGTAAGATTAAAGAGTTTTATAGTCAAATTGTAATTCCCTAGGAAGTATAAATATGTTAATATAATAAAATTATATTATATAATAAAAATTATAAATATTTTAAATGAAAAGGTAATTTAAAAATATTATGAAGAACCGGGTGCTTTTACTCCTCAACACGGGATCCATCAGAATGAATGATTTTGGCATCCTTATGGAAACCAAAAAACACAAAATGTCTAGGAATTATTTTTTAGAGATAAAATCGACTGATATTAAATATAGAACTAAAAATTTTTGTGGTTTTTTAGGGTTAGAGTAAAAGTCCCTTTTTACGTATATTTTGAGTGGCATTTACACTAATATCAATCCCTTAATAAATATGATTTTCATTTTAAAAATAAAGTGGATAAAAAGTGTAAAATAATTGACATGGGATAATATTTGTTTTTAAATAACCCATAAAAACATTTATAAATATGGTTTTAATCCTTTACCTCTTAGTTTAACATCATTTTACATTATTTTACATTTATCATAGTAACTCAATTTTTACCTCATCGACTTATTTTTATACCCAAAATAAAATTGAACTATTTACATTGTTTGGATGTTATATCTGTAGATTATGAAATTATTTAATCTAATTAAATTTCTAGATATTATAATGGTAACTTTTAACTTAAAATATAATATATATATATATATGTGTGTGTGTGTGTTTTATAGAAAAATATCTTTTAAAACACTAAGAATTCTTAATACTATTTCATATCAATTTATATTTCAATTGAGTGTTAATATAAATGATATATATTACAATATAACATAATTTTAAATATTAAAATTTGAAAACTTTAATTTATAAAGATAATGATATATAATACATAAAAATAGTTCTTTTACAAATGACAATTTTTAACAGTAAAAGGTTTTAACTTGACCCTATTAAAATTATTTGTCCATATTCTAAAAAATTCATATTATCAATCCATTATTGTTTAAATATTCCTTTATAAATTATATACAAAAAAATCCTTACTAATAGAAAAAAATATCTTGGAAATTGGGTCATGAAACCTATACCCATCAAATTAAATAAAAATGTGGAGAGTGGATAAATAATGGATTTCAAAATAATAATAATAATATAAGGCATAAAAATAATTTCTTTTAATAAAATATTTTAATTACATATTATCTCTTCATTTAATTATAATATTATTTATTATTTTTGAATTATATTATTTTTAATTTTTTAATAAATATTACACAATATCAATATACCTATTAGAAAAATGCATATATAATGACCATATATCCAACAACCATATTTCAAACAACTATATATAAAACAACCATATATACAATGACCATATAGAAAATGGTTCGATTTCATTTGTCTATATATATATATATCCTTAAATGCATTTTTAGATTCATTAATCATTATTTCAATCTTGAGAACCATGTGGGGTGGGAATAGAATTTTGTTGTGGTGGTGGTGGCACAACGTTCATGTCAAACATGTAATTTCATGTCCTTTCTGAGCAGAATCTAATGGGATTATTATAGTAAATCAAAAAACCTAATGGTTTTATTGTTCTAGAGGTTGTACGAACCTAATTTCTTATGAAATGTGGTCATTCGAAAATGGCTCCATCAACACTCATGGACTCACATTGGTTGAGAGTTGTGGAATTTTGGCTCATCTCACCTTTTTAGGGGAATTATTTCATTCATAGGGACTCTATTATAGATTTAAGGCATATTCATGAATCCATTATTAAGTCCCAAATATAAAACACCATAGCCTTGTATTAAAAATAAATATTTATCTTTTATTTTAATTTTACAATCATTTTCATGCATAAGAGATTTTATGTTAGTGAGGATATCTATACATATTTGGGGTTCTCCATTGATGGTACCATTTTTAGATGAATTATAAATTTATATGTCATTTATTATCCTAATTCAGGTTTTATTCCACACATTGAAGCTCTCTAGATTTTATCATCATCCAAAAATATGAGAGTTGTTTTGATATTTGGATAGGTCCCAATAGATGGGATTTCAACATTTATTATGAAATAAATCAAAATTGTGTAGTATGGTTCCACATAATTAGAACAATTATAATATTTTAGTTCATGTGACAAGGAAATTTCTGTTTAGTTTAACATAATGCATCAAGGATGTCTAGGTGAATGGTGGAAAGTCAAGGATGGTGTGGGACTTATGCTGAAGTGGTCGTGAGACCTGGAAGGGATGTGGCCTCCCAGGTTGGATAAGACCCTAGTGGTAATATTTCCTAAATAATAGTTGGTTGAGTTTTGTGTGCTATGTTTTAACATTTTTTGGCGCTCCTATATATTTCATTTGGATAGAAATCAAACCCCATATTCTATGGAGGATTGGGTATTATTTATTTAGAGGATTCCAAAGTTCAAGGTGATAAGAAGATCTAGAAAAGGACTCTTTTCTGAGGAAAGTAAGTTAGTTCCCTTGTTGATTCCACATTTAGAGATTACATGTTCACTACCGATGAAGATATAGGTGGGGAATGGTGTATGCACTATTGTGGAGGAGTGGAAATCAAGATATCCAAGGAGTTTTCTCATTGGAAATATGACCCTTTGTAATGTCTCGGACCTCTCCGGACCATTCCTTTGTCAAAAAGAAGGCCACAAAGTGTTCTGGAGGGTGAAATGGACTTTTCTCACACTTTCCAGAATTTTGAAACTACACGCCGTGTAGTGTTAGTACACGCTGTGTACCCCCTCACTGGGTATACCCCATGTTGAAGGCCCTGTACTTGCCTTGTGAAAAAAGTGGGTACACGCCGTGTGTGCATACTACACACCGTGTACCACCTTGTCGGGTATACCTCGTGTCGAAGGCTGTGTCCTTACTGTGCGAAATAATGGGTGCACGCCGTGTGTCCAGTTCTATATGTCGTGTAGTCCTTCCCTGCGTACACGTTACCAGTCAATGGTTGTGTACCGTGTTGGTGTCGTGTGCAATAAATGAGTACACACCGTGTGTCTGAACTACACGCCATGTAGTCCCTCCCCGCGTATGCGTTACCCTCAAACTGTGTGTTGACCAGTCAACGGCCACAGAGCCGTGTTAGAAGCCGCGTGGAGACCCTGTAAAATAACCGAGTACACACCGTGTACCATAAAGTACACGCCGTGTAATTTTTATTTTCCCACCTATACAAGGAGGGGTCCACTCCTCCTTTTCAAATCACTCCTCTCCTCCCCATTCCTCTGAGCAGATCTCTCCCAAGAGACTCGAAGGCTCCTTTTCTTCCATAACTTCTTCGTTCGAGCTCCGATTTATGATCCTCCAGTGGCCACGGGATCGTAACGACAAGGCGGAACTTTAGAGCTTGGATCTGTTGCCTTTCCTTTAGCCTTTCCTTTCCAACTTCCACCCGAGGAGGTTTTTCCGGGACCCGACAGAAGTGACGGATGCCGACGGACGTCTTCTAAGGTTTATCCGGGGGAGCGTTACGATCGGAAACTGTTGAGGTAGGTATCTTACCTTCATCTCTCTAATTTGTGCAACATACGGGGTGGGTTTCCTCTTGCATACATGAAACACTTTTGAACCGGTTAAATAAAGATAATAAATGGTTAAAGAACGGGGATGGGGAAGTTGTTATGTTTATATTTTTTTATCCTATTGATATGTTATGAATTGAATATGATTATTCCTACTGAAAATAACGGTCATTAGGGGCCTTTGATTTTGAAATTAAATGTTGCCCTATCTTTTAGACCGTTTTGTGGATGGAACCTTGTTGAATGTGGAATTTGGTTAATCACATAAAGCTGGCTGATTAAATGAAAATCTGGAACCCTTGTATGATCACCCTGGTTGAACAAAAAATGAAATAATGAACATGTGGGTGTTGGCTTGGATACGTGGCATGTGATGGGGGTGTTTTGTGGGTTGTTGTGAATCGGGTGAGCAGTGGGATGCGGTTGGCTTGGTTGTGGGTTGGTGTGAATGTTATATTGGTGACGGGCAGCGGGGCTGTGATAAATGGTATTAAAGGGATAATGATGTACGGTGCAGTTGTGGTGGTAGGAAGTGGGGCTGTAGGGATGGGTTGTGAATAATAAATAAAAGTGGAAGAGTTAATGAGTGGTGTGTGATGGTAATGGAACGAGATTAATAATTAATAGGTTGGTTGGCTGATAACAAGGGACTTGGTTGTGTTTCTTGTGTTTTCCTAACTTGATTTGTGGATGGCATGGATATGTTTTACAAATGATCGATGTGGTTGGTTGTGGATAGTTTCCCAGTAGTTAAGGAACTAAATAAACTAATTCTGCTGAAACTTGAAAACCTAAATGGGGTTGGGGTTGTTTGTTGTATGCATGCTTCGTAGTAGCAGTGCCAAGGTACGTGCTCAGTTTCTCTGTTTAGAAGCCATAGGTTGGGCTGTGTGTTTGGTATACATATATATATATATATCTGTATCTTTTGTGTTTTATCTCACCCCACCCATGTTGAGCACTTAGTGAAAAACACTCCCATTTCATGGGAGAGGGTGTTTTCCCTCAGTTACTAGCTCCTTTCTGCTCCTTCTCCCCTAGGCTGTGATGGCTTGAGGTGACCTTACACCTAAGACCCTTCAGGTAGGTTTCGATTGGGGTGGTTTTAGCCCAAGACTCTTCGGGCAGGTTCTACTGTTTCCCAAGAACCTTCGGTATGAGGCCCAGGTGTGTGCGGGCGAGATACGTGGTTGTGAGGCCCAGGTGTGTGTGGGCGGGATACGTGGTTGTGAGGCCCAGGTGTGTGTGGGCGGGATGCGTGGTTGTGAGGCCCAGGTGTGTGCGGGAAGGATGCATGGTTGTGAGGCCCGGGTGTGTGCGTGTGGGATGTGTGGTTTGTGAGGCCCAGGTGTGTGCGGGTGGGGAGAGTGTGGCAGCGTCAGGACGTTCGCCGTTAGGAAGAGCAACTAACGACTGGGAAATGGTGCGGGGTACCCAATACTCTTGTTTCTTATATACTACTACATGTTGTGTTTTTTTTGGTGAGTGTGGATGGTGAGGTTGGGTGGATAGATTTCCTTGCTAGGTTTCTTCTGTTGTTCTCACGGGACATTAGGATGTCTCCCCACTTGTGCACGAGAGCTTTAGGTTTCCCTACTGAGTATACTTGTATGATCACCCTATGTTTACTTTAAGGTTTCCAGGAGGACTACCAGGGCCGTGCGGGACCCTACTAGTCAGACAGTTGGAGTTGTTGTAGTTTTTGTTCTCTTGTTTTCTTTTGGTATTGTACTTTGAGATTTCTTGTACTTTCACCTTGTTATAAAATTGTTTAAACATGCATGTGGGCTTGGTTTGGGTTTATTTATATACACTTTTTCTTTTCCTTATTTTGGTGGTTGACTTGTCCTATTTCCCGATCCTAAATAAATAAAAAGGGTAATGCCTCCCATATTTGTGAAAACTCATACCCTTGGTGCTAGTCGCCACCCCGGGGCCTACTGGAGGCGGGACTTAGGGGTAATTATCTCCCTTTCACCATTGCCAACTCCGGAGGGGCATCTTTGGTGGGAGGGGGTCGTGATAGAATGGTATCAGAGCTAATGGTTGAGAGATAGGATGGATTCTGGAGTTAGGCATAGTGAGGATTGCATGAGATGGTAGGGAAACGGTGTTAGTTAATCTTGGTGTGTGACATAGGCCAGGGAAGACTGGCTAGGAAACGGGATTTTAGGGCCCCCCGTGATCTGATGCAAGGAATCTGAGCTTACAAAATGACCAAGTGAGACTACATTTATTGTAGGGTAGAGACCCTAGGTATGGTACATGCATCATCATGATTGTGTTTTACTTGATTTGGGTGCTCTGGGAAAGAAATTGAAATAAAATGATAAAATAAAACATTGAGGTTTTTTTACTACTTGGGCTTAGGCAATCCTTGTTTACCATACAGCTATGGAACCTGGACGTCATCCCCGGCTGGATCAGATGGATGAGGCCCAGTAGATTCAGGCGGTCGATCAGTTGAGGATTGACCGAGAGGAGGAAGATAGCTAGTGGTAGAAGACTCTCTGTTCTTTTCAGCGGAAGACCCTCAAGAAGTACAAGGGTAGTACTTCGGATATGGAGACGGAGGGGTGGATTGAGGAGCTAGGGATCGCTTTTACCTTGATCTGTGCTCTGAGGGAGTACTGGGTTCCCCTAGCAGTCAGTCAGCTGAGAGGTGCGGCGCGATAGTGGTGGACGCTCTACCTCGGAGAGTGGATAGAGGCAGAGGTTCCATGGGATGACTTTGAGAAGGAATTCCGAGAGGAATTCCTTTCTTCCATGATCAAGGCGGAGAAGCGGCAGGAGTTAATCTCCCTTCAGCAGGGGGGTGTGTCAGTACGAGAGCTGGGGATCAAGTTCAGGGACCTCCTGTGACTTGCTCCGGATCTCTTTCTGGATGAGGAGTCTCGGGCGAGACGTTTGGAGGAGGCGCTTCGTCCTTCGCTCCAGTATGATGTCACCCCCTTCACCCTTCTGATGTACTTGGTGGTACAGAAGAAAGAAGAGGTTGTAGAGAGGATGCACTCGCTGGGAGGTGCACCCCGAGAGGGGATCCAACTGGGCTCGTCGAAGGGGAAAGCAGTCAGCAGCAGGTCTCCTGCGATGGGACCTTCCAGGTTCAGGCCAGTGGGGAGCAGGCCCCAGCACTTCCAGTTCAGATCTTCCGGTCCTCGTCCATTTTTCACGAGCCCAGGACCGAAGTGTTTTTCTTGTGGAGGTTTCGGGCGCGTCCAGAGTCAGTGCCCAACCCAAGATCAGTACGGTGGAGGTGGGAAGGTTCAACGCCCACCTCAGCAGCACCAATTGCCGGCGAGGCCCTACCAGTAGCAGCAGGACCATGCTCCTCCGAGGGCAGACTTTACGGGAGGAGGCCGACCTCAGGGTGCTCCTCAGGGACCTCCACCAGGGCGTGGTTGGGGAGGTGGATGACATCATAGAGGCAGAGGAGCTATGCGTGGATAGTTTCATGCAGCAGGGTTGACAACTCCGACAGGACCAGAGGTGGTGCGAGGTACGATTTGTTTGTTCAGCACTCTTGTTTCTTCTTTGTTCGATTCGGGAGCTTCGCACTCCTTTGTTGCACCTGGTCTAGCCCATGCTTTGGGACTAGATGTATAGAGACTTTATGTACCACTGGTGCTGAGTACACCAGTTGGAGGCCAGACCAGCATATCTTGTGTTTGCTGGGGATGTGGGCTGACGTTGGGACCACATCGATCTAGTGGGGACTTTCTTCTATTACAGATGTAGCCATACAATGTCATCCTAGGCATCGACTAGTTGTTTTCTATTAGTGCTATTATCGACTACTTCCGGAGAAGAGTCGTGTTCTCTGACGTGGATGGGCATCATGTAGCTTTTGCTGGCGAGAGGAACTATCCGTTGGGAAGCCAGCGTGTGGAGCCTCTCCTGTCCTTGTTAGGTGGGCTATCGGTGGTTCCATCTGATACAGAGATGATGGATGTCCTGGAGGTTGTTGGGGAGCTCCTCGATGTTTTTATCCTAAGGAGGTTGTGACTCTACCCCCACGACGTGACGTTGAGTTCAGGATAGACTTAAATCCTGGTGCCCGTCCGATTTCGATGGCCCCTTATCGGATGGCACCTTCGGAGTTGCGGGAGTTGCGGATTCAGATTGACGATCTGATGGATAAGGGTTTTGTTCGACCCAGCATATCGCCATTGGGTGATCTAGTTTTGTTCGTGAAGAAGGTAGATGGTGGTCTCAGGCTATGCATAGACTACCGAAGGTTGAACCAGGTAACGGTCAAGAACCGCTACCCCCTCCCAAGGATAGATGATCTCTTCGACCAACTGAGGGGAGCAGGTTGGTTTTCCAAGATTGATCTACGATCTGGATATCATCAGCTGAGGGTAAAGGAAAATGACATCTCGAAGATGGCTTATAGGTGAAAGTATGGGAACTTAGAGTTTGTGGTGATGCCGTTTGGAGTTACGAATGCACCGGCTCTGTTCATGGGACTTATGAACTTTGTCTTCCGAGAGTTTCTGGACCGGTTCGTCATTGTGTTTATCGATGAAATCTAGATCTACTAAAGATCATAAGAGGAGAACATTGAGCATCTCAGGGTAGTCTTGGAACTCCTTCGACACCACCAGCTTTACGGAAAATTGTCGAAGTGTATGTTCTTGATGCAAGAAGTACACTTCCTTGGGCACGTAGTGTCTCAGAATGGAGTTTCAGTGGACCCATCAAAGGTGGAGGCAGTTGTTTCTTGGGCAGCACCCAAGAGTGTGGCAGAAGTTCATAGTTTCATGGGGTTAGCAGGTTACTATCAGAGGTTCTTTTCGGACTTCTCTCAAGTTTCTGCTCCATTGAAAGCTTTGACTAGGAAGAACCAGGTCTTCCTATGGAGCGAGTAGTGCCAGAAAGCTTTGGACTACCTGAAGGAGAAGTTGGTCAGTTCTCCCGTACTCAGGTTTCCAGAGAAAGGGTTGTTGTATGAGGTGTTTTGTGATGCTTCCGGCCTTGGTCTGGGGTGCGTACTGATGCAGAATAAGGGAGTGATCTGTTATGGGTCTAGGAAGTTACGCCCTCATGAGCGTAACTATTCCACCCATTACCTAGAGCTTGCAGCAGTAGTTTTCGCACTGAAGTTGTGGCGACATTAACTCTTTGGGGAGCGCTTTGTGGTCTTCTCAGATCACAAGAGCCTGCGTTATATCTTCTCCCAGCATGACCTGAACTTACGAAAGCGTAGATGGTTTGAGATTCTCCAAGACTATGAATTTGAGATCTCTTACACTGAAGGTAAGGGAAACGTTGTGGCTGATGCCCTGGGCAAGAAGTCGCATAAGGAAGTGGTTCGGGAGTCCACTGATGCTTGGAAAGCGATGGGAGAGTTGGCCGCCTTGCACTTGGATGCCAGGGTAGAAGGTGTTAGAGGCTGTTTGTTTCAGATGATAGTGTAGTCCTCCTTGTTGCAACAGGTGGAAGAGTCTTAGTGGGGGGACTCTGAGGTGGAAGTGATGCGAGATTGTGCCGATCAGGGGAATGCTCTAGAGGGATGGTCAGATAACAGCCGACATCAGATGCTTTTCCATGGAAGGTTGTTTGTTCCAGAGGCAATGCGTGAGGGAGTTCTCAGTGAGTTCCATAGCTCAGCCTTGGCGGTACATCCAGGAGTTTCAAAAATGTACCGAGGCCTGAGGGAATAGTTTTGGTGGCCCGGGGTGAAACAGGAAGTGGCGGAGTTTGTGGCTAAATGCCTAGTGTGTAAGAAAGTTAAGGCTTAACACTGTGTTCCCAGTGGGTTGTTTCACCCTTTAGATATCCCCGAGTGGAAGTGGGATGAAATCTCAATGGACTTCATCACAGGACTACCCAGATCTCAGGGTGGTTATGATGCTATCTCGGTAGTGGTGGATCGGCTGACGAAATCAGCACACTTCTTAGCAATTAAGGAGTCAGGCCCAGTGAGTGCCTTAGCACAGAGGTACGTAGATGAGGTGGTGCATTTTCATGGAGTCCCAAAGACTATCGTCTCAGATCGGGATACTCAGTTTACCTCACGAGTCTGAAGGGGGTTACAAAATGATTTTGGTACCCAACTACGCCTTAGCACTACTTTCCACCCCCAGACCGATGGTCAGACGAAGCAGACTATCCAGATGTTGGAGGACATGCTGCGGGCGTGCGTTCTGGATTTCGGAGGATCATGGGTATGACACTTGCCTTTAGTAGAGTTTTCCTACAACAACATCTTCCACTCTACTATTGGCATGGCACCATTTGAGACTTTGTATGGGAGATGATGCGACCTTCGAGGAACTACCAGTCAGAATCGAGGATCGTAAAGAGAAGGTTCTCTGTGGACGAGCCATTCCATTGGTTCGTGTGTTGTGTAGGCATGGGGGTCACGAGGAGAACACTTGGGAGCGGGAGACCAAGATGCACGCTTAGTACCCGGAGTTGTTTTGACTTGTGTTTTCCCTTGTTCTTCTGAGCTTTGTGTTGATGTTATACTCTGTACCTTTGATATATGGAATGCTTGGCTTGTCGATTGTGAGACCTTTTATTTCCTTGTTCCCTGGTAATGTGTAACATGTCCGGATGTGTGGGGAAAGGGAAAAACCTGATCCTTAATCGAGACGCATTAATGCGGATGCTATTGAACCCGTACGGACGACTCAGTGCCACCTAAAGCGGATAATATATCGACATAGGAGAAGGAATTTTTCCCCAAACCACATGTTCGGGGTGGTGTGTTGGTTGTGTGGTGTTGGGGGTAGTGCAAGTTGGAAAATCCTAATGTATGAAAGTGGGAAGACCCAATTCTTAATCAAGACGCATTAATGAGGATGCGATTAAACCCATGCAGGCAAGTCAGTGCCGCCTAAAGCGGATAATATCTCGACATAGGAGAAGGAATTCCTAACACATATGATTAGGGTTGATGGTTGGGTTCCTGTTATAACGAGAACCCTAAGAGGTATCTTGTTGGGTTCCTCTGGGTGGGTTTTTGAATTCTCGGGGACGGGAATGTTTTAAGAGGTATATGATGTAATGGCCCAGACCTCTCCAGCCCATTCCTTTTTCAAAAAGAAGGCCACGAAGTGTTCTGGAGGGTGAACTGGAATTTTCCCACACTTTCCAGAATTTTAAAACTACACGCCGTGCAGTGTTAGTACACGCCCTGTACCCCCTCACCAGGTATACCCCATGTTGAAGGCCGTGTACTTGCCGTGTGAAATAAGTGGGTACACGCTGTGTGGGAATAATACACGCAGTGTACCACCATGCCGGGTATACCCCGTGTTGAAGGCCGTGTCATTGCTGTGCGAAATAATGGGTGCACGCCATGTGTCCAGTTCTACACGCCATGTAGTCCTTCCCCGCGTACACGTTACCAGTCAACGGCCGTGTGCCATGTTGGATCCGTGTCCTTGCCATGTGAAATAAATGAGTACATGCCGTGTGTATAAAATACACTCCATGTAGTTCCTCCCCGCTTATGCATTACCCTCAAACCATGTGTTGACCAGTCAACGGCCGCGAAGCCGTGTTGGAAGCCGCGTGGAGACCGTGTAAAATAACCAAGTACACGCCGTGTACCATAAAGTACACGTCGTGTAATTTTTCTTTTCTCGCCTAAAAAAGGAGGGGTCCCTTCCTCCTTTTCAAATCACTCCTCTCCTCCCCATTCCTCTGAGCATAGCTCTCCCAAGAGACTCGAAGGCTCCTTTTCTTCCATAACTTCTTCATCCGAGCTCCGATTTACGATCCGTCAGCAGCCACGGGATCTTAACGACGCGGCAGAACTTCCGAGCTTGGATCTGTTGTCTTTACTTTGGATTTTCCTTTCCGACTTCCACCCAAGGAGGAATTTTTGGGACCCGACAGAAGTGACGGACGCCAACGGACGTCTTCTAAGGTTGATCCGGGGGAGCGTTGCGATCGGAACCTGTTGAGGTAGGGATCTTACCTCCGTCTCTCTAATTTGTGCAACATGCGGGGTGGGTGTCCTATTTCTTACGTGAAACACTTTTGAACCGGTTAAATAATGATAATAACTGGTTAAAGAATGAGGATGGGGAAGTTGTTATGTTTATCTTTGTTTATCCTATTGATATGTTATGAATTGAATATGATTATGCCTACTGAAAATCACGGTCGTTGGGGGACTTTTCTTGCGTAATTAAATGTTTCCCTATATTTTAGACCGTTTTGTGGATGGAACCTTGTTGAATGTGGAATTTGGTTAATCACGTAAAGTTGTCCGATTAAATGAAAATATGGAACCCTTGTGTGATCACCCCGATTGAAAAAAATGGAATAATGAATATATGGGTGTTGGCTTGGATACGTGGCATGTGATGGGGGGTGTTTTGTGGGTTGTTGTGAATCGGGTGAGCAGTGGGCTGCAGCTGGCTTGGTTGTGGGTTGGTGTGAATGTTATGTTGGTGACGGGCAGTGGGGCTGCGATAAATGGTATTAAAGGGATAATGATGTACAATGCAGTTGTGGTGGTTGGCAGCGGGGCTGCAGGGATGGGTTGTGAATAATAAATAAAAGTGGAAGAGTTAATGAATGGTGGGTCATGGTAATGGAACATGATTAATAATCAATGGGTTGGTTGGATGATAAGAAGGGACTTGGTTATTTTTCTTGTGTTTTCCTAACTTGATTTGTGGATGGCAGGGATATGTTTTACGAACGATCGATGTGGTTGGTTGTGGATAGTTTCCCAGTAGTTAAGGAACTAAATAAACTAATTCTACTGAAACATGAAAACCTAAATGGGGTTGGGGTTGTTTGTTGTATGCATGCTTCTTAGTAGCAGTACCAAGGGACCTGCTCAGTTTCTCTGTTTAGAATCTATAGGTTGGGTTGTGTGTTTAGTATACATATATATATATATATATATATCTGTATCTTTTGTGTTTTATCGCACCCCACCCATGTTGAGAACTTAGTGCAAAACACTCCCATTTCATGGGAGAGGGTGTTTTCCCTTAGTTACTAGCTCCTTCATCCTCCTTCTCCCCTAGGCTGTGATGGCTTGAGGAGACCTTACACCTAAGACCATTCAGTTAGGTTTCGATTGGGGTGGTTTTAGCCCATGAATCTTCGGGCATGTTCTACTGTTTCCAAATAACCTTCGGGATGAGGCCCAGGTATGTGCGGGCGGGATACGTGGTTGTGAGGCCCTGGTGTGTGTGGGATGGATACGTGGCTGTGAGGCCCAGGTGTGTGCGGGCGGGATACGTGGTTGTGAGGCCCAGGTGTGTGCAGGCAGGATACGTGGTTGTGAGGCCTGGGTGTGTGCGAGCAGGATGTGTGGTTTTTGAGGCCCAGGTGTGTGCGGGCGGGGAGCGTGTGGTAGCGTCAGGACATTCGCCATTAGGAAGAGCATCTAACTACTGGGAAATGGTGCGGGGTACCCAATACTCTTGTTTCTTATATACTACTACCTGTTGTGTTTTTGTTTTGGTGAGTGTGGCTGGTGAGGTTGGTTAGATAGATTTCCTTTCTAGGTTTCTTCTATTGTTCTCATGGGACATTAGGATGTCTCCCCACTTGTGCATGAGATATTTAGGTTTCCTTTCTGAGTATACTTGTATGCTCACCCTATGTTTACTTTCAGGTTTCCAGGCAGACTACCAGGGCCATGCGGGACCCTACTAGTCGGACAGTTGGAGTTGTTGCAGTTGTTGTTCTCTTGTTTTCTTTTCGTATTGTACTTTGAGCTTTCTTGTACTTGCACCTTGTTATAAAATTGTTTAAACATGCATGTGGGATTGGTTTGGGTTTATTTATATACACTTGTTCTTTTCCTCTTTTTGGTGGTTGACTTGTCCTATTTCCGGATCCTAAATAAATAAAAAGGGTAATGCCTCCCATATTTGTGAAAACTCATACCCTTGGTGCTAGTCCCCACCCCGGGGCCTACTGGAGGCGGGACTCGGGGGTCATTATCTCCCTTTCACTATTTCTAGCTCAGGAGGGGCATCTTTGGTGGGAGGGGGTCATGAAACCCTTTGAGGTGGTTACATGGTTTTGGGGATTACACTAAATTGGAAGCCCTGTGGAAGGGTAGATGGAGATATAGAATATGATTCCCCTCCTGATACAAGTATTTGATCATGTGGATTTCATGACCATCACCAACCTCTAAGACCACATGATTCATGATTAGTGTGAGAAACACAATGGATTGGAAGATTTGGAAAACCAATCAATCGCCTTCATCCACTAGTGAATTAGTGTGGGGATACATCCAGTAATAAATATTAAGGTCTTACTCTATGGGGATAACCTAGGGATACATTTACTCATTTTCTGTAGGTATATGAGGGTGGAATCATTTAGGGGAGTCAATTAGAGAGAACATGCATTGATGTTATTGTCTCATATCTTGTTTTTGAACTCAACATCCCATCATTATCCATAAGGATTAAATCATCACTACCACATAAGTTTATAATTAACAACACTTCAAGTATCAAACCTATTAGCTATGATAAATTAATGGACCTCTATAACCATCACAATGTATAATCAAGACGACACTCTGATTTTATCTATGCTATGGTCATATATATCTAGAGGATTTGGGAGAGGCCCCATCTTGGACCCACCTGAATGATGGATCCAATGAAAGAGGAACCCATATATTAGTGGAATTAAATGGGTATCAAACTGTGGATCATGAAGATTAATCCTTGGTGTATAAAAGGTGGCTTGTGTGTGATAGGATTGGGTGAGAAAAAATTTATTTGTGCGAGTAAGGCCTGGGTGAGATAAATATGGTTCTCACAAGGTAGGATTAGGTGAAAAATGATCCTTCACAAATGTTATACAAGGTAGTGTTAAATGGGGCTCACATAGGGTATACCTGGGATAACTGAAGATGCCTTAGGTTAATGGAGAGTCCGGGAAACAGCACTTGGGTGAGGTTTAACTCTTGGATACAAGGGTCTCCATAGGTGTCTTTGTATGACTATGACTCAAGTTTTGAGAAGTGTAAGGGTCTTTATTCTTAGTATTTTTTGACTATAGGGGTGTTTCCTCCCATGTTTATGGGTATTATAAACCCTAAGTGACCTCAATACATTTATCGGTACTAATATCCACTTAATTTGTAGAATTAAGGCACTACTTGAGGGTTTGGAGGACTTGTGAGAGAGAATTTGTAGATAAGAGCTTCAATAGGTCTCTTTGTCATTGTGTTGTGTCAAATTAGGAGCTCAATGGTCCTATTTATAGAGAAACTAGTGACCCTTTGGGAAGGAGTTCAGTCACACAGGTCCATCAGGTAGGTGTCTCATATAGGACGCTTAGGCAGGTATTGGTAACTCATGCTAGGATGCATAGGTATGGCTTGTTTGAGCCTATTAGTGTACAGGTTTCTCATGATACCTATACTTTTGTGAGATTCTAGAATGTAAATGGGCCTTATAACCCACCCATAATTTTCATATATTGATATTACATAAAAATTAAAGAATATTCATTTAAAACATAACAAATCCATGATTGGACTATATAGGTATAGTGTATTTATAAACTAGGTAACATAAATAACTAGTTCATAAGACATCTTCACTATCTCCCACTTATTTCATCGTAACTAGACCCCTATTTGTCATATCTTACTTAATAAACTTCTTCCTAACCAGGGGAAAGCAAACATATTAATTGGTGATCTCAGATGCTCAGTAAGGGTAAAAATGTTAGATATCAATCATATCATAATCATAAGACATAAGAACACAACATTTTAAAATTTTATACAACATATAAAATATCATGATATCATTCCATGGGATAAATCATAAACATTCATAAGAATTAATGAACATAATCCCAAAAGTTATAACATAAGACATTATTTTTCTTTCATGCACATAATCATAGAAAATCATTTCATATTAGTAAAGTCCCATAGTTAATACCATCATAGTGGACAAAGTCCATTACTAAACTGAGTTTTCCCCCCATTCCAACCCTGTACAACTGAACCGAGATCATCTCGCATTTCAGAACTGTCTATCACTTGAGATATAAATCTTTACCCACTACATCAGAGGGAAATTTAGGTCTCACCCATCTCATAATGAAATTATTCTTACGTGTTCCACAAAAACATAAATCATAGAATATCCTTAGGAATAAAATTTCTTTATTAAATATCATCCGACAATAACATAATCAATGTAAAAAAATGGATTCATAAATATCATTCCATCAAAAAAATAATAACAAAATAAGAATAATAGTTGTATTATACTTGAAACATTACCCTATTAAATAATTACATATTAGTTATAAAATAATTATTATTGAACACTTGAAGTTAATTATTGAGTAAAATATCCTTTCTTCTAAAAAAACATTTTCATTTCTCAAAATTCCACACATTTTTAAAAGAAAATAATTTCATTGAAAATAACCTTGAAATCATGTAATGGAATCTTCATCGAAATATATTGTTATGAAAACTCAAAAATCTATCATTCAATATAAGTTAAAATAAAACATTATTCTTATACTTTTGTTCGAGAAGTCAAAAAAGTACCTCGTATCAAAAAACAAAAAAAATATTCATTTCATAACGTTTAATAAAAATTCAACAATGGGTAAAATTTACTTTAAAAAATTGTAAAATAATTGAAATAATATTACAAATTTTAGAAACATGGACTTTAGAGATCAATATGCTATATTAAATACTTATATATAAATAATCTCAGATAATAAAAAGATAGTGAAATCATCCCTTACCTTAGGTATGATTTCCTTTATATGAATCCAAACCTACTTTATAAGTCATTTTTATGATTTCATATATGATCATATTATCATCTATTTGTTAGTAACATTATTACTCGTTCATTGGGTGTTAACTTGTTTATTTTTGTATGTAAGTTTTGTCAAATAAGATCTTGTAAATATTATTAGGTTATATTTATATCATTTAAAAAATTATATTAGTGTACTATATATCATATTTATTCATTACATTCATTTATATAATAATACTTTAATGAAGATCATGCAGAATGAATCACATCCCATCGGGGAAATAGTTGGCCATATATATGCATTAGAGATAATATCATTCCCATATTTATTGAATGATATTTAAGTGGATGGTAAATAATATTTAAAAACCAATATAATGTTAAAATAATTATATATAGTTATTATTTCCATAATTATACCAATCCAAGTATGTTGGTGGTAAAAAATAGATAAAACCACGACGTAGAGACGGTAAGTCATACATACTCACATGTGGTGATTTTATTTTTTATAGGATTGATAGGAGATGTAATATAGTTGTTTCATAATCATAATAACATCTCCTTTATAGAACTGATTCTGTAGTTTTTACTTTATTGTGAAATAACACATGAATAGAAAGTAGATGAAGAAAAAAGTTTAAAAGAATCAGTAGAGTGGATTACCTCTTCTTCGACGTGCTCCCTCTATATCTCCTCTTAAAGCATTGGAGTTTGTATTTGAAGAAGTCCAAAATCTCTAAAATTTAACTATGGATGTTAAGAAAGGAAATTTGTAGGGTATGTCTGAGATTTAAGTCTCTAAGTGAAGTGAAGAGGTGAGGGGGGAGGTGCCCTTTTATAATAGAGGTGAGGGGAACTTTTGGGATCTCCAAAAAAATAATTTAATATAAAATAAAACCCCACCCAAAAACCCCCAAAATTTCCCAATTTAGAATATTAGATGAAATATGGTTTTAATATCATCAAGTAATAAATTTTTTATATGTTTTGATGTCAATCTAAAAATTATCATTTTAATTAATACTTAATTATTCTATTTAATATTTAACTAGGGAAACAAACATTTTAATATTAAAATGGTTCAATATTTACATATTTTATGTAAATTAGACCATAAATAAATAACTCATAACTTCTTATACCATATAATAATTATTAAAATTTTTTAGAATTTTTTTTGACTTTTAAATAATTAATAAAACATTATTTTGATAAATAATCAATAGTGTCAAATATGACACTATTTAATTCATTGATTTTTAAAAATATGAAGATAAAAAGTTAACAAATAAAAAAATATTTTATTATATTTATAATAGGTGAATTTCATCAATAAAATTCATTGTAAAAATTAATTATCCAAAATTATATTTATTTTAATACTTTTAATCACATTTATTTAAAAATTCACTTAATAAAATAGTTACTGGAGCATTTTTGTTTCATTATATAGTAATCTTATTTTTGGAATAAAAATTAAAAATAAAATACTTTGAAAAAGATAAATACTATATATTTCATAAGAAAACTTATAATCAAATATATCTTCTATAGAATCCATTACTAAAAATGTTATACTCATTAAAACATCAATGTGACATGTTTATGACCACTTTATATAAAATAATATATGTGTCATAATCACTTATCTAAGGCTCCAAATGTTAAATAACTATACCATTTAATGGTTATGGTTGATATATACTTGAAAAATCAGATTCTATCCAGTGTTTTGGTCTTTTAATAGTTATTATCTTTTTATTAATTATTATTTTATATATTTATCATTAATTATATAATTTTTGCATCATTAAAATATAAGTCTTTATGGTAATTATTTATATCGTAATTTATTTTAAAAAAATATATAAAAAAATAGTTTTCAATTGAGTATTTTTAATCGAATTTTACTTCAACATATCCTCATATCAAAAAATGATAGAGTTATTAAAATTTGAGTAAGTCATATTTAACCTTTCTTTAAATAAAATAAAATAAATTTCATAATCTCATCTAAGAGGCTTAAAAAGGACACCATTTCGATACAAGGATGTTTTAGGTCAAAATACACTCATCCAATTATATTAGTTCAAGTGTTAAGGTATTTTCATAATATTATTTTTACCCTTAATTACTTGATTTACTCTTTTACCATAATAATAAAAATTACCAAAGTTGATATTTATAATGCCAAAAATGTAAATTATGATTTCCACATAATTTTTACTTACTAATTCCAAATATGGAATCCATTTTTCAATATTAATATCATTGAAGTTTTATTAATTAATTTAAAATTAATCTTGTTGTCAGAAAGTGAGGACACGTTTTAAAAGTTAAAAAATTACAAAAGATTGATATATTTTTGCATATGAATTCAATGTGAAATTAATGCTAATTGAACACATTATATTGAACGATAAAAATATATTATATTTATACTTTAAAACAATTCAATTTTATAATTTAACCTTATAAATTAAATTAAAAAAAACTATTTTAATTAAAATTTAGTGTATATTTACAATTCTTCAAAACCTGAAAGTTATCAAAAAAAATGTCAAAATTTCATTGAAAGTACATTTTTATTTCCCACATCTAAAGAACATGTTTTAGTTGTCAAATAAATATTATTAATATGGAAAATTATTAATTTAAAAGGGGTTCTATTTTAAAAGGTGGAATATTACCTTTTTGAAAAAATATAGGTTTTTATACATTAAATACGGTTTATTCATAACCTATGAGAAAAAAATATATATTGGATGAATATTAAAAATATTTAATTAAGTATATAAAATTTATATTTCATTAATTTGATTTAATAATAGTAATTTCCTCAATTTATTAAGACAAAAAAACAAATATATAATTAATTTATATTTTTTCACAAATAATTAGTAGCCAATGAATTCACCAAACATATTCACAAGTTAGTTATATTTATTCTTTCTAACCTAATTCCTATATTTAAATGGAAATTTTTCACTAAGGGAATCTTGTAGTTCTTTTAAACTCATGATTGCGTGTAATTCAAGCTAATATAGAATTAAAATTATTTAAAATATTTCATAAAAACATCCCAATATTAGATTCTACCCCCCTTAAACTAAATTTTTTTCCTCGAAATTCATCATTTAGAAACAAAGATATGAGGATAATTCTTCCTCATCAGATCATCAAGTTCCCACACAACTTCCTCAAATTTGTGGTTCCTCCATTAAACTTTAAGCATGTGAGTGGTCTTGTTTCATTGAAATGTTTAGCTATGATTGAGAATATATTTTAGTTTTTGTTCATAAGAAATATCTTTCTCCAATGGTAAAACTTCTAGTTTTAGTAAATGTAAAGTAATAGGTACGTAATTTCTCAGGAGTAATACATGGAACACATCATGAACTTAAAAGAGATTTGGTGGAATATCCAATTAGTAAGATACCTTCACAACATGATCCAAAATTTAAAAATGACTAATATACCTAGGGATCATATTTCCCAAATAATATTGCTCTCTTCTAGGGAGATATTAATATAAACACAATGTCACCCACTTCAAACTCTAGGTCTTTTCTTCGGTTGTCAGTATTTCTTTTTTTCAACTATGATCTGCTATTAAGTTTTTGTCAATATATCTGACCATTTCTACCATTTTTTCAACAAGATTAGGTCATAATAGTTTTCTTTCCCAACATCATCCCAGTAGGTCGGAGTTTTGTACTGATTTCCATAGAGGGAATCATAAGGATCCATATGAATACTAGAATGAAAGCCATTGTTGTAAAAAAATTCCACCAAAGGTAGTTGCTGATCCCAACTGCCTTTGAAATCCATAGATCATGTTCTCAACATGCCTTCTTGATATTGAATTGCCTCTCATAATGATCGTATATCTAAAGATGATATGTAGTTCTGAAACATTACACTATATCCAGAGCATGTTGAAGACTTCTCCAGAACATCATAGTAAACCTCAGATCCCAATTAGATATAATGTAAAGTGGTACTCCATGAAATCTTACAACTTACTTTACATATATTAGAGCAATATTATCATGATATAAATCCTATATAATTTTAATGATGTGTGTCAACATCGTAATGTTATCAACTATAGCCCATATAGTATTATGGAATTTAGATGTTTTGGGAAGTCCGATGAAAAAAATACATAGTTATGTTTTCCCATTTCAATTCTAGTATGTGTTATGGTTGCAACATCCCCTAATACTTCTGTATCTGATCCTTATCTTTCTGACAAAACATGCACCGAAAGACATATTTGAAAAAATATCTTTTCATGTCACCCCACTAGAAATACTCTTTCAGATCCTTGTATATCTTTGTGCTTCCAAGATGAATAGAGAATGAATAACCATGAGAATAATCCAATAGATCCTTCTTTAATTATGGTATTGGGGAATAAAAAAAACAATTCCTAAACTTTATCATTCCGTCAAAATCAATGATGAATTCAAGAACATTTCTCACCTTCTTTAGTAACTCTATATCTTTCTTTTTTCCTCCTTAATCATAAATTTTATAGATGGTGGAACATTCAATTGAAAAGGATAATATTTCTCCCCTTCCTTTAAACTATCAAGATCCATTCTTTGAAAATACATAAATATTGGATATTTTGTGATCCTCATCATGGTTAGGGCATTATGGTCATTTTGACTCAAAGAATCTCTCACCTTGTTCGCTTTCCCTGGTGGTAATGTATTGAGCCTTCATAATCATTAATCAACTATAACCATATTGTTTGATTAATTTTCATAACATTTAGTTTTAAAATATATTTTAATCATATATTATTAGTATAAATATCACACCTTCCACCATAAAGATAATTCCTCCATATCTTTAGTGAAAAGATTACTCCAACTAACTCTAAATCATGAGTTGGTTAATTTTACTCATGGATTTTCAATTTTAATGAGCCATAATCTATCACCATATCACTATTCTTAATAACACAAGACATCCCATTCCTGGATTCATCACTATAGATTGCAAACCTTTCTCCACTACAAGGTAGTGTGAGAATAGGTGCACTAGTTAACCTTATCATTAGCTCTTTGAAATTATCTTCATATTCCTTCATCCTCACAAACATTAATCCTTTTAGAGTAATCTGATTGAGTGGATTATATAATCATGAAAAATATTTCACAAAAAATTGATAATATCCATCCAAACCAAGAAAACAATGGATCTCAGTTACAATTTTTGGTCTCTACCAACTTTCAGTAACTTCTATTTTTGTTGGATCCATAGATATCCCCTCTCTTGAGATTATGTGACCGAAAAATGAAAATTTCTGAAGCCAAAATTCACACTTGGTAAATTTTTATGGTATTCAGTACAATTCTCAACTGACCTTCATGCTCGTACTAGCACTTCAAATATATATAAATATCTTCTACAATTTATACCACAAACTAATCGAGATAGTCTCTAAAGACTCTGTTAATTAGATCCATGAAATTGGATGGGAATTAGTAAGATCAAAAGGCATCACTATAAATTCATAGTGTCCATACCTTGAATATAATGCCATCTTTGGTATGTCCTCCTTCTTGATCCTTAGTTTATGATATCCTAAACAATGATCAATTTTTTTAAAATTATTTATCTCTATATAGTTTTTCAAATATGTCATCAATGTGGGTAAGATGCTATTTGTTATTGATTGTGATCATGTTATGTTCTTGATAATCAATGTAGAGTCTCATTGATCTCTCTTTCTTCTTAACAAAAAAATATGTTCACCCCAAGGTGATGCACTAGGGTGTATGAATACCTTGTCAAGATTCTCTTTGAGTTTCTTCTTCAATTCATGAAACTCAATTGGGTTCATAATATAAGGTGCCTTTTAAATAGGTATAACTCCCATTATGAGTTCTATTGAAAACTAAACCTCATGATTTAGTGGAATACATATAAACTATTCTGGAAAGACATCATAAAACTCCCATAGAAGGGGTGTATTATTAATTTTGAGTTTCTCCCAAACCAGTTGAGACAGATAACCTCTATTTATAGGATTTAGGACCCATATGATGGAAGAAATTTCTACTCGAAGGTTATATTCATCTGTGTATTCATAGAAGATCATAGATTGATCCAGGATATGAAATTTGACATCCCTTACATGGAAATTAATATGATATCAATATATAGAAATCCAATCCATGTACATAATCATATCAAATTCCACTATAGGAAGGATCACAAGATTTACAGGAAGAAATTTTCTAGAAATATCAACTGGAGAAGAATTATAATCTTTTGATGTGATCCTTGTGCCATTAGGAATTTTCATAGCTAACTCAACATCAAATCATTATGGTAATATGGAAATACCCTTATAAAATTCTTCATAAAGAAAATAGTGGGTGTATCCATAATGAAATAAAACATTTACTACATTATAGTGGATGGTATGTGTGCCTTTCACCACATCGTTATCGTAATCCACATCACCGATAGTGATTGCATGTGACATGCCATTATCTCTTGCCTTAAGAGTCTAATGATGTCGATCAACATAAAAAACCCTCGGATTAGGGAATTTGTTGTAATAATACACCATTTCCTTGAACATGTAACATTGAAGTGTAGGATGTGCACTCTTTGCATCCTTTTATCTATTCACAACATTATGCATCTTTTTCCCATCACTTCAGCATTTAAATTCCTGATGACCTTTTTTTCCAAAATTAAATCACTTTATAGTCCAACTAATACAATTTCCACTATATTTCTTTCCACACATTGAGAATAAGGGGAAAATTGTATTCTTTTTAGTGAGGTCTTTAGCTTTTCCCTTGAATTCCATTTTTATCTTCTTATCAATACCATATCACAGATGAGATACTCTAATATTTGTATCAACCTTGAGAGCACATCGAAATATTTCCTCATAGCCATTGAATTCAATTATGGATAATTACATTTGGAGACTTAGTTTTAAACCACTAAATAATCGATCATTTTTACTCCCTGGTTGGATAATAATTCTAGAATCATACCAAGCAAGTCTTTTAAAATTTTCTTGACAGGTACCAATGGATTCATCATCCTTTTGATTAATTTCAAGGAACTCCTTCTCCATATGTGTTTTTAAGAATAAGAGGAATGTAATTATTGAAAACTAAGTTCTTGAACTCATCCCATTACATGGATTCAGTTATATATTTTTCATTCATATTCTTCATAAGGTTACACCATTGATCAGCTTCACCTTCCAAACAATAGACTACTAAGAAGAATTTATCATATTTTGAACATTGGAGAAATGAAAATATATTTTCAATGGTACTAATACATTGTTCATCCACTAATAGATCAGAATACTCACTGAATATAAGTGGACAATTCTTCATTAAAGACTCAATACAATTTTGTTCCCTCCTTTGCTCGTTTGGAAGTCCTGCAATATTCATATCCTGAGAAATGTTTGTGAGAAAATCTATTTTCATTCAAACTCCCATAACATTTGGTTGCTCCGGGGGGGGGGGGAATCATTGCCATTCCCATCACATTAATCATTAATGTGGTTAATTTAGGTTTTAGCCATTGACTAAAACAAGGAACCATAGTGTGAGAAGAAAAAATCATAATGCGAAAACCTCCTAATCAAGAATAAAATTTAAATTTAGGACACTTTAGTTTTTATCCAAGCTTATTCATGATCATTTCTAAAACATTAGGATTGTAACCTATATTTCAACATATCCTTTGGGTTCTTACTAAAGTTTTTGGATCCTCATTTCCAAAGGTAAACTATACATTTCCATTGATACCAACGCTTACCACCCATGCAGTACATACATTGATATTACTTCAAAATTGAGAATATTCATTAGAAAATATTACAAATCCAATATAAGACCATACAAGTATATTGTCTTTAGAAAATGGGAAACATAAAATACTTTTTCATAAGATATCATCATTATCTCCCACTTATTTCTTTATAACTTGACCCATTTTTGAAAAATCTTACTTTATACCATTCTTCATGACTTAGGGAAAAGAAAAAAATGAATGGGTGATCTCAGATGCTCAGTAAAGGTAAAAAGGGAGATATCAATCATATCATAATCTTAAGACATAATAACATAATATTTGAAAATATTATCCTGCATATGAAAGATCGTGATGCCATTCCATGTGATAAATAATAAATTTTTTTATGAATCAATGAACTTAATTGAAGAAGTCATAACATAAGACAATAAATTGTGTGGTATTCACATAAGAATATAAAATCATTTCATATTAGCCAAGTCTCATTTAAAATACCTTCATACCAGAAAAAGTCCATTATTGAACCATGTTTACTCCTCATTTCATCCATGTACTACTAAACCGAGCTCATTTCCCACTCCATCCATGGCTATCTCATGAGATATAAAGCTTTACCTAATACATTGGAGGGAGTTATAGGTCCCACCCACCTCATAATGAAATCATTCTTATATGTTCCACAAAAAACATAAATCGTAGCATAACCCAAGGAATAAAATGGGTTTCTTAAACATCATTCCATCATAACAAAATCCATATAAGAAAATGGATTTAATAAATAAAATCAACAAAAACATAATAAGACCATAATAATAATAGGGATAATATACTAGAAACGTAACCTTATTAAATAATTCTATCTTATATGGAAAACAATTATGATTTAACACTTGAAATTTATTCTTGAGGAAAATATCATTTCTTCTTTAAAAAAAACCTTTCTCAAATTACCACACAATTTTAAAAGAAAATAATTTATTTTAAAATAACATTGAAATATTTTAAATTAATATTTATGGAAATATGGTGTCCTGAAAACATAAAACCCCATCATGTCGTATAAGTTAAAAGAAAAAATTCTTCTTGTACATTTGTCGGATAAGTGAAAAAGTATCTCGTATCGAAAAATAGCAACGAATCCCTTTAATACTATTTAATAAAAAAATAAACAATGGGTAAAATTTAATTTAATCAGTTTTACAAGAATATAAATAATTTTACATATTTAGGATATATGGACGTGTAAGATAAATATACTCTAGTAAATACTTATGTACAAACAATATCGTATAATAATGAGATTTTTAAAGTATCCCCTAAATTGGTTCTGATTTCCATTGTATGTATGTGAATGATGCATGTCTGTCATGTGGCATGAAAAAATAATGTTTTAATTACCTATGTATAGTATAGAAGTTGATCTTAGGTAGTCTCCCGAAGAGGAGTACACACAAATCAAGGTTTTCACTTTTTTTAGTTTTCTAAAAAGGATGTATTTTAATTAAGATAAATGACTACGATTGAAAAAAACATCTTAAATTTATTTGTGTTAACAAATGATAAAGATGGTGATCGGATTGGGCTAGGTTAGACCTAGTGTTGTGTCATCATGGTTTCTGAATTTTGTCTCATTTTTCTTCCTTTAACTGGTACGAGAGAGATTCGTCTACTGAGTCCTCTCTCTCCCTTGGTCAGATAGATGTGATGAGAATTTTCTTATCTAAATACATAGATTGGTCTATCCTCCTTCCACTGTATTTAGGGTTGCATAAGGTTTTTTGATTAATTAGTGCAATCCTTGACCTAGAATTGTTGTTCCCTAATAAACCAATATTACTTCATAAAATCCTATAGATGTGCTTGACTACCGCTGAGCACTCACCACCCAACCCTAATATTTTTCCACCACATACAGATTAGAATTTGGTGGAGGTGGATGTGATCATAAACCAAAGAAATTTATAATAATAGAATAAAATCCTAACACAACCACATTCAGAATTAAAAAATGAATTAATAATTGAAACCATAATAAGAAATAAGAAGGAATTTGATTAATTTAAAGTACAAGAACTAAATAACACACAGAGGTCCATCTTCCCCTCTTCCTGATCACTCAAATGAAACTACCCCTCCATGGATGGGACAATAGAGATGATGTGGGAGAGGAGAGACATTTTTAATGTAAAGAAAAGTAAAATAATGAAACAAAATGATGCTGAAGGAGATGGTCCTTGAGTGACCCTTGGATTCCTCCCATATCCAAGTGTGGTCTTGAACTCTATCTTCAGCATGGGCGAACTCCACTTTATATAGGATAAGGGTTTCCATCCATTAGTGTTCAAATTTAAGATCTTCAAAATCTCTTTTTAATATTTCTAACAGGTTCTTTCCATTGAATGTTTTACCATGGTAGGCCAATTAAATGGAAGAATGTTGGAATAGTTTCTTCTTGAAAGATCTTCCAAAATATCTTCTGTGTTTCATACCAAAATTCCATATTCATCCTCCCTGTTTAGTATGAGATATGGAAAATTAATTCTGAGATTATATCTTGGATGAATGGTTCCTTTTTTCTAGCCCAAAATTCTGCATCCATGAGCCTCCTTAATGAAAGTAAATCTTCACGAACTTCAACATACAGAAGCCCGATTTAATTATCCTTCCATTCCAATGGTAATCACCCAAATTGGATATGTTTTGACCGATTTATGACCTGTTCATTGAGGTGGGGTCCATGCTATCTTCCAGAATAATATTCCAACTTGATTGAATTTTTCATACCCTTGGATGGCAGAATTAAATCCTGGTACAAAAACGAAAGATGAAGACAATAAATATATGAATCCAATGAAAAAATTCACATCAATTGGATTTATATTTTAAAATTTATGCCTGAATTACCAATGTTATTAAAATCTATCAATATTTCCTAATTAAGCAGTTTTCATATTTAGGCTTAGAACACCCTATAAATCCAAAATTGATGTAAATTTCACAAATTGATAAATTATTAGTGATTAAATCATTCAATAATATATAAAAAATGATGAAAATATTATCTCTATCAGAAAAACTCATGTATAATTATTTAAATATTTTTATTGACTTATTTTAGAATCATAGTCATTTTTAAGATATCATATATGTTCATATAATCCACTGTTTGTTAGTAACATTTTTACTCATCCATCGGCTATTAAATTATTTATTTTATTATGCATGTTTTGTCATATAAGTTTTTGTTGCACTTCTTATGTTATAATAATATAATTTAAATAATTATATTATTATAATATATATCATATTTATTCGTTCCATTCATTTATATAATCATTATTTAATTAAGATCATGTAGAATTAATCACATTATATTATAGAGATGGTTGGTCATACGTACGCATGAGAGACGATATCATTCCCATAATGATTGAATGGAATTTAATTGGATGGTGTATAATATTTTTCAATCAATATTGTGTTATAATAATAATATATAGTTATTATTTCCTTCATTATAGACATCTATGTAAGGTATCTGTGAAAAATTGATTACACCATGGCGTGGAGAGGGTAAGTCGTTCGTACGCATGGGTGGTGATTTTGTTATTCATAGGATGGATAGAAGATGGAATATGGTTGTTTCATAATCATAATAACATCTTATTAAATTAGTGATACTATATTTATTACTTTATAATAAAATAACTCATGAATATGATGTAGATGAATAAATAAGATTGAAATAATCGGTAGAGCGGATTACCTCTTCTTCAATGTGATCCCTCTAAATATCATCTTAAAGCACTAGATATTATCTTTTAAGAAGACCAAAATATATATATTGTATCTAGGTAAGTTAATAAATGAAATGGGCAGGGTATGTTTGAGCTTTAAGGCTCAAAGTGAAGTGAATAGTTGAGGGAGCAGGTTCACTTTTATAATTCAAGTGAGGGGCACTTTTGGGATCTCCCTAAATATTAATTTGATATAAAATTAAAACCCATAAAAAAAAAACAAAAAAGTGTTACAATTTAGATGATTAGATGATATAGAGTTATAATCTCATGAACCAATAAATTTTTTACTTGTTTTTCTATCAATTTAAAAATTTTCATTTTAATTAACACTTAGTTATTCTATTTAATTTTTGACCAGGGTAACAATTACTTCAATATTTATGTGGTATAATATTTACATATTTTTTTCAATTAGACTGTAAATAAATAACATTGAACATTTTAGACCATATAATTATAATTCGATATTTTAAAAAAATATATGATTTTAAATAATTTAATAATACACTATTTTGATAAACAATCAATACCGTCAATTTTAACACTATTCAATTCATTTATTTTTAAAAATATTAAGATAATAATTTAAATTCCAAAAAAACTATTTTATTATATTCCTAATAGGTCAAGGTCATCTATAAAATTCATTGGACAAAATAATTAGACAAAATTATATTTATTGTAATATTTGTAATAATATCTATTTTATATTACCATTAATAAAATAATTACTACAAAAGTTTTGTGTAATTATATAATATGCTTATTTGTTGAATGAAATTTAAAAATAAAATAATATGAAAAATATAAATCCTATATATTTAAAAATGATACATATAATGGAATATTTATTCTATATAATCCATCATTAAAAATGTTGCACTTATTAAAAAAAATCAATTTCACAAGTTTATCATCACTTTAAATAAAATAATATAAGTTTCATAATCTCATGTATAAGGCTCCAAATCGTTAATAACTCACCCCATTGATGTTTATGGTTGATATATACTTGAAAAATAATATTTGGTCAAGTTTTGGGGGATTTTAATGGATATTATAACTTTAATAATAATTATTGTATTGATTTCTCATCAATTAAATAATTTCAGCATCATTAAAGTATAAGTCTTAAGGTAATTATTTATTTCTTAAAAATTAAAAATAAATTAGTATGATAGATAAATATAGTTTAGTTTTCAAATGAGTATTTATAATTGAATTTATATTCTGTATAACCTTATATTAAAAATGATAGAGTTATTAAAATTTGAGTAAGACATATTTACCTTTTATTTAAATAAAATAAATTAAATGTCCAAATCTCATAAAAGTGGCTTTCGAAGGATACCATTTCTACCCAAGAATTATTTGGGTCAAAACACAATCATGAAATAATATTAGTACATGTTTTGGTGTAATTTCACAATATTATTTTTACCCTTAAAAACGTGATTTTCCGTTTTACTGTATTAATAAAAATTATCGATGTTACTATTCATAATGCAAGAAAAAAAAATATATACATAATTTGGTCTTAATAATTATAATTATGGAATTAATTTTTCAAAATTTAAAGAATATAAGTTTCAGTAATTAATTTAAAATTAATCTCATTGTAAAAAAGAGATAGTGAGTTTTAAAAGTTAAAACATTGCAAAAGATTGAAATGTTTTTACATTTGAATTAAATGTAAAATTAATGATAATAACACACATTTTATTGAAAGATAAAAATATATTCTATTTATACATTGAAATCATTAATTATTATAATTTTACCATATAAATTATTTTGATTGAAATTTTTTTTTTCAATTAAAATTAGTGTATTTTTACTATTCATCAAAACCTAGAAGTTATCAGAAAAAATATCAAAAATTAATCCAAAGTTAATTTTTATATCCCAATTCCAAATAAATTTTTTACATTTTCATATAAAATTAATAATGTATCAAAATATTAAATTAAAATGCATTCCCCATTAAAATAAGGAAAATGACCTTTTTCAAAAAAAATTGTTTTTATACTTCAAATTGGGTTTATTCATACCTTATGAAAAAAAAATATTAGATGAATATGAAAAATATTTTATTAACTATATAAAATATATATTTCATTATTTTCATTTACTAATATTAATTCACTAAACTTATATATTCCAAAAATAAAAATATATAATTTATGTATATTTTTTTACAGATAATTGGTAGCCAATGAATTCACCATACATTTTCGTAACATAGTTATATTTATCCATGCTAACCTAATGGATATGTAAAAATGGTCATTTTATACTAAGGGTGTCTCATGGTTCTTTTAAACTCATGATTTCATGCAATGTAACATATTGAAGAATTAAATTTATTTAAAATATTTCATAAAAACAACCGGGTGTTACATGCCTTGTGTAGATCAACCTGGGAGGCTTGGATACTTTATTTAATTATTATTTGTTTTAAATTAATTATGTACTTTCCTTTTAGGCCTTTCATCTATTTTTTGAAAAATCTACTACACCCCTCTGTATTGGATCTAATCAGATGAAGAAATTAAAATCATTAGGTAGTGAAAATGAGATGTTGATTGAATCTTCACCCATTGGTCTTCATGTATTTGAGTATCTCAAAATTCGATTTTCACAAAAATAAACACTTTCTCTTCTAAAAAATGTGGAGTATTAGGATAAATCACACATTCCAAGAATACAGGTGGGTCACGCAGGTCATCCATGGAGGTTAACCGTATAGGTCGACCGTGTAGGTTGACCATGTCTATATATGGGTCACCCATACCCACATATTTCACCATGATCCATTGCTCAACCACTATCATTGTGCTAGTCATTCGTGTTGGTCATCAACACTACTCATCCATGCTACTCACACACACTAATGACCATAGTCATGTATTTAGTACCTAGGTGAGTGGCATATGATAGGTCACTTCGATGAGTGACCTAATAAAGTTAAATTTGGTGAGTGACATGTGTGAGGTCACATGGGTGAGTGACTTGCGTGAGGTCTAGTTGGGGAGTGACATATGCAAGTTCACTTGGGTGAGTGACCTGTGCATGTCCACTTGGGTGAGTGACCTACACAAGCTCACTTCCATCTACAAATTTTCCATTATTTTTGCTTGAAATGATGATTTCTAATTAAATCCTATATGTTTCTATATAGGATCCCCAATTGGATACTCAGGTTGTTCGAGTTTTTCATACACATGTTAATGCACATATCAAGGAGATGTTAGACATCATCACACAAGTATATCACAAATTATAAGACCCTTTACATTTTAATCTTTTAAAGAACATGAATAATTACTATTTCAAATACTATGAGAGTGAATACCTACTATTTTATGGTTTTGGACTCTTGAGAGACAGACCCATCCTAAGGTCAATAGACTTCATTCCATGATACTGGTTAAAGGATTAATCTAATATAACCATTTCCAACATTTTGTTCCGTGGTTCATACATCAATGAAGTAATGATGCCTTTAGTGTATCTGGTGTGCCACAATTAGAACACTTTATAATTACAAATTCACACTCTTGAATCAAAACCACATTGTTATGTATCCATTTTCCATGAATTACTGAAAGACAAAATAGAGTATTGAATGAAGAATGTGACTTTTGTTCTGGAGGAGGGGTCAATCCTGAATGCATATGGGCTTACCGGGTATTCAAAGCCTATGATAAATTGAAAATTTACTTGAAAGACATCATCATTTTTGAGGTTTTTTCGATGGCCCCTACGTACATGTACAAGTCTGTGGAAAATTTTCTAGATTTTCAAAGTCATTAGAGTCCAGAAACAAATATATACCGTCTGATTCATGTAGAAGTTGGATTCAATTTCTTGGATGCTTAAAAAATCTAAGGACCACCCATTAATAAGGAAATTTATGAAGGATTCATCCCATAAATGTTGACATAAAGGGTATCGAATGAATGCCTGTACTAGCCCATGATTAATTGAATGTATCTAGAGTGATCATGAATTAAGTCCCTCTCTCTAGGGGTAATGTTCATCCTGATGCATGGATGAACATTTTCATGGGGTCCATGGGGGAGGGACCTAAGAGTAAACATCCCATAAGATGCATTTCAATTGATAATTGGGGAATCCCATGAAGAAAATGGCATGTGTAGAAGAAGGATGAATACACCAAATGGAATTATTCTATATGATTGTCAATTTACAATAATACCAAACTTACAAGATTTTCTGGCTATGTGGTTTAGAATTTATATGCTACCAGTCCATGAATCTAGTGTCTATGTGTGGATAGATACATTTTTCATGTCATCCAAGCTAACATAAGGATAATACCTAGGTTTAAAATCCTTGACTTTGGTGAAGATCCACTTGTGCTTTATTCACATGTACATGGGGAAGACCCCATTATGAATTTCTAGTCATTTTCAAGTACTATGGGGATGAATAACACATTTTAGATTCAATGTATTGAATAGTGTGGTTTTCTTTCTACAGTCTTTATTTAGTCCCTTTTTCCATGTTGTCTCTTGTATTATACCTTTATACAGGAAATAAGAGGTATCTCCAAAGAATTTGAGCGTGCATAATTATTTTAATATATTCTCATATGGGGGTCCACCTACCAAAATGATCATTAACAATTGATTAAATACTTATGAACACGTATCATACATGACGGCCTTAAGAGCCTATGTATTGGTGACAAGGATAAATGGTGAAATTATCTATATGGATTACATTCCCTAAATATTTTCACATCAGTTCAAATTTATCCTATAACCCACTGTCTCTCCTCTAATATACATTCGATTTAAGAAACAACCAATAGTGTTTATGAAAATTTGGGTTCTAGTGGATTAGGAATCATCTAAGGTGCTCATTGAGTTTCCATCCTCGAATTAACCATTATTTGGACTTAAGAATATACTCATTCTTGTATCTCCTCATACCCACACATGGTATTACTGAATGAAGTCTCTCTAATTAGAGCTTCCCCAACTCATTACAATCAAATTTGTAAGGGATTGAAGATTCAAAATAATAGTGATATTGATGAGGATCCTCCATGACCCCAGTACCTAAGCAATTAGTCCGCCAAAACTAGAAAGATTGACTTGGGAAAAATTTAGCTAAAGTTATCCAATCTTCACAATTGGGAGGGGATTCAGGCTTCAGGTACCCAACCCACCATTGAAGGTGAGGTGTCAAGAAAACAATGATAGTAAAAAAGATGTGGATTCCACTTTATATAAATTTGCACCAACATTTGACTATTTAAGGCCTATGTAAGTCTATTTATAAAGGGAATAACACATGAAATCATGAATTTAGGGATATTGCTTCATTCTAGAAAACATATCTCTCATGTTTGAGATATTTGAACACCTCCAAATCTTCAATTTAACATCAATCATTCTGAGGTGGGAAAGAATTTCTATGGGTTGGAGATGTTTATATATGACATAGAAGACCATATCCCATCCACAAAAGAGGTGGAAGATATAACATACCAATTTTCTATAGAAGGGGTGGATTTTAAGGAAACTGATGAAAGGGATGACTACATAGATGTTTGTTAGGTATCTCTCACTATATCTTCACTTATCATTTTCCATCCTCATCAATTAAAATTTATTTTTGATGGATTTAATTTTTAGTTAGGAGGATAATAATTAGTACCGAGGGTACCACCCAAGTCATCAAAATATGGGATAAGGGGAACCCCCATCGGGAGTGGGTTGTGATACTTTGGAGTCCTTAAAGCTATCCTCAGACAAAAATATTCTAGAGAAATAGATGGAGGGAGGTTTTTCTATACTACCAAATCTAGTTTCCATAACTGATAGGATACACATGGCCCCCTCTCCAACTTAGGGGAAGAAACAAAAGATGGAAAATACATTGGGCATAAATATATACTGCAATAAGTATTTTCACTTTAATTTAATTCTGTGAATTTTATAACATACTCATTTGACTATGCTTACCTTTTGCAGGGTTTGCTTCACTTTCATCCATCAACGGTTCTAGAATTTATCCTTTGAGGACATAGGGGGAAATTCCCGATAATACACAAACATTCATTGTAAATTGCACTCTTTGAAGGGAGAAGATCATAGAGTTGAATCCACATCCATTAAAATTATATTATTAAGGTATGAGGGTCTTGGTAATGTCAAATGGGAATCATAAGGTGTCATTTATCAATCATTGACATATATTCCCTTTTATATTTCAAATTTATCATATATACTAGAAGACCCTTGGACCACCACTAGTAGTATTATTAATATCCTCAAAGGGGATGACGAGGAGAACAAACCATATGATGAAGTCACTGGATCGAATCCTGATTTAAAGAGTCCTGAACGTTTTATACATATCATGAAGGAGGTGGAATAAACTGATGGGGGATCCAATTTGGGTTCTGAATCAAATGTCTCAGATATCCATACAAGTGAGGATGCTATATGACTTGAAGCATCATATAATTAACTAATGATAATGGAATTACTTTAAAGTGATTTTTATTTTCATAACTCATTAAAGTTATTTGGTAAATATAATAAGGGATTTGATTGATGTGGGTTTTCGGCTTCTATGAGTTCAAACATGGTTGGCCCCTTTATGTTTGATTTCATACATCAAGGATTGACTTGTGTAGGTTTTTCTAGAGAAAACATTTCTAACATGTTCCATGACTAGGGAATGGTGTTCCATACTACTCTTGTGGAAAAAGGATTAATATCCAAGGATCCTAATGTGAGGTACCCTTGTGATCCTTCTATCATGGACCCTGAGAAAACTTAGGAGGTTGTTCCTCATCAGGGAATATCAGCTTAAACTGTTCAGGACAGGGACTCTATAGAGGAATCTAAACAAGAAACCAACCCTTCAAAGTGTGAGTTCCATCAACTACTTTGATAAAATTTTCTACAATGTCTTTTACTCTATCATGATATTAATGAGTAAATGATTTATCATTTATCATAGTCAGTTTTAGTGGCTACACCTGAAGGGGAGGCATCTTCCTTAGCTCACCTGACTATATAGGGTGAGGGAGACGTCAAATCAAGAAGACAAATGCAAGATTCTTACATAATAAAACTAGTTATGGAGTACACATATATTTATAATACTAACTCCATGGTAATATATGTGTATCTAGATGCCTTATAGTAATTTAATTGGATCATATGGAATGACATCATGGAGTTAGTCTCAAGGAGATAAACGGTGGATATACCTTTAAAACTCCATCAGCTTCAGATCATGTTTATTATATTGGGGTATAGTGGTTTTGATTACCACATGGTCTAACTTACTATGAATTATATCACTCATCTAAGGGAGAAAGATCATGAGTCACCTTAGCTTCTTATTAAAGCAAGTATTCTCACCAAAATTGATGATCTCTAAAAAACATTATCCCAAGAGGTTCTGAATCATGCCATGAAATTTGAGGGTTGAAAGAAATAGATAGATGAGAAATTCCATCAGATATTAAGCCTCCAAAAATAGATGGATTATATCATAGGGGAGCTCATACAACTTCCCCATTCATTGGAAGAGGTCCAGGCTAAAGGAAGGATTGGTAATGTTGTATTGATAGAGGAGATCCTTCTTACTGAAGAGGATGAGAGTACACAACTATCCAAGCATCCAAAATTTATTGATAAGGATCGATAGAACCATCTGTAACTCTACTATTATGTTGATGTCATTTTATGAAATATGATATAGAGACTCTAATTTGGTGATTCCCCTTTTACGTTTTACCCATTAATGAAAAAAATCCTTCGACTGATAATGTCTCTATCCCCAGTTTTCCATATAATTATAACATAACAATAAATTTGGTTCATTTATCCAAAATTCCTTATATTAGTGTGTCATAATCACAATGATAGAATTATAAGGGTGATCTAATTCCTTAATTGGTATTTATACATAGGAATTTTAGTTCGACTATTGATAGAATCGTATAACAGATCCTATGATCTTTTGGGTCATTTTCTTCACCACCATAATTTTTTCCTAAGTAAGATATGAAGAAGACTTAGTGATTGAAACATAGATTTTTCTTAGGTATCGCATTGCAGGTTTTCATCCTAATAAGATTTATGAAAGTTTCTTTTAATTTCTCAATTTTTGTTATAGAACCATGCAGAGTGAATGTCTTGTGAGATGAAGCTCATCACTTTCTCAGGGATCCCTTTTGTGGGGTTTTAAAACTAGTGAGTACTATGTATCTTTATGTGGTAAATTTATAGTCTTCAAATATTGAATAATGAAACTGGTGTTTTAGATCAATCATATTTTTTCATTAGTATGAAATTAATAACTCTATCATGGTTTTCTAGATAAAAATATTATGACACTCTTCAGGTATAAAAAGGGAGGGTTTCTTTCACAATTTTTTGATTTAAAAATCTGAAATGTGATATGGGAAAAGTATGAAGGTAATGAATATGGATAATGTTTGAAAAGAGTTTTCCATTATGATGAATTTGGGGATAATGGAGATAAAAGACGTTCCTCCTATGGATGTAGGTACATCTGGTTGACAAGACTTTTGGGGAAGATTTATTAAAATCCATGATGGGGAATATCAATATATAGTCAAAACAAAGGTTCCCTCTTGAATTATAAATTATGTTGTCGATTGTCAATGGGATTTTATGAGGATCTTGACTTCTCAAGAACATGGAGGGTGGTTTATAAAAGAAATGTTTTTTATAATGGAGGAAGTATCTGGATCAGTACTATACATGTTTGAGAAACTTATCCTATACAAATTTTATTTTCATATAAAAAGGTGGAATTCTACATTGAACACATGTTTTCAAAGAAGGGTTCCTAGAGTAAATTTATAACCTCCTTCCTAGACCAGGTTTTTTCCATTAGTGGGAAAATGCAAAAAAAAATATGTTGTAGCAGCTGGGACAATAATGGAAGATCTAGGCATCACTATGTGTCTTTATAGAATCGGTATCAAGTTGTACACAGTTCTTCAAAGTGATGCATTGTATGATCAACAGTAGTAGAAAATGATCCTCCCCAGAGAGGGTTGAAACATCAAGAATTTTAATTTGTTTGACCTGGATATGGACCCTACAATTTACTGTCATATGGAAAGGATTTTGAGGGCTACAGTTATGTTCATTTAGCTTTAACTAAAATATTGGTGATTTTTCCTTCAATAGTGACCTAGAAAGTAATTTTACATCATTTATAAGGAATTAAAAGGGAATGTTGTAAACAACAATCCAAGGGATTCTTGACCTGAAAGGTGTCATGGGACACGTTTTCAATGAATAATCACGTACCTTGTTTGAAAAGTGGTTTCCAACATAAAGTTGTCAGGGATTACATAGATAGGAGGTTTTTTTCCTATGGAAGGATGTGCCTCCTATTGTAAAATCCTTTTAGGGGTGACTTGTTCAATGCTAGACTGGGGAGTATAAATGTATAGTCAAAATAATGGTGTCCTCTAGAATGATACAAAATATTACTATCGAATGGAGAAATCCTAGGGTGATCTGAATTTCCAAAGACCCAAATTATATTTATGTAAAGAAGTAGCCTATGAATGGAGAAGAATTTCATATCTGAATCAACCAATAATGGGAAGAAATGTTTCCTACAAAATTATGACCCATTTGCAGGGAGGGGGATTTTTTTAGTTGTTGGTCCCAAGACATAGGACTCAGGTGTCTCTACACATCTCATCAAGGATTGAATTAATTCATACATAGTTCTAGGGTATATGTTTCCCACACTGATTGAATGTTGGTGTGTAGAGGGGTTATTTTTATTTTAATAGGAGCTCATGAGAGAAGCTAGAACCCATAATAGGAACTCCTATGCTGATCTGGCTCACACATAGGATAGTGGGGGGAACTTTTTATTGGGGATGGACCCGAATGTATGATCTTGGAGTTACTATGAATTTCATCAAAGAGAATAAATCCACATATTATTCTTGGATTGAGGGGTGGTGGGGACCAAAACCTATGATAGTGGTCCTATCTGGTGAGATCCATAGTAATGCTCAGTTTTATGCCATGCAAGAGAAATAAACCATGCCACTTATAGTCATGAGGTAAAGTTGTTTGGTGTGCCTTTTAAGGTATTTCATCCCTGACCATACCAACCCTAACATGAACTGATATGCCTTGACTATTTAGGGAATCTTTTTTCGAAACTCCTAATCCTAGGTGATCTTTGCTCGAGGTGGTAAAAAAAGATAGGAAATGGTTTCTTTCACCAAAATATTAAAAAAATTAAAAGGATAGGTGAATTTGAATCATTTGGTGGATAGACCAATATGTAGGATCTGGGCATCGCTAGGTATCTCACAAGGGTGAGAATAAAGATTTACATAGTTATAAGATAATCTTAACACCAAATAAGAGGGAATTAAACCATGTAGTTTAGAATCATGTGTTAAGGATGAATGGTCTCCTTAGGTTTTTGGTCATACATCTATGAACATAAATATGGATACGATAAGCGACATACGGCTTACTAAGCCAAGGATTTTTTGACATACATTGGACATGATGAAAGAGATTGTAAACTCGGATCATGGGGATTCTCAGATCAAGAGAAGTGATATGGTATGTCTATGAAATGATTTATCATAGACCATGTTTAAAAAGTTGTTTTCAATATAAAGTTAACAATTATTATGGAGATAGAATAGCTTTCTCATTAGGATGACGGTGCCTCTGGTTGATAGGAACATTGAGGGTTACTTATGTCACGAACCGAATCTGGTCGCCACTAATACCGGCACCAAACCCAGCCCATGAAAAGGCCCGAAGGGTGTTCCCTATACCCACGGGCTGGAACAAGTGTCGGGGTATCATTAATTTAGGTCTGGTAATGATTTACCTGAGTATGAAAGCATAAAATATTAAAAACAATCCATAATATAAATCTGAAAATTTTGAGCCAAAGAAGTCTTAAGAAAACACCAGAACAGAATACATTGGTTTAAAGATAATAAAATTTGTCCAAATACAAGTAAAGATAGAAGCTTGACATCCCCAATAAATCCACATGATAAGGGGTCATCACCCACATGTTGTCTCCATAACTCCGCACCATGGATGTGAACTAACACCCTGAACCGCCATCACCCATAACCTTCCTTTTACCTGATTCAATCATAATAAAGTATAATTACACCCAAGGGGTGTATTTAGGGTGTGATCCTAATCCCAATAGGATACCACCCAATGATTCCAAATAGCATACAATACAATGTGAGAAAACAAGGAGTTTTAATATGCAAAGAAAAGTAGTGATAAATTCCAAGAAATGAAACTTTCAATTGAAAACAATTTTCATGCTAAAATTTTCAGAATGTTCACAAAATTAAATATAAATGTTATCTACTATAAATTACTGCCAAAAACATCCCAATACAAGGTCAAATACCACAAACACAATGAACAAAAAAATCAGGAATACCCATAGGCACTAGATAGTCTCGGGCCCCATGTACCTCATTCCTCGGTGTAAAGTAACCATAGTAAAATCTATTATGATGCATGGTACACTAGTGGGGAACATAACCATAACCTAGTGGTCCACAATCATCATCCAAATACTTTATTTAGAGATTTCTTTTTCCAAATTCTAGGTGAAACAGGGAAAAAACCCGTCCAGTCCACTAGCTGTACTAGTACACATCCGCCCCACCTACGTACCCAGGCTTCCCCATTTGTGCTCAAACAATTTCAGCATTCAACACATATCAATTTTCATATAAAACAACACTAATGGTCACATACACCTAGTATTTTATCTACACATGTTTTATACCATTTATAACACAGAAGAAAACACTTAGAGTTTCAATAAAAACTTCTCCAAATCTTTCCTTGTTTTGCACTCAAAACTCCTTGAAAACCCCACTTTAACATCATGTACATACAAACATTAACAAAAACAGAATTCAAAGCACCTCAAACATTTCTTTAAAGCCATTACATGAGTTATAAAACAACCCCCAATAAGTATCACATAGAATAGCCATGTAAAGAACCCAATTCAACACCAAATTACTACTCAAAAATCATTTTCTTGAAAAACGTGACCCAAAACCAATTTTTTAGAAACAACTAAAGGATAAGAACACTGAAAAAATTATTTTTATCCCTAATAAAGTTCAATAAAATCAACTAAATAATTATAGGGCAGCCCTTAATGAACCAAAAAAAGATTTATATGAAAAAACCCCCCAAATTTCACATAAAATTGGCATTAAAATTTCACTTGCAATGAAAACAATAATAAAACTCATTTTTACAACATTAATCAAAATAAATAGGCATGAAAATATAAAAATAAATCATTATAATCATAGAGATTTCATAAACATTGGAATCACCTACAAAAGTAATGAAAACCCTTGAATCACCGTGCGGTAATCAAGTCGCACCACTGACACACCAAGAGGGACTTAGAACAAACCTAAAACCACAGGACATGACCAGTAAAACCTATGGTTAAACCCTAGGTTCCAAACCCTACCCCTTGGTCATTTGATTCTTCAATAAAAATGGAAGAATCCCTAATCAAATTGAATGAAACCCTAAGAAATATGAAAGAGGAATGAAATGGACTAACTTGCTTGAGGGATCTTGAAAGAATCTCCCAAAATACACCAACATATGAAATTTAAAATATCCACAATTCAGGGGTGGTTCTAATAAGGATGAGGAGCTCATTTAAGAACTGTAATGGAGGGAAAAGAGTAATAATTGAGAGAGTTATGATGGAAAGAACTTACCTCCTCAAATCTGGTCGATTATAGAAACCCTAAGATTTTCTGCACTCAATCGAGATGGATATGAGATCCAAAGTAGCTTGGAGGATACTGGGCACACATCTGGGTTCAATGGGCTTCAGTGAGGCTTGGAATTACCGAAAACCCTTAAACTTGGATTTGTTATTAATTAAAAAAAAATTCTTTTTAAAACTGGAATTGGGCTTCCGGGCAGGCCAAATCCCTTAAATAAAAACCCATATACACCTTGTTTATGGATTTATAAAGAATCCAAATTTCAATGGTGGTGTTAATAGGTCAGGGAAATACATTTAGGAATTTTAATGGGTGAAAAATATTAAAAAATTAAAAAGTTATAAAAGAAACATAAGTTATTTTTAAATCTGTATTTGGGCCAACTCTTTGGCCAAATTCACGAAAACTCGCCCATTCCTCCATAAAAGCTTGGGAAACCCCCAAAACAAAGAATTAATGAAAAATAAATGAAAAAATACCTTTAAAATATTTTATTTATGAGACAATTATCCCCACCATGAAAACTTATTGTCCTATAAAGTCAACCTGAAGCTTTATCGAAAAACAGGAATGGATACTCTTCCTCAACCCATGATTTCCACTCCCATGTCTCATCTGTATCATTACCATGCTGCCAAAAAACCCGGACCAAAGGAATAGACTTCCCTTGAAAAACCTTCTCTTTGGATTCCACTATTTTCATGGGCCGCTCAAAAACTGACAAGTCAGGGTCTATTTCTAGTTCTTCCCAACTCAACACATGGGAAGGATCTGGGTTGTATTTCTTCAACTGGGAGACATGGAAGACATCATGGATGGACATCAAGTGAGAAGGTTAGGCCAACTTGTATTCCACCTTGCCAATACGATCACCGATCTCAAAAGGGCCAACATATTGCAGCATCATCTTCCCTTGCTTCCCCAATTGACGATGGCCCAGACGAGGGGCCACTTTCAAGAATACCCTATCACCCACAGAAAACACTAGGTCTTGATGCCTTAGATCATCATAAGATTTATGAAAACTTTTAGCTATCAAAAATAATTGCCTGATCAATTTGACCTTCTCAGAAGTCTCCTGCACAAGGCTCGGCCCGAACAGTGAAGTCTCACCTACCTCAGCCCAACACAGGGGGGACTAACAAGGCCGACCATAGAGCAGCTCAAAAGGAGCCATTAAAATCAAGGATTGGTAACTGTTATTATAAGAAAACTCAACCATCCCCAAATGGCTATCCCAAGAACCTCCAAAGTCTAGGACACATGCATCAAGCATATCCTCCAAAATCTGATTCGACCGCTCTGTCTGACCATCTATCTGAGAATGGTATACCGTGCCCATCTTAATCTGAGACCCCAAGGCCTTTTGAAGGCCTTACCAGAACCGAAAAGTGAAATGAGGGTCTCTATATTAGACAACTGCTGATGTAATTCCATGGATTCTCACTCCCTCCAGAGATACAAATGACCCAACTCATCCACTTTAGTTGTATCTCTGATCGGAAAGAAGTGGGATGATTTGGTCAGACGATCAATCACCACCCAAATGAAATTATTACGCCGAGGTGTAAGAGGTTATCCAACAATGAAGTCTATGACAACCTTTTCCCACTTACAGGTAGGAATGGGTAATGGGTGGAGAAAACCGGAGGGCCTTTGATGCTCTGCATTCACCTACTGGCATGTGTAGCATCTCAACACAATGTCCGCTATGTCTTGTCTAATACCAGGCCACCAGAACTATCGACGTACATCATAATACATCTTGGTGGAACCTATATGGATATCCCACTAAGACTGGTGGTTTTCCACCATCACCAACTTCCACAGAGATAATGACACTACTGAACGGCCCTGGAATCATAGGATTACTTTGGGAGACGACGACCAATCAAAGGATGTATCCCCAACATGAAGAAACTACTTCGACTACAGAAAAATATCATAAATGGTCTATTCCTATTGAAGCAACTCCAACAGAGAAGGAGTCAACTGGATGCTCGCCAAGAATACCCCTCCACAGTGTTCCCTGGTCTCCACATGCATCTGAGAAAAGAGCCCCATCAAATTTCACTCATCACTGGACTTCCTCAAAGCCTGCACTGTAACTCTTTTGCTCAAAAAATCAGCCACCATGTTACCCTTTCCTGGGGTATAGACAATGTCAAAATCGAACCCCTGTAAATACTCGATCCAACGATGCAGCCTCATGTTGAGGTCCTTTTGCAAGAAGATATAGGCTTAGCTTTTGTGATCAGAGTGGACCACAAACTTCTCAGCAAAGAGGTAGTGAATCAATGTATTCAAATCATGCATCACCTCTAACAACTCCAAGTCATGGTTCGGGTAGTTGTTTTCATGTGGTCGGAGTTGGAGAGAGACATACACCACCATGTGATCATCCTGCATAAGAACACACCCAAGACCCATACCTTAAGCATCGCAATACACCACACATCCCTTTCCAGCCTTTGGAAAAATCAGCACAGGGGAGGTAGTCAACCACCTCTTCATCTCCTCGAATGATGCCTGACAATCGGGAGCCCATAAAAACTTCACCCCTTTCTGGGGGATCGTTGTCAACAGTGAAGCAAGCCGAGAGAAATCTCGAAATAATTGCTTGTAATAACCAGCCAGGCCAAGGAAACTCCTGATCTCGACCACATTCTTCGACTCCTCCCATGACATAACTGCACTAATCTTCTCGGGGTCCACTGAATCCCCCTGCTCAGAGATCACATGCCCTATAAATCTCACTTCCCTAATCTAGAAAGAGCACTTTGACAACTTTTCATAGAGACGGTGATCCCACAATGTTCCCAAGACGATCCTCAAGTAATGTTCATGTTCTTACTCAGAGCCATAGTATACTAGAATTTCATCCAAAAATACCACAACGGAGGAATCGAGATACTGATGGAACACCCTAATCATGAGTTCCATAGAGATCGCTAGATCATTAGTCAATCCAAAGGGCGTGACTAAATACTCAAAGTGGTCATACCTACTTTGGAAGGCTGTCTTAGGGATATCTAACTTTTTCGCCCTAAGCCGGTGATAGCCCGAACGCAAGTCTATTTTTGAGAACCACTTCACCCCTTCAACTGATCGAACAAATCATCTATTCTGGGAAATGGGTATTTGTTCTTAATTATTACCTTATTCAGCTTCTGGTATTCAATGCACAACCAGAGTGATCCGTCAGCCTTTTTCACGAACACAGGAGCGGCCCAAGGAGAGATGCTCAGGAAAATGAATCCTTTAAATTCTAAGTCATCCAGATGTATCTTTAATTCCATCAGCTTGGTGGGGGCCATTCGATAAGAGGGAATAGATATCGGCTATGTTCCCAGTGCCAAATAATTCGAAAACTCCACATTTCGTTCTAGGGGAAAACCTAAGAAATCATATGGGAATACCTCCGAAAACTCATTCACTACATGAGGTTGTGAACCTCTAGGGGAAATACCATAATCCTCTAGAATTAGTGACAATAACTAGAAGGTAAGACTTCCAAACTCTGGGAGTGGAGGTCCTGGACGACCCGACTGAGGATCCCATTCTCTCCAAAAAACCTGACGACTCCCATCAGGTGCTGTGAAACTCACTCACCGCCTGTAGAAATCAATATGTGCCTAGAAGTTTACTAGCCAATCCATGCCATTTATTATGTCAACTAGTTCCATATCTAGAACCAGGAGGTCCCACTTCATCTCAACCCCAGGCACGGAAAGCGCACAGGAGGGGCACCTGAGGCCCTACTCCTTCTTCTTTCCCAGCGGGGTCACCAACTCCATTGAAAAAGAAATTAACTCATTTGGAAAATTCAGAATATCCACAAAACAGGCAGAAATAAATGAAACAGATGCTCCAGTATCAAAAAGAGTATCACCTATAGAAGATGTGATCAGAACAACACCTCGAACTGTCGATGGTCCCACCTCTGATCCTGCTAGTGTCTGATCCACTGCATGGAGATGTCCAGTCTCTGCCTGAGGATGACCGCTAGTCTATGGAAGTTACCTAAACTGGATCTTCCTAGAATATGATCAAACCCTACCACCACGACCACCAAATCTAGATCCCCCAGTCCTTAATGTATCGGACTGTGCTGGCACTCCTCTTGATGCCACTGACCCTTCCCCACTCAGTAGTGGACGTGCCACACCACAGAAGCACTGAAAATGCCTCATACCTCCACACAGGTAACAAGTATTCGAAGGAAGTGGACATACTGGTCGGATTTGCTCGGGCTTCCTAGAGTATTAGTACATGACCAATCTCGCATTAGAAACTGAAGATGAAAACAGCGAGGAAGAGTGGCCTGAACTGCCAACACCTTTCTTCACATGATCCTCCCGCTTCCTTTTCTTCTCGGAGGAGCATCCATTGTCCACTGTTGATACTGAACTAGAGAAACTAGCACTACCTTTCCTATCAATATCCACCATGCACTCCTGATCAACAACCTCAGCATAGGTCCTCAGTTTAAATAAGAACACCTGGGAGTATATCTCTGGTTGCAAGCCTTTCTCAAACCTCTTGGACTTCGCCTTCTCATTAGAGACGATTTATGGAGCATACCGAAACATCTCGGTGAAATTATTGGTGTACTCCATAACATATAGATTCCCCTGAACAAGGTCCATGAACTCTCTAGACCTAGCATAATCCAAGACCCTAGGGCAGTACTGTTCATTGAAAACGACCTTGAAATATCCCCAATCTGCTAATTCTTACCTGTCTGAAGCACTGACTTCCACCACTTATGGATGGGACCCTCCAACAGAAAGGAGGTACACATCACCCTGATCTCCTCAAGTGTTTCTAGTAACATAAACATATGCTCAATATTCTATATCCATTCCTCTGCTTCCTGGGGTTCTGAGCTGCCTCGGAAGGTAGGATGCTTGTTTTTCAAAAACTCATGAGCTTTATATTTTCTAGGACCCATATCTTCTTCCCTTGAAGGAATAAGAGGAGTCAATCCTTGCCCCAGAGTTTGGATAGCCTGGACCACAAACTCAACTAGCCTCTGATCAATCGGTGTGGGAGAAATCTCTCCAGCTTCCTCCCATGGGTGCGTGTGAGCTTTCCGGGGTGGCATGTTGCTACAAAATGAAACTATCACAAAAAAAGAATAAATACCACAATTCTGAAAATTTTAGTCAAATAAATAAAATATAAATAATCTAAACACATTATAGTAATAGAAAAAACAACTACTTTACATCTTCATGATGTCCACATGTGGTCTACAGCCCACACGTCTCACTTGTTAGTAAAGACAGTACGTAACTTCCAACGTCCATTGGTGACTCAAGGTTTTCCATGAGAGGTGTAGGCCAGGCACCATACTCACATCCAAAACCTCGAGCCCCAATAGTCCTAGATCCTGTCTATCCCAATTCATCCCAAAATAGAAATATAACCCAAAAACATTAACCTCCTTTGATACCATTTGGTCATGAACTGAATCTGGTCGCCACTAATACGAGCACCAAACCCTACCCTTGATAAGGCCCAAAGGGCATTCCCTATCCCCACAGGCTGGAACAAGTGCCCAGGTATCATTAATATAGGTTTTGGAATAATTTACCTGAGTATGAAAGCATAAAACATTTAAAACAATTCATAATATAAATATGAAATTTTCGTGCGAAACAAGCCTTAAGCAAAAACCAGAACTGAATAAATTGGTTTAAAGACAATAAAATTGTTCCAAATAAAAATAAAGACAATATAAAGAAATCCCCAAGGAATCCACATGACAAGGGGTCATCACCCACAATTGTTCATCACAACTCGACACCAAGGATGTGAACTAACACCCTGAACCGCCATCACCCCTAGCCTTCCTTTTACCTGAGTCAAGCATAATAAAGTCTACTTAAACCCAAGGGGTGTAAGTAGGGTGTGATCCTAATCCCAATAGGATACAACCCAATTATTCCAAAGATAATTCAATACAATGTGATAAAGCAAGTAGTTTTAATATGAAAAGAAAAGCGGTGATAAATTCCAAGAAATGAAACATTCAATTGAAATCAATTTTCAAGATAAAATTTTCAGAATGTTCACAAAATTAAATAGACATGTTAGATACTATAAATTACTGACAAAAACCCCAATAAAAGGGAAAATACCACAAACACAATGAGCAAAAAATCGGGAACACCCCTAGGCACAGGATAGTCTCGGGCCCCATGTACATCATACCTCGGTGTAAAGTAACCATAGTAAAATATGTTCTCATGAACGAGACACTAGTAGGGAACATACCCATAACCTAGTGGTCCCCAATAATCAACAACATAGTTTATTTAGAGTTTTCATTGCCAAATGCTAGGTGAAACTTGGGCAAAACTCATCCGGTCCACTAGCTGTACTAGTACACATCCGCCCCACCTAGGTACCTGGGCTTCCCCCTTTTTCCTCAAACAATTTCAGCATTCAACACGTATCAATTTTCATGAAAAACACCACTACTAGTCGTATACACCCAGTAAATTAGCTACACACGTTTTATACCATTTATAACATGCAACAAAACAATTTGGGTTTCAATAAAAACAACTTCTCCAAATCATTCCTTGTTTTGCACTCAAAACTCTTTGAAAACCCCACATTAACATCATGTGCATAGTAAAATTAACCAAAACAGAATTCACTACACCTTAAAAATTTATTTAAACCAATTACATGAGTTATAAAACAACCCCCAATGATCATCACATAGAATAGCCATGTAAAGAACCTAATTCAACCCCAAATTGCTACTCAAAAATCATTTTCTTGACAAATGTGACCCAAAACCAATTTTTGGAAACAACCAAAGGATAATAACATTGAAAACATTATTTTCAGACCTAATATAGTTCAATAAAATCACCTAAATAATTATATGGAAGCCCTTAATGAACCAACAAAAGATTTATATGAAAAAACCCCAAATTTCACATGAAATTGGCATTAAAAATTCACTTTCAATACAAACACCACTAAAAATCATTTTTAAGATTTAATAAAATTAAATAGGCATTAAAATATATTAAATACATAATTCTAATCATAGATATTTCATAAACATTGGAATCACCTACCTATGTAATGAAAACCCTCGAATCACCATGCGGAAATCAAGTCGCACCACCGCTGCACCAAGAGGGACTTAGAACAAACCTAAAACCACCATAAGTTTCCAATAAAACCCATGTTTAAACCCTAGGTTCGACACCCTACCCCCTGGTCATTTGGTACTTCCTGAAAAAGGGAAGAATCCCTAATCAAATTGAATAAAACCCTAAGCAATTTGAAAGAGGAATGAAATGGACTAACTTATTTGACGGATCTTGAAGTAATCTCCCCAAATACAACAGAATATGAAAATTAAAATATCCACAATTCAGAGGTGGATCGAACAATGATGAGGAGGTCATTTAGGAACTTGAATGGGGGGAAAAGAGTAATAATTGAGAGAGTTGTGATGGAAAGAACTTACCTCCTCAAATCAGGCCGATTTTAGAAACCCTAATATGTTCTTCTCTAAATCGAGATGGATATGATCTCCAAAGTACATGGGAGGATATCGGGAGAGAGGATGGGTTAAATGGTCGAGGTTTGAAATCACAGAAAAATCCTTAAAATTTATTAGGTTATTAATTAAACAAATTTGATTTTTAAACCTGGAATTGGGATTCCGGGCTGGCCCAATCCCTTAAATACAAACCCCTATACACCATGGTTATAGATTTATAATGGATCCAAATTGCAATTGGGGTGTTAATATGTTCGGCAAGGCCATTTAGGAATTGGAATGGGTTAAAAATAGTACAATATGAAAAAGTTGTAAAAGAAACAAAATTTATTTTTAAATCTGGAATTAGGTTCACGGTTTGGTACGATTCACGAAAACTCGACCATTCTTCCATAAATTCTTGGGAAACCTCCAAAATAAAGTATGAAAGAAAAATAAAGTAAAAAATACCTTTAAAATATGTCATGTATGTGACAACTTATGAAAATATCGGCTACAGTGTTCAATTCATTTTCAAAACAAAGGTTTCCTATAGAATCAAATATTCTCATATAGATGTTCATAGAATGTTTTTGGAGATCTGAATTCTCATGGGACATAGTGTTTGATTTGTGGAAGGAATGCTTCCTAGAACAAAGGAAGAATTTGGACAGACATTGGACATGGAGTGTGAAGTAACCTATATAGATCATTTTTCACATATAAGAAAGTGGGATTTTTGTTTCCATGATGTCATGTTGAATGAGGGAACCAAAATTAAAATCTTATATATGGACCAAGGTCATATGGAGGAGGAAAGGGGAACATGCTTTTCTGTTTCTTCTTTTTTTAAACTAGTCCAACATTAAAGAACCTAAGAATCATTATGTATAATGTGTGGATAGGAATCAAGCCACATGTAGTTCTCAATCTGAAATATGGACCCACGAGTGAAAGGACCCAAGTTAGTGTCTCCTTCATAAACCTTTGTTTTTATGTAGGATAGGGGATTTTCATTAATTTATAGTTGGGACTAGGAAAAATGGTTTGGGTTTTAGTACTTATACCACTAATATGAGAATCAATCCACACATAGTTCTAGGATGGAGGTGTGGTGGGAGAGCATCACCAAATATTTTTATCCTATCATGCATGGATAGAAATGTTATCTAGTTTTACGTTATGCAAAAAGGACGTAGACCATGCAATTTTATATCATGTGGTAAGAAACCAATTTGTAGTTTAACTTCATGTGACTAGGCCATTAGGATATATATTTAAACATAACATCTCAAACTATAGTGTTTATCAAATTTAGGTCATACAAATAGGAACATATGTCATTCCTTTTAAGGTCATGTGATAAAGACCAGTTGTGATTTCACAAAGTATTTCTTGAGAAACCATGCATTGTTAGGGTACATGACATGCTCTATATCTATATAGATAAAGGAATAAAATCCATTATAGTATAAATTGTACATGTAATAAGGCCCCTCTCACTTTGGATCAATATTTGGAGTTTTATTCCCCTGTATCATCAGGGGATTGATGACTAGTACAATCACTCCTAGGTGGAACAAGCGGTCCGATTCTGGTGGACCTCCAAGTGATGCAATGTATAGAGTATTTTCTCATCAAGTAAATAAAATTAATCTCGAAATTTTTGGGATTCATGATCTATTGATATATAATCATTGATGGAATCATAATGTGAGGGTAGTTGGACCTCAATTAGCAGGACTGATTCTGTCTCATATACCTGTGAATACGGGGTCACATGTGTGGTAATGTGGGTTGTAATTTTCTAAGAACACAAGGCATGTAAGATCTTTTCAAGATAATAATTTTTATATTTATCCAACATATTTTTTATTATTTTATATAATGTCTTGTTTAATGCCTTTATCTTCCCATAATCTACTTCATGATAGCAAGATGAATGGTTGAACATGATATTATAGATTTGATACAGTTTTCCCATGTTAGAAGAATAGAAAGTGGTGATATTATTATTTACTATTATATTTGGGAAATAAAATAAAATAATGATATTGGATATCATGAAATTGAAATTTCTTATGGTATTGAGTTTTCTTATGGATATTCCATCATTCTCTTTGGAAAATAAGTTAGTGGCAATGAGGTTGTATTTGAATTTCTTGGCCATAGATGGAGAATATAGACTAGAAATATCCATTCCCTATATGGGAAGTGTCCAAGAGTATTTGTATATGTCTATAAACATAGGGGGTTTATGGTTGATGTTATAGTTACCTTGGAAGCAATGAAACTTTTTGGTGAATTTTATACAATCACGCATCATTGAAGGCTAGTAGTATCCAAGCCTCTAGATTTGATAGGAAAGCTTGAATCCTGACTGGTGGTTCCTTTAGTCCACTGTGTGTTTTTATTTGTTACATAAATATTATCCTCCCCATCAATTCACCTAATAATTACTCCATTAAATCCCCATTTATAGAGGACTTTCTATGGATTTGGGTCATCATAAAGATTTTTGTTGGCCACCCATCATCTGGTTTTCTCTTTTCCATCTTATTTTTATTACTGCACTCAATTTTGAAGGAATTATATTACATGAATCATCTAACTAGTTGAAGTAACATTTATTTTAGGTTTGGATTTGAGCTTTTTGATTTCATTAATGTTAACATGAACAAAAGGAGACATTGTTTGATGATGTACAATGTTGATGATTCTCACAGCCTGGTCTAGATCTTCCAAAGTCCTAGCTACATTTTCCCATGCATATTACTTTGAATTATATAATCATGGGACATGATTAAATTTAATGTCTTAATGTAATTATACCATTGGTCCTTAAACATAGTCAAGAAGATGGATTAGGTCATCCTTTATGATGGCATGATCACAATTTATCTTCTTGATTACAAAAATTGAATCTCCTTTTACCATCAAGTGGTCCACTGAAATTTGGAGTGCTAGTTCTATACCAATGATGAGGGCATGATATTAAACCTCATTTTATGTGAATTCTTCTAATAATAGGAATTAGTAATGAAAGACTTCATTTTCTAGAGGTATGAACACGACTCCCATCCTAACATTGTTAATCAGGGGACCTTCCACTCACTTCACTGTTACGATTCTAGAAGCACCATCAAAATAAATCTCCCATATCTGGTGTGGATCTAGAAGATAGAAGATATATTCATTAGGAATATTAGTATTTAGTGATTATTTTTCTATATATTTATGTTTTTCAGGGAATTAATATAATTCCTAGACATCTAATTCTTTTTGAGGCACAAACTAAATGTCAAACTATTGTAAGATGACTACCCATCATGCCAAATATCCAGTCAACAAAGGATGGATGAGGATTTATTTTAGTTGGTTATTACACAATACCAGGATACATAATAGTGTTTTAAGTAGAGCTTCATCTTATGAAACAAAAATATTATTTCTATAAATATCTTCTCAGTATCTGAATAATGAGTTTCATTATTGAGCATACATTGAATGAAATAATCATGGATTTTTTTCAATCTCATCGTCATTATTTTGTATGAGGAAAGAACCCATAGATCATTACAGGTCTGTCATATACAAAAGGAGTGTAATCCCCTCAATACGTGGAATTAGAATAGATGGAATCAAAATACATTTCTTGATACTATTGAATGATTTCTGAAAATCAAAATTCCCTTGTTATGTTACCCACTTTTCATAAAACGTTAGAAGGTAAAAAAATTCCTTTGAGGTTTCCTATAAAAAATGAACGTAGTCAAGGTTACCTTGTAATATAATAAAAAATTTAATTGTTCAAATAGGTGAAAATTAAAGGATAACCATTATATTCCAAGGATAAAAATTGATGACATGATGGCATACAATAAATATTAGAAAGTTTTCAAAGGTAACTCTAAAAGAACTTTTCAAGGGTTTTATATTCAAGATACTTCATTACAGTTTATTGAAGATGGTACCATCATTAGTAAGGTAATAAGAACATTGTTAAGAGCTAACCAAAATAAAGTTGTTTTAGAACTCAACAAAACTTAATAAAAGGGTTTGATGATTAAATGCGTGGAATATTATTATACAATATTTTCATTATTCAAACCGAAGGAAATTACCTGATAGAAATACACCCCTTGGGGTGTTATGAAATTAGTGGAACCCTTATCTTCAGGGGCCATCTGAATTTGGTTATACACTAAATATTCATCCATGATAGAAAGGGCATAGTATTTGGCCCTATCATCAATTAGAAATTATATGTTAATAACCAAGAAATCATCCTTTTAGAAATATTATATGAGATCTTTGAAGTCGATGCAGTCCCTAATTTTCCCATTCTTATTCATTATCATAACAATATGGTCTGGAAATTTCAGATACTGGAATTCATAAATAAAAGTTTACTGGATAATATTATCAAATTCAACCTTTTTTGGTGGTGTGTTTTGGGTGTGTCCTTCTAGAAACCTATTTTAACCCGATGGTTTTCTGGTAAGCCCAGTTAATGGGTGGCCACCTCAAGATCAAGACCCATCATTTTTGTGTAATTCCAGGAAAACAAAATTTGGATGCTTCTTTTGAAAGGAGTTATATACTTATTGTTCTTAAGAAGACATTTTTGGGTTGATTAACGCGGGGCATGGTCCCTCCACTAAACAAATGTTTTTTTGTTTGAGTTTATAAATAGTGGTAGATACCCCTTCCTTGATTATTGGAGGGGAATCCCAAAGCCCCCTCCTCTTCCTAATCCCCTTCATTTTCCACTTCCTTATATACATTAATCATTGGGTACTAGGTCATGAAGTAAATCCCATAGTGTAAGTATATGAGTCTACATTTTCACATCTGAAAGTTGAAGCAGCTTTCTCTAACTCGACTGATGACGTGCAATTTCTTTGATTCTCTACGGATAGAGTGAAGGAATTTCCACCCAATCCTTTTCAATTGTTCATAGGGTTTAATAACTTTTTATTACTATCAGGATCAATCATCATAGTTGATATCATGATGTTTATTTAGTAAGAACCTGAATTTATACCCATATCATTGATCTAACTGATGTGTTTCACGTATATGTTACTGAGCTATTTGAAGGTATTGGTCAATAACATCTCTAAACCATTTAGGGTAGTGACCCAGGAGACATAGTCAGTCAGGTTTTTTCCGTTACCTCTAGTAGAATCGCACATCAATTTAGTATTGTTCATGGGATTTGAATAGATATGCATCACAATGAAATGTCTAAATTTTCCCTTCAATACATAATTTGAGGCATTAGTGGTATGAAGAGGGGACTTTCATAAGATAATTAAACTAGGGACTTCCTATAATAATGTTGAAGGATATATTTTTATGAAAAAAAAGAACTTCTAAGACAGATACAGTTTCCCCAAACTATGCCCTAATCATAACTCTATCGATATGATTTTATTCTCTTTTATCATAACCCTACTGTGTTAGAGATGAAGGGGACAAGTGAAGATCATTGTAACCTAGTAGAAAAAGAGTTTAGACTAGAATGGGGATGAATCTTGATCCATTATCAATGAAATACCATTGTATATCAATGTCATTTATCCTCCAATTCACATATAAGGGTTTGATGTGTCTCTATCTAACAGAATAATTGTCCGTCTTTATGAAAGAGATGATTTAGTAGAATTATATAGGATCAGTTTTTGAATGATATATTTAAGAAGTATAAATCTCAACATAAAACTCTTTAAGTCTCAATAAAGCCTCTACGAGTTCTTCTCATAGGACTTTTAATAAACATAGAGCATCCAGGGTCGATAACCTAGCCAACACCATTGCTAATTACTTTACAGTTTCATACCTCTAGTATAAAGTTTAATAATTTCCTACATTGGGATACTATTTAATAGGTGTCTTAAGATATAAATTAAATTATTTTGGATGATCTACCCCTAGAATAGGAGTTAAATATGCACTAGTCCTCGATGGGTTAGGCCAAAAACGATTGTATGCTTGTCAAGGTCAATCAAGAAATTGAACCCCCTCTCCCCCAAATCAATCTTCTTAGATGATCGAGTCAGGCTGACCCCTAGAATATGTGGGTAACATTATTTCTCCTTATAGTCTCACAATAGTGATCTATCATGGGTATTAGTATTATAAAAAGTCTGAGTAGGGACATGGTCAAAGTATTTATTTCTATCATGATTGTGCCTTCCTTTGTACCCTCAACTATGGTGGCCTCATCCTATGGTTCCCCAATAAGGTGCTAGGAACATAAGTTAACGGTTATTATCATCATCATATAAGGGATCCAATAATTTAATACCATTAATGGAACTAAAAATTAATTCTTCATTTGACAAGGATTCCTTCTGGTGGGTCAACTCTATGGGAACCGTTTGGGGGCAGTGTTCGAACTTTTGAGACTGAAGGCATGAAGTATGAGCTATTCAAAGATAAATTTAGTCTCAGAATAATTTAATCTTTCTACATTTGTTTTTTTCTATTATATTCATGTTATTTTTTTGAAGACTAATGATTGTAGTGATGTTATTCTAATAGGTTCTTTTGTTCCATTGGGGATGTGACTGGAGGCACAACTGGTTGTTTCAACTATTCTTGAAGGATAACATAAGTCTCTTCAATTTTTTGTCAAGTAATCCAGTGACTAGAAATATACACTTTCTTATTGGTAACTTCATTCCATTCTTCATCTTCCTATAGAGTGTTGGTGAAAACACATTCTACATGTGTGGGTGGAATTCCCAGCAAAACTTTCCAGAAACAAAGCATCTTTTTCAAGAATGATTGAAAAAATATATATTTCTAGATGGTGTAACCCAATATTTGATGAAATGGTAAATAATTAATGTGTTCATGATGACTTAAATGGTACTGTAATTTGTGTTTTGGAAGTGTAAAATAGTTATTTTTCAAGGCCACTAAGAAGTGGCCATGAACATCCTCATCTCAGGAGTAATTTTTTTCTTTTAGTGTCTAAAATATAATCATTTTATCTCTTTTATTTCATCCCAATGAGGTTATTGTTTCTATTATTTTCCACCTGGGAGGGTTATTTTTCTGATGAGGTCAATTATTTGTATTTGGAGTTATCATAGATTCCGTTTTTAGGTAACTGTTGTAGTTTCTAGTAAACATGTCCTATTGCATTGAAATGATTGCATGGGATAAGAGTTAGACTTGGTTAATAGAATATAATCTTCCTAAATTTGTGATACTATGTAAATATCCTAAAATAAACCTAGATACATTACTGGGATGAGTGGTTTTTTAGCTCATTGTGATGCTTTTCAATGCAAAGAACCATTAAATATTCTCGAGGAAACTGCAAGTTCCGGGAATAAGTCAAACTTTTCCACCTATCAATTATATTTTAAACCCTCTAATTTTATCATTATATTACTTATTAGAGATATATAAATTTTATCTTCTATAACATATACCTAAATTTAAATAGGAATTATTGATGAAGATCTTCACATACCTTGATTGATCCAGTGGTTGGACTGGTATTCCATGTTAAGGTTGGTCCTTATAAAATCTATAAAAACTTGTGATATTAGAAAATTATTATTTCTTAAGGGTCCACATTATGGGGAAACAACTATAAATGAGGTTAATTAGATTCTATTATGGATCCCTTTAACTATTGATTGTTGGGAATATTGGATTCCCAAATTTTGGTGGTGGAAGAGTTGCATCCACTTGTTCACGGTAAGGCTCCCTCTATGATTGTACTAGAACACATATTCCTTCAATGTATTTTACTTGAATTTTTATATATCTGATGAGATAAGGAGGATTTTCTAATTGGTCTAGAGACTGACCAATGTGAACATCAGGTTGTGCTAGTTATGTCAGGTATTTTTATACTTGTATTGGGTAACCTACAGGGGATCATCTATGATGATGTGTCTAACCTAGCTCTGGATGTGTTCCCAATGGAGGGATCTCTTGATATCATGTTGTTTTGGGGTAAAAATATATTGGTTTCTAGTAACCCATGTTGGTTGAATTTTAGAGACCCATTTTAGTTATAGGGATAAACCCTCTTTATTGAGGCACATCAGCCAGGACCATGGGGTGAGGAACCATTTTTAGAACATATCTAGTAGGTATGTTTCCTTATATTAGTTATTCATTATGTTTTCTCAACTCATTCATCCCTTCCTCTCATTGAGGAAATATTTATTCAAGTGTTAGTAATTCAACCCCATCAAGTTGTGTGTGAGGTACGGACGCACCGTTATAATTTTTTAGAAGATTCTCACCGATAATTAAATAATAATATAGTCAAGGGAATCCAAAAATTCATATAATACCTATGGTTTTGGGTACACACGCATTATTCAATCAATTCAATGAGGATCATACTCCAAATATAATCCTATTCCTCCAATTCCTCTGTATCGACCATGTGTTCTATAATGTCTGTAGGGGTGGTGCTACTGATATTCACCGATGTGTAACATATTGATGTTATTTGATTATCCTGCAAATGGTAACTAGGTTGGTTTTCTTTAGAATATCCTATAAAAAACTATTATTTCCATGTGAAATTGTACCCTTGATAGATTTATTTTTTTTGTGTCTTCCATGAGGCCTTATCCTCTCTTTCATCGATATTTCTTGAGTCATATGATGAAGGGTGTTCTAAAGGTAAGATCTAGAAAATATTTTAATGAATATTCCTAGTGAGAAAATAGGGTCCTGTTATAGATATAACAAGGAGGATCCATTTTTCAATGCTACTCCAAAACAGTAATATACTGACAATAATTGAGGAGGGGGTTGGGGTAAAAAATTCCCCAGCACTACAGGCTGAGGGTACTCTTGTTTCATTTTCCTAACCATTCAATCTTGATGGTTGTGTTAAAAATACCCCTAGCCCTGTAGGATGGGGTAGCTTCTTTATTGTCATGGAAACTACTGTCGCAATTTTCTCTTCATTTTACAGACCTTTGTTCCAACATGGACTGGATGAATTGTATGATTTTATCCTAAGCCACCTTATTCCAATGATATTTGTGATGATTTATGATTTTCATCCCTTAAAAAGGATTATTTTTCAATATTTATGGATACATTATGAAAAAATATTTTTATGGCATGTTCTCTTTTGGACCGACATATTTGAGAGTCGTTTAGAAATGTTTTTTTATTTTTCATCCAATATATTATGAGCAAAGCTCATTTCTCTAAGTTGTTATAAGGATATTACATTTCATGATGTCGTATTTGGTGGACTTTACTGATTAGGGAACAAGGTGAAATGAAACTACTCATGTTATCCCAATAATCTGATATGAACACCAGATTGGGCATTGACAATCAACTGACATTTGTCTTTTAACACATTGGGACATGTGTGTTAAAGGGATCCTTTCTATATTCCCTATTTCTAGTGTCATTCATCTTGGTGGTCTACTAAGTATATTTGAAATTTTATACCTTCTACTACATTTATGTGGCTTGAATAATCATTGTAATGTGTGACTTTTTTTAGGTGATAAAGAGTAGTCTATAAATTAAGGTGGATTTTATGCACACAATATTTTAAAGATTCTTATGGAATGATTTAGTGGGGAGTGGATAAAGGCTAGAAAATGACTGGTATATTTAGTTAATCCAACTATATCTTCTTTATAAATATGTCTTCTTTATCATTTTCAAGAGTTTCATCAACTTAATCTTACAAAAGTTTATTTTTACCTATTTATTTATTGTAAATAGCCTAGATTTCATGGATTTCCGCTATAATATTGGAAGGAAATCAACCCAAGTGTGGTTGAGAGAATTACTATTGTCTTGGTCTATATTCTTGTCGATAATTAATTTCACATTTTAATGATGTGGCATCAGTCATGGATTGCCTCATTTTCCTATGTTCCTCAAGAATGTAGGGATTACACATAGGTTATTTGTCAAGGTGAGTTCCACCTTGATGAAATAAAGTGTCAATGTTGGTTGGACCATTGCATATAATTCCATCATGGGGAGGACTACCATTATGTATCAATGTTTGTCTATAAAGGGAATTCCTATAGCATATACCCTTATAAGGAATTTTAGGGTGTATGATGGTAAGGGGAGTACCTTATTTCTATTTGATCATCTGTCCATGAGAAGGGTTACCGCAGAACTCATAAAATGATAGGATCTCATGATCGATTGGATTGTAGTAATGAATTACATTTTCATGGTGATATTTTCATGGAGTAAATCCAGAAATGATGTAATCAATGTTACATGGAGGAACTTTACAATTGAATCTATTATTTAGGTAATTTTCTAATAGATGAATTGAATCCTTAGATACTATAGATAAATGTATGAGAGCTTTAAGAACACCAGCATTGAGCAGAGCAAGATGATAAACAAGATCTTCATTTTCTAATCACCTTTGGTGAGTCTTCTTTTTAGATGCCCTCTTATGGGTGACTGGTACCAAGGATTTCATGCATGACCCTCCTGGAAGAGAGCAGAGATATGTATCTTCTTCAATGTGACCATTGTATTATGATGACGAGTCACCCAAATTGATATGATGGAGTTGTGTGTCAACCCTTCAACCACTATTGATGTGGTTATTATATCTTAAATTATTTATACATTGTGGGAATGGATTTGTGTATTCCAATTCATCCTGGTTAAGATACACTAATTAACATCTATAGCTAGAATGGGGATTTATGCCCATTCAATGGTTAGAAAAAGGGTGTGGGCCTACTTCTATCCTCCATTTCATATCAGTATAGAGCAATATTATTCATGTGTGGGGTTGGAGATATGGTTCTGAACCCTATTTTTTGTTTTTATTTTTTGGATAGTTGGTCTGAATGCTTCCAAAATAAGCTAGAAGGATTAGTAGATATTTGAGGGTGTGTTCGCTTACTCAAAATTTTCAACCATATATGACTGGTGGGATTATTTGGAGGGAGCATAGGTATTTACCTTTTCCCCTATCTTGGTCTATGAACTTGGAAGGCTACCCTGAGTGCCCAATTCTGGGTGACCTATGATAGATTTCCGAGGGTAATACCCTCATCATGCTAAGGGTTCTATATTTCACGGCGTTGGTAGTGGTGGATTCTAGTATAATCCCTTTGGTGGGACCAAAATTTCATTAGGATAATGTTGTGGATGACCTCTTGATCCACATTCTAATATAATGGAGGAAATAGTTTCTACATTCTAAGGATAAGATTCCAAAATAGTTTGAAAAGGAAACTAGTGGCGTCTACTTCTATGCCACGAACCATCACTTAGTGGGTGGTTGGGGAGGATTTTTGAGATGGAGGTATTTTAAAGCATCCTCTAAAGTCAATATGGTATCATTGAGGCGGTATTCAAAAATAAGAATGTTTAAAACCCAGTATTGAAGAATATGGGTTTCTGATGGTGTCCACATGTTTGATGACGAACCAACAAGTGATGTAGTTGATGAGTACATTTTCTACATCTTGAGAGGATAAATTGGATCTAATAGTGGAATTATTTAAATTTATTAGATATATATTTTACAAAAAAACCCATTAAAGAAGAACATTAATAAATTAACTCTGCATAATCGATTGTTTTAGATCCATGTTTGGCCCACTTTCATTTTTTGTGAGCGTGAAAGGGGCCTAACATGTGGCTGACACAATCATTTTGGTTAAGGGTTCATGCTAGTTTCACCATTTTTTATTTATCATGATAACCACATTGGGTTGGAATTGGGTTTTTTGGTGGTGTTGGAGCAACCTTCACATTATATATATATATATTTCCACATCCTTTTCTTGGTAGTTCCATCATGGTTATTTGTGGAATCATAAAAACCTAAAGGTTTCTTTATTCAAGATGTTTTATAAACCATATTTCCAAAGTATAGTCGTCATTGGGAAAAGGATTCAAAAACCCTTGGGGACCCACATTGGTCGATCAGATGGGGGTTTGGGATCATCAAACCATTTTTTGGGGATTATTGCCAATTTCGGGACTCTCTTATATTTTTAATACATATTCAAAATCATTTATTAAGTCCCAAATATGATATAGGTCTCCCTTGTATACACAATCAATTATTAGATTGTATTGTTTTTATAATCATCCACATGCATATGATGTTCTCCATTGGTGGGGATATCTGTATGTATATGAGGTTCTCAAAAAACAATAAATTTTTTAAAAGGATTAGATATTCCTATGTCGTGTATTATTATTATTCTAGTTTTAATCCATATAGTGGGGCTATCTGCAATTTATTTTCATCTCGAAACATGGACGGGGTTTTAGTGTCAAGATTTGGCCCATGAGATTGGATTCCTATGTATCCTTGGGAATAGAATTAGAACCCACATAGTTTGGTTCCACTCAGCTAGACACATCATACATTTTAGGGTCATGTGATAAGGACCAAACCACATAGGTTAACGTCATATAGCAAGGAAGTCAAGGAGAAAGGTTCCTAGTCAAGGATGGTGTGAGACTTACACTGAAGTGAAGTATGGGATCTAGAAGGGATGAGGCCTCACGGATTGGATATGACCCTACTAGGAATATGGCCCATAAAATATTAAGGTGAGTTTTGGTGTTGGGTTTGATCATCAAGGAGGCTTTTTACATTCCCAATTTAGATAGGAGTCAATGTACATGTACTTATGATGGTTGGGGAATACACCTATAGAGGAGGCCAAACATCAAGGATAGAGGAAGACCTAAAAAATGACTCTATACTGAGATAGGGAAGTTTTTCCCCTCATTGATTCCACCTTAAGTGATTACATGTTAAAAGACCATGCACCTCAGGATGGGTCATGGTGTAAACACTAATATAAAGGATTGGTAATCATGAGGTCCAAGGGGTTTCTCCATTGGGAATATGGCCCATTAAGGTGGTGACATAGTTTTGGGTCTTACATAGAATAAGATAACACATGGATGATGAGAGGAATATCTAAAAAATAATTCACCTACAAAGATGGGTATTTGATTTTTCATATGTCATGATCTTCATGAACATCTAAGACCATGTGATTCAAGAACTGTGTTGGAAACAATATTGAGTGAAAGATATTTAAAATGAAATAATATTCACCATTTGGTGGATGAGAGTGGGGATATATCCTGAAAAAATGTATAGAGGCCTACTCCATGAGGGATTCCTTAAGGAGACATGTATTCCTCATCTACCAGTAGATGAGGGTGGAGTCATTTGGGGGAGTGAGGGAAAGAGAAATATCCTTGATGTTCCCATATCCTCTTTTTTTCTGCACTAGGGTACAATAATTATCCTTGATGTTGAGATCCACATTACCAAGGGAATGTACAATTGATAATGCTTCATGGGTCTAACCTATCAGGCATGATATATGAAGTATCTTTGTTAACACGGGAATGTATAATCTAGAGGGCACACTGATGTGGAATGTGCTCTGCTCATACATATCTAGAGGCCTTGGGAGAGTCTTTTCCTTCGTCCTCATTAGATGAGGGATAAAAGGAAATGGGTTCCCTACTATTGGTGGTATTAAAGGTGGATAAAATGGTGGATCACGTAGGTGAGGCCATAATGGATAGAATGTGGCTCCCACATGGTAGGCTTGGGTGAGATAACTTTTATTCATGAAGTGAGGCATGGGAAATATGGGGATGGTTCACATAGGGTAGGATTATGTGATCCAAAGTCCCTTCACATGGGTTAGTCTTGGGAAACCTGAAGTGGTCCAACATAATGTTGAATAGGGTGGGTTGAAGATGACTTTGGGTGATAGAAACCCTAGGAAACAACACTTGGGAGAGGCTTTTCTCTAGGCTCTGAGGGCCTCCTAGGGTATCTTTTGATGTTTGGTACTCAAGTATTGATTAGTGAAAGGGTCCTTCACCACAATAGTTTTTTACTGGGGGAAAGTTTCCTCTCATGGTTCTAGGTATTCTAATACATGAGGTACCTCAATCTATTGATCTCTACTAATTTCCCCTTTTTTATATTCTTATGTAACTACCAAAGTGTCTAGAGGACTTGGGAAAGAGACTTGGGAAAGAAGACCTACATGAATTATATTTTTCATTATTTCATATAAAATGAGGATTCTAATGGTCGTACTTATAATGATAATTAGGACCCTTGGTGAAGGATGCCACTCATGCAGGTCTATCACATGTGTGTCTCATTAAGGAACATCATACAGGTATCGGTCTCTCATGTTGTGTTGCGCATGTAGGGAATACATGAGCCTCTTCATTCCTAGGTTTCTCTCACTATATAAAACTTTAAGAAATTACATACCATGTGGATACCTTGCATTCATCACACTTTGAATCTTGCATCCTACCATTCCATCTTATTTGTTTTGCATTCATTATATACTTTCCTTTTAGGCCATTCACCCTTTTTTTTGAAAAAGGGAGTGTCGATAATCATATTAATCTCTATCTCAACATATCAATTATATTTATAATGTTTCTCCTCCTTTTAATAGTTTCAATTAGGGTGATGATATTCATTAAAAATTATGTGGATAATTATTTTATGTTCATGGTTCATTTATTTCACTGTGGATTTATTCCACTTGTAATTTTCTTAATGTTGTTTCATATTATATTCTCCTAAAGTATTAATGTTCAGATTGTAATTTAATATTATATATCAATAAAATGTATTGTGGTTTTTTAGATTAGTGTTTCATGTGAAAATATATATTCTGTAGGGTATTTATTTATATATAAATTGATACTTCAATCTCTAGATTTTTGAAATTGATTTCTCTAACATAGATAATTTATCCAATTTGTTTAGTAATTTTACTATGTAATTGGCTACCCCCTCATGTAACATTTGTTTTATTTATTATTATTTTAGTTATTTTAGAATTAAATGGGATTTAGTGGATTTTTTTTGTTTGTTTAGGGGTATCCAGGAAGTTGTAGGTCTAAACCTACAGGGGTTCACACTGTGAACTAGAGTTTCACATAATGAACCAGAATACCCAACCACCTAGAGTTTTTCTTGGGGTAGTTCAGACCCTGAACATGAATTTCAAGACATGAAACCTTTATAGGGATAAATTTTAGTTCATGAACTAGGGTTTTAGAATATGAAACATTTGGGGGAGACCTTTTAGGCCGTGAACTAGGCATTCTTTCCACAAACTGTTCTTTAACAAGTTTTAATTTTTTCTATTTTCTAAAATTATCCCCCTAAAATTTTTAATAAGTTATCCCTAATTCTCCTCTCCTCCTTATTTTAATGAGCCTTGGTGAATTAAAATTCGGATCTTCATTTCTTCTCCATTCATCTTTGTGTCTCCATGTCATGATTCCAAGTGATTTTTTCAAGTTATCCCCCTTTTTTCTCTTATTCTCCTCTTCTCCCCCCTTATTACTCTTTTTTCATTCAGTTTCATCTCCTAACCTCAACTATAAAGAATATTGGGTTGATATTTAGGTATGATAGTTGTTCTAAATTATTCTTTTGGTCATTCAAGTATTACAGGGGTCATCTCCAAGCTTATTTGAGCCTCTATCATTGAAGGTGAATTGTTTCATCTTTTTTCAAGTGTTAATGCTTGGTTTGAGGTAAGTGTTTTTTTCATTTACTTATATTGACATTTCATTTTGTGCATGATGATTCTAAATTATTTTTTTATTAAATTAAATATATACATCATAGTTCTAAGGTGTTTCGTGATTTTTAATAGGGGATTCTCACTTATTTTAAAAATATTAAATGGTTTTCTAGTTTTAACATTGTACATTTCAATTTTCAAGTGATTATGAAAATATTATTAGTGGTTATTTTAAAATAATTTCAATAAATAAAAAGGGTTTGACCATTTTTACATCATGGATAAATTAAAGGATGATTGTTTATATTTTTAAGAGGATCGATAAAAAGGGGCATGAATCCCAAAAATTTATTCCATGAGTAGTTTTAAAAGGATTTATAAAAAATATTATTTGTAAATTTATTTTTAATAGTTTCAATATACTCAAGGTCCCATATTGGTTTTCAAGGAAGTAATGTTTAACATTTTAAATGGATTTTCTAAATTACTTGTAGTATATAACCCTCATATTCCCTTGGATTCATTGTGCATATTATATTGTGTGACACCAAGAGGGTTTATTAATATTGTGATATAGATAATGTGAAAAGGGGTTGTTTCTTTTATGGGTGATGGAGGTCAGATGACAGTTTTTTGAAATAATTTAAATATAATTTTACATTGTGATTTCATGATTTGATTGATTGATAACCAACAGTTTATTTCTTTTATTGGATCCTTGGCTAGAAATGAAAGTCCTGGATGTGAGTTGTGATAGTCAAGTGTGTAAAAGTTGTTTGTTTCTCAAATAGAGTTTCATCTTTCTAGGGGTAGGTACTAGAATAGTCCCAAATACTTATTGAGGGAAATTTTGGACGGGACATCATTTCATGATAGTCAAAGGGTCCAAGGGAATCTATGTACCAATTCCAACATTTATCTTATTAGAAATTAATGAGTTTCCCATGATACTTATCATTATTTATGACATCACATGGGGGATCTCCATGACTCTAAGTTGTTCCCCATGATTTTATTGGCATGTGTGGCACCATCAGCTGTTTACATTATATTTTTAATTTGATTAAATTTATGTGATAGTTCCCACTTGATTAATGTTTTATTTATGTAATATCAGAGCTTCCCAAAATCATTTTGAAAGTTTTTGTAATTTAATTTTTCCAAAGTAATGAGTTATTTTAAGTTGAATTGTGTAATTTTATTGAAGGGTTTTAAATATTTTTATTTAATTTCATTTTATCTCTTTATTTCTCATAATAAAGATGATGGTTTATTTTTGAAAAATATAATGAATTATTTCTTTTTTATACATACATACATTGGAAATAAAATTATTTCTAATTTTATTTCAAACTATCAATAATAAAATTCACTTTGTATATAATTATACAAACTCCATAGTAGGATCATGTTGTTAACTATGTTTCTCACACCATAGATACATTAGTGGGTGTTTAAATCTTTAATGATTTATCTTATAGGTGATAAAGCTCTATTTATAATATTTCTTACTAATATCATGATTAGGATGGTATAGTGTAGGTTGATTTGGGATTTGGATGGAAATAATGGTCGCATGGATTTTTTCTTACAGTTTTATTCGATTTTATTTTCTATTGGTTTTGGGTTATAATGATGTATCATCCAAGAAGGGTTTATTTTTATCTTATATTTATATTCTTCAATTATATATTGTTATATATCACTTCTATATGATTTATATATGTTGTTACAATTGTATTTATTATAACATGTTTGGTTGTTTGCATGCTTGGTTTTTCCTATTTGATATGTGTAGACATCTAATGTATGGATGGTCCATGCCAGATTCTATTTAAAGTATCCACTAATTAGATAACTTTGATTTTAGGATAAAATAGTTCTTAAGTGTGCTTCCTTTATGTCCAAGAACTATTTTCCAACTAGTTGGTATCGAAAATTCCCTTTGATCCTTGTGGAAAATCAGTTCAGGTACCGGTTCGGTGGTATCTCAGTCCATATTTCTACAAAATTGTACTATATATTAGTTTATTTAAAAGGGGACTAGGATATTGAAAATACCTTTTATTATTTAGGATGTGTTATAGTATAAATAATTTTAATGTTGTTTCATAACTCATGTGGTAAATCATAGATTGGTTCTCTATTACCACCCTTCAGGATAAAACATGAGTTACTAGGGGTATCTATGATTTTGGTCTTGATTTAAAGTTATGACCTATTATTTAAATATTATTATTTTCCCCGTAGAGTATATTAGTTATTTTAGGGGTCTCATTGAGTTTATGGATGAGAATAAAAATGTAATTAGGTCTCAAGGTCAACTTTTTTAGTCTGGTAAACCATATAGAGACTGTACAATTTATTATAGAAAATTATCTAGAAGAAATTTCATAGTTGGAATGTGGTTTACAATCCTATTTAGCTCTAACCATGAATATATCTATTTTTCCCCTAAACTAATTATTTTTTCCCTCTTATTTTAAAGATTTATTCCAATTGTGTTTACCATTGTTATGCAATTAATTAATGATTTTTTTGTGGAATTATTTTTATAAGAGAATGTTTCTATTAAATATTATGTTTTTTGGATAGGTTTATTCATTTAAGGTTGGTATTAAATTCAATAAAGTCAGTTTTGTAATTTTAATTAATGTTTTTTATGTTGTTTTTTAATTTTTTTTCTAGGTGTAGTTTAAATTGGTTTTGATTTCTGTTTTGAATGGAAATGATTTCAAAATGAGATTAAATAATTTTTTTAAATTATAAAGGTAATTTAACGAAATGGAAAAGGATTTTAATTATTAAAGGTTTGTAAAATGGATTTCCATTGATTAAATTTGGGGTACTTCAAAAAGAATGGAATGGAGTTTTTATCAAAATATTAGGGTTTTAATGTATTTTCCTTAATTTTTAATTTATGTAGTATGATTTGGTTTATGGAGTGTGAGTTTATTCAGTATGCATTAAACAATATTAATAAATTAATACAAGATTTTTTTTTGAATTGAATTGTAAATTATGTTCATTAAGCTGATTTTACAGGTGACTCCACTTGTCATCTAGGTGTCACACCTACATTAGGGGACTCTACCCAGAATATGAATTGAATGGAGGATAAAAAAATTCCTAATTAATAGACCTAATTCAATATATTTTTACGAATTAAAAAACCTAATTTCCTAGAAATCAATCCCCCTTAAGAAAATGGAGTGACTAAAGTGAATTGAATGAATAATCAATTCTATCTAGACCCTCGAAGCTTCTAGGGTGAAGGACATTATATCTTTATTTAATGGACCCATACAAGTGTAGTGGGAGATGGTGGATCCTTATATTTTGTATGAGGTAATGTTTTGGAAATTTTGTAAGATGGAACACATTCAATGGAATTATCTGTAGGATATTACATCTATTAGGAAGTAGAGGCTGGTTGAGAATGAGTTGAATTGGATGATGGAGCAGGTATAGTAATCTTATACAAGGATTATGCATCATATATGATTCCAATATAGTGAATATAAGAATTATAAGTCATATTATTTAAAATATCTGAATGATTTTATTCAATTTTTTCTCCTAGGCCACCTTCAGAGTTTATTTTAGTTAAATTTCTTGAAATATAAATCATTGGTGTAACATAGTATTAGGTGAAATTTATTATTGGGACATTATTAGGAAATTTTCCTAGTTATATTGTTTATTATCTTGATAATGGTAATGGGTATCATTTATGAATTTATTTCCTTATTTTGGTTGGGTTTTCATGCAATCTCATAGGTTAGTCCTTTGGGGATTTTGGTAAATTTTGGATTTGTGTGTGTCCAAGTGATTTGGTTTTTTCTTATAGAGGCATATGTGTATGCTTATAGATTAGTCATGATGGAATTGGTATTATCTATTTTTGGAAATGAAGAAATAATTGTTTGTGTATTATGGTCATTAGGATTGGTGAATTTCCAATTGATATGATGATCTAAATACTTGTTGGCATGGTTTTTCATGGAATCTCCATCAGATGGTGTTTTGGTGTTTTAGTCCAAGGTAACTCTTTTTAGTATTTACTTGTAGTTGGAACCTATTTTGTTCTTGTTGTAAGTTCACATAATGTCAATTTATATAGTTATTTTTTAATACATTCATGTGACCCATGTGGATTCCATGTCAAATCCAAAATGGTTTTATTAGTTATGAATCAAAAGGGTTTGATTCATTTTGGCATAAATTTTCATTGAAGGAGTATAATGAATGAACATCAATAGGTCGTAACACTTGGGTTACATTAGTTGGAACCCTGTATATTATACTTATATACAACTCTCTTAATTCCATGAAGAGAATTGACAAAGGCAATGTAAGAGGATGATTGCATCTCCAACTAGGTGTGTAATACTATCAAGCCATATCAGAACCTCTCTTCCATCCTATATCCTATATATATCCTTTAGTGAAGGAACTATAATACCTTCAGGCATTTGAGAGTCCTCATTATATGATCATGGATCCATTAGTTAGTGCATTCTCTTAGTGGTAAGGTATTTTTGTTTACTGCAAATTGTGATCTTCCTCAAGCACTCACTATGAAAGGAATATGTAATATGATATTTTTCTTTATATCTTGGTATTTTATTTTTATGATATTTCATGAGATTGATTTATTGAAGATAGATATGAATGTGTTTTGGTTTTTTTACACTAAAAAATATCACAATAAACCCTAAAGTGGTATCAAAGTCATGATCATTAAAATTTAAATCTTTTTTAATCAATGGGTTTTGAGAAAATTGTTACTGGAAATGAATAATATTGTTTTTCAAAAAAATAGTTCCATGTTAACAACCTCTACATGAAATTTATAAAGGTAAATATGAATTATCATTACATGAGGATCCTAGCTAAAGCATATACCATTACAAAAAAAAATCTTAAAGATAATACCCATATGAAAAAGGATTGAATGATGTTTTTCATCGTTTATATGGGTAAAAGTAATAGTAACCAAGAATTTATTGTTTTGTATAAAGACATCCTCTCCATTACCAATATATGATGTGATTTTCATAAAAATGACTTATGTATTACCTTTCCGCAATGAGGTTTCTCATATTTTTTTAAAGGTAATATGGTGTCTTACATTTACATAGTAATTATAGAAGGTTGTGTAAAGGTATATCGAGACCTATAATTACGTGAAGAATTCACATAAAGGTAATATTCCTAGTATGCTTACACAAAATGAGCTTCATAAATGTAATCTTTGTATTGCCTTTATATATCATGTTATATTTGAGATATTTAATGGTTGGTAGTTATTTACCTTTATAAAAGAGTGTCCAGATGAATTAGGTATGAGTAGAAATATTTTCCATTATGCAGGAATAACCCTATGCATAATTGTAATTATAAACATTGTTAAAATTTGTTTTTAAGATAATAATTCTTTTTTATACTTTTTAAAATGTTTATAAATCATGTTAAAATGTTATTTAGTGTACTTTAATTAATAATAGACTTATAAATGATATATTTAATTATAAAAGTATTATAATTAATTAAATTTGTGATTATACAAAATTTTTCTCAATTAGTAATGATTAATATTTTAAAATAACTTTTAAAAGATTAAATTACATTCCTTATGGTATTGATATAAAAGATTCATTTATAAATCATAAGAGGTAATTTATAATTTTTTTATAAATTAAAATATATATCATATCAAGACTATATTTAATTTTTTAATAATAGAAATTCATATATAAAATATTTATAATTCTGGAAATGTCATTTAAATTCCATATAAAAATAAAATATGAAATATTTATTATTGAAATTAATATAAATTGTTTTTATTCTTAAAAATTTATATAATGGTTATAATTAGTATTTATTTTTGAATAATTCATAAATGTATCATGTTTTGAAAAATAAATAAATTTTTTATTTGTTATATTTATTTGATGTTCATGCTTGTTAAATTGTTTATTAAATATTAATTATATGTATTCTAATTTATATGATAAATTTATTATAGGACAGATTCTTTCATATCATACTAAGTTTGGTATCATAAAATTTATTTTTCAACTACCTTGACATTAGTTTTTTATTGTAGTTATGTTTTTGAGAATAGTTTTTGATCATAGTATGTGCATATTATTTGTTAGTGTTTTCAATAATATAATTCCCTATTGAGAAAGTCTCCCTGGGTATAGAAACTTGGGGTATGACCACCTACTTTATGGGAGTCTTATGCCTTGTCTAGGAAAGTGAATGGAGTTTTCTATCTTTTACTTAGGGATTACTCATGTTGATTTTCTCAATATCACGTGACTTCATTACTTGACATTAATCATTAACATACATTATTCATATGATGAATTTTGATATATATAAATTTAGTTGGATTATATTTTTTGTTTATTCACAAATAATTTTGAGTTGTGTAAAGAGTTACTCATTAATGTGGTGTTAATACATGAATTTGGGGGTTTGAATAGGGATTTCGAAAACTAAATCATTAAAATATTGAATTCAAAAAATAAATAAAACATCAATTGGTAAATATTACATATGATGTAATATTTATGAATTTAATATGCATATGATGTATATCTAATTAGTGAAACCTTAAAAGAAAACCATTTAAATACTAAGTGTGATATTCCTTCTAAAGATACACTTTTCCAGACCTCAATCATCTAATAATGTAGGTCATTCCAATGTTGGGTTTGCATGGATTATCTTGTGTATGGAGATAAAGTAATAGGTGACTAAGGTACATCCTTAGGTAGGTCATTACAAAGTGGGTTACAATGGGATTTTCCTTTTTAAATCTATTTTTGGTGATTATTTTTGGTTATACAAGATGGGAGACCCTAATTGGATTAGTTTACCAGAGTAATAGAGTTGAGTGGTACATGTAATGGATTTGGATAAGTGGTTATCTACTAAACTATCTAAGAGTCGTATTTTTTTTTGATTTGGATGATTCCCAACATAAATAACCATGTGGTTGGATGAAATCAAAATTGGAATCTTTTCATAGTGAAATATAGATCATGATTTATTAAACGGATAAGATGTATTGGGTTATCATTTTTTGTGGGAGAACATCAATTTAAATACCTTAATGAAAATACATGATACATGATACTCACCCAATGATATGTATTTACTGTAGATTTTTTCATAGTTCACATTAATCATATTTAGATAATGAATAGTCATGGCCTACTAAATAGTTAAATATTAGTATATAGGATTGAGAAGTGTTATCAAGGAGAGACATTATAAGTACTCAATGTAAATGTTATTTAAATATATTTCTCTAACTCCTACTCATGGGTATTAGATACCAAGTGAGAATCACACGTTTTTGCTAACAAACATAGTCTTAGAGATGGGTGGAAATTGATAAAGGTTGAAAGAGAACTTTATTAAAATAATAGAGAAAGAGTTTCTTCATTATATGTGAGCACTTATGATTTGATTTTCCGAAGTGGATTGATCATAGAATTGAAAAATTATTATTATGTTCTAACCATAAATTCGAATTTAATTTAAATATATTGTTTGAACAATATGGGATTTTAAAAAGTTATTTAGAACAAGAGTTGTTCTATATATAACAGTGAAATGTTTTATGGAATCAGGAATAAATTAATGTTTTATATATTCTTGATATAGATAATTCAATTTATAACATACAAAATAAGATGGATGTAGTTGATTATAATTCTTCCTCACCTTGGCATTGTTTCCCCATACATAAAAGTGATAAACACATTTAAAGACTTTATGAAGATGGATTTTTGGACTCATTTGATTATAAATCATTGGATACATGTGAATCTTTTTTATTATGAAAAATTAAAAGTTCACCTTTTTCAAGAAAGGTGACATGGATTTTGGTTCTCATAGATTGTGATGGATGTGGACCTATTATCTCAAAATAAAATTGTGGTATTAATTACTTTGTTTTGTTTACTGGTGACTTTAGTCATCATGGTTATGAGTTTCTAATAAAAAAGTATGAATCATTATAAACATTTAAATAGTTTCATAAAAATGTAAAAAATAAACTAGGAAAAATTATTACATGTGATCATGTTGGGGTGGTGAATACTAGATCCAAGAATTCATAGTTCATCTAAGAGATTATGTAATTGTTTCATAAATCACTCCTCCTAGAAACTCATAATATAATGATATATCGAAAAGGATGAATTTTAACTTGTTAGATAAGGTTCAATTTATGATGAATTTATCTGACCTTCCTTTATCATTTTGTGGTTATTCTCAAGATATTTCTACAATTATACTTAAATGTGTTCCATCCAAAGAAGTTATGAGGACACCATATGAGATAGGGTATAGGAAACATCCCAATATGTATTCCATGAAATTTGGGGTTTTGAAACATATATAGAAAGTTTGGGTCCTGATAATATCTACTCTATTTCTAACAAAAACTTATTTGTTGGTCATCCCAAAGGAAGAAGGGGGTATTATTTTTACCACCCTACTGAACACAATGTATTTTTGGCTTGAACTGATTTATTTATTAAGAAGGGGTATCTAAGTTAATGTGTAAGTGGGAGGAATGTTAATATTGTAGGAGTTCATATGAAATAAATATGAAATGTTCTTGAGATGGAAACTGAGTCAGTGAAACAAAGAGATAAATAAGAAGAACCGAATAATGTAAAATGATCCCCACAATGGTGTAGGAAACATGTTTTTCTATGATGTATAGATCCATTAAATTTAATCCTAATTCATCATTTTAATCATATAATTGATACCTAATGAGGTTACATAAGTTTTGGGGGGTGTTCAGGTCTTGTTCAGGGCTTGGAACATTAGCTGATGGAGGAAACCACTAGGTTGCATAATTATTATAAACCATGCATCCTAGCCTACACATTTTCACCAAACCGTGTGGTGAATTTTTGAGGGAAATGTTTGGCGCATGGTTTTTTTAACAAGATGCCTAGGGCCTCATGACCATATTCAGTGTCCAAAATTTTTAGCAGAGGAATGCAAGATGGTTGGAACATGGTTTCTCAAACCATGTGGAATAACCATGTGGTTCCCCTCTTGAAATAGAACATGGTACTTGGTTGGCACACAATTTGTCCAACAGTGCGACCAAACTATGTGATCCAAAATTTCTAGTTAAAGTGACCAATATTTCCTTAATGAGTTATATTTTTAATCCCTCCTCTTCTTTCTTAATTCCAATGGAAAGGAGGCCCCTTCTCCTCCATTTTTGGATCCCTCCATGGAAGTAACTGACGTTTTTCAATTATTTCATCATCCGACTTTTGATTTGGAAATTGATCATCATGTTGGATTCCTCTTTGTAATTTCTTTAATCCTTAGGCTCATCTTTTTCATTTTTCTATATCTCAATTATGTTATTTTGATGAAGCCTTATATTCCCTATTTTCACGGAGTTGACATGTTCTTCCATTTTCATTCCATCTAGACTAATATAAAGGTTAATACTATATAGGGAGTGTGCTACAGGCATAAGTTAGGTGGTATATGGAGTTTCCCAAAAATTCTCACCATTTATAAATTGTTTCCAATGTGCGCATGACAGTTTCACTGGGCATTGATTCTTAAATTCATAAGCATTAATTATAATCATTGTACTCATATTATAGAGTCCTTTATATACATGATCTTTGTGATGTTGAAGGTTGATCCCTCAATTCCATCAACCTAATTAGAGTATAAACCATGTTGTGCCTTTATTGAATTTTTTATGAATATTTATTTCATTGTTTGGGTGTTCTATGACTTCACCATGATAATTTAAGTGTTTTAATTTGTTAAGAAACCATTAAATTGTTTAATGGAAAGTATATTTATATATATCACTTAGACTAGTTAAATTATAAATACAATTTTAATTTGTTAAATGACCTTAAATAATCTTATCATGCTAAATGAAAGGAAATGGAATGATCCTAAAAAATGATGATGACATTGAATGTTAATTGGTTTAATATCCTTATACTTCCTTTTCATTCTTAATTAAAGGTAATGGGAAGAACCTAATAATTAATTTGGTGATTTAATTGATAAATGGTTTCATTTACTTTGTATACCATGTTAGATTAATGAAAGGTAATGGAATGAAACTAATGACTTATTAAAGTGCATGAGTATTACATGAAATATTATTATATATTATACAAATGAATCAAGTATAACGTGAAAATTGGATATTTACTTTTCCCCATTATAGGAGTGATCATACTTGATATAACCTTATATTATTGAGGGAATTCCTTCAGCACTTAGAGGATTCCATTATAATTGAAGGAGATGGTTCTCAAGAGAGATAACCACCTTATAACATGTCCATTGTCTAATAGTGGATTCCTAGAATGTTTTCATAGGATCCCTTACATTATTGTTTTATATCAGGATACTTCAGATACACTCCTTGGATCCAGATTTATGTCTTCAGACACGTGGCACTACAGATTCACCCTATTTGGCCCAGACATGCTAAGAAAATGATTACCATGGACAAGATCCTTGGACTCGGTTATAATAAATTTCAATTGAATTCCTTGGGATCTACCCCTTGTATTACACTCATACCTCTTTACAACCCAACTGCATGGGTTACTACTATGAGTTGGCCGACCCTTGAGGTCATAGATTCCTTGGTTTCACCTCAGACCCTCTTTTATCATTAATATGTTCTATTTCAGTGTCGATGAAACATTCACATGTTTTATCTACATAACTGAAATTAAATAAATTATTTAAATGATATCATGTTCAGAGGAATTAGCAGCTGAGTATCAAGCAGGTATAAGTTATTATTTTGGATTTTCATTATATTTATATATACCTACACATTTCTTAGTTTATATTCATAGACTGAATTGTATAGAATCCATTAGTGGTGACCTAATGATATTTATCTCACACCCTATCCAGACTATTATTGGTACTCAGGTAGATTATTTGATCGATGGTATGGAAAATGGGAATCATCCCTCCTACAACACCTAAAATGATTTCTTGCATAAGGATGGAGCTTGATAGTATTTGATTGAGCGAGTACTTAGGATGGTCGATTGTTTTTTGAAATTTTTTTATTCTTTTTTATATAATGTATTTATTGTTTCCTTGTGTACCTATTTTCTAGGTTTTTAGATTCATTAATGGAAATTATAATCTTTTTTATATTCTACCATCCATCTTATCAGTTGATTATTATTGATGGATTTTTATTTTTTTTATTCCCCTGCCAATTTTATTTATTTATTTTATTGATTCATATCTTTTATATACTCATTACTCCACTATTATCCACTATAAATTGATGGAATAGTCTTACCACATACATAGACATGGCCTCACTACTACTCGGTAGCCTCTAGAATACAGGGAAGCGCACGTGAGGCCATGTGTCCTGCTAGCTCCAGGAACCATTGAGTGGCACCTGGGTTGGGACATCACAAAGTGTTATCAGATAAATTAACTTTTGTTTTTTCTTATTGTTTGGTAAATATAGACACGTGACTATGAATATAATGGTACATGGTTTTAATCCATGTATAGGAGTAGATAACCCCTGTTTAGGGTAAATAACATGTTTCATGGAAATATGAAAATGTTGTTATGTATTTCACATATTATAGGTGATATACTTTCACTATTGGGTGATGAACATGAATTTTTGTTTTTTATATTCTTTATGGATATTTACCTTGGCCTTGTATGGTAAGGAATGTTGTTACATGAATCAATATAAGCACCTATAATTCACATTCCATGTGTATACCATGCCATATAGGTGCATTTCATTTCTTCAATTTCCTATGTTTCCTATGATAGTTGAGTGAGCCATAATTATTATATATATTTTTGTGCTAATAAAAACTTCTATATGTTAAGGGAATTGGTTATTTAAATTATCAGTGTCAAATCTAAATAGTTATTTCCCTATATAGGTAGATGGTGGAATCTTAAATAGCTAGTTTCTACCCATGTAATTTATATACCTTTGGTTATGTGAGCTAGGAATTGGATGTGATTGAGTGACTTCTAGTTTCAATTTATGAGGTATATGGCCCCTTGTGAATTGGAATGGGTAATTAAACAATTTGATCAATCATATGTTACCCATTAAATTTTGAGACTTAATGTATAGGGGTTTGATTGATATTGAATGGGTTTTGATTTCTGTTACAAATTTTATAGTCCTTTATTAAGTGGGAATGATGATCCATTTAATATAACATGGACAAATGTAGATAAGAAAATACAAACTTAAAAAGTAAATATTGACTTATAAAATATAATTGTATCTAGTAAATAGAGTGTAAAAGTGAAATTGATGCTTATCCTACTAGAACCTATATAAATCAAATTTCAAAACCTACCAAAACCTACCAAAACCCTCACCTTCTTAGAGGAATGTTGCATTAGTACCTTGGGTAATTTTTCCTTATTATTATGTTCTATTTCTAATAGTGATTATATCTAGTCTTAAACATTTATTTGAGGTGTGTTCTTGAAATTTTTAGAGTTATGACACCCTAAATTCCTCCATTAATGCCCCAGGATGGTGGAGATGATCATGCTCTAGAGGTGGGGGCCATAATCAACCTATAATATCACCAGTAGTGCTACTAGAGTCACCCCCATCTGTCATCTATCTAGGCACTGATGCTCAACTTTATGAGATTTTCCTATGTCTTATGTTGTCTATGTTGGGTGCTCTATGACATGCACCTACTATGTATGATTTAACTCATGAGTTCTAGAAGCAGCATCCTCCCATCTTCTTAGGGGGCAGTAGTCCTCTGGATATTATGTCTTGAATAAGGTACATTTCTTCTTTTTTCGAGAATTTAGAGACAACTATAGATATGAGTTTCAATCTTTCCACCTACTTTCTACATGATTCCACCGGTAATTGGTGGGATGTGATTACTCATACTAGTCATCATTAGGGAAAGGTCAATGTGAACTTTCATAATTATTTCTATGATTCCTTTCCCCCCCAAATGCTGAGATCTAGCTGGGTCAGGTATTTCTTGCACCTGGAGTTGGAAGATATGTCTATCATGTACTACATAGAATTTTTTACTAAGTTTCAACTCTTTCCACCACTTCTAGTCAGTGATGATCTATCATGATATTGACATTTAGAGGTTTGGATCAAGTATGTCATCTGTTCCAAGGTGAATGTCATTCACCTACCTGTCCTTTCTAAGATCATATATCATGCTCTTATCACTAAGCACAACCTGAAAGAAGCCAATAATACTAATTACAAAGGGTCTGTGTCAAGGCAGGGTAGTAGTGCCTCTGGTAATAGTAATCATAGATTTGAGGTTTCTCATCAGATTACTAGTGACCAAAGTATCCACACTAGAAGCCCTGTTAGATACCATTAGTGTGGTAGAAATGGTAATATGAATCCTCAATGTGATAGAGACCTTATTGAGTGGATTTCTTGAAACTGTATTTGATATCTTTAGTGATTTTTTCGAACCATTCCTCCAATTTCGAGTGGAAGATAATCCATTCCAGCTCCACCTTCAAGGGGAGGATCAGTTATGCCATGTCAGGAAGAGAGTTGTAGTAGCACTGGTATAAAATGTCGAGGAAGAGTTCATGTCCATGGTAGATAGAGTTATAATTATCAGTGCCAATACAACATACATTCATAGGGTAGTCCAGCTGTAGCACAAGGTCATGGATCAAGACATTTTCAGGCTTTATAGATGATACCCAAAAACCAAAGTGGAGGATTGTCTAGAGAATGAGGTACTATTCTAGTATCCACTACTATTCTATATTTTTTATTCAATACAGGTGCTTCTCATTACATTATCTCTATATCAACCCTAGAATTTATTAGGTTCTAAATTTATTACTTTTATGGTGTGATTACCCAAGACACACCTTTGGGAGTGTGGTATGAGGGAATACACAAATTAAAGGACTGTGACCTTTAGGTAGGATATTATCCCTTCTTATGGGACCTTTTAATACATGATATGATCAGTGTTTATGTCATTCTATGAATGGATTGGATAGTTCTATATCATGCCTATGTGGACGAATAACGTTGTAGGGTATCATTTAAATCAATAGAGGGAAGAGGTTATCTCATCAAGGGTGAGTAGAATTCCCATGCCAGTATAGTTGGACCAAATCATCATGGTCTAAGTGGAGTGACTTCCCATGTTTCAAGTATTTTTTTAGTGGATCATGGAATACATTTGACATATTTTCCTCTAGTGGTAGATCATTTCATGGATGTCTTTTCAGATTATTTTTCTAGCATACCTCCTAATAGAGAGGTAGAGTTCATAATTGAGCTTGTTCAAAGAGAATCTCTTATATCAATTCATCCATACAGGATGGAACCTACTGAACTCCATGAGCTTTTAGAGATAGTTTTATGATTTAGAGCATAAGGGTTTTATCTGACCCAAAAATTCTTCTTGGGGTTCACCGATTCTTTTCCCTAAGAAGGTGGATGGTACACTTCCTTTATATGTGGATTACTAATAGTTAACCCATCTTATGGTTAAAAATTGTTATCCACTACCTTGGATAGATGATCTATTTGACTAGCTCTGTGGAGCTAGGATATTCACGAAGATCATCCTGAGATCGGTCTATCATCATGTGTGAGTCTAGATTTCATATATACCATTTACTACTTTACATAGTTGTTATGGTTTATATGAGTATTTATAATTTTTTCAAATCTTACGAATGAACCCTCTATTTTCATGGATTTTATGAATAGGGTTTTTCACCCCTATCTGGATTCCACTTTCAATGTTTTCATGGATAACATATTTTTTTATCAATATACTCGGAGAAAGAATTATACAAATCATGATATTTTTTTGAATACACAGAGGGAGCATCATATATATTCTAATATTTTTATGTTACACATATGGAATAGAAAATTTCACATATTATGTAATAAAAAAATAGAATCTGGAGTATCTGTTAACCCATATAAGTTGTGTGTTTTGGTTTCCTGGGAGCATCCCAATAATGTTTTTGATGTACAGATTTTATTGGGGAAGTATTGATAACATATACCTTTCATATTGGGATTATCACTCCTTGATACACCTCTTACTAGTCTTACTAAGAAGGGTTTGAAGCTAGTATGGTCTGAAGTGTGTGATAAGGCCTTTCATGAACTGAATGGAATGCTTACTTCAGTGCTAATAATGATTCTACCTAATCCTGTTAGAGTCTATATATTTTTCTGTGATGTATCAAGAATTGTAGTTGGTGTGGTAATTATGAAAGAGGATAAATTCATTGCACATGGGTATCAATATTTAAAACCTCAAGAACATAATTACTTGAATCTTGACCTTGATCTAGTAGAAAGTTTCAATTCTTTACGCTATCAGAGACACTATTTGATGGGTGAGAACCTTGTGGTGTATACAGACCACAAGATCCTCAAATATATCTTTCTACAATGTAACTTCAATATCAAATAATAAATATTGGTCGAACACATTTATTCATTCAATTTTTATCTTTCCTAGATGTCTATAAAGGGAAATGCGGTGCCTGATGCGCTGACTCAGAAAACATTAGAACAGATCGTACAAGAAGATAGTAATGAATGAAAATTTATGGACCTCTTTTTTGAACTTCATCTAGATTTCATGAGTGTTAAGAGTGGGTTTTTTCATCATTATCAGTTACCTCTTCCCTTATTTATAGGGTTAATAGAATCTATTTCACTGACCTTGAATGCTTGGTTATCCAAGATAGTATTTCAAAAGGGAAACCACCTCTTAATTGGTTTGTAGATGGAGATGAAATCATACATATACATGGGCGTGTTGGGGTTCCTAAGGACATGAGAGAGAAAGTAATGTAAGAGTACCATGCTTCTTAGTTTGTAGTTCATCCAGGAATCTCCAAGATGTATTGGGATATGCATCACCAATATTGGTGGCCTAGGATGAAACACTACATATTAAGTTTCATTACTAGTTGTTCCACCTGTTAGTATATGAAGGCAGAGCACCAACAACCTACTTTCTTGTTATGTACATTACTAGTCTTGGAATCAAAATGGGAATATTTTTCTATGTATTTTTTAGTCAAATTTATATGGATAACTTTATGTTGAAACATGGTTTGGGTTGTCATGGATCGACTAATGAAAGTATCCAACTTCCTTCCTATCTGAGAGACTTTCTCATTTGATGATAAGGGAAGACTTTATGTCTGTGAGATCATACAGATACATAGGATCCATCATACTATCATTTCTGATAGGTATTATTATTTCACATCTAGGTACTTATAGGGGTTACCAAGAGCTATGATTACACAGGTGCTCTTGAGTACATCTATTCACCCTCATACGAATGGCCAGTTGAAACGAATGATATAGGTGTTATAGGATATGTGCTGAGAATTCATCATTATTTTTTTGGTTATTGGGAGAATTATATCTCTCTCATTGATTTTACCTATAATAATATCTTTTAGGTGAGTATTTAGATGGATACATATGAGGCCTTGTATGGTAGGTCATTCTATTCACATCTATGTTGGTTTGAGGCCTGAGAGGTATTGTTATTGGATCCTTGTCTCAAGTAGGATACATTAGAGAAGGTATAACTGATAAAGAAGAATATTTATACTACTCAGTGTAGATATAAATCACATGTCGGCCACCATTGAAAACCTCTAGAGTTTGTGGTTGAGGATTTTTTTTCTTATGTGTATCACCCATACTTGGGCATAGACGGATACAAAAGGAAGGGATGTTGTCTCCTCACTTCATCAGGACTTTTGAAACCCTAAATAGAGTTGGGAAGTTATACTATCGGTGATATTACCTCAAAGGTACAATTCCATGAATGACATCTTCCACATTTCACAAAATCAATACTATAATGCCGACCTATCTCATACATTTTATACTATTGAGGTTGAGTTATATGTTGGTACTTCGTTTGAGGAGTATCTTATACACACCATTGGACGGAGAAAGAAGGATATATATAGTTGGTCAAACCCCTTAGTATGGGTGTTATGGAAGCACTAACATGTTCCAAATGAGACATTGGAGCGGGTGGTAGATTTATATGCTTAGTGGCTGGAGTTATTCTCAGATAGCATTTCTCCACCCTTGGAAGGTGATCTCGATGATGAGTTCCTTCTAGGGGGAAGAATATAACCACATGGTTTTTCTATGAGGTATGAATCATTTATAATTTGGTTTAATTATTTATTTTGGACCTATTATGGATTACTAATGTGGTCATAGATATTTTAGGGGTGTTTGGGGGGTTTTTTGGAGCTCGATGCCCCAACTGGTGGACAAAACCACTGAGTTGCATAGTTAGTAGAAAATATGTTGTCAAGCCCACATGGTTTCACCTAATTGTGGAGGGTGTTTTAGATAGAAATACAGTGTGATTTTTTTCCCTAAATACGTGATTAGGGATACATGACCATGTGGGGTTTCTGTACTTTTTAGTAGAGTAATACAACATGGTTCATGCATGGTTTCTCAAATCGGGCAGCTAAACTGTGTGGGGCCCCATCTTGAAATAGATTATAGTTTACATTTCACACATGATCTCTCCAACCATGTTTCAAACCCTTATGACACATAATTTATAGTTAAAATGATAAAAAATTACCTTAATGAGTTATATGTTTAATCCCTCCTCTCTTTTCTTTATTCCAGCTAACATGAGGCCCCTTCTCCAACTTTTTGAGATCCCTCCATTGATGTAACCTACATTCATCGATTGATTCTTTGTATGACCTCCATTTTTAGATATTATCATCATGTTTTATTCCTATCAATAGGTTATTTTGTCTTTTGGAATGCTTCATCATTTTTTGTCCTCTCACTGATGATATTTTGATGCAAGTTAATTTTCCCTATTTTCAAGAGGTTGATTTGTTCTTATTTTTTCTTTTGATCCATGCCAAACAATTGGGAGATACTAGACAAGTAGAGTTTTATAGGCCTAAGGTAGGTGTTCAATGAATTTTTCTAAAAGTGTCATTATTTATAAATTTCCATTGATGTACACATTCTGGTTTTACTTGGTGTTTCTTCATAAAGAAATATGCCTTAATTATTTTCCTTGACCTCATATTCAAGATCCTTTTTTATACGTGATCTTTATGTTATTAGAGGTCTATACCTCAACTCCTTCCACGTAATTAGGGTGTATACCATGTTATTCCCTAGCGGATTTGTTATTACTATCAATTCCACCATTCAGGTGTGTTATGACTCGATTTTGATAAGGTATGTTTTTTTATTAATTAATTAACCTTTTAATTATTTAATGGAATTTATATTTAATTATATCACATGGCCTTGTTAAATTAAAATTTTAATTATTATAGGTTTCATATCATTAAATCACATTGCCCTGATAAATGAATGGAAACTATATGAACCTAATAAATGACTATATAATTGAATGGTAATTGGTTTCATATCCTTATATCTTCTTTTCATGCTTAATGGAAGGTAAATGAATGAAACTAATAATTGATTATGTAATTTAAATGATAAATGGCTCTATGTACTTTATATACCTTTTTACATTAATGAATGATAATTGAATGAACCTAATGACTTATTAAAGGGACTGAGTATTTCATGTCCTATGATTACATATGATATAAATGGAATATATATAAGGTTACTATTTCATATGGAAATTTTCTTCTTTATATTATTTTCTATAGAATTTATCCATCCTTGGATTCCCAAGGTAATTCCTTAAACAATCATAGGAAACTATTTGGATTCAAGGATCCAGTTTCCATGGGAGACACCCACCTTAGAACATGATCATTGTCTACTAGAAGATTTCTGGAATGATATCATAGGATCCCCTTAATTTTCTTCTAGATATTCGGATTCTTGGATATACTCCCTGGATCCATATTAATGTCTTCAGAAACATGGCGTTTTGGATTCACCCCATTAGGCCATGCCATGCTTAGACTTTGATTACCTTAGATGGTATACATGGACTCAATTATAATCATTTTCAGTGGAATGAATTGGGTTATTCCCCATACATTACACTCAGGCCCCTTTACATCCAAACTATAGGAGTAACTACTATGAGTTGGCAGACCCCTGAGGTCAATGATTCATTAGTTTTACCTTGGATCCTCTTTTATATTTGTTATGATATTTTTCAGTGTTGATGGAACATTAAAATGGTTTATATATAAAACTAAAATAAAATTTATTAATTAAATGTTATCATAATTAGAGACATTACCAGATGAGGCTGAAGTAGGCATATGTTCTTATTTTGTCATTTTTTACATTTATATATACCTACACATTGCTCAATTTATATGTACAAACTGCGTTGTATAGATTCCATTATTGGTGTCCTAATTAGAATTATCTCAATCCCTATCTGGTCCACTTTTGGTAAGTGGATGAATATATGATCATAGGTATAGACAAGGGGAATTGTCCTACCTTGGAAATATGACTTGATTTCATGCATTGGGATGGAGTATGGTAGCAAATGACTGATCCAGTGGTCGAGATATTGGATATATTTTGGATTATCCTTTATTATTTTATATAGAATGTTTTTCCTATTGTATTTTATAACTATTTTAAAGATTTTTAGATACATGACATTATCATTTTTGTATACTATGTTTTATATATTTTTTGTATATTATTATTCATGGATGTTTACACTTATCTTCCACTTACAATTTTATTTATTTATTATAGTGAATCCACTATTTTGTGTTCTTATTATTATTCTATGATCCACTGTGATATGTGGGAATAGTCTCCCCATCTACACACCCTAGTCACTCACTACTTTTTGGTGTCCTCTTTTGTATAGGGAGGTGTGCTTGAGGCCACACGACCCACCTAATCGAGACACCCTTGAGTGGAACCCAGGTTGGGACATCACAAAAGGTAATTTATGATTCATCGATAACCTGAGAGATAAATTTCTCATGTCCAATGATTATAAAGTAACATTCCTATGATATTAACCTACTTCCAACCAACAGTCCATTTAGAGTTATAATTTTTAGTAATGGTTAAAATCCATGGAATCTGATATGGACTCCGTGTATACTAACCAAGATTTGAACTTACTAAACAACCTGAATCAGTGATATCAAAATTGCATAAGTGGGGTTTCTAAAAGAAAACTAACATGAACAATTGAGTTTCTACCTTTGAATATTTCCTTGAGGAAATGGGTTACAAAATGTTCATAGTGTTTACTATAAAGATATATTTTCACCATTCATGGTGATAAAGTTCAATACGATTTTACTATCCATAGTAGCTCATTTTGATTACGAGATATATCAAATGGATGTAAAAACTACATTCCATAATGTGAATTTATTTTTGGAAATATATATGAAATATCTTGAGATTTTTTATGTTTTAATTGAGGATGTAAAGCTTTTCACATTGCAATGGTCAATTTATGCACTAAATCAACCTTATCAGAGTTGGAGTATCTAGTTTGATAATGTGATCAAAGAGTTTGGTTTCATCAAGAATATGGATTATTTATACTCATAAAAGTGACTTAGTGGGAGGATATTATTATTTATGATACTGTATATAGATAATGTAATTCTTGTTGGAGATGATATACTGGTACTTCACTCTGTGAATTTGTGGCTGGTAAATTCTACTCATTGTAGGACAAGGGGGGGGGGGTAGCTTACATACTAGATGTTATGATCTATAGATATATATCTAAGAGGTTTCTTGGACTGATTCATAATATGTATATTTGTAAATTGATAATGTGGTTTAGCATAGATAATTACAAGAATTGTTCATTAACAATGATTAATGGTGTGAATCATTTGAATATTTAAGATCCTTCTAAAGTATTAGAAAGGGTGGATAGGAATATATATTTTTCTTTCATATTATTTGTAACTCACTAACTCTAGTAACCTAAATCTGGTAGTCATTTTACAATATTTTCATAAAATACAAGGGATCATAACCTGAAGGATTGAATAGTTTAGTAGTCTTAGGAGACAATATACATACATGATTCTCACATTACATCTAAAAATGTGCAATACATCTTAAAAATTATTGAGATAAATTTATTATTTCTTATATTTAATCCCTATAATAATTCATATATCCCTTCTTAGTATCCCTTGGAATGGAAAAATGTTGAACTTAAATGCATGATAGAGTAAATCAAACAAAAGAATCTATAATAGTATAAATAAATATTGAATAATATGGTAAAGAAAGGAAGTAATCAAATAATCATTAACAAAATCATAAAATATTAAAAAATTAATGCTTGAAATAGAAAAAATAGACAGTAACATGGATAATAAAATATAGTTTCATAATGATAGAAAGCGTGATATTGGATATCATAATATTACAATCAAGACCTTGTTCCATGAAATAATATGTAAATAGGTAAGGTGTATTAAAAATACCCAAATTAGTTTTTTTCATGAAACATACTAATTCATTAAGTGACTATAATGGATCCCTCTCATCACATACTATGTCAAATGCATTAATCATATAAAATAAATGATTAACAATTCTATACAGATTCAACATAAACATCCATATTGAAATACTATCATTCAAATGAAAATATATTCCATACTTAATAAATAGAAAAATATTATCATCGACTATATAAAATAACATTCTGGATGGTTTCAATGGATTATATCCCCAGTAAATCATATGATACATCAAACTGTATTTACATAGATGAAAATACATTAATAATATCATTGGAAAATCTCTTGAGGAAAATACCCATTTCATTTAGGAATGACTTATTTAAAAATATAAAAATTTATTGAATAAAAGGAAATAAATTTTATTTGAAAATAATAGTTAAAACTTGTTAATAAATATTATAGGTATAAAATATTTTTGACAATAGGAAAAGTCATTTTAGTAGTAAATGTTAAAAATTATATTTTGTTATCACATTTTATAAAAAGTACCTTGTTACAAAAACAAAAAGTAAATTCCATTTAAATAATTTTATAGAAATTAAAGACAATGGTAAAAATGGATTTAATCAATCATTAGATAATGTAAAAAAAATACTTAAAACATTCAAAAGAAAATATGGACATGGAAGAAAAATATTATGGACAGAATTGAAAAACAATGTGATTTTACCTTTAAGACTATTTTTTTAGTTCCCAAGAATGTAAAAATGAATATAATGCTTGATAACTACCAAAATAAACAAAATATACAAAAATAATTTTTTTTGAGATACAAATATCATATAATTCCTCTAATGTAATCTTAAACATAAATAGTCCAGGATAAGGATGAGATTGTGAAATAAACCCTTACCTCAAGTCTTTCTTGCTTCATAAGTGATTTTAACATACTTTATAACAAATTTTAATTTATGATAATTATACACTAGAACCATATACATACTTATAATACCATATATGATCTAATTATAATGTTTCAATACCATTTTTTAATAATAATTTATTTAAATCATCGTTTCATAATGTTAATTATTTTATTTTTCTTGTAAGTTTTAGTTTGCTAGTTTCATTTATTGTATCATGCTCATAGTTACTATCACGAACCGTCACCCGGGGCCCGTATCATTACTACCCCAAGATCGCCTTCCATAGGCCAGGGGCTAGTGACTAGCACCAAAGGTGTAAATCCCTAAAACTGGGAAGGCATTGCATTTATAAAACATAAACTCACACTACCAGAGTACAAGTGGAAGCATACACTATGTAAAAGTTGTAAAAAAAGTGTACTGAAATTAAAGGGGCTGAAAATACACGCCCAACAGTAAAGTACAAGAAAATGAAAAACAGGTACAACTAAAAAGAAAAATAGCTGGAAAGTGTCTAGCAGCTCCTGGATCGTCCACCACGGATCCTACCTGAATGGTAGGTACAGATATCCTCCTCAGTGCTTCACTTCCGTCCGTCTCCTCCTGGTACTGACTCGTCATGAGTTCCACCTCTGGGTACCCTCTAGTCCTTGTACACTCCACCTCAGTCAGCGCTGTCCGTCATCTGCATCCAACACAATGAGGTGCGGGCATAGCCCGTGCATGGGTGAGTATAAAGATACTCAGTAGGGACCCCGAGACCATTAAGGACCCACAAAATCCAACAAGGATAAACCCAAAAGTATGATTTAAACGGATAACCATTACTTAGGTATATTCCCATACATATACCTAAGTTATCAAGTAACCCATCTCAATCAGGAGTAAATCACAAAGGTCATTGACTCAAATAAAACTAGGATTTTTCATTATCAAAACCATGTCTGCTGGAGAGCTCCTCCTCTGTCGAGAACAGTGGGCAAGTCGCGACTCCGAGGTGAATCTCACTAACCTTGGACTACTGAGGTACTCCTCCTGTCGAGTATCGCGGGTCTGCTGCAAAATACTGGGTGCTCCGTCCGCTGTGGGTCTGCCGCCAAATATCGGGCGCTCCCCCTAATAGCCTACAGAACTACTCCACCTGTCGAGTACCGCGGGTCTACTGCCAACTACCAGGCGCTCCGCCTGTTGTGGATCTATCACCAAATATTGGGAGCTCCGTCCACTGGGCTAGTCGAATAACTCTGAGTCGAATCGGTCAAGCAGTTGTCAGGTCTACAACTATTAGGTCTCTGCACTATGTCTGTTAGTCATCGAAAGGATCCACCCCACGAGCTACTGGTCAATACTCCATGTGTCACGAAGTCTCACGTTGAAGTATCTCAAAAAACCGCCACGTCATAGGGGTCTCAACGCAACAGACAGCGCGTCAATCGTACGCCTGGTCTATTAGTTATTAGCATTTTAGTCCCAGGGGCCCGGTATGATTCGTGTACAAACCAACCTGACTATGACTCAACTATACCCCGAACTCTAGTGGGGTATACTCAATGACTATGATCCAAGAAATCCATCTCCACTGACGGTTCGTCAAATAGACGTATGGTGACAACGATATGGCCTAAGAAGGTAATGGGTTAGTAATGGGCCTAGGTATGGTCCGACCCGGTCAGACCGACTCGGCCCAACACAGTCTGGGTTAGCCCGGTCTGGGTCGACCCGGTCAGACTCGCTTGGTCTGACCCAGCCCATTGGGTAGGTCAACCCGCTATGTTTTGACCTGGTCCGCTGGGCCCCGGCCCGGTAGTCGCCATGTAGGCAGCACTGTAACAACGGCCTAGGAGACGGGGTCGGTTCGGCCAACGACACCGTTGGGGACGCCCACGGGTTGGCTCGGGGGCCGGTGGTCGGAAGGCCAGCAGGCAGGCCTCACGGGGGTGCGTGCAGGCCGACTGGTCACAGGCAGGTCGCGTGGGTGCACGGGGAAGGGTGCTGGGGTGCTAGGAAGGCCACCGGCAGGGGCCGGGAAGGCCTTCGGCAGGGTGCGGGGGTGCTGTGCAGGCCGCCGGCGGGGCATGGGGGTGCCGGGCAGCTCGCCGGCGGGGGCAACGGGGGCTCTGGGCAGTGCGCTGTCGGGGCACGGGGGGCGCAACGCAGCGCGCCGGAGGGGGCACGGGGGTGCCGGGAAGCACACCGGCGGGGGTGCCGGTGGAGCCGGGCAGCGCACGGGGCAGCGCACTAGGGTGCGAGTAGCACGCCGAGGCACTACGGGGGTAGCGTGGTTTGCAGAGGATACGAGTAGTGCAACCCTTGTTCTCCATCTTCGTCACCGTCTCTTCTTTTCCAAGCCATCATCATCAAACAAGAACAAACAAGGGGAGGGTGAGACCGTGTTCATGCAGCCCGAGCCCTCCTCGTTACGGTGATAGAAATTGGTGACTCTCATACCATATCTTTGTTTGACGAAGAACGAGGTTTATAATCAAATTTAATAAAAAACACAAAACTCCCTAACTCGAATTTGGTGATCGACGATGGAGTCGCGAAAGGCGTTCGTCGTTCCATCAAAGTCGTAGGAAGAAGAGCTTGAAGAAGACGAGTCGAGATGACATCTTCGACGTTCTTCGTGGTCAGTAGTGCTTCCCTTTCTTTCGTCAGTTGAAGAAGGATGAAGACAGTGTTCGCCATTCTTCATTCTTCGTGGGCGATGGTTCTTCATTGGAGGAATGATTCTCCAAGGTTTGGGTGTCCTGTCTCTTTTCCAGTGTTTCGCCGCTTGAAAAATCCATCCCAAAACCTTCCCCCAAGTATCCTTTATATAAGATAGGTAGGGTTTGTCTAAAATTACATTCGCACGTAATTCAAATTTGGCGAATTAAAAGGGTGGGACCACATAATTAAATTCGTTGGAGGTGTCACATTTAATTAGCGTGGTTTGGCAAGAGGCTCTCCCTCATTAAAGAGGGGAGAGGTGGGAGGTTTTATCCTTCACCATTAATAGGGGTCGGGTGATCCCCACCCCTATAATTTAATAGAGAGGTTTTGGGTCTCGGGTGGTCCCCATGTCGTAACCTATCACGGGAGGTTATGTGTTGGTGGGACCCACCACCATAACCTCCCATGGGAGGTTATGTTGTGGTGGACCCCACATCCAAACTCCCCTTGGAGGTTTTAACCACCAAAATAAAATCAAGTTAAAACTTTATTTTATTCAATTTAATTTAAAACCCCCAAAAACTAACTTCCAAACTCATCAGAATGCAACTACGGTGAAGGTCTCACTATGAAATTACTGACGTTACGAGTTCAATGGTGCCCTCATATTTCCTTTCTGAGCACCGGTTCAAAAGTTATAAAACCCGCTCATACGTTTACTGAATGTACCCGAAAAAAAACCTCAGAAATTGATTCTGGACACACTAGGCCTCGTAATCAAGTGCTGTCAAAAACCGTGGACTCATAAAATTCCCATGTATTTAAAAACAATCACGGGAATTACAGGTCTTTCAATTCTCCACACCTTAGGGATTTACGTCCCTGTAAGCTACAACTTGAACTAAGGGAAAAAATGGGGGTACTGAGCACGCATCTGAGCCTCCCGCTCCCATGTGCTCTCCTGGAGGTTCTTGTGCTGCCATCGAACGCGTACTAGAGGTATCAACCGTCCACGTAGGACCTGATCTTGTTGATCGTTAATCACCACTGGAACCTCTGTGAAATTCTCCCCATCATCAATGTATAGCTCTCCATGGTCGATGATGTGGGATGGGTCGTGCACGTATCTCCTCAGTTGAGATACGTGGAAGATGTCGTGCACCTGATGCAGCTGAGGTGGAAGTTCCATATGGTAATCCACCTCACCTACTCTGCTGAGGACCTAGAAATGTCCGATGAACCGCAGAGATAACTTGCCGCCTTGTGAAAATCTTCATAGACCTCATCGAGGTGATACTCGTAGGAAGACGTGGTCGCCATTCTCGAACTCTAGAGGCCTCCGTCTCCTTTCAGCATACGACTTCTGCCTGATCTGTGTAGTCTTAATCCACTCCTGGATGATCTGAACATTCTCTGTGGTATCCCGTACCATCTCTAGTCCCACTAGTGTTGTCTCCCCTAGGTCTGTCCAGCATAGTGGTGATCTGCAAGGTCGTCCGTACAAGGCCTCAAAAGGTGCCATACCGATGGTGGAGTGATATTTGTTGTTGTAGGCAAACTCCACCAATGAAAAGTGATCCTCCCAGCTGTGACCGAAGTCGAGGACACATGCACGGAGCATGTCCTCAACATTCTGGATGGTTCTCTCAGTCTGACCATCATTCTAAGGAAGGAAGGTGGTGCTCAAGCGAAGGTGTATCCTGAAAGCTTCCTACAACCCCTTCCACAGCCGGGAAGTAAAACGTGCCTCACGGTCAGAGACAATAGAAGTAGGTACTCCCTGAAAATGTATAATCTCCTGCACTTAGAGGCGTCCCAAGATCTCAACTGAGCCTTTCTCTCTGATCGGTAGGAAGTGGTCCGACTTGGTGAGTCGGTCAATGATAACCCAAATCGAGTCTTGACCCCTAGATATACGTGGAAGTCCCATCATGAAGTCCATGGATATCCCATCCCACATCTACTATGGGACCTCGAAGGGCTGAACCAAGCCTTCTGGTACCTGGTGCTCCACCATCACTTGCTAACAAGTGAGGCACCGAGAGACGAACTCCGCTACCACCTTATTCATACCTGGCCACCAGTGCTGTCATCGAAGGTCCTGGTACATCTTTTCCACTCATGGATATACCGCTAGAGGGGAAGTGTGGAACTCCCTCAACACTTCCTCCGGAAGTGCAACTGGTACCATTGTATATCCTCTGAAGAGGATGACGTGCTCCCCACCTTCAGAAAATCCATCAGGGGCCTGCCCTGTGGATATCTGAGCATGTCGTGTCTCACAGTCAGCGTCCCCATACTGCGCTTCCCTAACTCACTGAAGAAGTGCGGGAGTGACTGTAAAAGACTGAAGATAGGTTGTCCGATCTATATCCACAAAGGATATCTGTAAGGTAGCCAGCTACTCTGTCTCCTCTCCAAGCAGTTGTATACCAGTCCTCCTACTGAGTGCATCCATAACAACTTTCCCCTTCCCAGGAGTATAGACTATTTCGAAGTCATAGTCCTGGAGGAACTCAAGCCATGGCCACTGTCTCAGGTTCAGGTCCTTCTGAGAGAAGATATACCTGACACTCTTATGATCAGAGTACATGGTAAAGTGTTCGCCCATCAGATAGTGTCGGCACATCTTCAAGGTGAAAACCACTGCAGCTAACTCCAGGTCATGGGTAGCATAATTATAATCATGCTGTCTCAGCTAGGAGAACCATACGCGATCACTGCTCGCTCCTGTATCAGGACCCACCTGAGTCCGGTCCCTGATGCATCGCAGTAGACTACGTACCCTACGCCTTCCTCTAGAAGCCTCAAGATGGGGGCACTAGTCAGCCTCAGCCTCAGCTCCTGAAAACTCTACTGGAATATCTCTGACCACACGAAGGGTTTCCCCTTCTTCATCAAGGCTGATAGTGGTGCTGAAACTCTTGAGAAATCTAGAACGATCCTCCGGTAGTGTCTAGCCAAGCCCAAGAAACTCCGAACCTCCATCACAGTCCTGGGTGGATCCCAAGAAAGCATTTCCTCAATCTTCACTGGATCCACTACAACTCCAGCCTTGGGGATGACGTGTACCAAAAAGTGAACCTCTCAAATCCAAAACTTGCACTTCGAGAGATTACAATAAAGCATGTGCTCTCAGAGTGTGTCCAGTACTACCTGAAAATGGTAGGTATGCTCCTCCTCAGTAGTTTAGTAGATTAGTATGTCACCGATGAAGACTACGACAAAGAGATCGAGGTATGTCTGGAAGATCTTGTTCATGAGACTCATGAACACTAATGGAGCGTTGGTTATGCCTAAGAGCATAACCAAGAACTTTTAGTGGCCGTAACGACACCTGAAGGTCATCTTCAGCACATCCTTATCTAGAACTCTGAGCTGGTGATGGCTGGATCTGCGGTCTATCTTTGAGAACCATTTTGATCCCTTGAGATGATCAAAGAGGTCGTCAATCCTCGGGAGTGGGTACTTGTTCTTCACGGTCACCTTTTTTAGGAAAAGATAGTCGACACAGATCCTCAAGCTCCCGTCCTTCTTCTTGGAAAATAGAATCGAGGCTGACTAGGGAGAAACACTAGGCCAGATGAATCCCTTACCCTGAAAGTACTCCAATTGTACCCGCAGCTCATTAAGCTCAGTGGGAGCCATCCGATATGCTGGAGTAGATATCGGTTTCGTCCCGGGGTACAGGTCAATATAGAATTCCACCTCTCTATGAGGAGGTAGTCCTGGAACATTGTCAGGGAAAACATCTACGTACTCTCCCACCACTACAGGATAAGTTGGACTCTCCACATCAACTGCTCCGAGGGTAAAGGCAATCCAACTATTGAGTGATCAACTGCAACCTCCTCCGAGTAAGTCCGTCCTGTGGTGTAAAGGTTCCATTCCCACGGGTGAAGGTGAACCTGGTCCCATCCGTGTAGACACACCGCACTTTTCGCCTAATACATTCGATCTAAGCATGGACTATAGATAACTAGTCCATACCCTTGATGACGGCGTAAGGCCTCGACGCCGCAACTAGGAGATCCCAACCGAAGCTCTCACCTCCAAGAGTAAGCTCACACTGCCGGCACTAGTGCGTAATCATAGAGTTAGCTCATGTAGGAGTCTCTAGCCATAAGGATCGAACCAACGACTCCTTCAGAATCTTCGAACTCCAAACGAGGGAAGTGGAAATGAAAGAGTGACTGGAACCTGTGTCTATAAGAACTGCAACAATGGTGGAGTAGACATAGATCGTACCTCATATCATCTACGGAGCGCCGTGATCATAGGCCTCAGCTGCCTGAAGCTGTGCTCTGCCCTGTCCACCCACTTCATATGGTCAGGGTGGACCTCCTGGTGGTGGTGGTGGTAGCACCTCGTAACGACGTCCACCGCCAGCTGTATGGCCAGCTCCTCTGCCACGTCCGCCTCTGCCCTGCGGACCACCTCGATCGTACCTCTGCCTCTGCCTGGGAGGTCCCTCAATTGTCTTCTGATCGTCAGAGTGGTGGCTCAGATAGTCACGAGCCATGTGACCAAGCCCATCATAGGAGTAACACTGTCCGCTCCTGGAATGACTGGATCTGTCTCCACTATGGGTTCCCCGTACAACCGATCCTGAGTCATGCGATCGACCACCTATGGGTCTAGTCTTCTTGGACCTCTGCGTCATCTGTCTACTTCCTACTGTAGAAGACTCCGCTGCAAGTCGACTAGTGGTGGGTCTCACTGCTGGAGAATTCTCAGCAAGGAAACTATCCACTAGGATGGCTCTCTCCAACACCCCCGTCTGCATTGGGATGCTGTGGGAGATAACTGAAGCTCTGATCTCTCACCTAATTCCCTGCTCGAAGGTCCAAGATCTAAGGAATGGGTCTCGTACCATATCAGTGGAGTAGCACAAGAGTTCAATCAACCTCGCTGAGTACTGCGCTACACTCATGTTTCCCTACTTCAGATGAAGTAGCTCCTGTATCTGCACTTCTCGAAGGTTGGCCGGTACAAACTCCGCTTAGAACAAGCTATCGAAGTCTTCCCAAAGAAGTGACGCCTCATAATGAATCTGGAGAATTAGGCTCCACCAACTTCCTACTGCTTCCTGAAGGAGGCTGGCAGCAAGGATCACCATGAAGTCGGATGGTGTCCCTACCAGTCTGAAGACTCTCACCACAACCACTAGCTATTCCTCAGCCGCATGAGGGTCCGTGTCTCCCCTGAACCTAGGTGGCCTATGGCACTGGAACTCATGCAGCGCGTTCAAGCGGTGTGCACTCTCTGTTGCTGGGGCTGGTGGCATCAGTGTCCCAATAGGGAGTGGTACCACTGGTGCCTCCACTGGTGCCTCAACTGGAAGAGGGACTTGTACTAAGGCCTCATCTCTTTGTAGGTTGTTAGTATGTAAAAATCTAGGGGCTCTAGCTGGTCGTCCGTGGGGAGGCATCCTAAATGAAATAGATGCGACACGGTTAAAGACTATACCTGGTGAGCTGACCTGGTTTGAGATGACTTAATGAAAACTTTTTAAAACTCACACGCAATCAGTGTTTTCATGCACTGAGTTGGAAATCAGAAGTCAGGGTCCTGGTGTATGGATACGTTGGTCGCCCGCACCAACACTGGACTCCCTGAACTGAAAACCACACTTATTACCCTTAACACTATTGATTCACAGAAAGAAATATCAGATTACTAAGTTCTGCGGTAGAACCAATGTCCTCTAATACCAATTTGTCACGACCCATCCCCTGGGGCCCATATAGTGACTACCCCAAGCCCGCCTTCCATAGGCCAAGGGCTGGCGACTAGCACCAAAGGCTTAAATCCATAAAATTGGGAAGACATTGCCTTTATAAAATGTAAACTCACACAACTAGAGTACAAACAGAAGCATACACTAATTAAAAACTATAAAACAAGTGCACTGAAAGTAAAGGGGCTGGAAATACAAGCCTAATAGAAAAGTACAAGGAAAGGAAAAACAGGTACAACTAAAAAGACAAATAGCTGGAAGGTGTCTAATAGCTCCTAGATTGTCCGACACGTATCCTACCTGAAGGGTAGGTACAAATAGCCTTCTCATAACTCCACGTCTGTCTATCTCCTATGGGTACAAACTCGTCATGAGGTCCACCTCTGGGTACCGTCCAGTCCTTTTAAATGCCGCCTCAGTTAGCGATGTCTGTCGTCTGCATCCAACACAACGAGGTGCGGGCATAGCCCATGCAGGGGTGAGTATAATGATACTCAATAGGGACCCCGAGACCCTCAAGGTGTCACAAAATCCAACAAGGATAAACCAAAAAGTATGATTTCAACAGATAACCATTACTTTGGTATATGCCCATACATATACTTAAGTTATCAAGTAACCCATCTCAATCATAAGGAAAACACAAAGGTCATTTACTCAGCTCAAACCAGAATTTTTCATTATAGAAAGAACGATTACTGGATAACTCCTCCTCTATCAAGTACAGTGTGCCTGTCATGACACCGAGGCGTATCTCACTAACCTTGTACTGTTGAGGTACTCCTCTTGTCGAGTACCACAGGTCTGCTGCCAAATACCGGGTGCTCTGTCCACTGTGGGTCTGCCGCCAAATACCGGGTGATCCCCCTAATAGCCTACAAAATTACTCCTCATATCGAGTACCATGAGTCTACTGCCAACTACCAGGTGCTTCATCCGTTATGGGTCTGTAGCCAAAGACATGGCGCTCCGTCCACAAGGCTAGTCGAATCACTCCAAGTCGAATCGGTCAAGCAGTTGTCAGGTCTACGGCTACTAGGTCTCCACACTCTGTATGCTCGTCACCGGAAGGATCCTCTCCACGAGATACTGGTCAATACTCCAAGTGTAACGGAGTCTCACATAGAAGTATCTCAAAGGACCACCATGTCATAGGGGTCTCAACGTAACAGACGGCGTGTCAATCGGGCGCTCGGTCTGTGATTTATTAGCATTTTATTCCCGAGGTCCTGGTTGGATTCGTGTATGAACCAACCTCACCGTGACTCAACATTACCATGAACTCTAGTGGGGTATATTCAAAGGGATGAATATGCTCTAAGAAAGCCAGCACCGATGACGATTCATCAAACGGACGTCCGGTGCCAAAGATATGGCCAAACAAGGTAATGGGTCAGTAATGGGCCTGGGTCTGGTTTGACCCGGTCAGACCTACTCAGCACAACCCAATCTGGGCCGGCCCAGTCTGGGTCGACCTGATTAGACACGCTGGGTTTGACCTGGCCCATTGGGTGGGTCGGGCCGCTACGTTTTGACCCGGACCGCTGGGCCCGGCCCTGCGGACCGCGAGGGTAGTTCGGCCCGGCTGTCGCCACGTAGGCGGCTCGGTAACTCAGCCCAGGAGACCGGGCCGGTTTGGCCAGCGACAGCGTAGTGGACGTTGCAGGTCGGCTTGGAGGCCGGAGTCCGGAAGGATAGCAGGCAGGCCTCGTGGGGCGCGGGCAGGCCGACTCTTCACCGGCAGGCCGTGGGTGCACTGGGCAGGGTTCCGGGGTGCCGGGAAGGCCACCGGTAGGGACCGGGCAGGCCACCGGTGGGGCGTCAAGCTTGCTGCCGGTGGGGCACGAGGGTGACAAGGAGTGTGCCTGCTGGGCACCGGGGTGTCGGGCAGTGCGCAGGCGGGGCACCGGCGGAGCCTGGTAGCGCGCTGGGGCAGCGCGCTGAGGCGGCGCGAGGGTGGCACAGTTCGCGGAGGCCACGGGTAGCGCAACCCTTGTTCATCGTCTTTGTCACCGTCTCACCTTTGCCAAGCCGTCTTCATCGAACAAGAACAAATAAGGGGAGGGTTGGACCATGTTCGTGTTGCCCGATCCCTCCTCATTACGATGATAGAAATTGGCGATTCTCATACCATATCTTTGTTTGACAATGAACGAGGTTTATAATCAAATTTAAAAAAAAAACACAAAACTTCCTACCTCGAATTTGGTGATCAACGACAGAGTCGTGAAAGGCAGTCGTAGTTCCGTCAAAGTCGGAGGAAGAAGAGCTCGAAGAAGACGAGTCGAGATAACGTCGTCAGCATTCTTTTTGGGCGACAGTGCTTCCCTTTCTTGCCATGGTTGAAGAAGGATGAAGACGGTGTTCATCGTTCTTCATTCTTTGTGGGAGACTGTTTTTCGTTGGAGGAATAATTCTCCAAGGGTTGGGCATCGCGTCTCTTTTCCAACATTTCACCGTATGAAGAATCTATCCCAAAACCTTCCCCCAAGCTTCCTTTATATAGGAGATGGAGGGTTTGTCTAAAATTACGTTGTCATGTAATTCAAATTTGGTGAATTAAAAGAGTGGGACCCACCTAATTGAATTCGTGAGAGGTGTCACATTTAATTAGGTGGTTTGGAATGAGGCTCTCCCTCATTAAAGAGGGAGAGGTGGGATGTTTTATCCTCCACCATTAATAGGGTTCAGTTTGTCCCCACCCCTATCATTTAATAGAGAGGTTATGGGTCTCGGGTGGTCCCCATGTCGTAACCTCTCGCGGGAGGTTATGTGCGGGTGGGCCCCACCACAATAACCTCCCATGGGAGGTTAGGGTTTGGTGGCCCCCAACTCCAACCTTCCCTTGAAGGTTTTAACCACCCAAATAAAATAAATTTAAAACTTTATTTAATTCAATTTAATTAAAAACCCCCAAATACTTACTTCCAAACTCTTCAGAACACAACTGTAGTGAAGGTCTCACTAAGCAAGTACCGACACTGCGAGTTCAATGGTGCCCTCAGATTTCCATTCCGAGCACCGGTTCAAAAGGTATAAAAACCCACTCATACTTTTACGGAATGTACCAGAACAAAACTACAGAAATTGATTCCGGGAACTTCGAGCCTCAGAATCAAGTGCCGTCAGAAACTGCGGACTCGTAAAATTCCCATGTATTTAAAAAAAATCATAGAAATTCTGGGTATTTTTACTTACATAATATAAACAATTATTTTCATAATATAAATAGAATATATTTTCATTATATTCATATTTATAATCATTCATGGAAGTTGGACATAAAAATTGATTCACATCGCTACATAGATGTGGTGGTCCAAACGTAAGTATGAGGGATGTTATCATTTTGTATGGGAGGAAGGGTAAAAAGGTAAATGATATATTATATTTATATATTCTTGAAAATTTTATATATTTCACAAATATTCATTATTTTCTTATTTATTACCATCCACATAAAGTGGTGATGAATATATAATTGAACCATTATGTAGAGGTGGTAGGTCATACTTACCCATGATCAATGTATTCATTTTATATATGATAGAAAATAGGTGGAAAATGGTTTTTACATAATTAAAATTATATATAAATATATTTATTATACTACATTAATTATTTTATGATGTATATAATAAATTTAAATAAGGTAAAAGAAGAAATAAAATTGAAAAATATTGGTTAGTATTTATTCCTCTTCTTGGAGAGATTGCAATTGGCATACAACTTATCCCTTGAAAGAATGATCTTATCATAATACCAAGGGATCTAGGATGCATGTATGGAATAAATTATTGTATTATGGTATGTATTTTCTAATATATAAGGCTCAATATTTGTAAATAATGGAGGAGAGGAGGTTCCATTTTATAAGTAAGGGAGAGGACGCACATGGAATTAACTAAAAGACTTAAATATAAATGTCTTTATGAAGTATAATTCTTAAAAATAGGAAATTTTTATATTTAATATAACATTGTGTGGAAAAATATTAAAAAATAGTAATTAGACATGTTTTTGTGTCATTCATACCATTATCTCTTAGTTTAACCCCTTGTAAATTTGTTTTAACAATAAACGTGGTAAAAAAATTTTTATTTTACTATTCATTAGGACCAAAAATTTATTTGGCCTTATTAGATACTATAAATTATTATAATTAACAATATGTTATATATTTTAAAATATTCAAATTTTATAATGGGAAGAAATTAATTTAAATATAAGTGCACACAACCCATTGAAACCTATTTTTAGAAAAATGGTTTTTTAAGAAGGAAAATATTTTGTAGAAATATAAAGTATAATGTTGGTTACAATGGATTAATAGGATTATAATAGAAAAAATTAGACTTATTTATCTTCATTAAAAAACCTAAAGGAACCTTGTATATACTTTATTTGGAGAAAATAATTTAGAACATATTTTTTTTGAACAAATACATTATTTAGATTTCCAAAATGATAAGAATATATTTTTGAGTTCATATTTATATTGTTAAAAAATTTAAAATAATTATTTAACATATTTTTGTTCTTGAAAAAATAATAAATGTTCAAGTTATTCTTATATACATGTTTACATAGCTAATACGAGGGGTGGTTGGGTATGTTTTAGATCATGTTTTTGGTTGGAGAATAACCAAGATAGATTTTTTTTATACTTGTATGAAAATTAAACACATATATCCCTTGATTTAATTAGACTAAGAAAATTCATTTCCATACATATTTATTTCACACATTATTTATTCAACTACTTGAATAAGTTATATTCTATGAATTTATCAAATAACTAAATGACATGTGAAGTATTCATTGACTTGGTCAATTATTTTTGAAGAATCAAGAAATGATTCAAGGATAATAATATATTGATATGTTCCATGGTTAATAGTCACATAGTTCCATATAAAAATGGATTATATAGGTATTCATATGATGTATATGAGAAATCTTATGGTGTACATGTTCATATAGAGATACAAGTATGTTTGATGGAGATCACACCAGACACCTTGGTAGCTTGAGTATAAATTAAACATTTCTAGAGGGCACTCTTTTCATACATCTTTGAAACTTGGATTTCGTAGTTCTTTTCAACACTGTTATGGCTTATAGGGTCACATTGTTATTCCCTTGTATAAGGATAATATTTTTGGGAAATGTTTTTTTAAAAATTTATAGAGTTTGATAAAATAATATCAAAAAGTTTTTGTCTAGATTCACAAAGAGTTTCAATGTTTTTCATAAATTCCCAATGGTAATTTTGTGGAAGTTAGTTATTTTTGGAAGTAAACATAAAATCCATGCATGTAATGCATGGTGAATACATTCATGTGATTCATGGGAAATACATGCAAGTGATGCATGATAAATACATCCATAAGAGGCTTGTAGATGAAATATACACTCCTGAATGGTCTTATTAGATATAAGACAAAGTATTTAATTCATTATGGAATACACATTTATTTAAGGAGTTCAATGAATGAACATCAACAGATTGTAACATTCAAGATCCCTAACAGAGAATTGGGAAATTTTATAATTATATCTAATACACTTTATTCCATAAATAAAATCAATAAATTCTATATTATTGGATGTGATAATATACTATCCGGTTTTTAATACTAGTGAGTCTTAAAAAACTCTATTCCTTCTCATATATTATTTATCACCATTATTGAATACACTAGAATCTATTATTGTGCACATTAATAATAAATAAATGGTTGTGGATACATTGCATTTTATATTCCCTTGGTGGTAGTGTTTTTTTTCACTACACTATATAATCATCATTAAAAACTCTCTTTTAAATAAATACGAAAGATTTTCATGTTCGTGATATCCATGTACTTTTTTATGTTATTACATAAAAATGATTTATTAAATATATTTTTCATATTTTTTGGGTTTTCTTCCACTATAAATGATTATTAAATGTTCATAATAAATTTTTGAATTATTTAAGTAATTCTTGTGGTTTATTGGAAGTTTAATGGATTTTGATAATAAATTATCTTTTATAATCACCTAGGTGAGTGATTGATAAATTTTCTTTTAGGAGTTGAATTCAAATTCTTGTGTAACCATTTATAATGGGTGGATGATATCTTATTTGGGATATTGGTGATTCTTTTTCTGGAGGTGTTTATCTCCCCCATTCCTCCATTTTATAGTAATTTTAATGGTTGGGGGACTTATAATAGATCCACCCTTTTATTTAATATATTAAACATAGATGTTCATCCTTGAGTTTTCCCTGGAGAATTTTGATTATTTTGGGAGATTTTTTCAATGGGGTTTATGAATTTTGAATAGATTTTTTTCATGGATGACCATAGTAACACCTTGATATTATAATAAATATTTATCTTTAAATAATTTTAATTTTTCAATCGCTTGTGTTGCATGAAACTATGAGTTTAAACGAATAGTGAGACACTATTATTATAAAATGACTGTTATAAGCAATCCATTAAATCAATTGGAATAAAAATTAAAATAAATTATGAAATAAAAATAAATTTTCAACTCAATAAGTATGTGCTGTTATTTTCTTGTAAAATATTCACACAATTTTTAGTAAAATAACTTTATTTTTTAAAAAATATGTTTTATTCAAAAATGAGATTATTTTATTTTTATGAGTGAATATTTATTTTTATATGTTCTAGAAAAATTATTTAAAAAAATTAATTTCATCATGTAAGAATTATCTCACAATATTATTTTTATAATTTTTGAAAACTTTTATTTTGGTAGGGAATAGTGAAAATAATGATTTTTATTAAAAACTGTATTTTCTTTTACAGTCATTATAGTGAAAAATTGTGTTTTGGAATATTTTAAAAGATTAATTAGTTAATTTGGATCCAATTACGGTTTTTTAAAAAAATATTTTATGTACAAATTTAATATAAAAACGTTTTTTAGAATGACATTTTGATGAGAAACTATTTTTCATGGCATTTTATCGGTTTTATTTTAAAATGTAATTATGGAACTTATGTTTTTTTGAATTTTTTAAAATTGATACCAAATTTATAATCATATTATCAAAATTTAGTGAATATTCCCCTTTTATTTTTGGCCAATCTGAATTTTAACTTTGGTAAATTTTGTTACCACGGTAAAGGGTAATTTGGTTTATTTGGTTAATTAGGGATAAAAATAAAATTATTCAGACTATAAAATAACTCTAACATGTGAAAAAGTTTTATTACATGAATTTAATTTATCCCTTAAAACCTAGAGATCAAAATTAATCTGTTTAATGGATACATTTTCTTGAAAACTACTTATATAATATTTAAATTAACAAAAGCTAAAAAATGTCACTTTTATTGTCCTAAAAATCCCTTATGTTTCCCCATGGGAAAAATATATTTTATGAATGAATAAAAATTTAAATTTGAAACTGAATAAAAATATTTTCAGGATAAATTTTATTTTATAATTTTTGGGAAACATAGAAAAGATTACTATATTTTTAGTATTATATTTAAAAAAATTTAAAGATGTCAGATTAACATTTAAAATACTATATCATTATTAATATAGGATTAAAATAAATATATAATAAATTATAAATATTCTTTTAAAATCTATAAGATTTATCTTCATCATGGTTTCTTATTTTTTATTTTTAGTGAAAAAATACATATATTAAATAATTACACCATGCTGATGTGTTAATTATTTTATTAATGGAAATATCAAATAAATTTTACTAAAAATATTAAATTAAATATAATTTAAAATAATTAATGTGATAAAAAAAATTATATATTTCTATTATATCTTAGGTATATGATAAAATATTTCGTTTGATATTGACTTTTTTATCTTGATTTTTTTAGAAGTACAAGTAATGAATAGAGTCAAAATTGCACTGATAAAATTTTATCAAGATAATATTATATTCAATTGTTTAAAAATATTGAAACATATTTAAAAAAAAATTAATATGGCCCAAAATGTTATAAATATTAAATTTATGATTTATTTTACGTCACTTAAGTAAAAAATAAAAACCTTTTAATATTGAATAATTTGTTACCTAATATAAAATCCAAATACATTAAATAAGGGTCAATCAAAATGATAATGTTTAATATAATATCAAAACTAGTCCAAAATATATTGGTTTACTACATTAAAAACATATCCCATTATTTATTTGAATAAATTTCATTTTTTAGTATTTTTATAGAGATCGAATTTATTGTAAATTAATATTTTAAGAAATTCCAAAAGAGCAACTCACCTCAATTATGAAAGGGAACATCCTCCCTCTCTTCTTCACATCACATTGAGCCTTCAAGATAAACCAAAACATTAAAAAGTATCTTATAAAATTCTGTAGGAACATTGAATATGTCATTTTGTTCTCAAAATACAAACCCTAGTGTCCCTAAGAGTAAGATCTAAAGGAAGTTAACCAAGGAATAGGTAATCATCTTTACCTACTCTTTCAAGATTATTTATTATTATACCTCACATTCTTGTGTTGTTTACATTATAAAGTAATAAATCAAGTATAAAAAATTCATATACATTATTATGATTATGGAACAACCATATTAAACATTTATGTATCCTTCAAAAACATAAAGCATTACGCGTGTGTATATACGGCTTACCGTCTCCACACTGAGATGTAATATGTTTTTCATCACCACTTAATCATCATTAGTATAATTATGGAGATAAAATATATAATTATTATTATAATAACATGATATTGATTCTGGAATAAAATTTCATCTACTTCTATACCATTTCACCGTTAAGAAAATGATATCATCGCTCGTGCATATATACGGCCTACCGTCTCCACAAGACGATGTGATTATTTTTCCATGTTAACCTTTAAGGAATGATTATATAAATTTGTATAATGAATAAATAATATATATTACCTTAATATATTTTTTCAAATTAGGTAAATATATCTTATGAACAAAACTCATACTTATACGATAAAACATTCATAGGAAAATTGAAGTAGTAAACACCAGAAAGAAGGGTAATAATGAAATATTATTAATAAAGGGACAATAATATGATATATAAGGAAAATATATTATATAATAATTATAAATATGGTTCTTCTATAAATTAATAACATTATTTAAAAAATTATAAATATTTTTTGGATACGTATGATGGAAATCAAACCTAAGGTAAGGGTTAATTTTACAATCTCATTATTTTTCAGGATTGTTTATATGTAAGTATATACTAGGGAATATTTATCTTTCATGTCCATGATTCATAAAATTGATTTTCAAAATATATTTACCATTACTCTAAAATTTTTAAAATTCTTTTTTACCCATGTATAAAGTTTTACTAAGTGCTTTGAAAGGAATATTTTTTCATTTTCAAACAAGGAACACAGTTACTTTTTAGACACCGAAAAAGAATGGAATGGTTTTTAACATATATGACATGAATGTATTTTTATAATTTTATAATTAGTTAATTCCTTGAGGCTTCCATTTCAATATAACAATTTTATTTTCAAATAAAATTTTTTCTTTAAAAAATGATCGGAATTTTTATAAAAGAAAATGTTTTCCGAGCAGAAATGATATTTTACTCAAGTATTATTTTCAATTTATCTATCAATATTATTTTCTATTTACAATAAAATTATTTTATGTTATTTATGATTTATTGGTTATATTTTTCAAGAATAATATACCAATTCTATTTATTGGTGGTTTATTTTTATTATTCCCATTTGATTATGTTATCTTTCTTGATTACCCTTACTAAGTATCTACGATTTCCATTTTTTATGTTTTTTTCTATGATAGGAAGAAATATATTAAGTACGATGTTTTAAAAGGGATTATAGTTATGAATTAATAAGAGAGAGATGATGTATTTGTTTTATGAATCTATTGTTTATGATTATTATCTTCCAATAGCCCTAAAACTATATGGTTCTGGCATTGTTTTTTTATGTTATGTAATTAAAATTCTTCTATTTAGTTGTAATATCTATGTACAAAAAGTATGGGCTGTTATATTTGGTATCATAGGAAGTTTTAGTTAACCTTTGGAAACTAGGATGAGAAAAACATATTAAGAACACTAAGGATAAGTCTAAGTATAAGATACAATACTAGATTTTTCATAACAATCATGAATAACCTATGATAGAACCTATGTTGTACTGAATTGAATTTTTATAATTAATTTCCCTTCATTATGTGATTTTCTCACTATGATTAGTTTTTCTCACACTTCAATTTTTTGGTTTTAGTCAACAAAATGAACCGAATGGAACCCTGTTAATGATGAATGCAATGGGAAATGAAACAATTGTACTCTTAAGTAACTAAATGTTATGGGATTTAGAATGAAAAATATTGTTGTTATGCTCACACAACATTCCTAATATATGAATCATGTTAGACATTAAAATGAAAAAAGGGGGAAGAACATTTTATTTATCCCTTTGTGAGGAAGCATCAACCTTCTATCAGTGGGTCTTCTAATCTATTAGTGGCTAAACAAATGAATCATTACCACTAAAAAGATATTTCCAGTTCTCTAATGTTTGGAACTTGATAGAGTCATTTTGGAATTCTATCATTTGGTAAGTTAATAGGTTCAATGGTGAACCTTATCAAGAATTTAAGGCAGTGAGATGAAATTGACTCCAAGTAATTGGATAAGTTCAAGAACATATTTTTCAATAAGTAATTTCCAAATATTCATAAAATGAATATAGAGAAGTATTTTCTTGAGAATAAGAAAACATATGACGAACCCATTTATACCTATGATGAAAATTTTACAAGGCACGCATAATATGATTTTGGAATTATCATCTAACATTAGAGTAAGGTTGATTGATTCTTCAGTGGATTAAAACCAAGTCTATATAGGGAAATTTCCATAGGGGAATTAAATAGATATGAATAAATTTTACGTTGTGACCTTAAGGTTGATATTTATATTGGATTTACCCCTGAATCCTATGGTTTTGATAAGAAGAGAAAACAATGTAATTCAATCTAAATCTAAAAACCATTGTGAAAAGAATATGAGTTTTTTATTATGCTCAAAAAATGTAAGGAAACATTAAGGAAACTCTCTTAATTGGACTAGTAAATGTTTTAAGTTTGGTAAAGAAGTTCAACATGTAATTGAATATTGATGTGATGTGGAAAATATAGCTAATGAAGTGAATGTAGAGAAGGATACACAGAATACACCTCCCACACTTCTATTCTTCAAGTGAAATGAAAATGGGAATTACTATACCCAATTCCCAAATCTGAGGGTTATCGATGATAATAGATGTCAGGAACCTCTTACAACAAAAGATAAACGAAAATACCATGTGATCACTTTTTACGACATGGAGTACAAGAATGAAGTGGTGAAAGGTACTCTTAGTATCCACTATAATGAAGAAAATGTTTTATTTGATTCTGGATACAACAACTCTTTTATTTCTAAATAATTTTCTAAGGGTATCACCATATTACCTAAAAAATTAGATGTTAAGTTAGTTGTGAAAACTCCTAATGTCACAACGGTTTCATCACAAGTTTAAAATTCATCTCTTGTTGATGTTTGTGGTAAATGACTTCCAAAAAATCATGTTAACCTTCCATTAGTGGAATTTTATGTGATTTTTGGATTTTATTGGATTTCACTATATGGATCTCATATCAATTATCAAGGAAGAGAAGTAAAATTTTATATTTTTAATGAATGTATGATCATCTATCGATGGATGGATGAAAATGAAAATCCAATGGAAATTACTTCTATCTTGTGGGTGTTAATTCCAATAAATGAATGTTACCTATCCCATATAGTTGGGTTGAAACTCATCATCAAGGGTACACCTATTGTACGAGTGTTTTTTATGTCTTTCTGGAATAATTTCCATGTCATCCATCATGTCGTGATGTTTAGTTTCCGAAAAAAGTCATACCGGGTGATATACCTATTTCATAGACTTCATATAGAATGTCCCCAATTGAGTTTTCTGAGTTGAAGAAGAAACACCAAGAGAATCTTGAAAAGGGATTCATATTCCCTAGTGCATCACATTAGGTTATGTCTATTTTGTTTTTTAAGAATAAATATGGATCAATGAGATTCTACATTGATTATATTGAACTTAACAACATCGCTATCAAGAACAAACATATTATCCCTCATATTAATGACTAATTTGATAAACTAGGGAGAGGTAAATAATTTTCTAAGATTGATCTTCATCTGGATATCATCAATTGAGGGTCAAGAAGGAGGATATATCCAAGATGAATTTTGTATAATGTATCGACACAATGAATTTCTATTAATGCCTTATGGTCTTACTAATTCCATATCTATCTTCATGTATTTAATGAATATATTATTTAGATGCTATATTGATCATTTTTTGTAGTCTTTGTATAAGATATTCTTATATATTCAGTAAGGAAGAATATGAAGATTACATGAGGATTTTACTAAAGGCCCTTGGAATGGATACAATTAATGAAAATCATACCAAGTGTTAATTTTTGTTTCAAAATGTTTAATTTTTGGGTCACATAATCTCAAGAGAGGGGATATTTGTGGATCTAGAAAACATAGAAGTGATTGAATGTTATCCTAGACCAACAACGGTAAGTGAGAACAAAAGTTTTCTTTTTTTGGGTTGATATTATCACTGTTTTGTGAAATATTTCTAATGATAATCTAATAAACATAAAAAGTTGACTCGTAAAGGAGTTATGTTCATATGGATGGATGAATGTGAAGATAATTTAAAGGAGTGGAAAATAAGGATAGTCAGTGAACCTCTACTCATACTACCGTAAATTGGAAAAAGGTTTGTGATCTAAAGTGATTCATCCAATAAAGTTCTAGGATGTGTTCTCATGAAAAATGATATGGTGATAGCCTATTCCTCATGAAAATTGAAAATCCATGAGTAAAATTATCAAACTACTTATTTGGAGTTATGTTTGGTAATAATTTCATTAAATATATGGAGTCATTATCTTTATGGAGAAACGTGTGATATATATATTGATCATAAAATTTTAAGGAGTATTTTTACTCAAAAGGAGGTGAATATTCACCAAAGAATATGGTCATAGTTTGTTAATGATTTAAATTTCTCAATACATTACCACCCTAGGAAAGTGAACTGTAACACCACAAGATTCCACAGTATGTTTTTCTTTGAATAATACAATAGGTTGCGTTGTATGCAACTTCGAGTTCTAACATACCACAACCAATCTAAATAGCCATTATGAATAGTAACACCTACATTTTAAAATTTTATAAATATTATTTTTTAAAATGGACTTCATTTTTGGATTTGGAATATCAAAATTATCTTAGGGTGAATTTTTTGTATTTTTCTGAAAACATTCAATTTTTGATGAATAGTGAAAAACACAACATTATTGTTCAAAAAAAAATTTTATTTAAATATTTAATTTAAATTTAATTTATGTCAAAATATATATATAATACCTATATAAGTTCAATTTAATTAATTGGACTCATTTTATTATAAAATTAGATGTATAAAATTTTATAAAATTTTTTAATGTCTTTTACCCACCTTCAAGGCACGTTAGCAAATTTGCATAAAACCTAATTTCACCACTTATGTGAATTTAATTTCAAAAATCTGATATAAATGGTTGATATCAGTAAGTAAAATTTGGTTCAATAGGATGAAAATAATTTTTAGTGAACAATAACTTTTGAATTTCATTTACCATGGTTAAAAGTAAATAGGGTAATTAAAGGTAAAAATGATATTATAATTAACCTAAAACATGTCCTCATTCTATTGGATAGGTTTATTTCGACTAAAATCGACCATAGTAATAATATATGATCCTATTGGTCCACATGTATTCTAATAGGACATTTATTATTATTTTATTTAAAGAAGAGTTAAAAGTGTTAAAATCAATGTTTAATAAAAAACCATTTTTATATGTGGTTATACATAAGATAAATTCGACTATAAATATTAAATATAAATATAAAAATATTTCCTACATAATGGTATTTTATTTCTATTTTTTATATATTAAATAATTAAATTTTTTATAACAAAATGATGATGTTCTAATTACCTTATTAATGAAAGATAAAAAGAATTGATATTATAAATATCCAAATAAATATAAATTGTGACTTTTTATACATTTCACTAATTTTGTAGGTTAATATGACATGTTATAGTTGATCAAATAATTTTTTTTAATTGATAAAGTTTTTATGACTTTCACAAAAACAAAATACCAAATAGTGTCAAAATTGACATAAATGACTTTTTTACAAAATTCTATATTATTAATTGATATAATATTCTGAGAAATAAAAGGATTGGACAAAGGAATTAGATAAGGTTAGATATATAAATAATTAACCACTTTGGGTTCTATTGTATTTTTATAGTATGTTTATTAACCATTTATTATAATAATAGAAGAATACATGGTAAAAGTTAAACTATTTAACTATGAGTTAAATCTAAACGATAAGGTTAATATGGTGACCTAAACCAGTCTAAAACCAATTTGTTGAGTTTTTTTCGACCCTGACTCACCTTATCTTTGAAATAAATCCCTTTGGAGTGATTATAAACTGAATATGATTATATAATAAAATAATATTTCAAGCTATTCCTAAAGTGACCCTCACCTCTCTTATAAAAGGGTACTTTTCCTTTTATCAAAATCACACCTCAAAATCCATTTGGATCGGCCAAACCCTTATCTAATATCCTATAAAATACCCTAAATTCAACCTAGATTCCTTAATTTGATCCAAACCAACCTAAGGATCCATATTGATCAAATCAAAAAGAAGCATCTGAAGAATAGGTAATAATTTCACCACCTCTTCCAATGATCTTTTCTTCTTCCACTTCTTCTTTATTTGTTGTTTCTATACCAAAATAATAACTATAGTACCTTATACAAACATTGATATTATTATAAATATGTTATAACCATATTCATTATTCTATCCATCCTATGAATGACAAAGTCACCATATGTGCGTACGTACGACTTACCATCTCCACGTTGTGGTGTAGTTTGTTATTCAAACACTTCATTATTTGGATGGGTATAATAATGATTATAACTGATGCAAATAATAAATATAAAATTCTAATGATTATTTATATATGATATAACATCAAATTACATACTATTTCACCATTAATAGAATGATATTTTCACTCGTGCGTACGTACAGATTACTATCTCCACGAACGCGATGAAATTCATTCCCCATCGTACCCATTCAAGAATAATTTTCATTTTAAGATTAAAAATAAAGTTTAAAAACTTAATATAATTATAGATATGAATCAAATACATCTTATACATAACAACCATGGCTTATATATCAAATCTTATAATGTAAAACGAATCTGTTAACACCTGAAAACAATAATATAGTTGTAATATTATTAACAAAGAAATATTAGAATATCATATATGATATCATATTTATGTATATGGTTATTTTATAATTTAATAAATATGATTTAACTATTATACCTTAGTTTATCGTAACCTCGGTCAAGGAAAATTACAAGGTATGGGTTAATTCTATGATCTCTTCATTATCCGAGATTGTTTATACATGAGTATCCACTGAGGCCTCTTTATCATCCACATCTGTATTTCTTAAAAATTTATTTCAATTTTTTTACTATTTCCTATAATATTGGTTAAAGTCATTTATACAATAGTTTTACTTTTTATAAAAATATTGAAAGAATCTTTTCATCGTTTTCCAAAAAATGTACTTTATGACCTTATGGATGAATTAAGGAAAAAAAATGCTTTTTTAACTTATTCGACGAGTGTGGCTATTTTCCGTCATTATAACAACTTCGAATATTCCATTACAATCTTATAAGAATATTTTCAAAATAAATGGTTTCATTTATAATTATGTGAATTTTAATTGATTTGAAAATATAAAGAGATATTTCTCTAAAATAGTTTTGATTCCATCTATGTAAGCACCCTTTGATGGATTTTACACTTATTTGAAGTTGATTTATTATGATACAATATTCCATTTTGTATTTAAGGTTTTGTGATATGTTTTACTATGTAAGTATTATTTTTATACCATTGATGGTTTATGGATAAATAATTGACATTTTTTATGCGAGTTTTAATACAAATGTTTATGTTATGTTTCAACCTTTTTATATGAGGAATGAATTGGACTTAGTAAGTGACGGGTGGAGCCCGCTATAGCTCCTCGAGGCATTAGTATATCTCATAAGGGAAACTAGTGTCATGGAAAAAGGCCTTGAAAAAATTTTATTTGTAGTCTTTGAACGAGGCCTTGACAATGTGGTTATGATGTCCAGAATTATGCATTCCATCATTATGAAATTGGCTATTGATATTACATGTGATTATTCAACTTGTAGAATATCCATGTGAATAAGTAAATGGAATAATTTTATTTTTATTTTCCATATTATGCTCAATATTATGTTAAATAGGCATGTGTTTTAGTCTTATACATTTCCTTAAATGTTTATTCTTATTTATGATAGTTTTCACTATGTTGTTATCCTTACTGATCATTTATGATCATCCCTTTCTTATGTTTTATTTTTCTCAGGATGTGAAGAAGTATATTACAATTAGCCTATAGGAATATGCTATGGTATATAATAGTGTTCAAAAGGGACACAATGTTATTTTATTATTTCATGAGGTAATGTAAAACATTTGTATGTATCTAGTACTTCCAATGCTACTAAACAGATTGGTCTTTCGGGACATAATTCCTTGTATCATTCCATTGTTATGTAATAATGCACCGACTCTGGGTTACTGTGGTCAGGGAATTATAGTTTATATCAGAGGATGCATATTAAATACCTTGGAAACTAGATTTAGAAAAACAATAATTAGAGATCATTACCCTAAGATAGACTTTCAGGATTAGTATAGAAGAAATTCCACGACTTTTGTAATGTAGAGACTTTGTGAGTTTTCCAAGAAATATATCCCTGTATAGATATAAACAGATAGTGGCAGCTCTGGTACAGATGTACCTATGAGGGAAAACTCCGACAAGGAGTTTTGGGATTGACCAGGGGTATCATAGTACCCTACAACAGGCCATACTACACTCTTGGTTATGACACTCTCGGGGGATATTCTTAGGATAATTCACATATTCTTTACAAAAAATTATGAAGGATTTCATAGTAAATACCTCCTCAAAGAATACATTATTTTTATGATTATGGATTATATGTATAAACTATTCAATTTATGTTTGGTATTTTACTAGTTTGGAGTTTTGTATTGCGATTCATAAACTAATCTAGTGTATGCCATTGTTTAGAATTGGTTCCTAGTGTAAGGAACAAAAACTATATCAATGAATGTAATCCATGTACACATTTCCATCCTACTCAAGATAATTATAGTGGAGGTGGTGATGCAACCGATGATAAATGACTTATAACCATAATGGGACAACTCACTCAGGTTATGAATAGTAACCTTACCCATTTGGAGCACCCTGATCCACAATGCGAAGGATAAATGTTAGACTGCTTCATGAGGAAACAACCACCAAAATTAAATGGGACTACAAATCCACTTGCAGACTAGAAATTGATATGTTCCTTAGAGATAATATTTCATGATTTGGGGAGTAGAGAAAGGGAAAAGGTTTTCATGGCAGTTTATCGCCTCACCGGAGATACAGATCAATGGTGTTCATTAATTCAAAACACAAAGGAGGATAAATAATTTTCAAATATGGAATGGAGGGAGAGTAAAGTGGTTTTCATAGAAAATTACATTCCTCGTAACCATCGAGCAGATATAGAAAGACAATTTCTGAGTCTGAGGCAAAAGGAGGATGAGAATGTCGAAAAGTATGAGGCTAACATTTCAAGGTCATAAAGGCATGCAACAGATTATATATGTAACTAATGGAGTAAGATTGATCGATTATTTGAGGGGTTAAAACCATTTCTCCATCGGGCATTAGTCTCAAAATTCTTCTCATCATACAATGATATTGTCTCATGTGCTATCAAGACATAAAAGGAATTCACTATGTTTTACGACTTTAAAGAAAATCAAGAAAATAAGAGATCCACTAAACAATTTAAAAATGGAAATAAAGAGAAGAAGGGAAACTATAATTTCCATCCTACAGTAAATGTGGAACTAAACACTCTGGTACTTTCCTGAAGGTAATGGGAGTCTGTTACATTTGTGGTGAAAAAGGTCCCCAAGATCGTGATTGTATGGTAAAGAAAGAAGTTGTCAATGTTGAATGCTAAAATTGAAGAGAAATGGGGAATTATGAAAATGAATATCCTAAGTTCCAAGGAAAAATACCTCAGAAAAGGACAAGGGAGAAAGGAAAAGCATATGTGATCACTACTGCTGAAGCTGAAGCTCTAAATAATGTGGTGGAAGGTAATTTAATGGTTTCCACAAGCTTATCCAATGATTTATTCCATTCAGGATCATCACATTGTTTTATATCTTCCATGTTTTCTACAAAAATTAGATATTTCCAATTTTATTTATCAAGGTAGTTGTTAGTAAAAACTCAAAAAGGAAGTATCATTGAAAACATGTTTTGTGAATTAGTTCCCATTAGGGCATATAAATGTGTTTTATCTGCTAATCTCATTGTCCTACCTATGATTGAATTTGATATAATCTTCTGTATGGATTGGCTTTCAGGCCATGATGCGAAAATTTATTGTAAGTAGAAGGAGGTTACCATTTTCGATGAGGATAATGATTACCATATATTTATAGAAAAAACATCCCCATATGATTCTTATCTAGATCCACACCCTGCATCACTAGTAAATTCAATTATCGGGGAGGAAGAGAGTGAAATAACTATGTGTAGGAAAAAGAAGGTTCGAATAGAGTATGTACTTATTGTGCAAGAATATATTGATGTGTTTCCCGAGGATTTACATATACATCCTCCAGATCGAGAAATTGAGTTTTCCATTGATTTAATTCCTGGTTCAAGGCCCATATTGAAGACCCCTTATAGAATGGACACTATGGAATTAAGGGAGCTAAAGAATCAATTAGAGGAATTGATTTATATAGGATTTATTCTCCCTACTATTTCTTTATGGGGAGCCCCTGTTCATTTTGTTAAAAAGAAATATGGATCTATGAGGTTGTGCATTCAATATAGGGAGATAAATGTTATAACAATAAAAAACAAGTATCCCCTACCTCACATTGATGACTTTTTCGATCAACTTCATGAAGCTCAATATTTTTCAAAGATTTACCTTCGATCTAGATATCATCAATTGTGTGTGATGAAGTAAGACATTTAAAAGACATTATTTTGTACTAGGTATAAGTATTACGAGTTTTTAGTAATTCCATTTGGATTGAATAATGCACCCTATGTTTTCATAGATTTAATGAATAGAGTTTTCAAGGAATATCTTGATGACTTTGTAGTGGTATTTATTGATGATATCTTGGTTTACTGTAAAATCTGTTAAGATCATGAAAATCACTTGCATAATATTCTAAGGACTCTTAGAAGAAATGAATTGTATGGGAAGTTTATAGAGTGAATTTTGGTTGCAGGATATTTCATTTCTTGGCTATATTGTCCCTAAGGATGATATCTCTATAGATCCTTCTAAGAAAATAGCAATACACGAATGGCCAGCACCGAGGAGTATAACTGAGGTATGGAATTTCATAGGTTTAGCAAGTTATTATCATCGTTTCGTCCAAGATTTTCCCCTATTGGATAACCCATTAACCAATCTCACATGTAAAGGGGCTAAATTTGTTTGGACAAAAGAGTATGAATAATGTTTTGAAGAACTGAAGAGAAGATTATTCAATGCTCCTATCATGAATTTACTATCAGGGAATGATGGGTTTGTAATTTATATTGATGCTTCAAAGAAAGGACTTGGCTGTGTCATTTTACATAATGATAGGGTTATTTCCTATGCCTCACGCCAACTAAAAATTCATGAACAAAACTTTCCCACTCATGATCTTCAGTTAGAAACTGTAATATTTGATTTGAAGATATAGAGACACTATCAATATGGTGAAAATTATGAGATATATACCAATCACAACAGTTTGAAGTATATTTTCTCATAGAAAGAACTCAACATGAGGCAAATACGATGGAATTAACTACTCAAAGATTATGATTTCACTATACACTACCACATGGGGAAGGAAAATAAGGTAGAAGATGATTTGAGTAGAAAGGATCATGGAGTTTTGAACAAGATGAGAGTTGAAAGGAATTTTATGTTCCTAGATCTAGTAAATATGGATATGGGAATAATCATGGAAGGTGAAACATCAATACTTTTTCAAATGGTTTCCAAACCATCTTTACTAGAAATGATAAAAAGTTGTCAGACTGATGATGTGGAGATTCAAAAAAAAATTAATGCTGTGAATGATGGGATATTGAACGACATCATATTTGAAGATGAGATTTTGAAATTTGGGAAGAGAATTTGTGTTCCTAACATACCTGATCTAAAAATTGAATTGTTGGATAATGCACATAGCTCCAATTTCTCTATACAACCTGGTAGCACTAATATGTATAGATATTTGAAGGAACATTTTGGGTGGGACAACATTAAGATATAGATTGATGATTATGTGTCAAGATGTATGGTTGGTCAACAACTAAAGTATGGAAGACAACATCCTAGAGGAGTCATGCAACCTATTCTCATACCTGAGTGGAAATGGGATGATATTACAATGGGTTTTTTCATGGGGATACCAAAAACTCCTTAAAGGAATGATGCAATATGGGTCATTGTTGGACATCTTACCAAGTCATCACATTTTCATACTATAAGAGAAGATTTACCACTTGAACGTTTAACAATACTATATATTAATGATGTTGTAATATTTCATGGAGTACCCCTATCGATTGTTTCTGGTCGTGATTCCTGTTTTAAATCAAGATTCCGGAAATGTCCTTAGAAGGCCTTGGATACTGAACTTCATTGGAGCACTTCCTATCACCCTCAAACTGATGGACAATCAGAATAGACTATTCAAACCTTAGAAGAAAAGTTGAGATATTTTTCACTTGACTTTCAAGGTATATGGGATCAATATTTACCTCTAGTTGATTTTTCCTATAACAATACCTTCCATTAAATTATTCAGATGGCACTATATGAAGAGTTATATGGAGAGGGATGTCGCACACCAACTTGTTTGGATGATGTTGGTGAATGAAAACTCGTAGGCCCAAAACATGTTGAGGAAACAATGGAAAAGGTAATGGTTATCCAAACCCACATCAAAGCTGCTAAAAGTAGGAAAAAGAGCTATGTGAATAACCGAAGGAAGGATTTGGAATTTCAAGTAGGACATTATGTTTTCATGAAGGTATCTCCATGGAAGGTTGATATACGATTCAGTAAGAAGGGTAAATTAAGTCCCAGGTACATCGTACATTTCAAAATTCTAGAACAAATTAGAGTTGTAGCTTACCATTGGGAAATGCCTCCAAGTCTCTGCAAAGTTCATGATGTGTTACATGTATCACTGTTGAGAAAATACATGCCTGACCCAAGGCATGTACTCACCTATGAAGAAAAGGAACTGCAACCATATCGGTCTTATTGTGAAAATCCTTTCAAGATTCTTGATACAAGAGAACAAGTGTTGAAAAACTGGACGAATCGTCTGGTAAAAGTTCTATGAAAAAACCATAAGATGAAAGAGGAAACGTGGGAACCTGAGGAACATATGATAAAGAACTAATCAAATATTTTTATGCAGTAATATTCTAGAAATTTTGAGGATGAAATTATTTGAAGGAGGGAAGAATGTGACACCCCAATCATCCACTGTATGCATCTCTAGGAATAATACAATAGCTGGCGTTGTACGCAACTTCGAGTTCCACCACACCACGCCCAAGCCATTACGAATAGTGATACCCAATTTTTGAAAATTTATAAATTTTATTTTTCAAAATGGGCTTCATTTTTATATTTGAATTATCAAAATGTGTATAAGGCGAATTTTTGGTATTTTTCTAAAAACTTTCAATTTTTGATGAATAATGAAAAACACTACATTATTGTTGAAAACCAAATTTTTATTTAAATAATAATTTATTTTAATTAAATTTATTTTAGGTAAAAATAGATACATAATACTTATATAATTTCAATGTAATTCATTGGATTCATTTTATAATAAAATTATATGTATAATTTTTTTTTGAATTTTTTATCTACTTTTACCCACCTTCTAGGCACGTTAGAAAATTTTCATAAAATGTAATTTTACCACTTCTGTGAATTCAAGTTCAAAAATATGAGAGACACAATTGACATCAATAAGTAAATGGTGGTTCAATAGGATGAAAATAATTTTTGGTGAATAATAACTTTTTAATTTTATTACCAAAGTTAAATGTAAATATCGTAATTAAAGGTAAAAATGGTATTATAATTACCCTAACACATGTCATAATTCTATTGTATAGGTGTAGTTCGAAAAAAAATAACCTTAGGAATGAAATATTATCCTTTTTATCCACATGTAATAGAAGAGGACATTAATTATTATTATTTTTAAGAAGAGTTAAAAGAGTTAAAGTAAATGTTTAATAACTAAACCATTTTTATTATAGGATTATACAAAAAATATATTCGATGATAAATATTCATTCGAAAGATAAAATTATTTCCTATATAATGGTATTTTATTTATAATTTTTAGACATTAAATAATTAAATCTATTTATGACAAATTGATGATACATTGATTACCATATTAGTGAATGATTAAAATAATTGATATTATAAATATCAAAATAAATGTAAATTGAGACTTTTGATGAATTCCACTAATTTTATAGGTTAATATGACATGTCAGGGTTGATTAAATAAATTTATTTCAAAGTGATAAAGTTTTTATAACTTTCCAAAATTAAAATACCAAATAGTGTCAAAATTGACATAAATGATTTTTAAAAACAAATACTATATTATTAATTGATATAATATTCTTAAAAATATAAGGATCAGCCAAAGGACCTATATAAGGTTTGATATATCAATAATGAACCACTTGGGATTCTATTGGATTTTTATAGTATGTTTATTAATCATTTATTATAAAAATATAATAATAGATGGTAAAATCTAAATTATTTATCTAAGAGTTAAATCTAAACGATAAGGTTAATATGGTAACCAAAACCTGTCTAAAACCTATTAGTTGAGAGGTTTTTGACCCAAACCCACCATATCATTGAAATAAATCCTTTTGGATCCATTATTAACCGAATATGATTGTATAATAATATAATATTTCATGCTTTTTCTAAAGTGACCCTCACCTCTCTTATAATAGGTTACCTCCCCTTCTCTCAAAATCACACCTCCAAATCCATTTGGATCAACCAAAACCAACTAAAATATCCTTAGAACTACCATCACTTAATTATAGATAAATTACTTTTATCATAATACAACATATGTATCCCTTTTGATCAAATCAAAAGGAAGCACCCGAAGAAAATGTAATAATTCCACCACCTCTTTTTAAGTTCTTTTCTTCTTCCACTTCCTCTTTCATTGTTGTTTCCATACCAAAATAATAAATCCAGTACCATATACATACTGTGATATTATTATAAATATGGTAAAAACTTATTCATTATTCTATCCATCCTATGAATTATAATGTCACCATACATGCATATGTACGGCTTACGGTCTCCACGTCGTGGTGTAGTTTGTTTTTCAAACACTTCATAATTTGGATGAGTATAATAATGAGTATAAATAATGTAAATAATAAAAATAAAATGTTAATTATTCTTTATATATGATATAACTTCCCATTACGTACTATTTCACCATCAATAGAATGATATTTTCGCTCGTGCATACGTACAAATTACTGTCTCCATGAACGCGATGAAATTCATTCTCCATCGTAACCATTCAAGAATAATTTTCATTTAATGATTAAAAACAATGTTTAAGAAATTAATATAATTCTGAATGTAGATCAAATACATACTATCCATAAAAATTATGGCTTATGTAACCAATCATATAAAGGAAAACTAATCAATTAACACCCAAAAACAATAATACTACTAAAATATTATTAACAAAGAAATATTATAAGATCATATATGATATCATATTTATGTATGTGGTTCTTGTATAATTTAATTACAATGATTTAACTATTATACAGTAGGTTAACATACCCTCAATCAAGGAAAAGTACAAGGTAAGGGTTAATTCTACAATCTCTTCATTATTTGAGCTTGTTTATACATGAGTATCCACTAGGATCTCTTTATCATCCACATATGTGTTTCTTAAAAATATATTTCAAAAAAAAATTACAATTTCCTATAATATGGGTTATAGTCATTTATTCCCTTGTTTTAATTTTTATAAAATGTTTTGAAAGGAATATTTTCATTGTTTTCCAAACAAGGTACTTTTTGACCTTTTCGACGAATTACGGTAAGAATGTTTTTTGAACATATACGGAGAGTGCCACTATTTTCCACCATTATAACACCTTCGAAGCTTCCCTTATGGGATAAAAAAAATATTTTCAAAATAAATGTTTTCATTTATAATTATGTGACTTTTAAATAATTTCAAAATAGAAAGTGATATTACTCTCAAATAGTTTTGATTTCATCTATGTCAACACCCTTTGATGGATTTTACACATGTTTGAAGTTTATTTATTATGATACAATCTTTGATATTGTATTGAAGGTTTTGTGACATGTTTGAATGTGGATGTGTTTTTTTATACCATTCATGGTTTATGGAAAAATTATTGACATTTTTTATGATACTTTTAATATGAATTTTTATGTTATGTTTCAACCTTTTCATATATGTAATGCATTGGACTTACTATGTGACTGGTGGAGCCCGCTATAGCTCCACGAAGTAATCAGTAGGTCTCATGAGACAAACTAGTGTCTTGGAACAAGGCCTTGAAAAAATGTTATTTTTAGTCTTGTAATGAGGCCTTGACTATATGGTTATGATGTCCAACATTATGCATTCCATCATTATGAAATTGGATATTGATATTGAATGTGATTATTCAACTTGTAAATAACCATGTGATCAAGTAAATGGAATTATTTGACTTATCTTTTCCATATTATACTGAAGTTTATGTTTAAAAGGCTTATTTTTAGTTTTATACATTGAATTAAATGTTTATGCTTATTTATGATAGTTTCCGCTATATTGTTATCCTTACTGAGCATCTAAGCTCACCCCTTTCTTATGTTTTATTTTTCCTAGGATGCGAAGAAGTATATTACGATTAACCAACAGGAATAGGCTAAGGGATATAAGAGTGATCAAAGGGGAAAAATCTGTTTTTTATTTCATGATGTAATGTAAAACATATGCTTGAATCTAGTACTTAAAAGGCTACTAAACTGATCGGTTGTTTGGGATATGGTTCCTTGTATCATGCCAATGTTATGTAACAATGCATCGACTTTGGGTAACTGAGGTCGGGCCATTATACAAACAAGGTGGCAGATGCTTTGAGTTGAAAGGACTATGCTAGCATAACTACGATAAGGATAAAAAAGATCCAATATTTATAGATTTTAAAAATTGGTTCTGGAAATCATAATGGAAGGGGATAAATCTTATCTTTATCAAATGAATGTTCAAGCATCTATACAGGTGAAGATTAAGGTGGCAGAAAACAAAGATATAGAACTAAAAAATATGGTGATAAATGTTTATGTGTTCAAAATTCATTGTGATAGGACAATAATCTTCAAGAACCATGTTTTTGTCCCTCCCATACCAGATTTATAGGAGTAGTTAGATGATGCTCATTATTCGTCATTCTTTATTATTCCCGGAGACACTATGATGTATAGAGACCTAAAAGAGTATTTATGTTGGGATGGAATGAAGAGAGATATTGGGGAATATGTTTCTTAGTTCTTGGGTTGTTAGTAAGTTAAGGATGAGAGATAAATTTATAATGGGACATTAAAACCATTACCCAAACCAGAATGGGAATGGGAAAACATCACAATGCACTACATTGAAAAAATGATTTATCTTCCTTTTTTTATGGTGGTTTAAAAACTACCACTAAATGTTTTTTAAATATTTTTTAATTGGTTTCTTGCAAAAAAATTAAATTTATTCTTAATATTAGTTTTTTAAAAAAACCTATAGGTAATAGTGGTGATTTTTTAAATATTGTCATAAAATAACAGTGGTTTTAAAAAACTACCTCTAAATAAATAGAAAAAAATAAAAAATAAAATATTTAATTATGATTTATTATTTATAATTTAATATTATATATATTTTATTATTTATAAATTTAATTAATTATAATTTTTTAATTAATAAATATTTATAATTATTAATTAATAATAATTTGAAACTTAAAAGAAATCTTCAATAAGTCAAAAATCAGAATTCTACATCGAATGAGAATAACTTTTGATCTGGGAGTCCTTTTTAGCTCGAAAACCAGTAAAAAAAGTTCTTATTCAATTAACTAAAATCAAATAAGATTTAACTTTTGTAATAATTAAAAAAAATTATAGATTCAAGAAAAGCTAAAAATCGTACTTGAACTTCAAACGACCATAAATTTTGATCCAGGTGTCTTTTTGATCTCTACCACATATCAAATTGATTCATGGGACAAGATCTATGTTAAGATAATGAAGGGGGTCTCTTATAACTATTTTTTGATGTCAAAAGGGGCCATGAAGGCATCCAAAACTGATTTTTTAGTCAGTGCACCCTAATTTTTTAACATTTGACTAAATTTTAGCATCGTTTAAGGGGGGTCTTTTGCCCATATTCAGCAGAGACTAAATTTATTCTCATAGATTACATTCATATTATTATTGTGGTTTTGAAATGTTATTGTTTTTCACAATGTTGATTTGTTTATAAATATATATATTGAAATTCACTTATAGTTACTTATAATGAAATGCTTATAAAAATACATATTTACATAGAAATATATTTTTAAACATATGAAGCATATAGAAATAAATATTTATTATTCATTTTATATAATAAAAATAATTATCAACTTTATTTACCTTATAAAAATTAATTAATACATATATATACCTATATAAGTAATATTTATATATAAACATGTTTGTGTTAATAAAAAAATATATTTATATGTATATTCTTCTATATGTAAATAAAGAAATATATATGTAAATATTTGTGTGTATAAATAATATATAAATTTATTTTTATATGTATATAACATTATCATTAAATATAGTATATAAATGAATTTACTGTAAAACTATATAAATATATATATACACATATAAAAATAATGTTTATATATACATATGTGTGTGTATTGATATGTAGATATATATTTATATTTATATTCTAATATATTTATATAAATATTAATATATAATATAGTTAAATAAATTTAAGTATATATATATCATACATATTCTATGAGATTTTATCATTATTTTAGAGTGTCATTATATGCTTTTTTATGTCATTTATGATTTTATTCCACTAATTTACATTCCTATTGGTTTGATGGTGTTGCAATTATTGTGATTTCTCCTCTTTAGGTAATTTATTATCAATTATATATATCTATTTATAAGAATTTATAAATATTTTTGAATATTTATATAATTTTGTAAATATTTATACATATATATATATATATATATTTTTAAATAATATATGTGTAAATATATAGAGAGAATATTTATACTTAATTATATATATATATATATATATATATTAATATAAAATTATATGTTTGAGTGTGTTTATATATATTTATGTAATATAAATGTGTGTTTATATATATTTATGTAAATTTGTTATATGTATATATATTTATAGATATCTATATCCATTTATTTTTTTGTCATTTTAAAATTACTTATTTAATTATTTCTCATTAATTATTAATTATTTATTATTTTTCTATATTTTTTTATTTTTCATTATTATATTATTATTTTTATATTTTAATTATTTTATTAATTGTTTATTTATTTATTTAATGATTTTATTATTTATATATTATTTGTTTGTTTGTTATTCATTTATTTATTATTTATTATTTATTATTTACTATTTAGTATTTATTATTTATTTAGTTATTATATTTAGATTAAATATTAATTTTTTAAATTTAACATTATTTTATTAATAATTTAATATTATTCTATTATTACTTTAATATTATTTTATTATTGATGTATTATTAATAACCTATTTATTATTTATTTTTTATTTTTTATTTTTTATTTTCAATTTTTATATTTTTTTATTTTTTATTTATTATTTAACATTTATCATTTATAATTTATTATTTGTTTGTTTTTCATTTTCATTTTATTATTTATTTTTAATTTAGTTGTTTATTATTTATTTTTTCAATATTATTTTATTGTTTATACATTAATTATTAATTTATGCATTATTTATTATTATTATTATTTTTATATTGTTAATTTATTACAAACATATTATTAACAACTTATTCATTATATGTCCATTATATATTTAATATTTATTTATTCTTAATTTATTATTTATTTTTTAATATTTAGTATTTATTAATTTATTATTTATTTATCATATATTAATTTATTTTTTAACTAATTTATTATTTATATATTATTTATATGTTATATATTTATTATTTATTATTTATTATTTATTATTTATTAATTACTATTTCCCATTTATTAGGATATTATATATTAATTTATTTATTATTCATTTATATTTAATTTATTATTTTGTAATTATTAATTTCTAATTATTAATTATTAATTGTTGATTGTTGATTATTGATTAATTATTATTGATTAATAATGATTGATTCATAATTATTTAGTTTGTATCTATTTTTTCTGTATTATTTGTTTTTCAATATATATATATATGTATATATATATATATATTAAATTCAATTTATTCACCACATGAAGAGTCTGGTAGAGTGGAAATGTCATTGGAGAATAATCAAGATGTAAGGGGTTTTAATCTCATATAATGTAGAATTTCTATACATTTTCATGTACATGTGCATGTGCATTGTTATATATTGTAAAAAAGATAATAAATAAATATTAATTAAATAATAATATAATATTGAATAAATAATAAAATATAAAATATAAATAAAATATAAATAAAATATAAATAAAATATAAATAAACAATAAAAACAAATAAATAATAAAAAAGAAAGAAAGAAATAATAAATAATGAATAATAAATTGATAAAAAAATAATAAATTAATAAACCAATACTAAATCATTCTCTGACGGTTTTGCAAAACTGTCTCTAACTGATTGTGAACAAACAATTTTGCGGTGGTCTTCCAAAACTATCGTAGAATGATTTAGTGAATTTTGGTATAGTGATAAACTTTGTCACAAGAATTCCCAAAAAATCAAAAGGATATGGGTTATAGTTGATCGCCTTATGACGTTAGAACACATAATTATTGTTAGAGACTATTTCTCTCTTTATGAGTTTGCTTGAATATATATTAAGGAAGTTGTGAGATTTCATGGAGTACCACATTCCATTATATCTAATCGAAACCTGACATTTACCTTAGATTTCTGGAGATGTATTCAGCAAGATCTAGAAACAGAGATATGCTTTTGAACTACTAATCATCCCCATACTGGTGGTCAGTCTAAGAGGATAATCCAAACTCTAGAAGACATGTTGAAATCTCTATGGATTTCAAATGTGGTTGGGATCAACACCTACCTATGATGGATTTTTTTACAATAATAGCTTTCACCCTAGTATTCAAATTGCTCGTTATGAATACCTCTATGGTAAGAAATGTATAAATATAACTTGATAGATTTAAGTTTTGTAAATAAAGTTGTTCATCCCTAATCTAATTTTGGAAATGGTAAAAAAATGTTAGATCTACTCTACAACACATAAGAGCAGCTCAAAGTCGAAAAAAAAGTTATGCTGAAAATCGATGAAAATACCTAGAGTTTGAATTGGGTGAAAAAGTATTTCTTTGGGAATCTCCCTAGAAGAGAGTAATAAGATTTAGAATTCAGGGAAATCTAATACCTATGTATATCAATCCTTTTCAAATTCTTGATCGTGTTGGGAAAGTAGCTTATATGTTGGAACTTCCAAAAAATCTCTCTCAAGTTCATGATGTGTTCCATGTATCTCTCATGAGAAATTACATACCTGATCCTTCACATTTACTAAACTCATAATTAATAACATTGGAGAAATATATTTCGTATTAAGAACAACCTATTAAGATTCTAGACCATAGAGAGAAAGTTCTACAGAACAAGACCACTCACTTGGTTAATGTTTTATGGCGGAACCACCAATTTTTGAAAGCTTGTGGGAACCTAAGGATGTGATGAGTCATAATTATCCTCAATGTTTGTATCCAAGTGATTAATTTCTAGGATGAAATTAATTTTAAGGGGGGTATAAAGTACCACACTGATCTTTTAATAAATATTTCTCTTTAAATATTTTTAATTCTTCAATAGCTTGTGTTGCACACAATCGTGAGTTTAAACGAATCGGGAGACGCTATTAGTAAAAAAATCCCCTTTATAACACAACTATTAAATTTTAGGGAATATAGTTTGAATAAATAACTTATGAAATAAAAATAAATTTCCAACTCAATATGAATTTGTTGGTAAGTGCTTAAAAAATAATCACACAATTTTTAGTAAAATAACATAATTTTTCAAAAATATGTTCTATTGAAAAATGATTTTACATTCTTTTTATGAGTGAATATTTATTTTTAGAGGTTCTAGCAATTGGGTCTTAAAAAATTAATTTCATCATTTCTAATTTATCTTAAAAATATTTTTTTTATAAATATCCGAAAACATTTATTTTGTTAAGGAATAGTTAAAAATACATATTTCTATTAATAACTGTGTTTTTTAATTATTTAGAATATTAGATTATATTTTTGATTAATTTTATATTATAGTTAGTTTATTTTTAACAAACTATGGATTTTAAAAATTATTTTATACATGATTTTATTATAAAAACAATTTATTTTTTTTGAAGGGAATTTTTCTAAAAAAACCTGTTTTCATGGAGTTTTATAGGTTTTACTTCTAATTTATCTCTATAACTTCAGTGTTTTGAATTTTTAAAATTATATACCAAATTTGGATTCAATAGTTCCAAATTTAGTTAAAAGTTGAATTTTTACCTGATTTTTTTCCAATATGAATAGTAACTTTGGAAAATTTTATTTCCACGATAAACGGTAATTTGGGTAATTCGGGTTAAAAATAAAATTACAATGACTATAAAATGACTCTAACACATTCAAAAAATTTATTATATGAAGATAATTTGGCCTTTAATTCTAAAGCATAAAAATTAATTTTTTTAGTAGAAACCTTTCCATGATAATAACTTATATAATATTTAAATCAATGAAAGATAAAAAAATGTCACTTCTTTTGTCTTAAATATCCATTATGTGTACTCATTGGGAAAATAATATTTTTTGAATTAATCCAAATTTACATTTCTAACATAATTAAAATATTTGCAGTATATTTGTTTCTGACTTTTTGGGCCGCTTAGATAAAATTATTATATTCCTAATATTTTGTCTAAAAAAACGTTAATGATGTCATATTAATGTTTTATATACTATGTAATTTTTAATATAAGATTAAACAAAATATATACTCAACTATAAATATTATTCTTAAATCTAGAAGATTTATCTTCATCATGGTATTTTTTTAATTTTTAGTGCAAAATAAATATATTAAATAATTACACAACTCTGATGAGGAAATTATTTTATTAATGGATGTATCAAGTAAATGTTACTGAAAATATTAAAATAAATATAATTTCTAGAAATTAATATTATCAAAAAAAATTTGTATGACATAGACTTCTTAGTGATATAATAAAATATTTTGTTCTATGCTTACTTGTTATATTGACAATTTTTAAATTCCTTGTAATAAATAGTGTCAAAATTTATACTGATGGTATTTTATCAAAATGACATTTTACTAAATTAATTAAAAATCATGAAAATTATATAAAAATAAAAAACCAAATAAAATATAGTCAAAAATGTTATAAATGATTAATTTGTGATTTAATCACCATCATTTAATTAAAAATTATAACCATTTAATACTGAAAACATTATTTTCTTAGTTAACATTAAAATAGGTTTGCTAATGGTTAATCGAACTCATAAAGAATAAAAAAATATCATAAATTTTTTGAAATATATTTTTTCATGGTATTAAAACCTTTTAACATTTAGATTCTAATAAATGGCCTTTTGAGGTATTTGGATTGATATATAATTTATTATAAATTAATATTTTTTAAATTCCAAAACAATCCCTCACGTCAATTATAAAAGGGCACCTCCTCCCTCACTTATTCACATCACTTTGAGCCTTCAAGATCCACCATATCCTTCCAAATACACTTATAAACTTCTATATACACATTATAGATATTCATTTGTTCTCAAAAGACCAACCCTAGTGTCCTTAATAGAAGATATAAAGGAATTTCTCCATGGTAGAGGTAATTGTCTTTATTGACTCTTTCAATATTATTTATTTTTATACTTACTATTCATGTTTTTTCCATTATAAATTTGTAACCTCAATTTAAAATATTTTATGATATGTTATTATGATTATGGAAAAACCATATCCCACCTTCTATCCATCCTAAAAAAAATGAATGCATTGTTCCTGCATACGTACGACCTACCATCTCCATGCTGTGGTGTAATCTGTTTCTCATCACTATTTTATTAGGATGGGTTTAATTATATAGGTAATAGATATATATAATAATAAAATTATTTTTATTCTGGAATAAGATACCATCTACTTATTTACCATTTCACCATTAAATTAATGATACAATCTCTCGTGCATACGTATGACATACCGTATCCACAATGTGATGTGATTAATTTTCTATGTTTACCATTCATAAAATATTATATACATGTATATAATGAATATATATTATAAATATTACCATAATATCAATCTGAAAATTATAGAACTATCTACTATACACAGTAACTGAGACTTATACGATAAAGCATGCCTAGGAAAAATGAAATGGTTATCACACAAAAGAAGGGTAATAATGAAATATTATTAACGAACTGATGATAAGATGATATAATAGGATCATATATGATATAATTAATATGAATATGGTTTTTGAATAAATTAATAACATTCATTAAACCATTATACAGGAGTTTCAGATACGTATAAAGGAAATCATACTAATGGTAGTGGTTAATTTTACAATCTCATTATTATTAAGCATTGTTTATATGTATGTATCTACTGGGGAATATTTTTTTCCATTTACATGATTCTTAAAAATATTTTCCAAAATTTTTTGACCATTCCTAAATAATTTTTTAAATTCATTTTTAGCCATGTCCAATTTTTTTTAAACATTTTGGAAGGACTCTATTTGTCATTTTAAAAAATGTACAAAATTTATTTTCTAAAAAAAGAACGAAAGGAATGTATTTTTATCTTTTAAAAAATTAAAGGATATTTTCTATTTTATAATTCCATAATTCCTTGAGGATTCCCTTAAAATCTAAAAAGTTTATTTTAAAATAAAATCTGTTCTTTTAAAATTGAAAAACATTTTATGAAAAGAAAAAAAAATTGAAGATGAAAGTATATTTTCTTCAATAATTATTTTCAAGTGATCTCTCAAAATTATTTTCCATTTAAAATAACATTATTTTATGTTACTCTTTGTTAATGATATTTAAAAAAAATATTATACCTATTATTTGTATGGATGGTTTATGTTTATGATGGAATTGTATTTATGAAACACATTTTTTTACATGGGTTCTGTTATGATGGAATGATGTTTACGTAACCCATTTATTTTTATGGGTTATGATATGATAAATAAATTATGTTCTTACAGAACACATATGTATGGTATTCATTATGTTATGGGTGGGACCTATATATCCATTTAAGGAATTGGGTAATGATTTTTTTCTCATGAGATAGATAGGACTAGAATGGGTAGTAAACTTGTTCAGTAATATAAGGCTAGACCATAGAGGGAACCCAGTTCAGTAAGGGACTTTGTCCTCTATGATGGTCTAGCCATTGATCCTTGAATAATATGGAAATGATTTTCCATTTTTATTTTTATTCCGAAATTTCATGAATTACATTATACTCTCACGTAATATGGTCTTTGATTCTTTATAAACTCATATGATTTATTCATTTATATAATATCATGATATCTTATATGTAGGATATAATTTCGAAAAGTAATTTTCATGTTATTATTTCATTATTCTTATATTATATTCCTTTATTAATAATTCCTTCCCTTTTTAGGGAGTGGAAAGACAATTATTATTATATTACCTAAGTGTTGTCTATTGATTAACCCTATGTATTCTCCTAAAGAGTAGTGGACACAAAACAGTTTGTGAAATTTAATTTAAGAGAAAATGGGGTGTTTTTTAAATTGTTCAGTTCTGAAAAAAAAATTAATGAAACAAAAAAAAATTAAGAAATTATGAAAATGTTTCAAAATAAATTTCCAACATAGGTGATCGAAAATTTTTACAAGAGAAGGGTGATCAGGTTGTGGTCAGTTTTCCAATTGTAATATTGGTTGTGGTCAGTTTTCCAATTGTAATATTATCCTAGTTACATTTTATTCAATCCTCTTCTTCTAAGTCGATTAAAGTGATATTCCGTGATCATTTCCTATCACTCCCTAGGTCAAATGGTGATAGTTAGAGAAAATTTAACTAAGAACTAATTTTTGTGTACTCTCCTTTAATTTTAAAATAGTTGAAGGGAATATCCTCAATTAAATTGGGAAATTCAATATCTGGTCATGTTTGACATAAACAATCAATAAAATATATTACCCCTCACATATATACTAATGATAATCTAGTAAATCACCACTAAGTACTAATATATTCCATATTGTATAAACCAGAACCTATCATAGGAAGATACTAATCATTGACCAAATAAAAAATTAAAAACCGAATTAAAAACCAAACACGAGCGTACTTGATAATAAAAACCACTATATGAAATTGAAAACTACGTCACATAAGAGAGAAAAAGTTTCATTAAATTAAGTGAATGAACTAAAGACCTAGAAAATATAAAACCATATCTTCTCCAATCACTCATATTTTTACCCAACCATTGTAAGGTTAATCAAGGATAATGGGGAGGAAGAAGGAATTACAAAACTAAGAAGAAGAAAGAGAAAAAATAGGATAAACCTTCTCCGTCAGAATCTAATATATGAAATTTTTCTCTAATTTCATCAACTTAATATCTGAATAATTCCAATATCCATTCTTATAGGATAATTTAAATTTAATTTTATATCATTTCTCAATATTTCATATAAATTGGACGCATATAGAGGATATTATGGAATAATTAATGAGTGTGACTTTTATGTAAGAAAATTCCAAAAATATTTCTTCAATTTGTATTTATAAATGGACACCTTAATGAGTTAATAAATCCATGTAAATTAACGGTGAAACATTCATATAAGTACCATTTTATATATAACTAAATTCAACACAATTTGAGGTTTTTATCCCGAGTTATGACTCATTTCCTTAGGTGAGATCCACTTTGTCCACCCGGAAGGTTTTTAACATTGATTTATTGTTTAGGTCCTTTTTATTTTTGAATTAGATAATCATCCATAATTAAATTTTGTGTCTCACAAACCATGGAATCATCGAAAAAAATCAAATTAATTGGATTAGTATTTTAAAATTTATGATCTAACAACCAAATATATTAAAAAATTTCAAAATTACAAAATCAAGAAATTTTCACATCTAATCCCAAAACACAAAATAAATCTAAAAAAGATGAAATTAACTAAAATTTATAGCTTTTTAAAGATTAAATAATTGAAAATGATGTGAAAAAGTATGAAAATTTAATCTCTATAAATTCTCCCACACTTAAACCATGGACTCCTAGACCATTAAGCATTAAAATTAAATCAAAGAATATTAAAAAGAATTACTCATTAAATCTACCAATTATTTTAATAAGAAAAAAATTTATCAGTCCTCCTCAAAAATAATTATTTCAAGTTCTATATTCAAATAATTCAATATAATTTCACTTCATTTCTCCTTCCATGAACACAAGTCAACTACCTCGCGTTAATTTTCTCTCATCTCACGAATTTCAATTTTTACAACAATGATTTTCTCATACAATATCACCCCAAGGTTACCATAGTATTGATAAATTACTACATCTCCAGATGATGTGAGTTGAGAACATGTGTTCATCATGAGTAATTTTAGGTTTTTTTCTGTGTTTTTTGGTTGGTAGGATTTAGATTTCAAAAAATATGAGACTGAATAAGGAGGGCTTAGCCCTTTTTGAAAGATAAATTGAATGATTCTAATTTTCAATAAAGTATGGTCTCCTAGTCACTCCCCATATAATAAAATGAATCCATAATAACCTATGAAAATTTCATCTACATCCCACACGATCAAAATTTCAACAAAAAAATCAATCTTATCATACATTATTTTTCCTGAAAGATTCAGATAGGCACAAATTTCTATCTCCATTTGAAGCTCTATAAAATCACAACTAGTTTTATCATAAATGATCCAGAAAGGAATAGATTTCAATATAATGATTTTTTATTAGTGAAATTATCTCTTCAAAATTTTATTTTCCACCCTAAGTATCTCAAAATGAGGTAGCACAACATAAGATAACACCTCCCCATACAAAAGTTCAACTATATCATGCAATGTAAATTCAATATAAGATTGGTTAGGGAAGATTATCATATAATGTGGCTATACTAATAGTGTTTTCATGGCTTTTTAAGGCTACAATGATTAAATATACATGAAAAAATTGAATAAAAAGGGTTCTCTTGGAAAGAAGGATTTAAAACCAATGAAATGCATCAATAATTTAAAACATAAGTACCTCAAAACCTCATATTTTTATAAGAATAAATCAAATTTTAGTTAAATAAAACATGGGTTTGTTCAATAAAGAAGTGAGGTGAATGTAAATAATATAAAAAATGGATAACAACCCTCATAAAAAAGTGATTTTGAAAGATAAATACAGTAAACTCTGGCATGGGAACCAAAAATCAAATGAATTTTCATGAAATTTACCAAATATTTTAACTTTAAACAAAGTCATTTTCAAAATTCATTTAGGCTTAGTTTCATGGAATAAATTGGAAAAGATAGTAATTTCAACTCAAAGTTTCAAAAAAACACACAAATATTAAAAAAACAAACTTAAAAGAATTAAAAAAAACTAAAATAAAAATATTCCCACCCCCATATGTAAATTATACAGTTTCATCATTGAATTAAACTAAATTTATTTATGAATATAGATGTAAAAAAGAAATTATGGTATTTAATCAAGTGTCAAGGAAATAAAATACTTGGTGTGTCTATATTTCTAATTAGGTTGAAGAAGTGTAATATATATTGCTGGTTCTTAAACATTATTCAGCTTCCACCATTTGTTAGTCCAATTTCAATTGATGTGGAAAAACTACTTGGCACATATTGTAGAAATTCTAATCATTGGACCCCTTTTGGAACTTATTCCCTTTCACAACATAGGGAAAATCTGTTCAATCCTTTTCATCTACACCACATTTAATATCCCTCATGAATCTTTTGTATTTCTAGTTAAATACATGTCAATCCAGCACGAATAGGATTTATGAACATACTTACCAAAACACCATAAAAAACAATGAATTTTTTTCATCTTTGTTGAATTATAATATGTCACAAAATTTATTTCTTCCTTGTTTCAATATGAACCTCAGTCTGCATAATTTTTTGTGGTGTCCTTTAATAATTCATCTATTCTATTGATGTGGGAGATCAACCCTCAAAATTCTTGACCCACAATATCTTGGTTTTTCTTTTTTACTTCTATACATTTTAGTAAAACCATACTATTTGGAAATTAATTGAGTACAAATTTACTAGGTTTTTGTAATCTTTTCATTACATCAGTATGATAATATCCTCATCTTTCCTTTGTTGTTTTATTGAAATTTTCTCTAACCTTTTTTAATTTGAGTTATATAGTGAGACATATGGATTGTGTCTCAACCAGTTATTCTTCCTTCGAAGGTTGTTCCCTCTAGAGATCTATTATAATCTTTCCATTTTATACCTATTTGAGTTTTTACTTCATGATCTCAACATACGAGAATACTAATTATTCATCCTTTTCTAATGAAGTATCAAAAAATTCAGATGTTACTTCTTTTTCAACCATGAAATTATAATTTTTTTGGCACATGGAAACTGACTTGTTCTGTGGTATTTTTTTTGGGAAAATGATCTTCTATGGTTAATTTTTTTTTAATAATACCATATTCATTAGTTGTCTTGTGCCTTCATTATAGGTAATGTCATTTAGTGAATGACTGCTTGATGGAAGCCTCATGGAGTCAAGTATGTTGAAATTCACATGACTATATCCATATTCCATTGATAGTGTTCCTTCATTAACATTAATGATTTTTTTTCAATATTTAAGGATGGTATCCCAGAAATTATAATTAACTATGATGCACTCCTATCTTATGCCATGTTCATAATTTATAAGTCAGATGGGAAGAGTATATCTTTTAATTTCACAATAATGTCTTCTAAAACACCTGTAAGGAAAATAGTGGATTTGTCTATGTGATGGGCCACCACTCTAGATGTATTTAATTTCCCAATCCACAAATATGTTAATACACAGTGAGGTATGACATTTATTTAAGCACGTAGGTTACATAAATAATCATTAAAATTCAATGAACTGATAGTGCATTGAATAGATAATGTTCCATGATCTTGAAATTTGGGTGGTATTGGTATTGTGATTAGTGTTGAGAAACCTCTTCCAAGGATGATGCGCTCATTTCCATCCAGTAGTCTTCTTTTTGTTCATATCTCTTTGAGAAACATTACATATCTTGTAATTTTTTTGAAAAATTCAAGTAGGGTGGTATGAATTCCAACTTTCTATAAGGTGTCCATAATTTTTTAATGCGTATTTTCATGCAATCTCATTAATTCAATCATATTTGATTGAGATGGTGGGTGTAAGTACTTCATATCCCTTTATTTCCTTTGTAACGATGTTTCTTTCCTCGTAATCATATTCTTCACCTCCTCTTATTTATTTTCTTATTCTTCCTAAATTTTTATAGAATATCCATAATTTTCAACTTCATTCTCTTTAAACATGGGTGGCCTTGTTTCTGGTTCAAGGGTGGATGGTGGTGGGAGTTCTTTTCCAATTCTTGTTGTTATCATGTTAACATTATTTTTTGGATTTGGCACTATTTTCACTAGTATTTTTCCAAGATTAATTCTTATAATGTCTATACAACATCTGAATTGATCAGTTACCTTATCAATATCATATTCTAGACAGTAAGCATTTGTTCATAGGTGTTTCTCTTTAGTTTTTATGCACTTGTGAAAGGTTTTTCAAAAGTATTTTATTGGAAAGGTGGAGGATAAAAGGCATATAATTGTTGGAATAATTTTTTATAGGATTTTTTAATGGATTGTAGTTATGGTACTGCTGTTGAAAAGGAGTTCTATCCTGGTTCTATTTGAATCAATATCCTGGTTGGTTTTTGGGTAGATGTGGCTGTTTTATTTGAAATTACCTTTTCTAATAGGTTGCATCACAACTTTATATCCCCTACACTTATAGACATTGGTCAGTGTAATGATTTGTAGAAGACCACAAACCACATAACAAATTAAATTATTATTATTCCTTCACATGGTTTAAATCCATTTTTCTTACTAACCTGGTGAGTTCACCCATTTCTCTTTTGATTAAATCTATTTAATTGGATGTTCTCGCCTCATGTATAACTCTAGTAAATGTACCTCTAGTGCCAAATTACTATGGGTTTTGTGAAATATTCTCAATTATAAATCAGACATCTATATGTGACATGTTGATCAGGGATCTTCCAAATGAAAAATCTTATAGATTTTGATCATTGTTGAAAATTCATTGGTAGAATAATATAAGGAATTTTTTATATTCTATTTCATGGTGTGGGAATCTTGTATATTGTTTATGGAGACATTCCCAGTATTCGTAGAGAGTCTCTCTATCTGATTGATGTATGACATTAATCTCTGTTTTTATTCTTGTGATCCTAGATATTGGGAAGAGTCTCTTCGAGAATCATATTTGAGATCTTCCCTTTCTCTAATCTCCCCTAGTATCATATTTTACAACAATTACTTTTCCACTCCCTCAAGTTATAAAGGGAATGGCCTTCACTTTACATTATCTTCTATGAATTTTCAAGGCTTGAAGCTGGAGAATACATAGGTGAATTCTTGGATGTTTCAATTTTTGTCTTCACCTACAAGTCCATGAAATTTATGTATCAATCCGACCATGTTAATTTGCAATTCAAAATACTCTTCTCTGGAATGGAAAATAAGATAGTTATTTGGATTAGAAAACTGATGTGTGTAGATGTCACGCAAGGTTTTTTTGGGATTACCATACATTATTTTCGGTTCATAATGATCAATGAAAGTGTCACTTGATTATTTGAGGTGTATTTCCTTAATATCTATTTGTAGATTTTGTTTCTTCAATTGGGTTATTCATTATTAAATTTTAGGATCAAATTCAATTAAATTATTATTTTAACTATGGGTCACACCAAAGATTTTTTTTTAGTTTTTTTGTGTTTTGTGGAACTACCTCCACAAAACCAGCTCTAATATTGACATACAACTATCGTGGGGCATGAAAAAACAATAGTTATTGTATTATCTAACTATATTCTATTGATTAAACCTAGGTAGGATTCCAATGAGAAGTGAAAAAAGACACTTTTTCACTTTTAATTTGAGGTAAAATGGTGTATATTTTAAATTTAGTGGGTTTGAAAACATATGAAAGAACTAAAAGAAAATAAATAAAATAAGAAAATGTATGAAAAAAATTCCAACTAATGTGATTGTAAAATTTTATATAGTAAGGGTGATCATGTCGATGTCAATTTTCCAATTACAAAGTTATCCTAGTTCCATTTTATTCAATCATATTATTCTACGTCGATTTAAGTGATATTCCATGATCATTTATTATCACTCAATTTGTCAAATGGTTATGGTGATAGAAAACCAAAACAAGATATCAATTTGGTCTAATCTTTTTCCATGTGCGAGAGAGTTTAAGGGAATATCTTCAATTGACTTAGGAAATTCCGGAGTGGGTCATGTTTATCCTGAAAAATCAAGAAAAACCTATACCCCTCCCATACGTACTGATGATCATTGAGTACTTCACCACTAAGTCCTTATCTATTCCATTTAATATAAACAAAAACCTTGTGTAGAGAGAAAATGATCATTCACCAAAGAAAAAAATAATTAACATAATCAGAAACCAAATATGACCGTACTATTGACTGAATGGACCAAAGGCCTTCTTTTTTTATTGATTTTTTGATGACCCCCCTTTCAAGGGATTAGGGGGAACCCTTACAAATCCCGTAGGCTTAGGAATTACATTTATCATAGGCTTAGAGACATTACATGACCTGTAGGTATTTAATGAAATCATACAGACTTATACCTACTTGAAATTTCTCCTCCCCAGCATCTATATTATGATCATCTCTCTACATTTTCATGACTATTTGGCTAGCATGTCCATGTTCAGAGGTGCATAGGCACAATACCAATGGAAAATTACATACCCTCTCATTCTTCAAAAGTTTGTTTAGCCCTTCTCTGGTGGATGTGCCCTGCTCTTTCCTCTTCTGGAGTGGTTCCTTGTAGAATCTGTTTGTTCAACTGCAAATTAGGTGGCCCTGAGGGCCTTGAGGTGGAATGAAGGCCATGATGTGGCCCGAAAGTCTCACTGAACCGATGTCCTTGGGTGTTCCGAAGGCCTTAAGGACTCAAAGCCCAAACTGGAGGCCCAAGGTGTATAGTTCCAGTTGCTACAATACCGAACAGTTACTGCTATAGTATCTGCTACATTACCCCTGAAATTATTCCTCCGCCTGGTTTTGAACCTGGGTCTCATGGAATCACTTAGAGAGACCTCACCAACTAGGCTGAGGTTCATGTTCTATGATCGTGCTAGATAGTAAAAATTCTATATGAAATTGAAAACAACTAACTAGAAGAAAGAAAGAGTTTTTATTAAATTAAGTGCCATAAATCATGAATTTAAAAATAGAAAACCAACCATTACCCACTAACTCATATGTTTGCCCCACCTTTTAAGGGTAATTGAGTAGAATGTGGAGGAATATGGGATTTCAAAAATAATAAGAAGAAAAGAGAGAAAAGATAAAATATGAATGTTCACCTCTATAATCTGATCTCAGACTGTTTTGTCCAATTGACTCTATTTCCTCTCTAAATCATCCCAATGTACCTTCTTATATGATTCTTTAAATTTAATTTTTTATCATATCTCCAAATTTTACATTAATTGGATTTTAATAGGGGAAGTTATGGAATAATTAATGAGTATGACTATTTCTAGAAGAAGATTCTAAAAATTTTCCTTCAATGTTGATCATTTAACAGCCAACATAATGAGTTAATTACTCTATGTAATTTTTTTTAAAAATATATTATTGGTCCAATTTCAAATACAACTATATTAACCACAATTGGAGGTGTTTATCCTGATTTATGGCTCATTTCTGGAGGTGGAGTCAAATCTATCAGTCCAAATTTTTTTAATCATTGATTGGTATTTTTGAGGCATTATGTGTTCAAATTATCTCAAGGTCTAGAAGTAAAAACTATAGAAATAAAAAAAAGGAATCCTACCAAAAAGGGTTCACATCAATTTTATTGGTTTTTTAAATGTTATGATCTAAAAACGAAATATATTAACATATGTTAAAATTATAGAATTTAGAAATTTTCACATTAAACCAAAAAAAAGACTATAAATCAAAATTTGATGAAACAACTCAAATTTATAAATTTCTAGGATTTAAATCATTAAAAACATATGAAAATTGATGTAAATTGTATCACTATCAATTACCCTCACTGAGAATCTGATCTCACCTTTTTCTTATTTTTCTTCTCCCTATTATATGAAGAAAGGTATTAAGTAATATTTGTCAAAAATGGTTCTAGTTATAAAAGAATAAGAGGGAAAGTATATAGATGTTTTTTGAAACCGTTATTTTTGTTCCCCTATTTCAAAAGGCACTAAATATATGTGGTTATAGCATGAATGTTTTATGTTATGTAATGAATATTATTCTATTTTATGTAATATATATGTATAAAAATTATGGTTTGTTATAATCTAGTCTTGTAGATCCCCCTTTTATGAGGTCTATTTTTCATTAATGACTCACCCACCTCAGGAATTTTGGTTTAGAGGTCTTGTTACACTATTACTTTCAAATTTCAATCAGAAACATTCTAGGGGAATAAATTTACATAGTGTTGATAATTGTGACACCCTCATATCATTTTTAATAATTTATTATTATTATTATTATGTTTTTTTAGAATTACCAGGGATTTTTTGGATTTTATGGGTGGTTTAGGAGTATCTGAAAAGTTTTAGGTCTAAACATGCATCATTTCACAATGTGAACCATAGGTACACACCAGGAACCAACCTTCTAGGAAACCTAGGAGTTCATTTTTGGGTAGTTAAGGATTTGAACTATGTTTTACTTCCAATAAACATTTAGGGGATATGTTTTGGGCAATGTACTTGGTTTTAATTCCCTAAATCAGTCTAAAACCATTTTTAGTTTTTTTGTTTTTTTAAATTTACCCTCTCTAATTTATAAGGATATAAGACTCCTCCCCCTCCCTTCCTTGTTCTATTGAGTCATGTTTTTTATTAAGGGAGATATTCCTCCCTTCCTCCTTTCTCATTAAATCTCCATGTCTTGATTCCAAGTGGATTTTTGAAGGTAAACCTCATGTCGCACTTATTATCATGTTCTCCTTATATATTCATATAGTAACCTAGGATTTCCATACATAAATATTATATATTTTTCAATTAATATTCGATAAAATTCAAAAATACACTAGAAAAGATCATAAAGGTTTATTGTCTTGGGAGAATATATATTTAATATTCTTATTTCATGGATTATCTTCAACATGTCCCATAAATAACTCCACATTTAGTAGTCTTGGTAGACATACCCTACTTAAAACAATTCTTCATGATTAGGGGGAAAGTAAACATAAGAAATGTTGACCTCAGATGTTTAGTAAGGGTAAGCAAGGGAGAAATAAATAATCACATAAATATTACATGATCATAACGGTTTGAGAATATGATATTAAAATTTTAAAACCATACCATACATAATATAGATCATAATATTGAGTTATGGAATAAATTTTAGTAGTTCATAAGACATGAGTCAAAATGGAAATCAATGAATAAAAGCCATGACATCATAACATAGACATAGAAACATGGGAAGAACATAATATTATAACATCATAAACATGAATAAATTAAAACAGGTTCACTCATTAAGTTATGTATGTGAAATAAATCCCTTGAATAAACTTATTGAGAAGAAATCATGTCCACACATAAACTTAAAGAAATGAAACAAGGTCCACAGAGAACATTATGTACATGAAACCAAGTACTCACATAACCTTATATACATGAAACAGGGTCCAAACATAACCATATGAACATTAAAAATGGTCCAAACATAACGTTTTGAACATGAAATCATATTCACGTATAACCTAATTAACTCATAAGTTATCTATATTTACCCAATGCATTAAATGGATTTAACAGACTCATTCATCACATAATCAAAAGCCTTTCATATAAATTCCCCAAAATATTTTTCTTAATCATAACATGTGGAAAAGTAATGGGTTAAAAAAATATTTCATCATCATAATAATTTAATAACCTATATAACATAAAAAAATTCATAAAAATCAAATTATCATAATCATAAACAAAAACTATCCATATATATAATAAAAATGGAATTATTGGATCATATTCCCTTTAAAACATACGAAACACATATGGTTTTTGTCATTGTTTAATAAAAAATCTATAAAAAGGTCTTTAAAAATTTATTTTAAAATATAATTAAAAACTTTTGATTAAATCTCTAAACCATTTAGTGGTTATGGTGGTTGGAAATATAGTTCATGCAATAATTTTTTTTACAAATATTCCTTTCAAATTTTTGATCAAAATTTCCTTATTTTTAAAATGAAAAGAATATTATTTTTAATCCATTTTTTTATAAATAAAATCATGGGTAAAAATACCATTAAACCATCATATTATAATTTTAAAAAATTCTTGAATTTTTTTCCAAAAACACAGATGTGGAATAATAAGGGTTTTCGACCACAGAGGGAAATAAAGTCAGTTTTCCTTAAAAACATTATTTTTTCTATATTTTGTTCTTAAAGAGGTGATTATTAAAATAAAAAAATTATTCTCCTGAAAAAAATAGTTTAAAACAAAATTCAGTTGTTTCCTGAAAGATATATCATTATATTTCATCATTGTAAACTTAGTCATAATGAATCCTAATACGTAATGAGATTGTAATGTAAAGCCCTGAACACCTTTGTAACTTTTAAATAATTATACCCTTGAAAGAAAAAAAATTATATGGATATTAATACCCTATAATATTCATAATATTAATCATAAAATACATTATTGGTCATTATATAGACCACATAAATGAAACAAGTGGTGTTTAAGGTATGTGTCCCACAGAAATAAAAGTGAGATGAACACCACTTACCTTAAGTCTCAACATCCTTTATAAATTTTTAAATATTCTATATAATAAATATATGTTTATTATTCATATATTATAGAATCATTCTCATACATATCCTACCTAATATGATTTACTTATGACCTTTTACTACCCATTTACTAAAAAATCCTTGTTAAATCTTGTTTAGGGTAATAAATGATTTCTTTAATGTATGTTTTCGTTTGGTATTTTCATTACTTTTACTTTGATCATGATTATAATATCATGAATTTTAAAAATTATATAAATAATATATATATAAATTATATATTTTTTTATAGTAATTCATAAAAATTAGAGATAGAAAATGAATTATACAATTCATGGAGATGGTAGGTTGTATGTACGCATGAATATTGTTTCAATTTTATGAATGTATGGAAAGAAATAAATTAAATAAACATATATATATATAACATTTAAATAATATAATTTATACCATATATATTCATTAAATCTATCCTTATTAACATCCACGTCAAAATAAAAAGAATAAAATCACCTCGCTTTCTCGAGGCAGTACTCCCCACATACGTACGAGCGACGTTATCATTTTCCAAAGGATTAGAAGGCGAGAAGGTAATTATTAAAGAATTATAATTATGTCACAAATATCAAATAATTATTGTAAATCCATCATTATATCCAGATTTGAGATGCTGTGATGGAAAGTGAATTACATTGGTTTGTGAGGCGGTAGTCTCTCTTACACACTATCAATAGTTTTTTTTTTCAATTTGATAGAAATTGAGATGCGTGTTGGTTATGAAACTAACATAATAACATCTCAGTATATGGAATAATTATATGTTACTATATCATCATATTTGAAAAATATTTTCAGGAGGTGGAGGAAGAAATAAGATAAAAATGTTGGATTAGGAAGGATATCTCTCTATCAGACAACATCCTTATACTAGCACCAAAATAATTATTCAAAGGGTTTCTGAAAAAAATAATGAATATTGGATGTGAGGGGGATTATGTAATATATATGGTTATCAATTAGCTAAAAGAAAAGGATCTTGGAGTGTGTAGTTGAGAATAAAGGAGATATCCTTTTAAAAGTGGGGATACCAAGGAATTTCCGAAAAGAATCCAAAATGATTAAGTAATTCCAAATCTAATTATTCTATATGAAGATAGGTTAAAATTTGGGATAGGATAATTTATAAATATATTGATACAATGGGATTTATAAATGTTTAATTGGAAGACATACCCTTATCTTTTTGTATAAAACTTTCCTTAGTAAACCCATTTTAAACATAACCATGGATAATAATTTTTACTAAATTTACTATTATTTAAGAATAAAAAATTAATTTGAACATATTATTGTTTTAACTAAATTCCAACTGAAGCGACAAATGTGAATCTTTAGACAACCTAAATCGATCATCCAACTCAATAGAGCATCTCAAGAAATCCAAAGATGGCTTGTGCATGTTTTGTTGTGCGTGAAAAAGATAAAAATATGTACGCGAGACTCATGAATGAATAATAAAATGTCAATAAATCCCCATAAATTGATACCTCTAAAATAGATAGGTAATTCACACTCAATAATTCTATGTTTCATGCAATAACCTAGATATGTGCACAAGACTCTCGCACACCAAATATGACGTCAACTATCCCTTTGCACACTCAAATGCTGCAGATAGAGATGAGGAAGTGTGTATGAATTCTTCCTTGATTGAAATATTTCATTCCATCTCTGAATATTTCACCTATTTGTAGAAGACCACCCCCTCCCTTCTACAGGGTGATCTTTCGGAATTCAAACCTCTTCTCTATTGCGCATAAGACTAGTCTTCCGTGACATCGTGAAGCGATGGAACCATCAAGGTAGAGATATTTCACAACATGTTCCCTATGGGTCCTTCATATAGTGTGCCAATAGTTGGTTAATCCTCTACCAACCTATTTCACCCGAAGTTGGGTGCACACAAAGACTCCTCTTGTGCACACCCCTGACCATACACGCAAACCCAATCTTTAGCACAACCCTAACCATTGCACGCAAGTCTTCGATCTTACACTTACCATTTTTTTGTAGCTTCATGGCTTTCCTTAATGTAAAATCCCCATGTATGTGGACACCTATTGAACGCAACACCCATTCCTTGTATGCACCTATTTCATGCAACCCTCCAAGCGTGTGCTCAATAATATCTTAGTCCCTCTCATGATATCTATTATGCCTCAAGTTCATGTGTTTTGATACCTTTTTATTCTCAATATAGGTACAATAATTCGTTTTTATTCTCATCATAGGCATTCTAACATGGACCTCATGATCGAAAACCCCTCAACACTATTAAAACGGAGCATTTCTGAAGTCATTACCCTTATAAGGGTGTGTGGGCTATGATTATATAAGCCAAATGGGTAAGGAGTGAGTCCCCCTTGTCTGCATTGCATGATGTAAAACTTCATAGACCCAACACCCACATAAAATGACGTTAGACTGTAGTCTTAACCCATGAAATGAAAATGAAATTCCCCAAGTATGATTATTATGGGATGCCACCTCCTCCCACAGCGGGACGTAGATTTCTACACTAGGAAACTTTCATGTGTAATACCCACAAACCATTTCCCTCCAGAATCATATGCAACATGTATGAAAAAGAGGGAATGAGATCTTCCTCATGTGTAGTTAGATCCTCCATGCATGGAATGAAATCCACCTCGATGAGCTTCCATGCATAATATGCACATCATCTATCATTTGTGCATCATTTACAACACAAACATCAGGTCTACTAGTTCCTATTGATTCTCACACTAACCATGACTCAAGTAGTCTTAGATATTAGAAGAGATAGTTAAATTTGACCATAAATCATATGGGTATCCCTCCAAGAGTAATCCCAAACTTCCACCATAAAAGGGTAGCTTCCACATGTAAACCTCATACCATACATGCTCCACAAGAATCTTCCTTAGGTGTAATCCGCATAATGTCCCCTTATCTAGGAACCTTCAATGAGTAAGACCCAACTAGATGGGCCTCCTCCTCGTGTGTAAGCCCCAATTCCTATATCAGAAATACATGGTCTTTTATTGCTAACAAACTATGTTATGAAGGAAGCCTCTTTGAGGTGCAAACCCTACCCTTCATCCACCCCATCCATTCTATCCACACAACACCCCACTCACATCGACCTTGATTTTCCCCTGGTTGTCGTATCCTGGAAAGAACATGCCACCCATTTGGGAAGCTCCAATGTGTAATCCCCACACAATCCAACCAATACAAACCCTATTACAATGGGAATATTCCATGCATAATCAATGCACCATCCCTCATTGATGATCCTATGGAGACATGAGGATCCTTATCATATGATGTTAAACTATATGAACTAGTCCTGCCACATGACTATAAACTATGGAATCAAACTATGTGGTTATGATCCATGCATTATAAACAAGGTTTGTAGGATTCCATCCTTAGGCTCAATCCCAAAAAATGGTAAAACTTGGTTCTCCATCCTTGGGCAGCACCTCCCTACTCCACCATCAAGGGTCTTCTGATCAACCTTCATGATGTGTTATCTTCCCTTTATGGGAACCCCCAGATTTTCCTCAACTGGGGGTTCTGATTTATCCACAGGTAAACATTTTAGGTGTTCCCTCCTAGGAAAACACCTCCCAGATCCACCAACATAAGGAATTCTGATCATCCTCATTTCATATTTGAAAGTCATTAAACTCACAACTTATCTCATACGTCTACCCCATGCTAAACATGTGATTCCTAAGGTGAAATCCTTAGAAGATATTCCTTAAGAATTAGGTACCTCACGATTCACATGGGATTCCTTGGGTTCCACGCCAAAGATGCCTCCATGAGATGCCTTCCTATGAGGAAGAATACATGTGTCTAATGGTCCCTACATCCATATTTTCTAGTGATTCCCAATGTGACTACTCTTCTGACCAATGGATTCATCCTTATAATGATAAAAGTTGTGTAAGTTTTTGGCGTCCATAAAGAGATGGCACCGAGAATGAGTTTCATGAAGATGACTCAAATCTATAATGGAAACCTAGACAAGGTGAATAGTGCTAAGGATAAATTAATGGAAGGAGTAACTGATTTCTCATCATCCTATTTTGATCAAAGAAATGTCATTATCATTGAATGTGACGAAATTCGCCCACCTTTGGAAAGAGGTAATGAAAAGAAACAATGCATGTTAGTGCACATTAACATACAGGCGGTGCATCCATAAAAATTGTTAAAAGCATAAATGGTGAACCCATCAGGAATATTGTAACACCCCAAACTTCCATAGTATGTTTACCTTTGAATAATATTGTAGCTTGTGTTATACGCAACTTCGAGTTCAAACACACCACAACCAATCAAACTAGCCTTTATGAATAGTAATAACCACTTTTTGAAATTTTATAAATTTTATCTTTCAAAATTTACTTCATTTTTTGATTTGGAATATCGAAATTATCTTAGGGTGAATTTTTGGTATATTTCTAAAAACATTCAATTTTTGATGAATAGTGAAAAACACTGAGTTATTGTTTAAAACCGACATTTTATTTAAATAATTATTTATTTTATTTAAATTTATTTTATATCAAAAATAGATACATAATACCTATTTAAGTTCGATGTTATTCATTGGAGTCAGTTTATAATAATTTTAGATATATAAAAATTTTATCGAACTTTTTATCCTCTTTTACCCACCTCCTAGGAGCATTTCTAAATTTGTATAAAACAAAATTTTACCGCTTCTTTGTGTTGAATTTCGAAAATCCAAGAGACAAGGTTGATATCAGTAAAAAAATTTGGTTCAATGAGATGAACATAATTTTGGGTAAATAGTGACTTTTAACATTTATTTACCACGATTAAAAGTAATTAGGGTAATTTAAGGTAAAAATGATACTATTATTACCCTAAAACATGTCCTAATTATATTGTATAAGTGTAATTAGACCAAAAACAACCTTAGGAATAAAATATGATCCTTTAGGTCCACTTGTATTAGATTATGACATTTATTATTATTTTATTTAAAGAAGAGTTAAAAGAGTTAAAATCTATGTTTAATAACTAATCCATTTTTAATATTGGGTTATAAAATGGATAAATTCGACTATAAATATTCATTAGAAATATAAAAATTTTTACAACATAATGGTATTTTATTTATAATTTTTAGACAATATATAATTAAATTTATTGATGACACAATGACGATGTAGTAATTACCTTATTAATGAAATATTAAAATAATTGATATTATAATACCCAAATAAATATAATTTGAGACTTTTTATGAATTCCACTAATTTTATAGGATAATATGACATTTTAGGGTTGATAAAATGATTTTTTAGAATTAATAATGCTGTTATGAATTTAACAAAAACAAAATAGAAAATTCTGTCAAAATTGACATAAAAGAGTTTTTAAAACAAATATTAAATTATTAATTGATATAATATTCCTAAAAATCTAAGGATCAGAAAAATTACTTAGATAAGGTTATATATATTAATAATGAACCACTTGGGGTTTTCTTCAAAGTTTATAGAATGTTTATTAACCATATAATATAAAAATACAAAGAGACATGGTAAATGTCAAACTATTTAACTAATAGTTAAATCTAAAATATAAAGTTAATATAGTGACCCAAACCTTTATAAAACCTATTGGTTGAGTGGTTTTCGACACATCCACACCTTATACTTTAAAGAAATTATTCTTGAGCAATTTTAAACTGAATATTAATTTATTATAAAATAATATTTTAATCTTTTCCTAAGGTTCCCCTCACTCCTTTTATAAAAGGGAACTCCCCCTTCTGCCAAATTCTAATCTCAAAAGCCTTTTGACTTGGCCAAACCATTTCCAAGTATCCTCTAAACTGTCCTCCCTTAATTATAGAGGCATTCCTTTAGTCATAAATCCAACCTAAGGAGCCCTTTTGATCAAATCAAAAAGAAGAACCAGAAGAAGAGGTAAATATTTCATTACCTCTTCAAAGTTCTTTTATTCTTCCACTTCTTATTTCCTTATTTTTTCCATTATAAAATAATAACTCCAGAATATTTTATATAATATGATGTTATTATAAATATGGTACAACCATGTTCATTATTTTATCCATCCTATGAATGACATATCACCATATGTACGTACGTACAGCTTACCGTCTCCACGTCATGGTGTAGTTGTTATTCAATACATTATTATTTTGATGGGTATAATAATTCTGTATAATTGATGTAAATAATAAATATAACATGATAATGATTCTGTATATATGATATTCCATCCAATTATATATGATTTTAATTTCAAAATAATGATATATTTTCTTGTGCGTACGTACGGATTACCGTCTCCACAAACGGGATGAGATTCATTCCCCATCGTATCCATTCAAGACTAATTTTCATTTGATTATTAAAAATTTTGTGTAAAGAATTAATATAATTCTGAATATGAATAATATGCATCATATCCATAACAAAAATTACTTATGTAACAAAACATATAAAGGAAAATGAATCAGCTAACACCCGAAACGACGATAATACTAAAATATTATTAACAAAGCAATATTAGAAGATCATATATGATATAATATTTATGTATATGGTTCTTGTATAATTTAATAAAAATTATTTAACTATTAAATAATATGTTAACATACCCTCAACCATGGAAATTTACAAGTAAGGGTTACTTCTACAATCTCTTTATTATCTGAGGTTTTTTTACGTAAGTATCTACTGGGACCTCTTTATCATCCACATCCAGGTTCCTTAAAAATATATTTCAGAACATTTTTACTATTTACTATACAATGGTTTAAATTCATTTATACCCTTATTTGAACTTATATTTTTTGAATGGAATATTTCAGTCATTTTTTGAAAAAGGTACTTTACGACATTTTCGACAAAATTAAGGTAAGAATATCTTTTTTAACTAATATGGAGGGTGCAATTATTCTCAACCATTATAACATCATCAAAGATTCCCTTAAAATATTATAAAGATATTTTCAAAGTAAATGTTTTATTTTATAATTATGTAACTTTAAATGATTTAAAAAAAGATATATTTCTCTAAAATAGTTTTGATTTCATCTATGTCAACATCTTTTGATGGATTTTATACTTGTTTGAAGTCGATTAATTATGATAAAAATATTCCATATTTTATTGAAGTTTTTTATATGTTTAACTATTGATGTGTTATTTTTATACCATTAAGGTTTTATGGTTAAAGTATTGACATTTTTTTCTAGTTTTAATACAAATTTTTATGTTATATTTCAACCCTTTCATATGAGGAATGTATTAGACATAGTAAGTGACGAGTAGAGCCCACTATAGCTCCTCGATGCATCGGTAGGTCTCATGAGACAACTAGACGTGGAATTGGCCAAGGCCTTTCCCAATTTTATATATGGTTTTGGACGAGGCCTTAATCATTTTTAGACATCTTGGACGAGGCTTTGACAAAATGTTTCAGAATGTCCAACATTATACATTCCCTCATTGTGAAAATAATATTTATGGTTCATGTGATCATTATACTAGTAGAATACCCATGATTATGATTTATTATGGCATTATATACTCAACTCATATTATTGCAATAAAAGTTTTCATTTTTATTATTTATGAAGGCATGTGTTTTCAATTATTCACCATGATTAATATTTATGCTATCTTCTGCTGTATTGATTACCCTTACTGAGCATTTGAGATCACCACTTTCTTATGTTTTATTTTCCCAGAATATGAAGGAGTTAGTTATGAGTGACTTGAAGACATAATCTAGGAGGCTTGGATGTTTCTAATGAAATAAGTTAGTGTTGTATTTCTTTTCAAGGTCTAGAGTTGATCTTATGTATGAATCTTGTTTCCAATAACACTAAACTGAGCGGTCTTATGGGACATGTTTTTCTTATGATCGTGCCAATGTTATGTAATAATTCACCAACTCTGGGTAACTGGGGTCGGGGATTTACAAATATCATCTCCTAAATATGGGGACTAGTATCATTTGAGACATCAGAAGATTAGAATGTCATCAGTTCTGGATATCTGGCTCCGGGAATCACAAATCAAATAGTTGGACTAGCATGGAACTCACCAGAAATTATATTAATTAAACTTTCGGGATTCTAGTATGCAAAATTGTCAGTGTGGATTTCTCTCTCTAACTATAAAATATTATATGATGGTGGGGAATTAAAAATTTCATTCCTTGTATTTGTGTTGATAGCTGAATCATTCCTCATTGTAGGAATCAAGCTACAAGAAAACTATTACCCAATGTTAGCTGATGTAGGGGAAGGATAAATGGAAATGCTACAATACTTCATGACTCTACCTCTTCCATGCCTTTAGCCATGACCATAGCTACCGAGCTCCCACTCTCTATCTCACCCTAGGATATTATTTATAGGATGGTGATGGTTTCCCATGTATGATGATAAAATCATGAGGAAATCATGCCAATGAAGGATATGGCTCACCAGTACCTAGAGGCTTGTTTGCCCAACCAACGCTACTGCCCCTAAGGGATACATATAGAGCCGTTGATCCCCACTCTAATAGTGAACCAATTTGGGAGCCTCTCCTTGGAATAATCCAATGACTCTCTCCCCTATTACGAGGAGGTGGGGGATGCTCAAGTCACCCCGACTACAACAAATGCCTAAGATCCTCCAAGGAGGTCTCCCCCCAAGACCCATTAGTAACAGTAGTGACCGGTCCTCCTAGCCAAGGAATATATGGACTATTCCCCTTCCTTTCTTGCATCAATTTTAATTATCTAATACCAATGTTGGGTGTAATATCATTAGGAGTCCTGATAAGGGTAATTTCCTCCCACATATATAGTCACTCCTACCTCCACCGACACATTCTAATAGATTCTTTATATATAAAAGCAACAACCCATCAACACTTGGTTGGGATTAAGACCTCTACTTCCCTATGTGTAGGTTGGGTTGAATCTCTTAGCCACTCGTGTCATCACCATCTATTACAGACCAGAACATTATGATGAGATACAATATGGAGGCCCTCCTAGTACTGTCTCCAACCAAATTGGAGGACCTCCCCTCTCTAAAAATAATCATCGAAGTCCTCCCCATGATCCGAGTATCAATCAAAGTAGAGGTCCTCCCCACTTCATCAACATTCTGAATAGAGGTCCTCCCAATACTTACGATACCCAATATAGAGGTCCTCTTAATGTCATAGAACATTAGCTGGAAATTCCTCCTCATGTTGTTCCTCTCTCAAGTGGAGGTGCTCCCCACTCCAGCACTGATTAATGCGGAGGCCTTCCCACCTCATTAATGATATTTATGAATGGTCACCCTATTCTATCACTACTATCCACCATTTAAATCCTCCTCATTCCATATCCAATCAGAGTGGAGGTCCTAACCATTCCTTTCATGGTTAATAAAGAGGCCCTACCCATGTTCTATCTAGCAAAAATGGTGGTCCTCCCCACACATTCAATAGACAGTACAGAGGCCCTCTCCGTACTAATGCTACTCAACATGGAGGTCCTCCTCTTTTCCATTTCGATCAGTTCAAAGGTCATCCTTACACTTCAACCCCCAAAATTGGAGGTCCTCCCTGCTCTCACAACTAGAATGAAGGTCCTCTTCATGTTCTCGATGACCATAAAAGAAGTCATCCCTCCAATGATAAATTCTAGAGGGGATTTCCCCACCACTCTTATGGTATTCCTAGAAGAGGTCCTCCCCGCTTTGGAAAAAGCTGATAGGGTGGCCCTCCAAATGTCCCAATAAATCAAAGTATATGTTCTCCCCATTCTATCATCTTATAGCATGGAGTTCCTCCCAATGTCAAAGAACTTCCCTACCCCTGAAGAACCATCTCAGGGATGATAGAGAAAACACCACCACACTGGGAAAATTTATAGGATGTGAAAAGTCGTTATAAATTCCATTCTCCTCTCAGATTCTAAGGTAGAATGGGATTCAATGATAGAACCTTCACTCCTTTAATTTTCATTATAGTCTAGGTAATGATCTCGACATGTGATATTCTTCATCTCGGATGGTGATATCCACAAGATTTTTGAATCCCATTGTAGGAACATATTGGCGGAGGAAGATTTAGCTCTCTTCCATGGTCTCATTGTGAAATCATGTCTATCATCACTAGTTTCCTTCTATACCTCTACCTGAGATCAAAGAGAGTTATTCTGGAATTTTATAGATGAATAGAATTCTTTAGACCAACCGATGGTTGTTGATGACCTCACACATGAGGCAGTGGTAAGCACCCATTCCTACAAGGACATAATTATACAGTTGGTACCACCATCAAGATACCACCTAGTGTGGAGTGATTAGTCAGCTCATGCATTAAATCCTCCATTGGGCAGTCCACCATCTCACTGATCCACATCAGTTCTGCTGCATGTGTTTTTGGCCAGCATCATTCAAACATTTGGCCAAAAAGGAGCTATTGCATGCTTCTATACAAGAAATCATGTGGGAAACTGTATATACTAACTAGATATCAGTGGTGTTCTAGCCGAATGTGGTTCCCAACTTCAACATCCCAGATTCCCTCTCCCAGGACCAGGTCTTGTACTTCCACTAGAATATCTAGATAATTAATTTTTTCCTCCTTGATCGTCATCTAGTCTACCCAAGAAGCTAGGGATATTTTGAAAACATTGATCAACAGTGCTACATGGTTGAGTTGGTAGCACTCCCAGTGGCTTAACACCCTATGTCACCCATCTACCACAAAAAACTCTTAAAAAATGCATTCAGATATTCATAGTTCTCTAGAGAATCATTGAAGAGGTGTCTCTGCATGTGTAGATCAATGTCTAGGGAAATTACACTACTCTCCACGTTAACCCCATACTACGATAGCCCAGAATACTTGGTGATATTGATGATATTCCCCCAGCTATTGTTCTAGTAAATATGGCCATCCCCAATAATTCCAAGGACGGGGACACTGGAATGGGGTCCAATATAGATAACTCTACCCCTGGAGAAGTACAGTATCATAAGGACATCAAAACAAGTGTTCATACACACCTGAAAAAGAAGAAACATGACCTCAGGGATCCCTCTACATCATTCACTACCTGTTAGAACACCAATAAGGATAAAGGACCTCTTGATCCATTTGATCCATCTGATGTGGCATAGAATATAGATGCATATCATAGAATCTTTGCCTTTATTTAGTATCTTTTGTATCAGAATAGGGTCATAGATGATCTTCTTACTGAGCAGCTCCAAAATTTCGGTGCTCCTTCATTACATCTTGTTCCTCCTCTATTAGGGCAATAGGGGTATCCATATGTCCAACTCCTCAATTTTCTCCTAATTGATCCTGAAAATCTCGCACATCCCAATAGGACATAGACCAGAGTTTATAGAAAATGGATATGGTACGCATCACCAAATCCACCCGATCAATGTGATGACATTCCTCAGTACCTAGATCATGGCACCCCAATTGTCACACAACAAGCCACTGATCCTACTTACTGTGTTGATGAGCCTATCAATTCATTAGAGGTTACAAATCATTATTAATATATGAACCCATACTAGGATGATCTGATAACCAGTCTCACTACTGGCCTTGAATCCCTAGAGACACAATAGTTTTCAATCCCACCTAATAATAATTCGTAATTGGATTGTGTGGTCAACATGTGAGCACCCCCATATTTCTAGGATTATACCTTTTCCACCCTTCAGTAGGATGGGGGGCCCACTATATCATTTGGCTTGAGTTGTCTCAAGGTGTGGACCCACATTGAAAACCCTAGAGCAGTAAGAGGCCACCAAGATCTGATACTTTGTTTAGACGTTAGAAGGGCATTTTTTCTATTGGGACAACCAATTTCCCATAAGTTTCGTCACTATTTGGGAAGACATATGCATGTAGTTTCTCTTCCAGTTCTACACCACCGCCCTTATGACAAGAAGTGTCGACCTCTTCCAGTGAATGAAACTGCCTGATGAGCATGTTGTAGAAGTGGTCGCCTATTGGAAGGGCCTCACATATTATTTAAATATACTACTGACCCATGAAAAGCTACTACAGATATGTGTGGGGTACTTAAAGGCTGAACTCATGCCTACCCTCATCACTGAAAATGTCCTTGGTGGATTCTGAGATTTCTATGACAAAGAAAATTTCCTGGAGGAAGCCTTAAAATAGGCTAAGAAGGAATGTCCATTAGATCTACCATCCCATTTAAGAAGATCCAACAAGGAATAGACTACCTATTCAATATATTTGGAGGTCCTAGAGTCGCTAGAGCTATTTTCAGAAGAGCTTCACCAAGCATAGTCTCTCCAATAAAAGAAGCATCATTTAGCACCACCATGCCTATTTCAGAAGTGTCAAGAACCACCCCATCAAGAAAAACTACCCAGGTGAGATAATGTGTCTCTAGAACCTTGTTAGGAATTATCCCATTGTCAGGACCAAGCTTTTAGAGTTCCCTTCCCAGAGAGGAGAAATCAGACCAGCTTCTTTAAATTGGAACAGTTCCTTGGTTATTTACACAGTTCCTTGGAACAAGGAATTTTGAAGTCATCGGAGTGCAAGAAGCCCCATGAGTCCGAGCTCACTAATTTTTCTAACCATTGACCTTACCACATGATCCTTGTAAATACCATCAGACAATAATATGTGTACAAGGATTGGAGTCAGGACCAGGTGGATAATGGTTTGGTCAAGTTGGGACACATCCCAACATAGGTGGCACATATCACCATCGACCTCAACAGTGATATTGAGGATTATAATGAATGGAAAGTGGTTTCTAACTATGGAACTCATAATTATGATATCTAATTAGATAGTAGAGTAGTTTCTTACACCTATGACTTCATTTTTTACCTCTTAGGCTGTCATGAACCTCCTAAAGTTTCCTCTGTATCTTTGGAGAACACCGTTGCATAAATTTTACATCCTTCTATGCCTCATAACAGTAGGCTCCAATGACACACATGAAAGAAACTTCCCCCACCGATTCCAAATCCATTCCAAACTCTTAGTGACTTCATTCTCCCAAAAATAGGAATCACACCCAGTGTCCACCTAGCATTGGAAAACTCCTCTAATGAGGGCTAGGAGTGTGCCTTTATGGACACCATTGGACTGTTCGACCCATTCGTGGTCCTCGATGATAAGTAATATCAAGAAATACCTCTGAGCGCTCCTATCTAGCTTCATCAAAGAAGAAGATGAGGAAGTGTAAATCATCATAATGCTCAGACTAGTACTTCAAGACAAGTCGTACATGCTACCAAGATGAGACATCTAGTTTGGCACACATATTGAAAGAATCATTCCCCCTTCCTCCCCCATTAAACATGCCACCATAGTTGACTATGCTAATTGACTAGTTAGAACAACGATAGTTGCATCGTGATCCACCACATCCATCTAAACATATGTCTCTAACATCTGATAGTCATCCACTAGTGATTATAGGTGGGTTTTATTATGAGAATTTAGATATTTCTTCCACCGATCAAAATTCTGTGGTTCAACCATCTATTCCTATCCTAACTCTGCCAAAGAGAAACCTCATGTTGGTAGAAATGTGTGATTGGAAAGTAAGTGTGATGTGTTGATGGCTCTCTCTATTATACCTATGATGATATGGATCCTCTAGGACCTCTGAATGTTAGAATAAATTTGTGAGACTCTCAAAGAAACATTAAAAAGGCCCCTCCTATTAAAAACAGAGATAGAACCCGTAAAGACCTTCTATGTTGAGGAGTTTGAGAAAACAGAATGCCAATCCATCATCGCATTCTCTAGAGAAGATGATGACTCCCTCATACAGGGGCACATTCACCCATTGTACATCTCTATCCAGTTTAATGGTATATAAGTCCACTACTACCAAGTGGACACATGTTCTAAGATCAATATCATCTCGACCCAAACACTCTCTAGGATGGGACTCAATGAAGAATATTTGAGTCCCTCTGAAATGAAGATTTAGGGTTATGACAAGACCTAACAGAGACTGTGTGGTAAGATCTATTTAAAGACCCACTTCAGTGTTTTGGTAGAAAACACTTAAGTCATGTTTCTCTAATAGGATATCACTTACAATTAATTTATGGGTATTCCCTGAATCCATCTTCATGCAGAAGTACCCTCCTCATATCACCAATTCCTCAAGTACTCCCTCAATGGTCAAGTAGGTATGATCTATGGTGATGTTTCCTCCTTAGACTCTTATGAATTCCATTATATGGATGTTAAATATTATAAGATTGATAAAATTATGTTTTAGACTAATGAGGTTGAGCACAAAACCCTTGCAGCCAACCTGTGGATAGATTTTGATGATGCTTTCAGCCTCCTGATTCATCAGTTGGAGGATACATCATTAATTCCATTGTCATTTTTAGAGGAATGGGTGTATCTTAGTTTATTACATAGAATGTTTGATGTTTTCCTTTTATTGCATTACAATCCAGGATCAGGTGATACTAGAAGCTCCCACCCCTATAAGGTATCATGATGTTCTCTCCATGGTTACCACCATATTCTATACCCATGTGTTTTTCTAGACTGGGTTGAATCGATAGAAGAAGAACCATTCCCATTTCTTTGATATCAAGCATGGAACCTGTAGTCGAAGGACTGATGGAATTGGAACAACAGATTATGTCACCAAGGCCTCAATAGTTATGTAGTCTCGAGGTGAGTATTCCTTATCACCCAAGAAGGAACTAGTGTTCCCCCAGAATTAGTCATCCCGGATAAACCGTCTCCACCCATTGATTCTACTTCCAAATAAAATGAATTGGATATATAGGATTCTCCTCCTTTATTTGAAGAGGTTGTATCTAGAACTATTTATGAATTGGTTCAGGTGAACCTTGTCATTGTGGTAGATCAGAATCCAATGATGATTAGGGCAACCATGCCTCTATAGAAACAACAACACTATGTGGATTTACTAACACAACATCATGATATATTTTATTAGAGTTATCATGTGATATCATTACTAGAACCTATGGTCAATTTCCACCATCTGGGCCTCCTGGTGAGTCATCCTGGTTTTAAGCAACCTCTCAGGTAAATGAATCCTTCTCATGGTTCCATAGTCGAGTGAGAAGTTGATAATATTATCAAAGATAGATTCATGAAATAAGTGTATTATCCAAAGTGGATAGGCAAAATTTTTCAGTCAGGAAGAATAATAGGTAGATCAGGTTTTGTATCAACTTCTAGGATCATAATCAACATTATTGGAAGGATGATTTTACCCTTCCATTGATAGTGTTATTTATCGGTGCCACATCAGGGTTCTAGACTCTCTCCTTAGTGGATGGATACTTGGGATACAATGAGATCCATATTGAAACTAAAGATGAATATTATACCACCTTCATATAATCACAAGGTCCCTTATTCCATCAAGTAATTATCTTTGTTGTAAAGAATGTAGGATCCATGAACCAACAGGACATGCACCACATCTTCAAACCGATCCTCGGGATGCTAGTGGAATGCTACATGGACGATTTTTTGGTCAAGTCCCACCAGGGTTAGGACCATATAAGATATCTTGAGAAAGAGTTTGGATTCCTCCATTCTTGGTATTTTATTATGAAACACATGAAAATTTCCTTTAGGGTTACCTTTGGGAAGTTTCCCAACTTCATTGTTAAATATATAGCCATCGAGATTGACCCAGAGAAGATCAAGGCCACCAGCAGGATGCCTCCTCAAGGAAAACATTGGGAACTCTAAGCCCTTAAGGGCCACATATCCTATATATTATATTTCATTCAAAATATATATAGAAATTTTAATCCCTTTCCATGCTCATAAAAAAAGTTATTGTCTATTAGTGGGATGAGTAGTGTCGAGCTGCATTTGAGGAAATCCAGCATTATCTCCTATAACCTCAGGTTCTGAGGCCACCCATCTTCTAGAAATCCTTTTTTCCTTTATGTGACCACCCTAGAATGATACCTAGGAACCATTCTTATTCAGAAGAATAATATGAATAGAGAGAAAATTTTATACTCTCTCAGCCACATGCTCCTCAACACCGAGACCAGATATTCTCCTATCGAGAAGTGCTTCCTCCCTCTAGTTCTTGTTTTGCTGAAGTTGTGACATTATATATAGAACCATGAGATACATATGGTGTACCATGTGGATCCATTAAATTATATACTGAATTTTCCTATGTTTACAGGATGTATGTGCTTTGGGTAGTGATTCTTCAGCAGTTCAAAATCAGGTTTGTTCCATAGAAATCAGTCAAATATCAAGTGTTGGTAGACTATCTAGATGCCCATCCTAACCTAGAAAAAGTTCCTATAGATGTTGATTTCTTATATATGTTCATCCTCTTAGTGGATCATGTTTTATAATATGGGAATATTCATTTCTATGGTTCCTTCTAAAGCCCAACCTGTATAAGGCTCAATGATCCCAAGCCCAACAGAGGTGGTATGTGGATTGTCTTCATCACCCCTATATAAGCCATCCAACCCTACTCAGTCCTATTATAAAATGCTACACCAATAATTATGAAGAGTATAAATCCCTCATTACTGGTCTCGATATGGTCCTCAAGATTGATGTTCCCCGCTTTCATGTGAATCGAGAGCCCCAGTTAGTCATCAAACAAATTAATGGTGATTATATCGTCAGAAACCATGAGATCATGCCCTTCCTAGTGCACACTCACCAATTGATGGCCTTGTTCTATTATTATCCAAAGGAAAATTATTTCCCCCGATCACATAATGGCAAATCTTACAACTTTCCTGGTCTAGTTGCATCTTCTATAGATCCAAACTATGATTATATGTTCATTCATGTGGCGCTTTGGAGGGTCACCGCTCCCATAATTTTAGAAAATGATGATATCTCACAAATAATCCAGATGAATGTTGTCACTTACAAGTTGTGACAACAAGATCCCCATGCGGATATGGAGACCTACAATTGGACAACTTCATTCATCGAGTATCTCCATCATGGAACCCTCCTGCTAGACATAGCCTATCATGAGAGAATCTATCAGCACGCTGCACAGTTCACCCTCCAGAGTGGGCCCAACATTGACCAGAGTCTCTAAAATTTTGGGTTATAGGGAATTATCCTTTTTTTAATTCAAGGAGATAATATTAACCAAGATATAAAGGAATTTCATGTTTTTTCTTGTGGTTCTCATCATCCAGGTTTGAGGATCTCCCACCATATTCGAAAGTTGGGATACTTTAATCCCATCATGTTCCACGACTGTATTGAGTTCCCCAAGAAGTTCTATGCATGTCGTATCCATGAAAAATTCATGAATCAAACACCAGATCCCCTCCATATTACCAAGTATTTTTTCATTTTTAATATAGGGACTAGATGTCTTGGGACTATATCAACCAGAAACATATTTCTAATATATGTTCATTCTGATCGTGAAGGATTTCTTCTCCAAGTGGGTAGAATAAATCCCCCTCAAGGAATTTATGGCTTGATTAGTGTTTGAATTATTGATCACCAATATCATCCATTGAATCAGATTTACTCATACCATTCTCATTGATAATGGATTTAAATTTTGGGCTACTAAGTAGAAGAAGTTATACACCAAGTACAACATACAGTCCAACCTACTTCCCACTACTAGGTTCAAGAAAATGGGAAGATATAGTCACTCAGAAAGACCCTCTTCAATATTATGAAGAAGATTGTGGGTCCTAAAAAGAATATTTTTCTATAATAACACACAAAAACCCTCAATTATTATCAAACTATGAACCAAAATTCAACCCAGGTTACACTATATTCTCTGATGTATATAACTGAGGAAGTCCTGCCAGTCTAAATTCAGTTTCCCTCACTTTGAATAGTTGTCTATAATCAGTAGATGCCAAATAGAACAGAATATGTTCATCTTATATATACAGAATCTCTTGAAGATAACATGACTCAACCCTTTCATAATATAGAGAGTAACCATAACAAGATAATGTGGGAATTATAAGTGATTTCACCTCAACTTCTTCCTCTAGGGTGACATGGTATTGTATCTTAAGATGTCTGTGATACCCAGTAGAAAACCAGAAAAGTTTGAACCCAAGTGGGAAGGACCTTACATCATTCCCAAGGTCTATCCCAAGAGTGTTTACTATTTGATCACTATGGATTGAGATAGAATCACTCCTCCAACAAAAAAATGTTTCTCAAGCTATATTATGAACAAAGAACCCTAGTCCATGAATCATGACTCTAAATTGTGTGCAGGCCTTCTTGGAATTGTGTGGTGTTGAATTAGGCCCCTTTGGCCATCATTCACATTGGTTTTGTCACTCTGTTGTTGTACCTTACCCATTTTAAGAATCCATTCACCCATGGTACAAACTCTATGACCTTAAAATAAGATTTTATGGTCCTTGAGACACGACCTTAAACTATTTGGTCTATGCATTATGACCTTAAACTATTTGGAACCCCTACAGTCTATGTTTTATGATTTTAAACTGCATAGCATCAAGGTACTTGGAATATGATTTTAAACATGGTTCTTGGTCTGATCCTTAATACCTTGAAATAATATACATCTTATGGTCTGATCTCTATGCGCTAAAACTAAAAACACTTCACATCATGACATTAAACTATGCGAATGTTTTCCATGGGTGTGTGTGGTGTGGCATTTCACCTCAAAGTTCCTCATTCATTTCAAGATAAAACTATCATCCCATGAGCATCCCCATTGCAATGCCTTCTACCCATCATCCCTACAACATGATGTCAAACATTATTTCTATTGTCCATTTTGGATTATAATAAACTACATCTTGCAAGTGTCTTGGTTATATGATGCTACACTGTGTAGCAATCATCATTCAATCTACACAATTATAAACTGAATAACACTACAATGTCATCACCTAAGAGTAAATATATGTTGGAATTGTTCATCTACCATACCATGTTTGAGAACAACATACGACTTGATTCATGTCTATACATGATATGTAGGAAGGCCTAGATTTTTACTTCCCGGTCCAACCACTCCCAAAAATGCCATTCCTTATATATGGGTGAGACCTATATAGGGATACATTCATCAATAAAATATTTTATTCTTGATTCTCATCCTTATAGGATTTATAGTGATTCTTGTTGTGGCATCTTTCCTTTTTACTTTGTAACCATTGATTATATATTACAAAATAGGGGACATTTTCAAGTTTGGCTTCTTGGAAATAATGTACCGAATACCTGGAAACATAAAAAATTCATCTAAATCCACTTGATATACATCTTCATGGGTCTATCCTAAGTAATATTTATTTAATATCAAAACATATAGATATAAAAAAAATGAAATTTCTGATCATGAATCCCATTAAGAGAAATAAGCTTGAGAGATGTATAGAATGTGATCTTGAGACATATCAATAAAAAGATAATGCATAAATATAAGGCATGAGAGAAACACATATCATAATAAAAGGAACATGAATTATGAAATTGAAATATGGATACAAAATTTTAATGATACATTCATAATCATATCACTAAGGTTTATCAGCAAGGTTTCTTAAACAAAAATTACCAATGTTATTCACCAAGGTATCATATAACTTGTCATCTCTAGAGATTAAATTTTATACCTAATGAATTGGAGCATTATCAGGTTGAAACCATCATATATATTAATTTAATTTGATCCACATAAATCACAATAAATCATTTCATTAATAACCCTGGGATAATAAAGAACTAGTTTCTTATCAAGAATCATGGCATACAAAAGAGCTTAAAGACATGATCATTACGTAATTTTAAACAAATGAAAGGATATGTGAGTTTCATATATGTAAATATATTAATTAAAAACCCATTTTTAAATATATTTTAAAACCCACCTAAAATATAATAGGTTTGGTATTTAAATAAGAAGTAATAAATAATTACTCACGAAAAGTGGAAAATTTTCAAAGAAAATTTGGCCGCATAACAGGTTTAAAGCATGATTTTAGAAAATGGTAAAATGATAGGGGGAAAATTTATACCATTAATAAAATAATATTAATATAGTAAAAGTATTATATAAATTGGAAAAAAGTAATTTTCTTGGAAATTCGAAGACATACCACAAAAGGACTCTTGAATGGAAAATATGAGTAAAGATTTCCCTTACAAAGAACTGTTGTTCCTAAAAATTGAGTATGAAACCTTGGGGAATTGTAACACCCCGAGCTTCCATGTTACGTCTCTCTTCCAATAATGTAATAGCTTGCATTGTACGTAAGTTTGAGTTCTAAAACACCGTGACTAATCAAAGTAGCTGTTATGAATAGTAATAACCACTTTTTAAAATTATATAAATTTTATATTTCAAAATGGACTTCATTTTTGTATTCGTAATATCGAAATTATCCTAAGTTGAATTTTTTGTAATTTTTGGAGAACTTCCAATTTTTTATGAATAGTGAAAAATACTTAAAAACAAATTTTTTAATCAAAATAATTTATAGTGATATATTATACTATTTAGTGGTTTAAAGTATAATTAGAATATATTTTTACCATTTTATCCAATGGTTTTCATTATAATTAATTTCACTTTGAAATTGGACACAAACAATTGTCAATCTTTTGATATATATTGTTTCTTAAAAACACGCTATTTGTTGTGACAGCGGGAATTAATTATAAAATTAATTAATGCAACTTATATGTTTGTAATTTTTTAAAATAGACATCATTTTTTAATTTGGAATATCAATTATATATTAGGGTGAAATTTTGGCATTGTTCTGAAAAACTTCAATTTTTGATGAATAGTGAAACCACTAAGTGGTAGTTAAATAACTGATTTTTCGTTTAAATGAAATATTACCACTTATATGATTTTATTTTCAAAAATCCGACATACATGGTTTTCATTAGGAAGTAAAATGTGGTTCAATGGGATTAAAATAATTTTTTGGTGAATAGTAACTTTTAAGTTTAATTAATCGCGATTAAAGGTAATTAGTGAAATTTAAGGTAAAAATGATATTATAAAAATATGAAAATATATTTACACTTGTCCTACCCCTATTTGATGAGTCATGGCCGACCAAGACAATACATGGGTCAACTTGGGGACCCCATGGAGCCACTTTGGTAGGAAAATGACATAAAAAACTTTTTATTTAAAGTTAAAATAAAAATGTCACAAACATAAGTTGTTTTACTAAAAGAATTTTTAAATGGGATTATACAAGTCATATTTTTGACTATAAACATTAATTAGAAAGATAAAAAAATTTACTACATCATGATATTTTTTTATAATTTTTAGACATTAAATAAATTAAATTATTTATGACACCATGATGATGCAGCGATTACCTCATTAATTAACGATTTTAATAAAATGGAAGGATAATGTAAAATCTAAACATTAAACTTGTCCAAAGCCAATTGGATGAGAATATTTAGAACCCTTATCACCTTATCCTAGAATTATATAAGTGTGGGACCTTTAGAATCCGAAAAGCATTGTATAATAAAGTAACATTTCATTACTTTCCAAGAGTGCCCCTTCTCTCCTCTTATAAACGGACCCCACCACTACCACCTTATTCACACCATCAAAGCCATTTGGCTCGGCCAAACACTTCCCAAATACTCTCCCAACTTCCCTCCCTTACTCCTAGAAGCCTCACATTGGGCATAATGCTTCCCAAGGAAGCCTTTGGCTCAAATCAAAAGAGTTACCCGATTTTAAGGTAATGTCTTCACTTATGTTATTTTGTTTTATTTTGCATATCCAACCCCCTAAACTCTTTTTATTCATTTCTTTTGTAACAAAAACCGTATCCTCAATATACTAGGATGTTTTTATAATAAGTATTAGAGCTACACTTACACACACCTACATCTAATGGTTAAAGAACATACTGTTTCTGTGGATGGTGAATTTCTGCCTCACGAAACGATGATTGTTCAACACTCATATAACACCTTCAAAGGTGGGAATTAAGATGTCACTATATTTATAAATAATATATAATATGTTTATGTTTTACTTAAGGTTCTGTATTTTTCATTTATGGCATACCTTTATTGTTTCCATTATGGGTAAACGCGATATTTTCATTTTAGGAAGTGCGGACTACCGCCCCCTCAAAGTGATTTGGATCGTTAATGCCATATGTGGGATGTATAAAGGATGGAGTAAATGGTATTATACATTATATTATACTATAATTATATTATACCTTTATATAATTATAACTTCATTCCATTAAATACGAAATAGAAATGAAAGTAGCGTTCATGTGTACGTACGACTTACCGTCTCCATGAACGATGCATTTCATTTCTTACCTCTAAATGTTATGTAATATTATGAATGAATGTATATACTGGATATATGTGAGATATATGATATCTATATCATGAATATAATTGTGGATATAATGGATATTTCACCACATGAACAACTTGTAATTATAAGAAGTCTATTTTTGACTCAAGTACCAAAGATCGACAAAACGACCGTTATTAACTTAAATAATTACATAATGTTCATAACTTGGTAATAAGTGATATTAGAGGAATGAAAAACTTGAAAAATGTTCTTAAGCAATTATAAATTAACTCTAGTTTATTATGCATGAGGTTAAAGAACGGTCGAGTCAAGACATGACGCAAGGTAAGGGAACTTCTTAACCCAATTTCTATTCTTTGGGTTAATCTCCTACTTTCAAATTATGTCATGATATTATTATGTCATATCTTGTATTTGTACTTTATTTATGTGTAATTATAGTGAATACACATAATAGATGTACTTTATTTAAAAAAAATGATCTTTGTAAGGGTCTTCATCTCAGTCTCCTTTCATTGAGGCATATTTTGTTTTATACACAACTTTCCTTTATACGGTGTATAAACCCCTTTGACTTTTATGTTTATTCAAAAGGAATATTTTTATACGAAGTGTTTTACTAAACGACAAAAAGGAATGTTTTTCTTGTCGTACGTAAGCGGCGACAATGACTTCTCCGCCGCCATGGCCATTATTTGGGTTTCGGCTTCCTATATAAGCCATAATTTTTTTTAATGAAAAATAAATACAAAGTTTTAACTTTCTATTATTTTGGTATTGAAAATGGTTTTGAAAGTGTTTTTATTATAACAATGTTTTGTATTGATATCTTGTGATTGAAATGTGGAAATGTTATGTTTCCTTTATGCATGTTTTATGTGATACGATTATGTTATGGTTTATGATATGTTTAAACCTATTCATATGAAGAATGCATTGGACTTAATAAGTGACGGGTGGAGCCCGCTACAGCTCCTCAATGCATCGGTAGGTCTCATGAGACAAACTAGTGTATTGGAACGAGGCCTTGACAAAATCTTATTTGTGGTCTTGGCAAGAGGCCTTGGCTACATGGTTATGACAGTCTGGCATTATGCAGTCCATCATTATGAAAGTGGTTATTGATATTTAATGTGATTATTAGACTAGTAGAATATACATGTGAGTAATTAAATGGCATTATTTCATTTTACTTTTGTCATATTATACTAAAGTTCAAGTTTAAAAGGCCTTTTTTTAGTTATACATTGCCTTAAATGTTAATGTTTATTTATGAAAGCTTCCGCAATATTGTTATCCTTACTGAGCATCTGAGCTCACCCCTTTCAATGTTTTAATATTTTCTAGGATGTGAAGAAGTATTTTATGAATGACCTTCAGGGATAGTCAGAAGAGGATATGAGTGTGGACTATGAAGACTTTGTTATTAGTTTTTTGATTTATGATGTAATGTAACATTTATGAATGTATATAGTGTTTCCAAGGCTACTAAACTAATCGGTCATTCGAGACTTGATCTTTTGTGATCATGCCAATGTTACGAAGTAATGCACCGACTCCGGGTAACTGGGGTCGGGGCGTTATAGTTGGTATCAGAGGCAGTTTAGTACTAACCTTGGAATCTAGATTTAGATAAACTCAGATTAGAGCACATAGCCTGAAGATAGACTTTAAGGATTAGTATAGAAGAACTTCCTAGAATTTTGGTGTTATAGAGATTTTGTGAGTTTTCCGAGCAATATATCCCTGTCTGGATACGAGCAGGTAGAGGCGGCTCTGGCACAGATGTACCTAGGGGTAAAACCCGAAAACACCGCTTTGAGCTAGACTCAAACGGGAACTGGTGCACGACAACGGGCCTTGCTGCACTCTTGGTTACGACACTCCCGGGGGATATGCTTAGGATAATTCTCATTTTCTTTAAAAACCACTATGAAGGGTTATGAGTATATAATTCCTCAAAGAAAACATTTTTATGGATTATATCCATAAATAGTTCAATTTCTGTTAATTATTTTACAAGTATGGAATTATGTATTTTGATTCATAAACTAATCTAGTTTATTCCATTATTTAGAAATGGCACATAGTGGAAGGAATGAAAACCGTATCAATGCACGCACTCCGTGTAGGGATTTCCCTCCTCCTCAAGATAATTATTGTGGATCTGGAGATACAACTGGTGCTGATCAACTTATTACCATACTGGGACAACTCACTCAGGTTATGAATAATAACCTTACTCGTATGGAGCACCCTGATCCGCAACGTGGAGGATCAATGTTAGACCGCTTCATGAGGCAACAACCGCCAACATTTAATGGGGGTACAAATCCATTAGTAGCTGAGAAATGGATAAACTCCTTAGAGAAAATATTCCACGCCTTGGGGAGTAGCGAAAGGGAGAAGGTTGTCATGGCAGTCTACCGCCTCACTGGAGATGCCGATCAATGGTGGTCGCTGATTCAAAACACAAAGGAAGATGAAGAAGTATCAAATATGGAATGGAGAGAGTTCAACGATCTTTTCTTAGAAAAATACTTTCCAAATGACCATCAAACAGATATGGAAAGGCAATTTCAGAGTTTGAGGCAGAAGGAGGATGAGAATGTTGCAAAGTATGAGGCTAACTTTATAAGGTTAGCGAGACATGCTGCAGATTATATACGTAACCCAATAAGTAGGATTGATTGTTTCTTTGATGGGTTAAATCCATTTCTCCGTCGAGCTTTAGTATCACAATCTTTCTCATCGTACGAAGATATTGTCTCGTGTGCTATCAAGACAAAAAAGGAATTCTATAAATCTTATGACAATAAAGTAAAGTAAGAAAAGAAGAGAATGGTGGAAAAAGAGACAGATAAAGGGAAAAAGGTAAAGAAGGATTTTCCATTATGCGATAATTGTGGGAAGAATCGCCCCGGTGCTTGCCTAAAAGGAATGGGAGTTTGTTATAAATGTGGAGAAAAAGGTCACCAGGCTCGTGATTGCAAGGCAAAGAAAGATGCTATCAATGTTGAATGCTACAATTGTAGGGAAATGGGGCATTATGCAAATGAATGTCCTAAGCGTTAGGGAAACATACCTCAGAAAAAGCCAAGGGATCAAGGACAATATTATGCTGTTACTACAGTTGAAGTGGAATAATTAATGTATTGGTGCTTTTGGAAACAAGGATTATATTCTGGTTATAAGAATAATGTGATATATATAAGGATTGTACTGCAGTACTTGTTTTTTTCATTATGGTTTTAATATGATGAAGGTAATCATATTTTAAGTATGTGACAATAAGATAAACTTTACTTTGTTTGGGGAATCTGATGTCACAATTGATTTTGGAATTTAGAGACCTTTTAGAAAAAGTCTGGACAGAGGTATTTTGGATAACTATATAGGTTGGAATCGATTAAGTTGAACCTTGGATAGTATTGTTTAAGGTTAAAAAATTTATGAAGATTATTTTTGGAATATTATAATACTATAGTTTTAGGAAAAGGACAACCTGTAGGGTGGGGCATAACCCGTCGCGTCAGACAAAGATGTAGGAATCGAACCCACAACCATAGTGCGACATGCCTTTATTACCTACCACTAGCCTACAGGAAGTCCCTGGTTATTACAAAATAGTTTTACTAATCTAAATGGTATGTGTTAATATTTAGAACCTTATACAATTAGGATAAATAGAATATTTTTGAGTTTTATTACCTTTTAGAGTGAAATATGGGTTTGTGGTAAAAAAAATTATTAAAGAATGAAAGTCTACATGACAAGTATGTATATTCCCTTACGTTCTTAGTAAATCTCCTAATTAAATTCCTCAACTTTATAAAAGGTAACTTAAAACAAAAATGTTTCTGGTTAATGTTTCCAACTGGGGATTCAATGACTGTTTAACCAATCACAAGTTTGTGATTTTCTTATGGTTAACTTCCTCCTAATCTAGTTTTCTACAACTCTCCATCAGACCTTGATGGTTTGTTTTTCTTCCATATCCATATTTTCAAAGAATCCTAGTATGGGCTATCTCGGGTGACCTTTGTACTTATATTTCTTTCTTTTAATGTTATATTCTTATTAACCCTATTTCCGATGTGGGTTTTCCACAAAGGTATTTTCTATTTTCAACCTTTTATTTTCAAAGAAAAATTTCAAATTGCGAGGACGCAATTTATTGAAGGAGGAGAGAATGTAACACCCCAAGCTTCCACGATACGCCTCTCTTTCAATAATGCAATAGCTTGCATTGTACGCAAGTTCGAGTTCTAAAACACCACGACTAATCAATGTAGCTGTTATGAATAGTAATAAACACTTTTTAAAATTATAGAAATTTTATATTTCAAAATGGACTTCATTTTTGTATTTGTAATATCGAAATTATCCTAAGTTGAATTTTTTGTAATTTTCGGAGAACTTCCAATTTTTTATGAATAGTGAAAAATACTTAAAAACAAATTTTTTAATCAAAATAATTTATAGTGATATATTATACTATTTAGTGGTTTTAAAGTATAATTAGAATATATTTTTACCATTTTATCCAATGGTGTTCATTAGAATTAATTTCACTTTGAAATTGGACATAAACAATTGTCAATCTTTTGATATATATTGTTTCTTAAAAACACGCTATTTGTTGTGACAGCAGGAATTAATTATTAAATTAATTAATTCAACTTATATGTTTGGAATTTTGTAAAATAGACATCATTTTTGAATTTGAAATATCAATTATAGCTTAGGGTGAAATTTTGGCATTGTTCTGAAAAACTTCAATTTTTGATTAATAGTGAAACCACTAAGTGGTAGTTAAATAACTGATTTTTTGTTTAAATGAAATATTACCACTTCTGTGATTTGATTTTCAAAAATCCGACATACATGGTTGTCATTAGGAAGTAAAATGTGGTTCAATGGGATTAAAATAATTTTTTGGTGAATAGTAACTTTTAAGTTTAATTAATCGTGATTAAAGGTAATTAGTGAAATTTAAGGTAAAAATGATATTATAAAAATATGAAAATACCTTTACACTTGTACTACCCCTATTGTATGAGTCATGGACGACCAAGACAATACATGGGTCAACTCGGGGACCCCATGGAGCCACTTTTGTAGGAAAATGACATAAAAAACTTTTTATTTAAAGTTAAAATAAAAATGTCACAAACATAAGTTGTTTTACTAAAACCATTTTTAAATTGGGTTAAACAAGTCATATTTTTTACTATAAATATTAATTATAAATATAAATAGATTTAATACATCATGATATTTTTTTTATAATTTTTAGACATTAAATAAATTAAATTATAAATGACACCATGATGATGCAGCGATTACCTCATTAATTAACGATTTTAATAAAATGGAATGATAATGTAAAATCTAAGCATTATACTTGTCCAAATCCAATTTTATGAGAATATTTCGAACCCTTATCACCTTATCCTCGAATTATATAAGTGTGGGACCTTTAGAATCCGAAAAGCATTGTATAATAAAGTAACATTTCATTACATTCCAAGAGTGCCCCTTCTCTCCTCTTATAAAAGGCCCCCACCACTACCACCTTATTCACACAATCAAAGCCATTTGGCTCGGCCAAACTCTGCCCAAATACTCTCTCAACATCCCTCCCTTACTACTAGAAGCCTCACTTTGGGCAGAATTCTTCTCAAAGAAGCCTTTGGCTCAAATCAAAAGAGTTACCCAATTTTAAGGTAATGTCTTCGCTTATGTTATTTTGTTTTATTTTGCTTATCCAACCACATAAACTCTTTTTATTAATTTATTTTGTAACAACACCAGTATCCTCAATATACTAGGATGTTGTTATAAGAAGTATTCGAGCTACACTTACACACACCTACATTTAATGGTTAAAGAACATACTGTTTATGTGGATGGCGAATTTCTGCCTCACGAAATGATGATTGTTCAACACTCATATAACACCTTAAAAGGTGGCCATTAAGGTGTCAATATATTTATACATAATATATAATATGTTTATGTTTTACTTAAGGTTCTGTATTTTTCATTTATGTCATACCTTTATTGTTTCCATTATGGGTAAATGCGATATTTTCATTTTAGGAAGTGCGGACTACCGCCCCCTCAAAGTGATTTGAATCATTAATGCCATATGTGGGATGTATAAAGGATGGAGTAAATGGTATTATACATTATATTAAGATGGATTTATATTATACCTTTATATAAGTATAACTTCATTCCATTAAATACAAAATAGAAATGAAAGTAGCGTTCATGCGTACGTACGGCTTACCGTCTCCATGAACGGTGCATTTCATTTCTTACCTCTAAATGTTATGTAATATTATGAATAAATGTATATACTGGATATATATGAGATATATGATATCTATATCATGAATATAATTGTGGATATAATGGATATTTCACCACATGAACAACTTGTAATTATAAGAAGTCTATTTTTGACTCAAGTACCAAAGATCGACAAAACGACCGTTATTAACTTAAATAATTACATAATGTTCATAACTTGGTAATAAGTGATATTAGAGGAATAAAAAACTTGAAAATGTTCTTAAGAAATTATAAATTAACTCTATTTTATTATTCAGGAGGTTAAAGAATGGTCGAGTCAAGACAGGATGCAAGGTAAGAGAACTTCTTAACCCAATTTCTATTCTTTGGGTTAATCTTCTACTTTCAAATTATGTCATGATATTATTATGTCCTATCTTTTATTTGTACTTTATTTATGTGTAATTATAGTGAATACACATAATAGATGTACTTTATTTAAAAAAAATGATCTTTGTAAGGGTCTTCGTCTCTGTCTCCTTTCATTGAGGCATATTTTGTTTTATACACAACTTTCCTTTATACGGTGTATAAACCCCTTTCACTTTTACGTTTATTCAAAAGGAATATTTTTATACGAAGTGTTTTACTAAACAAAAAAAAGTTATGTTTTTCTTGTCGTACTTATGCGGCGACAACGACTTCTCCACCGCCATGGCGATTATTTGGGTTTCGGCTTCCTCTACAATCCATAACATTTTTTTTAATGAAAAATAAATACAAAGTTTTAACTTTCTATTATTTTGGTATTGAAAATGGTTTTGAAAGTGTTTTTATTATATCAATGTTTTGAATTGATATCTTGTGATTGAAATGTGGAAATCTTATGTTTCCTTTATTCATGTTTTATGTGATACGATTATGTTATGGTTTATGAAATGTTTAAACCTATTCATATGTGGAATGAATTGGACTTAATAAGTGACGGGTGGAGCCCGGTACAGCTCCTCGATGCATCAGTAGGTCTCATGAGACAAACTAGTGTCTTGGCACGAGGCCTTGACAAAATCTTATTTGTGGTCTTGGCAAGAGGCCTTGGCTACGTGGTTATGATAGTCTGGCATTATGCATTCCATCATTATGAAAGTGGTTATTGATATTTCATGTGATTATTCGACTAGTAGAATATCCATGCGAGTAAGTAAATGGCATTATTTCATTTTACTTTTGCCATATTATGCTAAAGTTCAAGTTTAAAAGGCCTTTGTTTTAGTTATACGTTTCCTTAAATGTTAATGTTTATTTATCAAAGCTTCCGCAATATTGTTTTCCTTACTGAGCATCTGAGCTCACCCCTTTCAATGTTTTAATATTTTCCAGGATGTGAAGAAGTATTTTATGAATGACCTGCAGGGATATTCAGAAGAGGATATGAGTGTGGACTATGAAGACTTTGTTCTTAGTTTTTCACTTTATGATGTAATGTAACATTCATGAATGTATCTAGTGTTTCCAAGGCTACTAAACTAATCGGTCTTTCGAGACTTGATATTTTGTGATCATGCCAATGTTACGAAGTAATGCACCGACTCCGGGTAACTGGGGTCAGGGCGTTACAGGAATTGAGGAAACAATTGGGGGAATACTTGTGAGAAAAAATAACCAGACTTTTTTGGGGGACAAATTTATAATGAATGGAAATTGATAAATGGGAGGTATTTATAAGGGAAGTGGAGAAATGGTTTAATAATTTAAAAATATTGGTTCTGGAAAACTATGTTGTGGAGAATGAAAAACCATTGGCCTAACCATGGTTTTTCTCATGGTATTGGACATTTGGGTCAGATTTTACGTTATTTTAATCCACATAACCGAAATTAATTTTTAAATAATTCTTTTTTCATGGAAAAGTAATGATTCCCTAAGGTGATGTAAAAAAAATAAAATTTTCATTATATAATTTTGGAAAGTAACATATAATTTTTAAAATTGAATAAAATACATTAAAATACATAATATAAATAAAATAACTTATTTTTATTCATGAATTGTGTTTAATTATTCATTAAATTATTATGACATAAATCCAAAATCATAAAATATAATGAAACCCTACAACTGTATTTTTTTACTACTCAGAAAAAATGATGTATTTTAGGAAATTATAATAAATTCACCCTAATAAAATTTAGAAATGATTATTAATAAAATATTTTTATTTTATCAGAAAAATTTTCTTAATATGAAAATTTTAATATTTATATATATATAAAGATTAATTTATTAAAAATATCATTTTTAAGGTATAATCACATTTAGGACATTTATAAAAAATTACTATTCCTTTATAATATTATTTAATCATTAATTATTTAAATAAAAATGTTTTAAAAGATTATTTCATTAAAAATTTACTAATTAGAATACCATGGTTAATTAAAAAAATTGTATATATGTTCTAGAAAAATAAAATTATGTTTTATTTGAGTCAAAAAAATAAAATTATCAAATTCATCTCAATTAATCCAATATTTTATGAAGAAAAACTATTCATAAGAAGAATTTATGAAATAGAAATCTTATTTATAAAATGTATATTACACTTTAGGTAACTAAGTTATTGACATGTAAACTCTTATTAGACCCACATACTCCCTAAGAGTAAGGTGTGCGATTGTGGTAGTTTCCTAGGGTGCCTCATCTGACATCGATCGAGTGGTGATCTTAACTAAAATGAAATTCTCCCATAGAAAATTTAATTAAATAATCAAATATCGAATCTTGGATTTGGATTAGTTTAGGGTAAACCCCAATGGTAATACCGCCCTCCCATGTTCTTAAAAATGGGCTGTAAACATCATGACTTTAGAGGTTGAGGTCATCAATTCTCCTTTTTATATCAATCATCATTTTTCATTAATACTTATAAACACTAATTATAATGGTAAAATTATCAACCAAGGATATAGTTTCCAAAGTTCATATTGACCAATGGTCATATAAGTGTTGAATGCTAATGGTCACATTTCCCTTTATACCCTTTAAAAACCAGTTAATTATTTCTACCAAAATTCTCTATAATTTCTATTAAGGTTATATTTTATTTCCATATACTTTTATTGGTTTACTAATATTTTTTTTATTTCTATATAATTTTCAATGGGGGTGATGATTCTAGTATATTCAGCTGATCCATATTTTCTCCTTTTATCTTTTCTATTTTATATTCTTTCTTTGGTTGTAATGTTTGGAATTTTAATTGGTTTCATAGCTGAATAATGTAATGATATTTTTAATGATATAAAATAAGTTCTTTTGTTTTAATTTTTATGTGTATATTATTATATAACAAGTAAAAAAGAATTTATTTAGTAAAAAAATATCATTTCGAAAGTCTTGGTCGTTATATTCATCCCCCCTTAAAAAAATTAATCCCTAAAATTTCAACACATTATCTCAGTTAAGAAAAGGTGAGGGTACTTCTATACCATTGTCTCCTATGATTCTCACATTACTTCTTCATATTTATGGTTCCTCCACAACAATTTGACTAGGTGGTAAATCTTGTTTCATATAACCCTATCTCTATGGTCTAGGATCTCCACTGGCTTCTCCTTATAAGAGAGTCCATGTTCCAGTTGTACCACCTCTAGATTCAGCACATGTGAGGGATCAGATATGTACTTCCTCAAGGAAGATACATGGACTACATCATGAAGATTATATAGATTCTATGGAAGTGAAATCTGATATTCTACTACTCTTATGTGATCAAGGATGTCACAGGGAAATGTAATTAGTGATAAGATTCCCTTTTATTCCAAATCACAGGACTATCATCCAAGTAGATATCAGAAGGAAAACATTCTCAATAATATCAAACTAGAAGTTGCTTTGACAATTGTCATCATATCTCCTCTTCCAACTATGAGAAGCCTCTATATTTTTTTGGGTGGCATGAACCTTTTTATCATCTCTTGATCAAGATCTCGTCCAAGAAATTTCTTCTCACCACATTCATCCCAACAAGTAGGATTTATACATCGATTTCCATATAGATCATCATATGATTCCATTTCGGTACTCAATTGGAATTTTTTTTGAATGATTAATCAACTAACGGCATGTGTTGTTCTCATCAACCTTTAAATTCAATTAATAATGTTCGTAGTATGTCCTCAAGTGTCTATATAGTCCTTTTAGATTGACCATAAATTTTGGGTATATAGGTTGTACCAAAATTCAATTCATTATTCAGATCATGTTGAATACTTCTCCAGAATTAAAATTTTAACCTTGGATCACGATCATAAATGATAAAAAGTGGAACCCCATGGAACCTCACAGCTTCCCTTACGTATATATTAGAAATTTGTTCAAGAGATAAATATTCATGAATTGCGATGAAATGGGAAGTCTTGGTGAGATGATCCACTATAACCCATATGTCATTGTTTCCTTTGGATGTTCTTGGGAGACCATTGATAATGTCTATAGTGATATTGTTCAACTTCCTTGTTAGAATGGGTATTGGTTGCAGTATACCTTTAAGAAGTTGTCACTCTACCTTCACTTGCTAACATACAAAGAACTGTGCAGTGTATCTGGTAATCTCCATTTTCATAATATCCCAACAATAATGATCATGAAGGTATTTATTCATTATAGTGCTTACATTATTTATAGAAAGTACAGAGTTATGCCCATCATCCATCATATCCTTTTTTTATCTTCAGGATAGATGGGAAAGATATCATTGTATGAAATTTCATTACACCTTCTTGGTCAATATTGAACTCAGGAAACTTCCCATTCTTCAAAGTCACTATGTTATTTTGTAACAAACAATATTCTATTTAATCATTCTTGATCTTATCTACTTATGATGGTTGAGAAATAATATTGTATAGGTTTGTTGATGTTTCTTACCTTAATATTCTCATTTCCAATTTTACTAGGTACTTGATCAATGGATCTATTTAAATCCTCATCACTTCCAACACAACATGGTCTCTCCTAATTAATGCATTAGCAACATTGTTTTCTCGTCTATGATGAAAATAAATTTAATAGTAAAATTATTTATGAAGTTCTAACCATAACCTTTGTCTCATGTTCTATTACTTCAGTGTGAAAATATACATCAAACTTTGGGTGTATGTGTATATATCCCATTTCTCTCAATAATGAAAATGCCTCCATATTTTCTGGGAAAAAATAATCATAGATAACACCATGTCATACGTAGGATAATTCAACACATGATACTTTAACTGTTGATATTCATAGGCAACAACCTTTTCATTTTTTATGGGGATGCACCCAATCCATTACAAAGATGCATTTCTATAAATAAATAGTCTTTCTCTATTATATGGTAGAGTTAAAACAGGTGCAGTAGTCAATCAATTATTCAGTTCAGGGAAACATTCTTAACACTCTTTTTTTCAAGATAAACACATCCCCTTTTCAATTTAAGATAATTTCTCAATTATAAATTCCTGAAAAAAAATTTCACACCCCTCTTATAATATCCTACTAATCCATGAAAACTATGAATCTCCGTTACTATTGTAGGATGAGGCCACTCCTCAGAATCCTTTTCCTTTACAGGGTCAATCGAGATTCCTTCATTGGTTACAATGTTAAAAAAGAATGAAACTTGATGTATCTATAATTCATATTTGATGAACAATCCAAATAATATTCTCCTTCCTTAAAGTTCTGAAGATAACCCTTATATGATCCTCATGCACCTTCCAAATTTTGGTGTATATTAGAATATCATTGATATAAACTACCAAACATTTATCAATGTGTCCTTAAAAAACATATTCATTAAATCCATAAATATAGAAGTAGAATTAGCCAATATTAAGGGAATAAAAACAAACTCATAATGCACCTATATTGTTTGGAAGGAATCCTTTTGAATATCTTCATTATTCACCCTCAATTTATAATACCTGGATCGAACGTCAATCTTAGAGAAGAACTGATCCCCTAAAAGCTGGTCAGATAAATCATCAATCATTTTGGAGAGGGAACTTGATTTTCACTATGATACCGTTATGTTCTATATAATAAATTCATAGCCTCATTAATCCATCCTTCTTATTCACAAATAGAATAGGTTCTTTCTAATGATACATAATTAGTCAGATAAGTCCCTTTTCCAGAATATCTTGAAGTTTTTTCTTCAATTCCTTTAACTCCATATTCTTAATTCTATATAGAGACTTTGATATCATCTGGAATCCAGGAATGATTTAAATGGATAAATATATGTCTATTTCTAAGGTAGGTTTAGGAAACCCATCCTGAAATATGTCAATTTATTCTTTAATGATTGGAAAATTCTCTTTCTTTACACTTTCATTTCCTTCTCCATCTTCACTGATCACCTCCATAAATATGTCTACGAGAGGTTATTCTAGGATAATCTCGGGTCGAGGTATCCCTCCTTAGATAATGATAGTGAGTTGTGCATTAAAAACTAATCAGATTTTGATTCTTCTATAGTTGATCATAGAATTATAATTAGATATTTGGTCCTTCCCTACTATAGTGTCTAATTCCAACATGTGAATGAATACTAGATTCATTATAATATTGTACTCGCAAGATTAAGTACTATAGTTTCTATAAATTGTTGATGCTATGATAATTCATCTTGTAATCATTACTGATAATTATAGATCAAGAAGTTCTGAGATTGATTCCATATTTTTTGCAAACATAGGAATTCATAAAACTAGAATAAAAACAGTACTTACTAGCTATGAGACCACAACGAGTGTATCTTTCCCAAAAATATTCAGAGACTCCACTTTATTCATCATGGTAGAAAATTCCCGACCTTATTCCATTGACCTATGATGAGGTTGATGGTGGTTCCCATCCATTATCTTCTGAATTGGATATTGATTGTAAAAGTGCCCAATCTTTCCACACATGTAGCATTGAACTTAGGTATGGTCTTGCACCACCTTCCCTTTTTCATTAGTGTTAGGAAGTTGAGTCTTCACCTCACCAAGAAATTTTCAAGATATATATCCATATATTTTTAATTTTTATAAATTTCCACAGCCAAGTAAGAAGTTTTCTAAATGCTTCTTCCCACATCTATTGCATGTGGGATGTTTCAATTTCATCCCTCATCTTGAATGAAAAAATTTATTCAGTATGTTTTTCTCCATATATATATATATATATATTATTTTCATTCCATCTATGTGACCAATGTATCTATCCATACTCCATCTCAACCATCATAGAACTCCACACTATAAAATCATAGTTTTCATAGTCATGCTTTTATAATTTTTTTCATAGATGGGGTGTCATTCCACCAAAGAATCTATCAAATTTTCCATTAGGATTCATAAATAAGCAAGATGTGAAAGTCATGTAAATTTATTCTCATAACATCCCATTGATTCATTTTCCTTCATCTTTAGTTTATGGAATTCTATCTCCGTTTTTGTTTGCATTAAAGAGAGGAAATATTTTTTAAAAAATATTCTCATGGACTCTTCAAACTCTATTGACTTGATTAAAGTTATTGTACATAACTCTAGTTAGTTGACTCGTCATCTTTATTACTTTTTCCATTCTATCTTCGATCATAATTCTATCATTTCATCATCCGTTGCACTCAACATTTACATAGTTCCACCTATTCCCAATAATTTTTATAAAAGAGGGAATCCTTAGTGAGAAATGTGTTTATTTTATAAATATTATAATGATAAAAATATGATATGTATTAAAAAATCTTTCTTTAATTACAATTAATTTCTTATAATAACAATTAAATTTTTATGTATCCTTCATAATGGTTCATAAAAATCATTTGATTATCCAGACATATCCCCCAAGAGTGTAAAATAAGGAGTGTATCAAGGCCCATTTTAATGCACCAATTATTGTTAGAGTCTATCACAAAGTTTTGTTTTCATGTGTTACCCCACGATACATCTTTTCAAGAGCCACATCCACTTGTTCATATCCAGACCAATATTTCATTTCTCAGAATCAAATTACTTAACACTTCACCAAAATACAAGAATATTTTTCTAAATATGTACTTGTCCCTAGGGTTCTTCCAAATTTATAAAAATAACTAAACCTTCTTTTTATACGAACCATGGCATCCTACCATTTTATTACATGACTTTTCGTTACATAGTAAAAAATAGAGGATCATTCCATGTTTAGTTTCTTAGAAATAAGGTATGTAATACATTAAAACAAATACAACAATATTTGAAATTCACATTAATAAAATATTCATGAATTCATCCTAAGTTATATTTACTTCATCTCATATCCTGGGGACAAACATCAAAATAAAGGAGTGAGCATGAATCCGAGTAAGAGAAATAATCAAGAGAGATGCATAGCATGTGATATTGATAAATATCAACAAGAAAATAAATGATAATGATAAGTCATGAGAAATAGGAATATAACAATAAAATAATATGAATCATAACATAGAAATGTTGCTATAACATTTAAACGACACATTCATAATCATATCACTGATGTTTATCACCAAGGTGTCATAAAAAAAATTCCAAGTTTATTCACAAACGTATCATATAACATGGAATCTATGGAGAATAAATAATTTACCAAATTAATTGGAGCTATATTAGGGTACACCCTTAATATTTATTAATTTCATGTGATATAAATAGATAATAATAAATCATTTAATTAATAACCTATGGAGAATAAAGAATGATCTTCTTATCAAAATTCATGGAATACAAATGAGATTAAAGACATGATCATTACATAATTTTAAACCCATGAAGGTATATGTGAGTTTAATATATGTAAATAATCAAATTGAAAATCCATTTTTAAATCTATTTAAATACACACTGAAAATAAAAGAGGATTGGGTATTCAAATTAAAAGTAAAATTGAATTACTCATATAAAAGATGAAAATTTGAGAAGAAAATTCTATACAACATGGCTGGTATAAAACATGGTTTTATAAAATGATAAAATTAGAGGGGATAAGAGTATACCATTCATAAAAGAAAATTCATATAGTAGTGGGTTAATATAAAGAGGGAAAAAGGAATTTTCGGGTCAATTGTCAGACATTCCTCAAAATGACTCTTGAATGGAAAATTGAAATGAATATTTCCCATTCCATAAATATTTGTTCCTAAAACTTGAGGATGGAACCTTGGGGGCTTGAGGATACCTTAGGGGGACTCCTTGGTCAGAAATAGAACTAGAAATAAATGTAGAATTGATTTTTATTGAATGTAAGTGGAGGAATTTGTGGGTATTTATAGGATAAGTGGAGGAGTTATTTAATAACGTCAAAATATATGTCTTGGAAAACTATGTTGTGGAAAATGAAAAATCATTAGCATAGCCATGGTATGTACTCATGGTATTTGGAATTTTCTTCACAATTTGGGTTTTTTTACCAACCATAACTAATCTTTATTTTTAAATACTTCTTTTTGGAATGTAAAAGAAAATATTCCACAATGTAATATTTAAGAAATCAATTTTTCATTTTTAGACTTCTGGAAAGAATGTAATAGTTTTAGAAATTCAATGAAATATAATAAAATAAATAATATTAATAAAATATTATTTTTTGTTCTTGGATTGTGTTTAATTAATTATTAAATCACTATGAAATAAATATTATGTCATAAAATATACTGAAACCATAATTTTGTATTTTTTTTACTATTCATGAAAAATTGAAGTATTTTTGAAAATGATCATAAATTAACCATAACATTATTTCGACATGGTTATTTCAAAAATTATGGTTATATTATCATAAATATTTTCTAAATATGATAATTTTAAATTATATATATAAATATTCTTATTTTTTAAAAAATATCATTATTTTAGGCATAGTCACATTTATGACATTCATAGAAACTTTCATAGGCCTTTTTAAAATTATTTAGTAATTTAATATTTAAATAAAATTGTTTTAAAAGTATATTTCATTAAAAAAACACTATTCCTAATACCATTTTTTATTGTAAAAAAAATTATATATTTTACAGAAAAAATAAAATAATGTTTCATTTGCGTCCAAAAAAATCAAATTATCAAATTCGTCTCAATTAAACATAAATATTATTAAGAATAAAAGTCTTAAGAGGAATTTATGGAATAAGAATTTTTTTTATACAATGGATATTAAACTTTAAGTAAATAATTCTTGGATATGTAACCCCTTATTACACCTGCATATGCCCAAGGTGTAGGTTGTGGGATGGTAGTAGTTTTGTGTGGTGACTCAGCTAACATCGACCAAGTGGTAAAATAAACTGACATGAACTTATCTAGTAGAAGATTTAGTTCATTTTTCCCTTGTTGAATCTTTGTTTGGGCTTGGTAAATGGAGTACCCCAATCACAATACCTCCCTCCCATGTTTGGAAAATTGGGCTTCAAACAACATGACCCTACTTATTGAAGCCATCGATTCTCCTTTTTGTATCAATTATCCTTTATCATTAATAATTATAAACACTAATTGTAATGGTAAAATTATCACCAAGGGTATAGTTTCTAATGGTAATATTGACCAATGACCATATTAACCAACATTCAAATAACGATAAAGTACCAATTGTCACATTTCCCTTTATACCTTATAAAAACCACTACATTATATCAATCAAAATTCACAACAATTTCCATTAAGGTTTTATTTTATTTCATTATATGTTCATCAATTTAAAAATATTTTATTTTATTTCTATATAATTTTTAGAGGAGTGATGAATCTATTAGATAGGGTTGATCCTTATTTTCTCATTTTATATTTTATGTTTTATATTCATTGTTTGGTTGTAATGTTTGGAATTTTAATCAGTTTTATAGATGAATAATGTAATAATATTTATTAATTATTTTAAATGTGTTTGGTTATCCTTGTTTTATACATGTAAAATATTATATAATAAGTAACAAACATTTATTCAAGAAACAAATATCATTTATAATGTCTGGGTCATTACACCCGTATTTCTCATATGTAGGCCCAGCCACATATCTGTCAAACTTTTGACCCCTTTTGTCTTAGAATAGTCCATGAATCATGAATTTAAACTATATTAAATCCCCCTAGAGAACGAGTATGTGGTTTTTGGGCCTCCTTGGACCTCATTCATGTTTTTTTTGTCACTCCTCCGTGCCACATATGTCTGTTTTGGGAAACCTTCTTCCTTTCTTCCAAACTCTACAACCATAAACTAAGAGTTGATGATCCATGTTACAGGAGATTAATTTTTTCACACAATGTCCAAGAATCTCAAATTTTAACTTAGTGTGGGAATCTCCCCAGAATAAGTCATGTGGTGAGTGGGCCTTCTAGGTCCTCCTTCACATTGGGTCTATCAGGATGCCAAATGAAGAATACCCATTTGGAATATTCCCCCATGTGGCCAAAAATCTATGAACTTTAACGAGGAGTTAAAATCCTCAAATAATGACATTAAATTGTGAACTCGTCCTGAAAAAAAGTAGGATGCATCATAATAATCATGAGATTCTCCTGTTCCCTCATTTGAGAGGATTTCTCCCTTCATTTTTAGACTCTAACTCTATTGTGTTCTAGAACTTTGTCTGGATTCATACCCATAATTATGGGCTACGTACCGATTCCCAAAAACTTCTTATTTGGGTCTAGGAACAAATTATTTAAACTTTCAACTCTTTTACCTTAGTTTTAGTCCAAGAATCATGGATTTGAATTAAATTTGATTCACCTGAGGAATGTGTTATGTAGCGTTGGGCACCTTATTCCTCATTCATATTTGGTTTATCAAGAAAATGCACTAAAAATATCCTCTTTAGACACTTCTATTGTCCAAAATCTATGAACTTATACTAAGATCTTATATTCCAATCAAAATGACTCAAAACTATCTACCATGGTCCATGAAATTTTACCTTAAATTGTTCTCAAATCCTAGGTTTGAATCCCACTTTATAATGTTATCTATTCCACACATTGATTATTTTTCGTTTTGGGTTTTCATCATCTTTCAAATCCAAACATACCCCCTAACAGTGATGCTCTCATGCCATTTTGTCTGAGCTCCCATCCTGGGAAAATTCCCTAATGGATATTTGGCATTAAATACCAGATCCTCCGTTCCAAACTGGGTAAATAAATCATTGTGCATTTTCTCACCCCATTCCTGGCTAGTATGGTTATAGTCTCTGTGTTTTGAACAAATTCAAAAATTGATCCATACCCACTAACACACCTTTTTCTTGATCATAATAGTCTCTTCTTTCCTCCATTCCAATCCCATATATCGTAGTAGAATTCCAAACCCTTGGTGTCACTCATACTACACACTTCGACATGTTAGGTATACACTACCACATATCAGGTATATCACCTATGTCCTTCCTTATTTCCCTCATCAATCATAGATCACATGGGAGTAAGAGTTTCAGTAGGGTGTATACTAATGTGATGAAGCAATACAATGAACTCCTTGACCAAAGTCTATGACCATAAACCAAAAGCCTCACTAGAAAAGTGTGGTGTGGCACCAGGATTAATAGGGACTCATTATCATTGGGTTTATTTACCCCTAATGCACAAATACAATTGAAATGGACATTACTTTGTCCCATACAACATTAATTTAGTCTATTGTCTATGGTCTAAGTAGTACAACCATAAATTGAGTTCACTGTCCCAATCATAGGACACTAAACTATAAGATGTGTCATGATCAAAAGATGTTAAACTATTCAATTCATCAGATATACCATATTATATTGAACTATATGTATGACTTCCTCACCATACTACGTAAAATTTTGTGTCTATTATCCCCGGTTTCATGATGTAAAACTGAAAAATGTGTTAATCCCTAAACTGAGAGGTCATCTCCCCCAATGTTAGCCAATCACCAAATTGTTCTCATTTTTAGATGTCATTCAAAAACCAAGATAGCACTTCCTAAGAAGGTAGGTTTGACCATTTTTCAAAATAATATGCTTACACCTATGTATTCTATGCCACTGTGTTAGAATTCTGAGAGTATTGGAATCCATTCAAACATTCCATCACTGCATTTCCTTGAATTGTGTGCCCCTTGTTTGTATACTCACACCATTCCATATCTAAAGGGACCCCTAATGGTTTTGTCCAATTCCATTTTTGGTTCACCTACCATCTTGGGAAAATATCACAGAAGACTTTGGATGACATTTCGAGAAAGAATTTGTGTTTTGAAAATTGTCTACGGTCAACCCCCAACTGTTTTCCTCATTCCATGATAATGGTACGGATGCTGTGTTTTGATCATGGTCATCAGTAATCCCATTTTTCTATTCCACTCTCTTTATGATAAATTGTTTTGGCACTATTATTCACACTTTTCATTCCCCTTTGTTCTAATAGATTACACCATCTATGGTGTTTTCCTATTTATGCATTAGTGCAATTTAGAAAAAGCATGTTGGATGTTCTAAGAGACATGTTCTGAAGCCATAATGTCTCTCAACCTAAACACCCTGAATGTTCAATCAAAAATAGATGACCTTGGTTTTTGGAAGATTGTTGACACTTATAAAAATGAGATATCTGGTGGACATCCCATGCTTCTCACACCAGGCATGACCCATTTCACTTAGGGATTGATCATTTGTTGTCTCTAAAATATGATCGAAGTGTGAAAATTAAAGATATGAAAGGAAATGTTCCTATTCATGTAATAATGTTTCAAAATAAATATTGAATTTGTGGAAGTATCAATGGATATCCACATGTTGGAGCCTCTCATGAGTTTAGAAAAATCTGCCCTATAGCTCTTCTCTGATGATCGAATGGTGTAACTCTGTCAACCTCTGGAACGTATCCTCCAAGGTCTATTCACACCTTCTGAGCTTCATTTCATCCCCATTAGAAACTAGACAATGATGGAGATCCATGATATTTTCCAAGTTTATCTTAGATAGATTGTTGTCTACTCTACATTTTTTCCACCTTATCTTCACCTTGGCCTCCTCCAGCTGAGCCCTCAGTTGAATGATGAGTTCTTATTGTGTATAAATGAAGGAATAATTCTTATCTATTTTTTCTTCTATGTTTTGGATATCCTGGTTGAAATCCCAGATATTGGATATGATATCAGACTTCTCCCAGCACTATGAGATGTCTAGATGTTGGCTTCCTTCCTGCATCCATTCAACAAGCTAGTCGTGAACCAGTGCATGAAGACCATTATCATTTTCACCTCTAACACACAGTTTTTGAATCCATTGGTGATGTGACCCTATCTTTCCCACTAGATAAAACCATGGAGTCTGTATGATGATGTATTGTTTACATTTCCATGCCCTATTTCAGATGATGTTGTTCTCATCACCCGTACTAGTGTCTGAATCCTTTAGATTTTCACACACTGTACGGTAATACTCGAGAAAGGTGAAATATGTTTAGTGGTAGGATCATGATACATAATCCTATTATAAGGTTTGGGATCCGTATTGTGAGGATAGTTGTCTTTATTGGATTTTACATTGACAATTTAGTTTATTCCAGCTTTGATTTAGACCCCACCAGGGGAATCACTCGTAGCCGTAGTAAACTATCCCCATGGGACCACAATCTAATCATCTTGAACAACCTGCTCCACAAAACTGATGTGGATATTAGGAAAGAACCCATGGATGCTCCATCTTTATCCTCTTTCCAAAAGAACAGTATGTTAAGCACGTTTTAGGAATGAAACATGTTATTCAATCTGATCAATAAGTAGTGGGTATGTCCTTTTAAGAGGAAAGGACTTACAAAAGCTGATAATTGAAAAATTCAACTCTTGGGTTACAACAAGGACATCCATCATAGGATACCCTTCATCACTAGTTATGTCTATGAACATTATTGGATCTTATTATGTTGATCAAGTAGGAACCGCAAGAATCATTTAGACACATTGATGAAATGTCTCTATGAAGTCTATTTATGGACAATGATTCGAGATTTTTCTCTTTCCTTAAAGTGGTTGAATTTCAATGATAAGTCATCTCAGATTCACCACTTATCCAGTAGTAGGTTCCCTCATTTTAATACCTAGGTGTGGACCACAATAGATCATTGTGAGGACTTAAGGCTTTGGAGTGGTCACCCTAACCTCCTCAACCTCGGTCGGCCCACCAGCCGCTTCGGTCCTGGGTGTAGGCACCCAAACATGTTCCTCCACACCTATCAGTGCACCTTTATACCATCTAATAGGAGGCCCTTTACATTTATCCAGATTCTCCTTTACATGATAGTTTTCAGTTAGTTAATCTAGATAATGAAAATATGAATGATATAGGAAAAGTAGGTAGGTTTTGAATTACCTTGAAGAATTCAGACAACTCTTTTGTGGAGACTGATATTTAGACACTCTCCATGGGACTCCCTCGATGAGAGGTTGTTACCCATGATTCCTCATTATTATAATATTGTGCCTCTTCATTGATTGAATCCTCTTCTCCTGAATCATCAATGAGTGGTGTCTCCACAGGCCCCGTCTCACCACCAAACATCACTCGCATCAGGGTGGAAGGAAGAATTGCTACCCCTTATTGGAATGTGAAGTCTTCAATGGATAATATGTATGAATTCCTCATTTTAATGTCCACCTTGTCCTTGACCCATGCAATACCAACTTATAGAAACTCAAACCCACTCTATGTCAGCTACTGCCATAGGTCCTCCAGTGTCAGCGACGTCTCCATCATCCTCTAGGAAGACAAAAAAGAGGGATGGATGGCCTCAGTATATGGTTCTATAATATATTCAACTTATTATTAGGATACTCCCTTTTTGTTCCCCAAAAATTCTTCTAGTAACCTTATATTTCATGTTGTGGGGTTGAAACTTTACTCTGCGACATCCTCGCCACCACCACAGCTCCAGCTTTAGCCACCCTAGGTACCTGGCCTTCCCCTTAGGGAGCAGCCTGCCGACTTCATCACTTATCTAGATCCCCAATCACTATATCAATCACCAAAATACACTTTTTTTAGGATTACCTATAGTTATGTTTCCACCCATATGCTATCATTTTCCATCGACAAGTCTTTGTCAATAATGGTTGGCAATAGCACGATGGTTTTTCTGGAGCCCACAGTCACCAAAATGAACCATAATTGATGAAGGATACATGGTTGTGGCTATCAAAATACCCCATGTAGACTCTATTATTTAATAATTGAAAGAACCTAAACTGTATGGAAAATTTTCATGGTGTGTACATCTCAATTAAAAACCTTCCATTGATTCGGTCCACCATTACTACACCCCTTGAAACTTTGCAGGCACTCCCTATGCTCCCATGAGACTTGAAGGTTGTCCACCATTGGACCAACTAGAGTAAAAAGGGGGTGGAAATAGAAATTTTATTAGTTTCGAATTTGAATTATGGTCCTAGTGTCATTGTGTTTCCCTAGCTGAACCCCATAAATGTTCAACAGAGATGGTCGTAGACCGGAGTTTGAAGGAATGATGGCATCTAGGAATTCATAACCCCCGATATGTGACGTGATATAACCATACATGAGTTTGAATGGTCCAAAAAAACTTTTTCTCTTGTTTCCCCTTACAACACATCCTAGTATATAGTAAATCCTTGCCGGCATATATACCCCCATGTTGACCTTGTTACCAGCTTCCAAGATCTCCACCACCACCAACATACCCGACCATAATCCCATCCATGTGTCTCTCATTGGTAGCAGCCACATGCTCATAAAAAGTGGAAAGGAAAGTAGTATAGTAAACTAGTGGGACCCAGCCTCTGACCATATTATTCCCCCATGTCACATAATTTACTTCTTCTTGGATGAATTGGTATGATCCTGCATTCCCCCTCTATGATGAAACTAGAAACTATTTACCTCAATCCGAAAATCCTCACCCTTAGGTCCTTCTGGAGGAACACATTGAAACAGGCCTTGAATATGACTTATTTCTAGAAAAGAGGCATAAGTTTCAGATTCTCCATCACCACCTATAATGTATGTTGTCTTAGGATAATAGTTTCCTAAATATTCCTCCTGGTATTCTCTTGTGTGAGTAACTCATTATACTTAAATCCCTCCAATGGAATTCCACCAATATAGTGGATGTCCCACAAGCTGATTCTGACTTCCCTATGGTGGAGATGGAATGTGTTCATATCTAGGACCATCAACTAAGGAGATCTAGAACTTTCTCCTGTTGGTAGTAAAAATTGAATTCTGAAATCCATACAACTTCATACATCCCAGTGTTTTGAGACTCTTCCTTATACTCATAGAACATGTAGTGCACCCAATATGACGATTCCCATTATCTAGTGATGTTTCTTCCAGATATCAAGCCCCAATACTTCTTCCATCCCAATTTTTTGTTCCTCAAGCTACAATGGGAAGCAGTGGTGTTGTGGGAAGGTAAAGCTTCTACCTTAGGTTGATCCTATATGACCGTCTTGTACCTTCCATTCAATGTATAGACAAAACATTTCCTATTATATGTGGATGAATAACCATGAACAGTGAATTTCCAACATTGGAGATCATCTTGATGTTTGAACAAACATCAGGGTGAATGAACCCCGAATGCTGGGATGGTAACTTCATCTAGATTCTCTAAATTCCATGGTGGGAGATAGTCTCTCCGAGTATAATCATTTGTGAATGTGTTAACATGCATAGAAGAATTTGGTTATCTAATACAACACTCTGAGGCTGAATGATCTAGGGTTTCCCAGTCATATCATCTCTCCTGGTAGGAGTAATGACTTCCATGATAGCTACATTCTATTGGTCACCCATTTCAAATGGTTTTGAAAAATATAAGGGTGAATCATGGAGATTTAAGGATTGGTGTGTAAGAGGAAATGTTCCATGGAGATTTAGGTAGTGTACACACAAAATGATAGAATTTCTGAAATGATAGATTCATGTAAGAAGGAGTAGTTTCATGGAAGAAGTGTAGTTATCTTGGTTTTTCAAATAGAAATGTTGAACTTATAAGCATGTGAGTGAAGAGATTACCACATAGAATGTTATGGTACTAAACACAGGGCCCCTCCCCTTATTTATATCCACGGATATGGACTTATTCATGTTCTTATGTGCCTTACACACCCAGTGTCGTGTTTTTCATGAACACAAGAGAATAAACCTCTCTATTTGGTGTTTCCCTATGAACCCAACCTTTTGGTCCCATTTCAGTTTAGATTCCAAAGAGGGTATTTTTTGGCACCTAATTCCACTTGATGTCGTGAATGGGAAACTTCAAAAAACCTGAATCCATCATCTGACTTAACAGAGCATCCCGAGAAACCCATGGAAGGTGCCCACAAGTTTAGTGGTGCGTATGAAAGATGAAAATCCATGTTAATGACTCTTGAATGCCAAATATGGTGTCAATCAGTACCCTTCCAGGGAGTCCCTATAAATAGCTTTGACATTTGTGAATAAGATACCAATTTTTTGATTGAGAACCCTGATCTACACACAAGATTCTTATTCTCAAATTATGATATCAATCATCCCCTTACGTGCTCAATATCCATGCCTAAGGATGAGAATACATGGAAGACTTATTATACACTAAATTATTTCAATGTATCATTGATTATTTTGGCTATAAAAATAATTCCACTCCCACCTTCTTTAGGGTGATCCTATGAAAGATGAACTGCCACTATACCACGTGTAATATTGAACTTCCCATACATCCCGAAGCAATAGAACCCTCAAGGTAGAGATCTTTCATGATAGGTTTACTATGGATCCTCCCTAGAGTGGTCCCATAGTTTTTAATCATCAATCAGCATCTTTTATCACAATTTTGGGGAGAAAAATGACTCGTCTTGTGTGCACCACTAACCATGCATGAAAACCCCAATCTTGAAGACAACTATGACCTTTGCACGCATGTCTCTAATCTTGTGTGAACCCTTTATTTTTTGATCCATGGATTGCCTTTATTTTCGAGAGTCATGGTTTAGGACCTATTATTCACAACCCCCATGCCTTGTGCACACCTCTTGCATGAAACCCTCCAAGATTGCATGCAACAATTTCTTGGTCCCTCACGAGACATCCCATATGCCTCTGTCCCATGTGTTTCCATACATTTTTCTTCTCATCATAGGTATGGTAATGCATTTTTCTTCTCATCATTGACATGATAACATGGAACTTGTGATCCACCACTCATCTACACCATTAAAACCTGGAATTAATAAATCCATGCCCCACCCAAGGGTGCATGCGCAACAGTTATGTAAGCCCATGGGGAAGGAGTGAAACACCCACTCTCATGCTGCAAGACATTAAACATACTAGAACTAATTTACTTAGCCCATGATGTTAAATTTATGTATTACACCATGTAATGCACATGGGATGCCCCATGTACTCTCATCATGAGATGTCGTTGCATCCCAATATAGGACAAATACCTTCCACACCCTGTTCCACGAGCACAGGATGAACCATGTATGCCTAATGAGGAATGATATCCTCCCCACATGAAATCAGATCCTCCATACATGGAATGAAATCCTCAATTGGAAGCTTCCAAGTGTAATTCCCACATCATATCTCATTGGTGCATCATTTTAAACATGATCATCAGGTCTAATACTTACTCTTGTTTCCCACACCGAGCAAGACTCAAATGGGTTTAAAGGTGAGTAGTGACCATGACATCCAACCCCCAATCATATGATTATCCCTCTTGGATAATCCCCAACTCCCACCTTCCAAAGTGTAACTTCCACGCATATTACCCATACGATAAATGCTCCATTGGCATCCTCCTTATGAGTAAGCCCTATCATATCCCCTTATTTAAAAAGCTTCTATACATAACCCCCAACTAGATGGTCCTCCTCCTCATGTGCAATACCCAATGACTGTTTCTGAACTATGTGCACTTTGATTCCCTGCTAACTAGGTTACGTATGAAGACTCTATGAGGTACAAACCCAACTATTAATCCATCAACCCATCCATTCCATCCAAACAACACTCCATTCGCATCCACCTTGTTTTCCCTGAGGCTACCTTATCTAGGTAATATCATGCCGCCTATTTGGGAAGCACCTATGTTTAAGGCCCAAACAATCCAACAAAGATAAATCCTCTTATGAAGGGAAGATTCCATGAATAATCTCTGCACCATACCTCATTGATTATCATATATATACATGATAATCCTTATCACATGACGTCAAACATATGGAACCAATACTATCACATGACCATAACATTTGACATCTATCTACATGGGTTCTGATCTCCATCTTCTAGAGAGGGTAAATTGGATGCCTCAATGAGGTTCAATCCCAACCAACAGCCCTATTTTGAGCATACCTCCAAGATATTACTTCAAGTGTGATTAGATCAAACTTCACGGTGTGACATCTTTCATTTAGGAGACACCCACACCCCTGGATAAACCACCATAGGGTGTTTTGATTTATCCATCGGTAAAACTTTTCCATGTTCCTTCTTAGGGATACACCTCCTAGATCCACGTCCATAATGAATTCCGAATAGACTCATTCCATCTCTGTAAGATGTTAAACTTATAACCCGTATCATAATTCTACCCCATGCTAAACATCGGATTCCTGAGGTGAAATCGTTGGAATATATGTGTTCATTATTGGATACATCATGATCGACATTGGATTCCTTGTGTTATACGCCTAATATGGCTCCATGAGATGCCCTCCTATGAGGAGGAATAGACATGACCAATGTTCCCAGTGACTAGACATGACAATGATGCCAAACATGACTACTCTCATAAATAAAGGTTGATGCCCTGTCAAGACCCATTGGAATTTCCCAACTGAAGTAGTGTAATTAATCGTCATTAACCAGGAGATGTCACTACGAATGAGTTTCATGAAAATAATTTAAATATATGGGGGAGACTCGAACTAGGAAATGAGTTCCAAGAATAAATACATAAAAGGTGGAACCGACATCCCATTATCCTATTTATGTCAAGGACCCAACATCATCGTTTAATGTGATGAAAGTTGTCTACCTTTGGAAAGTGGAAATATGAGGCAACAATGCATGTTAGTGTACACTAACATGCATGCTGTACACCCTGATGAAAGCGTCGAAAAAATTATATAATAAAAATTTTCTAATTTCAAATATTGAATCTATTTTCTCAAATTTAATTCACAAAATTGGTATAATTAAACATAAAATAAAATCCTCAAATGCAATAAAAATTTTTTTTTCCACAGAAATTTTTTCATAAGTATAATATTTTTTATGAAAAAATTGAAAAGTAAATTGATTGAAATAAAATAAAATAAATAAATTATAATATAATTGAACTAATTTTACTTTTAAAACCATTTTAAAATATAATTTTCCTTTTTAAATGCTTTAGTCAAAAGGCATTTTTCAATAAAAATTCGTATTTTCACTATTCATCAAAAAATTATTATTTACTGAAAATTCTAAAAAATTAAATCTATGATATTTTGGATATGATATTTCAAAACTAAATTTCATTTTTTTCAATAATTTTTACAAAATTGGAATAAATTAATTTTATTATTTTCTCATAAAAAGCAGTAATACCTTTTTGGTAAATATTATATTTTTAAAACATATAATGACATTACTAAAGGAATATATATTTTTTATTTAAAACCTATATAAATATTTTTAAATTATGCTTATTATTATAAATACAAAAAAATATTAATGGCTAGTCTATAAAATTCATGTTTAAATAATAATATTAATTGTATATTTTGGTTCTTTAAATCTTGGTATTGCATGTAATACATGATATCAAAAAAAATAAATTTATTTAATATATATATATATATATATTATAAAATATAAGGATTTTAAATTATACTCCACTTAAAATGAATTTATACCTCTAAATTGTTTCACTTTATATAAACAAATAACGATACATATTCCTCATAATGTCCTCAAGTTCCCATATAGCTTCCTCAAATTGGTGGTTTTCCCATAAAACGTTAACCATGTGAGTGGTATTTTTTATATCACATTATCTATATGATCTAATATTTCTATTGGGTTTTCTTCATAGAAAAGATCATGCTCCATTGGTAAGACCTTTTAGTTCAATAAATGTGAATGATTAGGTATGTAATTCCTCTAGAGAGATATATGGAACACATCATGAACTTGAGAGAGGTATGTTGGAGGTGTCAGGTTATAAGATATTGATCCTACTCAATCAAGAATCTAGAAGGGGTCAATATACCTAGGGATCAAGTTTACGTTATTTCAAAATCTCATAACCTTCTACTATGTATAAATTAGAAGAAAAAACTTGTCACTAACATTGAACTTAAAATATCATCAATGATTTTCTACATAACTTCTCTATCAACTTTGTTTTACCCTTATGGGTTGGTTAATGACTCTAAAATTATCTTCCATTTCTTATGCCATATCAAGTCCTAATATATTTATTTCTCTAACTTAATCCCAAAATGATGGATTTATATACTTATTTCCATAGAGGGTTTCATAATGCGTCATCAAAATACTCTCTTGAAAGATATTATTGTAGGAAAACCCAACTAGAGGTAGGTGTGGTTCCCAATTACCTTTAACATCCATAGATAAATATCTAAACTTGTATCCTATGGTTTGAATGGACATCTAAAACTTATACTCTCTTCAAGGATGATATAATATTCTAAAACAACACTCTGTATCTAGATCATATTGAATTCATTTCCAAAACCTCGAGGTAAACTTAAAACCCTGATCAAATACAATAGAATGCAGTACTCCAAGATACTATACCAATTCATTAACGTATGTTATATAATTTGGATCAAGAGACAATACTTATTGAATATAAATTACTTGTTCTAACTTAATAATATGATCGACTACCACCAAAATATTATTATGTCATTTTGATGTTTTGGGGAACCCTATGAAAAAAATCCTTGGTGATGTTTTCCCATTTCCATTATTGTATGGGTAATTGTTTTAACATACCATTATACATTTATCTCTCAACAATAACTTTATAAAGTAACTAGAACTGAGATAAAAATTCTACAATATCTTTCTTCATTCCATCCCACCATTAATACTCATTCTGGTCTCTATACATCTTTATATTTATAGGATGAATATAGAATGCATAATTTTGAGCCTCAACTAACAACTACTTCTTAAATCTAGTAAGGATGGAGAAAATATGAGGTTTCTAAACCTTATCATTATATCATAATCAATTTTTAACTCTAGAACATTTCTCGCCTTATTCTATAACTCAACACCTTCCTTCTATGCCTATTTAATTTTCACTTTGATAGATAGTTGAACATTCATTTGAGAAAGCTATTATTTTTCCCTGCCTTTAGGATCTCAAAATACATCCATTGAAAGTCCATAAATATTAGATCTTTTTACCCTCATCATAGATAAGCTAGCATGATCCTTAAGACTCAATACATTACCCACCTTGTTCTCCTTCCCTGGGAGGTAATGTATTGAGAAGTCATATTATTTAATTAGCTCCAATCGTCTTCTATGGAACATATTCAACTGCTTTGGTTTGAATATATAATTTAAACATTTATGATCAGAATATATATCATGAAGTTATTTATTAATATAATGCCTCTATATCATTAATACAAAAAACACCACATCTAACTCAAAATCATGAGTTTTTAATTTCTCTCATTCACGATATATTCTCATGAGGCATAAGATATCATCATGTTGTTCTGCATGAGAACACATCCCAATCCATTATTCTATTTTTCACTATATATTAAAAACCCTTCTCCATTGTAGGGTAATGTAAGCATAGGTGCACTAACTAAACTTCTCTTTAGTTCCTTGAAATTTTCCTCCCATTCATCTATCTCAAGGAACTTGGATCCCTCCTGAGTTAACTTGGGGAGTGGATTAGATAGTCATGATATATTCTCCAAAAACCATCTATAATATCCATCCTGACCAAGAAATCTTATATATCAGCCACAATGGATGGACTAGGTTAACATTAAATAACTTTTTTCTTTGATGGATCCAAGGATATACCATCTATTGAGATTATATGGCCCAAAATTTAAAACTTTTGTAGACAAAATTAAGACTTTTGATATTTATTGTATATGTTATCCTTTAATAGGGCCTTAAATACAATTATCATGTGATCTTCATGATCATCACTTCACATTGAATATATAAGAATATCATTTATTGAGAATACCACAAACTGATAAAGGTAATATCTAAAGACTCCATTCATTAAATCCACAAAGATAGAGAGTGAATTACTAATAAATAATGGAATCATTATATACTCATAGTGCCCATACCTTATATGGAATATTGTCTTGGGTATATCCACCTTATTAACCCCCAATTAATGATATGTTGAATAAATGTAAATATTTTAAAAGTATACAGCTCTATAAATTTGAAAAAAGTCATAAATACATGGTAGATGATACTTGTTCTTGATATTGGTCTTGCTAAGTTCTCGATAGTCAATATAGTGTTCATTTGAAATATATTTATTCTCAAAAAAAGAACTAGTGCACCCCATGGTGACACACTTGGATGAATTAATCCTTTTTTTAGAGTCTCTTAGATTCTCATCTCTAATTATTCTGAGTCAATCAGGTTCATTCTATACATAGTCTTTGAAATTAGTGTTGCACTAGGTATGAGTTCATTGAAATCTAAATTTTATATTTAAGTGGTGGAATAGGAAACTATTTTAGAATGATCCCAAAAACTCTTCCACAATAGGCATATCATAGATTTTATATTCTCCCAAACCATATTAGATAAACACCCATTTTGAATGGGAATCATGAATTATCCAATGGATATGATTTCCATTGGAATTATATATTTATCTTCACACTAGTATAAAATCAAAGGTTTTTTGGGAATATCAAATGTGGATTTACTTCCTTTGAAATTAATGTGAGATTTATAATGATAAATCCATTCCATTCTTAAGATGACATAAAATTAAACTAAAGGTAGAATAAATAGGATTTCAGGAAGAAAATTTCCACAAACTTCAACCGGAGAAAAATAATAAACTTTTGATGAGATAAACTTAACATTAGGGGTTTTCACTATTAATTAAACATATAATAATTAGCAATATAAGTTATAATTCCTATATATATTTCAAGATATAAGGTAATTTATATAACTAATCTTAAATAAGATAATTCAAAATTTTATCTTACCCATCACCACCCTATCATCATTATTCTATTTTCAATAGGTTAGTGAACCAAATGCTTAGAGTGATCGGTCATTAATAGCATGTCTAAATCATGAAAATTTAATTTCAATCTATGACACCTAAGGTTTAACCTATGTCATTCATGGTCATCATCTATTCAAATAACTTATGTTGACTCATAAAGGGATTAAGAATTTCTAAAACATATCCCTTGGGAGTGTCAAATCAGGTGTGTAGAAATACGGCGAAATGAGCTCATCATACATAGATATTACATCATTTTTATGAATATTCATTAAATTACACAAACACATGCCTGAGGATCATAATATTTTAGTGTCTTTAGAAACATAAAGAAAAAACTACTAGTCCATAGGTAAACTACATCATATATCACTATGATCTTAATAAAAATAACCCTTTCTAAACGTATCATACATAATACCCTTCTTAATAACATAGTGAAATGAAAAATAATAATGGGTGAGCCTGGATTCTCAGTAAGGGTAAACAAGGGAGATATATAAGAATAAGCCAATAAGACTGTACCCAAGTGGTAAGGCTCCTTCTTGGCATCCAAAAGACCCAAGTTCAAAATAGGTTGGAGGGAAATTTCCGGGGGTACTATAGAATTACTGTAGTAGTACTGTAGTAGTTACTATTCGGTATTGTAGCAGATATAACTATTCACTTGATTTGGGCCTTCGGCCCACCGGTTTGGGCCTACGGGTCTCAAGGGCCTTCGGGTCATCAAAGGCATTCGGGCCACAGGGCCTTCGGGCCACAAAGACTATGGAGTAGCCCAGTTCACACAGAACAAGCCCCAGAAGAGGATCAGAGCAACAAGAGTAGTAGCCATTAGATGTAGAGCTAACCGGATTGGAAGAATGAGAGGGTATGACAGTCGCCCTCAGGACCAGGCACTGTGCAACTTTGTATGGGTAAATGATATCCAATTAGCAATGCAAGGTAGGGATGTAGGTGATCAATGTTGCAGAAGCTGTGGAGGGGTAGATTAAGCGGGATTTTCCTACGGGTCATGTATTGGGCATGATATTCCTCTCAGCCTTTGGGTCATGTATTGTGAGTTAGTCGGGCCTTGTGCCTTGGGCCTATGGGTCATGTACGGGTTCCCCTTCAACCCTTAAATGGGGGATTATCCATAATAAAATAAAAAAGAAGGCCTTCGGGCGGGGAAAGAAGAACATGAACATAAGTGTATGAGAACATGAGGATAACATTTGAAAATTATTCCATGAATATAAAATATTATAATCTGTAGTCATGAAATAAATATTGGTAGTATAAAAACATGAATCATAAGGGTAACAAAGAACATGAGCCATGAGAAAATTTTTTTGGCATAATACAAATATTTGTTTCATAAACATAATTATATAAAATCTTATGTTAAGGATACCCACCAAAACATTCATAACATCTTAGGATTGGGAGAACCACCCATGTAACTTCTTCGGTTTTGGGATTACCACATGTATACCCTATTTTTTAGTCTTGTCTAACCATCCATATATCTTATGATCCCATAAAACATTTATCATTACCCAATTCATTGGTGGGAGATATAGTTCCCCAATAAAATAATGAAAATTGTACCTCTTTGTTACACAATATCATGATGTATTCATAATTTCATAACTCATGAAATGAAATATTCTTCATAAATATTTCATCTTATCATAACCTATGAAAAATATATAGGTTCTATAATCATATCATCATTTCATAATAACATAACACGTGTAAAAATAATTAGGTTTCATAAAATTTTTATCATTGTATAACCCATTGAAGATAATCGAGTTTGATAAACATCATTTCATCATAAACAAAAACCATTAATAGAAATAATAATAATGATATCTTTGGATCATATCCCTAGTAATTCATAGGTAACATAAAAGGATGTCATCTTATATGGAAAAAGGATTTTGATCAATAATTTAAAACATTTTTTGAGGAAAATATCCTTTCTACTTTGAAAAACACATTTTAAAACACAATACATTTTGAAATTTTTAAAATTTGAATGAAAAAAGATAAATCATATAATTTTATCTTCTAATAAAGTAATGGTCATGGTTATAGGAAGTTTATTTCGGGTTCTATATATTAAAATAGATGTCAAAAGATTGTGTTAGTTTAGTGCCTTTGGAATCATGGAAACATGAACATAGGTACATAGGTGAGATAAATTATCTCCCACTAGGTTCCTCATGAATTTCAACCTACTTAGAAAAATCATACATAATACATATCTTCATAAACTGGGGGAAGGTAACATATGAAAGGGTGAGCTCATAATTCTCATAAGGGTAAAAATGTAGATATGTAAGTATAATCATGAGAGTAAGGGTATGAGAACATGATCTTAAAGGTATAAGATCATACCTGGTATATCAATGTTCACAAACAAGAGTCATGGATTAAATATGGGTAGTTCATAAGACAATATTCATAAGTGAATCAAGATAATAAGCTAGTAAATCAATACATAGGAATAATAAAATGAACTGTGGAAGACACATAATCATATAAAATCATTCCCTATAATTCAAGGTTCGTTTCTGAAACTTTTCATGAATATTCATGGGGTCTGCACCTACTGAGCAGGACACAACACCATCCCCAGTAGCAATTATTTCCTTATTGTGGATCATGTTTCACCTTGTTCCCAGAGTGGATTTGGTTTCCCCTTATTCCTATAAGGTACTAATCCCTTCAACTTTTTCCCCATCATTATCTCATGAGATGTAAATCTTTAACCAATTCATTGGAGAGAGATATAGGTCCCACCCATCACATAATTAAATCATACAAACATATGACACAAGATAATAAATATTAATCATATCATAACCCACAAAATGTAATGAGTATTATAAATATTTAATCATATCATAACCTATGGAAAATAGACAGGCTTCATAATAATTTCATCAAAGCATAACCCATGAAACAAAGCTGGTTTCATAAGAATATAACTCATGGAAAAGAAAAGGGTTTCATAAACATATTTCCATCAAAACATAAACCATTCGAAGAAATAATATGAATGGTACCCTTGTATAATATCCACAAAAAAGATTTATTATCACAAACATATGTTTTCTTAGATGGTAAATAATTTAAAAATATATTTTGAATGAATTTCTTGGGGAAAATATCCTTTCTTCTTTGAAAAACATTTTTTAAAACATAAAACATTTTAAAAAACATTCTTTGAAAATAGAATTTAAAACTTATAAAGATGATTTGAAAAAAAAATTATACATATTTTAAAATATAAAACATTTTTAAAATCTATTTCCTTCCAAAAAAATTTAAAACTTTTTTTAGAAAACATGGTTTTTGAATAAAACAGATTTCTGACCGAATAGAGAAATAAGGTCGGGTTTTCTTTAAATCATTTTTTAATCATGTTACGTACCGAAGAGTGGAAAAATAGAACCATTAAAAGATAATATAATTAATAATCATATTAGAATAAAATTCATTAGATTTATATATAAGTGGATAAAAATATTTCACTAATGGAAACATAATCCTAAACAATCTTGATAAATGATGAGATTATATCAATAAACTCTCACCACTTTGGTAACTTTGAATAATAATACCAATGATGCGATAAAATTACAAAAAGATTATAATATAATTAAAATAATGATATCCATGATATAAAACTTCAAATTTACAATATATAAACCTCTTAAAAGAATATAGGTGCATAAAAAAACATGTGTTTCAATGAAAGAAAAATTGAGACAACATTACCTTATAGATTTCGTAACATTTGAACTATAAACCCAATGAAATATAAATAATAAAATGGATATTTAAATAAAAATATATTTTATTATATGAATCATATAAAAAATTTATGGGATGTATATAATACACACAAAAGAAATAAGTGGTGAATATGGAATAAGTCTCACAAAAATAAAAGTGAGAGTAGAAATCCCCTAACCTTATGTATTGACTCTCATCTTACTCATTAAAACCTACAATTTAATAAATTTAAGTTTATTATAAATATATTACAGAACCATATTAAAAAATATAATACCATAAATGATTTACTTATGACCTTCTATTACTCGTTTATTAACAATTCCATGTTAAAGTTACAATTCGGGTAATAACTGCTTGGTTTTCCGCATCTGTTTTGATTTGTTATATTTTTTGTCCTCATACTTATATCATGATCTAAATATTGTAAACCATGATATAAATGTAATATATATTCATTATATATGTATTTATAATAATATATGAAATATATAAATACAATTTTAAATACACTGTTCTTGGGGAAAGTAGGTCATACGTACGCATGAACACAGTTTTAATTTTATTATTGTATTGAAATAAAGAAAGAAAATGAAATATTTGTATCTATATAATATAATTAAATTAGAATTATTATTTCATATATATCATATTTTTTCACAAAATTCATCATTAATAGATTTTATGTAAAATGTGAATAAATCATATCTCTTTGAGGAGGCGGTAGTCCACATGTCCACAAACAAAATTATCATATTTACACAAAATGGAAAGAAATAAAGAATGAGTTATATAATAATTAAAGAATAAAAAATTATTCATAAATATAATTTATATCATATAAAAATATAAATTACATTATTATTACAAACCTTTATAGGAGGTAATGGGAGCACGAACGACATCGATTCACAAGGCGAAAGTCTACCGTACACAAGAATGATGATTGTGTGTCCCATTTGATGGATGCCTGTGTGAGTGGATATTGTAACCTTATCATAAAAATTTCATTATATTGAGGATAAATAGGTTATTATATAATCATTTAATAATAATAATTGAGGTGGATGAAGAAAAAATAAAACAAAAGTTCTTGTCGAAGGATGTTACCCCTTCTTTGGGTAACTCCTTTTGGTTTTCACCAAAGGGCATCCATAGTTGGATTTTTACCTAAATTTAGACATATAGGACTAAGGGAGGGATGTTTGGAGGGGACATGGGTATGTTTTTTACTAGAAAAATGCCTTTATATGTGTTAATTAGTGAGCAGGGTTTGTATCCTTTTTACAGTGCATGAGGAGTGGAATTCTTGTAAATATAAATAGGTAAATGCACTTGATATATATCCCTTACATATTGTGCCTCCAATAATGGGATATTTTCAAGAAAATAGATTATATGATATATTTATGGATACAAAATGGATTTTTTACAAGTTTAGGACCATTTTTCAACCACATGTTTATATTTTAACCACTAAGTAATCTTTTGTTTACCTTCATTGTGGTAAAAAAATTAATTACATTCAAAAATATTTTTGGTAAAAAACTAATTTGAAATTATTTGATAATATATATTATTTTGATTAAAAAAAATTAACCAATTTTTTTAAAATTCTAAATATATTATTGGTAGAAATTAATTTAAGAATTAATCTCATAGTCATGTCATGAAAGTGGGTTTTTAAAGCGAAAATGTTCAAAAGATTGAATTGTTTTTAAACCCAATTGTATATTAAAATTGGTTCCATTGAACTAAATTGGATTAATTTATTTAAAAATTATCTAATTTTACATTAAAAATAATATAAAATATAATTTTACTATATAAATAAATTATGCAAAAAAGAATATTTTTATTAAAATTCAGTATTTTCGACTATTCATCCAAAAATAATGATTTTTAGAAGAATCATATAAATTCACCATAAGATACTTTTGAAATTATGAATTAAAATATGTAGTTTATTTTATCAAATTAATTTTTAAAATTATCTAAAATTAATTTTATTATTGTTCATATAATGGCTTAAAAAGTAGTTATTTTGAGAAAAAATAGTATTTTTCAAACATATAGACTTTACCAAAAATTATATATTTCATTATCAATATGTTTTATTAATGTGAAAAAATAATATAAAATATTAAAAAATAATTTATTACTATTATTATTACTATGTTTAATAGTTAGTTTATAAATAACTCATTTAAATAATCATAATAATAAAGTCTTGTCTCACAGTAACTCAGTGTTGCATGTAACGCAATATAAGATATGGTTTCTTATAGATCTGGCATAACTTAGGGTAGTGTATAATTATATTTTGAATTAGTTTATAATTAAACACAAGAAATCAAATAAATTTAATTTATTTAATTTTTTTTATAAAAACTGGGGGTGTTACATTCTACCCCCCTAAAATGTATTTCACCTTCAAAAATATGCATTTTGATACAAAAATTGTGAATAATTCTACCTCATAATATCCTGAAGTTCCCACATAGCTTCCTATAACTAGGGGTTTCACTATGAAACATGACCAGGTGAGTGGCATGGTTTCATTGAACATTCTCTGTATGATATATAATTTCAATTGGTTGTTACACATAAGAAAGATCATGCTCCATCAGTATGGCCTTTGAGTTTAGTAAATATAAAGGGTCAAGTATGTACTTCATCATGAGAGATACATGGAACACATCATGGACTTAAGAGATAACTATAATACATTCCAAGAGATAGGCTACCATTCTAATATGGTCAATAACCTCAAATGGACTGATTTACCTTGGTATTAGTTTACCTTTCATCCTGAATCTCATAACCTTATTCCAGGGAGAGATTCATAGAAACACCTTATCATTGACTTAAAATATTAGATCATGCCAATGGTTATTGGAATAAATTTTCAGCTGACTTTTATCTTCCTTGAAATAATTTTTAATGGTTATATCCTTTATGTCAATTTCATCGGATATCTCAGTTCCCAATAGATTTCATTATCCAAATTCATTCTAGCACATTTGAGCTATACATTTAATTACATATAGAGTTTCATAAGGATCTATATTAATGATTTATTAAAAGATATTCTTTTAAGAAATCTCAATTTGAGGATGTTTTTTATCCCAACTACCTTTTAAATGTACCAAACAAAATCTCAACATATCCTCTTGGGGTTTAATTTTTATTTTAAACTCACCATTATTATAAGAATGATAAGTAGTAATGAAAATCAATTTTTTATCAAGTTCTTGTTGAATAATTATAAAAAACATTGAGTAAAAACTCATATACCAATAAAACATAATGTGATGTGGTACTCTATGAATCCTTAAAACTTCTTTAATTTATATCTTGGCAAGCTGATCAAGAGAAATTATTCTCTGATAGTGATGAAGTGTGATAACTTAGTAAGGTGATTGACTACCAACCATATAAAATTATTCCTTTAAGTGGTTTTGGGGTGTCCAGTGAAACAAATCCATAGTGAGGTTCTCCCATTTCCATTATATTATGGGTAATGGATGTAACATCCCTTAGAATGTTTTCTTTCAGCATTCACATACATACATACCAAGCAATGAGATACAAACTCTATGATATCTCTCTTCATTCCATCCCCCCCATAAGCATTAATTAAGATGTCTATAAATAATTGTACTTATAAGCTGAATTTATAATGAAGATCTATGAAATTCCTCTACTAATTATTTCTTAAAATATAATATGAATGGAAAACATACATGGTTCCTAAACCATGTCATTATATAATGATCAATGTTGAACTCATGAACATTTCTAACCTTATTTTGTAGCTCCACATCTTCCTTTCATTCCAATTTCATCTTATCCTGGATAGAGGGTTGAACATTCAATTTATAAAGATATGATTTATCCCCTTCCTTCAATATTTCTTGATCAGAACTTGGAAAATTTAGAAATATTGGATCTTTTTTTATCATCTTTATGGATAAGCTAGCATGATCCATTTGACTCAATACATCGGTCGCCTTATTCAATTTCTCATGGTGGTTATGTATAGAGTAGTCATAATCCTTCATCAGCTCTAACCATCTTTTCTTGATCATGTCCAAATCATTCAGTGTCAATATATATTTCAAAAAAATTTATCATTGTAAATATCATAGTTTTCCCCATAATGATAATTCATCCATATCTTTAATACAAGAATTACCATACCTAACTCCAAATCATGATTTGGGTAATTTTACTTACGAATCATTAATTTTCATGATTCATAGGTTATGAACATGTTATTATGAATAAGAAAAAATCTCAACCACTTCTTAGATGCATCACTATATAATACAAACCCTTATCCAGTACAAGGTAATGTAAGTAAAAGTGTGTTGACTAACCCTCAATTTAGATCCTTGAAATTTTACACACATTAATCTATCTAGAGGAACATAGAAACCTATCAAGTAATATTGGTTATGGGGTTAGATATTCAATATAAATTATCCAAAAAACATTGATAATATTCATATAAACCATGAAAACTATGGATCTCAGTCACCATGGTTGGTTTGGTCCAACATTAAATAGATTCTTTTATAACCTATACTGAGATTATATGATCCAATAATGAATCTTTTTGCATCCAAAATTCATATATTGTATATTTTTCATACAGATTCTCATTCCTTATGGTCTTTAGTATAATTCTAATGTGGTATTAATTATATTCCTTTATCTTTCAAAATATAAGAACATCATCAAAAAATACAAAAAAAATGATCAAGATAATATCTAAATACTATATTCAAAAAATCCATGATGATTGTAGGGGAATTAGTAAGACCAAAATGAATCACTATAATTTCATAGTGTCCATTCCTTTTAAGGAGTTTATTCTTGGTTATACCCTCTTTATTGACCCTAAATATATGATATCTAGAACGAAGGTCAATCTTGGAAAATTATTGAGCTCCATATAGTTGATGTAACAATCCATTAATAGGGGGAAGTTGATAAATTTTCCTGATCTTGATCTTGTTCAAATACTGATAATTATTGTAGAGTTGCATTAATCCATAATTCTTTTTCATAAAAAAGTATAGGTGCACCCCAACGTGACACGCTTTTTTGAACGAATCCCTTGATAAGTTTTTCTTGGAGTTTCTTATTCAATTCCTACAACTCAGTTGGGTTCATTCTATATGGAGCCTTTGAAATTGGTGTGGAAGTAGGTATTAGTTCTATAGAGTACTCAACATCACATTTTGGTGGATGGATATGTGTAACTACCAGAATGGATATAAATAAAATTTTCCCTGTGATTTAATTAAACGTCTTGTTATTTAATATGGTTATAGAAAACCCATGAACTTCATTGATTTTATTATATCCTATTGGATTTAAATGACCATTAAAAATCCTTAACATCTTTAAAATATCTATTGAAAAGTGATCACATTAATATTATAAATTTAGGGTTTAAACAAATCCAATTGATATGGACAAAGGAGGTGATGACCTCAACCAATAGGATCATACCCTATGAATCCCATTTATTAGAGATTTTGAGGGAGATAGAAATATTGGGATTTACCCTTGACTAATCCCAAGATGAGATCCAAAAACATAAGAATGATTGAAAACAATTATGAGAGTATTTCAATCTCATTCATATCACCGCCCAAATCATGTACGTCGAACCACCCCCTGAAAGTCTCACCATTGCACGCCTTACACTTAGGGAGTTTTCTAGTGTAATAAAGGGTTATGTATCAAGAAGATAGAAATATAATTATGTAAATTATTTTTTAAATAATAATGAATATATTTATATCTTATTATAGCTACTTTATAAATGTTTTTTTATTTTGATACGATTGAACCGAAGTCGTATTTTTGGGTATTATTAAAACATAATTAAATAATTTATTTTGATGAATTAATGGATTTTTAAATGAATAATATTTTAATAATATATTATTATTAAATAACTTTTATCGAATATAAATTATCATATAATTTTTTATGAATCCAAATGTAATTTTTTATAAGGGTTCGAAAACTGTTATTGTCAAAAGACCAGCATTTCATAATAAATATCAAGTCTTATTTTAAAATTTAAAATTCACATATTCATAAAGTCATTTTAAAAAAATGAATATTATTTTAGGAATAAAATCATTGAAATTAACCACTGGTTATTTTTTCATAATTTTCGAGGATATTGTAATTTTTTATTAAAAATTAAATAATTTATAAATATATGGTCTGTATTATGACGTCATAATGTCCCAAAAGTGATGTAATAAATATTATAAAGGGTATCAATGTCCAACTCTATATTTTTCATTCAAAATATTTTTATTCATTTTTATTTGATTAATTTTTTACAACCATTATGAATCCTCCAAAACCATTAATATATTTCAAGGTTTTAAAATCAATTCTTTACGAGTATGACTAACTTCCACAAAAGAAAAGGTTTTATTATACTAAGTTCAGATCATGGAATTATAAAATAATTAAAACCATCCCCATTTGGAAGAAACCATTTTAAAAAAACATTTAAGATATTTGGTTTTGTTTTTCTTATATAGAGTCTAATACCTATGTTAGAGAAATAATAATGAAATCCCTACTCATTTCCATTATAAACCCAACAAAGATACCATTTAACTTCACTTAAAATATTTTTAGCTTTTCCATAATCATACCCCCATTCTATATATTCCTTACAAGTTTACCCCATCTCTGAATAAGATCCTCCCAACAATTTGGAGTCACACACTCAAGTAATGGATCCATACCATTTCTTCTTTATTTAAGTTTCCATATTAACTTATTCTTTGAATTTCAAATTACCAATGTTGGGACATGTATTTACATTTCCATATTACTTTACATTTTATGTAAAAATTAATGTATATCCATTTATATATCATTAACCCATTATATGAATTTTTAAGTGACGTCGTTATGCTGTTGAAATTTCACTGTGATTTTACATGCGAAAACAAATATGTAGTGAATACCATAACAATTTCCTATCAAGGGTGTTCACCATTATACACTTATAATTAATTGATATTTTAATTACATATATTTATTCCACACTTCTTAATATTTTAATTAAATATGGTAATAAAATTATACTTGTTGTACAATCTATGTGACACAGTTAACCCAGAGAATGAAATGAAAGTGACAGGTGCGTGTAAAATTATATAGCACCCTAATGAATTGGGTAATGTTTAGTCTCATGAGATGTCATGTTGGGATAAATAGTGGACCTGATTCCTTTATGGTAATTTTTCCACCATTATGTCTTGGAATTTATCCTTGACCTATGTTTATAATGTTTTGTTTTTTGTTTTTACCACATTTCCCATGTTTCCTTTTTGATTATCCTAATATATCATGTCTTATTGTTCATGTTTATGATTCTTGATCATTTTGATATGACTATTTTGTAAAATATATTATTCTCATCATGTTATTACATGTTTATTCCTTTAATTGTATTTTTGGATCAATCATTTCTTATGTATGTCCCTAGGTTTTCCTATGCAGATTTAAAATCAATGGAATTTTAGAAGCATGTAAAGGATGATTTCAATAATATTTTTGTATCCCATGTTCAAGATGTTTTTATATATTCCTAATTCCCAAAGACATTATACTTCTTGATCATATGTGTTATATTATGTGAACTTTTAATTATTGAATTTATAATTCATGTGTAATAAAAATCAGGGTTGTTATATTCGTTGTCAGAGGAAAAGTTTAGTTATTTTTACGATTAGGATTAGAGAACACTAGGGAAAGACATACGTATAAGTCAAATTATAATAAAACATTCCTATATTTTGTAATGTATATAATAAAATTATTATCAATAAAATACAACCTTGTATTGATAATATAAGGGGATGTGGTTTTGGAACATAGGTACCTAGCAGTAATAACTTCAACAAGGAACGTCAGGCCTGACTCATTGTAACCTCGTACATGACCAAGGGACTTATTTCACACCTGGATTGAAACTCCTAGGGGATATGATTTGGTAAAATAACAATATCATTATGAAGTAATGGAATAAAAAATTCCCAGAAGAGTATATGTTAATAAATATATCATAGATAACATAGATTAAAGCCTATAAATTCATAACCTATATAATTATAATTTATAATTTATCACTTTACTATCATTAGATTACATTTTATGTGTTTAATAGTTTCGAAGTAATCATCCCTAATTTTATGTTTATTATAGACTATGTCCATAAGTATGAGGAATCTGTTAAACAATCCATGTGATGGGCAATGTCATGACTACCCCAATGAGATGCTCAACCTGATGGGAGTAGGAGTTGAAAACATTGTAACGACACTCTCTCAGCTAATATAGGTTTTGAATAGGAACCAAGAGCATGAGGAGCACCCAAATCCTATTAAGAATTAACAAACTACAAATGAGTCATTTATGCAATAAATGCCTCTAAATTTCAATGGATCACATGATCCCTTAATAGTAGAAAAATGGATCAACTCCATTGAGAATAAATTTTCCATCCTTTAATGTTTTGAGAAAAATAAGGTTTTACTGGATGATTGTCATATGGATGGAGAAGCAGATCAATGGTGTACATTAATCAAGAATACAAATCCTTGGGATGATATCGAAGAGATGGGGTTGAAGGAATTCCATAAAATGTTTTTCAATAAATATTTTCCTCACACTGTCCAACTTAAAATATAAAGGTATTTCATTTCCCATATGAAAAAAAGATGATGAATCAATAGGGGCATATGAGAAAAATTAAAAAGACTTTCGTGATACACCTTCATCTTTCTCATTACCCCTGAATGAATGGTTGACCAGTTCTTTGGTGGGATAAAACTTACTCTATGAAAACCTCTGATGATCAGTGAATATGATAGCTATGAGGAAATTTTATGATGCGAACTCAAAGTCAAAATGGTGATCAGTGAATCTCAAATGTATCTCAGGGATATCAAGTGTAAAGTAAAGTTTAATTCTGGTAGTCTGGTGGAGAATTATAATAGTTCCATGAAACTTCAACATCCCACTTGTCAAAGGTGTGGAAATAAGAACCCTATAAATTGACTGAGGGGGTCATTGAATTCTTTTGGTTATGGAATGAAGGACACCTAGCTAGCAATTGTCGATAGGATAAACGCACCAACTAATTGAAAGAGAGGAATGCTCCTGTAAACTCTCAGTTTACTGTTCATTTCTACAACTACAAGGAACTAAGGAACTTTCCAAACCGATTCACTAAACCAAGGGTTTGAAAAGAAAACCAACAACCACCAATGATGTAAGTTAAATATTTTTCCATCCCAACCACTAATGTGGATCCCAATAATGAATTGGTTATAGGTACGCTAGTTATTCATTCATGTATAGCTAATTTCCTTTTTGATTCTGGTTCTACACATTAATTCATATCCAAAAAAATTATTAGACCTATTTAAACACCACCAAAAGCATGTAAGTGGAGTTACCATTGAAAATGGAAAATGGGGGAATTATTGTATCCCAAGTATATAACTCCTCTCCTGTCAGAATTTGTGGGAAAAAATTTGCATCAATCCTTATCGTACTTCCTTTGATGGAATCTGATGTAATTTTTGGTATGGATTGACTTTTCCTATATAGAGTCAACATAAATTTACATGATAGTAAAATTAATCTATATATTGTGAATCATCCTTTGATTATAGGCTAGTGAAAGAGGATGATGACACTTCTCCAGCACCAAAATCTCATGTATGGATATTATTTCGCTATAATAAATTGTATCTAGCTCAAATGACTGAGTCTAAGGAAATAACTATCCTCGAAGACATGCCTATTGTGAGGAAATACACTAGTTTGTTTCTCGAGTAATTACCTAGTCTTCCTCTTAGCTGAAAGGATGAATTTTCAATCATGGTTATACATAGGGAGTCAACATTATCCAAGACTCTGTATAGAATGGATGTTGTTGAACATGAGGAGATAAATAAACAACTATAGGAGAATATTGATAAATGATTCATACTCCAATGTGATTCACCATGGGGTGCGTGAGTCCTCTTTGTCAAGAATAAGGATGGGTCAATACTCCTTGGAATCGATTATCGTGAGCTTGAAAAGATCACAATAAAGAATAAGTATCCTCCACCACAGATTTATGACTTTTTCTATCAACTTCATGGAGAACAATAATTCTCCAAGGTGGATCTATGATCAGGGTATTACCAAAATCGGTTGAATAAGGAGGATATCCCTAATACTATTTATCATATAAGGTACGGGCACTATTATTTCATAGTATTGCCACTGAAACTCACTAATTCTCCTGAATTTTTTATGGACTTGATGAATAGAGTATTTAGAGATTAGCTCAAAAAATTTGTGGTAACCTTTATTGATGATATTCTAATATTCTCCAAAACCAATGAAAAGTGTGAGGGTCATTTGGGAACTATGCTAAAGACCTTGTGAAAGGAGTAGCTTTATGCCAAGAACAACAAGTGAGAGTTCTGGTAGAAGGAATTCTCATTCTTGGGGAATATCATCACAAGTAATGGGATCCTTTTTACCATTAAAAGGAAAAAGTAATTCACGGATGGTTGAGGCCAACATCTATGACAGATATCTATATTTTACTTGTATTAGAAAGGTATTATTGTTAGCTTGTGAGAAATTTCTCACAATTTTCAAGCCCTCTAACCAAGAAAACTCAGATAGGAGTCCTATTTTCATAGAATGATGACTATGAAGAGAGCATAAAGGAATTTAAAAGGAGGCTTATCACTACCCATGTACTCACACTACCCACATGTGGATAACTTTTCATGGTATTTACTGATTCATTGGAGAATGGTATGGGATGTGTGTCAATACATAATGAAAAATTCAAATTCTATACATCAAGGTAGTCGAAAGTTAACAAATAGAATTGCCCAATTTAGGGTATATATTTTGTTGTAGTAATCACTGCTATGAAAATATGGCATCATTATCTCTTTGGGGAGAAGTCTGAGATATATAGAGATCACAAAAGCCTCAACTATATTTTCACAGAGAAATATACGAATATGTGCCAATGAAGACGGTTAGAGATTATTGAGGACTATGAATTCCCCAATTCACTACCATCTTAGGAAATTGAATAACATGTAAGATGCTCTGTGTAGAAAGGATCTAGTAATTATATCATTGATGAAAATTAATAAGGATCATATCATCCTAGATTGACATGGGAATACTAATAGAAGGAACATAATCAATCCATTGACAAAGTATTTCTCAACCGTCCCTACTATAAAATATAAAATAATATTAGGGAAATGATATGGGAATTCAAGAAGAAAGTGGAAACTATAATAAAATAAAAATCTATAGATTTCAATATCAATGAAGAAGGAGTTTTATCCTTTGGTTCAAGACTATGTGTACCATGAAATCCCGAGTTAAACGATTTGTTGTATTATACACATATCTCAACCTTCATTATCCATCTTATAAGTACAAATATGTATCGATATCACGAAAAAAACTATTTGTGGAACAATATAAAGAAGGATATCACATAATATACATCAAGATGCCTTGTATGTCAGTAAGTGAAGGCATAAAAGAAAAAATAGAATGGGATGATGCAACCATTACCCATACCTACATGGAAATGGGAAAACGTCCCCATAGACATTGTCATTGGTCATCTGAAGACATCAAGGGGAAATATTTATCTCTAGTTTTTGGTGGATGATTATACAAAGACTACTCACTTCATTAGAATCAGATAGTACTTCTCCCTTGATCAAATCTCAAGGATATACATTAGATAAGCGGTGAGACTGCATGATACACCACTATCAATTATATCTGATCAAGTTCCAAGATTCACCTCTATGTTCTTGAAGAGACTCTAACATGATCTAATTACTATGTTGATTTTAATCACAGATTATCACCCTCAAACTGATATCCAATTTTAGTAGATAATCCATACACTTGAGTACATTTTTAGTGGATTATCAATTGAATTCAAAGGAGGATGAGACCTACATCTTCCTCATATTGATTTCTATTATGATAAGAGTTTCCACTACAACATTCAAATTGATCCCTATAATTACCTTTATGTTAAGAGGTTCAGAACACCTATGTGTTAGGATGAATTTGGGGAATGAAAAATTTTATGTCCTGAAATGGTATAGGAAATGGGGGAAATGTACAGACTATTAAGCTACACATCAAGGCTTCTCGGTGTTGGGAAAATATCTTTGCTGGTAATTGTCGATGAGACATTGAGTTTGACGTGGGAAATATATTATTTCTCCGCATATCTCCATGGAATAAAGTGATGATATTTTGTAAGAATAGAAAGATTATTCCAAGAAACATTGTCTCCTTCGATATCCTTGATCACATCGAAGTGGTTTCCTACTAAATAGCACTCCCACCTAACCTCTCTCATGTACATGATGTATTCCATATATCGCTTTTGAGAAAGTACATACCAGGCCCCTCACATGTACTCAATCCATAGGTGGTACCATTAGAGAATGACCTTTCCTATGGGGAGAAGTTGTTGATCATCTTAGATCACAGAGAAAAAGTTCTAAAAAACAAGACAATGCACTTGGTGAAAGATTTGTGGAGAAACCAATAGTTTGAAGAAGTGATGTGAGAATTAGAGGATGTGATGAAACAGTGTTACACTAATTTTTTTATATTTGAAAATGATAATTTCAAGAAAAAAAATTCTTAAGGGGGGAATATTGTTACAACCTGAATTGATATAAATAAAATTTCACTTATGATTTAATTAAATTTATTATTATGTAATATGGTTATAGAAAACACATTCACTTATTTGTATTTATTATATCCTATCAAATTTAAATAAATAGAAAGCATATTTATCACTGAGAAAATAGATTTGTAATAGTGATCACATGATTAGTATAAATATATGGTTTTAACAAATCCAAATTATATAGACAAAAGAAGTGATGACCTTAACCAGTAGGATCGTACCCTATGAATCCCATTTATCAAAGCTTCAAAGGGAGATAGAATCAATGGTATTTTCACTTGACCAAGCCCATGATGAGATCAAACAAATTGAGAATTATCGAAACCAATTATGAGAGATGTTCTAGATCATCAAGATCCCAACCCAAACCATGTATACCGAACCACCCCATGAAAGTCTCATAGTCGTGTAACTTACTCCTTGGGAATTTTATTGTGTGTTGAAGGGATTTGTATCAAGACCCTAGAAATATTATTATGTAAACTATTTTTTATATAATAATGAATATATTTTTATCTTATTATAGTTACTTTATAAGTAATTGTTATTTTGATACATTAAAACACAAGTAGTATTGGTTGGTAATATTCAAATTTACGTGATAAATTTATTTTGATGAATTAATGTACTTCTGAAATATTAATATTTTAATAAAAAATTATTAAATAATTCTTATCAAATAAAAATGATCATATAATTTTTATGCAGTCAAATGCAATTTTTTGTCAGGGTTCAAAAATTGTTACTGTAAAAAAAATTCACAATAAATATCAATTCATATTTTAAGAGTGAGAATGAAAAATTATAGGTAAATATTTCTAAAAAATTAATATTAATTTTTTAATCTGAACTTATAAATTATACAATGGTGAATTTTTCATAATTTTATGAAAAGTCAATTTCTTCAGGTAAAAAGTAAATATAGTATAAATATACAGTGTATATTATGACATCATAATAATCCAAAAGTGATGTAATAAGTACTATAAAGGTTATCCACAACCAAATATATGTTTTTCCATAAACATATTGTGATTTTATGTTTATTTTATTATATATTTAAAGACTTTATGAATCCTCCAAAACCATTAATATATTTTATGTTTTTAAAATCATTTCTTTTAGAGTATGACTCACTTACTCATCTTAAAGGTTATTTTTTTATTATATTATGTCGTTGGAATTTAAAATAATGTAAAACACACCCATTTGGAAAAAACCATGGGAAAACACGGGAAATTTTTTGGTTTTGGTTATTTTATTATATTGTTTTGAAAACCTATGTTTTAGAAATAATAGAGAAATCCCTACTCATTTCCTAAATAATTCCACCAAATATCACATTTATCTTCAATAAAAATCCTTTTATAACATACTTACTCTACTCTACCATCTCTATATCCCTACAAAGGTTCCCCAAATCTCTCAGGAAACTCATCTCGAACATTTTTATTCACACACTCAAGTAAGGGATCCTCACCTTCTATTATTTTTTCAAGTTTCTTTATTAACATAAGATTTATATTTATAATTACTAATGTCGGGACATGTATTTACATTTCAGTATTACTTCCAATTGATATAAAAATTATTATATACACCTTTATCACTCATTAACTAATTTTATGAATTTTTTTATGTGATGTCATTATGCTGCTGAAATTTCACCATGATTTTCCATACCAAAACAATTGCATAGTGAATACCATACCCATTTACTATCAATGGATTTCACCTTTATATAAATATACTTCTCTGAATTTGGATATAAATTTATTTATTCCACACTCCTTAATCATTTAATGAAATAATATGATGAATTAATTCATGTTGTATGATCTATGTGGAACACTTAATCATGAGAATGAAATAAAAATGATGGGTGCACCCAAAATTATATAGTACTCCAATGAATTGGGTAATTTTTAGTCTCATGAGTATTATTGTTGGGATAAATAAAGAACCTGATTACTTTATGGAATTTTTTTCATCATGATGTATTTGTCATTATCCTTGGCGTATGTTTATGATTCAGTGTTTTAAGTTGTTTCCACATTTCACATGTTTTCTTTATGACTATCATGGCATATCATGTCTCATTGTCCATGTTTATGATTATTACTCATTTTTATATTCCTATTGTATAACATGTATTATTCTCTTTATGTTATTCCCTGTTTATTCCCTTACTATAATTTATAGCTCACCTCTTTCTTATGTATGTACCCAGGTTATCTTGTGCTGTTTTAAAAGTCGTGGAACTTTAAAAGCATGGTAAGGACGTTTTAAATAATCTTGTTGTATCCCATATTAAATATATTACGCTATGTACCTAATTCTAAAAGACACTATACTTGTCAATATTTTGAGTTTGATTATGTGAAATTTTATGTAATAAATCAAAAATCAATTTTTAATAAATAGCGTGGTCGTTATAGTATGAAACTCTTCCAATAAGATATCCAAAAAAATCTCAAACAATTGGCATATCATTGATGTCGAGTATCTACCCAACCATTTGACAAAACATGCCTTTTTAATGGTAATTAAGACCCATGCATTGGATGTAATCTTTCTAATAATTTCATACTTATCAACATATTGATAGGATATCATAGGTTGGTCTAAAATATAAAATGTATCTTTCCTTCCTCAAGAATTGATGAGGGATTTATGCATAGAGATATAATCCATGCTTAATATAACATAAAACTCTACCAAAGGATTAATGAAAATATTTGTAGGAATCAAATTCCCACAAACCTTAACTATAGAGGAATCATAGAAATGAGATGAAATTATCATACCATTAGGGGTTTGCACTGCTAATTCCATTTCTAATAATTTGGGATGAATCATAACACCATTAGAAAATTATTTTGATATGAAAGAGTGGGTAGATCTAGAATCAAATAACGCATTAGAAATTCTCAAGTGGATGGTATGTGTAGCTTTCACCATTGTCATTATCTCACCAATCATAAACAATAGTGATCATATGATATTTCCCATTTTCCCCCAGCTTAAGAGGCTGTTGAAATAAATAATCATCATTAACCCTAGGGTTTTGGAATTGGTTATCATAATTCCCAGTCTCCTTTCATTTGATGCACTGAAGTGTGGGAGGTTCATTAAATATAGTTTTCCCTCTAAATTCATTGTTAGCCAACTTCTTCCCATCAGTTTGGAAATCAATTTCCTAATGAACTTCCCTCACACACTTAAGACATTTATTAGACCCCATAAGTCAATTTACTTCATGTTTATTTCCACACTTATCGCATAAAGGAAATATCATATTCTTCTCTCCATGGTTTATTAGATTTTACATTGAACTCTATATTTTTTTCTTGTCAAAACCATGAGTTTAATATGTAACTCCAACCTATATTTCATCCTTGATTTTACAATTTACAATCTATTCATATATTTTTATGTATGTTATGGCTAATGGACTTATGAGACATGGCTTTAATCCACCAAGGAATTGGTAAACCTTACTTTCAAGTTGAATGATAATTCCAAAATTGTACCTCACAAGTCTTGTAAAATTGGATTCATAGGTACCAAACATATCATTATACATTTTATTTACCTCATGGAATTCCTTCTCCATTTTCATATAAATAACACTAGGAATTTACTTATTGAATAATATTTTCTTGAACTCATCCCAATAAATGGATTCAATTTCATCTTACTGCCTCATATTCTTGATTAGAGTCCAAAATTGGTCTGATTCTCCTTTTAAATAATAAATTGGCCAAATTATTTTTTCATGTTTTGAACACTAAAGAATGTAAAATATATTTTTAGTCCTATCGATCCATTGATATGAAATAAGTGGGCCAAAATAACCACTAAATGAAGAAGGATGTGTCATTATGAAAGACTCAACAAGAACATTGTTCCCTCCTTTTCTCATTTGGTTGTTCATCCGAATATTTAGCTTGATAAATTTGTGTGATCATAGAAATGAGGTTTTTCATTATATATATAGAGACCCTAGAATTTTACATATAACATTACATGATTTTAAGCCTAATTATATACCAGAGTACAAGACAAGGATCATGAGGTATATTGTCTTGGAATACTAGGTATATAAAACAGAAAACATGGAACAAAAACTGTAACACCCCAAGCTTCCACGATACGCTTCTCTTTGAATAATAAAATATCGTGTGTTGTACAAAACATTGAGTTCTAACACACCACAACCAATCAAACTAGCCGTTATGAATAGTAATACCAACTTTTTAAAAATTTATAAATTTTTTCATTAAAAATTGACTTCATTTTTGGATTTGGAATATCAAAATTAGCTTAGGGTGAATTTTTGGTATTTTTCTAAAGACATTCAATTTTTTATGAATTGTGAAAAACACTGAGTTATAGATTAAAACTGAATTTTGTATTTAAATAATTATTTATTTTATTTTAATTTATTTTAGGTCAAAATAGATACATAATACCTATATAAGTTCAATGTAATTCATTGGAGTCAGTGTATAATAATTTTAGATATATAAAAATTTTATTGAACTATTCACTGTCTTTTACCCACCTACTATTTGAATTTTTAAATTCACATAAAACTTAATTTTACCGCTTCTGTGAGTGGAATTTCAAAAATCCAAGAGACATAGTTGATATCAGTAATCAAAATGTGGTTCAATAAGATGAAAATAATTTTTGGTGAATAGAAACTTTTTACTTTTATTTACCACAGTTAAAAGTAAAAAGGGTGATTAAGGGTAGAAATTATATTATTATTACCTAACACATGTCCTAATTTTATTGGATAAGTGTAATTAGACCATAAAAAACCTTAAGAATAAAATATGAATCTCTTTTGTCCACTTGGATTAGATTAGAACATTTATTATTATTTAATTCAAAGAAGAGTTAAAAGTGATCAAATTCAATGTTCAATAAGTAAAACATTTTTAATATAGGGATAAACATAATATTAATTAGACTATAAATATTAATTAGAAAGCTAAAAAAAATTCCTACATAATGGTATTTTATTTATATTTTTATACATTAAATAATTTAATTTATTTAGGACATAATGATGATGTAGTAATTACCTAATTAATGAAATATTAAACTAATTGTTATTATAAATATCCAAATAAATGTAATTTGAGACTTTTTATGAATTTAACTACTTTTTTAGGTTAATATGACATATTATGGTTGGTTAGATGATTTTTTTTCTAATTAATAATGACTTTATGAATTTAACAAAAACAAAATACCAAATAGTGTTAAAATTAACATAAAAGTGTTTTTAAAAAAAATATTGTATTATTAATTGATATTCTATTCCTAAAAATCTAAGATTCGGCCAAAAGTATTATATAATGATAGGTTTATAATTAATTAACCACTTGAGGTTCACTTGGAAGTATATTGTATGTTTATTAACCATATAATATAAAAATACAATGGAATATGATAAATGTCAAACTATTTAACTAAGAGTTAAATCTAAAAGATAAAGTTAATATAGTGAACCAAACCTATCTAAAAACTATTGGTTGAGTGGTTTTCGACCCATCCCCACCTTCTCCTTTAAATAATTCATTTTGGGTCCATTAGAAACCAAAAATTATTTTATTATAAAATAATATTTCTCACTTTTCCTAAGGTGCCCCTCGCCCCTCTTATAAAAAGGCACTCCCACTTCTCTCTAAATCATACCTTCAAATCCATTTGGATCGGCCAAACCCTACCCAAATACACTCTCAATTTTCATCCCTTCATCCTACAGGCCTTCCATTAGTCATAAATCCAACCTAATGTGCCCTTTTTATCAAATCAAAAGGAAGATCCTGAAGAAGAGGTAAATATCTCACCACCTCTTTCATGTTTTTTCTTCTTCCACTTCTTCTTTCCTTTTTGTTTTAATTATAAAATAATAACTCCCGTATATTATATATACTATGATTTTATTATAAATATGGTACAACCATATTTATTATTCTATCCATCCTTTGAATGATGTGTCACCATATGTGAGTACGTACGACTTACCATCTCCATATCGTGATGTAATTGTTTTTCAATACATTATTATTTGGATGAGTATAATAATGATGTGTAATTGATGTAAATAATAAATATAACATGATAATTATTATGTATATATGATATACCATCCAATTATATATTATTTTAATATAAAAAGAATGATATTTTCGATCGTGTGTACGTATGGATTACCGTCTCCACAAATGCAATGAGATTCATTCCCCATCATATCAATTCAAGAATAATTTTCATTAGATGATTAAAAATAATGTTTAAATACTTAATATCATTCAGAATATAAATAAGGTACATTCCATCCATAATAAACATTACATACGTAACAAATAATATAAAGGAAAATGAATCAGTTAACATCTGAAACGACAATAATACTAAGATATTATTAACAAAGCAATGTTAAAAGATCACATATGATATCATATTAATGTAAATTATTCTTTTATAATTTACTAATAATTATTTCACCATTATATAGGATTTTAACCTACCCTCTACCAAGATAATTTACAAGGTAAGGGTTAATTTCACAACCTCTTTTTTATCTGAGGTTGTTTTTACGTAAGTATCTACTGGGACCTCTTTATCATCCACATCCATGTTTCTTAAAAATGTATTTCAAAACATTCATACTATTTCATAGACTATGGGTTAAAGTCATTTATACCCTTGTTTGAATTTTATAAAATGTTTATAAAGGAATCTTTCTTTCATTTTCCAAACAAGTAACTTTTTGACCTTTTCGACAAATTTATGGTAAGAATGTTTTTTAACTTATATGGAAGGTGCGGCTATTTTACATAGTTATAACATCTTCAAAGATTCCCTTAAAATCTTATAAGAATATTTTCAAATATAAATGTTTTCTTTTATAATTACGTGACTTTTAAATGATTTCAAAATAGAAAGAGACATTTCTCTAAAAAGGTTTTGATTTCATCTATGTCAACATCCTTTGATGGATTTTTAGTTTGTTTGAAGTTGATTTATTATGATACAAAACATCCATATTGTATTGAAGGTTTTGTGATATGTTTGATTTTGGATGTGTTATTTCATACCATTCATGGTTTATGGATAATGTATTGACATTTTTTATGTCGGTTTTAATACAAATGTTTATGTTATGTTTAAACCTTTTCATACGAGGAATGAATTGGACTTAGTAAGTGATGGGTGGAGCCTGATATAGCTCCTCGATGCATCGATATGTCTCATGAGACGAAATAGTTTCTTGGCACAAGGCCTTGAAAAAATCATATTTTTAGTCTTGACACAAGGCCTTGACTATGTGGTTATGAAATTCTGGCATTATGTGTTCCATCATTATGAAAGTGGCTATTGATATTGCATGTGATTATTCGACTAGTATAATATCCATTTGAGTAAGTAAATGGATTTATTTTGATTTATATTTTCCATATTATGAAGAATTTTATGTTTAAAAGGCTTTTGTTTTAGTTTTATACATTGCCATAAATGTTTATGCTTATTTATGAAAGCTTCTGTTGTATTGTTATCCTTAATAAGCATCTGAGCTCACCCCTTTGTATGTTTTATTTTTCCCAGCATGCGAGGAAGTATATTATGATTGGCCTGCAGGGATAGTCTATGGGATATCAGTTTTGTATATGGAAACAATATTGTTTTAGTTTTACATTTTATGATGTAATGTAAACCTTATGAATGTATCTAGTACTTCCAAGGATACTAAACTAATCGATCATTCGAGACATGATGTTTTATGATCATGCCAATGAGATGTAATAATGCACTGACTTTGTGCTTCTGGGGTCGGGGCGTTACAGTTGGTATCAAAGGAATTTTAGTACAAACCTTGGAATCTATATTTAGATAATCTCTGATTAGAGCACATTACCATAAGATAGAATTTGAGGATTAGTATAGAAGAACTTCCTAGAATTTTGGTACTATAGAGATTTTTTGAGTTTTCCAAGAAATATAACCATGTCTAGATACGAGCAGGTAAAGGCGGCTCTGGAACAGATGTACCTAGAGGTAAAACCCGAAAACACCACTTTGAGCTAGACTCGAATGAGAATTGGTGCACGAAAACGGGCCTTGCGGCACTCCTGGTTATGACACCCCTGGGGGAAATGCTTAGGATAATTCTCATTTTATTTAAAAACCATTATCAAGGGTTTATGAGTATATACTTTCTCAAAGAAAACATTTTTATGATTATGGATTATTTCCATAAACAATTCAGTTTATGTTAAGTGTTTTACAAGTTTGGAATTATGTATTTCGATTCATAAACTAATCTAGTTTATGGTATTGTTTAGAAATGGTGCCTAGTAGAAGTAATGGAAACCATATCAACAAATGTAATCCATGTAGGGATTTCCCTCCTACTCAAGATAATTATAGTGGAGCTGATGATGCAACTAGTGCTGATCAGCTTATCACTATATTGGGACAACTCACTCAGGTTATGAATAATAACCTTACTCGTATGGAGCACCCTGATCCACAACATGGAGGATCAATGTTAGATTGCTTCATAATGAAAAAAACACAAAAATTAAATGGGATTACTAATCTATTAGTAGATGATCATTTGATAAATTCCTTAGAGAAAATATTCTACACCTTGGGGAGTAACGAAAGGGAAAAAGTTGTTCAGGCAGTTTACTGCCTCACTGGAGATGCTGATCAATGGTGGTCATTGATTCCAAACACAAAGGAAGATGAGGAAGTATCAAATATGGAATGGAGGGAGTTTAAAGTGATTTTCTTAGAAATATACTTTCCTCATGAACATCGAGCAGATATGGAAAGATAATTTCCGAGTCTGAGGAAAAAGGAAGATGAGAATGTCACAAAGTATGAAGATAACTTTACAAGGTTATCAAGGCATGATGTAGATTATATATGTAACCCAAAAAGTATGACTTGTCATTTATTTGATGTGTTAAACCCATTTCTCCATCAAACATTAGTTTCACAATCCTTCTCATTGTATGAAGATATTGTCTTATGTGCTATCAAGATAGAAAAATAATTCTCTATGTATTAAGACTTTAAAGCAAAGTAAGAGAAGAAGATATATGTTGAATTCTATGGAAATTGAAATAAGGGGAAGAAGGGAAAATTTGAATATCTATCCTGCTGTAAATGTGGGAAGAAGCACCCTGTTACTTGCCTGAAGGGAATACGAGTCTGTTATTCGTGTGGTGAAAAAGGCCACCAAGCTCATGATTGCAAGGGGAAGAAAGAGGCTGTCGATGTTGAATGCTACAATTGTAGAGAAAGGGGGAATTATGCGAATGAATTTACTAAGTGTCAGGGTAACTTTACTCAGAAAAGGCCAGGGGATCAAGGCTAAGCTTATTCTATCACTACCTGCTGAGGTTGAAGGTCCAAAAGATGTGGTGTCAGGTAACTAAATGGTTTCTTCAAGTTTATCCAATGCTTTATTAGATTATGGATCCTCGCATTGTTTCATATCTTCCCAGTTTTCTAATAAAATTAGATATTTCCAATTTGATTTAATAAGGGAGTTTTCAGTAAAACCTCCTAAGGGAAGTATCATCACAACTAAGTTGTGTGAATCAGTTGCCATTAGAGCATATAAATGTTATTTATCTGCTGATCTCATAATCATACCCATGATTGAATTTGATATAATCCTCGGTATGGATTTTCTTTCAGACCATGATGCAAAGATTTATTGTAAGAAGAAAGAGGTTACAATATGTGATGATGATGATAAAGAACACCTTATCTTTAGAGCAGAAACATCACCACCTAATTCTTATCTAGATCCACCCCCAGTAGCTCAACTAAATTCAATTATTGGGGTGGAAGAGAATGAAATAAATATGGGTGAGGAAAGGAATGTTCAAATAGAGGATATACCTATTGTGAAATAATATATTTATGTGATTCTATAGGATTTACCTAGACATCCTCCATAATGAGAAATTGAGTTTTCCATTGATTTAATTCCGGGATAAATGACCATATCGAAGACACCTTATAGAATGGCCACTGTGGAATTAGTGGAACTAAAGAAACAACTAGAGGAATTGAGTAATAAGTGATTTATTCTCCCTAGTGTTTCTCCATGGGGATCCCCTGTCCTTCTTGTTAAGAAGAAAGATGAATCTATGAGGTTGTGCATTGACTATAGAGAGATCAATGCTATAACAATAATAAACAAGTATCCCCTACCTCTTATTGATGATTTATTTGACCAAATTCATGGAGCTCAATACTTTTCAAATATTGACCTTCGATCTGGATATCATCAGTTGTGTGTGAAGAAGGAAGACATTCCGAAAACAATATTTCAAACCAGGTATGTGCATTACGAGTTTATAGTAATGCCTTTTGGATGGACTAATGCACCCTCTTTGTTCATGGATCTAATGAATAGAGTTTTCATGGAATATCATGATGACTTTGTAGTGGTATTTATTGATGATATCTTCATATACTTCAAAAGCTACGAAATCAAGAAAATCACTTGTGCATTATCCTAAAGACTCTGAGAAGACATGAATTATATCAGATGTTTAGAAAGTGTGAATTCTATCTTTGGGAGATTTCTTTTCTTGGACATATTTTCTCCAAGGATGGAATCTCTGTTGATCCTTCTAAGACCAATGCAATCCAAGAATGGCCAGCACCGATGAGTATAACTGAGGTACGTAGTTTTATTGGTTTAGCAGGTTATTAGCGACGTTTCGTCCAGAATTTTTCCCGGTTGGCTAACCTATTAACAAAGATCACATGAAAAGGGGTTAAATTTGTTTGGAGAAAAGAGTGTGAAGAGTGTTTTAAAGAATTTAAGATAAAATTAGTCAATTATCTTATCTTAACACTACCATCAGGGAATGATGGGTTTGTTATTTATAGTGATGCATCGAAGAAAGGACTTGGTTGCGTTTTTATGCAGAATGATAGAGTTATTTACTATGCATCACGACAGCTAAAAATTCATGAGCAAAACTATCCTACTCATGATCTTGAGTTATCAGTTTTAATATTTGATTAGAATATTTGGAGACACTATCTCTGTGGTGAAAAATGTGAGATTTATACTGATCAAAAGAGTTTGAAGTATATTTTCTCACAAAAGAAACTCTACATGAGGCAAAGGAGATAGATTGAACGATTCAAGGATTATGATTTCATGACACACTACCACTCGGGGAAGGAAAATAAGGTGGCAGGTGATTTGAGTAGAAATGATGGTGGAGTTTTGAACATGATGAGTGTTGAAAAGGATCCTATATACATGGATCTAGTAAAGATGGATATGGGAATAACCATAGAAGGTGAAACATCAATGATTTTTCAAATGGTTTCTAAACTATCATTACTAGAAAGGAAAAAAAGTTCTCAGGCTAATGATGAGGAGTTTTAAAAGAAGATTAAAGCTGTGAATAATGGGAGGTTGAGTGACTTCATATATGAATATGGAATTTTGAAATTTGGGAGAGAAATTGTGTTCCCAATATACCTGATCTAAAAAAGGAATTGTTGGATGATGCTCATAGTTCCAATTTCTCTGTACACCCTGGGAGCACCAAAATGTATAGAGATTTGAAGGAACATTTTTGTTGGGGAAACATGTAGAGGGAGATTGATGATTTTGTGTCAAGATGTATAGTCTATCAATAAGTGAAATCTAGAAGGCAACAGCCTAGAGAGTCATGAAACCTCTTCCCATACCTGAGTAGAAATGGGATAATATTACGATGGAATTTTTCATGGGACTACCAAAGACGCCTAGAAAGAACGATGCAATATGGGTCATTGTTGATCGTCTTACCAAGTCAGCACATTCTGTTGCTATAAGGGAAGATTTACCACTTGAAAATTTAGCAATAATATATATTAATGAAGTTGTAAGACTTCATGGAGTACCCATATCGATTATTTCTTATCGTGATCCCCATTTTACATCATGATTCCAGAAAGGTCTTCAGAAAGCCTGAGATACAGAACTTCATTTGAGCACTGCCTACCACCCCCAAACTGATGGACAATCAGAATGGACTATTCAAACCTTAGAAGACATGTTGAGATCATGATCCATTGACTTTCAAGGTATGTGGGACCAATATTTACCTATGGTAGAATTTTCCTATAACAATAGATTCCATTCAAGTATTCAGGTGGCACCATATGAAGCATTATACGGAAAGAGATGTCGCACACCAACCTGTTGGGATGATGTTGGTGAAAGAAAACTCTTAGGCCCAGAACATGTAGAGGAAACGATGGAAAAGGTGAAGGTAATATAAACCCACATCAAAGCAGCTCAAATTATGCAGAAGAGCTATGCCGATAACTGAAGGAAGGACTTGGAATTTCAGGAAGGAGATCATGTTTTCTTGAAGGTATCTCCATGGGAAGGTGTTATAAGTTTCAGTAAGATGGGTAAATTGAGTCTCATGTACATCGTACCTTTCGAAATCCTATAATGAATTGGGGTTGTAGCTTACCATTTGGCAATTCCACCAAGTCTCTCTAAATTCCACGATGTGTTCCACGTATCACTGTTGAGAAATACATGCCCAACCCAATGCATGTACTCACATGTGAGGAATTAGAACTGGAACCTGATCTGTCTTATTGCGAAGATCATGTCAATGTTCTTGATACAAGAGAACAAGTGTTGAGAAACTGGATGAATCATCTGGAAAAAGATCTATTGAGAAACCAAAAGATGGAATAGGAAACATGGAAACTCGAGGAACTTATAATGAAAAACCACCTGAGTCTTTTTATGTAGTAATAATCTAGAAATTTCGAGTATGAAATTATTTGAAGGAGGGGAGAATGTAACACCCCAAGATTCCATGGTACACTTCTCTTTTAGTAATACAATAGCGTGTGTTGTACGCAACTTCAAGTTCTAACACACCACAACCAAATAAACTAGCCGTTATGAATAGTAATACCCACTTTTTAAAATTTTATAAATTTTATCTTTCAAAATGGACTTCATTTTTAGATTTAAAATATCGAAATGAGCTTAGGGGGATTTTTTGGTATTTTTCTGAAATCTTTCAATTTTTGATGAATAGTGAAGAACACTGAGTTATAGTTTAAAACAAATTTTTCTTATTTAAATAATTATTTATTTTATTTAAATTTTTTTAGGTTAAAATTGACACATAATACCTATATAAGTTCAATGTAATTCATTGAATTCAGTTTATAAAAATTTCAGATATATAAAAATTTTATTGAACTTTTCACCGTCTTTTACCCACCTCCTAGAATAATTTTCAAATTCATATAAAACATAATTTTACTGCTTCTGTGATTGGAATTTTAAAAATCCAAAAGAAATAGTTTATATCAGTAAGAAAAATGTGATTCAACGAGATGTAAATAATTTTTGGTGAATAGTAAAATTTTACACTCATTTACCACTGTTAAAAGTAAATAGGGTAATTAAGGGTAAAAATGATATTATTATTACCCTAAAACAAGTCATAATTATATTGGATAGGTGTAATTCGACCAAAAACAACCTTAGGAATAAAATATGAACCTATTTGGTCCAATTGGATTAGATTTGGACATTTATTATTATTTAATTCAAAGAAGTGTTAAAAGTGTTAAAATTCAAAGTTTAATAACTAAATCATTTTTAATATAGGGATACACATAAGATAAATTAGACTATAAATATTAATTAGAAATATAAAAATATTTCCTACATAATGGTATTTTATTTATATTTTTTAGACATTAAATAATTTAATTTATTTATCACACAATGATGATGTAGTAATTACCTAATTAATGAAATATTAAAATAATTGATGTTATAAATATCCAAATAAATGTAATTTGAGACTTTTTATGAATTAAAATAATTTTCATGGATAATATGACATATTAGGGTTGGTTAGATGAATTTTTTTGAGGTAATAATGTTGTTATGAATTTAGGAAAAACAAAATATCAAATAGTGTCAAAATTGACCTAAAAGCGTTTTTAAAACAAATATTATATTATTAATTGATATTATATTCCTAAGAATTTATGGTTCAGCCAAAAGACTTATATAATTATAGGTGTATCATTAATTAACCACTTGGGGTTCTCTTTGAATTATGTAGTAAGTTTATTAACCATATAATATAAAAATACAAAGAGACATGGTAAATATCAAACTATTTAACTAAGAATTAAATCTAAAATATAAAGTTAATATAGTGACCCAAACCTGTCCAAAACCTATTGGTTGAGTGGTTTTTGACCCATACCCACCTTATCCTTTAAATAATTCATTTTTAATCCATTAGAAACCGAAAATTATTTTATTATAAAATAATATTTCTAGCTTTTCCTAAGGGGCTCCTCACCCCTCTTATTAAAGGGAACTCCCCCTTCTCTCTAATTCACACCTTCAATGCCATTTGGATCAGCCATACCCTGCCCAAATACCCTTTCAAATGTCCTCCCTTCATCCTATAGTCCTTCCTTTAGTCAGAAATCTAACCTATGGAGCCCTTTTCATCTAATCAAAAGGAAGAACCCGAAGAAGAGATAAATATCACACCACCTCTTTCATGTTTTTTCTTCTTCCACTTCTTCATTCCTTGTTGTTTCCATTATAAAATATTAAATATAGTATATTCTATATACTGTGATGTTATTATAAATATTCTACAACCATATTCATTATTCTATCCATCCTTTGAATGACATGTCACCATACATGCGTACGTACGACTTACCGTCTCCACGTCATGGTGTAATTGTTATTCAATACATTATTATTTGGATGGGTATAATAATGATGTGTAATTGATGTAAATAATAAATATAACATGATAATGATTCTGTATATATTATATACCATCCAATTATATATTATTTTAATATCAAAAGAATGATATTGTCGCTCGTGTGTACGTACGGATTACCGTCTCTACGAATGCGATGATATTAATTCCCCATCGTATCCATTCCAGAATAATTTTCATTAGATTATTAAAAATAATGTTTAAAGACTTAATATCATTCTGAATATGAATAAGATACATCCAATCCATAACAAACATTACATACGTAACAAATCATATAAAGGAAAAGGAATCAGTTTACACCTGAAACAACGATAATACAAAGATATTATTAACAAAGCAATGTTAAAAGATCATATATGATATCATATTAATGTAAATGATTCTTGTATAATTTAATAACAATTATTTATCCATTATACATTATTTTTAACCATCTTCGACCAAGGAAAATTACAAGGTTAGGGTTAATTTCACAATCTCTTTATTATCTGAGGTTGTTTTTACGTAAATATCTACTGGGACCTCTTTATCATCCACATCCACGTTTCTTAAAAATATATTTCAAAATATTCTTACTATTTTATAGACTATAGGATAATGTCATGTATACCCTTGTTTGACTTCTATATGTTGTTTATAAAGGAATATTTCTGCCGGTTTCCAAACCAGGTACTTTTTGACCTTTTCGACAAATTTAAGTTAAGAATGTTTTTTAACTTATATGGCGGGTGCAGATATTTTTCGCCGTTATAACATCGTCGAAGCTTCCCTTACAATATTATAAGAATATTTTCAAATATAAAAGTTTTCTTTTATAATTATGTGACATTTAAATAATTTCAAAATAGAAAGAGATATTTCTCTAAAAAGGTTTTTATTTCATCTATGTCAACATCCTTTGATGGATTTTTAGTTTGTTGAAGTTGATTTATAATGATATAAAACATTCATATTGTATTGAAGGTTTTGTTATATGTTTTACTGTGGATGTGTTATTTTATACCATTCATGGTTTATGTATAAAGTATTGAAATTTTATATGCAAATTTTAAAATGAATGTTTATGTTATGTTTAAACCTTTTCATATGAGGAATGCATTGGACTTAGTAAATGACGGGTGGAGCCCGCTATAGATCCTCGATGCATCGATAGGTCTCATGAGACAAACTAGTGTCTTGGCACAAGGCCTTGACAAAATTTTATTTGTAGTCTTGGCACAAGGCCTTGACTATGTGGTTATGAAAGTCTGACATTATGCATTCCATCATTATGAAAGTGGCTATTGATATTGCATGTGATTATTCTACAATTAGAATATCCATGTGAGTAAGTAAATGAAATTATTTTGATTTATATTATCCATATTATGATGAAATTTATGTTGAAAAGGAATTTTCTTTAGTTTTATACATTTCCTTAAATTTTTATGCTTATTTATGAAAGCTTATGCTATATTGTTATCCTTACTGAACATCTGAGCTCACCACTTTCTATGTTTTATATTTCCCAGGATGCAAAGAGGTATGTTATGACTGACCTGCTGGGATAGTCTATGGGATCTCAATGGTTTCTATGGAAACAATGTTGTTTCCGTTTTCTATTTTATGATGTAATGTAAACCTTATGAATGTATCTAGTACATCCAAGGCTACTAAACTAATCGATCATTCGAGACTTGGTCATTTGTGATCATGCCAATGATACGTAATAATGCACTGACTCTGGGATTCTGGGTTTAAGGCATTACAAAAAAGCACTTTTTTATTTAATCTTAATAAATAGATCCAAACGTCCTTTTATCCCTCACATATGCTTAGGGTACCATGGGGATCACATGAACAAAGGGATGAGCTAAAATCCTAGTAAGGGAATCAGCATAAGAATAAAACTTTAGCACATGGGTTAGAAGGTTGAACTTGATGACATAAAAAGGAATGTAATATATGGAATCATAACATATAATCATATTATAATGTTAACATGAAGTCATATTAATGTGGAAGAAATATAAAATATGAATTTAATACCATTCAAGGCTAACCGCCAAGACTGTTTCATATTAGCACAGGCCAAGGCTAACCGCCAAGAGCATCGCACATAACATCTCATGAGACTCAACTTTACCCAATGCATTAGATCACTATCTTGGCGCACCCATATTACATTTCATGAAAAACATTTCCACATAAATAATCATACATAATCAATATTACATAAACATAATGGTTACCCATGGAATGAATTGGGTACCAAAATCATGACATAAAGCATAACCAATGAGCGTATCATGAAAGTGTCCTTGGAATAAAGAAATTAGAACATAAAAGAAATTTCATTAGATAAAATATTAATATATCATGGTAATTGATAACAAATATAAGTTACAATATGTATGAAATTGATTTGTGAAATTTTATCATTAAAACATTTTTGTGCGGTTTTAAGGAAAATACTATAGAGCTTTCAAAATTGAAAAGAGAAAAATATTTATATAAAACCAGAAGTGAACCAAGAATGTTTTCATAATAAAAAAATGATTTTATAAATACATTGGTGCCTTAAAATATAAGATATATTTCACTTGAAATTGGGTAAAAATTTGGGAAGTTCCCATAAAATGAGTTTGCTTATTGGAAAGTATCGATGAGGGATTCGCTTAAAAGCATGTATATCCCCAAAAAATAATGAGGGATGCATCTTGAAACATGATTTTGGAGAATATGAATAGCATGTATAATTTTTACATAAAAATAAAAGACAACTTAATTTGGGGAAAATGAAAGATAGAGCAACCCGAAGGAATAAAGGCGGTTCGAGTAGAATTTCGTAAGTATTATCAGCATGGTATAGGGTGTACTTAAGAGGGATTTATGAGAGGTAATTTGGTTTATGATCACTTATAAATCATGAGGGATGTATGGGGGAGGTGATAAATCATACCTCATCATTAGGTACTACACATAAAATTGCGTATCATAGAGGACATTCTTGAATAAAAGTGAAATTGAGAGGCTCCCCTACATTAAGTCTGATGGTGTTATCCACTTGATATTAATGACCTAAATAATAAAATTAGATTTATTAATTAATAAATATAGAACCTATAATTTAGTAATAATATTCAGTATAATCTTTTTATTTTCATTTATAATCATTTTGATTGGTTATGAGGTTCAATTTTATTTTTCGAGTCCATTTGATTACTTGGTTTTAATGATCAGTTCACTTATATTCATGATTAGAGAAATATGTACGATGAAGGTTGTTGTTAAGAATTGAAGTTTAATTTATTTTATTGAACATTTAGAATGTTACATGGATGAAAATTTAATTTGGTTACTGGAATTGATGTTGAATCTTTATATAAAACATTATTTACTACCTTTTGGGTTAATTGGCGGTTTTTGACCACAAAGAACACATTTTTTTTATAAACCAATAAAATGTGTAAAAAACGATTCCAGAAACATATATAAGGAATAATATATTTATTTGGGTCTAATTAAACCATGAAAATGGTTCATGAACATAATTAAATATGGTAACAGAAATTGAAAACCAATCGTCCCTGAATGTGTTAAATTTACACATCTCAGATGGTGTATTTACTACTAAAATAAAAGTATAATAAAGTAGATACGATAATAACTTATTCCATTATCAAAAAATATTATAGTTAATTTAAGGTACTGGATTTTTCATAACGTTTGGATTATGAGAGGTAAGGATGGAAAACTAATCAAAATAACATGAAAATAAAGAGAAAGAAAAGAAAAGAGGATTTTACCTCTTGATTCAATATTACTTGAAGGCCACTTAAGGGGAGAGGATTTGGTATTTTGAGGTGAACAAGGGATTTTGGAGGTGGGGGAGGATCTTGGGGAGAGAATTGGGTAGAATATAGGAAGGTCACAAGGCCTGAAAAGAGAGACGATAAGAGGTAAGGAGGGGTTGTATTTATAGTGGAGGGGAGGAGGGTTTTCATAATATTATAATCATTAGTTTATTATTTTACCATAAAAAAGAAATAGTGATGATTTTTTTGACCAAAATCAGTAACATGTGAATGTTATTTCTAACCAATGGCGATTTACATCATCCATGACTCAAGCATGATGTAGAAATTCAGGTTTTTTCATTTGTTGGGAATTATCATTTTTTACTATTCATCACAATTTTAAGTATTTTAGAAAAATCCCAAAAATTCACACGAACCATTTTTCAATGTGTATAATCCTAAAATGAAATCCATTTTTTAAAATTAATTTTCTAAATATGATTAATTTAACTTTAAATTGAAATCACAATTTACTCGAAAAATAACAATTTTAAAACATTTATTTTCTTATTCCAAGATATAGGTTTATCGTAATCTCACTTGAAACTTATTTATATACTATCATATGTAAGGATACTATTAATTAGGGTATTTCACTATTCATAAGGGTAACATTACTATTCATAAGGGTATGTTAATATTCACCAAAAAATATGTTGGTCATATTTGACTCCAAATAACATTCTGATCGCAATCGTGTATTTCTGATTTTCGAAATTCAAATCATAGAAGTGAAAAACTTGTGTTTAAAGTTCACAAAGAACTTATTAGTCCATTATGTTGTGATTTAATGTGATTATATACGATAATCATAAGAAATAAATTTCCATTGAAAAAAATTGGGTCGTTACATTCTTCCCCCCTTAATAAATTTCACCCTCAAAATTTCATTTTACATTCTAGGCCATAAAAAGGTTTGGGTAATTTTCCTTCATTTCCTCCTCTAGTTCCCATGTTACCTCTTCATACTAATGGTTTCACTATAGTACCTTGACCAGGTGAGTAGTCTTGTTACGTAGAACATTATCTCTATGATCTAATATCTTCATTGGCTTCTCCTCATAAGAAAGATCATCCTCCAACTATACCACCTCTAATGATATTACTTGTTAAAGGATTGGTATGTACTTACTTTAGAGGGATACATTAAAGACATCATGCACATTGTCCATGGTAGGTGGAAGTCCTAGTCTTGGCCACAACCCCAACATAATCAAGATCGAAGGGGACAATGTACTTGGGATATAACATCAATTTCTTCCCAGACTTCATAAACTTCTTCTATAGATATATGTATAAAAATACCATGTCTCCAACTTTGAACTCAAAGTCTTGTCGATGATTGTCTACATAACTCTTCTATCGAATTTTTTCTTCCTTTATAAGCTTCTAAATGGTTTTCACCTTCTCCATAATTTCTTTGACCGTTTTAGGTCCAATTATCTAATGCTCACTGACTTCATCCCACCACATCGGTGTTCTGCACCTTTTCCCATAAAGGGAATTGTATGGTGACATTCAGATGCTTGAGTGGAAACCATTGTTTTGGGAGAATTCAACCAGTGGAAGATTTTGTTCCCATCCTCCTTTCATGTCCATAGAACATGCTCTCAAAATATATTCCAGTGTCTGAATAGTTTGCACATATTGGAAATAATTTTGAGGATGATAGGCCATAATGAAGTTCTATTCTGTTCTTAGAGAATTTAGATACTTTTCCAGAACATCATGGTGAATCTCAGATCACGATTGGATACAATATATATTATTACTCCATGAAACCTTACAACTTCTTTGATGTAAATTTGTGTAGTTTGATCTAATGAGAAGTCCTATAGAATTGTGATAAAGTGATATGTCTTCGTAAGATGGTCTGTAATTACGCATATAGCATTGTTTCCTCTGGGGGTCCTTGGAAGTCCAGTGAAAAGGTCCATGGTAATGTTCTCACAATTCCATGTTTTTATAGGTAGTGCTTTCATCATACCCTTAGACTTTTTCCTCTCAGCATTCACTTTCTTACATACCAGGAACTTTGATGAATATTGAGCAATCTCCCTTTTCATATTGTCCCCCCAAAAGTTTTCTTGGATATCTTGATATATCTTTGTGCTCCCTGGGTGAAGAGATAAGGTTGAGCTCTGTGCGTCATTCAAAATCTCCTTCTTTATCTCTGGATTAGATTGTGCACATAATCGGGACCCAACTCTTGCAACTCCTTACACATCAATCTTGAACTTTGTGGATTTCCCATTTCTGATATCTTCCACCAATTTCTGAATTTCCATATATTTTCTTTGATCATCCATTATTTTATCCATGAGGGATGGTTGAGAAATAATTTGAGAAAGGATTAATGATGTTCATCCCTTAATGATTCACATGTCCATCATCTAAAATCTAAAAATATCAGATCCTTTTCAATTCTCATCATTGATAAATACGTAGGATCATTTCTACATAGAGCATTTGCCACCGTATTTTCCTTACCAACATGGTAGTGGATTGAGTAGTCATAATCCTTGATGAGATCTATCCATATTTATTGGTTCATATTAAGCTATTTTTTGTGTGAATATATATTTGAGACTCTTGTGATCAGTATATATCTCACACTTCTCCCCATGGAGATAATGACGCCAGATTTTCAACTCAAAGATCATAGATTCCAAATCCAGAACATGCATGAGATAGTTTTTCACATGTATTTTCAGCTACCTTGAGGAGTAGGCTATCACTTTGTCATTTTTCATCAGCACACATCCTCAGCCCTTCTTTGAAGAATCATTGTGCACCACAGAGAGTTCTCCACTTATTGGGAGTGTGAGTTCTGGCACAATGATAAGCCTCTTTTTCGACTCCTTAAAACAATCTTCACATTCCTAAGTCTAAAAAAATTACCCCTTTCCATGTCTTCTTGGTCATTGGGTTGGAAAATCATTAAACGTTCATGAAAAATCATCGATAATACCTGTATGGACCCGGAAATCCATGGATATCTATTATAAATATTGGCATGAGACACTCTTCAGTTGCCTTTGCCTTGGTAGGGTCTACAGAAATCCATTTTTTTGGTGATAACATGCCCTATAAATGATACTTCCCCAATCCAAAAATCACATTTACTATACATTCCAAACAACTTCTCCTTTATAAAAGTTCGTAACACTGCATTCAAATTCTCCTCATGTTCCTCCTGGCTCTTGGATTATATTAGAATATCTTTAATAAATACAACAAAATATTTGTCAAGGTAATCCCTAAATACTATATTCATTAAATCCATGAATATTGCTGGAGCATTAGTGAATATGATGGACATATATATGAACTCATAGTGTCCATACCACATTCAGAAGGCGGTCTTGGGAATATCTTCATTCCTCACCTTTCATTGAGGGTATCTTGACCGAAGGTCCACCTGAAAGAACAAACTGGCCCCACAAAGATGATCGAACAAGTCAACTATCTATGGTAGGGGATACTTGTTCTTTATCATTATTTTATTGAGCTCATGATAATCAATGTAGAGGCGCATTGATCCATCCTTCATCTTGACGAAGAGGAATATCACAGTTCATGGTGAAGCACTAAGGCATATAAAACCCTTCGCCAGATTAACCTGTAATTGCTTATCAAGAACTTCCAGCTCAATAGTGTCCATTATATAAGGTGTATTTGATATAGGTAGATATCTAGGAATAAGTTCAATTGAGGACTCAACCTCTCGTTCAAGAGGAAGACCAGGAAACTCTTCAAGGAATAAATCAGTATAATCCATCATTATGGGCTTGTCTTCAAGAATGATTATCTCCTTTGTCCCAATCATTTGATCTATACATGCTTTCTCATAAGGAATTAATATCCACACTTGAGAAAATGATTCTAAAGGAGATTAAACTTACTTATTACACTTTTAATGAATTGGAGGATGCTTCAATATGTGAAGAGAGATCTCCCTTTTCTGACAGTTAATGTTAGATTTTTATAAAAACAACCAATCCATGCCCAAGATAGCACCAAACTCCACTAAAGGAAGTATGATGAGATTTGATGGGAGGATCAGTCCAAAAACATTAAAATATGAGAATTTATAAACCATGGACACAATAATATCCCCATTCTCTATTCTCATAGATAAGTTTTCTTCCATATTTTGAGGTGGTGTTTGAATAGTTCTACTAAACTTGAAGGATATAAAAGAATACATAGAACCAGAATCAAATAGTAAAATCACTATTATTGAATGAATAACTAGCGTACCTATCACCACATCAGTTTCCAGCTCCACCTTAGTAGTAGTGATAGGATTATCCCTTCCTTGTTTCCAGGGAGGTTGTTGTTGATTTCATCATACAAATCTTGGTTTAGTGAAATTGTTGGCATAATTCCCATGCCACTTGTAGTTGTAATGTTGCACCACTGGTTGATCATTGATATAAACCTTCATTTATTCTTCTAAATTAGTGGTATTTTTCATATCCCTTCAGTAGTTCATGACTAGATGTCATATCTTCCCACATTTGAAGTTATTCCTGGTTCCCTTTAGGTAGTTCCCAGGATGCTTCTTCCCATATCTTTTACAAGTGGGATGTTCGGGATTCTTTCCATAATGGTATTTGTTTTTTGAACCACCCATGTTGTTCTAAATTTTTCTCTTCTTGTCATTAGGTCCACGAGACCATTGAGATTATCCAATATCCTTTTCAAAATTGAGGGCACAACATACAATCTCATCATCACTATTGAAGTCTCCAATCACTAATGCTTTTCGTAGACTAAACGTTTGTCCTCTAATGATGATATCTTTCTTTCTTTAATTGTTCATGAAAAATATAGAGGTGTACCTTGCAAGCCTTTTAATGTTTTCTTCACACACTGCGATGGACTCACCTTCCTACTTCTTGAGACCGAGGAACTCTCTTTCCATCTTGAGACAGAGGGTTTGAGGAAAATATTTATTGAAAAACATCCTATGGAATACCTCCAAATACATAGAATCAATTTTCTCTTGGTAAATTGTATTCTTGACTAGTTTCCACCACTGATCAACTTCCCATTCAAAAAAACAGACTCCCAGTACAACTTTCTCTTCTTCCAAGCAATGGATGATAGAGAATATCTTTTTAATGGATTTAGTCCACTGTTCTATGAGGAGGGTATTATAAGATCCATTAAACATGGGAGGCCTTTTCCGTGTGAATGATTTTATGGAAACTTTCTCTTTACATGGAGGATGAGGGTGTTCCAAATGATTCAAGATATTATTCATAACTTGAGCTAACTGAGCAAGTACTATAATGATGTTTTGAGCACCTATTCTCATCATATTAGTAATATCATTAGGGAAATCATCACATTACTTATCACATTGATTGTTGGAAAGTGTTCATATATTTCCCAATATTAAATAAGAAAAATAACATACAATTATAGGGATTTAATACTTAGATATTGAGCATAAAAAAGGAATCTTTGATCATAAAAGGATAAACTTGTAAAGGAAAAGAACATCCTAACATGTGATTCGTTAGGTTTAAATATACGTTATCCTAAATCTATTTCATAACTTATATTCTTATGTTATTTTTTATTCTCTAAATAATGGTTTGTACTAATCTCATGATTTTACCAATGAATATCCCTCGGGACTGTCAAACCAAGAGTGAAACAAGGCCTGTTGTCATGTACCAGGATACCTCGGGTTAGGCCCGAAACTCCTTGTCGTTGTTTTCACTCATAGGTACATTTGTTCCAGAGCCACATCTACCTATTTATATCAAATAAGGGACATATTTTCTTGATTAACCATTTACTTTATACATACCAAAATTCAGGTATTTTTTCATATACTTCGTCTCATCCTTAAGGTTCTTACTAACGTTCTATATTCCTAATCTTCAAAAATAACTAGACCATCCATTGATACCAACTATAGAGACCATAGAATTATAAATATAACATTACATGTTTTTAATCCAAATTACACACTAGAGTACAAGACAAGGATCGTGAAGACTAGTGTCTTGGAAGACTAGGTACATAAAACTCAAAACATGGAACAAAAAAACACTTCTTTATTTAATCATCATAAAGAGCTCCTAACATTATTTGAGCCATTTCACCTACCTAGGGTACCCTAGGGATCACATGAATAATGGTATTAACTAAAATCCCAATAAGGGAATAAACATAAGAATAAATCTTTAGCACATGGGGTAGAAGGCATAACATGATGACATAAAAAGGAATGTAGCATATGGAATCATAACATATAAACATGGAATCATATAAACATAGAGTCAAAGTAATGTGGAAGAAACATAAAACAAGAATTTATTATGATTCAAGGCTAACCACTAATACTATTTCCCATAGTAGCACAAGCCAGGGCTAACCGCCAGGACTGTTGCACATAGTAGCAGAAGCCAAGGCTAACCGCCAAGACCGTCACACATAACATCTCATCATACTCAACTTTACCCAATGCATTGGAGATATATCTAGGCGCACCCATATTACATTTCATGAATATGTTTTATACATAAATAATAATACATAATTAATCATTCATAAACATAAGGGTTACCCATGGGAAGAATTGGGTACCACAATCATGACATAAAGCATAACCACTAGGAGTATCATGAAAGTGGCCATAAATGAAAATAATTAGAACATATATGGAATTTCATAAGTTAAAATATTTATATATCTTATTAAGTGATTTCATATAGAAGTGATACCATGTATGAAATGTATTTGAGAAGTTTTAGCATTAAAATGTTTTTTTGCAGTTTTAAGGAAAATACTATAGAGCTTTCAAAATAGTAAAGGGAACAATATTTTATATAAAACAAAAAGTGAAAAAATAGGTTTTTAATAATAAAAACACTGATTTTATAAATACAATAGTTTCTTAAAATAGGGAATATATTGTACTTGAAATGGAGTAAAAACTTGGGATGTTCCCTTAAAACGAATTTGCTTATTGGGAAGTATCGAGGAGGGATTCACTTAAAAGAATGTATATCGCCAAAGGAGAATGATGGATGGATATTGAAACATGATTTTGGAGCATATAAACTTAATTTAGAATTTTTACATAAAAATATAAGAAAACTTAATTTGGGTAAAGAGAAAGATAGAGTATCCTGAAGGAATAAAGGCGGTTTGTGTAGAATTCCTTACGGATTATCGGCTTGGTATTAGCTGTACTTAAGAGGGATTAATGAGAGAGAACATAGTTTCTCATCACTTATAAATAATGAGGGATGTATTGTGGAGGTGAAAAATCATACCCCATCATTCGGGATGAAACATAAAATAGTATATCATAGAGGACATTTTTGAATTAAAGTAACATCTAAAGGACCCCTTACCTCAAGTCTAATGGTGTTATCTACATGATTTTAATGATCTGAATAATCAAATTAGGTTCATTAATTAATAATTATAGAACCTATTATATATTTATAATATTTATTATAATATTTTAGCTTCATTTATGACCATTTTGATTGGTTCTGAGGTTCAATTTCATTGTTCGGGTCTGATTGCTTACTTGGTTTAAATGGTCGGTTCACTTATATTCTTGTTCAGATAAACATATATGATGAAAGTGGTTGTATAGAATTGAAATTATATTTTATTATTGAAAATAAATAATTTTACATTGTTGGAAATTTAATTTGGTTATTTTATGTGAAGTTGAATCTTTCTATAAAACATTAGTGACAACCTTTTGGGTCAGTTGGCGGTTTTTGACCAGAAAGAACATGTTTGGTTTTATAAACCAAAAAAAGTGTAAAAAAGTATTACAGAACCATATATGAGTCATAATAAATATATTTGGATCTTTATAATCAATTAAAATGGTTTCATGACCAAAATTGATGATGGTAACATAAATTGAAAACCCACCATCCTTAATGTGGTAAATTTACACATCTCAGATTGTGTCTTTACTACTAAATGAAAACAATGGTTAAGAATATATGATAATAAATTATTAAATTATCATAACAAAATTACATTACATGTTAGGTACTTTATTTTTCTTAACATTCGTATGAGGATAGGTAAGGATAGAAATGTAATCAAAAGAACATGAAAAGAAGGACAAGAATTTACCTCTTGATTCAATCTTCCTTGAGAGCCTCTTAAGGGGAGAGGATTTGGTATTTTGAGGAGACCAAGGGATTTTGGACATGGTTTAAGAGCTTGGGGAGTGATTTGGGTAGAATATAGGCAAGTAAAAAGGCTTGAGTTGAGTGAAGAGAAGAGGTCAGGTGTGGTGGTATTTATAGTGAAGGGGAGGAGGGTTTTCATAATATTATAATCATTGGTTTATTATTTTTTCACATACCAAGAAATAGTGATTATTATTGTAACTCAAAATAGTAATATGTTCATGTTAGTTCTAACCAATGGCTATTTACATCATCTATGACTCATTCATGATGTAGAAATTTATGTTTTAGCATTTATTGTGAATTATCATATTTTACTATTCATCCAAAATTCAAGTATTATAGAAAAATCCCAAAAATTTACCCTAACCATTTTTATACCAGTATAATCCCAAAATAAAATCCATTTTTCTAAAATAAGTTTCTAAATATGATTAATTTAAATTTTAATTAAAATCATAATTTACTCAAAAAATAACAATTTTGGAACATTAATTTCTTATTCCAAGATATAGGTATATTGTACTCCCACTTGAATATTATTTATATACTATCACAGGTAAGGTAACTATTAATTATGGTATTTAAATATTCATAAGGGTAATATTACTATTCATTTGGGTATGTTTCTATTCACCAAAAATTAAGTTGGTCACATTAGACTCCAAATAATTTACTAATCACAACTGTGTATGTAAATTTTTTGAAATGAAAATCACATAAGTGAAAAACTTATGTTTAAATGTCACATAGCACATAGTAGTTCATTATGTTTTGATTTCATGTGATTATATGACATAATAATAAGAAGGAAATTTCCAATGAAAAAAATTGGGTCATTATAATATATCCCATAGAATTAGGATTCTTAAGACACCAATAATTTCATTTCCTATCCCAAATTGCATTGATGTGATTACTTTGGTTTCCATCCATTAAAGAAACCCAAAAAACACAGAGTAAGAATCAATAATCATAGTGGGAAACTACATAATCTTGTAATCACTTATAGGATGTCTAAATTAGGAAACCTTATTTTATTTATGACACCTTAGGTTTATCTTAATATATTCTTATCCAAATCTAATTTAAATCCTTCATGATGGTTCGTGAAGAGTTTTTGAATTTTCAAAGAATATCCCCTAGGAGTGTCAAACCAAGTGTGCAGAAGGGCCCGTCATCATGCACCGTTTCCCGATTAATTCTAGCTTAATACAACATTTTCAAGGCTATAAATTCTATGAAAATCTATACTAGATCCACATAAACTTTTATTGTCTAGATAGGGATGTATTTATATGAAACCACTCACACTATCATTTACAAAAAATACAATACATTTTCGTATACTTTGACTCATCCTTGGGCTTATCTATAGAGAAATGTCCTTAAGGATTTTAATAAGGCTTTTATAATCCTATTTTCCAAAGGTTAACTAAACTTTTTATCTAATATCAACTATAGATACCCTTGCTTAATATTCATAGAAACTATATCATTTTTTTCAGAATACTTAATAGATTACACGAATAGATGCCCATATACCATATTAGTTTAGTGCCTTTAGAAACTAGGAAACATAAACGCTGGTACATAGGGGAGCTGCATTATCTCCCAATAGGTTCTTAAATAATATAAACCTTTTTAGAAACGTCATACATAATTCATATCTTTATATCCTAGGTAAGGGAAAAATAATAAATGGTGAGCTCATATGCTCAGTAAGGGTAAATAAGAGAGATATGTAAGCATAATCCTGAGAATAAGGTTATAATAACATAATCATGAAAATAAAACATCATAATCTACATATCAAATATCATAAACAAGAGTAATGGAATAAATATTGGTAGTTCATAGTACATGGATCATGAGGGAATCAGAAGAATAAGCCATGAAATCATAACATAGGATTAAGAAATAGAATTTTGGTAGACACATAAGAATATAAAACCATTCCTTATAATCCAAGGCTCATTTCCAAAACTTATCAAGGCACGTCATGTGGGTTTCACCTACTGGGTGGGACACACCACCATCCCCAGTCGCAGTCATTTCCTTATAATGGATCTAGTTTCACCATATTCCCATAGTGGATCAGGTTCCCCCTTTTTCCAATACTGTATGAATCTCTTCAAATTGTCTCTAATCATTATCTCATGAGATAAAAATATTTACCTAATACATTAGAGGGAAATATAGGTCACAACCTTTACATAATAGAATCATACATACGTGCGCCATAAGATAATAAACATTCACTATATCATACCCTATGAAATGAAATGGGTATCATAAACCTATAATCATATCATAACATATTTAAAATAGATAGGTTTCACAATCATTTCATCAAATCATAACCGATTAAGAGAATCAGAATTCGTAATCTTATAACCCATAGAAGAGAAACATGTTTCATAAAAATCATTCCATATAAATATAAACCATTTAGAGAAATAATATGAATGGTACCCTTGGTTAATATCCCCAGAAAGTCATGATTAACACCAATTAATGTCTCTATATATGGGGAATAATTTTGTAACATCTATTGAAATAATTTCTTGACCAAAATATACTCTCTTCTTTGAAAAACTCTTTCTAGAACATAAAGCTTTTTAAAAACATTTTCTCTTGAAGATGACCATGAAAAAATATATAAGAATATTTTAAAATCATTTTAAAAACCTTTTAAAACATATTAAAATTTTAAAATCCATTTACCTGAAAAAATTGAAATCATTTTTAGAAAACATGGTTTTTGAATAAAACATATTTTTGACCAAAGAGATAAATAAGGTCAGGTTTTCTTAAAAAACATATTAATCATATTAAGTAAAAATGATTGTAAAAATGGTACCATTAGATGATTATATCATGAATAAAAAAGTTAAAATAGAATTCATGAGATTTAATGAGAGTTTTATTATAATATTTAACAAATGTAATCATAATCGTAAACAACCCTGATAAAGGATGAGATTATAAGAATAAACTGTTACCACTTTGGTAACTTTAAATTATAATCCCCATGAGAATGTAACATTACATGAAGATTATAAAATCATGAAAATGAAAATATTTTTGATATAACATGTCAAATTAATATTATATACACCTATTAAATGAATATAGGTTCATAGAAAAACTTGTGTCTCTAAAAATGAAAAATTTAGACAGAATTACCTGACCGATTTGGTAACATTTGAACTTTAAAACCCATAAAATATAGGTCATAAAATGGATATGTAAATAAACATAAATATATTAATATTAATCTTATTATACATTCATAGTCCTTATATACATCACAAAATATAAATGAGTGGTGAATATGGCATAAGTCTCATTGAAATAAAGGTCAGACTATAAATCCCCTTACCTTATTTCTTAACTCTCGTCGTACTCAATAAAACCACATTTATAATTAATATAATTTTATTATAAATATTTTATGGAACCATATTCAATTATATCATACCATATATTATTTAATTATGACCTTCTATTTCCCATTTATTAGTAATACCATGTTAATGTTACATTTTGGGTAATTACATCTTTGTATTTCTCATATGTTTTCATTTGTTATATTTTCAATCCTCATACTTATATCATGATCTAAAAAAATGAAAAACACACTATAAATGTCCTATATATTCATTATATACATATTAATAATAATCTATATAATATATAAATTTAAAATTAAATACATCATTCATGGATATGGTAGGTCGTACGTACTCATGAATGTTCTTTCAATTTTATTATCGTATTGAAAGAAATAAAGTACATGAAATATATGTATATATATATAATATCATTAAAGTAGAATTATTTTTTCATATATAAAATATAATTTCACTAAAACCATCCTTAATACATTCCTCGTAAAGTGTGAAAGAATCACATCGCTTTGAGGAGGCAGTAGGCCATACTTCTACAAACAAAGTTTCAATATCTGAAAAAATGGGAAATCATGAAGGAATGTTTTATATAATAATTAAAAAAGAATAAATACATCATAAATATCACATATATCATATAAAAAATAAATTTAATCATTATTTCCAACTTTTAGAAGTGGTAATGGAAGAACGAATGACAATGGTTCGCTAGGCGCTTGTCCACTGTAGACATGAATGATGACTGTGTATCCTATTTGATAGAAGTGTGTGTGATTTTATATAGTAAACTTATCAAAAAAACATATCAGTATATTTACTATAACTATTTTATTATATTAAAATTTAATAATAATAATTTAGTGTGGATAAAGAAATAAAACAAAAGCTATTACGGAAAGATGTTACCTATTCTTTAGGTAATTCCTTTTGGTTTGCGCCAAACGGCTTCCTTGGATGGATTTATGCTCAAAGTGAGGCATATAGGATGAAGGTAAGGGATTTGGGAGGATATTTGGGTAGGTTTTGTCTAAGAAAAAGGGTATCATATGTGTAAATATTTGATGGGGTGAGTTCCCATTTAATAGTGGAAGAGGAGTGGTATTCTTATATAAGATGGATCCCCCGCTTTTCCGCAAGAACGCACCCTACACACCTCTCAGATTTTCAAACTTCTCATCTATTGCTTCCCTGCCCACTCGGCCACTGCATGTCTCATCCGATGGCCCTACCTCCTCCTACGGCCCTGCCCCTGGTCTCCCGCAGCCCCTGCCTCCCCGATCCCCTTTCACAGTTCCCCCTGCCTCTACTGCCTCGTTGTTTCCTTCACGTGGGGTTGATTCCTCTTCTACGGCCCCCTGCCTACCCTCCTTCAGAGATTCTCTCTGCGGCCCATGGTTTGCGCCCTCCCGTCCCTACTTCCCGAAGATCAATGTGTCCCTTCTGCCTGCCTCTTGCGATGGCGCCTGTGTCTCCTTGGAAGTCCCCACTACTACTTTTTTGGAGGTTGAGGCATGCTTGAAATGGACCCTAATCTCCTGTTTCAGCTCTGCTAAGCCTCCTCTATCGGTCTTCCAGCGCTTTTCCAAATATTGCGTTCTCAGATCCCCGGCTCAGATCTCAACGATTCATAACAATTCTTTCTGTATTGTTCTAGATTCTGAGGAAGAATTTTTTAATGTGTGGTTCTTGGTTCCACTCTCTTTCAATCATTGGAGTTTTAGCCTTTCCTGGTGGTCGCTGAATGCGCACCGGGGAAAGGATAGTCCCCATGTTGTGGTATGGATCCTCCTTCCCGGTCTTCCTCTCCCATTCCAGAATGCTGGTTTCTTAAGGGCGATTGGTGATTCCCTTGGTGGCTTCTTATGCTTGGATGCTCGGACTAGCTACTATTCTGACGCCTCGACTTCTCTCTTGTGTGTTGAACTGGACCTTTCCCTCCCTATTCCAGAGCGCCTCCTTCTCCCCGTGCAAGATGGTTTCTATTGGAATCAGGATATCTACTACCCCATCTTCCCCGGGTTCTGTGGTTTCTGCAATCTCTAGGGCCACTCTATCCAGGTGTGTAGAAAGAGCCATCTAGGGGTCCCGCATAGCTCCCACGGTGCTCTAATGACTCCTCCAAGGCGGCCTCCCTTGCCCGCTGTCCCCCCTCGGAGGCTATCCCGTTAGTCTCTCCTCAGGTGATCTCTTTATCGCCTCAGCCCTCCTCCTCAAAGGCCCTGATCATCAACCCCCTTCCCCCAGCTCGCTCGCCTCCATCAAGTATTCTTGGCTCTGAGGCCCGTCTTTCCTCGTCCTTGGCTCCCCTTTCAGGAGTTTGGGATATCTCCTCCTATCCTTCAGACCCCCAAGACTCTTTGTCTGGCCTCCCCCCTATCCCTCCCCCACCCCCTACTACCCTTCTGACCTTGCTTCCCCCCTGGCATTTTTTCCTGTAGCCCAACCTGATGGTACCCTGCGGCAGGCCTCCCCTATCATGGTCTCTCCCCTTGTTTCATCCTTGAGCCCTCCTTTTCCTAGCCCCTATAATAGAGGCACTCCTAAGGATACAGAGTGCTCCCCGGTGCCCTCCTCCAAAGCCTATAACTTTCCTCCTCTAGCCTCTCCTGATGATTCTACTCCCAAAGCTCTGTTGATCTCCTCCAAAGAATGTGTATGCACTCGATCTCACTCCAGGATCCTAAAGAATCACGTGGCTCCCCTCCTCAAAATGGCTACGAGCTTTGGGACCAGCACCAGAGCACTTTTCTTCCAATGATCCCCATTCTATTTTGGAATGCCTGAGGCCTGGGGGCCAGGGTTAAAACTGATTTTCTCTCTTCATCCATCCAAAAGCACAAAGTGGCAGTTTGTTGACCTAATTGATCATAAGTAGAACCCGTCCAGAATCAGTGACTTCACCTGGAAAATCAAAATTCAAGGAGCTATGCGTGCTGCTCCTCCGAACAGGAACATCTGGATCTTCTGGAATAAGGACTTCACCGTTGACCTAGTCCAAGCAGGGGACCAATTCATCACCTCCAAGGTCTCCAAAGGCAACATCGGTTTCTTCTTGACCGTCGTTTATGGAAGATTCAATCATCTCCAAAGGGGGATACTTTGGAATGATCTCTCATCCTTTGATCTGGGGTTCCTCCCATGGGTTGTAGGGGGCGACTTCAATGTTGTGGCCAACCCGGAGGAGAAGAAAGGAAGGGGAAATTTTCAGTGGCAAGATATCTTGGAATTTGTTGAATTTATGGCTGGTGCAGGTCTTATGGATCTAGGATTCCAAGGTGACCCTTTCATGTGGTGTCAAAACCAAAGAGGCCCCCGTTATTCATGGAGCCGCATGGACAGATGTCTGGCCAATTTTAATGCCACCTCCCTGTTCTCCAATTCTTCAGTCACTCACCTGGTTATGGGTCCATCAGATCACTCCCCGCTCCTGGTGTCCTTGGTTTTAGGTCAGGCCATCCAGGGGCTGTTCAGATTCTATCCTTAGTGGGTCTCAATGACGGGTTTTATCTCTCTGGTCCAATCGGTTTGGAATGGCCCTGCCCAGGGCCACTCTTGGGTGGCCATCCACAACAAGATAAGAAGCCTGAAGTCAAAGCATCAAGAATAGAAGAAGGAACTTCCCTCCTCTGATGCTGACCTGGAGGAGGCGATGCAAGGTTTGGATCACCTTGAAGGTAGTCTTGAGGAAGACTTGGATGCCCCTGCCCTTGAGGAGCTTTCTCGTAGGAAATCGGACCTAGCGGAGAGGCTTTTGCGGCAGGAACGCTTAGTGAGAGAGGAGTCAAGAACCGAATGGCTGAAGGAGGGGGACATAAATTCTTCTTTCTTCTATGCATGCTTGAAGGAAAGATAGAGGTCAGTGAAACCCAACATCCTTTTGGATGATGGTTCCTACTCAAATGACAGAGCAGGGGCGGGCGAGGTCGCACACTCTTTTTTCGAGAACCTCCTTGCATGTCCCAACCTGAGAATGCCCAACGGCTTCCCTGGAAGAGGAACTAACATTTTTGAGGTGATTACCAGCTGTATCTCTATCCAGGACAATGAAAATCAGAGCTCTATCCCAGAGGAAAAATAAATCTCTGACGCCATGCAGAACCTTGATCCAGAGAGTGCTCCGGGCCCCAATGGCTTCCCGGGATCCTTCTATAGAGCCACGTGGGATGTTGTGATGTTTGATATCATCTCTTCTATTCAAGACTTTTTCAGAGGAGGCAGCCTTCCGAGGGTTGTGAGTGCCACCTCCATGGTGCTCATTCCTAAAACAAGAAACCCCATGTCGGTCATGAAATACCACCCGGCGTGTCTCTGTAACTTCACTTACACAATCTTAGCTGGCCTCTTAAATGTTAGGATTGTTGTTCATCTTCCCCGGTGGATTGCTAAAGAGAAACATGGTTTTTTTCTGGGGAGATAAATTCAAGGTATAAATCTTCCCCAAGAAATGATTAGGGACCAAAACTTCAAAATGCGCGGTGAAAATGGGGAGATCAAGCTAGATATGAATAAATCATTTGATCGGATGGAGTGGGATTTCATTAACAGGGTGTTGCAAGGTATGGGTTTCTCCCCTTGGAATGTTGATCTCTTTTTTAGATGCTTCTCATCTTCATGGATGGCGGTTATGTTTATGGGAAAATCTTAAGGGTTCTTCAAAACCTCCCATGGTATTAGACAAGGAGACCCAATCTCCATGAGCCTCTTCATCATCTCCCAGGACATCTTGAGTCATCTCATTCAGAGGAACTACAACAGTGGTGAGATTCGGCCCTAACGAAGGTGTAGGGGGTCTTGGTCTACCTCCCACCTTATGTTCACGGATGACACCCTCCTTTTTATGAATGCGGGTAGTAGATCTCGAAAAGGTTTGAATGAGGTTCTGGATGATTACTACTTCTGGAGTGGCCAACTAATTAACAAATACAAGAGCCATTTCTTTCTCTCAAACAAGTGTTCTTTCTACTGGATGTCATTAGTGCATACTGCCCTTGCCATGCAGGAAGGAAGATTCCCTACTGAGTACTTGGGGGCCCCCATTTCTCCAAGAATACTTCACATCTGGGATTTCAACTTCCTCACTAGAAAGATAGTGGATCTCATCCACAACTGGAAGAATAAATACCTCTCCTTTGGGGGTTGTATTGCACTGATCAACTACATGCTCCTCGCTTCCCCTGTTCATGCACTTTCTGCTATAAAAGTCCCAAAGGGTGTCATTTCCAACATCGACAAGATTCTTTAAAATTTTATCTGGGACCCCAAAGCTAAGGGCAAGCATCACTGGTCCTCCTGGAGTAAAATTGCAAGACCGGAAAGTGAAGGGGGCATCAAAGTCGGTAGCCTCGCCAATACTCTGCAGTTCATGCACGCAAAAATGGACTGGGAAATCCTGTAAAAACGCACCCCGTGGGGTCAAATTATGAATACTACCTACATGGAATTGATTGAAGTCCATGGCTCCCCGTTCTGTCCTTCCATATTCCCCCTCATCCTTGAGCTTCAGTTGCATGCACCCTGGATCATTGGTAGGGGAGACATTTCGTTCTGGTATCATAACCGGGATGGGGAAATTCTCAGCTTCCTAGGATGTCCTGCCCCCTCTATCTCATTCAGGGAAGCAAGCAGCCACCCCTCCGTCATTTTAGAAGTGTTGAATGATTTCCATCAGAGATATTTTAACCTTATTTTCACGTCCTCTAATAATGATAAATGTGTTTTCACCCCTTCTTCCTTTGGGGTCCTCACTTCTCAGGACTTCCGCTACTCCCGAGGCTTCCAAGACCCTCCTCAAAGCTGGAATGCTACCTTGTGGTGTAAGTCCATGCCTGCTAAGTTAAAATTCCTTCTTTGGAGAATCCGAAACAGATCCCTCCTAACTGAGGAGAACATCAAAAACTTTGGGATTTCTTTTGCGTCTCACTGGTCATGTTGTTAAAGCAGAAAGGAGGAGAGTGAAGACCATCTTTTCTTCAAAAGTGATTGGCTAGGTGTTGTCTGGTGCTTCTTTGGTGAGTTCACGGGTCTCTTAATCCCTCACTTAAGTGACCTTAATTTCATGGAAAGGTGGTTCCATGGATCTGGTGATAGAGGCCCAGAGAAGATGGCTCAAGCCAGGGTTCTGCAGGTGGGATGATGAAGTTTATGGAAGGCCCGCAACAAAGCTAGGCATGAAGGGGTGCTGTCCAAGTCCTACACTATCATCGTCAGGACCAAGATGCTCCTTTTGGATAAGGAAAAACTCTTCTCTATTTGGAATGATGCCCCCTCTCTTCATAAAGTGCAGGTTAGACCCCATATCCCCCAGCATATTAATAGTAACACCAGGGGGCAATGGATTCGTTGGTCCCCGCCTTCTAGTGGTCTCAAACTTAACATGGGTGTGTCATGCATCATGGCAAACCTCTAGGGTGGTGGGTTTGTGTGTAATATCCAATGCTCAGTGGTGCTGGAATTCTCTGCTAGGTTAGGTCATGGTACCTCCCTTCAGGCCGACGCCAATGCTTTTCTCATGGGTCTTTATATTTTCCACCTAAAAAGTGTCCGGGTTGAAGAGGCGGAAACTGACTCCAAGATCCTTCATGACGTTCTGAATGGCTTCTGTCAACCTCCATGGTCCATCGAATACGTCAGAATAAAGTGTAGGGCTAAGCCTAGTAACAACATCAAGGTCAATCACACCTAAAGAAAAGGAAACCAAGTCGTGGACTACCTTACTTATTTGGAGGTTACGGGCCCTGATCCTATCTGCCATCATACGGTGAGCTCATTGAAACATGAGGGTATTAACTTAATTAAAGGTGATGCCCTCGGTCTCCACTACTTTATGCCCCCTTAGCTTATTTTCTTTGTTTTTGTTTTGTGTTGTGATGGGTTTTCAGTTGTTTTTCTTCCTCAATAAAAATTTGAAAATGATGATGATGAGGAGTGGTATTCTAATAAATATTTAAAGGTAAACACTTTTGAGAGGTATCACTTAAATAATGTTCCTCAAATAGATTTCCATTTTCTATAAAATGGATTATATGGTACAAATATGTATATAAAATTTATTTTGACATGTTTAGGCCCATTTTTACACATTATGTTTAATGTTTAACCACTAAGTAATCTTGTTTTTACCTTAATCACTGTAATTAATTTTAATTACTTTGAATAATATTTTTGGTCAAAAAATAGATTGATAATATTATAAATTATAAATTATTCTGATTCCAAAAATATAATCCATTTTTCAAAATTCTAAACACATAATTGGAAGAAATAAATTTAAAAATTAATCACACAGACATGTCACAGAGGAGGGTTTTGAAAGTGCAAAGGTTCAAAATATTGAATTGTTTTTATATCCAATTTCAATGTGAATTTGGTTCCCATGACCTAAATTGGATTAATTTAGGTAAAATTTTTCTAATAAAAAATTTAAAAAATTGTAATATAAATATTCTATTAAAAAAATAGACAAAAAAAATTTCAATTAAAATTTAGTATTTATTACAATTCATCATAAAATTATGTTTTTCAAAACAAATCCCAAAAATTCACCCTATGATAATTTTGAAAATATAAATTCAAAAATGAAGTTTATTTTAAAAAATTAAATTTTTCAAAGTGTTTAAAATTAATTTTATTATTTTTCTCATAAGGGTATAAAATGAAGTTATTTTGAGAAAAATTAGTATTTTTCAAACATATAGACTATGCTAAAAATTGTAGATTTCATTATCAACATGTTTTATTTATTTTAAACCATTATATATAATATTTAAAAATTATTTATTACTATGTATATTGTAAATATTAATGACTATGTTATAAATATCTTATTTAAAATATTGTAATAATAAAGTTCTATTTTATTGAAACTCAATTTTAGTGATAATAAAAGATAATTTTCTATATTTAGTGCAATTTAAAATTGGTTTAATTTATAATGAACGCTTGACTTGGGGTATCATTCAATGAAATACATTAAATAAATTTAATTTGTTCAAAAAAATGATTATAAAAGCTAATGATGCAACAATTCCCTTATCATAAAAAAATAAAATTATATGTGAGATACAAAGGTTATTATTTCATCATGGTATAATAATAACTGAAGGAGGTGGAGTAATAAATAAAACAAAAAAATCTTGTTTACGAGTTTTACCTCTTCCTTAGGTGTCATCCTTAGGATTTCACCGAAAGCCTTACTAGATTAGTTTTTTGTCTAAAAGAAGGCTTATAGGATTAGAGGAGGTATTTTTGAAATTTATTTTTTAGTTATTGTTTAAAAAATGTGTTTTAATGTGTGAAGAGGAGAGTATAGAGGTGGTGTTTTATAAGCGATGTGAGTTGTAAACTTGTCACCTTTTTTAAAGAAAGAATTTCACCAATTTTTTTCATGACATAAGGATCCAATAATGGGCCATTCATTAGAATAGAATGGATAAAGTCAAAATATGTCTATTAAATGGGTTTTAGACAAGTTTTTTGTTATTTTTAAAACTTAATGTTTTAGATTAACCCCCTCACAAACCCATTTTTACCTTAACTATGGTAAATAGTTTTTACTAGTTTTACTTTTCATTTTCATCAAAAATTAAGTTGAAATTATTTGATAATATAAATTATGATGATTACAAATATGTAATCCATTTTTCCAAATTCCAGTCATATAATTTGAAAATTTTAATTTCAAATTAATCTCATAGACATAATGAGAAATATGGTTTTTAAAGATAAAATGTTCAAAAGATTACAAAGTTTGTATTTCAAAATTCAACATGAAATTAATTACAATGAACTAAATAAGATTAATGGATGTATAATTGAAATAGTTTTACTTTAAAAAAAATAAAATATAATTTAACTTTTTTGATATATTAAATTAAAAGGTTGATTTCAATTCAAATTTATTATTTTTCCCCATTCAATAAAAATGATTTTTTTTATAAAAATCCCAAAAATTAACCGTAAGATAATTATGAAATGATGATTTAAAAAATGAAGTTTATTTTATACAATTAATTTTCTATATTATCTTAAAATTAATATAATTAATGTGCCCAAAAAGAAATAAAAGTCATTTTTTTAGGAAAATAGTGTTTTCAAAATATATAGACTTCAGCAAAAGTTTAGTATTTTTTTATCAATATGTTTTCTCAATATAAATCCACTATAATAAATATTTAAAAATTAATTATTACTATTAATATTTCTATGTTTAATATATTGGTTATTATGATCGTATTTAAATAACTATATTAACAATATATCATGATTTTATTAAAAATCAGTGTCGTGTATAAAGCATGATAACCTAGTGTTGCATGTAGTGAAAGATTAACTTGGTTTTTCATGTAATATAAGATACAAATGAAATTTTATTTATTTGAAAAAAAATTCTTAAAACTCAGGGTGTTATAAGAAAGGCTCATTTTCATTAACCAGGTGACGCTCGAGTCAAAGACCAATATGCCCATTTGGAGTTGTCAGACCTAAGTACAAATATGCCAGATCCAAATCACTAATAGTAGCCAAAATGGGTTGTAATTTATTAAAACCCACATTATCTATTGTCCACAAAAGTTTCAATACATTTTTATATACTTTGACTTATTATTAAACTTATCTTTAAACATATCCCATGTGTTATCAAATTTTTTTTCCACATCATAGTTCCAAATATTAAACAAACCCTACATTGATAAAAACTATAGAGACCCAATCATTACATAAATAAATATTATATCTCATTAGATGAATATTCGATACATTTCCCCAATAAAATACTAAGGATCATAATTGTTTAAATTCTCTGGAGAATAGATACATAATATTCTTATTTAACAAAAGATCTTCACTATCTCCCATAAAGATCTCCCCATTCAATACTCTTCATTGACATACCATACTTAAAACATTCCATAATGACATTGGGGGAAGTAAAAATAAGATAGAGGTGTTATCGTATTCTTATTAAGGTCAATCAAGGGAGATATCAATAGTCACATAAACGTAACATGAGCATAAGGGCATGCTAATATGAGTTTAACTTTCAGAAACCATACCCTGTATAACATATATCATAATCCAGAGTCGTGGAATAAATCCTGTAAGTTAATAAGACTTGAATAACAAAGAAAATAAAAGAAAATAATCAATGAGATCCTAAAATATTCATAGTAATGTATGAAAGATGTGATCTTATAACATTGTGAACATGTAAAAATGGAAACAGGTTTACTCATTATGTTAAGAACATGAAATAAATCCCTCAAATACACATAAGGAAATGAAACCAGGTGTATGAATAAACTAATGGACATGAAAATATGCCCACAAATAACTTTATGGACACAAATAAAGGTCTACATATAAACATATGCACATGAAAATAGGCCTTCACTTAACATTATGAACATGAAATCAGGTTCACGAATAACATAATTAACTCATGAGTTATCAATATTTACATAATTAATTAGAGGGATTTAACAAATCAAACCATTAAATAATTATAATACTTTAATATAAATTCCATTAAACATTCATCATAATCATATCATGTGAAAAAATGATGGGTTTCTTAAACGTTTCAACATTATAATCATATAATAACTTGTAGAAGATAAAGGGGTTTAATAAGCATCTCACCACCAGAATCATAAACATAAACCATATAGAGAGTTAATATGGATTGTTAAAATGGATCATATCCCTAGTAAAACTTAATAAACAACAAATTTTTTTATGAATAGAAATTCTATAAAAAATTAATTCATTCATTCTTGAGAAAATATCCTTTTCAGTTTTAAGTTACATCATTAAAATAAAAAATATTCCCAATTTTTAAAGAAAAAAATTCCATTTAAATTTAAATTGAAAAACTTAAATTTAATCATTATATCATTGATTGTTCATGGTAGTCAAAAATACCATTCATGTCATAATATTTAAAATAAAGATTCTTTTTACATTTTCATTAAAATGTCAAAAGTGACTCATTTGGAAAATAAAAAGAATATTACTTTAAAAAAATTATAAAAATTTAAAAATTGGTAAAATTGAATTTAATAAATCATATTTTTAATATTATAAAAATTATTGAAAACATTCTTTAAATCATGGAAATGGAATGAAAAGGGTTTTCGATCAAATAGAAAAATAAAGTTAGTTTTCCTAAAAAAATCTATTGGTCTCTTTTGTTCTTAAAGAGAATAAAATGAAATGAAAACATGTATTATATAGGAATAAATATATTAGAATAAAATTATTTAGTTTCTGGAAAGATAGATGAAAATATTTCATTATTGGGATCTATTCATAAACAATTCCAATAAGAAATGATATTGCAATGTCATGCATGTGCCGCTTTGGTAACGTTTGAATCATTTTACACAAGAAAGAAAAAAAATTATAGGGATATGAATATACCATAATACTCATAACATGAATAATAAAATACTTTAATGGAAACTATATACACCACACAAAATAATAAATTGTTGTATTAGGCATGTGTCCCACAAAAATAAAAGTTAGACGAAAATCCCTTAAGTCTTGACTTCCTTCATACATGTTCGAACCTCCTGTATAATAAATTTATATTAATTATTAATATATTATATAACTGGAAGCATATATAAAGAATACATTATATTATTTAATTTTTACCTTTTATTACCCATTTATTAAAAATTCCTTGAAATCACCTTTTTGGTAATAACTTATTCGTTTTTTGTGTATGTTTTTGTTTGGTATTTTCGGTCCTTTTAATCTATTAATTGTTCCATTATCTAAATGTTAACCAATATATAAATATAATATTTATTTATTTATATTTTTATTTATATTAATCTATAAAATTTATAGATAGAAAATGAATTACATCATTCATAGAGATGGTAGACCATTTGTACGCATGAATGATGTTTCCATTTTCTCGACCGATGGAATGAAATAAAGGTAAATAATATATAACCTTTATATAATAATTATTATGTCACATATATCATATATTTTCATTATAAATATCTTTATTATCATCCATGTCAAAATTAAATGAAAACTGAATCACACCGCTTTGCAAAGGTGGTAGTCCACACATATGCATGAGTGACATTGTCATTTTCCAATGGATTTTAAAGGAATGAAATATATGTGATATTATAATTAAAAAAGTATATTTATTTCATAAAAAAAATAAAAAAAAAATATTCAATCATTTTATCCATTCATGATAGGTGTTGTTGGAAAATGAGTTTCATCAATTTGTAAGACGGTAGTACGTCATACACACGATTGACTGTTTCATTTCCCATTTAATGGATGTAGGTTATTCTGCTAACATAATAATGTATAACTATATTGTAGATAAATATATTTTTATATAAAAATATTTTAATAATATTCTATGGAGGTGGAGGAATAAATATAATAAAAACACTTAGTTAATAAGAACATCTATCCTTTAGAAACCATTTTTAGGTTGGCACCAAAAAAAATCTTTGGATGGTTTTCTAATAAAACCATGTCCAATAGGAAGTGGGGATGTAATTAAGGAATTTATTTGTATAGTTATTGGGTGAGCCAAAATTATATTTTATTTTGGATAGGATAAGAGAGGATATGTCCTTTTTATTTGGGGGAAAGGAACCCTCATGGAAACTACAAGGAAATTTCCCAAAAATAATCCAAACAATGATAGTCTTCCCCAATAAAACTAATTCCAAATGACCATACATTATAATTTTGGATAGGATATGGTTTAAATATGTTCATAAAATATGATTTATACAATTTTTATTTGTAAAATTACCCATATATTTTGGTTTAACCCCAACCATTTCATAAACCAATTTTAACCTTACCCATAGTAATTAATTTTTATTTCTTTTACTATTCATTATGATAAAAAATTATTTTAACATGTTATATAATAATAAAATTTATGATTCCAAATATGGATTTCATTTTATCAAATTATATTCATAGAATTAATAGAATTTAATTTAAAATAAAACTCAAAAACGTGATGAAAAAGGAGTTGTCCAAAGAAAAAGGTTTTATAAATATAAAATCACTATATCAAAATTGAAAATAAATTAGATTTGAATGACCAAAATTGGATTAAATATAATATTACTTAACTAATTTTTCTTTTATAAAAATTTTAAAATATAATTTTACTTTGTAAATAATTTAAATAAAATGTTAGTTTTCAATAAATATCAGTATTTTTAACTATTCATCAAAAAATTAATATTTTTTGAAAATTCTCAAAAAATCACCCTAAAATGATTTTGAAATGTTGATTTTAAAAAATGAAGTTAATGTTTTAAAATAAATTTTATAAAAGTGGTATAAATCAATTAAATTATTTTCTCATAGAAATTAGTAAAACCATTTTTTTTGGAAAAAATATATTTTTAAAATAAATAAAGGCTTCACTAGAAAATAAATTTTCTTTATCTAAAAAATATATGTGTATTTTTATGTTTTTGTTATAACAATTAATATCACCAAATTTTACTACTAGTTAATAATTTTAATGTTTAATAATAATATTTATAGTATATTATGGATTGTCAAATCTCGTAATTTTGTAAAATAGAAGCTATCACAAAATTAAATTTATTTTAAAAAATATTTTATAATAAATAGAGGTGTTATAATTACTCATTTTCCTTTTAGTTTCATTTCCTCCCTAAAACCACTTATGTTTTTGGGTCGATATTATGTTTTTATGGTCATTATAAATTGGGGTTTTGGTCGATTGAGGATTGTAGGGGTTGTCTCCAAGCTTGTTTAAGCCTTATCCATTAAAAGAGACTTATTACGGCTTATTGTGAGGGGTTCCCACTTGGATCAAGCTATATCTGTTGTGTGTTTCCTTAAATATACATTTCATTGTGTACATGATGTTTCTAAATGACTGGTATTTAAAATTTAAACTATATGGGATTGTTCTAATGAGTTTGATAATTATTTCAAAGAGGATCCTCACTTTCAATAAAGGTATTAAATTATTTTATAGTTTTCCAATGGTTATTTTATTTTTCAAGTGCTAATGGAAAATGTGTTGGAGGTTTTTTTAAAGGTATTTTGGAAAATAAAAATTCATGGACCCTGTTTTGGGTTATGGATAAATTAAATGGTGCTGATTTGAAATTTTAAGAGTTTCAATAATTACATATTCAAATTTCATAGATTGATCTTAAAATTATCTTTAAATGGATTTCTGGAAAATCTTATTCAAAATTGGGGTTTTTAAGGATTTAAAAGACTTATAGTCTAGAGATATTTTTCAAAGAAGTATTTTTTGGAATTTTAAATGGTTTTTATAATTGTCTAGTTTTGTATTTCTCTATTGAGACCCTCATTTCATTGGTATTTTTAATGATTTTAACCACAAGGGGGATTTTGATTATTATTTTGTTATGGATAATGTAAAAAGGGGTTTTTTATTTTGAATATGGGGTAGGTGAGGTGATAGTTGTTTGAAATTTTATAAATATATTCCTTTTTGATTATCCCACGATTCAATTGATTGCTCGCCTCTAATTTTTTGCTTTCATATTAACCTTGGGTTCTTATAAAATTTTACGAGGTGTGTTGTTCCAGTCATGTGTGTTCTAGTTGGATAGTTCCCCGTGAATGTTTTCCATCCTAGGGTTTAGTATTAGTATAATCCCCTTGCACATCTCAAGGTAATTTTCAAATAAGACATCTTTTCAGGATATATATATGAGCCAAGTGAATTTTATAACTAGGTCCAGAATAATTCTTATTAGACCCTAGTGAGTTTCCCATAATATATTGATTTTTATATGAAATTACATAAGGTATTACCTTGAATCTCAATTTTATACCATTTTTTTATTAGCATGTGTAGCACCATTAGTTGTTTAAATTATTTTCCAACATTTACTCACATGATGATATGGTTCCCCCTTGATTGATGTTTGATGTATATGATTTCTCAGATTGGTTAAGTGGTTTTAAAAGTGGCTTTAAATGATGGTTTCCAAATTAAGGAGTTTTTTAAAAATTTTGGGTGTAATTTTAAACATGGGTTTTAGGTATTATTATTTAATTTCATTGGTTCCCCCTATTCTTTGAAAAGAAAAAAGGAAGGTTTTTTCCAAAATAGATGACATGTTTCTTGTTTATTCATGACTATATTGAAAATAATTTTTTTTTCTAAATTAATTTAAAACTAGAATTAATTAAATTCCATTTAAAATTAATTTAATGAAATCCTTTGTGGGATCTTGTAGGAAATTATATTAGTCATAGCCTACATACAATAATGGGTCTATGTTGATTTCATGATTTCTATTTTAGGTACCTAGAATCTGTTTTTACTCCTTCATCCCAAGATCATGTTCTGTTTGGTTTTATGGTGGGTGAGTTAGTATGTGGATAGAAACCATGGGTTTCATAGACATGTTATTATAGTGTGGTTCAATTTTACTTTTTCCGTGTTTTGGGTTATTTAGATGTATCATCCAAGATGTTTTTTTATCTTATATTATGCTTCATCCATTGTATCATGTTATGTAACACTTTTGGATGAGGTATGAATGTTGTTACAATTTTATTGATTTTTAGACATTTAGTGTTTTACATATATGGTACTTCCTATTTGATATGTTTAGATATCTAATGTATGGACACCCCGTGTAGTATTTTTAGTAAAGGACTTTCTACTTAGTTAACATTGATTTGAGGTTAAAATTGTTACAAGGTGTGATTAATTGATCCTTAGAAACTAGTTTCCCACCTAGGGGGATTGGGAATACCCTTTTGGACTTATATTCAATAAGTTTCGGTACCAGTTCAGTGCTATCCTGGGCTGATTTTTATATTAAAAATATTAAGAGTTACATACATTGAGGTTTTATTTTCTCATTGAATTATTTCAAGGATAGGTTTGATGATAATGGTGGTGTTGTTTATCGATAACTGTAGATTTTATAAGATGAGTATCATGTTTTATTTCCATTTAATAAGGACTTATATTAAATGGGATCTTACTAAAATGATGACCCATTTCAAATAAAATCATAACCGTTAATGGTGCAAGATCTATATTTCACTAAGAAATGTGATTTTTTTAGAATTTCTCTAACCAATTATCTATTTAGGTAGGGTATTATCAAAATAATATCATATATGAATGTTAGATAGTCAATTAGATAACCCTTTTTCTATCTATCAAATGGATAAACCTAACTCTAATCCCCTGTTAATCTAATCATATTTCGGATTCTTGGATAAGTGTGACCCAAAGAAACCTACTACAATAGTTTTAAACACAATAATCCAGGGGAACCCATATTTGACATGACCTATCTGGATATATTATTCAAGATCACCCATTAATTTATTTCCTTACACAATATAAACCATGGGAACAAAAATTTATCTCTTAGATAGATGATTGAGATTGTGAAAGGTTCTACTTTGGAATTAATCTAACACAAAATATTTAGAATGGATTTTAATATCATTGTCATATCATATGTTATTAAATTTTTGTATTCATGATTCTAGGGATTTATTTTATAATCAGATTATTTCCATTGAATCAATTTGTTAAAACCATATTTATGTGTAACTCTTTACAAAACCTATAGTTCATGTTACTCACCCAAAATTAGAAGCCAAATATATTTACACATATATGAATGCATATTATGCATAAGGTACATGAAATATTCAATTAATATTTTATAATTATATAAAATTGAAAAATTCTATATGAGTAAGCTGATATCCATAAATAGTTAAACACCACCTTTTAGGAATAATTCATAAGCCTTGAGGCCCATTAGGAGTTTGTTTCAAGGTTACTATACCCAAGGATACATTACTCCAAATATATTATTATTCATCATAACTCTAACACCTAATACGTATAAAATATATTCTATTACTAAATTAAAGCTAATAACTTTAATGAAAACCCAAAATCAATGTAGTTGGAACCTAAATTTGTTATCAATCCTAGCATGTAACTACTTATATGCATGTATTATAATCTCTAGAAATAGTTTAACTATTGAACTATGGAATAAACATATTCATAATATAAAAAATTCATAGGTATGGAAAATTAACGAAATAACATTTAAATAAATAGAAATTTCAAACATTTAAACATGAGATAAATATTTGTGAAAAATTCATGAATAATAGCTAATTATTATGGGGATTATAAAATCTATAATATAAATATTTTATATTCATTCCACTATATAAAATCTTAATATTACTCAATATGAAATATAAATTTGAATATATGATGTTTTATGAATTATAAAAAATTTATAATTCAATTCCTATCTATTAAATCATTTTACAGAATATAAATATCATATACTTTACATTATTTAATTTTGGGTCATACCAAACATCAAATCACTTTTTATGTGGTTTCAATAACATCCCAAATATAACACTTATTTTTAATAACTCAATTCTATTATTATAAAGAACTGATGATTGAAGTTTAAACAATTTATATTTTTGACTTATTTTCTAATTCATAAACCCTTTATAAATCAAATTTATAATTTTCTATTTAATAATTATAAGGAATTCCATATAATTTGGAAAGTTTATTTTTATCTTAAAATTTAATCTTAAGGAATATTTAATATTAAATGTTTCAGAAACATTTATTAATTTATTATATAATCTTTATAATTACATAATTTACGAACATTTTTTAAATTCATAAATATCCCTAAAATACCATTTATCATTATTTAGAAATGATTTATCATTGATAAAAATCAAATACTGGCGGTTCTATTATCACATAAATGTAACATCAGGGACTTCCATGAGACTATGTTATTGCATAACATATTTTCAAGGAGAATCTTCCACATTACATTGTATCACAACATAATGTTAAGTAGGGAATTCAAGATACTTTATTTTGGTGGAAAGGGACATAGGCTACATCATTATGTAACATATATTTCACCTTAAACTTCATATTTCATTATCATTATAATATAATTTCAATACCCAATGGAAGTTACATTGTTGAATAGTCATTTTATAAGAGACTTGCTTGATAATACTTTAAATCTTAACACAATATCACATAGGAATTCCTCATATTACATTATCACAATGTAAAGTTAGACTGAATTTTCTTCATCTCAAAGAAATATTTCATGAATATGAATAATATGAAAGCTAATGACACCACTATTATGATTTATAGGGATCTAATATCACTCTTTTTACATAATCGAATCAATAAAAGAATCTCAAACTCATTATCACTATCTGTTGATAATGAAACCTGAAAACTACTAACGAATAACATTTTAAATTGTATGCATACCTTACTCTGATCAATAATATATGTATTTTTCTTCATCATCAATGGTTTCAAAGATCACCCATGTGGAAAAAAGTGAATCCAATCTATATAGGAGGTATGCATGGGATGCAACTGAATCGATTTTCATATGAGCATAATCCACCATAATCCATTATGTTCTAGTGCCTCATAGGGATAAGGATAATGATAAATAGAGATTTGGGTTTGAGGTATTTTTTGATAAGTATTATGATGGCTCTCCCTTCTTCCATCACATAGTAGTAGAATTTATAAATCCCTCTATTGGACACACATGTTTTGATAATACCAAATCATGTTTAATTTATATGATAATCATGTTTGATTAGTTTATATAGTTTTTATCATGTAACAATTATGTATTTTTAATATCATTGCTTTCTTGATTAAGTTTACAATGTAAAATTTTCATATTAAAAGGTCATCGGTATAAAGGTTTCTATTAAGAGCCTTCTGTTTAAGTAACTGGTTGAGTCTACTGTTGGAGATATTACCGCTACAAGGTAACCGCTGAGAAAACTTACCGCTGAGTTACCAATTCAATTTCACTACCACGAGTCTACCTCTTAAAAGATGATATTGTAGAGGAATCGCTAGAGGTTTCTGGTATAAGGTCACTGATGGGAAGCCTACCACATGAATCTTACTAAAGTCACCACAAAAAGGATACTGCTATAAGGTTACCATTTTAAGCATACTACTACAAGGTTTCTATTATGAATTTACCACTGGAAGTATACTGATGAAAGGTTAATGCTGGAAGAACCATTGGAATTCACATGTCTACCTCTAATAAGCCTACCATTGAGAAGCTATCGTTGAGAAGGCTACCACTACCAGTCGAAGGATACCTATACTCTTCTACTCTTTAATTATTCAAATTTCTTAAGATTATTATAGCGGTCATATTTGGTAAATTTAATTCTTTTGACATTAATTAATTTTTATTGTAGACATATCTAGATACCATACGAGGAATGAAGAATATTGCATGTGGTTTGATCATTCTTACTGTCGGACCTCAAGAATAAAATAGGAGATTGATCTAGAGAAGGCAATACAGGGTGAGAGACATTAAATGACCGACCTGAAGAACAAGGAGAACACACCATCACTTACACTGTGAACCCACGAGATTCAAAAAAATCATTTGGGAGAAAAAATTCAAGACTACCTTGCTATTCTTAATTGAATCACTTTCAAACCAAGAAGCTGAACACTTTAGTACCTTGAATCCAGATCCAAAAGTTGCGACACTCTGTTTTGGAGACAACTTCCCAAGAAGGACATGAACTGAAATTTATTCAGACTAAGGATTCCAGAGCTAAACTACAAACACATAGTTCCTTCTAAACACAATCCTCATATCATTAGCTCTACTGTGTAATTTATATTACATTTTTGAGCAGTGTGTGTTTGTATGTTACACACACACTGTCTCCTATGCATAAACTGGAGGATACTAAAAATCCTCACACCAAACATTCCTTACATTTTTGTTTCCCATGAATAATTGTGGAAGAGGCTGTGTGTGTCCTGGTTGTTTGTTTTTACCACAAAGAACTGTATTAGAGGTTGTGATACCTATAATGTTTGTGAAAAATGTTGTAAAGACCGATACAGTATGTGTATCAAGTTTATTGTTAAAATAAACTGCTAGGTGGCAGGTGATTACCAAGTGGAGATGATTAACTCTCATCTTGGGACTAAAAATCTTGCTTAATTTTGTTGTGTACTTTATTTTTTAATACTCTGTTTTTCTATTTTATATTTATTATAATTTCAAAAACATAAAACTATTTTATATTAACTATCATAGTATGTTTTGGTTGGTGTGTATATGTGTTAAGTTTAGTAAACCTATTTCAAATGTTGGATCCATTTTTTACCCTAATTCAACTGAGGACCAATCATCCTTTGTGAAAGTTGATGAGAAATTGAACATTTATATCTCTACTACCTTAATTAACTAGGTTGTTTCAAATTGGGGGATTTTATCATAATGCTTTTTAACGGAAATTTTAAGTAGGAACTCAATTCACCCCCTATTGAGTTTTCCTCTAGAACAACATTTGGTATCATATCTAAGTTTATTGATACCATAAGAACTACTTTTCAAAATCATTAAATTCTTTTCAACTGTGATTTTAGTTGTATCTTAAAGATCTTAAATTTTCGGTCATATCTGAATTTTTAGTTCATTAAATTATAATTATATATGGATAACCAATTTGAGGGTGTGTCCTCTAACATTCCACTGTTATATAATAGTAATAGCTATGCTCAGTGTAAATTAAAAATGAAAATGTATCTAGAGAGCATGGGTCCTAAAATCTGGGATAAAATTGAAGAACATCATGAATTTCCTGCTACTGCTAGGGGCACATGGTCTCAGTTGACGAAAGCTATGTATAATATTAATTTTAAATAAATGAATACACTTTAATGTGCTTTAGGTGATGAATAATTCACTAGAATGTATTCCTATAAAACTGCATATGAAATTTGGGATACTTTATTTGTTTCCCAGGAGAGAAAAACCAATGTTAAATAAATGAGATTAAATAATTATACAATTAAATATTCTAATTTTAAAATGTAGAATCATGAACCTATCTCTGAAATGTATCTAAATTTCAATTATAAGGTAAATTCCATGACTCTTCTTGGGAAACTAGTGGACAGTATGGATCAGATTATGAGATTGCTTCAATGCCTTCCTGACAGATGGAGAGGAACTTCTATTTCTATCTAAGAATTACGTGACATAAGAAAGATAGAGGTGAAGGAACTAATTGGAAAACTCATGATGTGTGAAGAAGAGAATATGGTGAATCAAGAAGCAGATGAAGAACCAAGAAAGAAATCAGTATAATTCAAGACTGCTACCTTACAGACAATATACAAGGAAAATGCTCTAGTTCATGTAGACAGTTCCACTAGTGATGATTCATATTTTGATAGTGATGAGGAGATGGATCATCTAGCTAGAAGATTCAAAAATTTCTACCTAAAGAATAAGTTATTTGGAAATTGAAACTATAGAGTAAGGTATAATGGTAAAGGACATTGTAAAAAGGAAAAAAAATGGAATGACAACACAAATGAGATAGTCTACTATGAGTGTAAATGAAAAGAAGAGTCATGAAAACTTGTGTTTCATGAAAAAAACAACTGAGGTAACACTTAATTCTCTTATAGATAATTCAAACTATTTGAGGAATGTAAGTGAATAAAATAATGATGAAAATATAACTAAGGATGAACTGTTTTAATACTGTGGAATTCTTGAGGATACCTTTTCGGAGCTCAAGGATAAATATAAATCATTGAAAAGAAAAATTTGTTCCAAAATTTGGATAGTACACTTCTAATTAAAGTTCTGGATCATCTCTTGAAAAAAAAATTTAAAGGCCTCACAAAGTGTTTATGTATCAAAAAATGTCTTCTTATTATAGGAATCCTATAAGAAAAATATGAGTTCCCAAATAATTAATTTCTAACCTCTCTCGACCAAAGAAAATATGGGTACCAAATTTACACTATGCTTAATATTTTTTGAAAGAAAATTGTCTAAAGAGTTCCTGTAAATATCTATGGTACTTGGAAAGTGGATGTTCAAGACATATTATAGGAAACTATTCATGCTTCAAGAGAATAATCAAGGTTGATGCTGGACATGTTACATTGGGTGATAATTCTAAGGGAAAGATCATCGACATACACCAAATTGGTAACCCTAATACTATATTAAATTCAAAAGTACTTTTTTATGGGTTAAAGTACACTCTACTTAGTATCTCTTAGTTGTGTGATGATGGGTTTAATTTTATGTTTGAAAATGATGAATGCAAAGTTTTTAATTCTATAAATGATTTAATATTCACTGCTCTTAGAAATGAAAATGTATATGTTGTTCATTTAAATTCTTTAGCTAAGCAAAATGTTTCTTGTTTAAATGATTTTCGTAAGGAATATTGTTATGGAATTGATGATTAAGACACTAAAATGTGAACATACTTAAGAAAATAACTAGGAATGGTATAGTTAGAGACTTACCTAAATTTGAATTCCCAATTAAAATTTTTTTTAATCCTTTTCAAAAGGGAAAACATCACATAGTTTCTTTTGAACTGAAGAAAAAAGTTTCAACTTCTCAACTGCTTGAGTTGGTTCACATGGATTTGTTTTGACCATCTAGAGTTTCAATTTTAAATTGGAATCCCTATGTCTATATTATTATTGATGATTTTTCTAGATACTCATGGGTATACTTTCTAGCTCACAAAAGTGAATCATGTTCTTACTTCATTAAATATTCGAAGTCTGTAGAAACCCTTAGTTTAATTCGAATGAAGACCATGAGAATTGATCATGGACTTGAGTTTGAAAATTATGAGTTTGAATCTTTTTTCTCAAAAAATGGATAGAATAACAATTTCTTTTCTCCTAGAACACCTCAATAAAATGGAGTTGTAGAAATAAAAAAATAGGACACATCAAGATATTGCCTCAACTATTCTTAATGTGTGTAACATGTCGGTCTATTTTTACGCAGAAGCTATTAATACAACTTGTTACATCATCAATAAGGTTTTAATTAGACATGTTCTTAAGAAGATCCCTTATGAGATATGGAATAATAGAAATCCTATGGTTAATAACTTTATAGTTTTTGGTTGTAAAGTCTTTATCCTTAACTCTATGGATAATCTTGAAAAATTTGCTTCCAAATGTGGTGAATGAATTTTCCTAGGTTATTTAATCTATAATAAATCCTATAGAGTATTAAATAAGAGAACCAAATGTGTGAAAGAAGTAGTTCCTATCAAATTTTATGACATTGATCCACATGAACCTAAATCCCCTCTTCAATATATTAATTAAGACATGCCAATTCTAGCCCTTAATGATAAAAACAGTGAACCCCCAGTGAAAACAACTAGTTCTAGAAATTTTCTAGAATCTGAGCCTCTTGAATGTGAACCTATAGACAACCATAGAAGTCTAGTCCAGCCCTTTATATAGGTATTATAACTCTTAAGAATCATCCTTTAGAGGCTATAGTAGATGATCTAAATAGAGGGACACAAACTAGAGCTTCTCTAAAAACCAGCTTGATGATCAATATTTTCTTTCACATCTTGAACCCAAAAATAGTAATGATGCTATAAATGATTAATTTTGGGTGATTTATATACAAGAATAATTAACTCAATTTTAAAGAAACAATTTTTTTTTTTGAATTATTAGAATGAACTAAGGACACTTTGACCATAGGCACTAAATGGGTGTTTAGAAACAAAGTTGATGAGTCTGGAAATATTGTTAGAAACAATGCTAGAGTAGTTGCACAAGGATATAGTCAACAATAAAGAATAGAATATGATGAAAACTTTGAACCTGTAGCTAGACTAGAATCCTTTAGGATACTACTTTCTTATACAGCTCATCTGAATTTCAAACATTATCAAATGTATGTTTTAAGTTAATTTTTAAATTGGTATATAGTTGAGGATGTGTTTTTTGAACAACCCCCTGTCTTTAAAAATCCCCATTTTTTAAATCATGTTTTTAAACATTCTAAATATTTATATGCTAGAAAAAAATCTCCTAGAGCTTGTTTTTATAGACTCAGTTATTTTCTTATTTCAACAGGTTTTACTAAAAGGATATATAATTCTACTATTTTTATTAAAAGTATTTCCAAAGATGTTTTGATAGTACAAATTTATGTAGATGACATTATTTTTGGATCCTCTAAAAATTCTTCATGTACTAATTTTTCAAATATGATGAAAAATTAAATTTAAATGAGTCTAATGGGGGAACTTAAATTTTTCCTCGGATTTCAAAATTTTCAAAATAAAAATGGTATTGTTTTAAATAAAAGTAAATATAATAAGGATCTTTTGAAACGTTTTGGTTTGGATAGTAATAAATTTAGTGATACACCTATGAGTACCACTTGTAAGTTGGATGCTGATGAAACTGGTAAAATAGTAGATCAAAATAATTAAACAGGTGTGATTGGGAGTCTACTCTTCCTTAATGCTAGCCGACCTGATATTATGTTCAATGTATGTATGTGTGATCATTTTCAAGACAACCCCAAATAATCTCATTTAAATTCTGTTAAAAGGATTTTTAAATAGATCAAGTATTCTACTAACATAGGACTATTTTATCCAATAAGACAATCATTTGATTTGATAAGTTATTCAGATGCTGACTTTACTGGTTTCAAGTTAGATTGAAAGAGAACCTCTGGAACATGTCACATTTTGGGAATGTAAAAAATATCATGGTGTAGTAAGAAACATAATTCTGTTGCATTATCCACTGCCGAAGCTGAATATATAGCTACTGGTAGTTGTTGTGCTCAAATTCTGTGGACAAAACATACTTTACGTGACTATGGATATCAAATCAAACATGTATCTATAAATTTTGACAATACAAGTGCTATTAAAATCTCTAAAAATCCAGTATCTCATGTTATGAAAAATCAAATTATTAAGAGACATCACTTTTTGAGAGATCATTATCAAAGAGGTGATATCACTCTTGAATTCATTGGAACTGGACATCAATTGGCTGATATAATCACAAAGAAATTTAATTTCGAGAGTTTAAATTACATCAAACATGAGTTAGGTATGATTAATTTTAGATAAGGATACCTCACTTTTAGGACACCTCACTATTAGGACACCTCTCCATTGGATCTCACTGTTAGGACACCTCACTATTGGACCTCTCTGTTAGGACACCTCACTATTAAGACACCTCACTATTGGACCTCACTATTAGGACTACTCTCTGTTACAATACCTCACCGTTGGACCTCACTATTAGTACCCCACACTTTTAGTACACCTCACTGTTAGGACACCTCACTGTTAGGACACCTCACCGTTGGACCTCACTATTAGGACACATCAATGTTAGGACACCCCACTGTTGGACCTCACTATTATGACACCTTACCATTGGACCTCATCGATATACCTTACTGTTGGAACCTTACAACTAGTCGACCTTACTGATAGATCCTGGACTTCATGTTTTCTACTAGAATTTGAATGGTTTTAATTTTATTCATTTCATTTGCTCGATTTGTTTTTCGATCCCTAAATGATAAAAACAAAGTGCTAAGTCACATTTTGATCCACTTCAATCCTCTCCCGAACCTTTTTCTCTGAAAGTATTTATCATAACCTACTAATAAAACCCTCAAACCACATCAAATCGCAATGGAAAGAGTAAAGAGACTGATGGTTGGTGATGAAGGAGATGCACTGAACCCTAAGAGACCACGAGATGAGTCTAGTGGTGGAAGTAAAGTTATGTAAAAGACAATCAATCCTCAAATTTTGAAGAGGGAAATCATGGACAAGAAATAATTAAATTCAGAATGGATGTTATTGAGAATGTCTCTTGTGCTGAAGACACTCGAAGCTAAAGACTGGGTACAATGCTTCTCAAACAATAATGGGCCATATTACCCAAAGAAAGTAAAGGAGATTTATGAGTTTCTGATGTTCAAAAAATATGAGGATGAGAAAAGAATGTTTTCATTGGTAAATGGAGTTATTTTTGGATTCTCTTCTAATAAATGGGATGAATTTTTAAGAGTCCCACATGAAGGAATATTTGATTATTATTCTAGAGTGGTGCCTCCCACTAGTGATTTTGTCTACTATGAAGAGTCTCTAGACGAAATGATAGGGAGTGGAATCCCTAGAAAGGTAGCTGCTACTGATATGTATGGGGAAAACATATTACTTTTTATTTTTATCCAACATGTATTGATTCCTAGTATAGGGGACTGTGCTAATTTGAAATATCAGGATATAGTTTAGTAGTATCTGTTGATGTGTGGAAAACGGAGAAATAATTACAGAATTTTTGTGGTTCAATTAGAGAATATTACTAGGCCTGGTTCCTATTCAAATTCTTTCTTTCATTCTAAGTTGATATCATTGATGTTGATAGTGAAAGGTGTTGCTGTAAATAAGGAATAAACCACAGTTTTAAAGGATAACTTCTATATTACCAAAATTATTTGCATGTTTATGAAGATAAACTGGAACCCTTGGAAACGGGAATGGGTGAATAATGAGGATAAGCTATATGAAGAATTCAACCCTATTTTCAATCATACTATGAAAAAGCTTAAAATCAATCCAGGTTTAAAACCTAATGAAGTGTAAATAGTGTATTCAAATGAAGAAGAGGATGCTGTTGTTGTGCTAGAAAGATAGGATTCTCCTATAGATGATAGGAGTGATCCAGACCTTCCATCAAGTCCCCATGTTGGTGTTATATCATTTGGGGAGCCTAGTACACTAAAGGAATTTCCTAGAAGAGAGACTGTCCTAAGGGACACTGATGATGAAGAAACCACTGAAGATGAATGTTAGGAGAATATCTTAAAAGACATTACTTTTGGAGAGACTTCAAAGGAGGACGATGAAGTTGAATCTGATCATGAAGAGTCTAAAACAGCTGATAATGATTTATTTGAAGAATAATTCCTAAGTCTTAGTCCTTTTATAAGATATATAATAATAGAATATAATGAAAATGAAGAGGAAGTTGAATCTGTTAAAACTAGAATTGTAATGGAAGTGGTTGAAGATTCTATAGAATAAGTAGTAGTAGACTCTACAGTTGATTCAATTGATCAAGGAAGAATGGAAGTTGAAACTACAGTTTTCCAGATGGAAGATCCAAGTGAGGGGTAGAAACCTGTTTCCACAGGTTTAGTTTCTATTATTCATGTAAAGAAGGATGACATTGAGTCAATGAAATCATATTTTCATAGATTATTTGATGAAAGATCCATTGGGATAGAGAGAAAAGTGGCTCTAAATCAAGAACATGTGGAATCTGTTTTCGAAATAATGATGTCTAGTATTCAAGAAAATCTTCTACATGAAGTGAAGGAATTCAAAAATTAGATACGAACCTTGGTAGATTCTGTGGATACTATGAAATATTTATTTGTGAGTTTAGACTTTTATATATCTTCAAGAGCTCAAATAGAAAAAATCATTCATTATGTTAAGATTGTGGTTAAACAGATGGTAATTGTGTTTGAGGACTTTATGAAGTATATGTAGGAGCATGTGAATGTTAAGGATAATTACTTGAAGAGGTTTATCAGTGGATTAACAAAGTCTTTTGTGGATATAGTGTCTTTTACCATAGCACCTCTGTGTGCATATGCTTCCTCATCTTCCTCTCCTCCTGTTGATCTAAAAGCTTTCAGATCAGTTGTTAGAGAAAAAATGGAAAAGCTCTCTAGTGTAAGTACCTCAGATCCCTAGTCTTTAACTCAGGTCATTTCAACTACTTGAGAAAGTGTTATGATTGTAGGTTATTACATTAGGGAGGATACCCAGGATCAAAAGGAAATCAAATAGAATGTTGATTTCTATTGTAAAAGGGTTTATACTAAGAATCAGTTGGATAGTCATTTCAAGATTCTATTGGAGAACATGAGGATACCTCCTATCACTTAGGACTTTAAGGATCTATTTTGAAGGATTAGAGAGTTGACTCATGCTTTTGAAAAATTCATGGAAAATAAGGGTGATTTCATCTCAGCTATGGAAAGATGAGGAAGCATCATTATAGATTTCAGGAATCTCCTTCCGCCATTTCTCCATGTGGATTGTACTCCTATTATTATCCCTCCAGCCTTACCTTCTTCCTCAACTACATCAGGATCTACCAGTTCTTCCCTTTTGTTGTCTCTTTCCCAAGCCATTGGAATCTTGACTCCTATGATTCCTCATAGATATACTCATTATCGGTCTACTCATGCTTCTGTAGCAGCTCCTCCTACCTTGTTTACTACTATACCAAGGCTTGTATCTCCATCTTCTGAACCTGCCTCCTCAGATCCCAAAAGAAAAGCTCACTTGATCATTTCTGAAGTTGATTTAATGTAGGCTATATTATTTTATAGGGATCATTATACTTTTTTTCCTATATAGTGTACTCTTATTTAATTAATACAAAGATCTCTTTTGTCTCCTTTTGTCTTATCTTTTTTTATAATCACAAAGGGGAGAATTTTTATGATTGGATCCCTTAAATATATGACATTCGTATAAATTTTTGGTCTGATATTTTTTCAATAATAAAATTGGTTCAATTTTATGTTATTTCAGCTCTAATATATCTTTATTATAGCTCTGATTCATTGCAATTATTTTACTCATTGATCTATTACATATTGGTTCTATCTCTTATTCAATATGTTTTCATTTGGATTTTGATAATTCAGTTGAAAAGGTTTTAGCCCTGACACCATGTATGTTGAACTAAAACCATTGAAGAGTTTAGAAAATATACTTAACTCTGATACAATAACACTTATTCTAAATTTCTCTTCCATAATTTGTTATTATCATAATGGGGGAGATTATTAGACTCACCAATTTTGATAATCCCAAATCATGTTTTATTAATATGATAATCATGTTTCATTAGTTTTTATAGTTTTTATCATGTAAAAATTATGTATTTTTAATCTCAGTACTTTATTGATTAAGTTTATAGTGTAAAATTTTCTATGTAAAAGGTCTCTGTTATGAAGGTCTCTATTAAGAGCCTTCTGTTTAAGTCTCCAGCTGAGTCTACTATTGGAGAGGTTACCACTAGAAGGTTACCACTAAGGAACCTTACCGCTGAGTTACTAATGAAAGTTCACCGCTAGGAGTCTACCGCTTAAAGGATACTATTGTAGAGCAATCTCTAGAGGTTACTGGTACAAGGTCACTGATGGGAAGCATGCCGCTGGAATCATACTAAAGTCCCCACTAAAAGATTACTGTTATAAGGTTACCATTTTAAGCTTACTACTACAAGGTTGCTATTATGAATTTACTGCTGTAAGTATACTGATGAAAGGTTAATGCTGGAAGATCCTTTAGAATTCACACATAAACCTCTGATAAACATAAAATTGAGAAGCTACCATTGAGAATGCTACCACCACCAGTCTACGGATTCCTATACTCTTCTACTCTTTACATTTTCAAATTTCATAAGATTATTATAACAGGCATATTTGGTAAATTTGATGATTTTGACATTAATTAATATTGATTTTAGATATATCTGGAGACCGTACAAGGTACGAGGAATATTTCACGTGGTTTGATCATTCCTATTGTTGGACCTCAAGAATAAAATAGATGATTGATCTAGAGAAGACTATGTTGGGTGAGAGTGATTACATGACCAACCTGAAGAACAAGTATAACACACAATAACTTACATTGTAAACCCAAGAGCTTCCTGAAGATGATTTGGGAGAAAAAATTCAAGGCTTCCTTATTGTGCTTCATTGAATCTCTTTCAAATCAAGAGGTTGAACACTTTATTACCTGGGAGCCAGAACCTGAAGTTGAGACACTTTGTTTTGGAGACAACTTCCAAAGAAGGACTTGAACTGCAATTTCTTCACACCAAGGAGTCTAGAGCTGAACTTCCAACACACCCTCATAACATTAACTCTATAGTGTTCTTTATCTTACATTTTTGAGTAGTGTGTGTTTGTCTATTACACACACACACACACACTCGTGTGATTAAACTAGAGGATACTGAAAATACTCACACCAAACATTCCTTAAATATTTTTCCCACATATAACAGTGGAAGAGGTTGTGTGTGGCTTGGTTGTTTGTTTTTTCCATGAAGAACTGTGGTAGAGGTTTTGAGACCTGGATAGTCTGTGAAAACTATTGTAATGACCAATACAGGATGTGTGGAAAGTTTATTGTTAATATAAACTTCTTGGTGGTAGGGTATCACCAAGTAGAGAGGATTAAGTCATGGATTGAGACTGAACCTCTTATTTAATTATGTTTTGTACTTTATTTTTTAATACTCTATTTTTCTATTTTCCGCTGCTTATAATTTCAAAAATAGAAAACTGATTTACATTAACTCTTATAGTTAGTTTTGATTGGTGTGTAAAAGTGTTTAATTTAGTAAACCTATTTCAAAAGTTCGATAAGTTGTTTATACTTATTCAACTTAGGACTAATCATCCTTTGAGAATATTGTTGAGTAATGGAACATTTATATCTCTAATGCATTAATTAACTGGGTTGTTTTAAATTGGGGGATTTTATCATAAATCTTTTTAACATAAATTTGAAGTAGGAACTCAATTCTCCCCCCTCTCGAGTTTTATCTTGGACCAAAACCCTCTATGATTCTCCTTGATTTCTCTCTCATTTACTCTGTATTATAATTCTTCAGTAAATGATTCTTCCAACTAATGTATCTCATCCATGAATTAATGGAACTCCCATGGGTTATATATTACATAATGGCATATTAATGATTTCTAATCATGAAATATTCCATTGAATGATAAAATTTATCACTTGACCATAAAAATTATAACTTAAAAGTTGTATTCATGCATTCTATAATCCCACCATATTGTTATACAATGTATTCTAAAGATACATATCTAATGCATATCACAATATATTGGTACCAATGTACTCTTAATACATTTCTTAAGGACATATTTCCATCCCTATAATTTCAAGATAAGCATAAGGATATATTAATAGCTACGTATCCTCGATATTTTTATAAAGGATATGTTAGCGGCTCTATATCCCCAAACCTATGATTTTGGTCATATCTATCCCTTTAATGAATTATCCTCATTACTGTAGAAATAAATTTTGGGTCTTATAATCAATAAATTAGCTTCATACCATAGTGAATAGAATTTTTATGGAGATACCTAATAAAAACAAACATAGTTCATAAGATTCAAAAATTTATATAATTGAAATAAATATTATAATAAACATAATTATAAAAGATTTTCATCACTATGGAGACCACCATTTCACTTTCATGATTTTATTTTGAGGTGTTCCATTTTTTATTGATTGTCCCATTTTTATTATTTAGATTCTCTATGAGTTTTTAGTGAAATTTGGGGATTTTGATCTTAACAATAGGTATGGTTGGCCCACGGTTAGATGAAACTTTGTGCCCTCCCCATAGAAAGAGTTTAGTCATTTTCCTCCAAAATAGAGGAGATCATGTGATTGTTACATAGTTTGGAAAACCATGTGGGTGAGACATTCTGCATGTTCATCTTTGGTAGTGTGGAAAACACAGTTTCCGCACAGTTTGGAAAATCATGCCGGCAAACTGTGTGACCTATCAGGTTCATTAACAGTGAAAAATTTCTCTTCTACCCTATTCAGGATTTAACACAAAATTACCATATTCATTCCTAATTCGGTACTTATGACCATAGTATGCTCTTACCTTCTTCCTCATTCCTCCCTTATCCTTCCATGGTCATTTTAAGGTGATTTCTTCTTGTTTGGGGGCTAAATCTTCAAGATATTCTACTCATTTCTTCTCCCTCTTCCACTTTCTTACATTTTATTGGTGGTTCATCTTCTTTCTTGGTCTCCTGGATCTAGGGTTCTTGTTTCATTGGGTTTTATTTTGGTTTTTGTTTGGTTATGTTTTCTATTGGATGTTCTTTATTTATAATTTGTGGAGTTTTTTTGAGTTGGTGTTGTTGAAGCGTCGTGATTTTGAGGTTGGGTTCCCTTATCACATGCCAATTAAATTTAATAATTGTTGATTTATTTATTTATTCAACATCCAGGGATATATAATATTGATATATGATTTTTCAAATATTTTTTGATGATAAATGACGTTTTTTTCTTTATTAGTTGAAGTATATTGTATTATTTCGTTGAGTTATGCACACACGATGTTTGATAAATTGCCTAGTTGGCCTTTTCAAGTTGATTATGGTTTTTTGAAGCATGGTTTGGATTTGTAAATGTGTCTATGGAATTTAAAATGATGGTTTTGGTTTCATGAATGGGTTTTCCATGGGGTTTGTATTTAAAAGTTTTGTGTGTTTGGATTTTGAAAATGGTTTGAAATGTGATGGAAATGTGTTGGTTCCCTTTTGAAAACAGGTGAATTCCCAAAGGGTGTTTGAGGACTGTTTGGAACTTTTGTGACATTTTTTCTTTTGAAAACTCTCCATGACTGATCCTATTTCCTTGGTAATGTTCAATATTTTGGGAGTTCCATTCTGAGAGACTCCCTTGCGATCAAATTGTTGAAATTAAAGGTATTTGTACTTTGGGGTGACTCAGGAGTGATTTTTGTGTGTGTGTGGATTGGGTGTGGTGAAATTATAAGTGATTGGATTCTTGGTTGGAATTGGTTGGATTAACCCCACTTTTTTATTGACATGGGAACCTGGAATAGGTAGTATATTTATGGTGAGAAGTCGTTGCACTAGATTATGATTTATCTTTGGCTGGTGGCTCTTAGCCTAACCATTTCTTCGGTTTTGGATAGTGTCCCACAGTTAGACCAGGTATGGTTTGACTGATCATGTTGGAGATTTGATGTCATTAGGCGAGGCTTACCTTCAGAATGAGTTATATTTAAGTATTTTCAAGATTATTTCCATGATCTCCTAGGTTCTCCCATGTCCCTTTTCACATAGTTATCTATGGTGGATGATTGATATATGTTCTTTGTTGGTTAATTATGCATGCTATTTTTTCATTTCCATCATTGTGTTATTATTAATACTGCTTTGTTAAATGTTGTAACTTTTTGGAAAATTGATGTGATGGATTTCAATGTTTTATGAAAAGTGTTGAAAAAATATTTTTATACTCACTTCTATCATTTTTAAAATAAAAATTCCATCATTCTCCTATAAAATGATCCTGTATCTTCTTTGGTAAAGAATCTGGATTAACAAAAAAGGGAAATGGATCTTGTTTTGTATTAATGTGTAAATTTATGAAAATACTACTTTTGTATATTTTATTTTAATCAACAAATTGATGTTTCTTTATTTAAATGGTATGTATTTTGAATAGAGTGTTTGGGCACACCTACTAATTTTTAATACTCATGCCTAGAGTTATTTCTTATTTTTAGCATTTGGTGATGGACATATATTATTTTCTATCATCATAATAGATGGTTAGTATTGGTATCAGAGAGTAACCCCAGGGTCACATGGAGACATTGTGGTTGTCACTTCCTATTTTAGTTTTGTTTTTGAGATAGTTGTATATTCATTTATTTTATAAATGATGTTCAATTTTTTAATTGTATTTATTTCAGGATACACTATTTATTTTTTGTTATTTCAGTTTATTTATATTTTTTAAATATTTTGCTTTGGTTACTATGTTGATGCCCCAACACTAGTTTCTAGACTAAGAGTATCAAGAATAACTCTCAGGCCTTATATCGGGCTGACTCGAGTGACCGGTTTCGGGTTAACCCGGGTTAGTTATTGACAAAATGGTATTATAGGAGGTTGGGTTCATTAGGTGACCTATTTTTTATATAACCCTTTGGTATTTGGGATGTTATGGTATATGGATTAGGAAAATCGGAACTTGGGTGTAGGAATGAAGAAGTGTCGAACCAACGCTTTAAATGTCGAACCTTGGTTTTCCAGGGAATGTCAGGTTTTATTTGGATTATCTCTTTATTGTTGGTTGATTGATGTTTGGGATATGAAATAGGAGTTGGGATAGTGTTCTCAATGATATTTTAGAGCCTTGAAAAAAAATTTAGATACAGGGGAACGGTCCTGAAAGACTCCATGTGACAGTGGAATGATTGGAATTTGGATTCCAATCATATGGCCAAGGAACCCATCGACACTAGTTACCCCTTATGAGTTATTTTGGGTACATATTTATTCTATTTTTTTTTAAAATCCTTCTATTAAAATTATGAAAAATGGATTTTAAGTGGTAATGGTTTAGCTTTTTTGAAGATGGAAAAGGAATTTTAGGATTTATTTTGAAGAAATATTTGGAAAAATAGATTTTAATTAAATGATATTTATGTTTAATGAGATTAGATTTTTGTAATAAATACCTAGGAGTTATCGAGATTATTTTTTGATTATATAGAAATTTATTTTGAATAGGTTTTTGTAAATATGTTTTAAATATTAATGAATGTTTTCGATAAAATAACTTCTAATCAATTGATTTTGGATAAAAATGTTTTCAATAGGATGAATTGGGTCTTTTATGGAACTCATTGGATTTTTATTTCAAAATTTAATAAAATGGATTGATTTGTGGATTTTGAAATGGGTTTTTTATTTAGTAGTTGGTGGTATTTTGAATGTTTTTTGTGAAATTTGAAATGGGAAGCAGATTAAGAGTTTGAAAGTTATGGTGAAAGGTTTGTTTCAAAATGGAAAAGTCTAGTTTCAACCTTTGTAGTTATTATGAGTGCTCACATGTGAGTATGTGTTTGATATGGTGGAAGGTTTATGGCATGAGTGGAAGGTTTCTCAGATTGGTGTGGAAATATATGTTTTTGAGGATCCATGGAATACACGTGGTGAGGGTGAAACTTCCCACATTTGTTTACTTTTCAAAGGTGTTCATAAGAGGGAAATATGTCATGTTTTGATAACTAGGGGTTGTGTGGATTATTTTCATGTGATTTGGGGGAATGTTTATTATGCGTTGTTTTTAGTTTGATAATTACTTTGGAAGAATTTGTTTTGATTGAGTTCTTGGTTTTCCTATTTCTTAATGTACACCCCCACCAAATATTCGAGGGATATTTTAGGTGCATCTATGAGTGGTTCAGCGTTAGTGGAACCTTCAGTTGATCAACCCATAAATATCCTCATTGAGTTTTGAAAGTTGAATCCTCCTCTCTTTTATGTTCAAGAGGATCCTCTCGAAGAGGAAGAGTGGATGTGAATAATTGAAAGGATCTTCCATTTCCTTTACTTTCCTGAGTCATTAAAGGTTATGTTCACAAAATTTTGCTTGGGGGTCTAGGATGGAATTTATGGAAGTTGGTTTCTCCAACCAATCCTCAGGATGATCATACCAAGGATCTCTTCAAATATTCATTCATTCAGAAGTTTTTCTTTGAGGTAGTGAAGTTGAAGAAGGTGATGGAGATGTGTTTTTGTAGAAAGGTGATATATTAGTGTTGGAGTTCTTTTTTTTGGGTATATAGTTCCATACCTTCCTGAGTTGTCTATGGAAGATTCCTTGAAGGATCAAAATTTTGATAATGGGAGTCATATATATCTGTAGTTGAAGGTGTTGGAGTTCATTCTGACCTCCTTTACCTATGTGGTGAGGCAAGATGTTCGAGTTGAAGCTATGTTAGTAGGAGTGCTTGAGGTAGTTAACCTTTCTCCAGTCTTTGTAAGCATTGAAGGTAATTACAGAAAGGAGATGACGAATCATCCTGAAGCTATCGGTTCTAGTCTTGGAATCAAAAGTCCACTAGATCTTTCATCAAATTCTTTTATGAATATGATCATGGTGAATCATCTATGTGGCATTCCTGGTCATATAGGTTGTAATGTTTGAATCCTTCGAAGACCTACCATACCTGTGGATGCCTACGTCACTTGCAATGTTCCTATCAGGGTGTTTGTAGAAAGTGTTGTGGACCAAGATCCACCCCTTTGAAAGTCACCCCAGCCCGTTTATAAGAATAAGGTGCCAGCTTGGGTTTAGTTGATGATTCATTCTATTTGACTTTTTCTTTAATTTTAGTGGTGGTGTTTTTTTTTTGTTTTTTTTGTTTCCTTGTAACAATAACAGATGTTGGTTATCATTCATGAACTATTATTTTATTGAATGTGTGTCTTTTTCAAATTAAGTAATTTTACCACATTGAGTAGAGGTGTTCTATATTGTGTGTTTCATATTTATGCCACTCATTTTGGGTGAAAGAGGATTATGTGTGTGCATCTTCCAAATCCATGTCTTGGTGAATGTGACTTGTTGAAAAAAAGTGAGCCTCATGGTGTGTCTTCTCATTTTGTTTCTACCGGGGGTGTGGTGTGGTTGCTCGTGAAACCAAAAAGGAGTTACAACTTGAGATTATGATCTCTTGAATGTGGGGAAACTGATACTTCAAGGAATCCGTGATCCAACCATAGGTCCCAGAGTGAATCTTTTCATGCAGTCAGGAATCATTGGGGGTGTGGGGAACCAAAAGTAAACTCTTGTCTCCACCATTGGGGTGTGGTAATTTTAAGTTTTCTTTTTGAATTTTATATTTTAATTATAAGTTTCTCATTGTTGAAAAAAATATTGGTGGTCCTCTAATTGTTAAATTCTAGTAGTAGTGCCTTTTCATATGCGAATATATGAATGGTTTTCCTTGTGTGGTTATCCCTTGTGAGTCTATTTTGATTTTGAATTATTCTCATCTTGATATGGTTGTGTCATGTGGAGATTATGAATCATGTTTTAGTTTTCCTCTTGGTTTGGAGTATCTTTCATACCCCCCCTTTGTGGTGGGGTGTTTGGTCTGAGTAGGGAGTTCTCATGTTATCCCATATTGGTTTTCCCTTTTCATTCATTACAAGTTGGTTTCTAATGATGGGGAGTCTATTATGGCATCCTGTATTGGTAATCTATATATTCTCTAGTATAACATGACATTGGGTATTTTTATTGGGGGTTTTTGGGTTCGAGTATTTCATTTTGAGTGAACATTGGTCATTTGGAGTATGCCCTATATTCTTATTAGATGTAATTTTATATAAGTTTTAGTACCTATTTTCTATCTTCTTTTTAGAAGTTTTCTTGGATCATTGGATCATTCTAGGTAATAGGAATAAGTTCATTCTGGTGGTGGTTGAGGTGTTTTTTATTTTATGATTTTAATCATGTGAGCATGTGAAACTTGTCATTTTAATAGATCTACTTTAGATTTTGTGTCTTTTTGGTGGAAGAAAGTGTAATGGTGGGGAGAATTGTCACATTCATGATTTTATCTAGAGGTTATGCATTTTTATTTTTTTCTCGTGTTTATTCTTTATTTTCTCTAGGATTATTTTGTGAAAAGTGGGGATTTGGGCTTGAAAGGAGGTAGTGCATGGTTGGAACATGTTTAGAGGAAACCATGATCCGACCCATAGGAAAGTTTGTGAATGGTTTCCTCTGGTACAGAGAAGAACACACGATTGTTGTATGGTTTGGAAACCCATGTGGGATAACCCTATGGCATATTAATATTGGATAGTAAGTGATGCATTGTTTCTAAATCATTTGGAAAACTATGTGGGAAACCGTGAGACCTATCAAGATCATAAAAAGTGTGAAATTCCTCTCCAAACCTCTTTGGTATTTAACCCCAAATAATCCTACTCCTTCCATGTTTGGTCTATACAATCCCTGGATCATACTCTTTTATTACTCATGCTTCCTAGATCCCTTCATGGGGATTGTAAGTTGATTTCTTCATGTTTAAAAGAAAAATCCTCAAGGTATTCTCCTATTTTATTCTCTGCCATCCACTTTCTTCTATTTTTTTGGTGGTTCCTCTTGTCCCTTAGTCTCTTGAATCTAGGGTTCTTATTTCTTTCGTTAATAATTATGGGTATTTTTTATAGTTCCTCTTGGATTTTCTTTCTTAGCCTTCGTGGAGTTTTTTTGGTAGGTATTTTTGATGTTCAGTGAGTTTGAGGTAGGTTTCCTTTTGCACTTGATCTTTAAATTTAATAATCATTGATTTCTTTCTTTTAGAACATTACATAGATCTTAAATAGTGATCAATTATTTTTATAATAATTGTTTGATGATAAATGAGGTGTTTTTCTTAGTTAGTTGGAGTATATGGTATTTTTTTAAGTCATACACGCTAAATGTTTGTTTAATTTCCCAGTTGGCCTTTCTAAGTAGATTATGGGTTTTAAAGCGTGGTTTTTCTTAATAAATGTATTTTTGGTATATAAAATGATGGTTTGGGTTTATTTAATGGGTTTTCCATGTGTTTTTTTGACATAAAATAGGTGTATGTTTGGATTTTGAAAAAGCTTTGACCTGTGATGTAAATGTGATGGTTTCCTTTTGGAAATCGGTGAGTTCTGGAAGGGTGTTTGAGGCATGTTAGTCACTTTTTTAAAAACAATCTTCTGAAAACTCTCCATGGATGATCATATTTCCTTCTTTATCTTTAATTATGTATAAGGCCCATGATAAGAGTCTCCCTTGAGATCAAATTATTGAGAGTCAAGGTATTTGTTCCATATGCTGACTCAGGGGGGGGGGTTAGTTTTGTGTGTGTATTGTGTGTGATGAAAGTGCATGTGACTGGATGATTGGATTGAATTGGTTGTAATTTCCCCTCTTTAGACTTTAAATTGTAACCCAAGATAGATAAAGGATTTTTAATTAATGGTTATTGAACTATCTTTGTATTTTTATCTAGATAGTGGCCCTTAGCATGGATATTTCTTTTCTTTGGGATAGGGACCCTCAGTCAGACCACGTAGGGTGTGATAAAGCATGTGGGTGAGTTTATTAAATCATGTGAGGAATGAATTTAGGATGAATCAACTTTATTTATGTTCTATATTACCCCCTGAGCTCCTAGGTTCTCCCATTTCCTTCAGTACATGGTTATATGTTATGAATTATTGAGATGCATTGTCGGTTGGTTATTTGTGCATGATATTTTTCCATATCCCTTATTGTGTGATTATTTCTATTATTCTGTTACATTATTTACCTTTGTGAAAATATATTTTATGGTTTTGAAGGTTTTATGAAATGTGTTGATAAAAATGATTTATAATCACTTTCACACTTCTCTAAAATGAAAACACAATCATTCTCCTTTAAAATTATAATGTCTATTCCTTGGAAAAGAATCTCGATTTGAATGGAAAATGGAAATTGACCATTTTTTATTCTAAAGTGTAAATGTGTGAAAAATATACTTCTATATATTTTATTTCAAACCTAACATTTATGATTCTTTATTTAAATAGAATGCATTAGGAATAGATTTTTTTGGCATACCAACTATGTTTTAATACTCATGCATATAGTTCATTCTTGTTTTTAGCTTTTGGTGAAGTAAATAGCCTGGTATCAATATTCATGGGTGGTGGTTATTTTTGTATCGTAGTTTTCACCCATGGGTCACATGGATACATTATGGTCTTCATGTTCGGTTTAGGTTTTATGGTTTATTTTTTTCTGTTTTTGTATGAATGATGTTTAGTTTGGAAATTTTTTTGGATTCTCTATTTATTTCCCGCTACATTGTTATATATATATATTGGGTGAAATTATTCCATTGGTTAATATTTTTATGCCCCTGTACTAGTTTCTAGCCCTAGAGGATTGGGAACATGTCTCATATTGTATCATGAGATGACATGTGTGACTGGTTTGAGGTCGACTCTTGTTGGTTCGTGACACAACATATCTATATCCACACAACCCAAGATATATTTCTTATAAATCATCAATATACAATCATTCCCACAGACATGACCAGCCATTACCTGCACATAAATATCTAACAACATAAATGTGTATAATGATAATTTATAAAGTCATTCAGAATAATTTGTTTGTGAAGTCAGAAGTGGGCTCAACATGTTTTTGTTTTATATACAACATTTCTTTACCATTAAGGTATTCCTAGATATATATATATATATTAAAATATTATAATAAATTTAAAAAATATTAAATCAATGATATAATCTATGCATACATAAGTGGTTCGTTTTCATACAAGTCTATATATCCAAGGTAATAAAAATTATATCCCTTCGTATAACTGTAAAAACCTTTTCATTATGTAACGGTACTCTAGACGATGCCTATATAATATCAGGTATTATTACCATAAGATGATTTATCTCTGTCTATATATAATGTAGGAATACCTGATATAATGTATGATCTCATATTCTACAGTATGATATAGGATATCCATAACATATGAATCATATTATATGGAAAATTATGGAGAAGGAGGTGGATGAGTCAGATATGCAGAATGAAATTGTCTCAACATGTCTACAAACATTGACTATACTGATGATCTAATCATATCCTCCATCATGTCACCCATATCTTTAAAATCAACTTCTGAGGAGTTTTTTTCTTATATATGACCTCCCTCAAAGAAGTACCAACAATACCAAACCATTTTTTAATAGATACTCTCTCCTCGTATCTGCATACATGACCTGAGTTTTCTACCTTTCTTAATTCTATAGCCAAAAATCACCTTATTACCCTTATGAATTAATGTCTTGTTGGAAATAATTTTATACAATAATTTTTTTAATTTATCAATGATTTTGATTCTCACAAACACCCACATTTTTGTTACTAATGAAATTTTTTTAAGTAGATTTGAGGATAATATTTATTGAAAAAATAATTTTATTCTGGAAGAACTTTTGTTTTAATCCAATTGAAGTTTAATTTTATTAGGTATTTAGGGATTTTTTTCTCACTTAAAGTAATATTTTTATTCAAAAACACTTTTGATGAAAAAGTTCCAAACCAAGAATATCTAAAGACAAAGGCCACCTAATACAAAATCAAATAAAAAATTCAGTGCAAACTTGGCTAAGATTATTATAATCGGTTACCCATTAAAGTCCCCATTGGTGTGTTTTAATCTTCATACCCAGGTATTCCTATATTAATTCATCAAAGTGAGGGGATAGATTGTCCCACTTCTAGATATAATCCTCCAAATTGATCTTCCTTACATTGAATCTCCATGAAAAAATAAAATATTGTTGGTTGATCCATTCCATTTGGTCCTTACTGACATCCATTTGATCCTCTCTGTATAATATTATTTCCATGTCCTCCCTTGGGGAATTTTGTTTGATAACCTTTTAATTAATTTCTTCCTTAGAAAAAAGAATTATCTCAAGGTATTTCTTTTTTATCTCCTTCTACATTTCCCACTACACCACCCTATCCTTGATCCTTAATATCTCCACACTTTTCCTTAATATTTCCACATCTTATACCGGAGCCCAAATTACATTCCTGGTCTTGAACCCTTAGTTCACATTCCATTCCCTTCTCCCTACTATCTATTCTTGTCTGCATTAGCTTAGGGAGTAGGGAGTATCTTTTCCTACCTATAGTTCCCTTTCCTGTAGTCAAAATATAGCACCTCGCATCATGGTGCCCCTTCCATCGATGCTTCCTCCTTGGGTTGTGACGTCCACTAATTCTCACTCCCTCCTCAGTACTAATATATATTTGGATAGAAAACTCAACATAATAATCATCCTTCGTGATAACATGTGCACCAAAGGGAGACTCCTCTATTAATAGTGCTTGCAAGACTAATTATTGAGTATCCCCTTGGTCCAAAGACAAGTGAGTAACCCCCATACCTCCATTTGATGACTATCCTATTTTATACTCCTAAACCTAAAATTCAACCACTAAAGCTTCAAAATTATTATCAAGCCTGATGGTCGCCATATAATTTTTAGACTGGGATGTGGTCACATCCTTCACTCCATTACTTGTAATGTGAATCTTCTTATAACCTTTTGGACATCCTCACTTGCTTCATGAAGCACACCTATGTGATTAGGGACATGACCATGGTGTCCTAGAACATCTTGGTGTCCAATTAAGCCTCTATACTAAATTCATGTTTCATTCTAGTTTGGAACCCCCCAGAATATTGAGGGGGGGGGGCTGAAACTAATGGCACATTAACCACCACATTGAAACTGGAAGAAGGGACATAATTCTTCCCATTGTATGAGCCTCTATTATTCTCTGTCTCAAAAAATGAATTATAAAGAAAATAATTAGTAATATGTTCCTCTTCTAGGACCAACCCTTCTTGTTTTTTGAAACCCAAATCATGCTTCAAGGTATCTAAAATTTAAATAATTTCAGGTCAGCAAGACCTTTTTTTTTCTGGAGATGATGTATTGCCAATGAATCCTTAACTCCAATATTGTCAATTGTGAGAGCCATAGGGGAGGTAGACCCACTCTGTGGAATATCTTTCATCACCCCAGGGTAAAGTGAGTGACCACGCTGAAAAACAGTGGACAAGTTCCCAATCCATTACATAAAGAGAATAAATAAGTCCAAGATTCAAAAATCGATGGTTTAATAAACTAAAATTCTTCCCAAAACATGATCCAAATACATTCAACAAGTGGTTTGTAAATGTTGAACTCAACAAAAATGCATGGGGTGATGGGGTGACAAACCGACTCAACTCCACCATCCAAACACAAAAAGTGATCGACCATATTACCAAGCATATGGATAATCACAAGATTTTGGATGGGAAGAGGGAGTTTATGAAAAATAACTCATATATCCATATAATAAGGATCATATTTCATATAGAAATCATAGTACCATCATGAAAAGTAGAAGAAGGGTTTGTTGCATATGCAAGGATCTCTAGACCACACTAGTATTAGGTTCTCTGACTAAAATCTAATCATCATGCGCCACTAGTGAAGAATTACCACAACTGCTTAGTCTTGTAAACCCCAAGGAGAAAATACCAACCTGTCAAAGGCTTCCACTGAAGGGAGATGTTTTCTAGAATAATCCACTAAGGTTATATTCAAGCATTCCAAAGCATTGTTAAATTTCAAGGATGATAGTGTGAGATTTGGGAAACTGCACTGGAGATCTGGAACTTTAGCGATGATATTGATGGATAGGAATGGAGGAAGAAAGTATATGTGTGAAAAAAAGGTGACAAGGAATTATGAATGGCTACATAGAATGGAGGGATCCCCCCATTTAGTAGGGGAGTGACTGGGGTCGTATCCCTTTCTTCCTAGGGTATATCTGCCCAAGCACTGATTATTTTGGGATGGAGTTCAATGATATTGAAATCCTATTCATTTTGAAGAAGTATGGAATCAGGGTTCACAACCCCATGTTTGATAAATGTTAGGTTTAGGAACCCAACTTTTGGAAATAAAATTTACTATTGGGAGCGTTATGTTTTGACTAAGCATTAGATTTGGGAACATTACATTTTTAATAAACCCAACATTTACATGGTTCACATTTGGTTTATCAGCCAAATTTTTAGAATCAACCCAATTTATACATTGTTGACATTTTTTTATTGAATTAGTGTTTGGAATCAAAAAATATATTTTATACCATATGTAGTGAAACCCACTATTTGACTCATTCATCTGTTAGATTTAAATTGTATATTATTTCTAAGATTTATTCAATGGTTTGGTTGGAGTATTTTTTTAAAAACTATTCAAAGGCCGATTATAATTCCCTTAGTCAATTGATTAAAAAATAATTATTTATCAGATAATTTATGATTTTATTGGGAATTTAAATTTATATTTCAAAAATGTTATGTGTCTTAAATGATCATTTTTTATCTTGAAATATTTTCAGATATGTTTAACCTAAATAAAATAAAGATTTTTATTAAATACCATGAGTTGTATCTTATAAAATAATACAATGTATCTAGTTTTTTTATGGGATACACTTTGGGGAAATGCATGTTTTGATTTTTTTGTTGTTTGATTATTTTTTTACTTCTTCTGTATCTATTTTCAATATTTTTTCTATAGTTCACTGATGAAATTCTTCAAAGCTTCACTTTGGAGATGTACAAGTTTATTATCTACTAATTTTTCACTATACTACTCTAAACGGATATTCCTACTACTGATATTTATTTTTGGAATATTTTATCAATAAGAAATATCATAGTTTCTTCTAAAGGAAAAGTATTGAAGATATTATATTTACATCTAAAGAAATATTAATTTCATATTTTTTGTGGTAACTATGTGCCAAAGATATTTAAACATTTTTTATCTAATCACTTTTTATTGAAGTATTGACTATGTGTACATATTTTACGTGGAGTATTAGCATCTCATACTAAGTCATGGTTTTCTATGATCCCTATAAAACAACCTCACTTATTTTAAGGTGTTAATTGTATTCCCTTTGTAGTAGAAGTATCTAGATAAGAGGACTTGATTAGTGAAAATCTTTAAACACATTGAGAGAGTCTTTTTTGAGTGGAATCAGGGAAATTTTTACCTCAAATAACTATTGAAATTACTAATTTCTCTTTGTTATCTTTCAACTAAATATTTTTTTAAGAAAATAATTTTTCACATCCTTAAAAATCACAAAAAGGGATTATTTTTTATTTTTCAAATATTTTTTAAAATACACAATTCAACCCCCCCCCCCATGTATTCATAATATTTTAACCTAATAATTGGTATCAACATTTGTAATATTTGATGAATTTGTTTAAGATCTATAAATCTTGTGTCAAAGGTTTAATCAATGAAATATGTCTATAGATGAACCTAAAAAATCCATGTCAATGTTCAGAGTGTCATATTTCAATGGAGAAAATTATGGCTATTGGAAAGAAAGAATGGTTATATATTTAAATAACCTTGGTTTTAATGTTTATATGAATATTTTCAAAACATTTGAAAATCCTAGAAAACCAGAGAAGTGGTATGTTGCAATGGAATATGAATATGATATAAACTCAAAAGCTATGAATGCTGTCATTTGTGGACATTGTTTGGATTGATTCAATCAAGTCTCTCAACGTGACATTGTATTTTATATTTGTAAAACAATCGATGTTTTAGTGTAACGCCCCATATTTTTGATGACTTATAAATCCTTTACATTTCCATTTAAATATATTATTTTCCTCTAACGGAAGTTTATTAAGATTAATGAAAGGGTTTGGGATTGTTAGATGATTTTTCTGAGCATGGATCTCCATTTTTTGGGAGAAATAAGTGAGGCTCATGGTTAGTGTATAGTTAGTGATAATTGTTCACCTTAAATGTGTAGGCCCTGGAGGGTGTCACACAGTTTGTTTAAACTATACACATCAATCCCTATAGTTTTTTGGGCACTATAGTGGGTATGCATAGTGGTTTTATGGGTTTTACAATGTTTTCCAAAATCAAACACCATCCATGTTTGGGTAGTGCCACGAAGGAAGTGGGTACACAAGATTTGGCCAAACCATTCTCACTTTAAAAATGGGTGAAATACACTCCTACTATTTATCTTTTTTATTCCATTTCACCACCCACTTCATGTACAACATACCTCCCTTGCATTGTATGTATCCTCATCATCTAACCTATAATTTGAGCTAACTCCTCCATCTGGAGTCTAATTTTCTCTTTATTTATCATGTTGGATCCATATCAATAATCTCTTAGATCCTCTTCATTCCTTTATTCATTTATCTTTTCATAAGTAATGAAAAATCCATGTGATATATTATGTCATATTTTCACAGTTTTCCTGTATTTCCTCAATTTCTCTAGTTCTAGCCAGAGTTAAAGGCAGATAATAAACAAGGAGAGTAATTCCCATTTAGGTTAGGTGTTATATACCATTTCCCTTAAGGTATTTATTTTTATAGACCATGTTGTACTATTTCATGTCATACATTCCATGTGTTACTTCTAAAATGATAAATACCTTAATGTTAAATGTTTTAAAACATGTTTTGATGTACCTTTTCCCCTATGAATTGGTTTGAGTTCACCATCCTCAACCCAAACCACCCCTTGTGGTGAGTTAATTTTAATTCCTATAACTATTCCACCCCTTAGTGTGAGTTGGGATTACCATTGATGAGTGGAAGATTTATATAAATTAAAATGAAATATGAAATTACAAATACTTCTTATAGAACATTTTCATTTATAAATGAAATGGGATGATGAAACGTATCAATTAGAAATTATGAATTGAGGTTGATTGTCTCTTGAATTATGAACCATATTTAAATGGTTGGAAATATGGTATTGACACTAACATAGACCATACTTTTATCACTTTTATGTGAATTGACTAATGAAATCAATGTGATGAATTCAATCATTAAAAAGGTCATGGACACTAACATGGACCCTTTTCTTTTATCCCTAGTGACTGAATTAGAAAATCAATTGAATGTGATGAATTAATTTTTGGAAAAGGTGTGGTCACTAAAATGGTACTTGGAATCCCCTTGTATAAAATGGTTTATGTGGATACTTTGATATGGCATCGACATTTTAGTATGGAATCGAAATCCTGATATGGCCTAGATGACTAATTATATTGGATTCCTTGGATAATTACCATAGATCCAGCAGTCTGGTCCTCCAAGGACTTTCTCTATGGGCTCAACCCAAGTATATCCCCAGTTTTCTATGGATGATCTCCATGGAATCAAAGAGGACACCTTGGTAAATGGCCCTGGGTACTATCCCATGTATATCTACACATTATACAGAGTTTTCTATGGATGAGATCCATGGACTCGAATAGGATACCTTTGTTAATGAACCTAGGTCATCACCCACATAGTTCAAAAAAAAGATATATTTGGTGTGTTTTATAGCAGAAAATTTACTCTTGTATATAGTTTTTCATCATTTATAGACTATCTATCACAACATGTACTTATAGATTAGATTTCATCACTTTATCATTATAGATTTATTCATATTATACTATCACACTGTTACAAATTATTTCTGTGGAATGTATTTGTTATAGACACCATTTGTGGTGACCTCTTTAGTATATCTCACACCCTATTCAGGTCATCGATTGGTACTCATATAGACTTCATGATATTAGTTAGGGATAGGGGAAGTGGCATGATATGCATGCTTGAATATTGTGCTATGGTGTAGTATGAGAGAATATGATCAAAAATATTATATTGATGATATTGAATATAGTTTATGGCCTTTATATTTTTATAGCATGTTTTATATGTTTGTTACTCTATTTCCCATGTACTATCCATTTTTTTATATCACCATTGACATGATCATCATTTTTTATGTGATATTGTATATGGTTTTACCATTGTTTATGTTATACTATCTTTGATAATTGGATGATTTATTTTTCTGTTTCCTTATTTGTATATATTTTTCCATGGTTTATATACTTCTTATACTATTGTGATTTACTCAAATAATGAGGGTATAGTCTCCCCATGATAATATCATAGATATCTCTACTAGTCAGAATCCTCTAGCATACAGGGAGGTGTGCATGATTCCATGTGGATCCATGGTTCGATTACTAGTTAGTAAACAAGACCTAGGACTCTACAAGTGAAATCAGAGATTCATTTACTTTAATCTTACTATTTGTTTTGGTAGACAGGAGAATTTGAATGTTTCATAATTTGGTATTGATCCTGTGCCTAGGAGTAGCTAACCCACATATAGGGAAAATCTAAAACTATTTGGGATGGGACTTTATATTATAGTTTATTCCTATTATAGTTGTTTAAATTTCACTTTTGGGTGCTGAACATGATTTATTCCATTTATTATCATTATGGTTTATCTTATACCCTTATCCTGATACAACCAGGAATTTCTATTTCATACATCATTGTTGAAATTTGAGGGTTTTCATGTCATGCATTTCCATGCCATATTTATTTTACTTCATGCATTTCCTAGATCATGTTATAGTTATTTGATCACTATGTCAAAATTTCTCTAATGTTTCTTAAATGTAGGATAATTGTTTTTAATTAACATATCTGTATGATGCTAAATGGTGTTTTTCCATATATTTTGATGGTGAAACCTTAATTAAACCAATTATCACATGTTTTATCCGTGGACCGTTGGTCACATGGACTAAAATGTTAGTGGTTTAAAATAAATAAATTCTAATTGAAATTTAAAAGTGTGTGTGCCTTTATTAAATTGGAATGGTTATCCATATAATTGAACCATCATAAAGTTCTGGTTCTAGTTACATGATGCTCCAATTTCAATTTATAAAGTGTATGATATTTTATCATGGTAATGGTAACTCACCTAGATGGAAAATGATACATGTAAAAATATGAACTTATGATTTTTAACTCTTGAATGAAATATTTTTCATTAAATGAGGATGTCAATTGAAACATAAAGGGTGTTTTCCATTATAGATTTCAATTGAAAGACTATATACAAGAACAATGATTTGATATATGAGACCTTTGTTTTAACCCAACATTAGTAGTGGCTTGTAGGGAGTGTATCTTATGACCTTTATGATATTATATACCACCGAGACCCAGTCATATAAGCAGGAAGAAGGTGTGACTATTATATGGGAATATGTATACTTGTACTATTCATTTATAAGTGATTTATTCTATTATCAAATCTTATATGTGGTGTGTTCTTGTAATTGTATAGATATGCCTCTGGGTGGTGTTGATTCCCTCCAAACGAGAATAAAAAAATTTAAAAAGGGAAAATAGATGGATATGGGTATTAGTTTCCCCACAAAAGAAATAGAAGGAGAATGTGGATGAGATTTGTGATTTTGTAAGACTATAAGATACACATTATTATGTCACCATAATTAGGTCACCCAAAGGAAACATGTGCATCACATAGCCTACGTGGGATCCTATGAAGTCCCTTATGTTTGATTTGGTTCCCTAAAACCAAATTATTTTGTACTTTATGGTAAACATGTATTCATTGGACAAATATTACTAAAAATCTTATCACATTATGATTGTTCTTCTGTATTAAATTGTATGTGATAATGTCCTAAGAGTAGATGTCGCACAAAAAGGCCATATAGTATCCCTACAATGATGATAACTCATAAGTTCCATGAAATTATTCTTGAATGTATTTTCTATAGACAGATGATATCATTTTAAGGGAAAAATGATATAAACTATCTGGGGTGAAGAATCACAGTACTTTGAGGAAAATTCCCATTGTGTATGCCCTTGGTATTTTCCATGAGGTTATTATGAGAATGAGACCCTCCAATAGGAAATCAACAATTAAAAGTTTCATTGGATGTTCCTATCTTTGGATGTGTGTATTGGTCCTTAGACTTTAAGATTATTATTAATGGGTATTATGACTCATGTACTTATATGTATTGGTGAAAACAATGATGACGTATGTTTGCGGCGAGGTTAGATATGTTGGGTGTGACACGGGTAATACTACATTAATGAATAATGCAAGAGAGTGTTCATCCCTTCTGTTCCATAACATAAGTTGATATCTTAGGACCTTTTATGGAAAGTATGTAGCCTAAATAAATCAATGTCCATGGTGTTCTATAGAAAATTTCAATTTTTGGGAATTCAAAGAATGATAAATCGAGCACATGGGTTAATGACACTTTTATGCAACCCGCTTGATTGAAGATATCGAAACAAAAGGATTTTATTATACAGTAATCTTTTGTATGAGGCGAAATGTCATTGTAGCATTAACTTCTTTATCTATGTGTTCCTTGACTTTTTTTTAGGTTCTAACCTTGGACTTTAGGTAGGTTCTACTAATTCCCCTAAGAAGGAGGCCTAGAGGGTCATGCATTAAGTGTGTCTAGTGTCTCATTTAATTGATATATTATTTAACTAGTAGAATAAATATTATTCAAAATTGTTTTTTAATAATTCTTCATGGATTCCTGATGGAATTTATTTTGACACTAGTTATTCGAGATAATATATTGCTGGTATAATAATTAATAAATATTTATTTTATATTTGGTGAATATAATATTTATATATTTCTTGGTGAAAAATGGAGTGACTTTTTTTAATAAATAAATAGTAATTATTCATGGTTCAATAAATATGGTGTAGGATTATCGGACCAAGTTAATGGTCCAATGATAAATAATAATACTTAATACTCTTTTATTAAATAATATTTAATTGTAACTCACAAGATTAGTTCATGTCAGGAAATAATAATGTTGATGTTATTATTTGACAAGGGGGATTCACAAGGATTAATAAAATAATTGAGTAACTAGTTCAAATAATTTATCATTACCCTAGTGAACTAAATACCTATTCATATTATTCTATTATTAGCCAAGAAATAGCCAAGCTACACCTAAGGGGTTGTGCATAATGAATTGGTGAAATGCTCTCAATCCTATAGAGTTATTTCTTCTCCAAGAACGCTCTCAAGAACGAAAATGATCCTCCTCCACCAAATCAAGGGGAAGGATTTGGAAGTGGTTCTCAAGGTGATTAAAGGTGGGCATCACAAGCACAAGGATCTTTAGTACTGGCACCTGAATACTCCTTCGACAATGTCCAGAGATAAATGGAACATGTGTGAATCACCTCTAGAGGAATCCTACATTTGGATTCTATATCTTAATGATGGTCCACCTATAGATATTTGGATGAACATATAAATGAAGCAAGAATCACCTAGGAGGTAATTATATAATTTAATTAAATTAATTATAAACAAAATATTTTCATCCTCTTTATTGGTTTCAGGTTTCTATTCCTTTTTATAAATCCTTTTTTAAATTATTTGGATACTATCATTCATCATTGTATTGATCAAGGATTTTTCTTTGAATATGTAAAAAACTAAATTGGGGTGACATCCCTACCATGCTTCTGCTGTGCCTAGAACCTACACCTTCGACATACCCTTCTGCACTCATGAAGCTTCCTCGAATAACTAGTGATCACGTGGTGGAAACCAGATGAGCTCCCCCAGGTCACATAGTTTGTCAAGAAGGGAGGTCCTAACAACCCATCTGAAAATCCTTTGAAAATAGAATGAAAATGTCCAAAATATAGAGGCCTCATGTGGTCGTAAAATCACATGATGGATTACATATGGGGAGAATGATTGTCCTTGAAAATAGTCAAGCAAACATGTGATAACCCTGAGCCATTATAAAATAAAACAATGGTAATAAATATGGAATAGGCGTGATCCACTTGATATTGTCAATGCGACATGATGTTCCCATGGGGATCCATAATACACCCCGAGACCGTAGTGACATGTTCGCCTCATCTCATGAAATCTTGTGGCATATCATCATTAGCACGTAAAGATCCTCATGTATTTCTAGGAGACCACACACTCCCCCTTTGGATCTCTAAGGAAAGATGGATGAAATGGTCTATGAAATTCTCACACATATCCATAGAGCCTCTATTGGTCAATTGACGCATCACCAAAAGGTAAAGTATTTGTCTATGATATTACTCATATAATATCACATGACTCCTGACCATAGAAAATAATCAATGGAAATAAAAAAAGTGGTTGTTGGATCTTATTGAGGTCATAAAACCCTTGAAATGTTCTATGATCATCCATAGAATAGTTTCGCGAGACACCATGACAAGTCAGACTAATCTCTTGAAGGCCCCCTGACATGCCACCCATGTCTCGCATAATGTCCTAGACAAGTCACTTGAGATCACACAAACACCTTTCAATATATTCCCTAATCTCATGAAGGCACTTTGAAATGCCAATAAGAATAAATAAAAGTCCTTAGGTATTCCTAGGTGATTCAACAACCACCCATTAATTGATGATAATCCAGTAATGGTGGCATTGATGGGATGGGCTCACAGTTGCTAAAAATTAGGTGACTCCTTTAGAGAGATCCATGTTAGAGACTCGTGAATATGTATGACACTGAAGCCTTTAATGAATTCATCCTAGATTCATGTGATATGTGGCACTCAAAGAGAATATAAAATGTGGTGGAAAGGCCTATAAATCCCCCACCCCTCCATGAAAAGGATTATGACTATGACCACTTCAACTACTCTCCATATGCGATGTTGGCCTCTTGCATCCAAGAACCAGGGAGGATTTCTTGGAGTGGTGGATCATGTGACTGGAAAGTTTTACATTAGGTAATATACTAGAAAATAGTCAAATAAACCATGTATAATGCATAAACACTTCATGTGATCACTCATAGATCAAGAAAAAGACATATGGTAGGACCTGCGAAGAACAACCCACACACCTAATAGTCCATGCGTGATGTAAAATAAGATAACACTAAATAAATCTAAGTCATTATCAATATATAAAATAAAAAAGAATAAATTTGGGTTACTTAAATGAATAACATACATGTTAACCCCCATGTGCTTCACATGAACCACCCAGGACATGTGACAACACTATGACATGTCACCCATATCTTTTGATGTACCTTTATTATACTATTTGGGTAATTCAATGTCCTCCAGACATGTCAAGGAAAGTAACATGCCCCCCCTTGACCATGTCACCTAAATATTGAAAACCTCTATAGGATTTCCATTCAAGCATCGTGATTTCCTTTAGATTTGTAACCATATTCATATAGAAGAACCAATTCATGAAAGCTATATCTCACAATAGCACCTGGGAAGGTCAACTATATCTTTTGATGTCCCTCGAACACACTAGCTAGGAATAATAATGACCTCCATATATGTCATCCAGGACATGTGATAACATCTCAGATGTGCTGCATTGACTCTCAAGATTCCCTCCAAGCGTGTCAGCCAGCTCTCATGATGACACTCGGGAAATCCAAATGGATCATAAAACACCCTCTAGGAAAACCTACCAAGGTCATGTGATGGATTCCAAGAACAAAAATCTAGGTCTTTGGATGTCCTTTGGATAAGCTAGCCTTGATCATGTGACAACCTTGATACATTCCATCAATGTTATGCAAATTCCTCTAGACAAGTCAACTAGATCATAAAATTTTCTTTGGACATGTCAGGCAGGAACTCTCCTATATGAAAAGCAGGAAATCTAGGCATGAAGAGAAGAAAATTAGTGGATTTTAGGTAGTGAAGCAGTCCACTTGAGCTAGGGAATCCTAGTATTGGATGACCTTACCCATCCTCAATGTGTAAGTCTTGATTCTAAGAGAAATTTTTGTGTGTAAGCCGAGATCAAAAGAACTGTGAAGACTCTAATTCTTACCACAACCGGGATTTATAGGACAACTCCCCGAGGTTTGAGCCTCGAATTAATCCTCTATGGGAAGTCCCAGTACATAATTACCGCATCCACAATCTATGAAATTTATTATTTTCCATTCCATGATACTCAAAATGATAATGGATCATGTGGGATTAGGGAGTAGCAGTAATCATATCGTTGTCACCATAAACCCATACAAAGACTTGGGTAACATCAGCGTGTAAGTACCAATCCATTGAACTAAAAGGAATTTAATTCCTACCATAACTAGGATATGTAGGATGCCTTCCCAAGGCCCCATGTATGAATTCAAATAGGCATCCACCTTAGTTCGGGTCCCTCCATGTCTCTAACATTTCATCTATCAGGACCTAATCATTCCCTTGGGTTGATCATTTTACCTCATCCATCAGTGAACTGAGATCAACTGAACTAAAATTACTCTGATTACTATTATAACCATTATACATAGGACACCTCTATAAGGATAAATATTGATATTGACCTCTGATGTTTTTTCCCATTACATAAGTCCTACACTCATGTGCAATGAGAATGATCATTTTTTCCCTTGTTTCTCACACCAAGCATAGATCATGTGGGCTCAGAGAGGAACAATTATCATATCATTTTCACCATAAGCCTCTATCAAACTAGGGAATCCCAATACATGATGAACATGTTCATCCTTGGTTTCTAAGCCCCGATTATAGGGAAACCTATGCATTTAGTCCCCTATTGATTGAACTATGAGAACTCTAATTCCTACAATAACTATGACACATAGGATGCCTTCTTATGGCCTAATCTCAAACAGGCATCCACCTCAGTTTTCGTCATATCATGTCCATGATATTTCAACCATTAGGACAAGATAATTCCCAGGGGTTGATCATTTTACCTCATCTTTCAGTGGACTAAGAAACCAAATGAACTATAGTGACTCTAATTCTCACCATAATCCGGATACGTAGGACATCACCCCCCCCCCTAAGGCTTGATATTGAATATTTTCTTCCTCAAATCCCACATATATGCCATTTAAAAATGATGTTAAACATCATTGGTTTTTATTCTTATAATAAACAGGATATGTAGAATGCCTCATAATGGTTTAATCCCCTTATTAGAATATTAATTTCTTCCTTGTGTGGTTGGAAATTTTAAAGTACCACATTATATGTATTTAGAAAATAAATCATCTACCCTCACCGAGGAAATGGATTAATAAACTTAGATATATAAATTTTTATTCTCTAATTATATCCCCATATTCTATATACATAAGATACATAACCCATAAATCATTTTTAGGGTAACCCATATCGTATTGGGATTAAGAAGAGATTCACGAACAAATCTTAAATATATAAGAGAGTCCTAGAGTAGGAACCATTTCCCCCCAAAAGGTTTTTGTTGAGCCTAACCTCCCACCCTCTCAACTAATGCCAGTCCCCATGAATTTTTGAGTCTGTAACCTGAATTTACCACTGGACTTTGGAAACTAGGTCCATACTAACTTACAGATGAGGGAACCTTTGGAAGTTTCCATCGAAAAAAATAGTGAACTCGATGTGAATAGCTATAATAAAAAAAATAATGTGTTCTTATACTTCATGAAATTTTATTTGAATACTATAAAAAATGGTGAAACCGACATGAATCTCTCAAATAAAATAATGAATGGTTAATCATACATCAGGTCACTTTGCTTTGAATATCCTATACAAACAAAGATGATAATCCTGACATGAATCTTAAAACAGATCCTCTGTAACTAGGGTTATCATGAGATAAGTCCATCATCAGGTGGGTGACATAGTGGTATGGGAGTATCATCAACATGGTACAATCCCCACCTTGGATGATTCCCATTAAGGTCCCTATGTATGGAAACCGATGAGTCTACTTCACCAGGGTAAGTTGTAGCTATTCCAATGGCCCTCATCGACATAACCAACCACTTCAAGATCTTATCCTCGGATCATAAAAACCACCACCATCATTCTCTGATGAAGCTGGACCAGGGAGTCAAATACAGCTCCCTTCTAGTTCCGGTGCCACCAAGGAGGACACCTATCAGCTAGCGTCACCAGTACCCATTATTCACCTATTGAGGGTACCACCTGACATGATGCCACCTAGGACACCCCTAAATTATCAGAAAGGATGACACATTAGGTGAGGAAGTATATAGATATACATTAGTGGGATCATATCCCCACTCCCATTGACAATGTCTTCTAGCATATTCTTATGGTGACCATCAAGCATACTCATATCCCTACTCATCCGAAAAAAGTTTATGGGCATATTCCAGTAGCAGTCATGGGGGAGGTGAATATCCATTCCCCATGCATGAATCCCATCAACATATTATGGATGAGAAAAGAGGATAAAAGTGGGAGAATATTTCTTCTTCAGTAAAATAAATCTTCTAGTATATAATGGAGACAAAAAATGTATAGTCCTATATCCTAGCACACACTTTTCTAAAATGGAATTACTTCATAGAAATATCTATTGAAATCTGTCAGAATATTCTAGTACTAGTTTATAGGTAGGTACAAGTGCATACTCTTATATATATAGTTAAGAAATCTCAACACTCTGATCATTATGAACAAGTTTCTACTCTAGAGAAAGAACACACTCTTGCTCCCATCTAGGAAGATTATTGGTTTTTTCTGACAAAGGATGAGGCATCAAAATAGGCTCATACTTTTGTTCCAATTGGGGCTCACTATGTGAGAGTGACATGTTCCTTGAGATAGGGGCACATTCCTACAAAAAAAAATTTGCATCATATTCCAAAGTCCAATTATTAGGCTCATATCCTCTTTCTGGTTGGGGCTCACTAATTGAGAGGGGAACAAGCCTCAGGACAGGTTCAAATTCCTATCAAAGAAGTCCGGAGACATACTGAAAAGGCCTAGGATCAATAATATATCCCCATTATGGTTGGGGATAACCAAGTGAGAATAGACCAATACTTGGGATATCCTCATATTCCTATTAGTGAATCTTCCTGGTATATTCCAATTGATCACAGAAGTCAGGCTCATATTCCTACTTCCACCGATGAACAATTTCACCAGCATCATTTTGAGGGAATACAAGAGGAGGATCGTATCCCTTACCCATTACATAGGTATGTCTGCATATTCTGATGGGGAATTCATATTTTTACCAGACTTATATTCTTGATATAATGGGGGCCCACCATGTGGGAGCAACACATGCCTCGGGTGGGATAATATTTTCCAAGAAATACCAGCGACATATCCCAAAGGCTCAAGATCAGGCTCATATTCCCATCCTAGCAAAGGCTCACCAATTTATATTGGAATATTCCATGGGATAGTATCATATTCTTTTCAATAATGAGATAACTCACTAGAATATTCTAGCAGCTTCCCAGTAGTGGGCACATATTCTCATAGTACTAGATGGTTATAAGCTTGTTCCATAAATATTCATATAGAAGGCTCATATCCCTTCATAATTCCAAATGGTAGGTCAACATATTCCATCCCCAACACAGATCAAGACCCATATTCCAAATATTCTCAATGATAGTGTCCTTGAGGTTGTTTGAGACACATTCCAAACAATGTAACAATCTGTTAACTCTTCAATCAAAGAATAAGACGATAATTACTGTGAAAGTCAAAATCTTGGTAGTGTGGAGATGGATCATAATAAATCTACTCCTAAAATCCACTATGGTCAACCTTCCCATAGTGATATCTCCCATGGACAAAGAAATACTACCCTTTCTCAAACACCTCTGTATAGAGAGGTTTTCGAAACAGTAACACCTTCGTACAGTGAGGTGCTCGAAATATTAGTGTAAAATGCATATATTTCCCCGATTAAATTCTAGAATCACTCCACTCCAGTTATCAGGCGAACCTCGAAAGAAAATTCTATAATCTAACAAGATGGAGGTGTGAAAGTATACTGAAGAGGTGGTTGAAATAGTCACATTGAGGGATTTAGTTGGAAACAACCTCCCCATCATGTTCTAACACCTCACCTCTACTGACTTTGAGACTTCAGATAATATAGAAAAGGAGTGAATTCATTATCTATGCCAAAATTTGTGGGATGATCATCAAAAATAGAGGGCTCAATATCTCCCTTATCCAAGATATGAGTGTCACCTTCAGATAGTCAATATTATTTATCTACTAGCCCTAGATGCAATCTCCATGGCCCAGGATCCAAAACCATAAAATCATAGTGCAAATCATCAACATGATTTCTACCATTCTATCATATCCCTTTAATAGATGATCTCTAAATCCATGTCTTGCTACCATATTCTATGATGGGGAGATTATGGAGAGTTAAACATTTACACACCCCTGGAACATCAAAACCCCTCAGACTCAGCATCCTGAAATGTTATAGCCTCTGGGGAAATCAAGAGACCAGGTAATCCTCGAGCCAATAGGTCACTAAAATATAATTCCATCACTTCAAAGATGACAAAAAAAACATGAACAAAGGTATAAGATAGTCAATAAGTCTTCAAAATGATCCCCTCAATTTAATGATGTTGTATTTAATATATGGAAACCGAAGATGCCTTCATCCAGAGAACTAATCATATAGAATGATTCTCATCATGGGTTTCCATTGCACCCAACTCCTATACAAGCACTCTATGCCACATCAAATGGGCCACAGTAGTAGCTTCCATAAAAATTCATTCCAGATTAGAACCATCTCACTAGGCTAGGGGAATATCTACAATGACCTCCAACCCTCGAATCCTTAATTATTGAGAGGATTTAGGACAAATTATCATCAACTATAAACAAAACCCATCCTAATGGAAAAGGGGAATTTATATCTCAATCACCATCCCTAGGTTCATCATCGCCTAAGAGGGTCCTTTTCATATAAATGGTGATTCTAGAACACCCCCACCCCCACCACGATGGGGGAATTTATATCTCAATTTCCACCCCAAGAATCATCAAATCCCTTATTGGAATAATTATAACCTCAACAACAAGACCGATCAATGTCAATTGCATCCCCAAATATCCCCCACCCCATAGGGTTGGGGTAATTTTTACCATCATTATCACTATAGATGGAATCAATCTTGTACAAGTTGGGAGTAGAATATCAATGGTAGACATCCCACATATTCCTCCTGCCATAAGAAAAACCTCTACTATTCAGGGACTATTTGGAAACCATGATGAGAAATCACTCAAGGTCTTTACTCATAGCCGAGGATTGATGGAACATTTAGTGAAGGTGATCATACCCTACTACGGTCACAAGCTAGAGGCCTAATATGGACAATGGTTTCAATAATGACCATGATGAAGGTAATGCAGAATCATCCTGTTGCATCAAAAGTAATTGTACAACCACTATTTCCTAATATGCCTCTATGAATGTCATCAATTTCTACATGAAAGACATTATTGATCATGAATCAAATGTAGAGGGCCACACCATAGAAAATGAACCCCAAGAGGATGGTGATTTGGAAGCACTAGCTGAGTCTTCAGGTACTCAGAACCAAAGAATGATATAAATTCTACTACCTTCGAATAATGTGTTTCCACCTACATAGAGGAACTATTCTATAGAAATATGGAATGGTGTTTCCATATTCCAGTCACCACCCAAAAGATATGAGGTTCCTACAATGGAAGAACAGTTGTCACAGTATGAGAGTGAAATAAAAACTCTCCAAAAACACAATGAGGAACTACTCATGAGAGATATCCCTACAAGGTATCGTCTTTAGGTTGAGAAAAATATCCCTCCTCCCATAATATATGAAACAACAATAAAGGCAGCATATGAGCGTCAGGCTGGATCTAGATCATGGTAGCTAGTCTACATAGACAAGGAAGTTGAAAATGATTGTGACTTCACTCCATTGTGGAAATAGCTTGTCCCTTCTAGGGAAATCATTTATCCTAAAAATGAATTTAAAACCAGCGGGAAACAGAGACAGTTCCACCTCATCAACCCCTACCTAGCTACATAACATCATCAAGTCCTTGTCTACTAGAATGGAAGCCATGGAAGTGCAACGTACACCTGTACAACCCAAGAGGAATCCATATCATGCATCTGAATCCACATCATGCATTTATATTCAAGGATGGGGAGAGTATGGAGTGTTATACTCTACTTCACTCCTTGAACAATAGAACCCCTCTACCTTAGTGTTCTAAAAAGGTATATTCTCCAATGAAATAAGGGTACCAGGTAACACTTAGGACATTTGGTCACTACTATAGAATTCCCAAACTTCAATGATTACCATACATCATGAATATAGGGAGAGGATATCCTACATGTCTTCAAACAAGTCCCATCGAAGTAATTATAATGAATTTTGGATATGGAAACTAAAGTTTTCATCACTCAAAAAATATACTATAAAGAATGGTTCTCATCATGGGTTTCCATCACACATAGATCCTACATGAGCATAGTTTTTCCGCATAAAATAGGCCATAGTATAAACTTCCATAGTAGTCGTCCAGGAGTGGACCCAGCCCCCTAGGCTTGGAGAATATCAACCACCACCTCCACCCATCAGATCATCGATTCCGGAGAGGATTCTAGACATATCCTCAAAAACTACAAACAAACAAACTCTAATGCACTAAGTGGGGGGGGGGGAATTTATATCTAAATCACTATACCTAGGTTCATCATCCCCTGAGAGGTTCATAGGGACTAGAAAGTTGATTCCAGACTACCCGAAACCCACCAGGATGGGGGCATTTATTTCTCAATTTCCATCACGAGAATCATCAAAACCACAATAGGAATCCTTGGATCCTTAACAATTTGACCAATCAATGATAATTATCACCCTGAATAACCCCCAATCCATAGGTATAGGGTTATTTTCTCCATAATAATCACCATATAGGGAATAATACTTCTCTTGGTTGGGAGGTAATGATCAACAGTCGACATCCCACCTATTCCTCCCATTGCAAGACAACCCTCTGTTGTTCAGGGATCATTTAGCAACCAAGACCGGAAACTCCCTCAGGGACATTACTCACATGCCAATATTGGTGGAACATACATAGAAGGTTATTATACCCCACCAAAGTCCCAATCCAAAGTATCGCAATATGGAAAAGGGTTTGAATAATGACCCTGGTGAAGGCAGTGCATCATCTTCATGTTGTGTCGAAAGTAATGGTTCTACCAACATTGACCAATATTCGTATATGAACATTGTCACTATAAAAAAGAAATAAATTTTTGATCAACATGAAAATGTAGAGAGACACAACATGGAAAATGTAACATGAGAGGATAGTGATCTAGATGTATCAACTGAGGATGGATGCACATGGAACTAGAGAAGTATCCAAAATCTAGACCCTCTGAATAATGAGTTTCCACCTCCATGGAGATATACAAGAAAATAAAAAGGGGAAGGTGTGGCTATATACTAGTCACTACACATAAGAGTTTAGGTTCCTCCCATGGTGGAACAACTATCAAATAATGAGAGTGAAATAAAAACTCTTAAACAACTCAATGTGGATCTACTCAAGGGAAATATCCCCACTAGATATCTTCTTGAGGTTGAGGTAAATATCTCTCCTCGCATAAGTGATGATCCACCAACAAAAGATGCATCTAAGTGTTAGGCTGGATCTTGATCTAGGCAACCGGTCTACATAGATGATGAAGTTCAAAATCATTGTGACTTCCCTCTAATGTGGAAACAGTCTATCTATCACCAAGGAAATCATTCATTCTTAGGAAACATTGATAATTAGTAGGATACAATGTTGGGGCCACCTCATTGGCCCCTACCCACTCCCTGTAGATGGGAGGCAGCTCAAAAAGTAGTACCCCTAGATCTACATAACATCATCATGTATGTGGATACTCAAATGGAATCCATCTAAGGGAGATGTGAACTTGAGTAGAAAGAGAGGAATCCATATCCCGAGTGGGTGGATGACACTTTTCCTCCACCCAATTTCTGAAATCCAACCTTCTCTACCTTTGACGGTGTATGAAATCATGAACAGTACCAAACACACTTTGTATCCCGAGGTGGGATGATGATGGGCCCTCAAGATCAATAGTATGTGAAAAATATAAGGTTTTTTTATATACTTTGATAGGTAAAACCATAATTTAGTATATAAATTTTCTTACATGATCTATTTTAGGAGGGGAAGACTTTTATCATTAGTTGCTTTATCAGCACAACTCCACACTGAGGAAAAAATAAAAATTTTGACATAAAGAACTACAAGGAACTAAATAATGAGAAGGTATATGGATTTATAGACATAGAAGGGTTTAACCTATTCACTCAGTGTCCCTCTCTTGAAGGAACAATTTTTTTTTTCTCTGTACTGAAAACTTATTGAATGAGTTGTAGATGACTCTGATCCCAATGAAGTATCCTGGTGGATTCTGTGAGTTCAAATAAATGGAACAACATCTCAAAGACACCATTCAGAGAACCCAATACTAATATTCCCTTATGCCATAGGCATAATGGAAATATCTACACAAAGAATAAGTTGCATATGTCACTATCAAGATAGATTTAGTGCCCATACAAGGACTAAGGTTGGCCCCAAACCACCTAGCACTTCCTATCGAGAGGAGACAACCATTGAATCTCCCTCAGCGAGAAGCCTAGGGAAATCGGGGAATCCTAATATTTTAGTAATGGATTAATAAATAATACTCCTAAAATAAAGAAGTCCTCTATTATTTTTTTGGTATCCATGGATAATAACCTACTTCAGATTCTGCAGCCTAGGAAGCCTAATGAGGTCAACCTAACTGGCCATCCTAACTACTTACCTTTCTATAGAAGGATGTGTTATAATATCTTGGACTAATACATAATTAAATACATCATTCAAGGTATGGTCGATTCTAGAACGGTGGTGTTAGATGACTCCTCAGAGAAGGTGGCATGAATAACCATTTCTTAGTCAGAAGAAGAGGATGGTTGGCAAAAGGTCCCAACAAGGAATGCATGAAAGTTAGACAAATGGATGACTTAGAAAGAAGTTGGTCAAACCCATGATAATATGGGAGAACAACTGAGTAGACCCATAATGTCTTCACCACCCAGGGATGTCACATCATATATGCCTCCCAAAAGTGGGTGTGACCATTGGAGGAAAAAATAAATTGAAGAGGAAGAGTTATATTCCCCTCCAAAGTAATCTATAACTATTATAGATTTCTCCCCTACTACATCTGAAGCATAGGAACTACCCCACCAAATGGAATCCTTATCATAAAAATATCTCATATTTGGTTCTATCAATGTGTTACACCTTGAATACCACTTCTTTGGTGATTAATATGCCTCATAATATGAGTTTCCTGCACATAACCAGGGAATAGGAGGCCACATGCACATGACCCAAGGATAAAGGGGGTAGAGAAAGCATGTTAAGACCTAATATTTCAGTCACATCCCAATAGAGAATATATATACAACTGAGCCCTATGGGCAGGCACTCCATCCATTCCAACAAAGACATAAATGTGTCTCAGAATCTTCTTGTGCTCATTCACACCCAAATATCTTGCAAGAACACATAGTAGGGGTACAATTGTCTAATCATACTAGATAATAGGGAAGGTCGGCATGACCAACGTTGTGGGTAGATGATGCCACCAATCCCCCTACACAGGCACTAGGCTCATCTACCACACGTTCCATAGTTCCTGATCCACATGTCCAAGAGAAACCCCGCCTCGTGGAAGTACCAACCTCGGGAAAAAAATTAATTCATTATAAAGTAGCTTGTGGTTATCCCAACCAAGATCTCAATCCTTGATTCAATTTATATTTCAAAATTACTTGGGTAGGAACTCATTAAATCCCTCCAAATCCAAAAATAATTTGAGACAGAAGTTGTTTCAGCTGAGTTCTGTCAAATAGAGACCATGTTACCATAATTTAATGTCATCATCTCGTACATAGAGCATGATTGAAAGGTGGTCATTATGGGGGAACATCATACCCCTTTAGGTTTTGGGAAGGATCCATAATTTCGACATCATAAAAATCTGATGGAAAATAGCTCTAGGATCAATCTCATTCTAATTTGAACCCTCTGATTTTTTTGGGATATAGCGAAAGGGATTTGTCTCACAAAAAAGATGACCATTCAAGGGTCTGATAAGCATGAACAGAGTCCTCTCAGGAAGATAAAACTCAAAACCTAGTATGAGGATCTCACACATGAAGATGAGTTTATGGTTATCCAGCAAGACACCACATACAGTTTCCTACTTGGAAGGTCCTAGATCCATTGTGAGATGGCATTGCCTTCAACACTCCATCAATATCTGAAATAACCCATTTATGGAAAATTCAGAATAATACATGGGGATAGTGCCCCCTTTGAACCCTATATAGCCACATATGATCAAGCGGGATTCTATGGAAAAGGATTCAAACAACCAATGTTGGATGATGATACACAAGTTTTTTCTCCCAATGGTTTGTGGATAGTCCCTGAAAACCCATATAGTATGCTCGATAATAACTCTGTTCTCCCCATAAATTTGGATGAGTTGATAGAAAAGGTCCGAAAGATCCCAAGACCTCGTGTCTCTAGTGATAGTGTAAAGAACATCTGCTCTGGCATCTCTCTATAATGACTTAGGTGGGAGGGGATCATATAGTATCTTATCATGTCCTCCCTCACCCTGATAATGATTGAGAAGACCCTATATTTCCATATTCATATGAAAATTTCTCCAAAGACTCATAGTTGGAGGAATATGAGTATGACCTCAAGAATGTCCATCCTGTATTCGTGGAATGTGTCTCCACCACCATTTATGATATCATACATATATATTTAGGAATAAAATACGACTTTCAACCTACTATGATTAGTTCTTCCATTCCCCTCGAAGTGAAAGAGATGTACATCACGTTTCTCAAGAAAAATCAATATGTGTTCGCTTGGAACTATACAGAAATTCCCAAACTAAATCCAGATGTGTCTAAACAATATCTCGGCCTACCCAGTGAGTATTTACACTTTAATAAGGAAACTAGAAGTATAAAACCCTATCATGCCACCAATTTTGATGCATAGGTAAAGAAATTGATCAAACCCAACCTTTTCTGAGAAGCGAAATACCCAATATGGTGTTCCAACATTTTCCATGTTAAGAAAAAACTGACAGATTGGGGTCTACATCAAGTTCAGAGACCTCAATTGACATTCCCCAAATGAGGAAATCCCATTTTCGGTCATAAAACATTATACCAATGCAATTTATAGCTTACAAGACATTTCCTTCATGGATTTGTACTCAGGGTACAATTAGATAAAGGTATCTCGTAAAGATGAGGATGACATGGCCTTTAGAGTACCTCAAAGTATATTTTTGTATCATTTCATTCATTTTAGTTTAAAAAACATTTGAGCTACATACCAATTCACCATACATCATATTTTTAATCCATTATAAGGAAGGATATCTAGATTTTATATCTACGACCTCTTTGTTAAATCCTGAAAACAATGTAATCACTTCACAGACCTCTAAACTATCTTCGATAAGTGGTGACAACATATATTGAAGATGAATCCGGTGAAATGAAATTTTGGGTAACATCAGGGAATTTCTTTGGCATTATGGTATGCCACTACGACATCGAGGATGACCCAAATAAGACTAGTTCTATTTTAGCAATGTCACCACCTAGAAATATCAAATAACTAAGGGGGGTCCAAGGGCACCTCGCCTACATTTAGGTATTAATACCCAACATATTCAAAGAAGATATACCATTAAATAGGATAATTAATAAGGGAATAAACAATATATGTGATTATTATTTCCAAGAATCCTTCAAAAGTTTTAAGAACTACCTACTATGGCCACCGATTCTGATGCCTCGAGTTGAAGGGCAGCCACTCATCTTATTTTTGGATGCCATGGAATGCTCACTAGGTTCCCTCCTCACACACACAAAAAAATGTTTAGGGTAGAAAGAATTGTATCTACTAACTCATAAGGAAAATTCTAGGTACTAATACTAGATACTCTAATGTCGATTACACTCATCTTCATAGTGCACAAGCTGAGGTATTACTTCTAGCTCCAAGAATTCCATTTGGTCTCTTGTATTAATTCACTTAAGTAAATCCTTGTATGCCTGATATTGATTGGGATATTAGACTTATGGGAGGTCATTCTATAGAAATATGACATTTAGTTCATATCATAGAATTCAGTAAAAGGGAAATCCCTAGATGGCTTCCTCGCAACACATACTACCCTGAAGAATACATTGTTGGACACCAATATTTCTAGTGAGGAGGTCTTCGATTCCCATGAAACTCCCCAGACATGGTAGATTTACATTTATGGTTCCTCCAAAATTCTTGTCGATAAATAGATAGAAAATACAAGGCTCAATCAGGTTGTCCAAGGGATTGTATTTATCTCTGGTAAAAGTAGTTTTTCCTTACTCTTTCTCAATATATGAAGGCTACACAAATTACAAGATAGAGTACCAAGCCCTCATCATTGGGTTGTAACTGTCCATACAACTATATATATCCTACCTTAATATCAAGGTGGATTCATAACTAGTGATAAAGAAGATCAATGGAGAATATTCCATAAAAAGGAAGTACTGACCTCTCTCACTGGCTATATTAGGGGACTGATGGTAGACTTACCTTTTGATCCCAAATTGCACCATGTTCCCCAATCATAGAATTCTCATGCCAACACATTGGATAATATAGTTCTAGAATACCCGACCCCGCTATCCACCCGAATAGTGCTATCAAGTCATGTGCATTGGGCTTAGGCGTGCCTCTCCATATACTAAAGTTTGCTTACTAGTGGTGAGGGTTTATTAAGGGTAATATTGGAGATGCTATACCCTATGGAGGTAATATTATAATTTGTATAAGTACATAGATATATATATATATTACTAAGAATCAAAAGGAAATACTCAACAGACTCAAACCAGACCCTCCAAATGAGGATGCACATTCAATAATAAGAAATAGCATAAGCATAATAATAAACATCATAAAAAACAAATAAGCATGCCAAACATACAACTTGGAACAACTAAAAAAGTGAATTCATACAATACAGGTCATACAATACAATATCTAGAAAGGTTGGTAATGGAAGGAACAATATATACATATACAAAGCTGCATGATAAACAAAAAGGAAAACTAAAATAGAAAACTCAAAGGTAACTCTTGAAGAGGCAAGAACCTCAAGGAACTTTTCCAACATCCTATTCCAAAAAAATACTATGGTCCAACTCCTAAAGATAATCTCTTACCTGAACGTAAAAACATAATGTCTACACACATTATGAAGGGCCTTTATAGGGTGTGATAATGAGTCAAAATAGGATACAACCTAAGTTTTAATAAACAACATAAGTGTTTAAGTATATGTGTAATATAAAAATAAAGAATGTTTCTCAAATAAATTCAACAAGAAAAATCTTCCCTAGTGCTCAACAGCCACCATGAAGCTATCACCTACCTCAACCCCTGCCAGAATAACTAAGGAGGAGAATATCCTTATATCATGGACCAAGTTATCCCTTGATATCAAATATTCCATGTAAACCCTTAGGTTCCACCTCAAAATTAATAGGAACCTTATTCCAACTTGACCCTTTATGTCTAATAAAACCCACTGACACCCTGGAGGGACGCCCAAGCAAAAATATCCAGTCCCTTGGACCCCTTCTTGAAATCACCTGTTGTCTCAAAGCCTCATATCTGAAGGAATAGCAATATCTGTATTAAAATAAACATCATTGTTGGCTCATATCATGACATACCATGGAAGGGTGATCTCCATGCTCCCAAAATAGTCCATCCCTAACTACCTTAACATGAAGAGCTTCATCCCCAATCGATAGCCTCAATACTATCATCTGAAGGATCCTCACCTTCCTTGTGGATTTCTATAGAAGGAACCCCAAAAAAAATTTAACTAATACACAATAGATGGGCCTCTACCCACAAAAGTTGTCAAAAACCACCTGATCACTGAGTCAACCTGTCTGCACATGAATCCAATAATCGCTTTTGCCATTATGGGTGAGAGACAATCACCAATTTAGTACCTAAGGCACATCCAAATTAAACCTCATTCCCATAAAACCATGTCACCCAAGTCCAATTCCCATTCCATCCAATAAAACAAACCATGCCCTCAACCATACAACCTCTCTTCCTCAATCCGATGTCCACAAAACCGAATCATGTGATCAACATAACTCAAAAGTCTACTCCAAGCCCAACCATAGTACCATGTTGCCTCAATCCTGACGGCAATTCCACCTCAATCCCTCGAGCCATGCCCGTTAGGATCCCTTTGATTACATGACATGAAATTCCTATATATATAAACCAATTCACTTCAAATAAGAGATTCACTTTGATATGATTGAATTGAAAAATTTAAATAAACATAGAAATTCAATATAATTGAATTTTATAATCCCAATTAAACAAATAACTCAGATTAAATCAAGAACTCACCTCATCCTAACTACCCAAGGTCATCAATGGCCTCTAACAAGACCTTTCATGTATAAATATGGTTAGTGAATGCCCAATGGAACCCCATAAGGTAATATGATCAATGTAATATCAAGAATGAGGGTGTCTCTCAATTACCCTATGGTGTGCTAAAATCTAAACCCCCAAATCGATCAGGAAATCATGAACAAAGGTATGAACCACCTACCTTGGACACATAGAAATAAGAATGCCCAATATTAGCCTATGACTCCAATCGGTTTGGAAGAAATCGATTATTCCATAAAACTCCCTAAAAATAGGGTAAAATGGATCAAAAAGATATACCACTATGTGATGTGAGATTAAAGGAGAAGAAAAGAAAGGGTGTGATGAAACTTATTGATACAGTTTTATATTACCCAACTTCTTGAAGAATGGATCATGGATGAATGAGATATAGAAAATTCCAAAGGAGGAAAGGGGGGAGCTCCCCTTACTGTATTAGACCCATGATGAGAAAAATAGGAGAGATTCAGTTTGAATGGTAAGAGGTAATTTTGGAAAATTCGCCATTTTATAAACCACATGGTTAGCTCGCATGATTTTCCAAAACATGCAAAAACTATGAGCGCTACAATGTAAAGGTTCTTCCTATAAGGCACTTCCCATGCATATTTCTGCACAATATGAAATAATCATGCACAAACCATGAGGAATCCATCTATAATAACTATAGACCTGGATACAAGGTTGTGAATCCAACTCACACGGTTTCCCCTAAATCATTATCCATGCAAAAAGGGGGATAACAATCTGCTGGAATAGGCTTCACGGTTTACATTAAACTATACAGCTTGAACTACAACTCCCAAAATAGGCCTTTGGGGCATCGATGCTCTCTAATCCCTTCCGAACACCCAAGGCACTCTACAAGCATCTAAACATATCCAGAAACATGATATAGGAGTGGTAGAAGTCTCAAAATTTGGTTCCCATCATCCAAAAATAGAAAGTCATAACCACTAATTAAAAATTTTAAAAAGGGATAGTTTTTCAACCTAATTCAAAAATCCAGGACAGTACAATCTCCCCAACTGAACATTCCTCATCCATGATCTATAAAACAAAACCCGAAGATGGTTCTGAACTTACCAATCCTGGTAAAACTACCCCCAAACAACCCCTGTCTCAAGGGGATTAGGTCAACTACCTCAAGGGGGCTCCCCACCTTAGAATTGACCTACCCCGGTTGAAACCCAATCCAAATTTCAAATCAATCAATGGTCCAACGACCGTTATAGGACCCAAATTTACTCTCATGATGAATCATCACTCACGCACCTCATGAGGATCTCCTATTTCATATTTGACACCCCTTATAATCTCACACTACATTAGTGCCCTCATTGTGTCCATGTCAAACATGGAACCAATGAGGTCATGAATCTCAATAGAATCTCAAATCAATCTATATGCCTTGTACATTAATCAAGTACCACATCACAATGATTCAAAGATTCCAAATGACATCATGTAACCCACATCTCTTTAATGCCCAAGTTCCCACACACCTCAATAAACATGCATCCAATAATACTACCTGAGAACCTGATGCCACACACCTCATACATATATATAAACAATTCACCTCATATAGTGCCAACCTTCTAAATAGTGTCTGGTTAGTACATACATATAACCAATACACCTAATTCACCAAAAATAGAAATGCCTCAATAGTCCATGACAAAACCCACCAACACATGGCTACACCCACGAAATACCTTGGATCGTTGTCAGCTCACCAACATGCTCAAACCCTAGAAGCTCTATGAAATTTACCAAGCTTGAAGACAAAATTTCTGAAGATTAACCTCACTTTAATGTTTCACCAGCCACTAACCCCACTAATGGGTCCTATTATGTCTACTATGACCTATGTGTGGCACTAAAACTCATCTACCATCACTTATTAATGATCTTGGTCCATTCTAAAACTCCTGAGTCTACCCCATTCCCTGAGTTTCAGCTGTCTGAGAAGGATTTCTATAGAACCTCTCAAGATGAACAACCTATCCACATGCCCATAACTCTTTTAGAGCTCACCCTCACTATGTCTGGACTTGTCCTGGATACCCAAACTGGAAACAATACATCAAAGACCCACTCCGAGGTGGTCTGCTCATGTACTTGACCTGACTGCCCTGTTGTAACTCATACTGGACTTGCTACCTTCCCTTGGAAGCATCACCACTAAAATAACCTGAAGCTGCTACCCAAATTGAGTACAACCTTTACATCATGTTTACCTTTGTTATGAGCACCTGGTTCACTACCTCTAGGAATGTTTCCAACCTAAAGATGTTTACCTACACCCAAATGGGAATCCATGAACCATCCTTGAAGCACCATAACCTCGTGGTATCATCACTCACCATATCAGGTGTGAAGAAAGAAAATTCAGTGAACTTTGTTTCATATTCCATGATGGACATATCTCCCTATTGAAAGGTCAATAACTGATGAACTTTTTTACCTCAATGTCTTTGTGATGAAATACTTGAAGAACCTGGACTCAAAGTCTTTCTAGGCCAGCCCCTCATGTTTCCCTACCTTATCTTGCACATCCCTCTAGAACTCGTTTGTCCCTCTGAGCATATAGGTTTCCAGCTTCACTCTCTACCATGGATGAGTCTCAAGATTCACTAAAATAATCTTTATGGACTCGATCTAGTTCTCACCCACATGTGGAACACCCTCAGTCTAAAAAATGGTGGGTGATATGAATGGAACTCTTGAGTCTAATATACCATAGATGGCTCTGCTCCGTGATAACCCATGTCGATCCCCTGGATCACTTGCACCAGGCTCGCTCGGAGAAGCACGTCAAGCCATGTCCCAAATTTTGTATGATATTGTGGATACCCCTTATGAAATGGGAAATAATCCTGATCATGTACCTACTCTTCTTATCCCTCAGGGGTCTAAACATGATCATTCTCCTATGGCACTCGATCATCACCTACCTGACACTCCATCCAAGCCATCAATGTGAAAACCTGTTGAATTACATCAACATTTTCAGATAATCCATTTAGGTTATATATATAGCATAGATAGGGAAAAAATTAACAAGAATTTACAACTCACTGTCCTTATCCATTCCTATCACAAATAGGCCACATGACATACAAGCATCATGGCCTCCTAACCCACCGATAATAGAGCCAAGTATCAATCATACCCTAGGCCACGACCATCCTGAAGAACTACATTTACTCAATCTGAGGACCTTGTTTCCCAACCTAGTGATAAAAGTTACCCCATTTCACTGTCCATACCTTCTCCAATAAGAGACATGTCCATATTATATGTCACATCACATGAATTTTTATATATATCACTACAAAAATAGTTCATATTGTAGGAAACGTAAAATTTTTGAACAAATTTTCATATCACAAGAACATACATATTTAAAATGGAAACATATTGATATGTACCTAATAAAAATCATAAAAAACACCCCATTTCCCCATGAGGAAAAGGGTCAAAGTCTCATCCCTTTCCATACTAGGTCAAGGTCACATAACATAACAATTAACAATTCACATCAAATAATACCACTCAATGTGGAAATCAATAAACCATAAAATGAGAAAAATGTAATAGAAATTCCCACCCATGGTAACTGGGCTCATCCCTCGTACATGGGGCTGTAGGTATCCAAGAACGAGCTATGAATCTAGTTCTGACATCATCCTAATCTTTAGTATACCATAGCCCAAATAGAAAGACTATTTGAAAATAAAATAAAAATCATTCTCGGTATCACTAGTAGACAACCTTAAAATACCACTAAATCCCAATCAAGAACTCCTATGATACCATTTGTAGAATCCTTGACCTGATTAACCACCCGATCAGTGCTATCCTGCTAGGTTCCACTAGCTTTAGGTGCACCACCTCATATGCCAAGGGTTGATAACTAGTTGTGATAGTTTATTAGGGGTAATAGTGGGGAGGCTATACCCTATATAGGTAATAATATAAGTGGCATCAATACATATATATAACTAATAATCAATATAAAGATTCAATAGACTCAAACCAGACCTAAAAATGGTAGATACACATTCAATAATAAGAAATATTGGAAGCATAATAATAAACAACAGTTGAAATAAATAAACATTTCAAACATACCACTTGTAGAAACTAAAACAGAGCATGAAAACAATATAGGTCATAAAGTAAAAGAACTAGGAAGGTCTCCAATGGAAGACCGCATAATATATATAATCAAATAAGCATGTTGAACAAAAAGGAAAACTAAAGAAGAAAACTCAATAGTAACACCTATAGAGGAAAGAACCACAAGGTCCCTTATCGGAATCCCATTCCAAATAGCTAATAAGGTCTAGCTCTTGAAGTCGACCTGTACCTGAACGTAACAAAATAATGTCTACACGTTCCCCAAAGGACCCATGAAGGTGTTAATAATGAGTCTCAATATGAAACAACCCAAGTGTGAAGAACCAGTATAAGTATTTAAGAAGGTGTGTAATATAAATGTAAATAAATCCACTCAAATAAATTCCATAAAAAAATATTACATGGTTCTCAATACACAATATGAAGTGATCACCTACCTTGTCCACCACCATAATCACTAAATAGGATAGGATCCTTGGACCATGGGCCATGGTTTCCCCTAATATCAAATAACCCAACTGAACACTCAGTCACAACCTCAATAGTCACTAAAACCTCATTCCAACTTGACACATAAGGTCCAACAAAAACAACTAACATCTCTAAGGAAAACCCATTCAAAACAATATGGTCCCTCAGACTCCTACTAGAAAGAAATCGTTGGCCTAAAGCCTGAATTCTGAAGGCACAATTATATCTATCCTAAAATAAATATCAATTTCTCCCCATAGCATAACATGCTGAAGAATGGTGATCTTCTCCCTTTGAAAATAGTTTAGGACCAATGACCTCAATATGATGTGCCTCAGCCCCGAACTGATATCCTCAACACAATCATCTAGAGTCTCATCAACTTCCCTATGTCTTTCTACAACAAGAACCCCCAACACATTTAACAAATCCACACTACTAGTGGCATTTACCTTCAAGAGTGGTAAAAAACTTCATCAATGAGTCAAAATTTGTGTCCACGACTCTAATCGGTTCTTTGGCCATCATGGGTAAGCTAAAATCACCAATTTAGTACCTAAGACACATCCAATAGGAAATTTATTCCCCCGTGACCATATCACTCAAGTATGATGACCATGCCATCCAATAAAATGGGCCATGCCCTCAACCTATTGGCCTTTCACCCTCAAATGGGAATCCATGACACCCAATCATGTGATCATTGTCGCTCGAGAGTCTAGGCCAAGCCCAACTAGATAACCACATCGCATCAGTCCTGATGGTCATGTCTCCTCAAACCCTAGGTCCATGACCATCACAATCCCATAGATCACATAAAATGTAATTCACATATATATAAACCAATTCAATTGAAATAATAATTTCAATTTGAAATTATAGAATTGAACAATTTAAATAAACATAACAATTCAATATAATTGAATTTTACAATCCCAATTAAAAAAATATGTCAAATTAAACGAAGAACTCACCCTGGCCTAAAAACATAATTTGGTCAATGACCTCTAACCCAGACTCATATATATAAATATGATCAGTTAATACCCAAATACACCCCACAAGGTCATACATTGAATTTAATATCAAGACTGAGGGACTTACTCAATTACACTACGAAATGCTAAAATCATAACCCCTAAATGGATTGTGAAAACACAAAGAAAGGTATGAACCAACTACCATGGACTCAAAGATACCGTCATCTCTGGTTTTATCCTCTAAATCTAAGTGTTTTTGATGAAATTGATGATTCTTTAAAATGCCCTGAAAATAGGGTAAAATGGCTCAAAATGATTTAGCACTCTATGAGGAGAGGAAAAAAGAGAATAGAGTAATTGTTGTGATAAACCTTACTGATAAGGTTCTATAGCTCCTAACTACTTGAAGACTAGATCACCAATGAAGGGGATGGAGAAAATCCCAGAGGAGGAGGAAAGGGGTGAGATTCCATAGGTATATGCGAACTAGGAGGAGGAAACTATGAGAGATTTTGGTTAAAGGGGTGGAGGGAATTATTCTTAAATTCCCTATTTTTGAGGCCATAAGGTTATCTTTCAGGATTTTATAAATTTTTTGAAAACTACATAATCTAAATTATATAGGTGCTACTTAAATGGCACTACCTGTGTGGCTTACCATACAATTTTCTCTAACCTAGTGAAAACCATAAAAAACCCCTCTGTAATAACTGAAGACTTGGCTGCATGACCATGTGACCTAGTTTCATGGTTTCCCCCAAACCATGCTCAGTGCACAAAGTGGTCGCACTATTATCTGGAAGATGCTACTTGATATACCCTAAACTATGATCCTTGACTTGAAACTCCCAAAATAGGACTTCAGGGCTTTGATGCTCTTGAAACCCATTTGAACACCTGAGGTACTATCCAAGACTTTAAACCCATCAAAAAAATAATATAAGGGTTGAAGAATTCTATAAATTTGGTTCTGATCAAACAAAAATAAAAATTCATGCCCACTAATTCAAAAATTTAGGAAGGGAGTGTTTTTCGACCCGATTTGAAACCTCAGGATGTTACAGCAGCCACCATCCTAGAAGTCCCTAATCAGGAGGAAGCACTATTCTGTATCTCATGTCAAATAAGGATCTATTTGATCGTTATATGTGATATAGAAGAAATAAATTAGTTCAACACCACCCCAAATCCAGATGAACCAATGACCACCATTGGATGAATGTAGCCCATAATTGGATATCTCTAAAATAGGACATTCTCTGTAGATCGATCATGAAAGGAATAGATTTGGAACTACATAGTGAACTTTACCCTGCATTATGGTTGGAGTGAACAAAAAAATTTCTAAAAATGAGGATTTGAAAAGATCTGCCTCATTTGAATATCATAAGGAGGGATTTTCTCTATCATAGAGGAATTCCATGAAAGCTCTTATGGCAATCATCAATCTAGGAATAAGCTCTCCCACTAAATCAGGAGGTTGGTATATTACTGGAAAACCATGATACATGACTATGTGGAATTTACCAAGAAATTTCATGCATTCTATATCATTTCAAACTTCTTCCATCAACCTCTATAATTTCTACATACAACTAAATATTCTTGGCCATTTTCCATTCAGGGAATGGATATTTTGAGGCCATATGCCCCAACCACATCATAGAAGTTCAAGTATATACTTACTTATATTGAAATATTTTGAAAATTGGCTAAGGAAATAGCCCTAAAGGAATTTAGAAAAAATAACATTTTCAACTTCATAAATTTCCATATCATCCCCAGGTTCAAGGTACCTCAATTAATATTGATAGACAACAACACAAAATTCTTCTATATGGAGGGGAAGAATTTGTACCAAGATTCCAATATTGATTCCAATTACTAATCCTGTTATCATGAAGCGACAAATGGATAGATAGATTCCTTTAACAAGACTCTATCAAACATACTCTAGAATATGGTGAAAAAGGATAAAACATTCATGGTTGGACAAGATCCTTCATGCTTTATGTCATTCCTAGTATAATTGTCCAATATCATGAACCTGAACTAAACACTTTTGGCCATGATTTAAAATCTCCGTGAAAAAATATCTACGGAAATTTGACATCCACGATGCTACATCACTGTTTTTTGTACCCTTTCTCAATGAAGTAAAATGACATTTTATTCCAAAACCTTTTATGGCCCACTCATCATGACTTGAAACTACATGACATAGGTCATGACCATTAACTTATAAGGGACAAATTTACCTTGAGTTCCACAATCATTCCTAAATAGCTAACCTTGCATACCCAATCTCATCATCTAGATGTTTCAGTCTTTGAAAATATTTCTTGGACCTCAGAAATGATTCGATGTCATATTTTTCTTGAGCATGCTACCGATTCATAAGTCCCTAGACCCACGAACTAAAGGAATATACTCCTTGTAAGAAATGAGTGTTAATCCTTCGGATCCCTAGAAACACCACGGTGGAACCCATTATCTTAGAGTGTTACAGGTCATATTAGCATGTCTACCTCATCCCATATTAACATACTCAATATTTTGAGTTATTACTTACATAATTCATGTTCAAACTATCCATGTGGACCTATAATCCCTATTAATTCTCCCTCAACTAATATTACCTCTATAAATCTTCTATATCCCCTAGAAATGATACCTGGCTTCATGAGACCTTTTGATTGACTATGCATGTATTTCTATGGATCCTAAATATTCACCTATGGTCTTCAACCTAATGTTTCAATCCTCAAAAAGGGATTTTCAATCCTTATGATCTATTGAAACACCATGGCAGAACCCAGCACCTCAGTGTTCTTTGGGTCATTCTTGGCATGTATGCACCGTATTCCACGATCATTGATCATGTATGAGCTAAAATACAATAAATGAAATTGATATAAGGTTTCATCTAAAGGAATAAGAACTAAAAAATAGAATGTTCGAGAAAAAAGACCCTAAAATACATCAATATAAGGTTCGATCTAAAATACCATTCAATAAAAAGATAGAAAATCAGATCAAAAAGTCACTAAACTATATCAATATAAGGTATGATCAGAAAGACCCTAAACTACAGAAATAGAAGGTCAAAGCTAAAAGGCCCTAAACTACCATGATATAATGTCTGAGCTAAATGACCTATAATTATAGATATCTATGGTCCAATCTAAATGACACAAAATATAGCACAACAAAAATTTATTCTCTAAGAGCTTGCAGGGATCATCATATAGATTTAGAGAACATCAAGCTTATCTCACCAAGCCTATCAGCATCAGCCAAAGAAAATCACTCTCCCTATGGTACACATATTCTACCTAATAAATTCTTCTTCAAATTAGGTGGTCTCAAGATAGATGGAAAAAATTTATCAGTGAAGAATCTCATGTTGGTGGGAATTCATGATAATTTCTCAAGAAGGAATATATTATAATTTCAAAATTCAAATTAAATCATTCATTTGTACTTGATATTATGAAAGGAATAGGTATCTATGGTGATTTAAATAAAATCAAATTAGTGAAATTTAATGAACATCATGAATGAAATAAAAACTGAACAACACATATAATTTTCAGTAACTATATTCATCAATAAATCATGAAACATGAGGAATTTCCACATACTGAAGTCTCTCCCATGAACATTCAATCCAAATAAAGATTGAGAAGTCATGATTCCATCACAGTATATTCTTGGATGAGTCCTTGAGTTCTGAAAGTATCTACTCTAGGGAGACCGTGTATTGGTGTAGTTGATTAGAAGATTTAGTTTCTGCCTTCATAGCCAATTACAACCCCTCCTCTCTAGAAATGGCTTAAATCCATGCCTTTTTTTCACATCCATAATTCTGTGTTACTCTAGAATATCCTTCACTGATATATTGATTTCATGTTAAAACTGGGAAAACTATTATTGAATAGGGTTGATCTTACACTGAAGACATCCAATTTCAGACTAAAAATTTCCAATTTCAATCTTCTAATCAATGAATACATCCTGATGAGTGGCCTCCTCTATCGCACACTGGGAAGTTTCCTTCATATCCTCTTCCCCATTATACTTCACCAAAGAGGAAGCCTTTGGAGCTCCCCCCCTGATTCAAGGGACCTCTTTTTCTCTCTCAGAGAGACCACTTCCGTCACCTAGGCATGAAGGGAGGAATAATCGAAACCCTTATAACCAAGGGTAAGAAACATATGTCGAATCTGGCCCAACTGATCCTTCAACTCATCCAAGGGGATCTCTAAAAATAATGCCCAAACCTCCCTTCAAATGTGTCTCCTCATCAACTGATAGAACGACGCGTTCCTCTATCCTTTAACCAAGCCCATTTTAGGAATGGGAACATATTTCGAGACTAGTTCACTCAGGTAAAGAGTTTTAATAATATTATTTTCTGATGAGGGGAGTTAACTAGACTCTATATTGGTTGATCCAGTCAAGGGATCCCTGAGGGAGTAGGGACTAGAGCCTCCAAATCAAGAGTTGAAGATACATTAGCAAGGTTCATAGGGTATTATCATCCATATGATAAAAATAAGGTATCACCAGGTAATCGAAAGATATGATCAATGTTAAGAATATACCTTTTTCAGTCACATGATTAGTTGAATCCACTACCCTAACCCCATCCTCAGGTGAGGAGGCAACACATTCCTTTGAAGAGTGGCTTCATGGATCTTCTGGTTCTTTTCCTAAAGACATTCTTCATTCACCACTGTAGAGGACTATAGGAACAAAAATATAATAATAAGCGATATCATATAAGTATAAAAAGTGTATAGTCTTGAAGAAGTGTTAAAATTATCCAAATACCTATTCCATAAATGATAACATAGTATCAAAACAACTACCTATGTCAGTATCCTACAAAAGTGCATCCACCCATGCCAGATCAAATAGTAAAATCACTGAAACATATATATAATTCAATGGACAAGATTAAACTGGAAACTCATCCATCTATGCTTCTTGACGGGTCAGACCCAATAGAGAAGGGTATACCAAAGTAACAAAATGCATTCCCACATCCTTGGAATAAGATACACGCTCTTCCAGGTAGGCCCAGTGGTGACCAACACATTTTCTAACAAATCAGAATGTATTTCCAAAATAATCAAAAATAAGAGAAGAGTGAAAAGGTGCACTTACTTGAGGATTATAGAAGTTAAGCACCTAACTATGCATATGAATTCATTTTTTTTCTTCTTCCCTTATGAAGAATGAATTTGGAAGGTGATTAATTGGAAATTGTTTCTTTTGAATTGGACATTGTCACCTGCATCTGAGCTTATCAACTCAGGGACCCTTCACCATCAGTCCCAAGATCACTACCAAATTTCCCTCCCATAGTTGTATAGTGGTTATAATATACAGGGGATGGTAGAAATGGATGATATTCAGTACCCTACCACTATTTCAACATTTTAAGGACATTAATATAGTTTCAATCACACGATGAACCTTTAAAAAAATAAAAAAATTGTAATTTCAGACTTACCGCTTCCTCAACAATAGGATAACCCTATTCATCCATAAAAAATTTGAAGCATGCACTAGATAACCATTTGGTTGACTATTGGGGAGTAATATACATGACCCTTGATGCATTCCAAACCTGTATAAAGATCTCAAAAATAGGCCCTAACCTCCTCACAATGGTCTTTACAAATGATACCAAGTTTGGCAACTATATAGGTGAAACATTCCAAAAGTACCTATGCTTGACACAATATTCCCAAAATAGTAGACTCCGAGTTATGCATCCACCAATATGTCCATTTATAAGATTCGATAGGAAAAATAACTCTATTTCGGTCTCTCCCTCTGCACTAAATTTTTTGTAGTTGTTTCAATGGATTCTTCTACCAGTAATGGTAAGCGTCTCACATCCTTGCTGGGTGATTTCGGGGCTATCGTACCTCTGAAAGCTAGTTTCATTCCTTGCCTAGGATTATGCTCAGCATCTAGTGGTTCAGATTCCGAAATTACCAATCTATATAATTTTATTCTAGGATATTAGTGAATCCAAACCTCTACATAACCAGGATATAAACAAATTGTTGCATTATGGGGAGTAAGGTTTATCTCATCACTCATCTCCTCTCTGGTAAACATCAGCCAAAATTGGGGACCTATCATCATGTTAAATTTAGATATAACATAGGAAATGTTATAACATCTTTACTAGACACATAATAATTGGATATTGAACCATCACAGTGCATACCACTCTCAAATGAGTTCCCTAGCAGTATGGGTGGAAATAATGACCTCATGAAGTGAAATCGTGTAATATTGTGCCTTAGGACTACCCTCAACAGTGTCAACAATATCAACCATTGGCACTGGTCCATATGTTATCAAAGATAAATAGTCATAGTGGCACACATAAACCCTGATTTCTCAATCTAACACTGTAATTGGTCTTACCACATTGAGATGTTATTGGTTTGGTATGAAGCGGGCATTGTGGATATCCTGAATTTTTAGATATTCATAACCTCTCAAGTGAGCACATATCTAACCCCATAATACTTGGAATGGGCCCATGGCCCTATAAGGGGGTTTTTCCTTATATACATGGTGTAGAAGGTGATATAGTTGTTCCATAATAGGTATGACTAACCCGATATGCCCCCCTAAAATGGAGGTCTCCATCTTGAAATTGAAAACCCTAACTTCACATTTTTCCTTTGTGAGAATAAGTACCCACTAGGTATATGGAAAATAAGTTGAAAATTTTGAAAGATCAATCATTTTCCAGAAAAATTTCACATCCCCATTATCTAAATTTATCTTCTTAAACCATTGGTCAGTACGTGCTTTGTGCACTGCATGTATCCATACTAAGTTAAGATTTCATCTTCTTATATTCTATCTTAGATCCAATCTTCATACTAAAGAATTATATCAATTTCTTGAACGTGATATCCACTCTAGGAAGTGAATCATGTAGAAAGGAATTCTTGACCAGCTTAATACGCACTCAGGTTATAGGAGGATTCCTTGTTACATCATCCTTGGACCAACTTGGGGGAAAGAACTCATCATAAATTCCACCTAAAATGGGTGCACAAATGATCTTCTCCACATCCCAAAAGTTGATTCCCATATTTCGATGCATGATGTGGTAGGTGTTAGTATCCAAACTACAATGATTAAAATGCTCTATCATCAGACCCTTATTGTAATAAAAAAAGTCTAAAATATCCATCTGGCCTCATAAAATACAATTTTATTTTACTCCTTTGTGAATTTAGAAACAATGTATTAAACCTAGAAGGTCCGTCCCCAATCCTGTCAATAGATTCCTCCTAATCAGATGTCCTAATTGGAGATCCACCCAAAATTATGATCAGAAATAGACATTCACATTATTGAGAAATACATATGAACATCCTCATTAGGTTCATGATCATTCCCATCAAATTATATGGGAATGAATGTCAGTATATTCATGTATTCATGATCCCCCTTGATTAAAAAGTATCCCACCTAAGAGATTTCTTCCTAAAAGGTGTTATGGGTCTTCTAAATCCAGGAGGAGGGTATAAATTATGACTTTAGCAAAGGAATTGGAGCATGATCAATATGACCAAAACATGAAGGGGAAAGAAGTAAGAAATGGGATAGTCTGCCAATTTTAATCACATTATCTTTATCAGATTAATTTGAAGTGACCCAATGTCGTGATAATAAGTAGGATCCATGCTCTCCACTATAGTATCATAATGGGATATTGCTACTTTTTCTTCCTTCTTTGAAGGCTTGCAAGAATATCGATGATAATCGGAATCCATCATAAAATAAGTAAATTTCTTATGTCAAATAGATAAAATAAAATCTTGTTAAAGAAAATAAATATTAAATTGGAAACGTCATGTACATTTCATGAATCCTCAAAGGATTTTTGAATCTCATAATGAATTCATGAATTGCCTAACTCTCAAAGATCTTGCGGGTGTCATGAACATGCATGGCATCACGCAACTACTTGACCCCTTCAAGACTCACGATCACATGACCCGAACATGGTCAGACAAGGTACATGATAGTCAGTAGATCATATGATCAATTAATAATATCATTTATAACCCACAATACTATCCCAATCCTCAGGAAAAAAGTTTAAACAATTAAGGAAATATTGTTTTCAATTGGTTCAAATATCCTCTTGATGAAAAATGGTCATATGGAACGATCTTAAAAAAAAAAGTAGGCTCAGGATGAGGTCTCATGGTAGGGTCTTGTGGAATGGTCTTGCGATAAAGGAAAATGATGGAAGCAATCAGAAATAACACTATAGAAATGGGTATTTGGGGAAACATATCACTTTTTTTCCCTTATTTATAGGGTATCCCATGGAATACCAAGCATCATCTAAAAGACCAAATGATACCCACGACACTAATTTGAAACAATGCCAAAGACTCAAGTAGGAATTTATTTTCCTCATAACCAATCCCTTGTCCCCAAAAATTTCACTCTTGAAGGGGGTATTTGTTTATTCCCATCAAATAATAATCATAAAATTCAAAAATTAAAAAATACCTAGATATGGTTATTTTTCCCCAAAAAATAAAAATAAGGATAAGATGGTTGAGACTCGCATATCACAAAATCCTCTAAGAATAACGTGATCACTAGACCATCATAAGGTCACATGAAGTAACCATGTGCAATTCATAGCCTATGAGGGATCCCAATAAGTCCCTTTGATAAGTAATTCTTCTCTCCTAAAGGCATCTGGGATAACCAGAGATCACGCGGTAGCAACCAGATGAGCCCCCCCATGTCATGTGGTTTGTCAACTAGTGAGAACCGGAAAACCAATATAAAAATCCTTAAAAAATAGGAGAAAAATGTCCAAAATGTGTATTCCTATTATGATTATAAAACTAAAATGATGTATCACTAATGAGGAATATATTTGTCCTTGAAAACATTCAATTAAATATGTGAGACCCCCCGATATTTTGTAAAAAAAAACAAAGGTAATAAATGCTAAAGAGTCGGGATACACTCGTGGTCATAAACACCACATGACATGCCCCCTGATTCAAAAGACACCATGAGACCATTGAAAAATGTATGCATCATCTCACGAAGGCCTATTGATATGTCATCATCATCACATGAAGAGTCTCAGGTATGTCTAGGATACCTCACACTCCCCTTTTGGCTCCCGAAGGAAAAAATTTACAGAATTTTCCATGAAATTCATGTGTATATCCATAGAACCTTTATTAGTCATGTGATTCCAAACCAAAAGGTAGAGTATTTTTCTTTAAAATTACTAATGGAATCTCGCTTGACTCCTGAAATTTTTGAAATAAAAAATAATAAAAAGGAGGGGAGGTGAGAGCCTCTTGAAATCATAAAACCCTTGCGATGTTCTAAGTTCATCTACAACACAGTCTCATGAGAACCCATGACAAGTCAGCCTGATCTTGTGAAGGCCTCATCCCAAGACATTCTTATCTTCTAAAAAGTCTGATACAAGTCACCAGAGATCACACGAATGCCTTTCAAAAGGTACCCTAATTTCACAGTGACTTGCATATGCTAATATGAAAAAATATAAGTCCTTTGATATGACCACATGATTCAAAAATCCACTATTAATTCATGGTAATCTAGAAAATGAGGCATTGGTAAGATGGGCTCATGGTCATTCAAAACTAGGCAATGCCCTAAGATAGATCCATGATAGAGACTCGTGAAGATGTGTGATGTGGAAGCCTTCACCAACTCCATCCTGGATTCACGTGATATATGCCACACAAAGTAGAAAACAACAAAGGTGTAAATTCCTATAAATCCCCAACCATAGTATGATAAGGAGGATGACCACAACCACTGCCACTAATCTCTGAATGGGATGTTTCCACTCTTTAATCCAAGCACCAGAGAAAATTTCTCAGAGTTTTGGATCTCATGACTGAAAAGTTTTCCATTAGGTAAGGTATAGGAGAAAAGATGGAGAAATCATGCATCATGCACAAGAACTTCATGTGATCACTCATAGATCACATTAATGGATTCTGGAAGGAAGTGTGAAGAACATCTCGGACATCTGCTAGGTCATGCGAGACTTAAAATAAGCTAACACTGAACAAATACAAGTAATTCACAATATAAAGGCTAAAAAATACTATAGGTGGGATACATACTTGAAGAATATACATGATGACCCTCATATGATTCATGTGAACAATCCAGTACATGTGAAAGCACTAAGACATGTCTCCTAGATCTCATGATGTTCCTTCGGTATACTATTTAGGTCATGAAAATTCATCCATACATGTCAAAGAATGTCACATCGTAACCCTCGGGCATGTCCCCCAAGTCTCATAAAACCCTATAGTCTCTCCATTGAAGCCTGAATATATCATTTATATGCATCACTATATTCTTATGGAATAACCAATACACGACAATTAATTCTCATGGTTGAACTCGGGCATTTTAGTCGGCTCTTCCAACGTCCCTTGGACATGCCATCCAAGCACTGTGATGCCCTCCATATATGATAGATAGGATTTGAGACACCCTCTAAATCATGTTTCATTTACTCTCACAAAACCATCCAAGTATTTCATCTATCTCTCGCAATGAAACCACGACAATTCAGTTGGATCATTTGACACCCTCTAAGAAAACCATCCAAGGTTATGTGATTGCTTCCATGATGAAAAATCCAGGTCCTGTGATGTCCTTCAGACAAGACAACCTTGATCATGAAACAACCTTTATAAATTCCATCTTGGTTATGTGAATCCCTATAAAAATTTCAACTAGATCATAAAAATTCCATTAGACATGTCAGGTAGACACTCTCTTACAAGACAAGTAGGCTATCCGGGCTTGATGAGCGGGAAATCAGTGCTTGTTAGATAGGAAAATAGGCCAAGTCATCTAGAGAATCCAAAGATTGTATGACCTTACCCATCCTTAGTGTGTATGTCTCGATTATAAGGTAAAATTTTGCAAGCAATCCTTGATAAAGGGAAGTATGATGACTAGGATTTCTTCTATAACAAGGATACTTAGGACACCTCCTTGATGTTCGAGCCCCAGATTTATCCTTCTAGGTTATTCCCAGAACATAATTCCCACATACACAAGAAATGACATTGATTATTTTTCATCCCTTGTTTCTCACATTGAGTATGGATCATCTAGGATTAGGGGGTTATAATAATCATATAAACTACACCATAAACCCCTATAAATACCAGGGAAACATCAGTGTGTAATCCCCAATCCATTTAACTGTAAGGAATCTGATTTCTATCATAACTAGGATGCGTAGGATGCCTTTGAATGGCCTGATCCTAGACTCATGAAGATATCATCCTTAATGTGGGTCCCACCATGTCCCTTAAAATTTCAACCATCATGACCCAATAATTCACATGCACTGATCATTCGACCTTATCTCTCAATGGACTGAGATCCACTGGACTACAATGAATTTAATTCCAGCTAAAACCAGGACACATAGGATGCCTCTCCAAGGCCTGAGCTCAATATTAACCTGTAATTGTTTGTTTCGGTAAATAATTCCTACACCCATGAGAAGTTATAATGATCTTTTTCTATCCCTTATTTCTCACATCATGCATAGTTCACATGGGATTAGGGAGGTGAAATAATCATATCACTTTCACTATAAGACTCTATCAAGCTAGGGAATCCAAGGATTTGATGACCTTATCCACCATCAGTGTGTAGGCCCTGATTATAGGGAAATCTTAAAATGTAATTCCTATTCAATTGAACTATGAGTACCTTAACTCCTACAATAACTAGAATACATAGGACACCTTCTTAAGGCCCGAGCTCAAACAGGCATCCACCTCAGTGTGGTTCCTACCATGTCTCTGACATTTCAATCATTGGGACCAAATCTTTCCCATGGGATAATCATTATACCTCATCAGTCAATGGACTGAGAATCGAAATAAACTATGAAAACTCTGATTCACTCCATAATTTAGATAAATATGATGTCCCCCTAGGGACTTGAGCATGAATATTTGGTGCCACAAATCCACATATAAGTTTATCCCTTAGAAATTAAACTATATGGGTTTAATGAACAACACTAGTTTTAATTATTATAATAACCAGGATATGTAGGACACATCATAATGTCTCAATACCCTCCTAAGAATATTAACCTCCTCCCTACATGGCAGAAAATTTTGAAGTACCTGGTTATACGTATTCAGTATATAAAGCAGCTACCATCACTTGGGAAATAGATGAATAACCTCAGATACATATAGATGGATTCACTAATGAGATCCCCATATTGTACATATAAAGTTTAAGTAACCATTAAATTGTTTTGTTAGGGTAACCGGTTGTATATAGAGATTAGGAAGAGATTTATAAACATATCTTAAATATATAAGAGATTCTCAGAGTACGAAACAATTCCCCCCAAAATGGTGAAATGAGCCAAAACTCCTATCCTCTCAACCAATGAGAGTCCCCAATCATCATTGGGTCTGAAACCCTAATTGCCCACTAGACTTTGGAATGTATGTATATACCCAGTTATGGTTAGGGTAACCATTTGGAGCTTATGGTGAAACAGATGGCCTTAAGTCATGCACCGGGAGGGTGGTAAATACAATGCTCTAGAGGTGGTGGGCCTGGAGCTGCCAGTGTTGAGTCTAGTAGTTCCACCAGGGGAAACTCATGTTATTCCTGATATGGGAACCAATTATAATTTTTGATAAGGTTTTTGATGACTCTTGTAGACCATTCATGGAACTTTCTGACCTACCATGACTATGGATGAGCTGACACATGAGTTTCGGCAGTAGAATCCACATATGTTTTCAGGGAATGATTGTCCTTAGGAAATTAAGTCATGGATAGAGGTCGTGTTATCTATTTTTTACTATCTAGAGACACCTCCTAATAGAAGAGTAAAGATTCCAACATACATTATTAGAGGTTTATCCAAGAGATGGCGGGGTGTTTTAATCCAGGCAGACCAGTATTAGGTTATGGTCTGCAAGGATTCTTAGACAACCTTATATGATTATGTCTTCTTAGAGATGATGAGAGATGACCGGTCCAGAGATTTTATGTACCTATAGTTTGTAACTATATATTTTATGAATTATTCAACTTATTTTATGGATCTTTACTATTTCATTCATTCTATCCTTGCTGAAAAGCTATCTAGAGCTATAAATTTGGAGGATGGTCTTGTATACATTATATGGTGTTAGGTGAATGTGTTTCATATAACTATAATCATTGATTTAGTAAATGATGCCCTCATAATCGAGTGTAACCTTAGGGAATCCATAGTCATGGTTCAAATAATTTTATTATCCATATAGAGTAGTTCTTCATCTGATGGTAGGAAGCATCATTTTAAGATTTCTGAAGGAGATTGAATTAACCAGAATGTGCATTTGGATAACCATGAGATATATCATCAATATGGAAAGAAGGGTCATATGAAACCCCTCTATGATAGATCCCCAGTTGAGTGCAGATCCTATGATGGGATATGGAAATGTTAAAGGTTTTTTAGACCATTCCACCAATGTATAGTGGAAGAGGAACCACACCAGCTCCACCTTCATGACTGGGATCAGTGGATCCTCCTTAGGTGAGTAGCTAGAGCACTAATGGCCAGATTGGATAAGTATTTGTTCATGTTTAAGGGATCCAGACACCAAATTTATAGTTCTATCTAAGTAGGCTTTCACAACTAATTCAATCTATTTCTCAGTGTCACAGATCGGTCCAGATATATGCAGTAAAACTAATACCTAAAGAGAATAGTGTCAAACCATCTACAATCATAGATATGATTTTATTAACATCTAATTTAGATTCTATTTTATTTGAAATTGGGGCATCCCACTCCTTTATATATGTTTATATTTTGGATAACCTAAGGCATGGAATTCATGTTTTTTCTGGGTTGATGACACTTGATGTTTCATTGGGAGTTCAATAAGAGAGTGTATGCTAGTGAAAGTAGTTCCGCATTGAGGTATGTGAATATTGTCTCATATGGGACCACCTCCTACTCAAGATGACATGATTTTACATCATTTTAAATATGGATTTTATGGTTACTTTCCATGGCCTGGAGGATTTATATCACTGTAGGTTGCCCTTCACATCACTAAAGGGAAGTAACTAAATTCAAAAAGGTGAATGGGATATCCATGTGAGTTAATATGGACTCGAGCATCATGGGCTTGGATGGGTGACATTGTAGAATTCTATTATTTACCTATATGGTTTGGGAATGCAATGTATATATTTCCCTCCTATATTGAAACATTTAGGAGAGGTGTTCCCTGATAAATTTTAATGGCTACCTCCTAAGATATAGGTAGTTCTTACAATTGAGCTTGTGTATGGAGCAGAACTAGTATTCATTCATCCTTATAGGTTGAATAAAATAGAGTTTCAAGAGCTCAATAGGTAGATAGAGGACTTAGAAGCCAATGTTTTTATATGACCTAATACTTTTTCTTGGGGTTACCCATGATTTTCTCCTAGAAGGTAAATTGTAAAATTAGTATTTTCATGTATTGTCTCCAGTATAGGAATGTTATAGTTAATAACTATTGACTTTTTCCTTATATAGATGACCTCTTTGGCCAGCTTCAAAGAGCAAGGGTGTTCCCAATCATTTATTTTAGTTTGGGAAACCATTAGTTTCATTCTAGACCATTAGGTATACTGCATATGGAATTCTATAATAGTTATGGTTTTTATGAGTATTTGGTTATGTATTACAGTCTTATTAACATTCCATCATTTTTCAGTCCTTTGATGATTTGAGTTTTCCACCTATATTTGGAATCATTTGTTGTATTCTTTGTGAATGACATCATGTTTTCCTCAAATACTCGACATGAACATGCCAAACACCTTAATATAATTTTTATAACACTAATAGATCACCCAATGTATGCTAATATCACAAAATACCACTTTTGGATAAATACTATTCACTTCTTGGATCACATCATCTCAAAATTAGGATTATCCTTGAACCTAGCGAAGGTGAGAGTTGTAGTTTCCTGGGAGCATCCTAAGAACGTCTTTGATATAGAAAGTTTCAAGAGGCTTGTTGGTTGTTATAGGCATTTTATTTTCGATTTATCACTCCTTGAAGAACATATCATAGGGTTGATGAAGAAAGGTGTCAAATTAAAATGGTATAAAGTGTGTGTGAATTCATTTTAGTAGTTCAAAGAGAGATTTACTTTAGTATCGATCCTGATTTTACCTGATCATGGCAAAGGCTACATGGTTTATTATGATCCATTTGGAATTAGGATGGGATTCATTCTGTTATAGGGAGATTGAGCCATGGAATACGGGTCTCAATAGTCAAGGACTCATGAGAAAAATTACCCAACACATGACCTGAATCTAGAAGTGGTAGTGCATGTCTTGAATTATTGGAGGCACTACTTGCTGGGAGAGAACTTTTTGGTGTATACAGACTAAAATATCGTCAAATTCATCTTTAACCAGTGTGATTTGATCCTTAGAAAGTGTATATGGGTTGAATAGTTATAGTAATTTGATTTTAATCTTACTTAAATGTCGAATAATGTCAATGTCGTTGTTAATTATCCATACCAACAAATTCAGAAGCAGGAAGTCTGGGAGGTCAATAGTGAATGGTATTTGAGGAAATTATTTTTTAAGATGCATCTAGAGGTGTATGACCATGATGGATATCTTGTAATAGAATATTTGTTGGTGGGCTCTTCAATTTTGGATAGAGTTAAGATGAGGTAGCTTTCAGATCCTGTGGGATTGGGCCTACAAGGGAGAATATCAGATAATGACCCACCACCTAGTTTGGTTGTATATGGAGATGAGATCTTGAGAATTCACTGGAATTTATGGGTTCATGTAGACATATGTTAGGAGTTTATGAGAGAGTATTGTACTTATGTTGAGGCAGTACACCCCTATCTTACCAAGATGTACCATGAATTCTGTCACCAATACTGGTCCTTAGGGATAAAGATTGATATATTTGGATTTGTTACTTGGTGTTCTGCCAGACAGTAGGAGAAGTGGGAACAATGGTGGCCTGTATGGATTTTACAACAATTACGCATTATTGAGTTGAAATGGGATGATGTCAGAATGTATTTATTTATGGGTTTACCAAGATCCCCTCGATCTAGTGACATGGTATGGGTGATCGTAGACTGATTGACAAAGGTCACTCACTTACTTCTTATTCAAGAGACGTTTTTAGCGGATGAGCTAGGGAGGTGATATGTTAGTTCGAACATAAAAATTCATGGAGTTCCAAATTCAATCATATCATACCAAGATGATTGATTCACATCGTGGTTGTGGTAGTGGTTGTAGAGGGAACTGGGTTCACAAGTACTTTGGAGTACAACCTATCACCCATAGACTGATGGGGAGGTTGAGTATATGATACTGATGTTGGAGGACAAGCTTCGGGAATGCATCCTCTATTTTTGAGTTTCATGGGATAAACACCTTCCACTAACTAAGTTTTCTTATAATACGATCTTCCAAGAAACCATATGGATGGATACTTACGAGACCATATATAGTAGACTGCACCATTTACCCTTGTGTTGGTTAGAGGTAAGAGAGGCAAAACTACTAGGACCTTGTCACATTTAGGATACCTTATAGTAGGTACAACATATCAGGAAGCATATGGATAAATGTCATTATAGTCATAAGTATTTTTATAATCATCAAAAAGACCTCTACAATTTTAGGTCATGGATTAAGTATTCATTCATGTTTCGACTAGATTGTGGCATCGACAATTTAGATGAAAAGGTATGTTGGAACCATGGTTTCTTGGACCCTTTGAGGTCATAGAGATAGTATGTTTTGTATTTTGTCAGTTTTGGTTACCTCAAAGGTACTGATCCATGAACTATGACCCCCATGTCTCACAAATTCATTGTTACTATTCATAAATGTCTCATGTCTTTCATCCTGATGAGTTTGAGTTAGAGTTGTATGCTTATTTTTAGGAGTACCCAGTGTGCATTGTTAATCATATCATGATCTCCCTTCAATGTAGATCAATTACTCTAGTTCGGGTGATATGGTAGCATGGTTTTTTATGTAATGATACCTATGATATAATGGTTGATGTACATGCTCAGTGGATATATCTTTTCTCATATGGTATTCTAGAACCCTCAAAAAAAACTCAGGGATGGATTCTTGTAAGGAGGGGAGGTTATAGAACGATGAATTTTTAGGAGGTATGAATCCTTAACTTTTCAATTTAGATATATATTTTTCGTCTAATTGAAGTTCTTTAAGTTTTAAGAAGGGGGTTGATAGAATTCGGGTCTTGTTCAGATCCTAGAGCCCTGGTTTTTTGAAGAAATGGGTTATGTACAAGGTTATCGCTTGGTTAGTTATAACAATAAACCTCAACTATTAGGGTCCTGGAGGGTGTCACATGGTTTTTTAAATCATTCACCTTAGGCCACATGGCCATGTGGGAACTATAGTGGGTCTGTAGAAGGGTTGCATAGGCTACACATAATTTTACAAAATTGTGTGCTAGTCTTGCATGGTTAGTACCACTTATGCAGTGGGTGTGCATGGTTGGCACAGGGTTTGGACAAACCATGTGGCCAAAATTTACTACTTTAAAAATGGGGGAAATATAATTTTTTACCCTCATTATATTAAACATTATTCATCATTTTCTCTTTCCACTTCATGAATAGTATCCCAACCTCCTGTTGGAGCTCTCCCTTAGAATCCAACTTAGGCTTTGAGAAACTTTATCTGTCTAGTGTTGGATTCACTCATCATTTAGCACATTGTATTCATATTGGAAATCTCTTTGATCATATTCCTTCCATTCTTATTTTATCTTTCTATATGTAATTCAAAATCCATGAGAGCTAATATGCCAAAATTTTTAGGGTATTCTTCTATCTTTGATTTCCCATATTCTAGCCTAAGTTAAAGGCCTATAACTGATGATGAGAGTACTTCACATATATTGTATGTGGTACATACATTTTACCTTAATTTATTGATGTTTATAGCTCACTCTATAGTTCCACACATGGAATTTCTGGGTGTTTCTTCTATGATGAGAAATAAAAATAATTTAAATGTTGCACGACATGTTTTGATGTTATGTATCCCCATTGACATGGTTAGAGTTCACTAAACTCGTCCCAAACCACACCTTGAAGTGGTTTCATTTGATTACCTATGACTATGCCACCCCTTTGGGCGATCTAGGTTTTATACCCATGACTGGAGGATTTATATGAATTAAAAGGGAATGTGATATGTTAAATACATATTATGGAACTATGTCATTTATAAATGAAAGGGAATGATAAAATGGATCAATTGGAAATTATTAATTATGTTGGATAACCTATTGGCTTATTCACATTGTATAAATGGTTTGTAATGTGAAAAGGACACTTACATGGACTCTCCTTTTATCACATGTAAGTGGATTGATTAATGAAATCAATGTGATGAATTAAATTAATAAAAATGGAATAGAAACTAACATGGCCCCCTTATTTTTTCCCTGGTGAGTTAATTAGAAAATAAATTTTAAGTGATTAATTAATTGTTTAAAAAGGCATGGACACTAATATGGACCTTGGAACACCCTTGTATAAAATTATTGATGATGGATAGTTTGATATGGTTCTGATATTATGGTATGGAAATGACATCACGATATGGCACTAACAACATATTATATTGAATTCCTTGGAATATTACCTTGGATATGACTTTCTTGGACCACTATGGACTTTCTCCTTCAGCTCCACCCAAGTATATCTTGAGTTCTCTGTGGGTGATCACAATTGATCAAAAATGGACCCTTGTTCAATGTCCTTTAGTACTATCTCATATAGGTCTTCACATTATTTTGAGTTTTTTATGGATGAGATCTATGGAATAAAATAGGACACCATGGTTGATAACTATTGGTCCAATCCCTCATGATTTGAATAATTTATTTTCCTAGAATTATTCATAGGTGATTCTTCACCCTTTAATTTTTTTATCATTTATAGACTAATTTTCACAGCATGTACTTATATATTGGATATCATCACTTTATGACTATAATTTTATTCCAATTTTACCTGCACAATGTTAAAACATATTTGAACTAACTTGGTTTCTTTTTCACTTCATTGTCGTCGGCTTAATATATATATCTCACACCCAGTTGAAGCCACTGGTTAGTACCAATATAGAAATCATTATTGCGGATAGGGATAAGAGGAAGAGTCATTTTGTGGATGCTTGCCTTCTATGGTAGGGTAGAGTATGGGAGAAGAGAACTAAGATTTTTCTCAATATGCGATTAGAGATAGATTTAGGTCTTTTACATTTGTATAGCATGTTCTATATGCCTACATTTATGTTTATCAAGTACCACCCTTTTTTTATACCACCATGACATAATCATTATTTTTTATGGGATATTGGATATGATTATTCTATTGTTTATAGAAATTTTTCTTTTATAATTGGATGATTTACTTTTTCACTACCATATTATTATATCTATTTTATCTTTTTATCTATTTTATACTATAGTGATTTAATCTGATAAAAAAGGTATAGTCTCTCCACCATATTATTATAGACTCTCACTACTAGTCAGTAGACTAGTGCATACAGGGAGGTGCACTTAAGGACAGGTGGCTCTCATGTTCATTAATTGGTTACTGAACTAGACTCGGTATGCTAAAATAGGGATGTATTATGGTGAAATAATCACTCAAATGAATGCAATATTTATTGAAATATTCAATAGTGTTTCTCCCTTGGGATCTTCAATTACTGAACCAGATCAAGAGTTAAATGTTCTTAGAGTTTTACCCTCAAAATAGGATGGAATATCTGTTGTAATTAGATAATCCAATCCTATTAAAAATATATCAATGAATGAATTGATTCGAAATTACATGATAGATGAAGTTGAAATGATAGTTAAAGAATAAGATCATATAATGATAAAAGTGGAGAATACTTATCTCAAAGTTACTACTCAAAAAATGAAAATAAATCTAAGGAGTATGTTTTATCCTCAAATGATTTAGAATGTCCAAATTCTAGAATGGAACTAGCTCATCTAGACAGAATATTATGTATGTTTTATAAGAAGAATAAAATATTCAAAAATACTTTTAGTAATTTCAATAGAAATAGTCAGTAAATCAATGAAGTTATATGTTATGAATAAAAATAGATGGGTCATGTCCGACCAGATTTCTCGAAGCTAAAATAATAGAAAATAGAAATATAAAAGTGAGAAATAAAGTTCCAAATTAAATATGATTATGAACACAAGGGAAAGAAAACTATTAAGGTTGAAATGAGTGTTTCTAAAGACACTAGTGTCTCTTTTAAATCTAATTCATAGAAGGATCCATCAAATATGAAAGATAATATGTAATTTATGGCTATGGAATAAGAGGTACAATCCTATTATTATTTAGCATCTGATTTTGAAATCTTCTCAAATACTAAATTAGCTGAATATTATTCTATAATTGAAGATAAATGTGATTCCTTAATAAAAAATGATTATATACATAATTTATATTTATAATTTCGTCTTATTTGAAAAATATTCTTTGTTACAAAAACATCTGTGAATAAAATAAAAAATTAAGAAGTCTGTTTCACACAACACTATTTATGAAAATAAAATTAAGGAGTTTTATGCTGAATTATAGGCCTTTAAAAGTTCTTCTAGTACACGTGATAAGGGAGAAGAATATTTAAATCAAATTCATGGAAAAAAGTCACAAAAAATAAAAATATGGTGTTGTAAGCAATGGTAAAAATCCAAAATTGTATAAAAATTATTCTATTTTTAGTTATAAGAAACACAAAATGTCTATAATTAAATTTTTTTAAATTAAATTCTATTATGATAATTACTATTATTTTACAAATCCTTGGATTATTTTAATAAATAATTAATTTATTTCCAAATGTATGTATGAAGTTATTTTTATCAATTTAATTAAAATAAGCTAATCTAGTTACCTAGATACCTACCAACTAACACAACTAAACCAAGAGCGTTTGGGTGCCAAAAAAGTTATTATTTAACATTTTCATAGGTAATCAACCATATGGACAAAACTAATATATGGTATATGGATAGTGGCTGCATAAGGCACATGATTGGAGATTCTTCTAATTTCTATACACTATGAAATATAGATGTAGTCTTGGTTACCATTAATGATAATGTTAAAGGAAAAACTATTATATTTGAATCAATTGGATTTCCAAAGATGATTCTGGTAAAAAAATGTCTATATATTCAAGTGTTGAAGAATTATCTAATAATTATCTCTCAACTCTACAATGATGGTTTTCATGTTTATTTTTCTAACAATTATTATTATGTATTTAAAGATAAATTTCTTAATATTAAATAACCTAGAACTTGAAATGTTTATTCTTTGGACATTTATCCTTTGTGTGGGTAAAAAATGAATTTTTTCAGTGAAAAAATAAATGAATCACTGATTTTTCATAGGAGAATTTGGGCGTTGTAATATATTTTCCTTATCTACGTTATCTAATAATAATTTATTTTTTGATTTTCTCAGCCTTAAATTTGATTAAAATATATTTTTCAATGCATACAAAATAGGCAAGAAACATAAGTCATCTTTAAAATTTATTAACATAGTAGAAAAATATAGAAAATTAGAACTCATAAACATGAATTTGTTTGAACCCTGAAGTGCAGAAAACATGGATGAAAGATATTTATTTATTTAATTTTCAATATTCACTAGGGTAAAATTCATAAATTTTAAAAATAATGCTTTTACAATATTTTTATGTTTTTTAAAAATTATTTAAAATGAAAAATATTTCAAAATAATTTCATTGAGAAGTGGCCATGGAGAAGAGTTTTAGAATCAATAATTCTATTATTTTTACTCAAACATGGGTATTAAACATACCTTAACTTCTCAAAGAACACCTCAACAAAATTAAATTGTAGAAATAAGAAATATAAATATTCTATTAATTTTATGAACTATGTTAAATGAATGTAATTTTCTTACCTATTTTTGGTCAGAAGCTATCAGTAAGACATTCCATATCATGACTAGATTTTTAAGAACATTTCATAAAAATATATATTATGAGTTATGGAATAACAGAAAACCTAATGTTGGAAACATTAGAGTTTTTGAATGCAATGTGTATATCATAAACACTGAGGAAAACCTTAGTATGTTTAATCTAAAGGCTGATGAAGGAATATTTGTTTCATATTATATGACTTCTAAATATTTTAGAGTGTATAATAAAAAGACAAGGATTGTTAAAGAATTAATTCATGTTAATTTTTATTAAAGAAGTCATTTTGATCTCAAATAATATCAAACTGCTATAGTTATTAATTCTTATAAAAACTTGAGACTAGAATATTCTAAGGATTCATTTAAATATAAATTATAATATTATCATAATCAATAAAAATTATAAGAACATGAAATTTGGGAACTTGAAAGTGTCTTATCTATATATCCTAGAACCATAAAAGACCATCCTTTAGATACTATTACAGGAAACCGTGATATAGGAGTTAGGACTAGGAGGAGTGTATGAAACCATGAAAATTATCTACCTTCCTATATCAGTTTAAACCTAAATATATAAAAGAATCCTTAGATGTTGAGAGATGGATGATATACATGATTTAAGAACTAGAACTGTTTAATAAAACTAACATTTTTGAATTAGTTGATAGGCCCTAAAACTATCAAGTAATAAGAACTAAATTGGTCTTTAAAATAAGAAAGATTATCACAATATAATTACTAGAAATATGGCTAGTCTAGTTTATAAAGTATTTGATATACCAGTGAGGCATCATTAATTATTATAGGGTTACCAAATTTTGAAACATATATCATGAAACAAACAAACAACTAAACTACATGGTAGTATAGGAATAGAAAGACTGAGGTTGAACCCACAAAGACAGGTTTGGAGGAAATACAAATTAAATTACAAATAACTAGACTAATTTCTATTTTCATAAATTAAATCTAAGATTCCAATAATTTTATTAGTAAATAATGTTGGATAATAAAATCATAAAAGGGTGTCAGGTAGTAATTAATCTAGGTTCATGGGTTGACATGGTATGAAATAACTAATTAACATCTATGTTGTTGTCAGAATCAGGTCTTAGCGAGTCAAATGGTCAAGGTAGATGCTCTCCATCCAAAAATATCCTTTTCTCATGGTAAGGTACTTCAAATTAGAAAAATATTCATAACCTAAACCAATATTTAAACATAGGGAAGAAACTGACCCAATGGTAATAGAGGAAATTGAAACACTAGACCTCACATTTAAACAAAAGTATTCAATAAAATCTGTAAATGCTAATTCCTAAAGAAATAATGAAGTTAAAATGTTTTCCAAACCCCACTCATAATATTCATTCAATAAGAATCAATAATTATAATGAAATGAAGAAAAAACATGAAATCCCAACATGAATTGAAATCAGTAATAAAATAACCCATATATTCAATCTCATTTCATGACACACACCAATATTCAAAGAAATAACCACCTCATTCTATCCATGAGAGGGTGAAGAAAAGAATTAATGAAAACTTATAGAGAATTGGCAGCAGTATGGATCTAGTGTGGTGCACCTAAATCTGGTAGGTGTCCCTAGTCAATCTCCCCCCATAATCATCCTCTAATGGTGCAGACAAGAGTATTTATAAGGGTTTTGATCAAACCCTCATCCTCATGGAGATAAGTATGTATCTCTATTTTTTTGATTCCCAAAACAATCACGATGTGTAATTCACATCAGTATCAAATGTTTCATATCTCTCTCGGCATCAAAATTTCATGATGTGTATTGTATAAATGATGTGTAATGTATTTTCACATCATGTAATGAATTCATGACTTTTCCTGGTGGGGGAGGCTCCTCCTAATGAACTCACATCAGGTAATGAAATACATTACATGAAAATGGTATTTTTCCATCATTCTTTTCCTTCAAAAAATTTGTGTCATGCCGCTTCACTTTGTTCACCAGGAGAAGTGTATTGTTTCTCCAAAATATCACCTCTTTTTGTTCCTTTTCCAAGATTCATTGTTTCCTTCCATAAAACATAAAAAATGAAATAATCCAAATTATGGAAGGATAAATCAATTAAATTAAACAAATTAATACATTATAATACCAAAAAACAAACGCATGAAATAAATATATTAGTATACAGCTAGGAAGAAGCAATAGGTTATAAAGAATCCTTTCTTCATTTTCTTGATTAGAGTTCATTATAATCGTTTTTTATTATACATCTAATTTGAATTTTAAATTATATTAGATGGATGTAAAATAATTTTTTTTGATGGGTTTCTAGTGGAGGACGTCTATGTTGAGTAGCCACCATGTTTTGAAATCCCTCTTATACCAAATTCTATTTTATAAACTATTGAATCTCTTTACGACCTTAAAAAAGCACTAAGAGATTAATATGAATGATTAATTTCTTTTCATCTAAAAAATGGTTTTACAGTGGGATTGGAAGATCCTACTCTTTTTACAAAAAATTATTGTTCTTCTATTTACTATTACTAATATATGTAGATGAAGTTATTTTTTTAGCTAATAAAAATCTTTTTAAATATCATTCATAATTTATGAAAAATAAATTTGAAAAGAGTATAATGGTAGAATTACATTTTTTTTCTATATTTCAATTTCACAAAAATATTGTGGAAATGTTTTTAGTCAAAGTAAATATATTATTTATTTATTGAAAATGTTTGTACTTGGAGATAGTAATACTTATGTAACTCCCATGTGTTCAAATATAAAACATGATTTGCATAAATCTGGAAGACCAGTTGACAATAAGGTATATAGATGTATGATTAGTAATTTTATATATCTTACTTCTAGTAGACTTGAGTTTATGTTTTCTATCTTTCTTTCAATGATATTTCAAAAAAACCAAAATAATCTAATTTTATTTTTATTACAATAATTTTTATATTTTTAAAAGGAACTATTCTTATATCTTTACTCTATCCAAGAAATTTATTATTTTAATTTAATTTCATACTCAGATGATTATTTTTGAGGGTGTAGGTTAGATAGAAATAATAATCCGAGGAACTCTCCCATTTTTAGTAATATCCCTAGTTTCATGGTCTAGTTAAGAGCAATATTTAGTTTCAGTTTCAATATTTTTTTAGAGTATATATCTCCTAGGAGTTATTGTGCACAAGTGTTTTTATTGAAACAAAATCTTTTGGACTTTGGATTAAACATTAATTATATTCATATTTTACATGATAAGATAAATGAAATTATTTTTTCAAAAATCCTATGAGTTACTCTATAAATAAGAATATCGATATAAGGCATCATTTTCTGAGAGAACGTGTTCGGAAAGGGGATATATCTCTGAAATATTTAATTCTAAATATCAAATTGGAGATATTTTTACTAAACTATTTCCAACATCGAGTTTGATTTCATTAAGGGGGTGTAAGGTTTATTTAATTTTATGTAAAAATATTTTTAGATTTTATATTAATCTCTTTGGAAAATATATTTTATTAATTTTTTTAATTTTATTCATGTGTTTTAAAAGGTTGTGGCCGAAGCCTTGTTTTTATTATTAAATCAAAGAACTCTTTTTTTCTAGGTAGAGGGAGACCCATTACATAGCCTAAAGTCCCAAGGCCAAGTGGCCAGAATACATGGCTTGAAACCCAATTTTGTGGCCCAAAGGGACCTTTGATGAATATTACTTATATAGTACTCAGGATACTGTAGTACCATCTACAACCTCTACTACTACAGTACCTTCAATAGTAACTCACGAATTCCACCCCTGCCCGAATTTGATCCTGGGACTTTTGGATGCTAAGTAGGAGCCTCTACCACTTGGGTATATGCTCATTGGTAGATTGATTATTAAATTTAATATTCAATTTTTTTATTTTTCATTCTCAAAGTTACCATTTCAATTTAAGAAAAACCAATTTATTCTATAGTTTTTTTGGATTGAGAAACCAAAATGACACTAAAAAATATCATATAAAATCTCTCTCTCTCACCTTTGATTTTGTACTATTTCATAATCATAGGCTCTCGATATCTCCTAGAACCTTAATCTCCAAAGATCAAACCATCTAAATATTTAAAATGGATAATAAAAAAATAACTAAAGAATCTGAAGTGAGTGGATCGAAATTAGAAAGAATATTAAGTTTAGAAAGAAATTTTTTAAGGAAAAGCCACTTAATTTGAATGTATATTATAGAAAAATTTACTGTTAAAACAATATTTAGGTTTTCAAAGTCTAGATTTAATTATAAATACAATAAATACTGAATAAATTTTAAATATATAAGTAAATTAATTTTCAATCATGATTAGTTTATTTTTTATAATGCATAAGATGTCATTTCCTCAAAGATAAATAATAAGGAATATCCAATTCCTATAGTTGAAATTCTTCAAATTTTTCATTATCCCCATTAAGTATTTTTTCACTTCAATCTAAGAAAACTAAGAGATGATGTTCACAAGTATAAAGATATAACATTCTTTCATTTTGGAGCTTCTAAAGTTAGGAATATTTCGGTGAAGGATCATGAAGCTAGCCATATGGTACTATTCATGTTAAGTCACACTACAACGGTTCCAAAGATAGTGGATCCAGAGAAAATTCTTTTCCAAGTTATGTATCATACAATATTTATGATAAGTGACATCAAGCTAAAATTCTATAGATATATATTGATATATATTCATCATTACTATTAGAAATATGTTACTTTATATTTTTATATATATGGATATCTTTTTTCACTATTTTTGTATAATAAAAATATAATTTGTGACATAAAAACCAGTAAAAATTGTAACTATAGAAACATTTTATCTCCTACGATTCTAAGGAATCTTGGATTATTTTTATCACTATAAAGGGTAATATGATGCCCATGTGTATTGAATATCAAGAATAATAAATTGCTCCTACTTAGGGGGGAATATATGTCAAAAATATATTTGCTTTGTGAGGTTTCTTGTTAACGATATTGATGAATAAATAGGATAAGGAGTTGTAAAAATAGTTGTTGGTATTCATGTTTTTCCAATTGAAATTACCATCACTTCACAGAGAAGGTGAAGATTCAATGTGGGTAACCCATCAATTATTGGGGGAGTTCCTCCAGTCCCATGAGTTTTTGAAGATCCTTATGGTGAGGAAAGTGGTGTGGAACTTATTATCATGCAAATAATAAGAGAGGAACCTATTGAAAATGTTCTCCCTCCTACTATTTAATAAGTTGATAAACAAGTTCTAATTGTTAAATAAATATATGTAGTTCGTGTAGGTTTGGATGAAACTTTTTTAGTTTGAGAGGAATAAAAAACTATATTTGAATAAAGATTTCACAAAAATAAGTAACAACTAGTTTTGAAGAAAGAATGGAAGAATTTTATGTTCAAGATTATGTAGAAATAATCACTAAAGTTCATGAGGATAAGGTGGGTGATAGAGAGGAGAAGGTTATTAAGGAATCTCAATATGATGAATTTGTGCACACCCCCTTAGATGAATCAACTAAGTTGGTTAGAGACTATACTATTTTGGTTGTTGAAGAGTCATTGGAAAATACTGTTAGTGAGTCTAGTGGGTGGACCAATGTCCTTTTATATTTTTTTATCACCAACTAGTGATAGAATATAAGTGTTGTACCTTCCTCTAACTAATGTAGGTGAACCCATAAGGAGAATATAAAATAAATCCTCCAGTAATTTTAATGCTCATATTGAGGATATAATTTCTAAAATCAATCATATGGGGGAATTTAATGATAACTTTCTTGGAGGGATAGAAAGTTCTAAAAAATATTTTTATTATTTATGTAGATCATTCATTCTAAGAACACAGTTAGAATCACTCTAGGATTTGTTACAAATTATGAAAGAAAACTCAATATCAAAAAGTGGTTTTTATGATTTTAAAAGGTAAATGGATGATTGAATAATGTATTTGGATCTAGATCAATTCCTAAATATGATTTTTTATATCTGAAGATGTTTTGGGGAAGTAAATTTGAATCTGTAAAATCTAGTACAATCCAAGCATGGGAATTTACTATAATCCAAACAACATATCCATCTTTCATAAAGAGATTTAAAAAAACTATAGTTATATTATATGTTATAAGTGATGTGATTCTGAACTGATAGTGTGATATAATTCCACTTCACATTCTTTTGGACAATCATAAAAAACTTTTTTCCGGGTTGACATCTATAGAATCGAGTTTTGTAAGTTCAGTAAATCATCTTAGTGGAATGATAGAAAAGTATGTCAAGTAAAAATAATTTAATCCAAAATTTATAAAATTTAAATTAGTTAAAGACATAAATATGATTCATGAGTATAATTTTTTGATGAATTAGTGGAAAGGGAAATTGAATTTAAATTTTGAGATGTTGATGGTAGGAATCAAGTCTGTTCATCTAACTATATGTGATTCTGTAACCTTTGAATCTTCTTCATATGAGCCAGAGCATAACCCTCCTTCCAATCCTTCCCCTAAGCCTACAAAAATTTTCTAATACCTAAGTATATTATTATTCCAGTATAATATAATATTTTATATAAGTTACGTAAGTTCATTAACACCATCCTTTATACGTTCCATGTATGTTATGAATGAGTCATATCACTTTTAGGGGGCGATAGTCTGCACTTCCTCAAATGAAATTATCATATTTAACCATTATGGAAACCATAAAGGAATGATATAAATGAATAATACAAAATCATAGAGAATAAATAAGAATAATATATATCATATATAAATACATTTCCATCATAATGGCCACCATGAGAGGCGGTTGGAGATATTTGAACAATCATCATTTCGTGAGGCAGTAGTTCGTTGTCCACAGAAACAGTGTGTTTTATATCCATTTGATGGTGGTCTGTGGAAGTGTAATTTGAATCCATCTCATTACGACAACCTATTATATTGAGTATAGTTTTTTCATTATAAAATAAAGTAATAATAAGTGTTTAGGGGGTTGAAGAATTAAAATAAAAGAAAATAACATAAGAGAAGATGTTACCTTTAAATCGGGTAATGCCATTTGGTTTGAACCAAAAGGATTACTTGAAGTTTATTATTCCTAAGGTAAGTATTCTAGGAGGAATATAGTGATGTAGGTAGATTAATTGGGATGATTTTGGAGGAACCAAGGGTCTTGAAAGGTGTTATTAATGAGTTAAAGGTGATGAGTTTTTATAAGGGGGAGGAGGCGCTCTTTAGGAATGTTTGGAAACATTATTTTATTATAAACATATATTCGGTTTCAAAAGGTCCCAAACTCATTATATTAGAATATAATATGACTCTTTTTCGAAATAAAATAATCCAATAAGAATTAGATAGGTTTTGGAAAGTTTTTTAAATTTTATAATCTCATTTATTTAAATCATTTATTAATAAGGTAATGACGACACCATCATTGTGTCATAAATAATTTTATTTATTTTATGTCTAAAAATTATTAATAAAATACCATATTCTGGGAAATATTTTTATCTTTCCAATTAATATTTATAGTCTAAGAGATAACTTATAAAACCCCATGTAAAAATTTATTTACAAAAAGATATATGTTTATGTAATTTTTGTCTTTAGTTTTAATTAATTAATATAAAGTGTCATTATCACTCTTATGTGGCTCCTTAGGGTCCCAAAATAGACCCTAGGATTCCCATGGTCATACATTCATCATACGATAGGATTAGGACTGGTGTTAGGGTAATTTAATATTATTATAATATTATTTTGTTATCCTTATTTTCCAGATTTTCCTTTTAACCCTGGTAAATAAAATTATTACTAAAGTAAATATTCATAATGTCAAAAAATAAAAGTTACTTGTTCACAAAATTTGGACCTCCTGATTAAAAATATGGAATCCATTTTTCCAATTTCAAAACAGATAAGTGGAATAAATTAATTTAAAATTAATTCCCGTTGTCAAAACAAAAATCATTTTTTAAGAAATAATATCTATCAAAAGATTCAAAATTGTTTATGTTCAATTTAAGAGTGAAATTACTTCCAATTTCCATCATTGGATTAAATATTAGAAATATAAACCAATTAATCTTTCAAACTAATTAAAATAATATTCTAACTATATAAATAAATTATATTTAAAGGCGGTTTTGAATTAAAATGAAGTATTTTTCACTATTCATTAAAAAATGAACATTATCAGAAAAATACCAAAATTTCATCCAAATTAAATGTTGATGTCCCAATTCTAAATAAGAATATTATTTTTTCAAATAGAACATATAAAAATTACAAAAACAAGATTTAAAAATGGTTCAACGTCAAAAGGTGGTAAATCGACTTTTTAAAGAATATTAAAGTTTTTATGCTGAAAATTGGATTCATTCACATTTTATGCTTCGAAATTTTATTGGATAAATGTAAAAACATTTAACAAACATGTATAATCATATTTTTATTAGTTCTGTTCATTCCCTCCAATACAATGGGAATTCATTAACTACCATTTAAAATAATATTTTTATTATATTATTTTTCAGTATAACTTAACGTTGTGTGTAACATAATATTTCAAAGAAACTCATTGTTTTTTATTGGGTAAGCCATTGAACATGGAATCCCCTTTAAAGTAAAATTAATATTTAATTAAAAAATATTAATAAATATAAAAATTCCATATTATTTATTCACCTAGGATGTTACATCCATCCCCCCTTTTGGGAATTGCGTCCTCAAAATTTTAAAATTGGGCTTGGAAACTTCATTAAAAGTCCCAGATCAGAAAAAGACTCAACAAAACTATCACCTTAAATGAAATAAAGAGAAGTAAAAAAGGTAACCCAAGATAACCGATACTAGGATTTGATGAAAGCATGGATATAGAGGAGAAACGAATTGTCATGTTCTGATGGAGGGTGATAGAAAACATTATTAGGAGAAAGTTAACAACAAAAAAACCACAAAATTGTGAATAGTTTAATGGTCAATGGTTTCCCAGTATGAAAAGTAAACTGACAAATTTTTTTATAGAAGTTTCATTTAATAAAGTTGGAAAATTTATTTATGAGATTGACTAAGTGCATAAGGAAATATACTTACTTTCCAAGTAGAGTTTCATCATTTAATAAGTTTCTACCAAAAACTCATCTTTTATCCAAATAATGAGTATTCAATATGACTTGGCCACAAATAAATCACTAGAAAAAAATTATAGAGAATCAAAAAATCCACAAAAGATTAAAGATATATTTCCATTATATTTATATATTAACCAAAACCAAAATGGTTTGTACAAGATCCGATAATCCCCAAAAAGAATAATACTTTATAAAAATAAATACAACTCTTAATCCCCAAAATTCTACAAACAATACCCAAAGTTCGGCAAAGACCATTCAATAAAAAATGACCTTAATATTATTCAATGTAACCCAAACTGAGATTGTAACCCAAAACATAGAAGGATTTAATCACATAGTCTTCTTCAATAAATCTTAACATTTATCTCCAAATAACATCTACTACTCTTATAGTCTCATACTAAAGTGTAATTAACCAAATCACATATTCTCTATGACAGGTTAATCATTTTCATAAATAACCCAAATCACCATATGTCCATAATAAAAACATAGATTCTTGCATAATAAAATTCCACCATTACTCCTCTATTTAAATCCCAATGTATTCTATTTTCTTTAGGCAAATAGTTTCCCAAAAAAGATAAAACATCTTCCAAAATAACCATTATCACTTAATCCCAAAATCATTTTCTTATACTAAGGATATCTATTTGATAAAACATAAGATTTCAAATCAACTTATTCTTGATCAATAAAATAATTTAACTAAAAAGAATAAGTCATACTAACCAGGGACTTCACATAGTCTAGTGGTAGGTGATAAATCACAATCACACTTTGGTTGTGGGTTCGATTCCCGCAGCTGTGTCTGAAGCGATGGGTTTTCACACGGTCTGTGTGTTGTCCTTTTTCAAAAACTATACAATTTTGATAACATTCCCAAAAATTATTTAAACTCCTCAAAAATAACCATAACATGATTTGAACTAAATGATTGTCTTATGCCTCTCATTTTCATCCCAACTCATAATGACCTCAATATCTTAATTCATGATGTCTTATATATATTGACAACATTTTATACCTCTATAAAATAACACTATTCTCAAAGAAAGAACAGCATACCTTGATCATGGTGTCCACCTGCTTTCATTATCATATTGTTCACATATATAGATGGTCTATGCATTGCAACAATGATTTAGAGATCTTTCAATTTCATATGCTTCCTTTATTCAAATACATCTCCTACAACTTGGGTCATATGGGTTACCATTCAAAAATAGTTTTGGGAAAACAATCATGTATGAAATATAATTTCAAAACATCTAATAAAACATTATTTTTATAAAACCGTCGGACTGAGTTTGAGTTGGAACATTCAATAAATTTTCCTTTTAAAATAAAATAAGTATGTGCTAAAATACCATAATTTAAAAGAAAATATAAATAGGTTGTGCAAGGGTCTCATTCTTCTGCCCCATTTTCAAAATCATAATATGCTACAAAATCTTGTGATAAGGTAAAATATTTTAAAATTCCTTGATAATATTTTCCTTTATTGAAAATAAGAAAATATTGATAAAATAATATTTTATTAAATACAACCCATGATCCAAGATGGTATTGAGGTATAACGGAGGTGTTTTATATCAAAAACAATTTCATTCAAGTGAGTTGTTTGTTAGAAAATGTTTCGGAGTCGTCTGGGCATGACATTACAATAATTATTGTAATCAATTCATCAGGAAGAGAAAGGAATGTCATTTTAGATATTCCTCCTTCCATTTTTAACAAACACTCCTTGATCTAAAAAAGTTACAAAATAAGGAATTCACTTATTGAATAGACATAGATACTAACCATGTTTGTAACAAAAACTCCTAATCCCTAAATTTGTCTAGAGCGACCAATGAGGCTAACTATAAGGCCCCAGCCTTAAACATTACTTAATCTTGAGTTAAATCAAGAATTCACATTGTGGATATTTTCAGGTTTATAGATTTAGAGAAATATTCCATAACAATTTCATTACATATCAAAAATTAAAAAGTAGACACTTCTACTCCGTTTTCATTTTTTTATAATATCATAACTCTTAAAAAAAGAAGTATTTCTAGTTCCATGTTTTAGACATCATGAATTTTCCTTGATCCCATCCTTGACCCTATTCATCTTTAAGTCATGTAATTTTTTTTTCAAAACTTGGGATGAGGATAAAAAGCTCGGAAAGGGTTATAAAATTAGGAAGAAAACATTAGCCCATCAATAAATACAAATCAATGAAATCATACTTTTAAATCTTTAACTTACCACACAAAATCATAATATTTATGAATGAAAAATAGAAATCATAAATCATAAAAGTAACTTGTGGAATCCATAATATACATACATTGTAGCTATCACAACTACATAGGGAGTTACATTTGGAATACCCATCACGGTATATTCTCAAAATCTATTAGGAGAAACATTAACGTTTACCTCCATCACATTACCCAATGTATTGAAGAGCTATCTCGGGCTCACCTGCCCAAGGTTTATCACGGAACCACCCATATACGTAAACAATTCCCAAGAACCATAACATATTCATATCCCGTAAAACAAGCATAAATTAAAGATAAAATTTCCACATTGCAATCACAATATACTGACATAATCAATGCTTTATCAAACCATTTTCAAAATCATCTAAAATATTTAATAAATAGATTTTTGAATCAAAGTGTCCCATACCACATTGAAGATTTTGAATTAAATTTTAATTTAAAAAAATTAATGTCTATATAAATATATCCATAGAACCATTTTTAAAATGTGGACATTAATGAGAAATATTTATAATAATAAATCCTTAAAACATTTAAAATGATATTTTAGTTAAAGAGGTCCTAACCAAATGAGAGATGCTTGCATACAAATAATCGAAGAATAAAATTAATCAAAGATTATAATATCATGTGAATAATTATATTCATGATACAATATTTCAAAGGTCATTATATACACCTTATATTATAATAAAGGTTCACAATATCAAGAAATTCCTTAAATGAAAAGAGATTGAGACATAGTCCCTTACGAAAATTCAGCAGTCTAACGACATCCCTTAAAAATTTAGAAAATGCGTTGATGAGAGAAAAAATGGTATCTCATTACATAAAAATAAAATTTACATCAATAAGAATATATAATAACATATCCCAAAATAATATATTGTAAATTAAAAGACATAACATATAATAATTATTTTGACTAAAAGTGGAGGGTGAAAGGTTCCCTTACCGATTTGGTAACTTATGAAACATACACCACATGAAAGAAGGATCATACAATGAAGATGTAAATTCCCATAAATTAAATGATATTATATAAACAATACAATAATGGGAATTACATACACCACACCAAAGGAAATAGTTTAGAATATAGCATGAATCTCATGGGAATAGAATGTGAGATGAAAACCCCTTACCTTAGGTCCGACTTGTCTTTTATGTTCCCTGTTATTTCTAAATAATAAAGTTAATTTAATTTATAAGTTCTTAAGAAAATTTTCCAAGTTTATTATTCCTTTTATATCACTTATTACCCTTTAATAACAATTAGTTAATTATTTGAGTTCATATTGTACATTTTGTCGATGTTTGAAACTTGCGTTAAAAATGAACATGTTATAATTATAAATTGTCCATGTGGTCGAAATTCCAATATCTATAGAATTATTTTCATGATATATATATCATATATATAATATATATCTAGTATATATGTTTTTTTAATATTCCATATCATTTGAATATATGAAAATGAAATGCACTATTAATGGAGACGGTAAGTCGTACATACGCATGAACGCTACTTCCATTTCATTTTTTCCATTTTAAAAGGAATGAAAACCAAAGGATACATAGGTATATTATTATTCCATTATAATATAATATTTTATATACATTATTTTAGTTCATTAACAATATCCTTTATACGTTCCATGTATGGCATGAATGAGTCATATCACTTTGAAGGGGCGGTAGTCCACACTTCCTCAAATTAAATTATCATATTTACCCATTATGGAAACCATAAAGGTATTATATAAAATAAAAATAAAGAAGAATTTAGAAAAAATAAACATAATATATATCATATATTAATATATTTCCATCATAATGGCCACCGTGAGAGGTGGTTATAGATATTTGAACAATCATCGTTTCGTGAGGCAGTAGTTCGTCATCCACAGAAACAGTATGTTCGTATCCATTCAATGAATGTGTGTGGAAGTTTAGTTCGAATAATTAGCATAAAAACAACTGTTATATTAATAATACTGTTGTTTTATAAAATTGAGGAATAAAGAGATTTTATGGGGTTGGAGAAGTAAAATAAAAGAAAAGAACTTAAGAGAATACGTTACCTTTAAATCGGGTAAATCTCTTTGGTTTGAACCAAAAGGATTCCTTGAAGAGTATTCAACCTAAGGTAAGGATTATATGATGAGTAGAGGGATGTTTGGAGATTAATTGGGCAGAATTTTGATGATCCAAGGGTCTTGAGAGCTGTGAGTATTGGGTTATAGGTGATGGCTTTTTATAAGGGGGGGGGGGTAGGGGCTCTTTAGGAATGTTTGAAAACATTATTTTATTATAAACTTATTTTTGGTTTAAAAATGTCTAAAACTCATTAACATCTAAGATAATATTACTTTTGGTAGAAATAAAATCATCCAATAATAATTGGACAGGTTTTGGATAGCTTTTAAAATTTTATAATCTCATTTATTTAAATCATTTACTAATAAGGTAATAACTGCATCATCATTATGTCATAAATAATTTTATTTATTTGATGTTTAAAATTTATAAATAAAATACCATGATGTATTAAATCTTGTTATATTTAAAATTAATATTTATAGTCTAAAATATAGATTATATAACCCCATGAAAAATGTTATTTACTAAATTATATATGTTTATTAAATTTTTGTCTTTACTTTAAATTAATTAATATAAAGTGTCATTATCACTCCAAATTGGCTCCATGAGGTCCTGAAATCGACCCAAGGATGTCCATGGTAGGAAATGTATCATAAAATAGTATTATGACACGTTTTAGGTTAATTTAATATTATTATAATATTATTTTTTTATCATTATTTACCAGATTTACCGTTTAACCATGGTAAATAAAATATTTACTGAAGTAAATATTCCTAATGTCTAAAAATAAAAGATACATATTCACACAATTTGGACCTCCTAATTCAAAATATGGAATCCATTTTTCCAAATTCAAAACACATAAGTGGAAGAAATTAATTTAAAATTAATTCTCATTGTCAAAACAAAAGGCGAGTTTTTAAGAAATAATATCTATCAAAAGATTGACACTTGTTTATGTTCAATTTAAGAGTGAAATTACTTATAATGCCCTAAATTGGATTAAATGGTAAAAATATAATCCAATTAAACTTTAAAAACAATTAAATGAATATTATATCTATATAAATAAGTAATATTAAAAGGCAGTTTTGAATTAAAATGCAGTATTTTTAACTATTCATTAAAAAATGAACATTATCAGAAAAATACCAAAATTTCATCCAAAGGAAATTTTGATGTCCTGATTATAAATAAGAATATTATTTTTTCATATAGGATATATAAAAGTGACAAAAACTAGATTTAATAAGGGTTCTTCATCAAAAGGCATTAAATCGACATTTTAAAGAATATTAGAGTGTTTAGGCTTAAAATTGGATTCATTCATATTTTAAGATTCTAACTTTTATTGGATAAATGTAAAAACATTTAAAAAACATGTATAATCATATTTTTTTAGTCCCCTTCATTCCCTCCAATTCAATGTCTATGCGTTAACTACCATTTAAAATAATAATATTATTATATAATTTTTCGATATGACGTAACATTGTGTGTAATGTAAGATTTAAAAGAAACCCATTGTTACGTATTGGGTATTCCATTTTACATGGAATCCAATTTAAATTAAAATTAATATTTAATTCACAAATATTAATAAATATGAAAATACCATATTTTTTATTCACTTGGGATGTTACAATCCCCAGCAAAGCTTTTATCAACAAAATAAAAGTTGATTCCTTTCAAAAAGATAGACCACTGAATAATTAATGGATCCAGAAAATAGAAAAATTTATTTTCATTAGTTTCCCAGATAAATGTTTAATCTATGTACCCCAATTTATTCAAATTTACTTGTTTCATCCAAAATTCAATGTGTTTAGCACTATTTTTATTCACAACCCATTTTGAGTTGAACCTGGGAACTTTAAATTTAATGTCATCAATCTCTCATATATCTTCAAAAACTCAATAATATAAACTTGATATAGAGATTGGATTTTTTTCTTTTGATATCTAAAAATTAAATTCATTAATGAACACTAACACAACACTATTCAAAACATCATTTCTATTTTCCTAGTCATTGGTATAAAATATACAACTATTAATTTCATACTAAACCATGTTATCACTTTTAAAATTTGTATTCTCATAAAGAATTTTAATTTTTCTAACATGTAAAATCTTTTTTTCATGGTCTATTTAAACCATGGTAAAAAAAATTTCATATTCACATTCAATACATATATAGCATTCTAATATGTATAATGTTGTTTTAGCACAATAATATATGATTTTATATATGACATAGTGTCATATATGTTATTCAAGATGTATAAATGTGAATGTAACTTTTATCACGTGTAATAGACCTTATTTTCAATACATGGATCCCATTTCCCCCAAAAATAACTTGTTCAAGTATAGATATAGGTAAACTGACATAAATCCACTAAGATAAGTAGTTTATACCAAGCTCTTCCATCTCTTTATAAATATACCTCTTGATGGTGAAGGATTATATTCAATGTCGAATCTTAAAATACCACTATATTATCATCACATAACATTTAAAATTATACATACAACATAATAATATGACAGTAAGAAGCATTTTTCACACAAAATTAACAATTTTTTAACAAGTAGAGGGTAAGACCCTCTTTAATTTAATAAAACTAAGAAACACCTCCTTTAACTAGGTAGAGGGAACCCATAAAAGAGACCATAGGCCCATTGTACATCAAATACCAAGAAAACTAGCTTGGAGAACAGTGATGGGAAGGCCTACTTTGACCCACCCATGATGTTAATGCATCTCATGTGACATGTTGCCCCGTCGACATCTCCAGCTGCCTGAAATTTGACCGAACTCATCCACACCTGCTCACACTATCATCCTGGAAATCCAAACCCTCCAGCCTCATCATCCCAATCCCCGAAGGCCTGAGATAAAACTCCCATATCAAATCCACCCATCCTAATTATCCCCTACCCCAACATCAGTAGATTTGATCCCTATGTCCTGATACATACCTCCCATCGATGTCAATTGTTCGTTGGCCTCGTCAATGCTCTTCTCACAACAATGCTAGTGAGATAAACTCCTATTGATTTATCCAATTTCTAGATCTGCAACCTGATATCCATCAAGCACCACATCATTGGTGGCTATCCCACACAAGGGTAAAATTCTGTGGGTGGGAATCAACATGGATGGGTAGTATTCTATATAATGTAACTGTTCGGATTTGTTTCATAATAACATGATATCCAAGAGATCTCATGCCTTTTACTGAAAATTTATTTTTACTTTTTAATAATAACCATTTGGCACCATGATACCATGGAGTCATGGACAAAAACTAATTTTCTCCCTCTTGGATAAAGTATAACAAGAAAGATTCGAGTTTGTTCATTATTCATTAAGAGTGGGAGTTAACACTAAACATATTCCCATTGATAATAATTATAATCTTCCATTAAAAATCCTCAGTCTTGAATTTAATATCCAACAGTGTTCCAATCAATCTGTCATATATTTTCCTCTCAACATTCATTACATCAATGTAATGTTTAACATCATGATATCTCCAATATGGAAGCTCGAAAAATATTGATAATTTCTTACATATATTTCTACAATTATGAAATCCTTTTTTCATTCCAAATGTGGAATAATTTTTTTCACCCTCTCAAAATACTAATTTGTTGATAAATTATTCCGAGTAATATCATGTTATTAGGTGTCATTGAATGCCATTTTTAATTTTTTGATTTGAGTGATCCTTTTAAAAAAACATTTGATAAACCACGTACTCTTTTATCATCCCACATTGTATTTGATAACATGAATTCCTTTATTCAAAAATTGGACAAGATATGTGACACTTAAACACTATATTTGGAAAAAAAAATTATATTATGGGAAGTCATTTATTGTGAACATAATCATTGCATAAAATTACAAAATTTATTTTTTATAATAATTGTACACACTAATATATTCCTCAATAAGAGTTCGAAATCATCTGTTAATAGTGAAAAGTAAACATCAATATCATTTCTAGTGTATTTTGGCCCAAATATCATTAAACACAACATGATATATACCCAATTCATATAAAATTCTTGATATGATTTATAAATTATCAAAAAAACATATCAGGAACTAAGTTTTATACTATAAATTTTATATGGATTCATTAAATTTATTCACAGTCAAAGAACAATATTTCTAACTTGATTTTTGTATGTAAAAAATCATTAACCAATTTTCTTTGGTTATGGAAAATTAGCTAGATGATATAATTTTTTGTAATATATTCTCTTATCCATATTCCATCTTATCCTTTTTTCATCATTTGAATTTTCATATAAAAATTACAAATAAGTAATTATAAGAATATGCCAAGTTAAAATATCCAGATTCTTGGTACTTGCCATAATATATAAATTAATCTATGATTATTCTTTCAAAAAATTTCATGATATCCCATATTTAGGATAGTCTGACAGAACTTCAAATTCCATCCTATATAAAACATAATCATGGGGATGTAATTTATCTTTTTTTACCTCAATCCCATTAATCATGACATTTGTTTCACATTATAATTTGAATATAGAAAATCATTATCATCAAGCAGTTTGTCTTTAAATAGATCTAGATATTACATAAAAATCTTGCCCCTCTATCCATTCCAATATTTCATGTTAACCAATCTTAAAACTAATGATAAAACTATGAATTTCATAAAAATTGTATATAGTGGTTATTCAGCATCACCATACAGGATCTCAATCGTCATTATTTTCTCAAATTATTCCACTTCAATATCAAAAATCATTTATCCAATTTTATTAGAATTATCATCTTGAAAATCATTATCATCATTAAATCTTGAATTTTTCACAATTTCACCATACCAAATTCAATGATTGTAACTTAGATTAAAAACATTGGAAATTAAATGATCATTGTTTTATTAGTTTCGTAACATTATTTCATTTATTCACTTAATTCATAGACACAAAAACATGTTTTCTCAACTATTTCATAGGGATAATTCCAAAAAGGCATCAACCCCTTCATTATATTCATCACTTTTTCATTATACAATGATCCAACTATTATTCGTTATCACCTAGTAACTATTAATTACATAATATATTTTATTGTATTTTTCAATTTTAAATTCAAAATTACTTTAATAAAAAACAAATAATAATAAATAAGATAATTATAATATGAACACTAATATTAATATTAATAATATTAACACAAATATTAATGATATTGAAACGACTTGTAACAAAAGAAATAATATTAACAATATTAACAAAAATATTAATAATGTGAACATTAAAATTAACATTAACATTAATAATTTTAGAACTACAATTAATATTACTATTATTAACATCATTAAAAATAACAGAAATGGTAATTATATTAACATAAATATAAATATAATTAATATCAATATCAATATTAATAATATTACTATTAATAGTAATATTAATAATATTATAAGTAATATTGATATTAATAATATAAAAAATATTAATATTAATAATATAAAAATTATTACTAATAATAATAAAAATATCTACACAATATTATTAATATTAATACTAATTATATCAATAAAAATATGTTTACATATGATATAAAAAATATATTTTTCATAAATATAACAATGATATTACTAATATTATTAATAAATAAATATTAATATATTTTAACTAAACCATAAAAAACTATTTCATTCGGATTTAAAAAATTATTTGGAACATAAATTCTAAATTAATTTAAAAATGCATGTTTAAATAACAATGGATTTTGAATAAAATATATAAGTACACATCAACAAAAATAATTATATAAACTATTTTTAAAAATAATCTATATAAAATTAAAGAATTATATGTGACACCCCATGACATTACAATGCTTTCCATTTAGAATAAATATAATTTCGTAGTAGGAATTTTTTATACACAATGTTCAACTTATTCTACATACGGAACTCAATTAACTTGTGTTACACATAAGATCGGGTTTTACAGCATTTTAATAGATAAAATATTTTAAAACTGAATTTTTACATCTTTATGAATTTTATTTTTAAAATTAAACATCGATTTTCAATTTGTAATGCCGAAATTATATTAAGGTTATTTTTTGGGATTTCTTATGAGTAACATCATTTTTTTGATAAATAGTTAAAATTACTACAATTTAGATAAAGGAAACCTTTTCATTTAAATAATTATTATTTCTAAATATATTTTAGATTTTTTGAGAGTCACATAAGATCAATTATACATCTATTTAAACAATTAAGTTAATTACAATAAATTTTAGTTTGAAATTGAATATAAAAACATAACAATCTTTTGAACATTTGTTATCTTTAAAACCCCATTATTTCGCCACATATGTTGGATTAGTGTTAATCTTAATTTTTCCACATATGTGATTTTAATTTTGAAAATAAAAAATACATGGATTTAATTAGAATGATATTTTTTTCTAATAATATTAACCTAATTTTTTGACCAAAATCATTAGTGAATGTGATTAAAATTAATTACCGTTATTAAGGTATGATTAATCTTAGTAAGAAACTAAATATTTATATTAAGGATCAAAATGGCTTGGAAACTGGTCAAAAATCCATTGTATTGCAATAATTTGACCATGTCCCCACCTGGTTATAAATATATGGTTTATTGGGATATTATTAAATGGAAGTTCCAAATATAAAAGGTTAAGAAAAAATACAAAAAGGAAACTTTCCTTACCTTTAACATTTATAAAGTTTTGAGATATGAAAAAACATCATATTTTCGGTTAAATATATAATTTTGTAATATATATTGGTTATTGTTATAATTACAATTTATCAATAATTTTTATTGATGGTTTAGTTACATAAAATTCTTAAGAAACACCAATATAGTGATTATTTAGTTAATAATAAAATAAAATAAATGATACTCTCAATACTAAAATGGAAGATAAATTATTTAATTATTGCCTTTATTTATTTTTTTAGATTAATATATCATTATACACACCTTTAAACCTAATATTTGTAAATTCAAGTATAATATTGATATTTTAAAATTAACAATAATTAAAAAATGTCAAAATTGACATTATTGTTATTTTACAATAAATAAATCTTATTAAATGAATTAAAATTAATAAAAAACATATATTCTACAAAGAGACTTTTAATTTTTAATAAATATTAAATATGGTCTATTCATGGACCAATTAATCTTTTATAATTAACATATTTTCACATATATTGTAAAAACATTGTTAACACAGTCTGGGATCAAGCAGTATTTTAGCACGTCACATGCGCTTGTTTTAAAATTAATTTCCAAAACACATGGGAATTTTATGTTATAAATTAGTTATAATATTAATAATTAAGTGGATATATATTTTCTAACAAATATCACTTTATTTTATTCTTAATGGTTAAATTAATTAGATTAGGATTATAGATGCTTTAATAAAAACCAATGTGATGAAATTTGGTAATCTTTGAAGTTAAGGAATGAAATTATTAAAATTCACATATTTTTGTGTGTATAAGGTTATTATTGACAATTATTCTCATTTAATACATTATGTTTTCATTTTTTATTCACTTTATGAAAGTTAGAACACCAATTATTGAATACCTTTTTGTATTTACAAAAGTGTTACTCCACCTCCACTATAAAAATACAAGCACTCTACCCATTCCTCACACCTATAAAGCCACATTTTCTTATAAAAATATATCTTAAGATTCTCCAAAAATTCCTACCCTCAAACTATAATCCTCCCATTTTTCATAAAATATCCAAGGAATATTTTTGTACAAACAATAACAATTTACCTGATTAAGAGGTAACGCCTTCTCTCATGCTTTTTAGTTTCATTTCCATTATCCACTCCCTATACTATTCTTATTATATGATTACATAAAAAACCATTATCATAAATATATTAGTATTTTCTAGGCTATGTGTTCTACCTACACTTACACATACCTCCATCTAATGGGTAACAAAAATATTGTTTCTTTGTATGGTGAACTACTGCCTCAAGAAACAATGATTTTTCAATTTTCCTGTACCACCTCTCATGGTGGCCATTGTGATGGAAACCCTCTTTATATGTGATCTATATTTTATTTAAATTGTATTATTCTTATATACTTTTTATTTATAACATACCATTATTCTTTCCAAGTTGACTAAATACAATAATTTTGTTTAAGGAAGTGTGGACAACCCCCCCCCCCAATGTGATTTGACTTGTTCATACCATACAAGGAAAGTATAAAGGATGGTTTTAATATACCAATGTAACATATATATAACATATATATTAAAATTTAATTATAATACACATATATATCATTTAGTTTTAATTATTCTAATACAACAAATAAATTAAAGTAGTGTTTATGCGTATGTACGGTCGACCATCTCCATGAACGGTGCAGTTAATTTCTAATTTCCAAATATTATGGACTATTATAATATATATGTACAGAATATATTAGATAATTTAGTCATATTTTATATTCTATAGATGAAGCAATCATGATATTATTAATAGTAACCACCAGTCACAAGTCAAAACATACTTGAGAAAACTAGACAGTTAACACCCGAAATAGTTAAAATAATGAAAGTGTGTTGACAAACGGGTAACAAAATACTGTAAGAAGTTAATATATAGTATTATAAACATGATTTTGGTTCTTTAATTAGTTAGTAACAAATTTTAAACAATTATACAAGTTGTTAAATACCACATAAAAAATGAAGGATAAGGTAAGGGATTTCGTCCTAATTTACCTTTCATTTAAACTTATTAATATTTATGCCCTGATTAAATTTTATTTGGTTTTTATACCTCCATTTAAAGGTTATATCATGAATATAATTATTTTAATTACATTATAAGTTTCATTTAACTTTCTAGTAACTATTATTTGAATTATTCAATGTGGTATGGGACACATTGGATTGTTTAAATATTATTTTTCCTCATGAATGTTTTAATGTAAACCCTAGTTATTACTTATACTCCTCTAAGGTATTACTAATAAATCCATATTATTTAGTCAATATAAATATTTTCTAAGGAACAATATTTATTTGAGACATTATTAATAATGAGTAAAGGTAATACATAGGTCGGTGACCGGTTAATGAAAGACCCTCGAACATCGTTAGTCTCAGGAGATGAAATAGTTGGCTAGCCACCTTAGATGGGTTTTCACCCTATAGCTTAACTATCTTGTGAAATGTCTTTACAGTAATTGTTCCATGTACCTAAGAATTATTGTGTCAAACAATTAATAATTTTCCTCAGTTATTATTTATCCATGATATTTTTCATTGGCATATCTATAGATTTATTTTATTTTTAGTTTGTTGATTGATGGAATCGGTTTTCAGTTTCCTACATTTACATATAGATTATTCCTTATCTAGTTTTATGAATGAAATTTTTATTCAGTTATTTACCTTTAAATATAGATTAATTCATTATTTCTTCCATTGTATTTACCCTTACTGGGCATTTTATCTCACCTTGATTATGTTTCTTTCCTTGGGTTATGAAAAAAAAATCATCGAAGAAGCATTCAATGACGCAGTTTATTTAATTTTATTATGAATCATTTTTTCATTTTCTATTTACCAATGTATTGTGGGTATCTTATATCTAATATGGATTTCAAATACTTCTAAACTGAATGGTCCTTCAGTATTTGATTCCTCGTAATCGTGCCAATATAATGTAATAATGCACCAGCGATGAGATTTTGGGGTCAGGTAATTACAACATATATGAAAAATAAATATAAAATAACTTCTAATAGAAATAATATAAAATATATTTATGATTAAATGAAAGAAATGGATGAAAGACAACAATGTTGGGATATGAAGGATAGAAAAGAAATATGAGTGACCATGATGGATAAAGAATAGTGAAGGATCACTAAAGAATAAAGTAGTTGAATGATACAATAATAATGGTAGTACTAATATGTTGAAGGAGGGGGATTTTTAAGGAATAAGGATTATGGGAGAGGATGGTTGCATTAAGAAAGAGTTAGGGTTTATGTTAAAAAAATATGCTGATCTGTCACTAAGATTAATTGAATTAAAAATAGAAAATGAATTAAAAAAACGGGTTTTAGACATTAATTATTTCTATTATTGATGTTGAAAACAAGTTTTTCATGTTGGTAATAAAATAACTAACATTGATAAAAAATGACATTGTATATTTTATAAGTACTTTGAAAAATCTTGGACCTTGGTTTTGGTGCCAGTTATGAAATAATTGTCATTGTAAACCATTTTTAAAGTTGTTACAAATAACTGATTTTAAAACTGAATCATTTTAAACTATCATTACACTAGTTAATTTATATTTTTCTTTGGATGATTTAGTGTAAACAAAAATTTGTTTAATAAACATAACTCATAATATGATCATTTTGGTTTTCTCAATGGTAATTTGAATATATGAATATCGATGTTAAAAATAATTTATTTCCTAACTTCATATCATGAACTTGAAGAACCATCACAATGGAATTTATTATGGTCTACACTCTGGAACCACTTTTATTTCCTTACTCAACATTTTAAAACATCTTTCATGACTCTCAAATTGTTGAAACTCGCAAAAAACTTATGGAATTATAGAATTTACACATCATCAGGTATTTTCATGAAGATAGACCACTCCTTAGGTTACTATTTCACCAAGTTTATCCATTATTAATAATTATAAGACATCATTTTGATTATTTATTTAATTTTTTAAAGGAATAATTCCTTTTTATTTGGTATTTTTTAAGAATATACATATAATTGTTATCATATTTTAATGGGGTTCATTACATCACTATCTGGCCCATTTCAAACAGAACTATGTGTGTAAAAGGAATATATAGTTATAATAAATATATAAATCATTTCACGTTCATGAAATCATAGAAATAAGTGTTATGACCATATTATTGATCATTTTATGGTAAAACTATATGATAGGTATTTATCACATCCATAATTTTTTGATAATAAAAATTTATGGATGATGGAAACCTTAGATTCACAAGAAGATATGTTTTTTCTATTCATAATTTCTACAAGCGTAGACACTGAAAAATTTAATTTTTTTGTGTTTGTGAAATTTTTATTGATTTTTAAAGATCTCGGTTAAAGTGGTAAAAAATTTATTGGAATAAATCATTGATCACAACATTTTTTTAATAAATGTTGTATACCCTCAGGTGCGATTTGGTGATTGTATGTGGCGATGCAATTTACTTGTGAGTGTTGAAAGGTGGCGGAATTTAAATATTATTTATTTAATTGTGTGATTTATATTTTATGGATTATTTTTATGAAATAGTTAATATGGTATATTATATATTGTTAATGGTAGTGGTGATGTAGAAATATTATAGGAAGGTGTATTCAGGTATTTTTGGGGTGACATGGCAAGATAAGGTATAATTTTAATAAGATTTTTGATGGGAGTAATTAAATGGAAAGTAAGAGAAAATTTAATATGCGTAATTTTCATTAAATACTAAAGAAATTTAATGGGGAGGATTCATTTGAAATGGGTATAATTCTATTAAAAAATATATTTATCTAGTTGATTCTATCAAAATATATAACCCTTGATGATAGTGTCATGATGAATCAATTAAGGACAAGTGGAGAATAGATTTATTGAACTATCAACGGTGATCATCGAAAGATTGATATATAGAGATCATCATCGAATTGAGGTAGGTGACTCAAATTCTTATCTATTTAATAATCCACTTGAATATAACATGCTTATGATTTTCCTTCTTGGGTTGATTATTTATAATAATATGAGATGATAACTAAGTAGTAAAATGAGATTATAGATGATTTATGAATATGAAATTGGTGGGATGATTATTCTTGTTGAATAATTGAATTGATATATATTATGATATTGGTAATTTTTGCGAATGAGATATAGATATTTTCTAGAAAATAATATTATTAATATAGAATTTTTAATTTTTAGGGATGGAAAATGATAAATGATTGATATTTTTATGAATTGATGAAATTTTGATCGAATATTGACTATAACTCATAACTGGATTATTTTCATGGATTTATGGTGGAATATTGGTGATGATTTTTTTTTATGGATATTTATAAAATATTTTTTGTGTTCCCAAAATGAATTTAGATCCTGAGATAGTAGAAAATCACAAAAAATCCTTTGATATAAGAGGATTAAAATTACAAACTTTAAAAGAGACCATGCAAATTCGGTATGGGAATCAAGATAAATTCAGTAAAATTATGAAAAATCATTGGTGAGGTATGTGGGATAAATTCGAAATGAGTAACCCGGGGGTGTTCTATTTATTCATGGGGTTATTCCATATATACATGGGGATGTTCCACATTCTAGGGTAAAAGGGACTTTTCTAGAAATTGGTTACACGGGATGGTGTGATTTCTAGATGTGTGTTTCAGATTGGCAAGCACTATAAGAAAATCATTCATTGGGGAAGGAATTTTTTTCATCCCATGTAAATATAAATCTGTCACCTAAGCATTTTTGGGATTGAAATCTTTCCCAAAAAAAATTTTCCTTGTAAATGGAATTGCAAATATTATCATTTAGGATATATTGAATTTTTAAACTATAAAATAATGAATTTTTTACAGACATAATTTCTATCAAATTAATATGTGGAGGAAAAAAAATCTAGGATAGATTAATCCATGCCCAAAATATTTTTATAAAAAAAAATTAATTTTATATTTGACGGTAATACAATTTTTGTAAAATTTATCTAGTATAGATTAATCTATATTTGATAGTATTTATCCAGAATGGATGAATTCATCCAATTTGATTTTCTATTTGAGATGGATTCATCATCCCAAATATGTTTTTTACTTGATCCCTAATATTTTTTTATCTGGGATGGATTAATCCTTCTCTGATAAAAAAAATTCCCTTAGATTAATTAATTGGTCCCCTATATAATTTTCAAATAATAATAAAACCAACCCAGTCTAGACCCATCTCAGCTTGGACTTTCCTATCCAAGCTAGCTCATCCCAATACTAAGCACACAAATTTATATTCCCTTAATTTTATAAAACCCAGACCTGTACTTGATACCTCTTGCTTCTTACAAAAATCACAAACCAACTTAGGCGTACAACACAAGTGATTATAATGTGTGCATTTGTTCTAATTTATAATTATTAAATATTTATATATCAATAAAAAATTCAAATAAATAGTTATAATTGACATTATAAATTAATTAGTTAATATTTATAATTATAATTAAAAAATATTCATAGTAATAATTAATATTAAAGTTATAGCTCAAGGATTTATAAATATTTATATTAGTGATATAAATTGTAAATTATTTTATACTGACATTATAGATTAATAAATATTTGTGAAAAGTTATAATTTATATTGACATTATAATTAAAACATATTTATATATTAATTGTTATAAATTTATATATATATATATATATATTACAATTAATAATTAATAAATAAGTATATTTATAATTATAAAAATTCATAATCAGCATTATATATATATATCAACAAATTAATTAAAATAAATTAATATTTATAATTAATATTTATATATTTTTTCAAATAAATAAATGTTATATATACATATATTTAATTTTATATTGAATAAATATTTAAACATATTAAAATAAATATTTATAAAATTAAGTAAATATATTAACATTGTATGTATATATATATTTTTTTATAATCAACAAATGTTTATATATATTAAAATAAATTTTTGTATCTTTATTTAAATAAATTAATGTTATATTTATATATATATATGATATATTAAGTAATATGTATATGTTTATAGTTAATAAATATAGATATATATTAAATTAAATAATTATGAATTTATTTAAATATATTAATATAATAAATATATGTATATAATATTAATGTAAATATATCTATGAATTTTTCAGGACTCGACCCACTTTGGCCCACCTAGCCTATGGTAAGCCAAGTGTGACACCCTAATCCCACCTCTAATAGGCTAGGGGTTGACAAAAAGCATCGAGAAGGTATATCACTAAAATGGGAGACCTTAACCTAAGTACTTGTATGCACACACACAACCATCTTGATACAATAGTGTAGAGATATAATAAAAGACACAAACATTTATAACCAAATTAAAATCTCCATGCATGACCACGGAACATGTTTAGCTCCAAGAACCACTAAGCTCCACCGAAACTAGGTCCACCAATATCATCATTTATTTATCGGTCATCTGCATATGAAACAACACATATTGGAAAATTCCATATAGGGGTGAGTATTTACATACCCATTAGGACACCCTGAAAACCCAAAAGGGAGCAATATAAATAGAAATAGTAAGCTCAATCCATAAGAATGAACATAAAGAGAAACCCAACATTATACATGATCCCATGAAACCCAAGAGAGAGAGAGGGGGGGTATCTATATTCACATCCCAGCTAAGAATGATGAGTGAGAACCCATCTCCCAAAGGTACAACTCAGTTTCCCAACACCATGAACAACCCCACAAGACTCGATGTGGGGGCTTTCACCTCACCACTATGCTCCATAACCAAGGGAGTTATTATCTCCAGTAGAGGATCAAATCGCTTTTAGATATTGAAGATTGAGGAGCACCACTTTGTAGATAGGGTAAGTGCGTCCTACAATAGTGTGGGGGAGTACCTACTATACCTGTATAAAGAGTGTGGGGGACCCACACCCTGGTGCCGAAGGGGAGTACCAACCCCAGAATATATCTACTGATCAAACCTAATCCTTTCCATTTTCTAAGCATCATTGAAGGAAGAATCACTCAGATTACACCTTATTCCATATATCTATCACCTAGCAGAAGGCTAACATCATGTCCTACATGAAAAGAAACTCATGATAGGATTTTTGTAGGCCCAAATATGAGTTCTAAAGAAGGAGATACATGAGGTGGAAATCCCTGGGAAACATTTCTTAGTGTGTCTCTGATAAACCGCGAATTCCCATGTACCACAGCTTGTTCCCGTGTAATCTAGCCCATGCCCATGTACTCTGGTCATGTATGGGTACTTTAGTCATGTCCATACCCATTTACCCTTTCCATGCACATGTACCTAGTTATGTTTGTTCCAACATAATCTTGGGGCACACACCAAACCTCCAGCACTATCTCAAAAGGGAAGGATAGGTTATACATGACGTGTGATATTTATGTCCATGTGAAATGAAAGCTACCACGGGAGGGGCTTACATATCCTGTGTTTATCATAACTATACATCGTGTAAAATAGAATTTTGTAGAAACTCTTTTGATCTTCACACATCTATCTCACACCACCACTACCACCAATTCCGCCATGAATCATGTTGAGAAACTTAGATATTGGTTTGATCGCACTAGATCCATTTTCGGTGGCTAGATTCCAGCCACCCAATCTTCTCATGATACAGTCCAATCACACCATACCTCCAAACCCTGAAACTCATGAATGAAGAACCCTTGATCCACCTCCAATTTATATCTGATCTCCTATCACACTACATCACACCTTGGTCATGCTCTCAATCATAATTTTGGAACCATAGAAATGATTCACTACTGTAAAGGATGATTTCACAATAATCATTATCCTGGTATTCATCGAACCACAATCCAATGGAATACTAATGATTAAAACAAGATTAATAAGGTCTGAAAAGTACAAAACAAAAATGTGAGCAATAAACCTTAGACATTATTCAGTTTTGTCTCAATATATTGATGGAGAACTCATCGAATAAAGGTAATAAGAAATTATCATCAGATCACAATTTTAGGGATAAAAAAAATTCTTCAACCATAAGTCAACATTCAAACTAAAAATAAATGTGTGATAAAGATTTATTCTCATTTGACATTGAATAAACAAATATAGTTTTTAAAATAATAAAAATAATTCCCTTCCTTGAGTTTGGATCGACCTTTGATAAAAAATGGTTTTATTTCATTTCCATTGGCGAGATCAAAGAACATCATTGGAAAAAATGAAGCCTTTGAAAAATGATCCCTAATATATGATTCATTATTGTTTATTAACATATCTCCTCCTTGGATCCTCTAATATATCAATTGTTAGGTCCACAGGGCTGAATACCCTAAGAGGGGGGGGGGTGAATCAGGGTATGACTGATTAAAAAATAACACCCGTTCTGATCTTGTTTCGCTGTTAAGCAAACCACTCTTCTATCTCTTTCCTGTTGCACAAAGTAAACTGAAAGTAAAGCATGCACAGGACATAAAAATTTTACTTGGTTCACTGAAAAGGGCTACGTCCAAGGAGCATACGCCGACAAGTTGCCGGTCTTACCAATTCCACTAAACTTCATTAGCTGTGGATTACAATGTTCGGGCTAGATCACTTTTATGCCCAGGATCACTACCTTTACAAGGTTTAGGGTCAGCTCACTTCTTTCCCAAGGGTCACTCCCTGTTTCTCTCTCTCTCTCTCACTGCCGGTGGAGAGGATTACCTATTTCCTCTTCCTAAGCTCACTGCTCCAGAAGGGAATCACTCACAGTTTATAGACCTGTGGGTCTCTTCATTTGCATGAATACATGCATCCTTAACTGTTGATGGATGCTCTGTTATAGTCCAAATTTCATCCACTGATGAATACCTCTTTGCCTCTGACCACTGGGCAATTCCTTTTGGAAAGACCTTCGCAAAGCACTCAACTTCGCTAGGCTCCCAATTTCACGAAGCTCAAATAAGCCTTCGCGAAGCTCCTGCCTTTTCGCGAAGCTCTATCGAGAAGATCTATCGCGAAGAACTCTTGCGATGCACAGACCCTCGCAATCCTTAGGTCGTCGTGGAGCTCCTGCTTCTTCGTGAAGCTCACTGAGCCAACGCGGGGCACACACCTTTCGTGGCGCTAAAATAGCCGCCACAAAGCTCCCCTTTCGCGAAGCACACTACCTTCGCGAACCACCTCTGCGAACCGAGAGCAATGGATTTTCTATGAAAATTCTTTTTGCTTCTCTCGAGGGGTTCGGCCTCTATTTATAGGAGATTCCACCGACCCTCGTCCCTTCCGCGCGAAGTCAACACCACATCATCTCAAATCGCGAAGCTCCAAAGATTCCGCCGGAATTCTGTCCAAATTGCGAAGCACCACGGCACTTTGCCATTCGCGAATCTTGACGTAGTCGCGAAGAATCACCGTCAACATAGCTTCGCACCTTCGCCGCGAAGCACCCTCACGAGGCCCTTCTCCGCCGCGATGCACTTCAGCCTCTGCCGTTTGCGAAGCTTTGACGTAATCACGAAGACTCACCACCTCCATTTTTCTGTTCTTCGCGAAATCCAATCCATGAATCCTATCTTCGTGAAATTCATGCCTTTTCCATATTAAATTATGATCTTCATGGAAATCCACTTTTCACGATGCTCACCAAACTCCAAATTTTGGACTCCAAAAAATTGGCAAACACTGGGAAACGAGGCCACATTGTACTGCTCTTTTTGTACCACCTCCAGATCGTCCTTTCCTTTACCATCGTTCTTTGTCAACAAGGATTGTCAACAACTTCTTGGGAACTCGACAAATATCCCTGAAAACCTTCTTTGTCAACAAACACAATCAACCCAAAAATACTGCAAAGTTACCTTGAGGGATTTTTGCCCAACATCAATGTTATGCTGATAACCTTGAGAATTAAACATAATTATGTATTTATAGAGGAGGTTTAAGGTTTGATTGTTAAATAAATTATTTTTATTAATTAATTAATTCAATTAATTCTCTTTCCAATGGTCCTCCTCAACCAAACTCTCAATGCTAACCAAATTTAGGTTGCACCTAGGGTAAAACCCATGATATGGAAATAATTGTGGTCTCGGATTTTACATAATAGGTCTCAATAAATGGATAACCCATTTATTTTGAAAGTATTATCAAGCGTGATTTGATATATTATTATTTTTAATATATTAATTTCAGGGTCATGAAACACCCAAAACACAGTGATGACTCTATGAAAAACCCTAAATATATAACTATAAATATTCAAAGGATCATACTACCAAAACTAGATTCATTACATTCTCACTTACTATATGGATTTTCTTCCTGAAAAACATAGGTTACACAAGATGGTGTGGGTATTGAGTCTACATCTGACTCACATGCTCCTAGGAGATCTCCAGTATGCTCACATGCCTCCAATGTACACAAAACAATTTAATGGCCCATCCATGAAATATCATATCCCACCAATCCTCGATTTCCACTATATAATCCTAGAAGGTGGCTTCTTCCTCTATGTCTAGCTCACCCACTCAATAATGTGTTTTGGGTTCTGCATGTATCCCCTCGGTTGTGAAACAATGAAGATGCCATGTACTCATTCCAATTGAGGAATAATTCCAAGTGTTATGTAACCTCACCAACCCTATGAAGGATTTTACTAACCTAGTAAAACATGGGGGAAGCTTGCTTCCCTAGGAAAACCACAATAATACTCATCATGGGGAGACTCTCTGGAAGACATAGTATCCCGAATCGAACTCAACATGCCTAGGATTATAATATGTGTAAGAATCCTTTCATCTCTGGGTTGTCCTCATATGCACATAGATCACTTGGAAATCCTTTTTTGTTGTCACGACTTGACCCAACATTCCTCCAATGATGACTACCCCAAGCCAACCTATAATAAGTCAGGGAATGGTGACTAGAACAAAGTAGATGTATCATAAACATTGGATTCATTATCCTAATTTACCTATACACAATAACACATTTTCAATCCATATGATGTTGAAATGTAAAGAAAATTGAAATCATTGCATGAATACATTTATGATCCCAAAATCTGAGTACGACAACAAAGTAATGAAAGTGAAAGAGGGGATAAATACAATATCAGTCAAAACAACATAGATTCCAACCTTCTATGAGGGTGAGGACTATGATTAAATGAAACCACCTAGAAACCACCTTAGTCTGACAAGATCAATATATTCTCCACCATATCACTATCCCCCTAGGAAACCATCAAATGGTTCATTATATTCATAATACATGACACATGCGGGAATTTCCCATGTAGGGGTGAGTATAAAAAACCCAATAGGACACCCTAAAAACACTAAATAGGAAGCATAAAATATAATCAACTAGTAAAGAAGATATATAAATCAATGCATAACAAAAACCAATATATACACAGGAAGGGCACTGTGCCTCCAGGTGGTGGTAAACAAACTGCTAGCCACATGATTCTTCTTGATGTAATTCTCATTCTAGGAGAATCCACTCCTTGATTCATGCTATCACCATATAAAATAATCAAGGAGGCCTTGATAATTGGTCTCCTCTCAATAAATCTCACTAGTCTCTAAATACCTTTATACTCAGATAGGGGGTCACAACTAGGACCACTACGAGACACCACAAACCCAATATGGATCAGCTCACTATGTAAGGGATTTAACACTAATAATATTATGAACCCTTCAGATATGGCCTACTATATGGAGTATCACCACCATACTCTGGGAGGTTAGTTCAATTCCACAAACCCCACCTAGGGTGTAAAATGATAGAGGATCACACTTCAGTCTCACAGAGAGACACTGCAAACTCAATCTGAGACTCGTCCCCCAGAGGTGATCACAATCCAAATATGTGGATATAATTCCACACTAACCCTTGAGGTCAGATAGACCAACAGAACACACTAAACCAATGTTGGTCTGGACTAAACAAACAATGGGATCCAATACACTTAAAGCGGTTACACTGTATTTACTCAGGGTATGTGGTGCGTCCATCCAACCCTTGGATTCCTATGTGGTACATCCTCACAAGGTATGTAAACCTCAAATTTCATAGTTTGTAGGTATGTATTCATGGATTTTATAGGTTTTATAGCACAATACCCATGTCGTTTGGCTATTCCTTTGTACTTTTTGTTTTGTTCATGTACCTAACCATGTACACCTGGTCAGGCTTATGTACACTTGGCTGTATACTCGAGCAATGTACATGTACTTTAGAATTCATGTGCCCATGTATCCTATGAGATACACACAAAGAATATAACATGGGTCACATAGTTTTTTATAGGGGTCACATGGTGTGTGATCTTTTTCACTCCATGAAAACCCTAATTCCACACATGGGGGTCCCACACAATGTGTAATTTGGAATTACACATCGTGTAACTTGAGATTTCCATATCCTATTGGTTTCTTACTTTGTGATATACTTTGCATAAATTTGACCACCTATATCTCTAGAAAATGTAGATCTAGGGTCGGCTGACCTTCCCGTCTCTAGAGATCAGGATTCCGAGGTATCAATCCACTCGAGAAATACCCATATGCATCATTAGTGGTCGCATAATGATAAATGAGATGAACCTGAACTACCAATCCATTATGATCAACCATTAATCATCCTTCATCATCATCGCACCTTGATCACACCCTCGATCATGAACCACACTAATGTTATTGATATGTTTCACCAAAGAATCAAAGTTCAATGATCAAATACTGAGTAATCATTGAACCATGGGTCAAATATAATTCACATGATGAACATACAAAGAAATAGTGGAAAAATACATGAACCATAAAATATAAGGAACAAACCTTATCCTTTTTTCATTCGAACTTGATCAATTTTCATAAATTTGGGTGAATGATGAGGGTTTTAAAAAATAAAATATACCCATCACAAAAAAAAAACAACTTTCAATGCGTGAATAAATCCCTATTCATGGAATATATCTGTGTTTGATAAGGGATAATTAAGAGGATATAAATCAAAAATTAAATTTTCTACATATATTTTTTATAAATAACTGATTAAAAATGATCATGTTTTCCCATCATTAGTGAGATCCATGAAATCAATCAGTGCATGATCCTTAATTTTATCTGATCTGACATCATTTTCCAATGATCCTCCAACTGATCATCTTCGGCAGTTCCTCTAAATACCTAGGTTATGAAGCTAACCCTAGGATTGAGGCATAACCCTGATTAAATATAGTATGTAGTGCATTTCCTAAATGAAGAATAAAATAACTAAATTAACATATTAACTTTATTAATTCCACACCTTTGATAAATTTTATAAAAACTCCTAAAGTCGACTATATTTATGTCAATCTTAGGATAAAACCCATGTTCTAGACTCAAAGGATCCCTTGTATTTGTAATATGAGATCTCATTCAGGTTTTTTCCATTTTTCTATAAAAATTAATTCACATGATATAAATATATTTATTTTATTTAAAAAACTAATTTTAGGCCCACTGGGCCTTAGAATCCCATGTACTCTCAGTGACTGGCTTTGAAAATAATCCATATAAACTTCTGAAATAATATCAGGAAATTAAAATCCATCAAATTACCCCCACCATAGATATTTTCATCCCAAAAATAGAAAAACATACTAAAAATATTAGGGTACTTTCCTCGCATATCGGTCTACTTATCTGAAGTTCTCTCATGAAAATTCTCTTGTTTCCATCGGACAAACACTTTGAGAATCGATCTCCCATGAAGGATCCTATTCTACTGATTCTTGATCCTCACTAGGTACACTAAAAAGGTAGATTCATCCTCATTTTCCAACTCTCCGATGTTGAGAACTTGTGATAGGTCATGCACGTACCTCCTCAGTTGAAACATGTGGAATACTTCATACACCTGATCCAACTGTGGTGGTAGAGATAAGTCATACACCACCTTACCAAATCTTCGAAGTATCTGGAAAGGGACAATGAATCTCATAGATAACATGTCTCTTCAAATAGATTTTTACAATCTACATCAAGGTAATATCCACAAGAACACATGGTATCCCTCCACAAACATTGTTGGCCTCCATCGCCAGTCTGTATAGGACTTAGGATGAATTTGTGGATTCCTCGTCTACTTCTATATAATTTGTACCTTCTCTATAGTAGTTTTCACCCACTATGGTCCCATTAGTTCTAAATCGCCTGGATCGGTTCAAAAAAGTCATGACCTATAGGGTCACCCATATACATCCTTTAATGGTGTCATACCAATTGTGTAATGGTAGATTTTTTTATATGAGAAATCCACCAGGAGTAAGTGATCCTACCAACTGTAAAAAAATTATTGAATCCTGAAACATCTGCTATAATACTTGAATGGTCTGCTCAATCTGGCCATCAATATGGGGGTAAAACATCATGCTCAAACTCAACTGATTCTCAAATCCCTTCTGTAATCCTCTTCATTATAAATGTGTGAAGCAAACATTGTGGGATAAAATGATCATTGATGTAACTCCATGGATTTGTACTATCTCATGCATGTATAGGCATCATAATATATCCATTGAACTCTGATCTCAACTGGTGTGGAAGTGGGATGATTTGGTGATTTTTTCTATGATCACCTAGATAAAATCTTGTCCCCTGGAAGTATGTGGTAACCTCATCATTAAGTCCACAGAAATCAAATGATACTTCCACTCTATCACCTCAAGGGGTTGAGATAAACCCTTTGGAACCTAATGATCTGCCTTCACTTTCTGAAAAGTGAGGCATCAAGAGACAAACTCAGTAACACATCTCTTCTAGACCGACCAAAAAAACTGATGTTGAAGTTCCTGGTATATCGTTTCCACATCTAGATGTAGCAACAAAGGGTATGTATGGAACTCCCTTATCACCTCCTCCCACAATGCTAATGGTACCATCATCCATACACTACAAAAATAGAATGCTCCCTGCCATCATAATATCCACCAAGATCATGTCCAATGGATATCTGAGTATGTATGGTCTCACAATTGGTATCCTCATGCCATGCCTCCATATCTTTTTATAAAATAAGAGGGTAAACAAACATCAACCAGAGTTCATCTACTCCATCCCTACTACTCATGGAAAAATGCATAGAGCCCAGATGATCCTATGCATCGGCCAACAACTGAGAACAAGATCTTTTAATGAGATTTTATACCACCATGTTTCCCTTTCTAAGAGTATAGACAACATAAAATCCATATTCATTGAGGAAATATATCCATCACCTCGATTTCAAGTTAAGATCATTCTCAGAGAAGATATTCTTGATACTCTTGTGGTCAAAGTATACGATGAGTTGCTCACCCATCAGGTAGTGCCACCACAACTTCAATGAAAATAATTTCCCTACTAGCTTTAGATGATGTGTCTCATAGTTCTTCTCATGTGATTTCAACTAAAATGAACCATATAAAATCACCACCTACCTCTACATCATAACACAACCAGGAATGGTCCTTGATTAATTGAATAACACTACATAATTGACACACACCTCTAGAAATCTCAAGATGGAAGTGCTTGTAAACCTCTACCTCAACTCCTACAAACACTACTGGAACCTTTCCTTCAACATTAAATGCTACCTATTTTTCTAAAGAATTTAAATTTTTCTTCTAATCTAGATAAATTAGGTGAAACACTTTTATAGTACCCTGCCAACCCAAGGAAACTCTAATCCTTGTTAACACTATTTGGTGGATCCTAGGATAGAAATACCTCAACCATCATCGAGTCCACTGCTACTCCTTCCTCTGAGATGAATTTTCCCAATAATTGGACCTATCTAATCCAAAAATAATACTTCAAGAGCTTCCCATAAATATGGTGATCTCAGAGTGTGTCTCAGACCATCCCAAAATGTCTCGCATGCTCCACCTCAGACGCAAAGTATACTAGGATATCATTGATGAAGAGAACTAAAAATCGGTCTCAAAAAGGATAAAATATCTTGTTCATTAGTTCCATGAACAATTTTGGGGTGTTCATCACACCAAATGGAATAACCATGTACTCATAGTGACCATAGAGAAATCTGAATGTCGTCTTTGGTATATCCTCATCTCTTAATCGTAACTTGTGATAGCCTAACCTGAGGTTAATCTTCAAGAACTTATATTTCTATATCCACTAATCAAATAGATCTTCAACCCTCTATAGTGGATAAATAATCATTACAATCACCTAATCCAAGCATCGGTAATCCATAAAAAACCTCAAACTCTCGTCCGCCTTCTTGGAAAACAACACTGGAGTTGTCCAAGAAGAAACACTAGGTCTCACAAATTACTTCCCCTATATGTCCTCCAACTACACCCTTAGATAACAAAGCTATATAATATAAATTAGATATGTTGGTGATGATATTCGTTCCTCCAATGGGTGTAATGAAATATATAATCCCAACTCCTGGTGGGGAGGTAAACCTGAAACATCTTCAAGAAAATGTCCTCGTACTCTGCCACCACTACAGGGAACTGGTATCCCATAAAATACAATGATACAAGACTAATTCTACCCATATTATTATTAATCAGATGCACTCTCATATTCCTGATCTTTTCCTACTCTTACATGGTTTCCTTTTCACCCCCAAACGGAAAACATCTTACCATCACTATGGGAATACTACATCATCCACCTAAAATATTAAATCTAGGCATGAACTATGGATAGATAGTCCATACCTAATCTGATTTCATAAGGACTCATCACTGCTACAAAAAGATCTTATACAAAGCTCTTACATCTAGGTGTTAGATCACACTATTGGTAGAAGTGTGCAATCCCTAAGTCCCCTCCTGTCAGAGTCTCCAAGAACAAGGGTCAAGCCAAAGGCTCTACCAAGATCTCCATGTCTCGAACCAAATAATTATAAAGAAAGGAATGAATCATTCCTCTGTCTATCAATATTGTAGCTAAGGTAGAAAAGAATCATATTGTACCTCATATCATCACAAGATCTTATGGTTTATAGGAATCCATATCCTATATTTTTTCTCAACCCTAACCAGCCTGGAGTGGGCCACATATGGGTGGTGGTGGTAATGGGTCAAAGATATGTCCAACTCATGTTACTTTATCGGCCCTCTACTATGTCTATCGCCCTATAGACCACCCGTCTCCTTCCTCTGTCTCTACATCAGTAGTTCCTAGACTTTCTCTTGATAAACTGTACAATGGGTTGTACAATATCATGAAATATTACCTTCATTATCATAGGAGAAAAACTACCTCTCCCTCAGATAACTCGCGCTATCCTAAAAGCCATGCATAGTTGATATTGTGCCCCAAGATCATCTCCTAAAGCATCTAACATACTAGGATCACTACGAGTACAATCAAATTTGAACTGATGAGAGATTAGATCCTACGTTCCCACTACCGGAACCCATTGACCATGAATCCTATTTCAAGAAGCTATCCACCACTAAGGAATACTCAAGAACCCCATCATATGTGGGAATGTAGGGAGATATCACAAAGGCCTTGATATATCAGCATAAGCCTTGTTCAAAGGCCTAATATTTGAATAATGAATCCCAAACCAAACCCATACAGTATCAAAAGATATTAGTAAACCTCTCCTAATAATCTACCAAAGTTATATTTCCCTGCCACAGATGTAGAATATCTTGGATGTTCATTGATTTCAAAATGTCTAGAATAAACTCCCCCTGAAAAATGCACTTGAATTAGGACCAAGAGAGAGTTATCTTTTCACATGAATAAGTCACTAAACTCCACCATCTCCCAATAGATCCATATATAATACTCTCCATGAGTATTTCTATAAGATCTATAGGTCTCATCACAAGGAATAAAACTCATGTGACTACCTATAACCAGTCCTCAACTACCTGGGAGTTTCTATCTCCCTGAAACCTAGGTGTTCACAACCTCTAGAAATCATTTATCATGCTCAACCTATGTGAATACTTAGCTAGAACTTCCAGTTCGAACTGTTACTCGATTGGTGATGGTATAGTTATTAAACCACCCGGATGTTCTATATCTAGTACAGGCCCCTGTACTAGAGCCTCTTCACTCAGTGGATCGTCATTGTGACCATGTAGTTGAATTTTGGTTGGTTGTCTTTGTAGAGACATCCTAAAATAAAAATAGATGTACCATAGTAAAAGAGTATATTTGGGAATCTAGCACAAGAAGGACATGGAAATTACAACCCATTTTTATATGATTCATGTATTTGTGTTTTCCTAGAAACTGATTTCAACATGTACTGAGTCGAAAGGCAGCTGATCATAGTGTTAGTGTATGTATACGTCAGCCACCATACCAACATTTGAATCCTTTGACTAAAATCCAAACTCGAAACACTTAACATTGTTTCCATAAAACCCAAAAAAAATCTCACATACTTTGGTCCAAAGGTAAAACCAACTCCTTTTAAACAAAAATGTCATGACCCATACCAATGGATCCTAAACCATGAATACCCCATGCCCGCATCAAATAGGCCAGGGGATAACGACCAGTGGCGAGTAGATACATCACACACATGGGAGGCCTTATCCTATTCAACCTATACACATAAACACATTTCCAATCTATATAATTATGAACTGTATAACAACTAAAACCAATTCATACATACATCTATGATCCCATAATCAGAGTACAATAGTAAAGTATTGAAAGTGAGAGAGGGGCCAAATAAAATCCCAACCAGAAACTATAGAGAGTCCAACCTACTTAGAGAGAGATGTCTAAAATGAAATGAAATCATCTTTAATACACATATATCTAAAAATATCAAGATATTCTTCATGAGCTTCATGTCCTCTGATTATGCCTTCAAATGTGTTATTTTCTACATAATACACAAAATGTGATGGAAGAGCCCATGCAGGGGTGAGTATACCGATACCTATTTGGAAAAATTGAAAAAAACACAAAGAATCATGTATAGTCATCTAATAGAGAATATATAATAATCAATGCATAACAATAATCTAGATATACTCAGGAAGGACACCATGCCTCCAGGCAGTCACAACCAAACTTCCATCCATAGGATTCTACTCAAGGAAATTCTTGTTCCAGGAGAATCCACTCCACGATTAATGACATAATAGGAGGTACTAATTCAAGAGTTCATGATCATTGGGAACCACCTAAGAAATATCACTAGTCTCTGATGACCTCGATACTCAAATAGGGGATCACATCCCAGACCACTCTGGGACACCACAATCCCAATCTGGATCAACCTACTACATAGGTTATCATATTCCAATGATACTATGAACCATACCAATATAGACTACTTTATGGAGGATCAACAACCAAGGAATGGATATCACATTGATTCCATAAACCCCACCTAGGGTATAAAATTATACGGGATTACACTATGGTCTCATAGAGAGACACCACACACTCTATATGAGACTCATCTTCCAGAGGGGATCTGATGTCATTAACATTTTTATGACCTATTATATACTCCATTTACATATTTTATATGAAAGTTTCTTAATTTGTGTGAAATATTAATCTTTTAATACTAAATATAATTTTTGAGTATTTTTAGAAGTAGTCCAATTGAGTCAGTTTACTATTTTATTTATAACTCTCACTATACTCATTCAAATTGTGTAGTTATTATATTTTAAGATTCCTTATTCAATTTCTCACATATCATTAGAACTAATCATGGGCCAATTCTTCCATTTGAAGGCTCATATGGTCAACACAAGAAGACCCAAAAATTTGTGATGAAACTGGACCAGCCATGATGATTGAGTTAGTGGTGTCACTCCCGGAGCCCATATTTTTTGAAACTCCACCAAGTCTTTGTGATTATCTAAACTAATCTTGGATAAAAAATTTAGGGCCCAAATCCTAGAACAAGGGGCCAAAATGATGCTTTGAAATATATCCCACCATTCTGGCTGGGAATTAAAATCCGGACACTATGCATGACATATCTAATTATGTAAACATTAAATCAAGCTGAGATTTTTCATTATGAAAGAGGATATATAGGTGGAAGACCTTTCTTAATAAATAATTCAGTTTTTCAGGCATCTTCCTATTCCAAAACCCTTTCACATTTTGTACTTCAAAAAGATTGGATTGAAATGGACAGATTAAAATTATTTAATCAACCGGCCATAACTTTGGCTCCATAGGTCCAAATGTCTCTAAATTTTGAGAGTAGTCTGCTAACATTATTTTCTAAATCTCGGAAGGAGTATATATCTCGAAGTTCGTCTTTCTGGATGTCCAAATCGTCGAGCCAATTCGAGGGATAGATTGGGAATGAAAACAGTCCACTTCCTTGGGATATAAATGCATCCCCCTCCTATACTTCAAATGGGTTGGAATTTCAGAAGAGAAGATCACATATTGGCATGAAAAAATCCTTTAAAAAGTCTTGGTAGGACCTTCCATATTCAATTTTTCACTTTAGATACCCTTCCTCCTCTCTTTGTTTCCTTTCACTTTGGTGTTGTTCTTCGTTTGTAATCTTGTAAGTTTTTGATTTGTAATTATGTTTTAATGCAAGTTTCTTATTCAATATCTCTTATTCACATCCAACTTATGTAGATTAATATTAATGTTCTTAAAATAGTTTAAATACATTTGAATCCCCTTCCCTTGTTTTTCTTCCTCATTCAATTGAAGGTCCGTTTTTTTAATTATCATCATTGTTCGTGTGTGTGTGTTCGATGCGCCACTCTTTTCATATCCCTTTATTTGTCTTCTCTTCTTAAATTATAATAATAATCATTATAACCATTATATTAAACACCCAAATGGATGAGTAAATCTCTCATTGGGGTGAGTTATAATTTAGGTATGTTAAGTGATTGAGAGCTTTTTCTCGATGAATATTTGTTGAATTAACATTGTGTATGTTGGAATTAATATGTTATGGATTAATGACTTGTTTTGTTTAACATGTGGTTTACATGGGTTATTGGAACCATAAATACACCACCATAAATAATCTCTGATTGATATTATAACCTTAAGTTAAGTTATGTCTTGGATTAAGGCCTTAACACTTAGGAATTCTAATCAACGTCATCTTGTGACATGGGTGTTAATTTAATGCAATATAAAGCAAAGCCCAAGGATATCATAAACTTAACTAAATAATGACAAAATCACCCCAATATTTATCAATTTTTTAAATCAAACATCATCCATAAATTATTTCATAAGCTCTGCAAACAAACCCCCCAATTAGAATACAATTAACTAAAAACAACTGACTATTAAAAACTATCATTGCCGAGGATTCGACTCGAGTGTTGCTATACACATTAGCAGAGCATCGGAACATTGACCAGTCGATAGGTGACAATAGGCCGCATGTTTCAAATGGATTAGTTTCCTAGGATGGTGCTTTAAGTTGTCATTAGTTTCTGGTTATTGTAAAAAAAACAAAAAAAACAAAATTTGAAAAAAAAATTGAAAAAAAACACAAAGAAAACCCCACCTTCTCATAAAAATCATAAACTGAAAAAAAAACAAAAAAAATTGTCATCATATTTCTTTGAAATCTTTCTGAATGCCCCGTAGCCTCCCAAAAAATCCCTCATATTTGTTTGACCCTGAAATTTATTGATCACTTTTCCAACTTAGGAGGAACATAAGCGATAATCAAATAATTCAAGAACCATTCCTTGTCCAACCAATCGAATTAGATATGGTCAATCCTAGGGAACAAACACTTAAAGAACTCGCTACCACTGATATGAATTAACAACCTCTTGGTATTCAATATCCAAACATAGAAGATGACTACGAACTCAAATCGGGTTTGATTTATCTTCTTACTCATTTCCACGGGCTAGCCGGTGAGGATCCACATCCTCACTTTAAAGAGTTCCAAGTAGTGTGCTCTACCATGAAGCCTCAAGGGGTTTTTAGGAACAAATAAATCTTCGATCATTCCCTTTCTCCCTAGATGACACTGCTAAGTCATGGCTCTACTACCTTCCTCCTGGTTCCATAACCACATGGAATGACATGAAGTGGCTTTTCTTAGAGTAATTCTTTCCTGCTTCTCGTACTACTTCTATTCGAAAGGAAATAGGTGGTATCTGTTAGTTCCCAAGTGATTCACTCCATGAGTACTAGGAGAGATTCAAAAATCTTGTTGCAACCCAACCACACCACCAGATTCCTGACCAACTATTGATCCAATACTTCTATGAGGGGTTATTGTCTATGGAGAGAACTCTCATTGATGTCGCAAGTGGCAGTGCTCTTGTTGATAAAACTCCTACAGCTACAAGAGATCTTATATGTAACATGGATGAAAACACACAACAATTCCATACTCAAGAATATTGTCAAGTCAAAAAAGCCCAAGATAATCAATCAATTGAGCCAAACAAGATGACCAAGTGGATGAGTGAACTTACAGGTCTTGCGCGACAACTAGTTGGGGCTACCATATTCCCAACCTCATCTTCTCCGCAATAAATCTTTCCTAGACCTGTCAAAAACTATGGAATCTGCAACTCTTCATATCATCTAATAGACACATGTCCACAACTTCAAGAGGATCAATCTGATTCATCTGGTCCAATAGAGCTCAATGCAGCATATGCTCAGTGGAACACCAACCCTCAACTATCAGGTCAGTTTGTTAGAAACTTCAACCAACCTCACTCTGAGCCCTTCTCTTCTTCATGTAACCAAGGCCTTAGGTATGGTAATCTCATATCTCATCCCCCATAATTACCTCCTCAAAACCCAGACCAGTTTCAATATGGTCAAGGTGTTGGAAACTTCCAACAACCTTATCCTTTTATCCCTCAACCTCAAAGGAACAATCCTCCTCCTCAATTACATTATCCTAGTGAGCCTTCCCAATTCCAAAACCAATACAATCACTTTCCCAAGAACGAAAATCTAGCTAATCCCAATCCGGGACAAGCCTCTTCTTCCAAGTAACCATGGGAAAGTGCAGTGGAAGATCTTGCCTCCATCACCCATTCCAGCCTCAAGAATATTGAAACCCAAATTGTTCAACTTGCATCCCACCGTAGTCAACAGCATCCATCAAATTCTTCCCAAATCCCAACTCAACCATTACCCAACCCCAAGGGTAATGCAAGTGAAATTACACTTAGATTAGAAAAGAAAATTTTTATACCTCAAGAGAAGTCATATAAACCACCATTAAATGTTGACCTAGAAAATAAAAAGAAAAAGAAACTTGAAAAGGAACCTGAATCCATTCCCTCACCTCCTTCGATTCTACATAGGAACCCAATTCCTTTTCCTCAAGCCATTTCTAAGCTAAATAAGTCCTTTGAAACTGATCCTGAAATGCTCGACATGTTAGACGTGTTGAATTCAATATTACCCTCTTAGATGCCATAAAACAAATTCCTATGTATGCCAAGTTTCTCAAGGAGTTGTGTACCCACAAGAGGCAACTTAGGACCTTCTAAAATGATTCAACCCAAGAGTCCATACCCATTAATTGAAAAGATCCATGGACATTTACGGTTCCATGCCAAATTGGAAGTTCGAAATCTGATGATGCACTCATAGACCTAGGAGCCTCAATTAATGTCATGCCAAAATCCATATTCTCCAACCCTGGTCTAGTTCCCTTACATCCAACGGGTGTTGCCATTCAATTGACCAATCAAAGCACAGCCAGTCCTGAGGGAATAATTGAGGATTTCCTTGTCTGAGTCAATGATCTTATCTTCACTGCTGATTTCTATGTCCTTGACAAGGAAGGTGAGACGAACTCTTATCGATATCCCCTAATTATAGGAAGACCATTCCTCATGACTGTGAGAACCAATATGGATTTCCATTCAGGCATCTTATCCATTGATTTCAAAGACCAACTGGTCAAGTTCACAATTTTCCAACCCATGTGATACCCATGTGAGGATCACACTGCATTCTCAATCCATGATTTTGAGGACACTTCTAAGAGTCAATCGAACTCCAATCCACCATGTTATTCATGTTCTAATGAAAAAGGATCTTGTGAAATCTACACCATGATTAACAAAGTCATAAATGGTGAAGTTGATGTGGACCTTTCATTCCTAGACTCTATCAATCTAGAGGATCTTGAAAACTCTCTTGAATCCCACATCAATTCTGATCTCTACTGCTCCACCTTGGACAGTATTAATGAAAATGAATCTGAAGCAACTGAAGTCCCTTCTTCTATTCCTGAGTTGTCTAACCCAAAAATGAAAGATGAGACTGATCTAAAACTTCTTCCTGAACACCTGAATATGAATTCATTTTCCGTGATCACTCATATCTTGTCATTATCTCTGCTTCACTTAATGAAACCAAAGATTCCACACTTATTCAGGTGTTAGAGGAAAGAAAAAAGGTCATAGGTTGGACCCTATATGACATACTAGGAATCAACCCTTCCCTTTGAATGAATCAAATCCATCTTGAGGAGTCATCCAAACCAATTAGACAACCACAAATAAGACTCAATCCAATCATACTTGAGGTTGTTAGGGAAGAGATCACCAAGCTTCTTCAAGCTAGTATTATCTACCCAATATCTGATAGTGAATGGGTTAGTCCAATTCAATTTGTACCTATGAAGGGTGGGATAACTGTTGTCACAAATGAACATGGAGAGGTAGTCACAACTCGAGTGATGAACAAATGGCGCGTGTGCATCAACTATATGAAATTGAATGTTGAAACAAGAAAAGATCACTACCCTCTTCCATTCCTTGATCAAATGCTGGAACGATTAGATAGAAAGTCACACTATTGATTTTTTGATGGATACAACGACTACTTCCAAATACCAATCGCACCTCAGGACCATGAAAAGACTACTTTCACATGCCCATTTGGAACATATGCATAGAGAAGAATGCCTTTTGGCCTTTTTAATGCTCCTGCAACATTCCAGAGGTGTATGATGAGTATCCTTTCCGAATTAATTGAACACTGCATGGAAGTCTTCATGGATGAATTCAACATTTATGGTGAGTCATTTAAATCTTGTTTGAATTCACTCTTTATAGTCCTCCAAAAGTGTTTCAAGTGTAACCTTGTGTTAAAGTTTGAAAAATATAACTTCATGGTTGCAAATGGGATTGTTCCAGGGAACATAGTTTCAAAAGATGGTATTGAAGTCGATCTTTCCAAAACTGAAGTGATCCAATCACTTCCTCAACCCAATTATGTTCAAGACATCCATTCATTTCTCGGTCATGTCGACTTCTATCAAAGATTCATCCATAACTTTAGTAGGATTTACCTCCCACTCCCTCGGTTTCTCAAAAATGATGTTACATTCCATTTTGATGAGGTTTGAAAGAGATCCTTTGTTGAACTGAAAACTGCTCTAACATCTGCCCCAATAATCCAACCCCCAGATTGGTCCTTACCCTTTGAGTTGATGTGTGATGCTTCTGATAGAGTCGTTGGGGATGTTCTTGGTCAAAGAAGATAAAATATTCCTCATGTTATCTATTATGTCCCAAAAACATTGGATGAAACTCAATATCACTACACTGTCACCGAAAAGGAACTTTTAGCAGTGGTTTTTTCCTTATATAAATTCCAGACCTATCTCTTAGGTTCCAAAATAATCATCTTCACAGAACATTCTACTATAAAGTTCTTACTCAAGAAAAGTGATTCCAAACCAAGGATAATAAGATGGATCCTAATGCTTTAAGAGTTTGACCTTGAAATCAAATATTTACCAGGAAAAGAAAACCATGTGGCTGATCACTTGAGTAGAATTTCTAATTATTCTCATTCAAAAATCATTGATCCTAAATTCCCCACTGATCACCTTTCATCTCTCACTCCAAAGTTACCACGGTATGCTCCAATTTTAAATTACTTGGTTTCTGGTGTTTTTCATGAAAATTTTTCAAAATCACAAAAAATGAAGTTGAAAAGTGATTCAAAATACTATTTTTGGGAAGAAAATAAACTTTCAAAAACTAGGGCAGACACGGTAATTAGAAGATGTGTTGATGAAGATGAAAATTCCTCCATATTAGAATTTTGTCACTCATTTTCCGGAGGTGGCCACTTTGGACCACAAAGGACCTCCTGAATGGTCCTAGACTCTGGATTCTTCTGTCCTTCACTCTTCAAGGACACACATGAGTTCTACCAATCATGTCTCACTTGACAAAAGTTTGGCACAATTTCAAAGAGAAATGAAATGCCCTAAAAACCATTAATTTTATGTGATATCTTTGATGTTTGGGGCATCGATTTCATGGGACCATTTCCCCCTTCCAATGGATTCCCATAAATATTTCTTACGGTTGATTATGTTTCTAGGTGGGTCGAGGCCAAACCCACTAGAAAGGATGATTCACATACTGTTAGTGAGTTCCTAAATACACACATCTTCCACAGATTTGGCATGCCTCGTGCCTTGATCTGTGACTTAGGAACCCATTTTTGCAATAGAACCATGGAATCAATTTTGAAAAATACTGGGGTTGTACATAAAACATCAACTGCATATCACCCCCAAACAAATGGAATGTCTGAGATTTCTAATAGAGAAGTGAAAAGAGTGCTTGAGAGAATTGTAAAACCCACTAGAAAAGACTAGCCTAAAAGACTTGGTAAAGCACTTTGGGCTTATCGAACTGCCTATAAAACACCCATTGGGATGTCTCCATTTAGGCTAGTTTTTGGTGTGTCATGTCATTTTCCAGTTGAAATCCAACATAAGTCATTTTGGGTAGTGAAAACTTGAAATTTTTGTCTTGAAAAATCCAGTAAATAAATATTTTTTCTATTGGATGAACTGGAGGAGCTTCCACTTAATTATTATGATAATTCTAATCTCTACAAAAAAAATAAAAGGCCCTCCATGATAAAAAAATTCTAATAAAGGTATTTCATGAAGGTGAAAATGTAATTCTCTTCAATTATTGATTTCAGCTACACCCAGGTAAGCTTAATTCTCATTAGGAAGGTCCTTTTGTTATTACTAATGTTTACCCATTTGGTATAATGCAAGTCCAAGACCCCTCTTCCAAAAGGACATTCACAGTTAATGGACATCAGTTAAAAAATCACCATGAGAGGACGCACAATCCTGGATCAACATCGACTTCCACTGGATCCCCAACTTCTGTAGTCGACACACCACTAGACGGAGATGGAGACCCGCCAAATCCACACCAGGGGGAAGCTCTTTCCCTTTAAATCTCTCTATCTCTTCCTCTCTCTGACTCTATCTTCTTTTTCCACTCTATTTCATTCTTTACCATTTTCTTCATAAAAACCATTCTTATTCTCTTTCTCTTTTATGTGGGAGTGTATTTTAAAGAACACTAAAAACAACTATAAAAAATAAAAAAATGTAAAAAATCCAAAAGATTCATACTTACTCACCTTCAATTTTCAAATTTTTTCCAACCATTTTGGGGAGTCAAAAGAACTGGTTTCATCTCAAAATTTTTGTGTTTTCATCATATATTTGGATAAAGAGTTTTGTGTCAAGAATAATACATTTTCAATGCTCAATTATTGATTTGGAAAATGCTTTTACCCAACCGTGAGAACCAACATTGGATTTCTTGCCAGGGCTACCTATGGCCATCTTTTCAAAATGTGTGTTTTCACCCCCATTTGTGAGTCTTGAGTTTGTGGACCTTCGATCTAATTTTACTAATTTATTGTGCATTAATATGATAGAGGCATTTTCCGAACCAAATGAGAATCGTAATAGCCAAATAGCCTCCCATTTCCCTTATATTAATCATCCTTTTGAAATCCCCTTCGAGCCTATGAAAACCTTTTCTTTGATAGAAACATTACAAGACTAATACCATTTCCCACCCAATATCAACATGGATTTTAATTGCATAATTTTTTTTATAAAATTTAAGTGTGGGGGGATGGATTTCATTTTGGGTACCCTTTGTTGATTTCACCATGTTATCATATGCTTGAGGAAAAGCATCCATTTTAGTGTGGGGGAGAGGATGTCATTCAGTGTGTTTTGGGGAATGTAATGTACATTCATTTATGTAAATTTTTAAATATTATTGACAAGTATTCAAAAAAAGAAAAAAAATCAGAAAAAAAGAAAAAAAAATTGGGTTGTTTCTTGGGTAGGTCAAAAATAACTCTTCCTAAACCTTTGATCTTGTTATAACTATTACAATTTCAGTCGTGAGGATATCAATCATGGGTTGGGATATGAGTGTGAGATCTTTTCCAAGTTCAAATTTCAAAAAAATAGAAAAAAAGAAAAAAAAGAACACTTGCATTATATTCTTATGTAATTTAGAGAAGTTTTATGGTTTTTAAATATTTCATCTTCTCATCCCCTTCAAATTTTCATCCTATATTGTTTCTTTCTTCACAAAATCATTCCCTTGTAAATATATGTTTTCATTTCCTTGAATGTTTTATTTCAAAAAAAATGTGCATTGCTTTTTCTATGTTTGTGTTTTACCCCTCTTCTTCTCTCTCTTAGACATTATATACCTACTATCCCATAGACATAGAAAAACCCCTTAAAAATAACTCTTTATTCTTGTTCACTTTGGATAGGGATTGGAAGCTTAGAGCTCTTTCAAACTCTAATATTTTCACTTTTGGTTGGTGAAAGAGTGAACCTCCACAAATGAATTTTATCATCTTGAGAGGTGTGAGTTTTGAGTGTCCAAATTTTCCATTTATAAATTTGAGCATGAAAAAATGAATTAGTTTTGGAACATTGTTTCTGTAACAACTTTTGGTGGAATTGAAAATGGATGAGTGAAATAGTCTAAACCTCCCCTGATTGGAGAAAACAAAATTTTAATATTTGTTGGTGAGTGAAAATGATTTTGTTATGTTTTTATATTTGATGACCATGAGGAAATGAACAAGACTAAGTGTGGGGGATTTGATGTCATTAATATTTTCATGACTTATTATATACTCAATTTATTTATTTTATGTGAAATGTGCGTAATTTGTGTGAAATATTAATGTTTTAATACTAAATATATTTTTTGAGCATTTTTAGAAGTAGTCCAATTGAGTCAGTTTACTATGTTATTTATAACTCTCATCATACTTATTAAAATTTTGTGTTTCTTGTTTTTTAGGATTCCTTATTCAATTTATCACATATCATTAGAAAGAATCATTAGAAATTTCTGCCATTTTAAGGCTCATATGGTCAAAAAAAGAAGACCCAAAGAATTTGTGATGAAACTGGACCATCCATGATGATTGAGTTACTGGTCTAACTCCCTATGCCCATATTTTGTTAAACTCCTCCATGTGTTATTTATTATCCAAAATAATCATGTATAAAAATTTAAGGTCCCAAATCAAAGAACAATGGGCCCAAATGAATCATTGAAGTCTAGCCCACCATTCTGGCTGGGAATTAAAATCTGGAAACTATTCATGACATAGCTCATGATTTAATCATTAAATCGAGCTGAGATTTTTTAGTGTAAAATATGAGCTATAGGAGGATGAATTTTTTTAAGAAATCATTCGGTTTTGAAGGCATCTTCTTATTCACAAACCCTTTCACATTTTGGACTTCAAAAAGATTGGATTGAAATTCACAGATTAAAATTTTTAATGAACCGGCCTAACTTTGGCTCCATAGGTCCAAATGTCTCCAAATTTTGAGAGTAGTCAGATAACATTATTTTATACAACTTTTAAGAAGGAGATATCTCGAGGTTCGGCTGTCTGGATGTCCAAATCATCAAGCCAATTGGAGGGACAGATTGGGAATGCAAACAGTCCACTTCCTTGGGCTATAAATGCATCCCCCTCCTCTCCTTCAAAGGGGTTGGAATTTTAGAAGAGTGGATCACATATTGGCACGAAAAAAGCCTTGACAAAGTCTTGGGAGTACCTTCCATATAAATGTTTTCACTTGAGATACCCTTCCTCCTCTCTTTGATTCCTTTCTATTTTGTTTTGTTCTTCGTTTGTAATCTTATAAGTTTGTGTTTTGTAATTCTGTTTTAATGAATGTTTCTCCTTCAATATATTTTATTCTTATCCAACTTATGTAGATTAATATTAATGTTCTTAAAATAGTTTAAATATAGTTGAATCCCCTTCCCTTCTCTTGCTTCCTCATTCAATCGAAGGTCTGTTTTTTTAATTATCATCATTGTTCGTGTGTGTGTGTTCGACGCGCCACTCTTTTCTTATCCCTTTCTTTTTCTTATCTTCTTAAATTATAATCATAATAATTATTACCAGATTATTAAACACCCAAGTGGATGAGTAAATATCTCATTGGGGTGAGTTATAATTTGGGTATGTTAAGTGATTGATAACTTTTCCTCGTGGAATATTCTTTGAATTAACATTGTGTATGTTGGACTTAACATGTCAGGAATTAATGACTTGTTTTGTTTAACATGTGGTTTCCATGGATTATTGGAACCATAAATACACCACCATATATAATCTATGATTGATATTAGAACCTTAAGTTAAGTTAAGTCTTAGATTAAAGCCTTAACACTTTGTAATTCTAATCAACGTCATCTTGTGACATTGGTGTTAAGTTAATGCAATATAAAGCAAAGCTCAAGGATATCACAAGATTAACTACCTAATGATGAAATCACCCCAAAATTTATCAATTTTTTAAATAAAACATCACCCATAAATAATTTCATAATCTCTGCAAACAAACCCTCCAATTAGAATAAAATTAACTAATAACAACCGACTATTAAAAAGTATCATTGTCAAGGATTCGACCCGAGTGCTGCTATACACATTAGCAGAGCATCGGAACTTTGACCGGTCGATAGGTGACAATCAGCCGTGCGTTTTAGGATCACAATACAAATATGTGGAAATAACATTTTACTATACCCTCAAGAAGGTATAGAACAAGGGAACAAAATAATCCAATATTGGTTCATACTGAAGAAAAGAAGGGCTCCAAACACCCTCAAATGTGGCACATGGCATGTACTGGGGGTACACGACAAGTCCAAGAAAACCCTAGTCTATATTTGTGGTACTTCCTCCCATTCCATGTGAAAATCAAAGTATACATCATGAATTTAACTATACACTTCATTTAGAGGTGAACCAGCACCCTTCCTGGACCATCTGGCTATACCTGGGTACTTCTGGTCATTCCCATTACCAACTTGTGTACACCTGGTCATACCCATGTACATGTAGTTGTGTACTCGGACCATGTACGTGTACCTCAACCTAATAGTACCCATGTATCCTCTAAGATACATTATAAGCCACAAAAACGTTCCACATGACATGTTATAGGGGTCACATTGTGTGTGGTCCTTATATCTCCACAAAAACCCTAGCACCACACAGTTGGTCCCACGTGGAATGTAATTTCATATTATATGATTTTTCACCTAGGATTTCAATATCCCATCTATTTGTTCCTCTACATAATCCTCCACATCACTTTAACTACCTATTTCATCATAAAATGTGGATTTTGGGTTGTTTGACCTTCCCATTGCCAGAGAAATGGATTTTTGGCATCGAATCCTCTTAGGAAACGCCCACATGTGCCATATGTAACCACATCATAGAAACCAGGATGAATAGTAACCTAGAATATGTTATGATATGCCTCTAATAATCCTCCATCATCATTATACCATGACCATACCCTATAATATGAACCACTCCTGTTGTATTGATTTTTTATGCTGAATAATGGTCATAGAATGATCAAATATAGCGTAATCGTCAAACCACGGGCCAAAGAAAATGTATGTGATGAATGTGAGAAGAAATAGGGAATATATCCATGAATAATAAAATATTATGAATAATTCTTGGAATTTTATTCATTCAGTCTTTATCTATCAACTTAGATATGGTTGAATGAAGAGGGATTTAAACAATGAACAAAAATATCCACCATAAACAAATCAACTGTTGACCCATGAATCAATCCCTATACATGAAATTGATCCATTTCTTGACATGAGATAAAGAATAGGATGTAAATAAAAAAACAAATATCCTAACTAGAGTATGGATCGATCACTAGAAAAGAGCAGTCCTGCATTTTTTTCATTGGTGAGATCCATGAAATTCATTGGTGCATGATCCATGATATGATCTAATCCTACATCATCCACTAATGATCCTCCAATAGCTCCTCTCTAGTGGTTCCTCTAAATACCTATGTTATGTGTCTAACCCTAGGGTTGATGCATTATTATGTTTAAAAATAGGCATTAGGTTGCTACATCAATGAAAAATAAAGTAAATCAATTTATTTATTTATTTTATTAATTTTACGCATATGAAAACTTTTTCACAAATTCCCCACACCACAAAAGGTTATGTCATTTCTAGGATAAAAATTGCATTCTTAACATAATGACACCCGTATATTTCTGATCTGGGCCCCTGTTTAGAAGTTATTCCCGTTTTTTCAAGAAAACTACATGCACATGATATAAATATATTTAATATATTTCAAATATTACATCTGGGAACACTGGGCCTCTTAATCTCATGATGTCTCAACACCTAGCTTTGAAATATAACATTCTAAAGAAATACCTGGAAAATTAATGTCGTTATAGTAGTTTCTTCCACCAACTCTAGAAAAATAATAGATTTATCACCAATCTTAGACCATAACAAGGGTGACCTATAGGGTCTCCAATATAAGGCCTTAATGGGATCCATTTATATAATAGCGTGATATCAATTATTATAAGAAAAATATACCTGTAAAAATTAATCATCTCGGATCCAACTGAAGTCGAACACACAATATATGAGGATATCCTCCAATACCCAGATAGTCTTCTCGGTCAACCAATCCACATGGGGGGTGAAACATTATTCTCATATGTAACTAGGTCAAAAACATCCTTTATACCACTCAAAAATTCTGACATGATCCAAGAATCATTTTCATAGATGATCGTCGTGGGTACCCCATGAATCAAGATGATCTTTTTCACATACAACTACCCCAAAATATCAACAAAAATCTACTCATGTATGGTAATAAAGTATGATGACTTAGTGATTGTGTAACGACCCGAAATTTTGAATAAATATTGTTTCCTAATTTTGTGTGTTATTTTTTTTATACTCAAAAAAACTGTTGCATTGGATAACATGAGTATAATTAAAATGAGATTGTTGGGTTTTGACTGTTATATGACCATTGGTCAATATGACCACTGGAAACTAAACATTTCGATATTTGTCTCTAAATACAAGTGATCATGGTTAATTAATATAGAAAGAAGATTTTATGGCCTCACCCAGTAGTCTTGGACCGATCGAAGCCCATCTAACAGAACTTGAGAAGAAGGTAGCACCACCGGGCTTTGCTCTGGACCAAACCCAATCCGAACTTCATCGTGTGAAGATAGAACGGAATCTCCTTCATGAGAAGTTCAAACTGATAGAAATTACTACTCGTGCAATGTTGGTCGAGCCTCCCTCGGATTCTCTCACCATAGCACACCTTACACTTAGGTCTTATGCTGGTGTGATAAGGGGCTATGTAAGGAGACCATAACTATCTTGTGTAATCCTTTGTTTTAAATAAAAATTTTGATTTCTTCTTATAATGAACTTTATGAATTTTCAAATGTCCGGATAAATATAGTATTCATATTTTTGGTGAATTTTAGAGAAAGGATATTTTAAAAAATGTTTATGTAAACCTTAAATAATTAAAAATGTGTAATTATTTTCAAAAAAAATGTCTTCTACATTTATGTTCAGTACGAAATTTAGAGACTAATAAGATCAACATAATTTTTGATGAATAGTAAATTATGAATAGTGATTTTATGCTTAGGATTAGTAATGTGACCGAATGGATTAGGAATCTCACTTAAATAAAACATTAATATAATCTAGGCACCTTGATTAAGAAATGTGATTCAATAAAGTGGTTAAATAATGGTTTCATAAATTATTAGTCAAGTATTAGTTTTTTTGGGGGAATAGTTTTTTTTAATTAAAAATTTAATTAAAAAAATTAGAAAATTATTTTTATAAAATGGATTTCATTTCTGAACTCAGAGCATCGATATTATGTTAAGGTAATTTTTGGGGATTTTTCTGAAAAAATGAATTTTCGGTGAATAGTGTATTTATTTAAAAATTAAATAAAAATTATTTAGAAAATTATTTTTATAAAATGGAGTTCATTTTTGAAATAAGAGCATCGATATTTGGTTAAGGTGAAATTTTGGGATTTTTCTGAGAAAGTTGAATTTTCGATGAATAGTGAAAATACAGTTTTTAAGTTACGGGTGTTTAATGACATCATTACATGATGTATTAAGTATGTAATAAATATGGTCGACTTATGAATAGTAAGATAAGGTATGAGGTGTCCCAAGTGTCCAATACCATGGGAAAATACCATGTGAAAGCCCATGGTTTTTCCAAAACCACTAATGAGGTGTCCCTTGGCCCTTAATGCCTTGTCCCCTCACTTTCCCTATAAATACCAAGCCATCCTCTCATCCATTCGACTCCCAACTCTCCCCCAACGAAGCCCTGGTCTCATTACCTCCCAAAAAGTCCTTCCAAGGTGCCCCTAAGCCCTCAAGGTCCCAACCTTTGTGTTTTAAGAGTTACGTTTTAAGGTAAGGGATCCAAACTCTCTCTTTCTTTTCAAATACTCTCTTTTAAGTCATTTATTTTATGCTCCATGTTCTTATGTTGGAGGATATTATTTTATATTACTCTTAATGACCTTTTCATGTTCATATGATTAGATATCCCCTCTTACTCTCATAATTTCGTTTTATGAATGTTTAAGTGGCGCCGTTAGGCTACCGAAATTTTTGTAACGGATTCTTTCACCCTTCTCATTTTCAAGTTCTATTTTCTTGTCAAGTCTTTCAAGTTCCTTTTTATGATGGGTTATGATCTCTATATCTATAATACTGATATTTTATGTTCATATGATTAGAGGCCCTATTTGATCTCTTCAATTCAGTATTTTGATGTTTTAAGTGGCGCCATTAGGCTGCCGAATTTTTAAGGGATTCTTTCACCCTTCTCAAGTTCTACTTTCATGTCAAGTATTTCAAGTTACTTTTATTTTTTTGGGGTATAATATATAAATCTATCATACTTATATTTTATTTTCATATTATGAGAGAACCTATTTGATCTCTTCAATTCAGTATTTTTATGTTTTAAGTGGCTCCGTTAGGCTGCCGAATTTTTAAGGGATTCGTTCACCTTTCTAATTTTTCAAAGTCCTACTTTCATGTCAAGTATTTCAAGTTCCTTTTTATTTTTTTGGGGTATGATCTCTATTTCTATCATACTGATATTTTATGTTCATATTATGAGAGGCTCTATTTGATCTCTTCAATTCAGTATTTTGAAGTTTTAAGTGGTGCTGTTAGGCTACCGAATTTTTAAGGGATTCGTTCACCTTTCTGATTTTTCAAAGTTCTACTTTCATGTCAAGTATTTAAAGTTCCTTTTTATTTTGTTGGGGTATGATCTCTATATCTATCATACCGATCTTTTATGTTCATATGATGAGAGACCCTATTTGATCTCTTCAATTCAGTATTTTGAAGTTTTAGGTGGCGTCATTAGACTGCCGAATTTTTATAAGAGAAATCTTATTTTTGTCTTCCTTTCATGTTCTTCATTTCATATGTTATATATTTAAAATTTCATTACCATGTTCATATATCATTCATATTCTGTCCCTATACTATTTTATGGGTAATTTATGAATGTTTTACCCATTTCCCCTCTCTTTTCAATGTTTTCTAAAACCCCGAAACATAGTCGTTATGCTGCAGAATTTCCGTCTCAAAATGTCTCTCTCTCTTGTTCTAAAGTTATTTTATTTTATTAAGTGAATACTCAAAACTCTCTCTTCTATAGGGGTATTCACATATATACCAAAATTTTCTATTTTAAATTCTGGTATTTACATACATGAGACCCACCTTCCTTTTCTGTGAGTTTTGAAGTGACACAAAGATCATGTCTTTAAAGCAGTTTTTAAAACGTTATGATTATGAAATGAAACCCATTAATTTTATGCTATATGGGTTTCTTATGAAATTATTTATGATGATATATGTGGCTCACATGATAATAAATACATTTCATTGGTGCGCCCTGATAGCGCTCCAATGCATTGGGTAAAGACTTAATCTCTCGAGACGAATATTTTTTAACGACTCCCTGGGGAATAACCTTGGTAATTTTTAATGACACCTTGGGGATGGACCTTGGTGAAATAGAAATTATTTTCAATATTAAATGTTGTATTCACATCTTCAAGTTATGAAATACGTTATTTTTATTATGATATTCCTCGCGATTTCTTTCTCATGCCTTAAAGTTCTTTTTCATGACATTGTTGATGTATCTCAAGTTCGCAAGTTAAATGTTTCCCCTTGTTTCCCTTACTGGGAATTCTGCTCACCCTTTCTTTTGATGTATGTCCCCAGGTTATGAGATGCAGTAATGAACCTAGGATGAACATAAGGAGAATGCTTTCAAGTTTTTAAGAAGAATTTTTTATGTTTTCATGTTTTAAGTTCCTGGTTTCCAAGACACTAAACCTTAAAGATCCTCGGTTTTGTAAAATGTAATGAAAGTTTATGTGATAAAAAGGTGGGATGTTATAGATTGGGTAAATAATAACCCAAATAGAAACGTGTCCTCATGCTATCCATGGAAGCCCAATAAAAAATCCATCGATATTTTATCACACTTCAATTCTATGATCTCAATAGGTTGAGTCAATCCTACAAGAACCTGATGTTCATCATTTACCTATGGAAATTTTAAACATCAAGAGATAAAATTGAAAATGATTTTCCACATCCCATCCCACCAAAATTATCATTAAGGGTTCTTTTACATATTTTCTACACATGAATAAACCACCAAGGGAGAGGTATTACACTCACTCAACACCTCATCACACAACATGACTGAAACCATCATCCATCTATGGAAATGGATTAAATGATCACATCCTTCATAAAATAAATCTAGTGAAGTTATAGAGAATATATGGCCACAAAAAACCTCATATTAAATATATTCTAATATCTCTCACACTCTATGAAGTAGTGCATCCACTAACATTGACTATAGATAAGGTACACCCCTATCATCTACTAGGTAATGCTATATTGCGGCCAACTACATTGATGCCTCCCCCACCAAGTGAGAAAATGATTTCCAGGTAATTTAATATGCTACCATGTTTCTCTTACCTAGAGTATAAACTATCTCAAAGTCATAATTTAGATGGAACTCCAACCAAAGTCTCTGTCTTTGGTTAAGATCTCTCTGATTGAAGATGTGCCTGAGACTCTTATTGTCTGATTAAACAACAAAACACTCACCCAAAAGATATTTCTTCTACATTTTTAAGGTAAAGGACACCACTTTCGATTATAATTCCTCAGTCACAAAATTTTTCTCATGAGGTCTCAGATACCTCAACCCATAAGTTATCACTACCTACCTCTACATCAATATGCAATCAATCCCAAATCTAGAGGCATTTCCAATCACCATGACTATATTCCCACATCTAGTAGTCTCAAAATAAGAGCATTGTTCAACCTATAACTCATCTCCTTAAAGGCTCCCTAACACCACTTATTATATGATAACAACTTCCCTTTCAACATCAAGGAAATAAAAGGTGTTTCAACCCTATAAATTTATTCTTTGAACCTCCTATAGTATCCTAAAAACTAATAAAACTCTACACATCTGATAGGATCTTTAGTGGTTCCCAAGAAAGAAATACATTAATCACCTCTACATCAATAGGGAAACCATGTTTAGGGATGAATTTCCCTATAAAATGAACCTCAAGGATCCAAAACCAAAACTTTGAGAGCTTTCCATAGTGTTGGTGCTCTTGGAGTAAGTCTTGGACCAACATCAAATGCCCTGAATTCTCCTCCTCTAACAAATTTTATATGAGATTTCATCGATATATATAACTATGAATTAGTCCAATTATAATTGTAAGATCAAATTTATAAGATCCGTGAACATGATAGGGGCATTAGTCACACCGAAATGAATAACCATGAAATCATAGCTTCTCTAGCAGAATCAAAATGTCATCTTTGAAATATCATCCTCATGAACCATCAACTAATGGTATTCATACTGGAGATAAATATTTTATAACCAAATCACCCCATTAAATTGGTTGAAAATTTCATCAATCCTCAGCAAGGGGTACTTTTTCTTTATCTTTACATAATTCATGTAATGATAATAAACATAAATCCTAAAACTCTTTTCCACATTTTTCATGAACAAAATTATAGCTTCCCAATGGGACACATGGGGTATATCCAAACCTTTCTGTCAAAGGTCTTATAATTATACCCTTATATCCTAAAGATCGTTAGGGGCCATCTAATATGCTTATGAAGATATTGGTGTGGTCTTGGGGTGAAATTTGAGGAAAAATTAAATCTTCCACCTCATAGGTAGTCTCAGAATATCTTTAGGGAATAATTACAGATAATCCACCACTATAATTGGAATTTATATTTCTAAATAGCCTTCTAAATCAAAGATAATATTTCTAACCTATGGGTGATAGGTTTCATCTACCTGCTCACAAGCCCTGCCCACTCAACCATAAGGTCTCTCTCCTCGGCGACTGAGAATCCCATACCCTATGTATGGAGGTATATGACTCTCTTATAGTGATAGTATATTTGGGCATGTACCATAGAAATCCAGTCCATTACAACATGTAATAATAATGTTTTATCACGATAATAAAGTGTTCCCATGAGAAACACTCCATACATAGGTCTAACTCTCACTTCCTACAGATGTGCGATGTAGAATAATTGATCCTTGTATGAATCCCTATCCATAAAAGCTAGGATAAAGACTCAACTTGAAGCTTTATCTCTCACATAAGGGATATGGAGATAAATGAAATATTTTCACCTATGTCTACAAGTAATAGATCTAGAGTAAAAAAGATAAAGATTGTACCTTGAATCATCTCATGATCAGAAAGATAAATATCCCTCCATAGCTGAAAACTACCCATGACCTCGACCACTAGTCCTTTGAGAACAGTGTGGGCCACTAGTGTGTGGTGGTGGAAGTACCTCATAGCATTGTGCTCTATTAAAAATTACTCCCTATGGATCTCCACCTACTCCTCTATCAGGATCGCCTCCATTGGGACTGCCTTGGACATGCATGGGAAAAACTGATCATGATTTTGTATCTATCATGGAGGTCAATCCACTACCTGTATACCCCCATCAGCATGTTGGGATGATTAATCAGGATTAATGTGACATCACCCATCACAATAATAGAATCACCCCTCTCCTGGATTATTAAACCCTCTACATGAACCATGTGCCAAAAATCTATGAGTTTGATTCTGGGTATGAGTATGACTACTACGCCCCAACCTTGATGACTTATTCCTACTAGGTTATATAGAAGAATCTATCCTATAATATCTATTACAAGATCGAATAACCTAACATCCCTCTATTAGGAAGATCTCTATATCCAAGGCCCTCTCCATCACTCTAGCATAAGTGGGAATTTCTAGGGAGACCATGCTATCATGGATGTATCTTTTAAGGCCATGCTAAATCTTATAAACTTGAAAATATCAATATCACACCCTATCAAGAGAGAAATTGAAGAGTTTGGTAAACCTCATAGTATAATCATCAACTAAAATATCACCTTGTTGCGCCTTGAGAAGCTCTAGAATCGGCACAGAGCATAAAGTAGAAGGATAATAATCATCATGAAATAGTTGTTAAAATTATCACCTTGAAAATGTCACCACATCATGAGTTTGGGTAATCAGAATCCATTAGCACCCTATAACTATATGAATAGGGCTGATCACAAGTGTAACCATCTGATCTGATGGGGTCCAAATGAGTTTTAAAACATGAACCACCACCTTGAGAAGATCCTCCACTTTTAAGGGTCTAGATCTCTATAAAACCTCAGCAGTATCAATCACCAGGACTCCTGTATTGAATTAAGATTGTGTGCATAGTCTTCCTGACATGAAAAAGCTATCAGTTTTCCAAAACATAGTAAATCATATTCCTTGACTACTAGAGGGAACACCTCATGAGTAGGTCATAGAACAGAGGCCTCTTAAATAAAATGATTATCATCATGATCCTATGTTGGTATCCTATCTAGATATTATCTCATAATTATCATGACATTCAGAAATTCATAACATATTTATATGATAATATATGGGGAGATGACTAAAGAAGGACATAAAATTCATAAGACCAACTATTATATGATGCATGAACCGTTGGTTCCCTACAACTAATTCCTCGATATATCGAGTTCACAAGAAGGTAGTCAGAGTCCTAGTAAATAGATATGTTGGCCTCCATAACAGTACTAGGTTCCCAAGAATAAGCGTCAGACTTGAGACACTCTAACATTGTTTCCCTTTGTTCCCAAACCAAACCTCTCACAAGATCCAACTCCAAACACAAACCCAAAGAAAAAACCACCTATAACACTAATGTTTCATCAACTAGTCTACTAGGGAATTCCTGGACAGTGTTAAGCTAAGTGTAATGCCCCAATCCCGCCTCCAATATTCTAAGGGATGGTGACTAGCATCAAGAAGTCATGCCACTATAATGGGAGGCCTTATCCTATGTTCCTTCATAAATGTACAAAACCAACTCAATGCAATTGTGAATAGATATAATAAAATATTGAAACATCAAGAGTATAAATCATTCATGAATCAACATATAGTAAATATATCAAAGTACATCAAAATAGTAAAAAATTTATTAATCGGAAAAAACATACCCAATAAGAAATGAGGTTCTAACCTGACAATAAAATGAAATAGGGAAAGACTGAAGAGAGCCTAACTCACAATCTCCATGGTCAACTATTGAACTTGGTTATCTCCAAGAACCACTAAGCTCCACGAAAACTAGTTCAACCAATATCACCATTGATATTCCTATCATCTACATAATATAATAAAAATACTGGTAAAGCACAAACATGGGTGAGTATATACATATCTAGTTGGATTCCCCAAAAACAAAAAAGGAATAAATAAAAATATTAACAGTCCCCACAACCCATTAGAAGGATCGTAAAGAGAAAATAAACATCATATATGCTCAAAAAACCCATGAAATATAGGAGGGGTATCTTTGTCTCTAAAATACATCTTAAAATTATTAGTTGGTATTTATCACCAAAAGTTCCATCTTTGATTCTCATCACTATGTGACACCTCATAAGAATCGGTGTGGAAGACCTGCACCTTTTGTTTTCACTCCACAGCTGATGGAGAAGTTATATCTAGTAGAGGACCCCATCGCCACTAGAGCATGAATATGGGGGTGTACCAATATATATATATAGGACCTTCGACATTATATAGTGTGAGGGAGTACTGACTGTGCCTATATAGAGACCATGGGGGACCCATTCCCTGGTGAGATAGGGGTGTACAAACACAATAATCTCTCTACTGATCAAAACCAATCACTTAAATCATCCAAGTATCACTAAAGTAATCATCATGATCATTACACATCGTGTAATATATTTATCACCCATGTTAAGGCCACCTCATTTCCTACATAGAAATATACTCGGGATAGGCTTCTCTCAGGACTAAATTTGAGTCCTAGAGAAGCAGATACATGATTTGGAAGTCCCTTGGAAAAAGTACATGCCATGTATAGGGTATAAATGGTGTATCTTGGATACCCTAGTTATTATCCTATACCACATAACATTCCCCTATACTCTGGATTGTGCCCATGTACTCTAGTTTTGCATGTGTACATCAGTTGTTCTTATGTACTCTTGTTGTGTTCTAGTACTCTATACGTGTCGGTGCCCATTTATCCTAATCATTCCTATGTATCTGAATTTATTTGATCCCACATACTCATAGGATACAGTATAATCTTCTAGAACTAAGTCACATGAAAAATATTGGTTATATATGGTGTGTGATATTTATCCCCATATTGAAGCCTCGTTTCCACTAGAGGGGACTATAAGACATGGGTTCATCAGAAATACATGTGATGTTGATTGGGATTTTCCAGAAAATTTCATTGTCTTCATGAATCTCATGTATTCTTTAATCATGGATAATTATTTCATTAATCATCCTAATAAACTCATATATGTGGTTTACCTCATCTGATCTATAGTTTGGGGCCAAATTACGGTGGCCTGATTTTCTCATGATTCGATCCCATTGTACTGATACTAAGAACTCCAAAACCAGAGAATAAAAAACCCATTATATGCCTATACCCATATTTGACCATCCATCACACCAAATTACAACTCTTTCATGCTCTAGATATCAATTATAGTCTTTTGGAAATGATTTGTTACACCAAAGGTTTATTGTGAAATGATCTTTCCATGTGTATTCATTGAATAGTCATCCAAATTAATACTGATGATGAACACATGAAGAACAAGGGAAGAAAATAACAAAACACAAACTTAATGAATGAACCTTGGTTATTTTTTGGTTTGGACTCAATCAATTTATGTATAACATGTATAATTAATGGAATAACCAATGATAAAAAATAATAATTTTAGGGATAAAATAAATTCATCAACCATAAATCAATATTCAACCCGTGAATCAATTTGTTAGAAGTATTGATTCATGTTCTACATGGAATAAAAAAATAAAATATATAAACCAATCAGAACAATGATCTACCTTGAGTTTGGATCTATTACTAATGAAGAACAGTTTTGTGTTTTTGTTATTGGAAAGATCTAGGAAATTCATTAGTGATGACAGATACTTTTAAAATGATCACTGCTCCATGATCCATTATCATCTGCCAATGGATATCCTCATTGGATCATTTAATATCCTAGATTTATTCAACTAACTCTAGGAATTATTCATAATAATGTATTTATAGAGGAGCTTAGGGTTTTTGTTATTAAATTAATTAATTATTTAATTCACTTAACGCACCCGCCAACAATCATCCTGGACCGAACAACCAATGTAGACCTACTTTATGGTGCACCTAAGGTAAGCCCCATGTTATGAAAACAACTGTGGTCCCATATTTTCCATCTGAGGTCCTAGTTAATTGAAAACCCATTTATTCTAAAAGGATTCACATGAATGCTTTAATATATTGATATTTTCATTATCTTAATTTTGGGGTCTTGTGACACCCAAAGCACAGCTATGACTCTGAGGAAAAAACCAATGATATATATATATATACTCAATGGATTAAAATAAAAAATGGAGTTTTTAAAAAGTCAATATATATATATATATAATAAAAAATTATCACTAAAAAATTATATATTTTAATATATATATATATATATATATATTTAAATTAACTACCTTTTTGTGTGTGTGTGGTTATATTTATAGTTATCTGGGATAGATTTATTTTATTTCACAAATAAACACATGAGGCATGATATATTTTGGATGGATTTGAAATTCATCCCACATTTGTTGAGGTGGCCCAATATATCTAGGGTGGATTTCATGTTTGTCCTGGATATGTTTTGCATATCTCAGATGGATTTAAAATCTATCTCTAATGAACCAGTGCACATCTTTATATGGGATGGATTTAAAATCCATCATAGAGAAGTGGTGGTGTTTTGGGACATATTTGAGATCCAACAGAAATAACTTTACGTATGAAATTTATCCCTCAATGTTTTAAAATCCCTCTCAAAATATTTTTTATAATTAATAAATATTTATATATATTTAAATAATTATCTATATATTTATTTAAATATATTAACATTATATGTTTTTCAAAAAAAATAGAATAGCTATATATAATAAAATATCATATAATATTATGATATATGTAATTTTAATATTTTATATTAACATTAATATATATATATATGTATTAATATATTATTATATATTGTTCTATATTTAGGTTAATATATATTAATATATTAATATGTTATAATATTTATGTAAAATTAAACTTAATAATTATTAATATATTAAATATTAAAAAAATGTGTATTTATATCAATTATATATTATATTATACATTTATTATAATCTATAACTAATAAATATTTTTATATATTAAAATAAATATTTATATATTTATTTTAATATTGTAAATTTATATAATGTGTGTGAACATTTTAGGGTTTCTAATGATCAAATAGCACTTATTCAATGTGCCAAATGAAAATAGAAATCTCAAATCTCAAGATCCATATGCATTAAAAAATGGAAAACATGTATAAAAAAAATAAAGAACATGTGTCTTTCATGATAGATGAATATTTCTCCTATATTCAATAATATGCTTAATAAAGATCCCTCTAAAGAAACCATTAGTTTCCTTCCTCTATGGTGTATCCATAGGTCGACTGAATCACCCGATATTTTGGCAGGACCCTCTTTACACTCAGGATATGTTGGTATCTCTTGAGGAAAAGGAAGGAGGAAAACAGCGCCGGGATAATTAGCATTTGACTAATACCACTTGAATATCCATCTCAAGGGGTACTTCCTCCTAACATATCACTCAAGGACACTTTCCAAGTAACCATTCATTTACTTATACATTCATAGTGTATGATTAAATGGATATAAGTCACCACTCTTTCTAACCCACGACATAAATTCATTATTACAAACATTTCATCATGTGAAACGTTTATAGTTAATGATAGCCAATGTTGGAGAGATTATAGCATTAACCACATAATACTTTACAACATCGATCAAATGTAAAATGTAACGTGGATCATATAATATAATTCACAATATCTTATGATATAGACATGTCATGAAATATTATTGGCTTAAGCAATATTTACATGATATCTCAATGTCATATAAAAAAAATATTTCCATCCATGGTATATTTGCCTTGAAATAACTGATTTCATCTCATACAATATCCCTATATCATACCCTATTATATAGGAAATCATATATCATATACCGATTAGGATTTAAGGCATATATCATTCAATCTCCCACTTTCACTAAAGACACATAGACTTTGTTCCATTTCACTTTATATTATATCATGTACAATAACCTGTAAAACCATATCCAACACTCCTTTTTGATATCTTCCTAAATGATTTTGTAAAGCCATCATCAAATTTAACGAATATCACAACATATAAAATAACTTATAAACAATTATCCAAAAATTATTTTGGATAAATTCTAAAAAAATTGAGTATCTATCTAGGTTTGGTATAAATTAATCCTCATTTAGTAAACCATAAAGTGTGACCTCATAATCCTTTTCATCATTGAAAATAAATATGAATTATTTAATTCATGAATGTAAGAAAATATATGCCTATAAAAAAAGTATGTCTGCTACTCAATCTAGAAAGGGATGTGGGACACAAAGTATGTTTATCCCATATATCCCCTCATAATTTCACAATTCTCTATGTACAGTCTGACTAGGATGATGAATATACTACATGTCATTAATCTAAGAAAATTAGTACTTCACATTCCCCTCATTGAGATAGATAAACACATCACATGAAACATATCTAGTTATGCATCTACACTTCCTCAATCCATCTCATTCAACGTCTCATATGTCATACTTGGAATACGAAAGGAAAAATACCATATTGGTTAGAATCGAATAATTATATGATTAGAAACATACCCATCCACCCCTGATTATCTAAGCCTTAGGTCTTGTATATGAAATGAATATGAAGGTTTATGTGTTATTTATCTTTCCAACATTGGGTATAGGGATTCAACATGAAACATGCACCCCAATAATATCAAAGAGATAACATATGAAACTCTATGTGGTATATTTGGAGGTTCATCCATCATTAAAAACTAATTTAATACCTCATGAGAATATCATGTATCTATATGTGAAATATAACTCATGATAACCTAAAATTTTCATCACAACCCATAATACTCAATGAAGAATGTCGATTAGGGATAACATAAAGTTTCACATTCAGAGGCTAATTACTAATTCCCTTCACATAATATATGCATCCAATATGAATGACCAATAATGTGGGTACTGAATTTTTTATAAAAAGATGAATTTTATATTTTTATTATCCTTTGAGAACACTTAAGAAAATAAAACATAAGCACTTCTCTAATCATATTCCATATAATTTACCACCAAAAATGCCTTATGTTCACTACATTTTTGGGTTTTATTGAACTCCTTGCATATCTATAAGTTTCTTTCCACATATCTATCTGACCATCTAATAAAAAACTCTAAAAATAACTTTTAGTGAGTATCATCTTTGAATATATCTAGTTTTAATAATGGTGAGACTTAGGAATCATATTAATAATGATAAACTCTTCAAACATAGTATTAAAACACCTTAATTTTATAACAAAAAATTTTATGATGTAAAAAACTCATTTTTTCTACTTATAAATCTTTCTAAGTTCACCATCATTATTATTATTTTATATTTTCTATAAAAATAATTTATTTTTGAGATCATTTTGATAACTAACATAACTTTTTACATTATTCTTAACTAAAATATCCTAAACTAAATTAGGATATAATGTGATATTAATTATGAGTTTTGGAGAGAATGATATTTTATTTATAGTACTTGAACTTATTGGAGTCTAAATATACTCCCACCATGATTTTAGAAACAATATTATTCTCTAGAATATATCATGATAAAAAAATAAAGTATTTTATGTTAGGAAATAAAACTAATTTCATTTAGTGAGAACATTTTACAAATAAACTATGGTTTATATATATTATATTTTATTCAATGTGCGTGGAGAATTATTCAAAAAATAATACAATATTATTTAAATTATTCCACTAATGAGTGGTAGAAACTCTTTCCCCCATATTTTAATTAACATTTTGGATAACCTCTTTTATCTAAGATAAAACTCTTTTATCATTATCTTATTTTAAATCATTTTGTATAGTCTGATTAATCATAATCATTGTATCATATATTTTATAATAACTCTTTGTTAAAAAAAAATTCCTCTTAACATATAAGAGAAATATGATGAAATACACATCCTTTATTCTGATCTATATGTGGTTTATATATTCATTTTCATTCAAAACCATGATTCAATGTCCCTTTTCTCCATTATTTAATTGTAAATTCAAACCTACATTAATTATTTCCTCGTTTGTGAACTCTATATATCAAAAAACGTTATAAATTATACACTTAGTTTCATATACACTCCAAAATAGAAAATTGTAATCTATAACACTGCTACATGACATAGACTCTCTATGGTGTTTTCAAATACCACATTAGGTATTTTGGATAATTCCACCACATATGGAATTATTGTTCCAACTTCATGATACCATACTTAGGTTTAAATGACCTTTATTAGCTTCTCGAAAAAAAATTAGAATTTCTAATTAATTTTTATTCTTTTGTTTTTAATTTTTACCGACTTATACAATAAACACAACACCATAAACTAGATATTACATGCTCAGTTCGTCCATCCTAAATTGTTTTACAAAATTGGATACAATATTATTAAAATAATTCAAATTATGAAAAAATTTCCAAAAATGTTTATAGAATAAATTTATTATCTAAAATAATCCTTCAAGTATACCTCCAATTTCTCCAAGTCATTAACAAGAGGATAATAGTCTATTAGTCACTTTACATCTAATGCCTCTAAAACCTCATGTTAATCTATCTATTATTCTTATAAGAATCTAAATCTACATATTGAATAACTTCAAAATTTGGCTACTCGAGAAGGTATTACTTTAACACATGGAATATGTTTTCCTTCTTAAGAATGATTCATATTTTTTATATACCAATCTAGGAAATATCTTCCATTAATCTTTTCATTTTAAAGGATTGATCTCAAATTAATGTTCGATGATGATGATTTCATCTTATCTATAACGAAAACATTTATTAGATGACTGTCATGTTTTATAATTATTTAATAAAAACATTTATTAATTAATATCCCTATAAAATTATAACCCATTTTAAACCCATCATATTCATTATTGGTATATGATACATATTTCACAATAGTGTGAAAAATTCCTTTAGCATCGGTTTTGGGGGTTTTTATTGTTGTTTTTTGTGAAAACATCCTTAAAATTGATGCTGTAAATATATTTTTAACACCGATATTAAAAAACATTATAGCATTGGTTATTTTAAAAAAATAATATAAAATGTCATTTAATATAAATTTTCAATTTTTTTTTAAAAATAATTGATGTTAAAAGTACAAATTTTTTTTAAAAATAGAGATAACCTAGAAAACTATATGTTTGTTTCAGAGAGTCAATGAAGAAATTACAAGTCAATAAAAGTATCAGTTATAATGTTAAATTTTAGTTTGAAATGATAAAAAAATTATTTCCCAATCACACAACTAAAATAAATAATAATCATTCAATAAACTATCATAATAATTGAAGATATTATAAATAATGAAGGAAAACAAAAATCAAATGAGAGTAAAAGTGATTATTCCATGGATTTTACCTCTATAATAGATCATTTATGCCACTCTCTCTCGCTCTCTCTTTATACATCCAATATATATTAATATCTATAAGTGATATTTTATCATGAATTAGAAACTATAAATGAGGAATAATGGGAGAAATGAAACATGGGAGATAAATTTTAGGAGCATTAGTGATCGAAAGATAGGACATGAAAAGAAATATTATGGTGGAAATGGAAAAAAGTTGGTCAATTTCAATTGATTTCAAGGTATGAAGGAAAATGGTGTGGGAATGATCTAAAAATATAAAATCATTATATGGAACACGATACATTTATATGTGAGAAAGTAAATCTGTGAGGGAACGAGGTGAAAAATATTTATGTTTCATGTCAGATTTATATTTTTAATTTATATTATTGAATTAAATGAGGTTAGAATGAAAATTAAAGGGTTTTTAATGCTAATTATTTCAATAACTAATGAAAACCCCTCCATGGATAGATTTTTAATGTTTTTCTTTAAAAACACAAATGTTAAAACACCATATGTGATGGTTTTTGATGTCTGTTAGTAAAATAACTAATGATAAAACCCTTCATGTCCTGGATTTCATGTTAGCTATTGATATAACTAGGGTAAAAACCCTTAATTGTTTATTTTTCACATAAATTAATGAAATTATAGACATTAAAACATTTTTAACATTGGTTATCACATAACTAATGTTAAAACCCCAACAAAAAATCTATATTTTTTACTAGTTTCACTAAGTAATGAGTCAACCTTCTTGTTCATCTGATAACTTAAATATTTGGATAGTCCATCATTCCAATCATATTATATATTAATCTTGTATGGTTTAGAGAAAAATCTTAACCAAATCCATAATATGGATAAAATCAACATTATTCCTCTAGTATCCTTGTTAAGGGTTTCCCAATTAATTACAGCCCAAAGGAAACACTAAAAACAAGTCATTGAACCCTTAAGGTTATGTCATTTCCTACTTTCCTTAAATAAGATAATCTAGGGACACTTAGCTTCAGCATGATACTACTCGATTGGATGATCAAGGTTAAGAAAAAGTGTTTCATTTAGAGAGAATCAAACACATGGTATTTTTTAAAGGTGATTTAATCTCACCATCGTATCCCATATTATTCAATTGATATACTTATGCTTTCGAAGATTATTTTTGGAATCCCTTTTAATTTGACCAAAATAGTATGTTCAAACCTTGTTGATGTTTAACTCTTTATGCATCTTGTGAACAATCTAGAGTTATGGAAGTTGAAAAATAAATCAATTATCCTTCCTAGCATGTAACTCTTTAAATTCACTTATGATAATTTTAAAAAATATATATTATAAACTAAGAAATGAATCAATTTATAATGTAATAAATTCATTCATGAATTAAAAATAAAATAAAACAAATAAATGAGAAATTATTATATTTGAACCTAAGATAAAAAAATTATGAACAATTCATAAATAAATTATAATCTCCTTATAATATAGGAAAGGATAAATAGTAAAAATTCTCTTTTATCTAATATGAACATCATATTTTATAAATATGTGATTTTTATGAAAACTTTTTTTATCAATGAATAAACATTTCTATAATTCTGAAACCATTTATATAAATTATGAATTTTAAAAATATGGTTACTAATATAACCATTTTTATTTACATTTATGAACTAATCATAAATCGATATAAATAGTTTTATAATTCACCTTATTTTAACCATATAAATGGGCCTGTGCCTGTGAAAGATTTTGGTAATGTTAATAATTAGGTAATTATTTATTAAATCATTCAAAAACACTTAATAATTATTTATACTTTTTTTTATAATTAATTAATTTATAAAATATTAATAAATAAAATAAATATATCAAAATATAATTTTCTATAATTTATAAACATTTTATAAATTATATAAATCTATTAATAATTGAAAAAATAAAAAATAAATTTTTCTACATATATCATATTCTCTAACATATTCATATTTTAATTCATTATACAGGTTAAACCAATATCACAGTTCACAACTGATACTCAGTGGACTTGCGATATATAATTCAGTTCCCTTGATTATATTTTAATGATACTTGTATATAGTAGACTATTTCATATCCATATCACATTTTATGGTTGTCTTGTGGCATCACCCTTCAATGCTTGGGTATCATGTTTTGTGATATCATTTATATTGTAAAAGTGATATGATTATCTATTTTTCATTTTCAGAATGATGCTCTCGTTGGCTACAACACCCTGTATCATACAATACATCTTAGTGAAAAATGAAGGATTTGTGTTGTGTCTTATCTTAGGATATCATATATCATAAGATATGACCATATCATAGTTTATGATATCATATATCAGAAGATAAAAAATAGTTCAATTTACATATATTTTTTTAGAATATCCAATACAACATCAATTTGATATCAAAACATTGTAATTTTTCTACATGATTTCAAGAATCAAGAATCATGGTAAAGCTCTAGTACAATGTTAATGTTTCGTAGGATAAAATAACACTTATTTGATGTAGAATAAAATAATTGAAACCTCAAAATCAAAATATCATTATGCTATGAAAAATAGACACCATATATAAATAAAATGTTCACCATAGATGGATGTTGCTCTTGTCTTCAATCATATTCTTGATGAAGATCTATTAGAATCTGCTATCAGGTTTTTTCCTCCATGGTGTATCCATAGGTTAACTATATCACCTAATATTTATGAGTTACCCTCGTTACAGCCATAATTTTCTAGTATCTCTTGAGGGGAAGGAAGAAGGTAATGAGCTTTAGAAAAATTGGTAGGAGAATAGGTCCACTTGAACAAACATCGCAATGGTCATTACCTCCTTATATAGCCCTCAAGGATTCTCCCTAAGTGATCATAAATTTACTCATATATTCATAATGTAGGATTTAATGTATTTTGGTTAAAACTCTTAGAAACTATCAACCATAAACGAATTCTCTTGAATGTTTTACCATATGAAACATTTATAGTTAATGATATACAATGTGGAAGACATACAAACATTAACCATCTAACACTTGACATCCCTGACCAACCATAAATAGTTGTATAGATCGTACAATATAATTCAAAATACCTAATGATATATCCATGTCATAAAATATGAATGTATTAGGAAATAAAAATATAATATCTCCTTATCATATCAAATGATATAACCATCCATGGTATATTAGCCTTGGAATAATGAATATCATCTCATAAGATATCCCTATAAAGTACCCTACAATATATGCTAACATGTATCATATACATTTTATAATTTATGACATATAGCCTTCATATATATATATATATATATTAATTCATTAATATATGTTAAAATAGTATTATATATTAATGTTACTGGTAGGGTTTATCTATGTTGTTACCTCCATTGGTCTATCAAAGTTTAAAAACATATAACACGAACCACTAAACTACTAAGAAGTATATATATGGTGAGTTTGAGGTTGATCCCATGAAAATAGTGTTGGATAATTATTCAATCAAATAGTTAAGAACAAAAAACAATAATAAAGTTGTTAACTAAACCACTTTTCAAGTGAACTTTGATGAATGAGTGAGAGAAGTAAATCAAAAACAAGTACCAAGAGTACAAAAACCAATTTCATACTCTATTGATTATGAATATTTTTAATTTAATCATATTTTTATTGTATTTAAGTCTAAGTATACCCTTAGTCATTGTGAACAACCTCTTTCATAAACTCCCCTTGTCTAATAGTCATATACTTTGGATTGTTATTGAAATAGGTAACTTAAAACATTATTTAAACACAGAACTAATTCCTACCCAAAGGTGATGGTGAAGGTTTATGTTAGACCCTCTATGATTTTGTAGTTTTCATAATCACAAATAATGTCAATAAACAGATTCTACTCTTTCATGCCATTTTAATATCTTTAAGTAAATCAATTATGTCATACAGAAAAATATACTTAAATAAGTCAATAACCTATATTCATGAATAAATATGTTTACAAGTGTATTTATACATGTACTTTTGGATAACACTTAGTCTTGTAATGATTTGTGTAATACAGACACTTCATAACCTTTTTAGATTCCCTGAAATTGATGTTTAACACACTGATGTTCGACACACCTAAGTTTTACATACCGAAGTAGACACACCGAAGTCAACACACCGAAGTCAACACACCGAAGCTGACACACTGAATTTTGACAGACCAAAGACGACACACCGAAGTTTAACAGACCGAAGTCGACACACCGAAGTTCTACACACCAATGTTCAACACACCGATGTTTGACAGACCGAAGTTGACAGACCAAAGTTTACATACCGAAGTTGATAGACCGAAGATGACATACTAATTCAAATGACTCACCGATAGTCATAAATAACTGTTTCGATTTTATTAATTCAAATTTATTTGTAACGATCATATTTAGACAAATTAATGTTTCTGATATTATTTCATGTTTTCTTTAGCACTATCCGTACACAGTACGAGGTACATGCATGTGCATAGATCTTCTTTCCTAGTGTATCTTGATTTATAAAAGGACTTCATCAGAGATATAAAAAGACTGATGCATAGAGATATACAGATACACATAGAGCTTTAAGAACACACTAAAATATAGACTGTGTGAACTCAGAATATTGAAAAAGAGAAAAACTCGAAGCTTGAGCTTACCGATCAACTACCTATTGAAGCTTGATGAACATCCTCATAGGGAAGAGATGAAAACCTTCATAAGAAACTGCGACACTCTGTTTTGAAGCCAAATTTTAGAAGAGGACTCAAAGATCATTTCCTCAACATCCATTGAATCCAGAGCGTTGCTACACAACACACAAAGAATTCTAAACCCTATTATCTTCCATAACACTATTTTGTTCTAACTATTTGAGAAGTGTGTATATCTGTTTGAATCTCACACACTGTCTCCTGAGCTAAACTGGAGGATGACAAAATATCCTCACTCTCATTCCCTTCTTACACTTGTATCCCACTTAGAACTTTGGAAGAGATCATGTGTGAACTATTTATTTGTTTTTCCCACGAATATCTATGGTAGAGGTCATGTGTGACCTAGAAACCCTTATGTGATGTTGTGAACCCTGATCTAGGGTGTGGATCAAATGTTTCTTAATATAAATTTCTTGGTGGCAGGTGATCACCAAGTGGAGAGGACTAAGTCTCATCTTGAGACTGGACCTCTTGTTTTAACCGTTGTTCTGTTTATCTTATATTTTTATCTATTATGTGTTTTTGGCATTGAGATAAAGTGAACATTGATAGTTATTTAGAAATTTTTTACATATATTTTGGATCGGTAGGTTTGTTTCAAAAGTTTTACTAATCTTTAGATTAGTAATGTTTAGAACTAATCAATATTCTGAGAACCAAATTGAACCTTCAAGACTTTTATAAATTCACTACAAACTAACTTTGTGTTTATTTTCATAGGGGGATATTATTTTGTAAATAACCCTTTTTAACAAATAATTTTATAGATAATCAATTCACCCCCATCTTGAGTCATCTACTCTGAATAATATTTGGTATCAGAGGAATTTTGAAAGTTATTATTCATTTTTCAAATTGTGTCAACTGTGATTATAGTTGTGTTTCAAAGATCTTAAAATTTCTGTTATTTCTAAATTTTTATCTCATTGAAATTATTTTACAACCATTATCATGGAAAATAGATTATAAGGGGCTACTACAAATCGACCACCTTTCTTTAATGGGACTAATAATTCTCAGTGGAATCTTAAAATGAAAATACATCTAAAAAGTATGGGATTTTAAATCTGGACTGCTATAGAAAGTAAATATGAAATACTTGAAACTGCTAGAAACATTTTGGATGAACCTACCAAGACTGCCTATAACAATAATTGTAAAGAAATAAATGCTTTGTACTGTGCACTATGATATGAAGAGTTTAACCATATTTATACTTGTAAAACTACAAATGAAATTTGGGATACTCTATCTGTTTCTCATGAAGGTACATATAATGTTAAAGAAATGATATTGAATACTTATACTATCAAATACGATAACATTAGAATGAATCCTAATGGGTCAATTTATGATATGTATCTCAGGTTCAATTAAATTGTGAATACCATGATTTCTTTAGGAAGAGAAGTAAATTCCAAAGAACATATCAGGAAGATTCTGCGATGCTTACCAGAAATTTGGCATGGAACATTTGTGTCTATCATAGAATCATGTGATATTGATAAGATTCCAGTAAAGGGATTGATTGGAAAATTAATTATTTATAAATAAGAATTAAAGGTAAATCAATAGGAGGATAAACCAAAAAAAGTCTATAGCTTTCAAGAAAACTGCATAAAAAATTAAAGACCAAGAGAAGATTCAAGCCGCTATTGAAAGCTCAAACAGTGATGAAGTTGCTTTAGATAGTGATGAAGAAATGTCTCAGTTGTCTAGATGATTCAAGAAATTATATAGGAAAAATTAGTTCTTCAAAAAGCCTATTTACAAAGGAAAGTATGGAAACACAGGAAATTGGAAAAAGGATTGGAAGAAAAATGATAAATCAGAATAGAAAATCTGTTATTAATGTAAAAGGAAAGGTCATGTCAAGGCTGACTGCCCAAAGATGAAATACAAGAAAAGGTATGAAAATAAGGATATAAGGTAAAAGAGAGCAATGGAGGCTGCCTGTAGTGCCTCCGAGGATAGCTCAAGTGAATCTGGATCTTCTCAAAATGAGAAACATATGGCTAATATGTATTTCATGGAAAACACAACTGAGGTAACCTTATACTCTCTTGCATATAATTATTATTATTCTGAAAGAGAGTATGAAAATATGACAAATGATAAATTATTTGAATATTAAAACATGTTAGAGGAAAGTTGAAATGAGTTGGAAGATAAGTATAAATCTTTGAATAAACAGCATGCACTTACTATGACTGCTAAATATGAACTTACAACTGAAAAAAGAGAAAAATTATCAACTTCTCAAAGCGAAAAATGAGTTAAAAATGTCTAATGAACAATTGATGAAAGACTTAGAAAATTTTACTAATGAAAAAATACTCTTACTCAAATGCTTGGTAAAAAATAGCTCCTAAGTATACTTCTGGGATAGGATATCAACCAGGTCAAAGGAATTTATCCAAATCACATTTTGTACCCAAATCAAGAAAATCTGCTACCTATTTCAAAAACCATAGTTGTATTGCAAGTTCCAGTTGCACAAATTCATTTATTATATCCAATTATTCATGACCTAATGGAGTTTATTTTTCAAACACTCTATATTCCGTATATAGGAAACCCATAAGGAAGTTGTGGGTTCCTAAGGCTTATATCACTAATGTATGTGGACCCAGAAAAATATGGGTACCAAAGTCATTTCTTGGTAAAACTATTTTGTAGGTAAACTGCCTATAGAGTTCCTATAAAAAGATGTGGTACTTGGACAGTGGGTGTTCAATAATTATGATAGGGGATTTTTCAAACTTTAAAAGTCTTATCAAGATTTAAGGAGGACATGTCACATTTGGTGACAATGGTAAAGGAAAAATCATCAGCCTAGGCCAGATTCATAACCCTAACTCTATTTCAATTTATAAAGTGGTGTATGTTGATGGAATGAAGTATAACCTGCTCAGAATATCTCAATTATGTGATGATAGATTTAATGTTAAATTTAAAAATGATTCATGTCATGTGTTTTATTGCAAAAATTATTTAGTATTTACTGCTTTTAGAAATGATAATGTATATGCTATAAATCTAGACACACTAACCTCATAGAATGTCTCTTGTCTAAATGCCTTTCACAAAGAGTCTTGGATTTGTCATAGAAGACTAGGACATTGTTATATACACTGTCTTAGGAAGTTAACAAGAAAATACTTAGTTAGAGACTTACCCAGATTAGAGTTTCCAGATAATAAGTTATGTAATCCCTGTCAAAGAGAAAAGCAACATAAAATATCTTTCAAACCAATGAATGAAGTAACTACTTCTCTACCTCTCGAGTTGGTTCACATGGACTTGTTTGGACCATCTATATTTTTGAGTATCAATGAGAAGCATTGTGTTTATGTTCGTGTATATGATTTCTCTAAGTATACCTATACCTTTTACCTAGCTCATAAAAGTGAAGCCTGGTCACACTTTAACAATTATGCTAGGACTGTAGAAAATCTTAGTGGATTTGAGATTAAATCCTTAATAAGTGATCATGGTCGTGAGTTTGAGAATCAATATTTTGAAGTTTTTTTTCTCAAAAAATGGCTATAATAATAACTTCTCTACACCTAGAACACCTCAAAAGAATGGTGTGGTTGAAAGAAGAAATAGAACCTTACAAGAAATTTCTCAGACTATGCTCAATGAATATGATCTACCCATTTATTTCTGGGCTGAAGTTGTTAATACAGTATGCTACATAATAAAAAGAGTCTTAATTAGACCCATTCTTATGAAAACTCCTTACGAGTTGTTGAATAATAGAAAACCTGAAGTAGGTTATTTTAAAGTGTTTGGATGTATCATATCCTAAATACTAAAGATAATTTAGATAAATTTACTTCCAAAAGTGATGAAGGAATATTTCATGGATATTATACATGAAGTAAAGCCTATAGAGTCTTTAATAAAAAATCCAAATGTGTGGAGAAATCTATACACATCAAGTTTGATGAAGCATATCCACATGATCCCAAGACCTCACTTGAAAATATTAGAGAGGATATGTCCAATCTGAACATTAAGGATACAAAATCAAATCATCATGTGAAGGAATCTGTGAAAATTTCCAGTTCTGGTAATTCTCCACATCCTAATCGTAGTGAACCAGATCAACCTAACCAACCTGAAATATCAAGTCCTACTTTCTCTAAACCAACTAGAACCCTTAAGAATCATCCCTTAGATGTTGTTGTTGGAGATTTAGATAGAGTAACACAAACCAGAGCTTCCTTGAGAAACCATGTTGAACATAAAGCCTTCTTGTCCCAAATTGAACCTAAAAATATCAATGATTCAATCAATGATGAATTTTGGATAATGGCCTATCAAAAAGAACTTAATCAGTTTGAGAGAAATAATGTTTGGAAACTTGTTGATAGACCTAAGGATACTTTGACCATTGGAACCAAATGGGTGTTTAGAAATAAGGTACATGAAGTTGGAAATATAGTTAGAAATAAAGCTAGATTAATTTCACAATGATATAATCAAGAAGAGGGAATTGATTATGAAGAGAATTTTTCACCAGTATCTAGACTTGAGGCAATTAGGATCTTACTTGCCTATGTAGCACACTTTAATTTTAAACATTATCAGATGGATTCCAAAAGTGCATTCCAGAATTTTTATATAGTTGAGGATGTTTTTGTTGAACAACCCCTAGGTTTTACAAATCCACTTTTTCCCAATCATGTGCTCAAATTATCGAAGGCTTTATATGGTTTGAAACAAGCCCCAAGAGCTTTGTATGAAAGGTTAATTAATTTTCTTATTTCTAAAGGTTTTATAGAAGGACTTAAAGATACTACTTTATTTATAATAATAGTTTCTAAAGAAGTTTTAATAGCCCAAATATATGTAGATTATATTATCTTAGGATCTTCTAAAACATCTTTATGTAATTATTTTTCAAACATAATGCTAAGTGAGTTTGAAATGAGTTTAATGGGTGAACTTAAATATTTTATTGGATTTCAAATATTTCAAAATAAAGAAGGTATTATCTTAAATAAAAGTAAGTACACAAAAGATATTTTGAAAATATATGGCTTTGATAGCATTAAGAGTAGTGAAACCCCTATGAGTTCTACATGTAAGTTAGATCTTGATGAAAATGAAAAATCAGTTGATAAAACTACTTACAGAGGAATGATTGGGAGTCTATTATACTTAAATGATTCTAGGCCAAATATTATTTTTAGTGTGTGTATGTGTGTGAGATTTCAATAAAACTCAAAAGAGTCACATTTAAATGTTGTTAAAAGTATTTTCACATACCTCAAATATACAACTAATTTAGGATTGTTCTATCCTAAAGGAAAAACTTTTGATTTAGTTAGATATTCAGATACTGGTTTTTGTGGATATATGTTAGATAGAAAGATTACCTCAGGAACACGTCACTTTTTGGGAAAGTCACTAACATCATGGTGTAGTAAAAAAGTAAAATTCAGTTGCATTATCAACTGCTGAAGCAGAATACATTGTTGTGGGTAGTTGTTGTGCAAACATTTTGTGGATGAAACACACCTTATTAGACTATGGATTTCAATTCAGACATGTCCCCATAAACTGTTACAACACAAGTACTAGTAACATTTCTAAGAATCCAATTTCTCATTCAAGAACAAAGCATATTGATGTAATACATCACTTTTTGAAATATCATTATCAAAAAGGTGATATAACTCTTGAGTTTATTGGGACTCAACATGATCTTGCTGATATATTCACTAAACTCTTAAATTCTGAGATAATGAATTACATCAGACATAAAATAGTTATGATAAATCAGTAGATGATATCTTGAAACCTATTCTTGAAACTGATCCTTCAAACTGATCTTGTCAAACCGATCCTTGAAACCGATCCTTGAATCTGATATCATGAAACTGATCCTTGAAACTGATCTCATGAAACTAATCCTTGAAACTGATCTTGTCAAACCGATCCTTGAAACCAATCTCATGAAACAGATCCTTTAAACCGATCTCATGAAACTGATCCTTGAAATCGATCATTTCAAACCAATCCTTGAATCTGATCTCATGAAACTAATCCTTCAAATAGATCTCATGAAACTGATCCTTGAAACCAATTTCTTAAAACCAATCTCATGAAACCAATCCTTCAATCATATCCTTGAAACCGATCTTTTCAAACCTATCTTGTCAAACAGATTCTTGAAACCGATTCATAAAACTTATCCCTAAAACCGATTTATTAGCACCGAAGTAGGTATGGATTTGTTTCCCATAAATTCTGTCTATTTTTAAATAAAAAGACGCTGTTTTGTATTCTTCTTTTTTATGGAATTTAAATTTTTATGATTTATGATTTACAATCCCTAAATGATATATTTAGTTCAATCCATCCTAACCTTTCACCTTCCCCTCTGCCGAAAAACTTTCTACCTTTTGTCACACTCTCTCTTGACTCTCGATGTCTAAACATTGTCGGAATCTGAAGCCTTGTCATGTTTAGGACCAAGTGTGCAATGGAAGAACCTAGAAAATCTTCTTCTGCTAAGTGATAGAAAGGTGATTCTAGTGGGACTGCGAAACCGATATTTGAAAGACGAGTGGTTACGGAAGAAAAAGAGGTGTCTTCTGAGTGTCTTCTATCAAGAAAATCTCTTTTGTTAAAAGTTATGGAATCCCAAGGATAGATCAGTTGGTTCACCAACAATGAAAGACCTTATTATCCTCATCTATTTCATGAATTCTATCATCATTTTAGGATATCCCTGGATGAAGATGAGTCAGAAACGATGAATTCTATGGTAAAGGGAATGTAGATAGAATTCTCATCTAAGGAATGGGCTGATTTCTTAGAAATGCCTCATGAAGGTGTCTATTCTAACTATCCAGGTAATATTCCACCTTCCTCTAATTTGTTCAATTATGAAGATGCTCTGAAGGAGATGACTAGAAATGGGGAATCTAGGAGGACTGTTGCAAATGAATTCGAAGGAGAAGTGACACTTCTTTTTAAGTTCATACAACATCAAATCTACCCAAGGAAGGAAGATTTCTCAGCAGTGAAGTATCAGGATGTTTTCTTGATCTTTTTGTTGAAACATCGGATAAAAGTGAACCTATTTAGGTATCTAATGGTTCATATCTCTGATTTGATTAAACCATCCAAGAAGGCAAACTGCTTGTACTATTTGAGGATGATTTCTGACATGTTGAAAAGGGTAGGTTGTGTGGAAGATAGAGGAGAAGTGATAAGTTCCTATAGTGGTTTTTTGACTTTAAAAAGACATTTTTAAAAGGATGAAAATATTCTAGAACCCAGGGATGAGATGTTGGGTAGGATATGAGTAAAGGATACATAAGGATTTAAATCCAATTGACCACCCTTCTAGACCAAAGGACCAAGTTGATCCAGGTCTCAAACCAGGAGAGGTTTCAGTTTATTCTGATGAGGAAGCTGAGCCTGAAGTTCCAAGGGAAGAAGGATCTCCTTTTGATGATAGGAGTGATCCAAATATTGTTTAATGTACCAAAGATATGTCTTATGGACCTTCTAGTCCACCTTTGGACTTTCCCTCAAGAGAATCTTTATTAGGTGATGAGAATGAGGAAGAAACTGAAGTTATTGGAGTTGAAGGATATGTTAGTAAATTTGATGAGTAATCTGATGACGATGATTATGGTGATGGTGATGGTGATAATGGAGGAAATGATTAGCATGTGATTGACTCTCTAAAAATGAGACAACAAGTGGTTGACAGATCTAGTAAGGAATCTGCACATGGAGAAGGTGAGGGTGTTGATCATGTTGAACAATAGGTTGTTAGTCATTGAGATGTTGAACATGAGGATAGATAACCCCTTCCTAATTCTGAAAATAAAGAGATCGTTTAGGAATTTAATGATATTATGGCTGATGTCCAAGAGGAAGAAGATGTGGTTCCAGTGCCTCAAATTGAGGAAGTACCTGGTGAAGCTGAAGTAGCTGGAGCATAAGAAGAACCTAAAGATCAGTTGATTCCTGTTCCCAAAAAAGTTGCTATGGCATGAAACCAGGATGAAGAAGTTGAAAATGAGGATTTTGTTCCTGATCCTCGGAGAAGAAGGATCAGAATTGATACTGTTGATCCAAGAGACTAGACGTCTATAAAAGAATGGAATAATGATCAAAGATACATTCTTTATGGTTTAGAATATGACTCAGATGAGGAGAGGGTACCTCATCCTTCTGCTCCACAAGACTAAGCTAAACCAGAACATATTTCACATGTTCCACCAGCTACACCTCCACCAGTAGAACCTGTATCTCAATTAGTGCCCATTGCCTATGCCACTAAAGCTGGTTTGGAGAAATTAAAAAATAATATATGTGATTCTATGATAGCTTCAATGGGATCCAGAAATGAAGCGTCAAATTCATCAGGTATTTCAGATGCTGATGCAATAGAGATTTCAAGAATAGTGATCCAGGAGATTCAACGGAATCTCATTACCATAGAGAAACATTTATTAGACACAATACCTTGCTGAGAGAAGAAGTAAGAAATATGATAAATGAGTTAAATTATTTAACATGTGACTTCAAGACCTACTTTAGTGGTGTTCTTGAAGTTCTTACGAACTTGGTGACTCATCTCTTCAGTGTGGATCAGAAAAAGTTGAAAGAAGAGCTTGGAAAAATGTTGACTGGCCCATTTAGTTCCAGGAGTGGGAAAAGTTTTGTTGTTCATTTAGAGTCTCTCAAGGTTGTGATGAGAGAGAAACTTCAATAAATTTAGAGTGTTTCAGACAAAGAAACTCTTGAAAAAGTACATCAAAATACAGACCTTGTCTACAATATGGTCAGGCAGTACACAAATGAAGCCCCTGCAGCCGAGAAAGAAATTCAGGAAAAGGGGGATAAGTATTTCACTAAGATTTATACCAAGAATGATCTCATAAATATTTTAAAGTTACTCATAGAAAATCTTAGAATTCCTCCAGTCACCAAAGCATTCAAGAATAAAGTCCTTCAATTGAAGGATTATACCCCTTTACTGAGTAAATTTATGGAAAATAAGGATGAATTTCAGAAATACATTCAATATGGTGGTGAAATAATTAATGACTTCATCAAACTGCTCAAACCTTATCTGCATGTTCAAGCTGAGGCTATTGGTGTCCCTCCAGCTGCATCAATTGGTATTGCCTCTTAGCCTCCTGCTCCAATAACTGTCTCTTAGGCTCTTTCCCAGATTCGACCAATCATCAAAGGGAAACCTCCCAGTTGCGTGTTGTCAGAAAGGCATCCTACCCTTATAACCACCGTTCCTATAGGTGTTTCCCTTCCTGGTGTTATCTTCATACCATCTCTTCCCTCTGTCACTCCCAAACCTTCTCTATCTCCTTCAAATCCTTCAAATAAAGGCAAATCCCCACAGTAGCCAAACACATAGTGGTGGATTATTTTTCTTTGATCAGGATTTGATCTTTTCTGTTTGACTTGTAATCTTATGCCTCTTAATGAAAATCTTTATGGTGTCTTTATTTTATGTTATTTCTCCTTACTATTTGTTTTCTTTATTTTTTTTCTAATCCCAAAAGGGGGAGAAAATAAGGCATGCATTATTTATCTAAGAGGGATATTTTTTGGGTTAGGACACATGGTATTTAATCACCTTAATCTATTTACTAAGGGGGAGATTTGTTTTAAAAGTTCAATAAAAGAAAATCTTTAGTTATATTGGATAATTACATTCATTTCAGTATGCTATGTCAAGTTATCTTTATTCTACATATTTGCATGTATGCCATAATTTGTGATTATCAAAAAGGGGAAGATTATTAGACCCTCTATGATTTTGTAGTTTTCATAATCACAAATAATGTCAATATACAGATTATACTCTTTCATGCCATTTTAATATCTCAAAGTAAATCAATTATGTCATACATAAAAATATACTTAAATAAGTCAATAACCTATATTCATGAATAAATATGCTTACAAGTGTATTTATACATGTAATTTTGGATAACACTTAGTCTTGTAATGATTTTTGTAAGACACGCACTTCGTAACCTTTTTAGATTCCCTGACACAAATGTTTGACACATCGATGTTCGACACACCGATGTTCGACACACCGATGTTGGACACACTGATGTTCGACACACTGATGATCGACACACCGATGTTCGACACAGCGATGTTCGACACAACGATGTTCGACACACCGATGTTCGACACACCGATGTTCAACACATCGATGTTCGACACACCGATGTTTGAAAAACTGAATTTGATACACCGAAGTCGACACACCGAAGTCGACACACCGAAGTCGACACACCGAAATCGACACACCGAAGTTTGACATACTGAAGTCGACACACCAAATCTTGAAAGAATGAAGTTGAAACACCAAAGTTCGACACACCGATGTTTGACACATCGATGTTTGACAGAACGAAGTCGATAGAACAAAGTTGAGGACCGAAGTTGATAGACTGAAGAAGACATACTGATGCAAATGACTCACCGATAGTCATAAATAACTGTTTCGATTTTATAAATTCAAATTTATTTCTAACGGTCATATTTAAACAAATTAATGTTTTTGACATTATTTAATGTTGTCTGTAAGACTATCTGTAGACATTATGAGGTATATGCACATGCAGAGATCTTCATGCCTAGTGGATCTTGAAGTACAAAATGACTTTAATTAGAGCTCTAAAAAAGACGGATACACATAGATATAAAAATACACATAGATCTTAAAGAACACACTGAAATATAGACTGTGCGAACTCAGAATATTGAAAAAGAGAAAAACTCAAAGCATGATCTTACCTATCAACTACATATTGTTTCTTGCTGAACATCCTCATAAGGAAGAGATAAACACTTTCACAAGAAACTGTGACACTCTATTCTGAATCCAACATTCAGAAGAGGAATCGAAGATCATTTCCTCAACATCCATTGAATCCAAAGCATTGCTACACAACACATAGATAATTCTAAACCCTATTCTATTTCATAACTCTATAGTGTTCTAACTATTTGAGTAGTGTGTATATCTCTTTGAATCTCACACATTGTATCATGTGCTAAACTGGAGGATAAAAAAATATCTTCACTCTCAATCCCTTCTTACACTTATATCCTATGTAGAACTATAGAAGAGATCATGTGTGATCTGTTTATTTTTATTTTTCCACAAATAACTATGGTAGAGGTAAAGTGTGACCTGGATAGCCTTGGGTGCTGTTGTGAACCCTGATCTAGGGCGTGGATCAAAAGTTTATTAATATAAACTTATTGGTGGCAGGTGATCACCAAGTGGAGAGGACTAAGTCTCATCTTGAGACTGAACCTCTTTTTTTAACCATTGTGTTGTTTATATTATATTTTTATCTATTATGTATTTCTGGAATTGAGATAAACTGAACTTTGATAGTTAGTTTAGTAAGTGTTTAAATATGTTTTGGATTAGTATGTTTGTTTCAAAAGTTTTACTAATCTTTAGATTGGTAAATCTACGAACTAATCAATCTTCTGAGAACCAAATTGATCCTTCAAGACTTTTATAAATTCACTACAAACTGAATTTGTGTTTATTTTCATAGGGGGATATTATTTTGTAAAAAACCATTTTTAATAGAAATTGTTATAGATACTCAATCCCCCCCTCTTGAGTCATATACTCTGACCAACATTTTAGTTATAGTAATTTCATTATAGAATAATATCTTAATTAACATAATATTATCTTGAATAAAAACAAGAGATACATAGGAATAAGATAGATTTAATTAAATAACCCAACTTGAATAAAATATAAAATCTAACTGTTTCACTATTACAATACCCCTTTAATTATTTTTTCACAAAAAAATAATAAAATCTCACATTCTAGTCATTTGAGGGTGAGAAAAAATCATATATAATGAGAGAAAATTAGAAACATATCCACTTAGTAGTAAAATTATAGCCTCTAGTAAAGAGATGACCCCCCTTCAAGTGTGGTGCTAGCCTATATTTATAGCATAAAATATCTTTGTATCTTCCTTTCAAATATCCCATTTAAAATTTTATATCTCCTTTATCTTATATTTTAATATCCATTTGAATCCTCCAAAAATCCTGGCTTGTTCCACATGTGATAATAGCTTCCCCTTAAACTTTATAACCATCAAAATAATTTCTTTGATAAAATATTTTCAAATCAGGTTGGTTTCCATATCATAGCATCAACCCCTCTAAATTTTGAGTGGATTTTTAATGTAAATATTCCTTAATTATTTCATGCATGTTCCAAAAAATCGACCTCTACACAATCTCTATATTTGTTTCAATTCTAATCAGTACATTTACAAAATTTCTAACCCTCTATAATATATTAGTTCCTGATTTTGAACTTAAAATTTGCCTATGTTTAGCCAAACTCCTCTAAATTTAAATAGACTTACACACGTGGTCACATTCCATTATGCAACTACACAATATAACTATAGAGTAGAATAATTTCCTAAATTTTTTTATTAGTGTTTTCTTTATCATTGTTATTCCAGAAAGAAAGGGATCAACACTAAGGTTTTCTATTTTCTCATCCCATTTTTTTAGTTGTTTCATTCATCGTTAGTAAAACTTATACAACAGATGAAAAACCATGTCCAGGATAATCATCAAATAGGAATTTCATTCATCGTTTCAAACTTGAACTCCTCTTTTTTATCATGGGAACTCACTCTATGTCATTAGACAATCCATTTCATATATCTTTATAATAAAATCTTCATAGTGGATGGATGGATCTCTCTCTAGCTTCCATGGAATTCGTTCATCCCCAAGAGGGTCGTGTCAAGATACAATGGTAATCCATGGTTGTTATAGTCATTTTTCCATGGAATTTGGAGTTGATATAGAGATCCTTTGATGGCTCCAATGTAATATTATGGAAATACAGTGTTGGAAAATATGCAGTTGGTGGGGTTTGAGTAGCGGTGAGTGTATCCAAGGACGTGGTGTGAGATGATCCAAAACACCAATGTATTTGTTAGTGGAACGATACCCTGAGAAAAAAAGTCTCATATTATTTTATACTTCTTTTATCCTATGATAAATAATATATTTCAATTCATATAATCTTCAAAATAATCATAAATGGGTGTCTGTACTTGCCCACAGCCTCCCATGAAACCACACGTGTGAGAGGCTAATCATTTAACTCTTATTCACCATGTATGAACACTCTCCATTATTGAACTATGGACACCTTTTGTACTCTCCCTATAGGTGTATCTATTTTGTTTCCCCTATTAGTGATGATGGTACATCCCTATTGAGCTATAATAATCTCTCATAAGTGTGTATTGACCACATTCTGATCACCTACACATCATAATTTCAACACGTAAAAAACCACTTCAAAATCATATATTTTATTTGTTTTTCTAAAATTCAACTTAAAATATTATTACGCAAAAAAAATTAAAATCAACATTAAATTTGGGGAAAATTAATTAATAATTAATAAAATTATCAACATAAATTTTATAAAATATTATGTACGAAAAGAAGACCTAAAACACCCCAACATATAAACTTTTTTTTATTCTTAAGCATAAATCTCAACTCAAATAACAAATAAAATACATGCTACCAATATTTAAGTCTCAAAGTAAAAAAAATAAACAATTGTTAATGAGTATAAAAACATTCAAGGATTAAATTAAAATATTTATTCAATTACATACATTATTAAGGAATCAAATCAACCATTTATTTTACTTTTCCCCTTTTAAAATTGTTGTTACTTGTCCTAAATTTCCTTTAAGAATCTAAATTTTTTATTACTAAAGATGATACTTATGATTTAACTCACCTTTTCTTTCATTATCTCATCTATAAAGGTAACAATGTAAATGGATTTTATTCATACCTTTAACACATTATCCTTATCAAATTATTTCTTTGGGTCTCAAATATCCACTTTGTAAAGACAAATCTCACAATTAATCATGAGGAATTTTCATTAAGGATCATATGACTCTGAGGCTTCGGGTGGTTAGGTATTTGATGTATAAAACATTTGAGACTCAAAAAAGTGATTTTAACTCTAAATCATAATGTAGAGTAATAAAATTAAAGTATAATTAAATTATCATATTAAAATTGATACCAACCCACTTCCCCAAAACTCAAAGTAATGTCATGAATACATAAAATCATATTAAATATATACCCTATTTTATTTTTTATTCTTTCTCTATTTTTTTAATTTTTGAAACTAATTTATGATTTTTTTTCAAAATTAATGATAAAGATAAGTATTTCATCCACCATAAACCCAAAATGATCTAGACCATTAGACAAGATATGGTGATTTTTGAGCATCCTAAGACCCAACCCATTTGTTCATTTTTTTAGAAATAATTTTTTAAATTTTCTTTAATAGGGTTAAAAATAAATCATAATGAATGGAAAATGTAATCCTTCCCCCAAATCCCATTAAATACCCCCTTACATCATCTATTGAATGTAGCATATCCCTTTTCTCCATGGATAAACTCTCCCCACACTTAAACCATTACATATCATGAACAATACTACGATTAAGGGTAGAAAGGATAAAATGAGATTGTATTGATTCTATTACTTATAAAATTTCATTCATGGATTATGGGTTAAAGTAGGATTCAATATAAAATATGGGTAAAAAAGATAAATGTATTATCAGCTTATTTAAGGTAACATTCCAAAATTTCTCTCAATAAATATGCTCAAGAAAAATATGAAATATTGGCTTAGAATCCTCTTAGGAATGTGAACACATGATAAATTTAAATTACTCATTGAATGAATAATAAAAAAATAATAAACATAAACTTCATAAATTCAAATCATGAAAATGTGATATAATTTCATCTATAAAAATCAATTATATTCCTTAAATCATGATTCATCAAATTCCTACCACTATGATTATATTTAATCATTCATCCCCCCATATTAGTCATTAAACATCATTAACTGATAAATATAAAACTTTTAATCATGGGATTCCTATGTAATATTTGTATCGTATATTAAAAGTTAGCAAAATTATATGGTGGGGATTGAATTTTTTTCTTTTGAAACTTCAAAATGGAATTCAAAACATAGGGGGATTCTAAAACTAAATCTTACTACCCTTTTCACTTGAATTTAATTTTTTTCTCTTATTGTTTCTTTCCTCATGCCTTTTTCTAGAAATTATGAGATCCATGTTTCTTAAAGATCAAAAATATATGGGTTAATTTCCCTACATCATAAAATAATCAAAAACAAATTCCTAATAGAGTAGAAAAATTGAATGCTAGAAAATAAAAAAATAGTCAGGTGTCATCTAGAAATTGATTTGGTTAATGTCATTAAGATAGAACTTACCTATTTTTTCCTCATAATTGGAGTTTCATATTCAGATAATTGTCATAGATTGATCAAATTTTGACATTTTATCTGGTTTAAATCAGGTCCACTCCGCCAACACTATGAATTCATCTTGAAACTTGATGGTGGATGATCCCACAATCTAGTAAAATATTAGGTTTTAAAAAGAAGGTCATAATCTACCAAAACCTTATAGTACTATAATTTATCATCTAATTGGGATAATCTTTCATATTCTCATTGATTTGTTCAATTTCAGAAGTCTTTTCCTCTCATTCCTCTTCTTGTTCTTCTTCTACCTACTATTATGTTTCAAAATATATATAGTCATGGAAGAGTTTAATACTTACACTCTCTTCCTCATCTGCATCTTATTACTGTGATTTTAGATTTATAAGAAATATAATCGTGAATTTAGTAGCTAAGGACCCTTCTTTTTATTCTTATTTTTATTATTACTCTTATTTTTTTATGTTTTCCTCCAAATTTTTTATTGAACCACTGATGTTCAATAGTTAAATATTATTCTTTTACTTATTAATTGTTTTCTTACTCCTCTTATCAACCTAAAGTGTTGAGGGAATCTTCTATAGTAATAAAATTTTCTTTATAAGTGGAACTTACATCAGCTTCAATGACCATTCATTAAAGATATTTGCACACCTTTTCAAAATTTTATTCCAGACCATCATGTTTCACCTCTTCCTTACTCGAGTACATTTGTGGGATCCTATATTTTTTTACTGTGGATCCTTTTATTTTCCTAAAATTGAAATAAATTTTTTATTATATCAATATAAAATTTTTCATTCTCTATCAAAATACATTTCATTCCTTCCATCATATCAAAAAATATAATATATGTAAAAGGAATAAAAAAATAAATAAAAATAAATAAAAAAAGAAAACTGAAAAGGGAGAGGAGAAAATAATTTTTCTAAACTATTTAAATAAATCATATCTTAATAAAAATCCCAAAAATAGTGTAAAAACATGATAGGGATGATGGTGTTGTTACCTCTATTAGTCTACCAAATTTATTAAATTAAAAACACAAACCACTAAAAACTAAACATCTAAGTGGTATAGGTATGGTGAGTCTAAGGATGATCCCATGAGGAAAAGGTTGGATAATTATTCAATATAATAGTTTAGAACACTAAACTGTAAAAAATTGGTTCACTAAACTACATTGAAAGTGAACTATAAAGAGTGATCAGAGTAAGTAAATAAAAGAACATGTACCAAGAATGTGATATCCAAGTTCATATACTAATGAATATAAATCTTTATAATTTAATCATGTTTTCATAAAAAACTATATCTAAGTGTACCCTTAGTATTAGTGAACACCCTTTGTCTTATATACTCCCATATTCTAATAGTTTTATAATTAAATTTTTTATTGAAAGAGGTAACTTAAAACCTTATTTAAACATACAACCAATTCCTACCAAATGGTTATGGTGAGGGTTGAATTATAGATATCACATTATATAATACACTCTTAATTAGAATATAATGATCATTCTGGAAAAAAATATAGAGAGTGGAATAAGAGATATGGAATGAAATATCCTAACATGAATAAAATATAAAAACACACTATATCACTATTACAATGCCCCTTCTATCATAACATCATATAAAAAATTCACCCACTCATGCTAGTCATAATAGGGTGATAAAAAACCGATATAAAGAGGGAAAATAAGAATCTTGGGCCACCTGGTAGCAGCGATCCAACCCATAGTTAAGAGATGACCCCCCTTCAAGTGTGGTGATAGCCTATATTTATATAAAATGACTCATTGTTTCTTCTTTTTGAATCTCTCATCTTCAATATTCTATCTCCTTAATATTCTCTAATAATTTTCATTAGAATTATCCTATGATAATAATGGACATCTCGACATATGATAATAGATTTACCCATCAATTTTTTAACCTTTGAAATAATTTCATAGATAAAATATTTTCAAATCGAGTCTTCCACTATGTCATGGAATCAACCATTCAGGATTTTCAGTGGCCATTTTATGTATGTCTGCACCTCCTACATTTATACACCAACACATTAACCTCCATGACAAATCCATGGGGTTTTCAAGTTTGACCAATCCTTATGAGGAACTATTAACCAACCCAAATATAATAGTTCTTATTTTTGAACATAAACTTTACCTATATACAACCAACCTCCACTACCTTTACGTACAATTCAACACATGGTCACATACCTTTACACGTCAACACCATATAACTATATCATTGACTCATTTCCTCGCCGTTTTTTACTTGGTGTTTTATTTATCATTTTTCTTCATGAAAGTATGGGATTGACCATAGTGTTTTCCATTTACTCATCCCATTTTGGTAGTGGTTTAATTCATCATCAATAAAGTTCATGTGGAAGCAAAGAAACCATGTTCAGGACCATAGTCAACAAGGATTTTTATTCACTATTTTAACCCCGAACTCCTCTTTTCGACTGTAATTACTAAATCAATGTTGTTATACTCTTTGTTTTATCAATCGTTTCCATCCGTCCTTCACATTGGTCAGCTCGAGTTCCCTATAGATTCCATGGTGTACATTCATCCTCAAGAGGGTTGTGTCGAGCTCTAGTTTAATACATAATTGTTTTTTAGACATTGTAATGGCATTTTGTGGTGATATCAATCTCCCTCAATGTATTAGATGTAATATTACAGTGGTACAATGCAATGGGGTGGGTAATTGAAAGGGTTTGAGTTTGAGTGGGTGTATCTGAGGGCGGTGAGATGAGCTAATCCAAAATGGTAGGGTTTTTGTTAGTGGAATAGTACCCTAAGAAATCACAGTCCCGTATTACTATTTTATTCCATATTCCTCATCTAAATAATAGATTTAACAATATACATTCATCAAAACAATCATTAATGGTTTTTTGTTCTCTCCCTCATCCTCCTATACTGCCCTTCATGTTAGAGGCTAATCACCAAAATCCTATGTTCTATGCATGTGTACACACCATGATGACTTATGGCTTCCCCATGCAAGTTCCCTATGGGTGTATCCATTTTCACACCCCTATTAGTGATTATTTTTCATCCCTATTGGGAAGTATTGATTTATCCTAAGTGGGTGATAGCTATATTTTTATCACCAAGACATCATAATTTCACTAAATAGAAATCCAATTCAAAATCAAACATTTTATTTACTTTTAAAAAATTCCCCTAAAAAATATTATTAACCATAAAATAATTAAAATTAATGATTAACTTTGTATAAATTACACAATAATTAATAAATTTATCAATTTGATGTTTAAAAAATATTATGCATAAAATGAAGACATCAATTAGTATATATTGATATATTACATACTAAAAATAATAATAATATATATATATATAGTTATTTGACTAGAAGTTTATGTCTTCCCAAATAAACATATGTGGTGTAATATATGTGGGACAATTTTGAAATTCATCCTAAATAATCTAACATGCCAAGATTATCTTAGGTGGATTTTAAATCTATCCCTAAAAAATTATATAAATATTTAAAAAAACATATATAAGTTTAGATATAGTTATGAAAATATATATATTTAAATTTTTTATGCATGTGTAACACACATTAACACACATTATTAAACACACAAATACAATTACAAATAAATATATAGGCATACAAACAAAAATATAATTAAATTAATAAATAAAAAAATTAAAAATATATTGTCATATAAACACAAACGCATATTGATATAAACACACACTTACAAAAATATAGAGATTCTAAATAAATAAATTCTTTTAAATTTAATATGTGTTTGTGTTATATTTTTTGTAAATATTCAATTAATAACAAAACAAACTTTTATTAAATCGATTTCTTAATATAGATATATATATTTATTTATTTATAAATTTTACACACACACACACAAATATATATATATATATATATAATGTATAATTAATTATTTCTATTATATATGAACACATAAATATATTTACATAAAAATATAATATAAGATAATTAAATAAATGAATTTATTAAAATGGATATAAAAAACAAGTTCATTTGTTTATTATTTAATTTATTAATATTTATATTTTTAAAAATTTGAGTTATATAAAAATATACATACAAATGAACTTATAGAAACACACAAAAACAAATATATATATATATATATATATATATATGTGCATTCATTCATGTATTTATGTATCAATTCATCTATGTGTTGATTCAGGTGACTCTTCTATATCATTTTTTAGATCAATATACACTTTAATTTTGATTTGATCTAACTTGATGATTTTGTTTAAGTTTTATTTATGTATTTTATAATTTCTAATTTTACCTTTAGGTAAATTGAATGATCCACCTAATTTCAAGATAATCATGAGGTTGCATTGAATTGAATCCATTAAAATATAGGGTTTCTTATGATTTCAATGTAATTTTACCCAAAGATATTAGTGATGTTTTTTTTGACATCATCTATAAATGATGTCTATATTTATGGAATAGGTTATTGATATGAGTTACAAATCACTGAGACTACATCGTGAAATTGGGTATCATTTCACTGATTTGAGTTTTTGTGATTTTAGTGTTTTTAGGGTGATTTACTAAGATCTTAAGTGTGTGAAGATTCATTGTAAAAGAACTATGTTTTCATTTGATATTTGATTCCTATGATCTTTATGATCGATGAGATATCAGATGTGGAATATTCTTTTTTATAAATGTTTATTTTGACAATGTCTATAGAACATGGAATTTTTTCAATCATTCAAATTGAATAAGGGCTATGGGATAGAGTTTCCTACTATAATTGTTCTAGTAAATAATATCTTATTGAAAATATTATACCTTCTAACAAGCTAATTCAATAAAATTGCATTGAAAATTTTGGATATCTCTATTTAAGTTATTGATACTCTTGATTTGGGATAAAAAAATATTTCCCTTGGTAGGAACTATTTGGAAATGAATATCGTTTTATATGTATTTTTATTTTTATTTAATACTCTATGAATTTTTTTCATTGTTATTTTAATATACAATTGTATTTATTTTTCAGTTAATTTATTTAACATAGGATTTTAATTTTTTTTCATTATGAATTTTACTTTGATAATGTGATCTATTAAAAAACTATAATTTCTAATTAGTTGATATTTTTAGTGGGACAAAAAATTATAAGTCTAGTTTTTAACATCAATTCACTCCCCCTAATGAAAGTTTGATACTTTCCTCATCTAGGAAATACTTGGTATATAATCTTTACTCTTCATATTCTATTTTTGATACACTTGGTATCAAATAAAATTTCTATATCTTTCTGGTTGATATACATTATATCAAATCTTTTAAATTTATATTTATTGAAACTTACTCTTACCTTTTGTTTTTGAGTTATTTTCCATTTTCTTATAATAATGTGTAGATTTGAAAATATCCTTTGTTTTTTATGGTTCTTATACTAATAAAAAATATTGAGATTTTTAATTTGATATATACTCATATTTTTTATGGAAGTAACTATGAGCACTTGTGTAATTGGATGAAGCCATTTTTTATTAATATTGGAGTCGATCAGTGTCAAATGATAACTAAAAATTAAAGAGACCTAGAGAAGAAAATATATCTATTTTCTCATGATTAAAAAACTTTAATATCAAGTTAACTACAAGGTTAAAAAAAATTAATCCTCTATGATAGGGAATAACTATAGTCAAATTTCTTCATGTGAAACTATGAACAATATTTGGAGGAAGATAGAAATAAAACATTTCAGGACATTGGACATTGTTTAGACCATAAGAGAGATGATTAGAGCTGATTAATGGGTATTAAAATTACTTTTTTGAGATTCAAATTTTAAAATGTAGTAGTGATTTATGATAATAGTTAATGGTATGAAATCACTTGGCGAAAAGAAAATTATAGATGAACAATTGGTATAAAAGATCATCAATATTCTTCCTAATGAATGGTAATCCAAACTCACTATTTCTTATGATACCATGTATATTATGAATCTTAATGTTGGTGATTAAATCAAGACTCAAATTTAGTTTGAAAATTGAATGAAGAGAGATTCTGAGAAAGCTAAGAGAAAAAAGTGAGTTTTCTTTACTTCAACATATAGTGATTTAAATTTTCGAGTCCATACTTTCAATATCTAGTATTATGAATAGTAAATATAAACATCATTCGGATAATAATTTATTAGAAGTTAGTGAAGGTGAAATTTCTCAATTTTAAAGGAGAATTAATATGATTTATGGAAAAGTGGATTCAAAAAATATCATCAAAATGATAGAAAAGATAAATATAATAATAAATACGCATCGGATGCTGTCTTCTATGAGTTTAAGAATCCTGGTTAGATTATACTATATTTTGTAAAGTTAAAAAAGGAAAATAAATCTTGAATATCTGAAAAGAGAAACGGAAGGAAATAATTTAGTGTTATATATGATACATAGAGTTCTAGTTAAGATCCATCGTCTGATGATAACAATGGATCTAAATGAAATTATAGCCAAAAGATTACCGGATTCTAGGATAAATCTCTTTCGAATAAAAAGTACTTCATAAGAAATGTAACCCATTAATCTCTTAAAAATTTATCATTTGATTGATCTTGACTATTTTAATCATATGATGAATAATATCATCCAATTTCATTTGATGAAATGGAGAGATATGTGACTTTATTAGAGAGGGAAATTAAAAATTTTAAGTACTATAATGCAACTAAGGAAGAACTTGATAAATCTAGAGACATAATTTCTAAACTTATTTTAGATTTAGATGAAAAATTCATTTCAATTATAACTAATAGTGATCCAAACATATTAGTGAAACTGAAATATAAAGTTAATAGTATAAATAAGCTTCTATATAATTTCACTTCTTGTGTGGTGTACATTAATTGGATTTTAATATATTTGATACATAAACATACATCATCTAGAATCATTTTAACTTTTGTAAAGTCGAATTTCTAGTTTAGCTAATTTGTTATAGGAAATTTTCAATTATATACTAAATTTAAAAAAAAATATAAATAAAGGAAACATTTACCTTGAATAGGGTTTAATTCTTCTGAACTTATAGGTCATGTATCTCTATAGAACAAAAAAATTAAATCTCAGAGTTAGATAGATGTGGGTTCCAAAAGTTTTATTTTCTAGCATAAAAAACCCAATAATGTTTAGGTACCAAACTTTTAGTATTATACTTTTTAGGAGAAAATTTTGAGTATTATCATCCTAAACACTTCGTACATGGTCAATAGTTATTTTTTCACATGATTAGAAATAAGGATAACTTCCAAAACATATATAAATATGTAGGAAAATATGTTACTTCTTGATATGATGTGCAAGGGAAAATAATTGGTATAGTTGATGTTTTTTTTCTTAGAGTGAATTTAATTTCTAATATAATTTATTTCATAAGAGATAAGAACATCCTCATCATCATAAGATAATTATGTTATAATGTTTACTCTGTGAACATTAGGAATGAAAAATTTACCATTAAAATTTTTGTAGGAGTTTTCATTTTATCTACCAATATACATGAAAATGTTTACACATTCGACCTAGAGGACCTTAATTGTCATAAATTAATTTTACATTGTATGGTTGAGAATAATTATTCACATTATAATAGGATATTAAGACAATTAAATGTTTATAAATAGATAAAATTTCTAGGAAAGTTCATGTGAATGATTTTATGGGACTTAAATTTAACTCTTATAGAGTCTATTACACTTAGAAATATAGTGAGAAACATAATTTGGAATTTAGATATAATATAAAACAATCTAATTATGACCCTTTATAGTTTCTAAACATTGATCATTTGGTCCTATAAACTGTAAATATAAAATAAAAACACTATGTGTATATCCTAGTTGATGATTATATTAGGTTTACATGGTTTTATTTTATTTATCTTAATTAACAATCATTCTCATTTTTTTAAATTTTATACTTTTTTTCAAAATTTTAAAAACCCACATATTGTCAGCTTGTAGAGTGATTATGGTGGAAAGTTATTAAATTCTACTTTTGATACTTTTTACAGTGAACATGGAACTAATCATAATTTCCCATCACTATAAATTCTACAAAACAATAGTGTAGCTAAACAAAAGAATATAACCCTTCACGAAATTTATAAAACATTTTCATATAAAAGTTATATTGAAAAATATTTTTTGGTTGAATATATACTTATTTATTATTATAATATAAATAAAGTTTTACTATTCCTGGTTTTAAATAAAAAAAGTTAAAAATTATGTAATTTTAAGAATTAAAAACTTGTTTACTTTGTAGTTTTTGAATGTAAATTCTTTATATTGAATTATAAAGATAATTTATATTAATTTTATTTGCTGGATAATTAAGCTATTTTTTATTGCCCCACCACTTGTTGTGTGGGACATATTTTCAAAAATAGACAAGTGCTATTGAAGAAATGACATATGTAAAGTTGGATGAGGTAAACCCTTATACAAAGCTAAAATTTCAGGATTATGAATATAATATGGATTGAATTTTTGAAACCACCTCTATTTTAATTCATAATTTTGAGAAAAATTCATTTGAAGTTATCATACCAGTAGTGAGGCTAGAAAAATTTAGTTCACAGGTATATGAGGAACAAGATTTATTTTTTCCTAGGAACCAGAAAATCATATGGAATCATCCCACTAAAAATATCATTAGAGATATAGATCAACCAGTAAGAATATGAAATCCCTTAAGAAATGAATATGAGCATCATTAATTTCTATCTCAATTTGAACCTAAAATGGTAGATTATTCCTTGTGTGATGGGTTCGGATATTATTTATGTAATATGAGCTTAATCAATTCTAATAGAACAAAATTTGGCCCTTGTTTTAGTGCACAAAAAATATCCTGGTTATAAGAGTCAAATGGGTCTTCTAAAATAACTATTATTAAAATAGGGTAATTTTTTAAAATAATGCTAGACTAGTTACTAAGTATTATAACACATAATAGGACATATAAAATGGAGTAACTTTTTCTCTAGTAGCTATACTTGAATACAACTTAATTATATTATCCTTCATAGCACATTTTAACTTTACTCTATTTCAAATAGTTGTAAAGAGTTTCTTCCTTAATGATTCTATTTTGGAGGAATTTTGTTCCAAACAACCTCTCAGTTTTAAATATATTAATTTCCCAAAAAAAAAATTTAATTTAAAAAAAACATACAAACATAAACATTACCAAATATACCATTATGATAGATTTTATATATTTTTACAAAAACAAATTGTTAAAGGAATGAAAAAAATCACTCCTTTTATCAAGATATTTTTTAACGATACTAAAATTTTACAAATCTATGTCGATGTCATTATATTTTTCTCAAACTAAAAAATACTTGAAAATATATTTTTATAACTTATGAAATTTGAAATTAAGATGAATATTATTGGTAGACTTAATTACTATAATGGAATAAAATTAACTAATAGTCTAGAAGGAACTATCTTATCTCATCATAAGTAAATTAGAGATCTACTTAATCCTTTTCGTTTTTGATAATTCCTCTATTATTAGTACTCAGATAGGTACCTCCTATGTACTTGATCTTAATGAATCTAGGAAATTTGTAGAATAAAATTTTGTATAGGGGTGATATTAAGTTATAATTACTTGATGACAAGTCAATAAGACATTATGTACTTAGTTTGATTGTGTGATATATTCCAATCTAATCCGAAAGAGTCTCATATTATGGAAGTCAAAAAAATCATATTTTATCATAAAGGGACTTAAAAACTTATATTTTTTATTCTTATAGATCCAGTTTTACTATTAATATTTATTCATATATAAATTTTAGAGGATATAGAATGGATTAAAGTAATACTTCTAGAAAATGTCACTTTCTTAGTGAAGTAGCATATGGTTTTACTTTCCACTGATTAAGGTGAATATGTGGCTATTGGAAGTTGGTGTACTCAATTGTTGTGAATGAACCACAAACTCATATATTTTAGAATGATTTTCACTCAAACTCATATTTTTGTGATATCACCAATGCCATCTATTTTTATAAGAGCCCAATACACTACTCATGAGAAAAACACATAGATATAAAACATCACTTCCTTTGGGAGAACACACTTAAAAGAGATACTGTTCTCGAGTTTATAGAAACTAAAGACTAGTTTTAAGTCATTTTTACTAAATCTTTAAATTTTTAAATATTTTAATATATTAAACAAATGTTTGGTATATAAATATAAAGTGATCATAAATTCCAAATCTTGTTTCAAAATATCTAGATAATGATATGCTCCTAAAGAAAGGGGAAAATTATTTGACAACCTAGGTAAAGTTATGGTAAATAATTTTAATTCCTTATTAATATTAATTAATTATATTTTATAGATTTATAATTATTATAAGAATATTATGTAACATTTTAGTCAAAAATGAAAAGGATCTATTTCTAAAAAAATTGGGATTTCATGCATTGTATTGTTTTATTTAAAATCATGATTTTAAAATTATAATTTTCAAATTAAAAAAAATCATTTCATTTTTTAATTCATCATGACAAAAATATTTTAGGTTGAATTTTTTATAATTTTTCGAAAATATTGATTTTTCAATGAACAGTAAAAAATACTTATTTTATTAAAAATTACACATTCTTTTAAAGTATTTACAATGTCATGTTTTATATTGGTTTAGTTTTAAAACATAATTAGTTCAATTTGATTAAGAAAAATCCAACTATAGTATTGAGAATGAATTTTACACTAGAATTTGGTATAAATATATTTGTATACTTAAAAAGAAATTATCTGAAAAAAACTACTTTTCATCATGTTTTATGGGTTTAATTTCAAAATAAATCCTAATTTTTGTTAGAATTGAGTTTCTAAAAATGAATTATATAATTTTAATCATGTTTATAAATTTTTTTAAATAGGTCCCTTTTATTTTTTTCATTATTAATAGTAATCATAGTAAATTTTATCAACATGGTACGGGTAAGTCGAGTAATTGAGGTCAAAAATAATTTGATACGGACTAAAAAATTGACTCTAATATGTGAATTTATCTTATTTTATGAGTTTAGTTTTTCCATTTCCGTTCATGTTTCTAAAATATTCCAACTTTGTGAAATGTTTCATTGATTTAGACCATTATAATATTTAAGTAAAAGATAATGTCAAAAATGTCACTTTCTTTCATTTAATATCCATAATATTTTAGGACAAGGATAAAAAAACTTATTTTAAGTTCTAAATTTTATTTTAAATATAAATTCTTATTTTTATCAATGTAATTTATTTTTATTTTTTATTTATTAAATAATTACCTTAAATTCTTATGCAACACTGACATGGTATTTCTTCAATTAAAAGAAAAATAAAATAAATGATTTTGAAAAAGATAAAAGTAATATAATTTGAATTAATCATCATGTTACATGAATTTTTTATACAAATTTATCATTTTAGGTTTGTGTTAATGTATTATAATTATTTTTTTCACATAATGTTTTCAAAGTCAAGTTAAATGAATTGTTCCAAAGATGATATTAATGATATTTTATAATAAATAATGTTTTAATAAATGAATTGAAATTATTAAAAATATTATATTCATAAAATTTAATGGGATAAAATTTAAAATATCAAATATGTTCTATTTATGGTCCAATTTTCCTTTTATAGTAACTTTCCAAGCTCTTTTAATGTAAAACAAATTTGATATTGAGGTAAATGTCAAAAGGGTTAATGAGTGTCAAAACAAATATATAAGAGTGAAAAAATATTATAAACTTGTCCAAAATTTATTGTATGATAAAATTTATACTCATACTCATTATATCTTAAAAATATATCATTTTAGATCTTTTTTAATGAAAATTAATCTATATTAATTTACATAATTCCAATAGTGTCCCTCCCCTCACTTTTAAAAGGGAATCTTATGTCCTCTTTTATTCACGCTTAAAAAGAATTTTGGTTCATTAAATACATATTCAAATATAATACTTACATCCCTTCCCACATCTTATAGGCCTTTTTTAATCATAAAATCAATCTAAGAAGGATTTAGGTATAGTCCTAAAGAGGTTGTCTGAAGAAGAGGTATTGTTCATAATCGCGAATCTTTATTTTATTTATTCTTCTAACTTCTTAAAGTATTTTTCAACCATGATTATATAATAAAATAAGTATATAACATATACTAATATGTTATTATATTAATTTTATAACCTATATAATTGTTTTATTCAATCTAATGAGAACTAAAACCACCATTCATGTGTATGGTGGAACATCACCTCACAAACTGATGTAATTAGTATTCCATCATCACCTCTCATAGCTAGAAATAATGATATATTTAATTTTTATATATGATATTCATGATATATTTATAATTATGTAAAACTAACGTATCATATTTTTCTTACCTTTCCATTCAATTAAAAATGATAACTTCATTTTTTTCATATGTGTGGATTACCACCTCTAAGAAGTGATGTGATTCATTTTTCATCACCACTGTAGACCCCGGAAAATGCATCCCCAAAATTTTCAAAATGCTTCCACACATGATCCAAGATTTTATTCCATTTCGCAAGCTTCAATTTAGTAGGTCGTAGGGCCCGAACGGAGTTACAGATTAGGAGTTATGGACATTTGAAGTTTGGCTGGAAAACCGGTTCGCAAAGACCATTCGCGAAGCCGCCTCTGCGATTGCAGAGCGCCGCTGCGAAGCAATGAGGCGGGAAGCTCCGCGAACCTGTTTGACGTTTGTGACGCGCCGCAAAGAAGCGCTGCGAAACACTGGAGGCGGGATTCTCCACGAACAAATTTGACGTTCGCGAACCCGCTGTGAAGCAAAGGAGGCGGGACGGCTCCGTGAAGTGCTTTGACGTTCGTGACGCGTCGCGAAGATCCACCGCGGAGCAAGATCCGTCTTCACGCCGAGCGAGCATTGCTTCGCGGCGCCCCTTGCTTATAAATACCCAGCTCACCCCCCCTTCTCCAGATGGACGGCCACGACTACTTTTCCCCTTGGGCGGCCGAGCAGAGCTCCGCATTGCGGCTCCGCGAGGCCATGCTCCGTGAGCAGCTTCATCCGCGTTGCTCCTCCGCGAGCCGAGGATCCGCGGGGCCATGCTCCGCGAGCCCATGCTCCGCGATGCTGCTCCGCAAGACCATTCTCCGCGAGTCCATGCTCCGTGATCCAATGCTCCGCGATGCTGCTCCGCGAGACCAAGCTCCGTGAGACCCCTTTGCTCCGCGAGAGACCATTGCTCCGCGAGGCCATGCTCCGTGAAACTACTTCGCGAAGACCCATCCTTTGCGAGGATCCTAACTTCGCACCCACCGGTCCATACCGCGGGGGCCGCACCCCCGCTCGGGGTCGGTGCCCGGCTTCGGTCCCGGCCCCCCGGGCCGGTCTCTTCGCTACCGTCACCGACCCCCATGAAAAATGGAGAGTCGCCCCGCGAACTTTTCGGGACAGGATTCCGGGATTTTCCATTGCACACTTATGCGCTCCCACCTTCAACCTATGGAATATCATGATTTGATACACTCCTCCACACACCATGAAACACCTTCAGTTGATGTATTCCTCTTGGTTTGTTTCCTATGTCGTGTGTTGAGGTTCTCATCATCAATTCCCCGAGTACATTGAGTCGAACCATTCCTCAGGAAACTCCTCCAAACCCAACCACTTGGATCCCATGTCAAGTTGAACCAGAAAGGGTCTCCCTTTCGTAAGACCCAACACCAACCATTTCTAGGCACCTTATGCCTAGCAGTCTTTTCTACATGACTCTAAACTATAGTAATCCCTATGTGCCAAACATAGGATGCATCTTGCTCTGAATAAGAGATGCCTCTTACTCCAAACAAGAGATGCCTTATGCTCCAAGCATAAGATAAATAATAGTCCTATCTACATGACTATAAACTGTAGTACACCCTATGTGCCAAACATAGGATGCCTCTTGCTCCAAATAAGAGAAGCCTTATGCTCCAAGCATGAGATGCTAATAGTCCTATCTACATTACTATAAACTGTAGTACAGCCTATGTGCCAAACATAGGATGCCTCTTACTCCAAACAAGAGATGACTTATGCTCCAAGCGTAAGATGAATAATAGTCCTATCTACATGAATATAAACTATAGTACTCCCTATCTATCAAATGATAGGATACCTCTTTCCCTATACGAGAGATGCCTCATTCTCCTAGCATGAGATGCTAATAGTCCTACCTACAAGACTCTAAACTGTAGTATGCCCTATGTTCCTAACGTAGGATGCCTCTTGTTCCAAACAAGAGATGCCTTATTCTCCAAGAATAAGATGTTCAATTCCATGACTACAGTGGCATGATTCCAATGCCCCTTGGCATTATCCCTCTTATGCACCAGTTCATAGGTGAAGGCCTCAATTCACCAGTGAGTTGGGATGCCCTCATGGCCAGACATGAGGAAAACATTACGAGAAGCTTCTTTGCATAAGCCCCATTCCCCCTTGCCGCTCCTTAGCGGCACCAGGGCAGCTTCTTAGCGCAAGCCCCATCCACGATTGCCACTCCTTAGCGGCACCAGGGCATCTTCCTAGCATACGCCCCATCCACGATTGCCGCTCCTTAGCGGCACCCAGGCAGCTTCCTAGCGTAAGCCCCATCCACAATTTCTGCTCCTTACCGGCACCCGGGCAGCTTCCTAGCGTAAGCCCCATCCACGATTTCCGCTCCTTAGCAGCACTCGGGCAGCTTCCTAGCGTAATCCCCATCCACAATTGTCGCTCCTTAGCGGCACCCGGGCAGCTTCCTAGCGTAATCCCCATTCACCAGTGCCCCTTCATAGCGGCACCCGGGCAGCATCCTTGTGTAAGCCCCATTCACCAGTGCCCCTCCATAGCGGCACCCAGGAAGCTCCCTTGCGTAATCCCCATCCATTTTTGTCACTTCATCTAGCGGTAAGCCGTTGTGATCCTTATCTAGCGGTAAGCTATTGTGATCCCATCCAGCGGTAAGCCTTTGCGACCCCATGCAGTAGTAAGCCGTTGACATCCTCATCCAGCGGTAAGCCGTTGTGATCCTTATCCAGCGGTAAGCCATTGTGATCCTATCCAGCGGTAAGCCATTGCGACCTTATTCAGTGGAAAGCTGTTGACATCCTCATCCAGTGGTAAGACGTTGTGATCCTTATCCTGAGGTAAGCCGTTGTGATCCTTATTCAGCGGTAAGTGGTTGCGACCTTATTCAGCGGTAAGCCATTTACATCCTTATCCAGCTGTAAGCCGTTGTGATCTTATCCAGCGGTAAGCCGTTATGACCTAATCCAGTGGTAAGCCGTTGAAACCCCCAATCAGCGGTAAGTCGTCATCAGAAGAACTACGTGGTCTTTGATTCCCTGCCATGGGGATACGTAGGAAGCCTCTTCAAGGCTCAAGCCCAAAACTATCGTCATCCTTTTCCTCGAGCCTCCATCCTAGAGTAAGTCCCAGCACTAATGGGACACCTAACGCGTAAGCCCCTCTTCGCTTCTCACGGACGCACCCTTCACGACGTGATCGTCAGGTCCTTGATGCCTCTTGTTTCCCACACCGAGCATTACTCACGTGGGCTTAGAGTAAGCATCATCCATGGAAATACCTTCGTCCAGCATGACGATAAAATGTATTCCCTCATCCAGCATGACATTAAACTGTATACCCTCGTCCAGCATGATGTTAAACTATATTCCTCCGTCCAGCATAACAGTAAACTGCACACCCATTTGAACTACGATTTCTTTGATCCATCTCCAGGCATGGTACGTAGGAAGCCTCCACGAGGTTCAAGCCCACCCGTAATCTAATTCACATCGAGTTCCACTTGCGTCCAACATGACGTTAAACTTCATTTCAGTCCGATGGCAAGCCGTTGTGATCACCCGAACTATAAGTACATTGATCCATGTCAAGGCATGGTACGTAGGAAGCCTCCCTGAGGTTCCATCCCATCCCCCTTTGGACCAAGGTCCCTTCTTCCTCACGTCGGTTCGCTGACACCCACACCTGAACTACGAGGACTTTGATCCATGTCAAGGCATGGTGCGTAGGAAGCCTTCACGAGGTTCAAGCCCACCACTAGTGGACCCCTGGGTCTACTTTCACGTCGGTTCACGGATGAAACCATTTGAACTATGAGGTCTTTGATCCATGTCAAGGCATGGTACGTAGGAAGCCTCCCTGAGGTTCAAGCCCATCCCTCATTGGACAAAGGTCCTCCTTCACGTCGATTCACCGATGAAACCCTTTGAACTACGAGGTCTTTGATCCATGTCAAGGCATGGTATGTAGGAAGCCTTCCTGAGGTTCAAGCCCACCACCCATCGGACCAAGGTCCACCTTCACGTCGGTTTGCCGACGAAGCCCCCACCATGAACTACGAGGCCTTTGATCCATGTCAAGGCATGGTACGTAGGAAGCCTCTACGAGGTTAAAGCCCAACTCTCGTCATTCATTCACGTCAGGGTTCATCTTCGTCTAGTATGACTTTAAACTACATTCCAGTCTGATGGCAAGCCGTTGTGACCAACCTGAACTACGTGGTCTTTGATCCATGTCACGACATGGTACGTAGGAAGCCTCCACGAGGTCCAAGCCCACCACCACTAGGACCCCTCTGGTCCTCCTCATTCATGTCGGCCTTCTAGCGTCCAACCTGAACTACGTGGTCTTTGATCCATGTCATGACATGGTATGTAGGAATCCTCTCAGAGGTTCAAGACCACCAACTGTTGGTCACTCTAACCTTCTTCACGTCGGTTCATCCACACCCGGGCAGCCTAGTGTGTAAGCCCCACACCATCTGGACCAAGGTCCACCTTCACGTCGGTTCGCTGACGATGCCCATCGGACCATGGTCCACCTTCACGTCGGTTCGCTGACGCATCGGACCAAGGTCCACCTTTACGTTGGTTCGCTGACGACATCCATCGGGCCAAGGTCCACCTTCACGTCGGTTCATCGGCACCATCCCAAACTACGCGGACTTTGATTCCCTACCACAAGGATACGTAGGAAGCCTCTTCAAGGGTCAAGACCAACTTCACTGTCGCCCCTGTGATGGTCCCATTTCATTCCCTCTCCACTTCATTCATCCAACCATCACCCATCCTGATTCTCACCCAGGCTGCCACATCCCGGTGGGATCATGCCATCCACCTCCTCGCTACTCCTAGTGGCCCATGGGCCGCTTTCCACATGTAAGCCCCATCATATCTCCGAGTCGTTGTCCTCTGTGTACACCCCGATTCATCACCCCTTCGAACTACGTGGGTTTTGATCCCTGTCCTCTACACAGGGTACGTAGGAAACCTCCAAGAGGTTCAATCCCAACCAATGGTAATCCATGGTGTACCCCATCCTGGGGTGCACTTCCCCTGATCCGCCCTCAGTGGTGTTCAGATCAGTCATTACGGTGTGACATTTCCCCTCTACGGGGCACACCACCACCGATCCATCTCTATGGGACGTTCTGATCACCCTTATTTTGTCTCCGCAAGACGTTAAACTCACGGCCTACCTCGTGATAAACATGAGATTCCTGAGGAAAACCTTGGATGGAATGCCTTTGGCTTAACTGTCTTCGCAAGACGTTAAACATGATGCATACCCTGTGTTAAACATGGGAAGCTGAGGAAAACCTCAGGTACATGCCTATGGCATATGATTCCCTGCACTCGACGCGGGATGCCTCGGGTTATGCACCCTTGAGATGCCCTCTCATGAGGAAGAATAAAGGTCCCCCAATGTCCATGCACCCAGAGATTCACTGACATGCCTGATGTTGACGTCTACTCCGACCGAAGGTCGCTACCATGTCAAGACCCTATGGAAAGTCTTGACAGAAGTAGTGTAATTAACCGGCATCCATGAAGATATGGCACAGAGAATGAGATTCACGAACAACGTATTAAATCTATGAGGGAGACCCGGACTAGGTGACGACTTCCGAGGAGGAATCCACGAAAGTAAGAACCGGCATCACATCATCCTGTTTCGATCAAGGAGCAGACATACCTGAACAAGGAACAAATTCTGCCCGCCTTTGGAAAGAGGGAATGTGGGGAAACAACAGCGCGTCCTCCACAGACAGATGCGCGCACCCCGGAGAAAGCATCGGAAACAACCACATCACAATACTAGTATACATATATATATGTGTGTGTGTGTGTGTCTGTGGGTTTAAATAAATAATATGGTATTTATGCTATAATTATAATTATATAAAGAGAAATGAATACTTATCTTATTTCCGTCATGATCATTGGAAAATGGAAACATTACTCATGCGTATGTATGCCCTACCATCTCCATAATTGTAAGATAGTTCAATTTTTCATAACCATCTTTAATGGATGATTTTAAAACTATAATTGATGTATAAAATGATAATTATTTCATAATTATTATTCTAGAAATGATGAAGTAATTACATATTTGACCATTCTAACATCTACCCCTCATCAATGGCTTGATAAGAGGTGGTGGTACTTATAGGACTTATGTGACATCCCTAAGACACAAAACACTGAATAAAATGCAACGGGAATCAATAAATTTTGGGTGAAATTTTTCCATTTGAAATATTAAATATCATAACTACATATACAATGACCAAACCAAACTTTATATGATGAATGAGTAAAAAATACAACTCAAAAATTAATCAATCAAATAAACTTTATCTTAGTACAAGAAGAAACCAAAATACGTACTCAATAAAAACCAAAAGACAAAAAAACTAAAAAATACCAAGTGACATAAAACAGTAACATCCAACCCACCATAATCTCCAACTCCACATTCCATTTCCATGGTATTAATAAGAATCAAAAAATATCTAAGATACCTTCCCTTTAACTATTTCCTGATAAATATCATCTGAAAACACACAATAGTACACAATAAAGTGATGAGTGTAAACTCAGTAGGATTTCCCCCAATGAATTCCCAACTCACACCACTAGGAAGAAAATTATTTTCAAAAAAATTTAATATAGTTAAAAATCATTTTAAACAATTAATATAAAAGGTACAAAAATTTTCAATGGAATTTTTTTAAAGAATAAGACCTTTCTCATTTATTTTTCATGCCCATAACCATGTCTCCAAAGACACACCATGAATTCTTAGGTGATATTTCCATACTCATGATCGGTCTCTCGTTGATCCACCAAGTCATCATGAGGTTACTAATCCCATGTACCCCAATGGAACACACCCCATCTACAAGGTGACGTCTATGAATGCACTCACACCAACCATGTTTGAAAAATACCCATTACAAACCATTACACATAAAACCTTTTCATTATTTAAATAATTTAAAAAAAACTTTACACACATCAAAACAAAATCATAATTTTAAAATAATATTTTTAAAATTATAACCAAAGGGGGTTTTCCAAAAATCCATCCATTTTCCCTAAATTTCAAATCCCTGACTAAAACATGTTTTTATAAAGTATAACACAAGGATTTCATAATAATTTCAAGAAAATAATTTAATAAAAAAATAATTAAAGTTATAAGACATATGAAGATATGAAAAAATCCACCTACCTCACAACGGTTGGTAAAAATAAAGGGCAAAATAATGAAACTTCAAGATCCGATCACAACCCAGGTTACCTTCACAATATACAATAAGACCTCATCAATATTTACATCACACAGTATTGATTCATCCCAAATGTATTATATCTATGGTTCCAAAAGGGATAGAAAAAATGGATCTATAAATAATATGGAATAATTGGTACTTTCTAACAAATCTAGACCCCCAACATGATTTAATTTTCCTAAGAATCCCTTTTGGGTTGAATGGGGTCATCTCTAAAGACCAGGAAGAAAAAAAGAATTTGATATATTGATATAATATGGGATTAACTAGGATTAAAGGGTTTAATTCATTCTATATCCATAACTTTTGGAGTTCAAATTGTACGTGGCATGGATATCCCACACATTTTGGAAAACTGTGCACCAATCATGTAGTGGTACTGTCTTAAGGCCACTCCTCAAAAGATTTTATTGCACAATTAGACAAACCATGTGATAACTATTAATTTCCCTCTATTTCAATCTTAAATGTTTACCCTAGGAACTCACATGATTTTCCCAAATGATACACCAACTATGCACCAACCTAGTGTCCACTATTCTCCCTTCCATGGTTTCTTGAAGATGGTTGATGGTTTCTACTAACCATTCACAAATAATGAACCTCCATAAAAGCCTCCTAAATTTTCCAAAACCCCTAATAACCTTCCAATAATCAACTCAAACATTATATATTCTATGAATACATGAATAAAGGGTCATGTACCTAAAACTTCCGGTGCTACATTCTCCCCACCTTATATTTTCCATCACTAAAAAGTAGAAAACTAGAGGATTCTTGGAATATTTCAGGCCATTTAACTATCATTTCCATTTCAGCTACCATTTTCCTTCCTGAATCCAACAATTTTTCCATAAAATTGATACTAGACTGATGATTTTCCTATAAAATATCTTCTCTTTCATATCCCCAGTATGTATAGGCACACGAATCAATGTAACATTCGGATGTAATTCAATGTGATCACATCGAATCACATGGTCGGGATCAAATTGATACTTATTTAACTATGACACATGAAACACATTTTTTATTGAACTGAACCTTGATGGATATTCCAAATTATATTCCACCTCACTAAATCATTCATGTATCACATGTGGTCCTATGTAATGAGGGGGAAAAATTCATTTCATACAAAAATGATGATACCCAAGCCTTGAAGATATTATTAAGAAGATATGATCACTCACCTCAAATGAACTGTCATCGACTTTGATCCACATATGATTTATGAAGAATCAGATCCATATCTATATTGTTTATAATCAAGTGAATCTTATCTATTGTCTCTTTCATATGTGTAACACCTGTTTTTTCAAGTCTTTGTTTTGAACCGGTTCATTTGAAAACCTGATAATTTTCTTGGGTCTTGTGTGAGGTTAATTTTAAATTTTAAAGTTTCATCTATGTCTAATCACCCTAATTTGGGTTCCCCATTCCTTGTTTAGGAGTTTTTGGAGAAAATGTGGTTACTTCATGATTTAGGCCAACCATGAGCCCATTTCCAGTTCTAAAAACCATGTTGGTTTCTTTTATAACTCCTTTGTTTTTAATCATTTTTCACCCATTTCACTTCCCACATGGCCTAAACTAATATATTCAAACTACCATATACTTTTTTACCCATTAATAATTCATAATAATGGTGAATTGGGGTTACTTAATTAGGCATTGGGCCAGCCCATGGGCCCATTTCTGGTTTTTAAAAAATAATGTCTTTATTTTATATATAATACAAAATTTAATATTTTTCGGTGATTACACCTCCCACCCAAATCCAATATCCATATCCTCATCCCCATTATCTATTTGACCTCTTTGGAGCTCTGAATAGTCGCAGAGTCAGGAAAGATTCTCAATGTATCTCAAATCGTCCAGAATTAACAAGGTAAATTGTATCATTCATAAATCAATCAATTAGTACTCTTTTGGCCACCAATATTCTTTAAATGGTTCTTATAGAACTTAGGAGTCTCTCCAGGAAGTATCAATCCCTTACCTTTTATCTATGGGTGGAGATCTAGTGGAATAAAAAGAGTTTTCTAGTTGAAAAGGTGAGATTCCTTCTCCTTTATCCTCCATCTTCTCCCTCCCTTCATTATTTCTTGGTTTTATAATCTCCCATTGTCCTGTTATACTTAGGGTTCTGTTATTCCATGATTTTTTATGTGGTTTTTATTCATTTGGGTCTGGTCGTCATAGGTTTAGGGTTTGTAAACACTCGGATGGTGATTTCATGTGTGTGTTTCCTTTATGCCAAGGATTTGAGGTAGGATATCCCTTGCACTTGCCTTTATTATTTAAGTTTAATCATTTTTTTATTGTTATCACCTGATATATATATATGTTTTCTATTATTTTTAAGCCTTTTTATAGTTTTATTGGTGTGAAAAATGGTTTTTTATGCCTTGTTTTGTGAAAGGTAGTGTTGTTTTGTCACAAAAATGCATACCAAGTGTTTGTTTAAATGTTATTCTATCTTTAAAAACTGTTTTTTGATGTTTATAATCTTTTTTATGGTATTTTGAACATGTTACGGTATCTTGAATAAATTATGGAAATCAATTGGTGTTTTATTCCTTTTCAAGTTATTAAAATATTTTTTTTAAAAGGGCATGCCATGTGTTCGGTAAATTGCCTGGTTGGCTTTTATGTGTGATATGTGATTTAAAAATTATTTGTTCAGATTTATAAATAAATCAGAAGAATTATACATTGTATTTTTTTGGTCCTTATATGTCTTTACAATTTTGATTTGTTTTTACAAACAAATGGGTTTTGGTTTACAACATTTTTTGGCCCGAGTTGTCGGAAAATGATCTGTTTCACATCCTTATGAAAATTGTTGTGTTTTGAATATGTAACCTGAGTGTTTTAAGGGATTTATGAATTTTTATTGATATTTTAAATGGTGTTTGTACACCTCCTTAATATAATTTAATTCATACCTCGGTAAAATGTTAGTTTTGAGAAAGGGTTAAATGGCCCATTTGGCATTTGATTTGTTTTGTAAAAAATGGTTTCCATGTGTATTTCATGTTCTATCTTTTTGGAAAATTTTATGGTCCATGAAAATGAATTATTAATTTTTTTGGGGCTGAAAATATGTTTTTTTATGTTATTTATGGATTTTTTCCTTAAAACAGCATCTTTGAATGGATTTTATGTGAAAGGCCTCTTGATACTCCTGGAAATTATTTTACGAAAAAATTTAGTGGTTTATTGATTCGTGAAAGAAATGTGAATATAGTTTGGGGTATGTTTGTGTGTTTATGGTTTTTAAATGGAGTTTTTATGTGTAAAGTGTATTTTATAATATGTGAAACTTGATTGAGCACCAAATGGAATCCTGGGTATCTAGGTGGGCGGACGTGTACTAGTATGCTAGTGATTCCGTGGGGTTTGGCACCAGTTTCACATAGCAAGTTTGACGATGACAACAATAACTAAAATATGATGATGATGATGTTTGGGGACCCTTATTTTATGGGTAATATCCATACTAGTGGCTCGTGTGCACGAGAATGGATATTTATTATGGTTACTCTCACCGAGATACGAGGTACCTGGGGCTCACAACAAACTAGTGCCTAGGGGTGTTCCTATCAGTTGTGCTCATTGGATATTTTTTACTCAACATTGGAATACAGTGTGTTTGGTTGGTAAATTAAGTAGTGTGTGTTATTTATTTAAAATTTTACAATCTTTAAAGCATCTCTCATTAAAACAATTTTCATTTTGAAGTTGCACCTCTTTGAAAAAAAATCAATTTCCTTTTTGTTTATAAAACATGCAAGTTTTTGTCTGATAATTATTATAGCATGGAACCTCATTTGAAAAACAAAAATTTATATCTTATATTTAAAATATGAAATTTATTTTTCTTTTATTTTTGTGGAAGTTTATTGGGAATAGAATATCGGGCTAACCTACTGAGTTTTAATAGTCATGCCAATAGTCTTCTTCTATTTTTCGCCCTTCTGTAGGTTTCAGCTTTGGTGACATGTGATCATTGTTTTGGAGAGTGACCAGTGGTGTCCCATGGAGTTAGTTGGTTATTGGGTTTGGTCAGTTGAGTTGTTGGTTTAGTTCTACTTTCAGTTTCTTGTACAAATAATTTTTAGTTCAATTTTTATATAAATGCATTTTGGGCTGTCCATTTATATCTGTTGTTTGTTTGATTGTTTATATATGGGAAAAATTGTTCCCTTTTATACTCTATTGATTTCCATGGTTCTTTTCACCATCCCGGGAGGATCGGGAATGCCTCTCGGGACTTGTCGCGGGCTGTCCTGGGTGACCGGTTCAAGGTCGACTCAGGCTGGTTCGTGACAAAATGGTATTAGAGGAGGTCGTCTCATAGCAGACCATTCTTTTTAGAGTTCCCTTGTTATTTGGGTATGTCAAGGTAGATGGAGTAGGATTGTTGGGACTTGAGGGGTAAGTGCGAGAAGAGCATCGCGAACTCTTTCTCGTTTTGATCCTTGGGTTTCCATGGGAAGTCTGGTTTTATTAGTGTCCTTTGTTCTTGCTGATTGTTTGGTGTTGGGATATGACAAGGGGAGTATGAATAATGGAATCTGTAAGATCATAGGGATTGGAAAGCCATGTGGAGCCAGGGCATTGTCCTAATAAGTCTCTCTGTGTTGGTGTTGTGTTTGACATATGGCCGCCAACCATATGGTCAAGTCACCCGCCGACACTAGTTCCCTTTTGTGGGTTTTTTTGGACCTTTCATGAATTCGGAATTTTTGTTTTGAAAGTAATTGTGTGGGAATTATGGAAATGGGTTTTAAATGAAGGATTGGATTTTTAAAACTAGAAAAGGGGTTTTCAAAAATTAAATATAAGAATGGTTTTGGTAAGGTTGTGTTATTTTAAACAATTTCTGGTGAGGAAGTGGAAATGATTTAACGGGATTGGATTTTCCCTAATCTAAACTTGTGGTTTGTTAAAATAAAATGTTTTGAATGTGTGAATAATTTTAAAGTAATTCTGAAACTTTTTTTAAATAGGGTGTTTTGGGATGTTGAAATTTTTTTGAATCTGATGAATAGGTTTTGGAAATTCAGTTTTGTGCGAATGGTGTTCTTCTAGAAAGGGGTTTTGGAATTTGTGGTTGTCAGGTTATGAAAAGAGACCTTGCTGATTTTTTTTTAAAATGAAAACGGGATATTTTCAATAGAATGGTTGTTTTTGTAAGGTCTATTAAATGAAATGGATTGTTTTTTTAATAAAATGGTTCTTGATGAAGTGTGGTTTGTTTTGTGAAATATGAAAAGTGTTTTTGACTTGGTGGTTGGTGTTCCTTTTGACGGTACATGATTTTTGGAATGATGTTGTTTTTTTAGCCTTTGGAGTTTTCATGGGTTCTCACATGCATGGTTTTATTGATATCTAGAAGGATGTCCTATATGGAATGGTTTTTGAGTGCCTAGTATGGAATGTAAATGTTCATGTGAGTGAGACTTGATGAAACACCATTGGTGAATGTGATAATCCACCAAGTTAGTTTTTTTAAAAAGTGGTTTTAGCTAAAAAATTGTGGTGTTTGTTTTGAACCAATGGTTATGTTGATGGTTTATCCTATGTACTAGTAGTGTTTTCTATACAGTATGCTCCCTTATGATCTATAATTCATACTCTTGTTGCATCTTGATATGGGATCTTGTTGGTGGCTCGGGTTTGGAGTAATGTTTAGTGGGTTTCTAAAGATGTGTTGGATGTTGTGATGTGGCCCCAGATAGTTCTATGTTTGCAAGATTTCCAATTGATAAACCTAAGGATTCTTTCTCATGTTTCAAAATTTATATCCACCCCCCCAAAATAATTCCTCATCCTGTTAGTTTAAATATAGAGCTGTTTGGGATCAATTTAAAGTGCTTCTAGTTCGTGATAATTCTTGTGCACATAGTAGTTGTGTTAGTTGATTTTGATGCTTTTCGCCGTATTAGTTGTCCATTATGCTCCTCATTCCAAGTGAGATAGAATTTTGATATGTATCTATGAGCTCCTATTTAGATGAAAGTGTTTTTTTGAGCAGGTGAGTTTTTTTTTGAGTGGTGTGATACTTAGCACTTGACTATGGGGCAGCAGATGCTTCATAATTTAGGGCTCCAGCCATAGGCATCAAAGTGAATCTTTTCACGCAGTCAAGAAATATACAGAAGTGTAGGGTGCTTGACCTAGCTCCTACCTCCACCATTGTAGTAAGGTAGTTTCCATTTCTATATTTTGGTTCCTCATTACTATGAATTCCCATTTTTCACAATAAGTGTGGTGGACTTACCCCTCATACAGTGTCTATGGTTATGCCTTCATGGATGCGAGTTTCCAATCAATGTCCCTTTGTGGACCACCTCTGTAAATTGGGTGTGGTCTTGGTGTTACCTATTCATATTTGGAGTGTTTTGGGTAGTTCCTTGTTTTATTTTTTGGTTCCAGTGGACAAATTATTGGATCCCCTTCCCTCCCCTCCCTAAGTGGTGGGGGTCCGGATCTGTGCTGAAAGTGTTGGCCAAGTTCTCGTCCCCTCTGTTCAAGAGTGGGTGGTTTATATGTTAATGTTTTAATCCTGTTAACTTGGGTCGGTGGGTTGTTTTGGGAGTGTTTTTTGTACTTGTGAAAGTGAGGTAATGTTGAGTTCTTGTTTTTTTGTTGCTAGTTGGATTCTAATGGTGGGGAGACCCACCATAGGTCATGTTGATTTTTCCTCCTATGAATTTGTCTAGTGCTAGTTGTTTATTAATTTTGGGGAGTCCATTATGTACTCCCCTAGATTCCTTGGTTTTCTTGAGTTCTCTTTATTTTGGGTGATTGTTTGTTTCATTGGTAGAAGTCCCAACAATTGGGTTCTTGGCTTGGTTATGGAGGTGGTGGCTTGACCGTTCCGTTGATTTTCAAAAACTGGTTGTGAGTTGGTGTTTTTTTGGGAAAGAGGATTAATTTATGTTGATGGAAAATGATATTTCACAATATTTATAGGTAGTATCATGTTGATAATGAATCCTTTGGTGTTTATCTTTCAGCTGGAAAGTGTTATGGCTTTCCAGGGGCGGAGAGCATTAATGGTGGGGAGAATTGTCACACCCTGTTTTTCATGTATTTGTTTTGATCTGGTTCATTTGAAATATCAATACTTTTATTGGGTATTTTTTGAGATTAATGTTGATTTATTAAGTTTCATATATGTCTAATCACCCTAATTTGGGTTCCCCACTTCTTTTTTAGGAGATTTTGGAGAAAAGGTGGTTAATTCATGATTTGGGCCAACCGTGAGCCCATTTCCTATTTTAAAAAACAAATTTGTTTCTTCTATAACTCCTTTGTTTTTTGAACCTTTTTCACCCATTCAACTCCCCACATATACTAAAATGATATATTCAAACTACCATATCCTTTTGTACCCCTTAATAATTCATAATCATGGTGAATTGAGGTTACTTATTTAGGCATTGGGCCGGCCCATGGGCCCATTTCCAGTTTTAAAAAAATAATTTTTTTATTTTATATCCAATTCAATATTAAATATTTTTCAGTGATTCTACATCCCACTAAAATAAAATATCCCTACCCTCACCCCCATTATCGATTTACCTTTTTAGAGCTCAGAATAGTCGCGGAGTGGGAAACATTATCAATGTCTCTCAAATCATCTAGAATTGACATGGTAAATGGTATCGTTAATAAATAAATGAATTAAAAATATTTTGGCCACCAATCTTCTTTCCATGGTTCTTCCAGACCTTATGAGTCTCTTTGAGAAGTTTCAATCCATTATATTTTATCTAATGGTGCACATCTAGTGGAATACAAAGAGTTTTCTAGTTGAAAAGGTGAGATTCCTTCTCCTTTATCCTCCATCTTCTTCTTCCTTTAATTATTTATTGGTTTTATAATCTCCCCTAGTCCTGTTAGACTTAGTGTTCTGTTATTCCATGATTTTTTATTGGGTTTTTATTCATTTGGGTTAGTTCTTCATAGGTTTAGGTTTTGTAAACCCTCGGATGGTGATTTCATGTGTGCGTTTCCATTAGGCCAAGGATTTGAGGTAGGATATCCCTTGAACTTGACTTTATTAATTAAGTTTCATAATTTTATTATTGTTAACACCTGATATATATTTTTTATTATTATTTTCAGCTTTTGGATAGTTTTCTTGGTGTGAAAATGGTTGTTTATGCCTTGTTTTGTGAAAGGTAGTGTTGTTTTGTCATAAAAGTGCACACCAAGTGTTTGTTTAAATGTTTTTCTATCTTTCAAAACTGTTTTGGGAGGTTTATAAGCTGTTTTATGGTATTTTGAACATGTTACAGTATCTTGAATAAAATATGGCATTCAATTGGTGTTTTATTCCTTTTCATGTTCTTAAAATAAATTGTTTTGTTTAAAAAGGACATGCCATGTGTTCGGTAAATTGCCCGGTTGGCTTTTATGTGTGATGTGTGATTTAAAAATTATTTATTTGAATTTATAAATTAATTGGAAGAATTATAAATGTAATTTTTGTGTCCTTATATTTCTTTCCAATTTGTATTTGTTTTCAAAAATAAATGGGTTTTGGTTTACAACTTGTTTTGGCCCGATTTGTCGGAAAATGGTTTGTTTCACATCCTTATGAAAATGGCAGTGTTTTGAATTTGTAACCTGAGTGTTTTAAGGGATTTATGAATTTTTGTTGCTACTTTAAATGGTGTGTATACACCTCTTTAGTATAATTTAATGCATTCCTTGGTCAAATGTTTGTTTTGAGAAAGGCTTAAAGGCCTGTTTGGCATTTTTTTTGTTTTGTAAAAAAAGGTTCCCATGTGTATTTCATGTTGTATCTTTTTGGGAAATTTTATGTTCCATGAAAATGATTTATTAATTGTTTTTGGGGATTCCATATATGGTTTTTTATGTTAGTTATGGTTTTTTTCCTTAAATGATATTCTTTGAATGGATTTTATGTGCAAGGCCTCTTGATACTCCTTGAAATTGTTTTACGAAAAATTTTAGTGGTTTATTGATTCATGAAAGAAATGTGAAGAAATTTTGTGGGAGGTTTGTGTTTTTATGGTTTGGAAATGGTATTTTGATGTGTAAAGTTTATTTTATAATATGTGTAACTTGATTGATCACCAAATGGAATCCCGGGTATCTAGGTGGGAGGAAGTGTACTAGTATGCTAGTGGTTCTATGGGGTTTGGCCCCAGTTTCACGTTGCAAGTTTGGCGATGACAACACTAACTAAACTATGATGATGATGATGTTGGAGTACCACTAGGTTATGGGGATTCTCACTACTAGTGGCTTGTCTGCACAAGAACATATATTTATTATGGTTACTTTCACCAAGATACGAGGTACCTGGGGCTCACAACTAACTAGTACCTAGGGGTGCTCCCATTAGTTGTGCTCATTGGCTATTTTGTACTCACCGTCGGCATACGGTGTGTTTGATTGGTAAATTAAGTAGTGTGTGTTATTTATTTGAAAGTTTACAATCTTTAAATCAGCCCTCATTAAAACAATTTTCATTTTGAAGTTGCACCTCTTTGAAAAATTGTTACTTGCATTTTTGTTTATAAAACATGCAAGTTTTTGTCTGATAATTATTATAGCATGGAACCTCATTTGAAAAAACATAATTTTATATCTTGTATTTAAAACATGATATTTATGTTTTTTTTATTTTAAATTATGTTCATTGGGAATAGAATATCGGGCTAACCTATTGAGTTTTAATACTCACGCCTATAGTCTTCTTCTGTTTTTAGCCCTTGTGCAGGTTTCAAGTTGAGTTCGATCACCTTGGGTGACATGTGATCATTGTGTTGGAGAGTTACTAGAGGTTTTGCATGGAGTTAGTTGGTAATAGGGTTTGTTAAGTTGTGTTGTTTGTTTAGTTCAACTTTTAGTCTCTTGTACAAATAATTTTAGTTCAATTTTTATATAAATGAATTTTGGGTTGTCCATTTATTTCTGTTGTTTGTTGGATTGTATATATATGGTTGAAATTGTTCCCTTGTGTACTCTATTGATGCCCTTGGTTCTTGTCATCATCCAGGGAGGATCGGAAAGGCCTCTCGGCACTTGTCGTGGGCTAGCCTGGGTTACCGGTTCAGGGTCGACTCGGGCTGGTTCATGACAATAAGGCTAGGTATAATCAATGAAGTCTCTCCTATTTCAACCCAAAAAAGTAGAGAAAAACAAGGATGTACATAAAATGGTTCAAAATGAACTATATGTATAGAGGCCTGATAAGTGTTATTGTATGAGAACTCCAATAATGATATATGCTCCTCCAATGAGAGACAAAAATCTATTACACAATCCCTAATATTATCCTATAATTATTGGATTTTCCATTCTGACTAACCATCCATTTGAGGATGATATGTTGTTCTCATAGTCAAATATGTTCCAATATCATGTTGGATGGACTTCAAAAAACATGAAATAAATCTGGGGTCTTGTCCAGATGCAATTGATATTTGAACATCCTAAATCATTAAAATTTTCCAAATGTAGTTTTTTTATAAGTATTCCGCCATATTAGTTTCAATAATAGGGATGAAATGAGAAAAAAAAATTAGTTTATCTACTATCACACATATGGAATCATGTTTCCAAACAATCCTTGGTAGACCTATTATAAATTCCATGGTTATCTACTCTTAATTACACATAGTAATTGATTAAGATTAAAACATACAAGTGGGTTATTGATACTCTTCCTTGACCTTATAACAGGTAAAGAATTCTGAAACATTCTCCACTATAGCTTCTTTCATTCTATCCCACCATACCTATTCTTTAAACACTTTATACATTTTTTGAATCCTAGTGTAAATAAACCATCTTGAATGGTGGAGGGAAATAAGAAGTTATTCCTAAAAATATAAATGTATGAATATCGGATCTCTAAACCAAAAAACTGAATTCTAATCTAGCTTCCATCCCTCAATGGTCTCCTTACCAATGAGTTTTGACCTCATAGTAACAAAATCAGGATTGGATGTTTCAGAAACTCTAACCAACTCAACCAAATTTGGGTAAATGAAATTGGAAATAAAACTATAACATCACCTTGGTCCAAGAAATCTAGTAGCATATCCTCTATGACAATGATTAGTTTCCAATGGTCTAAAGAATATTTATCCAATTGAGAATATTACTTCCTATTCAATGCATCCACCACATATCTCCCTTAACCTAGTGTATACATCAATTCAATTTCAAATATCTACAGATACTCTATCCATATACATTGAATTAAATTTAAATTCCTTTATAAAATATTTTTCAAAACCTTATGATCTATAAATACTATTAATTTATCATCAAAGAGATATTGATTCATGTTTTTAAAATCATGACTACTGTAGCCAATACCAAATCGTGTGTTGGGCAGTTCTTCTCTTGAAACCATCAAAGTCATGATCCATAAGCAACAACATGATCTCTAGAAATGAGAACACATCCTAAACCAGATATTGTTGCATAAACATATACTACATAACCCTGTATGGACTCTAGAAACATGAGGATTTATACTGATTCAAGTCTATCCATGCATTCTTGAAAGTATTTATGACATTAATTGTTCAATTATAATGGAACACCTTTCCCCATCGAAGTTTTAATTGATGATTCCAAATGTGAAAAAATAACATACAAAAAATATGTAGTGTCCTGATAAGAAAAGAAAATTATGTATCTCAAAAACATTATTGGGTGGCTTCCAAGAGATAATAGTTTCTATGATTTTATGATCCATTGAAATTAATTTTTCATGAATGACATGGACAAAGAAACTTACATATTGCATCTAGAAATTACACTATGATGACTTGGAAAACAAATGATTCTACTACAGGATAACCAACACTATATCCAAGTGTTTCTAATAATCCAATTTTTTTCTAGAATACACTAGGTTATCCTAAAAAACACCACTATGAAAGAATCTATATACCTCTAGAAATTTTGATTCATCAATTCCAAAAAGACAGATGGTGTATTTGTAAGACCAAAAGGCATCACGAAATATTCATAATGTCTATATCTGATTATAACATCTTTCTTTGAAATATCTTTCTTTCTCACTCTTGTTTATTGATATCCCAAACGTAAGTAAGTTTTAGAGAACCACTGAAATCCACTTAATTGATCAAACAGATCATTAATTCTTATAAGAGGATGTTGATTAACTATTGTAAATTGGTTAATTTTATGATGATCCACACAAATACAAAGGGTTACATCATCTATTTTAACAAAAAAGAAGCAGTACTACCCACAAATATATGCTTGGTTGGGTGATCCCTTTACTTTCCAACTCTTTCAGATGAACTTTAAATCACCTAAATTATTTTGGTTTCATCTGATAAGATGAAAGTGAAATTGGATTGGTCCCCATTAGGATATCAATCATAAATTCCACTTCCCTTTTGGGGGGGAACCCCAATATATTTTCAGAAAAAAGGTTAGGAAACTGGTCAAAAATAGTTATAAAATCACTATTTCTAATCTCATCCATATATTCCAAGGTAACCACTAACAAATGATAAGATATAGGTTCAACCACTAAGGCCAAAAGTCATTCTATACATTCCTTTATATCCTAATATCCTATAATGAGATGTTGGATTCCATCTTGAGATGTAAAACTAACCCTTCATGCATAACAATAAATGAGGGACTTGAATGATTTCATCCAATCCATACCCAAAATCAAGTCCAAGAATTACATTTAAAGCACAAATAAATCCCAAAAAACTCATAACATTGATAGTTATATGTCAAGATTTAAACATAAAGTCTAAGCATTCTATTTTTCCAAGAGGAGTTCAAATTTTCAAAACAGAAGGTATCATCTCAACATGCAAACCCATATGATCCATAACATGATAATAAATAAATGAGTTGGATTTTCCTATATCAAACAATGATTTTATAAGGATATAATTTAAAAATAATAATACCTCTCACCATAGAATGACCTAATTTATGACCCATGATCACTTGCTTTGTTCCATACAATTGCTTAATAGTTGTATTTTTCTCTTTTTTACCCTTTTTTGAATTCACTAGTTAAGGAGCTGTAATTTGAACAAATTTTATGTTCACTTTTGGTTTAGGTGAAACCACATTCTTAACAACCTCTTCTAGTTGGTATATATGACACCTACCTAGTTACATTCTCAATAACTAGAAAAAAAAACCTTTTGTCTCACTCATTAGAAACTGAAGTCTTAAAGATTTCAAATTACCACATAAACTCATATCTCAAATATATATTTCTAAAATTAAATCATTTTCAACATTTTAGTCCTTTTTTCAAATACTACAACCATGCTTTTCATAATAACAATTTTCACTATTTTCAAAAATCAACATTTTTTTCCATTTGGTAAACTATTAAACATAGAATGAACAATGATTCTCTTTTGTAAAGTCTTACTATAAACGAATTACATGAAATTCTCATTAGTTAAACTGACTATTATGAAATGAAAGAACCTAGAAGTGATTTGTTCCGAGTATAGTACTCAAGAGGGGGGTGAATTGATTATCTCTATAAATTTCTGTTAACAAGGGTTATTTGAAAATTTCCCACAATTAAAAATATAATCTAAGTCAGTTTGTAGTGAATTTATAAGAGTCCTGAATGTTTAATTAATTTCTTATAATATTGATTAGTTTGTATCTATACTAATCTTGAGATTAATATAACTTTGGAAACAAACCTACTGGTTCAAAATAGTTATAAACACTTTCTAAACTAACTATCAGAGTTTGACATTGTTTGAATGAGATATTGTATAAAACATAGTAAAATAAAATAACAATAGACACATTATAAATTAAAACAAGAGGTTTAGTCTAAAAATGAGACTTATTCCTCTCCACTTGGTGATTATCTTCCACAAAGTAGTTTATATTAATAAACAAGTTTGATCCATACCCTGGATCATAGTTCACAACAGCACACAAGGCTATCAAGGTCACACTTGACCTCTACCATATTTATTCATGGGAAAAAATCAAACATGTCACACATGAACTATTCCACAGTTCTATATGGGATACAAAATGATAAATAGAGTGTGAGTTTAAGGATATCAAGTATTATCCAGTTATGCACAAGTGTCAGTTTGTGTGTAATAGAAAGGTACACACACTGCTTAGAAATGTAAACAAAAAAACACAACATAGCTGAGGATGTAGAGAAAATTTTATAAGTTTCTGTGTGTTATGAAGTAAAGCTCTGGACTCGTTTGATGCAGTGGAATTGACGTTCGAGTCCTCTACTAGATGTTGGCTCCAAAACAGAGTGTTGTAGCCTCTGTGTTCTGAATTATTGGAGAAAAATATGTTCATGTCATCTAAATTGGTTTATATTGTCTCCTTGATCTCCTCGTATGTTCTTCCTTTTGATTTCTTGGATTTTGGAAGTGTGCTCGGAAGTTGCAGGAGTTCTTGTCTTTTTAACTCTTTCATTTCTTACTGCTATTATCTATGTCTTCTCTCAAATATTGAATGATCTAACTAGTAAATCTTTTATACATGAAGTTCCAACAGATAGAATGATCTCCCCATGTGCATGTACCTCATCATGTCCTTGGAATATCCTACAAACAACATTAAATAATGTAAAAATCGTTAATTTATCTGAATATTATCATTAGATATAAATTTCAATTAATAAATTAAAAACTATTTTTATGAATATCGGTGAGTCATAAGTATCGGTGAGTCAATGGTATCGGTCTATCAGCATCAATCTGTTAGCATCGGTGAATCTCTGTATCAGTGAGTCCTTTTCATCGGTATCAGTGACTCTTGGCATCGGTGAGTCATTTTTGCTATCGGTCTACTCAGGCATTAGTGAGTCATCATCGGTGAATCATTTTGAACTATTGTTGTGTCACCCATCGGAGACTCGTACATAAGTAAGTCCTTTGAACTATCAGTGCATTATCCATCGGTGATTCTCCTATCGGTGATTCACTTAAACTATCAGCGTGACCGATCATCGGTGACTTGTCCATCGTTCTGTCGTTTTTTCTATAGGTGAGTCCAGCATCGGTGTGTTCTTCATCAGTGTGTCAGCCATCGGTGACACCTCAAACCAGCCGGGGTTAGGGACTCTGAAAAACATACAAAGTGTATGTCTTATACAAAATAGTACCATATTATGCGAAATTCATTAATACATGTAAATATACACTTGTAAATATACTGGAACATAAATATCCATAATTTATTGAATTATTGAAATGTATTATAACATGTTATATAATTTATTCATTTATAAATATTCATTGACTAGATTAGCATGAGTTATAACTTAATATGTGAATTATCAAGATATGTAAATTGGCATGATTTGTGATTATTAAAACAACTATCTCTCAAATGGTCCAATAATCTCCCCCATTTTGATAATCACAAATCTTGGCATTGAATGAGGTACACAAGATGTCAAGGAATAAAAAATACTTGACTTAGAATACCAACAGTGAGAGTGAATGCTCAATGAGAGTGAATTCTAAATACAACTATAAGGCCTTTACTTTTAATCTCCCCCACAATAATTACATCATATCATATATAGAATATTCATTTTAATAGATTTATATCATAGCACTTTAATTCTCCCCCTTAGTAAGTTATATTATATTTTCAGTGGATTACATTTCATCTTTCTTATTCCATAGTGAGTCTCCCCCTTAGATCAATAATTTATTCCATCCATATATTTCTCCTGCCGTCCATAAATTTCTCCCTATTTTTGGATTAGAAAAATGGTGAGAAGAAATACAAAGGATAAAGAAAAGAAACAAAAAGAAACTTCAAACATGTCGAATTCAAATTGATATTCATTAAGGTAAAAAGAGTACGATCATCAAAATAGTGTCATCAAAATAAAAGTAGAGAGCCCTATCAAAGAATTACCCAAAGCTAAGACATGGGATTTTGAGGAGCTTTCCCTTTGTCTAAAGGGTCAATTTTCAGTTCATGAAGTGGTGTTTTGGATTTAAGACTGGCTGATCGACTAGAAATACTAGGTAAGGAAACACCTATAGAAACATTAGCTACAGGTCTTGGTCTCATTTCTAATAGAACACAACTTTAAGGCTTCTATGGGATCACAGACTTGATGTGAGATAAGGCTTGGGACACTATCATCTGAGTTGGAGGTAGGGAAACATGTCCAACAGAAGTAGTGGTAGGGACTACTATAGCATCAGTTTGTACATATAGGTAAGGCTTCAAAATCTTGATAAAATCATTGATGATTTCACCCCCATATTGCATACCGTTTTCAAAATTCACCTAGTTTTTTATGATTTTATCTAAAGTGGGTGTAAAATATTTCAACTAACTCACTTTCCTATTGAATGCCTCTTTCACTGGTATAATCTTAAGGTTCTCATCCATTTACTTAAAGTTTTTATTAAGATCATTCTTGGTTTAGATTTCTGAGAAATACTTGTCCACTTTTTATCTGATTTCCTTCTGAGTAGAAAATGCTTAATTTGTGCATTGTATCACCATGTTAAAAACAAGTCCATTGTTCCTGTGTACTTTGGAAAGATTCTATTCATCAGAGTCATTCTAAATAACCTTGATCTCTTCTCTCATCACAGTTCTGAGGGAATCCAAATCAGCAGCAATCCTGGTACTTTTAGAACTAGATGCACCAGAAATTATCTTTCCAATATCCTCCTTCAACTTTGTTAAATATTTACTCTGTAGATGTGTAACAAGATTCCTAATAACCTCCATAACACCAGTAAGTACAGTTATAAAATAATTGGATAGGGATACCAGATCTTGAACCATTTTCATTACTTCCTCTCTTAGAACTATATTATTTCTAATAATGGCCTAATCTGTAGTTATTAGGTTGGGATGTATCTCCTAAATCACCATTCTAGAAATCTGAGTATAATATTCCTTTGAAATACCCCAAGATGATGAAGCATCATTGTTTACTCTAATAGAGGATCTCATTGATTCACAAATGACATCTTTGAATTGATCAAGATCAGCCTTGGCGACATAGTCACTAGGAACTATAGGTACTACTGGATCATCAGCATTAGGTAAGATAGATAAAGTAGGAGAAATTGGTTCCACATTATCTTATAGAGTATGAGCAGGAGCTACCATCTCCTCATCTGATTCATAATCCAACCCAAAGAGAATATATCCTATATTTCTATTCCATTCACCAGAACATGTCTAATCTCTAGGTTCCATAGTATCAATTCTTACTCTTCTTCATTGAGTCTCCCCCTAAACTTGTGCCTCATCTTCTTCTTCTTGATCTCTAGACAGAACAAAATTCCAAGGAACTGGTACTAACTGAACTTGATTTTCTACTTCTTAAGATCTAGCAACTCCATCCACTTGAGGCTCCTCCTCATTTTTAGGCATAGGTGCAATTTGAGCTTCTACTTCTTCCTCTTAAACTCCATACATAATTTCAATAAGATCCTAAATGATTCCCTGAGCATCATTTGGGTGGTCATGTCTGTACTCATTTCTATTATCTCCATCATCATGTACATCATGATCAGAAGCATCATGTCCAATAGGATCAATACCATCTTTTTTATCAACCTCATCATATTCTCTATGCACAGAATCCTCTCCAGAACTATCTAAAACATGTCTAGATTTTAGTGAGTCACTCACATGATCACTATCATAATCCTCATCCTCATCATCATCATCATCATCCTCGTCACCATCAGACTTTCTCACATAACTTTTAAACTCCAGAGACTTCAGTCTCTTCTTCATCTTCCTCATCCAACAAAGGTTCTTGAGAAGGTAATTATAATGGTAGAATGGTATGTCCATATGATCTTTCTTTATGGATTTTAGAAATATCTGGGTCGCTCCTATCATATATAGTAGACCCCTCTTCTCTTTGCAGCTTAGGATCATCTTCCTCTTCATCTGAATAAACAACTGGCTCACCAAGTTTAGGACCTAGATCAGCGTTATCCCTTGGTCTGGTAGGATGATCAATGGGGTTAAAATCCTAATACAATATCTCTTCATCTGCTACCCACATTCTCCTCCATGAGTTCCAAAATATTGTTATACTTTTTCAGATGTCCTTATGTAGGAAAAAACCACTATAGGTAGTAATCACTTCATCTCCATCCTCTACACATCCAAGCTTCTTCAGCATTGCAGAAATCGTCCTTGGGTTGTATAAACATGTTGACTTTTTAGAGGGTTTTATCATCTCAAAAATATGTTCCATAAGGTACCTATAGATGTTAACTTTCACACCATTCTTCAATAAATAAATCATGTAAAAGTCCTGATACTTCAGGGCAGAAAATTCTCCCATAATTGGGAAGATTTAGAGTTGAATGAACTTGAAAAGAAGTTTAGAATCTCCATCTAATTCAATAATTGTTTCTCTCATTGACTCCTCATTTAAAGTAAATTATTTTAAAGAATTTTCATTTGAGAATAAATATGAGGATTGTAGAATATTACCCTATTAATCAGCAAATATCCCCTCATGAGGCATCTCTAAACATTTGGCCCACTCCTTTGAAGAAAATGAAATTTCTTTTCCCTTCACCACAGACCTCATCCAAGCCTCCTCAGATCCTTTAGAAACAATTTCAAATTGAGATAGAATTGGTGTACCATCTGGTGATAGAATAGTCTCTCATTATTTACAAACTAGTTGATCCACCCTTAAGATTCCAAAACTCTCAGCAAGAGAGACTTGCTAGAAAACAACCACTCGACAGACACTTTCTTCTCAGTAGTTACCACATAGATTCCTAATCCTGGCTTCAGAGATCTTGCTATAATTATTTATTCTCCTTTATGATGCTTGGTCATCGATGATTCACTTGGTCCTTCCATCATGTGATTTTTCCTTTCCATTCTCAGGGTTCAGGTTTAAAGGAAGGGATTCAAAAGTTCAAACGTTTGAAAGGGTAGAGTGAGGGTAGTGAAGAGTCGTGGATCGATTTATTTTTATCATTTAGGGATTTTACTTAGAAAAAATATAAAATAGAGTAATGGTAAAAAAAATGAATGAAACTATGTCATTTTATTTAAAATAGACAGACATACAGACTTACTGAAAGGTCCCTATCAGTATCGGTTTCACCCAAACAGTATCGGTCTCATTTGACCGGTAATACTCGATTATCTTCATGTGATAAACTTTATCTTATCAGTTTCACATGATCAGTTTCAAATGATAGGTTTCACTCAAATGGTTTCACTCGATCAGTTTCATTCGAATGGTTTCACATGATCAGTTTTACTGATCGGTTTCACTCGAACAGTTTCACTTGATCGGTTTCACTGATCCATGTCACAGACAACCATATTTTTCTAAGTGGATAAGGTTGGATAGTATTTATAGATTTATCATTCCTAGTTAATGTCTAATGTATCTAATTCTCTAAAAGTTTACCGTTTTGGTAAAAATTTCAGCAAGTTTATGTTTAGTCCCAATAAACCTAAGAGTTTTATCAAATTTTTGATAATGGTCTCTCAAAAAGTGATGTCTTACATCAATATGTTTTGTTATAGAGTGAGAAATTGGATTACTAGAAATGTTAATATCACTTGTATTGTCACAATTTATGGGGATATGTCTAAATTGAAATCCATAGTCTAATAAAGTGTGTTTCATCCAAAAATTTTGTGCACAAAAACTACCAGTAGCAATGTCCTCTTCTTCAGCAGTTGATAATTCAAATGAATTTTTCTCTTTTACTAAACCATGAAATTAGAGACTTTCCCAAAAGGTTAATTTTTCTAGACATTCTCTTTCTATCTAATTTAAACCCACTATGGTCAGAATCAAAATAACTGACCATATCAAAGGGGTGTCCTCTTGGGGAGAATAATCCTAAATTAGTTGTATATTTTAGGTATTTGAAAACTCTTTTAACAGCATTTTAAATGTGACTCTTTTGGATTTTCTTGAAATCTTGCACAAATACACACAATAAACATGATGTATGTCCTCCTAGCAGTTATGTAAAGAAAAATCCCAATCATTCCTTTATATTCAGTTTGATCAATAGATTTTCTATTTTCATCAAGATCCAACATACATGTAAAACTCAGAGGTGTTTCACTACTCTTAATGTCAACAAATCCATATCTTTTAAAAATATCTTTACTGTATTTAATTTGATTTATAATAAAACCTTATTTCTTTTGAAATATTTGAAATCCAAAAAAATATTTAAGTTCACCCATCAGAATCATTTCAAACTCAAATTGCATCATTTTTTAAAAATCATTGCATAAAGAATTATTAAAAGATCCAAAAATAATATGATCTACATATATTTTCATTATTAAAATGTCTTTAGAAATTATTTTTATAAATAAACTATCATCCACAACACCATTTGAAAAACATTTTGAAATAATAAAGTTAATTAACATATCATACGAGGATCATGGAGGTTGTTTCAAACCATATAAGGCTTTAGATAATTTGAAAACATGATTTGGAAAATGCATATTTGTAAAACCTAGGGATTGTTCAACAAAAACAACCTCGATTATATAACCACTTAGAAATAAAATTTTGACATACATTTGATAAAGTTTGAAATCTAAGTGTGCTGTATAGGAAAATATAATTTTAATGTCTTCAATCCTAGATACTAGTGAAAAGGTTTCCTCATAATCAATTCCTTCTTCATGATTATAGCGTTGTGCCACCAATCTAGCTTTTTTCTAAATATATTTCCACCTTCATATCCTTTATTCCTAAACACCCATTTAGTTCCTATGGTCAAGGTATATTTTCATCAATAAAAAAGATTCCAGTATTTATTTCTGTCAAACTGGTTAAGCTCTTCTTGAATAGCCATCACCCATAATTCATCATTTATTGAATCATTGATATTTTTAGGTTCAAGTTGTGATAATAATGATTGATGTTCAACTTGATTTCTCAAGGAATCTCTAGTTTGTGTTACACTATCTAAATATCCTACTACAACATCTAAGGGTTGGTTTTTAAGGGTTCTATTTGGTATAGTAAAAGTAAGGAAAGTTATTTCAGGTTCATCAGTTGGTTGTGGTTCATTATGGATAGATTTTGGAGAATTTCCAGAACTAGAAGTTTTAATAGAATACTTTATAGGATTATAAGACATTTTTTCATTAATGTCTAGATTGGAAATATCCTCTTCAAGATTTTCTAATGTGGTATTAGGTTCATGTGGATCTGTTTCATCAAACTTGACATGTACAGATTCCTCCACACATTTTTTTTATTTTATTAAAGACTCTATAAGCTTTTCTTGATGTTGAACATCCAAGGAATATTCCTTCATAACTTTTAGAGGAAAATTTATCTAAATTATCTTTATTATTCATTATATAAACGTTACATCCAAACACTTTAAAATAATATACCCTTGGTTTCTTTTTATTCCACAATTCTTAAGGATTTTTCTTAAGGATAGGTTTGATTAAGACTCTATATATTAAATAACAAGTTTTATTAACATCTTCTATTCTAAATTAAATTGGTAGGTCATATTCATTGATCATAGTTTGAGAAATTTTGAAAATGGTTATATTTATTCTTTCTACTACATCATTCTGTTGAGGTGTCCTAGGGGAAGAAAAGTTATGCCTATAAACATTTTTTTGAGCCAAAAGATTCTAAGTCTTTATTTTGAAAGTCACTGCCATGGTAACTTCTTAAGGATATAGTGTTAAGTCCCCTAATATTTTCTACAGTCCTATCATACTTGGTAAAATGAGAGCGAGATTCATTTTTGTAAGATAAGAAAAAGGTCCAAGTGTACCTAGAGAAGTCATCTACAAGAACATAAACATAGTGCTTCATATTGATACATGAAACTCCATATGGTCCAAACAAGTTAACATGAACCAACCTGAGAGGTTTAGAAGTTGTAACTTCTTTCTTTGGTTTGAATGATATTTTTTGTTTCTTTCCATTTTGACAATTATTGCACACTCTATTGTCTAGAAACCCTAGTTTGAAAAGGTATTTAACTAAACCTTTTCTAGTCTATTTCTTAAGGTAGTGTACATTAAAATGTCCTAGTAATATATACCAGAGCGAAGAAACTTTATGAAAGTCATTTAGGCAGGATACATTTTGTGATGCTAATGTGTCTAAGTTTATAGCATATACATTATCATTTCTATGAGTAGTAAATACTAAGTTATTCTTGGAATCAAAAACATGGAACACATCATTTTTAAATTTGACATTAAATCCACCATCACATAGTTGAGATATTCTAAGAAATTTATATTTTAATCCATCAACATAAAGTAATTTTGAAATTCAAATAGAGTTAGTGTTACTAATCTGGCCTAAGCCAATGATTTTTCCTTTACCATTATCACCAAATGTGACATGTCCCCCATCAATCTTGATTAGATTCTTGAAGCTTGAGTATTATATTATCATGAGTCTTGAAAAACCACTATCCAACTACCAAAGATTTCTATAGGAAATTTTTAGGCAGTTTACCTCTAAGGTATTGGTCAAAAAGAACATGTTTTCTATATCTTATTTCTCATTCTAGGAAGAAGCATATTCACTGGATCTATCCTTATATACACTCCAAGTGTCCTTCATTTACTTCTCATATTTCCGATCATTATACTCATACTTTTTTTATACTTTAATTTATGAGAGTTATCTTTGACATTCCCTTTCCTTTTTTATTCATAGAAAACTATTTCTTCTAATTTGTCTGACTTCTTCCAATCCTTCTTCCAATTTTCTTTTTTGTCATATTTTCCTTTAAAGTTTGGTTTCTTGAATAAAATTTTCTTTCTATAAAATTTTATGAATCTCTGGGGAATCTTGGCCATTTTCTCGACATTTTCTAAAGTTGATTCTTCACTACATGTGCTCTCAATAGAATCTTGAACTTTCTCTTTGTCTTTTATTTTTGAAGTGGTAGTCTTGAAGGTTATAGATTTTATCTTTGGATCTTCCTCCTCTTGATTCACCTTTATTTTCTCTTAATACATCATTAATTTTCAAATTAGTTCCTTCACTATAATTTTTTCAAAGTCACATGATTCTCTTATGGAGACTGATGTCCCTAAAAATATCTCTGGTAAGCATCACAAAATCCTCATGATCTTATCCTTTTCTATGATAACTCTTCCTAAATAAATCATGGTGTTCTCAATTTCATTGAACCTAAGATAGATATAAGAAATAGATTCATCAGGATTTATTCCAAAATTGTCATATTTAATAGTATAATTTTTTAATATCATCTCTTTCACATTAGTTGTTCCCTCGTTGGAAACATGCAAAGTTTCCCAAATCTCAGGAGCAGTTTCACATAAAGAAATGTGATTAAATTATTCATATCCTAATGCACAGTATAGAGAATTAATTACTTTATAGTTATTATTATAGGAATTCTTGGTATCTTCATACCAAGTGTTTCTATCAGTTTCAGGGATTGCATATTTACTTTCAATAGTAGTACAGATTTTAAATCCCACACTTTCTAAATGTATTTTCATTTTAAGATTACACTATGCATAATTTGTTCCATTGAAAAAAGGTGGTATATTATTAGAATATCCTCCTAATATATTTTCTATAATAAAATATTGAAAATATTTCAAAGATATAAAAATTTAGAAATAATATAGATTTTATGATCTTTGAAATACAACTACAATCCCAGTTGAAAGGTTTGAAAAATCTTTGAAAACTAAAAAATTATAGAGTCCTTTGATACCAAATGGTGGTCGGAGTAGAGTACTCAATAAGGGGGTGAATTTAGTATCTATAAAAAATTTCTATTAAAAATTGTTCTTTGAAAATTTCCCCTAATTAAAAAGATAATCTAAGTCATTTTGTAGTGAATTTATAAGAGTTCTGAATGTTCAATTCATTTCTCAAAAGATTGATTAGTTCTCATCTATACTAATCTTGATATTAATATAACTATTGAAACTAACTTACTGGTTCAAAACAGTTATAAACACTTTCTAAACAAAATATCATAGTTTTACTTTGTTTTAATGAGATATGTTATAAAACATAGTAAAAGAAAATAATAATAGACACAGTGGAAATTAAAATTAGAGGTTTAGTCTCAAGATGAGACTTACTCCTCTCCACTTGGTGATCATCTGCCACTAAATAGTTTAAATTAATAAACAAGTTTGATCTACACACTGGATCAGGGTTCACAGCAGCACACAAAGTTGTCCAGGTCACACTTGACCTCTACCATAGTTATTCATGACAAAACACCAAATAGGTTATACTTGACCTCTTCCATAGTTCTATGTGGGTTACAAAATGATAAATAGAGTGTGAGTTTGAGGATATCAAGTATCCTCTAGTTATTCACATGAGTAAATGTGTGTGTGTGTAATAGATAGGTACACACAATTTTCATAAATGTAAATAAAATAACACAATATAGATAAGGATGTAGATAAAGCTATAGAAGTCTCTCTGTGTTGTACAATGAAGCTCTAGACTTGTTTGATGTAGTGGAATTGAAGTTTGAGTCCTCTTATGGAAGTTGAATCCAAAATAGAGTGTCGTAGCCTCTGTGTTCTGGCTTCCAGGAAAAAAAGATGTTCAGATCAGCTTGATCTCCTCATATGTTCTTCCTTTTGAGTTCTTGGTTTTTGTATGTGTTCTATGAAGTTTCATGAGTTATTCAACTTTTCACCCTTTATTTTCTTACAACTATTCTCTTTGTATTTTCTCGTATATTGAATGATCCAACTGGTAAATCTTTTGTACTTCAAGGTCCAATAGATAGAATGATCTCCCCACATGCATGTACCTTGTACTATCCACTGAATATTCTATAAACAACATTAAATAATTTCAGAAGCATTAATTTATCTAAATATGACTATTAGATATAAATTTGAATTAATAAATTAAAAATAGTTTTTATCAATATAAGTGAGTCATAAGTATCGATGTGTCATTGGCATTGGTCTATCAGCATCGATCTGTCAGCATTGGTGACTCTCTATATTGGTGAGTTATTTTCATCGGTATCGGTGACTCTGGGCATCAGTGAGCCATTTGTGCTATCAGTCTATTCGGGCATTGGTGATTCATCAATGGTGACTCATTTTAAACTATCGGTGTGTCTCCCATTGGTGACTCATCCATCAGTGTGTCCTTTGAACTATCGGTTCATCACCCATTAGTGATTCGGCTATTGGTGAGTCGCTTAAACTATTAGTGTGACCGATCATCGGTGACTTATCCATCGGTGTGCCATTTGTTCTATCGGTGAGTCCAGCATCGGGGAGTTCTTCATCAGTGAGTCATCCATCAGTGACTCCTTAAACCAATTGGTGTCAGGGAATCCAAAAAACATACAATATTTTTATCTTATATAGAACGATAATAGATTAAGTGAAATTTATAAATACATGTAAATATACACTTGTAAATATATTGGAAACTAAATGTCCAAAATTTATTGAATTATTGAATTGTAATATTCCATGTGATGTAATTTATTCATTTATAAATATTCATTTACAAGATTAACAAGAGTTATAACTTAATATGTGAATTATCAAGATTTGTAAATTAGCATGATTTGTGATAATTAAAACAACTATCTCACAAAGGGTCCAACAAAGTGTATCCAATAAATTTTGTACCTAGCTACTTGGGAACTATAATTTTATCTTAAAAATGATAGCTATGTATTTTTATGCTGAACATTTCACGTTCGCATAATCTTATCTGCACTCTTCAAACTCAACTAAAGAACTAAAAAATACCATTTATCCCAAAAATACATATAGACTGACCCAGACTGATACTATTTCAAACTCATGGACTAAAATGTTTTATATCATTTGTAACATCTTTCCCCCCCTCATTGGATTGAGAATATATGGTGGTGCTACTTGGCCATAGGTAAAATCCCTAGGACACCAAAGGCATGTGATAAATGTAAAGGGCCTCAAGAAAATTTGGGATATTATTTTATCTTTGTAAGATAAAACATCCTAACTATATAAAAAATAACCAAAGAAACCACTATATATTACATGAGTATAAAATATAACTCAAAAAATAACCAAAAAAATAATCCATGTTAGAGTAAAAGAGAAAACCAAAATACATACTTGAAGAGAACCAAAAGACCAAAAAACTCAAAACTCCCAAGAGACATCTATCAGCAACACCCAACCCACTCCATGATCAAACTCCATATGTCATGCAAGGATATCAAGAATCATCACTAAATAACTAAGATACATTTCTTTTACCTATTTATTGATAGATGACATACAAACACAAAATAGTACCCAAGAAAGGGGGGATTATAAACACAATGGGATTTCCCCAATCACAACCGAAATCTTTCCACTAGGAAAAAAATTGTTATAAAAATTTATAGAAAATAGTTTAAAATCAGTTTAAACATATTATGTGAAATCCATAAATAATTTCCTAGGAAAAAATTTTCAACAATAAAACCTTTCTCATTTATTTGGTATACCAATAAACATGTCTCCTCAAATACACCATGCATGCCCAAGTGATATTTCAATACTCTTGAGTTGTCTATCATCGATCCACCAAGTCATCACAAGGTGACCAACACTACATGACCCAATTGCACATTCCCCATCTAGAGGGTCACGTATATTAATGAAATCACACCAACCATGTAGTCCAACTACCCATGACAAACCATTCCACATAAAACCTTTTATTATTTAAAAAATTTCAAAAATCACTTTAAATGTATCAAAACCAAATCATAATTTTAAAATCATCATTTTAAAATTACAAAACAAGGGTTTTTTCCTGAAATCTATCCATTTTTCCTAAATTCCAAAGCCATAACCAAAAAAGGTTTCCATAAATAATCACACAATGATATGAAAATAATTTCAATAAAATTATTTAACAAAAACTAAACCTTCACATTCTATTTCAATTGGAGATAATAGATAAGCAACCTACCTCACTACGATTTGGGAAAATGAATAATGACACAACAAAAGATCAATATTTGATCACAACCCATGTTCCCTTCACTAGATCTAACAAGATCTCATCAATATTTACGTTTAATAGTATATATTTATCCCCAGTGGATTTGATATATGGTTACTATAGGGTGAAGACTAATAAATATATGAATAAAAAAGAAGTATGGGTACTTACAGATGAATCTGGGCAACCAACATGCTTTGATATTCCTATGAATCATTTTTTGATCAAAGTGAATCGTCTCTCAAGACTAGGGAGGAAAATAAATATAAGATATTGAGAAAATAGGGAATTAATGTGGATAAAAGGTAATAATTTAGATTAGATCCAAAAATTTCAGAGGTGAAATGTACACAACATGGCTAGCTAAGATGCTTTGGAATATTATGTGCCATCTACTTGGTTCTATTGTCTTAAGGCCACACCTTGCACAGTTGGTTTGCAATGTTAGACAAACCATGTGCCAAAAATTAATTTCCATATATTTAAAGAAGATTTATTTCCCATAGGAACTAAAATAGTTTTTCCAAACCTTATTTCAACTATGTTCCTTCCCAATATCCATTGTTATCCCAATCATAGTTTCTTGAGAGATGCTGCAAGGTTTATACTAATCATGCACAAATTGTGCACATCTAAAAAAGCATCCAAACCATTCCAAAACCACTAAATATCTATTAAAACAAAAAAAATCAAAATATTAACTCAAAATACATGAATAAAGAGTCATGTAATTGAAATTGGGGGTTCTGTATCCATAGTCTACCAAACAAATTTATTTTGGACATATGGTCCGAATATCATCAAAATGTTAGATGTGAAATTAATTATTAAGTAATTTATTATAACATATAAAAAAGGGGAAATGAACATGAAAATTGTTTTTAAGTATGTAAATAATTAATATTATTTTATTATTTATGGAGGTAGAGAATGTACATAGCGAGTCAGACTCGAGGTAAGGGATACTTTACTTCAAACCCCTCATTTTAAATATTTTAAATTTTTATTTTTTTAATTTTTTTTATTTCATCTTCATATTCATAAAAATGATTTTTATAGGTATTTATATAGACATAAATGAATTATTAAGAATATTTATGTTTCTTTCAAAGTTTTTCAAATGTAATCTTTTTATAGAATGTTTTGGCTTTCTTTACAAAAAGAAAAAAAGGGAGTTCCATTTTATCATATACAACATCAAAATATTTTCCCTCAACTATAAATAATATTTTATATTTTTCTTCATTTATATTCATTCAAGTTTTCCTCAAAGAAAAACACTCATTCCCTTTATTTTTAGAATTTTAGTTTTCAAAATTGGGTTTCAAAGGAAATGGATATATCAATATCCAAAACTATTTTACTCATGGGTTTAAAAGTATATTTTTATGAGTTTGATGACTGAAATGAAATATTTTATGTATTTCATGAATTTTATTATCATTGTAATTTTTTTATGATTGGGTGATCCTTATATATCTCACCAATGCATTGGGTAATGATTATGTTCTCTAGATATTGTTATTGGAATTTGACCATATGGTTACTCTAACAATAACGGTTCTTATAAGAGTTCAATGTAAATTATGTCCCAAGGAATTTACATGAATTTTATATTCTTGATAATTAATTTTCATGTAAATTATTTGATTTCAAAAGGTAAAATAATCATCTTTTTAAATTAATTATTATTCCCTTTAGGGTAAAAAGGTATGTTCTTGAGTAAATATTTTTCATGGGTTCTCATGTTTTCAATGGAACACTTATGATTATAATCTTACCTTTATGTTTTATAATAATTTTTCTTTTTAAAGGATTCCTATTATAGGAAAATGGATACTAAGAGGAAGTATCCGCATGCATTTTATGGGTTTTTTATATTGGAGTTGTGACCTAATTTGATAAGACACTAGAAGTACAATGTTACTATAAATTAATAAACTTTACTTCTTGTCTAAAAATGAAATAATGGGTTAAATAAGGAGTGGATCCTTATAGTTGGTATTATAAGTCAGTTTAGATAACTTTAGATGTTGTACTAATAAAAGGAAATTGTATTAATAGTTTATAATTTATGTTTATCATATTATAGCATTTAAATATTACCATGTTGATTCATATAAACTATGTTTGTTCAAAATGGTTTTATATAGAAGAAACAAGGAAGCTGGAGTAGGAAGGAATTGAGAGGATGATATCCTTCCAAGTTAGAAACCTAGAATGGTTGGAATTAGAACAGAGTGGTTTGTTATTATAATGGATTACTTGAAACTATCTAAAAATTATGGGGACATCCATACATAAGAGAAACTATGTTAACCCCAAATTAACATGGGTATAGTGGATAATTTCTTGAAACAACACCCTCCATTATTTTGTAAATCTTTTGACCTAGTAATTGTTGATGGATTGATTAAATCCTTGTAGAAGATATTAGAAATCATGGGTTTCACAAATCATCAAAAATTAAGTCTTCCTATTTATCATTTTGAAGGTAAAGTGTACAATTGGTGTTCAATGGTTAATAAAATTAGATAAGGAGAAGAGATTGATACCTTGGAGTGGGATGAGTTTAATTATATTTTCTTTCAGCAGTATTTTTTGAATATTTTCAAACATAGGATTGAAAAACAATTCTTGAAATTAAGAAAAAATGGGGAAGATTTAGTGGTTACATATGATGAAAACTTCAACTAATTGGGAAGGTACGTAAAAAATTTAATCTGGGATCTTGATAGTAAAATTAATTTATTTTACTCAAGATTGAATCCAAGATATTGAATGGCATTGGATTCACATGAATTCAAAAGTTATGGGAAACTTATTCAATGTGTCAAGAAAGTGTAAATGGATTTTATCAATGATCATGTATCCCAAGAAAACAAGTAGAAGAAAAGGAATATATATAAATAAATAAGGAATCATCCATCAAAGAAATGTGGTGGTAAGAAATTCTAGTTTCCATATTATGATAAGTTTTTTAAAAATAATCCTAGAGAATTTATTTTAAAATCGAGAAAGTATTTCTAATGTAGAATGTCTAGACATGTGGCTCATCAGTAAAAGTAAAATGATCATAAAAATAATGAAAAGATTATAGAAAGGTGATTTAATTGTAATTACTTGGGGAATTATACTAAAAAGTGTCCAATGTAAGTTAGTCAGGGTGGAAATAATCAATATCAAAAGTAAAAAGGAGTGAAAAATAATTTGAAACTACTACGGTTGATGTTTCATTACCCAATGAAGTAGTGATAGTTATGTTACTTGTTTATTTGAATTATTTCAATACTTTGTTTTAATTTGGATCATTGAATTCCATTATTTTTGAAAAAAATCAAGAAAAATGGGAGTATCACCTCATGAAAAGAATATAAATATTTTTTCTGAAAACTCCCTATGGAAGTACTAAAGAGTCCAAGATTTATAGGAATATTATTATTTTTATAAATTGGGAGGTCATTCCAACAAATATTATCGAGCTACCAATCGTAGAGTTTGATTTTATTTTGGGTATCGATTAGATTTTAATTTATAATGTTATGATATATTGCATATCAAATAAATTTTTATTCAATGATTTCATACCTTCAATAACCTACCAAGAATTTGAAAATTTGATTAAGGATGGCGGTGAAAGTTACCTAGCTCATGTTGTTAAAAAGAAATAAATTTTTCATATTAGTTAAGTCTCAGTACTAATGGAATATTTTGTTGTATTTCCTGATCATTTTCCATGTTGTTATTCCTAATTGGGAATTTGCGTTTACTATTTACTTAGTTCCTTATGATAAGACAATTTCAAAACCACATTATAAAATGGATCATGTTGAACATTTGGAATTTAAAAATTGGTTGCATGAGTGACTACATTAAGGTTTCATTCACCCTATAAATTCAACATGGGGTGACCCTATTTTATTTGTTAAAAATATAGATGGTTCATTGGTAATTTTAGTTTATTATAGATCCTTCAATAACATCACCATTAAGAACAAGTATCATTTACCTCATATCGATGATTTTTTTAATCAAATCCTGGGAGCACAGTATTTTTCAAATATTTATATCAAATCAGGATATAATCAGTTGAACGTAAAGGAGGAAGATATTTAAAAGGCATAATTTTAGACTAGATATAGGCATTAGGAGTTTGTAGTTATTCCCATTAGGTTTTCTAATGCACCAATTATATTCATGGGTCTTATAAATAGAGTCTTCCAATGTTAGTTAGAAAATATTCTGGTTGTGTTTATTGATGAAATATTGGTATGTTCTAAAATACATGAAGATCATGAAAGACAACAAATTATTATTTTTCAAACCTTGAAATTAAAGAAACTCTATGGAAATTTTATTAAGTGTGCATTTTGGTTGCATAAAATTTATTTCTTTAGTGATATTTTTTTAAAGATAGAATAAATTTAGACCCTTAGAAAACTAATGTGGTCGTAGAATGGATAATACATACAAATGTCACAGATATTCATAGTTTCCTTGGATTAGGGGGTTACTATTAGTGGTTTGTTGAAGGATTTTCCCCGTTTTCTATCACACTGACAAATATAACGAAAAAAAAGTTAATTTTATTTGGGAAAAAGCGATCAATGACTATATCTAATAACTGAAAATAATAATGGTAAATACATTATTTTTCCCTTCCTACTAGAAGTGGTGAATTTTTCATCTATAGATAATCTACAATCAATGTACTTGGTTGTGTTCTGATGTGGAATGATCAGGTGATTATTTATGATTCATGTTAATTAAAACCTCATGAGAAAAATTATCTTACTCATGACCTTGAACTGGTAGTTGTAGTGTTTTATTTAAAAATCTATAGACATCATTAATATAGAGTAAAGTGTGAAATATATATAGATTATAAATTCCTAAAGTATATATTCACTCTAAAAGAGTTTAAGATGAGACAAAGGAGATGGATAAAATTGATAAAGGATTATGACTGCATGATTCAACACTATCCTATAAAAGAAAAAAAGAGTAGATGATGCTTTAAGTTGAAAAAATAATGCATCAATAACTATGATACATCTGGAATATAATCCTTTGGTTAATAATTTGATTAATATTGTATTCAAAATTGTGCATGCAGGATCTTATACTATTTATTTCAGGTATCACTATAATTGTCACTATCATAATGAATTAAAAAATCTTAGAAATAGGATCGTATTTTATAGGAAAAATGAAGAATAAATTTAGAAGGGTAAGTTTCCAGATGTAACACCCCGATCTGACTAACCACTAAACCAGTGGCCAGACTAGTTTCCCCATGGCCTCAAGTGTGCCTCCACGTATGTCTGAGGCTATCGACTAGAAGTTAGGGTCTAATCAGGTGATAATGGGGAGCCTAAACCATCATGAGTAGAGTATAATAGTGGTATATCAAAAAGGTGAGTAATATACCACATTTAAATTGTAATAAATGAAAGGAAAAGAAATGGGTGAATAATATAAACTAAAAAAATATCCAGAGCAAATGTACAACAATGAATCCATGCCCATATGATTATACATAACTACAATAGTATTCATACAGTAGGAATTATGTTACAGTGTGTTAAAAAATGATGAAAAGAAATAAAATCCCTAAGGGAGAAATCCTTGAGCATCATGAGCTCCAACTCAATCCCTTTATTCTAACTCTTAGGAACAATCATGATGTCACAATAAATAATCCATTGTCCTGTAAACATAAGGTCTTATCAGGTACCCTAGTTTAATGGAAGTTTGAGCAGGGTGTGAGATAAAATCATAGTAAGGGTGTCTATAGATAAATCAGGAATGTGAATATATGGTAAATCATTGTACACATAAACATAATAGTCAATAATTATGAATAAATAAATTTTGGTCGCCTCATGTTCCCTAGGACACCCGGTCAACTCTACCTGCTTTGGACCATGGTCAAAATGAGTGTCTTACCAGTAACCATATATATAGTAATAATATATATATATAGTATAGTATAGTTATATATTTCATCTAGATATTACATATTCATTCATGATTTTACATTACTCCCATAATATAATTTTTACTTAAAAATGATTAATTTACAATCAATGTTCATGTTTTGATCATAAACACATAAGAAGCGTATTGTTTGAGTTTCAATTAATTAAAATATAATTTAATTTTTTGATCATATTTTTCAACATACTAATAAACATTATGTGATTATTATTTTTTAGTGTTCCTGATGAAAATTCAAACATATCATTAGAAGTGATATTTGGCCAATTCGTCAATTTGAAGGGTAATATTGACCACAGAGGAAGGCCCAACAAATCTGTTGAGAAAAATGGATCAGCCATGAAGATAGAATTTATGGGATAAATATATAATCCCAAAATTTTTGAAAATCCACAATATTTTACTCATTATACAAATTAATCATGGATAAAAATTTCAAGTCTCAAATCAACCAATTAGGGGCCCAATTGATCCATGAATGTATGTCCTGATATTTTATCTAGGATTTAAAAGAAGCACACAATCCTTGACTTTTTCCCTGATATTTCAATAAAATTGTGAAAATATTTTTTAGTGTGAAATAAAAGATATAGAATCCAAACTTTTTCGAATAAATGGTTCATATTTATGTTCATATTAATATACATAAATGCATTCATATTTAGACTAGGGAAAAGTTCAAAATAAAACTGTATAGGAACACATTTTTTACTCAAACAGACATAACTTTTGATAAAAAGGTCTAATGGACACCAAATTTGGAGGGTGTACTCAAAAAATACATATATATAACTGTTGAGAATAATATTTCTCTAGTTTAGGCTATATGAATTTTAAAATTGGAAAGACCAGGGGAGGGGTAGTTTTGGAATAGAAACAGTCCACCACCTTGGGCTATAAATGTATCCCCTTATTCTTCTTGCAAGGGGTCAGAATTTCAAATTATAGGAGGATACATTGGCACACCCAAATCCTTTCCAAAGTCCTAAGAGGACCTTACAAACACAATTTATTATTTGAGATACACATCCTCCTCTCTTTTTTTTATGTTGTCTTGTATTCTTCTTATTTGTAATCGAGTAAGTTTATTTTCATTTCAATTGAATTTTAATTCATGTTTCTTATTATTCATCTGTTATTCTCATCCACCTTATGTTTAATAATATTAATCTTCTTAAAATATTTTAAATAAATCAAAATAAACCCTTTCTTCTTCTATTTTTCTAATTCAATCCAAAGTCCATATTTAACTTTATTCACCGCTCATGTGTGTGTTCATTGCACAACTATTTTATTATTACATTACTTTCATTGCATATATAAATTATCACCATAAACATATTAAAGTAGGGTAATAATAAACTCAGTGCTAGAGTAACTTTTTTATTTGGGTGAGTCATAATTTAGGGATGATAATCGATTGAGATATTTTTCTCAATTAATATTTTTTAAATTAATATTGTGCATGTTGAACTCAAAATGTCATGGATTAATGAATTTTTTTGTTTAATAATTGGTTTAAATGGATTATTGGAACCATAAATACACTACTATAAATGTTTTTTGATTGATATTAGGACCCTAAGTTAAGTTAAGGCTTGGATTGAATTCGCAACACTTAGGAATTCCGATCAAAATCATCTTGTGTAGTGGGTGTTAATTTAATGTAATGTAAAGAAAATCTCAAGGATATCATAAGATTCAATCCCAAATAAAGAAATCACCCTAATATTTATCAAATTATTAAATCAAAAATCATCAATCAATAAATTTAATTAATCTCTTCAAATAAAACCCCCATTAAAATTAAAAATTTGAAATAATCGACTCTAAAATCTATACCATCACTAAGGATTAGACCTAAGTATCGTTATACACATTAGCAGATCATAAATCCTTTGAACTGTTGATAGGTGAAAATCATCCTTAGTTCAAAAGGAACTGTTTCTAGTGATAGTGCTACTTATATTTATTAGTTTTTTATTTTTGAAAAATAAAACACAAAAAATCAGAAACAAAACAATAAAAATATATGAAAAAAACAAAGGATAACCCGCCTTCTCATAAAAATCCTAAACAAAAAAATTGCTCAAAAAATCCCACCTTCCTCATAGTTTCAGAATTTTATCTGAATTCCCCATATCCTCCCAAACAATCCATCATATTTTTTTAACCTATAAATAGAGCGAACACATTGTAGACATAGGAGAAATATTGGGGATAATAAAAACAATCAAGAACTATTAATTACCATCCAATTGTTCTAGATATAGAGAATCCTGGGGAACAACACCTAAAAGAACTCATTTCCCATGATATGAATTACCAACCCCTTTATATTCAATATCCATATATTGAAGCTAATTTCAAACTCAAATAGGTGTTGATTCAACTTCTAAATTATTTCCAAAGGCTATCCAGTGAGAATCCACATCATCATCATAAAGAGTTCCTAGTGGTGTTCTCTATCAAGAATCCTCAAGGAGATTCTGAAGAAAAAATTAAACTTCAATCATTCCCTTTCTCCCTAGATGTCTCTTCCATGTCATGGATCTACTACCTCCTTCATGGTTCCATAACCACATAGAATGACATGAAGAGACTCTTATTAGTGAAATTATTTTCTTCTTCTCATACTACTTCTATCTAAAAGGAAATAAGTGTTATCCATCAATTTCCAAATGAATCACTCCATGAGTATTGGGATAGGTTAAAAAACCTTATGGAAACCTTCCCAAATTACCAAATATCTGACCAACTATTTATCCAATAATTATATGTTGGGTTATTTTCTGTGGAGATAAATATCATTAATGTTTCAAGTGGTTGTACATTTGATGAATAAACTCTTATAGATTCACAAGATCTCATAATAAATATGTCTTCAAACATGTAGAAATTACATATTCAAGCACATGATCAAGTAAAAAAATTCCAAGAGAACCAATACATAGAGCCTAATAAGATGACCAAGTGGATGAGTGAACTTATAGGTCTTGTGAGAAAACTAGAGGTGGCTGACAAATCCCCAACCTCATCTTCTCCCCAATTTTTGTTCCCTAGACCTATCAAGAATTATGGAATCTAGAGCTCACCAGCTCACCCAATAGACAAATGTTTACAGCTTCAAGATGAACCATCTGATTCTTCCAGTCCAATGGAGATCAATATAGCATATACTCAGAGGAACACAACCCATCCAAAATCAGTTCAATTCATTATAAACTTCATCCAACCACACTATAAGCCCTTCTCTTATACCTTTAACCTGGTCTTGAGGTATAGTAATCTAATTTCCCATCCCCTCAGTGCCCTCATAAAAATCCAAACCAATCCCAATATGGTAAAGGTTGTGGTAACTTCCAAAACATGTATCCTTTTGTTACATGACCTTAAAGGATCAATCCTCCTCAAGATCCTCCTCAATTCCAATATCCTAATGATCCTTACCAATTAGAAACCCTATACAAGCACTTTCCCAAGAACCAAAATCAAGGTAATACCAATTCAGTACATACCCCTTCTTCCCATCATCCATGAGAAACCATTGTGGAGGATCTTTCCTCATTCACCTATTCAAGCCTTAAAAATATTATGACCTAAATTGAGAAACTTTCATCCCACCTCAACCAATAGAGAAAATACAATTCATCCCAACTTCCATCTCAATAATTTACCCACCCCAAGGGTAATGTAAGTGCAATTTCACTTTGATATGGAATGAAAATATCCATTCCCCGTGACGAATCACCAAATGAACCTTTGAATTCTTATCTTCAAAATGAAAATAAAAAAAGACAGAAAAACAACTTGAGGCCACTCCCTCATCTCTTTCCATTCCTCTAAGGAATCCAATTCCATTCCATCAAACCATCTCTAAGCCAAATAATTCCATTGAACCTGATCCTGAAATGCTTGAAATGTTTATATGTGTTGAAGTCAACATTCACCTCTTATATTCCATAAAAAATATCCTAACTATTCCATGTTTCTTAAGGAATTTTGCACCCACAAGAGGAAACTTAGGACCATCGAGAAAGTTTCAACATAGTATTTCATACCCATGAATTTCAAAGAAATGGATACATTTATTATTCCATGCCAAATAGGGAGTTCCGTCTTTGATGATGCACTCATAGACCTAGGAGCCTCGATAAATGTCATTCTTAAATTCATCTTCTCCAACCTTGTTCTATGTCCCTTTCACCCAATAGGTATTTTCATCGAGTTTTTTAGTCGAATCACAACCAGTCCTGAAGGAATAATTGAGAATGTCCTTGTCTGAGTTAATGATACCATCTTCCAATCTAATTTCTATGTAATTAACAAGGAAGGTAAAATGAACTCTTCTCAATATCCCTTAGGAATTCCATTCCCCCTGATGGCTAGAACTCATATTTATGTCCATTTAGGCATCTTATCCATAGAATTTGGGGTCCAACTGGTCATTTCCAACATTTTTCAAGCCATGAGATACCCATCACAAGATCACTCTTCCTTCTCAATCCATGCTTCTAAGGACACATTTGAGAGTGTATTAACCCCCATTTCATCATGTTAATCATGTTCTAATGAGCTAGGAGATTGTGATATTTTCACCATGATTTAAAAAGTCATAAATGGTAAATTTATGTTTACATCTCATTAATAGAATCTATCAATCTAGAGGATCTTGAAAACTCTTTTGAATACCATCTCAAATTTGTTCTATATTGTTCCAAATTGAATAGTATTTAGGAAAATGAATCAAAACCAACAAAAATAACTTCCTCCATTCATGAGTTTTCTATCCCACAAATGAAAGATGAGACTTATTTGAAACCTCTTCCTACATACCTAAAATATGCATTACTTTTCCATGATCACTTGTATCCTATCATCTTCTCTTCCACAGTTACTAAAAATGAGGAATCAAACATATTCAGGTGTTATAGGAAAATAAAAAGGCCTTAGGTTGGAACCTAGATGAAATACCTGGAATCAACCCTACTCTTTTCAAGAATTAAATCCATCTTGAAGAGTCATCTAAATTAATCAGAAAACCACAAAGATGACTCAATCCACTCATCCTTGAAGTAGTTAGGAAAGATATCACCAAGATTCCTCAAGCTAGTATTATCTATTCATCTTCTAATAGTTAATTGTTTAGTCTAATTCAAGTGGTACCTAAAAATGTTGTCATAACTATTGTCAAAAATGAACATGGAGAGGTAGTCACAACTCGGGTGAAAAACAAATGGCATGTATCCATCGATTGTTAGAAATTGAATGCTAAAACATGAAATGATCACTACCCACTTCCTTTCCTTGATCAAATGCTACAATGATTAACTAGAAAGTTGAATTATTACTTTCTTCATGGATACATCGGCTACTTATTAATCTCAATCACACCTCAGGACCAAGAAAAGACTATATTCACTTTCCCCGTTAGAACATACACATATAGGATAATTCCTTTTTTCCTTTTCAATGTTCCAAAAACATTCCAAAGTTGTATGATGAGTATCTTTTCTAAATACATTGAGTATTCCATGGAGGTATTCATCAATGACTTTACCATTCATGATGATTCATTTGAATCATGCTTGAATTCACTCTCTCTAGTACTTCAAAAGTGTTTAATATGTAACCTTGTGCTGAATTATGAAAAATGTCACTTCAAGGTTACTAATGAAATTGTTATAGGAAACATAATTTCACAAGATGATATTTAAGTCGATCCTACCAAAATTGAGGTGATCCAATCACTTCCTGAACCCACAACAGTTCAACACATCCCTTCATTAATTGGTCATGCTAGTTTCTATCGGTGATTCATCCATAACTTCAGTAGGATTTACCTCCCACTCACTCATCTACTACAAAATGATGTTAAAATCCATTTTTATGAGGTTTTCAATATAGCCTTCATTGAACTAAAAGTTTTTCTTATATCTTCCCTAATAATCCAACCCCAAAATTGGTCCTTACACTTTTAATTGATGTGTGATGCTTCTGATGGGGCCATTGGGACCATTCTTGGTCAAAAATGAGAAAATATTCCTCGTGTCATCTATTATGCCTCAAAAACATTGTATGAAACTCAATATCCCTACACTGTGCTTGAAAAGGAACTTTTTGCCTTGTTTTTTCCTTGGATAAATTTGATCCCTATATCTTAGGTTCTAAAATCATCATTTTTATAGACCATTCAAATTTTAAGTTCTTACATAAGAAAAGTGATTCCAAACTGAAGATAATAAGATGGATCGTACTGTGCTAAGAGTTTAACATTGTGATTAAAGATAGACCTAGAAAAGAGAACCCTATGGTTGATCACCTGAGTAGAATTTCTAATTCTTCTCATTCTAAAATAATTGATCCTAAATTTCTAACTAAACACCTATCACATCTCACTCCAAAGTTACTATGGTATGCCCCAATTGAAAATTATTTGGTTGATGGTGTTTTTCTTCAAATAATTTAGAAAACAAAAATGAAGCAGAAAAGTAATTCGAAATTCTATTTTGGGGAAGATAATAAAATTTAGAAAACTGGGGCGGATATGGTAATGAGGATATGTGTTGATTAAGATGAACATTCCTCCATCATAAAATTCTTCCACTCAATTCATGAATGTGGCCACTTTGGACCACAAAGGACCTCCAGAAAGTTCATAGACTCAAGATTCTTTTGGCCTTCACTCTTCAAAGAATCACATAAGTTTTTTTAATCATGTCCCACTTGAAATAATTTTGGCACACATTCCAAAAAAATTAAATTCCCAAAATACTTTTATTAATTTAGGAGACCTTAGATGTTTGGGGCATCAATTTCATGGGACCATTCCCCCATTCCAATGGATTCTCATAAAGTATTCTTATGGTTGTCTCTTTATCTAGGTTGGTTAAGGATATACCCATTAGGAAAGATTATGAAGATACTATTAGTGATTTCCAAAAAACCCACATTTTCCATCAATTTGGAAAACTATTTTCCTTGATAATTGAATTAGGAACTCATTTCTATCATCAGGCCATGAAATATCTTTTAAAAAATAATGGGGTTGTACATGAAACTTCAACAACTTATCACCCCCAAAAAAATGGAATGGATTGAATTTTTAATAGATAATTTAAAAGATTTATTGAGGGAATTGTATAGACCACCAAAAATACTATCTTGAAAGACTTGGTGAAGCGCTTTGGGCATATCAAAGTACCTATTAGACACCCATTGGGATGTATCCAATTAGGATAGTTTTTTCTAAAGCATGTCATTTGCCGGTTGAAATCCAACATAATTCATTTTGGGATATAAAAACTTGTAATTTTGATTGTGAAAAATCTGGTGAAGAAATATTGTTTCATTTTATTGAACTGAAGAAGCTTCAACTTGATTCTTATGGCAATTCCAATCTCTATAAAGAAAAATCCAAGTCACTCCATGATAAACACATTCAGTGAAAGGTATTTCATAAAGTTGAAAAGGTAATTATCTTCAATTCTCAATTTCTACTTCACTAAGGTAAGATTAATTTCCATTGGGAAGGTTATTTTATTATTACTAATGTTTACCCATTTGTTGTAGTGAAAGTCCAAGACACATCTTCCAAAAGGACATTCACAGTTAATGGACATCGGTTAAAGCATCACCATGAGATGACACACATCCTGATAATCACATCTACTTCCATCAGATCCCCAACTACTATAGTTAACCCACAATTGGATGGAGATGGGGATCCACCAAATCCAAACCTAGGGGCACCTATTTCCTTTTAACCTCTCTCTATATTCTACTTCATCTCTCATTCTAAAATTCTTTTCTTTTTTTACCACTTTCATTGTCAAAATTTTTATTTACTATTTATTTTTTCCTATGGGTGTGTCTTTATAAAAAACTAAAAAAAATTAAAAAAAATTAAAAAAAATTATGAAAACAAGAGAGTCTTAATTACTCACTAATAAAATTTCAAATGTTATCAAAAATTATTGGGGAGTCCAATGATTTTTTTTCATCTCAAACATTTTTTACTTTCATCATTAATTTGGATAAATAATTTTGTGTCAAGATTTATAAATTTTGAATGCTCAATTTTTTATTTGGAAAATGATTCTTCCTTAACTATGAGGAACAAATTCAACATTCATGCCATGGTCACAAATTGATATCTTTTCAAAATGTGTGTTTTTCACCCCGAATTGTGAGTCTTGAGTTTGTAGACCTTCAAGCTGAATTTCCTAATTTGGTGTACATTAATATGATAAAGGCATTTTTAGAACCATGTGAGAACTAAAATAGCCAAATTTCTTCCCATTACCCTTCATTAATCCCCCATTTGAAATCACCATTGATCCTATGAATGATTTTTTTACAGACGCATTACAATCCCAGTACTTTATCCCACCCAACATCTACATGGATTTTCAATGCATAATTTATTGAAATTTAAGTGTGGGGAAAATGGTATTAATTTTGGGTAGCATTTCCCTATTTGAAACTTTTCATCATGTGATTGAGGGAAATCATTTATTTAAGTGTGTGGGAGAGGTTTTCATTCCTTGAGTTTTGGGAATGGATTAGTGTTTATATAATTTTTTAATTTTTATTGAAATTTGTTCAAAAAAATGAAAAAAAAATAAATTAAAAACTAATGGGTTGTATCTTGGGCAGATCAAAAATCACTCTTCCTCAACCCTAGATCTTTTTATAACTATTAAAATTAGTGTTGTGATGAGATCAAACATGGGTTGTTAGATGAGTGTGAGATCTGTTTCCAGTTCAAATTTTGGGGAAAAAATAAAAACAAAGAACACATGAATCATATTTTCTTGAGTCATTGGGAGAATAATTATTTTTTGTACATATTCCATCATTTCATATTTTTCCATTTTTCTCCCACTCTTTTATTCCTTCAAAAATTCACGCCCTTATAAATATTTGTTTCCATTTTCTTCCATGTTTCATTTCAAAAAAAAATATGCATTGATTTTTTCATGTTGGTGTTTTACCCCTATTTTACACTCTTTTTGAAATTATATTCCTAACATACCATAGCCACTGAAAGCCCCCAAAAAATACCACATTATTCTTTTGCACAATAGGATAGGGAATGTAATCTTATATCACTTAAAAACTCTATGATTTTCACTTTTGTTTGGTGAATGAGTGAACCTCCATAATAAATTTTTATCATCTTGAGAAGAGAGAGTTATGAGTGCCCACATTTTCCATTTCTAATTTTGATCATGAAAAATGAATTTTATTTTGGAACATTATTTATGTAAAACTTTGTGGTAGAATTTATTATATATGAGTGAACTATTCTAGACACCCATGATTAGAGAAAATAAAATTGTAATATTTTTTGGTGAGTAAAAAAGATTTATTTATGTTTTTATTTGATTTAAATGATGAAATGAAAAATACTAAGTGTGGGAGAGTTGATATTACATATTAATTAATGATTTTAAATTACTTACATTATATAATTGTCACTTAAAATTGATTAATTTCCAATAAATGTTCTTTTTTTGATCATAAACACATAACAATGTAATTGTCCAAGTTATTTTAATTAAACAGTAGTTTAATGATTTGATCATTTAATTCATCATAAAAATACAAATATTATGATTCTTCTTTTTTAGTGTTCCTGACGAAAATTACAACATATAATTATAAGGGAGATTTGTCCAATTTGGAAATTTGAAGGGTCATATAGACCACACAAGAACACCCAACAAATATATTAAGAAAACAGGATCAGCCATGATGATAGACATTTGGGATCAGTCCATAAGTCTAAATTTAATAAAACTCAATAATATGTTCCTGATTATTGAAATGAATCTTGGATAAAAATTTAAATTCCCAAATCAACAAATAAGGGGCCCAATCGATCCATGAAAGTAAATCCCACCATTATGTCCACGATTTAAAAGCATCACACAATCCTTGCATGTTATCCTGATATAGAAATAAAATTGAGATTATATTTTTTAGTTCGAAACAAAAGGTATATCCACCCAATTTTTTATAAGAAATGGTTCAGATTAAATGGAATATTCATAGGCATAAATGAATTCACTTTTAGATTAGGGAAAAGTTCAAAACAAAAATGGATAGAAGAACATTTTTTACTCAAAAAACCATAACATTGGATAATAAATTCCAATGGATGCCAAATTTGGAGGGTGTACTGAAAACATACAAATATAAAACAATTAAGAATGATATTTCTCCACTGTATGAATTTTCAAATTGGTTAGAAAAGTGGTGTGGCAGTTTTGGAATGCAAACATCCACCACCTTGGGCTATAAATGCATGCCCCTATTATCCTTTCAAGGGTTTGTAATTTCATAATATAAGAGGATACATTGGAATGAAAAAATTCTTTAAAAAGTATTGATAGGATCTTACAAACTCAATTTTTCACTTGAGAGACCCTTCTTCCTCTCTTTGTTTTCATGTTCTTTTCTATTCTTCTTAATTTTTTAATTTTTTACAAAGTCTTGATAGGATTTGTTTATGGAACTGGAAACATACAATAGTTCTTTATCCAAAAGGTACATGCATTCCAAAGGCATGCATTTATTTAGTTTGAAATTTTGATACTTAAGAACATGCATTGGTCGAGAGGATGGGAGGTCAGACCCATCACACATTTTGGGGGAATTATTTTGCACTCTGGGACTCTCTTATAAATTTGAGATATTATCATGAATGATTATTAATTCACCAAGTATAAAATAGGTTTCCCTTGGAATTTGAAATCAATTATTTGCATGTGTGAAATTTAGAATCATCTGTATGTATTCGAGGTTCTTCATTAATGGATAGATATGTTTGTATTCAAGGTTCTCCATCAATGGTATCCTCTCATATAGTATTTTAGAGATTCTTTTAACCATCATTATGATGATACTAGTTTTTAATCCACTCAGTGGGGAACTCTGGAATTTATTGTCATCCTGGGAGATGAAGTTTTATTTTAATTTTGGGATCATACCCATAAATGGGATACCTATATATCCTTGTGAAAGGAATCAGAACCCTCATAGTTCGGTGCTGCTTAATGGAACACATCATTATTTTTTAGGTCATGTGATAAGGACCTAGCCATACAGTTTAATGTCATGTGGTAAGGACATATAACCAAAAGGTTCTTATTCAAGGATTGGTTTGGGACTTAGGTCTAAGCATCCCAAGGAACCTGGAATGAATATGTGTTTCCAAGTTTGATTAGACCCTATTGGGAATATGGGTTGGGAAGAACAAGGTTGATTTGAAGTATTGGGTTTGAACCTCAAAGAGGATTCTTATGTATTCCATTTGGATGGGAATCAAATCCCACATAGTTCTATGAGTCTCAGAGGATAATATAGTCCCTTGATGGAAATGAGTTTGGGATTACTTCCTGAAATGGATTCCTTGCTGATTAAGGGAATTGAGGTTGGATTCCTGAAGAGGATATCCAATGAGCTCGAGCCTTGAGAAGGATTCCTACGTATCCCAATTATGGTGAGAATATATGTTCTCATAGTTCATCCACAATGGGTTTTTGTACAAATGTTGTGATCATCATGAATCTCTAGGCCCCTGTGAGTCAAGCTTGGTGTGAGGAACTATAGGATGTGAAATTTTCAACAAAAACACCCAAAATTTTCATCCTCTACTAGTGGAAGAGGACGCATCTATGGTAGCGATGGTGGAAGAGGGAGAGGCGATGAGCCTTCCCTCTGTTCTCTTTATATTGGACAATGGTCCAATGTAAGGATGGAGTGAAGGTGAAGGAAGTAGATAGGAGCAATACTGAAACCTCCTACTTGAAGGGTTAGGGGATTACACCAGGATGGATACCCTAAAATTGATCCCTGTATGGGAGGAATAATTATCATTTTCTTGAATAGAAATTCATGTGTGAACCATACCTTCCTTACCATAGACCTAAGGTTTCGGGTTTTAGATAAGAAATGGGGAGGACATAACCCAAACCCTAATCCTCTAAACTAGGAACTTCCTAACATTGTTCCTTGGAGGAAGGTCCATGTGACTATAGATATACAAACCCACAGACACTCCATGAATCCTAATCCCATTGCAAAAAAATGTGGTAAACCTCTAACTGTGGATATAAAAATCCAAATAGGAGACACTCTGATGTGCCCTTCTTAAAGGTTTGATAATTCAAAAGGATTTGGTGGAGATTTCAACATAATCCCTTTCAGAAAAGGGAGCCAATGAAGAATAATCCTTTCCATGAATGGATTTGAAGAAGGCTTGATAGCTGGTAGACTGAAGGGAGTAGGTGAATCAATAAAGGGTGCCCAATTAAGTACATGTCATGTAAGTATGGGTGTGAAAGTAGGCTTTGACAACCTGATGTTCACTTAATTTACAAAAAACCTAGTTGTTAATACTTTTGCGAGACTTGACTCGATCCTTCAAGAGTATTCACATGTATTCCCAAAATTGAGGTGCTCAAGTTCTTTTGAGAGGAATTGGTGGTGCACAAGTGTTTTTGATTTAGGGAGGTTGGTCACTTTAGGCACATAAGTGGAATGGATTTCAAACATTAAAGGGACCTAATTCCTATGATCCTCCTTAAATTCCTCCACTATAGGTGATAAAGAACTACCATGAGGGTTTCATAAGACTTGGGTGAAGCACAAGGGAGACCTGAGAAACAATTAGGATTTTGGGGAATTATTCTATACAAATGAAGGCCCCAAGGGTCTAAATTAGGTCCACTAGGATAGATACCCTGAGAGTGGGGATGAATCAGGGTATGATAGATTAAAACAACTTCCCCTATTCATCTTGTTTCATTGTTAAGTAAACTATCTTCTCTCTCTTTCATGTAGAAAATTATAAACAGAAATTAAAGCATGCTCAAGACACATCAATTTTTACTTGGTTCACCCTCACTAGGCTACATCTAAGGAGCATACATTGGCTATGTGACGGTGTACCAAATCCACTAAATATGCATTGTTGTTTATAAAGTTTGGAGAGGACTCACTGTCCCTCCTGGTTTACAACCAATCACAATAATAAAGCCCACTGCTCTCTCAACTGAATTACGCTCACTGCTTATTCAGATGATCCACTCACAGTTTATAGACATGTAGGTCTCTTCAATTGAATGAATACCAGCATCCTAAATTGTATGTAGATTCTCTATTAAATTTCTACTTTCATTCACATATGAATACCGCTTTACAATAGAATTGAACTGGGCAACCTCAAATTTTACGTGCATCCCTTACTACGCTTTGCTGGTAATTCTCTTGCCTTGCTCGAAAAATATCATTTTTTCATGCAATCCCAACTCCACTTTTCACACAACCTCAATAATTCAGTGCAACCTACATTTTATATGCAATGTAAACTTTTACATGCATCATAAATTTTTACAGGCAACACCAAATTTTATGTGCGACTTCCTTTGCATATTTTTTACACGCACCAATGCTCGGATATTCTATAAGTGTTGAGATAATTATAAATAGGGGTCACTTCATATTTATAGGAAAAATAGACCATGTGTGAAAAACCCCTCCTTGAGCGCGTAATCCACTTCGAGTGTGAAAAACACATCTTCTGTGCAACACCATATTTCACACACTCTTCCAATATTTCACGCACCTCTTGCCTTTTCCAATTTTCAAGCTTCTAATCACGAAACACATCTTACACAAAAAACTTCATTCCTATATTTCGTTCACCACTCAAATATTCTTCACACCTTAATTTTCCAAAAACACTTCTTTCTATTTTCCAATTTTTAGGCACAAAAATTTGGCAAACACTGGAAAATGGCACCACCTTGTATCTGCTCTTTTTATACCGCCTCCAGATCATCCATTCCTTTTTCGAGGTTATTCTATCAATCTTGTACTATTAACAACATCTCTTTAACTCCACAACACACCATTTAAACCCCTTTTTCAATAATTTGAACATCGTGGTCTTCTTTTTCAACAAACACGACATGGACACCCACTTTGTCAATAAACACAATCACCTCAAAAATGTTTCAATGATACCTTGAGGGATTTTTTCCCAACAACCTTCCCCTTTGGGTTTTTTGACAACTCTTTCATAAAATGATACTACATTAACGTTTCAACCACCATTCTCCTTTTTTGATTCTGATAGCGATCAAGGATTCACTCAGAACATACTCTAAGACCACATGAGCAATGCTCAGCGTGAGAAACAAGAGTAATTGAAAAGTTCATCAATGAATCACTCCATTTTTTATAATAATTGTAGATACCAAACTAATACCAATTTCTGATCACTGTAATCCTTCTAACACCATTACAACACCACTCTTCCACTTTTATCATGATCCTCAGCTTTCATGATATCTATTCTTTGATCAAACACTTCTAGCATCTTCATATTTAATACTCTCCTTCTTCAATTCTTGGGTTCCTGTGTTGTCCATTCTAAGCTCTGGATGATCACTTCCAAACCATGTACTCTCATAATGGTCCCCCCTATCAGCTTCTTCACTTGTCTTGATGAACTCCCCCTATCTCGTTGCACCACCTATCAGCTTCTCCCTATGTTTTCGAGAAAGAAATTGTCTCCCTTATTTAGCCACAGTTTCTCCCCATTTAGGAGTCACTCTTTCCCCCCTTTGTCAATGAAACCAAAGGTCACTCCTTTTTTGTCTACAATAGAGTAGAGAGGACTGATTAGTACAGTAAGGAAAACAAACCATACCTCGGGGAGAGGGTGTTGTCCCACATCCACACTTATTTAAGTGTGGAGAGTCGATTGAACTCCCAGAGCCAATCGATGTATCTCAAAAGCTTCCTTGGGTAAAGCCTTTGTCAGAATGTCTGCAACCTATAGTTCTGTAGGAACATACTCCAACTTAATGATTCCCTACTCAACCTTCACCTTGATGAAATGATACATTATGTCAATGTTCTTTTTCCTTTAGTGATTGAAGGGATTTTTTCTAAGATTTATAGCACTTGAGTTACCACACTAGATTTTGATCGGAGACTTCACTTCAATTCCCATATCATCAAGTTGTTGCTTTGTCCACAATAATTGTGTGCATGCTTGAGTGGCCACAATATACTCAAATTCAGAAGTTATTAATGAAATACTATCTTGATTCTTGATTATCCATGAAATACAAAATCCACCAAGATAGAATGCACCTCATGACATTGATTTCCTGTCATTCATTGAACTAGCCCAATCTGCATTAGTATATCCCAATAACTCTGACTGAGATTTATTATCATATATCAAGACGAAGCCCACTGTGACCTCGATATACCAAAGTATTCTTTTCACTCCAAGAATGTGTATTTCCTTGGGATTAATTTGATATCTCACTGCTTGGCATGTGGAAAAACCAATATCAGGTCTCGTCGCTGTTAGTTACAGTAAACACCCAATAATCTGCCTGTATTTTGTGATATTAACTACCTTTCCATCACCATATTTAGAAAATTTCATCTGGGTAGAAACCATAGTTCTCATCTCCTTGGAATTTTCCATTTTAAATCTTCTTAGAACCTACTTGGAATATTTGTATTGAGAGATAAATGTTCAATTCCTTCCTTGTGTTACCTGTAAACAAAGGAAAAGCATCAGTTCACCAATCATAGACATTTCAAACTCATGTTTCAGGAATTCGGAAAATTGTCTGCACTGGGATTCATTTGATCTTCCAAAAATTATATCGTCAACATATACCAAAAAGATCATCCTTTTATTACTATCATTGTTGAAATAGATATTGTAATCAACTCCACCATGCTAGAAACTGAGTTTCTTCAAAAATTGATCTAGCCATGAATATCGTGCTCTTGGTGCTTGCTTTAACCCATACAAATCCTTCTTCAACTAAAAAACGTTGTTCTCATCTTCATGAATGAGAAAATTGCATGGATCCTCAATATACACTTCTCCATCTAGAACCCTAATCAAAAATTCTGATTTGACATCCATTTGGAACACTTTGAACGTTCGTTTCACTCCAATAGAAAGAAACAATCTGATAGTCTCCAACCTTTCAACTAGTGAAAATGTCTCATCAACATCTATACCCTCTATCTGGGATTATCCTTTTCACACTAGTCATGATTTTTTTGAACCACTATGTCATATTCATTCATCTTGTTGTGAAAGACCCATTTAGTCCCGATGAAATTCTTATCTGTTGGTGTCGAAAAAATCTACCATGTCTAATTCTTCTCAATATGATCTAGCTCTTCATTCATAGCTTGAACCCAATTTTATTCTTCAGTTGCATCAGTAAAGAATTTAGGATCTACCTGAGATAGAAACGATGTTTGTTGCAGTGATTGAATTATTCTTATCTAACTAGAGCTGACTTATCACCAATAATATTCTGCCAATCAATTTCAGCTCGACTCCTTTTCTTCTGTTCAGATATAGATTTTTCTTCCTCATTCTCATCCTCAGTATCTTCTTCTGAATCATCATCGGCCACTTCTGCTACTCCTGTGTTACTTTCCTCTTCATCACATTCATCGAGGAACTATTCACTATGTCATTTAGTATTCTATTCATTTTCTACAACATTGACCTAATTGCTCTCAACAACTTTTCCTAGCCTCTTGTTAAAGTATGTGTATGATTTTCTTTTTCCTGAGTAGCTAAGGAATATTCCCTCATCTCCCCGAAACTCAAATTTCCTATGTTTCTCTTTGTTGAGAATAAAGAACTTACCTCCAAATATTCGAATGTATTTCACTATTGGATTCTTTCCATACCATATATCATACAACATATTTCCTTCCTTCAGAAAAAACGGAGCTCTATTATAAATGTAGATCGATGTCAACACTACTTCCTTCTTGAAGTTCTCTGGTAGGTCTTTATCTATATGCATCATGTTTTCCATGTTTTTGATGATCTGATTTCTCTTTTCAACCACTCTATTCTGTTGTGGAGTTATCACTGAAGAAACTTGATTCCTTATCCCATATTTCTCATGATAGTCTTCCACCTGACTATTTGTGAATTCCATTCCATTATCAGTACAAAACTTTATAATTTTCTGTCCAATCATCCTTTGGCCCTCCCTCCGGTACTTCTTTAAGAAAATAAACACATCGGAATTATGGGAAATAATAAATACCCATTCCATTATTCTATATTCATCAATGAAAAGAATGTAGTACCTCTTTCCGTCAATTTATATTAGTGTGATAGGCCCACAAACATCAGCATGCACCAATTCGAGCACTCTTGTTGAATTCTTTTCCTTTTCCTTATACATCTTTCTGATGAGCTTCCCCTATTGGAATGAATCTAATGTATGAGTACGATCCAATGAAATAATAGGGAGGTCTATAGATACATCACACATTACCAAATCTTCCAAGGATGGCTGACATAGTTAACCAAGTCGTTTATGCTATAACTTGTTTTCTTCCTCTCTCGATAAGAAACACATATCTTCTTCTCCACTTACAGGGTAGAGATTCCCCTTTTTTCTTTTCCCCTATAGGATCGTTGTACCATATCTTCCCTTGATGATACATGTCTTATTGGTAAACTATATTGAATTCCCTGAGTCACATAATTGACTAATACTAAGAAAATTGTGATTGAGACCTTATACAATCAGACATCAGCATGTCTTATTTCTTTGCCCCAAACCTGGCCTTTCTCGATCTAATTATCTTTAGTCCTTCATCTTTTCCAAACTTTACAACTCCTTATTTTTCATATTTTATGCCTATAACCAGGTCATTTTTTCCTGTTATGTGAGATGTGAAACCACTTTCAATGATCCATACACCAGAACGACCTGATGCTTTAAAAGAAATTTCAGAAACCACTTCCTTCTCTACTCTCTTCTTCTTGGTCCATATTTTTTTCATCACACTTAGAAGAGATTGAGACTTTTTATCTTTCTGAAATTATGATGGACCGTGTTCATCTTGAAAAGATGAAAATCTATTTTGAATTTTCAACTCACATGTTGGTTCATTGATCTGTTGCTTGCAAAAATTTTGATTCTCCTAAGGCACATTCCTCTTTATGGTCGATGTACAGTATCTAGCCATGTGAAAAAATCCTCCACACAAAAAATAGTGTCCTTAGAAATATGTTATAGAGAACCATTATATGTTTGGATTCCACCTCTATTCTTGTGCCCTTCTGTATCATCTGGCTATAGAACACCCATTTTGTGAGTGTCACATCTTTTCACAGCAATAACACCTGATGAGAGGTTCATTCCTACATGACACTTCTATACTGCCCGTAGTACCTTGGATTCCTTGAATTTTATGATTTTACTTTTTACCCACAACAATTTTCATTCATGGAATGTGTGTTTGTGGTCCAGCATCAACCCTGACTGCTTTCTATTTATGATCGAGCCCCAAATCTACCTTAACATCTGATCTCGATTGGTTCTTCATTCCTTCTAAACTACTAGGCTCCTCTTTCATCTTTTTAGTCTTCTAAATGATCTTATTTACCAATAACGTGCTGAGAATAAAATGTTTTTCTTGGTCCTTAACTTATTTTTTCAGAATAACAACTTCCACTCCAGGCTCTTCGATATGCTTGATGTGAACTTTCACTATGTTATTAAAATAAATAATCTCCTTATTCTGCTCTTCACCCTTGATTTTAAACTCACATACCGATTCTGAGTTCTTTGTGTCTGATGAATTGAGTCGCCCGATTTCTTTCATTATCTCATAATTATCTTCTCCTTACTACTGCATGAATTTTTTGGTTTCCCAGAAAACTTTGTTGGATTTCTTTTTTTTTGGATCTCCAAACATCTATATCTTCAAGAGAAGCTTGTAACTCATATTTCATATCAATTCTTCCTTCAACTTCTTCTACTTCATCAATATTGGATTATTTCTTTTCCTGAGTACTACTGACAACATCCACCATAGCATTTTCTCCAAAATCATTGCAGTTTTCAATATCCTTAACCACTTCAACCTCAGACTCATCTGAACTATCAAGTTCTTGTGAAAAAAGATTCTTCTTCTTGAATAAATTTCTCTTGGACTTTTTCTTCCCTTTCACATAGGCTGATGAATTCTTATTGGGAATTTCTACTTCATCATCATCATTATCATCATCTTGAAACTTTTTGTGGCACCTTGCCACAAGATGACCAACCTTTCCACATATAAAGCATGCTAGTGAAAGTTTCCCTTTAATAATTCCTTTTCCTCTTTGTATATTTGAAGAAAGGAATGAAATCACATCATATGTCTCTTCTTATTCCTGAGTGTATTCAATGGTGAGATTCTTCATGGCCTTGAATACCACCTCTTTGGATTTACCCTTTTCCACATCATCATTGTCATCATTTCACATTTCATATGCTACCGGGGTACTATTCAAGTTATCTGGTGTCAGCTCTTTCAAATTCATGTCTTCTAGTACTGAAACCTTTGGATTTAAGCAAGGTGGAAGTTTCCTCAGGATTCACTTCACAATCTTTATGTCTTTAATGACTTCACCAAGACCTCACATGTCTTCCACTACCACATTCAACCTGTCAAAAAATGCATCAACAGAATCATTTGGTCTCATTCTAAGATCTTCATACTTGTTCCAAAACACTTGTATCTTTGCTTATCTGACATTTGTAACTCCTTTATATATATTCAATATCTTTTCCCACATGAAATTTGAGGTTTTTCATGACATCACCTTCATGTAGATAGCATTGGATTGGGCTCTCCCTAATGCATTGATTACCTTAGCATCAGCATCCAATTATCTTCGCTCAGCTTCCGATAATGCACCACTGTTAATATCGGATGTTATACTATGCATTTCTGTTGTGAACACATCCATTCCCAAAGATCGGAAGTAGTGTGGCATCTGATTCTTCCATAACTGAAAATTGTTCCCATTGAATATTGGAATCACTTTATGATTAGTGACCTCCATTTGAGAGAGAACCACTAATATTAATGTTTCCATCTGATACCAATTGTTAGGTCCACTAGGTAAGATACACTGAGAGGGGTAGAATCATGGTATGACATATTAAAACAACTTCCCCTATTAATCTTGTTTCGCTATTAATAAAAATTCTATTCCCTCTCTTTCCTGTAGAAAAGTATAAATAGAAATTAAATCATATACAGGACACAACAATTTTTACTTAGTTCACCCTCACTGGACTATGTCCAAGGATCATACACTGGTGATGTGTGCATATACCAAATCCACTAAAAGTAGACTGTTGTTTACAATGTTCGGAGCGGACTCACTGTCCCTCCTAGTTTACAACCAATCACGATATAAAAACTCACTACTCTCTCGACTAAAGTGTGCTCATTTCTTCTTCAGATGATCCAATGGAAGTTTATAGACCTGTAGGACTCTTCAATTAAATGAATACCAGAATCCTCAACTGTATGTAGATTCTCTATTGATGTTCTACTTTCATCCACAGATGAATAACTCTTTGCCACAGAATTTAACAGGGCAACCTCAAATTTTATGTGCAGCCCTTACTACGCCTTGCACATAATTATCATTCCTTGAGCATAAAATATCCTTTTTATGCACAATCCCAACTCCAATTTTTTCACAACCTCAATAATTTCACACAATTCTCATTTTTTCGCAATGTAAACTTTTATGTGCATCATAAATTTTTACGCGCAGCACAAAATTTTAATGCAACTTCCTTTGCGTATTTTTTACACGCACCAATTCTTGGATATTCTCTAAGTCTAGAGCTACTTCGAATGAGGTCGTAACTTCATATTTATAGTAAAAAATTACCCTACAAAAAAACCTCCTTGAGCGTGTAATCCATTTCAAGCGCGAAAAACACATCTTCCATGCAACACCTTATTTCACGCACTACTCTGGTATTTGGCACACCTCATGCCTTTTCCAATTTTCAAGCTTCTGATCTCGAAACACCTCTTGCGTGAAAAGCTCCATTCCTCTATTTCACACACCACTCAAATATTCTGCGCACCTTACATTTCTCAAAACACTTCTCTCTATTTTTTTATTTTTAGGCCCCAAAATTTGGCAAAATCTGGAAAACAGAACTACCTTGTATCTGCTCTTTTTGTACCATCTCCAGATCGTCCATTCCTTTTTCGAGGTTCTTCTGTCAATCTTGGACTCTCAACAACATCAATTGAACTTGAAAACTCACCATGTAAACCCCATTTGTAAACAATTTGAACATCGTGGTCTGCTTTGTCAAAAAACACAACATAGAGGCCCACTTTTTCAAAAAACAAAATCACCTAAAAATGCTTCAATGACACCTTGAAATATTTTTTCCCAATAATCTATTTATAGTAAAATAAGTGACCTTGGAAGAAATGGTGGTGGGGAACACAAGTGGGTTATGTTCCATAATTGGTCACGCAAGTACCTTGCGCGCTAACAAATCCTTGGATTGACTAATGCAATCCCATTTTCAAGCCTTTGAAAATATTTATTTTCTTCATGTGTTTTATACAATTTTTCTACAGAATTTCCCTTTATCACTTTTTAAATTTTGTAACCGAATGGAGTGTCTAAACCCCCCCCCCCCCCCCCCTCATAATTGGATTTGGAATGAAAAAGGATCTTATACTGAGGTAATGTTATGAAAAATGAAAAAAAAATAGACTGTTGGGGATCGAAAGTGTCAACGCGCAAGGTATATGGGTGTGAAAGGTTTTGGTGTGTAGGGTAATTGGAATTGATTATATATAGTAGCCTCAATTCTGCAGAAATTACAAAGACTTCCAGAAATACAGCTCTCAGTGTGCAGGTATTTTCGCTCAGATGCTCATGTCGGTCATGCTTCTTCTGTATGTTTTTCATTTGCGCGCCAGAACTAGTGTTCCACACTTGTGCGCTGGTTTTATACTTGAACGCCAAGTTCAGACATGCATGCCTTATTGTCTTTGTCAATTTTTCCTTAATTCATTTTTCAAAATATCAATAATGAACTTACTTAAAATATTATTTTTTATCTCTTTTGTAGGTTCAATGGATCCAAAATTAATCATATCCACTGATGAATTGGCTAGTAAGAGAATTGATGATATGGTGAATATTTTCAGTCATGATTACTTCGATGTCTATAAAACCACACTCCTATACATGGAAAACTATATGAAGAACTATCACTTCAATTTTCCTAGGAGTACTTATTTGACTTTTTATAGTTATGGCCATCTGTAGGATGTCAACATACCAAAACCAAATAACTATATTACACTTTATTAGTTTCAAGACTATACCAATTTCTCATCTTCCAATATTTCTGTTTCTAGAATATAAATCAATGCTGGGACAATAGATAAGGGCCATTTCATGCATCACAACCCATGTTCTCTAGATTTGAAAGCACATACACTGGATCTATAGCTACACTGTTATTCATCCATCTTTCGAGATTCTCAGAAAGATCAATTAAAAGGATGGAATAAAATTTGGGATTTATACCATAGAGGGGGTGTTAAACCAGCATGGATGTGGGCATATTGGGTGCGTAAGACGTGTGCAGAGTTTTTGGATGACGTAAAATGTGTTAGGATTTATGAGGTTGTATGGGTCGGGAAAACATATGTATATAGGAATGATTATTTTGTGCCAGATCAACTAAGTCGATGTATTCCATAAACTAACTCCATTCATTTGACACATGGAGAATTAGGCATCAATTTTTTGGATATATACAAGATATTTGGATCCTTAATCATTGGATATATGTATGATGAGTTTATTCCTCCCAAGGTGGCATGGAATGACAGAGAAATGATACTAGCCTTGGTTTGTGAGTTGATGAAAATATTTTATAAACTCTAGAATATAACCAAAACGAAGTCCCACACAAGAAGGGATATTCATCCATATGAGTGGATGGAAATATTCCTGGTAAATAGGAAGGATAAGCGTCCCACTATCACTCGTCCAACAAGCTGTCCAAAGTTAGAAATGAGAGGTACACCCGATACTTTCTTGTCAACATTTGATAAAGGAGAGTTTGACAAGTGGGGGAATGAAATCAACTCCAAAATTCTTACAAAGTCACGTCTTTTAGGTTTGCTTACCATGTGGCTTAGTGTGTATCTATTACCGATTCGAGATTACAAGGGAGGCGTAAGGCCATGAACTTTTGTTATCGAGGTCAAGCTAGCTGAGAAGAGGATGGTAGGATTAGGTACCCCTATTTTGGAAAAGGTTCATTGAATCTTTCTACATATTTATCGAGGGAAGTATCAATTCACAATAGTGGGACCATTACTTGAATTATAGGGGTGGATCACCACTCATTACAGAACTTATGCTATGCAAAGTGGGGTACATGTCTTTGGATGTTCTTTGCGACCATCTATTCAGGATTTCTCAGGTATTCCACCTTTTTCTCTGAACGCTAATGATATCAAGGCCAGGTCGAGTATGTAAAAATAATTTCATATTTTCCCTTATGGGAATCTTCCAATGGGTTGATTTTTTGATGATGGGATGGCCATCTTATAGTTAAGGGGATATATGTTAGCTTGCAGGTTTGGCGTATTAGCCACCAGGATTGATGGGGAAATTATATGTGAGGCCTATGATCCTATAGATTCATGCATCAATTCAAATGTCTGCAATAAATTACTGTATCTACTCTTGTTCACGTCAGATTAGAGAAACATCTGATGGTAGCCTGAAAACAACGGTTGCTGACAACTATGGAGAAAATTTGGGGAAATATTTAATTTACCTATCGCCAATGCAATAAGTAGATTGACTATCTTCTACATTGAGAAATGGGTTGCATCATACCCTGAAGGGGTGTTAAACCATGTTTTCCCTCAAGTGGGTATAAAGAGAGGTAGTAGGAAGGAACCCTTTCATTTGGAAGGTAATTCTTCATCATCATGGGTTGATTCATTAGAGTTAATGGGTGGAGGTGACGAGGCTCCAACCTCACCAAAGTGACCTCATGCAAGATATAATCTACCAATAAATTCCAAGAGAGCCCCCCATCAATCCCTACTATGGTTGTACTGAGGCGGTCTAGTCGCCATCGTTCCGAAGAGCAATGAGTCCCATTTTCTCATCCCTCATCTGTGACTGTAGGAATTAGGAAGAAACTTAAATCCAAAACTGTAGGATACTCTTCACAACCCTCTGGAATGTATTCAGCATATATATGACCAGAGGATGTTCAAACATAGAAAATTTTTCATTATTATGCTAAAACCACATTGATAGATTAATGTGAAGGGTTGTGTATTCCAGGAATAGGGGATCTATGTGCCTCTTATGATATTCTCTTTATTAACAATCCTTATGAAGTGAGAAATTATATCCGAGAATTGGAAATTCACATATATATAAATGATTAATCAATTCCTACCACAAAGTGGTTGAAGGAAATGATAGATCGTGGTGCCACTGAAGGAGTTTACCTTTCATTAGATGAAAAATGGAATGATTTTGAGGATCCTAAATATGTAATTTTCATTTTTTACATTCTTTTCTACTTTGCAATTTGAATTTAGTCAAATCATTGTTACTCAGGGGAAATATCATTTTAAATTACAGCTAGCTAAAGAAAAATTGTCTGAGGTTCCATCACCACGATATAGCCCTAGTGGTACTACTCTTGGAGATACTATATCACCCCATGAATCAAGAGAGATATCTCTGGGTCAATAGGCCATGGAGGATGATATTGAAAGGGGATTGAAGTCACCAATACCTTTTTTGGTGATGAAGATTCAATTCCACCCAAGAAGGTGAAGAAACAAAAGCATCAAAGAAAGAATACCAGGATTAAACATTTTTTCAATAGTAGTAATATTCCCTGACAATATGAATTTTATCCTTATTAATAGAAAGTGTTTAAACATAAATGAATTGCATAAGTTTCTTAGGTTTATTCTCTTAAATAAATCACTGATAATCATCGAGAAAATATGGAGGGTCCTTCTGAAGAGGCATAAATTTTTTCTAATCTGGTGGTTCCTGAAGAGGCATTTAGACCAAAGGAACCAACGTCTGTTCTCTGCATTTCTCATATTCCTTCTATTAGAAGAGAGGATACCTCTTGTAAATCAGCAGTTCTTCATGAGACACTAAATGTAACAATAACTGACTTCCATCCTATAATACTTTAGGTTCAACACATGCACCAAAAAATCATGTGATAAATGATGCTGACCTCACAACTATTAATGAGGAAGATATTCGGGGACAAAGTTTGTCATAGGAATGCTTCTAAACAACAACTATGAGTGCTCCCATGGGTGAGAATAACATGGGGTCTAGGATATCATTGTATGCAATGATTACCCATATAATATCTTTTGAATAAGTATTAGAACACATTAATATACCAAATGATTTTGAAGATAGTGAAGTTCCTTAAATAGAACCAACTGGAAATGAGTTTTCATTGTTCATACTATTAATCTTATTATGATTAATTTTTTAACCATGATTGTCTGAAATATGCAGTTCCATTTAAATAAACTACTGCAGTGATGATGCTTGAAGGAAGAATCAACATACATATCAATACTACCATTGCGGATACATTGTCTTAGTTGAATCTTGAGATAGAAAATCTTCTTGAGATTCATTCATAGTATCCTGAAAAAAATAAAGAATGCATTCAACACCAATAGACATCAACCATAACCGTTGAAACTGAGAATATTGGGGTGGATTCTTCTCAAGATGTCGACCTATTGTTAGGTAAGGGATACTGATATTGGGATTTTTCTCACTCTTGTTATCCCTTGAAACTAATAATAACCATAATTTTTAATTCACTATATAGGGTTATCAACTTTAATGGCTAGATTCAGAGGTGAAGCCTCTGTATCAGCTCAAATGGTATTTTGAGGTGAAGTAACCACTATCAAGAAAGGAGCAGAACGAGACATATATTTAAGTTCATTAATCCCATAAGATATTCCTCCTTATGACAGAAATTCTAAATCAGACCTGGAACTGCAAAAGGCTCTTCGTCTTGCACGTTGCAAGGCATGGAAAAATATTTGGAAGATAATATCTAAAATTCCCCTTGAGGAACTTCCCTAAAAAATTCTATGACATTTATCTCTATTCATTATGTTGGTATTTGGTAGTTTTTAATACCATGAAATTAATACAACAGTGAAAGAGATTATCCGAAAAAGGGAGCAAGAGTAGTGGCTTTAGAAAGATATGATAAAAACTAGACTATTGACCAATAGTGATGAATTCCAAGTAGTGTTAACCCAAGATGATGCCAATCATACTGAAAAGTTGAAATAATTCAAGAAAAAAAAATTAAATAAAACACTATTTAGAAGCTGCTTCTTCAACAAGAGTTAGACATTGTCATAGGGGAGCTTGAACAGCTTCATGACTCAATAGGATAAGTCCATAAGGATGGTGAAAAATCCATTGTAAATGCTAAGGAAGCACTTCTCCATGCTGAAGAGAATGAGACTGGTTGGCTAAATAAACATCAACAGGCAGCTGATGGGGCTCAAGAGGCCATTAATCAAATGAGAAGTTATACAGAAAACCTCTTGTCATTTATGACAGAGAGAATCTAGTTTGTGGATGCTCCTCTATAGTTTTTTTGCTCACTAATGAAAATTATTTTGTCTTTAATCATCTATGTCTTCATCCTTGCTATTTTTCAACTTAATCCAATGGTCTTAGTAAGTGTAGTTTGATTTTTTACTAGGGTTATATAGAAAATCCCCAAAAACATTGTATCTTTTGGCTTTTTATTGCTCAATATTGCCTAAACCATTCAAAAATGTAAGTCTAGGGAGCTGAGTCTCGACTTTTGTCCAGAGTGCACATTGTGGGTTCTTAATATGAAGAGTACTATATATCTTTATTATTGGAAGTTTAGAGTCATTAATGTTAGACTAAAATGGATAGAATTTAATTTAGAATATATTTTATCATAAATTTTGAAATTAGATCCTAAACAAGGCTCAGTGGCTAGGAATTTCTCCAATATTCTTTATATACTTCCAATGGGAATCTTGAGTTATCATTTTTTATAGTAACCAAATATAAAACTTGTATAAACATAAAGGATGTATCTTCCAAGAAAGAATTTACCATTATTTGATGAACCTGTTATGGGGGTTGTATTATGCAAGGCTGACTAGAGAATATTCTACAAATCTAAATAGTGGTATCTTTTTACTAACAGGCCTGTTATGTAGGCATCTTTTATGCAAGGCCTCTGGGGGCACGTACTGCATGGTCAATAAAAAGAGACCTCACAAATTCAACATTTTTTTGTTGATGGATAAGGGAAAATAAGATTTGGGTGAGTCAAGACCATAGTTGGTTGTTTTTTCCATGAAAGGTATTTTAATAATAAAGGGTTATTTATGCTGACATATATCATGAATAATAAAAACACTTCTACAAAAATTTGGTGTGTGAGGAATGGTTAAAAGTTTTCAGAAGGGGGGATTTCTAATATCATGCTATGCAGTTTTAAGTCATGCAGTGAAGACATTGTACTGTGCAGTTTTGAATCATGCAATGAGGAAATTGTACTGTACAATTTTAAGTCAAGCAGTAAGGACATTGGGTGGGATTAATTTAATGTATTTATCTTTGACCAAATTTTTGAGACTCTCCAATTTCTTGATAATTTGTTTGTAAACATACCACCATGTTCATGTATGGAAGGAAGGAATTGTAAACTATGATATGGAAATTTATGGATTTGAATAATGATATGGGAAAAGGGCTAAAATGTATTAGATATTTCTTTCCTAAGAACAAAGTTACCAATATTTTATGAAACTGTTATGGGGGTTGTATTATGCAGGGACAACTATGTCATATGCTACATATCCAAATAGTGGCATCTCTTGGCTGACAGAAATTTTATGTAGGAAAATTATGCAAGGCTGCCTAGGGGCATGTACTACATAGTCAGGCAAAAGAGTTCTCAAAAATTTGACAACATATTTGTAAAAGCCGAAGAAAGTTTATGGAGATTCAGATTTCCCACATCAAATAGTTCGGTTTATGGAGAAAGGTACCTCAATAAGGAAATAATATTTCCAATCATGATTTCCAAAAAAAATCAGAGGAATATGATTTCTACCAAGGTCTGACCCAAACATAGGAAGTATGGTGTCTATATTTTTAGGTCATACAATTAGGACCAAAATGCAAACAATAGATAATATGTGGTCAAATGATTCAAGGATATTTCATATTTCTTTGAAAACATAGAAAGGAAAATGTGTAAACCATGGTCTTGAAGACATTCAGATCGAGAGAAAGGTAATGGGAAAAATATACATGGATGACTACTTTAAAGTACATATTATTTTATATTGTCATCAAAGTTTGAAGGTGAAAAAGGCACTTTAATAGATAATGAAGTTACCATTATTTGGAAAATCTGTTATGGGGGTTGTATTATGTAAGGCCGACTAGGGAATATATTGCACAGCCAAAAAATGGCATCTTTTGACTAATAGGACTGTTATGTAGGAAACTTATGCAATCCCACCTATGAGCATGTACTACAAAGTCAGGAAAAATAGTTCACAGATATCAGAAACTCTTTCATAAAAAACCATAAGAAAGATTATGAAGATCTAAAAATATTCATGATTAAGAGTGTGAAATATGTAAGGGGAAATTCTCAATGCACAGTAGAAATATTTCAATCAATATTGGACATTTTTTTAGAGTCCCTTACATAGATCTGACTCATATGTGAAATGGGAACATTTTTTATTTCATTGGTGGGCTCTCTAAGGAGAGGACCCAAAATGGAGACTCCCACATAGATTGTTAATTATATATGGAAGATAAATAAAAATTTATCCCATGGTTGGGACTAGGAAATAAGGCTTATCTTTCACTAAGTATCTCAATGGGATGAGAATCAATCCATAGGTAATTCTTTTGGGTGCTTTTCATTTTAATTTCACACGGAAAAGACATTATGCTATGTAGTTTAGAGTCCTAAAGTGAGGACATGAAGTGATTCCAATGTAAAAAGGGAATATTGTGGCTAGACCAGAGAATTAAACCCAAGTGTCACTACATATCTCATATGGATTATAATCAAGCCATACATAGTTCTTTTACCACTTACTATATAGGTTTCATTCATACACAAGTAATAAAAAGGGGGTTCTGTAGTGGTTGGGCCCAAGATTGAAGATCTATGTGTCTCTACATATCCCATTGAAAATGAGAATCAAGCCAAACATAATTCTTTAAATAATCATTTCCCACACCAATTGAATTTTATGTTAGAGTTGGGGATTTTAACACATTTTGGAAGAATGGTTATACTTAATACACAAAATGGTATAAATATCAGACCATGTTTCCTGAAAGAGAACTCTGTATAGATCTAGCTCATATACAGGAGGAGAAAATGGAAATAAATTTCATTGTAATTGTGGAGGGGACCAAGATTGGAGATATAGGCATCTCTACATATCCCATTGAAAATGAGAATCAATCCATACATATTTCTTGAAATAAGGTCACTTTGAAGATCTAATTCACACATAGGGAGAAATGGAACACAAGTTCCACTAAGAAGTAGAAATGGTGTAAGTGATGCTTGTCCATGGAATCTCTTAATGTCAAATAAAGAAGATGTTAACCATGCAGTTTAATATTGTGTAACGAGAAAAAATGATGTCATTCAGTTTAACGTCATGCGACAAGGACAAAGATGATATGAATTTTATCTTCAGGCAGCATGGATACTTATGAAATGAGTAGAGGAGAACTTTCTTGTTAAAAGATCATGCTATTTTGTTTGGATAACCAAAAAAATTATGAAATCTCTTTTCGTCTAATTGTTCCATCTCATCAAATAATTTCTGAGATTTTTCATCTGTAAATAACTGATCATAAATTGCAACTCAGAGTGAAGGAAATTGAATTTCAATCAGCAAAACTGCTTCTGTTCCATACACTAATGAATATGGAGTTGCCTGAGTGGCAGTACGGGTAGTAGTCCGATAATCCCATAAAGTGTGTGAAGGTTTATCAGGAAAATATTTCTTATCTTTATCCACAATATTCTAGAGTATATTTGAAAGTGTATTATTGAAAGCCTCTATATGTTCATTGGCCACCGCAAGACAATGAGATGAATGGTTAGATTTGATAGTGTTCCCCTGGTATAACTTCTTTACTTCAACATAACATAAATTTGTGCTTTTATATTTCAATATAGTATGAGGGACAAAAAAATTTGTGATAATGTTATATTTGACAAAACTAAGAATGCTTTGGGATCCTAATTCTTTGAGATGTGTTGTCTTCGCCCATTTGGAGAAGAAATCAGTAGCAGTAAGAATATACTTGAACTGTTTAGCCACGGCTAGAGGATAAGGTCCTACTATATCCATTCCCCATGTGGAAAATGTCCAAGAGTATTTAGTTGTATGTAACAGATCTGAAGGTTTATGAATGAATTTGGTGTTCACTTAGAAAGGGTGAATTTTCTTGGTGAAATCTTTGCAATCCTGCATAATTGAAGGCCATAAATATCCAATCCTTTGGATTTGGTAAGAAATCCTATTCCCAGACTGGTGATCACTACAAGCTCCTTCATGTACTTCTTTCATGACAGTTGTAGTTTCTTCTCTGTCAATACACCTGAAGATAATTCCATCAAAGCCTCATTTGTATAGGATCTTCTAGTGATCTGAACTATCATAAAGAGTAAAATTGGACACTCATCATCAGATTTATTCTTTTTTAGATCTATCTAGTGAATTACTCTGTTTTGAATGTATTTTGTGATGGGTGTCATCCATCCCGGGGTATGACCATATGGATTGGAAATAGGTATAATTTCATTAATTTTATTCCATTCTAATTTTATTTTAAAAGGTGAAACTACATGATGATGGGAAATATTGATGATTGTTTCATCCTAGTTTGGATCTGCTAGGGTTGTGACTATAATATCTAGTGCATCATCTTGGTTATTTTGTGATCTCAGGACATAAGACAGTGTTGGCTCAGAGGGTAAATCATCCATTAACCCTCTGATTTAATCACACAAAGGGATTAACTCTTCTATTCTGATAGCATAATCCCCATTGATTTGTTTAATTACTAACTCTGAATCACCTTTCACTTTTAGGTGGTTCACTTTTACCTGGAGTTCCAATTCATGGCCTATGATGAGAGCTTGATATTCTACCTCATTGTTGGTATCGCCTTCTAAAAACATAAAGGAATATGTAAACACTGCTTTTTTGGGGAAATAAGTACAATTCCTAACCCAAATTTGTTGAGTATAGGGTTTTTCATTCTCTTACCCTTTGGAATTTTGGAAGCACCATCAAATTACATTTCCCATGTTTGTGGGTTATCATGAATAGAGAAGACCTCTCCATCAGATAGTTTAGTATTCAATGATGTATCTTCTGCAGATGGTTGTTTAGTAAGGAAATCTGAAAAATTTTGTCCTTTTATTTCCTTCTAAGAAACCAAATAGATATCAAACTGTTACAAAATAATATCCCACCATGCCAAATTTTCTATAATCATAGGATGACTGAGGATAAATTTGAGCATGTTATTGCGATATACCAATTAGACCTCATGATGTTGCAGGTAGTGCCTCAATTTCTGTACTGCAAAGATTAATGCTAGGAAGCACATCTCTATACTTGAATATCGTGTCTCTGGGTTAAGAATAGTTCAACTGAGATAGTAAAGGCAATTTTCATTCACATCATCATTCTTTTTGGAAAATAAGTCACCCAGTAATCACTCTAAATCTGTCACATAAAGAATAAGTGTCATTCCTTCAATTGGTGGCATTAATACTGGTGGGATCAAGAAATATTTCTTGAGGGTATCAAATTACTCTTGCCAGTCTTTGGTCCTTTGATAGGTGACTCCATTCTTCATTAATCTGGGGAAGGGTAAACACTTTCCAACCAAATTAGTGATAAAAAACTAAATATAGGCCAAGTTTCCTTGAAGTCCTCTTAATTATTTCAAATTTTGAGGAGGTGACATGCTAAGGATTTCTCTTGTCTTATCAAGATCAACTTTAATTCCACGACCAGCCAAGCAATTTTCCTGAGGTTAACCCGAAAGAACATTTCAAGGGATTCATCTTCATAGTATTTTGCTGATGTTTACTGAATATGGTCTCCAAATCAGTTAGGTGATCAGAACATTTTCAAGATTTAACTACCAGATCATCCACATAACATTCAAAAAACTTTCCTAAGAAGGGTTTAAAGATATGGTGCATGGCACATTGATATGTTGCACCTATATTCTTTAAGCCAAAGGGCATTACTTGATAGAAAAACACACCTTGAGGGGCTCAAAAGGTGGTAGAATCTTCATCCTCTAGGGCCATTCGGATTTGATTGTACCCATAGTATCTATCCATTAAAGAGATAACATCCTAGCTAGTTGTTTCATCAATTATAATTTTTATGATCAGAACTATAAACTCATCTTTGGGAAACTTTATGTTAATATTTGTGAAATCAATGAAAAATATGATTTTTCTATTCTTATTTTTCACTAGGACAATGTTGTCCAGCCATTTGGGATATTGAAACACCCTGACAAATTTAACCTTAATAATCTTATCTAATTCAACTTCAATTATAGAGGCATGATTTGGGTGTGTTCTTATTGCTACCTACTTGAATCCTTGATGATCTTCTAGAAAAACCCAAATGTTGAGTTGCTACATTGGGATCAAGGCCTGGAATTTCTAAATAGTTCTACGAGAATATATCTCAATGTTTATTTATAAATGAATTATACATATCTTTCTCTTAAAAAGTCATGTCTTCACTAATTAAAGTGGGGCGTGGATCTTTTTCTGTACCTAGATTTATTTCTCTAAGTTCATCCACAATGGTGGATACACCTTCCTCAAATGCTAGAGGATAATCCCCGATATCTTCTTCTTCTTCTCTCTAACGTGTTACTTCTTCAATTTCTACTTGCATAGTAGGTGATGAAACAAAATTTTCAAAGCTAGAGGAGGAGTTAAGAGTTGAACATCCAGAAGAAGAGGCAACAATTTATGACCCTATTGATGATGAAGGGTCTTCCTGGAGTATTGAAGAGCAGAAGATGGGTTGGAAATAAACATCTTTTCCTTCTTCTAGTATTGTGACAACTTCTTCTAATCTGATTGATGAATTAGGGACTTCTTGAAGTTCGATGGATGAAATGAAGACATAAACATTTAATCTTTCACCACTTCTTGGTAAATCAAAAATTTCTCCCATGTTGTAAAGCTCAATTTATGCAATTGAAATTATGGAATTCATTGGATGAGTGGTTATATTTGGGTATATCCTTTCAATTTTATTGATAGGAAACACATAATCTCTTCTCATATTCTTGAATGGGTTAGCTAGGATCTTTTCTAGGCCATTTGGAGCATTTATTCTTGTTACCTATTTTGTCATAGACCTCGTTCCATTTCTATGATAGAATTATGCTTCAATATACCAAGATTCACACATTTTGAATGGATCCATGTCACCATACAATGTCCCAATTTGACCATTGAATCAGTACTTGATACATAGGTGAAATTAAGAAGGAATGGTTTCATGTTTATGTAGCCAAGGCCTTCCAAGAATAATGTTAAAGGTTGTGTCTTGATGGACAACCATGAATTCGAAATTAGAGGTTAGATCTCAAAAATATGTTCTGAGTGTAATATCACCTAGAGGTTATTTCCCATTCTTTTCATAACCTTGAAACATTAAAGTGTAAGGAGATAAGTTAGATTTAGGGAGGCCTAATTGATGAAGTGTACAGATAGGAATGAGGTTGACTCCTGAGCCATTTTCAATGAAGGTTCATCGAATGTCTACATCATTAACCCTACTTGATAGATACAAGGGCCCTGTATTTCCATGTACAACATCATATTTATCTTCATCTATAAAGAATATAACTTCATGAGATTCTACATGATAATTTTCTATATGGTAAACCTCAGTAGTATCAACCTCAGTTTCAAACTCTTGAGTACTTGACAAAGCCTCAATAAGTGCTTCTCAATGATCTTTTGACTGATGCAAGGCATCCAAGATTGAAAAATTTTCCAGTACTTGGGCTAGATGTTTCAAAACATCGTACTTTTGGTCTAGAGGTATGTGTTTCCCAACCTAGAGATTATGTAGTGTATGTGTCTTGGAAGTTTATGATCCTGATGTAGATGTACACTGTATTGGGGTAGAAGCAAGAAATACTTCTATTTTTGGTAAATTAGACTAACTAGGTCTATCTACTTGCTGAGAGAATGATGGTGTAACCTCTAATCATTCCTCCAAGATAATTATGTCCGGACTAATCTTGTCAGGCGTGGGAGAATCTCCTTGTTCTTGTTGATCCCAATGAAGGGCTCTCCCATGAGTTTCCGCCACACATACAGTTCAAGTAGGGATAGAGTTAAAATAGTGTTTTCTGGCATACCCATGTATTCCCATGTATCCTCAACCTTGGATTCTTACCCTAGTTCCCTAGTTAGTTATAGGGATTTTAGGTTTATAATAACCAGAATCATCATTTGTATAAGGATATGTTAAGTGGATAACATTGACGGAACCAAAGATCAATTCTTTATCTAATGAAGATTCTTCTTGACAGGTCAGTTCTGGTCGTTCTGTTTGTTAGGGTGGTGCCCGTTCTTTTGAAAGACATGGCATGAAATCTATCCAAGTCAAGGAAAACTTTTTCTTTGAAATGAGCTTATCTTATTCTTACTACTATTTTTCCTTCTGATCACTTCTCTCCTTTGAGGATTGACCTTTGGGGGATTGATCTTTTGATGAAGGTTCTTTTGGTATGAGAGAAGTTGAATAAGAAAAAATTGGCGATTTCAACTGTGTTCATAGAATGGAATGCATTTATTTGATCATTTTTTTATCATTCAATCATTATATTTCTTCACATTTTTTCTCTTGACTTCTTTCCACTAACATTCTATCTCTGGATCAGTAGCAGTAACACTTTCTACTTTGGTTGATGAACTTTTCAATTTCACTTGTCTAGAGTCCACCATTTTTTGCAAGTGGTCCTTGAAAAAAACACTCCTGAATGGGATGCCCCAACATTTAGTGAAAGGGACAATAATTAGGAAGATCTTCATCTTCTTCTTTGTTCGGTTTCTTCAGCCTTGGTAACTAAACCAAATTGTTTTCCAAAGATAAAATGAAGTAACCAGGAACCCTTGCATTCCAAAAATAATAAACATTGTTCTTTAACTCCTAAAATCGTCTCCTTCTTTGATCTTTTTAATAATCTTCACATGGTGGTTGTTTTTGTTGATGCTTGGGAGGTGGGTCCCTTTAATATTATGATGGTTTTGAAGTAGAAGCAGGTACAGGTGCTTGTTTGAGTGTGACTATAACAGCCTCTTCCTTCCTTGTTATCCTTCCCAGAGCTGATGGAATTACATGTGATTTAGCTTTAGTTTCCACAATGGAATCCTCCACCTGTTGGATAATTAAAGAAAGGTCTTGAAACCCTCTTCTGTATTTCACAAGGATCAGTAGTGTTCATAACTCATCATGCATATTTGACACAAAAATCGGAAACAAATCTTCTTGAGGGAGAAAATAGTTAACCCTTTCCATATATCAATGAAATATTAAACCCTTTCATTTTCCCTTTGTTTTCAATTTTTAAGATCAAAAAAAAATTCTTCAAGAATGTTGAACTGAATTGAAGAAGGAATTTTTGACAGAGGTCTTCCTATTTAGTAATTGATCGAGACTGTAAACTGGTGTACCAGACAAAAGATGGTCCCTGTAGTGACTACACAAAGTATCTGAGTTTTACTACTTATTGTTGTTGAGGAGTCCCCATAATAGGATCACAATGAGAAAAATAATGTGTTAAGTGTATATCTAGATATCCAGAAGAATTAAATATTGGAAATGTAGTATTCACAAAGTTTTGGGGGGGAGGGATTGGATCCACCCATTCGGGGTAAGATTTCTTTTCTGGTTGTACTAGTGCACGCCATTCTTCCAGAGCTTCCAATCAAGTTGTTAATGCCTCAATTGTATTCATAATAATTTATGGAATATATATATGATCTAGGACCTATACAGGTACAACAGCTGGAGCTTGAACCAGCGCGATGACTGGAAAAACAACTTGTGGTGGTGGTTCTGGTATTTGTCTTGGATAACCCATGGGGAAAGCCCTATACGGATGTGTTTAATCCTACCCAGGTTGTGTAAACAATAGAGGTAATTAATTATCCACATATATAGTTGCAAAAAATCCTCTTTAATAAGGAGTTCTTACAGAATGTGAAAGTTGAGGATCTACTTGAGGAGCAAGTCTATTATAAATGATGCTTCAAAGTAACTATGTATTGAGCCTTTTTAACTCCTTCATCTCCTCCTCTTGCTGGACAAATATTTATTCAAGAAAAAAAGATTTACCTTCTCCAGTGGAAAATTGAGATATAATATGACTTTTACCTTTCCTTTTATTAGATTCCTTTCGAAGTGGTGGTAGTTGTTTACTTGAGGGAATACATAGATTATGGATAAGACTCTAATTTTGGGTACGCAAACCTCTTTTATTTTCATCAGTGTGTATGATGTTATAGATAATAACTTCATCTTCTGACTCATTTGAAACAGACTCATTCTCTGGAGGATCTTCTGCAATGGTATTAATGACATTTACTGACGCATAATGCGTTGATGGAATTCTGTTAGTATCCTTGTAAGATCGTCTCCTTCTATATCTTCCATTAGACTCAGTTCTCTTATATGGTGAATTCTTAGGAACTGTTTGATAGATAGTAACCCAAAGGGAATCCCTGGATAGTTTAGTTATGTTTTCACTTATTGGATTCTTACCTAATTGGGAGAAAACTGATTTCCATTGAGGAGGGGATCGTAGATGTGAAAAATCCCCCATACCTTTCGGCTAGGGTTGTTCCTATTTTCTTCTTCAAACCTTCAAACTTTTTTTATTGAATTCAAAGGTTGAATTAAAAAATCCCCCATCCATGTAGGATGGGGTGGATCTTGAACTACTATAGCAGAGATTCGCATAGCTTCTCTTCTGATTTAGCAAATTTTGGTTCGGACATTGGTTGGGTGCATTAACCGACAACCACTCGAATCACCTATTTTGGAAGATTTTTGTGCTATTTCAAACATTTTCATCCTTTTATGGCTGAAATTCTCTAAGTGGGAGGATTGCTTAATTTTTTTAGATGCTTGATGAAAAATTATCTCAATAGCTTTCTCTCTTCAGACCTAACTCTGAGGAGAGCTATTTGAGGCATGTTCTTGAGAATATCATTGATTACACACAAAATCAGTTGATTGTTGCCATCCATGGGAAATAATATTGAATGAGACCACTTTTTGTTGGATTTTCTGATTTTAGTGCACAGTGAAATTTAATGCTCTGTGTGCATCCCATCCTTTAATACAAACACCAGATGGGGTATCAGAAATTAACTGGCATAGCCTCTTTAATGCATTGAGGCATACACGCTGAAGGGTTCTCTAATGCTTTTCATCCTTTGGATGTCAGGAAACTGAGAGATATACTAAGTAGATTTGAAGTTTCAACCATTATTTTACCTTTACATGACTTTTATATTCATTATATGGTAATAATTTGTCTTTCAAATGACGAATAGTTTTCCATAAGTTGAGGCGGACATCATGAATGAAATCTTCTGCCATCAATTCTAGAATTTTGTGTTGAGAGTTTTCCAAAGGCCATAACATTACTGGTACTTATCCTTTAACTAATTGTTTTCTAATGTTCAACATATCTTCATCATCTTTTACTAGAGTTTTCTCCACTTGGTCCAACCAATGTGGATTCTTCTAGATTTTTTTATTACAAACAATGGAATCAGTCACTTTTTCCTCTTCTACATTTAAAGAAAAATGAACCGAGGGAGGTTCAGAGAATGATCATCCCCTTATGATGTCTTATAGTTGAGAAATTATTTCACATATTAATGATAACGCATTAGACATGACTAGCCTCATGTTGGAAAGTGCCTCAAGATAAGAGGGATTTCTTATTACTATATTTTTAATTAGAGAATTATCTTGACAATGTGAACTAATACTATAGAGAGAACTTTCATAGAAAATTCCATCATGGGGAGGACCAACATGGTGGAATATATCAAGGGATTAATCCTCTTACTCCTTTGTCTTATGGTGACACTAATTGTTGTCATGGATCTCATCCAGATATAGGCTCTCTAGATTAACCAAATTTTCATGAAGCAAGACCTCATGATGAAGCGTCTGACGGGGAACTTTAGAATTACTGCAACTACTCCAATAATTTCATAATGAGAGGGTAGGATCTTGAGATTCAATAGATAAATGTCTAAGGGATTATAGAACTCTAGCATTAAGAGGAGTTAGATTGTATATTGGATCTTGATTTTCCAATTGTGTTTGGTTAGACTTCTTCTTAGATGCTATTTTATATGTAGTTGGAGCAAATTTCTGGGAGAAGTGGTTATCATGGGTAGGTGTATGTGCCCGCCTTGGAGCAGTCATCAGAATTGGCCAATTACCTCCAATTGGAAAGGGTGTATGTTCCCGATCTGGTTGTATGTATGATATGGGGGAGTATTCCCCATAACCCTCCTGGATTGGAACAGAGGTATGTATCTGCTCTGGGATGGAATGTTGATGTGGCATCCCAGGTATGGGGATAGAGTTAGGTGTTTGTTCCCCTAGTACTGCTGACGTTGTTGTTATGATATTCTGGCATACTTCTAGAATATGGGCAGGAATTTTTTCCTGCCCTTTCACCATTGCTAAAATATGTTTGGTGACTTCAGAAGCTGGGATGAAATATTCATCCATTCCATATCTAGATTAGGTTTATGTTCCTAATCCTATCTTACCTTTCCTATCATTGGGTACTGATGTTACTCGTGTATCGGGGCAGAGAGTTTAGTCTTCCACAGATTTGTCATCGGAGCTTTCTGACCGACTTCTCCATGTGTTTCCAAACGAGCGTCTTGGTAGGCTTGATGAATTCTAGTAGTGGTATGTGCCTAATGGATATTTTCCTCCAAGTGTGGTTGACATATTTCTTTGAATGCAGATAGATGAGACTATTGGCATGATTGTTGATTGTAGGCAAGTGTATATTCCTGCTTACCAGTAGCCACCACATTTGATTGGAAGGCTTCCTTGAATGCTATCAGATGAGCCTACTGACTGGCTAATAGTTTTTAAACAGGTGTATGTGCCTCTTCATAGTACTCCATCAGATTTAACTGGCGATATTGGTGGATCGCTTCTAGACGAGTATTATGGCCAGTGGAATTGGGACAGATGGGTGTATGTGCCCGTTCATTGTTCTCTATCAAGTTAGGTTGATGGACTTCTCCAGATGGGGGAAAAGGTAAGAATATGATCCCTTTTGGCTAGAATTTTTCATCGACAGTTCATCTTGTAGGCCTGGGTCTGAGGGACCTAGGCCAAACATTAAGAGGCAACACTCCCATCATGTTGGTGGTTCATTGTTGTGCGATTCTGCTGACGGTGATCGTTGGTGGGACTCCTCAGGAAGGACCACTGTATCTTTGAGTTGAAGCCATAATTAACCTCTTGATCCACCTACTTGTATTATAGGAGGCACGGATTGTTTCGTTTTGAGGATAAATACCTGAAATCATTGAATATTGTGGTTGGTACCATATACTTCTTGACCATCGGTCATCGCCGACCAGACGATCGAGGGTTGTTGTTAACTTGGAGTGCATGTCGGGCAGCCTCCAAGTTTGGGATAGTACCATATTGATGGTATTCCCTTACCAGTACATTGGTGACCCATCATTGAGGATGCTGAGTTGGTGTTGACATCCTTCTAGCGGATGATGATCCAGTTTGAGCAACAGTCAGGGAATTCACAGGTGCAAACTTGAAGGAATCCATTTGGAGTGAAGGGAGTTCTGAGAAAACAAGAAAAAAACAATAAACTACATTAAAGAAACATATTTTATCTAGATACAAGCATGATTGATTCCTTCATCTGGATTTCCGTTATCAAATTTTAGGGGCCTGGTTGGTGGGTAACACAATTAAATTGGTTAAGGATTCACGTCTGATTCACCATTTTTGTTTCCGTAATTCCTTGGAATGTGTGTTCTGATTAAGAATCACTGCTTCCAGGTGGTTTCCATTGGATTTATTTATGGAACCGAAAACATCAAACAGTTCTTTATTCAAAATGGACCAGCTTTCCAAAAGAAGGAATTCGTTGAGTTTAAACTTATGATACTTAGAAACATGCTTTGGTTGAGAGTATTAGAGGTCAGACTCATCACACACTTTTGAGGGGAATTATTTTCCACTCCAGGACTCTCTTATAGATTTGAGATATTTTCATGAATCCTTATTGTAATGCCCCAACCCCAGTTACCCAAATTCGGTGCATTATTACATAACATTATCATGATCACAAGGGATTAAATCCCGAAATACCGATCAGTTTAGTGGCCTTGGAAGTACTAGATACATTCATAAGTTTTACATTACATCATGAAATAAAATACATCGACAACATTTTATCCCATTTTAACACACTTATATCCTTAGCCTATCCCTGTAGGTTAACCATAAAATACTTCTTCACATCCTGGGAAAAATAAAACATAAAAAGGGGTGAGCTCATATTCTCAATAAGGATAACAATATAGCGGAAAAATTCATAAATAAGAATAAACATTGAAGGTAACATATAAGACTAAAACATAAGCCTTTTAAACTTAAACATAAGAATAATATGGAAAATATAAATTAAATAATGCCATTTACTTATTCACATGGATATTCTACTAGTCGAATAATCACATGCAATATCAATATCCAATTTTATAATGATGTAATTCATAATTCCTGACTTCATAACCACATAGTCAAGGACTCGTTCCAAGACTACAAATATGATTTTGTCAAGGCCTCGTGCCAAAAAACTAGTTTGTCTCATGAGACCTATTGATGCATCGAGGAGCTATAGCAAGATCCACCCATCACTTACTAAGTCCAGCGTATTCCTCATATGAAAAGGTTTAAACATAACATAAACATTCATATTAAAACTAGTATACGAAATGTCAATACTTTATCCATAAACCATGAATGGTATAAAAATAACACATCCACAGTCAAATATATCACAAAACCTTCAATACAATATGGAAGATTTGTATCATAATAAATCAGCTTCAAACATGTTTAAAATCCATCAAAGGATGTTGACATATAGATGAAATGAAAACTACCTGAATGAAATAACTATTTCTAATTTGAAACCATTTAAAAGTCACATAATTATAAAATAAAACATTTATTTTCAAAATACTCTTATAATATTTTATGGTAAGCTTCAACGATGTTATAATGGTAGAAAATAGCCGCACCCTCTTTATAAGTTAAAAAACATTCTTACCTTAATTTTGTCGAAAAGGTCAAAAAGTAACTTGTTTGGAAAATGATGGAAAGTTTCTTTTCAAAACATATATGGTCAAATAAGGGTATAAATGGCTTTAATCCATATTCTTTTAAATAGTAAAAATGTTTTGAATTACATTTTTAAGAAAACACGTATGTGGATGATAAAGAGGTCCCAGTAGATACTTACGTATTAACAACCTTGGATTAGTAAAGATATTATAGAATTAACCCTTACCTTTTAATTTTACATGGTAGAGGGTATGTTAACCTACTATATAATAGTTAGGTAAATTTTATTAAATTATACAAGAATCATATACATAAATATGATATCATATATGATCTTCCAATATTGCTTTGTTAATAATATTTTAGTAGTATCATCGTTTCGGGTGTTAACTGACTCGTTTTCCTTTATATGCTTGGTTATGTAAGCCATGTTTTTTATGAATAGGAAGTGTTTGATTAATATCTATAATGATATTAAGTTCATAAACATTTTTGTTAACCATAAAATGAAAATTATTCTTGAATGATTACGATGGGGAATGAGTCTCATCGTGTTCATGGAGACGATAATCTGTACGTACGCACGAGAGACAATATCATTATATTGATGGTGAAATCATATGTAATTGGATGGTATATCATATATAAAGAATCATTAACGTGTTATATTTATTATTTACATAATTTATACTCATTATTATAACCATCCGAATAATGAAGTGTTTTAATAACAAACTCCACCACGACGTGGAGACAGTAATCCATACGTACGCACGTATGGTGACTTTGTCATATATAGGATGGATAGAATAATGAATATGGTTGTACCATATTTATAATAACAACAAAATATGTATAAATTATCGGATTTGTTATTTTTTTATGGAAACAAAAAAGTAGGAATTGGAAGAATAAAAGAACTTGAATGCGGGTGGTGAAATTATTACCTCTTCTTCGGGTGTTTCCTTTTGAGTTGATCAAAAGGGATCCTTAGGTTGTCTTTCTCATCAAATTAAGGCCTCTAGGGTAAATTGAGGGAAGTTGGGAAGATATTTGGGTAGGGTTTGACCGATCCAAATTGCTTTGGAGATGTGAAATTAAGAGAAGGGGAAGTACCCTTTTATAAGAGAGGTGAGGGTCACTTTAGGAAAAGATTGAAATATTATTTTAGAATAAAATAATTTTCGGTTTCTAATGGCTCAAAAATGATTTATTTCAAGGATAATGTGAGGATAGGTCTAAAACCACTCGAACAATATGTTTTATACAGTTTTAGGTCACCATATTAACCTTATCTTTTAGATTTAACTCTTAGTTAAATAGTTTGACATTTACCATGTCTCTTTGTATTTTTATATTATATGGTTAATAAACTTACTATAACAAGCAAAGAGAACCCCAGGTGGTTCATTATTAATATATATGACCTTATATAATTATTTTGTCCTAACATTAGATTTTGAGGAATATTATATGAATTAATAATATATTATTTGTGTTAAAAACTCAATTGTGTCAATTTTGACACTATTTAGTATTTGATTTTTTTGAAAGCCATAAAAACATTATCACTTCGAATAAAATTTATTTAATCAACTCTAAAATGTCATATTAACCTATAAAGTTAGTGTAATTCATCAAAAGTTTCAATTTACATTTATTTGGATATTTATAATATCAGTTATTTTAATATTTCATTAATATGGTAATTATTGCATCATCATTGTGTCCACAATAAATTAAATTATTTAAAGTCTAAAAATTATACATAAAATACAATTATGTAAGAAATATTTTCATCTTTCTAATTAATATATATAGTCGAATTTATATTGTGTGTAACGCTATATTAAAAATGGTTTATTTATTAAACTTGGAATTTAATACTTTTAACTCTTCTTTAAATAAAATAATAATAAATGTCCTAATCTAATCCAAGTGGACCAAAAGGATCATATTTTATTCCTAAGGTTGTTTTTGGACGAATTACATTTATCCAATATAATTATAAAATGTTTTTGGGTGATTATAATATCATTTTTACCTTTAATTACCCTGTTTACTTTTAACCGTGGTAAATAAATGTCAAAAGTTACTATTCACCAAAAATTATTTTCGTCTTATTGAACCACATTTTACTTACTAATATTAACCATGTCTCTCAGATTTTTGAAATTCAACTCACAAAAGTGGTAAAATTAAGTTTTATGCAAATTTTCAAATGCTCCTAGAAGGTGAGTAAAAGACGGTAAAAAGTTCAATAAAATTTTATATATCTAAAATTATTATAAAATGACTCCAATAAATTAAATTTAACATATGTAGGTATTATGTATCTATTTTGACCTAAAATAAATTAAAATAAAATAACTAAGTATTTAAATAAAAATTCGGTTTTAAACAATAACGTAGTGTTTTTCACTATTCATTAAAAAATTGAAAGTTTTCAGAAAAATACCAAAAATTCACCCTAAGATAATTTTGATATTACAAATCCAAAAATGAAGTCCATCTTGAAAAAATAAAATTTATAAAATTTCAAAAAGTGGGTATTACTATTCATAACAGCTGGTTTGATTGGTCGTGGTGTGTTAAAACTCCAAGTTGCGTAAAGCGCAAGCTACTACATTATTCAAAGCGAAACGTTCCATGGAATCTTGGGGTGTCACATTCTCCCTCCTTTAAATAATTTCATCCTAAAAATTTCTAGAATATTACCGGATAAAAAGGTTCGGATGGTTCTTCATCATAAGTTTCTCAGGATCCCACATTGCCTCTTCCATCTTATAATTCCTCCATAGAACTTTTACCAGATGAGTCGTCCCGTTTATCAACACTTGTTCTCTGGTATCAAGAATTCTTATAGGCTCTTCACAATAAGACAGATCAAGTTCCAGTTCTATTTCTTCATAGGTGAGTACATGCATTGCATCAGGCATGTATTTTCTCAACTGTGATTCGTGGAACACATCATGAACTTTGGAGATACTTGGAGGCATTGCCAAACGATAAGAAAAAACTCCAATTCGTTCTAGAATTTATAAAGGTCCGATATACCTAGGACTCAATTTACCCTTCCTACCAAATAGTATAACACCCTTCCATGTAGATACCTTCAAGAAAACATAATCTCCTACTTGAAATTCTAAATCCTTCCTTCAGTTATCTGCATAGATCTTTTGCCTACATTGAGCTTCTTTGATGTGGGTTTGGATAACATTCACATTTTCCATTGTTTCCTTAACAAGTTCTGGGCCTACGAGTTTTCTTTCACCAACATCGTCCCAAAAAATTTGTGTGTGACATCTCTTTCTATATAACGCTTCATATGGTGTCATCTGAATACTTGAATGGAAGATATTCTTATAGGAAAATTCTACCAGTGGTAAATACTGATCCCACATACCTAGAAAGTCGAGTGAGCAAGATCTCAACATGTATTATAAGGTTTGAATAGTCTGTTCTGATTGTCCATCAGTTTGAGGTTGGTAGGCAGTGCTCAAACGAAGTTTAGTATCCAAGGCCTTCTGAAGACTTTTCCGGAATCTTGATGTAAAATGGGGATCGCGATCAGAAACAATCGATACAGGTACACCATGGAGTCTTATAACTTCATTAATATATAGTCTTTTGAGACGTTCAAGTGGTAAAACTTCTCTTATATAAAGAAAATGTGATGACTTGGTAAGACGATCAATAATGAACCATATTGCATCATTCCTTCTAGGATTCTTTGATAGCCCCATGAAAATTTCCATCGTAATATTATCCCATTTCGACTCTGGTATGGGAAGAGGTTTCATGACTCCTCGAGGTTGTTGCCTTCCATCTTTCACTTGTTGACAAACCATACATCTTGACACAAAATCAGCAATCTTCCTCTTTATATTGTCCCACAAAAAATGTTCCTTCAAATCACTATACATCTTGGTTCTCCCAGGGTGTATAGATAAATTGGAGTTATGAGAATCATCCAACAATTCCTTTTTTAGATCAGGTATGTTAGAAACACAAAGTTTCTTCCCAAATTTAAAAATTCCATCTTTAAATATGAAGTCACTCAATCTCCCATCATTCATAGCTTTAATCTTCTTTTGAAACTCCTCATCATCGGTCTGAGAACTCTTTATCCTTTCTAGTAAAGATGGTTTGGCAACCATTTGAAAAAGTATTTATGTTTCACCTTCCATTGTTATTCCCATATCCATCGTTACTAGATCCATGAACATAGGATCTCTTACAACTCTCATCTTGTTCAAAACTCCATGATCCTTTCAGCTCAAAGCATCTTCCACCTTATTTTCCTTCCCCATGTGGTAGTGTATAGTGAAATCACAATCTTTGAGTAGTTCAATTCATCATCTTGGACTCATGTTGAGTTCTTTTTGTGATAAAATATACTTCAAACTCTTCTGATCAGTATATATCTCACATTTTTCACCATAGAGACAGTGTCTCTGTATCATCAAACAAAAGATTACAGCTGCTAACTCAAGGTCATGAGTGGGATAGTACAGTTCATGAATTTTTATCTGTTATGATGCATAGACAATAACTCTATCATTACGCATAAGGACACACAAATTCATTTCTTTGAAGAATCACTATAAATAACAAAGCCATAATTCCCCGATGGTAGAGTAAATATAAGAGAATTGACTAATATTTTCTTCAGTTCTTCGAAACATTCTTCACACTCTTTTTTCCAAACAAATTTTACCCCTTTACGTGTGATCATGGTTAGTGGGTTTTCTAATTGGGAAAAATTATGGACGAAGCGCCGATAATAACCTACTAAACCAATAAAAATATGTACCTCGGTTCTACTCATCAGTGCTATCCATTCTTGAATTGCTCTTGTCTTATAAGGATCAACATAGATTCCATCCTTAGTGAAAATATGTCCAAGAAAAGAAATCTCTTAAATCCAGAATTCAGACTTGCTAAACTTCCTATATAATTCATTTCATATAAGAGTCTTTAGAATAATGTGAAAGTGATTTTCATGATCTTCATAGATTTTGGAGTATAGTAAGATATCATCAATAAATACCACTAAAAATTCAAAAATATATTCCTTGAAAACTCTGTTCATTAGATCCATGAAAACATAGGGTGCATTAGACAGTCCAAAAGGCATTAATGTAAACTTGTAATGCCCATACCTGGTTCGAAATGATGTATTTGGAAAGTCTTCCTTCTTTAAACACAACTTATGATATCCAGATCGAAGGTAAATCATTGAAAAATATTAAGCTCCATGAATTTTGTTGAATAAATCATCAATGGGTGGTAGGGGATACTTGTTATTTATTGTTATATCATTGATCTCCCAATAGTCAATGCACAACCTCATAGATCCATCTTTCTTCTTAACAAAAAGAATAGGGGCTCCCCATGGAGAAACACTAGGGAAAATAAATCCCTTATTACTCAATTCCTTTAGTTATTTTTTTAGTTCCACTAATTCCATAGTGTCCATTCTATAAGGGGTCTTTGATATGGGCCCCGAACAAGGAATTAAATCAATTGAAAACTCAATTTCTCATTCTGGAGGATTTCTAGGTAAATCCTCTGGAAACAAATCTACATATTCTTTCACAATAGGTACGTCCTCTATTTTAACATTCCTTTCCTCACCCACGGTTATTTCATTATCTTCCTCCCTGATAATTGAATTTAGTAGAGCTATTGGGGGTGGATCTAGATAAGAATCATATTGTGATGTTTCTGCTCTTACAATAAGGTGCTCCTTATCATCATCAACAATTGTAACCTCCTTCTTACAATAAATTTTCACATCAGGGTCCGAAATCCATTCCATACCGAGGATTATATCAAATTCAATTATGGGTATGATGATGAGATCATTGTATAAAGAACATTTATATGCCCTAATGGAAATTGATTCACAAAACTTTGTTGCAATGATACTTCCCTTGGGGGAGTTTTAACTGACAACTCCTTTGTTAAATCAAATTGGAAATATCTAATTTTCTTAGAAAACTAGAAAGATATGAAACAATGCGATGATCGAGAATCAAATAAAGCATTGTATAAACATGAGGAAACCATTAAATTACATGCCACTACATCTTTCGAAGCTTCAACCTCACCAGTAGTGGTCGCATAAGCTTGGACTTGATCCCTTGTACATTTTTTAGGTAATATTCCCTTATGCATATGATATTCATTTGAATAATTCCCCATTTATTTACAACTGTAGCATTCAACATTGATGGCCTCTTTCTTTCCCTTGAAATCATGAGCTTGGTGGCCTTGTTCACACCACTTGTAACAGACTCCCATTCCCTTCAGGAAAGTACCAAGGTGTTTCTTCCCACATTTACTGCAAGATGGATATTCAACTTTTCCCTTCTTCCCCTTATTTCCATTTCCAGAGTGTTCAGAAGATCTCTTCTTCTCTTGATTTTATTTAAAGTTGTAAGACTTATAGAATTATTTTTCTGTCTTGATAGGAGATGAGACAATATCATTGTATGATGAGAAGTATTTTGAGACTAATGCTCGATGGAGAAATGGTTTTAACCCATCAAAGAATCGATCAATCTTACTCCTTCGGTTAGGTATATAACCTGCTGCATGACTTACTAACCTTGTAAATATATCCTCATACTTTGAGACATTCTCATCCTCCTTTTTCCTCAGACTTGGAAATTGTCTTTCCATATTTTCTCGATGGTCACGAGGAAAGTATTTTTCTAATAAAATCTCTTTAAACTCCCTCCATTACATATTTGATACTTCTTCATCATCCTTTGTGTTTTTAATCAATGACCACCATTGATCTGCATCTCTTGTGAGGCGATAAACTGGCATGACAACTTTTTCCTTTTCACTACTCCCCAAAGAATGAAATACTTTTTCTAATAAACTTATCCATTTCTTATCTACCAATTGATTTGTACTCACATTACATGCTGGTGGTTTTTTTCTCATGAAGTGGTCTAACATTGATCCTCCGCATTCTGGATCAGGGTGCTCCATATCGGTAGGGTTATTATTCATAACCTGAGTGAGTTTTCCCATTATGGTGATAAGATAACCCGCACCAGTTGCATCACTAGCTCCACTATAATTTTCTTGAGTAATAGGGAAATACCTACATGTATTACATGTGTTGATATGGTTTCCATTCCTTCCACTAGGTGCCATTTCTAAAAAATGGCATACATTAGATTAGTTTATGAATCATAATACATAATTTCAAACTTGTAAAACACTTAACATAAATTGAACAGTTTATGGATATAATCCATAATCATAAAAATGTTTTTCTTTAAAGAGATATATACTCATAAATCCATCAAAATTGTTTGTAAGGAAAATGTGAGTTATCCTAAGCACATCCCCCAAGAGTGTCGTAACCAAGAGTGCAGCAAGGCCCATTGTTGTGTACCAGGATACCCTAGGTCAAGCCCGAAACTCCTTGTTGGATTTTTCACTCCTAATTACATCTGTGTCAGAGCCACCTCTACCTGGTCATATCCAAACAGGGATGTATTTCTTGGAAAACTCACAAATTCTCTACATTATCAAAATTCTAGGAAGTTCTTCTATACTAATCCTCAAAGTCTATCTTAGAGTAATGATCTCTAATCAGAGTTTTCTAAATCTAGCTTCTAAGGTTTATACTAAGCTTCCTCTGATACCAACTGTAACGCCCTGACCCTAGTTACCTAGAGTGGGTACATTATTAAATAACATTGGAATGATCACAAGGGATCAAATCTTGAAATACCGATCAGTTCAGTAGCCTTGGAAGTACTAGATACATTCATAAATTTTACATTACATCATGAAATTAAAACATCAAAAAAAAATTTCCCCATAGAACACACTTATATCCATAGCATGTCCCTACAAGTCAACAATAAAATACTTCTTCACATCCTGGGAAAAATAAAACATAGAAAGGGGTGAGATCATATGCTCAGTAAAGATAACAATATAGCAGAAACTTTCATAAATAAGTATAAAAATTTAAGGCAATCTATAAGACTAAAACATAAGCCTTTTAAACATAAACATCATTGTTGGACTCTTCATGTATTAATCATGTTTTCATGATCACAAATCTTATTTAATCATGTGTTAATAATTACAAATATTATTCAACCTAGTTAACTTCTATAAATTATATCCAAACATGTGTATTTATGTCTAATGTTTTATCATTCTTTAAGAAGAGCCTTGCAATATCTTAAATGTTCTATATTTAATTTACCTACTTTATACTCTCTTTTATCTACTCTCAAAATACCCTATTTAAAAAATGCTTAATTCTGATCCTTTCTATTGTCATCTTTATTTAAGTCTGTACATAGTTACTTTGGAAAGTCTAAGACACCATGATTCTGCCACTGGCTATGTATTTCTGGCACCGTGAAGCAAGACACCGTGAAGCCAGACACTGTGAAGTCAGAAACCTTGAAGCTAGACACCGTGAAGCCAGAAACCATGAAGTAGACACTGTGAAGCAGACAATGTGAAGCCAAACATCGTGAAGCAGACACCGTGAAGCAAGACACTGTGAACAAGACACCGTGAACAAGACACCGTGAACAAGACACCGTGAACAAGACACTGTGACCATGAGACACCGTGACACGCAGACATCGTGATCAACCTAGAAACCCTGTGAAGGAGACACTGTTTCCATGACTTATTGTGACACCATTTCTTAAAATACTTTTTCATCCTTCAATTTAATTTCTAACAGTCATATTTGATGACTTTAATGCACTGACATAATTAGTGTTTCATTTTAGACATATCATTAGACAGTACGAGGTAAGAGGTGCAGAACACATGAAACCTATCGGCTCCAACACATGCATTCAAAGTTAAAAGCGAAGTGTGTCCAAGAACAAAAGTGTGTGCGTGATACACAAAAATGAAAAGAAAGGTCCGTGTGGAAGATAATGAAGAAGATACTTGGAGGAAGTCTCGAATGCAAAAATAAAGGCACACTGCATGCAACTTGATGTAGAACACACGAAGCATATTTAAAGATTAAGGAAAATCATCGCTCGATTGAAGCTCGTGAATTGTAAAGGCCCGTAAAATTCAAGGGAAATTTTTTTTTCTTAATTTTTCTTTGGGATTTTACAAGAATGAATTTTCTGACAGCACCTGATTCCGAGGCCCGATGTGCCCAGAATCAATTTCCGAAGTTTTGCTCAGGTACGTTCAGTGAACGAACGAGCGGGTTTTTCTAACTTTTGAACAGGTGCTTGGAATTGAAATCTGAGGGCACCGATGGAATCGCAACGCCGGTAATTTCTTAAGAACACCTTTTCTAGAGTTGTGTTTTCTTGGGTGAGGTTATTAATTACTTGGGTTAACTAAAGAATAAAAAAAATATTGTGCTACAATTTTATTTTTATTCTAAGTAATGATAACCTAGGCATGGTGGTTGAAGTGGGACCCACTAATACCCTAACTCCTAGGTAGGATATTAGTGAGGTGGGTCCCACATGATCCCCACCCCCTTTATTTCCTTTTTACCTCCCATGAGCATTTAATGTGGTAACTCACCCGCACCCCCCCCCCTCTTAAATGCCAAGTCAACTCTCGCGTTTAATTGGATTATTAAACGCCTCTTCAATTGGTAAACGCACATTAATTAAACCGTGTTTTAATTTCAATTTTCAAATTGAAGGTTGGCTGGTGTGTGTTAATTAAATAAGACAAAGTCTTATTTCATTAAGGGTGAGTTTTCGTTGTGTGAGGAGGATTGGGAGAGGATTTTCTCAAAGCCTTCGAATCTTCATCTTCTTCGTTGGAGAACGTGAAGAACGATGAAGAACGCCGGACTCCAAAAGAAGACGACGAAGAACTCTAGTTCACTGGAGATAGAAAATGTGACGCCGTGTACCGTGACGCCGATGATCCTCTTCTCCGCGACGCCATGTACCGCGACGCCGACGATCCTCTTCTCCGCGACGCCGTGTACCGCGACGCCGACGATCCTTCTTCCGGGACGTCCTTTTTCCAGCGAAGAACCTTTATTCAACAACTATTGAGGTAGGGGGTTTGGTTTAATTTATTTTATGTGGATTAAATCATCGACATGTGTTTAAATTGTTGAAATTCGTTTGAACCACTAACGCGGTGGGTGCGGACCAACGAACAAGTCCGAACCCACCGATTCTCTGTTCTTGTTATGTGGATCGACGGGCGATGAAGAAGTGGACTGCAAACGCATTTTGAACCCTTCGCAGTAATCTTTGGGTCCCGGGAGAGCCTAAGGCGCAGATGACGGGCAAAACGGACCACCGGAGCGCATCTGGTGGTACGCGGAAGGCGCTGCCAGTGCGTCACGCCGCCGGCAGGAGCCGCAGTTGCTGAAGCCGCGGCGGCATCGGGACGACCGGATCTCGCAGCCGCACGGGATCTGGGGGAGATGCGGCAACCAGCTCCGCGTCCGTTGGAAAGGAAGGGGGGACCGCGTCCCCCCATGCCCGACCGCTGGCCGAGCCAGCGTGCCACACGGCTGGGCCAGGCTGGGTTAAGTGAACCAGACCGGGCCGCGCCCCGCCGGGCCTCGCCCATCCGGGTCAAGCCGCGCCCACCGGGCCGGTTCGCTCCCTAAAGGGCCGGACCCGGGTTGGGTTGCCCCGGTTTGGGCCGACCCAGGGGGGTTGGGCCTGGTCGGACCGGGCCCAGACCCCCCACTTTCGGTCTTTTTCCCATAACTTGGGCCACGGACCTCCGATCAATGCACTGTCAGTTTCGTAGAGATCCTTGGATCAAGACGGCCGTTTCGATATATTAAACTCAAGGTTTCAAATAACTTTTGGTATGGCTGGGTTGGTTCGAACACGAAACCAACCAGGCCCTCGGAGCAGAAACGCTTATAACTAGAGCTCCGGACGTCCGATTGACATGCCGTCGACTTTGTTGGATTCCTATTAGTGAGGCGGGCCTTTTGTCTTACTCCGCTCAAGGTTTGGATGCAGTTGGAGTGCGGTTGGGTTGGTTTTGACTTAAAAACTAACCGGGCCCCTGGACCGAAAAAGCCAATAACTCTCAGACCGGGTGTCCGATTGACACGCCGTCTGTCACGTTGAGTTCCTCTTGTCAAGACGGAACATTGAGATACATCAACTCCGGACTACGTGTGGGTTGTAGTATCGACCCCTTGGCTCGTGGAGAGGACCCTCCCGGAATCGAGCATGCTGTGTGCGGGAACCCTAGAGCTGGCTGCGACAGTGATGAAGACTACACTAAAATCCTTTGTGGGTTCGGCAGCGATGAAGACCGTACTGAAATCCTCTGTGGGTTTGATGGTGATGAAGACTGCAATGAAATCCTACATGGGTTCGGTAGGGATGAAGACCGTACTGAGATCCTCTGTGGGTTCGACGGTGATGAAGAATGCACTAAAATCCTACGTGGGATCGGCAGCGATGAAGACCGTACAGAAATCCTATGTGGTTTCGACGGTGATAAAGACTGCACTGAAATCCTACGTGGGTTCAGCAGCGATGAAGACCATACTGAAATACTCTGTGGGTTTGACGACAATGAAGACTTCACTGAAATCCTACGTGGGTTCGACATCGTTGAAGACCATGCTGAAATCCTCCGTGGGTTCGATGGTGATGACTACTGTTCTTGTATCCTACGTGGGTTTGGAAGTGTTTGACTCTATTATTGCTATCCTATATGGGTCTGGCAGAGTAGCTGGTCTATATCCTATGTGGATCCAACAGCTTAGGTGGTTTAGTATCCTATGTGGGTCCCAGCTTAGATGAATCAGTGGCTATATCTGATCATCTCTATCACCTTACGAAGAAGTATACCTGTGTGAGCTGAGTCTTGACTTTCAATCAATATCTTCGATATGATTGAATTTCTTTCCTATGCGGATTGGGTTGTGCTTTCCTGTGTGGATTGGGTTGTACTCCTATGTGGACGTGATCGAACTTGGGCTTGGATGTTGGAGGCGAATGGGAATTGATGACTTAGGTATATGTATGGGCATATACCTAAGTAGTGTTGGTTGTTACTTCGTGATTGTATCTTTCCTTTGTGAATTATCCTTCGTAGATTCTGGGAGACCTTTGGGGGTCTCGGGGTCCCTACTGAGTAGTGTATACTCACACCTACATGGTCTATGCCCGCACTATGTTGTGTTAGATGCAGACGATGGACAGCGTGGATCGTGGATGAGGCTGGTGGAGCAAGTCGGTACCTGCAGGTGGACCACTGGGCGGGACGTACACGGAGCGGACGGCTGTACCGAGGGGCTGAGGAAGCTATCTGTACCCACCCTTTAGGTGGAACTTCCAGTGGACGGATTGATGTTGCTTCTTTACTTTTAGTTGTTGTACTTTACTTTCAGTTTGGGTTTGTATTCTGGCCCACTTACTTTTCCGCACTACTGTTGTACCCAGTTTTACTTAGTTTTTACTTCTTCTTGTTTACGCTGTGGTGTTTGTTTACTTTATAAAGGAAATTCCTTCCCCTTTTTATCAGGATTTACGCCTTGGTGCTAGTCGCCAGCCCCTTGCCTATGGGAGGCGGGCTTGGGGTAGTCACGGCACGGTTCCCGAGGACGGGTCATGACAAATTGGTATCAGAGGAGTTAGGTTCTACCGCAGAACTCAGGTATCTGATCTTTCTTCTATGTGAAGAAATAGTGTTAAGGGTATTGAGTGTGGTTATCAGTACAGGGAGTCCAGTGTTGGTGTGGCGGCCGACGTATCCATACAGCAGGACCCTGACTTCTGATTTCTGACTCAATACACGAAAACATTGACTGCATGTGTGCTTCAAAAGTTTTCTTTGTGATTACTTTGTGTCAGCTCACCAGGTATACTATTTGACCGTGGTGCAGCTGTTTCTTTTCAATATGGCTCCACGATGGCAGCCATCTAGGGTTCCGAGTTTTGTGCGAGCCGACAGCCCACCGAGCGACGAGGCCTCAGTGTAGGACCCCTTGATAGAGGAGGCACCAATGGTACCTCTACCCGCCGAGCCACCGATGCTACCAGCCCTAGCCGCTGATAGTGCACGTCGCCTTAGTGCACTGCAAGAGTTTCAGCGTCAGAGACTGCCCAGGTTCAGTGGGAAGACGGACCCTCAGGCAGCCGAGGATTGGATGGAGGTGGTTGTGTGAGTTTTCAAGTTAGTGGGGACACTAGCTGACCTCATGGTGATCCTCACAGTGAGCCTCCTGCACTCGACAGCAGACAGATGGTGGAGCTTGATGCTCCAGGTGCACGACGAGGCATCACTCCTCTAGACGGACTTTGAGAGCCTCTTCCGCTCAGAGTTCGTCCCAGCCACCCTCCATGCGGTGCACATCCAAGAGCTTCTATAACTGCGGCAGGGCAGCAATTCGGTCGCCCAGTACTCGGCGAGATTTACCGATCTCTCGCACTATTCGACGAACATGGTACGGGACCCATTCTTCTGGGCCTGGACCTTCGAGCAGGGATTGAGGCATGAGATCAGGGCATCGATGATCTCCCTCATCATTCCAACCCAGACAGGAGTACTGGAGCGAGCTCTTCTCATAGAGAGATTTCTTGCTGAGCCTACGCTAGCAGTGAGACCTACCGCAGGGCGGTACATAGTAGAGTCTTCTGCAGCTGGCAGTCGACGGATTTCATAGGGGTCCAGGAAGAATGGACTATCAGGCAGACGACCTCAGGACACTGGCTCAGAGGTGCGGGGCACAGGGCACAGAGCCAGCCTTCTGAGGAGCAGGCAGTGCTACGTGTGCGTCGGGAAGGGACACATGGATCGTGACTGCCCGACCCGCTGTGCAGAGGAGCAACAGACGGTTGAGGGGCCACCCAGGCAGAGGTAGAGGGTCGACCGTGGCGGTCCACCGAGAGTAGGCGGACGAGGTAGGGGAGCTGGCCGAGTAGCAGGTGGTGGGCGACGCTTTGAGGCTTTACCACCACCACCACCAGGAGGTCCACCCCGACCATAGGGAGCTGGCGGGCAGAGACAGGATCAGCTTCAGGCAGCGGAGGCCTACGACCACGGCACGCTATAGATGATTTGAGGTACTTTATGTGTCTACTCCACCCTTGTTGCGGTTCTTATAGACATAGGAGCGAGTCATTCTTTTATTGCCGCTGCCCTTATTCGGAGCTCGGAGATTCCGACAGAGCCGTTGGCTCGATCCTTACGGCTAGAGACTCCTACGGGAGCAGACTCGATGATTACACACTGGTGCCAACAGTGTGAGCTTACTCTAGGAGGATAGAGATTCAGCTAGTATCTTCTTGTAGCGTCGTCGAGGCCTTACGACGTCATCATGGGCATGGATTGGTTATCTACAGTCCATGCTCAGATTGACTGTATTAGGCGCAAGGTGTGGTGTGTACGCACCGATGGGAGCAGGTTCACCTTCACCGGTGAGAAGGGAGCCTTTGCAGAACAGTATGGACTCACACAGAGGAGAGGACATCCCATCACTCATCAGTTGGCTAGCCTCATCCTAGGAGTAGTTGATGTGCAGAGTCCTAGTTTTCCTGTAGTGGTGGATCAATATGCGAACGTTTTCCCTGACGACGTTCCAGGACAACCTCCTCATAGAGAGGTAGACTTTTATATTGACCTATACCCTGGGACAGCCTCGATATACACTCCAGCATATCGGATGGCCCCCGCTGAGCTTCGAGAGCTATGGGTACAGTTGGAGGACTTGCAGGGAAAGGGATTCATCCGACCCAGTGTTTCACCCTGGGCTTCCCCGATATTGTTCACCAAGAAGGCGGACGAGAGCTTGCGACTGTGTGTTGACTATCGTCGCCTGAAACAGGTGACCGTGAGGAACAAGTATCCTCTACCGAGGATTGAAGACCTCTTCGATCAGCTCAAGGGAGCACGGTGGTTCTCAAAGATAGACCTCAGGCCAGGCTATCATCAGCTCAAAGTTCGGGACGAGGACGTATAGAAGACGGCCTTCAGATGTCGGTATGGACACTATGAGTTCTTGGTTATGCCTTTCGGCATAACCAATGCTCCAACTGTGTTCATGGGTCTCATGAACAACATATTTCAGCCATACCTCGGTCGATTTGTCGTGGTCTTCATCAACGACATTTTGATACACTCGACCACTGAGGAGGAGCACGCCTACCACTTGCAGGTTTTACTGGACACACTCCAAGAGCACCAGCTTTATAGAAAGCTCTCAAAGTGTCAGTTCTAGATACGTGAGGTCCACTACTTGGGACACATCATCTCTGAGGTGGGAGTTGTGGTGGATCCTACGAAGATCGAGGCAGTGCTAGCTTGGGAGCCACCCAGGAGCATATCAGAGGTGCGGAGTTTCTTGGGGCTAGCTGGGTACTACCAGAGGTTTGTGTCAGACTTCGCCAAAGTTGCGGCACCACTCTCAGCATTGAAGAAGAAGGGGAAACCCTTCGTGTGGTCAGACAGATGTCAGCAGAGCTTCTAGGAGCTGAGACAGAGATTGACCAGTGCACCTATCTTGAGGCTACCAGAGGAGGGAGTGGGGTATGTAGTCTACTGCGATGTATCAGGGACCAGACTCAGATGTTTCCTGATACAGGAGTGGGCAGTGATCAACTATAGATCGCGTCAATTGAGGTATAATGAGGAGAACTATACTACCCATGACCTGGAGTTAGTAGCAGTGGTCTTCTCTATGAAGATGTGGTGACAATATATGATGGGCGAGCGCTTTACAGTCTACTCTGACCACCAGAGTCTTAGGTACATCTTCTCGCAGAAGGACATGAATCTGAGACAGCGGCGATGGCTCGAGTTCCTCCAGGACTATGACTTTGAGATAGTCTATCCTCCTAGAAAGGGGAACGTAATAGTCGATGCTCTCAGTAGGAGGATGGGCATCCAGCTACTCGGGGAGGCGACAGAGCATCTAACTTCTTTGCAGATATCCATCATGGATAGAGATGGTGTAGCCTTTTTTAGTCACTTATAGTCACTCCTCCACTACTGCAGCTGGTCAGAGAGGCACAGTGTGGGGACGCTGATTGTGAGACGCGGCGTGCACAGATATCCTCAGGACAGGTACCTGATGGATTCCTTATAGGAGGAGAGCACGATGTCCTTTTCTGAGGATGTACCATGGTACAAGTTGCATTACAGTAGGAGGTTATGAGAGAGTTTCACACTTCCCCTTTAGCGGTACATCCATGAGTGGCGAAGATGTACCAGGATCTCAGATGACAGCACTGGTGGCAGAGTATGAAGAAGGATATGGCAGAGTTCGTTTCTCGATGCCTCACCTGCCAGTAGGTGAAGGCAGAGCACCAGGTACCAGCAGGCTTGGTACAGCCCTTGTAGGTCCCAGAGTGGAAGTGGGATGGGATATCTATGGATTTCATGACTGGACTTCCACGTACTTCCAGAGGTTATGACTCCATTTGGGTGATTGTCGACCGACTCACCAAGTCAGCCCACTTCTTACCCATCAGAGATCAGGGCTCAGTGGAGAGCTTGGGGCGCCTCTACATTCAGGAGATCGTACGACTTCATGGTGTGTCATCATCTATCATCTCCGATCGAGATTCTCTCTTTACTTCCCGTCTTTGGAAGGGTTTGCAGGAGGCTTTCAGGATGCAGCTACGTCTGAGCACCGCCTTTCACCCTCATATGGATGGTCAGACAGAGAGGACAATTCAGACTCTCGAGGACATGCTCCGAGCATGTGTCCTCGACTTTGGTCACACTTGGGAGGACCACCTACCCTTGGTGGAGTTCACATACAACATCAGCTACCACTCCACCATCAGGATGGCACCATATGAGGCATTGTACGGCCGACCTTGCAGATCACCTCTGTGATGGACAGACCCTGGGGAGTCAGCACTTGTGGGACCAGAGATGGTCCAGGCCATGACAGAGAAGGTCCAGGTCATCCAAGAGCGGATGAGGATAGCTCAGATCCGGTAGAGGTCTTATGCTGACAGGAGGCGGAGGCCACTAGAGTACGAGGATGGCGACCACGTCTTTATGCGGGTCTCACCTCGACGTGGATTACAGAGATTTGGCCAGGGCGGCAAGTTATCTCCGCGATTCATCGGAGCATTCCAGGTTCTCTGCAGGATAGGCGAGGTGGCTTATTTTCTGGCTCTACCACCTCAGTTGCACTGGGTACATGATTTCTTCCACGTATCTCAGCTGAGGAGATACGTGCATGACCCGACGCATATCATTGATCATGGGGAGTTGTACATTGACGATGGGGTGACTTTTCGGAGATCCTGGTAGAGATCGAGGATCGACAGCAGCGGGTCCTACGTGGACGGTCGATACCTATAGTGCGCATCAGATGGAAGCACGGGAACCTCCAAGAGAGCACTTGGGAGCAGGAGGCTCAGATGCATGCTCAATACCCTCATTTGTTCCCCTAGTTTATGATGTATCTTTACGGGGATGTAAAGCCCTGATGTGGGAGTAATGTAAAGACCCGTAAAATTCAAAGTAATTTTTTTTCTTAATTTTCATTGGGATTTTACAAGAACTTAGTTTCTGACGGCACCTGATTCCGAGGCCCGGTGTGCCCGGAATCAATTTCCGAAGTTTTGCTCGGGTATGTTCAGTGAACGAACGAGCGAGTTTTTCTATCTTTTCAACTGGTGCTTGGAATTGAAATCTGAGGGAACCAATGGAATCGCAGCGCTAGTAATTTCTTAAGAACACCTTTTCCAGAGTTGTGTTTGCTCGGGTGAGGTTATTAATTACTTGGGTTAACTAAAGAATAAAAATAAAATATTGTACTATAATTTTATTTTTATTCTAAGAAATGATAACCTAGGCATGGTGGTTGAAGTGGGCCCCACTAATACCCTAACTCCTAGGTAGGATATTAGTGAGGTGGGGCCCACATGAGCCCCACCCCCTTTATTTCCTTTTTACCTCCAACGAGCATTTAATGTGGTAACTCACTCGAACCGTGCCCCCCCCCCTCTTAAATGCCAAGTCAACTCTCGCGTTTAATTGGATTATTAAACGCCTATTTAATTGGTCAACGCACATTAATTAAATCGTGTTTTAATTTCTATTTTCAAATTGAAAGTCGGCTAGTGTGTGTTAATTAAATAAGACAAAGTCTTATTTCATTAAGGGTGAGTTTTCGTTATTGTGAGGAGGATTGGGAGAGGATTTGCTCAAAGCCTTCGAATCTTCATCTTCTTCGTTGGAGAACGCAAAGAATGATGAAGAACGCCAGCCTCCGACGGAAGACGATGAAGAACTCTAGTTCCTCGGATATCGACGATGCGACGCCGTGTACCACGACACCGTGTACCGCGACACCGATGATCCTCTTCTCCGCGACACCGTGTACCGCGACGCCGACGATCCTCTTCTCCGCGACCCCGTGTACCGCGACGCCGACGATCCTTCTTCTATGACGTCCTTTTTCCCACGACGAACCTTTGTTCCACAACTCTTGAGGTAGTGGGTTTGGTTTAATTTATTTTATGTGGATTAAATCATTGAAATGCATTTAAATTGATGAAAGTCGTTTGAACCACTAACGCGGTGGGTGAGGACCAACGAACAAGTCCGAACCCACCGATTCTTTGTTCTTGGTATGCGGATCGACGGGCGACGACGAAGCGGGATGCAAAGGCATTTTGAACCCTTCGTAGTAATCTTTCGGTCCCAGGAGAGCTGCAGGCATAGACGGCGGGCATAACGGACCACCGGAGCGCGTCCGGTGGTCCGCAGAAGGCACTACCAGCACCGGCTGGCCGCCCGAAGGCGGCGGCACCCCGGCGCGCCGCCTGCAGGAGCCACCACGGGTTCAGCCGCGGCGGCATTGGGATGAACGGATCCCGCGGTCACGCGGGATCCGGGGGAGACGCAGCGACCAGCACCGCATCCGCTGGCAAGGAAGGGGGGGACCACGTCCCCCCATGCGCGGCCGCTGGCCGAGCCAGCGTGCCACCCGGCCGGGCCGGCCCGGGTTGCGCATACCAGACCGGGCCGCGCCCAGCCGGGCCGGGCTAGGTCGCGCCCTAAAGGGCCGGACCCGGACTCGGGTCGGGTCGACCCGGTTCGGGCCAACCCAGGGGGGGTTGGGCCGGATCGGACTGGACCCAGACTCTCCACTTTCGGACCACTTTCGGTCTTTTTCCCATAACTTAGGCCACAGACCTCCGATTGACGTACCGTCAGTTGCGTATCGATCCTTGGATCAAGACGGTCTTTTCGGTATATTACACTCAAGGTTTAGGAGAGTTTATTTACGGCCGGGTTGGTTCGAAAACGAAACCAACCGGGCCCTCGGAGCATAAACACTTATAACCTGTGCTCCGGACGTCCGATTAACATGTCGTTGACTTTATTGGATTCCTCTTAGTGAGAAGGACCTTTTGGCTTACTCCACTTGAGTTTTGGATGCATTTGGAGTGCGGTCGGGTTGGTTTCGACTTAAAAACCAACCGGGCCCCTGGACCGAAAAAGCCAATAACTCTCAAACCGGTCGTCCGATTGACGCACCGTCTTTCACGTTGAGTTCCTCTTGTCGAGACGGAACTTTGAGATACATCAACTACGGACTACATGTCAGTTGATGTATCGAACCCTTGGCTCGTGGAGCGGACCCTCCCGGAATTGAGCATGATGTGTGCGGGAACCCTAGAGCTGGCTGCGACGGTGATGAAGACTGCACTGAAATCCTATGTGGGTTCGGCAGCGATGAAGACCGTACTGAAATCCTCCGTGGGTTTGACGGTGATGAGGACTGCACTGAAATCCTACGTGGGTTTGGCAGCGATGAAGACCGTACTGAAATCCTCTCTGGGTTCGACGGTGATGAAGACTGCACTGAAATCCTACGTGGGTTCGGCAGTGATGAAGACCGTACTGAAGTCCTCTATGGGTTCGACGGTGATGAAGACTGCACTGAAATCCTACGTGGGTTCGGCAGTGATGAAGACTGTACTGAAATACTCTGTGGGTTTGACGGCGATGAAGACTGCACTGAAATCCTATATGGGTTCGGCAGCGATGAAGACCGTACTGAAATCCTCTGTCGGTTCGACGGCGATGACTACTGTTCTTGTATCCTACGTGGGTCTGGCAGTGTTTGACTTTGTTCTTGCTATCCTGTGTGGGTCTGGCAGAGTAGCTGTTCTGTATCCTATGTGGGTCTGACAGCTTAGCTGGTTTAGTATCCTACGTGGGTCCCAACTTAGATGAATCAATGGCTATATCTGATCATCTCTATCACCATATGAAGAAGTATACCTATGTGAGCTGAGTCTTGACTTTTAATCAATATCTTCGATATGATTGACTTGCTTTCCTATGTGGATTGGGTTGTGATTTCCTGTGTGTATTGGGTTGTACTCATATGTGGACGTGATCGAACATGGGCTTGGATGTTGGAGTCGAACGGGAATTGATGACTTAGGTATATGTATGGGCATATACCTAAGTAGTGTGGTTTGTTACTTCGTGATTGTATCTTTACTTTGTGGATTATCCTTCGTGGATTCTGGGAGACCTTCGAGGGTCTGGGGGTCCCTACTGAGTAGTGTATACTCACCCCTTCACGGGCTATGCCTGCACTACGTTGTGTTGGATGCAGACGATGGACAGCGTTGATCGTGGTTGAGGCTGGTGGAGAAAGTCGGTACCTGGAGGTGGACCACTGGGTGGGACGTACACGGAGCAGACGGCTGGACCGAGGGGTTTAGGAGGCTATCTGTACCCACCCTTCAAGTGGGACTTCCAGTGGATGGCTCGACATTGCTTCTTTAATTTCAGTTCCTGTACTTTCTTTCCAGCTGTACTTTACTTTCAGTTTGGGTTTGTATTTTGTCCCACTTACTTTTCCGCACTACTATTGTACCCAGTTTTACTTAATGTTTACTTCTTCTTGCTTACTTTGTGGTGTTTTTTTACTTTATAAAGGAAATTCCTTCCACTTTTTGTTGGGATTTACGCCTTGGTGCTAGTTTCTAGCCCCTGGCCTATGGGAGGCGGGCTTGGGGTAGTCACGACATGGTTCCTGAGGACAGGTCGTGACATAAATAACATGAACCACGACACTCTGTTTTTCACACAACTACCCGAGAAGGATTCAAAACTTCATCTTCTTCAGTCCAAAGGAGTTCAGAGCTGCATTGACATCACACAAGAGAATTCTAAACTCATCGTTGTACTCTTGCTCTACAGTGATCATTTTATTTATATTTTGAGTAGTGAGTGTACTCTGTATTTTAAGCACACACTATCTCCTGTGCTGAACTGGAGGATTTCCAAATCCTCACTCAATCATTCCCTTACACTCTTGTATCCCACTGTGGATAGTGGTAGAGGTCTGAGGACCTGGACAGCCTATGTTCTGTTACGTTTTCTTTCCCACGTAGAACTGTGGTAGAGGTATAAGGACCTAGATAGTCTGTGCACTATTGTAAAGCCCCAATCCAGAGTTTGGATCATAGTTTATATAAACTATTTGAGAGGAATAAGTCTCAGGTTGAGACTGAACCTCTTTGTTAACACAGCTATGCATCTTATTTTAGTATAAACTATTTTTCAATATTTTGATACTATTTACTTTGAAACTCAAATCCGTTTTAAAGTAACTTTGATAGTTAAACTAGAAATTGTTTGTAATTATTGTGAACCAGTAAGATAGTTTCAAAATCTAATTTAATATTCAGATTAAGTTAACTGAGAAATAATTAATCTTTGAGAAATTAATTGAACATTTACACTCTTTATAAATTCACTACAGTTTAACTTGTTTTATGAATTGGGGGATTTAAATTCAAATATTTTAAACAGAAATTTTTAATTGGAACTCAATTCACCCCCCCCCCCCCTCTTGAGTATCCACTCTGTCCAAAATTTGGTATCAGAGGTTTTAATAAAGGTTTTTCAAAACTCTTTTTTTTGTGAAAAGTTTTCAACTGTGATTTTAGTTGTATCTTAAAGATCTTAAAATTTCTGCTAATTCTAAATTTTTATATATTTATATAACTTAGGTATTATGGATACCAGATTAGAAGGTGTAGCTACCAATAGGACACCCTTCTTTAATGGTGTCAATTATGCCCAATGGAAAATCAAAATGAAAATTCATTTAGAGAGCATGGGATTTGACATTTGGACTGCTATAGAGACTCCGTATAAGATTCCAGAAACTGTTAGAACTACTTGGGATGAACCTACTAAATCTGCTTATAATAATGATTATAAAGTAATGAATTCCCTATATTGTGCTTTAGGAGATGAAGAATTTAATTGAATGTCTTCTTGTAAGACTGCTTATGAGATATGGGATACTCTGGATGTTTCCCATGAGGGAACAACCAATGTTAAAGAAATGAGACTAAATATATACACTATTAAGTATGATAATTTTAAAATGAAAACTGATGAATCTATTTCTGATATGTATCTCAGTTTTAATGAGATAGTCAATACAATGAGCTCACTGGGAAAAGTTGTTCCATCAAAGGAGAAAATCTTGAGGATATTAAGATGCCTACCAGACAGATAGAGAGGAACCTCTGTCTCTATATGAGAATTAGGTGACATAGGCAAGATGACTTTCAAGGAGCTGATTGGTAAGTTGATGATGTATGAAGAATATCTAAAGGTAAACAAAGAAGAAGACGATGAATGAAGAAAGAAATCATTATCCTTCATGACCTTGGCTTCAAAAATCAAGGACAAAGAGAAAATTCAACTTATATGTGATAGTTCAAGTAATGAAGAGAGTGCATCTGATAGTGATACTAAAATGGCTCAGATAGCCAGATGATTTAAGAAGTTTTATAGGAAAAATATGTTTTTCAGAAAATCAAATTATAAGGGTAAGTATGACAACAAAGGTCATTGGAAGAAGGATTGGAAAAGGACTGATAAAAGTGATGACATAGTCTGCTACAAATGCAAGAGGAAAGGACATGTCAAAGCTGACTGTTCGAAGTTAAAGTACAAGAAGAAATATGAGTATAAGGACAAAAAATATAAGAAAGCTATGAAAAAAACCGAGAGTGCTTCAAAAGAAAGTTCAAGTGATTCTAATTCCACTCAGGATGAAAATTCTCAAAAATCCAATATGTGTTTTATGACAAACACATATGAGGTAACATTGGATACTATTTCTTTAAACTCTTATTATTTTGATTTTGATTCTGAAAACATGTCTAGTGAGGAATTATTTGAATACTGTAACATGCTAGAAGATACCTGCAATGATTTCAAAGACAAGCATAAATACATAAAGAAATATCATGCTTTAACTAGCACTTCCAAATTTTCACTAGAAGTAGAAAAGGAAAAGAATGCTCAACTACTCAAAGAGAATACTAAACTAAAACTGCCTAATGAACAACTCATGAAAGATTTAGAAAAAATTTCTAATGGAAATGACACTCTTACACAAATTCTAGGGAAAAAATTAGAACCAAAATATACACTGGTTTAGGCTATCATCCTGGACAGAGACAGATTACAAAAAATAGATTTATTCCTAAATCTGGACAGTATGCTGCTAGTTCTAGTTATGGAAATTCTTATGTCTCAAATAGCTAATCACATAGCTTTAGATAAATCAAAGTTTTTCCTTCAAAATATTTTAAATATATTAATTATATGAGACCCATTAGACAAATCTGGGTACCAAAAGTTCTACTTGCTAACCTGTCTGGACCCAAGAAAATCTGCATACCAAAATCATTTTCTGTCTAAATCTATTTTGTAGGAAACATGCTTGAAAAGTTCCTGGAGGAAGATATGGTATTTGGATAGTGTATGTTCAAGGCATATGACAAGAGACTACTTATTCATTAATATATTAATCAATGTTGATGGAGGACATGTCACCTTTGGGGATAACTCAAAAGGAAAGATCATCAGCTTAGGCCAGATTGGTAACACTAATTCAGTTTTAATTTCTAATGTTTTATTTGTTGATGGACTAAATTATAATATAATAAGTATTTCTCAGTTGTGTAATGATGGTTTCAATGTTAAATTTGAAAGTGATGCTTATAATGTATCTGATTCTAAAACTGTTTTGGTATTTACTGCATTACAAAATGAAAAATTTTATGCTGTAGATTTGAATTTTTTAGATAAACAAAATGTTACTTGTTTAAATGCTTTTCATAAAGAATATTAGCTTTGGAATAGAATATTAGGACACTACAATGTACACTCTCTTAGGAAACTTACTAGGAAAGGTTTAGTTAGAGACCTGCCCAAACTAGAATTCACAACAGATAAAGTTTGTAATACTTGTCAAAAGGGAAAACAACATAAAGTTTCTTTCAAATCAAAAAAAAAGTTTCTACTTATCAACCTCTTGAGTTGGTTCATATGGATTTATTTGGAACATCTATATTTTCTAGCTTAAATGTGAAGCACTATGTCTATTTCATTGTAGATGACTTTTCTAGATACACTTGGGTATACTTTCTAGCTCACAAAAGGGAAGCTTGTTCCTATTTTGTTAAATACTCCATGTCTGTAGAAAACCTTATTGGACTTAAGATTAAAATCTTGAGAAGTGATCATGGTCTTGAGTTTGAAAATCATGAGTTTTAGACCTACTGCTCACATAATGCCTATAGTCACAACTTCTCTGCCCCTAGAACAGCTCAACAGAATGGTGTAGTAGAAAGAAGAAATAGGACTCTTCAAGATATTTCTAGGACAATGCTCAATGAATATGATTTACATATTTATTTTTGGGTTGAAGCTATCAATACATATTGTTACATTGTCAATAGAGTCTTGATTAGACCCATTCTTAAAAATTCTCCTTATGAGCTTTGGAACAATAGGAAGCCTAAGGTTAATTACTTTAGAGTTTTTGGTTGCCAAGTTTTTATCCTTAACACTAAAGATAATATTGACAAATTTTCTTCCAAAAGTGATGAAGGAATTTTCCTAGGTTACTCTACAACTAGTAAATCCTATAGAGTATTAAATAATAGGACCAAATGTGTGGAAGAATATGTACACATCAAATATGATGAAACTGATCCACATGAACCTAAGACCCCTCTCGAAAATCTTGAAGAATATATGTCCAATCTAGACCTTAATGAAAAAAACAGTGAACATGTTGTTAAGACAACCAGTTCTGGAAATCTTCTAGAACCTACTTCTGTAGAACCCAAACCTGTAAATAAACTTGAAATTTCTAGCCCTATCTTTTCTAGACCAACTAGGACTCTTAAATAACATCCTTTAGATGCTGTTGTAGAAGATTTAGATAGAGGGACACAAACAAGATATTATCTGAGAAACTGGGTTGAACATCAAGCATTTCTTTCACAGCTTGAACCTAAAAAATATCAATTATGCAATCAATGATGAATTTTGCGTGATGGATATGCAAGAATAATTAAATCAATTTTAAAGAAATAAAGTCTAGGAATTAGTAGATAGACCTAAGGACACTTTGAATATAGGCACTAAATGGGTTTTTAGAAATAGTGTTGATGAAGCTGGTAACATAGTTAGAAACAAGGCTACACTTGTTTCACAAGGATATAGTCAAGAAGAATGAATTGAATATGAAGAAACCTTTACACCATTATCCAGACATGAAGCCATCAGAATCCTGCTTGTCTATGCTGCACATTTTAATTACAAACTATATCAAATGGATGTCAAGAGTGCATTCTTAAATGGGTATATAGATGAGGATGTTTTTGTTGAACAACCCCTGGATTTACAAACCCCCATTTTCCAAATCATATTTTTAAATTATCAAAATATTTATATGGTTTAAAGTAAGCTCTGCGAGCTTGGTATGATAGAATGAGTACTTTTCTAACTTCCAAAGGATTTAAAAAAGGAATAGATGATCCTACTATTTTTATAAAACGAATTTCTGATGATGTTTTAGTTGTTAAAATCTATGTAGATGACATTATTTTTGGATCTTCGAAGAATTATTTATGTGTTGATTTTTCTAAAATGATGCAAAAAAAAATTCAAATGAGTCTAATGGGAGAACTCAAATATTTTCTTGGATTTCAAGTTTTTCAAAATTAAAATGGTATTATTTTAAATAAAATTAAATATACTAAGGATCTCCTAAAATGTTTTGGATTGGATAACATTGAAAGTAGTGACACTCCCATGAGTACCACTTGTAAGTTTCATCTTGATAAAGATGGAAAATCTATTGATCAAACCACTTATAGAGGAATTATTGGAAGTTTACTCTACTTAACTGCTAGTCGTCCTGACATTATGTGTAGTGTGTGTATGTGTGCTTGTTTTCAAGAAAATCCGAAAGAATCTCATTTAAATGTTTTAAAGAGAATTTTCAAATACCTCAAGAAAACACCCAATCTAGGACTATTTTATCCTAAAGGAAAATCATTTGAATTATCTAGTTATTCTGATGCTGACTTCGGTGGCTGTAATTTAGATAGAAGAAGAACCTCTGGAACATGTCACCATTTAGGCAAGTCACTAGTATCATGGTGTAGTAAGAAACAAAAGTTTGTTGCATTGTCTAACGCAGAAGCTGAATACATAGCTGTTGGTAGTTGTTGTGCACAAATTTTCTGGATGAAACAAACATTACTAGATTATGGATATCAATTCAGACATGTACCTATAAATTGTGAAAACACAAGTGATATTAAAATCTTAAAGAATCTTGTTTCGCATTCTAGGACAAAGCATATTGATGTAAGACATCACTTTTTGAGAGATCATTATCAAAAAGGTGATACCACTTTGGAATTAATTGGTACTGAATATCAACTTTCTGATATATTCACTAAAATATTAAATTCTAAGAGAATAGACTACATCATACATGAACTGGGCATGATAAATATCAAATAGATACTTCACTAGTTACTGTTTCAAGTCTTACTGTTTGATATCTTACTATATTATACTTTGTGGTTTCATGATTAAAGTTTCTCAGTTAATGTCTCTCATGTTTACTGTCTCACCATAAAGATTTATGTTTACCATCTCACCATTAGAATTATGTACTTACGGTCGGATGTTTACTGTCTCACCATAACGCGCACTGAAAAGTTCACTCATAGTCTCACCGTGAAACTCGTTTATTGTCTCTCCATAATGAACACTTATGGTCTCACTGTAAAAATTATTTTTGTTTTTCTTTAAATCATTATCACAGTAATTATCATTTCACCTCTTTTATTTTTCTCACGTTTTTATTTTCGCGATGTTTGGTATTCCTAAATGATAAACCAAAGTAAGTATCACTCGCTTCTCCACTCGGGTTTCTTCTACCTACTCTTTTCGAACCATTCTTCATCCCTGTAACCCTTCTCTTGCTCGAACCTTCAGTGAATGCCAAGAATGAAATGTCTGTCACCATCGACACCCAAGAAGCACAGCTTGAAGAAGAAGAATATTTCACCAAAGCTAACACCCGAAGGACCTTTAAATCTGAATCTGGTAAACTATGTAGTTGTACCTGAGAAAGAGATTTTCCCCAAATGGCTTCTAACTAGTAAGTCTCTGGTATTGAAAGTTTTATAACTACAAGGATGGTTAGAATGGTTCTATAAGGAGGATAGACCCATTTATCCTAGGTTAGTAGCTCAATTTTACCAATACGTACAGTTCTCATTTGATTCTGGTGAGAGTTTTGTTGTGAGGAGCTGGATAAATGGTCATAGATGCTCTTTCTCTTCGAGGTTATGGGTCGCATGCCTTAAGATACCTCATGAAGTCCTATGTGAGTATTATCATAGAGGATTCCACCTTCAACATATTTCTTTGATCTAGAATATGCCCTGAAAACCCTAACTAGAAATAGAACCCAGAGGAGATCCATTGCTGCTGAATTAGATAGTGAAACAAGGCTTCTGTTTAAGTTTTTACAGAATTTGGTAAGTCCAAGAAAATGTAATTTTGCTGTGTTAAAATATCAAGATGTGTTTTTGATTCATCTCATGAAAAATGGACATAAAATCAACCTGTGCATGTATATCATTCACCATATGTGTGAGTTGATCAAAGTAACATCCAAGTCAACTTCTCTGTTTTAATCTCAGATAATATCATCCATTCTTCTTGCAAAAGGTGTGGTTGGACCTAATGAGGAAGTGATTATGGACTATGAGTACAACCTCTCAAAATATACTATCAAAAGAATGAACATAAACTAGAATCCTTGGAAAAAGGAATGGGTGGAAGACAATGATAAAGTGTTTGAGAAATTCAATATGGTGGATTATCCCTCAAGACCAAAAGACATTTATGATCCTGGTTTGGAGCCAGATGATATTGTTGAGTATCCTAAAGAAGAGGAAGAAGATGCTGAAGTTCCATCTAGGAAAGCTGTTATTGTTGAGGAAGATAGGACTACTGTTCCTCATGTAGTTCTTGAAGAAGAAGAACCTACTCCTAAAGAAGATGCTAGTTTGGAAACTCAAATAGAAGCTGTAACAGAATTATTTTACAAAGAATCTGAAAAGAATGCCATGGAAGAGCTTACAGTAGAATATCCTATAGTGGAAGAGCTACCTATTTTGTAAGAGTTCAATCTTAAGGAACTCCCTGTGGAACAATCTGTTCCTAAAATTATACCTTCTGCTGAAGAACGGATGGAGCTAGATTTTTAGCTAGCTAGACAAGAAATGACTGAGGAACTCATAACTGAGTCTGTTTATTTAGACCAAGATCCTAAGCCTATCAGTCCTGAGAAAGAGGCACCAGTTGAGGGGGAGAAATTCCCAAATCTTGAGTCTATTGAAGCCTCACATCCAACTGAGTCGATTCTTGTAGACACTCAGTACAAATTTACTAGTTTCTATAATGTGAATGATTCACAGCATGTTACAGCAACCGGACATGAGGTTTCCTCCCTATTTTAGTTGAAATCAATCTCCAATTTTGATCCTAAGAAGGAACCTGATCCTGTACCAGTCCCTACTCCTGAACCCTTATCTAAATAGCCATCCTCTATAAGTAAGGAATATCTGAAGGAATTTGGTGCTACTATCTTATCCGGAGTTGAGAAACTCATGAATACCCAATCTCTTCCTGTGACAAATTTAAGTGAGAGATATGCCTCAATTTTATTGGAGAAGATTATCTGGAAAATACTAACCAAGATTCTCCATGAAATTCAAGAAGTGAGATTTGAAAATAAGATGCCCTGTAATAAAGTAAAGACCCTAATAAGTATTTTTGAAGACATGTAGAGAGAGTTGCATTCGAGATTTTAATCTGTTGCTCCTCCTGTAGAACCTGATGCTCCTCAAATCCCACAAGTTAGTGTGTCTCAGATACAACCTCATCTAGAATCCTTAGATGAAAATATTGTTGAAAGGAACAAACAAATTGTGAAGTAAATGAAAGAGCTTGTTGATAACCTTAATAAACTCATTGAAGAGTATACAGGGTGTCTTCCAAAGGTGTTGAATCAACTGAAATCTCTGATCACAGCTGTCAAAGAATCTAGTCAATCCTAAATACCCTCTTTGGGTAGTGATCAGCTCAGAAATATAGTCAAAGAAGAGATTCAGAATGACTTCAGTGGTTTCAATGTGGCTTCCTTATCTGAAGTAGTCAAAAATAGTGATAGAGTTCTTGACTTAGTACAAATCCACTCCAAAAGTTCCAATGATGCTCAGCAAGAGATTTCCAAGAAAGTGGATTTCTACTTCAACAGAATTTTCTCCAAGATAGATATGACAAAACTTTTTAAGTACCTTGTAGAAAATTTTAGGATTCCTCCCGTGACTCAATCTTTTAAGAACCAAGTCCAGAAACTCACTGAGTTTACTCTCTTGTTGGACAAGTTTATGGAGAACAAGGACGATTTTGAGAAAGCCATGTAGTATGGTGGAGATATTATTACAGATTTCATCAAACTCATGAGGCCATATCTACATCTAGAGAGTACAAACATTGTTTCTCCAGTGGATACACCTCTCAGACTTGGGATTTCTACCTTCACCTCTGCTCTAGCCTCAACCACCATGTCTGTTGGTCAAGCACTTAGTCCGATCAGGCCTGTGATTCTTGATCAGAAACTACCTCATTCTTCTACTGCTCCTACCTTGGCTCCCTCAGTCTTTGAAGGACTTCCCTTACCCTCTTTATCAACCACATCTCTTCCCTCTTCTACCTCGGCCTCTGCCTCTATGGCTTCCTCTTCTGCTACTACAAAAGGAAAAGAGAAGGCCTGCCCTTGAGGAAGAATAGTGAATACTCTTTTTGATAGGGATAATATTTTTTTGTTTTAATTTTTGTTGTACTGTAAACTTATTTGCTATTAATGGACTATGATCCTTTTTGATCTCACTTATTTATTATTTTTGATAATCCCAAAATGGGGAGAAGTTTCTATGTTTCTATATTTCTACGCTTCTATATACTTTGTTAGAAATTTATCTTTATAGTTGAAACCAATATACACCTAGATAGTATATGATTTGTGATCATCAAAAGGGGGGAGATTGTTGGAATCCTCGTGTATTAATCATGTTTTCATGATCACAAATCTTATTTAATCACGTGTTAATGATTCCAAATCTTATTCAAGCTAGTTAACATCTATAAATTATATCCAATCATGTGTATTTATGTCTAAAGTTTTATCATTCTTTAAGAAGATCCTTTCAAGATCTTAATTATTCTATTTTCAATTTACTTACTTTATAATCTCTTGTATCTACTCTCAAAATACCCTCTTTAACAAATTCTTAAGTCTGATCCTTTCTATTATCATATTTATTTAAGTCTGCAAATAGTTACTTTAGAAAGTCTAATACACCGTGAGTCTGCCACTGGATATGTATTTCTGGCACAGTGAAGCTAGACACGGTGAAGCCAGACACCATGAATCCAGACAACGTGAAGCCAGACACCGTGAAGCCAGACACCGTGAAGCAGACACCATGAAGTAGACACCCTGAAGCCAGACACCGTGAAGCAGACACCGTGAAGCAGGACACCGTGAACAAGACACCGTGAACAAGACACCATGAACAAGACATCGTGAATAAGACACCGTGACCATGAGACATCATGACACTAAGACACCATGATCAACCCAGACACCGTGTGAAGGAGACACCGTTTCCATGACTTACTGTGACACTGTTTCTTAAACTAATTTTCCATCTTTCAATTTAATTTCTAATGGTCATATTTGATGACTTTAATGCACTGAAATAATTAATGTTTCATTGTAGACATATCATCAGACAATATGATGTAAGAGGTGAAGACCACATGCAACATGTTGGCTCCAACACCTGTATTCAATGTTAAAAGTGAAGTGTGTCCAAGAACACAAGCGTGTGCGTGATAAAAAAATACGAAAAGAAAGGGCCGTGAGGAAGATAACAAAGAAGATACTTGGAGGAAGTCTTGAACACAAAAAGAAAGGGACACTACATGAAAATTGATGATGAGCACACGAAGAATATTTAAAGCTTAAGGAACATCTTCTCTCGATTGAACCTCATGAAGAACATGAACCACAACACACTGTTTTTCACAAAACTACCAGATAAGGATTCAAAACATCATATTCTTCAGTCCAAAGAAGTTCAAAGCTACATTTACATCATACAATATCATTCTAAACTCATCTCTATAATCTTTCTTTGTTGTGATCATTTTATTTACATTTTGAGCAGTGTGTGTACTCTGTTTTTTAAGCACACACTGTCTCCTGTGCTGAACTGGAGGATTTCCAAATCCTCAATCAATCTTTCCCTTACACTCTTTTATGCCATTATGTATTGTGGTAGAGGTTTGAGGACCTGGACAGCCTATGCACTGTTGCTTTTTCTTTCCCACATAGAACTGTGGTAGAGGTCTGAGGACCTGGACAGTCTGTGCACTGTTTTAAAACCCCAATCTAGGGTGTGGATCATAGTTTATATAATCTGTTTGAGAGGACTAATTCTTATCATGATATTGATCCTCTTGGTTAACACTTCTATGCATCTTATTTTAGTTTAAACTATTTTTCAATATTCCACTTCTATTTACATTGAAACTCAAATTTGTTTTAAATTAACTTTGATAGTTGAACTAGAAATTGTTTGTAATTGTTTTGAACCAGTATGTTAGTTTTAAAAGATAATTTAATCTTCAGATTAAGTTAAATGGGAAATATTCTTTGAGAAACTAATTGAACATTTACAATCTTTATAATTTCCGTACAGTTTAACTTGTTTTATGAATTGGGGGATTTTAATTCAAATCTTTTAAATAGAAATTTTTAATTGGAACTCAATTCACCCCCCCTCTTGAGTATCCACTCTGACCAACAATAATCATAATATTGAAAATATAAATCAAATAATTCCATTTAATTATTCACATAGATATTCTACTAGTCGAATAATCACATGCAATATCAATAGCCAATTTCATAATGATGGAATGTATAATTCCAGACTTCATAACCACATAGTCCAGGCCTCATGCCAAGACTAAAAATAAGATTTTGTCAAGGCCTTGTTCCAAGACACTAGTTTGTCTCATGATACCTACCGATGCATCGGGGAGCTATAGTGGGCTCCACCCGTCACTTACTAAGTCCAATGCATTCCTCATATGAAAAGGATTAAACATAACATAAAAATTCATGTTAAAACTATCATACGAAAGGTCAATACTTTATCCATAAACCATGAATGGTAAAAAAATAACACATCCATAGTCAAAAATATCACAAAACCTTCAACACAATATGGAAGATTTGTATCATAATAAATAAACCTCAAACAAGTTTAAAATCCATCAAAGGAAGTTGACATAGATGAAATGAAAACTATTTTAAAGAAATACCTCATTCTATTTTGAAACACTTAAAAGTCACATAATTATAAAAGAAAACATTTATATTTAAAATATTCTTATAATCATTTATGGGAAGCTTCAACGATGTTATAACGGCATAAAATAGCTGCAACCGCCTTATAAGTTAAAAAACATTCTTACCTTAATTTTGTCTAAAAGGTCATAAAGTACCTTATTTGAAAAAGGATGAAAAGATTCCTTTCAAAACATATATGGTCAAATAATGGTATAAATTAATTTAACCCAAAGTATAGTAAAAAGTAAAAAAAATTGAATTACATTTTTAAGAAAACATGGATGTGGATGATAAATAGGTCCTAGTAGATACTTACATATTAACAACCTCAGATAAGTAAAGAGATTGTAGAATTAACCCTTACCTTTTACTTTTCCTTGGTCAAGGGTATATTAACCTCATTTATAATAGTTAAATTATTGTTATTAAATAATACAAGAATCATATACATAAATATGATATCATATATTATCTTCCAATATTGCTTTATTAATAATATTTTAGTAGTATCATCCTTTCGTGTGTTAGCAGATTCGTTTTCCTTTATATGCTTGGTTACGTAAGCCATGTTTGTTATGAATAGGATGTATTTTATTCATATCCATAATTATATTAAGTTCTTAAACATTATTTTTAATCCTAAAATGAAAATTATTCTTGAATGATTATGATGGGGAATGAGTCTCATCACGTTCGTGTAAACGGTATTCTGTACGTACGCACGAGCAACAATATCATTATATTGATGGTTAAATCGTATGTAATTGGATGGTATATCATATATACATAATACTTAACATGTTATATTTATTATTTACATTAGTGTTACTCATTATTATTCCCATACAAATAATTACGTGTTTGAATAACAAACTACACCACGACGTGGAGACGGTAAGCCGTACGTACGCACGTATAGTGACTTTGTCATTTATAGGATAGATAGTGTAATGAATATGGTTTACCATATTTATAATAAAATCATATTATATAAAAGGTACTAGATTTATTATTTTGGTTTTGAAACAACAAAGAAAGAGGAATGGGAAGAAGAAAAGAACTTGAAAGAGGGTGGTGAAATTATTACATCTTCTTCAGGAGTTTCCTTTTGAGTTGATCAAAAGGGCTACTTAGGATGGATTTATGATCAAAGTAAGGACTCTATGTTGAAGCGAGGGAAGTTGGTAAGATATTTTGGCTGGGATTGGCTGAGAAAAATGGATTTGGAGGTGTGAAATTAAGATAAGGGGAAGTACCCTTTTAAAAGAGAGGTGAGAGTCACTTTAGGAAAAGATTGAAATATTATTTTATAATAAAATCATTTTCGATTTATAATGGCTCCAAAATGATTTATTTCAAGGATAAGGTGGGTATAGGTCGAAAAATTCTCAACAAATAGGTTTTAGACAGGTTTAGGTCACCATATTAACCTTATCTTTTAGATTTAACTCTTAGTTAAATAGTTTGACATTTACCATGTCTCTTTGTATTTTTATATTATATGGTTAATAAACTTACTATAACAAGCCAAGAGAACCCCAAGTGGTTAATTATTAATATATATGACCTTATATAAGTATTTTGGCCAAACCTTATATTTTTAGGAATATTATATCAATTAATAATATAGTATTTTTTTTAAAAACTCAATTATATCAATTTTGACACTATTTAGTATTTGATTTTTTTAAAAGCCATAAAAATTTTATCACTTTGAATAAGATTTATTTAATAAACTCTAAAATTTAATATTAACCTAGAAAATTAGTGGAATTCATCATAAGTCTTAATTTAAATTTATTTGGATATTTATAATATCAATCAATTTAATATTTCATTAATAAGGTAATTACTGCATCATCATTGTGTCATAAATAAAATAAATTATTTAATTTCTAAAAATTATAAATAAAATATAATTATATTGGAAATCATTTTATCTTTATAATTAATACTTATAGTAAAATTTATATTTTGTGTAACCCTATATTAAAATAACTAATTATTTCAATAAAATGTTGGTTTTAAACAATAACGCATGGTTTTTCACTATTCATCAAAAATTGAAAGTTTTCAGAAAAATACCAAAAATTCACCCTAAGGTAATTTTGATATTTTGAATCCAAAAAGGAAGTCCATTTTGAAAAAATAAAAATTATAAAATTTCAAAAATTGGGTATTACTATTCATAACGGCTAGTTTGATTGGTCGTGGTGTGTTAAAACTCCAAGTTGCATATAGTGCAAGCTACTACATTATTCAAAGGGAAACGTACAATGGAAGCTTGGGGTGTTACACTTATTAATTCACCAAGTATAACATAGGTTTCCCTTTGAATTTTCAATCAATTATTATCATGTGTGAAATTTAGAATCATCTGTATGTATTCAAGGATCTTCAATAATGGAGACATTTTTTTTGTATTAGAGGTTCTCCATAAATGTTATCCTATCATATACTATTTTTGTGATTCTTTTAACCATTGTTATGATGATACAAGTTTTTAATCCAATAGGTGGGGAACTGTGGAATTTATTGTCATCCAGTGAAATGAAGGTTTGTTTTGATGTTTGGATTATACCCATAAATGGGCTACCTACGTATCCTTTTTAAAGGAAACAGAACCCTTGTAGTTCGGTTCCTCTTAATATGACACATCATACCTTTTAATGTCATGTGATAAGGACCTATCTGTACAATTTATTGTCATGTGGTAAGGACATATAAGAAAAATTTTTGTTATTCACGGTTTGTTGTGGGACTTATGCCTAAGCAGTGCAATGAAATTTGAAAGAATATGGGTTTCCAAGTTGGATTACACCTTGTTTGGAATATGGTCCAAGAAGAACAGGGTTAATTTGAAGTGTTGAGTTTGAAACTCAGAGAGGATTCCTAAGTATCCAATTTGGATTGTAATAAAATCCCACATAATTTAATGAGTCACATAGGAGAGTATATTTCTTTGAGAGAAATGAGTTTGGGCTTACTTCCTGAAAAATATTCCTTGATGATTTGGGGGTTTAATTTTGGGCTTACACTTAAGGTCAATTCCTAGATTAAGGGAATTGAGGTTGGATTCTTGAAGAGGATATCCAATCATCTCAATCCTTGAGAAGGCTTCTTACGTATCCCAATTTTGGTGGGAATCAGAGTTCTCATAGTTCATTCACAATGGGTGTTTGTACAAATGTTGTGATCCTCACGATTCTCTAAGCCCATGTGACTCATGCTGGGTGTGAGAAACAAGAGGATGTGAATGATTCAACAAATGCAACCACACTTTTCCTCCTCCACTGGTGGAAGAGGACTCGCCTATATAAGGGATAGTGGAAGAGGGTGGGGTGACTGGGGAAGAGGGTGAGGCGAAAAGACTTCCCTCTGTTCTCTTTACATTGGATAATGGTCCAATGTAAGAAAAGAATGAAGGTTAAGGATGTAGAGAGGAGAAAGACTGCAACCTCTTACTTGAAAGGTTAGAGTCTTACACCAGGATGCCTACCCTAAAATTGAACTGGGCAGGTGAGGAAGACTTTTCATTTTCTTGAATTCAAAATCAAGTGCGAACCATACCTTCCCTACCAGAGACCTGAGGTTCTGGGTATTATAGACGCAAAGGGGAGGAGTGAACCCAAACCCTAATCTTCTAAACTAGGAACTTCCCAACACTATTCTGGGGAGAATGGTCCATGTGACTATAGATATACAAACCCATAGACACTCCATGAATCCTAACCCCATAGTAAAAAAATGTAGGAAACCTATAACTCGGGATATAAAAACCCAAATAGGAGACACACAGATGTTCCCTTCCCAATGGTTTGATAAGTTGAGAGATTTTGGTGGAGGTTTTTACATAGTCCCTTTTAGACAAGGGATCTAAGGAAGAATAAGCCTTTCCATGAATGGATTTTAAGAAGGATTTATGGTTTGTAGACTGAAAGAAGTAGGTGAATCAAAGAAGGGTGCCCATGTAAGTATATAGAACGCAAGTATGAGCGCACAAGTAGGTTTGGGTAACCTGATGTTCACTTAAGTGAAAAACAAAATTTATGTTAATACTTGGGTGAGACTTTACTCAAGCCTTAAAGAGTATTAACCGGTATTTCCCAAAGTGAGGTTCTCAAGTTCCTTTGAGAGGAATGGGTGGTGTACAAGTGTTTCTGATTCAGTGAGGTTGGGAACTTTAGGTATGCAAGTGTTATGGATTTCAAACACTAAAGGGGATTAATTCTTATTATCCTCCTTCAATTCCTCCACTCTAGGTGTTGAATAACTACCTTAAAGGTTTCAGAAGACTTGGGTGAAGCACTAGGGAGACCAGATAAGCAATTAAGATTCAGGTAAATTTTTCTGTAAAATGAAGGCTCCAAGGGTCCATTGGATTTATTTATGGAACCGGAAACATCCAACATTTCTTTATCCAAAAGGGACCTGCATTCCAAAGGCATGCGTTCGTTGATATTTAACTTACAATACTTAAGAACATGCATTGGTCAAGAGGATGGGAGGTCAAACTCATCACACTATTTTGGGGGGAATTAGTGTCTACTCTGAAATTCTCTTATAGATTTGAGATATTTTCATGAATCCTTATTATTTCACAAAGTATAACATAGTTTTCCCTTGAAATTTTCAATAAATTATTAGCATGTGTGAAATTTAGAATCATCCATATATATTCAAGGTTTTTCATTAATGGAGAAATCTGTATGTATTTGATGTTCTCCATCAATGGTATCCTCTCATATTCTATTTTAGAGATTCTTTTAACCATCATTATGATGATACTGGCTTTTAAGCCACTCGGTGGGGCACTCAAGAATTTATTTTCGTCTGGGGAGATGAAGGTTTGTTTTGATGTTCATATCATACCCATAAATAGGCTTCCTATGTATCCTTGTGAAAGGAATCAAAACCCTCATAGTTCGGTGTCGCTTAATGGGACACATCATAACTTTTAAGGTCATGTGATAAGGACCTCGCAGTATAGTTTAATGTCATGTGGTAAGGAAATCTAACCAAAAGGTGCTTAGTCAATGTTTGGTTTTGGACTTATGCCTAAGAGCCCAAGTAACTTGGAATGAATATGGGTTTCCAAGATGGATTAGACCCTGTTGGGAATATGGCCCAGGAAGAAAAGGGTTGATTTGAAGTGTTGGGGTTTGAACCTTATAGAGGCTTCCTACGTATCCAATTTGGATGGGAATAAAAGTCTACATAGTTTGATGAGTCTCACAGGAGATTATAGTCCCTTGAGAGAAATGTGTTTCAGCTTACTTCCTGAAAAGGATGCCTTGATGATTTGGGGGTTTAATTCGGGGCTTACTCCAAAGGAGGATTATTATATTAAGGGAATTGGGGTTGGATTCTTGAAGAGGATATACAATGAGCTCGAAACATGAGAAGGCTTCCTACATATCCCAATTATGGTGGGAATCATAGTTCTTATAGTTAATTCACTATGGGTGTTTGTACAAATATTGTGATCATCACGAATCTCGAAACCCATGTGAGTCATTCTCGGTGTGAGAAATAAGAGGATGTGAAAGATTAAACTAATGCACCCACACTTTTCCTCCTATGCTGGTGGAAGAGGACACACCTACGACAAGGACGGTGGAGAAGAGAAAGGTGACCAGGGAAGAGGGTGAGGCAAAGAGCCTTCCCTCTATTCTCTTTACATTGGACAATGGTCCAATGTAAGGAAGAGTGAAGGTGAAGGAATTAGAGGGGAGAAAAACTACAACCTCCTACTTGAATGGTTAGGGGATTACACTAGGATGTTTTCCCTAAAATTGATCCTGGTAGGGGAGGTAGACTTCTCATTTTGTTGAATGGAAAAGCAAGTGTGAACCGTACCTTCCCGACTAGAGACCTAAGGTTCTGGGTTTTAGAGATAAAATTTAGAGGATAGAACCCAAACCCTAATCCTTCAAACCAGGAACATTCCAACACTCTTCCTGGTAGAAAGGTCCATGGGACTACGGATATACAAACCCACAGACACTCCAAGAATCCTCACCCCATTGCAAACAAGATGTGGGAAACCTCTGACTGTAGATATAAAAACCCAAATAGGAGACACGTTGATGTGACCTTCCCGAAGGTTTGATATGTACAGATGTTTTGGTGAAGGTTTCAACAAAATCACTTTCATACAAGTGATCCAATGAAGAATAAATCTTTCCATGAATGACTTTTAAGAAGGCTTGATGTCTTGTAGATTGAAGGGAGTAGGTGAATCAAAGAAGGGAACCCAAGTATGTATCTGGCACGCAAGTAAGGGTGTGAAAGTAGGTTTGGGTAACCATATGTTCACTTAAGTGATGAAAAATCTAGATGTTAATACTTGGTCAATACAGGACTCATGCCTTCAGAAGTATTCACAGTTATTCCCAAAAGTGAGGCGCTCAATTTCCTTTGAGGGGAATGTGTGGCGTGCAAGTGTTTATGATTCAGGGAGGTTGGGAACTTTAGGCACACAAGTTTTATGGATTTAAAACACTAAATGGACTTAAGTCATATGGTCCTCCTTCATTTCCTCCACTCTAGGTGTTAAAGAACTACATTAAAGGTTTCTAAAGACTTGGGTGAAGCACTAGGGAGACCATATTAGCAATTAGGATTTAGGGAAATTCATCCGAACAAATGAAGGCCCCGAGGGTCTATTTATAGGAAAATAAGTAACCTTGGGTGAAATGGTGGGGTGTGCAAGTTGTTTGTGTTCTAGAATTGGGTGTGAAAGTACCATGCGCACTGATTAATCCTTATCATGACTAAGGCGGTCCAATTTTCAAGCCATTGCAAATCTTGATTTTCTTCATGTGTTTTATCCTCTTTTATCTAAGGCATTTCCCTTTGTCACTTTTTATACTCTATAATAGAACGGAGTGTCAAAATCCTCCCAAACAATCAATTAGATTTGTTTGACTTAGAAATCGATCGAACACTTTGCCTACTTATGAGGAATATTAAGGATAATCAAAAAAACCAAGAACCATTCATTTCTCATCTAATTGTTTTAGATATTGATAATCCTAGGGTACAAACCTTAAAATAAATTTACTCCCCTGATATTAATTACCAACCCCTTAGTATTCAATATCCAAATATTATGGAAGATTTTGAACTCAAATAGGGCTTGATTCATCTTCCACCTCATTTTCCACGGGCTAGCTGATGAGGATCCACATCTTCATCTCAAAGAGTTACAAGTGATGTGTTCTACCATGAAAACTTAAGGGGTTTCTAAAGAACAAATCAAAATTCGAGCATTCCCTTTCTACCTGGATGACTTTAGAAATTTTTGGCTCTATTACCTCACTCCTGATTCCATAACCACATGGAATGACATAAAGCGACTCTCCATAGGGAAATTATTTCATAGTTCTCATATTCATTCTATTCAAAAATAAATAAGTTGACTCAATCAATTCCCAAATGAATCACTTCAAGAGTATTGGGAGAGGTTAAAAAATATTATGTCAACCTTACCATATCGCCAAATATCTAACAAACTCTTGATACAATTCTTCTATGAGGGGTTATTAGCTATGGAGTGAACTATCATTAATTTCTCAAGTGGTGGTGCTATTATTGAAAAACTCCTACAGTTGCACGAGATCTCATAAGAAATATGGCTTCAAACAAGTATAAATTCCATACTCGAGTACATGATCAAGTCAAACAAGTCCAGGAGAATCAATCCATATATCCTAACAGGATGAATGAGTGGATGAGGGAACTCATAGGTATTTTTATACCACAAGTGGTGGCTTCCAAAGCCCCAACATCATCTTATCCACAATCTCTATTACCTATAAGTATTAAGAATTGTGTAATCTCTAGCTCACCAGCTCATCTAAAAGAAAAATTTACACAACTTCAAGATGATCTATCAGATTCTTCTAGTCTAATGGAGCTTAATCCAGCATATCCTTAGAGGACCACAAACCCTCAAAAACCAGTTCATTTCATTAGAAAATTCAACCTACCCCACTCAGAGAGCTTCTCTTTTACCTCTAACTAGGTCTTGAGGTATGGTAATCCCACTTCCCATCCCTCTCATTTCCCTCCTCAAAATCCAACCCAATTTCAATATGGTCAAGGTGGTGGTATCTTCAAACAACCTTATCCTTTTGTTACTCAACCTCAAAGGATCAATCCTCCTCTTTCTCCTCCAGGATTCTATTATCCAAATGATCCTTCCCAATTCCAAACCCTATACTAGAACTTTCCCCAGAACTAAAATCAAGGTAATACCAATATGGGAAATTCCTCTTACTCCAAGAAATCATGGGAAATATTTGTGGAAGATATTGCCTCCTTTTCCTTTTTAAGACATAAAAACATTGAGACCCAAATCAGTAAACTTGCATACCATTTCAGTCGATGACAACAATCCAATTCATCCTAACTCCCAGCTCAACCATTCCCCAACCCAAAGGTTAATGTAAGTTCAATTTCACTTTGATATGGAATAAAAACTTCCATTACCCATGATGAATCCTCAAATAAACCTTTGAATTATAATCTTGAAAATGAAAAGAAAAAAATCTAGAAAAATAACTTGACGCCACTCCCTCCCCTTATTTCAATCCACTAAGGAACCCAATTCCTTTCCTTCAAGCCATATCAAAGACAAAGAAGTCTTTTTAACCCGATCCTGAAATGCTTGACATGTTTAGAAATGTTGAAGTAAACATTACCCTCTTAGATTCTATCAAACAAATTAATATGTATGCAAAGTTTTTAAAGGAATTGTGCACCCATAAGAGGAAACATAGGACCATTGAGAATGTTCCAAACTAGCCATATATACCCATGAAGTGAAAAGATCCAGGTAACTTTATGGTTCCATGCCAAATAGGGAGTTCCAACTTTGATGATTCACTCATAGAATTAGGAGCCTCAATAACTGTCATGCCCAAATCAATCTTCTCAAACCATGGTCTAGGTCCCTTTTACCCAATGAGTGTTATCATCTAGTTAGACAATTGAAGCATAGCCAGTTCTAAGGTAATTGTTGAGTATTTCCTTATCAGAGTTAATGATCTTTTCTTCCCAGTTGATTTATATGGCCTTGAAAAGGAAGGTGAGAAGACCTCTTCTCAATCTCCCCTAATTATAGGAATACCATTCCTCTTAATGAAAAGAACTAATATTTATGTCCATATGGGAATATTATTCATGTAATTTGGTGACCAACTAGTCATGTTCAATATTTTTCAATCCATGAGATACCCATCAGAGGATCACTCTGCCTTCTCAATCCATGCTTCTGAGCACACTTCTGAGAGTGGATTCACCCCCATTTCATCATGTTAATCATGTTATAATGAGATATGAGCTTGTGATATTTGAAACATGATCAACCAATTCATAAATTCTGAAGTTTATGCTGACCTATCATTCATAGACTCCGTCAATCTAGAGGGTCTTGAAAAATATATTGAATACCATCTCAACTTTTATCTCTATTGTTCCACCATGGAAAGTATTGGGGGAAATGATTTAAATCCAAATAAAATCCCTTCATCCATTACTTATTTTTCAAAACCAAAAATAAAATATTTGACTAATCTGAAACCTCTTCCTACTTACTTGAAATATGCATTCCTTTTCCATGATCACTCGTATCCTTTCGTTGTCTCTGCCACACTTACAGAAACTGAGGGCTCCAAACTTTTTCAAGTGTTATAAGAAAACAAAAAAGGCCTTAGGTTGGAATATATATGACATGCCAAGAATCAAAACTCTTCTTTACATTCATCACATCCATCTTGAAGAGTTATACAAACCAATTAGAAAACCACAAAGAAGACTCAATCCACTCATATTTAAGGTACTTAGGGAAGATATCACCACAATTATTCAAGATGGTATTATCTACCCAATTTTCAATAGTGAATGGGTTAGTCTAATTCAAGAGGTACCTAAAAAGGGTGGGATAACTTTTTTAAAAAAGAACATGGAGAGGTGGTCACAACTCAGGTGAAAAAAATGGTGTGTATATATTGATTATCAGAAATTTAATGCTAAAACATGAAAAGATCACTACTTACATTCCTTGATCAATTTCTACAATGATTAGCCAGAAAGTCACATTATTTATTTCTTGATGGATAAACTGGCTACTTCCAAATACTAATAATATGTCAGGATGAAGAAAAATCCTAAATTCACTTACACCTTTGGAACATATTCATATAACAGATTGTATTTTTGCCTTAGCAATGATCATGCTACATTCCACAGCTGTATGATGAGTATCTTTTCTGAATTCATTGATAATTTCATGGATTTATTCTTGTATGACATTACCATTTATGGTGAGTCATTTGAATATTACTTGAATTCACTTTCTCTAGTCCTTAAAAAGTGTCTCAAATGTAACATTGTGTTGAATTATGAAAAATATCACTTCATGGTTTCTGATGGGATTGTTCTAGGGCACATAATTTCACCAGATTGTTTTCAATTCGATCCTGTGAAAATTTAGGTGATCCAATCACTTCCTAAACCCAAAATAACTCAACACATCCATTCATTCCTTGGTCATGATGATTTATATCGATGATTCATCCAAAACTTTAGTATTATCCCCCCCACCCTCCACTCACTCTACTACTCCAAAATGATGTTGCATTCCATTTTGATGAGGCATGAAACATAGACTTCATTGAAATAAAAGTTTTTCTAAAATCTTCCCCATTAATCAAACCCCCAGATTTTCTCTTTCCCTTTAAATTGATTTTTTATGCTTTTGATAGGGCCATTGGGCCAATTATTGGTCAAAAAAGAGAAAATATTCCTCATGTCATCTATTATGCCTCAAAAACATTGGATAAAACTCAATATCACTACACTGTGACTAAAAATGAACCTTTTGCTATGGTTTTTTCCTTGAATAAATTTCATCCTTATATCTTAAGTTATAAAATCATCATTTTTACTGGAAATTTATCTATGAAGTTCTTACATAAGAAAAGTGATTCCAAACTGAGGATAATAAGATGGATCTTAAAGCTCCAATAGTTTTACATTATGATTAAAGATACTTTTGTAAAAGAAACCCTTTGCCTGATCACCTGAGTAGAATTTCTAATTCTTCTTATTCTAAAATAATTGATCCTAAATTTCCAACTAAACACCTTCATCACTCACTCCAAAGTTACCATGGTATTCCCGAATTGAAAATTATTTAGTTGTTGGTGTTTTTCATGAAAATGTTTCAAAATAAAAAAAATGTTGAAAAGTGATTCAAAATTATATTTTTTGGAAGATAATAAACTTTTAAAAAATGGGTTTAACATAGTAATTAGTAGATGTGTTGATTAATATGAACACTCCTCCATATTAGAATTCTTCCACTCAATGCTTGGAGGTGGTCACTTTAGACCCAAAAATACCTCCTAAAATTTCCAAAACTCTATATTCTAATAGCCTTCTCTATTCAAGGACTCACATGAGTTATTTCAATAATTTCCAACTTGCCAAAAGTTTGGAATGCTTTCCAAAAGAAATTAAATTACCCAAAATCATTTAATCTTCTATGAAATCTTTGATGTTTGGTTAATCGATTTCATGCGACCATTCCCCCATTCCAAGGGATTCTCATAAATTCTTCTTACGATCGATTATTTTTCTAGGTGTTCTGAGGCCAAAACCACTATGAAGTATGATGCACATAATGTTAGTGAGTTCCTAAAAACAACATTTTCCATAAATTTGAAACACCACGTGCCTTGATAAGTGACTTAGGAACTCATTTCTATAATCAGACCATGGAATCTCTTTTGAACAGGAATGGGGTTGTTTATAAAACTTCAACTGTTTATCACCCCCAAAAAAATGGAATGGATGAACATCCAAAAAGATAAGGGAAAAGAGTGCTTGATAGAATTGTAAATCCCACCATAAAAGATTGGACTTAAATACTTGGGGAAGCAGTTTGGGAATATCGAACTGCCTATAAAACACCCATTGGGATGTCTCCTTTTATGATTTTTTTTTAAAATAATGTCATTTACTGGTTTAAATCCAATTTAATTCATTTTGGGTTGTGAAAACATGTAATTTTGATTGTGAAAAATCTGGTGAAGAAAGATTTTTGTAGTTTATTGAATAGGAGGAACTTCGACGTGATTCTTATGATAATTAAAATCTCTACAAAGAAAAATACAAGGCAGTCCATGAAAAACACATCATGTGAAAGTTATTTCATGAATTTAATATGGTAATTCTCTTCAATTTTCAATTTTTACATCACCCAGGTAAGCTTAATTTCCATTGGGAAGGTTCTTTATTATTACTAATGTTTACCAATTTTGTGAAGTGAAAGTCCAAGACCCCTCTTCCAAAAATACATTCATGGTTAATGGACATTGGTTAAAGAATCACCATAAGAGGTAACACATTTCGGGAATCACTTTGAATTCTGTTAGATCCCCAATTACTATAGTTGACCCACCACTGGATGGATGTGGAAACCCACTAAATCCAAACTAGGGGAACCTCTTTCCATTTAACTTCTCTCTCTAAATTTCTCTATCTCTCTCTATCTCTTATTCTTCTTTTTCCTCTTTCATTCTCATATTTTTTTCTTTTTTTACCACTTTCCTGATCAGATTTTTTATTTAATTTCTCTTTCATGTTGGTGTTTCTTTATAAAATAAAAAAAACATAAATAAATATGAAAAAATATGAAAAATAGAGTCATAACTACTCACCATTAAAATTTAAAAAAATTTCAAACCTTTTTGGGGAGTCCAAAGATTTTTTTTCATCTCAAACATTTTTTATTTTCATCATAAATCTATATAAAGAACTTTTTTCAAGAATTATAAATTTTTAATGCTAAATTTTTATTTGGAAAATTATTCTTCCCCAACCGTGAAGAACAAATTCAACTTTCATTCTATGTCCACCTAGGGAAATATTTTCAAAATGTTTTTTTTCACCCCCAATTTTTATTCTTTAGTTTGTGGACCTTAGAGATGAATTTCTTAATTTTGTGTACATTAATATGGTAGATGCATTTTTTGAACCACATAAGTTCTAAAATGGCTAAATAGCCTCCCATTAACCATAAATTAATCCTCCTTTTGAAATCCCCTTCAAGCCTATGAATACTTTTTTTATTGTCATATTATAATCCCAATACCTTATCCCACCCAACATCTACATGGATTTTCATTGCATAATCTATTGAAATTTAAGTATAAGGGGAATGGATTTCATTTTGGGTATTGTTCCCTTTTTTCAACATGTCATCATATTATTGAGGGAAAGCATCTATTCAAGTGTGGGGTAGAGGTTTTGATTCAATGATTTTTGGGAATGGATTAGTGTTTATGTAATTTTGTAAATGTTATGTAATAGTGTTCAAAAAAATAAAAAAAAAATTAAAAAGTGTTTTGTATTGGGCAGGTAAAAGATCACTCTTCCCCAACCCTTTAGCTTATTATAAATATTACAATTACTATCTTGAGGAGATAAATCATAGGTTGGGAGATGAGTGTGAGATATTTTTCAAGTTCAAAATTCAAAAAATAAAAAGAAAAAGAAAAAAGAATGCATGAATCATCTTTTATTATGTCATTAGGGTAAGTTTTGTGTTCTGTAAAAATTTCATCATTTTAACTCTTTCCAATTTTCTCCCTCTATTTTCTTCCTTCACAAATTCATGCCCTTGTAAATATGTGTTTCTATTTCCTTACATGCTTTATTTAGAAATTTAGGCATTTCTTTTCCCATGATGGTGTTTTACCCCTAATTTCCACTCTTTTGGACATTATATTCCTACCGTTCTATAGACATTGAAAATTTAAGAACCCAAATCTTCATTTTAGGTATGGATATTTATTTTAGGTTGTTTGTTAGGAAAAAATGAGGAAATGGTAAATTTTTTAAGTACACACCATGTAATTTTGAGTACATGACATGTACCAGGTTGTCATGTATATCTAGGTACGGGCCGTGTAGGTGACCTGGAAGACCACCTAAAGTGGGGGGACAGTTCAGGCTAGTACATGGAATATACATTAAATGAATACGCCAGGTAATTTTATTTTCTGTTGATATATCTGTGTGGGGTCTTGTATCACATCCAGAACCATATTATGTTTCCTGTGTTTCATACAGGAGAGCGATGATACAACTATAGACTTCGAACCCCTACCGATTCTCTTCCCGACCTCTGATTCATATGTTTTCGAGTGCGTTGGATTCCCACTGGTGGTTTCTATCTTTCCCTAGATCCTTTGTTCCTAATTCCTCCTCTCTCATGAGTATTTAAAGGTTTAATGTTTTTCACCTTTTTGTAGATTTGCATCATTCTAGGTGGATTCAAGGGTCTACATTCAAGATTGTTGATCATGCGACATCAAGGTAGGTGTTTTGTGCCTTTCTTTGATATCATTTATATTATATATGCTTAAATTTCTAAATAACCATGTTTGGGGTATTGCTTTTTTTCGAATTTAACCCTGTTTAATACCTGCTATGGTTTGTTTTATTGAGAAATGTTTATTTCTTATTAATAATGTTTTATACCTTGATTATGGGTGTGTTTCCATCGTTTAATCAATTATGGCTGTTTGGGTCTAGAATTCCTGTTAGGATTTCTTTTTCTCATGCCTCATATTGTTAGGATGTAGTTATTGATTATATGATATGCATGTGATTATCATTACGATAGTATGATCAAAGGGAATTTTACTATGAGAGCTTCCCGAGGTAGGGTCATTTATGAATAAATTTTTGCTATGTTGACCTAGAGGCATTGACTATGAGAGCTGACAGGTGGTCATAGACTAGAGAAGTTAGACCGTGAGAGCTACCCAAAGGGTCGTTATTAAATGAATTATGGACCCTAGGGAATTGACTATGAGAGCTTCCATGTGGTCATTATAGTTTATTGATACTATGTATACTAAGGGGATATTGACTGTAACAGCTTCCCAGGTGGTCATTTGGAAATGTTTAGTGTTATGTGGCACCAAAGTGGGTAGAATATGAGAGATTTCCCAAAGGGTAATTATTTATTGAATTGATGATATGTTAAACCAGAGGCGTTGGACTGTGAGAAATTTCCTAGAGGGTTTTTTTTTTAATAATTGAATTATTTTGAGGAGTCTTCCAACCCAAATCACAATCTTGGACTCAGTTATACTTGTTAGTTAGATGGTATTCTGAGACGTCTGTTGTTACTATTACACAATGGATACAGAGATTAGGTTAAATCCCAAGGTTTACATAATTCAGCTTATTAATAATAAATGTATATTAATGTAATTTAAAACTGTAGGATTGTTACTTTTGAGTATTTCGTGGTTTATTACTTCATTTCTGTAGATTACATGCTATATATATATTCACTAACATTTATGTAAAAATATTTTGGTGGTTACCTACTAGAATTTGTCTCACACCCTGTTTGGGTCATGCTTTTGGACCTAAACAAATTATATGGTTGCAGCTATAGATAAGGGTAAGCGCCCTTCTTCATCAGGTACTTGATTTTTGATAGAGTTGGAGAGCATGGAACCAATATGAGGCTTGCGATGCTTTTAGAGATTAATGACTTTATTTACTTTGGTTTTAGTATTTTATTTAAAGAATTGTGACTTATTTGGCTACTTTCCTAGACTCATGTTACATGAAACATTTATATATACTCTAGTTTTTATATTACTATCATTCTTTCGTTGCTTGCTTTGTTTTATGGTATTACTGATTATGATTTTTTTTACTAATTGTTATTTTGTTGTGTATACTCTACCAATGAGGTAATAGTTTCTCCCTTATTAGACTTCGGCCCTCACTGTTATTTGGTAGCCTCTGGCATTTAGGGAAATGAGCTTGAGGTCATTTGACCAACCGGGTATGGGGTACCTTTGGGTGGCACCAAGAATTGGGACATTACGAAGTGGTATCAGAGGGGGTTTGTTTTCTGATTTGTGTTACTATTTGGAGCCTATAGACAGGGATAGGAAGGAATATGTAGTTGGTAATAAGTTATTCCTGGGAGTAGCTAACCCATGTACAGGTAAAAGCCAATTTTCCTCGAATATTGCAATTTTTCTATTTTTTTCAATTTTTGTGGTTGATTTGATTTCATCATTGGGTGATGCACTTGTTTTGTGTTGTTATGATTTATATCATTGTGGTTCTATTCTGGTTGCAACCTGATGAGATGAGGGTATTCCATCTCATGCATCATATAGGCACTCTCTAGATATCACATGTCATGTATTCTTGTCATGCCATTTATGGTGCATTACTGATTGCATGATTTTGTGATAGATGATGTTCTAAATATGCATGCTATTATGATAGATGTTGTGATAAATACCTTTTATTTTGATATGTTATTAGTATATGTAAAGTTTCATTTTGTATGGATTCCAAACTTTGGTCCCTGAGGTGTTATGGGCCCTCGTAGATTGGATTTTAGTGGATCATGTTTGAACTTTAGTTGAATTTTTTCATGTTATGATGTGAAACAGGGTGTTGAACTTTGATTCGTAGTGATTATGGGCTCTCACATGTCATAATTTTTCTTTCCTTGGACAAAATTTTATGTTTTTAAGGGTTCCAGAGAACTTTCAGAGGCTTACTTTTTGAAAACCTAGACAACATGGTGTGTGATGTTGTGAACACATCCCATGTGTTCTTCTATTCTAATGGAAACAACTTTTCTTAAGTACACATCATGTACCGTTTGTACACACTATGTAGTCTTTAACCATGTGACTGAATGTGTGAGCAGAGACATGTGGTTGATAAATGGTTGGTAGAACACATCGTGTACTAGAAGTACACGTCGTGTTGAAGAGACCATGTAACCAGTTGTGTGGCTAACAACATGGGTGGATGAAATTTGGATGGTACACACCGTGTCTAGATTGTACACTCCATGTGGTGATTGACCGTGATGTGACTAACAACACGGGTGGATAGAAATTAAGTAGTACACGTTGTGTCAGGGGTGAACATGCCATGTAGTGTTACACCAGGAGAGAACCGTATAGTTCTAGCCATGTAGAAGAACCTGGGCAGGAAGGAAAATTCAAGTACAGACCATGTCTAAGGATGAACACACCGTGTGTATGGGGTGTTACACGACCAGGTTGGTAGAGGTACATGCCCATGTTAAGGCTTAAGGGAACACATTGTGTAGTGGTTATATACACTATCTAACCCTCTTTTGTAAAAATTTAATTCTTTCTTATCCTGTTCCTTTCTTGCACTTTTATGTTTTTTGTCCTTCATAATATTGAACTGAGGTGTGCACTTCAACATGCAGAGTCATGCCACCAAGACATCCTCAGGTTGTGTGCCAGGTACAGGGTGATGATCAAACACCAGAAATGGATGATCAGGGACTACCAGCAAATCCTCCCGTCATTCCCAACATGAAACCAGCTATTAAACTGGATGCAGGTGTTGATGAAAAGTTCCATGAAGGATTTTTTAGGATGATTCAGACTTTTGAGGGAGTATCCCATCCTGCCCAGACTATGGAAGAGTTGATGAAAGTGTCCCAGTAGTAGCATCCTCCCACTTTTTTAGGGGATGGATACCGCAGGCTACAGAGACATGGTTGGAGTCCATGCTTACTATCTTCAAGAATCTAGAGACACCTCCTGATAGGTGGGTGAAGCTTGTGACATACATGTTATGTGATTCCGCCAATAGATGGTGGGATGTTATCTCACAGGAAGGATGTCATCAGGATATGGCTTTGGAAGTGTTTCATAGGACCTTATTTAATTACTTCTATCCAAAGAAATTGCGGGATAATTGAGCCCAAGAGTTCATGCATTTGGAGTAGGGTGATCTTTCAGTGATGGATTACTCTTCTCATTTAACAGAGCTCTAGTGTTTTTCACTTGTTCTGGGAGGTAACTAGTTATCTTTGGCTAGGTAATTTGAGGATGGTATCAGGTATGACATCCAATTGCAGCTGAATGTTTTCAGGATGACTTTAGTGATTGATATATTAAACCAGTCGTTGATTATTGAGCGCAATCTGAGGGATTTGGGGGCTATGAGCCATGGTGGTTCAACATCCAGGGTCGGTACTCCATTGATAGATAGCAGGAAGAGCTGTAGGGATTTTTCGTGCGATGTTTCTTCAGGTAGCCAGGTGGTATGCTACCAGTGTTGGAAGAGTGGGAATACGAGAGCACATTTCCCGAAGGACCCAACCGAGGGCCGGTCTTGCAGAAAGATGGGTCATATTCAGCATTTTTTCCTAATGTTATCACCAGCAGTGAGTGATAAGGGTTCTGTTATGACTCCATGTTTAGGAGAAGGACCACCAGTTTCTCATCAGTCAGGGAACAAGAGTTCTCCAGGCTGTTCAGGCCCAGGAAGTTGTCATGTTCTTTGTAGTCAGGCTATATATTTTTATTGATAGTAGTTTGGATCAGCTTAGGGTAGTCAGGGAGGGTCATGGGGCTACGGTATAGGTTAAACTTTTTCAACGGAGTAGACCTAGCATGAGAAGGATCCAGGACCCTCTACAGTTATAGGTTCCATTCTAGTTGCCTCAGTTTTAGATTCTTCACTATTTTATTCAGATGATTCTCATAGTTTTATATTTTTTTTCATTATGGAGATCCTTGGGATCTATATCTTTATGTCTAATGTTCTTGTGGTGCTAGATACTTTATTAGGGATAAGGAAGGTTAGTGTACGTCAGTTCAAGGAGTGTCCTCTTGAGGTTGGTGGGTGTCACTTCTTATGGAACCTCTAGTATTAGAGATGATAGGTTTCGATTTCATTCTTGAAATGGAATGGTGGACTTCTTTCAGGCCTTTGTTGACTTTTATCATCATGGGATTAGTTTCACATCACTAGAGGGAAAGTATTTTCTATACAAGGGCTAATGGAATGTCCAGGAAAGCAGAGCTGGATCCGAGCATTATGGGTTGGGAGGAATTATAACAGAGATTTCTAGTTTATATTTGGATAACCAGGGGACTTTACAAATGGACTTTCCTCCAGTGGTGGATCATTTCAGAGATATCTTTCTAGATGAATTTTCAGGTTTACCTCTAGAATGAGAGGTAGATTTCTCTATTTATATTTTTTCATGAGTGGCACTGGTGTCCATTACTCCTTATAGGATGGATACACCAGAGTTAAAAGAGATCAAGAAGTGGTTAGAGGAGTTGCAGGCAAAGGGTTTCATCCAAACTAGTACTTATCCTTGTGTTTTTCCTGTCCTATTGTGAAGAAGGAAAATGGTACCCTCATAGATTTCGTGGATTATCAAAAACTGAACCATTTGATGGTCAAGAACCGATATCCCTTTCCTAGGATTGATGATCTCTTTTATCAGCTTTGAGGATCCTGTGTGTTCTCAAAGATTGACTTGATATCTGGTTATCATCAGTTTTGTTTCAGACCATCAAATATACCTCTTACAGCCTTTTAGGGTAGGTATGGTCTGTAAAAGTATTTGGTTATGTCATTCGGTCTCATGAACGCACTGACAGTGTTCATGGCACTGATGAACCAAGTTTTCCATCCTTACTTGGATTATTTTTTGATAGTATTCATGGATGATATCTTGGTGTTCTCTCACACTCAACATGACCATGCCACCCATATTGAGATCGTATTGAGTACACTGAAAGAGCATCAGTTATATGCCACTCTCTCAAAATTCCACTTTTGGATGGACCATATTTACTTCTTAGGTCATGTTATCTCGGAGACAGGAGTAATAATAGACTTAGAGAAAGTGGGATTAGTAGTTTCCTAGGAGAATTTGAAGAACTTATTTGAGGTACGGAGTTTTATAGGGCAGGCTAGTTACTAAAGACTCTTTATTTGAAACTTTTCACGATTAACAGTGCCACTAGTGGGCCTGACTAAGAAGGGTGAGAAGTACTTGTGGATAGATTCCAGTGATTCAGCCTTTCAGGATCTAAAATGGATATTGAATTCAGCATCGATACTAGTTTTTCTAGAGCTGAGCAAGAGTTACACCATTTACTATGATGCATCAGGTATCGGGCTGGGAGATGTGATTAAATAAGAGGAAGGAGTCGATGCGTATGGTTCTCAACAATTGAGGGCACATGTGAGGGATTACCCGACACATGATCTCGAGTTAGCCATATTTGTACATGGTTTACGCAATTGGAGGTATTATATTTTTGGGTTGTATTTTGTGGTATACACTAACCACAAAAGTCTGAAGTACATCTTTACTCAGCGATAATGGAATTCTAGACAGTGAAGGTGGGTTGAGTACCCTCATTCCTTTGACTTTGATCCTGCCTACATGCCTAGGAAAAGAAAAGCAGTGGTTGATGCATTGAGAAGGAGGACTCAAATACATGAAGTTCAGGAGGATAGTAGTGAGTGTATTCTTATGGATCTATTCCCTGATATGCATTTGGAGGTCTACGATATACATGGGAATACATTTATTTCTTCTATAGTTGTTACCTCTACTCTACTAGATCGAGTGGGAATCAGAAAGCTATCAGATTCTAAAGGCCTAGTCCTATGGGAGGGTGTATTGGGAGAGTACCCTACTCCTAGGTGGACCATAAGTTAGTTTGGGGGTTTTCATTTTCATGGGCATGTATGGGTGTCATCAGACATATGCGAGGAGATTTTGTGAGATTTTCATGCCTCAGCATAGGTAGTTCATCCTGGTGTTACTAAGATGTATCGAGATCTACATAATCAGTGTTGGTGGCTAGGCATAAAGAGGGATGTTTCTAGTTTTGTTATGAGATGTTCCACCTTTTAATAGGTGAAGGCGGAACATCAGCGACCAATAGGGCTTTTGTAGTAGTTACCCATTCCTAATGGGAAATGGAATGATGTCACGATGGATTTTGTGATGGGTTTACCAAGGTCACCTTAAGAGAATGATGTGGTTTGGTTTTTTGTTGACAGACTCACGAAGGTTACACACTACCTACTGATTAATGAATCCTTCAGTGTTGATGAGTTGGGAAGATTTTACATCAAATAGACTGTACATTTTCATGGGGTTCAACACTCTATTTTTTCAGACAGGGATGCCCAGTTTACTACTCGTGTCTCGCAGGGACTACAGAGGGATTTAGGTACACATGTACTTTTGAGTATAGCTTACCACCCCTTGACAAATGTCCAGTCTAAGCGCAAGATTCAGGTTTTGGAGGACATGCTTCATGCATGAATCCTGGATTTAAGGGGATCTTGGGAGACACACATACCCCTAGTGGTGTTATACTACAATAACAACTTTTAGGCAACGATTCATATTGAACCTTATGAGGCTTTGAATGGTAGTCCATGACGATCACCTTTATGTTGGCTAGAGATAGGAGAGGAAGCTATGTTGGGACCTCACCTTGTCCAGGAGACCACTAAACAGGTGGAGTTGATTCATAATAGAATGGATACTGCACAGTCTCGAAATAAATCTTATGTTGATCGAAGGATACGACCTTTGGAGTTCAAGGTCAGATATCAAGTTTTCTTACGTGTCAAACCGAGGTTGGGAAATTGGAGCACTAGGAGATAGGGTAATCTTTTACTGAGATATGTCGGGAAATTTGTGGTTTTAGAGAGATTCGGTCTAGTTGTCTATCAGTTGTAGTTACCTCATAGGTATTGGTATATGCATGATGTCTTTCAAGTTTCTCAACTACAACATTACTTTTCAGAACCGTCTTTCAACCCGATGAGGTTGAGTTGGAGGTGGATGCATCCTTAGAGGAGAACCCTATTAGAATTATGGATCACAACACGAAGGTTCTACATGGCCGGTATGTTCCTCTAGTATGAGTTCTATAGAATCATGGGCGGGTACAGGAAGAGACATGGGAGAGGGAGGCCAACGTACGATCACAGTGGCCAGAGTTATTTGAAGCTTCTTCTTCACCACTCTTGGAAGGGAAATTTGGGGACAAATTTCTTTAAGGGTGAAGCCTGTAAGAACATGGATCTTCATTTCAAGTATGTATCTTTATTTTGGGTTTTTTTTAGGAAAAAGAAAGAAATGGGAAAATTTATAACTACACACCATGTACCCAGTTGCCGTGTATAGTAGTGTACTGGCCGTGTAACAGCTGAGTACATGGCTGTGTCGGTGACCTGGCAGACCATCTAATGTGTGGGTTGGTTAAGGCTAGTATATGGCATGTACATTAAATGAACACATATTTTACTTTTATTTTTATTTGATATATTGGTGTGGGGTCACGTATCACATCAAAAACCATCTTCTTCTTCTTGTGTTTCATACATGAGAGTGACGAGATGGCCATAAACTTTGAACCCCTCTCGATTCTCTGTATGACCTCTGATTCAGACGTCTTTTGGTGTGTTGGATTACCACTAGTGAGTTCTCTCTTTACCTAGAGCCTTTATTCATGATTCCTCTTCTCCAGTGAGTATTTAAAGGTTGAATTTTTTTCACCTTTTTATAGATTTATGTCATTCTAGGCCGATTCAGGTGCAGAAATTCAAGATTATTAATTGTACGACATCGAGGTAGGTGGTTTGTGCGTTTATTTGATTGTATTTGGATTATATATTCTTAATGTGCCGAATAACCATTTTGGGGTATTTTTTGTTTAATAATTTAACCCCATTTAATACCTATTATGGTCTGTTTGATTGAGAAAGTTTTATTTCTTATGTAGAAGGTTTTATACCTTGATTATGGGTGTGTTTCCCTCATTTGATCGATTATGGTCATTTGGATCTAGAATGCCTATTAGGCTTGCTTTGTTTTCCATTCCTCGTATTTTTAGGATGGAGTTACTGATTATATGAGATGCATTTTATTTGCATTGTGAAAGTATGACCAAGGGTAATTTGATTGTGATAGATTCCTGAGGTAGGGTAATTTATGAATAAATTATTGTTATGTTGATCGAGAGGTATCGACTATGAGAGCTTTCAAGTGGTCATGGAACAAAGGGGTTAGATCGTGAGAGCTATGTAGAGGGTCGTTGTTAAATGAAAGTTGGAACCTAGGGAATTGACTGTGAGAGCTTCCTGGTGGCCATTATTGTTTATTGATGTTATGTAGACCTAGTTGGTATTGACTGTGAGAGCTGACTAGGTGGTCGTTTGGAAATGTTTAGTGTTACGTGGGACCAAAGGGGTGAAAATGTGTGAGATTTCCTAGTGGGTCATTATTTATTGAATTGATGGTATGTTAAACCAGAGGGGTTAGACTATGAGAACATTCCTAGAGGGTTGATTTTGAATAATTAAATGATTGTGACAAGTCTATCAAGACAAAGCACAATCTTAGACTCTGTTTTACTTGTTTTTTTTATGGTATTCTGATACATCTGTTGTTACTATTACACAAGGGATAAATAACGTAGGCTAGATACCAAGTTTTACAAAATTCAACTAATGAATACTAAATGTAAATTAATGTAATTGAAAACTATAGTATTGTTACTTTTGAGTATTTCCTATTTTATTAATACATTTCTTCATATTACCAGCTATATATATATTCACTGACAGTTAGAAACAGATATTTTGGTGGTTGCCTACTAGGATTCATCTCACACCCTTTTTGGGTCATGATTTTGAACCCAAATAGATTATATGGTTATAGGTATAGATAAGGGAAAGTTCCCTTCTTCATCAGGTACTTGATTACTATTGGAGATAGAGTGCATGGGACCATACTGAGGCTTACAATGATGTTGGAGATTTATAATTTTCTTTACTTTGGTTTCATTATTGTCTTTCTATAATTGTGGCTTGTTTGGATACTTTCCTAAACACATGTGACAAGCATAATTTATACATGCTCTAGTTGTTATATTACTATCATTCTTCCGCAGTTTATATTTATTGTATGGTGTTACTATTTTTGATTTTGTTTACTAATTGTTATTCTTTTGTGTATGCTCTACCAATGATGGAATTGTTTCCCCATTATCAGACCTTGTCCCTCACTACTAGTCAGTAGCTTCTAGTGTTTGGGGAAATGTGCTTGTGGTCATTTGACCAACCGGGTAAGTGGAACCTTTGGGAGGCACCCGAAATCAAGACGTTATAGAAAAACTCATAAAATAACTCTGGATTCTTTTTTACATTATGATAAGGAATGGAAGATGAGATCTCTTAATAACTCTAAGATTTTTTACTTTTGGTTTGTGAATGAGTGAACCTCTATAATAAATTTTTGTCATCTTGAGAGGAGTGAGTTATGAGTGCCCATATTTTCCATTTCTAATTTTGATCATGAAAAATGAATTTATTTTGGAAAATTATTTCTGTAATAATTTGTGGTGGAATTCATTATGGATGACTGAACTAGTCTAGACCCCCATAATTGTAGAAAACAAAAAAAAATTATGAGTAAAAATTATTTATTTATGTTTCTATTTAATGTAAATATATAAAATTCACAAGTTTAAGTGTGGGAGAGATGATATTAAATATTCATTAATGATTTTACATTACTCCTATCATATAATTTTCACTTAAAAAATATTAATTTCTAATCAATGTTCATGTTTTAATCATAGACACATAAGAAGAGTATTGTTTGAGTTAATTTAATTAAACTATAGTTTATTGTTTTAACCATATATTTCAATATACTAATCCAAATAATGTCATTATTATTATTTTAGTGTTTATGGTGAATATTAAAACATATCATTATAAGGTATCTTTTCCCAATTCATAAATTTTAAGGGTTATATGGAGCACACAAGAAGGCCCAACAAATCTGTTGAGAAAACATGATCAGTTGTGAAGATAGAATTTATGGTCTCAATAGAAAATCACACATTTTATGAAAATATAGAATATTTGATTGATTATCTAAATTAATCGTGGATAAAAATTTCAAGTTCTTAATAAACCAATAAATGTCCCAATTTATCCATGAAATTCCACCCCACTATTCTGTATAGGATTTAAAACCATCACACAATCCTTGACACTTATCTAGATATAAAAATCACATTGAGATGATATTTTTAAATGTTAAATCCAAGATATATACTCCCAAATTTTTATGAATTGTATTTGAGATTTAAGGGCATATTCATAGACATAAATTCATTGACATTTAGACCAGGGAAAAGTTCAAAACAAAAATGGACAGAAGTACATTGTTTACTCAAACAGCCATAACCTTGGATAAAAATGTCCAACAGATGCCAAATTTGGATGGTGTACTAAAAAAATCCATATATAAAACTTTTAATAAAAATATTTCCCCATATTAAGTTGTATGAATTTTCGAATTGGTGAGAAAAGTGGAGTGGTTGTTTTGGAATGCAAACATTCCACCACCTTGGGCTATAAATGAGTCCCCCGCTTCTTCTAGCAAGGGGTTGGAATTTAAGAATATAGGAGGATACATTATCATGAAAATATCCTTTAAAAAGGCCTTAGATGACCTTACAAACTTAATTTTTTAATTTATAGACACTTCCTCCTCTCTTTGTTTTCATGTTCTTTTGTTTTATTCTTATTTTTAATTGTGTAAGTTTGTTTTCATTTCAATTTAATTGTAATGAATGATTCTTATTATTCATATATTATTCTCATAAAAATTGTATTTCATAATATTGATGGTATTAAAATAGTTTAAATCAATCAAAATAAACCCTTTATTCTTTTGTTTTCTAATTCATTCCAATGTCTGTATTTAACTTTATTCATCGCCCGTGTGTGTGTGTGTTCGGTACACAGCTCCATTATCATCCTGTTATTTTCATTCTATTTAAAATTCGTCACCAAAAAAATATTAAACTATATAAATAACCATATAAATGGATGAGTAAATATCCAATTTTGGTGAGTAATAATTTGGGGATGATAAGTGATTGAGATATTTTTCTTGATTAACATTCTTTAAATTAATATAGTGTATGTTGAACTGAAAATGTCCTGGATTAATGGCATGTTTTTTATAATGAGTGGTTCCAGGAATTATTGGAACCATAAATACACAACCATAAAGAATTTTTTATTTATATTAGAACCCTATGTTAAGTTAATATGTGGATTAAATCCTCCACACTTGAGAATCATGATCAAAATCATCTTGTGAGGTGGGTGTTGATTTAATGAAAACTAATGTAAATCTGAAGGATATCATAAGGTTAAATCCCAAATGATGAAATAACCCTAATATTTATCAAATTTTTAAATCAAAAATCATCAATCAATCAATTTAATTAATCTCTACAAAAAAACCCTAATTGAAAAGACAAATCAGAAACAATCCACTCTAAAATCTATACCATCACTAAGGATTCGACCCGAGTGTCGCTATACACATTTGAAAAGCATCGGACCATTGAATGGTAGATAGGTGGATATTGGTCATTATTAACATCTAACCATATAAACTATGTACATGCATATGTATGTGGCTATATAACTGAAATACTTGGTGTTGGATGGACTGAGGCATAACATCGTCATCCATAATCAGTCTAAACAAGACTATAAGCTCAAGAAAATGGTACATGATCTAAATATCATGATTAATGATAGAATTCATGCACAAAATTTGATATGGTGATTGTGCCATCATACCAACCCTCAAGATAGTGGGTTTTTCTTTAGGCCAACACCCAAATATGGGATGTGGTGTGTCATGCCCGTAGTCCAACTAGTGTTATTGGTGTGAGACGTCATGCTCAACACCCGATATAAGGTAGCATGATACCATCACGATCAATAGAAATTTTACCATCATTACACTTCATATATTTAGGAATATCCATATATATAATATTATCCATGATTCATTACCTCTCATGATTTATATTCATCAATCTCAAATAATCAATGCATAACAATTGAATTTAAAGCATTCACTAAAGTATGAAATGGTCGGTATGTCCTTTCCACCCTTTATAATTCATCTAATTTTAATCATTTATTTAATTCAAGGAAGTAAAATCATATTAAAATAGATAGTCCATTTAATTCATGTCACTAATTCTATCAAGTTAGGGAAATTCATTTTACATGGCACAAAGAGGCGCGTAGAAGGATTCATTCTCATTTAGGAAATTACCTACATGGGAAATTCTATTTATAAGATATTCCAAGTACTTAGGACATGTCTTGGGTTCAATAAACATTTAAATAGAAGGAGGTAAACTCCATTTGATAACATCAGTAGATGCCATGTCCTAAACATTACATATGTCTGACACTAAAAAAGGCATAGGAAGCACTAATGCAATAAGGCCATGCATGATTTAAAACACTAATAAAAACTTTTTCGTTTAGAAGAAAACGCACCTCATCGAAGGTGTTTTATTATAAAAAATGACATTATTTATTAACCAATTCATTTAGCATAACTTACCAACACCTAAAAAAATACATAAATCAATTTATCAAAAATATTCATTTTATAAATATACCAAACATGGAAAAAAATAGAGGTTCAACATAGCACTTAGGGGGTTCTATCATCAATTGAGAAATTACCTACAAGGGGAAATTACATTTAATATATAAGGAAAATGATTATAAAGAATTATGGAAATTTATCAATTAACTAAAGAGGTAAAATTAATTTGGTACTCCAAACAGGTGTCTGTGATCAAGGTTTTAATCCTCAAATTACTAAACAAAAATCAATGAGTGTGTATCATGGTGCATATAAAAATTTAGACTGAAGAAATAAATTTTTGAGTGATGCGTGAAAAAGTTCATCACATGTAAAAATGGATATAAATTAATAGAAACTTAGGAAAATAGCTATAGACCACCTAACTTAGGCTTAGGATGCTCTACTTATCCAATATCGAGGTTTGATTTGATTCGATTTGGAAGAAATTAAAGAAAAACACATATTTCTTCAAAATTGGGAAAATATGATCACACAAAAATAGTGAAATAGATCAGAAGAGAAATGGAGATAGGAAAAAAGATAAGTATAGAGCTTATCTATGTTGATACAACATGACTGACGACGTTCGATTCCAACTTTGGATGTAGGATATCTTTCCATGCATATATTAGGGAAGGAGGAGCTTCATGAGAGAAAGGGAGGAGCCCCACATGGATGGAGGAAGAGGAGAAAGGATAGAGGTTAAAAAAAATTAATCAATTAAGGGAAAATGGTTATTTCACCCTAAAAACAAGGTCTCATAATTTGGTCACATGGCTTTCTAAACTATACACCAATGGCGCGGCTCCCACAGCTTGAGAACCAAACCTCGCATAGTTGTACCACCCAGTTTTCCCTAACTATGTGCCAAATGTGTGTTCAATAGGGAAAACACGCTATGAAAATTGAACTAACAGTATAGGATACACACACAGTTTGGGAAACCATGTGCAAGCTGTGTGGATCACTCCTTCTCACATGCAGGTGTCATATGGTTTGCACTGCTAGGCCACACAGTTTCAGACAAACCATGCACCCTTACCAATCCACCCAAACATAAGTTCACTGAGGCCCAACACTCCCTAAAATCAATGAATCACCTAAGGAACCTCTCAGTCCTTTAACCAAGTATAAAAACAATTCATTTAACATTTCAACTCTCAAAATTACGTTATAAAACTCATTTAAAAGAATGGCATGTGCACCAAACACCAAAATTCAAATTCCATTGGAATTCTACCTTATCTCAAAACCTGGGTCATTACAACCTCCCCATCTTCGAACTTCTCATCCCCAAAAAACCTTGGGGAAACAATGAAAATAACACCCAACATAAAAGGTTTTTGAAGTCTCATTAAAATGGTTATGTTTTTTTCCAAACACCCAATGAAACTCAAATAATTACTTAATAATAAAGAACTTAAGATATGGAAACCCAGGCCAACACTAATTTTTTAACAAAGACACTAAAATGGTTCTTACTCTAGCTCATTTATCTAGATACATGATCATGTTGTGGTATATTTAAACATTTATCCAATGATGCTACCCACCAAGGATTTTTACCATAACAAGGGTCCAATTCAGAGCCATGGTACCACCACCATTAAAATTGCCTATTAACATGCCTCAAGAATTCTAGAGATACTCATGTTGGGGTTTTGAAATAGTCAAATGGTAAATTCCCCCACCGACCTAATTTATCTAGTTCAATCCGATTTTTCATGAAAATCCCCTCTCGACACACACTACGCTCATCTCAATATACCAAAATCCCAATAATGGGTTTCACTGACCATATTCTTTAAGAAAAAATGAAACTAGTTAATCCATATCTGGATGACCATTCTCAAAATGATTAATTTTGATGGTCATCATAATACAAACTAAACTAATACACCTTCTTCCAAGGCATCTCATGTTACCACAAGCACATTCACTATAGCTTATAACTGATATCCTTTGACATTTCCGAATCAAATCATATCTGGAACATTTAAACGGTCAGTCCTCGGCATGAGAAAGGGTGTAATCTAGATCCACATCATAGGAATTGTTACAATTTAATTATCACCTCCGAAACTAAAAACAATTTTAGGAGTACGTCCATGGAATTACTACATGGGAACCAGGGTATCACTCAAAACTAAAAATGCCTCGATAAAAACTACACATCCAGTGTGAAACTCAGATAAATATTACTTATTGAAATGGAAGGATATCGAAACTTTTAGCTTAGTTTATAACTGATGCTCTCTTAGTGCATTATGGATGACTTCAAGATAGGTAACATGATTTTCATTAAGAAATAGTATACTAAGGGGAACAAAATTTTACCAAGAATATTCAAGATACCCCTTTCATATCCAAGATGAAGTTCTCAATACAGTCTCCCACCAACGCACACCAACTACCAGAAAGAAACACTATTGGTTGATTACTCCAAAAAGAATTTTAGATTCAGCTTCAGAATTATTGTCATTAACTGGAAATATTGATCTTGTAGCTAAGACATTCCATGATTACACAAAATTTACCAACAAAGACCCTCCATGACCAATGTTATTTTCAAATGTCACATACATACCCAACTATATCTATGCCATGCTACCACGCAAGCACTGAAATGATTCAAAACATGATATCCCAAAGGGAATTAAATAATGACTAACCATTACCAATGTTACTCCTTAATTTTAGTCCTTATTCTTTGAACAACATTTATTTACCAAAACTGGTGTGACACTCCCCACAATAGGTGTGTCCTAGTCGCTGAAATAATAGGTAGAATAGCCACTCATAAGTGCGCTAGAACATATTCACCTTAAGAGATCATGTGAAACTTCTCCAAGTCACGATAAAAACCTCATATAATTTGTAATGGAAAACAAAACCAAATGACCAGCATTTCAAAACACTTGATCCTCTTGGATCACCATCTCGATCATTGGGAGGAATTTATTCCTTTAATGCCCAGTTCACTCTACCCTGGAGATGAACCAAGAATGTACTCAGTAGCTGAAGACTCAATGATTCCACTAAACTCAATTGGTTCACTATATAATTTAAAAACTCAATGGGTATCACATATAAGAATGCACACTACTGTGAGGTTTAAACAACAAGATAATGCATATTCGATTCTATACATGGGTTTTCAACCCTATTCCTCCCAGTATCAGGTGGTCTGTACAAGAGATTCAACCCAGAGTTATATTTACCTATAAGACCATTATCCTGGATGATAACATACCAGTTCATCCATAACTAAAGAATAATAGAGGGTCATGTAGCCTCTTAAGGGGATGACTATTCCCTATGTATATTTAACCTATTGAGACTAAGAATTACTTAATTCTCACTCATGTAACAAAGGTTAAGGATACCACAACCACTCATCCAAACAAGAGTTTAATTTATAATCTAGGAGCTATGCTAGGGATAATAGAACCCAAATAGCACCATACGTCAGAAAACCCATAGTATTTAGAACTCCATTTAAGCACTAAGGGTGATACCTACCTCAAGATAGCCCCTTAAAAATAATAATCATGAACCCTATTACTAGGTAATGCCAAATAGGTTTCAGCAGGACCTAGACCTGTCATTTAAGCCCATTCTAAAAGGAAAATAAAAAGTCCTATGAAAAATTATTAGGTTTTTATTCTAAGGAAATACAAAGAGATATTTAAACTACCCTTACACAAGGATTCAAAATAAGGATACCACCCAAGGTTCCCTTTTAATTCATTACATGGATTAACATTCAATTTTAAACATTTAAAATATTTAAAACAAAACATAAAGTACCAATTATAAAGAAAATCACTTCATACCTGATTTAACTAACACATCAAGGAAAAACTGGCAATTCTTATCAAAAACCCTTTAAATTATTCATTTGGTGACATCCCGTCATTTTTAGGAAATTTATCATATAAATTCCTTTTTGAATACCAAGTATTATTAGATAAGGTGACCTATGTGGGTCCCGTTAAGCCAGCTTGGGTTCATCAGAGTGAAACCTAATATAAGTTGCTTAATTATAAATGTTTCAAAACACCTGCAATGATTAATCTCAGAAGAAACATGCCCCAAATGACCTACTTAGGTCCATTTTCACATTTATGAAGTTAATCATACATATTTCCATGCCTGTGTGATAGAGTCGCAAGTTTTTATAGTGGAAACCGTCAATTTTTATTAATTTTAAAATTACCCTTAATGGGTTTTATCTAATAAGATTAAATATTATGACTGAACTACTAGGTTTGAGTCATGTAAGGGGTCTATAAAAAACCAATTATATATAAAAATCATAACTAATCATGTTTTCATAAGTAATAAACATATAGGAAGATGCTAATAAGCATAAAATCACAATAAATATGGAAGACATGATAAATAATGAGGTAGAATGCCATATAATCACCTAATCATGGGAGAAAATCAACATGTTTAAGAAAAACCAAAACAGGTACAAATATAATAATATCACAAAAATACCTAACATTTTATACAATAGCTAGGATAATAATCACATGAGGCACATCATCACATTCAGTAGGCATCCTAAAAATACAACTATATGAAATGACATATACATGGCATGTGAATCTCTATGTGCCTATGATGATTCATGTAAATATTCTTCCTTTCCATACCAAGACAAGGAAAAAATACCATAAATTTCATAAATCAATAATAAGTGAAAAGTACATCATTCACTCTAGGTAAAGCAAAGATAAACTATAATATAAAATAGCATGAACAATAATCTTATCCCTAGCCACTTGGAATGTTCCCCGTATGTGGGTTGATCGCTCCCAGGAATGGCTATTTATGAAGAACCAAAACATTCATAGTCTCCTATATACCAAAAAAATGCTAATACAAAGGAAAGAAAGAATAATATGATACCTCTTTGTAACTTCACAACCCAAATAACCACTAAACTAGTCGGCAGATCGGTTTCCAAATGGACTCAAGTGCACCTCCCCATATTACAAAGGTTGTTGTATAGTCGTAATGGTCTAAGGAGGTGATAGTGGGAAGACTATAAACTCATGGTCATAGAACAAAAATAGTATATCAAAAAAAATAATAACAGAAAACAATTATTTAGTAATAAATGAATGGTAGATCAGTAGAAGAATAATATAAACTAAAAATAAATGGCTAATGCCAATGTAAAACAATGTATTCATGTCTGAATGATGATATATAACTAAAATAATAGACATACAATAGGAATACTGATACAGTACATTATGAAAATAAGGAAAATAAATAAAATCTGGGAGGGTGAACTCCATGAGCATCATGAGCACCAGGTCAATCCCTTCCTCCTAACTCCCATGTACATACATGATATCACAAGCAATAATCCATGGTCTTTCAAATATAACATATGCTCTGGTACCTCAGTGAAATGGAATACCTAGTAGGGTGTGAGATAAATTTCCATTAGGCCACCAAAAATGGTGTATAAATCTAAATTGAGACCATTAATATAAGCTAAAGTAATGTGCAAGTAAACAGAATAGTCAATAATTTTGAATAAATAAATACCGGCCAACTCAGGTTCTATAGGATACCTGGATGACTCTACCATATTTGGGACATTGTTGGAATGAGTTATTGACTAGGAACCATATATATAATATATAGTTATATACTATATCCACCTATATGAACCAAGTACGTACGAATGTAAGTGGCCATATAATTGGAATACTAGGTGCTGGTTGGACTGGGGTGTAACTTAATCATCCATAATCAATCTAAACGAGCATATAATCTCATGAAAATGGTACAAGCCCTAAATATCATGATGTATGAGAGATTTTATTCTCAACATTCGACATTTTGAGTGTGTCATCATGAAAAAACTCGAGATAGTGGGTGTGTAATCATGCCAACACTAGAACAAGAGACATGGTGTTTCATTCCCACAATCCAACTACTTTCAATTGTGTGAGATGTCATGCTCAACACCCGATGTAAGGGATCATGATATTGTCATGTTCAACAGAACCCTTACCATTATTTCACAACTTATATCAATGAATAACCATATTTATAATATTACCCATGATTCATTACCTCTAATTATTTATATTTGTCAAGCCTTACTAATCAAGGAATAAAAATTCAACTTAAAGTATTCACTAAAGCATAAAATGATCGAAGTGTCCCTTCTACCCTTTATAATTTATTTCATTTTAATCATTTAATTAATTCAAGGAAGGAAAATCATCATGAACAATTATTTCCATTTGATGCATGTAATTTGATCTATCTAGACATAGAAATTCAATTTAAAACATTCCATGTGTCTAACAATAACAAATGGCATATAAAACACTAATTCCATAATTCCAAGCATGATTTAAAACACTAATCACCACATTTTAGATTATATGATAGTGCATGTCATCCAAGGGGTTTTATTATAAAACATGATATTAGATATCAACCAATTCATTTTGAAAAAACTAGAATCAAATTAAAAATAAATAAATCCATTAACCAAAAATATGAATTTTAAAAAGCTACCAAATATGGAAAAAAATTCAAGGTTCAATGTAGAACTTAGGAGATGCTATCATCAATTGGAAAATTACCTATAAGGGTAAATTCCATTTAATATCTAAGAATAATGCTTATAATTAATTCCATAAATTAATAAATATTAATTAAAAAGGGAAAATTAAGTTTGAACACCCAAGGGGTGATTATGATCGAGGTTGGAATCCTCAAATTTCTAAACAATAATCAACATGTGTGTATTAGGGTGAGTACAACAATTTTGATTAAATAAGTTGATTTTTTGGTGATGGATGGAAAAGGCCAGAACGTGGCACAATGGAAATATCTACAAATCAATGTAAACTTAGTTAAAAATCTATAGACCACCTTCCTTATGCTTAGGATTCTCTACTCATACAATATTAAGGTTTGATTCATTCCAGTTTGGAAGAATTCGAAGAAATAGACTTCCACCTTGAAAAATAGGGAAAATGATATCACACCAAAATATCACAACAGATCAGAAGAGAAATAGATATAGGAAGCATAAGGAATCAATAACATACAGATGAAGATCCAACGTGATTGATGGAGTTCAATTCTGAATTTGGATGGAGGATATTTTTCCATGCCTATGTTAGGGAAGGAGGAGCTCCATGAGATAAATGGAGGATCCCCAAGCGGTTGGAAGAAGAGGATAAATGAGAGGGGTTTAAACATTTAATTCATTAAGGTAAAATTGTTCATTTCACCCTAAAAATTGAGGCATATGGTTTGGTTGCATGGTTTTCTAAATCATGCACCAACTGTGCATCTCCTATTTCTTGAGAACCAAAGTCTAAATTATTGTACCTTATATTTTTTCCTAACCATGCACTAACCGTGTATTGAACAATGCACACACACTACCCAAATGGAACTAAGAAAGTGATCTAGGTGCACGGTTTGGGAAACTATGTGTAGACCATGTGGATCACTCCAGCTCACCTATAGGTGCCATACAGTTTTTACTGGTTGGCCACATGGTTTCAGATAAACCATGTGCCCTTACCAATCCACCAAAACTTGAGTTTTCTAGGTCTTGGTGCTACCAGAAGTCATCAAAGAATATGAGTCAACTTTTGGGCCTTTAACTAAGTCTAAAAACAATGTATTTAATTGTTCTAACTCTCAGGATTACATTCAGAAGATCGGTTCAAAGAATGGGTCATCCACTAAATGCCAAAATTCAAATTCCCTTAGAATTATACCTTGGATCAAAACACCAATCATTACACCAGAGTTTAATTTTGATAAAGAAAGATTTATCATATTTGTAAAAATATTTTATGCTTCATGTGATTCCTAGTTAAATATAATATTGTTGAGTGAATCCCATAGTTCCACATTTTCTATTCATCTTATAAGAAATAATATGTATAGATACATTTGGGGGTATAACTGGTGGGATGGAATGAAAAGAGATATTACTAACATTACCATTAAATGTTTTACTTGTAAATAGGTTAAATAAGGATGAAAATTACCAAAGGGGATGCTTCATTCCTTTATAGTACTAGAATGGAAATGGGTGAATATATCCATGGATTATGTAGTGGTATTTCCGAATACATCTTAAGGTAATAATTTGATTTTGGTTATTGTTGATAGATTAATTGAATCTATTTATTTTCTTCACATTCGAGATACTATGTATTTAAATAAACTCTCCCAATTTTTCCTCAAGAAGATAATTAGGTAATATAGAGTTCCTATCTCCATTGTGTCTGACCGTGATATCATGTTCACTTCTAATTATTTTATTGGCCTTTAGAAGTCATTAGTTACTGAATTAGATTTCATTATAACATTACATCCTTAATAGGATAGATGGTATGAGTGAATGATTTAGATCTTGGAATAAATTATTTATGGTTATTAAATGAATTACTAGGGAATTTTGGATTAAAACATAGGTTAGTTTAATTTTCTTATAAAAATAGTTTTCATTCTAAAATACAGATGAAACCTTTTAAGGTATTATATAGAAAGTGATTTCAGACTCCAGCTTTTTGGGATGATGTAGGTGAAATAAATTTTTTGGGAAAAGGGTAGAGGAAATGGTTGATAATGTTAACATGATTCAATAATATATGAGGATAGCTCATAGTAGGAAGAAATGTTATGTGGATAACTGGAGGAAATAAATTTCTTTTGAGGTAGTTGATCATGTTTTTCGTAAAGTATCTCTATGGAAAAGTGTTATGTGTTTTGGTAAAAAAGGTAGGTTTAATTCGTGGTTCATTGGACATTATAAAATCCTAGAGAAAATTGGATCAGTTTCCTACCAAGTGTATTTACCACTAAGTTTATTCTAGGTACATAATATATTTCTTGTTTTTATGTTAATAAAATATGTGTCAGATTTAACTCAAGTTTTTATCCCAGGAGTATTTTAGTTGCAAGAGAACATTTATTAAGTGGAATATCCTATTCAAATTCATAACAATATATAGAATTTTTTTTGGAATAATTTAATTCATCAAGTTAAGTGTTTTTATAAAAAAATGGTTAGAGAAGGAAGCTGAAAATATGAAAATATTATGAGGTAAAGATATCCCTACCAGTTTAATAAGTGAATAAAATTGAAAGAAATAAATTTCCAAAATGGGTGAAGAATGTAACAACCCAAGTAATGTTAAGATAAATAATTTTCATATCTTATTAATATTAATTAATTATATTTTATGGAGTTATAATTAGTATAATAATATTAGGTATTTTTCAGTCAATATGAAAGTCTTTATTAATAACTAAATTAAGATTTCAAGTATTATATCGTTTTATTTACAATCTTGATTTTAAAATTATAGATTTTGAATTTGAAAAATTGAATTTTTTTTTTAATTTTTCATTTAAAAATTAGTTTAAGATTAATTTTTGATAACTTTCTAAAACATTTTTTTTCAATCAATAGTGATAAATATTAATTTTTATTGAATATGTCATTTTATTTTAAAGTGTTTAAAAAATTATAATCTATATTGGATTACTTTTAAAATATCATTATTTCATTTTAATTAAAAATATATAATTATAGTATTTGTAATGAATTTTATACGTCAATTTTTATAAAAAATTATACATAGAAAGGAATTTATCTAAAAAACTTTTTTTTCATCATGTTTTATGGGATAAATTTTAAATTAAATACTACCAATTATTTGAATTTAATCTTTATAAATAAATTTAATATTAGGAATAACGATTTTCAATAAAAAATTAAATAGTTATCTTGTATATTTTTTATTATGAATAATAACCTTAGTATATTTCTTTCACTATAGTAACAGCCAATCAAGTAATTATGGTTAAAAATAATTTGATAAGGACTAAAAAATGACCCTTACACTTGAATTTATTTTATTTTATGAGTTTATTTCATCCATTTCCATAAAATTATCTAAACTATGTTTACTTGGTTCCATATTTCTTTGATTATTACCTTTATAATAGTTAAGTAAAAGATAGATTCAAAGATGTCATTTTATTGATTATAATAACTATAATATTTTGTGATAAGAATAAAGACAACTTATGTTTAGTAATAAATGGTTATTTGAAATTGAAATTATCAAATTTCATCGTATTAATTTATTTCTAAATTTTATAGATGAAATAATTATCTTAAATTCTTATGCAATGACGAGAGAGTATTTATTCAATTAATAGGAAAATAAAATAAATGATTTTAAAAAATTTAAAATAAATATATTTAGAATGAATTATTGTAGTCCATGAATTTTTTAGATAAATATAACAATTTAGGTATGTTTTAAAGGATTATATTAAAATTTATTTGTAGTGATTATGTATTTAAATTCTAATTAAATGAATAGTTTCAAAAATGACATTAATGGTATTTTATAATAAATAATGTTTTATTAAATGATTTAAAATTCCTAAAAATCATATCTTATGAAAAGTTACTGGGATATGGTTTAAAATATAAATAATGGTCCATTTATATTCCAATTTTACTTTTATAGTAACTTTTTAGACAGTTTTAGTGTAAAATAACTTTCATATAGTGGTAACTGTCAAAAGGGTTAACGGGGGGATAAAACAAATGGATAATGATGAAAACATAATATAAACATGTCAAAATTTTATTGTATGATAATATTTTGACTCATACTCATCCTACCTTCCCAATATAAAATGTTGGTTCATTTTTTTAGGAAAATTAATTTATATTAATGTAAGTAATTCCAAGAGTGTCCCTCCCCTTACTTATAAAAGGGAACATCTTCTCCTATTTTCTTTAGATTTTAAAATACTTTTGGTTTATCCAATACCTAACCAAATAAATTCCTTAAATCAAAAAAAATCCTGAGAAAATATCTTCTTTAAATCCCTACTCATGTATTAGCGGCCCTATTTTTATCAAAAAACCAATCTTGGAAGGCTTTAGGTATAATCCTAAAGAGCTTTCTGAAGAAGAGATATAATTCTTAAACAAGCATTTTTGTTTTATTTATTCTTAAAAATTCTTAAAATATTCTTAAAATATGATGATATAATAACATAAATATATCCCATATACTGATATTTTTTTATTTTAATGGCTCAACCTATATCAATCTCTTATTCTAACAAACGGTAAATTAAACAATTGTTCATGTGTGTTGTAGACTACCACCTCGTGAACCAATGTAATTCATTTTCCATCACTACACATCAATATCGGGTATAATTATAAATTAATTTATATCTATGATATTCATTACAAATTTATCTTTCAATAAAATTATTATATCAACTTTTTCTTACCTTTCCATGCATTGAAAAATTATAATGTTATTCATGTGTACGTGTGGATTTCCATCTCCACGAATCGATGTGATTAATTTTTCATCCCCACATTAAATGGATGGTATATATAAGTGTATTTAATGAAATAAAATTGTATTTATGATATAATTATTATTCTATAAATATATAATAATAATTATCTTCTTTCCATCATGATCATTGAAAATTGAGAACTTTACTCTTGCGTACGCACGACCTGTCATCTCCATTATTGTAACGTAGTTAAATTTACCTAAACCATATTTGAAGGTTGGTTTTAAATGTATAATTGATGTATAAATACTATAATTATCTCATGATTTTTTTAGATTATGGAATAGTGACCTATTTGAAAATAGTCTTCTAACTGAATTCATTTGGGACATATGAGCCAAATATCCTCAAAACGTCCAATATAAAATTAATTGATTAAGTAATTGATTATAAAACGGAAATAAAAAATGAATTATTAACTTTAAAAGGTTATTAATTAAGTAAATAATTATCAGAATTTTATTATTCAAGAAGATAAAGAACATGTGTGACGATTCAGACATGAGGTAAGGACACTTTACTTTAAAATCTTCATTTAAAATATTTTGAAGATTTATTTTCTAAATATTTTTATTCCATCTACATATTCTTAAAAATTATTTTTTATATGTATTTTTATGGATTTAAATGAATTATAAGGGAGATTTATGTCTATATTTACAAGTTTTTCAGAACAAATCTTTTTACATAATGTTTTGGATTTATTTACAAAGGGAAAAAATGAATGTTATATTTTAATATATATGGAATCAATATCTCATACCACTACTATAACCATTATTCTTTATTCTTTATTACATTATAATATTCGAGGTTTTATTTAATTAAAAACTCTCTTTCTATTTCTTCTAGGAATTTTAGTTTTTAAAATCATGTTTTAAAGGAAATAAATATATTAATATTCATAAATATTTTATATATGAGTTTAAAAGGACATTATTTTGAGTTTGATGATGGAAAAGTAATATTTTATGTATTTCAATAATGTCATGGTCCTTATACATTTTTTAGGATCAATTGATCCTGGTATAGCTCTCCAATTCATTGTGTAATGATTATGTTCTCTAGAGAATTATATTGGAAGTCAACTATATGGTTATTCTAATTGTAAGGGTTATTGTTAGGGTTCTATTAAGATGATGTCATAAGGAACCTATGTGAATTTTCTATACATTATAATGAGTTTTCATGGAAATTGTTTCATTTTAAAAGGTAGGGTAATGATCTTTTTAAAGAAATTATTATGCCCTTTTTGGTTAAAAAGGTATGTTTTTAAGAAAACATTTTTCATGTGTTCTAAAGTTTTCTAAGAAACCCTCATTATTATGGTTTTTCCATTATGTTTTCATATAAAATGTTTTGTGAAAAAAATGGGTAGTGAAGTTGATTTCATGTGTTCATAAATGATTATTTGAGCTCAAATTTTATTATGTCAAAGTAAAAAATCTTTTTATAATCTCATGGTTTAATAATGGACTAATGGGTTTCTTTATTATTTTTTTGTACCTTACAGAGATTTTTGTGCTCATTTCATATTATTAAATTTTTTTCATCAGTTTTACGTTTGAGTACAACATATAACAAGTCAAGTTGAAAATCATAATGTTTTTATATTAAAATAAAACATGTTTCTTTTTAAATGTTATATATTGTGGAAAAATGGAAACTAAGATAAAGTAACCAAAATGTATTGTACGGGTTTTTAATGTAATATTTATGATCTATTTATATAAAACTTTTAACCTAAAAAATCCTGAAAATGAAATAAAGTGAATTATTTTCTAAAAAATAAAATTATTTGTATAATAATGATCGATTACTAATACATTTTTATTTATAACTATACTAACATTTTATATTGGTAATTGAAATATTATATAAGTTCATTAAATAGAACTTATTAGATGTAACTTGAACATATCTCATAACTACATCTTATTAAAGTTACTCTAATATTTTCATTTAATAATATCTAAATTTTGAAAGGTAATTTTAATTAATGTTTTTACTCTTACATGGATTCACTCCCTCAATTTTTTTTGTTTTCCTCTGATCCTTGAATTAAATTTATATATCTATAAACTTACATTTATTTATATATAAGTCTAATCTTACATGTGAATACTCATGTCTAATTTTCTACTTTTATATAATATTTATCAATTGATAAGATTTTGCTTCTTATTTTGATTAACCCTTGAGAAAGGGGGAGTTTTTTTTCTTATCCATAGATAGGTGTATTTAATTTTTTCAATTAATTATATATAAGATGAGATAAATCCTTTAGAATATATTCCAAAACCATCATCAAAAATATAATATCATCTATATGAATTGGAAGCTAATATTTATAAATTTCATTTCTTTTTGTTTTATAATATATTGGTTATAATTAATGCATCCCATTTTACATTTTTATTAATCCAAAAGTGGGAGAGAATTTTTTTTCTATTAATGATTCATTTAGGGGGAAACTGCCTCATAGGGGAGAAACCAAAAGTTAAGGAAGGGTAGTTTACTCTAACATATTCATTGTATATATCAAAGCGAAGTAAAATTTATATAATTTACAAGGTTATTTATATACTTAATTATTTTGAATTCATAATTTTTACTTATTTATTAACTATTCAGGTTCCTTTTTTTATATTTTTTATAGTTTTAATTTGGAAGATCATAAAGGAAGAGGAAATGGTAAGTTATTTTTTACTTGTTTTAGAGATAGTGTTTAGTTTTATTTCCCATCTTCATAAAGGGGGTTATATTTGAGAAGAGTAATTTGAAAAATTTACATGTTAGCCAAGATTATTTGTGAATAATTAAAGGAGGTATTGTTGAATTCAAGGTGGGAGATTAGAGAGATTGAATAATGTAAGACTTTGTAATGTTAAACTAATAATGAGTTTCATCTCAAGTTATAGGAATTGTTTAAAAAAAATTTAGTAAAACTAAATTTTCTTGTGTGTTTCATAATAATCAAAAGAAGAGGTATTTTTTATTCAAATGAGTCTTCTATATATTTTTTTTGAAAATCACAATAAAATATACTTTTTATTTGAGATAACTTGATGATTTTGTTCCTGTTCTATTTTTTTAGTTTATAATATCTGATTCTATCTTCCGTTTAATTGAATAATCCTTCTAATTTCTATAGAATCATAAAGTTTTGTTAAATTTATTTTATTAGAATATAGACTTGATTCTAATGTCATTGTAACTATACCTAAATATCTTCATGAAGTTTTTTACACCATTATTTATAAATCGTACCAAGATTCATGGAATTGATAATATATATTACTTACTAAGCATTGAGACTAAATCATCAAGGTTTTCATCATCTCACTACATTGAGTGTTTATGAATGTAGTGTTTTTTAATGTGATTTACTAAGAGCACACATGTTTAAGAATTTATTATAAAATATTTTAGTTTTAATTTTTTATTCATTTATTTTTATTTCTATGATCTTTAAGATTCTAGGAGTACAATATACTTCTTTAATACATTTAGTTTGATAAATTTCAGGGTACATGGACTTGCTGTAGATAATGTAGATCAAATAATTGCATGTGGATAGAGTTTCTTACTATTAATGTTTTATCACAGAAGTTTATACTATGAATCTTATACATTTTTATTGGTTAATTTGAGGAAGTTTTAGTGTATAACTCAGATACCTTGGTTCAAGTAATAGAACCTCCTACCACTTTGGGGTAAAAATGAAGAGTTACCTTGATAGGAAATTTTTGTTCATAAATATCCATTTAGGAGTATTTGGATTAGTATCTAATAAAGTTTGAATTATGTTTAAATTTATATTTTAGTTTCTAATTTTATTAGATTATCAGTTGATTTTTTTAACTTATTATTGTATTTTTCCTTTGCGTGTTTTTCTTTTCCACTCTGATCTGGTCAGAAATTAGAACTTCTGATTAGTTGTACTTATTGAGAGGGTTGAAAATTATATGTTTCGATTTTATTATAATTAAACCCTCTAAATCAACCATAATTTTCTCATCTTGGATAATGGTATTTTTATAAAATTACATATATATTTTTATAAGTACATATTAATGTGAATATAGTTACACTTATTTAATTATTTGAAAACACATATATAATATTTAAAGGAAAATTTTATATAATATTTTATTACTTGGGATAGATTTTAAATATTTCCTAAATAATTATGTGTTGGGGATGAAACGTATCACTAATCCACTAGGCACAAAACCTTTATACACTATGCATAGAAAATAGACAAGATCTAGATGCCTTCAAGACTATATGTTACCCCATTATCCTAATATACCATAATATAGGAATTTAAAGCATCTTAATCATAGCATCATTTTGATTACCACATACACACACTCTATACAACTCAACATAAGCATTCATGATAAGATAAATAAAAAATCAATAAATTATCACCTTGATTTTATGTAGTTTGTAAAATTAAGTCTTACATCTATGGGAGAATATTTCTTTGTTCATTTTAAATATCATATGATAAAAAGTTTAAAATAGTAATTTGGAAAGTTATAAAACAAAATATCACTCTTTTTTGCTTACCAGAAACTCACTATTTATAAGTGGTTATACCATAAATTTATAGTGGGCCCTAGCTAATCGTTCAGTTGCACCACTATTAGAGATTTTTGGATGGTCATCTATAAGATCTTGGTGACCTTTGATCTCCTATATCATTATACATTGAACCATTGTATCTAGTGAACCAAATAAGATATACTGAAGGTTAAAACTTCTATAAACACCTTACATTTAACTAAACACTACCTTGTACATATTCATTAGAAAATAATACTATATTACCTACCTACCTCTATCTAAGAGTAACCCATCTTTTGTTTCCAGTATCCCAATACCATTTTATCACCTAACTCACTCTTCTCCTGATAGATATAGCCACACTTTAATCTTGATTCACAAACCAACAATATCAGAATTGAATACTATTTTAGGGTACCTCTAGAAACTCTATAATACTTTGTAAAATCATCCACATCCACAACAACATCAGTTAGTGTTATACTACTTCTTTCATTCACCAAATCCCCCCTAAGTTGAAATGTTTCCTTAGACATTATTGGAGTAATTCCATAGTGAACATGTCTTCTAGATTATGCTTCCCAGCTATCTTTGATAGTTATAGGTACTTTTCCTCCAAAAATTTATAGATTAAATGATATTTGAGGTTGATGTGCTTCATCCATTCATAGAATATTGGGTTCAAAGCTAATTCAATTGCACTCTGACTATCACAGTAGAGAAATCCACTTTCCTACTAACTTATTAGTTCCTCCAAACAAATCTAAAAAAATATAATTTCCTTGCCTACTTTTTTATTTCCACATACTCTGATTCGGTTGTAGATAAGTCTACCACTAGTTACAATCTTGATGTTTAACTCATTGTCATTCCTCGATATGTGAACACAAAACTGGTTGTACTCTTCCAAGTGTCTAAATATCCCCTAAATTCTACATATATATACACATATAAAGTATATTCCATACAAAATAATAATGTTATATCTTCTATTATTTTGATATACTGAATGATATATTCCATGGCTTCCCAGTGTCCTTTCCTCATATTAGACATCAAATAGATGTTCACTCCCACTACATGAGTAATGTATGGATGATTTTATTCCATTGAATACATTAGGATTCCGATTTTTTATGCAAATAGTTCCTTATTTTTATAATTTTTTTCGTCAAACATTCCCAATCCTAATATTTTGATATCTTAAAGTGTCTAAGAAGTGGGATTGACACTAGATTTCATCCAAATATGCCAAATATTTTGATAATATTTTGGACATAATCCCACTGACATAACACCAAATTTTTACCTTTCCTATATTGATTGATTCTCATCCAAAATATTTTATAATATTTTATAATATATTTTATCTCAAACCATCCATAAAAAAGTCATGTTTAAACTCCTAAGCCCTCTTAATGTTCCAACCAGCTAGTAATATGTCACCCAAATATAAGAGAAACAAGATGAACCACCCATCTTAAAATGACTTCCGATGGAAACAGTGGTCTATATTTTGTCATGTGAAACCTCTTTCAAACATAAATGCCTAAAAATTTATGTTCCATTGTCCTGATGCTTGTTTCAATCCATAGAGAGTCTTATTCATCATGTACAATAAGTCCTTATTCCATTGATTCTCGAAGCTTTGTGGTTGCTTCATGTAAATTTCTTCCTCTCTATATCCATATATAAATGTCATTTTTAAATCCATTTTATTCAGATGAAAATAATTAGACACAACTATTCTTAGTACTATCTGGATGGTAGTGTATTTTACTACTGATGAGAATATTTAAAAGAATGTGATACACTCCTAATGAAATCTCTTAAATTCCATCCATGAAATGTACTTTATCTCCCCATAAACATATTAATTATGATGAATAAACTGTTTATTCTCAAGAACCTTCTCCCCATATGGTAAGGCTATTAGATCTCATGATTTATTTGTGTGTAGGGAATCCAAATCTTTATTAATATCCAACTCCCAATATCTGGAATTTCTGAGATTGGTTTCCTCTTTTGAGATATTATGTTTCCCATTTTCCATTATAAGAAGATAATTTAAATAATTACCATACCTTTTCACCAATTTTCTAAATCTATATAATCTATAAAAATTATCCTATGGATTTGATCTATATATAATTGCCTCTTTTGATGCTCTTACATCTAGAGTCCTATCATTTGATACTCCCACTTGAGCCTCAAAATTACATAATATTTCTATTATATATTCTATTAGCCTACTTTCTATGAACTCTATGTTTTCATCTAAATTCAATGGAAATTATGTATGACTGGAGTTATCATTCAGTAAAATTGATTTTTATCAGGTGAAACTTTGACATAAACATCTTTATCCTTCAAGTTTTAATCATTATAAAATAATCTCTCATTGAATATGACATTCAAGAATATAATTAATTAATTATTATCATCATCCCAAAGTAAAAAAAAATCATGTTTTTATTCGCCATATCTAACAAAGAAGCATGCCTTGGATCTTGCCTCAAGTTTATCTCAATTCTTAGTATCCTCATAGACATATGAAATGATCTAAAAAACTTCAAGGTGATTGTGATCCATTTTATTTACTAAACTATAGTAATTTTATAATTTTCTACCCAATAGATGCTGAAAAACTTAAATTAACTAATTATGATACATAGTTGAATACTTCTGACCAAATTTACTTTGAAATTCCTGAGTGAAACATCATTCAATGAACATTATCTATTAATTTCTAGTTTATTAGTTAAACCATTTATTTTTTATTAGGCATCCTGGGTATAATATTCTAAATTATTATAAATATGTCCTTTATCTCTATACCCTTATATCCTTTTCCCATTATCTAAATATCCTTAAGTCTAGGACCTTTCTCTCCAATTTCTTCTTCGCAGGTGATTCGTGTATGGGGTCTCTTTTAGTTGATGATATTTTCTTGTGAAAAAACATTCAGGGTGGTTTGGATGGCCCTAATTAAGTTTTTTCATTTTTTAAGACCCTAGACACTCCAACTCTATTCTGACCTTACATTACACCATGCCTCTCCGAGCCAGATCTGGAGTGATGGTCCTCTATGGTTTTGGGATTTTCAGTTGGGCAGTCGACGGTTTTTTTCTGGAACTCTTGAGTTCTCTCAGCCTTGTTTCTAGATTCCAGTTTGAATCTCATTCAGAACCCTTGACCACTATTATCCATACCCTGACCTATAATCCTTATAATATTTTCCTAGTCGGATCTAGAGTGATGGGTACAACAAGGTTTTGGGATGTGGGGTTTGGCAGATAACGGTTCTCCTTGAATGTTTTATGGGGTCTTCTTCAGTGGTGGAAACAGAATCATCATGGTTTCCATTTTGTGTTCTTGATTTGGTTTGGTTATTTTTTAGTTATGGTGGTGGTATTCAATTTTGTTCACGACAGTGTATTTTTTAAGGGTTTTTTGTTTGACTTGGGGTGCTTGCTCTTTGTTTCTGGTTCAATGGGGGGAATCAGCGACACGATGATGTTGTTCTACGATAGTTTAATGGACTCCAATGGTCTTTATTTTTGGTTTGTTAGGGAAATATTACAATGATTGGTTGATGATGTTTTATAGTAACTATGTTGAACTACGATGAACTATGATGGGATTTTATGATTTGGATGGTAACCTCGACTATGGTGAAAGGGAGGCGACGTGTTCACTGGGTCTCATGATGATGGTTTTAGGCAACAAGACCTTGGATGAATTGGGTATCTTGGATGGTGATTGTCTTGGGTTCTTTGATATCTTTGTGTCTTTTTAAATTTAGATATTTGAATTGGGTGACTCTACTTTTGTATCCCTTCAGTTACTGATCAACCATAAATCAGATGTTTTGAAAATAAAATAAAAAGGTATTTTCAGTGTTTAATAAATTAAACACATAACTTTCTTAAGGAATATTCAATGAATGTCATAATGTATTGTGAACCTATAAGATACTATATGGGGGATACCCCCCCCCCCAAATGCCCATGTGAAATAATTCTAGCTTCCATCTATTGTGTGTCTTTATCCTCAGGTTGCATGATTCCTTACATTTCCTTCCACGTATACAACTCTCACAAATTCTAAATCTTCTATGATCATGTTCCAATATTATTTTAGCCACTTAAACCTTTAGGTTTTTCTAACTGATGTTCGTGAGTCGATAATTCCATAATTTTGAACTCTCATTCATTATGGTTTCTATAGTTTTAGCTTTATCTAATCATCTGATCAGATTAAGAGTGCCATCCTTTATGCCTCTCTCTAAAACCATTAAACCCTGATTTATCATCCACACATTGTTGGAAAAACACATTCCAAAATATTTCTCATCAAGATATCCCATAGAATATAATTTTTTTTAAATACTTGTTTTTGTTGAATATCATTGAGAACCAGAAGAGTTTTTTATTTATTTGTAGCTTCACATATCACATTCTTATGATTTTTAGAGCTTCATCGTCCACCAAATGTATCTTTATGAATATCCCAGACACATAATTTTTGAAAGCATACCTTACCTATTATGGTGTTAAATGATGCTCCATATTCAATAATCCATGAATCCACTAGAAAATACACACTCCAAAAGTAACACCTGAAAATTTTAAAATATTATTACCTTTTAATAGTTCAATGGGTTCAATGGTTTTCACTATGTGTGACACCATACTTAAAACAGATCTCGATATATTTAATAAAATATAAATATGTAAGTATGGCCATCAAAATCTAGATGTTGAAGTAGTGTTAATGAATAATAATAACCACTTTATGATATATTCATGAAAAATAAAATAATGGATAATTTTAATATGAATGAAATTAAATTAGTATAGCTAAAACAACTAAGAAAATCATTTTATACTTTAAAATGCATTTTTCTAAAATTGATGTTTCAAAATAAGAAACTAAGTATATTATAGTTAGATAATAATAAGATATATTGATAATATAAATAATTTATTACCAATAAATTGTTTTTTAATTTATAGTAAATAATAATAAATAAAATATAACATTTTAAAAAATGTTATTTTCTAATATGAAGAGTTTTCAACTATATTTTTGGAGTTTATTAAAAAAATATTAAATTATAAAAAATATTTTTTAAAAATGAACATATTTTTTAAATTTGTAATAATAATATAAAAGTAAGATGAATTTATGGGTTTCTTAAAAAATAATTGATTTTTAAGTGAATGTTACAAAATAAATTTTTTTACAAAAACCAAGAATTTATGATATAATTATTATAAAAGTATGAATTTAAAATTCCTAAAACGTTTTTTATAAGATAAAATATGTATTATATATGTGACTATAATTTTAAATTTTTTTTAACTTAAAAATCTTTATTTTATATTTTAGAACATAAGTAATATTTTCTCAAAAATAATTTTTAATACATTATACATTTTTATTTTGAAATTAATTTTTTTAATTTTATAAATTTAATCAAATGAAATTTATTTAATATTTAGAATCATTGGGTCCAAATTATCTAATAATTACCACTTTATTTTTACGAAAAGAGATTAATTTAACATAGGTAAAAACTAGTTTCTGTAATAAAAGTTAAAAGAGTAAGAGAAATAATTCAAGGGATAAGTACTCGAAACATAATAAAAACGTGTCTATAATTGTTTTAATGGTTATTTTATCAAACATATATATTCCCCACTAAATTATTTATCAATTTTGGAGCCAATTTACATGTTTTATATAAATTTAAAATATTTACAAAAATTACAATCTCACCGCTTATAAAAGGGTCCTCCCACCACCTCTTCAAGGTACTCCAAAAAAAATCAATTTCCTACTGAAACCTAGAACTTTTTTCTTACCCTATAATAATCTTTAAGCATCTTAATCTTTTGGTAACAATATATAATCATATTCTATCCATTTATAAGTGATCTTCAAAGGAAATATCAAATTACTCAACATGAGTAATTATTTTAACTTAAATTATCTCATTTCTATTTCTCTTTTAAAATTTCAATTTTCAAATCCATATGTAATTAAATAATTACTCATTATATAATTAATTTTATTATGTTATTTAAATAATCATTAAACTCTATTTCCCTTTTCTATTATGAAAAATGCAACCCTAATTCATGTGTTGTACGGACTACCACCTCCACAACAGAACATGTTTCATTTACCATCGCAGCCTTATAAGAATAGTATAAAGGGTAAATTTAATAAATACATAATATAATTTTTATTATTATTAATCAATAAACCATATTATTCCTCTATCCCATTCTATGGAAAATAAAATCATCAATAGTGTGTATTTGTTGAATGTCGCCTCCATGGAATAATTTATTTTCATTTTTCTTTTAATAATAACCTTACATGGATTGTAATAATTACATTATTAAAGAATAAATATGATTTTTATGTTATCATTGAGGTTCTTGTATAAAAAATTTTAGAACCTATTAATCATCTGATCAAAAAAATGATCTCCATTAATTGAATCGTTTAAAACTAGTGAACCAAGAAGATAATGATATCTTCATTCTAAGTAATGAATTTATATAAATTATATTCTCTTTATAATGCATTAAAATTATAATTAATCACCCTAATAAACATTTAGAAATATCATTATGCTTATGGTATAATGATATTACAACTAAACCACCTCATAATTGTCCAGTAATCATTGTAGGTTCATGTTTGGGTTGGTTTAACCACCTATTTGAAAAATATTATGAATATATATCATGGTTGATTATGAGAACTTATTTAATTTTTTAATATGATAAAAATATGAAAATAATTCCATGTTTTTTTCAAGTAATGTTACATCTTAATTTATCACATTAATTAAGAGACATTATTCATTAGGCATCACCAAAAGATGATAAACGTTGATTTCATCATCAAGGTATTAACAAAAACAACCATGGAATGAATTATACCATTTATAAATATCATGTAAAATTTATTACAGTGCCTTTTATTATATTTTAATATTGAAATTTTTAATAATAATTAATAAGAATAATTTTTTTATGAAACTAGTTCAAGATAATAATGATTACATACACCTGGTATTGAAAATGGGTAAAAAATTAACTAATATTTATATGTATAGAATGAATATACATTCCGAGAATAAATGGTTATATTTATGAATAATTTTATTTTGTATGTATTTAATTTACTTAATTTAAATATTCAGTACCTTTGGTGAAAGTGAATAATGAATCAAGATCAAGGTAAGGGTTTTCAACACAAATTAATAATTTATTTTGTGTATATATTTCCTATTTAAGATATCATATCATGAATTATATTTTAATCATGGAATTTGAATTTTCAATTCAATCCCACTCTTTCAATGGGTTTTTGTTAAAGTGTTACTCAAGTATTAAGTGTTTTCATGGTCTCAATTCTGATTCTTTGAAGGATTTTACATGTTACGCACTATGTTTCCATTATATGGTGTTTTATGGATTTACTATAGGATGAAGATTCTACTCATTATTTTAGTTTTTATTCAAGGGATAAAATAATCCAAATCAAGTTATTTTCTTCAAATTTATTTTGACTAGAGTGTTACCCCAGTCGTAAGAGTATTTATTATCTCAATTTTTTCATTGAGTTATTATCATTCACTTGAACTTATTTTATATTAGTCGAGTATATTATACCCTTTGATTGTATTATGTGGTATTATCTCATTGTATACATTTTTAAAAAAAACCCATTTTAAAATGTTACATGCTTTATGGAATATGTTTCCTATAAGAAATATTGATAACTCATTTCTCATTTCTTTGAGTTATAATGTTTCATCTTGAACTTTGCTTCTCTATGCTTGGGTTATTCCACCTTTATATTTTATTATATAGTATTTTATAATCCTATTTGTTAAAATTATTTTTTAATAAAAGTGAATATTTTTTATTCTTTTTACAATGTGAGATTTAAACATAGGTATTTTGAAAATAATAAAAAAATGTTTTTCCTTTCACTTTCATATGTTTTTTCTTCCTCCCCTAATTTATCCAAGATAAACTTTATTAATTTTAAAGGCTCAATTATTAGAGATTATTTTTAAAATTAAAGTTTTAAATGTATTTTATGTCACCTTATTAAAAGTTTCCTTTGAAATCGACATGTAAATTTGTATTTTACATCAATATTTAAAATGTCTTTTATAAGATATTTTAAGTTATTTGTTTCCATTTCCCTTAAAATTTTCAAAATTATTCACCCTAATAGGGTTAGGTTTCATGATTTATCCCTTAATATATATATATATAAATATATATATATATATATGTATGTATGTATGTATGTATGTATATATGTATGTATGTATGTATGTATGTATGTATGCATGTATGTATGTATGTATGTATGTATGTATCTATGTATGTATGTATGTATGTATGTATGTATGTATGTATGTATGTATGTATGTATGTATGTATGTATGTATGTATGTATGTATGTATGTATGTATGTATGTATGTATGTATGTATGTATGTATGTATGTATGTATGTATGTATGTATGTATGTATGTATGTATGTATGTATGTATGTATGTATGTATGTATGTATGTATGTATATATGTGTGTGTTTGTGTGTTATCATTTATGGTATTGAACTCACAAAATAAAAAAAATAAATTCTTGTGATATGATTAAAAGCATTCTTTTAAGAGGGTTTTTTATTTATGTCAACACCCTTCTATGTTTCCTTTATTGAATTGGGGTTATGCTCTTTATAACCACCCACATTCTTCCTCTAGCTAGGTTATGATCTTGTTATCCATTTTATTGACATGGGGACAAGTTTTGACATTCTTTATGATGTTATTTCAATATGGGTGATTATTGGAAAGTTGATTATGTATTGTTTAACCATACACCTTCTTCTTATAGATGGGTTATGATCATGTTATCCATTTTATTGACAAGGGGAAAAGTATTGGTGTTCCTTATATTGTTATTCCAATATGAATGATTATTGTAATGTTGACTATATATTTTTTTGACCATCCACCTTTTTTATTTAGATCAGTTATTATAAAGTTATCCCTTTTAATGACATTGGGAAAAGTATTCACATTCTTGATGATTATTAACTTCTAATATGGGTTAATTATGTATTTTTTTTCTATATTCCTAATTATATGTATAATTAAGTTTTATTTTGTAAGTTGTTCCTCGGGGAATGGAATGAATGGTCATGATGACTCTTATGGTGAATTCATTGGACTTAATGAGGAGATGGGTGGGGCCTGGAATTATATTTTCCCTCGATTCATCAGCATGTCTCATGAGACAAAACAAGTCAGATTTTGGGGTATGCATATTCCCATAAAAGGATAGTTTCTTATAACAAGACCTTGATAGAAGCTTTTTGATGTCCAGCATTATTAATTCCATTAGTATGTGATTAGTATTATTGATATCCATGTTTTAATTTTTTATCATGGATTAATAATGCCCTTAGTTTCTTATTGATTATGGATTTATGTTTTTTACCTATTCCTACCATAATATTTTTTCCATATTTATGTCATGATTACTTCAGTTTTATTTTTCCCCTTACTGAGTGTTTGATCTCACCCCTTCTTTTATTTCTATTTCCCTAGGTTATGAATAAAATTAGTACACGTGACATGTTTACAAGGATAGAACATGTGGAAGAATTTATGGGATATTTTGAAGACTCCATACAGATTAATTGATTTCATATAAAGTGGGAAAAATATACTCTGGATATAAAGAACATGGGATTTATTAGTTTTCGATGTGTCCTAATACTCAAAATCTCTAAACCTAATAATATTCTAAGATGTAATATATACAATTGTACTTTTTGATCTTTCAATTAAGGATGGTTATTTCTAATCTTTTATAACTGGTATCAAAGGAATTACATAAATTATACATCTATGAATATTATCAAACTCACAAGTGTAAGGGAAATATAAGAGATACAAAAAATATTTCTTCAATTATAATAGATTTGGGAATTATAGAACTTAATGTCCTAATACAAGGGCCAATAAGGTAAATAGTCACCAAAAAACATGAAAACAAGGAAAGGCTTATGAAACTAATATTAATTAATTTAATAGTGAGTTTTTACTCTATATTTTCTATTATCTTTTGTCATGTAAGTTTTCACCAACTATAGGATATTGAGTTATAAATAAAAACCAGTAGTGGTATAATTATCATATAAATCATTTTAATTGTTTGTGAAAAGTTATTACTTATAGATCTGTATTTTATTCCATTATTAGAATTCTATGTGAAAATGGTTATGGTTTATTTAACTTTATAAAGTGATTATAATAATTTTTAATATAGATAAATCTCATTCCACATCTAAAAAAATCCATGATCATCCAGCGGTGTCTGGTTAATTATGAGTTACCTAGAGAAATTACTTTAATAAAATATGTCAAATTATAATGACACATTTATTTGGGGGGAGAATAAAATGCTATTAGAATTTAATATATTATTTCCTTTTATTAGGTTAATGTGTTATATAGTTTTCACCAAACATAACACTTTATTTAAATGAAATTTTAATATATTTAGATTAAATATAAATATTTAAGTATGGCCACTAAAAAATATCCATTTAATTGGTAGAAATTAATAGAAATAATAACATTATGAAATAATTTTACAAATAAAATAAGTTCTACTTTTACTATAAATGAAATCCAATTAGTATAGTTAATAAAACTAAGGAAATCATTTTATGATTAAAAATATATTTTTTGAAAATTGATGTTTTATTTCAAGAAACTAAGTATATTATAGTGAGATAATGATAAAATATATTTATAATATTAATAATATATTACTAATAAATTAATTATTAATCAATAGTAAATAATAATAAAGCATAGATAACATTTTAAAAGAAATTATTTTCCTATATGAATAGTTTTCCACTATATTTTGTGGTTTTATTGAAATATAGAATTATAAAAAAATTAAATTTATTTTGAAAAAATGAACATAATTTTAGTATTAATAGTAAAATATAATAATTGGACTAATTTGTAGTATTTTTCTAAAATAATTGATCTTTATGTGAATTGTTAAAAATATAGTTTTTACAAATAACATAACTTTTATGGAATTATTATATATAGGTATGAATTGTAAATTCATGATGTCTTTTTTATAATATAAAATATTTATTATATGTGGGAATTTATATTTTAAAAATTTTTGTTTTTAATTTACAAAACTATATTTGATATTCTAGAACATAAGTAATATTTTGTCAAAAATAGTTTTTAATAAATTATACATTTTTATTTTAAAATTAATTTCTATCACTTTTATAAACTGAATAAGATGAAATGGATTTAAAATTTAGAATCATTGGGTCTAAATTATCTGATAATTACCACTTTTTATGCATAAATATTTAGTTATCGTAAGTAAAAACTAGTTACCATGGTAAAAGTTAAAAGAGTCAAAGTGATAATTAAAGGGGTAAAGGGATTAGAAAATAATAATGACATATATATATGATTGTTTTTATGATGTTTTCTTACCTTATATTTTCCCCACTCAATTATTTCCAAATTTTTGAGACATTTTACATGTTTAACGTGTGCTCCTTTTTATATAAAATATAAATATTTACAAAAATGTCAGTCTCACATTTTATAATAGGGGCCCCTCACCATCCATTAAAGGCACTCCAAAAAATAAGGTTTCCTCCAAAAACCCTATCCTTTTTCATTCCTTGATAACAATATTTAATCCTATTATGCTTCTATTCATAATATATTAGCATATTCCATACATTTCTTAGTGATATTATAAGGAAATCTCAAAGTTCTCAACATGAGTAATTATTTTTACTTAAGTTCTTATTTTTTTTTATTTTTTTTTCCAATTATAATTTTCAAATACCTATTTAATGACATAATTATTGGTTATATACTTAATTTTATTATTTTATGGTAATAATAATTAATCACTTTTTCACTTTTCTATTAAGAAAAATTAAACCCATATTTGTATGTTGTGCAGGCTACCACCCCCATGACACAATGTGTTTCATTTTCCTTCCCCACCATATAAGGATAGTTAAAAGGGTGAATTTAATGAATAACTATGATATTTATATCATGTTTATTATATTTAAATAATAGATCGTATTACTCATTTCTATCATTTTATGGAAAATGAAATCGTCAATCATTCATATGTGTCGACTACCACCTTCATAGAACAATGGATTTTCATGTTTTTTTTCATCACTGAATTACAGGGATGGAAATTATTATGTTATTAAATAATAAATATTATTTTTATGATATAATTTATTTTATTTTATTAATAATTGTATAACTTATTAATGATATGATCAAAAAATTATTATCATTCATATAATCATTTAAAATGAGAGAACTAAGAAGATAATGATCTCTTATTTCTATGTAATAAATTTATATGAATTATTTATCCTTATAATTATTTAAAATTATAATATTTCACACTAATAAACAATAAATATTATCCTTATACTTATGGTAAAATGATATTATAACTAATCAATCACATTATCATCCATTAATCAAGGTAGGTTCATGTTTGGGTCAGTTTAAAAACCTAATTGAATAATCCTATAAATTTATATAATTGATGAATATGATAACTTATTTATTGGTATAGTATTATATAAATATGTAAATAATTATATGTTTTTTCTGGTAATTTTTGTATCAATATTTTACTCATTAATTAGGAAAACGCATTTTTTCATTAAGAACCCCTGAAACATGATCATCATTGGTTTCATCTTTATAGTTTGTAACTCAAACTACCATGGAATGAATTATAATATTTATAAATATAATGTAAAATATATTATAATATCTTTAATTATATTTTAATTATTAACTTTTTAGCAATAATTAATACCAATACCTTTTTATAAAACTATTTTAAAATGATAAATATTACTTACACCCGGTGTTGAAAATGGGTAAAAACTAACTAAAATTTATAGGTATATAATGATTATAAATGAGGAGTATAAGGGGTTATATTTATGAAAAAAAATATTTTTTATTGTTTTAATGAACCTAATTTAGTTATTCACGGCCTTTGGTGAAAGTGCATAATGATTTAGTATCAAGGTAAGGGGTTTAACTGAAATTCCTCTCTTTGAGAAATTTTTGGTATTATGCACCTAATTTCATTTATTCAGTGTATATACTACCTATTTTAGATATAATATAAATAATTTTATTTTAATAATTTTATTTTAATTTCAACTATAATCCCATTATTTCAATGGGTTTTGATTATAGTGTTACTCAAGTTGCAAGGGTTTTCTTGATCTCAATTCTGATTCTTTGAGACATATTACATGTTATGCACCATGTTTACTTTTTATGGTGGTCTATTGATTTAATATACCTTTAATGTTATAAAAATTATTTTCCTTTAAATTATTGGGATAAACTAATCTAAAACATGTTCTTTTCTTCAAATGTGTTTTTACTCAAGTTTTACCCCAGTCATAAGAGTTTTTGATAACTCAATTTTTGTTCATTGAATTATTATCATTCACATAAACTTATTTTATATAAGTTGGGTAAAAAATAAATTTTTATTTTATTATGTGGAATTATATCATTTTATACATTTTTACCACATAAACCCCTCTTCAAATGTTTCATGATTTAGGGGTAGTTTTTCATAAGGTATTTTGATAACTCAAATCTTCCATCTTTGAGTTATAAGGTTTCATCTTGAAATTTTCTTCCTCTTTATTGGGTTATTCCATCATAATATTTTATTATATGATATTTTATTATCCACTTTGTTAATATGAATTTATAATTCAAATTAATTTTTTGTTACTCTTATTATAATGTTAGTTTTAAATAGAGGTATTTTGAAAATAATTAAAAGGGTTTTTACTTTCAATTTCGCAAGTTTTTGTTTCCTCTACTCATTTCTACAATATAAAATTTATATCTTCTAAAGGATCCATTATTGGATATTCTTTTTAAACATAAATTTTTTCAAATTCTTTCACATCACCTTTTCAAAATTTACCTTTGAAAATGACATATAAATGTGTATTTAAGGTCAATGTTAAAAACGTTTTCTAAAAGATCCTTTAAGTTTTATTTTTTCATTTCCCTTATCATTTTAAAAAGGATTCACTTAAATTTTTTTATTTTTCAATATTTATCCTCAAATATATATGTGTGTGTGTTTAAATGTGTTATCATTTAGTTGATTGAACTTTTGAAATCAAAAAATTCTATTGGTCTGAAACTATTTGAAGCCTTATTTTGTGAGGGTGTTTTTAATTAATGTCAACATCCTAATATTTTTTCATTATTGAATTAGGGTTATGTTATTTTGAAACCATCAACCTTATTCCTCTAGATGTGTTATGATTATGTAATCCATTTAATTTACATGGGGAAAATATTTTCAATTTTTGTTTTTATTCCAATATAGATGATTATTAGTAATTTGATTATGTATTGTTTAACCACCCACCCTATTCCTTCATCTGGGTTATTATTATTTTATCATTTTTATTAACATGGGGAAATTTTTTCTGCTTTTTATATTGTTATTCTAGTAAAAATGATTATTGTAAATAGATAATGTATTTTTTTACTATCCACCTTCTTTCTCTAGATAGGTTATGACAAGGTTATCTCTTTTATTGAAATGGGGAAAAGTATTGAAATTATTTATGATTATTGACTACTAGCATGGGTTTATTATGTATTGAACTATATATTTCTAATTATATGGATAACCAAAATTTATTCAGTAAGAGGTTCCTTATGGAATGGTATGAAATGTCTTGATGACTCTTATGGAAAATGCATTGGACTTAATTATATGATGAGTGGGGACTATAATTATATATCCCCTCAATGTATTGACAAATATCATGAGAAAAAATATGTTGGTTTTTGGCCTATTCCTCTTCCCATAAAATAATAGTTTCTTGGCACATGGCCTTGATCGTAGGTTTTTGATGTCTGGTATAATGAATTCCATCAATATGATATTACTATTATTGATATTCATGTATTCACTTATTATAAAATATAAATCATACTCTCTATTTCAATTTGATTATGTATTTATGTTGTGTACCTATTCCTTTTATAATACTTATTCCATGTTTATGACATGGTTACTTTAGTTTTATGTTTTCCCTTACTGATTGTTTAAACTCATCCGTTCATATCATTCCATTTTTCTAGGTTATGAATACAAGTATTACATGTGACATTTTTATAAGGATAGAACTTGTGTAAATTTTATGACAAATTTTGAATGACCCTTATGTATTAATTAAATATATATAAAGTGGAAAAAATTTACTCTTGATACAAATAATGTAGGATTTATTAGTTTATGATGTGTCCAAATTATCTAAAGCTCTAAATCTAAAAATATACTCATGTGTAAGAGATGAAATAATCATTATTGATTTTTTAATTAAGGATGGTTATTTATAGGATTTTACAGGTGGTATCAAAGAAAATATGTAAATTATGTGTCTATGAGCACCAGATATGGTAATTTGGGTCTAGGGAATCACAAAATAGTATATTACTAATCACTTTAATTGTTAGATAATTAACTGAACTTGAATTTCCATATACTACTCATATATAACTTAATTTTTTTACTTTGATCCCTTCGAGGTATGTCCTCTCTTAAAGAAATTCCAACATGATGGTATAGGGATAGCCAACTTACCTTAGCATTATCTGCATGACTTATCATCTGACTTCCTTAGACTTATCTTCTAGTGATGTGACCATCATTATCCATCTGTATTGATAGAATTATAATGCAGTGCTTTAATCTCACTTTGTATGAGATAATCATTCAAGATAGTCCCCTAAACATCCTCAAATACTATGTTATACTTCCTACAATAATTAATCATTCTAGTTACCATCGCTTCCCAACTCTCTAGAAGTTATAATAACAACAACATTGCCTAAATAAATTCTAGAAAATTCACATTAACATATTCAATATGACTTAAAATAATGTTACAATCGTTGATATGATCATTCAAAGACCTATCTATCGATAACATAATTTTAAATATCCTTTAGATCATAAAATAATTGTTCATTTTTAGGGCTTGTCATATGTTTATACTAGAGTCTTCATCAACTCTACTGATGTTTTCACCTCCAAAATATTAAAGGTCGCATCCAAGTCTAATGAAATATGAATGGGTCTATTCACATTTATATTCATCCTTTTCCATTATTCTTTATCCAACTTCTTGGTATTGATTTAAATTACTGAAATATCTAAGTCTCTTTTAATAAGATAATCCAATATTTGTATTTTCTAAAATAAAAAATATTTTTTTTCGAACTTTTCATCTCAGGACTTACCATTATCTGATGTCATCCCTCTAATGTTGGTAAAACTACATTGAATTAAAAAACATAAAATGGAAAGATAATATTACTTTAATTTTTCTAAGTGTGAAATATTGAGCTTTGATACCACTTTTTAGGGATGTAACATATCACTGATCCAACAAACATTATGTGAATAGGACATCCAAGCTCTAAATGCATCCTAAAATTTATGTTACCCCATGAACATGATGTATCAGAAGATAGGAAGTCAAAGCACCATACTCACTACATAAAGTCACATACCACGTACACACACTCCATACAACTCAAAAAAAATAATTCAAGAGAGGTTAAATAGACAAATCAAGAAAGTAACACTTTGGTTTTATGTGGTTTGAAGAATTAAGTCATGTCTCCATGAGAGAACACTATTGATTTTATTATAACATTAAAATTATACAAATTTTAAAATCTAAATTGATAAAGTTTTCTTGTAAAATATTATAATCTGTTTCCCTTCTCATGATCACCAAATACAAGTGGTCTCACACTATATTTATAGTGGGTCCTAATCAATTTTATAGTTGCACCTCTATCTAATATTCATTGATGGTCATACAAAAAGAACACAGTGACCATCGATATCCTATAAAATTCAACACCTATCCATTGCATCTGGTGAATAGAACATCTTACACTAAAGTTCGTCACTTCTACACACACCATCTGGTGAACTAACCATTTACACATGCACATTCATTAGTCCAAACAACCTACCTATGTCTAAGAGTAACCCATATGCCACAGTTATCACCCCCAATAAACTTTTATCATCTGAATCTCTCTCTATTTGGTAGATATAGAGGCACTTTAATCATTCCTCAAAACCCAACAATATGTCTTTTTAGATAATTTGGGAAGGATTTATAATCATTCCAAAAATAATACACCTCTCTAAGATGGATTATCTAAGATAGAATTATTTACCATAGATAAAAATTATCTTGCATTCATGCCAATTTATTTAGAACAGATTTAAATCTATATTAGATAGTTTATATAATGTATATTAGTGTTTACACTTCTGTGAAAAATATGAAATTCATCGTGTATAATCTTCCCTAAAAAAATTATGAATTTTTTTTGTGATGAATATAATATCCATCACATATGGTCAATCTCTGATATGATAGTTTCTTATAACGATGGAGACATTCCATTTCTAGTAAGGGACATAAAGCCTGATAATTTTGGAGTATGATGATAGTTGGATGAGATGATGGTGGTGGAAATAGTCAAATATAGTAAGAGTCACCATATAACCTCTTAAATGTTACGAGATATAGGTGTGGATTTTTTATGGATGTGGAATTATGTGTCTTGTTTGAATGGGATAATTTTTAATATATTGTCTACATGATAAAATTGAAAATCTTGTGTATACCCAAGATATGAGGAATGTTAGTGACGTGGGGTTGTTATACTCCCTTGTATCTAAATTATAGTAGACCTAGGTGGGATTGTGGTATATCTATTGGGTTTTTTAGGACCAAAAAATACTTGTTCAAAACAATATAAGATAATAGAAACACCATTCACAGGACTATAATGCTATGAAAAATTAAAACCATATATAAACTATAAATAAATATCATGTTAACCTTACACCCAATATGGTTGTGGTTGTTGTATTTAATTAGTTATTAATTAAGATCATTAGAAATATACTAGAAAATATTTATAAAATGTTATATACATGGGTTTATTTGAATCACCTAATTCTCAAGAAACCATAGCATTTTATTACCTCAACTATAAATGGATGAAGGAGGAGAGAGCTGTGATAGAGAGAAATTAGCAGTGAAAGCTTAGACATAGAGCGTCACATATTCCCATGGATATTTCTTCCTTTATATGGTTCTTAAGGATTCTCTAAAAGCCATTGAATCATTTAATCATACATTCATAACACATGACTAAACTAAATGTTGTTATAATGCTTGTAACCCTTCGACCATTCCATTCTCCCAACGTTTAATCTTATGATTTTTTTTATTAACTAATAATAGCTTACATGCAAAAATATTTGAATGTTGATAATTAAGATGATTCAACGCATTTTGATTTTCCCATTTCACACCATATGAAAGGGAAAGTAAGTGTTATAAAATATCACAATATCATTGGAAATGATATTCCTATCCATGGAATATTTACTACCTTATAATAACAGATATCATAATTCTTGATATCAATATATCATACACAAAGATATGGGATAAAATATATCATTTAGACATTGTCTTTTAGGGAATATCTCCCTCAATCTCCTACATGCACTAAAGCCTAATAGACTCCATGTTATTTCACCTTATATATCATATATAATAACTTGTGAAATAATTTTAAAAATTCCTATTGGATATTTCTAAAACACCTTTACAAATACATAATAAATTTCACTATGTGTCACATTGTATGTAATATCCTTTTAATATCCATCCAAAATTCCTTTTGGATAAACTCTAAAATTCATTTAGAGAAGCTCTATGAGTTTCATAAAACTCTATACCTACTATGAATAAATATAAATTCCCAAATCCATAGATTTAGGTAAAGAGTGGACTCTAGAAAAATTTTGATACTATTGAAACTACAATGGGATCTATAATGATATCCATCAAACACATGTATCTCTACACCTATGTCCTTGAATTGTATCATACAACCATGATTTTTTATATAATCCCTTTCTCTAAGACATTGAGTAACCATGATAGTAAAAGTGTCTCAGTCCCATGTAGCTACTCATATTTTCTCAATTCTATGAGTATAAACTAACCAAGTTTATGACTACATCTCTTTTCATTCACCTTTATAGTTGATAATATCATATACCTCACAAAAAATAGATAACAAGTTATATATAGGTCCATATATGCAATGAATTATACCTAAACTTTACATATTATAGTGTTTTTGAACTACAATTAAAATTTAAGGATATTTTCAATTTAGATTTTTGGAGAATTAGTAAAAAATCTTACAAAGAAAAACCATACATTATAAGTGGTCACTTATACTCAGTATCCATTTTTTCGCCAAAGGAAACCCTTTTAAAAATAAATCATGTTTTTTAATGAAATATCTTAAATAATTTCATCATGACATATTATTTGTCCTTTCCAATATTAAGACCTTTGAAAAAAATTTAAAAATTGGGATGATCAAAAAAATCTTAGAAAGCTAAATAAAATAAAGGAAACTATTAGTCTATTGAAAAACATGAAAACACGTTAAACACGTTTTCTTAAAACTCATTAAAAAGAATAGGAAAATCATATAGGTTCATTGGGACATAATTACCATTTCAATATTACATTTACCCTTAAAAATTTAATAACCATATAGTATACTTCTATATTTGGAGTACCCAATGCATTGGAGAGCTATAATGGGGATCACCCTTTGTATAATCTATATCAAGCTCACTAATTTTTCATGAGCTATATTTTAGATCAACCCTTCGTATAAGCTATATCGGGATCACCTATGAGCTATAATAAGGCTCAACTTTTCATATATAATATCCACGGACCAAATAATTAAGAAACCCCTTGAAAACTATTTTAAACCCTTGTGTAAAACACTTTCCGGAATCAAAATAGCCTTTTCATATAAAAAACACTTTTAAAATCTAAAAATCGTACAAATAATAAAGAAACCACTTATATGGAAAGAACTGTTAAAACTTATAATGGAAAAACTAAAGAACTAAATCATCATGAAAGTGGTAAATTTTATTCATTTTGTATATGTTAAAAAATGTTCCTTTAGTCTTATGTAATAATAGTTGAAAGAGTGACTTTAAAATACATTTTTAAAATAAATCCATTTAAATAAAACCTTAAAAATATTCCTTTTTGATAAAATTTGAGATAAATTAAAAAATTCCAAATTTAAAACATTAATTTACATATGAATACATTCATAAAATAATTTTAAATACATGTTCATAAAAGATAATTATTTAAAAAATAAATATTTAAAACATTTAAATAATGTTTATTTAGTTTAAAAGTCTCTTACCTTGAATCTGACTCGTCACATGCGTTATTTATCTTCCTGAATAATAAAAATTGGTTAATTATTTACATGGTTTAGATACTTTTTAATGTTTTCTATAGATTTTATATCACTTGTTACCATGTTATAACAATTTCTTAATTATTTAAGTTCACGTCGGATGTTTTGATGATATTCAGTACTTGAGTCCAAAATAACTTTGGAATTATGTCTGTAGTCAAACTGATTATTAGTCCATTATATCCAGAATAATATTCAAGACATAATAATCAGTTTTATAAATCCATTATAATTTTAAATCTATCTATTAGATATAGATATGAAAAATGATCTATATTTCAATCATGGAGATGGTAAGTCGTACGTATGAATGAGTAACGTTTCAAATTTTCAATATTCATTTTGGAAAACAGGTTAATATCATTTTAACTTCAATTAATTATAATAATATCATATATATATCATATTATTTACTAAAAAATACTTATATATATTATCCATGTGATATGGTGATGAAAAATGAACCTCATCACTTCATGGAGGTGATAGTTCACATGTACGCGCGAACAACATTATCATTGTTACGTGCATATAAAGTTAATAATGTAAATTACATATTATATTTTATTAATTATAAATAGTTCAATAATTTCATACATAAACTATAATTAAATCATTATAACCAATCTTGAGAGATGGTTATGGAAAATGAATTATATTGGTTCGGGAAGAGGTAGTTCGTTGTACACATGAATGATAATTCTTTTTCTATTTGATGAAGTGGAGGTTGATTTAGGTGATGATATTAAAATAATAACATATCATTATATTTATGATACTATATTTATTACTTAATTATGTTAGAATAATATTTTAAGGAAGTTTAAGAATAAATAAAACAGAAATACATGATTAAAACAATACCTCTTCTTCAGACGATCTCCTTTTCCTAACACTTTAAGACCACATAGGGTGCTGTTAGGCCTAAACTAAGACCTCTATAATGTGGGTATGGATTATAGAAAGGAATTCAGGAAGATATTGGCAGAATAAAATTATTTTTTATATGTTAATAAAATATAATAATATGATCCCTTTTATAAGAGAGGGGAGGACCACTCTTAGAATTTTTCAAAATATTAAATTAATATAAACTAATTTTATATTAAAAATGCATAAAAATAATTTATTTAGAATATAGGATGATTATGGGTCTAAATAAATTCATAAAATTAATGTTATACAAGTTTTTATTATTTTTTAATCATTATCTTTTTGGTTTAACACTTATTTAATCTCTTTAACTGTTATCCTGATAACATGTGTTTTTACTCTTGAAGGGTTAATATAGTTACTATGAAATGTAAAAAGAACCCTAAATGAATCATTTATAACATTTTAAACATTATACAAATAATTTTATGATTTTTTTTATTTTTTAAATAATTATATCAGTTAATAAAATATTATTTCTTTTAAAATGTCATTAATGTCAATTCTGACCCAATTAAATACTTGACATTTTAAAAATATCATGAAAATAAGATAAATTCAAACCAATTCTTCTAAAACATCTCTAACATATAAAATTATTTTATAATATTCTTGTGTGGAATTAATTATTTCAAATTATATTTATTTTAGTATTATTAATATTATTTATTTGATATTTCAATTAATTAAACAATTATTACATCATCATTGTGTAATCCTTTAAGTTAATTATTTCTTAAAAATTAAAAAAAATCATTGATTAATATAAAAATTTTATCTTTCCAAATGCTATTTTTAGTTGAATATATCTTCTAAATAGCCATATTTTAGAAAAGATAATGTTATTAAAACATAAGTATGACATCTTTGACTTTTCATTAAAATGAAACACTATGAAGGGATTAAAGTCATCCAACTGGCTCAAGGAGGTCATAAAATTGGATCAAGGATTATTTTTTTTGAAAATAACCCATAAAATAAAATTATGAAAAGTTTTAGGGTAATTTTATATTATTAAAATTATTATTTTTACCTTTAATTACCCGATTTACCCTTAACCGTAGAAATAATATATTAATAAATTTACTATTCATATTGTCCAAAAATAAAAGGGACTTATTTACTAAATTTTTATCTTATGATTAAAAATATGGAATCCTATTTTCAAATATAAAAACACATAATTGCCTAAAATTAATTTAAAATTAAACTCGTTGACATAATGAGAAATGAGTTTTAAAAGTGAAAACTTTCAAAAGATTGAAATGTTTCTATATTTAAATCCAATGTGAATTTGATTACAATGACCTAAATTGGATTAAATGATATAAAAGTTGTCTAATTATACTTTAAAACTAATTAAAAATGTAATTTAACACTATAAATTATTTAGAAGAAAAATATGTTTTCAATTAAAATGCAATATTACTTCACTATGCATCAAAACATAAAACTTATTAGAGAAATACCGAAAATTCAAAAAAATTAAATCTTGATATTTAGATTTAAAATAGTAATTTTATTTTTTTCAAATATAATTTATAAATGTTTTAAAAACTATATTTAAATCAAGCACACCGTCAAAAGGTAGTAAAACTACCTTTTTAGAAAAATACTTCTTTTATGTGTAAAATTGGATTTGTTTTTATACCATATATGGAAAACACATAGGATGAATATTAAACATTATATTGAATATTATATATATATATTATTAATATAATCTAAAAATAGTGATTTTTTTATTTATTGGTATAAAACACATTTATGCACATTTTAATAATTTTTTAGAGAATCATTTCATTTTAAAAAAAGGTTTTATTTTAATTTATATTTAATTGGTCACTAAATAATTAATTATATATAAATTTTTAAACCATATTTTCATAATTTAGTTAATAATTTTTATTCCCATCATTCTAATAGATAGGTTATAATGGTTACATTTGAATAATAATATTTAGTTGTTCATTTAATCTCGATATGGAATATCATGTACACTATTGAACGTAGTATATATTTTTTAAAAACTCAGGATGTTACATTATACCACCCCTTTTTGAAATTTCTTCCTCAAAATTTTAATTTGATCATGGTAACTAGATTTTGACTATTTATATAACCTTTATAGAATTCCCACATCGAAAAAGAGATTAATAAAACTTACACTTTAAAATATATAAAATGAAGTATAAAGGTCACCATACATAAAAAATAATAGGATTATATTTAGGAATAAATTTACATGGAAGACAAAACTAACTATTAAATTATAATGGACGGTTATATTAAACATGGTCATGATAAATTAAACCATCACAAAACCATAATTCTATGATGGGTTAAAAAGTCAATTATTTATCAGTAAAAAAAGTAAACATATAACATTTTTGTTTCAAGATTATTTTTATATAGTTGACTAATTATTTTACTACATGTAATGATAACACAAGTAAATATATTTACTTGAAAATTATTATTTCTTAATTTAATCAATTTCCACCAAAAACTCATCTTTTTCTCTAAACGATGAGTGTTTAAGAATAATTTTTCACTTCTCAAGCACTAGAATAAACTTCTAAAGAATCACATAATACAAAAAATATTAACTATCTATTTCACCTTCCTTTAAAAATTTACCAAACCCAAAATGGTTAATATAATATAAAACACTTCTCCAAAAATAATAAACCATTATATGAAGAAAAATTACTTTTAATCTTCAAAATTCAATAATAATACCAAGAGTTCAACATATACCTTTAAATAAATTACTATCCTTAAAATTCCTCAAAAATTTTATATACTAAGATTGAAATAGAAAAATTATTTGATCACAAAGACTTTCAAGATAATATTAATATTTATCACCAAATAACATCAAGGACTCTTAAAATCTCATACCAAAAATGTAATTTTATAAATCATATATTCTCTAAATATGTTATCCATTTCCATAAATAACCTGAATAACCATAAAATAAAATTTACCTATAAATGAAAATTAGACCTTTATTTATTAAATAAAATCACAAAATATTCTATTTACCTTAATCATATAAAGTTCCCAAAACATTGAATGTCTTTTGAAATAACATTAATCACTTAATCACAAAATCATTTTCCAATCCCAATGTTATCTATTCAATAATACATATGTTCCCAAAATGAACATAACCTTTATCCATAAGATAGTTTAAATAAATGAAAAAAAACCATCCTAACTATAACATCATGTAGTTCAGTGGTTGGCAATTCACCCTTATTGCCCTTCAGGTGTGGGTTCAATTCTCACAGCCCTGGTAGACGCGGCAGGTTATCACCCATATTTCGGGTTGTCCTTTTACTAAGAATATGTTATTATAGTCCTTATAAAATTCTAGAAATGTGAGAAACATCATAAAAATTATCCTTAATATTTTTTAACCTCAAATTTTATCTCATACCTTTCATTTTACTTCCCAAAATGTAATAACTCATAATTACCTAAAAAAATAATGTCTCTAAAAATACCATTAGTCACCCTAAAATTTCATAACTTAAATACTCAAAAGGGTTTCTAAGATATTAAACTTAGGATAAACCTTAAACTTATAAACCCATTATTATATCCATAACTCTTAATAAAAAATAATAATATTCAAAGTTATATAAACCATCCATTGATACTAACTGTAAGGATCTGACCTTAAATATTACATATTCTAGTGTTTTTGAACTAAAATTCACATTCGTGTATCTTTCAATTTATAGTTTTATAGAATTATGAAAACTCTTAAAAACTAAACCCATGCATTACAAGTGGTCACTTATACTCATTATCCATTTTTTCACAAAAGGAACCCCTTTAAAAAATAAAACATGTTTTCTTTTCATGAAACGTCTTCAATACTTTCATCGTGACATATTATTTTTCCTTAAAAATATTAAGACCTATGAGAAATTTTAAAACTTGTTATGAGCACAAAAATCCAAGTAAGATACATAAAATAAATTAAATTATAAGTCTAGTGAAAACATGAAAACCCATTAAAAACCTTTTCTTAAAACTCATTAGAAAGCATAGAAAAATCATATATGTGCCTTGGTAAATTATTTCTATATCACTCTTAAATTGTCCCTTAAAAATGGAATAACCATATGGTTGTTTTTTATCTCCATAGTACCCAATGCATTGGAGATCTATAATGGGACTCACCCTTGATGTAATATATATCACGCTCACCCATTTTTAATGAGCTATATTGGGGCTCAACCCTTCTAATATGTTATAATGGGATCACCTAAGAGCTATAATGGGGATCAACCCTTATTATATAATGTACAAGGACCAAATAATTAATAAACCCCTTGAAAACCCTTTTAAACACTTGTGTATAACACTTTTATATATCAAAATATACATTTCATGTTAAAACACTTTTAAAATCTAAAAAATATGCATATTATAAAGAAACCACTTTCTTTTGAAAGAACTATGAAAACTTATAAAGGAAAACATAAAGATTTAAAGTATCATGAAATTAGGAAAAACAATTCATGCACAATATGTTAAAAAAACATTCATTTAGTATTTTTTAAAAATAGTTTAAAGTATAAATTTAAAATATATTTTTAAAAGAAAATCTTTTAGCTAAAACCTCAAAAAAAGAAACCTTTTTGATAAAATTTGAGTGAAATTATAAAATTACCATTTTGAAACATTCATGACAATAGGAATACATTCATAAAAATAATTTTAAATATATTTACATGAAATATAATGATTTAAAAAAATAAATCCTTAAAACATTTAAAGTAATGTTTATTTAGTTAGAAAGTCCCTTACCTTGAGTTTCACTCATCACTTTGGTTCCTTATATTCCAAAATAATAAATATTGGTTAATTATTTACTTGATTTATAACCTTTTTAAAGTTTATTATTCTGTTTATATAAATTTTTACCATGTTATAACAATTACTTAATTATTTAAGTTCACCTCAAATGTTTTGACAATATTTAATACTTGAGTCCAAAATGACTTTGGTATTATGTCTATAGTAAAGCTAGTTATTATTATATCATATCTAAAATAATATTCATGAAATAATAATCACTTTTATATGTCAATGATACTTTTAAATCCATCCATTTGATATAGATATGAAAAATGAACTATGTTACAATCATGGAGACGGTAAGTTGTACGTATGCATGAGTAACGTTTTGATTTTTCAATGATCATTATGGAAAAAGGTTAATATCATTTTAAGTTTCCAAAATGATAATAATATCAAATATATCATATTATTTCTTAAAATGTAATTATATATTATCCATGTGATATGGTGATGAAAAATGAATAACGTCGTTTCATGGAGGTGATAGTTCACATGTATGCAAGAAAGTCATATCATTTTTTCATGAATGGAAAGGAAAGAACATAAATGACATATCTTTCATGATTATAATATATAATCTTTAATTATATCACTATAACTATTCTCGAGATATGGTGATGGAAAATAAATTAAATTGATTTGTGAGGCTGTAGTTCTTCGTACACATGAATGATAATACTTTCCTCATTTGATGGAATTTGAGGTATAATTAGGTGATTATATTAACATAATAACATATCTGTATATTTAGGATACATGATTCATTATTTCATCATAGTTGAAGAATATTTTATGGAGGTTTAGAAAGAAATAAAATAGAAATACATGATTAAAACAATACCTCTTATTCGGAAAGTCTCCTTTTCATAACACCTTAAGACCACTAAGGTTGGGGATCTGCCTAAAATAAGAGCTCTATAATGTTGGTATGGATTATAGAAAGTTATTTGGGGTGATATTTTTTTAACCAAATAGGTTTTTAATTGTGAAGAATAGAGAATAATTAGTTACCTTTTATAAGAGAGGGGATAAGCACTCTTGGATTTTCTCAAAATATTAAATTAATATAAATTAATTTTATAATTAAAATGGATCCAAAGTGATTTATTTATAATATAATATGATTATGGGTCTAAATACATTAATAAAATGAAAATTATACAAGTTTTAAATATTTTTTTAATCATTATCTTTTTGGTTTAACCCTTATTTAACCCCTTAACTCTTACTGTGATAACATGTGTCTTTAGTATTTTAAGGGTTAATATAGTCAATATAAAATTAAAAACGAAACATGAATGGATAATTTATGAAATTTAAAACACTAACCAAATAATTTGGAATAATTTTATATTTCTATTAATTTTATATCATTTAATAAAATATAATTTATTTCAAAATATCATTAATGTCAATTTGATATTATTCATTACTTGACTTTTAAAAAATATCATAACAATATGAATTATAAAAAAATATTCTAAAACATCAATAATATGTAAAATTAATCTATAAAATTATTGGATGATATTAATTATATAAAATTATATTTATTGTAATCTTTTTAATATCATTTATTTGATATTTCCATTAATTAAATAATTATTGCATCATCATTATGTAATCCATTAAGGTAATTATTTCATTCCTAAAAATTTAAAAATAAATTCCCATAAAGAATATAAATATTTTATATTTACAAAGACTATTTATGGTCAAAAATATATTATAAATAACCCTACATTAAAAATTTTATATTAAAACATAAGTATGACATCTTTGAATTTTCTTCAAAATAAAAAACCTATAAAGGGATTAAAGTAAACCAAGTGGCTCCAAGATGTTATATAATTGGCACAAGGATGATTTCAGTAAAAAGTAACACATCCAATAAAATTACTAAAAATGTTTGGGTAATTTTTTATTATTTATAATATTATTTTTATCCTTAATTACTTGATTTACCCTTAACCATGGAAATAAAAAATTACTAAAATTACTATTCATATTGTGAAAAAATAAAAGGTACCTATTTATTAAATTTGGACCTTGTAATTATAAATATTTAATTAATTTTTCAAAATTAAAAATACATAATTGGATAAATTTAATTTAAAATTAATCCCACTGACAGAATGGGAAAACGAGTTTTAAAAGTTAAAATGTTTTAAGGATTGAAATGTTTTTTTATCCAAATCCAATGTGAAATTTATTTCAAGGACCTATATTGTGTTGAATGATATAAAATGGATCTAATTATACTTTAAAACCAAATAAAAATATACTTTAAAACTATAAATTATTTAGATAAAAAATCTGTTTTAATTAAAATGTAGTATTTTTTCACTATTCATCAAAACATGAAACTTATAAAAAATACCAAAAATTAAACCAAATTAAATTTTTATATTATGATTTAAAATAATAAGTTTACTTTTTTCAAATATAATTTATAAAAGTTTCAAAACTAGATTTAAAATAAGTGTGTCCTCAAAAGGTGGAAGAATTGTCTTTTTAGAAAAATACTTCTTTTATACATAAGATTGGATTTCTTATTATATCATGTATATAAATAACATAATATGAACATTAAACATTGTATTGGATAATTAATATATATATATATATATATATATATATATTTCATTAATATAACCCAATAATAATGATTTTTTTATTTATTGGTATAAAACACACATGTGCACATTTAAAAAGTTTTTTAGAAAAAAAACATTTCCTTTTAAAAAATGGTTTTATTTTCATTTATAATTAATTGGTTGCAAAATAATTATTTATTTATACATGTTTAAAACATATTTTCATAATTTTGTAAATATTTTTCATTACCTTCATTCAAATGGCTGTGTTAGAATGGTAACCTTTAAATAATAATATTTATTTCTTCATTTAAAAATGATGTGGTGTATAAGGTATGTTATCAAGAATATTAATTTTTAAAAAAAACTCATGATGTTATAGTATATACACTCATTAATTCTATCTTGATTGAGGTATCAGATTTCATACTCATTATACAAGAGGAAAATTTTCATCTTGGTTAATCCTCAACTGATTCTATCATCAGTAACATACAAAAACACCCACTAATCAACTATGCCTCAAGGATTATATAATAAAGGTATCAGAGTAAGAAAGTTATCATGATAGGAATATTTCCAAACATAGGTATAGATAAATACAAATATAAAATGTGCACCTATGGTGTACCAAATATGTATTTTTTGACACTTCTAGTGGTACGGTTGGCATTTTATCCAGCATACAAACTCATTTTGTTCCTTATTAGTATATTTTATATCTCTATATAGAATAATATCAATGAAAATATTAACATTTAATCACTATAAATAATAATCCATGGTAAAAATAGTTAGGGATAACTCAAATTCCTACTTTTAAAAGTCAATAATCATTTCACTTCACTCGATATATGCATACAACATGGAAGAATGAAAAATTAGTGACTAACTTTTATATAATATTTTACAATTAAAATTCTAAAAAACCTTTAAAAATATTAATAGAATCATATATAATATACTATCTAATTATATCTCATATGATATACCACTATAGAATTCTTATGATTAATGCACCTTTAGGGTTTTTTTAAACTCGTTACATCATGTAATTCAAGCCACATCTTTTTTTGGTTGTCTGATAAAATCCTCACACTAAACTTCTTTAGTGAGTAACATATGTGAAATGTTTTTTTTGAATAATTATGATACTTAGAAATCCTATTACAAATATTCAACTCATTGAATAATTATTCAAATTCCTTTAATTCGCAACATTTTATGTTAGGATGTTGATATCTTATATTTTATACTTATAACTATTTATAAGTTCATAACCATCATAATTCATGGAAAACTTCCATAAAAAATTCCCTGAGATAATTTCAATAACAAAACATAACTCTTTACATTATTCTTTAACAACATGTCCTAAACTCATTTTAGAATACAAAGAGGCTTTCACTTTAAATGAAACTCTTTACATTTCTCTTTACCAACATACCCTAAAATATTTTAGGATATTAAGTGAAATTCACTTTTAATATTTATTTGTATAATATATTATAATATATTTTGTTAAATTTAAACTTTTTTAATTCCAAAACATACTCCCACTAGTCTCTTAGAAACTATATTTTTTCATAATATCCTGAAAAGATATAAAAACTTCTTTTCAAGTTAGGAAATAACACTAATTTATTATAGTGTTAATTTTTAACAAATAAACCATTTTACTCATATATTATATGGTATTATATGTGTTAAAAACAATAATGTGAAAATAAGATTTTATCCTTTAAAATATTCCACTAATGGGTGGTTGGATCGCATTCCTCATTTTTTGGAAAACATTTGTATAGACTCTTTCATCCCAAATGAATCTCCTTTTATCTATATATTATTTTAAAATTTGTTATAGAATCTGATAAATCATAAACCATGTGTTTTATCTCATGTTTTTTATAACAATTTCTAATTTATAAACAATTTTTCTTACCATATAAGAGAAATGAGATAAAAATACAAATATGTTTTTTAAGTCCATGTGAACTTGATATTTTCCTTTATATTCAGCTCCATGATTTTGAATCAATTTAATTTATCATGGATCAAAAATCATTTTCATCATTACTTGAATTAAAACTATAATCTTTATCAATTATTTCCCAGATTTTGAACTCTGGTATATTTACAACATTTTAAAAAAAACATTTTTATCATATTCACTACAAATTCAATGAATTGATTCCTATAGCACTTATACTTGACATGGAATTTCCAAGGAGTTTCACAGACCCCTTCAGGTAAACCATAAAATTTCAATCCAATGGAAACATTTCCCATCCCACTAGACACCTTCTTCAGGTTTCAAAGACTAATTTTGACTTTTTAAAAAATCTAATCTTCTTTTCCCGCATAAACTTTTACCCTTCAATGTTATCAACGTAGTATAAGAGCCTAAATATCTCATTCCATTCTCATATTTCCTCAACACATTGATTAAATATGGTGATTAATTATTGAACTCATTCACATTATTGAAACATTTTCAAGAATCATTTCATAAAGAATTCTATAGTGAACCATGCCTTAGAGATAACCTTTTGTCTCTCCAAGTCATTGGTACACTCAATTATATTGATTACATTAGTGGATAATAAACTTCCTTTCGAAATATTTCATTTAATTACTTTTAAATATTAATTATATTTATCTATTATTCTCCCAATAATATAGATTCATGTGCTAAAAACATTTAATATAGTTGGTTACTTGAGTAAAAATCTTTTCTAACACAAAGAATTTTTCTCTCTTACTTAAGAACAATTCTCAAATTTCTATACCAATATAGTAAGTCACTATCATTTTATTATCCCTTTAAAATAGTGCTTATAATGGTGATGATTCCATGTATACCTATAAAAACTTTAATAGATGAAAATAGCATTTGAAAAACATTTAATAAGGACATATATTAAATCTGATCTCGCTAAAATGATGAGTCCTTTTAAATTTCATCATATCCATTAGTGGGACAAGATCTATTTTCAATATATTTTGGGTTTATTTATCATTTATCCTAGAAATTTTCTATTTAATTATACAATCATGTCAATCATATTAAATATTAATCTTAGATTGTTGAGTATATAAATCTTTATCATAATCTATCGCCTAGATCCACTCCACATTATTCCACTCGTAATCTAATCATATTATGGTCTCACAACTAAGTGTAACCTAATTAAAATTCTAAAAAAGACACCTAATTATATTATAATCACCCATTACTTTATTTCCATACAAAATATAATTCAGGGGTAACCATATTTAACGTGAACTATCCAGATTAATGATTGAGTTATTAATAAGTGTTTTATTTGGAACAAATCTAACACTTAGTATTTTTAAAAGGGGATTTAATCACAACATCTTATCTCATGTATTAATTTTATATTAATAAATTCTTTTAATGGTTTATTTTTGAATTTTCATTCTTTCTAAAAAATCAATATATTCGAACCATACTGATATGTAACTTTTTACACAACAGCCAATGTTGTTATACCAAATTAAAATCCAAGTGTATTTATACACATCTAAGTGCATCTCATGAATAAGGTACATGAAACCCTTTCATGTAAAGTCTTAGAACCACATATAATCAATAATCCCAAAAAAATTAAGCTTACAGCAGTAAATATGTGACCCCCACTATTCTAGAAAAGGTATAAACCTCAAAGCCAGTGAGTATTCCAACCTAGAGTCCTCCTATCGAAGAATACATTACTCAAGAGTTATATGAATTCAATCACAATTATAACACCTAATATATATAAACTAAAATTAACTTTATAATTCAAACTCATAATATGGTACAATAAAAATTCAAGGTATAAGAAATATAAATCAATTATTATACGTACCATGCAACTCCTTTAATGTATGAATGGAAATTTATAGAATCAGTTTATCAATTTAAACTACAACATATAACCATTCATTATATACCCATTATATTCACAAATAAAACATAAATAAACTACATAAATGAAAAATTCATCTATTTAAACATGAGATAAATTAATTATGAATGATTAATAAATTAATAATTTATAACCGATTTATAATTTATCCATGTATTATTTATAACAATCCAAGATAAAAATATCTTAATTTTACATCATTACTAAAATTTAAACATTAAATCTCACAATAATCCCACACTGCTCGTAGAACTGTTTAGTTTAGTGTCTTTGATGGCCTATTACATAGGAAACTTTTTTTATAACACTTTTGAACATTTCTCTATAATCAAACTCTTATAGACCCACTTATAGACTTATCTTAAGTTATACTTATCATCATAACTTGGGGAAGGGAAACATAAGAATGGGGTGAGCTCAAACACTTAGTAAAGGAAAATTCATTAATATGTTATCAAGGGTTAGATCATAAGAATATGAGAATACATGAACTGGGAGAAATTTATTATTAAAAATAATGTGGAATAATAATAGTTTACCATAAATCATGAAGGAAGGACATGTAATTTCAAAAGAACAAACATAGACCATGGCATAAGAGTGTGAGATAAGCTTGGAAACATGGCACAAGAAAGTAATATCATAACTTTAAAGAATTATAAATATGTGGAAAAACATAAATCATGAAATATTAAGCATAATTCAAGACTAACCACCAAGATAGCATAACATTGTGTGCTTAGGATTACTACCTATGCACCATTAGCATATGTTAAGGCTTGCCGCCAATATAACATAATATAGCGATCTTAGGATAACTTCTCTTGAAACATACATGGTATCTTAAGAGATGTAAACATTACCTAATGAATTATATAACTATTAGGGCACACCCTTCATATTCATAAAATTTATATTAATATTTGTGACACAAGAGGAAAATAAACAATATATAAATAATCGGCATGATAAACCCCATGAGAAAGAACTGGGTTTCATAATCTTGTCTCAATGTATAACTAAAGGCTATACTATAAGGATTACAAAAAGAATAAGTAATTAAATCATTATGAGCGTTACTATTTTATTAAATAAGTTTTGGTCGTTAATATTGAGTTAAAATATATAAAATTTCATGATAATGATTGAGGATTAGTAAGAATAAAAAATGAACTGCATATGTGATTCTTTTCTAAATGAGCAAATGATATTTTGAATAAGGAAAGGGATTATTGTTTTCCTTTAAAATATAATTTTACTAGGTTGGTTTTATATAAAATAATGAGGGTTTTTCAAAAACTATTCACGGATAAAAAAAATTATGGGGTGGTACTAGATATAAAATAAGAAATTGTGAATTTCCATTAAATAAGGTTACTAAAAAGAGAAAAATTTTATTGGAACTTAAAACATGTATTATCCCAAAAAAAGGAAGTAAAATTAAACTATGAATATATTTAAGGAATATATATACATAATATTTTTGAAAAACATTATAATAAAATATAATAAATTTTTATTAAAATAAAGATAGTATATAAACCAAAAATTACTAGGGTGGTTTGTAAAATTACTTTTTTAAGTTTTATAATACCTTTTGTTGAAATCCCACATCATAAAATAGGATAATAAAAAATATTTTTAAAATATGAGAATGAATATGAATTTAAATGAGAAAACACATAATTAGGTTTCTAAATATAATAGAGAAAATTGGTGGGAAAGGAAAATATAGACATAGATGAAAAAACATCATTACAGATAATGAGAATTATTCTTGACAATATCATAATTTTATGGGGAAGATACTCATTGAGGAGGAATATTATATTAAAATTTTTAAATCACCATAAATAGAAATATAAAGTTTAATATAAAATATTTTGGTGTAATTAACCAATCATATAAGTAAGAAGATCAATATGAGACCTTATAACACCAAGATATGGGGTTTGTGTTAACAAAATCCCTTACAATATTATAATATATATAATTGAAAATCCATGAAAGGTGGACCATGTGATGTATTTTTAAATACCATTTACTTCATGAAATCTATGAAAAAAATAAATCCATTCCCAATACCTACACCATAAAAAAGGAGGAATTGGTGAACATGAATCATATCTCAATGAAATAAAATTGAGATCTAAAAACTCTTACCTCGAGTCCTAATTCATTCTACATGTATGTATAACATCCTAAATAATAAAATTAAATTTATTAAAAACATAGGATCCTTATTAATATATATCCCATATTCTAAGGACTAACTATTAACATATTTTTCTAACTTGCTATATTTTTCTCTTGTTGGCTACTTAAGGCAGTTTGATCAATTTTTCTGAAACTTCTTCAGTATCTTGACCATGGTAAAAAATTTTATAAAATAGATTCATAATATCTATAATTTTATATATGTTTTTTCTTTTCTGTTCCATTATAAAAATATATATACATATCCATAGGTTTCCAAAAATAGACTCAAACTAAAGACGATGTCTTGAGATGGTCATTTAATGCGGTTAAATTTACTATAACCGTTTATTATTAATTTCAATAATATATTTTAAAATATCATTATTAAAAAGTATTAATAGTCATAAATATCATTTTTATACATTAGATACATTTTTAAAGTTATATATGTTATTAAGAAATTTGAAAATTAAATACATCATTCTGTGGAGGCGGCAGCCTGTACATACACGAACGACACTGTAATTTTCCATAAAATGTTAAGGGGAATAAAAATAAAATAATAATAATTTAATAATCTTGGATATTAAATAATAATTATTATTTTATTAAATATCTCTTTTTAACCATCCATATAAAGAGTTTATGAAAAATAGAACTCTTCATTTCTGGAGGTGGTAGTCCGCACAATGCATGATGGCATATTAATTCTATGAATTGTTTTATAAGGAGAAATAAAATTTGTATTACATTAGTATAATAACATTAATAATATTAATATTACTAATTTTACCATACTTTCATGGATAGATAATATTTTAAGGGGTAGGGGAAGATTAAGAAGAAAATACTGAGTAAGAATTACTCACATGGAGAGCTTGAACTTTCTCTTGAAAGTATTATTCAAAAATAATGGATTAGTATAAATTTTATAGACCATGTAATTATGGATGTGAAATATAATTCTATTTGAGGTAAATTGGCCATAGTTTCAAGAATGAAACAGAATATATTGTGGTCTTAATGGGTGTTGAGAGGCCCCTTTTATAATTGGAGGAAAATGGAATTTTTGTAAATGACCATAACATCTAAATGATTTCATAAAACTATTAAAGGGTCATGTAACACTAAAAAATTTATATTTATTTCCTTTTAAATAAACATCAATCATTTGATATATTTATTTATATGCAACCCTGAGTCTAAATGAACCATGATATAGTAATTATTTAAAACCTAGATAATAAGTTGATAGGTATGGATATAAATAACCACATTATGAAAAATATTTTAAAAAATAAATAATATAAATTCATTAATTCATTCATAATAAATAAGTACTCTATTTTCAGTAAATTCATTTTATTCTTTTTAAATATGTTTTCTTGAAAAATGGTTTTTGAAGCACTTTGTGTGTGGAAATTATAATTTATACCATTTATAGATATTTTATTTTAAGTAATGAATATAATTTTTTAAATAATAATTTCAATATTATATTAGTGTGAATTTTTTATATTTTTCTAAAAATGTTAATTTTTCAGTGAATAAGTGAAAAATATCAATTTTCATAAAATTGTCATTTATTTTAATTAAATCAAGTAATTTAGAAGTATAATTATGTTTTAAATTTTATCCTAAGTAAAAAATTTATATTTTAATTATAAATAATATAATTAATTATTTAGTAATAATCATGGTACTTGATTTTGGTATAAGTTTATTTTCAGGCCTAAAAACAAACTTTTCTAAAAACTGTTTTTATGCACGCAATGTTTTTTATCTTAATAAATTAAATTAATATCTATTTATTAATGTTTTTAATGAAATTTATAGATTATATATTCAATAAAATATTTTAACATTCATTTTATGTTTTTACGATTCAAGTAATGGAAGTAAATTTAGTTATATACTTAGAAATGAATTTCTCTAAAAATATGTTTCCATTGTATTTTTCATGATTATTTAAAATTAGATCTATACATTTATAGAAATTTAATCTGGTAAAATGGAGTCAATATTTTTAATAATCATAATTAATTTAATTTAATGTGTTAAACATAATATTTTACCTAATTTATAGTAAAACAATAAAATTTTGTAATCATAGTGAAGGATAAAATAGGTTTATTATGGGTTAAGCTAAGAGATAAGTGTAATATGAACCATAAACTTATTTAATTCATACTGGTTAAAGATATTTAAACCTTATATTATCCTACCTTATAATTAATATTCATTTGGAACCACTTTCACATGAAAGTGACCTTATATTATTGAAATCCTTTAAGTAATTTCATGTGTGTCCCTTCCCCCACTTATAAAAGGTCACTTATTCTTATCCATTATTCAAAACAAATTAGCAACCTTGATCCGTAAATAACTACTCCAAAACCTTAACATATTCCTTAACTCTATCGTTTCTCCTCTGTTCTTATCCTAATATTAATCTTTCAAGTCTTAAGGTATATGCCAAAGGAGGTCTCTCAAAGAGGAGGTATAAATCTTAATTGGGATCTTTCAATTCTATTTCTTCTTCCATTCCCTAAAAAGCTATTTTATCCATAAAAACAAGATGAATCAATTTTCATAAATATAATAAGATTTTATTATTATTATTATTATTATTATTATTATCATCATCATTATTATTATTATTATTAAATGACTATCTTCAACCTCTTATCCATCAAATGGGAAATGAAATTATTGCTCGTGTGAACATGTGCCCACATATAGAAATATAATTCATTTTCCATCACTATATTTAATGGTTGGTTATTATGATAGATTTAATGTATATATATTACATTTATTATATAATAATTATTCCTTAAAGGTGAATTATTGTTTACCTTTCCTTAGTTCCATCCACCAAAAAGTGTAAAACATTACTTATGTGTATGTATAGACTGCCGTATCCACGATGTGATGAAATTCATTTTTCATCACCACATTATGAATAGTTATAAAAGTGTTTATAGTGAAAAAAAATTAAATTTTTTACATTATTAATATTATATAGATGATTTAACCATGATTTATGTTCAAGGATCATAACTGTTGAACCAAAAATTTTATAAAAACGAAATAATTAACACAAAGAAATAACAATTTTAATAAAAAATTATTAATAAATGAGTGTTAAAATGTTATAATTGGACTATATATGGTATTATGGGTATTAATATGATTCTGGTATAAAATTATAATAAATTTAAATTTATTATACATTATTTTAGAGTGATTATGAAGTAATTCATACATGAGGTAATGATTTTATATTGGAATCTCATTTCACTGAGATTATTTATGCTTAAATTTTTGAGGATGAAATTATATGATATATATCTTATCTTATACTAATATAGTTATTTTGGGATATGGCATTTTTTTCTTTCATTTTCCTCTCTTTAATTACTCAATATATTGAATGAATATTTTTAATGGAAACCAATTTTATTTCTCTCTTTGGATAGGAATCATTTCCTTCCAAAACGATATTTTATTTAATGTTTTTTAGAGAAGGTTAATAACATTCCATAATTATTTTATAAATTCATTTTTAACCATGTCTAAATTTCTATAAAAATGTTTAAAAAGTAATATTCTTATCATATTTTGAACAAGGTAATTTTGATTTTTTACTAAAAATATAAAATGAGTCTTTATTTTAATGCACACTTCATGAACGAATTTTTTCACCATCATTAATTATATTTGCTTTGAACAATAATTTATAAGTTTCCATTGTTCTTTTAAATGAAAATATTTTCCATATTATTTTTCATAATCTTATATTTAAAATATTTGATTCAAAATGAAATAGTTATTTACCTCAAGAAATGTTCTAATGGTCATTTAGGTGTATTTTAATCGATAAAAAACCTTTTATGTTTCTTATATTTTACAAAGGATATGAACCAATATTTCCATATTTATTCTTTCTTTGTATGGTTTAAGATTATGATGATCAAATATTTATGAAATCTATTTTATTTTCCCATGGGTTAAGATATGATGAAATGATAAATTTTTTAAAGATATTGTGGAATACATATGAATAGAATATGATTATGTAATGGATGGTTTTGTTATATTCTTTAAATTAATGTGGTAAATATTAATGTTTAATGATCTCAAATGGTACACTATAGGTTATTCCAAATCCAAAAAAGGGTACACATGAAGTTATCCCAAGCCTGAAGCAGGTACATGGGATATCATACTAATCCTAAAATGTGGTTAATATCTTGGTGGTTATCCATGACATAATATTTCTATGATTATGATTATACCAAACTTTATGCCACTATTTTATGAAACAATCTTATTCTAGTGTTATTCCCCCATGGTGTGTGTACTTTGATCCCTTTGTGATTAATTTCTTATAAACTTCTAAGAATTATGTCATACCTCATGATTATATGAATTTTTTGGTATGGATTTCAAATTTTAAGATCAAGTTATCGTACCCTTATTCTTGTGATACACTTACATATGATCATGGATTGATATCACCATTGTTTACCCTTACTAAGAATATGAGTTCTCCCTTTCTTATGTTTCCTTTTCCCTAGGATATGAAGAAAGGTATAAATTATTATATGTCTAAGAAGGGTGATCATTTTGAAGAAATAAGTGGGTGATGGCGTGCATCTTTTATATACCGTTTTTTGTATCAAAGCTTCCAAAGACACTAAAATTTTATGGTTTTACCATATATCATAATGATATGTAATATATATTCAATAAGATTTAATATTTTTTTAATGTTTGGGTTACTATAGTTGTTATCAGAGAAAGGTTTAGTTACTTTTGGAAACTTGTATGAGAAAACTTTAGTGAGAACCCTTAGGATAAGACAACGTATAACATAATTTCATAAGGTATAAAAACATAAAGGAGGTTGTTTTTCCTAGAAAATAAATCTCTATCTAGATACCTGCAAATGTATGTGGTACTATCACTTATGCGCATAGGGGTAAAAAAATATGAATGAGACAGATTGGGTTTTAACTCAATAATTACTGATGCACAATGAATTATCCAAATATTTCACACCTAGATAGACACTCTTGGGGGTATTATTGGGTTAATTCACATTTTCCTTATGAACCATTTATAAAGATTTAAATAGATGATGATTGTAGATAAACTAGGTTAAACCTAAGTTTTCATGACTTATACATCATTTGAATAATTTTTCATGATTATTTAATTTCCCACTATGATTATTATTTATCATACTATTCTTTTGGGTTTAATTAAATGGCTCAAACTAAAATGAATCATGTTAATTTTGAATTTTACAAACATTAAAATGATGGCCCTCCTGATTAACAGAATGTTATGGGAGTTGGAATAAAAAAAATTGTTTTTGTGCTTATAATAATTTCTCAAGCCATGAATCATGTTGAGATTTTAGATAAGAAAAGGTGGTAACAACATACTATTGATTCCTTTCTGAGGCAACATCCACCTTATTTTATTGGGTTCGTTGATCCACTAATTATTGAGTAATGGATCATTCTCTTTGAAAGGATATTTTTCATTGTCCATTACTTGGATCGTGGAAAGGTTATTTTAGTTTTTTATTATTTGTAAGGAAACCGGATCAATGGTATACTTTTATCAATAATATGATAAAATGGGAATAAATTTACTCCATAGAGTAGGATGAGTTTAAGAGATTATTTTTAAAGAAGTAACTTCCATATATTCTTCATATGAAAATAGTGAAGAAATTACTCTAGCTAAATAAAAAGGTTTATTAATACATTAATACCTATAAGGAAAATTTTACATGACTTGTGAGGTATGATTCTAGTATTATCATTTAACTAGAACGTAAGATTGGTTGATTCATTAATGTCTTAAAACCAAATCTCCAAAAGGTTTTGTTCATAAGTGACTATAGTAACTATAATGAAACAATTAAATGTGTTATAAAGGTATAAATATATATTATATTCACCCTTCAATATCATGGTTTTGATAAGAAAAGAAAGATGTAATTTAAATGAAATTATTATAACAGAATCCAAGGAGGGAGGAATATGAGCCTTCCTTTATTCCAAATTTTTTTAATAAAACAAGGAGGATATTGTCTTAAGGGGGCTATTAAATTCTTTAAGCATAGAAATAAATTCCATTAGTTAATAAAATGTTGAATTAATTGGAATAAGTTAGCTAATGATGTGAATATAGATAAAGATCCATAGAATACATCAACCACACCCTAGTGTTTTAAATTCAATGAGTATAGGCATTATTGGGACTAATGATTGAATCCATGGGTTAATAATGATAATAAATATCATTATCCTCGTAATCCTATAGAAAAATGGGAATATCATGTGATCATAATTGTTGATTTGGGGTAAGATAATGAAGTGGTGAAAGGTACACCTACCATCCACTCTAAAACTAATAATTTCTTATTTTATTCTGGTTCTACGCAATAATTTTTACATGAATAATTTTATAATGGTATCACATTACCAACTCAATGATTAGATGATGAATTATTAGTAAAAACTCTTAATGTTACAGTTATCATATCTCATGTCCATGATTTTTCTCTAATTGATGTTTGTGGGAATGTGCTTCCTTCAAATCATGTTATTCTCCCTCTAATGGAATTTGATGTGATTTTGGGTATGGATTATCTTTCTTTATATAAATATCATATCAATAGTTCAGGAAGGTAAGTAATTTTGGATGTTCTAAACTAACCTATAATTTCCTATTAGTATGAGAATAAATATGAACTTATATTTGAAATTGCATCCATTGCATTAGTCTTTATTCCTATTCAAAGGTGGTGTTTACCTTAGATGGTTGGGGAGGAATGAAACATTAAATATATGCTTATTATATCGGATTTTGTTGATGTATTTCTTGAAGGGTTACCTAGTATTACACTAAATTTTGAAGTTGAGTTTTCAATGGAACTCATATCTGGTGCTACACCTATTTTAAATTACCCATATAGAATGTCCCCAAGAGACTTATAGTAATTGAAGAGGTAAATTTAGGAGAATTTTGATAAGGGGTTCATTTTTTCAAGTGTGTTGTCATGGGTTTCACATATTCTTTTTATTAATAAGAATAATGGAACAATTAAACTCTTCATTTATTATAGGAAAATTAAAAATATCATGATTGATAATAAGTATCTTATTTCCCATATTTATGATTTATCCAATCAATTATGAGGAGATAAATATATTTCTAAGACTGATCTTTGATCTAGATACTATCATTTGAGGGTAAAAAGTTAATACATACCCAATACAGCCATTCTTTTTTGGTATGGATACTATGAATTTATAGTGATTCTATTTTGTCTTTCTAATTTCCCCTTTATCTTCACAGATTTAATGAACAGATTCTAGATATTAACTCTATTAACTTGTGGTAGTATTTATAGATGATATTCTTATACATTATAAGAGTAATTAATAGCATAAAGATCACTTGAGGATTTTACTAAAGACCCTAAGGAAGGATAATTTAAATGAAGATTTTACGAAGTGTGAATTTTTGATACATAAAGTTTCATTTTTTGGAAATATAATATAAAGAGAGGGTATATCTGAAGATCCATCAAAGGTAGAAGTTGTTGAACATTGGATGAGACCAACTATAGTGACTGAGATTCATAGTTTTCTTGGATTTTTCGTATATTATTGATACTTTGTGATTAATTTATCATGGATATATAATACACTCACTAAGTTAAATTTAAATAGATTCAAGTTCCTTTGGACTGATGAATATGAAGTAAATTTCAAGGAACTTAAGATAGGGATGGTTAGTGTACCTATGATCGCACTACACAATAGTGGATAACCATTTCTGATTTAAAGTAATGCATCTAATAAGGGGTTGATATTTGTTCTTATGAATATTGATATATTGATTGCTTACACCTCACTCTAATTGAAGTCCCATGAAAAAAATTACTTGATTCTTGTTTTGGAGTTAGCAATGGTATTTTTTCATTAAAGATATGGAGGAATTGTCTTTACAGAGGAAGGTGTGACATATATGCTAATCATAAAATTTTAAAGTATATATTCAACTAGAAAGAGTTTAATATGAAACATAGAATATGATTACATTTGATTAAATATTATGAATGATTAAGGAGTTACCTCCTAGGAAAATAGAATATGGTGGTTGATTCTTTGAGTTGAAAAGATCATGCTAGCTTATTTATAATGAGGATCATAAAAGATACAATATTTACGGATTTTCAAAGTATGGACATTGAAATCATGAAGGAAGGGGATAATTCATATCTTTATAAAATGAGTGTTTAAACATCTATCCATGTGAATATTAAAGAGTCATATGAGGATGTGGAGCATAAAAAGAAGGTGATAAATGTTCCTGAGTTCAACCTTGATTGTGATAGAATGATATGGTTCAGGAACCGATTATATTTCCCATCAATAACAAACATGAAGAAATATTTATTAGAATAAGATCATATCTTATCATTCTATATTCATCCTAGAATTATGAATATGTACAAAAATATGATAGAGTATTTCTTTTGGGAAAACATAAAGAGAGATATTGTAAATTATGTCTCAGTGCTTGGCGTGTCAGTAAGTTAAGTCTAAGAGACAAAATTCTAAGGGGATGTTACAACCATTACCTATACTAAAATTGAAATGGGAAAACAAAATCCATTTGTATTGTCACCAGAATCCCAAAAATGTATAAAGTCCATAATATTGTTTGGGTTTTAGTCAATAAATTTACAAAGTTAGCACATTTCATTGCTATTAGAGAATATTTTTCTCCAGATAATATTTCTAGGATTTACATTAAGGAAGTGTTATGGTTTCAAGGGGTACCACGTTCTATTATAAATTATCAGGACTCAAGGTTTACCTCAATGTTATGGTGAAGTATTCAAGAAATCTATGTATACATTGTTTTTTTTAGTATTTCGTATCATCCTTATAAATATGGTGAGTCTAAGAGGACCATTAAAAACCTAGATGATATATTGAGATCATGTTCTCTGGATTTCAAAGTTGGTTGGGATCAACTCCTTCCTCTAATCAAGTTTTCTTATAACAATATCTTTCACTCAAGAATTCAGATGGATCCTTATGATTCCCTGAATGTAAATAAGTACATAACTCCAATATGTATGGATAGATTTGGAGAAATAAATCTATTAGGACTTGAGCTGACTGATGAAATGATAGATAAGGTTAAATCTATTTAGAATAACATCAATTCAACTCAGAGTGAACGGAATAATTATGTTGAAAATCATCGATGAGATCTAAAATTAAATGTTGATGATAAGTTATTCCTATGAATTTATACGTGTAAAAAGGTAATGATATTGAGGAAGAACAACCGGTATAAATATCATCCCTTGTGATATTATTGATTGAGTTTGGGTTGTATCTTATTACTTGGTACATCCACCGAACCTCTATAAAGTTCATGATAAGTTCCATGTATCTCTATTGAAGAATACATACTTAATCCTTAACATGTACTGAAATTAGAGGTTATAGCACTGGAAAATGATCTTTATTATAAATAATAACCGATGGAATTATTTTTTTCATAGAGATAAATTACTTTGGAATATAAATACTCTCCTGGTTAAAGTTCTTTGAAGGAATCATAAATTTGAAGAATTTATATGGGAACCTAAGGATGTGATAAAGAAGAGATATCCCTATTTTTGTATCTATGTGAAGGGATTTAATGGTAAAAATTTATTTTAATGGGTGTAGAATGTAACACCTCAAAATTTTATTAGTATTTCCTTTTAAATAAACTTGAAGTATTTGATATCTTTCTTTACACACAACCCCGAGTATAAATAACAATTCATATAGTAATCCTTTATAACCTAGCCATTAAATAGAAAGGTATTAATAGTAATAAAAAATATATTAAAATTTTTTATAAATTTTTTAAATAATTCAAATTCATTGATAGATTTATAATAAATAAATACATAGTTTTTAGTAAAGTTGTTTTATGCTTCAAAAATATGGTTTCTTCAAAAATGGTGTTTAAATCATTCTGTGCATGGACATTAAAATTTATAAAATTTTTAGAAATTTTATTTTATGAAATGAATATAATTCTCTAAATAATAATTTTAATATTATTATAGGTTAAATTTTTATGATTTTTCTAAAAAATAATTATTTTTTACTGAATAAGTAAAAAATTACAATTTTCGTAAAATTGTCACTTCTTTTCATTAAATCAAGTAATTTAAAAGCTTCACTATATTTTTAATTTTTTATTAAATTAACATAATACTAATTTGATTATAAATAATCTAATAAATTATATATGAATCATAATTATTCTTTATTTTGGTATAAGATTATATTTGGGCTTAAAACATGTTTTTCTAAAAATTATTTTTATGTGCGCAATGTGATTTTATCTTAATAAGTTAAATTTATATATATTGAGTAATTTTTTTAAGAAAATTTATAGATTATATATTCAATAAAATACTATAATATTCATTTAATGGTTTTTATAAGGCAATGAATGGAAGTAAATTCAGTTTTATGCTTAAAAATGCATTTTTCTAAAAACGGGTTTTCATTGCATCTTACGCACTGATTTAATATTAAATTCTATCAATTATAAAAATTTAATTATTTAAAATGGTTTACATATTATTTATAATCATAATTAATATAATTTAATATATTCGAATTAATTTTTTGGTAATAATGAATAGTAAAAACACTGAAATTTTGTTACAATGGTCAAGTTTAAAATGGTTTTGCTGGGGGGTTAAACTAAGATATAAGGGTATAAATGCCACTTAAACTTGTATAATTATTATTTTTTGAAGATAATTTAATTTTATATCTCTTAATTTGTAATTTATGGCCATTTTGATCCACTTTCATATGAAATTGACCTTATATTATTGTAATCCTTTTATTAATTCCATGTGTGTCCCTCCCCTCACATATAAAAGGGAACCTATTCTCCTCCATTATTCACAAAATTTGTGACCTTAATATTTAAAAATAACTACACTAAAACCTTAATATATTAATTTCCTACATCCCAGATCCCTTATTTTTTTCTCTTAAGACTAATATTTCATGGATTAAGGTGTAATCCAAATGAGGTCTCTCAAAAAGAGGTGTAAATCTTAACCGAGCTGTTTCAATTTTATTTTCTATAAAATATACTCTAAACATATTTTATTCATAAAAAATTATTATTATAGTATCATAAATATACTTATATTTTATTATGATGATGTAACAACCATTTCCCACCTCTTCTCCATCAAATGGGAAATGAATGTATTGCTCGTGTGTACATGTGGACTACCACCTCCACGTAAAGATATGATTCATTTTCCATAACCATATTTCATGATAGGTTATTATTATGGATTTAATGTATATGTATATTATATTTATTACATAAAAATAATTCTAGAAATGTGAATTATTATTTAACTTTATTTCATTACATCCATCAAAAAATTGTCCCCATAAAGTGATGTAAATCATTTTTCACCTCTTATTTATATGAATGGTTATAAAAGTTTATATAATGATTAAATATTATAATTATGGAATTATTAATATTCTAGATATTATTTAACTATGATAAAATTTTAATGACCATAACTTCCAAATTGAAACTTATATGAAAAATGATAATGTTAACACCTAGAAACGATGATTTTAATAAATAATTATTAGTAAATGGGTGTTGAAATTTTATAATTGGGTGGTATATAGTATTATAGGTATTAATATGGTTATTTTTTATGATTATAATAAATTTTAATTTATTAAATAGGATGTTAGAGTGCTTATGAAGAAATTCAGGCTTTAGGTAAGGGTTTTACATTACAATCTCATTTTTACCAAGATTGTTTATGATTAAATTTACAATTATGAAATTATATAATATATATCTATAAAATATTATGTACTTTATTATCCTATGGTTATTTATATATATTACGTTTTTCCTTTAATTTTCCTCTCTTTAAGTAATCAAGATATCGAAAGAATGTTTTTTGAGTAAAACTTGTTTTAATTCTCTCTTCAGTCAGGAATATTTTTCATACACATCCTTATGTTATTAAAAATGTTTTCCAGAGTTTTTTACCTTTATAAAATTATTTTATAAATTCATTTTTACCCAAATTTTAATTTTTATAGAATTATTTAAATGAAATATTTCCGTTGTTTTTCGAATAAGTTAATTTTTCCATTTTATTGAAAGTATGAATGGAATATCTGTTTAACTTACACTGCATGAACACCTTTTTTCCACCATCATTAATTCTATATTATTTGAAGAATAATTTACAATTTTCCATGGTTATTTTTAATTAAAATATTTTCATTGATATTTTGTAAATATTTATATTTTAAATAAGTTATTCAAAATGAAAAAAGTATTTCCATTAAGAAGTGTAATAGTGATACTTTAAGGGTATTTTCATCTATAACAACATCCTTTTATGTTTCCTATGATTTATTAAGGATATGAAACACTATTTCCATATTTATCTTTTTTATGGATGGTTTATTATTATAATTATGAAATATTTATGAACCCCATTTTCTTTTTCCATGGATTAAGCTATGATGAAATGATAACTATTTTCATGATCTTGTGGAATACATATGAATAGATAATTATTGTGTGGAGGTTTTTTCCCTTATATAACTATTTTTAATTGGATAAATATTAATGTTTTATGAGCTAAAATGGTCAATGGGAGGTTATCCCAACCCCAAAATTGGGTACATGGGAGGTTATTTAAAGACCAAAAATAGGGTACATAGGAGGTTATCACAAGACCAAAGTGGGTACATAGGTGGTTCTCCCAAGACTAACATGAGATGTATTGCAAAATAATCTGGTTCGACCCCAAACTGATCACCCAATTCATCTTAAGAATAATCTTAAGAGTTTTTCCTAGTCCTCTTGGGATGGAAACTAGTGTCGGGGCATCAACAGAGTAACCAAGGGAATGATTTATACCAATATAAATAAGCTAAACAGCGAAAATAAACAGATCAACTCAAAAGAAATACCATTACCAAACTAAACAAAATTTATATAAAAACTAAAAATAAACGAACCAAACAAAAAATACAAAGTGAACCTAACAACATATCTATATAACCCTGAGGGTCACTCTTTGATTCCAAAACCAACCATCACCCATGGTGATTAAGACCAAGTTGAACATGCAACAAAAGGTAAAAACAAGAAAGAACTATATGCGTGAGTATTAAAACGTAGCAGGCATGACCAAACAATCTATTCCCAATTCATTTCCTTTAAATAAATAAACAGCAATTCCAAGTTTTAAATACAATATACAAGACTAGTTTTTCCTCACACATTTTTCACTTAAAAAACACGATCCAATGCCCTTTTTCATTGAAATCCAGATTCTTTACTAAGGAAGAAACATTATCATTTTAAAGGGGAGTAATGGGTGTTTATTTAAAAGGAGGGAAAGTGAGTTTAAAATATTTTCTCAACACTTTTCATAAACCTTTGGAAACCATCACATCACTTTGCACAAAATTACACTATGAAACAAGGAAGTATAAATAATCAGATAACAAGGGTAATGGAAAAATATCATGCACAAGTAACTAATAAATAATACATCTCAATCATCCATTGTAGATAAATAAGTGTCTAAGTACATGGGATAACCTATGAGTTCAATGGAATAATCTATAACATACTTATATCTGACTCATCCTGAAGGAATATATCACCCGATGACATCAACTTTCCCACACACTCGATCACACACTACCTGTTCTGACCGAGGATCACTATCCCAAAGTGAAGAAATAACCATGCTAAGGGCCACTAGCCATAGTGAAATCCTAAGCTAGTGCAACAACCATTATCCAAAAATCCCCTAGTTATTCCAGGTTCCCATGTCAAGACTAAAGTGAGGATGATCCAACAATACCAAAAAAGTATCCAATCACATGAACATACTTATTATACATAAGAAACACACACAAAAAGTCACCCTCGAGTCACCCCAAGGAAAAATATCATTCCTTTCAACCATTTAATCATAAGTGAGTCTCTCAGTATATACCTCCCACAACATTCAACATAGAAAAGGTAAGACAATTATCCCAGAATATTTTTCCAAACAACCAATTTCAGAAATGTTACAAATAAGCCTCGAACACCCTTTGATAAATCTCCCATTTCAAAAAGGAAACTAACACATTTCTGTCACATGTTAAACCATTTTTAAGATCTAAACACACACTGCTTTTAAATCTAAAAATATTTATAAATCTATTTGAAAAATCCAAACCACCATTTTAAATGTGACAAATACATTTACAAATCCAAACCATGCTTTAAAAACCATATTCCTCTTTATAAATCCAATTGGGAAATTTATCAAACACTTGGTGTGCATAAAATAAGAAAACAATATCATATAATTCAAAACAATTATTAAAACCACCTCATTTAACATAAATCAATTATTCTAAAAAAACATACATCACTAATTAACATATAAGGGAGGTCTGAAATGTAAGAACTCAATAATTCCTAAATTTAAAGGAAATTTTCAAAGGAAACCCAACCTCAAAATCACGATGATTCAATAAAGCCCACCCAAAACAACCTCATAGAGGTTCCTAGAAGAAATAACACCCAAGATAACCTTAACAAAAAACCCTAATTAAAACCCAAATAAAAATGAACCCTATATCCACAAGACCAAGGAAGAATAAGAACTCAAGAGAAAATGGCAGAAGAAATAAGATGAAGGGGAAAGAAATGGATTATATTGAATATTAACCCCCAAAGCTTGAAGAAAACCCTAGATCCCCAAGACCAAGGAAGAAGAATAAATCAAGAGAAAATGGAAGAGGAAGTAAGAGGAAATATAATATAGTATATTACCTTTAAAATTCAACCATAAAACAAGAAGAAAATCATAGATACACACTTTCAGAGATGAGGAGAGGCTGGGAGAAGAATGGAGGGTCTCCCTTTGGGTCGTACGAACTAGGAGGGGAATAAATATGGTGATTTGGGGTTAAATCTCGAAGAGGGTAAAAGATAAATTTCACACTTTTAATAACCTAGATATGTTGCACAATTTTCCATCATTGTTTTCTTAAATATGTGGAAACCATGTGTCCCTCACTATCTAAGAGGAACATTCTATACAGTTATCCCACATAGTTTTTCAAACCGTGTAGTCCCCTATGTCTAAGAGGAAACCAACAACACACTTTCTGGGGGGGAGGGTGCACAGTTTTCTCTAACCATACGCCAACCGTGTGCCACCTAATATCAATCCTAACCCCCCCCCCCCCAATTTTCACTAAAAACTTTTGAAAATCTAATGAATAAATACATGACCAAAAATAAACAAAGGAACACCTAAAAATAAAATTATGGATGTGAAAATTCCCCCACCATTACACTTTATTTCCCTAGAAAGAAAAAAAAATCTCCAATTGATAGGTTAGAATGAAAAGGTTTTCATGCTCCTATAATTCAACTCCTCCAGTAAAATAAAATATCAACCACTGCCAAATAGAACAAACACCTCTTAGCCAGAACAATCCAACAATCCAAAAACACTTCCTAAAAAATGATGGAAAACTCATGCTAAAACTTATACAACCTTTATCTAAACAAGACCATTGGAAGTACTCAAAAATCCCAACATTCACTCAGAAGAAAATACTCGGACCCAACAACCCCAAATGAAACCACCCATTTTCAAGCTACACTAGAGACTAACCCAAATTACCAACATGGGAGGCTATAATGGACTCCCAACCATTAGAAACCAACTAGCATCAACCGATACAGGAAACCCCATCATGAAACAACTCGATAACTACCCACAGAGACCAAACCCCCACCAAAAGGGGTGATCTAAAGAAAGAAAATACAAACCAAGCATAAAACTAAACCATGATTCTTTATCTTCATAAGATGAACCCATCTCCAAATTAGAACAAACCAAAACAAAAAATGATCTACAGAGGCTAACTAAATAAGGAAATTCACTAAAAGATTCACATTTCAAAAGGAACAACCACTAAAATCTCAAGAAATCAAACCACCACACCTTCTTACAACCAAATATGAACTTTAAAACCATAAGGACCACAATGAGGAAAAGATACATCTACACCTTTCTTGAAAAAATGGGACCTTCCAAGATAAAAAAGCTTTAATAGAGAAACTTAAACTATCCCTATTCCAACACTGGAGACAAAATATAGACCAAGGTCCTCCACACCCCTAAGATTCCAGACTGTTTGAATAGATTCACTCTGAGATCTATGGTTGGAACCCTGATGTATTGAAGTATCTTCTGCCCCACCGTTAGGAGCTGATAATCCCCAATCAGATCTCTTTCATTTTATGTCATGAGCAGCCACACAGCACCCCAAGTAGAACTAAAAAACACCAAGATAATTACTCTACTCGAACAAGTAACTTTCACCAGGATATGGATTTATAAGATGCACATGCCCTAATAAGAAATAGCAGGAACAAGTTACATAAAGAGAACACCTTTACGTAGAATGGAAAAAATCAAAATTTACAAACTGAAAAACATGATTCATTTAAATAGAAGTTATAAATAGATCCACATTGACAACTTAAATAAAGTACAACACCACAAAAAACTATCAGACACAACCATTACAAAAAATAATCATTACATAGAAAGGGATTTTAAATTTATCCCAAAATAGTACCCCACTCCTGTAAATGGGATGGGATGTGTACCAAATGGGTGGATCTAGCTCTACTTAGCTTCATGGAAACACCCCGACGGAACCATTGAAATTGAACTAGATGGCCACAAGTATAGAAGGTCTTCGGATCACTCAGACATGATGGATTATTATGATCTGGCTTGCCACACTGATGACACACCATGATCTTATTCTTAGAAGAAGCTAACAAAATATCTAGTTGCCTTTTAATTCTACAACCAACACCAACAGTTACAGGTCAATTCCATATCTCCTTACTATAATTCCCTTCACCTCTTATAGATATTATTGGAAGGTTGACTAACTTAATCACTCCTAATAACATAGCTTCAACCTGAATAGTTCTCCTCACCATATCATGAAAAAAAGGTATACCAAACTCTAAAACCTTCAACTGCAGATGGGGAAAAATCTCATTCTCAAAATGTCAACCCTTTAAGGAATAATTTGTATCCCACTCCATATAGTAAGGAACTAGATCCAAAAAACAACAAAATAAATCCAACACCGATCCATCACCTTACTATAGACTACACATCTTCATCCCCTTACTCACCTTCACTACCTCAAAGAAATACTATCAGATGAATGAATCCATGATGAACTCCCCGGTAAGATGGTCATGAGGTTTGGTTGGAGAGACTGACTTTTACCACTTCTAGGTCAAACCTTAAAGCATAAAGTTAAGGAACTTAACCTTTAACAACTCAGGAAACTCGAGGAAAATTAATATCCTTTCGATTCTATATATCCACTCTTCCATTTTGAGAGGATCTGCTTGACCATAAAAGTAAGGAGTTTTCAAATTTCAAAACTCAAGGAGGAAGTCCTTATGTTGATCAACTAGAGGGTCTTCCAATGGTGAACCACCCATAGCTACACCTATAATATCCTTAAAATATTTGTTGGGGGAACACACTAAACAAAAAGATAACCAATAACTCAATCAAAACAAATTCTTTAACAAGAATCTCAAAATAAGAACACTGCTTAAACAACATTCCCTAATCATAAGAAAACGCACCACACAATCATCGATTCTCAAAGCATCACAATTTCTTTCTCTTGAAAGCACCTTTGATAAGAAAAAATAAACATGATGGGTTGCACACCCACCAATGGTATTCTATGGAGCCTCACACATGCATATTCTCAGGCCAAATGAGGCACCCATCAACTCATTCCATCAATATTCTATCTGAAATACACATCCAAGCATGTCAGTGATCATAATAATTACAAAGTTAAAAAACACTTTTTCTATATTAAAAAAAAATGTTCAACATAAGATCATTTTCTCAATCTAATTTCCATTTAAAACTTCACAAACATGACAAAAATCCTATTCATTCCATCCAAAACCCAATTCATCCCATTCAAAACGTTTCTATCAATTCAAAAAATATCATTTCATCAAAAATAATTTGATTAAAACTCATTTTATATAAAAATCATTCTTATTTAAAATGGATTTCCAAAACCATCATTAAAATAAATTTCTATTTCCCAAATAAAAAATTTCAATAAAACTTGGGTTTTGATCAAATAAATCCAATATCATTAAACCCATCCCCATTTTACCCAAATATAATTTTATAAAAACCCATTTTCTGAAGACTTTCTTAAAAATAAACCTAAAAATCCATTTTCTATCTTTAAAAAATAAAAACCATTACCACTTAAAATCTAGTTTTCAAAATTTCAAAACAAAGGCTCTCAAAACAATTTTCAAAATCAATAGGTACCCAAAATAACTCCCAAGGGGAAGATGGTGTCCATGGGTGACTTGGTTATATGGTTGGTGGACATATGTCAATCACACCACTTTTATAGGGAGTCATTCAAAACCATGTCTCTTCCCCACATGGATTTCATGGCCCTAGGTCACATCAAGACCACTATCCCAACTCCCATTTCATATTCTAAATATCAAACAACCAACAACAACTGCACAAACCAAATAAAACCTTACATCCTATGGAAACCCGATGGTCGGCATCAAATGTGTTGGCCAAACACTCCATCATATTTACACCCTAAGATACTATATTCCTAGTCTATCTACCTTGACATCCCAAATAACAAAGGGAGATTTAAAAATTTGGTACCCCAAATAACGCAACCGCCTCTTGTACTATTTTGTCACGAACCAACCCAAGAGGACCCAAAACTAGTCACCCAAGTCAGATCGATACAAGCCCCAATAGGCATTCCCAATCATCCTGGGCTAGAAAATAGTTTTGGGGCATTAACAGAGCTACCTTGGGAACAATTTTTACAAATATTAATAAATTTAACATCATAAATAAACAGAGCATCCCCATTACCAAACTGAATATCATTTATACAAAAACTTAAAATTCAAAAAACTGAATAATAAAAAAAACATAACCTGGTTACCAAAACATCTACATGTGACCCCTATGGTCATTCTCTAATGAAAAAAAACAACCATATCCCACAACGATTGAAACCAAGCCATAACCTAGACCAAAATCTAGAAACATGAAATAACTATAGGTTTGAGTATTAAAACTTAGTATTCATGCCCAAAAAAATCTATTCCTAATGAATTTCATTTAAATAAATAAATATCAATTTCCTTGTGAAATAAAATATACAAGACTAGGTTTTTCTCACACATTTTTTACTTTAAAACAAAACAAAATCCAATTCCCTTTTTCCATTCAAATATAGATTCTTTACCAAGGAAGAGACATTATCATTTTAAAGGAGTGTGATGGAATTTTCATTTAAAAAGAGGGAAAGTGAGTATAAAACATTTTATCAAAACTTTTCATAAACCTTTGAAAACTATCACATAACTTTTCAGAATATTACACCATGAAACAAGGAAGCATAAAAAATCACATAACAAGGGAAATGAAAAAATATCTCACACAAGTAACCAACCAACAATGCATCTCAATCATCCACCATAGATAACTAAGTGCCGAAGGACATGGGAGAACCTAGGAGCTTAGGGGAATAATCTAAAAAATACTTACATCTAACTCATCTTGAAGGCATGCATCACCTAATGACATCAACTAGCTCACAGACTCGATCTCACCCTACCTAGCCTGACCGAGGGGCACTATACCAATGTGAAGAAATTTCCATGATAAGGGACACTAGCCAGAGAAATATACTAAGCTAGTGAAAAAACCATTCATCGAAAATCCGTTAGATATTTCTGGTTCCCATGTCAATACTAAAGTGGGGGTGATCCAACAATTACAAACAAGCATTCAATCACATGCACATACATCATACACAAGAAACACACACAACAGGTCACCCCTGAGTCACCCCAAGGAAAAATATATTTCCTTTAAACCATTTAATCCCAAGGGAGTCTCTCAATGCGGACTTCCCACAACATTAAACGTAACCAAGGACAAATAATTATCCAAGAAGATTTTTTTGGGCAAACAATTTCATAAAAGTTTCAAACGGACCTCAAACACCCTTTGAGAAATCACCCATTTCCAAAATAAAACCAACACATTTCCATCACATGTCTAACCATTTTCCTGAGCAAAAAACACACCTATTTTAAATCCAAACACATTTATAAATCCATTTTAAAAATACAAACCACCATTTTAGAAGCCACAAATACATTTAAAAATCCTAATTGTGCTTTAAAACCATATTCCAATTGAACAAGTCAACTGGGTAATTTAACACACTTGGTGTGCATAACATAACAAAACAATAGCATATACTTCAAAAAAAATTAAGAAAATCACCCCATTTATCATCAAAAAATAATTATAAAACTCATACATAACTAATTAACATATATGGGAGGAGGGAAAAGTAATAATTCAATGATTCATAAATTTAAAGGACAATTGAAAAAAGGAACCAACCTAAAACTCATGAAGCTTCAATAATGAACATCTAAAACACCCTCACAAAGGTTCCAAGAATCATGAACACCAAAGATAAACTTTACCACACAAAACCCCTAGATAAAACCAAAATAAACATGAACCCTAGATCCAAAAGACCATGGAAGAATAATAACTCAATATAAAATGGAAGAAGAATGGAGAAGAAGAAGAAAGGAGGAGATTACCTTGAAGAATCACCACCAAAACATAAAAAACCCTTGATACAAAAAACAAATAAAAAAAGAAATAAAGATAAAATGGAAGAAGAAGGAAGATGAAGGATAAAGGAGGATATTTCCTTGAAGATTCACCCCCAAAACATGAATAAAACCCTATATCCACACCTTGGAAGAGGAAGAGAGGCTTGGAGAAGAAGGTATGGGTTCTCTTCAGGTTGCATGAACTAGAATGGGAATAAATGGGGTTATTTAGGGTAAAATACTGAAGAAGATATAAGATTAATTTCACACTTTTAATTACCTGGACTAGGTTCATGGTTTTCTCTCATTGTTTTCCAAATTGTGAGGCAACCGTATGGTCTCCTCTATCTAAGAGGAAACCGTCCACATACTTTTCCAGGGGAGGGCACACGGTTTCCTCTAACTGTGCGCAAACCATGTTCCACCTACTATTAATCTCAAAATACCCACTTTTCACTAAAAACTCCCAAAGAAACTAAAGAATAAACATGGGAGAAAAATAAACAAAGGAAAACCTCAAAATAAAATCATGGGTGTGACAATTCTCCCCACCATTACACTTGTTTCCCCCAGAAAGCCACAAAATCTCCATTTGATCAATTAAAAGGTCAAGGTTCACATTCTCCCTAGATTCAACTCCCTAATTTTAAGAACATATCAAGTAATAAAAAATAGAACTTATGCCTTTTACCTAGAATGTTCTAACAATCAAAAACAACTTACCGAAAAATGACAGAAAACTTGAGCTACAACTTCTACAACCATTATTTAAAAATGTTTGTTGGTCATACTCCAAAAGTCCCAACATTCAATCGAAAGGAAATACTAGAACCCAACAACCCCAAATGGAACTACCCATTGTCAATATAAACCATCTACTAACCCAGATTACCAACATGGGAGGAAGGAATGGACTCCCCATCATTAGAAACCAACTATCACTGACCAATATGGGAAACCCAATCATTGAACAACCCACAAACTCCCCACATCGACCAAACCCCCACCACAAGGGGGTCCTGATAAAATAAAATCCAAACCAAGAAGTAAAAAAATCATTATTAATCATCTTCATAAGATGAAACTATCTATAGATGAGAAAAAACTAAAAACAATACCAATCTATAAAGGATAACCACCCAAGGACAACCACTTAGAGATTCTCATTTCAAAAGGAAAAAACACTGAAATATCAATAAATGAAACCACCACACCTTATTATAAACAAAGAGTAACTTTCAAACCATAAGGACTACAATGAGAAAATGATTCCTATATATCTTTCACAACAAAATGTAAACTTCCATGATGAATAAGCTATAATAGAGAAACTTAAACTCTCCCCATTGTAGTACTAGAGAGAAAATATAGACCAAGTTCCTCCACACCCCTAATATTTCTGACTATGTGAAGATCATCACTCTTGGATATATGGTTGGAGCCCTAATGTCTTGAAGCATTTTCTGCCCCATAGTCTGATAATCCCTAATCAGAACTCCTTATTTTGGTTTCACAATTGATTACACAACAACTCAGGTAGAACTAAAAGAACGTGACACACCACTAGACTTACTTTTCTCTAACAAGTAACTTTAACCTAGAAAGGTATTTAGAATATGCACGTGCATAATCCTCTTTCTCCCTAATGATATATAGTAGGAACAAGGTACATGTAGAGAACACCTTCACTTATAAGAGAAAAATTTAGAATTTATAAAAGGAAAAACACGCTTCCATTGAAACAGAAGTTCTCAGAAGATCCACAATATGCACTTTTACAAACTAAATAATATATAACACCACCATACACAACCATTACTATAAAATAATCATTATAAAAAAGTGACTTTAAACTAATCCCAAAATAACACCCTACTTTTGAAAACTGGCTGGGGTGTCCTCAGAAGGGGTGGATCCAACTCCACGTCACTTCCTGAAAACACCCCAAAAAAATAGTTGATAGTGAATTAGGCTTCCATAGGTATGGTAGGTATTTAGAGAACTTAGACATGATGTATTCTTATTATCTGGCCTTCCACACCGATGACACACCATAATCTTACACTTAGAAGAAGCTGACAAAATATCTAGAGGCTTTTTAATTTGACAACAAGCACGAACAGCTTCGGGATGATTCCCCATATCCTTATTATAATTCCATTAACCAAATCCAGATACTGGAGGATGGTTTAATACCTCAAGAACTCCTACTAACATAACTTCAACAAGAACAACTTTCCTCACCCCATCAGCAAAATAGGTTAAACCAAACTCTGAAACCATCAATTGTAGATCAGGATGAATCCCATTATCAAAATGTAGATCCTTCAAGGAATCATCTACATCCCACTCCAAAAGGTATGGAACTACATCCAAAAAACAAAAAACAAAAATAACTCCAGTACTAATCCATAACCTTTCTGTAGATATCACATCTCCATCCACTTCCTCACCTTCACTACCTTAGAGAAATACTATCGGATGAATAAAGCCTTGAAGAACTACTAGGTAATATGTTCTCAAGGTTTGGTTCAATAGACCAAATTCCACCACTTATAGGTCATACCTTCAAGCATAAAGGTAGAAAAAATAACCTTTAACGACTCAGAAAACTCAAGGTAATTGAATATCCTTTCGATTCTCCACATCCACTCTTCAACTTCAAGAGGACATACTTGACCATAAAAGATATGAGTGTACACATTTTGAAACTCAAGGAGAAATTCCTTAGGTTGATCAATTGGAGGGTCTTCCAATACTCAACCACCCATAGTTGCACCTTGAATATCCATCGAATCTTTGGTGTGGGTATACACTAAACAATAAGAGAACCAATAACCAATCAAAACCAATTCTTCAACAAGAATATAAAACGTGAAACACCTCTTAAAAAACATTCCCAAATCCCAAGAAAATGCACTACAAAACCATTTAGTATCAAAGAATCCCAATTTCTTTCTCTTGAAAACAATTTTTATATGAAAAAAATACTTGATAGGTTGCACACTCAACAATGGTATTCCATAGAGCCTCACACATTCATATTCTCATGACAAACCAAGAACCCATAAACTCATTACATCAACACTATATCTCAAACACACATCCATGCATGCGAGTGATCAAAAGAATACCAAAGTTCAAAATAATAATTTTTCAATCTTATAAAAAAAATCAACCCAAGTCCATGTTCTCAATCTACTTCCCATTTCAAATTTCACAAACTTCACAAAAAAATCCATTAATTCCATCTTAAAATGCAATTCATCCCATTTAAAACAATTCCTTTAATTAAAAAATTATCATTACATTAAAAATAATTTGATTAAAACTCATTTTATAAAAAATCATTCTTATTTAAAATGGATTTCCAAAATCCTATTTAAAATAAAATTTTGTTTCCCAATAAAACAATTTTAATAAACCCCTAGTTTGGTCATAGAAATAAAATCTAATAAAACCCATTCCGATTTTACCCAAATATCATTTTATAAAAATATATTTTTCTAAATCTTTCTTCAAAATAAACCTAAAATTGATGTTTCTTTATTTAAATTAAATGAATTCGGAATAGATTGTTCTTGCTTGCCTGCTGAGTTTTAATACTCATGCCTATAGTTATTTACTGTTTTTAGATTTGGGTTTAGTTTCCAGCTTGGTATCGATTTCCAGGAGAGATGGTTGGTTTTGGCATCATAGAGTGACCATCGGTGTCACATGGAGATGTTGTGGTCATCATTTTCTATTTGGGTTTTTTTGTTTGGTTTTTTGTATTTTTAGTTTTTTTATAAATGTTGTTCATCTTGGTAATGGTATATATTTTGGGATTATATATTTATTTCTTCTATTTATTTTATTTATATTGGGTGAAGTCATTCCTTTGGTTACTCTTTTGATGCCCCAACACTAGTTTCCAAACCAAGAGGATTAGGAATGCCTCTCGGGCCTTGTCTCAGGCTTACTTGGGTGATCGGTGTGGGGTTGACCCGAGTTGGTTGATGACATGATGAATTTCTTAGTGTGTATCCTTGACATAATATTTCTATGATTATAATTATTCCACAATTTATTCCACTCTTTTATGACATGATATTAAGCCAATTTTATTCTCTCATGACTCGTGTTCTTTGATTCATTTATGATTCATGTCTTATGAACTGCCAAGATTTATTCCATGCCTCGTGATTATATGAATTATTGGGTATGAGTTTTGAAATTTAATCTCATGTTATCATACCCTTATTATCATGATATTCTTATATAAAATCATTTATTGATGTATCCTTTTTTTACCCTTAGTAGTCATCTGAGCTCACCCTTTCTTATGTTTCCTTTTCCCCAAGATATGAAGAAATTTTTTAAGTATAATATGTCTAAAAAGGGTGATGGTATTGAATAAATAGGTGGGAGATGGTGTAGATATTTTGTCTATTATTTGTTTATGTATATAATTTTCTAAATACACTAAAAATTTATAGTTTTGGAATGGATCATAAGGATTTGTAATGAACATTTATATAATAAGATATAATATTTAGGTATGTAATGTTTGGTTCATTATGGTTAAATCAATCCTAAAGCTATTCATAATTGAGTGGTTAGGGTATTCGATCAATATATCCTTGACCATGAATGTTTTCACATGTTTTAAAAATGTTTTTAGTCTTTTACCATTAATTTTTTACAATTTACCATTTTCATTTTTACCTTGGTAACTAGTTTTTTAACTAAGTATTTTGAGTTTAACTAAAAATATAAGTTAAACCCTCTTACCAAATTTTTTTGTGATAAACATAAATGTTTCCTCTATTTAATCCAATTCAATTTCTAAATATGATAAAATTAACTTTTAAATTAAATTATTAATTATGTAAAAATATATTTTGTATAAAAATGTTGTTTTTACCATTAAGCGTTCTTAATATTATTTTGTATTGATTAAAAGTTAACTGAGGGGTATTATGTATATATATATATATATATATATGTTTAAACACTATATTAGGGTTATTTTTTAAAATATATTAATTTATTTTATAATATAGAAATTACATGATGTTAATAAAACAATTCATTAAAAATAACAGTTTTTTAATTAACATGGTAATTAACATTCATATTGTTAGTCTAATTTTTATGAATAAGAACTAAAATGACCTCCTAACATAATATGATAATGCGGGTATAAAATATTAAATACATTTTTTTATATTTAATTTCTTCCATGTGATGAAATACAATTTTAAAAAATAGTTTTTCGAGAAAAATAGTATTTGCATTTCCAAGATTTTAAACATGAGTTTTATATATTCAAAATAGTATTTTTAAATGATTTATTTACTTTATAAATATATTTTTCATATGAAAAAAGTTTTCAAAAATTTTTATTTCATTCTTATATTATGCTAATTTAATTAAAGTGACAGTATTATCAAAATCAGTATTTTTGACTAGTCACCTAAAAATCATTTATTTTAGAAAAATCATAAAATTTTATCCAAAATTAATTTTAGAATGTTAAATAAAAAACTAGCTTTATTTTATCAAATTCATGTTAAAAAAAAATTGATTTATATTTTAAATGAAAATAAAAAATATTAATAAAATCCATGTTTATTGATAAATGATTGTTTATAGAGTTATGTTTTCTTTGTGTTATTTCATACCAATTACTAACTTAAATAGTGTTAATATATTATTTTTTATGTTTAAATGTTTTATTTGATCAAAATTAAAGTTTAAATGTGGTTTGTTTAATATATTATGATAAAATACAAAACAAGTTAAAAATAAGTTATTTAAGAAAGAAAAATATTTAATATTTAATCATATTAATTGTTTATTATCCAAATATAAGAATTTTTAATTGTTTAATATCTTTCTATTTACTATATGTTTTATTGTTTTTAAATTTTCTTAACAATAATCATCATATATATCATGGATATTTTTGGTCTGTTGTTACATGTGAAATAAGCTACTGATACGGTGTTTATTTACAATAAAATTTAATAGTGAAATCTTGGGGTGTTACATTCTCCCACCCCCACCCATCTTAAATAAATTATGTCCTTATAATTTTATTTATTAACTACTAATGAAAATATCTAAATATATCATTAAGATATACATGAATTAGGATTTGATTTCAGAATATGTATCAAACATAGTAACTTTTATAGGTCTAAGAAACTCATCTATTCCTTTATAATAAACATGTCACAATATGGGGTTTCCTATAAACCATTTAAGATAAATACTCATCATGATTGGTGTTAATTATTGTATAATGGAATCAATTTTCATAGAGATTTCATCATCAACCATCAGTGATAAGTGACCATAATTTTATTTGAGATATAAAATATGATATCTCTATTTCGTTACTATAGAGCCTATGTGGATATAACTAATACATTTCCAATATCACCTTAAATTAATCAAAATAAAAATACAATAAGAATTGTATGAATCATAATTCTGCAAACCATGAAATATATTCATATACCTTGCATACAATGATGATACCACTAAGATTTTTATTTATAACTCAATATCTAATTGTTGGTGAAAACATACATAACATAAAACATCCCTAAATCTAGAGTGAAGAATACCTAGTAGTAATTAATTATTACTATCAACTTCAATAGAATTTATTTTAAAGAAATCCTTATTCCCATGGTATAGGAGGTTATTAGTGATGATTTTTATCTTAATACCTTGTATTATTTCACTAGTTTGCATAATTGATAAATTCTTTACATCTAAAACACTGAATTTCTAGTGGATACTTATGAAGAAAATAATTTTTCCATATCATTTTAAATGAACTCTTTCTTTTTACCTTAATAAATTATTGCTCAATTTCCCCCCTTATCATAGAAAAAACATCTTATAGTCCCTTTTATATATTCTCATGGATGTGTGTTCCCACATTTTTTACATAAAGGAAATTTAATATTCTTTCTTTTATTATCTTCATCGCCTGAACTTCCATGAGACTTCATCCTTTATCTTCTTTTATGTGTTTGTAAGCTTAACTATATACATGTTAATCATAATTCTTAATAGCTAGTTTGGAATAATGATAATGTTTCCCACTCAATATCTTATTCCTTCATATTGCTCACGCTGAAGATCTCTACATTGTCCATGGAATTCATTAATAACTTGGTTCCTTTGGGCTTCATCCATTACTAAAACCAAAAGGGGAAAATGTAAGTGATGAAAAATTAAAATCATAATAGAATTATCATAAATTATCTCATAAAAAAACAACCTTAAAATGTATTACATTTTAAAACCATCACATTTTCTTTTGGTTCAACCTAAATCACTATTGTTTCAATATAGGTTTCTTTAGGTTAATTTCTCCCATACTTCTTGACCCAAATCCTTAATATAATAAAATATTTCATGATGTCTCATTAATAGAATGTGATCAACCAAAAATTATCCTCTAGAAGTTCCTCGCCATGTGTGCAGTCTGAGACCCACTCATTATGCATCGAGTAAAGATTGAGTTAATGCTAAAATAACCTTTTTCAGGTTGATTACCCCTATGTGAATCTTTGTCACAATTTCATCAACTTTATAGTATCCATATAGGGATGTAATTTCTAAGAAACCATATAATCTATAATTTATCAAAATTTTGGAATGTCATCATATACATAGACTTATCACTTTGACTTATCCATAGAGTTTTCACTAAATTTATCTAATATTAACCCAAAAAATAACTGGACTAATTCTAAAAAATTACTAAAAATACAATTTATACCAACTATAACAACCCAAGATAAACGTATCATTATTTAACATCGTTATCAAAAGTTAAATATTACATCTCACAATAATTTACCACAACTCATAAAACCTTTCATTTTAATTTCTTTGAGGACAAATTACATAGAAAATTTATTTTACAAAACATGTGAACATTTCTCTATAATAGATATCATGTAGACGTATCATAAGTTATACTTGTCTTCATAACCTAGGGAAGGGAAATATAAGAAATTTGTAATCTCAAACACTCGGTACTGGAAAACTTATCAACATGTCATTAAGGGTTAGATTATAAGAATATGATAAACTTGATAAGGGAGAAATTTATTATTAAAAACACAGAATAATAATATTTTCCCATAAATTATAAATTAAATACAAGTAATATCACAAGAACAAATATCTACCATAACATAATAGTGTGAGATAAGCATAGAAACATGGAATAAGAAAATTATATCATAAGTTCAAGGAATCATAAATATGTGGAAAAAACATAAATTATGACATTATAATCCTAATTAAAGGCTCATTTACAATAAAACACAACATAGTGTTCATAGGAAAACCTCCCCTACACCATAAGCATTATTCTAGGCTCACCGCTAAGACAACATAATATATTGTGCTTAGACTGACCTTTTGTGCCCTATACATGATATCTCATTAGATATAAACATTACCCAATTAATTAAAGAGATATCAGGTAAAAACCTTCATATTCATAACATGTACAAGAATATGTGTTCCATAAGAGGAAAATAAACCATATATAAATAATAGACAGGATGAAACCCGTGAAAAATAAGTGGGTTTAATAATATTTTCTCAAAACATAACTAAATAATATATCATAAGGATTACAAATATAAAAATGGAATTGAATAATTATAGATTTTAAAATTTTAATAAAGAATCATATGTCTTGAAAATTGAGCTTTAATATAGAAAATTTCATGAGAAGGATCAAATATAAGTAAGCATAAAAAATGAACTACATGGGTGATGATTTTAAAAATGACTAAACAATCTTTAAAATAAGAAACATGCTTATTATTTCCCTATAAACCATAATTAAACTAGGGTTTTTTAAAAAATAATGATATTTTTTAAAAATATATTCATGGATAGAACAGTTCATGGGGGTGGTACTAGGAATGAAATAAGAAATTGGGAAGTTCCCATAAATCAGGTTACTTAAAAGAGGGATTAGTGAAGGGAACTTAAAACCTATATTATTGCCAATAAATTAAGGAATAGTAAACTAGGAATATATGTGAGGAACATATATATATAATATTACTGAAATAAATTATAATAAAATATAGGGAAAATATAGAAAAATAAATAGAACATGTAACCCAAAAATAATGAGGGTGGTTTAGAAGATCGTGTTTTATGTTTTAAAATACATTTTGTTAAAATCCCAAATCATAAAAGAGGATAATAAAACATTATTTTGGAAAGCGGAGAATTTAAATATTAAGTTAATGTGATTTAATACATAATTATGTTTCCAAATATAAATGATAACATTGGTAGGAAGGAAAAATATGGACATAGAATAAAAATCATCATTAAAGAGAATGGGAATTATTCTTAACAGTGTCATACTTTTATGGGGAAGAAATTAATAGAGGAATAACATTTGAATAAAAAAATAAATTTAACTATAGATAAATAGAAACTTCAGTATAAAATATTAAGGTGGAAGGAATCAAACATAGATGTAAGAATTTCAATCTGAGAACTTATAACCCAAAGAATGGGGGTTTGAGTTAACATAAACCCTTATAGTGTCACAATATTTTGAATTAAAAATACATGGAAGGTATAACATAATATGGATTTGTAAATAAATTTTCTTTCAAGAAATTTAGTAAAATATTAAATCCATTTTCGATACATAAACAACAAAAAAATAACAATTTTAGAACATGAATCACATCTCTATAAAACAAAATTGAGATCTAAAAACCCTTACCTCGGGTCCTAGATCATTATGAGTGTGCACCTAATGTACTGAATAATAAAAATAATATTATTAAAAAATTAATTAATATCTTTATTCATCTAAATTTCATATTATATGGTCCAAATATTACCATATATTATTAATTTACAATATAGTTTTTACTCATTCCAGTTACTTAAGCTGGTTCGGTCATTTTTTCTAAAATTTCTTCAATATATTGCTCAGGGTAAAAAAGTGTTTTAAAATAGATTCATAATATCTGTAATTTTATATTTTTATTTCCTTTTTGTTAAGTTATCACAAAATATATATAGTTTTATAGGTTTCCAACAAGGACTCAAATTAAGAAAGGGACCTTGAGTGTTTATTTAATGTGGTGGAATTTACTATAAAGATTTATTATTAATATAACTAATATATTTTAAAATATTATAATTATATAATATTAATATTTTCATAAATATAATTTTTAAACTTTATATAATTTTCTTATGTTATCCATGTTAATCGGTACTGGTAAAATGAAATACATCATTCTATAGAGGTTGTGGTCTGCATGTACATGAATGAAACATTCATTTTCCATAGAATGGGAGGGTATAAAAATAAAATATTAATATTTAATTAATAGTATGTTAATTATAAAAAAATTTCATTAAATAAATCTTTTATACCATACATGTAAATAGATTTTGGAAAATAGAATTTGTCGATCCTAGAGGAAGTAGTCTTCACAACGCATGACAACATCTTTATTTCTCGAATGGTTTTATAAGGAGTTAGAAAAGTGATATGAAATTAGTATAATAACATTAAAAATGTTAATAGTATGGATTTTATCATACATTAATCTACAGATAATATTTTTTATGGTAGAATAATATTGAGAAGAAAATACTAAGGAGTAAGAATTAATCATATAGAGAGCTTGAACTTTCAGTTAAAAGTCTTCATAAAGAATAATGGATTTGGATAAATTTAATATAACATGGGATTATGGATATTAAATATAATTATAGGATAGGTAAATTGATTATATTTTTAATAATAATCCAAAATATAGATTGGTTTTTAAGGGATGGTGAGAGGCCCATTTTATAAGTGGAGGAAAATGACATTTTTTTAAATACCAATTACATCTCAATGATAACAAGATAATGAAACCAAAAGTGTAATATAAGTTATTTTATATGGTATTGGGTCTATAAATCCTCAACCATTAATTTTAAAAAAAATAAACATGTTTTGAGTCTTCTACCATTAGGTTTTTATACTTTATCATTTTGGTTTTTAGCTTGGTAACTAGTTTTTTTAACTAAGTAATTTATATTTTAGTAAAAATATAATACAACTCATTTTTTAAATTTTATATTGATAAGAATAAATTTATACTCTACTTAATCCAATTAAATTTCTAAATATTATAAAATTAAATTTTAAATTAAAACATTTAATATGTAGAAAAAAATTATTTGTAGAAAAACGTTATTTTTATCATTAATTGTTATTAATATTATTTTGTGTCGATTAACAATTTAATGAGTGTTAATATATTTATATATATTTCTAAAAATTATATTAGAGTAATTTTTTATAACAGATTAGTTTATTTTATAAGATATAAATTAACCAATGTTATTAAAAAACTCATTGAAAATAACCATTTTACCATTATCGCAGTAATTAACTTTAATCCTGGAAATATAATTTTTATGAATAAAAAATAAATTTACCTAATAAAATAATATAAAATTGATGATATAAAATACTAAATACATTTTGTTATAATTAATTTCTACCAGGTGATGAAAATTAATTTTTAAAAATAGTTTTTCGAGTAAAATATTATGTATGTTTCCAAAATATTAAACATGGATTTTATAAATTCAAAATAGTATTTTTAAATGATTTATTTTACTTTATAAATATATTTTTTGTATAAAAAATGTTTAAAAACATTTTAATCCATTAGTTTATTATGACAATGTCAAAAAAGTGATGGTATTATAAGAATCGGTATCTTCACTATTCATCTATAAATCAATCTTTTTAGAAAATTACAAAAAAATTATCCTAAGAAAATATTTAAAATTTGAATAAAAAAATTGATTTATTTTATCAAAATTAAATTATTCAATAATAAATTTATCTTTTAAATTAAAATCCAAAATATAAAGAAACCCAACTTTTATTAAAAAAATGACTTTTTAAAACATTAATTTTTCTTTACACTATTTCATACCAATTTCTAACATTATAAATGTTAATGTATTATTTTATATATTAGAATATTATATATTATCAATATAATATTTTATAATTTTTTGATTTTATATATTAGGATAAAATGCACAACGCTTTAAAAATAATTATTTGTGAAAAAACATATTTAATATTAAGTCATAATAATTTTTTATCCTCTAAATGTAATAATTTTTAGTTGATTAATAAATTTTTATTTACAATACGTTTTATTATTTTTAAATTTTCTTAATAAAAATCATTGAATATTTGGTGGCTCATTTTTTTGCACATGAAACAAGGTATGGATATAGTGATTATTTAGAGGAAAATTATATAGTAAAATATTAGGTCATTACATTATGAAAATTCTATAATTAGATAAATATAAAGGATTTATTAGTATTTATAATAATAATTTATTTTTATTATCTTTTAATATGAAACATACTTTAAATGTATGATATCTGAAATATAAACATTATACATATGAATTATTCATAAATATTTAAAATACCAAGCATTTAATATTATTTATGTTGGGTTTCTATGGATCAAACAAAACTTGTTAAACATAGAATAAGACACTAGAAACCTCACTCCTAATATCACCATGCTATTTAAAATCAAAACCAAGTATAAACTATACAAGAAGAATATTAATACCTTACACTGAAAAAGGTTTTTATTGTTCTCTTGAACCAATGATTGATAAAGATCATTAGGAATATCCAATAGAGTCTTCCTTTAAAATTTTATCCATGGGATGATCTGAATCACTCGATTATTGGGTAAGACCCACTTCTCAACCATGATATTCAATTACCTCGAGTAATAAAGGAATGAGGAGGAGAGAGTTATGATAGGGATAAATCGGTAATGAAAGTTTAGGCCGAGAACTTCACCCATTTTCATGGATACTTTCTACTTTATATAGGCCTAGGGGATGATTATTGAGCCTCTAAATAATTTAATCATACATTCATAATGTACGAGTAAATTTCATGTGGTTAAAACACTTATAGCCCTTTAGAAATTTCAATCTCTCAACATTTCATCATATGAAATATTAATATTAATCAATGATAGCTTACATGGAAGAATATTCGAGTTTTAAAAATTAATTTTTGGCTACCTAATCAATCATAATATTCCACATGAATCATACATTAATTTTTTATAAATTATGATATACCCATTCCATAATATACGACAAAGAAAGGTAGTGTTATACAGTATAACAATATCATAGGAATCGATATGTTCATCTATGGAATATGTACTTCCATTAAATAATGAATATAATACTTTATGATATCCATATATCATACACTATAATATAGGATAACATGTATCATGTACACATTGTACTTTAGGTCATATATTCATCAATATCCTACTTACTCTAATGCCTATTGGCTCCATCACCTTATATTATATCAAATAAAATAATATAATGTACCAACATATGCCAACTAAACAGGTCACCGAAGGTGGTCCACCATGTGGTGAAGTATAATAGAATAAAATAAGTATCATGTATAACAGAAGAACATAAAATAGTAACATGGAATAAAAAGGAATACATGTCCATGAGACACACAAAGATAGTCAAAAGTAGAAAAAATGGAAATATAAAATATAATCAGACTAAACAAGTCCATGTGTGACCATTTGTCACTATTAAACCATCCCACTATGAAGATGATGACCCCAAGAGAACCCATACTACATAATTCCGTTCCATTAACCTTAGACTGGCAAAAAAAACGCCTACAACCTCCCAAATTCAAAAGTAGTGTGTGAGCATAAATCCTAGTAGGATACAACCAAGGAATTTATACATGTTCTAATATCAATAATTTATTATCTTTAGCTTTAAAACAAATCTATTTTAAAAATATTTTTCATAAAATAAAACATTTTCCATAACTTTATTTTGGTTATTATAAAAACATACCACATTCACCCAGTCTAATAATATATCAAGTACAAAAAAACAGGTAAGAATAGGTAAATACAAATAATGGATACACCATAAAATAATCATGTGATAAAATATCCATAAAAATAACATCAAGTGATAAACTAATCATAAATAAAAAAGAATACTATTTGGGCTCTAACTTATGGGAATACATTCTGTACATGAAATAAAGTCCCCAATCCAACCTTAAGTTGGATCCAACCAATATAACCACTGATGGAATTATGCACACTAAAGTGATATAAAACCTCTTGTGGCATCACACACACAAGGAGTGACATGTCTATTTCTTGACACACCCAAAATTACCCAATGTGATAAGTTTTTCAAAATGTATTTAAAACCCATGATAACATTTAATAAAACACTTTCTCATCAAATCCATTCTTCCTTTGTTCTTGAAGGCCCATTTTAAAACCAAAACCAATATTGAATAATTAAATGGAACGCTTGGTGTACACAAATATATTTTTAAAGAACCCCAATTTAAAACATGTATCGCTCCTAGAAATCCAATTCCAATATCAAGTCATGAATTTTATTTGAATAAATTTAATGAATTTACAAGATCATATAGATATTCATGAATTATAACCCTTTAATAGAGACACCTACTACAATAATGGATAAAACCTAGTGTCCTTCGAAAATAAAGATTGAAAACAAGAAGATAGTGCCTTTGAAAGATAAGGTATGAGGGAAACTAAAAAGGATCAATTTAAAACACAAAAATAATCACAATATGATCCAAAAACACATGCAAAATTCTTGATAAGGTCAATAGAAATGAATAAGTAGAAATATCGGTTACTAGAGAGAAGTGGCATAGTCGTGCCAGAGATTTAACACTGAACGAGGTGGTCCATAAGAAGTAAAATCAACTCCAATACACCTAAAGGAAGCCTAGGGTTTGAGAGGGATGCTTTTTCATTGAATGGATAAACAATCATTCATGTGGTTCTATAAAATATATTAGGCTGAAGGATTTATGATGTAAACACCTTTATTTATAGCATAAATATCCCATAACTCATATACACCAAAACACATATCTACTAGAGTTAAATTCACCATGATCAAATATTTTATGGTGTAAAATAGAATCTTACATCATAAATTGAATTTATGATGTAAAAAACATATTTTATGGTTTTCACAGTTCCTGTGTCATAAACCATTTCTCTTGTTGTACCCAAAGACATATTTTTTCCATAAACTCTACATTTAAAAAATAAAATGGTCCAACATGTAGTACCCATCCCAGGTTCTATAAAAAATCATATAACAACTCCAAACTCAAGAATTAATATCTTAACATTAAAATAGATAGACCTTTTTACCCAGTATGTTACAATTATCCCCACCATATAAGATTTATATCCTTAAAAAGTATTTAAGATCTTGAACTTAAAAAAGGATAAGATCACTGCTTTCTCATGAACAATTCTTGCTCCCACATCTCATAGTTATACCATTTGTGCTACCATAGTACAAAAACTAATGTAATTGTTTTACCATGTAGTACCTTATCCTAGAAATCAAAAATCTAAACCAGTTACCCAACCATAGCGGTTTCAGACTCAAGATCAACATGATCCCATTAAATAACATGGGAAAGATCCAGTTGATACCTCTTCATCTAGGATACATGAAAATATTCATGGATCAAAGAAAAACAAGATGGTAAGTCTAATTTATAGTACACCTTTTTAGGACTCTCCATGATCACAAAGGGGAAACAAATCTCACAGCCAACATACCATGCCAACCCAAATGACAATGTCCCATGTCAGGTGAAACACTGAGAAAAAACCAATCAGCAACCTCAAACTCTAGCATCCAATGATGAAGATTCACATAGGATTTATAAATACTCTGTGTCTTGACCAAACTCTTCAAGATCAAATTTACCTTTTTTTGTTTTCTGAGAAAGACTCAGCCCATCCAAGGACCGCTCTATCAAACTTTCCCATTACAAGGTATATCTACATGGTTTCCCATAAAATGATTCAAAGGGTTCCATATTAATTGATTCCTAATAAATTTGGTTATAGGAAAACCTAACTAGAGGTAAATTATTTTCCTAAGAACCATTGAAATTAAGAACACATTCCCAACGCAGATCCTTATGATAATGTATAGATCTATCTATCAATCCAACCATCTATGGATGATATTTTGTGATCAATTTAAATTGGTACCCCATAGCCTCTTCCAAAAAAATTTAAAACATAGATGTGAACCAAAGGTCCCTGCCAAAAACAATCATAGATGGAACACCCTGAAGTCTCACAATCTCTGAAACATACATATATCCAATATGTCCCACTTTCCTCTTCTCCTTGATAGTGAGGAAGTGCATTAATGTCATGAGTCGATCAAAAATAACCCAAATTTCATTTTTATGACTAGGATTTCATGTAAACCAATGATAAAGCCCATGGAAATCTTATCCCACTTCCATACCAGAATGGGGAAATTATGCAACAAACCTACAGGTCTCTTGTGCTTCACCTTAATTCTCTAACATGTAAGACACTATGAAATTAAATCTATAGTATACCATATCATACCCATATACAAATATCTATGTCTCAAGTAATGATACATTTTGAGAGTCCCATTATTCATGGACCAACAATAATGGTGTCCATGGTCCATCAACTCTTGCCTCATAGAAAAAGGAACAACCAACCTACTTTTGAAACACAAAGCACCACTGCGTGACTGATACCACTAACTCGAGGTCTCCCCACCCTTTAGGATTTCAATAAAGTACCTTCAGTCAATGTAAAGTACTTTATCAAGCCTAACCCTCTCATCAAATTAATAGTTAGCCTTTATCAAATCCAATTACACCTTCCCGCCAGTTTCTTCCACTACCAAGATCATCTCAAAAAAAACTCATCAGTGACCATTACTCTAATGATTCCTTAATGGATTATATCAATTATTTCTTACACAATGAAATGGAGACCACATCCCCTTTCCCAAGAGTATAAGAAATATCAAAATTAAAATTCTAGAGATACTCAACCCTGTATGTTCGTCGTAATTTTAAATCCCTCTGAGTGAAAATATACTTCGGTCTTTTATGATCAGAATATACCATAAATCGCTCCATAAAGAGAGAGAGATTCCATGTTTTGAGTAAATGAATAACCAATACCAGCATAAGATCATGGGTAGGGTAATTCTTCTCATGAGGTTGTAACTATAGAGAGCCATAGGCCACACCACCTATCTCCCCTACACCAAGACAAACCCAAAAACCATACTAGAAGTATTGTACAAAACATCATAACCCAACCCAAGTTCTAAAAGAATCAAAATTGATTCAAAATTAAAATTCAACTTAAGTTACTAAAAATATCTCTAATAATTCTTATTTCACTCATACTTTACACCCTTATGGGATAAAGCTGTCATTAGAGATGCAATCTTGGATAAGTCCTAAATGAACCACCTATATTAACCATCCAACCCAAAGAATCTTTTAATCTCAAACACATTTTGGGGCTTCTCCCAGTTCATAATTACCTATATATTTTAAATATCCACTAAGACATACATCTCATATATAAAATCCGCTAGAAACTTCAATTTATGGATACAAAACTCACATTTGGAAATCTTACCATATAGACAATGTTACCTTGTGGTTCTAAGAATGATATCCAAATAGTACTTTTACTCCTCCTATAACTTGGATTAAAAAATATATCATCCATGAAAACAATAATAAAATATTCCAAGAACTAATGAATGATATAGTTTATCAAATCCATAAATATTGTTGGAGCATTAGTGATACTAAATGGAATAACTACATACTTGAAATACCTATACTGACTCCTAAACATTATCTTAGGTATATCCTCTTCTTATAATCTCAACTGGTGGTACCCTGAATGGAGGTATATATTTGAAAACCAAGGACCCCCATTATTTGATCAAAAAGATCATCAATCCTAGAAAAGGGATAATTATTCTTAATGGACACCCAGTTTAACATTCGATATTCCATACAAATTCTGAGTTTTATATCTTCCTTCCTAGAAAAGAGGATAGATGAAACCCATAGTGACAGACTAGGATAAATAAATCCCTTAGCCTTAAGGTCCTCTAGATGAACCTTGATTTTCATCAACTTATTATGTTCCATACAACAATATGGAAAAGAAATGGGTATCGTACTAGGTAGCGGGTAAATTGTGAACTTGACCTATATCTGTGGTGTTAAACCATAAAAATAATTTGGAAATATTTCAGGGTAATCACACACCACCATAGAAATTGGACTGATCAAATAAAGTTTAACATCATAAAAGAACATCTATGATAATTGACATGACCTCACCCTGGTATACGAAACAACGGGCCCCTCTCTCTGAGACGTAGAATCTCACTCACCCTAAAAGACATGAGTAAATCCATTAGGAGATAGAAAATGATCTTTTCAATGATAATATTTGACTTAAAAATGATCTTCTAATCTATGATAATAATCAGGTCGAAGATATAAATAACAAGAACCAATAAATTCCACACCACATCGAAGTCAGTTATCATCACCTGATATGTGAAACATTTGAGACTTTGTTTGGAACTCTTTCAAAAAGGTGTAGAAAGACCCAATAAGAACAGTATAATATTTTAATGCAAACCCATAACATAAACTAGATTTTAAAACATAAAAGAATGAGTAACACCTGTATCAAACAAATCTTTCACAAAAAATATTAAATAAACATTGTGCCTCTAATAGTAGCCAACCATACTTCAGATTACTCTAGTTCACACAATTACACATGAAGATATCTGGTATTTGATCCACCCTATGGTTTCTTATCCACATGTACATCCCCCTTATCCTAAGTATAAGACCCACTACCTTTGGAAGAATCCTAACAAACCTCTAAACCCTTGGTGATAGTAGTTCCAGTCTTGCTGCCTTGGGATATCCTTCTACAAAAAAACCTAAGATGGATAGATTTACCACAATGATGATAAGTCTTGGGATCCTTTGAAAGATTTTTCTTTGTATGACTAGAATGTCCAAACAGATAACACAAAACCATTTTTTATCCTGATGAAGCCCCTAAAAATTGTCCCAAAGAAAACTGGATACCATTGCGCTTCCTTTTCTAACCAAAAAACACATCTTGGATAATAATTTTACTAACTAAAACTCCACCTAATCCTATTCTCCCAACTATTTTTTTCTATGCTAGAGCTTAATTACCTACTACCTCCACAAATTTTAGAAGTTAGATGAGAACCATCATCAACCGAATATTGTCCCTCATCCCCATCTCAAACCTCTAAGCTTTCAGGTAATCATTGGTGGAATGATCCTTTGCCAACTGCACTAACTCAGAAAAGTGAGTGGAATACACCATAAAGGTAATATTCCCTTTCTCAAAGGTAAAAAAACTCCTATGTCTTTTCCAAACAAAATGTATTAGGATCAAACTACAATTTGGTGATTTTCTTAAAGGAAGCCCATGTAAAATCCTCATGCAACCTAGATTGCATAATTAAGACTCACCATATCCTTTATAGTCCCTTAAAAATGTATGTGTAAAACCCACCCTAGAGTCCTTATGATTGTTTATAAAGTTGAATATCTTATCAATCCTCTAAAAAAAATATTCATATTTTTAGGTTCTATTGTCACTATGGAAGATGGGTGGATTTTTCTTAGTAAATTATAAGCCATGATCCACCACCTTCCCTGGGTTCTGACACCTTCATGACCAAGAGTCTGAATAATTTGGATTATAACTTCCACCAAAGTAGGGTTTGCCATAGGATTTTACTTTAAAATGTGTCTCACGTCATTTTCACTCATATTCAGAATATATCTTCTATGAGACATTTTTTATTAATCATAATACATTGACCCAATCAGTTATAAGAAAATTCCAAAATCATAAGACCAAATTCAGGTATCCATGTCAATGCCTCTAATGGTAAAAATTTATATAAATTATGTATTTTAGATAAAAATGAAAATAAAAAATTAAGGAATAGATCCATTTAAATAATCCCTATATATTTCATTCAAATGTCCTTAAATAGAAAGCCACCATCTTGGAAAAAAACTCTGACTATCCATAGTAACTCGAATTCAGAAACAGAAGTGAGCTAGCCTGGCCCCTTACTACACTTATAATCTAAATTCCAATGGTCCTAATTTAGGTATAAAAAATACACCAAACTAGAACCAAGAAATTTCAAAACACTTCAAGGTGAGTATTACCATTGATACCAATTTGTAACAAACTAACCTAGATCAACTAAGTCACCCAAGGTGGTCTGCCACATGGTGAATTATAATAGAATGAAACAAGTCTCATGTATAGCTAAAGAAAATAAAATCATAAAATTTAAGAAAAAGGAATACATATTCATGAAAAATAACAATTCAGGCCAAATTGGAAAAACTATAAAGATAAATCATGACCATACCAAACACCTCCCTATATAACCATTTGTCACCCCAAAACAATCCCGCTACGGAGATGATGACCCCAAGAGAAACTAATATACTACATAATTCCCTTAATTTTACCTTAGTCCTCCAAAACAAAATCTACATATACCCAAAGTAAAAAGTAGTTTGTGAGCACAAATTCTAGTAGGATACCACCAATGAATCTATACAAGTTCTAATGTCAATAATTTTTTAGCTCTAACTTTAAAAAATCCAATTTAAAAATCTTTTTCATAAAATAAAAAAAAATTAAAACACCCTTTTGGTTTTTATAAAAACATAAAACATTCAAAATATCAAATAATATGTCAAATATTAAATAAATTAGGTCAGAATAGATAAACACCAACCATGGATACACCATAAGATAAGCATGTGAGAAAATAACAATAAAAAATCTATCATGTGATAAACCAATCATAAATGAAAAATCACACCATTTGGGATATTACCTATGGAAACGCATTCTATACAAGAAATAAAAACCTCAATCCATGCCTAAGGTGAATCCACCCAATATAACCTCTATAGAAATTACGCACACTAAAGTGACATAAAACCTCTTGTGGCATCACACACACAAAGAGTGAAAAGTCTATTTCTTGACACATAAAATGTTAAACAATGTGATAATTTTTTCAAAATATATTTAAAACAAATTTTCATGTTTAATAATACATTTTAAAATCAAATAATTTATACTTATGGGATTGAATACCCATTTAAAAACCAAACCCACCATTGAAGCATTCCATTGAACACTTTGTGTGTGCAAATTTGTTTTTAAAGAAAACCCCTTAAAACATGTATCTCTTCTAGAAATTCAATTCTAATAAAAAATCATGCATTTTCATTGAATAGACCATAGTAATCTACAATAATGTAAAGTTATTAATTAATTAGAACCCTCGTATATAGATTTTTACCTCAAGAATAGAGGAAACCAAGTCACCTTCTAAAACTGAGATTGAAAAATGAAAGACCCTCCTCTGAAAGACAAGGCATGAGATAAAACAACCAAGGATCAATATAAAACAAAAATAAATCACAATATGATCTATAAATGAATCCAAAACTGCTACCATGATCAATGAAAATAAAGAAGAAGTAGAATAAAGTACTCTTACCAGATATAAGTGGCACAACCATGATGGAGATCAAATACTAAATGACACAATCTGGAAAAATGAAAATTACCTCCTATGAACCTGTAGAAATACTAGGGTTCCAGAATGATACATGTACATCAAATGGAGAAGGAATTAGGTGTGAAGTGAGATAAAAGCTATTGTTGTGAAGGATTTATGGCGTAAACACCTCTTTTATGGTGTAAATATCCCATAACTCATATACACTGAAAAACACATCACCTCAAGTTAAATTCACCCAGATTGATTATTTTATGGAAGAGAAGAGAATCTTATGGTGTAAAAGTAATTTATGATGTAAAAAATATTTTATTTATTGCAGTTTTCTTATGACATAAACCATTTAATAACTTATACCTAGCAACATATTTATGCTATAAACAACACTTTTATGACATAAAATGGTCCTATAGGCATTACTTAGCCCAGGTTCTGCAGAAACTCCCAGAATAACTTTTAACCCAATAAACAAGATCTTAAATTTAATATAGATTTATATTTTTACCCAAGATAATAAAAATAACTTTTGAAATCATATCCAAACCTATTTTTGGATATTTTAAAAAATATTGGAAATCCATCATCAATTCCACCATGTATCACATCATGTAAAATACCTTATGAATATCCCTCCAAAAATCCTTCTAGATGAACTCTAAAACACTTATAGGGAATCTGTCCAAGTTTTATAAAACTCAATATAAATTTATTCAACCACAAAGTGTCACCCCAATGGACTTTATAGCATTAAAAACAAACATGAATTCCTAAATTCATAGATGTAAGCATAGAGAATATTTTATAAAAGCATCTCTATTATTCAATCTATAAAGGGATATAGTGTGATCTTTATCAAACACATTTATATCAATACTGGTGTCCATCAATTGTATCATATAAAATATTGAATTTTCATGTGATTCATTTGTATAAGATATTGAGTAACCATGAGACCTGAAGTATGTCAATCCCATATAGCTACTCATACATTCTCAATTATCTTAGTATAGACTGACTATAATGATGAATACATTATATATCATTCACCCTTATGAATAATAACAACACATACCCATCATAGATAAGAACATAATATGTATTATCCACATATATATGTACATTAATTCATTATATCTCAATTAAGGGACCATATGTCATACTCTTCATAGGAGAGGAATAATTGCATATTGGATAAGCCTCAACCAACAACATGATTAGCAACATACCCAACTGCCCTTGATTAGTTGAGCCCCAATCCTTGTATAAGAAATCTATAAAATTATGTAGGCTCTTATGATAGGTATCTTAATAACCTTATATATAGGTAAATACAAATAAGAAACATAAACCCCTAATATACTAAATACATAGTGTTTGATTCTATATATAGTATACTTGGTGGGTCATCTAGTGAAAAAAACTACTTTTGTGTCCTATAAACATATTTTTTATCTCTATTTCAAGTCCTACCCATTATAACTATACATTTCATCATAACCTATAATACTCCATGGAAGCTATTGGTTAGGGATAACTCAAATTAATTCATTGAGAGGTTAATTATTATTTCACTTCATATAATATATGTTTCCAATGTGAAGTAATAGAGAAGTGGATATTTCCTTTTTTTATAACATGGTATATTTCATATTCTTAAACTCCTTTAAGAATATTAATGAATCCATACATAAGAGCATGTCTAATCATATATCAAATGATAAACCAACAAAAAATCATTATGTTTTCTACACTTTTATGGATTTTTTAAACTCATTACATATCTATATAATTACTACCGCATATCTATGTGACCATCTAATAAAATAATCCCATTAAACTTATTTAGTGAGTAACATCTATAAATAATTTTTTTGAATAATTTTGAAACTTAGAAATAATATTCCTAATGTTAAAATCATCAAAAAAGTATCTAGACTCTTTTACTTTACAATATTTTATGTTACAATGTTAAAAACTTCTATTTTCTACTTAGAAATATTTATAATTTCATCATCATAATTAGTACTGAAACATTTACATCAAAATTTTTATTTGGTATCATTTTGATTACAAAACATAAATCTATTCATTATTATTTACCAACACATCTTAACATATTTTTAGGATATAAAGTTACTTTCACATTTTTATATTAACTAAATATAACTCTTGAAATTTATATTTATCGACATACCCTAAACTCTTTTATAATATTAATTAAAATTCAATTTGAACCTTAACCTGTATGATATTTTATTTATTCAATTTAAACTTCTATAAGTCTAAAACACACTCCCATTAGTATCTTATAAACTATACTATATTCTTAATATCATTGTAATATATGAAAACTCCTTTTGGTGTTAGGAAATAACTCTTATTTCCTTTAGTGGTAGTTTTTAATAAATAAACAATTGTAATTATATCTTATGTGGTATTCTATGTGTTTGGATAAATAATATGAAAATAATATTTTATTCTTTAAATATTTTATTGATTAGTGGTGGGATCCTATCCCTCGTATTTTAATGAACATTTAAATAAAATCTTATATCCTAGATAAAACTCTATTTATCATTATATTATTCTCAACTATGTCATATAATCTGATGAATTACAAACCATGTGTTATAAACAATTTATTTTATCATATAAGGGAAATACAATGAAAATATGCATATATTATTTAGATCCATATATGCTTTATATTTTTTTAGGATTCAACTCCATTATTTAGCAACCCTTTGCTTCATCGTGATTCAATAACCCTTTAATTCATTACTTGAATACAAATTATAATATTGATTACTTATTTACTTGATTTTTAACCCCTAAAAATTTTAAGAATTTATAAAATATATATTTAGTTTCATATATTCTCAAAATTAAAGAATTGAATTCTATAACATTGAAACTGATATAAAATTTACATGTATTTTTATAAACCACTTCAAGTTGAACAAACAATTTCCATCCTATGGGATCATTTCTCCTACATCTTAAAACCTTATTTATATTTCAATGAATATGGATGACTATTATAAAAATAAAATATTCTTTTATAGATTAAACTTTTACCCTTAAGAATTTTTATCATATTACAAGAGCCTAGATATCACATATCAAGATCATTTATCATTAACACTTTTAGAAAATTGGGAAAAAATTATTTAACTCATTCACATTTTTGAAACAATTTCCAATAATAATTCCATAATGAATTATATAGTGATACCAAGACATATAGGATATATTCAATCTTACCAAGACATTGTCACACTCAATCACAATGAGTATATGAGTGGTGACTAAGCTTCATTTGTTAATATAGAATATAATACCTTTGAAACCTAAATTGGATTTATATATACTTCTCATGAGAATATAGATTAAAGTGATGAATAATTTAAATATTTTATTACTTGGTTAAGGGTTTTTGATAATATATAGTTTAATTCCCTAACCATGTAATCCTACAGTTGGTGATTTATCTTATTTCATTTGGCATGATTACAAGGAATCAAATCACAAAGGATCGATTAGTTTAGAATTTTTGGAAATCCATATTACATATATGAAACCCATAATACATTTGGAAAATAAAATAAATCATAACATAAGTAAAATATCTATATACTTCATAGATCATTCAAAAAAATCTTTATATCCTGGGGAAAGGAAACATAATAAGGGTGATCACAAATGCTCAGTAAGGGTAATTACAACATAATCAATAATGAATCAATGAGAATAAATATACATGTTAAGGTAAATAATTGAGAACATATTCCATTTAAATAATTTTATAAGTAATAATCAATATGGAAAGGTAAGAAACTGATAACACAAACCATTCACTCAATAAAGTGAGAATGAAACGCATCTATAGATATGTCCATGAAAAAATAACATGTATAAATAATAACTAAAATTTTAGGCAATGCTTAATTATTAGATATCATGTATCTTGAAAATTAACAACTACCATAAAAAAACATTCACAATATGGTTTAAGCATGTGGCTAAAAACCTATCTATTATTCTTGGAAAAAAACTCAAAGTTTTTTTCTCCAACTAATTTTATCTCATGTGACTACTGATGAATCGAGGGGTTTCCATTAACTGGTTCCTAACCCATAGGTATTACATTAAATGTTCCCCAACCCATTTTATACTAGTTCGAAGAATTCCAAATATATGAAATAAATTATTTAAAAATATATTTTTAAATCAAAGTGTCCCATACCTCTTTGAAATATTTAAATCATAAGATCTATATAATTAAATAATTATCAAATTAAACATTTAATACCATGAAGATAAAGGGATTAATGATATTGTATATCAATTTCATAGTACACAACACAAAATAAATAAGTTTACAATAATACACATCTCACAGAAATAAAATTGAGATGAAAATCCATTACCACTTTGTAATAATTTATTTAAAAGGCCTCTCATTTTTAAAAGAAATTATTTTCTTTGAAAATAATTTTTTAATTTTGTAAATTAATCTTAAAAACACAATGGATTCATTATAGTGGTAAATTTCATTCATGTTGTATAATTAAAAAACATTCCTTTTAATTTTGTAAGAAAAGTCCTAAAGTACCTTATTTTGGAAAATGACAGGAATATTCCTTTTTAATAATTTTGTAAACAATTAAAAAGGTGTAAAATGAATTTAAAAATCATTGTAGAATATTAAAAAAACAAAAAACATTTTTTTAAAACACTAACATGGAAGATATATATTCCCCAGTGGATACTTAAACAAAAACAATCCAGAATAACGAAGAGATTGTGAAATAACCCCTTACCACTTGATAATTAGTAGAAACATATGCCCATGAAATAAATTTATATGGATATTAAAATACATTAATAATCATAATAATAAACATAAAATATATTAATGGGTATTATACCCACCATTTAAATGAAATAAGTAGTGAAAGTGGTGTATGCCTCATGGAAAGGAGAGTGAGACAAGAATACCTTACCTCGTAGTTCATTTTTAGTTTTACAAGGTTTAATCTCCTTTATAATGGTTTAAATCATGTTATTAACATATATAATAACCTTATCCATATTTATGATAACATATATGATCTTATTATATTATTTTATCACTTGTTTGTTTGTAATCTTTCATCATTTTTGCTATTTCGGTTGTTAATTGCACTATTTCTCGAGTTTGTTTTGACTTGTTATTTGTTGTTACAATTACTTAGATCATGATTTAATCATATCAAAAATTTAAAAAATTATATAAATATAATATATATGTATTATATATGTATTTATAATAATCTATAAAATTTAGAGATGGTAAATGAAATGCACTGTTCATGGAGACGGTAGGTCGTACGTACACATGAACGCTACTTTCATTTCTTTGTCTTATTAAAAGAATGAAAATAAAATGATATATATGTATATTATAATTACATTATAAAATATATTTCATATATATAATATATTTTTATTAAAACTATCCTTTATACATTCCATGTATAGTGTGAACGAATCACATCACTTTGAGGAGGCGGTAGTCCACATTTCCACAAACGATGTTATCGTATTTAAAAAAATGTAAAGAATGAAGCTATGTGTTATAAAAAAATTAATAAATTACTAAGAAAACATAAAAATCATATATATAATATAAAAATAGTGTTTCTATCATAATTACCAACCATGAGGGTGGTAAATGAAAAACAGAGGACATCGTTTCTTGGGGAAATAGTTCGTCGTACACGAATGATAAATTAGTTACCCATTTGATGGAAGTGTGTGTAGGTGTAGGTATAACACTTAACATAAAATAATATTAGTATATTTAAGTTAATTATTTTATTATATAATAATGGAATAATAATAAATTAAGAAGTGGTAAAATAACTAAAACTAAATTTATCGTTGAAGAACGTTATCTCTTATTTGGGTAACTCCTTCTGGTTTATACCAAAATACTTTCTTAGTTTGTTTTATACCAAGGAAGGATTATAGGATTACAGGGGGAAGTTTGGAGTATAAATGGGTAGGTTTTTTTGAGATATAATTCTCAATGTAGTGTGGGGAAGTGAGGGAGGAAGTCCTCTTTTATAATTGAGGTGAGGGGAACTTTTAGAAATTCTCAAAGTATTAAATTAATATAAATTAATTTTCAATTCCAAATGGCTCTAAAGTAATTAATTTAGAATATAAGACCATGATCCATATAAATATTCTCAGAAAATAATTTTTAGACAAGCTTAGGTCATATTATTACCCTAATATTTTGGATTTAACACTTATTTAAACCCTATAACTCATTCTGTGACAACTTGGCTTTTTTACTCCTTAAGGGTTAATATATTAAATATAAAATAATGAAAAGAACCATAAATAATCCATGGATCACATTTTAACCTTTATTTCGATAATTTGGTATAATTTTATATTTTTATGAACTTGATGTCATTTAATAAAATATTATTTATTTTAAAATATCAATAATGTCAATTTTTACACTATTCATTAGTTGAATTTTTAGCAATATCATAACAAGAAGATAAATTCTAAAAATAATTTAATTCACCACAAACATGTAAAATTAATCCATAAAATTAGTGTATCACATTAATTACATAAAATTATATTTATTTTAATATGTTTAATATCATTTATTTGATTCTTACATTAATAAAATAATTATTGCATCATCAATGTATCACCATGTAAGGTAATTATTTAATCACTAAAAATTATAAATAAATAATAATGATATATATAAACATTTTATCTTTATAAATACTATTTATAGTTGAATATATCCCATATATAACCCAATGCTAAAAATATTTCACTTGTTAAAAATAAAAGTGTTACAAAATTTACTTTTCTTTGAATATAATATAACAAATTTTATACTCTCATAAAAGTTTCTTATAAAAGTTATAATTATTTCCTAAGGATTATTTTGGTCTAAAAACACTAATACAATGAAATTAAGACAAGTTTTATGGAAATTTTATAATATTTATAATATAATTGTTACATTTAACACTAGTACAAAAACATTTTTTTACGCCGGTTTTTTTTGCTTTTTAACGTCGGTTTTTAAGCGACGTTATTGCGAGCGACGTTAAAAATATGATTTTTTACGTCGGTTATTTAATAACCAACGTAAAAAATGGGGTAATATAGTTTTTAACATCGGTTTTTTGAAAACCGACGTGAAATTCATTCTGGAAAATGGTGATAAGAAGCCATTTTTTACGTCGGTTTTTGAAAAAACCGACGTTATAAGTCATTTTTTACGTCAGTTATTAAATAACCGACGTTAAAAGTTATTTTTAACGTCAGTTATTAAATAACCGACGTAAAACAATTTTACTATCCTGTATAAAATTTTCTAAGCTTTCATTTGACAGGTCAAAGAGCTCAAACGGATTTACGGATCAAAAGTTATGACCATCATAAGTTTGATATTTTTTTCGAGGAAAGATTGAATGAGCCAACCGTAACTTCATATTAGAGGGAATTTTTGAATCCTTAGGGGTATTTGTAGTTTTATCATGATATAAAGAATCATCCATCATTATAATAAATTAACAATCGTTAAATGGTATATCAATTAAGAAAACAACTCATATAAAATATAAATCATGGGAAAATAATTACAAATACCTTGACGAGGTCGCGGAAATAAGAAATCGTTGATTCACATTTAAGATAAAACAATTTGATTCGGTGGAACGATGATGGTTGAATGAAATTATAATAAAATGGTATATCAATTAAGAAAACAAATCCTAAAAACCATAAATCATGGATGTATGATTAAATATACCTTGACGAGATCGCGGAAAGAAGAAATAATTGATTGATGTTCGAGAGAAAAAGAGTCGATTTGGGGGAACGATAATGGTTGAAATAAATGATCATCAAATTAGGATGGGTGTATAATGGAAACATATAATTGAGATTCTATGAGAAAACGCGGTATTAAAAATTTTAGGCGGCAATTCAAAATTTCAATGCCGCGATGTAGAAAAATTGAAATTTTGCGTTCGCGGGATATTAAAAATATCATTCACGTTGGTTTTATGATAACCGACGTGAAAAGATATTAAAATTTCCACTTATTTTTTACATCGGTTATTATAAAACCAACATAAAAAATCAATCTTCGTCACTCTTTCACGTCGGTTATTAAATAACCGACGTGAAAAATCGATTTTCATGACTTTTTCACGTTGGTTATTTAATAACTGATGTTAAAAGGTATTTTTCATGTCGGTTATTTAATAACTGACATGAAAAAAGTTTACAGAAATGTACTTCATTTTCAAAGATTTAATTTGATAGGTCACGGAGCTCAAACGGAGTTACAGATTAAAAGTTATGGCCTTTAGAAATTGGACATCCTTAAGACATCGTTTAGAGATGATCAACTTCTGAAGGCCATAACTTTTAATCCGTAACTCCGTTTGAGCTCCGTGACCTGTCAAATTAAAGCTTGAGAAATGAACTAAATTTTTGTAAACATTTTTCACGTCATTTATTAAATAACCGACGTGAAAAAAGTCACGAAAATATATTTTTCACATCTGTTATTTAATAACCGACGTGAAAAATAAGTGAAATTTTTAATATATTTTTTCTGGAAAAGGATTTTTCACATCAGTTATTTAATAACTGACGTGAAAAATCAGATAAAATGGATCTTTAATGTCGGTACTTATATAACCAACGTGAAAATCAGCGAAAATGTATTTTAACGTCGGTTATATAATAACTGACCTGAAAAATCGATTTTTAGATATTTTCACATCGGTTCTAAAAAACCGACGTGAAAAATGGTGACGTAAAAAAGGTTTTTGTACTAGTGTAATTACCTCATTTACCCTTAAATATGGTAATAAATAATATTTTTAAAGTTTATATTCATATGCTAAAAAATAAAATAAAACTATTTACATAATTTTGAACTACTGATTAAAAATATGGAATCCTTTTTTCAAAATTCATAACATGGATGTTTCAGTAATTAATTTAAAATTAATCTCATGGATGAAATGAGAAAACGGGTTTTTAAAATGGAAACATACAAAAGATTGTAATTTTTTTATATTCATATACAATATAAAATTGATTCCAATGACCTAAATTATATTAAAGGATATTAAATTAATCTAATTATACTTTTAAAACAATTTAAAATAAAATTTAACACTGTAAATTATTTAGATGAAAAATATATTTTCAATTAAAATGCAATATTTTATCACTATTCATCAAAACATGAAACTTATCAGAAAAATACCAAAAATTAAACCAAAGTAAATTTTTATATTCCTATTTAATATAAGAAGTTCATTTTTTCAAACATAATATATAAAAGTGTCAAAATTGGATTTAAAATTGGTTTGTCATTAAATGGTGATAAAACTGCATTTATAAAAATATAGTTTTTTATGTTTAATGTTGGGATTGTTCTTATATTATGACTATAAAATATATTGGATGAACATAAAAAATAATTGATTGAATATATAACATATATTTCATCAATATCATTCAATAATATTAATTAGTTTAATTTATTAGGATAAAATACCTTTGTGAGAATAAAAATAATTTTTATAAAAATATTTTAATTATATTCAATTAGATCATATATTAGTTTATAATCAATTGTTAACTAATGGATTCAACTATATATTTTCATAATTTAGTTAATATTATTCATAACCACTAACTTAACAGCTAGGTGAAATCTTAGAATATTAAATAATAATATTTTAATAATATATTATTGTTCGGTAAAACTCGGTCTTAAATGTAATGAAAACCAAATAATTGTTGTGTGTAGAATAAGATTAACATGGTGTTGTGTATAAATAATGCTAGAAACAAAATTAAACTTATTCAAAAATAAAAAAATTGTATAGTCTTGGGGTGTTACATTATCCCCACCTTAATTAAATTGAACCTTGTAATTTAAACTTGATATCGGTAGTCTGGGGTGTGATATTTGAAAATAAAAAAATTGTTGAAAATCCACATCTTAAATAGGGTTAATAACACATCTACATAATAATAGGTAAAATGAAATGTGAAGTTCGCCACAAAACTAGGCTTTTGAATATGTGAACATTAGTGAAAACATGGATATGGAAGAGAAATATAACTCTAATGTTCTAATGGAGAGTGATAGAGATCATGTTCAAATTAAAGTTGATGACCACAAATCCTTAAACCATAGTTACTTAAATAGTCATTAATATCAAATAAATGATGACAATAGGATAAAAAAATTAAGATAATTTTTCCTAGATTTATGAAATTTTTCACTCTCTTAGGATATAAGTAAATATGCATACTTGATAAGTTTCTATAAGAACATTATTATCCTTGTTCCTTTAACTATATATACTTATTTTATTATCATAGGTTTCATCACATGGTGGAGTAATACATTAATCTCTAAAACCTCTTACAAAGTTCAATTTAAACCATTTCTTAAATGGTTAACCTTATGACCCATCCAAGTATTATGATTCAAAACATTAGAATCAGTTCTAAGGTAGTTAGTAGAATCCAATTTAATTTATCCATATCAATTATATCTTTATCCAACATCATATCTCAACATCAGGAATATATTAAGGATTACCTTTCCCTCATCCATGAGTTTTCCAAAAATTACTACTTGTTACTAAATCACTTTTCTTGGTTATCAATACCAATCAACATAAGATTTTAAAACCTTGATCAAAAAGTATTGTAGTACACTCCTTATGCATTCCATAACACTTATAACCAGGATATCATCAATAACATATTTTTATATCATATTTCATAGATCTAAATATAGAATTTCATTAATCATTCCACTTCGGTTGTGTCAATAACATATGCTTGACCTTAATCCCTTAGCTTTTTCTTAGGTATATTATTTTTATGCTTGGGGAATTAATTTTCATAGTGTCCCATCCCCATTAAGTTGTAACACTAAATAGTATCATTTTTCTTCTTCCCATTGCATTATTTATCCTGGTGACCCTTTTCTCCGCACTTATAAAAAACTCCTCATGATTTCAAGAATTTACCAAGGTGATTCTTTAAATAGTTATCTCATGTGGGGAAATCCTTCTTTCTATTCTTCCATTCTTCTCTTTATACATCTTTTTACCTTCTATCCTCTTCATTTCTTACTTTCCTTCAAATTCATAATACTTGAAGAATTATTTACCAATATCATTATCACATAATATTAGGTCCTCGTATGATGATAATTATTGGTATATTATTTCCCTTCTAAATATTGTCCTAAGGCCATAAAAGATATTATCATTCTTACTCTTTGGATCATGTAAATTGGTGAGGTTCACAATCCTTATGCTAGGTACCATTTCTAAAAGACAAAAAACATTAAATTACTTAATATCATTATAAAACATAATGTATAATCCCAAAAATAGTAAATACTTAACATAAATTGAAAATTTTATATGTATCTAATCTAACAATCATAAACATGGTTTATTTGGGTACATCAATACTTTTAAATCCTTCCTAATGTATTGTAAATAAAATTAGTATTATCCTAAACATATCCCTCAAGAGTGTCAAACCAGGCACATAGTAAGGCTTTTTTTCATGTACCAGGTTACACCAAGTTAGGTCTGACACACATTTTTAGAGTTGTTACCCTTAGGTACATCTGTGATAGAACCACATCCACTTATAGTATCCAGACAAGGATGTATTGCTATGAAGACCCAAATAATCTCTAACTTTCCAAGATTTTAGGTTGTTATTATATACTTATCCTCAAATTATATATTATGGTTATGTTCCCTAATTTATGTTTTCTAAATCTAGTTTTCAAGGTTGTTGCTAAAATTCCTCTAACACTAACTTTAACACCCCAACCCCATAACCCTAAAACTGGTACATTATATTATTACATTTTCATGATTACAATGAATCAAATCCCAAAGGAATGATCAGATTACTAGTTTTGGAAATACATATTACGTATATGATACCCAAAATACATAGGGAAAAGGAAATAAAACATAACATAAGTAAAATCTTCACATACTTGAGAGATCATTCAAAAATTTCTTCTTTATATCATGTGTAAAGTAAACATAATACGGATGAGGTCAAATAGTCAGTAAGGGTAATTATATCATAAGGAATAATTAATCAAGGAGAATAAATCTACATGTTAAGGTAAATAATTAAGAAAAAATTTCATTTAAATAAATGGACAAGTCATAATCAATATGGAAATCTAAAAATCTGATAACACTTTCCATTTACTCAATAAACTAATAATTAAATGCATCCATAAATATGTCGATGAAATAATCTTAGGGATAAATAATAACTAAAATTAATGCAATTATTAATAATTATACGTCATGTATCTGAAACATGAACCACTACTATCCAGAACTTTTACAAGATGTTTTAATTATGTGGGTAGACCCATCTATTCTTCTTAGAAACAAACTCAAAGGGTTTTTTACAACTAATTTAGTCTCATGATATACCAATCCATAGAGAGGATTTCATTAACTAGTACCAAACCCATTGGTCTTAAATTAAAAGGTCCCTAACCCATGTCACACTAGTCCAAAGAATTCCTCATATATCAAATAATTTATTTAAAAAGATATTTTTAAATCAAACTGTCCCATACCTCTTTGAAATATTTAAATCATAAGCTCCATAAAATTAAATAATTATCCAGTGAAACATTGAATACCATGAATATAAATAGATTTATTATATGATATATCAATGGGTAATTACACCAAACAAAATAAATAAGTGGTCAATAATATATATTTCACAGAAATAAAATTGAGATGAAAATCCAATAAAACTTTATAATCATTTATTTAAAATTCAACGCATTTATAAAAGAAAATATTTTATTTGAAAATAATCTTTTAAACTTTTAAATTAATCTTCAAAACATTAGGGTGTCATGATATTAATAAATTCTATTCATTCCATATAAGTTAAGAAAAACATTCCATTTAATTTTGTAAGAAAATTCATAAAGTACCTTGTCTTGGAAAATGATAGGAAGATTCCTTTTATAGAATTTTTTAAATAGTCAAAAATGGTTAAAAATGGATTTCAAAAATCATTTTAGAATAGTAAAAAAATTGAAAAAAAAATTTGAAAATACTAATATGGAAGAGAAATATTCCCCAGTGGAGACTTAAACAAAAACAATCATGAATAATGAAGAGATTGTGAAATAACCCTTTGCCTCTTGATAATCAGTGGAAACATATTCCCCATGAAAGAAAATTATATGGATATGAAAATACCATAATATTTAGAATAATTCTCATAAAATACATTCATGGGAAGTATAAATACCACGTAAATGAAATAAGTGGTGAAAGTGGTGTATGCCTCACAGAAAGGAAAGTGAGATAAGAATATTTTACCTCACACTTCCTTTTTAATTGTACTTTATTTAACCTCTTATATAATGTTTTAAATCATTTTATTAATTTATATCATAACCTTATTCATATTTATTATATCATATATGATCTTATTATATTATTTTTTTACCCATTTGTTTATTATCTTATAACATTTTCATTATTTTGGGTGTTAATTACTTAGTTTCTAGAGTATGTTTTGAGTTTTTATTTATTGTTCCAATTAATTAAATCATGATTTTATATTATCCATAATGTAAAAAAATGATTTAAATATAATATATATCCATTTTATATTTATTTTTAATAATATATAAATTTTGTAGATAATAAATGAAATGCACCGTTTATGGAGACGGTAGGCCGTACATATGCATGAACACTGCTTTCATTTTTTCCATATTAAAATAATGAAAATAAAATGATATATATGTATATTATAATTATCATATCATATATATATGTCATATATATTGCTTATTTTTATTAAAAAATCCTTTATACATTCCATGTATAGTATGAATGAATCACATAGCTTTGAGGAAGTGGTATTCCACACTTCCATAAACGATGTTATTGTATTTACACAAAAAAATAATGCATGAAGATATGTGTTATATAACTATTAAAGAATTATTAATATAACAAAAAAATAATATATAACATATAAAAACATTTTTTCCATCATAATGACCAACTATTAGAGGTGCTAAAGGAAAAACAGACAACATCATTTCACGAGGCATTAGTTCGCCATACACAAACGATAAATTCGATACCCATTTGATGGAAGTGTGTGTAGGTGTAAGTAGAAACATTAACATAAAAACACCTCATTATATTGATTATACTAGTGTTATTATATAATCATTAAATAAAAATAAATTAAGTATTGGGAAAAGAAATAAATCTAAAGTTATCGTTGAAGAACATTACCTCTTGTTTGGGTAACTCCTTTTGGTTTATATCAAAATCCTTCCTTAGTTTACTTTATACCCAAAGAGAGGCTTCTAGGATGAGAGGAGGGAAGTTTTTAGAATAAAGGAGAATTTTATTTCAATATATAAGTCTCAATGTGGTGTGAGAAAGTTAGGGGGGAGGTTCCCTTTTATAATTTAGGTGAGGGGCACTTTTGGAAACGCTCAACGTATTAAAATAATATAAATTAATTTTCAATACTAAATAGATAAAAAGTGATTTATTTAAAATATAATATTATTATAGGTATAAATAATCTAAAAAAAATAATTTTTATACAAGTTTAGATCACATTATTACCCTTATCTTATAGCTTTGGCCCTTATTTAAACCCTTTAACTCTTACTGTGACAACTTGGACTTCTACTCTTTAAATATTAATATTGTTACTAAAAAATAAAAAACAAACCATAAATGTGAAATTTTTATATCCATCTCAATAATTTGGTCAAATTTTATATTTTTATTAACTTTATATCATTTAATAAAATATTATTTAATTTAAAATATCAATAATGTCAATTTTGACACTATTCATTACTTTACTTTTTAGAAATATCATAAAAAATATATAAATTCTAAGAAATACTTTTAAATCATCACTAAAAAGTAAAATTCATCCATAAAATTAGTTTATGGAACTAATTATATAAAATTATATTAATTTTAATATTTTTAATATCATTTATTTGATTCTTACATTAATTAAATAATTATTTCATCATCATTATGACATTATTTAAGGTAATTGTTTTATCACCTAAAATTATAAATAAATTTCCATGATGTATATAAGCATTTTATAATTTTAAATACTATTTAAAGTCGAAATCATCCCTTATATAACACAATATTTAAAATATTTCACTTGTTAAAAACAAAAGTGTGACAAAATTAACTTTTCTTTGAATATAATATTTTAAATGTCATACTCTCATACAAGTGTCTTAAAAGGGTATAATTTCTACAAAAGGATTATTTTTCTAGAAAAACACTTATGAATAGAAATTATGACAAGTTTTAGGGTAATTTTATAATATTTATAATATAATTTTGTTCTTTAATTGCATGATTTACCCTTAACTGTGCTAATCAAAAATATTATTAATGTTACTATTCATATACCCAAAAATAAAAGAAGCTTATTTAAATAATTTATACCCACTAATTCAAAATATTGAATCCATTTTTTAAAATTCATGAAGTTTCAGTAATTAATTTAAAATTAATCTCATTTATGGAATGATAAAATTGGTTTTTAAAGTGAAAACATACAAATGATTTTAATTTTTGTATATTTATATTCAATGTAAAATTGATTCCAATGACTTAAATTGTATTAAATTATATAAAATTAATATAAATAAACTTTTGAAACAACTAAAAATTTAATTTATCACCAAATTATTTGGATGAAAATGTTGTTTTCAATTAAAATACTATATTCTATCATTATTCATCAAAACATGAAACTTATTAGAAAAATACCAAAAATTCAAAGAACATAAATTTTTATATTCCAATTTAAAAGAAGAAGTTATTTTTTTCAAATATAATATATAGAAGTGTCAAAAAATTTATTTAAAATAGGTTCTCCATTAAAAAATGATAAAACTATCTTTATAAAAATATAGGTTTTTTATGTGTAATATTGGGTTTGTTCTTATCTTATTCCTATAAAAAATATTCTATGAATATAAAAAATATTTTATTGAATATATAACATATATATTTAATTAATATCATTCACTAATAGTAATTAATTTAATTTATTTGTATAAAATGCCTTTGTGAGCATAAAAATAGTTTTAATAAAAACATTCTCATTATATTTAATTAGTTCTTATATTCATTTCTAATTAATTAATAACCAATGAATTCAACTATATATTTTTATAATTTAGTAAATATTATTCATAAACTCCAACTTAACAACTAGGTTATATCTTATTATACTAAATAATAATATTTTAATAATATATTATTGTTCGGTAAAACTAGGTCTTGCGTGTAACATAGCCAACTCATTGTTGTGTGTAGCATAAGTTTAACATGGTGTTGTGTATAAATAATGCTAGAAACAAAATTAAATTTATTCAAAAAGTAAAATATTGTAAAGTCTTGGGGTGTTGTATTCTCCCCATCTTAATTAAATTGCATTCTTGAAATTTAAACTTGATATCAATAGTCTAGGGTTTGATATTTCAAAATAAAAAATTGTTGAAAACCCCCACATCATAAATAGGGATGATAACACATTTATATAATAAGAGGTAAAAGGAAATGTGAAGGTCATCACAAAACCATGCTTTCAAATATGTGAACATTAGTGAAAACATGGATATAAAAGAGAAATATAACCATCAAGTTCTGAGGAAGATTGATAGAGAACATGTTCAACTTAATTTTGATGGCCACAAAACCTTAAACCACAGTTATGAGAACGTTCATTAATATCATCAAAAATTATGATAATAGGACAACATTTTTTAAGATCATTTTTCCTAGATTTGGGAAATTATTTCAATCTCTAAGGATATAAGTAAATATACATACTTGATACGTTTCTATAAGCACAATATTATCTTTATGCCCAAAACTATTTCTACTTATTTTCTTAGAACAAGTTTCATCACATGGTGAATTAATAAAATAATCTCTAAAACGTCATTCAAAGTTCAATTTAAACCATTTCATAAATGGTTAACCTTATGAACCATCCTAGTATTATTATTAAAAAATTTATAATCAGTTCTTGTAATTTCCTGGCCCAAATTACCATCAAAACAAAAGATGGATCGGTGGGTCACATTCCCTCGAGCGCGTCTCCCCATATACCAAAGGTTTCCGACTAGAAGTGTGTGTCTCAGGAGGTGATAGTGGGGAGACTATACCCTCCTATCAGAAGTGCATAGCAGTATAACTGAGTAAATAAATATTAACAGTGTAAATAGTATATAAAGAAAGAATGATGGTAGAAAAATAAATACAACAAAAATTTATTAAAATTTGGTCAATTCCAATTATACAACTGATGAATGCATAACATGGTAATGATATATAACATAAATCAGTAAACAATACAACATTATTTTCAATATATAATAATGTAGGAATAAAATAAAGAAAATAACTAAAATACCTAAGGTAATCTCTATGAGAATCCAAAGTTTCAGATCAGTCCTTTTCTCCTAACTCCTCAGGTACAAGCAGCGCCGCATAAGAAATCAACTTAGATCCTATAAATATAAGGTTTACTCGGGTACCAAGGTTACCCAAGCAGGGTGTGAGATATAATCTCAATAGTTCAGCACCCATGGTGTCTATCAAAATCCAAGAAGTGCTAAATGAATTAAATATAGTACATGTATATCATAATATAGTAAACATAATTGTAGAAATAAATAAACACCTATCCAGGTTCCTAAGGAACACCTAATGGATATACCAGCTTTGGCTCACTGTCCGGATAAGAGTCTAATCATGTCGCAATATAAATATATATAGATATATCATAAGTGTAAAGGGGTAATAATGTATCCCATCAATACCCATATATATAGATGGTATGGGGTAAAAATACCTCCCATCCATAAATAATTATAAAGTTGGCATGGGGTAAGAATCCCCCTATCCATAAATGATTATATAGCTAGCATGGGGTAAGAATGCCTCCCATCCATAAATGATTATATAGTTGGCATGGGGTAAGAATGCCTCCATTCCATAAATTATTATATAGATGGAATGGGGTAATAATTCCTCCCATCCATAAATGATTATATAGCTGGAATGGGGTAAGAATGTGTCTCATCCATAAATGATTATATAGCTGGCATGGGGTACGAATTCCTCCCATCTATAATTGATTATATTGCTGGCATGGGGTAAAACTGCCTCCCACCCATAATTGTATAAATAGATATGGCATGTTCAATTTCATTGATACCATTACATCTAAGCTATTTAGTACATAAGTACGCACAACCACTCTTCTAACATATGACTTGAGGCACAACCTCTCATGTAACTTTGAAATATCCCATCTCAATCATAATAAGGCTTAACAATTTTATGTAACATTTTTATATTCATTGCTCAAAAATATAAGGCATAACCTCTTATGATTTTCAATTAAATGTTAACAAGTTAGGTTCAAACCATCCAACATATTTGGCTTCCATTTAAAGGGTTTTCTTTAAGCAAGTGCATGAAAACTCAAAACATAAAAATCAAAGCGGCACTTAGAAGGTATCAATAACAATTGTGAATTTACCTACTTGGGTAAATACTATTCTATAAGCAAGCTATTCAATTTTTAATATAGTCCCAAAAGTCACTTGGAAAGTTTACATGTCACTTAGGCAATTACCTACAAGGGTAATTTCATTTTAAGGTTGGGACAAGACTTATGAAGAGATTCCATTCATTAATCTATTTAGTAATGGAGGAAACTCTTTTAGAGTAATTAACAAGGCCATGTCCTAACCTACCATGTACCAAAAATAACCTCAAAGAAAAAAGGAAGGTCACCTCAATAATCTAAGAGAGCTAAATAAATGATAAATCATCAAGGTGGGTTTTCATAGACAATTACCCTATGTTGGAGGCATTTTATTACAAAAACATGAATTAATTTATGTGGAAAATCATTTAGCATCATAATAATACAAGTTATTTTATAAATTCAGTTCAATATAATAAATAAACATTTTGCAGGTAGTTAAAGGTAATTTAAATCATACTTGAATTAAAGGGAAAGGATAGGGATCCTACCTCAAGAGGAACAAATCCAACACTCATCGCTTGATAGATTTATCGATGACCACTCGAAACTACTCCACACAAGCATGCACATACCTTCATATATATATATATATATATCCTTACCCTAATGCATGTATTTCCTCCACCGTGAGGCAATACGTACATGGAAGATATATATATATATATATATATATATATATATATATATATATATTGCTAAGTATATGCATGTGAGCATCTTCATAGACCATTGGAACTCACAACAACAAATCCTAGAATCATAAAAACATAGAGACAGCATTCAATACACATAAATAAAAATACCAGGGACCCATACACATCTTAATAACCTAATAAAATAGGTGTGAAACAACGTATAAGGAATAAAACCTAGCCTCAGATGGTGGCGTCTACCAAATCGACCTAAAACACATCACATTTGGCAACGAACATCGATACTCACTCGTAGGGGTCCTGAGAGAGGCACCACACTCCCTAACATTGGAAGAAACAAAAAAATATGGATTAACCCATACATAGGGTTCATCCAAACCTAAATAGTGTGATAGTAGAAGAAAAATATTCCAAATAATGAAGGAGGGAAGAGAAAACGTACTTACCTCGATGTGACTAAGGAGAAATTGAGGAGAAATCAGATGAAAATCACCAAAGGAGAGGATCTGAGGGAAATGGGTCGTGTGCGGCTAAAGGGGGATCCCTAAGGGGGTCGTCCAATGCATACAGCTAAGGGGAGAGAGTGGTAGATTTTTATTTTTTATTTTAATTTCAATTTTATTTAATCTAATTTAATTTTTAATGCAGGGTTCCATGCATGGTTTAGGGTCCATGATTTAGAAAATTGTGTGACAATCGTGTTCCCTCTATTGGTAACCTGAAGTACTCCACACGGGATGGCTGAACAGTTTGGAAATCGGTCACCAATCATGTGGTGAATAGTTCTTAGCTACTGTCCATGCCACTAACTATATGTGCTAGGTGCATGGTTTGTGAAATTGTGCAAAGCTCGTATGATAGCCTATGTCCACTTGAAGTAAGCCACACGGTTTCCTACTATGGGCCACACGGTTTCAAAAAATCGTTCCCCAGTGTAGGTCTTTTAAAACATTGATTTTTCGGGTCCCACGCTCCCAAAACTCACTAAGACACCCAGTAAATTTGATAAGCCTTTACCCAAGTCCAAACAAATCTCCTTGAAGTGTTTTCACCCTAGGAATTCAATTCCAAAGCATGATTCTAAAAACAACCCATTCAGTGAATGAAAAAGTTCAAATTCCTTTGGTTTTTCATCCAGTTCAAAACACGGATCTTTTCAACCTTCCCACCTTAAGAATTATCATCCCAAAGAAGCCTTTGGAAAAAAAATAAACATCACCTTACTTACATGGTCTTCAAGCTTCATTCAAATGTTCATGTTGTGTTTCCAAACACCCAATGCACCTCTGAGCCTTCTTTTAAGCACATAGCACTTAAGCCGTCAAAACTTGAGTCAATGATCATTCTCTCACCATAACACTAAGAGAGAACTTACCCAATCTCATTTGACCAGATACAATACCACATAATCATCTCATTAAGCATTTGGCCTAAGGTACTTTCCACCTTAGGTTTTAACATTAGAAAACGACAATTCCAACCCACAGTTCAACCCGTTGTTGGAATTTCCTACCAAGCATGCCTCTAATCATTCTAGTGATGCTTCTCGTGTGATTTCCAAAAATAGTTAAAATGGTTGATTCCCCATTTTCCTCATTTATCCCAAGACAAGCTAGCTTTTCCTAAAAATACCCAGTCGACACCAGAAGCACTCGTCTTTACCAGACGATGTGCCTTAAAATAGTCATTCACCAACTGTATTGATTAAACAAGGAGGATATAAGTTGATCTATTATGGATAACCATTAAAAAGAGGACACTCATCATAGACGACCGGTGTTTTACAAGCAGAACTATGATTCCTTTTCCCAATGAATCTTTCATTCACCATGAACACATCCACCTAAGTACATACCCTACCTCTGGTGACATTCCTAACCAAACCATGAAGGAAACCACACATCTATCATGAAACACTGAAAGACACTACTACAAAATAGGCCTTTAACAATGCTAGAAATATCTATTATCAGAGCTACAAAAGTGTTGATTATATGAGTGAGGTTAAAATCCCTAGAATTTTATCCACGCTAAAAAATTGATGGTAATGGTTCCCTTTATTGGTGTTAAAAAAAGTAATGATAAATGGGACCTTTATCAGAACTTTAAGATTCACTGATAAAGGAATCATTTATCAGTGCTTTAATTTAGCTCTGCTAAAGTAACCATTTATAATAACTTTCAAAAGTGCTGATAAATTTGGTTTTTATCAGTGCATTTAAAAGAAATGATAATGGGAATTATGTAGTGTGTTGTAACAGCACACCACAACACCACTGTAGTGTGCTGTAACAACACACTATATCACCAAAAACACACCAAATATCAACAAAAACAAGTCCCAATATAAGATTTAAATGAAATGGAATTTACAACACAAACAGAAGAAAAAAATAGTATATTATAGACATTTCAAACAGTGATTTATACAATTACATAAATACAAATTATTACATGCATTCAAAAAAATAAATGTTTCTTTATCTTTCAATCTTGACCCAACTCATGTTATTCCGGAATAAACCACCCCTACTCGGGAAAAATAACACACCTTTATATGAAAAAAAATCTTGTTTTAGTAATAATATATAGAACTAAATTAATAAAAAGTGTTTATTTTACTAAAATTGATGTTAATTTTACTAAAATTGATGTCAATTTTAAATAAAATTATGCACTTAGAGTCATACCGGTCACACCATGAATTGGATTGAGGTGTGGCTAATTCCAACACATCTCAAATGACTTGTGGATCGTTGTCCTAAAATATCAAAACAATCTGAATGTGTTTGATCATTTTTGATTAAGTTAGTTGTATTTTTTACTAAAATGTCATTCTAAATTGGAAACCTAAACGTTTGACTCATTCCAATTACATCGTGTTTTAGTTTGATGTGAAATGGATTCCTACACATCACAAATGACTTATGATTTATTTTTCTAAATTATCACGAAAATCCAAGTGTGTTTGATTGGATTTTAGTGAGTGAAACTTTTTGAACAAAAGTATCAAAATAGTCTGAATTTGTTTTTTTAGTTTTGAGGTGTTGCTGATTCTTGAAATGGAATGACACATTAAGTCATAGTAGTCACACCGTGCATCGAATTTAGGTGAAGATGATTTCTACCCATCTCAAATGACTTATGCATCAGTTCCCTTAGTGTGAACAAAGTACACACCTCCATCGACCTATTTTTCCAATCATATAAAACCCTATTATTTATTTTAATAAACAAACAAAATATCTCAAACCGAACAACGAACTCACACAAAAGGCACAGAGGGTGATTTCTACAAAAATAGACATCTCCAAATAGACACAATAGAAAGAGGGGAACTAATTCATGAAAGGATAACAATTTAAAGGTTCTCATTCAGAAAAACAAAACCATTTGAAATATAGAAGGATGATTTCATCATACTTTTATAATGAAAGATGAAATTATAACAACTACAAAGAAAAAACGAGGAAACTCTGAACGTCTCCACCCCAACACGGGAGAAAAAAAACAAAGACAATGTGTTGTATGCTTCTTTCAAAACAACTCATCAAAAAATTATTCCTCCACTAACTTTTCAAAATAGATACCCTTGGAGAATAGGAAACAATACTTGATCCATAGATGAAGACCCCCAATTAAAAGAGAAGCTTTCAACAGATCATGCAACACCACCTCCGGAGAGAAGGAAACTAGCTCTTTGAAGTGTTCAACATAAACTTTCATCGTCCTCTAGTCTTGATGGACACTCATGATCTATTCCCTTTTCTTCATCATCACCTCCTCGAGTATAAACCATCAAAAAATATGGATAGAAAAACTTCCTACATTATCCCAATTTGCATCATTGGATGGTAAACAACTCCCATTCTGCTAATGTTGGACCCCCAAACAGAACCAGAATAGAATGAACTCTAAAAACTTTGGGAGTTAACAACACTCTGAAGACATTCTCAAATTCCTCATGCCACTTCACTACCTCTAACAAACCTCGATTTCCACAGAAGATGGGCAGCAACTGAGGAGAACTAGAAACAGGGATACACCCACTAGAAACTTTGGGGACCTTTCTAGGCAGCATATTCTGAATAACACAGAAATCATAAAATCATGTTCAGAATCAATTCCTCACATACACACACATATGAAAATTCTCATAATGAATATCGAGTGTTGCACCTACAACTTTATCACCAAACCTAATAATTTACCAAATTTTCAATCCAAAATATTTTCCTTTAAAACTCATTTTTTCCAATATAAGACCATTTGAAAGAAATCATTTTAATTTTCAAAATCATTTTCGTTTTAAAATATTACTCATAATAATCAATACCAAAATAATATATAATACATGCTAAACCACCTGAATGGTGAACTAGTAGTCATGCTTAACCCGAAGACATTGAAGTGGGCCATAGTTTACTTAGTTTATGAGTTTACTATGATTAAAAAGATCAATAACCCCCAGCACTAATCAAATCTCAAAAGTTACACCATATACATAATACTAGGCCACTCGATTCTTAGTTTTGTTAACAGTGGACCGAAATACACTAGCCTATCAATAGGTACCTAGTTCTATTCCATCAGGTACTTGGTGACTACCATACAAGGGTACCTCTATCTCTCCACCACTCTCTCCTATCAAATCCTATAACCACACTTTTAACTAATCTTCATCACAAAATACACCCAAAATGAGACTAAGATACTAACATTAAAGGGGTTTATATAGTTAGATTGAATGGGGAATTTAAAACCTCCATAGCCTCAAGAATTTCATACTCAATAATATTCAACCATATTCTTGATGGAATAGATTCAAAAATTAGGTTTTAATATTTGTAAGGATTGTTGTTAAGAAATTTTCTAGACTTTTCCAATAATTTTAAAAGGTTTGATGTATTTCAAGGTTAATTTTCTCTTATTTCTAATCCCTTAGTGAACCAATCTCAAGGAAACATAAATAAACACATGATCATTAACATTAAATTACAAGGGTCGCCTATAATGGATATTGTGGGACATTTGTTTAATTTGATTAGTTTAAAAATGTTAATTAATTAGCATCACTCGGTCTATTATTTCTTATAAAATACTAGGGTTATTTATAGGAGATTATTCTATATTTATCCAACATAAAGGAGAGTGAGAATGTATTTAATATAATTCTCCATACAATTATTTATGGATAAGTGATTGATAACTATTTTTATAATATAATTCCACTAAGGAAAGTTAATCTTTCTAGGAGCCACAAAAGTTAAGAATTAAGGCTCAAATAATATCCTCCAATATCAAGATAGTCTTTTTAGAATGACTGTTAGTCTGTGGAATAATGAAAGTATAAAATTTCACATATAACCTCATTTAAAATTAATGTCCTTTGTATAAACAAGATAAAAACATCATATCCCTATCAGATATAGCACTATATGGGACACCTGGAAGCATTATTACCTCTTTGAAATAAAATTAATCAAGTTTATAAACTGAGGAATCATCTTCAGTATGTAATAAGTTGTTTATATACGTTAGGTGATCCACTATAACCCACGCTACATATTTCTATTTAGTTGATCTTGAAAACTATTCAATAAATCCATCATGATTTTATCCCATTTTCTAATTAGAAAAGAAAGTATTGAAAGAGTACATATTGGTTTTTTTGTTTTTTTCCTTCACCGTATTATAGGTAAAAAATTTAGTGAGGAATAATACAATTCATTTTATCATTATTGGCCATAGAAACTTGTGACTAATATCATGGTATGTCTTTATGATCTATAAATAAACCTAGAGGAGTCACGCTAGCAATGGTGAGGAGATGATATGTAGGGTTCATCATGGTTAGGAATAGTGCAAAATGAAAAAGGAAAAAGTGGAACCCAAAAGATCAAACAATGATAGAGGAAAATTAGAAAATAACATACATTGGATTCTAACCTTGATTCATATGAGGGAACATTGAGGAGTCGCGCTGGTAGTGGCGAGGAGATGAGATGTAGGGTTCCTCAAGGTTAAGAACAGCGCAAAATGTAAAATGTAAAATGCAGAACCCAAAAGATCAAACAACGATAGAAGAAAAGTAGTAAATAACATACATTGAATTCTAGTCTTGATTTGTCTGAGGGAACATAGAGGAGTCGCCCCGGTAGTAGAGGAGTTCTACGAGATATTGAGAATTATGATTGACTAAGTAGCGGTTAGGGTTTTTTCAAATAGATCAGGAACACTTTTAACAGTGCTTTCCGAAAATTAATGATAAATATACCTTTTATCAGTGTTAAATCGATAAGTGCTGATAAAATGGATATTTACCAACGCTAATATTTTACCGCTGATAAAGATTCATTTTAACAGCATTTTTTAGCGTTGATAAAGGATTTATTTAAATAAATTTATTATAATTTTATAATTATTAAATATATATATAATTATTTATTTATAATTATATAAATACTTCTTTGAAAAAAATAATTATTTATTTCTAATAATTATAAATATATAAATTTATAAATATAGAAAATATACATTTATAAATATATTTATTTAAAAATATATAACATTATTAGTGGATATATAATCTTAAATACATGCATTTTAAAAATGAGTGAAATTGTATAATTCAAAATGAGTACACTTTAAAAATATTGAAAAAATGGATAATTTTGGTTAATTAAATATAAATTATTAAACAATATGGATATATATATATATATATATATATTGAAGAAAGCTAATTACATATTAAAAATACTAAAACATAGTAAATAAATATATATAAATAAATAATATGAAATGATCAAATTCAAAAATAAAAGTTGAAAATTAAAAATTAAAAATGAATTCCCTAACTATAATAGTATTAAAAATAAATAAATTAAATTGAAAAATTAAAGACGTAATATATTAAATGTATCATGTTATAATGAAATTATAAAATATACTGAAATTTAAATAAATTACATAAATATTAGGTATATTTTTTCTATATATTGCTTAAATATATTTTTGTGTACATTTGTATATAAAAATTCATTAATTACATATATATATATATATATAAATGTACTTGAAATCAAGGTAGCACAACATTTGATATATGTTAAATTGAAAAATTAAACAACATTAAAAATGAATAACTCATTAATATGTTTTTAATTAAAAAAATTTATTTTATATATATTTATATATAATATATATTATTTATTACCATTTATAGTTAATATATATATTATACTTATTCATTTTTTATTAACAATTATTTCATCAAAAAAATTTAAATAATTTTGTAATTTATTCATTTTTTTAGTTTAATTCTATATTCATTTATATATCTACATTTAATATACACTATTTATAAATATTTATAATATATATGTATATTAAATTTATTCATTTTTATCAATAATTATATAATTAATAAAATGTTTAATAATTTTCTTAATTTACTCATACTAAATTTTTATTTGTTTAATTATTTCATTTTATTCATATTATATATTTTTATATTTAATATATATAATATTTATTATTTTTTAAAAATTATATATATGTATATTCAATTTATTTATTTTTAACAATAATTTTCTAATTAATGAAATTGTTAAAAAATAATAATTTTATTTTTTAAATTTTGTCATTTTATTGTGGACCTTTATTAGAGAGCTGAAAAAGGTTTTCATTTATCAGTGCTTTAATTTTAGCACTCATAAACGATACTTTTTGGCAACATTAATAAAGGGTAACCTTTATCAGCGCTAAAATAAATCGCTCATAAATATGAATTTTATCAGCGCTAAAAAAAGCACTGAAAAAGGGTTACCTTTATCATTGCTTTTATTTAGCATTGATAAAGGTTCCACTTTATTAAAAATTATTTTAGTGATGATAAATATCGACTTTCTCAGTGCATTTTTCTAGCACTGATAAATTATGATTCTGTTAAAGGCGGGTTTTGTAGTAGTGAGAGAACCAACCAACAATCCCATCAGCTTTTAAAACACCAGTGCAGTGTAAGACTGAGTCTCTCTTAGTGCATCTAAGATGACTTCAACATAGGTAACATGCTCATCACTTATCAGAACACACTAAGAGGATTTTAATGGTTACTAAGAATATCATTTGATCCACAGTTGGTCGACCTTAAAGAGGAAACTTTCCTTCACCCACCAATGCATCATCATTAACTGAACACATGACTTTATCACCCAAAGGAATTCTTTGTTCATTCAACTTTACCACCAAAGTCTAGCCATGATCAATGGAATTCCTCAAGGATTTCCTAAACCACCAACCTCAATAACATCGTGCTACCATGCAAGCACCGCCACATTTCCAAAACTCACAAGCCTCAATGGAATTTAAACACATTAAAACAATCCCAAAAGGAATTTTAGGTTGTGTACCTTCTACTTGGAAAACCACATTTACTCTATTCGACACAACACTCTCAACCTTCGGAGTGTCCTAGTCACAAGGAAAAGAAAACTATCCCCTCACAAGTACGCTAGGCCAAAAGAACCTTAAATGAACGTGTGATGCTCCTCCAAGTCGCAATCCCAAGTGTCAAAGCATTATACAAGGGAACCAAAACCAAACTGACTTGTGTGTCAAAACACCAAAGTCTTGAGAAAGTACTTATAGGCATTGGGATGAACTTGATTCTTCAACTCATAGGTCACTCTACTATAGAGATGACTCAAGACTATACTCAACAGCATAAGATATTTATTCCAAATTCATATTACCCCATACGACTTTTCAATTGGAAAACAACATGCCAAGTCATCCACTACCAAGGAAAAGAAAGGGTCAAAAAACCTAAAAAATGGTTTTCCATGTCCGAGGCATGTATTACCTTCTAGAAACGATCATTTCCTTATACTCAATCTCAAAAAAAAGTCAAATATACCATGACCACCCATCCGAACAAGGGTGTCATTTAGAATTCAAGTGTCCTACTAGGGACAATAGTGCCCGAATGTAACCAAACGTTAAAAGTTCACATGATTTAACCATGAATTAAACTCTAAGGGTGATACTTACCATGGGATAGCCCCTTATAGAATCATAATAATTGACCTTATCACTAGGTCATGCTAACAAAAGTCACTAGGCTCAAAATCCAATCACCAAACATTTTCTAAAAAGAAGAAAATCTACAAATAAACACCTATGGTTCTGTTCCAATGGAACTCAAGAGAAACTCAACTATCCTTTCATGAGGGTCTCAACTAAGGATGTCACTCTAGGTTCTATTTCCAATCCCTATATATTTATTCATATTTAATCTTTAATCACCAAAAAAATTAATCAAAACATTAGGTACCATTTTTTTTCAAAATAAAACACAAGGTACTTGATTTTCAACCAGTGCACTAAGGGAAAAATAGGAAAGTCTCACAAAAAATCCTTTTAAATCATTAATTTTCATTGAAATCCTATCATAACTAGGAAATTTATAAAAATAAAATCTATTTTAATAGATAAATATACCTACAAAGGCCCCATTATAACCATCCTAGGTTCTTCAAAAAGAAACCCAAATGAGGTCATCTCACAAGTTACATGTCCCAACTGAACTACATCAGTCCAGTTATAATTTTAACTGTCAACTGATTCATTTCAAATTAGATATTACACACCCATTTACATTTATAATCATTTCACAATATAACATAACCACCTAAAAAAAGTCAGACTACATGAGTTTCTAGTTCTAAGCTCATGAAGTGCCCATACACTCCATGTATTGAAAATTAGATCCCATTAATCAATATCAATTTCATTTTAGAATTTATCCTGCTCATAATCAGTGGTCCATTATTAAGGGTGACCACCTACCAACCTGCAAAGCACCCATACACTTTACAGTTTTGAATTTTACTCCCTTTATTCAAAACCAATTTACCTTAGGCCTTTTTAATTTTCACATCCTTTTACAATGGTTCAAATACACGGGCTATCTTTTCCCAGCTATAAGGAACTCATACACATTAAAAATAAAAATTGGATCCTATCATGATCACAACCATTTAATTTAGAAAAAGAAACCAATTATATATCAAATAAGCTAGCATGTCACTACAAACAGCTAATATAGAGAAACATGTTAAAATTAAACACTAAAGCATGTTATCTATCCAGGAAAGGATCGCTGAGAATTATATAAACATGGTATTAAACTAATAATGGCATATCAATCAACACACACCATTCGAATCAACAAGAAAAATAAAATGTAACTATATGGAATGGAACTATGTATGTAATGTTAATTTTTTGTGTGCCAATATGATGCATGTAATGAAACTTCCTTTCCATATCAGGCCAAGGATAAAATTCCCAAAAGTTATATAAATCATAAGTAGTGAAAAATAAACCAATCACTCGAGGTAAAATCATAAATAACTATAATAAAAAACATCAATGAATAATAGTCCCTACTCTGTCTACTTAATACTTTCTCATACGTGGGTTAATTAGTCCTAAGCATGCCTATTAACCAAGAATTGACACATTCCTAGTCTCATGTCTACCATCCCAAAATAGTAATACAAAGTAAATGAAACAACCTTTGATACCACATTGTAACGTCCTGAACCAGCTTACCATCAAATTGGTAGCCTGACCAATGGGTCACATGGCCTCAAGAATGTCTCCACGTACGCCAGAGGCTGTCAACTTGTAGTGAGGGTCTCAGTAGGAGTGAGGGTCTTAGGAGGTGATAGTGGGGAGACTATACCCTCACATCAGAAGCTCATAGTGGAAAAATAGAGTAAATAAAAATTAACAATGGAAATGGTATATAAATAAATAATGATTTTAATGGAAGATAGACTACAACAATTTAATAAAATTTGTCCATTTCTAGTTATACAAAAATGAATGCATGACCTGGTAATAATATATAATAGAAAGCATCAAACAATATAGCATGGTTTTTAATACAGAAAAATATTGGACTCAAATAAAGAAAAGAACTAAAAACCCTAAGGTGGTCTCCACGAGCATCCTCAACTTCAGCTTAGTCCTTTTCTCCTAACTCCTTAGGTACAAGCAGCACAGCATAAGCAATCTACCTAGATCCTACAAATAAAAAGTATACTTGGGTACTAAGGATACCTAAGCACGGTGTGAGATATAAATATAAGTAGTTCGGAACCCATGGTGTCTAGACCAATATAGACAATGCTAAATTAATTAAATTGAGTACAGGTATATCATAATGTAATAAACAGAACTATATAAACAAATAAACACTCATCCAAGTTCCTAAGGTATGCCTGGTGTCTATACCATCTTCGCCTTATCGCTGATATAAGAGTCTAATCATGTCACTATATAAATATATAAAGATATATCATAAATGTAATGGGGTAATAATTTCTTCCATCCATACCAATATACATAGCTAACATGAGGTAATAATTTCTCCCATCCATAAACAATTATATAGATTCCATGGGGTAAGAATTCCTCCCATCCATAAATGATTATATAGCTTGCATGGGGTAAGAATTCCTCCCATCCATAAATAATCATATAGCTATCATGTGGTAAGAATGCCACCAATCCATAAATTATTATATAGAAGGCATGGGGTAAGAATGCCTCCCATCCATAAATGATTATATAGCTGGCATGGGGTAATAATTCCTCCCATCCATAAATTATTATATATGTGGCATGGGGTAAGAATTCATCCCATCCATAAATGATTATATATATGGTATGGGGTAAGAATGCCTCCCATCCATAAATGATTATATAGTTGGCACGGGGTAAAACCTCATCCCACCCATAGACGTATAAATAGAGCTTGCATGTTCAATTTCATTGAGACCATTACATCTAATACATTTAGTACATAAGTCTATACAACCACTCTTCTAACATATGACATGAGGTAAAAAATCTCATGTAACTTAGAAATATCCAAGCTCAGTCATAATAAGGCTTAACATTTTTAAGTCGCATGTTTATATTCATATCTCATAAATATAAAGCATAACCTCTTATTATTTTCAATTAAAAATTAACAAAGCAGGGTAAAACCATCCTACATATTTGAATTCCATTTAAAGTGTTTCCTTTAATCTAGTGCATGATAGCTCAAAACATATAAATCAAATGGGAACATAGAAGGTACCTCTAAAAATTGGGATTTTACCTACTTGGGTAAATCCTATTCGATAAGAAATCTATTCAATTTATAAGATAGGACCACAAGTCACTTGGAAATTGTAAGTGTCTCTTAGGAAATTACCTACAAGGGTAATGTCATTTTAAGGTTAGACCAAGACATAAGAAGATCTTGGGTTCATCTATATATTTAGTGATGGAGGAAAATATTTTGGGGTCTTTAATAGGGACATGTCCTAACTTTCTGTGTATTAAACATAACCTCAAATAAAAAAGGAAGCACACCTCAATAATAAAAGAAATATAAATAAACAATAAATCATCATGGTGTATTTTCACATACAGCACACCTCCGTTGGAGGGGTTTTATTACAAAACCATGACATAATTTATGAGGCAAATCATTTAGTATCATAAGTAGACAACTTATTCTAGAAATACAGTTCAATATAATAAATCAAAATTTATCTATTAGCTAAAGGAAATTTAAAATCATACTTGAATTAAAGGTCAAGGAAATGGATCCTACCTAAAGAAGAACCAAGCCAACACTGGGCTCTTGATAGATTTTTCAATGACCACATGGAACTACTCCACACAAGAATGCACATACCTTAATATATATATATATATATATATATCCTTTAATCCAATGCATGTATTCCCTACACCATGAGGGAATATGTACATGGAATATATATATATATATATTTATTTATTTATTTATTTATATACATACTGAAGTATATATGTGTGAGCATCTTTACGGACCATTGAAACTCGCTACAACAAATTCTAGAATCATAAAAACATAGCAGCAAGGTTCAAAACACCTCAATAAAAATATTAGGGACCCATAAACATATTAAGACCCTAATAAAAGAGATGTGAAACAACGCAGTGGGAAGAAAACCTCACCTTGGATGGCAGTGGGAAACTGAATTGACCCAAAACACATATCCTTCAATAATGAGCATATATACTCACTTAAAGAGGTCCCAGGAGAGGCATTTCATGCACGAATACTGAAGGAAACAAGAAAAATCCTGGTTAACCCATATCTAGGGTTTTTAAAAACCTAAATTGGGAAACAAGAGAAGTAAAAATAGGCTAAATAAGGAAGGAGGGAGCAGTACAAGGCCTCTCCTCAAGGCGATGAAGGAGAAATCGAGGAGAAACTAGATGAAAATTGTCAAAGGAGAGGATCTGAGGGAGGTGGGTCATGCGCGGTACAAGGTGGTTTCCCAGGGGGTCACATGATGCATACAATTAAGGGGAGAGGGGGTAGATTTTTAGGTTTTATTTAAATTTCAATTTAATTTAATTTAATTCAATTTTTAAAGTAGGATTTCGCATATGGTTTGGGATGCACAATTTAGAAAATTGTACACCCTCTAATAGGCACCTAGAGCACTCCGCACAGTATGGTCGCACGATTTGGAAATTGTGCACCAACCATGTGGTGAATAGTACATAGCTATTTCCCATGAAACTAACTATCTGGGACAGGTGCACGGTTTGGGAAACCATGCATAGCCCATGAGATAGCCACTACCCACCTAAAATGAGCCACACAGTTTCCTGTTATGGGTTAAACAGTTTCAAACAAATAGTGTGCCCAATGCAGGTCCTCTAAAAATTTTATTTTTTGGGTCCCACACTCCCAAAACTCACTGAGACACCAAGTAAACTTGAAGATCATTTTCCCAAGTCCAAAAACATCACCATGAAGCGTTTTAACTCTCAGAATTCAGTTCTGAATATTGTTTCTAAAAACAACCCATTCAATAAATGAAAAAGATCAAATTCCTTTGGTTTTTCATCCGATTCAAAACAAGGATCATTAAACCCTTCCCACCTTAAAACTTCTCATCCCTAAAAATACTTCAGAAATGATGTAAACATCAAATAACTTACATGGTTGTGATTCTTTGTCCAAATGGTTGTGTTGTGTTTCTAAACGCCCAATTCACCTCCGAGCATTATTTTAAGCACACGACACTTAATCCATCAAAACTCAAGTCAATTCTCTCTCTCTAACCATAACACTGAGATGAAACTTACCCAATATTTTCTAACAAGAGACACAATCACATCATCATCTCATTAATCATTTGGAAAAAGGTAATTCCCACCTTAGGATTTAATGTTAGAGAATTCCATTTCCAACCCATGGTTCAACCCACCATCAGAAATGCCTCACAAGCACACGTCTAAGAGTTATAGAGATTCTTCTCATGTGATTTCCAAAATAGATAAAATGGATGATTCCCCATTAACCTTATTTATCCCAAGTCGAGTTGGATTTTTCTAAAAATCCCCGGCCGACACCAACATCAATCGTCTCCACCAGAAGATGTTCCTTAAAATAGTCCTTCACCAAATGTATTCATTAAATAAGGAGGATACAAGTCGATCCACTATGGCTGGCCATTCACAATAGGAAACTTGGCATAGATGGTCAAAGTTCTACAAGTAGAACTATAATGCTTTTTCCCAAGTCATCATGCATTCACCACGAACAAATCCACCAAAGTACATACCCGAACTTTAGTGATGTTCCTAACCAAACCACAAATGAAACCATGCATCCAATGTGAAACACAGAAAGAAAACCACCCAACAAGCCCATCATCTTTTAAAACTTCAGTTCGGTGTATGATTGATGCTCTATTAGTGCATCAAGGATGACGTCATGATAAGGAACATGATCATCACTTAGTAGAAAACACTAAGAGGATTTTAATGGTTATGAAGAAGATTAATCAATCCATAGATGGACGACATCAAAGAGGAAACTTGGATTTACCTGCCAATGCACCTTCTTTAAATGAACACATTCCTTTACCACCCAAAGTCATTCCATATTAGTTCAACTTTACCACTGAAGCCTAACCACAACCAACGACATTCCTCAAGGATTTCCTACACCACCAACCTCAACAACGTCGTGCTGCCATGCAAGCACTACCATGTTTTGAAAACTCACAAGACTCGAAGGCATTCAAACATGATCAACCATTCCTAAAAGGAATTTTAGGTAGTGTCCCTTCTACTTGGAAGGCCACATTTACTAGATTCGACATGATTCTCCCAACCTTAGGAGTGTCCTAGTTTCATGGGAAATAAATAGTCTCTCACAAGATCACTGGGCCAAAAACACCTTAAATAAACATGTGACACTCCTCTGAGTCACACTCCCATGTAGAGTCATTAGATAAGAGAACCAAAACCAAACTGACCAGCATATCAAAACACCTGAGTCTTAATAAAGTCCTTGTCAGCGTTGGGATGAACTTGATGCTTCAACTCGAAGGTTACTCAGCTATAGAGATGACATGAGGCTGTACTCAATAGAAACAATATATTTATTCCAGAGTCCTATTTCCCCATACAACCTTTCACTTGGACAACAACATGCCAAGTCATCCACTACCAAGGAAAAGAAAGGGTAAAATGACCTATACAATGGCCTTGAATTCCCAAGTCATGTCTAACCTACTCGAAATGAGAATTTCCTGATACTCAAGCCCAAAAAAAAATTCAAAGACACCATGACCACCCATCCAAACAAGGGTTTCATTTAGAAGTCAAGTGTCCTATAAGGTAAAATGGAACCCGAATAGCACCAAACATCAAAAGTTTACAAGATTTAGAATGGAATTAAACTCTAAGGGTGCTACCTAACATGGGATATCCCCATACAGAAACATAAGCACCGAACTTATCACCATGTCATGCTAACATAAGTCACTAGGCTCAAAATCTGATCACCAAGACATTTCTAAAAATGAGAAAGCCTATAGAAAAACACCTACGGTTCAGTTCTAAGTAAACATGAGAGAAAATAAACTACACATTCATGAGGGTCACAACCAAGGACACCACTATAGGTTAAATTTCCAAGATCTTTACATTTATTCACATTTAATCTTTAATCACCAAAATATTTAATCAAAACATCACATACCATTTTTTTTAAAATAAAAAACAAGGTACTTGATTTTTAACCAATGACCCAAGGGAAAAATAGGAAAGTTTCACAAAACTTTATTTTAAAACTTTAATTTTCAATGAGATCCCATCATAAATAGGTAATTTAAAAAAAATATTTTTTAATAGAAAAATCAACCTACAATGGTCTCATTCTAACCATCATGGGTTCTTCAAAAAGAAACCCAAATAGGGTCATCTCACAAGTTACATGTCCCAACAGACCTACATCATTATAGTTGTACATTTATTAGTTAACTGGTTCATTTAAAATTTGATATTACACACCTCTTTAAATTTATAATCATTTCACAATATAACATAACAACATACAAAAAGTTCTACTACATGGGTTTCTATTTCCCAAATCAAGGAGCGCCTACACACTCCATGGATTGAAATTTGGCTCCCATTAATCGATACCAATTTCATTTTAGAATTTATCATACTCATAATAAATGGTCCATTAATAAGGGTGACCACCTACTAACCTATAAAGTGCTCATACACTTTACAATTTGGCATTTGTCTCCCTTTAGTTAAAACTAGTTTACCTTATACATTTTTAATTTTCACAACATTTTACAATGGTTCGAATACATGGGTTACCTTTTCCCAGCTACAAGGCACTTGTACACCTTATAACTAAAATCAGTCTCCTGTCATAATTGCAACCATTTAATTTAGAAAAAGAAACAAATTATATATCAAGCAAGCTAGCATGTCACTATAAGAAGCTAACACATAGCAACATTTTGAGATTAAACACTGAAGCAAGTTATCTATCAAAGAAAGTTATAATGGGAATTACATAAACATCGTATTAAACTAAGCATGGCATATCAATCAAGGAACATCATTCGAATCAACTGGAAAACTAAAATGAAACTACATGGCATGGAACTATGAATGGCATGTTAATTTCTTTTGTGCCTATATGATGCATGCAATGCAGCCTCCTTCACATATCAGGCCAAGGGTAAAATTACCTGAAATTATATAAATCATCAACAGTTAGAATTACACTAATCCCTCGAGGTGAAATCATAAACAATTGTAATAAAAAATATCAATGAACAACAATCCCTGCCCAAGCCACTTGGTAATTTCCCATACTTGGGGTGATCAGTCCCAGGAATGACTATTAACCAAGTACCAATAGATTCATATTCTTCTATATACCAGTCCAAAATAGTAAGAAAAAGGAAATAAAACAACCTTTGATACCACATTGTAACATCCTGGCCCAGATTACCATCAAACTGGTAGTCGGAACAGTGGGTCGCATGGCCTCATGCGCATCTCCCCATACACCAGAGGCTTCTGACTTATACTGAGGGTCTCTGGAGGTGATAGTGGGGAGAATATACCCTCATATTAGAAGTGTGTAGTAGTATAATAGAAAAATAACAATTAACAACAAAAACAGTATATAAATAAAGAATTATAGAAGCAAAAGACATAAAAACAATTTAATAAAAGTTGGACAAATCCAGTTATACAAAAAACGAAGGAATGACATGGTAATGATATATAACATAAATAAGTAAATAATAAAGAATGATTTTCAATATAGAACAATAAATGACTCAAATAAGGAAAATAACTAAAATACCTAAGGTAATCTCCATGAGCATTCTGAGCTTCAGCTCAGTCCTTTTCTCCTAACTCCTCAGGTATAAGTAACATAGTATAAGCAATCAACCTAGATCCTTCAAATATAAGGTCTACTTGGGTACCAAGGGTACTCAATCAAGGTGTGAGATATAAATCTAATTAGGTCGTCACCCATGGTGTCTATATCAATCTAGAAAATTCTAAATGAATTAAATAGAGTACATGTGTAGTAGAATGTAATAAAAAAAAACTGTATAAATAAATAAACACCTATCCAGGTTCCTAAGGAACACCTGATGACTATACCAGCTTCAGCTCATTCCTAGGATAATAGTTGGATAATGTCACTATATAAATATATATAGATATATCATAACTAGCATGGGGTAATAATTTCTCTCATCCATACCCATATACATAGATGGTATGGTGTAAGAATGCCTCCCATCCATAAACAGTTATATAGCTGGAGTGGGGTAAGAATGCCTCCCATCCATAAATAATTATATAGCTGGAATGGGGTAATAATGTCTCTCATCCATAAATGATTATATAGCTAGCATGGGGTAATAATTCCTCCCATCCATAAATCATTATATAGCTGGCATGGGGTAAGAATGTCTCTCATCCATAAATGATTATATATATTACATGGGGTAAGAATTACTCTCATACACAAATGATTATATATCCGGCATGGGGTATGAATGCATCCCATACATAAATTATTATATATCTATAATGGGGTAAGATTTCCTCCCATCCTTAAACGATTATATAATTGGCATGGGGTAAAACTGCCTCCCACCCATAGATGTATAAATAGAGCTGGCATGTTCATTTTCATTAAGACTATTACATATAATCCATTTAGTACATAAGTCTAAACAACTAGTCTTATAACATATGACATTAGGCACAACCTCTCATGTAACTTAGAAATATCCAGGATCAATCATAATAAGGCTTAATAGTTTTAATTATCATTTTTATATTCATATCTCAAAAATGTAAGGCATAACCTCTTATGATTTTAAATTAAACATTAACAAGGCAGGGTCAAACCATCCTACATATTTGGTTTCCATTTAAAGTGTTTACCTTAAGATAGTGCATGAAAACTCAAAACATACAAATCAAAGGGGAACTTAGAAGGTACTGCTAATGATTGAAAATTCATCTACTTGGGTAAATCCCATTCGATAACAAAACTATTCAAATTATAATATAGTACCATTGTTCACTTGGAAAGTGTACGTGTCTCTTAGGAAATTACCTATAATGGTAATTTCATTTTAAGGTCAGTTGAAGACTTAAGAAGATCTTGGGTTCATCGAGATATTTAGTGATGGAGGAAACTCTTTTGGGGTCATTAACAGGGCCCTTTCCTGACCTTCCTTGTATCAAACATAACCTCAAAGAAAAAAAATTAAGGTCACCTCAATAATCCAAGTAAGCTAAATAAACGATAAATCATCAAGGTGAGTTTTTGCAGACAACACACCTCCATTGGAGGGGTTTTATTAAAAACAAAGACTTAATTTATGAGGAAAATCATTTATCATCATAAGAGGACAACTTATTCCATAAGTGAAGTTCAATATAATATAGAAAATTTTAGTAGGAAGATAAAGGAAATTTAAAAGCATACTTGAATTAAAGGGAAAGGATAGGGATCCTACCTCAAGAGGAACAAATCCAACACTTGGATCTTGATAGATTTATGGGAGACCACTCAGAACTTCTCTATATAAGCATGCACATACCTTCATATATATATATATATCCCTTAACTCAAAACATGTATTCCCCATTCCATGAGGGAATACATACATGGAAGATATATATATATATATATTTATATATATACATACCTAAGTATATGTGAGTGTGAATCTTCACAAACTATTAAAACTCACTAAAAAATCATAGAATCATAAAAACATAGTGTTAAGGTTTAAAACACATCAATAAAAATATCAGGGACCCATAAACATCTTAAGACCCTAATAAAAGAGTTGTGAAACAACATAGCTGGAAGAAAACCTCACCTAGGATGGTTGTGGAAAACCAAATCAACCCAAAACACGTCACCTTTAGTGGTGAACATGGATACTCACTCAAAGGGTTCCTCAGAGAGGCACCACAAACCCTAACACAAAAAGAAACAAAAAAATATGAGTTAACCCATACTTATAGTTCAGACAAACCTAAATAGGGTGATGAGAGAAGAAAAAAATCAACCAAATAAGGAATGATGGAGGAGAATAAGGCCTTACCTTGAGGTGATGAAGGATAAATCGAGGAGAAACTGAAGTAAAATCTCCCAAGAAGAGGAGATAAGGGAGTTGGTTCAGGCGCGGCTCAAGGGGGAGCCCCAGGGGGCTCGCACAATGCATACAGGTAAAGGGAGAGGGGGTTAGATTTTTAGGTTTTATTTTAATTTTAATTTAATTAAATTAAATTAAATTTTTAAATCAGGTTGTCATACATGGTTTGGAATGCACGGTTAAGAAAACTATGCACCAACCAAGCACCCTCTACCAGGCACCCGGAGCACTCCGCACAGGATGTCCATACGGTTTGGAAACTATGATCCAACTATGTGGTGAATATTGTTTAGATACTTACCATTCCACTATTCATACAGGATAGTTACACTAATTTGGAAACTGTTCATAGCCCATGTGGCAACCACTGCCCATTTGAATCGATCCGCAGGGTTTTTAGCTATGTGTCGCACCGTTTCAAACAAACTGTGCACCTAGTGTAGGTCCTTTAAAACTTTGATGTATCGGGTCCCATGCTCTTGAAATTCACTGAGACACTAGGTAAACTTGACGTACCTTTACCCAACTCCAAAAACATCACCTTGAAGCATTTCATCTCTCAAAATTCAATTCTAAATATCGGTTCTAAAAACAACATGTTTAGTATATAAAAATTTTCAAAATCCTTTGTTTTTTTCATCTGGTTGAAAATATGGATTGTTACAGTTCTAAGGTATTTAGTAGTATTCAATTTACTTTATCCATTTCAATAAAATCTTTATCTTACATCATTATCTCGACATCAAGAATATATTAAGGCTTACATTTCCCTTAACAATGTTTTTTCTAAAAAAGTTATACTTGTTACTGAATCACTTTTCTTAATTATCGATACCAATCAACATAATCTTTTAAATCTTTGATGAAACAGTACCATAGTACAATACTTATACATTTAATAATATATATAACCATTATATCATCAATAACATACTTTAACAATATATTTGTTAGATCCAAATACAGAATTTCATTAATCATTCCACTTCGGTTGTGTCAATAACATATGCTTGACCTTGATCCATTAGCTTTTTATGAGGTAACTTCTCTTGATTCTTAGGGCATTCGTTTTCATAGTTCCACATATCCTTGCAGTTTTAACACTGAATAGTATCATTTTTATTCTTCCCTTTTCAATATTTTTTCTAGTGACCCTTCTATCCTCACTTATAACTAACTCTTTATCCTTTCAAGCATTTACCAGTGTGATTCTTTTCATAGTTATCACCTGTGGGGAAATCATTCTTTCCCTTCTTCCCTTTATCTATTTTTTGATCTTCCTTTATATTCTTCACTTTATACATATTCTTACCCACCATACTCTTATTTTATTTCTTTCCTTCAAAGTCATGGGACTTGGAAAATTATTTTTCAATCTCTTTATCACATGATGCAGTGTACTCATATAATGATAATTATTGGGAGATAATTTCCCTTCGTAATATTGGCCTAAAACCATAAAGATATGATCTTTCTTACTCTTTGGATCATGTACATTAGTGAGGTTTATGTTACTTCGTCTAGTCACCATTTAAAAATGATGACATGCACTAAATAAGTTAGTATCGTTATAAAACAAAATGTATAAACCAAAAACTAGTAAAATACATAACGTAAATTGAAAAAAATCATAGCTAATCTAATAATCATAAACATGGTTTCTTTGGGGATGTATTTACTTTTAAATCCTTTCTAATGGATTTTAAATAACATGTGAATTATCCTAAATATATACCTTGGGAGTGTCAAACTAGGTGCACAGTAAGGCTCATTGTCGTGTATTAGGTTATGCTAAGTCAGGCCTGACACACATTTTTGGAGTTGTTACCCCTAGGTATGTATGTGCCAAAACCATTTCCACTTGTAGTATCTAGATAGGTATGTAATTATAGGAAGACCCACATAATATATACCTTACTAAGATTCTAGTATGTTCTTGTATACTTATCCTCAAATTCTATATTAGGGTTATGTTCCCTAATCTATGTTTTTTAAATATAGTTTTCAGGGTTTCTACTAAACTTCCTCTTATACCAACTGTAACACCCCAACCCTATAAGCCCATATCTAGTGCATTATCTTATTATATTATCTTGATTAAAAGGAATCAAATCCCAAAGGACCGATCAGTTTAGAATTTTTGGAAATCCAAATTACATACATGATACCCATAATATATTAGGAAAAGAAGATAAATCATAACATAAGTAAAATATCAACATCCTTGATATATCATTAAAAATTTATTCTTCATATAATAGGAAAAGAAAAAATAATAAGGGTGTGATCAAAAGCTCATTTGGGTAAGTACAGTAGAAGTAATAACGAATCAATGACAATAAATCAACATAGAAAGGAAAATAACTAAGAACACATCCCATTTAAATAATAGGACAAGTCCTAATCAATTTGTAAAGGTATGAAACAAATAACACATTCCATTTACTCAATAAAATGATAATAAAATGAATCCATAGATATATTGATGAAAAAATATCATGGATAAATAATAAATGAAATTAATGCAATGATTAATTATTAAACATAATGTGTCTGGAACATGAACAACTACCATCAAGATAATTCACAAGATGGTTAAATTATGTGGGTAGAAGCCCATCTATTCTTCTTGGAAACAAACTTTATGGGTTTGACGCCAACTGATTTTGTATCATGAGACTACTGATGCATCAAGGGGATTATATTAACTAGTCCCAAACCTATAGGTATTACATTAAATAGTCTCAAACCTAGGTCATGTCAGTCCAAATCATTCCTCATATATAAAATAATCTATTTAAAAATATATTTTTAAATCATCCCATACCCTTTTAAATATTTAAATCATAAACCCTATAAAATTAAATAATTATCAAATGAAACATTGAATACCATAAAGATAAAGAGATTCATGATATAATATATCAATGGGAAAGTACACTACACAAAATAAATAAGTTCTAAATAATATATATCTCATATAAATAAAAGTGAGATGAAAATCCATTAACACTTTGTAATAATTTATTTAAAAGTCCATGAATTTATAAAAGAAAATATTTTCTTTGAAAAGGATCATGTAAACTTGTAATGGAATCATTAAGACATTAGGCCTTTATTTTTGTATCACCCTAGGTTAGAGGTATGTGGACATTTTTTATGCATTTTTATGTATGTAAAGTGGTTGGGTAATGTTTGGGAGAGTTTGGGTAGGTTTTGGATTGGTTTTGGGAATTTTCTAAGGGAGCATGGTTTGAGTATGGTTAAGGGAAACCATGCAGGATCTCTAGGAAATTGTGTAAGTGGAGGCAGTGGGATTCACATGGTTTGCACATAGTTTGTATAACCATGTGATAAAACCATGTGGGGTCCTTATTGAGGTAGTATCAAGCACATGGTTAGGGGCATGATTTTCCTAACCGTGTGCGGCATTAAAAAGTGGTTTTTTAAAAACAGGACCACTTGGGCTTTCCCTAAACTCCTCCTCTCTTCTCCCATATGAACCCTACTCATTATTTCTTGTTCTCAAGGGTTTTAGGGCCTCTCCCACTCATTTTGAAAGTGATTAGAAGGGTTTTCAAGGTACGGTGATGGTAATTCCCTTCCGGTAAGCCTTCTCTATTGGTTTCTTCTTGGTTTTCCTTGGATCTAGTTCTCCCTCTCTCTTGGTTTTCTAGATCTACACTCGTATCACGTATATATAGGGTCTTTATTTCATAAAATTTTATATTTTGGTTTATTGATGTTAGGTAAAGGGATCTAATGAGTTTTGTGGATTTTTCACCCGGATTGGGTGTGCGGTTGTGCGTGGGTTGACTTCGCCAGAACCCTAAAGTAGGTGGATTATCTCTCAAATCCATTTGATAGAAAAAGAAGTCTTTAATTTAAAATTAATGGTTTATTCTTGAAATTGATAATTTTTTGATGTGTGAATCTTGGTTGACACCCATTTGGTGATGCCTTGTGTATTTTTGGGGAAAATGGGTTATTGCGGTGAAATGTTCTGTGTGGTTGGATTTTAAAATTGGTAGCTTGGGTTGATTTGTGAAATTTTTTTGTGAAAATGGTTTTCAATAAAAGGGGTTTCTTTATTAAAATTTGATATGACATGTAATAATTCCTAAGGGTTTGTTTGGTTGTGAAATAATTTTTTTCATATTGTTGTGGATTTAGCGGGTGTATATGCTTGTTATTGTCTTAATAATTTTATGCATATATTGATAGTGGTGTGAAGTGGGTGAGGAGTACCACAATAAAAAGGGTATGGATAGTTTATGGAAGTTACACCATCAAAGATAAGTGGGCGTGAAGTACCACTAAGTTTGGGAAGGAGTAAATGGGTTTGAACGGGAAGTTCCACCGTGATTTTTACATCAGGTTGAGTGTGTAAAACTTTTTGGCTATGTTTGATTATGTTTATAGCTAAGTAAGACGAAATTGTGTGCTCATATGTTATGGTAATATGGTTTGTGGTTTTTTTTACTTTCCCTTGGATTGTGTGGTTTGGGTGAAAAATGGATTGGTAAAGGTGTGTTTGGCTTGCCTAAATTTGTTTCACTATTTGATGTTTCATATAAACTACTTTATATAAATGTGAAAATGATTATATCCTAGTGGTGTGTGTAGGTAATTCATTTGGGTAAAACCTAATGAGTATTTTTACTCAACCCATGTGTTGTAACTTTAGTTATTTTTCAAATTTCACTTTCTGGGACACAGGTAAGGCTAAAGCATCTCATTTTTCAAGTGGATCATTGTGATGCTTGGGCAGTATAGTGATTCTTGGAGCATGAAGCTCGGTGGAGAGTTGTGGACTTGTGTCATAGATTCTTGGGTTTTATTGTTGATTATTATTCTTTATAATGAAATTTTGTATTATTTTGGTTTGGTTTTATTAGCCTTTTTGGAAGTGTCTAATTTTAAAACATTGTTGACATGCCTCATGTAGTTGTGGTTAATTATAGCGTGTTGGGTTGGTTTTTTTATTTCAAAGGGAAAATTATCCCCTACCTTTCTTAAATCCCTTGGCATTAATTTCTATCCTTTGGCACCTTGGTTATGTCACCTAAGGACAAGTATAATCTCATCACCTTCTCAATCCAATGAGGATGGGGGTGGGACGTTACCAGTGGTATCAATTTGTTCGGTCCTTGACATCCAAGTTTGTTTGGTTACTTAGAGTTGATTTTAAATCTTGGTGTTGGCATTCATTCTTGGTATATTCCTCTATTAGGGGTGGTATAAGGTGTAGGATTATCGGAACATGAAATATATTGCATAAAAGGATGTAGTTAACCCTTTTATATTGAACTTAAAGTTTCCAAGGAGTTGAGTACACAAGTGTTTTGGAGACACTTATAGGCATTGGAAATATCATTTTCATGGGTGTAGCTAATGAGATGAGCATGGAATGCATGGTATAAATGAATTACCACTAGGATGAATATATCATTATAATAATTATTTATGTTGTTCTATGGATATATGGATTTGTGAAAAATATGGAAATTATTTTCCAATGTGAAAATTTGAAATGTGGATAGTTGTGGTATTTTGAAAATGGGTCAATTTTCAAAACATGTTGGATTATTAAAAAGTGGTGCAACATGGGAAAAGTGAACTTGTGGATAGCCTGGTTATGATAGTTGTAAGGTAATTTAATTTAAAATTTTAATATTTTTCTTACTAAGGGAGTGAGACTTATAGTTCTTTTTGTGTTGATAGAAATGGAACTAGGTGGGCATTGTAGAGACCAACTAGAAGAGGCTGCTAAAAATGTGGTTTCACCTAAGCCCTAGGTGATCCAATAGCTAATACAAAGTATAGTTCAAGATTTCAAAGCTATGGAAAGTGGGAATAAACCGGATGAGCTAAATAATGTGGATCATGTAGTTCAGTTTCAAAAGTAAAATCCACCCACTTTTAGGGGTGATTCAGAACCAGAAAAGGTAGAGGCATGGTTTCATAGAATTAATAGGATATTTTAATTCTTGGGAACACTGATGGATCTGAAAGTGAAGCAAGAAACTTATATTTTAGAAGATCCTTCCCTTCAGTGGTGGGATTTGGCAGTCCAAGCTGGAACGGAATAAGGGATGAAATGGGGGGGTTTTGAGGAAATTTTTAAGAAAAAAATACTACCCTCAAACGTTCATAATTAAGAACACAACATATTTATTTAGTTTAAAGCAAGATAACCTCTCAGAAAAAAATTTGCAGATAATTTTATGAATGTATTGCGGTTTTCACCTGAGGTGGTGGGTGGTACATCGTTGAAGGAATTTATTCTTGAAGCTGGGTTGAGGTAAAAATTCATTCTAAACTAGTAGTGTTATGTATAAATGATTATACAAAAAAGGTGAATAGAGAAAAAGTGGTTGAATGTGATATATTAAGGGCTACAGGTACGAGAAGCGTGTTGGTACCCATAAGAAATGGTGGGAACTCTAATGCTAGGATCAAAAGGAAGAGGGAAACTTATTTATAGGATGGATGTATGGATTAGAATCTAATGGCAGGATCAATGAATCTTCCTCTAAATCCTTAGAGTAATCCAATATGTTTTCAGTGTGGCTCCACCTGGAACATCAAGTAAGATTATCTAGAATAACATTGATCATGTCATAAATGTAAGAATATGGGGTATCTTCAGCATTATTTTCTTAATTCTTTGAGTTTGGGTGCTCATGATGCTCCTCAGGGGTCACAAGAACTATGCCTTGATAGGGTGGGTCCAGTAGTATACCTCTCTTCGGCAGATTAAAATTAGTCATGGTAATTCAAGGAATACCACGACTCCTCGGTAGGGTAATAAAGGGAAGAGTGTGGCAAGCAAGAAATTGTTTGGAACTGGAGTCGGTTGTGATGGATGATCAGTCAGGACCATCCATGTTGCGAGATATTATTCTTTTAAATTTTACCTTGATGCAAGTGTTGTTTGATATGGGTTCTTCATACTATTTTATTGATTTTTGTGTTTTTAGTTGATAGGTTTAACTATGTAAATTATTCCTTGTGTTTTAAAACAACAAACTCCTATGGGTCAAAGAGAGTGTTGAGCCTTCCTATATAGAACATGTTGTATAGTTGTGTATGGGGTTGAGTTAATGTGGTATTTCTCAGTGCTTGATATGGATGATTATGATATAATCTTGGAAATGTATTGGTTGGAAATGTTTAAGGTCCACGTCGAATTTTATGCAAGAACGGTTAGTTTCACGATAGAAGATGTCGCCGAACATCTCTTTAGAGGAGAGATTAATGAAAATATAGTTGTAATAGGCTTATTGGAACCAACTGTTGGAATGATCGCATATCAGTTAGCGGTGTTTTCATTGGAATCAATGGAAGGAGTTCAGTAGAGCATTCTTCCAGCGGTTGTTGATCAGTTTTTGGATGTCTTTCCTAAATAATTCCTAGGGTTTCCACCCATGATATAAGAGGAGCTTACAATTTATCTTCTTTTGAGGACCAGACCTATCTCGCATTCATCTTACCAGATGGTACCAATAGAATTAAGGGAATTGAAAGTGTAGTTGGATGAGTTAGAAAACAATGGGTTCATCCATCCTAGCACGTCTCCATTGGCAGTGCTGGTTTTGTTTTTTAAAGAGGATGGAACTCTATGGCTATGTGTTGATTGTCATAGTCTAAATCAAGTTATGATAAATAACTAATATCTACTTCCATGTATTGATGATTTGTTCAATCATTTGATAGGAGCTCATTGGTTCTCCAAAATTGAATTGTGGTTAGAATATCATCAGTTTCAGGTGTAGAATGAAGATATTCTAAAAACAGCCTTCAACAGTACATATGGACATTATGAGTATGAGGTTATGCTTTTTTTTTATGAATGCACCATCAATTTTTATGGAATTAATGAATTATATATTTCAGAAATATCTGGATTCTTTTGTGGTGTTATTTGTTGATGATATATTGGTGTATTCCAGGACTAGGGTGGAGCATAAGAAACATTGGTAAATAGTTTTAGGTATCTTGAGATATCATTGGTTATATGCCAAATTATCAAAGTGTGATTTTTGGATAAAAGAAGTTCATTTTCTTGGCCATTTGATTTCTGAGAAGGTTGTTTCGATTGATCTAGAAAAGATAGAGGTTGTTATTTCTTGGCAACCGCCAAATAATGTTTTTGAGATATGGAGCTTCCTTGGTCTAGTTGGAATTATCGGTATTTTTTCGTGACTTCTCACAATTGGTCTCACCAATGACAGCTTTGACAAGGAAGAATGTTCCATTTCAATGGAATGAGCAGTGTTAGAAATATTTTGAAGAGATTAAGGGTCTCCTTACATTATCACTAATCTTGGTTTTTCTAGAACCAAGAAAATGGTATGTGGTGTACTGTGATGCATCGGGATCAGGGTTGCATTTTGTTCTCATGAAATGGGATCATGTGGTTCCATATGGCTCATAGAAGTTGAGGTTTCATGATAATAACTACCTAATGCATGATTTGGATTTGGCGGTTGTGGTTCATGCTTTGAAAATGTGGCTTTATTCTCTCTTCGGTGAGAAATTTATTTTATTTACCGATCATAAGAGTTTAAAGAATATTTTCTCAAAAATATATTTAAACCTGAGGAAAAGGAGATAAATGGAGTATCTCTATATGTTTGACTTCGACTTAATGTACACACCGAGTAAGGGAAATTTGGTGGCGGATTCATTAAGTAGGAAGTCATATGCTTAGGTGGTGAAACAGGAATCAGATAAGTGGCAGTTGATGTCATTCATAGCCAACATGCGGTTGGAATGTGAGGATCTGGGTGATAGAGTGGTTTTCTTTCCAGTCCCATTGGTTCTGGACTTGGTTGTTTTGCTTAAAGAGGAACATGTGTATGATTCTGAATGTATGGTGATGAGGTCTAAACTTAATGGTGGGGAGACCATTGATGGTTGGGAACTGAATGGGAATTTAGATTTGTGTTTTCAAAATTAGATGGTTGTACCGGTGGATTTTTAGGATGAAATTCTCAGTTCTTATCATCATTCTAGATGGGTTATCCATATTGGAATTTAGAAAATTTATAAGGCATTGAAAGTGCAATTTTAGTGGGATGGTATGAAAAGGAAAGTGGTGGAGTTTGTTTCGAGATGCTTGACTTGACAGAAAGTCAAGGCAAAGCATCAGTAGCTGGTAGGCATGTTGAAATCTTTAGCAATCCCTATCTAGATGTGGGAACATATAGATATGTATTTTGTTATTAGTCTCCCAAGAATGGTTATAAAGCACAATTCCATATGGGTGATAGTGTATCATCTCAAAACGTTGTCCCTTTTCATAATAATTTTTGAATCTCATAGGGTGGAGGATCTATCCAAAATCTAGGTCTATGAAGTGGTAAAGAGTCATGGTGTTCCAGTTTCTATTATATCAGATATAGATCCTAGTTTCATATCTTGTTTCTGGAAATCCTTGCAGTAATCCCTTGGGACCCAGTTGACCATCAGTACGGCATACCATCCTCAGACGGATGGGAAATCCAAGAGGATGATACAAACATTGGAAGATATGTTATGGTCTTGTGTGATGGATTTCTGTGGCTCATGGTAAGATCACTTGTTGTTGGTGGAGTTCTCATATAATAACAGTTATCCGGCCTTGATATGTATGGATCTGTTTGAAGCATTATATGGGTGTCTATGTCATTCTTTGATTTGTTAGGTGGGAAAAGGTGAAACTTAATTGGTTGGGTTGAGCCTTTGTTCAAGAGACTACGGAGAATATCAAGTTGATCAGGAAGAGAATGGAAATGGATCAGAGTCATCAGAAATCATATGTGGACCATCATCGATGACCATTGTCATTCAAGGTGGACGATCATGTATGTTCTAGAATCTCTCATAGGCTTATACATAATCGGTTTAGAAAGTAGGCTAAGTTTTCTACAAGGTATATTAGACCTTTTGAGATACTTGAGTGGGTTGGAGAGGTTTCTTATCAGTTGGCTTTGCAACCACAGTTCACTATGTTGCACAATTTTTTCCATGTTTCTTAGTTGAAGAAGTATTAGTCAGATCCTGAACATGTGATTCAATGGGATCATGTTGAGCTAGATCCAGATGCTTCATTGGTGCATGTGATGGTGAAGATTGTGGATAGGAAAGAGAAATCATTTCATGGTAAAAGAACCAGTCTAGTTCAGGTTTCTTGGTAGCATATTCAGATTTAGGAGGAGACTTGGGTGCAGGAGAAAGATATGGTCAACCAATGGACCATGCTCTTTCGAAAAAGCGATGGTTCTCTACTTTTTGAGGGAAAAAGTCTAATTTTTGGGATAATTTATCACCCTCATTTTAAGTTATGTGGCCCTTTTTATTCTTTTTTATGTATGTAAAGTGTTTGGGTAATGTTTGGGATATTTTGAGAAGGTTTTGGATTGGTTTTGGGGCTTTTCTAAGGGATCATGGTTTGAGCACGGTTAAGGGAAACTGTATAGGATCTCCAAGAAACCATGCAAGTAGAGGCAGTTGGCTTTGCACATTTTGTGCATAGTTTGTCTAATAATGCGATAAAACTATGAGGGGTCATTTTTTAGTAAATAGTATTCACAAAGTTAGCGCAAGATTTTCCTAATATGCAAGCTAATTGTGCGACGCATTAAAAATTGGTTTTTAAAATATAGTACCACTCAGGATTTTCCCTAAACAACTCTTCTCTTATCCTATAAAAACCCTACTCATGATTTCTTTTTCTCAAGGTTTGAAGGGTATCTCCCACTCATTTTGGAAGTAATTCAAAGGTTATTCAAGGTGTGGTGAAGGTGATTCTCTTCTGGTAAGCCTTCTCTCTTGGTTTCTTCTTGGTTTTCCTTAGATCTAGTTCTTCATCTCTCTTGGTTTTCTAGATCTACACATGTCGCATATATATCTAGGGGTTTTTTTCTAAAATGTTGATATTTGAGTTTATTGATATTAGGTAAAGTGTTCTAAGGAGTTTTTGTGGAGTTTTCACCCAGATTGGGTGTGTGGTTGTGTGTGGGTGTCGGCTTCATCAGAACCCTAAGGTAGGTGGATTATATCTCAACTCCATTTGATAAAACTAGAAGGATTTAATGTCATATTAATGTTTTATTATTTGAATTGATAATTTTGTGATGTGAGAAGATTGGTTGACACCCATTTTGTGATGCTTTGTGGATTTTTGGAGAAAATGGATTATTATGGTGAAATGTTCCATGTGGTTGGATTTTAAAATGTTAATTTTAAAATTTGTATCTTGGGTTGATTTATGAAAATGGTTTATGAAAATGGTTTTCAATAAAATGGGTTTCTTTAATGAAATGTGATATGGGATGGAAGAATTCCTAAGGGGTTTTTTGGTTTTGAAATGGTTTTTTCATATTGTTATGGCTTTAGAGGGTGTATATGCTTGTTATTAGCTTAATCATTTTATGCATATGTTGATAGTGGTGTGAATTAGGTAGGTATTATCATTATAAAAATGGGTAGATAGTGGATGGAAGTTCCACCATCATAAATAAGTGGGTGTGAAGTACCACTATGTTTGGGAAGGAGTAAATGGGTTTGGACGGGAAGTTCCACCATGATTGTTAAACCGAGTTGAGTGTGTGAAACTTTATGGCTATGTTTGATTATGAATTTTTCTAAGGTAAAATTTTGTTCTAATATGTGATGGTAAGATGGTTTATGGTTTTTTTGTTGGCTTTCCCTTGGATTGTGTGGTTTGGGTGAAAAATGGCTTAGTAAGGGTGTGTTTGTCTTGCTGAAATTTTTTTCACTATTTGATGTTTCATATAAACTTCCTTATATAAATTTTCTAATGGTTCATTCCTAAACATGTGTGTAGGGAATAATTTTGGGAAAACCTACTGAGTATTTTTACTCACCCCCCTGCGTTGGTACTTTGGTGCTTTTTTCAGATATCATTTTTTGAGAAACATGTAAGGGTAAAGCATCTCATTTTGCTAGTGGATCTTCGTAACGCTTGGGCGGTATGGTGATTCTTAGATCATGGAGATTTTTGTGGAGTTGTGGACCTATGTCATAGCTTCTTGGGTTTTATTATTGATCCTTCCTCTTGGTAATCTGATTTTGTATTATTATGGTTTGGTTGTATTGGCCTTTTTTAAATTGTAGAATTGTAAAACAATGATGACATGCATCATGTAGTTGCATTTAATTATAGTGTGTTGGGTTGGTTTTTTTATTTCAAATGGAAAATTGTCCCCCACTATTCTTGAATCCCTTGGAATTAATTTCCATCATTTGGCACCTTTGGAATTCCACCTAAGTCCAAGTAGCATCTCACTTCCTTCTTAATCCACAAAGGATGGGGGGACATTAAAATGGTGGTTGAAAATTCTGTTCATTCTGTATAAGTTAAAAAATGCCTTTTACTTTTGTAAGAAAAGTCATAATGTACCTTGTTTTGGAAAATAATAGGAATATTACTTTTAAAGAATTTTTTAAAATGTAAAAATAGGGTAAAATGACATTAAACAATCATTGGAGAATAGTAAAAAATTGAAAACATTTTAATAAAATTCTATCATGGAAGAGAAATATTCCCCAATGGAGACTTGAACAAAAAAAATCCTAAATAACGAAGTGATAATGAAATAACCCCTTACCACTTAATGATTAGTAGAATCATATGCACAATGAAAAAAAAAATTATATTAATATTAAAATACAATAATATTCATAATAATACTCATAAAATACATTCATTGGAATTATATACACAACATAAATGAAATAAGTGGTGAAAGTGGTGTATTCCTCACTAAAAGAAAAGTGATACAAGAATCTCTTATCAAACACTTCCTTTTTAGTTTTACATTATTTAACCTCTTGTATAATGGTTTAAATATTTTTATTAATTTATATAATAACCTTATTAATATTTATGATATCATATGTGATCTTATTATTTTATTTTATCACCTGTTTGCTAATAATATTTCATCATTTTCACTTTTTTAGGAGTTAATTGCCTAGTTTCTCGAGTATGTTTTGACTTTTTATTTGTTGTTCCAATTACATAGATCATGATTTAATAATATATAGAATTTAAACCATGATTTAAATATAATATATATTCATTATATAAATATATATATTTATAATAATCTATAAAAAATTTAGATAGTAAATTAAATGTACCATTCATGGAGACGGTAGGTCGTACGTACACATGAATGCTACTTTCATTTCTTTTCCATATTAAAAGAATGAAAAAAATGATATATATGTATATTATAATTATAAAATCATATATATTTTATATAGATCACATATTTTTTTATTAAAACCATTTTTTATACATTCTATGTATAGTGTGAACGAATCACATCGCTTTGAGGAGGTGGTAGTCCACAGTTCCACAAATGATGTTATCATATTTACACAAAATGTAAATCATGAAGGTATGTATTGTATAAAAATTTAATAATTGTTAATGAAACATAAGAAACATATATATCATATAAAAACAGTGTGACTATCATAATTACCAACCATGAGAGATGGTAAATGAAAAATGAATGACATCATTTTGTGAGGTGGTATTTCTCCATACACGAATAGTAAATTTGTTACCCTTTTGATGGAAGTGTGTGTAGGTGTAGGTAAAACACTTAAAATAAAAACACCTCAATATATTTATAATACTAGTGTTATTATATAATATTGTAATAATAATAAATGATGGAGTGGGAAAAGAAATAAATCTAAAGTGATCATTGAAGAACGTTACCTCTTATTTGGGTAACTCCTTTTGGTTTATACCAAAATCTTTCCTTAGTCTTCATTCTACCAAAAGTGAGTATTCTAATATGAGGTTATAGAATTTGGGAGGATAAATGGGTAGTGTTTGGTCGACATATAAGTCTCAATGTGGCGAGAGGAAGTGAGGGAGTAGGATCCCTTTTATAATTGAGGTGAGGGGTACTTTTGGAAACTCTCCAAGTATTAAATTAATATAAATTAATTATTAAATTATAAATATCTCCAAAGCCAGTTATTTTGAGGATAAGATGGTTATGGTTATAAATCCTTTCAACCAATAATTTTTAGACAATTTTAGGTCACATTATTACCATTATATTTTGGATTTGACCCTTAGTTAAACCCTCTAACTCTCACCGTAATAACTTTGATTTTTACTCTTTAAGGGTTAATAGAACTACTATAAAATACCAAAAGAACAATAAATTTTTAATTAATGAAATTTTAACATCTATACCAATAATTTTTTTTAATTTTATATTTTTATAAATTTTATATCATTTAATAAAATATTACTTTTTAAAAAATATCAATAATGTCAAATTTGACACTATTCGTTACTTGACTATTTATAAATATCATAACAACAAGATAAATTCAAAAAAATACTTTTAATTAATGACTAACATGTCAAATTAATCAATAAAATTCATGTATGAAATTAATTATATCAAATTATATTTATTTTAATATTTTTAAAATCATCTATTTGATTCTTACATTAATTAAATAATTACTGCATCATCATCATGTCACCATTTAAGGTAAATATTTTATCACTAAAAATGATAAATAAATTTCCATGATGTATATAAATATTTTATATTTATAAATAATATTTATGGTATAACATATCCCTTATATAACTCCATATTAAAAAATATTTCACTTGTTAAAAAAAACGTGATAAAATAGACTATTCTTTGAATATAATATTATAAATGTCATACTCTCATCTAAGTGGATTAAAAAGTTTGTCTTATCTGAAAACAAATATATTATTTTATTCCAAAAATATCCATAAAATAAAATTATGAAAAGTTTCAGGTTAATTTTATAATATTTATGATATAATTTTTAGTTTTAATTGCCTGATTTACCCTTAACTGTGGTAATAAAAAATATTACTAAAGTTACTATTAATATGAAAAAAAATAAAAGAAAGATATTTAAATAATACTGACCCATTGATTCAAAATATGGAATTTATTTTTCAAAATTTATAACTTATAATTTCCAGTAATTAATTTAAAATTAATCCTATTAACAGAATGAGAAAACGGGTTTTTAAAGTGAAAACGTACAAAAGATTGTAATTTTTTCATATTCATATTCAATGTTAAATTGATTATAATAACCTAAATAGTATTAAATTATATAAAATTAATCTAATTATACTTTTAAAATGATTGAAAATATAATTTAACACTATAAATTATTTAGATGAAAATAGTTGTTTTCAATTAAATTGCATTATTTTATCATTATTCATCAACATATGAAACTTATTAGAAAAATACAAAAAATTAATAAAAATTAAATTTTTATATTAATATTTAAAATAATAAGTATATTTTTTGAAATATAATATATAAAAGTATCAAAAATTGGATTTAAAATCGGTTCACCGTTAAAAGGAAGTAAAACTGCCTTTATAAAAATATACGTTTTTTATATGCAATGTTGGGTTTGTTCTTATATTATTCTTATAAAATATATTGAATAAATATCTAAAATATATTATTTAATATATAAAATATATATTTCATTAATATCATTCACTAATATTAATTAATTTAATTTAATTGGATAAAATTCCTTTGTGAGCATAAAAATATTTTTTATAAAAACATTCTCATTATATTCAATTGGTTATTATATTAATTTCTAATTAACTGGTAACCAATGAATTAAACTAAATATTATCATAATTTAGTTAATAATATTCATAACCTCCAACTTAACCACTATGTTATATCTTATTATATTAGATAATAATAATTTAATAATATATTTTTTTCATTAAAACTCGATCTTGTGTGTAACACAAGCCAACTCATTGTTTTTTATAGAATAAACTTAAAATGGTGTTGTGTATAAATAAAGTTAGAAACAAAATTAAATTTAATCAAAAATTAAAATATTGTAAAGACTTGGGAGTTACATTCTCCCCTCCTTAATTAAATTTCATTATCGCAATTTAATCTTGATCTTGGTAGTATAGGGTTTCATATTTGAAAATAAAAAATTGTTGAGAAACCCACATTATAAATAGGGTTAATAATAAATCTATATAATAAGAGGTAAACGTAAATGTAAATTTCACCACAAAACTAGTCTTTTGAATATCATATAATTAGTGAAAACATGGATATGGAAGAGAAATTTAACCATCAATTTCTGATGGAGAGTGATAGAGAACATATTTAACTGAAATTTGAAGACCACAACGTCATAAAACACAGTTATGAAAATGTTCATTGATATCATCAAAAATGATGATAATAGGACACCATTTTTGTAAGATAATTTTTCCTAGAGTAGGAAAATCATTTCAATCTCTAAGGATATAAGTAAATATACATACTTGATACATTTATATAAGCACAATATTATCCTTGTGCCTTGAACTATTTCTACTTATGTTCTTAGCACTGGTTTCATCACATAGTGAAGTAATAAAATAATCTATACATCCTCGTCCAAAGTTCAATTTAAACCACTTAAGAAATGGTTATTTTATGACACTTCCAAGTATTATGATTAAAAACCTTAGAATCATTTCCAAGGCAGATAGCAATATCTAATTTACTTTATCCATATCAATCATCTCTTTATCCAAAATCATTATCTCAAAATCAGGAACATATTAGGGATTACCTTTCCCTAAACCATGTGTTTTCCAAAAAGTTATACTTTTTACTCAATCAATTTTCTTGTTTATTGGTACCAATCAACATAAGTTTTTAAATCCTTGATAAAAAAGTAATGCAGTAAAATCCGTATACATTCCATAATACTTATAACCAGGATATCATCAATAACATACTTTTAAAAAATATTTATTAAATTAAAATACAGAAGTTTAATAATCATTCCACTTCGGTTGTGTCAATAACACATGATTGACCTTGATCCCTTAGCTTTTTTTAGGAATATTCCCTTGATTATTGGGGAATTTTTTTCATAGTTCTCCATATACTTACTGTTATAACACTAAATAGTAGCATTTTTCATCTTCCCTTTGCATTATTTTTCCTTGTGACCCTTTTCTATGCACTTATAAGAAACACTTAATCCTTTAAATCATTTACCAGGGTGATTCTTTCCATAGTTATCATATGTGGTGAAATCCTTCTTTCCCTTCTTCCCTTTATCTATTATTTGATCTTCCTTTCTCTTCTTCTCTTTATACATATTTTAACATCCCATACTCTTATTTTATTTATTTCCTTTGAATTCAGATGACTTGGATAATTCTTTACCAATATCGTTATTACATAATACTATGTCCTCATATTATGATATTTCTTGGGAGATTATTTCCCTTTAAAATGTTATCCTAATACCATAAAAGATATGATCCTTATTAATCTTTGGATCATGTACATTGGTGGGGTTCACGTTCCTTTTACTAGGTATTATTTCTAAATGAACACAAACACTAAATTAGTTAATATAATTATAAAACATAATGTATAATCCAAAAACTAGTTAAATAATTAACATAAATATAAAAATTTATTCATAGCTAATCTAATAATCATAAACATGGTTTCTTTGAGGACATATTTACTTTTAAATCCTTCATAATGTATTGTAAAGAAAATTTGAATTATCCTAATCAAATCCACCAAGAGTTTCAAACCAGGTTCACAGTAAGGTATGTTGTCATGTACCAGGATACATTGAGTTATTCCTGACACACCATGTCGAAGTTGTTACCCCTAGGTATATTTGTTCAAGAACCATGTCCACTTGTAGTATCCAAACAGGGATGTATTTCTAAGAATACCCACATAATATCTACCTTACCAATATTCCAAGATATTATTCTATACTTATCCTCAAGGTCTATATTAGGGTTTTTCTTCGTAATCTATGTTTTCTAAATCTAGTTTTTCGGGTTGTTTTTAAAATTTCTAGGACACCAACTATAACTCCCTAACCCCATAATTTCAGAGTCTATGAATTATTTTATTACATTTTCATGATTACACGGAATCAAATATTGAAGGACTATTCAGTTTAGAAGTTTTGGAAATCCATATTAAATACATGATACCCATAATACCATGCGAAAAGAAAATAAATCATAACATAAGTAAAATCTTTACATCCTTGAGATATCATTCAAAAAATTATTCTTCATATCTTGGATAATGGAAAAATAATAATTGTGAGATAAAATGATTTTTAAAGGTAAGTGAAATGGAATTAATAATGAATCAATGAGAGTAAATATTCAAGGTAAGGTAAATAACTGATAACATTTTCCCTTTAAATAACTGGATAATTCATAGTCAATATAGATATGTAAGAAACTAATAAGACATTCCATTTTATCAATAAATTGATAATGAAATGCATCCATAGATATGTCGACACAAAACTTTCATGGATAAATAATAACTAAAATTTATACAATGCTTAATTATTAGAGGTCGTATATATGGCACATGAACCACTACTATCAACACCTTTCACAATATGGTTTAAGTTGGTGGGTAGAAAGTCGTCTATTCTACTTGGAAGAAAACTTGAAGGGTTTGTCGCCAACTGATTTCATATCATGAGACTACCAACGCATCAAGGGGATTACATTAACTAGTATCTAACCCATATTTCTTTCATTAAATGGTCCTCAACACATGTCATACCAGTCCAAATCATTCCTCGTATATCAAATAATCAATTTAAAAGGATATTTTTAAATCAAAGTGTCCCATACCTATTTGAAATATTTAAATCATTAGATCCATAAAAGTAAATAATTATTAAATGAAACATTTAATACCCTTAATAGAAATATATTAATGATATGATATATCAATGGGGAAATACACCACACAAAATAAATAAGTGTTGAATAAGGAATATCTCATATAAATAAAAGTGATATGAAAATCCATTACCACTTAGTAATCATTTAATTAAAAGATCACACGTTTATAAAAGAAAATATTTTCTTTGAAAAGAATATTGTAAACCTATAAAGTAAGCTTAAAAAAATTATAGTATCATGATGGTGTGAAATTTTTTTCATGTTGTATAAGTTAAAAAACGCTCCTTTTACTTTTTTAAGAAAAGTCATAAAGTACCTTGTTTTGGAAAATGATAGGAACATTACTTTTAAATAATTTTGTAAAAAGTAAAAAAGGGGTAAAAATGAACTTAAAAAATAATTTCATAATTGTAAAAACAATTTAAAAACATTTTTATAAAATACTAATGTGGAATATAAATATTCCCCAGTGGAGACTCAAACAGAAACAATTCCGAATAACAAAGATATTTTGAAATAAACCTTTACCACTTGATAATCAGTAGAATTGTATGCCCTATAAAAGAAAATTATATGGATATTAAAATAACATAATATTCAGAATAATAATCATAAAATACATTCATGGGTAGTATACAAACCACATAAATGAAATAAGTTGTGAAATTGGTGTATGGATCACAAAAAGGAAAGTGAGACAAGAATCCCTTACCTCACACTTCCTTTTTAGTTGTACGTGATTTAACATCATGTATAATGGTTTAAATCATGTTATTAATTTATATTATAACCTTATTCATATTTATTATTTCAAATTTGATCTTCTTATGTTATTCTATAACTCATTTTTTAATAATCATTTATCAATTTCAATATTTCAGGTGTTAATTGCCTAGTTTCTCGAGTATGTTTTGACTTTTTATTTGTTGTTCCAATTACTTAGATCATCATTTCATCATCACCAGAGTGTAAAAAATGATTTAAATATCATATATATTCATTATATATGTATTTATAATAATCTAAAAAATTTAGAGACATTAAATGAAATGCACCGTTCATGAAGATGGTAGGTCGTATGTACGCATGAACACTACTTTAATTTTTTTCCGTGTGAAAAAAATGAAAATAAAATGATATATATGTATATTATAATTATAGTATAATTTATGTGTAATATATATCTCATATGTTTATTAAAACCATTTTTTATACAAACCATGTATAGTGTGCACGAATCACATCGCTTTGAGGTGGTGGTAGTCCACACTTCCACAAACGATGTTATCTTATTTACAAAAAATGGAAAGAATGAAGGTATGTGTTATATATAAATTAAATAATTATTAATATTACATAAAAATCATATATATCATATAAAAATATTGTTTCCATCATAATTACCGACCAGGAGAGTTGTTAAAGGAAAAACAAATGACATCATTTTGTGAGGCAGTAGTTCACCGAACATGAATAGTAAATTTGTTACCCATTTGATGAAAGTGTATGTAGGTGTAGGTAAGACTCTTAACATAAAAACATATAATTATATTGAGGATAATTTTTTAATTATATAATAATATAATAATAATAAATTAACCAGTGGGAAAATAAATAAATTTTAATTGATCGTTGAAGAACATTACCTCTTATTTGGGTAACTTATTTTAGTTTATACCAAAATCCTTCCTTAGTTTGATTTCATACGAAAGGTGGGATTCTAGTGTGAGGTTATAGAATTTTTTAGGAGAAATGTTCAGGTTTGTGTTGATATAGAAGTCTCAATTTGGTTCTTGAAGTGATGGAGGAGGTACCCTTTTATAATTGAGGTGAGGGGCACTTTTGGAAACTCTCAATGTATTATGTTAAAATAAATTAATTTTCCATTATAAATAGATAAAAAGTGAGTTATTTAAAATATAATATGATTATGGGTAGAAATTATCTCAAAAAATAATTTTTAGAGAATTTTAGGTCTGATTATTACCCTTATCTTTTGGCTTTAACCCTTATTTAAACCATTTAACTCTTACCGTGATAACTTTTATTTTTATTTTTTAAGGGTTAATATAGTTACTATAAAATTTAAAAATAACCATAAATGAGTCATGGATGAAATTTTCATATTTATACAAATTATTTGGAATAATTTTATATTTTTATGAATTTTATATCATTTAATAAAATATTATTTATTTTAAAATATCAATAATGTTAATGTTGACACTATTCATTACTTGACTTTTTAGAAATATCATAACAATAAGATAAATTAAAATAATACTTTAAATTCATTATTAACATGTCAAAGTCATCTATAAATTTTTTTTATGACATTAATTATATAAAATTATATTTTTTTAAATATTTTTAATATCATCTATTTGATTCTTATATTAATTAAATAATTAATGCATCATCATTATGTCACCATTTAAGGTAATTATATTGTCACTAAAATTTATAAATAAATTAACATCATGCATATAAAAATTTTATATTTCTAAATACTATGGTCAAAAAAATCCATTATATAACCCCATATTAAAAATATTTCACTTGTTAAAAACAAAAGTGTGACAAAATTAACTTTTCTTTAAATATAATATTATAAATGTCATAATCTCGTCCAAGTGGATTAAAAAGGTTATAATTTCTTCAAAATTATTATTTTGGTATAAAAAACTCAAGTAATTAAATTATTACAAGTGTTAGGGTAATGTTATAATATTTGTAATATAATTTTTACCTTTAATTACTTAATTTATCATTAACTATAGTAAAAAAATATTACTAAAGTTACTATTCATATTCCAAAAAATAAAAGAAACTTATTTACATAATTTGGATACATTGTTTAAAAATATGGAATCCATTTTTAAAAATTCATAACACATAAATTTCAGTAATTAATTTAAAATTAATCTCGTTGACGGAATGAGAAAACAAGTTTTTAAAGTGAGAACGTATAGAAAAATGAAAATTTTTTGTATTCATATTCAATGTAAAATTGATTAAAATAAACTAAATTTTATTAAATGATATAAAATTTATATAATTATAATTTTAAAACAATTAAAAATATAATTTAACAGTATAAATTATTTAAATGAAAAAATTGTTTTCAGTTAAAATTCAATATTTTATCACTATTCATCAAAACATGAAACTTATCATAAAAATACCAAAAATTCAACAAAAGTAATTTTTTATATTACTATTTAAAAGAATAATTTTATTTTTTAAAATATAATATATATATATATATATAAGTGTCAAAAATTGGATTTAAAACTGGTTCGTCATTAAAAGGTAGTAAAGTTGTATTTATAAAAATTTGGGTTTTTATGTATAATATTGGGTTTGTTTTTATCTTATGCCAATAAAATATATTGGATGAGTTTCAAAAATATTAGATTAAATATATAACATATATATTTCATTAATATAATTGACTAATATTAATTAATTTAATTTATTATTATAAAATTCCTTTGTGAGCATAAAAATAGTTTTTATAAAAACATTTTCAGTATAATAAATTTGTTCTTACATTCATTTATAATTAATTGGTAACCAAGGAATTAAAATATATATTTTTATTATTTAGTTAATATTATTCATAACCTCAAAATTAATAGCTAGGTTATATCTTATTATATTAAATAATAATATTTTAATAATATGTTATTGTTTGGTAAAACTCGTCTTTGCATGTAATGCAAGCCAAATCATTGTTGTATGTAAGGTAAGCATAACATGGTGTTGCATATAAATAAATATTAAAAAATTAAATTTATTAAAAAATGAAAACATTGTAATGTCTTGGGGTGTTACACATATAATTTTTCTCTCTTGATTTAGAACAATTCTCAAATTTTTTTATTAGTATAAGAAGTTGATAACTTTTAGCTTATTATTTTCAAATATTAATATTAAATTTATGTCGGATGATGATGATATAATTTCTATCTATAATATAAATTTTTTTCTAATTAGAATCTTGTTTTATAATTATTTAATAAGGAATTTTATTAAATGTTCTCCTACTAAAATGATGAGCCATTTTAGATTTCATCATATCCATTAATGGGACAAGATATATATTTCACTAAACTTTGAGTCACTTTGTAAATTATCTCATCAATTATATTCTTAGGTAGATAATCATATCAATTATATCATATATGAATCTTGTATATTTGAGTGGATACCTATTTATCCAAATCCATTGCATGGATTCACTCAAAATTAGTCCTCTAGAAAGCTTGTCACAACCCACCTTCACCAAGATGAGAGAAGGGACAACAGATTGCTAGACCCTTCCTTATTCAAGTTCAAGGAGAGATAATGACCCCTGAAACCCACCTTCAATAGGTCCTGGAGTAGATACTAGCACCAAGGGTATTTAATTACACACAAAACGGAAGGCATTTCCCATTTTATTTAGTAGGATCGGGAGATAAGATAGTAAATCCCAAACAACACCAAAACTGGAGGTAAAAGTAAATCCAAAACCAACCATTCCCATATGCATGTTTCAAAAGTAAATGCTACAAAAGTACAAGAAAACCCCCAAAGGAAAGTACTAAAGAAAAGAAAAACACCAACAGCTATTGTCCCAAGGTCCAAACTAGTACAGTCCAGCACGATCCTCAAAGTCCTAGAGACCTGAAAATAGTTTATATACGTAGGGTGAGTATACAGGTATAATCAGTAGGGAAAACCAAAATCACTCATGCACAAGTGGGGAGGCATTCTAATGTCGAATGAGAAAAGGAGATAAACAGAACACCAAGCAAGGAAACTATCCACCCCAACCTCACCAAGGCACACTCCCCAAATAACACAAGTCAAGTAAGGTAATAGTAATAACACATCGATGTTTGGATACCCCACGCCACTTTCCCACTGATTATTGAAGACATCCTACGCGTCAGACCTCTCCCACCATTCTCAATGCAGTCCCACTTCCACACCCCATCCGCACACACATGCGCTATCACAACCGAACATCCCACCCGAAAACACCTAGGCTACAACCACACATCCCACCCGCAAACACCTGGGCCAAAAAAACTACCTCCATACCCGAAGACACCTGGGCCTCATCCCGAAGACACTTGGGAAACCACCCACCCACACACACCTGGGACAACCACCACCACATACCCTACCTAAATAATCTAGGGCTTATAATGGACCTCAGGCTATCATATCCTGCCCGAAGAATCTTGGGATACTTAGGAAAGGGAGTAGAAAAGGAGCTAATAACCATCCACTCATATAAGAGTTGGGAAAAACACCCTCCCCGTGAAATGGGGGTGTTCTGCATGAATTTCTCAACTTGGTTGGGGCGCGAATAAGAAACATAAAAACTAAATTATACATATAGGTAAAAATCACTCATCCCAACCTAGGGGTTCCAAAACCAGTTTATACACAAACACCCTTGTTACTATTCATTCATAAAAAACAGAACACCCATGGCCAAGTCACAACTTATTCCCGGAAACCAATTCTCCATTGAACCCGCTCTTGTTTTCATATTCATGTGATTCCATTAAAGTAGTTCTTCACTACTGGGAAACTAACCAGCATAGCCACAAGTCAAGGAAAGGAAAATAGTGAAACATCAATTTAAGAATTCACACCCGGTTCTCTTGTAAAGTCACAACAACAAAAGGGATCCATGAAATACCTCAAAGTACTGGAACCAAACCAAGCCCCACCATATAGCCCCACATTGAATGGGATCCAAAAACCAACAAATTCACCACAACAGAGGATCCCATCCCCATCCACATCACTTCCCAATCTTTAACCATAAACATCACCAGAACAGAGCAAGGGAGTTTCCAAATTTGAATATGACATTCATTTAGTTTTGTATTTACGTTTGTTTAACTGGGTTGATCACACAAGGATTCTTATTCATTGGGAATACATTTAATTAATCGAGTTTACGTGATTTACCAGTTTCCATGTTATATCCATTCAATCACATAAATATCCAGAAAACAGAGGTTCATTAGTCCACAAGAAAAGACCACCAACGGCCATGATTTTCAGTGGGCATAAGCCCGTACAATTCACAACACAAAAATCAAGGATAAAGAGTACAGTAGAAACATCGATCACACCACCCTTTATTACTTAAAAGTACATTTATTATCTTCATTATGGTTTGGTTTCATCCATCCCCGTAGAAACAATAGCATACATGCCCCGCATGATACACAATAAGTAGAGACAAAGGAATAACCCTACTTGATGATCAAAGATCGAAGTTTTTCTCCTTGTTCCAATAACTGGGATGCGTGACTTGCAAGGGAGGAACTCCAGGGACTCCAAGAATGAGCTATAAAGGCTACAGTACAGGCGCACCACTCACCTTGGGAAGGGGACTCCAAATGTACCAAGGGGAAGAACGAATCCATCCTAAAAGAAGAAGAAAATAATTCTAGTACGATATAAAGAGGCGAGATCCTAGAGTTACGGGATAAGAATTTTGAACGGTTTTAAAGGAGGATAGTGGTTTCACCATGCGGTTGATTACACATGATGGGATTAATTGTTATTTAATTTCTCATTGGAGGGGTGGAAATAAAGTTGTGACTTAAATGATTTTATTTATTGAGAGGAAATGGGTAACATGGACACAAGGTATGGGTCTGTTTAGGGTCACCCCACTCTAAGGGGACTTTAGATATCATTTAATGGCTTTAAAATGGCATGGAACCACTTTAAAAGGTTAGAATACCTAAAAGTGGCATTACCAGAAAAACTGGGGAGGAAAACCCCAACAAGCCCCACTGGCACCGATCGGTGACACACCGATCAGTGACCCACCAATCGGTGTCACTGATGGTTGACACCGCGATGACATCCTGCCACCGAGAAACCGCCCTTAGGATCTGGACCTGATGGGCCCAGGGTGTTCCAAACACCAAAAATTTGGAAAAAGGATGGACCAGGAGGGTTTGGTCTGTTACATTAGATACCTCTCAAACTATTCTCATCCTTGAGAATCAAATCTAGACCCAAAGAGAAGATATGGGTTTGAACAACCACCTCGAAAGATACCTCTCGGGGACACACGGCCCCAAACAGTCATACTGAACCCAAGGATCACATTGTCTCGACACACGGATCGAGGAGTTCTTTCCTCCATGTCAAGGTACTATCTTCTTTGGGTGGCACTGACTCACCCGCATGGATTTAATCGCATCTACATTAATGTGTCTTGATTAGGGATCAGGTCATCCCTTCCCCACATATCAGGTATTTTCACAACATTCACACGGTAAGGAAATAAAACATATTATAAAACAACAAGGTCAGCATTACATCAGAGCAGGTCACAAAAACAAGAACAACAAGGAAGGCTCAGAATAGCAACTCAAAATAGCTTTGGGTACTAGGCGCGCATTTGAGCTTCTCTCTCCCATGTACTCTCCTCGAGGCCACTGTGCCTCCACAACAAATGAACCAAAGGGATGATTCATCCATGAAGCACTTTATCCTTTCGATCCAAGATCTTCACTGGTCACTCCACGAATGTAGAATTGTCCCCTATATCCAACTCTCCCCAGTCAATGACATGGGATTCATCGTGTAGATATCTATGAATATGGGAGACGTGGAAAACGTCATGGATCCTTTCCAAATGAGGTGGAAATGCGAGCTGATATTATACCTCTCCGACTCGCCCAAACACTTTGAAATGCCTGATGAACCTAGGAGAGATCTTTCTCCCCTTGCTGAACCTTCACTTCCCACGCCTAGGGGAAACCTTCAAGAACACATGGTATCCAACCTCGAACTCCAAGGGCATCCTCCTACGATTGGCATACGACTTCTGCGGGTCCTGGTCTGCCTTCATCCTCTCACGCACAAGTTGAACCTTCTCCCTTGTGCTCTACACTACCTCTGGGCCAAGAACACCTACCTCCCCAACCTCGGTCTAGCACACAGGCAAATGACACGGCCTCCCGTACAAGGCTTCAAACAGTTCCATGCCAATAGTAGACTGATATCTATTATTGTAGGCAAACTCTACTAAGGGAAAATGTTGTTCCCATGATCCCTTGAAGTCCAAAACACAATCTTGTATCATATCCTCCAAGGTCTGGATGGTTTTCTCTATCTTTCCATCTATCTGGGGGTGGAAAGTTGTGCTAAGGCATAGATGGGTGCCAAAAGCATGCTGCAATCCCCTCCAGACTCATGAGGTAAACTGTGCATCCCTATATGAGACTATGGACCTTGGAACTCCATAAAACCGCACTACCTCATCCATGTATCCCTGTACTAATACATCCACCGTGCTCAGCTCCTTGATCACCAACAAGTGAGCTGATTTCATCAATATGTCTACCACTACCCAGATAGCATCAAAACCTCCTTGAACCCTGAGAAGTCTTGTGATGAAATCCATCGAGATGTCATCCCACTTCCATTTAGGGACATCTAAAGGCTACAACAAACCTCCTGGGACACGGTGTTCATCCTTCACCTACGGACACACCAGGCACCTTGCCACAAACTCTGCCACTACATGTTTCACCTCAGGCCACTAAAACTGTTCCCTCAAGCCTCAGTACATCTTGGAAACTCCAGGGTGTACCACTACAAGTGAGTTATAGAACTCATAGAGAACTCCCTCATGCATAATCTATAGGAGAAAAAACATTCCCCAGAAAATAATCTGATTCTGACCATCCTCCGACCACCCTTCCAGAGCATTTCCTTGGTTAGCCTAATCGCGCATCACTTCACTCTCTAAGTCTCCCCACTGAGACTCCTCCACCTTCCGCAGCAGAGAGGACTAAAATTTCATTTGAAATAGACAACCTCTACCACCATCTACCATTTCATCCAGGTGTAGGGAAGTTAACTCCTCCATTACCTTACAATCATCCAAAGATTCTTGAACAGCTTCCCTCCATGACTTCCTGCTCAAGGAATCAGCCACAACATTCCCCTTACCTTCAGTATAAGAGATCTCGAAGTTGTAGTCCTGAAGAAACTCCACCCACCTTCTTTGTCACAAGTTTAGGTCCCGCTGGGTAAATATATACCTCAAACTCTTGTGATCCGTGAATACCAAAAAGTGCTCCGCGATGAGGTAATGCCGCCACAACTTCAACGCAAAAACTACTGCTACAAGATCTAGATCATGGGTGGCATAGTTACACTCATGAGGAAGTAACTACCTAGACCCATAAGATATAACTCCCCACTATTTCATCAGAACACACCCCAGGCCAAGTCCAGAAGCATCACAAAATACCTCATACAACACCCCTTCCTCTGGAAACCTGAGAACTAGAGTGCTGACTAACCTTTCCTTTAGATAGTTGAACGTTGCCCGACACTGCTCACTCCAAACAAAGGCTTGGTCCTTTCTGGTGAAATTTTTCAAGGGAGATGCAACTCAAGAGAAGTAGGGTACAAGCCTCAGATAATATCCTACCAGACCCAAAAAGCTGCAAACCTCCATCACATTCTTCAGTGCTTCCCAAGAAACAACAGCTTCAACCTTTGATGGGTCAACCACTACCCCTTGATGAGATACCACGTGTCCAAGGAAATGCCCTTTTCAATTCATGAACTTACAATTAGACAACTTCCCATAGATTTGGTGGTGTCGAAGGATTTCCAAGACCATCCTGAGGTGATTAGTATTCTCCTCCGCTTATCTTGAGTAGATCAAAATGTCATCAATGAACACAATGACGAACTGGTCCAGAAACTCATAGAAAACATAGTTCATGAGCCCCATGAACACAGTAGGTGCATTCGTCACACTGAATGGCATGACTATGAACTCAAAGTGACCATACCTGCACATGAAAGTGGTCTTTGGGATATCACTATCCTTCACCCTTAACTGGTGATACACAGACTGTAGATCTATCTTATAAAACCAACTTGCTCCCCTCATCTGGTCAAAGAGATCGTCTATCATTGGGAGAGGGAAACGGTTCTTGACCGTTACCTGATTCAGTCTCCAGTAGTCTATACATAGTCTGAGACCACCATCTACCTTCTTCGCGAACAAGACCGAAGAACCCCATGGTGACACGCTAGGTTGGAAAAAAACCTTCTACATCAATTCTTCAATCTGAATCCACAACTCCTGCAACTTAGAAGGTGCCATCCAATAAGGAGTCATCGATATCGGACAGGCACCGAGTTGCAAGTCTATCCCAAAATCAACATCATGTCGAGGGGGTAGAGTCACCACTTATTCAGGGAAGACGTCCATGAACTCACTGATGACCCCCGAGACTTCCACAATCTTTGTATCTGCCGAATCCACTGACAGCTCACCTAACAAGGAAAGGAGGGGCTCCACCTGCTGGCTGCCTTCCTGGAAACCCCGCTCGCCAGTGAAAGTCACACAATGGCCATCCTCATCGGAGAACATGACTCTTCTTTAGAAATAGTTGATAACAGCCTGTATAGAAAACAACCATTCAATTCCTAGGATGACATCATATGGTTGTATCTGCAATAGTATAAGATCCCTTCTAGACTAATGTGTCCCTCTCATCAGTCTACACCCTTGGAAAACATAAAACAAGTCATTTTGACCTCTGATTAGAGTACTCAACACCAGGGGCACTAGAAGTCTCTCAGTTTCTAAACCCAGAGCACAGGCCAGACCGGGTACAACAAAGGAGTGTGAATCTTCTATATCAAACAAGGCATACGCAAGAGTACTAAACAAGCTGATCGTACCTCGAACGACTTTCGGCCATGCCGGAACTACTACCTCTACTGCATGTAACTACCCACACCCAGTTCCTCTGCCCCTTGGTTGACGAACGCCTCCCCAACCATGCCCTGGTTGAGGTCCCTTGTAACATATTCTCTCAGAGGAGCAGAAGATCGTTGTTCCTGCTACTCCTGCTGCTGTTGATAGGGCCTAGCTGGAAGTTTTTGCTGCTGAGGTGGGCGCTGAACCTGCCCACCCCCACTATACTGCACTCTGTCCAGGCACTGATTCTGAAGGATCTCACAGCTCCCACAGATGAAGAAACTTGGTCCTAGGCCCGCAAGGAAATGGAAAGGACCGGGAGATTGAAACTGAAACCATTGGGGTATGCTCCCCACTGGTCAAAACCTAGAATGCCCTCATGTCGGAGGCCTTCTGCTAACTACCTTCCCCTTTGACAGTCCCAAAAGGCTTCCCTCTCGTGGAATACCCCCCTGCGTGTGCATCCTTTCCACCACTTTAGCCTTCTTTTGGAACTCCAAGTATGTTGGTAGGGTGAAGGGAGTAACAACATATTAAAGAGAAGGTCAGAGTACCTCCTCTAAACGTCTCACCTGAGACTCATCATCCAGAAAAAGGTCTAGAGAAAAACGAAGGAGATCTTTGAACTTGATCCCCAACTCCCTCACTAACATGCTCCCCTGTTGGATGGAGAGCAGCTCCTGCCTCTTCTCGACCTTCATCGTGGAAGAGAGGAATTCTGTCTGGAACTCCTTCTCGAAGTCATTCCACGCAACCTTAGCCTCCCTCTTCTCCACAAGGTAGAGATTCCACCATTGACATGTCGCTCCCTGCATCTAGCTTACATCCAGAGAAACACAGTACTCTGTCAAAGCCTAGATCAAGCTAAAAGATATCACCAACTCCTCGAGGCAGCTCTCTATCTCTATGTCCAAGATGTTGCCCTCGTACTTTCCAAGGGTCTTCTACTGAAAGGCACGAAGTTTCCTCTGCCACTGGTCATCCTACTCCTCTCGATCATCCCTCTAATGATCATCCAAGATATCCTCCTGGGCCTTGATCTCCCACACTACTCGTGGTTGTCGTCCGAGTGCCATACCTAAAAGGTAAACAAGGAGTTCCTAAGCCCAAGTAGTGTAGAAAATTGCTTTTAAGTTTTATTAGACTTCTTATTCACTTTAAATCCCTAAAATACCCAAGAAACACAAGAACACAAGTCATTATGATGCATGTACCTTTCCTAGGGTCTCTAACCTGCAATATAACACCTAAGATTTTTATGAGAAATGTTTTGTTTTTATGTTATATACATCATCAAAGGAATCTTTCACTACACACAACACTAGCTTGTCTTACTTTAAACACAATCACGACCTTCCTCTATAGCTTGCATCATACGCAATACCGAGTTTCACTAAACAACGATATGCTATTAAAATATTATTAAAACTAGCCATTATGAATAGTAATACCCACTTTTTGAAATTTTATAAATTTTATCTTTCAAAATAGACTTCATTTTTGGATTCGGAATATCGAAATTATCCTAGGGTGAATTTTGGGTATTTTTCTGAAAAATTTCAATTTTTGATGAATAGTGAAAACACTGGGTCACTATTTAAAAACCGAATTTTTATTTAAATAATTATTTATTTTATTTAAATTTATTTTAGGTCAAAATTGATACATAATACCTATATAAGTTCAATGTAATTCATTGGAGTCATTTTATAATAATTTTCAATATATAAAAACTTTTCACCGTCTTTTACCTACCTCTTAGGAGCTCTTTGCAAACTTACATAAAACATAATTTTACCACTTCTGTGAGTGGAATTTATAAAATAAAAGAGACACGGTTAATATCAAGGACTAAAATGTGGTTCAATGAGATGAAAATATTTTTTTTTTGAATAGTAACTTTTTACTTTTATTTACCACTGTTAAAAGTAAATATGGTAATTAAGGGTAAAAAATGATATTATTATTACCCTAACACATGCCCTAATTCTATTGGATAAGTTTAATTCGACCAAAAACAACCTTAGTAATAAAATATTACCATTTAGGTCCACTTGAATTAGATTAGTACATTTATTATTAATTTATTTAAAGAAGGGTTAGAAGAGTTAAAATAAAAGTTTAATAACTAAATCATTTTTAATATAGGGTTATACATAAGATAAATTAGACTATAAATATTAATTAGAAATATAAAACGATTTCCTAAATAATGGTATTTTATTTATAATTTTTATACTTTAAATAATTTAATTTATTTATGACACAATGATGATGCAGTAATTAACTTATTAAGGAAATATTAACATAATTGATGTTATAAATACCCAAATAAATGTAATTTTAGAATTTTTATGAATTCCACTAATATTATAGGTTAATATGACATGTTATTATTGATTTAATTAACTTTTTTAGAACTAATCATTATGTTATGATTTTTAAAAAAATCAATTACCAAATAGTGTCAAAATTTACATAAAATAGTTTTTAAAACAAATATTTTATTATTAATTATTATTATATTCCTAAAAATCTAAGGTTAGGTCCAGATACTTATATCATGATATCTGTATCATTAATGGACCACTTGGGGGTCTCTTGGATGTATATGGTAAGTTTATTAACTATATAATATAAAAATACAAAGTGACATGGTAAATGTCAATCTAATTAACTAAGAGTTAAAAATAAGAGATAAGGTTAATATAATGACCCAAACCTATATAAAATATATTGGTTGAGAGGATTTAGACCCATACCAACCTTATCTAAGAAATAAATCAATTTGTATCTATTAAAAACCGAATATGACTTTATTATAAAATAATATTTTAAGTTTTTTCAAAGGTTCCCCTCTCCTCCCTTATAAAAAGGGCACCCCTTCCCTCTTCTCTTCACACCCTTTTGAGCCTTTAAGATCGGCCAAACCCTGCCCATTTCTCTTCTACACTTCCCTAGAAACATTATAAAGGTTCTGGTATTCTCAAAAGACCAACTCTACTTCCTTAAGAGAAGGCTTAAAGAAGGTGCGTCGAAGAAGAGGTAATCTCTTTTTTCGATTCTCTCAAGTTTATTTCTTCTTCAGCTTCTTCTTATTTAGTTGTTTCATTATAAAGTAATAACATAAGTATCACTCATATAATTATATTTTATTATGAATATGAAACAACCCTATTTCACCTTCTATCAATCCTACGGAAAACGAAATCACCACGCGTGCGTACGTACGGAATACTGTCTCCACGCCGTGGTGTAATCAGTTTTTCCACCACCACCTTACATGGATGGGTATAGTGGTGTAAATAAATAACTATATATGGTTATTTTAAAGTGATATTGATTATTTAATATTATACATACACTTCAATACAATTCCATGATCATGGAAAGATATCATCGCTCGTGCGTACGTACGGACTACCGTCTCCACGAACGCGATGAGATTCATTTTCCATGATTAACCATTCAAGAATGATTATAAAGTATATATAATGAATAATAATGAAATATATGACATAATGAAGCTATTGGATTTATGTATACATATATATATATATATTTCATCTACTTACTTCCATTCAAGTCAATAAGGAAAAGAAAACAGCGTTCATGCGTACGTACAGCTTACCGTCTCCATGAACGGTGTATTTCATTTCATTTATCTATATTATATATATATATATACTGAATATATATGATATATATATCATGATTTATATTCTGTAATTAATTAAATCATGATATAAGTAGTAATAATATCAAGAACAACAAGTCCAAACACGTACGATAAATAAAACATTTTACCCAAAACGCTGCTTTAACATGAAATTTACAAAAGAACAGGAAGTATAAAGTCATAAGTGAACCATATATGATATCATAAAAATGAATATGATTCTGTAATAAGTCAATGAAATTATTTAAATCATTATACAGGAGGTTCGGATACGTACGAAGCATATCGTACCTAAGGTAAGGGATAACCTTTCCAATCTCGTTCTTATCCGAGATTGTTTATTCGTAAGTATTTGCTGGGGTTATTGTTATCATCCAAGTACATGTTTTCTAAAAGTGTTTTTATGTATGTTTAATTTCCTTTTTACCCATTTTGTCTTTTACTACATGGTATGTAAGGAATATTTCTTTAGTTTACGTTACGAGGTACTTTTTGACTTTTCCGACAAAAGTACGAGAAGAATGTTTTTTTTAACTTATAAGGCATGAAAGGATTTTTACAGTTTTATAAAGCCTTATTTTCATGAAGTTTCCTCCAAAAGATTTCATGACTATTTTAAACAAAATATTTTTCTTTTAAAATTGCATGACATTTTGTGAAAAGAAATTGATTTTGAAGAAGAAAGGATATTTTCCTCAAGAATTCATTTCAAGTGTTTTATCAAAACCATTTTCCATCTAAGATGACATTATTTCATATGTGTATTTTTCAAGTATAAAGTCTCTATGATTTACATGGTTTCACTTTTCTTATTATGAAATTATATTTATTTCTTTTATATGGAATATGTGATGATGGGATGATGTTTATGAAACCCATTTTATTCATTGGGTTATTATGAATGATGTATATTTATTTTGTGGCACAAGTAAGAATGATTTCATTATGAGATGGGTGGGACCTATATCTCCCTCCAATGAATTGGGTAAAGATTTATATCTCATGAGATATACATGGCTGGAATGGTAAGTTAATCTGGTTCAGTGTTACAGGACTGGAACGAGGAGTGAACTCGATTCAGAATGGGACTTTTTCCACTAAGATGGTCTTGGCAGCAATGCCTTGGCTTCTATGGAAATCATAACATGTGATTAATGATTTGCCACAAATACATGTTTTATTCTCATGCTATTTTATCATGATTAATGTTTCTTTATGATCTATGACTTATGTACTGCCATGTTTTATGTCATTGTCCAAGATTTTGATGTTTAAACATTATGTTCATGTTTTTAAGTTCAAATTTATATGATTTGTTTTATTTTATCCATGCTTACCCTTACTGAGCATTTGAGCTCACCCTTTATATGTTTTCTTTTCCCTAGGATTTAAAGAAAGTTTTTAGGTAAGAAAATCAAAAAGGGGTAGATCTTTATGGGAGATGTTGAAGATCTTTCACCATGATTAGAAGATTATGTTCCAAGTTTCCAAAGACACTAAACTATTATAGTCCTTGAGTGTTGGTTTTTGTTATGTATTAAGTATTCCGAAAAAGTAATGCAATTTCCATGTACGTCAAGATTTGGGTCTCTACATGCAATCAGTGTAGCCTCACTTGGTCATTTGGTAGGCCCAAAGTCCTTGCATCGGATCACGGGGGGCCCTAAAATCCCATGTCCTAGCCGGTCTTCCCTAGACTATTTCAGGCACCAAGATTACCTAACATTATTGCCTTACCATCCCAGAAATCCTCACTATGCCAAACTCTGAACTCCATCCTATCTCTCGAACTTCTTTGATACGATTCTGTCATGACCCACCTTCACCAAGATGAGAGAAGGGATAGTAGATTTCCAGACCCTTCCTTCTTCAAGTTGAAGGAGAGATAATGACCCCTAAAAATCGCCTTCAATAGGTCTTGGAGTGGTGAATAACACAAAGGGTATTGAATTACACACAAAATGGAAGGCATTACCCTTTTTATTTTGTAGGATCAGGAGATAAGATAGTAAATCCCAAAAACACCAGAACTGGAGGTAAAAGTAAATCCAAAACCAACCATTCCCATATGCATGTTCCAAAAGTAAATGCGACAAAAGTAAAAGAAAATCCCCAAAGGAAAGTACCAAAGAAAAGAGAAAATAGAAACAGCTACTGTCCCAAGGTCCGAACTAGTACAGTCAAGCATGATCCTCAATGTCCTCCTGGATACCTGAAAACAGTTTATATATATAGGGTGAGTATACATGTATACTCAGTAGGGAAAAACAAAAGCACTCGTGCACAAGTGGAGAGGAATTCTAATGCCCTATTAGAAAAGGAGAAAACCATAGCACCTTGTAAGGAAACTATCCACCCCAACCTCACCAAGGAACACTCCCCAAATAACGCAGGTCAAGTAAGGTAATTGTAATAACACATCAATGTTTGGGTACCCCGCACTACTTTAACACTTGTTATTGAAGACATCCTATGCTTTAGACCTCTCCTGCCATTCTCAATGCAGTCCCACTGCCACACCCCACCTGCACAAACCTGGGCTATCACAACCACACATCCCACCCGCAAACACCTGGGCCACAACCACACATCTCTCCTGCAAACACCTGGGCCAGAACAACTACCACCATGCCCGAAGACGCTTGGGCCTCATCCTGAAGACACTTAGGAAACCACCTTCCCACACACACCTGGTCCAACCACCACCATGTACCCTACATGAAGAATCTAGGGATTATAATGGATCTTAGTCCATCATAGCCTGCCTAAAAAATCATGGGATACTCAGGAAAGGGAGTAGAAAAGGAGATAATAACCAACCAGTCAAAGAAGTGTTGGGAAAAACACCCTCCCCCATGAAATGGGGGTGTTTGGAATGAAGTGCTCAATTTGGGAGGGGCGCGAATAAGAAACATAAAAACTAAATTATGAATATAGGTAACAAGCACTCATCCCAACATAGGGGTTCCAAAACCAGCCTATACACAAACACCTTCGTTACTATTTATTCAAAAAAACACAACACCCACGGCCAAGTCACAACTTATTCCCAGAAACCAATTCCCCATTGAACCCACTCTTGTTTTCATATTCAAGTGATTCCATTAAAGTAGTTCTTCACTACTGGGCAAATAACACGCATAGCCACAATCCAAGGAAAGGAAAAAAGCTAAAAATCAATTTAAGCATTCACACTTAGTTCTCTTGTAAAGTCACAACAACAAAAGGGGTCTGTGAGATCCCTCAAAGTACTGGAACCAAAACAAGCCCCACCATATGGCCCCACACGGCCTCAGATCCAAAAACCAACAACTGCACCACAACAGAGGATCTCATCCCCATCCACATCGCTTCCCAAGAATCAACTGTAAACATCACTAGAATAGAGAAAGGGAGTTTTCAAATTTGAATATGCCATTCAATCAGTTCTGTCTTTCCGTTTGGTTAACCGGGGTGATCACACAAGGATTCTTATTCATTGTACATCCATTTAATCAACCGAGTTTACATGATTTACCAGTTTCCATGTTAAAGACATTCAATAACATAAATATCCAGAAAATAGAGGTTTATTAGGTCACAAGAAAAGACCACCAATGGCCATGGTTTTCAGTGGTTATAAGCCCATACAATTTACAACAAAAAAATCAAGGATAAGGCGTACAGCAGAAACATCGATCACACCCACCTTCATTCCTCAAAATTCCATTTATTATCTTCTTTATGGTTTGTTTTTATTTATCCCTACAGAAAAAATAGCATACCCACCTCACATGATACACAGTAAAGATAGACAAAGGAAGAACCGTACTTGATGATCAAAGATCAAAGTTTTTATCCTTGGGCCAATAACTGGGATGCGTGACTTACAGGGGAGGAACTTCGGGGACTCCAAGAACGAGCAGTAAAGGTTACAGCACAGGCACACCACTCTCCTTAGGAAGGGAACTCCAAATGCACCAAGGGGAAGAACGAACCCAGCCAAGAAGAAGAATGAAATAATTCTAGTGCGATATAAAGAGGCTAGATCCTGGAGTTAGGGGACAATAATTTTGAATGGTTTTAAAGTCGGATCGTGGTTTCACCATGCGGTTGGGTGGTTACAAATGATGGGATTAATTGTTATTTAATTTCTCATTGGAGAGGTGGCACTAAAGCTGTGACTTAAATGATTTTATTTAATGAGAGGAAACGGGTAACACGGACACAAGGTATGGGTATGTTGAGGGTCTCCCCACTCTTAGGGGACTTTATATATCATTTAAGGGCTTTAAAAACGGCTTGGAATCACTTTAAAATTTTAAAATACCTAAAATTGGCATTACCAAAAAAATTGGGGAAGAAATACCCGACAAGACCCCCTAGCACCGATCGGTGACCCACCGATCGGTGTCACCGATGGTTGACACCACGATGACATCCTGCCACCGAGACGTCGCCCTTAGGATCTGGACCTGATGGGCCTAGGGTGTGCCAAACACCAAGAATTTGGTAAAGGGATGGACCAGGAGGGTTTGGGCCATTACAAAAATAATCCTATTAGGGTCTCCCTACTAAGAGTAACCAAAATAAAATTCCAAAAATGAGAACTGAATCCTATTACTTTCAACCATTACTTTATTTCATTACATAAGATAATCCAAGGGAACCTAACTTTAGCATGACCAACCCAGTTGGATGATCAAAATCTTGACAAGTGTTCCCTTTATAATGAATTTGACACTTAGTATTTTAAAAGAGGATTTAGTCTCACAATATTATCTCATATATTCATTTTACATGTATGAATTATTTTAATGGTTTTTTTTTGAAACCCAATTCCTTCCAAAAAAATCAATTTGTTCAAACCATATTTATGTGTAACTCTTTACACAACTTATATCTTGTGTTACTAATCCAAATTAAAAGACAACTATATTTATACACATCCAAATGTATCCCATGCATAAGGTATATGAAACCATTTCATGTAATTTATTAACTACATAATATCAATAATCTCCATAATATTAAGCTTGGATTGATAGATAGCCACCCCACTTTTCTAGATAAGTCATAATCCTCCAAGTTAGGGATAAATCTAACCTAATTTCCCTCTATCCAAGGATAATTTAGTTAATAAAGCACCAATTATATCATAATAATAACATATAATGTGTATAAACTATAATTAAATTCTTAATTTAATCTCCTAACCTGGTACAAGTCAAAGTTAAGGTATAAGAGAACTAAATTATTTATCATATGTAACATATAACTCCTTTGATCAATGTATGTCAATTTATAGAAGCAGTTTCACAATTTAAAATAAATCATACATCTATTCATAATATAACAATTATATTCACAAAAAAAGTAAAGAATTGAATAAATAAATGAATAATTTATATATCTAAGAATGAGATAAATGATTTTTTAAAAGTTTATAAATTAAGAAATTATAAACACTTTATAATTTATCCATGCATTATGGAAATTAAATAATTAGATAAATATAAACACTTTATATTTATTTCCAATATAAACTATTTCATATTATCCTTTTATATATAGAAAAAAGACTAGGAATCGGTGGAATCCACCCCTAAGATATTATTAAATAAAAAGTGATAGAGAGTCACGCATACATGGGGTTGTTATAGAAATGAGTGTGAATCACACCACATTTATCTGCCTCCACCATTGGGGCACAGTAGTCAGGGGACATGAAAGACCATATCATATCAAGTTCAATAAGTTCCCTTTTCCCCAAGGCATCTTCCACCTGATTGGCCTCCTGATAGACATGTGAAACAACCATATGAATTTGAGTGAGATTTTTGATATAGTTAACCCACTGAGATAGCACATGTCAAGGCACATTATGTGTCCTTATTCTCAAATCATGAACCACACTCTGAGAATCAGATTCAATCCATATCCATTTCCAATTGAATTGGATAGTATACCTGACAGCATAGATCATTGCCCAGATTTCAGCTTCAAAGGCATTTCCAACTCCAATGAAGTGATAGAAGCATCCCTTTACAAACCCACAGTAGGTGTGGAACACTCCCCCACATCCTGACAGACCTGTTCCATATGACGTAGCTCCATCAATGTTCACCTTGAGGCAAGTCACAATAGGTGGTATCCATCGAATATGATTCATCATCCAAGGTTTACGTGGCCAACCCGAAACCCCAAGCATTCTCAGAGTTTGTAAATCATAAATAGTATTAGACCGAGAACCATCTTGGACAAGTGAAGAAACATACACGTCCCTATGAATGGCTGCCATACCTTGTTGGAAAGTGTTGTGTGAACCACTAAACAGAGCAGCATTTCAAGCTTTCCAAATGGATGCAATGACTACAGCAATAGAAACAAGTAAAAAACTGTGAATATTCTCACTGTAGTGAGCATGATACAGACCGAAAAGTAGGTCAATAAGTGGTATACATGTGTCAAAATCCATCCAGAAAAGAGAGCCCATATAGGACTAGAGCTGCTTAGCCTGTTCACATTCAAAGAAAACATGTTGTATGGAATCCTCAGTAGACCTGCAAATAGAACATGTAGATTTCGCGTCAGGTTATTAACATCGTCTATTTAAAAACTGATGTTGATAAGGATACGGGAGGACTTTTAATGTTAGTTATTTCATAAACAACATGAAAATTTCACTTTTAATATCATTTATTACAAACAAAATTTTAAAATCCTTTTTGGTTTACTTTTAATGTTGGTTATTACATAAAAAATATTAAAAAATTTAAAAAAAGTTAAAACACACAATTACTCCTCATTATTTTGACTCTCTTGTTACTAAAACCCTAATCATTTATCTCATGACCACATTCACACAATCTCAAACCTCTTCAATTAATCAATTTTAAACTTATTGTTTCATATTTTCTCCACTCTCTTAGATCAATCATCCTTATTCCACCTCCCTTGGATCCATTTCACCCCTCGAAGGTATGGTTTGTCATTTCCTATGACTTTAACCATCATCACCACGCCACTTTAATTATTTCAATATATACACCATCAATCATTATTTAATAACAAGTTGTTGAAAATATTCAACCTGGATCTTTAAATATTTTAAGTTGTATTTTTATTTCATATTTTTTAAAGATTTATTAATTATTTTTTAGTTTTTATAAATTATTTTTTAACATTATTAATTTTTTGTAAGTGATTGTATTCATTCAGATATAAATTTATGTGTTATAATTAGTTTTATATTATAATTTATGTTTATTTATAAATTGTTTGTGACTTTAAATTATGGTTAAGATTTTTTTTTGGGTTGTAATTATTTCTATTTATAATTTTTTTCATTTATATATTTTTTATTGTTATAATTTGTTTATGTTTAAATTTGTCTTTACTTATAAATTTATTTCGATTATAAATTGTTATAAATTTTATTTTCCATTATAATTTCTTATGATTATCAATTGTTTTCTGGTTATAAAATATTTTTTGGTTATAAATTATTTTTTATAAATTTATTCATGTTTAAATATTTATATGTTTGTATATTTTAAATTTATTTGTTTCTATATATGTTTATGTTTTTTATGTTTTAATATATTCATCTATTATGTTTTGATTTTAGGTAATTAATGGATTGTAATTGGATAAATTCATGATGAATTAGTGATAAATATGAGAAAGGGGTTGATAATTTCATGGAATTTTATTAACAAAATCTTGAAAAAAAAGATATGATTTTATGTCTGTGTGTTAAGTGTTTGAATATGAGAAAATTGTTTTTAAGATAAATCAAATACTATATGATTTTCTATGGTTTTAATCATACTTATACACATTGTATTCAGTATGGTTAAATAAAAAACAATTCAAGATCTAGTGATGATGAAGATTTTCAACATGAGATAGATGATTTTCTTGAATAATTAATTCATGATATAGTAGTTTAAACCATTATAAAAACAAAAGGTGTTGAATAATTGTATGGAGATATTGAGAAACCACTCTTCTTATGTTGAACTAAATTTACATTGTTATCAGTAGCACTGAGATTAGTTAACTTAAAATCAAGAAATGGTTGGAGCAATAAAAGTTTCACTAAATTATTTTAAATTTTAAAAGTGATTCTTCCTAATGGAAATCGGTTTCTATATTTCAATTATGAGAAAAATATAAATTATACCCAATAGGATTGGGGTATAAAAAGATACATGTTTACCCTAATGAATGTATGATGTATATAAAGGGATATGAAATTTTATTATAATGTCCTAAATGGGGGACATCTTGATATAAAATGGATGAAAAATTCAACTATGACTCATTATCAAGAATAGGAATCATACCTACTACTAAAGAAATCTAGAATATTCCAATAATTCCTCATTTAAATCATCTATTAAGAAATTAAAATGATAAAAATAGGCTAATATGGAATACAGATGAGAGTGTCTCTAATGGTAACCTTTGTCATCCTGATGATTCAACACAATGAAAGATAATTTCTCACAAATTTCCTAATTCTATAAACAAGGTTAAAATACTATAATAGTAATATGCACAGATGGAATAAGTCCATGTTAGAGACTTGTTGGCCAACAAAGTTAGTGGGCTATTATTTTGGTTGTCTACTAATTTTCCCCAAATATATATATATATATAGAAAATATTTTATGATGAGGTTGATGATTTCATGACCAAAATGCTTGGAAATGATATTGATGTTTATCTATGACCATTTATTAATGACCTAAATTTTTTTATGGGAGACATGTGTTATAGTATTTGATCCATATAAGAAAGATTATATTATTTTGTGGGATATGATAATATTCACTATAAATGAAATTCTTGGATGTGAAAACTTATCTGGATATAGTGTTAAGGGACATAAATCATGTCCAATTTTTGAATAGGGGACTTTATATCATGAATTACATAATGGAACAAAGAGAGTGTACATGGGAAATCAGAGATTTTTTTGAATGGATCATCCTTATCAAAGATTAAAAATGGAATTTTATGGCTTAAAAGACTATGATTTTTCCCCACAACCATTTCCAATTGAAGAATATTATGACAATATGAAAATAATCAATGTCCCATTTTGAAAGAAATGAAGCTTTGGTTGTCAAAAAAATACATGGAAGAAGTGGTACATTTTATTTGAGCTACCTTATTAGAAAAGTTTGGAGGTAAAACATAATATTGGTGTTTTGTATGTTGAGACAAACATCTATGATAGTTTTATTAAAACTTTTTTATGAATAAAATAAATACAAAAGATAGATTTCATGAAAGACTGGGGTTAATAACCATGGGAATACATTTGGATTTAGCTCCCATTATGAAAGGAAACATAAAATATTTACCTCTAGATTGTCAAAAAATAAGCAAGATTGAGAGGATAAATTTTTCTTAATGTATGCATGGTATTAATGTAACCAATGTGATTTATTCAAATGTGAGAAATTTGGTTTCATTGAAGGATTTAAATTTGATATGTATGAAATATCATGATTGTTCTATATTTATGAAAAAGCTACTACTAATTTCATTGCATGGAATATTTATGATATATTTTAGAAATACTGTCATCAGGTTGTGTTAATTTTTAAATTCCATTCATATAAAATTAATAGATCCAAATTTTTTAGATGTGTTGGAGAATGAAGTTGTCCTCATACTTTTTCATCTAGAAATGTATTTTACACCATCGTTTTTTAATATAATGTTTCATCTAGTGATTCATTTAGTGTGAAAGATAAGGATATATGGACCTATTTATTTACATTGGATGTACCTCTTTAAAATATATATGAAAATTTTGAAGGGGTGTGTTAAGAATTAAAATTGATGATATGAATCTATTATTCAAAAATATATATCAGAAGAGGTAATTGAGTTATGTATTGATTATTTATATGAGTGGATCATGTTGGTCTCCCATCTAAATTTATTTTTTTTATTTTATTAAAAATACACTTTAAGGAAAAGTGGGAACCATTCAAAGACATTCACTATAGTGCACCATTATATACATGACCATCCAAAAACAAAGTTTCAAAATTCAAAAAATTCAAACAACACCAACATCATCGCACCTCAAACTGTCTCCACGAACCCTAATTCAAATTTCAAACGGCACATCATCAATGCCTTGAGCCATGAACCATCCATCCCATGTCATACAAACACCATCTCTGCGAACCCTGATTCAAATTTCAAACAGCACATCATCAATGCCTCAAGCCACAAACCATCCAGTCCACGTCATACAAACACCATTAGTCATGTCATTTCCAACCACCGTAAATATGGTTGATGAATAAATATAAAAATGCATTTTTTCATGGTTTAATAAGAAATTTAATATCGATTTATTTGAATTAGAAACATTAAAATGGTTAGTAGGGGGAAGTGTAAATATTATCACATGGTTTGGTTTTTATAATAACAGTTACAAATTTTGCAAAAAAAAAAACAGGATGACAAGAGTACCATTCAAAATAGTGGAGTAATAGTCATCACTAAAGTAATACATTTTTCAAGTTCCAAAGATAAAAACCCAAATTCTGCATCAAATTCATATTTTTAAATTGTTGAGGATATATGGGATATTGATTATAGTAAATTTTGACTACCAGTGTTTAAGTGAAGTTGGGTTGATAATAAAAGTGGTCTGAAACATGATGAGTATGGATCAAAAATTATTGATTTGAAAATATCTTGTTTCAAAGAGGAATTAGTTATCATAGTGATGCTTGAAAAATAAATAATTTATGTTGTTAATCTATCAAATGATTAGTGGTCTATCATTTTTCAAGGGAAATTTTCATTTGGGTGATGATAATATTGATGATGTTGAAGAATTTTGTGAAATTTATTCTTCTATTACATGATTTACTTAGGATAACAATTACTATGATATAGAAAAATTCCATGCAACATGAAATGATCATGTATAAGGGGTATGGGAAAACACTCCATTATTCTCTTAGTTAATTAGGTAAATATAAGTTTTTTATGAAACTTTCACAGTTAAAAATTTAATTTTATTAACTTTGATATATTAAAATTTATATATTTTGAGCATTCCTATAATTTTTTAAAAAAATTATATCCATTATATTCATGTATCTATTTTTTGGTTGTAAAATTTTGGATTCATTTTTTTATTGTGACTTTTTTTGTATATTATTCATTTTAAGGTATACACTTTTATTTAAAAAATATTTATAATTTTATTCCTATTATGATTAATCGAATTTTTACTTATATAATTTATTTATTTATAATAAAATAAAAGTACACATAATTACACATTTTTATATGATAAACAATTTTATTATTTTTTTGATAGCTTTTATATTCATTAGTTTTCGTCACACTTTTTTTATTTAAAATTAAAGCATTCTATTTTTTTATTTCTATTATGAACAATAAATTTTTTATTTGTAACAATTATTTAATTTTAATCAATTAAAGTTCAACAAAATTTCATTGAAGTAACATACATCCTTCCAAATGATGGGCATAGAGGCATGGGAATCGAGATATATATGTTTCTTCATTTTAATATATTTGTAATAATTAAATTATTTAATGAAATTAAACATATATTTATTAAAATTAATTTCATTAGTTATTCTTATTAAAATAATATGGAACCTAAATTTCATAGGCATGGAATTACATGTTTACCAAAACTTTTACTTGCATGTGTAGAGAAAAGTTTGATGATTGGGTTTGATTGTAACACCAAAATTTTTATCTAAGGTATGAAATACATTTAATTATAGTTTTATTCTTTGGCGTTATCCCAATGGAGATTTATAATGAGGTTTTGGATATTTTGAGGGTGTATAGGTCATGTTCATAGCCGAGATCCCTAGTTTTTCAGAAGAACAGTTGTGGCACGCGATTAGTGCTTAGTTAGTGCTAATAGTGCCCTTAAAATTGTGCATCCTTAGAGGGTGTATCATGGTTTTTCAAACCATGTACCCTAAAAATCATGACCATGAAAAAAAAATTAAACATCTTACAGAGGCATTTTTCATAGGTTGTGCAAGGTTAGTCTAACCTTGCACCAAGCTCATGCAAGGGGGTGCCTTGGACGGTGATTATCGAATGGTTGGTACATGGTTTTTCCAATCGTGCTGCCAAAATGTGTGACCTATTAAAGTTGGTTGAGAAGGAAATCTTTCCCCTACACCCTTATAACTTAACTCATCTTCTCCCTCCTCCTTCCAATGTGAAATTCCATTTATCCTATTGGAGATCCTCTATGACTCCAATCAAGGCTTTGAGGTTTATTCCTCATCTGAAATCCAAATAAAGTTATGTTTATCATGTTGGATCACCACCGATAAGTTCTTTAATCCTCTTACTTATTTTCTTGATTTATCTCATTGTCTTCAGTGTTATTTTGGGGGAGTCTAATATTCCATATCTTCAGGGTACTTTTTTATTCTTCTATTTTCTTCCTATTCAGACCAAACCAAGGGCCAATACTGGAGGAGTGTTCATCTAACACCATATGGTAGGTGGTCTATAAATTTACCTCAAGTTTAATTGATTTATAATTTTCATGTTTGTGTCATGCTTCGGTTTCACTCGTGCTTTTCCCTTAAAATTAATTTTCCTTAAATTAGTTGTTTAATTTGGAATTCAAACACCCTATTATACCCTCTTATTATATTTAAAGGTTAAGGACCTTAACTTGAGTTTCCCCTTTGGTTGTTCCAAGCATATGCCTATGTGACCACTTACATTTTATTAACCAAAACACCCATTGGTGTTCTTGGTTCAACATACTCAAGTTATTTGATTGATTTAAATGGATGAATTGACACTTTATGATTGGGAAAGCATGTTTATCTTGGATATTATTAATTTTAAATCAAATGATTAATGTTATGAACCCTTATATAGATATTTATCATTATTGAATGAAAAGGTAAAGACTCAAATTATGTAAAGTGAATGAACTGGAATGGTTATCACATATACCTTGGTTATTTCATTAAATTTAAGGTGTTTATTTCTACTATGGACCCTTTTCTTGTTATAGGAGTGGTCAGACTTGATCTATCCTTGGATTCCTGAGGGAATACCTTGAGAACTCAGAGGACGCCACCTCGAATTATTGGGTCAATTTCCAAGGGAGATACCCACCTTGGAATTTGGAAAATATCTTATTTATATTTGAATGAATCAGTGTGGTACCAATGATTCACTTGACTCGTATTTGGATAATTAGAATACCTTGGATACACTCCTTGGATTTAGCTGACATCTTTGGCCAAGAGGCACCTTGGATACTTTCCTTGGTCCCCAGTCATTATTAGCTCAGTATTTACTATGTGAATTCTCTAAAGACTCAGTTAGATACTTATAACATTGTGCTTCTATGGTTATTCCCCCTGGATCACACTTAGAACCCTTATCTAGGATTCATGGTTTATATGATATGATTTGGATCCACCTTTTTAGGTAAAGGATGACTTGATTCCTCTTGGATACTGCATTACTATTATTATGACATGGATGTTCTTGTTTCACCCTGGGTCTTATTTTATTATTACATAAACTGTTACACCTTGGTTATACATGTCATCCCCTAAACTCTTATAGATTAATTTTTCAAGCATTACTGGCATGATCCAAAGAAGATATGGTTGGTTGGGCATCCCATGAGGAGTATAATCATGACATGATTATTATTTCACACATGTTATTACACTACTTATCTCCCTATTTATACACTTCTACTTTTATATTAATGGACTGGATTTTTATATATGTCGTTGGTGGTGGCTTACTGAGTATATCTCACACCCCATTTTGGTCATCATTTGGTACCCTAACAGACTTCATGGATGCAGGTTGGGAAAAGGGAAAGTTTCTGGTCTTGGATGATAGATTTATTATAGTATGGGAGCTTAAGAGAGTGGGACCAAGATTTGGCTCATGATTCTCTTATAGATTGACTTTTTGGTATTTTTTACTTTTTGATATACATGTATACATATATTCCTTCCTTTTGTATAGATCCATGAAATACTCATTATATTTTATATGGTTCCACTTTTGGCTTGACTTATTATTATTGTCTGGACGATTTACCTTCATTTCTCTATTTATCATTATTATGCTTCCACTATTTATACATTTATTCATTATCACTCCATTGTAATACTATGGTTATGAGGGTATAGTCTCCCCAATGCACCATCATGGACCCTTGTTGATATTCAACAGTCTCTAGCTTATAGGGAGGTACGTTTGAGGCCATATGACCAACAAGATTCGGTTACTTATTAGTGAACCAGGTCTGGGAAATTAAAAATAGGTATCAGAGGCAACTTTTACTTTTGTCTTATTGTTTTTTTATTATACAAGATACTAGGATGTATTGGAATTTAGTAATGAGAATGTTCCCAGTAGTAGTTAACCCACATACGGGGGAAAACCAAATTACCTAATTTGGGAATTGATGATATGGATTATGACTGCTATGGTTGTAATGATTTCAATATTGTGTGATGTACATGGATCACAGATTTTATTATTATTATGGAATTTGTTTTTAACCTTGGTCAAAAATGGAAAGGAGGTATTGTCACATGAATCATTATAATAACTCAAGGATTTATATGTTATTCATTAATTCATGCCATGTTTTATTACTATGTGCATATTCTATTGCATATTCCTTGTGCCTTAACTACAACAAAACCATCATTTAGCAGCTATTATTTTCACGTATAGCGGCAGTTTAAACCGCCACTACATGGTTTGGTGGCGGGTTATAGAAACTGCCGCTATATTTGGTGTCGACAAACTATTAGCGGCGGTTATTTCCATTTAGCGGTGGTTTAAGGGAAGCGTTGTAGCTGCCTCATTTCGTGGTGGTTTTTACTGAGTTTAGCAGTGGTTTTTACAAGCCTGGGATTTTATTTTATTAGCGGCGGTTATAACTTCCCCTAATAAAATAAAATCCAGCGGTCGTAAAAGCACCACTAAAGTCACGAGAACCGTTGCGGAATGCATGTGGGTGATGTGACTCTATAGTGGTGGTTAAAACCGCTGCCAATGTCTTATATGTATACATTTCGCGGCGGTTAAAACTGCCGTCAAAAACTGACCAGAAAAAAAATCTGCTTCCACTACACCACTGCCCTGAAAAACAAATCAAACCAGAAATACCAATAGCCTAACAGATTAATGCACACAAATTTTAAAAAATAATAGAGACAACTGGTAAAAAATTTATGGTCTTGATGCTTGGAAAATATAGTGGAGCATCATAAATGGATATGTGTAGTGAGGAGAAGTAAAAAACATGACCTGAATTGATAGAAAATGGGAATGACACCACACATCAGGAAATTTTTATGTGGTTAAATTATCTGTCATTAATAGGTATATATATTTTACACGGGGTAATGATATTGTTTAAATTCATCTTATTAGGATTTTAGAAGGTATTTTGCATCTATATACCCATTATTTACTTCCTCATATCAGGAAATGAGAGCATCTTGGGCCACTGATGTGTCAACATAAATGAAAGGATATTATTGCTAAAAAAGAGGCTTATATGGGTGTTTTGGGACAATGAAACCTTATGTAATGGATTATTATATAGTGAATCATCAGCTAGGCTCAATGATAGAAGATATATGCATCAATACGTATCCTATGGAAATGGGAATCAATACACCCATAGTTCTATAATGTTGTGGAAATAGATGTTTGATGAAACTCTAGGGATGAATAAACACATGTGATGGATGTATGAGCATATTTTATTTTCATAATGCTTGGACTAGGTATATCTTGATATAAACTATTATAGTATAGATTGGTGAGGTGGGGGAATAAAACCTGGGGTTATAGGATAAAATAGGCCCTTCAACCCATGACGAAATCCCGAATATGATTGCACACAGTGTAAGATCATACAACCAAGACCATGGTGAAAATTTTAATGTCATGTCTTGAAGAAAATGATTTTTTCATCTCACATAATTTGATGCTTCCATGTTTTATATGAGGTAATTTTTTTGAACATATCATAATTATCGTAAGAGGAATCCAAATTTTATATAGTGTAATACTTTTAGATCATCCAATACACATCGTACAATGAATCCCGGTTTTATATGGTTTAATACCATCTCCCATTAAGAGGAACCAAGGTTTTATATGGGGTATGACCAAATTTTATCATCATGAAAAGAATATGATAACCATTAACAATGCATGAAGATTCACCATATACACATTCTGCCTCACCAAAGTGTCCACAACACTATCCCCTTGATCACTATGAAATGACCCAATTTGTTCAACCATCAAAAATGGGTTTAACTCCTAGTCATCCAAAATCTTGACTACCAATTCAAACACAAGCCTAAATGGAATGATTTATACAACACTCGAGAAATCAAGACATAAAAGGATACATCATAAATCAATAAAATGCATAAAAAAGAAACATGAGAAATCAAGGAAATGTTAGGACATGAAAATGTTTGGTGGAAACTATGTGCCACACATGTTACATATATAAACCAATTGTTCCCATATTTGTTTAAAACATAAATAATACAACTACTCATAGTCCGATGATGCATCATTACCCTCTCGACCTCCATATCCACTTTCTGTTGTCACCTGTAAGAACATTATATTGAAAATTAAATATTGTTGCATATTTATATTAAAACGTAAAACCAATGAAAGTTTGGAAACTAAATGATTTTTATTTTTTGTGATTAACCTGCATACCACGAGTCGATGCACTACTACTTGGGGCATATCTGCTCATCTGCTGATGTATATTAGTCATCGCTTTCCGCAAAGCGGATATCTGAACCACCTAGTCTTGAACTGTGGTTCGTAAAGAAGCAATCTCCCTCTGAGCATATTCGGGCATGGACTGACTATAACCAGGAGTGGGTGTAGCTGGAATCCCTAGTGGAATGATAAAGACCTTAGATGGTACAGGTCTGAAACCCATCCTATGAACTCTACCAGGATTCTCCTTCCCAAGGACTTCAGCAACTGGGTCATCCTGGGAGACTGAGTAGGACTACGCGGGATTGGAATCCCATAGTTCTTTAATATTTACCTATAAATCAAATATCAATATATATTAACACAGTAAAAACTGATAATAAGTTATTATAATAAAAAATTGACTTCATACCCAAACTTCTTTAGCAGGATCATTAACAAAACTTCCATCTGATTGTTTGTGAACATCCTACCATAGTTCAGTTCGGGATGCTTCATGCCCTAAAATTTGTGACTGCATTAAGCAAAGATAAATCAAAAATTCAATATATTAAACAGATAATATTGTCTTATAAATATTTAAACTAATTAAAATATTACTAATGTTGTTTGGCTTCTAGAAAAGATTTTTGAGCCCGTAGTGTGAGGGATGACTTGCTTAGCCCGGTTTGATGCATTCTGTCTTGATAGATCCTGAAATAAATAAAATTAAATTTAATAGTAATATATTCAATGCCATCTCCTCTTTATATACATGTATAAATTTAAAATGAGGATAATATAATAATATATATTTCAATACCATCTGCTTCTCATCACGATGTCTGTCAACAAAAACTTTCCACTATTCTTTCAGTACCCCACTAGGTAGCTTCTCATAAATTTGTTGCACGGTCAATAAAGTATCGTTGAAATCACACCACAATCTCCATTTTAAATCTTTCCATTTCTTACCAAGATTTTTCAATGTCCACTTCTGTGCTATCACATCAGCAACTATAGAGTGGAAGAACATTTGTATACAGAAATTCATTTTGAACATATTAGTAACATGACATTCTATTAAACCATAATGTAGTAAAATTACCTTTATTTGGGAATAAAAAACTTTATTTTTCCAGATTTGAGGCATATGTCTCCAATCATCATAAGAAATAGGAAGGGAAATGGGCTCCGCTGCCAGCTGGCCTAAAATATGGCCAAGTAACCCTCCGGCGTCATCCGTAGGGACCCCATAAAAATCAAATGGAACGACTATCTTCTCGCCATTCATATTCCAAACATCTAAAAAAAATTATCCATGGTTGAATTTTTTCATCTTCAATGAGCAAACAATTAGTATAAACAAAATATAATCAATTTATTTAATTAAAATTTGTACTTATGAAAGTCACTCTCCAATATATCTGGGATGAACTGGAAGGGGCGTATCGATGCCCCACTACTGAGGCTCCTGAAGGGGGAGTCGATGAATCAGCCTCTAATGGGACATCCACAGATGGTTTGAGAGATGGTTCAGGGGGAGATGGTGTAGGGGTGTAGGCAGCTGGTGCCTCAGATGCCGTGGGGAGGGAGCCAGATGAATCGTCATCTGTCGTGGAACTAGATGAAATAGTGTACCTCTTCCTCCTTGAAAAACCTGTCATTTAATAAAATAAAATTAAGTTTAGAATATATATTTCCAAAAAATTATTCCGAAAAAAAATTAAAAATGATAATAGATGCCCAGTACTAACAGATAAAATATATATAACAATGATAATGAATGACTGCAGATATGAAACAAGTGGTTGCTGAATGAATAAATAATTGTACATACAATCATTTTCCCCTTCAATCATGCCAGTTTCCTAATCCATTGCTTCATCCACTTCATTTATCCTTTCTAGACTAATATTTTCAATATCCTGATGGACAAATAATTATGATTCCTGTTGTTGATGAAATTCAATTTCAGAGGTCAAATATTCCACTTCATCACCCATATCATACAAATCTCTTTGTATTATGTGAGAAACTACACTCCACCCTTCATTCACATAATATACCATTTTTCTTGTGATGATAAGATATATGGATCATGCAGTTCACGATCACCAACATCCATCAAGCGAGAGAATTTCACTGAACTAAATTGCAAGGAATCACTTTTAACACCTCTGATAATATTGACCCATTTGCATTTGAATAAAACAACATAAAAATGTCTGTGTTAGTTTAATTCAATAATATCATGTAGCTTTCCATAGTATCCCACTTCAGCAAATGTAAATATACCATTATTATGTGTTTTCAAACCCACTTCTCGATTGACTGTACGAAATCTAAATCCATTCACATTATAAGCATTGAACTTTCTAACCTGTTTTATAGGAACTCTAGAAATAAACTTAAAATCTTATGAAAAGTCTACTTGATTATCAGTATTCATGATCTGAAAAAATAAATATAATTTAATAGATTTAAAAAATGTTTGTATCAAACTAATATTAGTATTTATTGTAATATTTATGAACTTACACGTCGTGCAAACCATTCTACAAGCTCTTTATTCACAGCTTTCATTATATCTTTCTCATTTTGTGTTCAGCCTCTCATTCATCTCTTTGTTTGTATCCTCAACTCTTCAATTAATGGATCTGAAATTTCAATATTCAGCAGCACATATCTATGTGCCTGTAATAATTCCAATTCTGTCATTGTCACATTTGAGGTCCTCCCAACTGATCGGCCAATAGAAGGAAATATTTTTGATTTATAATGCATTTGAGATTGAGTTGATGTTTCATCAACACGTCCAACTAAATTAAATCTTGTCTCAATATCATCTAAATATCTGGAACAAAAGGTAAGGCACTCCTCATCCAAATATCCTTCTGCAATAGAGCCTTCTGGTTGATCTTTATTTCTCACGTATGCTTTCAAATGCCCAATATATCTGTGAAATAAAATAATAATATTATGCATTTATTTAAATGCCAAAAATTTTTTACTTAAATGAAAAACATATAAATAAAATACCTCCCAATTGGATACATCCATCGATAATGAATGGGGCCTCCTAATTTAGCTTCCTCGTCCAAATGCACAATTAAATGCATCATGACAGTAAAAAACGATGGAGGAAAGATCATCTCCATTGCACAAAGGGTCAATACAAACCTCTCCTAGAGGTTCTAAAACTAAAATGGATGTAGAGATTTCTCACATAATTTCCTAAAAAATGTGCAGAATTGGAGTACAACAACAGTAACTTTTTCAGGTAATAATGTACGCAATGTCAATGGTAGTAACTGTTGTAACAAAATATGTGAATCGTGACTTTTCAATCCATGTAACATACGATTCTTCAAGTCAACACACCTTGAGATGTTACTCGAATACCCATCAGATACCTTCACATTCTTTAAAATTATAAGGAATGTATCTTTATCCCTATTTTTCATTGCAAAAATGGTCGGAGCATACTTTTCATTCTCATCTGGCCAGAGATCACATTTTATGTTCATTACTTGTAAGTCTTTTAAAGCATTGAGATGATCCTTTGACTTTCCATGCTCATTAAGTATTGTGAAAATCAAATTTCTCAATATGAATCACATCATGATTTTTCCACAAAAAATTAAATTCCCAACATGGGAGTTTGAAGAATATACTATTTTTATTCCATTATTGCATTCTGATTTCACCTGACGATGCACTTCGGACCCATTTTCTTCTATCATTCAAATGATTAACCTTCCAAAATTCTATTTCAACATTTTCAAGTTGTGTTAATATTTCAGAACCAATTAAAAACTTTAGAGGTGGTCTACGATCAATGGAACCATTAAATTTTGATCTGTTCAACTGAAATTTATGGGATGCATCGAGAAATATTCGATGGCACAAGAAGCACCATTTCCTACTGTGAGGTAGCTGTTTGGGCTCAAAATCAAAGTTACAAATGGGACAAGCCAAATCCGTGTAAGTGTTCCAACCAAATAAATTCCCAAACCCAGGGAAGTCACTAATGGTCCACATTAAAGCATCATGCATTTTGAACATTGTTTTAGAAGAATCATCAAATGTCTCAACACTGTTGCTCCATAACTCCTGCAATTCATCAATCAAAGGCTGCAAGTATACATCAATATCATTTCCAGGCATTTGTTTTCCAGGAATAATCATCAAAATGATAAAATATGTTTGCAGTATACACATCCACAGAGGCAGATTATAAGGGATCAAAACAACTGGCCAAATGCTATAACCGGTACTCAAAGTCCCAAATGGGTTGAATCCATAGGCAGCCAATCCCAATCGAAAATTCCTAGGATCAGCTGAGAAAACAAGATTTAATGAATCAAATGTCTTCCATGATTGGGAATCTTGTGGATGTCTCATTAACCAATCATTGTTCTTATCTACAGAATTCCACTTCATGTTTTCAGCGGTTTTCGATGACATGAATAATCTTTGCAATCGAGCCTTCAAGGGAAAGTAATGCAAAACCTTTGCAGCTTTGTTCATTTTCTTCTTCTCTATGAAATTATGTTCATTCAGACTTCCAACATCACCCTTTGACTTCCATCTAGAAGAAGAACATTTCTTGAAATTCTTTATACTTGAATCCCCTCCCCAATAAAGCATACAATCATTGGGACACGCATGTATTTTTGTATAATTCATACCAAGCTTGTTAACAACTTTTTTCATATCATAAAAAGATTATGGGATTTTTACTTCAGGAAATGCATCAGGAATAAATTACAATATCATAGACATTTCCTTATTTGTAATTCCACATACACATTTTATATGTTACAACTTCAGTAGAAATTAAAGATCTGAATATTTCAAACACCCACTATACAACTTTTGATTTCCATCATCAACTAAATCATGAAATGCATTTTCCTCAGTGAAGTTTTCTCTTACATTTGGCTCCACAGAATCAATAGTAGGATCCAATGATATGTTAAAATCGTTATCTACTTGTGTTACAGTCTCAAAAAAATCACTTGTCATGTTGCAATTTGTAGCACCCTCTTATGGTTGTTCTGATATGTTTTGATGCCGATAATGGTGTCTTGCAGTGCTGAATGCATCATTTATGAGGTTTTTCATTTCATTTTCCATTGTCTATGAACTTGGGACCACATTCTATGGATTAACATCAGTTCTCAATCGTTCTGTAATGTTAGATTCTCTATGCCAAACCCAACACAAATATTGACTAGGGAATATCTTCAGTATTAAATGTTTATAAACATCATCTCTCTTAAACCATGTTCTAAATTTACATTTAGGACATGGAAATCTTATTCTCCCTTCAAAGGATCGATTATAAATTGCAAAATCTAAAAACTCATTCAAACCCTTAACATATTGAGGTGTATTCCTCAGTAATGTGATCCAGCTTTTATCAATGTATATCACAATGTTCCTACACAATAAAAAAAATTAAAACACATAGTTACTACTAAATAAAGAAAGATATTCATATATACGATAGTGTAAGATTACAAAAACATAATATAATAAGGATGATCCCCTGAGTTAGATATGAACCCTCTAGTGTTTGGGATAGAAGTTTCTTTGGTAAAGAGAAACAGTGTATTCTCATTCCCTAAAACACAACCAAGAACCTAAATTCCACCAAAATCCCACAAACCCTAAAACTATACCTAAAATTAACTTCCATTAAAGATCCCAAATCTGAAAGCTAAAGTGAAAAACAAACCCAGAGAAAATTCAAATTAATAACAACCTTTATTTTTTACCCAGGTTGCAATGCTCAACATGGTCTAAATATAACCTCAATTGCATGGTATTGATGTCATAGAAACCTCAAAAAGATAAAAACCCTCATGTTCTCAATAATATAAATTTTTATATTAGTCATGTGAGCATGATTTCATATGTATTCTCATTCCCAACCCATCTAGAACCAACCTCCACAAATCTCAATCATAGGCACACACAACCTTCATGTGGAAAAAACCCAAATCAATGAGGTATTCACAAGACCAAAATTCACCTAAAAATACCTTATGACATCCAAAAAACTAATTAAAACCGAAAATAATATGGAAAGAGGGAAACCTGGGGAAACCTGGGGTCGCGGGGTTTCCGGGGTCACGGGGGGTCGGGGTCGTCAGGGTCGTGGGGTCACCAAGGTCGCGGGGGTCCGGGGTCATGGGGGAAGTGGGGGAAGCGGGGAGAAGCAGGGTAAGGGTGAGGGGGAAGGGTCGGCAACATAAAAAAATGTTTCACGATGGTTTCTTATAAACCACCGCGAAACCATTTTACAAAAATGTTTAGCGGCGGTTCCCAAAACCACTGCTAAAAACCCGCTGCTAAATCCAATTTCTATTGTAGTGCTTGAAAGATATATTTTATATTTTGTTAACATTTTTTATAGGTATAAAATAATTGTAATAATTAAAATTTCTATATCAACCTAAATGGTGTTTCCCCATATAGCTTGATGATGGAACCTTAATTATCCAATTATAGTATGTTTGATTCATGGGCTATTGGTAAAATGAGCTAAAATGTTAGTTTATTTTAATTACATTTATGCCAATTTAAATTTAAAGAGTGTGTGCGCCTCTATAAATTGGGAATAGTGATTCATCTAATTAAACCATCGTAAAATCCTAGTTTCAGATATATTTAGTACCATTTGAAATTTATAAATCATGTTACATTATTACTTAGGATTGAAAGATGTATATAACTAGAAATTGATGTGTGTGTGTTTGTCTAGATACACATAATGTCATTTTTATGGACTGTTATGTTCTAAATTTAAATGGAACTGATTGTCATTAAATAGTGATGTGAATTTCATCTTAAAGGGTTTTTTTACACTAAAACTTTCAATTGATACACTATATTCCAAAATCCATAATATAAAACAAATAACTTGACCTAGACCCTACCTTAGTAGTGGTCAGTAGGTATTATCTCTAGTGTTTTATCTCATCCTTATACGATGCCCAGACCTAGCTTTATGAGTAGATAGAGGGGTGTGACTCATATAGGAAGGCTTTTACCTGTCCCATTCTTATATCACAATTTTTATCATTGTTAAATCTTATCTAAGGAATATTATTGGAATTTTATAACTATTCCACCATGAATTCTTCAAGTCGAGGACCAAGAAAGTGAGTATGACCATGTTCCTGAAGTGGTTGGACCTAATCCGTCAGTAGTGCAACCTATGTCACATCTAGTTATACCTCACATAGGTGCTGACTCCTAGTTACAAAAGGGTTTCCTATGGTTTATGAATAATATTTAGAGATCTCCATGTCCTACCCCTATGTAAGAGATGACATGAGAGTTTCAAGTCCACGTGTTGTTGAGACATGGTTAGAGGCCATGATGTCTATCTTTGATCACCTAGAGATGCCCCCAAAGAGGAGATTCAAGATCAATACTTATATGATTCATGGTTATTCTAATAATTTTTTTGGAATTATTACTCAGGAAGACCATTATAGACAAATGGAATGAAGATATCTCCAAGATTCCTTATATGAATATTTGTTTCAAGAGACACTAAGAGCTAACATAGCTAGGGAATTCCTACACCTGGAGAAAGTATCTATTTCATTTATGGATTACTCACCTCAATATATTTATCTTTATCATTTTTTACATTACATCACTTCAGATGGTATTTATAGAGTGATACACTTCAAGGATGGGTTCAGGTATTCCATATAGTATCAGGTAAATGTTTTATGTTTTACTATTATCTTGGGAATTGTGAACCAGGCCCCTTATTAGGGATGACCCTGGAAAAAAGGAAACAACTCTTTCGTAGAAATTGTTTAAGGAAGTTAAGTATAACAGGTTCAAGCTGGTTTTTAATAATTTTGTTATGTGCTATAGTGTTTGATGGCTGGGATGTAATGTTTGGTTTCCCACTTTCTCTATAAAAATATCTTAATAAAAATATATATGGATGGAATTCAGCCCTTATCACTGCGCAAAACATGAGGGAATATAATAGTACAGGGCATAGAGGGTTAGTGCCGAGATAGGTTAGTAGTTCATCCAATGGTAGAAAATGTCATCTGAAGTTTTCTTGATAGAGTAGTGGTAGCCATAATATATACACAAATAATTTTTTTATATGTCATCAGTGTGGGAGATAGGATCACTTAAAGCCTCTGTGCGACTGAGACCCAGATAAATGATGAGCCAATGGAAGAATGAGACATCTTCATAGGTTTTTTTGGACCTTTACATATGTTCATAATGAGAGAGGATCCACACTATTTCCAATTTCTAAAATAGGATTAGTAGCTCCATTCCATGATAGAAGTTGGACTACCATTGGTCATATAGGTTGTGGAGGTGGACATTGTTGAGGATTCCAAACTCAGGATATGCATCAAAAAATGAGTGGACCCACTTTTGGTTTTCAGGGTTCATCTCAGGGATGTGGATCAGGATAGATTTATGTAACGGAGCCTATACCTGAGGATCATGGTTTTGGGACATCTAAATTTAGAGGTACAATATTAATAGACTCTACTTTAGTATATTCTCTTTTTGATATAGGAACTTTGCATTATTTTATCTCTGTGACTATCATGGAAAGACTTGGGCTTGAGTTTTTGTATTTATGCAGCATGATGACACTTGATACTCCATTAGGAATTTGATCGAATAGTGTAAACAAGTGAAAGGAATACCCCCTTGAGGAAGGAAGCTATCATTTTGTATGGGACCTCTTCATGATTGAGATGATGAGATTCAATGTAATTCTCATGAAGTACTAATTGGCCCCTTATCATGCTTATGTGTACTTCTATCACCTCAAGGTATCATTTACATCACCAGGGGTAGTAGATATATTCACAAGGGTGAATGGGATGTACAGGAAAGTAGATATGGACCAAAGCATTGTGGGATGTGTGGATTGACATCCCAGATTTATAGACTTTATATGGATGATTCGGAAATATGTGAGGATGGTTTTTCTCCTATAGTAGAATGTTTCAGGGATGTTTTCTCTGAATACTTTTCTAGATTTCCTCATAAGAGAGAGGTGGGGTTCTCTATCGAGCTAGTGTTAGGAGTAGCATGGGAATACATTCCACCTTACAGTATGGATATTGCTAAGTTACAAGAGCACAAGAGGTAGATATAGGGATTGGGAGATAAGGGTTTTATACTTCCTATTACTTCACCTTGTAGTTTACCAGTCCTTTTCACCAAGAAGGTAGATGGTACACTTAGGATTTTCATGGATTATCGTCAGTTAAACCAACTTATGATTAAGAACTTGTATCTACCTTGTATAAACTACCTATTTGACCAGATATGAGGAGAAAGGGTTTTCTCTAAGATCAATTTGAGGTTTTAATACCTTCAGGTATGAGTTAAACCCTCAGGCATACATCAAACATTATTTCATAACTGTTATGGTCTTTATGATTATCTGGGTATTCCATTCGGTTTGATGAACACACCCACTATTTTCATGGATCAAATGAATTAGGTTTTTCACCCGTATCTAGATTTATTTTTGGTATTATTCATGGATGATATATTGGTGTATTCTTACATTCAACATGGCCATGGGAAAAAACTTGAGATCATGTTGAATACACTAAGAGAGCACCAGCTATTTTCTAAGAATAGTAAACACCAATTTTGGATTAATAAGGTGAACTTCCTGGGTCACGTAAATTCAGAGGTGAGAGTATCTATTAACCCATAGAAGGTTAGATTTATAGTTACCTAGGATCAGTTCAAGAATGTCTTTGACATACAGAGTTTCTTGAGTATGGATGGATATTACAGACACTTTATTTAAAAAAATTACACCTAGAATCACCTCTCTCATGCTTGAATAAGAAGGGAATAAAATTTTTATGGTCTAAATCATGTTATATATCCTTTCTAGAGTAGAAAGGGAGACTGACTTCCACACCAATCCTAATTCTTCCAGATCTAGGAAGAATCTATAAAGTTTTTTGTGGCACATCAGGCATCGGGATAGGAGTAGTTCTGATGAATTAAGATTGATTCATGACTTATAGGTCTCATCAGTTGAGGGAACCTGAGAGGAATTACCTAACATGTGATCTCAAGCTAGAAATTGTAGTTCACGCCTTATGTTGTTGGGGGATTATTTGATTAGAGATCATTTTTTAGTGTATATGTACCACAAAAACCTCATGTATATATTTAGACAGCATAAATTAAATATAGAATAGATGTGGTAGGTTGAATTCCTATATTACTTTGATTTTGAGCTTACCTATATACCTGGGAAGGGTAATATTGAAACAGATTCTCTAAGCTAGAATACTCAGACATAGTTAGTTAAAGAGGTCAGTAGTGAGTAGTATTTGATGGCCCCGTTTTCTAAGATGCACTTAGAGGATAATAAGAAACATGGGCAGTATATCCTTACATCTTTAGTATTGATCTCTTCACATTTGGAGAGAGTGGGAATGAGAAAGCTATCATATCCCAAGGGTTTGGTCCTAAGGGATATTGTTTTAGGTGAGGACCAACCACTATACTGGATCATTGATGAGGATAATGTATTGGGAATACATGTATGCATCTGGGTTCCTATATACTTCTAGGAGGAATTGATGTAAGAGTCTCATGCTTCTACTTGGGTGGTACATCCTGGGCTTACAAATATTTATTGTGATCTACATCGCCAATATTGGTGTCCTCGTATAAAAAGGGAGATAGCTGGATTTATTAATAGATGTTCCACTTTTCAATAAGTAAAGGTGTTACACCAGTGAATAGTATGTATTTTATAGTCATTTCTTATTCCTAAGTGAAAATGAGATGATATCACCATAGAATTTGTGACTATATCATTGAGATTCCCTTGAGGAAATGATATAGTATGGGTGATTGTAGACAGGTTCACAAAGATCTCTCACTTTTTACCTATTAAGGATTCCTTTTATGTGAATGAACTTGGTAGGATCTATGTATAAGATATTATATGGATTCATGGAGTCCAACATACTATTTTATTGAATAGGTAAGCTTGTTTCACTTCTTGGGTCTAGAAAGGGTTGCAGAGGTCATTTGGTGCATAGGTACGTTTGAGTATAGCATACTACCCTCAGACTGATGGGTGGTCCGAGTGAAAAATACAAGCGTTAGAGGACATTATTAGAGCATAATACTTGATTTTTTAGGTTCATGAGAGAAACACATACCTCTATAATAATTCAATTACAATAATAAATTTTGGGTTCTTATATAGATGGCTCCTTATGAAGCCTTATGTGGTAGGCCATGTCCATCACCTCTGTGTCTGTTAGAGGGGGGAAGGCTAAAAAACTTGGACCTAATATTATTTAAGAGAAGTTAGAGTAGGTTCAACTGATTAGGAAGTTAATGGATATAGCTCGGCCATGAAAAGTCCTATGTTAATCATTGTCAATGACCTCTAGAGTTCAAGGTTAGAGACTGAGTCTTCTTGTGAGTATCAACTAGACTGGGACATCAACAGTTTAGGCAGAAAGGTAAGTTATCGCATCATTTTTTTGGACATTTTGAGATTATAGAGAGGGATAGATTAGTGGATTATCATATATCACTTCCTCATATATATAGATCTATGCATGAAGTGTTTCATGTTTCTCAGTTATGTCACTACTAATCAAACAAGTATCATGTTTTCCAACCTAATGAGGTGGAAATGAATGTTGGAGATTCTTTTGAGGAGAACCCTATTCATATTGTGGACCAGAACATGAAGTATCTTTGAGGTAAGTAAATTCATTTGGTATGGGTTCTATGGAAGCTTGAGTATGTACAAAATGATACCTGGGAGAGATATGCCAATGTACATGCCTAGTGGCCTGAGATTTTCTCATAATATGTTTTAGTACCCTCAAAAGGGAAACTCAAAGATGAGTTATCATAATTGGGGGAGGTTGACACACCCTAGTTTTTCTCTAAGGTACATAACCCCTTTAATTTCATTTTAGTTATTTGTTTTTATCCTAATAGAAATTTATAATGAGGTTGTGGAGGTTTTGAGGGTGTCTAGGGCTTGTTCGAATCCTGAATCCCTATTTTTTTATAAGAATAGCTGAGGCCCATGATTAGATCACAATTAGTGTTAATCATGCACCTAAAACTATACAGTCCTAGAGGGTGTCACAAGGTTTTTCAAACAATGAACCTTAGACCACACATCCATGCAAAATGTTTCAGACATGTGGCATAGGCATTTTTTATAGGCTGGACATGGTTATTCTAACTGTGTGCCTAGCCTATGTGAAGGGGTGCCTTAGACAATGATTGTCACGTGGTTAGTGTATGGTTTGGTCAACAATGTTTCCAAACCATGAAACCACTTAAAATTTATTGAAAATAATATTTTTTCCTTACACCATTATAACTTAACACATATTTTCCATCCTCCTTCTAACGTGCATCACCCCTTCTCCCATTAGAGCTCCTCCATTCCTCCAAGCTAGGATTTTAGGTTTCTTCCTCATTCGGTATCTAAATCAAGTTATTTTTGTAAAATTGGATCACCACTGATAATTGATTCAATCATATACCGTATTTTATTACTTTATCTCTTTGTCTTCACTGTTATTTTGGTGTGAGATAATATACCATATTTTCAGGGTATTTGTTTATTCTTATGTTTTCTTATAATTTAGACCAAATAAAATTTCAATACTAGATGAGTGTTCATATAACGCCATAAGGTAGGTGGTTTATGAATTTTTAATCAAGTATCATTGATTTATAATTTTTTGACGTTGTATTATATGCTGGTTTCACCCACGCTTTTCCCTTAAAATCAATTTTCCTTAAATTATTTGTTTAATTTTGAATTTAAATTCCCTATTAGATCCTATTATTATCATTGTAGGTTAAAGGCCTCAACTTGAGACACCCCTTTGGGTGTTCCGTGCATATGTCTATGTGCCCACTTATATTTTATTAACTAAAACACCAATTGGTGTGTTTAGTTTGAATTTATCAAGTGATTTGATTCATTTAAATAGATGAATTTACATTTTATGATTGGGAAATCATGTTTATCTTAGCTCTTATTAATTTTAAAACAAATTTTTAATGGTATACCCTATTATATATCCCTTTTTCATTGTTGAATGAAAATTTAAAGACTTAAATTATATAAAGTGAGTGAATTAGTATGGTTATCACATGGCACTTAGTTATTTCATTAAATATAAGGTGTATATTGATACTAGGGACCTTTTTCTTTTTATAGGAGTGATTATACTTGATCTAGCCTTATATTCAAGAGGTAATGCTTTAAAATTTCAGAGGACAAAACCCTGATTCATTGGGTCAGCTTCCAAAGGAGATACCCACCTTGGAATTTAGTAAATGTATTAATTATATGTGAATGAATCAGCATGGTACCGACAATTCACTTGAATCGTCTTTGAATATTTAGAATGCCTTGGATACACTCCTCGGATTCAACTGACATCCTTGGATAGGAGGTGCCTTGGATACTTTCCTTGGGCCTTAGTCATGCTTAGACCTAGATTTACTATGGATGTGCTCCATGGACTTGATTAGATACTTCTCACGGTGGAATACTAGAGGTATTCCCATAGATTACACTCATACCCATTAAATAGGATATATGTTTTGTGTTTTGTGAGCTGAATTGGCCTTTTATGGTCAAGGATTCCTTGATTCTTCTTGGATCCTGCATTACTATTATTATGATTTGGACACCCTAGTTTAACCTTGGGTATTATTTTATGATTACTTAAACTGTTACATCTTTGTTATACATGTTATACCATAACCTCTTGTAGGTCCATTATTCAGATATTACCGGCATGAGCCGAAGAAGGTATGGCCGGTCAAGCATCCAATTAGGAGTCCAAGCCCAACATAATTATTATTTCATGAATGTTATTCCACAGATTATCTATACGCCTAGGAACTAATAATTTTATTTTATAGACACCATTGGTGGTGTCCTACTGAGTATATCTCACACCTTATTTGAACCGCCATTTGATACCCAGATAGAATTCATGGATGCAGATAGGAAAAATGGAAAATGTCTGGTTTGGATGCTTGATTGATTAAAGCATGGGATCTTGGGAGCGCAGGACCGGGCTTTGGTTCGTGATTCTATTGGAGATATCCTTTTTGTTATTTTATTTGTTTTTTATATAAATATATATATACGTATGTATACCATTTGAATAGATTAATGAAAAACTCGTCATTTTGTATATGGCTCCACTTTTGGATTGATTTATTATCCCTATCTGGATGATTTATCTTCTTTTCCCTATTTTTCAATATTATGCTTCCTCTATTTATTCATTTATTCATTATCACATAGATTTTCTACTATGATCATGAGAGTATAGTCTCCCCAGTGTACCATCATGGACCCTCACTATTAGTCAGCACCCTCTAGCATACGGGGAGGTTTTCTTGAGGCCATGTGACCAACTAGGTTCGATTATTTATGATTGAATCGGGACCAGGACATTGTATTAATGATAATGACCACCCAGTTGGCCCATATTCCCTAATTACAATTGCTTTAGGAATATAAAAATTCTAAGGTAACATAAGAGGATATAAAGAGGGTATCAATATTAGAAAATCATTTGGACACCCTATTAAAACATCAATGGAGGTATAATACAATGGAGGAACAACTTCCTTGAAGGATAAGCTGCAATAATTGAATTTTTTGATAGATGATAGAATTAAATCATATTTACATGTTATGTTTGTGGAAATTATGAGATAGATATAGGATACACATCCTACTAACCCAAATCCTCCACCTCCTCATTCAAACTTGATTGTGAACTATGAGTTCCATGTAAGGGATCCCTATGTACATATTTTTGTATGCATAATTTTACATAATTTGGGGGATTATGTAAATCATAAACTTATGTATTTGGGTTGGTTAAGAGGAGTGGTAAATGAATTTATTGATCCAATTTATCTAGTGTTTAAACCTACTAAGGAGGTGACCATAGTTGGATAGAGTATTGGTCATTTTTTACTTTAACTAGCTAGTCTTTTTCTTTAGTTGACATATAAGGTATGTAGTTTTTTCATTCTATATTTAGAATTAAATTCAAATTTATTATAAGTTTTTCCTACACTTACCTTATATAGAAGTATCTAAAATCAAAGGAATCATTGTAAAGGAAAGGAAAATTTCAGGAACCAAAACCTTCATATACTCCTCAAGATCTTGATGGGATAACAAAGTTAACACATATTTCTTTAAAATTAGAGAATCGTTATAATTTTCTCATGAATGTTGATATTTATGGTATATATTATATGTTAAAAATATTTAAAAACAATATCATTGATTTTTTAAAGGTTGAGGATATCACACTACCCATGTTTCAATTTTTTTATATAAGTAAATTTCAATTATAAATTTCATTTATTTAACTAAACATATGTTATATTAACTTAATTTATTACTTTTTTAATCAGGTATCTTCCTATAATTCTCATCTAATAATACTTTACTTCTAATTATAGTTTTATGGATCTAAAAGAAATTTAAACATATATAAAATACCTGAACCAACATACCTGAGTTCAATTTATATCTGGAAAAATAAAAAACACACAAATTAAGTGTTGGTTTTTTCCATTCCCTTATAGGTAAGAACACATATATAATTATGAACCACTATTCATTATACTATTATTAATGATGTAATTTTTATATTTTAGTGGACATTATATGTTTTTTATACTTATACTATTTGAATGAAATTCATATTGGTTATAATCTTTATTGGGTGGTGTTTAAAAAAATTAGAAATTTTTTAAAGAAGTAAGTCTTATTGTATTATTTTAGTTCTTTGATCTTAATATTTTTAATTTAAAAATGTATTCATAATTAATATTTAAATTAAAATAGGTCATTAATTGAGTTCTATAGGGCTCACTTTTAAACAAAAGATCCAAAAAAAATTGAATATGTGAATGTTCAGGTAGATAAATTTTATATTAGTGAATATTTTTTCCTTACATATGTAGTGTTTCTACTTTAAAAATATTGTTTCATAAATGTTGTGTCATCATAAAAAAGGGGGTGTTGAATGTGGGTATTATGTTTTAATATTAATTTATAATATAATCATGACTATAACAATAACATATTTTAAAAATGGTATATTTATTATAACACTTACGATTTAAAAAAATAAAAGGTATTTTTAAATTAATTACACTTTATGTTGTTGTATATTTTTTATGATGTTTCATCATTTTTGAAAAATCACTCAAACAACATTTAACATTTATTTTTAGAATATTTTCTAAGTTTTAATAATTTTTAGATGCAATTTCACTTATGTATATATTATCTTTAAAACATGTTGTAAAAGTTTTCAATGAGTTTTTTTCAACTATTTGTTTATTTTGGTGTGACTATGATTCTGTGATATAGGTATGGAATAATTTATTTTAAAATATTTAAAAAGAATTATTAACTTTCAATATCATTTTTAAGAAAATGGATTTTAAAATCCTTAAGACCAGAGCTTTATATAAGGACTTGTCCTTAAACGTTACATATTCTAGTGACTTTAAACTAGAATTCATTTTATTTCATTCAGAAAAGATATTTTAGTTTTATATTTTTAGAGAGTTGGTTCATAAGTTTTGCATAAAAATCCTATATATTACAAAGTGGACACTTTTACTTAGTATACATTTTTTCCACCAAACAAAACTTAAAAAAACATATTTTCTATTCATGAAATATCTTCAAAAATTTTATCTTGACCTCATCCCTATCTCTACTCATCCTTAAACCATTTGAAAAAAAAATTAAAAGTTGGATAAGAAAAAAAACTCGGTAAGGGACATAAAAATAAATAAATAATTCATTATTCCATGAATAATTATAAGAATTTTCCATTTTAAAAATAAACTTTGGGATTAAAATCAATATTTTATTATCCAAAAAATAATATTCTCTACCTAGGTATTTTTATTAATCATTTCATAAGAAATCTTAAAGTGAAAAAAATAAAACTAATAAAGGTTTCTTTGAAATCATGAAAAACTCATAATTATTTTTTCAAAAAGCTATATCTTTCAACCTTAAGAAGTAGCATATAATTTCCTTTACCTTGTTAAACTATAATATTTCCATAAAAATACAAAGTAAGTGTAGATGAATCATGTCGGTGACCTAAGGAATCATCTTACTTACACATGGAAAAACTATCACGGTTATACTTGAATTAACCATCATAGTTACAATTGAAATAACAATCATGGTTATACTTGAATAACCATTGATGTATATTCCCATAATCTCTTAGGAGAAACCTAATTGGTTAACTCTATCCCTTATAACCATTGATGTATATTCCCATAATCTCTTAGGAGAAACTTAATAGGTTAAATCTATCCCTTTAGCCAATATAGCGGAGATCTATAATGGGCTCACCCGCCCTCAGTTTATAATGGAACCACAAATCCTCATAAACAATTCCCAAGAACCATAATATAAGTAAAATATATAGATATTTAATTTCATCATAAAAATAAATTAAATCAAGTTTTATTGTCTTTGATGAATATAAATACCATTAAATATCATTAAAACATTCTTGAGTAAAATAACTTTTCCATTTGAAATAAGTTATTTTAAAAAATTGTACACATATAAAGGAAAATATTTTCTTTAAAAAGAACCCTATAAATTTGTAAAGGAATCTTAAAATTAATAATTATTCATGATAATGGGAAAATTATTTCATGCTATATAATTTAAAAAAATAATTCCTTCCATATTTATGTTGGAAAATTCACAAAGTAACTCATTTTTAAAGTGAAAAAAAAATATTCCTTTAAAACCGTTTTATAAAAATTCAAAAATGCATAAAAATTACTTTGAAATCATATAATAATAGTAAAAACCTTCTTTGAATCATTTTTAGAAAACAACCATATGGATATGGAAGAAAAATATAGTTTTGAGGGAAATTTTAAAGAATATTTTTAAAATAAAGTCTCTTAGCTTGAGGCTGACTCGTCATGTACATTCTTTATCATATTGAATAATAAAAATAGGTTAATTTATACTTGATTAATTACTTTTTAAAATTGTATTATTAATTTTATTTTATCCATTACATTTCTATATTTATTTACTTAATCAATTAAATTCACGTCGAATGTTTTTAAAGATATTCAGTTCATAAGTCTGAAATTACTTAGGTATGTTGACTTTGGTCAAATAGGCCATTAATCCATTATCTACATAACAATAATCATGACATAATTATCATTTTTATACATAAATCATACTTTTAAAACCAATCATAAAAATATTGTTATGAAAAATTAACTATGTTACAATCATGGAGATGGTGGGTCATATGTACACATGAATAATGTTTCCATTTTTCAATGATCATTATGGAAAGAAGGTAAATATTATTTTATATTTATAAAATTATTATAATATCATAAATATCATATTAATAATTTAAATATACTTATATATATCATCCATGTAACATCTTGTTACTATTTTTAGGTATTCTTAAACCCCTATTTTTACCAATCTTTGGTTGGGTTTCCGTTGGGGTTGTTTCATGGTTAATTTTTAAGTGTTTTAAAAAAAATTAGATAGTTCATGGTTGGAGCATGATTTTCTCAAACTATGCATACTATCAGAGAAAACCATAAAACCTAAGGCAATGGTATTTTTCATGGTTTGGGAAAGTTCATTCAAGTTTTGAACCTTCTTAGAGAAACTATGCTGCCCATTTAAAGCAGATTCACAACTTGCGCACGATTTGTCTAAACTGTATGCCTCTCCCTAGGAAACCATGCATACGAATTTTAATTAATCCTAAAATTGTACAAAAAATAATAAACCCTCATTTTTGACCCCCACCCAAGATCATTCAACTCCTCTACCATTTCTATAGGTTTTGAGGCTCCCAAGAACTGTTTTTGGCTCCTCTAAACCCTTTCCAAGGTGGATCAAAGGTAGGAGATCCTTATTCAGTCTCTTCCTAGTAAGGTTTCATCCTCCGTTATCTATCTCTCATGATCTCTATTCTCCTCCCTAGAGTTACATAGATCCCCATGTTGATTTTTTGGATCTAATACCAACTTTTTGGATCTAAACTTATGTTTGATTCATAGATCCTTATTGTCGTTGTTCTCTGCTAGAGTTTTTCATTTACGGATTTGTGATTCGAGATCTGTTGATCCCATGGTCGGTGGTTCTATTATGATTAACAATTTATGTTAACCCTAAATTTCTTTGTTTAATTTAAATTGTTTCAATTAAATTCAATTGTTGGTTTTGATTAAATGTCTTTCAATTATTTTGTTGGAAAAAATCAATTCCATTGAATTGGGGTTTAAAAGAAAAATGGGTTTTTGACATGAAATTGGAAAACCCCCAATTCCATTGAATTGGGGTGTGTTTATGGAAATTAGTGAGATTTAAATTTTTTTAATTTAAATTGTGAAATTTTTTCAATTAAATTATTGAATTGAACTATGGAAAAAGAATTTGATGGAAAATTGTTAAAACCCCCCAATTCCATTAAATTGGGGGGTTTTTATGAAATTAATGGAATTTGTTTGGAAATTAAATTGTTGAATTTAACTATGAAATTGGATTGGGAAATTTAATGGTGAATTTATTTCAAATTACTATTTGTGAAAATTTCTTAAAATGCTTTTGATAGAAACCTTACGGTTTTATCTTGGTTAAAAGGAATATTTTTTACTAAAAATTATGGTTTTTAAAGGAAAAATTAGAATATTTGAAATAGAGAATGGGATTAATTGTATTTTAAGGTTTCTTGAAATAAATTTCCCATAATTTTTTTACTTGAGAACATGAAATCCTTAGTTATTTAGTGAGTTATTTGGATGCAACTTTAAGATTTTCAATGTTCTAAAACATAATATCAACACATCACATCCCTTAGGCGATGCTGATGAGTCCTCCTTGGCCTTGGTTCAAAGGAAATTTTGTACATAATGTAGTTCACCTTGAGAGTAGGGTCCCTATATCATGGAACTATCATACCTTATTAGGCATGTGACCATGTTTCTTGCCTATTTGTATTTCAAATGAATATATTCCATTGTTATAAACTATTTTACATGCCTTGTAAATTTATATAAACTATTTTATATATAAAAGTGTTTATTTAAGAAATTTTTGAAATTTCAATTTATGTATATCACCATTTTTTAAATTATTTCCATCAATTTAAATGTGATTCTTTTTTAAAAATTATTTCTATCATTTTAAATATAAATCATAATTTGTTGAAATTTTATCTCTATATGCCAAAACTGTTTATTTTAAAAAATTAAAAGCACATTTTTTTTGGTTAATTTGATATTGGAATCTTGTTATGGAATCCTTGGTGAGACCTTATTGGGTTTTTATCTCACACCCTACTTGTTCCTTTGGGTGTTTGTAGATTACCTCCTTCCAGGTTTGAGTAGGGGTAAAGCATCTCTTGGAGGTGGTTCTAGCTGTTGACCAATGGTTTTGTTGAGTTGTATCTCATTTGTTACTTGGGAAGTTTTTCTTCCTATTTTTCTTGTAATTTATTGTGGTACTTGGTCTTGTTTATTCCTATTTTATTTCTCGTACAATACTCCCATTAGAGCTTCTTTTATATGCATATTGTCTTGTTTCTTTTTCTTCCGCAATGTTTGTGGAAAAATCATTTCCACTTTCAATTTGTATGGTGTTAGGTGCTAATCCCTGACTCATGGGGATTAGAAATGCACTTTGAGCTATGTCAGGGTCAACTCAGTCATCGGGTTTCCAGGGTACCCAGGCTAGTTCGCGAAAAAGTGGTATCATAGGTTCGGTTTGAACTTCTTGTCTTGAATTTTGTATGCATTGTGAAATCTTATCGAGACATAGGAGGTAGTTATCATTGAGTTCCTTTCCAGATATCATTGTAACAAACCTTAAGTCACCGGGGGTGGTTATGGAAAGAATTATTGAGTATTATTTCAATTATTTTCCTTGTTTTGATTGGATATAGTGAAATTCAAATATTTTTTGTTCTATCTATTGGGATTAATTTACCTCATTTCTCTGTTTGAGTATTAATCTGATGTATTATTTTTTGTTTTCTAATGTTGTGTATCATCATGCCTCTAAGAAGATGTGTGAATTGGATCTAGGAAGAAAATTTTGTTTAACTACAGCAATAAAATCATCTTGTGGACCTGAGTCTCGTAGAGGTGATTGTGCACACTATCTAAGATCTTGGACAAGAACCACCTCCAGTTCCCATTCTAGATCCATCTGTGGAACTTTAGAGGGATGTTCTCAAAATTTATTCTCAAAATTTTCTTCTCTAGAATATAGAACCATTCAGATTCTCAAATTATCCTCAAGAGGATGAGGAATTGTTGATTATTATGGAGCATTTTTTTGGGTTCTTAGACACACACGAAAAAATTAAAGTGAAGTATTCCACCTTCTCACTGGAAGAACCAATCAGAAGATGGTGAGACACTATGGTAATGAAAAAGAAGAATTGGGGCTTAGAGTATAAGGACTTCATGGTTATTTTCACTGACCAGTTCTATCTAGGTTTGATGTTGTTATCCAAGGCTATAAATTTTTTTAGACTTGAGTCAGCTGAGAGGACCATGAAAAAGTATTAAAATCATTTTTTTGAGTGAGTTCACTTCTCACTTGCGATTGTATCGAATGATAAGATGAAGTCTAAAAGGTTTGATTTGAGAATTTTTCAGGATATTTGTTCTTAGGTTTTTTTTCTGAATCTAACTTCTTATGTTGATGTGCTGGATAGAGAGCTAATGGTTGAAATGGGCCTTGTTGGAAAGTTAGGGTTATCAAAAGTTTCTTTCTCCCATAGTGGCAGTGTGGGTTCCTTCAAAGGAAAGTGTAAGAATGGAGATTCTCTCAAAAATTATTAATAGTAGGGTCATTCTAGACCTCTTATAGTACTTGGAAGAGCTCCTTTGATTTGTTACCAGTGTGGAAATCCAATATATTCAAATAGGGTTTTCACTAAGGCATCCAAGAACTGTGGATCTTGTGGACATTTAAGGAATTTACAGATATGTTTCTATGTTTATTCTACTCCATGTAGTGGAACGGGATCATCGGATCCTCTTAAAACTGCAGGGAAATCAGATGCTTCATGTGAAAAAGGTTTCCATCCATAGGCATCTAGAATGAAGCTTCATCACGTAGTGGAAGAGTTTCTAGAGGAAGAAGATATGGGTCTAGTGACCGTGAGAGGTACCATTACTATAGAATAATCATTAGTGACTACTATATTTGATATTTTTTCATCTCATCCATTTCTTTCAACCTATATTGTTAATCTTATTAATCCTTTTATGGAGATTTTATCTTTTTCAATGGATATTACCACACCCCTTGGTACAAAGAGATAACAGGGTCTCTATTGTCCTAATTGTGTTTTCTCTCTATCCAATGTCGAGCTTACTTGTAGTTTTCTAATTCTTGACATGAAACCACTTGATGTCATTTTTGAGATGGATTGGCTCATTACCAATAAATCCTGAATTGATTGTTATATTTGACGGGTCTCCTTTACAGTGCCCAATGGGGTTTGTCTAATATTCCAAGGAGAATGTTACCCAAGGTTGAGTAGAGCCAAACCTTCTTATTCGGAGTTTGGGAAAGTGATATCTATGTATTCCTTTGATCAAAAATAGGAATATTTGACTCGTGATCTCCCTCTAATTTTTGCTGAGTTTCCTAATGTGTTTCCTTCTGACTTCTCTTGTTTACCACTAGTAAGGGAGGTAATGTTTTCTATTGAATTAGTTCCTAGTAATAAACTAGTTTCTATTCCCTCTTACCATATGTCACCAACTGAATTGAAATAGTTGAAGACCCAGTTGAACAATCTCTTAGAGAAAGTATTTATATGCCTGATTGTGTCACATTGGGCAGTGCTGGTTCTCTTTGTTAAGAAATCTGATGGTTCACTTCACCTATGTGTGGATTACCAAAAGATCAATCGAGTAATGGAAAAGAACAAGTATCTATTGCCACATACTGGTGATATGTATGATCAGTTAAATGGGGAAAAGTGGTTCTCAAAGATTGACCTTTGATCTTATAACCATTAGTTGAGAATAGAAGAATATGGCATTCTGATAACCAAATTTCAGAGCAGGTACAACCATTATGAGTACCGTGTTATACCCTTTGGTCTAACGAATTCCCATGTAGTATTTATGGCATTAATGAACAGAATTTTTCATGAGTATTTGATGCATTCATGGTATTCCTTATGGATGAAATCCTTGTTTACTCTAAGTCTGAGGAGGATCATGTGCATCATCTAAAAATAATTCTGAGTTTTATGAGAAATTGTTGACTTTATGTCAAGCTTTCAAAGTGTGACTTCTAGATTCGGGAAGCAAAATTCTTGGGAAACATAGTGTTGGAACATGGTATTTTAGTTGATCCTAATAAGGTAAAAGTTTTTATGACATGGGAACAACCACATAATGTTTTTGAGATTCAGAGCTTCTTGTTTCTAGTTAGGTATCACCACTGATTCGTTAAGGACTTCTCAAAGTTGGCTTCTCCAATGAATTCTCTAACTTGGAAGTGATTAAAGTTTTCATGGAATGATAAATTTCAAAGTTATTTTGTTGATCTGAAATATATTTTGACTACTATTTCAGTGTTGACTCTTCCAGAGGCTAGGCAGGGCTATGTGGTCTTCTGTGATGCATCAGGTTTAGGTTTGGGTTGTGTTCTTATGTAAGGTGACCATGTTTTTGCCTATAGATCTCGTCGGATTAGGCCTCAATAGAATAATTATCCAACCCATGACCTTTAACTTTTAGTCATGATGTACACACTTAAGATTTGTCAGCATTACCTTTACGGAGAAAGGTTTACCATGTATTCAGACCACAATAGCTTGAGTTATATCTTCTCTCAAAAAATTTGAATCTCCTCGAGAGTCGTTGGATGGAATACCTAAATCCTTTCTATTTCAACATCTATTATACCCTAGGGAAAGGGGATGTCATTGCAGATGATTTTAGTAGGAAACTTCTAACCTAGACAATGAAAGAATCATTGAAAGAGTGGAATTTTATGGATATATTTGCATAGTTGCATATTGGAGTCTGAGAATCAAGGATTCAGATTTCCTTGTCCAGTGTTCAGTTGATATCTGCTCTTATCAAATTGATTATTTAGGATCAGTATCTTGATGATGAGTTTTGTAGAATTATAGAATCTATTAATGGTGAGGAGACCATGCTTGATTGTTCTTTCTCCAAGGATATCATTCTATGATTTTGAAACCATTTTTTGGTACCTTCTTTGGTAAGAAAAGATTTTATGGTGTATTTTCATAGTTCCCAGTGGGTAGTGTACCCAGGAACCATGAAGATGTTCTATGACATTTGGTAGTAGTTCTGGTGGCCAGGTATTAGATAAGGCATTGTTGATTTTGTCTCTCATTTTTATATATACCAGCAGTTGAAGGTCGAGCACTAGAAGCCATCGGGTTTACTTCATCCACTTCCAGTCCTGACTTGGAAGTGGTATGTGATCTCTATGTATTTTGTGTTCAGGTTACCACATACCCAGATAATGAATAATGTGATATGGGTTATTATTGATAGTCTAACCAAGTTAACTCACCTTTTACCCATTTGTGATATATCCAAAGTTGAGGAGCTGGGAAATCTCTATGTGAAAGAGATTGTTCAATTTCATGGAGTTCCATCTATTATATCTCTAATAGGGATCCTCGGTTTACTTCTCATTTTTGGAGAGGTCTTCAGGAGGCACTAGGATCTCGCGTCTATTTGAGTAAGACATGACATTTGCAATCAGGTTTCAATACATAAAGAGCTATAAGGATTCTTGAGGACACTCTTAACACTCGTGTCCTCAACTTTAGTGGGGATTTGGAAGGTCATTTGGGGATGGTTGAGTTTTATTATAACAACAGTTTCTAGTGTATAATTAGAATGGTTCCTTTTGAGGCCTTTTATGGCCAGACCTTCAGATATCTGTTGTTTTGGTCGGAGTTTGGTGAAATTTCCTTGTTTGGAACATGTTTGGGGAAATATATTATAGAAAATATTTAATTGATTCATTAAATAATGTTGATGGCACAGATCTGATATAAGTATTATATTGATCATCATTGCAGGCCATTATAGTTTTCATTTGGTGATCAGATGTTCTTGAAAGTTTCACCCCATTTGGTTCATCAATGGCTTGGGAGGCAAGGGAAAATTACTCCTCATTTTTTGGGACCTTTTGACGTTTTTGAGAAGGTGGGGAATATTTCCTTCCATTTAGTGCTTCCATCATAGTTGATGTCTACATAACGTGTTTTATGTATCTTAGGTATGAAATTATCTATCTAATCCATCTCATGTTTTGAGCTGGCATGATCTTGAATTTGAACCTGATCTATCTATAACTGAAAATCCAGTTATCATAATTGATTCTGAAAACAAGGTACTTTGTAGGAGGAAGATATCATTGGTACATATGCTATGGAAGCACAGTTTTGATAATCATGATATATAGGAGAGGGAGGAACTGATGAGAGAGCAGTGGAATCATCTTTTTGGCATGGAAGCTTCTTCATAGGGTTTCTAGGGATAGAAAGTTTCTATGGTGGGGAGTTTGTAACATCCTGTTACTGTTTTTTGATATTTATAAACCCCTATTTTTACCAATATTTGGTTCGGTTTGTCTAGGGTTGTTTCTGGTTGATTTTTTAATATTTTTAAAAAAATTGGGCCAGTATACCTTTGGCGCGTGGTTTTCCCAAACTGTGCACCCTATCATAGAAAACTATGCAACCTAAGGTAGAGATATTTTTTATGGTTGGAACATGGTTAGTCAATTCATGCGCCCTCTTAGAGAAACTATGTGTTTCATTTAAATTAGGCACATGTCTTGCACAAGGTTTGTCTAAATTTTGTGCCTCTTCCAAGGAAACCTTGCGTATGGATTTTAATTAATCTCAAAATTGTTAAATAATTCTTGAAACCTCTTTTTTTTACCCCTTATTAGGCTCATTCAACACCTACATAAATTCTGTAGGTTTTGGGGCTCCTAATAACCATTTTTGGATCCTAAAAACCCCTTCCAATGTGTATTGAAGCTAGGTGATCCTTATTCGATCTCTTCCCGGTAAAGTTTCTTCCCCCATTCTCTATCTCCCATGATCTCTATTCTCCTCCCTAGGGTTTCATAGATCCCCATATTGATTTTTGGATCTAATACCCACTCTTTGTATCTAAACCTAGGTTTGATTCATAGATCCTTATTTACATCATTCTCCATTGCAGTTTTCTGTTTATAGCTTTGTGATTCGAGATTCGTTGATCCCAAGGTAGGTGGTTTGTTATGATTCCCAATTTATATTAACCCAAAATTTCTTTGTTTAATTTTAATTGTATGAATTAAATTAAATTTATTTTTTTTTATTAAAGTCCCGATTCTATTGAATTAGGGTTTTAAAGAATGAGTTTTTGGCATGAAATTGGAAAACCCCCCAATTCCATTGAATTGGGGTGTGTTTGTGTAAATTGGTGAGATTTAAATTATTTGATTTAAATTGTGAAATTGTTTAAATTAAATAGTTTAATTTAATTGTGGAAAAAGGATTTGATGGAAAATTGTGAAAACCCACAATTCTATTAAATTGAGGGTTTATTATGAAATAAATGGAATTTCTTTGGAAATTAAAATATTGAATTTAATTGTGAAATTGGATTTTAAAATTTAATAGTGAATTTATTTCATGATTTTTGAAAATGGCATAAAATGGTTTTGATAAAAACCTTAGGGTTTTATCTTGGTGAAAAGGCATGTTTTTTATTAAAAACTTGTTATGGTCTTTAGAGGTAAAATTTGAATATTTGAAATGGAGAATGGGGTGAATTGTATTTTAAGGTTTCTTAAAATAAATTTTCCATCATTGTTTTATACTTGAGAACATGAAAGCCTTAGTTAGTTAGTGATTTATTTAGATGGAACATTATGATTCAAAACATTATAAAACCTAATATTGGTACATCACATCCCTTAGGCATTGGTGATGAGTCATCTTTGGCCTTGGTTCAAATGGACTTATGTACATACTGTAGTTCACCTTGAGTGTGGGTTCCCTATATCATGGAACTATTATACCTTATTAGGAATATGACCATGTTTCTCAATTTTTGTATTTCAAATGAATATATTTCATTGTTGTAAACTGTTTTACATGCCTTGTAGATATATATATAAGATGTTTTATATAAAAGTGTTTTTTAATCCATTTTTGAAAGATAAATTTGTGTATATAACCATTTTTTAAATTATTTTGATCAATTTAAAGGTGAATATTTTTTTAAAAGTATTTCTATCAATTTAAATTTAAATAATTATTTTTTTTTAATGTGCTCTTTATATGCCAAAAATATTTATTTAAAAAAATTAAAAGCACCTTTTTGGTTAATTTGATATTGGAATCTTATTATGGAATCCTTAGTGAGACCCTAATGGGATTTTAGCTCACACCCTAATATTTCCTTTGGGTTTTTGTAGTTTACCTCCTTCCATGTTAGACCAGGGGTAAAGCATCTCATAGCGGTGGTTTTAGCTATTGACATGTGGTTTTGGTGAGTTGTGTATGAGTTGGGACTTGGGATGTTTTTATTCATATTTTTCTAGTAATTTCTTATGGTACTTGGAATTTTTTATTCCTGTTTTATTTCTAGTACACTACACCCATTAGAGCTTCTTTTTTATTCATACTGTCTTGTTTCTTTCTCTTCCACAATGTTTATGGAAAAATCATTCCCACTTTCATTTTGTATGATGCGAGGTGCTAGTAGTTGACCCAAGAGTATAAAAAATGCCCTTAGGGATATGTTAGGGTATTCCAGGTCATCAAGTTACCATGTTACCCAAGATGGTTCATGAAAATCCATGTGATTTGATGATGAATAATGAATCACATTGCTTTGTGGAGGTGGTAGTCCACATATAAGCACGAACAACATTATAATTTTTCAGTGAATGGAAATTTAAGAAGGTAAATGATATATTAGCTTTTAAAAAATATATTTATGTCATTAATATAATATATAATTATTAATTAAATCATTATAATCATCCATGAGATATGGTGATGAAAAATGAATTGCATCGGTTCACGAGGTGGTAGTATGTCTTACACACGAATGATGGTTTTGTTTCCCATTTCATGGAAGAGTATATGGATATAGATTGTATCGTTAAAATAAAAAATATCTCAATATATGTAATATAATTTTTTATTATATAATTCAGGTCAAGGAAGATTTGAAGGAGGTGGAAGAAGAAATTAAATAGAAACACTCGATTAAAAAAGATACCACTTCTTCTGAAAACCTCCTTTTATTAACACCTTAAGACCACTAAGATTGGTATTATTCCATAACTAAGGCCTATAAAATGTTATTAGGGATGTTATTAATGTATTTGGGAAGATATTGGATGAAACAATTGATTTTTTATGTGTGAAGTAAAGGGAATAAGAGATTCCCTTTTATAAGAGATAGGAGAGGTACTCTTAGAATTTCTCAAAACATTAAATTATTATAAATTAATTTTCAATTAAAAATGGATAAAAACTGATTTATTTAGAATATATGATTATTATGGTTTTAAATCCTCTCATAAAATAAAAATTATACATGTTTTTATCACATGTTTAAATTTATCTTTTTATTTTAAACCCTCATTAACCTCTTTTACACTTACCATGACAACAAGGATTTTTACTCCTTGAGGGTTACTATGGTTATTAAAAATAAATAAAAGGAAATTAAATGGATAATGGTTGATATTATCAAACATATACTAATCACATGGATGAATATAATATTTTTATGAATTTTATATCATTTAATAAAATATTATTTATTATAATATATCATTAATGTCAATTTTTAAAACTATTCATTACTTTAAATCTAATAAAATCAAGAAAACATGTAAAATTTGAAACAATTATTTTATTATATACCTAAAATTTTACATTAATCTATATAATTCTTGGATCACATTAATTATATAAAATTATATTTCTTTAAATATTTTTAATATCATTTATCTGATTTTTTTATTAATTGAATAATTACTACATCAGCATTGTGTAAGAATTTAAGGTACTTATTTATTTAATAAAAATTAAAAAGAAATTATCATAAGGAATATAAATATTTTATATTTAAAATTAATATTTATAACAGAACATATCTTCTATTTAAAGTTATTCTAAAAATACCATAGTTATTAAAAAAAGAGTGACATTTTTTACGTTTCTATAAATAAAATATCACAATGGTTATAATCACACACCAATGGGAAAAAAGGCCATATAACTGAATATTGGATGATTTTTGATGAAATTAACCCATAAAATAAACTTAATTAAAGTTTTATAGTCATTTTAAAATCCTTATCATTTTATTTTTAACTTTAATTACCTGATTTAACATTCACCATGGTGAAAAAAATTACTAAGGTTACTATTCATATTGACAAAAAAGGGGATCTATTTAAAAAAAATTAGACCCACTGATTATAAATATGGATTCCATTTTTCAAAATTCAAAGCACATAAATTTCATAATTTAATTTAAAATCAATCCAGCAAAACGTGATGAAAAAAAGTTTTTTCAGAAAAATAATCTTTTAAGATATAAAATATTTTTATACTAAATTAAAGTATGAAATACATTTAAAACCCATAATTTAATTATTTTAAATCAAAATTAACTAATTAAATTTTAAAAATAATCTAAAATAGAATTTTACTTCGTAAATAATTAAAATAAAATAGAATTTTTTTTAAAAATAAATATTTTAAATTATTCATCAATTAATCAATCATTTTAGAATATTCTCAAAAAAATTATTGTAAGATAATTTTTACATTTTAAGTTAAAAAAATAAATTAATTTTTCGAATACATTTCCTAAAATTTCTAAAAATTACTTATAAGATTCACTCGTAAAAAGTAAAAAAATCATTTTTGAAGAAAATGTATTTTTAACAAATAAATTGACTTTACTAAAAATTTGAGTGATTACTTACAAATAATTGATTAATAAAATATAATTTAGTAATACAATTAAATATTTTATAATGTGTTTAATATTATTCTCTCCAATTTAATGACTAAGTTATAACAGTCGCATTAAAATAATAATAATTCATTTTTTGCTTAATATCAGTATTGTGTATCTTTTACACTATCAAACATAATCCTTTTTGAAATATCATTATATTACATCCCCCCCCCTTTAAGAAATTATGACCTTAGAATTTGAACTTAGGGTCCAAAACCAGGGGTTTAACCTTTCAAATTACCTTTGTTGAAAACCCACATCGTAAAAAGGGATAATAAAACTTCTTCTTGAAATGAGAGAAAGGAAAGTATGAAGGTCATCTAGAATAAAATGTATTATTTTTCCAAGTAGGAGAACATAATTAGAAATTAAAAACATGGATATGTAAGAAAAACCTAACTCCTAAGGAAAAATAGATATTAATAGAGAGCATGGTCATGAGAAATTTAACCATCACAAAACCGTAAATCTATGATGGGTTAAAAGGTGGTTGATTTCTTGGTAAAAAAGTAAATGTATGATGTTTTTATTTCAATATCCTTTTCCTAGAGTTGAGGAATTATATAATCATATATAATAAAATCATAAGGAAATATACTTACTTTTCAAGAATAATTTCATCTTTTAATCAATTTTCAACACAACTCATCATTTTTCTCCTAACGATGAGTACTCAAGATGAATTTTTCATTCCTGAAGCACTAAAATCAACTTATAATGGATCAAATATTCCAAAAATGGTTAAAAATATATTCCTTATTTATTTAGACATTAATCAAAACCAAAATGGTTTGTAAAAGATAATATAATTCACAAAAGTTATAAACCTTCATACAAAGAAAAACAACTTTACTTTTCAAAATTCAATTGTAGTGCCTAAAATTCAAATTATATCATTCGATAAATAACTATCCATAAAATTACTTAAAAAATTATATACTAATATTGAAACCTGAAAATAATAATTATTTGATCACATAGTCTTCTAAGAATTATTTATCATTTATCTTCAAATAACATAAATAACTCTTAATGTCTCGTTCTAAATATTATATGACCTAATAATATAGTCTCTAAGATACACTAATAATTTACATAAATAACTTTAATCACTATAAATCCACATTAAAATCATATATTATTCTAAAATATAATTCAATATTTATTCCTAAAATAAAATCCTATAATTATTTTGTTTACCTTAATCATATAAGGTTACCAAAATAGTCAAAAAAATCCAAAATAACATTAATCCCATAATCAACAAATCACTTTTGATATCATAGTTAAAAATAAATAAAACATATGTTCCCAAAATAAATGTTACTTTTATGAATCATATCATTTAAATAAAGAAAAACAATTTCATACTAACTAGGACATCATGTAGGTCAATGGTAGGTTATTCATCCTTTTCTCCCTTCAGTTGTGGGTTCAAGCCTCATGGCCTTTCCAGATGCGACATGTTGTCCCCCATCATACGGGTTATCCTTTTTATAAAATTTATTAATATAATCCTTATAAATTCCCTAGAAATGTGATAAACATCCTTAAAAATAATCTTAATATATTCAATATTAAATAAATATTTAAACCTTAAAGGTTATCTCATACCTTTTATTTTTTATCCCAAAAAAATTAATAACCCATAATTACCTCAAAATAAAATATCATATAAACCCTAAATATTATCCATACCTTTAAACTTATATCTACAAAATTAAAAGATCATCCTTCCTCAAATATATTTTTTCACATGATAAATAAAAGAGTTACATATACCTCAAACATCTATCAAAACTTAATAAAAGCCTCCCAAAGTACTTACATCCTCAAAAGAGTGTTAATTTTTTAAACTCATGATCATATTTAAATCTACCATAATTCTTGAATCCCTTATAATTATAAACCTCAATCATTAAATCTTATTTATAATAATTTAACCAATATTTTCTATCTTATTCCTTAATACTTCCTTCCTATAAACAAAATATTAATCATTCCTATAATTGAACAATATCAAAACATAGGCCAAGATATAATCCATACCTTTCATATTTATTTTTTGGTTTCATCATATTCAACTTTAATGTAATTAGTTTTTACTAAATAGATATATTTATATTCTTGTCGATCCAATTCATTAGCCTTCCCCTTGGGACATAAATTTTCATAATGACCATACTCCCTACATTTAGAATATTCAATTGATATAGAAAGAAGAAATTCTTTCCCCTTAAGGGAGTTAACTGAATGCTTATTTTTTACTCGGTAGATTATTTCTTTATAACCTCATTTACCACATATAAAATATCTTATTGTTATTTTTAGACATTTTCATGGGTTCTTCTTTCCACATTCATGACACAAAATTCTTTTAATCTTCTAACCTTTATGATATTTATAATCTGAACATCCAGGGATCTTCAATTATCTCATATTTGATGAGTTGGTAAACTCACCTAGGTTATAGTTGTTAATAATAAATCTTGATACCTGGTTAATAATAACCACAAGTGTTCTCACTACACCTACCATTTCATTTGATTTCTCATTCATAAAACTACCACATTTTCCTTCACATCCATTATTACATTGGTTCCTGTAAGATCTAGTCATTTACTAAACCAAAAAAGGTTAGTGTGATCATACTAATAAAATCAAAATAAAATATCTTATAAGGATAATAAAAACTAAGATATCATTAACCATGGTATCCAAAATAACCATAATCCTCCCTAACATATTATCCTTTGTGGTTATAGAGTAATTTTAACTTATGTTAAAATAACATCCTAGCCTCTAAATTTATCTAAACCCTACTCTGATACCAACTGTAAGGACTTGTCCTTAAACATTACGTATTCTAATGACTTTAAACTATAATTCGCTTTATTATATTTCCAAATATTTTTAGGATTATATTTTTATAGAGTTATGTCATAAATATTATATAAAAAACCCACAAATTACAAATTGGACACTTTTACTCAGTATCTATTTTTTTCAACAAAACAACATTTAAAAAGAATCATTTTTCCTCTTCGTGTTCATGAATTGCTATTGAGTCACATTTCTAGTGAAACCTCTACTATTGCTTCTATATATACTGCATTAGGATCCATTTTTGTCTGGTGAAGTGGCTTTCATGGGGTTTTTGGGATGTGTTAGTTGTTCGTTCACCTGTGTTCCTAGATTCATGGATCACATTGGTTCTTCTTTTTCCTTATATTTTTTATTCCTAATTATGTTTTGGTCCTTTTTTGCTTTCTGGTGGTATTATGATCATGGTGGTGTGGTTCAGTCTTGAATTTCATGTTATTATTCCTCATTGTGTTTGGGAATCTATAGTTCTATAATGGTTCTTTGGATTTCATACTATGTCCATAGATGGTGGTTTTTATGTTGTCATATGAAACATTGGATGATTGGTCCTGGATCTGATGTGTTTGATGTGGTTGATGGTGGTATCTATTTTCTTTGAGGTGGACCCATGGAAGGTTTGAGGTTCCTATGATGTTGTGGATTTTTGTCGAGACCTTCATCCACTCAACTCTTCCCTAAAATCAAGGTCCAGCACCCCTTCAAATTTGATCTAGTGAGATGGTTCGAGAGGAGGTTTTGGGTGATTTTGTTTGAGTTTTTTGTGGTATTCTAGGAGGAGAATCTATCATGATATTATTATCATTAGGTTGGAAAGATTGTTTATAGGTCATGTTCATTGATTTCAATTTTTTTTGTTCATCATGATGATGGATTCAGTCTGGTGGAGCTGTCGATGGTTTTATTGAGCTTCAGGGAGAGTGGCTTAATGGGGATTGCAGATTTGGCTTTACAGTGACCCTAATTTTTTAAATCATTTTTGGATGGAATGTATTGGAAAAGTAAAATGTAATTTAGTGAGTTAGTCTTATTATGTGGACTTATATTTGAAATTAGTGGTTTAATTTTGAAATTTGAAATTTGGGATTTGAATTTTGGTTTTGCAGTTTGAACGTTGTGTTAGTTGTATGTTTGATTGTTATTGGTTTCTGGGTGAGTTTATGTTTATGTGAGGGTTCACACTTAACCCATAAAAGTGTTTTTAGAAAATACCAAAAACATGGATTGGATGAAATATAATATTTCCATAAAACACATAGTAAGTGATGAATCATTTTGGTAACTTGAGGCATCATCTTAATTACACAAGGAATAACCATAATAGTTATACTTGAAGTGACAATCACATTTACACTTGAAATAACTATCATAGTTATACTTGGAATAACCATCATGGTATATTCTCATAATCTCTTAGTAGAAACCTAATTCGTTGACATTTTCTCTTTACTCAATGCATTGGAGAGCTATAACAGTCTCACCCATCCTCAGTTTATAAAGGAACCACCTATCATCATAAACAAATACCAAGAACCGTAAAATAAATAAAATATATAGAGATTTCATTTCATGATAAAAAGTTATTGAAATCAAGGGTTATTGCATTTGATGAATATAAATACCATTAAATATCATTAAAACATTCTTGAGTAAAATAACCTTTCCATTTAAAATCACTTATTTTAAAAAAAATGAACACATAAAAAGAGAAAAAAAAATCTTTGAAAATAACTCTATAATCTTATGAAGGAATATTCAAATAAAAATTATTCATGGTCATGGGAAAATTTCTTTATGCTGTATAAGTTAAAAAACATTCCTTTTATATTTTTTTTTTGAAAAATTCACAAAGTACCTAGTTTGGAAAACGACCAAGACACTCCTTTAAAACTATTTTGAAAAAAGTAAGACATGGTAAAAATGACTTTAAAAAATAATATAAGAATATTAAAAACCTTATATAAATCATATTTTTCAAAACATCATATGGATATTTAAGAAAAATATATTTTTAAGGGAAACCTTAAAGAATATTTTTAAAAGAAAGTTCCTTATTGTGTTTATGGCTCATCACGTATGTTATTTATCTTACTAAATAATAAAATTAGGTTAATTTATAATTTATTGTGAAATTTTTTCAATTTTATTATTCCTTTTTTTTATCTCTTACTTTTTTATGTTTATTTACTTAATTAATTAAATTCACAGCGGACATTTTGACGATATTCAATTCATATATCCAAAATGACTTTGGTATGTTAACTATGGTCAAGGATTTCATTACTCAATCATCTATAGAATAATAATAATTAAATAATTATTATTTTTATACATAAATTATACTTATAAAACCAATAATAAAATATGGTTATGAAAAATGAACAACATTACAATCATGGAGACGGTGAGTCGTACGTACGTATGAGTAATGTTTCTTTTTTCAATGATAATTTCAGAAAGAAGGTAAGTATTATTTTATATTTACAAACTAACAATAATATCATAAATATAATATTATTATGTTAAATATACTTATATATATTATCCATGTGATGTGGTGATGAAAAATAAATCACATCGCTTTATGGAGGTGGTAGTCCACACATATGCACGAATGATGTTATCATTTTTTAGTGAATGGAAAGGTAAGGATTTAAATGATATATTAAATTTTAATAATAATAAATATGTCATTAATATCACATATAAACATTAACTATATCATTATAAATATCTGTGAGATACGGTGATGGAAAATGAATTACAATGGCTCGTGAGGTGGTAGTCTGCCGTACACATGAACAATTGTTTTGTTTCCCATTTGATGGAATATGTGATGAATATAGGTTGTTAAATTTACATAAAAACACCTAAATATATTTAATATAATGGTGTTATTATATAATCAAGGTTAGGTGATATTTTAAGGATATGGAAGAAGAAATAAAATTGAAACACTTGATTAAAAATGATACATCTTTTTCAAACAACCTCCTTTTATTAACACCTTAAGATCAATAAAAATGGTTTTATTACCTAAATAATTACTCTAAAATGAGGGTAGATATGTTAGTAATATATGTTTTCAGATATTTTCTTAAAAAATGGTTTTTAAAATGTTAATTAAAGGGAATAAGAGATACCCTTTTCTAAGATAGGGGAGGAGCACTCATGGAATTTCTCAAAAAATTAAATTATTATAAATTAATTTTCAATTTAAAATGGATAAAAACTAATATATTTAGAATATATGATGATTAGGGGTCGTAATTATCTCATAAAATAAATATTATATATGTTTTGATCATATTTCTACCCTTATATTCTTGTTTTAACCCCTCGTTAACCCCTTCCACACTTACCATGACAACAAGGATTTTTACTCTTTGAGGGTCACTATAATTACTATAAATGGAATAAAGGTACATAAATGGAGCATGTTTGATATTGTAAATCATATAATAATAACTTGGATGAATATATTTCTTTTATAAATTTTATTTCAATTAATAGAATATTATTTATTATAATATATCATTAATGCCAATTTTTAGAACTATTCATTACTTTGAATATAATAACATCAAGAAAACAAGTAAAATTATAAGGAATTGTTTTATTATATCCAAAACATGTCATTTTAATATTTAAAATTCATTTATCACATTTATTATCTAAAATTGTGTTTCTTTTAATATTTTTAATGTCATTTATTTTAATTTTCTATTAATTGAATAATTATTGTGTCGCGTTGTGTAAGAATTTAAGGTACTTATTTATTAACTAAAAATTAAAAATAAATTAACATGAATAAGATAAATATTTTATATTTCAAATTACTATTTATAACTAAACATATTTTATGGTTAACCTTAAACAAAAAATATTATAGTTATTAAAAACAAGAGTGTGAAATTTTTTACTTTTCTTTAAATAAAATATTATAAAGATTTTAATCAAATCTAAATGTAAAAACAGGCCATATAAAAAAATATTATATGGGTATAGATGAAATTTACTCATTCAAAAAACTTAAGGTGTAACATCCGGGTTCTAGAAGCTGCCTAGAGGCGCCCCATACCCGGTTGGTCACATGGCCTCAAGTGCATTTTCCCGAATGCCAGAGGCTGTCGACTAGCAGCGAGGTCCTTGGGTATGATAGTGGCGGAATTATGCCCTCATTGGCAGAGTAACACAGCATAAGAAAAAAAATATCAATAGTAGAAGCAGTAACAATCCATACAAAATTAAATAGTAGAAGACTGGAAAATAATAAAATGGAGCACACACAGACATAAATATATATATATGAATTATGGATGATACATATGTCTAGGAAAGCATCCAAACAAATCACAATAATGGAATACAATAGTACTAAACCAAATAAAAAAATAAATATAGTAAACAACTCCTTAGCATCGCAAGCCATAGCTTGGTCCCATGCTCTCCATCTCTATAGTCAATCAAGAACCTGAAGTAGAAGGGCGCTTTCTCTAATCTATACCTGCAACAATATAATCTGTTTAGGCCCAAAAGCATGACCCAAACACGGTGTGATACTAAATCCCAGTAGGAAACCACCTAAAGACATGTTCCTAATAGTCAGTTAATAAATATGGAAAGAAAAGTAATAGAGCAGTAAAAAATTCCACAGTTTCAAGCATTCAATTTCACATACCAAAAAAATCGGTTAATAAAACCAGGTAACCCTCTGGGAAGTACACATAGCCTATACCCTCTGGTTTAGCTCTAAGAATATACAAAGACTCTTTGAGGAAGCACTCACAGTCAATTCCCCTTATAGTCTAAATTGATAAATGACTCTCTGAGGAAGCTCACATGGTCAATTCCCCTTATATCCAAGTGTGGTCAATGAATCTCTAAGGAAGCTCACATGGTCAATTCCCCTTATAGCCAAAAGTGGTTAAAAGACTCTACGAGGAATCTCACATGGTTAATTCCCCTTATAGTATAAAGTAATCAAAGACTCTCTGAGGAAGCTCACACGGTCAATTCCCCTTATATTCTAAAGTAATCTAAGACTCTCTGAGGAAGCTCACACGGTCAATTCCCCTTATAGATTACTACACCAGGTTCCCACGACCCTGTGTAAGTCAAACAAGCATAGTAGAGAAACACAGCCAAAGTTAACCTCCTAAACTACTTGGCTAAACAGTCTATAGCATATCAATCATGTCAGATAACAAGAATCGCATCATCCTACAACTAGGAATGGAAAAGCATGGCAGGGCGGCCTAACAGGATAAACAGGACCAATGGTCATACACAGAACAAAGCATGGGGAAACACATAAAAGACTAAGAAATCAACCCTATTTATCCAATTATCCTCTACGCAATCATACAAGCATGGTAGGAAATTAACAAGGGTTAAACGGTAAATACACAAAACCCTGTTCAAGGGTATTGGGAAAAATTGCACATATTACTAAAAGACTTTCAACAGAAAGGCACAAACCACCTACCTCAGCATTGGGAGATCGCTATATGTGAACCTCAAGCCTTGAATTTATGAATAACTCCATATATCTACAAAAATGTCTAAAATGTTCAACAGATGATAACTTGAGAAAGAAGAGGAATCATGAAACAAAGTTCAAGAATAAGGGAGAGCTTACTGAGGCGATCCCAATGCAATCAATGGAGGTCGAATAGGAGATCGGATGCTTAGTCAGGGGCTTGGAAAAATATCACGGTCGTACGGGAGCTCTCAGCCGAAAAGAACCTAGAAGAAGGGTGTTCTGTCGATTACACGCAACCCCGGTCCATTTAAGGGAAAAAAAGAAAATACATGGTGTGTACTTTGAATTACATGGAATGTACTTACCATTTCTATACTCCGCTTTAGGCAGCCTCCAAATCACCCCCACACGGTCATGTGTGTGGCCACTACACGGCCAGCACACAGCTACCCATGGTAACCTAGTACACGGCATGTACTCATAAAGTACACGGCATGTACTTTGGAAATTTCTAGAAATTACTCTTTCTCAAAAATGACCAGAAAAGAAAAACATACTATAAAAGAAGGTCTGGGTTCTTACAAACTTCCCCCCTTAAACAAATTTGTCCCCGAATTTCCCTAGAACGGCGTAGAAGAAGAAACCCTGAATATCTCTAGCCACTGCCCTCGTACATTGTCCTCCCTCTCCCAAGTCTCTTCCTATACTCGCACGTGCTTCCATAACACCTATACCAAAGGAACAGACTAGCCATGGAGAACCTTTGTACTGCGATCAAAAATCCAGATAGGATTCTCCTCAAACTACGCATCCACTTTGAGCTCAACCTCCTCAGTTTGAAAGACATGAGACGGGTCTGAAAAGTAACATCGAAGCTGAGAAACATGAAAAATTTCGTGCATAGCCTGGTACCTTTGGGGTAACTGCAACCGATAGGCAATCGACACAACTCTCTCCATAACCTCAAATGGACTGATGTACCTCGGTGAAAGCTTACCCTATCTCCTAATTCTTCTGTGCCCCAAACTCGGTGTGACACATAGGAAAACCTAATCCCCGACCTCGAACTCTAGAGATCAACTCCACTGATCAGCATAAGACTTCTGTCGAGACTGTGCAGTATCAATCCTCTTCCAAATCAACTCTATATGCTTTGTGGTTTCCTGAACAAGATGAGGTCCTATCAAAGTTTCCTCTCCTGCCTCCAACCAACATAAGGGTGATCGGAATGTCCTACCATACAAAAGCTTAATAAGGTTCCATATTAATAGTATCTTGAAAACTATTGTTGTAGGAAAACTCCAAAAAAGGTATGTGCTTCTCCCAAGAACCTCCAAAATCCAAGATTCATGCTTGGAGCATGTCCTCAAGAACCTGAATCATATGCTCGGACTGGCCATCTATCTGGGGGTGGTAAGCTGTACTCAAAAGTACCTATGTACCCAAAGCCTTCTAAAGCCCTTGCCAGACCCGAGAAGTAAAACGGGCATCCCTTTCTGAAACAATAGAGTGTGGAACTCCATGCAGACATACAATCTCTTAAATGTAACCCCTTCCCAGCTCATCAACACTGAAGGTATCCTTGATCGTCAAGAAGTTAGAAACCTTCATGAGTCTATCAATGACAACCCAAACCACATCATTCCCTCAAGGTGACCTCGGTAAACCTGTCACGAAATCCATTGTGACATCGTTCCACTTCCACTCAGGAATGGGTAACTACTGCAAAAGCCCTGCTGGTCGCTGATGCTCTGCCTCTACCTGCTGATAGGTGGAACACTTTAGGACAAAACCAGAAACATCTCTCTTCATACCTGGCCACTAATACTGACGGTGTAGATCATGATACATTTTGGTAACACCGGGATGAACTGCCCAAACTGAGGAATGAAAGTCCCACATCAGCTCCTCATGTGTGTCTGTTGGTACCCATACGCACCCCTATAAATGTAAGATCTCATCCTAGACTATGGTCCATCCATGAATAGGTTCCTCTCCTAACACACTATCCCATTGGACTATGCCTTCAGAATCTGATAGCTTCCTCATTCGAACTTGATCAAGAAGAGTAGAGGTGACAGCTACAGAATAAAGAAACGTATGCCCCTATCTATTGTGCACCTCCAAATGCATCTCAGAGAATAGAGCCATAATCTTCCACTCACTGTTGGCCTCCTAAAATACTTGTATCTGGGTCCTCCTTCTCAGCACATCAGCCACTACATTGCCCTTCCCCAGCATATAGGAAAGCTCAATGTCAAAAGAATGAAGGTACTCAACCCACCTTCACTGTCTCAAATTCAAGTCACGTTGAGTGAAGATGTACTTGAGACTTTTGTGGTCAGTGAAAACCATAAAATTCTCTCCTAATAGATAATGTCTCCAACATCATAAATCATGAACAACTGATGCCAACTCAAGATCGTGCATCGGGTAATTCCTCTCATGTGGCCCCAAATGTCGAGACCCATACGCAATGACTCCTTCTACCTGCATAAGCACAACTCCCAACCTGATACCAGATGCATCATAGTAAATAGTATATATCTTTCCCAGCTCTGGAAATACTAGTATCGGTGCTGAAGTCAAACTCCCTTTCATCTCCTGAAAGGCTGAATCATAAGAATCTAACTACAATAACTTTGCACCCTTCTTAGAAAAACTCGTGAGTGGTGATGCTATGCATGAAAAGTATTGTATGAAGCATCTGTAGTATCCAGCTGGCCCTAGGAAACTCTGCACCTCAAAGACGTTCTTCAGATGCTCCTAGGAAAATACTGCTCTCACTTTCTTTGGGTCTACTGATAATACTGTCTCTGAGATAACAAGACCCAAGAAGTGAATTTTATCCATCCAGAAGTGGTATTTTGAGAGCATAGCATATAATTGATGCTCTCTTAGTGTACTCAAAAAGATCTCAAGATGGGTAGCATGGTTGTGTCGAGTGTGAGAGTACACCAAGATATCATCCATAAAGACCACCATGAAATAATCCAAGTACGGATAGAACACTTGGTTCATTAGTTCCATGAAAATTGTTGGTGCATTCGTAAGACCGAACGTCATAACCATATACTCGTATTTACCATACCTACTATGGAAGGCTATAAGAGGTATATCAGACGGTCTAACATGGAACTAATGGTAACCGGATCTCAGGTCAATCTTCGAGAACACCTGGGCTTCTCAAAGATGATCGAAGAGATCATCAATCCTAGGCAAGGGATATCGGTTCTTGACTGTCAACTGGTTCAACTTATGATAGTCCACACAAAGCCTGAGGGTTCCGTCTTCCTTCTTCACAAACAATACAGGCAAACCCTGAGGAGAATTATTGGGTCAGATGAAACCCTTTTCCTACAACTCCTCCAACTGCTTCTTGAGCTCTTATAACTCTGGTGTAGCTATCCTATAAGGAGGAATGGATACTAGTGACACTCATGGAATGAGCTCAGTATAAAATTCTACCTATCGCTTCAGAGGCAAACCTAAAAAGTCCTCTGGGAAGATTTCCCTGAAACGATTAACCATTGGAGGAAATTCTAATTGTGAAGTCCCCCGATCATCCAGGTATAGACTATAAATCTAGGCTGTCACTCCTCCCAGCCCATGATGCTCGGGTCCTGCTCTGCTTGCATGGAAATCCCACTCGCCCCTATGAAGAAACGATCTACCCTCTGGTGATGTGAAACTCACCCTACGGCGATAACAGTCGACGATTTCCTGGAAGGGAACTAGCCAATCCATCCCGAGAATGACATCATATCCTATTATCTCTAGGAAATAGAGGTCTCATAAAAAGTAACACCCACCAACCTCTACAGGTCACTCCCTGCACTGACGTACACTAGTCGTTCTTGTCCCCAACGGAGTGTCTAGCGTCAAGATATCAGTAGAAGAAAAGATGCAGAGACCAAGGCTCTCCACGATAGCAACAGATATAAAGATATGGGGAACCCCATTATCAAAAAGATTAGAAGCTAAAACTGAGGATACTAAGATCGTACCTTGAACTGTAGAGGGTCTGGGATCCTGCTCCTGCTAGTTCCACTCCACTGCAAAAGTCTGGACTGCACCACGGCCCTGTGACCCTGCCTAACCACTCTGAGCTAATCCATCCTACTATTGCTGAAAGACCGGTGACTGACTGCCACGGCCACAACCTCCACCTCGACCTGAACGGCTGGAAGAACTCTAGTTCCCAGACTGTTGAGAAACTGGTGGTGCTGCTCTTGAATGAGGAGTCATCAAAGAACCCCTGTCACCAGCTGCTGGTGAGAAGGTCTGATAGAAACGCTGAAGGTGACTCATCTTACCGTAAGATCAGAACTCCACTGGGTCTCTCAGGAAATGTGTCCTCGTATGCCTGCTCTTTCCGTACTAGTAGCACACCACCTGGCTACCAGAAGATGCATCCCACCAACTCTGATCTCTACGTGCAGTCTCCCGGCGGTGCTTCCTGCTATCTGTAGGAGGAATAATACCTCTGGATACTGAACTGCCCTGGATCACAGCTCCATAATCCCTCAAGTTACGCTCTTTAATCAGCACTTGGTTGATGATAGAGGATATCGAAGTCAACCTAAATATGTTCACCTAGGATCGGACATCCTGCTTAAGACCGTCCTCAAACTTCCTTGCAAGGAACAACTCATCTCCCCCTAGAAAGGGTGTAAATCTTTTCAGCTCGGTGAAGTGAGAGTAATAATCCATAACAGAAAGATTACCCTACTCCAAACTCATGAACTCTCGGGCTCGATAGGCCCTCAAGGTCTCCTGATAGAAGTAATCGTAGAAGATGAGTTGAAACTCATCCCAAGCCATATTTTGTTGGCGTACTGCCTATGAGACCACATCCCACCACCTCTTGGCAGATTCTTGAAGCATGTACATAGCGAGATTCACCCTCCTCTTTAGAGATATCTCCAGATTCTCGAATATCATTAGCATGGATTCTATCCATGACTCTGTAGCCTGGGGTCCTCTATCCCATAAGAAAGTGGGAGGATGATGCAACTGAAAGACCCGCATCAATTCTGCCATCAACGAGGTAGGAGATGGTGCTCCCTGAAAGGTCTAAATCATCCTCATGAAACCCTCTATGAACTGTGCATCAGCACTTGTGTCAGCTACAACAGTTGGTGCCAAGGCTGGCACAACTAAAGGATCCTCTAGAAGTCCTTGATCAGCCATGTCTGGTGTCTGATCACCACCTGGAAACTGGCGTACAACCAGAGGAAGTCTCGAGGGCATGACTCTGCAAGGTCAAGCACACACCTTAGAATAAGATTATCAAGGACTTAAAGTTATAATCATAATAATGGAACAGGATAAAGAAAACCATCGAGTTTTACAAAACACAGATACACAACATGTATATCCACTACAGGGCATGTACTTGAATCCTTTTTCCCTACCTATGTTCCCTTACATGGCTAAACCACATGGTTTCTCCTAGAACAAGACTACACAACGTTTTTGTTCCAGACATGGTGTGTACTAGATGAACATCACCAACCCGTGTTGTTATCTACACAGCCGGTTACATGGATCACACTACACGGCATGTTCCAGATGGACACGGTGTGTACTTAGAGGATTTCACCAACCCATGTTTTTAATTACACGGTTGGACTCCAGGATCACACAACATGGAGTGTGCAAGACTGACACGGTGTGTAAAACCTAGTATTTTATCCCTCTGTTTCGTTAGTCACACTGGTGAACACAGGTTCTAGACACATGGCGTGTACATCTGGTACACAGGGTGTTCCCACAAGAATCTCCCAATCCCGTGTCTCTACCCACATGGCCTGTGACACTGTTAGAGACTACACAGTTTGTACATATGGTACATGGTGTGTACTTAAGAAAAAAATATTCCCGAACAGAAGAACACATGGCATGTAGTCAAAACAAAATGGCGTGTATTCTGGTTTTTTCCAGACAGTAATCCTCATAAACTACTCCAGAGACCAGAAAAACACTAAAACAGTCCCATAAGTGCCAAATTCTGATCCGTGAGAGGCCATACTCCCCATGAATCAAATCTTGGCATCTTATATATGTTATAAACAAAGATGACAGTGCAATGATCCACCAAATTCCGGTCTATGAGGGCCCATAACACCTCATGAACCAAAGTTTTGCATTCATTCAAGAAAAACCTTACACAATCAATGCTCTAACAAAAATCACATATTCTATCACGGCATCTATCACAACAGCATTAATATTCTACACAACACCTATCACAACAACATGCAATCGCAAATTCACCCTAAATGGCATGGAAAGAATGCATGACATTTGATTTCTAACAAATTCCCATATGATGGATGAGATGGCATACCCTCATCTCATCAGGTTTCAATAGAAATAGAACCTCAATAACATCAATAGTAATAGTACAAAATATGTGAGTCACCCAACGGTGAAAATCAAATCAACCGTAAAGTTGAAAAACCAGAAAAATTGAATTAAAAGAGGTAGATTGGCATTTCCCAATACACGAGTTAGCAACTCCTAGGCACAAATTATTACCAAGTACATATTCCATCCTATCCCTGGCTAAAGTCTCCAAATAGTAAGTCAAGAGAAAATAATTCAATGATACCACTTTGTAACGTCCCAGTTCTGGAAGCTGCCCAAAGGCGCCCCGTACCTGGTTGGTCACATGGCCTCAAGCGCATTTCCCCGAATGCCAGAGGCTTCCGACTAGCAGTGAGGGCCTTGGGTGTGATAGTGGGGAAACTATTCCCTCATTGGTAGAGTAAAACAGTAGAAGAAAAACAATAGAAATAGCGGAAGTAGTAACAATCCATACAAAATTAAACAGTAGAAGACTGGAAAATAATAAACCGGAGCATATATATATATATATATATATATATATATATATGATGCATGATACATATGTCTAGGAAATCATACAAAAAAATCACAATTCTAGAATACAATAGTACTAAACCAAATACAAAATAAAGCAAGTAAACAACTCCTCATCATAATAATCCATATCTTGGTCCCATGCTCTCCAGCTCCATAGTCAATCAAGAAACTGAAGTAGAAGGGCGATTTCCCTTATCTATAACTAAAATAATATAATATTTTTGGGCCCAAAAGCATGACCCAAATAGGGCATGAGACTAAATATTAGTAGGAAACCACCCAAAGATATGTTCCTAACAGTCAGTGAATAAATATGGCAGGAAAAGTAACAGAGCAGTAAACAATTCCACAGTTTCAAGCATTCAATTTTTCATACCAAAAAAAAAGCAGCTAATCAAAGTAGGTAACCCTCTGGGAAGTACACACAGCCTATTCCCTCTAGTTTATCTCTAATAATATACAAAGACTCTCTGAGGAAGCACTCTCAGTCTATTCCCCTTATAGTCTAAATTTATAAATGACTCTCTGAGGAAGCTCACATGGTCAATTCCCCTTATATCCAAGTGTGGTCAATGACTCTCTAAGGAAACTCACATGGTCAATTCCCCTTATAACCAAAAGTGGTTAAAAGACTCTATGAGGAATCTCACATGGTAAATTCCCCTTATAGTATAAAGTAATAAAATACTCTTTGAGGAAGCTCACATGGTCAATTCCCCTTATAGTATAAGGTAATCAAAGAATCTCTGAGGAAGCTCACATGGTCAATTACCCATATAGTCTAAACTAATCAAATACTCATTGAGGAAGCTCACAGGGTCAATTCCCCTTATAGTCTACTACACCAGGTTCTCACGGCCTTGTGTAAGTCAAACAATCATAGTAGTGCAACACGGCCAAAGTAAACCTCCTGAACTAATTGGCTAAACAGTCTATATCATATCAAGCATGTCAGATAACAAGAATCGCATCATCCTACAACTAGGCATGGAAAATCATGGCAGGGAGGCCTAACAGGCTAAACAGGACCAACGGTCATACAGAGAACAAAGCATGGGAAAACACATCCAAGATGATGTAATCAACCCTATTCATCCAATTAATCTCTATGCAAGCATTCAATCATGGAAGGCAATTAACAAGGGTAAACCGGTAAATATGCAATACCCCGTTCAAGGGTATTGGGCAAAATTGCACATATTACTCAAAGACATTAAACGGAAAGGCCCAAACCACCTACCTCAGTGTTGGGAAATCTCTATACATGAACCTCAAGCCTTGAATCACCTAAGAACACTATAGATATATAAAAATGTCTAAAATGTTCAATAGAGGATAACATGAGAAAGAAGATGAATCATGAAACAAAGATCAATCAGAAGGGATAGCATACCGAGGTGATCCCAACACAATCGTTGGTAGTTGAATCAGATATCAAATGCTCAATTGGGGGCTCGGAGGAAGATCACGATCGTATGGGAGTTCTCGGACGAATGAAACCTAGAAGAATGGTGTTCTGTCGATTAGATGCGACCCTGGTCCGTTTAATGAAAGCAAAAAAGAAAATGCACGGAGTGTACTTTTGAAGTACACAGTGTGTACTTTCCATTTCCGTACTCCGCTATAGGCGACCTCCAAGTCACCCCCACACATCCATGTGTGTGGCCACTACACGGCCAGCACATGGCTACCCGCAGTAACCTAGTACACGGTGTGTACTCATAAAGTACACGGCGTGTACTTTGGAAATTTCTAGAAATTCCTCTTTTTCTCAAAAACGAACAGAAAAGGAAAACATACCCAAAAAGAAGGTTTGGGTTCTTACATAAGGAAAGTTTTATTATCAATTTATAATCCTTACCATTTTATTTTTAACTTTAATTACTTGATTTACCCTTTATGATGGTAAAAAAAATTACTAAGGTTAATATTCATATTGACCAAAAATAAAAGAGACCTATTTACCAAATTTGTAACAACTGATTTAAAATATAGAATCCATTTTCCAAAATTTAAAACACATTAATTTTATAATTTAATTGAAAATCAAAAAGGAAAAACGTGACAAAAACCGTTTTTCAGAAAAAAATAACCTTTTAAAATATAAATTTTTTTTGTATTAAATTAATGTATAAAATCCATTTAAAACCCCATAACTAGATTATTTTGAATCAAAAGGTACATATTGAATTTTAAAACTAATAAAAAATATAATTTTAATTTGTAAATACTTAAAAAAGAAAATGCATTTTTTAATAAAAAATAATATTTTTTACTATTTAATAAATATAAATGTTTTCAAAATATTTTCAAAAATTCATCCAAATATAATTTTGAAATTATAAATTAAAAAATTAAAATTCATTTTTTTCAAATAAATTTTTGAAAATTTCCAAAAAATAATTATAGTATTCACTCAAAAAAAGAAAGATAACTCGTTTTTGAAGAAAACGTATTTTTGAAGAATAAAAATACTTTACTAAAAAATTGAGTGCTTATTTAAAAATCATTAATTAATAAATTATAAATGATTAATACCATAATATATTTTATAATTATGTTAATACTATTCATTCCCTCTAATTTAATAGCTAAGTTATAATGATCATAATAAAATAATAATAATTCATTGTTCGTTTAAGCTCGGTGTTGTGTATATTATACGCTATAAAACATAGTACTATTTTAAAAATATTGGGATATTAATTCCCCCCCCCCACACACACACACATGTTTTAAGAAAAACAATTCTCACAATTTGAACTTGGGATCAAAAACCTAGGGTTTAACCTTTCAAAATACCTTTGTTGAAAACCCACATCGTAAAAAGGGTCAATAAAACTTCCTCTTGAAATGAGATAAAGGGAAGTAATAATGTCATCTGGAATAAAAAAATAGTAGGTTTCCAAGTATGAGAACATAATTGGTAAGTGAAAACATGTATATGGAAGAAAAACCTAACTCTTAAGGACTGATAGAAAGTGATATAAAACATGTTCCAGAGAAAGTTAACCATCACAAAATCATAAATATGTGATGGGTTAAAAGAATATTGATTTATCAATAAGAAAAATAAATGAAAAAAAATTATTTTAATATCATTTTCCTATATTTTAGGAATTCCTTTATCATCTATAATAAAATCATGAGGAAATATACTTACTTTTCAAGAATAGTTTCATCTTTTAATCAATTTCCACCACAAAATCATTATTTTTCTCCTAACGATGAGTATTCAAGATGAATTTATCATTCCGGGAGTGCTAAAATCAACTTCTAATGGATCAAATAATCCAAAAAATTGTTAAAAATATATTCCCCCTTTCTTTATAAATTAACCAAATCCAAAATGGTCATGATACTATAAGATAATTCCCAAAGTGTATAATCCTTCATATGAAGAAAAACTACTTTAATTTCTAAAATTCAACAATAGTACCTAAAATTCAACTTAGATCATCTAATAAATAACTATCCTTAAAATTACTTTAAAATATTATAGACTAATATTAAAACCCAAAAATTAGATGTATTTGATCACAGATTCTTCCAATATTTATTTAACATTAATATCTAAATAACATCAATCACTCTTAATGTGTCATTATAAAAATTATATTCCCTGATCATATAATATCCAATATTCACTAATCATTTTCATAAATAAAATAAATCACCATAAATACACATTAAAATCATATATTATTCTAAAATATAATTCAACATTTATTCCTTAAATAAAATTATGTAATTATTTTGTTTACCTTAATCATATAAGGTTCCAAAAATAGTCAACTTCTTTTCAAAATAACATTAATCTTGTAATCACAAAATCACATTCAATATCATGGTTATAAATAAAATAAAAGATATGCTATAAAAATTAAATTAAATTTTACGTGTCATACCATTTAAATAAATAAAAAATCATATTAACCATGAAATCATGTGGGCCCATGGTATGTGATGCACCCTTGTTATCCTTTTATTGTGTATTTAATCCTCATGGCCATGCTAGATGTGATGGTTTATCTCCCTAATTGTGGTTTTTAATTTTTATAAAACTATATTACTATGATCCCTATAACATTCCTAGAAATTTGAAAAACATATTCAAAAATGATATTAATATATTCAATATTAAATAAATATTTTAATCTTATAGGTTATCTCATACCTTTCATTTTTCATCCCCAAAAATTTAATAACCCATAATTACCTCAAAATAAAAGATCATATAACCCCTAAAGATTATCCATACCTTTAAAATTATGAAAAAAATGAAAATTTAATTCTTACTCAAATAACGTTTTTCACATGATAAACATGAGGGTTACATATACCTCAAAAATATATCAAATCTCAATAAAAGTCTCCCAAAGTACTCACATCATCAAAAGAGTATTAAATATTTTAAAATTATACTCATCCTTAAATCTACCATAATTCTTAAATCCATTATATGTAGAAACCTCAATCATTCAACATTATTCATAATCATTTAAACAAGATTTTATATTTTATTCCTTAGTACTTACTTCTTATAAACAAAATATGAATCATTCCCTATGATTCAAAAATATCAAAACATAGGCCAATATATAATCTATAGCTTTAATATGTCATTTTATATTTCCTCATATTCAGCTGTAATATTATTAAGTATTTCTAAATAGATATTTTATGATCATTATGGTCCCATTCATGAACCTTCACCCCATGACATTGATTTGTGTAATGACCATACTTCCCAAATTTAAAACATTAAATTGATACCATGGAAAGAACTTCTTTCCCATTCATGAATTTTACAGTTCCCTTTTTCCCTTATCATATTATTTCTTTATAACCTCCTTTACCACATATAAAAAATCTTCCCATTCTTTTTAGGCATTCTCCTGGGTGATTTTTTCTATTTTCATGACACATAAGTTATTTAATATTTTTACCTTTATGATATTTATAACCTGAACTTCCAGGTATCTTCACTTATCTCATATTTCATGAGTTGGGAAACTCACCTAGGTTCAAGTTTTTAATCATAAATCTTGATATCTAGTTAATAATTATCATAATTTGTTTCACTAAACCTCCCATTTAGTTCAATTTCTCATTCAGACAACCACTGCATTATCATAATATTTCTCACTACACCTCCCATTTAGTTCAATTTCTCATTCATAAAACCACCGCATTTTCCTTCACGTGCATTGTTTCTTTGGTTTTTACTAGATCCTACTATTTACTAAACCAAAAAAGGTTAGTATGAGAATATTACTAAAATAAAAATAAACTATCTTATAATGATTATAAAGACAAATATATCCTTAACCATGGCATTTGAAATAACCATAATTCTCGATAACATACTATCCTTTGTGGTTATAGATGACTTTTAAATTGAGTTAAAATAACATCCTAACCTCAAAGTTATCTAAACCCTACCTTGATACCAATTTTGAGGACCCATCCTTAAACATTAAATATTCTAGTTACTTTATACTAGAATTCACATTCTTAAATTTCCAAAGATATTTTAGGATTATAGTTTTAGAGAGTTATATCATAACTCTTACATAAAAATACCACATATTACAAAGTGAAAACTTCTACTCAGTATCCATTTTTTCCAACAAACAAAATTTTTAAAAAGAATCATATTTTCTTTGCATGTCATATCTTTAAAAATTTTATCTTGACCTAATCTTTGTCACTATTCATCCATAAACCTTGTGAAAAAATATTTTAAAACATGGTATGAGCACAAAAATATTAGTAAGGGATATAAAAAGAAAGAAATCATCCATTAGTCCATGAATAATTATAAAAATTTTCCTTTTCAAAGTAAATTGTGGGATCAAAATAAATATTTTCTTAAATAAGAGATCACCTTATCTACCCAAATCATTTCATAAAACATATCATAATAAATTTTAAAGTAAAAAATAAAACTCATTAAGGTTTATTTAAAATCATGAAAAAATCAGGATATATTTTTCAAAAAGTTTATATCTTTCAACCTTATGTAGTAGAATATACTTTTCTTTACCATGTGAAATCATAATATTTCCATAAAAACACATAGTAATCATAAATTAATAATGTAGGTAACTTTTATGTATCATCTTACTTATATGCGGAATAACCATCACAATTATACTTAAAGTAACCATCATAGTTACACTTGAAATAACCATCATGGTTATACTTCGAATAACCATCCCAATACACTTCCATAATCTCTTAAGAGAAACCTAATCAATTAACTTCATCTATTTACCCAATGCATTAGAGAGCGATAACAGGCTCACCCACCCTTGGTTTATAATAGAACCACCCATCCTACTAAAAACTTTACAAGAACCATAACATAAATAAAGTAAATATATATTGAATTTTATTATAAAACATAAGTGAAATCAAGTTTTTTTGCCTCTAGTGGATATAAATACCATTAAATATTTTTAAATCATTCTTGATGATACTAAAATTTCCATTTAAAATTACTTATTTTAAAAAATTGTGCACATATAAAGGAAAAAACGTTCGAAAAGAACCATGAAATATTTTAAAGGAATCTTCAAAAAAAATTAGTCATGTTGGTGGTAAAATATATTTATTCCATATAATCTAAAAAACATACTTGCATATTTTTTTTGAAAAAGTCACAAAGTACCTTTTTAGAAAACAATAAAAAAATTCCTTCAGAACTATTTTATAAAAAATTAAAACATGGGTAAAAATTAATTTAAAAATTATATAATAATAGTAGAAATATTCTTAAATAATATTTAGAAAACAATCATATGTATATGTAAGAAAAAGAGAGTTTTGTGGGAATCTTTAATGAATATGTTTAGAATAAAGTCACTTACCTTAAGTCTCACTCATCATGTATGTTATTTATCTTCCTAAATAATAAAATTATGATAATTTCTAATTTATTATGAATTTTTTTTATTTTTTTTATTCCTTTTTTTTATCTCATACCTTGCTATATTTATTTACTTAATCAATTAAATTCACGTCAGTTGTTTTGAAGATATTCATTTCATAAGTCCAAAATGAATTGGGTATGTTAATTATGGTCAAAGTAGTCATTGAACCATCATATAAAAAATAATAATAATGATATTATTATCATTTTTATACATTGATAATACTTTTGAAACTATTCATAAAATATGTTATGAAAAATGAACTACGTTACAATCATGGAGACGGTAGGTCGTACATATGCATGAGTAACATTTCCATTTTTCAACAATAATTATGGAAAGATTTTGAGTATTATTTTATCATTAAATAATTATAATAATATAATAAATATAATAGTATTCCTTTATTTATACTTATATATATCATCCATGTGATGTGGTGATGAAAAATGAATCGCATCACTTCGTGGAGGTGGTAGTCCACACGAACGCATGAATGACATTATCATTTCTCATTGAATGGAAAGGTAAGAAGGTAAATGATATATTATATTTTAATAATGATAAATATTTTATTAATATTATATATAAACACTAAATATATCATTATAACCATCCGTGAGAGATGGTGATGGAAAACTAATTACATTGACTCGCAAAGTGGTAGTCCACTGTACACACGAATGATGTTTTTATTTCCCATTTGATGGAAGATGGGGTTGATGTAGGTAGTTAGATTAACATAAAAACACATAATTATATGGAATACACTGGATTTATAATATAATCAAGGTTAAGTAGGATTTTATGGATATGGAATAAGAAATAAAATAGAAATGATCGATTAAAAATAATACCTCTTCTTTAGAAAACCTCATTTTCTTAGAACCTTAAGACCACTAATGATTGTATTATTCTATAACTAAGTCCTATAGAATGTGGTAATTGATGTTATTAATATATTTGTTCATATTTTTTTCAAAAAAAAATGGGTTTTGAAGTGTACAGTAAAGGGAATACGAGATTCCCTTTATAAGAGAGGGGAGGGGAACTCTTGAAATTTCTCAAAACATTAAATTATTATAAATTAATTTTTAATTAAAATAGATCTAAACTGGTTTATTTAGAATATAGGATATGTATGGGTATAAATAATCTAATAGAGTAAAAAATTATACATTTTTTAATCACATTATTACCCTTATATTTTTGTTTTAACCCCTCGTTAACCTCTTTCACACTTACCGTGACAACAAGAATTTTTATGCTTTGAGGGTCACTATAGTTACTATAAATAAAAAATGCTCATAAATGGACCATTTTTTATATTATCAACCATATAATAATAAATTTTATGGATATAATATTTTTATTAATTATATATCATTTAATGAAATATTATTTATTATAATATATCATTAATGTCAATTTTTAGAACTATTCATTACTTTAACTCTATTAAAATCAATACAAAAAGTAAAAATAAAAAAAATATTATATCCCTGACATGTCATATTGATTTATAAAATTTATGGATCTCATTAATTATCCCAAATTATATTTCTTTTTATATTTTTAATATCATTTATCTGATTTCTCTATTAATTGAATAATTATCGCACCAGTGTTGTATAAGTATTTAAGGTACTTATCTCTATACTAAAAATTTAAAATAAATTACCATGATAAAGATAAATATTTTAGATTTAAAATTAATATTTATAACTAAACATATTCTCTAGTTAACCTTATACTAAAAATATTATAGTTATTAAAAATAAGAGTGTGACATTTTTTACTTTTCTTTAAATAAAATATTACAAAGTTATAATCACACCCAAATGGAAAAAAGTCCATATAAATGAATCTTGTATGAGTATGGAATAAATTTAATAATATAATAAACTAAATTAAAGTTTTATTATCATTTTATAATCCTTATCATTTATTTATCTTTAATTAACTGATTTACCATTTACCGTGGTAATAAAAATTATAAAGGTTACTATTCATATTGACCAAAATTAAAAGGGAATTATTTAAAAAAATTAGACCCATTGATATGAAATATTTAATACATATTTCAAAATTCAAAACAAATAAATTTCATAATTTAATTTAAAATCACACCATAAAAATATGACGAAAAATGATTTTTCAGATAAATGACCTTTTAAAATATAAAATGTTTTTATACTAAATTAAAGAATAAAAACCATTTAAAAACCATAATTGGATTATTTTAAATCAAGATATACTTATTAAATTTTAATAATAATCCAAAATATAATTTTAATTTTTAAATACATAAAAATAAAAATACAATTTTTAATAAAAATTAGTATTTTTCACTATTCATTAAAAAATAAATATTTTTAGAATATTCTCAAAAAATCATCCTAAGATAATTTTGAAATTATAAATTCAAAAATTAAATTCATTTTTTCAAATAAATTGACTAAAATTTCCAAAAAAATTATAATATTCACTCATAAAAAGCAATAAAACTCATTTTTGAAGAAAACATAATTTTGAATAATAAAATTAAAGTACTAAAAAATTGATTGCTTATTTACAAGGAATTAATTAATAAATTAGAAATGATTATGGCCATTATATATTTTATTATTTGGTTAATACTATTTATTCCCACCAATTTAACAACTATTTTATAATGGTCACATTAAAATAATAATAATGCATTGTATGTTTAAGCTCGGTGTTTCATATCTTGTATGCTATCAAACATTGTATTTAATTTTAAAATCCTATTTTATTACACTTTCAATGTTTTTTTTCCTAAAATATATGTTGAAATCTTCTTTTTACATCAATTTTATTAAAAACCAATGTGGGAAATAATCGATGAAGGCTTTCAATATCGGTTTTCTTAAAACATGATGTTGAAAGACATCTTATATGTTGTTTTCAAAAAGAACTTACAAGGTCAGTTTTATAAAAAAAACTAGTGTGAAAATCAAACTATTTATGTTTTCTAAATTAACATCACTTTTTAATGGATTTTAAAAGGCCAAAACATCGTCGTTAAAGGTGTTTTTGTACAAGTTTATATATATATATTTATTAAATTTTCAAAAAAAATATTATTTATCAAAATTTTATAATAAAATAATTTATAAACACATTAAAAATTAAATAAATATACCAATATACCTTTTCTATAATTTATAAATAATTTATAAATTATACAATTAAATTCATAATTGAGAAATAGAAAAATCAAATTTTTATCTGCATCTTATTTAACAATATCAATTATATCATAAAATGTGACCAGTTGTAACTTATATCATATTTTACATTTTATATTTAATTTCCAATGTAATGTCCTGTAATTTCCATGTAATTTTTTTTTTAATTATATGTGATTATTTCGAGACCAGGTGCTCAAACAGCACCTGATTCTGAGGCCTGGTGAGCCCGGAATAGGATTTTGAACTTTTTTTATGTTATTTTAATTAAGCGTGCGAGTAGGTTTTTCTAACTTTTAAATCGGTGTTCAGATCAAAAATATGAGGGCATCGTTGAACTCATGACATTAGTATTCTCCTAGAAAGGACCTAACTTTGATCGGCGAGGGTCAACCAGAAAAGATAATTTCTGGAACTTTTGGAAGAAAAATAAAATAAAATAAAAAGTTATTTTATTTTTCTTCACTGTTGAGTGGAGGAGATGAGGTGAAAAGTGTCAGATTAAATATCCCATTAATGAGTATTATTAAATTGAAGTGTAATAGGAACACTTTTTCATAAATGAAACAATGTAACGACGTGATGACGCAGCGTAACAGAAATGCTACGACGCGTTTCTTTTTTTAATGAGATTACGGGTTGGAGAATGAGAGAAAGAATTTTCTCTGACAAATGGATAGTGAGGGATTTTCTCTCCAACAACGAATTTCGGCGAATCAGAAAGTGGCAACTATTCCTTAGTGAATGGATATGTGACTGAAGATCGAAGAACACACACAGCTTTGACCGGATCGACACCAACGATGAATCTTCTCCATGTAGGGGTTTGTTTTGTTCTGAGTTTCCTCATTATTCTTTCTAAAACAATAAATTTGGATCAACCCATGAACAGGTTGATTCGTAATACATTCATTCTTTCGGTAGGGTGTTGTTTCTTTGGGTTTTTCATCGGGATAAATTTTGACAGAACTTTAAACTTCTTCTCCATGTTTTAAAACCTCTAACACTGAGGGTGTGAGCTGACACAAAACCAGACCCTGTTTACTAAAATTCCAATATATTTCAATATGGTTGTCCAATTTATGAATTGTTTGTGGAATTGGAACCCTCGCAATGAGGAGTTTTTTTTTTGGAATACTCTAATGAGACTTTCATGGAATATGGAATATGACGAGTGGCTTGAGGAGTGGATTCTTCAAAAATCAAGTAGGCTATGTGCAGGATTTCTGCAGCTGGATGAGACCCAAAGACTACTGACAAATAGATCAAAGATACCCTACATGGAATAGATACAATAGAACCTATGTGGATCAGCTACAAGAAACCCTGTGTGAATCAGCTACAAAAGACCTTACGTGTATCAGCTACAAGCGACCCTTCATGGATTAGCTATAAGTGACCCTATGTGGATCAGCTATGATGACCTAAAAGGGAAGCGACCCTATGTGGATCAGCTATGAATCCCTAAGAGGAAAGAGACCCCACATGGATCAGCTATGACATCCTAAGAGGGAAGTGACCCTATGTGGATCAGCTATGACGGCCTAAGAGGGAAGTGACACTATGTGACTCAGTAGACCCACGGTACTCATCAGGGATGAGTACCTCAGTAGCCCAAAGTGTTCAGTTCTACGAATGATAGACGTGTTTCTCCATATTTTAGATTATAACTGTGTGAGCTGTCTTGCTTCGTGATCGTGTTTTTTGGATTGATTTGTGGTCTTTCCTTTGTGGTTTTGGGTCCCTACTGAGTATTTTTTTACTCACCCCTACACGGGCTATGCCCACACATGTTGTGTCTGGTGCAGATGATCGATGCCTTGATTAATGACTTTGTGGCCTAGGACCTGGTGGTGCCTAATGAGATCAGGTAGATGGGTCATACTTCTATGTCTTCCAACAGCTACTCTATACATGCCCATTCGGTGTGGTTTTTAGCAGATGGCTTTCCAGGGATACTTGTACTTTATGATTTTCAGTTTTTATTTTGTCGGGTTTGTATTCTAGCCCATTAGACTCGCAGTTTTTACCTTTACTTAGTGGTTGTTTTTAGTGGCATGTATGTTTCTTTTCCAGTATTTTTGAGGATGTGGTTGTGTGTGTGTGCGTACAGGTACTCAAGAAAAGACCTCCCACTTGCAGGTTGACGCCTTCAGTGCTAGTCTCCAACCCCTGGAATTTAGGAGACAAACTTGGGGGAGTCACATCATGGGCCCTGGGGGATGGTTCGTGAGAAAGTGGTATCAGAGGTGGTCAATTCTACCTCAAATATCAGGAGTCTTTTGTTTTGTTTTTGGGAAAAGTGTTAAATGTTTCGAGTTTGACTTTCAGATTCGGGGAGTCCAGTGTTGGTGTGGTGGTTGACGTATCTATACACTAGGACCTTAAATTCTACTTTTCAACTCTATACATAAAAACATTGTTTGGATGCATCATATATAAATTGAGTGTTTCCCCATGGTCTTCTTGAATTAGAGTCAGCTCACCATGTATAATCTATTGACCGTGGTACATATTGATCTTTTTCAGGATGCCTCCACGCAGACAGCTAGCTAGGATTCTGATGCGTGACTGTAAGAACAATCCACCTAGCGATGAGGCATTGGTTCAAGAACCCATTCTAGAGATGGACCCATTGGGTGGTTCACCAATGTTACCACCACCTATTTATTAGCAGTTACTACTGGTGTTACCAGTAGAGGAAGTGTGCAGGCTTAGCACCATACATGAGTTCCAGAGACAGAGACCTCCCAAGTTCAGGGGAGAGACAGATCCTCAGGTTACAGAGTACTGGCTGGAGGCAGTGATGTGAGTCTTCCACTTGGTGAGGATGCCACTTGACCAGATGGTTGTTCTATCTGTGAGCCCTCTGTAGGGCTTGGCGGGGAGATGGTGGAGTTTGACCATTCAGACACATAAGGAGGCGACCCTCTCCTGGGCCAACTTCAAGTGACTTTTCTAGGAGTTATTCTCCACGACTTTGCGCTTAGTGCGCATATAGAAGCTACTTCACCTAAAACAGGGCATCATGTCAGTGGTTGAGTACTCTACAATGTTCATATACCACTCCCATGACTCTATAAATATGATATGGGACCCTTTCTTCAGGGCCCGGACCTTTGAGCAGGGACTCCAACAGGAGATCAGGGCGTCGATGATTTCCATTAGCATCCCCACATAGGATGGAATGCTAGAGTGAGCTCTACTAGTAGAGAGCTTCCTCACAGAGTAGTCATCGATGGTGGAAGCTACCACCGGGCGACAGGTGGTCGATTCATCCATGGCGGGCAGCCGAAAATAATGTGCATAAATTTTTTAAAAGTGTAAATGTGATATTTTTAATCTATAATGTTTCTGCCATGTAAATTATTATTTTTAAATATATTTATGATATTAATTTTATTTTAAACTTTTTTATATGTTTATCCTATGTTTTAAGTTTCATTGAGATTATACTTATAGTTTATATTTTATAACCTTTCAAAGTTACTCGCTTAAAACATAATAAGTTTTGTTATGTTTCAAGTAGACAACTTTGAAAGCTTATAAAATATAAACTATAAGTATAATCTTAGTGAAACTTAAAATATAGGCTAAACATATAAAAATAGTCTAAAATAAAAATAATTTCATCAAAATAATAGACATAAAATAATATTGATGGTAGAAAATATTGTTGTTTCAGAACATAGAATTTAAGCATTAAAAGAAGTGGATAACATTAAATGCTTACAAAATATAAATTATAATTAGATTCTAAATGAAATTTAATATGTTCACTTGAGACATATTAAATAATTTAAAATAAAAATAATTTTAAAAAGATAATAAATTAAAAATATTAAGTATCAATAATAATATATGACTTTATAATAATAATAATATAAAATAATTAATTAATTAAAATTAATTAAAATTTTGTATTTTTGAATTATATTAAGAATTAATAATATTTATTAATAATATGATTATTTACACCATTATTAATAATCAAGGTGCATTATATCATTTATAATAATCATCATGACTTTATTATCCTGAATTTTTCTCGTGACTTTATTATCTTTTGATAATTATCATAACTTTGTTATATTTTATTTTTTGGATCTTCAAACTTGTGGGTCATGAATTTATTATTAATAATATTTTTATCATGGCTTTATTATCGTGACTTTATTATCAAGACTTTATTATGGCAACATTCTAATTATAGTGACTTTATTAACTTGACTTTATTATTCATGGTCGAGTCATTGAATGCATGTATTTATTTTTTATATGAGTACATATGTTACTATCTTTAATTAATAATAATCATAATCATAATCATAATCATAGATATAAGAAACAAAAAGGATTTACATGACACAAAACATTTTTTTAATGGTAATATTATTAATTTTTATTATTGATTATTATTATCCTTTAAGAATTACATATTATTATTTATTTATTACATTATTATTATTAAAATAATCAATAACTTTATCTATTATCATTATTATTAATTATTTTATTAATTATAAATAATTATTTTTAAATGTCAAATTAATTATATTATTAATTTCTAGTAATTAAATTATCAAATTATTATTATTTATTAATGATGTGTTGTAATTAATTATTTTTTATCATTAATGTGTTATTATAAAAATTATATTATACATTTATTTTTGGAAAAGATTCTTTTTTATCCCACAGTGAAAATATGGAAAATATGTGAAGAGCCACGCCCTTATAAAAGGGGGTTTGGGTGAGATTTTGTTTAATATTTTCAGAATACTTGAATTAAAGTAATTCCAAAATAAAAATAATTAAATATTGTTTTGTTTTTTGTTTTGTTTTATTTATATATATATAAACAAAACAAAATAAAACAAAATAAAAAAAATAAAAAAATAGAAGGGAGGGAACTTTCTGAAAGAGCTCCCAACCTTCTACGTCTGGATACTTAAAATCATGCCCAAATCGGGAAATAATTTCCTAATTTAGGAATTTTTAGAATATATTTTTTTTATTGTATGGGGAAAACCCAATGCAATCTACTAGAATGAATCTATGAACTGATTGAGTAGATTCCCAACCATGAACTGATCCCAAATTTGACTAATTGACTTGCACTTCCTACTGAGGAACCCATTCCAAGCTCAGAAAAAAGGTTCAAACATGTTTGATGAGATCATTATGACTCAAATGTGATGATGGAACAGGGATCGAAGATCGGATTGTGCATAAACCAAGTTGATAATGAAGACTCACCAGAGATCAAGTTAAAGTTTCTATGTTCATTGGGTTTATTCATTATTGTAGGTTCACTTAATGAATATAATGGGGCCTCAATGTTCCTATTCACTCTCATTATAAGGAAAAAGATTCATGCACACCACCTTCTTGATGAAATGTCAGTGAAGAACTAAAGTTTATAGCACTTGGTTGAGTTCACCATAAATATAAAGGTTCTCTAGAGATTGATTTTGGACTATTGGAGAGTACGAATACCACCATTGGAAGAAGTCTCTTGAGATCAATTTGGGTTTAGTTGAAGAAGAAATACTCACTTCTTGTTCAAACTAATTTGATAAGGAGGAAGATTGATCTTTTTAGAGAATTTTCATTCCTGATCAAGGAAGATAGAGCTTAGAAGTCTTCCCAGATAATCTCCTCAAGATTGGTGTTTCAGCTAAGATGATCCCAATAGAGGTGTATAGTTAATTATTGAATGATAGTGGAGTATGTCTTGTTGAAGTGGAATCGCACCTGAAGAAAGATTAAAAATCTTGAGTTCAAGTTGTGTGGATACGCCAAAACTGAAAGAGGAAGAATAATAAATAAAAAATAAAAAAATGATTATAGGTGCATAATAAAATATTTTAAAAAAATAATAGATGTGTAAACTAACTATAGAGTGTAAAAATTAGATTCACCTAGTTAAGGAGAATTTTAGTTACAACAACGTAAGGTGGTGATGACCGACACATGAAATTAACAAATCTAAGTCGGTGGAATGAATTCTTTAAAAAAATGTGTATTGTGGGATATTAATTCAATTCTTATAGATAGTGGTACATTGACTAACTTAGAGAGTAGAGGTGTGGGATATTCTAGAGATATGAGTTTTAACTTCAAGAAGAAAGAAGTGGAAGATAAATTAGTGAGAAATATCTTATCTTAACAAAGTATTGGAGTTGGTGTTCTAGAACCAACTATTTGTACTTTGATTACATGTATATTCTAAGATTTAAATATTAATAAAAAAATCTTATTAAATATTGTCCATATTTTTTCATGCCTTTAATGTAATAATTTATAATAGTATCTATCGTATTGATAAGGTTGTATAAATTCACTTCTATAATGTGAACCTTGAATTTCCAAGATGATATTATTAAATATAGTTCTACAGTCGGATAACGTAATATGAAAGGGAACATGGTATGACGATTTTAGAGTGAAAGTACTGGTAAGTGGATGAGTCTTCTTCTCAGGAAGTTAACAGTTGGTAATCTCCAAGATGGAATATTATGAGAACATACCAGCTAGTAGGAATTTTACATGTTTTAGTGTCATGGGATATTCATATATGTGATCATGTGTAATGGTCCTTAGACTTTAAGATTATTATGAATTCATGTTATGAATTACGCACTTAGATGTACTTCATAAGCATTTACTATATAGTTCATGGTGAAGTTTGATACGTTTGGTGAATCAAGGGTGACATGTTATTAATGGATAAGTCAAGAAAGGGTTCTGTCCCTTTCATATTTATGTAAGGTTATATATTTTCCCTTTGATTGGAATATAATTGTCGCATTAAATTACATGTAAATAGTGTAACTATGTGTTTATTTTAGATAGTGAAAGAAGTACATATCAATTATATAGGTTGACGGAATGGATGTGAAACCTGCTTGATGAGATATTATAACAAAGAGATTATATTACATAGTGAGCATTCCTATATGGTTATTGATGTTGTGACATTAAGTTCTTTCCCATGGGTGTCTTGACTCATTGCTATATAGTAATCTTATACTTTAGTAAATTCCACTTAATGTGAATGAGAAAGAATTGTAGATGGTCACACACTAAGTATTTTCATTTATCTCAATTAAATTAAATTTAAATTTAATTAATTTAATAAATTTTATTCTTGATACTGATGAATAATTTCATGCTTGTTTTATCGATCACAGGTATTTATTGAATATTTAATAAATATTTAGTCACTGGTTTGTGGATAAAAGATTCATTTATGTATAAAATATTTATTTTGGGATTTAATAAATATTGAGGAGTTAGATCATACCAACATCATGTTCGGTGATGAATATTAATTTTCAATCTAGTAAAATAATATTTATCATTATGCGAGTTAGCACATGCCATAAAACAATATTATTATTGTTATTATATGGGATAAGGTTTGATAATGATTATTATATTATTTAAGGGTCGATATGAAATTAAATAATATTTTAACCTAAAACCTATATCAATAAATATATTTTTATTTCTATTTTGTAGGTTTAATAAAAAACATTGAGATTTGAGATTCATTGCATACAATGGAATTCAGTCTCTATTCTTCTTCCTATCTTCCTCTCAAGAACAAGAAGTGATAAACAGATTACTTAAAGATCAAAGGAACTTGAAGTGATCAAAATGATAAACACAAGATGATAGATCCTCTATTATAGCATCCAAAATTCTTTTGTCATTAATCGGAGATCAAAGGAGCATATGTGGGTCATCACTTGAGATATTCTGCGCAAGGATTTTTATAGTGCAGGGAACGTAATATGGAAAAAGGGTTTTCATATGATCAACATCATATTTGAAGAAAGGTAATCATATTAGGTATTATTTTTATAACTCTAATATAAATTAATTATAAATTTAATGTGGAAAGGTCCTCTCCAGGTTCTAAGTTTCTCTATGTCAATATTCAGTTGAAAGATTTCATGAGTCATGACGTTCATGTCATGTACAATATTGTGAATGACCCATCGTAAATAAAAAAACTTCTTGGTTAATTCTTCCACCAAGGTGCTTCTACTACACCCAGAACCTATAAGCGATATCAGAGGGGTAACATTTTAAATTTATAATTATTTATTTGATTTTTGAACTATTATGCACAATGGTGGTTAGATATATCATTTCATGAATATTTTATCTCTAATACATTTTTAATTAACATTTTTTCAACATATTAATTATCATTTTCATTATTTCATTTTCTTAAAGGACTTATAATAGATGGATAATGATCGGAGATTCCATTAGAAAGTTCCAAAAAAATTGGATGGTAAGACTAGGTTACACGGTGTGTTGTTGGAGTACATGTCATGTACCCAAGTGCACTATATCATAAAATTTCACAGGATATAAAAAATTCCAATAAGTAACTACACACAATGAATTTATTTCATACTACTTGTAGAATGGGACAACCTAGCACATGTCTTGTAAAATTAAACAACGTGTAGCCGGTGTATATGTTGTGCAGTCTACATAGTTTAGTGGTGAAATTATTAGAAACCGTGTGGTCAAATACATAGTCAAAACCACATGAAAATTATATCTTGGAGTATTAATGAAATACACGAAATTTAGTCTATTTACACGATGTGTATTTAACTATTTCTTATGCCTGAAATACACATTGAGTGTTTTGTCCAGTAATGTAGACACACAACTAGTAGAACACATGGAATGTTCCTGGAGTACATATCATGTGGTCCTACATCCAAATTATACATTTAGTTCTTCAAAAAGTTTATGTTATTAATATTTTCATAACTTATTATATACTCCATTTACTGATTTTATAATAAATGTTCATAATTTGTGTGAAAGATTAATGTTTAAATATTAAATATAATTTTAGAGAACAATTTGAATTCATCTAGATTCAAGTATATTTAATGTTTTAATAATAATTATCACCCTAATGATCCAAATTGTGTGTTTCTTATTTTTTAGGATTCCTTGTTCAATTTCCAGCATATCATTAGAAGGAATAAGTGTCCAATTATTCCATTTGGAGGGTCATATAGTCCTCACAAGAAGGACCAAAGAATCTATAAAGAAACCAGACCATCCATGAAGATTGAATTACTAGGCTCAATCCATATGTACAAATTAATTTATTATACTCCAAAGTTAGTGGAACAATCCAAGGAGTCATTTATAAAAATTTCATGTCCCAAATCTAAAAACAAGGGACCCAAATGAATCTTTGAAGTCCAGCCAACAATTCTGTCTGAGAATTGAGATCAGCACACCAAATTTGACTGTTCTCCTGATAAACATCAATTGGAGTTGATAATTTTTAGTGTGAAATACAATATATGGTCGGAAAACTTTTTTTAAGAAACTTTTCGTATTTGAGGGAATCTTACTATTCATAAACCCATTCACATTTCGACCTTCTAAAAAGTTGATATTGAAATGGACAGATTAAAATTGTTTACTCAAACTGCCATAAATCTGGATCCATAAGTCCAAATGCCTCTAAATTTTTAGATTTTCAAGAAAAAATTATTATATAAAACTGTGAAGAAGAAGATATCTCGATATTCAGTTGTCTGAATGGCCAAACTGGTGAGACAAGTGGAGGGACAGATTTGAATGCAAGCAGTCCAACTCCTTGAGCTATAAATACATCCCCCTCCTCTCCTTCAAAGGAGTTGGAATTTCATAGAAAATTAGGATAGTTTTTAATGACCAAGGATCTTCCAAAGTATTTTTAGGATCTTCCATACTCAAGTTTTCACTTGAGAAACCATTCCTCATTTCTTACTTTCATTTAATTTTGTGTTGTTCATTTATAATCATGTAAGTGTTCGTTTTTGTAATGCTATTTTAATGAAAGTTTACTCTTAATATTATCTTTGAATCATCCAACATATGTTATTAAATATTAATGGTCTTAAAATAGTTTAAATCTAGTAAAAATCCATTTTCTATTTTTCTTTCTCATTCAATCGAATGTTCGTGTTTATTTATCTTCGTCACTCGTGTGTGTGTTCGGCACACCACTCTTTTCTTATCCCTTTATTTTTCTTATCTTATAAATTCATCATAATAAACATAATAAAAAATATTACTAATAATTTAAATGGATAAGTAAATATATCATTGTGGTGAGTTATAATTTAGGTTTGTTAAGTGATTGAGATCTTTTTCTCGGTGAATATTCTTTGAATTAACATTGTATATGTTGGACTTAACATGTCATGGATTAATGAATTATTTTGTTTAATGAGTAGTTTAAATGGATTATTGGAACCATAAATACACTACCATAAACAATATATGATGGAGATTAGAACTATATGTTATGTTAAGTCTTTGATTAAAGCCATAACACTTGGGAATTCCAATCAATGTCAACTTGTGACATGGGTGTTAATTTAATGAAATATAAAGCAAGGCTCAAGGATATCACAAGCTTAGCTACCTAAGGATGAACTCACCCCAATATTTTTCAAATTATTAAATCAATATTAATCAATCAATCATTTCAATTATACTCTGCAAACAAACCCCCCAATCAAAACACAATCAACTAAAAAAAGTTGATTATTAAAAAGTATCATCATTGAGGAATCGACCCGAGTGCTGCAATACAAATTAGCAGAGCACTGGAACCTTGAATGGTCGATAGAAAAAATCAATCGTGTTTTAATTGGAATTTTTTCCGAGGATGGTGTAACTAAATAGTCGTTAGTTTTTGGTTATTGTAAAAAAACAAAAAAAACAAAATTTTAAAACAAATTGAAACAAATACGAAGAAAAACCCACCTTATCATAAAAATCATAAATGGAAAAAACACAAAAAAAACCCATCTTCGTATTTCTTCTAAAATATATCTGAATTCCTCGTAGCCTCCCAAACAATCCCTTGAATTTGTTTGGCCCTGAAATTGAGGGAATTCTTTGCGAAATTAGGAGGAATATTAGGGATAATCAAATAATTCAAGAACCAATCCTTGTCCAACCAATTGAATTGGATATGACCACTCATAGGGAACAACAACTAAAAGAACTTTCTACCCCTAATATAAATTACCAACACCTTGGTATTCAATATCCAAACATAGATTCTAACTTCAAACTCAAATCAGGTTTGATTCATCTCTTACCTCATTTAAATGGGCTAGCCGGTGAGGATCCACATCTCCACCTTAAAGAGTTCCAAGTGGTGTGGTCTACCATGAAACCTCAAGGGGTTTCTAAGGAACAAATAAAACTCTAAGAATTCCCTTTCTCCCTAGATGAAACTACTATTTCAAGGATTTACTACCTCCCTCTTGGTTCCATAACCACATGGAATGACATGAAGAAACTTTTCTTAGAAAAATTCTTTCCGGCTTATCGTATTGCTTCTATCTGAAAGGAAATAAGTGGTATATGTCATTTCCCAAATGAAACACTCTATGAAAACTGGGATAGGTTCAAAAAATCTTGTTCCAACCTTTCCAAACTACCAAATCCCTAACCAACTCTTGATACAATACTTTTATGAGGGGCTATTTTCTATAGAGAGAAATCTCATTGATGTCTCAAGTGGTGGTGCTCTTGTTGATAAAACTCATGTAGCTGCAAGAGATCTCATATGAAACATGGCTGAAAACACACAACAATTACATACTTCATCACATGCTCAAGTCAAAAAAGATCAGGATAATCAATCTATAGAGCCAAATAAGATGACAGAGTGGATGAGTGAACTTACAGGTCTTGTGTGACAACTAGTTGTGGATTCCAAATCCCCAACCTCACCTTCTCCGAAATCTTTGTTCCTTGGACCTATCAAGAACTGTGCAATCTGTAGCTCCCCATCTCATCTAACTGACACATTTCTACAACTTCAAGAGGATACATCTAATTTATCTGGACCAATGGAGATCAATTCTTCATATGCTCAACGGAACCCCAACACTCAACAATTAGTTCAGTTTGTTAGAAACTTTAACCAACCCCACTATAAGCCCTTCTCTTCTACCTATAACTATAACATGAGATATGGGAATCTCATTTCTCATCCCCCTCAGTTACCTCAACGAAATCCAAACCAATTCCAATATGGTCAAGGTGGTGGTAACTTCCATCAACCTTATCCTTTTATTCCTCAACCTCAAAGGAACAATCCTCCTCCTAGATTCCACTATCCTTGTGAGCATTCCCAATTCCAAAACCAATACAATTTATTTCACAAGAACAAAAATCAAGGCAATCCCAATCCAGGACAATCCTCTTCTTCTAAGCAACCATGAGAAAGTGTAGTATAAGATCTTGCCTCATTCACCTGTTCTAGCCTTAAAAACATTGAAACATAAATTTTTCAACTTCCATCCCACCTGAGCCAGCATCAACAATCAAATTCTTCCCAACTACCCTCTCAACCATTACCCAATCCCAAGGGTAATTTAAGTGTAATTTCACTTAGATTAGGGAAGAAAATTGCTATGCCTCAAGATAAGTCCTCTAAACCCCCTTTGAATGTTGACCTAGAAAACGAAAAGAAAAAGGAATATGAAAAGGAATATGAATCCATTCCCTCACCTCCTTTCATTCCACTTAGGAATCCAATTCCTTTTACTCAAGATTTTTATGAAATAAGATAGTCCTTTGAACTAGGTCCTAAAATGCTTGACATGTTTATACGTGTTGAAGTCAGCATACCCCTATTAGATTCCATAAAATAAATCCTTAAGTATGCCAAGTTTCTTAAGGAATTGTGCACACATAATAGGAAACTTAGGACCTTTGAAAATGTTTACACCCAGCAGTATATTCCCATAAAGTGCAATGATCTAGGGACCTTTACGGTTCCATGCCAAATTGGAAACTCCATATTCGATGATGCACTCATAGACTTAGGAGCCTCAATTAATGTCATGCCCAAATCCATATTCTCTAGCCTTGGTCTAGGTCCCTTACATTCAACGAGTTTTTTCATTCAATTGTCCAATCGAAGAACTGCTAGTCCTGAGGGTATAATTTAGGATGTACTTATTAATGTGAATGATCTTATATTCCCTGCTGATTTCTATGTCATTGACATGGAAGGTGAGACGAACTCCTCTCAGTCTCCCCTAATTCTAGGAAGACCATTCCTAATAATAGAGATAACAAATATTGATGTCCATTCATGAATCTTATCCATGGAATTTGGTGACCAATTGGTCAAGTTAAACATTTTCCAAGCCATGCAATACCCATCTGAGGATCACTCTACATTCTTAATCCATGCTTCTGAGGACACTTCTGAGAGTCAATTGAACCCCAATCCATCATGTTCTTCATGTTATAATGATAAAGGATCCTGTGAAATATGAACCATGATTAACAAATTCGTAAATGGTGAAGTTGATGTGGACCTCTCATTCATAGACTCTATCAATCTAGAGGATCTTGAAAACTCTCTTGAATACCACATCAACTCTGATTTCTACTGCTCCACTTTGGACAGTATTAAGGAAAATGAATTTGAAGAAACTAAAAGCCCTTATTCCATTCTTGAGTTGTCTAACCTACAAATGAAATATGATACTAATATAAAACCTCTTCCTGAACACCAGAAATATGCATTCCTTTTCCATGATCACTCATATCCTAACATTATTTCTACTTCACTTACTAAAACTGAGGAGTCCAAACTTGTTCAGGTGTTAGAGTAAAACAAAAAGGCCTTAGGTTGGACCCTATATGACATACCAGAAATCAACCCTGCACTTTTCATTCATCACATCCATCTTGAAGAATCATCCAAACCAATTATACAACCATAAATAAGACTCAATCCACTCATACTTGAGGTAGTTAGGGAATATATCACCAAGATTCTTCAAGAAAGTATTATCTACCCAATTTTTGATAGTGAATGGGTTATTCCAATTCATGTTATACCTAAGAAGGGTGGGATAACTATTTTCACAAATGAACATGGTGAGGTAATCACAACATGAGTAAATAAAAAATGGTGTTTGTGCATCAACTATAAAAAATTGAATGTAGAAACAAGAAAATATCACTACCCTCTTCCATTCCTTGATCAAATTCTAGAACAATTAGTCGAAAAGTCACATTATTGCTTTCTTGATGGATACACCAGCTATTTTTAAATCCTAATCACACCTCAGGACCAAGAAAAGACTAAATTCACTTGACACTTTGGAACATATTCATATAAGAGAATTCCTTTTGGCCTTTGCAATGCTCTTGCAACATTACAAATGTGTATGATGAGTATCTTTTCTAAATTCATTGAACATTGAATGGAGATCATCAGGGATGACTTTACCATTTATGGTGAGTCAATTGAATCTTTCTTGAATTCACTCTCTCTAGTCCTTCAAATGTGTTTCAAGTGTAACCTTGTGTTAAATTTTGAAAAATGTCACTTCATGGTTTAAAATAGTATTGTTCTAGGGAACATAGTTTCAAAATATGGTATTGAAGTTGATCCTACCAAAATTGAAGTGATCCAGTCACTTCCTGAACCCACCTATGTTTAAGAAATCCATTCATTCCTTGGTCATGCTGGTTTCTATTGGCGATTCATCCATAACTTTAGTAGGATTTCCCTCACACTCACTCAGTTTATCTAAAATTATGTCACTTTCCATTTCGATGAGGTTTTCAAGAGATCCTTCGTTGAACTCAAAACTACTCTTACATCTTCCCTAATAATCCAACTCCTAGATTAGTCTTTACCATTTGAGTTGATGTGTGATGCTTCTGATAGAGACGTTGGGGCTCTTCTTGGTCAAATAAGAGAAAACATTCCTCATGTAATCTATTATACCTCAAAAACATTGGATGAAATTCAATATCACTACACTGTGACTGAAAAAGAAATTTTAAAAGTGGTTTTTTCCTTAGATAAATTCTGACCTTATCTCTTAGGTTCCAAAATCATCATCTTCACATACTATTCTTCTGTAAAGTTCTTATTCAAGAAAAGTGATTCCAAACCGAGGCTAATAAGATGGATCCTAATGCTCTAAGAGTTTGACCTTGAAATCAAAGATATACCTAGAAAATAAAATCCTATGGCTGATCACTTGAGTAGAATTTTTAATTCTTCTCATTCTGAAATAATTGATCCATTATTTCTATCTAAGAACCTTTCATCTCTCACTCAAAAAATACCATGGTATGCCCCAATTGTAAATTACTTGGGTTCTGGTTTTTTTCCTGAAAATTTTTCAAAAGAATAAAAAATGAAGTTGAAAATTGATTCAAAATGCTATTTTTGAGAAGAAAATAAACTTTGGAAAATTGGGGTAGACATGGTAATTAGGATATGTGTTGATGAAGATAAGCATTCTTTCATCTTAGAATTTTGTCACTAACTTACTATAGCTGGCCACTTTGGACCACAAAGGACCTCCAGAAAGGTCTTTGACTCTGGATTATTTTGGGCTTCACTCTTCAAGGACTCACATAAGTTTTTTCAATCATTTCCCACTTGCCAAAATTTTGGCACAATTTTCAAAAGAAATGAAATTACCCAAAAGCCTTTAATATTCTGTTAGATCTCTGATGTTTGGGTAATTGATTTCATGGGACCCTTTACCCCTTCCAATGGATTATCATACATTATTCTTATGGTAGATTATTTTTCTAGGTGGGAAGAGGCCAAAACCACTAGAAAGTATGATTCACATAGTGTTAGTGAGTTTCTAAAAACCCATATCTTCCACATATTTGGAACTCCTTATGCCTTGATTAGTGACTTAGGAACCCATTTTGGTAATAGAACCATGGAATATCTTTTGAAAAATAATGGTGTTATACATAAAACTTCAACTGCATATCACCCCCAAGAAAATGGAATGGATAAAATCTCTAATAGATAAGTGAAAATAGTGCTTGAGAGAATTGTTAAGCCCACTAGAAAATACTATCCTGGGAGAATAGGTGAAATACTTTTGGATTATTGAACTTCCTATAAAACACCCATTGGGATGTCTCCTTTTAGGTTAGTTTTTGTTAAAGCATGTCATTTTCCAGTTGAAATCCAAAATAAGTCATTTTGGGCTGTGAAAACTTGTAATTTTGATTTTAAAAAATATGGTGAAGAAATATTGTTGTAATTGGATAAACTATAGGAGCTTCAACTTGATTCTTATGAGAATTATAATCTCTAAAAAGAAAAATCCAAGGCATTCCCTGAAAAACACATCCTGATAAAGGTATTTCATGAAGGTGAAAAGTTAATGCTCTTCAATTCTTGATTTCAACTTCACCCAAGTAAGATTAATTCTCATTGGGAAGGTCCTTTTGTTATTACTAATGTTTTCCCATTTAGTGTAGTGTAATTTCAAGACCCCTCTTCCAAAAGGACATTCACGGTTAACAGACATCGGTTAAAGCATCGCCATGAGTGGAAACACATCTCGGAAACCACCTAAACTTCCATCAGATCCACAACTTCCACCGACCCACCACTAAATGGAGATGAAAACCAACTAAATCCAAACTAGGGGCACCTCTTTCCCTTTAACTACATCCTTCTCTCTTCTTCCTCCTATCTATCTCCCTTTTCTTTCTTCTTCCTCTCTTTTTCATTTTTTACCACTTTCATCATCAATTTTTTTTATTTCTCTCTTTCTCTTTTGTGTGGGTGTGTATTTAAAACAAACTAAAAAACTAAAAAAATGAAAAAATAAATAAAATAAAAATATCTTAGTTACTCACCATACAATTTTGAAATTTTGTCCAACCATTTTGGGGAGTCAAAAGACATGTTTTTATCTCAAAATTTTTTATTTTCATCATGAATTTGGATAAATAATCTTATTTCAAAACCAATAACTTTTGAATGCTCAGTTTTAGATTTGGAAAATGATTCTTCTCCAACTGTGAGGAACAAAATTATCTTTCATGCCACAGTCGCCTATGGATATATTTTCAAAATGTGTGTTTTCACCCCCAATTGTTATTCTTGAGTTTGTGGACCTTTGATCTGAATTTCCTACTTTTTACTGCATTAATATGATAGATGTGTTTTCTTAACCACATGAGAATCACAATAGCCAAATACCCTCCCATTGCCCTTACATTATTCCTCCTTTTGAAAGCCCATTCAAGCCTATGAAAACCTTTTCTTTGATACCCACACTACAATCCCAATACCTAATCCCACCAAACATCTATATGGATTTACATTACATTATTTATTTAAATTTAAGTGTGGGGGGAATGGATTTAATTTTTGGGTGCCCTTTTATTGATTTTAAATGTTTTAAGGGAAAGAATCCATTTTAATGTAGGGTAAAGGTTTTCATTCAGTTAATTTTGGGGAATATATTTTCATTTATCTAATTTTGTAAATGTTATTTAAAAGTGTTCAAAAAAATTGAAAAAAATAAAAAAAACATAAAATATGGGTTGTGTCTTGGGCGGGTCAAAAATCACTCTTCATCGACCTTTGATCTTATTATAACTATTACAATTAGTGTCGTGAGGAGATCAATCATGGGTTGAGAGATGAGTGTGATACTTGTTTCAAGTTCAACTTTCAAAAAAATGAAAAAAAATGAAAAGGAAAAAAAGAAAGAGAATTATGTCATTGTGAGAAGTTTTGTGTTTTGTAAATATTTCATCTTCTCGTCCCCTTAAATTTTTTTCCTCCCTTGTGTCTTTCCTCATACAATAATTCCCTTGTAAATATGTGTTTCATTTCACAAAAAAAAATCATTGTTTTACCCATGTTGATGTTTTACCCCTCTTCTCCTCTCTCTTGGACATTAAATTCTTACCCTTACATAGAAAAAAACCCATTAAAAAGACCTCTTGATTCTTTTGAACTTTAGGATAGGGAATAGAATCTGAGAGCTCTTTCACACTCTAATATTTTCACCTTTGGTTTGTGAATGAGTGAACCTCCATAAATAAATTTTTATCATCTTGAGAGGAGTGAGTTTTGAGTGCCTACATTTTCCATTTCAAAATTTGAGCATGAAAAATGAATGGTTTTTGGAATATTATTTCTGTAAAAATTTGTTGTGGAATTAAATATGGATGAATGAAATGGTTTAAACCTCCCCTGATTGGTGAAAAAAAATTAATATTTATTGTCATGTAAGAATGATTTTCTTATGTTTTTATATTTATTGCACATGAGTACATGAACAAGAATAAGTGTGAGGTATTTGATGTTTTTAATATTTTCATAAATTATTATATACTCCATTTACTGATTTTATATGAAATGTGCATAATTTGCATGAAATATTAATGTTTAAAAATTAAATATAATTTTAGAGCACTATTTGAATCCATACAGATTCAAGTCTGTTTAGTGTTTTATTAATACCTATCACCCTAAAAATTAAAATTGTGTGTTTCTTGTTTTTTATTATTCCTTATTCAATTTATGACATATCATTATAAGTAATCAGTGACTGATTCTTCCATTTTAAGGGTTATATGGTCCTCACAAGAAGGCCTAAAGAATCTGTGAAGAAACTGGACCATCCATGAAGATTGTATTATCGGGATCCATCCAAAAGTAAAAAATTCATTTATTCTCCTCAAAAGTTTTGGGAAAAATTCAAGGCATCATTTATAAAAATGTCAAGGCCCAAATCCAAAAAAAAAGGGACCCAAATGAAGCTTTGAATTCTATCTCACAATTCTATTCAGGAATTGAGATCGACACACAAAATTTGATTGTTCTCCTGATATAGACATCAATTGGAGTTGATATTTTTCATTTTGAAATCCATGATATGTGCTTCCAAATCTTTTGAAGAAAGTTTTATAATTTTAGGGTATCTTCCTATTCATAAACCCATTCACATTTTGACCTTCTCATAAGTCTTGATTGAAATGGACAGATTAAACTTGTTTACTAAAACTGCCATAACATTGGATAAATAACTCCAAATGCCTCAAAATTTTGAGAGTATATAGAAAACTTTATTATATACAACTGTGAATAATAATATATCGCGAGATTCAGTTTTCTGAATGGTCAAACTAGAAATACAAGTGGAAGGACATGTTTGGAATGCAAACAGTCCAACTCCTTTTACTATAAATACATCCCCCTCCTCTCCTTCAAAGGAGAAGGAAATTCAGAGAAAAGGAGGATTGGTTGGAACGAAAAAGGCTCTGTCAAAGTCTTGGGAGGATATTTCATACTCATTTTTTTCACTTGATAAACCATTCCTTCTTACTTTGTTTCATTTACTTTTGTGTTGTTCTTCGTTTATAATTGTGTAAGTGTTTGTTTTTGTAATGCTCTTTTAATGAAATTTTATTCATCATATTCTCTTTGAATCATCAAACCTCTGTTATTAAATAGTAATGGTCTTAAAATAGTTTAAATCTAGTAAAAATACATTTTCTATTTTTATTTCTCATTCAATCGAAAGTCCATGTTTATTTCTCTTCGTCACTCATGTGTGTGTTTGGTGCACCACTATTTTCTTATCCCTTTATTTTTATTCTATTATTAATTCATCATAATAAACATAATAAACCAGATTACTAATCATTTTAATGGATGATTAAATCTATTATTGGTGTGAGTTATAATTTATGTATGTTAAGTTATTGAGAGCTTTTTCTCGATGAATATTCTTTGAATTAACATTGTGTATGTTGGACTTAACATGTCATGAATTAATGATTTTTTGTGTTTAACAAGTGGTTTCCATGGATTATTGGAATCATAAATACACTACCATAAATAAGATATGATGAATATCAGAACCCTATGTTATGTTAAGTCTTGGATTAAAGTCGTAACACTTGGGAATTCCAATCAACATCAACTTGTGACATGGGTGTTAATTTAATGAAATATAAATCAAGGATCAAGGATATCACAAGATTAACTACCTAATTATGAACTCACCCCAATATTTATCAAATTGTTAAATCAATATTAATCAATAAATCATTTCAATTATGCTATACAAAAAAACCCCCAATAAAAATACAATCAACTAAAAACAATCGACTATTAAAAATTATCATCACCGAGGATTCGACCCGACTGATGATATACACATTATCATAGCACCAGAACCTTGAATGGTCAATAGGCGACAATCGGCCTCACTTCAAAAATCTGGTGGATTTAATGTCCCGACCTAGCATCCATATAATTAGGGCCTCGAGCCAGTGGGTCACATGTCCTCAAGTGTGCCTCCCCGTATATTAGAGTTTGTCAACTAGCAGTGAGGGTGTAAATGTGATACAGTGCGAAGACTATACCCACATATAAAATTATAACAACAGATATAATAAATAAACTAACAATAGTGGAATCATAATATAAACAAACACTAAAATGACTAAACTAGTAACCCACCATAGTAGAAGCACATACAAGAAATATAATAATAAACTATGTAAGTGTAAATAATAGAATAACTAAATAATAATATCAAAATCAAAAGGCTTATTTAGATACATGATTTCATGGCATGATGATATACAAAAAAGGAAACAGAGGACATACATATACAGCATTCTATATAAAAGTACAAAAAAGAAAAAAGACTATTCCACTAGCATCTCAAGAATATTCTCAGTCCTCTGCTCCTATGCTCCAACTATAAGTAAATAATATCAAATATTTATAGTAGGTAACCTGCCCTTATCTATACTTGCATGCAATTAATCTATGAAGGTACCAAAGGCGACCCGAGTAGGGTGTGAGATAAAATCTTAGTAGGCCACCACCAATGGTGTCTAGAATTAATTAAAACAATGTAAATATTTTAGTAGTGTGCATGTATAAGTAATAATAAGAAATTATAAATAAACAATCATTATCCTGCTCATGTTCCTATAGGACACATGGCTGCTCTACTTTCTTTGACTCAAGCCAAAATGATATTCTGATCAGTAACCATATATATATAGTATAGTTATATATTGTATCCACCTATATGCACTAGGTACATGAGGACGTAAGAAGCTATATAGCTAGATACTAGGGGATGGCTAGACTAGGGCGTAACTCATTCATCCATAATGAGTCTAAATGAGCCTATAAGCTCTAGCGTATGGTATATTCCCTGAATCTCATAATGAGTGTGAGACATCATGATCAATACTCAAGATAGGTGGGGTGAGAAATCATTTCCAACAACCAAAACAGATGAATGTGGAATGTCATTCCCAACACCCAGATAATGGTATAATGGTGATAGACATCATTCTCAACACCTGATGTAAGGGAGAGTGAATCTTCATGTACAAAAATTCCCTTAACCATATTTCCATATCCAATGTCAATGGTTTAATCATAATAATATAATAAATTTAGTGATCAACTCATAATAATTATAATTATCAAGACCGATATATAGAAAGGGTGTCATAATTAATATGATCCATATAATAAGCATGAAAAAATTAGTGTGGTTGTGCCACCCATTATCATTTATACAATTAGTCTATTTAATTATTTTAAGAAATTAAAACCATTATAAAGTAATCCATTAAATATTATCAACACATTAAATCATAAAATGCATGTAAATTCAATTTTAGGATTCAACCTAGCACTTATAAGGTGCTATTATCAATTAAAAAATTTCCTACAGGGAAAATTCCATTTAAAATCCAAGTCAGATGCTTAAAATCTATTCAGTGCATTTAATCAATTAATTATAAAGTGAATTTCAAGCCAGAACACACAAGGGGTGGATACGATCAAGTTTGGAATCCTCCAATTACCTAGAAAGGATCAATGGAGGTATAAAAATATGCATATATCAATTTAGAATCAAAAGAACTCATTTAAGGTAATGTGTGTCAAAGGCTGGCATGCGTCACAATGGTGTGGCTATGAAAACACCATAACTTTTAGGGAAAATAACTAGACCACCTACCTTAGGGTCATTGATGACTCCTTGTCCAATAGAATCCTCGGATTTGAATTATATTAGAAGAAAAATGAAGAATGGTACAATTCCATTAAAATAGATAAAATGATCTTTCACAAAAATATAGAAATAGATATAAATATTAACCTTGAATGGAAGTAATAGGATTCTAGTGCTTACCGATGCAGATTCAATGTGACCAATGGTGTTAAAATCAGATTTTGGATCTATGATTTATCTTAAAACCTATGAGAGGATAAAAAAGGGCCTTTAGGAGATAAATGGGGGTGCTCCTCTATTGGAAATGGGAAAGAGGAAGTATGATTAATTAATTGGATTCATTAAGGGAAAAATAGTAATTTTTCCCTAAAAACTGGGGGTGCATGGTTTAGCTGTATTTTTTGACAAACCATGCGCAAATTGTTCTCCCTTTACTATCGAAAGAGGGACACTTCATGGTTAAGGCACATAGTTTCCCTAGCCATGTGAAAACCATGAAAAATACCTCTATCAAGAATTTCTAAAATATTGTATGGTCATGTTCCTCAGTTTTCATGGTTGTAGAAAAACTATGAGACCCCTACTTCTCAAGAAGTTCCCTACATGATTACCCAACACAGTTTGTACTAATCATGTGGTAACCATGTGGCATACCCTTTTTTCCATTTTCTAGAACTCCTAGCTCTGAACAAGCCCTATAATCTCTTGGGACCTTCCTTAGGTCATAGCACACGTTTACCAAGATGAAATTAAGGAATCTTATTGAAAAACAAATGGGTCATACCTTCATGAAAAGATAGGTTGTCGCAACCTCCCCTCCATAAAGTAAATCATCCCCAAGTTGGCCTTCTAATGGTAAGTGGTATCATCAGTAAAGAGTTTCTAAAATTTTTCTCTTGTATCATCTTCCCACTCCCAAGTCTTATCCTATATTCAGTCGTGCTACCATAACACCCACACCAAAGGAACTAACCTACCTCAGAGTGTATTCATGCTCTGATCAACTATATGCATTGAATACTCCTCAAAATATTCATCCATATCTAAATCATCCTCATCAAGTTGGAATATGTGTGATGAGTCTAGATAATACTAGAAAAATTGAGATACATGAAATACATCATGCATAGAACAGTATCTCTAAGGAAGTACTATCTAGTAAGTCACTGGTTTTATTCACTTCATAACCTCAAAAGGTCTAATGAATTGAGGTGAAAGCTTACCCTTCCTCTGAATACATTGATGGCTCAACCTGAGTGAAAATCGCAAGAAATCCTAATATCTAACCTAGAACTCAAGAGGTCATTAGTATTGGTTTCCATATGACTATTTTCTAGATTTATCTATCATCATGTGATTTATAATCAACTTTACCTTCTCTGTAGTCTCCTAAATGATAAATGGTCAAGGAAAAGTTTCTTTCCCTACATCTAGTCAGCAAATATGTGATCGTCAAGTCCTACCATATAAGGATTCAAAAGGATCCATCTTGATGGTATCTTGAAAGATGTTATTATAAGAAAAATCAACAAGGGGTATGTGTTTCTCCCAAGAACCCTTGAAATCAAGGAAACATGCATGGAGCATGTCCTCTAACACCTGACTTTTATGTTTTGTTTATCCATCGGTCTGAGGGTGATAGTCCATGCTCAGAAGCACCTGTGTACCCAAGGACTTCTGCAACCCCTACCAAAACCATGATGTAAAGCGATTGTATCTATCATACATGATATAATGAGGAGCTCCATGAATAAATATGACCTCCATGATGTATAGCCTCTCTAGATCATCTACCCATAAGGACTCTCACATAGGTAAGAAGTGTGTGACCTTCATTAATTGATTAATGAAAACCCAAAATGTATCATTTCCACAAGGTAATGTAGGTAAACCAGTTATGAAATCCATAGAAACATCATCCCATTTCCACTCAGGAATGGAAAATGGTTGTAAAAGCCCTATTGGTCACTGATGTTCTTCCTTCACCTACTGATAGGTGGAACACCGAGTGATAAAGAAGGAAATATCTCATTATATACTAGTCCACCAATACTATAAATTTATGTCTTGATACATCTTTGTGAAACAAAGATTTATTTCCCATACTAAGGCATGAAATTCCCACATCAACTCCTATATGATTTATGTTGGGGCCCAACACACCCATGGAATAGTAAAGTATCATCTCCATCTATAGTCTAATCAGAAGATGTATCATCAATGGAGATACTTTCCCTTATGAATAAGCCCTCAGGATCTGATAATTGCCTCATTATCACCTATTCTAGATGGGCATAGGTCACTGCTAAGGTCTTGAAGATGGTCTTTCCAATATCCTTCTAAACCTCAATGTGCATCTCTAAAAATAAGTCCATGAGCTACCACTTTCCACTAGCCTTTTGAACTGCATGTTTTTTAGTCTTATAGCTCAGAGAATCAGCTACATAATTATCTTTCATAGGTGTATAGGAAAGCTTGAAATCGAAGTATTGCAGGTATTCAACCCATCTGCATTGTCTGAGATTCAGATCATGCTGTGTAAAGATGCACTTGAGTATTTTGTGATCTATGAATAGAATAAAAAAACTCTCACTAAAAAATCAATTCCTATAACATCATAGAGCGTGAACTAATTTAGTCATCTCAAGGTTGTGTGTCAGGTAATTCAATTTGTGGGAACTAAACTAACGAGACTCGTACACAATGAATTTCTCATCATGCATGATCCCAACCTGATACCTGATGTGTCATAGTAAACTGTATATTTCCTTCCTGGATCCGAAATAATGACTATCACTACTGAATTCAATGGGATCTTCAACTCCGGAAAGGCTGCTTCGTAATCTTCTGACCAAATGAATTTTAAACCCTTTTTATCAAGCTCGTAAGAGGTGCTGTAAGATGTGAGGAATCTTGGATGAAGAATCTGTAATATCCATCTATCCAAAAGAAAATATATATATCAGATATATTCTTTGTATGATACCAAGAAACTACATCTCTAACTTTATCTGGGTCTACTAAAATTCCTGATTCTGAGATAATATGACCCAAGAAGTGGAATTTGTAAATCCAAAAGTGACATTTACTTAGCTTAGAATAAATCTGATGCTCTCTCAGTGTATTCATTATGATCTAAATATGGTTGGCATGGTCATGTAGAGAACAAGAATACACTAAGATATCATAAATAAAAACTACCAAGAATGAATCTAGATATGGGTAGAAAAACCAATTCATAAGATCCATGAAGACTACTGGTGAGTTCGTGAGACCGAACAATATAACCAAGTACTTGTAGAGACCATACCTGCTTCTAAAAGTTGTGAAAGATGTGTCTGAAGACCTAACATACACCATATGATAACTCGGCCTCAAAAAAATTTAAAACACTCTCTCTCCTTAGATATTATCAAATAGGTCATCTATTAGAGGTAGTGGATACTGGTTCTTTATCGTGATCTGGTTCAATCAAAGTTAATCCATGAAAATACTGAGGGTACCATCTTCCTTCTTAGAAAAAAGTACTAGTGAACCCCAAGGATAAGTGATGGGGAATATAAATCATTTAGCCTCCTGTAACGTCTCGATTCTGGAAGCCACCCAGAGGCGCCCCGTACCCAGTTGGTCACATGGCCTCAAATACATTCCCCCAAACACCAGAGGCTCCCGACTAGCAGCGAGTGCCTTGGGTGTGATAGTGGGGGAACTATTCCCTCATTGGCAGAGTACACAATAGAAGTAAACAAATACATACAAGAGAGGAAACAGTAATAATAATATACAGCAGTAACTGAGAGTATAAACTAGAGAACACATATATAAAATGATGCATGATACATATGTCTTGGAAATAGCCAAAAAAGTCACAATGCTGGAATACAATAGTACTAAACCAAAGTGAAAAAGAAAACAGATAAACTCCTCAGCATCGCAAGCCACAGCTTGGTCCGATGCTCTTCAACTCCACAACAAATCAAGTACCTGAAGTCGAAGGGCGCTTGCCCTTGTCTATACCTGCAGCAATATAATATATTTGGGCCCAAAAGCATGACCCAAATAGGGTGTGTGACTAAATCCCAGTAGTAAACCACCTGAAGATATGTGCCTAACAGTCAGTGAGCATATGGCAGGGTAAAAGTACAGAAATCAGTAAACAGGAAGTACTCAGTAGAAAAAATACAATCCACAATTTCAATATCAAGCAGTAGCTAAGCAAGTATCTAAACACAATAGGTAACCCTCTAGGCAGTACTCATAGCCTAACCCCTCTAGTTCAACCCAACAATTACAAGAAACCCTCTAGGAAGCACAAACAGTGTCACCCATCTGGTTCAGTTAAAGTATAGACTCTCTGGGAAAGCACTCACTGTAAATTCCCCCTATAGTCTCGTATCGTACTAAAGGCACTATGGGAAAGCACTCAACATCAATTATCCCTTTGGTCCGCGTCGAGGAACTACAAACACTCTAGGGAATCACTCAATGCCAATTCCCCCTATGGTCTCGCATCGTATAATTATAAAGATACTCTGTAGAATCCCTCAATGTCAATTCTCCCTATGGTCTATACACCAGGTTCTCACGGCCCTATGTAATTCAAGCAAGTGTAGCAGCGCATAACGGCCAAGGTAAACCTCATGAACTACTTGGCTAGTATTCTACAGCACAACAGCATAACAAAACAACAGTCACATCATCCTACAATACTAGGCATGGGAAAGTAACCAGTAGCCTAACAGGAAAACAAGACCCAAAGGTCAAAACAGGAAAAAAATTCATGGCGATACATCTAAAGCACAAAAAGTCACCCAATTCACAATCAATAATCATCTACTCAGGCATACCAGCATAGCAGAGAAACAATAGGGCTATAACGGTAAACGTGCAATACCCCGTTCATGGGTATTGGGAAAATTTGCACATAAACTCAAATACTTTCAACAGAAATTCACAAAACACATACCTCGGTGTTGGGAGATCAATATAATTGAACCTTGAGGCTTGAATCGCCTTATAATGTCATAGATCTAAGAAAACGTACAAAACGTTCAACCCACGATAACTCACAAAAGAGTATAAAATAAAAGATGATTCTCTAGGAGAAGGGAGAACTCACCGATGTGATTCCAACGCAAATGATGGTGTTTGATTCAGAGGACGGACAGAGTCTTAGGGGTTCATTGAATATATGTTGATGTACTCTCACTCTCAGACAAACCAGACCAAGAAGAAGTTGGTTCTGTCCGTCAGACGCGACCCTAGTGCGTTTAATGAAAAAAAAAGTACACGGCATGTACTTTTGAAGTACATGGAATGTACTCACCTTTTTCGTACTCTACTTTAAGCGGCCTCCAAGTCACTCTCACACAGCTATATGTGTGGATACTACACGGTCAACACACGGCCTCCTGCAGTAAGGTAGTACACGGCGTGTACTCATAAAGTACACGGCGTGTACTTAGAAAATTTCCATAATTTCCTTTTTCCTCAAAAATGCCCAGAAAAGTAAAAACATACCTAAAAATAAGGTTCAGGTTCTTAAAAACTTCCCCCCTTAAAGAAATTTTTCCCAGAATTTCCCTAGAACGGCATAGAAGAAGAAGTCCCGAATAGTTCTAGCCACTGTGCTCGTACATCAGCCTCCCTCTCCCAAGTCTCGTCCTGCACCAACCCGTGCTGCCATAGCACTCATACCAAGGGAATAGACTGGCCATGGAGAACCTTTGTACTGTGATCCACAATCTAGATAGGATTCTCCTCAAACGACACATCCACTTCAAGATCAACATCCTCAGGTTGAAAGACATGAGATGGGTTTGAAAAGTAACATCGAAGCTGAGAAACGTGGAAGACGTCGTGCATAGCTTAGTACCTCTGAGGTAACTGCAACTGGTAGGCAACTGGACCAACTCTCTCCAACACCTCAAATGGACCGACGTACCTCGATGAAAGCTTACCCTGTCTCATAATCCTCTTGTTTCCCAACCTCAGTGTGACATGCAAGAAAACCTGATCCCCGACCTCGAACTCCAGAGGTCGTCTCCACTGATCAACATAAAACTTCTATCGAGACTGCGTAGTAGCCATCCTTTCCCAAATCAACTCTATCTACTCTATGGCCTCTTGCACAAGATGAGGTCCCAACAAAGCTATCTCTCTTGCCTCCAGCCAACATAAAGGTGATCAGCACGACCTACCGTACAAAGCCTCATAAGGTATCATCTGAATAGTTTCTTAAAAACTATTATTGTAGGAAAACTCCACAGGAGGTATATGCTTCTCCCAAGAACCTCCAAAATCTAGAATGAATGCTCGGAGCATGTCCTCAAGCACCTGAATTGTACGCTCGGACTGGCCATCTGTCTAGGGATTGTAATCCATACTCAAAATTACCAGTGTACCCAAAGCCTTCTGAATCCCCTTCCAAACCCGAGAAGTAAAACAGGCATCCCTGTATGAAACAATGGAGTGTGGAACTCCATACAGATGTATAATCTATCGGATGTACAACCGCCCCAACTCATCAACACGGAATGTCTCCTTGATAGGAAAGAAGTGAGAAACCATCGTGAGTCTTTCAATGACAACCCAAACTACGTCATTCCCTCGAGGCGACCTCGGCAACCCAGTCACGAAGTCCATCACGACGTCATTCCACTTCCACTCAGGAATGGGTAACTTCTGTAAAATCCATGTTGGTTGCTGATGCTCCACCTTCAACTACTGACAAGTGGAACACTTCATGATGAAACCTGCAACATCCCTCTTCATACCTGGACACCAATACTGACGGTGTAAATCATGATACATCTTGGTGACTCTAGGATGAATTGCCCAAACTGAGGAATGAAAGTCCCACATCATCTCCCTGTGTATGTCAGCTGGCACCCATACGTGCCCCTGTAAATGAAATATCTCATCCTCACCTATGGTCCATCCAGGAATAGGGTCCTCTCTTGACATGCTTTCCCATAGAACTAGGCCTTCAGAATCTGATAGTTTCCTCATTCGTACTCAATCAAGAAGGGTAGAGGTAACAATTACAGAAGATAGAAAAGTCTTCCCCTATCTGTCGTGCACCTCCAAATGCATATCAGAGAATAGATCCATAAGCTTCCACTCATTATTGGCCTCATGAACTACTTGTATATGAATCATCCTTCTCAACACATCATCCACTACATTTCCCTTCTCAGGCATATAGGCAAGCTCAAAGTCAAAGGATGGTAGGTACTCAACCCACTTGTGTTGTCTCAAATTCAGATCACGCTGAGTGAATATGTACTTGAGACTCTTGTGTTCAGTGAAAACCACAAAGTGCTCTCCCAAAAGATAATTTCTCCAATAGTATAGGTCATTAACAGTAGCTGCCAACTCCAGATCATGCATCAGGTAATTCCTCTCATGTGGCCTCAACTGCCAAGAGATGTACAAAACAACTCCATCACCCTGCATAAGCACAGCTCCCAACCCGATACCTAGTACATCACAGTAAATAGTATAACTCTTTCCTAGCTCTGGAAAGACTGGTATCAGTGCTGAAGTCAACCTCCCTTTCAGCTCTTGAAAGACTGACTCACAAGAATCTGACCATAAGAACTTCTCACCCTTTTTAGTCAGGCTCGTCAGTGGTGCTGCTAAGCATGAAAAGTCTTGTATGAAACGTCTGTAGTATCCATCCATCCCTAGAAAACTCCACACCTCAAAGAAGTTCTTATCTCTGAGCCTATGGTCCTTGTAAGGGTTCACCCTCATCCCTTCAAAGGGGGTTATAAAATCAATAAAAATAAAGGCCTTCAAGATATTCGGGCAAAGACATTCTTTGGCTACTCCCAGGAAACTACAGCTCTCACTTTCTCTAGGTCTACTGATAATCCTACCTCTAAGATAACATGACCCAAGAAGTGAATCTGGTCCATCCAATAGTGGCATTTTGAGAGCTTAGCATATAACTGATGCTCTCTCAGTGTACTCAAAACAATCTCAAGATGGGTAGCATAGTCGTGTCGAGTGTGAGATTACACCAAGATATTGTCCACTAATACCACCACAAAAGAGTCCAAGTATGGATGGAACACTCGGTTCATCAATTCCATGAAAAATACAGGCGTTTTCGTGAGACCGAATGGCATAACCAAGTACTCATATAGACCATACCTGCTCCGGAAGGCTGTAAGAGGTATATCAGATGGTCTAATGTGCAACTGATGGTAACCGTACCTCAATTCAATCTTTCAGAACACCCAGGCTTCTCGAAGATGATCAAATAGATCATCAATCCTAGGCAAGGGATATCGGTTCTTGAACGTTAACTAATTCAACTTCCGATAGTCCACACAAAGCCTGAGGGTGTCGTCTACCTTCTTCGCAAACAGGACAAGAGAACCCCAAGGAGAAGTACTGGGTTAGATGAAACCATTTTCCTGCAACTCCTCCAGCTGCTTCTTGAGATCATGAAACTTAGGTGTAGCCATCCTATAAGGAGGAATGGACACTAGTGCCGCCCCTGGCACAAGCTCAATAGAAAAGTCAACCTCACACTCCGGAGGCAAACTTGAAAATTCCTCTGGAAAGACATCTCTGAAATGATCCACCACTAGAGGAAAGTCTAAATGTGAAGTCCCCTAGTCATCTAGATAATGACTAGCAATATGGGATGTAACTACTTCCAACCCATGATTCTCTAGACCCATTCTGCTCACCTGGACATCCCACTCGCCCTTATGAAGAAAGATCCACCCTATGGTGATATGAAACTCACCCTGTGATGATAACAGTCAAAAACTTCCTGGAAGGGAACTAGCTAGTCCATTATGAGAATGAAATCATATCTTGTCATCTCTAAGACATAGATATCCCAAAGGAAGTGACACCCGCCAACCTCAAGAGGGAACTCCTTGTACTGACGTACACCAGATGTTCTTGTCCCCAACGGAGTGTCTAGTGTCAAAACATCGGCATAAGAAAAGATACAGAGCTCAAGGATTTCCACAATAGAGACATATATAATGCTATGTGTGGCACCAGTATCTAAAAGAGATAAAGATAAAATTGAGGCAACTAGTATCATACCTCAAACTGTAGAGGGGCTGGGATCCTTCTCCTGATGGGTCTACTCCACTGCAAAAGTCTGGCCAACTCTGCGGCCCTGTGACCCTACCTGACTACTCTAAGCTGATCCACCTTGCTGTCACTGGTAGCCTGGTGACTGACCACTGTGGCCGTGACCTCCACCTCATCCTGAATGGTCGAGAGAACTCCAGTTCCCAGACTGGTGAGAAACTGGTGGAGTTTCTCCTATCGAGGGGTTATAGATGAACCCCGGTCACCGACTTCTGGTGAGAAGACCTGACAGAAACACTGAAGGTGTCCCAACTTCTTGCAAGATCAGCACTCCACCGGGTCTCTCTGGCACTGCGGACTCGTATGCCCACTTCTCCCGCACCGGTAGCACACCATCTGGCGACCAGAAGATGCATCCTGCCTAAACGGATCTCCCCGTGTAGTCTCCCTGCGGTGCTTTCTACTATCATGGAGAAGCACTAACTCTATATGTTGATCTTCCCTAGATCACAACTCCGGATTCCCTCATATTTCGCTCTATGATCAGTTCCTGGTTGACGATAGAAGCGATGGAATTCAACCTGAAGATATTCACCTGAGAGTGGATGTCCTATCTGAGGCCATCCTCGAACTTCCTTGCCATAAATAACACATCTCCTCCTAGGAAGAGTGTGAAACGCTGAAGCTCGGTGAAACAAGAGGAATACTCTATAACCGATAGGGTACCCTACTCAAGGCTCATAAACTTCTAGGATCGGTTGGCCCTCAGGGTCTCCAGATAGAAGTAGTCATATAAGATGCACTGGAATTCCTCCCAATACATAACCTACTGATGAACCGCCTATGAGATCACATACCACCATCTCTTGGAAGAATCTCATAGCATATAGGTAGAGAGATTAACCCTCCTCTCTGGAGGCATCTCCAAATGCACAAAGATCTTCAGTATGGCTTCTAGCCATGAATTTGCAGACTGAGGTCCTCCTTCCCCTGAGAAAGTGGGAGGAGGATGCTGCTAGAAGACCCGCGTCAAATCAGCCATCGACGGGGCAGGAGGCAGTGCCCCCTGAAAGGTCTGCATCATCCTCATGAATCCTTCCCTGAACTGTGCATCATCACCAGTAACAGGTATAACTGTTGGTGCCAAGACTGGAACAACATGAGGATCTGTTGGAAGTCCCTAATCTGCCATATCTGGCATCTGATCACTGCCCTGTAACTGGTGAACAACCGGAGGACGTCTCGGTGGCATGACTCTACAAGGTCAAGTGCACACCTTAGATCAGAATTAACAGGGACTGAAATAAGGAACTGTAAGAAGAGAACAAGAGAAATAAAACATTCAAGTTTTAAAAAACATGACTACATGGCATGTACAATTCCCACACGGTGTGTTCCCTGAATTCATTCACATGGGCGTGTACTCCTGCTTAAACTAGTCGTTTAACACCCCAAACACACGACATGTTGTCTTAACACACGGAATGTACTTGAATCCTCTTCCCCTTCCCTGGTTCTTCTACACGGTTAAGCCAGACGGATTTCCTAAAACAAAACTACATGGCATGTTCAAGATACACACAGTGTGTACTAGACAAGCTTCACCTGGCCCATGTTGTTATTGACACGGCCTGACACTACATGGTGTGTTCCGAATGGACACATCATGTACGTGGAGGTATAACACTGACCCGTGTTGTTTGTGGCATGGTTAGGTACCTGGGTCAGACTACACAACATGTTTATATGGGACACGGTGTGTATAAGAAGAGACTCCACCGACCCATGTTGTTCGTGACACGGTCGGGATCCTAGGATTACACTACACAGCATTTTCAACTGGTACACAGCATGTTCCCACTAGACCTTCCCCATCCCATGTCTCTTCCCACATGAAATATGACATGGTTAGGGATTAGATGGTGTGTACATAAAGTACATGGAGTGTACTTAAGAAAAACAGTTTCTTCCTGAACAGAAGAACACATGGCGTGTAGTTAAAACTACACAGCGTGTATTCTAGGTTTTTCCAAAAATTAAGCCTCAGAAACTACTCTGGAACCTATAAAACACTGAAACGAACATTTAAGGTTTCAAATTTCAATCTGTGAGGGCCCATACTCCCCGCGAATCAAATCTTGGCATCTTATACAAGTTATAAACAAGGATAACAGTGCAATGATCCACCAATTTCTGGTCCATGAGGGCCCATAACACCTCAAGAACCAAATTTTGGTGTTCATTCAAACAAAACCTTACACACAAATCCCTATCAAACAGTAGGTATTTCTATCAAGACATCTATCACAACAGCATGCATATTCTACACAACATCTATCACGACAACATGCAATCGCTAATGCATCCTAGATGGCATGGAAAGAATGCATGGAATGTGATTTCTAACAAGTTCCTATATGATGCATGAGATGGCATACCCTCATCTCATCAAGTTTTGGTAGAAATATAACTTCAATAACATCAACGGTAATGGCACAAAACATGTGAATCACCCAACGGTGAAATCAAATCAACTATAAAATTGCAACCTAGAAAAAAATTACAATAATGAGGTAGATTGGCTTTTCCCTGTATATGGGTTAGCTACTCCTAGGAACAGCTTATTACCAAGTACCTATTCCTTCCTATCCCTGCCCAAAGGCTCTAAATAGTAATTCAAGAGAAAAGAAATGCCTCTGATACCAATTTTTAATATCCCGGTTCCGGAAGCTACCCAGAGGCGCCCCATACCCAGTTGGTCACATGGCCTCAAGCGCATTCCCCTGAATGCCAGAGGCTGCCGACTAGCAGCGAGTGCCTTGGGTGTGATAGTGGGGGAACTATGCTCCCATTTCCAGAGTACACAGCAGAAGTAAACAAACTCATACAAGACCAGAAGCAGTAATAATAATATACAGCAGTAACTGAGAGTATAAACTGGAGAACACATATATAAAATGATGCATGATACATATGTCTAGGAAAATAGCCAAACAAGTCACAATGCTGGAATAAAACAGTACTAAACCAAAGTGAAAAATAAAACAGATAAACTCCCCACCATCGCAAGCCACAGCTTGGTCTCATGCTCGTCATCTCCATAGAAAATCAAGTACCTGAAGTCGAAGGGCACTTTCCCTTGTCTATAACTACAGCAATATAATATGTTTTGGACCAAAATCATGACCCAAATAGGGTGTGAGACTAAATCCCAGTAGGAAACCACTCGAAGATTTGTGCCTAACATCCAGTGAGCATATGGCAGGGTAAAAGTACAGAAACCAGTAAACAGGAAGTACTCAGCAGAAAAATACAATCCACAGTTTCAATATCAAGCAGCAGCTAAGAAATTAGCTAAAAACAATAGGTAACCCTCTGGGAAATACTCACAGCCTAACCCCTCTGGTTCAACCCAAAAATTACAATAAACCCTCTAGGAATCACACACATTCTCACCCCTATGGTTCAACTAAAGTATAGACTCTCTGAGAAAGCAATCACTGTCAATTCCCCCTATAGTCTCGTATCGTACTAAAAGCGCTCTGGGAAAGCACTCAATGTCAATTCCCCCTATGGCATGTGTCGATGAACTATAGACACTCTAGGAAATCACTCAATGTCAATTCCCCATGTGGTCTCGCATCATATAATTATAAAGACACTCTAGAGAAGGCCTCAACATCAATTCTCCCTATGGTCTATACACCAGGTTCTCACGGCCCTATGTAAGTCAAGAAAGGGTATCAGCACATAACAGCCAAGGTAAACCTCATGAACTACTTGTCTAGAGTTCTACAGCACAACAGCATAACATAACAACAGTCACACTATCCTACAATACTAGGCATGGGAAAGTAACCAGTAGCCTAACAGGAAAAAAAGACCCAAAGGTCAAAACAGGAAAAAACATGCATGTCAATACATCCAAAGCAAAAAAAATCACCCTATTCACAATCAATAATCATCTACTCAGGAATACCAGCATATTAGAGAAACAATAGGGCTAGAACGGTAAATGCGCAATACCCCGTTCATGGGTATTGGGAGAATTTGCACATAAACTCAAAGAATTTCAACATAAATGCACAAACCACCTACCTCAGCATTGGGAGATCAATATAATTGAACCTCAAGGCATGAATCACCTTATAACGGTGTATATATAAGAAAACATACAAAACTTTCAACCCACAATAACTCACGAAAGAGGAGAAAACAGAAGATGATGCTCTAGGAGAAGAGAGAACTCACCGATGCGATTCCAACACAACTGAAGGTGTTCGATTCGGAGGATGGGTGGAGGATCAGGGGTTCATCGAAGATTTACGGTCTTACCCTTGCTCTCAGATGAACCAGACCTAGAAGAAGTCAGTTATGTCTGTCAGACGCGACCCCGGTGCGTTTAATGAAAAGAAATAAAGTGCACGGCGTGTACTTTTGAAGTACACAGTGTGTACTTGCCTTTTCTATACTCTGCTTTAAGCGGCCTCCAAGTTACTCCCACATGGTCATGTGTGTGGCTACTACATGGCTAGCAGACGGCCTCCTATGGAAAGGCAGTACACGGCGTGTACTCATAAAGTACACGGCTTGTGCTTAGAAAATTTCCAGAATTTCCTTTTTCCTCAAAAACAACCAGAAAAGGAAAAACATACATGAAAAGAAGTTCTAGGTTATTACACCTCCAGATATTATAAATATTTCTTTAGTTCCAAAATCTCCTTAGGTGACATCCTATAATAAGGAATGTTCACTGGTATTGATCCAGTCACTAGATCAATAGTTAATTCTACCAATCGCACTGAAGGTAGCCTAGAAAAGTCGTCAAGGAATACATCCCTAAAACAATCTACCACATGAGATAAAATATAAGGTCGTAAGCTCTAATCATCCAAGAATGGACTGGTGATTTGATCTATCACATTACCCATACTTTTCTTCTTAAGTCTAGCTCGATTTGTATTAACATCTCATTATCCCTTATACACATGCCTAACACCCTCTGGTGATGTAAACATCACCCTTTGATGATAGCAATCAATATGATCTCGATAGAAAACTAGTCAGTCCATACAGATAATTACATCAAATACCATCATATTGAGGATGAAAAGATTTCATATGAGGAGGTATCCACCTATCGCAAAGGGACAAGAATTACAATAGTGAACGCTCTCAGATTTGATACCTAACGGGGTATCGAGTATCATAATTCCACATAAATTTTCTATCTTGAGGCCCAAACTCTCAATGATTTCCTCATATATAAAATAATGAGACATTCCTTTATCAAATAAAGAAGACACAAAAGTAGAGGCTACTAGAATAGTACCTCAAACTGTTGAGGGTTTGGTGATCTGCTCCACCGGCATAGGTTGTATTGTATGTAACTAGCCCATATTGTAGCCTTGTATCATAGCCTAACTACCCTGAGTAAGAATTCTCTATTGGAACTGAGAATCATGAGTATGACTACCTTTTCTTCAACCACCACCTTGGCCTGAGTGGCTGATGGTATTCTAGCTTCCTACTTGACAAGATACTATTAGCCCATCTCAAGAACATGGGGTAGGTGTAGATCCCCACTCACTAGGAACTGATGGAAAGGTCTTATAAAAGTGTTGTATGTTCCCTATCCTACCATAGCTTATGCATTCAACTAGATCCTGTAAACACTGGGGTTTCATATATCCCAGATTCCTACACTGGTGACATATGAGAAAACTATCAGCATGAGGATTCTGACTGCTACTACCACTATGAGTATCCTCAAAGAAACACTTGTGTCCACTAGAAGAAACATTGGGAGTCCTAGGTGCCAAATCACCCTGAATCTCATCGTCTTCTTCCTTAAAATTACTCTCTATAATAAGGTCATGGTTGATGATTTTATAAATAGTAGTCAATATAGAAACATTGACCTATGATCGAATGGAATATACTAGTATGTCCTCGAATCACCTGACAATCATAATATCATCACCTTCTAGATTCAGTGTGAACCACTACATCTCAATAAAGAGAGCATAATACTCCATGACAGACATGGATCCCTATTGAAGTTTCATAAACTCTCTATCTCGGTGAACCCTAAAAGTATGTGGAAATAAGTAATCATAAAAGATCATCTAGAATTCTGCCCAAACCATATCTTGATGTCAGTCTGCCTAGGTAATAACATCCCACCATCGCTTGGTAGAATCGCACAACATATAAGTAGCATGATTCACCTTTTACCATGGAGGCATCTTTAGATGCTCGAATGCAGAAATAATAGCTTTGATCCAAGACTCAGTAGCATGTGTTCCTTCATCCCCCAAGAAGGTGGCATGACACTGCTACTAGAACTCCTGAGTTAACTCTTCCATAGTTAGGTTAGGTTGAGAAACAACTTGCATATTTTTCATCATGTGAAAGAATACCTCTAGGAACTGAGCATTAATTCCCATATCTCGAATAGAAATATGTTCTATAGGTGGAACTACATGAGGGATCACTAGTGGTTTAGGGCCCACCACCTCTAGTTCATGGTCAACACCACCTTTAGGGTTACAATTGGAGGACTTCATGGAGGAATGATTCTATAATTCCAAATTCATTTCTTATAAGATAATTAACAGCTAGAAGAATTTCATATAGATAACTAGGATAGGTGAATAACCTTCATATGAACAGATCACACCTCTCTACCTACTCCAAAATCTAGTTCTATGTGATAATGAAAATACCATTAAATTCCATAATAATTTAAGAGACACCCCACTACCCATTACTAAGTCCAGGTTTAGGTCTAGGTATCATGTCACATGTATAAGATGCCCATTTCATTCTAAAATTAATATTTATTTTATATTTTTAATCATTTATGTTTTTAAATCTCTTAAAATTGTTTGATTATATGGATCACCACTTTTGATCAATAAGGTCCCATACTCTTCATGCCATTCCCCAGTTTTTATTTTCTTTTTTTATTTTAACTTATTATTTTTTATTGGTTTCTCTCTTGAGTTTTAGGTGTTCAGGATTTAGATTTTTAGTTTTATACTATTTTTATTCTTTTCACAATTTAGGTGCATGATTAAGGGGTAACCTTATGGCCTCCTAGTGCTGAGTCTCTTTTAAGTTCATTTTAAACTTTCACCATTTGAGTTTCATGGGTTGCACAAGGTTTGGTCTAAACTGCGTGTCTCCTAAGATAAACTATGTGGGTCCTTGGTTGTCTCCGGTCAAGGGTGAACATCCTAAGCATGGTTAGGAAAACCATGTGGAATTAATGTGAATGGTTCTTCAATTTTGGATAGAAACATATCACATGGTTAGCATATGATTTACCAAACTGTGCGGCCAAATCATGTGGATTCCCAGTGTATCCAGTAAGGGGTGCACGGTGGCGCACAGTTCGGTAAATTGTGCATCCTAACCAAGCATAGTTATTAGGTGTCTTAAAATTTTGAATTTATATTTCTAACCTCTTGTATTTTTAACCCCAAACACCCCCTATCTCTCTCTCTCTCTCTCTTGGCTCGTGTGACCCAGGAGGACCCCTCTTTCCCTCTCCAAGTCTCTTTTCCTCTTCCTAGGGTGGATCTAAGGGATTTCTCCAAGTTTTGGGAGTGAATATTCAGATAATATCCTTCTCTATTCTTCCTCTTCCTCCTTCTTCCATTTTATATTGAGTTCATATTCACCCTTGGTCTTGTGGTTATAGGGTTCATGTTTCATTAGGATTTAATTAGGGGTTTTTTTAAGGTTCATCTTGGATGTTCTTTCTTATTTGAGCCTTCATGGAGTTTTTTTGGGTTGCCATTGTTGAAGCCCTTGCAGTTTAAGGTAGGTTTTCCTTTGAACTTGTCCTTTAAATTTAAGAATCATTGATTTCTTTCTTTTCTAACCTTCCTTATATTCTAATTAGTGATGTATGTTTTTTGTAAAAAAAATTAACACGAAATGAGGTAATTTCCTTCTTTTTTTGAAGTATATAGAATTATTTTGTTAAGTTTTTCACACCAAGTGTTTGATAAAATTCCTTGTTGGATTTTTTAAGTGATTTTTGATTTATAAGTTATGGTTTTGGTTTTTTAAATGTATTTGGATTCTAAAATGGTGGTTTGGGTTTCTCAAATGGATTTCTAAGTGGTTTTGGGTTTAAAAATGATGTGTTTGATTTTCTTGAAAATAGGTGGTTTCTCAAAAAGTTCTTGAGGCATGTTTGGCACTTTTATAAAATCAGTTCTTGTAAAAACTCCCTTTGGATAATATTATTTCCTTGGTTAAGTTGAACGGTATGGGAGGTCTGTGATGTGGACTCCCTTTTGATCAAATGGTTGAAAGGTAAGGGATTGTTCCTTGGGGTGATTTTGGGTGATGTTTGTGCGTGATGATTGTATATGTGATGCACGGATATGTGGTTGGTTGGTTTTTTGGTTTTGATTGTATCACACCACTTTAGTCTTGGTATGGGGACATGGCACATCTAGTGGATTTTCAGTGAATTTTTATTACACTAGCATAGGAGTTTTCTTTGGCTAGTGGACCATAGTTTGGACCTTACTCTACTTTGGGATTGTGACCCTTGGTTAGGCCAAGTAGGGTAAGACCGATCTTGTGTGAAAAAATTATGTCATTGGGTGAGGCATGCCTATATTATGAGTTATGTGTTTAGTATGTACTAGATTTTCCACATAGCTTATAGGTTCTCCCATGTACTTTAGCACTTATTTGTCTACGACAGATGATTGAGATTCCTTGTTTGGTTGGTTACTCATGCATGCTATTTTCCAATTTCATTATTATGTGATCATTATTACTTATCTCTTGTATGGTGTACATATTTTTTTAAAGTGATGTGTTGGTTTAAAAATGTTTATGGAAAATTTTCTGAAAAAAAAATCACTTTCTTTCTACCATTTTTAAGTAAATACATCACCCTTTTCCCATTGGGAAAGAATCTGGTTTTAAATGAAAAATAGAAATGGATTATGCTTTGTTTTAAAGTGGAAAATTTGTGAAAACCTAGTTTTATATATTTTATTTCAAACCTGTAATTGATTTTTTTTTAAGTAAATGAATTAGGAATAGATTTTTTTTGGAATGCCTACTGAGTGTTGATACTCACACATATGCTTTCATCTTGTTTTTAGCATCTGGTGTAGGTTCTATTTTGGTTTTTATCTCCATGGGATATGTTGGGTTTTAAATCGGAGCATAAACCTTAGGGTAACATTGAGGCTTAGTGTTCATCTGGTTTAGTTTGAATTTTTTTCTTATTTTATTTTGTATTCTCAGTTTATGTAAAAATGTTGTTCAGTTTTTCTATTTATTTATTTGTTGGGATGCTCTGTTTATTTTCAATTCCTTGTTTATTTATACTGGGAGAAAAAATTCCCTTAGTTTCTCAATGATTCCCTTGGTTAATTTCACTAGCCTATGAGGATTAGGAACTCCTCTTGAGCCTTGTTTTTGGCCAAATTAGGTGACTGGTTCGAGGTTGACCCGTGTTGGTTCGTGACAAAATGGTATCAGTGCATAGGTTATTTAGAGGATCTAGCTTTCATATTTCCCTTTTTTTATTTGGGATGTCAATGTAGATGGATTAGGACTGTTAGATCTTGGGATCTAGGTATGGTGGAGTGTCTGGCTAACACTTTCTAGATAGAACCATGAGTTTCCATGGGAAGTCAGGATTTGTTTAATTTTTTGGTTCTTATGGGATGTTTTTTGCTTGGTAAAATGAAATGAGAGTCGAGCTAATGGTCTTAGTGATCTCATAGGGCCTGGAAATCCAAGTGGATTCGGGTACATGGTTATTAAAGACTCTCTATGATGATGAAATGATTAGAATATGTCTTCTAACCATATTTCCAAGTCACCCATTGACACTATTTTCCCCCCTTTTTAGTTTGTTTGAGTCTTCTTGATTTTGAGTTAGTCTTGAAAATATTGTTTTTTATTGTGAAAACATTTCTTAAAGAAGTAATTTTTTGGTTATTAGGATATAGAAAATGAGTTTTCAAATTTGTTTCAAGAGAAATTCATGGAAAATGGATTTTTAATAAGATGAATTTTGGGTAAAATGGGAATTTGGTTTGTCGAGATTGGATCTTGACATGTTTCTATCATGGGGCGTGACAAAAAATATTTCCTAAGTTAAAATATAGTAAATTGGTTGACCTAGGATGTCTTTAGATAGAATTTCACAACAATCATGTTTGTCACTTGAATTTGAGAAATAAGTATAGGTTGTTTTTGAAATTGTTTGAGTTTAAAAATAAAGAAAGGAGTTGAAAATAAAGTTTTAACACAAGTGGATGAAGAGAGTTATGGGTCAGGTTAGGATCACATTATTCAATGTCATCATAATTTTAAAGATCATTCTCCCTCTCTTCATATTTAATGATAAATGAAAGTCTCCTTGATCTAGTTTTCAATTGCCTTTAGTTGAAGGAATAAATGAAAACCACTCCTGTGTGCATGAAAGTTCATAAACCATTTCCAAACAACTAAGGTAATTCTAGATCAAGAATTTTTTCTCCTTATAAATCTTAAAAAAGTTTACTTATTCTACACACATGGCAATGACCACTAGACACTCACCACCTAACACAATCCACTCGATCGAGACAAATTTCACTAGGCGGAGGGAGTTTAAAGATCTTAAACCAAAGCTATTAACAATTAATTACACCAAAACCCAAAATACTATAACATTAATATAATTAGGAAGAAATAAAAATATAAATCATTAAATATAATGGGAAATTTTTATATTAAATCATGAGACTCTAAGATTACAGAAGTGACACTCCCCCTTCCCTGATCACTCAAAGGCTTTACCCCTCCATATGAAAGGTAATAGAGTTGAAAGGGGAAGAAGAGAGCATTATGAAACTAAATAAAAGAAAAGTATGAAATTAAAATAACTTCAAGATTCCAATTCTATAGAACATCCCCTAATTCTCCTCTTTCAACCACTTTTATTGAAAGTGAACACTCATATTTATAAGCTTAAGGGGTGGAAAATTTTCCCACTAGATCCATTCCTTTGAAAGTTTGAGTTCAATTAGAATAGTAAATGCAAGAATATCAGGAAGTTTTATTAATAAAGGTTATTCCCCTATCTCTTTTTCATTAAAACACAAAATATTAGATTATTTTGACAAGTGGATAAAAAGATATACTCTAATTAATGAAGACTACTTTTTATGGCCGATAAGACTTACTAATTCCCTCCATTTTTCCACATACGATGGATGACTTAATGATATAATTTATCCATGAAATTTAATTTCAACATGAGGTGTTGAGTCCTATTTCTATTAATCTGTAATGATTTCATTTGGATGTATCTAGACCTAGTTATGCATCATTAACTAAGGTGGGTTACATTCTGTCGGCCATAAAAATTTCTCAAATTAATTGATTTTTCTAAGCTAGAGGATTTTTAATTGGATCTTGGTCCAGAATAAAAACACGAATCCCATTAAAAATGAAACCTAAAAAAGGAATAACTCAATTTTGATCAAAATTGTAAAATATATGCCCGAAATACATAATCAATAGAAAACTAATTAATTTTCAGAATTAACCAATTTTCACAATTAAGCCCAAAATTCACCAAAAATATTAAAATGATGTAGATCAGATCAAATTAATTAATTGGAAGGGAGTAAATAATTTAAAAATTAATGAAAAATAATTAAATTATTAACTCTATTAGATATTTATAACCAAAACCTATAGTTTATTGAAATTTGTTGTTTTGGAGATAAAAATTGATTTTTGAAATGAAATGGTTTTGGGAAAAATGTTTTGGGGAATTTCTGGAAATTATTTTGAAATTTGAAATGGAAAGTTGATTGAGAATTTGAATCTTGGGTTGAACGCTTTGTTTCGAAAGTGTGAAAGTCTTTTTTTGACATTTGGTATTATTATGAGCACTCACATGCATGGATGTGTATGAGGAAGTGGATGAGTAATGACATGAGTGGATGAGTGATGATATGGTTTTATGAGTGCCCAGATTGGCATAGGAATGTATGTGTGTGAGGCTCCATGGAATAGCATTAGTGACTGTTCAATGCACCAATTTTTTTTTCTTTTCAAAAATGTTTTTAAGAGGAAAATCATGATGTTTTGAGAACCGATGGTTATATAGCACATTTTATTATGATTTGGAAATTTTTTATGTGGTGTTTCAATTTTGAGTTCTTGTTGGTGAATTAGTTTTTTTGGGGTTATTGGTTTTCCTTATTGTTTAGTATATGCCTCTACCAAAGTTTTTATGGATGTTCGATGTGTGGCTATGAGTAGTTTACCATTATCAGACTCTCCAATTGATCAACCTAAGGACTTCCTTCTTGAGTTTCAAAATTTTAACCCTCCTCTCTATTATGGTTAAGAAGATCCTTTAGAAGTAGAAGAGTGGATGAAAAAAATAGAAAGGATATTTGGTTTCCTCAAGTTTCCTGAGTCTATAAAGGTTAAGTTCACGACCTTTATGCTTGAAGGTCCAAGTTGGAGGTGGTGGAATTTGGTTGTTCCAACCAGGCCTCTCAATGGAATCTCCTGGGAATTCTTCAAGGCTTCATTCATCCGGTAGTATTTCTCTAAGTTTGTGAAGGTGATGAAGGCGGTGGAGATTTTTTTTTCTTCAGAAAGGTTATGGTTCAATATTGGAGTTCATTCATTATTTCTAGGACCTAGTTCCTTATCTTCCAGAGCGAGTTGAGGACAATTTCATAAAGGATTAGAATTTTGAGAATGGGATTCATCCTAATCTACATTTGAAGGTGTTGGAATTCGACCTGACCTCCTTTGCCGATGTGGTGAGGAAAGTTGTTTGGTTTGAAGTTGTTCTAGCAGGAGTTATTGAGAAAGCCAATATTTCTTTAGTCCATGGAAGTGGTGAAGTGAATCCCGATAAAGATATCAGAAAGTATCCTGAAGTTGGTGATGTTGGTACGGGAATTAAGAGGCCTTCAAACCTTTCTTCGGCTTCTTCCAGGCATAGGATCCTGATGTTTCATCAATGTGGAAATCTTGGTTATAATATGTATTCATTTCCAAGTACTCCACATACTTATCCTGCATGTGGACACCTAGGTCACTTGTAATGGTTCTATTAAGGTGTTTACAGGGAGTCTTGTGGATCCAGATCCACCCCTTTAGAAGACACCCCCACCTATTTGTAGGAGTAAGATGCTAGTCTGGGTCTAGTTTGAATGATATTTTCAATTTTAGTGTTCCCTCCATTGTAGTAGTTTTTTTGGGTGTTTTTTATTTCCTTATAGTGTTGAGGTATATTGTAATCTTTTGGGAATCTCTATTTTAATGGAAGTGTATTTTGGTAAATTCTTAATTTTTTTTGTTTTAAGTGGGTGTGTGTCCCATTGTATGTCTTGTTCAAGACACTTATCATTGGGCTGGAAAAAATATGATATGTGCATATCTTCTGAATCCTTGTTTGGGTGGAAGTTCCTTGTTATAGTGAATTGAGTCTTGTGGTGTATCGTGTTTGTTGGGTTCTTTCTGGAGTTGGTGTGTGTTCATTCTAGTCTAGAGTGTCAGTGTTTGGTGGGTGTTGTTGGTTGGGCATCTGGCTGAAATTTTAATATGGTGGAGAGTCCATTCTGGCCTCCCATGTTGAATCTAGTGATTCTCTATTTTTTTCATGTCGTTCTTGATTTTTCCTCTCCTTGGTGGAAGATAGACCCTTAGAGTTGGCCTGATGGTTTCTATTGTGGTAAGGTGTTTGGCTTCGGTTCTAAGGTTTTATGTCATTACATAAGGAATGGGTCATTCTAAATGGATCATTTTGGGTAAGAGGAGTTCTGTTTTGGTGGTGGTCGAGGGTGTAATGACCCGCCAATTCTCATTGTCTTGAGAGCTCAACGAGTCATTACATGGCCTTAAGCGACATCCCCAAGGCGCCAAAGGCTGGCAATAAATGCCGAAGGGTTTCAAAACAAGTGGGGGACGATTTACCCTTTTAGAACAACCAAAAAACAATGCAGACTAGATAAACATCTCCAAGAAACCACTATATGATGCATGATTTAAAACTGAAACAACTCAACCATTATTTTCATAATAACCCAACCGAACTGCAAAATTGGAAACCCAAAACAAAATCAGAGTAAACAGCAGAAAGACAACCGACAAGACTCAAAGACAACAAAGACTCCAAGGCTCCACAAGCTCCATAATCCAACATCACGAACCGGCCCAAGCATCACGAAGTAGTGCTATAAACATGTGACACTTTACCTTTGCCAACATCTCGGTATATGACATCTAAAAAAGCACCATCGTGCCAAAGCAGGGGTGAGTAATGAAACTCAGTAGGTTTTCCCCGATGACTTCCCAACCCATGCCTCTAGGATAAAACATGTTAGCACAATTATATAAACCAATTTATATAAAACAGTTCCAAAACAGTTCACAATATAGCAAGTCCATGTCAAAACCATTTTCCAACTAAACCATTTTTTCAACCAAAACCATCTTTTCCAAGAAAGGCAACCAAGAAAAGTTTCCAAATCATAACCACATCTTCACTTTAGCATAACCATTCCATTCCACATAATCACATCATTACCCATGCATGCATCGTTATGACAGTTCCATACTCATGAGCGGTCTCTCGTCGATCTACCAAGTCGACACAAGATAATTATTCCCCATGTTCCATTACACATTTGGCACCGAGCACAAGGTCATATTTCAACCAAGCCTCGTAAATGCAATATGAACACACACACCAAGTATGCCCAAAAACCACACCATTTCAACCATGAAAAAACCATTTCAATAAAACAACCCTTTTATTGAAAACCTTTTTCCCCAAACCATTTTCTATATCCATAAAATCCATATTTTCAAAATCACCATTTTAAAATCAGGAAACCAAAACACTTTTTACAAACCATTCATCCAATTTCCAGAATTTCATCAAAATCCATAAATCAACACTAAAGAAGATTTGTAACATGCTTTGCACCAAAATTTCACAATCAAAACCAAGAAATTAAATCAATTTGAACTAATCCTTCAAGTTCTAAGAAAGAGGAATCAAGAGTGAAGCCACCTACCTCAACAAAATAGGCGAAACCAACCAACGGACGAAGAATGCCAACAAAACCGAGCTGATTATCCAAAAACCCTCCTTAGATCTCTTCTCCTAACACAACCAAGACCAAATCTTGTCATATTTGTCATCTACACCCTTAGATCTACCCATAACGGGTGTAGATCTAAGAAAAATATAGAAGAGGAGAAGTAGATCTAAGTAGATCTAAGACACCGATCAAGAACGATCACATACCTTAAGAATCCAGCTTTGATTCACCAAGAGAACCCTTCGAATCGCCTCTGGAACACCTGAAAGAAGTCCTCCAACCTTCAAGGGAGATTAATCCTGAGTTAGGGCCGCTTAAGAGCTTTAATGAGGCAATTAGAGGCAAAACGGATTTGATCCACAATTTTAGGATCTAATTTTAAGTGATTGCACCGTTAGTCCGCACAGTTTGACAAATTGTGCACTAACTGTGCATTAGCTTCTGCCTCGGCCATCCTTCACACACGGCCTCATTGTATGGTTTCCCTTAACCGTGCACCGACCGTGCAGAAGCCACTGCCTCCCCAGTCATCCATGCATGGATTGGCCGCACGGTTTAGACTAACCGTGCGCTACCCGTACACCTTCCCCTTTACTTCAAACTTCAGTCCAGGATCTCATGACTCTCCCAAACGTCACCCTTAACTTTTAAAACAAGAAAAGAATAAAGTAAGGGTTACATACCAGAAACCAGGGGTACTACATTCTCCCCACCATTGGCCTTTCCGTCCCCGAAAAGTAGAAAACCATGGGTTGCCTGAAAGAGTTCTGGACACTGCTCTTTCATTTCTTTCTCGCATTCCCAAGTCTCTTCCTGAATCTCACCATGCAGCCATAAAACTCGCACTAGATCGATGCTTTTTCCATGCAAGACTTTATCTTTCCTATCCACAATCCATACTAGGATATGTACCAATGAAGCATCCAGCTCTAGGTCAACGTGATCCCATCTGATCACATGGTCAGGATTGGGCTGATACTTCTTCAACTGAGATACATGGAACACATTATGCACTACACTGAACCATGGTGGTAATGTCAACCGATATTCCACCTTTCCAACTCGTTCCAGTATCTCAAAAGGGAATAGATATCGAGGAGATAATTTTCCCTGCTTCCCAAAACGATGATGTCCAAGCCTTGGAAAGATTCTCAAAAATACATGATCACTCACCGCAAACGACAAGGGTCTTCAGCGACGATCCGTATAGGATTTCTGACAACTCTGTGCCATCTCCATCCTCTTTTGTATCAACTGAATCTTCTCCGTTGTTTCTTGGACAAGGATTGGACCAACTAATGAAGTTTCACCCGTTTCCACCCAGCATAGTGGAGAACGACAAGGACGCCCATACAATGCTTCAAACGGAGTCATGCGTATTGAAGCTTGATAGCTGTTATTGTATGAGAACTCCACTAAGGGTATATGCTTCTCCCATGAGCCACCAAAATCCATTACACAAGCCCGCAACATGTCTTCCAACGTTTTTATCATCCGCTCGGATTGCCCATCCGTCTGAGGATGATACGCTGTGCTCATCGTCAACTGAGTCCCCAGGGCTTGTTGTAAGGATTTCCAGAAATGAGATGTGAACCTCGGATCTCTATAAGACATGATTGAAACGGGTACACCATGTCTCTTTACCACTTCCTGGATATAGATTTTTTAAAGATCTTCCACCGTATGGGTTTCACGAATAGAGATGAAATGGGCCGACTTGGTCAGATGATCCACTATCACCCAAATGGCATCGTGTTTCCAAACCGCTCTTGGAAGAACTGTAACAAAATCCATTTCTATCTGATCCCATTTCCACACTGGGATAGGTAAAGACTGTAACATACCAGCTGGTCTCTGATGCTCTGCTTTAACTTGCTGACAAGTTAAGCACCGTGAGACGAACTCGGCCACCTTTCTTTTCATGCCGATCCACCAAAACTGCGCCTTCAACGGCTTATACATATTTTGTGTACCTGGATGTACCGCCCATATTTAATGGTGTTAAGCATGAAGGAGTTGTTCCTGACACGCTATTGGTACAACCATCCGATCTCTGAAACACAAAACTGAACCCGCTTTTAGTTTCCAGCCATCAATGGTCTCCCCACCATTGCCGCATCAGATGTTTGTGCCTCTTTAACCACTTTTACCATATCAAGAAAAAGCGTAGATGAAAAGAAAACCACAACATCACCTCAGTTTCCACATTCCACATGTATGTCAGCTAAGACCGACATCAACTGCCATTCGTCTGAAGCTTCCTTTTCCAACTGAGTATACGACTTACTGCTTAATGCATCGGCCACCGAATTGCCCTTACCCGGTGTATACATCAAGTCAAAGTCGAACATTTAAAGATACTCCATCCATCTCCTCTACCTCAGATTCAAATCTTGTTGTGAGAAAATGTGTTTCAAGATTTTTTGATCCGTAAACATAGTAAATTTCTCACCAAAGAGATAATTTCTCCATGTTTTCAAAGCATGGACGACTACAGCCAATTCCAAGTCATGTGTTGGGTAATTCTTCTCATTCACCCTCAACTGACTTCACCCATAAGCAACAACATGGTATCCTTGCATGAGAACACAGCCCAACCCTGATCCTAAAGCATCACAATACACCACATACCCCTGTCCTGATTCTGGAAAGATCAAGATGGGTGCTGATGTAAGGCGGACTTTCAACTCTTGAAAAGATCTTTGAAATTCCTCATTCAATTGAAATGCACTGTTCTTCATTGTCAATGCTGTCATAGGTGAAGCTAGTTGTGAGAATTCATGCACAAATCATTGATAATAACCAGCTAGACCAAGAAAACTGTGTATCTCAAAGACATTCTTCGGTGGTTTCCAAGAAAGAACAACTTATATCTTTTCTGGATCCACTGAAACACCTTTCTCATAAACAACATGGCCTAGAAAGCAAACCTCTTGTATCCAAAAATCTCACTTTGATAATTTGGCATACAGGTGATGGTCCCTCAATATTTCCAACACTGTCTCCAAGTGTTTCTCATGCTCAGATCTGGTTCTTGAATACACCAATATGTCGTCGACAAACACCACAACAAAAGAATCCAAATATTTCTGAAATATCTGATTCATCAAATCCATGAAGACCGTTGGTGCATTTTTTAGACCGAAAGGCATGACTACATATTCATAGTGGCCATATCTGCTTCTGAAGGCTGACTTTGGAATATCCTCCTTCCGAACTCACAACTGGTGTTATCCTAACCGTAAGTCAATCTTAGAGAACCACTGATCTCCCCTCAATTGATCAAACAGGTCATCAATTCATGGAAGTGGATATTTATTCTTTATCGTAACATGGTTAAGTTTACGATAATCCACACATAGCCTCAAGGTTCCATCTGCTTTCTTTACAAACAAAACAGGTGCTTCCCACGGAGACACGCTTGGCCGAATAAAGCCTTTGCTTTCCAGCTCCTCTAACAGCACTTTCAATTCCTTTAACTCTGTTGGTTCCATCCTATAAGATGGAATTGATATTGGACTGGTCCCCAGAAGTAGATCAATCATAAACTCCACTTCTCTTACAGGTGGTAACCCTGAGAAGTTTTCAGGAAAAACATTAGGAAATTGATCCACGACTACTGGAAAACTGTTACTCATGATCTCGTCCATCGATTCCAAATTTAACACAGCCAACTGGTAAGAGATCGTTGCCACTTCTAGTGCCAACAAGCCTGTTGCACCTTCCTTGACCACTAATTCTTCTCTAAAGAGATGCTTGACGCCATCCTCATTCGCGAAACTAATTGTTCTGTTATAACAGTCGATGTGAGCCCTGAACTTTGTCAACCAATCCATACCCAGGATTATATCATAGACATCCATATTCAGCATAGAGAAATCTCATTTCAGCTCAACTCCATCAACGGTTATAGAACATTCTCTACACACGAAGGCTCTACATTCTCTTTCACCAAGAGGAGTTTGTAGTTTTAACACAGAAGGCATCATTTCATGTTTTATGTTTAGAAAATCAGCAATATGAGAAACAAGAAAAGAATATGATGCACCAGTATCGAACAATTCTTGCATGAGGGTATAATTCAAAAGAATTGTACCTCTCACCGTAGACGGTCCAGACTGGTTATCCATAATCACCTGTTCTGCTTCATATAATTGCTTTGTTGCTGCACTTTGCTCCTTATTACCTTGTTGATATTGTCCTGCCTGAGGAGTCATGGTATTCCTGGAATTACCATAACTAGCTTTGTTCTGTTGGCGAGATTGATTTTGCTGTCATTGCCCTGTTGAATCATAGGATGCTTACGACGCCTGGGTAGTGTCACGCGCACCCAACCTCGGAGCACTGCAACAATATTGCTAAAGATTCCCTATCTTTTTGCAATTATGACATGATTTCGATGGTGTTGTACATTCCCATTTCATGTGATCAATTGCACCACATTGAAAGAACTCGGCCTTCATCATGGGTCATTGAGGAAGATTCACTGATCCATCTGTTTGATTCTGATTCGCACTCCCACCTTGGAAGTAGGTGTCCCTCTTCCTCTTGTACCCAGCATTAGAGTTCCCACCCATTCTCGTGGGTATCATCATACTTCCTCCTCCCATAACTCCTGAGATGTCTCTTTCATCTACTGTTGCTCTGTTTACCATCTCCGTATAATCCGTAATACAGAGCACAACTATCTTCAAGCGAATCTCCTATCACAACCCTGATTCAAAAATGTGTGCCTTCAGCGACGCACTTGTAGCAACCTCTGGTGCAAAGCGTACAAAATTCATGAATTTAGTCTCATGCTCCGTGACAGAGATATTCTCCTACTTCAGGCTGAAAAAGTCAGTTTTCCTCTGGATCTTGAACGTGTGAGGATAGAATTGTTTATTAAAAAATTCCTCAAATTCCTCCCAACTCAGGCCTTGATCCACCTTAGCCTGCACCACCATCTCCCACCACTGTCGTGCAAGATCCTCCAGCATATACATCGCCAACTTTACTTTCATCTCTACTAGTGTGACGATGAAATCAAAGATATGATTCATCCTGATTTGCCACACCTCTGCCTTTTCTGGTTTAGAATCACCCCGAAAGATGGGTGGGTTCTGCTTCTGGAACTGGATGGAATGTTCTACATGCCTTGACTCATCCCTCTGATTTCCCGTTTCCACAGCCTAAAATGCTTGAACTATAATTTGGACTAGCTACTGGTTCACCTGTGGTTTAGGTGTTACCACATTCTCTGCAGCCTTTTCCATTTGGTTTCTACGACGTCTAACGGGTGCCATTTTCTATACAAACAACGCACATCGTTAGTCTCACGTCCTAGCAACTGAAGGCTTAGCATTTCAATTTCTATCACATCATTATCACAACATTCATTTCCAACTATTTCTAAAACATATCTTTTCATTCTTTTGAAAATCAATCTATTTTCAAAATACATCAACCATTATCTTTTCAAATTCTTTCATTTGAAAACATATTTAAAATTTTCAGAAAACACACTTTTGCATCAAACCATAATCCATTTCTCAAAATGATTTATAAAATCCTAGTGTGAAGTCATTCCTCTACAATGCATTTCATGATTATCTCATTGGCTAAAGCCATGACAATGTGATTTTCAACATTCTAGAAGTGTCTCCAAACACTTAGGTACCCAACCCCCTGGTAACTTGAAGTTCAGCATAAAGGGGTTAGCTACGTCCTTTTATGCTATACCTTTCAAGTTCCAACAATCCTACTCCTTTCTAAGATTCCAACCCAAGGAATAGACAAAGAATTTCAACTCCAAGACCAATAACATCAATGACCATTTATACCTCAAGGAAGGATCAGACTGATACCATTTGTAATGACCCGCCAATTCTCATTGGCTTGAGAGATCAACGAGTCATTACATGGCATTAAGCGACATCCCCAAGGCACCAAAGGCTGGAAATAAATGCCAAAGGGTTTAAAAAAATTGGGGGATGATTTAACCTTTTAGAATAACTAACAAACAATGCAGACTAGATAAACATCTCCAAGTAACCACTATATGATGCATGATTTAAAACCAAAACAACTCAACCATTATTTTCATAATAACCCAACCGAAGTGCAACAGCGGAAACCCAAAACAAAATCATAGTAAACAGCGGAAAGACAACCGAAAAGACTCAAAGACAACAAAGACTCCAAGGATCCACATGCTCCATGCTCCAACATCACAAACCATCCCAAGCATCACGAATTAGTGTTATAAACATGCGACACTTTACCTTTTCCAACATCCCGGTATATGACATCTGCAAAAGCACCATCGTGCCAAAGCAGGGGATGAGTGATGAAACTCAGTAGGTCTTCCCCCAATGACTTCCCAACCCATACCTCTAGGATAAAACATGTTAGCACAATTATATAAACCAATTTATATAAAACAGTTCCAAAACAGTTCACAATATAGCAATTCCATGTCAAAACCATTTTCCAACTAAACCATTTTTTCAACCAAACCCATCTTTTCCAAGAAAAGCAACCAAGAAAAGTTTCCAAATCATAATCACATCTTCACTTTGGCATAACCATTCCATTCCACATAATCACATCATTACCCATGCATGCATCGTTATGACAGTTTCATACTCATGAGTGGTCTCTTGTCGATCTACCAAGTCATCACAAGGTAATTATTCCCCATGTTCCATTACACTTTTGGCACCGATCACAAGGTCATATTTCAACCAAGCCTCGTAAATTCAATATGAACACACACACCAAGTATGCCCAAAAACCACACCATTTCAACCATGCCAAAACCATTTCAATAAAACAACCCTTTTATTGAAAACCTTTTTCCCTAAACCATTTTCCAGATCCATCAAATCCATATTTTAAAATCACCATTTTAAAATCAAGAAACCAAAACACTTTGTACAAACCATTCATTCAATTTCCACAATTTCATCAAAACCCATAAATTAACACTAAAGAAGATTTATAACATGCTTTGCACCAAAATTTCAAAATCAAAACCAAGAAATTAAATCAATTTGAACTAAGAATTCAAGTTCTAAGAAAGAGGAATCAAGAGTGAAGCCACCTACCTCAACAAAATAGGCGAAACCAACCAACGGATGAAGAACGCCAACAAAACTGAGTCGATTCTCCAAAAACCCTCCTTATATATCTTCTCCTAACACAACCAAGGACACATCTTGTCATATTTTGCATCCACACCCTTAGATATACCCATAACAGGCGTATATCTAAGAAAACGAGAGAAGAGGAGAAGTAGATCTAAGTAGATCTAAGACATCAATCAAGAATTATCACATACCTTAAGAATCTGGCTTCGATTCGCCAAGAGAACCCTTCGAATCACCTCCAGAACCCCTAGGAGAAGTCCTCCAACCTTCAAGAGAGAGTAATCCTGAGTTAGGGCCACTTAGGAGCTTTAATGAGGAAATTAGAGGCAAAACGGATTAGATCCGCAATTTTATGATCTAATTTTAAGTGTCCGCACGGTTAGTCCACATGGTTTGACAAACTGTGCACTAACCATGCATTAGCTTCTTCCACGACCATCCTTCACGCACGGCCTCATCGCACGGTTTCCCTTAACCGTGCGCCGACCATGCAGAAGCCACTGCCTCCCCAATCATCCACGCACAGTTTGGCTACACAATTTAGACTAACCGTGCGCTACCCATGCGCCTTCCCCTTTACTTCAAACTTCATTCCAGGATCTCCTGACTCTCCCAAACGTCACCATTAACTTTTACAACAAGAAAAGAATCAAGTAAGGGTTACATACCAGAAACTGGGGGTACTACAAAGGGGTTCCTAGATTGAGTATTTGGGTTATTAAAGTGTGGGAACCTTTGTATTTGATAAATCAATAGTAAATGTTGTGGATTTATGGGGGGGGGGAAGTGTGATGGTTGGGAGAATTTTCACACCCTAGTTTTTATTTTATTCTTTTATTTCGGATTATCTTTTTTCTTGGTTTCTTTATCAAGTTTCAGGTGTTTTGGATTTATATTTTCAATTTCAAACTGTTTTTATCTTGTTTCTTAGTTTAGGTGCATGGTAAAGGGGTAACAATGTAGCCTCCTAGTGTTGAGTCGCTTTTTAGTTCATTTTGAACTTGCACAGTTTGAGTTTCATGGGTTGCACATGATTCGGTCCAAATAGTGCGGCTACTAAGAGAAACTGTGTGGGTCCTTGGATGTCTCTAGTCAAGGGTGCATGGCCAAAGCATGGTTAGGTAAACCTTGTGGAAGGCATAAACATGGTTCTACAATTTGGATAGAACCATGTCACATGGTTGTCACATGGTTTACCAAACCATGCAGCCAACCCATTTGGGTTCCTAGTGTGTCCAGTAAGGGGCACATAGTTGGTGCACGGTTTTGGAAACCATGTGTCCTAACTATGCACAGTGACCATTTTTCTTAAAAATGTGAATTTACCTTTCTAACCTCTCATATTTTTAACCCTAAATGCCCCCTCTCTCCCTTTCTTAGCTTATGAGACCTAGGAGGAGATCTTCCCTCCATCTCTAAGTCTTTTATCCTCTTCCTAGGGTGGGTATAAGGGATTTATTCATGTTTTGGGGGTGAATCTTCAAGGTAATCTTATTCTCCCTTCTACCTCTTCCTACTCCTTCCTTTTTCTCTTAATTTCCTCTTATCCCTTGGTCTCGCGGGTCTAGGGTACATTTTTTCTTGGGTTTTAATTAGGATTTTTTTAAATTATGGTTCCTATTGGATGTTCTTTCTTCTTTAAGCCTTCATGGATTTGTTTCATGTTGTAATTTTTGAAGCACTTACAGTTTGAGGTAGCTTTCCCTTTTCAGTTGTCCTTTAAATTTAAGAATCGGTGGTTTCTTTCTTTTATTATGCCTGAATGGACTGAAGGACTTCATTTTTATTGATTTTTGATAACCCCCCTTTCAAGGGATGAGGGGGGAACCCTTACAAGGCCCGTAGGCTCAGAGATTACATGGCCCGTAATCTTAGGAGATTACATGACCCGAAGGTATTAGGGAATTAAAACAGACTATCTACAAGGAACTGTTCCTCCCCAGCATCTGTATCCTAATAGTAGCTCTCCACCTTTGCATGACCGTCTGGCTAGGCTTCCTGTGCAAGCACAGGCTGGTACCGATGTCATAGCCATACCCTCTCATTCTGACAATCCATTTGGCTCTACTCTGGTGAGTGCACCTGCTCTGAATCCTCTTTTGGGGCTGCTCCTTTTTTTTAGTGTGTCTGGGGCCTGCATTCATTTGGCCCTAAGGCCTTAAGGTGGCCTGAAAGCCTTGAGAATCAACTGTCCCGAAGGCCTTGGGTAGTTCTAAAGCCTTGCAGGACCCGAGGACCAAACCGGTGGCCTGAAGGCCCAAATGTATGAATAGTTCTAGCTGTAACATTACCGAACAGTGCCTGCTACAGTACTACTACGGTAACCTGGAAATATGCCTCCACCCGGATTTGATCTCGGGTCTCTTGGATTTTGTAAGTGATTTTTTATTTATAAGGTATGGTTTTGGATTATTAAATGTATTTATCTTATAAAATGGTGTTTTGGGTTTCTTAAACAGATTTCTAAGTGGTTTTGGGTTTGAAAATGATGTGTTGGATTTTTTTGGAAATGGGTGGTTTCTCAAAAAGTGCTTGAGGCACATTTGGAACTTTTCTAAAATTGGTTCTCATAAAAACTCCCTTTGGATGATCTCTTTGACTTGGTTAATTTAAAAGGTATGGTATGTCCTTGATGTGGACTCCCTTGTGATCAAATGGTTGAAAGGTAAGGGATTGTTCCTTGGGGTGATTCAGGGTGATGATTGCGTGTGATGCATGGATATGTGGTTGGTTATTTGTTTGGTTTTGATTATATCACCACACTTTAGTCTTGAAATGAGAACCTGGAATAACTACTATATTTTCAGTTAATGGTTGTTTCAATGGCTTATGATTTCACACTGGCTAATGGCCCTTAGTATGGATCTAGCTTTTCTTTGGGATTGTGCCCCTCGGTTGGGCTAGGTTGGGTAAGACTGAGCATGTAGGAGAAATTGATGTCATCAGGTGAGGCATTCCAATAATACGAGTTAGGATTTTATTATGTTCTAGATTATCCACTAATATCCTAGGTTATCCCATGTACTCTGGGACTTAGTTGACTACGTCAGATGATTGAGATGTCTTGTTTGGTTGGTTACTCATGTGTGCTATTTTCCATTTCCCTTATTATGTGATCATTGTTCCTACTCTCTTGTATAATGTACTTATTTTTTAAAAAAGTGATGTGTTGGTTTAAAAAAATTATAGAAAATGTTTTGAAATTTTTTTCACACTTTCTTTCTCCCCTTTTTAAGTAAAGACATCACCATTTTCCCATAATATACTAATGTCTCCTTCAGAAAGAATTTGGTTTTAAATGAAAAGGTTCAATGGGTCATGTTTTTATTAAGAAGAAAATGGTTGAAAACCTAGTTTTATATATTGTATTTCAAACCTAAAATTGACTATTCTTTTGTTTAAAGGCAATGTATTGGGAATATATTTTTCGGGCATGCCTACTAAGTTTTAATACTTGTGCCTATAGTTTCTTATTATTTTTAGATTTTGGTGAAGGTTCTAGTTTTTTTATATCTCTATGGGCGATGTTGGGTTTGATATCAGAGAGTGACCCTCGGGGTCACATGTAATCTTAGTGTTCTTCTAGTTCAGTTTGGTTTTTTTTAGATTTTTTTGTATTCTCGGTTTATGTAAAAATGCCGTTCAATTGTTTTATGTATTTATTTGTTGTTATTCTATATTTATTTCAATTTCCTTGTTTATTTATACTGGATGAAATCATTCCCTTGGTTTCTCATTTAAGCCCATGGCATTTATCGCCAGCCCAAGAGGATCAAGAACCCCTCTTGGGCCTTATTGTGGGCTAACTCGGGTGACCAGTTCAGGGTCGACCTGGGTTGGTTTGTGACACCTCATTATTTGAAATATGGAATACATTTAATCCACACCATAATAGTTCCATCCCATGTGACAAATAGTACATGGATCAACATTCCATAACTAACTGCTTAAGGTGTATACTTTAACCTTAAGGCTAGCACATTAAGGCTAGCACATTAAGTGTAAATTATATTCTTCTCAATCCTACAAGGAATGTCATAACATTTCCATATGATAATCAAGGCACCGGTAATATTTTACAAGAAAATTTATGCTGAAAGTAAATGTGACATAGAAAAATGCATGTCATATCGATCCTATTGTGCCTATAATGATGCATGTAATTTAATTCCCTCATCTCATCAAGACAAGTAAAATAAATTGAATTGAAATAATTCAATAATAATAACACCATAATAGATGTGAGTCACTCACTCAATATTTTTTTTATTAATATAGGAAAAGGAAATAGGGGGTAGTCAGGGAGAATAATCAAGGGGGCCTATAAAAGTGGAGACTCATAACATCCCCAATAACAATATCCATACCACCATAAGGAAGGGAACATGTGAGTCACCCAATGATGAAGTTGTATCAACTATAATAGGTCAAAACTAGAACAAAAATAACCAATCCTAGGTAATTTTTGTTTTCCATATATATGGGTTAGCTACACCCAGGCATAGGTTCACTACCAAATTTCATTAGCTCCTAGTCTTCTGTCTAATACCCAAATAGTAAGGCTAGGTAAAAAAGAAGTCTTGATACCACTTTGTAATGTCCCGACCTAGCGTCCACACAACCGGGTCCCCAAACTGGTGGGTCACATGTCCTCAAGTGCGCCTCCCCATATGCTAGAGGGTTATAACTAGTAGCATGGGTGTAAAGGTAATACAGGGGGAGACTATACCCTCATATAATAGTGGTGCAGCTGATAAAATAAATAAATATAAAATAGGGAAAGCGTAATATAAACATACACTAAAATTATTAGACCATTAACTCTCCATAGTGGAAGCACATACAATAGATATAATAATAAAATCTATAAGTATAAATAACTGGAGAAATTAATAATAACATCAAAATCCAAAGACTAATTCAGATATATGATGTCATGTCATGATGATATACAAAAAAGGAAATAGGGGACATATTTATACAATATTCTATATAAAAGTATTAAAGGTATAAAAGACTGCTCCACTAGCATCTTAATAATATGCTCGGTCATCATATTATATGATCCAACTATAAGTAAATCATATCAAATATATGTAGTAGGTAACTTTCCCTTATCCATACCTATAGACAAGTAATCTAATCGAGTACTAAAGGTGGCCCAAGTAGGGTGTGAGATAAAATCCCAATATGCCACCACCAATAGTGTATATAAGTAATCCAAGTAGTGTACATAGATAAGAATTGTATAGGTGTAAGTAATAATAAGAAATACTGAATAAATAACCACTATTCTACTTAGGTTCTTATAGGACACCTAGCATCTTTACCTGCTTCAGCTCAGGCTGGATTGATAGTCTGATCAGTAACCATATATATATAATAGTTATATATTATATCGACCTATATTAATTTGGTATGTGAGGATGTAAGCAGCCATATACCTAGATACTAGGTGCTGGTTGGACCAGGGTATAACTCATTCATCCATGACCGATCTAAACAGGCTTATAAGCTCTAACAGAGGGTACATACCCTAAATATCATAATGAGTGTGAGACATCATTCTCAAAACTCGATATAGGTGGTGTGATATTTCATGCCCAAAACCCTAAATATAGGAATGTGGAACGTCATACCCTTCACCTAGATAATGGTATAACTATGAGAGACACCATGCTTAACACTCGATATAAGGAAGAGTGAATATTTTTTCTCAACAATTCCATTAACCATTATTCCACATCCAATCTCAGTGGCATAATAATAATAATATAATAAACTGAGGGATCGCCTCATAATAATTGTAATTATCAAGACCAATATATAGAAAGGGTGTCACAATTAATATGATCCATATAATAAGAATGAAACAATTATGATGGTCATGTCACCCATTAGCATGTATACAATTAGTTCATTTAATTTTTTTAATCAAGGAAAACTATCATGAAGCAAGACATTTAATATTATCAATCCATTCAATCAACCAAGGCATGGAAATTCAATTTCAAGGTTCAACCTCACACTTATAAGGCACTATTATCAATTATGTAATTACATATAAGGGGAATTTTATTTATAATCCAAGTCAGATGCTTAGAAGGAATTATGGGAATTTAAATCCTTTGGTTCCCCTCACATATAAAAATATGTGTATATCAATTTAGAATTAAAATATCTCATTTAATTCAACACATAGCAAAGTTCACTGTGTGGAACAACGGTGCGTCTATGAAAGCACCATAACTTTTAAGTAAAATAACTAGACCACCTATCTTAGGTTTGTTAATGACTCCTCATCCAATAGTGACCTCAAATTCAAAGTAAATCAAAAGAAAAATGAAGAATGGTCCAACACCCTGAAATAGGGAAAATGAGGTTGAACCATAATAGCATAATAGATATGAAGATTATCCATGAAAGGAAGCAAGAGGATTTTAGTGATTACTAATGTGGATCCAATGTGACTGGTGATGTTTGAATTGGATTCTAGATCTAGGAGTTATCTCAAAACCTATGATAGGGGGAAAAGGGCCTTTGGGAGAGAAATGGGGGTGATCCTCCACTAGAAATGGTAAGGAGGAAGATAGGATGAGATAATTAGATTAATTAAGGGAAAAAACAATAATTTTTCCTTCAAAATTGAGGATGCATAGTTTGGCCATATGGTTTGGCCAAACTGTGCACAAATTGTGCTCCCTATACTTTCTAAAGAGGGGACCCACATTGTTAAGGTGCATGATTTCCCTAACCATGTGAAAACAGTGAAAAATCCCTCTCTAAATAATGTCTGAAATCTTTCACGGGCATGCACCTCAGGTCGCATAGTTGCAGACAAATCATGCGGCCCCTACTGCTCCAAAAAGTGCCCCACATGGATTGTACTAATCATGTGGTAACCATGTGACCTACCCTTTTTGCTCGTTTTTAAGTACTCAAGGCTCCGAAAAAGCCCTATATGCTCATGGGGCCTCCATTAGGTCATAGTGCATGTTTACCAAGATAAACTAGAGGATAAAATGAAGTAATTGTATTGAAAAACAAATGAGTTATACTTTCATGAAAAACGGGTCGTTACAGCGGACACACAATAAGCGGAACACACAGCATGTTTCTAGCGAACATGTCATGGAGTCATGTGTTCGAAGAACATGATGAGTCCTTTTTTAGGTTGCGTGAACACACAACATGCATGATTTATGGCATGTAGCTGGATAGTGCACACCATGTAGTCCAATCAAGGTACACACTAAATCCCCAAGCATGTATCATGGGTACATGAAAATCAAGGTACACGATGTATAGATCATACATACAATCCATGTAGTCTCTCAATAAAGGACAAAAATAAATTAATTTAAATTACAAATTATATCATTAAAACCTTATTATATTGATTGAAAAATGGTGTGTTTGACAATTTAAAAAAGGTTTTAGAGAATTATTAAATACTAAATTGATTTATTGTAATTACATGTAATTATTGGTTCTACCATTTATTTTCCAAAAATGAATTTATGATGGGTATATCCAAGAGAATTTGTATGGTGATTAAGATAAAATGGGATTAATTAGTTAGTTAATTAATTAATTAATTAATGCAATCTTGTTTATCTTAATAGTAAATAATTGATAGAAATGAATGTTAGCCAGTGTACTTTTGCATATCCATTGCATGTATATGACTATTCATGATCTTAATCAAGACCTATGTATGTGTTGGTTTTATTTAATTTAATTTATTTCATGGTTTTTTAATTATTTAATTATTAAATTAAATATTATGTCATGTGAGTCATTCCTCCCTCTATTATTATATAGGATTTGTGTGTCTAATGTGATTTATGTAATTTTCATTAACCAATCCTCCAGTTCCTCTCACATGTGTGTAAGTTGTAAACACATATAATAAACGGAGTTTCCCAAGGTGCATGGGGGTGATTCAAGATGGAACTAAGAAGATTCCAACTCAGGTGATACACAAGTGGATAGGTGGAATACTGCAACTCATGCCAATATCGGCATAAGGAGTTTTCCCCTAGGTCATAGGTTGATTTATTTTCTGCTAATTAAATCAACCATTATAAAATATCATGATCCAGTAATTTATTTATTTATTTATTTCTATCTTATTCATTATTTATTTTATGTATTCAAGACCATGATCACATAAATAAATGAATTAATGTGTAAAGATGTAATTTAAATAAATAGATTATGTGTAAATATTTTATCAAAACATGGTTAATCGCTTAAGTAAAATCCACTTAATATTTTAAATACATGTAAAGAATAAAATAATAAATCTTTACACATAATAAAATAAAACCCCTCATAGTAAATATTAAGTCATTAATCCTTCCTTCATCTAAATTAATATGAACCCATAGTTAAGGTGTTGGTTAAGCCTATGTCAGCGGCACTTTTAATTATTGGAAAATATTATCTAAGATAATGGGTTGACATGACCGAATATTTATTGGGTTTAATGGCCTACTTATATTTAATGAAAATTTGAAGGTGAGTGTTGAGGAAATCCTAGTTAGGATTTTAGGATTGGGGAGTCCACTCAAAGGATCAGGGAACTATAAGTCTACAGTTGGCAAGAAAAACTTCCTAAAAACTTCCTTAAAATTTTCATGTCCTATGTCTAGATTATAAAAAAGGAAATATAGATCCTTTCTTCTAGAATTTCTACCTTGATGGGAAATTTCAATTTAAATGGTGAGGACCTTTGAGAATTGATAAAATAGTGAGTTACTTGATAAAAATAATTATTATCATTTCTCACATAATTTGTAATAAAGAAAAGTACTAATAATGTTAGGACCAAAAGGGGCCTAGATACCCTGAGAGGGGGGTGAATCAGGGTATGGATATTTTAGTTTGAAATTATTCATGCCCCACTGGATCTTGACCTCTGTATTATAATGGACACTTTGTTTTCTCTTATGAATTTATGTTGATCACTTCTTTTTATCTTTATCTGATGGTTATGCTTTAGATGCAATGTAGGGAAGAAACCAGGTAGACACATAGATTTTTACTTGGTTCACCCTCACTGGGCTACGTCCAAGGAGCATACAACGACAATGTGTCAATGTACCAAATCCACTAAATCTCACTACCAATAATGTTTGGTCTAGATCACTTCTATGCCCAGGCTCACTTCTGTTACAATTTTTAGAGTTAGCTCACTGCTTCCTAAGGGTCACTCCATTTTCCTCTCTATCTGGCTCACTACCGGTTGAAAGGATAACCTTCTTCCTCTTCCTTTTCTCACTGCACTTGGAATAAATCCACTCACAGTTTATAGACCTGTAGGTCTCTTCATTATCTCTAATGAAATCTGCATCCTTAACTGTTGATAGATTCTCTGCTGACGTCCAACTTTCACCCGCAGATTAATCTCACTTTGCACCGGGTGTACCAGGAAATTTCAATTTTTACATGCAACCCTTACAGCACCTTGCGGGTAATTCCCTTGACTTGCGTGAAATACAATTTTCACTCTACAACCTTTTTATGCACAACCACTTCTTTTTACGCGCAGCCTCTTCTTTTTACACGCAGCCTCTACACTACCTTGCGTGTAATTTTCTACTTTTACATGAAATCCACGTTTTGCGAACCAGTCTTCTTTTCTTTGCAACCTCTTCTTTTCACACAAATAGTTATTTTACGTGCAAAGAATTATTTTACATGCAATGACTAAATTTTACGTGTAACCTTTTTCTTTACGCGCAAACCCCTGGCTTTACGCACAAACTTTATATTTACACGCAACTCTCTTGCATATTCTAATTTCATACACCAGAGCTCGGATACTCTCTAAGTCTTGAGCTTCACCTAATAGAGGGGGATCACTTCATATTTATAGGAAAAATCAACCCTGCATGAAAAACCCTTCTTGAGTGCATAATTCTCTTAGAGCACGAAAAACACATCTTTCGTGCAACACCATTTTTCGTGCACAGCTCCAATATTTCGCACCCCTCATGCCTTTTCCAATTTTCGAGCTTCGGACCTCGAAACACCTCTTGAACGAAAAACTACATCCCTCTATTTCGTGCATCCTGCAAATATTTCACGCACCGCACAAATATTTCACGCAACACTTTATTTTTTCGCACACCGCGCTGATATTTCGCGCACCACACTGATTTTTCACGCACCACTATATTTTTTGTGCACCATGCTAATTTTTCATGCCCCACAATATTTTTTGTGAACCACTCCAATTTTACACGCACCTTCATTTTCCAAAAACACATCTCTCCATTTTTTCGATTTTCAGGCCCAAAAATTTGGCAAACATTGGAAAATGGAACCACCTTGTATCTACTCTTTTTGTACCACCTTCAGATCATTCATTCATTTGTCGAGGTTCTTCAATCAATCATGGATTGTTGAAATCATCCCTTGAACCCTAAAAATCACCATGTAAACCCCCTTTATCAACACACTCATACATCATGGTTTTCTTTGTCAACAAACACAACATGGAGGCCCACTTTGTCAACAAACACAATCACCTCAAAAATGCTACAATGATGACTTGAGGGATTTTTTCTCAACAAATAATATGATATTTTATAATTGTAATATAATTTAAAGTTCATAATTAACATTATCCCTATGATAAATATTTTAGAAATATCATCTCCTTGTTGGAAATAACTTCTGGGAATGGTTTAGACACCTTCAGGTTATGTTGCGCCAAGAATAGAAATTTTACATGCTAGAATCCTTATTACTTGATCTACCTGCTAAGGAGTCAAGTGATGAAGAGTTATTTGTTTATGAAACGAAACTTTAATGATGTGGTTGATTTTCAGTGTTTATTGATTTCATATATGTCTAGTGAACTTATTAATTCTCATGAAAACATGGATGCTTATAGCATGCTTGATCATCTTTATGGTCTTTACTGGGAGAGAGAAAGATGTTAATGGTTTGATATTTCCAAGTTGTTCTTTTAGAGTAATCTTGGAGAGGGTTTTCCATATGGGCCTCACGTAGTCAAACTCATTGGCTACATTGAGCACCTATAGGTTCTAGGTTTTAAATTGAATGATAAATTGCACACCGATATCATACTTGCATCACTCCCTTAGAGCTTCTCCATATTTGTTTTTAATTTTAATATGAAAAATATTAATAAGTCTCTTCAATATCTACTCACTCTTTTTTACCAAGTTAATAAGGATATGAAGCATGAAAATCCTTCCATCCTTACGGTGAAAAAATGGAAAGGTCAAGTGAATAGATCTAAACCTAAAGCTTATTCACAATTCCCTTCCAAGAGTATAAAGATCAAGGGAAAATAAAGGGATAAGAATGATATCTATTTAACATGTATTAATAAGGGATACTAGAAGAAAAACTTCACCCAAGAAAATCAGTAAGGGGAAGCTTCAGGTGCATCTATTATTGTGTGCAATTTATTTGTTTCTACAAATTGGGTATTAGCTATAGCTTATGGTTCTTACAAATGTATTCAAATATAGGATCCAATTATATTCATAAATATCGGCTAATGGGGGTAGATCTACAAGCATCCAATGGATCCAAACTTGTTTTTGTGAATATCGGTGACTACCACCTCACATTTCTAGTTGGAATGATCTTGGTTTTCAAAGGTTGTTACTATGTGTCATCCATTAACAAAAACAATATTTTTGAATCCAAACATGATGCAGATGGATTTATTTTCAAATTTGGAAATAAATGTTTCTTCTTTTATAAAGATGTAATTTTTTATGGTAAGGTGTATTTAAATAATAGCCTTTATGCGTTGGATTACATGAACCAAGTAATCACAATCGATAAAAATCACATATCACATGACTCATATCACACCCAACTATGGAATCACCAGCTAGGTTTTTTCAATGAAAACAATTTGATTAAATTAATCCAAGATAGATATTTAGATTCCTTTGAAATAAAAAAACTTGGTGTATGTCGCACAAGTTTACAAGGAAAAATGAAAAAATTTATATTTAGTGGAAAATGTGAAAAGTCCAAAGATATTATTGAATTAATTCATACCGATATTGTGTGTACCATTTCCATTTTAAGAAAGGGGTGGTGCTTATACTTCATAACTTTTACTGATGATTTTAGTAGATATTGATATGTATACTTAATGTGGTATAAGTCAGATTACTTTGAAAAATTCATGGGATACAAGAATTAATTTGAGAACTAGCTTTGTAAAAAGATTAATAAACTCTACTTAGATCATGGTGGAGAATATCTTAATCAAGACTTCATTGATTATTTACTAGGGTTTAGGATTTTATCTCAACTCACTCCACATTATACACCTAAATAAAATGGTGTAAAATAAAGAAGAAGTTGCACCCTATTGGAAATGGTGAGATCAATGATGATTCATACGAGTCCGCCATTATATTTTTAGTGATACACATTACAAATAGCAACATACACACTAAAATGATTGCCTACTAAACTATCATAAGGTATTCCATGCCAATTTTGGAGTGGAAATAAACTTGTGTTTTCATACTTACATGTGTGGGGATGTGAAGTGTTTGTTAAAACCTCTTGAGGTAAAAACTCACAGCCTAAGGCACAAAGTGTGTCTTTATAGGATATCCCAAAGAAATAAGGAGATACTGCCTATAAAATCCTTCAGATTAAAATGTTTTGGTTGAAAGACATCCTACATTCCTTGAGAAGGATCATATCTATAAAAGATATAGATGGAGCGAGATATAATTCAATGAATTATAGGATCAAGATACACAAGATTTGGAAAATGAATAAATTCCATGAAGACCCATGGAAGAAGATGTTCCAGAAACACAAGTATTTTGTAGGGTTACAAGAGAGGTTAGAGAATCAGAATGATATTTTTTTCTAGTCACTGAGGATGTTGAACTATTATTAGTTGATAATAATGATCCTCAAACCTATAAGTAAGAATTAAGTGGCATATATATTTCCGAGTGGCAAAAATATGTGAATTCTAAAATAGATTCAATGTACCAAAACCAAGTAAGTATTTTGATATATCCTCTGGTGGATGTAAATACCATTGGTTGTAAATGGGCATTTAAGAAGAAATTAGACATAGATGGACATTTTAATACCTATAAGGAATGATTGGTTATAAAAATATTTAAATAGCATCAAGGAATAGACTGCAAAAAAAAACCTTTTCACGAGTTGTAGTGCTAAAATACATCACAATTATACTTGTTGTTGTGGGGTTATATGATTTTTGAGATTTTGAAAATGGATGTAAAAATTGACTTCTTTAATATGAACCTTTAAGAATATATCAATATGAAACAACCAGAAGGGTTTATGACTCCAAAGGATTCCAAAAATGTATGAAAATTTAAATGATCAATTTATAGATTAAATAAATCATCTTGGTCATAGAATATTCAATTTTATGAATCCATGATGAAATTTAGTTTTATAAAGAATGAATGAGAGCCTTATGTCAATAAACATTCATTGGGAGTACGATTGTTTTCTTAATAGTATATTTTGATGGCATATTACTTATTGGAAATGAAATACTAGTATTATATTATGTTAAATCCTAGTTGAATAAATGTTTCTACATAAATGACTTAGGCAAAGTATAATATATTCTTAGGATCAAGATCCACCATGATAGATCCAAGAGGCTACTCGACCTAATTCAAGGTACATACATTGGTAATATACTATAGAGATTCAATATGGAACAAAATAAAGGGGGGGTTTTGCTGATATCACATGGAATTCATATTTTTAGTAAAATGTGTCCTCAAACACATGTGGAAATATAGAGGATGGAAATGATTCTATACACATGTGTGATTGGGTTAGTCATGTATGTTATGCTATGTACTAGGATAGATGTCACATATGCCTTATGTGTGGTAGGAAGATATCAATTTGACCCAAGTGACCACCACTGGATGGTAGTCAAGACTATACTTAAGTATCTAAGGTGTACTAAGGATATGTTCATTCTCTATATAGGATATGAGGAACCAGTTATCAAGGGATATATATATTCTAGTTTCCAAATAGTTCAAGATGATCTGAAATATTAAATGGGATACATATTCACTTTAAATGGAGGTGTAGTGAGCTAGAAGAGATCGAATTGGGATGTGGTCATAGATTATATAGTAGTGTCCATGTATATTGTGGCTTCTAAGAAAACTAAATAAGTAGTATGGATATTTGACTTCATCCAACAGCTTGATGTGGTGCCTAGAACTAGAGATCCTATCACACTCTATTGTAATAATACTGCAGTAGTGGACCATTCCAAGGGGTCAAGGTCACATAAATGGATGAATCATATACTTAAAAACTATCATATCTTGAGGAAGTTTTCTCAAATAGGTGAAGTCACAGTGAGAAGAATTTCCATAGAAAACAATGTTGTGGAACCCTTAAATAAAGCCTTAACTTAGTAGAAACATGATCATTATGTGAGGTCTAGTTGATAAAAAGTTATAGGCAGTTGGCTCTAGTACATGTGGGAGTTTATTGGAGTTTGTGTTCTAGAAAAAACTATTTGTAATTTTATTATATGTATACTCAAATATTATAATATTAATAAAAACAACTTATTACATATTTTTCATTATTTTTCATGACTTTAATGTAATAATTTCCTAAGGTATCTGTCACATTGATATGATCATAATAGTTCCCCGCTATGATGATAACCTTGAAGTTTCAAGATAATATTCTTAAATATAGTTCTATAGTCAGATAATGTACTATGAAAGGGAACATAGTATGAATACTATTGTATGTGAGTACTCGTAAGTGGATGATACTTCTTCTTAAGAATTTCTCCCTTGTAAATCTCTAATATGGGAGATTATGAGAACGGACCCGCTAGTAGGAATTTCACATGTTTTGGTTTCATTGGATATTACTATCAACAAGCATGTGTAATGGTCCTTAGACTTTAGGATTATTATTAATACATGTTATGACTCACATACTTATATGTATTTCATAAACCTTGAATATATAGTTCATGTAAAATTTAAATATGTTGGGTGAGTTATGAGTGACATGTTATTAATGGATAAGTCAAGGAAGGATTTGTCTCTTCCATCTTTATGAAAGTTGATATCTTGGCCCTTTGATTGTAATATAACCATATCATTAAATTCTATGGGTATGGTTTAATTATGTGTTTATTTCAGATATTCAAAGAAATACATATCAATCATATAGGTTGATGACAAGAATTTTCAACCTTCTTGATGAAATATTATGAAAAAGGGATTATATTACATGTTGGAAACAAGGCCTATCATGGCTAGAAGATGGAATTGAAGTCTAGTTTGTGTTTGTTTTCAATAAACACTAGGTTGATTAGGGATTTTTCAAAGAAAGTGATCTTACAGTACAAGATGGATACAGTGTTGAAGGTTGTGTCATTTCCTAGTGTTTAACAAATTTTTGGGCACAAAATCAGGAGGAAAGAGTATGCTTCGTGAAAAGTGGTTTTCTATGATTTAATATTATAAAATATTGTAAATATGTAAGTTTCATGAAGGCTGGGTTTTATGAAAGTTTAAATTCACAAAGATGCGGGGCATCATGAACAAGCATTGTGAATGTGCGATGGAATGGCGATAAATCTACACGACTATGAGAAGCTTCGTGAATAGGATAAATTTCACTAGAGCTTTTTTAATGAAGGAGCTTAAAAATTGGATTTTTGAGCTTCATGAAAAATCTTATGGGATATTGGATCTTCATGAAAGTTTTATCCTATAAATTGACAGTTACCCCCACTTCATTTGATGTGAAAAGAATTAGAGAAAAGACTGAATCATTCTAAATTCATGAAGGCTGACATCTTCGTGAATCAGGTATTCATTGTGAGACGGAGCATCATAAAAATACTATATTATTCTAAAACAATGCTTAGGTATCTCGTAAGAAGGATTTTTTTAATTATTGGGTATTTTGAGATGACTTAGTATTCTATGAAGGTAGTGAGCTTTGTGAAGGCAGTTTCTCCCATAAAGAGAGTTAGCTTCTCAAAGGAGATTCATGAAGGAACTTTGTGAAAGTGTGTGGGTTTTAAAGTTGTAATTTCATTGAAACATAAAGGTGGTTTTGATAAAGATATGATATTCATGAACGGTAGTGTTGAACATCTATTTTAAGTGAATATTGCTTTCAAGTTCATCAACTCAAGACTATGGTGCATGCCGAGTCTTGTACTAGTTAGGGACAAATACTTAATGCTAATCTACTAAAGAGACCTTTAAGTAATTAAATTAGATAATACTTATCCTAATGAAATGGTCTAGGGGGATTCAATGGAATTTTTTTGAGGGAGGTAGTGAGTTATCCCTGAAATTCTTGTAAATCCAGTGTGCCCAGCACAAACTGACTATATCTGAACTTTTGTATTCCATAATAACTAGTGAAGGTTAGTGTATTTAGGTAAAACTGATACACTATCGGCATATGCTCCTTGGACTATCTCTTAATGTTGAACCAAGTAAAAAATTTTGTAGTCTCTCTGTGTGTGAATGTTTAATTACTACATGATTCCATTAAACAGGTTTAACAGGTTCCTGCCAACATAGGAATAAGATCCATCGCTTTAAAAGAAAATTTTGGCACCCTGATTCACCCCTATTTTCTTAGGGTGTTATACGGTCATACATTACACATTAAGTGTTCATATGTGGTTATCAAAGTAGTTAAATTAAGTTCTTTCTCTTGGATTCCTTGACCCATTTCTAGACAGTAATCTTGGACTTTATGAAAGTCCACATAATGACAACAAGAAATAATCCTAGAGGGTCACACACTAAGTGTTTCCATTGATCTTAGTTAAATTCTATTTGAATTTAATTAATGTAATAAATATTATTCTCAAGACTGATGAATAATTTTATTCATGTTTTATCAATTGAAAATATTTATTGAATATTTAATAAATATGTATTTGTTTATTTGTACATAAAGTATTTATTTATGAATAAAATATTTATTCAAGGATTCAATAAAATATTGTGGAGTTGGAGTAGACTAAAATCATGTTCGGTGAGGAATATTAATTTTCAAGTTGGTAAAATAATATTTATCATTATGTGAGTTAGCACACACCATAAAATAATAATATTACTATTATTATATGGCATGGGGTTTGATAATTATTATTATATTATTTAAGGGTTGGTATGAAGTTAAATAATATTTTAACATAAACCCTATATCTATAAATATATGTTTATGTCTATTGTGTAGATTTAATCGAAAAATAAAGATTTGATAATCATTGTGCACAACAGAATTCTCTCTCCAGTCCCTGTCCTCCCTTCCTCTCAAGAATGATAAGTTCTAGAGAGATTCCTTCAATCTTTAAAGAACTAGAAGAAATAAACACAAGATGATATATCCATTGTTCTAGAACCTGATGTTATTTTAGTCTTACTCAGAGATAAAAGGATCATGCATGGATCACCTCTAGAGGGATTATATCCTTGGATCATTACAGTGCAACGAAGGTAATCCCAAAATTTTTTTCACAAAATCAACATCATATTCAAATAAAAATCCTTATATCAGGTATTCTTTATATATATCTAATCTAAATTAATTATAAATTGAACACAAAAATACCTTCTCTGGGTTCCAGGTTTCTCTATGTTAATATTTGGTGGAAAAAAATTATGGTTCATGGAATTCATGTCATGTACACTATTGTGAATGATCCATTGAATTGACAAAACCTTCTTACTTAATTCAGCCACCAAAGTAATTCCACCACCCCAGAACCTACATAAAGAAGACTCTTCCCTCTCTTACTTATATTCTACTATATTTATAATTTTATTTTCTCATGTTGTCCTATATTTTTTCAATCACGTGTCATAGTTAAAATTATTTGTGTGGAATGAAATTTTTGTTGCTTGTTAATTCATTCAAGTTATTGTTTCTTTTCTTAGGTTTTCTATCCATTATTCTTGGATTTTCTTCCTTTAAACTAGTTATTTATTTTTTATTGATGAATTAATGGATGGAATTTAACTTCAATAATGTTTGTACTTTTTTAACCATTGTAATGAATCAAAATATTGAGTAATGGGACTTGATGAATAGATGTTCACAGTTGAATGGAAGTTTAATTGTGAATGAATTCCTTGCTTCAAATCCTATTGAACCCTTTTTTAGAGAGCATTACATTCAACATGTCTATTTAATTAAAATTCAATATCAATCATTTTTTGCATGTATCCAGCCTACAACAGTAGAATTTATCTTTCCTTTCATCACTCTCTCACTTTTCTTGCACTCCCCTTATATTTCTTCAACGCTTTTTATCCCTATTTTTAGTGGTACAGGTTAAATAAAGATCTATGAACATCCACCCTCCTTCCCTTGGGTTTGGAAATGCTATATCAGGGTACTAGTGTGCTGTAGTTCTATAAATTAATAATTTTATAGTCCAACAATGCTATCAAATTTTGGAATTATTTTCAAGGAATTCATGGAATTAAATTTTATAGGTTTTTAAAAAATAAAAACCAAATAAAACACAAATAAGTAAAAAAATAACAAAAAAACATTTTTTGTTTGTTTTCACTACTATCATGGGATAAAATTTCAAAAATATACTACTATTTTAGTTTGAATTTAAGCTTTAAATCACTACTTTTAGTTTTTTTTTATTCTTTAAAGTTGTAATTTAATTTTTGTCATGTTTTCTGGTTTAAAATTGATCAATTTAGGTATTGGAATCAAAAAAATTGAAATTTTCCATGTTTTTTGTGGTTGTTGTTATCATGCTTCTTAGAAGTGTGCCTATAACCAGTTATTGAAGGCTCGTCAGTTTGAAAAGAAACCAATATTATTTTGATCCCAAACATAAAGATAAATTGATTCTAAAACAATTAATGATGGATAATATTACTAAATTTTAAAAATAAGAAGAAGATCATTAAGATATAACCCAGAAGTTGAAAAGTGAAACATGGGATATTGGAAAAAAATATCAAGAACAAATTGAAATGGGTGATAAATAAAATTACTTGGTGGATTTTATAATGAGAGTATAGTGAAAATGAGGCATAAATTAAATAACAAACCACTAAATTAGAAAGATGTAAATTTGATGAAGAATAATTTTTTTGTAATAATTAACTCAATAAATGAAGAAAATAATTCTCATCAATTTGAGAAGACCCTAAAAGAGGGTAAAGTAGACGATTATGAGAATCAATAAGTTCTGGAAGAAGAAAATATCATTATTTTCTTATTACCAAAACCTGAAAAAACATTCAACTATAGGAGTGTTGAGGGTATGACAGCTCAAGTTGAGGAAAAAATTATAAATGAGGATTTTACTTTTAGACACCCTTCAACTACTCTACCTGAAATTTTGAAAATTGATATAGAGCTAGGATTTGGGGGACTTTTGGAAGAAAACAAAAAATTTGAAAACTTGATTTTTTTAATAAAAATATTGATTTGAAATGTAATCTTCCCTGTTTTAAAACATTAAACCCAATAATTTTTCAATTATGTTTTGATGTTAAAGATGAGGGGATAAACTTCAAGGAAATATTAATTAATGATAACTCACTTTCTTATCCACTCACTAATGATTCGTCTATAAATTTTTCAGTGAAATGGCAATCAGTGATGATCAACTTGGGAGAAATTGTTTTAATATAGAATCTTTAAAATATGAATTTCTTAGAACTGAACTAAATATTTTCTCCCATAAAATTGAATTAGAACACTCAAATTATATTGATCTAGGGGATGAAGTTTTGTAATTTTAACTTGACTAAAAATTTGATCATGCATAATTTAGTCTTACCATAAGCATTTCTTAAAGGCAGTGATTGATGGTTGTTTTCTATCAGTTGAGAAAATTTTATAAGAGAATCATAATTTGGAAAAACCTGAATTTGATGATGAATAAAAATAAATTATTCCATGTTCTTAAATGTATCCATTAATTGATATAGGTTCAAAAATTCAATTAGTATCTGAGAGTACCTTGGAAGATTATTTATTTTTTGTTATCAGTGGTTCAGAAAATGCTCAAAAAAAATTTAGAAAACCTCTTCCTGAATATATTTTTTCAAAAAAGACCATTTTCATCTTTGTTTTTGATGATTTGATGCTCTAAAATGAGGTAGGGGGTTTTGGTAATCATGGAACTTCCCTAAAAACACCATATATTAAGTTTTCCCTTAAAGAAATCACTAAATTTTCCAATTCTGAACTAATTCCAGAAGTTTATAGAAAATTTTTCACAACCATTAAAGGGTGTTTCTAAGTGAATTTTCCAGCTATAAAGGGAGTAAAATGTACCCTTATAAGTATAATTTCCCATGAAATATTTTTCTCACTTAAAACATATAGTCATTAAACATATGGTGGTTTATGGATTGGAAACCATACCTTTCAAGTGACTATGGATAAATTCTTAAGAGAGTCTAGAAAGGGACTTTAAAACTAGTGTTGTATGGGAAGAAACCCATGGTTTAATAAATCACTTTTTTTATTTATTTTTTAAAAAAAAATACTCTCATTGTGGTTTCTCTACATCTTCTCTCCTACTCACTTTTTCTCTGATCTGAAATGCTAAAAATTGGTCCAATACTGCACATAATCTATCATCAATACCTTGGAGATTAATTATCACATAATCTTATTATTTTCTTGGTTTCATTTTATTGATTTTATATGGTTTCATTTAATTATTTAATTGTTTTAATCTTGTTGATTTTATTAGAGAGACCAATAGGCTCTTGAAGTGTTAAAGTAGAGTGATAATTGGGTTTTGAACTAAAGAAAGAAAGTTGTAATTTTTAAGGGAGTATTCATATTTATTTTGTTTACATCTATTTTGAAGTTTTAAATGTTGAAAATTGTGTATGATTACCCTGAATGATTGCCTGATTCTTTGCTAAGAGGTGTGTTCTAACTGGTTTAAAATCTATTTTATGTTAAAAACTAAGTGTCAGTGGAATTATCTAAAATGTATAAATCAGAATGTATGTTGAATTTGTTTTGAACTAAGGGGTAATTTTCTTATTTATATATTTATTTTTAAAAATAATTTTGAATCATAATTAAAATATTTATTAATACCCTAATTTTTTTTGGGTTGTTTGAAGAATTTTTACAGCTTCTTGAAAGTGATTATATATAATGAAAAAGAAACTTAAAAAAGTTAATTTTATAAGTTTACTTGAAATCTATTTAATTTATCAATATAAAATTCATGTACCTTTTAAAATATTCTTTTTGAAAATATTTTTGTGTTGTCTTTAATTATTTCAATGTTGTAAATTGTTTTGAAAAGTGTTATTTCATGCTTAATTTTGAAAAAAAAACTACTAGTTGCTACTAATTTTTTATATCTTTGTGTGCTGAAATTGTGTCTTGGAATTCTTATTTTGTGTATCATTGAAAATATTTTTGAACTTAAACTTATAGCATGCACTTTACTTGAAAAACTTATTTATGCACTTCATTTTTTATATAATAGTAGGATGGAAAACACTTTGTCTACTCTAAAATTATCTAATTATTGTGTTGTATGGAAAACATGTTTTTTCACTTTATTTTAACTCCTTAAACATTCTTATGAACTTTTTTATTTCAAAATATTTTTTAACTAAAACTATTTTACACTACTGTAATTTTGTCCTATACCAACGCCCATATCCCAACGGTTTCATAAAGTTGTTGGGATAGGTCCTCTATACCAACAGTTTTTTAAAACTGTTGGGAAAATGTTGTATAACCTTGGTATTACCAATGGTTTCTAAAAACCATTGGGATAAAATGGCCCTGTGAAGCTCTATCCCAATGGTTTCATTGAACCATTGGGATATTCTCCATTTTTTTTAGATTTCTTAACAGTTTTTTAAACATTTGGGATACACTATATATACCAATGGTTTTTTAAAACCGTTGGGAATGATTTCCCCTATATCCCGAGTTGGCCTACAGTTCCCCCTCCGCTCGATTGTTACCCTAAATCCAACCTCCATCTACTGTAGTCAATATTCTTCCACCGATCCATCTTCAATAAATCAATTTTTTTCTTCAATACTTAAAATCGATAAGTGGTACCTTAGTTTTGTTGTTCTGAATATGTTTTTTTTATTTGACTAAAAGGAGAGATCTCTGTGGTCATTCTTCCATGGATCAATCAATGTATACATCATCGCTTTAGGGAATAACCTCTCAAATTTTGTTTTTAAATAGTTTCAAATGTTATAAAACACAAAGGTAATAATATTTGTATTTGATGGGGGGGAGTTATTTTGAAATATTTATTTCTGAGGGTGGGGTTGGGCTGTCTAGGTGGAGTGGGGGGGTTGTCCGGGGGTGGGGTGGGATGTTCAGGGGTGGGTTGTCCGGGTAGGATCGCTGTCCATGGCCCCTTAAATTTAAGAATACATTAATTAATTGGTTTTTGAACAATCCTTATACTTTAATTAGTGGGGTATGATTTAGAATAAATACCTCCTTTTGATAAATTGACACATGCCTATGGAATAGAGATGTGATAACAGGATGTGATGTTTAGTTGAACAAATGAATTGTTTTATAAACAATGTCATGATTTTGTAATAAAACCCCTCTAATGAGGTGTGTTGACTTATAATCTAAAAATTAATGATTAGTTATTTATATCATGCTTGGTTTATGTCTTAGATTTTTTTATGCCTTCATGTTAGAGTTAAACAAGTGGAATGTTATTCATGGTCTCTCTTGTTATTATTAAATGATGTTTCACCTTTGTATATAAGTGTTAAATGGCCCAAGTCACCTCCTAAGTTCTTGTCCCAGTTTTTAAATTGGAATTAACCATATAGGTTATTTCTCCTTTCCCCAATGACATTTCATAAGTGACCCATAGAACCTTATAAATTGAATTTTTCATGTTTTGATAAATTGAATGGGTTGTTTTGAATGAAATGGATAATGCATGATTGTTTTCCTTTCTTAAGGAATAAAATGGTTTTAAATAAAATTACCCTAAGGGGGGTACAGGGGGGTAGGGTAGGGGGTTGTCCAGGTGGGGGGGGGTTCAGGTGGGGGTGGGTTGTTCATGGGGTTAGGGGGCTACAGGGGTGTGGGGGGATGCAGGGGTGTGGGGGAGGGGGTGTGGGCTATCCAAGGAGGGGTGTGGGATGCCCAGGGGGTCGGTGTGGGCTGTCTAGGTGGGGGTGTGGGATGTCTAGGGGGGTGGTCTATCCAGGGGGTGGGGGTGGGTTGTCCAGGTGGGGGAGGGGGTGTGGGATGTCCAGGGAGGGGGTGGGCTATCTAGGTGGGGGGTGGGTTGTCTGGGTGGGGTGGGGTTAGTCCAGGTGGGGGTTGTCTAGGTGGGGTGGGGGGTGGTCCAGATGGTGGGTGGACTGTCCAGGGGGGTTGTAGGGGGTTAGGGGGTTGTAGGGGTGTGGGGGAGGTGGGTGGGCGGTCCAGGGAGGGGGTGGGCTATCCAGGGGGTGGGGTGGGTTGTCCAGGTGGGGGAGGGGTGTGGGTTGTCCAAGGGGGGTGGGTTGTCTAGGGGTGGGTGTGGGTTGTCTAAGTAGTGGAGGGGTTGTGGGATGTCTAGGGGGTTGGTTGTCCAGGGGGTGGGGATGGGCTGTCCAGGTGGGGGAGGGGGTGTGGGTTGTCCAAGGAAGAGGGGGGTGGGCTATCCAGGTGGGGTGGGGGCTATCCAAGGGGGTTTTAGGGGTGTGGGGGTGTGGGTTATCCAGGTAGGGGGTATGGGTTGTCCTCTCTGATGCTCTACAAAAAAAGGAATAATATATAACCAATGTATAGTTTCTTTCACATGTTAAGACTTTTCTTGAAGTTCCATACCAACACCCACTCTTAACCTTCCAAGAATAAGTGATCTTTATAAAGAAATCTCACTCAGGTTCTTATCCACTATCCATATTGATCTCATACAAATTTAACATTCGTAAAAATCCATATCACCTAATGATATTACAAGGATCATACTCCCATGAGTAGTGTCCCATTGAAACTTGTCTCATATTCCTAAACAACATACATAGGATCATATTTGACACACACAAAAAATTTTGTAAACATATAAAATACTATATTTACACCTTGTATCACAACCTGGAATTATCTCTCAGCTAGCCTCTCAAGGCATCAATAATCCACATACCTAGCTCAAAATTTGGAGGTGTGTTTACAATTAGGTGTGTTTTTTTTATAATTAATGTAGGATATTTATATTGGAAGATAAAATTCGATCCATGTATGATATTTTGAGGTGTGTTTACAATTAGGTGTATTGTAATTTATATGTATGATATTCATGGTTTACACCAACAGTCTTTTGGGTCATCTATAATAGTTCACTACATCAACTAGAAACCCCTTCCTTTATGGATATCTAAAATGGGGATAGATAATCCCATTTTGGAAAATAAATTTTAATCTCATCATTCGAAATCTCTAGGTACATGGAATCATGCTTATTTTCCCTGTGGAACCTTCATCTTATGACATCAAACTCCTCTTAGTTCCATTTAATCTTTCTTAGATCAGGATCCACATGTATGGCCATGATGTTTCAATCCCTTAGGAAATTTTTACCATCATTTTCAGATTTCAGAATAAATATTATGAATATCACTAAAATAATCTACTAAAATATAAAATTTCTTCGATCTAAAATTTACTCAACTACTGAATAATTCTCCTTCACAAGTGTACATGATCTTGTACACTCATGTATAGTTATTTAAAGATATTTTGTTATAAATATAGTATTTTTTTTGTATTTTATATTATGATTATCATATAGAGTAGTGTGTCAGTTATGGTTTCATATAAAGTGAACAATTCTTGTTTTGATGACTCCAATAGCTCAATTGTTAAAGTTGACTATGAACCTGAAGTTGCGGTGGGAAATATATGGAATCATCCATCCATGTTCTCAATTATTTTGGTTTAGCTCGACTTGGGTTGTTAAGGTTGGTACTATTCAAATTGATTTAATATTTATTACATATATGTTGTATCCGACTTGACTGTTATGTGAATTTTCAATGTTTATTGGTTGTAATTTTATTTGAATTGCATTTTCTAATTTGGAATTGAACTATATTCAAACCTAAAAAACCAAAATTTCTAACTTAGTGAACATTTCAATTCTTTATTGACCATGTATAAAATTAGTATAACTCTAAGACCTCCCTTTAACATTTCACTAGATAATGAACATGATGGTTTGTCTTCTTCTGCAAAACATGTACAGAAAACTGCATCATCTACCTGGGCTAAAGAAATTAAATTTTTCCTTAATTTTGACAAGTACTTTACCCCTTATGAATCTTGTTCATATGTTTATATCATCATTTACAACTATCCTAAATGTTTAATCATTCATAATATATACCTTTCTGAATTTTATAGAGGAATAATTCAGCATGCTCTCTCTCTCTCTTGGTTGTTGAGTGAAATAAAGCCTCAGAATCAATGTTCCATGATTTTAATAGACTGATGACACTTAGTAAATAACCATCCTACTCAAAATTAAATTTCTTTATTACATCTTGTATGATTTATTGAATTCATTATATATATCTATTCAAGGTCACCTAAAACAATGGATAGTTAAATTATCCATGAATCCCCCTATTACCTCTCATATATTTTGTTTTTTGGGTTACACATTAGTTATCCTTTTCTAATTATTTCCATATTTGTTTTCAAATTTAGGAAATTCAACCAATTAAAGATAAGCGATAGAAAAATATGATGGAAAATAATAATTTCATAGCTGAGATGCGTGTTCCACCACTAGTGCCTGTAGTGAGTATTTTATGGATCAGGTATGATGACATAGCCGACCTGGGGTGAACCTCGATGGAAGCATCAAATATTGATGTAGAGGATGTGGGAGTATGTCTTCGGAGGAGAAACACACACGTGGTTTTGAATAAACCTATTAATTCTTCTCTATATGAGTGATAAGGAATGATTCATATGGTTTGGGTTATTCTATTAACCATTTAAATGTGTGGACCTTATTTTTGGTGGGTTTTTAATTGGAAGCCTTGGGAATAATTCTTGTGATCTAAGAGAGGGAGTCAATTTACCTTTCATGATGAAGCTCAGGGTTGAGTAGTCTCAACCCCATCCAACCATAATGTTCAGTGTGGGATATGGAGATCAAGAAAAGAGTTTAGTGGTGTGATTACAAGGATGATCCTATGTTGTGGGGTGAGATTTTGTCCTTGGTGATGCAAAACTCATGTCAGGGTGATCTGGTGTGCATAATATTGATTGGAGGACAATCGTTATGTCATTTTAGTGTCTATGGATAAATGATGTCAATTTAAACTAGTTCTTTAGTAGACTCTAAGTGTGTACTTGGATTTAGTAATAGATGGATTTCGAGTGTCATCTTCAGGTTTGGAATGGTTTACGGTGATCCAAGATGGAATTGGATCAGGGGTGCGTTGGTGGTTGCAGAATGCATGATGATAGTTTTGGTCAGTTGAGGATTTAATTTTGGAATTTCACTGGGTGCTAGGTAGGGAATTATATGGGAATGTTTTTATGATCATAGTATTTCATCAGGGCTAACAACATCATGATTGGGTGGGTTAATATCACGTCACTAAAAAAAGATGAGTTTTTTTTGGGAAGAGTCGAATGTAATAGGTTAAACTTTCATTCTTGCATGTAATTGAATGTGGTAGGCTAGAGACCACAATAAGTGCATCGTTTTGGGTATGGTGGGTAAGTTTTGGGCATTGGATAGGGCTTTTTGATGAAAAGGTTGGCTTGTTGAAATGAATCTTGGATAATGGAGGTTTTTTTGATTGTTTTGGAATTAGAGAATGGTGAGGGGTACCAGTATTGGATCAGTATTTTCAAAAATTATTAGGTGTGGTGGATTGGGAACCACAATGAGGGGTGTCATTAGAATTTTAGGGTTTTTTTATAAAAAATCCTAATAGTGGTGGTATTGTGGCGCGTAAATTAGCCTCTTTTAGCTTAGTCTTATGGTTAGGACCACCATATGATAGTTGATCCTATGAATGTGGACACCTTAGGTGTCTCAAAATATATGGGTGTTTGGAAGGACCGTCATGGCGTTTGATGTTGGTTACAAGCGTCAGATTGGGTTAGGTGGCTTAAGTTCCTAAAGTTTTGGAGTCAAACTATGGAAACACATTGAGCATTTGGGATGGGAACATGACTGTTAAGATGAATTTATGACTGACATAGGTATAGAGATTAAATTATACAACCATCAGGACTTCTTGAGGATGGGAAGTGTTATGGTGGAGATTTTATAGTAACTAAGAGTATGTACAAGTTCAAATTTTCAAGAGAGGTTTGAATTATCAATCTAGTGAACAAGTTGTTTTGATAACTGGGGTTTCATTGAGTATACTAAAAGTTTAAAACCTATAAAAGGATTTTTCAGATTAGGTTTTGGGGTTGGGAGGTGGTCGAAGGAAGTGTGGAGGCTTAGGAGACAGGCTCGGTGGCCGGGGCTATAGCCTGCAACCATCAGCCAGCAGGTATCCACTAGCTTGTTGATGGAGGCTAGTAGTGTCTGGAGCCACTGCCTAAATCCATCAACTGATCGATGGACTCTACTAGCTCACTGGTGGGGTTTTTAAGGGGAATAGTTTCAATTCTATCCCATCAGATTTTTATAGGGTAAACCCTTCTTTCTCTTTTGTTTTTAAATCACACAGACCAGGGAGCTTCCCTCCTCCCTTCCCCTTGGTTCCCTTCACCTTTGGGTGATTTTGGCTACAATTATTAGCAATTATTAGTATGTTTTTCCTTCTGGTGATCCCCTCTCTTTTCCTTTCTATATCTCTTTAATCTTTGGTTCTCCTTATTAGGTATTTAGGAGACGATTCCACCTAAGAATGGTGGAATCATCCTGGGATGATGGAGCTTCTATGCTAATTGGATTGTGGACATCTTGAGATATTTTCTGCAAGCCGTCACCCATCATTTTGTTGGAGGTATGTGGTCGGGTGAATTTTTCAAGGTTTTTTGGAAAAATAAAATGTTGACGCTTATGGTTCCAATTCCAGTTGATAGGTCTTTGTCCCAATTTAGTCCTGAAATCTTAGTGTGGGCCTTCAAAGGATCATTAGTCTTGGTTTGGGTATGATGGAATCATTAGGTGAGTGTTTTTTTTATGCCTAAGTGTGTTCCTTGATTAATTTTTTGTAGATTTCTAATTAATTATAATTTTAGTTTAATTAATTATTCTTGGTTGTTTCGGTGTGAGATAATACCATGGGTGGTTTGGGATATGGACATTAGTCTTTAACGAGATTGGGAAGCAGAGTGTTGAGCTAAGAGTTAAATGGAAATACTTGAATCGAGGTAGGTGGTCCCTCTAATAGACCCATATTCATGACTGATTTTATATGTGGTGCAATGTGTGGTCGTTTTGGCATGGTTTTTCATCGACCTGGCTTAAATTAAATGTTTTAGAAGTAATTTATTCATGGTTTAAATTCCCTTCTATATTTCTTTTTCCAAATTAAAGGTGAACCCAAGTGGGGAACCTTGGTAATAAACAAAACATATGTTTTGAAATGATAATTGTGAAATGATACATGTTTTAGTTTTTAAATATGAAAATGGTAATGGTATTTAATAAATGGTAACTCCAAAATAATGGGTTTTTGAAATGTTAAATCTATTTGGTTATTAAAATGGAAATTTTTAATGGGTTTATTCACATGCATGTGGTGTTTTGATGATTTTTTTAGATGGTAAATTGAAAAGGGATTTATGGAAATTATTATATTTATAAATGAATTGTTTTGTATAAAATGAAAAATTTCCATTGGAGTGGTTTTGTTTTAAAGGAAAGGAAGTGGAATTTTTTGTGCTTGTACTTAATGGTTAAACTTAGGGTGAACATGGACCCTAGGTGGATGCATGTTACAATGATTAAACCCGATGTGAATACAACCCCTAGATGCATGCTGAGATTATGGTTAAACCTAAGATGAATATGGACCCCAAGTGGATATAGGGACTGATTCTTAAACAAGGGTTTAACATGGCCCCAGGTTGGATGTAGGGACTTATGGTTAAGCCCAGGTTGAACACGGCCACCGGGTGGACACAAGGCCCTAGGGATGGGTATATTACCCCTAGGTGATGATTTAGAAAATGGATGGGTATATTACCCCTGGTCTAGAGTATGGGTTGGTACGATCATCATGATGTGCTCTGAGACACCCCAACATTAGTCTAAGAAGGTATTTATCATTCTCGGGGTAAACCTGGACCTCAGGTTCAACGTTTGATTATGTATTCATTTTTTAATGTTTAAATGGTTCTATTTATAACTATGAGCTCAGGAATATATGCATGCATTTTTATGGAATGGTTATTTTTAGAGATTCCATTTAGGGTGTCCTACTAAGTTGTACTTACACCCTTATTGGGACATCACTGTACCTGGGTACTTGAGTAGATGCTAATTGATTTTAGTTACATGTTTGGTGAATGAGCCTGATGCCTGGTTATTTCTTAGGCTATTAGGACGGAGCATAGGAAGTTGGGACCTAGCTAGGACTCAAGATATTTTTCAGGATTCTTCTGGTCTTATATTTCAGGGTTTTATTTGGGTTTTTATGTATGAATGTATGGATTGTATTGTATACATTTCATTCATTATAGTATATTTTATTTTGGTTATTTCTAGTTCTTACCTATGTTTCATTATATTGGATTATTTATTTGTATATATATGATTTCATTTACTTACACTGTTGATTTACTCTGGTATGTGGGTATAGTATCCCTGTTATACCACCTTAGACTCATGCTGTTTGTCGACAGCCTCTGGTGTACTAGGAGGCATGCCAGATATATTATAGTGTTCCACCAGTCTGGGAACTTGTAAGTGGTATGGGGAATTAGGGCATTACAAAGTGGTATCATAGATGTTTTTCTTTTATATTACTATTTGGGAAAGGTTAACAGGTGAATAGGAACATTTCAGGAAATGGTATGGAACTTATTTCTGGGATTGGACACCCCACGTATGAGGGAAGTCCATATTTCCATGGGCAAGATTTTTGTTCATGCAGTTCATTTTTATGGATGGTTTGATCTCACCTCGAGTGATACACTTTATTTTGTGGTTATTAATTTATGGGATTTTTTTATCTTGGCTCGGTATGGTAATAGAGTGCATTTTCATGCATCATATCAGGCACATAGGATTAATGTTCATGATTTCCTCTAATTTTTTACCTAGACTATGACATGGTTTAGTTATTTGAAGTGTTTAAAACTATTTATATGGTGTTTCTGTATAATTTAATGGTGGAATATTACTTAATTGATCCCCTAAAAGGATAAAATAGCTATTGTGTGATTACTTCAGTTCAATTATTTCTAGGTATCCACTAAATAAAATTCTAATTACAACTTAAATAGTGTCTTACTCTATAACTTGTAATTTATATCTTATTTAACTGCGCCCAAACTATAAAAACTTATGGCTAAAAAAAGGTTAAAAGTAAACTATAAGATGACTTTTTTTGGGTTTTATATGGTATCATCTAAATAAAATTCCAAATACGTCTTATAAGTCATCTTCCTCTATAACTTATACTTGAGATTTCATTTAACTGAGCCTTGATTTGGAAATTTATGGTTTTAGGAAAAAATAGAAAAGTATAAGATTTGTGAAACCTATATATATATATATATATGTGTGTGTGTGTGAGAGATAGAGAGATAGAGAGAGAGATAGAGACAGTTGGGTCTAATGGGTGTTGATGCGGACCCTGTATATGGGTGGTTAGGACTATGAGAGTGTTGAGTTACGTGATATCCCTATGGTCTTGAGACTATGATGTGTTGGGGTTGATGGTGATCTTGTGGTTTATTCCTTACCTAGGATTGGGTAGGATGGGTTAGATCTAAACCTATGTGTAAGACTCAGTAATGGTTGTTTGTTATGCGGGATGTCATGTGACCTTGAGACGTTGTGAGTGTCATCCAGAGCATTATGGCCTATGTGAGGCTTAAAGAATGGGATAGGTGGGAGATCCCAATGAATTTCCTAGGAATCACTCTAGGTTTGGTATTTTATTACTTATGGCCTTTTAGGATAACCCATGAGAGGGTTCAGTCGAGTATGTGAGTGCCTTTAGTTGCATTAGTCCAAGTTTGATGTTTTGTATTATGTCATAGTTCTCAGCGGGTGCTATCAGGTGTGTAGTATAGGCGCGTTAGATGACTTTCGAGTGTTGTAAAGAAGTATCAGTGTGTTAGTGATTTTGGTTTTGAGGATAGTATTATAAATGGAAATTTCACTCAGATGCCTAGCCCTGTTAACTCCCTTGTGTGGTTTTCTGGTGGGCTAGTTAGTGAGGACCATGGGTGGTAGACTTGGAGCCAATGAGGTGTGGATACATGATCTGTTTTGAGGAAGAATCATAGGAGGTGATCAGTCATGTGTTTTAGGTAGGAGAGGTGCCTTATGGTCATCAATACAGGAGGGATAGGCTCGGTGGTTATGAAATGGGTCAAGAGCAAGGTACTCTATCAAAGGAATACCCTTGGAAGGGTTTGGTGTAAACCTTGAGTAAATGCTCGATACTCTCAAGATGTAAATCACTTTAAGTGCTAGTGATTTAGTAGTGATTAAGGTTTTTTAGGGTAGGAATAGCTAGGTTCATTTATTTTTTGTATTAGGATGATCCTTTAGGAATGCGATGAGAGCATAAAAACCCCCCGTGGAGGTTTAGAATGATGATTTTGTTTGAGCAGACGTGTTAATGGCTTGGTCTCAATGAGATGCCTATGGTTTCTAGAATCACAAATGGAACTCTACACTAGGTTATACTAGAATTATGGATAGGGATTTAAAGTGGCTTAGGTGTGCAAGACAAGTTTTAAAGTAATGCGTATTTCTAAAGCTTGAGGCGGGTCTTTTTGATCGGGTTGCACAAAAGCATGTAGCTGTTAAGCTTTAATGGAACCTTGGAGGAAAGAATTCATCATTGGTATACTGTACCATTTTGTTTTTGGTTGGTTGGTACATGATCGTATGTTATAGATCTTAAATAAATAGGCAACCATGTGTGTATGATGAGAACCGATGTGGGTTAAATGAGGGGTTTGAGGGCATGGAAGCTTGGGGCCTCCGAGTAAGAGTTGAGACATTCCAATGGTGGATATGGGAATGTGGAAAGATCAGGTATCATGACATGTTAGATTTGGGGAAAGCCACGATGGAAGTGTAATATGTTAAGATGGTGGATTTGGGAGCATGTATTGGGAGGAGAAACACATGTGTGGTTTTGACAGGACCCATCAGGTCGACACTTTAGGAGCGATAAGGAATGATATGGATGGTGTGGGGTACACTGTTGACCATTTAAATGTGTGGCCCTCATTGTTCGTGGGTTTTTCACTAGAATCCTTGGGAAGTATTCATGTGATCTAGGAGTATGAGTTGGTTTACCTTTCATAATGATGCTTAGGGGTGAGCGGTCTCATCCCCATCTGACCATCATGTTTAGTGATGGACAAAGTATGGGCCAATGGAGATCAGAAAAAGATTTTGGTGATGTGTTACATGGATACTCCTATGGTTGGGATCAAGATATTGGCCTTTGTGATTCAAACCTCGTGAGAGGTAGATTCGGTGTGTGTAAGATCAATCATAGGATGATCATTATGAAGTTTTGGTTTCGATGGATACAAGAGATCAATTTCAATGGGTTCTTTAGATGATGTTAGGTGTGAACTCAAAAGTGGTACTAGATGGGGTCTTGGAATCAGTTTTAAGATTGGGATGGTTTGTGGTGATACAAGTGGGAATCATATTGTGGGTGTATTAGTTCTCATAGTAAGAATGATAGTGGTTTTGGTCAGTTGAGGATTTTATCATGAAATATCACTAGAAGTTGGGTACAAACTTCAGTGGGTATGTTTAGATTATCACAATATGTCCCCAAAGCTTATCAAATCATGATAGGTAGGGTTAATGGCATGTCAGTGGATGAAAATGATCATTTTTTTTACGATTCAGCTAGAGGAGGTTTGACTTATGTTCTTATATGTAATTGTATGTGATAGGACAGAGACTGTAATATGTATATTGTTTTGGGTACTATGGGTATGTTTCAGGCATTAAATAGGGATTTTTGAGGAAAATTATATCTCATTAAAATAAATCTTGGATGATGGAGGTTCATTTGGTTGTTTTTTAATTCAATAATGGTGAGGGGTATCAGTATTGGACTGGGTTTTTTACAAATTCTTAGGCATGGTGGATTGGGAACTCCATTGAGGGGCATTGTTAGAATGTCAGGGCCATGTTTTGATAAGAAATTCCAATGGTGGAGGTGTTGTGCCTTGGAAATTATCATATTTTAGCTCAGTACTGTGGTGGGGAACACCAAAGTTCATTTCATATTCTGAATTTGGAAACCTCAGGTGTCTCAGAATAGAAGAGTGTTAGGAATAACTATCATGGTGTTTGATACTGGTTATGAGTGTTGGCTTAGGTTGGGTGGCTTTAGTGCCTAGATTTTTAGAGTTAGGATATGGAAGAACATTGAGAATTCTGGATTGGAACATGGTTGTTGATCATAATTGATGACTGAAATATCTTGGGAGATTCAATTAGATGACAATCGGGACTTCATGAGGATTGATAAGTATAATAGTGGGGAGTTTGTAATACTTATGAGTGAAGAAGAGTCTGAATTTTCAAGAATAGTTTGAATTATCAAGCTAGTGAGCGATCCATTTTGAGAATCGGGATTTGGTTGAGTATAAAATAGGTTTTTACCCATATAAAAGGAGTTTTTAGATGAGGTTTTAGGGTTGGGAGGTGGATGAAGGCGGTAAGAAGTCTCGATAGATAGGTTAGTAGATGGGGATACAACCTATAGAAACCGATTAGCTGTTGGGCTGTCCAGAAGGGCTGCTAACCAGAAGACCTACTAGTTATGAGGTGTCTATTAACTCATCAATAGAGGCCACCAGTGGCTAGATTCGCTACTTGAAGCCACCGTCTAGCCGGTGGCCTCCACTAGCTCATTGCTAGGGTTTTTAAGGGGCAGAATTAAAATTTTCCACCTTGGATTTTTAGAGGGGAAACCTCTATTTCTCTCTTGTTTTTAAATCACTCAAACCAAGTAGATACCTTCTATTCCCCTTGGTTCCCCTTCACCTTTGGGTGATTTTGGATCCAATTTTTAGTGATTCTTGGTATTTTTCCTTATGGTGATCCCATATCTTATCCTTCTTATCTCCCTTTAATCTTTGGTTCTCTCGGTTAAGGGTTTTAGAGATTATTCCACCGAAGTGTAAGATCCTGACCTTTATGGAGATACCTCATGCATGTTTTTCAGGTACTCTTTTACCCTTGTTTTGGTATATCTTGGTTGGTTTTTACTTTGGTGATGTTACAGGTGAAACTAGATAATTTTTTAAGCCAAAGGGGATATACACGGTTGGCGTACGCTTATAGAAAACTATGTGGCTTGCCCTAGGAAAAAATTCACCCTATTTTGGTGAGATGGGAGATGGCGTATGGTTGGAAAATAGTTTGACAAAACCATATAACCTCCCTCTCAAACTTTTCATCCTCAAATAGAGGGGATATACACGATTAGTGCATAGTTTTTCAAACTGTGTGCTACTTATAAAAAACTGTACACCCCTTAAGAAGAGGCGCACTATTTGGAAAATCGTGTTCCCTGGCCCAAAAAACCATGTCTGTGAGTTCTTAATTCCCCAAAAATTTATTTAAAATGCCCAAACCCCCCATTTTTAATCCTTATTTTCCCCCACTCATTCCTAAGATTTTTCCTGTGATTTTGGAAGCTCCTAGGAGGATTCCAAGTCTTCTCAAACCCATTTATTGAAAAATCGAATATCTAGTTGAAGGATTGGATTCTCATTGGTAAGTTATTCCTTCCCCATTTGGTTTCCTCTCTCCCATCTATCTTTATAGGTGAAGAGTAATGGTTTTTTCTCCTTTTTCATTGGATTTATATCTAAATTTGTATGGTTTTTTTCTTTTGGATCTTGATCTTAGGTTTTGGTCCTAGATCTTCTGCACTATTGTGATATTGATCTTTTTACTTCAAATTGGGGATTTTGGTTTGGAAAATGCTCATAAATGATCTTGAGGTAGTTGGTATAAATGTAAAATCTCATAGTCTTGATTATAAATGCGTGTATGTGATTGTGAAATTATAATTTCCATGTTGGGAAATTGTATTCTACTTGAATTTATTAATTGATTAGTTTTTTCATGTGATAATAAAATTGGTTAATTATGTGATAATGAAATTGGTGAATAATGGAATTATGAAATTGATTGATTAATGGTTTATGAAATTGATAGTGACTCATGGGGTGTGCTGATATGATTGAGATTGATAGTGACCCTTGGGGTGTGCCGAAATGATTTAATTAATTAATTATAAAATATGCTTGCTTGATAAATGAAATTATGAAATGGGTGAATAATGAATTATGATAATAGTTGATAAATGGTTGGAAATATGGAACCATGTGATGTGATATTTGTGACTGAGTTTTGGGACATGGACTACTTCTCCAAATACCCATGGGGTTCCATATTGTCGCTTTAAGCCCCCAATATATTTATGTATACATGTGATCATTGGGTTGTGAGATAGGGACTACTACTCCAAATGCCCACAGGGTTCCAGACTGCTACTCTAGGCCCCCATTGTATGAATGATATAATTAAAATGAATTGATTAATGGAAACCCATGATGGAATGAAATTTTATATCCCTTTGGGGATGGTTCGGACTTTGGTATGGGATGAAGTAGGTATTGATAGTTCAGGTGTCATCATGAACCCGAGAAATTATGTGGTTAATTAAATAATAATTTAATGAGAAAACTATTTACTTTATTTACTGTAATTTATTCCTTATACAACTATATACAATGATATAGACTGGATATTGTTTCAGATACCATTGGTTGTGGCTTACTGATTTGTACTCACACCCAACTCGGGATGCCTGATCAGTACCCGAAGAGACTTCATATTTGTAGGACTATATAAGGGAAAGATATCTATGTTAGATGGCTAAGTTGGGATGAAGCATGAACGAGGGAACCAGAAATGATTTCAGGACCCTCTTGGGAGTTTTTATTGTGTATTTATTTTGTTTTTTTTTTCATTTTTACACTTGACACATATATGTCATGACATATATACTACTTTGGTTTAGATATTTTTTCTTTTTTTGGTTTATCATGTGATACAAGTCTGTATTTTCTATGGTATTATTATAGTTATTGGTTATTATCATTTGGATATTGGTTATTTATTTTTTCTATTGTGATACTTTGATAAAGTGGGTATAGTCTCCCCATGATATATATATTAGACCCTCACTACTAGTTGGAATCCTTTGGAATATGGTGAGGTGTGCCTGAGGTCATGTGACTGAACTGCTTGGGGCATCGATATGTGGCACCTAGGTCGGGATGTTACAAAGTGGTATCAAAGGAGTTTTCTTTTCTTTTAAGTTGTCTTAATATTTTAGAATGGTGGACAATGGACTAGGATGAGTTGGGACATGGTCATGATCTCATGTATGGGAGTATCTATTCCAAGTATGGGGGAAACTCAAGTACCTAGGTTGGGATTATTGTTATTGATGTTTTTCATTACAATTGGATATTATTTTACCTTGAGTGGTGAAATTATTGTGTGATTTTATTATTTTACTGAGAATTTTTTTTCATGGCCCAGCATGGCACAGTAGATGGGTATATATGAATCATTTTAGGCACTCAGGATTTATTGTGACATGCATCATTTTAGTAACACATGGATAAGCAAGTTTTGGGTGAGTTGTTAAATGAATTTTTTTTCCTTTTTTTTGTAATTTAAATGAAAATGGTGCATAATGATAAATTTAAATGGGTAAAAATGATGCTAAATGTGGTAATTGAAATGGTTTAAATGGGTTTATAATGGGAAACTTTGAAATATGATAATGTTTTACCCCATGTTAACCATGACCCAAGTGAGGGATGATTTAGGGTAGTGATAGTGCCCCAGTTTTGACCATGTGGCGGGGTGTGTGGGATGACTTTTTATGCCTTTATGTGAATCCCTATTACATAAATGTGTTATGTGTCCTAAGAAATGTGTTTGGTATTGTATAGATATTCCTCCATGATGACACTTATTGATAGTACGACGGAAGTACATGGATGGAAATGATCCTCTAGTAGTGGAACCTAAGGCTCTAATAATTATAGGTGAAGGAGATAGAGAGTAGTTTTGTGAGAAATTTTCTCACTTTATGCAGTTTATGGAAAGAGACCTAGGTCAGGTTGTGAAAAACATGTCTAACATGATATGGGAGTTTCAATTTCATCACCCTTAAAATTTCACCAGAGAGGGTGGACGTAAGGAAAATGAGTTCTGGATTGAGTTTATCCAGATGATACTTGACCACTTATAAAATCCTGTAGAGAATAGATTCAAACCGGATGCTTATATGTTATGTAGTCAAGCAAAGCATTGGTGGGACATTCAGACTTGGGATGGAAAGCTAGAGAATATGGAGTGGAATGACTTTCAGGAGAATTTCTTAGATAACTTTTACTCTAAGACGCTTAGGTAGGATAGGGAATATGATTTTATGAGGTTGAATTAGGGGAGTATGTCTGTGATGGACTATGCTAGTTTCTTCATCGATTTGCAGCACTTTATTCTTGTATTTGTGGGATATGAGGCAACAATAGTGGAACATTTTCAATATGGGATTAAATGTGATATTAAGTCTCAATTTAATATCTTTCAGTTGAATTTTTTTAAGAGTGGTGAATCAAACTCTCATTTCTAAGGGGAACCTAAAGAAGGAATCCAGTGGAATGCAGGTGGTTTGTTATGTATGACCAGGAGGTTCATCTTTTGAGAGTTAGAATCATCACTTTGAGAATTTAAACCAAGGATATGGAAAGAAAAGTGGCCAAGGAGGGGATCAATTAATCATATCAGTAATCAGATATACTTCCACCAATGTGGTAGGTTGGAACAGATTCGTACCTAGAGTCTACAACCACTGGTGGAGTTCTGAGCTTGTAGAAGTATGGGTCTCTTTTAGAAGTATTCCAGAAACAATTGGCCTATGGGTAATGAAATAGGAGTGATGTAGAGTCATAACATCAGGTGGGGGTATTCTACCCCATACTATTCAGGCAGTTGGATTTCTTCTGATCGTGGAAATCGAGGCGCCAGACAAGGTACTTTGGGGAAAGAGTGCCCATATCAATAAAGTGGTGTATCTCATGGGACTCAAACTGTGGCATAGGGAAGAGGGGTAGGACAATTTCATGTAGTTTAGCCTATACTTGTGGATAGAGAGGCTGGACCATCAACAGTTAGAGGTACTATTCTTGTATCTTCTACACTTTCTAGTGCCTTATTTGGTATAGGAGCCTCTCATTATTTTATATCTTCACAACTTGTGAATGGTTTGAGTCTGTAAGTGGAGTTTTTAAGTGGGTTTATGATGATCGATACACCTTTGGGAGTACAGTTGAGAGGCATCTATTTATGAAAGGGGTGTTCTTTCAAGGTTGGGGAGTATCATTTTCTATGGGATCTTTGAATCCTTGACATGTCAGGATTTGGATTTATTTTACGTATGACCTTAATGAGTTATTCATCATACCTTTTGGGATGATTAATGATCCTTCTATGTTTATATCCTTGATGAAATGAATCTTCCACCCATACCTGGATCAGTTTGTGGTTGTATTTGTGGATGACATCTTGGGGTACTCCATGACACCTAAAGATCGTTTCCAACATCTTAACATCATCTTGAGTACACTAAGAGAGAATTAGCTATATTCCAAGATATCTAAATTTAAATTCTATATTGATCATGTAAATTTATTAGGTCACATCATCTCATAGGAAATTGTGTCAGTGGACCCATAGAAGGTGTAGAAAGTGACTTCTTGGGAGCATCCCAAGAATGTCTTTGATATCCTTAGTTTTCTAGGTTTGGTGGGTTATTATTAGTGGTTCATTTAGGAATTTTCCCACTTATAAGCACCTATTTTAGTCTTAACAAATAAGTGGATAAAGTTTGAATGGTCTAGAGAATGTGAGAATGCTTTCTAGGGTTTGAAGAAGCGGTTGAATACTACATCGATCATGATCCTACCCAAGCTAGGGGAGGAGTACACCGTGTTTTGTGATGTGTCCAGTGTAGGACTTGGAGCAATGTTAATGCATGGAGATTGAGTTATGGTGTATAGTTCATGGATGTTGAGGCCACATGAATGGAATTACCCTACACACAAACCTGAGTTAGTTTTAGTGGTTTATTCCTTGAAGTGTTGGTGGAATTATTTGTTGGGAGAAAAGATTACTATGTATACCAATCACAAGATCTTAAAGTATATCTTTTTCAATGAGATTTTAATCGTTGGAAGTGGATATAGGTTAATTATATGAATTCTTTTTATTTTGAGCTAGTATATATTCCCAGGAAGGGAAACAATGTTGCTAAAACTTTGAGTAGGAAGACACATACTCAGGCAGTTCAGGAGTCCAGTTCTGAGTGGAAGATGATAAACTTGCTAGTCGAGATGCATATTATAGTTCAAGAGGGATTGGAGAAAATGGACCTCATATTAGTATCAGTGGAATGCACACTTTTTAATTGGATTAGGTAGAGGTAGTATGAGGATCCAGAGTATCTAGCCTTGAGGGAAAGCCATAAATGTGGGGAGTTGCCTTCAAATTGGACCATATATGTGGTTGATATCATCTATGTATGGGTCTTTGTTGTTGTGACTACGTGTATATGAGAGGATCTGATGCACAATTTTTATGCCTCAAAGTGGGTGGTGCATCTTGGTTTGACCAAAATATACCATGACCTACATTAATAGTATTGGTGGTCAGGTATAAAAAAGGATATTGTAGGGTTTGTGACATGATGCTACACCTGCCAACAGGTGAAGGCCAAACATCAATGGACCGATGGTTTTTTGCATCCTTTTTCCATTCTATAGTGAAAGTGGGATAATGCTACTATGTATTTTGTGATAGTTCTTCTGAGGATGCCTCAGAATAATGACATTATTTGGGTAATTTTGGATCGATGGATGAAGGCAACCTATTTCTTACTTATCCAGGGGAGCAGACATTTGAGAGGTAGTTTGTCTACATGGGGTTCCATAGAGTATACTTTTAGAATGTGAATCATGTTTCACTTTGTGCTTCTGGTAAGGCTTGTAGAAGGCTCTTGGTATGCAGGTATTTCTGAGTATGGATTTCCACCCATAGACAGATGGGTAGTCGGAACATACTATTTAGGTACTTGAGGATATTCTACAGGCATGCATTCTTGACTTTGGTGGGTCTTGGTAGAATCACTTAGTTCTCATTGATATTTCCTATAACAAAAGTTATCAGGAGACTGTTCATATGGCACCATATGAGGAACTTTATGGTAGACCATGCATATCACCTCTATGTTGGATAGAGGCGGGTGAGTTAGAGTTGTTGGGACTAATTATCATGTAGGAGATGTCAGAGCATGTTAATTTAATATAGAAACATATTTATATAGCTCATAGTATGCATAAGTTGTATGTTTATCAATGTCATCAACCCCTCAAGTTTACAGTGGGTGATCGTGTGTTCCATCGGGTGTCGCCTGGATTGGGTCATCATAGGATTGGGAGGCAGGAAAAGTTGGAACCCATATTTGTTGGACCTTTTGAGATTGTGGAGAGAATTGTTCTTATATCATACTGATTGAATATTCCATAGAGTTATAGTGTTATGAATTATTTTTTTCAGGTGTCACAACTTCATCGGTATCACCCCGACCCTTCCCATGTGATTAGTATTTATGATATTGAGCTTGAGGTCGATGTATCCTTTGAGGAGCATCTGATTTTTGTTATGGATCATAATGAGAAAGTTTTGTGGGGAAAGGTTATGCTAATTGTTTGATTATTTTGGAAACATGTCCATGTTCAGGAGGAAACATGGGAAATGTAAGGAGATATAAGGGCTCAGTGGCCTAATTTTTTTACCTTGGAATATTAGAGATACTTTGGAGTATAGCTCAAGGATGAGCTATTATAAGGTGGGGAGATTATAAGATCCCAAACATTATGGATATACCTCATTCACATTTTTAGGTGCTATTTTACCCTTGTTTTGTTATATCTTGGTTGGATTTTACTTTGGGGATGTTATGGGTAAAATAAGATACTTTTGGAAGCCAAAGGGGATACACATGATTGGCACATGGTTTGACCAAACTGTGCAGCCTCCCTTCCAAACCATGCATCCTGAAACATAGGATATGAATGGTTAGAACATAGTTGGTCAAACCATGTGAAACTTAGAATAAAATTTTCACCCCCTAAGAAGAGGCGCTTGGTTAAGGTACACGGTTTGGAAAACCGTGCTCCCGATCCCAGGAAATTTTGTGCATGGTTTTTTAATTCCCCAAAAAATTATTTAAAATACCTAAACCTCCTATTTTTAACTCTTATTCACCCCCACTTTTCCCTACCTATTTATTATTATTTTTTAAGCTCCCAATAGGATTTAAAGGCTTCTTGAACCCCTTTCTTTACAAATCAAAGATCTAGTAAGGATCAGCTTCTCGTTGGTAAGGGATTTCTTCCCTATTCAGTTTCCTCTCTCTCCTATCCATCTTTCCAAATGAAGAGAAATGGGTTTTCCTACTTTGGATTTAGGTTTGGATATAGGTTTTTATGTTTGTGTTCCATTGGATCTTGATATTATGTTTTGTTCCTAGATCTTCTGCGTCGTTGTGATTTTGATCTTTCTGCTTCAAATTAGCGATTTTGGTTTGGTGAACGATCATCAAAGATCTTGAGGTAGGTTGTATAAATATCAAATCCCATAGTATTGATTATAAATATGTGTATGTTATTATCAAATTTTAATTTTCATATTGTTAAATTTCATTCTAATTAAATTAATTAATTTATTAGTTTTCCCATATGATAATGAAATTGGTTGATTACGTGATAATGAAATTGGTGAATAATGGGATTATGAAATTGATTGATTAATGGTTTATGAAAATGAAAGTGACACATGTGGTGTTCTTATATGATTTATATTTATAGTGACCCTTAGGGTGTGCTAAAATGATTTAATTGGTGAATTATAAACTATGCTTGGTTGATAAATGAAATTGTGGAATTGGTGAATAATGAATTATGATAATGGATGATAAATGTTTGGGAATATGGAACCATGTGATGTGATATTTTTAACTAAATTTTGGGATAGGGACTACTGATCCAAATACCCATGGGGTTCTAGACTGCTGCTCTAGGCCCCCAATATATTTATGTATACATGTGATCACTGAGCTGGGTGACAGGAACTGCTACTCAAAATACCCATGGGGTACCCGACTGCTGCTCTAGGACCCCATTATATGAATTATACAATTTAAATGAATTTATTAATGGAAACCAATGATGGAATAAAATTTTATATCCACTTAGGGATCGTTCAGACTCTGGCATAGTCCAAAGTAGGTATTGATGGTTCAGGTGTCATCGTGAACCCAATGAATTATGTGGTTAATTAAATAATAATTTATTGAGAAAACTATTTACTTTATTTACTATACTTTATTATTTATATAATTATATACACTATTATGGATAGGATATTTTTTTAGACACCATTGGTGGTTCCCTACTGATTTTTACTCACACCTTACTCAGGTTGCCTGATCGGTACCCGAATAGACTTCATGTTTACTGGATAAGACAAGGGCAAGAGCCCTATATTAGATGGCTAAGTTGGGATGGAGTATGGATGAGGGAACCAGACATGATGTTGGGACCCTCTTGGGAGTTTTTAGTGAGTATTTATTTTGTTTTTTCATTTAACACTTGACTCATATATGGCAGGACATATCTACTACTTTGGTTTGGATATTGTTTTACTATTTTGGTTTATCATGTGATACTGGTCTGTATTAGTTATGGTATTATTCTAGTTATTTGTTATTTTCTTTTAGCAATTGGTTATTTATTTCCACTCTTTTTATGCTTTGATAAAGAGGTTAGAGTTGCCCCATGATATATCTATTAGACCCTCACTGCTAGTCGGCAGTATCCAGTATGTGGGGAGGCATGTCTGAGGTCATGTGAACAACTAGATTAGGGCACCAACATGCGGAACCTGGGTTGGTATTTTATGTGAAGAATGTTTGAATAATCCCAGGATGATATTACTTCCATACTTCTTGTCTTGAGGATGTTTCGTGACAATATCTACACACCTTCAACCATTGTTTCATTGGTGGTATGTAGTTAGGTGATTTTTTAAGCATTTTTTGGAAAAATTAAATGTTTATACTTATGGTTTAGGTTCTAGTTGATAGGTATTTAGTATGGGTCAATGATAGAATCTTGGTGTGGGCCTTTGGAGGATTGTTGGACTTATTTTGGGTATGATGGAAGCACCTAGTGAGTGTTTTTATATTTATTCCTAATTATGTTCCTTGGTTAATTTGTTATAGGTTGCTAATTAATTATAATTGGATTATAATTAATTATACTTGGTTTTTTGTGTGTGAGATAGGATCATGGTCAATTTTTGATATGGTTTTTGGTATCTAAAGTGCTTGGGTAGTGGAGTACCTAGCTTAGAGTTAAATTTAAAGTCTTGAATCTAGGTTTGTAGTCTTCTAAGTAACCCACAATCCTATCTTCTTTTACATGTGGTGCGGTTTGTGGTCATTCTGGCATGTTCGTGCATCGACCTGGCTTAAATTAAATGTTTTATAATTATTTTCTTCATAGTTTAAATACCCTTTCATATGCCTTCTACCAAATTAAAGGTGACCCCAAGTGGGGTGAGTTGGTAATAAATAGAACATGGGTTTTGAAATTACAATTGTTAAATGATACATGTTTTGGATTTTGAAAATGGAAATGGGGATGGTACTTCAGAAACGATGAATCCTAAATATTAGGTT